>OY282608.1:11385932-16385932 GCA_958298945.1 Atherix ibis | reverse complement strand
TTGTTGGTTTGTTGGTTTGTTGGCTTGTTGGTTTGTTGGTTTGTTGGTTTGTTGGTTTGTTGGCTTGTTGGTTTGTTGGTTTGTTGGTTTGTTGGTTTGTTGGTTTGTTGGCTTGGTGGTTTGTTGGTTTGTTGGCTTGTTGGTTTGTTGGTTTGTTGGTTTGTTGGATTGTTGCCTTGTTGGCTTGTTGGTTTGTTAGTTTGTTGATTTTTTGGTTACTTGGTTTGTTGGTTTGTTGGTTTGTTGGCTTGTTGGTTTGTTGGTTTGTTGGCTTGTTGGTTTGTTGGTTTGTCGGTTTGTTGGCTTGTTGGTTTGTTGGTTTGTTGGTTTGTTGGTTTGTTGGCTTGTTGGTTTGTTGGTTTGTTGGCTTGTTGGTATGTTAGTTTGTTGGTTTGTTGGATTGTTGGCTTGTTGGTTTGTTGGTTTGTTGGCTTGTTGGTTTGTTAGTTTGTTGGCTTGTTGGCTTGTTGCTTTGTTCGTTTGATGGTTTGTTGGTTTGTTGGTTTTTTGGTTTGTTGGTTTGTTGGTTTGTTGGGTTGTTGGCTTGTTGGTTTGTTGGTTTGTTGGCTTGTTGGTTTGTTAGTTTGTTGGTTTGTTGGCTTGTTGGCTTGTTGGTTTGTTGGTTTTTTGGTTTGTTGGTTTGTCGGTTTGTGGGTTTGTTGGTTTGTTGGTTTGTTGGTTTGTTGGTTTGTTGGTTTGTTGGTTTGTTGGATTGTTGGTTTGTTCGTTTGATGGTTTGTTGGTTTGTTGGTTCTTTGGTTTGTTGGTTTGTTAGTTTGTTGGTTTCTTGGTTTGTTGGTTTGTTGATTTGTTGATTTGTTGGTTTGTTGGCATGTTGGTTTGTTGGTTTCTTGGTTTGTTGGCTTGTTGGTTTGTTGGTTTGTTGGTTTGTTGGCTTGTTGGTTTATTGGTTTGTTGGTTTGTTGGTTTGTTGGCTTGTTGGTTTGTTGGTTTGTTGGTTTGTTGGCTTGTTGGTTTGTTGGTTTGTTGGCTTGTTCGCTTGTTGGTTTGTTAGTTTGTTGGCTTCTTGGTTACTTAGTTTGTTGGTTTGTTGGGTTGTTGGCTTGTTGGTTTGTTGGTTTGTTGGCTTGTTGGTTTGTTAGTTTGATGGTTTGTTGGCTTGTTGGCTTGTTGGTTTGTTGGTTTTTTAATTTGTTGGTTTGTTGGTTTGTTGGTTTCTTGGTTTATTTGTTTGTTGGTTTGTTGGTTTGTATGTTTGTTGGTTTGTTGGTTTGTTGGTTTGTTGGTTTGTTGGTTTGTTCGTTTGTTGGTTTGTTGGTTAATTGGTTTGTTGGTTTGTTGGTTTGTTGGTTTGTTGGTTTGTTGGTTTATTTGTTTGTTGGTTTGTTGGTTTGTTGGTTTGTTCGTTTGTTGGTTTATTTGTTTGTTGGTTTGTTGGTTTGTAGGTTTGTTGGTTTGTTGGTTTGTTGGTTTGTTGGTTTGTTGGTTTGTTCGTTGGTTGGTTTGTTGGTTTATTGGTTTATTGGTTTGTTGGCTTGTTGGTTTGTTTGTTTGTTGGCTTGTTGGTTTGTTGGTTTGTTGGTTTGTTGGCTTGTTGGCTTGTTGGTTTGTTGGTTTGTTGGCTTGTTGGTTTGTTAGTTTGTTGGTTTGTTGGCTTGTTAGTTTGTTGGTTTGTTGGCTTGTTGGTTACTTAGTTTATTGGTTTGTTGGTTTGTTGGCTTGTTGGCTTGTTGGTTTGTTGGTTTGTTGGCTTGTTGGTTTGTTGGTTTGTTGGCTTGTTGGCTTGTTGCTTTGTTGGTTTGTTGGTTTGTTGGCTTGTTGGCTTGTTGGCTTGTTGGTTTGTTAGTTTGTTGGCTTTTTGGTTACTTGGTTTGTTGGTTTGTTGGTTTCTGGGCTTGTTGGTTTGTTGGCTTGTTGGTTTGTTGGTTTGTTGGTTTGTTGGCTTGTTGGCTTGTTGGTTTGTTGGTTTGTTGGTTTATTGGTTTGTTGGTTTGTTGGTTTGTTGGTTTGTTGGTTTGTTGTCTTGTTGGTTTGTTGGTTTGTTACCTTGTTGGCTTCTTGGTTTGTTGGTTTGTTGGCTTGTTGGTTTGTTGGTTTCTTGGTTTGTTGGCTTGTTGGCTTGTTGGTTTGTTGGTTTGTTGGCTTGTTGGTTTGTTGGTTTGTTGGCTTGTTGGCTTGTTGGCTTGTTGCTTTGTTGGTTTGTTGGTTTGTTGGCTTGTTGGCTTGTTGGTTTGTTAGTTTGTTGGCTTTTTGGTTACTTGGTTTTTTGGGTTGTTGGTTTGTTGGCTTGTTGGTTTGTTGGTTTGTTGGTTTGTTGGTTTGTTGGTTTGTTGGCTTGTTGGTTTGTTGGTTTGTTGGTTTGTTGGCTTGTTGGTTTGTTGGTTTGTTGGTTTGTTGGTTTGTTGGTTTGTTGGCTTGTTGGCTTGTTGGTTTGTTGGTTTGTTGGCTTCTTGGTTACTTAGTTTGTTGGTTTGTTGGCTTGATGGCTTGTTGGTTTGTTGGTTTGTTGGCTTGTTGGTTTGTTAGTTTTTTGGTTTGTTGGCTTGTTGGTTTGTTAGTTTGTTGGTTTGTTGGCTTGTTGGCTTGTTGGTTTGTTGGTTTTTTAATTTGTTGGTTTGTTGGTTTGTTGGTTTCTTGGTTTATTTGTTTGTTGGTTTGTTGGTTTGTAGGTTTGTTGGTTTGTTGGTTTGTTGGTTTGTTGGTTTGTTGGTTTGTTCGTTTGTTGGTTTGTTGGTTAATTGGTTTGTTGGTTTGTTGGTTTGTTGGTTTGTTGGTTTGTTGGTTTGTTGGTTTATTTGTTTGTTGGTTTGTTGGTTTGTTGGTTTGTTCGTTTGTTGGTTTATTTGTTTGTTGGTTTGTTGGTTTGTAGGTTTGTTGGTTGTTGGTTTGTTGGTTTGTTGGTTTGTTCGTTGGTTGGTTTGTTGGTTTATTGGTTTATTTGTTTGTTGGCTTGTTGGTTTGTTGGTTTGTTGGCTTGTTGGTTTGTTGGTTTGTTGGTTTGTTGGCTTGTTGGCTTGTTGGTTTGTTGGTTTGTTGGCTTGTTGGTTTGTTAGTTTGTTGGTTTGTTGGCCTGTTAGTTTGTTGGTTTGTTGGCTTGTTGGTTACTTAGTTTATTGGTTTGTTGGTTTATTGGTTTGTTGGCTTGTTATCTTGTTGGTTTGTTGGTTTGTTGGCTTGTTGGTTTATTGGTTTGTTGGCTTGTTGGCTTGTTGCTTTGTTGGTTTGTTGGTTTGTTGGCTTGTTGGCTTATTGGTTTGTTAGTTTGTTGGCTTTTTGGTTACTTGGTTTGTTGGTTTGTTGGTTTGTTGGCTTGTTGGTTTGTTGGCTTGTTGGTTTGTTGGTTTGTTGGTTTGTTGGCTTGTTGGCTTGTTGGTTTGTTGGTTTGTTGGTTTATTGGTTTGTTGGTTTGTTGGTTTGTTGGTTTGTTGGTTTGTTGGTTTGTTGTCTTGTTGGTTTGTTGGTTTGTTGCCTTGTTGGCTTCTTGGTTTGTTGGTTTGTTGGCTTGTTGGTTTGTTGGTTTCTTGGTTTGTTGGCTTGTTGGCTTGTTGGTTTGTTGGTTTGTTGGCTTGTTGGTTTGTTGGTTTGTTGGCTTGTTGGCTTGTTGCTTTGTTGGTTTGTTGGTTTGTTGGCTTGTTGGCTTGTTGGTTTGTTAGGTTGTTGGCTTTTTGGTTACTTGGTTTTTTGGGTTGTTGGTTTGTTGGCTTGTTGGTTTGTTGGTTTGTTGGTTTGTTGGTTTGTTGGTTTGTTGGTTTGTTGGCTTGTTGGTTTGTTGGTTTGTTGGTTTGTTGGCTTGTTGGTTTGTTGGTTTGTTGGTTTGTTGGCTTGTTGGTTTGTTGGTTTGTTGGTTTGTTGGCTTGTTGGTTTGTTGGTTTGTTGGCTTGTTGGCTTGTTGGTTTGTTGGTTTGTTGGCTTCTTGGTTACTTAGTTTGTTGGTTTGTTGGCTTGTTGGCATGTTGGTTTGTTGGTTTGTTGGCTTGTTGGTTTGTTAGTTTTTTGGTTTGTTGGCTTGTTGGCTTGTTGGTTTGTTGGTTTTTTAATTTGTTGGTTTGTTGGTTTGTTGGTTTGTTGGTTTATTTGTTTGTTGGTTTGTTGGTTTGTAGGTTTGTTGGTTTGTTGGTTTGTTGGTTTGTTGGTTTGTTGGTTTGTTCGTTTGTTGGTTTGTTGGTTAATTGGTTTGTTGGTTTGTTGGTTTGTTGGTTTATTTGTTTGTGGGTTTGTTGGTTTGTTGGTTTATTTGTTTGTTGGTTTGTTGGTTTGTAGGTTTGTTGGTTTGTTGGTTTGTTGGTTTGTTGGTTTGTTGGTTTGTTGGTTTGTTCGTTTGTTGGTTTGTTGGTTTATTGGTTTGTTGGCTTGTTGGTTGGTTGGTTTGTTGGCTTGTTGGTTTGTTGGTTTGTTGGTTTGTTAGTTTGTTGGTTTGTTGGCTTGTTGGTTTGTTGGTTTGTTGGTTTGTTGGTTTGTTGGTTTGTTGGCTTGTAGGTTACTTAGTTTATTGGTTTGTTGGTTTGGTGGTTTGTTGGTTTGTTGGCTTGTTGGCTTGTTGGTTTGTAGGTTTATTGGCTTGTTGGTTTGTTGGTTTGTTGGCTTGTTGGCTTGTTGCTTTGCTGGTTTGTTGGTTTGTTGGCTTGTTGGCTTGTTGGTTTGTTAGTTCGTTGGCTTTTTGGTTACTTGGTTTGTTGGTTTGTTGGCTTGTTGGCTTGTTGGCTTGTTGCTTTGTTGGTTTGTTGGTTTGTTGGCTTGTTGGCTTGTTGGTTTGTTAGTTTGTTGGCTTTTTGGTTACTTGGTTTTTTGGGTTGTTGGTTTGTTGGCTTGTTGGTTTGTTGGTTTGTTGGTTTGTTGGTTTGTTGGTTTGTTGGCTTGTTGGTTTGTTGGTTTGTTGGTTTGTTGGCTTGTTGGTTTGTTGGTTTGTTGGTTTGTTGGTTTGTTGGCTTGTTGGCTTGTTGGTTTGTTGGTTTGTTGGCTTCTTGGTTACTTAGTTTGTTGGTTTGTTGGCTTGATGGCTTGTTGGTTTGTTGGTTTGTTGGCTTGTTGGTTTGTTAGTTTTTTGGTTTGTTGGCTTGTTGGTTTGTTAGTTTGTTGGTTTGTTGGCTTGTTGGCTTGTTGGTTTGTTGGTTTTTTAATTTGTTGGTTTGTTGGTTTGTTGGTTTCTTGGTTTATTTGTTTGTTGGTTTGTTGGTTTGTAGGTTTGTTGGTTTGTTGGTTTGTTGGTTTGTTGGTTTGTTGGTTTGTTCGTTTGTTGGTTTGTTGGTTAATTGGTTTGTTGGTTTGTTGGTTTGTTGGTTTGTTGGTTTGTTGGTTTGTTGGTTTATTTGTTTGTTGGTTTGTTGGTTTGTTGGTTTGTTCGTTTGTTGGTTTATTTGTTTGTTGGTTTGTTGGTTTGTAGGTTTGTTCGTTTGTTGGTTTGTTGGTTTGTTGGTTTGTTCTTTGGTTGGTTTGTTGGTTTATTGGTTTATTGGTTTGTTGGCTTGTTGGTTTGTTGGTTTGTTGGCTTGTTGGTTTGTTGGTTTGTTGGTTTGTTGGCTTGTTGGCTTGTTGGTTTGTTGGTTTGTTGGCTTGTTGGTTTGTTAGTTTGTTGGTTTGTTGGCTTGTTAGTTTGTTGGTTTGTTGGCTTGTTGGTTACTTAGTTTATTGGTTTGTTGGTTTGTTGGTTTGTTGGCTTGTTGGCTTGTTGGTTTGTTGGTTTGTTGGCTTGTTGGTTTATTGGTTTGTTGGCTTGTTGGCTTGTTGCTTTGTTGGTTTGTTGGTTTGTTGGCTTGTTGGCTTATTGGTTTGTTAGTTTGTTGGCTTTTTGGTTACTTGGTTTGTTGGTTTGTTGGTTTGTTGGCTTGTTGGTTTGTTGGCTTGTTGGTTTGTTGGTTTGTTTGTTTGTTGGCTTGTTGGCTTGTTGGTTTGTTGGTTTGTTGGTTTATTGGTTTGTTGGTTTGTTGGTTTGTTGGTTTGTTGGTTTGTTGTCTTGTTGGTTTGTTGGTTTGTTGCCTTGTTGGCTTCTTGGTTTGTTGGTTTGTTGGCTTGTTGGTTTGTTGGTTTCTTGGTTTGTTGGCTTGTTGGCTTGTTGGTTTGTTGGTTTGTTGGCTTGTTGGTTTGTTGGTTTGTTGGCTTGTTGGCTTGTTGCTTTGTTGGTTTGTTGGTTTGTTGGCTTGTTGGCTTGTTGGTTTGTTAGGTTGTTGGCTTTTTGGTTACTTGGTTTTTTGGGTTGTTGGTTTGTTGGCTTGTTGGTTTGTTGGTTTGTTGGTTTGTTGGTTTGTTGGTTTGTTGGTTTGTTGGCTTGTTGGTTTGTTGGTTTGTTGGTTTGTTGGCTTGTTGGTTTGTTGGTTTGTTGGTTTGTTGGCTTGTTGGTTTGTTGGTTTGTTGGTTTGTTGGCTTGTTGGTTTGTTGGTTTGTTGGCTTGTTGGCTTGTTGGTTTGTTGGTTTGTTGGCTTCTTGGTTACTTAGTTTGTTGGTTTGTTGGCTTGTTGGCTTGTTGGTTTGTTGGTTTGTTGGCTTGTTGGTTTGTTAGTTTTTTGGTTTGTTGGCTTGTTGGCTTGTTGGTTTGTTGGTTTTTTAATTTGTTGGTTTGTTGGTTTGTTGGTGTGTTGGTTTATTTGTTTGTTGGTTTGTTGGTTTGTAGGTTTGTTGGTTTGTTGGTTTGTTGGTTTGTTGGTTTGTTGGTTTGTTGGTTTGTTCGTTTGTTGGTTTGTTGGTTAATTGGTTTGTTGGTTTGTTGGTTTGTTGGTTTGTTGGTTTGTTGGTTTATTTGTTTGTGGGTTTGTTGGTTTGTTGGTTAATTTGTTTGTTGGTTTGTTGGTTTGTAGGTTTGTTGGTTTGTTGGTTTGTTGGTTTGTTGGTTTGTTGGTTTGTTGGTTTGTTCGTTTGTTGGTTTGTTGGTTTATTGGTTTGTTGGCTTGTTGGTTGGTTGGTTTGTTGGCTTGTTGGTTTGTTGGTTTGTTGGTTTGTTAGTTTGTTGGTTTGTTGGCTTGTTGGTTTGTTGGTTTGTTGGTTTGTTGGTTTGTTGGTTTGTTGGCTTGTTGGTTACTTAGTTTATTGGTTTGTTGGTTTGTTGGTTTGTTGGTTTGTTGGCTTGTTGGCTTGTTGGTTTGTAGGTTTATTGGCTTGTTGGTTTGTTGGTTTGTTGGCTTGTTGGCTTGTTGCTTTGCTGGTTTGTTGGTTTGTTGGCTTGTTGGCTTGTTGGTTTGTTAGTTTGTTGGCTTTTTGGTTACTTGGTTTGTTGGCTTGTTGGTTTGTTGGCTTGTTGGTTTGTTGGTTTGTTGGTTTGTTGGCTTGTTGGCTTGTTGGTTTGTTGGTTTGTTGGTTTGTAGGTTTGTTGGCTTGTTGGTTTGTTGGTTTGTTGGATTGTTGGCTTGTTGGTTTGTTGGTTTGTTGGCTTGTTGGTTTGTTGGTTTGTTGGCTTGTTGGCTTGTTGCTTTGTTCGTTTGATGGTTTGTTGGTTTGTTGGTTTTTTGGTTTGTTGGTTTGATGGTTTGTTGGCTTGTTGGCTTGTTGGTTTGTTGGTTTGTTGGCTTGTTGGTTTGTTAGTTTGTTGGTTTGTTGGCTTGTTGGTTTGTTGGTATGTTGGTTTTTTGGTTTGTTGGTTTGTTGGTTTGTTGGTTTGTTGGTTTGTTGGTTTGTTGGATTGTTGGTTTGTTCGTTTGATGGTTTGTTGGTTTTTTGGTTCTTTGGTTTGTTGGTTTGTTGGTTTGTTGGTTTCTTGGTTTGTTGGTTTGTTGATTTGTTGATTTGTTGGTTTGTTGGCATGTTGGTTTGTTGGTTTGTTGGTTTGTTGGCTTGTTGGTTTGTTGGTTTGTTGGTTTGTTGGCTTGTTGGTTTGTTGGTTTGTTGGTTTGTTGGTTTGTTGGCTTGTTGGTTTGTTGGTTTGTTGGTTTGTTGGTTTGTTGGTTTGTTGGTTTGTTGGCTTGTTGGTTTGTTGGTTTGTTGGCTTGTTGGGTTGTTGGTTTGTTGGATTGTTGGCTTGTTGGCTTGTTGGTTTGTTAGTTTGTTGGCTTTTTGGTTACTTGGTTTGTTGGTTTGTTGGATTGTTGGCTTGTTGGTTTGTTGGCTTGTTAGTTTGTTTGTTTGTTGGTTTGTTGGCTTGTTGGTTTGTTGGTTTGTTGGTTTGTTGGCTTGTTGGTTTGTTGGTTTGTTGGCTTGTTGGTTTGTTGGTTTGTTGGTTTGTTGGATTGTTGGCTTGTTGGTTTGTTGGCTTGTTGGTTTGTTAGTTTGTTGGCTTGTTGGCTAGTTGCTTTGTTCGTTTGATGGTTTGTTGGTTTTTTGATTTGTTGGTTTGTTGGTTTGTTGGCTTGTTGGCTTGTTGGTTTGTTGGTTTGTTGGCTTGTTGGTTTGTTAGTTTTTTGGTTTGTTGGCTTGTTGGCTTGTTGGTTTGTTGGTTTTTTGGTTTGTTGGTTTGTTGGTTTGTTGGTTTGTTGGTTTGTTGGTTTGTTGGTTTGTTGGTTTGTTGGATTGTTGGTTTGTTCGTTTGATGGTTTGTTGGTTTGTTGGTTCTTTGGTTTGTCGGTTTGTTGGTTTGTTGGTTTCTTGGTTTGTTGGTTTGTTGATTTGTTGATTTGTTGGTTTGTTGGCATGTTGGTTTGTTGGTTTCTTGGTTTGTTGGCTTGTTGGTTTGTTGGTTTGTTAGTTTGTTGGCTTGTTGGTTTGTTGGTTTGTTGGTTTGTTGGTTTGTTGGCTTGTTGGTTTGTTGGTTTGTTGGTTTGTTGGCTTGTTGGTTTGTTGGTTTGTTGACTTGTTGGCTTGTTGGTTTGTTGGTTTGTTGGCTTCTTGGTTACTTAGTTTGTTGGTTTGTTGGCTTGTTGGCTTGTTGGTTTGTTAGTTTGTTGGCTTGTTGGTTTGTTAGTTTGTTGGTTTGTTGGCTTGTTGGCTTGTTGGTTTGTTGGTTTTTTAATTTGATGGTTTGTTGGTTTGTTGGTTTATTTGTTTGTTGGTTTGTTGGTTTGTAGGTTTGTTGGTTTGTTGGTTTGTTGGTTTGTTGGTTTGTTGGTTTTTTCGTTTATTGGTTTGTTGGTTAATTGGTTTGTTGGTTTGTTGGTTTGTTGGTTTGTTGGTTTGTTGGTTTGTTGGTTTGTTGGTTTATTTGTTTGTTGGTTTGTTGGTTTGTTGGTTTGTTCGTTTGTTGGTTTATTTGTTTGTTGGTTTGTTGGTTTGAAGGTTTGTTGGTTTGTTGGTTTGTTGGTTTGTTGGTTTGTTCGTTGGTTGGTTTGTTGGTTTATTGGTTTATTGGTTTGTTGGCTTGTTGGTTTGTTGGTTTGTTGGCTTGTTGGTTTGTTGGTTTGTTGGTTTGTTGGTTTGTTGGCTTGTTGGCTTGTTGGTTTGTTGGTTTGTTGGCTTGTTGGTTTGTTAGTTTGTTGGTTTGTTGGCTTGTTAGTTTGTTGGTTTGTTGGCTTGTTGGGTACTTAGTTTATAAGTTTGTTGGTTTGTTGGTTTGTTGGCTTGTTGGCTTGTTGGTTTGTTGGTTTGTTGGCTTGTTGGTTTGTTGGTTTGTTGGCTTGTTGGCTTGTTGCTTTGTTGGTTTGTTGGTTTGTTGGCTTGTTGGCTTGTTGGTTTGTTAGTTTGTTGGCTTTTTGGTTACTTGGTTTGTTGGTTTGTTGGTTTGTTGGCTTGTTGGGGACTTAGTTTATAAGTTTGTTGGTTTGTTGGTTTGTTGGCTTGTTGGCTTGTTGGTTTGTTGGTTTGTTGGCTTGTTGGTTTGTTGGTTTGTTGGCTTGTTGGCTTGTTGCTTTGTTGGTTTGTTGGTTTGTTGGCTTGTTGGCTTGTTGGTTTGTTAGTTTGTTGGCTTTTTGGTTACTTGGTTTGTTGGTTTGTTGGTTTGTTGGCTTGTTGGCTTGTTGGTTTGTTGGCTTGTTGGTTTGTTAGTTTGTTGGTTTGTTGGCTTCTAGGCTTGTTGGTTTGTTGGTTTGTTGGTTTATTGGTTTGTTGGTTTGTTGGTTTGTTGGTTTGTTGGTTTCTTGGTTTGTTGGTTTGTTGATTTGTTGATTTGTTGGTTTGTTTGCATGTTGGTTTGTTGGTTTCTTGATTTGTTGGCTTGTTGGTTTGTTGGTTTGTTGGTTTGTTGGCTTGTTGGTTTGTTGGTTTGTTGGTTTGTTGGTTTGTTGGCTTGTTGGTTTGTTGGTTTGTTGGTTTGTTGGCTTGTTGGTTTGTTGGTTTGTTGGCTTGTTGGCTTGTTGGTTTGTTGGTTTGTTGGCTTCTTGGTTACTTAGTTTGTTGGTTTGTTGGCTTGTTGGCTTGTTGGTTTGTTAGTTTGTTGGCTTGTTGGTTTGTTAGTTTGTTGGTTTGTTGGCTTGTTGGCTTGTTGGTTTGTTGGTTTTTTAATTTGATGGTTTGTTGGTTTGTTGGTTTGTTGGTTTATTTGTTTGTTGGTTTGTTGGTTTGTAGGTTTGTTGGTTTGTTGGTTTGTTGGTTTGTTGGTTTGTTGGTTTTTTCGTTTATTGGTTTGTTTGTTAATTGGTTTGTTGGTTTGTTGGTTTGTTGGTTTGTTGGTTTGTTGGTTTGTTGGTTTATTTGTTTGTTGGTTTGTTGGTTTGTTGGTTTGTTCGTTTGTTGGTTTATTTGTTTGTTGGTTTGTTGGTTTGTAGGTTTGTTGGTTTGTTGGTTTGTTGGTTTGTTGGTTTGTTCGTTGGTTGGTTTGTTGGTTTATTGGTTTATTGGTTTGTTGGCTTGTTGGTTTGTTGGTTTGTTGGCTTGTTGGCTTGTTGGTTTGTTGGTTTGTTGGTTTGTTGGTTTGTTGGCTTGTTGGCTTGTTGGTTTGTTGGTTTGTTGGCTTGTTGGTTTGTTAGTTTGTTGGTTTGTTGGCTTGTTAGTTTGTTGGTTTGTTGGCTTGTTGGGTACTTAGTTTATAAGTTTGTTGGTTTGTTGGTTTGTTGGCTTGTTGGCTTGTTGGTTTGTTGGTTTGTTGGCTTGTTGGTTTGTTGGTTTGTTGGCTTGTTGGCTTGTTGCTTTGTTGGTTTGTTGGTTTGTTGGCTTGTTGGCTTGTTGGTTTGTTAGTTTGTTGGCTTTTTGGTTACTTGGTTTGCTGGTTTGTTGGTTTGTTGGCTTGTTGGTTTGTTGGCTTGTTGGTTTGTTGGTTTGTTGGTTTGTTGGCTTCTAGGCTTGTTGGTTTGTTGGTTTGTTGGTTTATTGGTTTGTTGGTTTGTTGGTTTGTTGGTTTGTTGGTTTGTTGTCTTGTTGGTTTGTTGGTTTGTTGCCTTGTTGGCTTCTTGGTTTGTTGGTTTGTTGGCTTGTTGGTTTGTTAGTTTCTTGGTTTGTTGGCTTGTTGGCTTGTTGGTTTGCTGGTTTGTTGGCTTGTTGGTATGTTGGTTTGTTGGCTTGTTGGCTTGTTGCTTTGTTGGTTTGTTGGTTTATTGGCTTGTTGGCTTGTTGGTTTGTTAGTTTGTTGGCTTTTTGGTTACTTGGTTTTTTGGGTTGTTGGTTTGTTGGCTTGTTGGTTTGTTGGCTTGTTGGTTTGTTGGTTTGTTGGTTTGTTGGCTTATTAGTTTTTTGGTTTGTTGGTTTATTTGTTTGTTAGTTTGTTGGTTTGTTGGTTTGTTGGTTTGTTAGTTTGTTGGTTTGTTGGTTTGTTGGTTTGTTGGTTTGTTGGTTTGTTGGTTTGTTGGTTTATTTGTTTGTTGGTTTGTTGGCTTGTTGGTTTGTTGGTTTGTTGGCTTGTTGGCTCGTTGGTTTGTTGGTTTGTTGGTTTGTTGGTTTGTTGGTTTGTTGGTTTGTTGGTTTGTTGGTTTGTTGGTTTGTTGGTTTGTTGGCTTGTTGGTTTGTTGGTTTGTTGGCTTGTTGGCTTGTTGGTTTGTTGGTTTGTTGGTTTGTTGGTTTGTTGGTTTGTTGGCTTGTTGGTTTGTTGGTTTGTTGGCTTGTTGGTTTGTTGGTTTGTTGGTTTGTTGGATTGTTGGGTTGTTGGTTTGTTGGTTTGTTGGTTTGTTGGTTTGTTGGTTTGTTGGCTTGTTGGCTTGTTGGTTTGTTGGTTTGTTGGCTTGTTGGTTTGTTAGTTTGTTGGTTTGTTGGCTTGTTGGCTTGTTGGTTTGTTGGTTTTTTGGTGTGTTGGTTTGTTGGTTTGTTGGTTTGTTAGTTTGTTGGTTTGTTGGTTTGTTGGTTTGTTGGTTTGTTGGTTTGTTCGTTTGATGGTTTGTTGGTTTGTTGGTTTGTTGGTTTGTTGGTTTGTTGGTTTGTTGGTTTGTTGATTTGTTGATTTGTTGGCTTGTTGGCATGTTGGTTTGTTGGTTTGTTGGTTTGTTGGCTTGTTGGTTTGTTGGTTTGTTGGCTTGTTGGCTTTTTGGTTTGTTGGTTTGTTGGTTTGTTGGTTTGTTGGCTTGTTGGTTTGTTGGCTTGTTGGCTTGTTGGTTTGTTGGTTTGTTGGCTTGTTGGCTTGTTGGTTTGTTGGTTTGTTGGCTTCTTGGTTACTTAGTTTGTTGGTTTGTTGGCTTTTTGGCTTGTTGGTTTTTTGGTTTGTTGGCTTGTTGGTTTGTTAGTTTGTTGGTTTGTTGGCTTGTTGGCTTGTTGGTTTGTTGGTTTTTTAATTTGTTGGTTTGTTGGTTTGTTGGTTTGTTGGTTTGTTGGTTTGTTTGTTTGTTGGTTTGTTGGTTTGTAGGTTTGTTGGTTTGTTGGTTTGTTGGTTTGTTGGTTTGTTGGTTTGTTGGTTTGTTCGTTTGTTGGTTTGTTGGTTAATTGGTTTGTTGTTTTGTTGGTTTGTTGGCTTGTTGGTTTGTTGGTTTGTTGGATTGTTGGCTTGTTGGTTTGTTGGTTTGTTGGTTTGTTGGTTTGTTGGCTTGTTGGTTTGTTGGCTTGTTGGTTTGTTGGTTTGTTGGTTTGTTGGTTTGTTGGTTTGTTGGTTTGTTGGCTTGATGGTTTGTTGGTTTGTTGGCTTGTTGGCTTGTTGGTTTGTTGGTTTGTTGGTTTGTTGGTTTGTTGGTTTGTTGGCTTGTTGGTTTGTTGGTTTGTTGGCTTGTTAGTTTGTTGGTTTGTTGGTTTGTTGGCTTGTTGGCTTGTTGGCTTGTTGGTTTGTTGGTTTGTTGGCTGGTTGGTTTGTTAGTTTGTTGGTCTATTGGCTTGTTGGTTTGTTGGTTACTTAGTTTGTTGGTTTGTTGGTTTGTTGGCTTGTTGGCTTGTTGGTTTGTTGGTTTGTTGGCTTGTTGGCTTGTTGGTTTGTTGGTTTGTTGGTTTGTTGGTTTGTTGGCTTGTTGGTTTGTTGGTTTATTAGCTTGTTGGTTTGTTGTTTTGTTGGTTTGTTGGATTGTTGGGTTGTTGGTTTGTTGGTTTGTTGGCTTGTTGGTTTGTTGGTTTGTTGGCTTGTTGGCTTGTTGCTTTGTTCGTTTGATGGTTTGTTGGTTTGTTGGTTTTTTGATTTGTTGGTATGTTGGTTTGTTGGCTTGTTGGCTTGTTGGTTTGTTGGTTTGTTGGTTTGTTGGTTTGTTGGTTTATTTGTTTGTTGGTTTGTTGGTTTGTTGGTTTGTTCGTTTGTTGGATTGTTGGTTTGTTAGTTTGTTGGTTTGTTGGCTTGTTGGCTTGTTGGTTTGTTGGTTTTTTAATTTGATGGTTTGTTGGTTTGTTGGTTTGTTGGTTTATTTGTTTGTTGGTTTGTTGGTTTGTAGGTTTGTTGGTTTGTTGGTTTGTTGGTTTGTTGGTTTGTTGGTTTTTTCGTTTATTGGTTTGTTGGTTAATTGGTTTGTTGGTTTGTTGGTTTGTTGGTTTGTTGGTTTGTTGGTTTGTTGGTTTATTTGTTTGTTGGTTTGTTGGTTTGTTGGTTTGTTCGTTTGTTGGTTTATTTGTTTGTTGGTTTGTTGGTTTGTTGGTTTGTTGGTTTGTTGGTTTGTTGGTTTGTTGGTTTGTTCGTTGGTTGGTTTGTTGGTTTATTGGTTTATTGGTTTGTTGGATTGTTGGTTTGTTGGTTTGTTGGCTTGTTGGTTTGTTGGTTTGTTGGTTTGTTGGTTTGTTGGCTTGTTGGCTTGTTGGTTTGTTGGTTTGTTGGCTTGTTGGTTTGTTAGTTTGTTGGTTTGTTGGCTTGTTAGTTTGTTGGTTTGTTGGCTTGTTGGGTACTTAGTTTATAAGTTTGTTGGTTTGTTAGTTTGTTGGCTTGTTGGCTTGTTGCTTTGTTGGTTTGTTGGCTTGTTGGTTTGTTGGTTTGTTGGCTTGTTGGCTTGTTGCTTTGTTGGTTTGTTGGTTTGTTGGCTTGTTGGCTTGTTGGTTTGTTAGTTTGTTGGCTTTTTGGTTACTTGGTTTGTTGGTTTGTTGGTTTGTTGGCTTGTTGGTTTGTTGGCTTGTTGGTTTGTTGGTTTGTTGGTTTGTTGGCTTCTATGCTTGTTGGTTTGTTGGTTTGTTGGTTTATTGGTTTGTTGGTTTGTTGGTTTGTTGGTTTGTTGTCTTGTTGGTTTGTTGGTTTGTTGCCTTGTTGGCTTCTTGGTTTGTTGGTTTGTTGGCTTGTTGGTTTGTTAGTTTCTTGGTTTGTTGGCTTGTTGGCTTGTTGGTTTGCTGGTTTGTTGGCTTGTTGGTTTGTTGGTTTGTTGGCTTGTTGGCTTGTTGCTTTGTTGGTTTGTTGGTTTATTGGCTTGTTGGCTTGTTGGTTTGTTGGTTTGTTGGCTTGTTGGTTTGTTGGTTTGTTGGCTTGTTGGCTCGTTGGTTTGTTGGTTTGTTGGTTTGTTGGTTTGTTGGTTTGTTGGTTTGTTGGTTTGTTGGTTTGTTGGCTTGTTGGTTTGTTGGTTTGTTGGCTTGTTGGCTTGTTGGTTTGTTGGTTTGTTGGTTTGTTGGTTTGTTGGTTTGTTGGCTTGTTGGTTTGTTGGTTTGTTGGCTTGTTGGTTTGTTGGTTTGTTGGTTTGTTGGATTGTTGGGTTGTTGGTTTGTTGGTTTGTTGGTTTGTTGGCTTGTTGGTTTGTTGGTTTGTTGGTTTGTTGGATTGTTGGGTTGTTGGTTTGTTGGTTTGTTGGTTTGTTGGTTTGTTGGTTTGTTGGCTTGTTGGCTTGTTGGTTTGTTGGTTTGTTGGCTTATTGGCTTGTTAGTTTGTTGGTTTGTTGGCTTGTTGGCTTGTTGGTTTGTTGGTTTTTTGGTGTGTTGGTTTGTTGGTTTGTTGGTTTGTTAGTTTGTTGGTTTGTTGGTTTGTTGGTTTGTTGGTTTGTTGGTTTGTTCGTTTGATGGTTTGTTGGTTTGTTGGTTTGTTGGTTTGTTGGTTTGTTGGTTTCTTGGTTTGTTGGTTTGTTGATTTGTTGATTTGTTGGCTTGTTGGCATGTTGGTTTGTTGGTTTGTTGGTTTGTTGGCTTGTTGGTTTGTTGGTTTGTTGGCTTGTTGGCTTTTTGGTTTGTTGGTTTGTTGGTTTGTTGGTTTGTTGGCTTGTTGGTTTGTTGGCTTGTTGGCTTGTTGGTTTGTTGGTTTGTTGGCTTGTTGGCTTGTTGGTTTGTTGGTTTGTTGGCTTCTTGGTTACTTAGTTTGTTGGTTTGTTGGCTTTTTGGCTTGTTGGTTTGTTGGTTTGTTGGTTTGTTGGTTTTTTAATTTGTTGGTTTGTTGGTTTGTTGGTTTGTTGGTTTGTTGGTTTGTTTGTTTGTTGGTTTGTTGGTTTGTAGGTTTGTTGGTTTGTTGGTTTGTTGGTTTGTTGGTTTGTTGGTTTGTTGGTTTGTTCGTTTGTTGGTTTGTTGGTTAATTGGTTTGTTGTTTTGTTGGTTTGTTGGCTTGTTGGTTTGTTGGTTTGTTGGATTGTTGGCTTGTTGGTTTGTTGGTTTGTTGGTTTGTTGGTTTGTTGGCTTGTTGGTTTGTTGGCTTGTTGGTTTGTTGGTTTGTTGGTTTGTTGGTTTGTTGGTTTGTTGGTTTGTTGGCTTGATGGTTTGTTGGTTTGTTGGCTTGTTGGCTTGTTGGTTTGTTGGTTTGTTGGTTTGTTGGTTTGTTGGCTTGTTGGTTTGTTGGTTTGTTGGCTTGTTAGTTTGTTGGTTTGTTGGTTTGTTGCCTTGTTGGCTTGTTGGCTTGTTGGTTTGTTGGTTTGTTGGCTTGTTGGTTTGTTAGTTTGTTGGTTTATTGGCTTGTTGGTTTGTTGGTTACTTAGTTTGTTGGTTTGTTGGTTTGTTGGCTTGTTGGCTTGTTGGTTTGTTGGTTTGTTGGCTTGTTGGGTTGTTGGTTTGTTGGTTTGTTGGCTTGTTGGTTTGTTGGTTTGTTGGCTTGTTGGCTTGTTGCTTTGTTCGTTTGATGGTTTGTTGGTTTGTTGGTTTTTTGGTTTGTTGGTATGTTGGTTTGTTGGCTTGTTGGCTTGTTGGTTTGTTGGTTGGTTGGCTTGTTGGTTTGTTAGTTTGTTGGTTTGTTGGCTTGTTAGCTTGTTGGTTTGTTGGTTTTTTGGTTTGTTGGTTTGTTGGTTTGTTGGTTTGTTGGTTTGTTGGTTTGTTGGTTTGTTGGTTTGTTGGTTTGTTGGTTTGTTGGTTTGTTCGTTTGATGGTTTGTTGGTTTGTTGGTTCTTTGGGTTGTTGGTTTGTTGGTTTGTTGGTTTCTTGGTTTGTTGGTTTGTTGATTTGTTGATTTGTTGGTTTGTTGGCATATTGGTTTGTTGGTTTGTTGGTTTGTTGGCTTTTTGGTTTGTTGGTTTGTTGGTTTCTTGGTTTGTTGGCTTGTTGGTTTGTTGGTTTGTTGGTTTGTTGGCTTGTTGGTTTGTTGGTTTGTTGGTTTGTTGTTTTGTTGGCTTGTTGGTTTGTTGGTTTGTTTGTTTGTTGGCTTGTTGGTTTGTTGGTTTGTTGGTTTGTTGGCTTGTTGGTTTGTTGGTTTGTTGGCTTCTTGGGTACTTAGTTTGTTGGTTTGTTGGCTTGTTGGCTTGTTGGTTTGTTGGTTTTTTAATTTGTTGGTTTGTTGGTTTGTTGGTTTGTTCGTTTATTTGTTTGTTGGTTTGTTGGTTTGTAGGTTTGTTGGTTTGTTGGTTTGTTGGTTTGTTGGTTTGTTGGTTTGTTCGTTTGTTGGTTTGTTAGTTAATTGGTTTGTTGGTTTGTTGGTTTGTTGGTTTGTTGGTTTGTTGGTTTATTTGTTTGTTAGTTTGTTGGTTTGTTGGTTTGTTCGTTTGTTGGTTTATTTGCTTGTTGGTTTGTTGGCTTGTTGGTTTGTTGGTTTGTTTGTTTGTTGGCTTGTTGGTTTGTTGGTTTGTTGGCTTGTTGGCTTGTTGGTTTGTTGGTTTGTTGGCTTCTTGGTTACTTAGTTTGTTGGTTTGTTGGCTTGTTGGCTTGTTGGTTTGTTGGTTTTTTAATTTGTTGGTTTGTTGGTTTGTTGGTTTGTTCGTTTATTTATTTGTTGGCTTGTTGGTTTGTTGGTTTGTTGGTTTGTTGGCTTGTTGGCTTGTTGGTATGTTGGTTTGTTGGCTTGTTGGTTTGTTAGTTTGTTGGTTTGTTGGCTTGTTAGTTTGTTGGTTTGTTGGCTTGTTGGTTACTTAGTTTATTGGTTTGTTGGTTTGTTGGTTTGCTGGCTTGTTGGCTTGTTGGTTTGTTGGTTTGTTGGCTTGTTATTTTGTTAGTTTGTTGGTTTGTTGGCTTGTTAGTTTGTTGGTTTGTTGCCTTGTTGGTTACTTAGTTTATTGGTTTGTTGGTTTGTTGGTTTGTTAGCTTGTTGGCTTGTTGGTTTGTTGGTTTGTTGGTTTGTTGGTTTGTTGGTTTTTTGGTTTGTTGGTTTGTTGATTTGTTGATTTGTTGGTTTGTTGGCACGTTGGTTTGTTGGTTTGTTGGTTTGTTGGCTTGTTGGTTTGTTGGTTTGTTGGCTTGTTGGCTTTTTCGTTTGTTGGTTTGTTGGTTTCTTGGTTTGTTGGCTTGTTGGTTTGTTGGTTTGTTGGTTTGTTGGCTTGTTGGTTTGTTGGCTTGTTGGCTTGTTGGTTTGTTGGTTTGTTGGCTTCTTGGTTACTTAGTTTGTTGGTTTGTTGGCTTGTTGGCTTGTTGGTTTGTTGGTTTGTTGGCTTCTTGGTTTGTTAGTTTGTTGGTTTGTTGGCTTGTTGGTTTGTTGGTTTTTTAATTTGTTGGTTTGTTGGTTTGTTGGTTTGTTCGTTTATTTGTTTGTTGGTTTGTTGGTTTGTAGGTTTGTTGGTTTGTTGGTTTGTTGGTTTGTTGGTTTGTTGGTTTGTTGGTTTATTTGTTTGTTGGTTTGTTGGTTTGTTGGTTTATTCGTTTGTTGGTTTATTTGTTTGTTGGTTTGTTGGCTTGTTGGTTTGTTGGTTTGTTTGTTTGTTGGCTTGTTGGTTTGTTGGTTTGTTGGCTTGTTGGCTTGTCGGTTTGTTGGTTTGTTGGCTTCTTGGTTACTTAGCTTGTTGGTTTAATGGCTTATTGGCTTGTTGGTTTGTTGGTTTGCTGGCTTGTTGGTTTGTTAGTTTGTTGGTTTGTTGACTTGTTGGCTTGTTGGTTTGTTGTTTTTTTAATTTGTTGGTTTGTTGTTTTGTTGGTTTGTTCATTTATTTGTTTGTTGGCTTGTTGGTTTGTTGGTTTGTTGGTTTGTTGGCTTGTTGGCTTGTTGGTTTGTTGGTTTGTTGGCTTGTTGGTTTGTTAGTTTGTTGGTTTGTTGGCTTGTTAGTTTGTTGGTTTTGTTGGCTTGTTGGTTACTTAGTTTATTGGTTTGTTAGTTTGTTGGTTTGTTGGCTTGTTGGCTTGTTGGTTTGTTGGTTTGTTGGCTTGTTGGTTTGTTGGTTTGTTGGCTTGTTGGCTTGTTGCTTTTTTGGTTTGTTGGTTTGTTGGCTTGTTGGCTTGTTGGTTTGTTAGTTTGTTGGCTTTTTGGTTACTTGGTTTGTTGGTTTGTTGGCTTGTTGGTTTGTTGGCTTGTTGGTTTGTTGGTTTGTTGGTTTGTTGGCTTGTTGGCTTGTTGGTTTGTTGGTTTGTTGGTTTATTGGTTTGCTGATTTGTTGGTTTGTTGGTTTGTTGGTTTGTTGGTTTGTTGGTTTGTTGGTTTGTTGGTTTGTTGCCTTGTTGGCTTCTTGGTTTGTTGGCTTGTTGGTTTGTTGGTTTCTTGGTTTGTTGGCTTGTTGGCTTGTTGCTTTGTTGGTTTGTTGGTTTGTTGGAATGTTGGCTTGTTGGTTTGTTAGTTTGTTGGCTTTTTGGTTACTTGGTTTTTTGGGTTGTTGGTTTGTTGGCTTGTTGGTTTGTTGGCTTGTTGGTTTGTTGGTTTGTTGGTTTGTTGGCTTGTTGGTTTTTTGGTTTGTTGGTTTATTTGTTTGTTAGTTTGTTGGTTTGTTGGTTTGTTGGTTTGTTGGTTTGTTCGTTTGTTGGTTTGTTGGTTTGTTGGTTTGTTGGTTTGTTGGTTTGTTGGTTTGTTGGTTTGTTGGTTTGTTGGTTTGTTGGTTTATTTGTGTGTTGGTTTGTTGGCTTGTTGGTTTGTTGGTTTGTTGGTTAGTTGGTTTGTTGGTTTGTTGGTTTGTTGGTTTGTTGGTTAGTTGGTTTGTTGGTTTGTTGGTTTGTTGGTTTGTTGGTTTGTTGGCTTGTTGGCTTGTTGGTTTGTTGGTATGTTGGCTTGTTGGTTTGTTGGTTTGTTGGCTTGTTGGTTTGTTGGTTTGTTGGTTTGTTGGATTGTTGGGTTGTTGGTTTGTTGGTTTGTTGGCTTGTTGGTTTGTTGGTTTGTTGGCTTGTTGGCTTGTTGCTTTGTTCGTTTGATGGTTTGTTGGTTTGTTGGTTTTTTGGTTTGTTGGTTTGTTGGTTTGTTGGCTTGTTGGCTTGTTGGTTTGTTGGTTTGTTGGCTTGTTGGTTTGTTAGTTTGTTGGTTTGTTGGCTTGTTGGCTTGTTGGTTTGTTGGTTTTTTGGTTTGTTGGTTTGTTGGTTTGTTGGTTTGTTGGCTTGTTGGTTTGTTGGTTTGTTGGTTTGTTGGTTTGTTCGTTTGATGGTTTGTTGGTTTGTTGGTTCTTTGGTTTGTTGGTTTGTTGGTTTGTTGGTTTGTTGGCTTGTTGGTTTGTTGGTTTGTTGGTTTGTTGGCTTGTTGGCTTGTTGGTTTGTTGGTTTGTTGGCTTGTTGGTTTGTTAGTTTGTTGGTTTGTTGGCTTGTTGGCTTGTTGGTTACTTAGTTTGTTGGTTTGTTGGTTTGTTGGTTTGTTGGCTTGTTGGCTTGTTGGTTTGTTGGTTTGTTGGTTTGTTAGTTTGTTGGTTTGTTGGTTTGTTGGTTTGTTGGTTTTTTGGTTTTTTGGTTTGTTGATTTATTTGTTTGTTGGTTTTTCAATTTGATGGTTTGTTGGTTTGTTGGTTTGTTGGTTTGTTGATTTGTTGGTTTGTTGGTTTATTTGTTTGTTGGTTTGTTGGTTTGTAGGTTTGTTGGTTTGTTGGTTTGTTGGTTTGTTGGTTTGTTGGTTTGTTGGTTGGTTGGTTTGTTCGTTTGTTGGTTTGTTGGTTAATTGGTTTGTTGGTTTGTTGGCTTGTTGGTTTGTTGGTTTGTTGGCTTGTTGGCTTGTTGGTTTGTTGGTTTGTTGGTTTGTTGGTTTGTTGGCTTGTTGGTTTGTTGGCTTGTTGGTTTGTTGGTTTGTTGGTTTGTTGGTTTGTTGGTTTGTTGGTTTGTTGGTTTGTTGGTTTGTTGGTTTGTTGGTTTGTTGGCTTGTTGGTTTGTTGGTTTGTTGGCTTGTTGGCTTGTTGGTTTGTTGGTTTGTTGGTTTGTTGGTTTGTTGGTTTGTTGGTTTGTTGGCTTGTTGGTTTGTTGGTTTGTTGGCTTGTTGGTTTGTTGGTTTGTTGGTTTGTTGCCTTGTTGGCTTGTTGGTTTGTTGGTTTGTTGGCTTGTTGGTTTGTTAGTTTGTTGGTTTGTTGGCTTGTTGGCTTGTTGGTTACTTAGTTTGTTGGTTTGTTGGTTTGTTGGTTTGTTGGCTTGTTGGCTTGTTGGTTTGTTGGTTTGTTGGTTTGTTAGTTTGTTGGTTTGTTGGTTTGTTGGTTTGTTGGTTTTTTGGTTTTTTGGTTTGTTGGTTTATTTGTTTGTTGGTTTGTTGGCTTGTTGGTTTGTTGGTTTGTTGGTTTGTTTGCTTGTTGGTTTGTTGGTATGTTGGCTTGTTGGCATGTTGGTTTGTTTTTTTGTTTGTTTGTTGGCTTGTTGGTTTGTTGGTTTGTTGGCTTGTTGGTTTGTTAGTTTGTTGGTTTGTGTGCTTGTTGGCTTGTTGGTTTGTTGGTTTTTTAATTTGTTGGTTTGTTGGTTTGTTGGTTTGTTCGTTTATTTGTTTGTTGGCTTGTTGGTTTGTTGGTTTGTTGGTTTGTTGGCTTGTTGGCTTGTTGGTTTGTTGGTTTGTTGGCTTGTTGGTTTGTTAGTTTGTTGGTTTGTTGGCTTGTTAGTTTGTTGGTTTGTTGGCTTGTTGGTTACTTAGTTTATTGGTTTGTTGGTTTGTTGGTTTGTTGGCTTGTTGGTTTGTTGGTTTGTTGGCTTGTTTGTTTGTTGGTTTGTTGGCTTGTTGGCTTGTTGCTTTTTTGGTTTGTTGGTTTGTTGGCTTGTTGGCTTGTTGGTTTGTTAGTTTGTTGGCTTTTTGGTTACTTGGTTTGTTGGTTTGTTGGTTTGTTGGCTTGTTGGTTTGTTGGCTTGTTGGTTTGTTGGTTTGTTGGTTTGTTGGCTTGTTGGCTTGTTGGTTTGTTGGTTTGTTGGTTTATTGGTTTGTTGGTTTGTTGGTTTGTTGGTTTGTTGGTTTGTTGGTTTGTTGGTTTGTTGTCTTGTTGGTTTGTTGGTTTGTTGCCTTGTTGGCTTCTTGGTTTGTTGGCTTGTTGGTTTGTTGGTTTCTTGGTTTGTTGGCTTGTTGGCTTGTTGGTTTGTTGGTTTGTTGGCTTGTTGGTTTGTTGGTTCGTTGGCTTGTTGGCTTGTTGCTTTGTTGGTATGTTGGTTTGTTGGCTTGTTGGCTTGTTGGTTTGTTAGTTTGTTGGCTTTTTGGTTACTTGGTTTTTTGGGTTGTTGGTTTGTTGGCTTGTTGGTTTGTTGGCTTGTTGGTTTGTTGGTTTGTTGGCTTGTTGGTTTTTTGGTTTGTTGGTTTATTTGTTTGTTAGTTTGTTGGTTTGTTGGTTTGTTGGTTTGTTGGTTTGTTGGTTTGTTGGTTTGTTGGTTTGTTGGTTTGTTGGTTTGTTGGTTTGTTGGTTTGTTGGTTTGTTGGTTTGTTGGTTTGTTGGTTTATTTGTTTGTTGGTTTGTTGGCTTGTTGGTTTGTTGGTTTGTTGGTTTGTTGGTTTGTTGGTTTGTTGGTTTGTTGGTTTGTTGGTTTGTTGGTTTGTTGGATTGTTGGGTTGTTGGTTTGTTGGTTTGTTGGCTTGTTGGTTTGTTGGTTTGTTGGTTTGTTGGCTTGTTGGCTTGTTGCTTTGTTCGTTTGATGGTTTGTTGGTTTGTTGGTTTTTTGGTTTGTTGGTTTGTTGGTTTGTTGGCTTGTTGGCTTGTTGGTTTGTTGGTTTGTTGGCTTCTTGGATTGTTAGTTTGTTGGTTTGTTGGCTTGTTGTCTTGTTGGTTTGTTGGTTTTTTTGTTTGTTGGTTTGTTGGTTTGTTGGTTTGTTGGTTTGTTGGTTTGTTGGTTGGTTGGTTTGTTGGTTTGTTCGTTTCATAGTTTGTTGGTTTATTGGTTCTTTGATTTGTTGGTTTGTTGGATTGTTGGTTTCTTGGTTTGTTGGTTTGTTGATTTGTTGATTTGTTGGTTTGTTGGCATGTTGGTTTGTTGGTTTGTTGGTTTGTTGGCTTGTTGGTTTGTTGGTTTGTTGGCTTGTTGGCTTTTTGGTTTGTTGGTTTGTTGGTTTGTTGGTTTGTTGGCTTCTTGGTTTGTTGGCTTGTTGGCTTGTTGGTTTGTTGGTTTGTTGGCTTGTTGGGTTGTTGGTTTGTTGGTTTGTTGGCTTCTTGGTTACTTAGTTTGTTGGTTTGTTGGCTTGTTGGCTTGTTGGTTTGTTGGTTTGTTGGCTTGTTGGTTTGTTAGTTTGTTGGTTTGTTGGCTTGTTGGCTTGTTGGTTTGTTGGTTTTTTAATTTGTTGGTTTGTTGGGTTGTTGGTTTGTTGGTTTGTTGGTTTGTTGGTTTATTTGTTTGTTGGTTTGTTGGTTTGTAGGTTTGTTGGTTTGTTGGTTTGTTGGTTTGTTGGTTTGTTGGTTTGTTGGTTTGTTGGTTTGTTGGTTTGTTCGTTTGTTGGTTTGTTGGTTAATTGGTTTGTTGGTTTGTTGGCTTGTTGGTTTGTTGGTTTGTTAGCTTGTTGGCTTGTTGGTTTGTTGGTTTGTTGGTTTGTTGGTTTGTTGGCTTGTTGGTTTGTTGGCTTGTTGGTTTGTTGGTTTGTTGGTTTGTTGGTTTGTTGGTTTGTTGGTTTGTTGGTTGGTTGGCTTGTTGGTTTGTTGGTTTGTTGGCTTGTTGGCTTGTTGGTTTGTTGGTTTGTTGGTTTGTTGGTTTGTTGGTTTGTTGGCTTGTTGGTTTGTTGGTTTGTTGGCTTGTTGGTTTGTTGGTTTGTTGGTTTGTTGGCTTGTTGGTTTGTTGGTTTGTTGGTTTGTTGGCTTGTTGGTTTGTTAGTTTGTTGGTTTATTGGCTTGTTGGCTTGTTGGTTACTTAGTTTGTTGGTTTGTTGGTTTGTTGGTTTGTTGGCTTGTTGGCTTGTAGGTTTGTTGGTTTGTTAGTTTGTTGGTTTGTTGGTTTGTTGGTTTGTTGGTTTTTTGGTTTTTTGGTTTGTTAGTTTATTTGATTGTTGGTTTGTTGGCTTGTTGGATTGTTGGTTTGTTGGTTTGTTTGCTTGTTGGTTTGTTGGTATGTTGGCTTGTTGGCATGTTGGTTTGTTTTTTTGTTTGTTTGTTGGCTTGTTGGTTTGTTGGCTTGTTGGCTTGTTGGTTTGTTGGTTTGTTGGTTTGTTGGTTTGTTGGTTTGTTGGCTTGTTGGTTTGTTGGCTTGTTGGCTTGTTGGCTTGTTGGTTTGTTGGTTTGTTGGCTTGTTGGTTTGTTGGTTTGTTGGTTTGTTGGCTTGTTGGCTTGTTGGCTTGTTGGTTTGTTGGTTTGTTGGCTTGTTGGTTTGTTGGTTTGTTGGCTTGTTGGCTTGTTGCTTTGTTGGTTTGTTGGTTTGTTGGCTTGTTTGCTTGTTTGCTTGTTGGTTTGTTAGTTTTTTGGCTTTTTGGTTACTTGGTTTGTTGGTTTGTTGGTTTGTTGGCTTGTTGGTTTGTTGGCTGGTTGGTTTGTTGGTTTGTTGGTTTGTTGGCTTATTGGCTTGTTGGTTTGTTGGTTTGTTGGTTTGTTGGTTTGTTGGTTTGTTGGTTTGTTGGTTTTTTGCTTTGTTGGTTTGTTGGTTTGTTGGCTTATTGGTTTGTTGGTTTGTTGGCTTGTTGGCTTGTTGGTTTGTTGGTTTGTTGGTTTGTTGGTTTGTTGGCTTGTTGGTTACTTAGTTTGTTGGTTTGTTGGTTTGTTGGCTTGTTTGTTTGTTGGTTTGTTGGCTTGTTGGCTTGTTGGTTTGTTGGTTTGTTGGTTTTTTGGTTTGTTGGTTTGTTGGTTTGTTGGTTTGTTGGCTTGTTGGCTTGTTGGTTTGTTGGTTTGTTGGTTTGTCGGTTTGTTGGTTTGTTGGCTTGTTGGCTTGTTGGCTTTTTGGTTACTTGGTTTGTTGGTTTGTTGGTTTGTTGGCTTGTTGGTTTGTTGGTTTGTTGGTTTGTTGGTTTGTTGGCTTGTTGGCTTGTTGGTTTGTTGGTTTGTTGGTTTGTTGGTTTGTTGGTTTGTTGGTTTTTTGGTTTGTTGGTTTGTTGGTTTGTTGGCTTGTTGGTTTGTTGGTTTGTTGGCTTGTTGGCTTGATGTTTGTTGGTTTGTTGGCTTGTTGGTTACTTAGTTTGTTGGTTTGTTGGTTTGTTGGCTTGTTGGTTTGTTGGTTTTTTGGTTTGTTGGTTTGTTGGCTTGTTAGTTTGTTGGTTTGTTGGTTTGTTGGCTTGTCGGCTTGTTGGTTTGTTGGCTTGTTGGCTTGTTGGTTTGTTGGTTTGTTGGTTTGTTGGTTTGTTGGTTTGTTGGTTTGTTGGTTTGTTGGTTTGTTGGCTTGTTGGTTAGTTGGTTTGTTGGCTTGTTGGTTTATTGGTTTGTTGGTTTGTTGGCTTGTTGGCTTGTTGGTTTGTTGGTTTGTTGGCTTGTTGGTTTGTTGGTTTGTTGGCTTGTTGACTTGTTGGTTTGTTGGTTTGTTGGTTTGTTGGTTTGTTGGCTTGTTGGTTTGTTGATTTGTTGGCTTGTTGGCTTGTTGGTTTGTTGGTTTGTTGGTTTGTTGGTTTGTTGGCTTGTTGGTTTGTTGGTTTGTTGGCTTGTTGGTTTGTTGGTTTGTTGGTTTGTTGGATTGTTGGCTTGTTGGTTTGTTGGTTTGTTGGCTTGTTGGTTTGTTGGTTTGTTGGCTTGTTGGCTTGTTACTTTGGTCGTTTGATGGTTTGTTGGTTTGTTGGTTTTTTGGTTTGTTGGTTTGTTGGTTTGTTGGCTTGTTGGTTTGTTAGTTTGTTGGCTTGTTGGCTTGTTGGTTTGTTGGTTTTTTGGTTTGTTGGTTTGTTGGTTTGTTGGTTTGTTGGTTTGTTAGTTTGTTGGTTTGTTGGTTTGTTGGTTTGTTGGTTTGTTCGTTTGATGGTTTGTTGGTTTGTTGGTTTTTTGGTTTGTTGGTTTGTTGGTTTGTTGGTTTCTTGGTTTGTTGGTTTGTTGATTTGTTGATTTGTTGGTTTGTTGGCATGTTGGTTTGTTGGTTTGTTGGTTTGTTGGGTTGTTGGCTTGTTGGCTTGTTGGTTTTTTGGTTTGTTGGTTTGTTGGTTTGTTGGTTTGTTGGTTTGTTGGTTTGTTGGTTTGTTGGTTTGTTGGTTTGTTGGTTTGTTCTTTTGATGGTTTGTCTGTTTGTTGGTTTTTAGGTTTGTTGGTTTGTTGGTTTGTTGGTTTCTTGGTTTGTTGTTTTGTTGATTTGTTGATTTGTTGGTTTGTGGGCATGTTGGTTTGTTGGGTTGTTGGGTTGTTGGTTTGTTGGCTTGTTGGTTTGTTGGTTTGTTGGCTTGTTGGCTTGTTGGTTTGTTGGTTTGTTGGTTTGTTGGTTTGTTGGCTTGTTGGTTTGTTGGCTTGTTGGTTTGTTGGTTTGTTGGTTTGTTGGCTTGTTGGTTTGTTGGTTTGTTGGCTTGTTGACTTGTTGGTTTTTTGGTTTGTTGGTTTGTTGGCTTGTTGGTTTGTTGGTTTGTTGGCTTGTTGGTTTGTTGGTTTGTTGGTTTGTTGGCTTGTTGGCTTGTTGGTTTGTTGGTTTGTTGGCTTGCTGGTTTGTTAGTTTGTTGGTTTGTTGGCTTGTAGGCTTGTTGGTTTGTTGGTTTGTTGGCTTGTTGGTTACTTAGTTTGTTGGTTTGTTGGTTTGTTGGCTTGTTGGCTTGCTGGTTTGTTGGTTTGTTCGTTTGTTGGTTTGTTGGTTTTTTGGTTTGTTGGTTTATTTGTTTGTTGGTTTGTTGGCTTGTTGGTTTGTTGGTTTGTTGGCTTGTTTGCTTGTTGGTTTGTTGGTTTGTTGGTTTGTTGGCTTGTTGACTTGTTGGTTTGTTGGTTTGTTGGCTTGTTGGCTTGTTGGTTTGTTGGTTTGTTGGTTTTTTCGTTTGTTGGTTTGTTGGTTTGTTGGTTTGTTGGTTTATTTGTTTGTTGGTTTGTTGGCTTGTTGGTTTGTTAGTTTGTTTGTTTGTTGGCTTTTTGGTTTGTTGGTTTGTTGGCTTGTTGGCTTGTTGGCTTGTTGCTTTGTTGGTTTGTTGGTTTGTTGGCTTGTTGGCTTGTTGGTTTGTTAATTTGTTGGCTTTTTGGTTACTTGGATTGTTGGTTTGTTGGTTTGTTGGCTTGTTGGTTTGTTGGTTTGTTGGTTTGTTGGTTTGTTGGTTTGTTGGTTTGTTGGCTTGTTGGTTTGTTGGTTTGTAAGTTTGTTGGCTTGTTGGCTTGTTGGTTTGTTGGTTTTTTGGCTTGCTAGTTTGTTGGTTTGTTGGTTTGTTAGTTTGTTTTTTTGTTGGTTTGTTCGTTTGTTGGTTTGTTGGTTTGTTGGTTTGTTGGTTTGTTGGTTTTTTGCTTTGTTGGTTTGTTGGTTTGTTGGCTTATTGGTTTGTTGGTTTGTTGGCTTGTTGGCTTGTTGGTTTGTTGGTTTGTTGGTTTGTTGGTTTGTTGGCTTGTTGGTTACTTAGTTTGTTGGTTTGTTGGTTTGTTGGCTTGTTTGTTTGTTGGTTTGTTGGCTTGTCGGCTTGTTGGTTTGTTGGTTTGTTGGTTTTTTGGTTTGTTGGTTTGTTGGTTTGTTGGTTTGTTGGCTTGTTGGCTTGTTGGTTTGTTGGTTTGTTGGTTTGTCGGTTTGTTGGTTTGTTGGCTTGTTGGCTTGTTGGCTTTTTGGTTACTTGGTTTGTTGGTTTGTTGGTTTGTTGGCTTGTTGGTTTGTTGGTTTGTTGGTTTGTCGGCTTGTTGGCTTGTTGGCTTGTTGGTTTGTTGGTTTGTTGGTTTGTTGGTTTGTTGGTTTGTTGGTTTTTTGGTTTGTTGGTTTGTTGGTTTGTTGGCTTGTTGGTTTGTTGGTTTGTTGGCTTGTTGGCTTGATGTTTGTTGGTTTGTTGGCTTGTTGGTTACTTAGTTTGTTGGTTTGTTGGTTTGTTGGCTTGTTGGTTTGTTGGTTTTTTGGTTTGTTGGTTTGTTGGCTTGTTGGCTTGTTGGTTTGTTGGTTTGTTGGTTTTTTGGTTTGTTGGTTTGTTGGTTTGTTGGTTTGTTGGCTTGTTGGCTTGTTGGTTTGTTGGTTTGTTGGTTTGTCGGTTTGTTGGTTTGTTGGCTTGTTGGCTTGTTGGCTTTTTGGTTACTTGGTTTGTTGGTTTGTTGGTTTGTTGGCTTGTTGGTTTGTTGGTTTGTTGGTTTGTTGGCTTGTTGGCTTGTTGGTTTGTTGGTTTGTTGGTTTGTTGGTTTGTTGGTTTGTTGGTTTTTTGGTTTGTTGGTTTGTTGGTTTGTTGGCTTGTTGGTTTGTTGGTTTGTTGGCTTGTTGGCTTGATGTTTGTTGGTTTGTTGGCTTGTTGGTTACTTAGTTTGTTGGTTTGTTGGTTTGTTGGCTTGTTGGTTTGTTGGTTTTTTGGTTTGTTGGTTTGTTGGCTTGTTAGTTTGTTGGTTTGTTGGTTTGTTGGCTTGTCGGCTTGTTGGTTTGTTGGCTTGTTGGCTTGTTGGTTTGTTGGTTTGTTGGTTTGTTGGTTTGTTGGTTTGTTGGTTTGTTGGCTTGTTGGTTAGTTGGTTTGTTGGCTTGTTGGTTTATTGGTTTGTTGGTTTGTTGGCTTGTTGGCTTGTTGGTTTGTTGGTTTGTTGGCTTGTTGGTTTGTTGGTTTGTTGGCTTGTTGGCTTGTTGGTTTGTTGGTTTGTTGGTTTGTTGGTTTGTTGGCTTGTTGGTTTGTTGATTTGTTGGCTTGTTGGCTTGTTGGTTTGTTGGTTTGTTGGTTTGTTGGTTTGTTGGCTTCTTGGTTTGTTGGTTTGTTGGCTTGTTGGCTTGTTGGTTTGTTGGTTTGTTGGATTGTTGGCTTGTTGGCTTGTTGGCTTGTTGGTTTGTTGGTTTGTTGGCTTGTTGGTTTGTTGGTTTGTTGGTTTGTTGGCTTGTTGGCTTGTTGGCTTGTTGGTTTGTTGGTTTGTTGGCTTGTTGGTTTGTTGGTTTGTTGGCTTGTTGGCTTGTTGCTTTGTTGGTTTGTTGGTTTGTTGGCTTGTTTGCTTGTTTGCTTGTTGGTTTGTTAGTTTTTTGGCTTTTTGGTTACTTGGTTTGTTGGTTTGTTGGTTTGTTGGCTTGTTGGTTTGTTGGCTGGTTGGTTTGTTGGTTTGTTGGTTTGTTGGCTTATTGGCTTGTTGGTTTGTTGGTTTGTTGCTTTGTTCGTTTGATGGTTTGTTGGTTTGTTGGTTTTTTGGTTTGTTGGTTTTTTGGTTTGTTGGCTTGTTGGTTTGTTAGTTTGTTGGTTTGTTGGCTTGTCGGCTTGTTGGTTTGTTGGTTTTTTGGTTTGTTGGTTTGTTGGTTTGTTGGTTTGTTGGTTTGTTGGTTTGTTGGTTTGTTGGTTTGTTGGTTTGTTGGTTTGTTCTTTTGATGGTTTGTCTGTTTGTTGGTTTTTAGGTTTGTTGGTTTGTTGGTTTGTTGGTTTCTTGGTTTGTTGTTTTGTTGATTTGTTGATTTGTTGGTTTGTTGGCATGTTGGTTTGTTGGGTTGTTGGGTTGTTGGTTTGTTGGCTTGTTGGTTTGTTGGTTTGTTGGCTTGTTGGCTTGTTGGTTTGTTGGTTTGTTGGTTTGTTGGTTTGTTGGCTTGTTGGTTTGTTGGCTTGTTGGTTTGTTGGTTTGTTGGTTTGTTGGCTTGTTGGTTTGTTGGTTTGTTGGCTTGTTGACTTGTTGGTTTTTTGGTTTGTTGGTTTGTTGGCTTGTTGGTTTGTTGGTTTGTTGGCTTGTTGGTTTGTTGGTTTGTTGGTTTGTTGGCTTGTTGGCTTGTTGGTTTGTTGGTTTGTTGGCTTGCTGGTTTGTTAGTTTGTTGGTTTGTTGGCTTGTAGGCTTGTTGGTTTGTTGGTTTGTTGGCTTGTTGGTTACTTAGTTTGTTGGTTTGTTGGTTTGTTGGCTTGTTGGCTTGCTGGTTTGTTGGTTTGTTCGTTTGTTGGTTTGTTGGTTTTTTGGTTTGTTGGTTTATTTGTTTGTTGGTTTGTTGGCTTGTTGGTTTGTTGGTTTGTTGGCTTGTTTGCTTGTTGGTTTGTTGGTTTGTTGGTTTGTTGGCTTGTTGACTTGTTGGTTTGTTGGTTTGTTGGCTTGTTGGCTTGTTGGTTTGTTGGTTTGTTGGTTTTTTCGTTTGTTGGTTTGTTGGTTTGTTGGTTTGTTGGTTTATTTGTTTGTTGGTTTGTTGGCTTGTTGGTTTGTTAGTTTGTTTGTTTGTTGGCTTTTTGGTTTGTTGGTTTGTTGGCTTGTTGGCTTGTTGGCTTGTTGCTTTGTTGGTTTGTTGGTTTGTTGGCTTGTTGGCTTGTTGGTTTGTTAATTTGTTGGCTTTTTGGTTACTTGGATTGTTGGTTTGTTGGTTTGTTGGCTTGTTGGTTTGTTGGTTTGTTGGTTTGTTGGTTTGTTGGTTTGTTGGTTTGTTGGCTTGTTGGTTTGTTGGTTTGTTAGTTTGTTGGCTTGTTGGCTTGTTGGTTTGTTGGTTTTTTGGCTTGCTAGTTTGTTGGTTTGTTGGTTTGTTAGTTTGTTGGTTTGTTGGTTTGTTCGTTTGTTGGTTTGTTGGTTTGTTGGTTTGTTGGTTTGTTGGTTTTTTGCTTTGTTGGTTTGTTGGTTTGTTGGCTTATTGGTTTGTTGGTTTGTTGGCTTGTTGGCTTGTTGGTTTGTTGGTTTGTTGGTTTGTTGGTTTGTTGGCTTGTTGGTTACTTAGTTTGTTGGTTTGTTGGTTTGTTGGCTTGTTTGTTTGTTGGTTTGTTGGCTTGTCGGCTTGTTGGTTTGTTGGTTTGTTGGTTTTTTGGTTTGTTGGTTTGTTGGTTTGTTGGTTTGTTGGCTTGTTGGCTTGTTGGTTTGTTGGTTTGTTGGTTTGTCGGTTTGTTGGTTTGTTGGCTTGTTGGCTTATTGGCTTTTTGGTTACTTGGTTTGTTGGTTTGTTGGTTTGTTGGCTTGTTGGTTTGTTGGTTTGTTGGTTTGTTGGCTTGTTGGCTTGTTGGTTTGTTGGTTTGTTGGTTTGTTGGTTTGTTGGTTTGTTGGTTTTTTGGTTTGTTGGTTTGTTGGTTTGTTGGCTTGTTGGTTTGTTGGTTTGTTGGCTTGTTGGCTTGATGTTTGTTGGTTTGTTGGCTTGTTGGTTACTTAGTTTGTTGGTTTGTTGGTTTGTTGGCTTGTTGGTTTGTTGGTTTTTTGGTTTGTTGGTTTGTTGGCTTGTTGGCTTGTTGGTTTGTTGGTTTGTTGGTTTTTTGGTTTGTTGGTTTGTTGGTTTGTTGGTTTGTTGGCTTGTTGGCTTGTTGGTTTGTTGGTTTGTTGGTTTGTCGGTTTGTTGGTTTGTTGGCTTGTTGGCTTGTTGGCTTTTTGGTTACTTGGTTTGTTGGTTTGTTGGTTTGTTGGCTTGTTGGTTTGTTGGTTTGTTGGTTTGTTGGCTTGTTGGCTTGTTGGTTTGTTGGTTTGTTGGTTTGTTGGTTTGTTGGTTTGTTGGTTTTTTGGTTTGTTGGTTTGTTGGTTTGTTGGCTTGTTGGTTTGTTGGTTTGTTGGCTTGTTGGCTTGATGTTTGTTGGTTTGTTGGCTTGTTGGTTACTTAGTTTGTTGGTTTGTTGGTTTGTTGGCTTGTTGGTTTGTTGGTTTTTTGGTTTGTTGGTTTGTTGGCTTGTTAGTTTGTTGGTTTGTTGGTTTGTTGGCTTGTCGGCTTGTTGGTTTGTTGGCTTGTTGGCTTGTTGGTTTGTTGGTTTGTTGGTTTGTTGGTTTGTTGGTTTGTTGGTTTGTTGGCTTGTTGGTTAGTTGGTTTGTTGGCTTGTTGGTTTATTGGTTTGTTGGTTTGTTGGCTTGTTGGCTTGTTGTTTTGTTGGTTTGTTGGCTTGTTGGTTTGTTGGTTTGTTGGCTTGTTGGCTTGTTGGTTTGTTGGTTTGTTGGTTTGTTGGTTTGTTGGCTTGTTGGTTTGTTGATTTGTTGGCTTGTTGGCTTGTTGGTTTGTTGGTTTGTTGGTTTGTTGGTTTGTTGGCTTGTTGGTTTGTTGGTTTGTTGGCTTGTTGGTTTGTTGGTTTGTTGGTTTGTTGGATTGTTGGCTTGTTGGTTTGTTGGTTTGTTGGCTTGTTGGTTTGTTGGTTTGTTGGCTTGTTGGCTTGTTGCTTTGGTCGTTTGATGGTTTGTTGGTTTGTTGGTTTTTTGGTTTGTTGGTTTGTTGGTTTGTTGGCTTGTTGGTTTGTTAGTTTGTTGGCTTGTTGGCTTGTTGGTTTGTTGGTTTTTTGGTTTGTTGGTTTGTTGGTTTGTTGGTTTGTTGGTTTGTTAGTTTGTTGGTTTGTTGGTTTGTTGGTTTGTTGGTTTGTTCGTTTGATGGTTTGTTGGTTTATTGGTTTTTTGGTTTGTTGGTTTGTTGGTTTGTTGGTTTCTTGGTTTGTTGGTTTGTTGATTTGTTGATTTGTTGGTTTGTTGGCATGTTGGTTTGTTGGTTTGTTGGTTTGTTGGGTTGTTGGCTTGTTGGCTTGTTGGTTTGTTGGTTTGTTGGCTTGTTGGCTTGTTGCTTTGTTCGTTTGATGGTTTGTTGGTTTGTTGGTTTTTTGGTTTGTTGGTTTTTTGGTTTGTTGGCTTGTTGGTTTGTTAGTTTGTTGGTTTGTTGGCTTGTCGGCTTGTTGGTTTGTTGGTTTTTTGGTTTGTTGGTTTGTTGGTTTGTTGGTTTGTTGGTTTGTTGGTTTGTTGGTTTGTTGGTTTGTTGGTTTGTTCGTTTGATGGTTTGTCTGTTTGTTGGTTTTTAGGTTTGTTGGTTTGTTGGTTTGTTGGTTTCTTGGTTTGTTGTTTTGTTGATTTGTTGATTTGTTGGTTTGTTGGCATGTTGGTTTGTTGGATTGTTGGGTTGTTGGTTTGTTGGCTTGTTGGTTTGTTGGTTTGTTGGCTTGTTGGCTTGTTGGTTTGTTGGTTTGTTGGTTTGTTGGTTTGTTGGCTTGTTGGTTTGTTGGCTTGTTGGTTTGTTGGTTTGTTGGTTTGTTGGCTTGTTGGTTTGTTGGTTTGTTGGCTTGTTGACTTGTTGGTTTGTTGGTTTGTTGGTTTGTTGGCTTGTTGGTTTGTTGGTTTGTTGGCTTGTTGGTTTCTTGGTTTGTTGGTTTGTTGGCTTGTTGGCTTGTTGGTTTGTTGGTTTGTTGGCTTGCTGGTTTGTTAGTTTGTTGGTTTGTTGGCTTGTTGGCTTGTTGGTTTGTTGGTTTGTTGGCTTGTTGGTTACTTAGTTTGTTGGTTTGTTGGTTTGTTGGCTTGTTGGCTTGCTGGTTTGTTGGTTTGTTCGTTTGTTGGTTTGTTGGTTTTTTTGGTTTGTTGGTTTATTTGTTTGTTGGTTTGTTGGCTTGTTGGTTTGTTGGTTTGTTGGCTTGTTTGCTTGTTGGTTTGTTGGTTTGTTGGTTTGTTGGCTTGTTGACTTGTTGGTTTGTTGGTTTGTTGGCTTGTTGGCTTGTTGGTTTGTTGGTTTGTTGGTTTTTTCGTTTGTTGGTTTGTTGGTTTGTTGGTTTGTTGGTTTATTTGTTTGTTGGTTTGTTGGCTTGTTGGTTTGTTAGTTTGTTTGTTTGTTGGCTTTTTGGTTTGTTGGTTTGTTGGCTTGTTGGCTTGTTGGCTTGTTGCTTTGTTGGTTTGTTGGTTTGTTGGCTTGTTGGCTTGTTGGTTTGTTAATTTGTTGGCTTTTTGGTTACTTGGATTGTTGGTTTGTTGGTTTGTTGGCTTGTTGGTTTGTTGGTTTGTTGGTTTGTTGGTTTGTTGGTTTGTTGGTTTGTTGGCTTGTTGGTTTGTTGGTTTGTTAGTTTGTTGGTTTGTTGGTTTGTTGGTTTGTTAGTTTGTTGGCTTGTTGGTTTGTTGGTTTGTTGGCTTGTTGGCTTGTTGGTTTGTTGGTTTGTTGGCTTGTTGCTTTGTTGGTTTGTTGGTTTGTTGGCTTGTTGGCTTGTTGGTTTGTTGGTTTGTTGGCTTGTTGGTTTGTTGGCTTGTTGGCTTGTTGGCTTGTTGCTTGGTTGGTTAGTTGGTTTGTTGGCTTGTTGGCTTGTTGGTTTGTTACTTTGTTGGCTTTTTGGTTACTTGGTTTGTTGGTTTGTTGGTTTGTTGGCTTGCTGGTTTGTTGGTTTGTTGGTTTGTTGGCTTGTTGGTTTTTTGGTTTGTTGGTTTATTTGTTTGTTAGTTTGTTGGTTTGTTGGTTTGTTGTTTTGTTGGTTTATTTGTTTGTTGGTTTGTTGGCTTGTTGGTTTGTTGGTTTGTTGGCTTCTTGGCTCGTTGATTTGTTGGTTTGTTGGTTTGCTGGTTTGTTGGTTTGTTGGTTTGTTGGTTTGTTGGTTTGTTGGTTTGTTGGCTTGTTGGTTTTTGGTTTGTTGGCTTGTTGGCTTGTTGGTTTGTTGGTTTGTTGGTTTGTTGGCTTGTTGGTTTGTTGGTTTATTGGCTTGTTGGTTTGTTGGTTTGTTGGTTTGTTGGATTGTTGGCTAATTGGTTTGTTGGTTTGTTGGCTTGTTGAATTGTTGGTTTGTTGGATTGTTGGCTTGTTGCTTTGTTCGTTTGATAGTTTGTTGGTTTGTTGGTTTTTTGGTTTGTTGGTTTGTTGGTTTGTTGGCTTGTTGGCTTGTTGGTTTGTTGGTTTGTTGGCTTGTTGGTTTGCTGGTTTGTTGGTTTGTTGGCTTGTTGGCTTGTTGGTTTGTTGGTTTTTTTGGTTTGTTGGTTTGTTGGATTGTTGGTTTGTTCGTTTGATGGTTTGTTGGTTTGTCGGTTCTTTGGTTTGTTGGTTTGTTGGTTTGTTGGTTTGTTGGTTTCTTGGTTTGTTGGTTTATTGATTTGTTGATTTGTTGGTTTGTTGGCATGTTGGTTTGTTGGTTTGTTGGTTTGTTGGCTTGTTTGTTTGTTGGTTTGTTGGCTTGTTGGCTTGTTGGTTTGTTGGTTTCTTGGTTTGTTGGCTTGTTGGTTTGTTGGTTTGTTGGCTTGTTGGCTTGTTGGTTTGTTGGTTTGTTGGATTGTTGGCTTGTTGCTTTGTTCGTTTGATAGTTTGTTGGTTTGTTGGTTTTTTGGTTTGTTGGTTTGTTGGTTTGTTGGCTTGTTGGCTTGTTGGTTTGTTGGTTTGTTGGCTTGTTGGTTTGCTGGTTTGTTGGTTTGTTGGCTTGTTGGCTTGTTGGTTTGTTGGTTTTTTTGGTTTGTTGGTTTGTTGGATTGTTGGTTTGTTCGTTTGATGGTTTGTTGGTTTGTCGGATCTTTGGTTTGTTGGTTTGTTGGTTTGTTGGTTTCTTGGTTTGTTGGTTTGTTGGTTTGTTGGTTTGTTGGTTTGTTGGCTTGTTGACTTGTTGGTTTGTTGGTTTGTTAGTTTGTTGGTTTGTTGGTTTGTTGGTTTCTTGGTTTGTTGGCTTGTTGGTTTGTTGGTTTGTTGGCTTGTTGGCTTGTTGGCTTGTTGGTTTGTCGGTTTCTTGGTTTGTTGGCATGTTGGTTTGTTGGTTTGTTGGCTTGTTGGCTTGTTGGTTTGTTGGTTTGTTGGTTTATTTGTTTGTTGGTTTGTTGGTTTGTAGGTTTGTTGGTTTGTTGGTTTGTTCGTTTGTTGGTTTGTTGGTTTGTTCGTTTGTTGGTTTGTTGGTTAATTGGTTCGTTGGTTTGTTGGTTTGTTGGTTTGTTGGTTTGTTGGTTTGTTGGTTTGTTGGTTTGTTGGTTTATTTGTTTGTTGGTTTGTTGGCTTGTTGGTTTGTTGGTTTGTTGGCTTGTTGGTTTGTTGGTTTGTTGGTTTGTTGGTTTGTTGGCTTGTTGGCTTGTTGGTTTGTTGGTTTGTTGGCTTGTTGGTTTGTTAGTTTGTTGGTTTGTTGGCTTGTTGGTTTGTTGGTTTGTTGGCTTTTTGGTTACTTGGTTTGTTGGTTTGTTGGTTTGTTGGCTTGTTAGTTTATTGGCTTGTTGGTTTGTTGGTTTGTTGGTTTGTTGGCTTGTTGGCTTTTTGGTTTGTTGGTTTGTTGGTTTGTAGGTTTGTTGGTTTGTTGGTTTGTTCGTTTGTTGGCTTGTTGGTTTGTTGGTTTGTTGGCTTGTTGGCTTGTTGGTTTGTTTGTTTGTTGGCTTGTTGGTTTGTCGGTTTGTTGGTTTGTTGGCTTGTTGGCTTGTTGGTTTGTTGGTTTGTTGGCTTTTTGGTTTGTTGGTTTGTTGGCTTGTTGGCTTGTTGCTTTGTTGGTTTGTTGGTTTGTTGGCTTGTTGGCTTGTGGGTTTGTTAGTTTGTTGGCTTTTTGGTTACTTGGTTTGTTGGTTTGTTGGTTTGTTGGTTTGTTGGCTTGTTGGTTTGTTGGCTTGTTGGTTTGTTGGTTTGTTGGTTTGTTGGCTTGTTGGCTTGTTGGTTTGTTGGCTTGTTGGTTTGTTGGTTTGTTGGTTTGTTGGTTTGTTGGCTTGTTGGTTTGTTGGTTTGTTGGCTTGTTGGCTTGTTAGTTTGTTGGTTTGTTGGTTTGTTGGTTTGTTGGCTTGTTGGTTTGTTGGTTTGTTGGTTTGTTGGCTTGTTAGTTTGTTGGTTTGTTGGTTTGTTGGCTTGTTGGCTTGTTGGTTTGTTGGTTTGTTGGCTTGTTGGTTTGTTAGTTTGTTGGTTTTTTGGCTTGTTGGTTTGTTGGTTTGTTGGCTTGTTGGTTACTTAGTTTGTTGTTTTGTTGGTTTGTTGGTTTGTTGGCTTGTTGGCTTGTTGGTTTGTTGGTTTGTTGGTTTGTTGGTTTGTTGGTTTTTTGGTTTGTTGGTTTATTTGTTTGTTGGTTTGTTGGTTTGTTGGTTTGTTGGTTTGTTGGTTTGTTGGTTTGTTTGCTTGTTGGTTTGTTGGTTTGTTGGCTTGTTCGCTTGTTGGTTTGTTGGCTTGTTGGTTTGTTGGTTTGTTGGCTTGTTGGTTTGTTGGTTTGTTGGTTTGTTGGTTTGTTGGTTTGTTGGTTTTTTGGTTTGTTGGTTTATTTGTTTGTTGGTTTGTTGGCTTGTTGGTTTGTTGGTTTGTTGGTTTGTTGGCTTGTTGGTTTGTTATTTTGTTGGCTTGTTGGCTTGTCGGTTTGTTGGTTTGTTGGCTTGTTGGCTTGTTGGTTTGTTGGTTTGTTGGTTTTTTGGTTTGTTGGTTTGTTGGTTTGTTGGTTTGTTGGTTTGTTGGTTTATTTGTTTGTTGGTTTGTTGGCTTGTTGGTTTGTTGTTTTGTTGGTTTGTTGGTTTGTTGGCTTTTTGGTTTATTTGTTTGTTGGTTTGTTGGCATGTTGGTTTGTTGGCTTGTTGCTTTGTTGGTTTGTTGGTTTGTTGGCTTGTTGGCTTGTTGGTTTGTTAGTTTGTTGGCTTTTTGGTTACTTGGTTTGTTGGTTTGTTGGCTTGTTGGTTTGTTGGCTTGTTGGTTTGTTGGCTTGTTGGCTTATTGCTTTGTTGATTTGTTGGTTTGTTGGCTTGTTGGCTTGTGGGTTTGTTAGTTTGTTGGCTTTTTGGTTACTTGGTTTGTTGGTTTGTTGGTTTGTTGGCTTGTTGGTTTGTTGGCTTGTTGGTTTGTTGGTTTGTTGGTTTGTTGGCTTGTTGGTTTTTTGGTTTGTTGGTTTATTTGTTTGTTAGTTTGTTGGTTTGTTGGTTTGTTGGTTTGTTGGTTTGTTGGTTTGCTGGTTTATTTGTTTGTTGGTTTGTAGGCTTGTTGGTTTGTTGGTTTGTTGGCTTGTTGGCTCGTTAATTTGTTGGTTTGTTGGTTTGTTGGTTTGATGGTTTGTTGGTTTGTTGGTTTGTTGGTTTGTTGGCTTGTTGGTTTGTTGGTTTGTTAGCTTGTTGGCTTGTTGGTTTGTTGGTTTGTTGGTTTGTTGGTTTGTTGGCTTATTGGTTTGTTGGTTTGTTGGCTTGTTGGTTTGTTGGTTTGTTGGTTTGTTGGATTGTTGGGTTGTTGGTTTGATGGTTTGTTGGCTTGTTGGTTTGTTGGTTTGTTGGCTTGTTGGCTTGTTGCTTTGTTCGTTTGATGGTCTGTTGGTTTGTTGGTTTTTTGGTTTGTTGGTTTGTTGGCTTGTTGGCTTGTTGGTTTGTTGGTTTGTTGGCTTGTTGGTTTGTTAGTTTGTTGGTTTGTTGGCTTGTTGGCTTGTTGGTTTGTTGGTTTGTTGGTTTGTTGGTTTGTTGGTTTGTTGGTTTGTTGGCTTTTTGGTTTGTTGGTTTGTTGGTTTGTTGGTTTGTTGGTTTGTTGGTTTGTTCGTTTGTTGGCTTGTTGGTTTGTTGGTTTGTTAGCTTGTTGGCTTGTTGGTTTGTTTGTTTGTTGGCTTGTTGGTTTGTCGGTTTGTTGGTTTGTTGGCTTGTTGGCTTGTTGGTTTGTTGGTTGTTTGGCTTGTTGGTTTGTTGGTTTGTTGGCTTGTTGGCTTGTTGCTTTGTTGGTTTGTTGGTTTGTTGGCTTGTTGGCTTGTGGGTTTGTTAGTTTGTTGGCTTTTTGGTTACTTGGTTTGTTGGTTTGTTGGTTTGTTGGCTTGTTGGTTTGTTGGCTTGTTGGTTTGTTGGTTTGTTGGTTTGTTGGTTTGTTGGCTTGTTGGTTTGTTGGCTTGTTGGTTTGTTGGTTTGTTGGTTTGTTGGTTTGTTGGCTTGTTGGTTTGTTGGTTTGTTGGCTTGTTGGCTTGTTGGTTTGTTGGTTTGTTGGGTTGTTGGTTTGTTGGCTTGTTGGTTTGTTGGTTTGTTGGTTTGTTGGCTTGTTAGTTTGTTGGTTTGTTGGTTTGTTGGCTTGTTGGCTTGTTGATTTGTTGGTTTGTTGGCTTGTTGGTTTGTTAGTTTGTTGGTTTTTTGGCTTGTTGGTTTGTTGGTTTGTTGGCTTGTTGGTTACTTAGTTTGTTGGTTTGTTGGTTTGTTGGCTTGTTGGCTTGTTGGTTTGTTGGTTTGTTGGTTTGTTGGTTTGTTGGTTTTTTGGTTTGTTGGTTTATTTGTTTGTTGGTTTGTTGGCTTGTTGGTTTGTTGGTTTGTTGGTTTGTTTGCTTGTTGGTTTGTTGGTTTGTTGGCTTGTTCACATGTTGGTTTGTTGGCTTGTTGGTTTGTTGGTTTGTTGGCTTGTTGGCTTGTTGGTTTGTTGGTTTGTTGGTTTGTTGGTTTGTTGGTTTGTTGGTTTTTTGGTTTGTTGGTTTATTTGTTTGTTGGTTTGTTGGCTTGTTGGTTTGTTGGTTTGTTGGTTTGTTGGCTTGTTGGTTTGTTATTTTGTTGGCTTGTTGGCTTGTCGGTTTGTTGGTTTGTTGGCTTGTTGGCTTGTTGGTTTTTTGGTTTGTTGGTTTTTTGGTTTGTTGGTTTGTTGGTTTGTTGGTTTGTTGGTTTGTTGGTTTATTTGTTTGTTGGTTTGTTGGCTTGTTGGTTTGTTGTTTTGTTGGTTTGTTGGTTTGTTGGCTTTTTGGTTTATTTGTTTGTTGGTTTGTTGGCATGTTGGTTTGTTGGCTTGTTGCTTTGTTGGTTTGTTGGTTTGTTGGCTTGTTGGCTTGTTGGTTTGTTAGTTTGTTGGCTTTTTGGTTACTTGGTTTGTTGGTTTGTTGGCTTGTTGGTTTGTTGGCTTGTTGGTTTGTTGGTTTGTTGGTTTGTTGGCTTGTTGGCTTGTTGGTTTGTTGGCTTGTTGGCTTATTGCTTTGTTGATTTGTTGGTTTGTTGGCTTGTTGGCTTGTGGGTTTGTTAGTTTGTTGGCTTTTTGGTTACTTGGTTTGTTGGTTTGTTGGTTTGTTGGCTTGTTGGTTTGTTGGCTTGTTGGTTTGTTGGTTTGTTGGTTTGTTGGCTTGTTGGTTTTTTGGTTTGTTGGTTTATTTGTTTCTTAGTTTGTTGGTTTGTTGGTTTGTTGGTTTGTTGGTTTGTTGGTTTGCTGGTTTATTTGTTTGTTGGTTTGTTGGCTTGTTGGTTTGTTGGTTTGTTGGCTTGTTGGCTCGTTAATTTGTTGGTTTGTTGGTTTGTTGGTTTGATGGTTTGTTGGTTTGTTGGTTTGTTGGTTTGTTGGCTTGTTGGTTTGTTGGTTTGTTGGCTTGTTGGCTTGTTGGTTTGTTGGTTTGTTGGTGTGTTGGTTTGTTGGCTTATTGGTTTGTTGGTTTGTTGGCTTGTTGGTTTGTTGGTTTGTTGGTTTGTTGGATTGTTGTGTTGTTGGTTTGATGGTTTGTTGGCTTGTTGGTTTGTTGGTTTGTTGGCTTGTTGGTTTGTTAGTTTGTTGGTTTGTTGGTTTGTTGGTTTCTTGGTTTGTTGGCTTGTTGGTTTGTTGGTTTGTTGGCTTGTTGGCTTGTTGGCTTGTTGGTTTGTCGGTTTCTTGGTTTGTTGGCATGTTGGTTTGTTGGTTTGTTGGCTTGTTGGCTTGTTGGTTTGTTGGTTTGTTGGTTTATTTGTTTGTTGGTTTGTTGGTTTGTAGGTTTGTTGGTTTGTTGGTTTGTTGGTTTGTTGGTTTGTTGGTTTGTTCGTTTGTTGGTTTGTTGGTTAATTGGTTCGTTGGTTTGTTGGTTTGTTGGTTTGTTGGTTTGTTGGTTTGTTGGTTTGTTGGTTTGTTGGTTTGTTGGTTTATTTGTTTGTTGGTTTGTTGGCTTGTTGGTTTGTTGGTTTGTTGGCTTGTTGGTTTGTTGGTTTGTTGGTTTGTTGGTTTGTTGGCTTGTTGGCTTGTTGGTTTGTTGGTTTGTTGGCTTGTTGGTTTGTTAGTTTGTTGGTTTGTTGGCTTGTTGGTTTGTTGGTTTGTTGGCTTTTTGGTTACTTGGTTTGTTGGTTTGTTGGTTTGTTGGCTTGTTAGTTTATTGGCTTGTTGGTTTGTTGGTTTGTTGGTTTGTTGGCTTGTTGGCTTTTTGGTTTGTTGGTTTGTTGGTTTGTTGGTTTGTTGGTTTGTTGGTTTGTTCGTTTGTTGGCTTGTTGGTTTGTTGGTTTGTTGGCTTGTTGGCTTGTTGGTTTGTTTGTTTGTTGGCTTGTTGGTTTGTCGGTTTGTTGGTTTGTTGGCTTGTTGGCTTGTTGGTTTGTTGGTTTGTTGGCTTTTTGGTTTGTTGGTTTGTTGGCTTGTTGGCTTGTTGCTTTGTTGGTTTGTTGGTTTGTTGGCTTGTTGGCTTGTGGGTTTGTTAGTTTGTTGGCTTTTTGGTTACTTGGTTTGTTGGTTTGTTGGCTTGTTGGTTTGTTGGCTTGTTGGTTTGTTGGTTTGTTGGTTTGTTGGCTTGTTGGCTTGTTGGTTTGTTGGCTTGTTGGTTTGTTGGTTTGTTGGTTTGTTGGTTTGTTGGCTTGTTGGTTTGTTGGTTTGTTGGCTTGTTGGCTTGTTGGTTTGTTGGTTTGTTGGTTTGTTGGTTTGTTGGCTTGTTGGTTTGTTGGTTTGTTGGTTTGTTGGCTTGTTAGTTTGTTGGTTTGTTGGTTTGTTGGCTTGTTGGCTTGTTGGTTTGTTGGTTTGTTGGCTTGTTGGTTTGTTAGTTTGTTGGTTTTTTGGCTTGTTGGTTTGTTGGTTTGTTGGCTTGTTGGTTACTTAGTTTGTTGTTTTGTTGGTTTGTTGGTTTGTTGGCTTGTTGGCTTGTTGGTTTGTTGGTTTGTTGGTTTGTTGGTTTGTTGGTTTTTTGGTTTGTTGGTTTATTTGTTTGTTGGTTTGTTGGTTTGTTGGTTTGTTGGTTTGTTGGTTTGTTGGTTTGTTTGCTTGTTGGTTTGTTGGTTCGTTGGCTTGTTCGCATGTTGGTTTGTTGGCTTGTTGGTTTGTTGGTTTGTTGGCTTGTTGGTTTGTTGGTTTGTTGGTTTTTTGGTTTGTTGGTTTGTTGGTTTTTTGGTTTGTTGGTTTATTTGTTTGTTGGTTTGTTGGCTTGTCGGTTTGTTGGTTTGTTGGTTTGTTGGCTTGTTGGTTTGTTATTTTGTTGGCTTGTTGGCTTGTCGGTTTGTTGGTTTGTTGGCTTGTTGGCTTGTTGGTTTGTTGGTTTGTTGGTTTTTTGGTTTGTTGGTTTGTTGGTTTGTTGGTTTGTTGGTTTGTTGGTTTATTTGTTTGTTGGTTTGTTGGCTTGTTGGTTTGTTGTTTTGTTGGTTTGTTGGTTTGTTGGCTTTTTGGTTTATTTGTTTGTTGGTTTGTTGGCATGTTGGTTTGTTGGCTTGTTGCTTTGTTGGTTTGTTGGTTTGTTGGCTTGTTGGCTTGTTGGTTTGTTAGTTTGTTGGCTTTTTGGTTACTTGGTTTGTTGGTTTGTTGGCTTGTTGGTTTGTTGGCTTGTTGGTTTGTTGGCTTGTTGGCTTATTGCTTTGTTGATTTGTTGGTTTGTTGGCTTGTTGGCTTGTGGGTTTGTTAGTTTGTTGGCTTTTTGGTTACTTGGTTTGTTGGTTTGTTGGTTTGTTGGCTTGTTGGTTTGTTGGCTTGTTGGTTTGTTGGTTTGTTGGTTTGTTGGCTTGTTGGTTTTTTGGTTTGTTGGTTTATTTGTTTGTTAGTTTGTTGGTTTGTTGGTTTGTTGGTTTGCTGGTTTGTTGGTTTGCTGGTTTATTTGTTTGTTGGTTTGTTGGCTTGTTGGTTTGTTGGTTTGTTGGCTTGTTGGCTCGTTAATTTGTTGGTTTGTTGGTTTGTTGGTTTGATGGTTTGTTGGTTTGTTGGTTTGTTGGTTTGTTGGCTTGTTGGTTTGTTGGTTTGTTGGCTTGTTGGCTTGTTGGTTTGTTGGTTTGTTGGTTTGTTGGTTTGTTGGCTTATTGGTTTGTTGGTTTGTTGGCTTGTTGGTTTGTTGGTTTGTTGGTTTGTTGGATTGTTGGGTTGTTGGTTTGATGGTTTGTTGGCTTGTTGGTTTGTTGGTTTGTTGGCTTGTTGGCTTGTTGCTTTGTTCGTTTGATGGTCTGTTGGTTTGTTGGTTTTTTGGTTTGTTGGTTTGTTGGCTTGTTGGCTTGTTGGTTTGTTGGTTTGTTGGCTTGTTGGTTTGTTAGTTTGTTGGTTTGTTGGCTTGCTGGCTTGTTGGTTTGTTGGTTTGTTCGTTTGTTGGTTTGTTGGTTTGTTGGTTTGTTGGTTTGTTGGCTTTTTGGTTTGTTGGTTTGTTGGTTTGTTGGTTTGTTGGTTTGTTCGTTTGTTGGCTTGTTGGTTTGTTGGTTTGTTGGCTTGTTGGCTTGTTGGTTTGTTTGTTTGTTGGCTTGTTGGTTTGTCGGTTTGTTGGTTTGTTGGCTTGTTGGCTTGTTGGTTTGTTGGTTGTTTGGCTTGTTGGTTTGTTGGTTTGTTGGCTTGTTGGCTTGTTGCTTTGTTGGTTTGTTGGTTTGTTGGCTTGTTGGCTTGTGGGTTTGTTAGTTTGTTGGCTTTTTGGTTACTTGGTTTGTTGGTTTGTTGGTTTGTTGGCTTGTTGGTTTGTTGGCTTGTTGGTTTGTTGGTTTGTTGGTTTGTTGGTTTGTTGGCTTGTTGGTTTGTTGGCTTGTTGGTTTGTTGGTTTGTTGGTTTGTTGGTTTGTTGGCTTGTTGGTTTGTTGGTTTGTTGGCTTGTTGGCTTGTTGGTTTGTTGGTTTGTTGGTTTGTTGGTTTGTTGGTTTGTTGGCTTGTTGGTTTGTTGGTTTGTTGGTTTGTTGGCTTGTTAGTTTGTTGGTTTGTTGGCTTGTTGGCTTGTTGGTTTGTTGGTTTGTTGGCTTGTTGGTTTGTTAGTTTGTTGGTTTTTTGGCTTGTTGGTTTGTTGGTTTGTTGGCTTGTTGGTTACTTAGTTTGTTGGTTTGTTGGCTTGTTGGCTTGTTGGTTTGTTGGTTTGTTGGTTTGTTGGTTTGTTGGTTTTTTGGTTTGTTGGTTTATTTGTTTGTTGGTTTGTTGGCTTGTTGGTTTGTTGGTTTGTTGGTTTGTTTGCTTGTTGGTTTGTTGGTTTGTTGGCTTGTTCACATGTTGGTTTGTTGGCTTGTTGGTTTGTTGGTTTGTTGGCTTGTTGGCTTGTTGGTTTGTTGGTTTGTTGGTTTGTTGGTTTGTTGGTTTGTTGGTTTTTTGGTTTGTTGGTTTATTTGTTTGTTGGTTTGTTGGCTTGTTGGTTTGTTGGTTTGTTGGTTTGTTGGCTTGTTGGTTTGTTATTTTGTTGGCTTGTTGGTTTGTCGGTTTGTTGGTTTGTTGGCTTGTTGGCTTGTTGGTTTTTTGGTTTGTTGGTTTTTTGGTTTGTTGGTTTGTTGGTTTGTTGGTTTGTTGGTTTATTTGTTTGTTGGTTTGTTGGCTTGTTGGTTTGTTGTTTTGTTGGTTTGTTGGTTTGTTGGCTTTTTGGTTTATTTGTTTGTTGGTTTGTTGGCATGTTGGTTTGTTGGCTTGTTGCTTTGTTGGTTTGTTGGTTTGTTGGCTTGTTGGCTTGTTGGTTTGTTAGTTTGTTGGCTTTTTGGTTACTTGGTTTGTTGGTTTGTTGGCTTGTTGGTTTGTTGGCTTGTTGGTTTGTTGGTTTGTTGGTTTGTTGGCTTGTTGGCTTGTTGGTTTGTTGGCTTGTTGGCTTATTGCTTTGTTGATTTGTTGGTTTGTTGGCTTGTTGGCTTGTGGGTTTGTTAGTTTGTTGGCTTTTTGGTTACTTGGTTTGTTGGTTTGTTGGTTTGTTGGCTTGTTGGTTTGTTGGCTTGTTGGTTTGTTGGTTTGTTGGTTTGTTGGCTTGTTGGTTTTTTGGTTTGTTGGTTTATTTGTTTGTTAGTTTGTTGGTTTGTTGGTTTGTTGGTTTGTTGGTTTGTTGGTTTGCTGGTTTATTTGTTTGTTGGTTTGTTGGCTTGTTGGTTTGTTGGTTTGTTGGCTTGTTGGCTCGTTAATTTGTTGGTTTGTTGGTTTGTTGGTTTGATGGTTTGTTGGTTTGTTGGTTTGTTGGTTTGTTGGCTTGTTGGTTTGTTGGTTTGTTGGCTTGTTGGCTTGTTGGTTTGTTGGTTTGTTGGTTTGTTGGTTTGTTGGCTTATTGGTTTGCTGGTTTGTTGGCTTGTTGGTTTGTTGGTTTGTTGGTTTGTTGGATTGTTGTGTTGTTGGTTTGATGGTTTGTTGGCTTGTTGGTTTGTTGGTTTGTTGGCTTGTTGGCTTGTTGCTTTGTTCGTTTGATGGTCTGTTGGTTTGCTGGTTTTTTGGTTTGTTGGTTTGTTGGCTTGTTGGTTTGTTGGTTTGTTGGCTTGTTGGTTTGTTAGTTTGTTGGTTTGTTGGCTTGTTGGCATGTTGGTTTGTTGGTTTGTTGGTTTGTTGGTTTGTTGGTTTGTTGGTTTGTTGGTTTGTTGCTTTGTTCGTTTGGTGGTTTGTTGGTTTGTTGGTTCTTTGGTTTGTTGGTTTGTTGGTTTGTTGGTTTCTTTGTTTGTTGGTTTGTTGATTTGTTGATTTGTTGGTTTGTTGGCATGTTGGTTTGTTGGTTTGTTGGTTTGTTGGCTTGTTGGTTTGTTGGTTTGTTGGTTTGTTGGCTTGTTGGTTTGTTGGATTGTTGGCTTGTTGATTTGTTGGTTTGTTGGCTTGTTGGCTTGTTGGTTTGTTGGTTTGTTGGTTTGTTGGTTTGTTGGCTTGTTGGTTTGTTAGTTTGTTGGTTTGTTGGCTTGTTGGCTTGTTGGTTTGTTGGGTTTTTAATTTGTTGGATTGTTGGTTTGTTGGTTTGTTGGTTTGTTGGTTTGTTGGTTTGTTCGTTTGTTGGTTTGTTGGTTAATTGGTTTGTTGGTTTGTTGGTTTGTTGGCTTCTTGGTTTGTTGGTTTGTTGGCTTGTTGGCTTGTTGGTTTGTTCTTTTGTTGGTTTGTTGGTTTGTTAGCTTGTTGGTTTGTTGGCTTGTTGGTTTGTTGGTTTGTTGGTTTGTTGGCTTGTTGGTTTGTTGGTTTGTTGGCTTGTTGGCTTGTTGGTTTGTTGGTTTGTTGGTTTGTTGGTTTATTGGCTTGTTGGTTTGTTGGTTTGTTGGTTTGTTAATTTGTTGGTTTGTTGGTTTGTTGGTTTGTTGGTTTGTTGGTTTGTTGGCTTGTTGGTTTTTTGGTTTGTTGGTTTATTTGTTTGTTAGTTTGTTGGTTTGTTGGTTTGTTGGTTTGTTGGTTTGTTGGTTTGCTGGTTTATTTGTTTGTTGGTTTGTTGGCTTGTTGGTTTGTTGGTTTGTTGGCTTGTTGGCTCGTTAATTTGTTGGTTTGTTGGTTTGTTGGTTTGATGGTTTGTTGGTTTGTTGGTTTGTTGGTTTGTTGGCTTGTTGGTTTGTTGGTTTGTTGGTTCTTTGGTTTGTTGGTTTGTTGGTTTGTTGGTTTCTTTGTTTGTTGGTTTGTTGATTTGTTGATTTGTTGGTTTGTTGGCATGTTGGTTTGTTGGTTTGTTGGTTTGTTGGTTTGTTGGTTTATTTGTTTGTTGGTTTGTTGGCTTGTTGGTTTGTTGTTTTGTTGGTTTGTTGGTTTGTTGGCTTTTTGGTTTATTTGTTTGTTGGTTTGTTGGCATGTTGGTTTGTTGGCTTGTTGCTTTGTTTGTTTGTTGGTTTGTTGGCTTGTTGGCTTGTTGGTTTGTTAGTTTGTTGGCTTTTTGGTTACTTGGTTTGTTGGTTTGTTGGCTTGTTGGTTTGTTGGTTTGTTGGCTTGTTGGCTTGTTAGTTTGTTGGTTTGTTGGTTTGTTGGTTTGTTGGCTTATTGGTTTGTTGGTTTGTTGGCTTGTTGGTTTGTTGGTTTGTTGGTTTGTTGGATTGTTGGGTTGTTGGTTTGATGGTTTGTTGGCTTGTTGGTTTGTTGGTTTGTTGGCTTGTTGGCTTGTTGCTTTGTTCGTTTGATGGTCTGTTGGTTTGTTGGTTTTTTGGTTTGTTGGTTTGTTGGCTTGTTGGCTTGTTGGTTTGTTGGTTTGTTGGCTTGTTGGTTTGTTAGTTTGTTGGTTTGTTGGCTTGCTGGCTTGTTGGTTTGTTGGTTTGTTCGTTTGTTGGTTTGTTGGTTTGTTGGTTTGTTGGTTTGTTGGCTTTTTGGTTTGTTGGTTTGTTGGTTTGTTGGTTTGTTGGTTTGTTCGTTTGTTGGCTTGTTGGTTTGTTGGTTTGTTGGCTTGTTGGCTTGTTGGTTTGTTTGTTTGTTGGCTTGTTGGTTTGTCGGTTTGTTGGTTTGTTGGCTTGTTGGCTTGTTGGTTTGTTGGTTGTTTGGCTTGTTGGTTTGTTGGTTTGTTGGCTTGTTGGCTTGTTGCTTTGTTGGTTTGTTGGTTTGTTGGCTTGTTGGCTTGTGGGTTTGTTAGTTTGTTGGCTTTTTGGTTACTTGGTTTGTTGGTTTGTTGGTTTGTTGGCTTGTTGGTTTGTTGGCTTGTTGGTTTGTTGGTTTGTTGGTTTGTTGGTTTGTTGGCTTGTTGGTTTGTTGGCTTGTTGGTTTGTTGGTTTGTTGGTTTGTTGGTTTGTTGGCTTGTTGGTTTGTTGGTTTGTTGGCTTGTTGGCTTGTTGGTTTGTTGGTTTGTTGGTTTGTTGGTTTGTTGGTTTGTTGGCTTGTTGGTTTGTTGGTTTGTTGGTTTGTTGGCTTGTTAGTTTGTTGGTTTGTTGGCTTGTTGGCTTGTTGGTTTGTTGGTTTGTTGGCTTGTTGGTTTGTTAGTTTGTTGGTTTTTTGGCTTGTTGGTTTGTTGGTTTGTTGGCTTGTTGGTTACTTAGTTTGTTGGTTTGTTGGCTTGTTGGCTTGTTGGTTTGTTGGTTTGTTGGTTTGTTGGTTTGTTGGTTTTTTGGTTTGTTGGTTTATTTGTTTGTTGGTTTGTTGGCTTGTTGGTTTGTTGGTTTGTTGGTTTGTTTGCTTGTTGGTTTGTTGGTTTGTTGGCTTGTTCACATGTTGGTTTGTTGGCTTGTTGGTTTGTTGGTTTGTTGGCTTGTTGGCTTGTTGGTTTGTTGGTTTGTTGGTTTGTTGGTTTGTTGGTTTGTTGGTTTTTTGGTTTGTTGGTTTATTTGTTTGTTGGTTTGTTGGCTTGTTGGTTTGTTGGTTTGTTGGTTTGTTGGCTTGTTGGTTTGTTATTTTGTTGGCTTGTTGGCTTGTCGGTTTGTTGGTTTGTTGGCTTGTTGGCTTGTTGGTTTTTTGGTTTGTTGGTTTTTTGGTTTGTTGGTTTGTTGGTTTGTTGGTTTGTTGGTTTATTTGTTTGTTGGTTTGTTGGCTTGTTGGTTTGTTGTTTTGTTGGTTTGTTGGTTTGTTGGCTTTTTGGTTTATTTGTTTGTTGGTTTGTTGGCATGTTGGTTTGTTGGCTTGTTGCTTTGTTGGTTTGTTGGTTTGTTGGCTTGTTGGCTTGTTGGTTTGTTAGTTTGTTGGCTTTTTGGTTACTTGGTTTGTTGGTTTGTTGGCTTGTTGGTTTGTTGGCTTGTTGGTTTGTTGGTTTGTTGGTTTGTTGGCTTGTTGGCTTGTTGGTTTGTTGGCTTGTTGGCTTATTGCTTTGTTGATTTGTTGGTTTGTTGGCTTGTTGGCTTGTGGGTTTGTTAGTTTGTTGGCTTTTTGGTTACTTGGTTTGTTGGTTTGTTGGTTTGTTGGCTTGTTGGTTTGTTGGCTTGTTGGTTTGTTGGTTTGTTGGTTTGTTGGCTTGTTGGTTTTTTGGTTTGTTGGTTTATTTGTTTGTTAGTTTGTTGGTTTGTTGGTTTGTTGGTTTGTTGGTTTGTTGGTTTGCTGGTTTATTTGTTTGTTGGTTTGTTGGCTTGTTGGTTTGTTGGTTTGTTGGCTTGTTGGCTCGTTAATTTGTTGGTTTGTTGGTTTGTTGGTTTGATGGTTTGTTGGTTTGTTGGTTTGTTGGTTTGTTGGCTTGTTGGTTTGTTGGTTTGTTGGCTTGTTGGCTTGTTGGTTTGTTGGTTTGTTGGTTTGTTGGTTTGTTGGCTTATTGGTTTGCTGGTTTGTTGGCTTGTTGGTTTGTTGGTTTGTTGGTTTGTTGGATTGTTGTGTTGTTGGTTTGATGGTTTGTTGGCTTGTTGGTTTGTTGGTTTGTTGGCTTGTTGGCTTGTTGCTTTGTTCGTTTGATGGTCTGTTGGTTTGCTGGTTTTTTGGTTTGTTGGTTTGTTGGCTTGTTGGTTTGTTGGTTTGTTGGCTTGTTGGTTTGTTAGTTTGTTGGTTTGTTGGCTTGTTGGCATGTTGGTTTGTTGGTTTGTTGGTTTGTTGGTTTGTTGGTTTGTTGGTTTGTTGGTTTGTTGGTTTGTTGCTTTGTTCGTTTGGTGGTTTGTTGGTTTGTTGGTTCTTTGGTTTGTTGGTTTGTTGGTTTGTTGGTTTCTTTGTTTGTTGGTTTGTTGATTTGTTGATTTGTTGGTTTGTTGGCATGTTGGTTTGTTGGTTTGTTGGTTTGTTGGCTTGTTGGTTTGTTGGTTTGTTGGTTTGTTGGCTTGTTGGTTTGTTGGATTGTTGGCTTGTTGATTTGTTGGTTTGTTGGCTTGTTGGCTTGTTGGTTTGTTGGTTTGTTGGTTTGTTGGTTTGTTGGCTTGTTGGTTTGTTAGTTTGTTGGTTTGTTGGCTTGTTGGCTTGTTGGTTTGTTGGGTTTTTAATTTGTTGGATTGTTGGTTTGTTGGTTTGTTGGTTTGTTGGTTTGTTGGTTTGTTCGTTTGTTGGTTTGTTGGTTAATTGGTTTGTTGGTTTGTTGGTTTGTTGGCTTCTTGGTTTGTTGGTTTGTTGGCTTGTTGGCTTGTTGGTTTGTTGGTTTGTTGGTTTGTTGGTTTGTTAGCTTGTTGGTTTGTTGGCTTGTTGGTTTGTTGGTTTGTTGGTTTGTTGGCTTGTTGGTTTGTTGGTTTGTTGGCTTGTTGGCTTGTTGGTTTGTTGGTTTGTTGGTTTGTTGGTTTATTGGCTTGTTGGTTTGTTGGTTTGTTGGTTTGTTAATTTGTTGGTTTGTTGGTTTGTTGGTTTGTTGGTTTGTTGGTTTGTTGGCTTGTTGGTTTTTTGGTTTGTTGGTTTATTTGTTTGTTAGTTTGTTGGTTTGTTGGTTTGTTGGTTTGTTGGTTTGTTGGTTTGCTGGTTTATTTGTTTGTTGGTTTGTTGGCTTGTTGGTTTGTTGGTTTGTTGGCTTGTTGGCTCGTTAATTTGTTGGTTTGTTGGTTTGTTGGTTTGATGGTTTGTTGGTTTGTTGGTTTGTTGGTTTGTTGGCTTGTTGGTTTGTTGGTTTGTTGGTTCTTTGGTTTGTTGGTTTGTTGGTTTGTTGGTTTCTTTGTTTGTTGGTTTGTTGATTTGTTGATTTGTTGGTTTGTTGGCATGTTGGTTTGTTGGTTTGTTGGTTTGTTGGCTTGTTGGTTTGTTGGTTTGATGGTTTGTTGGTTTGTTGGTTTGTTGGTTTGTTGGCTTGTTGGTTTGTTGGTTTGTTGGCTTGTTGGCTTGTTGGTTTGTTGGTTTGTTGGTTTGTTGGTTTGTTGGCTTATTGGTTTGTTGGTTTGTTGGCTTGTTGGTTTGTTGGTTTGTTGGTTTGTTGGATTGTTGTGTTGTTGGTTTGATGGTTTGTTGGCTTGTTGGTTTGTTGGTTTGTTGGCTTGTTGGCTTGTTGCTTTGTTCGTTTGATGGTCTGTTGGTTTGCTGGTTTTTTGGTTTGTTGGTTTGTTGGCTTGTTGGTTTGTTGGTTTGTTGGCTTGTTGGTTTGTTAGTTTGTTGGTTTGTTGGCTTGTTGGCATGTTGGTTTGTTGGTTTGTTGGTTTGTTGGTTTGTTGGTTTGTTGGTTTGTTGGTTTGTTGCTTTGTTCGTTTGATGGTTTGTTGGTTTGTTGGTTCTTTGGTTTGTTGGTTTGTTGGTTTGTTGGTTTCTTTGTTTGTTGGTTTGTTGATTTGTTGATTTGTTGGTTTGTTGGCATGTTGGTTTGTTGGTTTGTTGGTTTGTTGGCTTGTTGGTTTGTTGGTTTGTTGGTTTGTTGGCTTGTTGGTTTGTTGGATTGTTGGCTTGTTGATTTGTTGGTTTGTTGGCTTGTTGGCTTGTTGGTTTGTTGGTTTGTTGGTTTGTTGGTTTGTTGGCTTGTTGGTTTGTTAGTTTGTTGGTTTGTTGGCTTGTTGGCTTGTTGGTTTGTTGGGTTTTTAATTTGTTGGATTGTTGGTTTGTTGGTTTGTTGGTTTGTTGGTTTGTTGGTTTGTTCGTTTGTTGGTTTGTTGGTTAATTGGTTTGTTGGTTTGTTGGTTTATTGGCTTCTTGGTTTGTTGGTTTGTTGGCTTGTTGGCTTGTTGGTTTGTTGGTTTGTTGGTTTGTTGGTTTGTTAGCTTGTTGGTTTGTTGGCTTGTTGGTTTGTTGGTTTGTTGGTTTGTTGGCTTGTTGGTTTGTTGGTTTGTTGGCTTGTTGGCTTGTTGGTTTGTTGGTTTGTTGGTTTGTTGGTTTATTGGCTTGTTGGTTTGTTGGTTTGTTGGTTTGTTAATTTGTTGGTTTGTTGGTTTGTTGGTTTGTTGGTTTGTTGGTTTGTTGGCTTGTTGGTTTGTTAGTTTGTTGGTTTGTTGGCTTGTTGGTTTGTTGGTTTGTTGGTTTGTTGGTTACTTAGTTTGTTGGTTTGTTGGTTTGTTGGCTTGTTGGCTTGTTGGTTTGTTGGTTTGTTGGTTTGTTGGTTTGTTGGTTTGTTGGTTTGTTGGTTTTTTGGTTTGTTGGTTTATTTGTTTGTTGGTTTGTTGGCTTGTTGGTTTGTTGGTTTGTTGGTTTGTTTGCTTGTTGGTTTGTTGGTTTATTGGCTTGTTCGCATGTTGGTTTGTTGGTTTGTTGGCTTGTTGGTTTGTTGGTTTGTTGGCTTGTTGGCTTGTTGGCTTGTTGGTTTGTTGGTTTGTTGGTTTGTTGGTTTGTTGGTTTGTTGGTTTGTTGGTTTTTTGATTTGTTGGTTTATTTGTTTGTTGGTTTGTTGGCTAGTTGGTTTGTTGGTTTGTTGGCTTGTTAGTTTGTTGGTTTGTTGGCTTGTTGGCTTGTTGGTTTGTTGGTTTGTTGGCTTGTTGGCTTGTTGGTTTGTTGGTTTGTTGGCTTGTTGGCTTGTTGGTTTGTTGGTTTGTTGGCTTCTTGGTTACTTAGTTTGTTGGTTTGTTGGCTTGTTGGCTTGTTGGTTTGTTGGTTTGTTGGCTTGTTGGCTTGTTGGTTTGTTGGTTTTTTAATTTGTTGGTTTGTTGGTTTGTTGGTTTGTTGGTTTGTTGGTTTATTTGTTTGTTCGTTTGTTGGTTTGTTGGTTAATTGGTTTGTTGGTGTGTTGGTTTGTTGGCTTGTTGGTTTGTTGGTTTGTTGGCTTGTTGGCTTGTTGTTTTGTTGGTTTGTTGGTTTGTTGGTTTGTTAGCTTGTTGGTTTGTTGGCTTGTTGGTTTGTTGGTTTGTTGGTTTGTTGGCTTGTTGGTTTGTTGGTTTGTTGGCTTGTTGGCTTGTTGGTTTGTTGGTTTGTTGGTTTGTTGGTTTGTTGGCTTGTTGGTTTGTTGGTTTGTTGGCTTGTTGGCTTGTTGCTTTGTTGGTTTGTTGGTTTGTTGGCTTGTTGGCTTGTTGGTTTGTTAGTTTGATGGCTTTTTGGTTACTTGGTTTGTTGGTTTGTTGGTTTGTTGGCTTGTTGGTTTGTTGGCTTGTTGGTCTGTTGGTTTGTTGGTTTGTTGGCTTGTTGGCTTGTTGGTTTGTTGGTTTGTTGGTTTGTTGGTTTGTTGGTTTGTTGGTTTGTTGGTTTGTTGGCTTGTTGGTTTGTTGGTTTGTTGGCTTGTTGGCTTGTTGGCTTGTTGGTTTGTTAGCTTGTTGGTTTGTTGGTTTGTTGGCTTGTTGGCTTGTTGCTTTGTTGGTTTGTTGGTTTGTTGGTTTGTTGGCTTGTTTGCTTGTTGGTTTGTTAGTTTGTTGGCTTTTTGGTTACTTGGTTTGTGGGTTTGTTGGTTTGTTGGCTTGTTGGCTTGTTGGTTTGTTGGCTTGTTGGTTTGTTGGTTTGTTGGTTTGTTGGTTTGTTGGTTTGTTGGTTTGTTGGCTTGTTGGTTTGTTTGTTTTGATGGTTTGTTGGTTTGTTGGTTTGTTGGTTTTTTGGTTTGTTGGTTTGGTGGCCTGTTGGTTTTTTGGTTTGTTGGTTTATTTGTTTGTTGGTTTGTTGGCTTGTCGGTTAGTTGGTTTGTTGGTTTGTTGGCTTGTTGGTTTGTTATTTTGTTGGCTTGTTGGCTTGTCGGTTTGTTGGTTTGTTGGCTTGTTGGCTTGTTGGTTTGTTGGTTTGTTGGTTTTTTGGTTTGTTGGTTTGTTGGTTTGTTGGTTTGTTGGTTTGTTGGTTTATTTGTTTGTTGGTTTGTTGGCTTGTTGGTTTGTTGTTTTGTTGGTTTGTTGGTTTGTTGGCTTTTTGGTTTATTTGTTTGTTGGTTTGTTGGCATGTTGGTTTGTTGGCTTGTTGCTTTGTTGGTTTGTTGGTTTGTTGGCTTGTTGGCTTGTTGGTTTGTTAGTTTGTTGGCTTTTTGGTTACTTGGTTTGTTGGTTTGTTGGCTTGTTGGTTTGTTGGCTTGTTGGTTTGTTGGCTTGTTGGCTTATTGCTTTGTTGATTTGTTGGTTTGTTGGCTTGTTGGCTTGTGGGTTTGTTAGTTTGTTGGCTTTTTGGTTACTTGGTTTGTTGGTTTGTTGGTTTGTTGGCTTGTTGGTTTTTTGGTTTGTTGGTTTATTTGTTTGTTAGTTTGTTGGTTTGTTGGTTTGTTGGTTTGCTGGTTTGTTGGTTTGCTGGTTTATTTGTTTGTTGGTTTGTTGGCTTGTTGGTTTGTTGGTTTGTTGGCTTGTTGGCTCGTTAATTTGTTGGTTTGTTGGTTTGTTGGTTTGATGGTTTGTTGGTTTGTTGGTTTGTTGGTTTGTTGGCTTGTTGGTTTGTTGGTTTGTTGGCTTGTTGGCTTGTTGGTTTGTTGGTTTGTTGGTTTGTTGGTTTGTTGGCTTATTGGTTTGTTGGTTTGTTGGCTTGTTGGTTTGTTGGTTTGTTGGTTTGTTGGATTGTTGGGTTGTTGGTTTGATGGTTTGTTGGCTTTTTGGTTTGTTGGTTTGTTGGCTTGTTGGCTTGTTGCTTTGTTCGTTTGATGGTCTGTTGGTTTGTTGGTTTTTTGGTTTGTTGGTTTGTTGGCTTGTTGGCTTGTTGGTTTGTTGGTTTGTTGGCTTGTTGGTTTGTTAGTTTGTTGGTTTGTTGGCTTGTTGGCTTGTTGGTTTGTTGGTTTGTTCGTTTGTTGGTTTGTTGGTTTGTTGGTTTGTTGGTTTGTTGGCTTTTTGGTTTGTTGGTTTGTTGGTTTGTTGGTTTGTTGGTTTGTTCGTTTGTTGGCTTGTTGGTTTGTTGGTTTGTTGGCTTGTTGGCTTGTTGGTTTGTTTGTTTGTTGGCTTGTTGGTTTGTCGGTTTGTTGGTTTGTTGGCTTGTTGGCTTGTTGGTTTGTTGGTTGTTTGGCTTGTTGGTTTGTTGGTTTGTTGGCTTGTTGGCTTGTTGCTTTGTTGGTTTGTTGGTTTGTTGGCTTGTTGGCTTGTGGGTTTGTTAGTTTGTTGGCTTTTTGGTTACTTGGTTTGTTGGTTCGTTGGTTTGTTGGCTTGTTGGTTTGTTGGCTTGTTGGTTTGTTGGTTTGTTGGTTTGTTGGTTTGTTGGCTTGTTGGTTTGTTGGCTTGTTGGTTTGTTGGTTTGTTGGTTTGTTGGTTTGTTGGCTTGTTGGTTTGTTGGTTTGTTGGCTTGTTGGCTTGTTGGTTTGTTGGTTTGTTGGTTTGTTGGTTTGTTGGCTTGTTGGTTTGTTGGTTTGTTGGTTTGTTGGCTTGTTAGTTTGTTGGTTTGTTGGCTTGTTGGCTTGTTGGTTTGTTGGTTTGTTGGCTTGTTGGTTTGTTAGTTTGTTGGTTTTTTGGCTTGTTGGTTTGTTGGTTTGTTGGCTTGTTGGTTACTTAGTTTGTTGGTTTGTTGGTTTGTTGGTTTGTTGGCTTGTTGGCTTGTTGGTTTGTTGGTTTGTTGGTTTGTTGGTTTGTTGGTTTTTTGGTTTGTTGGTTTATTTGTTTGTTGGTTTGTTGGCTTGTTGGTTTGTTGGTTTGTTGGTTTGTTTGCTTGTTGGTTTGTTGGTTTGTTGGCTTGTTCACATGTTGGTTTGTTGGCTTGTTGGTTTGTTGGTTTGTTGGCTTGTTGGCTTGTTGGTTTGTTGGTTTGTTGGTTTGTTGGTTTGTTGGTTTGTTGGTTTTTTGGTTTGTTGGTTTATTTGTTTGTTGGTTTGTTGGTTTGTTGGTTTGTTGGTTTGTTGGCTTGTTGGTTTGTTATTTTGTTGGCTTGTTGGCTTGTCGGTTTGTTGGTTTGTTGGCTTGTTGGCTTGTTGGTTTTTTGGTTTGTTGGTTTTTTGGTTTGTTGGTTTGTTGGTTTGTTGGTTTGTTGGTTTATTTGTTTGTTGGTTTGTTGGCTTGTTGGTTTGTTGTTTTGTTGGTTTGTTGGTTTGTTGGCTTTTTGGTTTATTTGTTTGTTGGTTTGTTGGCATGTTGGTTTATTGGCTTGTTGCTTTGTTGGTTTGTTGGTTTGTTGGCTTGTTGGCTTGTTGGTTTGTTAGTTTGTTGGCTTTTTGGTTACTTGGTTTGTTGGTTTGTTGGCTAGTTGGTTTGTTGGCTTGTTGGTTTGTTGGTTTGTTGGTTTGTTGGCTTGTTGGCTTGTTGGTTTGTTGGCTTGTTGGCTTATTGCTTTGTTGATTTGTTGGTTTGTTGGCTTGTTGGCTTGTGGGTTTGTTAGTTTGTTGGCTTTGTTGGTTTGTTGGCTTGTTGGTTTTTTGGTTTGTTGGTTTATTTGTTTGTTAGTTTGTTGGTTTGTTGGTTTGTTGGTTTGTTGGTTTGTTGGTTTGCTGGTTTATTTGTTTGTTGGTTTGTTGGCTTGTTGGTTTGTTGGTTTGTTGGCTTGTTGGCTCGTTAATTTGTTGGTTTGTTGGTTTGATGGTTTGTTGGTTTGTTGGTTTGTTGGTTTGTTGGCTTGTTGGTTTGTTGGTTTGTTGGCTTGTTGGCTTGTTGGTTTGTTGGTTTGTTGGTTTGTTGGTTTGTTGGCTTATTGGTTTGTTGGTTTGTTGGCTTGTTGGTTTGTTGGTTTGTTGGTTTGTTGGATTGTTTTGTTGTTGGTTTGATGGTTTGTTGGCTTGTTGGTTTGTTGGTTTGTTGGCTTGTTGGCTTGTTGCTTTGTTCGTTTGATGGTCTGTTGGTTTGCTGGTTTTTTGGTTTGTTGGTTTGTTGGCTTGTTGGTTTGTTGGTTTGTTGGCTTGTTGGTTTGTTAGTTTGTTGGTTTGTTGGCTTGTTGGCATGTTGGTTTGTTGGTTTGTTGGTTTGTTGGTTTGTTGGTTTGTTGGTTTGTTGGTTTGTTGCTTTGTTCGTTTGATGGTTTGTTGGTTTGTTGGTTCTTTGGTTTGTTGGTTTGTTGGTTTGTTGGTTTCTTTGTTTGTTGGTTTGTTGATTTGTTGATTTGTTGGTTTGTTGGCATGTTGGTTTGTTGGTTTGTTGGTTTGTTGGCTTGTTGGTTTGTTGGTTTGTTGGTTTGTTGGCTTGTTGGTTTGTTGGATTGTTGGCTTGTTGATTTGTTGGTTTGTTGGCTTGTTGGCTTGTTGGTTTGTTGGTTTGTTGGTTTGTTGGTTTGTTGGCTTGTTGGTTTGTTAGTTTGTTGGTTTGTTGGCTTGTTGGCTTGTTGGTTTGTTGGGTTTTTAATTTGTTGGATTGTTGGTTTGTTGGTTTGTTGGTTTGTTGGTTTGTTGGTTTGTTCGTTTGTTGGTTTGTTGGTTAATTGGTTTGTTGGTTTGTTGGTTTGTTGGCTTCTTAGTTTGTTGGTTTGTTGGCTTGTTGGCTTGTTGGTTTGTTGGTTTGTTGGTTTGTTGGTTTGTTAGCTTGTTGGTTTGTTGGCTTGTTGGTTTGTTGGTTTGTTGGTTTGTTGGCTTGTTGGTTTGTTGGTTTGTTGGCTTGTTGGCTTGTTGGTTTGTTGGTTTGTTGGTTTGTTGGTTTATTGGCTTGTTGGTTTGTTGGTTTGTTGGTTTGTTAATTTGTTGGTTTGTTGGTTTGTTGGTTTGTTGGTTTGTTGGTTTGTTGGCTTGTTGGTTTGTTAGTTTGTTGGTTTGTTGGCTTGTTGGTTTGTTGGTTTGTTGGTTTGTTGGTTACTTAGTTTGTTGGTTTGTTGGTTTGTTGGCTTGTTGGCTTGTTGGTTTGTTGGTTTGTTGGTTTGTTGGTTTGTTGGTTTGTTGGTTTGTTGGTTTTTTGGTTTGTTGGTTTATTTGTTTGTTGGTTTGTTGGCTTGTTGGTTTGTTGGTTTGTTGGTTTGTTTGCTTGTTGGTTTGTTGGTTTATTGGCTTGTTCGCATGTTGGTTTGTTGGTTTGTTGGCTTGTTGGTTTGTTGGTTTGTTGGCTTGTTGGCTTGTTGGCTTGTTGGTTTGTTGGTTTGTTGGTTTGTTGGTTTGTTGGTTTGTTGGTTTGTTGGTTTGTTGGTTTTTTGATTTGTTGGTTTATTTGTTTGTTGGTTTGTTGGCTAGTTGGTTTGTTGGTTTGTTGGCTTGTTAGTTTGTTGGTTTGTTGGCTTGTTGGCTTGTTGGTTTGTTGGTTTGTTGGCTTGTTGGCTTGTTGGTTTGTTGGTTTGTTGGCTTGTTGGCTTGTTGGTTTGTTGGTTTGTTGGCTTCTTGGTTACTTAGTTTGTTGGTTTGTTGGCTTGTTGGCTTGTTGGTTTGTTGGTTTGTTGGCTTGTTGGCTTGTTGGTTTGTTGGTTTTTTAATTTGTTGGTTTGTTGGTTTGTTGGTTTGTTGGTTTGTTGGTTTATTTGTTTGTTCGTTTGTTGGTTTGTTGGTTAATTGGTTTGTTGGTTTGTTGGTTTGTTGGCTTGTTGGTTTGTTGGTTTGTTGGCTTGTTGGCTTGTTGTTTTGTTGGTTTGTTGGTTTGTTGGTTTGTTAGCTTGTTGGTTTGTTGGCTTGTTGGTTTGTTGGTTTGTTGGTTTGTTGGCTTGTTGGTTTGTTGGTTTGTTGGCTTGTTGGCTTGTTGGTTTGTTGGTTTGTTGGTTTGTTGGTTTGTTGGCTTGTTGGTTTGTTGGTTTGTTGGCTTGTTGGCTTGTTGCTTTGTTGGTTTGTTGGTTTGTTGGCTTGTTGGCTTGTTGGTTTGTTAGTTTGATGGCTTTTTGGTTACTTGGTTTGTTGGTTTGTTGGTTTGTTGGCTTGTTGGTTTGTTGGCTTGTTGGTCTGTTGGTTTGTTGGTTTGTTGGCTTGTTGGCTTGTTGGTTTGTTGGTTTGTTGGTTTGTTGGTTTGTTGGTTTGTTGGTTTGTTGGTTTGTTGGCTTGTTGGTTTGTTGGTTTGTTGGCTTGTTGGCTTGTTGGCTTGTTGGTTTGTTAGCTTGTTGGTTTGTTGGTTTGTTGGCTTGTTGGCTTGTTGCTTTGTTGGTTTGTTGGTTTGTTGGCTTGTTTGCTTGTTGGTTTGTTAGTTTGTTGGCTTTTTGGTTACTTGGTTTGTGGGTTTGTTGGTTTGTTGGCTTGTTGGCTTGTTGGTTTGTTGGCTTGTTGGTTTGTTGGTTTGTTGGTTTGTTGGTTTGTTGGTTTGTTGGTTTGTTGGCTTGTTGGTTTGTTGGTTTGTTGGTTTGTTGGTTTGTTGGTTTGTTGGTTTTTTGGTTTGTTGGTTTGGTGGCCTGTTGGTTTGTTGGTTTGTTGGCTTGCTGGCTTGTTGGTTTGTTGGTTTGTTGGCTTGTTGGTTACTTAGTTTGTTGGTTTGTTGGCTTGTTGGTTTGTTGGTTTGTTGGCTTGTTGGTTTGTTTGTTTGTTGGTTTGTTGGTTTATTGGTTTGTTGGTTTGTTGGCTTATTGGTTTGTTGGTTTGTTGGTTTGTTGGCTTGTTGGCTTGTTGGTTTGTTGGTTTGTTGGCTTGTTGGTTTGTTGGTTTGTTGGCTTGTTGACTTGTTGGCTTTTTGGTTACTTGGTTTGTTGGTTTGTTGGTTTGTTGGCTTGTTGGTTTGTTGGCTTGTCGGTTTGTTCGTTTGTTGGTTTGTTGGCTTGTTGGTTTGTTGGTTTGTTGGCTTGTTGGCTTGTTGATTTGTTGGTTTAATGGTTTGTTGGTTTATTGGCTTGTTGGTTTGTTGGTTTGTTGGCTTGTTGGTTTGTTGGTTTGTTGGTTTGTTGGTTTGTTGGCTTGTTGGTTTGTTGGTTTGTTGGCTTGTTGGCTTGTTGGTTTGTTTGTTTGTTAGTTTGTTGGTTTGTTGGTTTGTTGGTTTTTTGGTTTGTTGGTTTATTTGTTTGTTGGTTTGTTGGCTTGTTGGTTTGTTGGTTTGTTGGTTTGTTGGCTTGTTGGTTTGTTGGTTTGTTGGCTTGTTGGCTTGTCGGTTTGTTGGTTTGTTGGCTTGTTGGCTTGTTGGCTTGTTGGCTTGTTGGCTTGTTGGTTTGTTGGGTTGTTGGCTTGTTGGCTTGTTGCTTTGTTGGTTTGTTTGTTTGTTGGCTTGTTTGCTTGTTGGTTTGTTAGTTTGTTGGCTTTTTGGTTACTTGGTTTGTTGGTTTGTTGGTTTGTTGGCTTGTTGGTTTGTTGGCTTGTTGGTTTGTTGGTTTGTTGGTTTGTTGGCTTGTTAGTTTGTTGGTTTGTTGGTTTGTTGGCTTGTTAGCTTGTTGGTTTGTTGGCTTGTTGGTTTGTTGGTTTGTTGGCTTGTTGGCTTGTTGCTTTGTTGGTTTGTTGGTTTGTTGGCTTGTTTGCTTGTTGGTTTGTTAGTTTGTTGGCTTTTTGGTTACTTGGTTTGTTGGTTTGTTGGCTTGTTGGTTTGTTGGCTTGTTGGTTTGTTGGTTTGTTGGTTTGTTGGCTTGTTGGTTTGTTGGTTTGTTGGTTTGTCGACTTGTTGGCTTGTTGCTTTGTTGGTTTGTTGGTTTGTTGGCTTGTTTGCTTGTTGGTTTGTTAGTTTGTTGGCTTTTTGGTTACTTGGTTTGTTGGTTTGTTGGTTTGTTGGCTTGTTGGTTTGTTGGCTTGTTGGCTTGTTGGTTTGTTGGTTTGTTGGCTTGTTGGTTTGTTGGTTTGTTGGCTTGTTGGCTTGTTGGCTTGTTGGTTTGTTGGTTTGTTGGCTTGTTGGTTTGTTGGCTTGTTGTATTGTTGGCTTGTCGGTTTGGTGGTTTGTTGGTTTGTTGGCTTGTTGGTTTGTTAGTTTGTTGGTTTGTTGGTTTGTTGGTTTGTTGGTTTTTTGGTTTGTTGGTTTATTTGTTTGTTGGTTTGTTGGCTTGTTGGTTTGTTGGTTTGTTGGTTTGTTGGCTTGTTGGTTTGTTGGTTTGTTGGCTTGTTGGCTTGTTGGCTTTTTGATTACTTGGTTTGTTGGTTTGTTGGCTTGTTGTATTGTTGGCTTGTCGGTTTGGTGGTTTGTTGGCTTGTTAGCTTGTTGGTTTGTTAGTTTGTTGGTTTGTTGGTTTGTTGGTTTGTTGGTTTTTTGGTTTGTTGGTTTATTTGATTGTTGGTTTGTTGGCTTGTTGGTTTGTTGGTTTATTGGCTTGTTGGCTTGTTGGTTTGTTGGTTTGTAGGCTTGTTGGTTTGTTGGTTTGTTGGCTTGTTGGCTTGTTGGCTTTTTGATTACTTGGTTTGTTGGTTTGTTGGTTTGTTGGCTTGTTGTATTGTTGTATTGTTGGCTTGTCGGTTTGGTGGTTTGTTGGCTTGTTGGCTTGTTGGCTTGTTGGTTTGTTAGTTTGTTGGTTTGTTGGTTTGTTGGTTTGTTGGTTTGTTGGTGTTTTGGTGTGTTGGTTTATTTGTTTGTTGGTTTGTTGGCTTGTTGGTTTGTTGGTTTGTTGGTTTGTTGGCTTGTTGGTTTGTTGGTTTGTTGGCTTGTTGGCTTGTCGGTTTGTTGGTTTGTTGGCTTGTTGGCTTGTTGGTTTGCTGGTTTGTTGGTTTGTTGGTTTGTTGGTTTGTTGGTTTGTTGGTTTATTTGTTTGTTGGTTTGTTGGTTTGTTGGTTTGTTGGTTTGTTGGTCTGTTGGTTTGTTGGTTTGTTGGTTTGTTGGTTTGTTGGTTTGTTGGTTTGTTGGTTTGTTGGTTTGTTGGTTTGTTGGCTTGTTAACTTGTTGCTTTGTTGGTTTGTTGGTTTGTTGGCTTGTTGGCTTGTTGGTGTGTTAGTTTGTTGGCTTTTTGGTTACTTGGTTTGTTGGTTTGTTGGTTTGTTGGCTTGTTGGTTTGTTGGCTTGTTGGTTTGTTGGTTTGTTGGCTTGTTGGTTTGTTGGTTTGTTGGCTTGTTGGCTTGTTGGCTTGTTGGTTTGTTGGTTTTTTGGCTTGCTAGTTTGTTGGTTTGTTGGTTTGTTAGTTTGTTGGTTTGTTGGTTTGTTCGTTTGTTGGTTTGTTGGTTAATTGGTTTGTTGGTTTGTTGGTTTGTTGGCTTGTTGGTTTGTTGGTTTGTTGGCTTGTTGGCTTGTTGGTTTGTTGGTTTGTTGGTTTGTTGGTTTGTTAGCTTGTTGGTTTGTTGGCTTGTTGGTTTGTTGGTTTGTTGGTTTGTTGGCTTGTTGGTTTGTTGGTTTGTTGGCTTGTTGGCTTGTTGGTTTGTTGGTTTGTTGGTTTGTTGGTTTGTTGGTTTGTTGGTTTGTTGGTTTGTTGGTTTGTTGGCTTGTTGGTTTGTTGGTTTGTTGGCTTGTTGGCTTGTTGCTTTGTTGGTTTGTTGGTTTGTTGGCTTGTTGGCTTGTTGGTTTGTTAGTTTGATGGCTTTTTGGTTACTTGGTTTGTTGGTTTGTTGGTTTGTTGGTTTGTTGGCTTGCTGGTTTGTTAGCTTGTTGGTCTGTTGGTTTGTTGGTTTGTTGGCTTGTTGGCTTGTTGGTTTGTTGGTTTGTTGGTTTGTTGGTTTGTTGGTTTGTTGGTTTGTTGGCTTGTTGGTTTGTTGGTGTGTTGGCTTGTTGGCTTGTTGGCTTGTTGGTTTGTTGGCTTGTTGGCTTGTTGGTTTGTTGGTTTGTTGGCTTGTTGGCTTGTTGCTTTGTTGGTTTTTTGGTTTGTTGGCTTGTTTGCTTGTTGGTTTGTTAGTTTGTTGGCTTTTTGGTTACTTGGTTTGTTGGTTTGTTGGTTTGTTGGCTTGTTGGTTTGTTGGCTTGTTGGTTTGTTGGTTTGTTGGTTTGTTGGTTTGTTGGTTTGTTGGCTTGTTGGCTTGTTGGTTTGTTGGTTTGTTGGTTTGTTGGTTTGTTGGTTTGTTGGTTTTTTGGTTTGTTGGTTTGTTGGCCTGTTGGTTTGTTGGTTTGTTGGCTTGTTGGCTTGTTGGTTTGTTGGTTTGTTGGCTTGTTGGTTACTTAGTTTGTTGGTTTGTTGGTTTGTTGGCTTGTTGGTTTGTTGGTTTGTTGGCTTGTTGGTTTGTTTGTTTGTTGGTTTGTTGGTTTTTTGGTTTGTTGGTTTGTTGGCTTATTGGTTTGTTGGTTTGTTGGTTTGTTAGCTTGTTGGCTTGTTGGTTTGTTGGTTTGTTGGCTTGTTGGTTTGTTGGTTTGTTGGCTTGTTGGCTTGTTGGCTTTTTGGTTACTTGGTTTGTTGGTTTGTTGGTTTGTTGGCTTGTTGGTTTGTTGGCTTGTCGGTTTGTTGGTTTGTTGGTTTGTTGGCTTGTTGGTTTGTTGGTTTGTTGGCTTGTTGGCTTGTTGGTTTGTTGGTTTAATGGTTTGTTGGTTTATTGGCTTGTTGGTTTGTTGGTTTGTTGGCTTGTTGGTTTGTTGGTTTGTTGGTTTGTTGGTTTGTTGGCTTGTTGGTTTGTTGGTTTGTTGGCTTCTTGGCTTGTTGGTTTGTTTGTTTGTTGGTTTGTTGATTTGTTGGTTTGTTGGTTTTTTGGTTTGTTGGTTTATTTGTTTGTTGGTTTGTTGGCTTGTTGGTTTGTTGGTTTGTTGGTTTGTTGGCTTGTTGGTTTGTTGGTTTGTTGGCTTGTTGGCTTGTCGGTTTGTTGGTTTGTTGGCTTGTTGGCTTGTTGGTTTGTTGGTTTGTTGGTTTTTTTGGTTTGTTGGTTTGTTGGTTTGTTGGTTTGTTGGTGTGTTGGTTTGTTGGTTTGTTGGTTTGTTGGTTTATTGATTTGTTAGTTTATTTGTTTGTTGGTTTGTTGGCTTGTTGGTTTGTTGGTTTGTTGGTTTGTTGGTTTGTTGGTTTGTTGGTTTGTTGGTTTGTTGGTTTGTTGGTTTGTTGGTTTGTTGGCTTGTTAGCTTGTTGCTTTTTTGGTTTGTTGGTTTGTTGGCTTGTTGGCTTGTTGGTTTGTTAGTTTGTTGGCTTTTTGGTTACTTGGTTTGTTGGTTTGTTGGTTTGTTGGCTTGTTGGTTTGTTGGCTTGTTGGTTTGTTGGTTTGTTGGTTTGTTGGCTTGTTGGTTTGTTGGTTTGTTGGTTTGTTGGCTTGTTGATTTGTTGGTTTGTTGGCTTGTTGGCTTGTTGGTTTGTTGGTTTTTTGGCTTGTTGGTTTGTTGGTTTGTTGGTTTGTTGGCTTGTTGGCTTGTTGGTTTGTTGGGTTGTTGGTTTGTTGGTTTGTTGGCTTGTTGGCTTGTTGCTTTGTTGGTTTGTTAGTTTGTTGGCTTGTTTGCTTGTTGGTTTGTTAGTTTGTTGGCTTTTTGGTTACTTGGTTTGTTGGTTTGTTGGCTTGTTGGTTTGTTGGCTTGTTGGTTTGTTGGTTTGTTGGTTTGTTGGCTTGTTGGTTTGTTGGTTTGTTGGTTTGTTGGCTTGTTGGCTTGTTGGTTTGTTGGCTTGTTGGCTTGTTGGTTTGTTGGCTTGTTGGTTTGTTGGTTTGTTGGCTTTTTGGCTTGTTGCTTTGTTGGTTTGTCGGTTTGTTGGCTTGTTTGCTTGTTGGTTTGTTAGTTTGTTGGCTTTTTGGTTACTTGGTTTGTTGGTTTGTTGGCTTGTTGGTTTGTTGGCTTGTTGGTTTGTTGGTTTGTTGGCTTGTTGGCTTGTTGGTTTGTTGGTTTGTCTGCTTGTTGGCTTGTTGCTTTGTTGGTTTGTTGGTTTGTTGGCTTGTTTGCTTGTTGGTTTGTTAGTTTGTTGGCTTTTTGGTTACTTGGTTTGTTGGTTTGTTAGTTTGTTGGCTTGTTGGTTTGTTGGCTTGTTGGCTTGTTGGTTTGTTGGTTTGTTGGCTTGTTGGTTTGTTGGTTTGTTGGTTTGTTGGCTTGTTGGCTTGTTGGTTTGTTGGTTTGTTGGCTTGTTGGTTTGTTGGTTTGTTGGCTTGTTGGCTTGTTGGCTTTTTGGCTACTTGGTTTGTTGGTTTGTTGGTTTGTTGGCTTGTTGTATTGTTGGCTTGTCGGTTTGGTGGTTTGTTGGTTTGTTGGCTTGTTGGTTTGTTGGTTTGTTGGCTTGTTGGCTTGTTGGTTTGTTAGTTTGTTGGTTTGTTGGTTTGTTGGCTTGTTGGTTTTTTGGTTTGTTGGTTTATTTGTTTGTTGGTTTGTTGGCTTGTTGGTTTGTTGGTTTGTTGGTTTGTTGGCTTGTTGGTTTGTTGGTTTGTTGGCTTGTTGGCTTGTCAGTTTGTTGGTTTGTTGGCTTGTTGGCTTGTTGGTTTGCTGGTTTGTTTGTTTGTTGGTTTGTTGGTTTGTTGGTTTGTTGGTTTGTTGGTTTGTTGGTTTGTTGGTTTATTTGTTTGTTGGTTTGTTGGCTTGTTGGTTTTTTGGTTTGTTGGTTTGTTGGTTTGTTGGTTTGTTGGTTTGTTGGTTTGTTGGTTTGTTGGTTTGTTGGCTTGTTAGCTTGTTGCTTTGTTGGTTTGTTGGTTTGTTGGCTTGTTGGCTTGTTGGTGTGTTAGTTTGTTGGCTTTTTGGTTACTTGGTTTGTTGGTTTGTTGGTTGGTTGGCTTGTTGGTTTGTTGGCTTGTTGGTTTGTTGGTTTGTTGGCTTGTTGGTTTGTTGGTTTGTTGGCTTGTTGGATTGTTGGTTTGTTGGTTTTTTGGCTTGTTGGTTTGTTGGTTTGTTGGTTTGTTGGCTTGTTGGCTTGTTGGTTTGTTGGCTTGTTGGTTTGTTGGTTTGTTGGCTTGTTGGCTTGTTGCTTTGTTGGTTTGTTGGCTTGTTTGCTTGTTGGTTTGTTAGTTTGTTGGCTTTTTGGTTACTTGGTTTGTTGGTTTGTTGGTTTGTTGGCTTGTTGGTTTGTTGGCTTGTTGGTTTGTTGGTTTGTTGGTTTGTTGGCTTGTTGGCTTGTTGGTTTGTTGGTTTGTTGGTTTGTTGGTTTGTTGGTTTGTTGGTTTTTTGGTTTGTTGGTTTGTTGGTTTGTTGGCCTGTTGGTTTGTTGGTTTGTTGGCTTGTTGGCTTGTTGGTTTGTTGGTTTGTTGGCTTGTTGGTTTGTTAGTTTGTTGGTTTGTTGGCTTGTTGGCTTGTTGGTTTGTTGGCTTGTTGGCTTGTTGGCTTTTTGGTTACTTGGTTTGTTGGTTTGTTGGTTTGTTGGCTTGTTGGTTTGTTGTCTTGTCGGTTTGTTGGCTTTTTGGTTACTTGGTTTGTTGGTTTGTTGGTTTGTTGGCTTGTTGGTTTGTTGGCTTGTTGGTTTGTTGGTTTGTTGGTTTGTTGGCTTGTTGGCTTGTTGGTTTGTTGGTTTGTTGGTTTGTTGGTTTGTTGGTTTGTTGGTTTGTTGGTTTATTGGTTTGTTGGCTTGTTGGTTTGTTGGTTTGTTGGTTTGTTGGCTTGTTTGCTTGTTGCTTTGTTGGTTTGTTGGTTTGTTGGCTTGTCTGCTTGTTGGTTTGTTAGTTTGTTGGCTTTTTGGTTACTTGGTTTGTTGGTTTGTTGGTTTGTTGGCTTGTTGGTTTGTTCTCTTGTTGGTTTGTTGGTTTGTTGGTTTGTTGGCTTGTTTGCTTGTTGGTTTGTTAGTTTGTTGGCTTTTTGGTTACTTGGTGTGTTGGTTTGTTGGTTTGTTGGCTTGTTGGTTTGTTCTCTTGTTGGTTTGTTGGTTTGTTGGTTTGTTGGCTTGTTGGTTTGTTGGTTTGTTGGTTTGTTGGTTTGTTGGTTTGTTGGTTTGTTGGTTTGTTGGCTTGTTGGCTTGTTGGTTTGTTGGTTTTTTGGCTTGTTGGTTTGTTGGTTTGTTGGTTTGTTGGCTTGTTGGCTTGTTGGCTTGTTGGCTTGTTGCTTTGTTGGTTTGTTGGTTTGTTGGCTTGTTTGCTTGTTGGTTTGTTAGTTTGTTGGCTTTTTGGTTACTTGGTTTGTTGGTTTGTTGGTTTGTTGGCTTGTTGGTCTGTTGGTTTGTTGGTTTGTTGGCTTGTTGGCTTGTTGGTTTGTTGGTTTGTTGGTTTGTTGGTTTGTTGGTTTGTTGGTTTGTTGGTTTGTTGGCTTGTTGGTTTGTTGGTTTGTTGGCTTGTTGGCTTGTTGGCTTGTTGGTTTGTTGGCTTGTTGGCTTGTTGGTTTGTTGGTTTGTTGGCTTGTTGGCTTGTTGCTTTGTTGGTTTGTTGGTTTGTTGGCTTGTTTGCTTGTTGGTTTGTTAGTTTGTTGGCTTTTTGGTTACTTGGTTTGTTGGTTTGTTGGTTTGTTGGTTTGTTGGTTTGTTGGCTTGTTGGGTTGTTGGTTTGTTGGTTTGTTGGTTTGTTGGTTTGTTGGCTTGTTGGCTTGTTGGTTTGTTGGTTTGTTGGTTTGTTGGTTTGTTGGTTTGTTGGTTTGTTGGTTTTTTGGTTTGTTGGTTTGTTGGCCTGTTGGTTTGTTGGTTTGTTGGCTTGTTGGCTTGTTGGTTTGTTGGTTTGTTAACTTGTTGGTTACTTAGTTTGTTGGTTTGTTGGTTTGTTGGCTTGTTGGTTTGTTGGTTTGTTGGCTTGTTGGTTTGTTTGTTTGTTGGTTTGTTGGTTTTTTGGTTTGTTGGTTTGTCGGCTTATTGGTTTGTTGGTTTGTTGGTTTGTTGGCTTGTTGGCTTGTTGGTTTGTTGGTTTGTTGGCTTGTTGGTTTGTTGGTTTGTTGGCTTGTTGGCTTGTTGACTTTTTGGTTACTTGGTTTGTTGGTTTGTTGGTTTGTTGGCTTGTTGGTTTGTTGGCTTGTCGGTTTGTTGGCTTGTTGGTTTGTTGGCTTGTTGGTTTGTTGGTTTGTTGGCTTGTTGGCTTGTTGGTTTGTTGGTTTAATGGTTTGTTGGTTTATTGGCTTGTTGGTTTGTTGGTTTGTTGGCTTGTTGGTTTGTTGGTTTGTTGGTTTGTTGGCTTGTTGGTTTGTTGGTTTGTTGGCTTGTTGGCTTGTTGGTTTGTTTGTTTGTTGGTTTGTTGGTTTGTTGGTTTGTTGGTTTTTTGGTTTGTTGGTTTATTTGTTTGTTGGTTTGTTGGCTTGTTGGTTTGTTGGTTTGTTGGTTTGTTGGCTTGTTGGTTTGTTGGTTTGTTGGCTTGTTGGCTTGTCGGTTTGTTGGTTTGTTGGCTTGTTGGCTTGTTGGTTTGTTGGTTTGTTGGTTTTTTGGTTTGTTGGTTTGTTGGTTTGTTGGTTTGTTGGTTTGTTGGTTTGTTGGTTTATTGATTTGTTAGTTTATTTGTTTGTTGGTTTGTTGGCTTGTTGGTTTGTTGGTTTGTTGGTTTGTTGGTTTGTTGGTTTGTTGGTTTGTTGGTTTGTTGGTTTGTTGGTTTGTTGGCTTGTTAGCTTGTTGCTTTGTTGGTTTGTTGGTTTGTTGGCTTGTTGGCTTGTTGGTTTGTTAGTTTGTTGGCTTTTTGGTTACTTGGTTTGTTGGTTTGTTGTTTTGTTGGCTCGTTGGTTTGTTGGCTTGTTGGTTTGTTGGTTTGTTGGTTTGTTGGCTTGTTGGTTTGTTGGTTTGTTAGTTTGTTGGCTTGTTGATTTGTTGGTTTGTTGGCTTGTTGGCTTGTTGGTTTGTTGGTTTTTTGGCTTGTTGGTTTGTTGGTTTGTTGGTTTGTTGGTTTGTTGGCTTGTTGGCTTGTTGGTTTGTTGGGTTGTTGGTTTGTTGGTTTGGTGGCTTGTTGGCTTGTTGCTTTGTTGGTTTGTTGGTTTGTTGGCTTGTTTGCTTGTTGGTTTGTTAGTTTGTTGGCTTTTTGGTTACTTGGTTTGTTGGTTTGTTGGTTTGTTGGCTTGTTGGTTTGTTGGCTTGTTGGTTTGTTGGTTTGTTGGTTTGTTGGCTTGTTGGTTTGTTGGTTTGTTGGTTTGTTGGCTTGTTGGCTTGTTGGTTTGTTGGCTTGTTGGTTTGTTGGTTTGTTGGCTTGTTGGCTTGTTGGTTTGTTGGGTTGTTGGTTTGTTGGTTTGTTGGCTTGTTGGCTTGTTGCTTTGTTGGTTTGTTGGTTTGTTGGCTTGTTTGCTTGTTGGTTTGTTAGTTTGTTGGCTTTTTGGTTACTTGGTTTGTTGGTTTGTTGGTTTGTTGGCTTGTTGGTTTGTTGGCTTGTTGGTTTGTTGGTTTGTTGGTTTGTTGGCTTGTTGGTTTGTTGGTTTGTTGGTTTGTTGGCTTGTTGGCTTGTTGGTTTGTTGGCTTGTTGGTTTGTTGGTTTGTTGGCTTGTTGGCTTGTTGCTTTGTTGGTTTGTTGGTTTGTTGGCTTGTTTGCTTGTTGGTTTGTTAGTTTGTTGGCTTTTTGGTTACTTGGTTTGTTGGTTTGTTGGCTTGTTGGTTTGTTGGCTTGTTGGTTTGTTGGTTTGTTGGTTTGTTGATTTGTTGGTTTGTTGGCTTGTTTGCTTGTTGGTTTGTTAGTTTGTTGGCTTTTTGGTTACTTGGTTTGTTGGTTTGTTGGTTTGTTGGCTTGTTGGTTTGTTGGCTTGTTGGTTTGTTGGTTTGTAAGCTTGTTGGTTTGTTGGTTTGTTGGTTTGTTGGCTTGTTGGCTTGTTGGTTTGTTGGTTTGTTGGCTTGTTGGTTTGTTGGTTTGTTGGCTTGTTGGCTTGTTGGCTTTTTGGTTACTTGGTTTGTTGGTTTGTTGGTTTGTTGGCTTGTTGTATTGTTGGCTTGTCGGTTTGGTGGTTTGTTGGTTTGTTGGCTTGTTGGTTTGTTGGTTTGTTGGCTTGTTGGCTTGTTGGTTTGTTAGTTTGTTGGTTTGTTGGTTTGTTGGTTTGTTGGTTTTTTGGTTTGTTGGTTTATTTGTTTGTTGGTTTGTTGGCTTGTTGGTTTGTTGGTATGTTGGTTTGTTGGCTTGTTGGTTTGTTGGTTTGTTGGCTTGTTGGCTTGTCAGTTTGTTGGTTTGTTGGCTTGTTGGCTTGTTGGTTTGCTGGTTTGTTGGTTTGTTGGTTTGTTGGTTTGTTGGCTTGTTGGTTTGTTGGTTTATTTGTTTGTTGGTTTGTTGGCTTGTTGGTTTGTTGGTTTGTTGGTTTGTTGGTTTGTTGGTTTGTTAGTTTGTTGGTTTGTTGGTTTGTTGGTTTGTTGGTTTTTTGGTTTGTTGGTTTATTTGTTTGTTGGTTTGTTGGCTTGTTGGTTTGTTGGTATGTTGGTTTGTTGGCTTGTTGGTTTGTTGGTTTGTTGGCTTGTTGGCTTGTCAGTTTGTTGGTTTGTTGGCTTGTTGGTTTGTTGGCTTGTTGGCTTGTTGGTTTGCTGGTTTGTTGGTTTGTTAATTAATTGGTTTGTTGGTTTGTTGGTTTGTTGGTTTGTTGGTTTGTTTGCTTGTTGGTTTGTTGGTTTGTTGGCTTGTTGGTTTGTTGGTTTGTTGGTTTGTTGGCTTGTTGGTTTGTTGGTTTGTTGGTTTGTTGGATTGTTGGTTTGTTGGTTTTTTGGCTTGTTGGCTTGTTGGTTTGTTGGTTTTCTGGCTTGTTGGTTTGTTGGTTTGTTGGTTTGTTGGCTTGTTGGCTTGTTGGTTTGTTGGCTTGTTGGTTTGGTGGTTTGTTGGCTTGTTGGCTTGTTGCTTTGTTGGTTTGTTGGTTTGTTGGCTTGTTTGCTTGTTGGTTTGTTAGTTTGTTGGCTTTTTGGTTACTTGGTTTGTTGGTTTGTTGGTTTGTTGGCTTGTTGGTTTGTTGGCTTGTTGGTTTGTTGGTTTGTTGGTTTGTTGGCTTGTTGGCTTGTTGGTTCGTTGGTTTGTTGGTTTGTTGGTTTGTTGGTTTGTTGGTTTTTTGGTTTGTTGGTTTGTTGGTTTGTTGGCCTGTTGGTTTGTTGGTTTGTTGGCTTGTTGGTTTGTTAGTTTGTTGGTTTGTTGGCTTGTTGTCTTGTTGGTTTGTTGGTTTGTTGGCTTGTTGGTTTGTTGGTTTGTTGGCTTGTTGGCTTGTTGGCTTTTTGGTTACTTGGTTTGTTGGTTTGTTGGTTTGTTGGCTTGTTGGTTTGTTGTCTTGTTGGCTTGTTGGTTCGTTGGTTTGTTGGTTTGTTGGTTTGTTGGTTTGTTGGTTTTTTGGTTTGTTGGTTTGTTGGTTTGTTGGCCTGTTGGTTTGTTGGTTTGTTGGCTTGTTGGTTTGTTAGTTTGTTGGTTTGTTGGCTTGTTGTCTTGTTGGTTTGTTGGTTTGTTGGCTTGTTGGTTTGTTGGTTTGTTGGCTTGTTGGCTTGTTGGCTTTTTGGTTACTTGGTTTGTTCGTTTGTTGGTTTGTTGGCTTGTTGGTTTGTTGTCTTGTCGGTTTGTTGGCTTTTTGGTTACTTGGTTTGTTGGTTTGTTGGTTTGTTGGCTTGTTGGTTTGTTGGCTTGTTGGTTTGTTGGTTTGTTGGTTTGTTGGCTTGTTGGCTTGTTGGCTTGTTGGTTTGTTGGTTTGTTGGTTTGTTGGTTTGTTGGTTTGTTGGTTTGTTGGTTTGTTGGTTTGTTGGTTTGTTGGCTTGTTGGTTTGTTGGTTTGTTGGCTTGTTGGTTTGTTGGTTTGTTGGTTTGTTGGTTTGTTGGCTTGTTGGTTTGTTGGTTTGTTGGCTTGTTGGCTTGTTGGCTTGTTGGCTTGTTGGCTTGTTGGCTTGTTGGTTTGTTGGTTTGTTGGTTTGTTGGTTTGTTGGTTTGTTGGTTTGTTGGTTTGTTGGCTTGTTGGTTTGTTGGGTTGTTGGCTTGTTGGCTTGTTGGTTTGTTGGTTTTTTGGCTTATTGGTTTGTTGGTTTGTTGGTTTGTTGGCTTGTTGGCTTGTTGGTTTGTTGGCTTGTTGGTTTGTTGGTTTGTTGGCTTGTTGGCTTGTTGCTTTATTGGTTTGTTGGTTTGTTGGCTTGTTTGCTTGTTGGTTTGTTAGTTTGTTGGCTTTTTGGTTACTTGGTTTGTTGGTTTGTTGGTTTGTTGGTTTGCTGGCTTGTTGGTTTGTTGGTTTGTTGGTTTGTTGGCTTGTTGGCTTGTTGGCTTGTTGGTTTGTTGGTTTGTTGGTTTGTTGGTTTGTTGGTTTGTTGGTTTGTTGGTTTGTTGGTTTGTTGGTTTGTTGGCTTGTTGGTTTGTGGGTTTGTTGGCTTGTTGGCTTGTTGGCTTGTTGGTTTGTTGGCTTGTTGGCTTGTTGGTTTGTTGGTTTGTTGGCTTGTTGGCTTGTTGCTTTGTTGGTTTGTTGGTTTGTTGGCTTGTTTGCTTGTTGGTTTGTTAGTTTGTTGGCTTTTTGTTTACTTGGTTTGTTGGTTTGTTGGTTTGTTGGTTTGTTGGTTTGTTGGTTTGTTGGTTTGTTGGCTTGTTGGTTTGTTGGTTTGTTGGTTTGTTGGTTTGTTGGTTTGTTGGTTTGTTGGCTTGTTGGCTTGTTGGTTTGTTGGTTTGTTGGTTTTTTGGTTTGTTGGTTTGTCGGCTTATTGGTTTGTTGGTTTGTTGGTTTGTTGGCTTGTTGGCTTATTGGTTTGTTGGTTTGTTGGCTTGTTGGTTTGTTGGTTTGTTGGCTTGTTGGCTTGTTGGCTTTTTGGTTACTTGGTTTGTTGGTTTGTTGGTTTGTTGGCTTGTTGGTTTGTTGGCTTGTTGGTTTGTTGGTTTGTTGGCTTGTTGGCTTGTCAGTTTGTTGGTTTGTTGGCTTGTTGGCTTGTTGGTTTGCTGGTTTGTTGGTTTGTTGTTTTGTTGGTTTGTTGGTTTGTTGGTTTGTTGGTTTATTTGTTTGTTGGTTTGTTGGCTTGTTGGTTTGTTGGTTTGTTGGTTTGTTGGTTTGTTGGCTTGTTGGCTTGTTGGTGTGTTAGTTTGTTGGCTTTTTGGTTACTTGGTTTGTTGGTTTGTTGGTTTGTTGGCTTGTTGGTTTGTTGGCTTGTTGGTTTGTTGGTTTGTTGGATTGTTGGTTTGTTGGTTTTTTGGCTTGTTGGCTTGTTGGTTTGTTGGTTTTTTGGCTTGTTGGTTTGTTGGTTTGTTGGTTTGTTGGCTTGTTGGCTTGTTGGTTTGTTGGCTTGTTGGTTTGTTGGTTTGTTGGCTTGTTGGCTTGTTGCTTTGTTGGTTTGTTGGTTTGTTGGCTTGTTTGCTTGTTGGTTTGTTAGTTTGTTGGCTTTTTGGTTACTTGGTTTGTTGGTTTGTTGGTTTGTTGGCTTGTTGGTTTGTTGGCTTGTTGGTTTGTTGGTTTGTTGGTTTGTTGGCTTGTTGGCTTGTTGGTTCGTTGGTTTGTTGGTTTGTTGGTTTGTTGGTTTGTTGGTTTTTTGGTTTGTTGGTTTGTTGGTTTGTTGGCCTGTTGGTTTGTTGGTTTGTTGGCTTGTTGGTTTGTTAGTTTGTTGGTTTGTTGGCTTGTTGTCTTGTTGGTTTGTTGGTTTGTTGGCTTGTTGGTTTGTTGGTTTGTTGGCTTGTTGGCTTGTTGGCTTTTTGGTTATTTGGTTTGTTGGTTTGTTGGTTTGTTGGCTTGTTGGTTTGTTGTCTTGTCGGTTTGTTGGCTTTTTGGTTACTTGGTTTGTTGGTTTGTTGGTTTGTTGGCTTGTTGGTTTGTTGGCTTGTTGGTTTGTTGGTTTGTTGGTTTGTTGGCTTGTTGGCTTGTTGGCTTGTTGGTTTGTTGGTTTGTTGGTTTGTTGGTTTGTTGGTTTGTTGGTTTGTTGGTTTGTTGGTTTGTTGGTTTGTTGGTTTGTTGGTTTGTTGGCTTGTTGGTTTGTTGGTTTGTTGGCTTGTTGGTTTGTTGGTTTGTTGGTTTGTTGGCTTGTTGGTTTGTTGGTTTGTTGGCTTGTTGGCTTGTTGGCTTGTTGGCTTGTTGGCTTGTTGGCTTGTTGGTTTGTTGGTTTGTTGGTTTGTTGGTTTGTTGGTTTGTTGGTTTGTTGGTTTGTTGGCTTGTTGGTTTGTTGGGTTGTTGGCTTGTTGGCTTGTTGGTTTGTTGGTTTTTTGGCTTATTGGTTTGTTGGTTTGTTGGTTTGTTGGCTTGTTGGCTTGTTGGTTTGTTGGCTTGTTGGTTTGTTGGCTTGTTGGCTTGTTGCTTTGTTGGTTTGTTGGTTTGTTGGCTTGTTTGCTTGTTGGTTTGTTAGTTTGTTGGCTTTTTGGTTACTTGGTTTGTTGGTTTGTTGGTTTGTTGGTTTGCTGGCTTGTTGGTTTGTTGGTTTGTTGGTTTGTTGGTTTGTTGGTTTGTTGGTTTGTTGGTTTGTTGGTTTGTTGGCTTGTTGGTTTGTTGGTTTGTTGGCTTGTTGGCTTGTTGGCTTGTTGGTTTGTTGGCTTGTTGGCTTGTTGGTTTGTTGGTTTGTTGGCTTGTTGGCTTGTTGCTTTGTTGGTTTGTTGGTTTGTTGGCTTGTTTGCTTGTTGGTTTGTTAGTTTGTTGGCTTTTTGGTTACATGGTTTGTTGGTTTGTTGGTTTGTTGGTTTGTTGGTTTGTTGGTTTGTTGGTTTGTTGGTTTGTTGGCTTGTTGGTTTGTTGGTTTGTTGGTTTGTTGGTTTGTTGGTTTGTTGGTTTGTTGGCTTGTTGGCTTGTTGGTTTGTTGGTTTGTTGGTTTGTTGCTTTGTTGGTTTGTTGGTTTGTTGGCTTGTTTGCTTGTTGGTTTGTTAGTTTGTTGGCTTTTTGGTTACTTGGTTTGTTGGTTTGTTGGTTTGTTGGTTTGTTGGTTTGTTGGTTTGTTGGTTTGTTGGTTTGTTGGTTTGTTGGCTTGTTGGTTTGTTGGTTTGTTGGCTTGTTGGTTTGTTTGTTTGTTGGTTTGTTGGTTTTTTGGTTTGTTGGTTTGTCGGCTTATTGGTTTGTTGGTTTGTTGGTTTGTTGGCTTGTTGGCTTGTTGGTTTGTTGGTTTGTTGGCTTGTTGGTTTGTTGGTTTGTTGGCTTGTTGGCTTGTTGGCTTTTTGGTTACTTGGTTTGTTGGTTTGTTGGTTTGTTGGCTTGTTGGTTTGTTGGCTTGTCGGTTTGTTGGTTTGTTGGTTTGTTGGCTTGTTGGTTTGTTGGTTTGTTGGCTTGTTGGCTTGTTGGTTTGTTGGTTTAATGGTTTGTTGGTTTATTGGCTTGTTGGTTTGTTGGTTTGTTGGCATGTTGGTTTGTTGGTTTGTTGGTTTGTTGGCTTGTTGGTTTGTTGGTTTGTTGGCTTGTTGGCTTGTTGGTTTGTTTGTTTGTTGGTTTGTTGGTTTGTTGGTTTGTTGGTTTTTTGGTTTGTTGGTTTATTTGTTTGTTGGTTTGTTGGCTTGTTGGTTTGTTGGTTTGTTGGTTTGTTGGCTTGTTGGTTTGTCGGTTTGTTGGTTTGTTGGCTTGTTGGCTTGTTGGTTTGTTGGTTTGTTGGTTTTTTGGTTTGTTGGTTTGTTGGTTTGTTGGTTTGTTGGTTTATTGATTTGTTAGTTTATTTGTTTGTTGGTTTGTTGGCTTGTTGGTTTGTTGGTTTGTTGGTTTGTTGGTTTGTTGGTTTGTTGGTTTGTTGGTTTGTTGGTTTGTTGGTTTGTTGGCTTGTTAGCTTGTTGCTTTGTTGGTTTGTTGGTTTGTTGGCTTGTTGGCTTGTTGGTTTGTTAGTTTGTTGGCTTTTTGGTTACTTGGTTTGTTGGTTTGTTGGTTTGTTGGCTTGTTGGTTTGTTGGTTTGTTGGCTTGTTGGCTTGTCGGTTTGTTGGTTTGTTGGCTTATTGGCTTGTTGGTTTGTTGGTTTGTTGGTTTTTTGGTTTGTTGGTTTGTTGGTTTGTTGGTTTGTTGGTTTGTTGGTTTATTGATTTGTTAGTTTATTTGTTTGTTGGTTTGTTGGCTTGTTGGTTTGTTGGTTTGTTGGTTTGTTGGTTTGTTTGTTTGTTGTTTTGTTGGTTTGTTGGCTTGTTAGCTTGTTGCTTTGTTGGTTTGTTGGTTTGTTGGCTTGTTGGCTTGTTGGTTTGTTAGTTTGTTGGCTTTTTGGTTACTTGGTTTGTTGGTTTGTTGGTTTGTTGGCTTGTTGGTTTGTTGGCTTGTTGGTTTGTTGGTTTGTTGGTTTGCTGGCTTGTTGGTTTGTTGGTTTGTTGGTTTGTTGGCTTGTTGATTTGTTGGTTTGTTGGCTTGTTGGCTTGTTGGTTTGTTGGTTTTTTGGCTTGATGGTTTGTTTGTTTGTTGGTTTGTTGGCTTGTTGGCTTGTTGGATTGTTGGGTTGTTGGTATGTTGGTTTGTTGGCTTGTTGGCTTGTTGCTTTGTTGGTTTGTTGGTTTGTTGGCTTGTTTGCTTGTTGGTTTGTTAGTTTGTTGGCTTTTTGGTTACTTTTATTGTTGGTTTGTTGGTTTGTTGGCTTGTTGGTTTGTTGGCTTGTTGGTTTGTTGGTTTGTTGTTTGTTGGCTTGTTGGTTTGTTGGTTTGTTGGTTTGTTGGCTTGTTGGCTTGTTGGTTTGTTGGCTTGTTGGTTTGTTGGTTTGTTGGCTTGTTGGCTTGTTGGTTTGTTGGTTTGTTGGTTTGTTGGCTTGTTGGTTTGTTGGTTTGTTGGTTTGTTGGCTTGTTGGCTTGTTGGTTTGTTGGCTTGTTGGTTTGTTGCTTTGTTGGCTTGTTGGCTTGTTGGTTTGTTGGGTTATTGGTTTGTTGGTTTGTTGGTTTGTTGGCTTGTTGGCTTGTTGCTTTGTTGGTTTGTTGGTTTGTTGGCTTGTTTGCTTGTTGGTTTGTTAGTTTGTTGGCTTTTTGGTTACTTGGTTTATTGGTTTGTTGGTTTGTTGGCTTGTTGGTTTGTTGGCTTGTTGGTTTGTTGGTTTGTTGGCTTGTTGGTTTGTTGGTTTGTTGGCTTGTTGGCTTGTTGCTTTGTTGGTTTGTTGGTTTGTTGGCTTGTTTGCTTGTTGGTTTGTTAGTTTGTTGGCTTTTTGGTTACTTGGTTTGTTGGTTTGTTGGCTTGTTGGTTTGTTGGCTTGTTGGTTTGTTGGTTTGTTGGTTTGTTGGCTTGTTGGCTTGTTGGTTTGTTGGTTTGTCGGCTTGTTGGCTTGTTGCTTTGTTGGTTTGTTGGTTTGTTGGCTTGTTTGCTTGTTGGTTTGTTAGTTTGTTGGCTTTTTGGTTACTTGGTTTGATGGTTTGTTGGTTTGTTGGCTTGTTGGTTTGTTGGCTTGTTGGCTTGTTGGTTTGTTGGTTTGTTGGCTTGTTGGTTTGTTGGTTTGTTGGTTTGTTGGCTTGTTGGCTTGTTGGTTTGTTGGTTTGTTGGCTTGTTGGTTTGTTGGTTTGTTGGCTTGTTGGCTTGTTGGCTTTTTGGTTACTTCGTTTGTTGGTTTGTTGGTTTGTTGGCTTGTTGTATTGTTGGCTTGTCGGTTTGGTGGTTTGTTGGTTTGTTGGCTTGTTGGTTTGTTGGTTTGTTGGCTTGTTGGCTTGTTGGTTTGTTAGTTTGTTGGTTTGTTGGTTTGTTGGTTTGTTGGTTTTTTGGTTTGTTGGTTTATTTGTTTGTTGGTTTGTTGGCTTGTTGGTTTGTTGGTTTGTTGGTTTGTTGGATTGTTGGTTTGTTGGTTTGTTGGCTTGTTGGCTTGTCAGTTTGTTGGTTTGTTGGCTTGTTGGCTTGTTGGTTTGCTGGTTTGTTGGTTTGTTGGTTTGTTGGTTTGTTGGTTTGTTGGTTTATTTGTTTGTTGGTTTGTTGGCTTGTTGGTTTGTTGGTTTGTTGGTTTGTTGGTTTGTTGGTTTGTTGGTTTGTTGGTTTGTTGGTTTGTTGGTTTGTTGGTTTGTTGGCTTGTTAGCTTGTTGCTTTGTTGGTTTGTTGGTTTGTTGGCTTGTTGGCTTGTTGGTGTGTTAGTTTGTTGGCTTTTTGGTTACTTGGTTTGTTGGTTTGTTGGTTTGTTGGCTTGTTGGTTTGTTGGCTTGTTGGTTTGTTGGTTTGTTGGCTTGTTGGTTTGTTGGTTTGTTGGCTTGTTGGCTTGTTTGTTTGTTGGTTTTTTGGCTTGTTGGTTTGTTGGTTTGTTGGATTGTTGGCTTGCTGGCTTGTTGGTTTGTTGGCTACTTGGTTTGTTGGTTTGTTGGCTTGTTGGCTTGTTGCTTTGTTGGTTTGTTGGTTTGTTGGCTTGTTTGCTTGTTGGTTTGTTAGTTTGTTGGCTTTTTGGTTACTTGGTTTGTTGGTTTGTTGGTTTGTTGGCTTGTTGGTTTGTTGGCTTGTTGGTTTGTTGGTTTGTTGGTTTGTTGGCTTGTTGGCTTGTTGGTTTGTTGGTTTGTTGGTTTGTTGGTTTGTTGGTTTGTTGGTTTTTTGGTTTGTTGGTTTGTTGGTTTGTTGGCCTGTTGGTTTGTTGGTTTGTTGGCTTGTTGGCTTGTTGGTTTGTTGGTTTGTTGGCTTGTTGGTTTGTTAGTTTGTTGGTTTGTTGGCTTGTTGGCTTGTTGGTTTGTTGGTTTGTTGGCTTGTTGGTTTGTTGGTTTGTTGGCTTGTTGGCTTGTTGGCTTTTTGGTTACTTGGTTTGTTGGTTTGTTGGTTTGTTGGCTTGTTGGTTTGTTGTCTTGTCGGTTTGTTGGCTTTTTGGTTACTTGGTTTGTTGGTTTGTTGGTTTGTTGGCTTGTTGGTTTGTTGGCTTGTTGGTTTGTTGGTTTGTTGGTTTGTTGGCTTGTTGGCTTGTTGGTTTGTTGGTTTGTTGGTTTGTTGGTTTGTTGGTTTGTTGGTTTGTTGGTTTGTTGGTTTGTTGGTTTGTTGGTTTGTTGGCTTGTTGGTTTGTTGGTTTGTTGGCTTGTTGGCTTGTTGGTTTGTTCGTTTTTTGGCTTGTTGGTTTGTTGGTTTGTTGGTTTGTTGGCTTGTTGGCTTGTTGGTTTGTTGGCTTGTTAGTTTGTTGGTTTGTTGGCTTGTTGGCTTGTTGCTTTGTTGGTTTGTTGGTTTGTTGGCTTGTTTGCTTGTTGGTTTGTTAGTTTGTTGGCTTTTTGGTTACTTGGTTTGTTGGTTTGTTGGTTTGTTGGCTTGTTGGTTTGTTGTCTTGTCGGTTTGTTGGCTTTTTGGTTACTTGGTTTGTTGGTTTGTTGGTTTGTTGGCTTGTTGGTTTGTTGGCTTGTTGGTTTGTTGGTTTGTTGGCTTGTTGGCTTGTTGGTTTGCTCGTTTTTTGGCTTGTTGGTTTGTTGGTTTGTTGGTTTGTTGGCTTGTTGGCTTGTTGGTTTGTTGGCTTGTTGGTTTGTTGGTTTGTTGGCTTGTTGGCTTGTTGCTTTGTTGGTTTGTTGGTTTGTTGGCTTGTTTGCTTGTTGGTTTGTTAGTTTTTTGGCTTTTTGGTTACTTGGTTTGTTGGTTTGTTGGTTTGTTGGCTTGTTGGTTTGTTGTCTTGTCGGTTTGTTGGCTTTTTGGTTACTTGGTTTGTTGGTTTGTTGGTTTGTTGGCTTGTTGGTTTGTTGGCTTGTTGGTTTGTTGGTTTGTTGGTTTGTTGGCTTGTTGGTTTGTTGGCTTGTTGGTTTGTTGGTTTGTTGGCTTGTTGGCTTGTTGGCTTTTTGGTTACTTGGTTTGTTGGTTTGTTGGTTTGTTGGTTTGTTGGTTTGTTGGCTTGTCGGTTTGTTGGTTTGTTGGTTTGTTGGCTTGTTGGTTTGTTGGTTTGTTGGCTTGTTGGCATGTTGGTTTGTTGGTTTGTTGGTTTGTTGGTTTATTGGCTTGTTGGTTTGTTGGTTTGTTGGCTTGTTGGTTTGTTGGTTTGTTGGCTTGTTGGCTTGTTGGTTCGTTGGCTTGTTGGTTTGTTGGTTTGTTGGCTTGTTGGCTTGTTGGCTTGTTGGCTTGTTGGTTTGTTGGTTTGTTGGTTTGTTGGTTTGTTGGTTTGTTGGTTTTTTGGTTTGTTGGTTTGTTGGTTTGTTGATTTGTTCGTTTGTTGGTTCGTTGGTTAATTGGTTTGTTGGTTTGTTGGCTTGTTAATTTGTTGGTTTGTTGGCTTGTTGGCTTGTTGGTTTCTTGGTTTGTTGGTTTGTTGGTTTGTTAGCTTGTTGGTTTGTTAGCTTGTTGGTTTGTTGGTTTGTTGGCTTGTTGGTTTGTTGGCTTGTTGGCTTGTTGGTTTGTTGGTTTGTTGGTTTGTTGGTTTGTTGGCTTGTTGGTTTGTTGGTTTGTTGGCTTGTTAGTTTGTTGGTTTGTTGGTTTGTTGGCTTGTTGGCTTGTTGGTTTGTTGGTTTGTTGGCTTGTTGGTTTGTTAGTTTGTTGGTTTGTTGGCTTGTTGGTTTGTTGATTTGTTGGCTTGTTGGTTACTTAGTTTGTTGGTTTGTTGGTTTGTTGGTTTGTTGGCTTGTTGGCTTGTTGGTTTGTTGGTTTGTTGGTTTGTTGGTTTGTTGGTTCGTTGGTTTTTTGGTTTGTTGGTTTATTTGTTTGTTGGTTTGTTGGCTTGTTGGTTTGTTAGTTTGTTGGTTTGTTTGCTTGTTGGTTTGTTGGTTTGTTGGCTTGTTCGCATGTTGGTTTGTCGGTTTGTTGGTTTGTTGGCTTGTTGGTTTGTTGGTTTGTTGGCTTGTTGGCTTGTTGGTTTGTTGTTTTGTTGGTTTGTTGGTTTGTTGGTTTGTTGGTTTTTTGGTTTGCTGGTTTATTTGTTTGTTGGTTTGTTAATTTGTTGGTTTATTTGTTTGTTGGTTTGTTGGCTTGCTGGTTTGTTGGTTTGTTGGTTTGTTGGTTTGTTGGTTTGTTGGTTTGTTGGTTTGTTGGTTTGTTGGTTTGTTGGCTTGTTGGCTTGTTGCTTTGTTGGTTTGTTGGTTTGTTGGCTTGTTGGCTTGTTGGTTTGTTAGTTTGTTGGCTTTTTGGTTACTTGGTTTGTTGGTTTGTTGGTTTGTTGGCTTGTTGGTTTGTTGGCTTGTTGGTTTTTTGGTTTGTTGGTTTGTTGGCTTTGTGGCTTGTTGGTTTGTTGGTTTGTTGGTTTGTTGGTTTGTTGGTTTGTTGGTTTGTTGGTTTGTTGGTTTGTTGGCTTGTTGGTTTGTTGGTTTGTTGGCTTGTTGGCTTGTTGGTTTGTTGGTTTTTTGGCTTGTTGGTTTGTTGGTTTGTTGGTTTGTTGGTTTGTTGGCTTGTTAGCTTGTTGGTTTGTTGGCTTGTTGGTTTGTTGGTTTGTTGGCTTGTTGGCTTTTTGCTTTGTTGGTTTGTTGGTTTGTTGGCTTGTTTGCTTGTTGGTTTGTTAGTTTGTTGGCTTTTTGGTTACTTGGTTTGTTGGTTTGTTGGTTTGTTGGCTTGTTGGTTTGTTGGCTTGTTGGTTTGTTGGTTTGTTGGTTTGTTGGCTTGTTGGCTTGTTGGTTTGTTGGTTTGTTGGTTTGTTGGTTTGTCGGTTTGTTGGTTTTTTGGTTTGTTGGTTTGTTGGTTTGTTGGTTTGTTGGCCTGTTGGTTTGTTGGCTTGTTGGTTACTTAGTTTGTCGGTTTGTTGGTTTGTTGGCTTGTTGGTTTTTTGGTTTGTTGGCTTGTTGGCTTGTTGGCTTGTTGGTTTGTTGGTTTGTTGGTTTGTTGGTTTGTTGGCTTGTTGGTTTGTTGGTTTGTTGGTTTGTTGGTTTGTTGGCTTGTTGGCTTGTTGGCTTTTTGGTTACTTGGTTTTTGGTTTGTTGGTTTGTTGGCTTGTTGGTTTGTTGGCTTGTCGGTTTGTCGGTTTGTTGGTTTGTTGGCTTGTTGGGTTGTTGGTTTGTTGGCTTGTTGGCTTGTTGGTTTGTTGGTTTGTTGGTTTGTTGGCTTGTTGGTTTGTTGGTTTGTTGGTTTGTTGGCTTGTTGGCTTGTTGGTTCGTTGGCTTGTTGGTTTGTTGGTTTGTTGGCTTGTTGGCTTGTTGCTTTGTTGGTTTGTTGGTTTGTTGGCTTGTTGGCTTGTTGGTTTGTTAGTTTGTTGGCTTTTTGATTACTTGGTTTGTTGGTTTGTTGGTTTGTTGGCTTGTTGGTTTGCTGGCTTGTTGGTTTGTTGGTTTGTTGGTTTGTTGGCTTGTTGGCTTCTTGGTTTGTTGGTTTGTTGGTTTGTTGGTTTGTTGGTTTGTTGGTTTTTTGGTTTGTTGGTTTGTTGGTTTGTTGGCTTGTTGGTTTGTTCGTTTGTTGGCTTGTTGGCTTGTTGGTTTGTTGGTTTGTTGGCTTGTTGGTTACTTAGTTTGTTGGTTTGTTGGTTTGTTGGTTTGTTGGTTTGTTGGTTTGTTGGCTTGTTGTCTTGTTGGTTTGTTGGTTAGTTCGTTTGTTGGTTTGTTAGTTTGTTGGTTTGTTGGTTTTTTGGTTTGTTGGTTTGTTGGTTTGTTGGTTTGTTGGTTTGTTGGTTTATTTGTTTGTTGGTTTGTTGGCTTGTTGGTTTGTTGGCTTGTTGGCCGGTTGGTTTGTTGGTTTGTTGGCTTGTTGGTTTGTATGTTTGTTGGTTTGTTGGCTTGTTGGTTTGTTGGTTTGTTGGCTTGTTGGTTTGTTGGTTTGTTGGTTTGTTGGCTTGTTGGCTTGTTGGTTTGGTAGTTTGTTGGTTTGTTGGCTTGTTGGTTTTTTGGTTTGTTGGCTTGTTGGTTACTTAGTTTGTTGGTTTGTTGGTTTGTTGGTTTGTTGGTTTGTTGGCTTGTTGGCTTGTTGGTTTGTTGGTTTGTTGGTTTGTTGGTTTGTTGGTTTGTTGGTTTGTTGGTTTTTTGGTTTGTTGGTTTATTTGTTTCTTGGTTTGTTGGCTTGTTGGTTTGTTGGTTTTTTGGTTTGTTTGCTTGTTGGTTTGTTGGTTTGTTGGCTTGTTGGCTTGTTGGTTTGTTGGTTTTTTGGCTTGTTGGCTTATTGGTTTGTTGGTTTGTTGGTTTTTTGGTTTGTTGGTTTGTTGGTTTGTTGGTTTGTTGGTTTGTTGGTTTGTTGGTTTGTTGGTTTATTTGTTTGTTGGTTTGTTGGCTTGTTGGTTTGTTGGTTTGTTAGCTTGTTGGTTTGTTGGTTTGTTGGCTTGTTGGCTTGTTGCTTTGTTGGTTTGTTGGTTTGTTGGCTTGTTGGCTTGTTGGTTTGTTAGTTTGTTGGCTTTTTGGTTACTTGGTTTGTTGGTTTGTTGGTTTGTTGGCTTGTTGGTTTGTTGGATTGTTGGTTTGTTGGTTTGTTGGTTTGTTGGCTTATTGGCTTGTTGGTTTGTTGGTTTGTTGGTTTGTTGGTTTGTTGGTTTGTTGGTTTATTCGTTTGTTGGTTTGTTGGCTTGTTGGTTTGTTGGTTTGCTGGCTTGTTGGCTTGTTGGTTTGTTGGTTTGTTGGTTTGTTGGTTTGTTGGTTTGATGGTTTGTTGGCTTGTTGGCTTGTTGGCTTGTTGGCTTGTTGGTTTGTGAGTTTGTTGGCTTTTTGGTTACTTGATTTGTTGGTTTGTTGGTTTGTTGGCTTGTTAATTTATTGGTTTGTTGGCTTGTTGGCTTGTTGGTTTGTTGGTTTGTTGGTTTGTTGGTTTGTTGGTTTGTTGGTTTGTTAGTTTGTTGGTTTGTTGGCTTGTTGGTTTGTTGATTTGTTGGCTTGTTGGCTTGTTGGGTTGTTGGTTTTTTGGCTTGTTGGTTTTTTGGTTTGTTGGTTTGTTGGCTTGTTGGGTTGTTGGTTTGTTGGTTTGTTGGCTTGTTGGTTTGTTGGTTTGTTGGCTTGTTGGCTTGTTGCTTTGTTGGTTTGTTGGTTTGTTGGCTTGTTTGCTTGTTGGTTTGTTAGTTTGTTGGCTTTTTGGTTACTTGGTTTGTTGGTTTGTTGGTTTGTTGGCTTGTTGGTTTGTTGGCTTGTTGGTTTGTTGGTTTGTTGGTTTGTTGGCTAGTTGGCTTGTTGGTTTGTTGGTTTGTTGGTTTGTTGGCCTGTTGGTTTGTTGGTTTGTTGGCTTGTTGGCTTGTTGGTTTGTTGGTTTTTTGGCTTGTTGGTTACTTAGTTTGTTGGTTTGTTGGTTTGTTGGCTTGTTGGTTTGTTGGTTTGTTGGCTTGTTGGCTTGTTGGTTTGTTGGTTTGTTGGTTTTTTGGTTTGTTGGTTTGTTGGTTTGTTGGTTTGTTGGCTTGTTAATTTATTGGTTTGTTGGCTTGTTGGCTTGTTGGTTTGTTGGTTTGTTGGTTTATTGGCTTGTTGGTTTGTTGGTTTGTTGGCTTGTTGGTTTGTTGGTTTGTTGGTTTGTTGGTTTGTTGGCTTGTTGGTTCGTTGGCTTGTTGGTTTTTTGGTTTGTTGGTTTGTTGGCTTGTTGGTTTGTTGGTTTGTTGGTTTGTTGGCTTGTTGGCTTGTTGGTTTGTTAGTTTGTTGGCTTTTTGGTTACTTTGTTTGTTGGTTTGTTGGTTTGTTGGCTTGTTGGTTTGTTGGTTTGTTGGTTTGTTGGCTTGTTGGCTTGTTGGTTTGTTGGTTTGTTGGTTTGTTGGTTTGTTGGTTTATTGGTTTGTTGGTTTTTTGGTTTGTTGGTTTGTTGGTTTGTTGGTTTGTTGGTTTATTTGTTTGTTGGTTTGTTGGCTTGTTGGTTTGTTGGTTTGTTAGCTTGTTGGTTTGTTGGTTTGTTGGCTTGTTGGCTTGTTGCTTTGTTGGTTTGTTGGTTTGTTGGCTTGTTGGCTTGTTGGTTTGTTAGTTTGTTGGCTTTTTGGTTACTTGGTTTGTTGGTTTGTTGGTTTGTTGGCTTGTTGGTCTGTTGGATTGTTGGTTTGTTGGTTTGTTGGTTTGTTGGCTTATTGGCTTGTTGGTTTGTTGGTTTGTTGGTTTGTTGGTTTGTTGGTTTGTTGGTTTATTCGTTTGTTGGTTTGTTGGCTTGTTGGTTTGTTGGTTTGCTGGCTTGTTGGCTTGTTGGTTTGTTGGTTTGTTGGTTTGTTGGTTTGTTGGTTTGATGGTTTGTTGGCTTGTTGGCTTGTTGGCTTGTTGGCTTGTTGGTTTGTGAGTTTGTTGGCTTTTTGGTTACTTGGTTTGTTGGTTTGTTTGTTTGTTGGCTTGTTAATTTATTGGTTTGTTGGCTTGTTGGCTTGTTGGTTTGTTGGTTTGTTGGTTTGTTGGTTTGTTGGTTTGTTGGTTTGTTGGTTTGTTGGTTTGTTGGCTTGTTGGTTTGTTGATTTGTTGGCTTGTTGGCTTGTTGGGTTGTTGGTTTTTTGGCTTGTTGGTTTTTTGGTTTGTTGGTTTGTTGGCTTGTTGGGTTGTTGGTTTGTTGGTTTGTTGGCTTGTTGGTTTGTTGGTTTGTTGGCTTGTTGGCTTGTTGCTTTGTTGGTTTGTTGGTTTGTTGGCTTGTTTGCTTGTTGGTTTGTTAGTTTGTTGGCTTTTTGGTTACTTGGTTTGTTGGTTTGTTGGTTTGTTGGCTTGTTGGTTTGTTGGCTTGTTGGTTTGTTGGTTTGTTGGCTTGTTTGCTTGTTGGTTTGTTAGTTTGTTGGCTTTTTGGTTACTTGGTTTGTTGGTTTGTTGGTTTGTTGGCTTGTTGGTTTGTTGGCTTGTTGGTTTGTTGGTTTGTTGGTTTGTTGGCTAGTTGGCTTGTTGGTTTGTTGGTTTGTTGGTTTGTTGGCCTGTTGGTTTGTTGGTTTGTTGGCTTGTTGGCTTGTTGGTTTGTTGGTTTTTTGGCTTGTTGGTTACTTAGTTTGTTGGTTTGTTGGTTTGTTGGCTTGTTGGTTTGTTGGTTTGTTGGCTTGTTGGCTTGTTGGTTTGTTGGTTTGTTGGTTTTTTGGTTTGTTGGTTTGTTGGTTTGTTGGTTTGTTGGCTTGTTAATTTATTGGTTTGTTGGCTTGTTGGCTTGTTGGTTTGTTGGTTTGTTGGTTTATTGGCTTGTTGGTTTGTTGGTTTGTTGGCTTGTTGGTTTGTTGGTTTGTTGGTTTGTTGGTTTGTTGGCTTGTTGGTTCGTTGGCTTGTTGGTTTTTTGGTTTGTTGGTTTGTTGGCTTGTTGGTTTGTTGGTTTGTTGGTTTGTTGGCTTGTTGGCTTGTTGGTTTGTTAGTTTGTTGGCTTTTTGGTTACTTTGTTTGTTGGTTTGTTGGTTTGTTGGCTTGTTGGTTTGTTGGTTTGTTGGTTTGTTGGCTTGTTGGCTTGTTGGTTTGTTGGTTTGTTGGTTTGTTGGTTTGTTGGTTTATTGGTTTGTTGGTTTTTTGGTTTGTTGGTTTGTTGGTTTGTTGGTTTGTTGGTTTATTTGTTTGTTGGTTTGTTGGCTTGTTGGTTTGTTGGTTTGTTAGCTTGTTGGTTTGTTGGTTTGTTGGCTTGTTGGCTTGTTGCTTTGTTGGTTTGTTGGTTTGTTGGCTTGTTGGCTTGTTGGTTTGTTAGTTTGTTGGCTTTTTGGTTACTTGGTTTGTTGGTTTGTTGGTTTGTTGGCTTGTTGGTCTGTTGGATTGTTGGTTTGTTGGTTTGTTGGTTTGTTGGCTTATTGGCTTGTTGGTTTGTTGGTTTGTTGGTTTGTTGGTTTGTTGGTTTGTTGGTTTATTCGTTTGTTGGTTTGTTGGCTTGTTGGTTTGTTGGTTTGCTGGCTTGTTGGCTTGTTGGTTTGTTGGTTTGTTGGTTTGTTGGTTTGTTGGTTTGATGGTTTGTTGGCTTGTTGGCTTGTTGGCTTGTTGGCTTGTTGGTTTGTGAGTTTGTTGGCTTTTTGGTTACTTGGTTTGTTGGTTTGTTTGTTTGTTGGCTTGTTAATTTATTGGTTTGTTGGCTTGTTGGCTTGTTGGTTTGTTGGTTTGTTGGTTTGTTGGTTTGTTGGTTTGTTGGTTTGTTGGTTTGTTGGCTTGTTGGTTTGTTGATTTGTTGGCTTGTTGGCTTGTTGGGTTGTTGGTTTTTTGGCTTGTTGGTTTTTTGGTTTGTTGGTTTGTTGGCTTGTTGGGTTGTTGGTTTGTTGGTTTGTTGGCTTGTTGGTTTGTTGGTTTGTTGGCTTGTTGGCTTGTTGCTTTGTTGGTTTGTTGGTTTGTTGGCTTGTTTGCTTGTTGGTTTGTTAGTTTGTTGGCTTTTTGGTTACTTGGTTTGTTGGTTTGTTGGTTTGTTGGCTTGTTGGTTTGTTGGCTTGTTGGTTTGTTGGTTTGTTGGTTTGTTGGCTTGTTGGCTTGTTGGTTTGTTGGTTTGTTGGTTTGTTGGCCTGTTGGTTTGTTGGTTTGTTGGCTTGTTGGCTTGTTGGTTTGTTGGTTTTTTGGCTTGTTGGTTACTTAGTTTGTTGGTTTGTTGGTTTGTTGGCTTGTTGGTTTGTTGGTTTGTTGGCTTGTTGGCTTGTTGGTTTGTTGGTTTGTTGGTTTTTTGGTTTGTTGGTTTGTTGGCTTGTTGGTTTGTTGGTTTGTTGGTTTGTTGGCTTGTTAGCTTGTTGGTTTGTTGGTTTGTTGGCTTGTTGGTTTGTTGGTTTGTTGGCTTGTTGGCTTGTTGGCTTTTTGGTTACTTGGTTTGTTGGTTTGTTGGTTTCTTGGCTTGTTGGTTTGTTGGCTTGTCGGTTTGTTGGTTTGTTGGTTTGTTGGCTTGTTGGTTTGTTGGTTTGTTGGCTTGTTGGCTTCTTGGTTTGTTGGTTTGTTGGTTTGTTGGTTTATTGGCTTGTTGGTTTGTTGGTTTGTTGGCTTGTTGGTTTGTTGGTTTGTTGGTTTGTTGGTTTGTTGGCTTGTTGGTTCGTTGGCTTGTTGGTTTTTTGGTTTGTTGGTTTGTTGGCTTGTTGGTTTGTTGGTTTGTTGGTTTGTTGGCTTGTTGGCTTGTTGGTTTGTTAGTTTGTTGGCTTTTTGGTTACTTTGTTTGTTGGTTTGTTGGTTTGTTGGCTTGTTGGTTTGTTGGTTTGTTGGTTTGTTGGCTTGTTGGCTTGTTGGTTTGTTGGTTTGTTGGTTTGTTGGTTTGTTGGTTTGTTGGTTTGTTGGTTTTTTGGTTTGTTGGTTTGTTGGCTTGTTGGTTTGTTGGTTTGTTGGCTTGTTGGCTTGTTGGTTTGATGGTTTGTTGGCTTGTTGGTTACTTAGTTTGTTGGTTTGTTGGTTTGTTGGTTTGTTGGTTTGTTGGCTTGTTGTTTTGTTGGTTTGTTGGTTAGTTCGTTTGTTGGTTTGTTAGTTTGTTGGTTTGTTGGCTTGTTGGTTTCTTGGTTTGTTGGTTTGTTGGCTTGTTGGTTTGTTGGCTTGTTGGCTTGTTGGCTTGTTGGTTTGTTGGTTTGTTGGCTTGTTGGTTTGTATGTTTGTTGGTTTGTTGGCTTGTTTGTTTGTTGGTTTGTTGGCTTGTTCGCTTGTTGGTTTGTTGGTTTTTTGGCTTGTTGGTTTGGTAATTTGTTGGTTTGTTGGCTTGTTGGTTTTTTGGTTTGTTGGGTTGTTGGTTACTTAGTTTGTTGGTTTGTTGGTTTGTTGGTTTGTTGGTTTGTTGGCTTGTTGGCTTATTGGTTTGTTGGTTTGTTGGTTTGTTGGTTTGTTGGTTTGTTGGTTTTTTGGTTTGTTGGTTTATTTGTTTGTTGGTTTGTTGGATTGTTGGTTTGTTGGTTTGTTGGTTTGTTTGCTTGTTGTTTTGTTGGTTTGTTGGCTTGTTGGCTTGTTGGTTTGTTGGTTTGTTGGCTTGTTGGCTTGTTGGTTTATTGGTTTGTTGGTTTTTTGGTTTGTTGGTTTGTTAGTTTGTTGGTTTGTTGGTTTGTTGGTTTGTTGGTTTATTTGTTTGTTGGTTTGTTGGCTTGTTGGTTTGTTGGTTTGTTGGTTTGTTGGTTTATTTGTTTGTTGGCTTGTTGGCTTGTTGCTTTGTTGGTTTGTTGGTTTGTTGGCTTGTTGGCTTGTTGGTTTGTTAGTTTGTTGGCTTTTTGGTTACTTGGTTTGTTGGTTTGTTGGTTTGTTGGCTTGTTGGTTTGTTGGATTGTTGGTTTGTTGGTTTGTTGGTTTGTTGGCTTGTTGGCTTGTTGGTTTGTTGGTTTGTTGGTTTGTTGGTTTGTTGGTTTGTTGGTTTGTTGGTTTGTTGGCTTGTTGGTTTGTTGGTTTGTTGGCTTGTTGGCTTGTTGGTTTGTTGGTTTTTTGGCTTGTTGGTTTGTTGGTTTGTTGGTTTGTTGGCTTGTTGGCTTGTTGGCTTGTTGGTTTGTTGGTTTGTTGGCTTGTTGGTTTGTTGGTTTGTTGGCTTGTTGGCTTGTTGCTTTGTTGGTTTGTTGGTTTATTGGCTTGTTGGCTTGTTGGTTTGTTAGTTTGTTGGCTTTTTGGTTACTTGGTTTGTTGGTTTGTTGGTTTGTTGGCTTGTTGGTTTGTTGGTTTGTTGGTTTGTTGGCTTGTTGGTTTTTTGGTTTGTTGGTTTATTTGTTTGTTAGTTTGTTGGTTTGTTGGTTTGTTGATTTGTTGGTTTGTTGGTTTATTTGTTTGTTGGTTTGTTGGCTTGTTTGTTTGTTGGTTTGCTGGCTTGTTGGCTCGTTGGTTTGTTGGTTTGTTGGTTTGTTGGTTTGTTAGTTTGTTGGTTTGTTGGTTTGTTGGTTTGTTGGTTTGTTGGCTTGTTAGTTTGTTGGTTTGTTGGATTGTTGGCTTGTTGGTTTGTTGGTTTGTTGGTTTGTTGGTTTGTTGGCTTGTTGGTTTGTTGGTTTGGTGGCTTGTTGGTTTGTTGGTTTGTTTGTTTGTTGGATTGTTGGCTTGTTGGTTTGTTGGTTTGTTGGCTTGTTGGTTTGTTGGTTTGTTGGCTTGTTGGCTTATTGCCTTGTTCGTTTGATGGTTTGTTGGTTTGTTCGTTTTTTGGTTTGTTGGTTTGTTGGTTTGTTGGCTTGTTGGCTTGTTGGTTTGTTGGTTTGTTGGCTTGTTGGTTTGTTAGTTTGTTGGTTTGTTGGCTTGTTGGCTTGTTGGTTTGTTGGTTTTTTGGTTTGTTGGTTTGTTGGTTTGTTGGTTTGTTGGTTTGTTGGTTTGTTGGTTTGTTGTTTTGTTGGTTTGTTGGTTTGTTGGTTTGTTCGTTTTGTGGTTTGTTGGTTTGTTGGTTTTTTGGTTTGTTGGTTTGTTGGTTTGTTGGTTTCTTGGTTTGTTGGTTTGTTGATTTGTTGATTTGTTGGTTTGCTGGCATGTTGGTTTGTTGGTTTGTTGGTTTGTTGGCTTGTTGGTTTGTTGGTTTGTTGGCTTGTTGGCTTGTTGGTTTGTTGGTTTGTTGGTTTGTTGGTTTGTTGGTTTGTTGGTTTGTTGGTTTATTTGTTTGTTGGTTTGTTGGCTTGTTGGTTTGTTGGTTTGTTAGCTTGTTGGTTTGTTGGTTTGTTGGCTTGTTGGCTTGTTGCTTTGTTGGTTTGTTGGTTTGTTGGCTTGTTGGCTTGTTGGTTTGTTAGTTTGTTGGCTTTTTGGTTACTTGGTTTGTTGGTTTGTTGGTTTGTTGGCTTGTTGGTTTTTTGGTTTGTTGGTTTATTTGTTTGTTAGTTTGTTGGTTTGTTGGTTTGTTGGTTTATTTGTTTGTTGGTTTGTTGGTTTGTTGGCTTGTTGGCTCGTTGGTTTGTTGGTTTGTTGGTTTGTTGGTTTGATGGTTTGTTGGCTTGTTGGCTTGTTGGCTTGTTGGCTTGTTGGTTTGTTAGTTTGTTGGCTTTTTGGTTACTTGGTTTGTTGGTTTGTTGGTTTGTTGGCTTGTTAATTTGTTGGTTTGTTGGTTTGTTGGGTTGTTGGCTTGTTGGTTTGTTGGTTTGTTGGTTTGTTGGTTTGTTGGTTTGTTGGTTTGTTGGTTTGTTGGTTTGTTGGCTTGTTGGGTTGTTGGTTTGTTGGTTTGTTGGCTTGTTGGTTTGTTGGTTTGTTGGCTTGTTGGCTTGTTGCTTTGTTGGTTTGTTGGTTTGTTGGCTTGTTTGCTTGTTGGTTTGTTAGTTTGTTGGCTTTTTGGTTACTTGGTTTGTTGGTTTGTTGGTTTGTTGGCTTGTTGGTTTGTTGGCTTGTTGGTTTGTTGGTTTGTTGGTTTGTTGGCTTGTTGGCTTGTTGGTTTGTTGGTTTGTTGGTTTGTCGGTTTTTTGGTTTGTTGGTTTGTTGGTTTGTTGGTTTGTTGGCCTGTTGGTTTGTTGGTTTGTTGGCTTGTTGGCTTGTTGGTTTGTTGGTTTTTTGGCTTGTTGGTTTGTTGGTTTGTTGGCTTGTTGGCTTGTTGGCTTCTTGGTTTGTTGGTTTGTTGGTTTGTTGGTTTATTGGCTTGTTGGTTTGTTGGTTTGTTGGCTTGTTGGTTTGTTGGTTTGTTGGTTTGTTGGTTTGTTGGCTTGTTGGTTCGTTGGCTTGTTGGTTTTTTGGTTTGTTGGTTTGTTGGCTTGTTGGTTTGTTGGTTTGTTGGTTTGTTGGCTTGTTGGCTTGTTGGTTTGTTAGTTTGTTGGCTTTTTGGTTACTTTGTTTGTTGGTTTGTTGGTTTGTTGGCTTGTTGGTTTGTTGGTTTGTTGGTTTGTTGGCTTGTTGGCTTGTTGGTTTGTTGGTTTGTTGGTTTGTTGGTTTGTTGGTTTGTTGGTTTGTTGGTTTTTTGGTTTGTTGGTTTGTTGGCTTGTTGGTTTGGTGGTTTGTTGGCTTGTTGGCTTGTTGGTTTGATGGTTTGTTGGCTTGTTGGTTACTTAGTTTGTTGGTTTGTTGGTTTGTTGGTTTGTTGGCTTGTTGTTTTGTTGCTTTGTTGGTTAGTTCGTTTGTTGGTTTGTTAGTTTGTTGGTTTGTTGGCTTGTTGGCTTCTTGGTTTGTTGGTTTGTTGGTTTGTTGGCTTGTTGGTTTGTTGGCTTGTTGGCTTGTTGGCTTGTTGGTTTGTTGGTTTGTTGGCTTGTTGGTTTGTATGTTTGTTGGTTTGTTGGCTTGTTTGTTTGTTGGTTTGTTGGCTTGTTCGCTTGTTGGTTTGTTGGTTTGTTGGCTTGTTGGTTTGGTAATTTGTTGGTGTGTTGGCTTGTTGGTTTTTTGGTTTGTTGGCTTGTTGGTTACTTAGTTTGTTGGTTTGTTGGTTTGTTGGTTTGTTGGCTTGTTGGCTTATTGGTTTGTTGGTTTGTTGGTTTGTTGGTTTGTTGGTTTGTTGGTTTGTTGGTTTTTTGGTTTGTTGGTTTATTTGTTTGTTGGTTTGTTGGATTGTTGGTTTGTTGGTTTGTTGGTTTGTTTGCTTGTTGTTTTGTTGGTTTGTTGGCTTGTTGGTTTGTTGGTTTGTTGGCTTGTTGGTTTGTTAGTTTGTTGGTTTGTTGGCTTGTTGGCTTGTTGGCTTGTTGGTTTGTTGGTTTTTTGGTTTGTTGGTTTGTTGGTTTGTTGGTTTGTTGGTTTGTTGGTTTGTTGTTTTGTTGGTTTGTTGGTTTGTTGGTTTGTTCGTTTTGTGGTTTGTTGGTTTGTTGGTTTTTTGGTTTGTTGGTTTGTTGGTTTGTTGGTTTCTTGGTTTGTTGGTTTGTTGATTTGTTGATTTGTTGGTTTGTTGGCATGTTGGTTTGTTGGTTTGTTGGTTTTTTGGCTTGTTGGTTTTTTGGTTTGTTGGTTTGTTGGCTTGTTGGCTTGTTGGTTTGTTGGTTTGTTGGCTTGTTGGTTTGTTGGTTTGTTGGCTTGTTGGCTTGTTGCTTTGTTGGTTTGTTGGTTTACTGGCTTGTTGGCTTGTTGGTTTGTTAGTTTGTTGGCTTTTTGGTTACTTGGTTTGTTGGTTTGTTGGTTTGTTGGCTTGTTGGTTTTTTGGTTTGTTGGTTTATTTGTTTGTTAGTTTGTTGGTTTGTTGGTTTGTTGGTTTGTTGGTTTATTTGTTTGTTGGTTTGTTGGCTTGTTGGTTTGTTGGTTTGTTGGCTTGTTGGCTCGTTGGTTTGTTGGTTTGTTGGTTTGTTGGTTTGATGGTTTGTTGGCTTGTTGGCTTGTTGGCTTGTTGGCTTGTTGGTTTGTTAGTTTGTTGGCTTTTTGGTTACTTGGTTTGTTGGTTTGTTGGTTTGTTGGCTTGTTAATTTATTGGTTTGTTGGTTTGTTGGCTTGTTGGCTTGTTGGTTTGTTGGTTTGTTGGTTTGTTGGTTTGTTGGTTTGTTGGTTTGTTGGTTTGTTGGTTTGTTGGCTTGTTGGGTTGTTGGTTTGTTGGTTTGTTGGCTTGTTGGTTTGTTGGTTTGTTGGCTTGTTGGCTTGTTGCTTTGTTGGTTTGTTGGTTTGTTGGCTTGTTTGCTTGTTGGTTTGTTAGTTTGTTGGCTTTTTGGTTACTTGGTTTGTTGGTTTGTTGGTTTGTTGGCTTGTTGGTTTGTTGGCTTGTTGGTTTGTTGGTTTGTTGGTTTGTTGGCTTGTTGGCTTGTTGGTTTGTTGGTTTGTTGGTTTGTTGGTTTGTTGGTTTGTTGGTTTTTTGGTTTGTTGGTTTGTTGGTTTGTTGGTTTGTTGGCCTGTTGGTTTGTTGGTTTGTTGGCTTGTTGGCTTGTTGGTTTGTTGGTTTTTTGGCTTGTTGGTTACTTAGTTTGTTGGTTTGTTGGTTTGTTGGTTTGTTGGTTTGTTGGTTTGTTGGCTTGTTGGCTTGTTGGTTTGTTGGTTTGTTGGTTTTTGGTTTGTTGGTTTGTTGGCTTGTTGGTTTGTTGGTTTGTTGGTTTGTTGGCTTGTTGGCTTGTTGGTTTGTTGGTTTGTTGGCTTGTTGGTTTGTTGGTTTGTTGGCTTGTTGGCTTGTTGGCTTTTTGGTTACTTGGTTTGTTGGTTTGTTCGTTTCTTGGCTTGTTGGTTTGTTGGCTTGTCGGTTTGTTGGTTTGTTGGTTTGTTGGCTTGTTGGTTTGTTGGTTTGTTGGCTTGTTGGCTTCTTGGTTTGTTGGTTTGTTGGTTTGTTGGTTTATTGGCTTGTTGGTTTGTTGGTTTGTTGGCTTGTTGGTTTGTTGGTTTGTTGGTTTGTTGGTTTGTTGGCTTGTTGGTTCGTTGGCTTGTTGGTTTTTTGGTTTGTTGGTTTGTTGGCTTGTTGGTTTGTTGGTTTGTTGGTTTGTTGGCTTGTTGGCTTATTGGTTTGTTAGTTTGTTGGCTTTTTGGTTACTTTGTTTGTTGGTTTGTTGGTTTGTTGGCTTGTTGGTTTGTTGGTTTGTTGGTTTGTTGGCTTGTTGGCTTGTTGGTTTGTTGGTTTGTTGGTTTGTTGGTTTGTTGGTTTGTTGGTTTGTTGGTTTTTTGGTTTGTTGGTTTGTTGGCTTGTTGGTTTGGTGGTTTGTTGGCTTGTTGGCTTGTTGGTTTGATGGTTTGTTGGCTTGTTGGTTACTTAGTTTGTTGGTTTGTTGGTTTGTTGGTTTGTTGGTTTGTTGGCTTGTTGTTTTGTTGCTTTGTTGGTTAGTTCATTTGTTGGTTTGTTAGTTTGTTGGTTTGTTGGCTTGTTGGCTTCTTGGTTTGTTGGTTTGTTGGTTTGTTGGCTTGTTGGTTTGTTGGCTTGTTGGCTTGTTGGCTTGTTGGTTTGTTGGTTTGTTGGCTTGTTGGTTTGTATGTTTGTTGGTTTGTTGGCTTGTTTGTTTGTTGGTTTGTTGGTTTGTTCGCTTGTTGGTTTGTTGGTTTGTTGGCTTGTTGGTTTGGTAATTTGTTGGTTTGTTGGCTTGTTGGTTTTTTGGTTTGTTGGCTTGTTGGTTACTTAGTTTGTTGGTTTGTTGGTTTGTTGGTTTGTTGGCTTGTTGGCTTATTGGTTTGTTGGTTTGTTGGTTTGTTGGTTTGTTGGTTTGTTGGTTTTTTGGTTTGTTGGTTTATTTGTTTGTTGGTTTGTTGGATTGTTGGTTTGTTGGTTTGTTGGTTTGTTTGCTTGTTGTTTTGTTGGTTTGTTGGCTTGTTGGTTTGTTGGTTTGTTGGCTTGTTGGTTTGTTAGTTTGTTGGTTTGTTGGCTTATTGGCTTGTTGGTTTGTTGGTTTTTTGGTTTGTTGGTTTGTTGGTTTGTTGGTTTGTTGGTTTGTTGGTTTGTTGTTTTGTTGGTTTGTTGGTTTGTTGGTTTGTTCGTTTTGTGGTTTGTTGGTTTTTTGGTTTGTTGGTTTGTTGGTTTGTTGGTTTGTTGGTTTCTTGGTTTCTTGGTTTGTTGATTTGTTGATTTGTTGGTTTGTTGGCATGTTGGTTTGTTGGTTTGTTGGTTTGTTGGCTTGTTGGTTTGTTGGTTTATTGGCTTGTTGGCTTGTTGGTTTGTTGGTTTGTTGGTTTGTAGGTTTGTTGGTTTGTTGGTTTGTTGGTTTATTTGTTTGTTGGTTTGTTGGCTTGTTGGTTTGTTGGTTTGTTAGCTTGTTGGTTTGTTGGTTTGTTGGCTTGTTGGCTTGTTGCTTTGTTGGTTTGTTGGTTTGTTGGCTTGTTGGCTAGTTGGTTTGTTAGTTTGTTGGCTTTTTGGTTACTTGGTTTGTTGGTTTGTTGGCTTGTTGGTTTGTTGGATTGTTGGTTTGTTGGTTTGTTGGTTTGTTGGTTTGTTGGCTTATTGGCTTGTTGGTTTGTTGGTTTGTTGGTTTGTTGGTTTGTTGGTTTGTTGGTTTGTTGGCTTGTTGGTTTGTTGGTTTGCTGGCTTGCTGGCTTGTTGGCTTGTTGGCTTGTTGGTTTGTTGGTTTTTTGGCTTGTTGGTTTGTTGGTTTGTTGGTTTGTTGGCTTGTTGGCTTGTTGGTTTGTTGGTTTGTTGGCTTGTTGGTTTGTTGGTTTGTTGGCTTGTTGGCTTGTTGCTTTGTTGGTTTGTTGGTTTATTGGCTTGTTGGCTTGTTGGTTTGTTAGTTTGTTGGCTTTTTGGTTACTTGGTTTGTTGGTTTGTTCGTTTGTTGGCTTGTTGGTTTTTTGGTTTGTTGGTTTATTTGTTTGTTAGTTTGTTGGTTTGTTGGTTTGTTGGTTTGTTGGTTTATTTGTTTGTTGGTTTGTTGGCTTGTTGGTTTGTTGGTTTGTTGGCTTGTTGGCTCGTTGGTTTGTTGGTTTGTTGGTTTGTTGGTTTGATGGTTTGTTGGCTTGTTGGCTTGTTGGCTTGTTGGCTTGTTGGTTTGTTAGTTTGTTGGCTTTTTGGTTACTTGGTTTGTTGGTTTGTTGGTTTGTTGGCTTGTTAATTTATTGGTTTGTTGGTTTGTTGGCTTGTTGGCTTGTTGGTTTGTTGGTTTGTTGGTTTGTTGGTTTGTTGGTTTGTTGGTTTGTTGGTTTGTTGGCTTGTTGGGTTGTTGGTTTGTTGGTTTGTTGGCTTGTTGGTTTGTTGGTTTGTTGGCTTGTTGGCTTGTTGCTTTGTTGGTTTGTTGGTTTGTTGGCTTGTTTGCTTGTTGGTTTGTTAGTTTGTTGGCTTTTTGGTTACTTGGTTTGTTGGTTTGTTGGTTTGTTGGCTTGTTGGTTTGTTGGCTTGTTGGTTTGTTGGTTTGTTGGTTTGTTGGCTTGTTGGCTTGTTGGTTTGTTGGTTTGTTGGTTTGTTGGTTTGTTGGTTTGTTGGTTTTTTGGTTTGTTGGTTTGTTGGTTTGTTGGTTTGTTGGCTTTTTGGTTACTTGGTTTGTTGGTTTGTTCGTTTCTTGGCTTGTTGGTTTGTTGGCTTGTCGGTTTGTTGGTTTGTTGGTTTGTTGGCTTGTTGGTTTGTTGGTTTGTTGGCTTGTTGGCTTCTTGGTTTGTTGGTTTGTTGGTTTGTTGGTTTATTGGCTTGTTGGTTTGTTGGTTTGTTGGCTTGTTGGTTTGTTGGTTTGTTGGGTTGTTGGTTTGTTGGCTTGTTGGTTCGTTGGCTTGTTGGTTTTTTGGTTTGTTGGTTTGTTGGCTTGTTGGTTTGTTGGTTTGTTGGTTTGTTGGTTTGTTGGCTTGTTGGTTTGTTAGTTTGTTGGCTTTTTGGTTACTTTGTTTGTTGGTTTGTTGGTTTGTTGGCTTGTTGGTTTGTTGGTTTGTTGGTTTGTTGGCTTGTTGGCTTGTTGGTTTGTTGGTTTGTTGGTTTGTTGGTTTGTTGGTTTGTTGGTTTGTTGGTTTTTTGGTTTGTTGGTTTGTTGGCTTGTTGGTTTGGTGGTTTGTTGGCTTGTTGGCTTGTTGGTTTGATGGTTTGTTGGCTTGTTGGTTACTTAGTTTGTTGGTTTGTTGGTTTGTTGGTTTGTTGGATTGTTGTTTTGTTGCTTTGTTGGTTAGTTCGTTTGTTGGTTTGTTAGTTTGTTGGTTTGTTGGCTTGTTGGCTTCTTGGTTTGTTGGTTTGTTGGTTTGTTGGCTTGTTGGTTTGTTGGCTTGTTGGCTTGTTGGCTTATTGGTTTGTTGGTTTGTTGGCTTGTTGGTTTGTATGTTTGTTGGTTTGTTGGCTTGTTTGTTTGTTGGTTTGTTGGCTTGTTCGCTTGTTGGTTTGTTGGTTTGTTGGCTTGTTGGTTTGGTAATTTGTTGGTTTGTTGGCTTGTTGGTTTTTTGGTTTGTTGGCTTGTTGGTTACTTAGTTTGTTGGTTTGTTGGTTTGTTGGCTTGTTGGCTTATTGGTTTGTTGGTTTGTTGGTTTGTTGGTTTGTTGGTTTGTTGGTTTTTTGGTTTGTTGGTTTATTTGTTTGTTGGTTTGTTGGATTGTTTGTTTGTTGGTTTGTTGGTTTGTTTGCTTGTTGTTTTGTTGGTTTGTTGGCTTGTTGGTTTGTTGGTTTGTTGGCTTGTTGGCTTGTTGGTTTATTTGTTTGTTGGTTTGTTGGCTTGTTGGTTTGTTGGTTTGTTGGTTTGTTGGTTTATTGGTTTGTTAGCTTGTTGGCTTGTTGCTTTGTTGGTTTGTTGGTTTGTTGGCTTGTTGGCTTGTTGGTTTGTTAGTTTGTTGGCTTTTTGGTTACTTGGTTTGTTGGTTTGTTGGTTTGTTGGCTTGTTGGTTTGTTGGATTGTTGGTTTGTTGGTTTGTTGGTTTGTTGGCTTGTTGGCTTGTTGGTTTGTTGGTTTGTTGGTTTGTTGGTTTGTTGGTTTGTTGGTTTGTTGGTTTGTTGGTTTGTTGGTTTGTTGGTTTGTTGGCTTGTTGGTTTGTTGGTTTGTTGGCTTGTTGGCTTGTTAGTTTGTTGGTTTTTTGGCTTGTTGGTTTGTTGGTTTGTTGGTTTGTTGGCTTGTTGGCTTGTTGGTTTGTTGGTTTGTTGGCTTGTTGGTTTGTTGGTTTGTTGGCTTGTTGGCTTGTTGCTTTGTTGGTTTGTTGGTTTATTGGCTTGTTGGCTTGTTGGTTTGTTAGTTTGTTGGCTTTTTGGTTACTTGGTTTGTTGGTTTGTTGGTTTGTTGGTTTGTTGGTTTGTTGGTTTGTTGGTTTGTTGGCTTGTTGGTTTTTTGGTTTGTTGGTTTATTTGTTTGTTAGTTTGTTGATTTGTTGGTTTGTTGATTTGTTGGTTTGTTGGTTTATTTGTTTGTTGGTTTGTTGGCTTGTTTGTTTGTTGGTTTGTTGGCTTGTTGGCTCGTTGGTTTGTTGGTTTGTTGGTTTGTTGGTTTGTTAGCTTGTTGGTTTGTTGGTTTGTTGGTTTGTTGGTTTGTTGGCTTGTTGGTTTGTTGGTTGGTTGGCTTGTTGGCTTGTTGGTTTGTTGGTTTGTTGGTTTGTTGGTTTGTTGGCTTGTTGGTTTGTTGGTTTGGTGGCTTGTTGGTTTGTTGGTTTGTTTGTTTGTTGGATTGTTGGCTTGTTGGTTTGTTGGTTTGTTGGCTTGTTGGTTTGTTGGTTTGTTGGCTTGTTGGATTGTTGCTTTGTTCGTTTGATGGTTTGTTGGTTTGTTGGTTTTTTGGTTCGTTGGTTTGTTGGTTTGTTGGCTTGTTGGCTTGTTGGTTTGTTGGTTTGTTGGCTTGTTGGTTTGTTTGTTTGTTGGTTTGTTGGCTTGTTGGCTTGTTGGTTTGTTGGTTTTTTGGTTTGTTGGTTTGTTGGTTTGTTGGTTTGTTGGTTTGTTGGTTTGTTGGTTTGTTGGTTTGTTGGTTTGTTGGTTTGTTCGTTTGGTGGTTTGTTGGTTTGTTGGTTTTTTGGTTTGTTGGTTTGTTGGTTTGTTGGTTTCTTGGTTTGTTGGTTTGTTGGCTTGTTGGCTTGTTGGTTTGTTGGTTTGTTGGTTTGTTGGCTTGTTGGTTTGTTGGTTTGTTGGCTTGTTGGTTTGTTGGTTTGTTGGTTTGTTGGCTTGTTGGCTTGTTGGTTTGTTGGTTTGTTGGCTTGTTGGTTTGTTTGTTTGTTGGTTTGTTGGCTTGTTGGTTTGTTGGTTTGTTGGCTTGTTGGTTACTTAGTTTGTTGGTTTGTTGGTTTGTTGGTTTGTTGGCTTGTTGGCTTGTTGGTTTGTTGGTTTGTTGGTTTGTTGGTTTGTTGGTTTGTTGGTTTTTTGGTTTGTTGGTTTATTTGTTTGTTGGTTTGTTGGCTTGTTTGTTTGTTGGTTTGTTTGCTTGTTGGTTTGTTGGTTTGTTGGCTTGTTGGCTTGTTGGTTTGTTGGTTTGATAGCTTGTTGGCTTGTTGGTTTGTTGGTTTGTTGGTTTTTTGGTTTGTTGGTTTGCTGGTTTGTTGGTTTGTTGGTTTATTTGTTTGTTGGTTTTTTGGCTTCTTGGTTTGTTGGCTTGTTGGTTTGTTGGTTTGTTGGTTTGTTGGCTTGTTGGTTTGTTGGTTTGTTGGCTTCTTGGCTTGTTGCTTTGTTGGTTTGTTGGTTTGTTGGCTTGTTGGCTTGTTGGTTTGTTAGTTTGTTGGCTTGTTGGCTTGTTGGTTTGTTGGTTTGTTGGTTTGTTGGTTTGTTGGTTTATTGGCTTGTTGGTTTGTTGGTTTGTTGGTTTGTTGGCTTGTTGGGTTGTTGGTTTGTTGGTTTGTTGGTTTGTTGGCTTGTTGGTTCGTTGGCTTGTTGGTTTTTTGGTTTGTTGGTTTCTTGGCTTGTTGGTTTGTTGGTTTGTTGGTTTGTTGGCTTGTTGGCTTGTTGGTTTGTTAGTTTGTTGGCTTTTTGGTTACTTTGTTTGTTGGTTTGTTGGTTTGTTGGCTTGTTGGTTTGTTGGCTTGTTGGTTTGTTGGTTTGTTGGTTTGTTGGCTTGTTGGTTTGTTGGTTTGTTGGTTTGTTGGTTTGTTGGTTTGTTGGTTTGTTGGTTTGTTGGTTTGTTGGTTTTTTGGTTTTTTGGTTTGTTTGTTTGTTGGCTTGTTGGTTTGTTGGTTTGTTGGCTTGTTGGCTTGTTGGTTTGTTGGTTTCTTGGCTTGTTGGTTACTTAGTTTGTTGGTTTGTTGGTTTGTTGGTTTGTTGGTTTGTTGGCTTGTTGTCTTGTTGGTTTGTTGGTTAGTTCGTTTGTTGGTTTGTTAGTTTGTTGGTTTGTTGGCTTGTTGGCTTGTTGGTTTGTTGGTTTGTTGGTTTGTTGGCTTGTTAGTTTGTTGGCTTGTTGGCTTGTTGGCTTGTTGGTTTGTTGGTTTGTTGGCTTGTTGGTTTGTATGTTTGTTGGTTTGTTGGCTTGTTTGTTTGTTGGTTTGTTGGCTTGTTGGATTGTTGGTATGTTGGTTTGTTGGCTTGTTGGTTTGGTAATTTGTTGGTTTGTTGGCTTGTAGGTTTTCTGGTTTGTTGGCTTGTTGGTTTCTTGGTTTCTTGGTTTGTTGGTTTGTTGGTTTGTTGGTTTGTTGGTTTTTTGGTTTGTTGGTTTATTTGTTTGTTGGTTTGTTGGATTGTTGGTTTGTTGGTTTGTTTGCTTGTTGTTTGTTGTTTTGTTGGTTTGTTGGCTTGTTAGCTTGTTGGTTTGTTGGTTTGTTGGCTTGTTGGCTTGTTGGTTTGTTGGTTTTTGGGTTTTTTGGTTTGTTGGTTTGTTGGTTTGTTGGTTTGTTGGTTTGTTGGCTTGTTGGCTTGTTGGTTTCTTGGTTTGTTGGTTTGTTGGTTTGTTGGTTTTTTGGTTTGCTGGTTTTTTGGTTTGTTGGTTTATTTGTTTGTTGGTTTGTTGGATTGTTGGTTTGTTGGTTTGTTGGTTTGTTTGCTTGTTGTTTGTTGTTTTGTTGGTTTGTTGGCTTGTTAGCTTTTGGTTTGTTGGTTTGTTGGCTTGTTGGCTTGTTGGTTTGCTGGTTTTTGGGTTTTTTGGTTTGTTGGTTTGTTGGTTTGTTGGTTTGTTGGTTTGTTGGTTTGTTGGTTTATTTGTTTGTTGGTTTGTTGGTTTGTTGGTTTGTTGGTTTGTTGGCTTGTTGGCTTGTTGGTTTGTTGGTTTGTTGGTTTGTCTTGTTTTTGTTTTGTTGGTTTGTTGGTTTGTTGGTTTGTTGGTTTGTTGGTTTGTTGGCTTGTTGGCTTGTTGGTTTGTTGGTTTGTTGGCTTGTTGATTTGTTAGTTTGTTGGTTTGTTGGCTTGTTGGTTTGTTGGTTTGTTGGCTTGTTGGTTACTTAGTTTGTTGGTTTGTTGGTTTGTTGGTTTGTTGGCTTGTTGCCTTGTTGGTTTGTTGGTTTGTTGGTTTGTTGGTTTGTTGGTTTGTTGGTTTTTTGGTTTGTTGGTTTATTTGTTTGTTGGTTTGTTGGCTTGTTGGTTTGTTGGTTTGTTGGTTTGCTTGCTTGTTGGTTTGTTGGTTTGTTGGCTTGTTGGTTTGTTGGTTTGTTAGCTTGTTGGCTTGTTGGTTTGTTGGTTTGTTGGTTTTTTGGTTTGTTGGTTTGTTGGTTTGTTTGTTTGTTGGTTTGTTGGTTTATTTGTTTGTTGGTTTTTTGGCTTCTTGGTTTGGTGGCTTGTTGGTTTGTTGGTTTGTTGGTTTGTTGGCTTGTTGGTTTGTTGGTTTGTTGGCTTCTTGGCTTGTTGCTTTGTTGGTTTGTTGGTTTGTTGGCTTGTTGGCTTGTTGGTTTGTTAGTTTGTTGGCTTTTTGGTTACTTGGTTTGTTGGTTTGTTGGTTTGTTGGCTTGTTGGTTTGTTGGTTTGTTGGTTTGTTGGCTTGTTGGCTTGTTGGTTTGTTGGTTTGTTGGTTTGTTGGTTTGTTGGTTTGTTGGTTTGTTGGCTTGTTAGTTTGTTGGCTTGTTGGTTTGTTGGTTTGTGGGTTTGTTGGCTTGTTGGTTTGTTGGTTTGTTGGTTTGTTGGCTTGTTGGCTTGTTGGTTTGTTGGTTTGTTGGCTTATTGGTTTGTTGGTTTGTTGGCTTGTTGGCTTGTTGCTTTGTTGGTTTGTTGGTTTGTTGGCTTGTTGGCTTGTTGGTTTGTTAGTTTGTTGGCTTTTTGGTTACTTGGTTTGTTGGTTTGTTGGTTTGTTGGCTTGTTGGTTTGTTGGCTTGTTGGTTTGTTGGTTTGTTGGTTTGTTGGCTTGTTGGTTTTTTGGTTTGTTGGTTTATTTGTTTGTTAGTTTGTTGGTTTGTTGGAATGTTGGTTTGTTGGTTTATTTGTTTGTTGGTTTGTTGGCTTGTTGGTTTGTTGGTTTGTTGGCTTGTTGGTTTGTTGGTTTGTTGGCTTGTTGGTTTTTTGGTTTGTTGGTTTATTTGTTTGTTAGTTTGTTGGTTTGTTGGTTTGTTGATTTGTTGGTTTGTTGGTTTATTTGTTTGTTGGTTTGTTGGCTTGTTTGTTTGTTGGTTTGTTGGCTTGTTGGCTCGTTGGTTTGTTGGTTTGTTGGTTTGTTGGTTTGTTGGTTTGTTGGTTTGTTGGTTTGTTGGTTTGTTGGTTTGTTGGTTTGTTGGTTTGTTGGCTTGTTGGTTTGTTGGTTTGTTGGCTTGTTGGCTTGTTGGTTTGTTGGTTTGTTGGTTTGTTGGCTTGTTGGTTTGTTGGTTTGGTGGCTTGTTGGTTTGTTGGTTTGTTTCTTTGTTGGATTGTTGGCTTGTTGGTGTGTTGGTTTGTTGGCTTGTTGGTTTGTTGGTTTGTTGGCTTGTTGGCTTGTTGCTTTGTTCGTTTGATGGTTTGTTGGTTTGTTGGTTTTTTGGTTTGTTGGTTTGTTGGTTTGTTGGCTTGTTGGCTTGTTGGTTTGTTGGCTTGTTGGCTTGTTGGTTTGTTAGTTTGTTGGTTTGTTGGCTTGTTGGCTTGTTGGTTTGTTGGTTTTTTGGTTTGTTGGTTTGTTGGTTTGTTGGTTTGTTGGTTTGTTGGTTTGTTGGTTTGTTGGTTTGTTGGGTTGTTGGTTTATTCGTTTGGTGGTTTGTTGGTTTGTTGGTTTTTTGGTTTGTTGGTTTGTTGGTTTGTTGGTTTCTTGGTTTGTTGGTTTGTTGATTTGTTGATTTGTTGGTTTGTTGGCATGTTGGTTTGTTGGTTTGTTGGTTTGTTGGCTTGTTGGTTTGTTGGTTTGTTGGCTTGTTGGCTTGTTGGTTTGTTGGTTTGTTGGTTTGTTGGTTTGTTGGCTTGTTGGTTGGTTGGCTTGTTGGTTTGTTGGTTTGTTGGTTTGTTGGCTTGTTGGTTTGTTGGTTTGTTGGCTTGTTGGCTTGTTGGTTTGTTGTTTTGTTGGTTTGTTGGCTTGTTGGTTTGTTGGTTTGTTGGCTTGTTGGTTTGTTGGTTTGTTGGTTTGTTGGCTTGTTGGCTTGTTGGTTTGTTGGTTTGTTGGCTTGTTGGTTTGTTGGTTTGTTAGTTTGTTGGTTTGTTGGCTTGTTGGTTTGTTGGTTTGTTGGCTTGTTGGTTACTTAGTTTGTTGGTTTGTTGGTTTGTTGGCTTGTTGGCTTGTTGGTTTGTTGGTTCGTTGGTTTGTTGGTTTGTTGGTTTGTTGGTTTGTTGGTTTTTTGGTTTGTTGGTTTATTTGTTTGTTGGTTTGTTGGCTTGTTGGTTTGTTGGTTTGTTGGTTTGTTTGCTTGTTGGTTTGTTGGTTTGTTGGCTTGTTGGCTTGTTGGTTTGTTGGTTTGTTAGCTTGTTGGCTTGTTGGTTTGTTGGTTTGTTGGTTTTTTGGTTTGTTGGTTTGTTGGTTTGTTGGTTTGTTGGTTTGTTGGTTTATTTGTTTGTTGGTTTGTTGGCTTGTTGGTTTGTTGGTTTGTTGGCTTGTTGGTTTGTTGGTTTGTTGGCTTGTTGGTTTTTTAGTTTGTTGGTTTATTTGTTTGTTAGTTTGTTGGTTTGTTGGTTTGCTGATTTGTTGGTTTGTTGGTTTATTTGTTTGTTGGTTTGTTGGCTTGTTTGTTTGTTGGTTTGTTGGCTTGTTGGCTCGTTGGTTTGTTGGTTTGTTGGTTTGTTGGTTTGTTGGTTTGTTGGTTTGTTGGTTTGTTGGTTTGTTGGTTTGTTGGCTTGTTGGTTTGTTGGTTTGTTGGCTTGTTGGCTTGTTGGCTTGTTGGCTTGTTGGTTTGTTGGTTTGTTGGTTTGTTGGTTTGTTGGCTTGTTGGTTTGTTGGTTTGGTGGCTTGTTGGTTTGTTGGTTTGTTTGTTTGTTGGATTGTTGGCTTGTTGGTTTGTTGGTTTGTTGGCTTGTTGGTTTGTTGGTTTGTTGGCTTGTTGGCTTGTTGCTTTGTTCGTTTGATGGTTTGTTGGTTTGTTGGTTTTTTGGTTTGTTGGTTTGTTGGTTTGTTGGCTTGTTGGCTTGTTGGTTTGTTGGCTTGTTGGCTTGTTGGTTTATTAGTTTGTTGGTTTGTTGGCTTGTTGGCTTGTTGGTTTGTTGATTTTTTGGTTTGTTGGTTTGTTGGTTTGTTGGTTTGTTGGTTTGTTGGGTTGTTGGTTTATTCGTTTGGTGGTTTGTTGGTTTGTTGGTTTTTTGGTTTGTTGGTTTGTTGGTTTGTTGGTTTCTTGGTTTGTTGGTTTGTTGATTTGTTGATTTGGTGGTTTGTTGGTTTGTTGGTTTTTTGGTTTGTTGGTTTGTTGGTTTGTTGGTTTCTTGGTTTGTTGGTTTGTTGATTTGTTGATTTGTTGGTTTGTTGGCATGTTGGTTTGTTGGTTTGTTGGTTTGTTGGCTTGTTGGTTTGTTGGTTTGTTGGCTTGTTGGCTTGTTGGTTTGTTGGTTTGTTGGTTTGTTGGTTTGTTGGCTTGTTGGTTGGTTGGCTTGTTGGTTTGTTGGTTTGTTGGTTTGTTGGCTTGTTGGTTTGTTGGTTTGTTGGCTTGTTGGCTTGTTGGTTTGTTGGTTTGTTGGTTTGTTGGCTTGTTGGTTTGTTGGTTTGTTGGCTTGTTGGTTTGTTGGTTTGTTGGTTTGTTGGCTTGTTGGCTTGTTGGTTTGTTGGTTTGTTGGCTTGTTGGTTTGTTGGTTTGTTAGTTTGTTGGTTTGTTGGCTTGTTGGTTACTTAGTTTGTTGGTTTGTTGGTTTGTTGGCTTGTTGGCTTGTTGGTTTGTTGGTTCGTTGGTTTGTTGGTTTGTTGGTTTGTTGGTTTGTTGGTTTGTTGGTTTTTTGGTTTGTTGGTTTATTTGTTTGTTGGTTTGTTGGCTTGTTGGTTTGTTGGTTTGTTGGTTTGATTGCTTGTTGGTTTGTTGGTTTGTTGGCTTGTTGGCTTGTTGGTGTGTTGGTTTGTTAGCTTGTTGGCTTGTTGGTTTGTTGGTTTGTTGGTTTTTTGGTTTGTTGGTTTGTTGGTTTGTTGGTTTGTTGGTTTGTTGGTTTATTTGTTTGTTGGTTTGTTGGCTTGTTGGTTTGTTGGTTTGTTGGCTTGTTGGTTTGTTGGTTTGTTGGTTTTTTGGTTTGTTGGCTTGTTGGTTTGTTGGCTTGTTGGCTTGTTGGTTTATTAGTTTGTTGGTTTGTTGGCTTGTTGGCTTGTTGGTTTGTTGATTTTTTGGTTTGTTGGTTTGTTGGTTTGTTGGTTTGTTGGTTTGTTGGGTTGTTGGTTTATTCGTTTGGTGGTTTGTTGGTTTGTTGGTTTTTTGGTTTGTTGGTTTGTTGGTTTGTTGGTTTCTTGGTTTGTTGGTTTGTTGGTTTGTTGGTTTGTTGGTTTATTTGTTTGTTGGTTTGTTGGCTTGTTGGTTTGTTGGTTTGTTGGTTTGATTGCTTGTTGGTTTGTTGGTTTGTTGGCTTGTTGGCTTGTTGGTGTGTTGGTTTGTTAGCTTGTTGGCTTGTTGGTTTGTTGGTTTGTTGGTTTTTTGGTTTGTTGGTTTGTTGGTTTGTTGGTTTGTTGGTTTGTTGGTTTATTTGTTTGTTGGTTTGTTGGCTTGTTGGTTTGTTGGTTTGTTGGCTTGTTGGTTTGTTGGTTTGTTGGTTTTTTGGTTTGTTGGCTTGTTGGTTTGTTGGCTTGTTGGCTTGTTGGTTTATTAGTTTGTTGGTTTGTTGGCTTGTTGGCTTGTTGGTTTGTTGATTTTTTGGTTTGTTGGTTTGTTGGTTTGTTGGTTTGTTGGTTTGTTGGGTTGTTGGTTTATTCGTTTGGTGGTTTGTTGGTTTGTTGGTTTTTTGGTTTGTTGGTTTGTTGGTTTGTTGGGTTCTTGGCTTGTTGGTTTGTTGGTTTGTTAGCTTGTTGGCTTGTTGGTTTGTTGGTTTGTTGGTTTTTTGGTTTGTTGGTTTGTTGGTTTGTTGGTTTGTTGGTTTGTTGGTTTATTTGTTTGTTGGTTTGTTGGCTTGTTGGTTTGTTGGTTTGTTGGCTTGTTGGTTTGTTGGTTTGTTGGCTTGTTGGTTTTTTAGTTTGTTGGTTTATTTGTTTGTTAGTTTGTTGGTTTGTTGGTTTGCTGATTTGTTGGTTTGTTGGTTTATTTGTTTGTTGGTTTGTTGGCTTGTTTGTTTGTTGGTTTGTTGGCTTGTTGGCTCGTTGGTTTGTTGGTTTGTTGGTTTGTTGGTTTGTTGGTTTGTTGGTTTGTTGGTTTGTTGGTTTGTTGGTTTGTTGGCTTGTTGGTTTGTTGGTTTGTTGGCTTGTTGGCTTGTTGGCTTGTTGGCTTGTTGGTTTGTTGGTTTGTTGGTTTGTTGGTTTGTTGGCTTGTTGGTTTGTTGGTTTGGTGGCTTGTTGGTTTGTTGGTTTGTTTGTTTGTTGGATTGTTGGCTTGTTGGTTTGTTGGTTTGTTGGCTTGTTGGTTTGTTGGTTTGTTGGCTTGTTGGCTTGTTGCTTTGTTCGTTTGATGGTTTGTTGGTTTGTTGGTTTTTTGGTTTGTTGGTTTGTTGGTTTGTTGGCTTGTTGGCTTGTTGGTTTGTTGGCTTGTTGGCTTGTTGGTTTATTAGTTTGTTGGTTTGTTGGCTTGTTGGCTTGTTGGTTTGTTGATTTTTTGGTTTGTTGGTTTGTTGGTTTGTTGGTTTGTTGGTTTGTTGGGTTGTTGGTTTATTCGTTTGGTGGTTTGTTGGTTTGTTGGTTTTTTGGTTTGTTGGTTTGTTGGTTTGTTGGTTTCTTGGTTTGTTGGTTTGTTGATTTGTTGATTTGGTGGTTTGTTGGTTTGTTGGTTTTTTGGTTTGTTGGTTTGTTGGTTTGTTGGTTTCTTGGTTTGTTGGTTTGTTGATTTGTTGATTTGTTGGTTTGTTGGCATGTTGGTTTGTTGGTTTGTTGGTTTGTTGGCTTGTTGGTTTGTTGGTTTGTTGGCTTGTTGGCTTGTTGGTTTGTTGGTTTGTTGGTTTGTTGGTTTGTTGGCTTGTTGGTTGGTTGGCTTGTTGGTTTGTTGGTTTGTTGGTTTGTTGGCTTGTTGGTTTGTTGGTTTGTTGGCTTGTTGGCTTGTTGGTTTGTTGGTTTGTTGGTTTGTTGGCTTGTTGGTTTGTTGGTTTGTTGGCTTGTTGGTTTGTTGGTTTGTTGGTTTGTTGGCTTGTTGGCTTGTTGGTTTGTTGGTTTGTTGGCTTGTTGGTTTGTTGGTTTGTTAGTTTGTTGGTTTGTTGGCTTGTTGGTTACTTAGTTTGTTGGTTTGTTGGTTTGTTGGCTTGTTGGCTTGTTGGTTTGTTGGTTCGTTGGTTTGTTGGTTTGTTGGTTTGTTGGTTTGTTGGTTTGTTGGTTTTTTGGTTTGTTGGTTTATTTGTTTGTTGGTTTGTTGGCTTGTTGGTTTGTTGGTTTGTTGGTTTGATTGCTTGTTGGTTTGTTGGTTTGTTGGCTTGTTGGCTTGTTGGTGTGTTGGTTTGTTAGCTTGTTGGCTTGTTGGTTTGTTGGTTTGTTGGTTTTTTGGTTTGTTGGTTTGTTGGTTTGTTGGTTTGTTGGTTTGTTGGTTTATTTGTTTGTTGGTTTGTTGGCTTGTTGGTTTGTTGGTTTGTTGGCTTGTTGGTTTGTTGGTTTGTTGGTTTTTTGGTTTGTTGGTTTATTTGTTTGTTAGTTTGTTGGTTTGTTGGTTTGTTGATTTGTTGGTTTGTTGGTTTATTTGTTTGTTGGTTTGTTGGCTTGTTTGTTTGTTGGTTTGTTGGCTTGTTGGCTCGTTGGTTTGTTGGTTTGTTGGTTTGTTGGTTTGTTGGTTTGTTGGTTTGTTGGTTTGTTGGTTTGTTGGTTTGTTGGCTTGTTGGTTTGTTGGTTTGTTGGCTTGTTGGCTTGTTGGCTTGTTGGCTTGTTGGCTTGTTGGTTTGTTGGTTTGTTGGTTTGTTGGTTTGTTGGCTTGTTGGTTTGTTGGTTTGGTGGCTTGTTGGTTTGTTGGTTTGTTTGTTTGTTGGATTGTTGGCTTGTTGGTTTGTTGGTTTGTTGGCTTGTTGGTTTGTTGGTTTGTTGGCTTGTTGGCTTGTTGCTTTGTTCGTTTGATGGTTTGTTGGTTTGTTGGTTTTTTGGTTTGTTGGTTTGTTGGTTTGTTGGCTTGTTGGCTTGTTGGTTTGTTGGCTTGTTGGCTTGTTGGTTTGTTAGTTTGTTGGTTTGTTGGCTTGTTGGCTTGTTGGTTTGTTGATTTTTTGTTTTGTTGGTTTGTTGGTTTGTTGGTTTGTTGGTTTGTTGGGTTGTTGGTTTATTCGTTTGGTGGTTTGTTGGTTTTTTGGTTTTTTGGTTTGTTGGTTTGTTGGTTTGTTGGTTTCTTGGTTTGTTGGTTTGTTGATTTGTGGATTTGTTGGTTTGTTGGCATGTTGGTTTGTTGGTTTGTTGGTTTGTTGGCTTGTTGGTTTGTTGGTTTGTTGGCTTGTTGGCTTGTTGGTTTGTTGGTTTTTTGGTTTGTTGGTTTGTTGGCTTGTTGGTTGGTTGGCTTGTTGGTTTGTTGGTTTGTTGGTTTGTTGGCTTGTTGGTTTGTTGGTTTGTTGGCTTGTTGGCTTGTTGGTTTGTTGGTTTGTTGGTTTGTTGGCTTGTTGGTTTGTTGGTTTGTTGGCTTGTTGGTTTGTTGGTTTGTTGGTTTGTTGGCTTGTTGGCTTGTTGGTTTGTTGGTTTGTTGGCTTGTTGGTTTGTTAGTTTGTTGGTTTGTTGGCTTGTTGGTTTGTTGGTTTGTTGGCTTGTTGGTTACTTAGTTTGTTGGATTGTTGGTTTGTTGGCTTGTTGGCTTGTTGGTTTGTTGGTTTGTTGGTTTGTTGGTTTGTTGGTTTGTTGGTTTGTTGGTTTGTTGGTTTGTTGGTTTTTTGGTTTGTTGGTTTATTTGTTTGTTGGTTTGTTGGCTTGTTGGTTTGTTGGTTTGTTGGTTTGTTTGCTTGTTGGTTTGTTGGTTTGTTGGCTTGTTGGCTTGTTGGCTTATTGGTTTGTTGGTTTGTTAGCTTGTTGGCTTGTTGGTTTGTTGGTTTGTTGGTTTTTTGGTTTGTTGGTTTGTTGGTTTGTTGGTTTGTTGGTTTATTTGTTTGTTGGTTTTTTGGCTTATTGGTTTGGTGGCTTGTTGGTTTGTTGGTTTGTTGGTTTGTTGGCTTGTTGGTTTGTTGGTTTGTTGGCTTCTTGGTTTGTTGCTTTGTTGGTTTGTTGGTTTGTTGGCTTGTTGGCTTGTTGGTTTGTTAGTTTGTTGGCTTTTTGGTTACTTGGTTTATTGGTTTGTTGGTTTGTTGGCTTGTTGGTTTGTTGGTTTGTTGGTTTGTTGGCTTGTTGGCTTGTTGGTTTGTTGGTTTGTTGGTTTGTTGGTTTGTTGGTTTGTTGGTTTGTTGGCTTGTTGGTTTGTTGGTTTGTGGGTTTGTTGGCTTGTTGGTTTGTTGGTTTGTTGGTTTGTTGGTTTGTTGGCTTGTTGGCTTGTTGGTTTGTTGGTTTGTTGGCTTGTTGGTTTGTTGGTTTGTTGGCTTGTTGGCTTGTTGCTTTGTTGGTTTGTTGGTTTGTTGGCTTGTTGGCTTGTTGGTTTGTTAGTTTGTTGGCTTTTTGGTTACTTGGTTTGTTGGTTTGTTGGTTTGTTGGCTTGTTGGTTTGTTGGCTTGTTGGTTTGTTGGTTTGTTGGTTTGTTGGCTTGTTGGTTTTTTGGTTTGTTGGTTTATTTGTTTGTTAGTTTGTTGGTTTGTTGGTTTGTTGGTATGTTGGTTTGTTGGTTTATTTGTTTGTTGGTTTGTTGGCTTGTTGGTTTGTTGGCTTGTTGGTTTGTTGGTTTGTTGGTTTGTTGGTATATTGGTTTGTTGGTTTATTTGTTTGTTGGTTTGTTGGCTTGTTGGTTTGTTGGTTTGTTGGTTTGTTGGCTTGTTGGGTCGTTGGTTTGTTGGTTTGTTGGTTTGTTGGTTTGTTGGTTTGTTGGTTTGTTGGTTTGTTGGTTTGTTGGTTTGTTGGATTGTTGGCTTGTTGGTTTGTTGGTTTGTTGGCTTGTTGGTTTGTTGGTTTGTTGGCTTGTTGGCTTGTTGCTTTGTTCGTTTGATGGTTTGCTGGTTTGTTGGTTTTTTGGTTTGTTGGTTTGTTGATTTGTTGGCTTGTTGGCTTGTTGGTTTGTTGGTTTGTTGGCTTGTTGGTTTGTTAGTTTGTTGGTTTGTTGGCTTGTTGACTTGTTGGTTTGTTGGTTTTTTGGTTTGATGGTTGTTGGTTTGTTGGTTTGTTGGTTTGTTGGTTTGTTGGTTTGTTGGTTTGTTGGCTTGTTGGTTTGTTGGTTTGTTGGCTTGTTGGCTTGTTGGTTTGTTGGTTTGTTGGTTTGTTGGTTTGTTGGCTTGTTGGTTTGTTGGTTTGGTGGCTTGTTGGTTTGTTGGTTTGTTTGTTTGTTGGATTGTTGGCTTGTTGGTTTGTTGGTTTGTTGGCTTGTTGGTTTGTTGGTTTGTTGGCTTGTTGGCTTGTTGCTTTGTTCGTTTGATGGTTTGTTGGTTTGTTGGTTTTTTGGTTTGTTGGTTTGTTGGTTTGTTGGCTTGTTGGCTTGTTGGTTTGTTGGTTTGTTGCCTTGTTGGTTTGTTAGTTTGTTGGTTTGTTGGCTTGTTGGCTTGTTGGTTTGTTGGTTTTTTGGTTTGTTGGTTTGTTGGTTTGTTGGTTTGTTGGTTTGTTGGTTTGTTGGTTTGTTGGTTTGTTCGTTTGGTGGTTTGTTGGTTTGTTGGTTTTTTGGTTTGTTGGTTTGTTGGTTTGTTGGTTTCTTGGTTTGTTGGTTTGTTGATTTGTTGATTTGTTGGTTTGTTGGCATGTTGGTTTGTTGGTTTGTTGGTTTGTGGGCTTGTTGGTTTGTTGGTTTGTTGGCTTGTTGGCTTGTTGGTTTTTTGGTTTGTTGGTTTGTTGGTTTGTTGGCTTGTTGGTTGGTTGGCTTGTTGGTTTGTTGGTTTGTTGGTTTGTTGGCTTGTTGGTTTGTTGGTTTGTTGGCTTGTTCGCTTGTTGGTTTGTTGGTTTGTTGGTTTGTTGGCTTGTTGGTTTGTTGGTTTGTTGGTTTGTTGGTTTGTTGGTTTGTTGGTTTGTTGGCTTGTTGGCTTGTTGGTTTGTTGGTTTGTTGGCTTGTTGGTTTGTTAGTTTGTTGGTTTGTTGGCTTGTTGGTTTGTTGGTTTGTTGGCTTGTTGGTTACTTAGTTTGTTGGTTTGTTGGTTTGTTGGTTTGTTGGCTTGTTGGCTTGTTGGTTTGTTGGTTTGTTGGTTTGTTGGTTTGTTGGTTTGTTGGTTTTTTGGTTTGTTGGTTTATTTGTTTGTTGGTTTGTTGGCTTGTTGGTTTGTTGGTTTGTTGGTTTGTTTGCTTGTTGGTTTGTTTGTTTGTTGGCTTGTTGGCTAGTTGGTTTGTTGGTTTGTTAGCTTGTTGGCTTGTTGGTTTGTTGGTTTGTTGGTTTTTTGGTTTGTTGGTTTGTTGGTTTGTTGGTTTGTTGGTTTGTTGGTTTATTTGTTTGTGGGTTTTTTGGCTTCTTGGTTTGGTGGCTTATTGGTTTGTTGGTTTGTTGGCTTGTTGGTTTGTTGGTTTGTTGGCTTCTTGGCTTGTTGCTTTGTTGGTTTGTTGGTTTGTTGGCTTGTTGGCTTGTTGGTTTGTTAGTTTGTTGGCTTTTTGGTTACTTGGTTTGTTGGTTTGTTGGTTTGTTGGCTTGTTGGTTTGTTGGTTTGTTGGTTTGTTGGCTTGTTGGCTTGTTGGTTTGTTGGTTTGTTGGTTTGTTGGTTTGTTGGTTTGTTGGTTTGTTGGCTTGTTGGTTTGTTGGTTTGTTGGCTTGTTAATTAATTGGTTTGTGGGTTTGTTGGCTTGTTGGTTTGTTGGTTTGTTGGTTTGTTGGCTTGTTGGCTTGCTGGTTTGTTGGTTTGTTGGCTTGCTGGTTTGTTGGTTTGTTGGCTTGGTGGCTTGTTGCTTTGTTGGTTTGTTGGTTTATTGGGTTGTTGGCTTGTTGGTTTGTTGGTTTGTTGGTTTGTTGGTTTGTTGGTTTGTTGGTTTGTTGGCTTGTTGGTTCGTTGGTTTGTTGGCTTGTTGGCTTGTTGGTTTGTTGGTTTTTTGGCTTGTTGGTTTGTTGGTTTGTTGGTTTGTTGGCTTGTTGGCTTGTTGGTTTTTTGGTTTGTTGGCATGTTGGTTTGTTGGTTTGTTGGCTTGTTGGCTTGTTGCTTTGTTGGTTTGTTGGTTTATTGGCTTGTTGGCTTTTTGGTTTGTTAGTTTGTTGGCTTTTTGGTTACTTGGTTTGTTGGTTTGTTGGTTTGTTGGCTTGTTGGTTTGTTGGCTTGTTGGTTTGTTGGTTTGTTGGTTTGTTGGCTTGTTGGTTTTTTGGTTTGTTGGTTTATTTGTTTGTTAGTTTGTTGGTTTGTTGGTTTGTTGATTTGTTGGTTTGTTGGTTTATTTGTTTGTTGGTTTGTTGGCTTGTTTGTTTGTTGGTTTGTTGGCTTGTTGGCTCGTTGGTTTGTTGGTTTGTTGGTTTGTTGGTTTGTTGGTTTGTTGGTTTGTTGGTTTGTTGGTTTGTTGGTTTGTTGGCTTGTTGGTTTGTTGGTTTGTTGGCTTGTTGGCTTGTTGGTTTGTTGGTTTGTTGGTTTGTTGGTTTGTTGGCTTGTTGGTTTGTTGGTTTGGTGGCTTGTTGGTTTGTTGGTTTGTTTGTTTGTTGGATTGTTGGCTTGTTGGTTTGTTAGTTTGTTGGCTTGTTGGTTTGTTGGTTTGTTGGCTTGTTGGCTTGTTGCTTTGTTCGTTTGATGGTTTGTTGGTTTGTTGGTTTGTTGGTTTTTTGGTTTGTTGGTTTGTTGGTTTGTTGGCTTGTTGGCTTGTTGGTTTGTTGGTTTGTTGGCTTGTTGGTTTGTTAGTTTGTTGGTTTGTTGGCTTGTTGGCTTGTTGGTTTGTTGATTTTTTGGTTTGTTGGTTTGTTGGTTTGTTGGTTTGTTGGTTTCTTGGTTTGTTGGTTTGTTGGTTTGTTGGTTTGTTCGTTTGGTGGTTTGTTGGTTTGTTGGTTTTTTGGTTTGTTGGTTTGTTGGTTTGTTGGTTTGTTGGTTTGTTGGTTTGTTGATTTGTTGATTTGTTGGTTTGTTGGCATGTTGGTTTGTTGGTTTGTTGGTTTGTTGGTTTGTTGGCTTGTTGGTTTGTTGGTTTGTTGGCTTGTTGGTTTGTTGGTTTGTTGGTTTGTTGGTTTGTTGGTTTGTTGGCTTGTTGGTTGGTTGGCTTGTTGGTTTGTTGGTTTGTTGGTTTGTTGGCTTGTTGGTTTGTTGGTTTGTTGGCTTGTTGGCTTGTTGGTTTTTTGGTTTGTTGGTTTGTTGGCTTGTTGGTTTGTTGGTTTGTTGGTTTGTTGGTTTGTTGGTTTGTTGGTTTGTTGGCTTGTTGGCTTGTTGGTTTGTTGGTTTGTTGGCTTGTTGGTTTGTTAGTTTGTTGGTTTGTTGGCTTGTTGGTTTGTTGGTTTGTTGGCTTGTTGGTTACTTAGTTTGTTGGTTTGTTGGTTTGTTGGTTTGTTGGCTTTGTGGCTTGTTGGTTTGTTGGCTTGTTGGTTGGTTGGCTTGTTGGTTTGTTGGTTTGTTGGTTTGTTGGCTTGTTGGTTTGTTGGTTTGTTGGCTTGTTGGCTTGTTGGTTTTTTGGTTTGTTGGTTTGTTGGCTTGTTGGTTTGTTGGTTTGTTGGTTTGTTGGTTTGTTGGTTTGTTGGTTTGTTGGCTTGTTGGCTTGTTGGTTTGTTGGTTTGTTGGCTTGTTGGTTTGTTAGTTTGTTGGTTTGTTGGCTTGTTGGTTTGTTGGTTTGTTGGCTTGTTGGTTACTTAGTTTGTTGGTTTGTTGGTTTGTTGGTTTGTTGGCTTTGTGGCTTGTTGGTTTGTTGGTTTGTTGGTTTGTTGGTTTGTTGGTTTTTTGGTTTGTTGGTTTATTTGTTTGTTGGTTTGTTGGCTTGTTGGTTTGTTGGTTTGTTGGTTTGCTTGCTTGTTGGTTTGTTGGTTTGTTGGCTTGTTGGCTTGTTGGTTTGTTGGTTTGTTAGCTTGTTGGCTTGTTGGTTTGTTGGTTTGTTGGTTTTTTGGTTTGTTGGTTTGTCGGTTTGTTCGTTTGTTGGTTTGTTGGTTTATTTGTTTGTTGGTTTTTTGGCTTCTTGGTTTGGTGGCTTGTTGGTTTGTTGGTTTGTTGGCTTCTTGGCTTGTTGCTTTGTTGGTTTGTTGGTTTGTTGGCTTGTTGGCTTGTTGGTTTGTTAGTTTGTTGGCTTTTTGGTTACTTGGTTTGTTGGTTTGTTGGTTTGTTGGCTTGTTGGTTTGTTGGTTTGTTGGTTTGTTGGCTTGTTGGCTTGTTGGTTTGTTGGTTTGTTGGTTTGTTGGTTTGTTGGGTTGTTGGTTTGTTGGTTTGTTGACTTGTTGGTTTGTTGGCTTGTTGGTTTGTCGGTTTGTGGGTTTGTTGGCTTGTTGGTTTGTTGGTTTGTTGGTTTGTTGGCTTGTTGGCTTGTTGGTTTGTTGGTTTGTTGGCTTATTGGTTTGTTGGTTTGTTGGCTTTTTGGCTTATTGCTTTATCGGTTTGTTGGTTTGTTGGCTTGTTGGCTTGTTGGTTTGTTAGTTTGTTGGCTTTTTGGTTACTTGGTTTGTTGGTTTGTTGGTTTGTTAGCTTGTTGGTTTGTTGGCTTGTTGGTTTGTTGGTTTGTTGGTTTGTTGGCTTGTTGGTTTTTTGGTTTGTTGGTTTATTTGTTTGTTAGTTTGTTGGTTTGTTGGTATGTTGGTTTGTTGGTTTATTTGTTTGTTGGCTTGTTGGTTTGTTGGTTTGTTGGCTTGTTGGTTTGTCGGTTTGTTGGCTTGTTGGTTTTTTGGTTTGTTGGTTTATTTGTTTGTTAGTTTGTTGGTTTGTTGGTTTGTTGATTTGTTGGTTTGTTGGTTAATTTGTTTGTTGGTTTGTTGGCTTGTTTGTTTGTTGGTTTGTTTGCTTGTTGGCTCGTTGGTTTGTTGGTTTGTTGGTTTGTTGGTTTGTTGGTTTGTTGGTTTGTTGGTTTGTTGGTTTGTTGGTTTGTTGGTTTGTTGGCTTGTTGGTTTTTTGGTTTGTTGGCTTGTTGGCTTGTTGGTTTGTTGGTTTGTTGGTTTGTTGGTTTGTTGGGTTGTTGGTTTGTTGGTTTGGTGGCTTGTTGGTTTGTTGGTTTGTTTGTTTGTTGGATTGTTGCCTTGTTGGTTTGTTGGTTTGTTGGTTTGTTGGCTTGTTGGCTTGTTGGTTTGTTGGCTTGTTGGCTTGTTGGTTTGTTAGTTTGTTGGTTTGTTGGCTTGTTGGCTTGTTGGTTTGTTGGTTTGTTGGTTTGTTGGTTTGTTGGTTTGTTGGTTTGTTGGTTTGTTGGGTTGTTGGGTTGTTGGTTTATTCGTTTGGTGGTTTGTTGGTTTGTTGGTGTTTTGGTTTGTTGGTTTGTTGGTTTGTTGGTTTCTTGGTTTGTTGGTTTGTTGATTTGTTGATTTGTTGGTTTGTTGGCATGTTGGTTTGTTGGTTTGTTGGTTGGTTGGCTTGTTGGTTTGTTGGTTTGTTGGCTTGTTGGCTTGTTGGTTTGTTGGTTTGTTGGTTTGTTGGTTTGTTGGCTTGTTGGTTGGTTGGCTTGTTGGTTTGTTGGTTTGTTGGTTTGTTGGCTTGTTGGTTTGTTGGTTTGTTGGCTTGTTGGCTTATTGGTTTTTTGGTTTGTTGGTTTGTTGGCTTGTTGGTTTGTTGGTTTGTTGGCTTGTTGGTTTGTTGGTTTGTTGGTTTGTTGGCTTGTTGGCTTGTTGGTTTGTTGGTTTGTTGGCTTGTTGGTTTGTTAGTTTGTTGGTTTGTTGGCTTGTTGGTTTGTTGGTTTGTTGGCTTGTTGGTTACTTAGTTTGTTGGTTTGTTGGTTTGTTGGTTTGTTGGCTTGTTGGCTTGTTGGTTTGTTGTTTTGTTGGTTTGTTGGTTTGTTGGTTTGTTGGTTTGTTGGTTTTTTGGTTTGTTGGTTTATTTGTTTGTTGGTTTGTTGGCTTGTTGGTTTGTTGGTTTGTTGGTTTGTTGGTTTGTTTGCTTGTTGGTTTGTTGGTTTGTTGGCTTGTTGGCTTGTTGGTTTGTTGGTTTGTTAGCTTGTTGGCTTGTTGGTTTGTTGGTTTGTTGGTTTGTTGGTTTGTTGGGGTGTTGGTTTATTTGTTTGTTGGTTTTTTGGCTTCTTGGTTTGTTGGTTTGTTGGTATGTTGGTTTGTTGGTTTATTTGTTTTTTGGTTTGTTGGCTTGTTGGTTTGTTGGTTTGTTGGCTTGTTGGTTTGTTGGTTTGTTGGCTTGTTGGTTTTTTGGTTTGTTGGTTTATTTGTTTGTTAGTTTGTTGGTTTGTTGGTTTGTTGATTTGTTGGTTTGTTGGTTTATTTGTTTGTTGGTTTGTTGGTTTGTTGGCTTGTTGGCTTGTTGGTTTGTTGGTTTGTTGGTTTGTTGGTTTGTTGGCTTGTTGGTTGGTTGGCTTGTTGGTTTGTTGGTTTTTTGGTTTGTTGGCTTGTTGGTTTATTGGTTTGTTGGCTTGTTGGCTTGTTGGTTTGTTGGTTTGTTGGTTTGTTGGCTTGTTGGTTTGTTGGTTTGTTGGCTTGTTGGTTTGTTGGTTTGTTGGTTTGTTGGCTTGTTGGCTTGTTGGTTTGTTGGTTTGTTGGCTTGTTGGTTTGTTAGTTTGTTGGTTTGTTGGCTTGTTGGTTTGTTGGTTTGTTGGCTTGTTGGTTACTTAGTTTGTTGGTTTGTTGGTTTGTTGGCTTGTTGGCTTGTTGGTTTGTTGGTTTGTTGGTTTGTTGGTTTGTTGGTTTGTTGGTTTGTTGGTTTTTTGGTTTGTTGGTTTATTTGTTTGTTGGTTTGTTGGCTTGTTGGTTTGTTGGTTTGTTGGTTTGTTTGCTTGTTGGTTTGTTGGTTTGTTGGCTTGTTGGCTTGTTGGTTTGTTGGTTTGTTAGCTTGTTGGCTTGTTGGTTTGTTGGTTTGTTGGTTTTTTGGTTTGTTGGTTTGTTGGTTTGTTGGTTTGTTGGTTTGTTGGTTTATTTGTTTGTTGGTTTTTTGGCTTCTTGGTTTGGTGGCTTGGTGGTTTGTTGGTTTGTTGGTTTGTTGGCTTGTTGGTTTGTTGGTTTGTTGGCTTCTTGGTTTGTTGCTTTGTTGGTTTGTTGGTTTGTTGGCTTGTTGGCTTGTTGGTTTGTTAGTTTGTTGGCTTTTTGGTTACTTGGTTTATTGGTTTGTTGGTTTGTTGGCTTGTTGGTTTGTTGGTTTGTTGGTTTGTTGGCTTGTTGGCTTGTTGGTTTGTTGGTTTGTTGGTTTGTTGGTTTGTTGGTTTGTTGGTTTGTTGGCTTGTTGGTTTGTTGGTTTGTGGGTTTGTTGGCTTGTTGGTTTGTTGGTTTGTTGGTTTGTTGGATTGTTGGCTTGTTGGTTTGTTGGTTTGTTGGCTTGTTGGTTTGTTGGTTTGTTGGCTTGTTGGCTTGTTGCTTTGTTGGTTTGTTGGTTTGTTGGCTTGTTGGCTTGTTGGTTTGTTAGTTTGTTGGCTTTTTGGTTACTTGGTTTGTTGGTTTGTTGGTTTGTTGGCTTGTTGGTTTGTTGGCTTGTTGGTTTGTTGGTTTGTTGGTTTGTTGGCTTGTTGGTTTTTTGGTTTGTTGGTTTATTTGTTTGTTAGTTTGTTGGTTTGTTGGTTTGTTGGTATGTTGGTTTGTTGGTTTATTTGTTTGTTGGTTTGTTGGCTTGTTGGTTTGTTGGTTTGTTGGCTTGTTGGGTCGTTGGTTTGTTGGTTTGTTGGTTTGTTGGTTTGTTGGTTTGTTGGTTTGTTGGTTTGTTGGTTTGTTGGTTTGTTGGCTTGTTGGTTTGTTGGTTTGTTGGCTTGTTGGCTTGTTGGCTTGTTGGCTTGTTGGCTTGTTGGCTTGTTGGTTTGTTGGTTTGTTGGTTTGTTGGCTTGTTGGTTGGTTGGTTTGTTGGCTTGTTGGTTTGTTGGTTTGTTGGTTTGTTGGATTGTTGGCTTGTTGGTTTGTTGGTTTGTTGGCTTGTTGGTTTGTTGGTTTGTTGGTTTGTTGGCTTGTTGGCTTGTTGCTTTGTTCGTTTGATGGTTTGTTGGTTTGTTGGTTTTTTGGTTTGTTGGTTTGTTGATTTGTTGGCTTGTTGGCTTGTTGGTTTGTTTGTTTGTTGGCTTGTTGGTTTGTGAGTTTGTTGGTTTGTTGGCTTGTTGGCTTGTTGGTTTGTTGGTTTTTTGGTTTGATGGTTGTTGGTTTGTTGGTTTGTTGGTTTGTTCGTTTGTTGGTTTGTTGGTTTGTTGGCTTGTTGGCTTGTTGGTTTGTTGGTTTGTTGGCTTGTTGGTTTGTTGGTTTGTTGGCTTGTTGGCTTGTTGCTTTGTTGGTTTGTTGGTTTGTTGGCTTGTTGGCTTGTTGGTTTGTTAGTTTGTTGGCTTTTTGGTTACTTGGTTTGTTGGTTTGTTGGTTTGTTGGCTTGTTGGTTTGTTGGCTTGTTGGTTTGTTGGTTTGTTGGTTTGTTGGCTTGTTGGTTTTTTGGTTTGTTGGTTTATTTGTTTGTTAGTTTGTTGGTTTGTTGGTTTGTTGGTATGTTGGTTTGTTGGTTTATTTGTTTGTTGGTTTGTTGGCTTGTTGGTTTGTTGGTTTGTTGGCTTGTTGGGTCGTTGGTTTGTTGGTTTGTTGGTTTGTTTGTTTGTTGGTTTGTTGGTTTGTTGGTTTGTTGGTTTGTTGGCTTGTTGGTTTGTTGGTTTGTTGGCTTGTTGGCTTGTTGGCTTGTTGGCTTGTTGGTTTGTTGGTTTGTTGGTTTGTTGATTTGTTGGTTTGTTGGCTTGTTGGTTGGTTGGTTTGTTGGCTTGTTGGTTTGTTGGTTTGTTGGTTTGTTGGATTGTTGGCTTGTTGGTTTGTTGGTTTGTTGGCTTGTTGGTTTGTTGGTTTGTTGGCTTGTTGGCTTGTTGCTTTGTTCGTTTGATGGTTTGTTGGTTTGTTGGTTTTTTGGTTTATTTGTTTGTTGGTTTGTTGGCTTGTTGGTTTGTTGGTTTGTTGGTTTGTTTGCTTGTTGGTTTGTTGGTTTGTTGGCTTGTTGGCTTGTTGGTTTGTTGGTTTGTTAGCTTGTTGGCTTGTTGGTTTGTTGGTTTGTTGGTTTTTTGGTTTGTTGGTTTGTTGGTTTGTTGGTTTGTTGGTTTGTTGGTTTATTTGTTTGTTGGTTTTTTGGCTTCTTGGTTTGGTGGCTTGGTGGTTTGTTGGTTTGTTGGTTTGTTGGCTTGTTGGTTTGTTGGTTTGTTGGCTTCTTGGTTTGTTGCTTTGTTGGTTTGTTGGTTTGTTGGCTTGTTGGCTTGTTGGTTTGTTAGTTTGTTGGCTTTTTGGTTACTTGGTTTATTGGTTTGTTGGTTTGTTGGCTTGTTGGTTTGTTGGTTTGTTGGTTTGTTGGCTTGTTGGCTTGTTGGTTTGTTGGTTTGTTGGTTTGTTGGTTTGTTGGTTTGTTGGTTTGTTGGCTTGTTGGTTTGTTGGTTTGTGGGTTTGTTGGCTTGTTGGTTTGTTGGTTTGTTGGTTTGTTGGATTGTTGGCTTGTTGGTTTGTTGGTTTGTTGGCTTGTTGGTTTGTTGGTTTGTTGGCTTGTTGGCTTGTTGCTTTGTTGGTTTGTTGGTTTGTTGGCTTGTTGGCTTGTTGGTTTGTTAGTTTGTTGGCTTTTTGGTTACTTGGTTTGTTGGTTTGTTGGTTTGTTGGCTTGTTGGTTTGTTGGCTTGTTGGTTTGTTGGTTTGTTGGTTTGTTGGCTTGTTGGTTTTTTGGTTTGTTGGTTTATTTGTTTGTTAGTTTGTTGGTTTGTTGGTTTGTTGGTATGTTGGTTTGTTGGTTTATTTGTTTGTTGGTTTGTTGGCTTGTTGGTTTGTTGGTTTGTTGGCTTGTTGGGTCGTTGGTTTGTTGGTTTGTTGGTTTGTTGGTTTGTTGGTTTGTTGGTTTGTTGGTTTGTTGGTTTGTTGGTTTGTTGGCTTGTTGGTTTGTTGGTTTGTTGGCTTGTTGGCTTGTTGGCTTGTTGGCTTGTTGGCTTGTTGGCTTGTTGGTTTGTTGGTTTGTTGGTTTGTTGGCTTGTTGGTTGGTTGGTTTGTTGGCTTGTTGGTTTGTTGGTTTGTTGGTTTGTTGGATTGTTGGCTTGTTGGTTTGTTGGTTTGTTGGCTTGTTGGTTTGTTGGTTTGTTGGTTTGTTGGCTTGTTGGCTTGTTGGCTTGTTGCTTTGTTCGTTTGATGGTTTGTTGGTTTGTTGGTTTTTTGGTTTGTTGGTTTGTTGATTTGTTGGCTTGTTGGCTTGTTGGTTTGTTTGTTTGTTGGCTTGTTGGTTTGTGAGTTTGTTGGTTTGTTGGCTTGTTGGCTTGTTGGTTTGTTGGTTTTTTGGTTTGATGGTTGTTGGTTTGTTGGTTTGTTGGTTTGTTCGTTTGTTGGTTTGTTGGTTTGTTGGCTTGTTGGCTTGTTGGTTTGTTGGTTTGTTGGCTTGTTGGTTTGTTGGTTTGTTGGCTTGTTGGCTTGTTGCTTTGTTGGTTTGTTGGTTTGTTGGCTTGTTGGCTTGTTGGTTTGTTAGTTTGTTGGCTTTTTGGTTACTTGGTTTGTTGGTTTGTTGGTTTGTTGGCTTGTTGGTTTGTTGGCTTGTTGGTTTGTTGGTTTGTTGGTTTGTTGGCTTGTTGGTTTTTTGGTTTGTTGGTTTATTTGTTTGTTAGTTTGTTGGTTTGTTGGTTTGTTGGTATGTTGGTTTGTTGGTTTATTTGTTTGTTGGTTTGTTGGTTTGTTGGTTTGTTGGTTCGTTGGCTTGTTGGGTCGTTGGTTTGTTGGTTTGTTGGTTTGTTTGTTTGTTGGTTTGTTGGTTTGTTGGTTTGTTGGTTTGTTGGCTTGTTGGTTTGTTGGTTTGTTGGCTTGTTGGCTTGTTGGCTTGTTGGCTTGTTGGCTTGTTGGTTTGTTGGTTTGTTGGTTTGTTGGTTTGTTGGTTTGTTGGCTTGTTGGTTGGTTGGTTTGTTGGCTTGTTGGTTTGTTGGTTTGTTGGTTTGTTGGATTGTTGGCTTGTTGGTTTGTTGGTTTGTTGGCTTGTTGGTTTGTTGGTTTGTTGGCTTGTTGGCTTGTTGCTTTGTTCGTTTGATGGTTTGTTGGTTTGTTGGTTTTTTGGTTTGTTGGTTTGTTGATTTGTTGGCTTGTTGGCTTGTTGGTTTGTTTGTTTGTTGGCTTGTTGGTTTGTGAGTTTGTTGGTTTGTTGGCTTGTTGGCTTGTTGGTTTGTTGGTTTTTTGGTTTGATGGTTGTTGGTTTGTTGGTTTGTTGGTTTGTTCGTTTGTTGGTTTGTTGGTTTGTTGGTTTGTTGGCTTGTTGGTTTGTTGGTTTGTTGGCTTGTTGGCTTGTTGGTTTGTTGGTTTGTTGGTTTGTTGGTTTGTTGGCTTGTTGGTTTGTTGGTTTGGTGGCTTGTTGGTTTGTTGGTTTGTTTGTTTGTTGGATTGTTGGCTTGTTGGTTTGTTGGTTTGTTGGCTTGTTGGTTTGTTGGTTTGTTGGCTTGTTGGCTTGTAGCTTTGTTCGTTTGATGGTTTGTTGGTTTGTTGGTGTTTTGGTTTGTTGGTTTGTTGGTTTGTTGGCTTGTTGGCTTGTTGGTTTGTTGGTTTGTTGCCTTGTTGGTTTGTTAGTTTGTTGGTTTGTTGGCTTGTTGGCTTGTTGGTTTGTTGGTTTTTTGGTTTGTTGGTTTTTTGGTTTGTTGGTTTGTTGGTTTGTTGGTTTGTTGGTTTGTTGGTTTGTTGGTTTGTTGGTTTGTTGGTTTGTTGGTTTGTTCGTTTGGTGGTTTGTTGGTTTGTTGGTTTTTTGGTTTGTTGGTTTGTTGGTTTGTTGGTTTCTTGGTTTGTTGGTTTGTTGATTTGTTGATTTGTTGGTTTGTTGGCATGTTGGTTTGTTGGTTTGTTGGTTTGTGGGCTTGTTGGTTTGTTGGTTTGTTGGCTTGTTGGCTTGTTGGTTTGTTGGTTTGTTGGTTTGTTGGTTTGTTGGCTTGTTGGTTGGTTGGCTTGTTGGTTTGTTGGTTTGTTGGTTTGTTGGCTTCTTGGTTTGTTGGTTTGTTGGCTTGTTGGCTTGTTGGTTTGTTGGTTTGTTGGCTTGTTGGCTTGCTGGTTTGTTGGTTTGTTGGTTTGTTGGCTTGTTGGTTTGTTGGTTTGTTGGTTTGTTGGTTTGTTGGTTTGTTGGTTTGTTGGCTTGTTGGCTTGTTGGTTACTTAGTTTGTTGGTTTGTTGGTTTGTTGGTTTGTTGGCTTGTTGGCTTGTTGGTTTGTTGGTTTGTTGGTTTGTTGGTTTGTTGGTTTGTTGGCTTGTTGGCTTGTTGGTTTGTTGGTTTGTTAGCTTGTTGGCTTGTTGGTTTGTTGGTTTGTTGGTTTGTTGCTTTGTTCGTTTGATGGTTTGTTGGTTTGTTGGTTTTTTGGTTTGTTGGTTTGTTGATTTGTTGGTTTGTTGGTTTGTTGGCTTGTTGGTTTGTTGGTTTGTTGGTTTGTTGGTTTGTTGGTTTGTTGGTTTTTTGGTTTGTTGGTTTATTTGTTTGTTGGTTTGTTGGCTTGTTTGTTTGTTGGTTTGTTGGTTTGTTTGCTTGTTGGTTTGTTGGTTTGTTGGCTTGTTGGCTTGTTGGTTTGTTAGCTTGTTGGCTTGTTGGTTTGTTGGTTTGTTGGTTTTTTGGTTTGTTGGTTTGTTGGTTTGTTGGTTTGTTGGTTTATTTGTTTGTTGGTTTTTTGGCTTCTTGGTTTGGTGGCTTGTTGGTTTGTCGGTTTGTTGGCTTGTTGGTTTGTTGGTTTGTTGGCTTCTTGGCTTGTTGCTTTGTTGGTTTGTTGGTTTGTTGGCTTGTTGGCTTGTTGGTTTATTAGTTTGTTGGCTTTTTGGTTACTTGGTTTGTTGGTTTGTTGGTTTGTTGGCTTGTTGGTTTGTTGGTTTGTTGGTTTGTTGGCTTGTTGGCTTGTTGGTTTGTTGGTTTGTTGGTTTGTTGGTTTGTTGGTTTATTGGTTTGTTGGCTTGTTGGTTTGTTGGTTTGTTGGCTTGCTGGTTTGTTGGTTTGTTGGTTTGTGGGTTTGTTGGCTTGTTGGTTTGTTGGTTTGTTGGTTTGTTGGCTTGTTGGGTTGTTGGTTTGTTGGTTTGTTGGCTTGTTGGTTTGTTGGTTTGTTGGCTTGTTGGCTTGTTGCTTTGTTGGTTTGTTGGTTTGTTGGCTTGTTGGCTGGTTGGTTTGTTAGTTTGTTGGCTTTTTGGTTACTTGGTTTGTTGGTTTGTTGGTTTGTTGGCTTCTTGGTTTGTTGGCTTGTTGGTTTGTTGGTTTGTTGGTTTGTTGGCTTGTTGGTTTTTTGGTTTGTTGGTTTATTTGTTTGTTAGTTTGTTGGTTTGTTGGTTTGTTGGTATGTTGGTTTGTTGGTTTATTTGTTTGTTGGTTTGTTAGCTTGTTGGTTTGTTGGTTTGTTGGCTTGTTGGTTTGTTGGTTTGTTGGCTTGTTGGTTTTTTGTTTTGTTGGTTTATTTGTTTGTTAGCTTGTTGGTTTGTTGGTTTGTTGATTTGTTGGTTTGTTGGTTCATTTGTTTGTTGGTTTGTTGGCTTGTTTGTTTGTTGGTTTGTTGGCTTGTTAGCTCGTTGGTTTGTTGGTTTGTTGGTTTGTTGGTTTGTTGGCTTGTTGGCTTGTTGGTTTGTTGGTTTGTTGGTTTGTTGGTTTGTTGGCTTGTTGGTTTGTTGGTTTGGTGGCTTGTTGGTTTGTTGGTTTGTTTGTTTGTTGGATTGTTGGCTTGTTGGTTTGTTGGTTTGTTGGCTTGTTGGTTTGTTGGTTTGTTGGCTTGTTGGCTTGTGGCTTTGTTCGTTTGATGGTTTGTTGGTTTTTTGGTTTGTTGGTTTGTTGGTTTGTTGGCGTGTTGGCTTGTTGGTTTGTTGGTTTGTTGGCTTGTTGGTTTGTTAGTTTGTTGGTTTGTTGGCTTGTTGGCTTGTTGGTTTGTTGGTTTTTTGGTTTGTTGGTTTGTTAGTTTGTTGGTTTGTTGGTTTGTTGGTTTGTTGGTTTGTTGGTTTGTTGGTTTGTTCGTTTGGTGTTTTGTTGGTTTGTTGATTTTTTGGTTTGTTGGTTTGTTGATTTGTTGATTTGTTGGTTAGTTGGCATGTTGGTTTGTTGGTTTGTTGGTTTGTTGGCTTGTTGGTTTGTTGGTTTGTTGGCTTGCTGGCTTGTTGGTTTGTTGGTTTGTTGGTTTGTTGGTTTGTTGGCTTGTTGGTTGGTTGGCTTGTTGGTTTGTTGGTTTGTTGGTTTGTTGGCTTGTTGGTTTGTTGGTTTGTTGGCTTGTTGGCTTGTTGGTTTGTTGGTTTGTTGGTTGGTTGGCTTGTTGGTTTGTTGGTTTGTTGGCTTGTTGGTTTGTTGGTTTGTTGGTTTGTTGGCTTGTTGGCTTGTTGGTTTGTTGGTTTGTTGGCTTGTTGGTTTGTTAGTTTGTTGGTTTGTTGGCTTGTTGGTTTGTTGGTTTGTTGGCTTGTTGGTTACTTAGTTTGTTGGTTTGTTGGTTTGTTGGTTTGTTGGCTTGTTGGCTTGTTGGTTTGTTGGTTTGTTGGTTTGTTGGTTTGTTGGCTTGTTGGCTTGTTGGTTTGTTGGTTTGTTAGCTTGTTGGCTTGTTGGTTTGTTGGTTTGTTGGTTTTTTGGTTTGTTGGTTTATTTGTTTGTTGGTTTGTTGGCTTGTTGGTTTGTTGGTTTGTTGGTTTGTTTGCTTGTTGGTTTGTTGGTTTGTTGGCTTGTTGGCTTGTTGGTTTGTTGGTTTGTTAGCTTGTTGGCTTGTTGGTTTGTTGGTTTGTTGGTTTTTTGGTTTGTTGGTTTGTTGGTTTGTTGGTTTGTTGGTTTGTTGGTTTATTTGATTGTTGGTTTTTCGGCTTCTTGGTTTGGTGGCTTGTTGGTTTGTTGGTTTGTTGGCTTGTTGGTTTGTTGGTTTGTTGGATTCTTGGCTTGTTGCTTTGTTGGTTTGTTGGTTTGTTGGCTTGTTGGCTTGTTGGTTTGTTAGTTTGTTGGCTTTTTGGTTACTTGGTTTGTTGGTTTGTTTGCTTGTTGGTTTGTTGGTTTGTTGGTTTGTTGACTTGTTGGCTTGTTGGTTTGTTGGTTTGTTGGTTTGTTGGTTTGTTGGTTTGTTGGTTTGTTGGCTTGTTGGTTTGTTGGTTTGTTGGCTTGTTGGTTTGTTGGTTTGTGGGTTTGTTGGCTTGTTGGTTTGTTGGTTTGTTGGTTTGTTGGCTTGTTGGCTTGTTGGTTTGTTGGTTTGTTGGCTTGTTGGTTTGTTGGTTTGTTGGCTTGTTGGCTTGTTGCTTTGTTGGTTTGTTGGTTTGTTGGCTTGTTGGCTTTTTGGTTTGTTAGTTTGTTGGCTTTTTGGTTACTTTGTTTGTTGGTTTGTTGGTTTGTTGGCTTGTTGGTTTTTTGGTTTGTTGGTTTATTTGTTTGTTAGCTTGTTGGTTTGTTGGTTTGTTGATTTGTTGGTTTGTTGGTTTATTTGTTTGTTGGTTTGTTGGCTTGTTTGTTTGTTGGTTTGTTGGCTTGTTGGCTCGTAGGTTTGTTGGTTTGTTGGTTTGTTGGTTTGTTGGCTTGTTGGCTTGTTGGTTTGTTGGTTTGTTGGTTTGTTGGTTTGTTGGCTTGTTGGTTTGTTGGTTTGGTGGCTTGTTGGTTTGTTGGTTTGTTTGTTTGTTGGATTGTTGGCTTGTTGGTTTGTTGGTTTGTTGGCTTGTTGGTTTGTTGGTTTGTTGGCTTGTTGGCTTGTGGCTTTGTTCGTTTGATGGTTTGTTGGTTTTTTGGTTTGTTGCTTTGTTGGTTTGTTGGCATGTTGGCTTGTTGGTTTGTTGGTTTGTTGGCTTGTTGGTTTGTTAGTTTGTTGGTTTGTTGGCTTGTTGGCTTGTTGGTTTGTTGGTTTTTTGGTTTGTTGGTTTGTTGGTTTGTTAGTTTGTTGGTTTGTTGGTTTGTTGGTTTGTTGGTTTGCTGGTTTGTTGGTTTGTTCGTTTGGTGGTTTGTTGGTTTGTTGGTTTTTTGGTTTGTTGGTTTGTTGATTTGTTGATTTGTTGGTTAGTTGGCATGTTGGTTTGTTGGTTTGTTGGTTTGTTGGCTTGTTGGTTTGTTGGTTTGTTGGCTTGTTGGCTTGTTGGTTTGTTGGTTTGTTGGTTTGTTGGTTTGTTGGCTTGTTGGTTGGTTGGCTTGTTGGTTTGTTGGTTTGTTGGTTTGTTGGCTTGTTGGTTTGTTGGTTTGTTGGCTTGTTGGCTTGTTGGTTTGTTGGTTTGTTGGTTGGTTGGCTTGTTGGTTTGTTGGTTTGTTGGTTTGTTGGTTTGTTGGCTTGTTGGCTTGTTGGTTTGTTGGTTTGTTGGCTTGTTGGTTTGTTAGTTTGTTGGTTTGTTGGCTTGTTGGTTTGTGTGTTTGTTGGCATGTTGGTTACTTAGTTTGTTGGTTTGTTGGTTTGTTGGCTTGTTGGCTTGTTGGTTTGTTGGTTTGTTAGTTTGTTGGTTTGTTGGCTTGTTGGCTTGTTGGTTTGTTGGTTTGTTGGCTTGTTGGCTTGTTGGTTTGTTGGTTTGTTGGTTTTTTGGTTTGTTGGTTTATTTGTTTGTTGGTTTGTTGGCTTGTTGGTTTGTTGGTTTGTTGGTTTGTTTGCTTGTTGGTTTGTTGGTTTGTTGGCTTGTTGGCTTGTTGGTTTGTTGGTTTGTTAGCTTGTTGGCTTGTTGGTTTGTTGGTTTGTTGGTTTTTTGGTTTGTTGGTTTGTTGGTTTGTTGGTTTGTTGGTTTGTTGGTTTATTTGATTGTTGGTTTTTTGGCTTCTTGGTTTGGTGGCTTGTTGGTTTGTTGGTTTGTTGGCTTGTTGGTTTGTTGGTTTGTTGGCTTCTTGGCTTGTTGCTTTGTTGGTTTGTTGGTTTGTTGGCTTGTTGGCTTGTTGGTTTGTTAGTTTGTTGGCTTTTTGGTTACTTGGTTTGTTGGTTTGTTTGCTTGTTGGTTTGTTGGTTTGTTGGTTTGTTGACTTGTTGGCTTGTTGGTTTGTTGGTTTGTTGGTTTGTTGGTTTGTTGGTTTGTTGGTTTGTTGGCTTGTTGGTTTGTTGGTTTGTTGGCTTGTTGGTTTGTTGGTTTGTGGGTTTGTTGGCTTGTTGGTTTGTTGGTTTGTTGGTTTGTTGGCTTGTTGGCTTGTTGGTTTGTTGGTTTGTTGGCTTGATGTATTGTTGGTTTGTTGGCTTGTTGGCTTGTTGCTTTGTTGGTTTGTTGGTTTGTTGGCTTGTTGGCTTTTTGGTTTGTTAGTTTGTTGGCTTTTTGGTTACTTGGTTTGTTGGTTTGTTGGTTTGTTGGCTTGTTGGTTTGTTGGCTTGTTGGTTTGTTGGTTTGTTGGTTTGTTGGCTTGTTGGTTTTTTGGTTTGTTGGTTTATTTGTTTGTTAGTTTGTTGGTTTGTTGGTTTGTTGGTATGTTGGTTTGTTGGTTTATTTGTTTGTTGGTTTGTTGGCTTGTTGGTTTGTTGGTTTGTTGGCTTGTTGGGTCGTTGGTTTGTTGGTTTGTTGGTTTGTTGGTTTGTTGGTTTGTTGGTTTGTTGGTTTGTTTTCTTATTGGCTTGTTGGTTTGTTGGTTTGTTGGCTTGTTGGCTTGTTGGTTTGTTGGTTTGTTGGTTTGTTGGTTTGTTGGCTTGTTGGTTGGTTGGTTTGTTGGCTTGTTGGTTTGTTGGTTTGTTGGATTTTTTGCTTGTTGGTTTGTTGGTTTGTTGGTTTGTTGGCTTGTTGGCTTGTTGCTTTGTTCGTTTGATGGTTTGTTGGTTTGCTGGTTTTTTGGTTTGTTGGTTTGTTGATTTGTTGGCTTGTTGGCTTGTTGGTTTATTGGGTTGTTGGCTTGTTGGTTTGTTAGTTTGTTGGTTTGTTGGCTTGTTGGCTTGTTGGTTTGTTGGTTTTTTGGTTTGATGGTTGTTGGTTTGTTGGTTTGTTGTTTTGTTGGTTTGTTGGTTTGTTGGTTTGTTGGTTTGTTGGTTTGTTGGTTTGTTCGTGTGATGGTTTGTTGGTTTGTTGGTTCTTTGGTTTGTTGGTTTGTTGTTTTGTTGGTTTTTTGGTTTGTTGGTTTGTTGATTTGTTGATTTGTTGGTGTGTTGGAATGTTGGTTTGTTGGTTTGTTGGTTTGTTGGCTTTTTAGTTTGTTCGTTTGTTGGCTTGTTGGCTTGTTGGTTTGTTGATTTTTTGGATTGTTGGTTTGTTGGCTTGTTGGTTTGTTGGTTTGTTGGCTTGTTGGTTTGTTGGTTTGTTGGCTTGTTGGCTTGGTGGTTTGTTGGTTTGTTGGCTTCTTGGTTACTTAGTTTGTTGGTTTGTTGGCTTGTTGGGTTGTTGGTTTGTTGGTGTGTTGGCTTGTTGGTTTGTTGGTTTGTTGGTTTTTTGGTTTGTTGGTTTGTTGGCTTGTTGGTTTGTTGGTTTGTTGGTTTGTTGGCTTGTTGGCTTGTTGGTTTGTTGGTTTGTTGGTTTGTTGGCTTGTTGGTTTGTTGGCTTGTTGGCTTGTTGGCTTGTTGGCTTTTTGGTTACTTGGTTTGTTGGTTTGTTGGTTTCTTGGCTTGTTGGTTTGTTGGCTTATCGGTTTGTTGGTTTGTTGGTTTGTTGGCTTGTTGGTTTGTTGGTTGGGTGGCTTGTTGGCTTGTTGGTTTGTTGGTTTGTTGGTTTGTTGGTTTATTGGCTTGTTGGTTTGTTGGCTTGTTGGTTTGTTGGTTTGTTGGTTTGTTGGTTTGTTGGCTTGTTGGTTCGTTGGCTTGTTGGTTTGTTGGTTTGTTTGCTTGTTGGCTTGTTGCTTTGTTGGTTTGTTGGTTTGTTGGCTTGTTGGCTTGTTGGTTTGTTAGTTTGTTGGCTTTTTGGTTACTTTGTTTGTTGGTTTGTTGGTTTGTTGGCTTGTTGGTTTGTTGGCTTGTTGGTTTGTTGGTTTGTTGGTTTGTTGGCTTGTTGGCTTGTTGGTTTGTTGGTTTGTTGGTTTGTTGGTTTGTTGGTTCGTTGGTTTGTTGTTTTTTTGGTTTGTTGGTTTGTTGGTTTGTTGGCTTGTTGGTTTGTTGGTTTGTTGACTTGTTGGCTTGTTGGTTTGTTGGTTTGTTGGCTTGTTGGTTACTTAGTTTGTTGGTTTGTTGGTTTGTTGGTTTGTTGGCTTGTTGTCTTGTTGGTTTGTTGGTTAGTTCGTTTGTTGGTTTGTAAGTTTGTTGGTTTGTTGGCTTGTTGGCTTGTTGGTTTGTTTGTTTGTTGGTTTGTTGGCTTGTTGGTTTGTTGGCTTGTTGGCTTGTTGGCTTGTTGGTTTGTTGGTTTGTTGGCTTGTTGGTTTGTATGTTTGTTGGTTTGTTGGCTTGTTTGTTTGTTGGTTTGTTGGCTTGTTGGCTTGTTGGTTTGTTGGTTTGTTGGCTTGTTGGTTTGGTAATTTGTTGGTTTGTTGGCTTGTTGGTTTTTTGGTTTGTTGGCTTGTTGGTTACTTAGTTTGTTGGTTTGTTGGTTTGTTGGCTTGTTGGCTTGTTGGTTTGTTGGTTTGTTGGTTTGTTGGTTTGTTGGTTTGTTGGTTTTTTGGTTTGTTGGTTTATTTGTTTGGTGGTTTGTTGGATTGTTGGTTTGTTGGTTTGTTGGTTTGTTTGCTTGTTGGTTTGTTGGTTTGTTGGTTTGTTGCCTTGTTAGCTTGTTGGTTTGTTGGTTTGTTGGCTTGTTGGCTTGTTGGTTTGTTGGTTTTTTGGTTTGTTGGTTTGTTTGTTTGTTGGTTTGTTGGTTTGTTGGTTTATTTGTTTGTTGGTTTGTTGGCTTGTTGGTTTGTTGGTTTGTTGGTTTGTTGGTTTGTTGGTTTGTTGGCTTGTTGGCTTGTTGCTTTGTTGGTTTGTTGGTTTGTTGGCTTGTTGGCTTGTTGGTTTGTTAGTTTGTTGGCTTTTTGGTTACTTGGTTTGTTGGTTTGTTGGTTTGTTGGCTTGTTGGTTTGTTGGTTTGTTGGCTTGTTGGCTTGTTGGTTTGTTGGTTTGTTGGTTTGTTGGTTTGTTGGTTTGTTGGTTTGTTGGTTTGTTGGTTTGTTGGCTTGTTGGTTTGTTGGTTTGTTGGCTTGTTTGCTTGTTGGTTTGTTGGTTTTTTGGCTTGTTGGTTTGTTGGTTTGTTGGTTTGTTGGCTTGTTGGCTTGTTGGTTTGTTGGTTTGTTGGCTTGTTGGTTTGTTCGTTTGTTGGCTTGTTGGCTTGTTGCTTTGTTGGTTTGTTGGTTTATTGGCTTGTTGGCTTGTTGGTTTGTTAGTTTGTTGGCTTTTTGGTTACTTGGTTTGTTGGTTTGTTGGTTTGTTGGCTTGTTGGTTTGTTGGCTTGTTGGTTTGTTGGTTTGTTGGTTTGTTGGCTTGTTGGTTTTTTGGTTTGTTGGTTTATTTGTTTGTTAGTTTGTTGGTTTGTTGGTTTGTTGGTTTGTTGGTTTGTTGGTTTATTTGTTTGTTGGTTTGTTGGCTTGTTGGTTTGTTGGTTTGTTGGCTTGTTGGCTGGTTGGTTTGTTGGTTTGTTGGTTTGTTGGTTTGTTGGTTTGTTGGTTTGTGGGTTTGTTGGTTTGTTGGTTTGTTGGTTTGTTGGCTTGTTGGTTTGTTGGTTTGTTGGCTTGTTGGCTTGTTGGTTTGTTGGTTTGTTGGTTTGTTGGCTTGTTGGTTTGTTGGCTTGTTGGTTTGTTGGTTTGGTGGCATGTTGGTTTGTTGGTTTGTTTGTTTGTTGGATTGTTGGCTTGTTGGTTTGTTGGTTTGTTGGCTTCTTGGTTTGTTGGTTTGTTGGCTTGTTGGCTTGTTGCTTTGTTCGTTTGATGGTTTGTTGGTTTGTTGGTTTTTTGGCTTGTTGGTTTGTTGGTTTGTTGGCTTGTTGGCTTGTTGGTTTGTTGGTTTGTTGGCTTGTTGGTTTATTAGTTTGTTGGTTTTTTGGCTTGTTGGCTTGTTGGTTTGTTGGTTTTTTGGTTTGTTGGTTTGTTGGTTTGTTGGTTTGTTGGTTTGTTGGTTTGTTGGTTTGTTGGTTTGTTGGTTTGTTGGTTTGTTGGTTTGTTGGTTTGTTGGTTTGTTGGTTTGTTCATTTGGTGGTTTGTTGGTTTGTTGGTTTGTTGGTTTTTTGGTTTGTTGGTTTGTTGGTTTGTTGGTTTGTTGGTTTCTTGGTTGGTTAGTTTGTTGATTTGTTGATTTGTTGGTTTGTTGGCATGTTGGTTTGTTAGTTTGTTGGTTTGTTGGCTTGTTGGTTGGTTGGTTTGTTTTCTTGTCGGCTTGTTGGTTTGTTGGTTTGTTGGTTTGTTGGTTTGTTGGCTTGTTGGTTGGTTAGCTTGTTGGTTTGTTGGTTTGTTGGTTTGTTGGCTTGTTGGTTTGTTGGTTTGTTGGCTTGTTGGCTTGTTGGTTTGTTGGTTTGTTGGTTTGTTGGCTTGCTGGTTTGTTGGTTTGTTGGCTTGTTGGTTTGTTGGTTTGTTGGTTTGTTGGCTTGTTGGCTTGTTGGTTTGTTGGTTTGTTGGCTTCTTGGTTTGTTAGTTTGTTGGTTTGTTGGCTTGTTGGTTTGTTGGTTTGTTAGCTTGTTGGTTACTTAGTTTGTTGGTTTGTTGGTTTGTTGGTTTGTTGGCTTGTTGGCTTGTTGGTTTGTTGGTTTGTTGGTTTGTTGGTTTGTTGTTTTGTTGGTTTGTTGGTTTTTTGGTTTGTTGGTTTATTTGTTTGTTTGTTTGTTGGTTTGTTGGCTTGTTGGCTTGTTGCTTTGTTGGTTTGTTGGTTTGTTGGCTTGTTGGCTTGTTGGTTTGTTAGTTTGTTGGCTTTTTGGTTACTTGGTTTGTTGGTTTGTTGGTTTGTTGGCTTGTTGGTTTGTTGGTTTGTTGGCTTGTTGGCTTGTTGGTTTGTTGGTTTGTTGGTTTGTTGGTTTGTTGGTTTGTTGGTTTGTTGGTTTGTTGGCTTGTTGGTTTGTTGGTTTGTTGGCTTGTTTGCTTGTTGGTTTGTTGGTTTTTTGGCTTGTTGGTTTGTTGGTTTGTTGGTTTGTTGGCTTGTTGGCTTGTTGGTTTGTTGGTTTGTTGGCTTGTTGGTTTGTTCGTTTGTTGGCTTGTTGGCTTGTTGCTTTGTTGGTTTGTTGGTTTATTGGCTTATTGGCTTGTTGGTTTGTTAGTTTGTTGGCTTTTTGGTTACTTGGTTTGTTGGTTTGTTGGTTTGTTGGCTTGTTGGTTTGTTGGCTTGTTGGTTTGTTGGTTTGTTGGTTTGTTGGCTTGTTGGTTTTTTGGTTTGTTGGTTTATTTGTTTGTTAGTTTGTTGGTTTGTTGGTTTGTTGGTTTGTTGGTTTGTTGGTTTACTTGTTTGTTGGTTTGTTGGCTTGTTGGTTTGTTGGTTTGTTGGCTTGTTGGCTGGTTGGTTTGTTGGTTTGTTGGTTTGTTGGTTTGTTGGTTTGTTGGTTTGTGGGTTTGTGGGTTTGTTGGTTTGTTGGTTTGTTGGTTTGTTGGCTTGTTGGTTTGTTGGTTTGTTGGCTTGTTGGCTTGTTGGTTTGTTGGTTTGTTGGTTTGTTGGCTTGTTGGTTTGTTGGTTTGTTGGCTTCTTGGCTTGTTGGTTTGTTGGTTTGTTGGCTTGTTGGTTTATTAGTTTGTTGGTTTTTTGGCTTGTTGGCTTGTTGGTTTGTTGGTTTTTTGGTTTGTTGGTTTGTTGGTTTGTTGGTTTGTTGGTTTGTTGGTTTGTTGGTTTGTTGGTTTGTTGGTTTGTTGGTTTGTTCATTTGGTGGTTTGTTGGTTTGTTGGTTTGTTGGTTTTTTGGTTTTTTGGTTTGTTGGTTTGTTGGTTTGTTGGTTTGTTGGTTTCTTGGTTGGTTAGTTTGTTGATTTGTTGATTTGTTGGTTTGTTGGCATGTTGGTTTTTTAGTTTGTTGGTTTGTTGGCTTGTTGGTTGGTTGGTTTGTTTTCTTGTCGGCTTGTTGGTTTGTTGGTTTGTTGGTTTGTTGGTTTGTTGGCTTGTTGGTTGGTTGGCTTGTTGGTTTGTTGGTTTGTTGGTTTGTTGGCTTGTTGGTTTGTTGGTTTGTTGGCTTGTTGGCTTGTTGGTTTGTTGGTTTGTTGGTTTGTTGGCTTGCTGGTTTGTTGGTTTGTTGGCTTGTTGGTTTGTTGGTTTGTTGGTTTGTTGGCTTGTTGTCTTGTTGGTTTGTTGGTTTGTTGGCTTCTTGGTTTGTTAGTTTGTTGGTTTGTTGGCTTGTTGGTTTGTTGGTTTGTTAGCTTGTTGGTTACTTAGTTTGTTGGTTTGTTGGTTTGTTGGTTTATTGGCTTGTTGGCTTGTTGATTTGTTGGTTTGTTGGTTTGTTGGTTTGTTGGTTTGTTGGTTTTTTGGTTTGTTGGTTTGTTGGCTTGTTGGTTTGTTGGTTTGTTGGTTTGTTTGCTTGTTTGCTTGTTGGTTTGTTGGTTTGTTGGCTTGTTGGCTTGTTGGTTTGTTGGTTTGTTGGCTTGTTGGCTTGTTGGTTTGTTGGTTTGTTGGTTTGTTGGTTTTTTGGTTTGTTGGTTTGTTGGTTTGTTGGTTTGTTGGTTTGTTGGTTTATTTGTTTGTTGGTTTGTTGGCTTGTTGGTTTGTTGGCTTGTTGGTTTGTTGGTTTGTTGGTTTGTTGGCTTGTTGGTTTGTTGGTTTGTTGGCTTTTTGGTTACTTGGTTTGTTAGTTTGTTGGCTTTTTGGTTACTTGGTTTGTTGGTTTGTTGGCTTGTTGGTTTGTTGGATTGTTGGTTTGTTGGCTTGTTGGCTTGTTGGTTTGTTGGTTTGTTGGCTTGTTGGTTTGTTAGTTTGTTGGTTTGTTGGCTTGTTGGCTTGTTGGTTTGTTGGTTTTTTGGTTTGATGGTTTGTTGGTTTGTTGGTTTGTTGGTTTGTTGGTTTGTTGGTTTGTTGGTTTGTTGGTTTGTTGGTTTGTTGGTTTGTTGGTTTGTTGGTTTGTTGGTTTGTTCGTGTGATGGTTTGTTGGTTTGTTGGTTCTTTGGTTTGTTGGTTTGTTGGTTTCTTGGTTTGTTGGTTTGTTGGTTTGTTGGTTTGTTGGTTTGTTGGTTTGTTGGTTTATTTGTTTGTTGGTTTGTTGGCTTGTTGGTTTGTTGGCTTGTTGGTTTGTTGGTTTGTTGGTTTGTTGGCTTGTTGCTTTGTTGGTTTGTTGGCTTCTTGGCTTGTTGCTTTGTTGGTTTGTTGGTTTGTTGGCTTGTTGGCTTGTTGGTTTGTTATTTTGTTGGCTTTTTGGTTACTTGGTTTGTTGGTTTGTTGGTTTGTTGGCTTGTTGGTTTGTTGGTTTGCTGGTTTGTTGGCTTGTTGGCTTGTTGGTTTGTTGGTTTGTTGGTTTGTTGGTTTGTTGGTTTGTTGGTTTGTTGGTTTGTTGGTTTGTTGGTTTGTTCGTGTGATGGTTTGTTGGTTTGTTGGTTCTTTGGTTTGTTGGTTTGTTGGTTTGTTGGTTTGTTGGCTTGTTGGTTTTTTGGTTTGTTGGTTTATTTGTTTGTTAGTTTGTTGGTTTGTTGGTTTGTTGGTTTGTTGGTTTGTTGGTTTATTTGTTTGTTGGTTTGTTGGCTTGTTAGTTTGTTGGTTTGTTGGCTTGTTGGCTGGTTGGTTTGTTGGTTTGTTGGTTTGTTGGTTTGTTAATTTGTTGGTTTGTTGGTTTGTTGGTTTGTTGGTTTGTTGGTTTGTTGGTTTGTTGGCTTGTTGGTTTGTTGGTTTGTTGGTTTATTTGTTTGTTGGTTTGTTGGTTTGTTGGCTTGTTGGTTTGTTGGTTTGTTGGCTTGTTGGTTTGTTGGTTTGTTGGCTTGTTGGTTTGTTGCTTTGTTGGTTTGTTGGTTTGTTGGTTTGTTGGCTTGCTGGTTTGTTGGCTTGTTGGTTTGTTGGTTTGTTGGTTTGTTGGCTTGTTGGTTTTTTGGTTTGTTGGTTTATTTGTTTGTTAATTTGTTGGTTTGTTGGTTTGTTGGTTTGTTGGTTTGTTGGTTTATTTGTTTGTTGGTTTGTTGGCTTGTTGGTTTGTTGGTTTGTTGGCTTGTTGGCCTGTTGGTTTGTTGGTTTGTTGGCTTGTTGGCTTGTTGGTTTGTTGGTTTGTTGGTTTGTTGGTTTGTTGGTTTGTTGGTTTGTTGGTTTGTTGGCTTGTTGGTTTGTTGGTTTGTTGGCTTGTTGGCTTGTTGGTTTGTTGGTTTTTTGGCTTGTTGGTTTGTTGGTTTGTTGGTTTGTTGGCTTGTTGGCTTGTTGGTTTGTTGGTTTGTTGGCTTGTTGGTTTGTTCGTTTGTTGGCTTGTTGGCTTGTTGCTTTGTTGGTTTGTTGGTTTATTGGCTTGTTGGCTTGTTGGTTTGTTAGTTTGTTGGCTTTTTGGTTACTTGGTTTGTTGGTTTGTTGGTTTGTTGGCTTGTTGGTTTGTTGGCTTGTTGGTTTGTTGGTTTGTTGGTTTGTTGGCTTGTTGGTTTTTTGGTTTGTTGGTTTATTTGTTTGTTAGTTTGTTGGTTTGTTGGTTTGTTGTTTTGTTGGTTTGTTGGTTTATTTGTTTGTTGGTTTGTTGGCTTGTTGGTTTGTTGGTTTGTTGGCTTGTTGGCTGGTTGGTTTGTTGGTTTGTTGGTTTGTTGGTTTGTTGGTTTGTTGGTTTGTTGGTTTGTTGGTTTGTTGGTTTGTTGGTTTGTTGGTTTGTTGGCTTGTTGGTTTGTTGGTTTGTTGGCTTGTTGGCCTGTTGGTTTGTTGGTTTGTTGGTTTGTTGGCTTGTTGGTTTGTTGGCTTGTTGGTTTGTTGGTTTGGTGGCATGTTGGTTTGTTGGTTTGTTTGTTTGTTGGATTGTTGGCTTGTTGGTTTGTTGGTTTATTGGCTTGTTGGTTTGTTGGTTTGTTGGCTTGTTGGCTTGTTGCTTTGTTCGTTTGATGGTTTGTTGGTTTGTTGGTTTTTTGGTTTGTTGGTTTGTTGGTTTGTTGGCTTGTTGGCTTGTTGGTTTGTTGGTTTGTTGGCTTGTTGGTTTGTTAGTTTGTTGGTTTTTTGGCTTGTTGGCTTGTTGGTTTGTTGGTTTTTTGGTTTGTTGGTTTGTTGGTTTGTTGGTTTGTTGGTTTGTTGGTTTGTTGGTTTGTTGGTTTGTTGGTTTGTTGGTTTGTTGGTTTGTTCATTTGGTGGTTTGTTGGTTTGTTGGTTTTTTGGTTTGTTGGTTTGTTGGTTTGTTGGTTTGTTGGTTTCTTGGTTTGTTAGTTTATTGATTTGTTGATTTGTTGGTTTGTTGGCATGTTGGTTTGTTAGTTTGTTGGTTTGTTGGCTTGTTGGTTGGTTGGTTTGTTTTCTTGTCGGCTTGTTGGTTTGTTGGTTTGTTGGTTTGTTGGTTTGTTGGCTTGTTGGTTGGTTGGCTTGTTGGTTTGTTAGTTTGTTGGTTTGTTGGCTTGTTGGTTTGTTGGTTTGTTGGCTTGTTGGCTTGTTGGTTTGTTGGTTTGTTGGTTTGTTGGCTTATTGGTTTGTTGGTTTGTTGGCTTGTTGGTTTGTTGGTTTGTTGGTTTGTTGGCTTGTTGGCTTGTTGGTTTGTTGGCTTCTTGGTTTGTTAGTTTGTTGGTTTGTTGGCTTGTTGGTTTGTTGGTTTGTTAGCTTGTTGGTTACTTAGTTTGTTGGTTTGTTGGTTTGTTGGTTTGTTGGCTTGTTGGCTTGTTGGTTTGTTGGTTTGTTGGTTTGTTGGTTTGTTGGTTTGTTGGTTTTTTGGTTTTTTGGTTTGTTGGTTTATTTGTTTGTTGGTTTGTTGGCTTGTTGGTTTGTTGGTTTGTTGGTTTGTTTGCTTGTTTGCTTGTTGGTTTGTTGGTTTGTTGGCTTGTTGGCTTGTTGGTTTGTTGGTTTGTTGGCTTGTTGGCTTGTTGGTTTGTTGGTTTGATGGTTTTTTGGTTTGTTGGTTTGTTGGTTTGTTGGTTTGTTGGTTTGTTGGTTTATTTGTTTGTTGGTTTGTTGGCTTGTTGGTTTGTTGGCTTGTTGGTTTGTTGGTTTGTTTGTTTGTTGGCTTGTTGGTTTGTTGGTTTGTTGGCTTCTTGGCTTGTTGCTTTGTTGGTTTGTTGGTTTGTTTGCTTGTTGACTTGTTGGTTTTTTAGTTTGTTGGCTTTTTGGTTACTTGGTTTGTTGGTTTGTTGGCTTGTTGGTTTGTTGGTTTGTTGGTTTGTTGGCTTGTTGGCTTGTTGGTTTGTTGGTTTGTTGGTTTGTTGGTTTGTTGGTTTGTTGGCTTGTTGGTTTGTTGGTTTGTTGGCTTGTTGGTTTGTTGGTTTGTGGGTTTGTTGGCTTGTTGGTTTGTTGGTTTGTTGGTTTGTTGGCTTGTTGGCTTGTTGGTTTGTTGGTTTGTTGGCTTGTTGGTTTGTTGGTTTGTTGGCTTGTTGGCTTGTTGCTTTGTTGGTTTGTTGGTTTGTTGGCTTGTTGGCTTGTTGCTTTGTTAGTTTGTTGGCTTTTTGGTTACTTGGTTTGTTGGTTTGTTGGTTTGTTGGCTTGCTGGTTTGTTGGCTTGTTGGTTTGTTGGTTTGTTGGTTTGTTGGCTTGTTGGTTTTTTGGTTTGTTGGTTTATTTGTTTGTTAGTTTGTTGGTTTGTTGGTTTGTTGGTTTGTTGGTTTGTTGGTTTATTTGTTTGTTGGTTTGTTGGCTTGTTGGTTTGTTGGTTTGTTGGCTTGTTGGCTCGTTGGTTTGTTGGTTTGTTGGTTTGTTGGTTTGTTGGTTTGTTGGGTTGTTGGTTTGTTGGTTTGTTGGTTTGTTGGCTTGTTGGTTTGTTGGTTTGTTGGCTTGTTGGCTTGTTGGTTTGTTGGTTTGTTGGTTTGTTGGTTTGTTGGTTTGTTGGCTTGTTGGTTGGTTGGTTTGTTGGCTTGTTGGTTTGTTGGTTTGTTGGTTTGTTGGATTGTTGGCTTGTTGCTTTGTTCGTTTGATGATTTGTTGGTTTGTTGGTTTTTTGGTTTGTTGGTTTGTTGATTTGTTGGCTTGATGGTTTGTTAGTTTGTTGGCTTTTTGGTTACTTGGTTTGTTGGTTTGTTGGTTTGTTGGCTTGTTGGTTTGTTGGCTTGTTGGTTTGTTGGTTTGTTGGTTTGTTGGCTTGTTGGTTTTTTGGTTTGTTGGTTTATTTGTTTGTTAGTTTGTTGGTTTGTTGGTTTGTTGGTTTGTTGGTTTGTTGGTTTATTTGTTTGTTGGTTTGTTGGCTTGTTGGCTTGTTGGTTTGTTGGTTTGTTGGCTTGTTGGCTGGTTGGTTTGTTGGTTTGTTGGTTTGTTGGTTTGTTGGTTTGTTGGTTTGTTGGTTTGTTGGTTTGTTGGTTTGTTGGTTTGTTGGCTTGTTGGTTTGTTGGTTTGTTGGCTTGTTGGCCTGTTGGTTTGTTGGTTTGTTGGTTTGTTGGCTTGTTGGTTTGTTGGCTTGTTGGTTTGTTGGTTTGGTGGCATGTTGGTTTGTTGGTTTGTTTGTTTGTTGGATTGTTGGCTTGTTGGTTTGTTGGTTTATTGGCTTGTTGGTTTGTTGGTTTGTTGGCTTGTTGGCTTGTTGCTTTGTTCGTTTGATGGTTTGTTGGTTTGTTGGTTTTTTGGTTTGTTGGTTTGTTGGTTTGTTGGCTTGTTGGCTTGTTGGTTTGTTGGTTTGTTGGCTTGTTGGTTTGTTAGTTTGTTGGTTTTTTGGCTTGTTGGCTTGTTGGTTTGTTGGTTTTTTGGTTTGTTGGTTTGTTGGTTTGTTGGTTTGTTGGTTTGTTGGTTTGTTGGTTTGTTGGTTTGTTGGTTTGTTGGTTTGTTGGTTTGTTGGCTTGTTGGCTTGTCGGTTTGTTGGTTTGTTGGTTTGTTGGTTTGTTGGTTTGTTGGTTTGTTGGTTTTTTGGTTTGTTGGTTTATTTGTTTGTTGGCTGGTTGGCTTGTTGGTTTATTGGTTTGTTGGTTTGTGGGCTTGTTGGTTTGTTGGTTTGTTGGCTTGTTGGCTTGTTGGTTTTTTGGTTTGTTGGCTTGTTGACTTGTTGGTTTGTTGGTTTGTTGGTTTTTTGGTTTGTTGGTTTGTTGGTTTGTTGGTTTGTTGGTTTGTTGGTTTGTTGGTTTATTTGTTTGTTGGTTTGTTGGCTTGTTGGCTTGTTGGTTTGTTGGTTTGTTGGTTTGTTGGTTTGTTGGTTTGTTGGCTTGTTGGTTTGTTGGTTTGTTGGCTTGTTGGCTTGTTGCTTTGTTGGTTTGTTGGTTTGTTGGCTTGTTGGCTTTTTGGTTTGTTAGTTTGTTTGCTTTTTGGTTACTTGGTTTGTTGGTTTGTTGGTTTGTTGGCTTGTTGGTTTGTTGCCTTGTGGGTTTGTTGGCTTGTTGGTTTGTTGGTTTCTTGGTTTGTTGGTTTGTTGATTTGTTGATTTGTTGGTTTGTTGGTTTGTTGGTTTGTTGATTTGTTGATTTGTTGGTTTGTTGGCATGTTGGTTTGTTGGTTTGTTGGTTTGTTGGCTTGTTGCTTTGTTCGTTTGATGATTTGTTGGTTTGTTGGTTTTTTGGTTTGTTGGTTTGTTGATTTGTTGGCTTGTTGGCTTGTTGGTTTGTTGGTTTGTTGGCTTGTTGGTTTGTTAGTTTGTTGGTTTGTTGGCTTGTTGGCTTGTTGGTTTGTTGGTTTTTTGGTTTGATGGTTTGTTGGTTTGTTGGTTTGTTGGTTTCTTGGTTTGTTGGTTTGTTGGTTTGTTGGTTTGTTGGTTTGTTGGTTTGTTCGTGTGATGGTTTGTTGGTTTGTTGGTTCTTTGGTTTGTTGGTTTGTTGGTTTCTTGGTTTGTTGGTTTGTTGGTTTGTTGGTTTGTTGGTTTGTTGGTTTGTTGGTTTATTTGTTTGTTGGTGTGTTGGCTTGTTGGTTTGTTGGCTTGTTGGTTTGTTGGTTTGTTGGTTTGTTGGCTTGTTGCTTTGTTGGTTTGTTGGCTTCTTGGCTTGTTGCTTTGTTGGTTTGTTGGTTTGTTGGCTTGTTGGCTTGTTGGTTTGTTATTTTGTTGGCTTTTTGGTTACTTGGTTTGTTGGTTTGTTGGTTTGTTGGCTTGTTGGCTTGTTGGTTTGTTGGTTTGCTGGTTTGTTGGCTTGTTGGCTTGTTGGTTTGTTGGTTTGTTAGTTTGTTGGCTTTTTGGTTACTTGGTTTGTTGGTTTGTTGGTTTGTTGGCTTGCTGGTTTGTTGGCTTGTTGGTTTGTTGGTTTGTTGGTTTGTTGGCTTGTTGGTTTTTTGGTTTGTTGGTTTATTTGTTTGTTAATTTGTTGGTTTGTTGGTTTGTTGGTTTGTTGGTTTGTTGGTTTATTTGTTTGTTGGTTTGTTGGCTTGTTGGTTTGTTGGTTTGTTGGCTTGTTGGCCTGTTGGTTTGTTGGTTTGTTGGTTTGTTGGCTTGTTGGCTTGTTGGTTTGTTGGTTTGTTGGTTTGTTGGTTTGTTGGTTTGTTGGTTTGTTGGTTTGTTGGCTTGTTGGTTTGTTGGTTTGTTGGCTTGTTGGCTTGTTGGTTTGTTGGTTTTTTGGCTTGTTGGTTTGTTGGTTTATTGGCTTGTTGGCTTGTTGGTTTGTTAGTTTGTTGGCTTTTTGGTTACTTGGTTTGTTGGTTTGTTGGTTTGTTGGCTTGTTGGTTTGTTGGCTTGTTGGTTTGTTGGTTTGTTGGTTTGTTGGCTTGTTGGTTTTTTGGTTTGTTGGTTTATTTGTTTGTTAGTTTGTTGGTTTGTTGGTTTGTTGGTTTGTTGGTTTGTTGGTTTATTTGTTTGTTGGTTTGTTGGCTTGTTGGTTTGTTGGTTTGTTGGCTTGTTGGCTGGTTGGTTTGTTGGTTTGTTGGTTTGTTGGTTTGTTGGTTTGTTGGTTTGTTGGTTTGTTGGTTTGTTGGTTTGTTGGTTTGTTGGTTTGTTGGTTTGTTGGCTTGTTGGTTTGTTGGTTTGTTGGCTTGTTGGCCTGTTGGTTTGTTGGTTTGTTGGTTTGTTGGCTTGTTGGTTTGTTGGCTTGTTGGTTTGTTGGTTTGGTGGCATGTTGGTTTGTTGGTTTGTTTGTTTGTTGGATTGTTGGCTTGTTGGTTTGTTGGTTTATTGGCTTGTTGGTTTGTTGGTTTGTTGGCTTGTTGGCTTGTTGCTTTGTTCGTTTGATGGTTTGTTGGTTTGTTGGTTTTTTGGTTTGTTGGTTTGTTGGTTTGTTGGCTTGTTGGCTTGTTGGTTTGTTGGTTTGTTGGCTTGTTGGTTTGTTAGTTTGTTGGTTTTTTGGCTTGTTGGCTTGTTGGTTTGTTGGTTTTTTGGTTTGTTGGTTTGTTGGTTTGTTGGTTTGTTGGTTTGTTGGTTTGTTGGTTTGTTGGTTTGTTGGTTTGTTGGTTTGTTGGTTTGTTGGTTTGTTCATTTGGTGGTTTGTTGGTTTGTTGGTTTTTTGGTTTGTTGGTTTGTTGGTTTGTTGGTTTGTTGGTTTCTTGGTTTGTTAGTTTATTGATTTGTTGATTTGTTGGTTTGTTGGCATGTTGGTTTGTTAGTTTGTTGGTTTGTTGGCTTGTTGGTTGGTTGGTTTGTTTTCTTATCGGCTTGTTGGTTTGTTGGTTTGTTGGTTTGTTGGTTTGTTGGCTTGTTGGTTGGTTGGCTTGTTGGTTTGTTAGTTTGTTGGTTTGTTGGCTTGTTGGTTTGTTGGTTTGTTGGCTTGTTGGCTTGTTGGTTTGTTGGTTTGTTGGTTTGTTGGCTTATTGGTTTGTTGGTTTGTTGGCTTGTTGGTTTGTTGGTTTGTTGGTTTGTTGGCTTGTTGGCTTGTTGGTTTGTTGGCTTCTTGGTTTGTTAGTTTGTTGGTTTGTTGGCTTGTTGGTTTGTTGGTTTGTTAGCTTGTTGGTTACTTAGTTTGTTGGTTTGTTGGTTTGTTGGTTTGTTGGCTTGTTGGCTTGTTGGTTTGTTGGTTTGTTGGTTTGTTGGTTTGTTGGTTTGTTGGTTTTTTGGTTTTTTGGTTTGTTGGTTTATTTGTTTGTTGGTTTGTTGGCTTGTTGGTTTGTTGGTTTGTTGGTTTGTTTGCTTGTTTGCTTGTTGGTTTGTTGGTTTGTTGGCTTGTTGGCTTGTTGGTTTGTTGGTTTGTTGGCTTGTTGGCTTGTTGGTTTGTTGGTTTGTTGGTTTTTTGGTTTGTTGGTTTGTTGGTTTGTTGGTTTGTTGGTTTGTTGGTTTATTTGTTTGTTGGTTTGTTGGCTTGTTGGTTTGTTGGCTTGTTGGTTTGTTGGTTTGTTTGTTTGTTGGCTTGTTGGTTTGTTGGTTTGTTGGCTTCTTGGCTTGTTGCTTTGTTGGTTTGTTGGTTTGTTTGCTTGTTGACTTGTTGGTTTTTTAGTTTGTTGGTTTGTTGGTTTATTTGTTTGTTGGTTTGTTGGCTTGTTGGCTTGTTGGTTTGTTGGTTTGTTGGCTTGTTGGCTGGTTGGTTTGTTGGTTTGTTGGTTTGTTGGTTTGTTGGTTTGTTGGTTTGTTGGTTTGTTGGTTTGTTGGTTTGTTGGTTTGTTGGTTTGTTGGCTTGTTGGTTTGTTGGTTTGTTGGCTTGTTGGCCTGTTGGTTTGTTGGTTTGTTGGTTTGTTGGCTTGTTGGTTTGTTGGCTTGTTGGTTTGTTGGTTTGGTGGCATGTTGGTTTGTTGGTTTGTTTGTTTGTTGGATTGTTGGCTTGTTGGTTTGTTGGTTTATTGGCTTGTTGGTTTGTTGGTTTGTTGGCTTGTTGGCTTGTTGCTTTGTTCGTTTGATGGTTTGTTGGTTTGTTGGTTTTTTGGTTTGTTGGTTTGTTGGTTTGTTGGCTTGTTGGCTTGTTGGTTTGTTGGTTTGTTGGCTTGTGGGTTTGTTAGTTTGTTGGTTTTTTGGCTTGTTGGCTTGTTGGTTTGTTGGTTTTTTGGTTTGTTGGTTTGTTGGTTTGTTGGTTTGTTGGTTTGTTGGTTTGTTGGTTTGTTGGTTTGTTGGTTTGTTGGTTTGTTGGTTTGTTGGCTTGTTGGCTTGTCGGTTTGTTGGTTTGTTGGTTTGTTGGTTTGTTGGTTTGTTGGTTTGTTGGTTTTTTGGTTTGTTGGTTTATTTGTTTGTTGGCTGGTTGGCTTGTTGGTTTATTGGTTTGTTGGTTTGTGGGCTTGTTGGTTTGTTGGTTTGTTGGCTTGTTGGCTTGTTGGTTTTTTGGTTTGTTGGCTTGTTGACTTGTTGGTTTGTTGGTTTGTTGGTTTTTTGGTTTGTTGGTTTGTTGGTTTGTTGGTTTGTTGGTTTGTTGGTTTGTTGGTTTATTTGTTTGTTGGTTTGTTGGCTTGTTGGCTTGTTGGTTTGTTGGTTTGTTGGTTTGTTGGTTTGTTGGTTTGTTGGCTTGTTGGTTTGTTGGTTTGTTGGCTTGTTGGCTTGTTGCTTTGTTGGTTTGTTGGTTTGTTGGCTTGTTGGCTTTTTGGTTTGTTAGTTTGTTTGCTTTTTGGTTACTTGGTTTGTTGGTTTGTTGGTTTGTTGGCTTGTTGGTTTGTTGCCTTGTGGGTTTGTTGGCTTGTTGGTTTGTTGGTTTCTTGGTTTGTTGGTTTGTTGATTTGTTGATTTGTTGGTTTGTTGGTTTGTTGGTTTGTTGATTTGTTGATTTGTTGGTTTGTTGGCATGTTGGTTTGTTGGTTTGTTGGTTTGTTGGCTTGTTGCTTTGTTCGTTTGATGATTTGTTGGTTTGTTGGTTTTTTGGTTTGTTGGTTTGTTGATTTGTTGGCTTGTTGGCTTGTTGGTTTGTTGGTTTGTTGGCTTTTTGGTTTGTTAGTTTGTTGGTTTGTTGGCTTGTTGGCTTGTTGGTTTGTTGGTTTTTTGGTTTGATGGTTTGTTGGTTTGTTGGTTTGTTGGTTTCTTGGTTTGTTGGTTTGTTGGTTTGTTGGTTTGTTGGTTTGTTGGTTTGTTCGTGTGATGGTTTGTTGGTTTGTTGGTTCTTTGGTTTGTTGGTTTGTTGGTTTGTTGGTTTCTTGGTTTGTTGGTTTGTTGGTTTGTTGGTTTGTTGGTTTGTTGGTTTGTTGGTTTATTTGTTTGTTGGTGTGTTGGCTTGTTGGTTTGTTGGCTTGCTGGTTTGTTGGTTTGTTGGTTTGTTGGCTTGTTGCTTTGTTGGTTTGTTGGCTTCTTGGCTTGTTGCTTTGTTGGTTTGTTGGTTTGTTGGCTTGTTGGCTTGTTGGTTTGTTATTTTGTTGGCTTTTTGGTTACTTGGTTTGTTGGTTTGTTGGTTTGTTGGCTTGTTGGTTTGTTGGTTTGCTGGTTTGTTGGCTTGTTGGCTTGTTGGTTTGTTGGTTTGTTAGTTTGTTGGCTTTTTGGTTACTTGGTTTGTTGGTTTGTTGGTTTGTTGGCTTGCTGGTTTGTTGGCTTGTTGGTTTGTTGGTTTGTTGGTTTGTTGGCTTGTTGGTTTTTTGGTTTGTTGGTTTATTTGTTTGTTAATTTGTTGGTTTGTTGGTTTGTTGGTTTGTTGGTTTGTTGGTTTATTTGTTTGTTGGTTTGTTGGCTTGTTGGTTTGTTGGTTTGTTGGCTTGTTGGCCTGTTGGTTTGTTGGTTTGTTGGTTTGTTGGCTTGTTGGCTTGTTGGTTTGTTGGTTTGTTGGTTTGTTGGTTTGTTGGTTTGTTGGTTTGTTGGTTTGTTGGCTTGTTGGTTTGTTGGTTTGTTGGCTTGTTGGCTTGTTGGTTTGTTGGTTTTTTGGCTTGTTGGTTTGTTGGTTTATTGGCTTGTTGGCTTGTTGGTTTGTTAGTTTGTTGGCTTTTTGGTTACTTGGTTTGTTGGTTTGTTGGTTTGTTGGCTTGTTGGTTTGTTGGCTTGTTGGTTTGTTGGTTTGTTGGTTTGTTGGCTTGTTGGTTTTTTGGTTTGTTGGTTTATTTGTTTGTTAGTTTGTTGGTTTGTTGGTTTGTTGGTTTGTTGGTTTGTTGGTTTATTTGTTTGTTGGTTTGTTGGCTTGTTGGTTTGTTGGTTTGTTGGCTTGTTGGCTGGTTGGTTTGTTGGTTTGTTGGTTTGTTGGTTTGTTGGTTTGTTGGTTTGTTGGTTTGTTGGTTTGTTGGTTTGTTGGTTTGTTGGTTTGTTGGCTTGTTGGTTTGTTGGTTTGTTGGCTTGTTGGCCTGTTGGTTTGTTGGTTTGTTGGTTTGTTGGCTTGTTGGTTTGTTGGCTTGTTGGTTTGTTGGTTTGGTGGCATGTTGGTTTGTTGGTTTGTTTGTTTGTTGGATTGTTGGCTTGTTGGTTTGTTGGTTTATTGGCTTGTTGGTTTGTTGGTTTGTTGGCTTGTTGGCTTGTTGCTTTGTTCGTTTGATGGTTTGTTGGTTTGTTGGTTTTTTGGTTTGTTGGTTTGTTGGTTTGTTGGCTTGTTGGCTTGTTGGTTTGTTGGTTTGTTGGCTTGTTGGTTTGTTAGTTTGTTGGTTTTTTGGCTTGTTGGCTTGTTGGTTTGTTGGTTTTTTGGTTTGTTGGTTTGTTGGTTTGTTGGTTTGTTGGTTTGTTGGTTTGTTGGTTTGTTGGTTTGTTGGTTTGTTGGTTTGTTCATTTGGTGGTTTGTTGGTTTGTTGGTTTTTTGGTTTGTTGGTTTGTTGGTTTGTTGGTTTGTTGGTTTCTTGGTTTGTTAGTTTATTGATTTGTTGATTTGTTGGTTTGTTGGCATGTTGGTTTGTTAGTTTGTTGGTTTGTTGGCTTGTTGGTTGGTTGGTTTGTTTTCTTATCGGCTTGTTGGTTTGTTGGTTTGTTGGTTTGTTGGTTTGTTGGCTTGTTGGTTGGTTGGCTTGTTGGTTTGTTAGTTTGTTGGTTTGTTGGCTTGTTGGTTTGTTGGTTTGTTGGTTTGTTGGTTTGTTTGCTTGTTGACTTGTTGGTTTTTTAGTTTGTTGGTTTGTTGGTTTATTTGTTTGTTGGTTTGTTGGCTTGTTGGCTTGTTGGTTTGTTGGTTTGTTGGCTTGTTGGCTGGTTGGTTTGTTGGTTTGTTGGTTTGTTGGTTTGTTGGTTTGTTGGTTTGTTGGTTTGTTGGTTTGTTGGTTTGTTGGTTTGTTGGCTTGTTGGTTTGTTGGTTTGTTGGCTTGTTGGCCTGTTGGTTTGTTGGTTTGTTGGTTTGTTGGCTTGTTGGTTTGTTGGCTTGTTGGTTTGTTGGTTTGGTGGCATGTTGGTTTGTTGGTTTGTTTGTTTGTTGGATTGTTGGCTTGTTGGTTTGTTGGTTTATTGGCTTGTTGGTTTGTTGGTTTGTTGGCTTGTTGGCTTGTTGCTTTGTTCGTTTGATGGTTTGTTGGTTTGTTGGTTTTTTGGTTTGTTGGTTTGTTGGTTTGTTGGCTTGTTGGCTTGTTGGTTTGTTGGTTTGTTGGCTTGTGGGTTTGTTAGTTTGTTGGTTTTTTGGCTTGTTGGCTTGTTGGTTTGTTGGTTTTTTGGTTTGTTGGTTTGTTGGTTTGTTGGTTTGTTGGTTTGTTGGTTTGTTGGTTTGTTGGTTTGTTGGTTTGTTGGTTTGTTGGTTTGTTGGTTTGTTGGCTTGTTGGCTTGTCGGTTTGTTGGTTTGTTGGTTTGTTGGTTTGTTGGTTTGTTGGTTTGTTGGTTTTTTGGTTTGTTGGTTTATTTGTTTGTTGGCTGGTTGGCTTGTTGGTTTATTGGTTTGTTGGTTTGTGGGCTTGTTGGTTTGTTGGTTTGTTGGCTTGTTGGCTTGTTGGTTTTTTGGTTTGTTGGCTTGTTGACTTGTTGGTTTGTTGGTTTGTTGGTTTTTTGGTTTGTTGGTTTGTTGGTTTGTTGGTTTGTTGGTTTGTTGGTTTGTTGGTTTATTTGTTTGTTGGTTTGTTGGCTTGTTGGCTTGTTGGTTTGTTGGTTTGTTGGTTTGTTGGTTTGTTGGTTTGTTGGCTTGTTGGTTTGTTGGTTTGTTGGCTTGTTGGCTTGTTGCTTTGTTGGTTTGTTGGTTTGTTGGCTTGTTGGCTTTTTGGTTTGTTAGTTTGTTTGCTTTTTGGTTACTTGGTTTGTTGGTTTGTTGGTTTGTTGGCTTGTTGGTTTGTTGCCTTGTGGGTTTGTTGGCTTGTTGGTTTGTTGGTTTCTTGGTTTGTTGGTTTGTTGATTTGTTGATTTGTTGGTTTGTTGGTTTGTTGGTTTGTTGATTTGTTGATTTGTTGGTTTGTTGGCATGTTGGTTTGTTGGTTTGTTGGTTTGTTGGCTTGTTGCTTTGTTCGTTTGATGATTTGTTGGTTTGTTGGTTTTTTGGTTTGTTGGTTTGTTGATTTGTTGGCTTGTTGGCTTGTTGGTTTGTTGGTTTGTTGGCTTTTTGGTTTGTTAGTTTGTTGGTTTGTTGGCTTGTTGGCTTGTTGGTTTGTTGGTTTTTTGGTTTGATGGTTTGTTGGTTTGTTGGTTTGTTGGTTTCTTGGTTTGTTGGTTTGTTGGTTTGTTGGTTTGTTGGTTTGTTGGTTTGTTCGTGTGATGGTTTGTTGGTTTGTTGGTTCTTTGGTTTGTTGGTTTGTTGGTTTGTTGGTTTCTTGGTTTGTTGGTTTGTTGGTTTGTTGGTTTGTTGGTTTGTTGGTTTGTTGGTTTATTTGTTTGTTGGTGTGTTGGCTTGTTGGTTTGTTGGCTTGCTGGTTTGTTGGTTTGTTGGTTTGTTGGCTTGTTGCTTTGTTGGTTTGTTGGCTTCTTGGCTTGTTGCTTTGTTGGTTTGTTGGTTTGTTGGCTTGTTGGCTTGTTGGTTTGTTATTTTGTTGGCTTTTTGGTTACTTGGTTTGTTGGTTTGTTGGTTTGTTGGCTTGTTGGTTTGTTGGTTTGCTGGTTTGTTGGCTTGTTGGCTTGTTGGTTTGTTGGTTTGTTAGTTTGTTGGCTTTTTGGTTACTTGGTTTGTTGGTTTGTTGGTTTGTTGGCTTGCTGGTTTGTTGGCTTGTTGGTTTGTTGGTTTGTTGGTTTGTTGGCTTGTTGGTTTTTTGGTTTGTTGGTTTATTTGTTTGTTAATTTGTTGGTTTGTTGGTTTGTTGGTTTGTTGGTTTGTTGGTTTATTTGTTTGTTGGTTTGTTGGCTTGTTGGTTTGTTGGTTTGTTGGCTTGTTGGCCTGTTGGTTTGTTGGTTTGTTGGTTTGTTGGCTTGTTGGCTTGTTGGTTTGTTGGTTTGTTGGTTTGTTGGTTTGTTGGTTTGTTGGTTTGTTGGTTTGTTGGCTTGTTGGTTTGTTGGTTTGTTGGCTTGTTGGCTTGTTGGTTTGTTGGTTTTTTGGCTTGTTGGTTTGTTGGTTTATTGGCTTGTTGGCTTGTTGGTTTGTTAGTTTGTTGGCTTTTTGGTTACTTGGTTTGTTGGTTTGTTGGTTTGTTGGCTTGTTGGTTTGTTGGCTTGTTGGTTTGTTGGTTTGTTGGTTTGTTGGCTTGTTGGTTTTTTGGTTTGTTGGTTTATTTGTTTGTTAGTTTGTTGGTTTGTTGGTTTGTTGGTTTGTTGGTTTGTTGGTTTATTTGTTTGTTGGTTTGTTGGCTTGTTGGTTTGTTGGTTTGTTGGCTTGTTGGCTGGTTGGTTTGTTGGTTTGTTGGTTTGTTGGTTTGTTGGTTTGTTGGTTTGTTGGTTTGTTGGTTTGTTGGTTTGTTGGTTTGTTGGTTTGTTGGTTTGTTGGCTTGTTGGTTTGTTGGTTTGTTGGCTTGTTGGCCTGTTGGTTTGTTGGTTTGTTGGTTTGTTGGCTTGTTGGTTTGTTGGCTTGTTGGTTTGTTGGTTTGGTGGCATGTTGGTTTGTTGGTTTGTTTGTTTGTTGGATTGTTGGCTTGTTGGTTTGTTGGTTTATTGGCTTGTTGGTTTGTTGGTTTGTTGGCTTGTTGGCTTGTTGCTTTGTTCGTTTGATGGTTTGTTGGTTTGTTGGTTTTTTGGTTTGTTGGTTTGTTGGTTTGTTGGCTTGTTGGCTTGTTGGTTTGTTGGTTTGTTGGCTTGTTGGTTTGTTAGTTTGTTGGTTTTTTGGCTTGTTGGCTTGTTGGTTTGTTGGTTTTTTGGTTTGTTGGTTTGTTGGTTTGTTGGTTTGTTGGTTTGTTGGTTTGTTGGTTTGTTGGTTTGTTGGTTTGTTGGTTTGTTGGTTTGTTCATTTGGTGGTTTGTTGGTTTGTTGGTTTTTTGGTTTGTTGGTTTGTTGGTTTGTTGGTTTGTTGGTTTCTTGGTTTGTTAGTTTATTGATTTGTTGATTTGTTGGTTTGTTGGCATGTTGGTTTGTTAGTTTGTTGGTTTGTTGGCTTGTTGGTTGGTTGGTTTGTTTTCTTATCGGCTTGTTGGTTTGTTGGTTTGTTGGTTTGTTGGTTTGTTGGCTTGTTGGTTGGTTGGCTTGTTGGTTTGTTAGTTTGTTGGTTTGTTGGCTTGTTGGTTTGTTGGTTTGTTGGCTTGTTGGCTTGTTGGTTTGTTGGTTTGTTGGTTTGTTGGCTTATTGGTTTGTTGGTTTGTTGGCTTGTTGGTTTGTTGGTTTGTTGGTTTGTTGGCTTGTTGGCTTGTTGGTTTGTTGGCTTCTTGGTTTGTTAGTTTGTTGGTTTGTTGGCTTGTTGGTTTGTTGGTTTGTTAGCTTGTTGGTTACTTAGTTTGTTGGTTTGTTGGTTTGTTGGTTTGTTGGCTTGTTGGCTTGTTGGTTTGTTGGTTTGTTGGTTTGTTGGTTTGTTGGTTTGTTGGTTTTTTGGTTTTTTGGTTTGTTGGTTTATTTGTTTGTTGGTTTGTTGGCTTGTTGGTTTGTTGGTTTGTTGGTTTGTTTGCTTGTTTGCTTGTTGGTTTGTTGGTTTGTTGGCTTGTTGGCTTGTTGGTTTGTTGGTTTGTTGGCTTGTTGGCTTGTTGGTTTGTTGGTTTGTTGGTTTTTTGGTTTGTTGGTTTGTTGGTTTGTTGGTTTGTTGGTTTGTTGGTTTATTTGTTTGTTGGTTTGTTGGCTTGTTGGTTTGTTGGCTTGTTGGTTTGTTGGTTTGTTTGTTTGTTGGCTTGTTGGTTTGTTGGTTTGTTGGCTTCTTGGCTTGTTGCTTTGTTGGTTTGTTGGTTTGTTTGCTTGTTGACTTGTTGGTTTTTTAGTTTGTTGGCTTTTTGGTTACTTGGTTTGTTGGTTTGTTGGCTTGTTGGTTTGTTGGTTTGTTGGTTTGTTGGCTTGTTGGCTTGTTGGTTTGTTGGTTTGTTGGTTTGTTGGTTTGTTGGCTTGTTGGTTTGTTGGTTTGTTGGCTTGTTGGTTTGTTGGTTTGTGGGTTTGTTGGCTTGTTGGTTTGTTGGTTTGTTGGTTTGTTGGCTTGTTGGCTTGTTGGTTTGTTGGTTTGTTGGCTTGTTGGTTTGTTGGTTTGTTGGCTTGTTGGCTTGTTGCTTTGTTGGTTTGTTGGTTTGTTGGCTTGTTGGCTTGTTGCTTTGTTAGTTTGTTGGCTTTTTGGTTACTTGGTTTGTTGGTTTGTTGGTTTGTTGGCTTGCTGGTTTGTTGGCTTGTTGGTTTGTTGGTTTGTTGGTTTGTTGGCTTGTTGGTTTTTTGGTTTGTTGGTTTATTTGTTTGTTAGTTTGTTGGTTTGTTGGTTTGTTGGTTTGTTGGTTTGTTGGTTTATTTGTTTGTTGGTTTGTTGGCTTGTTGGTTTGTTGGTTTGTTGGCTTGTTGGCTCGTTGGTTTGTTGGTTTGTTGGTTTGTTGGTTTGTTGGTTTGTTGGGTTGTTGGTTTGTTGGTTTGTTGGTTTGTTGGCTTGTTGGTTTGTTGGTTTGTTGGCTTGTTGGCTTGTTGGTTTGTTGGTTTGTTGGTTTGTTGGTTTGTTGGTTTGTTGGCTTGTTGGTTGGTTGGTTTGTTGGCTTGTTGTTTTGTTGGTTTGTTGGTTTGTTGGATTGTTGGCTTGTTGCTTTGTTCGTTTGATGATTTGTTGGTTTGTTGGTTTTTTGGTTTGTTGGTTTGTTGATTTGTTGGCTTGATGGTTTGTTAGTTTGTTGGCTTTTTGGTTACTTGGTTTGTTGGTTTGTTGGTTTGTTGGCTTGTTGGTTTGTTGGCTTGTTGGTTTGTTGGTTTGTTGGTTTGTTGGCTTGTTGGTTTTTTGGTTTGTTGGTTTATTTGTTTGTTAGTTTGTTGGTTTGTTGGTTTGTTGGTTTGTTGGTTTATTTGTTTGTTGGTTTGTTGGCTTGTTGGCTTGTTGGTTTGTTGGTTTGTTGGCTTGTTGGCTGGTTGGTTTGTTGGTTTGTTGGTTTGTTGGTTTGTTGGTTTGTTGGTTTGTTGGTTTGTTGGTTTGTTGGTTTGTTGGTTTGTTGGCTTGTTGGTTTGTTGGTTTGTTGGCTTGTTGGCCTGTTGGTTTGTTGGTTTGTTGGTTTGTTGGCTTGTTGGTTTGTTGGCTTGTTGGTTTGTTGGTTTGGTGGCATGTTGGTTTGTTGGTTTGTTTGTTTGTTGGATTGTTGGCTTGTTGGTTTGTTGGTTTATTGGCTTGTTGGTTTGTTGGTTTGTTGGCTTGTTGGCTTCTTGCTTTGTTCGTTTGATGGTTTGTTGGTTTGTTGGTTTTTTGGTTTGTTGGTTTGTTGGTTTGTTGGCTTGTTGGCTTGTTGGTTTGTTGGTTTGTTGGCTTGTTGGTTTGTTAGTTTGTTGGTTTTTTGGCTTGTTGGCTTGTTGGTTTGTTGGTTTTTTGGTTTGTTGGTTTGTTGGTTTGTTGGTTTGTTGGTTTGTTGGTTTGTTGGTTTGTTGGTTTGTTGGTTTGTTGGTTTGTTGGTTTGTTGGTTTGTTGGCTTGTTGGCTTGTCGGTTTGTTGGTTTGTTGGTTTGTTGGTTTGTTGGTTTGTTGGTTTGTTGGTTTTTTGGTTTGTTGGTTTATTTGTTTGTTGGCTGGTTGGCTTGTTGGTTTATTGGTTTGTTGGTTTGTGGGCTTGTTGGTTTGTTGGTTTGTTGGCTTGTTGGCTTGTTGGTTTTTTGGTTTGTTGGCTTGTTGACTTGTTGGTTTGTTGGTTTGTTGGTTTTTTGGTTTGTTGGTTTGTTGGTTTGTTGGTTTGTTGGTTTGTTGGTTTGTTGGTTTATTTGTTTGTTGGTTTGTTGGCTTGTTGGCTTGTTGGTTTGTTGGTTTGTTGGTTTGTTGGTTTGTTGGTTTGTTGGCTTGTTGGTTTGTTGGTTTGTTGGCTTGTTGGCTTGTTGCTTTGTTGGTTTGTTGGTTTGTTGGCTTGTTGGCTTTTTGGTTTGTTAGTTTGTTTGCTTTTTGGTTACTTGGTTTGTTGGTTTGTTGGTTTGTTGGCTTGTTGGTTTGTTGCCTTGTGGGTTTGTTGGCTTGTTGGTTTGTTGGTTTCTTGGTTTGTTGGTTTGTTGATTTGTTGATTTGTTGGTTTGTTGGTTTGTTGGTTTGTTGATTTGTTGATTTGTTGGTTTGTTGGCATGTTGGTTTGTTGGTTTGTTGGTTTGTTGGCTTGTTGCTTTGTTCGTTTGATGATTTGTTGGTTTGTTGGTTTTTTGGTTTGTTGGTTTGTTGATTTGTTGGCTTGTTGGCTTGTTGGTTTGTTGGTTTGTTGGCTTGTTGGTTTGTTAGTTTGTTGGTTTGTTGGCTTGTTGGCTTGTTGGTTTGTTGGTTTTTTGGTTTGATGGTTTGTTGGTTTGTTGGTTTGTTGGTTTCTTGGTTTGTTGGTTTGTTGGTTTGTTGGTTTGTTGGTTTGTTGGTTTGTTCGTGTGATGGTTTGTTGGTTTGTTGGTTCTTTGGTTTGTTGGTTTGTTGGTTTGTTGGTTTCTTGGTTTGTTGGTTTGTTGGTTTGTTGGTTTGTTGGTTTGTTGGTTTGTTGGTTTATTTGTTTGTTGGTGTGTTGGCTTGTTGGTTTGTTGGCTTGTTGGTTTGTTGGTTTGTTGGTTTGTTGGCTTGTTGCTTTGTTGGTTTGTTGGCTTCTTGGCTTGTTGCTTTGTTGGTTTGTTGGTTTGTTGGCTTGTTGGCTTGTTGGTTTGTTATTTTGTTGGCTTTTTGGTTACTTGGTTTGTTGGTTTGTTGGTTTGTTGGCTTGTTGGTTTGTTGGTTTGCTGGTTTGTTGGCTTGTTGGCTTGTTGGTTTGTTGGTTTGTTGGTTTGTTTGTTTGTTGGTTTGTTGGTTTGTTGGTTTGTTGGTTTGTTGGTTTGTTGGTTTGTTGGTTTGTTGGTTTGTTCGTGTGATGGTTTGTTGGTTTGTTTGTTCTTTGGTTTGTTGGTTTGTTGGTTTGTTGGTTTCTTGGTTTGTTGGTTTGTTGATTTGTTGATTTGTTGGTTTGTTGGCATGTTGGTTTGTTGGTTTGTTGGTTTGTTGGCTTGTTAGTTTGTTGGTTTGTTGGTTTGTTGGCTTGTTGGTTTGTTGGTTTGTTGGTTTGTTGGTTTGTTTGTTTGTTGGTTTGTTGGTTTGTTGGTTTGTTGGTTTGTTGGTTTGTTGGTTTGTTGGTTTGTTGGCTTGTTGGTTTGTTGGTTTGTTGGTTTGTTGGCTTGTTGGTTGGTTGGTTTGTTGGCTTGTTGGTTTGTTGGTTTGTTGGTTTGTTGGATTGTTGGCTTGTTGCTTTGTTCGTTTGATGATTTGTTGGTTTGTTGGTTTTTTAGTTTGTTGGTTTGTTGATTTGTTGGCTTGTTGGCTTGTTGGTTTGTTGGTTTGTTGGCTTGTTGGTTTGTTAGTTTGTTGGTTTGTTGGCTTGTTGGCTTGTTGGTTTGTTGGTTTTTTGGTTTGATGGTTTGTTGGTTTGTTGGTTTGTTGGTTTCTTGGTTTGTTGGTTTGTTGGTTTATTTGTTTGTTGGTTTGTTGGCTTGTTGGCTTGTTGGTTTGTTGGTTTGTTGGTTTGTTGGCTTGTTGGCTTGTTGGTTTGTTGGTTTGTTGGTTTGTTGGTTTCTTGGTTTGTTGGTTTGTTGATTTATTGATTTGTTGGTTTGTTGGCATGTTGGTTTGATGGATTGTTGGTTTGTTGGCTTGTTGGTTTGTTGGTTTGTTGGCTTGTTGGCTTGTCGGTTTGTTGGTTTGTTGGTTTGTTGGTTTGTTGGTTTGTTGGTTTGTTGGTTTTTTGGTTTGTTGGTTTATTTGTTTGTTGGCTGGTTGGCTTGTTGGTTTATTGGTTTGTTGGTTTGTGGGCTTGTTGGTTTGTTGGTTTGTTGGCTTGTTGGCTTGTTGGTTTTTTGGTTTGTTGGCTTGTTGACTTGTTGGTTTGTTGGTTTGTTGGTTTTTTGGTTTGTTGGTTTGTTGGTTTGTTGGTTTGTTGGTTTGTTGGTTTGTTGGTTTATTTGTTTGTTGGTTTGTTGGCTTGTTGGCTTGTTGGTTTGTTGGTTTGTTGGTTTGTTGGTTTGTTGGCTTGTTGGTTTGTTGGTTTGTTGGCTTGTTGGCTTGTTGCTTTGTTGGTTTGTTGGTTTGTTGGCTTGTTGGCTTTTTGGTTTGTTAGTTTGTTTGCTTTTTGGTTACTTGGTTTGTTGGTTTGTTGGTTTGTTGGCTTGTTGGTTTGTTGCATTGTGGGTTTGTTGGCTTGTTGGTTTGTTGGTTTCTTGGTTTGTTGGTTTGTTGATTTGTTGATTTGTTGGTTTGTTGGTTTGTTGGTTTGCTGATTTGTTGATTTGTTGGTTTGTTGGCATGTTGGTTTGTTGGTTTGTTGGTTTGTTGGCTTGTTGCTTTGTTCGTTTGATGATTTGTTGGTTTGTTGGTTTTTTTGTTTGTTGGTTTGTTGATTTGTTGGCTTGTTGGCTTGTTGGTTTGTTGGTTTGTTGGCTTGTTGGTTTGTTAGTTTGTTGGTTTGTTGGCTTGTTGGCTTGTTGGTTTGTTGGTTTTTTGGTTTGATGGTTTGTTGGTTTGTTGGTTTGTTGGTTTCTTGGTTTGTTGGTTTGTTGGTTTGTTGATTTGTTGGTTTGTTGGTTTGTTCGTGTGATGGTTTGTTGGTTTGTTGGTTTGTTGGTTTGTTGGTTTCTTGGTTTGTTGGTTTGTTGGTTTGTTGGTTTGTTGGTTTGTTGGTTTGTTGGTTTGTTGGTTTATTTGTTTGTTGGTGTGTTGGCTTGTTGGTTTGTTGGCTTGTTGGTTTGTTGGTTTGTTGGTTTGTTGGCTTGTTGCTTTGTTGGTTTGTTGGCTTCTTGGCTTGTTGCTTTGTTGGTTTGTTGGTTTGTTGGCTTGTTGGCTTGTTGGTTTGTTATTTTGTTGGCTTTTTGGTTACTTGGTTTGTTGGTTTGTTGGTTTGTTGGCTTGTTGGTTTGTTGGTTTGCTGGTTTGTTGGCTTGTTGGCTTGTTGGTTTGTTGGTTTGTTGGTTTGTTTGTTTGTTGGTTTGTTGGTTTGTTGGTTTGTTGGTTTGTTGGTTTGTTGGTTTGTTCGTGTGATGGTTTGTTGGTTTGTTTGTTCTTTGGTTTGTTGGTTTGTTGGTTTGTTGGTTTCTTGGTTTGTTGGTTTGTTGATTTGTTGATTTGTTGGTTTGTTGGCATGTTGGTTTGTTGGTTTGTTGGTTTGTTGGCTTGTTAGTTTGTTGGTTTGTTGGTTTGTTGGCTTGTTGGTTTGTTGGTTTGTTGGTTTGTTGGTTTGTTTGTTTGTTGGTTTGTTGGTTTGTTGGTTCTTTGGTTTGTTGGTTTGTTGGTTTGTTGGTTTCTTGGTTTGTTGGTTTGTTGATTTGTTGATTTGTTGGTTGGTTTGCATGTTGGTTTGTTGGTTTGTTGGTTTGTTGGCTTGTTAGTTTGTTGGTTTGTTGGTTTGTTGGCTTGTTGGTTTGTTGGTTTCTTGGTTACTTAGTTTGTTGGTTTGTTGGCTTGTTGGCTTGTTGGTTTGTTGGTTTGTTGGCTTGTTGGTTTGTTAGTTTGTTGGTTTGTTGGCTTGTTGGCTTGTTGGTTTGTTGGCTTGTTGGCTTGTTGGTTTGTTAGTTTGTTAGCTTTTTGGTTACTTGGTTTGTTGGTTTGTTGGCTTGTTGGCTTGTTGGTTTGTTGGTTTGTTGGTTTGTTGGTTTGTTGGTTTGTTGGTTTTTTGGTTTGTTGGTTTACTTGTTTGTTGGTTTGTTGGCTTGTTGGTTTGTTGGTTTGTTGGTTTGTTGGTTTGTTGGTTTGTTGGCTTGTTGGCTTGTTGGTTTGTTAGTTTGTTGGCTTTTTGGTTACTTGGTTTGTTGGCTTGTTGGCTTGTTGGTTTGTTGCTTTGTTTGTTTGTTGGTTTGTTCGTTTGTTGGTTTGTTGGTTTGCTGGTTTGTTCGTTTTTTGGTTTGTTGGTTTGTTGGTTTTTTTGGCTTGTTGGCTGGTTGGTTTGTTGGTTTGTTCGTTTGTTGGTTTGTTGGTTTGTTGGTTTGTTGGTTTGTTGGTTTGTTGGTTTGTTCGTTTGTTGGTGTGTTGGTGTGTTGATTTGTTGGCTTTTTGGTTTGTTGGTGTTGTGGTTTGTTGGGTTGTTGGTTTGTTGGTTTGTTAGTTTTTTCGTTTGTTGACTTGTGGGTTTGTTGGCTTGTTGGTGTGTTGGTTTGTTGGTTTGTTGGTTTGTTGATTTGTTTGTTTGTTGGTTTGTTGGTTTGTTTGGTTGTTGACTTGTTGGTTTGTTGGTTTGTTGGCTTGTTGGTTTGTTGGTTTGTTGGTTTGTTGGTTTGTTGGTTTGTTGGTTTGTTGGTTTGTTGGTTTGTTCGTTTGTTGGGTTGTTTGTTTGTTGGTTTGTTGGTTTGTTCGTTTGTTGGTTTGTTGGTTTGTTGGTTTGTTGGTTTGTTGGTTTGTTGGTTTGTTGGTTTGTTGGTTTGTTGGTTTGTTGGTTTGTTGGTTTGTTGGTTTATTGGTTTGTTGGTTTGTTGGTTTGTTGGTTTGTTTGTTTGTTGGCTTGTTGGTTTGTTGGCTTGTTGGTTTGTTAGTTTGTTGGCGTTTTGGTTACTTGGTTTGTTGGTTTGTTGGTTTGTTGGTTTGTTGGTTTGTTGGTTTGTTGGTTTATTTGTTTGTTGGTGTGTTGGCTTGTTGGTTTGTTGGCTTGTTGGTTTGTTGGTTTGTTGGTTTGTTGGCTTGTTGCTTTGTTGGTTTGTTGGCTTCTTGGCTTGTTGCTTTGTTGGTTTGTTGGTTTGTTGGCTTGTTGGCTTGTTGGTTTGTTATTTTGTTGGCTTTTTGGTTACTTGGTTTGTTGGTTTGTTGGTTTGTTGGCTTGTTGGTTTGTTGGTTTGCTGGTTTGTTGGCTTGTTGGCTTGTTGGTTTGTTGGTTTGTTGGTTTGTTTGTTTGTTGGTTTGTTGGTTTGTTGGTTTGTTGGTTTGTTGGTTTGTTGGTTTGTTGGTTTGTTCGTGTGATGGTTTGTTGGTTTGTTTGTTCTTTGGTTTGTTGGTTTGTTGGTTTGTTGGTTTCTTGGTTTGTTGGTTTGTTGATTTGTTGATTTGTTGGTTTGTTGGCATGTTGGTTTGTTGGTTTGTTGGTTTGTTGGCTTGTTAGTTTGTTGGTTTGTTGGTTTGTTGGCTTGTTGGTTTGTTGGTTTGTTGGTTTGTTGGTTTGTTTGTTTGTTGGTTTGTTGGTTTGTTGGTTCTTTGGTTTGTTGGTTTGTTGGTTTGTTGGTTTCTTGGTTTGTTGGTTTGTTGATTTGTTGATTTGTTGGTTGGTTGGCATGTTGGTTTGTTGGTTTGTTGGTTTGTTGGCTTGTTAGTTTGTTGGTTTGTTGGTTTGTTGGCTTGTTGGTTTGTTGGTTTCTTGGTTACTTAGTTTGTTGGTTTGTTGGCTTGTTGGCTTGTTGGTTTGTTGGTTTGTTGGCTTGTTGGTTTGTTAGTTTGTTGGTTTGTTGGCTTGTTGGCTTGTTGGTTTGTTGGCTTGTTGGCTTGTTGGTTTGTTAGTTTGTTAGCTTTTTGGTTACTTGGTTTGTTGGTTTGTTGGCTTGTTGGCTTGTTGGTTTGTTGGTTTGTTGGTTTGTTGGTTTGTTGGTTTGTTGGTTTTTTGGTTTGTTGGTTTACTTGTTTGTTGGTTTGTTGGCTTGTTGGTTTGTTGGTTTGTTGGTTTGTTGGTTTGTTGGTTTGTTGGCTTGTTGGCTTGTTGGTTTGTTAGTTTGTTGGCTTTTTGGTTACTTGGTTTGTTGGCTTGTTGGCTTGTTGGTTTGTTGCTTTGTTTGTTTGTTGGTTTGTTCGTTTGTTGGTTTGTTGGTTTGTTGGTTTGTTCGTTTTTTGGTTTGTTGGTTTGTTGGTTTTTTTGGCTTGTTGGCTGGTTGGTTTGTTGGTTTGTTCGTTTGTTGGTTTGTTGGTTTGTTGGTTTGTTGGTTTGTTGGTTTGTTCGTTTGTTGGTGTGTTGGTGTGTTGATTTGTTGGCTTTTTGGTTTGTTGGTGTTGTGGTTTGTTGGGTTGTTGGTTTGTTGGTTTGTTAGTTTTTTCGTTTGTTGACTTGTGGGTTTGTTGGCTTGTTGGTGTGTTGGTTTGTTGGTTTGTTGGTTTGTTGATTTGTTTGTTTGTTGGTTTGTTGGTTTGTTTGGTTGTTGACTTGTTGGTTTGTTGGTTTGTTGGCTTGTTGGTTTGTTGGTTTGTTGGTTTGTTGGTTTGTTGGTTTGTTGGTTTGTTGGTTTGTTGGTTTGTTCGTTTGTTGGGTTGTTTGTTTGTTGGTTTGTTGGTTTGTTCGTTTGTTGGTTTGTTGGTTTGTTGGTTTGTTGGTTTGTTGGTTTGTTGGTTTGTTGGTTTGTTGGTTTGTTGGTTTGTTGGTTTGTTGGTTTGTTGGTTTGTTGGTTTATTGGTTTGTTGGTTTGTTGGTTTGTTGGTTTGTTTGTTTGTTGGCTTGTTGGTTTGTTGGCTTGTTGGTTTGTTAGTTTGTTGGCGTTTTGGTTACTTGGTTTGTTGGTTTGTTGGTTCGTTGGTTTGTTGGCTTGTTGGTTTGTTGGCTTGTTGGTTTGTTGGTTTGTTGGTTTGTTGGTTTTTTGGTTTGTTGGTTTGTTGGTTGTTGGCTTGTTGGTTTGTTGGTTTGATGGCTTGTTGGTTTGTTGGTTTGTTGGTTTATTGGTTTGTTGGCTTGTGGGTTTGTTGGTTTATTGGTTTGTTGGCTTGTTGGTTACTTAGTTTGTTGGTTTGTTGGCATGTTGGCTTGTCGGCTTGTTAGTTTGTTGGTTTGTTGTTTTGTTGGTTTGTTGGTTAGTTGGTTTGGTGGTTTGTTGGCTTGTTGGTTTGTTGGTTTGTTGGTTTGTTGGTTTGTTGGTTCATTTGTTTGTTGGTTTGTTGGCTTGTTGGTTTGTTGGTTTGTTGGCTTCTTGGTTTGTTGGTTTGTTGGATTGTTGGTTACTTAGTTTGTTGGTTTGTTGGCATGTTGGTTTGTTGGTTACTTGGTTTGTTAGTTTGTTGGTTTGGTGGCTTGTTGGCTTGTTGGTTTGTTGGTTTGTTGGTTTGTTGGCTTGTTGGTTTGTTGGCTTGTTGGTTTGTTGGTTTGTTGGTTTGTTGGCTTGTTTGTTACTTAGTTTGTTGGTTTGTTGGCATGTTGGCTTGTTGGCTTGTTGGTTTGTTGGTTTGTTTGTTTGTTGGTTTGTTGGTTTGTTGGTTTGTTGGTTTGTTGGTTTGTTGGTTTTTTGGTTTGTTGGTTTATTTGTTTGTTGGTTTGTTTGCTTGTTGGTTTGTTGGTTTGTTGGTTTGTTGGTTTGTTGGTTTATCTGTTTGTTGGTTTGTTGGCTTGTTGGTTTGTTAGTTTGTTGGTTTGTTGGCTTGTTGGTTTGTTTGCTTGTTGGTTTGTTGGTTTGTTGGTTTGTTGGCTTGTTGGTTTGTTGGTTTGTTGGCTTGTGGGCTTGTTGGTTTGTTGGTTTGTTGGTTTGTTGGCTTGTTGGTTTGTTAGTTTGTTGGCTTGTTGGCTAGTTGGTTTGTTGGTTTGTTGGTTTGTTGATTTGTTGGCTTGTTGGTTTTTTGGTTTGTTGGCATGTTGGTTTGTTAGTTTGTTGGTTTGTTGGCTTGTTGGTTTGTTGGCTTGTTGGTTTGTTAGTTTGTTGGCGTTTTGGTTACATGGTTTGTTGGTTTGTTGGTTCGTTGGTTTGTTGGCTTGTTGGTTTGTTGGCTTGTTGGTTTGTTGGTTTGTTGGTTTGTTGGTTTTTTGGTTTGTTGGTTTGTTGGTTGTTGGCTTGTTGGTTTGTTGGTTTGTTGGCTTGTTGGTTTGTTGGTTTGTTGGTTTGTTGGTTTGTTGGCTTGTTGGTTTGTTGGTTTGTTGGTTTGTTGGCTTGTTGGTTACTTAGTTTGTTGGTTTGTTGGCATGTTGGCTTGTTGGCTTGTTAGTTTGTTGGTTTGTTGGTTTGTTGGTTTGTTGGTTAGTTGGTTTGGTGGTTTGTTGGCTTGTTGGTTTGTTGGTTTGTTGGTTTGTTGGTTTGTTGGTTCATTTGTTTGTTGGTTTGTTGGCTTGTTGGTTTGTTGGTTTGTTGGCTTCTTGGTTTGTTGGTTTGTTGGATTGTTGGTTACTTAGTTTGTTGGTTTGTTGGCATGTTGGTTTGTTGGTTACTTGGTTTGTTAGTTTGTTGGTTTGGTGGCTTGTTGGCTTGTTGGTTTGTTGGTTTGTTGGTTTGTTGGCTTGTTGGTTTGTTGGCTTGTTGGTTTGTTGGTTTGTTGGTTTGTTGGCTTGTTTGTTACTTAGTTTGTTGGTTTGTTGGCATGTTGGCTTGTTGGCTTGTTGGTTTGTTGGTTTGTTTGTTTGTTGGTTTGTTGGTTTGTTGGTTTGTTGGTTTGTTGGTTTTTTGGTTTGTTGGTTTATTTGTTTGTTGGTTTGTTTGCTTGTTGGTTTGTTGGTTTGTTGGTTTGTTGGTTTGTTGGTTTATCTGTTTGTTGGTTTGTTGGCTTGTTGGTTTGTTGGTTTGTTGGTTTGTTGGCTTGTTGGTTTGTTGGCTTGTTGGTTTGTTGGTTTGTTGGTTTGTTGGCTTGTTGGTTTGTTGGTTTGTTGGCTTGTGGGCTTGTTGGTTTGTTGGTTTGTTGGTTTGTTGGCTTGTTGGTTTGTTAGTTTGTTGGCTTGTTGGCTAGTTGGTTTGTTGGTTTGTTGGTTTGTTGATTTGTTGGCTTGTTGGTTTTTTGGTTTGTTGGCATGTTGGTTTGTTAGTTTGTTGGTTTGTTGGTTTGTTAGTTTGTTGGTTTGTTGCTTTGTTGGTTTGTTGGTTTGTTGGTTTGTTGGCTTGTTGGCTTGTTGGTTTTTTGGCTTGTTGGTTTGTTAGTTTGTTGGCTTTTTGGTTACTTGGTTTGTTGGTTTGTTGGATTGTTGGCTTGTTGGTTTGTTGGTTTGTTGGCTTGTTGGCTTGTTGGTTTTTTGGTTTGTTGGTTTGTTGGTTTATTTGTTGGTTGGTTTGTTGGCTTGTTGGCTTGTTGGTTTGTTGGTTTGTTGGTTTGTTGGCTTGTTGGCTTGTTGGTTTGTTGGTTTGTTGGTTTGTTGGCTTGTTGGTTTGTTGGTTTGTTGGTTTGTTGGCTTGTTGGCTTGTTGGTTTGTTGGTTTGTTGGCTTGTTGGTTTGTTGGCTTGTTGGTTTGTTGGTTTGTTGGTTTGTTGGCTTGTTGGCTTGTTGATTTGTTGGTTTGTTGATTTGTTGGCTTGTTGCTTTGTTAGTTTGTTGGTTTGTTGGTTTGTTGGTTTGTTGGTTTGTTGGTTTGTTGGCTTGTTGGTTTGTTGGTTTGTTGGCTTGTTGGTTTGTTGGTTTGTTGGCTTGTTGGCTTGTTGGTTTGTTGGTTTGTTGGTTTGTTGGCTTGTTGGTTTGTTGGTTTGTCGGCTTGTTGGCTTGTTGCTTTGTTCGTTTGATGGTTTGTTGGTTTGTTGGTTTTTTGGTTTGTTGGTTTTTTGGTTTGTTGGCTTGTTGGTTTGTTGGTTTGTTGGCTTGTGGGCTTGTTGGTTTGTTGGTTTGTTGGTTTGTTGGCTTGTTGGTTTGTTAGTTTGTTGGCTTGTTGGCTAGTTGGTTTTGTTGGTTTGGTTTGGTTACTTGGTTTGTTGGTTTGTTGGATTGTTGGCTTGTTGGTTTGTTGGTTTGTTGGCTTGTTGGCTTGTTGGTTTATTGGTTTGTTGGTTTGTTGGTTTATTTGTTGGTTGGTTTGTTGGCTTGTTGGGTTGTTGGTTTGTTGGTTTGTTGGTTTGTTGGCTTGTTGGCTTGTTGGTTTGTTGGTTTGTTGGCTTGTTGGTTTGTTGGTTTGTTGGTTTGTTGGCTTGTTGGCTTGTTGGTTAGTTGGTTTGTTGGCTTGTTGGTTTGTTGGCTTGTTGGTTTGTTGGTTTGTTGGTTTGTTGGCTTGTTGGCTTGTTGGTTTGTTGGTTTTTTGGTTTGTTGGCTTGTTGCTTTGTTAGTTTGTTGGTTTGTTGGTTTGTTGGTTTGTTGGTTTGTTAGTTTGTTGGCTTGTTGGTTTGTTGGTTTGTTGGCTTGTTGGTTTGTTGGTTTGTTGGCTTGTTGGCTTGTTGGTTTGTTGGTTTGTTGGCTTGTTGGTTTGTTGGTTTGTCGGCTTGTTGGCTTGTTGCTTTGTTCGTTTGATGGTTTGTTGGTTTGTTGGTTTTTTGGTTTGTTGGTTTTTTGGTTTGTTGCTTTGTTGGTTTGTTGGTTTGTTGACTTGTTGGCTTGTTGGTTTGTTGGATTCTTGATTTGTTAGTTTGTTGGCTTTTTGATTATTTGGTTTGTTGGTTTGTTGGCTTGTTGGCTTGTTGGTTTGTTGGTTTGTTGGTTTATTTGTTTGTTGGTTTGTTGGCTTGTTGGTTTGTTGGTTTGTTGGTTTGTTGGTTTGTTGGCTTGTTGGCTTGTTGGTTTGTTAGTTTGTTAGCTTTTTGGTTACTTGGTTTGTTGGTTTGTTGGCTTGTTGGCTTGTTGGTTTGTTGGTTTGTTGGTTTGTTGGTTTGTTGGTTTGTTGGTTTATTTGTTTGTTGGTTTGTTGGCTTGTTGGTTTGTTGGTTTGTTGGTTTGTTGGTTTGTTGGCTTGTTGGCTTGTTGGTTTGTTAGTTTGTTGGCTTTTTGGTTACTTGGTTTGTTGGCTTGTTGGCTTGTTGGTTTGTTGCTTTGTTTGTTTGTTGGTTTGTTCGTTTGTTGGTTTGTTGGTTTGTTCGTTTTTTGGTTTGTTGGTTTGTTGGTTTTTTTGGCTTGTTGGCTGGTTGGTTTGTTGGTTTGTTCGTTTGTTGGTTTGTTCGTTTGTTGGTTTGTTTGTTTGTTAGTTAGTTGGTTTGTTGGTTTGTTGGTTTGTTGGTTTGTTGGCTTGTTGGTTTGTTGGTTTGATAGTTTGTTCGTTTGTTGGCTTGTTAGTTTGTTGGCTTGTTGGTTTGTTGGTTTGTTGGTTTGTTGGTTTGTTGGTTTGTTGGTTTGTTCGTTTGTTGGTGTGTTGGTGTGTTGATTTGTTGGCTTTTTGGTTTGTTGGTGTTGTGGTTTGTTGGGTTGTTGGTTTGTTGGTTTGTTAGTTTGTTCGTTTGTTGACTTGTGGGTTTGTTGGCTTGTTGGTTTGTTGGTTTGTTGGTTTGTTGGCGTGTTGGTTTGTTGGTTTGTTGGTTTGTTCGTTTGTTGGTTTGTTGGCTTGTTGGTTTGTTGGTTTGTTGGTTTGTTGGCTTGTTGGCTTGTTGGTTTGTTGGTTTGTTCGTTTGTTGGTTTGTTGGTTTGTTGGTTTGTTGGTTTGTTGGTTTGTTGGTTTGTTGGTTTGTTGGTTTGTTGGTTTGTTGGTTTATTGGTTTATTGGTTTGTTGGTTTGTTGGTTTGTTGGCTTGTTGGCTTGTTGGTTTATTGGTTTGTTCGTTTGTTGGTTTGTTGGTTTGTTTGTTTGTTGGTTTGTTTGTTTGTTGGTTTGTTGGTTTGTTGGCTTGTTGGTTTGTTGGTTTGTTGGCTTGTTGGTTTGTTAGTTTGTTCGTTTGTTGGTTTGCTGGTTTGTTGATTTATTGGTTTGTTGGGTTGTTGGTTTGTTATTTTGTTGGTTTGTTGGCTTGTTGGTTTGTTGGTTTGTTGGCTTGTTGGTTTGTTGGTTTGTCGGTTTGTTGGTGTGTTGGTTTATTGGTTTTTTGGTTTGTTGGTTTGTTGGTTTGTTGGTTTGTTGGTTTGTTGATTTGTTTGTTTGTTGGTTTGTTGGTTTGTTGGTTTGTTGGCTTGTTGACTTATTGGTTTGTTGGTTTGTTGGCTTGTTGGTTTTTTGGTTTGTTGGTTTGTTGGTTTGTTGGTTTGTTGGTTTGTTGGTTTGTTCGTTTGTTGGGTTGTTTGTTTGTTGGTTTGTTGGTTTGTTCGTTTGTTGGTTTGTTGGTTTGTTGGTTTGTTGGTTTGTTGGTTTGTTGGTTTGTTGGTTTGTTGGTTTATTTGTTTGTTGGTTTGTTGGTTTGTTGGTTTGTTGGTTTGTTGGTTTGTTGATTTGTTGGTTTGTTGATTTGTTGGCTTGTTGGGTTGTTGGTTTGTTATTTTGTTGGCTTGTTGGCTTGTTGGTTTGTTGGTTTGTTGGCTTGTTGTTTTGTTGGTTTGTTGGTTTGTTGGTGTGTTGGTTTATTGGTTTTTTGGTTTGTTGGTTTGTTGGTTTGTTGGTTTGTTGGTTTGTTGATTTGTTTGTTTGTTGGTTTGTTGGTTTGTTGGTTTGTTTGCTTGTTGACTTGTTGGTTTGTTGGTTTGTTGGCTTGTTGGTTTGTTGGTTTGTTGGTTTGTTGGTTTGTTGGTTTGTTGGTTTGTTGGTTTGTTCGTTTGTTGGGTTGTTTGTTTGTTGGTTTGTTGGTTTGTTCGTTTGTTGGTTTGTTGGTTTCTTGGTTTGTTGGTTTGTTGGTTTGTTGGTTTGTTGGTTTGTTGGTTTGTTGGTTTGTTGGTTTGTTGGTTTGTTGGTTTATTGGTTTGTTGGTTTGTTGGTTTGTTGGTTTGTTTGTTTGTTGGCTTGTTGGTTTGTTGGCTTGTTGGTTTGTTAATTTGTTGGCGTTTTGGTTACTTGGTTTGTTGGTTTGTTGGTTCGTTGGTTTGTTGGCTTGTTGGTTTGTTGACTTGTTGGTTTGTTGGTTTGTTGGTTTGTTGGTTTTTTGGTTTGTTGGTTTGTTGGTTGTTGGCTTGTTGGTTTGTTGGTTTGTTGGCTTGTTGGTTTGTTGGTTTGTTGGTTTGTTGGTTTGTTGGCTTGTTGGTTTGTTGGTTTGTTGATTTGTTGGCTTGTTGGTTACTCAGTTTGTTGGTTTGTTGGCATGTTGGCTTGTTGGCTTGTTAGTTTGTTGGTTTGTTGGTTTGTTGGTTTGTTGGTTAGTTGGTTTGGTGGGTTGTTGGCTTGTTGGTTTGTTGGTTTGTTGGTTTGTTGGTTTGTTGGTTCATTTGTTTGTTGGTTTGTTGGCTTGTTGGTTTGTTGGTTTGTTGGCTTCTTGGTTTGTTGGTTTGTTGGATTGTTGGTTACTTAGTTTGTTGGTTTGTTGGCATGTTGGTTTGTTGGTTACTTGGTTTGTTAGTTTGTTGGTTTGGTGGCTTGTTGGCTTGTTGGTTTGTTGGTTTGTTGGTTTGTTGGCTTGTTGGTTTGTTGGCTTGTTGGTTTGTTGGTTTGTTGGTTTGTTGGCTTGTTTGTTACTTAGTTTGTTGGTTTGTTGGCATGTTGGCTTGTTGGCTTGTTGGTTTGTTGGTTTGTTTGTTTGTTGGTTTGTTGGTTTGTTGGTTTGTTGGTTTTTTGGTTTGTTGGTTTATTTGTTTGTTGGTTTGTTTGCTTGTTGGTTTGTTGGTTTGTTGGTTTGTTGGTTTGTTGGTTTATCTGTTTGTTGGTTTGTTGGCATGTTGGTTTGTTGGTTTGTTGGTTTGTTGGCTTGTTGGTTTGTTTGCTTGTTGGTTTGTTGGTTTGTTGGTTTGTTGGCTTGTGGGCTTGTTGGTTTGTTGGTTTGTTGGTTTTTTGGCTTGTTGGTTTGTTAGTTTGTTGGCTTTTTGGTTACTTGGTTTGTTGGTTTGTTGGATTGTTGGCTTGTTGGTTTGTTGGTTTGTTGGCTTGTTGGCTTGTTGGTTTATTGGTTTGTTGGTTTGTTGGTTTATTTGTTGGTTGGTTTGTTGGCTTGTTGGCTTGTTGGTTTGTTGGTTTGTTGGCTTGTTGGTTTTTTGGTTTGTTGGTTTGTTGGTTTGTTGGTTTGTTGGTTTGTTGGTTTGTTGGTTTGTTGGTTTGTTCGTTTGTTGGGTTGTTTGTTTGTTGGTTTGTTGGTTTGTTCGTTTGTTGGTTTGTTGGTTTGTTGGTTTGTTGGTTTGTTGGTTTGTTTGGTTTGTTGGTTTGTTGGTTTATTTGTTTGTTGGTTTGTTGGTTTGTTGGTTTGTTGGTTTGTTGATTTGTTGGTTTGTTGATTTGTTGGCTTGTTGGGTTGTTGGTTTGTTATTTTGTTGGCTTGTTGGCTTGTTGGTTTGTTGGTTTGTTGGCTTGTTGGTTTGTTGGTTTGTTGGTTTGTTGGTGTGTTGGTTTATTGGTTTTTTGGTTTGTTGGTTTGTTGGTTTGTTGGTTTGTTGGTTTGTTGATTTGTTTGTTTGTTGGTTTGTTGGTTTGTTGGTTTGTTTGCTTGGTGACTTGTTGGTTTGTTGGTTTGTTGGCTTGTTGGTTTGTTGGTTTGTTGGTTTGTTGGTTTGTTGGTTTGTTGGTTTGTTGGTTTGTTCGTTTGTTGGGTTGTTTGTTTGTTGGTTTGTTGGTTTGTTCGTTTGTTGGTTTGTTGGTTTGTTGGTTTGTTGGTTTGTTGGTTTGTTGGTTTGTTGGTTTGTTGGTTTGTTGGTTTGTTGGTTTGTTGGTTTGTTGGTTTATTGGTTTGTTGGTTTGTTGGTTTGTTGGTTTGTTTGTTTGTTGGCTTGTTGGTTTGTTGGCTTGTTGGTTTGTTAGTTTGTTGGCGTTTTGGTTACTTGGTTTGTTGGTTTGTTGGTTCGTTGGTTTGTTGGCTTGTTGGTTTGTTGGCTTGTTGGTTTGTTGGTTTGTTGGTTTGTTGGTTTTTTGGTTTGTTGGTTTGTTGGTTGTTGGCTTGTTGGTTTGTTGGTTTGTTGGCTTGTTGGTTTGTTGGTTTGTTGGTTTGTTGGTTTGTTGGCTTGTTGGTTTGTTGGTTTGTTGATTTGTTGGCTTGTTGGTTACTTAGTTTGTTGGTTTGTTGGCATGTTGGCTTGTTGGCTTGTTAGTTTGTTGGTTTGTTGGTTTGTTGGTTTGTTGGTTAGTTGGTTTGGTGGGTTGTTGGCTTGTTGGTTTGTTAGTTTGTTGGTTTGTTGGTTTGTTGGTTCATTTGTTTGTTGGTTTGTTGGCTTGTTGGTTTGTTGGTTTGTTGGCTTCTTGGTTTGTTGGTTTGTTGGATTGTTGGTTACTTAGTTTGTTGGTTTGTTGGCATGTTGGTTTGTTGGTTACTTGGTTTGTTAGTTTGTTGGTTTGGTGGCTTGTTGGCTTGTTGGTTTGTTGGTTTGTTGGTTTGTTGGCTTGTTGGTTTGTTGGCTTGTTGGTTTGTTGGTTTGTTGGCTTGTTTGTTACTTAGTTTGTTGGTTTGTTGGCATGTTGGCTTGTTGGCTTGTTGGTTTGTTGGTTTGTTTGTTTGTTGGTTTGTTGGTTTGTTGGTTTGTTAGTTTGTTGGTTTGTTGGTTTGTTGGTTTTTTGGTTTGTTGGTTTATTTGTTTGTTGGTTTGTTTGCTTGTTGGTTTGTTGGTTTGTTGGTTTGTTGGTTTGTTGGTTTATCTGTTTGTTGGTTTGTTGGCATGTTGGTTTGTTGGTTTGTTGGTTTGTTGGCTTGTTGGTTTGTTTGCTTGTTGGTTTGTTGGTTTGTTGGTTTGTTGGCTTGTGGGCTTGTTGGTTTGTTGGTTTGTTGGTTTGTTGGCTTGTTGGTTTGTTAGTTTGTTGGCTTGTTGGCTAGTTGGTTTGTTGGTTTGTTGGTTTGTTGATTTGTTGGCTTGTTGGTTTTTTGATTTGTTGGCATGTTGGTTTGTTAGTTTGTTGGTTTGTTGGCTTGTTGGTTTGTTGGCTTGTTGGTTTGTTAGTTTGTTGGCGTTTTGGTTACATGGTTTGTTGGTTTGTTGGTTCGTTGGTTTGTTGGCTTGTTGGTTTGTTGGCTTGTTGGTTTGTTGGTTTGTTGGTTTGTTGGTTTTTTGGTTTGTTGGTTTGTTGGTTGTTGGCTTGTTGGTTTGTTGGTTTGTTGGCTTGTTGGTTTGTTGGTTTGTTGGTTTGTTGGTTTGTTGGCTTGTTGGTTTGTTGGTTTGTTGGTTTGTTGGCTTGTTGGTTACTTAGTTTGTTGGTTTGTTGGCATGTTGGTTTGTTGGCTTGTTAGTTTGTTGGTTTGTTGGTTTGTTGGTTTGTTGGTTAGTTGGTTTGGTGGTTTGTTGGCTTGTTGGTTTGTTGGTTTGTTGGTTTGTTGGTTTGTTGGTTCATTTGTTTGTTGGTTTGTTGGCTTGTTGGTTTGTTGGTTTGTTGGCTTCTTGGTTTGTTGGTTTGTTGGATTGTTGGTTACTTAGTTTGTTGGTTTGTTGGCATGTTGGTTTGTTGGTTACTTGGTTTGTTAGTTTGTTGGTTTGGTGGCTTGTTGGCTTGTTGGTTTGTTGGTTTGTTGGTTTGTTGGCTTGTTGGTTTGTTGGCTTATTGGTTTGTTGGTTTGTTGGTTTGTTGGCTTGTTTGTTAATTAGTTTGTTGGTTTGTTGGCATGTTGGCTTGTTGGCTTGTTGGTTTGTTGGTTTGTTTGTTTGTTGGTTTGTTGGTTTGTTGGTTTGTTGGTTTGTTGGTTTGTTGGTTTTTTGGTTTGTTGGTTTATTTGTTTGTTGGTTTGTTTGCTTGTTGGTTTGTTGGTTTGTTGGTTTGTTGGTTTGTTGGTTTATCTGTTTGTTGGTTTGTTGGCTTGTTGGTTTGTTGGTTTGTTGGTTTGTTGGCTTGTTGGTTTGTTGGCTTGTTGGTTTGTTGGTTTGTTGGTTTGTTGGCTTGTTGGTTTGTTGGTTTGTTGGCTTGTGGGCTTGTTGGTTTATTGGTTTGTTGGTTTGTTGGCTTGTTGGTTTGTTAGTTTGTTGGCTTGTTGGCTAGTTGGTTTGTTGGTTTGTTGGTTTGTTGATTTGTTGGCTTGTTGGTTTTTTGGTTTGTTGGCATGTTGGTTTGTTAGTTTGTTGGTTTGTTGGTTTGTTAGTTTGTTGGTTTGTTGCTTTGTTGGTTTGTTGGTTTGTTGGTTTGTTGGCTTGTTGGCTTGTTGGTTTTTTGGCTTGTTGGTTTGTTAGTTTGTTGGCTTTTTGGTTACTTGGTTTGTTGGTTTGTTGGATTGTTGGCTTGTTGGTTTGTTGGTTTGTTGGCTTGTTGGCTTGTTGGTTTATTGGTTTGTTGGTTTGTTGGTTTATTTGTTGGTTGGTTTGTTGGCTTGTTGGCTTGTTGGTTTGTTGGTTTGTTGGTTTGTTGGCTTGTTGGCTTGTTGGTTTGTTGGTTTGTTGGTTTGTTGGCTTGTTGGTTTGTTGGTTTGTTGATTTGTTGGCTTGTTGGCTTGTTGGTTTGTTGGTTTGTTGGCTTGTTGGTTTGTTGGCTTGTTGGTTTGTTGGTTTGTTGGTTTGTTGGCTTGTTGGCTTGTTGATTTGTTGGTTTGTTGGTTTGTTGGCTTGTTGCTTTGTTAGTTTGTTGGTTTGTTGGTTTATTGGTTTGTTGGTTTGTTGGTTTGTTGGCTTGTTGATTTGTTGGTTTGTTGGCTTGTTGGTTTGTTGGTTTGTTGGCTTGTTGGCTTGTTGGTTTGTTGGTTTTTTGGTTTGTTGGCTTGTTGGTTTGTTGGTTTGTCGGCTTGTTGGCTTGTTGCTTTGTTTGTTTGATAGTTTGTTGGTTTGTTGGTTTTTTGGTTTGTTGGTTTTTTGGTTTGTTGGCTTGTTGGTTTGTTGGTTTGTTGGCTTGTGGGCTTGTTGGTTTGTTGGTTTGATGGTTTGTTGGCTTGTTGGTTTGTTAGTTTGTTGGCTTGTTGGCTAGTTGGTTTTGTTGGTTTGGTTTGGTTACTTGGTTTGTTGGTTTGTTGGATTGTTGGCTTGTTGGTTTGTTGGTTTGTTGGCTTGTTGGCTTGTTGGTTTATTGGTTTGTTGGTTTGTTGGTTTATTTGTTGGTTGGTTTGTTGGCTTGTTGGCTTGTTGGTTTGTTGGTTTGTTGGTTTGTTGGCTTGTTGGCTTGTTGGTTTGTTGGTTTGTTGGCTTGTTGGTTTGTTGGTTTGTTGGTTTGTTGGCTTGTTGGCTTGTTGGTTAGTTGGTTTGTTGGCTTGTTGGTTTGTTGGCTTGTTGGTTTGTTGGTTTGTTGGTTTGTTGGCTTGTTGGCTTGTTGGTTTGTTGGTTTGTTGGTTTGTTGGCTTGTTGCTTTGTTAGTTTGTTGGTTTGTTGGTTTGTTGGTTTGTTGGTTTGTTGGTTTGTTAGTTTGTTGGCTTGTTGGTTTGTTGGTTTGTTGGCTTGTTGGTTTGTTGGTTTGTTGGCTTGTTGGCTTGTTGGTTTGTTGGTTTGTTGGCTTGTTGGTTTGTTGGTTTGTCGGCTTGTTGGCTTGTTGCTTTGTTCGTCTGATGGTTTGTTGGTTTGTTGGTTTTTTGGTTTGTTGGTTTTTTGGTTTGTTGCTTTGTTGGTTTGTTGGTTTGTTGACTTGTTGGCTTGTTGGTTTGTTGGCTTGTTGATTTGTTAGTTTGTTGGCTTTTTGATTACTTGGTTTGTTGGTTTGTTGGCTTGTTGGCTTGTTGGTTTGTTGGTTTGTTGGTTTATTTGTTTGTTGGTTTGTTGGCTTGTTGGTTTGTTGGTTTGTTGGTTTGTTGGTTTGTTGGTTTGTTGGCTTGTTGGCTTGTTGGTTTGTTAGTTTGTTAGCTTTTTGGTTACTTGGTTTGTTGGTTTGTTGGCTTGTTGGCTTGTTGGTTTGTTGGTTTGTTGGTTTGTTGGTTTGTTGGTTTGTTGGTTTTTTGGTTTGTTGGTTTGTTGGTTTATTTGTTTGTTGGTTTGTTGGCTTGTTGATTTGTTGGTTTGTTGGTTTGTTGGTTTGTTGGCTTGTTGGCTTGTTGGTTTGTTAGTTTGTTGGCTTTTTGGTTACTTGGTTTGTTGGCTTGTTGGCTTGTTGGTTTGTTGCTTTGTTCGTTTGATGGTTTGTTGGTTTGTTGGTTACTTGGTTTGTTGTTTTGTTGGTTTGTTGGCTTGTTGGTTTGTTGGTTTGTTGGTTTTTTGGTTTGTTGGTTTGTTGGCTTGTTGGCTTGTTGGTTTGTTAGTTTGTTGGCTTTTTGGTTACTTGGTTTGTTGGTTTGTTGGCTTGTTGGCTTGTTGGTTTGTTGGCTTGTTGGTTTGTTGGTTTGTTGGTTTGTTGGCTTGTTGGCTTGTTGGTTTGTTGGTTTGTTGGTTTGTTGGTTTGTTGGTTTGTTGGTATGTTGGTTTTTTGGTTTGTTGGTTTATTTGTTTGTTGGTTTGTTGGCTTGTTGGTTTGTTGGTTTGTTGGTTTGTTGGTTTGTTGGCTTGTTGGCTTGTTGGTTTGTTAGTTTGTTGGCTTTTTGGTTACTTGGTTTGTTGGCTTGTTGGCTTGTTGGTTTGTTGCTTTGTTCGTTTGATGGTTTGTTGGTTTGTTGGTTACTTGGTTTGTTGTTTTGTTGGTTTGTTGGCTTGTTGGTTTGTTGGTTTGTTGGTTTTTTGGTTTGTTGGTTTGTTGGCTTGTTGGCTTGTTGGTATGTTGGTTTGTTGGTTTGTTGGTTTGTTGGTTTTTTGGTTTGTTGGTTTTTTGGGGTGTTGGTTTATTTGTTTGTTGGTTTGTTGGCTTGTTGAGTTTGGTCGTTTGTTGGTTTGTTGGTTTGTTGGTTTGTTGGTTTGTTGGTTTGTTGGCTTGTTGGCTTGTTGGTTTGTTGGCTTGTTGGTTTGTTGGTTTGTTGGTTTGTTGGTTTGTTGGTTTGTTGGTTTGTTGGCTTGTTGGGTTGGTGGCTTGTTGGCTTGTTGGTTTGTTGGCTTGTTAGTTTGTTGGTTTGTTTGTTTGTTGGTTTGTTCGTTTGTTGGTTTGTTGGTTTGTTGGTTTGTTGGTTTGTTGGCTTGTTGGCTTGTTGGTTTGTTGGCTTGTTGGCTTGTTGGCTTGTTGGCTTGTTGGTTTTTTGGTTTGTTGGCTTGTTCGTTTGTTGGTTTGTTGGTTTGTTGGTTTCTTGGCTTGTTGGTTTGGCTTGTTGGTTTGTTGGTTTGTTTGTTTTTTTGTTTGTTGGTTTGTTGGTTTGTTGGTTTGTTGGTTTGTTGGTTTGTTGGCTTGTTGGCTTGTTGGCTTGTTGGTTTGTTGGTTTGTTGGCTTGTTGGCTTGTTGGTTTGTTGGCTTGTTAGTTTGTTGGTTTGTTTGTTTGTTGGTTTGTTCGTTTGTTGGTTTGTTGGTTTGTTGGTTTGTTGGTTTGTTGGCTTGTTGGCTTGTTGGTTTGTTGGCTTGTTGGCTTGTTGGTTTGTTGGCTTGTTGGCTTGTTGGTTTTTTGGTTTGTTGGTTTGTTCTTTGTTGGTTTGTTGGTTTGTTGGTTTCTTGGCTTGTTGGCTTGGCTTGTTGGTTTGTTGGTTTGTTTGTTTTTTTGTTTGTTGTTTGTTGGTTTGTTGGTTTGTTGGTTTGTTGGTTTGTTGGTTTGTTGGTTTGTTGGTTTGTTGGTTTGTTGGCTTGTTGGTTTGTTGGTTTGTTAGTTTGTTGGTTTGTTTGTTTGTTGGTTTGTTCGTTTGTTGGTTTGTTGGTTTGTTGGTTTGTTGGTTTCTTGGCTTGTTGGCTTGGCTTGTTGGTTTGTTGGTTTGTTTGTTTTTTTGTTTGTTGGTTTGTTGGTTTGTTGGTTTGTTGGTTTGTTGGTTTGTTGGTTTGTTGGTTTGTTGGTTTGTTGGTTTGTTGGTTTGTTGGCTTGTTGGTTTGTTGGTTTGTTATTTTGTTGGTTTGTTGGTTTGTTGGTTTGTTGGTTTGTAGGTTTATTTGTTTGTTAGTTTGTTGGTTTGTAGGTTTGTTGGTTTGTTGGTTTGTTGGTTTGTTGGTTTGTTGGTTAAATGGTTTGTTGGTTTGTTGGTTTGTTGGCTTGTTGGTTTGTTGGTTTGTTGGTTTGTTGGTTTTTTGGTTTGTTGGTTTGTAGGTTTGTTGGTTTGTTGGTTTGTTGGTTTTTTGGTTTGTTTTTTTATTTTTTTGTTGGTTTGTTTGGCTTGTTGGTTTGTAAGTTTGTTGGTTTGTTGGTTTGTTGGTTTTTTGGTTTGTTTTTTTATTTTTTTGTTGGTTTGTTTGGCTTGTTGGTTTGTTGGTTTGTTGGTTTGTTGGCTTGTTGGTTTGTTGGTTTGTTGGCTTGTTGGTTTGTTGGTTTGTTGGTTTGTTGGTTTATTTGTTTGTTGGTTTGTTGGCTTGTTGGCTTGTTGGTTTGTTGGTTTGTTGGTTTGTTGGTTTTTTGGTTTGTTGGCTTGTTGGCTTGTTGGTTTGTTGGTTTGTTGGTTTGTTGGTTTTTGGTTTGTTGGTTTGTTGGCTTGTTGGTTTGTTGGTTTGTTAGTTTGTTAGTTTGTTGGTTTGTTTGTTTGTTGTTTTGTTCGTTTGTTGGTTTGTTGGTTTGTTGGTTTGTTGGTTTGTTGGCTTGTTGGCTTGTTGGTTTGTTGGCTTGTTGGCTTGTTGGTTTGTTGGCTTGTTGGCTTGTTGGTTTTTTGGTTTGTTGGTTTGTTCGTTTGTTGGTTTGTTGGTTTCTTGGCTTGTTGGCTTAGCTTGTTGGTTTGTTGGTTTGTTTGTTTTTTTGTTTGTTGGTTTGTTGGTTTGGTGGTTTGTTGGTTTGTTGGTTTGTTGATTTGTTGGTTTTTGGTTTGTTGGTTTGTTGGCTTGTTGGTTTGTTGGTTTGTTGGCTTGTTGGCTTGTTGATTTTTTTGGTTTGTTGGCTTGTTCGTTTGTTGGTTTGTTGGTTTGTTGGTTTTTTGGCTTGCTGGCTTGGCTTGTTGGTTTGTTGGTTTGTTTGTTTTTTTGTTTGTTGGTTTGTTGGTTTGTTGGTTTGTTGGTTTGTTGGTTTGTTGGTTTGCTGGTTTGTTGGTTTGTTGGCTTGTTGGCTTGTTGGCCAGTCGGTTTGTTGGCTTGTTGGCTTGTTGGTTTGTTGGCTTGTTAGTTTGTTGGTTTGTTTGTTTGTTGGTTTGTTCGTTTGTTGGTTTGTTGGTTTGTTGGTTTGTTGGTTTGTTGGCTTGATGGCTTGTTGGTTTGTTGGCTTGTTGGCTTGTTGGTTTGTTGGCTTGTTGGCTTGTTGGCTTTTTGGTTTGTTGGTTTGTTCGTTTGTTGGTTTGTTGGTTTGTTGGTTTCTTGGCTTGTTGGCTTGGCTTGTTGGTTTGTTGGTGTGTTTGTTTTTTTGTTTGTTGGTTTGTTGGTTTGTTGGTTTGTTGGTTTGCTGGTTTGTTGGCTTGTTGGTTTGTTGGTTTGTTGGCTTGTTGGTTTGTTGGTTTCTTGGTTTGTTGGTTTATTTGTTTGTTGTTTTGTTGGCTTGTTGGCTTGTTGGTTTGTTGGTTTGTTGGTTTGTTGGTTTGTTGGTTTGTTGGTTTTTTGGTTTGTTGGCTTGTTGGCTTGTTGGTTTGTTGGTTTGTTGGTTTTTGGTTTGTTGGTTTGTTGGCTTGTTGTTTTTTTTTGTTTGCTGGTTTGTTGGTTTGTTGGTTTGTTTGTTTTTTTGTTTGCTGGTTTGTTGGTTTGTTGGTTTGTTGGTTTGTTGGTTTGTTGGTTTGTCGGTTTGTTGGTTTTTGGCTTGTTGGTTTGTTGGCTTGTTGGGTTGTTGGTTTGTTGGCTTGTTCGCTTGTTGGTTTTTTGGTTTGTTGGCTTGTTCGTTTGTTGGTTTGTTGGTTTGTTGGTTTCTTGGCTTGTTGGCTTGGCTTGTTGGTTTGTTGGTTTGTTTGTTTTTTTGTTTGTTGGTTTGTTGGTTTGTTGGTTTGTTGGTTTGTTGGTTTGTTGGTTTGTTGGTTTGTTGGTTTGTTGGTTTGTTGGCTTGTTGGCTTGTTGGCTTGTTAGTTTGTTAGCTTGTTGGCTTGTTGGTTTGTTGGCTTGTTAGTTTGTTGGTTTGTTTGTTTGTTGGTTTGTTCGTTTGTTGGTTTGTTGGTTTGTTGGTTTGTTGGCTTGTTAGTTTGTTGGTTTGTTTGTTTGTTGGTTTGTTCGTTTGTTGGTTTGTCGGTTTGTTGGTTTGTTGGTTTGTTGGCTTGATGGCTTGTTGGTTTGTTGGCTTGTTGGCTTGTTGGTTTGTTGGCTTGTTGGCTTGTTGGTTTTTTGGTTTGTTGGTTTGTTCGTTTGTTGGTTTGTTGGTTTGTTGGTTTCTTGGCTTGTTGGCTTTGCTTGTTGGTTTGTTGGTGTGTTTGTTTTTTTGTTTGTTGGTTTGTTGGTTTGTTGGTTTGTTGGTTTGTTGCTTTGTTGGCTTGTTGGTTTGTTGGTTTGTTGGCTTGTTGGTTTGTTGGTTTCTTGGTTTGTTGGTTTATTTGTTTGTTGGTTTGTTGGCTTGTTGGCTTGTTGGTTTGTTGGTTTGTTGGTTTGTTGGTTTTTTGGTTTGTTGGCTTGTTGGCTTGTTGGTTTGTTGGTTTGTTGGTTTTTGGTTTGTTGGTTTGTTGGCTTGTTGGTTTGTTAGTTTGTTAGTTTGTTGGTTTGTTTGTTTGTTGGTTTGTTCGTTTGTTGGTTTGTTGGTTTGTTGGTTTGTTGGTTAGTTGGCTTGTTGGCTTGTTGGTTTGTTGGCTTGTTGGCTTGTTGGTTTGTTGGCTTGTTGGCTTGTTGGCTTGTTGGTTTGTTGGCTTGTTGGCTTGTTGGTTTGTTGGCTTGTTAGTTTGTTGGTTTGTTTGTTTGTTGGTTTGTTCGTTTGTTGGTTTGTTGGTTTGTTGGTTTGTTGGTTTGTTGGCTTGATGGCTTGTTGGTTTGTTGGCTTGTTGGCTTGTTGGTTTGTTGGCTTGTTGGCTTGTAGGTTTGTTGGCTTGTTGGCTTGTTGGTTTTTTGGTTTGTCGGTTTGTCCGTTTGTTGTTTTGTTGGTTTGTTGGTTTCTTTACTTGTTGGCTTGGCTTGTTGGTTTGTTTGTTTTTTTGTTTGTTGGTTTGTTGGTTTGTTGGTTTGTTGGTTTGTTGGTTTGTTGGTTTGTTGGTTTGTTGGTTTGTTGGCTTGTTGGTTTGTTGGCTTGTTGGCTTGTTGGTTTGTTGGCTTGTTAGTTTGTTGGTTTGTTTGTTTGTTGGTTTGTTCGTTTGTTGGTTTGTTGGTTTGTTGGTTTGTTGGTTTGTTGGCTTGTTGACTTGTTGGTTTGTTGGCTTGTTGGCTTGTTGGTTTGTTGGCTTGTTGGCTTGTTGGTTTTTTGGTTTGTTGGCTTGTTCGTTTGTTGGTTTGTTGGTTTGTTGGTTTCTTGGCTTGTTGGCTTGGCTTGTTGGTTTGTTGGTTTGTTTGTTTTTTTATTTGTTGGTTTGTTGGTTTGTTGGTTTGTTGGTTTGTTGGTTTGTTGGTTTGTTGGTTTGTTGTTTTGTTGGTTTGTTGGTTTGTTGGCTTGTTGGCTTGTTGGCTTGTTGGTTTGTTGGCTTGTTGGCTTGTTGGTTTGTTGGCTTGTTGGCTTGTTGGTTTTTTGGTTTGTTGGTTTGTTCTTTGTTGGTTTGTTGGTTGGTTGGTTTCTTGGCTTGTTGGCTTGGCTTGTTGGTTTGTTGGTTTGTTTGTTTTTTTGTTTGTTGTTTGTTGGTTTGTTGGTTTGTTGGTTTGTTGGTTTGTTGGTTTGTTGGTTTGTTGGCTTGTTGGTTTGTTGGTTTGTTAGTTTGTTGGTTTGTTTGTTTGTTGGTTTGTTCGTTTGTTGGTTTGTTGGTTTGTTGGTTTCTTGGCTTGTTGGCTTGGCTTGTTGGTTTGTTGGTTTGTTTGTTTTTTTGTTTGTTGGTTTGTTGGTTTGTTGGTTTGTTGGTTTGTTGGTTTGTTGGTTTGTTGGTTTGTCGGTTTGTTGGTTTGTTGGTTTGTTGGTTTGTTGGCTTGTTGGTTTGTTGGTTTGTTATTTTGTTGGTTTGTTGGTTTGTTGGTTTGTAGGTTTATTTGTTTGTTGGTTTGTTGGTTTGAAGGTTTGTTGGTTTGTTGGTTTGTTGGTTTGTTGGTTTGTTGGTTTGTTGGTTAAATGGTTTGTTGGTTTGTTGGTTTGTTGGCTTGTTGGTTTGTTGGTTTGTTGGTTTGTTGGTTTTTTGGTTTGTTGGTTTGTAGGTTTGTTGGTTTGTTGGTTTGTTGGTTTTTTGGTTTGTTTTTTTATTTTTTTGTTGGTTTGTTTGGCTTGTTGGTTTGTTGGTTTGTTGGTTTTTTGGTTTGTTGGTTTGTTGGTTTGTTGGTTTGTTGGTTTATTTGTTTGTTGGTTTGTTGGTTTGTTGGCTTGTTGGCTTGTTGGTTTGTTGGTTTGTTGGATTGTTAGTTTTTTGGTTTGTTGGTTTGTTGGCTTGTTGGTTTGTTGGTTTGTTGGCTTGTTGGTTTGTTGGTTTGTTGGTTTGTTGGTTTGTTTGTTTGTTGGTTTGTTGGCTTGTTGGCTTGTTGGTTTGTTGGTTTGTTGGTTTGTTGGTTTTTTGGTTTGTTGGCTTGTTGGCTTGTTGGTTTGTTGGTTTGTTGGTTTTTGGTTTCTTGGCTTGTTGGCTTGTTGGTTTGTTGGTTTGTTAGTTTGTTGGTTTGTTTGTTTGTTGGTTTGTTCGTTTGTTGGTTTGTTGGTTTGTTGGTTTGTTGGTTTGTTGGCTTGTTGGCTTGTTGGTTTGTTGGCTTGTTGGCTTGTTGGTTTGTTGGCTTGTTGGCTTGTTGGTTTTTTGGTTTGTTGGTTTGTTCGTTTGTTGGTTTGTTCGTTTGTTGGTTTGTTGGTTTGTTGGTTTCTTGGCTTGTTGGCTTAGCTTGTTGGTTTGTTTGTTTTTTTGTTTGTTGGTTTGTTGGTTTGGTGGTTTGTTGGTTTGTTGGTTTGTTGGTTTGTTGGTTTTTGGTTTGTTGGTTTGTTGGCTTGTTGGTTTGTTGGTTTGTTGGCTTGTTGGCTTGTTGATTTTTTTGGTTTGTTGGCTTGTTCGTTTGTTGGTTTGTTGGTTTGTTGGTTTCTTGGCTTGTTGGCTTGGCTTGTTGGTTTGTTGGTTTGTTTGTTTTTTTGTTTGTTGGTTTGTTGGTTTGTTGGTTTGTTGGTTTGTTGGTTTGCTGGTTTGTTGGTTTGTTGGCTTCTTGGCTTGTTGGCTTGTTGGTTTGTTGGCTTGTTGGCTTGTTGGTTTGTTGGCTTGTTAGTTTGTTGGTTTGTTTGTTTGTTGGTTTGTTCGTTTGTTGGTTTGTTGGTTTGTTGGTTTGTTGGTTTGTTGGCTTGATGGCTTGTTGGTTTGTTGGCTTGTTGGCTTGTTGGTTTGTTGGCTTGTTGGCTTGTTGGTTTTTTGGTTTGTTGGTTTGTTCGTTTGTTGGTTTGTTTGTTTGTTGGTTTCTTGGCTTGTTGGCTTGGCTTGTTGGTTTGTTGGTGTGTTTCTTTTTTTGTTTGTTGGTTTGTTGGTTTGTTGGTTAGTTGGCTTGTTGGTTTGTTGGTTTGTTGGCTTGTTGGTTTGTTGGTTTCTTGGTTTGTTGGTTTATTTGTTTGTTGGTTTGTTGGCTTGTTGGCTTGTTGGTTTGTTGGTTTGTTGGTTTGTGGGTTTGTTGGTTTGTTGGTTTTTTGGTTTGTTGGCTTGTTGGCTTGTTGGTTTGTTGGTTTGTTGGTTTTTGGTTTGTTGGTTTGTTGGCTTGTTGGTTTGTTGGTTTGTTAGTTTGTTGGTTTGTTTGTTTGTTGGTTTGTTCGTTTGTTGGTTTGTTGGTTTGTTGGTTTGTTGGTTTGTTGGCTTGTTGGCTTGTTGGTTTGTTGGCTTGTTGGCTTGTTGGTTTGTTGGCTTGTTGGCTTGTTGGTTTTTTGGTTTGTTGGTTTGTTCGTTTGTTGGTTTACTGGTTTGTTGGTTTCTTGGCTTGTTGGCTTAGCTTGTTGGTTTGTTGGTTTGTTTGTTTTTTTGTTTGCTGGTTTGTTGGTTTGTTGGTTTGTTTGTTTTTTTGTTTGCTGGTTTGTTGGTTTGTTGGTTTGTTGGTTTGTTGGTTTGTTGGTTTGTCGGTTTGTTGGTTTTTGGCTTGTTGGTTTGTTGGCTTGTTGGGTTGTTGGTTTGTTGGCTTGTTCGCTTGTTGGTTTTTTGGTTTGTTGGCTTGTTCGTTTGTTGGTTTGTTGGTTTGTTGGTTTCTTGGCTTGTTGGCTTGGCTTGTTGGTTTGTTGGTTTGTTTGTTTTTTTGTTTGTTGGTTTGTTGGTTTGTTGGTTTGTTGGTTTGTTGGTTTGTTGGTTTGTTGGCTTGTTGGCTTGTTAGCTTGTTGGTTTGTTAGCTTGTTGGCTTGTTGGTTTGTTTGTTTGTTGGTTTGTTCGTTTGTTGGTTTGTTGGTTTGTTGGCTTGTTGGCTTGTTGGTTTGTTGGCTTGTTGGGTTGTTGGTTTGTTGGCTTGTTCGCTTGATGGTTTTTTGGTTTGTTGGCTTGTTCGTTTGTTGGTTTGTTGGTTTGTTGGTTTCTTGGCTTGTTGGCTTGGTTGTTGGTTTGTTGGTTTGTTTGTTTTTTTGTTTGTTGGTTTGTTGGTTTGTTGGTTTGTTGGTTTGTTGGTTTGTTGGTTTGTTGGTTTGTTGGTTTGTTGGCTTGTTGGCTTGTTGGCTTGTTGGCTTGTTGGTTTGTTGGTTTGTTAGTTTGTTGGTTTGTTTGTTTGTTGGTTTGTTCGTTTGTTGGTTTGTTGGTTTGTTGGTTTGTTGGTTTGTTGGTTTGCTGGCTTGTTGGCTTGTTGGTTTGTTGGCTTGTTGGCTTGTTGGTTTGTTGGCTTGTTGGCTTGTTGGTTTTTTGGTTTGTTGGTTTGTTCGTTTGTTGGTTTACTGGTTTGTTGGTTTCTTGGCTTGTTGGCTTAGCTTGTTGGTTTGTTGGTTTGTTTGTTTTTTTGTTTGCTGGTTTGTTGGTTTGTTGGTTTGTTTGTTTTTTTGTGTGCTGGTTTGTTGGTTTATTGGTTTGTTGGTTTGTTGGTTTGTTGGTTTGTCGGTTTGTTGGTTTTTGGCTTGTTGTTTTGTTGGCTTGTTGGGTTGTTGGTTTGTTGGCTTGTTCGCTTGTTGGTTTTTTGGTTTGTTGGCTTGTTCGTTTGTTGGTTTGTTGGTTTGTTGGTTTCTTGGCTTGTTGGCTTGGCTTGTTGGTTTGATGGTTTGTTTGTTTTTTTGTTTGTTGGTTTGTTGGTTTGTTGGTTTGGTGGTTTGTTGGTTTGTTGGTTTGTTGGTTTGTTGGTTTGTTGGTTTGTTGGCTTGTTGGCTTGTTGGCTTGTTGGCTTGTTGGTTTGTTAGCTTGTTGGCTTGTTGGTTTGTTAGCTTGTTGGCTTGTTGGTTTGTTGGCTTGTTAGTTTGTTGGTTTGTTTGTTTGTTGGTTTGTTGGTTTGTTGGCTTGTTGGTTTGTTGGTTTCTTGGTTTGTTGGTTTATTTGTTTGTTGGTTTGTTGGCTTGTTGGCTTGTTGGTTTGTTGGTTTGTTGGTTTGTTGGTTTGTTGGTTTGTTGGTTTGTTGGTTTTTTGGTTTGTTAGCTTGTTGGCTTGTTGGTTTGTTGGTTTGTTGGTTTTTGGTTTGTTGGTTTGTTGGCTTGTTGGTTTGTTGGTTTGTTAGTTTGTTGGTTTGTTTGTTTGTTGGTTTGTTCGTTTGTTGGTTTGTTGGTTTGTTGGTTTGTTGGTTTGTTGGCTTGTTGGCTTGTTGGTTTGTTGGCTTGTTGGCTTGTTGGTTTGTTGGCTTGTTGGCTTGTTGGTTTTTTGGTTTGTTGGTTTGTTCGTTTGTTGGTTTACTGGTTTGTTGGTTTCTTGGCTTGTTGGCTTAGCTTGTTGGTTTGTTGGTTTGTTTGTTTTTTTGTTTGCTGGTTTGTTGGTTTGTTGGTTTGTTTGTTTTTTTGTTTGCTGGTTTGTTGGTTTGTTGGTTTGTTGGTTTGTTGGTTTGTTGGTTTGTCGGTTTGTTGGTTTTTGGCTTGTTGGTTTGTTGGCTTGTTGGGTTGTTGGTTTGTTGGCTTGTTCGCTTGTTGGTTTTTTGGTTTGTTGGCTTGTTCGTTTGTTGGTTTGTTGGTTTGTTGGTTTCTTGGCTTGTTGGCTTGGCTTGTTGGTTTGTTGGTTTGTTTGTTTTTTTGTTTGTTGGTTTGTTGGTTTGTTGGTTTGTTGGTTTGTTGGTTTGTTGGTTTGTTGGTTTGTTGGTTTGTTGGTTTGTTGGTTTTTGGTTTGTTGGTTTGTTGGCTTGTTGGTTTGTTGGTTTGTTTGTTTGTTGGTTTGTTTGTTTGTTGGTTTGTTCGTTTGTTGGTTTGTTGGTTTGTTGGTTTGTTGGTTTGTTGGCTTGTTGGCTTGTTGGTTTGTTGGCTTGTTGGCTTGTTGGTTTGTTGGCTTGTTGGCTTGTTGGTTTTTTGGTTTGTTGGTTTGTTCGTTTGTTGGTTTACTGGTTTGTTGGTTTCTTGGCTTGTTGGCTTAGCTTGTTGGTTTGTTGGTTTGTTTGTTTTTTTGTTTGCTGGTTTGTTGGTTTGTTGGTTTGTTTGTTTTTTTGTTTGCTGGTTTGTTGGTTTGTTGGTTTGTTGGTTTGTTGGTTTGTTGGTTTGTCGGTTTGTTGGTTTTTGGCTTGTTGGTTTGTTGGTTTGTTGGGTTGTTGGTTTGTTGGCTTTTGCGCTTGTTGGTTTTTTGGTTTGTTGGCTTGTTCGTTTGTTGGTTTGTTGGTTTGTTGGTTTCTTGGCTTGTTGGCTTGGCTTGTTGGTTTGTTGGTTTGTTTGTTTCTTTGTTTGTTGGTTTGTTGGTTTGTTGGTTTGTTGGTTTGTTGGTTTGTTGGTTTGTTGGTTTGTTGGTTTGTTGGTTTGTTGGTTTGTTGGCTTGTTGGCTTGTTGGCTTGTTGGCTTGTTGGTTTGTTAGCTTGTTGGCTTGTTGGTTTGTTGGCTTGTTAGTTTGTTGGTTTGTTTGTTTGTTGGTTTGTTCGTTTGTTGGTTTGTTGGTTTGTTGGTTTGTTGGTTTGTTGGCTTTTTGGCTTGTTAGTTTGTTGGCTTGTTGGCTTGTTGGCTTGTTGGCTTGTTGCCTTGTTGGTTTGTTGGCTTGTTGGCTTGTTGGCTTGTTGGTTTATTGGCTTGTTAGTTTGTTGGTTTGTTTGTTTGTTGGTTTGTTCGTTTGTTGGTTTGTTGGTTTGTTGGTTTGTTGGTTTGTTGGGTTGATGGCTTGTTGGTTTGTTGGCTTGTTGGCTTGTTGGTTTGTTGGCTTGTTGGCTTGTTGGTTTTTTGGTTTGTTGGTTTGTTCGTTTGTTGGTTTGTTGGTTTGTTGGTTTCTTGGCTTGTTGGCTTTGCTTGTTGGTTTGTTGGTGTGTTTGTTTTTTTGTTTGTTGGTTTGTTGGTTTGTTGGTTTGTTGGTTTGTTGGTTTGTTGGCTTGTTGGTTTGTTGGTTTGTTGGCTTGTTGGTTTGTTGGTTTCTTGGTTTGTTGGTTTATTTGTTTGTTGGTTTGTTGGCTTGTTGGCTTGTTGGTTTGTTGGTTTGTTGGTTTGTTGGTTTTTTGGTTTGTTGGCTTGTTGGCTTGTTGGTTTGTTGGTTTGTTGGTTTTTGGTTTGTTGGTTTGTTGGCTTGTTGGTTTGTTGGTTTGTTAGTTTGTTGGTTTGTTTGTTTGTTGGTTTGTTCGTTTGTTGGTTAGTTGGTTTGTTGGTTTGTTGGTTTATTGGCTTGTTGGCTTGTTGGTTTGCTGGCTTGTTGGCTTGTTGGTTTGTTGGCTTGTTGGCTTGTTGGTTTTTTGGTTTGTTGGTTTGTTCGTTTGTTGGTTTATTGGTTTGTTGGTTTCTTGGCTTTCGGCTTAGCTTGTTGGTTTGTTGGTTTGTTTGTTTTTTTGTTTGTTGGTTTGTTGGTTTGTTGGTTTGTTGGTTTGTTGGTTTGTTGGTTTTTGGCTTGTTGGTTTGTTGGCTTGTTGGGTTGTTGGTTTGTTGGCTTGTTCGCTTGTTGGTTTTTTGGTTTGTTGGCTTGTTCGTTTGTTGGTTTGTTGGTTTGTTGGTTTCTTGGCTTGTTGGCTTGGCTTGTTGGTTTGTTGGTTTGTTTGTTTTTTTGTTTGTTGGTTTGTTGGTTTGTTGGTTTGTTGGTTTGTTGGTTTGTTGGTTTGTTGGTTTGTTGGTTTGTTGGTTTGTTTGCTTATTGGCTTGTTGGCTTGTTGGTTTGTTAGCTTGTTGGCTTGTTGGTTTGTTGGCTTGTTAGTTTGTTGGTTTGTTTGTTTGTTGGTTTGTTGGTTTGTTTGTTTTTTGTTTGTTGGTTTGTTGGTTTGTTGGTTTGTTGGTTTGTTGGTTTGTTCGTTTTTTGGTTTGTTGGTTTGTTGGTTTGTTGGCTTGTTGGTTTGTTGGTTTGTTGGTTTGTTGGTTTGTTGGTCTGTTGGTTTGTTGGTTTATTTGTTTGTTGGTTTGTTGGTTTGTAGGTTTGTTGGTGTGTTGGTTTGTTGGTTTGTTGGTTTGTTGCTTTGTTGGTTTGTTGGTTTGTTGGTTAAATGGTTTGTTGGTGTGTTGGTTTGTTGGCTTGTTGGTTTGTTGGTTTGTTGGTTTTTTGGTTTGTTGGTTTGTTGGTTTGTTGGTTTGTTGGTTTGTTGGTTTGTTGGTTTTTTGGTTTGTTGTTTTATTTTTTTGTTGGTTTGTTTGGCTTGTTGGTTTGTTGGTTTGTTGGTTTTTTGGTTTTTTGGTTTGTTGGTTTGTTGGTTTGTTGGTTTGTTGGTTTATTTGTTTGTTGGTTTGTTGGTTTGTTGGCTTGTTGGCTTGTTGATTTGTTGGTTTGTTGGATTGTTAGTTTTTTGGTTTGTTGGTTTGTTGGCTTGTTGGTTTGTTGGTTTGTTGGCTTGTTGGTTTGTTGGTTTGTTGGTTTGTAGGTTTATTTGTTTGTTGGTTTGTTGGCTTGTTGGCTTGTTGGTTTGTTGGGTTGTTAGTTTGTTGGTTTGTTGGTTTTTTGGTTTGTTGGCTTGTTGGCTTCTTGGTTTGTTGGTTTGTTGGTTTTTGGTTTGTTGGTTTGTTGGCTTGTTGGTTTGTTGGTTTGTTAGTTTGTTGGTTTGTTTGTTTGTTGGTTTGTTCGTTTGTTGGTTTGTTGGTTTGTTGGTTTGTTAGTTTGTTGGCTTGTTGGCTTGTTGGCTTGTTGGTTTGTTGGCTTGTTGGCTTGTTGGTTTGTTGGCTTGTTGGCTTGTTGGTTTTTTGGTTTGTTGGTTTGTTCGTTTGTTGGTTTGTTGGTTTGTTGGTTTCTTGGCTTGTTGGCTTAGCTTGTTGGTTTGTTGGTTTGTTTGTTTTTTTGTTTGTTGGTTTGTTGGTTTGTTGGTTTGTTGGTTTGTTGGTTTGTTGGTTTGTTGGTTTGTTGGTTTTTGGTTTGTTGGTTTGTTGGCTTGTTGGTTTGTTGGCTTGTTGGGTTGTTGGTTTGTTGGCTTGTTCGCTTGTTGGTTTTTTGGTTTGTTGGCTTGTTCGTTTGTTGGTTTGTTGGTTTGTTGGTTTCTTGGCTTGTTGGCTTGGCTTGTTGGTTTGTTGGTTTGTTTGTTTTTTTGTTTATTGGTTTGTTGGTTTGTTGGTTTGTTGGTTTGTTGGTTTGTTGGTTTGTTGGTTTGTTGGTTTGTTGGTTTGTTGGTTTTTGGTTTGTTGGTTTGTTGGCTTGTTGGTTTGTTGGTTTGTTTGTTTGTTGGTTTGTTTGTTTGTTGGTTTGTTCGTTTGTTGGTTTGTTGGTTTGTTGGTTTGTTGGTTTGTTGGCTTGTTGGCTTGTTGGTTTGTTGGCTTGTTGGCTTGTTGGTTTGTTTGCTTGTTGGCTTGTTGGTTTTTTGGTTTGTTGGTTTGTTCGTTTGTTGGTTTACTGGTTTGTTGGTTTCTTGGCTTGTTGGCTTAGCTTGTTGGTTTGTTGGTTTGTTTGTTTTTTTGTTTGCTGGTTTGTTGGTTTGTTGGTTTGTTTGTTTTTTTGTTTGCTGGTTTGTTGGTTTGTTGGTTTGTTGGTTTGTTGGTTTGTCGGTTTGTTGGTTTTTGGCTTGTTGGTTTGTTGGTTTGTTGGGTTGTTGGTTTGTTGGCTTTTGCGCTTGTTGGTTTTTTGGTGTGTTGGCTTGTTCGTTTGTTGGTTTGTTGGTTTGTTGGTTTCTTGGCTTGTTGGCTTGGCTTGTTGGTTTGTTGGTTTGTTTGTTTCTTTGTTTGTTGGTTTGTTGGTTTGTTGGTTTGTTGGTTTGTTGGTTTGTTGGTTTGTTGGTTTGTTGGTTTGTTGGTTTGTTGGCTTGTTGGCTTGTTGGCTTGTTGGCTTGTTGGCTTGTTGGCTTGTTGGTTTGTTAGCTTGTTGGCTTGTTGGTTTGTTGGCTTGTTAGTTTGTTGGTTTGTTTGTTTGTTGGTTTGTTCGTTTGTTGGTTTGTTGGTTTGTTGGTTTGTTGGTTTGTTGGCTTTTTGGCTTGTTAGTTTGTTGGCTTGTTGGCTTGTTGGCTTGTTGGCTTGTTGCCTTGTTGGTTTGTTGGCTTGTTGGCTTGTTGGCTTGTTGGTTTGTTGGCTTGTTAGTTTGTTGGTTTGTTTGTTTGTTGGTTTGTTCGTTTGTTGGTTTGTTGGTTTGTTGGTCTGTTGGTTTGTTGGGTTGATGGCTTGTTGGTTTGTTGGCTTGTTGGCTTGTTGGTTTGTTGGCTTGTTGGCTTGTTGGTTTTTTGGTTTGTTGGTTTGTTCGTTTGTTGGTTTGTTGGTTTGTTGGTTTCTTGGCTTGTTGGCTTTGCTTGTTGGTTTGTTGGTGTGTTTGTTTTTTTGTTTGTTGGTTTGTTGGTTTGTTGGTTTGTTGGTTTGTTGGTTTGTTGGCTTGTTGGTTTGTTGGTTTGTTGGCTTGTTGGTTTGTTGGTTTCTTGGTTTGTTGGTTTATTTGTTTGTTGGTTTGTTGGCTTGTTGGCTTGTTGGTTTGTTGGTTTGTTGGTTTGTTCGTTTTTTGGTTTGTTGGCTTGTTGGCTTGTTGGTTTGTTGGTTTGTTGGTTTTTGGTTTGTTGGTTTGTTGGCTTGTTGGTTTGTTGGTTTGTTAGTTTGTTGGTTTGTTTGTTTGTTGGTTTGTTCGTTTGTTGGTTAGTTGGTTTGTTGGTTTGTTGGTTTGTTGGCTTGTTGGCTTGTTGGTTTGCTGGCTTGTTGGCTTGTTGGTTTGTTGGCTTGTTGGCTTGTTGGTTTTTTGGTTTGTTGGTTTGTTCGTTTGTTGGTTTATTGGTTTGTTGGTTTCTTGGCTTGTTGGCTTAGCTTGTTGGTTTGTTGGTTTGTTTGTTTTTTTGTTTGTTGGTTTGTTGGTTTGTTGGTTTGTTGGTTTGTTGGTTTGTTGGTTTGTTGGTTTGTTGGTTTGTTGGTTTTTGGCTTGTTGGTTTGTTGGCTTGTTGGGTTGTTGGTTTGTTGGCTTGTTCGCTTGTTGGTTTTTTGGTTTGTTGGCTTGTTCGTTTGTTGGTTTGTTGGTTTGTTGGTTTCTTGGCTTGTTGGCTTGGCTTGTTGGTTTGTTGGTTTGTTTTTTTTTTTGTTTGTTGGTTTGTTGGTTTGTTGGTTTGTTGGTTTGTTGGTTTGTTGGTTTGTTGGTTTGTTGGTTTGTTGGTTTGTTGGCTTATTGGCTTGTTGGCTTGTTGGCTTGTTGGTTTGTTAGCTTGTTGGCTTGTTGGTTTGTTGGCTTGTTAGTTTGTTGGTTTGTTTGTTTGTTGGTTTGTTGGTTTGTTTGTTTTTTTGTTTGTTGGTTTGTTGGTTTGTTGGTTTGTTGGTTTGTTGGTTTGTTCGTTTTTTGGTTTGTTTGTTTGTTGGTTTGTTGGCTTGTTGGTTTGTTGGTTTGTTGGTTTGTTGGTTTGTTGGTCTGTTGGTTTGTTGGTTTATTTGTTTGTTGGTTTGTTGGTTTGTAGGTTTGTTGGTGTGTTGGTTTGTTGGTTTGTTGGTTTGTTGGTTTGTTGGTTTGTTGGTTTGTTGGTTAAATGGTTTGTTGGTGTGTTGGTTTGTTGGTTTGTTGGTTTTTTGGTTTGTTGGTTTGTTGGTTTGTTGGTTTGTTGGTTTGTTGGTTTGTTGGTTTTTTGGTTTGTTGTTTTATTTTTTTGTTGGTTTGTTTGGCTTGTTGGTTTGTTGGTTTGTTGGTTTTTTGGTTTTTTGGTTTGTTGGTTTGTTGGTTTGTTGGTTTGTTGGTTTATTTGTTTGTTGGTTTGTTGGTTTGTTGGCTTGTTGGCTTGTTGATTTGTTGGTTTGTTGGATTGTTAGTTTTTTGGTTTGTTGGTTTGTTGGCTTGTTGGTTTGTTGGTTTGTTGGCTTGTTGGTTTGTTGGTTTGTTGGTTTGTAGGTTTATTTGTTTGTTGGTTTGTTGGCTTGTTGGCTTGTTGGTTTGTTGGGTTGTTAGTTTGTTGGTTTGTTGGTTTTTTGGTTTGTTGGCTTGTTGGCTTCTTGGTTTGTTGGTTTGTTGGTTTTTGGTTTGTTGGTTTGTTGGCTTGTTGGTTTGTTGGTTTGTTAGTTTGTTGGTTTGTTTGTTTGTTGGTTTGTTCGTTTGTTGGTTTGTTGGTTTGTTGGTTTGTTAGTTTGTTGGCGTGTTGGCTTGTTGGTTTGTTGGCTTGTTGGCTTGTTGGTTTGTTGGCTTGTTGGCTTGTTGGTTTTTTGGTTTGTTGGTTTGTTCGTTTGTTGGTTTGTTGGTTTGTTGGTTTCTTGGCTTGTTGGCTTAGCTTGTTGGTTTGTTGGTTTGTTTGTTTTTTTGTTTGTTGGTTTGTTGGTTTGTTGGTTTGTTGGTTTGTTGGTTTGTTGGTTTGTTGGTTTGTTGGTTTGTTGGTTTGTTGGTTTGTTGGTTTGTTGGTTTGTTGGTTTTTGGTTTGTTGGTTTGTTGGCTTGTTGGTTTGTTCGTTTGTTGGCTTGTTGGCTTGTTTGTTTTTTGGTTTGTTGGCTTGTTCGTTTGTTGGTTTGTTGGTTTGTTGGTTTCTTGGCTTGTTGGCTTGGCTTGTTGGTTTGTTGGTTTGTTTGTTTTTTTGTTTGTTGGTTTGTTGGTTTGTTGGTTTGTTGGTTTGTTGGTTTGTTGGTTTGTTGGTTTGTTGGTTTGTTGGTTTGATGGTTTGTTGGCTTGTTGGTTTGTTGGTTTGTTAGTTTGTTGGTTTGTTTGTTTGTTGGTTTGTTCGTTTGTTGGTTTGTTGGTTTGTTGGTTTGTTGGTTTGTTGGCTTGCTGGCTTGTTCGTTTGTTGGCTTGTTGGCTTGTTGGTATGTTGGTTTGTTCATTTGTTGGTTTGTTGGTTTGTTGGTTTGTTGGCTTGTTGGCTTGTTTGTTTTTTGGTTTGTTGGCTTGTTCGTTTGTTGGTTTGTTGGTTTGTTGGTTTCTTGGCTTGTTGGCTTGGCTTGTTGGTTTGTTGGTTTGTTTGTTTTTTTGTTTGTTGGTTTGTTGGTTTGTTGGTTTGTTGGTTTGTTGGTTTGTTGGTTTGTTGGTTTGTTGGTTTGTTGGTTTGTTGGTTTGTTGGTTTGTTGGCTTGTTGGCTTGTTGGCTTGTTGGTTTGTTGGCTTGTTGGCTTGTTGGTTTGTTGGCTTTTTGGCTTGTTGGTTTGTTGGTTTGTTTGTTTCTTGGTTTGTTTGTTTGTTGGTTTGTTCGTTTGTTGGTTTGTTGGTTTGTTGGTTTGTTGGTTTGTTGGTTTGTTGGTTTGTTGGTTTGTTGGTTTGTTGGTTTGTTGGCTTGTTGGCTTGTTGGCTTGTTGGCTTGTTGGTTTGTTGGCTTGTTGGCTTGTTGGTTTGTTGGCTTGTTAGTTTGTTGGTTTGTTTGTTTGTTGGTTTGTTCGTTTGTTGGTTTGTTGGTTTGTTGGTTTGTTGGTTTGTTGGTTTGTTGGTTTGTTGGTTTGTTGGTTTGTTGGTTTGTTGGTTTGTTGGCTTGTTGGCTTGTTGGTTTGTTGGCTTGTTGGCTTGTTGGTTTGTTGGCTTATTGGCTTGTTGGTTTTTTGGTTCGTTGGTTTGTTCATTTGTTGGTTTGTTGGTTTGCTGGTTTCTTGGCTTGTTGGTTTGGCTTGTTGGTTTGTTGGTTTGTTGGTTTGTTGGTTTGTTGGTTTGTTGGTTTGTTAGTTTGTTGGCTTGTTGGCTTGTTGGCTTGTTGGTTTGTTGGCTTGTTGGCTTGTTGGTTTGTTGGCTTGTTGGCTTGTTGGTTTTTTGGTTTGTTGGTTTGTTCGTTTGTTGGTTTGTTGGTTTGTTGGTTTCTTGGCTTGTTGGCTTAGCTTGTTGGTTTGTTGGTTTGTTTGTTTTTTTGTTTGTTGGTTTGTTGGTTTATTGGTTTGTTGGTTTGTTGGTTTGTTGGTTTGTTGGTTTGTTGGTTTGTTGGTTTGTTGGCTTGTTGGTTTGTTGGTTTGTTAGTTTGTTGGTTTGTTTGTTTGTTGGTTTGTTCGTTTGTTGGTTTGTTGGTTTGTTGGTTTGTTGGTTTGTTGGCTTGTTGGCTTGTTGGTTTGTTGGCTTGTTGGCTTGTTGGTATGTTGGTTTGTTCATTTGTTGGTTTGTTGGTTTGTTGGTTTGTTGGCTTATTGGCTTGTTGGCTTGTTGGCTTGTTGGCTTGTTGGCTTGTTGGTTTGTTGGCTTGTTGGCTTGTTGGTTTGTTGGCTTGTTAGTTTGTTGGTTTGTTTGTTTGTTGGTTTGTTTGTTTGTTGGTTTGTTGGTTTGTTGGTTTGTTGGTTTGTTGGTTTGTTGGCTTGTTGGCTTGTTGGCTTGTTGGCTTGTTGGTTTGTTGGCTTGTTGGCTTGTTGGTTTGTTGGCTTTTTGGCTTGTTGGTTTGTTGGTTTGTTTGTTTCTTGGTTTGTTTGTTTGTTGGTTTGTTCGTTTGTTGGTTTGTTGGTTTGTTGGTTTGTTGGTTTGTTGGTTTGTTGGTTTGTTGGTTTGTTGGCTTGTTGGCTTGTTGGCTTGTTGGCTTGTTGGTTTGTTGGCTTGTTATCTTGTTGGTTTGATGGCTTGTTAGTTTGTTGGTTTGTTTGTTTGTTGGTTTGTTCGTTTGTTGGTTGGTTGGTTTGTTGGTTTGTTGGTTTGTTGGTTTGTTGGTTTGTTGGCTTGTTGGCTTGTTGGTTTGTTGGCTTGTTGGGTTGTTGGTTTGTTGGCTTATTGGCTTGTTGGTTTTTTGGTTCGTTGGTTTGTTCGTTTGTTGGTTTGTTGGTTTGTTGGTTTCTTGGCTTGTTGGCTTGGCTTGTTGGTTTGTTGGTTTGTTTGTTTTTTTGTTTGTTGGTTTGTTGGTTTGTTGGTTTGTTGGTTTGTTGGTTTGTTGGCTTGTTGGTTTGTTGGTTTGTTGGCTTGTTGGTTTGTTGGTTTCTTGGTTTGTTGGTTTATTTGTTTGTTGGTTTGTTGGCTTGTTGGCTTGTTGGTTTGTTGGTTTCTTGGTTTGTTGGTTTTTTGGTTTGTTGGCTTGTTGGCTTGTTGGTTTGTTGGTTTGTTGGTTTTTGGTTTGTTGGTTTGTTGGCTTGTTGGTTTGTTGGTTTGTTAGTTTGTTGGTTTGTTTGTTTGTTGGTTTGTTCGTTTGTTGGTTTGTTGGTTTGTTGGTTTGTTGGTTTGTTGGCTTGTTGGCTTGTTGGTTTGTTGGCTTGTTGACTTGTTGGTTTGTTGGCTTGTTGGCTTGTTGGATTTTTGGTTTGTTGGTTTGTTCGTTTGTTGGTTTGTTGGTTTGTTGGTTTCTTGGCTTGTTGGCTTAGCTTGTCGGTTTGTTGGTTTGTTTGTTTTTTTGTTTGTTGGTTTGTTGGTTTGTTGGTCTTGTTGGTTTGTTGGTTTTTGGCTTGTTGGTTTGTTGGCTTGTTGGGTTGTTGGTTTGTTGGCTTGTTGGCTTGTTGGTTTTTTGGTTTGTTGGTTTGTTGGTTTCTTGGCTTGTTGGCTTAGCTTGTTGGTTTATTGGTTTGTTTGTTTGTTGGTTTGTTGGCTTGTTGGTTTGTTGGTTTGTTAGTTTGTTGGTTGGTTTGTTTTTTGTTTGTTGGTTTGTTGGTTTGTTGGTTTGTTGGTTTGTTGGTTTGTTGGTTTGTTGGTTTGTTGGTTTGTTGGTTTGTTGGTTTGTTGGTTTGTTGGCTTGTTGTTTTGTTGGTTTGTTGGTTTATTTGTTTGTTGGTTTGTTGGTTTTATTGTTTGTTGGTTTGTTGGTTTGTAGGTTTGTTGGTTTGTTGGTTTGTTGGTTTGTTGGTTTGTTGGTTTGTTGGTTTGTTGGTTTGTTGGTTAAATGGTTTGTTGGTTTGTTGGTTTGTTGGCTTGTTGGTTTGTTTGTTTGTTGGTTTTTTGGTTTGTTGGTTTGTTGGTTTGTTGGTTTGTTGGTTTGTTGGTTTGTTGGTTTGTTGTTTTATTCTTTTGTTGGTTTGTTTGGCTTGTTGGTTTGTTGGTTTGTTGGTTTTTTGGTTTTTTGGTTTGTTGGTTTGTTAGTTTGTTGGTTTGTTAGTTTATTTGTTTGTTGGTTTGTTGGTTTGTTGGCTTGTAGGCTTATTGGTTTGTTGGTTTGTTGGATTGTTAGTTTTTTGGTTTGTTGGTTTGTTGGCTTGTTGGTTTGTTGGTTTGTTGGCTTGTTGGTTTGTTGGTTTGTTGGTTTGTTGGTTTATTTGTTTGTTGGTTTATTGGCTTGTTGGCTTGTTGGTTTGTTGGTTTGTTGGTTTGTTGGTTTTTTGGTTTGTTGGCTTATTGGCTTGTTGGTTTGTTGGTTTGTTGGTTTTTGGTTTGTTGGTTTGTTGGCTTGTTGGCTTGTTGGTTTGTTGGCTTGTTGGCTTGTTGGTTTGTTGGCTTGTTGGCTTGTTGGTTTTTTGGTTTGTTGGTTTGTTCGTTTGTTGGTTTGTTGGTTTGTTGGTTCCTTGGCTTGTTGGCTTAGCTTGTTGGTTTGTTGGTTTGTTAGTTTGTTGGTTTGTTTTTTTGTTGGTTTGTTCGTTTGTTGGTTTGTTGGTTTGTTGGTTTGTTGGTTTGTTGGCTTGTTGGCTTGTTGGCTTGTTGGTTTGTTGGCTTGTTGGCTTGTTGGTTTGTTGGCTTGTTGGCTTGTTGGTTTTTTGGTTTGTTGGTTTGTTCGTTTGTTGGTTTGTTGGTTTGTTGGTTCCTTGGCTTGTTGGCTTAGCTTGTTGGTTTGTTGGTTTGTTTGTTTTTTTGTTTGTTTGTTTGTTGGTTTGTTGGTTTGTTGGTTTGTTGGTTTGTTGGTTTGTTGGTTTGTTGGTTTGTTGGTTTTTGGTTTGTTGGTTTGATGGCTTGTTGGTTTGTTGGTTTGTTGGCTTGTTGGCTTGTTGGTTTTTTGGTTTGTTGGCATGTTCGTTTGTTGGTTTGTTGGTTTGTTGGTTTCTTGGCTTGTTGGCTTGGCTTGTTGGTTTGTTTGTTTTTTTGTTTGTTGGTTTGTTGGCTTGTTGGTTTGTTGGTTTGTTAGTTTGTTGGTTTGTTTGTTTGTTGGTTTGTTCGTTTGTTGGTTTGTTGGTTTGTTGGTTTGTTGGTTTGTTGGCTTGTTGGCTTGTTTGTTTGTTGGCTTGTTGGCTTGTTGGTATGTTGGTTTGTTCATTTGTTGGTTTGTTGGTTTGTTGGTTTGTTGGTTTGTTTGTTTGTTCGTTTGTTGGTTTGTTGGTTTGTTCGTTTGTTGGTTTGTTGGTTTGTTGGTTTGTTGGTTTGTTGGCTTGTTGGCTTATTGGCTTGTTGGTTTGTTGGCTTGTTGGCTTGTTAGTTTGTTGGCTTGTTAGTTTGTTGGTTTGTTTGTTTGTTGGTTTGTTCGTTTGTGGGTTTGTTGGTTTGTTGGTTTGTTGGTTTGTTGGCTTGTTGGCTTGTTGGTTTGTTGGCTTGTTGGCTTGTTGGTTTGTTGGCTTGTTGGCTTGTTGGTTTTTTGGTTTGTTGGTTTGTTCGTTTGTTGGTTTGTTGGTTTGTTGGTTTCTTGGCTTGTTGACTTGGCTTGTTGGTTTGTTGGTTTGTTTGTTTTTTTGTTTGTTGGTTTGTTGGTTTGTTGGTTTGTTGGTTTGTTGGTTTGTTGGTTTGTTGGTTTGTTGGTTTGTTGGCTTGTTGGCTTGTTGGTTTGTTGGCTTGTTGGCTTGTTGGTTTGTTGGCTTGTTAGTTTGTTGGTTTGTTTGTTTGTTGGTTTGTTCGTTTGTTGGTTTATTGGTTTGTTGGTTTGTTGGCTTGTTGGCTTGTTGGTTTGTTGGCTTGTTGGCTTGTTGGTTTGTTGGCTTGTTGGCTTGTTGGTTTTTTGGTTTGTTGGCTTGTTCGTTTGTTGGTTTGTTGGTTTGTTGGTTTCTTGGCTTGTTGGCTTGGCTTATTGGTTTGTTGGTTTGTTTGTTTTTTTGTTTGTTGGTTTGTTGGTTTGTTGGTTTGTTGGTTTGTTGGTTTGTTGGTTTGTTGGTTTGTTGGCTTGTTGGCTTGTTGGCTTGTTGGCTTGTTGGCTTGTTGGTTTGTTGGCTTGTTGGCTTGTTGGTTTGTTGGCTTGTTAGTTTGTTGGTTTGTTGGTTTGTTGGTTTGTTCGTTTGTTGGTTTGTTGGTTTGTTGGTTTGTTGGTTTGTTGGTTTGTTGGCTTGTTGGCTTGTTGGTTTGTTGGCTTGTTGGCTGGTTGGTTTGTTGGCTTGTTGGCTTGTTGGTTTGTTGGTTTGTTGGTTTGTTCGTTTGTTGGTTTGTTGGTTTGTTGGTTTCTTGGCTTGTTGGCTTGGCTTGTTGGTTTGTTGGCTTGTTGGTTTTTTGGTTTGTTGGTTTGTTGGTTTGCTGGTTTGTTGGTTTGTTGGTTTTTTGGTTTGTTGTTTTATTTTTTTGTTGGTTTGTTTGGCTTGTTGGTTTGTTTGTTTGTTGGTTTTTTGGTTTTTTGGTTTGTTGGTTTGTTGGTTTGTTGGTTTGTTGGTTTGTTGGTTTATTTGTTTGTTGGTTTGTTGGTTTGTTGGCTTGTTGGCTTGTTGGTTTTTTGGTTTGTTCGTTTGTTGGTTTGTTGGTGTGTTAGTTTGTTTGTTTGTTGGTTTGTTGGTTTGTTGGTTTGTTGGTTTTTTGGTTTGTTGGTTTGTTCGTTTGTTCGTTTGTTGGTTTGTTGGTTTGTTGGTTTGTTGGTTTGTTGGTTTGTTGGTTTGTTCGTTTGTTGGTTTGTTGGTTTGTTGGTTTGTTGGCTTGTTGGCTTGTTTGTTTGCTGGTTTGTTCGTTTGTTGGTTTGTTGGTTTGTTGGTTTGTTGGTTTGTTTGTTTCTTGGTTTGTTGGCTTGTTGGTTTGTTGGTTTGTTGGTGTGTTGGTATGTTGGTTTGTTTGTTTGCTGGTTTGTTCGTTTGTTGGTTTGTTGGTTTGTTGGTTTGTTGGTTTCCTGGTTTGTTGGCTTGTTGGTTTGTTGGTTTGTTGGTTTGTTGGTTTTTTGGTTTGTTCGTTTGTTGGCTTGTTGGTTTGTTGGCTTGTTGGTTTGTTGGCTAGTTGGTTTGTTGGTTTGTTGGTTTGTTGGTTTGTTGGTTTGTTGGTTTGTTGTCTTGTTGGTTTGTTGGCTTGTTGGATTGTTGGTTTGTTAATTTGTTCGTTTGTTGGTTTGTTGGTTTGTTGGTTTGTTGGTTTGTTGGTTTGTTGGTTTGTTGGCTTGTTGGCTTGTTGGTTTTTTGGTTTGTTGGTTTGTTGGTTTGTTGGCTTGTTGGCTTGTTGGCTTATTGGTTTGTTGGTTTGTTCGTTTGTTGGTTTGTTGGTTTGTTGGTTTTTTGGTTTGTTGGCTTGTTGGTTTGTTGGTTTGATGGTTTGTTGGTTTGTTCGTTTGTTGGTTTTTTGGTTTGTTGGTTTGTTAATTTGTTGGCATGTTGGTTTGTTGGCTTGTTGGCTTGTTGGTTTTTTGGTTTGTTGGCTTGTTCGTTTGTTGGTTTGTTGGTTTGTTGGTTTCTTGGCTTGTTGGCTTGGCTTATTGGTTTGTTGGTTTGTTTGTTTTTTTGTTTGTTGGTTTGTTGGTTTGTTGGTTTGTTGGTTTGTTGGTTTGTTGGTTTGTTGGTTTGTTGGCTTGTTGGCTTGTTGGCTTGTTGGCTTGTTGGCTTGTTGGTTTGTTGGCTTGTTGGCTTGTTGGTTTGTTGGCTTGTTAGTTTGTTGGTTTGTTGGTTTGTTGGTTTGTTCGTTTGTTGGTTTGTTGGTTTGTTGGTTTGTTGGTTTGTTGGTTTGTTGGTTTGTTGGCTTGTTGGCTTGTTGGTTTGTTGGCTTGTTGGCTGGTTGGTTTGTTGGCTTGTTGGCTTGTTGGTTTGTTGGTTTGTTGGTTTGTTCGTTTGTTGGTTTGTTGGTTTGTTGGTTTCTTGGCTTGTTGGCTTGGCTTGTTGGTTTGTTGGCTTGTTGGTTTTTTGGTTTGTTGGTTTGTTGGTTTGCTGGTTTGTTGGTTTGTTGGTTTTTTGGTTTGTTGTTTTATTTTTTTGTTGGTTTGTTTGGCTTGTTGGTTTGTTTGTTTGTTGGTTTTTTGGTTTTTTGGTTTGTTGGTTTGTTGGTTTGTTGGTTTGTTGGTTTGTTGGTTTATTTGTTTGTTGGTTTGTTGGTTTGTTGGCTTGTTGGCTTGTTGGTTTTTTGGTTTGTTCGTTTGTTGGTTTGTTGGTGTGTTAGTTTGTTTGTTTGTTGGTTTGTTGGTTTGTTGGTTTGTTGGTTTTTTGGTTTGTTGGTTTGTTCGTTTGTTCGTTTGTTGGTTTGTTGGTTTGTTGGTTTGTTGGTTTGTTGGTTTGTTGGTTTGTTCGTTTGTTGGTTTGTTGGTTTGTTGGTTTGTTGGCTTGTTGGCTTGTTTGTTTGCTGGTTTGTTCGTTTGTTGGTTTGTTGGTTTGTTGGTTTGTTGGTTTGTTTGTTTCTTGGTTTGTTGGCTTGTTGGTTTGTTGGTTTGTTGGTGTGTTGGTATGTTGGTTTGTTTGTTTGCTGGTTTGTTCGTTTGTTGGTTTGTTGGTTTGTTGGTTTGTTGGTTTCCTGGTTTGTTGGCTTGTTGGTTTGTTGGTTTGTTGGTTTGTTGGTTTTTTGGTTTGTTCGTTTGTTGGCTTGTTGGTTTGTTGGCTTGTTGGTTTGTTGGCTAGTTGGTTTGTTGGTTTGTTGGTTTGTTGGTTTGTTGGTTTGTTGGTTTGTTGTCTTGTTGGTTTGTTGGCTTGTTGGATTGTTGGTTTGTTAATTTGTTCGTTTGTTGGTTTGTTGGTTTGTTGGTTTGTTGGTTTGTTGGTTTGTTGGTTTGTTGGCTTGTTGGCTTGTTGGTTTTTTGGTTTGTTGGTTTGTTGGTTTGTTGGCTTGTTGGCTTGTTGGCTTATTGGTTTGTTGGTTTGTTCGTTTGTTGGTTTGTTGGTTTGTTGGTTTTTTGGTTTGTTGGCTTGTTGGTTTGTTGGTTTGATGGTTTGTTGGTTTGTTCGTTTGTTGGTTTTTTGGTTTGTTGGTTTGTTAATTTGTTGGCATGTTGGTTTGTTGGCTTGTTGGCTTGTTGGCCTATTGGTTTGTTGGCTTGTTGGTTTGTTGGCTTGTTGGCTTGTTGGTTTGTTGGTTTGTTGGTTTGTTCGTTTGTTGGTTTATTCGTTTGTTGGTTTGTTTGTTTGTTTGTTTTGTTGGTTTGTTGGTTTGTTGGTTTGTTGGTTTGTGGGTTTGTTGGTTTGTTGGTTTGTTGGCTTGTTGGTGTTTTGGTTTGTTGGTTTTTTATTTAGTTGGTTTGTTGGTTTGTTGGTTTGTTGGTTTGTTGCTTGTTGGTTTGTTGGTTTGTTGGCTTGTTGGTTTGTTAGTTTGTTGGTTTGTTGGCTTGTTGGCTTGTTGGTTTGTTGGTTTAGATCGTTTGTTGGTTTGTTAGTTTCTTGGTTTGTTGGCTTGTTGGTTTGTTGGTTTGTTGGCTTGTTGGTTTGTTGGTTTGTTGGTTTGTTGGTTGATTGGTTTGTTGGTTTATTGGCTTGTTGGTTTGTTGGTTTGTTGGTTTTTTGGTTTGTTGGTTTGTTAGTTTGATGGTTAGTTGGCTTCTTGTCTTGTTGGTTTGTTGGTTTGTTGGCTTGTTGGCTTGTTGGTTTGTTGGTTTGTTGGTTTGTTGGTTTGTTGGTTTGTTGGTTTGTTGGTTTGTTTGTTTGTTGGTTTGTTGGTTTGTTGGCTTGTTGGTTTCTTGGTTTGTTGGTTTCTTGGTTTGTTGGTTTGTTGGTTTGTTAATTTGTTGGTTTGTTGGTTTGTTGGTTTGTTGGTTTGTTGGTTTGTTGGTTTGTTGGTTTGTTTGTTTGTTGGTTTGTTGGTTTGTTGGTTTGTTCGTTTGTTGGCTTGTTGGTTTGTTGGCTTGTTATCTTGTTGGTTTTTTGGTTTGTTGGTTTGTTCGTTTGTTGGTTTGTTTGTTTGTTGGTTTGTTCGTTTGTTGGTTTGTTGGTTTGTTGGTTTGTTGGTTTGTTGGTTTGTTGGCTTGTTGGTTTGTTGGTTTGTTGGTTTGTTGGTTTGTTGGTTTGTTGGTTTTTTGGTTTGTTGGTTTATTTGTTTGTTGGTTTGTTGGTTTGTTGGTTTGTTGGTTTGTTGGTTTGTTGGTTTGTTGGCTTGTTGGTTTGTTGGTTTGTTGGTTTGTTGGTTTGTTGGTTTGTTGGTTTGTTGGTTTGTTGGTTTGTTGGTTTGTTGGTTTGTTGGTTTGTTGGTTTGTTGGTTTGTTGGTTTGTTGGTTTGTTGGTTTGTTGGTTTGTTGGTTTGTTGGTTTGTTGGTTTGTTGGTTTGTTGGCTTATTGGTTTGTTGGTTTGTTGGTTTGTTGGTTTGTTGGTTTGTTGGCTTGTTGGCTTGTTGGTTTGTTGGTTTGTTGATTTCTTGGTTTGTAGGTTTGTTGGTTTGTTCGGTTGTTGGTTTGTTGGTTTGTTGGTTTGTTGGCTTATTGGTGTTTTGGTTTGTTGGTTTTTTATTTTGTTGGTTTGTTGGTTTATTGGTTTGTTGGTTTGTTGGTTTGTTGGTTTTTTGGTTTGTCGGTTTGTTGGTTTATTTGTTTGTTGGTTTGTTGGTTTGTTGGCTTGTTGGTTTGTTGGTTTGTTGGATTGTTGGCTTGTTGGTTTGTTGGTTTGTTGGTTTGTTGGTTTGTTGGCTTGTTGGTTTGTTGGTTTGTTGGCTTGTTGGTTTATTGGTTTGTTGGTGTGTTGGCTTGTTGGCTTGTTGGTTTGTTGGTTTGTTGGCTTGTTGGTTTGTTGGTTTGTTGGCTTGTTGGCTTGTTGCTTTGTTGGTTTGTTGGTTTGTTGGTTTGTTGGCTTGTTGGCTTGTTGGTTTGTTGGTTTGTTAGTTTGTTGGCTTGTTGGTTACTTGGTTTGTTGGTTTGTTGGTTTGTTGCTTGTTGGTTTGTTGGTTTGTTGGCTTGTTGGTTTGTTAGTTTGTTGGTTAGTTGGCTTCTTGGCTTGTTGGTTTGTTGGTTTGTTGGCTTGTTGGTTTGTTGGTTTGTTGGCTTGTTGGCTTGTTGGTTTGGTGGTTTTTTGGTTTGTTGGTTTGTTGGTTTGTTGGTTTGTTGGCTTGTTGGCTTGTTGGTTTGTTGGTTAGATCGTTTGTTGGTTTGTTAGTTTCTTGGTTTTTTGGCTTGTTGGCTTGTTGGTTTGTTGGTTTGTTGGCTTGTTGGTTTGTTGGTTTGTTGGTTTGTTGGTTGATTGGTTTGTTGGTTTGTTGGTTTGTTGGCTTGTTGGTTTGTTGGTTTGTTGGTTTTTTGGTTTGTTGGCTTGTTGGTTTGTTGGCTTGTTGGCTTGTTGGTTTGTTGGCTTGTTGGCTTATTAGTTTGTTGGTTAGATCGTTTGTTGGTTTGTTAGTTTCTTGGTTTGTTGGCTTGTTGGCTTGTTGGTTTGTTGGTTTGTTGGTTTGTTGGCTTGTGTGTTTCCTGGTTTGTTGGTTTGTTGGTTTGTTGGTTTGTTGGTTTGTTCGTTTGTTGGCTTGTTGGTTTGTTGGCTTGTTGGCTTGTTGGCTTGTTGGTTTGTTGGTTTGTTGGTTTGTTGGTTTGTTCGTTTGTTCGTTTGTTGGTTTGTTTGTTTGTTGGTTTGTTCGTTTGTTGGTTTGTTGGTTACTTGGGTTGTTGGTTTGTTGGTTTGTTGGTTTGTTGGTTTTTTGGCTTGTTGGTTAGTTGGTTTGTTGGTTTTTTGGTTTGTTGGTTTGTTGGTTTGTTGGTTTGTTGGTTTGTTGGTTTGTTGGTTTATTTGTTTGTTGGTTTGTTGGTTTGTTGGTTTGTTGGCTTGTTGGTTTGTTGGTTTGTTGGTTTGTTGGTTTGTAGGTTTGTTGGTTTGTTGGTTTGTTGGTTTGTTGGTTTGTTGGTTTGTTGGTTTGTTGGTTTGTTGGTTTGTTGGTTTGTTGGTTTGTTGGTTTATTGGTTTGTTGGTTTGTTGGCTTGTTGGTTTGTTGGTTTGTTGGTTTCTTGGTTTGTAGGTTTGTTGGTTTGTTCGTTTGTGGGTTTGTTGGTTTGTTGGTTTGTTCGCTTGTTGGTTTGTTGGTTTGTTGGTTTATTTGTTTGTTGGTTTGTTGGTTTGTTGGTTTGTTGGTTTGTTGGTTTGTTGGTTTGTTGGTTTGTTGGTTTGTTGGTTTGTCGGTTTGTTGGCTTGTAGATTTGTTGGCCTGTTGGTTTGTTGGTTTGTTGGTTTATTGGTTTGTTGGCTTGTTGGTTTGTTCGTTTGTTGTCTTGTTGGTTTGTTGCTTATTGGTTTGTTGGTTTGTTTGTTTGTTCGTTTGTTGATTTGTTGCCTTGTTGGCTTGTTGGTTTGTTGGTTTGTTGGTTTGTTCGTTTGATGGCTTGTTGGTTTGTTGGCTTGTTGGCTTGTTGGTTTGTTGGCTTGTTGGTTTGTTGGTTTGTTGGTTTGTTGGCTTGTTGGCTTGTTGGTTTGTTGGTTTGTTTGTTTGTTCGTTTGTTGGTTTGTTTGTTTGTTGGCTTGTTGGTTTGTTGGTTTGTTGGTTTGTTTGTTTGTTGGTTTGTTGGTTTGTTGGTTTGTTGGTTTGTTGGTTTGTTGGTTTGTTGGTTTGTTGGTTTGTTGGTTTGTTGGTTTGTTGGCTTGTTGGTTTGTTGGTTTGTTGGTTTGTTGGTTTGTTGATTTGTTGGTTTGTTGGTTTGTTGGTTTGTTGGTTTGTTGGTTTTTTGGCTTGTTGGTTTGTTGGTTTTGTGGTTTGTTGGTTTGTTGGTGTGTTGGTTTGTTGGCTTGTTGGTTTGTTGGTTTGTTGGTTTGTTGGTTTGTTGGTTTGTTGGTTTGTTGGGTTGTTGGTTTGTTCGTTTGTTGATTTGTTGGTTTGTTGATTTGTTGGTTTGTTGGTTTGTTGGCTTGTTGGCTTGTTGGTTTTTTGGTTTGTTCGCTTGTTGGTTTGTTGGTGTGTTATTTTGTTTGTTTGTTGGTTTGTTGGTTTGTTGGTTTGTTGGTTTTTTGGTTTGTTGGTTTGTTCGTTTGTTGGTTTGTTGGTTTGTTGGTTTGTTGGTTTGTTGGTTTGTTTGTTTGCTGGTTTGTTGGTTTGTTGGTTTGTTGGCTTGTTGGCTTGTTGGTTTGTTGGTATGTTGGTTTGTTTGTTTGTTGGTTTGTTCGTTTGTTGGTTTGTTGGTTTGTTGGTTTGTTGGTTTCTTGGTTTGTTGGCTTGTTGGTTTGTTGGTTTGTTGGTTTATTGGTTTTTTGGTTTGTTCGTTTGTTGGCTTCTTGGTTTGTTGGCTTGTTGGTTTGTTGGCTAGTTGGTTTGTTGGTTTGTTGGTTTGTTGGTTTGTTGGTTTGTTGGCTTGTTGGTTTGTTGGCTTGTTGGCTTCTTGGTTTGTTAATTTGTTCGTTTGTTGGTTTGTTGGTTTGTTGGTTTGTTGGTTTGTTGGTTTGTTGGTTTGTTGGCTTGTTGGCTTGTTGGTTTGTTGGTTTGTTGGTTTGTTGGTTTGTTGGCTTGTTGGCTTGTTGGCTTATTGGTTTGTTGGTTTGTTCGTTTGTTGTTTTGTTGGTTTGTTGGTTTTTTGGTTTGTTGGCTTGTTGGTTTGTTGGTTTGTTGGTTTGTTGGCATGTTGGTTTGTTGGCTTGTTGGCTTGTTGGCTTATTGGTTTGTTGGCTTGTTGGTTTGTTGGCTTGTTGGCTTGTTTGTTTGTTGGTTTGTTGGTTTGTTCGTTTGTTGGTTTATTCGTTTGTTGGTTTGTTTGTTTGTTTGTTTGTTGGTTTGTTGGTTTGTTGGTTTGTTGGTTTGTTGGTTTGTTGGTTTGTTGGCTTGTTGGCTTGTTGGTTTGGTGGTTTGTTAATTTCTTGGTTTGTTGGTTTGTTGGTTTGTTCGTTTGTTGGTTTGTTCGTTTGTTGGCTTGTTGGTTTGTTGGCTTATTGGTTTGTTGGTTTGTTGGTTTGTTTGTTTGTTCGTTTATTGGTTTGTTGGTTTGTTGGCTTGTTGGTTTGTTGGTTTATTGGCTTGTTGGTTTGTTGGTTTGTTGGTTTGTTGGTTTGTTGGTTTGTTCGTTTGTTGGCTTGTTGGTTTGTTGGCTTGTTGGCTTGTTGGTTTGTTGGCTTGTTGGCTTGTTGGTTTGTTGGTTTGTTGGTTTGTTGGTTTGTTGGTTTGTTGGTTCGTTGGCTTGTTGGCTTGTTGGTTTGTTGGTTTGTTGGCTTGTTGGTTTGTTGGTTTTTTGGTTTATTCGTTTGTTAGTTTGTTAACTTGTTGGTTTGTTAGTTTATTGGTTTGTTGGTTTGTTCGTTTATTGGTTTGTTGGTTTTTTGGTTTGTTGGTTTGTTCGTTTGTGGGTTTGTTGGTTTGTTGGTTTGTTCGTTTGTTGGTTTGTTGGTTTGTTGGCTTATTGGCTTGTTGGTTTGTTGGTTTGTTGGTTTGTTTGTTTGTTGGTTTGTTCGTTTGTTGGTTTGTTGGTTTGTTGGTTTGTTGGTTTGTTGGTTTGTTGGCTTGTTGGTTTGTTGGCTTGTTGGTTTGTTGGTTTGTTGGCTTGTTGGTTTGTTGGTTTGTTGGCTTGTTGGCTTGTTGGCTTGTTGGTTTGGTGGTTTGTTGGTTTGTTGCCTTGTTGGTTACTTGGTTTGTTGGTTTGTTGGTTTGTTGGTTTGTCGGTTTGTTGGTTTGTTGGTTTGTTGGCTTGTTGGCTTGTTGGTTTGTTGGTTAGTTCGTTTGTTGGTTTGTTCGTTTGTTGGTTTGTTGGCTTGTTGGCTTGTTGGTTTGTTGGTTTGTTGGCTTGTTGGTTTGTTGGTTTGTTGGTTTGTTGGTTAATTGGTTTGTTGGTTTGGTGGTTTGTTGGCTTGTTGGTTTGTTGGTTTGTTGGTTTTTTGGTTTGTTGGTTAGTTGGTTTGTTGGTTTGTTGGTTTGTTGGTTTGTTGGTTTGTTGGTTTATTTGTTTGTTGGTTTGTTAGTTTGTTCGTTTGTTGGCTTGTTGGTTTGTTGGTTTGTTGGTTTCTTGGTTTGTTGGTTTGTTGGTTTGTTGGTTTGTTAGTTTGTTGGTTTGTTGGTTTGTTGGTTTGTTGGTTTGTTGGTTTGTTGGTTTGTTGGCTTGTTGGCTTGTTGGTTTGTTGGTTTGTTGGTTTGTTCGTTTGTTGGTTTGTTTGTTTGTTGATTTGTTCGTTTGTCGGTTTGTTGGTTACTTGGTTTGTTAGTTTGTTGGTTTGTTGGTTTGTTGGCTTGTTGGTTTGTTGGTTTGTTGGTTTTTTGGTTTGTTGGTTTGTTGGTTTGTTCGTTTGTTTGTTTGTTGGTTTGTTGGTTTGTGGGTTTGTTGGTTTGTTGGTTTGTTGGTTTGTTGGTTTATTTGTTTGTTGGTTTGTTGGTTTGTTGGTTTGTTGGGTTGTTGGCTTGTTGGTTTGTTGGTTTGTTGGTTTGTTGGTTTTCTGGTTTGTTGGTTTGTTGGTTTGTTGGTTTGTTGGTTTGCTGGTTTGCTGGTTTGTTGGTTTGTTGGTTTGTTGGTTTTTTGGTTTGCTGGTTTGTTGGTTTGTTGGTTTGTTGGTTTGTTGGTTTGTTGGCTTGTTGGTTTGTTGGTTTGTTGGTTTGTTGGTTTGTTGGTTTCTTGGTTTGTAGGTTTGTTGGTTTGTTCGTTTGTTGGTTTGTTGGCTTGTTGGTGTTTTGGTTTGTTGGTTTTTTGGTTTGTTGGTTTGTTGGTTTGTTGGTTAGTTGGTTTGTTGGTTTGTTGGTTTGTTGGTTTGTTGGTTTGGTTGTTTGTTGGTTTATTTGTTTGTTGGTTTGTTGGTTTGTTGGTTTGTTGGTTTGTTGGTTTGTTGGCTTGTTTATTTGTTGGCTTGTTCGTTTGTTGGTTTGTTGGTTTGTTGGTTTATTGGTTTGTTAGTTTGCTGGTTTGTTGGCTTGTTGGTTTGTTGGTTTGTTGTTTTGTTGGTTTATTGGTTTGTTGGTTTGTTGGTTTGTTGGTTTGTTGGTTTGTTCGTTTGTTGGTTTGTTGGTTTGTTGGTTTGTTAGTTTGTTGGTTTGTTGGTTTGTTCGTTTGTTCGTTTGTTCGTTTGTTCGTTTGTTCGTTTGTTCGTTTGTTCGTTTGTTCGTTTGTTGGTTAGTTGGTTAGTTGGTTTGTTGGTTTGTTTGTTTGTTGGTTTGTTCGTTTGTTGGCTTGTTGGTTTGTTGACTTATTGGTTTGTTGGTTTGTTGTTTGTTGGTTTGTTTGTTTGTTGGTTTGTTGGTTTGTTGGTTGTTTGGCTTGTTGGTTTGTTGGTTTGTTGGTTTGTTGGTTTGTTGGTTTGTTGGCTTGTTGATTTGTTGGCTTGTTGGTTTGTTGGTTTGTTGGTTTGTTGGTTTGTTGGTTTGTTAGTTTGTTGGTTTGTTGGTTTGTTGATTTGTTGGTTTGTTGGTTTGTTGGTTTGTTGGTTTGTTGGTTTGTTGGTTTATTTGTTTGTTGGTTTGTTATTTTGTTGGTCTGTTGGTTTGTTGGTTTGTTGGTTTGGTGGCTTGTTGATTTGTTGGCTTGTATGTTTGTTGGTTTGTTGGTTTGTTGGTTTGTTGGTTTGTTGGTTTGTTGGTTTGTTGGCTTGTTGGTTTGTTGGTTTGTTGGTTTGTTGGTCTGTTGGTTTGTTGGTTTGTTGGTTTGTTGGTTTGTTGGTTTGTTCGTTTGTTCGTTTGTTCGTTTGTTCGTTTGTTCGTTTGTTCGTTTGTTGGTAAGTTGGTTTGTTGGTTTGTTTGTTTGTTGGTTTGTTCGTTTGTTGGCTTGTTGGTGTGTTGGCTTATTGGTTTGTTGGTTTGTTGGTTTGTTGGTTTGTTTGTTTGTTCGTTTGTTGGTTTGTTGTTTTTTTGGCTTGTTGATTTGTTAGTTTGTTGGCTTGTTGGTTTGTTGGTTTGCTGGCTTGTTGGTTTGTTGGCTTATTGGTTTGCTGGTTTGTTGGTTTGTTGGTCTGTTTGTTTGTCCGTTTGTTGGTTTGTTGGTTTGTTAGCTTGTTGGTTTGTTGGTTTGTTGGCTTGTTGGTTTGTTGGTTTGTTGGTTTGTTCGTTTGTTGGCTTGTTGGTTTGTTGACTTGTTGGCTTGTTGGTTTGTTGACTTGTTGGCTTGTTGGTTTGTTGGTTTGTTGGTTTGTTGGTTTGTTGGTTTGTTGGCTTGTTGGCTTGGTGGTTTGTTGGTTTGGTTGTTTGTTCGTTTGTTGGTTTGTTTGTTTGTTGGCTTGTTGGTTTGTTGGCTTGTTTGTTTGTTGGTTTGTTGGTTTGTTGGTTTGTTGGTTTTTTGGTTTGTTGGTTTGTTCGTTTGTGGGTTTGTTGGTTTGTTGGTTTGTTCGTTTGTTGGTTTGTTGGTTTGTTGGCTTATTGGCTTGTTGGTTTGTTGGTTTGTTGGTTTGTTTGTTTGTTGGTTTGTTCGTTTGTTGGTTTGTTGGTTTGTTGGTTTGTTGGTTTATTAGTTTGTTGGTTTGTTCGTTTATTGGTTTGTTGGTTTTTTGGTTTGTTGGTTTGTTCGTTTGTGGGTTTGTTGGTTTGTTGGTTTGTTCGTTTGTTGGTTTGTTGGTTTGTTGGCTTATTGGCTTGTTGTTTTGTTGGTTTGTTGGTTTGTTTGTTTGTTGGTTTGTTCGTTTGTTGGTTTGTTGGTTTGTTGGTTTGTTGGTTTGTTGGTTTGTTGGCTTGTTGGTTTGTTGGCTTGTTGGTTTGTTGGTTTGTTGGCTTGTTGGTTTGTTGGTTTGTTGGCTTGTTGGCTTGTTGGCTTGTTGGTTTGGTGGTTTGTTGGTTTGTTGCCTTGTTGGTTACTTGGTTTGTTGGTTTGTTGGTTTGTTGGTTTGTCGGTTTGTTGGTTTGTTGGTTTGTTGGCTTGTTGGCTTGTTGGTTTGTTGGTTAGTTCGTTTGTTGGTTTGTTCGTTTGTTGGTTTGTTGGCTTGTTGGCTTGTTGGTTTGTTGGTTTGTTGGCTTGTTGGTTTGTTGGTTTGTTGGTTTGTTGGTTTGTTGGTTAATTGGTTTGTTGGTTTGGTGGTTTGTTGGCTTGTTGGTTTGTTGGTTTGTTGGTTTTTTGGTTTGTTGGTTAGTTGGTTTGTTGGTTTGTTGGTTTGTTGGTTTGTTGGTTTGTTGGTTTATTTGTTTGTTGGTTTGTTAGTTTGTTCGTTTGTTGGCTTGTTGGTTTGTTGGTTTGTTGGTTTCTTGGTTTGTTGGTTTGTTGTTTTGTTGGTTTGTTAGTTTGTTGGTTTGTTGGTTTGTTGGTTTGTTGGTTTGTTGGTTTGTTGGTTTGTTGGTTTGTTGGCTTGTTGGCTTGTTGGTTTGTTGGTTTGTTGGTTTGTTCGTTTGTTGGTTTGTTTGTTTGTTGATTTGTTCGTTTGTCGGTTTGTTGGTTACTTGGTTTGTTGGTTTGTTGGTTTGTTGGTTTGTTGGCTTGTCGGTTTGTTGGTTTGTTGGTTTGTTGGTTTGTTGGTTTGTTGGCTTGTTGGTTTGTTGGTTTGTTGGTTTGTTGGTCTGTTGGTTTGTTGGTTTGTTGGTTTGTTGGTTTGTTGGTTTGTTCGTTTGTTCGTTTGTTCGTTTGTTCGTTTGTTCGTTTGTTCGTTTGTTGGTAAGTTGGTTTGTTGGTTTGTTTGTTTGTTGGTTTGTTCGTTTGTTGGCTTGTTGGTGTGTTGGCTTATTGGTTTGTTGGTTTGTTGGTTTGTTGGTTTGTTTGTTTGTTCGTTTGTTCGTTTGTTCGTTTGTTCGTTTGTTCGTTTGTTGGTTTGTTGGTTTATTAGTTTGTTGGTTTGTTCGTTTATTGGTTTGTTGGTTTTTTGGTTTGTTGGTTTGTTCGTTTGTGGGTTTGTTGGTTTGTTGGTTTGTTCGTTTGTTGGTTTGTTGGTTTGTTGGCTTATTGGCTTGTTGTTTTGTTGGTTTGTTGGTTTGTTTGTTTGTTGGTTTGTTCGTTTGTTGGTTTGTTGGTTTGTTGGTTTGTTGGTTTGTTGGTTTGTTGGCTTGTTGGTTTGTTGGCTTGTTGGTTTGTTGGTTTGTTGGCTTGTTGGTTTGTTGGTTTGTTGGCTTGTTGGCTTGTTGGCTTGTTGGTTTGGTGGTTTGTTGGTTTGTTGCCTTGTTGGTTACTTGGTTTGTTGGTTTGTTGGTTTGTTGGTTTGTCGGTTTGTTGGTTTGTTGGTTTGTTGGCTTGTTGGCTTGTTGGTTTGTTGGTTAGTTCGTTTGTTGGTTTGTTCGTTTGTTGGTTTGTTGGCTTGTTGGCTTGTTGGTTTGTTGGTTTGTTGGCTTGTTGGTTTGTTGGTTTGTTGGTTTGTTGGTTTGTTGGTTAATTGGTTTGTTGGTTTGGTGGTTTGTTGGCTTGTTGGTTTGTTGGTTTGTTGGTTTTTTGGTTTGTTGGTTAGTTGGTTTGTTGGTTTGTTGGTTTGTTGGTTTGTTGGTTTGTTGGTTTATTTGTTTGTTGGTTTGTTAGTTTGTTCGTTTGTTGGCTTGTTGGTTTGTTGGTTTGTTGGTTTCTTGGTTTGTTGGTTTGTTGTTTTGTTGGTTTGTTAGTTTGTTGGTTTGTTGGTTTGTTGGTTTGTTGGTTTGTTGGTTTGTTGGTTTGTTGGTTTGTTGGCTTGTTGGCTTGTTGGTTTGTTGGTTTGTTGGTTTGTTCGTTTGTTGGTTTGTTTGTTTGTTGATTTGTTCGTTTGTCGGTTTGTTGGTTACTTGGTTTGTTGGTTTGTTGGTTTGTTGGTTTGTTGGCTTGTCGGTTTGTTGGTTTGTTGGTTTGTTGGTTTGTTGGTTTGTTGGCTTGTTGGTTTGTTGGTTTGTTGGTTTGTTGGTCTGTTGGTTTGTTGGTTTGTTGGTTTGTTGGTTTGTTGGTTTGTTCGTTTGTTCGTTTGTTCGTTTGTTCGTTTGTTCGTTTGTTCGTTTGTTGGTAAGTTGGTTTGTTGGTTTGTTTGTTTGTTGGTTTGTTCGTTTGTTGGCTTGTTGGTGTGTTGGCTTATTGGTTTGTTGGTTTGTTGGTTTGTTGGTTTGTTTGTTTGTTCGTTTGTTGGTTTGTTGTTTTTTTGGCTTGTTGATTTGTTAGTTTGTTGGCTTGTTGGTTTGTTGGTTTGCTGGCTTGTTGGTTTGTTGGCTTATTGGTTTGCTGGTTTGTTGGTTTGTTGGTCTGTTTGTTTGTCCGTTTGTTGGTTTGTTGGTTTGTTAGCTTGTTGGTTTGTTGGTTTGTTGGCTTGTTGGTTTGTTGGTTTGTTGGTTTGTTCGTTTGTTGGCTTGTTGGTTTGTTGACTTGTTGGCTTGTTGGTTTGTTGGCTTGTTGGCTTGTTGGTTTGTTGGTTTGTTGGTTTGTTGGTTTGTTGGTTTGTTGGCTTGTTGGCTTGGTGGTTTGTTGGTTTGGTTGTTTGTTCGTTTGTTGGTTTGTTTGTTTGTTGGCTTGTTGGTTTGTTGGCTTGTTGGTTTGTTGGTTTGTTGGTTTGTTGGTTTGTTGGTTTGTTGGTTTGTTGGTTTGCTGGTTTGTTAGATTGTTGGTTTGTTGGCTTGTTGGTTTGTTGGTTTGTTGGTTTGTTGGTTTGTTTGTTTGTTGGTTTTTTGGCTTGTTAGTTTTTTGGTTTGTTGGTTTGTAAGTTTGTTGGTTTGTTGGTTTGTTGGGTTGTTGGTTTGTTCGTTTGTTGGTTTGTTGGTTTGTTGGTTTGTTGGTTTGTTGGTTTGTTGGCTTGTTGGATTGTTGGTTTTTTGGTTTGCTCGTTTGTTCGTTTGTTGGTTTGTTGGTTTGTTGGTTTGTCGGTTTGTTGGTTTGTTGGTTTGTTGGTTTTTGGGTTTGTTGGTCTGTTGGTTTGTTGGTTTGTCGGGTTGTTGGCTTGTTGGTTTGTTGGTTTGTTGGTTTGTTCGTTTGTTGGCTTGTTGGTTTGTTGGCTTGTTGGTTTGTTGGCTAGTTATTTTGTTGGTTTGTTAGTTTGTTGGTTGGTTGGTTTGTTTGTTTGTTGGCTTGTTGGTTTGTTGGCTTGTTGGCTTGTTGGTTTGTTGGTTTGTTCGTTTGTTGGTCTGTTGGTTTGTTGATTTGTTGGTTTGTTGGTTTGTTGGTTTGTTGGTTTGTTGGTTTGTTGGCTTGTTGGTTTGTTGGTTTGTTGGTTTGTTGGTTTGTTCGTTGGTTGGTTTGTTGGTTTGTTGGTTTTTTGGTTTGTTGGCTTGTTGGCTTGTTGGTTTGTTGGTTTGTTGGTTTGTTCATTTGTTGGTTTGTTGGCTTGTTGGTTTGGTGGTTTGTTGGTTTCTCGGTTTGTTGGTTTGTTGGTTTGTTCATTTGTTGGTTTGTTCGTTTGTTGGTTTGTTGGTTTGTTGGTTTGTTTGTTAGTTCGTTTGTTGGTTTGTTGGCTTGTTGGCTTGTTGGTTTGTTGGCTTGTTGGCTTGTTGGTTTGTTGGTTTGTTGGTTTGTTGGTTAGTTGGCTTGTTGGCTTGTTGGTTTGTTGGTTTGTTGGTTTGTTGGTTTGTTGGTTTTTTGGTTTGTTGGTTTGTTCGTTTGTTGGTTTGTTGGTTTGTTGGTTTGTTGGTTTGTTGGTTTGTTGGTTTGTTGGCTTGTTGATTTGTTGGCTTGTTGGTTTGTTGGTTTGTTGGTTTGTTGGTTTGTTGGTTTGTTGGTTTGTTAGTTTGTTGGTTTGTTGGTTTGTTGGTTTGTTGGTTTGTTGGTTTGTTGGTTTGTTGGTTTATTTGTTTGTTGGTTTGTTATTTTGTTGGTCTGTTGGTTTGTTGGTTTGTTGGTTTGATGGCTTGTTGATTTGTTGGCTTGTATATTTGTTGGTTTGTTGGTTTGTTGGTTTGTTGGTTTGTTGGCTTGTTGGTTTGTTGGTTTGTTGGTTTGTTGGTTTGTTGGTTTGTTGGTTTGTTGGTTTGTTGGTTTGTTCGTTTGTTCGTTTGTTCGTTTGTTCGTTTGTTCGTTTGTTCGTTTGTTCGTTTGTTCGTTTGTTCGTTTGTTCGTTTGTTCGTTTGGTCTTTTGTTCGTTTGTTCGTTTGTTCGTTTGTTCGTTTGTTGGTAAGTTGGTTTGTTGGTTTGTTTGTTTGTTGGTTTGTTCGTTTGTTGGCTTGTTGGTGTGTTGGCTTATTGGTTTGTTGGTTTGTTGGTTTGTTGGTTTGTTTGTTTGTTCGTTTGTTGGTTTGTTGTTTTTTTGGCTTGTTGGTTTGTTGGTTTGTTGGGTTGTTGGTTTGTTGGTTTGCTGGCTGGTTGGTTTGTTGGCTAATTGGTTTGTTGGATTGTTGGTCTGTTTGTTTGTTCGTTTGTTGTTTCGTTGGTTTGTTAGCTTGTTGGTTTGTTGGTTTGTTGGCTTGTTGGTTTGTTGGTTTGTTGGTTTGTTCGTTTGTTGGCATGTTGGTTTGTTGGCTTGTTGGCTTGTTGGTTTGTTGGCTTGTTGGCTTGTTGGTTTGTTGGTTTGTTGGTTTGTTGGTTTGTTGGTTTGTTGGCTTGTTGGCTTGGTGGTTTGTTGGTTTGTTTGTTTGTTCGTTTGTTGGTTTGTTTGTTTGTTGGCTTGTTGGTTTGTTGGCTTGTTGGTTTGCTGGTTTGTTGGTTTGTTGGTTTGTTGGTTTGCTGGTTTGTTGGCTTGTTGGTTTGTTGGCTTGTTGGTTTGTTGGTTTGTTGGTTTGTTGGTTTGTTTGTTTGTTGGTTTTTTGGCTTGTTAGTTTTTTGGTTTGTTGGTTTGTAGGTTTGTTGGTTTGTTGGTTTGTTGGCTTGTTGGTTTGTTGGTTTGTTGGTTTGTTGGTTTGTTGGTTTGTTGGGTTGTTGGTTTGTTCGTTTGTTGGTTTGTTGGTTTGTTGGTTTGTTGGTTTGTTGGTTTGTTAGCTTGTTGGATTGTTGGTTTTTTGGTTTGTTCGTTTGTTCGTTTGTTGGTTTGTTGGTTTGTTGGTTTGTCGGTTTGTTGGTTTGTTGGTTTATTGGTTTTTGGGTTTGTTGGTTTGTTGGTTTGTTGGTTTGTCGGGTTGTTGGCTTGTTGGTTTGTTGGTTTGTTGGTTTGTTCGTTTGTTGGCTTGTTGGTTTGTTGGCTTGTTGGTTTGTTGGCTAGTTGGTTTGTTGGTTTGTTAGTTTGTTGGTTGGTTGGTTTGTTTGTTTGTTGGCTTGTTGGTTTGTTGGCTTGTTGGCTTGTTGGTTTGTTGGTTTGTTCGTTTGTTGGTCTGTTGGTTTGTTGGTTTGTTGGTTTGTTGGTTTGTTGGTTTGTTGGTTTGTTGGCTTGTTGGCTTGTTGGTTTGTTGGTTTGTTGGTTTTTTGGTTTGTTCGTTGGTTGGTTTGTTGGTTTGTTGGTTTTTTGGTTTGTTGGCTTGTTGGTTTGTTGGTTTGTTGGTTTGTTGGTTTGTTCATTTGTTGGTTTGTTGGCTTGTTGGTTTGGTGGTTTATTGGTTTCTTGGTTTGTTGGTTTGTTGGTTTGTTCATTTGTTGGTTTGTTCGTTTGTTGGTTTGTTGGTTTGTTGGTTTGTTTGTTTGTTCGTTTGTTGGTTTGTTGGCTTGTTGGTTTGTTGGCTTGTTGGTTTGTTGGTTTGTTGGTTTGTTGGTTAGTTGGCTTGTTGGCTTGTTGGTTTGTTTGTTTGTTGGCTTGTTGGTTTGTTGGTTTTTTGGTTTGTTGGTTTGTTCGTTTGTTGGTTTGTTGGTTTGTTGGTTTGTTCGTTTGTTGGTTTGTTGGTTTGTTGGTTTGTTGGTTTGTTGGCTTGTTGGCTTGTTGGCTTGTTGGTTTGTTGGTTTGTTGGTTTGTTTGTTTGTTGGTTTGTTCGTTCGTTGGTTTGTTGGTTTGTTGGTTTGTTGGTTTGTTGGTTTGTTGGTTTGTTGGTTTGTTGGTTTGGTGGTTTGGTGGTTTGTTTGTTTGTTGGTTTGTTCGTTTGTTGGTTTGTTGGTTTTTTGGTTTGTTGGTTTGTTGGTTTGTTCGTTTGTTGGTTTGTTTGTTTGTTGGCTTGTTGGCTTGTTGGTTTGTTGGTTTGTTGGCTTGTTGGTTTGTTGGTTTGTTGGTTTGTTGGCTTGTTGGCTTGTTGGTTTGTTGGTTTGTTCGTTTGTTGGTTTATTGGTTTGTTGGGTTGTTGGCATGTTGGTTTGTTGGCTTATTGGTTTGTTGGCTTGTTGGTTTGTTGGCTTGTTGGCTTGTTGGTTTTTTGGTTTATTCGTTTGTTCGTTTGTTGGTTGGTTAGTTTGTTGGCTTGTTGGTTTGTTGGCTTGTTGGCTTGTTGGTTTGTTGGTTTGTTCGTTTGTTGGTTTGTTGGTTTGTTGGTTTGTTGGTTTGTTGGTTTGTTGGTTTGTTGGCCTGTTGGTTTGTTGGTTTGTTGGTTTGTTGGCTGGTTGGCTTGTTGGTTTGTTGGTTTGTTCGTTTGTTGGTTTATTGGTTTGTTGGTTTGTTGGCTTGTTGGTTTGGTGGTTTGTTGGTTTCTTGGTTTGTTGGTTTGTTGGTTTGTTCATTTGTTGGTTTGTTCGTTTGTTGGTTTGTTGGTTTGTTGGTTTGTTTGTTTGTTCGTTTGTTGGTTTGTTGGCTTGTTGGCTTGTTGGTTTGTTGGCTTGTTGGCTTGTTGGTTTGTTGGTTTGTTGGTTTGTTGGTTAGTTGGCTTGTTGGCTTGTTGGTTTGTTGGTTTGTTGGTATGTTGGTTTGTTGGTTTTTTGGTTTGTTGGTTTGTTCGTTTGTTGGTTTGTTCGTTTGTTGGTTTGTTGGTTTGTTGGTTTGTTGGTTTGTTGGTTTGTTGGTTTGTTGGCTTGTTGATTTGTTGGCTTGTTGGTTTGTTGGTTTGTTGGTTTGTTGGTTTGTTGGTTTGTTGGTTTGTTAGTTTGTTGGTTTGTTGGTTTGTTGGTTTGTTGGTTTGTTGGTTTGTTGGTTTGTTGGTTTGTTGGTTTATTTGTTTGTTGGTTTGTTATTTTGTTGGTCTGTTGGTTTGTTGGTTTGTTGGTTTGATGGCTTGTTGATTTGTTGGCTTGTATGTTTGTTGGTTTGTTGGTTTGTTGGTTTGTTGGTTTGTTGGTTTGTTGGTTTGTTGGCTTGTTGGTTTGTTGGTTTGTTGGTTTGTTGGTTTGTTGGTTTGTTGGTTTGTTGGTTTGTTGGTTTGTTCGTTTGTTCGTTTGTTCGTTTGTTCGTTTGTTCGTTTGTTCGTTTGTTCGTTTGTTCGTTTGTTCGTTTGTTCGTTTGTTCGTTTGTTCGTTTGTTCGTTTGTTCGTTTGTTGGTAAGTTGGTTTGTTGGTTTGTTTGTTTGTCGGTTTGTTCGTTTGTTGGCTTGTTGGTGTGTTGGCTTATTGGTTTGTTGGTTTGTTGGTTTGTTTGTTTGTTCGTTTGTTGGTTTGTTATTTTTTTGGCTTGTTGGTTTGTTGGTTTGTTGGCTTGTTGGTTTGTTGGTTTGCTGGCTGGTTGGTTTGTTGGCTAATTGGTTTGTTGGTTTGTTGGTTTGTTGGTCTGTTTGTTTGTTCGTTTGTTGTTTCGTTGGTTTGTTAGCTTGTTGGTTTGTTGGTTTGTTGGCTTGTTGGTTTGTTGGTTTGTTGGTTTGTTCGTTTGTTGGCATGTTGGTTTGTTGGCTTGTTGGCTTGTTGGTTTGTTGGCTTGTTGGCTTGTTGGTTTGTTGGTTTGTTGGTTTGTTGGTTTGTTGGTTTGTTGGCTTGTTGGCTTGGTGGTTTGTTGGTTTGTTTGTTTGTTTGTTTGTTGGTTTGTTTGTTTGTTGGCTTGTTGGTTTGTTGGCTTGTTGGTTTGTTGGTTTGTTGGTTTGTTGGTTTGTTGGTTTGCTGGTTTGTTGGCTTGTTGGTTTGTTGGCTTGTTGGTTTGTTGGTTTGTTGGTTTGTTGGTTTGTTTGTTTGTTGGTTTTTTGGCTTGTTAATTTTTTGGTTTGTTGGTTTGTAGGTTTGTTGGTTTGTTGGTTTGTTGGCTTGTTGGTTTGTTGGTTTGTTGGTTTGTTAGTTTGTTGGTTTGTTGGTTTGTTGGGTTGTTGGTTTGTTCGTTTGTTGGTTTGTTGGTTTGTTGGTTTGTTGGTTTGTTGGTTTGTTGGTTTGTTAGCTTGTTGGATTGTTGGTTTTTTGGTTTGTTCGTTTGTTCGTTTGTTGGTTTGTTGGTTTGTTGGTTTGTCGGTTTGTTGGTTTGTTGGTTTATTGGTTTTTGGGTTTGTTGGTTTGTTGGTTTGTTGGTTTGTCGGGTTGTTGGCTTGTTGGTTTGTTGGTTTGTTGGTTTGTTCGTTTGTTGGCTTGTTGGTTTGTTGGCTTGTTGGTTTGTTGGCTAGTTGGTTTGTTGGTTTGTTAGTTTGTTGGTTGGTTGGTTTGTTTGTTTGTTGGCTTATTGGTTTGTTGGCTTGTTGGCTTGTTGGTTTGTTGGTTTGTTCGTTTGTTGGTCTGTTGGTTTGTTGGTTTGTTGGTTTGTTGGTTTGTTGGTTTGTTGGTTTGTTGGCTTGTTGGCTTGTTGGTTTGTTGGTTTGTTGGTTTGTTGGTTTGTTCGTTGGTTGGTTTGTTGGTTTGTTGGTTTTTTGGTTTGTTGGCTTGTTGGTTTGTTGGTTTGTTGGTTTGTTGGTTTGTTCATTTGTTGGTTTGTTGGCTTGTTGGTTTGGTGGTTTGTTGGTTTCTTGGTTTGTTGGTTTGTTGGCTTGTTCATTTGTTGGTTTGTTCGTTTGTTGGTTTGTTGGTTTGTTGGTTTGTTTGTTTGTTCGTTTGTTGGTTTGTTGGCTTGTTGGTTTGTTGCCTTGTTGGCTTGTTGGTTTGTTGGTTTGTTGGTTTGTTGGTTAGTTGGCTTGTTGGCTTGTTGGTTTGTTGGTTTGTTGGCTTGTTGGTTTGTTGGTTTTTTGGTTTGTTGGTTTGTTCGTTTGTTGGTTTGTTGGTTTGTTGGTTTGTTCGTTTGTTGGTTTGTTGGTTTGTTGGTTTGTTGGTTTGTTGGCTTGTTGGCTTGTTGGTTTGTTGGTTTGTTGGTTTGTTTGTTTGTTGGTTTGTTCGTTCGTTGGTTTGTTGGTTTGTTGGTTTGTTGGTTTGTTGGTTTGTTGGTTTGTTGGTTTGTTGGTTTGTTGGTTTGTTCGTTTGTTGGTTTGTTGGTTTGTTGGTTTGTTGGTTTGTTGGTTTGTTCGTTTGTTTGTTTGTTGGTTTGTTTGTTTGTTGGCTTGTTGGTTTGTTGGTTTGTTGGTTTGTTGGCTTGTTGGTTTGTTGGTTTGTTGGTTTGTTGGCTTGTTGGCTTGTTGGTTTGTTGGTTTGTTCGTTTGTTGGTTTATTGGTTTGTTGGGTTGTTGGCATGTTGGTTTGTTGGCTTATTGGTTTGTTGGCTTGTTGGTTTGTTGGCTTGTTGGCTTGTTGGTTTTTTGGTTTATTCGTTTGTTCGTTTGTTGGTTGGTTAGTTTGTTGGCTTGTTGGTTTGTTGGCTTGTTGGCTTGTTGGTTTGTTGGTTTGTTCGTTTGTTGGTTTGTTGGTTTGTTGGTTTGTTGGTTTGCTGGTTTGTTGGTTTGTTGGCTTGTTGGTTTGTTGGTTTGTTGGTTTGTTGGCTGGTTGGCTTGTTGGTTTGTTGGTTTGTTCGTTTGTTGGTTTATTGGTTTGTTGGGTTGTTGGCATGTTGGTTTGTTGGCTTATTGGTTTGTTGGCTTGTTGGTTTGTTGGCTTGTTGGCTTGTTGGTTTGTTGGTTTGTTGGTTTGTTGGTTTGTTCGTTTGTTGGTTTGGTCGGGTGTTGGTTTGTTTGTTTGTTGGTTTGTTGGTTTGTTGGTTTGTTGGTTTGTTGGTTTGTTGGTTTGTTGGTTTGTTGGTTTGTTGGTTTGTTGGTATGTTGGTTTGTTGGTTTGTTGGCTTGTTGGTTTGGTGGTTTGTTGGTTTCTTGGTTTGTTGGTTTGTTGGTTTGTTCGTTTGTTGATTTGTTGGTTTGTTTGTTTGTTGGTTTGTTCGTTTGTTGGCTTGTTGGTTTGTTGGCTTATTGGTTTCCTGGTTTGTTGGTTTGTTTGTTTGTTCGTTTGATGGTTTGTCGGTTTGTTGGCTTGTTGGTTTGTTGGTTTGTTGGCTTGTTGGTTTGTTGGTTTGTTGGTTTGTTGGTTTGTTGGTTTGTTCGTTTGTTGGCTTGTTGGTTTGTTGGCTTGTTGACTTGTTGGTTTGTTGGCTTGTTGGCTTGTTGGCTTGTTGGTTTGTCGGTTTGTTGGTTTGTTGGTTTGTTGGTTTGTTGGTTTGTTGGTTTGTTGGTTTGTTGGTTTGTTGGTTAGTTGGCTTGTTAGTTTGTTGGTTTGTTGGTTTGTTGGCTTGTTGGTTTGTTGGTGTTTTGGTTTGTTCGTTTGTTGGGTTGTTGGTTTGTTGGTTTGTTGGTTTGTTGGTTTGTTGGTTTGTTGGTTTGTTGGTTTGTTGGTTTGTTGGTTTGTTGGTTTGTTGGTTTTTTGGTTTGTTCGTTTGTTGGTTTGTTGGTTTGTTGGTTTGTAGGTTTGTTCGTTTGTTGGTTTGTTGGTTTGTTGGTTTGTTGGCTTGTTGGCTTGTTGGCTTGTTGGTTTGTTGGTTTGTTGGCTTGTTGGTTTGTTGGTTTGTTGGCTTGTTGGTTTGTTGGTTTGTTGGTTTGTTGGTTTGTTGGGTTGTTGGTTTGTTCGGTGGTTAGTTTGTTGGTTTGTTGGTTTGTTGGTTTTTTGGTTTGTTGGCTTGTTGGCTTGTTGGTTTTTTGGTTTATTCGTTTGTTCGTTTGTTGGTTTGTTTGTTTCTTGGCTTGTTGATTTGTTGGTTTGTTGGTTTGTTGGTTTGTTGTCTTGTTGGTTTGTTGGTTTGTTGGTTTGTTGGCTTGTTGGTTTGTTGGTTTGTTGGCTTGTTGGTTTGTTGGTTTGTTTGGTTTGTTGGTTTGTTGGTTTGTTGGGTTGTTGGTTTGTTCGGTGGTTGGTTTGTTGGTTTGTTGGCTTGTTGGTTTTTTGGTTTATTCGTTTGTTCGTTTGTTGGTTGGTTAGTTTGTTGGCTTGTTGGTTTGTTCGCTTGTTGGCTTGTTGGTTTGTTGGTTTGTTCGTTTGTTGGTTTGTTGGTTTGTTGGTTTGTTGGTTTGTTGGTTTGTTGGCTTGTTGGTTTGTTGGTTTGTTGGTTTGTTGGCTTGTTGGCTTGTTGGTTTGTTGGTTTGTTCGTTTGTTGGTTTATTGGTTTGTTGGTTTGTTGGCATGTTGGTTTGTTGGCTTATTGGTTTGTTGGCTTATTGGTTTGTTGGCTTGTTGGCTTGTTGGTTTGTTGGTTTGTTCGTTTGTTGGTTTGTTCGTTTGTTGGTTTGTTTGTTTGTTGGTTTGTTGGTTTGTTGGTTTGTTGGTTTGTTGGTTTGTTGGTTTGTTGGTTTGTTGGTTGGTTGGTTTGTTGGTTTGTTGGTTTGTTGGCTTGTTGGTTTGGTGGTTTGTTGGTTTCTTAGTTTGTTGGCTTGTTGGTTTGTTGGTTTGTTGACTTGTTGGTTTGTTGGTTTGTTGGTTTGTTGGTTTGTTCGTTTGTTGGATTGTTGGTTTGTTGGCTTGTTGGCTTGTTGGTTTGTTGGCTTGTTGGCTTGTTGGTTTGTTGGTTTGTTGGTTTGTTGGTTTGTTGGTTTGTTGGTTTGTTGGTTTGTTGGTTTGTGAGTTAGTTGGCTTGTTAGTTTGTTGGTTTGATGGTTTGTTGGCTTGTTGGTTTGTTGGTTTTTTGGTTTGTTCGTTTGTTGGGTTGTTGGTTTGTTGGTTTGTTGGTTTGTTGGTTTGTTGGTTTGTTGGTTTGTTGGTTTGTTGGTTTGTTGGTTTGTTGGTTTTTTGGTTTTTTGGTTTGTTCGTTTGTTGGTTTGTTGGTTTGTTGGTTTGTAGGTTTGTTCGTTTGTTGGTTTGTTGGTTTGTTGGTTTGTTGGCTTGTTGGCTTGTTGGCTTGTTGGTTTGTTGGTTTGTTGGTTTGTTTGTTTGTTGGTGTGTTTGTTTGTTGGTTTGTTGGTTTGTTGGTCCGTTGGTTTGTTGGTTTGTTGGTTTGTTGGTTTGTTGGTTTGTTGGTTTGTTGGTTTGTTGGTTTGTTGGTTTGTTGGTTTGTTGGTTTGTTGGTTTGTTCGTTTGTTAGTTTGTTGGTTTTTTGGTTTGTTGGTTTGTTGGTTTGTTGGTTTGTTCGGTTGTTGGTTTGTTGGTTTGATGGCTTCTTGGTTTGTTGGTTTGTTGGTTTATTAGTTTGTTGGCTTGTTGGTTTGTTGGTTTGTTCGTTTGTTGGCTTGTTGGTTTGTTGGCTTGTTGGTTTGTTGGCTAGTTGGTTTGTTGGTTTACTGGTTTGTTGGTTTATTGGTTTGTTGGTTTGTTGGTTTGTTGGCTTGTTGGCTTGTTGGTGTGTTGGCTTGTTGGCTTGTTGGTTTGTTCGTTTGTTGGTTTGTTGGTTTGTTGGTTTGTTGGGTTGTTGGCTTGTTGGTTTGTTGGTTTTTTGGTTTGTTGGTTTGTTGGCTTGTTGGCTTGTTGGTTTGTTGGTTTGTTCGTTTTTTGGTTTATTGGTTTGTTGGTTTGTTGGTTTGTTGGTTTTTGGGTTTGTTGGCTTGTTGGTTTGTTGATTTGTTGGTTTGTTGGTTTGTTCGTTTGTTGGTTTTTTGGTTTGTTGGTTTGTTGGTTTGTGGGATTGTTGGTTTGGGGGCTTGTTTGCTTGTTGGCTTATTGGTTTGTTGGCTTGTTGGTTTGTTGGCTTGTTGGCTTGTTGGTTTGTTGGCTTGTTGGTTTGTTCGTTTGTTGGTTTGTTAGTTTGTTCGTTTGTTGGTTTGTTTATTTGTTGGTTTGTTGGTTTGTTAATTTGTTGGCTTGTTGGCTTATTGGTTTGTTCGTTTGTTTGCTTGTTGGTTTTTTGGCATGTTAATTTGTTGTTTTAATGTTTTGTTGGCTTGTTGGTTTGCTGGTTTGTTGGTTTGTTGGTTTATTCGTTTTTTGGTTTGTTGTTTTGTTGGCTTGTTGGTTTGTTGGTTTGTTGGCTTGTTAGTTTTTTGATTTGTTGGTTTGTTGGCTTGTTGGTTTGTTGGTTTGTTGGTTTGTTGGCTTGTTTGTTTGTTGGTTGGTTGGTTTGTTGGTTTGTTGGTTTGTTGGCTTGTTTGTTTGTTGGTTGGTTGGTTTGTTGGTTTGTTGGTTTGTTGGTTTGTTGGCTTGTTGGTTTGTTGGTTTGTTGGTTTGTTGGTTTGTTGGTTTGTTGGTTTGTTGGGTTGTTGGCTTGTTGGTTTGTTGGTTTTTTGGTTTGTTGGTTTGTTGGCTTGTTGGCTTGTTGGTGTGTTGGTTTGTTCGTTTGTTGGTTTGTTGGTTTGTTGGTTTGTTGGTTTTTGGGTTTGTTGGCTTGTTGGTTTGTTGGTTTGTTGGTTTGTTGGTTTGTTCGTTTGTTGGTTTTTTGGTTTGTTGGTTTGTTGGTTTGTGGGCTTGTTGGTTTGTGGGCTTGTTGGCTTGTTGGCTTATTGGTTTGTTGGCTTGTTGGTTTGTTGGCTTGTTGGCTTGTTGGTTTTTTGGCTTGTTGGTTTGTTCGTTTGTTGGTTTGTTGGTTTGTTCGTTTGTTGGTTTGTTTATTTGTTGGTTTGTTGGTTTGTTGGTTTGTTGGCTTGTTGGCTTATTGGTTTGTTCGTTTGTTGGCTTGTTGCTTTGTTGGCATGTTGGCTTGTTGGTTTAATGTTTTGTTGGCTTGTTAGCTTGTTGGTTTGTTGGTTTGTTGGTTTGTTTGTTTGTTGGTGTGTTCGTTTGTTGGTTTGTTGGTTTGTTGGTTTGTTGGTTTGTTGGTTTGTTGGTTTGTTGGTTTGTTGGTTTGTTGGTTTGTTGGTTTGTTGGTTTGTTGGTTTGTTGGTTTGTTGGTTTGTTGGTTTGTTCGTTTGTTAGTTTGTTGGTTTTTTGGTTTGTTGGTTTGTTGGTTTGTTGGTTTGTTCGGTTGTTGGTTTGTTGGTTTGATGGCTTCTTGGTTTGTTGGTTTATTAGTTTGTTAACTTGTTGGTTTGTTGGTTTGTTCGTTTGTTGGCTTGTTGGTTTGTTGGCTTGCTGGTTTATTGGCTAGTTGGTTTACTGGTTTGTTGGTTTATTGATTTGTTGGTTTGTTGGTTTGTTGGCTTGTTGGTGTGTTGGCTTGTTGGCTTGTTGGTTTGTTCGTTTGTTGGTTTGTTGGTTTGTTGGTTTGTTGGGTTGTTGGCTTGTTGGTTTGTTGGTTTTTTGGTTTGTTGGTTTGTTGGCTTGCTGGCTTGTTGGTTTGTTCGTTTGTTCGTTTTTTGGTTTGTTGGTTTGTTGGTTTGTTGGTTTGTTGGTTTTTGGGTTTGTTGGCTTGTTGGTTTGTTGATTTGTTGGTTTGTTGGTTTGTTCGTTTGTTGGTTTTTTGGTTTGTTGGTTTGTTGGTTTGTGAGATTGTTGGTTTGGGGGCTTGTTGTCTTGTTGGCTTATTGGTTTGTTGGCTTGTTGGTTTGTTGGCTTGTTGGCTTGTTGGTTTGTTGGCTTGTTGGTTTGTTCGTTTGTTGGTTTGTTAGTTTGTTCGTTTGTTGGTTTGTTTATTTGTTGGTTTGTTGGTTTGTTGGTTTGTTGGCTTATTGGCTTATTGGTTTGTTCGTTTGTTGGCTTGTTGGCTTGTTAGCTTGTTGGTTTGTTGGTTTGTTGGTTTGTTTGTTTGTTGGTGTGTTCGTTTGTTGGTTTGTTGGTTTGTTGGTTTGTTGGTTTGTTGGTTTGTTGGTTTGTTGGTTTGTTGGTTTGTTGGTTTGTTGGTTTGTTGGTTTGTTCGTTTGTTAGTTTGTTGGTTTTTTGGTTTGTTGGTTTGTTGGTTTGTTGGTTTGTTCGGTTGTTGGTTTGTTGGTTTGATGGCTTCTTGGTTTGTTGGTTTGTTGGTTTATTAGTTTGTTAACTTGTTGGTTTGTTCGTTTGTTGGCTTGTTGGTTTGTTGGCTTGCTGGTTTATTGGCTAGTTGGTTTGTTGGCTTACTGGTTTGTTGGTTTATTGGTTTGTTGGTTTGTTGGTTTGTTGGTTTGTTGGTTTGTTGGGTTGTTGGCTTGTTGGTTTGTTGGTTTTTTGGTTTGTTGGTTTGTTGGCTTGCTGGCTTGTTGGTTTGTTGGGTTGTTCGTTTTTTGGTTTGTTGGTTTGTTGGTTTGTTGGTTTTTGGGTTTGTTGGCTTGTTGGTTTGTTGATTTGTTGGTTTGTTGGTTTGTTCGTTTGTTGGTTTTTTGGTTTGTTGGTTTGTTGGTTTGTGAGATTGTTGGTTTGGGGGCTTGTTGGCTTGTTGGCTTATTGGTTTGTTGGCTTGTTGGTTTGTTGGCTTGTTGGCTTGTTGGTTTGTTGGCTTGTTGGTTTGGTGGTTTGTTGGTTTCTTAGTTTGTTGGCTTGTTGGTTTGTTGGTTTGTTGACTTGTTGGTTTGTTGGTTTGTTGGTTTGTTGGTTTGTTCGTTTGTTGGATTGTTGGTTTGTTGGCTTGTTGGCTTGTTGGTTTGTTGGCTTGTTGGCTTGTTGGTTTGTTGGTTTGTTGGTTTGTTGGTTTGTTGGTTTGTTGGTTTGTTGGTTTGTTGGTTTGTGAGTTAGTTGGCTTGTTAGTTTGTTGGTTTGATGGTTTGTTGGCTTGTTGGTTTGTTGGTTTTTTGGTTTGTTCGTTTGTTGGGTTGTTGGTTTGTTGGTTTGTTGGTTTGTTGGTTTGTTGGTTTGTTGGTTTGTTGGTTTGTTGGTTTGTTGGTTTGTTGGTTTTTTGGTTTTTTGGTTTGTTCGTTTGTTGGTTTGTTGGTTTGTTGGTTTGTAGGTTTGTTCGTTTGTTGGTTTGTTGGTTTGTTGGTTTGTTGGCTTGTTGGCTTGTTGGCTTGTTGGTTTGTTGGTTTGTTGGTTTGTTTGTTTGTTGGTGTGTTTGTTTGTTGGTTTGTTGGTTTGTTGGTCCGTTGGTTTGTTGGTTTGTTGGTTTGTTGGTTTGTTGGTTTGTTGGTTTGTTGGTTTGTTGGTTTGTTGGTTTGTTGGTTTGTTGGTTTGTTGGTTTGTTCGTTTGTTAGTTTGTTGGTTTTTTGGTTTGTTGGTTTGTTGGTTTGTTGGTTTGTTCGGTTGTTGGTTTGTTGGTTTGATGGCTTCTTGGTTTGTTGGTTTGTTGGTTTATTAGTTTGTTGGCTTGTTGGTTTGTTGGTTTGTTCGTTTGTTGGCTTGTTGGTTTGTTGGCTTGTTGGTTTGTTGGCTAGTTGGTTTGTTGGTTTACTGGTTTGTTGGTTTATTGGTTTGTTGGTTTGTTGGTTTGTTGGCTTGTTGGCTTGTTGGTGTGTTGGCTTGTTGGCTTGTTGGTTTGTTCGTTTGTTGGTTTGTTGGTTTGTTGGTTTGTTGGGTTGTTGGCTTGTTGGTTTGTTGGTTTTTTGGTTTGTTGGTTTGTTGGCTTGTTGGCTTGTTGGTTTGTTGGTTTGTTCGTTTTTTGGTTTATTGGTTTGTTGGTTTGTTGGTTTGTTGGTTTTTGGGTTTGTTGGCTTGTTGGTTTGTTGATTTGTTGGTTTGTTGGTTTGTTCGTTTGTTGGTTTTTTGGTTTGTTGGTTTGTTGGTTTGTGGGATTGTTGGTTTGGGGGCTTGTTTGCTTGTTGGCTTATTGGTTTGTTGGCTTGTTGGTTTGTTGGCTTGTTGGCTTGTTGGTTTGTTGGCTTGTTGGTTTGTTCGTTTGTTGGTTTGTTAGTTTGTTCGTTTGTTGGTTTGTTTATTTGTTGGTTTGTTGGTTTGTTAATTTGTTGGCTTGTTGGCTTATTGGTTTGTTCGTTTGTTTGCTTGTTGGTTTTTTGGCATGTTGGTTTGTTGTTTTAATGTTTTGTTGGCTTGTTGGTTTGCTGGTTTGTTGGTTTGTTGGTTTATTCGTTTTTTGGTTTGTTGTTTTGTTGGCTTGTTGGTTTGTTGGTTTGTTGGCTTGTTAGTTTTTTGATTTGTTGGTTTGTTGGCTTGTTGGTTTGTTGGTTTGTTGGTTTGTTGGCTTGTTTGTTTGTTGGTTGGTTGGTTTGTTGGTTTGTTGGTTTGTTGGCTTGTTTGTTTGTTGGTTGGTTGGTTTGTTGGTTTGTTGGTTTGTTGGTTTGTTGGCTTGTTGGTTTGTTGGTTTGTTGGTTTGTTGGTTTGTTGGTTTGTTGGTTTGTTGGGTTTTTGGCTTGTTGGTTTGTTGGTTTTTTGGTTTGTTGGTTTGTTGGCTTGTTGGCTTGTTGGTGTGTTGGTTTGTTCGTTTGTTGGTTTGTTGGTTTGTTGGTTTGTTGGTTTTTGGGTTTGTTGGCTTGTTGGTTTGTTGGTTTGTTGGTTTGTTGGTTTGTTCGTTTGTTGGTTTTTTGGTTTGTTGGTTTGTTGGTTTGTGGGCTTGTTGGTTTGTGGGCTTGTTGGCTTGTTGGCTTATTGGTTTGTTGGCTTGTTGGTTTGTTGGCTTGTTGGCTTGTTGGTTTTTTGGCTTGTTGGTTTGTTCGTTTGTTGGTTTGTTGGTTTGTTCGTTTGTTGGTTTGTTTATTTGTTGGTTTGTTGGTTTGTTGGTTTGTTGGCTTGTTGGCTTATTGGTTTGTTCGTTTGTTGGCTTGTTGCTTTGTTGGCATGTTGGCTTGTTGGTTTAATGTTTTGTTGGCTTGTTAGCTTGTTGGTTTGTTGGTTTGTTGGTTTGTTTGTTTGTTGGTGTGTTCGTTTGTTGGTTTGTTGGTTTGTTGGTTTGTTGGTTTGTTGGTTTGTTGGTTTGTTGGTTTGTTGGTTTGTTGGTTTGTTGGTTTGTTGGTTTGTTGGTTTGTTGGTTTGTTGGTTTGTTGGTTTGTTCGTTTGTTAGTTTGTTGGTTTTTTGGTTTGTTGGTTTGTTGGTTTGTTGGTTTGTTCGGTTGTTGGTTTGTTGGTTTGATGGCTTCTTGGTTTGTTGGTTTATTAGTTTGTTAACTTGTTGGTTTGTTGGTTTGTTCGTTTGTTGGCTTGTTGGTTTGTTGGCTTGCTGGTTTATTGGCTAGTTGGTTTACTGGTTTGTTGGTTTATTGATTTGTTGGTTTGTTGGTTTGTTGGCTTGTTGGTGTGTTGGCTTGTTGGCTTGTTGGTTTGTTCGTTTGTTGGTTTGTTGGTTTGTTGGTTTGTTGGGTTGTTGGCTTGTTGGTTTGTTGGTTTTTTGGTTTGTTGGTTTGTTGGCTTGCTGGCTTGTTGGTTTGTTGGTTTGTTCGTTTGTTCGTTTTTTGGTTTGTTGGTTTGTTGGTTTGTTGGTTTGTTGGTTTTTGGGTTTGTTGGCTTGTTGGTTTGTTGATTTGTTGGTTTGTTGGTTTGTTCGTTTGTTGGTTTTTTGGTTTGTTGGTTTGTTGGTTTGTGAGATTGTTGGTTTGGGGGCTTGTTGTCTTGTTGGCTTATTGGTTTGTTGGCTTGTTGGTTTGTTGGCTTGTTGGCTTGTTGGTTTGTTGGCTTGTTGGTTTGTTCGTTTGTTGGTTTGTTAGTTTGTTCGTTTGTTGGTTTGTTTATTTGTTGGTTTGTTGGTTTGTTGGTTTGTTGGCTTATTGGCTTATTGGTTTGTTCGTTTGTTGGCTTGTTGGCTTGTTAGCTTGTTGGTTTGTTGGTTTGTTGGTTTGTTTGTTTGTTGGTGTGTTCGTTTGTTGGTTTGTTGGTTTGTTGGTTTGTTGGTTTGTTGGTTTGTTGGTTTGTTGGTTTGTTGGTTTGTTGGTTTGTTGGTTTGTTCGTTTGTTAGTTTGTTGGTTTTTTGGTTTGTTGGTTTGTTGGTTTGTTGGTTTGTTCGGTTGTTGGTTTGTTGGTTTGATGGCTTCTTGGTTTGTTGGTTTGTTGGTTTATTAGTTTGTTAACTTGTTGGTTTGTTCGTTTGTTGGCTTGTTGGTTTGTTGGCTTGCTGGTTTATTGGCTAGTTGGTTTGTTGGCTTACTGGTTTGTTGGTTTATTGGTTTGTTGGTTTGTTGGTTTGTTGGTTTGTTGGTTTGTTGGGTTGTTGGCTTGTTGGTTTGTTGGTTTTTTGGTTTGTTGGTTTGTTGGCTTGCTGGCTTGTTGGTTTGTTGGGTTGTTCGTTTTTTGGTTTGTTGGTTTGTTGGTTTGTTGGTTTGTTGGTTTTTGGGTTTGTTGGCTTGTTGGTTTGTTGATTTGTTGGTTTGTTGGTTTGTTCGTTTGTTGGTTTTTTGGTTTGTTGGTTTGTTGGTTTGTGAGATTGTTGGTTTGGGGGCTTGTTGGCTTGTTGGCTTATTGGTTTGTTGGCTTGTTGGTTTGTTGGCTTGTTGGCTTGTTGGTTTGTTGGCTTGTTGGTTTGTTCGTTTGTTGGTTTGTTAGTTTGTTCGTTTGTTGGTTTGTTTATTTGTTGGTTTGTTGGTTTGTTGGTTTGTTGGTTTGTTGGTTTGTTGGTTTATTCGTATTTTGGTTTGTTGTTTTGTTGGCTTGTTGGTTTGTTGGTTTGTTGGGTTGTTAGTTTTTTGATTTGTTGGTTTGTTGGCTTGTTGGTTTGTTGGTTTGTTGGTTTGTTGGCTTGTTTGTTTGTTGGTTGGTTGGTTTGTTGGTTTGTTGGTTTGTTGGCTTGTTTGTTTGTTGGTTTGTTGGCTTGTTGGTTTGTTGGTTTGTTGGTTTGATGGTTTGTTGGTTTGTTGGGTTGTTGGCTTGTTGGTTTGTTGGTTTTTTGGTTTGTTGGTTTGTTGGCTTGTTGGCTTGTTGGTGTGTTGGTTTGTTCGTTTGTTGGTTTGTTGGTTTGTTGGTTTGTTGGTTTGTTTGTTTTTGGGTTTGTTGGCTTGTTGGTTTGTTGGTTTGTTGGTTTGTTGGTTTGTTCGTTTGTTGGTTTTTTGGTTTGTTGGTTTGTTGGTTTGTGGGCTTGTTGGCTTGTTGGTTTTTTGGCTTGTTGGTTTGTTCGTTTGTTGGTTTGTTGGTTTGTTCGTTTGTTGGTTTGTTTATTTGTTGGTTTGTTGGTTTGTTGGTTTGTTGGCTTGTTGGCTTATTGGTTTGTTCGTTTGTTGGCTTGTTGGTTTGTTGGCATGTTGGCTTGTTGGTTTAATGTTTTGTTGGCTTGCTGGTTTGTTGGTTTGTTGGTTTGTTGGTTTGTTGGTTTATTCGTTTGTTGGTTTGTTGTTTTGTTGGCTTGTTGGTTTGTTGGTTTGTTGGCTTGTTAGTTTTTTGATTTGTTGGTTTGTTGGCTTGTTGGTTTGTTGGCTTGTTTGTTTGTTGGTTGGTTGGTTTGTTGGTTTGTTGGTTTGTTGGCTTGTTTGTTTGTTGGTTGGTTGGTTTGTTGGTTTGTTGGTTTGTTGGTTTGTTGGCTTGTTGGTTTGTTGGTTTGTTGGTTTGTTGGTGTGTTTGTTTGTTAGGTTGTTGGCTTGTTGGTCTGTTTTTTTTTTTTTTGTTCGTTTGTTGGTTTGTTGGTTTGTTGGTTTGTTGGCTTGTTGGTTTGTTGGCATGTTGGTTTGTTGGTTTGTTGGTTTGTTGGTTTGTTGGCTTGTTGGTTTGTTGGTTTGTTGGTTTGTTGGTTTGTTGGTTTGTTGGTTTGTTGGTTTGTTGGTTTGTTGGTTTGTTGGTTTGTTGGTTTGTTTGTTTGTTGGTTTGTTCGTTTGTGGGCTTGTGTTGGTTTGTTGGCTTATTGGTTTGATGGTTTGTTGGTTTATTGGTTTGTTGGTTTGTTGGTTTGTTGGTTTGGTGGTTTGTTGGTTTGTGGGTTAGTTGGCTTGTTAGTTTGTTGGTTTGTTGGCTTGTTGGTTTGTTGGTTTTTTGGTTTGTTCGTTTGTTGGGTTGTTGGTTTGTTGGTTTGTTGGTTTGTTGGATTGTTGGTTTGTTGGTTTGTTGGTTTGTTGGTTTGTTGGTTTGTTGGTTTTTTGGTTTTTTGGTTTGTTCGTTTGTTGGTTTGTTGGTTTGTTGGTTTGTAGGATTGTTCAATTGTTGGTTTGTTGGTTTGTTGGCTCGTTGGCTTGTTGGCTTGTTGGTTTGTTGGTTTGTTTGTTTGTTGGTTTGTTTGTTTGTTGGTTTGTTGGTTTGTTGGTTTGTTGGTTTGTTTGTTTGTTGGTTTGTTGGTTTGTTGGTTTGTCGGTTTGTTGGTTTGTTCGTTTGTTGGTTTGTTGGTTTGTTGGTTTGTTGGTTTGTTGGTTTGTTGGTTTGTTGGTTTGTTGGTTTGTTGGTTTGTTGGCTTGTTGGTTTGTTGGTTTGTTGGTTTGTTGGTTTGTTGGCTTGTTGGTTTGTTGGTTTGTTGGTTTGTTGGTTTGTTGGTTTGTTGGTTTGTTGGTTTGTTGGTTTGTTGGTTTGTTGGTTTGTTGGTTTGTTGGTTTGTTGGTTTGTTGGTTTGTTTGTTTGTTGGGTTGTTTGTTTGTGGGCTTGTGTTGGTTTGTTGGCTTATTGGTTTGTTGGTTTGTTGGTTTGTTGGTTTGTTGGTTTGTTGGTTTGGTGGTTTGTTGGTTTCTTGGTTTGTTGGCTTGTTGGTTTGTTGGTTTGTTGACTTGTTGGTTTGTTGGTTTGTTGGTTTGTTGGTTTGTTCGTTTGTTGGCTTGTTGGTTTGTTGGCTTGTTGGCTTGTTGGTTTGTTGGCTTGTTGGTGTGTTGGTTTGTTGGTTTGTTGGTTTGTTGGTTTGTTGGTTTGTTGGTTTGTTGGTTTGTTGGTTTGTTGGTTTGTTGATTTGTTGATTTGTTGGTTTGTGGGTTAGTTGGCTTGTTAGTTTGTTGGTTTGTTGGTTTGTTGGCTTGTTGGTTTGTTGGTTTTTTGGTTTGTTTGTTTGTTGGGTTGTTGGTTTGTTGGTTTGTTAGTTTGTTGGTTTGTTGGTTTGTTGGTTTGTTGGTTTGTTAGTTTGTTGGTTTGTTGGTTTGTTGGTTTGTTGGTTTGTTGGTTTGTTGGTTTTTTGGTTTTTTGGTTTGTTCGTTTGTTGGTTTGTTGGTTTGTTGGTTTGTAGGTTTGTTCGTTTGTTGGCTTGTTGGTTTGTTCGTTTGTTGGTTTGTTGGTTTGTTGGTTTGTTGGTTTGTTGGTTTGTTGGTTTGTTGGTTTGTTGGTTTGTTGGCTTGTTGGTTTGTTGGTTTTTTGGTTTGTTCGTTTGTTGGGTTGTTGGTTTGTTGGTTTGTTAGTTTGTTGGTTTGTTGGTTTGTTGGTTTGTTGGTTTGTTAGTTTGTTGGTTTGTTGGTTTGTTGGTTTGTTGGTTTGTTGGTTTGTTGGTTTTTTGGTTTTTTGGTTTGTTCGTTTGTTGGTTTGTTGGTTTGTTGGTTTGTAGGTTTGTTCGTTTGTTGGCTTGTTGGTTTGTTCGTTTGTTGGTTTGTTGGTTTGTTGGTTTGTTGGTTTGTTGGTTTGTTGGTTTGTTGGTTTGTTGGTTTGTTGGTTTGTTGGTTTGTTGGTTTGTTGGTTTGTTTGTTTGTTGGGTTGTTTGTTTGTGGGCTTGTGTTGGTTTGTTGGCTTATTGGTTTGTTGGTTTGTTGGTTTGTTGGTTTGTTGGTTTGTTGGTTTGGTGGTTTGTTGGTTTCTTGGTTTGTTGGCTTGTTGGTTTGTTGGTTTGTTGACTTGTTGGTTTGTTGGTTTGTTGGTTTGTTGGTTTGTTCGTTTGTTGGCTTGTTGGTTTGTTGGCTTGTTGGCTTGTTGGTTTGTTGGCTTGTTGGTGTGTTGGTTTGTTGGTTTGTTGGTTTGTTGGTTTGTTGGTTTGTTGGTTTGTTGGTTTGTTGGTTTGTTGGTTTGTTGATTTGTTGATTTGTTGGTTTGTGGGTTAGTTGGCTTGTTAGTTTGTTGGTTTGTTGGTTTGTTGGCTTGTTGGTTTGTTGGTTTTTTGGTTTGTTCGTTTGTTGGGTTGTTGGTTTGTTGGTTTGTTAGTTTGTTGGTTTGTTGGTTTGTTGGTTTGTTGGTTTGTTAGTTTGTTGGTTTGTTGGTTTGTTGGTTTGTTGGTTTGTTGGTTTGTTGGTTTTTTGGTTTTTTGGTTTGTTCGTTTGTTGGTTTGTTGGTTTGTTGGTTTGTAGGTTTGTTCGTTTGTTGGCTTGTTGGTTTGTTCGTTTGTTGGTTTGTTGGTTTGTTGGTTTGTTGGGTTGTTGGCTTGTTGGTTTGTTGGTATTTTGGTTTGTTGGTTTGTTGGCTTGTTGGCTTGTTGGTTTGTTGGTTTGTTCGTTTGTTGGTTTGTTGGTTTGTTGGTTTGTTGGTTTGTTGGTTTTTGGGTTTGTTGGCTTGTTGGTTTGTTGATTTGTTGGTTTGTTGGTTTGTTCGTTTGTTGGTTTTTTGGTTTGTTTGTTTGTTGGTGTGTGGGATTGTTGGTTTGGGGGCTTGTTGGCTTGTTGGCTTATTGGTTTGTTGGCTTGTTGGTTTGTTGGCTTGTTGGCTTATTGGTTTGTTGGCTTGTTGGTTTGTTTGTTTGTTGGTTTGTTAGTTTGTTCGTTTGTTGGTTTGTTTATTTTATGGTTTGTTGGTTTGTTGGTTTGTTGGCTTGTTGGCTTATTGGTTTGTTCGTTTGTTTGCTTGTTGGTTTGTTGGCATGTTGGCTTGTTGGTTTAATGTTTTGTTGGCTTGTTGGTTTGTTGGTTTGTTGGTTTGTTGGTTTGTTGGTTTATTCGTTTGTTGGTTTGTTGTTTTGTTGGCTTGTTGGTTTGTTGGTTTGTTGGCTTGTTAGTTTTTTGATTTGTTGGTTTGTTGGCTTGTTGGTTTGTTGGTTTGTTGGCTTGTTTGTTTGTTGGTTGGTTGGTTTGTTGGTTTGTTGGTTTGTTGGCTTGTTTGTTTGTTGGTTGGTTGGTTTGTTGGTTTGTTGGTTTGTTGGTTTGTTGGCTTGTTGGTTTGTTGGTTTGTTGGTTTGTTGGTTTGTTGGTTTGTTGGGTTGTTGGCTTGTTGGTTTGTTGGTTTTTTGGTTTGTTGGTTTGTTGGCTTGTTGGCTTGTTGGTGTGTTGGTTTGTTTGTTTGCTGGTTTGTTGGTTTGTTGGTTATGTGGTTTTTGCGTTTGTTGGCTTGTTGGTTTGTTGGTTTGTTGGTTTGTTGGTTTGTTCGTTTGTTGGTTTTTTGGTTTGTTGGTTTGTTGGTTTGTGGGCTTGTTGGTTTGGGGGCTTGTTGGCTTGTTGGCTTATTGGTTTGTTGGCTTGTTGGTTTGTTGGCTTGTTGGCTTGTTGGTTTTTTGGCTTGTTGGTTTGTTCGTTTGTTGGTTTGTTGGTTTGTTCGTTTGTTGGTTTGTTTATTTGTTGGTTTGTTGGTTTGTTGGTTTGTTGGCTTGTTGGCTTATTGGTTTGTTCGTTTGTTGGCTTGTTGGTTTGTTGGCATGTTGGCTTGTTGGTTTAATGTTTTGTTGGCTTGTTGGTTTGTTGGTTTGTTGGTTTGTTGGTTTGTTGGTTTATTCGTTTGTTGGTTTGTTGTTTTGTTGGCTTGTTGGTTTGTTGGTTTGTTGGCTTGTTAGTTTTTTGATTTGTTGGTTTGTTGGCTTGTTGGTTTGTTGGCTTGTTTGTTTGTTGGTTGGTTGGTTTGTTGGTTTGTTGGTTTGTTGGCTTGTTTGTTTGTTGGTTGGTTGGTTTGTTGGTTTGTTGGTTTGTTGGTTTGTTGGCTTGTTGGTTTGTTGGTTTGTTGGTTTGTTGGTTTGTTGGTTTGTTGGTGTGTTGGTTTGTTGGGTTGTTGGCTTGTTGGTCTGTTTTTTTGTTTGTTTGTTCGTTTGTTGGTTTGTTGGTTTGTTGGTTTGTTGGTTTGTTGGTTTGTAGGTGTGTTGGTTTGTTGGTTTGTTGGTTTGTTGGTTTGTTGGTTTGTTGGCTTGTTGGTTTGTTGGCTTGTTGGTTTGTTGGTTTGTTGGTTTGTTGGTTTGTTGGCTTGTTGGTTTGTTGGTTTGTTGGTTTGTTGGTTTGTTGGTTTGTTGGTTTGTTGGTTTGTTGGTTTGTTGGTTTGTTGGTTTGTTGGTTTGTTGGTTTGTTGGTTTGTTGGTTTGTTTGTTTGTTGGTTTGTTCGTTTGTGCGCTTGTGTTGGTTTGTTGGCTTATTGGTTTGTTGGTTTGTTGGTTTGTTGGTTTGTTGGTTTGTTGGTTTGTTTGTTTGTTCGTTTGTTGGTTTGTTGGTTGGTTGGCTTGTTTGTTTTTGGATTGTTGGTTTCTTGGTTTGTTGGTTTGTTGGTTTGTTCGTTTGTTGGCTTGTTGGTTTGTTGGTTTGTTTGTTTGTTTTTTTGTTCGTTTGTTGGCTTGTTGGTTTGTTGGCTTATTGGTTTGTTGGTTTGTTGGTTTGTTGGTTTGTTGGTTTGTTGGTTTGTTGGTTTGTTGGTTTGTTGGTTTGTTGGTTTGTTTGTTTGTTCGTTTGTTGGTTTGTTGGTTGGTTGGCTTGTTGGTTTTTGGGATTGTTGGCTTGTTGGTTTGTTGGTTTGTTGATTTGTTTGTTTGTTGACTTGTTGGTTTGTTGGCTTGTTGGCTTGTTGGTTTGTTGGCTTGTTGGCTTGTTGGTTTGTTGGTTTGTTGGTTTGTTGGTTTGTTCGTTTGTTGGTTTGTTGGTTTGTTGGTTTGTTGGTTTGTTGGTTTGTTGGTTTGTTGGTTTGTTGGTTTGTTGGTTTATTGGTTTGTTGGTTTGTTCGATTGTTGATTTGTTGGTTTGTTGGTTTGTTGGTTTGTTCGTTTGTTGGTTTGTTGGTTTGTTGGTTTGTTGGCTTGCTGGCTTGTTGATTTGTTGGTTTGTTGGTTTGTTTGTTTGCTGGTTTGTTTGTTTGTTCGTTTGTTGGTTTGTTGGTTTGTTGGTTTGTTGGCTTGTTGGTTTGCTGGTTTGTTGGCTTGTTGGTTGGTTAGTTTGTTGGTTTGTTGGTTTGTTCGTTTGTTGGCTTTTTGGTTCGTTGGCTTGTTGGTTTGTTGGTTTGTTGGTTTGTTGGTTTGTTGGTTTGTTGGTTTGTTGGTTTGTTGGTTAGTTGGCTTGTTGGCTTGTTGGTTTGTTGGTTTTTTGGCTTGATGGTTTGTTGGTTTTTTGGTTTGTTCGTTTGTTGGTTTGTTGGTTTGTTGGTTTGTTGGTTTGTTGGTTTGTTGGTTTGTTGGTTTGTTGGTTTGTTGGTTTGTTGGTTTGTTGGTTTGTTCGTTTGTTGGTTTGTTGGTTTGTTGGTTTGTTGGTTTGTTGGTTTGTTGGTTTGTTGGTTTGTTCGTTTGTTGGTTCGTTAGTTTGTTGGTTTGTTGGCTTGTTGGTTTGTTGGTTTGTTGGTTTGTTGGTTTGTTGGCTTGTTGGTTTGTTGGTTTGTTGGTTTGTCGGTTTGTTCGTTTGTTGGCTTGTTGGTTTGTTGGCTTGTTGGTTTTTTGGCTAGTTGGTTTGTTGGTTTGTTGGTTTGTTGGTTTGTTGGTTTGTTGGTTTGATGGTTTGTTGGTTTGTTGGTTTGTTGGTTTGTTCGTTTGTTGGTTTGTTGGTTTGTTGGTTTGTTGGGTTGCTGGTTTGTTCGTTTGTTGGTTTGTTGGTTTGTTGGTTTGTTCGTTTGTTGGTTAGTTGGTTTATTGGTTTGTTGGCTTGTTAGTTTGTTGGTTTGTTGGTTTGGTCGTTTGTTGGCTTGTTGGTTTGTTGGCTTGTTGCTTTGTTGGCTAGTTGGTTTGTTGGTTTGTTGGTTTTGTAGGTTTGTAGGTTTGTTGGTTTGTTGGTTTGTTGGCTTGTTGGTTTGTTGGCTTGTTGGATTGTTGGTTTGTTGGTTTGTTGGTTTGTTGGTTTGTTGGTTTGTTGGCTTGTTGGCTTGTTGGTTTTTTGGTTTGTTCGTTTGTTGGTTTGTTGGTTTGTTGGTTTGTTTGTTTTTTGGTTTGTTGGCGTGTTGCTTTGTTGGTTTGTTGGTTTGTTGGTTTGTTCCTTTGTTGGTTTTTTGGTTTGTTGGTTGTTGGTTTGTTGGCTTGTTGGTTTGTTGGTTTGTTGGCTTATTGGTTTGTTGGTTTGTTGGTTTGTTGGTTTGTTGGTTTGTTTGTTTTTTCGTTTGTTGGTTTGTTGGTTGGTTGGCTTGTTTGTTTTTGGATTGTTGGTTTCTTGGTTTGTTGGTTTGTTGGTTTGTTCGTTTGTTGCCTTGTTGGTTTGTTGGTTTGTTTGTTTGTTTTTTTGTTCGTTTGTTGGCTTGTTGGTTTGTTGGCTTATTGGTTTGTTGGTTTGTTGGTTTGTTGGTTTGTTGGTTTGTTGGTTTGTTGGTTTGTTGGTTTGTTTGTTTGTTCGTTTGTTGGTTTGTCGGTTGGTTGGCTTGTTGGTTTTTTGGATTGTTGGCTTGTTGGTTTGTTGGTTTGTTGGTTTGTTTGTTTGTTGACTTGTTGGTTTGTTGGCTTGTTGGCTTGTTGGTTTGTTGGCTTGTTGGCTTGTTGGTTTGTTGGTTTGTTGGTTTGTTCGTTTGTTCGTTTGTTGGTTTGTTGGTTTGTTGGCTTGTTGGTTTGTTGGCTTGTTGGCTTGTTGGTTTTTTGACTTGTTGGTTTGTTCGTTTGTTGGTTTGTTGGTTTGTTCGTTTGTTGGTTTGTTTATTTGTTGGTTTGTTGGTTTGTTGGTTTGTTGGCTTATTGGCTTATTGGTTTGTTCGTTTGTTGGCTTGTTGGTTTGTTGGCATGTTGGCTTGTTGGTTTAATGTTTTGTTGGCTTGTTGGTTTGTTGGTTTGTTGGTTTGTTGGTTTGTTGGTTTGTTGGTTTATTCGTTTGTTGGTTTGTTGTTTAGTTGGCTTGTTGGTTTGTTGGTTTGTTGGCTTGTTAGTTTTTTGATTTGTTGGTTTGTTGGCTTGTTGGTTTGTTGGCTTGTTTGTTTGTTGGTTGGTTGGTTTGTTGGTTTGTTGGTTTGTTGGCTTGTTTGTTTGTTGGTTGGTTGGTTTGTTGGTTTGTTGGTTTGTTGGTTTGTTGGCTTGTTGGTTTGTTGGTTTGTTGGTTTGTTGGTTTGTTGGTTTGTTGGTGTGTTGGTTTGTTGGGTTGTTGGCTTGTTGGTCTGTTTTTTTGTTTGTTTGTTCGTTTGTTGGTTTGTTGGTTTGTTGGTTTGTTGGTTTGTTGGTTTGTAGGTGTGTTGGTTTGTTGGTTTGTTGGTTTGTTGGTTTGTTGGTTTGTTGGCTTGTTGGTTTGTTGGCTTGTTGGTTTGTTGGTTTGTTGGTTTGTTGGTTTGTTGGCTTGTTGGTTTGTTGGTTTGTTGGTTTGTTGGTTTGTTGGTTTGTTGGTTTGTTGGTTTGTTGGTTTGTTGGTTTGTTGGTTTGTTGGTTTGTTGGTTTGTTTGTTTGTTGGTTTGTTCGTTTGTGGGCTTGTGTTGGTTTGTTGGCTTATTGGTTTGTTGGTTTGTTGGTTTGTTGGTTTGTTGGTTTGTTGGTTTGTTTGTTTGTTCGTTTGTTGGTTTGTTGGTTGGTTGGCTTGTTTGTTTTTGGATTGTTGGTTTCTTGGTTTGTTGGTTTGTTGGTTTGTTCGTTTGTTGGCTTGTTGGTTTGTTGGTTTGTTTGTTTGTTTTTTTGTTCGTTTGTTGGCTTGTTGGTTTGTTGGCTTATTGGTTTGTTGGTTTGTTGGTTTGTTGGTTTGTTGGTTTGTTGGTTTGTTGGTTTGTTGGTTTGTTGGTTTGTTGGTTTGTTGGTTTGTTTGTTTGTTCGTTTGTTGGTTTGTTGGTTGGTTGGCTTGTTGGTTTTTGGGATTGTTGGCTTGTTGGTTTGTTGGTTTGTTGATTTGTTTGTTTGTTGACTTGTTGGTTTGTTGGCTTGTTGGTTTGTTGGCTTGTTGGCTTGTTGGTTTGTTGGTTTGTTGGTTTGTTGGTTTGTTCGTTTGTTGGTTTGTTGGTTTGTTGGTTTGTTGGTTTGTTGGTTTGTTGGTTTGTTGGTTTGTTGGTTTATTGGTTTGTTGGTTTGTTCGATTGTTGATTTGTTGGTTTGTTGGTTTGTTGGTTTGTTCGTTTGTTGGTTTGTTGGTTTGTTGGTTTGTTGGCTTGCTGGCTTGTTGATTTGTTGGTTTGTTTGTTTGTTGGTTTGTTTGTTTGTTCGTTTGTTGGTTTGTTGGTTTGTTGGTTTGTTGGCTTGTTGGTTTGTTGGTTTGTTGGCTTGTTGGTTGGTTAGTTTGTTGGTTTGTTGGTTTGTTCGTTTGTTGGCTTTTTGGTTTGTTGGCTTGTTGGCTTGTTGGTTTGTTGGCTTGTTGGCTTGTGGGTTTGTTGGTTTGTTGGTTTGTTGGTTTGTTGGTTTGTTGATTTGTTGGTTAGTTGGCTTGTTGGCTTGTTGGTTTGTTGGTTTTTTGGCTTGATGGTTTGTTGGTTTTTTGGTTTGTTCGTTTGTTGGTTTGTTGGTTTGTTGGTTTGTTGGTTTGTTGGTTTGTTGGTTTGTTGGTTTGTTGGTTTGTTGGTTTGTTGGTTTGTTGGTTTGTTGGTTTGTTGGTTTGTTCGTTTGTTGGTTTGTTGGTTTGTTGGTTTGTTGGTTTGTTGGTTTGTTGGTTTGTTGGTTTGTTTGTTTGTTCGTTTGTTGGTTCGTTAGTTTGTTGGTTTGTTGGCTTGTTGGTTTGTTGGTTTGTTGGTTTGTTGGTTTGTTGGCTTGTTGGTTTGTTGGTTTGTTGGTTTGTCGGTTTGTTCGTTTGTTGGCTTGTTGGTTTGTTGGCTTGTTGGTTTTTTGGCTAGTTGGTTTGTTGGTTTGTTGGTTTGTTGGTTTGTTGGTTTGTTGGTTTGTTGGTTTGTTGGTTTGATGGTTTGTTGGTTTGTTGGTTTGTTGGTTTGTTCGTTTGTTGGTTTGTTGGTTTGTTGGTTTGTTGGGTTGCTGGTTTGTTCGTTTGTTGGTTTGTTGGTTTGTTGGTTTGTTCGTTTGTTGGTTAGTTGGTTTATTGGTTTGTTGGCTTGTTAGTTTGTGGGTTTGTTGGTTTGTTCGTTGGTTGGCTTGTTGGTTTGTTGGCTTGTTGCTTTGTTGGCTAGTTGGTTTGTTGGTTTGTTGGTTTTGTAGGTTTGTAGGTTTGTTGGTTTGTTGGTTTGTTGGCTTGTTGGTTTGTTGGCTTGTTGGATTGTTGGTTTGTTGGTTTGTTGGTTTGTTGGTTTGTTGGCTTGTTGGCTTATTGGTTTTTTGGTTTGTTCGTTTGTTGGTTTGTTGGTTTGTTGGTTTGTTGGTTTTTTGGTTTGTTGGCTTGTTGCTTTGTTGGTTTGTTGGTTTGTTGGTTTGTTCCTTTGTTGGTTTTTTGGTTTGTTGGTTGTTGGTTTGTTGGCTTGTTGGTTTGTTGGTTTGTTGGCTTATTGGTTTGTTGGTTTGTTGGTTTGTTGGTTTGTTTGTTTTTTCGTTTGTTGGTTTGTTGGTTGGTTGGCTTGTTTGTTTTTGGATTGTTGGTTTCTTGGTTTGTTGGTTTGTTGGTTTGTTCGTTTGTTGGCTTGTTGGTTTGTTGGTTTGTTTGTTTGTTTTTTTGTTCGTTTGTTGGCTTGTTGGTTTGTTGGCTTATTGGTTTGTTGGTTTGTTGGTTTGTTGGTTTGTTGGTTTGTTGGTTTGTTGGTTTGTTGGTTTGTTGGTTTGTTTGTTTGTTCGTTTGTTGGTTTGTCGGTTGGTTGGCTTGTTGGGTTTTTTGGATTGTTGGCTTGTTGGTTTGTTGGTTTGTTGGTTTGTTTGTTTGTTGACTTGTTGGTTTGTTGGCTTGTTGGCTTGTTGGTTTGTTGGCTTGTTGGCTTGTTGGTTTGTTGGTTTGTTGGTTTGTTGGTTTGTTCGTTTGTTCGTTTGTTGGTTTGTTGGTTTGTTGGTTTGTTGGTTTGTTGGTTTGTTGGTTTGTTGGTTTGTTGGTTTATTGGTTTGTTGGTTTGTTCGATTGTTGATTTGTTGGTTTGTTGGTTTGTTGGTTTGTTCGTTTGTTGGTTTGTTGGTTTGTTGGTTTGTTGGCTTGTTGGCTTGTTGATTTGTTGGTTTGTTCGTTTGTTGGTTTGTTGGTTTGTTGGCTTGTTGGTTTGTTGGTTTGTTGGCTTGTTGGTTGGTTAGTTTGTTGGTTTGTTGGTTTGTTCGTTTGTTGGCTTTTTGGTTTGTTGGCTTGTTGGCTTGTTGGTTTGTTGGCTTGTTGGCTTGTGGCTTTGTTGGTTTGTTGGTTTGTTGGTTTGTTGGTTTGTTGGTTTGTTGGTTAGTTGGCTTGTTGGTTTGTTGGTTTGTTGGTTTGTTGGCTTGATGGTTTGTTGGTTTTTTGGTTTGTTCGTTTGTTGGTTTGTTGGTTTGTTGGTTTGTTGGTTTGTTGGTTTGTTGGTTTGTTGGTTTGTTGGTTTGTTGGTTTGTTGGTTTGTTGGTTTGTTGGTTTGTTGGTTTGTTGGTTTGTTGGTTTGTTGGTTTGTTTGTTTGTTGGTTTGTTGGTTTGTTGGTTTGTTGGTTTGTTGGTTTGTTGGTTTGTTGGTTTGTTGGTTTGTTGGTTTGTTCGTTTGTTGGTTCGTTAGTTTGTTGGTTTGTTGGCTTGTTGGTTTGTTGGTTTGTTGGTTTGTTGGCTTGTTGGTTTGTTGGTTTGTTGGTTTGTCGGTTTGTTCGTTTGTTGGCTTGTTGGTTTGTTGGCTTGTTGGTTTTTTGGCTAGTTGGTTTGTTGGTTTGTTGGTTTGTTGGTTTCTTGGTTTGTTGGTTTGTTGGTTTGTTGGTTTGTTGGTTTGTTGGTTTGTTGGTTTGTTGGTTTGATGGTTTGTTGGTTTGTTGGTTTGTTGGTTTGTTCGTTTGTTGGTTTGTTGGTTTGTTGGTTTGTTGGGTTGTTGGTTTATTCGTTTGTTGGTTTGTTGGTTTGTTGGTTTGTTCGTTTGTTGGTTAGTTGGTTTATTGGTTTGTTGGCTTGTTGGTTTGTTGGTTTGTTGGTTTGTTCGTTTTTTGGCTTGTTGGTTTGTTGGCTTGTTGCTTTGTTGGCTAGTTGGTTTGTTGGTTTGTTGGTTTTGTAGGTTTGTAGGTTTGTTGGTTTGTTGGTTTGTTGGCTTGTTGGTTTGTTGGCTTGTTGGATTGTTGGTTTGTTGGTTTGTTGGTTTGTTGGTTTGTTGGTTTGTTGGTTTGTTGGTTTGTTGGTTTGTTGGTTTCTTGGTTTGTTGGTTTGTTGGTTTGTTGGTTTGTTGGTTTGTTGGTTTGTTGGTTTGTTGGTTTGTTGGTTTGTTGGTTTTTTGGTTTGTTGGCTTGTTGCTTTGTTGGTTTGTTGGTTTGTTGATTTGTTCCTTTGTGGTTTTTTTGGTTTGTTGGTTGTTGGTTTGTTGGCTTGTTGGTTTGTTGGTTTGTTGGTTTGTTGGTTTGTTGGTTTGTTGGTTTGTTGGTTTGTTGGTTTGTTGGTTTGTTGGTTTCTTGGTTTGTTGGTTTGTTGGTTTGTTGGTTTGTTGGTTTGTTGGTTTGTTGGTTTGTTGGCTTGTTGGTTTGTTGGTTTGTTGGCTTGTTGGCTTGGTGGTTTGTTGGTATGTTCGTTTGTTGGTTTGTTGGTTTGTTGGTTTGTTGGCTTGTTGGCTTGTTGGCTTGTTGGTTTGTTGGTTTGTTGGCTTGTTGGTTTGTTGGTTTGTTGGTTTGTTGGTTTGTTGGTTTCTTGTATTGTTGGTTTGTTGGTTTGTTGGTTTGTTGGTTTGTTGATTTGTTGGTTTGTTGGTTTGTTGGTTTGTTGGTTTGTTGGTTTGTTGGTTTGTTGGTTTGTTGGTTTGTTGGTTTGTTGGTTTGTTGGTTTGTTGGTTTGTTGGTTTGTTCGTTTGTTAGTTTGTTGGTTTTTTGGCTTGTTGGCTTGTTGGTTTGTTGGTTTGTTCGTTTGTTGGTTTGTTGGTTTGTTGGTTTGTAAGCTTGTTGGGTTGTTGGTTTGTTGGTTTGTTGGCTTGTTGGTTTGTTGGTTTGTTGGTTTGTTGGTTTGTTGGTTTGTTGGTTTGTTCGTTTGTTGGTTTGTTGGTTTGTTGGTTTGTTGGTTTGTTCGTTTGTTGGTTTGTTCGTTTGTTGGCTTGTTGGTTTGTTGGTTTGTTGGCTTGTTGGTTTGTTGGTTTGTTCGTTTTTTGGCTTGTTGGTTTGTTGGCTTGTTGCTTTGTTGGCTAGTTGGTTTGTTGGTTTGTTGGTTTTGTAGGTTTGTAGGTTTGTTGGTTTGTTGGTTTGTTGGCTTGTTGGTTTGTTGGCTTGTTGGATTGTTGGTTTGTTGGTTTGTTGGTTTGTTGGTTTGTTGGCTTGTTGGCTTGTTGGTTTTTTGGTTTGTTCGTTTGTTGGTTTGTTGGTTTGTTGGTTTGTTGGTTTTTTGGTTTGTTGGCTTGTTGCTTTGTTGGTTTGTTGGTTTGTTGATTTGTTCCTTTGTGGTTTTTTTGGTTTGTTGGTTGTTGGTTTGTTGGCTTGTTGGTTTGTTGGTTTGTTGGTTTGTTGGTTTGTTGGTTTGTTGGTTTGTTGGTTTGTTGGTTTGTTGGTTTGTTGGTTTCTTGGTTTGTTGGTTTGTTGGTTTGTTGGTTTGTTGGTTTGTTGGTTTGTTGGTTTGTTGGCTTGTTGGTTTGTTGGTTTGTTGGCTTGTTGGCTTGGTGGTTTGTTGGTTTGTTCGTTTGTTGGTTTGTTGGTTTGTTGGTTTGTTGGCTTGTTGGCTTGTTGGCTTGTTGGTTTGTTGGTTTGTTGGCTTGTTGGTTTGTTGGTTTGTTGGTTTGTTGGTTTGTTGGTTTCTTGTATTGTTGGTTTGTTGGTTTGTTGGTTTGTTGGTTTGTTGATTTGTTGGTTTGTTGGTTTGTTGGTTTGTTGGTTTGTTGGTTTTTTGGTTTGTTGGTTTGTTGGTTTGTTGGTTTGTTGGTTTGTTCGTTTGTTAGTTTGTTGGTTTGTTGGCTTGTTGGCTTGTTGGTTTGTTGGTTTGTTCGTTTGTTCGTTTGTTGGTTTGTTGGTTTGTTGGTTTGTAAGCTTGTTGGGTTGTTGGTTTGTTGGTTTGTTGGCTTGTTGGTTTGTTGGTTTGTTGGTTTGTTGGTTTGTTGGTTTGTTGGTTTGTTCGTTTGTTGGTTTGTTGGTTTGTTGGTTTGTTGGTTTGTTCGTTTGTTGGTTTGTTCGTTTGTTGGTTTGTTGGTTTGTTGGTTTGTTGGTTTGTTGGTTTTTTGGTTTGTTGGCTTGTTGCTTTGTTGGTTTGTTGGTTTGTTGATTTGTTCCTTTGTGGTTTTTTTGGTTTGTTGGTTGTTGGTTTGTTGGCTTGTTGGTTTGTTGGTTTGTTGGTTTGTTGGTTTGTTGGTTTGTTGGTTTGTTGGTTTGTTGGTTTGTTGGTTTGTTGGTTTGTTGGTTTCTTGGTTTGTTGGTTTGTTGGTTTGTTGGTTTGTTGGTTTGTTGGTTTGTTGGTTTGTTGGCTTGTTGGTTTGTTGGTTTGTTGGCTTGTTGGCTTGGTGGTTTGTTGGTTTGTTCGTTTGTTGGTTTGTTGGTTTGTTGGTTTGTTGGCTTGTTGGCTTGTTGGCTTGTTGGTTTGTTGGTTTGTTGGCTTGTTGGTTTGTTGGTTTGTTGGTTTGTTGGTTTGTTGGTTTCTTGTATTGTTGGTTTGTTGGTTTGTTGGTTTGTTGGTTTGTTGATTTGTTGGTTTGTTGGTTTGTTGGTTTGTTGGTTTGTTGGTTTTTTGGTTTGTTGGTTTGTTGGTTTGTTGGTTTGTTGGTTTGTTCGTTTGTTAGTTTGTTGGTTTGCTGGCTTGTTGGCTTGTTGGTTTGTTGGTTTGTTCGTTTGTTCGTTTGTTGGTTTGTTGGTTTGTTGGTTTGTAAGCTTGTTGGGTTGTTGGTTTGTTGGTTTGTTGGCTTGTTGGTTTGTTGGTTTGTTGGTTTGTTGGTTTGTTGGTTTGTTGGTTTGATCGTTTGTTGGTTTGTTCGTTTGTTGGTTTGTTGGTTTGTTCGTTTGTTGGTTTGTTCGTTTGTTGGCTTGTTGGTTTGTTGGTTTGTTGGCTTGTTGGTTTGTTGGTTTGTTGGTTTGTTGGTTTGTTGGTTTGTTGGTTTGTTGGTTTGTTGGTTAGTTGGTTTGTTGGTTTGTTGGCTTGTTGGTTTGTTAGTTTGTTGGTTTGTTGGTTTGTTGGTTTGTTGGTTTGTTGGTTTGTTGGTTTGTTGGTTTGTTCGTTTGTAGATTTGTTGGTTTGTTAGCTTGTTGGTTTGTTGGCTTGTTGGCTTGTTGGTTTGTTGGTTTGTTCGTTTGTTCGTTTGTTGGTTTGTTGGTTTGTTGGTTTGTTAGCTTGTTGGCTTGTTGGTTTGTTGGTTTGTTGGTTTGTTGGTTTGTTGGTTTGTAAGCTTGTTGCGTTGTTGGTTTGTTGGTTTGTTGGCTTGTTGGTTTGTTGGTTTGTTGGTTTGTTGGTTTGTTGTTTTGTTGGTTTGTTGGTTAGTTGGTTTGTTGGTTTGTTGGCTTGTTGGTTTGTAAGTTTGTTGGTTTGTTGGTTTGTTGGTTTGTTGGTTTGTTGGTTTGTGCGTTTGTTCGTTTGTAGATTTGTTGGTTTGTTAGCTTGTTGGTTTGTTGGCTTGTTGGCTTGTTGGTTTGTTGGTTTGTTCGTTTGTTGGTTTGTTGGTTTGTTGGTTTGTTAGCTTGTTGGTTTGTTGGTTTGTTGGTTTGTTGGTTTGTTGGTTTGTTGGTTTGTTGGTTAGTTGGCTTGTTGGCTTGTTGGTTTGTTGGTTTGTTGGCTTGATGGTTTGTTGGTTTTTTGGTTTGTTCGTTTGTTGGTTTGTTGGTTTGTTGGTTTGTTGGTTTGTTGGCTTGTTGGTTTGTTGGTTTGTTGGTTTGTTGGTTTGTTGGTTTGTTGGTTTTTGGTTTGTTGGTTTGTTGGTTTGTTTGTTTGTTGGTTTGTTGGTTTGTTGGTTTGTTGGTTTGTTGGTTTGTTGGTTTGTTGGTTTGTTGGCTTGTTGGTTTGTTGGCTTGTTGGTTTTTTGGCTAGTTGGTTTGTTGGTTTGTTGGTTTGTTGGTTTGTTGGTTTGTTGGTTTGTTGGTTTGTTGGTTTGATGGTTTGTTGGTTTGTTGGTTTGTTGGTTTGTTCGTTTGTTGGTTTGTTGGTTTGTTGGTTTATTGGGTTGTTGGTTTGTTCGTTTGTTGGTTTGTTGGTTTGTTGGTTTGTTCGTTTGTTGGTTAGTTGGTTTATTGGTTTGTTGGCTTGTTGGTTTGTTGGTTTGTTGGTTTGTTCGGTTGTTGGCTTGTTGGTTTGTTGGCTTGTTGCTTTGTTGGCTAGTTGGTTTGTTGGTTTGTTGGTTTTGAAGGTTTGTAGGTTTGTTGGTTTGTTGGTTTGTTGGCTTGTTGGTTTGTTGGCTTGTTGGTTTGTTGGTTTGTTGGTTTGTTGGTTTTTTGGTTTGTTGGCTTGTTGCTTTGTTGGTTTGTTGGTTTGTTGGTTTGTTCCTTTGTTGGTTTTTTGGTTTGTTGGTTGTTGGTTTGTTGGCTTGTTGGTTTGTTGGTTTGTTGGTTTGTTGGTTTGTTGGTTTGTTGGTTTGTTGGTTTGTTGGTTTGTTGGTTTGTTGGTTTCTTGGTTTGTTGGTTTGTTGGTTTGTTGGTTTGTTGGTTTGTTGGTTGGTTGGTTTGTTGGTTTGTTGGTTTGTTGGCTTGTTGGTTTGTTGGTTTGTTGGCTTGTTGGCTTGTTGGTTTGTTGGTTTGTTCGTTTGTTGGTTTGTTGGTTTGTTGGTTTGTTGGCTTGTTGGCTTGTTGGCTTGTTGGCTTGTTGGTTTGTTGGTTTGTTGGCTTGTTGGTTTGTTGGTTTGTTGGTTTGTTGGTTTGTTGGTTTGTTGTATTGTTGGTTTGTTGGTTTGTTGGTTTGTTGTTTTGTTGGTTTGTTGGTTTGTTGGTTTGTTGGTTTGTTGGCTTGTTGGTTTGTTGGTTTGTTGGTTTGTTGGTTTGTTGGTTTCTTCGTTTGTTAGTTTGTTGGTTTGTTGGCTTGTTGGCTTGTTGGTTTGTTGGTTTGTTCGTTTGTTGGTTTGTTGGTTTGTTGGTTTGTAAGCTTGTTGGGTTGTTGGTTTGTTGGTTTGTTGGCTTGTTGGTTTGTTGGTTTGTTGGTTTGTTGGTTTGTTGGTTTGTTGGTTTGTTGGTTTGTTGGTTTGTTGGTTTGTTCGTTTGTTGGTTTGTTCGTTTGTTGGCTTGTTGGTTTGTTGGTTGGTTGGCTTGTTGGTTTGTTGGTTTGTTGGTTTGTTGGTTTGTTGGTTTGTTGGTTTGTTGGCTTGTTGGTTAGTTGGTTTGTTGGTTTGTTGGCTTGTTGGTTTGTTAGTTTGTTGGTTTGTTGGTTTGTTGGTTTGTTGGTTTGTTGGTTTGTTCGTTTGTAGATTTGTTGGTTTGTTAGCTTGTTGGTTTGTTGGCTTGTTGGCTTGTTGGTTTGTTGGTTTGTTCGTTTGTTGGTTTGTTGGTTTGTTGGTTTGTTAGCTTGTTGGCTTGTTGGTTTGTTGGTTTGTTGGTTTGTTGGTTTGTTGGTTTGTAAGCTTGTTGGGTTGTTGGTTTGTTGGTTTGTTGGCTTGTTGGTTTGTTGGTTTGTTGGTTTGTTGGTTTGTTGGTTTGTTGGTTTGTTGGTTAGTTGGTTTGTTGGTTTGTTGGCTTGTTGGTTTGTAAGTTTGTTGGTTTGTTGGTTTGTTGGTTTGTTGGTTTGTTCGTTTGTTCGTTTGTAGATTTGTTGGTTTGTTAGCTTGTTGGTTTGTTGGCTTGTTGGCTTGTTGGTTTGTTGGTTTGTTCGTTTGTTGGTTTGTTGGTTTGTTGGTTTGTTCGTTTGTTGGTTTGTTGGTTTGTTGGTTTGTTGGTTTGTTGGTTTGTTGGTTTGTTGGTTTGTTGGTTTGTTTGTTTGTTCGTTTGTTGGTTTGTTGGTTTGTTGGCTTATTGGTTTGTTGGTTTGTTGGTTTGTTGGTTTGTTCGTTTAAAGGTTTGTTGGTTTGTTTGTTTGTTCGTTGGTTGGCTTGTTGGTTTGTTGGTTTGTTGGTTTGTTGGTTTGTTGGTTTGTTCGTTTGTTGGTTTGTTGGCTTGTTGGTTTGTTGGCTTGTTGGCTTGTTGGTTGGTTGGTTTGTTGGTTTGTTGGTTTGTTGGTTTGTTGGTTTGTTCGTTTGTTGGCTTGTTGGTTTGTTGGCTTGTTGGTAGTTGGTTTGTTGGCTTGTTGGCTTGTGGGTTTGTTTGTTTGTTGGTTTGTTGGCTTGTTGGTTTGTTGGTTTGTTGGTTAGTTGGCTTGTTTGCTTGTTGGTTTGTTGGTTTGTTGGCTTGTGGACTTGTTGGTTTGTTCGTTTGTTGGTTTTGTTGGTTTGTTGGCTTGTTGTGTTGTTGGTTTGTTGGTTTGTTGGTTTGTTGGTTTTTTGGTTTGTTCGTTTGTTGGTTTGTTGGTTTGTTGGTTTGTTGGCTTGTTGGTTTGTTGGCTTGTTGGCTTGTTGGTTGGTTGGTTTGTTGGTTTGTTGGTTTGTTCGTTTGTTGGCTTGTTGGTTTGTTGGCTTGTTGGCTAGTTGGTTTGTTGGCTTGTTGGCTTGTGGGTTTGTTTGTTTGTTGGTTTGTTGGCTTGTTGGTTTGTTGGTTTGTTGGTTAGTTGGCTTGTTTGCTTGTTGGTTTGTTGGTTTGTTGGCTTGATGGTTTGTTGGTTTGTTGGTTTGTTGGTTTGTTGGTTTGTTGGTTTGTTGGTTTGTTGGTTTGTTGGTTTGTTGGTTTGTTGGTTTGTTGGTTTGTTCGTTTGTTGGTTTGTTGGTTTGTTGGTTTGTTCGTTTGTTGGTTTGCTGGTTTGTTGGTTTGTTGGTTTGTTGGTTTGTTGGTTTGTTCGTTTGTTGGTTTGTTCGTTTGTTGGCTTGTTGGTTTGTTGGTTTGTTGGCTTGTTGGTTTGTTGGTTTGTTGGTTTGTTGGTTTGTTGGCTTGTTGGTTTGTTGGCTTGTTGGTTTGTTGGTTTGTTGGTTTGTTGGTTTTTTGGTTTGTTGGCTTGTTGCTTTGTTGGTTTGTTGGTTTGTTGGTTTGTTCCTTTGTTGGTTTTTTGGTTTGTTGGTTGTTGGTTTGTTGGCTTGTTGGTTTGTTGGTTTGTTGGTTTGTTGGTTTGTTGGTTTGTTGGTTTGTTGGTTTGTTGGTTTGTTGGTTTGTTGGTTTCTTGGTTTGTTGGTTTGTTGGTTTGTTGGTTTGTTGGTTTGTTGGTTGGTTGGTTTGTTGGTTTGTTGGTTTGTTGGCTTGTTGGTTTGTTGGTTTGTTGGCTTGTTGGCTTGTTGGTTTGTTGGTTTGTTCGTTTGTTGGTTTGTTGGTTTGTTGGTTTGTTGGCTTGTTGGCTTGTTGGCTTGTTGGTTTGTTGGTTTGTTGGCTTGTTGGTTTGTTGGTTTGTTGGTTTGTTGGTTTGTTGGTTTGTTGTATTGTTGGTTTGTTGGTTTGTTGGTTTGTTGGTTTGTTGGTTTGTTGTTTTGTTGGTTTGTTGGTTTGTTGGTTTGTTGGTTTGTTGGCTTGTTGGTTTGTTGGTTTGTTGGTTTGTTGGTTTGTTGGTTTCTTCGTTTGTTAGTTTGTTGGTTTGTTGGCTTGTTGGCTTGTTGGTTTGTTGGTTTGTTCGTTTGTTGGTTTGTTGGTTTGTTGGTTTGTAAGCTTGTTGGGTTGTTGGTTTGTTGGTTTGTTGGCTTGTTGGTTTGTTGGTTTGTTGGTTTGTTGGTTTGTTGGTTTGTTGGTTTGTTGGTTTGTTGGTTTGTTGGTTTGTTCGTTTGTTGGTTTGTTCGTTTGTTGGCTTGTTGGTTTGTTGGTTTGTTGGCTTGTTGGTTTGTTGGTTTGTTGGTTTGTTGGTTTGTTGGTTTGTTGGTTTGTTGGCTTGTTGGTTAGTTGGTTTGTTGGTTTGTTGGCTTGTTGGTTTGTTAGTTTGTTGGTTTGTTGGTTTGTTGGTTTGTTGGTTTGTTGGTTTGTTCGTTTGTAGATTTGTTGGTTTGTTAGCTTGTTGGTTTGTTGGCTTGTTGGCTTGTTGGTTTGTTGGTTTGTTCGTTTGTTGGTTTGTTGGTTTGTTGGTTTGTTAGCTTGTTGGCTTGTTGGTTTGTTGGTTTGTTGGTTTGTTGGTTTGTTGGTTTGTAAGCTTGTTGGGTTGTTGGTTTGTTGGTTTGTTGGCTTGTTGGTTTGTTGGTTTGTTGGTTTGTTGGTTTGTTGGTTTGTTGGTTTGTTGGTTTGTTGGTTTGTTGGTTTGTTCGTTTGTTGGTTTGTTCGTTTGTTGGCTTGTTGGTTTGTTGGTTTGTTGGCTTGTTGGTTTGTTGGTTTGTTGGTTTGTTGGTTTGTTGGTTTGTTGGTTTGTTGGCTTGTTGGTTAGTTGGTTTGTTGGTTTGTTGGCTTGTTGGTTTGTTAGTTTGTTGGTTTGTTGGTTTGTTGGTTTGTTGGTTTGTTGGTTTGTTCGTTTGTAGATTTGTTGGTTTGTTAGCTTGTTGGCTTGTTGGTTTGTTGGTTTGTAAGTTTGTTGGTTTGTTGGTTTGTTGGTTTGTTGGTTTGTTCGTTTGTTCGTTTGTAGATTTGTTGGTTTGTTAGCTTGTTGGTTTGTTGGCTTGTTGGCTTGTTGGTTTGTTGGTTTGTTCGTTTGTTGGTTTGTTGGTTTGTTGGTTTGTTCGTTTGTTGGTTTGTTGGTTTGTTGGTTTGTTGGTTTGTTGGTTTGTTGGTTTGTTGGTTTGTTGGTTTGTTGGTTTGTTTGTTTGTTCGTTTGTTGGTTTGTTGGTTTGTTGGCTTATTGGTTTGTTGGTTTGTTGGTTTGTTGGTTTGTTCGTTTAAAGGTTTGTTGGTTTGTTTGTTTGTTCGTTGGTTGGCTTGTTGGTTTGTTGGTTTGTTGGTTTGTTGGTTTGTTGGTTTGTTCGTTTGTTGGTTTGTTGGCTTGTTGGTTTGTTGGCTTGTTGGCTTGTTGGTTGGTTGGTTTGTTGGTTTGTTGGTTTGTTGGTTTGTTGGTTTGTTCGTTTGTTGGCTTGTTGGTTTGTTGGCTTGTTGGTAGTTGGTTTGTTGGCTTGTTGGCTTGTGGGTTTGTTTGTTTGTTGGTTTGTTGGCTTGTTGTTTTGTTGGTTTGTTGGTTAGTTGGCTTGTTTGCTTGTTGGTTTGTTGGTTTGTTGGCTTGTGGACTTGTTGGTTTGTTCGTTTGTTGGTTTTGTTGGTTTGTTGGCTTGTTGTGTTGTTGGTTTGTTCGTTTGTTGGTTTGTTGGTTTTTTGGTTTGTTCGTTTGTTGGTTTGTTGGTTTGTTGGTTTGTTGGCTTGTTGGTTTGTTGGCTTGTTGGCTTGTTGGTTGGTTGGTTTGTTGGTTTGTTGGTTTGTTCTTTTGTTGGCTTGTTGGTTTGTTGGCTTGTTGGCTAGTTGGTTTGTTGGCTTGTTGGCTTGTGGGTTTGTTTGTTTGTTGGTTTGTTGGCTTGTTGGTTTGTTGGTTTGTTGGTTAGTTGGCTTGTTTGCTTGTTGGTTTGTTGGTTTGTTGGCTTGATGGTTTGTTGGTTTGTTGGTTTTTTGGTTTGTTGGTTTGTTGGTTTGTTGGTTTGTTGGTTTGTTGGTTTGTTCGTTTGTTGGTTTGCTGGTTTGTTGGTTTGTTGGTTTGTTGGTTTGTTGGTTTGTTGGTTTGTTGGTTTGTTCGTTTGTTGGTTCGTTGGTTTGTTGGTTTGTTGGGATGTTGGTTTGTTGGTTTGTGTGTTTGTTGGTTTGTTGGCTTGTTGGTTTGTTCGTTTGTTGGCTTGTTGCTTTTTTGGCTTGTTGGATTGTTGGTTTGTTGGTTTGTTGGTTTGTTGGTTTATTGGTTTGTTGGTTTGTTGGTTTGTTGGTTTGTTGGTTTGTTGGTTTGTTGGTTTGTTGGTTTGTTCGTTTGTTGGTTTGTTCATTTGTTGGGTAGTTGGTTTGTTCGTTTGTTGGTTTGTTGGTTTGTTGGTTTGTGCGTTTGTTGGTTAGTTGGTTTATTGGTTTGTGGCTTGTTGGTTTGTTGGTTTGTTGGCTTGTTGGTTTGTTGGTTTGTTGGTTTGTTCATTTGTTGGCTTGTTGGTTTGTCGGCTTGTTGCTTTGTTGGCTAGTTGGTTTGTTGGTTTGTTGGTTTTGTAGGTTTTTAGGTTTGTTGGTTTGTTGGTTTGTTGGCTTGTTGGTTTGTTGGCTTGTTGGCTTGTTGATTTGTTGGTTTGTTCGTTTGTTGGTTTGTTGGTTTGTTGATTTGTTGGTTTTTTGGTTTTTTGGTTTGTTGGCTTGTTGCTTTGTTGGTTTGTTGGTTTGTTGGTTTGTTGTTTTGTTGGTTTGTTCGTTTGTTGGTTTTTTGGTTTGTTGGTTTGTTGGTTTGTTGGCTTGTTGGCTTGTTGGTTTGTTGGTTTGTTGGTTTGTTGGTTTGTTGGTTTGTTGGTTTGTTGGTTTGTTGGTTTATTTGTTTGTTAGTTTAATGGTTTGTTGGCTTGTTGGTTTGTTGGTTTGTTGGTTTGTTGGTTTGTTGGTTTGTTGGTTTGTTGGTTTGTTGGTTTGTTGGTTTGTTGGTTTGTTGGTTTGTTGGTTTGTTGGCTTGTTGGTTTGTTGGCTTGTTGGCTTGTTGGTTTGTTGCTTTGTTCGTTTGTTGGTTTGTTGGTTTGTTGGTTTGTTGGCTTATTGGCTTGTTGGTTTGTTGGTTTGTTGGCTTGTTGGTTTGTTGGTTTGTTGGCTTGACGGTTTGTTGGTTTTTTGGTTTGTTGGTTTGTTGGTTTGTTGGTTTGTTGGTTTGTTGGTTTGTTGGTTTGTTGGTTTGTTCGTTTGTTGGTTCGTTGGTTGGTTGGTTTGTTGGTTTGTTGGTTTGTTCGTTTGTTGGCTTGTTGGTTTGTTGGCTTGTTGGCTAGTTGGTTTGTTGGCTTGTTGGCTTGTGGGTTTGTTGGTTTGTTGGTTTGTTGGTTTGTTCGTTTGTTGGTTTGTTGGTTTGTTGGTTAGTTGGCTTGTTTGCTTGTTGGTTTGTTGGTTTGTTGACTTGATGGTTTGTTGGTTTGTTGGTTTGTTGGTTTGTTGGTTTGTTGGTTTGTTGGTTTGTTGGTTTGTTTGTTTGTTGGTGTGTTGGTTTGTTGGTTTGTTGGTTTGTTGGTTTGTTGGTTTGTTGGTTTGTTGGTTTGTTCGTTTGTTGGTTCGTTGGTTTGTTGGTTTGTTGGCTTGTTGGTTTGTTGGTTTGTGTGTTTGTTGGTTTGTTGGCTTGTTGGTTTGTTGGTTTGTTGGTTTGTTGGTTTGTTGCATTGTCTGTTTGTTGGTGTGTTGGTTTGTTGGTTTGTTGGTTTGTTGGTTTATTGGTTTGTTGGTTTGTTGGTTTGTTGGTTTCTTGGTTTGTTGGTTTGTTGGTTTGTTGGTTTGTTGGTTTGTTGGTTTGTTGGTTTGTTGGTTTGTTCGTTTGTTGGTTTGTTCATTTGTTGGGTAGTTGGTTTGTTCGTTTGTTGGTTTGTTGGTTTGTTGGTTTGTGCGTTTGTTGGTTAGTTGGTTTATTGGTTTGTGGGCTTGTTGGTTTGTTGGTTTGTTGGCTTGTTGGTTTGTTGGTTTGTTGCTTTGTTCGTTTGTTGGCTTGTTGGTTTGTTGGCTTGTTGCTTTGTTGGCTAGTTGGTTTGTTGGTTTGTTGGTTTTGTTGGCTAGTTGGTTTGTTGGTTTGTTGGTTTTGTAGGTTTTTAGTTTTGTTGGTTTGTTGGTTTGTTGCCTTGTTAGTTTGTTGGCTTGTTGGCTTGTTGATTTGTTGGTTTGTTCGTTTGTTGGTTTGTTGGTTTGTTGATTTGTTGGCTTGTTCGCTTGTTGATTTGTTGGTTTGTTCGTTTGTTGGTTTGTTGGTTTGTTGGTTTGTTGGTTTGTTGGTTTTTTGGTTTGTTGGTTTGTTCGTTTGTTGGTTTTTTGGTTTGTTGGTTTGTTGGTTTGTTGGCTTGTTGGTTTGTTGGTTTGTTGGTTTGTTGGTTTGTTGGTTTGTTGGTTTGTTGCTTTGTTGGTTTATTTGTTTGTTGGTTTAATGGTTTGTTGGCTTGTTGGTTTTTTGGTTTGTTGGTTTGTTGGTTTGTTGGTTTGTTGGTTTGTTGGTTTGTTGGTTTGTTGGTTTGTTGGTTTGTTGGCTTGTTGGTTTGTTGGCTTGTTGGCTTGTTGGTTTGTTGGTTTGTTCGTTTGTTGGTTTGTTGGTTTGTTGGTTTGTTGGCTAATTGGCTTGTTGGTTTGTTCGTTTGTTGGCTTGTTGGTTTGTTGGTTTGTTGGTTTGTTGGTTTGTTGGTTTGTTGGTTTGTTGGTTTGTTGGTTTGTTGGTTTGTTGGTTTGTTGATTTGTTGGTTTGTTGGTTTGTTGGTTTGTTGGTTTGTTGGTTTGTTGGCTTGTTGGATTGTTAGTTTGTTGGTTTGTTCGTTTGTTGGTTTGTTGGTTTGTTGGTTTGTAAGATTGTTGGCTGATGGTTTGTTAGTTTGTTGGCTTGTTGGTTTGTTGGTTTGTTGGTTTTTTGGTTTGTTGGTTTGTTCGTTTGTTGGTTTGTTGGTTTGTTCGTTTGTTGGTTTGTTGGTTTGTTGGTTTGTTGGTTTGTTGGTTTGTTCGTTTGTTGGTTTGTTGGTTTGTTGGTTTGTTGGCTTGTTGGTTTGTTGACTTGTTGGTTTGTTGGCTTGTTGGCTTGTTGGTTTGTTGGTTTGTTGGTTTGTTGGTTTGTTCGTTTGTTGGTTCGTTGGTTGGTTGGTTTGTTGGTTTGTTGGTTTGTTCGTTTGTTGGCTTGTTGGTTTGTTGGCTTGTTGGCTAGTTGGTTTGTTGGCTTGTTGGCTTGTGGGTTTGTTGGTTTGTTGGTTTGTTGGTTTGTTGGTTTGTTGGTTTGTTGGTTTGTTGGTTTGTTGGTTAGTTGGCTTGTTTGCTTGTTGGTTTGTTGGTTTGTTGACTTGATGGTTTGTTGGTTTGTTGGTTTGTTGGTTTGTTGGTTTGTTGGTTTGTTGGTTTGTTGGTTTGTTTGTTTGTTGGTGTGTTGGTTTGTTGGTTTGTTGGTTTGTTGGTTTGTTGGTTTGTTGGTTTGTTGGTTTGTTCGTTTGTTGGTTCGTTGGTTTGTTGGTTTGTTGGCTTGTTGGTTTGTTGGTTTGTGTGTTTGTTGGTTTGTTGGCTTGTTGGTTTGTTGGTTTGTTGGTTTGTTGGTTTGTTGGTTTGTTGCATTGTTTGTTTGTTGGTGTGTTGGTTTGTTGGTTTGTTGGTTTGTTGGTTTATTGGTTTGTTGGTTTGTTGGTTTGTTGGTTTCTTGGTTTGTTAGTTTGTTGGTTTGTTGGTTTGTTGGTTTGTTGGTTTGTTGGTTTGTTGGTTTGTTGGTTTGTTGGTTTGTACGTTTGTTGGTTTGTTCATTTGTTGGGTAGTTGGTTTGTTCGTTTGTTGGTTTGTTGGTTTGTTGGTTTGTGCGTTTGTTGGTTAGTTGGTTTATTGGTTTGTGGGCTTGTTGGTTTGTTGGTTTGTTGGCTTGTTGGTTTGTTGGTTTGTTGCTTTGTTCGTTTGTTGGCTTGTTGGTTTGTTGGCTTGTTGCTTTGTTGGCTAGTTGGTTTGTTGGTTTGTTGGTTTTGTAGGTTTTTAGTTTTGTTGGTTTGTTGGTTTGTTGGTTTGTTGCCTTGTTAGTTTGTTGGCTTGTTGGCTTGTTGATTTGTTGGTTTGTTCGTTTGTTGGTTTGTTGGTTTGTTGATTTGTTGGTTTGTTGGCTTGTTGGCTTGTTGGTTTGTTGGTATGATGGTTTGTTGGCTTGTTGGCTTGTTCGCTTGTTGATTTGTTGGTTTGTTCGTTTGTTGGTTTGTTGGTTTGTTGGTTTGTTGGTTTGTTGGTTTTTTGGTTTGTTGGTTTGTTCGTTTGTTGGTTTTTTGGTTTGTTGGTTTGTTAGTTTGTTGGCTTGTTGGTTTGTTGGTTTGTTAGTTTGTTGGTTTGTTGGTTTGTTGGTTTGTTGCTTTGTTGGTTTATTTGTTTGTTGGTTTAATGGTTTGTTGGCTTGTTGGTTTTTTGGTTTGTTGGTTTGTTGGTTTGTTGGCTTGTTGGTTTGTTGGTTTGTTGCTTTGTTCGTTTGTTGGCTTGTTGGTTTGTTGGCTTGTTGCTTTGTTGGCTAGTTGGTTTGTTGGTTTGTTGGTTTTGTAGGTTTTTAGTTTTGTTGGTTTGTTGGTTTGTTGGTTTGTTGCCTTGTTAGTTTGTTGGCTTGTTGGCTTGTTGATTTGTTGGTTTGTTCGTTTGTTGGTTTGTTGGTTTGTTGATTTGTTGGTTTGTTGGCTTGTTGGCTTGTTGGTTTGTTGGTATGATGGTTTGTTGGCTTGTTGGCTTGTTCGCTTGTTGATTTGTTGGTTTGTTCGTTTGTTGGTTTGTTGGTTTGTTGGTTTGTTGGTTTGTTGGTTTTTTGGTTTGTTGGTTTGTTCGTTTGTTGGTTTTTTGGTTTGTTGGTTTGTTGGTTTGTTGGCTTGTTGGTTTGTTGGTTTGTTAGTTTGTTGGTTTGTTGGTTTGTTGGTTTGTTGCTTTGTTGGTTTATTTGTTTGTTGGTTTAATGGTTTGTTGGCTTGTTGGTTTTTTGGTTTGTTGGTTTGTTGGTTTGTTGGTTTGTTGGTTTGTTGGTTTGTTGGTTTGTTGGTTTGTTGGTTTGTTGGCTTGTTGGTTTGTTGGCTTGTTGGCTTGTTGGTTTGTTGGTTTGTTCGTTTGTTGGTTTGTTGGTTTGTTGGTTTGTTGGCTTATTGGCTTGTTGGTTTGTTCGTTTGTTGGCTTGTTGGTTTGTTGGTTTGTTGGTTTGTTGGTTTGTTGGTTTGTTGGTTTGTTGGTTTGTTGGTTTGTTGGTTTGTTGGTTTGTTGGTTTGTTGGTTTGTTCGTTTGTTGGTTTGTTGGTTTGTTGGTTTGTTCGTTTGTTGGTTTTTTGGTTTGTTGGTTTGTTGGTTTGTTGGTTTGGTGGCATGTTGGTTTGTTGGCATGTTGGCTTGTTGGCTTATTGGTTTGTTAGCTTGTTGGCTTGTTGGTTTGTTGGTTTGTTGGTTTGTTGGTTTGTTCGTTTGTTGGTTTGTTGGTTTGTTTGTTTGTTGGTTTATTGGTTTGTTGGTTTGTTTGTTTGTGGGTTTGTTGGTTTGTTGGTTTGTTGGTTTGTTGCTTTGTTGGTTTGTTGGTTTGTTGGCTTGTTGGTTTGGTGGTTTGTTGGTTTCTTGGTTTGTTGGTTTGTTGGTTTGTTTGTTTGTTGGTTTGTTGGTTTGTTGGTTTGTTTGTTTGTTGGTTTGTTCTTTTGTTGGCTTGTTCGTTTGTTGGCTTACTGGTTTGTTGGTTTGTTTGTTTGTTCGTTTGTTGGTTTGTTGGTTTGTTGGCTTGTTGGTTTGTTGGTTTGTTGGCTTGTTGGTTTGTTGGTTTGTTGGTTTGTTGGTTTGTTCGTTTGTTGGCTTGTTGGTTTGTTGGCTTGTTGGCTTGTTGGTTTGTTGGCTTGTAAGCTTGTTGGTTTGTTGGTTTGTTGGTTTGTTGGTTTGTTGGTTTGTTGGTTTGTTGGTTTGTTGGTTTGTTGGTTTGTTGGTTAGTTAGCTTGTTGGCTTGTTGGTTTGTTGGTTTGTTGGCTTGTTGGTTTGTTGGTTTTTTGGTTTGTTCATTTGTTGGTTTGTTGGTTTGTTGGTTTGTTGGTTTGTTGGTTTGTTGATTTGTTGGTTTGTTGGTTTGTTGGTTTGTTGGCTTGTTGGTTTGTTGGCTAGTTGGCTTGCTGGTTTGTTGCCTTGTTGGTTTGTTGGTTTGTTGGTTTGTTGGTTTTTTGCCTTGTTGGTTTGTTGGTTTGTTGGTTTGTGCATTTGTTGGCTTGTTGGTTTGATGGCTTGTTGGTTTGTTGGCTAGTTGGTTTGTTGGTTTGTTGGTTTGTTGGTTTATTGGTTTGTTGGTTTGTTGGTTTGTTGGTTGGTTGGTTTGTTGGTTTGTTGGTTTGTTGGTTTGCTGGTTTGTTAATTTGTTGGTTTCTTCGTTTGTTGGTTTGTTGTTTTGTTGGTTTGTTGGCTTGTTGGTTCGTTGGTGTGTTGGTTTCTTGGTTTGTTGGTTTGTTGGTTTGTTCGTTTGTTGGTTTGTTGGTTTGTTGGTTTGTTGGTTTGTTGGCTTGTTGGCTTGTTGGTTTGTTGGTTTGTTGGTTTGTTGATTTGTTGGTTTGTTGGTTTGTTGGTTTGTTGGTTTGTTGGTTTGTTGGTTTGTTCGTTTGTTGGTTTGTTGGTTTGTTGGTTTGTTGGCTTGTTGGTTTGTTGGCTTGTTGGTTTGTTGGTTTGTTCGTTTGTTGGTTTGTTGATTTGTTGGTTTGTTGGTTTGTTGGTTTGTTGGTTTGTTGGTTTGTTCGTTTGTTGGTTTTTTGGTTTTTTGGTTTGTTGGTTTGTTGGTTTGGTGGTTTGTTTGTTTGTTGGTTTGTTGGTTTGTTGGTGTGTTGGTTTGTGGGTTTGTTGGTTTGTTGGTTTGTTGGTTTGTTGCTTTGTTGGTTTGTTGGTTTGTTGGCTTGTTGGTTTGGTGGTTTGTTGGTTTCTTGGTTTGTTGGTTTGTTGGTTTGTTCGTTTGTTGGTTTGTTGGTTTCTTGGTTTGTTTGTTTGTTGGTTTGTTCTTTTGTTGGCTTGTTCGTTTGTTGGCTTACTGGTTTGTTGGTTTGTTTGTTTGTTCGTTTGTTGGTTTGTTGGTTTGTTGGCTTGTTGGTTTGTTGGTTAGTTGGCTTGTTGGTTTGTTGGTTTGTTGGTTTGTTGGTTTGTTCGTTAGTTGGCTTGTTGGTTTGTTGGCTTGTTGGCTTGTTGGTTTGTTGGCTTGTAAGCTTGTTGGTTTGTTGGTTTGTTGGTTTGTTGGTTTGTTGGTTTGTTGGTTTGTTGGTTTGTTGGTTAGTTAGCTTGTTGGGTTGTTGGTTTGTTGGTTTGTTGGCTTGTTGGTTTGTTGGTTTTTTGGTTTGTTCATTTGTTGGTTTGTTGGTTTGTTGGTTTGTTGGTTTGTTGGTTTGTTGGTTTGTTGGTTTGTTGGTTTGTTGGTTTGTTGGTTTGTTGGTTTGTTGGTTTGTTGGTTTGTTGGTTTGTTGGCTTGTTGGTTTGTTGGCTTGTTGGCTTGCTGGTTTGTTGCCTTGTTGGTTTGTTGGTTTGTTGGTTTGTTGGTTTTTTGACTTGTTGGTTTGTTGGTTTGTTGGTTTGTTCATTTGTTGGCTTGTTGGTTTGTTGGCTTGTTGGTTTGTTGGCTAGTTGGTTTGTTGGTTTGTTGGTTTGTTGGTTTATTGGTTTGTTGGTTTGTTGGTTTGTTGGTTGGTTGGCTTGTTGGCTTGTTGGTTTGTTGGCTTGTAAGCTTGTTGGTTTGTTGGTTTGTTGGTTTGTTGGTTTGTTGGTTTGTTGGTTTGTTGGTTTGTTGGTTTGTTGGTTAGTTAGCTTGTTGGCTTGTTGGTTTGTTGGTTTGTTGGCTTGTTGGTTTGTTGGTTTTTTGGTTTGTTCATTTGTTGGTTTGTTGGTTTGTTGGTTTGTTGGTTTGTTGGTTTGTTGGTTTGTTGGTTTGTTGGTTTGTTGGTTTGTTGGTTTGTTGGTTTGTTGGTTTGTTGGTTTGTTGGTTTGTTGGTTTGTTGGCTTGTTGGTTTGTTGGCTTGTTGGCTTGCTGGTTTGTTGCCTTGTTGGTTTGTTGGTTTGTTGGTTTGTTGGTTTTTTCATTTGTTGGCTTGTTGGTTTGTTGGCTTGTTGGTTTGTTGGCTAGTTGGTTTGTTGGTTTGTTGGTTTGTTGGTTTATTGGTTTGTTGGTTTGTTGGTTTGTTGGTTGGTTGGTTTGTTGGTTTGTTGGTTTGTTGGTTTGCTGGTTTGTTAATTTGTTGGTTTCTTCGTTTGTTGGTTTGTTGGTTTGTTGGTTTGTTGGCTTGTTGGTTCATAGGTGTGTTGGTTTCTTGGTTTGTTGGTTTGTTGGTTTGTTCGTTTGTTGGTTTGTTGGTTTGTTGGTTTGTTGGTTTGTTGGTTTGTTGGTTTGTTGGTTTGTTGGTTTGTTGGTTTGTTGGTTTGTTGGTTTGTTCGTTTGTTTGTTTGTTGGTTTGTTGGTTTGTTGGCTTGTTGGTTTGTTGGCTTGTTGGCTTGTTGGTTTGTTGGTTTGTTCGTTTGTTGGTTTGTTGGTTTGTTGGTTTGTTGGTTTGTTGGTTTGTTGGTTTGTTGGTTTGTTCGTTTGTTGGTTTTTTGGTTTGTTGGTTTGTTGGTTTGTTGGTTTGGTGGTTTGTTTGTTTGTTGGTTTGTTGGTTTGTTGGTGTGTTGGTTTGTGGGTTTGTTGGTTTTTTGGTTTGTTGGTTTGTTGCTTTGTTGGTTTGTTGGTTTGTTGGTTTGTTGGTTTGTTGGTTAGTTAGCTTGTTGGCTTGTTGGTTTGTTGGTTTGTTGGCTTGTTGGTTTGTTGGTTTTTTGGTTTGTTCATTTGTTGGTTTGTTGGTTTGTTGGTTTGTTGGTTTGTTGGTTTCTTGGTTAGTTGGTTTGTTGATTTGTTGGTTTGTTGGTTTGTTGGTTTGTTGGTTTGTTGGTTTGTTGGTTTGTTGGCTTGTTGGTTTGTTGGCTTGTTGGCTTGCTGGTTTGTTGCCTTGTTGGTTTGTTGGTTTGTTGGTTTGTTGGTTTTTTGACTTGTTGGTTTGTTGGTTTGTTGGTTTGTTCATTTGTTGGCTTGTTGGTTTGTTGGCTTGTTGGTTTGTTGGCTAGTTGGTTTGTTGGTTTGTTGGTCTGTTGGTTTATTGGTTTGTTGGTTTGTTGGTTGGTTGGTTTGTTGGTTTGTTGGTTTGTTGGTTTGCTGGTTTGTTAATTTGTTGGTTTCTTCGTTTGTTGGTTTGTTGGTTTGTTGGTTTGTTGGCTTGTTGGTTCGTTGGTGTGTTGGTTTCTTGGTTTGTTGGTTTGTTGGTTTGTTCGTTTGTTGGTTTGTTGGTTTGTTGGTTTGTTGGTTTGTTGGCTTGTTGGCTTGTTGGTTTGTTGGTTTGTTGGTTTGTTGGTTTGTTGGTTTGTTGGTTTGTTGGTTTGTTGGTTTGTTGGTTTGTTGGTTTGTTCGTTTGTTGGTTTGTTGGTTTGTTGGTTTGTTGGCTTGTTGGTTTGTTGGCTTGTTGGCTTGTTGGTTTGTTGGTTTGTTCGTTTGTTGGTTTGTTGGTTTGTTGGTTTGTTGGTTTGTTGGTTTGTTGGTTTGGTGGTTTGTTTGTTTGTTGGTTTGTTGGTTTGTTGGTGTGTTGGTTTGTGGGTTTGTTGGTTTTTTGGTTTGTTGGTTTGTTGCTTTGTTGGTTTGTTGGTTTGTTGGTTTGTTGGTTTGTTGGTTAGTTAGCTTGTTGGCTTGTTGGTTTGTTGGTTTGTTGGCTTGTTGGTTTGTTGGTTTTTTGGTTTGTTCATTTGTTGGTTTGTTGGTTTGTTGGTTTGTTGGTTTGTTGGTTTCTTGGTTAGTTGGTTTGTTGATTTGTTGGTTTGTTGGTTTGTTGGTTTGTTGGTTTGTTGGTTTGTTGGTTTGTTGGCTTGTTGGTTTGTTGGCTTGTTGGCTTGCTGGTTTGTTGCCTTGTTGGTTTGTTGGTTTGTTGGTTTGTTGGTTTTTTGACTTGTTGGTTTGTTGGTTTGTTGGTTTGTTCATTTGTTGGCTTGTTGGTTTGTTGGCTTGTTGGTTTGTTGGCTAGTTGGTTTGTTGGTTTGTTGGTCTGTTGGTTTATTGGTTTGTTGGTTTGTTGGTTGGTTGGTTTGTTGGTTTGTTGGTTTGTTGGTTTGCTGGTTTGTTAATTTGTTGGTTTCTTCGTTTGTTGGTTTGTTGGTTTGTTGGTTTGTTGGCTTGTTGGTTCGTTGGTGTGTTGGTTTCTTGGTTTGTTGGTTTGTTGGTTTGTTCGTTTGTTGGTTTGTTGGTTTGTTGGTTTGTTGGTTTGTTGGCTTGTTGGCTTGTTGGTTTGTTGGTTTGTTGGTTTGTTGGTTTGTTGGTTTGTTGGTTTGTTGGTTTGTTGGTTTGTTGGTTTGTTGGTTTGTTCGTTTGTTGGTTTGTTGGTTTGTTGGTTTGTTGGCTTGTTGGTTTGTTGGCTTGTTGGCTTGTTGGTTTGTTGGTTTGTTCGTTTGTTGGTTTGTTGGTTTGTTGGTTTGTTGGTTTGTTGGTTTGTTGGTTTGTTGGTTTGTTCGTTTGTTGGTTTTTTGGTTTGTTGGTTTGTTGGTTTGTTGGTTTGGTGGTTTGTTTGTTTGTTGGTTTGTTGGTTTGTTGGTGTGTTGGTTTGTGGGTTTGTTGGTTTGTTGGTTTGTTGGTTTGTTGCTTTGTTGGTTTGTTGGTTTGTTGGCTTGTTGGTTTGGTGGTTTGTTGGTTTCTTGGTTTGTTGGTTTGTTGGTTTGTTCGTTTGTTGGTTTGTTGGTTTGTTGGTTTGTTTGTTTGTTGGTTTGTTCTTTTGTTGGCTTGTTCGTTTGTTGACTTACTGGTTTGTTGGTTTGTTTGTTTGTTCGTTTGTTCGTTTGTTGGTTTGTTGGTTTGTTGGTTTATTAGTTTGTTTGTTTGTTGGTTTGTTGGTTGGTTGGTTTGTTGGTTTGTTGGTTTGTTGGTTTGCTGGTTTGTTAATTTGTTAGTTTCTTCGTTTGTTGGTTTGTTGGTTTGTTGGTTTGTTCGCTTTTTGGTTCGTTGGTGTGTTGGTTTCTTGGTTTGTTGGTTTGTTGGTTTGTTCGTTTGTTGGTTTGTTGGTTTGTTGGTTTGTTGGTTTGTTGGTTTGTTGGTTTGCTGGTTTGTTGGCTTGTTGGCTTGTTGGTTTGTTGGTTTGTTGGTTTGTTGGTTTGTTGGTTTGTTGGTTTGTTGGTTTGTTGGTTTGTTGGTTTGTTGGTTTGTTCGTTTGTTGGTTTGTTGGTTTGTTGGTTTGTTGGCTTGTTGGTTTGTTGGCTTGTTGGCTTGTTGGTTTGTTGGTTTGTTCGTTTGTTGGTTTGTTGGTTTGTTGGTTTGTTCGTTTGTTGGTTTGTTGGTTTGTTGGTTTGTTCGTTTGTTGGTTTTTTGGTTTGTTGGTTTGTTGGTTTGTTGGTTTGGTGGCATGTTGGTTTGTTGGTTTGTGGGTTTGCTGGTTTGTTGGTTTGTTGGTTTGTTGCTTTGTTGGTTTGTTGGTTTGTTGGCTTGTTGGTTTGGTGGTTTGTTGGTTTCTTGGTTTGTTGGTTTGTTGGTTTGTTCGTTTGTTGGTTTTTTGGTTTGTTGGTTTGTTTGTTTGTTGGTTTGTTCTTTTGTTGGCTTGTTCGTTTGTTGGCTTACTGGTTTGTTGGTTTGTTTGTTTGTTCGTTTGTTGGTTTGTTAGTTTGTTGGCTTGTTGGTTTGTTGGCTTGTTGGTTTGTTGGTTTGTTGGTTTGTTGGTTTGTTCGTTTGTTGGCTTGTTGGTTTGTTGGCTTGTTGGCTTGTTGGATTGTTGGCTTGTAAGCTTGTTGGTTTGTTGGTTTGTTGTTTGGTTGGTTTGTTGGTTGGTTGGTTAGTTAGCTTGTTGGCTTGTTGGTTTGTTGGTTTGTTGGCTTATTGGTTTGTTGGTTTTTTGGTTTGTTCATTTGTTGGTTTGTTGGTTTGTTGGTTTGTTGGTTTGTTGGTTTGTTGGTTTGTTGGTTTGTTGGTTTGTTGGTTTGTTGGTTTGTTGGCTTCTTGGTTTGTTGGCTTGTTGGCTTGTTGGTTTGTTGCCTTGTTGGTTTGTTGGTTTCTTGGTTTGTTGGTTTTTTGACTTGTTGGTTTGTTGGTTTGTTCATTTGTTGGCTTGTTGGTTTGTTGGCTTGTTGGTTTGTTGGCTAGTTGGTTTGTTGGTTTGTTGGTTTGTTTGTTTATTGGTTTGTTGGTTTGTTGGTTTGTTGGTTGGTTGGTTGGTTGGTTTGTTGGTTTGTTGGTTTGTTGGTTTGTTGGTTTGTTGGTTTGTTAATTTGTTGGTTTCTTCGTTTGTTGGTTTGTTGGTTTGTTGGTTTGTTGGCTTGTTGGTTTGTTGGTGTGTTGGTTTCTTGGTTTGTTGGTTTGTTGGTTCGTTCGTTTGTTGGTTTGTTGGTTTGTTGGCTTGTTTGTTTGTTGGTTTGTTCGTTTGGTGGCTTGTTGGTTTGTTGGCTTATTGGTTTGTTGGTTTGTTGGTTTGTTGGTTTGTTGGTTTGTTTGTTTGTTCGTTTGTTGGTTTGTTGGTTGGTTGACTTGTTGGTTTGTTGGTTTGTTGGTTTGTTGGCTTGTTGGCTTGTTGGTTTGTTGGTTTGTTGGCTTGTTGGTTTGTTGGTTTGTTTGTTTGTTCGTTTGTTGGTTTGTTGGTTGGTTGGCTTGTTGTTTTGGTGGTTTGTTGGTTTGTTCGTTTGTTGGCTTGTTGGTTTGTTGTCTTGTTGGCTTGTTGGTTTGTTGGCTTGTTGGCTTGTTGGTTTGTTGGTTTGTTGGTTTGTTGGTTTGTTGGTTTGTTGGTTTGTTGGGTTGCTGGTTTGTTGGCTTGTTGGCTTGTTGGTTTGTTGGTTTTTTGGCTTGTTGGTTTGTTGGTTTTTTGGTTTGTTGGTTTGTTGGTTTGTTTGTTTGTTGGTTTGTTTGTTTGTTCGTTTGTTGGTTTGTTGGTTTGTTGGCTTTTTGGTTTGTTGGTTTGTTGGCTTGTTGGTTTGTTGGTTGGTTGGTTTGTTTGTTTGTTCGTTTGTTGGCTTGTTGGTTTGTTGGCTTGTTGGCTTGTTGGTTTGTTGGCTTGTTGGCTTGTTAATTTGTTGGTTTGTTGGTTTGTTGGCTTGTTGGTTTGTTGGTTTGTTGGTTTGTTCGTTGGTTGGCTTGTTGGTTTGTTGGCTGGTTTGCTTGTTGGTTTGTTGGCTTGTAAGCTTGTTGGTTTGTTGGTTTGTTGGTTTGTGGTTTGTTGGTTAGTTAACTTGTTGGTTTGTTGGTTTGTTGGCTTGTTGGTTTGTTGGTTTTTTGGTTTGTTCATTCGTTGGTTTGTTGGTTTGTTGGTTTGTTGGTTTGTTGGTTTGTTGGTTTGTTGGTTTGTTGGTTTGTTGGTTTGTTGGTTTGTTGGCTTGTTGGTTTGTTGGTTTGTTGGTTTGTTGGTTTGTTGGTTTGTTGGCTTGTTGGTTTGTTGGCTTGTTGGCTTGTTGGTTTGTTGGTTTGTTGGCTTGTTGGTTTGTTGGTTTTTTTGGTTTGTTGGTTTGTTGGTTTGTTGGTTTGTTGCCTTGTTGGTTTGTTGGTTTGTTGGTTTGTTCGTTTGTTGGCTTGTTGTTTTGTTGGCTTGTTGGTTTGTTGGCTAGTAGGTTTGTTGGTTTGTTGGTTTGTTGGTTTGTTTGTTTGTTCGTTTGTTGGTTTGTTGGTTGGTTGACTTGTTGGTTTGTTGGTTTGTTGGTTTGTTGGCTTGTTGGCTTGTTGGTTTGTTGGTTTGTTGGTTTGTTGGTTTGTTGGTTTGTTTGTTTGTTCGTTTGTTGGTTTGTTGGTTGGTTGGCTTGTTGTTTTGGTGGTTTGTTGGTTTGTTCGTTTGTTGGTTTGTTGGTTTGTTGAATTGTTGGCTTGTTGGTTTGTTGGCTTGTTGGCTTGTTAATTTGTTGGTTTGTTGGTTTGTTGGTTTGTTGGTTTGTTGGGTTGTTGGTTTGTTGGCTTGTTGGCTTGTTGGTTTGTTGGTTTGTTGGCTTGTTGGTTTGTTGGTTTTTTGGTTTGTTGGTTTGTTGGTTTGTTTGTTTGTTGGTTTGTTTGTTTGTTCGTTTGTTGGTTTGTTGGTTTGTTGGCTTTTTGGTTTGTTGGTTTGTTGGCTTGTTGGTTTGTTGGTTTGTTGGTTTGTTGGTTTGTTCGTTTGTTGGCTTGTTGGTTTGTTGGCTTGTTGGCTTGTTGGTTTTTTGGCTTGTTGGATTGTTGGTTTGTTGGTTTGTTGGTTTGTTGGCTTGTTGGTTTGTTGGTTTGTTGGTTTGTTCGTTGGTTGGCTTGTTGGTTTGTTGGCTTGTTGGCTTGTTGGTTTGTTGGCTTGTAAGCTTGTTGGTTTGTTGGTTTGTTGGTTTGTTGGTTTGTGGTTTGTTGGTCAGTTAGCTTGTTGGCTTGTTGGTTTGTTGGTTGGTTGGCTTGTTGGTTTGTTGGTTTTTTGGTTTGTTCATTTGTTGGTTTGTTGGTTTGTTGGTTTGTTGGTTTGTTGGTTTGTTGGTTTGTTGGTTTGTTGGTTTGTTGGTTTGTTGGTTTGTTGGTTTGTTGGTTTGTTGGTTTGTTGGTTTGTTGGTTTGTTCGTTTGTTGGCTTGTTGGTTTGTTGGCTTGTTGGCTTGTTGGCTTGTTGGTTTGTTGGCTTGTTGGCTTGTTGGTTTGTTGGTTTGTTGGTTTGTTGGCTTGTTGGTTTGTTGGTTTGTTGGTTTGTTCGTTGGTTGGCTTGTTGGTTTGTTGGCTTGTTGGCTTGTTGGTTTGTTGGCTTGTAAGCTTGTTGGTTTGTTGGTTTGTTGGTTTGTTGGTTTGTGGTTTGTTGGTTAGTTAGCTTGTTGGCTTGTTGGTTTGTTGGTTTGTTGGCTTGTTGGTTTGTTGGTTTTTTGGTTTGTTCATTTGTTGGTTTGTTGGTTTGTTGGTTTGTTGGTTTGTTGGTTTGTTGGTTTGTTGGTTTGTTGGTTTGTTGGTTTGTTGGTTTGTTGGCTTATTGGTTTGTTGGCTTGTTGGCTTGCTGGTTTGTTGCCTTGTTGGTTTGTTGGTTTGTTGGTTTGTTGGTTTTTTGACTTGTTGGTTTGTTGGTTTGTTGGTTTGTTCATTTGTTGGCTTGTTGGTTTGTTGGCTTGTTGGTTTGTTGGCTAGTTGGTTTGTTGATTTGTTGCTTTGTTGATTTGTTGCTTTGTTCGTTTTGTTGGTTTGTTGATTTGTTGGTTTGTTGGTTTGTTCGTTTGTTGGTTTGTTGGTTTGTTGGTTTGTTGGTTTGTTGGTTTGTTGGTTTGTTGGCTTGTTAGTTTGTTGGTTTATTGGTTTGTTGGTTTGTTGACTTGTTGGTTTGTTGGTTTCTTGGTTTGTTCGTTTGTTGGCTTGTTGGTTTGTTGGCTTGTTGGTTTGTTGGCTAGTAGGTTTGTTGGTTTGTTGGTTTGTTGGTTTGTTGGTTTGTTTGTTTGTTCGTTTGTTGGTTTGTTGGTTTGTTGACTTGTTGGTTTGTTGGTTTGTTGGTTTGTTGGCTTGTTGGCTTGTTGGTTTGTTGGTTTGTTGGTTTGTTGGCTTGTTGGTTTGTTGGTTTGTTTGTTTGTTCGTTTGTTGGTTTGTTGGTTGGTTGGCTTGTTGTTTTGGTGGTTTGTTGGTTTCTTCGTTTGTTGGCTTGTTGGTTTGTTGGCTTGTTGGTTTGTTGGCTTGTTGGCTTGTTGGTTTGTTGGTTTGTTGGTTTGTTGGTTTGTTGGTTTGTTGGTTTGTTGGGTTGTTGGTTTGTTGGCTTGTTGGCTTGTTGGTTTGTTGGTTTGTTGGCTTGTTGGTTTGTTGGTTTTTTGGTTTGTTGGTTTGTTGGTTTGTTTGTTTGTTGGTTTGTTTGTTTGTTCGTTTGTTGGTTTGTTGGTTTGTTGGCTTTTTGGTTTGTTGGTTTGTTGGCTTGTTGGTTTGTTGGTTTGTTGGTTTGTTGGTTTGTTCGTTTGTTGGTTTGTTGGCTTGTTGGATTGTTGGTTTGTTGGCTTGTTGGCTTGTTGGTTTGTTGGTTTGTTGGTTTGTTGGCTTGTTGGTTTGTTGGTTTGTTGGTTTGTTCGTTGGTTGGCTTGTTGGTTTGTTGGGTTGTTGGCTTGTTGGTTTGTTGGCTTGTAAGCTAGTTGGTTTGTTGGTTTGTTGGTTTGTTGGTTTGTGGTTTGTTGGTTAGTTAGCTTGTTGGCTTGTTGGTTTGTTGGTTTGTTGGCTTGTTGGTTTGTTGGTTTGTTGGTTTGTTGGTTTGTTGGTTTGTTGGTTTGTTGGTTTGTTGGCTTATTGGTTTGTTGGCTTGTTGGCTTGTTGGTTTGTTGCCTTGTTGGTTTGTTGGTTTGTTGGTTTGTTGGTTTTTTGACTTGTTGGTTTGTTGGTTTGTTCATTTGTTGGCTTGTTGGTTTGTTGGCTTGTTGGTTTGTTGGCTAGTTGGTTTGTTGGTTTGTTGCTTTGTTGATTTGTTGCTTTGTTCGTTTTGTTGGTTTGTTGATTTGTTGGTTTGTTGGTTTGTTCGTTTGTTGGTTTGTTGGTTTGTTGGTTTGTTGGTTTGTTGGTTTGTTGGTTTGTTGGTTTGTTGGTTTGTTGGTTTGTTGGCTTGTTAGTTTGTTGGTTTATTGGTTTGTTGGTTTGTTGCCTTGTTGGTTTGTTGGTTTGTTGGTTTGTTCGTTTGTTGGCTTGTTGGTTTGTTGGCTTGTTGGTTCGTTGGCTAGTAGGTTTGTTGGTTTGTTGGTTTGTTGGTTTGTTGGTTTGTTGGTTTGTTGGTTTGTTGGTTTGTTGGTTTGTTGGTTTGTTAGTTTGTTGGTTTGTTCGTTTGTTCGTTTGTTGGTTTGTTGGTTTGTTGGTTTGTTGGTTTGTTTGTTTGTTGGTTTGTTGGTTTGTTGGTTTGTTCTTTTGTTGGTTAGTTGGTTTATTGGTTTGTTGGGTTGTTGGTTTGTTGGTTTGTTGGCTTGTTGGTTTGTTCGCTAGTTGGTTTGTTGATTTTGTAGGTTTGTAGGTTTGTTGGTTTGTTGGTTTGTTTAACTTGTAGGTTTGTTGGCTTGTTGGCTTGTTGGTTTGTTGGTTTGTTCGTTTTTTGGTTTGTTGGTTTGTTGGTTTGTTGGTTTGTTGGTTTGTTGCCTTGTTGGTTTGTTGGTTTATTGGTTTGTTGGTTTGTTGGTTTGTTGGCTTGTTGGTTTGTTGGTTTGTTCGTTTGTTGGTTTGTTGATTTGTTGGTTTGTTGGTTTTTTGGTTTGTTGGCTTATTGGTTTGTTGGTTTGTTGGTTTGTTCGTTTGTTGGTTTTTTGGTTTGTTGGTTTGTTGGTTTGTTGGCTTGTTGGTTTGTTGGTTTGTTGGTTTCTTGGGTTGTTGGTTTGTTGGTTTATTTGTTTGTTGGTTTGTTGGCTTGTTGGTTTGTTGGTTTGTTGGTTTGTTGGTTTGTTGGTTTGTTGGTTTGTTGGTTTGTTGGTTTGTTGGTTTGTTGGTTTGTTGGTTTGTTGGTTTGTTGGTTTGTTGGTTTGTTGGTTTGTTGGTTTGTTGGTTTGTTGGTTTGTTCGTTTGTTGGTTTGTTGGCTTGTTTGGTTTGTTGGTTTGTTGGTTTGTTGGTTTGTTCGTTTGTTCGTTTGTTGGTTTGTTGGTTTGTTGGTTTGTTGGTTTGTTGGCTTGTTGGTTTGTTGGTTTGTTCGTTTGTTGTTTTGTTGGTTTGTTGGTTTGTTTGTTTGTTGGTTTGTTCGTTTGGTGGCTTGTTGGTTTGTTGACTTATTGGTTTGTTGGTTTGTTGGTTTGTTGGTTTGTTGGTTTGTTTGTTTGTTCGTTTGTTGGTTTGTTGGTTGGTTGACTTGTTGGTTTGTTGGTTTGTTGGTTTGTTGGCTTGTTGGCTTGTTGGTTTGTTGGTTTGTTGGCTTGTTGGTTTGTTGGTTTGTTTGTTTGTTCGTTTGTTGGTTTGTTGGTTGGTTGGCTTGTTGTTTTGGTGGTTTGTTGGTTTGTTCGTTTGTTGGTTTGTTGGTTTGTTGGCTTGTTGGCTTGTTGGTTTGTTGGCTTGTTGGCTTGTTAATTTGTTTGTTTGTTGGTTTGTTGGTTTGTTGGGTTGTTGGTTTGTTGGCTTGTTGGCTTGTTGGTTTGTTGGTTTGTTGGCTTGTTGGTTTGTTGGTTTTTTGGTTTGTTGGTTTGTTCGTTTGTTTGTTTGTTGGTTTGTTTGTTTGTTCGTTTGTTGGTTTGTTGGTTTGTTGGCTTTTTGGTTTGTTGGTTTGTTGGCTTGTTGGTTTGTTGGTTTGTTGGTTTGTTGGTTTGTTCGTTTGTTGGCTTGTTGGTTTGTTGGCTTGTTGGCTTGTTGGTTTTTTGGCTTGTTGGCTTGTTGGTTTGTTGGTTTGTTGGTTTGTTGGCTTGTTGGTTTGTTGGTTTGTTGGTTTGTTCGTTGGTTGGCTTGTTGGTTTGTTGGCTTGTTGGCTTGTTGGTTTGTTGGCTTGTAAGCTTGTTGGTTTGTTGGTTTGTTGGTTTGTTGGTTTGTGGTTTGTTGGTTAGTTAGCTTGTTGGCTTGTTGGTTTGTTGGTTGGTTGGCTTGTTGGTTTGTTGGTTTTTTGGTTTGTTCATTTGTTGGTTTGTTGGTTTGTTGGTTTGTTGGTTTGTTGGTTTGTTGGTTTGTTGGTTTGTTGGTTTGTTGGTTTGTTGGTTTGTTGGTTTGTTGGTTTGTTGGTTTGTTGGTTTGTTGGTTTGTTCGTTTGTTGGCTTGTTGGTTTGTTGGCTTGTTGGCTTGTTGGCTTGTTGGTTTGTTGGCTTGTTGGCTTGTTGGTTTGTTGGTTTGTTGGTTTGTTGGCTTGTTGGTTTGTTGGTTTGTTGGTTTGTTCGTTGGTTGGCTTGTTGGTTTGTTGGCTTGTTGGCTTGTTGGTTTGTTGGCTCGTAAGCTTGTTGGTTTGTTGGTTTGTTGGTTTGTTGGTTTGTGGTTTGTTGGTTAGTTAGCTTATTGGCTTGTTGGTTTGTTGGTTTGTTGGCTTGTTGGTTTGTTGGTTTTTTGGTTTGTTCATTTGTTGGTTTGTTGGTTTGTTGGTTTGTTGGTTTGTTGGTTTGTTGGTTTGTTGGTTTGTTGGTTTGTTGGTTTGTTGGTTTGTTGCCTTATTGGTTTGTTGGCTTGTTGGCTTGCTGGTTTGTTGCCTTGTTGGTTTGTTGGTTTGTTGGTTTGTTGGTTTTTTGACTTGTTGGTTTGTTGGTTTGTTGGTTTGTTCATTTGTTGGCTTGTTGGTTTGTTGGCTTGTTGGTTTGTTGGCTAGTTGGTTTGTTGATTTGTTGCTTTGTTGATTTGTTGCTTTGTTCGTTTTGTTGGTTTGTTGATTTGTTGGTTTGTTGGTTTGTTCGTTTGTTGGTTTGTTGGTTTGTTGGTTTGTTGGTTTGTTGGTTTGTTGGTTTGTTGGTTTGTTGGCTTGTTAGTTTGTTGGTTTATTGGTTTGTTGGTTTGTTGACTTGTTGGTTTGTTGGTTTGTTGGTTTGATTGTTTGTTGGCTTGTTGGTTTGTTGGCTTGTTGGTTTGTTGGCTAGTAGGTTTGTTGGTTTGTTGGTTTGTTGGTTTGTTGGTTTGTTTGTTTGTTCGTTTGTTGGTTTGTTGGTTGGTTGACTTGTTGGTTTGTTGGTTTGTTGGTTTGTTGGCTTGTTGGCTTGTTGGTTTGTTGGTTTGTTGGCTTGTTGGTTTGTTGGTTTGTTTGTTTGTTCGTTTGTTGGTTTGTTGGTTGTTTGGCTTGTTGTTTTGGTGGTTTGTTGGTTTGTTCGTTTGTTGGCTTGTTGGTTTGTTGGCTTGTTGGTTTGTTGGCTTGTTGGCTTGTTGGTTTGTTGGTTTGTTGGTTTGTTGGTTTGTTGGTTTGTTGGTTTGTTGGGTTGTTGGTTTGTTGGCTTGTTGGCTTGTTGGTTTGTTGGTTTGTTGGCTTGTTGGTTTGTTGGTTTTTTGGTTTTTTGGTTTGTTGGTTTGTTTGTTTGTTGGTTTGTTTGTTTGTTCGTTTGTTGGTTTGTTGGTTTGTTGGCTTTTTGGTTTGTTGGTTTGTTGGCTTGTTGGTTTGTTGGTTTGTTGGTTTGTTGGTTTGTTCGTTTGTTGGTTTGTTGGCTTGTTGGCTTGTTGGTTTGTTGGCTTGTTGGCTTGTTGGTTTGTTGGTTTGTTGGTTTGTTGGCTTGTTGGTTTGTTGGTTTGTTGGTTTGTTCGTTGGTTGGCTTGTTGGTTTGTTGGGTTGTTGGCTTGTTGGTTTGTTGGCTTGTAAGCTTGTTGGTTTGTTGGTTTGTTGGTTTGTTGGTTTGTGGTTTGTTGGTTAGTTAGCTTGTTGGCTTGTTGGCTTGTTGGTTTGTTGGTTTGTTGGCTTGTTGGTTTGTTGGTTTTTTGGTTTGTTCATTTGTTGGTTTGTTGGTTTGTTGGTTTGTTGGTTTGTTGGTTTGTTGGTTTGTTGGTTTGTTGGTTTGTTGGTTTGTTGGCTTATTGGTTTGTTGGCTTGTTGGCTTGTTGGTTTGTTGCCTTGTTGGTTTGTTGGTTTGTTGGTTTGTTGGTTTTTTGACTTGTTGGTTTGTTGGTTTGTTCATTTGTTGGCTTGTTGGTTTGTTGGCTTGTTGGTTTGTTGGCTAGTTGGTTTGTTGGTTTGTTGCTTTGTTGTTTTGTTGCTTTGTTCGTTTTGTTGGTTTGTTGATTTGTTGGTTTGTTGGTTTGTTCGTTTGTTGGTTTGTTGGTTTGTTGGTTTGTTGGTTTGTTGGTTTGTTGGTTTGTTGGTTTGTTGGCTTGTTAGTTTGTTGGTTTATTGGTTTGTTGGTTTGTTGCCTTGTTGGTTTGTTGGTTTGTTGGTTTGTTCGTTTGTTGGCTTGTTGGTTTGTTGGCTTGTTGGTTCGTTGGCTAGTAGGTTTGTTGGTTTGTTGGTTTGTTGGTTTGTTGGTTTGTTGGTTTGTTGGTTTGTTGGTTTGTTAGTTTGTTGGTTTGTTCGTTTGTTCGTTTGTTGGTTTGTTGGTTTGTTGGTTTGTTGGTTTGTTTGTTTGTTGGTTTGTTGGTTTGTTGGTTTGTTCTTTTGTTGGTTAGTTGGTTTATTGGTTTGTTGGGTTGTTGGTTTGTTGGTTTGTTGGCTTGTTGGTTTGTTCGCTAGTTGGTTTGTTGGTTTGTTGATTTTGTAGGTTTGTAGGTTTGTTGGTTTGTTGGTTTGTTTAACTTGTAGGTTTGTTGGCTTGTTGGCTTGTTGGTTTGTTGGTTTGTTCGTTTGTTGGTTTGTTGGTTTGTTGGTTTGTTGGTTTGTTGTTTTGTTGCCTTGTTGGTTTGTTGGTTTATTGGTTTGTTGGTTTGTTGGTTTGTTGGCTTGTTGGTTTGTTGGTTTGTTCGTTTGTTGGTTTGTTGATTTGTTGGTTTGTTGGTTTTTTGGTTTGTTGGCTTATTGGTTTGTTGGTTTGTTGGTTTGTTCGTTTGTTGGTTTTTTGGTTTGTTGGTTTGTTGGTTTGTTGTCTTGTTGGTTTGTTGGTTTGTTGGTTTCTTGGGTTGTTGGTTTGTTGGTTTATTTGTTTGTTGGTTTGTTGGTTTGTTGGCTTGTTGGTTTGTTGGTTTGTTGGTTTGTTGGTTTGTTGGTTTGTTGGTTTGTTGGTTTGTTGGTTTGTTGGTTTGTTGGTTTGTTGGTTTGTTGGTTTGTTGGTTTGTTGGTTTGTTGGTTTGTTGGTTTGTTGGTTTGTTGGTTTGTTCGTTTGTTGGTTTGTTGGCTTGTTTGGTTTGTTGGTTTGTTGGTTTGTTGGTTTGTTCGTTTGTTCGTTTGTTGGTTTGTTGGTTTGTTGGTTTGTTGGTTTGTTGGCTTGTTGGTTTGTTGGTTTGTTCGTTTGTTGTTTTGTTGGTTTGTTGGTTTGTTTGTTTGTTGGTTTGTTCGTTTGGTGGCTTGTTGGTTTGTTGACTTATTGGTTTGTTGGTTTGTTGGTTTGTTGGTTTGTTTGGTTGTTCGTTTGTTGGTTTGTTGGTTGGTTGGCTTGTTGGTTTGTTGGTTTGTTGGCTTGTTGGTTTGTTGGTTTGTTGGTTTGTTCGTTTGTTGGCTTGTTGGTTTGTTGGCTTGTTGGCTTGTTGGTTTGTTGGCTTTTTGGCTTGTTGGTTTGTTGGTTTGTTGGTTTGTTGGTTTGTTGGTTTGTTGTTTTGTTGGCTTGTTGGTTGGTTGGTTTGTTGGTTTGTTGGTTTGTTGGTTTGTTGGTTTGTGGGTTTGTTGCTTTGTTGGTTTATTGGTTTGTTGGTTTGTTGGCTTGTTGGTTTGGTGGTTTGTTGGTTTCTTGGTTTCTTGGTTTGTTGGTTTGTTCGTTTGTTGGTTTGTTGGCTTGTTGGTTTGTTGGTTTGTTGGTTTGTTGGTTTGTTCGTTTGTTGGCTTGTTGGTTTGTTGGCTTGTTGGCTTGTTGGTTTGCTGGCTTGTTGGCTTGTTGGTTTGTTGGTTTGTTGATTTGTTGGTTTGTTGGTTTGTTCGTTTGTTGGTTTGTTGGTTTGTTGGTTTGTTGGTTTGTTGGTTTGTTGGCTTGTTAGTTTGTTGGTTTATTGGTTTGTTGGTTTGTTGCCTTGTTGGTTTGTTGGTTTGTTGGTTTGTTCGTTTGTTGGCTTGTTGGTTTGTTGCCTTGTTGGTTTGTTGGCTAGTAGGTTTGTTGGTTTGTTGGTTTGTTGTTTTGTTGGTTTGTTGGTTTGTTGGTTTGTTGGTTTGTTGGTTTGTTGGTTTGTTGGTTTGTTAGTTTGTTGGTTTGTTCGTTTGTTCGTTTGTTGGTTTGTTGGTTTGTTGGTTTGTTGGTTTGTTTGTTTGTTGGTTTGTTGGTTTGTTGGTTTGTTGGTTTGTTCTTTTGTTGGTTAGTTGGTTTATTGGTTTGTTGGCTTGTTGGTTTGTTTGTTTGTTGGCTTGTTGGTTTGTTCGCTAGTTGGTTTGTTGGTTTGTTGATTTTGTAGGTTTGTAGGTTTGTTGGTTTGTTGGTTTGTTTAACTTGTAGGTTTGTTGGCTTGTTGGCTTGTTGTTTTGTTGGTTTGTTCGTTTGTTGGTTTGTTGGTTTGTTGGTTTGTTGGTTTGTTGGTTTGTTGCCTTGTTGGTTTGTTGGTTTATTGGTTTGTTGGTTTGTTGGCTTGTTGGCTTGTTGGTTTGTTGGTTTGTTCGTTTGTTGGTTTGTTGATTTGTTGGTTTGTTGGTTTTTTGGTTTGTTGGCTTATTGGTTTGTTGGTTTGTTCGTTTGTTGGTTTTTTGGTTTGTTGGTTTATTGGTTTGTTGGCTTGTTGGTTTGTTGGTTTGTTGGTTTCTTGGGTTGTTGGTTTGTTGGTTTATTTGTTTGTTGGTTTGTTGGTTTGTTGGCTTGTTGGTTTGTTGGTTTGTTGGATTGTTGGTTTGTTGGTTTGTTGGTTTGTTGGTTTGTTGGTTTGTTGGTTTGTTGGTTTGTTGGTTTGTTGGTTTGTTGGTTTGTTGGTTTGTTGGTTTGTTGGTTTGTTGGTTTGTTGGTTTGTTGGTTTGTTGGTTTGTTGGTTTGTTGGTTTGTTGGTTTGTTGGTTTGTTCGTTTGTTGGTTTGTTGGCTTGTTTGGTTTGTTGGTTTGTTGGTTTGTTGGTTTGTTCGTTTGTTCGTTTGTTGGTTTGTTGGTTTGTTGGTTTGTTGGTTTGTTGGCTTGTTGGTTTGTTGGTTTGTTCGTTTGTTGTTTTGTTGGTTTGTTGGTTTGTTTGTTTGTTGGTTTGTTCGTTTGGTGGCTTGTTGGTTTGTTTACTTATTGGTTTGTTGGTTTGTTGGTTTGTTGGTTTGTTTGTTTGTTCGTTTGTTGGTTTGTTGGTTGGTTGGCTTGTTGGTTTGTTGGTTTGTTGGCTTGTTGGTTTGTTGGTTTGTTGGTTTGTTCGTTTGTTGGCTTGTTGGTTTGTTGGCTTGTTGGCTTGTTGGTTTGTTGGTTTTTGGCTTGTTGGTTTGTTGGTTTGTTGGTTTGTTGGTTTGTTGGTTTGTTGTTTTGTTGGCTTGTTGGTTGGTTGGTTTGTTGGTTTGTTGGTTTGTTGGTTTGTTGGTTTGTGGGTTTGTTGCTTTGTTGGTTTGTTGGTTTGTTGGTTTGTTGGCTTGTTGGTTTGGTGGTTTGTTGGTTTCTTGGTTTGTTGGTTTGTTGGTTTGTTCGTTTGTTGGTTTGTTGGCTTGTTGGTTTGTTGGTTTGTTGGTTTGTTGGTTTGTTCGTTTGTTGGCTTGTTGGTTTGTTGGCTTGTTGGCTTGTTGGTTTGCTGGCTTGTTGGCTTGTTGGTTTGTTGGTTTGTTGGTTTGTTGGTTTGTTGCTTTGTTGGTTTGTTAGTTTGTTGGCTTGTTGGTTTGGTGGTTTGTTGGTTTCTTGGTTTGTTGGTTTGTTGGTATGTTCGTTTGTTGGTTTGTTGGTTTGTTGGTTTGTTTGCTTGTTGGTTTGTTCTTTTGTTGGCTTGTTCGTTTGTTGGCTTACTGGTTTGTTGGTTTGTTGGTTTGTTGGTTTGTTGCTTTGTTGGTTTGTTGGTTTGTTGCTTTGTTGGTTTGTTGGTTTGTTGGCTTGTTGGTTTGGTGGTTTGTTGGTTTCTGGGTTTGTTGGTTTGTTGGTTTGTTCGTTTGTTGGTTTGTTGGTTTGTTTGTTTGTTGGTTTGTTCTTTTGTTGGCTTGTTCGTTTGTTGGCTTACTGGTTTTTTTGTTTGTTTGTTTGTTCATTTGTTGGTTTGTTGGTTTGTTGGCTTGTTGGTTTGTTGGTTTGTTGGCTTGTTGGTTTGTTGGTTTGTTGGTTTGTTGGTTTGTTCGTTTGTTGGCTTGTTGGTTTGTTGGCTTGTTGGCTTGTTGGTTTGTTGGCTTGTTGGATTGTTGGTTTGTTGGTTTGTTGGTTTGTTGGTTTGTTGGTTAGTTAGCTTGTTGGCTTGTTGGTTTGTTGGTTTGTTGGCTTGTTGGTTTGTTGGTTTTTTGGTTTGTTCGTTTGTTGGTTTGTTGGTTTGTTGGTTTGTTGGTTTGTTGGTTTGTTGGTTTGTTGGTTTGTTGGTTTGTTGGTTAGTTAGCTTTTTGGCTTGTTGGTTTGTTGGTTTTTTGGCTTGTTGGTTTGTTGGTTTGTTGGTATGTTCGTTTGTTTGTTTGTTGGTTTGTTGGTTTGTTTGCTTGTTGGTTTGTTCTTTTGTTGGCTTGTTCGTTTGTTGGCTTACTGGTTTGTTGGTTTGTTGGTTAGTTAGCTTGTTGGCTTGTTGGTTTGTTGGTTTGTTGGTTTGTTGGTTTGTTGGTTTGTTGTTTTGTTGGCTTGTTGGTTGGTTGGTTTGTTGGTTTGTTGGTTTGTTGGTTTGTTGGTTTGTGGGTTTGTTGCTTTGTTGGTTTATTGGTTTGTTGGTTTGTTGGCTTGTTGGTTTGGTGGTTTGTTGGTTTCTTGGTTTCTTGGTTTGTTGGTTTGTTCGTTTGTTGGTTTGTTGGCTTGTTGGTTTGTTGGTTTGTTGGTTTGTTGGTTTGTTCGTTTGTTGGCTTGTTGGTTTGTTGGCTTGTTGGCTTGTTGGTTTGCTGGCTTGTTGGCTTGTTGGTTTGTTGGTTTGTTGATTTGTTGGTTTGTTGGTTTGTTCGTTTGTTGGTTTGTTGGTTTGTTGGTTTGTTGGTTTGTTGGTTTGTTGGCTTGTTAGTTTGTTGGTTTATTGGTTTGTTGGTTTGTTGCCTTGTTGGTTTGTTGGTTTGTTGGTTTGTTCGTTTGTTGGCTTGTTGGTTTGTTGCCTTGTTGGTTTGTTGGCTAGTAGGTTTGTTGGTTTGTTGGTTTGTTGTTTTGTTGGTTTGTTGGTTTGTTGGTTTGTTGGTTTGTTGGTTTGTTGGTTTGTTAGTTTGTTGGTTTGTTCGTTTGTTCGTTTGTTGGTTTGTTGGTTTGTTGGTTTGTTGGTTTGTTTGTTTGTTGGTTTGTTGGTTTGTTGGTTTGTTGGTTTGTTCTTTTGTTGGTTAGTTGGTTTATTGGTTTGTTGGCTTGTTGGTTTGTTTGTTTGTTGGCTTGTTGGTTTGTTCGCTAGTTGGTTTGTTGGTTTGTTGATTTTGTAGGTTTGTAGGTTTGTTGGTTTGTTGGTTTGTTTAACTTGTAGGTTTGTTGGCTTGTTGGCTTGTTGTTTTGTTGGTTTGTTCGTTTGTTGGTTTGTTGGTTTGTTGGTTTGTTGGTTTGTTGGTTTGTTGCCTTGTTGGTTTGTTGGTTTATTGGTTTGTTGGTTTGTTGGCTTGTTGGCTTGTTGGTTTGTTGGTTTGTTCGTTTGTTGGTTTGTTGATTTGTTGGTTTGTTGGTTTTTTGGTTTGTTGGCTTATTGGTTTGTTGGTTTGTTCGTTTGTTGGTTTTTTGGTTTGTTGGTTTATTGGTTTGTTGGCTTGTTGGTTTGTTGGTTTGTTGGTTTCTTGGGTTGTTGGTTTGTTGGTTTATTTGTTTGTTGGTTTGTTGGTTTGTTGGCTTGTTGGTTTGTTGGTTTGTTGGATTGTTGGTTTGTTGGTTTGTTGGTTTGTTGGTTTGTTGGTTTGTTGGTTTGTTGGTTTGTTGGTTTGTTGGTTTGTTGGTTTGTTGGTTTGTTGGTTTGTTGGTTTGTTGGTTTGTTGGTTTGTTGGTTTGTTGGTTTGTTGGTTTGTTGGTTTGTTGGTTTGTTGGTTTGTTCGTTTGTTGGTTTGTTGGCTTGTTTGGTTTGTTGGTTTGTTGGTTTGTTGGTTTGCTCGTTTGTTCGTTTGTTGGTTTGTTGGTTTGTTGGTTTGTTGGTTTGTTGGCTTGTTGGTTTGTTGGTTTGTTCGTTTGTTGTTTTGTTGGTTTGTTGGTTTGTTTGTTTGTTGGTTTGTTCGTTTGGTGGCTTGTTGGTTTGTTTACTTATTGGTTTGTTGGTTTGTTGGTTTGTTGGTTTGTTTGTTTGTTCGTTTGTTGGTTTGTTGGTTGGTTGGCTTGTTGGTTTGTTGGTTTGTTGGCTTGTTGGTTTGTTGGTTTGTTGGTTTGTTGGCTTGTTGGTTTGTTGGCTTGTTGGCTTGTTGGTTTGTTGGTTTTTGGCTTGTTGGTTTGTTGGTTTGTTGGTTTGTTGGTTTGTTGGTTTGTTGTTTTGTTGGCTTGTTGGTTGGTTGGTTTGTTGGTTTGTTGGTTTGTTGGTTTGTTGGTTTGTGGGTTTGTTGCTTTGTTGGTTTGTTGGTTTGTTGGTTTGTTGGCTTGTTGGTTTGGTGGTTTGTTGGTTTCTTGGTTTGTTGGTTTGTTGGTTTGTTCGTTTGTTGGTTTGTTGGCTTGTTGGTTTGTTGGTTTGTTGGTTTGTTGGTTTGTTCGTTTGTTGGCTTGTTGGTTTGTTGGCTTGTTGGCTTGTTGGTTTGCTGGCTTGTTGGCTTGTTGGTTTGTTGGTTTGTTGGTTTGTTGGTTTGTTGCTTTGTTGGTTTGTTAGTTTGTTGGCTTGTTGGTTTGGTGGTTTGTTGGTTTCTTGGTTTGTTGGTTTGTTGGTATGTTCGTTTGTTGGTTTGTTGGTTTGTTGGTTTGTTTGCTTGTTGGTTTGTTCTTTTGTTGGCTTGTTCGTTTGTTGGCTTACTGGTTTGTTGGTTTGTTGGTTTGTTGGTTTGTTGCTTTGTTGGTTTGTTGGTTTGTTGCTTTGTTGGTTTGTTGGTTTGTTGGCTTGTTGGTTTGGTGGTTTGTTGGTTTCTGGGTTTGTTGGTTTGTTGGTTTGTTCGTTTGTTGGTTTGTTGGTTTGTTTGTTTGTTGGTTTGTTCTTTTGTTGGCTTGTTCGTTTGTTGGCTTACTGGTTTTTTTGTTTGTTTGTTTGTTCATTTGTTGGTTTGTTGGTTTGTTGGCTTGTTGGTTTGTTGGTTTGTTGGCTTGTTGGTTTGTTGGTTTGTTGGTTTGTTGGTTTGTTCGTTTGTTGGCTTGTTGGTTTGTTGGCTTGTTGGCTTGTTGGTTTGTTGGCTTGTTGGATTGTTGGTTTGTTGGTTTGTTGGTTTGTTGGTTTGTTGGTTAGTTAGCTTGTTGGCTTGTTGGTTTGTTGGTTTGTTGGCTTGTTGGTTTGTTGGTTTTTTGGTTTGTTCGTTTGTTGGTTTGTTGGTTTGTTGGTTTGTTGGTTTGTTGGTTTGTTGGTTTGTTGGTTTGTTGGTTTGTTGGTTAGTTAGCTTTTTGGCTTGTTGGTTTGTTGGTTTTTTGGCTTGTTGGTTTGTTGGTTTGTTGGTATGTTCGTTTGTTTGTTTGTTGGTTTGTTGGTTTGTTTGCTTGTTGGTTTGTTCTTTTGTTGGCTTGTTCGTTTGTTGGCTTACTGGTTTGTTGGTTTGTTGGTCTGTTGGTTTGTTGGTTTGTTCGTTTGTTGGCTTGTTGGTTTGTTGGTTTGTTGGTTTGTTGCTTTGTTGGTTTGTTGGCTTGTTGGTTTGGTGGTTTGTTGGTTTCTGGGTTTGTTGGTTTGTTGGTTTGTTCGTTTGTTGGTTTGTTGGTTTGTTTGTTTGTTGGTTTGTTCTTTTGTTGGCTTGTTCGTTTGTTGGCTTACTGGTTTGTTGGTTTGTTTGTTTGTTCATTTGTTGGTTTGTTGGTTTGTTGGCTTGTTGGTTTGTTGGTTTGTTGGCTTGTTGGTTTGTTGGTTTGTTTGTTTGTTGGTTTGTTCGTTTGTTGGCTTGTTGGTTTGTTGGCTTGTTGGCTTGTTGGTTTGTTGGCTTGTTGGATTGTTGGTTTGTTGGTTTGTTGGTTTGTTGGTTTGTTGGTTAGTTAGCTTGTTGGCTTGTTGGTTTGTTGGTTTGTTGGCTTGTTGGTTTGTTGGTTTTTTGGTTTGTTGGCTTGTTGGCTTGTTGGTTTGCTGGCTTGTTGGCTTGTTGGTTTGTTGGTTTGTTGTTTTGTTGCTTTGTTGGTTTGTTAGTTTGTTGGCTTGTTGGTTTGTTGCTTTGTTGGTTTGTTAGTTTGTTGGCTTGTTGGTTTGGTGGTTTGTTGGTTTGTTAGTTTGTTGGCTTGTTGGTTTGGTGGTTTGTTGGTTTCTTGGTTTGTTGGTTTGTTGGTATGTTCGTTTGTTGGTTTGTTGGTTTGTTGGTTTGTTTGCTTGTTGGTTTGTTCTTTTGTTGGCTTGTTCGTTTGTTGGCTTACTGGTTTGTTGGTTTGTTGGTTTGTTGGTCTGTTGGTTTGTTGGTTTGTTCGTTTGTTGGCTTGTTGGTTTGTTGGTTTGTTGCTTTGTTGGTTTGTTGGTTTGTTCGTTTGTTGGTTTGTTGGTTTGTTTGTTTGTTGGTTTGTTCATTTGTTGGCTTGTTCGTTTGTTGGCTTACTGGTTTGTTGGTTTGTTTGTTTGTTCATTTGTTGGTTTGTTGGTTTGTTGGCTTGTTGGTTTGTTGGTTTGTTGGCTTGTTGGTTTGTTGGTTTGTTGGTTTGTTGGTTTGTTCGTTTGTTGGCTTGTTGGTTTGTTGGCTTGTAGGCTTGTTGGTTTGTTGGATTGTTGGATTGTTGGTTTGTTGGTTTGTTGGTTTGTTGGTTTGTTGGTTAGTTAGCTTGTTGGCTTGTTGGTTTGTTGGTTTGTTGGCTTGTTGGTTTGTTGGTTTTTTGGTTTGTTCGTTTGTTGGTTTGTTGGTTTGTTGGTTTGTTGGTTTGTTGGTTTGTTGGTTTGTTGGTTTGTTGGTTTGTTGGTTTGTTGGTTTGTTGGTTTGTTGGTTTGTTGGCTTGTTGGTTTGTTGGCTTGTTGGCTTGTTGGTTTGTTGCCTTGTTTGTTTGTTGGTTTGTTGGTTTGTTGGTTTGTTGACTTGTTGGTTTGTTGGTTTGTTGGTTTCTTCATTTGTTGGCTTGTTGGTTTGTTGGCTTGTTGGTTTGTTGGCTAGTTGGTTTGTTGGTTTGTTGGTTTGTTGGTTTATTGGTTTGTTGGTTTGTTGGTTTGTTGGTTGCTTGGTTTGTTGGTTTGTTGGTTTGTTGGTTTGTTGGTTTGTTGGTTTGTTAATTTGTTGGTTTCTTCGTTTGTTGGTTTGTTGGTTTTTTGGTTTGTTGGCTTGTTGGTTCGTTGGTGTGTTGGTTTCTTGGTTTGTTGGTTTGTTGGTTTGTTCCTTTGTTGGTTTGTTGGTTTGTTGGCTTGATTGTTTGTTGGTTTGTTCGTTTGGTGGCTTGTTGGTTTGTTGGCTTATTGGTTTATTGGTTTGTTGGTTTGTTGGTTTGTTGGTTTGTTTATTTATTCGTTTGTTGGTTTGTTGGTTTGTTGGCTTGTTGTTTTGTTGGTTTGTTGGTTTGTTCGTTTGTTGGCTTGTTGGTTTGTTGGGTTGTTGGCTTGTTGGTTTGTTGGCTTGTTGGCTTGTTGGTTTGTTGGTTTGTTGGTTTGTTGGTTTGTTGGTTTGTTGGTTTGTTGGTTTGTTGGCTTGTTGGCTTGTTGGTTTGTTGGTTTGTTGGTTTGTTGGCTTGTTGGTTTGTTGGTTTTTTGGTTTGTTGGCTTGTTGGCTTGTTGGCTTGTTGGTTTGTTGGTTTGTTGGTTTGTTGGCTTGTTGGTTTGTTGGTTTTTTGGTTTGTGGGTTTGTTGGTTTGTTTGTTTGTTGGTTTGTTTGTTTGTTCGTTTGTTGGTTTGTTGGTTTGTTGGCTTGTTGGTTTGTTGGTTTGGTGGCTTGTTGGTTTGTTGGTTTGTTGGTTTGTTCGTTTGTTGGCTTGTTGGTTTGTTGGCTTGTTGGCTTGTTGGTTTGTTGGCTTGTTGGCTTGTTGGTTTGTTGGTTTGTTGGTTTGTTGGTTTGTTGGTTAGTTGGCTTGTTGGCTTGTTGGTTTGTTGGTTTGTTGGCTTGTTGGTTTGTTGGTTTTTTGGTTTTTCGTTTGTTGGTTTGTTGGTTTGTCGGTTTGTGGGTTTGTTGGTTTGTTGATTTGTTGCTTTGTTCGTTTTGTTGGTTTGTTGGTTTGTTGGTTTGTTGGTTTGTTGGTTTGTTGGTTTGGTCGTTTGTTGGTTTGTTGGTTTCTTGGCTTGTTGGTTTGTTGGTTTATTGGTTTGTTGGTTTGTTGCCTTGTTGGTTTGTTGGTTTGTTGGTTTGTTCGTTTGTTGGCTTGTTGGTTTGTTGGCTTGTTGGTTTGTTGGCTAGTAGGTTTGTTGGTTTGTTGGTTTGTTGGTTTGTTGGTTTGTTGGTTTGTTGGTTTGTTGGTTTGTTGGTTTGTTGGTTTGTTGGTTTGTTAGTTTGTTGGTTTGTTCGTTCGTTGGTTTGTTGGTTTGTTGGTTTATTGGTTTGTTGGTTTGTTGGTTTGTTGGTTGCTTGGTTTGTTGGTTTGTTGGTTTGTTGGTTTGTTGGTTTGTTGGTTTGTTAATTTGTTGGTTTCTTCGTTTGTTGGTTGGTTGGTTTTTTGGTTTGTTGGCTTGTTGGTTCGCTGGTGTGTAGGTTTCTTGGTTTGTTGGTTTGTTCGTTTGTTGGTTTGTTGGTTTGTTGGTTTGTTGGTTTGTTGGTTTGTTGGCTTGTTGGCTTGTTGGTTTGTTGGTTTGTTGGTTTGTTGGTTTGTTGGTTTGTTGGCTTGTTGGTTTGTTGGTTTGTTGGTTTGTTCGTTTGTTGGTTTGTTGGTTTGTTGGTTTGTTGGTTTTTTGGTTTGTTGGCTTGTTGGTTTGTTGGTTTGTTGGTTTGTTGGTTTGTTCGTTTGTTGGTTTTTTGGTTTGTTGGTTTATTGGTTTGTTGGTTTGTTGGTTTGTTGGTTTGTTGGTTTGTTGGTTTGTTGGTTTGTTGGTTTGTTGGTTTGTTGGTTTGTTGGTTTGTTGGTTTGTTGGTTTGTTGGTTTGTTGTTTTGTTGGTTTGTTGGTTTCTTGGTTTGTTGGTTTGTTGGTTTGTTGGTTTGTTGGTTTGTTGGTTTGTTGGTTTGTTGGCTTGTTTGGTTTGTTGGTTTGTTGGTTTGTTGGTTTGTTTGTTTGTTCGTTTGTTGGTTTGTTGGTTTGTTGGTTTGTTGGGTTGTTGGCTTGTTGGTTTGTTGGTTTGTTCGTTTGTTGGTTTTTTGGTTTGTTGGTTTGTTTGTTTGATGGTTTGTTCGTTTGGTGGCTTGTTGGTTTGTTGGCATATTGGTTTGTTGGTTTGTTGGTTTGTTGGTTTGTTGGTTTATTTGTTTGTTCGTTTGTTGGTTTGTTGGTTGGTTGGCTTGTTGGTATGTTGGTTTGTTGGCTTGTTGGTTTGTTGGTTTGTTCGTTTGTTGGCTTGTTGGTTTGTTGGCTTGTTCGCTTGTTGGTTTGTTGACTTTTTGGCTTGTTGGTTTGTTGGTTTGTTGGTTTGTTGGTTTGTTGGTTTGTTGGTTTGTTGGTTTGTTGGTTTGTTGGTTTGTTGGTTTGTTGGTTTGTTGGCTTCTTGGCTTGTTGGTTTGTTGGTTTGTTGGCTTGTTGGTTTGTTGGTTTTTTGGTTTGTTGGTTTTTTGGTTTGTTGGTTTGTTGGTTTGTTTGTTTGTTGATTTGGTTGTTTGTTCGTTTGTTGGTTTGTTGGTTTGTTGGCTTGTTGGTTTGTTGGTTTGTTGGCTTGTTGGTTAGTTGGTTTGTTGGCTTGTTGGTTTGTTCGTTTGTTAGCTTGTTGGTTTGTTGGCTTGTTGGCTTGTTGGTTTGTTGGCTTGTTGGCTTGTTGGTTTGTTGGTTTGTTGGTTTGTTGGTTTGTTGGTTTGTTGGTTTGTTGGTTTGTTGGTTTGTTGGTTAGTTGGCTTGTTGGCTTGTTGGTTTGTTGGTTTGTTGGCTTGTTGGTTTGTTGGTTTTTTGGTTTGTTCGTTTGTTGGTTTGTTGGTTTGTCGGTTTGCGGGTTTGTTGGTTTGTTGATTTGTTGGTTTGTTGGTTTGTTCGTTTCGTTGATTTGTTGGTTTGTTGGTTTGTTGGTTTGTGGGTTTGTTGGTTTGTTGGTTTGTTCGTTTATTGGTTTGTTGGTTTGTTGGCTTGTTGGTTTGTTGGCTAGTTGGTTTGTTGGTTTGTTGGTTTGTTCGTTTGTTGGTTTGTTGGTTTTTTGGTTTGTTGGTTTGTTCGTTTGTTGGTTTGTTGGTTTGTTGGTTTGTTCGTTTGTTGGTTAGTTGGTTTATTGGTTTGTTGGCTTGTTGGTTTGTTGGTTTGTTGGCTTGTTGGTTTATTGGTTTGTTGGTTTGTTCGTTTGTTGGCTTGTTGGTTTGTTGGTTTGTTGGTTTGTTCGTTTGTTGGTTAGTTGGTTTATTGGTTTGTTGGCTTGTTGGTTTGTTGGTTGGTTGGCTTGTTGGTATGTTGGTTTGTTGGCTTGTTGGTTTGTTGGTTTGTTCGTTTGTTGGCTTGTTGGTTTGTTGGCTTGTTGGCTTGTTGGTTTGTTGACTTTTTGGCTTGTTGGTTTGTTGGTTTGTTTGTTTGTTGATTTGGTTGTTTGTTCGTTTGTTGGTTTGTTGGTTTGTTGGTTTGTTGGCTTGTTGGCTTGCTGGTTTGTTGGTTTGTTCGTTTGTTGGTTTGTTGGTTTGTTGGTTTGTTGGTTTGTTGGTTTGTTGGTTTTTTGGTTTGTTGGCTTGTTGGTTTGTTGGTTTGTTGGTTTGTTGGTTTGTTGGTTTGTTCGTTTGTTGGTTTTTTGGTTTGTTGGTTTGTTGGTTTGTTGGCTTGTTGGTTTGTTGGTTTGTTGGTTTGTTGGTTTGTTGATTTGTTGGTTTATTTGTTTGTTGGTTTGTTGGTGTGTTGGCTTGCTGGTTTGTTGGTTTGTTAGTTTGTTGGTTTGTTGGTTTATTAGTTTGTTGGTTTGTTGGTTTGTTGGTTTATTGGTTTGTTGGTTTGTTGGTTTGTTGGTTTGTTGGTTTATTGGTTTGTTGGTTTGTTGGCTTTTTTGGTTTGTTGGTTTGTTGGTTTGTTGGTTTGTTAGTTTGTTGGTTTGTTCGTTTGTTGGTTTGTTGGTTTGTTGGCTTGTTGGTTTGTTGGCTTATTGGCTTGTTGGTTTGTTGGTTTGTTGGTTTGTTCGTTTGTTGGTTTGTTGGTTTGTTGGTTTGTAAGCTTGTTGGCTTGTTGGTTTGTTGGTTTGTTGGCTTGTTGGTTTGTTGGTTTTTTGGTTTGTTGGTTTGTTGGTTTGTTTGTTTGTTCGTTTGTTGGTTTGTTGGTTTGTTGGTTTGTTGGTTTGTTGGTTTGTTGGTTTGTTCGTTTGTTGGTTTGTTTGTTTGTTAGCTTGTTGGTTTGTTGGTTTGTTGGCTTGCTGGTTTGTTGGTTTGTTGGTTTGTTGGTTTGTTGGTTTGTTGGTTTGTTGGTTTGTTGGTTTGTTGTTTTGTTGGCTTGTTTGCTTGTTGGTTTGTTGGTTTGTTGGTTTGTTGGTTTGTTGGTTTGTTGGTTTGTTGGTTTGTTGCTTTGTTGGTTTGTTGGTTTGTTGGTTTGTTGGCTTATTGGTTTGGTGGTTTGTTGGTTTCATGGTTTGTTGGTTTATTGGTTTGTTCGTTTGTTGGTTTGTTGGCTTGTTGGTTTTTTGGTTTTTTGGTTTGTTGGTTTGTTCGTTTGTTGGCTTGTTGGTTTGTTGGTTTGTTGGTTTGTTCGTTTGTTGGCTTGTTGGTTTGTTGGCTTGTTGGTTTGTTGGCTAGTAGGTTTGTTGGTTTGTTGGTTTGTTGGTTTGTTGGTTTGTTGGTTTGTTGGTTTGTTGGTTTGTTGGTTTGTTGGTTTGTTAGTTTGTTGGTTTGTTCGTTTGTTAGTTTGTTGGTTTGTTGGTTTGTTGGTTTGTTGGTTTGTTTGTTTGTTGGTTTGTTGGTTTGTTGGTTTGTTCTTTTGTTGGTTAGTTTGTTTGTTGGTTTGTTGGTTTGTTCGTTTGTTGGCTTGTTGGTTTGTTGGCTTGTTGGCTTGTTGGTTTGTTGACTTTTTGGCTTGTTGGTTTGTTGGTTTGTTGGTTTGTTGGTTTGTTGGTTTGTTGGTTTGTTGGTTTGTTGGTTTGTTGGTTTGTTGGCTTCTTGGCTTGTTGGTTTGTTGGTTTGTTGGCTTGTTGGTTTGTTGGTTTTTTGGTTTGTTGGTTTTTTGGTTTGTTGGTTTGTTGGTTTGTTTGTTTGTTGATTTGGTTGTTTGTTCGTTTGTTGGTTTGTTGGTTTGTTGGCTTGTTGGTTTGTAGGTTTGTTGGCTTGTTGGTTAGTTGGTTTGTTGGTTTGTTGGTTTGTTCGTTTGTTGGCTTGTTGGTTTGTTGGCTTGCTGGCTTATTGGTTTGTTGGCTTGTTGGCTTGTTGGTTTGTTGGTTTGTTGGTTTGTTGGTTTGTTGGTTTGTTGGTTTGTTGGTTTGTTGGTTAGTTGGTTTTTTGGTTTGTTCGTTTGTTGGTTTGTTGGTTTGTCGGTTTGCGGGTTTGTTGGTTTGTTGATTTGTTGGTTTGTTCGTTTCGTTGATTTGTTGGTTTGTTGGTTTGTTGGTTTGTTGGTTTGTTGGTTTGTTCGTTTGTTGGTTTGTTGGTTTGTTGGTTTGTTGGCTTGTTGGTTTGTTAGTTTATTGGTTTGTTGGTTTGTTGGCTTGTTGGTTTGCTGGTATGTTGGTTTGTTCGTTTGTTGGCTTGTTGGTTTGTTGGCTTGTTGGTTTGTTGGCTAGTTGGTTTGTTGGTTTGTTGGTTTGTTCGTTTGTTGGTTTGTTGGTATTTTGGTTTTTTGGTTTGTTGGTTTGTTCGTTTGTTGGTTTGTTGGTTTGTTGGTTTGTTCGTTTGTTGGTTAGTTGGTTTATTGGTTTGTTGGCTCGTTGGTTTGTTGGTTTGTTGGCTTGTTGGTTTATTGGTTTGTTGGTTTGTTCGTTTGTTGGCTTGTTGGTTTGTCGGCTTGTTGGTTTGTTTGCTAGTTGGTTTTTTGGTTTGTTGGTTTTGTAGGTTTGTAGGTTTGTTGGTTTGTTGGTTTGTTGGCTTGTTGGTTTGTTGGCTTGTTGGCTTGTTGGTTTGTTGGTTTGTTCGTTTGCTCGTTTGTTGGTTTGTTGGTTTGTTGGTTTGTTGGCTTGTTGGCTTGTTGGTTTGTTGGTTTGTTGGTTTGTTGGTTTGTTGGCTTGTTGGCTTGCTGGTTTGTTGGTTTGTTCGTTTGTTGGTTTGTTGGTTTGTTGGTTTGTTGGTTTGTTGGTTTTTTGGTTTGTTGGCTTGTTGGTTTATTTGTTTGTTGGTTTGTTGGTGTGTTGGCTTGCTGGTTTGTTGGTTTGTTGGTTTGTTGGTTTGTTGGTTTATTAGTTTGTTGGTTTGTTGGTTTGTTGGTTTGTTGGTTTATTGGTTTGTTGGTTTGTTGGTTTGTTGGTTTGTTGGTTTATTGGTTTGTTGGTTTGTTGGCTTGTTAGTTTGTTGGTTTGTTGGTTTGTTGGTTTGTTGGTTTGTTGGTTTGTTCGTTTGTTGGTTTGTTGGTTTGTTGGCTTGTTGGTTTGTTGGCTTATTGGCTTGTTGGTTTGTTGGTTTGTTGGTTTGTTCGTTTGTTGGTTTGTTGGTTTGTTGGTTTGTAAGCTTGTTGGCTTGTTGGTTTGTTGGTTTGTTGGCTTGTTGGTTTGTTGGTTTTTTGGTTTGTTGGTTTGTTGGTTTGTTTGTTTGTTCGTTTGTTGGTTTGTTGGTTTGTTGGTTTGTTGGTTTGTTGGTTTGTTGGTTTGTTCGTTTGTTGGTTTGTTTGCTTGTTAGCTTGTTGGTTTGTTGGTTTGTTGGCTTGTTGGTTTGTTGGTTTGTTGGTTTGTTGGTTTGTTGGTTTGTTGGTTTGTTGGTTTGTTGGTTTGTTGGTTTGTTGGTTTGTTGGTTTGTTGGCTTGCTGGTTTGTTGGTTTGTTGGTTTGTTGGTTTGTTGGTTTATTAGTTTGTTGGTTTGTTGGTTTGTTGGTTTGTTGGTTTATTGGTTTGTTGGTTTGTTGGTTTGTTGGTTTGTTGGTTTATTGGTTTGTTGGTTTGTTGGCTTGTTAGTTTGTTGGTTTGTTGGTTTGTTGGTTTGTTGGTTTGTTGGTTTGTTCGTTTGTTGGTTTGTTGGTTTGTTGGTTTGTTGGCTTGTTTGTTTGTTGGCTTATTGGCTTGTTGGTTTGTTGGTTTGTTGGTTTGTTCGTTTGTTGGTTTGTTGGTTTGTTGGTTTGTAAGCTTGTTGGCTTGTTGGTTTGTTGGTTTGTTGGCTTGTTGGTTTGTTGGTTTTTTGGTTTGTTGGTTTGTTGGTTTGTTTGTTTGTTCGTTTGTTGGTTTGTTGGTTTGTTGGTTTGTTGGTTTGTTGATTTGTTGGTTTGTTCGTTTGTTGGTTTGTTTGTTTGTTAGCTTGTTGGTTTGTTGGTTTGTTGGCTTGTTGGTTTGTTGGTTTGTTGGTTTGTTGGTTTGTTGGTTTGTTGGTTTGTTGGTTTGTTTTTTTGTTGGTTTGTTGTTTTGTTGGCTTGTTGGCTTGTTGGTTTGTTGGTTTGTTGGTTTGTTGGTTTGTTGGTTTGTTGGTTTGTTGGTTTGTTGGTTTGTTGCTTTGTTGGTTTGTTGGTTTGTTGGTTTGTTGGTTTGTTGACTTGTTGGTTTGGTGGTTTGTTGGTTTCTTGGTTTGTTGGTTTATTGGTTTGTTCGTTTGTTGGTTTGTTGGCTTGTTGGTTTTTTGGTTTTTTGCTTTGTTGGTTTGTTCGTTTGTTGGCTTGTTGGTTTGTTGGTTTGTTGGTTTGTTCGTTTGTTGGCTTGTTGGTTTGTTGGCTTGTTGGTTTGTTGGCTAGTAGGTTTTTTGGTTTGTTGGTTTGTTGGTTTGTTGGTTTGTTGGTTTGTTGGTTTGTTGGTTTGTTGGTTTGTTGGTTTGTTGGTTTGTTGGTTTGTTAGTTTGTTGGTTTGTTCGTTTGTTGGTTTGTTGGTTTGTTGGTTTGTTGGTTTGTTGGTTTGTTGGTTTGTTGGTTTGTTTATTTATTGGTTTGTTGGTTTGTTGGTTTGTTCTTTTGTTGGTTAGTTTGTTTGTTGGTTTGTTGGTTTTGTAGGTTTGTGGGTTTGTTGGTTTGTTGGTTTGTTAAACTTGTTGGTTTGTTGGATTGTTGGCTTGTTGGTTTGTTGGTTTGTTCGTTTGTTGGTTTGTTGGTTTGTTGGTTTGTTGGTTTGTTGGCTTGTTGGCTTGTTGGTTTGTTGGTTTGTTGGTTTGTTGGTTTGTTGGCTTGTTGGTTTGTTGCTTTGTTGGTTTGTTCGTTTGTTGGTTTGTTGGTTTGTTGGTTTGTTGGTTTTTTGGTTTGTTGGCTTGTTGGTTTGTTGGTTTGTTGGTTTGTTGGTTTGTTCGTTTGTTGGTTTTTTGGTTTGGTGGTTTGTTGGTTTGTTGGCTTGTTGGTTTGTTGGTTTGTTGGGTTGTTGGTTTGTTGGTTTATTTGTTTGTTGGTTTGTTGGTTTGTTGGCTTGTTGGTTTGTTGGTTTGTTGGTTTGTTGGTTTGTTGGTTTATTGGTTTGTTGGTTTGTTGGTTTGTTGGTTTGTTGGTTTGTTGGTTTGTTGGTTTGTTGGTTTGTTGGTTTGTTGGTTTGTTGGTTTGTTGGTTTGTTGGTTTGTTGGCTTGTTGGCTTGTTTGGTTTGTTGGTTTGTTGGTTTGTTGGTTTGTTCGTTTGTTCGTTTGTTGGTTTGTTGGTTTGTTGGTTTGTTGGGTTGTTGGCTTGTTGGTTTGTTGGTTTGTTCGTTTGTTGGTTTGTTGGTTTGTTCGTTTGTTTGTTTGTTGGTTTGTTCGTTTGGTGGCTTGTTGGTTTGTTGGCTTATTGGTTTGTTGGTTTGTTGGTTTGTTGGTTTGTTGGTTTTTTTGTTTGTTCGTTTGTTGGTTTGTTGGTTGGTTGGCTTGTTGGTTTGTTGGTTTGTTGGCTTGTTGGTTTGTTGGTTTGTTCGTTTGTTGGCTTGTTGGTTTGTTGGCTTGTTGGCTTGTTGGTTTGTTGGCTTTTTGGCTTGTTGGTTTGTTGGTTTGTTGGTTTGTTGGTTTGTTGGTTTGTTGGTTTGTTGGTTTGTTGGCTTCTTGGCTTGTTGGTTTGTTGGTTTGTTGGCTTGTTGGTTTGTTGGTTTGTTGGTTTTTTGGTTTGTTGGTTTTTTGGTTTGTTGGTTTGTTGGTTTGTTTGTTTGTTGATTTGCTTGTTTGTTCGTTTGTTAGTTTGTTGGTTTGTTGGCTTGTTGGTTTGTTGGTTTGTTGGCTTGTTGGTTTGTTGGCTTGTTGGCTTGTTGGTTTGTTGGCTTGTTGGCTTGTTGGTTTGTTGGTTTGTTGGTTTGTTGGTTTGTTGGTTTGTTGGTTTGTTGGTTTGTTGGCTTGTTGGCTTGTTGTTTTGTTGGTTTGTTGGCTTGTTGGTTTGTTGGTTTTTTGGTTTGTTCGTTTGTTGGTTTGTTGGTTTGTCGGTTTGTGGGTTTGTTGGTTTGTTGATTTGTTGGTTTGTTCGTTTCGTTGATTTGTTGGTTTGTCGGTTTGTTGGTTTGTTGGTTTGTTGGTTTGTTGGTTTGTTGGTTTGTTGGTTTGTTGGTTTGTTCGTTTGTTGGTTTGTTGGTTTGTTGGTTTGTTGGCTTTTTGGTTTGTTAGTTTATTGGTTTGTTGGTTTGTTGGCTTGTTGGTTTGCTGGTATGTTGGTTTGTTCGTTTGTTGGCTTGTTGGTTTGTTGGCTTGTTGGTTGTTGGCTAGTTGGTTTGTTGGTTTGTTGGTTTGTTCGTTTGTTGGTTTGTTGGTTTTTTGGTTTGTTGGTTTGTTCGTTTGTTGGTTTGTTGGTTTGTTGGTTTGTTGGTTTGTTCGTTTGTTGGTTAGTTGGTTTATTGGTTTGTTGGCTTGTTGGTTTGTTGGTTTGTTGGCTTGTTGGTTTGTTGGTTTGTTGGTTTGTTCGTTTGTTGGCTTGTTGGTTTGTTGGCTTGTTGGTTTGTTTGCTAGTTGGTTTTTTGGTTTTGTAGGTTTGTAGGTTTGTTGGTTTGTGGTTTGTTGGCTCGTTGGTTTGTTGGCTTGTTGGCTTGTTGGTTTGTTGGTTTGTTCGTTTGTTGGTTTGTTAGTTTGTTGGTTTGTTAGCTTGTTGGTTTGTTGGTTTGTTGGTTTGTTGGTTTGTTGGTTTGTTGGCTTCTTGGCTTGTTGGTTTGTTGGTTTGTTGGCTTGTTGGTTTGTTGGTTTGTTGGTTTTTTGGTTTGTTGGTTTTTTGGTTTGTTGGTTTGTTGGTTTGTTTGTTTGTTGATTTGCTTGTTTGTTCGTTTGTTAGTTTGTTGGTTTGTTGGCTTGTTGGTTTGTTGGTTTGTTGGCTTGTTGGTTTGTTGGCTTGTTGGCTTGTTGGTTTGTTGGCTTGTTGGCTTGTTGGTTTGTTGGTTTGTTGGTTTGTTGGTTTGTTGGTTTGTTGGTTTGTTGGTTTGTTGGCTTGTTGGCTTGTTGTTTTGTTGGTTTGTTGGCTTGTTGGTTTGTTGGTTTTTTGGTTTGTTCGTTTGTTGGTTTGTTGGTTTGTCGGTTTGTGGGTTTGTTGGTTTGTTGATTTGTTGGTTTGTTCGTTTCGTTGATTTGTTGGTTTGTTGGTTTGTTGGTTTGTTGGTTTGTTGGTTTGTTGGTTTGTTGGTTTGTTGGTTTGTTCGTTTGTTGGTTTGTTGGTTTGTTGGTTTGTTGGCTTGTTGGTTTGTTAGTTTATTGGTTTGTTGGTTTGTTGGCTTGTTGGTTTGCTGGTATGTTGGTTTGTTCGTTTGTTGGCTTGTTGGTTTGTTGGCTTGTTGGTTGTTGGCTAGTTGGTTTGTTGGTTTGTTGGTTTGTTCGTTTGTTGGTTTGTTGGTTTTTTGGTTTGTTGGTTTGTTCGTTTGTTGGTTTGTTGGTTTGTTGGTTTGTTCGTTTGTTGGTTAGTTGGTTTATTGGTTTGTTGGCTTGTTGGTTTGTTGGTTTGTTGGCTTGTTGGTTTGTTGGTTTGTTGGTTTGTTCGTTTGTTGGCTTGTTGGTTTGTTGGCTTGTTGGTTTGTTTGCTAGTTGGTTTTTTGGTTTTGTAGGTTTGTAGGTTTGTTGGTTTGTGGTTTGTTGGCTCGTTGGTTTGTTGGCTTGTTGGCTTGTTGGTTTGTTGGTTTGTTCGTTTGTTCGTTTGTTGGTTTGTTAGTTTGTTGGTTTGTTAGCTTGTTGGCTTGTTGGTTTGTTGGTTTGTTGGTTTGTTGGTTTGTTGGCTTGTTGGCTTGTTGGCTTGTTGGTTTGTTGGTTTGTTCGTTTGTTGGTTTGTTGGTTTGTTGGTTTGTTGGTTTGTTGGTTTGTTGGTTTTTTGGTTTGTTGGCTTGTTGGTTTGTTGGTTTGTTGGTTTGTTGGTTTGTTCGTTTGTTGGTTTTTTGGTTTGTTGGTTTGTTGGTTTGTTGGTTTGTTGGCTTGTTGGTTTGTTGGTTTGTTGGTTTGTTGGTTTGTTGATTTGTTGGTTTATTTGTTTGTTGGTTTGTTGGTGTGTTGGCTTGCTGGTTTGTTGGTTTGTTGGTTCGTTGGTTTGTTGGTTTATTGGTTTGTTGGTTTGTTGGTTTGTTGGTTTGTTGGTTTATTGGTTTGTTGGTTTGTTGGTTTGTTGGTTTGTTGGTTTATTGGTTTGTTGGTTTGTTGGCTTGTTGGTTTGTTGGTTTGTTGGTTTGTTGGTTTGTTGGTTTGTTGGTTTGTTGGTTTGTTGGTTTGTTGGTTTGTTCGTTTGTTGGTTTGTTGGTTTGTTGGCTTGTTGGTTTGTTGGCTTATTGGCTTGTTGGTTTGTTGGTTTGTTGGTTTGTTCGTTTGTTGGTTTGTTGGTTTGTTGGTTTGTAAGCTTGTTGGCTTGTTGGTTTGTTGGTTTGTTGGCTTGTTGGTTTGTTGGTTTGTTGGTTTGTTGGTTTGTTGGTTTGTTTGTTTGTTCGTTTGTTGGTTTGTTGGTTTGTTGGTTTGTTGGTTTGTTGGTTTGTTGGTTTGTTGGTTTGTTCGTTTGTTGGTTTGTTTGTTTGTTAGCTTGTTGGTTTGTTGGTTTGTTGGCTTGTTGGTTTGTTGGTTTGTTGGTTTGTTGGTTTGTTGGTTTGTTGGTTTGTTTGTTTGTTTGTTTGTTGGTTTGTTGTTTTGTTGGCGTGTTGGCTTGTTGGTTTGTTGGTTTGTTGGTTTGTTGGTTTGTTGGTTTGTTGGTTTGTTGCTTTGTTGCTTTGTTGGTTTGTTGGTTTGTTGGTTTGTTGGCTTGTTGGTTTGGTGGTTTGTTGGTTTCTTGGTTTGTTGTTTTATTGGTTTGTTCGTTTGTTGGTTTGTTGGCTTGTTGGTTTGTTGGTTTTTTGGTTTTGTTGGTTTGTTCGTTTGTTGGCTTGTTGGTTTGTTGGCTTGTTGGTTTGTTGGCTTGTTGGCTTGTTGGTTTGTTGGTTTGTTGGCTTGTTGGTTTGTTGGTTTGTTGGTTTGTTGGCTTGTTCGTTTGGTGGTTTGTTAGTTTCTTGGTTTGTTGGTTTGTTGGTTTGTTGGTTTGTTCGTTTGTTGGTTTGTTGGTTTGTTGGTTTGTTTGCTTGTTGGTTTGTTCTTTTGTTGACTTGTTCGTTTGTTGGCTTACTGGTTTGTTGGTTTGTTTGTTTGTTCGTTTGTTGGTTTGTTGGTTTGTTGGCTTGTTGGTTTGTTGGTTTGTTGGCTTGTTGGTTTCCTGGTCTGTTGGTTTGTTGGTTTGTTCGTTTGTTGGCTTGTTGGTTTGTTGGCTTGTTGGCTTATTGGTTTGTTGGCTTGTTGGCTTGTTGGTTTCTTGGTTTGTTGGTTTGTTGGTTTTTTGGTTTGTTGGCATGTTGGCTTGTTGGTTTATTGGTTTGTTGGCTTGTTGGTTTGCTGGCTTGTTGGCTTGTTGGTTTGTTGGTTTGTTCGTTTGTTGGTTTGTTGGTTTGTTGGTTTGTTAGTTTGTTTGTTTGTTGGTTTGTTGGTTTTTTAGTTTGTTGGTTTGTTGGTTTGTTGGTTTGTTGCTTTGTTGGTTTGTTGGTTTGTTGGCTTGTTGGTTTGTTCTTTTGTTGGCTTGTTCGTTTGTTGGTTTGTTGGTTTGTTGGTTTGTTCGTTTGTTGGTTTGTTTGTTTGTTGGTTTATTGCTTTGTTTGTTTGTTGGTTTGTTGGCTTGTTGGTTTGTTGGTTTGATGGTTTGTTGATTAGTTAGCTTGTTGGCTTGTTGGTTTGTTGGTTTGTTGGCTTGTTGGTTTGTTGGTTTTTTGGTTTGTTCGTTTGTTGGTTTGTTGGTTTGTTGGTTTGTTGGTTTGTTGGTTTGTTGGTTTGTTGGTTTGTTGGTTTGTTGGTTTGTTGGTTTGTTGGTTTGTTGGTTTGTTGGTTTGTTGGTTTGTTGGCTTGTTGGTTTGTTAGCTTGTTAGCTTGTTGGCTTGTTGGTTTGTTGCCTTGTTAGTTTGTTGGTTTGTTGACTTGTTGGTTTGTTGGTTTGTTGGTTTGTTGGTTTGTTCATTTGTTGGCTTGTTGGTTTGTTGGCTTGTTGGTTTGTTGGCTAGTTGGTTTGTTGGTTTGTTGGTTTGTTGGTTTATTGGTTTGTTGGTTTGTTGGTTTGTTGGTTGGTTGGTTTGTTGGTTTGTTGGTTTGTTGGTTTGTTGGTTTGTTAATTTGTTGGTTTCTTCGTTTGTTGGTTTGTTGGTTTGTTGGCTTGTTGATTCGTTGGTGTGTTGGTTTGTTGGTTTGTTCCTTTGTTGGTTTGTTGGTTTGTTGGCTTGTTTGTTTGTTGGTTTGTTCGTTTGGTGGCTTGTTGGTTTGTTGGCTTATTGGTTTGTTGGTTTGTTGATTTGTTGGTTTCTTGGTTTGTTTGTTTGTTCGTTTGTTGGTTTGTTGGTTGGTTGGCTTGTTGGTTTGTTGGTTTGTTGGCTTGTTGGCTTGTTATTTTGTTGGTTTGTTGGTTTATTCGTTTGTTGGCTTGTTGGTTTGTTGGCTTGTTGGCTTGTTGGCTTGTTGGTTTGTTGGCTTGTTGGCTTGTTGGTTTGTTGGTTTGTTGGTTTGTTGGTTTGTTGGTTTGTTGGTTTGTTGGTTTGTTGGTTTGTTGGCTTGTTGGCTTGTTGGTTTGTTGGTTTGTTGGCTTGTTGGTTTGTAGGTTTTTTGGTTTGTTGGTTTGTTGGTTTGTTGGTTTGTTTGTTTGTTGGTTTGTTTGTTTGTTCGTTTGTTGGTTTGTTGGTTTGTTGGCTTGTTGGTTTGTTGGTTTGTTGTTTTGTTGGCGTGTTGGCTTGTTGGTTTGTTGGTTTGTTGGTTTGTTGGTTTGTTGGTTTGTTGGTTTGTTGCTTTGTTGCTTTGTTGGTTTATTGGTTTGTTGGTTTGTTGGTTTGTTGGCTTGTTGGTTTGGTGGTTTGTTGGTTTCTTGGTTTGTTGTTTTATTGGTTTGTTCGTTTGTTGATTTGTTGGCTTGTTGGTTTGTTGGCTTTTGGATTTGTTGGTTTGTTCGTTTGTTGCTTGTTGGTTTGTTGGCTTGTTGGTTTGTTGGCTTGTTGGCTTGTTGGTTTGTTGGTTTGTTGGCTTGTTGGTTTGTTGGTTTGTTGGTTTGTTGGCTTGTTGGTTTGGTGGTTTGTTAGTTTCTTGGTTTGTTGGTTTGTTGGTTTGTTGGTTTGTTCGTTTGTTGGTTTGTTGGTTTGTTGGTTTGTTTGCTTGTTGGTTTGTTCTTTTGTTGGCTTGTTCGTTTGTTGGCTTACTGGTTTGTTGGTTTGTTTGTTTGTTCGTTTGTTGGTTTGTTGGTTTGTTGGCTTGTTGGTTTGTTGGTTTGTTGGCTTGTTGGTTTCTTGGTCTGTTGGTTTGTTGGTTTGTTCGTTTGTTGGCTTGTTGGTTTGTTGGCTTGTTGGCTTATTGGTTTGTTGGCTTGTTGGCTTGTTGGTTTCTTGGTTTGTTGGTTTGTTGGTTTGTTGGTTTTTTGGTTTGTTGGCATGTTGGCTTGTTGGCTTATTGGTTTGTTGGCTTGTTGGTTTGCTGGCTTGTTGGCTTGTTGGTTTGTTGGTTTGTTGGTTTGTTCGTTTGTTGGTTTGTTGGTTTGTTGGTTTGTTAGTTTGTTTGTTTGTCGGTTTGTTGGTTTTTTAGTTTGTTGGTTTGTTGGTTTGTTGGTTTGTTGCTTTGTTGGTTTGTTGGTTTGTTGGCTTGTTGGTTTGTTCTTTTGTTGGCTTGTTCGTTTGTTGGTTTGTTGGTTTGTTGGTTTGTTCGTTTGTTGGTTTGTTTGTTTGTTGGTTTGTTGCTTTGTTTGTTTGTTGGTTTGTTGGCTTGTTGGTTTGTTGGTTTGATGGTTTGTTGATTAGTTAGCTTGTTGGCTTGTTAGTTTGTTGGTTTGTTGGCTTGTTGGTTTGTTGGTTTTTTGGTTTGTTCGTTTGTTGGTATGTTGGTTTGTTGGTTTGTTGGTTTGTTGGTTTGTTGGTTTGTTGGTTTGTTGGTTTGTTGGTTTGTTGGTTTGGTGGTTTGTTGGTTTGTTGGCTTGTTGGTTTGTTAGCTTGTTGGCTTGTTGGTTTGTTGCCTTGTTAGTTTGTTGGTTTGTTGGTTTGTTGACTTGTTGGTTTGTTGGTTTGTTGGTTTGTTCATTTGTTGGCTTGTTGGTTTGTTGGCTTGTTGGTTTGTTGGCTTGTTGGTTTGTTGGCTAGTTGGTTTGTTGGTTTGTTGGTTTGTTGGTTTATTGGTTTGTTGGTTTGTTGGTTTGTTGGTTGGTTGGTTTGTTGGTTTGTTGGTTTGTTGGTTTGTTGGTTTGTTGGTTTGTTAATTTGTTGGTTTCTTCGTTTGTTGGTTTGTTGGTTTGTTGGCTTGTTGATTCGTTGGTGTGTTGGTTTCTTGGTTTGTTGGTTTGTTGGTTTGTTCCTTTGTTGGTTTGTTGGTTTGTTGGCTTGTTTGTTTGTTGGTTTGCTCGTTTGGTGGCTTGTTGGTTTGTTGGCTTATTGGTTTGTTGGTTTGTTGATTTGTTGGTTTCTTGGTTTGTTTGTTTGTTCGTTTGTTGGTTTGTTGGTTGGTTGGCTTGTTGGTTTGTTGGTTTGTTGGCTTGTTGGCTTGTTATTTTGTTGGTTTGTTGGTTTGTTCGTTTGTTGGCTTGTTGGTTTGTTGGCTTTTTGGCTTGTTGGCTTGTTGGTTTGTTGGCTTGTTGGCTTGTTGGTTTGTTGGTTTGTTGGTTTGTTGGTTTGTTGGTTTGTTGGTTTGTTGGTTTGTTGGTTTGTTGGTTTGTTGGCTTGTTGGCTTGTTGGTTTGTTGGTTTGTTGGCTTGTTGGTTTGTAGGTTTTTTGGTTTGTTGGTTTGTTGGTTTGTTGGTTTGTTTGTTTGTTGGTTTGTTTGTTTGTTCGTTTGTTGGTTTGTTGGTTTGTTGGCTTGTTGGTTTGTTGGTTTGTTGGCTTGTTGGTTTGTTGGTTTGTTGGTTTGTTGGGTTGTTCGTTTGTTGGCTTGTTGGTTTGTTGGCTTGTTGGCTTGTTGGTTTGTTGGCTTGTTGGCTTGTTGGTTTGTTGGTTTGTTGGTTTGTTGGTTTGTTGGTTTGTTGGTTTGTTGGTTAGTTGGCTTGTTGGCTTGTTGGTTTGTTGGTTTGTTGGCTTGTTGGTTTGTTCGTTTTTTGGTTTGTTCGTTTGTTGGATTGTTGGTTTGTCGGTTTGTGGATTTGTTGGTTTGTTGGTTTGTTGGTTTGTTCGTTTGTTGGTTTGTTGGCTTGTTGGTTTGTTGTTTTGTTGGTTTGTTGGTTTGTTGGTTTGTTCGTTTGTTGGCTTGTTGGTTTGTTGGCTTGTTGGCTTGTTGGTTTTTTGGTTTGTTCGTTTGTTGGTTTGTTGGTTTGTTGGTTTTTTGGTTTGTTGGTTTGTTGGTTTGTTGGTTTGTTGGTTTGTTGGTTTGTTGGTTTGTTGGTTTGTTGGTTTGTTGGTTTGTTGGTTTGTTGGTTTGTTGGCTTGTTGGTTTGTTGGCTTGTTGCTTGTTGGTTTGTTGCCTTGTTAGTTTGTTGGTTTGTTGGTTTGTTGGTTTGTTGACTTGTTGGTTTGTTGTTTTGTTGGTTTGTTCATTTGTTGGCTTGTTGGTTTGTTGGCTTGTTGGTTTGTTGGCTTATTGGTTTGTTGGTTTGTTGGTTTGTTGATTTGTTGGTTTGTTGGTTTGTTTGTTTGTTCGTTTGTTGGTTTGTTGGTTGGTTGGCTTGTTGGTTTGTTGGTTTGTTGGCTTGTTGGCTTGTTGGTTTGTTGGTTTGTTCGTTTGTTGTTTTGTTGGTTTGTTGGTTTGTTGGTTTGTTGGTTTTTCGGTTTGTTGGCTTGTTGGTTTGTTGGTTTGTTGGTTTGTTCGTTTGTTGGTTTTTTGGTTTGTTGGTTTGTTGGTTTGTTGGCTTGTTGGTTTGTTGGTTTGTTGGTTTGTTGATTTGTTGATTTGTTGGTTTATTTGTTTGTTGGTTTGTTGGTGTGTTGGCTTGCTGGTTTGTTGGTTTGTTGGTTTGTTGGTTTGTTGGTTTGTTGGTTTATTGGTTTGTTGGTTTGTTGGTTTGTTGTTTTGTTGGCTTGTTGGCTTGTTGGTTTGTTGGTTTGTTGGTTTGTTGGTTTGTTGGTTTGTTGGTTTGTTGGTTTGTTGCTTTTTTGGTTTGTTAGTTTGTTGGTTTGTTGGCTTGTTGGTTTGGTGGTTTGTTGGTTTCTTGGTTTGTTGGTTTATTGGTTTGTTCGTTTGTTGGTTTGTTGGCTGGTTAGTTTGTTGGTTTTTTGGTTTGTTGGTTTGTTCGTTTGTTGGCTTGTTGGTTTGTTGGCTTGTTGGCTTGTTGGTTTGTTGGCTTGTTGGCTTGTTCGTTTGTTGGTTTGTTGGTTTGTTTCTGTGTTGGTTTGTTGGTTTGTTGGCTTGTTGGTTTGTTGGCTAGTTGGTTTGTTGGTTTGTTGGTTTGTTGGTTTATTGGTTTGTTGGTTGGTTGGTTTGTTGGTTTGTTGGTTTGTTGGTTTGTTGGTTTGTTGGTTTGTTAATTTGTTGGTTTCTTCGTTTGTTGGTTTGTTGGTTTGTTGGCTTGTTGATTCGTTGGTGTGTTGGTTTCTTGGTTTGTTGGTTTGTTGGTTTGTTCCTTTGTTGGTTTGTTGGTTTGTTGGCTTGTTTGTTTGTTGGTTTGTTCGTTTGGTGGCTTGTTGGTTTGTTGGCTTATTGGTTTGTTGGTTTGTTGATTTGTTGGTTTCTTGGTTTGTTTGTTTGTTCGTTTGTTGGTTTGTTGGTTGGTTGGCTTGTTGGTTTGTTGGTTTGTTGGCTTGTTGGCTTGTTATTTTGTTGGTTTGTTGGTTTGTTCGTTTGTTGGCTTGTTGGCTTGTTGGCTTGTTGGTTTGTTGGTTTGTTGGTTTGTTGGTTTGTTGGTTTGTTGGCTTGTTATTTTGTTGGTTTGTTGGTTTGTTCGTTTGTTGGCTTGTTGGCTTGTTGGCTTGTTGGTTTGTTGGTTTGTTGGTTTGTTGGTTTGTTGGTTTGTTGGTTTGTTGGTTTGTTGGTTTGTTGGTTTGTTGGCTTGTTGGCTTGTTGGTTTGTTGGTTTGTTGGCTTGTTGGTTTGTAGGTTTTTTGGTTTGTTGGTTTGTTGGTTTGTTGGTTTGTTTGTTTGTTGGTTTGTTTGTTTGTTCGTTTGTTGGTTTGTTGGTTTGTTGGCTTGTTGGTTTGTTGGTTTGTTGGCTTGTTGGTTTGTTGGTTTGTTGGTTTGTTGGTTTGTTGGTTTGTTCGTTTGTTGGCTTGTTGGTTTGTTGGCTTGTTGGCTTGGTGGTTTGTTGGCTTGTTGGCTCGTTGGTTTGTTGGTTTGTTGGTTTGTTGCTTTGTTGGTTTGTTGGTTTGTTGGTTTGTTGGTTTGTTGGTTAGTGGGCTTGTTGGCTTGTTGGTTTGTTGGTTTGTTGGCTTGTTGGTTTGTTGGTTTTTTGGTTTGTTCGTTTGTTGGTTTGTTGGTTTGTCGGTTTGTGGATTTGTTGGTTTGTTGGTTTGTTGGTTTGTTGGTTTGTTCGTTTGTTGGTTTGTTGGCTTGTTGGTTTGTTGTTTTGTTGGTTTGTTGGTTTGTTGGTTTGTTCGTTTGTTGGCTTGTTGGTTTGTTGGCTTGTTGGCTTGTTGGTTTTTTGGTTTATTCGTTTGTTGGTTTGTTGGTTTGTTGGTTTGTTGGTTTGTTGGTTTGTTGGTTTGTTGGTTTGTTGGTTTGTTGGTTTGTTGGTTTGTTGGTTTGTTGGATTGTTGGTTTGTTGGCTTGTTGGTTTGTTGGCTTGTTGGCTTGTTGGTTTGTTGCCTTGTTAGTTTGTTGGTTTGTTGGTTTGTTGGTTTGTTGACTTGTTGGTTTGTTGGTTTGTTGGTTTGTTCATTTGTTGGCTTGTTGGTTTGTTGGCTTGTTGGTTTGTTGGCTAGTTGGTTTGTTTGTTTGTTGGTTTGTTGGTTTATTGGTTTGTTGGTTTGTTGGTTTGTTCCTTTGTTGGTTTGTTGGTTTGTTGGTTTGTTCATTTGTTGGCTTGTTGGTTTGTTGGCTTGTTGGTTTGTTGGCTAGTTGGTTTGTTGGTTTGTTGGTTTGTTGGTTTATTGGTTTGTTGGTTTGTTGGTTTGTTCCTTTGTTGGTTTGTTGGTTTGTTGGCTTGTTTGTTTGTTGGTATGTTCGTTTGGTGGCTTGTTGGTTTGTTGGCTTATTGGTTTGTTGGTTTGTTGGTTTGTTGATTTGTTGGTTTGTTGGTTTGTTTGTTTGTTCGTTTGTTGGTTTGTTGGTTGGTTGGCTTGTTGGTTTGTTGGTTTGTTGGCTTGTTGGCTTGTTGGTTTGTTGGTTTGTTCGTTTGTTGTTTTGTTGGTTTGTTGGTTTGTTGGTTTGTTGGTTTTTCGGTTTGTTGGCTTGTTGGTTTGTTGGTTTGTTGGTTTGTTCGTTTGTTGGTTTTTTGGTTTGTTGGTTTGTTGGTTTGTTGGCTTGTTGGTTTGTTGGTTTGTTGGTTTGTTGATTTGTTGATTTGTTGGTTTATTTGTTTGTTGGTTTGTTGGTGTGTTGGCTTGCTGGTTTGTTGGTTTGTTGGTTTGTTGGTTTGTTGGTTTGTTGGTTTATTGGTTTGTTGGTTTGTTGGTTTGTTGTTTTGTTGGCTTGTTGGCTTGTTGGTTTGTTGGTTTGTTGGTTTGTTGGTTTGTTGGTTTGTTGGTTTGTTGGTTTGTTGCTTTTTTGGTTTGTTAGTTTGTTGGTTTGTTGGCTTGTTGGTTTGGTGGTTTGTTGGTTTCTTGGTTTGTTGGTTTATTGGTTTGTTCGTTTGTTGGTTTGTTGGCTGGTTAGTTTGTTGGTTTTTTGGTTTGTTGGTTTGTTCGTTTGTTGGCTTGTTGGTTTGTTGGCTTGTTGGCTTGTTGGTTTGTTGGCTTGTTGGCTTGTTCGTTTGTTGGTTTGTTGGTTTGTTTCTGTGTTGGTTTGTTGGTTTGTTGGCTTGTTGGTTTGTTGGCTAGTTGGTTTGTTGGTTTGTTGGTTTGTTGGTTTATTGGTTTGTTGGTTGGTTGGTTTGTTGGTTTGTTGGTTTGTTGGTTTGTTGGTTTGTTGGTTTGTTAATTTGTTGGTTTCTTCGTTTGTTGGTTTGTTGGTTTGTTGGCTTGTTGATTCGTTGGTGTGTTGGTTTCTTGGTTTGTTGGTTTGTTGGTTTGTTCCTTTGTTGGTTTGTTGGTTTGTTGGCTTGTTTGTTTGTTGGTTTGTTCGTTTGGTGGCTTGTTGGTTTGTTGGCTTATTGGTTTGTTGGTTTGTTGATTTGTTGGTTTCTTGGTTTGTTTGTTTGTTCGTTTGTTGGTTTGTTGGTTGGTTGGCTTGTTGGTTTGTTGGTTTGTTGGCTTGTTGGCTTGTTATTTTGTTGGTTTGTTGGTTTGTTCGTTTGTTGGCTTGTTGGCTTGTTGGCTTGTTGGTTTGTTGGTTTGTTGGTTTGTTGGTTTGTTGGTTTGTTGGCTTGTTATTTTGTTGGTTTGTTGGTTTGTTCGTTTGTTGGCTTGTTGGCTTGTTGGCTTGTTGGTTTGTTGGTTTGTTGGTTTGTTGGTTTGTTGGTTTGTTGGTTTGTTGGTTTGTTGGTTTGTTGGTTTGTTGGCTTGTTGGCTTGTTGGTTTGTTGGTTTGTTGGCTTGTTGGTTTGTAGGTTTTTTGGTTTGTTGCTTTGTTGGTTTGTTGGTTTGTTTGTTTGTTGGTTTGTTTGTTTGTTCGTTTGTTGGTTTGTTGGTTTGTTGGCTTGTTGGTTTGTTGGTTTGTTGGCTTGTTGGTTTGTTGGTTTGTTGGTTTGTTGGTTTGTTGGTTTGTTCGTTTGTTGGCTTGTTGGTTTGTTGGCTTGTTGGCTTGGTGGTTTGTTGGCTTGTTGGCTCGTTGGTTTGTTGGTTTGTTGGTTTGTTGCTTTGTTGGTTTGTTGGTTTGTTGGTTTGTTGGTTTGTTGGTTAGTGGGCTTGTTGGCTTGTTGGTTTGTTGGTTTGTTGGCTTGTTGGTTTGTTGGTTTTTTGGTTTGTTCGTTTGTTGGTTTGTTGGTTTGTCGGTTTGTGGATTTGTTGGTTTGTTGGTTTGTTGGTTTGTTGGTTTGTTCGTTTGTTGGTTTGTTGGCTTGTTGGTTTGTTGTTTTGTTGGTTTGTTGGTTTGTTGGTTTGTTCGTTTGTTGGCTTGTTGGTTTGTTGGCTTGTTGGCTTGTTGGTTTTTTGGTTTATTCGTTTGTTGGTTTGTTGGTTTGTTGGTTTGTTGGTTTGTTGGTTTGTTGGTTTGTTGGTTTGTTGGTTTGTTGGTTTGTTGGTTTGTTGGATTGTTGGTTTGTTGGCTTGTTGGTTTGTTGGCTTGTTGGCTTGTTGGTTTGTTGCCTTGTTAGTTTGTTGGTTTGTTGGTTTGTTGGTTTGTTGACTTGTTGGTTTGTTGGTTTGTTGGTTTGTTCATTTGTTGGCTTGTTGGTTTGTTGGCTTGTTGGTTTGTTGGCTAGTTGGTTTGTTTGTTTGTTGGTTTGTTGGTTTATTGGTTTGTTGGTTTGTTGGTTTGTTCCTTTGTTGGTTTGTTGGTTTGTTGGCTTGTTTGTTTGTTGGTATGTTCGTTTGGTGGCTTGTTGGTTTGTTGGCTTATTGGTTTGTTGGTTTGTTGGTTTGTTGATTTGTTGGTTTGTTGGTTTGTTGGTTTGTTTGTTTGTTCGTTTGTTGGTTTGTTGGTTGGTTGGCTTGTTGGTTTGTTGGTTTGTTGGCTTGTTGGCTTGTTGGTTTGTTGGTTTGTTGGTTTGTTGGTTTTTCGGTTTGTTGGCTTGTTGGTTTGTTGGTTTGTTCGTTTGTTGGTTTGTTTGTTTGTTGGTTTGTTGCTTTGTTTGTTTGTTGGTTTGTTGGCTTGTTGGTTTGTTGGTTTGATGGTTTGTTGATTAGTTAGCTTGTTGGCTTGTTAGTTTGTTGGTTTGTTGGCTTGTTGGTTTGTTGGTTTTTTGGTTTGTTCGTTTGTTGGTTTGTTGGTTTGTTGGTTTGTTGGTTTGTTGGTTTGTTGGTTTGTTGGTTTGTTGGTTTGTTGGTTTGGTGGTTTGTTGGTTTGTTGGCATGTTGGTTTGTTAGCTTGTTGGCTTGTTGCCTTGTTAGTTTGTTGGTTTGTTGGTTTGTTGACTTGTTGGTTTGTTGGTTTGTTGGTTTGTTCATTTGTTGGCTTGTTGGTTTGTTGGCTTGTTGGTTTGTTGGCTAGTTGGTTTGTTGGTTTGTTGGTTTGTTGGTTTATTGGTTTGTTGGTTTGTTGGTTTGTTGGTTGGTTGGTTTGTTGGTTTGTTGGTTTGTTGGTTTGTTGGTTTGTTAATTTGTTGGTTTCTTCGTTTGTTGGTTTGTTTGTTTGTTGGCTTGTTGATTCGTTGGTGTGTTGGTTTCTTGGTTTGTTGGTTTGTTGGTTTGTTCCTTTGTTGGTTTGTTGGTTTGTTGGCTTGTTTGTTTGTTGGTTTGCTCGTTTGGTGGCTTGTTGGTTTGTTGGCTTATTGGTTTGTTGGTTTGTTGATTTGTTGGTTTCTTGGTTTGTTTGTTTGTTCGTTTGTTGGTTTGTTGGTTGGTTGGCTTGTTGGTTTGTTGGTTTGTTGGCTTGTTGGCTTGTTATTTTGTTGGTTTGTTGGTTTGTTCGTTTGTTGGCTTGTTGGTTTGTTGGCTTGTTGGCTTGTTGGCTTGTTGGTTTGTTGGCTTGTTGGCTTGTTGGTTTGTTTGTTTGTTGGTTTGTTGGTTTGTTGGTTTGTTGGTTTGTTGGTTTGTTGGTTTGTTGGCTTGTTGGCTTGTTGGTTTTTTGGTTTGTTGGCTTGTTGGTTTGTAGGTTTTTTGGTTTGTTGGTTTGTTGGTTTGTTGGTTTGTTGGTTTGTTTGTTTGTTGGTTTGTTTGTTTGTTCGTTTGTTGGTTTGTTGGTTTGTTGGCTTGTTGGTTTGTTGGTTTGTTGGCTTGTTGGTTTGTTGGTTTGTTGGTTTGTTGGGTTGTTCGTTTGTTGGCTTGTTGGTTTGTTGGCTTGTTGGCTTGTTGGTTTGTTGGCTTGTTGGCTCGTTGGTTTGTTGGTTTGTTGGTTTGTTGGTTTGTTGGTTTGTTGGTTTGTTGGTTAGTTGGCTTGTTGGCTTGTTTATTTGTTGGTTTGTTGGCTTGTTGGTTTGTTTGTTTTTTGGTTTGTTCGTTTGTTGGTTTGTTGGTTTGTCGGTTTGTGGATTTGTTGGTTTGTTGGTTTGTTGGTTTGTTCGTTTGTTGGTTTGTTGGCTTGTTGGTTTGTTGTTTTGTTGGTTTGTTGGTTTGTTGGTTTGTTCGTTTGTTGGCTTGTTGGTTTGTTGGCTTGTTGGCTTGTTGGTTTTTTGGTTTGTTCGTTTGTTGGTTTGTTGGTTTGTTGGTTTGTTGGTTTGTTGGTTTGTTGGTTTGTTGGTTTGTTGGTTTGTTGGTTTGTTGGTTTGTTGGTTTGTTGGTTTGTTGGTTTGTTGGTTTGTTGGTTTGTTGGTTTGTTGGCTTGTTGGTTTGTTGGCTTGTTGGCTTGTTGGTTTGTTGCCTTGTTAGTTTGTTGGTTTGTTGGTTTGTTGGTTTGTTGACTTGTTGGTTTGTTGTTTTGTTGGTTTGTTCATTTGTTGGCTTGTTGGTTTGTTGGCTTGTTGGTTTGTTGGCTAGTTGGTTTGTTGGTTTGTTGGTTTGTTGGTTTATTGGTTTGTTGGTTTGTTGGTTTGTTCCTTTGTTGGTTTGTTGGTTTGTTGGCTTGTTTGTTTGTTGGTATGTTGGTTTGGTGGCTTGTTGGTTTGTAGGCTTATTGGTTTGTTGGTTTGTTGGTTTGTTGATTTGTTGGTTTGTTGGTTTGTTTGTTTGTTCGTTTGTTGGTTTGTTGGTTGGTTGGCTTGTTGGTTTGTTGGTTTGTTGGCTTGTTGGCTTGTTGGTTTGTTGGTTTGTTCGGTTGTTGTTTTGTTGGTTTGTTGGTTTGTTGGTTTGTTGGTTTTTCGGTTTGTTGGCTTGTTGGTTTGTTGGTTTGTTGGTTTGTTCGTTTGTTGGTTTTTTGGTTTGTTGGTTTGTTGGTTTGTTGGCTTGTTGGTTTGTTGGTTTGTTGGTTTGTTGGTTTGTTGATTTGTTGGTTTATTTGTTTGTTGGTTTGTTGGTGTGTTGGCTTGCTGGTTTGTTGGTTTGTTGGTTTGTTGGTTTGTTGGTTTGTTGGTTTATTGGTTTGTTGGTTTGTTGGTTTGTTGGTTTGTTGTTTTGTTGGCTTGTTGGCTTGTTGGTTTGTTGGTTTGTTGGTTTGTTGGTTTGTTGGTTTGTTGGTTTGTTGGTTTGTTGGTTTGTTGCTTTTTTGGTTTGTTAGTTTGTTGGTTTGTTGGCTTGTTGGTTTGGTGGTTTGTTGGTTTCTTGGTTTGTTGGTTTATTGGTTTGTTCGTTTGTTGGTTTTTTGGCTGGTTAGTTTGTTGGTTTTTTGGTTTGTTGGTTTGTTCGTTTGTTGGCTGGTTGGTTTGTTGGCTTGTTGGCTTGTTGGTTTGTTGGCTTGTTGGCTTGTTCGTTTGTTGGTTTGTTGGTTTGTTTCTGTGTTGGTTTGTTGGTTTGTTGGCTTGTTGGTTTGTTGGCTAGTTGGTTTGTTGGTTTGTTGGTTTATTGGTTTGTTGGTTTGTTGGTTTGTTGGTTGGTTGGTTTGTTGGTTTGTTGGTTTGTTGGTTTGTTGGTTTGTTGGTTTGTTAATTTGTTGGTTTCTTCGTTTGTTGGTTTGTTGGTTTGTTGGATTGTTGATTCGTTGGTGTGTTGGTTTCTTGGTTTGTTGGTTTGTTGGTTTGTTCCTTTGTTGGTTTGTTGGTTTGTTGGCTTGTTTGTTTGTTGGTTTGTTCGTTTGGTGGCTTATTGGTTTGTTGGCTTATTGGTTTGTTGGTTTGTTGATTTGTTGGTTTCTTGGTTTGTTTGTTTGTTCGTTTGTTGGTTTGTTGGTTGGTTGGCTTGTTGGTTTGTTGGTTTGTTGGCTTGTTGGCTTGTTATTTTGTTGGTTTGTTGGTTTGTTCGTTTGTTGGCTTGTTGGCTTGTTGGCTTGTTGGTTTGTTGGCTTGTTGGCTTGTTGGTTTGTTGGTTTGTTGGTTTGTTGGTTTGTTGGTTTGTTGGTTTGTTGGTTTGTTGGTTTGTTGGCTTGTTGGCTTGTTGGTTTGTTGGTTTGTTGGCTTGTTGGTTTGTAGGTTTTTTGGTTTGTTGGTTTGTTGGTTTGTTGGTTTGTTTGTTTGTTGGTTTGTTTGTTTGTTCGTTTGTCGGTTTGTTGGTTTGTTGGCTTGTTGGTTTGTTGGTTTGTTGGCTTCTTGGTTTGTTGGTTTGTTGGTTTGTTGGTTTGTTCGTTTGTTGGCTTGTTGGTTTGTTGGCTTGTTGGCTTGGTGGTTTGTTGGCTTGTTGGCTCGTTGGTTTGTTGGTTTGTTGGTTTGTTGGTTTGTTGGTTTGTTGGTTTGTTGGTGTGTTGGTTAGTTGGCTTGTTGGCTTGTTGGTTTGTTGGTTTGTTTGTTTGTTGGTTTGTTTGTTTGTTCGTTTGTTGGTTTGTTGGTTTGTTGGCTTGTTGGTTTGTTGGTTTGTTGGCTTGTTGGTTTGTTGGTTTGTTGGTTTGTTGGGTTGTTCGTTTGTTGGCTTGTTGGTTTGTTGGCTTGTTGGCTTGTTGGTTTGTTGGCTTGTTGGCTCGTTGGTTTGTTGGTTTGTTGGTTTGTTGGTTTGTTGGTTTGTTGGTTTGTTGGTTAGTTGGCTTGTTGGCTTGTTGGTTTGTTGGTTTGTTGGCTTGTTGGTTTGTTGGTTTTTTGGTTTGTTCGTTTGTTGGTTTGTTGGTTTGTCGGTTTGTGGATTTGTTGGTTTGTTGGTTTGTTGGTTTGTTCGTTTGTTGGTTTATTGGCTTGTTGGTTTGTTGTTTTGTTGGTTTGTTGGTTTGTTGGTTTGTTCGTTTGTTGGCTTGTTGGTTTGTTGGCTTGTTGGCTTGTTGGTTTTTTGGTTTGTTGGTTTGTTGGTTTGTTGGTTTGTTGGTTTGTTGGTTTGTTGGTTTGTTGGTTTGTTGGTTTGTTGGTTTGTTGGTTTGTTGGTTTGTTGGTTTGTTGGTTTGTTGGCTTGTTGGTTTGTTGGCTTGTTGGCTTGTTGGTTTGTTGCCTTGTTAGTTTGTTGGTTTGTTGGTTTGTTGGTTTGTTGGTTTGTTGACTTGTTGGTTTGTTGTTTTGTTGGTTTGTTCATTTGTTGGCTTGTTGGTTTGTTGGCTTGTTGGTTTGTTGGCTAGTTGGTTTGTTGGTTTGTTGGTTTGTTGGTTTATTGGTTTGTTGGTTTGTTGGTTTGTTCCTTTGTTGGTTTGTTGGTTTGTTGGCTTGTTTGTTTGTTGGTATGTTGGTTTGGTGGCTTGTTGGTTTGTAGGCTTATTGGTTTGTTGGTTTGTTGGTTTGTTGATTTGTTGGTTTGTTGGTTTGTTTGTTTGTTCGTTTGTTGGTTTGTTGGTTGGTTGGCTTGTTGGTTTGTTGGTTTGTTGGCTTGTTGGCTTGTTGGTTTGTTGGTTTGTTCGGTTGTTGTTTTGTTGGTTTGTTGGTTTGTTGGTTTGTTGGTTTTTCGGTTTGTTGGCTTGTTGGTTTGTTGGTTTGTTGGTTTGTTCGTTTGTTGGTTTTTTGGTTTGTTGGTTTGTTGGTTTGTTGGCTTGTTGGTTTGTTGGTTTGTTGGTTTGTTGGTTTGTTGATTTGTTGATTTGTTGGTTTATTTGTTTGTTGGTTTGTTGGTGTGTTGGCTTGCTGGTTTGTTGGTTTGTTGGTTTGTTGGTTTGTTGGTTTGTTGGTTTGTTGGTTTATTGGTTTGTTGGTTTGTTGGTTTGTTGTTTTGTTGGCTTGTTGGCTTGTTGGTTTGTTGGTTTGTTGGTTTGTTGGTTTGTTGGTTTGTTGGTTTGTTGGTTTGTTGCTTTTTTGGTTTGTTAGTTTGTTGGTTTGTTGGCTTGTTGGTTTGGTGGTTTGTTGGTTTCTTGGTTTGTTGGTTTATTGGTTTGTTCGTTTGTTGGTTTGTTGGCTGGTTAGTTTGTTGGTTTTTTGGTTTGTTGGTTTGTTCGTTTGTTGGCTGGTTGGTTTGTTGGCTTGTTGGCTTGTTGGTTTGTTGGCTTGTTGGCTTGTTCGTTTGTTGGTTTGTTGGTTTGTTTCTGTGTTGGTTTGTTGGTTTGTTGGCTTGTTGGTTTGTTGGCTAGTTGGTTTGTTGGTTTGTAGGTTTGTTGGTTTATTGGATTGTTTGTTTGTTGGTTTGTTGGTTGGTTGGTTTGTTGGTTTGTTGGTTTGTTAGTTTGTTGGTTTGTTGGTTTGTTAATTTGTTGGTTTCTTCGTTTGTTGGTTTGTTGGTTTGTTGGATTGTTGATTCGTTGGTGTGTTGGTTTCTTGGTTTGTTGGTTTGTTGGTTTGTTCCTTTGTTGGTTTGTTGGTTTGTTGGCTTGTTTGTTTGTTGGTTTGTTCGTTTGGTGGCTTGTTGGTTTGTTGGCTTATTGGTTTGTTGGTTTGTTGATTTGTTGGTTTCTTGGTTTGTTTGTTTGTTCGTTTGTTGGTTTGTTGGTTGGTTGGCTTGTTGGTTTGTTGGTTTGTTGGCCTGTTGGCTTGTTATTTTGTTGGTTTGTTGGTTTGTTCGTTTGTTGGCTTGTTGGCTTGTTGGCTTGTTGGTTTGTTGGCTTGTTGGCTTGTTGGTTTGTTGGTTTGTTGGTTTGTTGGTTTGTTGGTTTGTTGGTTTGTTGGTTTGTTGGTTTGTTGGTTTGTTGGCTTGTTGGCTTGTTGGTTTGTTGGTTTGTTGGCTTGTTGGTTTGTAGGTTTTTTGGTTTGTTGGTTTGTTGGTTTGTTGGTTTGTTTGTTTGTTGGTTTGTTTGTTTGTTCGTTTGTTGGTTTGTTGGTTTGTTGGCTTGTTGGTTTGTTGGTTTGTTGGCTTGTTGGTTTGTTGGTTTGTTGGTTTGTTGGTTTGTTCGTTTGTTGGCTTGTTGGTTTGTTGGCTTGTTGGCTTGGTGGTTTGTTGGCTTGTTGGCTCGTTGGTTTGTTGGTTTGTTGGTGTGTTGGTTAGTTGGCTTGTTGGCTTGTTGGTTTGTTGGTTTGTTGGCTTGTTGGTTTGTTGGTTTTTTGGTTTGTTCGTTTTTTGGTTTGTTGGTTTGTCGGTTTGTGGATTTGTTGGTTTGTTGGTTTGTTGGTTTGTCCGTTTGTTGGTTTGTTGGCTTGTTGGTTTGTTGTTTTGTTGGTTTGTTGGTTTGTTGGTTTGTTCGTTTGTTGGCTTGTTGGTTTGTTGGCTTGTTGGCTTGTTGGTTTTTTGGTTTGTTCGTTTGTTGGTTTGTTGGTTTGTTGGTTTGTTGGTTTGTTGGTTTGTTGGTTTGTTGGTTTGTTGGTTTGTTGGTTTGTTGGTTTGTTGGTTTGTTGGTTTGTTGGTTTGTTGGCTTGTTGGTTTGTTGGCTTGTTGGCTTGTTGGTTTGTTGCCTTGTTAGTTTGTTGGTTTGTTGGTTTGTTGGTATGTTGACTTGTTGGTTTGTTGGTTTGTTGGTTTGTTCATTTGTTGGCTTGTTGGTTTGTTGGCTTGTTGGTTTGTTGGCTAGTTGGTTTGTTGGTTTGTTGGCTTGTTGGTTTGTTCATTTGTTGGCTTGTTCGTTTGTTGGTTTGTTGGTTTGTTGGCTTGTTGGTTTGTTGGTTTGTTGGCTTGTTGGTTTGTTGGTTTGTTGGTTTGTTGGTTTGTTCGTTTGTTGGCTTGTTGGTTTGTTGGCTTGTTGGCTTGGTGGTTTGTTGGTTTGTTGGTTTGTTGGTTTGTTGGTGTGTTGGTTAGTTGGCTTGTTGGCTTGTTGGTTTGTTGGTTTGTTGGCTTGTTGGTTTGTTGGTTTTTTGGTTTGTTCGTTTTTTGGTTTTTTGGTTTGTCGGTTTGTGGATTTGTTGGTTTGTTGGTTTGTTGGTTTGTCCGTTTGTTGGTTTGTTGGCTTGTTGGTTTGTTGTTTTGTTGGTTTGTTGGTTTGTTGGTTTGTTCGTTTGTTGGCTTGTTGGTTTGTTGGCTTGTTGGCTTGTTGGTTTTTTGGTTTGTTCGTTTGTTGGTTTGTTGGTTTGTTGGTTTGTTGGTTTGTTGGTTTGTTGGTTTGTTGGTTTGTTGGTTTGTTGGTTTGTTGGTTTGTTGGTTTGTTGGTTTGTTGGTTTGTTGGTTTGTTGGTTTGTTGGCTTGTTGGTTTGTTGGCTTGTTGGCTTGTTGGTTTGTTGCCTTGTTAGTTTGTTGGTTTGTTGATTTGTTGGTTTGTTGACTTGTTGGTTTGTTGGTTTGTTGGTTTGTTCATTTGTTGGCTTGTTGGTTTGTTGGCTTGTTGGTTTGTTGGCTAGTTGGTTTGTTGGTTTGTTGGTTTGTTGGTTTGTTGGTTTGTTGGTTTGTTGGTTTATTGGTTTGTTGGTTTGTTGGTTTGTTCCTTTGTTGGTTTGTTGGTTTGTTGGCTTGTTTGTTTGTTGGTATGTTCGTTTGGTGGCTTGTTGGTTTGTTGGCTTATTGGTTTGTTGGTTTGTTGGTTTGTTGATTTGTTGGTTTGTTGGTTTGTTTGTTTGTTCGTTTGTTGGTTTGTTGGTTGGTTGGCTTGTTGGTTTGTTGGTTTGTTGGCTTGTTGGCTTGTTGGTTTGTTGGTTTGTTGGTTTGTTGGTTTTTCGGTTTGTTGGCTTGTTGGTTTGTTGGTTTGTTGGTTTGTTGGTTTGTTCGTTTGTTGGTTTTTTGGTTTGTTGGTTTGTTGGTTTGTTGGCTTGTTGGTTTGTTGGTTTGTTGGTTTGTTGGTTTGTTGATTTGTTGGTTTATTTGTTTGTTGGTTTGTTGGTGTGTTGGCTTGCTGGTTTGTTGGTTTGTTGGTTTGTTGGTTTGTTGGTTTGTTGGTTTATTGGTTTGTTGGTTTGTTGGTTTGTTGGTTTGTTGATTTGTTGGTTTATTGGTTTGTTGGTTTGTTGGCTTGTTGGTTTGTTGGTTTGTTGGTTTGTTGGTTTGTTGGTTTGTTGGTTTATTCGTTTGTTGGTTTGTTGGTTTGTTGGCTTGTTGGTTTGTTGGCTTATTGGCTCGTTGGTTTGTTGGTTTGTTGGTTTGTTCGTTTGTTGGTTTGTTGGTTTGTTGGTTTGTAAGCTTGTTGGCTTGTTGGTTTGTTGGTTTGTTGGCTTGTTGGTTTGTTGGTTTGTTGGTTTGTTGGTTTGTTGGTTTGTTTGTTTGTTCGTTTGTTGGTTTGTTGGTTTGTTGGTTTGTTGGTTTGTTGGTTTGTTGGTTTGTTGGTTTGTTCGTTTGTTGGTTTGTTTGTTCGTTAGCTTGTTGGTTTGTTGGTTTGTTGGCTTGTTGGTTTGTTGGTTTGTTGGTTTGTTGGTTTGTTGGTTTGTTGGTTTGTTGGTTTGTTGGTTTGTTGTTTTGTTGGCTTGTTGGCTTGTTGGTTTGTTGGTTTGTTGGTTTGTTGGTTTGTTGGTTTGTTGGTTTGTTGGTTTGTTGGTTTGTTGCTTTTTTGGTTTGTTAGTTTGTTGGTTTGTTGGCTTGTTGGTTTGGTGGTTTGTTGGTTTCTTGGTTTGTTGGTTTATTGGTTTGTTCGTTTGTTGGTTTGTTGGCTGGTTGGTTTGTTGGTTTTTTGGTTTGTTGGTTTGTTCGTTTGTTGGCTTGTTGGTTTGTTGGCTTGTTGGCTTGTTGGTTTGTTCGCTTGTTGGCTTGTTGGTTTGTTGGTTTGTTGGTTTGTTTCTGTGTTGGTTTGTTGGTTTGTTGGCTTGTTGGTTTGGCGGTTTGTTGGTTTCTTGGTTTGTTGGTTTGTTGGTTTGTTCGTTTGTTGGTTTGTTTGTTTGTTCGTTTGTTGGTTTGTTGGTTTGTTGGCTTGTTGGTTTGTTGGTTTGTTGGCTTGTTGGTTTCTTGGTCTGTTGGTTTGTTGGTTTGTTCGTTTGTTGGCTTGTGGGTTTGTTGGCTTGTTGGCTTGTTGGTTTGTTGGCTTGTTGGCTTGTTGGTTTTTTGGTTTGTTGGTTTGTTGGTTTGTTGGTTTTCTGGTTTGTTGGCATGTTGGCTTGTTGGTTTATTGGTTTGTTGGCTTGTTGGTTTGCTGGCTTGTTGGCTTGTTGGTTTGTTGGTTTGTTGGTTTGTTCGTTTGTTGGTTTGTTGGTTTGTTGGTTTGTTGGTTTGTTGGTTTGTTTGTTTGTTGGTTTGTTGTTTTTTTGGTTTGTTGGTTTGTTGGTTTGTTGGTTTGCTGCTTTGTTGGTTTGTTGGTTTGTTGGCTTGTTGGTTTGTTCTTTTGTTGGCTTGTTCGTTTGTTGGTTTGTTGCTTTGTTGGTTTGTTCGTTTGTTGGTTTGTTTGTTTGTTGGTTTGTTGCTTTGTTTGTTTGTTGGTTTGTTGGCTTGTTGGTTTGTTGGTTTGATGGTTTGTTGATCAGTTAGCTTGTTGGTTTGTTGGTTTGTTGGCTTGTTGGTTTGTTGGTTTTTTGGTTTGTTCGTTTGTTGGTTTGTTGGTTTGTTGGTTTGTTGGTTTGTTGGTTTGTTGGTTTGTTGGTTTGTTGGTTTGTTGGTTTGTTGGTTTGTTGGTTTGTTGGCTTGTTGGTTTGTTGGCTTGTTGGCTTGTTGGTTTGTTGCCTTGTTAGTTTGTTGGTTTGTTGGTTTGTTGGTTTGTTGACTTCTTGGTTTGTTGGTTTGTTGGTTTGTTCATTTGTCGGCTTGTTGGTTTGTTGGCTTGTTGGTTTGTTGGCTAGTTGGTTTGTTGGTTTGTTGGTTTGTTGGTTTATTGGTTTGTTGGTTTGTTGGTTTGTTGGTTGGTTGGTTTGTTGGTTTGTTGGTTTGTTGGTTTGTTGGTTTGTTTATTTGTTGGTTTCTTCGTTTGTTGGTTTGTTGGTTTGTTGGCTTGTTGATTCGTTGGTGTGTTGGTTTCTTGGTTTGTTGGTTTGTTGGTTTGTTCCTTTGTTGGTTTGTTGGTTTGTTGGTTTGTTGGCTTGTTTGTTTGTTGGTTTGTTCGTTTGGTGGCTTGTTGGTTTGTTGGCTTTGTGGTTTGTTGGTTTGTTGATTTGTTGGTTTGTTGGTTTGTTTGTTTGTTCGTTTGTTGGTTTGTTGGTTGGTTGGCTTGTTGGTTTGTTGGTTTGTTGGTTTGTTGATTTGTTGGTTTGTTGGTTTGTTGGTTTGTTGGCTTGTTGGCTTGTTGGTTTGTATGTTTGTTGGCTTGTTGGTTTGTTGGTTTTTTGGTTTGTTGGTTTGTTGGTTTGTTGGTTTGTTTGTTTGTTGGTTTGTTTGTTTGTTCGTTAGTTGGTTTGTTGGTTTGTTGGCTTGTTGGTTTGTTGGTTTGTTGGCTTGTTGGTTTGTTGGTTTGTTGGTTTGTTGGTTTGTTCGTTTGTTGGCTTGTTGGTTTGTTGGCTTGTTGGCTTGTTGGTTTGTTGGCTTGTTGGCTCGTTGGTTTGTTGGTTTGTTGGTTTGTTGGTTTGTTGGTTTGTTGGTTTGTTGGTTTGTTGGTTTGTTGGTTAGTTGGCTTGTTGGCTTGTTGGTTTGTTGGTTTGTTGGCTTGTTGGTTTGTTGGTTTTTTTGGTTTGTTCGTTTGTTGGTTTGTTGGTTTGTCGGTTTGTGGATTTGTTGGTTTGTTGGTTTGTTCGTTTGTTGGTTTGTTGGCTTGTTGGTTTGTTGTTTTGTTGGTTTGTTGGTTTGTTGGTTTGTTCGTTTGTTGGCTTGTTGGTTTCTTGGCTTGTTGACTTGTTGGTTTTTTGGTTTGTTCGTTTGTTGGTTTGTTGGTTTGTTGGTTTGTTGGTTTGTTGGTTTGCTGGTTTGTTGGTTTGTTGGTTTGTTGGTTTGTTGGCTTGTTGGCTTGTTGGTTTGTTGCCTTGTTAGTTTGTTGGTTTGTTGGTTTGTTGTTTTGTTGACTTGTTGGTTTGTTGGTTTGTTGGTTTGTTCATTTGTTGGCTTGTTGGTTTGTTGGCTTGTTGGTTTGTTGGCTAGTTGGTTTGTTGGTTTGTTGGTTTGTTGGTTTGTTGGTTTATTGGTTTGTTGGTTTGTTGGTTTGTTGTTTTGTTGGTTTGTTGGTTTGTTGGTTTGTTCGTTTGTTGGCTTGTTGGTTTGTTGGCTTGTTGGCTTGTTGGTTTTTTGGTTTGTTCGTTTGTTGGTTTGTTGGTTTGTTGGTTTGTTGGTTTGTTGGTTTGTTGGTTTGTTGGTTTGTTGGTTTGTTGGTTTGTTGGTTTGTTGGTTTGTTGGTTTGTTGGCTTGTTGGTTTGTTGGCTTGTTGGCTTGTTGGTTTGTTGCCTTGTTAGTTTGTTGGTTTGTTGGTTTGTTGGTTTGTTGACTTGTTGGTTTGTTGGTTTGTTGGTTTGTTCATTTGTTGGCTTGTTGGTTTGTTGGCTTGTTGGTTTGTTGGCTAGTTGGTTTGTTGGTTTGTTGGTTTATTGGTTTGTTGGTTTGTTGGTTTGTTGGTTTGTTGGTTTGTTGGTTTGTTGGTTTGTTGGTTTGTTGGTTTGTTGGTTCGTTGGTTTGTTGGTTTGTTGGCTGGTTGGATTGTTGGTTTGTTGGTTTGTTGGCTTGTTGGTTTGTTGGTTTTTTGGTTTGTTGGTTTGTTGGTTTGTTGGTTTGTTTGTTTCTTGGTTTGTTTGTTTGTTCGTTTGTTGGTTTGTTGGTTTGTTGGCTTGTTGGTTTGTTGGTTTGTTGGCTTGTTGGTTTGTTGGTTTGTTGGTTTGTTGGTTTGTTGGCTTGTTGGTTTGTTGGCTTGTTGGTTTGTTGGCTAGTTGGTTTGTTGGTTTGTTGGTTTGTTGGTTTATTGGTTTGTTGGTTTGTTGGTTTGTTTGTTTGTTCGTTTGTTGGTTTGTTGGTTGGTTGGCTTGTTGGTTTGTTGGTTTGTTGGCTTGTTGGCTTGTTGGTTTGTTGGTTTGTTCGTTTGTTTGTTTGTTGGTTTGTTGGTTTGTTGGTTTGTTGGTTTTTTGGTTTGTTGGCTTGTTGGCTTGTTGGTTTGTTGGTTTGTTGGTTTGTTGGTTTGTTCGTTTGTTGGTTTTTTGGTTTGTTGGTTTGTTGGTTTGTTGGCTTGTTGGTTTGTTGGTTTGTTGGTTTGTTGGTTTGTTGATATGTTGGTTTATTTGTTTGTTGGTTTGTTGGTGTGTTGGCTTGCTGGTTTGTTGGTTTGTTGGTTTGTTGGTTTGTTGGTTTATTGGTTTGTTGGTTTGTTGGTTTGTTGGTTTGTTGGTTTATTGGTTTGTTGGTTTGTTGGTTTGTTGGTTTGTTGGTTTATTGGTTTGTTGGTTTGTTGGCTTGTTGGTTTGTTGGTTTGTTGATTTGTTGGTTTGTTGGTTTGTTGGTTTGTTCGTTTGTTGGTTTGTTGGTTTGTTGGCTTGTTGGTTTGTTGGCTTATTGGCTTGTTGGTTTGTTGGTTTGTTGGTTTGTTTCTGTGTTGGTTTGTTGGTTTGTTGGCTTGTTGGTTTGGCGGTTTGTTGGTTTCTTGGTTTGTTGGTTTGTTTGTTTGTTCGTTTGTTGGTTTGTTGGTTTGTTGGCTTGTTGGTTTGTTAGTTTGTTGGCTTGTTGGTTTCTTGGTCTGTTGGTTTGTTGGTTTGTTCGTTTGTTGGCTTGTGGGTTTGTTGGCTTGTTGGCTTGTTGGTTTGTTGGCTTGTTGGCTTGTTGGTTTTTTGGTTTGTTGGTTTGTTGGTTTGTTGGTTTTCTGGTTTGTTGGCATGTTGGCTTGTTGGTTTATTGGTTTGTTGGCTTGTTGGTTTGCTGGCTTGTTGGCTTGTTGGTTTGTTGGTTTGTTTGTTTGTTCGTTTGTTGGTTTGTTGGTTGGTTGGCTTGTTGGTTTGTTGGTTTGTTGGCTTGTTGGCTTGTTGGTTTGTTGGTTTGTTCGTTTGTTTGTTTGTTGGTTTGTTGGTTTGTTGGTTTGTTGGTTTTTTGGTTTGTTGGCTTGTTGGCTTGTTGGTTTGTTGGTTTGTTGGTTTGTTGGTTTGTTCGTTTGTTGGTTTTTTGGTTTGTTGGTTTGTTGGTTTGTTGGCTTGTTGGTTTGTTGGTTTGTTGGTTTGTTGGTTTGTTGATATGTTGGTTTATTTGTTTGTTGGTTTGTTGGTGTGTTGGCTTGCTGGTTTGTTGGTTTGTTGGTTTGTTGGTTTGTTGGTTTATTGGTTTGTTGGTTTGTTGGTTTGTTGGTTTGTTGGTTTATTGGTTTGTTGGTTTGTTGGTTTGTTGGTTTGTTGGTTTATTGGTTTGTTGGTTTGTTGGCTTGTTGGTTTGTTGGTTTGTTGATTTGTTGGTTTGTTGGTTTGTTGGTTTGTTCGTTTGTTGGTTTGTTGGTTTGTTGGCTTGTTGGTTTGTTGGCTTATTGGCTTGTTGGTTTGTTGGTTTGTTGGTTTGTTTCTGTGTTGGTTTGTTGGTTTGTTGGCTTGTTGGTTTGGCGGTTTGTTGGTTTCTTGGTTTGTTGGTTTGTTTGTTTGTTCGTTTGTTGGTTTGTTGGTTTGTTGGCTTGTTGGTTTGTTGGTTTGTTGGCTTGTTGGTTTCTTGGTCTGTTGGTTTGTTGGTTTGTTCGTTTGTTGGCTTGTGGGTTTGTTGGCTTGTTGGCTTGTTGGTTTGTTGGCTTGTTGGCTTGTTGGTTTTTTGGTTTGTTGGTTTGTTGGTTTGTTGGTTTTCTGGTTTGTTGGCATGTTGGCTTGTTGGTTTATTGGTTTGTTGGCTTGTTGGTTTGCTGGCTTGTTGGCTTGTTGGTTTGTTGGTTTGTTGGTTTGTTCGTTTGTTGGTTTGTTGGTTTGTTGGTTTGTTGGTTTGTTGGTTTGTTTGTTTGTTGGTTTGTTGTTTTTTTGGTTTGTTGGTTTGTTGGTTTGTTGGTTTGCTGCTTTGTTGGTTTGTTGGTTTGTTGGCTTGTTGGTTTGTTCTTTTGTTGGCTTGTTCGTTTGTTGGTTTGTTGCTTTGTTGGTTTGTTCGTTTGTTGGTTTGTTTGTTTGTTGGTTTGTTGCTTTGTTTGTTTGTTGGTTTGTTGGCTTGTTGGTTTGTTGGTTTGATGGTTTGTTGATTAGTTAGCTTGTTGGTTTGTTGGTTTGTTGGCTTGTTGGTTTGTTGGTTTTTTGGTTTATTCGTTTGTTGGTTTGTTGGTTTGTTGGTTTGTTGGTTTGTTGGTTTGTTGGTTTGTTGGTTTGTTGGTTTGTTGGTTTGTTGGTTTGTTGGTTTGTTGGTTTGTTGGCTTGTTGGTTTGTTGGCTTGTTGGCTTGTTGGTTTGTTGCCTTGTTAGTTTGTTGGTTTGTTGGTTTGTTGGTTTGTTGACTTCTTGGTTTGTTGGTTTGTTGGTTTGTTCATTTGTTGGCTTGTTGGTTTGTTGGCTTGTTGGTTTGTTGGCTAGTTGGTTTGTTGGTTTGTTGGTTTGTTGGTTTATTGGTTTGTTGGTTTGTTGGTTTGTTGGTTGGTTGGTTTGTTGGTTTGTTGGTTTGTTGGTTTGTTGGTTTGTTTATTTGTTGGTTTCTTCGTTTGTTGGTTTGTTGGTTTGTTGGCTTGTTGATTCGTTGGTGTGTTGGTTTCTTGGTTTGTTGGTTTGTTGGTTTGTTCCTTTGTTGGTTTGTTGGTTTGTTGGCTTGTTTGTTTGTTGGTTTGTTCGTTTGGTGGCTTGTTGGTTTGTTGGCTTTGTGGTTTGTTGGTTTGTTGATTTGTTGGTTTGTTGGTTTGTTTGTTTGTTCGTTTGTTGGTTTGTTGGTTGGTTGGCTTGTTGGTTTGTTGGTTTGTTGGTTTGTTGATTTGTTGGTTTGTTGGTTTGTTGGTTTGTTGGCTTGTTGGCTTGTTGGTTTGTATGTTTGTTGGCTTGTTGGTTTGTTGGTTTTTTGGTTTGTTGGTTTGTTGGTTTGTTGGTTTGTTTGTTTGTTGGTTTGTTTGTTTGTTCGTTAGTTGGTTTGTTGGTTTGTTGGCTTGTTGGTTTGTTGGTTTGTTGGCTTGTTGGTTTGTTGGTTTGTTGGTTTGTTCGTTTGTTGGCTTGTTGGTTTGTTGGCTTGTTGGCTTGTTGGTTTGTTGGCTTGTTGGCTCGTTGGTTTGTTGGTTTGTTGGTTTGTTGGTTTGTTGGTTTGTTGGTTTGTTGGTTTGTTGGTTAGTTGGCTTGTTGGCTTGTTGGCTTGTTGGTTTGTTGGTTTGTTGGCTTGTTGGTTTGTTGGTTTTTTTGGTTTGTTCGTTTGTTGGTTTGTTGGTTTGTCGGTTTGTGGATTTGTTGGTTTGTTGGTTTGTTGGTTTGTTCGTTTGTTGGTTTGTTGGCTTGTTGGTTTGTTGTTTTGTTGGTTTGTTGGTTTGTTGGTTTGTTCGTTTGTTGGCTTGTTGGTTTGTTGGCTTGTTGACTTGTTGGTTTTTTGGTTTGTTCGTTTGTTGGTTTGTTGGTTTGTTGGTTTGTTGGTTTGTTGGTTTGCTGGTTTGTTGGTTTGTTGGTTTGTTGGTTTGTTGGCTTGTTGGCTTGTTGGTTTGTTGCCTTGTTAGTTTGTTGGTTTGTTGGTTTGTTGTTTTGTTGACTTGTTGGTTTGTTGGTTTGTTGGTTTGTTCATTTGTTGGCTTGTTGGTTTGTTGGCTTGTTGGTTTGTTGGCTAGTTGGTTTGTTGGTTTGTTGGTTTGTTGGTTTGTTGGTTTATTGGTTTGTTGGTTTGTTGGTTTGTTGTTTTGTTGGTTTGTTGGTTTGTTGGTTTGTTCGTTTGTTGGCTTGTTGGTTTGTTGGCTTGTTGGCTTGTTGGTTTTTTGGTTTGTTCGTTTGTTGGTTTGTTGGTTTGTTGGTTTGTTGGTTTGTTGGTTTGTTGGTTTGTTGGTTTGTTGGTTTGTTGGTTTGTTGGTTTGTTGGTTTGTTGGCTTGTTGGTTTGTTGGCTTGTTGGCTTGTTGGTTTGTTGCCTTGTCAGTTTGTTGGTTTGTTGGTTTGTTGGTTTGTTGACTTGTTGGTTTGTTGGTTTGTTGGTTTGTTCATTTGTTGGCTTGTTGGTTTGTTGGCTTGTTGGTTTGTTGGCTAGTTGGTTTGTTGGTTTGTTGGTTTATTGGTTTGTTGGTTTGTTGGTTTGTTCCTTTGTTGGTTTGTTGGTTTGTTGGCTTGTTTGTTTGTTGGTTTGTTCGTTTGGTGGCTTTTTGGTTTGTTGGCTTATTGGTTTGATGGTTTGTTGGTTTGTTGGTTTGTTGATTTGTTGGTTTGTTGGTTTGTTTGTTTGTTCGTTTGTTGGTTTGTTGGTTGGTTGGCTTGTTGGTTTGTTGGTTTGTTGGCTTGTTGGCTTGTTATTTTGTTGGTTTGTTGGTTTGTTGGTTTGTTGGTTTGTTGGTTTGTTGGTTTGTTGGTTTGTTGGCTTGTTGGATTGTTGGTTTGTTGGTTTGTTGGCTTGTTGGTTTGTTGGTTTTTTGGTTTGTTGGTTTGTTGGTTTGTTGGTTTGTTTGTTTGTTGGTTTGTTTGTTTGTTCGTTTGTTGGTTTGTTGGTTTGTTGGCTTGTTGGTTTGTTGGTTTGTTGGCTTGTTGGTTTGTTGGTTTGTTGGTTTGTTGGTTTGTTGGCTTGTTGGTTTGTTGGCTTGTTGGTTTGTTGGCTAGTTGGTTTGTTGGTTTGTTGGTTTGTTGGTTTATTGGTTTGTTGGTTTGTTGGTTTGTTTGTTTGTTCGTTTGTTGGTTTGTTGGTTGGTTGGCTTGTTGGTTTGTTGGTTTGTTGGCTTGTTGGCTTGTTGGTTTGTTGGTTTGTTCGTTTGTTTGTTTGTTGGTTTGTTGGTTTGTTGGTTTGTTGGTTTTTTGGTTTGTTGGCTTGTTGGCTTGTTGGTTTGTTGGTTTGTTGGTTTGTTGGTTTGTTCGTTTGTTGGTTTTTTGGTTTGTTGGTTTGTTGGTTTGTTGGCTTGTTGGTTTGTTGGTTTGTTGGTTTGTTGGTTTGTTGATATGTTGGTTTATTTGTTTGTTGGTTTGTTGATGTGTTGGCTTGCTGGTTTGTTGGTTTGTTGGTTTGTTGGTTTGTTGGTTTATTGGTTTGTTGGTTTGTTGGTTTGTTGGTTTGTTGGTTTATTGGTTTGTTGGTTTGTTGGTTTGTTGGTTTGTTGGTTTATTGGTTTGTTGGTTTGTTGGCTTGTTGGTTTGTTGGTTTGTTGATTTGTTGGTTTGTTGGTTTGTTGGTTTGTTCGTTTGTTGGTTTGTTGGTTTGTTGGCTTGTTGGTTTGTTGGCTTATTGGCTTGTTGGTTTGTTGGTTTGTTGGTTTGTTCGTTTGTTGGTTTGTTGGTTTGTTGGTTTGTAAGCTTGTTGGCTTGTTGGTTTGTTGGTTTGTTGGCTTGTTGGTTTGTTGGTTTGTTGGTTTGTTGGTTTGTTGGTTTGTTTGTTTGTTCGTTTGTTGGTTTGTTGGTTTGTTGGTTTGTTGGTTTGTTGGTTTGTTGGTTTGTTCGTTTGTTGGTTTGTTTGTTTGTTAGCTTATTGGTTTGTTGTTTTGTTGACTTGTTGGTTTGTTGGTTTGTTGGTTTGTTGGTTTGTTGGTTTGTTGGTTTGTTGGTTTGTTGGTTTGTTGGTTTGTTGGTTTGTTGGTTTGTTGGTTTGTTGGTTTGTTGTTTTGTTGGCTTGTTGGCTTGTTGGTTTGTTGGTTTGTTGGTTTGTTGGTTTGTTGGTTTGTTGGTTTGTTGGTTTGTTGGTTTGTTGCTTTGTTGGTTTGTTGGTTTGTTGGTTTGTTGGCTTGTTGGTTTGGTGGTTTGTTGGTTTCTTGGTTTGTTGGTTTATTGGTTTGTTCGTTCGTTGGTTTGTTGGCTGATTGGTTTGTTGGTTTTTTGGTTTGTTGGTTTGTTTGTTTGTTGGCTTGTTGGTTTGTTGGCTTGTTGGCTTGTTGGTTTGTTGGCTTGTTGGCTTGTTGGTTTGTTGGTTTGTTGGTTTGTTGCTTTGTTGGTTTGTTGGTTTGTTGGCTTGTTGGTTTGGTGGTTTGTTGGTTTCTTGGTTTGTTGGTTTGTTGTTTTTTCGTTTGTTGGTTTGTTGGTTTGTTGGTTTGTTTGCTTGTTGGTTTGTTCTTTTGTTGGCTTGTTCGTTTGTTGGCTTACTGGTTTGTTGGTTTGTTTGTTTGTTCGTTTGTTGGTTTGTTGGTTTGTTGGCTTGTTGGTTTGTTGGTTTGTTGGCTTGTTGGTTTCTTGGTCTGTTGGTTTGTTGGTTTGTTCGTTTGTTGGCTTGTTGGTTTGTTGGCTTGTTGGCTTGTTGGTTTGTTGGCTTGTTGGCTTGTTGGTTTCTTGGTTTGTTGGTTTGTTGGTTTGTTGGTTTTTTGTTTTGTTGGCATGTTGGCATGTTGGTTTATTGGTTTGTTGGCTTGTTGGTTTGCTGGCTTGTTGGCTTTTTAGTTTGTTGGTTTGTTGGTTTGTTCGTTTGTTGGTTTGTTGGTTTGTTGGTTTGTTGGTTTGTTTATTTGTTGGTTTGTTGTTTTTTTGGTTTGTTGGTTTGTTGGTTTGTTGGTTTGTTGCTTTGTTGGTTTGTTGGTTTGTTGGTTTGTTGGCTTGTTGGTTTGTTCTTTTGTTGGCTTGTTCGTTTGTTGGTTTGTTGGTTTGTTGGTTTGTTCGTTTGTTGGTTTGTTTGTTTGTTGGTTTGTTGCTTTGTTTGTTTGTTGGTTTGTTGGCTTGTTGGTTTGTTGGTTTGATGGTTTGTTGATTAGTTAGCTTGTTTGCTTGTTGGTTTGTTGGTTTGTCGGCTTGTTGGTTTGTTGGTTTTTTGGTTTGTTTGTTTGTTGGTTTGTTGGTTTGTTGGTTTGTTGGTTTGTTGGTTTGTTGGTTTGTTGGTTTGTTGGTTTGTTGGTTTGTTGGTTTGTTGGTTTGTTGACTTGTTGGTTTGTTGGTTTGTTGGGTTGTTCATTTGTTGGCTTGTTGGTTTGTTGGTTTGTTGGCTAGTTGGTTTGTTGGTTTGTTGGTTTGTTGGTTTATTGGTTTGTTGGTTTGTTGGTTTGTTGGTTGGTTGGTTTGTTGGTTTGTTGGTTTGTTGGTTTGTTGGTTTGTTTATTTGTTGGTTTCTTCGTTTGTTGGTTTGTTGGTTTGTTGGCTTGTTGATTCGTTGGTGTGTTGGTTTCTTGGTTTGTTGGTTTGTTGGTTTGTTCCTTTCTTGGTTTGTTGATTTGTTGGCTTGTTTGTTTGTTGGTTTGTTCGTTTGGTGGCTTGTTGGTTTGTTGGCTTATTGGTTTGTTGGTTTGTTGATTTGTTGGTTTGTTGGTTTGTTTGTTTGTTCGTTTGTTGGTTTGTTGGTTGTTTGGCTTGTTGGTTTGTTGGTTTGTTGGCTTGTTGGCTTGTTATTTTGTTGGTTTGTTGGTTTGTTCGTTTGTTGGCTTGTTGGTTTGTTGGCTTGTTGGCTTGTTGGTTTGTTGGCTTGTTGGCTTGTTGGTTTGTTGGTTTGTTGGTTTGTTGGTTTGTTGGTTTGTTGGTTTGTTGGTTTGTTGGCTTGTTGGCTTGTTGGCTTGTTGGCTTGTTGGTTTGTTCTTTTGTTGGCTTTGTTTGTTTGTTGGTTTGTTGGCTTGTTGGTTTGTTGGTTTGATGGTTTGTTGATTAGTTAGCTTGTTGGTTTGTTGGTTTGTCGGCTTGTTGGTTTGTTGGTTTTTTGGTTTGTTCGTTTGTTGGTTTGTTGGTTTGTTGGTTTGTTGGTTTGTTGGTTTGTTGGTTTGTTGGTTTGTTGGTTTGTTGGTTTGTTGGTTTGTTGGTTTGTTGGTTTGTTGGTTTGTTGACTTGTTGGTTTGTTGGTTTGTTGGGTTGTTCATTTGTTGGCTTGTTGGTTTATTGGTTTGTTGGCTAGTTGGTTTGTTGGTTTGTTGGTTTGTTGGTTTATTGGTTTGTTGGTTTGTTGGTTTGTTGGTTGGTTGGTTTGTTGGTTTGTTGGTTTGTTGGTTTGTTGGTTTGTTTATTTGTTGGTTTCTTCGTTTGTTGGTTTGTTGGTTTGTTGGCTTGTTGATTCGTTGGTGTGTTGGTTTCTTGGTTTGTTGGTTTGTTGGTTTGTTCCTTTCTTGGTTTGTTGATTTGTTGGCTTGTTTGTTTGTTGGTTTGTTCGTTTGGTGGCTTGTTGGTTTGTTGGCTTATTGGTTTGTTGGTTTGTTGATTTGTTGGTTTGTTGGTTTGTTTGTTTGTTCGTTTGTTGGTTTGTTGGTTGTTTGGCTTGTTGGTTTGTTGGTTTGTTGCTTTGTTGGCTTGTTATTTTGTTGGTTTGTTGGTTTGTTCGTTTGTTGGCTTATTGGTTTGTTGGCTTGTTGGCTTGTTGGTTTGTTGGCTTGTTGGCTTGTTGGTTTGTTGGTTTGTTGGTTTGTTGGTTTGTTGGTTTGTTGGTTTGTTGGTTTGTTGGCTTGTTGGCTTGTTGGTTTGTTGGCTTGTTGGTTTGTTGGTTTTTTGGTTTGTTGGTTTGTTGGTTTGTTGGTTTGTTTGTTTGTTGGTTTGTTTGTTTGTTCGTTTGTTGGTTTGTTGGTTTGTTGGCTTGTTGGTTTGTTGGTTTGTTGGCTTGTTGGTTTGTTGGTTTGTTGGTTTGTTGGTTTGTTCGTTTGTTGGCTTGTTGGTTTGTTGGCTTATTGGCTTGTTGGTTTGTTGGCTCGTTGGCTCGTTGGTTTGTTGGTTTGTTGGTTTGTTGGTTTGTTGGTTTGTTGGTTTGTTGGTTAGTTGGCTTGTTGGCTTGTCTGTTTGTTGGTTTGTTGGCTTGTTGGTTTGTTGGTTTTTTGGTTTGTTCGTTTGTTGGTTTGTTGGTTTGTCGGTTTGTGGATTTGTTGGTTTGTTGGTTTGTTGGTTTGTTCGTTTGTTGGTTTGTTGACTTGTTGGTTTGTTGTTTTGTTGGTTTGTTGGTTTGTTGGTTTGTTCGTTTGTTGGCTTGTTGGTTTGTTGGCTTGTTGGCTTGTTGGTTTTTTGGTTTGTTCGTTTGTTGGTTTGTTGGTTTGTTGGTTTGTTGGTTTGTTGGTTTGTTGGTTTGTTGGTTTGTTGGTTTGTTGGTTTGTTGGTTTGTTGGCTTGTTGGCTTGTTGGTTTGTTGCCTTGTCAGTTTGTTGGTTTGTTGGTTTGTTTGTTTGTTGACTTGTTGGTTTGTTGGTTTGTTGGTTTGTTCATTTGTTGGCTTGTTGGTTTGTTGGCTTGTTGGTTTGTTGGCTAGTTGGTTTGTTGGTTTGTTGGTTTGTTGGTTTATTGGTTTGTTGGTTTGTTGGTTTGTTGTTTTGTTGGTTTGTTGGTTTGTTGGTTTGTTCGTTTGTTGGCTTGTTGGTTTGTTGGCTTGTTGGTTTGTTGGTTTTTTGGTTTGTTCGTTTGTTGGTTTGTTGGTTTGTTGGTTTGTTGGTTTGTTGGTTTGTTGGTTTGTTGGTTTGTTGGTTTGTTGGTTTGTTGGTTTGTTGGTTTGTTGGTTTGTTGGCTTGTTGGTTTGTTGGCTTGTTGGCTTGTTGGTTTGTTGCCTTGTTAGTTTGTTGGTTTGTTGGTTTGTTGACTTGTTGGTTTGTTGGTTTGTTGGTTTGTTTATTTGTTGGCTTGTTGGTTTGTTGGCTTGTTGGTTTGTTGGCTAGTTGGTTTGTTGGTTTGTTGGTTTGTTAGTTTATTGGTTTGTTGGTTTGTTGGTTTGTTCCTTTGTTGGTTTGTTGGTTTGTTGGCTTGTTTGTTTGTTGGTTTGTTCGTTTGTTGGCTTTTTGGTTTGTTGGCTTATTGGTTTGTTGGTTTGTTGATTTGTTGGTTTGTTGGTTTGTTTGTTTGTTCGTTTGTTGGTTTGTTAGTTGGTTGGCTTGTTGGTTTGTTGGTTTGTTGGCTTGTTGGCTTGTTATTTTGTTGGTTTGTTGGTTTGTTCGTTTGTTGGCTTGTTGGTTTGTTGGCTTCTTGGCTTGTTGGTTTGTTGGCTTGTTGGCTTGTTGGTTTGTAGGTTTGTTGGTTTGTTGGTTTGTTGGTTTGTTGGTTTGTTGGTTTGTTGGTTTGTTGGCTTGTTGGCTTGTTGGTTTGTTGGTTTGTTGGCTTGTTGGTTTGTTGGTTTTTTGGTTTCTTGGTTTGTTGGTTTGTTGGTTTGTTTGTCTGTTGGTTTGTTTGTTTGTTCGTTTGTTGGTTTGTTGGTTTGTTGGCTTCTTGGTTTGTTGGTTTGTTGGCTTGTTGGTTTGTTGGTTTGTTGGTTTGTTGGTTTGTTCGTTTGTTGGCTTGTTGGTTTGTTGGCTTGTTGGCTTGTTGGTTTGTTGGCTTGTTGGCTCGTTGGTTTGTTGGTTTGTTGGTTTGTTGGTTTGTTGGTTTGTTGGTTTGTTGGTTTGTTGGTTAGTTGGCTTGTTGGCTTGTTGGTTTGTTGGTTTGTTGGCTTGTTGGTTTGTTGGTTTTTTGGTTTGTTCGTTTGTTGGTTTGTTGGTTTGTCGGTTTGTGGATTTGTTGGTTTGTTGGTTTGTTGGTTTGTTCGTTTGTTGGTTTGTTGGCTTGTTGGTTTGTTGGTTTGTTGGTTTGTTGGTTTGTTGGTTAGTTGGCTTGTTGGCTTGTTGGTTTGTTGGTTTGTTGGCTTGTTGGTTTGTTGGTTTTTTGGTTTGTTCGTTTGTTGGTTTGTTGGTTTGTCGGTTTGTGGATTTGTGGATTTGTTGGTTTGTTGGTTTGTTGGTTTGTTCGTTTGTTGGTTTGTTGGCTTGTTGGTTTGTTGTTTTGTTCGTTTGTTGGTTTGTTGGTTTGTTCGTTTGTTCGCTTGTTGGTTTGTTGGCTTGTTGGCTTGTTGGTTTTTTGGTTTGTTCGTTTGTTGGTTTGTTGGTTTGTTGGTTTGTTGGTTTGTTGGTTTGTTGGTTTGTTGGTTTGTTGGTTTGTTGGTTTGAAGGTTTGTTGGTTTGTTGGCTTGTTGGTTTGTTGGCTTGTTGGTTTGTTGCCTTGTTAGTTTGTTTGTTTGTTGGTTTGTTGGTTTGTTGACTTGTTGGTTTGTTGGTTTGTTGGTTTGTTCATTTGTTGGCTTGTTGGTTCGTTGGCTTGTTGGTTTGTTGGCTAGTTGGTTTGTTGGTTTGTTGGTTTGTTGGTTTATTGGTTTGTTGGTTTGTTGGTTTGTTCCTTTGTTGGTTTGTTGGTTTGTTGGCTTGTTTGTTTGTTGGTTTGTTCGTTTGGTGGCTTGTTGGTTTGTTGGCTTATTGGTTTGTTGGTTTGTTGGTTTGTTGATTTGTTGGTTTGTTGGTTTGTTTGTTTGTGCGTTTGTTGGTTTGTTGGTTGGTTGGCTTGTTGGTTTGTTGGTTTGTTGGCTTGTTGGCTTGTTATTTTGTTGGTTTGTTCGTTTGTTGGCTTGTTTTTTTGTTGGCTTGTTGGCTTGTTGGTTTGTTGGTTTGTTGGTTTGTTGGTTTGTTGGTTTGTTGGTTTGTTGGCTTGTTGGCTTGTTGGTTTGTTGGTTTGTTGGCTTGTTGGTTTGTTGGTTTTTTGGTTTGTTGGTTTGTTGGTTTGTTGGTTTGTTTGTTTGTTGGTTTGTTTGTTTGTTCGTTTGTTGGTTTGTTGGTTTGTTGGCTTGTTGGTTTGTTGGTTTGTTGGCTTGTTGGTTTGTTGGTTTGTTGGTTTGTTGGTTTGTTCGTTTGTTGGCTTGTTGGTTTGTTGGCTTGTTGGTTTATGGCTTGTTGGCTCGTTGGTTTGTTGGTTTGTTGGTTTGTTGGTTTGTTGGTTTGTTGGTTTGTTGGTTTGTTGGTTAGTTGGCTTGTTGGCTTGTTGGTTTGTTGGTTTGTTGGCTTGTTGGCTTGTTGGTTTGTTGGTTTTTTGGTTTGTTCGTTTGTTGGTTTGTTGGTTTGTCGGTTTGTGGATTTGTTGGTTTGTTCGTTTGTTGGTTTGTTGGCTTGTTGGTTTGTTGGTTTGTTGGTTTGTTGGTTTGTTCGTTTGTTGGCTTGTTGTTTTGTTGGCTTTTTGGCTTGTTGGTTTGTTGGCTTGTTGGCTTGTTGGTTTGTTGGTTTGTTGGTTTGTTGCTTTGTTGGTTTGTTGGTTTATTGGCTTGTTGGTTTGGTGGTTTGTTGGTTTCTTGGTTTGTTGGTTTGTTGGTTTGTTCGTTTGTTGGTTTGTTGGTTTGTTGGCTTACTGGTTTGTTGGTTTGTTTGTTTGTTCGTTTGTTGGTTTGTTGGTTTGTTGGCTTGTTGGTTTGTTGGTTTGTTGGCTTGTTGGTTTGTTGGTCTGTTGGTTTGTTGGTTTGTTCGTTTGTTGGCTTGTTGGTTTGTTGGCTTGTTGGCTTATTGGTTTGTTGGCTTGTTGGCTTCTTGGTTTGTAGGTTTGTTGGTTTGTTGGTTTGTTGGTTTTTTGGTTTGTTGGCATGTTGGTTTGTTGGCTTATTGGTTTGTTGGCTTGTTGGTTTGCTGGCTTGTTGGCTTGTTGGTTTGTTGGTTTGTTGGTTTGTTCGTTTGTTGGTTTGTTGGTTTGTTGGTTTGTTGGTTTGTTTGTTTGTTGGTTTGTTGGTTTTTTGGTTTGTTAGTTTGTTGGTTTGTTGGTTTGTTGCTTTGTTGGTTTGTTGGTTTGTTGGCTTGTTGGTTTGGTGGTTTGTTGGTTTGTTGGTTTGTTGGTTTGTTGGTTTGTTCGTTTGTTGGTTTGTTGGTTTGTTGGTTTGTTGGTTTGTTTGTTTGTTGGTTTGTTCTTTTGTTGGCTTGTTCGTTTGTTGGCTTACTGGTTTGTTGGTTTGTTTGTTTGTTCGTTTGTTGGTTTGTTGGTTTGTTGGCTTGTTGGTTTGTTAGTTTGTTGGCTTGTTGGTTTGTTGGTTTATTGGTTTGTTGGTTTGTTCGTTTGTTGGCTTGTTGGTTTGTTGGCTTGTTGGTCTGTTGGTTTGTTGGCTTGTTGGCTTGTTGGTTTGTTGGTTTGTTCGTTTGTTGGTTTGTTGGTTTGTTGGTTTGTTGGTTTGTTGGTTTGTTGGTTTGTTGGTTTGTTGGTTTGTTGGTTTGTTGGTTTGTTGGTTTGTTGGTTTGTTGGTTTGTTGGTTTGTTGGTTAGTTGGTTTGTTGGTTAGTTAGCTTGTTGGCTTGTTGATTTGTTGGTTTGTTGGCTTGTTGGTTTGTTGGTTTGTTCGTTTGTTGGTTTGTTGGTTTGTTGGTTTGTTGGTTTGTTGGTTTGTTGGTTTGTTGGTTTGTTGGTTTGTTGGTTTGTTGGTTTGTTGGTTTGTTGGTTTGTTGGTTTGTTGGTTTGTTGGTTTGTTGGTTTGTTGGTTTGTTGGCTTGTTGGTTTGTTGGCTTGTTGGCTTGTTGGTTTGTTGCCTTGTTAGTTTGTTGGTTTGTTGGTTTGTTGACTTGTTGGTTTGTTGGTTTGTTCATTTGTTGGCTTGTTGGTTTGTTGGCTTGTTGGTTTGTTGGCTAGTTGGTTTGTTGGTTTGTTGGTTTGTTGGTTTATTGGTTTGTTGGTTTGTTGGTTTGTTGGTTGGTTGGTTTGTTGGTTTGTTGGTTTGTTGGTTTGTTGGTTTGTTGATTTGTTAATTTGTTGGTTTCTTCGTTTGTTCGTTTGTTGGTTTGTTGGTTTGTTGGCTTGTTGGTTCGTTGGTGTGTGGGTTTCTTGGTTTGTTGGTTTGTTGGTTTGTTCCTTTGTTGGTTTGTTGGTTTGTTGGCTTGTTTGTTTGTTGGTTTGTTCGTTTGGTGGCTTGTTGGTTTGTTGGCTTATTGGTTTGTTGGTTTGTTGGTTTGTTGGTTTGTTGGTTTGTTTGTTTGTTTGTTTGTTCGTTTGTTGGTTTGTTGGTTGGTTGGCTTGTTGGTTTGTTGGTTTGTTGGCTTGTTGGCTTGTTGGCTTGTTGTTTTGTTGGTTTGTTGGTTTGTTCGTTTGTTGGCTTGTTGGTTTGTTGGCTTGTTGGCTTGTTGGTTTGTTGGCTTGTTGGCTTGTTGGTTTGTTGGTTTGTTGGTTTGTTGGTTTGTTGGTTTGTTGGTTTGTTGGTTTGTTGGTTTGTTGGTTTGTTGGCTTGTTGGCTTTTTGGTTTGTTGGTTTGTTGGCTTGTTGGTTTGTTGGTTTTTTGGTTTTTTGGTTTGTTGGTTTGTTTGTTTGTTGGTTTGTTTGTTTGTTCGTTCGTTGGTTTGTTGGTTTGTTGGTTTGTTGGTTTGTTGGCTTGTTGGTTTGTTGGTTTGTTGGTTAGTTGGCTTGTTGGCTTGTTGGTTTGTTGGTTTGTTGGCTTGTTGGTTTGTTGGTTTTTTGGTTTGTTCGTTTGTTGGTTTGTTGGTTTGTCGGTTTGTGGATTTGTTGGTTTGTTGATTTGTTGCTTTGTTCGTTTTGTTGGTTTGTTGGCTTGTTGGTTTGTTGGTTTGTTGGTTTGTGGGTTTCTTCGTTTGTTGGTTTGTTGGTTTCTTGGCTTGTTGGTTTGTTGGTTTATTGGTTTGTTGGTTTGTTGCCTTGTTGGTTTGTTGGTTTGTTGGTTTGTTCGTTTGTTGGCTTGTTGGTTTGTTGGCTTGTTGGTTTGTTGGCTAGTAGGTTTGTTGGTTTGTTGGTTTGTTGGTTTGTTGGTTTGTTGGTTTGTTGGTTTGTTGGTTTATTCGTTTGTTGGTTTGTTGGTTTGTTGGTTTGTTGGCTTGTTGGTTTGTTGGTTTGTTGGTTTGTTGGTTTGTTCGTTTGTTGGTTTGTTGGTTTGTTGGTTTGTTGGTTTTTTGGTTTGTGTGCTTGTTGGTTTGTTGGTTTGTTCGTTTGTTGGTTTTTTGGTTTGTTGGTTTGTTGGTTTGTTGGCTTGTTGGTTTTTTGGTTTGTTGGTTTGTTGGATTGTTGGTTTGTTGGTTTATTTGTTAGTTGGTTTGTTGGTTTGTCGGCTTGTTGGTTTGTTGGTTTGTTGGTTTATTGGTTTGTTGGTTTGTTGGTTTGTTGGTTTGTTGGTTTGTTGGTTTGTTGGTTTGTTGGTTTGTTGGTTTGTTGGTTTGTTGGTTTGTTGGTTTGTTGGCTTGTTTGGTTTGTTGGTTAGTTGGTTTGTTGGTTTGTTCGTTTGTTGGTTTGTTGGTTTGTTGGCTTGTTGGTTTGTTGGCTTGTTGGCTTGTTGGTTTGTTGGTTTGTTCGTTTGTTGGTTTGTTTCTTTGTTAGCTTGTTGGCTTGTTGGTTTGTTGGTTTGTTGGCTTGTTGGTTTGTTGGTTTTTTGGTTTTTTGGTTTGTTGGTTTATTGGTTTGTTGGTTTGTTCGTTTGTTTGGTTTTTTGGTTTGTTGGTTTGTTGGTTTGTTCGTTTGTTGGTTTGTTGGTTTGTTGGCTTGTTGGTTTGTTGGTTTGTTGGATTGTTGGATTGTTCGTTTGTTGGTTTGTTCGTTTGTTGGTTTTTTGGTTTGATGGTTTGTTGGCTTGTTGGTTTGTTGGTTTGTTGGATAGTTGGTTTGTTGGTTCGTTGGTTTATTGGTTTGTTGGCTTGTTGGCTTGTTGGTTTGTTGGTTTGTTGGTTTGTTGGTTTGTTGGTTTGTTCGTTTGTTGGTTTGTTGGTTTGTTGGTTTGTTGGCTTGTTGGTTTGCTGGTTTGTCGGCTTGATGGCTTGTTGGCTTATTGGTTTGTTGGCTTGTAAGTTTGTTGGCTTGTTGGCTTGTTGGTTTGTTGGTTTGTTGGTTTGTTCGTTTGTTGGTTTGTTCGTTTGTTGGTTTGTTTGTTTGTTGGTTTGTTGGTTTGTTGGTTTGTTGGTTTGTTGGTTTGTTGGTTTGTTGGTTTGTTGGTTTGTTGGTTTGTTGGTTTGTTGGTTTGTTGGTTTCTTAGTTGGTTGGTTTGTTGGTTTGTTGGTTTGTTGGTTTGTTGGTTTGTTGGTTTGTTGGTTTGTTGGTTTGTTCGTTTGTTGGTTTGTTGGTTTGTTGGTTTGTTGGTTTGTTCGTTTGTTGGTTTGTTGGTTTGTTGGTTTGTTCGTTTGTTGCTTAGTTGGTTTATTGGTTTGTTGGCTTGTTGGTTTGTTGGTTTGTTGGTTTGTTCGTTTGTTGGTTTGTTCGTTTGTTGGTTTGTTTGTTTGTTGGTTTGTTGGTTTGTTGGTTTGTTGGTTTGTTGGTTTGTTGGTTTGTTGGTTTGTTGGTTTGTTGGTTTGTTGGTTTCTTGATTTGTTGGTTTGTTGGTTTGTTGGTTTGTTGGTTTGTTGGTTTGTTGGTTTGTTGGTTTGTTGGTTTGTTGGTTTGCTCGTTTGTTGGCTTGTTGGTTTGTTGGCTTGTTGGTTTGTTCGCTAGTTGGTTTGTTGGTTTGTTGGTTTTGTAGGTTTGTAGGTTTGTTGGTTTGTTGGTTTGTTTAACTTGTTGGTTTGTTGGCTTGTTGGCTTGTTGGTTTGTTGGTTTGTTCGTTTGTTGGTTTGTTGGTTTGTTGGTTTGTTGGCTTGTTGGCTTGTTGGTTTGTTGGTTTGTTGGTTTATTGGTTTGTTGGCTTGTTGGCTTGTTGGTTTGTTGGTTTGTTCGTTTGTTTTTTTGTTGGTTTGTTGGTTTGTTGGTTTTTTGGTTTGTTGGCTTGTTGGTTTGTTGGTTTCTTGGTTTGTTGGTTTGTTCGTTTGTTGGTTTTTTGGTTTGTTGGTTTGTTGGTTTGTTGGCTTGTTGGCTTGTTGGTTTGTTGGTTTGTTGGTTTGTTGGGTTGTTTGTTTGTTGGTTTATTTGTTTGTTGGTTTGTGTGTTTGTTGGCTTGTTGGTTTGTTGGTTTGTTGGTTTGTTGGTTTGTTGGTTTGTTGGTTTGTTGGTTTGTTGGTTTGTTGGTTTGTTGGTTTGTTGGTTTGTTGGTTTGTTGGTTTGTTGGTTTGTTCGTTTGTTCGTTTGTTGGTTTGTTGGTTGGTTGGTTTGTTGGTTTGTTGGCTTGTTGGTTTGTTGGTTTGTTGGTTTGTTGGTTTGTTGGTTTGTTGGTTTGTTGGTTTGTTGGTTTGTTCGTTTGTTCGTTTGTTGGTTTGTTGGTTGGTTGGTTTGTTGGTTTGTTGGCTTGTTGGTTGGTTGGTTTGTTGGTTTGTTCGTTTGTTGGTTTGTTGGTTTGTTGGTTTGTTGGTTTGTTTGTTTGTTGGTTTGTTCGTTTGGTGGCTTGTTGGTTTGTTGGTTTGTTGGCTTGTTGGCTTGTTATTTTGTTGGTTTGTTGGTTTGTTCGTTTGTTGGCTTGTTGGTTTGTTGGCTTCTTGGCTTGTTGGTTTGTTGGCTTGTTGGCTTGTTGGTTTGTAGGTTTGTTGGTTTGTTGGTTTGTTGGTTTGTTGGTTTGTTGGTTTGTTGGTTTGTTGGCTTGTTGGCTTGTTGGTTTGTTGGTTTGTTGGCTTGTTGGTTTGTTGGTTTTTTGGTTTCTTGGTTTGTTGGTTTGTTGGTTTGTTTGTCTGTTGGTTTGTTTGTTTGTTCGTTTGTTGGTTTGTTGGTTTGTTGGCTTCTTGGTTTGTTGGTTTGTTGGCTTGTTGGTTTGTTGGTTTGTTGGTTTGTTGGTTTGTTCGTTTGTTGGCTTGTTGGTTTGTTGGCTTGTTGGCTTGTTGGTTTGTTGGCTTGTTGGCTCGTTGGTTTGTTGGTTTGTTGGTTTGTTGGTTTGTTGGTTTGTTGGTTTGTTGGTTTGTTGGTTAGTTGGCTTGTTGGCTTGTTGGTTTGTTGGTTTGTTGGCTTGTTGGTTTGTTGGTTTTTTGGTTTGTTCGTTTGTTGGTTTGTTGGTTTGTCGGTTTGTGGATTTGTTGGTTTGTTGGTTTGTTGGTTTGTTCGTTTGTTGGTTTGTTGGCTTGTTGGTTTGTTGGTTTGTTGGTTTGTTGGTTTGTTGGTTAGTTGGCTTGTTGGCTTGTTGGTTTGTTGGTTTGTTGGCTTGTTGGTTTGTTGGTTTTTTGGTTTGTTCGTTTGTTGGTTTGTTGGTTTGTCGGTTTGTGGATTTGTGGATTTGTTGGTTTGTTGGTTTGTTGGTTTGTTCGTTTGTTGGTTTGTTGGCTTGTTGGTTTGTTGTTTTGTTGGTTTGTTGGTTTGTTGGTTTGTTCGTTTGTTCGCTTGTTGGTTTGTTGGCTTGTTGGCTTGTTGGTTTTTTGGTTTGTTCGTTTGTTGGTTTGTTGGTTTGTTGGTTTGTTGGTTTGTTGGTTTGTTGGTTTGTTGGTTTGTTGGTTTGTTGGTTTGAAGGTTTGTTGGTTTGTTGGCTTGTTGGTTTGTTGGCTTGTTGGTTTGTTGCCTTGTTAGTTTGTTTGTTTGTTGGTTTGTTGGTTTGTTGACTTGTTGGTTTGTTGGTTTGTTGGTTTGTTCATTTGTTGGCTTGTTGGTTCGTTGGCTTGTTGGTTTGTTGGCTAGTTGGTTTGTTGGTTTGTTGGTTTGTTGGTTTATTGGTTTGTTGGTTTGTTGGTTTGTTCCTTTGTTGGTTTGTTGGTTTGTTGGCTTGTTTGTTTGTTGGTTTGTTCGTTTGGTGGCTTGTTGGTTTGTTGGCTTATTGGTTTGTTGGTTTGTTGGTTTGTTGATTTGTTGGTTTGTTGGTTTGTTTGTTTGTGCGTTTGTTGGTTTGTTGGTTGGTTGGCTTGTTGGTTTGTTGGTTTGTTGGCTTGTTGGCTTGTTATTTTGTTGGTTTGTTCGTTTGTTGGCTTGTTTTTTTGTTGGCTTGTTGGCTTGTTGGTTTGTTGGTTTGTTGGTTTGTTGGTTTGTTGGTTTGTTGGTTTGTTGGCTTGTTGGCTTGTTGGTTTGTTGGTTTGTTGGCTTGTTGGTTTGTTGGTTTTTTGGTTTGTTGGTTTGTTGGTTTGTTGGTTTGTTTGTTTGTTGGTTTGTTTGTTTGTTCGTTTGTTGGTTTGTTGGTTTGTTGGCTTGTTGGTTTGTTGGTTTGTTGGCTTGTTGGTTTGTTGGTTTGTTGGTTTGTTGGTTTGTTCGTTTGTTGGCTTGTTGGTTTGTTGGCTTGTTGGTTTATGGCTTGTTGGCTCGTTGGTTTGTTGGTTTGTTGGTTTGTTGGTTTGTTGGTTTGTTGGTTTGTTGGTTTGTTGGTTAGTTGGCTTGTTGGCTTGTTGGTTTGTTGGTTTGTTGGCTTGTTGGCTTGTTGGTTTGTTGGTTTTTTGGTTTGTTCGTTTGTTGGTTTGTTGGTTTGTCGGTTTGTGGATTTGTTGGTTTGTTCGTTTGTTGGTTTGTTGGCTTGTTGGTTTGTTGGTTTGTTGGTTTGTTGGTTTGTTCGTTTGTTGGCTTGTTGTTTTGTTGGCTTTTTGGCTTGTTGGTTTGTTGGCTTGTTGGCTTGTTGGTTTGTTGGTTTGTTGGTTTGTTGCTTTGTTGGTTTGTTGGTTTATTGGCTTGTTGGTTTGGTGGTTTGTTGGTTTCTTGGTTTGTTGGTTTGTTGGTTTGTTCGTTTGTTGGTTTGTTGGTTTGTTGGCTTACTGGTTTGTTGGTTTGTTTGTTTGTTCGTTTGTTGGTTTGTTGGTTTGTTGGCTTGTTGGTTTGTTGGTTTGTTGGCTTGTTGGTTTGTTGGTCTGTTGGTTTGTTGGTTTGTTCGTTTGTTGGCTTGTTGGTTTGTTGGCTTGTTGGCTTATTGGTTTGTTGGCTTGTTGGCTTCTTGGTTTGTAGGTTTGTTGGTTTGTTGGTTTGTTGGTTTTTTGGTTTGTTGGCATGTTGGTTTGTTGGCTTATTGGTTTGTTGGCTTGTTGGTTTGCTGGCTTGTTGGCTTGTTGGTTTGTTGGTTTGTTGGTTTGTTCGTTTGTTGGTTTGTTGGTTTGTTGGTTTGTTGGTTTGTTTGTTTGTTGGTTTGTTGGTTTTTTGGTTTGTTAGTTTGTTGGTTTGTTGGTTTGTTGCTTTGTTGGTTTGTTGGTTTGTTGGCTTGTTGGTTTGGTGGTTTGTTGGTTTGTTGGTTTGTTGGTTTGTTGGTTTGTTCGTTTGTTGGTTTGTTGGTTTGTTGGTTTGTTTGTTTGTTGGTTTGTTCTTTTGTTGGCTTGTTCGTTTGTTGGCTTACTGGTTTGTTGGTTTGTTTGTTTGTTCGTTTGTTGGTTTGTTGGTTTGTTGGCTTGTTGGTTTGTTAGTTTGTTGGCTTGTTGGTTTGTTGGTTTATTGGTTTGTTGGTTTGTTCGTTTGTTGGCTTGTTGGTTTGTTGGCTTGTTGGTCTGTTGGTTTGTTGGCTTGTTGGCTTGTTGGTTTGTTGGTTTGTTCGTTTGTTGGTTTGTTGGTTTGTTGGTTTGTTGGTTTGTTGGTTTGTTGGTTTGTTGGTTTGTTGGTTTGTTGGTTTGTTGGTTTGTTGGTTTGTTGGTTTGTTGGTTAGTTGGTTTGTTGGTTAGTTAGCTTGTTGGCTTGTTGATTTGTTGGTTTGTTGGCTTGTTGGTTTGTTGGTTTGTTCGTTTGTTGGTTTGTTGGTTTGTTGGTTTGTTGGTTTGTTGGTTTGTTGGTTTGTTGGTTTGTTGGTTTGTTGGTTTGTTGGTTTGTTGGTTTGTTGGTTTGTTGGTTTGTTGGTTTGTTGGTTTGTTGGTTTGTTGGCTTGTTGGTTTGTTGGCTTGTTGGCTTGTTGGTTTGTTGCCTTGTTAGTTTGTTGGTTTGTTGGTTTGTTGACTTGTTGGTTTGTTGGTTTGTTCATTTGTTGGCTTGTTGGTTTGTTGGCTTGTTGGTTTGTTGGCTAGTTGGTTTGTTGGTTTGTTGGTTTGTTGGTTTATTGGTTTGTTGGTTTGTTGGTTTGTTGGTTGGTTGGTTTGTTGGTTTGTTGGTTTGTTGGTTTGTTGGTTTGTTGATTTGTTAATTTGTTGGTTTCTTCGTTTGTTCGTTTGTTGGTTTGTTGGTTTGTTGGCTTGTTGGTTCGTTGGTGTGTGGGTTTCTTGGTTTGTTGGTTTGTTGGTTTGTTCCTTTGTTGGTTTGTTGGTTTGTTGGCTTGTTTGTTTGTTGGTTTGTTCGTTTGGTGGCTTGTTGGTTTGTTGGCTTATTGGTTTGTTGGTTTGTTGGTTTGTTGGTTTGTTGGTTTGTTTGTTTGTTTGTTTGTTCGTTTGTTGGTTTGTTGGTTGGTTGGCTTGTTGGTTTGTTGGTTTGTTGGCTTGTTGTTTTGTTGGTTTGTTGGTTTGTTCGTTTGTTGGCTTGTTGGTTTGTTGGCTTGTTGGCTTGTTGGTTTGTTGGCTTGTTGGCTTGTTGGTTTGTTGGTTTGTTGGTTTGTTGGTTTGTTGGTTTGTTGGTTTGTTGGTTTGTTGGTTTGTTGGTTTGTTGGCTTGTTGGCTTTTTGGTTTGTTGGTTTGTTGGCTTGTTGGTTTGTTGGTTTTTTGGTTTTTTGGTTTGTTGGTTTGTTTGTTTGTTGGTTTGTTTGTTTGTTCGTTCGTTGGTTTGTTGGTTTGTTGGTTTGTTGGTTTGTTGGCTTGTTGGTTTGTTGGTTTGTTGGTTAGTTGGCTTGTTGGCTTGTTGGTTTGTTGGTTTGTTGGCTTGTTGGTTTGTTGGTTTTTTGGTTTGTTCGTTTGTTGGTTTGTTGGTTTGTCGGTTTGTGGATTTGTTGGTTTGTTGATTTGTTGCTTTGTTCGTTTTGTTGGTTTGTTGGCTTGTTGGTTTGTTGGTTTGTTGGTTTGTGGGTTTCTTCGTTTGTTGGTTTGTTGGTTTCTTGGCTTGTTGGTTTGTTGGTTTATTGGTTTGTTGGTTTGTTGCCTTGTTGGTTTGTTGGTTTGTTGGTTTGTTCGTTTGTTGGCTTGTTGGTTTGTTGGCTTGTTGGTTTGTTGGCTAGTAGGTTTGTTGGTTTGTTGGTTTGTTGGTTTGTTGGTTTGTTGGTTTGTTGGTTTGTTGGTTTATTCGTTTGTTGGTTTGTTGGTTTGTTGGTTTGTTGGCTTGTTGGTTTGTTGGTTTGTTGGTTTGTTGGTTTGTTCGTTTGTTGGTTTGTTGGTTTGTTGGTTTGTTGGTTTTTTGGTTTGTGTGCTTGTTGGTTTGTTGGTTTGTTCGTTTGTTGGTTTTTTGGTTTGTTGGTTTGTTGGTTTGTTGGCTTGTTGGTTTGTTGGTTTGTTGGTTTGTTGGATTGTTGGTTTGTTGGTTTATTTGTTAGTTGGTTTGTTGGTTTGTCGGCTTGTTGGTTTGTTGGTTTGTTGGTTTATTGGTTTGTTGGTTTGTTGGTTTGTTGGTTTGTTGGTTTGTTGGTTTGTTGGTTTGTTGGTTTGTTGGTTTGTTGGTTTGTTGGTTTGTTGGTTTGTTGGCTTGTTTGGTTTGTTGGTTTGTTGGTTTGTTGGTTTGTTCGTTTGTTGGTTTGTTGGTTTGTTGGCTTGTTGGTTTGTTGGCTTGTTGGCTTGTTGGTTTGTTGGTTTGTTCGTTTGTTGGTTTGTTTCTTTGTTAGCTTGTTGGCTTGTTGGTTTGTTGGTTTGTTGGCTTGTTGGTTTGTTGGTTTTTTGGTTTTTTGGTTTGTTGGTTTATTGGTTTGTTGGTTTGTTCGTTTGTTTGGTTTTTTGGTTTGTTGGTTTGGTGGTTTGTTCGTTTGTTGGTTTGTTGGTTTGTTGGCTTGTTGGTTTGTTGGTTTGTTGGATTGTTGGATTGTTCGTTTGTTGGTTTGTTCGTTTGTTGGTTTTTTGGTTTGATGGTTTGTTGGCTTGTTGGTTTGTTGGTTTGTTGGATAGTTGGTTTGTTGGTTCGTTGGTTTATTGGTTTGTTGGCTTGTTGGCTTGTTGGTTTGTTGGTTTGTTGGTTTGTTGGTTTGTTGGTTTGTTCGTTTGTTGGTTTGTTGGTTTGTTGGTTTGTTGGCTTGTTGGTTTGCTGGTTTGTCGGCTTGATGGCTTGTTGGCTTATTGGTTTGTTGGCTTGTAAGTTTGTTGGCTTGTTGGCTTGTTGGTTTGTTGGTTTGTTGGTTTGTTCGTTTGTTGGTTTGTTCGTTTGTTGGTTTGTTTGTTTGTTGGTTTGTTGGTTTGTTGGTTTGTTGGTTTGTTGGTTTGTTGGTTTGTTGGTTTGTTGGTTTGTTGGTTTGTTGGTTTGTTGGTTTGTTGGTTTCTTAGTTGGTTGGTTTGTTGGTTTGTTGGTTTGTTGGTTTGTTGGTTTGTTGGTTTGTTGGTTTGTTGGTTTGTTCGTTTGTTGGTTTGTTGGTTTGTTGGTTTGTTGGTTTGTTCGTTTGTTGGTTTGTTGGTTTGTTGGTTTGTTCGTTTGTTGCTTAGTTGGTTTATTGGTTTGTTGGCTTGTTGGTTTGTTGGTTTGTTGGTTTGTTCGTTTGTTGGTTTGTTCGTTTGTTGGTTTGTTTGTTTGTTGGTTTGTTGGTTTGTTGGTTTGTTGGTTTGTTGGTTTGTTGGTTTGTTGGTTTGTTGGTTTGTTGGTTTGTTGGTTTCTTGATTTGTTGGTTTGTTGGTTTGTTGGTTTGTTGGTTTGTTGGTTTGTTGGTTTGTTGGTTTGTTGGTTTGTTGGTTTGCTCGTTTGTTGGCTTGTTGGTTTGTTGGCTTGTTGGTTTGTTCGCTAGTTGGTTTGTTGGTTTGTTGGTTTTGTAGGTTTGTAGGTTTGTTGGTTTGTTGGTTTGTTTAACTTGTTGGTTTGTTGGCTTGTTGGCTTGTTGGTTTGTTGGTTTGTTCGTTTGTTGGTTTGTTGGTTTGTTGGTTTGTTGGCTTGTTGGCTTGTTGGTTTGTTGGTTTGTTGGTTTATTGGTTTGTTGGCTTGTTGGCTTGTTGGTTTGTTGGTTTGTTCGTTTGTTTTTTTGTTGGTTTGTTGGTTTGTTGGTTTTTTGGTTTGTTGGCTTGTTGGTTTGTTGGTTTCTTGGTTTGTTGGTTTGTTCGTTTGTTGGTTTTTTGGTTTGTTGGTTTGTTGGTTTGTTGGCTTGTTGGCTTGTTGGTTTGTTGGTTTGTTGGTTTGTTGGGTTGTTTGTTTGTTGGTTTATTTGTTTGTTGGTTTGTGTGTTTGTTGGCTTGTTGGTTTGTTGGTTTGTTGGTTTGTTGGTTTGTTGGTTTGTTGGTTTGTTGGTTTGTTGGTTTGTTGGTTTGTTGGTTTGTTGGTTTGTTGGTTTGTTGGTTTGTTGGTTTGTTCGTTTGTTCGTTTGTTGGTTTGTTGGTTGGTTGGTTTGTTGGTTTGTTGGCTTGTTGGTTTGTTGGTTTGTTGGTTTGTTGGTTTGTTGGTTTGTTGGTTTGTTGGTTTGTTGGTTTGTTCGTTTGTTCGTTTGTTGGTTTGTTGGTTGGTTGGTTTGTTGGTTTGTTGGCTTGTTGGTTGGTTGGTTTGTTGGTTTGTTCGTTTGTTGGTTTGTTGGTTTGTTGGTTTGTTGGTTTGTTTGTTTGTTGGTTTGTTCGTTTGGTGGCTTGTTGGTTTGTTGGCTTATTGGTTTGTTGGTTTGTTGGTTTGTTAGTTTGTTGGTTTGTTGGTTTGTTGGTTTGTTGGTTTGTTGGTTGGTTGGCTTGTTGGTTTGTTGGTTTGTTGGCTTGTTGGTTTGTTGGTTTGTTGGTTTGTTCGTTTGTTGTCTTGTTGATTTGTTGGTTTGTTGGTTAGTTGGGTTGTTGGCTTGTTGGTTTGTTGGTTTGTTGGCTTGTTGGTTTGTTGGTTTTTTGGTTTGTTCGTTTGTTGGTTTGTTGGTTTGTCGGTTTGTGGATTTGTTGGTTTGTTGATTTGTTGCTTTGTTCGTTTTGTTGGTTTGTTGGCTTGTTGGTTTGTTGGTTTGTTGGTTTGTTGGTTTGTTCGTTTGTTGGTTTGTTGGTTTCTTGGCTTGTTGGTTTGTTGGTTTATTGGTTTGTTGGTTTGTTGCCTTGTTGGTTTGTTGGTTTGTTGGTTTGTTCGTTTGTTGGCTTGTTGGTTTGTTGGCTTGTTGGTTTGTTGGCTAGTAGGTTTGTTGGTTTGTTGGTTTGTTGGTTTAATGGTTTGTTGGTTTGTTGGTTTGTTCGTTTGATGGTTTGTTGGTTTGTTGGTTTGTTGGTTTGTTTGTTTGTTGGTTTGTTGGTTTGTTGGTTTGTTCTTTTGTTGGTTAGTTGGTTTATTGGTTTGTTGGCTTGTTGGTTTGTTGGTTTGTTGGCTTGTTGGTTTGTTGGTTTGTTGGTTTGTTCGTTTGTTGGCTTGTTGATTTGTTGGCTTGTTGGTTTGTTCGCTAATTGGTTTGTTGGTTTGTTGGTTTTGTAGGTTTGTGGGTTTGTTGGTTTGTTGGTTTGTTTAACTTGTTGGTTTGTTGGCTTGTTGGTTTGTTGGTTTATTCGTTTGTTGGTTTGTTGGTTTGTTAGTTTGTTGGTTTGTTGGCTTGTTGGTTTGTTGGTTTGTTGGTTTGTTCGTTTGTTGGTTTGTTGGTTTGTTGGTTTGTTGGTTTTTTGGTTTGTTGGCTTGTTGGTTTGTTGGTTTGTTGGTTTGTTCGTTTGTTGGTTTTTTGGTTTGTTGGTTTGTTGGTTTGTTGGCTTGTTGGTTTGTTGGTTTGTTGGTTTGTTGGATTGTTGGTTTGTTGGTTTATTTGTTTGTTGGTTTGTTGGTTTGTTGGCTTGTTGGTTTGTTGGTTTATTGGTTTGTTGGTTTGTTGGTTTGTTGGTTTGTTGGTTTCTTGGTTTGTTGGTTTGTTGGTTTGTTGGTTTGTTGGTTTGTTGGTTTGTTGGTTTGTTGGTTTGTTGGTTTGTTGGTTTGTTGGCTTGTTTGGTTTGTTGGTTTGTTGGTTTGTTGCTTTGTTCGTTTGTTCATTTGTTGGTTTGTTGGTTTGTTGGTTTGTTGGGTTGTTGGCTTGTTGGTTTGTTGGTTTGTTCGTTTGTTGGTTTGTTGGTTTGTTTGTTTGTTGGTTTGTTCGTTTGGTGGCTTGTTGGTTTGTTGGCTTATTGGTTTGTTGGTTTGTTAGTTTGTTGGTTTGTTGGTTTGTTTGTATGTTGGTTTGTTGGTTTGTTTGTTTGTTCGTTTGTTGGTTTGTTGGTTGGTTGGCTTGTTGGTTTGTTGGTTTGTTGGCTTGTTGGTTTGTTGGCTTGTTGGCTTGTTGGTTTGTTGGCTTTTTGGCATGTTGGTTTGTTGGTTTGTTGGTTTGTTGGTTTGTTGGTTTGTTGGTTTGTTGGTTTGTTGGCTTCTTGGCTTGTTGGTTTGTTGGTTTGTTGGCTTGTTGGTTTGTTGGTTTTTTGGTTTGTTGGTTTTTTGGTTTGTTGGTTTGTTGGTTTGTTTGTTTGTTGATTTGTTTGTTTGTTCGTTTGTTGGTTTGTTGGTTTGTTGGTTTGTTGGTTTGTTGGTTTGTTGGTTTGTTGGTTTGTTGGTTTGTTGGTTTGTTCGTTTGTTGGCTTGTTGGTTTGTTGGTTTGTTCGCTTGTTGGCTTGTTGGTTTGTTGGCTTGTTGGCTTGTTGGTTTGTTGGTTTGTTGGTTTGTTGGTTTGTTGGTTTGTTGGTTTGTTGGTTTGTTGGTTAGTTGGCTTGTTGGCTTGTTGGTTTGTTGGTTTGTTGGCTTTTTGGTTTGTTGGTTTTTTGGTTTGTTCGTTTGTTGGTTTGTTGGTTTGTCGGTTTGTGGGTTTGTTGGTTTGTTGATTTGTTGGTTTGTTCGTTTTGTTGGTTTGTTAGTTTGTTGGTTTGTTGGTTTGTTGGTTTGTTGGTTTGTTCGTTTGTTGGTTTGTTGGTTTGTTGGTTTGTTGGCTTGTTGGTTTGTTAGTTTATTGGTTTGTTGGTTTGTTGGTTTGTTGGTTTGTTGGTTTGTTGGTTTGTTGGTTTGTTGGTTTGTTGGTTTGTTGGTTTGTTCGTTTGTTCGTTTGTTGGTTTGTTGGTTGGTTGGTTTGTTGGTTTGTTGGCTTGTTGGTTTGTTGGTTTGTTCGTTTGTTGGTTTGTTGGTTTGTTGGTTTGTTTGTTTGTTGGTTTGTTCGTTTGGTGGCTTGTTGGTTTGTTGGCTTATTGGTTTGTTGGTTTGTTGGTTTGTTGGTTTGTTGGTTTGTTAGTTTGTTGGTTTGTTGGTTTGTTGGTTTGTTGGTTTGTTGGTTGGTTGGCTTGTTGGTTTGTTGGTTTGTTGGCTTGTTGGTTTGTTGGTTTGTTGGTTTGTTCGTTTGTTGGCTTGTTGATTTGTTGGTTTGTTGGTTAGTTGGGTTGTTGGCTTGTTGGTTTGTTGGTTTGTTGGCTTGTTGGTTTGTTGGTTTTTTGGTTTGTTCGTTTGTTGGTTTGTTGGTTTGTCGGTTTGTGGATTTGTTGGTTTGTTGATTTGTTGCTTTGTTCGTTTTGTTGGTTTGTTGGCTTGTTGGTTTGTTGGTTTGTTGGTTTGTTGGTTTGTTCGTTTGTTGGTTTGTTCGTTTGTTGGCTTGTTGGTTTGTTGGCTTGTTGGTTTGTTGGCTTGTTGGTTTGTTGGCTAGTAGGTTTGTTGGTTTGTTGGTTTGTTGGTTTGTTGGTTTGTTGGTTTGTTGGTTGTTCGTTTGTTGGTTTGTTGGTTTGTTGGTTTGTTGGTTTGTTTGTTTGTTGATTTGTTGGTTTGTTGGTTTGTTGTTTTGTTGGTTAGTTGGTTTATTGGTTTGTTGGCTTGTTGGTTTGTTGGTTTGTTGGCTTGTTGGTTTGTTCGCTAATTGGTTTGTTGGTTTGTTGGTTTTGTAGGTTTGTGGGTTTGTTGGTTTGTTGGTTTGTTTAACTTGTTGGTTTGTTGGAATGTTGGTTTGTTGGTTTATTCGTTTGTTGGTTTGTTGGTTTGTTGGTTTGTTGGTTTGTTGGCTTGTTGGTTTGTTGGTTTGTTGGTTTGTTCGTTTGTTGGTTTGTTGGTTTGTTGGTTTGTTGGTTTTTTGGTTTGTTGGCTTGTTGGTTTGTTGGTTTGTTGGTTTTTTGGTTTGTTGGCTTGTTGGTTTGTTGGTTTGTTGGTTTGTTCGTTTGTTGGTTTTTTGGTTTGTTGGTTTGTTGGTTTGTTGGCTTTTTGGTTTGTTGGTTTGTTGGTTTGTTGGATTGTTGGTTTGTTGGTTTATTTGTTTGTTGGTTTGTTGGTTTGTTGGCTTGTTGGTTTGTTGGTTTGTTGGTTTATTGGTTTGTTGGTTTGTTGGTTTGTTGGTTTGTTGGTTTGTTGGTTTGTTGGTTTGTTGGTTTGTTGGTTTGTTGGTTTGTTGGTTTGTTGGTTTGTTGGTTTGTTGGTTTATTGGTTTGTTGGCTTGTTTGGTTTGTTAGTTTGTTGGTTTGTTGGTTTGTTCGTTTGTTCATTTGTTGGTTTGTTGGTTTGTTGGTTTGTTGGGTTGTTGGCTTGTTGGTTTGTTGGTTTGTTCGTTTGTTGGTTTGTTGGATTGTTTGTTTGTTGGTTTGTTCGTTTGGTGGCTTGTTGGTTTGTTGGCTTATTGGTTTGTTGGTTTGTTAGTTTGTTGGTTTGTTGGTTTGTTTGTATGTTGGTTTGTTGGTTTGTTTGTTTGTTCGTTTGTTGGTTTGTTGGTTTGTTGGCTTGTTGGTTTGTTGGTTTGTTGGCTTGTTGGTTTGTTGGCTTGTTGGCTTGTTGGTTTGTTGGCTTTTTGGCATGTTGGTTTGTTGGTTTGTTGGTTTGTTGGTTTGTTGGTTTGATGGTTTGTTGGTTTGTTGGTTTGTTGGCTTCTTGGCTTGTTGGTTTGTTGGTTTGTTGGCTTGTTGGTTTGTTGGTTTTTTGGTTTGTTGGTTTTTTGGTTTGTTGGTTTGTTGGTTTGTTTGTTTGTTGATTTGTTTGTTTGTTCGTTTGTTGGTTTGTTGGTTTGTTGGCTTGTTGGTTTGTTGGTTTGTTGGTTTGTTGGTTTGTTCGTTTGTTGGCTTGTTGGTTTGTTGGTTTGTTCGCTTGTTGGCTTGTTGGTTTGTTGGCTTGTTGGCTTGTTGGTTTGTTGGTTTGTTGGTTTGTTGGTTTGTTGGTTTGTTGGTTTGTTGGTTTGTTGGTTTGTTGGTTAGTTGGCTTGTTGGCTTGTTGGTTTGTTGGTTTGTTGGCTTTTTGGTTTGTTGGTTTTTTGGTTTGTTCGTTTGTTGGTTTGTTGGTTTGTCGGTTTGTGGGTTTGTTGGTTTGTTGATTTGTTGGTTTGTGCGTTTTGTTGGTTTGTTGGTTTGTTGGTTTGTTGGTTTGTTGGTTTGTTGGTTTGTTGGTTTGTTCGTTTGTTGGTTTCTTGGTTTGTTGGTTTGTTGGCTTGTTGGTTTGTTAGTTTATTGGTTTGTTGGTTTGTAGGCTTGTTGGTTTGTTGGTATGTTGGTTTGTTCGTTTGTTGGCTTGTTGGTTTGTTGGCTTGTTGGTTTATTGGCTAGTTGGTTTGTTGGTTTGTTGGTTTGTTGGTTTTTTGGTTTGTTGGTTTGTTCGTTTGTTGGTTTTTTGGTTTGTTGGTTTGTTCGTTTGTTGGTTAGTTGGTTTATTGGTTTGTTGGCTTGTTGGTTTGTTGGTTTGTTGGCTTGTTGGTTTGTTGGTTTGTTGGTTTGTTCGTTTGTTGGCTTGTTGGTTTGTTGGCTTGTTGGTTTGTTGGCTAGTTGGTTTGTTGGTTTGTTGGTTTTGTAGGTTTGTAGGTTTGTTGGTTTGTTGGTTTGTTGGCTTGTTGGTTTGTTGGCTTGTTGGCTTGTTGGTTTGTTGGTTTGTTCGTTTGTTGGTTTGTGGTTTGTTGGTTTGTTTGCTTGTTGGCTTGTTGGTTTGTTGGTTTGTTGGTTTGTTGGTTTGTTGGCTTGTTGGCTTGTTGGTTTGTTGGTTTGTTCGTTTGTTGGTTTGTTGGTTTGTTGGTTTGTTGGTTTGTTGGTTTGTTGGGTTTTTGGTTTGTTGGCTTGTTGGTTTGTTGGTTTGTTGGTTTGTAGGTTTGTTCGTTTGTTGGTTTTTTGGTTTGTTGGTTTGTTGGTTTGTTGGCTTGTTGGTTTGTTGGTTTGTTGGTTTGTTGGTTTGTTGATTTGTTGGTTTATTTGTTTGTTGGTTTGTTGGTGTGTTGGCTTGCTGGTTTGTTGGTTTGTTGGTTTATTGGTTTGTTGGTTTGTTGGTTTGTTGGTTTGTTGGTTTATTGGTTTGTTGGTTTGTTGGCTTGTTGGTTTGTTGGTTTGTTGGTTTGTTGGTTTGTTGGTTTGTTCGTTTGTTGGTTTGTTGGTTTGTTGGCTTGTTGGTTTGTTGGCTTATTGGCTTGTTGGTTTGTTGGTTTGTTGGTTTGTTCGTTTGTTGGTTTGTTGGTTTGTTGGTTTGTAAGCTTGTTGGCTTGTTGGTTTGTTGGTTTGTTGGCTTGTTGGTTTGTTGGTTTGTTGGTTTGTTGGTTTGTTGGTTTGTTGGCTTGTTGGTTTGTTGATTTGTTGGTTTGTTTGTTTGTTGGTTTGGTAGTTTGTTCGTTTGTTGGTTTGTTGGTTTGGTGGCTTGTTGGTTTGTTGGCTTGTTGGCTTGTTGTTTTGTTGGTTCGTTCGTTTGTTGGTTTGTTGGTTTTTTGGTTTGTTCGTTTGTTGGTTTGTTGGTTTGTTGGCTTGTTGGTTTGTTTGCTTGTTGTCTTGTTGGTTTGTTGGTTTGTTTCTTTGTTAGCTTGTTGGCTTGTTGGTTTGTTGGTTTGTTGGCTTGTTGGTTTTTTGGTTTTTTGGTTTTTTGGTTTGTTGGTTTGTTGGTTTGTTGGTTTGTTCGTTTGTTTGGTTTTTTGGTTTGTTGGTTTGTTCGTTTGTTGGTTTGTTGGTTTGTTGGCTTGTTGGTTTGTTGGTTTGTTGGATTGTTGGATTGTTCGTTTGTTGGTTTGTTCGTTTGTTGGCTTTTTGGTTTGATGGTTTGTTGGCTTGTTGGTTTGTTGGTTTGTTGGATAGTTGGTTTGTTGGGGTGTTGGTTTGTTGGCTTGTTGGCTTGTTGGTTTGTTGGTTTGTTGGTTTGTTGGTTTGTTGGTTTGTTCGTTTGTTGGTTTGTTGGTTTGTTGGTTTGTTGGCTTGTTGGTTTGCTGGCTTGTCGGCTTGATGGCTTGTTGGCTTATTGGTTTGTTGGCTTGTAAGTTTGTTGGCTTGTTGTCTTGTTGGTTTGTTGGTTTGTTGGTTTGTTGGTTTGTTGGTTTGTTGGTTTGTTGGTTTCTTGGTTTGTTGGTTTGTTGGTTTGTTGGTTTGTTGGTTTATTGGTTTGTTGGTTTGTTGGTTTGTTCGTTTGTTTGTTTGTTTGTTTGTTGGTTTGTTGGTTTGTTGGTTTGTTGGTTTGTTGGTTTGTTGGTTTGTTGGTTTGTTGGTTTGTTGGTTTGTTGGTTTCTTGGTTTGTTGGTTTGTTGGTTTGTTGGTTTGTTGGTTTGTTGGTTTGTTGGTTTGTTGGTTTGTTGGTTTGTTGGTTTGTTCGTTTGTTGGTTTGTTGATTTGTTGGTTTGTTCGTTTGTTGGTTTGTTGGTTTGTTGGTTTGTTCGTTTGTTGGTTAGTTGGTTTATTAATTTGTTGGCTTGTTAGTTTGTTGGTTTGTTGGCTTGTTGGTTTGTTGGTTTGTTGGTTTGCTCGTTTGTTGGCTTGTTGGTTTGTTGGCTTGTTGGTTTGTGTGTTTGTTGGCTTGTTGGTTTGTTGGTTTGTTGGTTTGTTGGTTTGTTGGTTTGTTGGTTTGTTGGTTTGTTGGTTTGTTGGTTTGTTGGTTTGTTGGTTTGTTGGTTTGTTGGTTTGTTGGTTTGTTGGTTTTTTGGTTTGTTGGTTTGTTGGTTTGTTGGTTTGTTGGTTTGTTGGTTTGTTGGTTTGTTGGTTTGTTGGCTTGTTGGTTTGTTGGTTTGTTGGTTTGTTGGTTTGTTGGTTTGTTGGTTTGTTGGTTTGTTGGTTTGTTGGTTTGTTGGTTTGTTGGCTTGTTGGTTTGTTGGCTTATTGGCTTGTTGGTTTGTTGGTTTGTTGGTTTGTTCGTTTGTTGGTTTGTTGGTTTGTTGGTTTGTAAGCTTGTTGGCTTGTTGGTTTGTTGGTTTGTTGGCTTGTTGGTTTGTTGGTTTGTTGGTTTGTTGGTTTGTTGGTTTGTTGGCTTGTTGGTTTGTTGGTTTGTTGGTTTGTTTGTTTGTTGGTTTGTTAGTTTGTTCGTTTGTTGGTTTGTTGGTTTGGTGGCTTGTTGGTTTGTTGGCTTGTTGGCTTGTTGTTTTGTTGGTTTGTTCGTTTGTTGGTTTGTTGGTTTTTTGGTTTGTTCGTTTGTTGGTTTGTTGGTTTGTTGGCTTGTTGGTTTGTTGGCTTGTTGTCTTGTTGGTTTGTTGGTTTGTTCGTTTGTTGGTTTGTTTCTTTGTTAGCTTGTTGGCTTGTTGGTTTGTTGGTTTGTTGGCTTGTTGGTTTTTTGGTTTTTTGGTTTTTTGGTTTGTTGGTTTGTTGGTTTGTTGGTTTGTTCGTTTGTTTGGTTTTTTGGTTTGTTGGTTTGTTCGTTTGTTGGTTTGTTGGTTTGTTGGCTTGTTGGTTTGTTGGTTTGTTGGATTGTTGGATTGTTCGTTTGTTGGTTTGTTCGTTTGTTGGCTTTTTGGTTTGATGGTTTGTTGGCTTGTTGGTTTGTTGGTTTGTTGGATAGTTGGTTTGTTGGGGTGTTGGTTTGTTGGCTTGTTGGCTTGTTGGTTTGTTGGTTTATTGGTTTGTTGGTTTGTTGGTTTGTTCGTTTGTTGGTTTGTTGGTTTGTTGGTTTGTTGGCTTGTTGGTTTGCTGGCTTGTCGGCTTGATGGCTTGTTGGCTTATTGGTTTGTTGGCTTGTAAGTTTGTTGGCTTGTTGTCTTGTTGGTTTGTTGGTTTGTTGGTTTGTTCGTTTGTTGGTTTGTTCGTTTGTTGGTTTGTTTGTTTGTTGGTTTGTTGGTTTGTTGGTTTGTTGGTTTGTTGGTTTGTTGGTTTGTTGGTTTGTTGGTTTGTTGGTTTCTTGGTTTGTTGGTTTGTTGGTTTGTTGGTTTGTTGGTTTGTTGGTTTGTTGGTTTGTTGGTTTGTTCGTTTGTTGGTTTGTTGGTTTGTTGGTTTGTTCGTTTGTTGGTTTGTTGGTTTGTTGGTTTGTTCGTTTGTTGGTTAGTTGGTTTATTAATTTGTTGGCTTGTTAGTTTGTTGGTTTGTTGGCTTGTTGGTTTGTTGGTTTGTTGGTTTGCTCGTTTGTTGGCTTGTTGGTTTGTTGGCTTGTTGGTTTGTTCGCTAGTTGGTTTGTTGGTTTTGTAGGTTTGTAGGTTTGTTGGTTTGTTGGTTTGTTTAACTTGTTGGTTTGTTGGCTTGTTGGCTTGTTGGTTTGTTGGTTTGTTCGTTTGTTGGTTTGTTGGTTTGTTGGTTTGTTGGCTTGTTGGCTTGTTGGTTTGTTGGTTTGTTGGTTTGTTGGTTTGTTGGCTTGTTGGCTTGTTGGTTTGTTGGTTTGTTCGTTTGTTTTTTTGTTGGTTTGTTGGTTTGTTGGTTTTTTGGTTTGTTGGCTTGTTGGTTTGTTGGTTTCTTGGTTTGTTGGTTTGTTCGTTTGTTGGTTTTTTGGTTTGTTGGTTTGTTGGTTTGTTGGCTTGTTGGCTTGTTGGTTTGTTGGTTTGTTGGTTTGTTGGGTTGTTTGTTTGTTGGTTTATTTGTTTGTTGGTTTGTGTGTTTGTTGGCTTGTTGGTTTGTTGGTTTGTTGGTTTGTTGGTTTGTTGGTTTGTTGGTTTGTTGGTTTGTTGGTTTGTTGGTTTGTTGGTTTGTTGGTTTGTTGGTTTGTTGGTTTGTTGGTTTGTTGGTTTGTTGGTTTGTTGGTTTGTTGGTTTGTTGGTTTGTTGGTTTGTTGGTTTGTTGGTTTGTTGGCTTGTTGGTTTGTTGGTTTGTTGGTTTGTTGGTTTGTTGGTTTGTTGGTTTGTTGGTTTGTTGGTTTGTTGGTTTGTTCGTTTGTTCGTTTTTTGGTTTGTTGGTTTGTTGGTTGGTTGGTTTGTTGGTTTGTTGGTTTGTTGGCTTGTTGGTTTGTTGGTTTGTTCGTTTGTTGGTTTGTTGGTTTGTTGGTTTGTTTGTTTGTTGGTTTGTTCGTTTGGTGGCTTGTTGGTTTGTTGGCTTATTGGTTTGTTGGTTTATTGGTTTGTTGGTTTGTTGGTTTGTTAGTTTGTTGGTTTGTTGGTTTGTTGGTTTGTTGGTTTGTTGGTTGGTTGGCTTGTTGGTTTGTTGGTTTGTTGGCTTGTTGGTTTGTTGGTTTGTTGGTTTGTTCGTTTGTTGGCTTGTTGGTTTTTTGGCTTGTTGGCTTGTTGGTTTGTTGGCTTGTTGGTTTGTTGGTTTGTTGGTTTGTTGGTTTGTTGGTTTGTTGGTTTGTTGGCTTGTTGGCTTGTTGGTTTGTTGGTTTGTTGGCTTGTTAGTTTGTTGGTTTTTTGGTTTGTTGGTTTGTTGGTTTGTTTGTTTGTTGGTTTGTTTGTTTGTTCGTTTATTGGCTTGTTGGCTTGTTGGTTTGTTGTTTTGTTGGCTTGTTGGTTTGTTGGTTTGTTGGTTTGTTGGTTTGTTGGTTTGTTGGTTTGTTGGTTTGTTGGTTTGTTGGTTAGTTGGCTTGTTGGCTTGTTGGTTTGTTGGTTTGTTGGCTTGTTGGCTTGTTGGTTTGTTGGTTTTTTGGTTTGTTCGTTTGTTGGTTTGTTGGTTTGTCGGTTTGTGGGTTTGTTGGTTTGTTGATTTGTTGGTTTGTTCGTTTTGTTGGTTTGTTGGTTTGTTGGTTTGTTGGTTTGTTGGTTTGTTGGTTTGTTGGTTTGTTGGTTTGTTCGTTTGTTTGTTTGTTGGTTTGTTGGTTTGTTGGCTTGTTGGTTTGTTGGTTTATTGGTTTGTTGGTGTGTTGGCTTGTGGGTTTGTTGGTATGTTAGTTTGTTCGTTTGTTGGCTTGTTGGTTTGTTGGCTTGTTGGTTTGTTGGCTAGTTGGTTTGTTCGTTTGTTGGTTTGTTCGTTTGTTGGTTTGTTGGTTTGTTGGTTTGTTGGTTTGTTCATTTGTTGGTTTGTTGGTTTGTTGGTTTGTTCGTTTGTTGGTTAGTTGGTTTATTGGTTTGTTGGCTTGTTGGTTTGTTGGTTTGTTGGTTTGTTGGTTTGTTCGTTTGTTGGCTTGTTGGTTTGTTGGCTTGTTTGTTTGTTGGCTAGTTGGTTTGCTGGTTTGTTGGTTTTGTAGGTTTGTAGGTTTGTTGGTTTGTTGGTCTGTTGGCTTGTTGGTTTGTTGGCTTGTTGGCTTGTTGGTTTGTTGGTTTGTTCGTTTGTTGGTTTGTTGGTTTGTTCGTTTGTTGGCTTGTTGGCTTGTAGGTTTGTTTGTTTGTTGGTTTGTTGGTTTGTTGGCTTGTTGGCTTGTTAGTTTGTTGGTTTGTTCGTTTGTTGGTTTGTTGGTTTGTTGGTTTGTTGGTTTTTTGGTTTGTTGGCTTGTTGGTTTGTTGGTTTGTTGGTTTGTTCGTTTGTTCGTTTGTTGGTTTGTTTGTTTTTAGCTTGTTGGTTTGTTGGTTTGTTGGTTTGTTGGTTTTTTGGTTTTTTGGTATGTTGGTTTGTTGGTTTGTTGGTTTGTTCGTTTGTTTGGTTTTTTGGTTTGTTGGTTTGTTGGTTTGTTCGTTTGTTGGTTTGTTGGTTTGTTGGCTTGTTGGTTTGTTGGTTTGTTGAATTGTTGGATTGTTCGTTTGGTGGTTTGTTCGTTTGTTGGCTTTTTGGTTTGTTGGTTTGTTGGCTTGTTGGTTTGTTGGTTTGTTGGATTGTTGGTTTGTTGGTTTGTTGGTTTGTTGGCTTGTTGGTTTGTTGGTTTGTTGGTTTGTTCGTTTGTTAGTTTGTTGGTTTGTTGGTTTGTTGGTTTGTTGGTTTGTTGGTTTGTTGGTTTGTTCGTTTGTTGGTTTTTTGGTTTGTTGGTTTATTGATTTGTTGGCATGTTGGTTTGTTGGCTTGTTGGCTTGTTGGCTTATTGGTTTGTTGGCTTGTAAGTTTGTTGGCTTATTGGTTTGTTGGTTTGTTGGTTTGTTCGTTTGTTGGTTTGTTGGTTTGTTTGTTTGTTGGTTTGTTGGTTTGTTGGTTTGTTGGCTTGTTGGTTTGTTGGTTTGTTGGTTTGTTGGTTTGTTGGTTTGTTGGTTTGTTGGTTTGTTGGTTTGTTGGTTTGTTGGTTTGTTGGTTTGTTGGTTTGCTGGTTTGTTAGTTTGATGGTTTTTTGGTTTGTTCGTTTGTTGGTTTTTTGGATTGTTGGTTTTTTGGTTTGTTCGTTTGTTGGTTTGTTGGTTTGTTGGTTTGTTCGTTTATTGGTTAGTTGGTTTATTGGTTTGTTGGCTTGTTGGTTTGTTGGTTTGTTGGCTTGTTGGTTTGTTGGTTTGTTGGTTTGTTCGTTTGTTGGCTTGTTGGTTTGTTGGCATGTTGGTTTGTTCGCTAGTTGGTTTGTTGGTTTGTTGGTTTTGTAGGTTTGTAGGTTTGTTCGTTTGTTGGTTTGTTTAACTTGTTGGTTTGTTGGCTTGTTGGCTTGTTGGCTTGTTGGTTTGTTCGTTTGTTGGTTTGTTGGTTTGTTGATTTGTTGGCTTGTTGGCTTGTTGGTTTGTTGGTTTGTTGGTTTGTTGGTTTGTTGGCTTGTTGGCTTGTTGGTTTGTTGGTTTGTTGGTTTGTTCGTTTGTTGGTTTGTTGGTTTGTTGGTTTGTTGGTTTGTTGGTTTTTTGGTTTGTTGGCTTGTTGGTTTGTTGGTTTGTTGGTTTGTTGGTTTGTTCATTTGTTGGTTTTTTGGTTTGTTGGTTTGTTGGTTTGTTGGCTTGTTGGCTTGTTGGTTTGTTGGTTTGTTGGTTTGTTGGTTTGTTGGGTTGTTGGTTTGTTGGTTTATTTGTTTGTTGGTTTGTTGGTTTGTTGGCTTGTTGGTTTGTTGGTTTGTTGGTTTGTTGATTTGTTGGTTTGTTGGTTTGTTGGTTTGTTGGTTTGTTGGTTTGTTGGTTTGTTGGTTTGTTGGTTTGTTGGCTTGTTGGTTTGTTGGTTTGTTGGTTTGTTGATTTGTTGGTTTGTTGGTTTGTTGGTTTGTTGGTTTGTTGTTTTTTTTGGTTTGTTGGTTTGTTGGTTTGTTGGTTTGTTGGCTTGCTTGTTTGTTGGTTTGTTCGTTTGTTGGTTTGTTGGTTTGTTGGTTTGTTTGTTTGTTGGTTTGTTCGTTTGGTGGCTTGTTGGTTTGTTGGCTTATTGGTATGTTGGTTGGTTGGTTTGTTGGTTTGTTGGTTTGTTTGTTTGTTCGTTTGTTGGTTTGTTGGTTGGTTGGCTTGTTGGTTTGTTGGCTTGTTGGCTTGTTGGTTTGTTGGTTTGTTGGTTTGTTCATTTGTTGGCTTGTTGGTTTTTTGGCTTGTTGGCTTGTTGGTTTATTGGCTTGTTGGTTTGTTGGTTTGTTGGTTTGTTGGTTTGTTGGTTTGTTGGTTTGTTGGCTTGTTGGCTTGTTGGTTTGTATGGTTTGTTGGCTTGTTGGTTTGTTGGTTTTTTGGTTTGTTGGTTTGTTGGTTTGTTTGTTTGTTGGTTTGTTTGTTTGTTCGTTTGTTGGTTTGTTGGTTTGTTGGCTTGTTGGTTTGTTGGTTTTTTGGTTTGTTGGTTTGTTGGTTTGGTGGTTTGTTGGTTTGTTGGTTTGTTGGTTAGTTGGCTTGTTTGCTTGTTATTTTGTTGGTTTGTTGGCTTGTTGGCTTGTTGGTTTGTTGGTTTTTTGGTTTGTTCGTTTGTTGGTTTGTTGGTTTGTTGGTTTGTCGGTTTGTGGGTTTGTTGGTTTGTTGATTTGTTGGTTTCTTCGTTTTGTTGGTTTGTTGGTTTGTTGGTTTGTTGGTTTGTTGGTTTGTTGGTTTGTTGGTTTGTTGGTTTGTTGGTTTGTTGGTTTGTTGGTTTGTTGGTTTGTTGGTTTGTTGGTTTGTTGGTTTGTTGGTTTGTTGGCTTGTTTGTTTGTTGGTTTATTGGTTTGTTGGTTTGTTGGCTTGTTGGTTTGTTGGTATGTTAGTTTGTTGGCTTGTTGGTTTGTTGGCTTGTTGGTTTGTTGGCTAGTTGGTTTGTTGGTTTGTTGGTTTGTTCGTTTGTTGGTTTGTTGGTTTGTTGGTTTGTTGGTTTGTTCGTTTGTTCGTTTGTTGGTTTGTTGGTTTGTTGGTTTGTTCGTTTGTTGGTTAGTTGGTTTATTGGTTTGTTGGCTTGTTGGTTTGTTGGTTTGTTGGCTTGTTGGTTTGTTGGTTTGTTGGTTTGTTCGTTTGTTGGGTTGTTGGTTTGTTGGTTTGTTGGTTTGTTGGCTAGTTGGTTTGTGGGTTTGTTGGTTTTGTAGGTTTGTAGGTTTGTTGGTTTGTTGGTTTGTTGGCTTGTTGGTTTGTTGGCTTGTTGGCTTGTTGGTTTGTTGGTTTGTTTGTTTGTTGGTTTGTTGGTTTGTTGGTTGGTTGGCTTGTTGGCTTGTTGGTTTGTTGGTTTGTTGGTTTGTTGGTTTGTTGGTTTGTTGGCTTGTTGGTTTGTTGGCTTGTTGGCTTGTTGGTTTGTTGGTTTGTTTGTTTGTTGGTTTGTTGGTTTGCTGGTTGGTTGGCTTGTTGGCTTGTTGGTTTGTTGGTTTGTTGGTTTGTTGGTTTGTTGGCTTGTTGGCTTGTTGGCTTGTTGGTTTGTTGGTTTGTTGGTTTGTTCGTTTGTTGGTTTGTTGGTTTGTTGGTTTGTTGGTTTTTTGGTTTGTTGGCTTGTTGGTTTGTTGGTTTGTTGGTTTGTTGGTTTGTTGGTTTGTTGGTTTTTTGGTTTGTTGGTTTGTTGGTTTGTTGGCTTGTTGGCTTGTTGGTTTGTTGGTTTGTTGGTTTGTTGGGTTGTTGGTTTGTTGGTTTATTTGTTTGTTGGTTTGTTGGTTTGTTGGCTTGTTGGTTTGTTGGTTTGTTGGTTTGTTGATTTGTTGGTTTGTTGGTTTGTTGGTTTGTTGGTTTGTTGGTTTGTTGGTTTGTTGGTTTGTTGGCTTGTTGGTTTGTTGGTTTGTTGGTTTGTTGATTTGTTGGTTTGTTGGTTTGTTGGTTTGTTGGTTTGTTGTTTTGTTGGTTTGTTGGTTTGTTGGTTTGTTGGTTTGTTGGCTTGTTTGTTTGTTGGTTTGTTCGTTTGTTGATTTGTTGGTTTGTTGGTTTGTTTGTTTGTTGGTTTGTTCGTTTGGTGGCTTGTTGGTTTATTGGCTTATTGGTTTGTGGGTTGGTTGGTTTGTTGGTTTGTTGGTTTGTTTGTTTGTTCGTTTGTTGGTTTGTTGGTTTGTTGGTTTGTTGGTTTGTTGGTTTGTTGGTTTGTTGGTTTGTTGGTTTGTTGGTTTGTTGGTTTGTTGGTTTGTTGGTTTGTTGGTTTGTTGGTTTGTTGGTTTGTTGGTTTGTTGGTTTGTTGGCTTGTTTGTTTGTTGGTTTATTGGTTTGTTGGTTTGTTGGCTTGTTGGTTTGTTGGTATGTTAGTTTGTTCGTTTGTTGGCTTGTTGGTTTGTTGGCTTGTTGGTTTGTTGGCTAGTTGGTTTGTTGGTTTGTTGGTTTGTTCGTTTGTTGGTTTGTTGGTTTGTTGGTTTGTTGGTTTGTTCGTTTGTTCGTTTGTTGGTTTGTTGGTTTGTTGGTTTGTTCGTTTGTTGGTTAGTTGGTTTATTGGTTTGTTGGCTTGTTGGTTTGTTGGTTTGTTGGCTTGTTGGTTTGTTGGTTTGTTGGTTTGTTCGTTTGTTGGGTTGTTGGTTTGTTGGCTTGTTGGTTTGTTGGCTAGTTGGTTTGTTGGTTTGTTGGTTTGTTGGTTTGTTGGTTTTGTAGGTTTGTAGGTTTGTTGGTTTGTTGGTTTGTTGGCTTGTTGGTTTGTTGGCTTGTTGGCTTGTTGGTTTGTTGGTTTGTTTGTTTGTTGGTTTGTTGGTTTGTTGGTTGGTTGGCTTGTTGGCTTGTTGGTTTGTTGGTTTGTTGGTTTGTTGGTTTGTTGGCTTGTTGGTTTGTTGGCTTGTTGGCTTGTTGGTTTGTTGGTTTGTTTGTTTGTTGGTTTGTTGGTTTGTTGGTTGGTTGGCTTGTTGGCTTGTTGGTTTGTTGGTTTGTTGGTTTGTTGGTTTGTTGGCTTGTTGGCTTGTTGGCTTGTTGGTTTGTTGGTTTGTTGGTTTGTTCGTTTGTTGGTTTGTTGGTTTGTTGGTTTGTTGGTTTTTTGGTTTGTTGGCTTGTTGGTTTGTTGGTTTGTTGGTTTGTTGGTTTGTTGGTTTGTTGGTTTTTTGGTTTGTTGGTTTGTTGGTTTGTTGGCTTGTTGGCTTGTTGGTTTGTTGGTTTGTTGGTTTGTTGGGTTGTTGGTTTGTTGGTTTATTTGCTTGTTGGTTTGTTGGTTTGTTGGCTTGTTGGTTTGTTGGTTTGTTGGTTTGTTGATTTGTTGGTTTGTTGGTTTGTTGGTTTGTTGGTTTGTTGGTTTGTTGGTTTGTTGGTTTGTTGGCTTGTTGGTTTGTTGGTTTGTTGGTTTGTTGATTTGTTGGTTTGTTGGTTTGTTGGTTTGTTGGTTTGTTGTTTTGTTGGTTTGTTGGTTTGTTGGTTTGTTGGTTTGTTGGCTTGTTTGTTTGTTGGTTTGTTCGTTTGTTGATTTGTTGGTTTGTTGGTTTGTTTGTGTGTTGGTTTGTTCGTTTGGTGGCTTGTTGATTTGTTGGCTTATTGGTTTGTTGGTTGGTTGGTTTGTTGGTTTGTTGGTTTGTTTGTTTGTTCGTTTGTTGGTTTGTTGGTTGGTTGGCTTGTTGGTTTGTTGGTTTGTTGGTTTGTTGGCTTGTTGGTTTGTTGGTTTGTTGGTTTGTTCATTTGTTGGTTTGTTGGTTTTTTGGCTTGTTGGCTTTTTGGTTTATTGGCTTGTTGGTTTGTTGGTTTGTTGGTTTGTTGGTTTGTTGGTTTGTTGGTTTGTTGGTTTGTTGGCTTGTTGGCTTTTTGGTTTGTATGGTTTGTTGGCTTGTTGGTTTGTTGGTTTTTTGGTTTGTTGGTTTGTTGGTTTGTTTGTTTGTTGGTTTGTTTATTTGTTCGTTTGTTGGTTTGTTGGTTTGTTGGCTTGTTGGTTTGTTGGTTTTTTGGTTTGTTGGTTTGTTGGTTTGTTGGTTTGTTGGTTTGTTGGTTTGTTGGTTTGTTGGTTTGTTGGTTAGTTGGCTTGTTGGCTTGTTGGTTTGTTGGTTTGTTGGCTTGTTGGCTTGTTGGTTTGTTGGTTTGTTGGCTTGTTGGCTTGTTGGTTTGTTGGTTTTTTGGTTTGTTCGTTTGTTGGTTTGTTGGTTTGTCGGTTTGTGGGTTTGTTGGTTTGTTGATTTGTTGGTTTGTTCGTTTTGTTGGTTTGTTGGTTTGTTGGTTTGTTGGTTTGTTGGTTTGTTGGTTTGTTGGTTTGTTGGTTTGTTGGTTTGTTGGTTTGTTGGTTTGTTGGTTTGTTGGCTTGTTTGTTTGTTGGTTTATTGGTTTGTTGGCTTGTTGGTTTGTTGGTTTGTAGGTTTGTTGGTTTGTTGGTTTTTTGGTTTGTTGGTTTGATGGTTTGTTGGTTTGTTGGTTTGTTGGTTTGTTGGTGTGTTGGTTTGTTGGTTTGTTGGTTTGTTGGTTTGTTGGTTTGTTGGCTTGTTGGTTTGTTGGTTTGCTGGTTTGTTGGTTTGTTGGTTTGTTGGTTTGTTGGTTTGGTGGTTTGTTGGTTTGTTGGTTTGTTGGTTTGTTGGTTTGTTGGTTTGTTCGTTTGTTGGTTTGTTGGTTTGTTGGCTTGTTGGTTTGTTGGCTTGTTGGTTTGTTCGTTTGTTGGTTTGTTTTTTTGTTAGCTTGTTGGTTTGTTGGTTTGTGGCTTGTTGGTTTGTTGGTTTGTTGGTTTGTTGGTTTGTTGGTTTGTTGGTTTGTTGGTTTGTTGGTTTGTTGGTTTGTTGGTTTGTTGGCTTGTTGGTTTGTTGGTTTGTTGGTTTGTTGGTTTGTTGGTTTGTTTGTTTGTTGGTTTGTTGGTTTGTTCGTTTGTTGGTGTGTTGGTTTGTTGGCTTATTGGTTTGTTGGCTTGTTGGCTTGTTGGTTTGTTCGTTTGTTGGTTTGTTGGCTTGTTGGTTTGTTGGCTTGTTGTTTTGTTGGTTTGTTGGTTTGTTCGTTTGTTGGTTTTTTGGTTTGTTGGTTTGTTGGTATGTTCGTTTGTTGGTTTGTTTGTTTTTTAGCTTGTTGGCTTGTTGGTTTGTTGGTTTGTTGGCTTGTTGGTTTGTTGGTTTTTTGGTTTGTTGGTTTGTTGGTTTGTTCGTTTGTTGGTTTTTTGGTTTGTTGGTTTGTTGGTTTGTTCGTTTGTTGGTTTGTTGGTTGGTTCTTTTGTTGGTTTGTTTGTTTGTTAGCTTGTTGGCTTGTTGGTTTGTTGGTTTGTTGGCTTGTTGGTTTGTTGGTTTTTTGGTTTGTTGGTTTGTTGGTTTGTTGGTTTGTTCGTTTGTTGGTTTTTTGGTTTGTTGGTTTGTGGTTTGTTCGTTTGTTGGTTTGTTGGTTTGTTGGCTTGTTGGTTTGTTGGTTTGTTGGATTGTTGGTTTGTTTGTTTGTTGGTTTGTTCGTTTGTTGGCTTGTTGGTTAGTTGGTTTGTTGGCTTGTTGGTTTGTTGGTTTGGTGATTTGTTGGTTTGTTGGTTTGTTGGCTTGTTGGCTTGTTGGTTTGTTGGTTTGTTGGTTTGTTGGTTTGTTGGTTTGTTTGTTTGTTGGTTTGTTGGTTTGTTGGTTTGTTGGTTTGTTCGTTTGTTGGTTTGTTGGTTTGTTGGTTTGTTGGTTTGTTCGTTTGTTGGTTTTTTGGTTTGTTGGTTTGTTGGTTTGTTTTCATGTTGGTTTGTTGGCTTGTTGGCTTGTTGGCTTATTGGTTTGTTGGCTTGTTGGTTTGTTGGCTTGCTGGTTTGTTGGCTTGCTGGCTTGTTGGTTTGTTGGTTTGTTGGTTTGTTCTTTTGTTGGTTTGTTCGTTTGTTGGTTTGTTTATTTGTTGGTTTGTTGGTTTGTTGGTTTGTTGGTTTGTTGGTTTGTTGGTTTGTTGGTTTGTTGGTTTGTTGGTTTGTTGGTTTGTTGGCTTGTTGGTTTGGTGGTTTGTTGGTTTGTTGGTTTCTTGGTTTGTTGGTTTGTTGGTTTGTTCGTTTGTTGGTTTGTTGGTTTGTTGGTTTGTTTGTTTGTTGGTTTGTTCGTTTGTTGGCTTGTTGGTTTGTTGGCTTATTTGTTTGTTGGTTTGTTGGTTTGTTTGTTTGTTCGTTTGTTGGTTTGTTGGTTTGTTGGCTTATTGGTTTGTTGGTTTTTTGGTTTGTTCGTTTGTTGGTTTGTTGGTTTGTTGGTTTGTTGGTTTGTTGGTTTGTTGGTTTGTTGGTTTTTTGGTTTGCTGGTTTGTTCGTTTGTTGGTTTGTTGGTTTGTTGGTTTTTTGGTTGGTTCGTTTGTTGGTTTGTTGTTTTGCTGGTTTGTTGTCTTGTTGCGATGTTGGTTTGTTGGTTTGTTCGTTTGTTGGTTTGTTGGTTTGTTGGTTTGTTGGTTTGTTGGTTTGTTGGTTTGTTGGTTTGTTGGTTTGTTCGTTTGTTGGTTTGTTGGTTTGTTGGTTTGTTGGTTTGTTGCTTTGTTCGTTTGTTGGTTTGTTGGTATGTTGGTTTGTTGGCTTGTTGGTTTGTTGGTTTGTTGGTTTGTTGGTTTGTTGGTTTGTTGGTTTGTTGGCTTGTTGGTTTGGTGGTTTGTTGGTTTGTTAGTTTGTTGGCTTGTTGGTTTGTTGGCTTGTTAATTTGTTGGCTAGTTGGTTTGTTGGTTTGTTGGTTTGTTGGTTTGTTGGTTTATTGGTTTGTTGGTTTGTTGGTTTGTTGGCTTGTTGGTGTGTTGGCTTGTTGGCTTGTTCGTTTGTTGGTTTGTTGGTTTGTTGGTTTGTTGGTTTGTTGGCTTTTTGGCTTGTTGGCTTGTTGGTTTGTTGGTTTGTTGGTTTGTTGGTTTGTTGGCTTGTTGGCTTGTTGGTTTGTTGGTTTGTTGGTTTGTTTGTTTGTTTGTTTGTTGTTTTGTTGGTTTATTGGTTTTTTGGTTTGTTGGCTTGTTGGTTTGTTGGTTTGTTGGTATGTTGGTTTGTTCGTTTGTAGGTTTTTTGGTTTGTTGGTTTGTTGGTTTGTTGGCTTGTTGGTTTGTTAGCTTGTTGGCTTGTTGGCTTATTGGTTTGTTGGCTTGTTGGTTTGTTGGCTTGTTGGTTTTTTGGTTTGTTGGTTTGTTCGTTTGTTGGTTTGTTCGTTTGTTGGTTTGTTTGTTTGTTGGTTTGTTGGTTTGTTGGCTTGTTGGCTTGTTGGTTTGTTGGTTTTTTGGTTTGTTCGTTTGTTGGTTTGTTGGTTTGTTGGTTTGTCGGTTTGTGGGTTTGTTGGTTTGTTGATTTGTTGGTTTGTTCGTTTTGTTGGTTTGTTGGTTTGTTGGTTTGTTGGTTTGTTGGTTTGTTGGCTTGTTGGTTTGTTGGTTTTTTGGTTTGTTCGTTTGTTGGTTTGTTGGTTTGTTGGTTTGTCGGTTTGTGGGTTTGTTGGTTTGCTGATTTGTTGGTTTGTTCGTTTTGTTGGTTTGTTGGTTTGTTGGTTTGTTGGTTTGTTGGTTAGTTGGCTTGTTGGCTTGTTGGTTTGTTGGTTTGTTGGCTTGTTGGCTTGTTGGTTTGTTGGTTTGTTGGCTTGTTGGCTTGTTGGTTTGTTGGTTTTTTGGTTTGTTCGTTTGTTGGTTTGTTGGTTTGTTGGTTTGTCGGTTTGTGGGTTTGTTGGTTTGTTGATTTGTTGGTTTGTTCGTTTTGTTGGTTTGTTGGTTTGTTGGTTTGTTGGTTTGTTGGTTTGTTGGTTTGTTGGTTTGTTGGTTTGTTGGTTTGTTGGTTTGTTGGTTTGTTGGTTTGTTGGCTTGTTTGTTTGTTGGTTTATTGGTTTGTTGGCTTGTTGGTTTGTTGGTTTGTAGGTTTGTTGGATTGTTGGTTTTTTGGTTTGTTGGTTTGATGGTTTGTTGGTTTGTTGGTTTGTTGGTTTGTTGGTGTGTTGGTTTGTTGGTTTGTTGGTTTGTTGGTTTGTTGGTTTGTTGGCTTGTTGGTTTGTTGGTTTGTTGGTTTGTTGGTTTGTTGGTTTGTTGGTTTGTTGGTTTGTTGGTTTGTTGGTTTGTTGGTTTGTTGGTTTGTTCGTTTGTTGGTTTGTTGGTTTGTTGGCTTGTTGGTTTGTTGGCTTGTTGGTTTGTTCGTTTGTTGGTTTGTTTTTTTGTTAGCTTGTTGGTTTGTTGGTTTGTGGCTTGTTGGTTTGTTGGTTTGTTGGTTTGTTGGTTTGTTGGTTTGTTCGTTTGTTGGTTTGTTGGTTTGTTGGTTTGTTGGTTTGTTGGTTTGTTGGTTTGTTGGCTTGTTGGTTTGTTGGTTTGTTGGTTTGTTGGTTTGTTTGTTTGTTTGTTTGTTGGTTTGTTCGTTTGTTGGTGTGTTGGTTTGTTGGCTTATTGGTTTGTTGGCTTGTTGGCTTGTTGGTTTGTTGGTTTGTTCGTTTGTTGGTTTGTTGGTTCGTGTGTTGGTTTGTTGGTTTGTTGGCTTGTTGGTTTGTTGGCTTGTTGTCTTGTTGGTTTGTTGGTTTGTTCGTTTGTTGGTTTTTTGGTTTGTTGGTTTGTTGGTATGTTCGTTTGTTGGTTTGTTTGTTTTTTAGCTTGTTGGCTTGTTGGTTTGTTGGTTTGTTGGCTTGTTGGTTTGTTGGTTTTTTGGTTTGTTGGTTTGTTCGTTTGTTGGTTTTTTGGTTTGTTGGTTTGTTGATTTGTTCGTTTGTTGGTTTGTTGGTTTGTTCTTTTGTTGGTTTGTTTGTTTGTTAGCTTGTTGGCTTGTTGGTTTGTTGGTTTGTTGGCTTGTTGGTTTGTTGGTTTTTTGGTTTGTTGGTTTGTTGGTTTGTTGGTTTGTTCGTTTGTTGGTTTTTTGGTTTGTTGGTTTGTGGTTTGTTCGTTTGTTGGTTTGTTGGTTTGTTGGCTTGTTGGTTTGTTGGTTTGTTGGATTGTTGGTTTGTTCGTTTGTTGGTTTGTTCGTTTGTTGGCTTGTTGGTTAGTTGGTTTGTTGGCTTGTTGGTTTGTTGGTTTGGTGATTTGTTGGTTTGTTGGTTTGTTGGCTTGTTGGCTTGTTGGTTTGTTGGTTTGTTGGTTTGCTGGTTTGTTGGTTTGTTCGTTTGTTGGTTTGTTGGTTTGTTGGTTTGTTGGTTTGTTCGTTTGTTGGTTTTTTGGTTTGTTGGTTTGTTGGTTTGTTTTCATGTTGGTTTGTTGGCTTGTTGGCTTGTTGGCTTATTGGTTTGTTGGGTTGTTGGTTTGTTGGCTTGCTGGTTTGTTGGCTTGCTGGCTTGTTGGTTTGTTGGTTTGTTGGTTTGTTCTTTTGTTGGTTTGTTCGTTTGTTGGTTTGTTTATTTGTTGGTTTGTTGGTTTGTTGGTTTGTTTGTTTGTTGGTTTGTTGGTTTGTTGGTTTGTTGGTTTGTTGGTTTGTTGGTTTGTTGGTTTGTTGGTTTGTTGGCTTGTTGGTTTGGTGGTTTGTTGGTTTGTTGGTTTCTTGGTTTGTTGGTTTGTTGGTTTGTTCGTTTGTTGGTTTGTTGGTTTGTTGGTTTGTTTGTTTGTTGGTTTGTTCGTTTGTTGGCTTGTTGGTTTGTTGGCTTATTGGTTTGTTGGTTTGTTGGTTTGTTTGTTTGTTCGTTTGTTGGTTTGTTGGTTTGTTGGCTTGTTGGTTTGTTGGTTTTTTGGTTTGTTCGTTTGTTGGTTTGTTGGTTTGTTGGTTTGTTGGTTTGTTGGTTTGTTGGTTTTTTGGTTTGCTGGTTTGTTCGTTTGTTGGTTTGTTGGTTTGTTGGTTTGTTGGTTGGTTCGTTTGTTGGTTTGTTGTTTTGCTGGTTTGTTGTCTTGTTGGGATGTTGGTTTGTTGGTTTGTTCGTTTGTTGGTTTGTTGGTTTGTTGGTTTGTTGGTTTGTTGGTTTGTTGGTTTGTTGGTTTGTTGGTTTGTTGGTTTGTTGGTTTGGTCGTTTGTTGGTTTGTTGGTTTGTTGGTTTGTTGGTTTGTTGCTTTGTTCGTTTGTTGGTTTGTTGGTATGTTGGTTTGTTGGCTTGTTGGTTTGTTGGTTTGTTGGTTTGTTGGTTTGTTGGTTTGTTGGTTTGTTGGCTTGTTGGTTTGGTGGTTTGTTGGTTTGTTAGTTTGTTGGCTTGTTGGTTTGTTGGCTTGTTAATTTGTTGGCTAGTTGGTTTGTTGGTTTGTTGGTTTGTTGGTTTGTTGGTTTATTGGTTTGTTGGTTTGTTGGTTTGTTGGTTTGTTGGCTTGTTGGTGTGTTGGCTTGTTGGCTTGTTGGTTTGTTGGTTTGTTCGTTTGTTGGTTTGTTGGTTTGTTGGTTTGTTGGTTTGTTGGCTTTTTGGCTTGTTGGCTTGTTGGTTTGTTGGTTTGTTGGTTTGTTGGTTTTTTGGCTTGTTGGCTTGTTGGTTTGTTGGTTTGTTGGTTTGTTTGTTTGTTTGTTTGTTATTTTGTTGGTTTGTTGGTTTTTTGGTTTGTTGGCTTGTTGGTTTGTTGGTTTGTTGGTATGTTGGTTTGTTCGTTTGTTGGTTTTTTGGTTTGTTGGTTTGTTGGTTTGTTGGCTTGTTGGTTTGTTAGCTTGTTGGCTTGTTGGCTTATTGGTTTGTTGGCTTGTTGGTTTGTTGGCTTGTTGGTTTTTTGGTTTGTTGGTTTGTTCGTTTGTTGGTTTGTTCGTTTGTTGGTTTGTTTGTTTGTTGGTTTGTTGGTTTGTTGGTTTGTTGGTTTGTTGGCTTGTTGGCTTATTGGTTTGTTCGTTTGTTGGCTTGTTGGTTTGTTGGTTTGTTGGCTTGTTGGTTTGTTGGTTTGTTGGCTTGTTGGTTTGTTGGTTTGTTGGTTTGTTTGTTTGTTGGTTTGTTGGTTTGTTGGTTTATTCGTTTGTTGGTTTGTTGGTTTGTCGGCTTGTTGGTTTGTTGGTTTGTTGGCTTGTTAGTTTGTTGGTTTGTTGGTTTGTTGGCTTGTTGGTTTGTTGGTTTGTTGGTTTGTTGGTTTGTTGGTTTGTTGGTTTGTTGGTTTGTTGGTTTGTTGGTTTGTTGGTTTGTTGGTTTGTTGGCTTGTTGGCTTGTTGGTTTGTTGGTTTGTTGATTTGTTGGCTTATTGGGTTGTTCGTTTGTTGGCTTGTTGGTTTGTTGGCTTGTTGGCTTGTTGGTTTGTTCGTTTGTTGGTTTGTTCGTTTGTTGGTTTGTTGGTTTGTTGGTTTGTTGGTTTGTTGGCTTGTTGGCTTATTGGTTTGTTCGTTTGTTGGCTTGGTAGTTTGTTGGTTTGTTGGCTTGTTGGTTTGTTGGTTTGTTGGCTTGTTGGTTTGTTGGTTTGTTGGTTTGTTGGTTTGTTGGTTTGTTGGTTTGTTGGTTTGTTGGTTTGTTGGTTTGTTGGTTTATTCGTTTGTTGGTTTGTCGGTTTGTTGGCTTGTTGATTTGTTGGTTTGTTGGCTTGTTAGTTTTTTGGTTTGTTGGTTTGTTGGCTTGTTGGTTTGTTGGTTTGTTGGCTTGTTGGTTTGTTGGTTTGTTGGTTTGTTGGTTTGTTGGTTTGTTGGTTTGTTGGCTTGTTGGTTTGTTGGTTTGTTGATTTGTTGGTTTGTTCGTGTGTTGGATTGTTGGTTTGTTTGTTTGTTCGTTTGTTGGTTTGTTGGTGTGTTGTTTTGTTGGTTTGTTGGTTTGTTGGTTTATTGGCTTGTTGGTTTTTTGGCTTGTTGGTTTGTTGGCTTGTTAATTTGTTGGTTTGTTGGTTTGTTCGTTTGTTGGTTTGTTGGCTTTTGGTTTGTTGGTTGGTTGGTTTGTTAGTTTGTTGGTTTGTTGGTTTGTTGGTTTGTTGGTTTGTTGGTTTGTTGGTTTGTTGGTTTGCAGGTTTGTTGGTTTGTTGGCTTGTTGGTTCGTTGGTTTCTTGGTTTCTTGGTTTGTTGGTTTGTTCGTTTGTTGGCTTGTTGGTTTGTTGGCTTGTTAATTTGTTGGCTAGTTGGTTTGTTGGTTTGTTGGTTTTGTTGGTTTATTGGTTTGTTGGTTTTTTGGTTTGTTGGTTTGTTGGTTTGTTGGTTTGTTGGCTTGTTGGTGTGTTGGCTTGTTGGTTTGTTGGTTTTTTGGTTTGTTGGTTTGTTGGTTTGTTCATTTGTTGGTTTTTGGTTTGTTGGTTTGTTGGTTTGTTGGCTTGTTGGTTTGTTAGCTTGTTGGCTTATTGGCTTATTGGTTTGTTGGCTTGTAGGTTTGTTGGCTTGTTGGTTTGTTGGTTTGTTGGTTTGTTGGTTTTTTGGTTTGTTGGTTTGTTGGTTTGTTCGTTTGTTGGTTTTTTGGTTTGTTGGTTTGTTGGTTTGTTGGCTTGTTGGTTTGTTAGCTTGTTGGCTTATTGGCTTATTGGTTTGTTTGCTTGTAGGTTTGTTGGCTTGTTGGTTTGTTGGTTTGTTGGTTTGTTCGTTTGTTGGTTTGTTCGTTTGTTGGTTTGTTTGTTTGTTGGTTTGTTGGTTTGTTGGTTTGTTGGTTTGTTGGCTTGTTGCCTTATTGGTTTGTTCATTTGTTGGCTTGGTAGTTTGTTGGTTTGTTGGCTTGTTGGTTTGTTGGTTTGTTGACTTTTTGGTTTGTTGGTTTGTTGGTTTGTTGGTTTGTTGGTTTGTTGGTTTGTTGGTTTGTTGGTTTATTCGTTTGTTGGTTTGTTGGTTTGTTGGCTTGTTGGTTTGTTGGTTTGTTGGTTTGTTGGCTTGTTAGTTTTTTGGTTTGTTGGTTTGTTGGCTTGTTGGTTTGTTGGTTTGTTGGTTTGTTAATTTGTTGGTTTGTTGGTTTGTTGGTTTATTCGTTTGTTGGTTTGTTGGTTTGTTGGTTTGTTGGCTTGTTGGTTTGTTGGTTTGTTGGTTTGTTGGTTTGTTGGTTTGTTGGCTTGTTGGTGTGTTGGCTTATTGGTTGGTTGGTTTTTTGGTTTGTTGGTTTGTTGGTTTGTTCGTTTGTTGGTTTTTTGGTTTGTTGGTTTGTTGGTTTGTTGGCTTGTTGGTTTGTTAGCTTGTTGGCTTATTGGCTTATTGGTTTGTTGGCTTGTAGGTTTGTTGGCTTGTTGGTTTGTTGGTTTGTTGGTTTGTTAGTTTTTTGGTTTGTTGGTTTGTTGGTTTGTTCGTTTGTTGGTTTTTTGGTTTGTTGGTTTGTTGGTTTGTTGGCTTGTTGATTTGTTAGCTTGTTGGCTTATTGGCTTATGGGTTTGTTGGCTTGTAGGTTTGTTTGCTTGTTGGTTTGTTGGTTTGTTCGTTTGTTGGTTTGTTCGTTTGTTGGTTTGTTGGTTTGTTGGTTTGTTGGTTTGTTGGCTTGTTGGCTTATTGGTTTGTTCGTTTGTTGGCTTGGTAGTTTGTTGGTTTGTTGGCTTGTTGGTTTGTTGGTTTGTTGGCTTCTTGGTTTGTTGGTTTGTTGGTTTGTTGGTTTGTTGGTTTGTTGGTTTGTTGGTTTGTTGGTTTATTCGTTTGTTGGTTTGTTGGTTTGTTGGCTTGTTGGTTTGTTGGTTTGTTGGCTTGTTAGTTTTTTGGTTTGTTGGTTTGTTGGCTTGTTGGTTTGTTGGTTTGTTGGCTTGTTGGTTTGTTGGTTTGTTGGTTTGTTGGTTTGTTGGTTTGTTGGTTTGTTGGCTTGTTGGTTTGTTGGTTTGTTGATTTGTTGGTTTGTTCGTGTGTTGGATTGTTGGCTTGTTTGTTTGTTCGTTTGTTGGTTTGTTGGTGTGTTGTTTTGTTGGTTTGTTGGTTTGTTGGTTTATTGGCTGGTTGGTTTTTTGGCTTGTTGGTTTGTTGGCTTGTTAATTTGTTGGTTTGTTGGTTTGTTCGTTTGTTGGGTTGTTGGCTTTTGGTTTGTTGGTTTGTTGGTTTGTTAGTTTGTTGGTTTGTTGGTTTGTTGGTTTGTTGGTTTGTTGGTTTGTTGGTTTGCTGGTTTGTTGGTTTGTTGGCTTGTTGGTTCGTTGGTTTCTTGGTTTCTTGGTTTGTTGGTTTGTTCGTTTGTTGGCTTGTTGGTTTGTTGGCTTGTTAATTTGTTGGCTAGTTGGTTTGTTGGTTTGTTGGTTTGTTGGTTTATTGGTTTGTTGGTTTGTTGGTTTGTTGGTTTGTTGGCTTGTTGGTGTGTTGGCTTGTTGGTTTGTTGGTTTTTTGGTTTGTTGGTTTGTTGGTTTGTTCGTTTGTTGGTTTTTTGGTTTGTTGGTTTGTTGGTTTGTTGGCTTGTTGGTTTGTTAGCTTGTTGGCTTATTGGCTTATTGGTTTGTTGGCTTGTAGGTTTGTTGGCTTGTTGGTTTGTTGGTTTGTTGGTTTGTTGGTTTTTTGGTTTTTTGGTTTATTGGTTTGTTGGTTTGTTCGTTTGTTGGTTTTTTGGTTTGTTGGTTTGTTGGTTTGTTGGCTTGTTGGTTTGTTAGCTTGTTGGCTTATTGGCTTATTGGTTTGTTTGCTTGTAGGTTTGTTGGCTTGTTGGTTTGTTGGTTTGTTGGTTTGTTCGTTTGTTGGTTTGTTCGTTTGTTGGTTTGTTTGTTTGTTGGTTTGTTGGTTTGTTGGTTTGTTGGTTTGTTGGTTTGTTGGCTTGTTGGCTTATTGGTTTGTTTATTTGTTGGCTTGGTAGTTTGTTGGTTTGTTGGCTTGTTGGTTTGTTGGTTTGTTGACTTGTTGGTTTGTTGGTTTGTTGGTTTGTTGGTTTGTTGGTTTGTTGGTTTGTTGGTTTATTCGTTTGTTGGTTTGTTGGTTTGTTGGCTTGTTGGTTTGTTGGTTTGTTGGCTTGTTAGTTTTTTGGGTTGTTGGTTTGTTGGCTTGTTGGTTTGTTGGTTTGTTGGTTTGTTAATATGTTGGTTTGTTGGTTTGTTGGTTTATTCGTTTGTTGGTTTGTTGGTTTGTTGGCTTGTTGGTTTGTTGGTTTGTTGATTTGTTGGTTTGTTCGTGTGTTAGTTTGTTGGCTTGTTGGCTTGTTGGTTTGTTGGTTTGTTTGTTTGTTCGTTTGTTCGTTTGTTCGTTTGTTGGTTTGTTGGTTTGTTGGCTTGTTGGTTTTTTGGTTTGTGGGTTTGTTGGTGTGTTGTTTTGTTGGTTTGTTGGTTTGTTGGTTTATTGGCTTGTTGGGTTTTTGGCTTGTTGGTTTGTTGGCTTGTTAATTTGTTGGTTTGTTCGTTTGTTGGTTTGTTGGCTTTTGGTTTGTTGGTTTGTTGGTTTGTTAGTTTGTTGGTTTGTTGGTTTGTTGGTTTGTTGGTTTGTTGGTTTGTTGGTTTGTTGGCTTGTTGGTTTGTTGGTTTGTTGGTTTGTTGTTTTGTTGGTTTGTTGGTTTGTTGGCTTGTTGGTTTGTTGGTTTGTTGATTTGTTGGTTTGTTCGTGTGTTGGATTGTTGGCTTGTTTGTTTGTTCGTTTGTTGGTTTGTTGGTGTGTTGTTTTGTTGGTTTGTTGGTTTGTTGGTTTATTGGCTGGTTGGTTTTTTGGCTTGTTGGTTTGTTGGCTTGTTAATTTGTTGGTTTGTTGGTTTGTTCGTTTGTTGGGTTGTTGGCTTTTGGTTTGTTGGTTTGTTGGTTTGTTAGTTTGTTGGTTTGTTGGTTTGTTGGTTTGTTGGTTTGTTGGTTTGTTGGTTTGCTGGTTTGTTGGTTTGTTGGCTTGTTGGTTCGTTGGTTTCTTGGTTTCTTGGTTTGTTGGTTTGTTCGTTTGTTGGCTTGTTGGTTTGTTGGCTTGTTAATTTGTTGGCTAGTTGGTTTGTTGGTTTGTTGGTTTGTTGGTTTATTGGTTTGTTGGTTTGTTGGTTTGTTGGTTTGTTGGCTTGTTGGTGTGTTGGCTTGTTGGTTTGTTGGTTTTTTGGTTTGTTGGTTTGTTGGTTTGTTCGTTTGTTGGTTTTTTGGTTTGTTGGTTTGTTGGTTTGTTGGCTTGTTGGTTTGTTAGCTTGTTGGCTTATTGGCTTATTGGTTTGTTGGCTTGTAGGTTTGTTGGCTTGTTGGTTTGTTGGTTTGTTGGTTTGTTGGTTTTTTGGTTTATTGGTTTGTTGGTTTGTTCGTTTGTTGGTTTTTTGGTTTGTTGGTTTGTTGGTTTGTTGGCTTGTTGGTTTGTTAGCTTGTTGGCTTATTGGCTTATTGGTTTGTTTGCTTGTAGGTTTGTTGGCTTGTTGGTTTGTTGGTTTGTTGGTTTGTTCGTTTGTTGGTTTGTTCGTTTGTTGGTTTGTTTGTTTGTTGGTTTGTTGGTTTGTTGGTTTGTTGGTTTGTTGGTTTGTTGGCTTGTTGGCTTATTGGTTTGTTTATTTGTTGGCTTGGTAGTTTGTTGGTTTGTTGGCTTGTTGGTTTGTTGGTTTGTTGACTTGTTGGTTTGTTGGTTTGTTGGTTTGTTGGTTTGTTGGTTTGTTGGTTTGTTGGTTTATTCGTTTGTTGGTTTGTTGGTTTGTTGGCTTGTTGGTTTGTTGGTTTGTTGGCTTGTTAGTTTTTTGGTTTGTTGGTTTGTTGGCTTGTTGGTTTGTTGGTTTGTTGGTTTGTTAATATGTTGGTTTGTTGGTTTGTTGGTTTATTCGTTTGTTGGTTTGTTGGTTTGTTGGCTTGTTGGTTTGTTGGTTTGTTGATTTGTTGGTTTGTTCGTGTGTTAGTTTGTTGGCTTGTTGGCTTGTTGGTTTGTTGGTTTGTTTGTTTGTTCGTTTGTTCGGTTGTTCGTTTGTTGGTTTGTTGGTTTGTTGGCTTGTTGGTTTTTTGGTTTGTGGGTTTGTTGGTGTGTTGTTTTGTTGGTTTGTTGGTTTGTTGGTTTATTGGCTTGTTGGTGTTTTGGCTTGTTGGTTTGTTGGCTTTTTAATTTGTTGGTTTGTTCGTTTGTTGGTTTGTTGGCTTTTGGTTTGTTGGTTTGTTGGTTTGTTAGTTTGTTGGTTTGTTGGTTTGTTGGTTTGTTGGTTTGTTGGTTTGTTGGTTTGTTGGCTTGTTGGTTTGTTGGTTTGTTGGTTTGTTGGTTTGTTGATTAGTTGGTTTGTTGGTTTGTTGGTTTGTTAGTTTGTTGGTTTGTTGGCTTGTTGGTTTGTTGGTTTTTTGGTTTGTTCGTTTGTTGGTTTGTTGGTTTGTTGGTTTGTTGGTTTGTTGGTTTGTTCGTTTGTTGGTTTGTTGGTTTGTTGGTTTGTTGGTTTGTTGGTTTGTTGGTTTGTTGGTTGGTTGGTTTGTTGGTTTGTTGGCTTGTTGGTTTTTTGATTTGTTGGTTTGTTCGTTTGTTGGCTTGTTAGTTTGTTGGCTTGTTGGTTTGTTGGTTAGTTGGATTGTTGGTTTGTTGGTTTGTTGGTTTGTTGGTTTGTTGGTTTGTTGGTTTGTTGGTTTGTTGGTTTGTTGGTTTGTTGGTTTGTTGGTTTGTTGGTTTGTTGGTTTGTTGGTTTGTTGGTTTGTTGGTTTGTTGGTTTGTTGGTTTGTTGGTTTGTTCGTTTGTTGGTTTGTTGGTTTGTTGGTTTGTTCATTTGTTGGTTAGTTGGTTTAATGGTTTGTTGGCTTGTTGGTTTGTTGGTTTGTTGGCTGGTTGGTTTGTTGGTTTGTTGGTTTGTTCGTTTGTTGGCTTGTTGGTTTGTTGTCTGGTTTGTTTGTTGGCTAGTTGGTTTATTGGTTTGTTGGTTTTGTAGGTTTGTTGGCTAGTTGGTTTATTGGTTTGTTGGTTTTGTAGGTTTGTAGGTATGTTGGTTTGTTGGTTTGTTGGTTTTTTGGTTTGTTCGTTTGTTGGTTTGTTGGTTTGTTGGTTTGTTGGTTTGTTGGTTTGTTGGTTTGTTGGCTTGTTGGTTTGTTGGTTGGTTGGTTTGTTGGTTTGTTGGCTTGTTGGTTTTTTGATTTGTTGGTTTGTTCGTTTGTTGGCTTGTTAGTTTGTTGGCTTGTTGGTTTGTTGGTTAGTTGGTTTGTTGGTTTGTTGGCTTGTTGGTTTGTTGGTTAGTTGGTTTGTTGGTTTGTTGGTTTGTTGGTTTGTTGGTTAGTTGGTTTGTTGGTTTGTTGGTTTGTTGGTTTGTTGGTTTGTTGGTTTGTTGGTTTGTTGGTTTGTTGGTTTGTTGGTTTGTTGGTTTGTTGGTTTGTTGGTTTGTTGGTTTGTTGGTTTGTTGGTTTGTTGGTTTGTTGGTTTGTTCGTTTGTTGGTTTGTTGGTTTGTTGGTTTGTTGGTTTGTTCGTTTGTTGGTTTGTTGGTTTGTTGGTTTGTTCATTTGTTGGTTAGTTGGTTTAATGGTTTGTTGGCTTGTTGGTTTGTTGGTTTGTTGGCTTGTTGGTTTGTTGGTTTGTTGGTTTGTTCGTTTGTTGGCTTGTTGGTTTGTTGTCTGGTTTGTTTGTTGGCTAGTTGGTTTATTGGTTTGTTGGTTTTGTAGGTTTGTAGGTATGTTGGTTTGTTGGTTTGTTGGCTTGTTGGTTTGTTGGCTTGTTGGCTTGTTGGTTTGTTGGTTTGTTCGTTTGTTGGTTTGTTGGTTTGTTGGTTTGTTGGTTTGTTGGTTTGTTGGTTTGTTGGTTTGTTGGCTTGTTGGCTTGTTCGTTTGTTGGTTTGTTGGTTTGTTCGTTTGTTGGTTTGTTGGTTTGTTGGTTTGTTAGTTTGTTTTGATTGTTGGTTTGTTCGTTTGTTGGCTTGTTGGTTTGTTAGCCTATTGGTTTGTTGGTTTGTTGGTTTGTCGGTTTGTTTGTTTGTTTGTTTGTTGGTTTGTTGGTAGGTTGGCTTGTCGGTTTGTTGGTTTGTTGGCTTGTTGGTTTGTTGGTTTGTTGGTTTGTTGGTTTATTGGCTTGTTGGTTTTTTGGCTTGTTGGTTTGTTGGCTTGTTAATTTGTTGGTTTGTTCGTTTGTTGGTTTGTTGGCTTTTGGTTTGTTGGTTTGTTGGTTTGTTAGTTTGTTGGTTTGTTGGTTTGTTGGTTTGTTGGTTTGTTGGTTTGTTGGTTTGTTGGTTTGTTGGTTTGTTGGTTTGTTGGTTTGTTAGTTTGTTGGTTTGTTGGCTTGTTGGTTTGTTGGTTTATTGGCTTGTTAGTTTCTTGGTTTGTTGGTTTGTTGGCTTGTTGGTTTGTTGGTTTGTTCATTTGTTGGTTTGTTGGTTTGTTTGTTTGTTGGTTTGTTGGTTTGTTGGTTTGTTGGCTTGTTGGCTTGTTGGTTTGTTGGTTTGTTGGTTTGTTTGTTTGTTGGTTTGTTTGTTTGTTCGTTTGTTGGTTTGTTGGTTTGTTGGCTTTTTGGTTTATTCGTCTGTTGACTTGCTGGTTTTTTGGCTTGTTGGCTTGTTGGTTTGTTGGCTTGTTGGCTTGTTGGTTTGTTGGTTTGTTGGTTTGTTGGTTTGTTGGTTTGTTGGTTTGTTGATTAGTTGGTTTGTTGGTTTGTTGGTTTGTTAGTTTGTTGGTTTGTTGGCTTGTTGGTTTGTTGGTTTTTTGGTTTGTTCGTTTGTTGGTTTGTTGGTTTGTTGGTTTGTTGGTTTGTTGGTTTGTTGGTTTGTTGGTTTGTTGGTTTGTTGGTTTGTTGGTTTGTTCGTTTGTTGGTTTGTTGGTTTGTTGGTTTGTTGGTTTGTTGGTTTGTGCGTTTGTTGGTTTGTTGGTTTGTTGGCTTGTTGGTTTGTTGGTTGGTTGGTTTGTTGGTTTGTTGGCTTGTTGGTTTTTTGATTTGTTGGTTTGTTCGTTTGTTGGCTTGTTAGTTTGTTGGCTTGTTGGTTTGTTGGTTAGTTGGTTTGTTGGTTTGTTGGTTTGTTGGTTTGTTGGTTTGTTGGTTTGTTGGTTTGTTGGTTTGTTGGTTTGTTGGTTTGTTGGTTTGTTGGTTTGTTGGTTTGTTGGTTTGTTGGTTTGTTGGTTTGTTGGTTTGTTGGTTTGTTGGTTTGTTGGTTTGTTCGTTTGTTGGTTTGTTGGTTTGTTGGTTTGTTGGTTTGTTCGTTTGTTGGTTTGTATGGTTTGTTGGTTTGTTCATTTGTTGGTTAGTTGGTTTAATGGTTTGTTGGCTTGTTGGTTTGTTGGTTTGTTGGCTGGTTGGTTTGTTGGTTTGTTGGTTTGTTCGTTTGTTGGCTTGTTGGTTTGTTGTCTGGTTTGTTTGTTGGCTAGTTGGTTTATTGGTTTGTTGGTTTTGTAGGTTTGTAGGTATGTTGGTTTGTTGGTTTGTTGGTTTTTTGGTTTGTTCGTTTGTTGGTTTGTTGGTTTGTTGGTTTGTTGGTTTGTTGGTTTGTTGGTTTGTTGGTTTGTTGGTTTGTTGGTTTGTTCGTTTGTTGGTTTGTTGGTTTGTTGGTTTGTTGGTTTGTTGGTTTGTTCGTTTGTTGGTTTGTTGGTTTGTTGGCTTGTTGGTTTGTTGGTTGGTTGGTTTGTTGGTTTGTTGGCTTGTTGGTTTTTTGATTTGTTGGTTTGTTCGTTTGTTGGCTTGTTAGTTTGTTGGCTTGTTGGTTTGTTGGTTAGTTGGTTTGTTGGTTTGTTGGTTTGTTGGTTTGTTGGTTTGTTGGTTTGTTGGTTTGTTGGTTTGTTGGTTTGTTGGTTTGTTGGTTTGTTGGTTTGTTGGTTTGTTGGTTTGTTGGTTTGTTGGTTTGTTGGTTTGTTGGTTTGTTCGTTTGTTGGTTTGTTGGTTTGTTGGTTTGTTGGTTTGTTCGTTTGTTGGTTTGTTGGTTTGTTGGTTTGTTCATTTGTTGGTTAGTTGGTTTAATGGTTTGTTGGCTTGTTGGTTTGTTGGTTTGTTGGCTTGTTGGTTTGTTGGTTTGTTGGTTTGTTCGTTTGTTGGCTTGTTGGTTTGTTGTCTGGTTTGTTTGTTGGCTAGTTGGTTTATTGGTTTGTTGGTTTTGTAGGTTTGTAGGTATGTTGGTTTGTTGGTTTGTTGGCTTGTTGGTTTGTTGGCTTGTTGGCTTGTTGGTTTGTTGGTTTGTTCGTTTGTTGGTTTGTTGGTTTGTTGGTTTGTTGGTTTGTTGGTTTGTTGGTTTGTTGGTTTGTTGGCTTGTTGGCTTGTTCGTTTGTTGGTTTGTTGGTTTGTTCGTTTGTTGGTTTGTTGGTTTGTTGGTTTGTTAGTTTGTTTTGATTGTTGGTTTGTTCGTTTGTTGGCTTGTTGGTTTGTTAGCCTATTGGTTTGTTGGTTTGTTGGTTTGTCGGTTTGTTTGTTTGTTTGTTTGTTGGTTTGTTGGTAGGTTGGCTTGTCGGTTTGTTGGTTTGTTGGCTTGTTGGTTTGTTGGTTTGTTGGTTTGTTGGTTTGTTCGTTTCTTGGCTTGTTGGTTTGTTGGCTTGTTGGCTTGTTGGGTTGTTGGCTTGTTGGCCTGTTGGTTTGTTGGTTCGTTGGTTTGTTGGTTTGTTGGTTTGTTGGTTTGTTGGTTTGTTGGCTTGTTGGTTTGTTGGTTTTTTGGTTTTTCGTTTGTTGGTTTGTTGGTTTGTTGGTTTGTTGGTTTGTTGGTTTGGTGGTTTGTTGGTTTGTTGGTTTGTTCGTTTGTTGGTTTGTTGGTTTGTTAGTTTGTTGGTTTGTTCGTTTGTTGGTTTGTTGGCTTGTCGGTTTGTTGGTTTGTTGGTTTGTTGGTTTGTTGGTTTGTTGGTTTGTTCGTTTGTTGGCTTGTTGGTTTGTTGGCTTGTTGGCTTGTTGGTTTGTTGGCTTATTGGCTTGTTGGTTTGTTGGTTCGTTGGTTTGTTGGTTTGTTGGTTTGTTGGTTTGTTGGTTTGTTGGCTTGTTGGTTTGTTGGCTTGTTGGCTTGTTGGTTTGTTGGTTTGTTGGTTTGTTGGTTTGTTGGTTTGTTGGTTTGTTGGTTAGTTGGTTTGTTGGTTTGTTGGTTTGTTGGTTTGTTGGTTAGTTGGTTTGTTGGTTTGTTGGTTTGTTGGTTTGTTGGTTTGTTGGTTTGTTGGTTTGTTGGTTTGTTGGTTTGTTGGTTTGTTGGTTTGTTGGTTTGTTGGTTTGTTGGTTTGTTGGTTTGTTGGTTTGTTGGTTTGTTGGTTTGTTGGTTTGTTCGTTTGTTGGTTTGTTGGTTTGTTGGTTTGTTGGTTTGTTCGTTTGTTGGTTTGTTGGTTTGTTGGTTTGTTCATTTGTTGGTTAGTTGGTTTAATGGTTTGTTGGCTTGTTGGTTTGTTGGTTTGTTGGCTTGTTGGTTTGTTGGTTTGTTGGTTTGTTCGTTTGTTGGCTTGTTGGTTTGTTGTCTGGTTTGTTTGTTGGCTAGTTGGTTTATTGGTTTGTTGGTTTTGTAGGTTTGTAGGTATGTTGGTTTGTTGGTTTGTTGGCTTGTTGGTTTGTTGGCTTGTTGGCTTGTTGGTTTGTTGGTTTGTTCGTTTGTTGGTTTGTTGGTTTGTTGGTTTGTTGGTTTGTTGGTTTGTTGGTTTGTTGGTTTGTTGGCTTGTTGGCTTGTTCGTTTGTTGGTTTGTTGGTTTGTTCGTTTGTTGGTTTGTTGGTTTGTTGGTTTGTTAGTTTGTTTTGATTGTTGGTTTGTTCGTTTGTTGGCTTGTTGGTTTGTTAGCCTATTGGTTTGTTGGTTTGTTGGTTTGTCGGTTTGTTTGTTTGTTTGCTTGTTGGTTTGTTGGTAGGTTGGCTTGTCGGTTTGTTGGTTTGTTGGCTTGTTGGTTTGTTGGTTTGTTGGTTTGTTGGTTTATTGGCTTGTTGGTTTTTTGGCTTGTTGGTTTGTTGGCTTGTTAATTTGTTGGTTTGTTCGTTTGTTGGTTTGTTGGCTTTTGGTTTGTTGGTTTGTTGGTTTGTTAGTTTGTTGGTTTGTTGGTTTGTTGGTTTGTTGGTTTGTTGGTTTGTTGGTTTGTTGGTTTGTTGGTTTGTTGGTTTGTTGGTTTGTTAGTTTGTTGGTTTGTTGGCTTGTTGGTTTGTTGGTTTATTGGCTTGTTAGTTTCTTGGTTTGTTGGTTTGTTGGCTTGTTGGTTTGTTGGTTTGTTCATTTGTTGGTTTGTTGGTTTGTTTGTTTGTTGGTTTGTTGGTTTGTTGGTTTGTTGGCTTGTTGGCTTGTTGGTTTGTTGGTTTGTTGGTTTGTTTGTTTGTTGGTTTGTTTGTTTGTTCGTTTGTTGGTTTGTTGGTTTGTTGGCTTTTTGGTTTATTCGTCTGTTGACTTGCTGGTTTTTTGGCTTGTTGGCTTGTTGGTTTGTTGGCTTGTTGGCTTGTTGGTTTGTTGGTTTGTTGGTTTGTTGGTTTGTTGGTTTGTTGGTTTGTTGATTAGTTGGTTTGTTGGTTTGTTGGTTTGTTAGTTTGTTGGTTTGTTGGCTTGTTGGTTTGTTGGTTTTTTGGTTTGTTCGTTTGTTGGTTTGTTGGTTTGTTGGTTTGTTGGTTTGTTGGTTTGTTGGTTTGCTGGTTTGTTGGTTTGTTGGTTTGTTGGTTTGTTCGTTTGTTGGTTTGTTGGTTTGTTGGTTTGTTGGTTTGTTGGTTTGTGCGTTTGTTGGTTTGTTGGTTTGTTGGCTTGTTGGTTTGTTGGTTGGTTGGTTTGTTGGTTTGTTGGCTTGTTGGTTTTTTGATTTGTTGGTTTGTTCGTTTGTTGGCTTGTTAGTTTGTTGGCTTGTTGGTTTGTTGGTTAGTTGGTTTGTTGGTTTGTTGGTTTGTTGGTTTGTTGGTTTGTTGGTTTGTTGGTTTGTTGGTTTGTTGGTTTGTTGGTTTGTTAGTTTGTTGGTTTGTTGGTTTGTTGGTTTGTTGGTTTGTTGGTTTGTTGGTTTGTTGGTTTGTTGGTTTGTTGGTTTGTTCGTTTGTTGGTTTGTTGGTTTGTTGGTTTGTTGGTTTGTTCGTTTGTTGGTTTGTATGGTTTGTTGGTTTGTTCATTTGTTGGTTAGTTGGTTTAATGGTTTGTTGGCTTGTTGGTTTGTTGGTTTGTTGGCTGGTTGGTTTGTTGGTTTGTTGGTTTGTTCGTTTGTTGGCTTGTTGGTTTGTTGTCTGGTTTGTTTGTTGGCTAGTTGGTTTATTGGTTTGTTGGTTTTGTAGGTTTGTAGGTATGTTGGTTTGTTGGTTTGTTGGTTTTTTGGTTTGTTCGTTTGTTGGTTTGTTGGTTTGTTGGTTTGTTGGTTTGTTGGTTTGTTGGTTTGTTGGTTTGTTGGTTTGTTGGTTTGTTCGTTTGTTGGTTTGTTGGTTTGTTGGTTTGTTGGTTTGTTGGTTTGTTCGTTTGTTGGTTTGTTGGTTTGTTGGCTTGTTGGTTTGTTGGTTGGTTGGTTTGTTGGTTTGTTGGCTTGTTGGTTTTTTGATTTGTTGGTTTGTTCGTTTGTTGGCTTGTTAGTTTGTTGGCTTGTTGGTTTGTTGGTTAGTTGGTTTGTTGGTTTGTTGGTTTGTTGGTTTGTTGGTTTGTTGGTTTGTTGGTTTGTTGGTTTGTTGGTTTGTTGGTTTGTTGGTTTGTTGGTTTGTTGGTTTGTTGGTTTGTTGGTTTGTTGGTTTGTTGGTTTGTTCGTTTGTTGGTTTGTTGGTTTGTTGGTTTGTTGGTTTGTTCGTTTGTTGGTTTGTTGGTTTGTTGGTTTGTTCATTTGTTGGTTAGTTGGTTTAATGGTTTGTTGGCTTGTTGGTTTGTTGGTTTGTTGGCTTGTTGGTTTGTTGGTTTGTTGGTTTGTTCGTTTGTTGGCTTGTTGGTTTGTTGTCTGGTTTGTTTGTTGGCTAGTTGGTTTATTGGTTTGTTGGTTTTGTAGGTTTGTAGGTATGTTGGTTTGTTGGTTTGTTGGCTTGTTGGTTTGTTGGCTTGTTGGCTTGTTGGTTTGTTGGTTTGTTCGTTTGTTGGTTTGTTGGTTTGTTGGTTTGTTGGTTTGTTGGTTTGTTGGTTTGTTGGTTTGTTGGCTTGTTGGCTTGTTCGTTTGTTGGTTTGTTGGTTTGTTCGTTTGTTGGTTTGTTGGTTTGTTGGTTTGTTAGTTTGTTTTGATTGTTGGTTTGTTCGTTTGTTGGCTTGTTGGTTTGTTAGCCTATTGGTTTGTTGGTTTGTTGGTTTGTCGGTTTGTTTGTTTGTTTGTTTGTTGGTTTGTTGGTAGGTTGGCTTGTCGGTTTGTTGGTTTGTTGGCTTGTTGGTTTGTTGGTTTGTTGGTTTGTTGGTTTGTTCGTTTCTTGGCTTGTTGGTTTGTTGGCTTGTTGGCTTGTTGGGTTGTTGGCTTGTTGGCCTGTTGGTTTGTTGGTTCGTTGGTTTGTTGGTTTGTTGGTTTGTTGGTTTGTTGGTTTGTTGGCTTGTTGGTTTGTTGGTTTTTTGGTTTTTCGTTTGTTGGTTTGTTGGTTTGTTGGTTTGTTGGTTTGTTGGCTTGGTGGTTTGTTGGTTTGTTGGTTTGTTCGTTTGTTGGTTTGTTGGTTTGTTAGTTTGTTGGTTTGTTCGTTTGTTGGTTTGTTGGCTTGTCGGTTTGTTGGTTTGTTGGTTTGTTGGTTTGTTGGTTTGTTGGTTTGTTCGTTTGTTGGCTTGTTGGTTTGTTGGCTTGTTGGCTTGTTGGTTTGTTGGCTTATTGGCTTGTTGGTTTGTTGGTTCGTTGGTTTGTTGGTTTGTTGGTTTGTTGGTTTGTTGGTTTGTTGGCTTGTTGGTTTGTTGGCTTGTTGGCTTGTTGGTTTGTTGGTTTGTTGGTTTGTTGGTTTGTTGGTTTGTTGGTTTGTTGGTTAGTTGGCTTGTTGGCTTTTTGGTTTGTTGGTTTGTTGGCTTGTTGGTTTGTTGGTTTTTTGGTTTGTTCGTTTTTGGTTTGTTGGTTTGTTGGTTTGTTGGTTTGTTGGTTTGTTGGTTTGTTGGTTTGTTGGTTTGTTGGTTTGTTGGTTTGTTGGTTTGTTCGTTTGTTCGTTTGTTGGCTTGTTGGTTTGCTGGCTTGTTGGTTTGTTGGTTTGTTGGTTTGTTGGTTTGTTGGTTTGTTGGTTTGTTGGTTTGTTGGTTTGTTGGTTTGTTGGTTTGTTCGTTTGTTGGTTTGTTAGTTTGTTGGTTTGTTGGTTTGTTCGTTTGTTGGTTTGGTGGCTTGTCGGTTTGTTGGTTTGTTGGTTTCTTGGTTTGTTGGTTTGTTGGTTTGTTCGTTTGTTGGCTTGTTGGTTTGTTGGCTTGTTGGCTTGTTGGTTTGTTGGCTTATTGGCTTGTTGGTTTGTTGGTTCGTTGGTTTGTTGGTTTGTTGGTTTGTTGGTTTGTTGGTTTGTTGGCTTGTTGGTTTGTTGGCTTGTTGGCTTGTTGGTTTGTTGGTTTGTTGGTTTGTTGGTTTGTTGGTTTGTTGGTTAGTTGGCTTGTTGGCTTTTTGGTTTGTTGGTTTGTTGGCTTGTTGGTTTGTTGGTTTTTTGGTTTGTTCGTTTTTGGTTTGTTGGTTTGTTGGTTTGTTCGTTTGTTGGTTTGTTGGTTTGTTCGTTTGTTGGTTTGTTGGTTAGTTGGTTTGTTGGTTTGTTGGTTTGTTGGTTTGTTGGTTTGTTGGTTTGTTGGTTTGTTGGTTTGTTCGTTTGTTGGCTTGTTGGTTTGTTGGCTTGTTGGTTTGTTGGTTTGTTGGTTTGTTGGTTTGTTGGTTTATTGGTTTGTTGGTTTGTTGGTTTGTTGGTTTGTTGGTTTGTTCGTTTGTTGGTTTGTTCGTTTGTTGGTTTGTTGGTTTGTTCGTTTGTTCGTTTGTTCGTTTGTTGATTTGTTGGTTTGTTGGTTTGTTGGTTAGTTGGCTTGTTGGCTTTTTGGTTTGTTGGTTTGTTGGCTTGTTGGTTTGTTAGTTTTTTGGTTTGTTCGTTTTTGGTTTGTTGGTTTGTTGGTTTGTTCGTTTGTTGGTTTGTTGGTTTGTTCGTTTGTTGGTTTGTTGGTTTGTTGGTTTGTTGGTTTGTTGGTTTGTTGGTTTGTTGGTTTGTTGGTTAGTTGGTTTGTTGGTTTGTTGGTTTGTTGGTTTGTTGGTTTGTTGTTTTTGTTGGTTTGTTGGTTTGTTGGTTTGTTGGTTTGTTGGTTTGTTGGTTTGTTGGTTTGTTGGTTTGTTGGTTTGTTGGTTTGTTGGTTTGTTGGTTTGTTGGTTAGTTGGTTTGTTGGTTTGTTGGTTTGTTGGTTTGTTCATTTGTTGGTTAGTTGGTTTAATGGTTTGTTGGCTTGTTGGTTTGTTGGTTTGTTGGCTTGTTGGTTTATTGATTTGTTGGTTTGTTCGTTTGTTGGCTTGTTGGTTTGTTGGCTGGTTTGTGTGTTGGCTAGTTGGTTTGTTGGTTTGTTGGTTTTGTAGGTTTGTAGGTATGTTGGTTTGTTGGTTTGTTGGCTTGTTAGTTTGTTGGCTTGTTGGCTTGTTGGTTTGTTGGTTTGTTCGTTTGTTGGTTTGTTGGTTTGTTGGTTTGTTGGTTTGTTGGGTTGTTGGTTTGTTGGTTTGTTGGCTTGTTGGCTTGTTCGTTTGTTGGTTTGTTGGTTTGTTCGTTTGTTGGTTTGTTGGTTTGATGGTTTGTTAGTTTGTTTGTTTGTTGGTTTGTTCGTTTGTTGGCTTGTTGGTTTGTTGGCTTATTGGTTTGTTGGTTTGTTGGTTTGTTGGTTTGTCGGTTTGTTTGTTTGTTCGTTTGTTGGTTTGTTGGTTGGTTGGCTTGTCGGTTTGTTGGTTTGTTGGCTTGTTGGTTTGTTGGTTTGTTGGTTTGTTCGTTTGTTGGCTTGTTGGTTTGTTGGCTTGTTGGTTTGTTGGCTTGTTGGCTTGTTGGTTTGTTGGTTCGTTGGTTTGTTGGTTTGTTGGTTTGTTGGTTTGTTGGTTTGTTGGCTTGTTGGTTTGTTGGTTTTTTGGTTTTTCGTTTGTTGGTTTGTTGGTTTGTTGGTTAGTTGGTTTGTTGGTTTGTTGGTTTGGTGGTTTGTTGGTTTGTTGGTTTGTTTGTTTGTTGGTTTGTTGGTTTTTCGTTTGTTGGTTTGTTGGTTTGTTGGTTTGTTGGTTTGTTGGTTTGTTGGTTTGTTGGTTTGTTGGTCTGTTGGTTTGTTGGTTAGTTGGCTTGTTGGATTTTTGGTTTGTTGGTTTGTTGGCTTGTTGGCTTGTTGGTGTGTTGGCTTGTTGGCTTGTTGGTTTGTTGGTTTGTTCGTTTGTTGGTTTCTTGGTTTGTTGGTTTGTTGGTTTGTTGGTTTGTGGGTTTGTTGGTTTGTTGGCTTGTTGGCTTGTTCGTTTGTTGGTTTGTTGGTTTGTTCGTTTGTTCGTTTGTTGGTTTGTTGGTTTGTTGGTTTGTTGGTTTGTTAGTTTGTTTGTTTGTTGGTTTGTTCATTTGTTGGCTTGTTGGTTTGTTGGCTTGTTGGCTTGTTGGTTTGTTGGTTTGTTCGTTTGTTGGTTTGTTGGTTTGTTGGTTTGTTGGTTTGTTGGTTTATTGGTTTGTTGGCTTGTTGGCTTGTTCGTTATTTGGTTTGTTGGTTTGTTCGTTTGTTGGTTTGTTGGTTTGTTGGTTTGTTAGTTTGTTTGTTTGTTGGTTTGTTCGTTTGTTGGCTTGTTGGTTTGTTGGCTTATTGGTTTCTTGGTTTGTTGGTTTGTTGGTTTGTCGGTTTGTTTGTTTGTTCGTTTGTTGGTTTGTTGGTTGGTTGGCTTGTCGGTTTGTTGGTTTGTTGGTTTGTTGGTTTGTTGGTTTGTTCGTTTGTTGGCTTGTTGGTTTTTTGGCTTGTTGGCTTGTTGGTTTGTTGGCTTGTTGGCTTGTTGGTTTGTTGGTTCGTTGGTTTGTTGGTTTGTTGGTTTGTTGGTTTGTTGGTTTGTTGGCTTGTTGGTTTGTTGGTTTTTTGGTTTTTCGTTTGTTGGTTTGTTGGTTTGTTGGTTTGTTGGTTTGTTGGTTTGTTGGTTTGGTGGTTTGTTGGTTTGTTGGTTTGTTGGTTTGTTCGTTTGTTGGTTTGTTGGTTTGTTGGTTTGTTGGTTTGTTGATTTGTTGGTTTGTTCGTTTGTTGGTTTGCTGGCTTGTCGGTTTGTTGGTTTGTTGGTTTGTTGGTTTGTTGGTTTGTTGGTTTGTTCGTTTGTTGCTTGTTGGTTTGTTGGCTTGTTGGCTTGTTGGTTTGTTGGCTTATTGGCTTGTTGGTTTGTTGGTTCGTAGGTTTGTTGGTTTGTTGGTTTGTTCGTTTGTTGGTTTGTTGGTTTGTTCGTTTGTTGGTTTGTTGGTTTGTTGGTTTGTTGGTTTGTTGGTTTGTTGGTTTGTTGGTTTGTCGGTTTGTTGGTTTGTTGGTTTGTTGGTTTGTTCGTTTGTTGGTTTGTTGGTTTGTTGGCTTGTTGGTTTGTTGGTTTGTTGGTTTGTTGGTTTGTTGGTTTGTTGGTTTGTTGGTTTGTTCGTTTGTTGGTTTGTTGGTTTGTTGGTTTGTTGGTTAGTTGGTTTGTTGGTTTGTTGGTTTGTTGGTTTGTTGGTTTTTTGGCTTGTTGGTTTGTTGGTTTTTTGGTTTTTCGTTTGTTGGTTTGTTGGTTTGTTGGTTTGTTGGTTTGTTGGTTTGTTGGTTTGGTGGTTTGTTGGTTTGTTGGTTTGTTCGTTTGTTGGTTTGTTGGTTTGTTAGTTTGTTGGTTTGTTCGTTTGTTGGTTTGTTGGCTTGTCGGTTTGTTGGTTTGTTGGTTTGTTGGTTTGTTGGTTTGTTGGTTTGTTCGTTTGTTGGCTTGTTGGTTTGTTGGATTGTTGGCTTGTTGGTTTGTTGGCTTATTGGCTTGTTGGTTTGTTGGTTCGTTGGTTTGTTGGTTTGTTGGTTTGTTGGTTTGTTGGTTTGTTGGCTTGTTGGTTTGTTGGCTTGTTGGCTTGTTGGTTTGTTGGTTTGTTGGTTTGTTGGTTTGTTGGTTTGTTGGTTAGTTGGCTTGTTGGCTTTTTGGTTTGTTGGTTTGTTGGCTTGTTGGTTTGTTGGTTTTTTGGTTTGTTCGTTTTTGTTTTGTTGGTTTGTTGGTTTGTTCGTTTGTTGGTTTGTTGGTTTGTTCGTTTGTTGGTTTGTTGGTTTGTTGGTTTGTTGGTTTGTTGGTTTTTTGGTTTGTTGGTTTGTTGGTTTGTTGGTTTGTTGGTTTGTTGGTTTGTTCGTTTGTTGGCTTGTTGGTTTGTTGGCTTGTTGGTTTGTTGGTTTGTTGGTTTGTTGGTTTGTTGGTTTGTTGGTTTGTTGGTTTGTTGGTTTGTTAGTTTGTTGGTTTGTTGGTTTGTTCGTTTGTTGGTTTGTTGGTTTGTTGGTTTGTTGGTTTGTTCGTTTGTTGGTTTGTTGGCTTGTCGGTTTGTTGGTTTGCTGGTTTGTTGGTTTCTTGGTTTGTTGGTTTGTTGGTTTGTTCGTTTGTTGGCTTGTTGGTTTGTTGGCTTGTTGGCTTGTTGGTTTGTTGGCTTATTGGCTTGTTGGTTTGTTGGTTCGTTGGTTTGTTGGTTTGTTGGTTTGTTGGTTTGTTGGTTTGTTGGCTTGTTGGTTTGTGGCTTGTTGGCTTGTTGGTTTGTTGGTTTGTTGGTTTGTTGGTTTGTTGGTTTGTTGTTTGTTGGTTTGGTTGTGGTTTGTTGGTTTGTTTGGTTAGTTGGCTTTGTTGTTTGTTGGTTTGTTGGTTAGTTGGTTGTGGTTTGTTGGTTTGTTGGTTTGTTGGTTTGTTGGTTGTTGTTGGGTTGTTGGTTTGTTGGTGTTGGCTTGTTGGTTTGTTGGCTTGTTGGTTTGTTGGTTTGTTGGTTTGTTGGTTTGTTGGTTTATTGGTGTTGGTTTTGGTTTGTTGGTTTGTTGGTTTGTTGGTTGTTGTGTTGTTGTCGTTTGTTCGTTTGTTGGTTTGTTGGTTTGTTCGTTTGTTGGTTTGTTGGTTTGTTGGTTTGTTGGTTAGTTGGCTTGTTGGCTTTTTGGTTTGTTGGTTTGTTGGCTTGTTGGTTTGTTAGTTTTTTGGTTTGTTCGTTTTTGGTTTGTTGGTTTGTTGGTTTGTTCGTTTGTTGGTTTGTTGGTTTGTTCGTTTGTTGGTTTGTTGGTTTGTTGGTTTGTTGGTTTGTTGGTTTGTTGGTTTGTTGGTTTGTTGGTTAGTTGGTTTGTTGGTTTGTTTGTTTGTTGGTTTGTTGGTTTGTTGGTTTGTTGGTTTGTTGGTTTGTTGGTTTGTTGGTTTGTTGGTTTGTTGGTTTGTTGGTTTGTTGGTTTGTTGTTCGTTTGTTGGTTTGTTGGTTTGTTGGTTTGTTGGTTTGTTGGTTTGTTGGTTTGTTGGTTTGTTGGTTTGTTGGTTTGTTCGTTTGTTGGTTTGTTGGTTTGTTGGTTTGTTGGTTTGTTCGTTTGCTGGTTTGTTGGTTTGTTGGTTTGTTCATTTGTTGGTTAGTTGGTTTAATGGTTTGTTGGCTTGTTGGTTTGTTGGTTTGTTGGCTTGTTGGTTTGTTGGTTTGTTGGTTTGTTCGTTTGTTGGCTTGTTGGTTTGTTGGCTGGTTTGTGTGTTGGCTAGTTGGTTTGTTGGTTTGTTGGTTTTGTAGGTTTGTAGGTATGTTGGTTTGTTGGTTTGTTGGCTTGTTAGTTTGTTGGCTTGTTGGCTTGTTGGTTTGTTGGTTTGTTCGTTTGTTTGTTTGTTGGTTTGTTGGTTTGTTGGTTTGTTGGTTTGTTGGTTTGTTGGTTTGTTGGTTTGTTGGTTTGTTCGTTTGTTGGTTTGTTGGTTTGTTAGTTTGTTTGTTTGTTGGTTTGTTCGTTTGTTGGCTTGTTGGTTTGTTGGCTTATTGGTTTGTTGGTTTGTTGGTTTGTTGGTTTGTTGGTTTGTCGGTTTGTTTGTTTGTTCGTTTGTTGGTTTGTTGGTTGGTTGGCTTGTCGGTTTGTTGGTTTGTTGGCTTGTTGGTTTGTTGGTTTGTTGGTTTGTTCGTTTGTTGGCTTGTTGGTTTGTTGGCTTGTTGGTTTGTTGGCTTGTTGGCTTGTTGGTTTGTTGGTTCGTTGGTTTGTTGGTTTGTTGGTTTGTTGGTTTGTTGGTTTGTTGGCTTGTTGGTTTGTTGGTTTTTTGGTTTTTCGTTTGTTGGTTTGTTGGTTTGTTGGTTTGTTGGTTTGTTGGTTTGTTGGTTTGTTGGTTTGTTGGTTTGTTTGTTTGTTGGTTTGTTGGTTTGTTGGTTTGTTGGTTTGTTCGTTTGTTGGTTTGTTGGCTTGTCGGTTTGTTGGTTTGTTGGTTTGTTGGTTTGTTGGTTTGTTGGTTTGTTGGTTTGTTCGTTTGTTGGCTTGTTGGTTTGTTGGCTTGTTGGCTTGTTGGTTTGTTGGCTTATTGGCTTGTTGGTTTGTTGGTTCGTTGGTTTGTTGGTTTGTTGGTTTGTTGGATTGTTGGTTTGTTGGCTTGTTGGTTTGTTGGCTTGTTGGCTTGTTGGTTTGTTGGTTTGTTGGTTTGTTGGTTTGTTGGTTTGTTGGTTAGTTGGCTTGTTAGCTTTTTAGTTTGTTGGTTTGTTGGCTTGTTGGTTTGTTGGTTTTTTGGTTTGTTCGTTTTTGGTTTGTTGGTTTGTTGGTTTGTTCGTTTGTTGGTTTGTTGGTTTGTTCGTTTGTTGGTTTGTTGGTTTGTTGGTTTGTTGGTTTGTTGGTTTGTTGATTTGTTGGTTTGTTGGTTTGTTCGTTTGTTGGCTTGTTGGTTTGTTGGCTTGTTGGTTTGTTGGTTTGTTGGTTTGTTGGTTTGTTGGTTTGTTGGTTTGTTGGTTTGTTGGTTTGTTCGTTTGTTGGTTTGTTCGTTTGTTGGTTTGTTCGTTTGTTGGTTTGTTGGTTTGTTCGTTTGTTGGTTTGTTGGTTTGTTGGTTTGTTCGTTTGTTGGTTAGTTGGTTTATTGGTTTGTTGGCTTGTTCGTTTTTGGTTTGTTGGTTTGTTGGTTTGTTCGTTTGTTGGTTTGTTGGTTTGTTCGTTTGTTGGTTTTTTGGTTTGTTGGTTTGTTGGTTTGTTGGTTTGTTGGTTTGGTGGTTTGTTCGTTTGTTTGTTTGTTGGTTTGTTGGCTTGTTGGTTTGTTGGTTGGTTTTTTTGTTGTTTTGTTGGCTTGTTGGTTTGTGTGTTTGTTGGTTTGTTCGTTTGTTGGCTTGTTGGTTTGTTGGCTTGTTGGCTTGTTGGTTTGTTGGTTTGTTCGTTTGTTGGTTTGTTGGTTTGTTGGTTTGTTGGTTTGTTGGTTTGTTGGTTTGTTGGTCTGTTGGTTTGTTGGTTAGTTGGCTTGTTGGCTTTTTGGTTTGTTGGTTTGTTGGCTTGTTGGCTTGTTGGTGTGTTTGCTTGTTGGCTTGTTGGTTTGTTGGTTTGTTCGTTTGTTGGTTTCTTGGTTTGTTGGTTTGTTGGTTTGTTGGTTTGTTGGTTTGCTGGCTTGTTGGCTTGTTCGTTTGTTGGTTTGTTGGTTTGTTCGTTTGTTCGTTTGTTGGTTTGTTGGTTTGTTGGTTTGTTGGTTTGTTAGTTTGTTTGTTTGTTGGTTTGTTCGTTTGTTGGCTTGTTGGTTTGTTGGCTTGTTGGCTTGTTGGTTTGTTGGTTTGTTCGTTTGTTGGTTTGTTGGTTTGTTGGTTTGTTGGTTTGTTGGTTTGTTGGTTTGTTGGTTTGTTGGCTTGTTGGCTTGTTCCTTTGTTGGTTTGTTGGTTTGTTCGTTTGTTGGTTTGTTGGTTTGTTGGTTTGTTAGTTTGTTGGTTTGTTGGTTTGTTCGTTTGTTGGCTTGTTGGTTTGTTGGCTTATTGGTTTCTTGGTTTGTTGGTTTGTTGGTTTGTCGGTTTGTTTGTTTGTTCGTTTGTTGGTTTGTTGGTTGGTTGGCTTGTCGTTTTGTTGGTTTGTTGGCTTGTTGGTTTGTTGGTTTGTTGGTTTGTTGGGGGTGTTGGTTTGTTGGTTTGTTGGTTTGTTGGCTTGTTGGTTTGTTGGTTTTTTGGTTTTTCGTTTGTTGGTTTGTTGGTTTGTTGGTTTGTTGGTTTGTTGGTTTGGTGGTTTGTTGGTTTGTTGGTTTGTTCGTTTGTTGGTTTGTTGGTTTGTTGGTTTGTTGGTTTGTTGGTTTGTTCGTTTGTTGGTTTGTTGGCTTGTCGGTTTGTTGGTTTGTTGTTTTGTTGGTTTGTTGGTTTGTTGGTTTGTTGGTTTGCTGGTTTGTTGGTTTCTTGGTTTGTTGGTTTGTTGGTTTGTTCGTTTGTTGGCTTGTTGGTTTGTTGGCTTGTTGGCTTGTTGGTTTGTTGGCTTATTGGCTTGTTGGTTAGTTGGTTCGTTGGTTTGTTGGTTTGTTGGTTTGTTGGTTTGTTGGTTTGTTGGCTTGTTGGTTTGTTGGCTTGTTGGCTTGTTGGTTTGTTGGTTTGTTGGTTTGTTGGTTTGTTGGTTTGTTGGTTAGTTGGCTTGTTGGCTTTTTGGTTTGTTGGTTTGTTGGCTTGTTGGTTTGTTGGTTTTTTGGTTTGTTCGTTTTTGGTTTGTTGGTTTGTTGGTTTGTTCGTTTGTTGGTTTGTTGGTTTGTTCGTTTGTTGGTTTGTTGGTTAGTTGGTTTGTTGGTTTGTTGGTTTGTTGGTTTGTTGGTTTGTTGGTTTGTTGGTTTGTTGGTTTGTTCGTTTGTTGGCTTGTTGGTTTGTTGGCTTGTTGGTTTGTTGGTTTGTTGGTTTGTTGGTTTGTTGGTTTATTGGTTTGTTGGTTTGTTGGTTTGTTGGTTTGTTGGTTTGTTCGTTTGTTGGTTTGTTCGTTTGTTGGTTTGTTGGTTTGTTCGTTTGTTGGTTTGTTGGTTTGTTGGTTTGTTGGTTAGTTGGCTTGTTGGCTTTTTGGTTTGTTAGTTTGTTGGCTTGTTGGTTTGTTAGTTTTTTGGTTTGTTCGTTTTTGGTTTGTTGGTTTGTTGGTTTGTTCGTTTGTTGGTTTGTTGGTTTGTTCGTTTGTTGGTTTGTTGGTTTGTTGGTTTGTTGGTTTGTTGGTTTGTTGGTTTGTTGGTTAGTTGGTTTGTTGGTTTGTTTGTTTGTTGGTTTGTTGGTTTGTTGGTTTGTTGGTTTGTTGGTTTGTTGGTTTGTTGGTTTGTTGGTTTGTTGGTTTGTTGGTTTGTTGGTTTGTTCGTTTGTTGGTTTGTTGGTTTGTTGGTTTGTTGGTTTGTTGGTTTGTTGGTTTGTTGGTTTGTTGGTTTGTTGGTTTGTTGGTTTGTTCGTTTGTTGGTTTGTTGGTTTGTTGGTTTGTTGGTTTGTTCGTTTGCTGGTTTGTTGGTTTGTTGGTTTGTTCATTTGTTGGTTAGTTGGTTTAATGGTTTGTTGGCTTGTTGGTTTGTTGGTTTGTTGGCTTGTTGGTTTGTTGGTTTGTTGGTTTGTTCGTTTGTTGGCTTGTTGGTTTGTTGGCTGGTTTGTGTGTTGGCTAGTTGGTTTGTTGGTTTGTTGGTTTTGTAGGTTTGTAGGTATGTTGGTTTGTTGGTTTGTTGGCTTGTTAGTTTGTTGGCTTGTTGGCTTGTTGGTTTGTTGGTTTGTTCGTTTGTTTGTTTGTTGGTTTGTTGGTTTGTTGGTTTGTTGGTTTGTTGGTTTGTTGGTTTGTTGGTTTGTTGGTTTGTTGGTTTGTTCGTTTGTTGGTTTGTTGGTTTGTTAGTTTGTTTGTTTGTTGGTTTGTTCGTTTGTTGGCTTGTTGGTTTGTTGGCTTATTGGTTTGTTGGTTTGTTGGTTTGTTGGTTTGTTGGTTTGTCGGTTTGTTTGTTTGTTCGTTTGTTGGTTTGTTGGTTGGTTGGCTTGTCGGTTTGTTGGTTTGTTGGCTTGTTGGTTTGTTGGTTTGTTGGTTTGTTCGTTTGTTGGCTTGTTGGTTTGTTGGCTTGTTGGTTTGTTGGCTTGTTGGCTTGTTGGTTTGTTGGTTCGTTGGTTTGTTGGTTTGTTGGTTTGTTGGTTTGTTGGTTTGTTGGCTTGTTGGTTTGTTGATTTTTTGGTTTTTCGTTTGTTGGTTTGTTGGTTTGTTGGTTTGTTGGTTTGTTGGTTTGTTGGTTTGTTGGTTTGTTGGTTTGTTTGTTTGTTGGTTTGTTGGTTTGTTGGTTTGTTGGTTTGTTCGTTTGTTGGTTTGTTGGCTTGTCGGTTTGTTGGTTTGTTGGTTTGTTGGTTTGTTGGTTTGTTGGTTTGTTGGTTTGTTCGTTTGTTGGCTTGTTGGTTTGTTGGCTTGTTGGCTTGTTGGTTTGTTGGCTTATTGGCTTGTTGGTTTGTTGGTTCGTTGGTTTGTTGGTTTGTTGGTTTGTTGGATTGTTGGTTTGTTGGCTTGTTGGTTTGTTAGCTTGTTGGCTTGTTGGTTTGTTGGTTTGTTGGTTTGTTGGTTTGTTGGTTTGTTGGTTAGTTGGCTTGTTGGCTTTTTAGTTTGTTGGTTTGTTGGCTTGTTGGTTTGTTGGTTTTTTGGTTTGTTCGTTTTTGGTTTGTTGGTTTGTTGGTTTGTTCGTTTGTTGGTTTGTTGGTTTGTTCGTTTGTTGGTTTGTTGGTTTGTTGGTTTGTTGGTTTGTTGGTTTGTTGATTTGTTGGTTTGTTGGTTTGTTCGTTTGTTGGCTTGTTGGTTTGTTGGCTTGTTGGTTTGTTGGTTTGTTGGTTTGTTGGTTTGTTGGTTTGTTGGTTTGTTGGTTTGTTGGTTTGTTCGTTTGTTGGTTTGTTCGTTTGTTGGTTTGTTCGTTTGTTGGTTTGTTGGTTTGTTCGTTTGTTGGTTTGTTGGTTTGTTGGTTTGTTCGTTTGTTGGTTAGTTGGTTTATTGGTTTGTTGGCTTGTTCGTTTTTGGTTTGTTGGTTTGTTGGTTTGTTCGTTTGTTGGTTTGTTGGTTTGTTCGTTTGTTGGTTTTTTGGTTTGTTGGTTTGTTGGTTTGTTGGTTTGTTGGTTTGGTGGTTTGTTCGTTTGTTTGTTTGTTGGTTTGTTGGCTTGTTGGTTTGTTGGTTGGTTTTTTTGTTGTTTTGTTGGCTTGTTGGTTTGTGTGTTTGTTGGTTTGTTGGCTTGTTGGTTTGTTGGCTTGTTGGCTTGTTGGTTTGTTGGTTTGTTCGTTTGTTGGTTTGTTGGTTTGTTGGTTTGTTGGTTTGTTGGTTTGTTGGTTTGTTGGTCTGTTGGTTTGTTGGTTAGTTGGCTTGTTGGCTTTTTGGTTTGTTTGTTTGTTGGCTTGTTGGCTTGTTGGTGTGTTTGCTTGTTGGCTTGTTGGTTTGTTGGTTTGTTCGTTTGTTGGTTTCTTGGTTTGTTGGTTTGTTGGTTTGTTGGTTTGTTGGTTTGCTGGCTTGTTGGCTTGTTCGTTTGTTGGTTTGTTGGTTTGTTCGTTTGTTTGTTTGTTGGTTTGTTGGTTTGTTGGTTTGTTGGTTTGTTGGTTTGTTAGTTTGTTTGTTTGTTGGTTTGTTCGTTTGTTGGCTTGTTGGTTTGTTGGCTTGTTGGCTTGTTGGTTTGTTGGTTTGTTCGTTTGTTGGTTTGTTGGTTTGTTGGTTTGTTGGTTTGTTGGTTTGTTGGTTTGTTGGTTTGTTGGCTTGTTGGCTTGTTCCTTTGTTGGTTTGTTGGTTTGTTCGTTTGTTGGTTTGTTGGTTTGTTGGTTTGTTAGTTTGTTGGTTTGTTGGTTTGTTCGTTTGTTGGCTTGTTGGTTTGTTGGCTTATTGGTTTCTTGGTTTGTTGGTTTGTTGGTTTGTCGGTTTGTTTGTTTGTTCGTTTGTTGGTTTGTTGGTTGGTTGGCTTGTCGTTTTGTTGGTTTGTTGGCTTGTTGGTTTGTTGGTTTGTTGGTTTGTTGGTTTGTTGGTTTGTTGGTTTGTTGGTTTGTTGGTTTGTTGGCTTGTTGGTTTATTGGTTTTTTGGTTTTTCGTTTGATGGTTTGTTGGTTTGTTGGTTTGTTGGTTTGTTGGTTTGGTGGTTTGTTGGTTTGTTGGTTTGTTCGTTTGTTGGTTTGTTGGTTTGTTGGTTTGTTGGTTTGTTGGTTTGTTCGTTTGTTGGTTTGTTGGCTTGTCGGTTTGTTGGTTTGTTGTTTTGTTGGTTTGTTGGTTTTTTGGTTTGTTGGTTTGTTGGTTTGTTCGTTTGTTGCTTGTTGGTTTGTTGGCTTGTTGGCTTGTTGGTTTGTTGGCTTATTGGCTTGTTGGTTTGTTGGTTCGTTGGTTTGTTGGTTTGTTGGCTTGTTGGTTTGTTGGTTTGTTGGCTTGTTGGTTTGTTGGCTTGTTGGCTTGTTGGTTTGTTAGTTTGTTGGTTTGTTGGTTTGTTGGTTTGTTGGTTAGTTGGCTTGTTGGCTTTTTGGTTTGTTGGTTTGTTGGCTTGTTGGTTTGTTGGTTTTTTGGTTTGTTCGTTTTTGGTTTGTTGGTTTGTTCGTTTGTTGGTTTGTTGGTTTGTTCGTTTGTTGGTTTGTTGGTTTGTTGGTTTGTTGGTTTGTTGGTTTGTTGGTTTGTTGGTTTGTCGGTTTGTTGGTTTGTTGGTTTGTTGGTTTGTTCGTTTGTTGGCTTGTTGGTTTGTTGGCTTGTTGGTTTGTTGGTTTGTTGGTTTGTTGGTTTGTTGGTTTGTTGGTTTGTTGGTTTGTTGGTTTGTTGGTTTGTTCGTTTGTTGGTTTGTTCATTTGTTGGTTTGTTGGTTTGTTCGTTTGTTGGTTTGTTGGTTTGTTGGTTTGTTCGTTTGTTGGTTAGTTGGTTTATTGGTTTGTTGGCTTGTTCGTTTTTGGTTTGTTGGTTTGTTGGTTTGTTCGTTTGTTCGTTTGTTGGTTTGTTGGTTTGTTCGTTTGTTGGTTTGTTGGTTTGTTGGTTTGTTGGTTTGTTGGTTTGTTGGTTTGTTGGTTTGGTGGTTTGTTCGTTGGTTGGTTTGTTGGTTTGTTGGCTTGTTGGTTTGTTGGTTGGTTGGTGTGTTGTTTTGTTGGCTTGTTGGTTTGTTGGTTTGTTGGTTTGTTCGTTTGTTGGCTTGTTGGTTTGTTGGTTTGTTGGTTTGTTTCTTTTTTTGTTTTGTTGGTTTGTTGGCTTGTTGGCTTGTTGGTTTGTTCGTTTGTTGGTTTGTTCGTTTGTTGGTTTGTTGGTTTGTTCGTTTGTTGGTTTGTTGGTTTGTTGGTTTGTTCGTTTGTTGGTTAGTTGGTTTATTGGTTTGTTGGCTTGTTCGTTTTTGGTTTGTTGGTTTGTTGGTTTGTTCGTTTGTTCGTTTGTTGGTTTGTTGGTTTGTTCGTTTGTTGGTTTGTTGGTTTGTTGGTGTGTTGGTTTGTTGGTTTGTTGGTTTGTTGGTTTGGTGGTTTGTTCGTTTGTTGGTTTGTTGGTTTGTTGGTTTGTTAACTTGTTGGCTTGTTGGTTTGTTGGTTTGTTGGTTTGTTTGTTTGTTGGTTTGTTTGTTTGTTCGTTTGTTGGTTTGTTGGTTTGTTGGCATTTTGGTTTGTTGGTTTGTTGGATTGTTGGTTTGTTGGTTTGTTGGTTTATTCGTCTGTTGGCTTGCTGGTTTGTTGGCTTGTTGGCTTGTTGGTTTGTTGGCTTGTTGGCTTGTTGGTTTATTGGTTTGTTGGTTTGTTGGTTTGTTGGTTAGTTGGCTTGTTGGTTTGTTGGTTTGTTGGTTTGTTGGCTTGTTGGTTTGTTGGTTTTTTCTTTTGTTCGTTTGTTGGTTTGTTGGTTTGTTGGTTTGTTGGTTTGTTGGTTTGTTGGTTTGTTGGTTTGTTGGTTTGTTCGTTTGTTGGTTTGTTGGTTTGTTGGTTTGTTGATTTGTTGGTTTGTTGGTTTGTTCGTTTGTTGGTTTGTTGGTTTGTTGGCTTGTTGGTTTGTTGGTTGGTTGGTTTGTTGGTTTATTGGCTTGTTGGTTTGTTGGTTTGTTGGTTTGTTCGTTTGTTGGCTTGTTGGCTTGTTGGCTTGTTGGTTTGTTGGTTAGTTGGTTTGTTGGTTTGTTGGTTTGTTGGTTTGTTGGTTTGTTGGTTTGTTGGTTTGTTGGTTTATTGGTTTGTTGGTTTGTTGGTTTGTTGGTTTGTTCGTTTGTTGGTTTGTTGGTTTGTTCATTTGTTGGTTAGTTTGTTTATTGGTTTGTTGGCTTGTTGGTTTGTTGGTTTGTTGGCTTGTTGGTTTGTTGGTTTGTTGGTTTGTTCGTTTGTTGGCTTGTTGGTTTGTTGGCTTGTTTGTTTGTTGGCTAGTTGGTTTGTTGGTTTGTTGGTTTTGTAGGTTTGTAGGTATGTTGGTTTGTTGGTTTGTTGGCTTGTTGGTTTGTTGGCTTGTTGACTTGTTGGTTTGTTGGTTTGTTCGTTTGTTGGTTTGTTGGTTTGTTGGTTTGTTGGTTTGTTGGTTTGTTGGTTTGTTGGTTTGTTGGCTTGTTGGCTTGTTCGTTTGTTGGTTTGTTGGTTTGTCGGTTTGTTTGTTTGTTCGTTTGTTGGTTTGTTGGTTGGTTGGCTTGTCGGTTTGTTGGTTTGTTGGCTTGTTGGTTTGTTGGTTTGTTGGCTTGTTGGTTTGTTGGCTTGTTGGCTTGTTGGTTTGTTGGTTCGTTGGTTTGTTGGTTTGTTGGTTTGTTGGTTTGTTGGTTGTTGGCCTGATGGTTTGTTGGTTTTTTGGTTTGTTCGTTTGTTGGTTTGTTGGTTTGTTGGTTTGTTGGTTTGTTAATTTGTTGGTTTGGTGGTTTGTTGGTTTGTTGGTTTGTTCGTTTGTTGGTTTGTTGGTTTGTTGGTTTGTTGGTTTGTTCGTTTGTTGGTTTGTTAGCTTGTCGGTTTGTTGGTTTGTTGGTTTGTTGGTTTGTTGGTTTTGTAGGTTTGTAGGTATGTTGGTTTGTTGGTTTGTTGGCTTGTTGGTTAGTTGGTTTGTTGGTTTGTTGGTTTGTTGGTTTGTTGGTTTGTTGGTTTGTTGGTTTGTTGGTTTATTGGTTTGTTGGTTTGTTGGTTTGTTGGTTTGTTCGTTTGTTGGTTTGTTGGTTTGTTCATTTGTTGGTTAGTTTGTTTATTGGTTTGTTGGCTTGTTGGTTTGTTGGTTTGTTGGCTTGTTGGTTTGTTGGTTTGTTGGTTTTGTAGGTTTGTTGGTTTGTTGGTTTGTTGGTTTGTTGGTTTGTTGGTTTGTTGGTTTGTTGGTTTGTTGGCTTGTTGGCTTGTTCGTTTGTTGGTTTGTTGGTTTGTCGGTTTGTTTGTTTGTTCGTTTGTTGGTTTGTTGGTTGGTTGGCTTGTCGGTTTGTTGGTTTGTTGGCTTGTTGGTTTGTTGGTTTGTTGGCTTGTTGGTTTGTTGGCTTGTTGGCTTGTTGGTTTGTTGGTTCGTTGGTTTGTTGGTTTGTTGGTTTGTTGGTTTGTTGGTTGTTGGCCTGATGGTTTGTTGGTTTTTTGGTTTGTTCGTTTGTTGGTTTGTTGGTTTGTTGGTTTGTTGGTTTGTTAATTTGTTGGTTTGGTGGTTTGTTGGTTTGTTGGTTTGTTCGTTTGTTGGTTTGTTGGTTTGTTGGTTTGTTGGTTTATTGGTTTGTTGGTTTGTTGGTTTGTTGGTTTGTTCGTTTGTTGGTTTGTTGGTTTGTTCATTTGTTGGTTAGTTTGTTTATTGGTTTGTTGGCTTGTTGGTTTGTTGGTTTGTTGGCTTGTTGGTTTGTTGGTTTGTTGGTTTGTTCGTTTGTTGGCTTGTTGGTTTGTTGGCTTGTTTGTTTGTTGGCTAGTTGGTTTGTTGGTTTGTTGGTTTTGTAGGTTTGTAGGTATGTTGGTTTGTTGGTTTGTTGGCTTGTTGGTTTGTTGGCTTGTTGACTTGTTGGTTTGTTGGTTTGTTCGTTTGTTGGTTTGTTGGTTTGTTGGTTTGTTGGTTTGTTGGTTTGTTGGTTTGTTGGTTTGTTGGCTTGTTGGCTTGTTCGTTTGTTGGTTTGTTGGTTTGTCGGTTTGTTTGTTTGTTCGTTTGTTGGTTTGTTGGTTGGTTGGCTTGTCGGTTTGTTGGTTTGTTGGCTTGTTGGTTTGTTGGTTTGTTGGCTTGTTGGTTTGTTGGCTTGTTGGCTTGTTGGTTTGTTGGTTCGTTGGTTTGTTGGTTTGTTGGTTTGTTGGTTTGTTGGTTGTTGGCCTGATGGTTTGTTGGTTTTTTGGTTTGTTCGTTTGTTGGTTTGTTGGTTTGTTGGTTTGTTGGTTTGTTAATTTGTTGGTTTGGTGGTTTGTTGGTTTGTTGGTTTGTTCGTTTGTTGGTTTGTTGGTTTGTTGGTTTGTTGGTTTGTTCGTTTGTTGGTTTGTTAGCTTGTCGGTTTGTTGGTTTGTTGGTTTGTTGGTTTGTTGGTTTGTTGGATTGTTCGTTTGTTGGGTTGTTGGTTTGTTGGCTTGTTGGCTTGTTGGTTTGTTGGCTTGTTGGCTTGTTGGTTTGTTGGTTCGTTGGTTTGTTGGTTTGTTGGTTTGTTGGTTTGTTGGTTTGTGTGCTTGTTGGTTTGTTGGCTTGTTGGCTTGTTGGTTTGTTGGTTTGTTGGTTTGTTGGTTTGTTGGTTTGTTGGTTAGTTGGCTTGTTGGCTTTTTGGTTTGTTGGTTTGTTGGCTTGTTGGTTTGTTGGGTTTTTGGTTTGTTGGTTTTTGGTTTGTTGGTTTGTTGGTTTGTTCGTTTGTTGGTTTGTTGGTTTGTTCGTTTGTTGGTTTGTTGGTTTGTTGGTTTGTTGGTTTGTTGGTTTGTTGGCTTGTTGGTTTGTGGGTTTGTTGGTTTGTTGGTTTGTTGGTTTGTTCGTTTGTTGGCTTGTTGGTTTGTTGGTTTGTTGGTTTGTTGGTTTGTTGGTTTGTTGGTTTGTTGGCTTGTTGGCTTGTTGGTTTGTCGGTTTGTTGGCTTGTTGGTTTGTTGGTTTTTTGGTTTGTTCGTTTGTTGGTTTGTTGGTTTGTTGGTTTGTTAGTTTGTTGGTTTGTTGGTTTGGTGGTTTGTTGGTTTGTTGGTTTGTTCATTTGTTGGTTTGTTGGTTTGTTGGTTTGTTCGTTTGTTGGTTTGTTGGTTTGTTGGTTTGTTGGCTTGTTGGCTTGTTGGTTTGTTGGTTTGTTGGTTTGTTTGTTTGTTGGTTTGTTTGTTTGTCCGTTTGTTGGTTTGTTGGTTTGCTGGCATTTTGGTTTGTTGGTTTGTTGGATTGTTGGTTTGTTGGTTTGTTTGTTTGTTGGTTTATTCGTCTGTTGGCTTGCTGGTTTGTTGGCTTGTTGGCTTGTTGGTTTGTTGGCTTGTTGGCTTGTTGGCTTGTTGGTTTGTTGGTTTGTTGGTTTGTTGGTTTGTTGGTTAGTTGGCTTGTTGGTTTGTTGGTTTGTTGGTTTGTTGGCTTGTTGGTTTGTTGGTTTTTTGGTTTGTTCGTTTGTTGGTTTGTTGGTTTGTTGGTTTGTTGGTTTGTTGGTTTGTTGGTTTGTTGGTTTGTTGGTTTGTTGGTTTGTTGGTTTGTTCGTTTGTTGGTTTGTTGGTTTGTTGGTTTGTTGATTTGTTGGTGTGTTGGTTTGTTCGTTTGTTGGTTTGTTGGTTTGTTGGCTTGTTGGTTTGTTGGTTGGTTGGTTTGTTGGTTTGTTGGCTTGTTGGTTTGTTGGTTTGTTGGTTTGTTCGTTTGTTGGCTTGTTGGCTTGTTGGTTTGTTGGTTAGTTGGTTTGTTGGTTTGTTGGTTTGTTGGGTTGTTGGTTTGTTGGTTTGTTGGTTTGTTGGTTTGTTGGTTTGTTGGTTTGTTGGTTTGTTGGTTTGTTGGTTTGTTCGTTTGTGGGTTTGTTGGTTTGTTGGTTTGTTGGTTTGTTTGTATGTTGGTTTGTTCGTTTGTTGGTTTGTTGGTTTGTTCATTTGTTGGTTAGTTTGTTTATTGGGTTGTTGGCTTGTTGGTTTGTTGGTTTGTTGGCTTGTTGGTTTGTTGGTTTGTTCGTTTGTTCGTTTGTTGGCTTGTTGGTTTGTTGGCTTGTTTGTTTGTTGGCTAGTTGGTTTGTTGGTTTGTTGGTTTTGTAGGTTTGTAGGTATGTTGGTTTGTTGGTTTGTTGGCTTGTTGGTTTGTTGGCTTGTTGGCTTGTTTGTTTGTTCGTTTGTTGGTTTGTTGGTTTGTTGGTTTGTTGGTTTGTTGGTTTGTTTGTTTGTTGGTTTGTTCGTTTGTTGGCTTGTTGGTTGTTGGCCTGATGGTTTGTTGGTTTTTTGGTTTGTTCGTTTGTTGGTTTGTTGGTTTGTTGGTTTGTTGGTTTGTTAATTTGTTGGTTTGGTGGTTTGTTGGTTTGTTGGTTTGTTCGTTTGTTGGTTTGTTGGTTTGTTGGTTTGTTGGTTTGTTCGTTTGTTGGTTTGTTAGCTTGTCGGTTTGTTGGTTTGTTGGTTTGTTGGTTTGTTGGTTTGTTGGAGTGTTCGTTTGTTGGGTTGTTGGTTTGTTGGCTTGTTGGCTTGTTGGTTTGTTGGCTTGTTGGCTTGTTGGTTTGTTGGTTCGTTGGTTTGTTGGTTTGTTGGTTTGTTGGTTTGTTGGTTTGTGTGCTTGTTGGTTTGTTGGCTTGTTGGCTTGTTGGTTTGTTGGTTTGTTGGTTTGTTGGTTTGTTGGTTTGTTGGTTAGTTGGCTTGTTGGCTTTTTGGTTTGTTGGTTTGTTGGCTTGTTGGTTTGTTGGGTTTTTGGTTTGTTCATTTTTGGTTTGTTGGTTTGTTGGTTTGTTCGTTTGTTGGTTTGTTGGTTTGTTCGTTTGTTGGTTTGTTGGTTTGTTGGTTTGTTGGTTTGTTGGTTTGTTGGCTTGTTGGTTTGTGGGTTTGTTGGTTTGTTGGTTTGTTGGTTTGTTCGTTTGTTGGCTTGTTGGTTTGTTGGTTTGTTGGTTTGTTGGTTTGTTGGTTTGTTGGTTTGTTGGCTTGTTGGCTTGTTGGTTTGTCGGTTTGTTGGCTTGTTGGTTTGTTGGTTTTTTGGTTTGTTCGTTTGTTGGTTTGTTGGTTTGTTGGTTTGTTAGTTTGTTGGTTTGTTGGTTTGGTGGTTTGTTGGTTTGTTGGTTTGTTCATTTGTTGGTTTGTTGGTTTGTTGGTTTGTTGGTTTGTTCGTTTGTTGGTTTGTTGGTTTGTTGGTTTGTTGGCTTGTTGGCTTGTTGGTTTGTTGGTTTGTTGGTTTGTTTGTTTGTTGGTTTGTTTGTTTGTCCGTTTGTTGGTTTGTTGGTTTGTTGGCATTTTGGTTTGTTGGTTTGTTGGATTGTTGGTTTGTTGGTTTGTTTGTTTGTTGATTTATTCGTCTGTTGGCTTGCTGGTTTGTTGGCTTGTTGGCTTGTTGGTTTGTTGGCTTGTTGGCTTGTTGGCTTGTTGGTTTGTTGGTTTGTTGGTTTGTTGGTTTGTTGGTTAGTTGGCTTGTTGGTTTGTTGGTTTGTTGGTTTGTTGGCTTGTTGGTTTGTTGGTTTTTTGGTTTGTTCGTTTGTTGGTTTGTTGGTTTGTTGGTTTGTTGGTTTGTTGGTTTGTTGGTTTGTTGGTTTGTTGGTTTGTTGGTTTGTTGGTTTGTTCGTTTGTTGGTTTGTTGGTTTGTTGGTTTGTTGATTTGTTGGTGTGTTGGTTTGTTCGTTTGTTGGTTTGTTGGTTTGTTGGCTTGTTGGTTTGTTGGTTGGTTGGTTTGTTGGTTTGTTGGCTTGTTGGTTTGTTGGTTTGTTGGTTTGTTCGTTTGTTGGCTTGTTGGCTTGTTGGTTTGTTGGTTAGTTGGTTTGTTGGTTTGTTGGTTTGTTGGGTTGTTGGTTTGTTGGTTTGTTGGTTTGTTGGTTTGTTGGTTTGTTGGTTTGTTGGTTTGTTGGTTTGTTGGTTTGTTCGTTTGTGGGTTTGTTGGTTTGTTGGTTTGTTGGTTTGTTGGTTTGTTGGTATGTTGGTTTGTTCGTTTGTTGGTTTGTTGGTTTGTTCATTTGTTGGTTAGTTTGTTTATTGGGTTGTTGGCTTGTTGGTTTGTTGGTTTGTTGGCTTGTTGGTTTGTTGGTTTGTTCGTTTGTTCGTTTGTTGGCTTGTTGGTTTGTTGGCTTGTTTGTTTGTTGGCTAGTTGGTTTGTTGGTTTGTTGGTTTTGTAGGTTTGTAGGTATGTTGGTTTGTTGGTTTGTTGGCTTGTTGGTTTGTTGGCTTGTTGGCTTGTTGGTTTGTTCGTTTGTTGGTTTGTTGGTTTGTTGGTTTGTTGGTTTGTTGGTTTGTTTGTTTGTTGGTTTGTTCGTTTGTTGGCTTGTTGGTTTGTTGGCTTATTGGTTTGTTGGTTTCTTGATTTGTCGGTTTGTTTGTTTGTTGGTTTGTTGGTTGGTTGGCTTGTCGGTTTGTTGGTTTGTTGGCTTGTTGGCTTGTTGGTTTGTCGGTTTGTTGGCTTGTTGGTTTGTTGGTTTTTTGGTTTGTTCGTTTGTTGGTTTGTTGGTTTGTTGGTTTGTTAGTTTGTTGGTTTGTTGGTTTGGTGGTTTGTTGGTTTGTTGGTTTGTTCATTTGTTGGTTTGTTGGTTTGTTGGTTTGTTGGTTTGTTCGTTTGTTGGTTTGTTGGTTTGTTGGTTTGTTGGCTTGTTGGCTTGTTGGTTTGTTGGTTTGTTGGTTTGTTTGTTTGTTGGTTTGTTTGTTTGTTCGTTTGTTGGTTTGTTGGTTTGTTGGCATTTTGGTTTGTTGGTTTGTTGGATTGTTGGTTTGTTGGTTTGTTGATTTGTTGGTTTATTCGTCTGTTGGCTTGCTGGTTTGTTGGCTTATTGGCTTGTTGGTTTGTTGGCTTGTTGGCTTGTTGGCTTGTTGGTTTGTTGGTTTGTTGGTTTGTTGGTTTGTTGGTTAGTTGGCTTGTTGGTTTGTTGGTTTGTTGGTTTGTTGGCTTGTTGGTTTGTTGGTTTTTTGGTTTGTTCGTTTGTTGGTTTGTTGGTTTGTTGGTTTGTTGGTTTGTTGGTTTGTTGGTTTGTTGGTTTGTTGGTTTGTTGGTTTGTTGGTTTGTTGGTTTGTTGGTTTGTTGGTTTGTTGGTTTGTTGGTTTGTTCGTTTGTTGGTTTGTTGGTTTGTTGGTTTGTTGATTTGTTGGTGTGTTGGTTTGTTCGTTTGTTGGTTTGTTGGTTTGTTGGCTTGTTGGTTTGTTGGTTGGTTGGTTTGTTGGTTTGTTGGCTTGTTGGTTTGTTGGTTTGTTGGTTTGTTCGTTTGTTGGCTTGTTGGCTTGTTGGTTTGTTGGTTAGTTGGTTTGTTGGTTTGTTGGTTTGTTGGTTTGTTGGTTTGTTGGTTTGTTGGTTTGTTGGTTTGTTAGTTTGTTGGTTTGTTGGTTTGTTGGTTTGTTGGTTTGTTGGTTTGTTCGTTTGTTGGTTTGTTGGTTTGTTGGTTTGTTGGTTTGTTGGTTTGTTGGTTTGTTCGTTTGTTGGTTTGTTGGTTTGTTCATTTGTTGGTTAGTTTGTTTATTGAGTTGTTGGCTTGTTGGTTTGTTGGTTTGTTGGCTTGTTGGTTTGTTGGTTTGTTCGTTTGTTCGTTTTTTGGCTTGTTGGTTTGTTGGCTTGTTTGTTTGTTGGCTAGTTGGTTTGTTGGTTTGTTGGTTTTGTAGGTTTGTAGGTATGTTGGTTTGTTGGTTTGTTGGCTTGTTGGTTTGTTGGCTTGTTGGCTTGTTGGTTTGTTCGTTTGTTGGTTTGTTGGTTTGTTGGTTTGTTGGTTTGTTGGTTTGTTTGTTTGTTGGTTTGTTCGTTTGTTGGCTTGTTGGTTTGTTGGCTTATTGGTTTGTTGGTTTGTTGATTTGTCGGTTTGTTTGTTTGTTGGTTTGTTGGTTGGTTGGCTTGTCGGTTTGTTGGTTTGTTGGCTTGTTGGTTTGTTGGCTTGTTGGTTTGTTGGCTTATTAGTTTGTTGGTTTGTTGATTTGTCGGTTTGTTTGTTTGTTGGTTTGTTGGCTTGTTGGTTTGTTGGTTTGTTGGTTTGTTCGTTTGTTGGCTTGTTGGCTTGTTGGTTTGTTGGTTAGTTGGTTTGTTGGTTTGTTGGTTTGTTGGGTTGTTGGTTTGTTGGTTTGTTGGTTTGTTGGTTTGTTGGTTTGTTGGTTTGTTGGTTTGTTGGTTTGTTGGTTTGTTCGTTTGTGGGTTTGTTGGTTTGTTGTTTTGTTGGTTTGTTGGTTTGTTGGTTTGTTCGTTTGTTGGTTTGTTGGTTTGTTCATTTGTTGGTTAGTTTGTTTATTGGGTTGTTGGCTTGTTGGTTTGTTGGTTTGTTGGCTTGTTGGTTTGTTGGTTTGTTCGTTTGTTCGTTTGTTGGCTTGTTGGTTTGTTGGCTTGTTTGTTTGTTGGCTAGTTGGTTTGTTGGTTTGTTGGTTTTGTAGGTTTGTAGGTATGTTGGTTTGTTGGTTTGTTGGCTTGTTGGTTTGTTGGCTTGTTGGCTTGTTGGTTTGTTCGTTTGTTGGTTTGTTGGTTTGTTGGTTTGTTGGTTTGTTGGTTTGTTTGTTTGTTGGTTTGTTCGTTTGTTGGCTTGTTGGTTTGTTGGCTTATTGGTTTGTTGGTTTGTTGATTTGTCGGTTTGTTTGTTTGTTGGTTTGTTGGTTGGTTGGCTTGTCGGTTTGTTGGTTTGTTGGCTTGTTGGCTTGTTGCTTTGTCGGTTTGTTGGCTTGTTGGTTTGTTGGTTTTTTGGTTTGTTCGTTTGTTGGTTTGTTGGTTTGTTGGTTTGTTAGTTTGTTGGTTTGTTGGTTTGGTGGTTTGTTGGTTTGTTGCTTTGTTCATTTGTTGGTTTGTTGGTTTGTTGGTTTGTTGGTTTGTTCGTTTGTTGGTTTGTTGGTTTGTTGGTTTGTTGGCTTGTTGGCTTGTTGGTTTGTTGGTTTGTTGGTTTGTTTGTTTGTTGGTTTGTTTGTTTGTTCGTTTGTTGGTTTGTTGGTTTGTTGGCATTTTGGTTTGTTGGTTTGTTGGATTGTTGGTTTGTTGGTTTGTTGGTTTGTTGGTTTATTCGTCTGTTGGCTTGCTGGTTTGTTGGCTTGTTGGCTTGTTGGTTTGTTGGCTTGTTGGCTTGTTGGCTTGTTGGTTTGTTGGTTTGTTGGTTTGTTGGTTTGTTGGTTAGTTGGCTTGTTGGTTTGTTGGTTTGTTGGTTTGTTGGCTTGTTGGTTTGTTGGTTTTTTGGTTTGTTCGTTTGTTGGTTTGTTGGTTTGTTGGTTTGTTGGTTTGTTGGTTTGTTGGTTTGTTGGTTTGTTGGTTTGTTGGTTTGTTGGTTTGTTGGTTTGTTGGTTTGTTGGTTTGTTGGTTTGTTGGTTTGTTCGTTTGTTGGTTTGTTGGTTTGTTGGTTTGTTGATTTGTTGGTGTGTTGGTTTGTTACTTTGTTGGTTTGTTGGTTTGTTGGCTTGTTGGTTTGTTGGTTGGTTGGTTTGTTGGTTTGTTGGCTTGTTGGCTTGTTGGTTTGTTGGTTTGTTCGTTTGTTGGCTTGTTGGCTTGTTGGTTTGTTGGTTAGTTGGTTTGTTGGTTTGTTGGTTGGTTGGTTTGTTGGTTTGTTGGTTTGTTGGTTTGTTGGTTTGTTAGTTTGTTGGTTTGTTGGTTTGTTGGTTTGTTGGTTTGTTGGTTTGTTCGTTTGTTGGTTTGTTGGTTTGTTGGTTTGTTGGTTTGTTGGTTTGTTGGTTTGTTTGTTTGTTGGTTTGTTGGTTTGTTCATTTGTTGGTTAGTTTGTTTATTGAGTTGTTGGCTTGTTGGTTTGTTGGTTTGTTGGCTTGTTGGTTTGTTGGTTTGTTCGTTTGTTCGTTTTTTGGCTTGTTGGTTTGTTGGCTTGTTTGTTTGTTGGCTGGTTGGTTTGTTGGTTTGTTGGTTTTGTAGGTTTGTAGGTATGTTGGTTTGTTGGTTTGTTGGCTTGTTGGTTTGTTGGCTTGTTGGCTTGTTGGTTTGTTCGTTTGTTGGTTTGTTGGTTTGTTGGTTTGTTGGTTTGTTGGTTTGTTTGTTTGTTGGTTTGTTCGTTTGTTGGCTTGTTGGTTTGTTGGCTTATTGGTTTGTTGGTTTGTTGATTTGTCGGTTTGTTTGTTTGTTGGTTTGTTGGTTGGTTGGCTTGTCGGTTTGTTGGTTTGTTGGCTTGTTGGTTTGTTGGTTTGTTGGTTTGTTCGTTTGTTGGCTTGTTGGTTTGTTGGCTTGTTGGCTTGTTGGTTTGTTGGCTTGTTGGCTTGTTGGTTTGTTGGTTCGTTGGTTTGTTGGTTTGTTGGTTTGTTGGTTTGTTGGCCTGTTGGTTTGTTGGTTTTTTGGTTTGTTCGTTTGTTGGTTTGTTGGTTTGTTGGTTTGTTGGTTTGTTAATTTGTTTGGTTGGTGGTTTGTTGGTTTGTTGGTTTGTTCGTTTGTTGGTTTGTTGGTTTGTTGGTTTGTTGGTTTGTTCGTTTGTTGGTTTGTTGGCTTGTCGGTTTGTTGGTTTGTTGGTTTGTTGGTTTGTTGGTTTGTTGGTTTGTTCGTTTGTTGGCTTGTTGGTTTGTTGGCTTGTTGGCTTGTTGGTTTGTTGGCTTGTTGGCTTGTTGGTTTGTTGGTTCGTTGGTTTGTTGGTTTGTTGGTTTGTTGGTTTGTTGGTTTGTTGGCTTGTTGGTTTGTTGGCTTGTTGGCTTGTTGGTTTGTTGGTTTGTTGGTTTGTTGGTTTGTTGGTTTGTTGGTTAGTTGGCTTGTTGGCTTTTTGGTTTGTTGGTTTGTTGGCTTGTTGGTTTGTTGGTTTTTTGGTTTGTTCGTTTTTGGTTTGTTGGTTTGTTGGTTTGTTCGTTTGTTGGTTTGTTGGTTTGTTCGTTTGTTGGTTTGCTGGTTTGTTGGTTTGTTGGTTTGTTGGTTTGGTGGTTTGTTCGTTTGTTGGTTTGTTGGTTTGTTGGTTTGTTGGCTTGTTGGTTTGATGGTTGGCTGGTTTGTTGTTTTGTTGGCTTGTTGGTTTGTTGGTTTGTTGGTTTGCTCGTTTGTTGGCTTGTTGGTTTGTTGGCTTGTTGGTTTGTTGGCTAGTTGGTTTGTTGGTTTGTTGGTTTGTTGGTCTGTTGGTTTGTTGGTTTGTTGGTTTGTTGGTTTGTTGGTTTGTTGGTTTGTTGGTTTGTTCGTTTGTTGGTTTGTTGGTTTGTTGGTTTGTTGGTTTGTTCGTTTGTTGGTTTGTTGGTTTGTTAGTTTGTTGGTTAGTTGGTTAATTGGTTTGTTGGTTTGTTCGTTTGTTGGTTTGTTGGTTTGTTGGTTTGTTGGTTTGTTGGTTTGTTGGTTTGTTGGCTTGTTGGTTTGTTGGTTTGTTGGTTTGTTGGTTTGTTGGTTTGGTGGTTTGTTCGTTTGTTGGTTTGTTGGTTTGTTGGTTTGTTGGCTTGTTGGTTTGTTGGTTTGTTGGTTTGTTGGTTTGTTGGTTTGTTGGTTTGTTGGTTTGTTGGTTTGTTCGTTTGTTGGTTTGTTGGTTTGTTGGTTTGTTGGTTTGTTGGTTTGTTGGTTTGTTGGTTTGTTGGTTTGTTGGCTTGTTGGTTTGTTGGTTTGTTGGTTTGTTGGTTTGTTGGTTTGTTGGTTTGTTCGTTTGTTGGTTTGTTGGTTTATTGGCTTGTTGGTTTGTGGGTTTGTTGGTTTGTTCGTTTGTTCGTTTGTTGGTTTGTTCGTTTGTTGGTTTGTTGGTTTGTTGGTTTGTTCGTTTGTTGGTTTGTTGGTTTGTTGGTTTGTTGGTTTGTTGGTTTGTTCGTTTGTTGGTTTGTTCGTTTGTTGGTTTGTTTGTTTGTTGGCTTGTTGGTTTGTTGGTTTGTTGGCTTGTTGGTTTGTTGGTTTGTTGGTTTGTTCGTTTGTTGGTTTGTTGGTTTGTTGGTTTGTTGGTTTGTTGGTTTGTTGGCTTGTTGGTTTGTTGGTTTGTTGGTTTGTTGGTTTGTTGGTTTGTTGGTTTGTTGGTTTGTTGGTTTGTTAGTTTGTTCGTTTGTTGGTTTGTTGGTTTGTTGGTTTGTTGGCTTGTTGGTTTGTTGGCTTGTTGGCTTGTTGGTTTGTTGGTTTGTTGGTTTGTTGGTTTGTTGGCTTGTTGATTTGTTGGTTTGTTGGTTTGTTGGTTTGTTGGTTTGTTGGTTTGTTGGCTTGTTGGCTTGTTGGTTTGTTGGTTTGTTTATTTGTTCGTTTGTTGGTTTGTTGGTTTGTTGGTTTGTTGGCTTGTTGGTTTGTTGGTTTGTGGTTTTTTGGTTTGTTGGTTTGTTGGTTTGTTGGTTTGTTGGTTTGTTGGTTTGTTCGTTTGTTGGTTCGTTGGTTCGTTTGTTTGTTCGTTTGTTGGCTTGTTGGTTTGTTGGTTTGTTGGTTTGTTGGTTTGCTGGCTTGTTGGCTTGTTGGTTTGTTGGTTTGTTCGTTTGTTGGTTTGTTGGTTTGTTCGTTTGTTGGTTTATTGGTTTGTTGGTTTGTTGGCTTGTTGGTTTGTTGGCTTGTTGGTTTGTTGGTTTGTTGGTTTGTTGGTTTGTTGGTTTGTTGGTTTGTTGGTTTGTTCGTTTGTTGGTTTGTTCGTTTGTTGGCTTGTCGGTTTGTTGGTTTGTTGGTTTGTTGGTTTGTTGGTTTGTTGGTTTGTTGGTTTGTTGGTAAGTTGGTTTGATGGTTTGTTGGTTTGTTGGTTTGTTGGTTTGTTGGTTTGTTTGCTTGTTGGTTTGTTGGTTTGTTTGTTTGTTCATTTGTTGGTTTGTTGCTTTGTTGGCTTGTTGGTTTGTTGGTTTGTTGATTTGTTGGTTAGTTGGTTTGTTGGTTTGTTGCTTTAATGGTTTGTTGGCTTGTTGGTTTATTGGCATGTTGGTTTGTTGGTTTGTTGGTTTATTGGTTTGTTGGTTTGTTGGTTTATTGGTTTGTTGGTTTGTTGGTTTGTTGATTTGTTGGTTGGTTGGTTTGTTGGTTTGTTGGTTTGTTGGTTTGTTGGTTTGTTGGTTTGTAGGTTTGTTGGTTTGTTGGTTTGTTGGTTTGTTGGTTTGTTGGTTTGTTGGTTTGTTGGTTTGTTCGTTTGTTGGTTTGTTGGTTTGTTGGTTTGTTTGTTTGTTGGTTTGTTCGTTTGTTGGCTTATTGGTTTGTTGGCTTGCTGGTTTGTTGGTTTGTTGGTTTGTTGGTTTGTTGGTTTGTCGGTTTGTTTGTTTGTTCGCTTGTTGGTTTGTTGGTTTGTTGGCTTATTGGTTTGTTGGTTTGTTGGCTTGTTGGCTTGTTGGTTTGTTGATTTGTTGGTTTGTTGGTTTGTTCGTTTGTTGGCTTGTTGGTTCGTTGGCTTGTTGGCTTGTTGATTTGTTGGCTTGTTGGCTTGTTGGTTTATTGGTTTGTTGGTTTGTTGGTTTGTTGGTTTGTTGGTTTTTTGGTTTGTTGGTTTGTTTCCTTGTTGGCTTGTTGGTTTGTTGGTTTGTTAGTTTGTTGGCTTGTTTGTTCGTTGGTTTGTTGGTTTATTGTCTTGTTGGTTTGTTGGTTTGTTGGTTTGTTGGCTTGTTGGCTTGTTGGTTTGTTGGTTTGTTGGTTTGTTGGTTTGTTGGTTTGTTGGTTTGTTGGTTTGTTGGTTTGTTGGTTTGTTCGTTTGGTGGTTTGTTGGTTTGTTAGTTTTGTTGGTTTGTTCGTTTGTTGGTTTGTTCGTTTGTTGGTAAGTTGGTTTATTGGTTTGTTGGCTTGTTGGTTTGTTGGTTTGTTCCTTTGTTGGCTTGTTGGTTTGTTGATTGTTGGTTTGTTCGTTTGTTGGCTTGTTGGTTTGTTGGCTTGTTGGTTTGTTGGCTAGTTGGTTTGTTGGTTTGTTCGTTTGGTGGTTTGTTGGTTTGTTGGTTTGTTGGTTTGTTGGTTTGTTGGTTTTTTGGTTTTTTGGTTTGTTGGCTTGTTGGTTTGTTGGTTTGTTGGTTTGTTCATTTGTTGGTTTTTTTGTTTGTTGGTTTGTTGGTTTGTTGGCTTGTTGGTTTGTTGCTTTGTTGGTTTGTTGGTTTGTTGGTTTGTTGGTTTATTTGTTTGTTGGTTTGTTGGTTTACCGGCTTGTTGGTTTGTTGGTTTGTTGATTTGTTGGTTTGTTGGTTTGTTGGTTTGTTGGTTTGTTGGTTTGTTGGTTTGTTGGTTTGTTGGTTTGTTGGTTTGTTGGTTTGTTGGCTTGTTGGCTTGCTGGCTTGTTGGTTTGTTGGCTTGTTGGCTTGTTGGTTTGTTGGTTTGTTCGTTTGTTGGCTTTTTGGTCTGTTGGTTTGTGGGCTTGTTGGCTTGTTGGTTTGTTGGTTTGTTGGCTTGTAGGTTTGTTGGTTTGTTGGTTTGTTGGTTTGTTGGTTTGTTGGTTTGTTGGTTTGTTGGTTTGTTGGTTTGTTGGTTTGTTGGTTTGTTGGTTTGTTGGTTTGTTGGTTTGTTGGTTTGTTGGTTTGTTGGTTTGTTGGTTTGTTGGTTTGTTGGCTTGTTGATTTGTTGGTTTGTTGGTTTGTTGGTTTGTTGGTTTGTTGGTTTGTTCGTTTGTTGGTTTGTTGGTGTTTTGGCTTGTTGGTTTGGTGGCTTGTTGGTTTGTTGGTTTGTTCGTTTGTTGGTTTAATGGTTTGTTGGTTTGTAAGCTTGTTGGCTTGTTGGTTTGTTGGTTTGTAGGTTTGTTCGTTTGTTCGTTTGTTGGTTTGTTGGTTTGTTGGTTTGTTGGTTTGTTGGTTTGTTCGTTTGTTGGTTTGTTCGTTTGTTGGCTTGTTGGTTTGTTGGTTTGTTGCCTTGTTGGTTTGTTGGTTTGTGGGTTTGTTGGTTTGTTGGTTTGTTGGTTTGCTGGTTTGTGGGCTTGTTAGTTTGTTGGTTTGTTGGTTTGTTGGTTTGTTGGTTTGTTGGTTTTTTCGTTTGTTGGTTTGTTGGTTTGTTGGCTTGTTGGTTTGTTGGCTTGTTGGCTTGTTTGTTTGTTGGTTTGTTCGTTTGTTGGTTTGTTTGTTTGTTGGTTTGTTCGTTTGTTGGTTTGTTGGATTGTTGGCTTGTTGGTTTGTTGGCTTGTTGGCTTGTTGGTTTGTTGGTTTGTTCGTTTGTTGGTTTGTTGGTTTGTTGGTTTGTTGGCTTGTTGGCTTGTTGGTTTGTTGGTTTGTTGGCTTGTTGGTTTGTTGCTTTGTTAGTTTGTTGGTTTGTTGGTTTGTTCGTTTGTTCGGTTGTTGGTTTGTTGGTTTGTTGGTTTGTTGGTTTGTTGGTTTGTTGGTTTGTTGGTTTGTTGGTTTGTTGGCTTGTTGGCTTGTTGGTTTGTTGGTTTGTTTGTTTGTTCGTTTGTTGGTTTGTTGGTTTGTTGGCTTGTTGGTATGTTCGTTTGTTGGTTTCTTGGTTTGTTGGTTTGTTAGTTTGTTCGTTTGTTGGTTTGTTGGTTTGTTTATTTGTTCGTTTGTTGGCTTGTTGGTTTGTTGGTTTGTTGGTTTGTTGGTTTGTTGGTTTGTTGGTTTGTTATTTTGTTGCTTTGTTGGTTTGTTCGTTTGTTGGTTTGTTCGTTTGTTGGCTTTTTGGTTTGTTGGTTTGTTGGCTTGTTGGTTTGTTGGTTTGTTGGCTTGTTGGTTTGTTGGTTTGTTGGTTTGTTGGTTTGTTGGTTTGTTGGTTTGTTGGTTTGTTCGTTTGTTGGTTTGTTGGTTTGTTCGTTTGTTGGCTTGTTGGTTTGTTGGCTTGTTGGCTTGTTTGTTTGTTGGTTTGTTCGTTTGTTGGTTTGTTGGTTTGTTGGTTTGTTGGCTTTTTATATTGTTGGTTTGTTGGTTTGTTGGCTTTTTGGTTTGTTGGTTTGTTGGTTTGTCGGTTTGTTGGTTTGTTCATTTGTTCGTTTGTTGGTTTTTTGATTTGTTGGTTTGTTCGTTTGTTGGTTTGTTCGTTTGTTGGCTTGTTGGTTTGTTGGTTTGTTGGCTTGTTGGTTTGTTGGTTTGTTGGTTTGTTGGTTAGTTGGTTTGTTGGTTTGTTGGTTTGTTGGCTTGTTTGCTTGTTGGTTTGTTGGCTTGTTGGTTTGTTGGTTTGTTGGTTTGTTGGTTTGTTGGTTTGTTGGTTTGTTGTTTTGTTGGTTTGTTGACTTGTTGGTTGTTGGTTTGTTAGTTTGTTGGTTTGTTGGTTTGTTGGTTTGTAGTTTGTTGGCTTGTTGGTTTGTTGGTTTGTTGGCTTGTTGGTTTGTTGGTTTGTTGGTTTCTTGGTTTGTTGGTTTGTTGGTTTGTTGGTTTGTTCGTTTATTGGTTTGTTGGTTCGTTGGTTTGTTTGTTTGTTGGTTTGTTGGCTTGTTGGTTTGTTGGCTTGTTGGTTTATTGGTTTGTTGGTTTGTTGGTTTGTTGGTTTGTTGGTTTGTTTGTTTGTTCGCTTGTTGGTTTGTTGGTTTGTTGGCTTGGTGCTTTGTTGGTTTGTTGGCTTGTTGGTTTGTTGATTTGTTGGTTTGTTGGTTTTTTCGTTTGTTGGCTTGTTGGTTCGTTGGCTTGTTGGCTTGTTGGTTTGTTGGCTTGTTGGTTTGTTGGTTTGTTGGTTTGTTGGTTTGTTGGTTTGTTGGTTTGTTGGCTTGTTGGCTTGTTGATTTGTTGGTTTGTTGGCTTGTTGGTTTGTTGGGTTTTTGGTTTGTTCGTTTGTTGGTTTGTTGGTTTGTTGGTTTGTTGGTTTGTTGGTTTGTTGGTTTGTTAGTTTGTTGGTTTGTTGGTTTGTTGGTTTGTTGGTTTGTTGGTTTGTTGGTTTGTTGGTTTGTCGGTTTGTTGGTTTGTTCATTTGTTCGTTTGTTGGTTTTTTGATTTGTTGGTTTGTTCGTTTGTTGGTTTGTTCATTTGTTGGCTTGTTGGTTTGTTGGTTTGTTGGCTTGTTGGTTTGTTGGTTTGTTGGTTTGTTGGTTTGTTGGTTAGTTGGTTTGTTGGTTTGTTGGTTTGTTGGTTTGTTGACTTGTTGGCTTGTTGATTTGTTGGTTTGTTGGCTTGTTGGTTTGTTGGGTTTTTGGTTTGTTCGTTTGTTGGTTTGTTGGTTTGTTGGTTTGTTGGTTTGTTGGTTTGTTGGTTTGTTGGTTTGTTGGTTTGTTAGTTTGTTGGTTTGTTGGTTTGTTGGTTTGTTGGTTTGTTGGTTTGTTGGTATGTTGGTGTGTTGGTTTGTTGGTTTGTTCGTTTGTTGGTTTGTTGGTTTGTTGGTTTGTTGGTTGGTTCGTTTGTTGGTTTGTTGGTTTGTTGGTTTGTTGGCTTGTTGGCATGTTGGTTTGTTGGTTTGTTGGTTTGTTTGTTTGTTGGTTTGTTCGTTTGTTGGTTTGTTGGTTTGTTGGTTTGTTGGTTTGTTCGTTTGTTGGTTTGTTGGTTTGTTGGTTTGTTGGTTTGTTGGTTTGTTGGTTTGTTGGTTTGTTGGTTTGTTTGTTTGTTGGTTTGTTCGTTTATTGGTTTGTTGGTTACTTGGTTTGTTGATTTGTTAGTTTGTTGGTTTGTTGGCTTGTTGGTTTGTTGCTTTGTTGGTTTTTTGGTTTGTTAGTTTGTTGGGTTGTTGGTTTGTTGGTTTTTTGTTGGTTTGTTGGTTTATTTGTTTGTTATTTTGTTGGTTTGTTGGTTTGTTGGTTTGTTGGTTTGTTGGTTTGTTGGTTTGTTGGTTTATTTGTTTGTTGGTTTGTGGGTTTGTTTGTTTATTGGTTTGTTGGCTTGTTGGTTTGTTGGTTTGCTGGCTTATTGGTTACTTGGTTTGTTGGTTTGTTGGTTTGTTGGCTTGTTGGTTTGTTGGTTTGTTGGTTTGTTGGTTTGTTGGCTTGTTGGCTTGTTGGCTTGTTGGTTTGTTGGTTTGTTAGTTTGTTGGCTTGTTGGTTTGTTGGTTTGTTGGTTTATTGGCTTGTTGGTTTGTTGGCTTGTTGGTTTGTTGGCTTGTTGGCTTGTTGGTTTTTTGGTTTGTTGGTTTGTTGGTTTGTTGGTTTGTTGGTCAGTTGGCTTGTTGGTTTGTTGGTTTGTTGGTTTCTTGGTTTGTTGGCTTGTTGGTTTGTTGGTTTGTTGGTTTGTTGGTTTGTTGGTTTGTTGGTTTGTTGGTTTGTTGGTTTGTTCGTTTGTTCGTTTGTTCGTTTGTTCGTTTGTTCGTTTGTTGGTTTGTTGGTTTGTTGGCTTGTTGGTTTGTTGGCTTGTTGGCTTGTTGGTTTGTTAGTTTGTTCGTCCGTTGGTTTGTTGGTTTGTTGGTTTGTTGGTTTTTTGGGTTGTTGGTTTGTTATTTTGTTGGCTTGTTGGCTTGTTGGTTTGTTGGTATATTGGTTTGTTGGCTTGTTGGTTTGTTGGTTTTGTTGGTTTGTTGGTTTGTTGGTTTGTTGGTTTGTTGGTTTGTTGGTTTGTTGGTTTGTTGGTTTGTTGGTTTGTGTGTTTGTTGGTTTGTTTGTTTGTTGGTTTGTTCGTTTGTTGGTTTGTTGGTTTGTTGGTTTGTTGGTTTGTTGGTTTGTTGGCTTGTTGGTTTGTTGGTTTGTTGGCCTGTTGGTTTGTTGGTTTGTTGGTTTGTTGGTTTGTTGGTTTGTTGGTTTGTTGGTTTGTTGGTTTGTTGGTTTGTTGGTTTGTTGGTTTGTTGGTTTGTTGGTTTGTTGGTTTGTTGATTTGTTGGTTTGTTGGTTTGTTGGTTTCTTGGTTTGTTGGTTTGTTGATTTGTTCGTTTGTTGGTTTGTTGGTTTGTTGGTTTGTTGGTTTGTTGACTTGTTGGCTTGTTGGTTTGTTGGTTTGTAGGCTTGTTGGTTTGTTGGTTTGTTGGTTTGTTGGTTTGTTGGTTTGTTGGTTTGTTGGTTTGTTGGTTTGTTGGTTTGTTGGTTTGTTGGTTTGTTAATTTGTTGGTTTATTGGTTTTTTGGTTTGTTGGTTTGTTGGTTTGTTCGTTTGTTGGTTTGTTGGTTTGTTGATTTGTTCGTTTGTTGGTTTGTTGGTTTGTTGGTTTGTTGGTTTGTTGGCTTGTTGGCTTGTTGGTTTGTTGGTTTGTAGGCTTGTTGGTTTGTTGGTTTGTTGGTTTGTTGGTTTGTTGGTTTGTTGGTTTGTTGGTTTGTTGGTTTGTTCGTTTGTTGGTTTGTTGGTTCGTTGGTTTGTTTGTTTGTTGGTTTGTTGGCTTGTTGGTTTGTTGGCTTGTTGGTTTATTGGTTTGTTGGTTTGTTGGTTTGTTGGTTTGTTGGTTTGTTGGTTTGTTTGTTTGTTCGCTTGTTGGTTTGTTGGTTTGTTGGCTTGGTGCTTTGTTGGTTTGTTGGCTTGTTGGTTTGTTGATTTGTTGGTTTGTTGGTTTTTTCGTTTGTTGGCTTGTTGGTTCGTTGGCTTGTTGGCTTGTTGGTTTGTTGGCTTGTTGGTTTGTTGGTTTGTTGGTTTGTTGGTTTGTTGGTTTGTTGGTTTGTTGGCTTGTTGGCTTGTTGATTTGTTCGTTTGTTGGCTTGTTGGTTTGTTGGGTTTTTGGTTGGTTCGTTTGTTGGTTTGTTGGTTTGTTGGTTTGTTGGTTTGTTGGTTTGTTGGTTTGTTAGTTTGTTGGTTTGTTGGTTTGTTGGTTTGTTGGTTTGTTGGTTTGTTGGTTTGTTGGTTTGTCGGTTTGTTGGTTTGTTCATTTGTTCGTTTGTTGGTTTTTTGATTTGTTGGTTTGTTCGTTTGTTGGTTTGTTCATTTGTTGGCTTGTTGGTTTGTTGGTTTGTTGGCTTGTTGGTTTGTTGGTTTGTTGGTTTGTTGGTTTGTTGGTTAGTTGGTTTGTTGGTTTGTTGGTTTGTTGGTTTGTTGACTTGTTGGCTTGTTGATTTGTTGGTTTGTTGGCTTGTTGGTTTGTTGGGTTTTTGGTTTGTTCGTTTGTTGGTTTGTTGGTTTGTTGGTTTGTTGGTTTGTTGGTTTGTTGGTTTGTTGGTTTGTTGGTTTGTTAGTTTGTTGGTTTGTTGGTTTGTTGGTTTGTTGGTTTGTTGGTTTGTTGGTATGTTGGTGTGTTGGTTTGTTGGTTTGTTCGTTTGTTGGTTTGTTGGTTTGTTGGTTTGTTGGTTGGTTCGTTTGTTGGTTTGTTGGTTTGTTCGTTTGTTGGTTTGTTGGTTTGTTGGTTTGTTGGTTTGTTGGTTTGTTGGTTTGTTGGTTTGTTTGTTTGTTGGTTTGTTCGTTTATTGGTTTGTTGGTTACTTGGTTTGTTGATTTGTTAGTTTGTTGGTTTGTTGGCTTGTTGGTTTGTTGCTTTGTTGGTTTTTTGGTTTGTTAGTTTGTTGGTTTGTTGGTTTGTTGGTTTTTTGTTGGTTTGTTGGTTTATTTGTTTGTTATTTTGTTGGTTTGTTGGTTTGTTGGTTTGTTGGTTTGTTGGTTTGTTGGTTTGTTGGTTTGTTGGTTTATTTGTTTGTTGGTTTGTGGGTTTGTTTGTTTATTGGTTTGTTGGCTTGTTGGTTTGTTGGTTTGCTGGCTTATTGGTTACTTGGTTTGTTGGTTTGTTGGTTTGTTGGCTTGTTGGTTTGTTGGTTTGTTGGTTTGTTGGTTTGTTGGCTTGTTGGCTTGTTGGCTTGTTGGTTTGTTGGTTTGTTAGTTTGTTGGCTTGTTGGTTTGTTGGTTTGTTGGTTTATTGGCTTGTTGGTTTGTTGGCTTGTTGGTTTGTTGGCTTGTTGGCTTGTTGGTTTTTTGGTTTGTTGGTTTGTTGGTTTGTTGGTTTGTTGGTCAGTTGGCTTGTTGGTTTGTTGGTTTGTTGGTTTGTTGGTTTGTTGGCTTGTTGGTTTGTTGGTTTGTTGGTTTGTTGGTTTGTTGGTTTGTTGGTTTGTTGGTTTGTTGGTTTGTTCGTTTGTTCGTTTGTTCGTTTGTTCGTTTGTTCGTTTGTTGGTTTGTTGGTTTGTTGGCTTGTTGGTTTGTTGGCTTGTTGGCTTGTTGGTTTGTTAGTTTGTTCGTTCGTTGGTTTGTTGGTTTGTTGGTTTGTTGGTTTTTTGGGTTGTTGGTTTGTTATTTTGTTGGCTTGTTGGCTTGTTGGTTTGTTGGTATATTGGTTTGTTGGCTTGTTGGTTTGTTGGTTTTGTTGGTTTGTTGGTTTGTTGGTTTGTTGGTTTGTTGGTTTGTTGGTTTGTTGGTTTGTTGGTTTGTTGGTTTGTGTGTTTGTTGGTTTGTTTGTTTGTTGGTTTGTTCGTTTGTTGGTTTGTTGGTTTGTTGGTTTGTTGGTTTGTTGGTTTGTTGGCTTGTTGGTTTGTTGGTTTGTTGGCCTGTTGGTTTGTTGGTTTGTTGGTTTGTTGGTTTGTTGGTTTGTTGGTTTGTTGGTTTGTTGGTTTGTTGGTTTGTTGGTTTGTTGGTTTGTTGGTTTGTTGGTTTGTTGATTTGTTGGTTTGTTGGTTTGTTGGTTTCTTGGTTTGTTGGTTTGTTGATTTGTTCGTTTGTTGGTTTGTTGGTTTGTTGGTTTGTTGGTTTGTTGGCTTGTTGGCTTGTTGGTTTGTTGGTTTGTAGGCTTGTTGGTTTGTTGGTTTGTTGGTTTGTTGGTTTGTTGGTTTGTTGGTTTGTTGGTTTGTTGGTTTGTTGGTTTGTTGGTTTGTTGGTTTGTTAATTTGTTGGTTTATTTATTTTTTGGTTTGTTGGTTTGTTGGTTTGTTCGTTTGTTGGTTTGTTTGTTTGTTGGTTTGTTGATTTGTTGGTTTGTTCGTTTGTTGGTTTGTTGGTTTGTTGGTTTTTTCGTTTCTTGGTTTGTTGGTTTGTTTTGTTGGTTTGTTTGTTTGTTGGTTTGTTTGTTTGTTGGTTTGTTGATTTGTTGGTTTGTTCGTTTGTTGGTTTGTTGGTTTGTTGGTTTGTTCGTTTGTTGGTTTGTTGGTTTGTTTTGTTGGTTTGTTAGTTTGTTCGTTTGTTGGTTTGTTGATTTGTTCGTTTGTTGGTTTGTTGGTTTGTTGGTTTTTCGGTTTGTTGGCTTGTTGGTTTGTTGGTTTGTTCGTTTGTTGGTTTGTTGGTTTGTTTGTTTGTTGGTTTGTTTGTCTGTTGGTTTGTTGGTTTGTTGGTTTGTTGCTTTGTTGGTTTGTTGGTTTGTTGGTTTGTTGGTTTGTTGGTTTGTTCGTTTGTTGGTGTGTTGGTGTGTTGATTTGTTGGTTTGTTGGTTTGTTTGTTTGTTCGTTTGTTCGTTTGTTCGTTTGTTGGTTTGTTGGTTTGTTGGTTTGTTGGTTTGTTGGTTTGTTGGCTTGCTGGCTTGTTGGTTTGTTAGTTTGTTGGCTTTTTGGTTACTTGGTTTGTTGGTTTGTTGGTTTGTTGGTTTGTTGGTTTATTGGTTTGTTGGTTTGTTGGTTTGTTGGTTTGTTTGCTTGTTGGTTGTTGGTTTGTTAGTTTGTTGGTTTGTTGGTTTGTTGGTTTGTTGGTTTTGTTGGTTTGTTGGTTTGCTGGTTTGTTGGTTTGTTGGATTGTTGGTTTGTTGGTTTGTTGGTTTCTTGGTTTGTTGGTTGGTTGGTTTGTTGGTTTGTTCGTTTGTTGGTTTGTTGGTTTGTTGGTTTGTTTGTTTGTTGGTTTGTTCGTTTGTTGGCTTGTTGGTTTGTTGGCTTGTTGGTTTGTTGGTTTGTTGATTTGTTGGCTTGTTGGTTTGTTGGTTTGTTGGTTTGTTGGTTTGTTAATTTGTTGGCTTCTTGGTTTGTTGGTTTGTTGGTTTCTTGGTTTGTTGGTTTGTTGGTTTGTTGGTTTGTTCGTTTGTTTGTTTGTTGGTTTGTTGGTTTGTTCGTTTGTTGGCTTGTTGGTTTGTTGGCTTGTTGGTTTGTTGGTTTGTTGGTTTCTTGGTTTGTTGGTTTGTTGGTTTGTTGGTTTGTTCGTTTGTTGGCTTGTTGGTTTGTTGGTTTGTTGGTTTGTTGGTTTGTTGGTTTGTGTGTTTGTTGGTTTGTTTGTTTGTTGGTTTGTTCGTTTGTTGGTTTGTTGGTTTGTTGGCCTGTTGGTTTGTTGGTTTGTTGGTTTGTTGGTTTGTTGGTTTGTTGGTTTGTTGGTTTGTTGGTTTGTTGGTTTGTTGGTTTGTTGGTTTGTTGGTTTGTTGATTTGTTGGTTTGTTGGTTTGTTGGTTTCTTGGTTTGTTGGTTTGTTGATTTGTTCGTTTGTTGGTTTGTTGGTTTGTTGGTTTGTTGGTTTGTTGGCTTGTTGGCTTGTTGGTTTGTTGGTTTGTAGGCTTGTTGGTTTGTTGGTTTGTTGGTTTGTTGGTTTTTTGGTTTGTTGGTTTGTTGGTTTGTTGGTTTGTTGGTTTGTTGGTTTGTTGGTTTGTTAATTTGTTGGTTTATTGGTTTTTTGGTTTGTTGGTTTGTTGGTTTGTTCGTTTGTTGGTTTGTTTGTTTGTTGGTTTGTTGATTTGTTGGTTTGTTCGTTTGTTGGTTTGTTGGTTTGTTGGTTTTTTCGTTTCTTGGTTTGTTGGTTTGTTTTGTTGGTTTGTTTGTTTGTTGGTTTGTTTGTTTGTTGGTTTGTTGATTTGTTGGTTTGTTCGTTTGTTGGTTTGTTGGTTTGTTGGTTTGTTCGTTTGTTGGTTTGTTGGTTTGTTTTGTTGGTTTGTTAGTTTGTTCGTTCGTTGGTTTGTTGATTTGTTCGTTTGTTGGTTTGTTGGTTTGTTGGTTTTTCGGTTTGTTGGCTTGTTGGTTTGTTGGTTTGTTCGTTTGTTGGTTTGTTGGTTTGTTTGTTTGTTGGTTTGTTTGTCTGTTGGTTTGTTGGTTTGTTGGTTTGTTGCTTTGTTGGTTTGTTGGTTTGTTGGTTTGTTGGTTTGTTGGTTTGTTCGTTTGTTGGTGTGTTGGTGTGTTGATTTGTTGGTTTGTTGGTTTGTTTGTTTGTTCGTTTGTTCGTTTGTTCGTTTGTTGGTTTGTTGGTTTGTTGGTTTGTTGGTTTGTTGGTTTGTTGGCTTGCTGGCTTGTTGGTTTGTTAGTTTGTTGGCTTTTTGGTTACTTGGTTTGTTGGTTTGTTGGTTTGTTGGTTTGTTGGTTTATTGGTTTGTTGGTTTGTTGGTTTGTTGGTTTGTTTGCTTGTTGGTTGTTGGTTTGTTAGTTTGTTGGTTTGTTGGTTTGTTGGTTTGTTGGTTTTGTTGGTTTGTTGGTTTGCTGGTTTGTTGGTTTGTTGGCTTGTTGGTTTGTTGGTTTGTTGGTTTCTTGGTTTGTTGGTTGGTTGGTTTGTTGGTTTGTTCGTTTGTTGGTTTGTTGGTTTGTTGGTTTGTTTGTTTGTTGGTTTGTTCGTTTGTTGGCTTGTTGGTTTGTTGGCTTGTTGGTTTGTTGGTTTGTTGATTTGTTGGCTTGTTGGTTTGTTGGTTTGTTGGTTTGTTGGTTTGTTAATTTGTTGGCTTCTTGGTTTGTTGGTTTGTTGGTTTCTTGGTTTGTTGGTTTGTTGGTTTGTTGGTTTGTTCGTTTGTTTGTTTGTTGGTTTGTTGGTTTGTTTGTTTGTTGGTTTGTTCGTTTGTTGGCTTGTTGGTTTGTTGGCTTGTTGGTTTGTTGGTTTGTTGGTTTCTTGGTTTGTTGGTTTGTTGGTTTGTTGGTTTGTTCGTTTGTTGGTTTGTTGGTTTGTTGGTTTGTTTGTTTGTTGGTTTGTTCGTTTGTTGGCTTGTTGGTTTGTTGGCTTGTTGGTTTGTTGGTTTATTGGTTTGTTGGGTTGTTGGTTTGTTTGTTTGTTCGCTTGTTGGTTTGTTGGTTTGTTGGTTTGTTGGTTTGTTGGTTTGTTGGCTTGTTGGTTGTTGGTTTGTTAGTTTGTTGGTTTGTTGGTTTGTTGGTTTGTTGGCTTGTTGGTTTGTTGGTTTGTTTGTTTGTTCGTTTGTTGGTTTTTTGTTTTGTTGGCTTGTTGGTTTGTTGGTTTGTTGGTTTGTTGGTTAGTTGGTTTGTTGGTTTAATGGTTTGTTGGTTTGTTGGCTTGTTGGTTTGTTGGCTTGTTGGTTTGTTGGTTTGTTGGTTTGTTGGTTTGTTGGATTGTTGGATTGTTGGTTTATTGGTTTGTTGGTTTGTTAGTTTGTTGGTTTGTTGGCTTGTTGGTTGTTGGTTTGTTAGTTTGTTGGTTTGTTAGTTTGTTGGTTTGTTGGTTTGTTGGTTTGTTGGTTTTGTTGGTTTGTTGGTTTGCTGGTTTGTTGGTTTGTTGGCTTGTTGGTTTGTTGGTTTGTTGGTTTCTTGGTTGGTTGGTTTGTTGGTTTGTTGGTTTGTTCGTTTGTTGGTTTGTTTGTTTGTTGGTTTGTTCGTTTGTTGGTTTGTTGATTTGTTGGCTTGTTGGTTTGTTGGTTTGTTGATTTGTTGGCTTGTTGGTTTGTTGGTTTGTTGGTTTGTTGGTTTGTTAATTTGTTGGCTTGTTGGTTTGTTGGTTTGTTGGTTTCTTGGTTTGTTGGTTTGTTGGTTTGTTGGTTTGTTGGTTTGTTGGTTTGTTGGTTTGTTGGTTTGTTTGTTTGTTGGTTTGTTCGTTTGTTGGATTGTTGGTTTGTTGGCTTGTTGGTTTGTTGGTTTGTTGGTTTCTTGGTTTGTTGGTTTTGTTGGTTTGTTGGTTTGTTCGTTTGTTGGTTTGTTGGTTTGTTGGTTTGTTTGTTTGTTGGTTTGTTCGTTTGTTGGCTTGTTGGTTTGTTGGCTTGTTGGTTTGTTGGTTTATTGGTTTGTTGGGTTGTTGGTTTGTTTGTTTGTTCGCTTGTTGGTTTGTTGGTTTGTTGGTTTGTTGGTTTGTTGGTTTGTTGGTTTTTTGGTTTGTTGGTTTGTTGGTTTGTTGGTTTGTTGGTTTATTGGTTTGTTGGTTTGTTGGTTTGTTGGTTTGTTGGCTTGTTGGTTGTTGGTTTGTTAGTTTGTTGGTTTGTTGGTTTGTTGGCTTGTTGGTTTGTTGGTTTGTTTGTTTGTTCGTTTGTTGGTTTTTTGTTTTGTTGGCTTGTTGGTTTGTTGGTTTGTTGGTTTGTTGGTTAGTTGGTTTGTTGGTTTAATGGTTTGTTGGTTTGTTGGCTTGTTGGTTTGTTGGCTTGTTGGTTTGTTGGTTTGTTGGTTTGTTGGTTTGTTGGTTTGTTGGTTTGTTGGTTTATTGGTTTGTTGTTTTGTTGGTTTGTTGGTTTGTTGGCTTGTTGGTTGTTGGTTTGTTAGTTTGTTGGTTTGTTGGTTTGTTGGTTTGTTGGCTTGTTGGTTTGTTGGTTTGTTTGTTTGTTCGTTTGTTGGTTTTTTGTTTTGTTGGCTTGTTGGTTTGTTGGTTTGTTGGTTTGTTGGTTAGTTGGTTTGTTGGTTTAATGGTTTGTTGGTTTGTTGGCTTGTTGGTTTGTTGGCTTGTTGGTTTGTTGGTTTGTTGGTTTGTTGGTTTGTTGGTTTGTTGGTTTATTGGTTTGTTGGTTTGTTGGTTTGTTTGTTTGTTGGTTTGTTCGTTTGTTGGCTTGTTGGTTTGTTGGTTTGTTCGTTTGTTGGTTTGTTGGTTTGTTGGTTTGTTTGTTTGTTGGTTTGTTCGTTTGTTGGCTTGTTGGTTTGTTGGCTTGTTGGTTTCTTGGTTGGTTGGTTTGTTGGTTTGTTGGTTTGTTCGTTTGTTCGTTTGTTGGTTTGTTGGTTTGTTGGTTTGTTTGTTTGTTGGTTTGTTCGTTTGTTGGCTTGTTGGTTTGTTGGCTTGTTGGTTTGTTGGTTTGTTGATTTGTTGGCTTGTTGGTTTGTTGGTTTGTTGGTTTGTTGGTTTGTTAATTTGTTGGCTTGTTGGTTTGTTGGTTTGTTGGTTTCTTGGTTTGTTGGTTTGTTGGTTTGTTGGTTTGTTCGTTTGTTGGTTTGTTGGTTTGTTGGTTTGTTTGTTTGTTGGTTTGTTCGTTTGTTGGCTTGTTGGTTTGTTGGCTTGTTGGTTTGTTGGTTTGTTGGTTTCTTGGTTTGTTCGTTTTGTTGGTTTGTTGGTTTGTTCGTTTGTTGGTTTGTTGGTTTGCTGGTTTGTTTGTTTGTTGGTTTGTTCGTTTGTTGGCTTGTTGGTTTGTTGGCTTGTTGGTTTGTTGGTTTATTGGTTTGTTGGGTTGTTGGTTTGTTTGTTTGTTCGCTTGTTGGTTTGTTGGTTTGTTGGTTTGTTGGTTTGTTGGTTTGTTGGTTTGTTGCTTTGTTGGTTTATTGGTTTGTTGGTTTGTTGGTTTGTTGGTTTGTTGGCTTGTTGGTTATTGGTTTGTTAGTTTGTTGGTTTGTTGGTTTGTTGGCTTGTTGGTTTGTTGGTTTGTTTGTTTGTTGGTTTGTTCGTTTGTTGGATTGTTGGTTTGTTGGCTTGTTGGTTTGTTGGTTTGTTTGTTTGTTGGTTTGTTCGTTTGTTGGTTTGTTGGTTTGTTGGCTTGTTGGTTTGTTGGTTTGTTGATTTGTTGGCTTGTTGGTTTGTTGGTTTGTTGGTTTGTTGGTTTGTTAATTTGTTGGCTTGTTGGTTTGTTGGTTTGTTGGTTTCTTGGTTTGTTGGTTTGTTGGTTTGTTGGTTTGTTCGTTTGTTGGTTTGTTGGTTTGTTGGTTTGTTTGTTTGTTGGTTTGTTCGTTTGTTGGATTGTTGGTTTGTTGGCTTGTTGGTTTGTTGGTTTGTTGGTTTCTTGGTTTGTTGGTTTTGTTGGTTTGTTGGTTTGTTCGTTTGTTGGTTTGTTGGTTTGTTGGTTTGTTTGTTTGTTGGTTTGTTCGTTTGTTGGCTTGTTGGTTTGTTGGCTTGTTGGTTTGTTGGTTTATTGGTTTGTTGGGTTGTTGGTTTGTTTGTTTGTTCGCTTGTTGGTTTGTTGGTTTGTTGGTTTGTTGGTTTGTTGGTTTGTTGGTTTGTTGGTTTGTTGGTTTATTGGTTTGTTGGTTTGTTGGTTTGTTGGTTTGTTGGCTTGTTGGTTGTTGGTTTGTTAGTTTGTTGGTTTGTTGGTTTGTTGGCTTGTTGGTTTGTTGGTTTGTTTGTTTGTTCGTTTGTTGGTTTTTTGTTTTGATGGCTTGTTGGTTTGTTGGTTTGTTGGTTTGTTGGTTAGTTGGTTTGTTGGTTTAATGGTTTGTTGGTTTGTTGGCTTGTTGGTTTGTTGGCTTGTTGGTTTGTTGGTTTGTTGGTTTGTTGGTTTGTTGGTTTGTTGGTTTGTTGGTTTATTGGTTTGTTGTTTTGTTGGTTTGTTGGTTTGTTGGCTTGTTGGTTGTTGGTTTGTTAGTTTGTTGGTTTGTTGGTTTGTTGGTTTGTTGGCTTGTTGGTTTGTTGGTTTGTTTGTTTGTTCGTTTGTTAGTTTTTTGTTTTGTTGGCTTGTTGCGTTGTTGGTTTGTTGGTTTGTTGGTTAGTTGGTTTGTTGGTTTAATGGTTTGTTGGTTTGTTGGCTTGTTGGTTTGTTGGCTTGTTGGTTTGTTGGTTTGTTGGTTTGTTGGTTTGTTGGTTTGTTGGTTTATTGGTTTGTTGGTTTGTTGGTTTGTTGGTTTGTTGGCTTGTTGGTTGTTGGTTTGTTAGTTTGTTGGTTTGTTGGTTTGTTGGTTTGTTGGGTTGTTGGTTTTGTTGGTTTGTTGGTTTGCTGGTTTGTTGGTTTGTTGGCTTGTTGGTTTCTTGGTTTCTTGGTTTCTTGGTTTGTTGGTTTGTTGGTTTGTTGGTTTGTTCGTTTGTTGGTTTGTTGGTTTGTTGGTTTGTTTGTTTGTTGGTTTGTTCGTTTGTTGGCTTGTTGGTTTGTTGGTTTGTTCGTTTGTTGGTTTGTTGGTTTGTTGGTTTGTTTGTTTGTTGGTTTGTTCGTTTGTTGGCTTGTTGGTTTGTTGGCTTGTTGGTTTCTTGGTTGGTTGGTTTGTTGGTTTGTTGGTTTCTTCGTTTGTTGGTTTGTTGGTTTGTTGGTTTGTTTGTTTGTTGGTTTGTTCGTTTGTTGGCTTGTTGGTTTGTTGGCTTGTTGGTTTGTTGGTTTGTTGATTTGTTGGCTTGTTGGTTTGTTGGTTTGTTGGTTTGTTGGTTTGTTAATTTGTTGGCTTGTTGGTTTGTTGGTTTGTTGGTTTCTTGGTTTCTTGGTTGGTTGGTTTGTTGGTTTGTTGGTTTGTTCGTTTGTTGGTTTGTTGGTTTGTTGGTTTGTTTGTTTGTTGGTTTGTTCGTTTGTTGGCTTGTTGGTTTGTTGGCTTGTTGGTTTGTTGGTTTGTTGATTTGTTGGCTTGTTGGTTTGTTGGTTTGTTGGTTTGTTGGTTTGTTAATTTGTTGGCTTGTTGGTTTGTTGGTTTGTTGGTTTCTTGGTTTGTTGGTTTGTTGGTTTGTTGGTTTGTTCGTTTGTTGGTTTGTTGGTTTGTTGGTTTGTTTGTTTGTTGGTTTGTTCGTTTGTTGGCTTGTTGGTTTGTTGGCTTGTTGGTTTGTTGGTTTGTTGGTTTCTTGGTTTGTTCGTTTTGTTGGTTTGTTGGTTTGTTCGTTTGTTGGTTTGTTGGTTTGTTGGTTTGTTTGTTTGTTGGTTTGTTCGTTTGTTGGCTTGTTGGTTTGTTGGCTTGTTGGTTATTGGTTTGTTAGTTTGTTGGTTTGTTGGTTTGTTGGCTTGTTGGTTTGTTGGTTTGTTTGTTTGTTCGTTTGTTGGTTTTTTGTTTTGTTGGCTTGTTGGTTTGTTGGTTTGTTGGTTTGTTGGTTAGTTGGTTTGTTGGTTTAATGGTTTGTTGGTTTGTTGGCTTGTTGGTTTGTTGGCTTGTTGGTTTGTTGGTTTGTTGGTTTGTTGGTTTGTTGGTTTGTTGGTTTGTTGGTTTGTTGGTTTATTGGTTTGTTGTTTTGTTGGTTTGTTGGTTTGTTGGCTTGTTGGTTGTTGGTTTGTTAGTTTGTTGGTTTGTTGGTTTGTTGGTTTGTTGGCTTGTTGGTTTGTTGGTTTGTTTGTTTGTTCGTTTGTTGGTTTTTTGTTTTGTTGGCTTGTTGGTTTGTTGGTTTGTTGGTTTGTTGGTTAGTTGGTTTGTTGGTTTAATGGTTTGTTGGTTTGTTGGCTTGTTGGTTTGTTGGCTTGTTGGTTTGTTGGTTTGTTGGTTTGTTGGTTTGTTGGTTTGTTGGTTTGTTGGTTTGTTGGTTTGTTGGTTTGTTGGTTTGTTGGCTTGTTGGTTGTTGGTTTGTTAGTTTGTTGGTTTGTTGGTTTGTTGGTTTGTTGGTTTTGTTGGTTTGTTGGTTTGCTGGTTTGTTGGTTTGTTGGCTTGTTGGTTTGTTGGTTTCTTGGTTTCTTGGTTTGTTGGTTTGTTGGTTTGTTGGTTTGTTCGTTTGTTGGTTTGTTGGTTTGTTGGTTTGTTTGTTTGTTGGTTTGTTCGTTTGTTGGCTTGTTGGTTTGTTGGTTTGTTCGTTTGTTGGTTTGTTGGTTTGTTGGTTTGTTCGTTTGTTGGCTTGTTGGTTTGTTGGCTTGTTGGTTTGTTGGTTTGTTGGTTTCTTGGTTTGTTGGTTTGTTGGTTTGTTGGTTTGTTCGTTTGTTGGTTTGTTGGTTTGTTGGTTTGTTTGTTTGTTGGTTTGTTCGTTTGTTGGCTTGTTGGTTTGTTGGCTTGTTGGTTTGTTGGTTTATTGGTTTGTTGGGTTGTTGGTTTGTTTGTTTGTTCGCTTGTTGGTTTGTTGGTTTGTTGGTTTGTTGGTTTGTTGGTTTGTTGGTTTGTTGGTTTATTGGTTTGTTGGTTTGTTGGTTAGTTGGTTTGTTGGTTTAATGGTTTGTTGGTTTGTTGGCTTGTTGGTTTGTTGGCTTGTTGGTTTGTTGGTTTGTTGGTTTGTTGGTTTGTTGGTTTGTTGGTTTATTGGTTTGTTGGTTTGTTGGTTTGTTGGGTTGTTGGCTTGTTTGTTTGTTCGCTTGTTGGTTTGTTGGTTTGTTGGTTTGTTGGTTTTGTTGGTTTGTTGGTTTGCTGGTTTGTTGGTTTGTTGGCTTGTTGGTTTGTTGGTTTGTTGGTTTCTTGGTTTGTTGGTTTGTTGGTTTGTTGGTTTGTTCGTTTGTTGGTTTGTGGGTTTGTTGGTTTGTTTGTTTGTTGGTTTGTTCGTTTGTTGGTTTTTTGTTTTGTTGGCTTGTTGGTTTGTTGGTTTGTTGGTTTGTTGGTTAGTTGGTTTGTTGGTTTAATGGTTTGTTGGTTTGTTGGCTTGTTGGTTTGTTGGCTTGTTGGTTTGTTGGTTTGTTGGTTTGTTGGTTTGTTGGTTTGTTGGTTTGTTGGTTTGTTGGTTTATTGCTTTGTTGGTTTGTTGGTTTGTTGGTTTGTTGGCTTGTTGGTTGTTGGTTTGTTAGTTTGTTGGTTTGTTGGTTTGTTGGTTTGTTGGTTTTGTTGGTTTGTTGGTTTGCTGGTTTGTTGGTTTGTTGGCTTGTTGGTTTGTTGGTTTGTTGGTTTCTTGGTTTGTTGGTTTGTTGGTTTGTTGGTTTGTTGGTTTCTTGGTTTGTTGGTTTGTTGGTTTGTTGGTTTGTTAATTTGTTGGCTTGTTGGTTTGTTGGTTTGTTGGTTTCTTGGTTTGTTGGTTTGTTGGTTTGTTGGTTTGTTCGTTTGTTGGTTTGTTGGTTTGTTGGTTTGTTTGTTTGTTGGTTTGTTCGTTTGTTGGCTTGTTGGTTTGTTGGCTTGTTGGTTTGTTGGCTTATTGGTTTGTTGGGTTGTTGGTTTGTTTGTTTGTTCGCTTGTTGGTTTGTTGGTTTGTTGGTTTGTTGGTTTGTTGGCTTGTTGGTTTGTTGGTTTGTTGGTTTCTTGGTTTGTTGGTTTGTTGGTTTGTTGGTTTGTTCGTTTGTTGGTTTGTTGGTTTGTTGGTTTGTTTGTTTGTTGGTTTGTTCGTTTGTTGGCTTGTTGGTTTGTTGGCTTGTTGGTTTGTTGGTTTGTTGGTTTCTTGGTTTGTTGGTTTGTTGGTTTGTTCGTTTGTTGGTTTGTTGGTTTGTTGGTTTGTTTGTTTGTTGGTTTGTTCGTTTGTTGGCTTGTTGGTTTGTTGGCTTGTTGGTTTGTTGGTTTATTGGTTTGTTGGGTTGTTGGTTTGTTTGTTTGTTCGCTTGTTGGTTTGTTGGTTTGTTGGTTTGTTGGTTTGTTGGTTTGTTGGTTTGTTGGTTTATTGGTTTGTTGGTTTGTTGGTTTGTTGGTTTGTTGGCTTGTTGGTTGTTGGTTTGTTAGTTTGTTGGTTTGTTGGTTTGTTGGCTTGTTGGTTTGTTGGTTTGTTTGTTTGTTCGTTTGTTGGTTTTTTGTTTTGTTGGCTTGTTGGTTTGTTTGTTTGTTGGTTTGTTGGTTAGTTGGTTTATTGGTTTAATGGTTTGTTGGTTTGTTGGCTTGTTGGTTTGTTGGCTTGTTGGTTTGTTGGTTTGTTGGTTTGTTGGCTTGTTGGTTTGTTGGTTTATTGGTTTGTTGGGTTGTTGGTTTGTTTGTTTGTTCGCTTGTTGGTTTGTTGGTTTGTTGGTTTGTTGGTTTGTTGGTTTGTTGGTTTATTGGTTTGTTGGTTTGTTGGTTTGTTGGTTTGTTGGCTTGTTGGTTGTTGGTTTGTTAGTTTGTTGGTTTGTTGGTTTGTTAGCTTGTTGGTTTGTTGGTTTGTTTGTTTGTTCGTTTGTTGGTTTTTTGTTTTGTTGGCTTGTTGGTTTGTTGGTTTGTTGGTTTGTTGGTTAGTTGGTGTGTTGGTTTAATGGTTTGTTGGTTTGATGGCTTGTTGGTTTGTTGGCTTGTTGGTTTGTTGGTTTGTTGGTTTGTTGGTTTGTTGGTTTGTTGGTTTATTGGTTTGTTGGTTTGTTGGTTTGTTGGTTTGTTGGCTTGTTGGTTGTTGGTTTGTTAGTTTGTTGGTTTGTTGGTTTGTTGGTTTGTTGGTTTTGTTGGTTTGTTGGTTTGCTGGTTTGTTGGTTTGTTGGCTTGTTGGTTTGTTGGTTTGTTGGTTTCTTGGTTTGTTGGTTTGTTGGTTTGTTGGTTTGTTCGTTTGTTGGTTTGTTGGTTTGTTGGTTTGTTTGTTTGTTGGTTTGTTCGTTTGTTGGCTTGTTGGTTTGTTGGCTTGTTGGTTTGTTGGTTTGTTGATTTGTTGGCTTGTTGGTTTGTTGGTTTGTTGGTTTGTTGGTTTGTTAATTTGTTGGCTTGTTGGTTTGTTGGTTTGTTGGTTTGTTGGTTTATTGGTTTGTTGGTTTGTTGGTTTGTTGGTTTGTTGGCTTGTTGGTTGTTGGTTTGTTAGTTTGTTGGTTTGTTGGTTTGTTGGTTTGTTGGTTTTGTTGGTTTGTTGGTTTGCTGGTTTGTTGGTTTGTTGGCTTGTTGGTTTGTTGGTTTGTTGGTTTCTTGGTTTGTTGGTTTGTTGGTTTGTTGGTTTGTTCGTTTGTTGGTTTGTTGGTTTGTTGGTTTGTTTGTTTGTTGGTTTGTTCGTTTGTTGGTTTTTTGTTTTGTTGGCTTGTTGGTTTGTTGGTTTGTTGGTTTGTTGGTTAGTTGGTTTGTTGGTTTAATGGTTTGTTGGTTTGTTGGCTTGTTGGTTTGTTGGCTTGTTGGTTTGTTGGTTTGTTGGTTTGTTGGTTTGTTGGTTTGTTGGTTTGTTGGTTTATTGGTTTATTGGTTTGTTGGTTTGTTGGTTTGTTGGCTTGTTGGTTGTTGGTTTGTTAGTTTGTTGGTTTGTTGGTTTGTTGGTTTGTTGGTTTGTTGGTTTTGTTGGTTTGTTGGTTTGCTGGTTTGTTGGTTTGTTGGCTTGTTGGTTTGTTGGTTTGTTGGTTTCTTGGTTTGTTGGTTTGTTGGTTTGTTGGTTTGTTCGTTTGTTGGTTTGTTGGTTTGTTGGTTTGTTGGTTTGTTTGTTTGTTGGTTTGTTCGTTTGTTGGCTTGTTGGTTTGTTGGCTTGTTGGTTTGTTGGTTTGTTGATTTGTTGGCTTGTTGGTTTGTTGGTTTGTTGGTTTGTTGGTTTGTTAATTTGTTGGTTTGTTGGTTTGTTGGTTTGTTGGTTTCCTGGTTTGTTGGTTTGTTGGTTTGTTGGTTTCTTCGTTTGTTGGTTTGTTGGTTTGTTGGTTTGTTTGTTTGTTGGTTTGTTCGTTTGTTGGCTTGTTGGTTTGTTGGCTTGTTGGTTTGTTGGTTTATTGGTTTGTTGGGTTGTTGGTTTGTTTGTTTGTTCGCTTGTTGGTTTGTTGGTTTGTTGGTTTGTTGGTTTGTTGGCTTGTTGGTTTGTTAGTTTGTTGGTTTCTTGGTTTGTTGGTTTGTTGGTTTGTTGGTTTGTTCGTTTGTTGGTTTGTTGGTTTGTTGGTTTGTTTGTTTGTTGGTTTGTTCGTTTGTTGGCTTGTTGGTTTGTTGGCTTGTTGGTTTGTTGGTTTGTTGGTTTCTTGGTTTCTTGGTTTGTTGGTTTGTTGGTTTGTTCGTTTGTTGGTTTGTTGGTTTGTTGGTTTGTTTGTTTGTTGGTTTGTTCGTTTGTTGGCTTGTTGGTTTGTTGGCTTGTTGGTTTGTTGGTTAGTTGGTTTGTTGGTTTAATGGTTTGTTGGTTTGTTGGCTTGTTGGTTTGTTGGCTTGTTGGTTTGTTGGTTTGTTGGTTTGTTGGTTTGTTGGTTTGTTGGTTTGTTGGTTTATTGTTTTGTTGGTTTGTTGGTTTGTTGGCTTGTTGGTTGTTGGTTTGTTAGTTTGTTGGTTTGTTGGTTTGTTGGTTTGTTGGTTTGTTGGCTTGTTGGTTTGTTGGTTTGTTTGTTTGTTCGTTTGTTGGTTTTTTGTTTTGTTGGCTTGTTGGTTTGTTGGTTTGTTGGTTTGTTGGTTAGTTGGTTTGTTGGTTTAATGGTTTGTTGGTTTGTTGGCTTGTTGGTTTGTTGCTTGTTGGTTTGTTGGTTTGTTGGTTTGTTGGTTTGTTGGTTTGTTGGTTTATTGGTTTGTTGGTTTGTTGGTTTGTTGGTTTGTTGGCTTGTTGGTTGTTGGTTTGTTAGTTTGTTGGTTTGTTGGGTTGTTGGTTTGTTGGTTTTGTTGGTTTGTTGGTTTGCTGGTTTGTTGGTTTGTTGGCTTGTTGGTTTGTTGGTTTCTTGGTTTCTTGGTTTGTTGGTTTGTTGGTTTGTTGGTTTGTTCGTTTGTTGGTTTGTTGGTTTGTTGGTTTGTTTGTTTGTTGGTTTGTTCGTTTGTTGGCTTGTTGGTTTGTTGGTTTGTTCGTTTGTTGGTTTGTTGGTTTGTTGGTTTGTTTGTTTGTTGGTTTGTTCGTTTGTTGGCTTGTTGGTTTGTTGGCTTGTTGGTTTGTTGGTTTGTTGGTTTCTTGGTTTGTTGGTTTGTTGGTTTGTTGGTTTGTTCGTTTGTTGGTTTGTTGGTTTGTTGGTTTGTTTGTTTGTTGGTTTGTTCGTTTGTTGGCTTGTTGGTTTGTTGGCTTGTTGGTTTGTTGGTTTATTGGTTTGTTGGGTTGTTGGTTTGTTTGTTTGTTCGCTTGTTGGTTTGTTGGTTTGTTGGTTTGTTGGTTTGTTGGTTTGTTGGTTTGTTGGTTTATTGGTTTGTTGGTTTGTTGGTTTGTTGGTTTGTTGGCTTGTTGGTTGTTGGTTTGTTAGTTTGTTGGTTTGTTGGTTTGTTGGCTTGTTGGTTTGTTGGTTTGTTGGTTTGTTTGTTTGTTCGTTTGTTGGTTTTTTGTTTTGTTGGCTTGTTGGTTTGTTGGTTTGTTGGTTTGTTGGTTAGTTGGTTTGTTGGTTTAATGGTTTGTTGGTTTGTTGGCTTGTTGGTTTGTTGGCTTGTTGGTTTGTTGGCTTGTTGGTTTGTTGGTTTGTTGGTTTGTTGGTTTGTTGGTTTGTTGGTTTGTTGGTTTATTGGTTTGTTGGTTTGTTGGTTTGTTGGTTTGTTGGCTTGTTGGTTGTTGGTTTATTAGTTTGTTGGTTTGTTGGTTTGTTGGTTTGTTGGTTTTGTTGGTTTGTTGGTTTGCTGGTTTGTTGGTTTGTTGGCTTGTTGGTTTGTTGGTTTGTTGGTTTGTTTGTTTGTTGGTTTGTTCGTTTGTTGGCTTGTTGGTTTGTTTGTTTGTTGGTTTGTTCGTTTGTTGGCTTGTTGGTTTGTTGGCTTGTTGGTTTGTTGGTTTATTGGTTTGTTGGGTTGTTGGTTTGTTTGTTTGTTCGCTTGTTGGTTTGTTGGTTTGTTGGTTTGTTGGTTTGTTGGCTTGTTGGTTTGTTAGTTTGTTGGTTTCTTGGTTTGTTGGTTTGTTGGTTTGTTGGTTTGTTCGTTTGTTGGTTTGTTGGTTTGTTGGTTTGTTTGTTTGTTGGTTTGTTCGTTTGTTGGCTTGTTGGTTTGTTGGCTTGTTGGTTTGTTGGTTTGTTGGTTTCTTGGTTTGTTGGTTTGTTGGTTTGTTGGTTTGTTCGTTTGTTGGTTTGTTGGTTTGTTGGTTTGTTTGTTTGTTGGTTTGTTCGTTTGTTGGCTTGTTGGTTTGTTGGCTTGTTGGTTTGTTGGTTAGTTGGTTTGTTGGTTTAATGGTTTGTTGGTTTGTTGGCTTGTTGGTTTGTTGGCTTGTTGGTTTGTTGGTTTGTTGGTTTGTTGGTTTGTTGGTTTGTTGGTTTGTTGGTTTGTTGGTTTGTTGGTTTATTGGTTTGTTGTTTTGTTGGTTTGTTGGTTTGTTGGCTTGTTGGTTGTTGGTTTGTTAGTTTGTTGGTTTGTTGGTTTGTTGGTTTGTTGGCTTGTTGGTTTGTTGGTTTGTTGGTTTGTTGGTTAGTTGGTTTGTTGGTTTATTGGTTTGTTGGTTTGTTGGCTTGTTGGTTTGTTTGCTTGTTGGTTTGTTGGTTTGTTGGTTTGTTGGTTTGTTGGTTTGTTGGTTTATTGGTTGTTGGTTTGTTGGTTTATTGGTTTGTTGGCTTGTTGGTTGTTGGTTTGTTAGTTTGTTGGTTTGTTGGGTTGTTGGTTTGCTGGTTTGTTGGTTTGTTGGTTTGTTGGTTTGTTGGTTTCTTGGTTTCTTGGTTTGTTGGTTTGTTGGTTTGTTGGTTTCTTCGTTTGTTGGTTTGTTGGTTTGTTGGTTTGTTTGTTTGTTGGTTTGTTCGTTTGTTGGCTTGTTGGTTTGTTGGTTTGTTCGTTTGTTGGTTTGTTGGTTTGTTGGTTTGTTTGTTTGTTGGTTTGTTCGTTTGTTGGCTTGTTGGTTTGTTGGCTTGTTTGTTTGTTGGTTTGTTCGTTTGTTGGCTTGTTGGTTTGTTGGTTTGTTGGCTTGTTGGTTTGTTGGTTTGTTTGTTTGTTCGTTTGTTGGTTTTTTGTTTTGTTGGCTTGTTGGTTTGTTGGTTTGTTGGTTTGTTGGTTAGTTGGTTTGTTGGTTTAATGGTTTGTTGGTTTGTTGGCTTGTTGGTTTGTTGGCTTGTTGGTTTGTTGGTTTGTTGGTTTGTTGGTTTGTTGGTTTGTTGTTTTGTTGGTTTGTTGGTTTGTTGGTTTATTGGTTTGTTGGTTTGTTGGTTTGTTGGGTTGTTGGTTTGTTTGTTTGTTCGCTTGTTGGTTTGTTGGTTTGTTGGTTTGTTGGTTTTGTTGGTTTGTTGGTTTGCTGGTTTGTTGGTTTGTTGGCTTGTTGGTTTGTTGGTTTGTTGGTTTCTTGGTTTGTTGGTTTGTTGGTTTGTTGGTTTGTTCGTTTGTTGGTTTGTGGGTTTGTTGGTTTGTTTGTTTGTTGGTTTGTTCGTTTGTTGGTTTTTTGTTTTGTTGGCTTGTTGGTTTGTTGGTTTGTTGGTTTGTTGGTTAGTTGGTTTGTTGGTTTAATGGTTTGTTGGTTTGTTGGCTTGTTGGTTTGTTGGCTTGTTGGTTTGTTGGTTTGTTGGTTTGTTGGTTTGTTGGTTTGTTGGTTTGTTGGTTTATTGGTTTGTTGGTTTGTTGGTTTGTTGGTTTGTTGGCTTGTTGGTTGTTGGTTTGTTAGTTTGTTGGTTTGTTGGTTTGTTGGTTTGTTGGTTTTGTTGGTTTGTTGGTTTGCTGGTTTGTTGGTTTGTTGGCTTGTTGGTTTGTTGGTTTGTTGGTTTCTTGGTTTGTTGGTTTGTTGGTTTGTTGGTTTCTTGGTTTGTTGGTTTGTTGGTTTGTTGGTTTGTTGGTTTGTTGGTTTGTTGGTTTGTTAATTTGTTGGCTTGTTGGTTTGTTGGTTTGTTGGTTTCTTGGTTTGTTGGTTTGTTGGTTTGTTGGTTTGTTCGTTTGTTGGTTTGTTGGTTTGTTGGTTTGTTTGTTTGTTGGTTTGTTCGTTTGTTGGCTTGTTGGTTTGTTGGCTTGTTGGTTTGTTGGTTTATTGGTTTGTTGGGTTGTTGGTTTGTTTGTTTGTTCGCTTGTTGGTTTGTTGGTTTGTTGGTTTGTTGGTTTGTTGGCTTGTTGGTTTGTTGGTTTGTTGGTTTCTTGGTTTGTTGGTTTGTTGGTTTGTTGGTTTGTTCGTTTGTTGGTTTGTTGGTTTGTTGGTTTGTTTGTTTGTTGGTTTGTTCGTTTGTTGGCTTGTTGGTTTGTTGGCTTGTTGGTTTGTTGGTTTGTTGGTTTCTTGGTTTGTTGGTTTGTTGGTTTGTTGGTTTGTTCGTTTGTTGGTTTGTTGGTTTGTTGGTTTGTTTGTTTGTTGGTTTGTTCGTTTGTTGGCTTGTTGGTTTGTTGGCTTGTTGGTTTGTTGGTTTATTGGTTTGTTGGGTTGTTGGTTTGTTTGTTTGTTCGCTTGTTGGTTTGTTGGGTTGTTGGTTTGTTGGTTTGTTGGTTTGTTGGTTTGTTGGTTTATTGGTTTGTTGGTTTGTTGGTTTGTTGGTTTGTTGGCTTGTTGGTTGTTGGTTTGTTAGTTTGTTGGTTTGTTGGTTTGTTGGCTTGTTGGTTTGTTGGTTTGTTTGTTTGTTCGTTTGTTGGTTTTTTGTTTTGTTGGCTTGTTGGTTTGTTGGTTTGTTGGTTTGTTGGTTAGTTGGTTTATTGGTTTAATGGTTTGTTGGTTTGTTGGCTTGTTGGTTTGTTGGCTTGTTGGTTTGTTGGTTTGTTGGTTTGTTGGTTTATTGGTTTGTTGGTGTGTTAGTTTGTTGGTTTGTTGGCTTGTTGGTTGTTGGTTTGTTGGCTTGTTGGTTTGTTGGTTTGTTGGTTTGTTGGTTTCTTGGTTTGTTGGTTTGTTGGTTTGTTGGTTTGTTCGTTTGTTGGTTTGTTGGTTTGTTGGTTTGTTTGTTTGTTGGTTTGTTCGTTTGTTGGCTTGTTGGTTTGTTGGCTTGTTGGTTTGTTGGTTTGTTGATTTGTTGGCTTGTTGGTTTGTTGGTTTGTTGGTTTATTGGTTTGTTAATTTGTTGGCTTGTTGGTTTGTTGGTTTGTTGGTTTGTTGGTTTATTGGTTTGTTGGTTTGTTGGTTTGTTGGTTTGTTGGCTTGTTGGTTGTTGGTTTGTTAGTTTGTTGGTTTGTTGGTTTGTTGGTTTGTTGGTTTTGTTGGTTTGTTGGTTTGCTGGTTTGTTGGTTTGTTGGCTTGTTGGTTTGTTGGTTTGTTGGTTTGTTGGTTTATTGGTTTGTTGGTTTGTTGGTTTGTTGGTTTGTTGGCTTGTTGGTTGTTGGTTTGTTAGTTTGTTGGTTTGTTGGTTTGTTGGCTTGTTGGTTTGTTGGTTTGTTTGTTTGTTCGTTTGTTGGTTTTTTGTTTTGTTGGCTTGTTGGTTTGTTGGTTTGTTGGTTTGTTGGTTAGTTGGTTTGTTGGTTTAATGGTTTGTTGGTTTGTTGGCTTGTTGGTTTGTTGGCTTGTTGGTTTGTTGGTTTGTTGGTTTGTTGGTTTGTTGGTTTGTTGGTTTGTTGGTTTGTTGGTTTGTTGGTTTGTTGGTTTATTGGTTTGTTGGTTTGTTGGTTTGTTGGGTTGTTGGTTTGTTTGTTTGTTCGCTTGTTGGTTTGTTGGTTTGTTGGTTTGTTGGTTTTGTTGGTTTGTTGGTTTGCTGGTTTGTTGGTTTGTTGGCTTGTTGGTTTGTTGGTTTGTTGGTTTCTTGGTTTGTTGGTTTGTTGGTTTGTTGGTTTGTTCGTTTGTTGGTTTGTGGGTTTGTTGGTTTGTTTGTTTGTTGGTTTGTTCGTTTGTTGGTTTTTTGTTTTGTTGGCTTGTTGGTTTGTTGGTTTGTTGGTTTGTTGGTTAGTTGGTTTGTTGGTTTAATGGTTTGTTGGTTTGTTGGCTTGTTGGTTTGTTGGCTTGTTGGTTTGTTGGTTTGTTGGTTTGTTGGTTTGTTGGTTTGTTGGTTTGTTGGTTTATTGGTTTGTTGGTTTGTTGGTTTGTTGGTTTGTTGGCTTGTTGGTTGTTGGTTTGTTAGTTTGTTGGTTTGTTGGTTTGTTGGTTTGTTGGTTTTGTTGGTTTGTTGGTTTGCTGGTTTGTTGGTTTGTTGGCTTGTTGGTTTGTTGGTTTGTTGGTTTCTTGGTTTGTTGGTTTGTTGGTTTGTTGGTTTGTTGGTTTCTTGGTTTGTTGGTTTGTTGGTTTGTTGGTTTGTTGGTTTGTTGGTTTGTTAATTTGTTGGCTTGTTGGTTTGTTGGTTTCTTGGTTTGTTGGTTTGTTGGTTTGTTGGTTTGTTCGTTTGTTGGTTTGTTGGTTTGTTGGTTTGTTTGTTTGTTGGTTTGTTCGTTTGTTGGCTTGTTGGTTTGTTGGCTTGTTGGTTTGTTGGTTTATTGGTTTGTTGGGTTGTTGGTTTGTTTGTTTGTTCGCTTGTTGGTTTGTTGGTTTGTTGGTTTGTTGGTTTGTTGGCTTGTTGGTTTGTTGGTTTGTTGGTTTCTTGGTTTGTTGGTTTGTTGGTTTGTTGGTTTGTTCGTTTGTTGGTTTGTTGGTTTGTTGGTTTGTTTGTTTGTTGGTTTGTTCGTTTGTTGGCTTGTTGGTTTGTTGGCTTGTTGGTTTGTTGGTTTGTTGGTTTCTTGGTTTGTTGGTTTGTTGGTTTGTTGGTTTGTTCGTTTGTTGGTTTGTTGGTTTGTTGGTTTGTTTGTTTGTTGGTTTGTTCGTTTGTTGGCTTGTTGGTTTGTTGGCTTGTTGGTTTGTTGGTTTATTGGTTTGTTGGGTTGTTGGTTTGTTTGTTTGTTCGCTTGTTGGTTTGTTGGGTTGTTGGTTTGTTGGTTTGTTGGTTTGTTGGTTTGTTGGTTTATTGGTTTGTTGGTTTGTTGGTTTGTTGGTTTGTTGGCTTGTTGGTTGTTGGTTTGTTAGTTTGTTGGTTTGTTGGTTTGTTGGCTTGTTGGTTTGTTGGTTTGTTTGTTTGTTCGTTTGTTGGTTTTTTGTTTTGTTGGCTTGTTGGTTTGTTGGTTTGTTGGTTTGTTGGTTAGTTGGTTTATTGGTTTAATGGTTTGTTGGTTTGTTGGCTTGTTGGTTTGTTGGCTTGTTGGTTTGTTGGTTTGTTGGTTTGTTGGTTTATTGGTTTGTTGGTGTGTTAGTTTGTTGGTTTGTTGGCTTGTTGGTTGTTGGTTTGTTGGCTTGTTGGTTTGTTGGTTTGTTGGTTTGTTGGTTTCTTGGTTTGTTGGTTTGTTGGTTTGTTGGTTTGTTCGTTTGTTGGTTTGTTGGTTTGTTGGTTTGTTTGTTTGTTGGTTTGTTCGTTTGTTGGCTTGTTGGTTTGTTGGCTTGTTGGTTTGTTGGTTTGTTGATTTGTTGGCTTGTTGGTTTGTTGGTTTGTTGGTTTGTTGGTTTGTTAATTTGTTGGCTTGTTGGTTTGTTGGTTTGTTGGTTTGTTGGTTTATTGGTTTGTTGGTTTGTTGGTTTGTTGGTTTGTTGGCTTGTTGGTTGTTGGTTTGTTAGTTTGTTGGTTTGTTGGTTTGTTGGTTTGTTGGTTTTGTTGGTTTGTTGGTTTGCTGGTTTGTTGGTTTGTTGGCTTGTTGGTTTGTTGGTTTGTTGGTTTCTTGGTTTGTTGGTTTGTTGGTTTGTTCGTTTGTTGGTTTGTTGGTTTGTTGGTTTGTTTGTTTGTTGGTTTGTTCGTTTGTTGGTTTTTTGTTTTGTTGGCTTGTTGGTTTGTTGGTTTGTTGGTTTGTTGGTTAGTTGGTTAGTTGGTTTAATGGTTTGTTGGTTTGTTGGCTTGTTGGTTTGTTGGTTTGTTGGTTTGTTGGTTTGTTGGTTTGTTGGTTTGTTGGTTTATTGGTTTGTTGGTTTGTTGGTTTGTTGGTTTGTTGGCTTGTTGGTTGTTGGTTTGTTAGTTTGTTGGTTTGTTGGTTTGTTGGTTTGTTGGTTTTGTTGGTTTGTTGGTTTGCTGGTTTGTTGGTTTGTTGGCTTGTTGGTTTGTTGGTTTGTTGGTTTCTTGGTTTGTTGGTTTGTTGGTTTGTTGGTTTGTTCGTTTGTTGGTTTGTTGGTTTGTTGGTTTGTTTGTTTGTTGGTTTGTTCGTTTGTTGGCTTGTTGGTTTGTTGGCTTGTTGGTTTGTTGGTTTGTTGATTTGTTGGCTTGTTGGTTTGTTGGTTTGTGGGTTTGTTGGTTTGTTAATTTGTTGGCTTGTTGGTTTGTTGGTTTGTCGGTTTCTTGGTTTGTTGGTTTGTTGGTTTGTTGGTTTGTTCGTTTGTTGGTTTGTTGGTTTGTTGGTTTGTTTGTTTGTTGGTTTGTTCGTTTGTTGGCTTGTTGGTTTGTTGGCTTGTTGGTTTGTTGGTTTATTGGTTTGTTGGCTTGTTGGTTTGTTTGTTTGTTCGCTTGTTGGTTTGTTGGTTTGTTGGTTTGTTGGTTTGTTGCCTTGTTGGTTTGTTAGTTTGTTGGTTTCTTGGTTTGTTGGTTTGTTGGTTTGTTGGTTTGTTCGTTTGTTGGTTTGTTGGTTTGTTGGTTTGTTTGTTTGTTGGTTTGTTCGTTTGTTGGCTTGTTGGTTTGTTGGCTTGTTGGTTTGTTGGTTTGTTGGTTTCTTGGTTTGTTGGTTTGTTGGTTTGTTGGTTTGTTCGTTTGTTGGTTTGTTGGTTTGTTGGTTTGTTTGTTTGTTGGTTTGTTCGTTTGTTGGCTTGTTGGTTTGTTGGCTTGTTGGTTTGTTGGTTTATTGGTTTGTTGGGTTGTTAGTTTGTTTGTTTGTTCGCTTGTTGGTTTGTTGGTTTGTTGGTTTGTTGGTTTGTTGGTTTGTTGGTTTGTTGGTTTTTTGGTTTGTTGGTTTGTTGGTTTGTTGGTTTGTTGGCTTGTTGGTTGTTGGTTTGTTAGTTTGTTGGTTTGTTGGTTTGTTGGTTTGTTGGTTTGTTGGTTTGTTTGTTTGTTCGTTTGTTGGTTTTTTGTTTTGTTGGCTTGTTGGTTTGTTGGTTTGTTGGTTTGTTGGTTAGTTGGTTTGTTGGTTTAATGGTTTGTTGGTTTGTTGGCTTGTTGGTTTGTTGGCTTGTCGGTTTGTTGGTTTGTTTGTTTGTTCGTTTGTTGGTTTTTTGTTTTGTTGGCTTGTTGGTTTGTTGGTTTGTTGGTTTGTTGGTTAGTTGGTTTGTTGGTTTAATGGTTTGTTGGTTTGTTGGTTTATTGGTTTGTTGGTTTGTTGGTTTGTTGGTTTGTTGGCTTGTTGGTTGTTGGTTTGTTAGTTTGTTGGTTTGTTGGTTTGTTGGCTTGTTGGTTTGTTGGTTTGTTTGTTTGTTCGTTTGTTGGTTTTTTGTTTTGTTGGCTTGTTGGTTTGTTGGTTTGTTGGTTTGTTGGTTAGTTGGTTTGTTGGTTTAATGGTTTGTTGGTTTGTTGGATTGTTGGTTTGTTGGCTTGTTGGTTTGTTTGTTTGTTCGCTTGTTGGCTTGTTGGTTGTTGGTTTGTTAGTTTGTTGGTTTGTTGGTTTGTTGGTTTGTTGGCTTGTTGGTTTGTTGGTTTGTTTGTTTGTTCGTTTGTTGGTTTTTTGTTTTGTTGGTTTGTTGGCTTGTTGGTTTGTTGGTTTGTTGGTTTGTTGGTTTGTTGGTTTGTTGGTTTGTTGGTTTATTGGTTTGTTGGTTTGTTGGTTTGTTGGTTTGTTGGTTTGTTGGCTTGTTGGTTGTTGGTTTGTTAGTTTGTTGGTTTGTTGGTTTGTTGGTTTATTGGTTTTGTTGGTTTGTTGGTTTGCTGGTTTGTTGGTTTGTTGGCTTGTTGGTTTGTTGGTTTGTTGGTTTCTTGGTTTGTTGGTTTGTTGGTTTGTTGGTTTGTTCGTTTGTTGGTTTGTTGGTTTGTTGGTTTGTTTGTTTGTTTGTTTGTTGGTTTTTTGTTTTGTTGGCTTGTTGGTTTGTTGGTTTGTTGGTTTGTTGGTTAGTTGGTTTGTTGGTTTAATGGTTTGTTGGTTTGTTTTCTTGTTGGTTTGTTGGCTTGTTGGTTTGTTGGTTTGTTGGTTTGTTGGTTTGTTGGTTTGTTGGCTTGTTGGTTGTTGGTTTGTTAGTTTGTTGGTTTGTTTGTTTGTTGGTTTGTTGGTTTTGTTGGTTTGTTGGTTTGCTGGTTTGTTGGTTTGTTGGCTTGTTGGTTTGTTGGTTTGTTGGTTTCTTGGTTTGTTGGTTTGTTGGTTTGTTGGTTTGTTCGTTTGTTGGTTTGTTGGTTTGTTGGTTTGTTTGTTTGTTGGTTTGTTCGTTTGTTGGCTTGTTGGTTTGTTGGCTTGTTGGTTTGTTGGTTTGTTGATTTGTTGGCTTGTTGGTTTGTTGGTTTGTTGGTTTGTTGGTTTATTAATTTGTTGGCTTGTTGGTTTGTTGGTTTGTTGGTTTCTTGGTTGGTTGGTTTGTTGGTTTGTTGGTTTGTTCGTTTGTTGGTTTGTTTGTTTGTTGGTTTGTTTGTTTGTTGGTTTGTTCGTTTGTTGGCTTGTTGGTTTGTTGGCTTGTTGGTTTGTTGGTTTATTGGTTTGTTGGGTTGTTGGTTTGTTTGTTTGTTCGCTTGTTGGTTTGTTGGTTTGTTGGTTTGTTGGTTTGTTGGCTTGTTGGTTTGTTGGTTTGTTGGTTTCTTGGTTTGTTGGTTTGTTGGTTTGTTGGTTTGTTCGTTTGTTGGTTTGTTGGTTTGTTGGTTTGTTTGTTTATTGGTTTGTTCGTTTGTTGGGTTGTTGGTTTGTTGGCTTGTTGGTTTGTTGGTTTGTTGGTTTCTTGGTTTGTTGGTTTGTTGGTTTGTTGGTTTGTTCGTTTGTTGGTTTGTTGGTTTGTTGGTTTGTTTGTTTGTTGGTTTGTTCGTTTGTTGGCTTGTTGGTTTGTTGGCTTGTTGGTTTGTTGGTTTATTGGTTTATTGGGTTGTTGGTTTGTTTGTTTGTGCGCTTGTTGGTTTGTTGGTTTGTTGGTTTGTTGGTTTGTTGGTTTGTTGGTTTGTTGGTTTATTGGTTTGTTGGTTTGTTGGTTTGTTGGTTTGTTGGCTTGTTGGTTGTTGGTTTGTTAGTTTAATGGTTTGTTGGTTTGTTGGCTTGTTGGTTTGTTGGTTTGTTTGTTTGTTCGTTTGTTGGTTTTTTGTTTTGTTGGCTTGTTGGTTTGTTGGTTTGTTGGTTTGTTGGTTAGTTGGTTTGTTGGTTTAATGGTTTGTTGGTTTGTTGGCTTGTTGGTTTGTTGGCTTGTTGGTTTGTTGGTTTGTTGGTTCGTTGGTTTGTTGGTTTGTTGGTTTGTTGGTTTGTTGGTTTATTGGTTTGTTGGTTTGTTGGTTTGTTGGTTTGTTGGCTTGTTGGTTGTTAGTTTGTTAGTTTGTTGGTTTGTTGGTTTGTTGGTTTGTTGGTTTTGTTGGTTTGTTGGTTTGTTGGTTTGTTGGCTTGTTGGTTTGTTGGTTTGTTGGTTTCTTGGTTTGTTGGTTTGTTGGTTTGTTGGTTTGTTCGTTTGTTGGTTTGTTGGTTTGTTGGTTTGTTTGTTTGTTGGTTTGTTCGTTTGTTGGTTTTTTGTTTTGTTGGCTTGTTGGTTTGTTGGTTTGTTGATTTGTTGGCTTGTTGGTTTGTTGGTTTGTTGGTTTGTTGGTTTGTTAATTTGTTGGCTTGTTGGTTTGTTGGTTTGTTGGTTTGTTGGTTTATTGGTTTGTTGGTTTGTTGGTTTGTTGGTTTGTTGGCTTGTTGGTTGTTGGTTTGTTAGTTTGTTGGTTTGTTGGTTTGTTGGTTTGTTGGTTTTGTTGGTTTGTTGGTTTACTGGTTTGTTGGTTTGTTGGCTTGTTGGTTTGTTGGTTTGTTGGTTTCTTGGTCTGTTGGTTTGTTGGTTTGTTGGTTTGTTGGTTTGTTGGCTTGTTGGTTTGTTGGCTTGTTGGTTTGTTGGTTTGTTGGTTTGTTGGTTTGTTGGTTTGTTGGTTTGTTGGTTTATTGGTTTGTTGGTTTGTTGGTTTGTTGGTTTGTTGGCTTGTTGGTTGTTGGTTTGTTAGTTTGTTGGTTTGTTGGTTTGTTGGTTTGTTGGTTTTGTTGGTTTGTTGGTTTGCTGGTTTGTTGGTTTGTTGGCTTGTTGGTTTGTTGGTTTGTTGGTTTCTTGGTTTGTTGGTTTGTTGGTTTGTTGGTTTGTTAATTTGTTGGCTTGTTGGTTTGTTGGTTTGTTGGTTTCTTGGTTTGTTGGTTTGTTGGTTTGTTGGTTTGTTCGTTTGTTGGTTTGTTGGTTTGTTGGTTTGTTTGTTTGTTGGTTTGTTCGTTTGTTGGCTTGTTGGTTTGTTGGCTTGTTGGTTTGTTCGTTTATTGGTTTGTTGGGTTGTTGGTTTGTTTGTTTGTTTGCTTGTTGGTTTGTTGGTTTGTTGGTTTGTTGGTTTGTTGGCTTGTTGGTTTGTTAGTTTGTTGGTTTCTTGGTTTGTTGGTTTGTTGGTTTGTTGGTTTGTTGGTTTGTTGGTTTGTTCGTTTGTTGGTTTGTTGGTTTGTTGGTTTGTTTGTTTGTTGGTTTGTTCGTACGTTGGCTTGTTGGTTTGTTGGCTTGTTGGTTTGTTGGTTTGTTGGTTTCTTGGTTTGTTGGTTTGTTGGTTTGTTGGTTTGTTCGTTTGTTGGTTTGTTGGTTTGTTGGTTTGTTTGTTTGTTGGTTTGTTCGTTTGTTGGCTTGTTGGTTTGTTGGCTTGTTGGTTTGTTGGTTTATTGGTTTGTTGGGTTGTGGGTTTGTTTGTTTGTTCGCTTGTTGGTTTGTTGGTTTGTTGGTTTCTTGGTTTGTTGGTTTGTTGGTTTGTTGGCTTGTTGGTTTATTGGTTTGTTGGTTTGTTGGTTTGTTGGTTTGTTGGCTTGTTGGTTGTTGGTTTGTTAGTTTGTTGGTTTGTTGGTTTGTTGGCTTGTTGGTTTGTTGGTTTGTTTGTTTGTTCGTTTGTTGGTTTTTTGTTTTGTTGGCTTGTTGGTTTGTTGGTTTGTTGATTTGTTGGCTTGTTGGTTTGTTGGTTTGTTGGTTTGTTGGTTTGTTAAATTGTTGGCTTGTTGGTTTGTTGGTTTGTTGGTTTGTTGGTTTATTGGTTTGTTGGTTTGTTGGTTTGTTGGTTTGTTGGCTTGTTGGTTGTTGGTTTGTTAGTTTGTTGGTTTGTTGGTTTGTTGGTTTGTTGGTTTTGTTGGTTTGTTGGTTTGCTGGTTTGTTGGTTTGTTGGCTTGTTGGTTTGTTGGTTTGTTGGTTTCTTGGTCTGTTGGTATGTAGGTTTGTTGGTTTGTTCGTTTGTTGGTTTGTTGGTTTGTTGGTTTATTGGTTTGTTGGTTTGTTGGTTTGTTGGTTTGTTGGCTTGTTGGTTGTTGGTTTGTTAGTTTGTAGGTTTGTTGGTTTGTTGGTTTGTTGGTTTGTTGGTTTGTTGGGTTGTTCGTTTGTTGTTTTGTTGGTTTGTTCGTTTGTTGGTTTGTTTGTTTGTTGGTTTTTTGTTTTGTTGGCTTGTTGGTTTGTTGGTTTGTTGGTTTGTTGGTTAGTTGGTTTGTTGGTTTAATGGTTTGTTGGTTTGTTGGCTTGTTGGTTTGTTGGCTTGTTGGTTTGTTGGTTTGTTGGTTTGTTGGTTTGTTGGTTTGCTGGTTTGTTGGTTTGTTGGTTTATTGGTTTGTTGGTTTGTTGGTTTGTTCGTTTGTTGGCTTGTTGGTTGTTGGTTTGTTAGTTTGTTGGTTTGTTGGTTTGTTTGTTTGTTGGTTTTGTTGGTTTGTTGGTTTGCTGGTTTGTTGGTTTGTTGGCTTGTTGGTTTGTTGGTTTGTTGGTTTCTTGGTTTGTTGGTTTGTGGGTTTGTTGGTTTGTTCGTTTGTTGGTTTGTTGGTTTGTTGGTTTGTTTGTTTGTTGGTTTTTTTCGTTTGTTGGCTTGTTGGTTTTTTGGCTTGTTGGTTTGTTGGTTTGTTGATTTGTTGGCTTGTTGGTTTGTTGGTTTGTTGGTTTGTTGGTTGGTTAATTTGTTGGCTTGTTGGTTTGTTGGTTTGTTGGTTTGTTGGTTTGTTGGTTTGTTGGTTTGTTGGTTTGTTCGTTTGTTGGTTTGTTGGTTTGTTGGTTTGTTTGTTTGTTGGTTTGTTCGTTTGTTGGCTTGTTGGTTTGTTGGCTTGTTGGTTTGTTGGTTTATTGGTTTGTTGGGTTGTTGGTTTGTTTGTTTGTTTGCTTGTTGGTTTGTTGGTTTGTTGGTTTGTTGGTTTGTTGGCTTGTTGGTTTGTTAGTTTGTTGGTTTCTTGGTTTGTTGGTTTGTTGGTTTGTTGGTTTGTTGGTTTGTTCGTTTGTTGGTTTGTTGGTTTGTTGGTTTGTTTGTTTGTTGGTTTGTTCGTACGTTGGCTTGTTGGTTTGTTGGCTTGTTGGTTTGTTGGTTTGTTGGTTTCTTGGTTTGTTGGTTTGTTGGTTTGTTGGTTTTTTCGTTTGTTGGTTTGTTGGTTTGTTGGTTTGTTTGTTTGTTGGTTTGTTCGTTTGTTGGCTTGTTGGTTTGTTGGCTTGTTGGTTTGTTGGTTTATTGGTTTGTTGGGTTGTGGGTTTGTTTGTTTGTTCGCTTGTTGGTTTGTTGGTTTGTTGGTTTCTTGGTTTGTTGGTTTGTTGGTTTGTTGGCTTGTTGGTTTATTGGTTTGTTGGTTTGTTGGTTTGTTGGTTTGTTGGCTTGTTGGTTGTTGGTTTGTTAGTTTGTTGGTTTGTTGGTTTGTTGGCTTGTTGGTTTGTTGGTTTGTTTGTTTGTTCGTTTGTTGGTTTTTTGTTTTGTTGGCTTGTTGGTTTGTTGGTTTGTTGGTTTGTTGGTTAGTTGGTTTGTTGGTTTAATAGTTTGTTGGTTTGTTGGTTTATTGGTTTGTTGGTTTGTTGGTTTGTTGGTTTGTTGGCTTGTTGGTTGTTGGTTTGTTAGTTTGTTGGTTTGTTGGTTTGTTGGCTTGTTGGTTTGTTGGTTTGTTTGTTTGTTCGTTTGTTGGTTTTTTGTTTTGTTGGCTTGTTGGTTTGTTGGTTTGTTGGTTTGTTGGTTAGTTGGTTTGTTGGTTTAATGGTTTGTTGGTTTGTTGGATTGTTGGTTTGTTGGCTTGTTGGTTTGTTTGTTTGTTCGCTTGTTGGCTTGTTGGTTGTTGGTTTGTTGGTTTGTTTGTTTGTTGGTTTGTTCGTTTGTTGGCTTGTTGGTTTGTTGGCTTGTTGGTTTGTTGGTTTATTGGTTTGTTGGGTTGTTGGTTTGTTTGTTTGTTCGCTTGTTGGTTTGTTGGTTTGTTGGTTTGTTGGTTTGTTGGCTTGTTGGTTTGTTAGTTTGTTGGTTTCTTGGTTTGTTGGTTTGTTGGTTTGTTGGTTTGTTCGTTTGTTGGTTTGTTGGTTTGTTGGTTTGTTTGTTTGTTGGTTTGTTCGTTTGTTGGCTTGTTGGTTTGTTGGCTTGTTGGTTTGTTGGTTTGTTGGTTTGTTGGTTTCTTGGTTTGTTGGTTTGTTGGTTTGTTCGTTTGTTGGTTTGTTGGTTTGTTGGTTTGTTTGTTTGTTGGTTTGTTCGTTTGTTGGCTTGTTGGTTTGTTGGCTTGTTGGTTTGTTGGTTTATTGGTTTGTTGGGTTGTTGGTTTGTTTGTTTGTTCCCTTGTTGGTTTGTTGGTTTGTTGGTTTGTTGGTTTGTTGGTTTGTTGGTTTGTTGGTTTTTTGGTTTGTTGGTTTGTTGGTTTGTTGGTTTGTTGGCTTGTTGGTTGTTGGTTTGTTAGTTTGTTGGTTTGTTGGTTTGTTGGTTTGTTGGTTTGTTGGTTTGTTTGTTTGTTCGTTTGTTGGTTTTTTGTTTTGTTGGCTTGTTGGTTTGTTGGTTTGTTGGTTTGTTGGTTAGTTGGTTTGTTGGTTTAATGGTTTGTTGGTTTGTTGGCTTGTTGGTTTGTTGGCTTGTTGGTTTATTGGTTTGTTTGTTTGTTCGTTTGTTGGTTTTTTGTTTTGTTGGCTTGTTGGTTTGTTGGTTTGTTGGTTTGTTGGTTAGTTGGTTTGTTGGTTTAATGGTTTGTTGGTTTGTTGGTTTATTGGTTTGTTGGTTTGTTGGTTTGTTGGTTTGTTGGCTTGTTGGTTGTTGGTTTGTTAGTTTGTTGGTTTGTTGGTTTGTTGGCTTGCTGGTTTGTTGGTTTGTTTGTTTGTTCGTTTGTTGGTTTTTTGTTTTGTTGGCTTGTTGGTTTGTTGGTTTGTTGGTTTGTTGGTTAGTTGGTTTGTTGGTTTAATGGTTTGTTGGTTTGTTGGATTGTTGGTTTGTTGGCTTGTTGGTTTGTTTGTTTGTTCGCTTGTTGGCTTGTTGGTTGTTGGTTTGTTAGTTTGTTGGTTTGTTGGTTTGTTGGTTTGTTGGCTTGTTGGTTTGTTGGTTTGTTTGTTTGTTCGTTTGTTGGTTTTTTGTTTTGTTGGTTTGTTGGCTTGTTGGTTTGTTGGTTTGTTGGTTTGTTGGTTTGTTGGTTTGTTGGTTTGTTGGTTTATTGGTTTGTTGGTTTGTTGGTTTGTTGGTTTGTTGGTTTGTTGGCTTGTTGGTTTGTTAGTTTGTTGGTTTGTTGGTTTGTTGGTTTTGTTGGTTTGTTGGTTTGCTGGTTTGTTGGTTTGTTGGCTTGTTGGTTTGTTGGTTTGTTGGTTTCTTGGTTTGTTGGTTTGTTGGTTTGTTGGTTTGATCGTTTGTTGGTTTGTTGGTTTGTTGGTTTGTTTGTTTGTTGGTTTTTTGTTTTGTTGGCTTGTTGGTTTGTTGGTTTGTTGGTTTGTTGGTTAGTTGGTTTGTTGGTTTAATGGTTTGTTGGTTTGTTTTCTTGTTGGTTTGTTGGCTTGTTGGTTTGTTGGTTTGTTGGTTTGTTGGTTTGTTGGTTTGTTGGTTTGTTGGTTTATTGGTTTGTTGGTTTGTTGGTTTGTTGGTTTGTTGGTTTGTTGGCTTGTTGGTTGTTGGTTTGTTAGTTTGTTGGATTGTTGGTTTGTTGGTTTGTTGGTTTTGTTGGTTTGTTGGTTTGCTGGTTTGTTGGTTTGTTGGCTTGTTGGTTTGTTGGTTTGTTGGTTTCTTGGTTTGTTGGTTTGTTGGTTTGTTGGTTTGTTCGTTTGTTGGTTTGTTGGTTTGTTGGTTTGTTTGTTTGTTGGTTTGTTCGTTTGTTGGCTTGTTGGTTTGTTGGCTTGTTGGTTTGTTGGTTTGTTGATTTGTTGGCTTGTTGGTTTGTTGGTTTGTTGGTTTGTTGGTTTATTAATTTGTTGGCTTGTTGGTTTGTTGGTTTGTTGGTTTCTTGGTTGGTTGGTTTGTTCGTTTGTTGGTTTGTTGGTTTGTTTGTTTGTTGGTTTGTTCGTTTGTTGGCTTGTTGGTTTGTTGGCTTGTTGGTTTGTTGGTTTATTAGTTTGTTGGGTTGTTGGTTTGTTTGTTTGTTCGCTTGTTGGTTTGTTGGTTTGTTGGTTTGTTGGTTTGTTGGCTTGTTGGTTTGTTGGTTTGTTGGTTTCTTGGTTTGTTGGTTTGTTGGTTTGTTGGTTTGTTCGTTTGTTGGTTTGTTGGTTTGTTGGTTTGTTTGTTTATTGGTTTGTTCGTTTGTTGGCTTGTTGGTTTGTTGGCTTGTTGGTTTGTTGGTTTGTTGGTTTCTTGGTTTGTTGGTTTGTTGGTTTGTTGGTTTGTTCGTTTGTTGGTTTGTTGGTTTGTTGGTTTGTTTGTTTGTTGGTTTGTTCGTTTGTTGGCTTGTTGGTTTGTTGGCTTGTTGGTTTGTTGGTTTATTGGTTTATTGGGTTGTTGGTTTGTTTGTTTGTTCGCTTGTTGGTTTGTTGGTTTGTTGGTTTGTTGGTTTGTTGGTTTGTTGGTTTGTTGGTTTATTGGTTTGTTGGTTTGTTGGTTTGTTGGTTTGTTGGCTTGTTGGTTGTTGGTTTGTTAGTTTGTTGGTTTGTTGGTTTGTTGGCTTGTTGGTTTGTTGGTTTGTTTGTTTGTTTGTTTGTTCGTTTGTTGGTTTTTTGTTTTGTTGGCTTGTTGGTTTGTTGGTTTGTTGGTTTGTTGGTTTGTTGGTTAGTTGGTTTGTTGGTTTAATGGTTTGTTGGTTTGTTGGCTTGTTGGTTTGTTGGCTTGTTGGTTTGTTGGTTTGTTGGTTTGTTGGTTTGTTGGTTTGTTGGTTTGTTGGTTTGTTGGTTTATTGGTTTGTTGGTTTGTTGGTTTGTTGGTTTGTTGGCTTGTTGGTTGTTGGTTTGTTAGTTTGTTGGTTTGTTGGTTTGTTGGTTTGTTGGTTTTGTTGGTTTGTTGGTTTGCTGGTTTGTTGGTTTGTTGGCTTGTTGGTTTGTTGGTTTGTTGGTTTCTTGGTTTGTTGGTTTGTTGGTTTGTTGGTTTGTTGGTTTGTTCGTTTGTTGGTTTGTTGGTTTGTTGGTTTGTTTGTTTGTTGGTTTGTTCGTTTGTTGGTTTTTTGTTTTGTTGGCTTGTTGGTTTGTTGGTTTGTTGATTTGTTGGCTTGTTAGTTTGTTGGTTTGTTGGTTTGTTGGTTTGTTAATTTGTTGGCTTGTTGGTTTGTTGGTTTGTTGGTTTGTTGGTTTATTGGTTTGTTGGTTTGTTGGTTTGTTGGTTTGTTGGCTTGTTGGTTGTTGGTTTGTTAGTTTGTTGGTTTGTTGGTTTGTTGGTTTGGTGGTTTTGTTGGTTTGTTGGTTTGCTGGTTTGTTGGTTTGTTGGCTTGTTGGTTTGTTGGTTTGTTGGTTTCTTGGTTTCTTGGTTTGTTGGTTTGTTGGTTTGTTGGTTTGTTCGTTTGTTGGTTTGTTGGTTTGTTGGTTTGTTTGTTTGTTGGTTTGTTCGTTTGTTGGTTTTTTGTTTTGTTGGCTTGTTGGTTTGTTGGTTTGTTGGTTTGTTGGTTAGTTGGTTTGTTGGTTTAATGGTTTGTTGGTTTGTTGGCTTGTTAATTTGTTGGCTTGTTGGTTTGTTGGTTTGTTGGTTTGTTGGTTTGTTGGTTTGTTGGTTTGTTGGTTTGTTGGTTTATTGGTTTGTTGGTTTGTTGGTTTGTTGGTTTGTTGGCTTGTTGGTTGTTGGTTTGTTAGTTTGTTGGTTTGTTGGTTTGTTGGTTTGTTGGTTTTGTTGGTTTGTTGGTTTGCTGGTTTGTTGGTTTGTTGGCTTGTTGGTTTGTTGGTTTGTTGGTTTCTTGGTTTGTTGGTTTGTTGGTTTGTTGGTTTGTTCGTTTGTTGGTTTGTTGGTTTGTTGGTTTGTTTGTTTGTTGGTTTGTTCGTTTGTTGGCTTGTTGGTTTGTTGGCTTGTTGGTTTGTTGGTTTGTTGATTTGTTGGCTTGTTGGTTTGTTGGTTTGTTGGTTTGTTGGTTTGTTAATTTGTTGGCTTGTTGGTTTGTTGGTTTGTTGGTTTCTTGGTTTGTTGGTTTGTTGGTTTGTTGGTTTGTTCGTTTGTTGGTTTGTTGATTTGTTGGTTTGTTTGTTTGTTGGTTTGTTCGTTTGTTGGCTTGTTGGTTTGTTGGCTTGTTGGTTTGTTGGTTTATTGGTTTGTTGGGTTGTTGGTTTGTTTGTTTGTTTGCTTGTTGGTTTGTTGGTTTGTTGGTTTGTTGGCTTGTTGGTTTGTTAGTTTGTTGGTTTCTTGGTTTGTTGATTTGTTGGTTTGTTGGTTTGTTGGTTTGTTCGTTTGTTGGTTTGTTGGTTTGTTGGTTTGTTTGTTTGTTGGTTTGTTCCTATGTTGGCTTGTTGGTTTGTTGGCTTGTTGGTTTGTTGGTTTGTTGGTTTCTTGGTTTGTTGGTTTGTTGGTTTGTTGGTTTGTTCGTTTGTTGGTTTGTTGGTTTGTTGGTTTGTTTGTTTGTTGGTTTGTTCGTTTGTTGGCTTGTTGGTTTGTTGGCTTGTTGGTTTGTTGGTTTATTGGTTTGTTGGGTTGTGGGTTTGTTTGTTTGTTCGCTTGTTGGTTTGTTGGTTTGTTGGTTTCTTGGTTTGTTGGTTTGTTGGTTTGTTGGCTTGTTGGTTTATTGGTTTGTTGGTTTGTTGGTTTGTTGGTTTGTTGGCTTGTTGGTTGTTGGTTTGTTAGTTTGTTGGTTTGTTGGTTTGTTGGCTTGTTGGTTTGTTGGTTTGTTTGTTTGTTCGTTTGTTGGTTTTTTGTTTTGTTGGCTTGTTGGTTTGTTGGTTTGTTGGTTTGTTGGTTAGTTGGTTTGTTGGTTTAATGGTTTGTTGGTTTGTTGGCTTGTTGGTTTGTTGGCTTGTTGGTTTGTTGGTTTGTTTGTTTGTTCGTTTGTTGGTTTTTTGTTTTGTTGGCTTGTTGGTTTGTTGGTTTGTTGGTTTGTTGGTTAGTTGGTTTGTTGGTTTAATGGTTTGTTGGTTTGTTGGTTTATTGGTTTGTTGGTTTGTTGGTTTGTTGGTTTGTTGGCTTGTTGGTTGTTGGTTTGTTAGTTTGTTGGTTTGTTGGTTTGTTGGCTTGTTGGTTTGTTGGTTTGTTTGTTTGTTCGTTTGTTGGTTTTTTGTTTTGTTGGCTTGTTGGTTTGTTGGTTTGTTGGTTTGTTGGTTAGTTGGTTTGTTGGTTTAATGGTTTGTTGGTTTGTTGGATTGTTGGTTTGTTGGCTTGTTGGTTTGTTTGTTTGTTCGCTTGTTGGCTTGTTGGTTGTTGGTTTGTTAGTTTGTTGGTTTGTTGGTTTGTTGGCTTGTTGGTTTGTTGGTTTGTTTGTTTGTTCGTTTGTTGGTTTTTTGTTTTGTTGGTTTGTTGGCTTGTTGGCTTGTTGGTTTGTTGGTTTGTTGGTTTGTTGGTTTGTTCGTTTGTTGGTTTGTTGGTTTGTTGGTTTGTTTGTTTGTTGGTTTGTTCGTTTGTTGGTTTTTTGTTTTGTTGGCTTGTTGGTTTGTTGGTTTGTTGGTTTGTTGGTTAGTTGGTTTGTTGGTTTAATGGTTTGTTGGTTTGTTGGCTTGTTAATTTGTTGGCTTGTTGGTTTGTTGGTTTGTTGGTTTGTTGGTTTGTTGGTTTGTTGGTTTGTTGGTTTGTTGGTTTATTGGTTTGTTGGTTTGTTGGTTTGTTGGTTTGTTGGCTTGTTGGTTGTTGGTTTGTTAGTTTGTTGGTTTGTTGGTTTGTTGGTTTGTTGGTTTTGTTGGTTTGTTGGTTTGCTGGTTTGTTGGTTTGTTGGCTTGTTGGTTTGTTGGTTTGTTGGTTTCTTGGTTTGTTGGTTTGTTGGTTTGTTGGTTTGTTCGTTTGTTGGTTTGTTGGTTTGTTGGTTTGTTTGTTTGTTGGTTTGTTCGTTTGTTGGCTTGTTGGTTTGTTGGCTTGTTGGTTTGTTGGTTTGTTGATTTGTTGGCTTGTTGGTTTGTTGGTTTGTTGGTTTGTTGGTTTGTTAATTTGTTGGCTTGTTGGTTTGTTGGTTTGTTGGTTTCTTGGTTTGTTGGTTTGTTGGTTTGTTGGTTTGTTCGTTTGTTGGTTTGTTGATTTGTTGGTTTGTTTGTTTGTTGGTTTGTTCGTTTGTTGGCTTGTTGGTTTGTTGGCTTGTTGGTTTGTTGGTTTATTGGTTTGTTGGGTTGTTGGTTTGTTTGTTTGTTTGCTTGTTGGTTTGTTGGTTTGTTGGTTTGTTGGCTTGTTGGTTTGTTAGTTTGTTGGTTTCTTGGTTTGTTGATTTGTTGGTTTGTTGGTTTGTTGGTTTGTTCGTTTGTTGGTTTGTTGGTTTGTTGGTTTGTTTGTTTGTTGGTTTGTTCCTATGTTGGCTTGTTGGTTTGTTGGCTTGTTGGTTTGTTGGTTTGTTGGTTTCTTGGTTTGTTGGTTTGTTGGTTTGTTGGTTTGTTCGTTTGTTGGTTTGTTGGTTTGTTGGTTTGTTTGTTTGTTGGTTTGTTCGTTTGTTGGCTTGTTGGTTTGTTGGCTTGTTGGTTTGTTGGTTTATTGGTTTGTTGGGTTGTGGGTTTGTTTGTTTGTTCGCTTGTTGGTTTGTTGGTTTGTTGGTTTCTTGGTTTGTTGGTTTGTTGGTTTGTTGGCTTGTTGGTTTATTGGTTTGTTGGTTTGTTGGTTTGTTGGTTTGTTGGCTTGTTGGTTGTTGGTTTGTTAGTTTGTTGGTTTGTTGGTTTGTTGGCTTGTTGGTTTGTTGGTTTGTTTGTTTGTTCGTTTGTTGGTTTTTTGTTTTGTTGGCTTGTTGGTTTGTTGGTTTGTTGGTTTGTTGGTTAGTTGGTTTGTTGGTTTAATGGTTTGTTGGTTTGTTGGCTTGTTGGTTTGTTGGCTTGTTGGTTTGTTGGTTTGTTTGTTTGTTCGTTTGTTGGTTTTTTGTTTTGTTGGCTTGTTGGTTTGTTGGTTTGTTGGTTTGTTGGTTAGTTGGTTTGTTGGTTTAATGGTTTGTTGGTTTGTTGGTTTATTGGTTTGTTGGTTTGTTGGTTTGTTGGTTTGTTGGCTTGTTGGTTGTTGGTTTGTTAGTTTGTTGGTTTGTTGGTTTGTTGGCTTGTTGGTTTGTTGGTTTGTTTGTTTGTTCGTTTGTTGGTTTTTTGTTTTGTTGGCTTGTTGGTTTGTTGGTTTGTTGGTTTGTTGGTTAGTTGGTTTGTTGGTTTAATGGTTTGTTGGTTTGTTGGATTGTTGGTTTGTTGGCTTGTTGGTTTGTTTGTTTGTTCGCTTGTTGGCTTGTTGGTTGTTGGTTTGTTAGTTTGTTGGTTTGTTGGTTTGTTGGCTTGTTGGTTTGTTGGTTTGTTTGTTTGTTCGTTTGTTGGTTTTTTGTTTTGTTGGTTTGTTGGCTTGTTGGCTTGTTGGTTTGTTGGTTTGTTGGTTTGTTGGTTTGTTGGTTTGTTGGTTTGTTGGTTTATTGGTTTGTTGGTTTGTTGGTTTGTTGGTTTGTTGGCTTGTTGGTTGTTGGTTTGTTAGTTTGTTGGTTTGTTGGTTTGTTGGTTTGTTGGTTTTGTTGGTTTGTTGGTTTGCTGGTATGTTAGTTTGTTGGCTTGTTGGTTTGTTGGTTTGTTGGTTTCTTGGTTTGTTGATTTGTTGGTTTGTTGGTTTGTTCGTTTGTTGGTTTGTTGGTTTGTTGGTTTGTTTGTTTGTTGGTTTGTTCGTTTGTTGGTTTTTTGTTTTGTTGGCTTGTTGGTTTGTTGGTTTGTTGGTTTGTTGGTTAGTTGGTTTGTTGGTTTAATGGTTAGTTGGTTTGTTGGCTTGTTGGTTTGTTGGCTTGTTGGTTTGTTGGTTTGTTGGTTTGTTGGTTTGTTGGTTTGTTGGTTTGTTGGTTTATTGGTTTGTTGGTTTGTTGGTTTGTTGGTTTGTTGGCTTGTTGGTTGTTGGTTTGTTAGTTTGTTGGTTTGTTGGTTTGTTGGTTTGTTGGTTTTGTTGGTTTGTTGGTTTGCTGGTTTGTTGGTTTGTTGGCTTGTTGGTTTGTTGGTTTGTTGGTTTCTTGGTTTGTTGGTTTGTTGGTTTGTTGGTTTGTTCGTTTGTTGGTTTGTTGGTTTGTTGGTTTGTTTGTTTGTTGGTTTGTTCGTTTGTTGGCTTGTTGGTTTGTTGGCTTGTTGGTTTGTTGGTTTGTTGATTTGTTGGCTTATTGGTTTGTTGGTTTGTTGGTTTGTTGGTTTGTTGGTTTGTTAATTTGTTGGCTTGTTGGTTTGTTGGTTTGTTGGTTTCTTGGTTGGTTGGTTTGTTGGTTTGTTGGTTTGTTCGTTTGTTGGTTTGTTTGTTTGTTGGTTTGTTTGTTTGTTGGTTTGTTCGTTTGTTGGCTTGTTGGTTTGTTGGCTTGTTGGTTTGTTGGTTTATTGGTTTGTTGGGTTGTTGGTTTGTTTGTTTGTTCGCTTGTTGGTTTGTTGGTTTATTGGTTTGTTGGTTTGTTGGCTTGTGGTTTGTTGGTTTGTTGGTTTGTTGGTTTGTTGGTTTGTTGGTTTGTTGGTTTGTTCGTTTGTTGGTTTGTTGGTTTGTTGGTTTGTTTGTTTGTTGGTTTGTTCGTTTGTTGGCTTGTTGGTTTGTTGGCTTGTTGGTTTGTTGGTTTGTTGGTTTCTTGGTTTGTTGGTTTGTTGGTTTGTTGGTTTGTTCGTTTGTTGGTTTGTTGGTTTGTTGGTTTGTTTGTTTGTTGGTTTGTTCGCTTGTTGGCTTGTTGGTTTGTTGGCTTGTTGGTTTGTTGGTTTATTGGTTTGTTGGGTTGTTGGTTTGTTTGTTTGTTCGCTTGTTGGTTTGTTGGTTTGTTGGTTTGTTGGTTTGTTGGTTTGTTGGTTTGTTGGTTTATTGGTTTGTTGGTTTGTTGGTTTGTTGGTTTGTTGGCTTGTTGGTTGTTGGTTTGTTAGTTTGTTGGTTTGTTGGTTTGTTGGCTTGTTGGTTTGTTGGTTTGTTTGTTTGTTCGTTTGTTGGTTTTTTGTTTTGTTGGCTTGTTGGTTTGTTGGTTTGTTGGTTTGTTGGTTAGTTGGTTTGTTGGTTTAATGGTTTGTTGGTTTGTTGGCTTGTTGGTTTGTTGGCTTGTTGGTTTGTTGTTTTGTTGGTTTGTTGGTTTGTTGGTTTGTTGGTTTATTGGTTTGTTGGTTTGTTGGTTTGTTGGCTTGTTGGTTGTTGGTTTGTTAGTTTGTTGGTTTGTTGGTTTGTTGGTTTGTTGGTTTTGTTGGTTTGTTTGTTTGTTGGTTTGTTCGCTTGTTGGTTTGTTGGTTTGTTGCTTTGTTGGTTTGTTGGTTTGTTGGTTTGTTGGTTTATTGGTTTGTTGGTTTGTTGGTTTGTTGGTTTGTTGGCTTGTTGGTTGTTGGTTTGTTAGTTTGTTGGTTTGTTGGTTTGTTGGCTTGTTGGTTTGTTGGTTTGTTTGTTTGTTCGTTTGTTGGTTTTTTGTTTTGTTGGCTTGTTGGTTTGTTGGTTTGTTGGTTTGTTGGTTAGTTGGTTTGTTGGTTTAATGGTTTGTTGGTTTGTTGGCTTGTTGGTTTGTTGGCTTGTTGGTTTGTTGTTTTGTTGGTTTGTTCGTTTGTTGGTTTGTTGGTTTGTTGGTTTGTTTGTTTGTTGGTTTGTTCGTTTGTTGGCTTGTTGGTTTGTTGGCTTGTTGGTTTGTTGGTTTGTTGATTTGTTGGCTTATTGGTTTGTTGGTTTGTTGGTTTGTTGGTTTGTTGGTTTGTTAATTTGTTGGCTTGTTGGTTTGTTGGTTTGTTGGTTTCTTGGTTGGTTGGTTTGTTGGTTTGTTGGTTTGTTCGTTTGTTGGTTTGTTTGTTTGTTGGTTTGTTTGTTTGTTGGTTTGTTCGTTTGTTGGCTTGTTGGTTTGTTGGCTTGTTGGTTTGTTGGTTTATTGGTTTGTTGGGTTGTTGGTTTGTTTGTTTGTTCGCTTGTTGGTTTGTTGGTTTATTGGTTTGTTGGTTTGTTGGCTTGTTGGTTTGTTGGTTTGTTGGTTTCTTGGTTTGTTGGTTTGTTGGTTTGTTGGTTTGTTCGTTTGTTGGTTTGTTGGTTTGTTGGTTTGTTTGTTTGTTGGTTTGTTCGTTTGTTGGCTTGTTGGTTTGTTGGCTTGTTGGTTTGTTGGTTTGTTGGTTTGTTGGTTTCTTGGTTTGTTGGTTTGTTGGTTTGTTGGTTTGTTCGTTTGTTGGTTTGTTGGTTTGTTGGTTTGTTTGTTTGTTGGTTTGTTCGCTTGTTGGCTTGTTGGTTTGTTGGCTTGTTGGTTTGTTGGTTTATTGGTTTGTTGGGTTGTTGGTTTGTTTGTTTGTTCGCTTGTTGGTTTGTTGGTTTGTTGGTTTGTTGGTTTGTTGGTTTGTTGGTTTGTTGGTTTATTGGTTTGTTGGTTTGTTGGTTTGTTGGTTTGTTGGCTTGTTGGTTGTTGGTTTGTTAGTTTGTTGGTTTGTTGGTTTGTTGGCTTGTTGGTTTGTTGGTTTGTTTGTTTGTTCGTTTGTTGGTTTTTTGTTTTGTTGGCTTGTTGGTTTGTTGGTTTGTTGGTTTGTTGGTTAGTTGGTTTGTTGGTTTAATGGTTTGTTGGTTTGTTGGCTTGTTGGTTTGTTGGCTTGTTGGTTTGTTGTTTTGTTGGTTTGTTGGTTTGTTGGTTTGTTGGTTTATTGGTTTGTTGGTTTGTTGGTTTGTTGGCTTGTTGGTTGTTGGTTTGTTAGTTTGTTGGTTTGTTGGTTTGTTGGTTTGTTGGTTTTGTTGGTTAGTTGGTTTGCTGGTTTGTTGGTTTGTTGGCTTGTTGGTTTGTTGGTTTGTTGGTTTCTTGGTTTGTTGGTTTGTTGGTTTGTTGGTTTGTTCGTTTGTTGGTTTGTTGGTTTGTTGGTTTGTTTGTTTGTTGGTTTGTTCGTTTGTTGGTTTTTTGTTTTGTTGGCTTGTTGGTTTGTTGGTTTGTTGGTTTGTTGGTTTGTTGGTTAGTTGGTTTGTTGGTTTAATGGTTTGTTGGTTTGTTGGCTTGTTGGTTTGTTGGCTTGTTGGTTTGTTGGTTTGTTGGTTTGTTGGTTTGTTGGTTTGTTGGTTTGTTGGTTTATTGGTTTGTTGGTTTGTTGGTTTGTTGGTTTGTTGGCTTGTTGGTTGTTGGTTTGTTAGTTTGTTGGTTTGTTGGTTTGTTGGTTTGTTGGTTTTGTTGGTTTGTTGGTTTGCTGGTTTGTTGGTTTGTTGGCTTGTTGGTTTGTTGGTTTGTTGGTTTCTTGGTTTGTTGGTTTGTTGGTTTGTTGGTTTGTTCGTTTGTTGGTTTGTTGGTTTGTTGGTTTGTTTGTTTGTTGGTTTGTTCGTTTGTTGGCTTGTTGGTTTGTTGGCTTGTTGGTTTGTTGGTTTGTTGATTTGTTGGCTTGTTGGTTTGTTGGTTTGTTGGTTTGTTGGTTTGTTGGTTTGTTAATTTGTTGGCTTGTTGGCTTGTTGGTTTGTTGGTTTGTTGGCTTGTTGGTTTGTTGGTTTGTCGGTTTGTTGGTTTGTTGGTTTGTTGGTTTGTTGGTTTGTTGGTTTGTTGGTTTATTGGTTTGTTGGTTTGTTGGTTTGTTGGTTTGTTGGCTTGTTGGTTGTTGGTTTGTTAGTTTGTTGGTTTGTTGGTTTGTTGGTTTGTTGGTTTTGTTGGTTTGTTGGTTTGCTGGTTTGTTGGTTTGTTGGCTTGTTGGTTTGTTGGTTTGTTGGTTTGTTGGCTTGTTGGTTGTTGGTTTGTTAGTTTGTTGGTTTGTTGGTTTGTTGGTTTGTTGGTTTTGTTGGTTTGTTGGTTTGCTGGTTTATTGGTTTGTTGGCTTGTTGGTTTGTTGGTTTGTTGGTTTCTTGGTTTGTTGGTTTGTTGGTTTGTTGGTTTGTTCGTTTGTTCGTTTGTTGGTTTGTTGGTTTGTTGGTTTGTTTGTTTGTTGGTTTGTTCGTTTGTTGGCTTGTTGGTTTGTTGGCTTGTTGGTTTGTTGGTTTGTTGATTTGTTGGCTTGTTGGTTTGTTGGTTTGTTGGTTTGTTGGTTTGTTAATTTGTTGGCTTGTTGGCTTGTTGGTTTGTTGGTTTGTTGGCTTGTTGGTTTGTTGGTTTGTTGGTTTGTTGGTTTGTTGGTTTCTTGGTTTGTTGGTTTGTTGGTTTGTTGGTTTGTTCGTTTGTTGGTTTGTTGGTTTGTTGGTTTGTTTGTTTGTTGGTTTGTTCGTTTGTTGGCTTGTTGGTTTGTTGGCTTGTTGGTTTGTTGGTTTGTTGATTTGTTGGCTTGTTGGTTTGTTGGTTTGTTGGTTTGTTGGTTTGTTGGTTTGTTGGTTTGTTAATTTGTTGGCTTGTTGGCTTGTTGGTTTGTTGGTTTGTTGGCTTGTTGGTTTGTTGGTTTGTCGGTTTGTTGGTTTGTTGGTTTGTTGGTTTGTTGGTTTGTTGGTTTGTTGGTTTGTTGGTTTATTGGTTTGTTGGTTTGTTGGTTTGTTGGTTTGTTGGTTTGTTGGCTTGTTGGTTGTTGGTTTGTTAGTTTGTTGGTTTGTTGGTTTGTTGGTTTGTTGGTTTTGTTGGTTTGTTGGTTTGCTGGTTTGTTGGTTTGTTGGCTTGTTGGTTTGCTGGTTTGTTGGTTTGTTGGCTTGTTGGTTGTTGGTTTGTTAGTTTGTTGGTTTGTTGGTTTGTTGGTTTGTTGGTTTTGTTGGTTTGTTGGTTTATTGGTTTGTTGGCTTGTTGGTTTGTTGGTTTGTTGGTTTCTTGGTTTGTTGGTTTGTTGGTTTGTTGGTTTGTTCGTTTGTTGGTTTGTTGGTTTGTTGGTTTGTTTGTTTGTTGGTTTGTTCGTTTGTTGGCTTGTTGGTTTGTTGGCTTGTTGGTTTGTTGGTTTGTTGATTTGTTGGCTTGTTGGTTTGTTGGTTTGTTGGTTTGTTGGTTTGTTAATTTGTTGGCTTGTTGGCTTGTTGGTTTGTTGGTTTGTTGGCTTGTTGGTTTGTTGGTTTGTTGGTTTGTTGGTTTGTTGGTTTGTTGGTTTGTTGGTTTGTTGGTTTATTGGTTTGTTGGTTTGTTGGTTTATTGGTTTGTTGGTTTGTTGGTTTGTTGGTTTGTTGGCTTGTTGGTTGTTGGTTTGTTAGTTTGTTGGTTTGTTGGTTTGTTGGTTTGTTGGTTTGTTGGTTTTGTTGGTTTGTTGGTTTGCTGGTTTGTTGGTTTGTTGGCTTGTTGGTTTGTTGGTTTGTTGGTTTCTTGGTTTGTTGGTTTGTTGGTTTGTTGGTTTGTTTGTTTGTTGGTTTGTTGGTTTGTTGGTTTGTTTGTTTGTTGGTTTGTTCGTTTGTTGGCTTGTTGGTTTGTTGGCTTGTTGGTTTGTTGGTTTATTGGTTTGTTGGGTTGTTGGTTTGTTTGTTTGTTCGCTTGTTGGTTTGTTGGTTTGTTGGTTTGTTGGTTTGTTGGTTTGTTGGTTTATTGGTTTGTTGGTTTGTTGGTTTGTTGGTTTGTTGGTTTGTTGGCTTGTCGGTTGTTGGTTTGTTAGTTTGTTGGTTTGTTGGTTTGTTGGCTTGTTGGTTTGTTGGTTTGTTTGTTTGTTCGTTTGTTGGTTTTTTGTTTTGTTGGCTTGTTGGTTTGTTGGTTTGTTGGTTTGTTCGTTTGTTGGTTTGTTGGTTTGTTGGTTTGTTCGTTTGTTGGTTTGTTGGTTTGTTGGTTTGTTTGTTAGTTGGTTTGTTTGTTTGTTGGTTTGTTCGTTTGATGGTTTGTTGATTTGTTCGTTTGTTGGTTTGTTGGTTTGTTGGTTTGTTGGCTTGTTGGTTGTTGGTTTGTTAGTTTGTTGGTTTGTTGGTTTGTTGGTTTGTTGGTTTTGTTGGTTTGTTGGTTTGCTGGTTTGTTGGTTTGTTGGCTTGTTGGTTTGTTGGTTTGTTGGTTTCTTGGTTTGTTGGTTTGTTGGTTTGTTGGTTTGTTCGTTTGTTGGTTTGTTGGTTTGTTGGTTTGTTGGTTTGTATGTTTGTTGGTTTGTTCGTTTGTTGGTTTTTTGTTTTTTGGCTTGTTGGTTTGTTGGTTTGTTGGTTTGTTGGTTAGTTGGCTTGTTGGTTTAATGGTTTGTTGGTTTGTTGGCTTGTTGGCTTGTTGGTTTGTTGGTTTGTTGGTTTGTTGGTTTGTTGGCTTGTTGGTTTGTTGGTTTGTTGGTTTGTTGGTTTGTTGGTTTGTTGGTTTGTTGGTTTATTGGTTTGTTGGTTTGTTGGTTTGTTGGTTTGTTGGCTTGTTGGTTGTTGGTTGTTGGTTTGTTAGTTTCTTAGTTTGTTGGTTTGTTGGTTTGTTGGTTTTGTTGGTTTGTTGGTTTGCTGGTTTGTTGGTTTGTTGGCTTGTTGGTTTGTTGGTTTGTTGGTTTCTTGGTTTGTTGGTTTGTTGGTTTGTTGGTTTGTTGGTTTGTTCGTTTGTTGGTTTGTTGGTTTGTTGGTTTGTTTGTTTGTTGGTTTGTTCGTTTGTTGGCTTGTTGGTTTGTTGGCTTGTTGGTTTGTTGGTTTGTTGATTTGTTGGCTTGTTGGTTTGTTGGTTTGTTGGTTTGTTGGTTTGTTAATTTGTTGGCTTGTTGGCTTGTTGGTTTGTTGGTTTGTTGGCTTGTTGGGTTGTTGGTTTGTTGGTTTGTTGGTTTGTTGGTTTGTTGGTTTGTTGGTTTGGTGGTTTGTTGGTTTGTTGGTTTGTTGGTTTGTTAGTTTGTTGGTTTGTTGGTTTGTTGGTTTGCTGGTTTGTTGGTTTGTTGGTTTGTTGGTTTGTTCGTTTGTTGGTTTGTTGGTTTGTTGGTTTGTTGGTTTGTTGGTTTGTTCGTTTGTTGGTTTGTTAGTTTGTTGGTTTGTTGGTTTGTGGGTTTGTTCGTTTGTTGGTTTGTTGGTTTGTTGGTTTATTGGTTTGTTGGTTTGTTGGTTTGTTGGTTTGTTGGTTTATTTGTTTGTTGGTTTGTGGGTTTGTTGGTTTATTGGTTTGTTGGCTTGTTGGTTTATTGGTTTGCTGGCTTATTGGTTACTTGGTTTGTTGGTTTGTTGGTTTGTTGGCTTGTTGGTTTTTTGGTTTGTTGGCTTGTTGGATTGTTGGTTTGTTGGCTTGTTGGCTTGTTGTTTTGTTGGTTTGTTAGTTTGTTGGCTTGTTGGTTTGTTGGTTTGTTGGTTAATTGGATTGTTGGTTTGTTGGCTTGTTGGTTTGTTGGCTTGTTGGCTTGTTGGTTTGTTGGTTTGTTGGTTTGTTGGTTCGTTGGTTTGTTGGTTTGTTGGTCACTTGGCTTGTTGGTTTGTTCGTTTGCTGGTTTGTTGGTTTGTTGGCTTGTTGGCTTGTTGGTTTGTTCGTTTGTTGGTTTGTTGGTTTGTTGGTTTGTTGGTTTGTTGGTTTGTTCGTTTGTTGGTTTGTTGGTTTGTTGGCTTGTTGGTTTGTTGGCTTGTTGGCTTGTTGGTTTTTTAGTTTGTTCGTTCGTTGGTTTGTTGGTTTGTTGGTTTTTTGGTTTGTTGGTTTTTTGGGTTGTTGGTTTGTTATTTTGTTGGCTTGTTGGCTTGTTGGTTTGTTGGTTTGTTGGCTTGTTGGTTGTTGGTTTGTTAGTTTGTTGGTTTGTTGGTTTGTTGGTTTGTTGGTTTTGTTGGTTTGTTGGTTTGCTGGTTTATTGGTTTGTTGGCTTGTTGGTTTGTTGGTTTGTTGGTTTCTTGGTTTGTTGGTTTGTTGGTTTGTTGGTTTGTTCGTTTGTTGGTTTGTTGGTTTGTTGGTTTGTTTGTTTGTTGGTTTGTTCGTTTGTTGGCTTGTTGGTTTGTTGGCTTGTTGGTTTGTTGGTTTGTTGATTTGTTGGCTTGTTGGTTTGTTGGTTTGTTGGTTTGTTGGTTTGTTAATTTGTTGGCTTGTTGGCTTGTTGGTTTGTTGGTTTGTTGGCTTGTTGGTTTGTTGGTTTGTTGGTTTGTTGGTTTGTTGGTTTGTTGGTTTGTTGGTTTGTTGGTTTATTGGTTTGTTGGTTTGTTGGTTTATTGGTTTGTTGGTTTGTTCGTTTGTTGGTTTGTTGGCTTGTTGGTTGTTGGTTTGTTAGTTTGTTGGTTTGTTGGTTTGTTGGTTTGTTGGTTTTGTTGGTTTGTTGGTTTGCTGGTTTGTTGGTTTGTTGGCTTGTTGGTTTGTTGGTTTGTTGGTTTCTTGGTTTGTTGGTTTGTTGGTTTGTTGGTTTGTTCGTTTGTTGGTTTGTTGGTTTGTTGGTTTGTTTGTTTGTTGGTTTGTTCGTTTGTTGGCTTGTTGGTTTGTTGGCTTGTTGGTTTGTTGGTTTATTGGTTTGTTGGGTTGTTGGTTTGTTTGTTTGTTCGCTTGTTGGTTTGTTGGTTTGTTGGTTTGTTGGTTTGTTGGTTTGTTGGTTTATTGGTTTGTTGGTTTGTTGGTTTGTTGGTTTGTTGGTTTGTTGGCTTGTCGGTTGTTGGTTTGTTAGTTTGTTGGTTTGTTGGTTTGTTGGCTTGTTGGTTTGTTGGTTTGTTTGTTTGTTCGTTTGTTGGTTTTTTGTTTTGTTGGCTTGTTGGTTTGTTGGTTTGTTGGTTTGTTCGTTTGTTGGTTTGTTGGTTTGTTGGTTTGTTCGTTTGTTGGTTTGTTGGTTTGTTGGTTTGTTTGTTAGTTGGTTTGTTTGTTTGTTGGTTTGTTCGTTTGATGGTTTGTTGATTTGTTCCTTTGTTGGTTTGTTGGTTTGTTGGTTTGTTGGCTTGTTGGTTGTTGGTTTGTTAGTTTGTTGGTTTGTTGGTTTGTTGGTTTGTTGGTTTTGTTGGTTTGTTGGTTTGCTGGTTTGTTGGTTTGTTGGCTTGTTGGTTTGTTGGTTTGTTGGTTTCTTGGTTTGTTGGTTTGTTGGTTTGTTGGTTTGTTCGTTTGTTGGTTTGTTGGTTTGTTGGTTTGTATGTTTGTTGGTTTGTTCGTTTGTTGGTTTTTTGTTTTTTGGCTTGTTGGTTTGTTGGTTTGTTGGTTTGTTGGATAGTTGGCTTGTTGGTTTAATGGTTTGTTGGTTTGTTGGCTTGTTGGCTTGTTGGTTTGTTGGTTTGTTGGTTTGTTGGTTTGTTGGCTTGTTGGTTTGTTGGTTTGTTGGTTTGTTGGTTTGTTGGTTTGTTGGTTTGTTGGTTTATTGGTTTGTTGGTTTGTTGGTTTGTTGGTTTGTTGGCTTGTTGGTTGTTGGTTTGTTAGTTTGTTAGTTTGTTGGTTTGTTGGTTTGTTGGTTTTGTTGGTTTGTTGGTTTGCTGGTTTGTTGGTTTGTTGGCTTGTTGGTTTGTTGGTTTGTTGGTTTCTTGGTTTGTTGGTTTGTTGGTTTGTTGGTTTGTTCGTTTGTTGGTTTGTTGGTTTGTTGGTTTGTTTGTTTGTTGGTTTGTTCGTTTGTTGGCTTGTTGGTTTGTTGGCTTGTTGGTTTGTTGGTTTGTTGATTTGTTGGCTTGTTGGTTTGTTGGTTTGTTGGTTTGTTGGTTTGTTAATTTGTTGGCTTGTTGGCTTGTTGGTTTGTTGGTTTGTTGGCTTGTTGGTTTGTTGGTTTGTTGGTTTGTTGGTTTGTTGGTTTGTTGGTTTGGTGGTTTGTTGGTTTGTTGGTTTGTTGGTTTGTTGGTTTGTTAGTTTGTTGGTTTGTTGGTTTGTTGGTTTGCTGGTTTGTTGGTTTGTTGGTTTGTTGGTTTGTTCGTTTGTTGGTTTGTTGGTTTGTTGGTTTGTTGGTTTGTTGGTTTGTTCGTTTGTTGGTTTGTTAGTTTGTTGGTTTGTTGGTTTGTGGGTTTGTTCGTTTGTTGGTTTGTTGGTTTGTTGGTTTATTGGTTTGTTGGTTTGTTGGTTTGTTGGTTTGTTGGTTTATTTGTTTGTTGGTTTGTGGGTTTGTTGGTTTATTGGTTTGTTGGCTTGTTGGTTTATTGGTTTGCTGGCTTATTGGTTACTTGGTTTGTTGGTTTGTTGGTTTGTTGGCTTGTTGGTTTTTTGGTTTGTTGGCTTGTTGGATTGTTGGTTTGTTGGCTTGTTGGCTTGTTGTTTTGTTGGTTTGTTAGTTTGTTGGCTTGTTGGTTTGCTGGTTTGTTGGTTAATTGGATTGTTGGTTTGTTGGCTTGTTGGTTTGTTGGCTTGTTGGCTTGTTGGTTTGTTGGTTTGTTGGTTTGTTGGTTCGTTGGTTTGTTGGTTTGTTGGTCACTTGGCTTGTTGGTTTGTTCGTTTGCTGGTTTGTTGGTTTGTTGGCTTGTTGGCTTGTTGGTTTGTTCGTTTGTTGGTTTGTTGGTTTGTTGGTTTGTTGGTTTGTTGGTTTGTTCGTTTGTTGGTTTGTTGGTTTGTTGGCTTGTTGGTTTGTTGGCTTGTTGGCTTGTTGGTTTTTTAGTTTGTTCGTTCGTTGGTTTGTTGGTTTGTTGGTTTTTTGGTTTGTTGGTTTTTTGGGTTGTTGGTTTGTTATTTTGTTGGCTTGTTGGCTTGTTGGTTTGTTGGCTTGTTGGTTTGTTGGTTTTGTTGGTTTGTTGGTTTGTTGGTTTGTTGGTTTGTTGGTTTGTTGGTTTGTTGGTTTCTTGGTTTCTTGGTTTCTTGGTTTGTTTGTTTGTTGGTTTGTTGATTTGTTCGTTTGTTGGTTTGTTGGTTTGTTGGTTTGGTGGTTTGTTGGTTTGTTGGTTTGTTGGTTTGTTGGTTTGTTGGCTTGTTGGTTTGTTGGTTTGTTGGTTTGTTGGTTTGTTGGTTTGTTGGTTAGTTGGTTTGTTGGTTTGTTCGTTTGTTGGTTTGTTTGTTTGTTGGTTTGTTGGTTTGTTGGTTTGTTCGTTTGTTGGTTTGTTGGTTTGTTGGTTTGTTCGTTTGTTGGTTTGTTAATTTGTTGGCTTGTTGGCTTGTTGGTTTGTTGGTTTGTTGGCTTGTTGGTTTGTTGGTTTGTTGGTTTGTTGGTTTGTTGGTTTGTTGGTTTGTTGGTTTGTTGGTTTATTGGTTTGTTGGTTTGTTGGTTTATTGGTTTGTTGGTTTGTTGGTTTGTTGGTTTGTTGGCTTGTTGGTTGTTGGTTTGTTAGTTTGTTGGTTTGTTGGTTTGTTGGTTTGTTGGTTTTGTTGGTTTGTTGGTTTGTTGGTTTGTTGGTTTGTTGGCTTGTTGGTTTGTTGGTTTGTTGGTTTCTTGGTTTGTTGGTTTGTTGGTTTGTTGGTTTGTTCGTTTGTTGGTTTGTTGGTTTAATGGTTTGTTTGTTTGTTGGTTTGTTCGTTTGTTGGCTTGTTGGTTTGTTGGTTTGTTGGTTTATTGGTTTGTTGGGTTGTTGGTTTGTTTGTTTGTTCGCTTGTTGGTTTGTTGGTTTGTTGGTTTGTTGGTTTGTTGGTTTGTTGGTTTGTTGGTTTGTTGGTTTATTGGTTTGTTGGTTTGTTGGTTTGTTGGTTTGTTGGCTTGTCGGTTGTTGGTTTGTTAGTTTGTTGGTTTGTTGGTTTGTTGGTTTGTTGGTTTGTTGGTTTGTTGGTTTGTTTGTTTGTTCGTTTGTTGGTTTTTTGTTTTGTTGGCTTGTTGGTTTGTTGGTTTGTTGGTTTGTTCGTTTGTTGGTTTGTTGGTTTGTTGGTTTGTTCGTTTGTTGGTTTGTTGGTTTGTTGGTTTGTTTGTTAGTTGGTTTGTTTGTTTGTTGGTTTGTTCGTTTGATGGTTTGTTGATTTGTTCGTTTGTTGGTTTGTTGGTTTGTTGGTTTGTTGGCTTGTTGGTTGTTGGTTTGTTAGTTTGTTGGTTTGTTGGTTTGTTGGTTTGTTGGTTTTGTTGGTTTGTTGGTTTGCTGGTTTGTTGGTTTGTTGGCTTGTTGGTTTGTTGGTTTGTTGGTTTCTTGGTTTGTTGGTTTGTTGGTTTGTTGGTTTGTTCGTTTGTTGGTTTGTTGGTTTGTTGGTTTGTATGTTTGTTGGTTTGTTCGTTTGTTGGTTTTTTGTTTTTTGGCTTGTTGGTTTGTTGGTTTGTTGGTTTGTTGGTTAGTTGGTTTGTTGGTTTAATGGTTTGTTGCTTTGTTGGCTTGTTGGCTTGTTGGTTTGTTGGTTTGTTGGTTTGTTGGTTTGTTGGCTTGTTGGTTTGTTGGTTTGTTGGTTTGTTGGTTTGTTGGTTTGTTGGTTTGTTGGTTTATTGGTTTGTTGGTTTGTTGGTTTGTTGGTTTGTTGGCTTGTTGGTTGTTGGTTTGTTAGTTTGTTAGTTTGTTGGTTTGTTGGTTTGTTGGTTTTGTTGGTTTGTTGGTTTGCTGGTTTGTTGGTTTGTTGGCTTGTTGGTTTGTTGGTTTGTTGGTTTCTTGGTTTGTTGGTTTGTTGGTTTGTTAGTTTGTTCGTTTGTTGGTTTGTTGGTTTGTTGGTTTGTTTGTTTGTTGGTTTGTTCGTTTGTTGGCTTGTTGGTTTGTTGGCTTGTTGGTTTGTTGGTTTGTTGATTTGTTGGCTTGTTGGTTTGTTGGTTTGTTGGTTTGTTGGTTTGTTAATTTGTTGGCTTGTTGGCTTGTTGGTTTGTTGGTTTGTTGGCTTGTTGGTTTGTTGGTTTGTTGGTTTGTTGGTTTGTTGGTTTGTTGGTTTGTTGGTTTGGTGGTTTGTTGGTTTGTTGGTTTGTTGGTTTGTTAGTTTGTTGGTTTGTTGGTTTGTTGGTTTGCTGGTTTGTTGGTTTGTTGGTTTGTTGGTTTGTTCGTTTGTTGGTTTGTTGGTTTGTTGGTTTGTTGGTTTGTTGGTTTGTTCGTTTGTTGGTTTGTTAGTTTGTTGGTTTGTTGGTTTGTGGGTTTGTTCGTTTGTTGGTTTGTTGGTTTGTTGGTTTATTGGTTTGTTGGTTTGTTGGTTTGTTGGTTTGTTGGTTTATTTGTTTGTTGGTTTGTGGGTTTGTTGGTTTATTGGTTTGTTGGCTTGTTGGTTTATTGGTTTGCTGGCTTATTGGTTACTTGGTTTGTTGGTTTGTTGGTTTGTTGGCTTGTTGGTTTTTTGGTTTGTTGGCTTGTTGGATTGTTGGTTTGTTGGCTTGTTGGCTTGTTGTTTTGTTGGTTTGTTAGTTTGTTGGCTTGTTGGTTTGTTGGTTTGTTGGTTAATTGGCTTGTTGGTTTGTTGGCTTGTTGGTTTGTTGGCTTGTTGGCTTGTTGGTTTGTTGGTTTGTTGGTTTGTTGGTTCGTTGGTTTGTTGGTTTGTTGGTCACTTGGCTTGTTGGTTTATTCGTTTGCTGGTTTGTTGGTTTGTTGGCTTGTTGGCTTGTTGGTTTGTTCGTTTGTTGGTTTGTTGGTTTGTTGGTTTGTTGGTTTGTTGGTTTGTTCGTTTGTTGGTTTGTTGGTTTGTTGGCTTGTTGGTTTGTTGGCTTGTTGGCTTGTTGGTTTTTTAGTTTGTTCGTTCGTTGGTTTGTTGGTTTGTTGGTTTTTTGGTTTGTTGGTTTTTTGGGTTGTTGGTTTGTTATTTTGTTGGCTTGTTGGTTTGTTGGCTTGTTGGTTTGTTGGTTTTGTTGGTTTGTTGGTTTGTTGGTTTGTTGGTTTGTTGGTTTGTTGGTTTGTTGGTTTCTTGGTTTCTTGGTTTGTTGGTTTGTTTGTTTGTTGGTTTGTTGATTTGTTCGTTTGTTGGTTTGTTGGTTTGTTGGCTTGTTGGCTTGTTGGTTTGTTGGTTTGTTGGTTTGTTGGCTTGTTGGTTTGTTGGTTTGTTCGTTTGTTGGTTTGTTTGTCGGTTGGTTTGTTGGTTTGTTGGCTTGTTGGTTTGTTGGTTTGTTGGTTTGTTGGTTTGTTGGTTTGTTGGTTTGTTCGTTTGTTGGTTTATTGGTTTGTTCGCTTGTTGGCTTGTTGGTTTGTTGGCTTGTTGGTTTGTTGGTTTGTTGGTTTGTTGGTTTGTTCGTTTGTTGGCTTATTGGTTTGTTCGCTTGTTGGCTTGTTGGTTTGTTGGTTTGTTGGTTTGTTGGTTTGTTGGTTTGTTGGTTTGTTGGTTTGTTCGTTTGTTGGTTTGTTCGTTTGTTGGTTTGTTGGTTTGTTGGCTTGTTGGTTTGTTGGTTTTTTGATTTGTTGGCTTGTTGGTTTATTGGCTTGTTGGCTTGTTGGTTTGTTGGTTTGTTCGTTTGTTGGCTTGTTGGCTTGTTGGTTTGTTGGTTTGTTGGTTTGTTGGTTTGTTGGTTTGTTGGCTTGTTGGCTTGTTGGTTTATTGGTTTGTTGGTTTGTTGGTTTGTTGGTTTTTTGGTTTATTGGCTTGTCGGTTTGTTGGTTTGTTGGATTGTTGGTTTTTTGGTTTATTGGTTTGTTGGTTTGTTGGTTTGTTGGCTTGTTGGCTTGGTGGTTTGTTGGTTTGTTGGTTTGTTGGTTTGTTGGTTTGTTGGCTTGTTGGCGTGTTGGTTTGTTGGTTTGTTGGTTTGTTTGTTTGTTGGTTTGTTCGTTTGTTGGTTTGTGGGTTTGTTGGTTTGTTGGCTTGTTGGTTTGTTGGTTTGTCGGTTTGTTGGTTTGTTGGCTTGTTGGTTTGTTGTTTTGTTGGTTTGTTCGTTTGTTGGATTGTTGGTTTGTTGGCTTGTTGGCTTGTTGGTTTGTTGGTTTGTTGGTTTGTTGGTTTGTTGGTTTGTTGGTTTGTTGGCTTGTAGGCTTGTTGGTTTGTTGGTTTGTTGGTTTGTTGGTTTGTTTGTTTGTTGGTTTGTTCGTTTGTTCGTTTGTTGGTTTGTTAGTTTGTTGGTTTGTTTTTTTGTTGGTTACTTGGTTTGTTGGTTTGTTGGTTTGTTGGTTTGTTGGTTTGTTGGCTTGTTGGCTTGTTGGTTTGTTGGTTTGTTCGTTTGTTGGTTTGTTGGTTTGTTGGTTTGTTGGTTTGTTGGTTTGTTGGTTTGTTGGTTTGTTGGTTTGTTGGTTTGTTGGTTTATTGTTTTGTTGGTTTGTTGGTTTGTTGGCTTGTTGGCTTGTTGGTTTGTTGGTTTGTTTGTTTGTTCGTTTGTTGGTTTGTTGGTTTGTTGGTGTGTTGGTTTGTTTGTTTGTTTGTTTGTTGGTTTGTTGGCTTGTTGGTTTGTTGGTTTGTTGGCTTGTTGGTTTGTTAGTTTGTTCGTTTGTTGGTTTGCTGGTTTGTTAATTTGTTGGTTTGTTGGGTTGTTGGTTTGTTATTTTGTTGGCTTGTTGGCTTGTTGGTTTGTTGGTTTGTTGGCTTGTTGGTTTCTTGGTTTGTTGGTTTGTTGGTTTGTTGGTTTGTTGGTTTGTTGGCTTGTTGGTTTGTTTGTTTGTTCGCTTGTTGGTTTGTTGGCTTGTTGGTTTGTTGGTTTGTTGGTTTGTTGGTGTGTTGGTTTGTTGGTTTGTTGGTTTGTTGGCTTGTTGGCTTGTTGGCTTGTTGGCTTGTTGGTTTGTTGGTTTGTTGGTTTGTTGGTTTGTTGGTTTGTTGGTTTGTTTGTTTGTTGGTTTGTTTGCTGGTTGGTTTGTTCGTTTCTTGGTTTGTTGGTTTGTTGGCTTGTTTGTTTGTTGGTTTGTTGGCTTGTTGATTTGTTGGTTTGTTGGTTTGTTGGTTTTTTGGTTTGTTGGTTTGTTGGTTTGTTGGTTTGTTGGTTTGTTGATTTGTTTGTTTGTTGGTTTGTTGGTTTGTTGGTTTGTTGGTTTGTTGGCTTATTGGTTTGTTGGTTTGTTGGCTTGTTGGTTTGTTGGTTTGTTGGTTTGTTGGTTTGTTGGTTTGTTGGTTTGTTGGTTTGTTCGTTTGTTGGGTTGTTTGTTTGTTGGTTTGTTGGTTTGTTCGTTTGTTGGTTAGTTGGTTTGTTGGTTGGTTGGCTTGTTGGTTTGTTGGTTTGTTGGCTTGTTGGTTTGTTGGTTTGTTTGTTTGTTGGTTTGTTCGTTTGTTGGCTTGTTGGTTTGTTGGCTTGTTGGTTTGTTGGTTTATTGGTTTGTTGGGTTGTTGGTTTGTTTGTTTGTTCGCTTGTTGGTTTGTTGGTTTGTTGGTTTGTTGGTTTGTTGGCTTGTTGGTTTGTTGGTTTGTTGGTTTCTTGGTTTGTTGGTTTGTTGGTTTGTTGGTTTGTTCGTTTGTTGGTTTGTTGGTTTGTTGGTTTGTTTGTTTGTTGGTTTGTTCGTTTGTTGGCTTGTTGGTTTGTTGGCTTGTTGGTTTGTTGGTTTGTTGGTTTCTTGGTTTGTTGGTTTGTTGGTTTGTTGGTTTGTTCGTTTGTTGGTTTGTTGGTTTGTTGGTTTGTTTGTTTGTTGGTTTGTTCGCTTGTTGGCTTGTTGGTTTGTTGGCTTGTTGGTTTGTTGGTTTATTGGTTTGTTGGGTTGTTGGTTTGTTTGTTTGTTCGCTTGTTGGTTTGTTGGTTTGTTGGTTTGTTGGTTTGTTGGTTTGTTGGTTTGTTGGTTTATTGGTTTGTTGGTTTGTTGGTTTGTTGGTTTGTTGGCTTGTTGGTTGTTGGTTTGTTAGTTTGTTGGTTTGTTGGTTTGTTGGCTTGTTGGTTTGTTGGTTTGTTTGTTTGTTCGTTTGTTGGTTTTTTGTTTTGTTGGCTTGTTGGTTTGTTGGTTTGTTGGTTTGTTGGTTTGTTGGTTAGTTGGTTTATTGGTTTAATGGTTTGTTGGTTTGTTGGCTTGTTGGTTTGTTGGCTTGTTGGTTTGTTGGTTTGTTGGTTTGTTGGTTTGTTAATTTGTTGGTTTGTTGGTTTATTGGTTTGTTGGTTTGTTGGTTTGTTGGCTTGTTGGTTGTTGGTTTGTTAGTTTGTTGGTTTGTTGGTTTGTTGGTTTGTTGGTTTTGTTGGTTTGTTGGTTTGCTGGTTTGTTGGTTTGTTGGCTTGTTGGTTTGTTGGTTTGTTGGTTTCTTGGTTTGTTGGTTTGTTGGTTTGTTGGTTTGTTCGTTTGTTGGTTTGTTGGTTTGTTGGTTTGTTGGTTTGTTTGTTTGTTGGTTTGTTCGTTTGTTGGTTTTTTGTTTTGTTGGCTTGTTGGTTTGTTGGTTTGTTGGTTTGTTGGTTAGTTGGTTTGTTGGTTTAATGGTTTGTTGGTTTGTTGGCTTGTTGGTTTGTTGGCTTGTTGGTTTGTTGGTTTGTTGGTTTGTTGGTTTGTTGGTTTGTTGGTTTGTTGGTTTATTGGTTTGTTGGTTTGTTGGTTTGTTGGTTGGTTGGCTAGTTGGTTGTTGGTTTGTTTGTTTGTTGGTTTGTTGGTTTGTTGGTTTGTTGGTTTTGTTGGTTTGTTGGTTTGCTGGTTTGTTGGTTTGTTGGCTTGTTGGTTTGTTGGTTTGTTGGTTTCTTGGTTTGTTGGTTTGTTGGTTTGTTGGTTTGTTCGTTTGTCGGTTTGTTGGTTTGTTGGCTTGTTGGTTTGTTGTTTTGTTGGTTTGTTCGTTTGTTGGATTGTTGGTTTGTTGGCTTGTTGGCTTGTTGGTTTGTTGGTTTGTTGGTTTGTTGGTTTGTTGGTTTGTTGGGTTGTTGGTTTGTTGGCTTGTAGGCTTGTTGGTTTGTTGGTTTGTTGGTTTGTTGGTTTGTTTGTTTGTTGGTTTGTTCGTTTGTTCGTTTGTTGGTTTGTTAGTTTGTTGGTTTGTTTTTTTGTTGGTTACTTGGTTTGTTGGTTTGTTGGTTTGTTGGTTTGTTGGTTTGTTGGCTTGTTGGCTTGTTGGTTTGTTGGTTTGTTCGTTTGTTGGTTTGTTGGTTTGTTGGTTTGTTGGTTTGTTGGTTTGTTGGTTTGTTGGTTTGTTGGTTTGTTGGTTTGTTGGTTTATTGTTTTGTTGGTTTGTTGGTTTGTTGGCTTGTTGGCTTGTTGGTTTGTTGGTTTGTTTGTTTGTTCGTTTGTTGGTTTGTTGGTTTGTTGGTGTGTTGGTTTGTTTGTTTGTTTGTTTGTTGGTTTGTTGGCTTGTTGGTTTGTTGGTTTGTTGGCTTGTTGGTTTGTTAGTTTGTTCGTTTGTTGGTTTGCTGGTTTGTTAATTTGTTGGTTTGTTGGGTTGTTGGTTTGTTATTTTGTTGGCTTGTTGGCTTGTTGGTTTGTTGGTTTGTTGGCTTGTTGGTTTCTTGGTTTGTTGGTTTGTTGGTTTGTTGGTTTGTTGGTTTGTTGGCTTGTTGGTTTGTTTGTTTGTTCGCTTGTTGGTTTGTTGGCTTGTTGGCTTGTTGGTTTGTTGGTTTGTTGGTTTGTTGGTGTGTTGGTTTGTTGGTTTGTTGGTTTGTTGGCTTGTTGGCTTGTTGGCTTGTTGGTTTGTTGGTTTGTTGGTTTGTTGGTTTGTTGGTTTGTTGGTTTGTTTGTTTGTTGGTTTGTTTGCTGGTTGGTTTGTTCGTTTCTTGGTTTGTTGGTTTGTTGGCTTGTTTGTTTGTTGGTTTGTTGGCTTGTTGATTTGTTGGTTTGTTGGTTTGTTGGTTTTTTGGTTTGTTGGTTTGTTGGTTTGTTGGTTTGTTGGTTTGTTGATTTGTTTGTTTGTTGGTTTGTTGGTTTGTTGGTTTGTTGGTTTGTTGGCTTATTGGTTTGTTGGTTTGTTGGCTTGTTGGTTTGTTGGTTTGTTGGTTTGTTGGTTTGTTGGTTTGTTGGTTTGTTGGTTTGTTCGTTTGTTGGGTTGTTTGTTTGTTGGTTTGTTGGTTTGTTCGTTTGTTGGTTAGTTGGTTTGTTGATTGGTTGGCTTGTTGGTTTGTTGGTTTGTTGGCTTGTTGGTTTGTTGGTTTGTTTGTTTGTTGGTTTGTTCGTTTGTTGGCTTGTTGGTTTGTTGGCTTGTTGGTTTGTTGGTTTATTGGTTTGTTGGGTTGTTGGTTTGTTTGTTTGTTCGCTTGTTGGTTTGTTGGTTTGTTGGTTTGTTGGTTTGTTGGCTTGTTGGTTTGTTGGTTTGTTGGTTTCTTGGTTTGTTGGTTTGTTGGTTTGTTGGTTTGTTCGTTTGTTGGTTTGTTGGTTTGTTGGTTTGTTTGTTTGTTGGTTTGTTCGTTTGTTGGCTTGTTGGTTTGTTGGCTTGTTGGTTTGTTGGTTTGTTGGTTTCTTGGTTTGTTGGTTTGTTGGTTTGTTGGTTTGTTCGTTTGTTGGTTTGTTGGTTTGTTGGTTTGTTTGTTTGTTGGTTTGTTCGCTTGTTGGCTTGTTGGTTTGTTGGCTTGTTGGTTTGTTGGTTTATTGGTTTGTTGGGTTGTTGGTTTGTTTGTTTGTTCGCTTGTTGGTTTGTTGGTTTGTTGGTTTGTTGGTTTGTTGGTTTGTTGGTTTGTTGGTTTATTGGTTTGTTGGTTTGTTGGTTTGTTGGTTTGTTGGCTTGTTGGTTGTTGGTTTGTTAGTTTGTTGGTTTGTTGGTTTGTTGGCTTGTTGGTTTGTTGGTTTGTTTGTTTGTTCGTTTGTTGGTTTTTTGTTTTGTTGGCTTGTTGGTTTGTTGGTTTGTTGGTTTGTTGGTTTGTTGGTTAGTTGGTTTGTTGGTTTAATGGTTTGTTGGTTTGTTGGCTTGTTGGTTTGTTGGCTTGTTGGTTTGTTGGTTTGTTGGTTTGTTGGTTTGTTAATTTGTTGGTTTGTTGGTTTATTGGTTTGTTGGTTTGTTGGTTTGTTGGCTTGTTGGTTGTTGGTTTGTTAGTTTGTTGGTTTGTTGGTTTGTTGGTTTGTTGGTTTTGTTGGTTTGTTGGTTTGCTGGTTTGTTGGTTTGTTGGCTTGTTGGTTTGTTGGTTTGTTGGTTTCTTGGTTTGTTGGTTTGTTGGTTTGTTGGTTTGTTCGTTTGTTGGTTTGTTGGTTTGTTTGTTTGTTGGTTTGTTCGTTTGTTGGTTTTTTGTTTTGTTGGCTTGTTGGTTTGTTGGTTTGTTGGTTTGTTGGTTAGTTGGTTTGTTGGTTTAATGGTTTGTTGGTTTGTTGGCTTGTTGGTTTGTTGGCTTGTTGGTTTGTTGGTTTGTTGGTTTGTTGGTTTGTTGGTTGGTTGGCTTGTTGGTTGTTGGTTTGTTAGTTTGTTGGTTTGTTGGTTTGTTGGTTTGTTGGTTTTGTTGGTTTGTTGGTTTGCTGGTTTGTTGGTTTGTTGGCTTGTTGGTTTGTTGGTTTGTTGGTTTCTTGGTTTGTTGGTTTGTTGGTTTGTTGGTTTGTTCGTTTGTTGGTTTGTTGGTTTGTTGGTTTGTTTGTTTGTTGGTTTGTTCGTTTGTTGGCTTGTTGGTTTGTTGGCTTGTTGGTTTGTTGGTTTGTTGATTTGTTGGCTTGTTGGTTTGTTGGTTTGTTGGTTTGTTGGTTTGTTGGTTTGTTAATTTGTTGGCTTGTTGGCTTGTTGGTTTGTTGGTTTGTTGGCTTGTTGGTTTGTTGGTTTGTCGGTTTGTTGGTTTGTTGGTTTGTTGGTTTGTTGGTTTGTTGGTTTGTTGGTTTGTTGGTTTATTGGTTTGTTGGTTTGTTGGTTTGTTGGTTGTTGGTTTGTTAGTTTGTTGGTTTGTTGGTTTGTTGGTTTGTTGGTTTTGTTGGTTTGTTGGTTTGCTGGTTTGTTGGTTTGTTGGCTTGTTGGTTTGTTGGTTTGTTGGTTTGTTGGTTTGTTGGCTTGTTGGTTGTTGGTTTGTTAGTTTGTTGGTTTGTTGGTTTGTTGGTTTGTTGGTTTTGTTGGTTTGTTGGTTTGCTGGTTTATTGGTTTGTTGGCTTGTTGGTTTGTTGGTTTGTTGGTTTCTTGGTTTGTTGGTTTGTTGGTTTGTTGGTTTGTTCGTTTGTTGGTTTGTTGGTTTGTTGGTTTGTTTGTTTGTTGGTTTGTTCGTTTGTTGGCTTGTTGGTTTGTTGGTTTGTTGGTTTGTTGGTTTGTTGATTTGTTGGCTTGTTGGTTTGTTGGTTTGTTGGTTTGTTGGTTTGTTAATTTGTTGGCTTGTTGGCTTGTTGGTTTGTTGGTTTGTTGGCTTGTTGGTTTGTTGGTTTGTTGGTTTGTTGGTTTGTTGGTTTGTTGGTTTGTTGGTTTGTTGGTTTATTGGTTTGTTGGTTTGTTGGTTTATTGGTTTGTTGGTTTGTTGGTTTGTTGGTTTGTTGGCTTGTTGGTTGTTGGTTTGTTAGTTTGTTGGTTTGTTGGTTTGTTGGTTTGTTGGTTTTGTTGGTTTGTTGGTTTGCTGGTTTGTTGGTTTGTTGGCTTGTTGGTTTGTTGGTTTGTTGGTTTCTTGGTTTGTTGGTTTGTTGGTTTGTTGGTTTGTTCGTTTGTTGGTTTGTTGGTTTGTTGGTTTGTTTGTTTGTTGGTTTATTCGTTTGTTGGCTTGTTGGTTTGTTGGCTTGTTGGTTTGTTGGTTTATTGGTTTGTTGGGTTGTTGGTTTGTTTGTTTGTTCGCTTGTTGGTTTGTTGGTTTGTTGGTTTGTTGGTTTGTTGGTTTGTTGGTTTGTTGGTTTATTGGTTTGTTGGTTTGTTGGTTTGTTGGTTTGTTGGTTTGTTGGCTTGTCGGTTGTTGGTTTGTTAGTTTGTTGGTTTGTTGGTTTGTTGGCTTGTTGGTTTGTTGGTTTGTTTGTTTGTTCGTTTGTTGGTTTTTTGTTTTGTTGGCTTGTTGGTTTGTTGGTTTGTTGGTTTGTTCGTTTGTTGGTTTGTTGGTTTGTTGGTTTGTTCGTTTGTTGGTTTGTTGGTTTGTTGGTTTGTTTGTTAGTTGGTTTGTTTGTTTGTTGGTTTGTTCGTTTGATGGTTTGTTGATTTGGTCGTTTGTTGGTTTGTTGGTTTGTTGGTTTGTTGGCTTGTTGGTTGTTGGTTTGTTAGTTTGTTGGTTTGTTGGTTTGTTGGTTTGTTGGTTTTGTTGGTTTGTTGGTTTGCTGGTTTGTTGGTTTGTTGGCTTGTTGGTTTGTTGGTTTGTTGGTTTCTTGGTTTGTTGGTTTGTTGGTTTGTTGGTTTGTTCGTTTGTTGGTTTGTTGGTTTGTTGGTTTGTATGTTTGTTGGTTTGTTCGTTTGTTGGTTTTTTGTTTTTTGGCTTGTTGGTTTGTTGGTTTGTTGGTTTGTTGGTTAGTTGGTTTGTTGGTTTAATGGTTTGTTGGTTTGTTGGCTTGTTGGCTTGTTGGTTTGTTGGTTTGTTGGTTTGTTGGTTTGTTGGCTTGTTGGTTTGTTGGTTTGTTGGTTTGTTGGTTTGTTGGTTTGTTGGTTTGTTGGTTTGTTGGTTTATTGGTTTGTTGGTTTGTTGGTTTGTTGGTTTGTTGGCTTGTTGGTTGTTGGTTTGTTAGTTTGTTAGTTTGTTGGTTTGTTGGTTTGTTGGTTTTGTTGGTTTGTTGGTTTGCTGGTTTGTTGGTTTGTTGGCTTGTTGGTTTGTTGGTTTGTTGGTTTCTTGGTTTGTTGGTTTGTTGGTTTGTTGGTTTGTTCGTTTGTTGGTTTGTTGGTTTGTTGATTTGTTTGTTTGTTGGTTTGTTCGTTTGTTGGCTTGTTGGTTTGTTGGCTTGTTGGTTTGTTGGTTTGTTGATTTGTTGGCTTGTTGGTTTGTTGGTTTGTTGGTTTGTTGGTTTGTTAATTTGTTGGCTTGTTGGCTTGTTGGTTTGTTGGTTTGTTGGCTTGTTGGTTTGTTGGTTTGTTGGTTTGTTGGTTTGTTGGTTTGTTGGTTTGGTGGTTTGTTGGTTTGTTGGTTTGTTGGTTTGTTAGTTTGTTGGTTTGTTGGTTTGTTGGTTTGCTGGTTTGTTGGTTTGTTGGTTTGTTGGTTTGTTCGTTTGTTGGTTTGTTGGTTTGTTGGTTTGTTGGTTTGTTGGTTTGTTCGTTTGTTGGTTTGTTAGTTTGTTGGTTTGTTGGTTTGTGGGTTTGTTCGTTTGTTGGTTTGTTGGTTTGTTGGTTTATTGGTTTGTTGGTTTGTTGGTTTGTTGGTTTGTTGGTTTATTTGTTTGTTGGTTTGTGGGTTTGTTGGTTTATTGGTTTGTTGGCTTGTTGGTTTATTGGTTTGCTGGCTTATTGGTTACTTGGTTTGTTGGTTTGTTGGTTTGTTGGCTTGTTGGTTTTTTGGTTTGTTGGCTTGTTGGATTGTTGGTTTGTTGGCTTGTTGGCTTGTTGTTTTGTTGGTTTGTTAGTTTGTTGGCTTGTTGGTTTGTTGGTTTGTTGGTTAATTGGATTGTTGGTTTGTTGGCTTGTTGGTTTGTTGGCTTGTTGGCTTGTTGGTTTGTTGGTTTGTTGGTTTGTTGGTTCGTTGGTTTGTTGGTTTGTTGGTCACTTGGCTTGTTGGTTTGTTCGTTTGCTGGTTTGTTGGTTTGTTGGCTTGTTGGCTTGTTGGTTTGTTCGTTTGTTGGTTTGTTGGTTTGTTGGTTTGTTGGTTTGTTGGTTTGTTCGTTTGTTGGTTTGTTGGTTTGTTGGCTTGTTGGTTTGTTGGCTTGTTGGCTTGTTGGTTTTTTAGTTTGTTCGTTCGTTGGTTTGTTGGTTTGTTGGTTTTTTGGTTTGTTGGTTTTTTGGGTTGTTGGTTTGTTATTTTGTTGGCTTGTTGGCTTGTTGGTTTGTTGGCTTGTTGGTTTGTTGGTTTTGTTGGTTTGTTGGTTTGTTGGTTTGTTGGTTTGTTGGTTTGTTGGTTTGTTGGTTTGTTGGTTTCTTGGTTTCTTGGTTTGTTTGTTTGTTGGTTTGTTGATTTGTTCGTTTGTGGGTTTGTTGGTTTGTTGGCTTGTTGGTTTGTTGGTTTGTTGGTTTGTTGGCTTGTTGGTTTGTTGGTTTGTTGGTTTGGTGGTTTGTTGGTTTGTTGGTTTGTTGGTTTGTTGGTTTGTTGGTTTGTTGGTTTGTTGGTTTGTTGGTTTGTTGGTTTGTTGGTTTGTTGGTTTGTTGGTTTGTTGGTTAGTTGGTTTGTTGGTTTGTTCGTTTGTTGGTTTGTTTGTTTGTTGGTTTGTTGGTTTGTTGGTTTGTTCGTTTGTTGGTTTGTTGGTTTGTTGGTTTGTTCGTTTGTTGGTTTGTTAATTTGTTGGCTTGTTGGCTTGTTGGTTTGTTGGTTTGTTGGCTTGTTGGTTTGTTGGTTTGTTGGTTTGTTGGTTTGTTGGTTTGTTGGTTTGTTGGTTTGTTGGTTTGTTGGTTTATTGGTTTGTTGGTTTGTTGGTTTATTGGTTTGTTGGTTTGTTGGTTTGTTGGTTTGTTGGCTTGTTGGTTGTTGGTTTGTTAGTTTGTTGGTTTGTTGGTTTGTTGGTTTGTTGGTTTTGTTGGTTTGTTGGTTTGTTGGTTTGTTGGTTTGTTGGCTTGTTGGTTTGTTGGTTTGTTGGTTTCTTGGTTTGTTGGTTTGTTGGTTTGTTGGTTTGTTCGTTTGTTGGTTTGTTGGTTTGTTGGTTTGTTTGTTTGTTGGTTTGTTCGTTTGTTGGCTTGTTGGTTTGTTGGTTTGTTGGTTTGTTGGTTTATTGGTTTGTTGGGTTGTTGGTTTGTTTGTTTGTTCGCTTGTTGGTTTGTTGGTTTGTTGGTTTGTTGGTTTGTTGGTTTGTTGGTTTATTGGTTTGTTGGTTTGTTGGTTTGTTGGTTTGTTGGTTTGTCGGTTGTTGGTTTGTTAGTTTGTTGGTTTGTTGGTTTGTTGGCTTGTTGGTTTGTTGGTTTGTTTGTTTGTTCGTTTGTTGGTTTTTTGTTTTGTTGGCTTGTTGGTTTGTTGGTTTGTTGGTTTGTTCGTTTGTTGGTTTGTTGGTTTGTTGGTTTGTTCGTTTGTTGGTTTTTTGGTTTGTTGGTTTGTTTGTTAGTTGGTTTGTTTGTTTGTTGGTTTGTTCGTTTGATGGTTTGTTGATTTGTTCATTTGTTGGTTTGTTGGTTTGTTGGTTTGTTGGCTTGTTGGTTGTTGGTTTGTTAGTTTGTTGGTTTGTTGGTTTGTTGGTTTGTTGGTTTTGTTGGTTTGTTGGTTTGCTGGTTTGTTGGTTTGTTGGCTTGTTGGTTTGTTGGTTTGTTGGTTTCTTGGTTTGTTGGTTTGTTGGTTTGTTGGTTTGTTCGTTTGTTGGTTTGTTGGTTTGTTGGTTTGTATGTTTGTTGGTTTGTTCGTTTGTTGGTTTTTTGTTTTTTGGCTTGTTGGTTTGTTGGTTTGTTGGTTTGTTGGTTAGTTGGTTTGTTGGTTTAATGGTTTGTTGGTTTGTTGGCTTGTTGGCTTCTTGGTTTGTTGGTTTGTTGGTTTGTTGGTTTGTTGGCTTGTTGGTTTGTTGGTTTGTTGGTTTGTTGGTTTGTTGGTTTGTTGGTTTGTTGGTTTATTGGTTTGTTGGTTTGTTGGTTTGTTGGTTTGTTGGCTTGTTGGTTGTTGGTTTGTTAGTTTGTTAGTTTGTTGGTTTGTTGGTTTGTTGGTTTTGTTGGTTTGTTGGTTTGCTGGTTTGTTGGTTTGTTGGCTTGTTGGTTTGTTGGTTTGTTGGTTTCTTGGTTTGTTGGTTTGTTGGTTTGTTGGTTTGTTCGTTTGTTGGTTTGTTGGTTTGTTGGTTTGTTTGTTTGTTGGTTTGTTCGTTTGTTGGCTTGTTGGTTTGTTGGCTTGTTGGTTTGTTGGTTTGTTGATTTGTTGGCTTGTTGGTTTGTTGGTTTGTTGGTTTGTTGGTTTGTTAATTTGTTGGCTTGTTGGCTTGTTGGTTTGTTGGTTTGTTGGCTTGTTGGTTTGTTGGTTTGTTGGTTTGTTGGTTTGTTGGTTTGTTGGTTTGTTGGTTTGTTGGTTTCTTGGTTTCTTGGTGGTGTTTGTTTGTTGGTTTGTTGATTTGTTCGTTTGTGGGTTTGTTGGTTTGTTGGCTTGTTGGCTTGTTGGTTTGTTGGTTTGTTGGCTTGTTGGTTTGTTGGTTTGTTGGTTTGGTGGTTTGTTGGTTTGTTGGTTTGTTGGTTTGTTGGTTTGTTGGTTTGTTGGTTTGTTGGTTTGTTGGTTTGTTGGTTTGTTGGTTTGTTGGTTTGTTGGTTAGTTGGTTTGTTGGTTTGTTCGTTTGTTGGTTTGTTTGTTTGTTGGTTTGTTGGTTTGTTGGTTTGTTCGTTTGTTGGTTTGTTGGTTTGTTGGTTTGTTCGTTTGTTGGTTGGTTAATTTGTTAGCTTGTTGGCTTGTTGGTTTGTTGGTTTGTTGGCTTGTTGGTTTGTTGGTTTGTTGGTTTGTTGGTTTGTTGGTTTGTTGGTTTGTTGGTTTGTTGGTTTATTGGTTTGTTGGTTTGTTGGTTTATTGGTTTGTTGGTTTGTTGGTTTGTTGGTTTGTTGGCTTGTTGGTTGTTGGTTTGTTAGTTTGTTGGTTTGTTGGTTTGTTGGTTTGTTGGTTTTGTTGGTTTGTTGGTTTGTTGGTTTGTTGGTTTGTTGGCTTGTTGGTTTGTTGGTTTGTTGGTTTCTTGGTTTGTTGGTTTGTTGGTTTGTTGGTTTGTTCGTTTGTTGGTTTGTTGGTTTGTTGGTTTGTTTGTTTGTTGGTTTGTTCGTTTGTTGGCTTGTTGGTTTGTTGGTTTGTTGGTTTGTTGGTTTATTGGTTTGTTGGGTTGTTGGTTTGTTTGTTTGTTCGCTTGTTGGTTTGTTGGTTTGTTGGTTTGTTGGTTTGTTGGTTTGTTGGTTTGTTGGTTTATTGGTTTGTTGGTTTGTTGGTTTGTTGGTTTGTTGGTTTGTTGGCTTGTCGGTTGTTGGTTTGTTAGTTTGTTGGTTTGTTGGTTTGTTGGCTTGTTGGTTTGTTGGTTTGTTTGTTTGTTCGTTTGTCGGTTTTTTGTTTTGTTGGCTTGTTGGTTTGTTGGTTTGTTGGTTTGTTCGTTTGTTGGTTTGTTGGTTTGTTGGTTTGTTCGTTTGTTGGTTTGTTGGTTTGTTGGTTTGTTTGTTAGTTGGTTTGTTTGTTTGTTGGTTTGTTCGTTTGATGGTTTGTTGATTTGTACATTGGTTGGTTTGTTGGTTTGTTGGCTTGTTGGTTGTTGGTTTGTTAGTTTGTTGGTTTGTTGGTTGTTGGTTTGTTGGTTTTGTTGGTTTGTTGGTTGCTGGTTTGTTGGTTTGTTGGCTTGTTGGTTTGTTGGTTTGTTGGTTTCTTGGTTTGTTGGTTTGTTGGTTTGTTGTTTGTTCGTTTGTTGGTTTGTTGGTTTGTTGGTTTGTATGTTTGTTGGTTTGTCGTTTGTTGGTTTTTTGTTTTTTGGCTTGTTGATTTGTTGGTTTGTTGGTTTGTTGGTTAGTTGGTTTGTTGGTTTAATGGTTTGTTGGTTTGTTGGCTTGTTGGCTTGTTGGTTTGTTGGTTTGTTGGTTTGTTGGTTTGTTGGCTTGTTGGTTTGTTGGTTTGTTGGTTTGTTGGTTGTTGGTTTGTTGGTTTGTTGGTTTATTGGTTTGTTGGTTTGTTGGTTTGTTGGTTTGTTGGCTTGTTGGTTGTTGGTTTGTTAGTTTGTTAGTTTGTTGGTTTGTTGGTTTGTTGGTTTTGTTGGTTTGTTGGTTTGCTGGTTTGTTGGTTTGTTGGCTTGTTGGTTTGTTGGTTTGTTGGTTTCTTGGTTTGTTGGTTTGTTGGTTTGTTGGTTTGTTCGTTTGTGGTTTGTTGGTTTGTTGGTTTGTTTGTTTGTTGGTTTGTTCGTTTGTTGGCTTGTTGGTTTGTTGGCTTGTTGGTTTGTTGGTTTGTTGATTTGTTGGCTTGTTGGTTTGTTGGTTTGTTGGTTTGTTGGTTTGTTGGTTTGTTGGTTTGTTGGTTGGTGGTTTGTTGGTTTGTTGGTTTGTTGGTTTGTTAGTTTGTTGGTTTGTTGGTTTGTTGGTTTGCTGGTTTGTTGGTTTGTTGGTTTGTTGGTTGTTCGTTTGTTGGTTTGTTGTTTGTTGGTTTGTTGGTTTGTTGGTTTGTGTTGTTCGTTTGTTGGTTTGTTAGTTTGTTGGTTTGTTGGTTTGTGGTTTGTTCGTTTGTTGGTTTGTTGGTTTGTTGGTTTATTGTTGGTTGTTGGTTTGTTGGTTTGTTGGTTTGTTGGTTTATTTGTTTGTTGGTTTGTGGGTTTGTTGGTTTATTGGTTTGTTGGCTTGTTGGTTTATTGGTTTGCTGGCTTATTGGTTACTTGGTTTGTTGGTTTGTTGGTTTGTTGGCTTGTTGGTTTTTTGGTTTGTTGGCTTGTTGGATTGTTGGTTTGTTGGCTTGTTGGCTTGTTGTTTTGTTGGTTTGTTAGTTTGTTGGCTTGTTGGTTTGTTGGTTTGTTGGTTAATTGGCTTGTTGGTTTGTTGGCTTGTTGGTTTGTTGGCTTGTTGGCTTGTTGGTTTGTTGGTTTGTTGGTTTGTTGGTTCGTTGGTTTGTTGGTTTGTTGGTCACTTGGCTTGTTGGTTTGTTCGTTTGCTGGTTTGTTGGTTTGTTGGCTTGTTGGCTTGTTGGTTTGTTCGTTTGTTGGTTTGTTCGTTTGTTGGTTTGTTGGTTTGTTGGTTTGTTCGTTTGTTGGTTTGTTGGTTTGTTGCCTTGTTGGTTTGTTGGCTTGTTGGCTTGTTGGTTTTTTAGTTTGTTCGTTCGTTGGTTTGTTGGTTTGTTGGTTTTTTGGTTTGTTGGTTTTTTGGGTTGTTGGTTTGTTATTTTGTTGGCTTGTTGGCTTGTTGGTTTGTTGGCTTGTTGGTTTGTTGGTTTTGTTGGTTTGTTGGTTTGTTGGTTTGTTGGTTTGTTAGTTTGTTGGTTTGTTGGTTTCTTGGTTTCTTGGTTTCTTGGTTTGTTTGTTTGTTGGTTTGTTGATTTGTTCGTTTGTTGGTTTGTTGGTTTGTTGGCTTGTTGGCTTGTTGGTTTGTTGGTTTGTTGGCTTGTTGGTTTGTTGGTTTGTTCGTTTGTTGGTTTGTTTGTCGGTTGGTTTGTTGGTTTGTTGGCTTGTTGGTTTGTTGGTTTGTTGGTTTGTTGGTTTTTTGGTTTGTTCGTTTGTTGGCTTATTGGTTTGTTCGCTTGTTGGCTTGTTGGTTTGTTGGCTTGTTGGTTTGTTGGTTTGTTGGTTTGTTGGTTTGTTGGTTTGTTCGTTTGTTGGCTTATTGGTTTGTTCGCTTGTTGGCTTGTTGGTTTGTTGGTTTGTTGGTTTGTTGGTTTGTTGGTTTGTTGGTTTGTTCGTTTGTTGGTTTGTTCGTTTGTTGGTTTGTTGGTTTGTTGGCTTGTTGGTTTGTTGGTTTTTTGATTTGTTGGCTTGTTGGTTTGTTGGCTTGTTGGCTTGTTGGTTTGTTGGTTTGTTCGTTTGTTGGCTTGTTGGCTTGTTGGTTTGTTGGTTTGTTGGTTTGTTGGTTTGTTGGTTTGTTGGCTTGTTGGCTTGTTGGTTTATTGGTTTGTTGGTTTGTTGGTTTGTTGGTTTTTGGGTTTATTGGCTTGTCGGTTTGTTGGTTTGTTGGATTGTTGGTTTGTTGGTTTATTGGTTTGTTGGTTTGTTGGTTTGTTGGCTTGTTGGCTTGGTGGTTTGTTGGTTTGTTGGTTTGTTGGTTTGTTGGTTTGTTGGCTTGTTGGCGTGTTGGTTTGTTGGTTTGTTGGTTTGTTTGTTTGTTGGTTTGTTCGTTTGTTGGTTTGTGGGTTTGTTGGTTTGTTGGCTTGTTGGTTTGTTGGTTTGTCGGTTTGTTGGTTTGTTGGCTTGTTGGTTTGTTGTTTTGTTGGTTTGTTCGTTTGTTGGATTGTTGGTTTGTTGGCTTGTTGGCTTGTTGGTTTGTTGGTTTGTTGGTTTGTTGGTTTGTTGGTTTGTTGGTTTGTTGGTTTGTTGGCTTGTAGGCTTGTTGGTTTGTTGGTTTGTTGGTTTGTTGGTTTGTTTGTTTGTTGGTTTGTTCGTTTGTTCGTTTGTTGGTTTGTTAGTTTGTTGGTTTGTTTTTTTGTTGGTTACTTGGTTTGTTGGTTTGTTGGTTTGTTGGTTTGTTGGTTTGTTGGCTTGTTGGCTTGTTGGTTTGTTGGTTTGTTCGTTTGTTGGTTTGTTGGTTTGTTGGTTTGTTGGTTTGTTGGTTTGTTGGTTTGTTGGTTTGTTGGTTTGTTGGTTTATTGTTTTGTTGGTTTGTTGGTTTGTTGGCTTGTTGGCTTGTTGGTTTGTTGGTTTGTTTGTTTGTTTGTTTGTTTGTTTGTTGGTTTGTTGGCTTGTTGGTTTGTTGGTTTGTTGGCTTGTTGGTTTGTTAGTTTGTTCGTTTGTTGGTTTGCTGGTTTGTTAATTTGTTGGTTTGTTGGGTTGTTGGTTTGTTATTTTGTTGGCTTGTTGGCTTGTTGGTTTGTTGGTTTGTTGGCTTGTTGGTTTCTTGGTTTGTTGGTTTGTTGGTTTGTTGGTTTGTTGGTTTGTTGGCTTGTTGGTTTGTTTGTTTGTTCGCTTGTTGGTTTGTTGGCTTGTTGGCTTGTTGGTTTGTTGGTTTGTTGGTTTGTTGGTTTGTTGGTGTGTTGGTTTGTTGGTTTGTTGGTTTGTTGGCTTGTTGGCTTGTTGGCTTGTTGGCTTGTTGGTTTGTTGGTTTGTTGGTTTGTTGGTTTGTTGGTTTGTTGGTTTGTTTGTTTGTTGGTTTGTTTGCTGGTTGGTTTGTTCGTTTCTTGGTTTGTTGGTTTGTTGGCTTGTTGGTTTGTTGGTTTGTTGGCTTGTTGATTTGTTGGTTTGTTGGTTTGTTGGTTTTTTGGTTTGTTGGTTTGTTGGTTTGTTGGTTTGTTGATTTGTTTGTTTGTTGGTTTGTTGGTTTGTTGGTTTGTTGGTTTGTTGGCTTATTGGTTTGTTGGTTTGTTGGCTTGTTGGTTTGTTGGTTTGTTGGTTTGTTGGTTTGTTGGTTTGTTGGTTTGTTGGTTTGTTCGTTTGTTGGGTTGTTTGTTTGTTGGTTTGTTGGTTTGTTCGTTTGTTGGTTAGTTGGTTTGTTGGTTGGTTGGCTTGTTGGTTTGTTGGTTTGTTGGCTTGTTGGTTTGTTGGTTTGTTGGTTTGTTGGTTTGTTGGTTTGTTGGTTTGTTGGTTTGCTGGTTTTTTGGTTTGTTGGTTTCTTGGTTTGTTGGTTTGTTGGTTTGTTGATTTGTTCGTTTGTTGGTTTGTTGGTTTGTTGGCTTGTTGGCTTGTTGGTTTGTTGGTTTGTTGGTTTGTTGGCTTGTTGGTTTGTTGGTTTGTTGGTTTGTTGGTTTGTTGGTTTGTTGGTTTGTTGATTTCTTAGTTTGTTGGTTTGTTGGTTTGTTGGTTTGTTGGTTTGTTCGTTTGTTAGATTGTTTGTTTGTTGGTTTGTTGGTTTGTTGGTTTGTTCGTTTGTTGGTTTGTTGGTTTGTTGGTTTGTTCGTTTGTTGGTTTGTTGGTTTGTTGGTTTGTTTGTTAGTTGGTTTGTTTATTTGTTGATTTGTTCGTTTCTTGGTTTGTTGATTTGTTCGTTTGTTGGTTTGTTGGTTTGTTGGTTTTTTGGTTTGTTGGCTTGTTAGTTTGTTGGTTTGTTCGTTTGTTGGTTTGTTGGTTTGTTCGTTTGTTTGTTTGTTTGTCTGTTGGTTTGTTGGTTTGTTGGTTTGTTGGCTTGTTGGTTTGTTGGTTTGTTGGTTTGTTGGTTTGTTCGTTTGTTGGCTTATTGGTTTGTTGGCTTGTTGATTTCTTGGTTTGTTGGTTTGTTGGTTTGTTGGTTTGTTGGTTTGTTCGTTTGTGTGTGTGTTGGTGTGTTGATTTGTAGGCTTGTTGGTTTGTTGGTTTTGTGGTTTGTTGGCTTGTTGGGTTGTTGGTTTGTTGGTTTGTTCGTTTGTTGGCTTGTTGGTTTGTTGGCTTGTTGGCTTGTTGGTTTGTTGGTTTGTTGGTTTGTTGGTTTGTTGGTTTGTTGGTTTGTTGCTTTGTTGGTTTGTTCGTTTGTTGGTTTGTTGGTTTGTTGGTTTGTTGGCTTGTTGGTTTGTTGGTTTTTTGGTTTGTTGGTTTGTTGGTTTGTTGGCTTGTTGGCTTGTTGGTTTGGTGGTTTGTTCGTTTGTTGGCTTGTTGGTTGGTTGGTTTGTTGGTTTGTTGGTTTGTTGGTTTTTTGGTTTGTTGGTTTGTTGGCTTGTTGTCTTGTTGGTTTGTTGGTTTGTTGGTTTGTTGGTTTGTTGGTTTTTTGATTTGTTGGCTTGTTGGTTTGTTGGTTTGTTGGATTGTTGGTTTGTTGGTTTATTGGTTTGTTGGTTTGTTGGCTTGTTGACTTGGTGGTTTGTTGGTTTGTTGGTTTGTTGGTTTGTTGATTTGTTGGTTTGTTGGTTTATTGGTTTGTTGGTTTGTTGGTTTGTTGGCTTGTTGGCTTGGTGGTTTGTTGGTTTGTTGGTTTGTTAGTTTGTGGATTTGTTGGTTTGTTGGCTTGTTGGTTTGTTGGTTGGTCGGTTTGTTGGTTTGTTGGCTTGTTGGTTTGTTGGTTTGTTGGTTTGTTCGTTTGTTGGCTTGTTGGTTTGTTGGTTTGTTGGTTTGTTGGCTTGTTGGTTTGTTGGTTTGTTGGCTTGTTGGTTTGTTGGTTTGTTGTTTTGTTGGTTTGTTGGTTTGTTGGTTTGCTGGTTTTTTGGTTTGTTGGTTTCTTGGTTTGTTGGTTTGTTGGTTTGTTGATTTGTTGGTTTTTGGTTTGTTGGTTTGTTGGCTTGTTGGGTTGTTGGTTTGTTGGTTTGTTGGCTTGTTGGTTTGTTGGTTTGTTGGCTTGTTGGGTTGTTGGCTTGTTGGCTTGTTGGTTTGTTGGTTTGTTGGTTTGTTGGTTTGTTGGTTTGTTGGTTTGTTTGTTTGTTGGTTTGTTGGTTTGTTCGTTTGTTGGTTTGTTGGTTTGTTGGCTTGTTGGTTTGTTGGTTTTTTGGTTTGTTGGCTTGTTGGTTTGTTGGCTTGTTGGCTTGTTGGTTTGGTGGTTTGTTCGTTTGTTGGCTTGTTGGTTGGTTGGTTTGTTGGTTTGTTGGTTTGTTGGTTTTTTGGTTTGTTAGTTTGTTGGCTTGTTGGCTTGTTGGTTTGTTGGTTTGTTGGTTTGTTGGTTTGTTGGTTTTTTGATTTGTTGGCTTGTTGGTTTGTTGGTTTGTTGGATTGTTGGTTTGTTGGTTTATTGGTTTGTTGGTTTGTTGGCTTGTTGGCTTGGTGGTTTGTTGGTTTGTTGGTTTGTTGGTTTGTTGGTTTGTTGGTTTGTTGGTTTATTGGTTTGTTGGTTTGTTGGTTTGTTGGCTTGTTGGCTTGGTGGTTTGTTGGTTTGTTGGTTTGTTAGTTTGTGGGTTTGTTGGTTTGTTGGCTTGTTAGTTTGTTGGTTGGTCGGTTTGTTGGTTTGTTGGCTTGTTGGTTTGTTGGTTTGTTGGTTTGTTCGTTTGTTGGCTTGTTGGTTTGTTGGTTGGTCGGTTTGTTGGTTTGTTGGCTTGTTGGTTTGTTGGTTTGTTGGTTTGTTCGTTTGTTGGCTTGTTGGTTTGTTGGTTTGTTGGTTTGTTGGCTTGTTGGTTTGTTGGTTTGTTGGCTTATTGGTTTGTTGGTTTGTTGTTTTGTTGGTTTGTTGGTTTGTTGGTTCGCTGGTTTTTTGGTTTGTTGGTTTCTTGGTTTGTTGGTTTGTTGGTTTGTTGATTTGTTGGTTTGTTGGTTTGTTGGTTTGTTGGCTTGTTGGCTTGTTGGTTTGTTGGTTTGTTGGCTTGTTGGTTTGTTGGTTTGTTGGTTTGTTGGTTTGTTGGTTTGTTGGTTTGTTGATTTGTTAGTTTGTTGGTTTGTTGGTTTGTTGGTTTGTTGGTTTGTTGGTTTGTTGGTTTGTTCGTTTGTTGGTTAGTTTGTTTGTTGGTTTGTTGGTTTGTTGGTTTGTTCGTTTGTTGGTTTGTTGGTTTGTTGGTTTGTGCGTTTGTTGGTTTGTTTGTTTGTTTGTCTGTTGGTTTGTTGGTTTGTTTGTTTGTTTGTCTGTTGGTTTGTTGGTTTGTTGGTTTGTTGGTTTGTTGGCTTGTTGGTTTGTTGGTTTGTTGGTTTGTTCGTTTGTTGGCTTGTTGGTTTGTTGGCTTGTTGGTTTCTTGGTTTGTTGGTTTGTTGGTTTGTTGGTTTGTTGGTTTGTTGGTTTGTTGGTTTGTTCGTTTGTGTGTGTGTTGGTGTGTTGATTTGTAGGCTTGTTGGTTTGTTGGTTTTGTGGTTTGATGGCTTGTTGGGTTGTTGGTTTGTTGGTTTGTTCGTTTGTTGGCTTGTTGGTTTGTTGGCTTGTTGGCTTGTTGGTTTGTTGGTTTGTTGGTTTGTTGGTTTGTTGGTTTGTTGGTTTGTTGGTTTGTTGGTTTGTTCGTTTGTTCGTTTGTTGGTTTGTTGGTTTGTTGGCTTGTTGGTTTGTTGGTTTTTTGGTTTGTTGGCTTGTTGGTTTATTGGCTTGTTGGCTTGTTGGTTTGGTGGTTTGTTCGTTTGTTGGCTTGTTGGTTGGTTGGTTTGTTGGTTTGTTGGTTTGTTGGTTTTTTGGTTTGTTGGTTTGTTGGCTTGTTGGCTTGTTGGTTTGTTGGTTTGTTGGTTTGTTGGTTTGTTGGTTTGTTGGTTTTTTGATTTGTTGGCTTGTTGGTTTGTTGGTTTGTTGGATTGTTGGTTTGTTGGTTTATTGGTTTGTTGGTTTATTGGTTTGTTGGTTGTTGGCTTGTTGGCTTGGTGGTTTGTTGGTTTGTTGGTTTGTTGGTTTGTTGGTTTGTTGGTTTGTTGGTTTATTGGTTTGTTGGTTTGTTGGTTTGTTGGCTTGTTGGCTTGGTGGTTTGGTGGTTTGTTGGTTTGTTGGTTTGTTAGTTTGTGGGTTTTTTGGTTTGTTGGCTTGTTGGTTTGTTGGTTGGTCGGTTTGTTGGTTTGTTGGCTTGTTGGTTTGTTGGTTTGTTGGTTTGTTCGTTTGTTGACTTGTTGGTTTGTTGGCTTGTAGGCTTTTTGGTTTGTCGGTTTGTTGGTTTGTTGGTTTGTTGGTTTGTTGGTTTGTTGGCTTGTTGGCTTGTTGGTTTGTTCGTTTGTTGGTTTGTTTGTTTGTTGGTTTGTTCGTTTGTTCGTTTTTTGGTTTGTTGGTTTTTTTGTTTGTTTTTTTGTTGGTTACTTGGTTTGTTGGTTTGTTGGTATGTTGGTTTGTTGGCTTGTTGGCTTGTTGGTTTGTTGGTTTGTTCGTTTGTTGGTTTGTTTGTTTGTTGGTTTGTTGGTTTGTTGGTTTGTTGGTTTGTTGGTTTGTTGGCTTGTTGGTTTATTGGTTTGTTGGTTTGTTGGTTTGTTGGCTTGTTGGCTTGTTGGTTTGTTGGTTTGTTTGTTTGTTGGTTTGTTGGTTTGTTGGTTTGTTGGTTTGTTTGTTTGTTTGTTTGTTGGTTTGTTGGTTTGTTCGTTTGTTGGGTTGTTAATTTGTTGGTTTGTTCGTTTGTTGGTTTGTTGGTTTGTTGGTTTGTTGGTTTGTTGGCTTGTTGGTTTGTTGGTTTGTTGGTTTGTTGGTTTGTTAGTTTGTTCGTTTGTTGGTTTGCTGGTTTGTTGATTTGTTGGTTTGTTGGGTTGTTGGTTTGTTATTTTGTTGGCTTGTTGGCTTGTTGGCTTGTTGGTTTGTTGGTTTGTTGGTTTGTTGGTTTGTTGGCTTGTTGGTTTGTTGGCTTGTTGGTTTGTTGGCTTGTTGGTTTATTGGTTTGTTGGTTTGTTGGTTTTTTGGTTTGTTAGTTTGTTGGTTTGTTGGTTTGTTGATTTGTTTGTTTGTTGGTTTGTTGGTTTGTTGGTTTGTTGGCTTGTTGGTTTGTTGGCTTGTTGGCTTTTTGGTTTGTTGGTTTGATGGTTTGTTGGTTTGTTGGTTTGTTGTCTTGTTGGCTTGTTGGTTTGTTGGTTTGTTGGTTTGTTTGTTTGTTGGTTTGTTCGTTTGTTCGTTTTTTGGTTTGTTGGTTTTTTTGTTTGTTTTTTTGTTGGTTACTTGGTTTGTTGTTTTGTTGGTATGTTGGTTTGTTGGTTTGTTGGTTTGTTTGTTTGTTGGTTTGTTGGTTTGTTGGTTTGTTCGTTTGTTGGGTTGTTTGTTTGTTGGTTTGTTGGTTTGTTCGTTTGTTGGTTTGTTGGTTTGTTGGTTTGTTGGTTTGTTGGCTTGTTGGTTTGTTGGTTTGTTGGCTTGTTGGCTTGTTGGTTTGTTAGTTTGTTCGTTTGTTGGGTTGCTGGTTTGTTGATTTGTCGGTTTGTTGGGTTGTTGGTTTGTTATTTTGTTGGCTTGTTGGCTTGTTGGCTTGTTGGTTTGTTGGTTTGTTGGTTTGTTGGTTTGTTGGTTTGTTGGCTTGTTGGTTTGTTGGTTTGTTGGTTTCTTGGTTTGTTGGTTTGTTGGTTTGTTGGTTTGTTTGTTTGTTGGTTTGTTTGTTGGTTGGTTTGTTCGTTTGTTCGTTTCTTGGTTTGCTTGTTTGTTGATTTGTTGGTTTGTTGGGTTGTTGGTTTGTTATTTTGTTGGCTTGTTGGCTTTTTGGCTTGTTGGTTTGTTGGTTTGTTGGTTTGTTGGTTTGTTGGCTTGTTGGTTTGTTGGCTTGTTGGTTTGTTGGCTTGTTGGTTTGTTGGTTTGTTGGTTTGTTGGTTTTTTGGTTTGTTGTTTATTGGTTTGTTGGTTTGTTGGTTTGTTGATTTGTTTGTTTGTTGGTTTGTTGGTTTGTTGGTTTGTTGGCTTGTTGGTTTGTTGGCTTGTTGGCTTTTTTGGTTTGTTGGTTTGTTGGTTTGTTGGTTTGTTGGTTTGTTGGCTTGTTGGCTTGTTGGTTTGTTGGTTTGTTGGTTTGTTTGTTTGTTGGTTTGTTCGTTTGTTGGTTTGTTGGTTTGTTGGTTTGTTGGTTTGTTGGTTTGTTGGTTTGTTGGTTTGTTGGTTTGTTGGCTTGTTGGTTTGTTGGTTTGTTGGCTTGCTGGTTTGTTAGTTTGTTCGTTTGTTGGTTTGCTGGTTTGTTGATTTGTTGGTTTGTTGGGTTGTTGGCTTGTTATTTTGTTGGCTTGTTGGCTTGTTGGCTTGTTGGTTTGTTGGTTTGTTGGTTTGTTGGTTTGTTGGCTTGTTGGTTTGTTGGTTTGTTGGTTTGTTAATTTGTTGGTTTGTTGGTTTGTTTGTTTGTTGGTTTGTTTGTTGGTTGGTTTGTTCGTTTGTTGGTTTGTTGGTTTGTTTACTTGTTTGTTTGTTGGTTTGTTGGCTTGTTGGTTTGTTGGTTTGTTGGTTTGTTGGTTTGTTGGTTTGTTGGTTTGTTGGTTTGTTGGTTTGTTGGTTTGTTGGTTTGTTGGTTTGTTGGTTTGTTGGTTTGTTGGTTTGTTGGCTTGTTGGTTTGTTGGCTTGTTAGTTTGTTGGTTTGTTGGTTTGTTGGTTTGTTGGTTTTTTTGTTTGTTGGTTTGTTGGTTTGTTGGTTTGTTGGTTTGTTGGTTTGTTGATTTGTTTGTTTGTTGGTTTGTTGGTTTGTTGGTTTGTTGGCTTGTTGGTTTGTTGGCTTGTTGGCTTTTTGGTTTGTTGGTTTGTTGGTTTGTTGGTTTGTTGGTTTGTTGGCTTGTTGGCTTGTTGGTTTGTTGGTTTGTTGGTTTGTTGGTTTGTTTGTTTGTTAGTTTGTTCGTTTGTTTGTTTGTTGGTTTGTTGGTTTGTTGGTTTGTTGGCTTGTTGGCTTGTTGGTTTGTTGGTTTGTTGGCTTGTTGGTTTGTTGGTTTGTTGGTTTGTTGGTTTCTTCGTTTGTTGGGTTGTTTGTTTATTGGTTTCTTGGTTTGTTCGTTTGTTGATTTGTTGGTTTGTTGGTTTGTTGGTTTGTTGGTTTGTTGGTTTGTTGGTTTGTTGGCTTGTTGGTTTGTTAGTTTGTTCGTTTCTTGGTTTGCTTGTTTGTTGATTTGTTGGTTTGTTGGGTTGTTGGTTTGTTATTTTGTTGGCTTGTTGGCTTTTTGGCTTGTTGGTTTGTTGGTTTGTTGGTTTGTTGGTTTGTTGGCTTGTTGGTTTGTTGGCTTGTTGGTTTGTTGGCTTGTTGGTTTGTTGGTTTGTTGGTTTGTTGGTTTTTTGGTTTGTTGTTTATTGGTTTGTTGGTTTGTTGGTTTGTTGATTTGTTTGTTTGTTGGTTTGTTGGTTTGTTGGTTTGTTGGCTTGTTGGTTTGTTGGCTTGTTGGCTTTTTTGGTTTGTTGGTTTGTTGGTTTGTTGGTTTGTTGGTTTGTTGGCTTGTTGGCTTGTTGGTTTGTTGGTTTGTTGGTTTGTTTGTTTGTTGGTTTGTTCGTTTGTTGGTTTGTTGGTTTGTTGGTTTGTTGGTTTGTTGGTTTGTTGGTTTGTTGGTTTGTTGGTTTGTTGGCTTGTTGGTTTGTTGGTTTGTTGGCTTGCTGGTTTGTTAGTTTGTTCGTTTGTTGGTTTGCTGGTTTGTTGATTTGTTGGTTTGTTGGGTTGTTGGCTTGTTATTTTGTTGGCTTGTTGGCTTGTTGGCTTGTTGGTTTGTTGGTTTGTTGGTTTGTTGGTTTGTTGGCTTGTTGGTTTGTTGGTTTGTTGGTTTGTTAATTTGTTGGTTTGTTGGTTTGTTTGTTTGTTGGTTTGTTTGTTGGTTGGTTTGTTCGTTTGTTGGTTTGTTGGTTTGTTTACTTGTTTGTTTGTTGGTTTGTTGGCTTGTTGGTTTGTTGGTTTGTTGGTTTGTTGGTTTGTTGGTTTGTTGGTTTGTTGGTTTGTTGGTTTGTTGGTTTGTTGGTTTGTTGGTTTGTTGGTTTGTTGGTTTGTTGGTTTGTTGATTTGTTTGTTTGTTGGTTTGTTGGTTTGTTGGTTTGTTGGCTTGTTGGCTTGTTGGTTTGTTGGTTTGTTGGCTTGTTGGTTTGTTGGTTTGTTGGTTTGTTGGTTTCTTGGTTTGTTGGTTTGTTGGTTTGTTGGTTTGTTGGTTTGATGGTTTGTTGGTTTGTTGGTTTGTTGGTTTGTTGGTTTGTTGGTTTGTTGGTTTGTTTGTTTGTTGGTTTGTTCGTTTGTTGGTTTGTTGGTTTGTTCGTTTTTTGGTTTGTTGGTTTGTTGGTTTTTTGGCTTGTTGGCTGGTTGGTTTGTTGGTTTGTTCGTTTGTTGGTTTGTTCGTTTGTTGGTTTGTTTGTTTGTTGGTTAGTTGGCTTGTTGGTTTGTTGGTTTGTTGCTTTGTTGGTTTGTTGGCTTGTTGGTTTGTTGGTTTGTTAGTTTGTTCGTTTGTTAGCTTGTTAGTTTGTTGGTTTGTTGGCTTGTTGGTTTGTTGGTTTGTTGGTTTGTTGGTTTGTTGGTTTGTTGGTTTGTTGGTTTGTTGGTTTGTTTGTTTGTTGGTGTGTTGGTGTGTTGATTTGTTGGCTTATTGGTTTGTTGGTTTTGTGGTTTGTTGGCTTGTTGGTTTGTTGGTTTGTTAGTTTGTTAGTTTGTTCGTTTGTTGACTTGTGGGTTTGCTGGCTTGTTGGCTTGTTGGTTTGTTGGTTTGTTGGTTTGTTGGTTTGTTGGTTTGTTGGCTTGTTGGTTTGTTGGTTTGTTGGTTTGTTGGTTTGTTGGTTTGTTGGTTTGTTGGCTTGTTGGTTTGTTGGTTTGTTGGTTTGTTCGTTTGTTGGCTTGTTAGTTCGTTTGTTTGTTGGTTTGTTGGCTTGTTGGCTTGGTGGTTTGTTGGTTTGTTGGTTTGTTGGTTTGTTGGTTTGTTGGTTTGTTGGTTTATTGGTTTGTTGATTTGTTCGTTTGTTGGTTTGTTGGTTTGTTGGTTTTTTCATTTGTTGGCTTTTGGTTTGTTGGTTTGTTCGTTTGTTGGTTTGTTCGTTTGTTGGTTTGTTCGTTTGTTGGTTTGTTGGTTTGTTGGTTTGTTGGCTTGTTGGTTTGTTGGTTTGTTGGTTTGTTCGTTTGTTGGCTTGTTGGTTTGTTTGTTTGTTGGTTTGTTGGTTTGTTGGTTTATTAGTTTATTGGTTTTTTGGTTTGTTCGTTTGTTGGTTTGTTTGTTGGTTGGTTTTTTGGTTTGTTGGCTTGTTGGTTTGTTGGTTTGTTCGTTTGTTGGTTTGTTCGTTTGTTGGTATGTTCGTTTGTTGGTTTGTTTGTCTGTTGGTTTGTTGGTTTGTTGGTTTGTTGGTTTGTTGGTTTGTTGGTTTGTTGGCTTGCTGGTTTGTTGGTTTGTTGGTTTGTTCGTTAGTTGGCTTGTTGGTTTGTTGGTTTGTTCGTTTGTTGGTGTGTTGGTGTGTTGGTGTGTTGATTTGTTGGTTTGTTGGTTTGTTTGTTTGTTGGTTTGTTGGTTTGTTGGTTTGTTCGTTTGTTGGTTTGTTGGTTTGTTGGTTTGTTGGTTTGTTGGTTTGTTGGTTTGTTGGTTTGTTTGTTTGTTGGTTTGTTGGTTTGTTGGTTTGTTGGTTTGTTTGTTTGTTGGTTTGTTGGTTTGTTGGTTTGTTCGTTTGTTGGGTTGTTAATTTGTTGGTTTGTTGGTTTGTTCGTTTGTTGGTTTGTTGGTTTGTTGGTTTGTTGGTTTGTTGGCTTGTTGGTTTGTTGGTTTGTTGGTTTGTTGGTTTGTTAGTTTGTTCGTTTGTTGGTTTGCTGGTTTGTTGATTTGTTGGTTTGTTGGGTTGTTGGTTTGTTATTTTGTTGGCTTGTTGGCTTGTTGGCTTGTTGGCTTGTTGGTTTGTTGGTTTGTTGGTTTGTTGGTTTGTTGGCTTGTTGGTTTGTTGGCTTGTTGGTTTGTTGGCTTGTTGGTTTATTGGTTTGTTGGTTTGTTGGTTTTTGGTTTGTTAGTTTGTTGGTTTGTTCGTTTGTTGATTTGTTTGTTTGTTGGTTTGTTGGTTTGTTGGTTTGTTGGCTTGTTGGTTTGTTGGCTTGTTGGCTTTTTAGTTTGTTGGTTTGTTGGTTTGTTGGTTTGTTGGTTTGTTGGCTTGTTGGCTTGTTGGTTTGTTGGTTTGTTGGTTTGTTTGTTTGTTGGTTTGTTCGTTTGTTCGTTTTTTGGTTTGTTGGTTTTTTTGTTTGTTTTTTTGTTGGTTACTTGGTTTGTTGTTTTGTTGGTATGTTGGTTTGTTGGTTTGTTGGTTTGTTGGTTTGTTTGTTTGTTGGTTTGTTGGTTTGTTGGTTTGTTCGTTTGTTGGGTTGTTTGTTTGTTGGTTTGTTGGTTTGTTCGTTTGTTGGTTTGTTGGTTTGTTGGTTTGTTGGTTTGTTGGCTTGTTGGTTTGTTGGTTTGTTGGCTTGTTGGTTTGTTAGTTTGTTCGTTTGTTGGGTTGCTGGTTTGTTGATTTGTTGGTTTGTTGGGTTGTTGGTTTGTTATTTTGTTGGCTTGTTGGCTTGTTGGCTTGTTGGTTTGTTGGTTTGTTGGTTTGTTGGTTTGTTGGTTTGTTGGCTTGTTGGTTTGTTGGTTTTTTGGTTTCTTGGTTTGTTGGTTTGTTGGTTTGTTGGTTTGTTTGTTTGTTGGTTTGTTTGTTGGTTGGTTTGTTCGTTTGTTGGTTTGTTGGTTTGTTGGCTTGTTTGTTTGTTGGTTTGTTGGCTTGTTGGTTTGTTGGTTTGTTGGTTTGTTGGTTTGTTGGTTTCTTGGTTTCTTGGTTTGTTGGTTTGTTGGTTTGTTGGTTTGTTGGTTTGTTGGTTTGTTGATTTGTTTGTTTGTTGGTTTGTTGGTTTGTTGGTTTGTTGGCTTGTTGGCTTGTTGGTTTGTTGGTTTGTTGGCTTGTTGGTTTGTTGGTTTGTTGGTTTGTTGGTTTCTTCGTTTGTTGGGTTGTTTGTTTATTGGTTTGTTGGTTTGTTCGTTTGTTGGTTTGTTGGTTTGTTGATTTGTTGGTTTGTTGGGTTGTTGGTTTGTTATTTTGTTGGTTTGTTGGCTTGTTGGCTTGTTGGTTTGTTGGTTTGTTGGTTTGTTGGTTTGTTGGCTTGTTGGTTTATTGGCTTGTTGGTTTGTTGGCTTGTTAGTTTGTTGGTTTGATGGTTTTTTGGTTTGTTGGTTTGTTGGTTTGTTGGTTTGTTGGTTTGTTGATTTGTTTGTTTGTTGGTTTGTTGGTTTGTTGGTTTGTTGGCTTGTTGGTTTGTTGGCTTGTTGGCTTTTTGGTTTGTTGGTTTGTTGGTTTGTTGGTTTGTTGTCTTGTTGGCTTGTTGGTTTGTTGGTTTGTTGGTTTGTTGGTTTGTTGGTTTGTTTGTTTGTTAGTTTGTTCGTTTGTTCGTTTTTTGGTTTGTTGGTTTGTTGGTTTGTTGGTTTGTTGATTTGTTTGTTTGTTGGTTTGTTGGTTTGTTGGTTTGTTGGCTTGTTGGCTTGTTGGTTTGTTGGTTTGTTGGCTTGTTGGTTTGTTGGTTTGTTGGTTTGTTGGTTTCTTCGTTTGTTGGGTTGTTTGTTTATTGGTTTGTTGGTTTGTTCGTTTGTTGGTTTGTTGGTTTGTTGGTTTGTTGGTTTATTGGTTTGTTGGTTTGTTGGTTTGTTGGTTTGTTGGCTTGTTGGTTTGTTAGTTTGTTCGTTTCTTGGTTTGCTTGTTTGTTGATTTGTTGGTTTGTTGGGTTGTTGGTTTGTTATTTTGTTGGCTTGTTGGCTTGTTGGCTTGTTGGTTTTTTGGTTTGTTGGTTTGTTGGTTTGTTGGCTTGTTGGTTTGTTGGCTTGTTGGTTTGTTGGCTTGTTGGTTTGTTGGTTTGTTGGTTTGTTGGTTTTTTGGTTTGTTGGTTTATTGGTTTGTTGGTTTGTTGGTTTGTTGATTTGTTTGTTTGTTGGTTTCTTGGTTTGTTGGTTTGTTGGCTTGTTGGTTTGTTGGCTTGTTGGCTTTTTGGTTTGTTGGTTTGTTGGTTTGTTGGTTTGTTGGCTTGTTGGCTTGTTGGTTTGTTGGTTTGTTGGTTTGTTTGTTTGTTGGTTTGTTCGTTTGTTCGTTTTTTGGTTTGTTGGTTTTTTTGTTTGTTTTTTTGTTGGTTATTTGGTTTGTTGTTTTGTTGGTATGTTGGTTTGTTGGTTTGTTGGTTTGTTTGTTTGTTTGTTTGTTGGTTTGTTGGTTTGTTGGTTTGTTCGTTTGTTGGGTTGTTTGTTTGTTGGTTTGTTGGTTTGTTCGTTTGTTGGTTTGTTGGTTTGTTGGTTTGTTGGTTTGTTGGTTTGTTGGCTTGTTGGTTTGTTGGTTTGTTGGCTTGTTGGTTTGTTAGTTTGTTCGTTTGTTGGTATGCTGGTTTGTTGATTTGTTGGTTTGTTGGGTTGTTGGTTTGTTATTTTGTTGGCTTGTTGGCTTGTTGGTTTGTTGGTTTGTTGGTTTGTTGGTTTGTTGGCTTGTTGGTTTGTTGGTTTGTTGGTTTGTTGGTTTGTTGGTTTGTTGGTTTGTTGGTTTGTTTGTTTGTTGGTTTGTTTGTTGGTTGGTTTGTTCGTTTGTTGGTTTGTTGGTTTGGTTACTTGTTTGTTTGTTGGTTTGTTGGCTTGTTGGTTTGTTGGTTTGTTGGTTTGTTGGTTTGTTGGTTTGTTGGTTTGTTGGTTTGTTGGTTTGTTGGTTTGTTGGTTTGTTGGTTTGTTGGTTTGTTGGTTTGTTGGTTTGTTGGTTTGTTGGTTTGTTGATTTGTTTGTTTGTTGGTTTGTTGGTTTGTTGGTTTGTTGGCTTGTTGGCTTGTTGGTTTGTTGGTTTGTTGGCTTGTTGGTTTGTTGGTTTGTTGGTTTCTTGGTTTGTTGGTTTGTTGGTTTGTTGGTTTGTTGGTTTGTTGGTTTGTTGGTTTGTTGGTTTGTTGGTTTGTTGGTTTGTTGGTTTGTTTGTTTGTTGGTTTGTTCGTTTGTTGGTTTGTTGGTTTGTTCGTTTTTTGGTTTGTTGGTTTGTTGGTTTTTTGGCTTGTTGGCTGGTTGGTTTGTTGGTTTGTTCGTTTGTTGGTTTGTTCGTTTGTTGGTTTGTTTGTTTGTTGGTTAGTTGGCTTGTTGGTTTGTTGGTTTGTTGATTTGTTGGTTTGTTGGCTTGTTGGTTTGTTGGTTTGTTAGTTTGTTCGTTTGTTAGCTTGTTAGTTTGTTGGTTTGTTGGCTTGTTGGTTTGTTGGTTTGTTGGTTTGTTGGTTTGTTGGTTTGTTGGTTTGTTGGTTTGTTGGTTTGTTGGTTTGTTTGTTTGTTGGTGTGTTGGTGTGTTGATTTGTTGGCTTATTGGTTTGTTGGTTTTGTGGTTTGTTGGCTTGTTGGTTTGTTGGTTTGTTAGTTTGTTAGTTTCTTCGTTTGTTGACTTGTGGGTTTGTTGGCTTGTTGGCTTGTTGGTTTGTTGGTTTGTTGGTTTGTTGGTTTGTTGGTTTGTTGGCTTGTTGGCTTGTTGGTTTGTTGGTTTGTTGGTTTGTTGGTTTGTTGGTTTGTTGGTTTGTTGGCTTGTTGGTTTGTTGGTTTGTTGGTTTGTTGGTTTGTTCGTTTGTTGGCTTGTTAGTTCGTTTGTTTGTTGGTTTGTTGGTTTGTTGGTTTGTTGGCTTGTTGGCTTGGTGGTTTGTTGGTTTGTTGGTTTGTTGGTTTGTTGGTTTGTTGGTTTGTTGGTTTATTGGTTTGTTGATTTGTTCGTTTGTTGGTTTGTTGTTTTATTGGTTTTTTCATTTGTTGGCTTTTGGTTTGTTGGTTTGTTCGTTTGTTGGTTTGTTCGTTTGTTGGTTTGTTCGTTTGTTGGTTTGTTGGTTTGTTGGTTTGTTGGCTTGTTGGTTTGTTGGTTTGTTGGTTTGTTCGTTTGTTGGCTTGTTGGTTTGTTTGTTTGTTGGTTTGTTGGTTTGTTGGTTTGTTAGTTTGTTGGTTTTTTGGTTTGTTCGTTTGTTGGTTTGTTTGTTTGTTGGTTTTTTGGTTTGTTGGCTTGTTGGTTTGTTGGTTTGTTCGTTTGTTGGTTTGTTCGTTTGTTGGTATGTTCGTTTGTTGGTTTGTTTGTCTGTTGTTTTGTTGGTATGTTGGTTTGTTGGTTTGTTGGTTTGTTGGTTTGTTTGTTTGTTGGTTTGTTGGTTTGTTGGTTTGTTCGTTTGTTGGGTTGTTTGTTTGTTGGTTTGTTGGTTTGTTCGTTTGTTGGTTTGTTGGTTTGTTGGTTTGTTGGTTTGTTGGTTTGTTGGTTTGTTGGCTTGTTGGTTTGTTGGTTTGTTGGCTTGTTGGTTTGCTAGTTTGTTCGTTTGTTGGTTTGCTGGTTTGTTGATTTGTTGGTTTGTTGGGTTGTTGGTTTGTTATTTTGTTGGCTTGTTGGCTTGTTGGCTTGTTGGTTTGTTGGTTTGTTGGTTTGTTGGTTTGTTGGCTTGTTGGTTTGTTGGTTTGTTGGTTTGTTGGTTTGTTGGTTTGTTGGTTTGTTGGTTTGTTTGTTTGTTGGTTTGTTTGTTGGTTGGTTTGTTCGTTTGTTGGTTTGTTGGTTTGTTGGTTTGTTGGTTTGTTGGTTTGTTGGTTTGTTGGTTTGTTGGTTTGTTGATTTGTTTGTTTGTTGGTTTGTTGGTTTGTTGGTTTGTTGGCTTGTTGGCTTGTTGGTTTCTTGGTTTGTTGGCTTGTTGGTTTGTTGGTTTGTTGGTTTGTTGGTTTGTTGGTTTGTTGGTTTGTTGGTTTGTTGGTTTGTTGGTTTGTTGGTTTGTTGGTTTGTTGGTTTGTTGGTTTGTTGGTTTGTTGGTTTGTTGGTTTGTTGGTTTGTTGGTTTGTTGGTTTGTTTGTTTGTTGGTTTGTTCGTTTGTTGGTTTGTTGGTTTGTTTGTTTTTTGGTTTGTTGGTTTGTTGGTTTTTTGGCTTGTTGGCTGGTTGGTTTGTTGGTTTGTTCGTTTGTTGGTTTGTTCGTTTGTTGGTTTGTTTGTTTGTTGGTTAGTTGGCTTGTTGGTTTGTTGGTTTGTTGCTTTGTTGGTTTGTTGGCTTGTTGGTTTGTTGGTTTGTTAGTTTGTTCGTTTGTTAGCTTGTTAGTTTGTTGGTTTGTTGGCTTGTTGGTTTGTTGGTTTGTTGGTTTGTTGGTTTGTTGGTTTGTTGGTTTGTTGGTTTGTTGGTTTGTTGGTTTGTTGGTTTGTTTGTTTGTTGGTGTGTTGGTGTGTTGATTTGTTGGCTTATTGGTTTGTTGGTTTTGTGGTTTGTTGGCTTGTTGGTTTGTTGGTTTGTTAGTTTGTTAGTTTGTTCGTTTGTTGACTTGTGGGTTTGTTGGCTTGTTGGCTTGTTGGTTTGTTGGTTTGTTGGTTTGTTGGTTTGTTGGTTTGTTGGCTTGTTGGTTTGTTGGTTTGTTGGTTTGTTGGTTTGTTGGTTTGTTGGTTTGTTGGCTTGTTGGTTTGGTGGTTTGTTGGTTTGTTCGTTTGTTGGCTTGTTAGTTCGTTTGTTTGTTGGTTTGTTGGTTTGTTGGCTTGTTGGCTTGGTGGTTTGTTGGTTTGTTGGTTTGTTGGTTTGTTGGTTTTTTGGTTTGTTGGTTTGTTGGTTTATTGGTTTGTTGATTTGTTCGTTTGTTGGTTTGTTGGTTTGTTGGTTTTTTCATTTGTTGGCTTTTGGTTTGTTGGTTTGTTCGTTTGTTGGTTTGTTCGTTTGTTGGTTTGTTCGTTTGTTGGTTTGTTGGTTTGTTGGTTTGTTGGCTTGTTGGTTTGTTGGTTTGTTGGTTTGTTCGTTTGTTGGCTTGTTGGTTTGTTTGTTTGTTGGTTTGTTGGTTTGTTGGTTTGTTAGTTTGTTGGTTTTTTGGTTTGTTCGTTTGTTGGTTTGTTTGTTTGTTGGTTTTTTGGTTTGTTGGCTTGTTGGTTTGTTGGTTTGTTGGTTTGTTCGTTTGTTGGTTTGTTCGTTTGTTGGTATGTTCGTTTGTTGGTTTGTTTGTCTGTTGGTTTGTTGGTTTGTTGGTTTGTTGGTTTGTTGGTTTGTTGGTTTGTTGGCTTGCTGGTTTGTTGGTTTGTTGGTTTGTTCGTTTGTTGGCTTGTTGGTTTGTTGGTTTGTTCGTTTGTTGGTGTGTTGGTGTGTTGGTGTGTTGATTTGTTGGTTTGTTGGTTTGTTTGTTTGTTCGTTTGTTCGTTTGTTGGTTTGTTGGTTTGTTGGTTTGTTTGTTTGTTGGTGTGTTGGTGTGTTGATTTGTTGGCTTATTGGTTTGTTGGTTTTGTGGTTTGTTGGCTTGTTGGTTTGTTGGTTTGTTAGTTTGTTAGTTTGTTCGTTTGTTGACTTGTGGGTTTGTTGGCTTGTTGGCTTGTTGGTTTGTTGGTTTGTTGGTTTGTTGGTTTGTTGGTTTGTTGGCTTGTTGGTTTGTTGGTTTGTTGGTTTGTTGGTTTGTTGGTTTGTTGGTTTGTTGGCTTGTTGGTTTGGTGGTTTGTTGGTTTGTTCGTTTGTTGGCTTGTTAGTTCGTTTGTTTGTTGGTTTGTTGGTTTGTTGGCTTGTTGGCTTGGTGGTTTGTTGGTTTGTTGGTTTGTTGGTTTGTTGGTTTGTTGGTTTGTTGGTTTGTTGGTTTATTGGTTTGTTGATTTGTTCGTTTGTTGGTTTGTTGGTTTGTTGGTTTTTTAATTTGTTGGCTTTTGGTTTGTTGGTTTGTTCGTTTGTTGGTTTGTTCGTTTGTTGGTTTGTTCGTTTGTTGGTTTGTTGGTTTGTTGGTTTGTTGGCTTGTTGGTTTGTTGGTTTCTTGGTTTGTTCGTTTGTTGGCTTGTTGGTTTGTTTGTTTGTTGGTTTGTTGGTTTGTTGGTTTGTTAGTTTGTTGGTTTTTTGGTTTGTTCGTTTGTTGGTTTGTTTGTTTGTTGGTTTTTTGGTTTGTTGGCTTGTTGGTTTGTTGGTTTGTTGGTTTGTTCGTTTGTTGGTTTGTTCGTTTGTTGGTATGTTCGTTTGTTGGTTTGTTTGTCTGTTGGTTTGTTGGTTTGTTGGTTTGTTGGTTTGTTGGTTTGTTGGTTTGTTGGCTTGCTGGTTTGTTGGTTTGTTGGTTTGTTCGTTTGTTGGTTTGTTGGTTTGTTTGTTTGTTCGTTTGTTCGTTTGTTCGTTTGTTGGTTTGTTGGTTTGTTGGTTTGTATGTTTGTTGGCTTGTTGGCTTGTTGGTTTGTTAGTTTGTTGGCTTTTTGGTTACTTGGTTTGTTGGTTTGTTGGTTTGTTGGTTTGTTCGTTTGTTGGTTTGTTGGTTTGTTGGTTTGTTGGTTTGTTGGTTTGTTGGTTTGTTGGTTTGTTTGTTTGGTGGTGTGTTGGTGTGTTGATTTGTTGGCTTATTGGTTTGTTGGTTTTGTGGTTTGTTGGCTTGTTGGTTTGTTGGTTTGTTGGTTTGTTAGTTTGTTAGTTTGTTCGTTTGTTGACTTGTGGGTTTGTTGGCTTGTTGGCTTGTTGGTTTGTTGGTTTGTTGGTTTGTTGGTTTGTTGGTTTGTTGGCTTGTTGGCTTGTTGGTTTGTTGGTTTGTTGGTTTGTTGGTTTGTTGGTTTGTTGGTTTGTTGGCTTGTTGGTTTGTTGGTTTGTTCGTTTGTTGGCTTGTTAGTTCGTTTGTTTGTTGGTTTGTTGGTTTGTTGGTTTGTTGGCTTGTTGGCTTGGTGGTTTGTTGGTTTGTTGGTTTGTTGGTTTGTTGGTTTGTTGGTTTGTTGGTTTATTGGTTTGTTGATTTGTTCGTTTGTTGGTTTGTTGGTTTATTGGTTTTTTCTTTTGTTGGCTTTTGGTTTGTTGGTTTGTTCGTTTGTTGGTTTGTTCGTTTGTTGGTTTGTTCGTTTGTTGGTTTGTTGGTTTGTTGGTTTGTTGGCTTGTTGGTTTGTTGGTTTGTTGGTTTGTTCGTTTGTTGGCTTGTTGGTTTGTTTGTTTGTTGGTTTGTTGGTTTGTTGGTTTGTTAGTTTGTTGGTTTTTTGGTTTGTTCGTTTGTTGGTTTGTTTGTTTGTTGGTTTTTTGGTTTGTTGGCTTGTTGGTTTGTTGGTTTGTTCGTTTGTTGGTTTGTTCGTTTGTTGGTATGTTCGTTTGTTGGTTTGTTTGTCTGTTGTTTTGTTGGTATGTTGGTTTGTTGGTTTGTTGGTTTGTTGGTTTGTTTGTTTGTTGGTTTGTTGGTTTGTTGGTTTGTTCGTTTGTTGGGTTGTTTGTTTGTTGGTTTGTTGGTTTGTTCGTTTGTTGGTTTGTTGGTTTGTTGGTTTGTTGGTTTGTTGGTTTGTTGGCTTGTTGGTTTGTTGGTTTGTTGGCTTGTTGGTTTGCTAGTTTGTTCGTTTGTTGGTTTGCTGGTTTGTTGATTTGTTGGTTTGTTGGGTTGTTGGTTTGTTATTTTGTTGGCTTGTTGGCTTGTTGGCTTGTTGGTTTGTTGGTTTGTTGGTTTGTTGGTTTGTTGGCTTGTTGGTTTATTGGTTTGTTGGTTTGTTGGTTTGTTGGTTTGTTGGTTTGTTTGTTTGTTGGTTGGTTTGTTCGTTTGTTGGTTTGTTGGTTTGTTTACTTGTTTGTTTGTTGGTTTGTTGGCTTGTTGGTTTGTTGGTTTGTTGGTTTGTTGGTTTGTTGGTTTGTTGGGTTGTTGGTTTGTTGGTTTGTTGGTTTGTTGGTTTGTTGGTTTGTTGGTTTGTTGGTTTGTTGGTTTGTTGGTTTGTTGGTTTGTTGGTTTGTTGGTTTGTTGGTTTGTTGATTTGTTTGTTTGTGGGTTTGTTGGTTTGTTGGTTTGTTGGCTTGTTGGCTTGTTGGTTTGTTGGTTTGTTGGCTTGTTGGTTTGTTGGTTTGTTGGTTTGTTGGTTTCTTGGTTTGTTGGTTTGTTGGCTTGTTGGTTTGTTGGTTTGTTGGTTTGTTGGTTTGTTGGTTTGTTGGTTTGTTGGTTTGTTGGTTTGTTGGTTTGTTGGTTTGTTGGTTTGTTTGTTTGTTGGTTTGTTCGTTTGTTGGTTTGTTGGTTTGTTCGTTTTTTGGTTTGTTGGTTTGTTGGTTTTTTGGCTTGTTGGCTGGTTGGTTTGTTGGTTTGTTCGTTTGTTGGTTTGTTCGTTTGTTGGTTTGTTTGTTTGTTGGTTAGTTGGCTTGTTGGTTTGTTGGTTTGTTGCTTTGTTGGTTTGTTGGCTTGTTGGTTTGTTGGTTTGTTAGTTTGTTCGTTTGTTAGCTTGTTAGTTTGTTGGTTTGTTGGCTTGTTGGTTTGTTGGTTTGTTGGTTTGTTGGTTTGTTGGTTTGTTGGTTTGTTGGTTTGTTGGTTTGTTGGTTTGTTGGTTTGTTTGTTTGTTGGTGTGTTGGTGTGTTGATTTGTTGGCTTATTGGTTTGTTTGTTTTGTGGTTTGTTGGCTTGTTGGTTTGTTGGTTTGTTAGTTTGTTAGTTTGTTCGTTTGTTGACTTGTGGGTTTGTTGGCTTGTTGGCTTGTTGGTTTGTTGGTTTGTTGGTTTGTTGGTTTGTTGGCTTGTTGGTTTGTTGGTTTGTTGGTTTGTTGGTTTGTTGGTTTGTTGGTTTGTTGGTTTGTTGGTTTGTTGGCTTGTTGGTTTGGTGGTTTGTTGGTTTGTTCGTTTGTTGGCTTGTTAGTTCGTTTGTTTGTTGGTTTGTTGGTTTGTTGGCTTGTTGGCTTGGTGGTTTGTTGGTTTGTTGGTTTGTTGGTTTGTTGGTTTGTTGGTTTGTTGGTTTATTGGTTTGTTGATTTGTTCGTTTGTTGGTTTGTTGGTTTGTTGGTTTTTTCATTTGTTGGCTTTTGGTTTGTTGGTTTGTTCGTTTGTTGGTTTGTTCGTTTGTTGGTTTGTTCGTTTGTTGGTTTGTTCGTTTGTTGGTTTGTTGGTTTGTTGGTTTGTTGGCTTGTTGGTTTGTTGGTTTGTTGGTTTGTTCGTTTGTTGGCTTGTTGGTTTGTTTGTTTGTTGGTTTGTTGGTTTGTTCGTTTGTTGGTTTGTTCGTTTGTTGGTATGTTCGTTTGTTGGTTTGTTTGTCTGTTGGTTTGTTGGTTTGTTGGTTTGTTGGTTTGTTGGTTTGTTGGTTTGTTGGCTTGCTGGTTTGTTGGTTTGTTGGTTTGTTCGTTTGTTGGCTTGTTGGTTTGTTGGTTTGTTCGTTTGTTGGTGTGTTGGTGTGTTGGTGTGTTGATTTGTTGGTTTGTTGGTTTGTTTGTTTGTTCGTTTGTTCGTTTGTTGGTTTGTTGGTTTGTTGGTTTGTATGTTTGTTGGCTTGTTGGCTTGTTGGTTTGTTAGTTTGTTGGCTTTTTGGTTACTTGGTTTGTTGGTTTGTTGGCTTGTTGGCTTGTTGGTTTGTTGGTTTGTTGGTTTGTCGGTTTGTTGGTTTGTTCGTTTGTTCGTTTTTTGGTTTGTTGGTTTGTTCGTTCGTTGGTTTGTTCGTTTGTTGGCTTCTTGGTTTGTTGGTTTGTTGGTTTGTTGGTTTGTTGGTTTGTTGGTTTGTTGGTTTGTTGGTTTGTTGGTTTGTTCGTTTGTTGGTTTGTTGGTTTGTTGGTTTGTTGGTTTGTTGGTTTGTTGGTTTGTTGGTTTGTTTGTTTGGTGGTGTGTTGGTGTGTTGATTTGTTGGCTTATTGGTTTGTTGGTTTTGTGGTTTGTTGGCTTGTTGGTTTGTTGGTTTGTTGGTTTGTTAGTTTGTTAGTTTGTTCGTTTGTTGACTTGTGGGTTTGTTGGCTTGTTGGCTTGTTGGTTTGTTGGTTTGTTGGTTTGTTGGTTTGTTGGTTTGTTGGCTTGTTGGCTTGTTGGTTTGTTGGTTTGTTGGTTTGTTGGTTTGTTGGTTTGTTGGTTTGTTGGCTTGTTGGTTTGTTGGTTTGTTCGTTTGTTGGCTTGTTAGTTCGTTTGTTTGTTGGTTTGTTGGTTTGTTGGTTTGTTGGCTTGTTGGCTTGGTGGTTTGTTGGTTTGTTGGTTTGTTGGTTTGTTGGTTTGTTGGTTTGTTGGTTTATTGGTTTGTTGATTTGTTCGTTTGTTGGTTTGTTGGTTTATTGGTTTTTTCTTTTGTTGGCTTTTGGTTTGTTGGTTTGTTCGTTTGTTGGTTTGTTCGTTTGTTGGTTTGTTCGTTTGTTGGTTTGTTGGTTTGTTGGTTTGTTGGCTTGTTGGTTTGTTGGTTTGTTGGTTTGTTCGTTTGTTGGCTTGTTGGTTTGTTTGTTTGTTGGTTTGTTGGTTTGTTGGTTTGTTGGTTTGTTGGTTTGTTGGTTTGTTGGTTTATTGGTTTGTTGATTTGTTCGTTTGTTGGTTTGTTGGTTTATTGGTTTTTTCTTTTGTTGGCTTTTGGTTTGTTGGTTTGTTTGTCTGTTGTTTTGTTGGTATGTTGGTTTGTTGGTTTGTTGGTTTGTTGGTTTGTTGGTTTGTTTGTTTGTTGGTTTGTTGGTTTGTTGGTTTGTTCGTTTGTTGGGTTGTTTGTTTGTTGGTTTGTTGGTTTGTTCGTTTGTTGGCTTGTTGGCTTGTTGGCTTGTTGGTTTGTTGGTTTGTTGGTTTGTTGGTTTGTTGGCTTGTTGGTTTGTTGGTTTGTTGGTTTGTTGGTTTGTTGGTTTGTTGGTTTGTTTGTTTGTTGGTTGGTTTGTTCGTTTGTTGGTTTGTTGGTTTGTTTACTTGTTTGTTTGTTGGTTTGTTGGCTTGTTGGTTTGTTGGTTTGTTGGTTTGTTGGTTTGTTGGTTTGTTGGGTTGTTGGTTTGTTGGTTTGTTGGTTTGTTGGTTTGTTGGTTTGTTGGTTTGTTGGTTTGTTGGTTTGTTGGTTTGTTGGTTTGTTGGTTTGTTGGTTTGTTGGTTTGTTGATTTGTTTGTTTGTGGGTTTGTTGGTTTGTTGGTTTGTTGGCTTGTTGGCTTGTTGGTTTGTTGGTTTGTTGGCTTGTTGGTTTGTTGGTTTGTTGGTTTGTTGGTTTCTTGGTTTGTTGGTTTGTTGGCTTGTTGGTTTGTTGGTTTGTTGGTTTGTTGGTTTGTTGGTTTGTTGGTTTGTTGGTTTGTTGGTTTGTTGGTTTGTTGGTTTGTTGGTTTGTTTGTTTGTTGGTTTGTTCGTTTGTTGGTTTGTTGGTTTGTTCGTTTTTTGGTTTGTTGGTTTGTTGGTTTTTTGGCTTGTTGGCTGGTTGGTTTGTTGGTTTGTTCGTTTGTTGGTTTGTTCGTTTGTTGGTTTGTTTGTTTGTTGGTTAGTTGGCTTGTTGGTTTGTTGGTTTGTTGCTTTGTTGGTTTGTTGGCTTGTTGGTTTGTTGGTTTGTTAGTTTGTTCGTTTGTTAGCTTGTTAGTTTGTTGGTTTGTTGGCTTGTTGGTTTGTTGGTTTGTTGGTTTGTTGGTTTGTTGGTTTGTTGGTTTGTTGGTTTGTTGGTTTGTTGGTTTGTTGGTTTGTTTGTTTGTTGGTGTGTTGGTGTGTTGATTTGTTGGCTTATTGGTTTGTTTGTTTTGTGGTTTGTTGGCTTGTTGGTTTGTTGGTTTGTTAGTTTGTTAGTTTGTTCGTTTGTTGACTTGTGGGTTTGTTGGCTTGTTGGCTTGTTGGTTTGTTGGTTTGTTGGTTTGTTGGTTTGTTGGCTTGTTGGTTTGTTGGTTTGTTGGTTTGTTGGTTTGTTGGTTTGTTGGTTTGTTGGTTTGTTGGTTTGTTGGTTTGTTGGCTTGTTGGTTTGGTGGTTTGTTGGTTTGTTCGTTTGTTGGCTTGTTAGTTCGTTTGTTTGTTGGTTTGTTGGTTTGTTGGCTTGTTGGCTTGGTGGTTTGTTGGTTTGTTGGTTTGTTGGTTTGTTGGTTTGTTGGTTTGTTGGTTTATTGGTTTGTTGATTTGTTCGTTTGTTGGTTTGTTGGTTTGTTGGTTTTTTCATTTGTTGGCTTTTGGTTTGTTGGTTTGTTCGTTTGTTGGTTTGTTCGTTTGTTGGTTTGTTCGTTTGTTGGTTTGTTCGTTTGTTGGTTTGTTGGTTTGTTGGTTTGTTGGCTTGTTGGTTTGTTGGTTTGTTGGTTTGTTCGTTTGTTGGCTTGTTGGTTTGTTTGTTTGTTGGTTTGTTGGTTTGTTGGTTTGTTAGTTTGTTGGTTTTTTGGTTTGTTCGTTTGTTGGTTTGTTTGTTTGTTGGTTTTTTGGTTTGTTGTCTTGTTGGTTTGTTGGTTTGTTCGTTTGTTGGTTTGTTCGTTTGTTGGTATGTTCGTTTGTTGGTTTGTTTGTCTGTTGGTTTGTTGGTTTGTTGGTTTGTTGGTTTGTTGGTTTGTTGGTTTGTTGGTTTGTTGGCTTGCTGGTTTGTTGGTTTGTTGGTTTGTTCGTTTGTTGGCTTGTTGGTTTGTTGGTTTGTTCGTTTGTTGGTGTGTTGGTGTGTTGGTGTGTTGATTTGTTGGTTTGTTGGTTTGTTTGTTTGTTCGTTTGTTCGTTTGTTGGTTTGTTGGTTTGTTGGTTTGTATGTTTGTTGGCTTGTTGGCTTGTTGGTTTGTTAGTTTGTTGGCTTTTTGGTTACTCTGTTTGTTGGTTTGTTGGTTTGTTGGCTTGTTGGCTTGTTGGTTTGTTGGTTTGTTGGTTTGTCGGTTTGTTGGTTTGTTCGTTTGTTCGTTTGTTCGTTTTTTGGTTTGTTGGTTTGTTCGTTCGTTGGTTTGTTCGTTTGTTGGCTTCTTGGTTTGTTGGTTTGTTGGTTTGTTGGTTTGTTGGTTTGTTGGTTTGTTGGTTTGTTGGTTTGTTGGTTTGTTCGTTTGTTGGTTTGTTGGTTTGTTGGCATGTTGGTTTGTTGGCTTGTTGGCTTGTTGGTTTGTTAGTTTGTTCGTTCGTTGGTTTGTTGGTTTGTTGGTTTGTTGGTTTGTTGGTTTTTTGGGTTGTTGGTTTGTTGGTTTGTTATTTTGTTGGCTTATTGGCTTGTTGGTTTGTTGGTATATTGGTTTGTTGGTTTGTTGGTTTGTTGGTTTGTTGGTTTGTTTGTTTGTTGGTTTGTTTGTTTGTTGGTTTGTTCGTTTGTTGGTTTGTTGGTTTGTTGGTTTGTTGGCTCGTTGGTTTGTTGGTTTGTTGGCCTGTTGGTTTGTTGGTTTGTTGGTTTGTTGGTTTGTTGGTTTGTTGGTTTGTTGGTTTGTTGGTTTGTTGGTTTGTTGGTTTGTTGGTTTGTTGGTTTGTTGGTTTGTTGGTTTGTTGGTTTGTTGATTTGTTCGTTTGTTGGTTTGTTGGTTTGTTGGTTTGTTGGCTTGTTGGCCTGTTGGTTTGTTGGTTTGTTGGCTTGTTGGTTTGTTGGTTTGTTGGTTTGTTGGTTTGTTGGTTTGTTGGTTTGTTGGTTTGTTGGTTTGTTGGTTTGTTGGTTTGTTGGTTTGTAAATTTGTTGGTTTGTTGGTTTGTTGGTTTGTTGGTTTGTTCGTTTGTTGGTTTGTTTGTTTGTTGGTTTGTTGATTTGTTGGTTTGTTCGTTTGTTGGTTTGTTGGTTTGTTGGTTTGTTCGTTTGTTGGTTTGTTGGTTTGTTTTGTTGGTTTGTTTGTTTGTTGGTTTGTTTGTTTGTTAGTTTATTCGTTTGTTGGTTTGTTAATTTGTTCGTTTGTTGGTTTGTTGGTTTGTTGGTTTTTCGGTTTGTTTGCTTGTTGGTTTGTTGGTTTGTTCGTTTGTTGGTTTGATTGTTTGTTGGTTTGTTTGTCTGTTCGTTTGTTGGTTTGTTGGTTTGTTGGTTGGTTGGCTTGTTGGTTTGTTGGTTTATTGGTTTGTTCGTTTGTTGGCTTGTTAGTTTGTTGGCTTGTTGGCTTGTTGGTTTGTTGCTTTGTTGGTTTGTTGGTTTGTTGGTTTGTTGGTTTGTTGGTTTGTTCGCTTGTTGGTGTGTTGGTGTGTTGATTTGTTGGTTTGTTGGTTTGTTTGTTTGTTCGTTTGTTCGTTTGTTGGTTTGTTGGTTTGTTGGTTTGTTGGTTTGTTGGCTTGTTGGCTTGTTGGTTTGTTAGTTTGTTGGCTTTTTGGTTACTTGGTTTGTTGGTTTGTTGGCTTGTTGGCTTGTTGGTTTGTTGGTTTGTTGGTTTGTCGGTTTGTTGGTTTGTTCGTTTGTTCGTTTGTTCGTTTTTTGGTTTGTTGGTTTGTTCGTTTGTTGGTTTGTTCGTTTGTTGGCTTCTTGGTTTGTTGGTTTGTTGGCTTGTTGGTTTGTTGGTTTGTTGGTTAGTTGGTTAGTTGGTTTGTTGGTTTGTTGGTTTGTTGGCTTGTTGGTTTGTTGGTTTGTTTGTTTGTTCGTTTGTTCGTTTGTTGGTTTTTTGTTTTGTTGGCTTGTTGGTTTGTTGGTTTGTTGGTTTGTTGGTTAGTTGGTTTGTTGGTTTGTTGGTTTGTTGGTTTGTTGGCTTGTTGGTTTGTTGGCTTGTTGGTTTGTTGGTTTGTTGGTTTGTTGGTTTGTTGGTTTGTTGGTTTATTGGTTTGTTGGTTTGTTGGTTTGTTGGTTTGTTGGCTTGTTGGTTGTTGGTTTGTTAGTTTGTTGGTTTGTTGGTTTGTTGGTTTTGTTGGTTTGTTGGTTTGCTGGTTTGTTGGTTTGTTGGCTTGTTGGTTTGTTGGTTTGTTGGTTTCTTGGTTTGTTGGTTTGTTGGTTTGTTGGTTTGTTCGTTTGTTGGTTTGCTGGTTTGTTAGTTTGTTTGTTTGTTGGTTTGTTCGTTTGTTGGCTTGTTGGTTTGTTGGCTTGTTGGTTTGTTGGTTTATTGGTTTGTTGGGTTGTTGGTTTGTTTGTTTGTTCGCTTGTTGGTTTGTTGGTTTGTTGGCTTGTTGGTTTGTTGGTTTGTTGGCTTGTTGGTTTGTTGATTTGTTGGCTTGTTGGTTTGTTGGTTTGTTGGTTTGTTGGTTTGTTAATTTGTTGGCTTGTTGGCTTGTTGGTTTGTTGGTTTGTTGGCTTGTTGGTTTGTTGGTTTTTTGGTTTGTTCGTTTGTTGGTTTGTTGGTTTGTTGGTTTGTTGGTTTGTTGGTTTGTTGGTTTGTTGGTTTGTTGGTTTGTTGGTTTGTTGGTTTGTTGGTTTGTTAGTTTGTTGGTTTGTTGGTTTGTTGGTTTACTGGTTTGTTGGTTTGTTGGTTTGTTGGTTTGTTGGTTTGTTGGTTTGTTGGTTTGTTGATTTGTTCGTTTCTTGGTTTGTTGGTTTGTTGGTTTGTTAGCTTGTTGGCTTGTTGGTTTATTGGTTTGTTGGTTTGTTTGTTTGTTGGTTTGTTCGTTTGTTGGTTTGTTGGTTTGTTGGTTTGTTGGTTTGTTCGTTTGTTGGTTTGTTAGTTTGTTGGTTTGTTGGTTTGTGGGTTTGTTCGTTTGTTGGTTTGTTGGTTTGTTGGTTTATTGGTTCGTTGGTTTGTTGGTTTGTTGGTTTGTTGGTTTATTTGTTTGTCGGTTTGTGGGTTTGTTGGTTTATTGGTTTGTTGGCTTGTTGGTTTGTTGGTTTGCTGGCTTATTGGTGACTTGGTTTGTTGGTTTGTTGGTTTGTTGGCTTGTTGGTTTTTTGGTTTGTTGGCTTGTTGAATTGTTGGTTTGTTGGCTGGTTTGCTTGTTGTTTTGTTGGTTTGTTAGTTTGTTGGCTTGTTGGTTTGTTGGTTTATTGGTTAATTGGCTTGTTGGTTTGTTGGCTTGTTGGTTTGTTGGCTTGTTGGCTTGTTGGTTTGTTGGTTTGTTGGTTTGTTGGTTTTTTGGTTTGTTGGTTTGTTCGTTTGTTGGTTTGTTGGTTTGTTGGTTTTTTGGTTTGTTGGCTTGTTGGTTTGTTGGCTTGTTGGCTTGTTGTTTTGTTGGTTTGTTAGTTTGTTGGCTTGTTGGTTTGTTGGTTTGTTGGTTAATTGGCTTGTTGGTTTGATGGCTTGTTGGTTTGTTGGCTTGTTGGCTTGTTGGTTTGTTCGTTTGTTAGTTTGTTGGTTTGTTAGTTTGTTGGTTTGTTGGTTTGTTCGTTTGTTGGTTTGTTGGTTTGTTGGCTTGTTGGTTTGTTGGCTTGTTGGCTTGTTGGTTTTTTAGTTTGTTCGTTCGTTGGTTTGTTGGTTTGTTGGTTTGTTGGTTTGTTGGTTTTTTGGGTTGTTGGTTTGTTATTTTGTTGGCTTGTTGGCTTGTTGGTTTGTTGGCTTCTTGGTTTGTTGGTTTTGTTGGTTTGTTGGTTTGTTGGTTTGTTGGTTTGTTGGCTTGTTGGTTTGTTGGTTTGTTGGTTTCTTGGTTTCTTGGTTTGTTTGTTTGTTGGTTTGTTAATTTGTTCGTTTGTTGGTTTGTTGGTTTGTTGGTTTGTTGGCTTGTTGGCTTGTTGGTTTGTTGGTTTGTTGGCTTGTTGGTTTGTTGGTTTGTTGGTTTGGTGGTTTGTTGGTTTGTTGGTTTGTTGGTTTGTTGGTTTGTTGGTTTGTTGGTTTGTTGGTTTGTTGGTTTGTTGGTTTGTTGGTTTGTTGGTTTGTTGGTTTGTTGGTTTGTCGGTTTGTTCGTTTGTTGGTTTGTTTGTTTGTTGGTTTGTTGGTTTGTTGGTTTGTTGGTTTGTTCGTTTGTTGGTTTGTTGGTTTGTTGGTTTGTTCGTTTGTTGGTTTGTTGGTTTGTTGGTTTGTTGGATTGTTTGTTAGTTGGTTTGTTTGTTTGTTGGTTTGTTCGTTTGATGGTTTGTTGATTTGTTCGTTTGTTGGTTTGTTGGTTTGTTGGTTTTTTGGTTTGTTGGCTTGTTGGTTCGTTGGTTTGTTCGTTTGTTGGTTTGTTCGTTTGTTGGTTTGTTTGTCGGTTGGTTTGTTGGTTTGTGGGTTTGTTGGCTTGTTGGTTTGTTGGTTTGTTGGTTTGGTGGTTTGTTGGTTTGTTGGTTTGTTGGTTTGTTGGTTTGTTGGTTTGTTCGTTTGTTGGTTTGTTGGTTTGTTAGTTTGTTTGTTTGTTGGTTTGTTCGTTTGTTGGCTTGTTGGTTTGTTGACTTGTTGGTTTGTTGGTTTATTGGTTTGTTGGGTTGTTGGTTTGTTTGTTTGTTCGCTTGTTGGTTTGTTGGTTTGTTGGCTTGTTGGTTTGTTGGTTTGTTGGCTTGTTGGTTTGTTGATTTGTTGGCTTGTTGGTTTGTTGGTTTGTTGGTTTGTTGGTTTGTTAATTTGTTGGCTTGTTGGCTTGTTGGTTTGTTGGTTTGTTGGCTTGTTGGTTTGTTGATTTTTTGGTTTGTTCGTTTGTTGGTTTGTTGGTTTGTTGGTTTGTTGGTTTGTTGGTTTGTTGGTTTGTTGGTTTGTTGGTTTGTTGGTTTGTTGGTTTGTTGGTTTGTTAGTTTGTTGGTTTGTTGGTTTGTTGGTTTGCTGGTTTGTTGGTTTGTTGGTTTGTTGGTTTATTGGTTTGTTGGTTTGTTGATTTGTTCGTTTCTTGGTTTGTTGGTTTGTTGGTTTGTTAGCTTGTTGGCTTGTTGGTTTATTGGTTTGTTGGTTTGTTTGTTTGTTGGTTTGTTCGTTTGTTGGTTTGTTGGTTTGTTGGTTTGTTGGTTTGTTCGTTTGTTGGTTTGTTAGTTTGTTGATTTGTTGGTTTGTGGGTTTGTTCGTTTGTTGGTTTGTTGGTTTGTTGGTTTATTGGTTCGTTGGTTTGTTGGTTTGTTGGTTTGTTGGTTTATTTGTTTGTCGGTTTCTGGGTTTGTTGGGTTATTGGTTTGTTGGCTTGTTGGTTTGTTGGTTTGCTGGCTTATTGGTTACTTGGTTTGTTGGTTTGTTGGTTTGTTGGCTTGTTGGTTTTTTGGTTTGTTGGCTTGTTGAATTGTTGGTTTGTTGGCTTGTTGGCTTGTTGTTTTGTTGGTTTGTTAGTTTGTTGGCTTGTTGGTTTGTTGGTTTGTTGGTTAATTGGCTTGTTGGTTTGTTGGCTTGTTGGTTTGTTGGCTTGTTGGCTTGTTGGTTTGTTGGTTTGTTGGTTTGTTGGTTTGTTGGTTTGTTCGTTTGCTGGTTTGTTGGTTTGTTGGTTTGTTGGTTTTTTGGTTTGTTGGCTTGTTGGTTTGTTGGCTTGTTGGCTTGTTGTTTTGTTGGTTTGTTAGTTTGTTGGCTTGTTGGTTTGTTGGTTTGTTGGTTAATTGGCTTGTTGGTTTGTTGGCTTGTTGGTTTGTTGGCTTGTTGGCTTGTTGGTTTGTTCGTTTGTTAGTTTGTTGGTTTGTTGGTTTGTTGGTTTGTTGGTTTGTTGGTTTGTTCGTTTGTTGGTTTGTTGGTTTGTTGGCTTGTTGGTTTGTTGGCTTGTTGGCTTGTTGGTTTTTTATTTTGTTCGTTCGTTGGTTTGTTGGTTTGTTGGTTTGTTGGTTTGTTGGTTTTTTGGGTTGTTGGTTTGTTATTTTGTTGGCTTGTTGGCTTGTTGGTTTGTTGGCTTATTGGTTTGTTGGTTTTGTTGGTTTGTTGGTTTGTTGGTTTGTTGGTTTGTTGGTTTGTTGGTTTGTTGGTTTGTTGGTTTGTTGGTTTCTTGGTTTCTTGGTTTGTTTGTTTGTTGGTTTGTTGATTTGTTCGTTTGTTGGTTTGTTGGTTTGTTGGCTTGTTGGCTTGTTGGTTTGTTGGTTTGTTGGCTTGTTGGTTTGTTGGTTTGTTGGTTTGGTAGTTTGTTGGTTTGTTGGTTTGTTGGTTTGTTGGTTTGTTGGTTTGTTGGTTTGTTGGTTTGTTGGTTTGTTCGTTTGTTGGTTTGTTTGTTGGTTGGTTTGTTGGTTTGCTGGTTTGTTCGTTTGTTGGTTTGTTGGTTTGTTGGTTTGTTCGTTTGTTGGTTTGTTGGTTTGTTGGTTTGTTGGTTTGTTGGTTTGTTGGTTTGTTTGTTAGTTGGTTTGTTTGTTTGTTGGTTTGTTCGTTTGATGGTTTGTTGATTTGTTCGTTTGTTGGTTTGTTGGTTTGTTGGTTTTTTGGTTTGTTGGCTTGTTGGTTCGTTGGTTTGTTCGTTTGTTGGTTTGTTCGTTTGTTGGTTTGTTTGTCGGTTGGTTTGTTGGTTTGTTGGTTTGTTGGCTTGTTGGTTTGTTGGCTTGTTGGTTTGTTGGTTTGTTGGTTTGTTCGTTTGTTGGCTTATTGGTTTGTTCGCTTGTTGGCTTGTTTGTTTGTTGGTTTGTTGGTTTGTTGGTTTGTTGGTTTGTTCGTTTGTTGGTGTGTTGGTGTGTTGATTTGTTGGCTTGTTGGTTTGTTGGTTTTGTGGTTTGTTGGCTTGTTGGGTTGTTGGTTTGTTGGTTTGTTCATTTGTTGGCTTGTTGGTTTGTTGGCTTGTTGGTTTGTTGGTTTGTTGGTTTGTTGGTTTGTTGGTTTGTTGGTTTGTTGGTTTGTTCGTTTGTTGGTTTGTTGGTTTGTTGGCTTGTTGGTTTGTTGGTTTTTTGATTTGTTGGCTTGTTGGTTTGTTGGCTTGTTGGCTTGTTGGTTTGTTGGTTTGTTCGTTTGTTGGCTTGTGGGCTTGTTGGTTTGTTGGTTTGTTGGTTTGTTGGTTTGTTGGTTTGTTGGTTTGTTGGCTTGTTGGCTTGTTGGTTTGTTGGTTTGTTGGTTTGTTGGTTTGTTGGTTTGTTGGTTTTTTGGTTTATTGGCTTGTCGGTTTGTTGGTTTGTTGGATTGTTGGTTTGTTGGTTTATTGGTTTGTTGGTTTGTTGGTTTGTTGGCTTGTTGGCTTGGTGGTTTGTTGGTTTGTTGGTTTGTTGGTTTGTTGGTTTGTTGGCTTGTTGGCGTGTTGGTTTGTTGGTTTGTTGGTTTGTTGGTTTGTTAGTTTGTTGGTTTGTTTGTTTGTTGGTTTGTTCGTTTGTTGGTTTGTGGGTTTGTTGGTTTGTTGGCTTGTTGGTTTGTTGGTTTGTCGGTTTGTTGGTTTGTTGGCTTGTTGGTTTGTTGTTTTGTTGGTTTGTTCGTTTGTTGGCTTGTTGGTTTGTTGGTTAGTTGGTTGTTGGTTTGTTGGCTTGTTGGCTTGTTGGCTTGTTGGTTTGTTGGTTTGTTGGTTTGTTGGTTTGTTTGTTTGTTGGTTTGTTCGTTTGTTCGTTTGTTGGTTTGTTAGTTTGTTGGTTTGTTTTTTTGTTGGTTACTTGGTTTGTTGGTTTGTTGGTTTGTTGGTTTGTTGGCTTGTTGGCTTGTTGGTTTGTTGGTTTGTTCGTTTGTTGGTTTGTTGGTTTGTTCGTTTGTTGGTTTGTTGGTTTGTTGGCTTGTTGGTTTGTTGGCTTGTTGGCTTGTTGGTTTTTTAGTTTGTTCGTTCGTTGGTTTGTTGGTTTGTTGGTTTGTTGGTTTGTTGGTTTTTTGGGTTGTTGGTTTGTTATTTTGTTGGCTTGTTGGCTTGTTGGTTTGTTGGCTTATTGGTTTGTTGGTTTTGTTGGTTTGTTGGTTTGTTGGTTTGTTGGTTTGTTGGTTTGTTGGTTTGTTGGTTTGTTGGTTTGTTGGTTTCTTGGTTTCTTGGTTTGTTTGTTTGTTGGTTTGTTGATTTGTTCGTTTGTTGGTTTGTTGGTTTGTTGGCTTGTTGGCTTGTTGGTTTGTTGGTTTGTTGGCTTGTTGGTTTGTTGGTTTGTTCGTTTGTTGGCTTGTGGGCTTGTTGGTTTGTTGGTTTGTTGGTTTGTTGGTTTGTTGGTTTGTTGGTTTGTTGGCTTGTTGGCTTGTTGGTTTGTTGGTTTGTTGGTTTGTTGGTTTGTTGGTTTGTTGGTTTTTTGGTTTATTGGCTTGTCGGTTTGTTGGTTTGTTGGATTGTTGGTTTGTTGGTTTATTGGTTTGTTGGTTTGTTGGTTTGTTGGCTTGTTGGCTTGGTGGTTTGTTGGTTTGTTGGTTTGTTGGTTTGTTGGTTTGTTGGCTTGTTGGCGTGTTGGTTTGTTGGTTTGTTGGTTTGTTGGTTTGTTAGTTTGTTGGTTTGTTTGTTTGTTGGTTTGTTCGTTTGTTGGTTTGTGGGTTTGTTGGTTTGTTGGCTTGTTGGTTTGTTGGTTTGTCGGTTTGTTGGTTTGTTGGCTTGTAGGTTTGTTGTTTTGTTGGTTTGTTCGTTTGTTCGTTTGTTGGTTTGTGGGTTTGTTGGTTTGTTGGCTTGTTGGTTTGTTGGTTTGTCGGTTTGTTGGTTTGTTGGCTTGTTGGTTTGTTGTTTTGTTGGTTTGTTCGTTTGTTGGTTTGTTGGCTTGTTGGTTTGTTGTTTTGTTGGTTTGTTGGTTTGTTGGTTTGTTGGTTTGTTGGTTAGTTGGTTGTTGGTTTGTTGGCTTGTTGGCTTGTTGGTTTGTTGGTTTGTTGGCTTGTTGGTTTGTTGGTTTGTTCGTTTGTTGGCTTGTGGGCTTGTTGGTTTGTTGGTTTGTTGGTTTGTTGGTTTGTTGGTTTGTTGGTTTGTTGGCTTGTTGGCTTGTTGGTTTGTTGGTTTGTTGGTTTGTTGGTTTGTTGGTTTGTTGGTTTTTTGGTTTATTGGTTTATTGGCTTGTCGGTTTGTTGGTTTGTTGGATTGTTGGTTTGTTGGTTTATTGGTTTGTTGGTTTGTTGGTTTGTTGGCTTGTTGGCTTGGTGGTTTGTTGGTTTGTTGGTTTGTTGGTTTGTTGGTTTGTTGGCTTGTTGGCGTGTTGGTTTGTTGGTTTGTTGGTTTGTTGGTTTGTTAGTTTGTTGGTTTGTTTGTTTGTTGGTTTGTTCGTTTGTTGGTTTGTGGGTTTGTTGGTTTGTTGGCTTGTTGGTTTGTTGGTTTGTCGGTTTGTTGGTTTGTTGGCTTGTTGGTTTGTTATTTTGTTGGTTTGTTCGTTTGTTCGTTTGTTGGTTTGTGGGTTTGTTGGTTTGTTGGCTTGTTGGTTTGTTGGTTTGTCGGTTTGTTGGTTTGTTGGCTTGTTGGTTTGTTGTTTTGTTGGTTTGTTGGTTTGTTTGTTTGTTTGTTTGTTGGTTTGTTGGTTTGTTGGTTTGTTGGTTTGTTGGTTTGTTGGTTTGTTCGTTTGTTGGTTTGTTGGTTTGTTGGCTTGTTGGTTTGTTGGTTTTTTGATTTGTTGGCTTGTTGGTTTGTTGGCTTGTTGGCTTGTTGGTTTGTTGGTTTGTTCGTTTGTTGGCTTGTGGGCTTGTTGGTTTGTTGGTTTGTTGGTTTGTTGGTTTGTTGGTTTGTTGGTTTGTTGGCTTGTTGGCTTGTTGGTTTGTTGGTTTGTTGGTTTGTTGGTTTGTTGGTTTGTTGGTTTGTTGGTTTTTTGGTTTATTGGCTTGTCGGTTTGTTGGTTTGTTGGATTGTTGGTTTGTTGGTTTATTGGTTTGTTGGTTTGTTGGTTTGTTGGCTTGTTGGCTTGGTGGTTTGTTGGTTTGTTGGTTTGTTGGTTTGTTGGTTTGTTGGCTTGTTGGCGTGTTGGTTTGTTGGTTTGTTGGTTTGTTGGTTTGTTAGTTTGTTGGTTTGTTTGTTTGTTGGTTTGTTCGTTTGTTGGTTTGTGGGTTTGTTGGTTTGTTGGCTTGTTGGTTTGTTGGTTTGTCGGTTTGTTGGTTTGTTGGCTTGTTGGTTTGTTGTTTTGTTGGTTTGTTCGTTTGTTCGTTTGTTGGTTTGTGGGTTTGTTGGTTTGTTGGCTTGTTGGTTTGTTGGTTTGTCGGTTTGTTGGTTTGTTGGCTTGTTGGTTTGTTGTTTTGTTGGTTTGTTCGTTTGTTGGTTTGTTGGCTTGTTGGTTTGTTGTTTTGTTGGTTTGTTGGTTTGTTGGTTTGTTGGTTTGTTGGTTAGTTGGTTGTTGGTTTGTTGGCTTGTTGGCTTGTTGGCTTGTTGGTTTGTTGGTTTGTTGGTTTGTTGGTTTGTTTGTTTGTTGATTTGTTCGTTTGTTCGTTTGTTGGTTTGTTGGTTTGTTGGTTTGTTCGTTTGTTGGTTTGTTGGTTTGTTGGCTTGTTGGTTTGTTGGTTTTTTGATTTGTTGGCTTGTTGGTTTGTTGGCTTGTTGGCTTGTTGGTTTGTTGGTTTGTTCGTTTGTTGGCTTGTGGGCTTGTTGGTTTGTTGGTTTGTTGGTTTGTTGGTTTGTTGGTTTGTTGGTTTGTTGGCTTGTTGGCTTGTTGGTTTGTTGGTTTGTTGGTTTGTTGGTTTGTTGGTTTGTTGGTTTTTTGGTTTATTGGCTTGTCGGTTTGTTGGTTTGTTGGATTGTTGGTTTGTTGGTTTATTGGTTTGTTGGTTTGTTGGTTTGTTGGCTTGTTGGCTTGGTGGTTTGTTGGTTTGTTGGTTTGTTGGTTTGTTGGTTTGTTGGCTTGTTGGCGTGTTGGTTTGTTGGTTTGTTGGTTTGTTGGTTTGTTAGTTTGTTGGTTTGTTTGTTTGTTGGTTTGTTCGTTTGTTGGTTTGTGGGTTTGTTGGTTTGTTGGCTTGTTGGTTTGTTGGTTTGTCGGTTTGTTGGTTTGTTGGCTTGTTGGTTTGTTGTTTTGTTGGTTTGTTCGTTTGTTGGCTTGTTGGTTTGTTGGTTAGTTGGTTGTTGGTTTGTTGGCTTGTTGGCTTGTTGGCTTGTTGGTTTGTTGGTTTGTTGGTTTGTTGGTTTGTTTGTTTGTTGGTTTGTTCGTTTGTTCGTTTGTTGGTTTGTTAGTTTGTTGGTTTGTTTTTTTGTTGGTTACTTGGTTTGTTGGTTTGTTGGTTTGTTGGTTTGTTGGCTTGTTGGCTTGTTGGTTTGTTGGTTTGTTCATTTGTTGGTTTGTTGGTTTGTTCGTTTGTTGGTTTGTTGATTTGTTGGCTTGTTGGTTTGTTGGCTTGTTGGCTTGTTGGTTTTTTAGTTTGTTCGTTCGTTGGTTTGTTGGTTTGTTGGTTTGTTGGTTTGTTGGTTTTTTGGGCTGTTGGTTTGTTATTTTGTTGGCTTGTTGGCTTGTTGGTTTGTTGGCTTATTGGTTTGTTGGTTTTGTTGGTTTGTTGGTTTGTTGGTTTGTTGGTTTGTTGGTTAGTTGGTTGTTGGTTTGTTGGTTTATTGGTTTGTTGGTTTGTTGGTTTGTTGGCTTGTTGGCTTGGTGGTTTGTTGGTTTGTTGGTTTGTTGGTTTGTTGGCTTGTTGGCGTGTTGGTTTGTTGGTTTGTTGGTTTGTTGGTTTGTTAGTTTGTTGGTTTGTTTGTTTGTTGGTTTGTTCGTTTGTTGGTTTGTGGGTTTGTTGGTTTGTTGGCTTGTTGGTTTGTTGGTTTGTCGGTTTGTTGGTTTGTTGGCTTGTTGGTTTGTTGTTTTGTTGGTTTGTTCGTTTGTTGGTTTGTTGGCTTGTTGGTTTGTTGTTTTGTTGGTTTGTTGGTTTGTTGGTTTGTTGGTTTGTTGGTTTGTTGGTTTGTTGGTTAGTTGGTTGTTGGTTTGTTGGCTTGTTGGCTTGTTGGCTTGTTGGTTTGTTGGTTTGTTGGTTTGTTGGTTTGTTTGTTTGTTGGTTTGTTCGTTTGTTCGTTTGTTGGTTTGTTAGTTTGTTGGTTTGTTTTTTTGTTGGTTACTTGGTTTGTTGGTTTGTTGGTTTGTTGGTTTGTTGGCTTGTTGGCTTGTTGGTTTGTTGGTTTGTTCGTTTGTTGGTTTGTTGGTTTGTTGGTTTGTTGGTTTGTTGGTTTGTTGGTTTGTTGGTTTGTTGGTTTGTTGGTTTGTTGGTTAGTTGGTTGTTGGTTTGTTGGCTTGTTGGCTTGTTGGCTTGTTGGTTTGTTGGTTTGTTGGTTTGTTTGTTTGTTGGTTTGTTCGTTTGTTCGTTTGTTGGTTTGTTAGTTTGTTGGTTTGTTTTTTTGTTGGTTACTTGGTTTGTTGGTTTATTGGTTTGTTGGTTTGTTGGCTTGTTGGCTTGTTGGTTTGTTGGTTTGTTCGTTTGTTGGTTTGTTGGTTTGTTGGTTTGTTGGTTTGTTGGTTTGTTGGTTTGTTGGTTTGTTGGTTTGTTGGTTTGTTGGTTTGTTGGTTTGTTGGTTTATTGGTTTGTTGGTTTGTTGGTTTGTTGGCTTGTTGGCTTGTTGGTTTGTTTGGTTGTTCGTTTGTTGGTTTGTTGGTTTGTTGGTTTGTTGGTTTGTTTGTTTGTTTGTTTGTTGGTTTGTTGGTTTGTTGGTTTGTTGGTTTGTTGGTTTGTTGGTTTGTTCGTTTGTTGGTTTGTTGGTTTGTTGGCTTGTTGGTTTGTTGGTTTTTTGATTTGTTGGCTTGTTGGTTTGTTGGCTTGTTGGCTTGTTGGTTTGTTGGTTTGTTCGTTTGTTGGCTTGTGGGCTTGTTGGTTTGTTGGTTTGTTGGTTTGTTGGTTTGTTGGTTTGTTGGTTTGTTGGCTTGTTGGCTTGTTGGTTTGTTGGTTTGTTGGTTTGTTGGTTTGTTGGTTTGTTGGTTTTTTGGTTTATTGGCTTGTCGGTTTGTTGGTTTGTTGGATTGTTGGTTTGTTGGTTTATTGGTTTGTTGGTTTGTTGGTTTGTTGGCTTGTTGGCTTGGTGGTTTGTTGGTTTGTTGGTTTGTTGGTTTGTTGGTTTGTTGGCTTGTTGGCGTGTTGGTTTGTTGGTTTGTTGGTTTGTTGGTTTGTTAGTTTGTTGGTTTGTTTGTTTGTTGGTTTGTTCGTTTGTTGGTTTGTGGGTTTGTTGGTTTGTTGGCTTGTTGGTTTGTTGGTTTGTCGGTTTGTTGGTTTGTTGGCTTGTTGGTTTGTTGTTTTGTTGGTTTGTTCGTTTGTTGGCTTGTTGGTTTGTTGGTTAGTTGGTTGTTGGTTTGTTGGCTTGTTGGCTTGTTGGCTTGTTGGTTTGTTGGTTTGTTGGTTTGTTGGTTTGTTTGTTTGTTGGTTTGTTCGTTTGTTCGTTTGTTGGTTTGTTAGTTTGTTGGTTTGTTTTTTTGTTGGTTACTTGGTTTGTTGGTTTGTTGGTTTGTTGGTTTGTTGGCTTGTTGGCTTGTTGGTTTGTTGGTTTGTTCGTTTGTTGGTTTGTTGGTTTGTTCGTTTGTTGGTTTGTTGGTTTGTTGGCTTGTTGGTTTGTTGGCTTGTTGGCTTGTTGGTTTTTTAGTTTGTTCGTTCGTTGGTTTGTTGGTTTGTTGGTTTGTTGGTTTGTTGGTTTTTTGGGTTGTTGGTTTGTTATTTTGTTGGCTTGTTGGCTTGTTGGTTTGTTGGCTTATTGGTTTGTTGGTTTTGTTGGTTTGTTGGTTTGTTGGTTTGTTGGTTTGTTGGTTTGTTGGTTTGTTGGTTTGTTGGTTTGTCGGTTTGTTGGTTTGTTGGCTTGTTGGTTTGTTGTTTTGTTGGTTTGTTCGTTTGTTGGTTTGTTGGCTTGTTGGTTTGTTGTTTTGTTGGTTTGTTGGTTTGTTGGTTTGTTGGTTTGTTGGTTAGTTGGTTGTTGGTTTGTTGGCTTGTTGGCTTGTTGGCTTGTTGGTTTGTTGGTTTGTTGGTTTGTTGGTTTGTTTGTTTGTTGGTTTGTTCGTTTGTTCGTTTGTTGGTTTGTGGGTTTGTTGGTTTGTTGGTTTGTTGGTTAGTTGGTTGTTGGTTTGTTGGTTTATTGGTTTGTTGGTTTGTTGGTTTGTTGGCTTGTTGGCTTGGTGGTTTGTTGGTTTGTTGGTTTGTTGGTTTGTTGGTTTGTTGGCTTGTTGGCGTGTTGGTTTGTTGGTTTGTTGGTTTGTTGGTTTGTTAGTTTGTTGGTTTGTTTGTTTGTTGGTTTGTTCGTTTGTTGGTTTGTGGGTTTGTTGGTTTGTTGGCTTGTTGGTTTGTTGGTTTGTCGGTTTGTTGGTTTGTTGGCTTGTTGGTTTGTTGTTTTGTTGGTTTGTTCGTTTGTTGGTTTGTTGGCTTGTTGGTTTGTTGTTTTGTTGGTTTGTTGGTTTGTTGGTTTGTTGGTTTGTTGGTTAGTTGGTTGTTGGTTTGTTGGCTTGTTGGCTTGTTGGCTTGTTGGTTTGTTGGTTTGTTGGTTTGTTGGTTTGTTTGTTTGTTGGTTTGTTCGTTTGTTCGTTTGTTGGTTTGTTAGTTTGTTGGTTTGTTTTTTTGTTGGTTACTTGGTTTGTTGGTTTGTTGGTTTGTTGGTTTGTTGGCTTGTTGGCTTGTTGGTTTGTTGGTTTGTTCGTTTGTTGGTTTGTTGGTTTGTTGGTTTGTTGGTTTGTTGGTTTGTTGGTTTGTTGGTTTGTTGGTTTGTTGGTTTGTTGGTTAGTTGGTTGTTGGTTTGTTGGCTTGTTGGCTTGTTGGCTTGTTGGTTTGTTGGTTTGTTGGTTTGTTGGTTTGTTTGTTTGTTAGTTTGTTCGTTTGTTCGTTTGTTGGTTTGTTAGTTTGTTGGTTTGTTTTTTTGTTGGTTACTTGGTTTGTTGGTTTGTTGGTTTGTTGGTTTGTTGGCTTGTTGGCTTGTTGGTTTGTTGGTTTGTTCGTTTGTTGGTTTGTTGGTTTGTTGGTTTGTTGGTTTGTTGGTTTGTTGGTTTGTTGGTTTGTTGGTTTGTTGGTTTGTTGGTTTGTTGGTTTATTGGTTTGTTGGTTTGTTGGTTTGTTGGCTTGTTGGTTTGTTGGCTTGTTGGTTTGTTGTTTTGTTGGTTTGTTGGCTTGTTGGTTTGTTGGTTTGTTGGTTTGTTGGTTTGTTTGTTTGTTGGTTTGTTCGTTTGTTCGTTTGTTGGTTTGTTAGTTTGTTGGTTTGTTTTTTTGTTGGTTACTTGGTTTGTTGGTTTGTTGGTTTGTTGGTTTGTTGGCTTGTTGGCTTGTTGGTTTGTTGGTTTGTTCGTTTGTTGGTTTGTTGGTTTGTTGGTTTGTTGGTTTGTTGGTTTGTTGGTTTGTTGGTTTGTTGGTTTGTTGGTTTGTTGGTTAGTTGGTTGTTGGTTTGTTGGCTTGTTGGCTTGTTGGCTTGTTGGTTTGTTGGTTTGTTGGTTTGTTGGTTTGTTTGTTTGTTGGTTTGTTCGTTTGTTCGTTTGTTGGTTTGTTAGTTTGTTGGTTTGTTTTTTTGTTGGTTACTTGGTTTGTTGGTTTGTTGGTTTGTTGGTTTGTTGGCTTGTTGGCTTGTTGGTTTGTTGGTTTGTTCGTTTGTTGGTTTGTTGGTTTGTTCGTTTGTTGGTTTGTTGGTTTGTTGGTTTGTTGGTTTGTTTGTTTGTTTGTTTGTTGGTTTGTTGGTTTGTTGGTTTGTTGGTTTGTTGGTTTGTTGGTTTGTTCGTTTGTTGGTTTGTTGGTTTGTTGGCTTGTTGGTTTGTTGGTTTTTTGATTTGTTGGCTTGTTGGTTTGTTGGCTTGTTGGCTTGTTGGTTTGTTGGTTTGTTCGTTTGTTGGCTTGTGGGCTTGTTGGTTTGTTGGTTTGTTGGTTTGTTGGTTTGTTGGTTTGTTGGTTTGTTGGCTTGTTGGCTTGTTGGTTTGTTGGTTTGTTGGTTTGTTGGTTTGTTGGTTTGTTGGTTTTTTGGTTTATTGGCTTGTCGGTTTGTTGGTTTGTTGGATTGTTGGTTTGTTGGTTTATTGGTTTGTTGGTTTGTTGGTTTGTTGGCTTGTTGGCTTGGTGGTTTGTTGGTTTGTTGGTTTGTTGGTTTGTTGGTTTGTTGGCTTGTTGGCGTGTTGGTTTGTTGGTTTGTTGGTTTGTTGGTTTGTTAGTTTGTTGGTTTGTTTGTTTGTTGGTTTGTTCGTTTGTTGGTTTGTGGGTTTGTTGGTTTGTTGGCTTGTTGGTTTGTTGGTTTGTCGGTTTGTTGGTTTGTTGGCTTGTTGGTTTGTTGTTTTGTTGGTTTGTTCGTTTGTTGGCTTGTTGGTTTGTTGGTTAGTTGGTTGTTGGTTTGTTGGCTTGTTGGCTTGTTGGCTTGTTGGTTTGTTGGTTTGTTGGTTTGTTGGTTTGTTTGTTTGTTGGTTTGTTCGTTTGTTCGTTTGTTGGTTTGTTAGTTTGTTGGTTTGTTTTTTTGTTGGTTAATTGGTTTGTTGGTTTGTTGGTTTGTTGGTTTGTTGGCTTGTTGGCTTGTTGGTTTGTTGGTTTGTTCGTTTGTTGGTTTGTTGGTTTGTTCGTTTGTTGGTTTGTTGGTTTGTTGGCTTGTTGGTTTGTTGGCTTGTTGGCTTGTTGGTTTTTTAGTTTGTTCGTTCGTTGGTTTGTTGGTTTGTTGGTTTGTTGGTTTGTTGGTTTGTTGGTTTTTTGGGTTGTTGGTTTGTTATTTTGTTGGCTTGTTGGCTTGTTGGTTTGTTGGCTTATTGGTTTGTTGGTTTTGTTGGTTTGTTGGTTTGTTGGTTTGTTGGTTTGTTGGTTTGTTGGTTTGTTGGTTTGTTGGTTTGTTGGTTTGTCGGTTTGTTGGTTTGTTGGCTTGTTGGTTTGTTGTTTTGTTGGTTTGTTCGTTTGTTGGTTTGTTGGCTTGTTGGTTTGTTGTTTTGTTGGTTTGTTGGTTTGTTGGTTTGTTGGTTTGTTGGTTAGTTGGTTGTTGGTTTGTTGGCTTGTTGGCTTGTTGGCTTGTTGGTTTGTTGGTTTGTTGGTTTGTTGGTTTGTTTGTTTGTTGGTTTGTTCGTTTGTTCTTTTGTTGGTTTGTTAGTTTGTTGGTTTGTTTTTTTGTTGGTTACTTGGTTTGTTGGTTTGTTGGTTTGTTGGTTTGTTGGCTTGTTGGCTTGTTGGTTTGTTGGTTTGTTCGTTTGTTGGTTTGTTGGTTTGTTGGTTTGTTGGTTTGTTGGTTTGTTGGTTTGTTGGTTTGTTGGTTTGTTGGTTTGTTGGTTTGTTGGTTTATTGGTTTGTTGGTTTGTTGGTTTGTTGGCTTGTTGGCTTGTTGGTTTGTTTGGTTGTTCGTTTGTTGGTTTGTTGGTTTGTTGGTTTGTTGGTTTGTTTGTTTGTTTGTTTGTTGGTTTGTTGGTTTGTTGGTTTGTTGGTTTGTTGGTTTGTTGGTTTGTTCGTTTGTTGGTTTGTTGGTTTGTTGGCTTGTTGGTTTGTTGGTTTTTTGATTTGTTGGCTTGTTGGTTTGTTGGCTTGTTGGCTTGTTGGTTTGTTGGTTTGTTCGTTTGTTGGCTTGTGGGCTTGTTGGTTTGTTGGTTTGTTGGTTTGTTGGTTTGTTGGTTTGTTGGTTTGTTGGCTTGTTGGCTTGTTGGTTTGTTGGTTTGTTGGTTTGTTGGTTTGTTGGTTTGTTGGTTTTTTGGTTTATTGGCTTGTCGGTTTGTTGGTTTGTTGGATTGTTGGTTTGTTGGTTTATTGGTTTGTTGGTTTGTTGGTTTGTTGGCTTGTTGGCTTGGTGGTTTGTTGGTTTGTTGGTTTGTTGGTTTGTTGGTTTGTTGGCTTGTTGGCGTGTTGGTTTGTTGGTTTGTTGGTTTGTTGGTTTGTTAGTTTGTTGGTTTGTTTGTTTGTTGGTTTGTTCGTTTGTTGGTTTGTGGGTTTGTTGGTTTGTTGGCTTGTTGGTTTGTTGGTTTGTCGGTTTGTTGGTTTGTTGGCTTGTTGGTTTGTTGTTTTGTTGGTTTGTTCGTTTGTTGGCTTGTTGGTTTGTTGGTTAGTTGGTTGTTGGTTTGTTGGCTTGTTGGCTTGTTGGCTTGTTGGTTTGTTGGTTTGTGGGTTTGTTGGTTTGTTGGCTTGTTGGTTTGTTGGTTTGTCGGTTTGTTGGTTTGTTGGCTTGTTGGCTTGTTGGTTTGTTGGTTTGTTGGTTTGTTGGTTTGTTAGTTTGTTGGTTTGTTTTTTTGTTGGTTACTTGGTTTGTTGGTTTGTTGGTTTGTTGGTTTGTTGGCTTGTTGGCTTGTTGGTTTGTTGGTTTGTTCGTATGTTGGTTTGTTGGTTTGTTCGTTTGTTGGTTTGTTGGTTTGTTGGCTTGTTGGTTTGTTGGCTTGTTGGCTTGTTGGTTTTTTAGTTTGTTCGTTCGTTGGTTTGTTGGTTTGTTGGTTTGTTGGTTTGTTGGTTTTTTGGGTTGTTGGTTTGTTATTTTGTTGGCTTGTTGGCTTGTTGGTTTGTTGGTTTTGTTGGTTTGTTGGTTTGTTGGTTTGTTGGTTTGTTGGCTTGTTGTTTTGTTGTTTTGTTGGTTTGTTCGTTTGTTGGTTTGTTGGCTTGTTGGTTTGTTGTTTTGTTGTTTTGTTGGTTTGTTGGTTTGTTGGTTTGTTGGTTAGTTGGTTGTTGGTTTGTTGGCTTGTTGGCTTGTTGGCTTGTTGGTTTGTTGGTTTGTTGGTTTGTTGGTTTGTTTGTTTGTTGGTTTGTTCGTTTGTTCGTTTGTTGGTTTGTGGGTTTGTTGGTTTGTTGGTTTGTTGGTTAGTTGGTTGTTGGTTTGTTGGTTTATTGGTTTGTTGGTTTGTTGGTTTGTTGGCTTGTTGGCTTGGTGGTTTGTTGGTTTGTTGGTTTGTTGGTTTGTTGGTTTGTTGGCTTGTTGGCGTGTTGGTTTGTTGGTTTGTTGGTTTGTTGGTTTGTTAGTTTGTTGGTTTGTTTGTTTGTTGGTTTGTTCGTTTGTTGGTTTGTGGGTTTGTTGGTTTGTTGGCTTGTTGGTTTGTTGGTTTGTCGGTTTGTTGGTTTGTTGGCTTGTTGGTTTGTTGTTTTGTTGGTTTGTTCGTTTGTTGGTTTGTTGGCTTGTTGGTTTGTTGTTTTGTTGGTTTGTTGGTTTGTTGGTTTGTTGGTTTGTTGGTTAGTTGGTTGTTGGTTTGTTGGCTTGTTGGCTTGTTGGCTTGTTGGTTTGTTGGTTTGTTGGTTTGTTGGTTTGTTTGTTTGTTGGTTTGTTCGTTTGTTCGTTTGTTGGTTTGTTAGTTTGTTGGTTTGTTTTTTTGTTGGTTACTTGGTTTGTTGGTTTGTTGGTTTGTTGGTTTGTTGGCTTGTTGGCTTGTTGGTTTGTTGGTTTGTTCGTTTGTTGGTTTGTTGGTTTGTTGGTTTGTTGGTTTGTTGGTTTGTTGGTTTGTTGGTTTGTTGGTTTGTTGGTTTGTTGGTTAGTTGGTTGTTGGTTTGTTGGCTTGTTGGCTTGTTGGCTTGTTGGTTTGTTGGTTTGTTGGTTTGTTGGTTTGTTTGTTTGTTGGTTTGTTCGTTTGTTCGTTTGTTGGTTTGTTAGTTTGTTGGTTTGTTTTTTTGTTGGTTACTTGGTTTGTTGGTTTGTTGGTTTGTTGGTTTGTTGGCTTGTTGGCTTGTTGGTTTGTTGGTTTGTTCGTTTGTTGGTTTGTGGGTTTGTTGGTTTGTTGGCTTGTTGGTTTGTTGGTTTGTCGGTTTGTTGGTTTGTTGGCTTGTTGGTTTGTTGTTTTGTTGGTTTGTTCGTTTGTTGGTTTGTTGGCTTGTTGGTTTGTTGTTTTGTTGGTTTGTTGGTTTGTTGGTTTGTTGGTTTGTTGGTTAGTTGGTTGTTGGTTTGTTGGCTTGTTGGCTTGTTGGCTAGTTGGTTTGTTGGTTTGTTGGTTTGTTGGTTTGTTTGTTTGTTGGTTTGTTCGTTTGTTCGTTTGTTGGTTTGTTAGTTTGTTGGTTTGTTTTTTTGTTGGTTACTTGGTTTGTTGGTTTGTTGGTTTGTTGGTTTGTTGGCTTGTTGGCTTGTTGGTTTGTTGGTTTGTTCGTTTGTTGGTTTGTTGGTTTGTTGGTTTGTTGGTTTGTTGGTTTGTTGGTTTGTTGGTTTGTTGGTTTGTTGGTTTGTTGGTTAGTTGGTTGTTGGTTTGTTGGCTTGTTGGCTTGTTGGCTTGTTGGTTTGTTGGTTTGTTGGTTTGTTGGTTTGTTTGTTTGTTGGTTTGTTCGTTTGTTCGTTTGTTGGTTTGTTAGTTTGTTGGTTTGTTTTTTTGTTGGTTACTTGGTTTGTTGGTTTGTTGGTTTGTTGGTTTGTTGGCTTGTTGGCTTGTTGGTTTGTTGGTTTGTTCGTTTGTTGGTTTGTTGGTTTGTTGGTTTGTTGGTTTGTTGGTTTGTTGGTTTGTTGGTTTGTTGGTTTGTTGGTTTGTTGGTTTGTTGGTTTGTTGGTTTATTGGTTTGTTGGTTTGTTGGTTTGTTGGCTTGTTGGCTTGTTGGTTTGTTTGGTTGTTCGTTTGTTGGTTTGTTGGTTTGTTGGTTTGTTGGTTTGTTTGTTTGTTTGTTTGTTGGTTTGTTGGTTTGTTGGTTTGTTGGTTTGTTGGTTTGTTGGTTTGTTCGTTTGTTGGTTTGTTGGTTTGTTGGCTTGTTGGTTTGTTGGTTTTTTGATTTGTTGGCTTGTTGGTTTGTTGGCTTGTTGGCTTGTTGGTTTGTTGGTTTGTTCGTTTGTTGGCTTGTGGGCTTGTTGGTTTGTTGGTTTGTTGGTTTGTTGGTTTGTTGGTTTGTTGGTTTGTTGGCTTGTTGGCTTGTTGGTTTGTTGGTTTGTTGGTTTGTTGGTTTGTTGGTTTGTTGGTTTGTTGGTTTTTTGGTTTATTGGCTTGTCGGTTTGTTGGTTTGTTGGATTGTTGGTTTGTTGGTTTATTGGTTTGTTGGTTTGTTGGTTTGTTGGCTTGTTGGCTTGGTGGTTTGTTGGTTTGTTGGTTTGTTGGTTTGTTGGTTTGTTGGCTTGTTGGCGTGTTGGTTTGTTGGTTTGTTGGTTTGTTGGTTTGTTAGTTTGTTGGTTTGTTTGTTTGTTGGTTTGTTCGTTTGTTGGTTTGTGGGTTTGTTGGTTTGTTGGCTTGTTGGTTTGTTGGTTTGTCGGTTTGTTGGTTTGTTGGCTTGTTGGTTTGTTGTTTTGTTGGTTTGTTCGTTTGTTGGCTTGTTGGTTTGTTGGTTAGTTGGTTGTTGGTTTGTTGGCTTGTTGGCTTGTTGGCTTGTTGGTTTGTTGGTTTGTTGGTTTGTTGGTTTGTTTGTTTGTTGGTTTGTTCGTTTGTTCGTTTGTTGGTTTGTTAGTTTGTTGGTTTGTTTTTTTGTTGGTTACTTGGTTTGTTGGTTTGTTGGTCTGTTGGCTTGTTGGCTTGTTGGTTTGTTGGTTTGTTCGTTTGTTGGTTTGTTGGTTTGTTCGTTTGTTGGTTTGTTGGTTTGTTGGCTTGTTGGTTTGTTGGCTTGTTGGCTTGTTGGTTTTTTAGTTTGTTCGTTCGTTGGTTTGTTGGTTTGTTGGTTTGTTGGTTTGTTGTTTTTTTGGGTTGTTGGTTTGTTATTTTGTTGGCTTGTTGGCTTGTTGGTTTGTTGGCTTATTGATTTGTTGGTTTTGTTGGTTTGTTGGTTTGTTGGTTTGTTGGTTTGTTGGTTAGTTGGTTGTTGGTTTGTTGGTTTATTGGTTTGTTGGTTTGTTGGTTTGTTGGCTTGTTGGCTTGGTGGTTTGTTGGTTTGTTGGTTTGTTGGTTTGTTGGTTTGTTGGCTTGTTGGCGTGTTGGTTTGTTGGTTTGTTGGTTTGTTGGTTTGTTAGTTTGTTGGTTTGTTTGTTTGTTGGTTTGTTCGTTTGTTGGTTTGTGGGTTTGTTGGTTTGTTGGCTTGTTGGTTTGTTGGTTTGTCGGTTTGTTGGTTTGTTGGCTTGTTGGTTTGTTGTTTTGTTGGTTTGTTCGTTTGTTGGTTGTTGGCTTGTTGGTTTGTTTTTTTGTTGGTTTGTTGGTTTGTTGGTTTGTTGGTTTGTTGGTTAGTTGGTTGTTGGTTTGTTGGCTTGTTGGCTTGTTGGCTTGTTGGTTTGTTGGTTTGTTGGTTTGTTGGTTTGTTTGTTTGTTGGTTTGTTCGTTTGTTCGTTTGTTGGTTTGTTAGTTTGTTGGTTTGTTTTTTTGTTGGTTACTTGGTTTGTTGGTTTGTTGGTTTGTTGGTTTGTTGGCTTGTTGGCTTGTTGGTTTGTTGGTTTGTTCGTTTGTTGGTTTGTTGGTTTGTTGGTTTGTTGGTTTGTTGGTTTGTTGGTTTGTTGGTTTGTTGGTTTGTTGGTTTGTTGGTTTGTTGGTTTGTTGGTTTGTTGGTTAGTTGGTTGTTGGTTTGTTGGCTTGTTGGCTTGTTGGCTTGTTGGTTTGTTGGTTTGTTGGTTTGTTGGTTTGTTTGTTTGTTGGTTTGTTCGTTTGTTCGTTTGTTCGTTTGTTGGTTTGTTAGTTTGTTGGTTTGTTTTTTTGTTGGTTACTTGGTTTGTTGGTTTGTTGGTTTGTTGGTTTGTTGGCTTGTTGGCTTGTTGGTTTGTTGGTTTGTTCGTTTGTTGGTTTGTTGGTTTGTTGGTTTGTTGGTTTGTTGGTTTGTTGGTTTGTTGGTTTGTTGGTTTGTTGGTTTGTTGGTTTGTTGGTTTATTGGTTTGTTGGTTTGTTGGTTTGTTGGCTTGTTGGCTTGTTGGTTTGTTTGGTTGTTCGTTTGTTGGTTTGTTGGTTTGTTGGTTTGTTGGTTTGTTTGTTTGTTTGTTTGTTGGTTTGTTGGTTTGTTGGTTTGTTGGTTTGTTGGTTTGTTGGTTTGTTCGTTTGTTGGTTTGTTGGTTTGTTGGCTTGTTGGTTTGTTGGTTTTTTGATTTGTTGGCTTGTTGGTTTGTTGGCTTGTTGGCTTGTTGGTTTGTTGGTTTGTTCGTTTGTTGGCTTGTGGGCTTGTTGGTTTGTTGGTTTGTTGGTTTGTTGGTTTGTTGGTTTGTTGGTTTGTTGGCTTGTTGGCTTGTTGGTTTGTTGGTTTGTTGGTTTGTTGGTTTGTTGGTTTGTTGGTTTTTTGGTTTATTGGCTTGTCGGTTTGTTGGTTTGTTGGATTGTTGGTTTGTTGGTTTATTGGTTTGTTGGTTTGTTGGTTTGTTGGCTTGTTGGCTTGGTGGTTTGTTGGTTTGTTGGTTTGTTGGTTTGTTGGTTTGTTGGCTTGTTGGCGTGTTGGTTTGTTGGTTTGTTGGTTTGTTGGTTTGTTAGTATGTTGGTTTGTTTGTTTGTTGGTTTGTTCGTTTGTTGGTTTGTGGGTTTGTTGGTTTGTTGGCTTGTTGGTTTGTTGGTTTGTCGGTTTGTTGGTTTGTTGGCTTGTTGGTTTGTTGTTTTGTTGGTTTGTTCGTTTGTTGGCTTGTTGGTTTGTTGGTTAGTTGGTTGTTGGTTTGTTGGCTTGTTGGCTTGTTGGCTTGTTGGTTTGTTGGTTTGTTGGTTTGTTGGTTTGTTTGTTTGTTGGTTTGTTCGTTTGTTCGTTTGTTGGTTTGTTAGTTTGTTGGTTTGTTTTTTTGTTGGTTACTTGGTTTGTTGGTTTGTTGGTTTGTTGGTTTGTTGGCTTGTTGGCTTGTTGGTTTGTTGGTTTGTTCGTTTGTTGGTTTGTTGGTTTGTTCGTTTGTTGGTTTGTTGGTTTGTTGGCTTGTTGGTTTGTTGGCTTGTTGGCTTGTTGGTTTTTTAGTTTGTTCGTTCGTTGGTTTGTTGGTTTGTTGGTTTGTTGGTTTGTTGGTTTTTTGGGTTGTTGGTTTGTTATTTTGTTGGCTTGTTGGCTTGTTGGTTTGTTGGCTTATTGGTTTGTTGGTTTTGTTGGTTTGTTGGTTTGTTGGTTTGTTGGTTTGTTGGTTTGTTGGTTTGTTGGTTTGTTGGTTTGTTGGTTTCTTGGTTTCTTGGTTTGTTTGTTTGTTGGTTTGTTGATTTGTTCGTTTGTTGGTTTGTTGGTTTGTTGGCTTGTTGGCTTGTTGGTTTGTTGGTTTGTTGGCTTGTTGGTTTGTTGGTTTGTTGGTTTGGTAGTTTGTTGGTTTGTTGGTTTGTTGGTTTGTTGGTTTGTTGGTTTGTTGGTTTGTTGGTTTGTTGGTTTGTTGGTTTGTTGGTTTGTTCGTTTGTTGGTTTGTTTGTTTGTTGGTTTGTTTGTTTGCTGGTTTGTTCGTTTGTTGGTTTGTTGGTTTGTTGGTTTGTTCGTTTGTTGGTTTGTTGGTTTGTTGGTTTGTTGGTTTGTTGGTTTGTTGGTTTGTTTGTTAGTTGGTTTGTTTGTTTGTTGGTTTGTTCGTTTGATGGTTTGTTGATTTGTTCGTTTGTTGGTTTGTTGGTTTGTTGGTTTTTTGGTTTGTTGGCTTGTTGGTTCGTTGGTTTGTTCGTTTGTTGGTTTGTTCGTTTGTTGGTTTGTTTGTCGGTTGGTTTGTTGGTTTGTTGGTTTGTTGGCTTGTTGGTTTGTTGGTTTGTTGGTTTGTTGGTTTGTTGGTTTGTTCGTTTGTTGGCTTATTGGTTTGTTCGCTTGTTGGCTTGTTTGTTTGTTGGTTTGTTGGTTTGTTGGTTTGTTGGTTTGTTCGTTTGTTGGTGTGTTGGTGTGTTGATTTGTTGGCTTGTTGGTTTGTTGGTTTTGTGGTTTGTTGGCTTGTTGGGTTGTTGGTTTGTTGGTTTGTTCATTTGTTGGCTTGTTGGTTTGTTGGCTTGTTGGTTTGTTGGTTTGTTGGTTTGTTGGTTTGTTGGTTTGTTGGTTTGTTGGTTTGTTCGTTTGTTGGTTTGTTGGTTTGTTGGCTTGTTGGTTTGTTGGTTTTTTGATTTGTTGGCTTGTTGGTTTGTTGGCTTGTTGGCTTGTTGGTTTGTTGGTTTGTTCGTTTGTTGGCTTGTGGGCTTGTTGGTTTGTTGGTTTGTTGGTTTGTTGGTTTGTTGGTTTGTTGGTTTGTTGGCTTGTTGGCTTGTTGGTTTGTTGGTTTGTTGGTTTGTTGGTTTGTTGGGTTGTTGGTTTTTTGGTTTATTGGCTTGTCGGTTTGTTGGTTTGTTGGATTGTTGGTTTGTTGGTTTATTGGTTTGTTGGTTTGTTGGTTTGTTGGCTTGTTGGCTTGGTGGTTTGTTGGTTTGTTGGTTTGTTGGTTTGTTGGTTTGTTGGCTTGTTGGCGTGTTGGTTTGTTGGTTTGTTGGTTTGTTGGTTTGTTAGTTTGTTGGTTTGTTTGTTTGTTGGTTTGTTCGTTTGTTGGTTTGTGGGTTTGTTGGTTTGTTGGCTTGTTGGTTTGTTGGTTTGTCTGTTTGTTGGTTTGTTGGCTTGTTGGATTGTTGTTTTGTTGGTTTGTTCGTTTGTTGGTTTGTTGGCTTGTTGGTTTGTTGTTTTGTTGGTTTGTTGGTTTGTTGGTTTGTTGGTTTGTTGGTTAGTTGGTTGTTGGTTTGTTGGCTTGTTGGCTTGTTGGCTTGTTGGTTTGTTGGTTTGTTGGTTTGTTGGTTTGTTTGTTTGTTGGTTTGTTCGTTTGTTCGTTTGTTGGTTTGTTAGTTTGTTGGTTTGTTTTTTTGTTGGTTACTTGGTTTGTTGGTTTGTTGGTTTGTTGGTTTGTTGGCTTGTTGGCTTGTTGGTTTGTTGGTTTGTTCGTTTGTTGGTTTGTTGGTTTGTTGGTTAGTTGGTTGTTGGTTTGTTGGCTTGTTGGCTTGTTGGCTTGTTGGTTTGTTGGTTTGTTGGTTTGTTGGCTTGTTGGTTTGTTGGCTTGTTGGCTTGTTGGTTTTTTAGTTTGTTCGTTCGTTGGTTTGTTGGTTTGTTGGTTTGTTGGTTTGTTGGTTTTTTGGGTTGTTGGTTTGTTATTTTGTTGGCTTGTTGGCTTGTTGGTTTGTTGGCTTATTGGTTTGTTGGTTTTGTTGGTTTGTTGGTTTGTTGGTTTGTTGGTTTGTTGGTTTGTTGGTTTGTTGGTTTGTTGGTTTGTTGGTTTCTTGGTTTCTTGGTTTGTTTGTTTGTTGGTTTGTTGATTTGTTCGTTTGTTGGTTTGTTGGTTTGTTGGCTTGTTGGCTTGTTGGTTTGTTGGTTTGTTGGCTTGTTGGTTTGTTGGTTTGTTGGTTTGGTAGTTTGTTGGTTTGTTGGTTTGTTGGTTTGTTGGTTTGTTGGTTTGTTGGTTTGTTGGTTTGTTGGTTTGTTGGTTTGTTGGTTTGTTCGTTTGTTGGTTTGTTTGTTTGTTGGTTTGTTGGTTTGCTGGTTTGTTCGTTTGTTGGTTTGTTGGTTTGTTGGTTTGTTCGTTTGTTGGTTTGTTGGTTTGTTGGTTTGTTGGTTTGTTGGTTTGTTGGTTTGTTTGTTAGTTGGTTTGTTTGTTTGTTGGTTTGTTCGTTTGATGGTTTGTTGATTTGTTCGTTTGTTGGTTTGTTGGTTTGTTGGTTTTTTGGTTTGTTGGCTTGTTGGTTCGTTGGTTTGTTCGTTTGTTGGTTTGTTCGTTTGTTGGTTTGTTTGTCGGTTGGTTTGTTGGTTTGTTGGTTTGTTGGCTTGTTGGTTTGTTGGTTTGTTGGTTTGTTGGTTTGTTGGTTTGTTCGTTTGTTGGCTTATTGGTTTGTTCGCTTGTTGGCTTGTTTGTTTGTTGGTTTGTTGGTTTGTTGGTTTGTTGGTTTGTTCGTTTGTTGGTGTGTTGGTGTGTTGATTTGTTGGCTTGTTGGTTTGTTGGTTTTGTGGTTTGTTGGCTTGTTGGGTTGTTGGTTTGTTGGTTTGTTCATTTGTTGGTTTGTTGTTTTGTTGGTTTGTTCGTTTGTTGGTTTGTTGGCTTGTTGGTTTGTTGTTTTGTTGGTTTGTTGGTTTGTTGGTTTGTTGGTTTGTTGGTTAGTTGGTTGTTGGTTTGTTGGCTTGTTGGCTTGTTGGCTTGTTGGTTTGTTGGTTTGTTGGTTTGTTGGTTTGTTTGTTTGTTGGTTTGTTCGTTTGTTCGTTTGTTGGTTTGTTAGTTTGTTGGTTTGTTTTTTTGTTGGTTACTTGGTTTGTTGGTTTGTTGGTTTGTTGGTTTGTTGGCTTGTTGGCTTGTTGGTTTGTCGGTTTGTTGGTTTGTTGGCTTGTTGGTTTGTTGTTTTGTTGGTTTGTTCGTTTGTTGGCTTTTGGTTTGTTTGTTTGTTGGTTTGTTCGTTTGTTGGTTTGTGGGTTTGTTGGTTTGTTGGCTTGTTGGTTTGTTGGTTTGTCGGTTTGTTGGTTTGTTGGCTTGTTGGTTTGTTGTTTTGTTGGTTTGTTCGTTTGTTGGCTTGTTGGTTTGTTGGTTAGTTGGTTGTTGGTTTGTTGGCTTGTTGGCTTGTTGGCTTGTTGGTTTGTTGGTTTGTTGGTTTGTTGGTTTGTTTGTTTGTTGGTTTGTTCGTTTGTTCGTTTGTTGGTTTGTTAGTTTGTTGGTTTGTTTTTTTGTTGGTTACTTGGTTTGTTGGTTTGTTGGTTTGTTGGTTTGTTGGCTTGTTGGCTTGTTGGTTTGTTGGTTTGTTCGTTTGTTGGTTTGTTGGTTTGTTCGTTTGTTGGTTTGTTGGTTTGTTGGCTTGTTGGTTTGTTGGCTTGTTGGCTTGTTGGTTTTTTAGTTTGTTCGTTCGTTGGTTTGTTGGTTTGTTGGTTTGTTGGTTTGTTGGTTTTTTGGGTTGTTGGTTTGTTATTTTGTTGGCTTGTTGGCTTGTTGGTTTGTTGGCTTATTGGTTTGTTGGTTTTGTTGGTTTGTTGGTTTGTTGGTTTGTTGGTTTGTTGGTTTGTTGGTTTGTTGGTTTGTTGGTTTGTTGGTTTCTTGGTTTCTTGGTTTGTTTGTTTGTTGGTTTGTTGATTTGTTCGTTTGTTGGTTTGTTGGTTTGTTGGCTTGTTGGCTTGTTGGTTTGTTGGTTTGTTGGCTTGTTGGTTTGTTGGTTTGTTGGTTTGGTAGTTTGTTGGTTTGTTGGTTTGTTGGTTTGTTGGTTTGTTGGTTTGTTGGTTTGTTGGTTTGTTGGTTTGTTGGTTTGTTGGTTTGTTGGTTTGTTCGTTTGTTGGTTTGTTTGTTTGTTGGTTTGTTGGTTTGCTGGTTTGTTCGTTTGTTGGTTTGTTGGTTTGTTGGTTTGTTCGTTTGTTGGTTTGTTGGTTTGTTGGTTTGTTGGTTTGTTGGTTTGTTGGTTTGTTTGTTAGTTGGTTTGTTTGTTTGTTGGTTTGTTCGTTTGATGGTTTGTTGATTTGTTCGTTTGTTGGTTTGTTGGTTTGTTGGTTTTTTGGTTTGTTGGCTTGTTGGTTCGTTGGTTTGTTCGTTTGTTGGTTTGTTCGTTTGTTGGTTTGTTTGTCGGTTGGTTTGTTGGTTTGTTGGTTTGTTGGCTTGTTGCTTTGTTGGTTTGTTGGTTTGTTGGTTTGTTGGTTTGTTCGTTTGTTGGCTTATTGGTTTGTTCGCTTGTTGGCTTGTTTGTTTGTTGGTTTGTTGGTTTGTTGGTTTGTTGGTTTGTTCGTTTGTTGGTGTGTTGGTGTGTTGATTTGTTGGCTTGTTGGTTTGTTGGTTTTGTGGTTTGTTGGCTTGTTGGGTTGTTGGTTTGTTGGTTTGTTCATTTGTTGGCTTGTTGGTTTGTTGGCTTGTTGGTTTGTTGGTTTGTTGGTTTGTTGGTTTGTTGGTTTGTTGGTTTGTTGGTTTGTTCGTTTGTTGGTTTGTTGGTTTGTTGGCTTGTTGGTTTGTTGGTTTTTTGATTTGTTGGCTTGTTGGTTTGTTGGCTTGTTGGCTTGTTGGTTTGTTGGTTTGTTCGTTTGTTGGCTTGTGGGCTTGTTGGTTTGTTGGTTTGTTGGTTTGTTGGTTTGTTGGTTTGTTGGTTTGTTGGCTTGTTGGCTTGTTGGTTTGTTGGTTTGTTGGTTTGTTGGTTTGTTGGTTTGTTGGTTTTTTGGTTTATTGGCTTGTCGGTTTGTTGGTTTGTTGGATTGTTGGTTTGTTGGTTTATTGGTTTGTTGGTTTGTTGGTTTGTTGGCTTGTTGGCTTGGTGGTTTGTTGGTTTGTTGGTTTGTTGGTTTGTTGGTTTGTTGGCTTGTTGGCGTGTTGGTTTGTTGGTTTGTTGGTTTGTTGGTTTGTTAGTTTGTTGGTTTGTTTGTTTGTTGGTTTGTTCGTTTGTTGGTTTGTGGGTTTGTTGGTTTGTTGGCTTGTTGGTTTGTTGGTTTGTCGGTTTGTTGGTTTGTTGGCTTGTTGGTTTGTTGTTTTGTTGGTTTGTTCGTTTGTTGGCTTGTTGGTTTGTTGGCTTGTTGGCTTGTTGGTTTGTTGGTTTGTTGGTTTGTTGGTTTGTTGGTTAGTTGGTTGTTGGTTTGTTGGCTTGTTGGCTTGTTGGCTTGTTGGTTTGTTGGTTTGTTGGTTTGTTGGTTTGTTTGTTTGTTGGTTTGTTCGTTTGTTCGTTTGTTGGTTTGTTAGTTTGTTGGTTTGTTTTTTTGTTGGTTACTTGGTTTGTTGGTTTGTTGGTTTGTTGGTTTGTTGGCTTGTTGGCTTGTTGGTTTGTTGGTTTGTTCGTTTGTTGGTTTGTTGGTTTGTTGGTTTGTTGGTTTGTTGGTTTGTTGGTTTGTTGGTTTGTTGGTTTGTTGGTTTGTTGGTTTATTGGTTTGTTGGTTTGTTGGTTTGTTGGCTTGTTGGCTTGTTGGTTTGTTTGGTTGTTCGTTTGTTGGTTTGTTGGTTTGTTGGTTTGTTGGTTTGTTTGTTTGTTTGTTTGTTGGTTTGTTGGCTTGTTGGTTTGTTGGTTTGTTGGCTTGTTGGTTTGTTAGTTTGTTCGTTTGTTGGTTTGCTGGTTTGTTGATTTGTTGGTTTGTTGGGTTGTTGGTTTGTTATTTTGTTGGCTTGTTGGCTTGTTGGTTTGTTGGTTTGTTGGTTTGTTGGTTTGTTGGCTTGTTGGTTTCTTGGTTTGTTGGTTTGTTGGTTTGTTGGTTTGTTGGTTTGTTGGTTTGTTGGTTTGTTTGTTTGTTGGTTTGTTTGCTGGTTGGTTTGTTCGTTTCTTGGTTTGTTGGTTTGTTGGCTTGTTTGTTTGTTGGTTTGTTGGCTTGTTGATTTGTTGGTTTGTTGGTTTTTTGGTTTGTTGGTTTGTTGGTTTGTTGGTTTGTTGGTTTGTTGGTTTGTTGATTTGTTTGTTTGTTGGTTTGTTGGTTTGTTGATTTGTTGGCTTGTTGGCTTATTGGTTTGTTGGTTTGTTGGCTTGTTGGTTTGTTGGTTTGTTGGTTTGTTGGTTTGTTGGTTTGTTCGTTTGTTGGGTTGTTTGTTTGTTGGTTTGTTGGTTTGTTCGTTTGTTGGTTTGTTGGTTTGTTGGTTTGTTGGCTTGTTGGTTTGTTGGTTTGTTGGCTTGTTGGTTTGTTGGTTTGTTGGTTTGTTGGTTTGTTGGTTTGTTGGTTTGCTGGTTTTTTGGTTTGTTGGTTTCTTGGTTTGTTGGTTTGTTGGTTTGTTGATTTGTTCGTTTGTTGGTTTGTTGGTTTGTTGACTTGTTGGCTTGTTGGTTTGTTGGTTTGTTGGCTTGTTGGTTTGTTGGTTTGTTGGTTTGTTGGTTTGTTGGTTTGTTGGTTTGTTGATTTGTTAGTTTGTTGGTTTGTTGGTTTGTTGGTTTGTTGGTTTGTTCGTTTGTTGGTTTGTTTGTTTGTTGGTTTGTTGGTTTGTTGGTTTGTTTGTTTGTTGGTTTGTTGGTTTGTTGGTTTGTTGGTTTGTTCGTTTGTTGGTTTGTTGGTTTGTTGGTTTGTTGGTTTGTTGGTTTGTTGGTTTGTTTGTTAGTTGGTTTGTTTATTTGTTAATTTGTTCGTTTCTTGGTTTGTTGATTTGTTCGTTTGTTGGTTTGTTGGTTTGTTGGTTTTTTGGTTTGTTGGCTTGTTAGTTTGTTGGTTTGTTCGTTTGTTGGTTTGTGCGTTTGTTGGTTTGTTCGTTTGTTTGTTTGTTTGTCTGTTGGTTTGTTGGTTTGTTGGTTTGTTGGCTTGTTGGTTTGTTGGTTTGTTGGTTTGTTCGTTTGTTGGCTTGTTGGTTTGTTGGCTTGTTGGTTTCTTGGTTTGTTGGTTTGTTGGTTTGTTGGTTTGTTGGTCTGTTGGTCTGTTGGTTTGTTGGTTTGTTCGTTTGTGTGTGTGTTGGTGTGTTGATTTGTAGGCTTGTTGGTTTTTTGGTTTTGTGGTTTGTTGGCTTGTTGGGTTGTTGGTTTGTTGGTTTGTTCGTTTGTTGGCTTGTTGGTTTGTTGGCTTGTTGGTTTGTTGGTTTGTTGGTTTGTTGGTTTGTTGGTTTGTTGGTTTGTTGGTTTGTTGGTTTGTTCGTTTGTTGGTTTGTTGGTTTGTTGGCTTGTTGGTTTGTTGGTTTTTTGGTTTGTTGGCTTGTTGGTTTGTTGGCTTGTTGGCTTGTTGGTTTGGTGGTTTGTTCGTTTGTTGGCTTGTTGGTTGGTTGGTTTGTTGGTTTGTTGGTTTGTTGGTTTGTTGGTTTTTTGGTTTGTTGGTTTGTTGGCTTGTTGGCTTGTTGGTTTGTTGGTTTGTTGGTTTGTTGGTTTGTTGGTTTGTTGGTTTGTTGGTTTTTTGATTTGTTGGCTTGTTGGTTTGTTGGTTTGTTGGATTGTTGGTTTGTTGGTTTATTGGTTTGTTGGTTTGTTGGCTTGTTGGCTTGGTGGTTTGTTGGTTTGTTGGTTTGTTGGTTTGTTGGTTTGTTGGTTTGTTGGTTTGTTGGTTTGTTGGTTTATTGGTTTGTTGGTTTGTTGGTTTGTTGGCTTGTTGGCTTGGTGGTTTGTTGGTTTGTTGGTTTGTTAGTTTGTGGGTTTGTTGGTTTGTTGGCTTGTTGGTTTGTTGGTTGGTCGGTTTGTTGGTTTGTTGGCTTGTTGGTTTGTTGGTTTGTTGGTTTGTTCGTTTGTTGGCTTGTTGGTTTGGTGGCTTGTTGGCTGTGTGGTTTGTCGGTTTGTTGGTTTGTTGGTTTGTTGGTTTGTTGGTTTGTTGGTTTGTTGGCTTGTTGGCTTGTTGGTTTGTTGGTTTGTTGGTTTGTTTGTTTGTTTGTTTGTTGGTTTGTTCGTTTGTTCGTTTTTTGGTTTGTTGGTTTTTTTGTTTGTTTTTTTGTTGGTTACTTGGTTTGTTGGTTTGTTGGTATGTTGGTTTGTTGGCTTGTTGGCTTGTTGGTTTGTTGGTTTGTTCGTTTGTTGGTTTGTTTGTTTGTTGGTTTGTTGGTTTGTTGGTTTGTTGGTTTGTTGGTTTGTTGGCTTGTTGGTTTATTGGTTTGTTGGTTTGTTGGTTTGTTGGCTTGTTGGCTTGTTGGCTTGTTGGTTTGTTGGTTTGTTTGTTTGTTGGTTTGTTGGTTTGTTGGTTTGTTGGTTTGTTGGTTTGTTTGTTTGTTGGTTTGTTGGTTTGTTGGTTTGTTCGTTTGTTAGGTTGTTTATTTGTTGGTTTGTTGGTTTGTTCGTTTGTTGGTTTGTTGGTTTGTTGGTTTGTTGGTTTGTTGGCTTGTTGGTTTGTTGGTTTGTTGGCTTGTTGGTTTGTTAGTTTGTTCGTTTGTTGATTTGTTTGTTTGTTGGTTTGTTGGTTTGTTGGTTTGTTGGCTTGTTGGTTTGTTGGCTTGTTGGCTTTTTGGTTTGTTGGTTTGTTGGTTTGTTGGTTTGTTGGTTTGTTGGCTTGTTGGCTTGTTGGTTTGTTGGTTTGTTGGTTTGTTTGTTGGTTGGTTTGTTCGTTTGTTCGTTTTTTGGTTTGTTGGTTTTTTTGTTTGTTTTTTCGTTGGTTACTTGGTTTGTTGTTTTGTTGGTATGTTGGTTTGTTGGTTTGTTGGTTTGTTGATTTGTTGGTTTGTTGGGTTGTTGGTTTGTTATTTTGTTGGCTTGTTGGCTTGTTGGCTTGTTGGTTTGTTGGTTTGTTGGTTTGTTGGTTTGTTGGCTTGTTGGTTTGTTGGCTTGTTGGTTTGTTGGCTTGTTGGTTTATTGGTTTGTTGGTTTGTTGGTTTTTTGGTTTGTTGGTTTGTTGGTTTGTTGGTTTGTTGGTTTGTTGATTTGTTTGTTTGTTGGTTTGTTGGTTTGTTGGTTTGTTGGCTTGTTGGTTTGTTGGCTTGTTGGCTTTTTGGTTTTTTGGTTTGTTGGTTTGTTGGTTTGTTGGTTTGTTGGCTTGTTGGCTTGTTGGTTTGTTGGTTTGTTTGTTGGTTGGTTTGTTCGTTTGTTCGTTTTTTGGTTTGTTGGTTTTTTTGTTTGTTTTTTCGTTGGTTACTTGGTTTGTTGTTTTGTTGGTATGTTGGTTTGTTGGTTTGTTGGTTTGTTGGTTTGTTTGTTTGTTGGTTTGTTGGTTTGTTGGTTTGTTCGTTTGTTGGGTTGTTTGTTTGTTGGTTTGTTGGTTTGTTCGTTTGTTGGTTTGTTGGTTTGTTGGTTTGTTGGTTTGTTGGCTTGTTGGTTTGTTGGTTTGTTGGTTTGTTGGTTTGCGGGTTTGTTGGTTTGTTAGTTTGTTCGTTTGTTGGTTTGCTGGTTTGTTGATTTGTTGGTTTGTTGGGTTGTTGGTTTGTTATTTTGTTGGCTTGTTGGCTTGTTGGCTTGTTGGTTTGTTGGTTTGTTGGTTTGTTGGTTTGTTGGCTTGTTGGTTTGTTGGTTTGTTGGTTTGTTGGTTTGTTGGTTTGTTGGTTTGTTGGTTTGTTGGTTTGTTGGTTTGTTGGTTTGTTGGTTTGTTGGTTTGTTGGTTTGTTGGTTTGTTGGCTTGTTGGTTTATTGGTTTGTTGGTTTGTTGGTTTGTTGGCTTGTTGGCTTGTTGGCTTGTTGGTTTGTTGGTTTGTTTGTTTGTTGGTTTGTTGGTTTGTTGGTTTGTTGGTTTGTTGGTTTGTTTGTTTGTTGGTTTGTTGGTTTGTTGGTTTGTTCGTTTGTTAGGTTGTTTATTTGTTGGTTTGTTGGTTTGTTCGTTTGTTGGTTTGTTGGTTTGTTGGTTTGTTGGTTTGTTGGCTTGTTGGTTTGTTGGTTTGTTGGCTTGTTGGTTTGTTAGTTTGTTCGTTTGTTGATTTGTTTGTTTGTTGGTTTGTTGGTTTGTTGGTTTGTTGGCTTGTTGGTTTGTTGGCTTGTTGGCTTTTTGGTTTGTTGGTTTGTTGGTTTGTTGGTTTGTTGGTTTGTTGGCTTGTTGGCTTGTTGGTTTGTTGGTTTGTTGGTTTGTTTGTTGGTTGGTTTGTTCGTTTTTTGGTTTGTTGGTTTTTTTGTTTGTTTTTTCGTTGGTTACTTGGTTTGTTGTTTTGTTGGTATGTTGGTTTGTTGGTTTGTTGGTTTGTTGATTTGTTGGTTTGTTGGGTTGTTGGTTTGTTATTTTGTTGGCTTGTTGGCTTGTTGGCTTGTTGGTTTGTTGGTTTGTTGGTTTGTTGGTTTGTTGGCTTGTTGGTTTGTTGGCTTGTTGGTTTGTTGGCTTGTTGGTTTATTGGTTTGTTGGTTTGTTGGTTTGTTGGCTTGTTGGCTTGTTGGTTTGTTGGTTTGTTGGTTTGTTCGTTTGTTGGCTTGTTGGTTTGTTGGCTTGTTGGTTTCTTGGTTTGTTGGTTTGTTGGTTTGTTGGTTTGTTGGTCTGTTGGTCTGTTGGTTTGTTGGTTTGTTCGTTTGTGTGTGTGTTGGTGTGTTGATTTGTAGGCTTGTTGGTTTTTTGGTTTTGTGGTTTGTTGGCTTGTTGGGTTGTTGGTTTGTTGGTTTGTTCATTTGTTGGCTTGTTGGTTTGTTGGCTTGTTGGCTTGTTGGTTTGTTGGTTTGTTGGTTTGTTGGTTTGTTGGTTTGTTGGTTTGTTGGTTTGTTGGTTTGTTCGTTTGTTGGTTTGTTGGTTTGTTGGCTTGTTGGTTTGTTGGTTTTTTGGTTTGTTGGCTTGTTGGTTTGTTGGCTTGTTGGCTTGTTGGTTTGGTGGTTTGTTGGTTTGTTGGTTTGTTGGTTTGTTGGCTTGTTGGCTTGTTGGTTTGTTGGTTTGTTGGTTTGTTTGTTGGTTGGTTTGTTCGTTTGTTCGTTTTTGGTTTGTTGGTTTTTTTGTTTGTTTTTTCGTTGGTTACTTGGTTTGTTGTTTTGTTGGTATGTTGGTTTGTTGGTTTGTTGGTTTGTTGGTTTGTTTGTTGGTTGGTTTGTTGGTTTGTTGGTTTGTTCGTTTGTTGGGTTGTTTGTTTGTTGGTTTGTTGGTTTGTTCGTTTGTTGGTTTGTTGGTTTGTTGGTTTGTTGGTTTGTTGGCTTGTTGGTTTGTTGGTTTGTTGGTTTGTTGGTTTGCTGGTTTGTTGGTTTGTTAGTTTGTTCGTTTGTTGGTTTGCTGGTTTGTTGATTTGTTGGTTTGTTGGGTTGTTGGTTTGTTATTTTGTTGGCTTGTTGGCTTGTTGGCTTGTTGGTTTGTTGGTTTGTTGGTTTGTTGGTTTCTTCGTTTGTTGGGTTGTTTGTTTATTGGTTTGTTGGTTTGTTGGTTTGTTGGTTTGTTGGTTTGTTGGTTTGTTGGTTTGTTGGTTTTTTGGCTTGTTGGCTTGTTGGTTTGTTAGTTTGTTCGTTTGTTGGTTTGCTGGTTTGTTGATTTGTTGGTTTGTTGGGTTGTTGGTTTGTTATTTTGTTAGCTTGTTGGCTTGTTGGTTTGTTGGTTTGTTGGTTTGTTGGTTTGTTGGTTTGTTGGCTTGTTGGCTTGTTGGTTTGTTGGCTTGTTGGTTTGTTGGCTTGTTGGTTTGTTGGTTTGTTGGTTTGTTGGTTTTTTAGTTTGTTGGTTTGTTGGGTTGTTGGTTTGTTGATTTGTTTGTTTGTTGGTTTGTTGGTTTGTTGGTTTTTTGGTTTGTTGGCTTGTTGGTTTGTTGGCTTGTTGGTTTGTTGGCTTGTTGGTTTGTTGGTTTGTTGGTTTGTTGGTTTGTTGGTTTTTTGGTTTGTTGGTTTGTTGGTTTGTTTGTTTGTTGGTTTGTTGATTTGTTTGTTTGTTGGTTTGTTGGTTTGTTGGTTTGTTGGCTTGTTGGTTTGTTGGTTTGTTGGCTTGTTGGCTTTTTGGTTTGTTGGTTTGTTGGTTTGTTGGTTTGTTGGTTTGTTGGCTTGTTGGCTTGTTGGTTTGTTGGTTTGTTGGTTTGTTGGTTTGTTTGTTTGTTTGTTTGTTCGTTTGTTCGTTTTTTGGTTTGTTGGTTTGTTGGTTTGTTGGTTTATTGATTTGTTTGTTTGTTGGTTTGTTGGTTTGTTGGTTTGTTGGCTTGTTGGCTTTTTGGTTTGTTGGTTTGTTGGCGTGTTGGTTTGTTGGTTTGTTGGTTTGTTGGTTTTTTCGTTTGTTGGGTTGTTTGTTTATTGGTTTGTTGGTTTGTTCGTTTGTTGGTTTGTTGGTTTGTTGGTTTGTTGGTTTGTTGGTTTGTTGGTTTGTTGGTTTGTTGGCTTGTTGGTTTGTTAGTTTGTTCGTTTGTTGGTTTGCTGGTTTGTTGATTTGTTGATTTGTTGGTTTGTTGGGTTGTTGGTTTGTTATTTTCTTGGCTTGTTGGCTTGTTGGCTTGTTGGTTTGTTGGTTTGTTGGTTTGTTGGTTTGTTGGCTTGTTGGTTTGTTGGCTTGTTGGTTTGTTGGCTTCTTGGTTTGTTGGTTTGTTGGTTTGTTGGTTTTTTAGTTTGTTGGTTTGTTGGTTTGTTGATTTGTTTGTTTGTTGGTTTGTTGGTTTGTTGGTTTGTTGGCTTGTTTATTTGTTGGCTTGTTGGCTTTTTGTTTTGTTGGTTTGTTGGTTTGTTGGTTTGTTGGCTTGTTGGCTTGTTGGTTTGTTGGTTTGTTGGATTGTTTGTTTGTTGGTTTGTTCGTTTGTTCGTTTTTTAGTTTGTTGGTTTTTTTGTTTGTTTTTTTGTTGGTTACTTGGTTTGTTGTTTTGTTGGTATATTGGTTTGTTGGTTTGTTGTTTGTTGGTTTGTTTGTTTGTTGGTTTGTTGGTTTGTTGGTTTGTTCGTTTGCTGGGTTGTTTGTTTGTTGGTTTGTTGTTGGTTTGTTGGTTTGTTGGTTTGTTGGCTTGTTGGTTTGTTGGTTTGTTGGCTTGTTGGTTTGTTAGTTTGTTCGTTTGTTGGTTTGCTGGTTTGTTGATTTGTTGGTTTGTTGGGTTGTTGGTTTGTTATTTTGTTGGCTTGTTGGCTTGTTGGCTTGTTGGTTTGTTGGTTTGTTGGTTTGTTGGTTTGTTGGCTTGTTGGTTTGTTGGTTTGTTGGTTTGTTGGTTTGTAGGTTTGTTGGTTTGTTGGTTTGTTTGTTTGTTTGTTGGTTTGTTTGTTGGTTGGTTTGTTCGTTTGTTGGTTTGTTGGTTTGTTGGCTTGTTTGTTTGTTGGTTTGTTGGCTTGTTGGTTTGTTGGTTTGTTGGTTTGTTGGTTTGTTGGTTTGTTGGTTTGTTGGTTTGTTGGTTTGTTGGTTTGTTGGTTTCTTGGTTTGTTATTTTGTTTGTTTGTTGGTTTGTTGGTTTGTTGTTTTGTTGGCTTGTTGGCTTGTTGGTTTGTTGGTTTGTTGGCTTGTTGGTTTGTTGGTTTGTTGGTTTGTTGGTTTCTTCGTTTGTTGGGTTGTTTGTTTATTGGTTTGTTCGTTTGTTGGTTTGTTGGTTTGTTGGTTTGTTGGTTTGTTGGTTTGTTGGTTTGTTGGTTTGTTGGTTTGTTGGTTTGTTGGTTTGTTGGTTTTTGGTTTGTTGGTTTGTTGGTTTGTTTGTTTGTTGGTTTGTTCGTTTGTTGGTTTGTTGGTTTGTTCGTTTTTTGGTTTGTTGGTTTGTTGGTTTTTTGGCTTGTTGGCTGGTTGGTTTGTTGGTTTGTTCGTTTGTTGGTTTGTTCGTTTGTTGGTTTGTTTGTTTGTTGGTGAGTTGGCTTGTTGGTTTGTTGGTTTGTTGCTTTGTTGGTTTGTTGGCTTGTTGGTTTGTTGGTTTGTTAGTTTGTTCGTTTGTTAGCTTGTTAGTTTGTTGGTTTGTTGGCTTGTTGGTTTGTTGGTTTGTTGGTTTTTGGTTTGTTGGTTTGTTGGTTTGTTGGTTTGTTGGTTTGTTGGTTTGTTTGTTTGCTGGTGTGTTGGTGTGTTGATTTGTTGGCTTGTTGGTTTGTTGGTTTTGTGGTTTGTTGGCTTGTTGGTTTGTCGGTTTGTTAGTTTGTTCGTTTGTTGACTTGTGGGTTTGTTGGCTTGTTGGCTTGTTGGTTTGTTGGTTTGTTGGTTTGTTGGTTTGTTGGTTTGTTGGTTTGTTGGCTTGTTGGTTTGTTGGTTTGTTGGTTTGTTGGTTTGTTGGTTTGTTGGTTTGTTGGCTTGTTGGTTTGTTGGTTTGTTGGTTTGTTCGTTTGTTGGCTTGTTGGTTTGTTTGTTTGTTGGTTTGTTGGTTTGTTGGCTTGTTGGCTTGGTGGTTTGTTGGTTTGTTGGTTTGTTGGTTTTTTCATTTGTTGGCTTTTGGTTTGTTGGTTTGTTCGTTTGTTGGTTTGTTGGTTTGTTGGCTTGTTGGTTTGTTGGTTTGTTGGTTTGTTCGTTTGTTGGCTTGTTGGTTTGTTGGTTTGTTGGTTTGTTGGTTTGTTGGTTTGTTGGTTTGTTGGTTTGTTGGTTTGTTGGTTTGTTCGGTTGTTGGTTTGTTGGTTTGTTGGCTTGTTGGTTTGTTGGTTTTTTGGTTTGTTGGCTTGTTGGTTTGTTGGCTTGTTGGCTTGTTGGTTTGGTGGTTTGTTCGTTTGTTGGCTTGTTGGTTGGTTGGTTTGTTGGTTTGTTGGTTTGTTGGTTTTTTGGTTTGTTGGTTTGTTGGCTTGTTGGCTTGTTGGTTTGTTGGTTTGTTGGTTTGTTGGTTTGTTGGTTTGTTGGTTTTTTGATTTGTTGGCTTGTTGGTTTGTTGGTTTGTTGGATTGTTGGTTTGTTGGTTTATTGGTTTGTTGGTTTGTTGGCTTGTTGGCTTGGTGGTTTGTTGGTTTGTTGGTTTGTTGGTTTGTTGGTTTGTTGGTTTGTTGGTTTGTTGGTTTATTGGTTTGTTGGTTTGTTGGTTTGTTGGCTTGTTGGCTTGGTGGTTTGTTGGTTTGTTGGTTTGTTAGTTTGTGGGTGTTTTGGTTTGTTGGCTTGTTGGTTTGTTGGTTGGTCGGTTTGTTGGTTTGTTGGCTTGTTGGTTTGTTGGTTTGTTGGTTTGTTCGTTTGTTGGCTTGTTGGTTTGTTGGCTTGTTGGCTTTGTGGTTTGTCGGTTTGTTGGTTTGTTGGTTTGTTGGTTTGTTGGTTTGTTGGTTTGTTGGCTTGTTGGCTTGTTGGTTTGTTGGTTTGTTGGTTTGTTTGTTTGTTTGTTTGTTGGTTTGTTCGTTTGTTCGTTTTTTGGTTTGTTGGTTTTTTTGTTTGTTTTTTTGTTGGTTACTTGGTTTGTTGGTTTGTTGGTATGTTGGTTTGTTGGCTTGTTGGCTTGTTGGCTTGTTGGTTTGTTGGTTTGTTGGTTTGTTCGTTTGTTGGTTTGTTTGTTTGTTGGTTTGTTGGTTTGTTGGTTTGTTGGCTTGTTGGTTTATTGGTTTGTTGGTTTGTTGGTTTGTTGGCTTGTTGGCTTGTTGGTTTGTTGGTTTGTTTGTTTGTTGGTTTGTTGGTTTGTTGGTTTGTTGGTTTGTTTGTTTGTTGGTTTGTTGGTTTGTTGGTTTGTTGGTTTGTTCGTTTGTTGGGTTGTTTATTTGTTGGTTTGTTCGTTTGTTGGTTTGTTGGTTTGTTGGTTTGTTGGTTTGTTGGCTTGTTGGTTTGTTGGTTTGTTGGCTTGTTGGTTTGTTAGTTTGTTCGTTTGTTGATTTGTTTGTTTGTTGGTTTGTTGGTTGGTTGGCTTGTTGGTTTGTTGGCTTGTTGGCTTTTTGGTTTTTGTTGGTTTGTTGGTTTGTTGGTTTGTTGGTTTGTTGGCTTGTTGGCTTGTTGGTTTGTTGGTTTGTTGGTTTGTTTGTTGGTTGGTTTGTTCGTTTGTTCGTTTGTTGGTTTGTTGGTTTGTTGGTTTGTTGGTTTGTTGGTTTGTTGATTTGTTGGTTTGTTGGGTTGTTGGTTTGTTATTTTGTTGGCTTGTTGGCTTGTTGGCTTGTTGGTTTGTTGGTTTGTTGGTTTGTTGGTTTGCTGGTTTGTTGGCTTGTTGGTTTGTTGGCTTGTTGGTTTGTTGGCTTGTTGGTTTATTGGTTTGTTGGTTTGTTGGTTTTTTGGTTTGTTGGTTTGTTGGTTTGTTGGTTTGTTGGTTTGTTGATTTGTTTGTTTGTTGGTTTGTTGGTTTGTTGGTTTGTTGGCTTGTTGGTTTGTTGGCTTGTTGGTTTTTTGGTTTGTTGGTTTGTTGGTTTGTTGGTTTGTTGGCTTGTTGGCTTGTTGGTTTGTTGGTTTGTTGGTTTGTTTGTTGGTTGGTTTGTTCGTTTGTTCGTTTTTTGGTTTGTTGGTTTTTTTGTTTGTTTTTTCGTTGGTTACTTGGTTTGTTGTTTTGTTGGTATGTTGGTTTGTTGGTTTGTTGGTTTGTTGGTTTGTTTGTTTGTTGGTTTGTTGGTTTGTTGGTTTGTTCGTTTGTTGGGTTGTTTGTTTGTTGGTTTGTTGGTTTGTTCGTTTGTTGGTTTCTTGGTTTGTTGGTTTGTTGGTTTGTTGGCTTGTTGGTTTGTTGGTTTGTTGGTTTGCTGGTTTGTTGGTTTTTTAGTTTGTTCGTTTGTTGGTTTGCTGGTTTGTTGATTTGTTGGTTTGTTGGGTTGTTGGTTTGTTATTTTGTTGGCTTGTTGGCTTGTTGGCTTGTTGGTTTGTTGGTTTGTTGGTTTGTTGGTTTGTTGGCTTGTTGGTTTGTTGGTTTGTTGGTTTGTTGGTTTGTTGGTTTGTTGGTTTGTTGGTTTGTTGGTTTGTTGGTTTGTTGGTTTGTTTGTTGGTTGGTTTGTTCGTTTGTTGGTTTGTTGGTTTGTTGGCTTGTTTGTTTGTTGGTTTCTTGGCTTGTTGGTTTGTTGGTTTGTTGGTTTGTTGGTTTGTTGGTTTGTTGGTTTGTTGGTTTGTTGGTTTGTTGTTTTGTTGGTGTGTTGGTTTGTTGATTTGTTTGTTTGTTGGTTTGTTGGTTTGTTGGTTTGTTGGCTTGTTGGCTTGTTGGTTTGTTGGTTTGTTGGCTTTTGGTTTGTTGGTTTGTTGGTTTGTTGGTTTCTTCGATTGTTGGGTTGTTTGTTTATTGGTTTGTTGGTTTGTTCGTTTGTTGGTTTGTTGGTTTGTTGGTTTGTTGGTTTGTTGGTTTGTTGGTTTGTTGGTTTGTTGGCTTGTTGGCTTGTTGGTTTGTTAGTTTGTTCGTTTGTTGGTTTGCTGGTTTGTTGATTTGTTGGTTTGTTGGGTTGTTGGTTTGTTATTTTGTTAGCTTGTTGGCTTGTTGGTTTGTTGGTTTGTTGGTTTGTTGGTTTGTTGGCTTGTTGGTTTGTTGGCTTGTTGGTTTGTTGGCTTGTTGGTTTGTTGGTTTGTAGGTTTGTTGGTTTTTTAGTTTGTTGGTTTGTTGGTTTGTTGGGTTGTTGGTTTGTTGATTTGTTTGTTTGTTGGTTTGTTGGTTTGTTGGTTTTTTGGTTTGTTGGCTTGTTGGTTTGTTGGCTTGTTGGTTTGTTGGCTTGTTGGTTAGTTGGTTTGGTGGTTTGTTGGTTTGTTGGTTTTTTGGTTTGTTGGTTTGTTGGTTTGTTGGTTTGTTGGTTTGTTGATTTGTTTGTTTGTTGGTTTGTTGGTTTGTTGGTTTGTTGGCTTATTGGTTTGTTGGCTTGTTGGCTTTTTGGTTTGTTGGTTTGTTGGTTTGTTGGTTTGTTGGTTTGTTGGCTTGTTGGCTTGTTGGTTTGTTGGTTTGTTGGTTTGTTTGTTTGTTTGTTTGTTCGTTTGTTCGTTTTTTGGTTTGTTGGTTTGTTGGTTTGTTGGTTTATTGATTTGTTTGTTTGTTGGTTTGTTAGTTTGTTGGCTTGTTGGCTTGTTGGTTTGTTGGTTTGTTGGCGTGTTGGTTTGTTGGTTTGTTGGTTTGTTGGTTTCTTCGTTTGTTGGGTTGTTTGTTTATTGGTTTGTTGGTTTGTTCGGTTGTTGGTTTGTTGGTTTGTTGGTTTATTGGTTTGTTGGGTTGTTGGTTTGTTGGTTTGTTGGCTTGTTGGTTTGTTAGTTTGTTCGTTTGTTGGTTTGCTGGTTTGTTGATTTGTTGATTTGTTGGTTTGTTGGGTTGTTGGTTTGTTATTTTGTTGGCTTGTTGGCTTGTTGGTTTGTTGGTTTGTTGGTTTGTTGGTTTGTTGGTTTGTTGGCTTGTTGGTTTGTTGGCTTGTTGGTTTGTTGGCTTGTTGGTTTGTTGGTTTGTTGGTTAGTTGGTTTGTTGGTTTTTTAGTTTGTTGGTTTGTTGGTTTGTTGGTTTGTTGGTTTGTTGATTTGTTTGTTTGTTGGTTTGTTGGTTTGTTGGTTTGTTGGCTTGTTGGTTTGTTGGCTTGTTGGCTTTTTGGTTTGTTGGTTTGTTGGTTTGTTGGTTTGTTGGTTTGTTGGTTTGTTGGTTTGTTGGTTTGTTGGTTTGTTGTTTTGTTGGTGTGTTGGTTTGTTGATTTGTTTGTTTGTTGGTTTGTTGGTTTGTTGGTTTGCTGGCTTGTTGGCTTGTTGGTTTGTTGGTTTGTTGGCTTTTGGTTTGTTGGTTTGTTGGTTTGTTGGTTTCTTCGATTGTTGGGTTGTTTGTTTATTGGTTTGTTGGTTTGTTCGTTTGTTGGTTTGTTGGTTTGTTGGTTTGTTGGTTTGTTGGTTTGTTGGTTTGTTGGTTTGTTGGCTTGTTGGCTTGTTGGTTTGTTAGTTTGTTCGTTTGTTGGTTTGCTGGTTTGTTGATTTGTTGGTTTGTTGGGTTGTTGGTTTGTTATTTTGTTAGCTTGTTGGCTTGTTGGTTTGTTGGTTTGTTGGTTTGTTGGCTTGTTGGTTTGTTGGCTTGTTGGTTTGTTGGCTTGTTGGTTTGTTGGTTTGTTGGTTTGTTGGTTTTTTAGTTTGTTGGTTTGTTGGTTTGTTGGGTTGTTGGTTTGTTGATTTGTTTGTTTGTTGGTTTGTTGGTTTGTTGGTTTTTTGGTTTGTTGGCTTGTTGGTTTGTTGGCTTGTTGGTTTGTTGGCTTGTTGGTTAGTTGGTTTGTTGGTTTGTTGGTTTGTTGGTTTTTTGGTTTGTTGGTTTGTTGGTTTGTTGGTTTGTTGGTTTGTTGATTTGTTTGTTTGTTGGTTTGTTGGTTTGTTGGTTTGTTGGCTTATTGGTTTGTTGGCTTGTTGGCTTTTTGGTTTGTTGGTTTGTTGGTTTGTTGGTTTGTTGGTTTGTTGGCTTGTTGGCTTGTTGGTTTGTTGGTTTGTTGGTTTGTTTGTTTGTTTGTTTGTTCGTTTGTTCGTTTTTTGGTTTGTTGGTTTGTTGGTTTGTTGGTTTATTGATTTGTTTGTTTGTTGGTTTGTTAGTTTGTTGGCTTGTTGGCTTGTTGGTTTGTTGGTTTGTTGGCGTGTTGGTTTGTTGGTTTGTTGGTTTGTTGGTTTCTTCGTTTGTTGGGTTGTTTGTTTATTGGTTTGTTGGTTTGTTCGGTTGTTGGTTTGTTGGTTTGTTGGTTTATTGGTTTGTTGGGTTGTTGGTTTGTTGGTTTGTTGGCTTGTTGGTTTGTTAGTTTGTTCGTTTGTTGGTTTGCTGGTTTGTTGATTTGTTGATTTGTTGGTTTGTTGGGTTGTTGGTTTGTTATTTTGTTGGCTTGTTGGCTTGTTGGCTTGTTGGTTTGTTGGTTTGTTGGTTTGTTGGTTTGTTGGTTTGTCGGCTTGTTGGTTTGTTGGCTTGTTGGTTTGTTGGCTTGTTGGTTTGTTGGTTTGTTGGTTAGTTGGTTTGTTGGTTTTTTAGTTTGTTGGTTTGTTGGTTTGTTGGTTTGTTGGTTTGTTGATTTGTTTGTTTGTTGGTTTGTTGGTTTGTTGGTTTGTTGGCTTGTTGGTTTGTTGGCTTGTTGGCTTTTTGGTTTGTTGGTTTGTTGGTTTGTTGGTTTGTTGGTTTGTTGGCTTGTTGGCTTGTTGGTTTGTTGGTTTGTTGGATTGTTGGATTGTTTGTTTGTTGGTTTGTTCGTTTGTTCGTTTTTTGGTTTGTTGGTTTTTTTGTTTGTTTTTTTGTTGGTTACTTGGTTTGTTGTTTTGTTGGTATATTGGTTTGTTGGTTTGTTGGTTTGTTGGTTTGTTTGTTTGTTGGTTTGTTGGTTTGTTGGTTTGTTCGTTTGCTGGGTTGTTTGTTTGTTGGTTTGTTGGTTTGTTCGTTTGTTGGTTTGTTGGTTTGTTGGTTTGTTGGTTTGTTGGCTTGTTGGTTTGTTGGTTTGTGGCTTGTTGGTTTGTTAGTTTGTTCGTTTGTTGGTTTGCTGGTTTGTTGATTTGTTGGTTTGTTGGGTTGTTGGTTTGTTATTTTGTTGGCTTGTTGGCTTGTTGGCTTGTTGGTTTGTTGGTTTGTTGGTTTGTTGGTTTGTTGGTTTGTTGGCTTGTTGGTTTGTTGGTTTGTTGGTTTGTTGGTTTGTAGGTTTGTTGGTTTGTTTGTTTGTTGGTTTGTTTGTTGGTTGGTTTGTTCGTTTGTTGGTTTGTTGGTTTGTTGGCTTGTTTGTTTGTTGGTTTGTTGGCTTGTTGGTTTGTTGGTTTGTTGGTTTGTTGGTTTGTTGGTTTGTTGGTTTGTTGGTTTGTTGGTTTGTTGGTTTGTTGGTTTCTTGGTTTGTTGATTTGTTTGTTTGTTGGTTTGTTGGTTTGTTGTTTTGTTGGCTTGTTGGCTTGTTGGTTTGTTGGTTTGTTGGCTTGTTGGTTTGTTGGTTTGTTGGTTTGTTGGTTTCTTCGTTTGTTGGGTTGTTTGTTTATTGGTTTGTTCGTTTGTTGGTTTGTTGGTTTATTGGTTTGTTGGTTTGTTGGTTTGTTGGTTTGTTGGTTTGTTGGTTTGTTGGTTTGTTGGTTTGTTTGTTTGTTGGTTTGTTCGTTTGTTGGTTTGTTGGTTTGTTCGTTTTTTGGTTTGTTGGTTTGTTGGTTTTTTGGCTTGTTGGCTGGTTGGTTTGTTGGTTTGTTCGTTTGTTGGTTTGTTCGTTTGTTGGTTTGTTTGTTTGTTGGTTAGTTGGCTTGTTGGTTTGTTGGTTTGTTGCTTTGTTGGTTTGTTGGCTTGTTGGCTTGTTGGTTTGTTAGTTTGTTCGTTTGTTAGCTTGTTAGTTTGTTGGTTTGTTGGCTTGTTGGTTTGTTGGTTTGTTGGTTTTTGGTTTGTTGGTTTGTTATTTTGTTGGTTTGTTGGTTAGTTTGTTTGTTTGTTTGTTGGTGTGTTGGTGTGTTGGTGTGTTGATTTGTTGGCTTGTTGGTTTGTTGGTTTTGTGGTTTGTTGGCTTGTTGGTTTGTCGGTTTGTTAGTTTGTTCGTTTGTTGACTTGTGGGTTTGTTGGCTTGTTGGTTTGTTGGTTTGTTGGTTTGTTGGTTTGTTGGTTTGTTGGTTTGTTGGTTTGTTGGCTTGTTGGTTTGTTGGTTTGTTGGTTTGTTGGTTTGTTGGTTTGTTGGTTTGTTGGCTTGTTGGCTTGTTGGTTTATTGGTTTGTTGGTTTGTTCGTTTGTTGGCTTGTTGGTTTGTTTGTTTGTTGGTTTGTTGGTTTGTTGGCTTGTTGGCTGGGTGGTTTGTTGGTTTGTTGGTTTGTTGGTTTGTTGGTTTGTTGGTTTGTTGGTTTATTGGTTTGTTGATTTGTTCGTTTGTTGGTTTGTTGGTTTGTTGGTTTTTTCATTTGTTGGCTTTTGGTTTGTTGGTTTGTTCGTTTGTTGGTTTGTTCGTTTGTTGGTTTGTTCGTTTGTTGGTTTGTTGGTTTGTTGGTTTGTTGGCTTGTTGGTTTGTTGGTTTGTTGGTTTGTTCGTTTGTTGGCTTGTTGGTTTGTTTGTTTGTTGGTTTGTTGGTTTGTTGGTTTGTTGGTTTGTTGGCTTGTTGGCTTGTTGGTTTGTTGGTTTGTTGGTTTGTTTGTTTGTTAGTTTGTTCGTTTGTTCGTTTTTTGGTTTGTTGGTTTGTTGGTTTGTTGGTTTGTTGATTTGTTTGTTTGTTGGTTTGTTGGTTTGTTGGTTTGTTGGCTTGTTGGCTTGTTGGTTTGTTGGTTTGTTGGCGTGTTGGTTTGTTGGTTTGTTGGTTTCTTCGTTTGTTGGGTTGTTTGCTTATTGGTTTGTTGGTTTGTTCGTTTGTTGGTTTGTTGGTTTGTTGGTTTGTTGGCTTGTTGGTTTGTTGCTTTGTTGGTTTGTTGGCTTGTTGGTTTGTTGGTTTGTTAGTTTGTTCGTTTGTTAGCTTGTTAGTTTGTTGGTTTGTTGGCTTGTTGGTTTGTTGGTTTGTTGGTTTTTGGTTTGTTGGTTTGTTATTTTGTTGGTTTGTTGGTTAGTTTGTTTGTTTGTTTGTTGGTGTGTTGGTGTGTTGGTGTGTTGATTTGTTGGCTTGTTGGTTTGTTGGTTTTGTGGTTTGTTGGCTTGTTGGTTTGTCGGTTTGTTAGTTTGTTCGTTTGTTGACTTGTGGGTTTGTTGGCTTGTTGGCTTGTTGGTTTGTTGGTTTGTTGGTTTGTTGGTTTGTTGGTTTGTTGGTTTGTTGGCTTGTTGGTTTGTTGGTTTGTTGGTTTGTTGGTTTGTTGGTTTGTTGGTTTGTTGGCTTGTTGGCTTGTTGGTTTATTGGTTTGTTGGTTTGTTCGTTTGTTGGCTTGTTGGTTTGTTTGTTTGTTGGTTTGTTGGTTTGTTGGCTTGTTGGCTGGGTGGTTTGTTGGTTTGTTGGTTTGTTGGTTTGTTGGTTTGTTGGTTTGTTGGTTTATTGGTTTGTTGATTTGTTCTTTTTTTGGTTTGTTGGTTTGTTGGTTTTTTCATTTGTTGGCTTTTGGTTTGTTGGTTTGTTCGTTTGTTGGTTTGTTCGTTTGTTGGTTTGTTGGTTTGTTGGTTTGTTGGTTTGTTGGCTTGTTGGTTTGTTGGTTTGTTGGTTTGTTCGTTTGTTGGCTTGTTGGTTTGTTTGTTTGTTGGTTTGTTGGTTTGTTGGTTTGTTGGTTTGTTGGCTTGTTGGCTTGTTGGTTTGTTGGTTTGTTGGTTTGTTTGTTTGTTAGTTTGTTCGTTTGTTCGTTTTTTGGTTTGTTGGTTTGTTGGTTTGTTGGTTTGTTGATTTGTTTGTTTGTTGGTTTGTTGGTTTGTTGGTTTGTTGGCTTGTTGGCTTGTTGGTTTGTTGGTTTGTTGGCGTGTTGGTTTGTTGGTTTGTTGGTTTCTTCGTTTGTTGGGTTGTTTGCTTATTGGTTTGTTGGTTTGTTCGTTTGTTGGTTTGTTGGTTTGGTGGTTTGTTGGTTTGTTGGTTTGTTGGTTTGTTGGTTTGTTGGCTTGTTGGTTTGTTAGTTTGTTCGTTTGTTGGTTTGCTGGTTTGTTGATTTGTTGGTTTGTTGGGTTGTTGGTTTGTTATTTTGTTGGCTTGTTGGCTTGTTGGCTTGTTGGTTTGTTGGTTTTTTGGTTTGTTGGTTTGTTGGCTTGTTGGTTTGTTGGCTTGTTGGTTTGTTGGCTTGTTGGTTTGTTGGTTTGTTGGTTTGTTGGTTTTTTAGTTTGTTGGTTTGTTGGTTTGTTGGTTTGTTGGTTTGTTGGTTTGTTGATTTGTTTGTTTATTGGTTTGTTGGTTTGTTGGTTTGTTGGCTTGTTGGTTTGTTGGCTTGTTGGCTTTTTGGTTTGTTGGTTTGTTGGTTTGTTGGCTTGTTGGCTTGTTGGTTTGTTGGTTTGTTGGATTGTTTGTTTGTTGGTTTGTTCGTTTGTTCGTTTTTTGGTTTGTTGGTTTTTTTGTTTGTTTTTTTGTTGGTTACTTGGTTTGTTGTTTTGTTGGTATGTTGGTTTGTTGGTTTGTTGGTTTGTTGGTTTGTAGGTTTGTTGGTTTGTTGGTTTGTTTGTTTGTTGGTTTGTTTGTTGGTTGGTTTGTTCGTTTGTTGGTTTGTTGGTTTGTTGGCTTGTTTGTTTGTTGGTTTGTTGGCTTGTTGGTTTGTTGGTTTGTTGGTTTGTTGGTTTGTTGGTTTGTTGGTTTGTTGGTTTGTTGGTTTGTTGGTTTGTTGGTTTGTTCGTTTGTTGGGTTGTTTGTTTGTTGGTTTGTTCGTTTGTTGGTTTGTTGGTTTGTTGGCTTGTTGGCTTGTTGGGTTGTTTGTTTGTTATTTTGTTGGCTTGTTGGCTTGTTGGCTTGTTGGCTTGTTGGTTTGTTGGTTTGTTGGTTTGTTGGTTTGTTGGCTTGTTGGTTTGTTGGTTTGTTGGTTTGTTGGTTTGTAGGTTTGTTGGTTTGTTGGTTTGTTTGTTTGTTGGTTTGTTTGTTGGTTGGTTTGTTCGTTTGTTGGTTTGTTGGTTTGTTGGCTTGTTTGTTTGTTGGTTTGTTGGCTTGTTGGCTTGTTGGTTTGTTGGTTTGTTGGCTTGTTGGTTTGTTGGTTTGTTGGTTTGTTGGTTTGTAGGTTTGTTGGTTTGTTGGTTTGTTTGTTTGTTGGTTTGTTTGTTGGTTGGTTTGTTCGTTTGTTGGTTTGTTGGTTTGTTGGCTTGTTTGTTTGTTGGTTTGTTGGCTTGTTGGTTTGTTGGTTTGTTGGTTTGTTGGTTTGTTGGTTTGTTGGTTTGTTGGTTTGTTGGTTTGTTGGTTTGTTGGTTTGTTGGTTTGTTGGTTTGTTGGTTTCTTGGTTTGTTGATTTGTTTGTTTGTTGGTTTGTTGGTTTGTTAGTTTGTTGGCTTGTTGGCTTGTTGGTTTGTTGGTTTGTTGGCTTGTTGGTTTGTTGGTTTGTTGGTTTGTTGGTTTCTTCGTTTGTTGGGTTGTTTGTTTATTGGTTTGTTCGTTTGTTGGTTTGTTGGTTTGTTGGTTTGTTGGTTTGTTGGTTTGTTGGTTTGTTGGTTTGTTGGTTTGTTGGTTTGTTGGTTTGTTGGTTTGTTCGTTTTTGGTTTGTTGGTTTGTTGGTTTTTTTGTTTGTTGGTTTGTTCGTTTGTTGGTTTGTTGGTTTGTTCGTTTTTTGGTTTGTTGGTTTGTTGGTTTTTTGGCTTGTTGGCTGGTTGGTTTGTTGGTTTGTTCGTTTGTTGGTTTGTTCGTTTGTTGGTTTGTTTGTTTGTTGGTTAGTTGGCTTGTTGGTTTGTTGGTTTGTTGCTTTGTTGCTTTGTTGGTTTGTTGGCTTGTTGGTTTGTTAGTTTGTTAGTTTGTTCGTTTGTTAGCTTGTTAGTTTGTTGGTTTGTTGGCTTGTTGGTTTGTTGGTTTGTTGGTTTTTGGTTTGTTGGTTTGTTGGTTTGTTGGTTTGTTGGTTTGTTGGTTTGTTTGTTTGTTGGTGTGTTGATGTGTTGATTTGTTGGCTTGTTGGTTTGTTGGTTTTGTGGTTTGTTGGCTTGTTGGTTTGTTGGTTTGTTAGTTTGTTCGTTTGTTGACTTGTGGGTTTGTTGGCTTGTTGGCTTGTTGGTTGGTTGGTTTGTTGGTTTGTTGGTTTGTTGGTTTGTTGGTTTGTTGGCTTGTTGGTTTGTTGGTTTGTTGGTTTGTTGGTTTGTTGGTTTGTTGGTTTGTTGGCTTGTTGCTTTATTGGTTTGTTGGTTTGTTCGTTTGTTGGCTTGTTGGTTTGTTTGTTTGTTGGTTTGTTGGTTTGTTGGCTTGTTGGCTTGGTGGTTTGTTGGTTTGTTGGTTTGTTGGTTTGTTGGTTTGTTGGTTTGTTGGTTTGTTGGTTTGTTGGTTTGTTGGTTTATTGGTTGGTTGATTTGTTCGTTTGTTGGTTTGTTGGTTTGTTGGTTTTTTCATTTGTTGGCTTTTGGTTTGTTGGTTTGTTCGTTTGTTGGTTTGTTCGTTTGTTGGTTTGTTCGTTTGTTGGTTTGTTGGTTTGTTGGTTTGTTGGTTTGTTGGCTTGTTGTATTGTTGGTTTGTTGGTTTGTTCGTTTGTTGGCTTGTTGGTTTGTTTGTTTGTTGGTTTGTTGGTTTGTTGGTTTGTTCGTTTGTTGGTTTTTTGGTTTGTTCGTTTGTTGGTTTGTTTGTTTGTTGGTTTTTTGGTTTGTTGGCTTGTTGGTTTGTTGGTTTGTTCGTTTGTTGGTTTGTTCGTTTGTTGGTATGTTCGTTTGTTGGTTTGTTTGTCTGTTGGTTTGTTGGTTTGTTGGTTTGTTGGTTTGTTGGTTTGTTGGTTTGCTGGCTTGCTGGTTTGTTGGTTTGTTGGTTTGTTCGTTTGTTGGCTTGTTGGTTTGTTGGCTTGTTGGCTTGTTGGTTTGTTGGTTTGTTGGTTTGTTGGTTTGTTGGCTTGTTGGTTTGTAGGTTTGTTTGTTTGTTGGTGTGTTGGTGTGTTGATTTGTTGGCTTGTTAGTTTGTTGGTTTTGTGGTTTGTTGGCTTGTTGGGTTGTTGGTTTGTTGGTTTATTCGTTTGTTGGCTTGTTGGTTTGTTGGCTTGTTGGCTTGTTGGTTTGTTGGTTTGTTGGTTTGTTGGTTTGTTGGTTTGTTGGTTTGTTGGTTTGTTGGTTTGTTGGTTTGTTGGTTTGTTGGTTTGTTGGTTTGTTGGTTTGTTCGTTTGTTGGTTTGTTGGTTTGTTGGCTTGTGGGTTTGTTGGTTTTTTGGTTTGTTGGCTTGTTGGTTTGTTGGTTTGTTGGCTTGTTGGTTTGTTGGTTTGTTCGTTTGTTGGCTTGTTGGCTTGTTGGCTTGTTGGTTTGTTGGTTTGTTGGTTTGTTGGTTTGTTGGTTTGTTGGTTTGTTGGCTTGTTGGCTTGTTGGTTTGTTGGTTTGTTGGTTTGTTGGTTTGTTGGTTTTTTGGTTTGTTCGCTTGTTGGTTTGTTGGATTGTTGGTTTGTTGGTTTATTGGTTTGTTGGTTTGTTGGTTTGTTAGCTTGTTGGCTTGGTGGTCTGTTGGTTTGTTGGTTTGTTAGTTTGTTGGTTTGTTGGCTTGTTGGCGTGTTGGTTTGTTGGTTTGTTGGTTTGTTGGTTTGTTGGTTTGTTGGTTTGTTTGTTTGTTGGTTTGTTCGTTTGTTAGTTTGTGAGTTTGTTGGTTGGTTGGCTTGTTGGTTTGTTGGTTTCTCGGTTTGTTGGTTTGTTGGCTTGTTGGTTTGTTGGTTTGTTGGTTTGTTCGTTTGTTGGCTTGTTGGTTTGTTGGCTTGTTGGCTTTTTGGTTTGTTGGTTTGTTGGTTTGTTGGTTTGTTGGTTTGTTGGTTTGTTGGCTTGTTGGCTTGTTGGTTTGTTGGTTTGTTGGTTTGTTTGTTTGTTGGTTTGTTCGTTTGTTCGTTTGTTGGTTTGTTGGTTTTTTGTTTGTTTTTTTGTTTGTTACTTGGTTTGTTGGTTTGTTGGTTTGTTGGTTTGTTGGCTTGTTGGCTTGTTGGCTTGTTGGTTTGTTGGTTTGTTGGTTTGTTGGCTTGTTGGTTTGTTAGTTTGTTCGTTTGTTGGTTTGATGGTTTGTTGATTTGTTGGTTTGTTGGGTTGTTGGTTTGTTATTTTGTTGGCTTGTTGGTTTGTTGGTTTGTTGGTTTGTTGGTTTGTTGGTTTGTTTGTTTGTTTGTTTGTTGGTTTGTTTGTTGGTTGGTTTGTTCGTTTGTTGGTTTGTTGGTTTGTTGGCTTGTTTGTTCGTTGGTTTGTTGGCTTGTTGGTTTGTTGGCTTGTATGTTTGTTGGTTTGTTGGTTTGTTGGTTTGTTGGTTTGTTGGTTTGTTGGTTTTTTGGTTTGTTGGTTTGTTGGTTTGTTGGTTTATTGGTTTGTTGATTTGTTTGTTTGTTGGTTTGTTGGTTTGTTGGCTTGTTGCTTGTTGGTTTGTTGGTTTGTTGGCTTGTTGGTTTGTTGGTTTGTTGGTTTGTTGGTTTGTTGGTTTGTTCGTTTGTTGGGTTGTTTGCTTGTTGGTTTGTTGGTTTGTTCGTTTGTTGGTTTGTTGATTTGTTGGTTTGTTGGTTTGTTGGTTTGTTGGTTTGTTGGTTTGTTGGTTTCTTTGTTTGTTGGTTTGTTCGTTTGTTGGTTTGTTGGCTTGTTCGTTTTTTAATTTGTTGGTTTTTTGTCTTGTTGGCTGGTTGATTTGTTGGTTTATTTGTTTGTTGGTTTGTTTGTTGGTTGGTTTGTTCGTTTGTTGGTTTGTTGGTTTGTTGGCTTGTTTGTTTGTTGGTTTATTGGCTTGTTGGTTTGTTGGTTTGTTGGTTTGTTGGTTTGTTGGTTTGTTGGTTTGTTGGTTTGTTGGTTTTTTGGTTTGTAGGTTTGTTGGTTTGTTGGTTTGTTGGTTTGTTGGTTTGTTGGTTTGTTGATTTGTTTGTTTGTTGGTTTGTTGGTTTGTTGGCTTGCTGGCTTGTTGGTTTGTTGGTTTGTTGGCTTGTTGGTTTGTTGGTTTGTTGGTTTGTTGGTCTTTTGGTTTGTTGGCTTATTGGTTTGTTGGCTTGTTGGCTTGTTGGTTTGTTGGTTTGTTCGTTTGTTGGCTTGTTGGCTTGTTGGTTTGTTGGTTTGTTGTTTTGTTGGTTTGTTGGTTTGTTGGTTTGTTGGCTTGTTGGCTTGTTGGTTTGTTGGTTTGTTCGTTTGTTGGTTTGTTGGTTTTTTGGTTTGTTGGCTTGTTGGTTTGTTGGTTTGTTGGATTGTTGGTTTGCTGGTTTATTGGTTTGTTGGTTTATTGGTTTGTCTGCTTGTTGGCTTGGTGGTTTGTTGGTTTGTTGGTTTGTTGGTTTGTTAGCTTTTTGGCGTGTTGGTTTGTTGGTTTGTTGGTTTGTTGGTTTGTTGGTTTGTTGGTTTGTTTGTTTGTTGGTTTGTTCGTTTGTTAGTTTGTGGGTTTGTTGGTTTGTTGGCTTATTGGTTTGTTGGTTTGTCGGTTTGTTGGTTTGTTGGCTTGTTGGTTTGTTGGTTTGTTGGTTTGTTCGTTTGTTGGCTTGTTGGTTTGTTGGCTTGTTGGCTTTTTGGTTTGTTCGTTTGTTGGTTTGTTGGTTTGTTGGCTTGTTTGTTCGTTGGTTTGTTGGCTTGTTGGTTTGTTGGTTTGTTGGTTTGTTGGATTGTTGGTTTGTTGGTTTTTTGGTTTGTTGGTTTGTTGGTTTGTTGGTTTGTTGGTTTGTTGATTTGTTTGTTTGTTGGTTTGTTGGTTTGTTGGCTTGTTGCTTGTTGGTTTGTTGGTTTGTTGGCTTGTTGGTTTGTTGGTTTGTTGGTTTGTTGGTTTGTTCGTTTGTTGGGTTGTTTGCTTGTTGGTTTGTTGGTTTGTTCGTTTGTTGGTTTGTTGATTTATTGGTTTGTTGGTTTGTTGGTTTGTTGGTTTGTTGGTTTGTTGGTTTCTTTGTTTGTTGGTTTGTTCGTTTGTTGGTTTGTTGGCTTGTTCGTTTTTTAATTTGTTGGTTTGTTGGTTTTTTGTCTTGTTGGCTGGTTGATTTGTTGGTTGGTTCGTTTGTTGGTTTTTTCGTTTGTTGGTTTGTTTGTTTGTTGGTTTGTTGGTTTGTTGGTTTGTTGGTTTGTTGGTTTGTTGGTTTATTTGTTTGTTGGTTTGTTTGTTGGTTGGTTTGTTCGTTTGTTGGTTTGTTGGTTTGTTGGCTTGTTTGTTTGTTGGTTTGTTGGCTTGTTGGTTTGTTGGTTTGTTGGTTTGTTGGTTTGTTGGCTTGTTGGTTTGTTGGTTTTTTGGTTTGTAGGTTTGTTGGTTTGTTGGTTTGTTGGTTTGTTGGTTTGTTGATTTGTTTGTTTGTTGGTTCGTTGGTTTGTTGGCTTGCTGGCTTGTTGGTTTGTTGGTTTGTTGGCTTGTTGGTTTGTTGGTTTGTTGGTTTGTTGGTTTTTTGGTTTGTTGGCTTATTGGTTTGTTGGCTTGTTGGCTTGTTGGTTTGTTGGTTTGTTCGTTTGTTGGCTTGTTGGCTTGTTGGTTTGTTGGTTTGTTGTTTTCTTGGTTTGTTGGTTTGTTGGTTTGTTGGCTTGTTGGCTTGTTGGTTTGTTGGTTTGTTCGTTTGTTGGTTTTTTGGTTTGTTGGCTTGTTGGTTTGTTGGTTTGTTGGATTGTTGGTTTGCTGGTTTATTGGTTTGTTGGTTTATTGGTTTGTCTGCTTGTTGGCTTGGTGGTTTGTTGGTTTGTTGGTTTGTTGGTTTGTTAGCTTGTTGGCGTGTTGGTTTGTTGGTTTGTTGGTTTGTTGGTTTGTTGGTTTGTTTGTTTGTTGGTTTGTTCGTTTGTTAGTTTGTGGGTTTGTTGGTTTGTTGGCTTATTGGTTTCTTGGTTTGTCGGTTTGTTGGTTTGTTGGCTTGTTGGCTTTTTGGTTTGTTGGTTTGTTGGTTTGTTGGTTTGTTGGTTTGTTGGTTTGTTGGTTTGTTGATTTGTTGGCTTGTTGGCTTGTTGGTTTGTCGGTTTGTTGGTTTGTTGGCTTGTTCGTTTGTTCGTTTGTTGGTTTGTTGGGTTTTTTGTTTGTTTTTTTGTTTGTTACTTGGTTTGTTGGTTTGTTGGTTTGTTGGCTTGTTGGCTTGTTGGTTTGTTGGTTTGTTCGTTTGTTGGTTTGTTGATTTGTTGGTTTGTTGTTTTGTTGGTTTGTTGGCTTGTTGGCTTGTTGGTTTGTTCGTTTGTTGGTTTTCGGTTTGTTGGTTTGTTGGTTTGTTTGTTTCTTGGTTTGTTGGTTTGTTGGCTTGTTGGTTTGTTGGTTTGTTGGCTTGTTGGTTTGTTAGTTTGTTCGTTTCTTGGTTTGCTGGTTTGTTGATTTGTTGGTTGGTCGGGTTGTTGGTTTGTTATTTTGTTGGCTTGTTGGCTTGTTGGTTTGTTGGTTTGTTGGTTTGTTGGCTTGTTGGTTTGTTGGTTTGTTGGTTTGTTGGTTTGTTGGTTTGTTGGTTTGTTGGTTTGTTGGTTTGTGGGTTTGTTTGTTTGTTGGTTTGTTTGTTGGCTGGTTTGTTCGTTTGTTGGTTTGTTGGTTTGTTGGCTTGTTTGTTTGTTGGTTTGTTTGCTTGTTGGTTTGTTGGTTTGTTGGTTTGTTGGTTTGTTGGTTTTTTGGTTTGTTGGTGTTTTGGTTTGTTGGTTTGTTGGTTTGTTGATTTATTTGTTTGTTGGTTTGTTGGTTTGTTGGCTTGTTGGCTTGTTGGTTTGTTGGTTTGTTGGCTTGTTGGTTTGTTGGTTTGTTGGTTTGTTGGTTTGTTGGTTTTTTGGTTTGTTGGTTTTTTGGTTTGTTGGTTTGTTGGTTTGTTGATTTATTTGTTTGTTGGTTTGTTGGTTTGTTGGCTTGTTGGCTTGTTGGTTTGTTGGTTTGTTGGTTTGTTGGTTTGTTGGTTTGTTTGTTTGTTCGTTTGTTCGTTTGTTCGTTTGTTGGTTTGTTGGTTTGTTCGTTTTTTGGTTTGTTGGTTTGTTGGTTTTTTGGCTGGTTGGCTGGTTGGTTTGTTGGTTTGTTCGTGTGTTGGTTTGTTGGTTTGTTGGTTTGTTGGTTTGTTGGTTTGTTGGTTTGTTGGTTTGTTGGTTTGTTCGTTTATTGGGTTGTTTGTTTGTTTGTTTGTTGGTTTGTTGGTTTGTTGGCTTGTTGGCTTGTTGGTTTGTTGATTTGTTGGCTTGTTGGTTTGTTGGTTTGTTGGTTTGTTGGTTTGTTGGTTTGTTGGTTTGTTGGCTTGTTGGTTTGTTGGTTTGTTAGTTTGTTCGTTTGTTGGCTTGTTAGTTTGTTGGCTTGTTGGTTTGTTGGTTTGTTGGCTTGTTGGTTTGTTGGTTTGTTGGTTTGTTGGTTTGTTGGTTTGTTGGTTTTTTGGTTTGTTGGCTTGTTGGTTTGTTGGTTTGTTGGATTGTTGGTTTGTTGGTTTATTGGTTTGTTGGTTTGTTGGTTTGTTGGCTTGTTGGCTTGGTGGTTTGTTGGTTTGTTGGTTTGTTGGTTTGTTGGTTTGTTGGCTTGTTGGCGTGTTGGTTTGTTGGTTTTGTTGGTTTGTTGGTTTGTTTGTTTGTTGGTTTGTTCGTTTGTTAGTTTGTGGGTTTGTTGGTTTGTTGGCTTGTTGGTTTGTTGGTTGGTCGGTTTGTTTGTATTGTTCACTTGTTGGTTTGTTGGTTTGTTCGTTTGTTGGCTTGTTGGTTTGTTGGCTTGTTGGTTTGTTGGTTTGTTGATTTGTTGGTTTGTTGGCTTGTTGGTTTGTTGGTTTGTTGGTTTGGTTGTTTGTTGGTTTGTTCGCTTGTTCGTTTTTTGGTTTGTTGGTTTTTGTGTTTGTTTTTTTGTTGGTTACTTGGTTCGTTGGTTTGTTGGTATGTTGGTTTGTTGGCTTGTTGGCTTGTTGGTTTGTTGGTTTGTTCGTTTGTTGGTTTGTTTGTTTGTTGGTTTGTTGGTTTGTTGGTTTGTTGGTTTGTTGGTTTGTTGGTTTGTTGGTTTATTGGTTTGTTGGTTTGTTGGTTTGTTGGTTTGTTGGCTTGTTGGCTTGTTGGTTTGTTGGTTTGTTGGTTTGTTTGTTTGTTGGTTTGTTGGTTTGTTTGTTTGTTGGCTTGTTGGTTTGTTGGCTTGTTGGTTTGTTGGTTTGTTGGCTTGTTGGTTTGTTAGTTTGTTCGTTTGTTGGTTTGCTGGTTTGTTGATTTGTTGGTTTGTTGGATTGTTGGTTTGTTATTTTGTTGGCTTGTTGGCTTGTTGGCTTGTTGGTTTGTTGGTTTGTTGGTTTGTTGGTTTGTTGGCTTGTTGGTTTGTTGGTTTGTTGGTTTGTTGGTTTGTTGGTTTGTTGGTTTGTTTGTTTGTTGGTTTGTTTGTTGGTTGGTTTGTTCGTTTGTTGGTTTGTTGGTTTGTTGGCTTGTTTGTTTGTTGGTTTGTTGGCTTGTTGGTTTGTTGGTTTGTTGGTTTGTTGGTTTGTTGGCTTGTTGGTTTTTTGGTTTGTTGGTTTGTTGGTTTGTTGGTTTGTTGGTTTGTTGGTTTGTTGATTTGTTTGTTTGTTGGTTTGTTAGTTTGTTGGTTTGTTGGCTTGTTGGCTTGTTGGTTTGTTGGTTTGTTGGCTTGTTGGTTTGTGGTTTGTTGGTTTGTTGGTTTGTTCGTTTGTTGGGTTGTTTGTTTGTTGGTTTGTTGGTTTGTTCGTTTGTTGGTTTGTTGGTTTGTTGGTTTGTTGGTTTGTTGGTTTGTTGGTTTGTTGGTTTGTTGGTTTGTTGGTTTGTTGGTTTGTTGGTTTGTTGGTTTGTTGGTTTGTTGGTTTGTTGGTTTGTTTGTTTGTTGGTTTGTTCGTTTGTTGGTTTGTTGGTTTGTTCGTTTTTTGGTTTGTTGGTTTGTTGTTTTTTTGGCTTGTTGGCTGGTTGGTTTGTTGGTTTGTTCGTTTGTTGGTTTGTTCGTTTGTTGGTTTGTTTGTTTGTTGGTTAGTTGGTTTGTTGGTTTGTTGGTTTGTTGGTTTGTTGGTTTGTTGGCTTGTTGGTTTGTTGGTTTGTTAGTTTGTTCGTTTGTTGGCTTGTTAGTTTGTTGGCTTGTTGGCTTGTTGGCTTGTTGGTTTGTTGGTTTGTTGGTTTGTTGGTTTGTTGGTTTGTTGGTTTGTTGGTTTGTTGGTTTGTTCGTTTGTTGGTGTGTTGGTGTGTTGATTTGTTGGCTTGTTGGTTTGTTGGTTTTCTGGTTTGTTGGCTTGTTGGTTTGTTGGTTTGTTAGTTTGTTCGTTTGTTGACTTGTGGGTTTGTTGGCTTGTTGGTTTGTTGGTTTGTTGGTTTGTTGGTTTGTTGGTTTGTTTGTTACTTGGTTTGTTTGTTTGTTGGTTTGTTCGTCTGTTGGTTTGTTGGTTTGTTGGTTTGTTGGTTTTTTGGTTTGTTGGTTTGTTGGTTTGTTGGTTTGTTGGTTTGTTCGTTTGTTGGTTTGTTCGTTTGTTGGTTTGTTCGTTTGTTGGTTTGTTGGTTTGTTGGTTTGTTGGTTTGTTGGCTTGTTGGTTTGTTGGTTTGTTGGTTTGTTCGTTTGTTGGCTTGTTGGTTTGTTTGTTTGTTGGTTTGTTGGTTTGTTGGTTTGTTCGTTTGTTGGTTTGTTGGTTTGTTGGTTTGTTCGTTTGTTGGTTTGTTGGTTTGTTTATTTATTGGTTTGTTTGTTAGTTGGTTTGTTTGTTTGTTGGTTTGTTCGTTTGTTGGTTTGTTGATTTGTTCGTTTGTTGGTTTGTTGGTTTGTTGGTTTGTTGGTTTGTTGGCTTCCTGGTTTGTTGGTTTGTTCGTTTGTTGGCTTGTTGGTTTGTTGGCATGTTGGCTTATTGGTTTGTTGGTTTGTTGGTTTGTTGGTTTGTTGGTTTGTTTGTTTGTTCGTTTGTTGGTGTGTTGGTGTGTTGATTTGTTGGCTTGTTGGTTTGTTGGTTTTGTGGTTTGTTGGCTTGTCGGGTTGCTGGTTTGTTGGGGTATTCGTTTTTGGCTTGTTGGTTTGTTGGCTTGTTGGTTTGTTGGTTTGTTGGTTTGTTGGTTTGTTGGTTTGTTGGTTTGTTGGTTTGTTGGCTTGTTGGGTTGTTGGTTTGTTGGTTTGTTGGTTTGTTGGTTTGTTGGTTTTTTGGTTTGTTGGTTTGTTGGTTTGTTGGTTTGTTGGTTTGTTGGTTTGTTGATTTGTTTGTTTGTTGGTTTGTTGGTTTGTTGGCTTGTTGGTTTGTTGGTTTGTTGGTTTGTTGGCTTGTTGGTTTGTTGGTTTGTTGGTTTGTTGGTTTGTTCGTTTGTTGGGTTGTTTGTTTGTTGGTTTGTTGGTTTGTTGGTTTGTTGGTTTGTTGGTTTGTTGGTTTGTTGGTTTGTTGGTTTGTTTGTTTGTTGGTTTGTTCGTGTGTTGGTTTGTTGGTTTGTTCGTTTTTTGGTTTGTTGGTTTGTTGTTTTTTTGGCTTGTTGGCTGGTTGGTTTGTTGGTTTGTTCGTTTGTTGGTTTGTTCGTTTGTTGGTTTGTTTGTTTGTTGGTTAGTTGGTTTGTTGGTTTGTTGGTTTGTTGGTTTGTTGGTTTGTTGGCTTGTTGGTTTGTTGGTTTGTTAGTTTGTTCGTTTGTTAGCTTGTTAGTTTGTTTGCTTGTTGGCTTGTTGGTTTGTTGGTTTGTTGGTTAGTTGGTTTGTTGGTTTGTTGGTTTGTTGGTTTGTTCGATTGTTGGTGTGTTGGTGTGTTGATTTGTTGGCTTGTTGGTTTGTTGGTTTTCTGGTTTGTTGGCTTGTTGGTTTGTTGGTTTGTTAGTTTGTTCGTTTGTTGACTTGTGGGTTTGTTGGCTTGTTGGCTTGTTGGTTTGTTGGTTTGTTGGTTTGTTGGTTTGTTGGTTTGTTTGTTAGTTGGTTTGTTTGTTTGTTGGTTTGTTCGTTTTTTGGTTTGTTGAGTTGTTCGTTTGTTAGTTTGTTGGTTTGTTGGTTTTTTGGTTTGTTGCCTTGTTGGTTTGTTGGTTTGTTCGTTTGTTGGTTTGTTCGTTTGTTGGTTTGTTGGTTTGTTGGTTTATTGGTTTGTTGGCTTGTTGGTTTGTTGGTTTGTTGGTTTGTTCGTTTGTTGGCTTGTTGGTTTGTTTGTTTGTTGGTTTGTTGGTTTGTTGGTTTGTTCGTTTGTTGGTTTGTTGGTTTGTTGGTTTGTTCGTTTGTTGGTTTGTTGGTTTGTTTATTTGTTGGTTTATTTGTTAGTTGGTTTGTTTGTTTGTTGGTTTATTCGTTTGTTGGTTTGTTGATTTGTTCGTTTGTTGGTTTGTTGGTTTGTTGGTTTGTTGGTTTGTTGGCTTGCTGGTTTGTTGGTTTGTTGGTTTGTTCGTTTGTTGGCTTGTTGGTTTGTTGGCATGTTGGCTTATTGGTTTGTTGGTTTGTTGGCTTGTTGGTTTGTTGGTTTTGTGGTTTGTTGGCTTGTTGGGTTGTTGGTTTGTTGGTTTATTTGTTTGTTGGCTTGTTGGTTTGTTGGCTTGTTGGCTTGTTGGTTTGTTGGTTTGTTGGTTTGTTGGTTTGTTGGTTTGTTGGTTTGTTGGTTTGTTGGTTTGTTGGTTTGTTGGTTTGTTGGTTTGTTGGTTTGTTGGTTTGTTGGTTTGTTGGTTTGTTGGTTTGTTGGTTTGTTGGTTTGTTGGCTTGTTGGTTTGTTGGTTTTTTGGTTTGTTGACTTGTTGGTTTGTTGGCTTGTTGGCTTGTTGGTTTGTTGGTTTGTTCGTTTGTTGGCTTGTTGGCTTGTTGGTTTGTTGGTTTGTTGGTTTGTTGGTTTGTTGGTTTGTTGGTTTGTTGGCTTATTGGCTTGTTGGCTTGTTGGTTTGTTGGTTTGTTGGTTTGTTGGTTTGTTGGTTTTTTGGTTTGTTGGCTTGTTGGTTTGTTGTTTTGTTGGATTGTTGGTTTGTTGGCTTATTGGTTTGTTGGTTTGTTGGTTTGTTGGCTTGTTGGCTTGGTGGTTTGTTGGTTTGTTGGTTTGTTGGTTTGTTGGTTTGTTGGCTTGTTGGCGTGTTGGTTTGTTGGTTTGTTGGTTTGTTGGTTTGTTTGTTTGTTGGTCTGTTCGTTTGTTAGTTTGTGGGTTTGTTGGTTTGTTGGTTTGTTGGTTTGTTGGTTTGTCGGTTTGTTGGTTTGTTGGCTTGTTGGTTTATTGGTTTGTTGGTTTGTTCGTTTGTTGGCTTGTTGGTTTGTTGGCTTGTTGGCTTTTTGGTTTGTTGGTTTGTTGGTTTGTTGGTTTGTTGGTTTGTTGGCTTGCTGGTTTGTAGGTTTGTTGGTTTGTTTGTTTGTTGGTTTGTTCGTTTGTTCGTTTGTTGGTTTGTTGGTTTTTTTGTTTGTTTTTTTGTTTGTTACTTGGTTTGTTGGTTTGTTGGTTTGTTGGTTTGTTTGTTTGTTGGTTTGTTTGTTGGTTGGTTTGTTCGTTTGTTGGTTTGTTGGTTTGTTGGCTTGTTTGTTTGTTGGTTTATTGGCTTGTTGGTTTGTTGGTTTGTTGGTTTGTTGGTTTGTTGGTTTGTTGGTTTGTTGGTTTGTTTGTTTGTTGGTTTGTTTGTTGGTTAGTTTGTTTGTTTGTTGGTTTGTTGGTTTTTTGGCTTGTTTGTTTGTTGGTTTGTTGGCTTGGTGGTTTGTTTGTTTGTTGGTTTGTTGGTTTGTTGGTTTGTTGGTTTTTTGGTTTGTTGGTTTGTTGGTTTGTTGGTTTGTTGGCTTGTTGGCTTGTTGGTTTGTTGGTTTGTTGGTTTGTTCGTTTGTTGATTTGTTGGTTTTTTTGTTTGTTTTTTTGTTTGTTACTTGGTTTGTTGGTTTGTTGGTTTATTGGTTTGTTGGCTTGTTGGCTTGTTGGCTTGTTGGTTTGTTGGTTTGTTCGTTTGTTGGTTTGTTGGTTTGTTGGTTTATTGGTTTGTTGGTTTGTTGGTTTGTTGGCTTATTGGCTTGTTGGTTTGTTGATTTGTTCGTTTGTTGGTTTGTTGGTTTGTTGGTATGTTGGTTTGTTTGTTTGTTGGTTAATTGGGTTGTTGGCTTGTTGGTTTGTTTGTTTGTTGGCTTGTTGGTTTGTTAGTTTGTTCGTTTGTTGGTTTGCTGGTTTGTTGATTTGTTGGTTTGTGGGGTTGTTGGTTTGCTATTTTGTTGGCTTGTTGGCTTGTTGGTTTGTTGGTTTGTTGGTTTGTTGGTTTGTTGGCTTGTTGGTTTGTTGGTTTGTTGGTTTGTTGGTTTGTTGGTTTGTTGGTTTGTTGGTTTGTTGGTTTGTTTGTTTGTTGGTTTGTTTGTTGGTTGGTTTGTTCGTTTGTTGGTTTGTTTGTTTGTTGGTTTGTTGGCTTGTTGGTTTGTTGGTTTGTTGGTTTGTTGGTTTGTTGGTTTGTTGGTTTGTTGGTTTGTTGGTTTTTTGGTTTGTTGATTTGTTGGTTTGTTGTGTTGTTGGTTTGTTGGTTGGTTGATTTGTTTGTTTGTTGGTTTGTTGGTTTGTTGGCTTGTTGGCTTGTTGGTTTGTTGGTTTGTTGGTTTGTTGGTTTGTTGGTTTGTTGGTTTGTTGGTTTGTTCGTTTGTTGGGTTGTTTGTTTGTTGGTTTGTTGGTTTGTTCGGTTGTTGGTTTGTTGGTTTGTTGGTTTGTTGGTTTGTTGGTTTATTGGTTTGTTGGTTTGTTGGTTTGTTGGTTTGTTGGTTTGTTGGTTTGTTGGTTTGTTGGTTTGTTGGTTTGTTTGTTTGTTGGTTTGTTCGTTTGTTGGTTTGTTCGTTTGTTGGTTTGTTGGCTTGTTCGTTTTTTGGTTTGTTGGTTTGTTGGTTTTTTGGCTTGTTGGCTGGTTGGTTTATTGGTTTGTTCGTTTGTTGGTTTGTTCGTTTGTTGGTTTGTTTGTTTGTTGGTTTGTTGGTTTGTTGGTTTGTTGGTTTGTTGGTTTGTTGGTTTGTCGTTTGTTGGTTTGTTCGTTTGTTGGTTTGTTTGTTTGTTGGTTTGTTGGTTTGTTGGTTTGTTGGTTTGTTGGTTTGTTGGTTTGTTGGTTTGTTGGTTTGTTGGTTTGTTGGTTTGTTGGTTTGTTGGTTTGTTGGTTTGTTGGTTTGTTGGTTTGTTGGTTTGTTGGTTTGTTTGTTTGTTGGTTTGTTTGTTGGTTGGGTTGTTCGTTTGTTGGTTTGTTGGTTTGTTGGTTTGTTTGTTTGTTGGTTTGTTTGCTTGTTGGTTTGTTGGTTTGTTGGTTTGTTGGTTTGTTGGTTTGTTGGTTTGTTGGTTTGTTGGTTTTTTGGTTTGTTGGTTTGTTGGTTTGTTGGTTTGTTGGTTTGTTGATTTGTTTGTTTGTTGGTTTGTTGGTTTGTTGGTTTGTTGGTTTGTTGGTTTGTTGGTTTGTTGGTTTGTTGGCTTGTTGGCTTTTTGGTTTGTTTGCTTGTTGGTTTGTTGGTTTGTTGGTTTGTTGGCTTGTTGGTTTGTTGGTTTTTTGGTTTGTTGGCTTGTTGGCTTGTTGGTTTGTTGGTTTGTTGGTTTGTTGGTTTGTTGGTGTGTTGGTTTGTTGGCTTGTTGGCTTGTTCGTTTTTTGGTTTGTTGGTTTGTTGGTTTTTTGGCTTGTTGGCTGGTTGGTTTATTGGTTTGTTCGTTTGTTGGTTTGTTCGTTTGTTGGTTTGTTTGTTTGTTGGTTTGTTGGTTTGTTGGTTTGTTGGTTTGTTGGTTTGTTGGTTTGTCGTTTGTTGGTTTGTTCGTTTGTTGGTTTGTTTGTTTGTTGGTTTGTTGGTTTGTTGGTTTGTTGGTTTGTTGGTTTGTTGGTTTGTTGGTTTGTTGGTTTGTTGGTTTGTTGGTTTGTTGGTTTGTTGGTTTGTTGGTTTGTTGGTTTGTTGGTTTGTTGGTTTGTTGGTTTGTTTGTTTGTTGGTTTGTTTGTTGGTTGGGTTGTTCGTTTGTTGGTTTGTTGGTTTGTTGGTTTGTTTGTTTGTTGGTTTGTTTGCTTGTTGGTTTGTTGGTTTGTTGGTTTGTTGGTTTGTTGGTTTGTTGGTTTGTTGGTTTGTTGGTTTTTTGGTTTGTTGGTTTGTTGGTTTGTTGGTTTGTTGGTTTGTTGATTTGTTGGTTTGTTGGTTTGTTGGTTTGTTGGTTTGTTGGTTTGTTGGTTTGTTGGCTTATTGGCTTGTTGGCTTGTTGGTTTGTTGGTTTGTTGGTTTGTTGGTTTGTTGGTTTTTTGGTTTGTTGGCTTGTTGGTTTGTTGTTTTGTTGGATTGTTGGTTTGTTGGCTTATTGGTTTGTTGGTTTGTTGGTTTGTTGGCTTGTTGGCTTGGTGGTTTGTTGGTTTGTTGGTTTGTTGGTTTGTTGGTTTGTTGGCTTGTTGGCGTGTTGGTTTGTTGGTTTGTTGGTTTGTTGGTTTGTTTGTTTGTTGGTCTGTTCGTTTGTTAGTTTGTGGGTTTGTTGGTTTGTTGGCTTGTTGGTTTGTTGGTTTGTCGGTTTGTTGGTTTGTTGGCTTGTTGGTTTATTGGTTTGTTGGTTTGTTCGTTTGTTGGCTTGTTGGTTTGTTGGCTTGTTGGCTTTTTGGTTTGTTGGTTTGTTGGTTTGTTGGTTTGTTGGTTTGTTGGCTTGCTGGTTTGTAGGTTTGTTGGTTTGTTTGTTTGTTGGTTTGTTCGTTTGTTCGTTTGTTGGTTTGTTGGTTTTTTTGTTTGTTTTTTTGTTTGTTACTTGGTTTGTTGGTTTGTTGGTTTGTTGGTTTGTTTGTTTGTTGGTTTGTTTGTTGGTTGGTTTGTTCGTTTGTTGGTTTGTTGGTTTGTTGGCTTGTTTGTTTGTTGGTTTATTGGCTTGTTGGTTTGTTGGTTTGTTGGTTTGTTGGTTTGTTGGTTTGTTGGTTTGTTGGTTTGTTTGTTTGTTGGTTTGTTTGTTGGTTAGTTTGTTTGTTTGTTGGTTTGTTGGTTTTTTGGCTTGTTTGTTTGTTGGTTTGTTGGCTTGGTGGTTTGTTTGTTTGTTGGTTTGTTGGTTTGTTGGTTTGTTGGTTTTTTGGTTTGTTGGTTTGTTGGTTTGTTGGTTTGTTGGCTTGTTGGCTTGTTGGTTTGTTGGTTTGTTGGTTTGTTCGTTTGTTGATTTGTTGGTTTTTTTGTTTGTTTTTTTGTTTGTTACTTGGTTTGTTGGTTTGTTGGTTTATTGGTTTGTTGGCTTGTTGGCTTGTTGGCTTGTTGGTTTGTTGGTTTGTTCGTTTGTTGGTTTGTTGGTTTGTTGGTTTATTGGTTTGTTGGTTTGTTGGTTTGTTGGCTTATTGGCTTGTTGGTTTGTTGATTTGTTCGTTTGTTGGTTTGTTGGTTTGTTGGTATGTTGGTTTGTTTGTTTGTTGGTTAATTGGGTTGTTGGCTTGTTGGTTTGTTTGTTTGTTGGCTTGTTGGTTTGTTAGTTTGTTCGTTTGTTGGTTTGCTGGTTTGTTGATTTGTTGGTTTGTGGGGTTGTTGGTTTGCTATTTTGTTGGCTTGTTGGCTTGTTGGTTTGTTGGTTTGTTGGTTTGTTGGTTTGTTGGCTTGTTGGTTTGTTGGTTTGTTGGTTTGTTGGTTTGTTGGTTTGTTGGTTTGTTGGTTTGTTGGTTTGTTTGTTTGTTGGTTTGTTTGTTGGTTGGTTTGTTCGTTTGTTGGTTTGTTTGTTTGTTGGTTTGTTGGCTTGTTGGTTTGTTGGTTTGTTGGTTTGTTGGTTTGTTGGTTTGTTGGTTTGTTGGTTTGTTGGTTTTTTGGTTTGTTGATTTGTTGGTTTGTTGTGTTGTTGGTTTGTTGGTTGGTTGATTTGTTTGTTTGTTGGTTTGTTGGTTTGTTGGCTTGTTGGCTTGTTGGTTTGTTGGTTTGTTGGTTTGTTGGTTTGTTGGTTTGTTGGTTTGTTGGTTTGTTCGTTTGTTGGGTTGTTTGTTTGTTGGTTTGTTGGTTTGTTCGGTTGTTGGTTTGTTGGTTTGTTGGTTTGTTGGTTTGTTGGTTTGTTGGTTTGTTGGTTTGTTGGTTTGTTGGTTTGTTGGTTTGTTGGTTTGTTGGTTTGTTGGTTTGTTGGTTTGTTTGTTTGTTGGTTTGTTCGTTTGTTGGTTTGTTCGTTTGTTGGTTTGTTGGCTTGTTCGTTTTTTGGTTTGTTGGTTTGTTGGTTTTTTGGCTTGTTGGCTGGTTGGTTTATTGGTTTGTTCGTTTGTTGGTTTGTTCGTTTGTTGGTTTGTTTGTTTGTTGGTTTGTTGGTTTGTTGGTTTGTTGGTTTGTTGGTTTGTTGGTTTGTCGTTTGTTGGTTTGTTCGTTTGTTGGTTTGTTTGTTTGTTGGTTTGTTGGTTTGTTGGTTTGTTGGTTTGTTGGTTTGTTGGTTTGTTGGTTTGTTGGTTTGTTGGTTTGTTGGTTTGTTGGTTTGTTGGTTTGTTGGTTTGTTGGTTTGTTGGTTTGTTGGTTTGTTGGTTTGTTTGTTTGTTGGTTTGTTTGTTGGTTGGGTTGTTCGTTTGTTGGTTTGTTGGTTTGTTGGTTTGTTTGTTTGTTGGTTTGTTTGCTTGTTGGTTTGTTGGTTTGTTGGTTTGTTGGTTTGTTGGTTTGTTGGTTTGTTGGTTTGTTGGTTTTTTGGTTTGTTGGTTTGTTGGTTTGTTGGTTTGTTGGTTTGTTGATTTGTTTGTTTGTTGGTTTGTTGGTTTGTTGGTTTGTTGGTTTGTTGGTTTGTTGGTTTGTTGGTTTGTTGGCTTGTTGGCTTTTTGGTTTGTTTGCTTGTTGGTTTGTTGGTTTGTTGGTTTGTTGGCTTGTTGGTTTGTTGGTTTTTTGGTTTGTTGGCTTGTTGGCTTGTTGGTTTGTTGGTTTGTTGGTTTGTTGGTTTGTTGGTGTGTTGGTTTGTTGGCTTGTTGGCTTGTTGGTTTATTGGTTTGTTGGTTTGTTCGTTTGTTTGTTTGTTGGTCTGTTCGTTTGTTAGTTTGTGGGTTTGTTGGTTTGTTGGCTTGTTGGTTTGTTGGTTTGTCGGTTTGTTGGTTTGTTGGCTTGTTGGTTTATTGGTTTGTTGGCTTGTTCGTTTGTTGGCTTGTTGGTTTGTTGGCTTGTTGGCTTTTTGGTTTGTTGGTTTGTTGGTTTGTTGGTTTGTTGGTTTGTTGGTTTGTTAGTTTGTGGGTTTGTTGGTTTGTTGGCTTGTTGGTTTGTTGGTTTGTCGGTTTGTTGGTTTGTTGGCTTGTTGGTTTATTGGTTTGTTGGTTTGTTCGTTTGTTGGCTTGTTGGTTTGTTGGCTTGTTGGCTTTTTGGTTTGTTGGTTTGTTGGTTTGTTGGTTTGTTGGTTTGTTGGTTTGTTGGCTTGTTGGCTTGCTGGTTTGTAGGTTTGTTGGTTTGTTTGTTTGTTGGTTTGTTCGTTTGTTCGTTTGTTGGTTTGTTGGTTTTTTTGTTTGTTTTTTTGTTTGTTACTTGGTTTGTTGGTTTGTTGGTTTGTTGGTTTGTTTGTTTGTTGGTTTGTTTGTTGGTTGGTTTGTTCGTTTGTTGGTTTGTTGGTTTGTTGGCTTGTTTGTTTGTTGGTTTATTGGCTTGTTGGTTTGTTGGTTTGTTGGTTTGTTGGTTTGTTGGTTTGTTGGTTTGTTTGTTTGTTGGTTTGTTTGTTGGTTGGTTTGTTCGTTTGTTGGTTTGTTGGTTTTTTGGCTTGTTTGTTTGTTGGTTTGTTGGCTTGGTGGTTTGTTTGTTTGTTGGTTTGTTGGTTTGTTGGTTTTTTGGTTTGTTGGTTTGTAGGTTTGTTGGTTTGTTGGCTTGTTGGCTTGTTGGTTTGTTGGCTTGTTGGCTTGTTGGTTTGTTGGTTTGTTGGTTTGTTGGTTTGTTGGTTTGTTTGTTAGTTGGTTTGTTTGTTTGTTGGTTTGTTCGTTTTTTGGTTTGTTGAGTTGTTCGTTTGTTAGTTTGTTGGTTTGTTGGTTTGTTGGTTTTTTGGTTTGTTGCCTTGTTGGTTTGTTGGTTTGTTCGTTTGTTGGTTTGTTCGTTTGTTGGTTTGTTGGTTTGTTGGTTTATTGGTTTGTTGGCTTGTTGGTTTGTTGGTTTGTTGGTTTGTTCGTTTGTTGGCTTGTTGGTTTGTTTGTTTGTTGGTTTGTTGGTTTGTTGGTTTGTTCGTTTGTTGGTTTGTTGGTTTGTTGGTTTGTTCGTTTGTTGGTTTGTTGGTTTGTTTATTTGTTGGTTTATTTGTTAGTTGGTTTGTTTGTTTGTTGGTTTATTCGTTTGTTGGTTTGTTGATTTGTTCGTTTGTTGGTTTGTTGGTTTGTTGGTTTGTTGGTTTGTTGGCTTGCTGGTTTGTTGGTTTGTTGGTTTGTTCGTTTGTTGGCTTGTTGGTTTGTTGGCATGTTGGCTTATTGGTTTGTTGGTTTGTTGGCTTGTTGGTTTGGTGGTTTGTTGGTTTGTTGGTTTGTTGGTTTGTTGGTTTGTTGGTTTGTTGGTTTGTTGGTTTGTTGGTTTGTTGGTTTGTTGGTTTGTTGGTTTTGAAGTTTGTTGGCTTGTTGGGTTGTTGGTTTGTTGGTTTATTTGTTTGTTGGCTTGTTGGTTTGTTGGCTTGTTGGCTTGTTGGTTTGTTGGTTTGTTGGTTTGTTGGTTTGTTGGTTTGTTGGTTTGTTGGTTTGTTGGTTTGTTGGTTTGTTGGTTTGTTGGTTTGTTGGTTTGTTGGTTTGTTGGTTTGTTGGTTTGTTCGTTTGTTGGTTTGTTGGTTTGTTGGCTTGTTGGTTTGTTGGTTTTTTGGTTTGTTGACTTGTTGGTTTGTTGGCTTGTTGGCTTGTTGGTTTGTTGGTTTGTTCGTTTGTTGGCTTGTTGGCTTGTTGGTTTGTTGGTTTGTTGGTTTGTTGGTTTGTTGGTTTGTTGGTTTGTTGGTTTGTTGGCTTATTGGCTTGTTGGCTTGTTGGTTTGTTGGTTTGTTGGTTTGTTGGTTTGTTGGTTTTTTGGTTTGTTGGCTTGTTGGTTTGTTGTTTTGTTGGATTGTTGGTTTGTTGGCTTATTGGTTTGTTGGTTTGTTGGTTTGTTGGCTTGTTGGCTTGGTGGTTTGTTGGTTTGTTGGTTTGTTGGTTTGTTGGTTTGTTGGCTTGTTGGCGTGTTGGTTTGTTGGTTTGTTGGTTTGTTGGTTTGTTGGTTTGTTGGTTTGTTTGTTTGTTGGTCTGTTCGTTTGTTAGTTTGTGGGTTTGTTGGTTTGTTGGCTTGTTGGTTTGTTGGTTTGTCGGTTTGTTGGTTTGTTGGCTTGTTGGTTTATTGGTTTGTTGGTTTGTTCGTTTGTTGGCTTGTTGGTTTGTTGGCTTGTTGGCTTTTTGGTTTGTTGGTTTGTTGGTTTGTTGGTTTGTTGGCTTGTTGGCTTGCTGGTTTGTAGGTTTGTTGGTTTGTTTGTTTGTTGGTTTGTTCGTTTGTTCGTTTGTTGGTTTGTTGGTTTTTTTGTTTGTTTTTTTGTTTGTTACTTGGTTTGTTGGTTTGTTGGTTTGTTGGTTTGTTTGTTTGTTGGTTTGTTTGTTGGTTGGTTTGTTCGTTTGTTGGTTTGTTGGTTTGTTGGCTTGTTTGTTTGTTGGTTTATTGGCTTGTTGGTTTGTTGGTTTGTTGGTTTGTTGGTTTGTTGGTTTGTTGGTTTGTTGGTTTGTTTGTTTGTTGGTTTGTTTGTTGGTTGGTTTGTTTGTTTGTTGGTTTGTTGGTTTTTTGGCTTGTTTGTTTGTTGGTTTGTTGGCTTGGTGGTTTGTTTGTTTGTTGGTTTGTTGGTTTGTTGGTTTGTTGGTTTTTTGGTTTGTTGGTTTGTTGGTTTGTTGGTTTGTTGGCTTGTTGGCTTGTTGGTTTGTTGGTTTGTTGGTTTGTTCGTTTGTTGATTTGTTGGTTTTTTTGTTTGTTTTTTTGTTTGTTACTTGGTTTGTTGGTTTGTTGGTTTATTGGTTTGTTGGCTTGTTGGCTTGTTGGCTTGTTGGTTTGTTGGTTTGTTCGTTTGTTGGTTTGTTGGTTTGTTGGTTTATTGGTTTGTTGGTTTGTTGGTTTGTTGGCTTATTGGCTTGTTGGTTTGTTGATTTGTTCGTTTGTTGGTTTGTTGGTTTGTTGGTATGTTGGTTTGTTTGTTTGTTGGTTAATTGGGTTGTTGGCTTGTTGGTTTGTTTGTTTGTTGGCTTGTTGGTTTGTTAGTTTGTTCGTTTGTTGGTTTGCTGGTTTGTTGATTTGTTGGTTTGTGGGGTTGTTGGTTTGCTATTTTGTTGGCTTGTTGGTTTGTTGGTTTGTTGGTTTGTTGGTTTGTTGGCTTGTTGGTTTGTTGGTTTGTTGGTTTGTTGATTTGTTGGTTTGTTGGTTTGTTGGTTTGTTGGTTTGTTGGTTTGTTGGTTTGTTTGTTTGTTGGTTTGTTTGTTGGTTGGTTTGTTCGTTTGTTGGTTTGTTTGTTTGTTGGTTTGTTGGCTTGTTGGTTTGTTGGTTTGTTGGTTTGTTGGTTTGTTGGTTTGTTGGTTTGTTGGTTTGTTGGTTTTTTGGTTTGTTGATTTGTTGGTTTGTTGTGTTGTTGGTTTGTTGGTTGGTTGATTTGTTTGTTTGTTGGTTTGTTGGTTTGTTGGCTTGTTGGCTTGTTGGTTTGTTGGTTTGTTGGTTTGTTGGTTTGTTGGTTTGTTGGTTTGTTGGTTTGTTCGTTTGTTGGGTTGTTTGTTTGTTGGTTTGTTGGTTTGTTCGGTTGTTGGGTTGTTGGTTTGTTGGTTTGTTGGTTTGTTGGTTTGTTGGTTTGTTGGTTTGTTGGTTTGTTGGTTTGTTGGTTTGTTGGTTTGTTGGTTTGTTGGTTTGTTTGTTTGTTGGTTTGTTCGTTTGTTGGTTTGTTCGTTTGTTGGTTTGTTGGCTTGTTCGTTTTTTGGTTTGTTGGGTTGTTGGTTTTTTGGCTTGTTGGCTGGTTGGTTTATTGGTTTGTTCGTTTGTTGGTTTGTTCGTTTGTTGGTTTGTTTGTTTGTTGGTTTGTTGGTTTGTTGGTTTGTTGGTTTGTTGGTTTGTTGGTTTGTCGTTTGTTGGTTTGTTCGTTTGTTGGTTTGTTTGTTTGTTGGTTTGTTGGTTTGTTGGTTTGTTGGTTTGTTGGTTTGTTGGTTTGTTGGTTTGTTGGTTTGTTGGTTTGTTGGTTTGTTGGTTTGTTGGTTTGTTGGTTTGTTGGTTTGTTGGTTTGTTGGTTTGTTGGTTTGTTTGTTTGTTGGTTTGTTTGTTGGTTGGGTTGTTCGTTTGTTGGTTTGTTGGTTTGTTGGTTTGTTTGTTTGTTGGTTTGTTTGCTTGTTGGTTTGTTGGTTTGTTGGTTTGTTGGTTTGTTGGTTTGTTGGTTTGTTGGTTTGTTGGTTTTTTGGTTTGTTGGTTTGTTGGTTTGTTGGTTTTTTGGTTTGTTGATTTGTTTGTTTGTTGGTTTGTTGGTTTGTTGGTTTGTTGGTTTGTTGGTTTGTTGGTTTGTTGGTTTGTTGGCTTGTTGGCTTTTTGGTTTGTTTGCTTGTTGGTTTGTTGGTTTGTTGGTTTGTTGGCTTGTTGGTTTGTTGGTTTTTTGGTTTGTTGGCTTGTTGGCTTGTTGGTTTGTTGGTTTGTTGGTTTGTTGGTTTGTTGGTGTGTTGGTTTGTTGGCTTGTTGGCTTGTTGGTTTATTGGTTTGTTGGTTTGTTCGTTTGTTTGTTTGTTGGTCTGTTCGTTTGTTAGTTTGTGGGTTTGTTGGTTTGTTGGCTTGTTGGTTTGTTGGTTTGTCGGTTTGTTGGTTTGTTGGCTTGTTGGTTTATTGGTTTGTTGGCTTGTTCGTTTGTTGGCTTGTTGGTTTGTTGGCTTGTTGGCTTTTTGGTTTGTTGGTTTGTTGGTTTGTTGGTTTGTTGGTTTGTTGGTTTGTTAGTTTGTGGGTTTGTTGGTTTGTTGGCTTGTTGGTTTGTTGGTTTGTCGGTTTGTTGGTTTGTTGGCTTGTTGGTTTATTGGTTTGTTGGTTTGTTCGTTTGTTGGCTTGTTGGTTTGTTGGCTTGTTGGCTTTTTGGTTTGTTGGTTTGTTGGTTTGTTGGTTTGTTGGTTTGTTGGTTTGTTGGCTTGTTGGCTTGCTGGTTTGTAGGTTTGTTGGTTTGTTTGTTTGTTGGTTTGTTCGTTTGTTCGTTTGTTGGTTTGTTGGTTTTTTTGTTTGTTTTTTTGTTTGTTACTTGGTTTGTTGGTGTGTTGGTTTGTTGGTTTGTTTGTTTGTTGGTTTGTTTGTTGGTTGGTTTGTTCGTTTGTTGGTTTGTTGGTTTGTTGGCTTGTTTGTTTGTTGGTTTATTGGCTTGTTGGTTTGTTGGTTTGTTGGTTTGTTGGTTTGTTGGTTTGTTGGTTTGTTTGTTTGTTGGTTTGTTTGTTGGTTGGTTTGTTCGTTTGTTGGTTTGTTGGTTTTTTGGCTTGTTTGTTTGTTGGTTTGTTGGCTTGGTGGTTTGTTTGTTTGTTGGTTTGTTGGTTTGTTGGTTTTTTGGTTTGTTGGTTTGTTGGTTTGTTGGTTTGTTGGCTTGTTGGCTTGTTGGTTTGTTGGTTTGTTGGTTTGTTCGTTTGTTGATTTGTTGGTTTTTTTGTTTGTTTTTTTGTTTGTTACTTGGTTTGTTAGTTTGTTGGTTTATTGGTTTGTTGGCTTGTTGGCTTGTTGGCTTGTTGGTTTGTTGGTTTGTTCGTTTGTTGGTTTGTTGGTTTGTTGGTTTGTTGGTTTATTGGTTTGTTGGTTTGTTGGTTTGTTGGCTTATTGGCTTGTTGGTTTGTTGATTTGTTCGTTTGTTGGTTTGTTGGTTTGTTGGTATGTTGGTTTGTTTGTTTGTTGGTTAATTGGGTTGTTGGCTTGTTGGTTTGTTTGTTTGTTGGCTTGTTGGTTTGTTAGTTTGTTCGTTTGTTGGTTTGCTGGTTTGTTGATTTGTTGGTTTGTGGGGTTGTTGGTTTGCTATTTTGTTGGCTTGTTGGCTTGTTGGTTTGTTGGTTTGTTGGTTTGTTGGTTTGTTGGCTTGTTGGTTTGTTGGTTTGTTGGTTTGTTGATTTGTTAGTTTGTTGGTTTGTTGGTTTGTTGGTTTGTTGGCTTGTTGGTTTGTTGGTTTGTTGGTTTGTTGGTTTGTTGGTTTGTTGGTTTGTTGGTTTTTTGGTTTGTTGATTTGTTGGTTTGTTGTGTTGTTGGTTTGTTGGTTGGTTGATTTGTTTGTTTGTTGGTTTGTTGGTTTGTTGGCTTGTTGGCTTGTTGGTTTGTTGGTTTGTTGGTTTGTTGGTTTGTTGGTTTGTTGGTTTGTTGGTTTGTTCGTTTGTTGGGTTGTTTGTTTGTTGGTTTGTTGGTTTGTTCGGTTGTTGGTTTGTTGGTTTGTTGGTTTGTTGGTTTGTTGGTTTGTTGGTTTGTTGGTTTGTTGGTTTGTTGGTTTGTTGGTTTGTTGGTTTGTTGGTTTGTTGGTTTGTTTGTTTGTTGGTTTGTTCGTTTGTTGGTTTGTTCGTTTGTTGGTTTGTTGGCTTGTTCGTTTTTTGGTTTGTTGGTTTGTTGGTTTTTTGGCTTGTTGGCTGGTTGGTTTGTTGGTTTGTTCGTTTGTTGGTTTGTTCGTTTGTTGGTTTGTTTGTTTGTTGGTTTGTTGGTTTGTTGGTTTGTTGGTTTGTTGGTTTGTTGGTTTGTCGTTTGTTGGTTTGTTCGTTTGTTGGTTTGTTTGTTTGTTGGTTTGTTGGTTTGTTGGTTTGTTGGTTTGTTGGTTTGTTGGTTTGTTGGTTTGTTGGTTTGTTGGTTTGTTGGTTTGTTGGTTTGTTGGTTTGTTGGTTTGTTGGTTTGTTGGTTTGTTGGTTTGTTTGTTTGTTGGTTTGTTTGTTGGTTGGGTTGTTCGTTTGTTGGTTTGTTGGTTTGTTTGTTTGTTGGTTTGTTTGCTTGTTGGTTTGTTGGTTTGTTGGTTTGTTGGTTTGTTGGTTTGTTGGTTTGTTGGTTTGTTGGTTTTTTGGTTTGTTGGTTTGTTGGTTTGTTGGTTTGTTGGTTTGTTGATTTGTTTGTTTGTTGGTTTGTTGGTTTGTTGGTTTGTTGGTTTGTTGGTTTGTTGGTTTGTTGGCTTGTTGGCTTGTTGGTTTGTTTGCTTGTTGGTTTGTTGGTTTGTTGGTTTGTTGGCTTGTTGGTTTGTTGGTTTTTTGGTTTGTTGGCTTGTTGGCTTGTTGGTTTGTTGGTTTGTTGGTTTGTTGGTTTGTTGGTGTGTTGGTTTGTTGGCTTGTTGGCTTGTTGGTTTGTTGGTTTGTTGGTTTGTTGGTTTGTTGGCTTTTTGGTTTGTTGGCTTGTTGGTTTGTTGGTTTGTTGGATTGTTGGTTTGTTGGTTTGTTGATTTGTTTGTTTGTTGGTTTGTTGGTTTGTTGGCTTGTTGGCTTGTTGGTTTGTTTGCTTGTTGGTTTGTTGGTTTGTTGGTTTGTTGGCTTGTTGGTTTGTTGGTTTTTTGGTTTGTTGGCTTGTTGGCTTGTTGGTTTGTTGGTTTGTTGGTTTGTTGGTTTGTTGGTGTGTTGGTTTGTTGGCTTGTTGGCTTGTTGGTTTGTTGGTTTGTTGGTTTGTTGGTTTGTTGGCTTTTTGGTTTGTTGGCTTGTTGGTTTGTTGGTTTGTTGGATTGTTGGTTTGTTGGTTTATTGGTTTGTTGGTTTGTTGGTTTGTTGGCTTGTTGGCTTGGTGGTTTGTTGGTTTGTTGGTTTATTTGTTTGTTGGTTTGTTCGTTTGTTAGTTTGTGGGTTTGTTGGTTTGTTGGCTTATTGGTTTGTTGGTTTGTCGGTTTGTTGGTTTGTTGGCTTGTTGGTTTGTTGGTTTGTTGGTTTGTTCGTTTGTTGGCTTGTTGGTTTGTTGGTTTTTTTGTTTGTTTTTTGGTTTGTTCCTTGGTTTGTTGGTTTGTTGGTTTGTTGGTTTGTTGGCTTGTTGGCTTGTTGGTTTGTTGGTTTGTTCGTTTGTTGGTTTGTTAGTTTGTTGGTTTGTTGGTTTGTTGGTTTGTTGGTTTGTTGGTTTATTGGTTTGTTGGTTTGTTGGTTTGTTGGCTTGTTGGCTTGTTGGTTTGTTGGTTTGTTCGTTTGTTGGTTTTTGGTTTGTTGGTTTGTTGGTTTGTTTGTTTGTTGGTTGTTGGTTTGTTGGTTTGTTGGCTTGTTGGTTTGTTGGTTTGTTGGTTTGTTGGTTTGTTGGTTTGTTGGTTTGTTGGTTTGTTGATTTGTTGGCTTGTTGGTGTGTTGGCTTGTCGGCGTGTTGGTTTTTTGGTTTGTTGGTTTGTTGGTTTGTTTGTTTGTTGGTTTGTTCGTTTGTTAGTTTGTGGGTTTGTTGGTTTGTTGGCTTATTGGTTTGTTGGTTTGTCGGTTTGTTGGTTTGTTGGCTTGTTGGTTTGTTGGTTTGTTGGTTTGTTCGTTTGTTGGCTTGTTGGTTTTTTTGTTTGTTTTTTGGTTTGTTACTTGGTTTGTTGGTTTGTTGGTTTGTTGGTTTGTTGGCTTGTTGGCTTGTTGGTTTGTTGGTTTGTTCGTTTGTTGGTTTGTTGGTTTGTTGGTTTGTTGGTTTGTTGGTTTGTTGGTTTGTTGGTTTGTTGGTTTATTGGTTTGTTGGTTTGTTGGTTTGTTGGCTTGTTGGCTTGTTGGTTTGTTGGTTTGTTCGTTTGTTGGTTTTTGGTTTGTTGGTTTGTTGGTTTGTTTGTTTGTTGGTTGTTGGTTTGTTGGTTTGTTGGCTTGTTGGTTTGTTGGTTTGTTGGTTTGTTGGTTTGTTGGTTTGTTGGTTTGTTGATTTGTTGGCTTGTTGGCTTGTTGGTTTGTTGGTTTGTTGGTTTGTTTGTTTGTTGGTTTGTTTGTTTGTTCGTTTGTTGGTTTGTTGATTTTTTTGTTTGTTTTTTGGTTTGTTACTTGGTTTGTTGGTTTGTTGGTTTGTTGGTTTGTTGGCTTGTTGGCTTGTTCGTTTGTTGGTTTGTTCGTTTGTTCGTGTGTTGGTTTGTTGGTTTGTTGGTTTGTTGACTTGTTAGCTTGTTGGTTTGTTGGTTTGTTCGTTTGTTGGTTTTTGGTTTGTTGGTTTGTTGGTTTGTTTATTTGTTGGTTGTTGGTTTGTTGGTTTGTTGGCTTGTTGGTTTGTTGGTTTGTTGGCTTGTTGGTTTGTTAGTTTGTTCGTTTGTTGGTTTGCTGGTTTGTTGATTTGTTGGTTTGTTCGTTTGTTGGTTTGTTATTTTGTTGGCTTGTTTGCTTGTTGGCTTGTTGGTTTGTTGGTTTGTTGGTTTGTTGGTTTGTTGGTTTGTTGGCTTGTTGGTTTGTTGGTTTGTTGGTTTGTTGGTTTGTTGGTTTGTTGGTTTGTTGGTTTGTTGGTTTGTTTGTTTGTTGGTTTGTTTGTTGGTTGGTTTGTTCGTTTGTTGGTTTGTTGGTTTGTTGGCTTCTTTGTTTGGTGGTTTGTTGGCTTGTTGGTTTGTCGGTTTGTTAGTTTGTTGGTTTGTTGGTTTGTTGGTTTGTTGGTTTGTTGGTTTTTTGGTTTTTTGGTTTGTTGGTTTGTTGGTTTGTTGGTTTGTTGATTTGTTTGTTTGTTGGTTTGTTGGTTTGTTGGTTTGTTGGTTTGTTGGTTTGTTGGTTTGTTGGCTTGTTGGCTTGTTGGTTTGTTTGCTTGTTGGTTTGTTGGTTTGTTGGTTTGTTGGCTTGTTGGTTTGTTGGTTTTTTGGTTTGTTGGCTTGTTGGCTTGTTGGTTTGTTGGTTTGTTGGTTTGTTGGTTTGTTGGTGTGTTGGTTTGTTGGCTTGTTGGCTTGTTGGTTTGTTGGTTTGTTGGTTTGTTGGTTTGTTGGCTTTTTGGTTTGTTGGCTTGTTGGTTTGTTGGCTTGTTGGTTTGTTGGTTTGTTGGTTTGTTGGTTTGTTGGTTTGTTGGCTTGTTGGCTTGTTGGTTTGTTGGTTTGTTCGTTTGTTGGTTTTTGGTTTGTTGGTTTGTTGGTTTGTTTGTTTGTTGGTTGTTGGTTTGTTGGTTTGTTGGCTTGTTGGTTTGTTGGTTTGTTGGTTTGTTGGTTTGTTGGTTTGTTGGTTTGTTGGTTTGTTGGTTTGTTGGTTTGTTGATTTGTTGGCTTGTTGGTGTGTTGGCTTGTCGGCGTGTTGGTTTTTTGGTTTGTTGGTTTGTTGGTTTGTTTGTTTGTTGGTTTGTTCGTTTGTTAGTTTGTGGGTTTGTTGGTTTGTTGGCTTATTGGTTTGTTGGTTTGTCGGTTTGTTGGTTTGTTGGCTTGTTGGTTTGTTGGTTTGTTGGTTTGTTCGTTTGTTGGCTTGTTGGTTTTTTTGTTTGTTTTTTGGTTTGTTACTTGGTTTGTTGGTTTGTTGGTTTGTTGGTTTGTTGGCTTGTTGGCTTGTTGGTTTGTTGGTTTGTTCGTTTGTTGGTTTGTTGGTTTGTTGGTTTGTTGGTTTGTTGGTTTGTTGGTTTGTTGGTTTGTTGGTTTATTGGTTTGTTGGTTTGTTGGTTTGTTGGCTTGTTGGCTTGTTGGTTTGTTGGTTTGTTCGTTTGTTGGTTTTTGGTTTGTTGGTTTGTTGGTTTGTTTGTTTGTTGGTTGTTGGTTTGTTGGTTTGTTGGCTTGTTGGTTTGTTGGTTTGTTGGTTTGTTGGTTTGTTGGTTTGTTGGTTTGTTGATTTGTTGGCTTGTTGGCTTGTTGGTTTGTTGGTTTGTTGGTTTGTTTGTTTGTTGGTTTGTTTGTTTGTTCGTTTGTTGGTTTGTTGATTTTTTTGTTTGTTTTTTGGTTTGTTACTTGGTTTGTTGGTTTGTTGGTTTGTTGGTTTGTTGGCTTGTTGGCTTGTTCGTTTGTTGGTTTGTTCGTTTGTTCGTTTGTTGGTTTGTTGGTTTGTTGGTTTGTTGACTTGTTAGCTTGTTGGTTTGTTGGTTTGTTCGTTTGTTGGTTTTTGGTTTGTTGGTTTGTTGGTTTGTTTATTTGTTGGTTGTTGGTTTGTTGGTTTGTTGGCTTGTTGGTTTGTTGGTTTGTTGGCTTGTTGGTTTGTTAGTTTGTTCGTTTGTTGGTTTGCTGGTTTGTTGATTTGTTGGTTTGTTCGTTTGTTGGTTTGTTATTTTGTTGGGTTGTTTGCTTGTTGGCTTGTTGGTTTGTTGGTTTGTTGGTTTGTTGGTTTGTTGGTTTGTTGGCTTGTTGGTTTGTTGGTTTGTTGGTTTGTTGGTTTGTTGGTTTGTTGGTTTGTTGGTTTGTTGGTTTGTTTGTTTGTTGGTTTGTTTGTTGGTTGGTTTGTTCGTTTGTTGGTTTGTTGGTTTGTTGGCTTCTTTGTTTGGTGGTTTGTTGGCTTGTTGGTTTGTCGGTTTGTTAGTTTGTTGGTTTGTTGGTTTGTTGGTTTGTTGGTTTGTTGGTTTTTTGGTTTGTTGGTTTGTTGGTTTGTTGGTTTGTTGGTTTGTTGATTTGTTTGTTTGTTGGTTTGTTGGTTTGTTGGTTTGTTGGTTTGTTGGTTTGTTGGTTTGTTGGCTTGTTGGCTTGTTGGTTTGTTTGCTTGTTGGTTTGTTGGTTTGTTGGTTTGTTGGCTTGTTGGTTTGTTGGTTTTTTGGTTTGTTGGCTTGTTGGCTTGTTGGTTTGTTGGTTTGTTGGTTTGTGGGTTTGTTGGTGTGTTGGTTTGTTGGCTTGTTGGCTTGTTGGTTTGTTGGTTTGTTGGTTTGTTGGTTTGTTGGCTTTTTGTTTTGTTGGCTTGTTGGTTTGTTGGCTTGTTGGTTTGTTGGTTTGTTGGTTTGTTGGTTTGTTGGTTTGTTGGTTTGTTGGTTTGTTCGTTTGTTGGGTTGTTTGTTTGTTGGTTTGTTGGTTTGTTCGGTTGTTGGTTTGTTGGTTTGTTGGTTTGTTGGTTTGTTGGTTTGTTGGTTTGTTGGTTTGTTGGTTTGTTGGTTTGTTGGTTTGTTGGTTTGTTGGTTTGTTGGTTTGTTGGTTTGTTGGTTTGTTTGTTTGTTGGTTTGTTCGTTTGTTGGTTTGTTCGTTTGTTGGTTTGTTGGCTTGTTCGTTTTTTGGTTTGTTGGTTTGTTGGTTTTTTGGCTTGTTGGCTGGTTGGTTTGTTGGTTTGTTCGTTTGTTGGTTTGTTCGTTTGTTGGTTTGTTTGTTTGTTGGTTTGTTGGTTTGTTGGTTTGTTGGTTTGTTGGTTTGTTTGTTTGTCGTTTGTTGGTTTGTTTGTTTGTTGGTTTGTTGGTTTGTTGGTTTGTTGGTTTGTTGGTTTGTTGGTTTGTTGGTTTGTTGGTTTGTTGGTTTGTTGGTTTGTTGGTTTGTTGGTTTGTTGGTTTCTTGGTTTGTTGGTTTGTTGGTTTGTTTGTTTGTTGGTTTGTTTGTTGGTTGGGTTGTTCGTTTGTTGGTTTGTTGGTTTGTTGGTTTGTTTGTTTGTTGGTTTGTTTGCTTGTTGGTTTGTTGGTTTGTTGGTTTGTTGGTTTGTTGGTTTGTTGGTTTGTTGGTTTGTTGGTTTTTTGGTTTGTTGGTTTGTTGGTTTGTTGGTTTGTTGGTTTGTTGATTTGTTTGTTTGTTGGTTTGTTGGTTTGTTGGTTTGTTGGTTTGTTGGTATGTTGGTTTGTTGGCTTGTTGGCTTGTTGGTTTGTTTGCTTGTTGGTTTGTTGGTTTGTTGGTTTGTTGGCTTGTTGGTTTGTTGGTTTTTTGGTTTGTTGGCTTGTTGGCTTGTTGGTTTGTTGGTTTGTTGGTTTGTTGGTTTGTTGGTGTGTTGGTTTGTTGGCTTGTTGGCTTGTTGGTTTGTTGGTTTGTTGGTTTGTTGGTTTGTTGGCTTTTTGGTTCGTTGGCTTGTTGGTTTGTTGGTTTGTTGGATTGTTGGTTTGTTGGTTTGTTGATTTGTTTGTTTGTTGGTTTGTTGGTTTGTTGGCTTGTTGGCTTGTTGGTTTGTTTGCTTGTTGGTTTGTTGGTTTATTGGTTTGTTGGCTTGTTGGTTTGTTGGTTTTTTGGTTTGTTGGCTTGTTGGCTTGTTGGTTTGTTGGTTTGTTGGTTTGTTGGTTTGTTGGTGTGTTGGTTTGTTGGCTTGTTGGCTTGTTGGTTTGTTGGTTTGTTGGTTTGTTGGTTTGTTGGTTTGTTGGCTTTTTGGTTTGTTGGCTTGTTGGTTTGTTGGTTTGTTGGATTGTTGGTTTGTTGGTTTATTGGTTTGTTGGTTTGTTGGTTTGTTGGCTTGTTGGCTTGGTGGTTTGTTGGTTTGTTGGTTTATTTGTTTGTTGGTTTGTTCGTTTGTTAGTTTGTGGGTTTGTTGGTTTGTTGGCTTATTGGTTTGTTGGTTTGTCGGTTTGTTGGTTTGTTGGCTTGTTGGTTTGTTGGTTTGTTGGTTTGTTGGTTTGTTGGTTTGTTGGTTTCTTGGTTTGTTGGTTTGTTGGTTTGTTTGTTTGTTGGTTTGTTTGTTGGTTGGGTTGTTCGTTTGTTGGTTTGTTGGTTTGTTGGTTTGTTTGTTTGTTGGTTTGTTTGCTTGTTGGTTTGTTGGTTTGTTGGTTTGTTGGTTTGTTGGTTTGTTGGTTTGTTGGTTTGTTGGTTTTTTGGTTTGTTGGTTTGTTGGTTTGTTGGTTTGTTGGTTTGTTGATTTGTTTGTTTGTTGGTTTGTTGGTTTGTTGGTTTGTTGGTTTGTTGGTATGTTGGTTTGTTGGCTTGTTGGCTTGTTGGTTTGTTTGCTTGTTGGTTTGTTGGTTTGTTGGTTTGTTGGCTTGTTGGTTTGTTGGTTTTTTGGTTTGTTGGCTTGTTGGCTTGTTGGTTTGTTGGTTTGTTGGTTTGTTGGTTTGTTGGTGTGTTGGTTTGTTGGCTTGTTGGCTTGTTGGTTTGTTGGTTTGTTGGTTTGTTGGTTTGTTGGCTTTTTGGTTCGTTGGCTTGTTGGTTTGTTGGTTTGTTGGATTGTTGGTTTGTTGGTTTGTTGATTTGTTTGTTTGTTGGTTTGTTGGTTTGTTGGCTTGTTGGCTTGTTGGTTTGTTTGCTTGTTGGTTTGTTGGTTTATTGGTTTGTTGGCTTGTTGGTTTGTTGGTTTTTTGGTTTGTTGGCTTGTTGGCTTGTTGGTTTGTTGGTTTGTTGGTTTGTTGGTTTGTTGGTGTGTTGGTTTGTTGGCTTGTTGGCTTGTTGGTTTGTTGGTTTGTTGGTTTGTTGGTTTGTTGGTTTGTTGGCTTTTTGGTTTGTTGGCTTGTTGGTTTGTTGGTTTGTTGGATTGTTGGTTTGTTGGTTTATTGGTTTGTTGGTTTGTTGGTTTGTTGGCTTGTTGGCTTGGTGGTTTGTTGGTTTGTTGGTTTATTTGTTTGTTGGTTTGTTCGTTTGTTAGTTTGTGGGTTTGTTGGTTTGTTGGCTTATTGGTTTGTTGGTTTGTCGGTTTGTTGGTTTGTTGGCTTGTTGGTTTGTTGGTTTGTTGGTTTGTTCGTTTGTTGGCTTGTTGGTTTGTTGGTTTTTTTGTTTGTTTTTTGGTTTGTTCCTTGGTTTGTTGGTTTGTTGGTTTGTTGGTTTGTTGGCTTGTTGGCTTGTTGGTTTGTTGGTTTGTTCGTTTGTTGGTTTGTTAGTTTGTTGGTTTGTTGGTTTGTTGGTTTGTTGGTTTGTTGGTTTATTGGTTTGTTGGTTTGTTGGTTTGTTGGCTTGTTGGCTTGTTGGTTTGTTGGTTTGTTCGTTTGTTGGTGTTTGGTTTGTTGGTTTGTTGGTTTGTTTGTTTGTTGGTTGTTGGTTTGTTGGTTTGTTGGCTTGTTGGTTTGTTGGTTTGTTGGTTTGTTGGTTTGTTGGTTTGTTGGTTTGTTGGTTTGTTGATTTGTTGGCTTGTTGGTGTGTTGGCTTGTCGGCGTGTTGGTTTTTTGGTTTGTTGGTTTGTTGGTTTGTTTGTTTGTTGGTTTGTTCGTTTGTTAGTTTGTGGGTTTGTTGGTTTGTTGGCTTATTGGTTTGTTGGTTTGTCGGTTTGTTGGTTTGTTGGCTTGTTGGTTTGTTGGTTTGTTGGTTTGTTCGTTTGTTGGCTTGTTGGTTTTTTTGTTTGTTTTTTGGTTTGTTACTTGGTTTGTTGGTTTGTTGGTTTGTTGGTTTGTTGGCTTGTTGGCTTGTTGGTTTGTTGGTTTGTTCGTTTGTTGGTTTGTTGGTTTGTTGGTTTGTTGGTTTGTTGGTTTGTTGGTTTGTTGGTTTATTGGTTTGTTGGTTTGTTGGTTTGTTGGCTTGTTGGCTTGTTGGTTTGTTGGTTTGTTCGTTTGTTGGTTTTTGGTTTGTTGGTTTGTTGGTTTGTTTGTTTGTTGGTTGTTGGTTTGTTGGTTTGTTGGCTTGTTGGTTTGTTGGTTTGTTGGTTTGTTGGTTTGTTGGTTTGTTGGTTTGTTGATTTGTTGGCTTGTTGGCTTGTTGGTTTGTTGGTTTGTTGGTTTGTTTGTTTGTTGGTTTGTTTGTTTGTTCGTTTGTTGGTTTGTTGATTTTTTTGTTTGTTTTTTGGTTTGTTACTTGGTTTGTTGGTTTGTTGGTTTGTTGGTTTGTTGGCTTGTTGGCTTGTTCGTTTGTTGGTTTGTTCGTTTGTTCGTTTGTTGGTTTGTTGGTTTGTTGGTTTGTTGACTTGTTAGCTTGTTGGTTTGTTGGTTTGTTCGTTTGTTGGTTTTTGGTTTGTTGGTTTGTTGGTTTGTTTATTTGTTGGTTGTTGGTTTGTTGGTTTGTTGGCTTGTTGGTTTGTTGGTTTGTTGGCTTGTTGGTTTGTTAGTTTGTTCGTTTGTTGGTTTGCTGGTTTGTTGATTTGTTGGTTTGTTCGTTTGTTGGTTTGTTATTTTGTTGGCTTGTTTGCTTGTTGGCTTGTTGGTTTGTTGGTTTGTTGGTTTGTTGGTTTGTTGGTTTGTTGGCTTGTTGGTTTGTTGGTTTGTTGGTTTGTTGGTTTGTTGGTTTGTTGGTTTGTTGGTTTGTTGGTTTGTTTGTTTGTTGGTTTGTTTGTTGGTTGGTTTGTTCGTTTGTTGGTTTGTTGGTTTGTTGGCTTCTTTGTTTGGTGGTTTGTTGGCTTGTTGGTTTGTCGGTTTGTTAGTTTGTTGGTTTGTTGGGTTGTTGGTTTTTTGGTTTGTTGGTTTGTTGGTTTGTTGGTTTGTTGGTTTGTTGATTTGTTTGTTTGTTGGTTTGTTGGTTTGTTGGCTTGTTGGCTTGTTGGTTTGTTGGTTTGTTTGTTTGTTGGTTTGTTGGTTTGTTGGTTTGTTGGTTTGTTCGTTTGTTGGTTTGTTGGTTTGTTGGCTTGTTGGTTTGTTTGTTTGTGGGTTTGTTCGTTTGTTGGTTTGTTGGTTTGTTAGTTTTTTGGTTTGTTGGTTTGTTGGTTTTTTTGGCTTGTTGGCGTGTTGGTTTGTTGGTTTGTTCGTTTGTTGGTTTGTTCGTTTGTTGGTTTGTTTGTTTGTTAGTTAGTTGGTTTGTTGGTTTGTTGGTTTGTTGGTTTGTTGGCTTGTTGGTTTGTTGGTTTGTTAGTTTGTTCGTTTGTTGGCTTGTTAGTTTGTTGGCTTGTTGGTTTGTTGGTTTGTTGGTTTGTTGGTTTGTTGGTTTGTTGGGTTGTTGGTTTGTTGGTTTGTTGGTTTGTTCGTTTTTGGTGTGTTGGTGTGTTGATTTGTTGGATTGTTGGTTTGTTGGTTTTGTGGTTTGTTGGCTTGTTGGTTTGTTGGTTTGTTAGTTTGTTCGTTTGTTGACTTGTGGGTTTGTTGGCTTGTTGGTTTGTTGGTTTGTTGGTTTGTCGGTGTGTTGGTTTGTTGGTTTGTTGGTTTGTTGGTTTGTTGGTTTGTTCGTTTGTTGGTTTGTTGGCTTGTTGGTTTGTTGGTTTGTTGGTTTGTTGGCTTGTTGGCTTGTTGGTTTGTTGGTTTGTTCGTTTGTTGGTTTGTTGGTTTGTTGGTTTGTTGGTTTGGTGGTTTGTTGGTTTGTTGGTTTGTTGGTTTGTTGGTTTGTTGGTTTGTTGGTTTGTTGGTTTATTGGTTTGTTGGTTTGTTGGTTTGTTGGTTTGTTGGCTTGTTGGCTTGTTGGTTTGTTGGTTTATTGGTTTGTTCGTTTGTTGGTTTGTTGGTTTGTTGGTTTGTTGGTATGTTGGTTTGTTGGTTTGTTTGTTTGTTGGTTTGTTCGTTTGTTGGTGTGTTGGTTTGTTCATTTTTTGGTTTGTTGGTTTGTTGGTTTTTTTGGCTTGTTGGCTGGTTGGTTTGTTGGTTTGTTCGTTTGTTGGTTTGTTCGTTTGTTGGTTTGTTTGTTTGTTAGTTAGTTGGTTTGTTGGTTGGTTGGTTTGTTGGTTTGTTGGCTTGTGGGTTGTTGGTTTGTTAGTTTGTTCGTTTGTTGGCTTGTTAGTTTGTTGGCTTGTTGGTTTGTTGGTTTGTTGGTTTGTTGGTTTGTTGGTTTGTTGGTTTGTTGGTTTGTTGGTTTTTCGTTTGTTGGTGTGTTGGTGTGTTGATTTGTTGGCTTATTGGTTTGTTGGTTTTGTGGTTTGTTGGCTTGTTGGTTTGTTGGTTTGTTGGTTTGTTGGTTTGTTGGTTTGTTGGTTTGTTGGTTTGTTCGTTTTTGGTGTGTTGGTGTGTTGATTTGTTGGCTTGTTGGTTTGTTGGTTTTGTGGTTTGTTGGCTTGTTGGTTTATTGGTTTGTTAGTTTGTTCGTTTGTTGACTTGTGGGTTTGTTGGCTTGTTGGTTTGTTGGTTTGTTGGTTTGTCGGTGTGTTGGTTTGTTGGTTTGTTGGTTTGTTGGTTTGTTGGTTTGTTGGTTTGTTGGCTTGTTGGCTTGTTGGTTTGTTGGTTTGTTCGTTTGTTGGTTTGTTGGTTTGTTGGTTTGTTGGTTTGTTGGTTTGTTGGTTTGTTGGTTTGTTGGTTTGTTGGTTTATTGGTTTCTTGGTTTGTTGGTTTGTTGGTTGGTTGGTTTGTTGGTTTGTTGGCTTGTTGGCTTATTGGTTTGTTGGTTTGTTCGTTTGTTGGTTTGTTGGTTTGTTGGTTTGTTGGTTTGTTGGTTTGTTGGTTTCTTTGTTTGTTGGTTTGTTCTTTTGTTGGTTTGTTGGTTTGTTCGTTTTTTGGTTTGTTGGTTTGTTGGTTTTTTTGGCTTGTTGGCTGGTGGGTTTGTTGGTTTGTTCGTTTGTTGGTTTGTTCGTTTGTTGGTTTGTTTGTTTGTTAGTTAGTTGGTTTGTTGGTTGGTTGGTTTGTTGGCTTGTTGGCTTGTTGGCTTGTTGGTTTGTTGGTTTGTTCGTTTGTTGGTTTGTTGGTTTGTTGGTTTGTTGGTTTATTGGTTTGTTGGTTTGTTGGTTTGTTGGCTTATTGGCTTGTTGGTTTGTTGATTTGTTCGTTTGTTGGTTTGTTGGTTTGTTGGTATGTTGGTTTGTTTGTTTGTTGGTTAATTGGGTTGTTGGCTTGTTGGTTTGTTTGTTTGTTGGCTTGTTGGTTTGTTAGTTTGTTCGTTTGTTGGTTTGCTGGTTTGTTGATTTGTTGGTTTGTGGGGTTGTTGGTTTGCTATTTTGTTGGCTTGTTGGCTTGTTGGTTTGTTGGTTTGTTGGTTTGTTGGTTTGTTGGCTTGTTGGTTTGTTGGTTTGTTGGTTTGTTGATTTGTTAGTTTGTTGGTTTGTTGGTTTGTTGGTTTGTTGGCTTGTTGGTTTGTTGGTTTGTTGGTTTGTTGGTTTGTTGGTTTGTTGGTTTGTTGGTTTTTTGGTTTGTTGATTTGTTGGTTTGTTGTGTTGTTGGTTTGTTGGTTGGTTGATTTGTTTGTTTGTTGGTTTGTTGGTTTGTTGGCTTGTTGGCTTGTTGGTTTGTTGGTTTGTTGGTTTGTTGGTTTGTTGGTTTGTTGGTTTGTTGGTTTGTTCGTTTGTTGGGTTGTTTGTTTGTTGGTTTGTTGGCTTGTTGGCTTGTTCGTTTGTTGGTTTGTTCGTTTGTTCGTTTGTTGGTTTGTTGGTTTGTTGGTTTGTTGACTTGTTAGCTTGTTGGTTTGTTGGTTTGTTCGTTTGTTGGTTTTTGGTTTGTTGGTTTGTTGGTTTGTTTATTTGTTGGTTGTTGGTTTGTTGGTTTGTTGGCTTGTTGGTTTGTTGGTTTGTTGGCTTGTTGGTTTGTTAGTTTGTTCGTTTGTTGGTTTGCTGGTTTGTTGATTTGTTGGTTTGTTCGTTTGTTGGTTTGTTATTTTGTTGGCTTGTTTGCTTGTTGGCTTGTTGGTTTGTTGGTTTGTTGGTTTGTTGGTTTGTTGGTTTGTTGGCTTGTTGGTTTGTTGGTTTGTTGGTTTGTTTGTTTGTTGGTTTGTTGGCTTGTTGGTTTGTTGGTTTGTTGGTTTGTTGGTTTGTTGGTTTGTTGGTTTGTTGGTTTGTTGGTTTTTTGGTTTGTTGATTTGTTGGTTTGTTGTGTTGTTGGTTTGTTGGTTGGTTGATTTGTTTGTTTGTTGGTTTGTTGGTTTGTTGGCTTGTTGGCTTGTTGGTTTGTTGGTTTGTTGGTTTGTTGGTTTGTTGGTTTGTTGGTTTGTTGGTTTGTTCGTTTGTTGGGTTGTTTGTTTGTTGGTTTGTTGGTTTGTTCGGTTGTTGGTTTGTTGGTTTGTTGGTTTGTTGGTTTGTTGGTTTGTTGGTTTGTTGGTTTGTTGGCTTGTTGGTTTGTTGGTTTGTTGGTTTGTTGGTTTGTTGGTTTGTTGGTTTGTTGGTTTGTTGGTTTGTTCGTTTGTTGGTTTGTTTGTTTGTTGGTTTGTTGGTTTGTTGGTTTGTTCGTTTGTTGGTTTGTTTGTTTGTTGGTTTGTTGGTTTGTTGGTTTGTTGGTTTGTTGGTTTGTTGGTTTGTTGGTTTGTTGGTTTGTTGGTTTGTTGGTTTGTTGGTTTGTTGGTTTGTTGGTTTGTTGGTTTGTTGGTTTGTTGGTTTGTTGGTTTGTTGGTTTGTTGGTTTGTTGGTTTGTTTGTTTGTTGGTTTGTTTGTTGGTTGGGTTGTTCGTTTGTTGGTTTGTTGGTTTGTTGGTTTGTTTGTTTGTTGGTTTGTTTGCTTGTTGGTTTGTTGGTTTGTTGGTTTGTTGGTTTGTTGGTTTGTTGGTTTGTTGGTTTGTTGGTTTTTTGGTTTGTTGGTTTGTTGGTTTGTTGGTTTGTTGGTTTGTTGATTTGTTTGTTTGTTGGTTTGTTGGTTTGTTGGTTTGTTGGTTTGTTGGTTTGTTGGTTTGTTGGTTTGTTGGCTTGTTGGCTTTTTGGTTTGTTTGCTTGTTGGTTTGTTGGTTTGTTGGTTTGTTGGCTTGTTGGTTTGTTGGTTTTTTGGTTTGTTGGCTTGTTGGCTTGTTGGTTTGTTGGTTTGTTGGTTTGTTGGTTTGTTGGTGTGTTGGTTTGTTGGCTTGTTGGCTTGTTGGTTTATTGGTTTGTTGGTTTGTTCGTTTGTTTGTTTGTTGGTCTGTTCGTTTGTTAGTTTGTGGGTTTGTTGGTTTGTTGGCTTGTTGGTTTGTTGGTTTGTCGGTTTGTTGGTTTGTTGGCTTGTTGGTTTATTGGTTTGTTGGCTTGTTCGTTTGTTGGCTTGTTGGTTTGTTGGCTTGTTGGCTTTTTGGTTTGTTGGTTTGTTGGTTTGTTGGTTTGTTGGTTTGTTGGTTTGTTAGTTTGTGGGTTTGTTGGTTTGTTGGCTTGTTGGTTTGTTGGTTTGTCGGTTTGTTGGTTTGTTGGCTTGTTGGTTTATTGGTTTGTTGGTTTGTTCGTTTGTTGGCTTGTTGGTTTGTTGGCTTGTTGGCTTTTTGGTTTGTTGGTTTGTTGGTTTGTTGGTTTGTTGGTTTGTTGGTTTGTTGGCTTGTTGGCTTGCTGGTTTGTAGGTTTGTTGGTTTGTTTGTTTGTTGGTTCGTTCGTTTGTTCGTTTGTTGGTTTGTTGGTTTTTTTGTTTGTTTTTTTGTTTGTTACTTGGTTTGTTGGTTTGTTGGTTTGTTGGTTTGTTTGTTTGTTGGTTTGTTTGTTGGTTGGTTTGTTCGTTTGTTGGTTTGTTGGTTTGTTGGCTTGTTTGTTTGTTGGTTTATTGGCTTGTTGGTTTGTTGGTTTGTTGGTTTGTTGGTTTGTTGGTTTGTTGGTTTGTTTGTTTGTTGGTTTGTTTGTTAGTTGGTTTGTTCGTTTGTTGGTTTGTTGGTTTTTTGGCTTGTTTGTTTGTTGGTTTGTTGGCTTGGTGGTTTGTTTGTTTGTTGGTTTGTTGGTTTGTTGGTTTTTTGGTTTGTTGGTTTGTAGGTTTGTTGGTTTGTTGGCTTGTTGGCTTGTTGGTTTGTTGGCTTGTTGGCTTGTTGGTTTGTTGGTTTGTTGGTTTGTTGGTTTGTTGGTTTGTTTGTTAGTTGGTTTGTTTGTTTGTTGGTTTGTTCGTTTTTTGGTTTGTTGAGTTGTTCGTTTGTTAGTTTGTTGGTTTGTTGGTTTGTTGGTTTTTTGGTTTGTTGCCTTGTTGGTTTGTTGGTTTGTTCGTTTGTTGGTTTGTTCGTTTGTTGGTTTGTTGGTTTGTTGGTTTATTGGTTTGTTGGCTTGTTGGTTTGTTGGTTTGTTGGTTTGTTCGTTTGTTGGCTTGTTGGTTTGTTTGTTTGTTGGTTTGTTGGTTTGTTGGTTTGTTCGTTTGTTGGTTTGTTGGTTTGTTGGTTTGTTCGTTTGTTGGTTTGTTGGTTTGTTTATTTGTTGGTTTATTTGTTAGTTGGTTTGTTTGTTTGTTGGTTTATTTGTTTGTTGGTTTGTTGATTTGTTCGTTTGTTGGTTTGTTGGTTTGTTGGTTTGTTGGTTTGTTGGCTTGCTGGTTTGTTGGTTTGTTGGTTTGTTCGTTTGTTGGCTTGTTGGTTTGTTGGCATGTTGGCTTATTGGTTTGTTGGTTTGTTGGCTTGTTGGTTTGTTGGTTTGTTGGTTTGTTGGTTTGTTGGTTTGTTGGTTTGTTGGTTTGTTGGTTTGTTGGTTTGTTGGTTTGTTGGTTTGTTGGTTTGTTGGTTTTGAAGTTTGTTGGCTTGTTGGGTTGTTGGTTTGTTGGTTTATTTGTTTGTTGGCTTGTTGGTTTGTGGGCTTGTTGGCTTGTTGGTTTGTTGGTTTGTTGGTTTGTTGGTTTGTTGGTTTGTTGGTTTGTTGGTTTGTTGGTTTGTTGGTTTGTTGGTTTGTTGGTTTGTTGGTTTGTTGGTTTGTTGGTTTGTTGGTTTGTTCGTTTGTTGGTTTGTTGGTTTGTTGGCTTGTTGGTTTGTTGGTTTTTTGGTTTGTTGACTTGTTGGTTTGTTGGCTTGTTGGCTTGTTGGTTTGTTGGTTTGTTCGTTTGTTGGCTTGTTGGCTTGTTGGTTTGTTGGTTTGTTGGTTTGTTGGTTTGTTGGTTTGTTGGTTTGTTGGTTTGTTGGCTTATTGGCTTGTTGGCTTGTTGGTTTGTTGGTTTGTTGGTTTGTTGGTTTGTTGGTTTTTTGGTTTGTTGGCTTGTTGGTTTGTTGTTTTGTTGGATTGTTGGTTTGTTGGCTTATTGGTTTGTTGGTTTGTTGGTTTGTTGGCTTGTTGGCTTGGTGGTTTGTTGGTTTGTTGGTTTGTTGGTTTGTTGGTTTGTTGGCTTGTTGGCGTGTTGGTTTGTTGGTTTGTTGGTTTGTTGGTTTGTTGGTTTGTTTGTTTGTTGGTCTGTTCGTTTGTTAGTTTGTGGGTTTGTTGGTTTGTTGGCTTGTTGGTTTGTTGGTTTGTCGGTTTGTTGGTTTGTTGGCTTGTTGGTTTATTGGTTTGTTGGTTTGTTCGTTTGTTGGCTTGTTGGTTTGTTGGCTTGTTGGCTTTTTGGTTTGGTGGTTTGTTCGTTTGTTGGTTTGTTGGCTTGTTGGCTTGCTGGTTTGTAGGTTTGTTGGTTTGTTTGTTTGTTGGTTTGTTCGTTTGTTCGTTTGTTGGTTTGTTGGTTTTTTTGTTTGTTTTTTTGTTTGTTACTTGGTTTGTTGGTTTGTTGGTTTGTTGGTTTGTTTGTTTGTTGGTTTGTTTGTTGGTTGGTTTGTTCGTTTGTTGGTTTGTTGGTTTGTTGGCTTGTTTGTTTGTTGGTTTATTGGCTTGTTGGTTTGTTGGTTTGTTGGTTTGTTGGTTTGTTGGTTTGTTGGTTTGTTGGTTTGTTTGTTTGTTGGTTTGTTTGTTGGTTGGTTTGTTTGTTTGTTGGTTTGTTGGTTTTTTGGCTTGTTTGTTTGTTGGTTTGTTGGCTTGGTGGTTTGTTTGTTTGTTGGTTTGTTGGTTTGTTGGTTTGTTGGTTTTTTGGTTTGTTGGTTTGTTGGTTTGTTGGTTTGTTGGCTTGTTGGCTTGTTGGTTTGTTGGTTTGTTGGTTTGTTCGTTTGTTGATTTGTTGGTTTTTTTGTTTGTTTTTTTGTTTGTTACTTGGTTTGTTGGTTTGTTGGTTTATTGGTTTGTTGGCTTGTTGGCTTGTTGGCTTGTTGGTTTGTTGGTTTGTTCGTTTGTTGGTTTGTTGGTTTGTTGGTTTATTGGTTTGTTGGTTTGTTGGTTTGTTGGCTTATTGGCTTGTTGGTTTGTTGATTTGTTCGTTTGTTGGTTTGTTGGTTTGTTGGTATGTTGGTTTGTTTGTTTGTTGGTTAATTGGGTTGTTGGCTTGTTGGTTTGTTTGTTTGTTGGCTTGTTGGTTTGTTAGTTTGTTCGTTTGTTGGTTTGCTGGTTTGTTGATTTGTTGGTTTGTGGGGTTGTTGGTTTGCTATTTTGTTGGCTTGTTGGTTTGTTGGTTTGTTGGTTTGTTGGTTTGTTGGCTTGTTGGTTTGTTGGTTTGTTGGTTTGTTGATTTGTTGGTTTGTTGGTTTGTTGGTTTGTTGGTTTGTTGGTTTGTTGGTTTGTTTGTTTGTTGGTTTGTTTGTTGGTTGGTTTGTTCGTTTGTTGGTTTGTTTGTTTGTTGGTTTGTTGGCTTGTTGGTTTGTTGGTTTGTTGGTTTGTTGGTTTGTTGGTTTGTTGGTTTGTTGGTTTGTTGGTTTTTTGGTTTGTTGATTTGTTGGTTTGTTGTGTTGTTGGTTTGTTGGTTGGTTGATTTGTTTGTTTGTTGGTTTGTTGGTTTGTTGGCTTGTTGGCTTGTTGGTTTGTTGGTTTGTTGGTTTGTTGGTTTGTTGGTTTGTTGGTTTGTTGGTTTGTTCGTTTGTTGGGTTGTTTGTTTGTTGGTTTGTTGGTTTGTTCGGTTGTTGGGTTGTTGGTTTGTTGGTTTGTTGGTTTGTTGGTTTGTTGGTTTGTTGGTTTGTTGGTTTGTTGGTTTGTTGGTTTGTTGGTTTGTTGGTTTGTTTGTTTGTTGGTTTGTTCGTTTGTTGGTTTGTTCGTTTGTTGGTTTGTTGGCTTGTTCGTTTTTTGGTTTGTTTGTTTGTTGGTTTGTTGGTTTGTTGGTTTGTTGGTTTGTTGGTTTGTTGGTTTGTTGGTTTGTTGGTTTGTTGGTTTGTTGGTTTGTTGGTTTGTTGGTTTGTTGGTTTGTTGGTTTGTTGGTTTGTTGGTTTGTTGGTTTGTTTGTTTGTTGGTTTGTTTGTTGGTTGGGTTGTTCGTTTGTTGGTTTGTTGGTTTGTTGGTTTGTTTGTTTGTTGGTTTGTTTGCTTGTTGGTTTGTTGGTTTGTTGGTTTGTTGGTTTGTTGGTTTGTTGGTTTGTTGGTTTGTTGGTTTTTTGGTTTGTTGGTTTGTTGGTTTGTTGGTTTTTTGGTTTGTTGATTTGTTTGTTTGTTGGTTTGTTGGTTTGTTGGTTTGTTGGTTTGTTGGTTTGTTGGTTTGTTGGTTTGTTGGCTTGTTGGCTTTTTGGTTTGTTTGCTTGTTGGTTTGTTGGTTTGTTGGTTTGTTGGCTTGTTGGTTTGTTGGTTTTTTGGTTTGTTGGCTTGTTGGCTTGTTGGTTTGTTGGTTTGTTGGTTTGTTGGTTTGTTGGTGTGTTGGTTTGTTGGCTTGTTGGCTTGTTGGTTTATTGGTTTGTTGGTTTGTTCGTTTGTTTGTTTGTTGGTCTGTTCGTTTGTTAGTTTGTGGGTTTGTTGGTTTGTTGGCTTGTTGGTTTGTTGGTTTGTCGGTTTGTTGGTTTGTTGGCTTGTTGGTTTATTGGTTTGTTGGCTTGTTCGTTTGTTGGCTTGTTGGTTTGTTGGCTTGTTGGCTTTTTGGTTTGTTGGTTTGTTGGTTTGTTGGTTTGTTGGTTTGTTGGTTTGTTAGTTTGTGGGTTTGTTGGTTTGTTGGCTTGTTGGTTTGTTGGTTTGTCGGTTTGTTGGTTTGTTGGCTTGTTGGTTTATTGGTTTGTTGGTTTGTTCGTTTGTTGGCTTGTTGGTTTGTTGGCTTGTTGGCTTTTTGGTTTGTTGGTTTGTTGGTTTGTTGGTTTGTTGGTTTGTTGGTTTGTTGGCTTGTTGGCTTGCTGGTTTGTAGGTTTGTTGGTTTGTTTGTTTGTTGGTTTGTTCGTTTGTTCGTTTGTTGGTTTGTTGGTTTTTTTGTTTGTTTTTTTGTTTGTTACTTGGTTTGTTGTTTTGTTGGTTTGTTGGTTTGTTTGTTTGTTGGTTTGTTTGTTGGTTGGTTTGTTCGTTTGTTGGTTTGTTGGTTTGTTGGCTTGTTTGTTTGTTGGTTTATTGGCTTGTTGGTTTGTTGGTTTGTTGGTTTGTTGGTTTGTTGGTTTGTTGGTTTGTTGGTTTGTTGGTTTGTTGGTTTGTTTGTTGGTTGGTTTGTTCGTTTGTTGGTTTGTTGGTTTTTTGGCTTGTTTGTTTGTTGGTTTGTTGGCTTGGTGGTTTGTTTGTTTGTTGGTTTGTTGGTTTGTTGGTTTTTTGGTTTGTTGGTTTGTTGGTTTGTTGGTTTGTTGGCTTGTTGGCTTGTTGGTTTGTTGGTTTGTTGGTTTGTTCGTTTGTTGATTTGTTGGTTTTTTTGTTTGTTTTTTTGTTTGTTACTTGGTTTGTTAGTTTGTTGGTTTATTGGTTTGTTGGCTTGTTGGCTTGTTGGCTTGTTGGTTTGTTGGTTTGTTCGTTTGTTGGTTTGTTGGTTTGTTGGTTTGTTGGTTTATTGGTTTGTTGGTTTGTTGGTTTGTTGGCTTATTGGCTTGTTGGTTTGTTGATTTGTTCGTTTGTTGGTTTGTTGGTTTGTTGGTATGTTGGTTTGTTTGTTTGTTGGTTAATTGGGTTGTTGGCTTGTTGGTTTGTTTGTTTGTTGGCTTGTTGGTTTGTTAGTTTGTTCGTTTGTTGGTTTGCTGGTTTGTTGATTTGTTGGTTTGTGGGGTTGTTGGTTTGCTATTTTGTTGGCTTGTTGGCTTGTTGGTTTGTTGGTTTGTTGGTTTGTTGGTTTGTTGGCTTGTTGGTTTGTTGGTTTGTTGGTTTGTTGATTTGTTAGTTTGTTGGTTTGTTGGTTTGTTGGTTTGTTGGCTTGTTGGTTTGTTGGTTTGTTGGTTTGTTGGTTTGTTGGTTTGTTGGTTTGTTGGTTTTTTGGTTTGTTGATTTGTTGGTTTGTTGTGTTGTTGGTTTGTTGGTTGGTTGATTTGTTTGTTTGTTGGTTTGTTGGTTTGTTGGCTTGTTGGCTTGTTGGTTTGTTGGTTTGTTGGTTTGTTGGTTTGTTGGTTTGTTGGTTTGTTGGTTTGTTCGTTTGTTGGGTTGTTTGTTTGTTGGTTTGTTGGTTTGTTCGGTTGTTGGTTTGTTGGTTTGTTGGTTTGTTGGTTTGTTGGTTTGTTGGTTTGTTGGTTTGTTGGTTTGTTGGTTTGTTGGTTTGTTGGTTTGTTGGTTTGTTGGTTTGTTTGTTTGTTGGTTTGTTCGTTTGTTGGTTTGTTCGTTTGTTGGTTTGTTGGCTTGTTCGTTTTTTGGTTTGTTGGTTTGTTGGTTTTTTGGCTTGTTGGCTGGTTGGTTTGTTGGTTTGTTCGTTTGTTGGTTTGTTCGTTTGTTGGTTTGTTTGTTTGTTGGTTTGTTGGTTTGTTGGTTTGTTGGTTTGTTGGTTTGTTGGTTTGTCGTTTGTTGGTTTGTTCGTTTGTTGGTTTGTTTGTTTGTTGGTTTGTTGGTTTGTTGGTTTGTTGGTTTGTTGGTTTGTTGGTTTGTTGGTTTGTTGGTTTGTTGGTTTGTTGGTTTGTTGGTTTGTTGGTTTGTTGGTTTGTTGGTTTGTTGGTTTGTTGGTTTGTTGGTTTGTTTGTTTGTTGGTTTGTTTGTTGGTTGGGTTGTTCGTTTGTTGGTTTGTTGGTTTGTTTGTTTGTTGGTTTGTTTGCTTGTTGGTTTGTTGGTTTGTTGGTTTGTTGGTTTGTTGGTTTGTTGGTTTGTTGGTTTGTTGGTTTTTTGGTTTGTTGGTTTGTTGGTTTGTTGGTTTGTTGGTTTGTTGATTTGTTTGTTTGTTGGTTTGTTGGTTTGTTGGTTTGTTGGTTTGTTGGTTTGTTGGTTTGTTGGCTTGTTGGCTTGTTGGTTTGTTTGCTTGTTGGTTTGTTGGTTTGTTGGTTTGTTGGCTTGTTGGTTTGTTGGTTTTTTGGTTTGTTGGCTTGTTGGCTTGTTGGTTTGTTGGTTTGTTGGTTTGTTGGTTTGTTGGTGTGTTGGTTTGTTGGCTTGTTGGCTTGTTGGTTTGTTGGTTTGTTGGTTTGTTGGTTTGTTGGCTTTTTGGTTTGTTGGCTTGTTGGTTTATTGGTTTGTTGGATTGTTGGTTTGTTGGTTTGTTGATTTGTTTGTTTGTTGGTTTGTTGGTTTGTTGGCTTGTTGGCTTGTTGGTTTGTTTGCTTGTTGGTTTGTTGGTTTGTTGGTTTGTTGGCTTGTTGGTTTGTTGGTTTTTTGGTTTGTTGGCTTGTTGGCTTGTTGGTTTGTTGGTTTGTTGGTTTGTTGGTTTGTTGGTGTGTTGGTTTGTTGGCTTGTTGGCTTGTTGGTTTGTTGGTTTGTTGGTTTGTTGGTTTGTTGGCTTTTTGGTTTGTTGGCTTGTTGGTTTGTTGGTTTGTTGGATTGTTGGTTTGTTGGTTTATTGGTTTGTTGGTTTGTTGGTTTGTTGGCTTGTTGGCTTGGTGGTTTGTTGGTTTGTTGGTTTATTTGTTTGTTGGTTTGTTCGTTTGTTAGTTTGTGGGTTTGTTGGTTTGTTGGCTTATTGGTTTGTTGGTTTGTCGGTTTGTTGGTTTGTTGGCTTGTTGGTTTGTTGGTTTGTTGGTTTGTTCGTTTGTTGGCTTGTTGGTTTGTTGGTTTTTTTGTTTGTTTTTTGGTTTGTTCCTTGGTTTGTTGGTTTGTTGGTTTGTTGGTTTGTTGGCTTGTTGGCTTGTTGGTTTGTTGGTTTGTTCGTTTGTTGGTTTGTTAGTTTGTTGGTTTGTTGGTTTGTTGGTTTGTTGGTTTGTTGGTTTATTGGTTTGTTGGTTTGTTGGTTTGTTGGCTTGTTGGCTTGTTGGTTTGTTGGTTTGTTCGTTTGTTGGTTTTTGGTTTGTTGGTTTGTTGGTTTGTTTGTTTGTTGGTTGTTGGTTTGTTGGTTTGTTGGCTTGTTGGTTTGTTGGTTTGTTGGTTTGTTGGTTTGTTGGTTTGTTGGTTTGTTGGTTTGTTGATTTGTTGGCTTGTTGGTGTGTTGGCTTGTCGGCGTGTTGGTTTTTTGGTTTGTTGGTTTGTTGGTTTGTTTGTTTGTTGGTTTGTTCGTTTGTTAGTTTGTGGGTTTGTTGGTTTGTTGGCTTATTGGTTTGTTGGTTTGTCGGTTTGTTGGTTTGTTGGCTTGTTGGTTTGTTGGTTTGTTGGTTTGTTCGTTTGTTGGCTTGTTGGTTTTTTTGTTTGTTTTTTGGTTTGTTACTTGGTTTGTTGGTTTGTTGGTTTGTTGGTTTGTTGGCTTGTTGGCTTGTTGGTTTGTTGGTTTGTTCGTTTGTTGGTTTGTTGGTTTGTTGGTTTGTTGGTTTGTTGGTTTGTTGGTTAGTTGGTTTATTGGTTTGTTGGTTTGTTGGTTTGTTGGCTTGTTGGCTTGTTGGTTTGTTGGTTTGTTCGTTTGTTGGTTTTTGGTTTGTTGGTTTGTTGGTTTGTTTGTTTGTTGGTTGTTGGTTTGTTGGTTTGTTGGCTTGTTGGTTTGTTGGTTTGTTGGTTTGTTGGTTTGTTGGTTTGTTGGTTTGTTGATTTGTTGGCTTGTTGGCTTGTTGGTTTGTTGGTTTGTTGGTTTGTTTGTTTGTTGGTTTGTTTGTTTGTTCGTTTGTTGGTTTGTTGATTTTTTTGTTTGTTTTTTGGTTTGTTACTTGGTTTGTTGGTTTGTTGGTTTGTTGGTTTGTTGGCTTGTTGGCTTGTTCGTTTGTTGGTTTGTTCGTTTGTTCGTGTGTTGGTTTGTTGGTTTGTTGGTTTGTTGACTTGTTAGCTTGTTGGTTTGTTGGTTTGTTCGTTTGTTGGTTTTTGGTTTGTTGGTTTGTTGGTTTGTTTATTTGTTGGTTGTTGGTTTGTTGGTTTGTTGGCTTGTTGGTTTGTTGGTTTGTTGGCTTGTTGGTTTGTTAGTTTGTTCGTTTGTTGGTTTGCTGGTTTGTTGATTTGTTGGTTTGTTCGTTTGTTGGTTTGTTATTTTGTTGGCTTGTTTGCTTGTTGGCTTGTTGGTTTGTTGGTTTGTTGGTTTGTTGGTTTGTTGGTTTGTTGGCTTGTTGGTTTGTTGGTTTGTTGGTTTGTTGGTTTGTTGGTTTGTTGGTTTGTTGGTTTGTTGGTTTGTTTGTTTGTTGGTTTGTTTGTTGGTTGGTTTGTTCGTTTGTTGGTTTGTTGGTTTGTTGGCTTCTTTGTTTGGTGGTTTGTTGGCTTGTTGGTTTGTCGGTTTGTTAGTTTGTTGGTTTGTTGGTTTGTTGGTTTGTTGGTTTGTTCGTTTTTTGGTTTGTTGGTTTGTTGGTTTGTTGGTTTGTTGGTTTGTTGATTTGTTTGTTTGTTGGTTTGTTGGTTTGTTGGTTTGTTGGTTTGTTGGTTTGTTGGTTTGTTGGCTTGTTGGCTTGTTGGTTTGTTTGCTTGTTGGTTTGTTGGTTTGTTGGTTTGTTGGCTTGTTGGTTTGTTGGTTTTTTGGTTTGTTGGCTTGTTGGCTTGTTGGTTTGTTGGTTTGTTGGTTTGTTGGTTTGTTGGTGTGTTGGTTTGTTGGCTTGTTGGCTTGTTGGTTTGTTGGTTTGTTGGTTTGTTGGTTTGTTGGCTTTTTGGTTTGTTGGCTTGTTGGTTTGTTGGCTTGTTGGTTTGTTGGTTTGTTGGTTTGTTGGTTTGTTGGTTTGTTGGCTTGTTGGCTTGTTGGTTTGTTGGTTTGTTCGTTTGTTGGTTTTTGGTTTGTTGGTTTGTTGGTTTGTTTGTTTGTTGGTTGTTGGTTTGTTGGTTTGTTGGCTTGTTGGTTTGTTGGTTTGTTGGTTTGTTGGTTTGTTGGTTTGTTGGTTTGTTGGTTTGTTGGTTTGTTGGTTTGTTGATTTGTTGGCTTGTTGGTGTGTTGGCTTGTCGGCGTGTTGGTTTTTTGGTTTGTTGGTTTGTTGGTTTGTTTGTTTGTTGGTTTGTTCGTTTGTTAGTTTGTGGGTTTGTTGGTTTGTTGGCTTATTGGTTTGTTGGTTTGTCGGTTTGTTGGTTTGTTGGCTTGTTGGTTTGTTGGTTTGTTGGTTTGTTCGTTTGTTGGCTTGTTGGTTTTTTTGTTTGTTTTTTGGTTTGTTACTTGGTTTGTTGGTTTGTTGGTTTGTTGGTTTGTTGGCTTGTTGGCTTGTTGGTTTGTTGGTTTGTTCGTTTGTTGGTTTGTTGGTTTGTTGGTTTGTTGGTTTGTTGGTTTGTTGGTTTGTTGGTTTGTTGGTTTATTGGTTTGTTGGTTTGTTGGTTTGTTGGCTTGTTGGCTTGTTGGTTTGTTGGTTTGTTCGTTTGTTGGTTTTTGGTTTGTTGGTTTGTTGGTTTGTTTGTTTGTTGGTTGTTGGTTTGTTGGTTTGTTGGCTTGTTGGTTTGTTGGTTTGTTGGTTTGTTGGTTTGTTGGTTTGTTGGTTTGTTGATTTGTTGGCTTGTTGGCTTGTTGGTTTGTTGGTTTGTTGGTTTGTTTGTTTGTTGGTTTGTTTGTTTGTTCGTTTGTTGGTTTGTTGATTTTTTTGTTTGTTTTTTGGTTTGTTACTTGGTTTGTTGGTTTGTTGGTTTGTTGGTTTGTTGGCTTGTTGGCTTGTTCGTTTGTTGGTTTGTTCGTTTGTTCGTTTGTTGGTTTGTTGGTTTGTTGGTTTGTTGACTTGTTAGCTTGTTGGTTTGTTGGTTTGTTCGTTTGTTGGTTTTTGGTTTGTTGGTTTGTTGGTTTGTTTATTTGTTGGTTGTTGGTTTGTTGGTTTGTTGGCTTGTTGGTTTGTTGGTTTGTTGGCTTGTTGGTTTGTTAGTTTGTTCGTTTGTTGGTTTGCTGGTTTGTTGATTTGTTGGTTTGTTCGTTTGTTGGTTTGTTATTTTGTTGGCTTGTTTGCTTGTTGGCTTGTTGGTTTGTTGGTTTGTTGGTTTGTTGGTTTGTTGGTTTGTTGGCTTGTTGGTTTGTTGGTTTGTTGGTTTGTTGGTTTGTTGGTTTGTTGGTTTGTTGGTTTGTTGGTTTGTTTGTTTGTTGGTTTGTTTGTTGGTTGGTTTGTTCGTTTGTTGGTTTGTTGGTTTGTTGGCTTCTTTGTTTGGTGGTTTGTTGGCTTGTTGGTTTGTCGGTTTGTTAGTTTGTTGGTTTGTTGGTTTGTTGGTTTGTTGGTTTGTTGGTTTTTTGGTTTGTTGGTTTGTTGGTTTGTTGGTTTGTTGGTTTGTTGATTTGTTTGTTTGTTGGTTTGTTGGTTTGTTGGTTTGTTGGTTTGTTGGTTTGTTGGTTTGTTGGCTTGTTGGCTTGTTGGTTTGTTTGCTTGTTGGTTTGTTGGTTTGTTGGTTTGTTGGCTTGTTGGTTTGTTGGTTTTTTGGTTTGTTGGCTTGTTGGCTTGTTGGTTTGTTGGTTTGTTGGTTTGTTTGTTTGTTGGTGTGTTGGTTTGTTGGCTTGTTGGCTTGTTGGTTTGTTGGTTTGTTGGTTTGTTGGTTTGTTGGCTTTTTGTTTTGTTGGCTTGTTGGTTTGTTGGCTTGTTGGTTTGTTGGTTTGTTGGTTTGTTGGTTTGTTGGTTTGTTGGTTTGTTGGTTTGTTCGTTTGTTGGGTTGTTTGTTTGTTGGTTTGTTGGTTTGTTCGGTTGTTGGTTTGTTGGTTTGTTGGTTTGTTGGTTTGTTGGTTTGTTGGTTTGTTGGTTTGTTGGTTTGTTGGTTTGTTGGTTTGTTGGTTTGTTGGTTTGTTGGTTTGTTGGTTTGTTTGTTTGTTGGTTTGTTCGTTTGTTGGTTTGTTCGTTTGTTGGTTTGTTGGCTTGTTCGTTTTTTGGTTTGTTGGTTTGTTGGTTTTTTGGCTTGTTGGCTGGTTGGTTTGTTGGTTTGTTCGTTTGTTGGTTTGTTCGTTTGTTGGTTTGTTGGTTTGTTGGTTTGTTGGTTTGTTGGTTTGTTGGTTTGTCGTTTGTTGGTTTGTTTGTTTGTTGGTTTGTTGGTTTGTTGGTTTGTTGGTTTGTTGGTTTGTTGGTTTGTTGGTTTGTTGGTTTGTTGGTTTGTTGGTTTGTTGGTTTGTTGGTTTGTTGGTTTGTTGGTTTGTTGGTTTGTTGGTTTGTTTGTTTGTTGGTTTGTTTGTTGGTTGGGTTGTTCGTTTGTTGGTTTGTTGGTTTGTTGGTTTGTTTGTTTGTTGGTTTGTTTGCTTGTTGGTTTGTTGGTTTGTTGGTTTGTTGGTTTGTTGGTTTGTTGGTTTGTTGGTTTGTTGGTTTTTTGGTTTGTTGGTTTGTTGGTTTGTTGGTTTGTTGGTTTGTTGATTTGTTTGTTTGTTGGTTTGTTGGTTTGTTGGTTTGTTGGTTTGTTGGTATGTTGGTTTGTTGGCTTGTTGGCTTGTTGGTTTGTTTGCTTGTTGGTTTGTTGGTTTGTTGGTTTGTTGGCTTGTTGGTTTGTTGGTTTTTTGGTTTGTTGGCTTGTTGGCTTGTTGGTTTGTTGGTTTGTTGGTTTGTTGGTTTGTTGGTGTGTTGGTTTGTTGGCTTGTTGGCTTGTTGGTTTGTTGGTTTGTTGGTTTGTTGGTTTGTTGGCTTTTTGGTTCGTTGGCTTGTTGGTTTGTTGGTTTGTTGGATTGTTGGTTTGTTGGTTTGTTGATTTGTTTGTTTGTTGGTTTGTTGGTTTGTTGGCTTGTTGGCTTGTTGGTTTGTTTGCTTGTTGGTTTGTTGGTTTATTGGTTTGTTGGCTTGTTGGTTTGTTGGTTTTTTGGTTTGTTGGCTTGTTGGCTTGTTGGTTTGTTGGTTTGTTGGTTTGTTGGTTTGTTGGTGTGTTGGTTTGTTGGCTTGTTGGCTTGTTGGTTTGTTGGTTTGTTGGTTTGTTGGTTTGTTGGTTTGTTGGCTTTTTGGTTTGTTGGCTTGTTGGTTTGTTGGTTTGTTGGATTGTTGGTTTGTTGGTTTATTGGTTTGTTGGTTTGTTGGTTTGTTGGCTTGTTGGCTTGGTGGTTTGTTGGTTTGTTGGTTTATTTGTTTGTTGGTTTGTTCGTTTGTTAGTTTGTGGGTTTGTTGGTTTGTTGGCTTATTGGTTTGTTGGTTTGTCGGTTTGTTGGTTTGTTGGCTTGTTGGTTTGTTGGTTTGTTGGTTTGTTCGTTTGTTGGCTTGTTGGTTTGTTGGTTTTTTTGTTTGTTTTTTGGTTTGTTCCTTGGTTTGTTGGTTTGTTGGTTTGTTGGTTTGTTGGCTTGTTGGCTTGTTGGTTTGTTGGTTTGTTCGTTTGTTGGTTTGTTAGTTTGTTGGTTTGTTGGTTTGTTGGTTTGTTGGTTTGTTGGTTTATTGGTTTGTTGGTTTGTTGGTTTGTTGGCTTGTTGGCTTGTTGGTTTGTTGGTTTGTTCGTTTGTTGGTTTTTGGTTTGTTGGTTTGTTGGTTTGTTTGTTTGTTGGTTGTTGGTTTGTTGGTTTGTTGGCTTGTTGGTTTGTTGGTTTGTTGGTTTGTTGGTTTGTTGGTTTGTTGGTTTGTTGGTTTGTTGATTTGTTGGCTTGTTGGTGTGTTGGCTTGTCGGCGTGTTGGTTTTTTGGTTTGTTGGTTTGTTGGTTTGTTTGTTTGTTGGTTTGTTCGTTTGTTAGTTTGTGGGTTTGTTGGTTTGTTGGCTTATTGGTTTGTTGGTTTGTCGGTTTGTTGGTTTGTTGGCTTGTTGGTTTGTTGGTTTGTTGGTTTGTTCGTTTGTTGGCTTGTTGGTTTTTTTGTTTGTTTTTTGGTTTGTTACTTGGTTTGTTGGTTTGTTGGTTTGTTGGTTTGTTGGCTTGTTGGCTTGTTGGTTTGTTGGTTTGTTCGTTTGTTGGTTTGTTGGTTTGTTGGTTTGTTGGTTTGTTGGTTTGTTGGTTTGTTGGTTTATTGGTTTGTTGGTTTGTTGGTTTGTTGGCTTGTTGGCTTGTTGGTTTGTTGGTTTGTTCGTTTGTTGGTTTTTGGTTTGTTGGTTTGTTGGTTTGTTTGTTTGTTGGTTGTTGGTTTGTTGGTTTGTTGGCTTGTTGGTTTGTTGGTTTGTTGGTTTGTTGGTTTGTTGGTTTGTTGGTTTGTTGATTTGTTGGCTTGTTGGCTTGTTGGTTTGTTGGTTTGTTGGTTTGTTTGTTTGTTGGTTTGTTTGTTTGTTCGTTTGTTGGTTTGTTGATTTTTTTGTTTGTTTTTTGGTTTGTTACTTGGTTTGTTGGTTTGTTGGTTTGTTGGTTTGTTGGCTTGTTGGCTTGTTCGTTTGTTGGTTTGTTCGTTTGTTCGTTTGTTGGTTTGTTGGTTTGTTGGTTTGTTGACTTGTTAGCTTGTTGGTTTGTTGGTTTGTTCGTTTGTTGGTTTTTGGTTTGTTGGTTTGTTGGTTTGTTTATTTGTTGGTTGTTGGTTTGTTGGTTTGTTGGCTTGTTGGTTTGTTGGTTTGTTGGCTTGTTGGTTTGTTAGTTTGTTCGTTTGTTGGTTTGCTGGTTTGTTGATTTGTTGGTTTGTTCGTTTGTTGGTTTGTTATTTTGTTGGCTTGTTTGCTTGTTGGCTTGTTGGTTTGTTGGTTTGTTGGTTTGTTGGTTTGTTGGTTTGTTGGCTTGTTGGTTTGTTGGTTTGTTGGTTTGTTGGTTTGTTGGTTTGTTGGTTTGTTGGTTTGTTGGTTTGTTTGTTTGTTGGTTTGTTTGTTGGTTGGTTTGTTCGTTTGTTGGTTTGTTGGTTTGTTGGCTTCTTTGTTTGGTGGTTTGTTGGCTTGTTGGTTTGTCGGTTTGTTAGTTTGTTGGTTTGTTGGGTTGTTGGTTTTTTGGTTTGTTGGTTTGTTGGTTTGTTGGTTTGTTGGTTTGTTGATTTGTTTGTTTGTTGGTTTGTTGGTTTGTTGGCTTGTTGGCTTGTTGGTTTGTTGGTTTGTTTGTTTGTTGGTTTGTTGGTTTGTTGGTTTGTTGGTTTGTTCGTTTGTTGGTTTGTTGGTTTGTTGGCTTGTTGGTTTGTTTGTTTGTGGGTTTGTTCGTTTGTTGGTTTGTTGGTTTGTTAGTTTTTTGGTTTGTTGGTTTGTTGGTTTTTTTGGCTTGTTGGCGTGTTGGTTTGTTGGTTTGTTCGTTTGTTGGTTTGTTCGTTTGTTGGTTTGTTTGTTTGTTAGTTAGTTGGTTTGTTGGTTTGTTGGTTTGTTGGTTTGTTGGCTTGTTGGTTTGTTGGTTTGTTAGTTTGTTCGTTTGTTGGCTTGTTAGTTTGTTGGCTTGTTGGTTTGTTGGTTTGTTGGTTTGTTGGTTTGTTGGTTTGTTGGGTTGTTGGTTTGTTGGTTTGTTGGTTTGTTCGTTTTTGGTGTGTTGGTGTGTTGATTTGTTGGATTGTTGGTTTGTTGGTTTTGTGGTTTGTTGGCTTGTTGGTTTGTTGGTTTGTTAGTTTGTTCGTTTGTTGACTTGTGGGTTTGTTGGCTTGTTGGTTTGTTGGTTTGTTGGTTTGTCGGTGTGTTGGTTTGTTGGTTTGTTGGTTTGTTGGTTTGTTGGTTTGTTCGTTTGTTGGTTTGTTGGCTTGTTGGTTTGTTGGTTTGTTGGTTTGTTGGCTTGTTGGCTTGTTGGTTTGTTGGTTTGTTCGTTTGTTGGTTTGTTGGTTTGTTGGTTTGTTGGTTTGGTGGTTTGGTGGTTTGTTGGTTTGTTGGTTTGTTGGTTTGTTGGTTTGTTGGTTTGTTGGTTTGTTGGTTTATTGGTTTGTTGGTTTGTTGGTTTGTTGGTTTGTTGGCTTGTTGGCTTGTTGGTTTGTTGGTTTGTTGGTTTGTTCGTTTGTTGGTTTGTTGGTTTGTTGGTTTGTTGGTATGTTGGTTTGTTGGTTTGTTTGTTTGTTGGTTTGTTCGTTTGTTGGTGTGTTGGTTTGTTCATTTTTTGGTTTGTTGGTTTGTTGGTTTTTTTGGCTTGTTGGCTGGTTGGTTTGTTGGTTTGTTCGTTTGTTGGTTTGTTCGTTTGTTGGTTTGTTTGTTTGTTAGTTAGTTGGTTTGTTGGTTGGTTGGTTTGTTGGTTTGTTGGCTTGTGGGTTGTTGGTTTGTTAGTTTGTTCGTTTGTTGGCTTGTTAGTTTGTTGGCTTGTTGGTTTGTTGGTTTGTTGGTTTGTTGGTTTGTTGGTTTGTTGGTTTGTTGGTTTGTTGGTTTGTTCGTTTGTTGGTGTGTTGGTGTGTTGATTTGTTGGCTTATTGGTTTGTTGGTTTTGTGGTTTGTTGGCTTGTTGGTTTGTTGGTTTGTTGGTTTGTTGGTTTGTTGGTTTGTTGGTTTGTTGGTTTGTTCGTTTTTGGTGTGTTGGTGTGTTGATTTGTTGGCTTGTTGGTTTGTTGGTTTTGTGGTTTGTTGGCTTGTTGGTTTATTGGTTTGTTAGTTTGTTCGTTTGTTGACTTGTGGGTTTGTTGGCTTGTTGGTTTGTTGGTTTGTTGGTTTGTCGGTGTGTTGGTTTGTTGGTTTGTTGGTTTGTTGGTTTGTTGGTTTGTTGGTTTGTTGGCTTGTTGGCTTGTTGGTTTGTTGGTTTGTTCGTTTGTTGGTTTGTTGGTTTGTTGGTTTGTTGGTTTGTTGGTTTGTTGGTTTGTTGGTTTGTTGGTTTGTTGGTTTATTGGTTTCTTGGTTTGTTGGTTGGTTGGTTTGTTGGTTTGTTGGCTTGTTGGCTTATTGGTTTGTTGGTTTGTTCGTTTGTTGGTTTGTTGGTTTGTTGGTTTGTTGGTTTGTTGGTTTGTTGGTTTGTTTGTTTGTTGGTTTGTTCTTTTGTTGGTTTGTTGGTTTGTTCGTTTTTTGGTTTGTTGGTTTGTTGGTTTTTTTGGCTTGTTGGCTGGTGGGTTTGTTGGTTTGTTCGTTTGTTGGTTTGTTCGTTTGTTGGTTTGTTTGTTTGTTAGTTAGTTGGTTTGTTGGTTGGTTGGTTTGTTGGTTTGTTGGCTTGTGGGTTTGTTGGTTTGTAAGTTTGTTCGTTTGTTGGCTTGTTAGTTTGTTGGCTTGTTGGTTTGTTGGTTTGTTGGTTTGTTGGTTTGTTGGTTTGTTGGTTTATTGGTTTGTTCGTTTGTTGGTGTGTTGGTGTGTTGATTTGTTGGCTTGTTGGTTTGTTGATTTTGTGGTTTGTTGGCTTGTTGGTTTGTTGGTTTGTTAGTTTGTTCGTTTGTTGACTTGTGGGTTTGTTGGCTTGTTGGTTTGTTGGTTTGTTGGTTTGTTGGTGTGTTGGTTTGTTGGTTTGTTGGTTTGTTGGTTTGTTCGTTTGTTGGTTTGTTGGCTTGTTGGTTTGTTGGTTTTTTGGTTTGTTGGTTTGTTTGTTTGTTGGTTTGTTCGTTTGTTGGTTTGTTGGTTTGTTCGTTTTTTGGTTGGTTGGTTTGTTGGTTTTTTTGGCTTGTTGGCTGGTTGGTTTGTTGGTTTGTTCGTTTGTTGGTTTGTTCGTTTGTTGGTTTGTTTGTTTGTTAGTTAGTGGGTTTGTTGGTTTGTTGGTTTGTTGGTTTGTTGGTTTGTTCGTTTGTTGGTGTGTTGGTGTGTTGATTTGTTAGCTTGTTGGTTTGTTGGTTTTGTGGTTTGTTGGCTTGTTGGTTTGTTGGTTTGTTAGTTTGTTCGTTTGTTGACTTGTGGGTTTGTTGGCTTGTTGGTTTGTTGGTTTGTTGGTTTGTCGGTGTGTTGGTTTGTTGGTTTGTTGGTTTGTTGGTTTGTTCGTTTGTTGGTTTGTTGGTTTGTTGGTTTGTTGGCTTGTTGGCTTGTTGGTTTGTTGGTTTGTTCGTTTGTTGGTTTGTTGGTTTGTTGGTTTGTTGGTTTGTTGGTTTGTTGGTTTGTTGGTTTATTGGTTTGTTGGTTTGTTGATTTGTTGGTTTGTTGGCTTGTTGGCTTGTTGGTTTGTTGGTTTGTTCGTTTGTTGGTTTGTTGGTTTGTTGGTTTGTTGGTTTGTTGGTTTGTTGGTTTGTTGGTTTGTTTGTTTGTTGGTTTGTTCGTTTCTTGATTTGTTGGTTTGTTCGTTTTTTGGTTTGTGGGTTTGTTGGTTTTTTTGGCTTGTTGGCTGGTTGGTTTGTTGGTTTGTTCATTTGTTGGTTTGTTCGTTTGTTGGTTTGTTTGTTTGTTAGTTAGTTGGTTTGTTGGTTGGTTGGTTTGTTGGTTTGTTGGCTTGTGGGTTTGTTGGTTTGTTAGTTTGTTCGTTTGTTGGCTTGTTAGTTTGTTGGCTTGTTGGTTTGTTGGTTTGTTGGTTTGTTGGTTTGTTGGTTTGTTGGTTTGTTGGTTTGTTCGTTTGTTGGTGTGTTGGTTTGTTAGTTTGTTCGTTTGTTGACTTGTGGGTTTGTTGGCTTGTTGGTTTGTTGGTTTGTTGGTTTGTTGGTGTGTTGGTTTGTTGGTTTGTTGGTTTGTTGGTTTGTTCATTTGTTGGTTTGTTGGCTTGTTGGTTTGTTGGTTTGTTGGTTAGTTGGCTTGTTGGCTTGTTGGTTTGTTGGTTTGTTCGTTTGTTGGTTTGTTGGTTTGTTGGTTTGTTGGTTTGTTGGTTTGTTGGTTTGTTGGCTTGTTGGCTTGGTGGTTTGTTGGTTTGTTGGTTTGTTGGTTTGTTGGTTTGTTGGCTTGTCGGCGTGTTGGTTTGTTGGTTTGTTGGTTTGTTGGTTTGTTTGTTTGTTGGTTTATTCGTTTGTTAGTTTGTGGGTTTGTTGGTTTGTTGGCTTATTGGTTTGTTGGTTTGTCGGTTTGTTGGTTTGTTGGCTTGTTGGTTTGTTGGTTTGTTGGTTTGTTCGTTTGTTGGCTTGTTGGTTTGTTGGCTTGTTGGCTTTTTGGTTTGTTGGTTTGTTGGTTTGTTGGTTTGTTGGTTTGTTGATTTGTTGGCTTGTTGGCTTGTTGGTTTGTTGGTTTGTTGGTTTGTTGGTTTGTTGGTTTGTTTGTTTGTTGGTTTGTTCGTTTGTTCGTTTGTCGGTTTGTTGGTTTTTTTGTTTGTTTTTTTGTTTGTTACTTGGTTTGTTGGTTTGTTGGTTTGTTGGTTTGTTGGCTTGTTGGCTTGTTGGTTTGTTGGTTTGTTCGTTTGTTGGTTTGTTGGTTTGTTGGTTTGTTGGTTTGTTGGTATGTTGGTTTGTTGGTTTGTTGGTTTATTGGTTTGTTGGTTTGTTGGTTTGTTGGCTTGTTAGCTTGTTGGTTTGTTGGTTTGTTCGTTTGTTGGTTTTTGGTTTGTTGGTTTGTTTACTTGTTTGTTTGTTGGTTTGTTGGTTTGTTGGTTTGTTGGTTTGTTGGTTTGTTGGTTTGTTGGCTTGTTGGTTTGTTAGTTTGTTCGTTTGTTGGTTTGCTGGTTTGTTGATTTGTTGGTTTGTTGGGTTGTGGGTTTGTTATTTTGTTGGCTTGTTTGCTTGTAGGCTTGTTGGTTTGTTGGTTTGTTGGTTTGTTGGTTTGTTGGCTTGTTGGTTTGTTGGTTTGTTGGTTTGTTGGTTTGTTGGTTTGTTTGTTTGTTGGTTTGTTGGTTTCTTGGTTTCTTGGTTTGTTTGTTTGTTGGTTTGTTTGTTGGTTGGTTTGTTCGTTTGTTGGTTTGTTGGTTTGTTGGCTTCTTTGTTTGTTGGTTTGTTGGCTTGTTGGTTTGTTGGTTTGTTAGTTTGTTGGTTTGTTGGGTTGTTGGTTTTTTGGTTTGTTGGTTTGTTGGTTTGTTGGTTTGTTGGTTTGTTGATTTGTTTGTTTGTTGGTTTGTTGGTTTGTTGGCTTGTTGGTTTGTTGGCTTGTGGGTTTGTTGGTTTGTTAGTTTGTTCGTTTGTTGGCTTGTTAGTTTGTTGGCTTGTTGGTTTGTTGGTTTGTTGGTTTGTTGGTTTGTTGGTTTGTTGGTTTGTTGGTTTGTTCGTTTGTTGGTGTGTTGGTTTGTTAGTTTGTTCGTTTGTTGACTTGTGGGTTTGTTGGCTTGTTGGTTTGTTGGTTTGTTGGTTTGTTGGTGTGTTGGTTTGTTGGTTTGTTGGTTTGTTGGTTTGTTCATTTGTTGGTTTGTTGGCTTGTTGGTTTGTTGGTGTGTTGGTTAGTTGGCTTGTTGGCTTGTTGGTTTGTTGGTTTGTTCGTTTGTTGGTTTGTTGGTTTGTTGGTTTGTTGGTTTGTTGGTTTGTTGGTTTGTTGGCTTGTTGGCTTGGTGGTTTGTTGGTTTGTTGGTTTGTTGGTTTGTTGGTTTGTTGGCTTGTCGGCGTGTTGGTTTGTTGGTTTGTTGGTTTGTTGGTTTGTTTTTTTGTTGGTTTATTCGTTTGTTAGTTTGTGGGTTTGTTGGTTTGTTGGCTTATTGGTTTGTTGGTTTGTCGGTTTGTTGGTTTGTTGGCTTGTTGGTTTGTTGGTTTGTTGGTTTGTTCGTTTGTTGGCTTGTTGGTTTGTTGGCTTGTTGGCTTTTTGGTTTGTTGGTTTGTTGGTTTGTTGGTTTGTTGGTTTGTTGATTTGTTGGCTTGTTGGCTTGTTGGTTTGTTGGTTTGTTGGTTTGTTGGTTTGTTGGTTTGTTTGTTTGTTGGTTTGTTCGTTTGTTCGTTTGTCGGTTTGTTGGTTTTTTTGTTTGTTTTTTTGTTTGTTACTTGGTTTGTTGGTTTGTTGGTTTGTTGGTTTGTTGGCTTGTTGGCTTGTTGGTTTGTTGGTTTGTTCGTTTGTTGGTTTGTTGGTTTGTTGGTTTGTTGGTTTGTTGGTTTGTTGGTTTGTTGGTTTGTTGGTTTATTGGTTTGTTGGTTTGTTGGTATGTTGGCTTGTTAGCTTGTTGGTTTGTTGGTTTGTTCGTTTGTTGGTTTTTGGTTTGTTGGTTTGTTTACTTGTTTGTTTGTTGGTTTGTTGGTTTGTTGGTTTGTTGGTTTGTTGGTTTGTTGGTTTGTTGGCTTGTTGGTTTGTTAGTTTGTTCGTTTGTTGGTTTGCTGGTTTGTTGATTTGTTGGTTTGTTGGTTTGTTGGTTTGTTGGTTTGTTGGTTTGTTGGTTTGTTGGTTTGTTGGTTTCTTGGTTTCTTGGTTTGTTTGTTTGTTGGTTTGTTTGTTGGTTGGTTTGTTCGTTTGTTGGTTTGTTGGTTTGTTGGCTTCTTTGTTTGTTGGTTTGTTGGCTTGTTGGTTTGTTGGTTTGTTAGTTTGTTGGTTTGTTGGGTTGTTGGTTTTTTGGTTTGTTGGTTTGTTGGTTTGTTGGTTTGTTGGTTTGTTGATTTGTTTGTTTGTTGGTTTGTTGGTTTGTTGGCTTGTTGGCTTGTTGGTTTGTTGGTTTGTTTGTTTGTTGGTTTGTTGGTTTGTTGGTTTGTTGGTTTGTTGGTTTGTTGGTTTGTTGGTTTGTTGGTTTGTTGGTTTGTTTGTTTGTTGGTTTGTTCGTTTGTTGGTTTGTTGGTTTGTTCGTTTTTTGGTTTGTTGGGTTGTTGGTTTTTTTGGCTTGTTGGCTGGTTGGTTTGTTGGTTTGTTTGTTTGTTGGTTTGTTCGTTTGTTGGTTTGTTTGTTTGTTAGTTAGTTGGTTTGTTGGTTTGTTGGTTTGTTGGTTTGTTGGCTTGTTGGTATGTTGGTTTGTTAGTTTGTTCGTTTGTTGGCTTGTTAGTTTGTTGGTTTGTTGGTTTGTTGGTTTGTTGGTTTGTTGGTTTGTTGGTTTCTTGGTTTGTTCGTTTGTTGGTGTGTTGGTGTGTTAATTTGTTGGCTTTTTGGTTTGTTGGTGTTGTGGTTTGTTGGCTTGTTGGTTTGTTGGTTTGTTAGTTTGTTCGTTTGTTGACTTGTGGGTTTGTTGGCTTGTTGGTTTGTTGGTTTGTTGGTTTGTTGGTGTGTTGGTTTGTTGGTTTGTTGGTTTGTTCGTTTGTTGGTTTGTTGGCTTGTTGGTTTGTTGGTTTGTTGGTTTGTTGGCTTGTTGGCTTGTTGGTTTGTTGGTTTGTTTGTTTGTTGGTTTGTTGGTTTGTTGGTTTGTTGGTTTGTTGGTTTGTTGGTTTGTTGGTTTGTTGGTTTGTTGGTTTGTTGGTTTATTGGTTTGTTGGTTTGTTGGTTTGTTGGATTGTTGGCTTGTTGGTTTATTGGTTTGTTCGTTTGTTGGTTTGTTGGTTTGTTGGTTTGTTGGTTTGTTTGTTTGTTCGTTTGTTGGTTCGTTGGCTTGTTGGTTTGTTGGTTTGTTGGTTTGTTGGTGTGTTGGTTTGTTGGTTTGTTGGTTTGTTCGTTTGTTGGTTTGTTGGCTTGTTGGTTTGTTGGTTTGTTAGTTTGTTCGTTTGTTGGTTTGCTGGTTTGTTGATTTATTGGTTTTTTGGGTTGTTGGTTTGTTATTTTGTTGGCTTGTTGGCTTGTTGGTTTGTTGGTTTGTTGGCTTGTTGGTTTGTTGGTTTGTTGGTTTGTTGGTGTGTTGGTTTATTGGTTTTTTGGTTTGTTGGTTTGTTGGTTTGTTGGTTTGTTGGTTTGTTGATTTGTTTTTTTGTTGGTTTGTTGGTTTGTTGGTTTGTTGGCTTGTTGACTTGTTGGTTTGTTGGTTTGTTGGCTTGTTGGTTTGTTGGTTTGTTGGTTTGTTGGTTTGTTGGTTTATTGGTTTGTTGGTCTGTTGGTTTGTTGGTTTGTTCGTTTGTTGGGTTGTTTGTTTGTTGGTTTGTTGGTTTGTTCGTTTGTTGGTTTGTTGGTTTGTTGGTTTGTTGGTTTGTTGGTTTGTTGGTTTGTTGTTTTGTTGGTTTATTTGTTTGTTGGTTTGTTGGTTTGTTGGTTTGTTGATTTGTTGGTTTGTTGATTTGTTGGCTTGTTGGGTTGTTGGTCTGTTATTTTGTTGGCTTGTTGGCTTGTTGGTTTGCTGGTTTGTTGGTTTGTTGGCTTGTTGGTTTGTTGGTTTGTTGGTTTGTTGGTGTGTTGGTTTATTGGTTTTTTGGTTTGTTGGTTTGTTGGTTTGTTGGTTTGTTGGTTTGTTGATTTGTTTGTTTGTTGGTTTGTTGGTTTGTTGGCTTGTTGACTTGTTGGTTTGTTGGTTTGTTGGCTTGTTGGTTTGTTGGTTTGTTGGTTTGTTGGTTTGTTGGTTTGTTGGTTTGTTGGTTTGTTGGTTTGTTGGTTTGTTCGTTTGTTGGGTTGTTTGTTTGTTGGTTTGTTGGTTTGTTGGTTTGTTGGTTTGTTGGTTTGTTGGTTTGTTGGTTTGTTGGTTTGTTGGTTTGTTGGTTTATTGGTTTGTTGGTTTGTTGGTTTGTTGGTTTGTTGGTTTGTTGGTTTGTTGATTTGTTTGTTTGTTGGTTTGTTGGTTTGTTGGTTTGTTGGCTTGTTGACTTGTTGGTTTGTTGGTTTGTTGGCTTGTTGGTTTGTTGGTTTGTTGGTTTGTTGGTTTGTTGGTTTGTTGGCTTGTTGGTTTGTTGGCTTGTTGGTTTGTTAGTTTGTTGGCGTTTTGGTCACTTGGTTTGTTGGGTTGTTGGTTCGTTGGTTTGTTGGCTTGTTGGTTTGTTGGCTTGTTGGTTTGTTGGTTTGTTGGTTTGTTGGTTTTTTGGTTTGTTGGTTTGTTGGTTTTTGGCTTGTTGGTTTGTTGGTTTGTTGGCTTGTTGGTTTGTTGGTTTGTTGGTTTGTTCGTTTGTTGGTTTGTTGGTTTGTTGGTTTGTTGGTTTGTTGGTTTGTTGGTTTGTTGGTTTGTTGGTTTGTTGGTTTATTGGTTTGTTGGTTTGTTGGTTTGTTGGATTGTTGGCTTGTTGGTTTGTTGGTTTGTTCGTTTGTTGGTTTTTGGTTTGTTGGTTTGTTTATTGGTTTGTTTGTTGGTTTGTTGGTTTGTTGGTTTGTTGGCTTGTTGGTTTGTTGGTTTGTTGGCTTGTTGGTTTGTTAGTTTGTTCGTTTGTTGGTTTGCTGGTTTGTTGATTTGTTGGTTTGTTGGGTTGTGGGTTTGTTATTTTGTTGGCTTGTTTACTTGTTGGCTTGTTGGTTTGTTGGTTTGTTGGTTTGTTGGTTTGTTGGCTTGTTGGTTTGTTGGTTTGTTGGTTTGTTGGTTTGTTGGTTTGTTGGTTTGTTGGTTTGTTGGTTTGTTTGTTTGTTGGTTTGTTGGTTTGTTTGGTGGTTGGTTTGTTCGTTTGTTGGTTTGTTGGTTTGTTGGCTTCTTTGTTTGGTGGTTTGTTGGCTTGTTGGTTTGTTGGTTTGTTAGTTTGTTGGTTTGTTGGGTTGTTGCTTTTTTGGTTTGTTGGTTTGTTGGTTTGTTGGTTTGTTGGTTTGTTGATTTGTTTGTTTGTTGGTTTGTTGGTTTGTTGGCTTGTTGGCTTGTTGGTTTGTTGGTTTGTTTGTTTGTTGGTTTGTTGGTTTGTTGGTTTGTTGGTTTGTTGGTTTGTTGGTTTGTTGGTTTGTTGGTTTGTTGGTTTGTTGGTTTGTTGGTTTGTTGGTTTGTTGGTTTGTTTGTTTGTTGGTTTGTTCGTTTGTTGGTTTGTTGGTTTGTTCGTTTTTTGGTTTGTTGGTTTGTTGGTTTTTTTGGCTTGTTGGCTGGTTGGTTTGTTGGTTTGTTCGTTTGTTGGTTTGTTCGTTTGTTGGTTTGTTTGTTTGTTAGTTAGTTGGTTTGTTGGTTTGTTGGTTTGTTGGCTTGTTGGTTTGTTGGTTTGATAGTTTGTTCGTTTGTTGGCTTGTTAGTTTGTTGGCTTGTTGGTTTGTTGGTTTGTTGGTTTGTTGGTTTGTTGGTTTGTTGGTTTGTTCGTTTGTTGGTGTGTTGGTGTGTTGATTTGTTGGCTTTTTGGTTTGTTGGTGTTGTGGTTTGTTGGGTTGTTGGTTTGTTGGTTTGTTAGTTTGTTCGTTTGTTGACTTGTGGGTTTGTTGGCTTGTTGGTTTGTTGGTTTGTTGGTTTGTTGGTGTGTTGGTTTGTTGGTTTGTTGGTTTGTTCGTTTGTTGGTTTGTTGGCTTGTTGGTTTGTTGGTTTGTTGGTTTGTTGGCTTGTTGGCTTGTTGGTTTGTTGGTTTGTTCGTTTGTTGGTTTGTTGGTTTGTTGGTTTGTTGGTTTGTTGGTTTGTTGGTTTGTTGGTTTGTTGGTTTGTTGGTTTGTTGGTTTGTTGGTTTATTGGTTTGTTGGTTTGTTGGTTTGTTGGCTTGTTGGCTTGTTGGTTTATTGGTTTGTTCGTTTGTTGGTTTGTTGGTTTGTTCGTTTGTTGGTTTGTTTGTTTGTTGGTTTGTTGGTTTGTTGGCTTGTTGGTTTGTTGGTTTGTTGGCTTGTTGGTTTGTTAGTTTGTTCGTTTGTTGGTTTGCTGGTTTGTTGATTTATTGGTTTCTTGGGTTGTTGGTTTGTTATTTTGTTGGTTTGTTGGCTTGTTGGTTTGTTGGTTTGTTGGCTTGTTGGTTTGTTGGTTTGTCGGTTTGTTGGTGTGTTGGTTTATTGGTTTTTTGGTTTGTTGGTTTGTTGGTTTGTTGGTTTGTTGGTTTGTTGATTTGTTTGTTTGTTGGTTTGTTGGTTTGTTGGTTTGTTGGCTTGTTGACTTGTTGGTTTGTTGGTTTGTTGGCTTGTTGGTTAGTTGGTTTGTTGGTTTGTTGGTTTGTTGGTTTGTTGGTTTGTTGGTTTGTTGGTTTGTTGGTTTGTTCGTTTGTTGGGTTGTTTGTTTGTTGGTTTGTTGGTTTGTTCGTTTGTTGGTTTGTTGGTTTGTTGGTTTGTTGGTTTGTTGGTTTGTTGGTTTGTTGGTTTGTTGGTTTATTTGTTCGTTGGTTTGTTGGTTTGTTGGTTTGTTGGTTTGTTGGTTTGTTGATTTGTTGGTTTGTTGATTTGTTGGCTTGTTGGGTTGTTGGTTTGTTATTTTGTTGGCTTGTTGGCTTGTTGGTTTGTTGGTTTGTTGGCTTGTTGGTTTGTTGGTTTGTTGGTTTGTTGGTGTGTTGGTTTATTGGTTTTTTGGTTTGTTGGTTTGTTGGTTTGTTGGTTTGTTGGTTTGTTGATTTGCTTGTTTGTTGGTTTGTTGGTTTGTTGGTTTGTTTGCTTGTTGACTTGTTGGTTTGTTGGTTTGTTGGCTTGTTGGTTTGTTGGTTTGTTGGTTTGTTGGTTTGTTGGTTTGTTGGTTTGTTGGTTTGTTCGTTTGTTGGGTTGTTTGTTTGTTGGTTTGTTCGTTTGTTGGTTTGTTGGTTTGTTGGTTTGTTGGTTTGTTGGTTTGTTGGTTTGTTGGTTTGTTGGTTTGTTGGTTTGTTGGTTTGTTGGTTTGTTAGTTTGTTGGTTTATTGGTTTGTTGGTTTGTTGGTTTGTTGGTTTGTTTGTTTGTTGGCTTGTTGGTTTGTTGGCTTGTTGGTTTGTTAGTTTGTTGGCGTTTTGGTTACTTGGTTTGTTGGTTTGTTGGTTCGTTGGTTTGTTGGCTTGTTGGTTTGTTGGCTTGTTGGTTTGTTGGTTTGTTGGTTTGTTGGTTTTTTGGTTTGTTGGTTTGTTGGTTTTTGGCTTGTTGGTTTGTTGGTTTGTTGGCTTGTTGGTTTGTTGGTTTGTTGGTTTGTTGGTTTGTTCGCTTGTTGGTTTGTTGGTTTGTTGGTTTGTTGGCTTGTTGGTTACTTAGTTTGTTGGTTTGTTGGCATGTTGGCTTGTTGGCTTGTTAGTTTGTTGGTTTGTTGGTTTGTTGGTTTGTTGGTTAGTTGGTTTGGTGGTTTGTTGGCTTGTTGGTTTGTTGGTTTGTTGCATTGTTGGTTTGTTGGTTCATTTGTTTGTTGGTTTGTTGGCTTGTTGGTTTGTTGGTTTGTTGGCTTCTTGGTTTGTTGGTTTGTTGGATTGTTGGTTACTTAGTTTGTTGGTTTGTTGGCATGTTGGTTTGTTGGTTACTTGGTTTGTTAGTTTGTTGGTTTGGTGGCTTGTTGGCTTGTTGGTTTGTTGGTTTGTTGGTTTGTTGGCTTGTTGGTTTGTTGGTTTGTTGGTTTGTTGGCTTGTTTGTTACTTAGTTTGTTGGTTTGTTGGCATGTTGGCTTGTTGGCTTGTTGGTTTGTTGGTTTGTTGGTTTGTTGGTTTGTTGGCTTGTTGGTTTGTTTGCTTGTTGGTTTGTTGGTTTGTTGGTTTGTTGGCTTGTTGGTTTGTTGGTTTGTTGGCTTGTGTGCTTGTTGGTTTGTTGGTTTGTTGGTTTGTTGGCTTGTTGGTTTGTTAGTTTGTTGGCTTGTTGGCTAGTTGGTTTGTTGGTTTGTTGGTTTGTTGATTTGTTGGCTTGTTGGTTTTTTGGTTTGTTGGCATGTTGGTTTGTTAGTTTGTTGGTTTGTTGGCTTGTTGGTTTGTTGGCTTGTTGGTTTGTTAGTTTGTTGGCGTTTTGGTTACATGGTTTGTTGGTTTGTTGGTTCGTTGGTTTGTTGGCTTGTTGGTTTGTTGGCTTGTTGGTTTGTTGGTTTGTTGGTTTGTTGGTTTTTTGGTTTGTTGGTTTGTTGGTTGTTGGCTTGTTGGTTTGTTGGTTTGTTGGCTTGTTGGCTTGTTGGTTTGTTGGTTTTTTGGTTTGTTGGTTTGTTGGCTTGTTGGTTTGTTGGTTTGTTGGTTTGTTGGCTTGTTGGTTACTTAGTTTGTTGGTTTGTTGGCATGTTGGCTTGTTGGCTTGTTAGTTTGTTGGTTTGTTGGTTTGTTGGTTTGTTGGTTAGTTGGTTTGGTGGTTTGTTGGCTTGTTGGTTTGTTGGTTTGTTGGTTTGTTGGTTTGTTGGTTCATTTGTTTGTTGGTTTGTTGGCTTGTTGGTTTGTTGGTTTGTTGGCTTCTTGGTTTGTTGGTTTGTTGGATTGTTGGTTACTTAGTTTGTTGGTTTGTTGGCATGTTGGTTTGTTGGTTACTTGGTTTGTTAGTTTGTTGGTTTGGTGGCTTGTTGGCTTGTTGGTTTGTTGGTTTGTTGGTTTGTTGGCTTGTTGGTTTGTTGGCTTGTTGGTTTGTTGGTTTGTTGGTTTGTTGGCTTGTTTGTTACTTAGTTTGTTGGTTTGTTGGCATGTTGGCTTGTTGGCTTGTTGGTTTGTTGGTTTGTTTGTTTGTTGGTTTGTTGGTTTGTTGGTTTGTTGGTTTGTTGGTTTGTTGGTTTTTTGGTTTGTTGGTTTATTTGTTTGTTGGTTTGTTTGCTTGTTGGTTTGTTGGTTTGTTGGTTTGTTGGTTTGTTGGTTTGTTGGCTTGTTGGTTTGTTGGTTTGTTGGCTTGTGGGCTTGTTGGTTTGTTGGTTTGTTGGTTTGTTGGCTTGTTGGTTTGTTAGTTTGTTGGCTTGTTGGCTAGTTGGTTTGTTGGTTTGTTGGTTTGTTGATTTGTTGGCTTGTTGGTTTTTTGGTTTGTTGGCATGTTGGTTTGTTAGTTTGTTGGTTTGTTGGTTTGTTAGTTTGTTGGTTTGTTGGTTTGTTGGTTTGTTGGTTTGTTGATTTGTTGGCTTGTTGGTTTTTTGGTTTGTTGGCATGTTGGTTTGTTAGTTTGTTGGCTTGTTGGCTTGTTGATTTGTTGGTTTGTTGGTTTGTTGGCTTGTTGCTTTGTTAGTTTGTTGGTTTGTTGGTTTGTTGGTTTGTTGGTTTGTTGGCTTGTTGGTTTGTTGGTTTGTTGGCTTGTTGGTTTGTTGGTTTGTTGGCTTGTTGGCTTGTTGGTTTGTTGGTTTGTTGGTTTGTTGGCTTGTTGGTTTGTTGGTTTGTCGGCTTGTTGGCTTGTTGCTTTGTTCGTTTGATGGTTTGTTGGTTTGTTGGTTTTTGGGTTTGTTGGTTTTTTGGTTTGTTGGCTTGTTGGTTTGTTGGTTTGTTGGCTTGTGGGCTTGTTGGTTTGTTGGTTTGTTGGTTTGTTGGCTTGTTGGTTTGTTAGTTTGTTGGCTTGTTGGCTAGTTGGTTTTGTTGGTTTGGTTTGGTTACTTGGTTTGTTGGTTTGTTGGATTGTTGGCTTGTTGGTTTGTTGGTTTGTTGGCTTGTTGGCTTGTTGGTTTATTGGTTTGTTGGTTTGTTGGTTTATTTGTTGGTTGGTTTGTTGGCTTGTTGGCTTGTTGGTTTGTTGGTTTGTTGGTTTGTTGGCTTGTTGGCTTGTTGGTTTGTTCGTTTGTTGGCTTGTTGGTTTGTTGGTTTGTTTGCTTGTTGGCTTGTTGGTTTGTTGGTTTGTTTGTTTGTTGGTTTGTTGGTTTGTTGGTTTGTTGGTTTGTTGGTTTGTTTGTTTGTTGGTTTGTTTGTTGGTTGGTTTGTTCGTTTGTTGGTTTGTTGGTTTTTTGGCTTGTTTGTTTGTTGGTTTGTTGGCTTGGTGGTTTGTTTGTTTGTTGGTTTGTTGGTTTGTTGGTTTGTTGGTTTTTTGGTTTGTTGGTTTGTTGGTTTGTTGGTTTGTTGGCTTGTTGGCTTGTTGGTTTGTTGGTTTGTTGGTTTGTTCGTTTGTTGATTTGTTGGTTTTTTTGTTTGTTTTTTTGTTTGTTACTTGGTTTGTTGGTTTGTTGGTTTATTGGTTTGTTGGCTTGTTGGCTTGTTGGCTTGTTGGTTTGTTGGTTTGTTCGTTTGTTGGTTTGTTGGTTTGTTGGTTTGTTGGTTTATTGGTTTGTTGGTTTGTTGGTTTGTTGGCTTATTGGCTTGTTGGTTTGTTGATTTGTTCGTTTGTTGGTTTGTTGGTTTGTTGGTATGTTGGTTTGTTTGTTTGTTGGTTAATTGGGTTGTTGGCTTGTTGGTTTGTTTGTTTGTTGGCTTGTTGGTTTGTTAGTTTGTTCGTTTGTTGGTTTGCTGGTTTGTTGATTTGTTGGTTTGTGGGGTTGTTGGTTTGCTATTTTGTTGGCTTGTTGGCTTGTTGGTTTGTTGGTTTGTTGGTTTGTTGGTTTGTTGGCTTGTTGGTTTGTTGGTTTGTTGGTTTGTTGATTTGTTGGTTTGTTGGTTTGTTGGTTTGTTGGTTTGTTGGTTTGTTTGTTTGTTGGTTTGTTTGTTGGTTGGTTTGTTCGTTTGTTGGTTTGTTTGTTTGTTGGTTTGTTGGCTTGTTGGTTTGTTGGTTTGTTGGTTTGTTGGTTTGTTGGTTTGTTGGTTTGTTGGTTTTTTGGTTTGTTGATTTGTTGGTTTGTTGTGTTGTTGGTTTGTTGGTTGGTTGATTTGTTTGTTTGTTGGTTTGTTGGTTTGTTGGCTTGTTGGCTTGTTGGTTTGTTGGTTTGTTGGTTTGTTGGTTTGTTGGTTTGTTGGTTTGTTGGTTTGTTCGTTTGTTGGGTTGTTTGTTTGTTGGTTTGTTGGTTTGTTCGGTTGTTGGTTTGTTGGTTTGTTGGTTTGTTGGTTTGTTGGTTTGTTGGTTTGTTGGTTTGTTGGTTTGTTGGTTTGTTGGTTTGTTGGTTTGTTGGTTTGTTTGTTTGTTGGTTTGTTCGTTTGTTGGTTTGTTCGTTTGTTGGTTTGTTGGCTTGTTCGTTTTTTGGTTTGTTGGTTTGTTGATTTTTTGGCTTGTTGGCTGGTTGGTTTGTTGGTTTGTTCGTTTGTTGGTTTGTTCGTTTGTTGGTTTGTTTGTTTGTTGGTTTGTTGGTTTGTTGGTTTGTTGGTTTGTTGGTTTGTTGGTTTGTCGTTTGTTGGTTTGTTCGTTTGTTGGTTTGTTTGTTTGTTGGTTTGTTGGTTTGTTGGTTTGTTGGTTTGTTGGTTTGTTGGTTTGTTGGTTTGTTGGTTTGTTGGTTTGTTGGTTTGTTGGTTTGTTGGTTTGTTGGTTTGTTGGTTTGTTGGTTTGTTGGTTTGTTTGTTTGTTGGTTTGTTTGTTGGTTGGGTTGTTCGTTTGTTGGTTTGTTGGTTTGTTGGTTTGTTTGTTTGTTGGTTTGTTTGCTTGTTGGTTTGTTGGTTTGTTGGTTTGTTGGTTTGTTGGTTTGTTGGTTTGTTGGTTTGTTGGTTTTTTGGTTTGTTGGTTTGTTGGTTTGTTGGTTTGTTGGTTTGTTGATTTGTTTGTTTGTTGGTTTGTTGGTTTGTTGGTTTGTTGGTTTGTTGGTTTGTTGGTTTGTTGGTTTGTTGATTTGTTTGTTTGTTGGTTTGTTGGTTTGTTGGCTTGTTGGCTTGTTGGTTTGTTTGCTTGTTGGTTTGTTGGTTTGTTGGTTTGTTGGCTTGTTGGTTTGTTGGTTTTTTGGTTTGTTGGCTTGTTGGCTTGTTGGTTTGTTGGTTTGTTGGTTTGTTGGTTTGTTGGTGTGTTGGTTTGTTGGCTTGTTGGCTTGTTGGTTTGTTGGTTTGTTGGTTTGTTGGTTTGTTGGCTTTTTGGTTTGTTGGCTTGTTGGTTTGTTGGTTTGTTGGATTGTTGGTTTGTTGGTTTGTTGATTTGTTTGTTTGTTGGTTTGTTGGTTTGTTGGCTTGTTGGCTTGTTGGTTTGTTTGCTTGTTGGTTTGTTGGTTTGTTGGTTTGTTGGCTTGTTGGTTTGTTGGTTTTTTGGTTTGTTGGCTTGTTGGCTTGTTGGTTTGTTGGTTTGTTGGTTTGTTGGTTTGTTGGTGTGTTGGTTTGTTGGCTTGTTGGCTTGTTGGTTTGTTGGTTTGTTGGTTTGTTGGTTTGTTGGTTTGTTGGCTTTTTGGTTTGTTGGCTTGTTGGTTTGTTGGTTTGTTGGATTGTTGGTTTGTTGGTTTATTGGTTTGTTGGTTTGTTGGTTTGTTGGCTTGTTGGCTTGGTGGTTTGTTGGTTTGTTGGTTTATTTGTTTGTTGGTTTGTTCGTTTGTTAGTTTGTGGGTTTGTTGGTTTGTTGGCTTATTGGTTTGTTGGTTTGTCGGTTTGTTGGTTTGTTGGCTTGTTGGTTTGTTGGTTTGTTGGTTTGTTCGTTTGTTGGCTTGTTGGTTTGTTGTTTTTTTTGTTTGTTTTTTGGTTTGTTCCTTGGTTTGTTGGTTTGTTGGTTTGTTGGTTTGTTGGCTTGTTGGCTTGTTGGTTTGTTGGTTTGTTCGTTTGTTGGTTTGTTGGTTTGTTGGTTTGTTGGTTTGTTGGTTTGTTGGTTTATTGGTTTGTTGGTTTGTTGGTTTGTTGGCTTGTTGGCTTGTTGGTTTGTTGGTTTGTTCGTTTGTTGGTTTTTGGTTTGTTGGTTTGTTGGTTTGTTTGTTTGTTGGTTGTTGGTTTGTTGGTTTGTTGGCTTGTTGGTTTGTTGGTTTGTTGGTTTGTTGGTTTGTTGGTTTGTTGGTTTGTTGGTTTGTTGATTTGTTGGCTTGTTGGTGTGTTGGCTTGTCGGCGTGTTGGTTTTTTGGTTTGTTGGTTTGTTGGTTTGTTTGTTTGTTGGTTTGTTCGTTTGTTAGTTTGTGGGTTTGTTGGTTTGTTGGCTTATTGGTTTGTTGGTTTGTCGGTTTGTTGGTTTGTTGGCTTGTTGGTTTGTTGGTTTGTTGGTTTGTTCGTTTGTTGGCTTGTTGGTTTTTTTGTTTGTTTTTTGGTTTGTTACTTGGTTTGTTGGTTTGTTGGTTTGTTGGTTTGTTGGCTTGTTGGCTTGTTGGTTTGTTGGTTTGTTCGTTTGTTGGTTTTTGGTTTGTTGGTTTGTTGGTTTGTTTGTTTGTTGGTTGTTGGTTTGTTGGTTTGTTGGCTTGTTGGTTTGTTGGTTTGTTGGTTTGTTGGTTTGTTGGTTTGTTGGTTTGTTGGTTTGTTGATTTGTTGGCTTGTTGGCTTGTTGGTTTGTTGGTTTGTTGGTTTGTTTGTTTGTTGGTTTGTTTGTTTGTTCGTTTGTTGGTTTGTTGATTTTTTTGTTTGTTTTTTGGTTTGTTACTTGGTTTGTTGGTTTGTTGGTTTGTTGGTTTGTTGGCTTGTTGGCTTGTTGGTTTGTTGGTTTGTTCGTTTGTTCGTTTGTTGGTTTGTTGGTTTGTTGGTTTGTTGACTTGTTAGCTTGTTGGTTTGTTGGTTTGTTCGTTTGTTGGTTTTTGGTTTGTTGGTTTGTTGGTTTGTTTGTTTGTTGGTTGTTGGTTTGTTGGTTTGTTGGCTTGTTGGTTTGTTGGTTTGTTGGCTTGTTGGTTTGTTAGTTTGTTCGTTTGTTGGTTTGCTGGTTTGTTGATTTGTTGGTTTGTTCGTTTGTTGGTTTGTTATTTTGTTGGCTTGTTTGGTTTGTTGGTTTGTTGGTTTGTTGGTTTGTTGGTTTGTTGGCTTGTTGGTTTGTTGGTTTGTTGGTTTGTTGGTTTGTTGGTTTGTTGGTTTGTTGGTTTGTTGGTTTGTTGGTTTGTTGGTTTGTTTGTTTGTTGGTTTGTTTGTTGGTTGGTTTGTTCGTTTGTTGGTTTGTTGGTTTGTTGGCTTCTTTGTTTGGTGGTTTGTTGGCTTGTTGGTTTGTCGGTTTGTTAGTTTGTTGGTTTGTTGGGTTGTTGGTTTTTTGGTTTGTTGGTTTGTTGGTTTGTTGGTTTGTTGATTTGTTTGTTTGTTGGTTTGTTGGCTTGTTGGCTTGTTGGTTTGTTGGTTTGTTTGTTTGTTGGTTTGTTGGTTTGTTGGTTTGTTGGTTTGTTCGTTTGTTGGTTTGTTGGTTTGTTGGCTTGTTGGTTTGTTTGTTTGTGGGTTTGTTCGTTTGTTGGTTTGTTGGTTTGTTAGTTTTTTGGTTTGTTGGTTTGTTGGTTTTTTTGGCTTGTTGGCGTGTTGGTTTGTTGGTTTGTTCGTTTGTTGGTTTGTTCGTTTGTTGGTTTGTTTGTTTGTTAGTTAGTTGGTTTGTTGGTTTGTTGGTTTGTTGGTTTGTTGGCTTGTTGGTTTGTTGGTTTGTTAGTTTGTTCGTTTGTTGGCTTGTTAGTTTGTTGGCTTGTTGGTTTGTTGGTTTGTTGGTTTGTTGGTTTGTTGGTTTGTTGGTTTGTTGGTTTGTTGGTTTGTTGGTTTGTTGGTTTGTTCGTTTTTGGTGTGTTGGTGTGTTGATTTGTTGGATTGTTGGTTTGTTGGTTTTGTGGTTTGTTGGCTTGTTGGTTTGTTGGTTTGTTAGTTTGTTCGTTTGTTGACTTGTGGGTTTGTTGGCTTGTTGGTTTGTTGGTTTGTTGGTTTGTCGGTGTGTTGGTTTGTTGGTTTGTTGGTTTGTTGGTTTGTTGGTTTGTTCGTTTGTTGGTTTGTTGGCTTGTTGGTTTGTTGGTTTGTTGGTTTGTTGGCTTGTTGGCTTGTTGGTTTGTTGGTTTGTTCGTTTGTTGGTTTGTTGGATTGTTGGTTTGTTGGTTTGTTGGTTTGTTGGTTTGTTGGTTTGTTGGTTTGTTGGTTTGTTGGTTTGTTGGTTTATTGGTTTGTTGGTTTGTTGGTTTGTTGGTTTGTTGGCTTGTTGGCTTGTTGGTTTGTTGGTTTGTTGGTTTGTTCGTTTGTTGGTTTGTTGGTTTGTTGGTTTGTTGGTATGTTGGTTTGTTGGTTTGTTTGTTTGTTGGTTTGTTCGTTTGTTGGTTTGTTGGTTTGTTTATTTTTTGGTTTGTTGGTTTGTTGGTTTTTTTGGCTTGTTGGCTGGTTGGTTTGTTGGTTTGTTCGTTTGTTGGTTTGTTCGTTTGTTGGTTTGTTTGTTTGTTAGTTAGTTGGTTTGTTGGTTGGTTGGTTTGTTGGTTTGTTGGCTTGTGGGTTTGTTGGTTTGTTAGTTTGTTCGTTTGTTGGCTTGTTAGTTTGTTGGCTTGTTGGTTTGTTGGTTTGTTGGTTTGTTGGTTTGTTGGTTTGTTGGTTTGTTGGTTTGTTGGTTTGTTCGTTTGTTGGTGTGTTGGTGTGTTGATTTGTTGGCTTATTGGTTTGTTGGTTTTGTGGTTTGTTGAATTGTTGGTTTGTTGGTTTGTTGGTTTGTTGGTTTGTTGGTTTGTTGGTTTGTTGGTTTGTTCGTTTTTGGTGTGTTGGTGTGTTGATTTGTTGGCTTGTTGGTTTGTTGGTTTTGTGGTTTGTTGGCTTGTTGGTTTATTGGTTTGTTAGTTTGTTCGTTTGTTGACTTGTGGGTTTGTTGGCTTGTTGGTTTGTTGGTTTGTTGGTTTGTCGGTGTGTTGGTTTGTTGGTTTGTTGGTTTGTTGGTTTGTTGGTTTGTTGGTTTGTTGGCTTGTTGGCTTGTTGGTTTGTTGGTTTGTTCGTTTGTTGGTTTGTTGGTTTGTTGGTTTGTTGGTTTGTTGGTTTGTTGGTTTGTTGGTTTGTTGGTTTGTTGGTTTATTGGTTTCTTGGTTTGTTGGTTGGTTGGTTTGTTGGTTTGTTGGCTTGTTGGCTTATTGGTTTGTTGGTTTGTTCGTTTGTTGGTTTGTTGGTTTGTTGGTTTGTTGGTTTGTTGGTTTGTTGGTTTGTTGGGTTGTTGGTTTTTTGGTTTGTTGGTTTGTTGGTTTGTTGGTTTGTTGATTTGTTTGTTTGTTGGTTTGTTGGTTTGTTGGCTTGTTGGCTTGTTGGTTTGTTGGTTTGTTTGTTTGTTGGTTTGTTGGTTTGTTGGTTTGTTGGTTTGTTCGTTTGTTGGTTTGTTGGTTTGTTGGCTTGTTGGTTTGTTTGTTTGTGGGTTTGTTCGTTTGTTGGTTTGTTGGTTTGTTAGTTTTTTGGTTTGTTGGTTTGTTGGTTTTTTTGGCTTGTTGGCGTGTTGGTTTGTTGGTTTGTTCGTTTGTTGGTTTGTTCGTTTGTTGGTTTGTTTGTTTGTTAGTTAGTTGGTTTGTTGGTTTGTTGGTTTGTTGGTTTGTTGGCTTGTTGGTTTGTTGGTTTGTTAGTTTGTTCGTTTGTTGGCTTGTTAGTTTGTTGGCTTGTTGGTTTGTTGGTTTGTTGGTTTGTTGGTTTGTTGGTTTGTTGGTTTGTTGGTTTGTTGGTTTGTTGGTTTGTTGGTTTGTTCGTTTTTGGTGTGTTGGTGTGTTGATTTGTTGGATTGTTGGTTTGTTGGTTTTGTGGTTTGTTGGCTTGTTGGTTTGTTGGTTTGTTAGTTTGTTCGTTTGTTGACTTGTGGGTTTGTTGGCTTGTTGGTTTGTTGGTTTGTTGGTTTGTCGGTGTGTTGGTTTGTTGGTTTGTTGGTTTGTTGGTTTGTTGGTTTGTTCGTTTGTTGGTTTGTTGGCTTGTTGGTTTGTTGGTTTGTTGGTTTGTTGGCTTGTTGGCTTGTTGGTTTGTTGGTTTGTTCGTTTGTTGGTTTGTTGGTTTGTTGGTTTGTTGGTTTGTTGGTTTGTTGGTTTGTTGGTTTGTTGGTTTGTTGGTTTGTTGGTTTATTGGTTTGTTGGTTTGTTGGTTTGTTGGTTTGTTGGCTTGTTGGCTTGTTGGTTTGTTGGTTTGTTGGTTTGTTCGTTTGTTGGTTTGTTGGTTTGTTGGTTTGTTGGTATGTTGGTTTGTTGGTTTGTTTGTTTGTTGGTTTGTTCGTTTGTTGGTTTGTTGGTTTGTTTATTTTTTGGTTTGTTGGTTTGTTGGTTTTTTTGGCTTGTTGGCTGGTTGGTTTGTTGGTTTGTTCGTTTGTTGGTTTGTTCGTTTGTTGGTTTGTTTGTTTGTTAGTTAGTTGGTTTGTTGGTTGGTTGGTTTGTTGGTTTGTTGGCTTGTGGGTTTGTTGGTTTGTTAGTTTGTTCGTTTGTTGGCTTGTTAGTTTGTTGGCTTGTTGGTTTGTTGGTTTGTTGGTTTGTTGGTTTGTTGGTTTGTTGGTTTGTTGGTTTGTTGGTTTGTTCGTTTGTTGGTGTGTTGGTGTGTTGATTTGTTGGCTTATTGGTTTGTTGGTTTTGTGGTTTGTTGGCTTGTTGGTTTGTTGGTTTGTTGGTTTGTTGGTTTGTTGGTTTGTTGGTTTGTTGGTTTGTTCGTTTTTGGTGTGTTGGTGTGTTGATTTGTTGGCTTGTTGGTTTGTTGGTTTTGTGGTTTGTTGGCTTGTTGGTTTATTGGTTTGTTAGTTTGTTCGTTTGTTGACTTGTGGGTTTGTTGGCTTGTTGGTTTGTTGGTTTGTTGGTTTGTCGGTGTGTTGGTTTGTTGGTTTGTTGGTTTGTTGGTTTGTTGGTTTGTTGGTTTGTTGGCTTGTTGGCTTGTTGGTTTGTTGGTTTGTTCGTTTGTTGGTTTGTTGGTTTGTTGGTTTGTTGGTTTGTTGGTTGGTTGGTTTGTTGGTTTATTGGTTTCTTGGTTTGTTGGTTGGTTGGTTTGTTGGTTTGTTGGCTTGTTGGCTTATTGGTTTGTTGGTTTGTTCGTTTGTTGGTTTGTTGGTTTGTTGGTTTGTTGGTTTGTTGGTTTGTTGGTTTGTTTGTTTGTTGGTTTGTTCTTTTGTTGGTTTGTTGGTTTGTTCGTTTGTTGGTTTGTTCGTTTGTTGGTTTGTTCGTTTGTTGGTTTGTTTGTTTGTTAGTTAGTTGGTTTGTTGGTTGGTTGGTTTGTTGGTTTGTTTGCTTGTGGGTTGTTGGTTTGTTAGTTTGTTCGTTTGTTGGCTTGTTAGTTTGTTGGCTTGTTGGTTTGTTGGTTTGTTGGTTTGTTGGTTTGTTGGTTTGTTGGTTTGTTGGTTTATTGGTTTGTTCGTTTGTTGGTGTGTTGGTGTGTTGATTTGTTGGCTTGTTGGTTTGTTGGTTTTGTGGTTTGTTGGCTTGTTGGTTTGTTGGTTTGTTAGTTTGTTCGTTTGTTGACTTGTGGGTTTGTTGGCTTGTTGGTTTGTTGGTTTGTTGGTTTGTTGGTGTGTTGGTTTGTTGGTTTGTTGGTTTGTTGGTTTGTTCGTTTGTTGGTTTGTTGGCTTGTTGGTTTGTTGGTTTTTTGGTTTGTTGGTTTGTTTGTTTGTTGGTTTGTTCGTTTGTTGGTTTGTTGGTTTGTTCGTTTTTTGGTTGGTTGGTTTGTTGGTTTTTTTGGCTTGTTGGCTGGTTGGTTTGTTGGTTTGTTCGTTTGTTGGTTTGTTCGTTTGTTGGTTTGTTTGTTTGTTAGTTAGTGGGTTTGTTGGTTTGTTGGTTTGTTGGTTTGTTGGTTTGTTCGTTTTTTTTGGTGTGTTGGTGTGTTGATTTGTTAGCTTGTTGGTTTGTTGGTTTTGTGGTTTGTTGGCTTGTTGGTTTGTTGGTTTGTTAGTTTGTTCGTTTGTTGATTTGTGGGTTTGTTGGCTTGTTGGTTTGTTGGTTTGTTGGTTTGTCGGTGTGTTGGTTTGTTGGTTTGTTGGTTTGTTGGTTTGTTCGTTTGTTGGTTTGTTGGTTTGTTGGTTTGTTGGCTTGTTGGCTTGTTGGTTTGTTGGTTTGTTCGTTTGTTGGTTTGTTGGTTTGTTGGTTTGTTGGTTTGTTGGTTTGTTGGTTTGTTGGTTTGTTGGTTTGTTGGTTTGTTGGTTTGTTGGTTTATTGGTTTGTTGGTTTGTTGGTTTGTTGGTTTGTTGGCTTGTTGGCTTGTTGGTTTGTTGGTTTGTTCGTTTGTTGGTTTGTTGGTTTGTTGGTTTGTTGGTTTGTTGGTTTGTTGGTTTGTTGGTTTGTTTGTTTGTTGGTTTGTTCGTTTGTTGATTTGTTGGTTTGTTCGTTTTTTGGTTTGTGGGTTTGTTGGTTTTTTTGGCTTGTTGGCTGGTTGGTTTGTTGGTTTGTTCATTTGTTGGTTTGTTCGTTTGTTGGTTTGTTTGTTTGTTAGTTAGTTGGTTTGTTGGTTGATTGGTTTGTTGGTTTGTTGGCTTGTGGGTTTGTTGGTTTGTTAGTTTGTTCGTTTGTTGGCTTGTTAGTTTGTTGGCTTGTTGGTTTGTTGGTTTGTTGGTTTGTTGGTTTGTTGGTTTGTTGGTTTGTTGGTTTGTTCGTTTGTTGGTGTGTTGGTGTGTTGATTTGTTGGCTTGTTGGTTTGTTGGTTTTGTGGTTTATTGGCTTGTTGGTTTGTTGGTTTGTTAGTTTGTTCGTTTGTTGACTTGTGGGTTTGTTGGCTTGTTGGCTTGTTGGTTTGTTGGTTTGTTGGTTTGTTGGTGTGTTGGTTTGTTGGTTTGTTGGTTTGTTGGTTTGTTCATTTGTTGGTTTGTTGGCTTGTTGGTTTGTTGGTTTGTTGGTTTGTTGGCTTGTTGGCTTGTTGGTTTGTTGGTTTGTTCGTTTGTTGGTTTGTTGGTTTGTTGGTTTGTTGGTTTGTTGGTTTGTTGGTTTGTTGGTTTGTTGGCTTGTTGGCTTGGTGGTTTGTTGGTTTGTTGGTTTGTTGGTTTGTTGGTTTGTTGGCTTGTCGGCGTGTTGGTTTGTTGGTTTGTTGGTTTGTTGGTTTGTTTGTTTGTTGGTTTATTCGTTTGTTAGTTTGTGGGTTTGTTGGTTTGTTGGCTTATTGGTTTGTTGGTTTGTCGGTTTGTTGGTTTGTTGGCTTGTTGGTTTGTTGGTTTGTTGGTTTGTTCGTTTGTTGGCTTGTTGGTTTGTTGGCTTGTTGGCTTTTTGGTTTGTTGGTTTGTTGGTTTGTTGGTTTGTTGGTTTGTTGATTTGTTGGCTTGTTGGCTTGTTGGTTTGTTGGTTTGTTGGTTTGTTGGTTTGTTGGTTTGTTTGTTTGTTGGTTTGTTCGTTTGTTCGTTTGTCGGTTTGTTGGTTTTTTTGTTTGTTTTTTTGTTTGTTACTTGGTTTGTTGGTTTGTTGGTTTGTTGGTTTGTTGGCTTGTTGGCTTGTTGGTTTGTTGGTTTGTTCGTTTGTTGGTTTGTTGGTTTGTTGGTTTGTTGGTTTGTTGGTTTGTTGGTTTGTTGGTTTGTTGGTTTGTTGGTTTATTGGTTTGTTGGTTTGTTGGTTTGTTGGCTTGTTAGCTTGTTGGTTTGTTGGTTTGTTCGTTTGTTGGTTTTTGGTTTGTTGGTTTGTTTTTTTGTTTGTTTGTTGGTTTGTTGGTTTGTTGGTTTGTTGGTTTGTTGGTTTGTTGGTTTGTTGGTTTGTTGGCTTGTTGGTTTGTTAGTTTGTTCATTTGTTGGTTTGCTGGTTTGTTGATTTGTTGGTTTGTTGGGTTGTGGGTTTGTTATTTTGTTGGCTTGTTTGCTTGTAGGCTTGTTGGTTTGTTGGTTTGTTGGTTTGTTGGTTTGTTGGCTTGTTGGTTTGTTGGTTTGTTGGTTTGTTGGTTTGTTGGTTTGTTGGTTTGTTGGTTTGTTGGTTTCTTGGTTTCTTGGTTTGTTTGTTTGTTGGTTTGTTTGTTGGTTGGTTTGTTCGTTTGTTGGTTTGTTGGTTTGTTGGCTTCTTTGTTTGGTGGTTTGTTGGCTTGTTGGTTTGTTGGTTTGTTAGTTTGTTGGTTTGTTGGGTTGTTGGTTTTTTGGTTTGTTGGTTTGTTGGTTTGTTGGTTTGTTGGTTTGTTGATTTGTTTGTTTGTTGGTTTGTTGGTTTGTTGGCTTGTTGGCTTGTTGGTTTGTTGGTTTGTTTGTTTGTTGGTTTGTTCGTTTGTTGGTTTGTTGGTTTGTTCGTTTTTTGGTTTGTTGGGTTGTTGGTTTTTTTGGCTTGTTGGCTGGTTGGTTTGTTGGTTTGTTTGTTTGTTGGTTTGTTCGTTTGTTGGTTTGTTTGTTTGTTAGTTAGTTGGTTTGTTGGTTTGTTGGTTTGTTGGTTTGTTGGCTTGTTGGTTTGTTGGTTTGTTAGTTTGTTCGTTTGTTGGCTTGTTGGTTTGTTGGTTTGTTCGTTTTTTGGTTTGTGGGTTTGTTGGTTTTTTTGGCTTGTTGGCTGGTTGGTTTGTTGGTTTGTTCATTTGTTGGTTTGTTCGTTTGTTGGTTTGTTTGTTTGTTAGTTAGTTGGTTTGTTGGTTGATTGGTTTGTTGGTTTGTTGGCTTGTGGGTTTGTTGGTTTGTTAGTTTGTTCGTTTGTTGGCTTGTTAGTTTGTTGGCTTGTTGGTTTGTTGGTTTGTTGGTTTGTTGGTTTGTTGGTTTGTTGGTTTGTTGGTTTGTTCGTTTGTTGGTGTGTTGGTGTGTTGATTTGTTGGCTTGTTGGTTTGTTGGTTTTGTGGTTTGTTGGGTTGTGGGTTTGTTATTTTGTTGGCTTGTTTGCTTGTAGGCTTGTTGGTTTGTTGGTTTGTTGGTTTGTTGGTTTGTTGGCTTGTTGGCTTGTTGGTTTGTTGGTTTGTTCGTTTGTTGGTTTGTTGGTTTGTTGGTTTGTTGGTTTGTTGGTTTGTTGGTTTGTTGGTTTGTTGGTTTGTTTGTTTGTTGGTTTGTTCGTTTGTTGATTTGTTGGTTTGTTCGTTTTTTGGTTTGTGGGTTTGTTGGTTTTTTTGGCTTGTTGGCTGGTTGGTTTGTTGATTTGTTCATTTGTTGGTTTGTTCGTTTGTTGGTTTGTTTGTTTGTTAGTTAGTTGGTTTGTTGGTTGATTGGTTTGTTGGTTTGTTGGCTTGTGGGTTTGTTGGTTTGTTAGTTTGTTCGTTTGTTGGCTTGTTAGTTTCTTGGCTTGTTGGTTTGTTGGTTTGTTGGTTTGTTGGTTTGTTGGTTTGTTGGTTTGTTGGTTTGTTCGTTTGTTGGTGTGTTGGTGTGTTGATTTGTTGGCTTGTTGGTTTGTTGGTTTTGTGGTTTGTTGGCTTGTTGGTTTGTTGGTTTGTTGGTTTGTTAGTTTGTTCGTTTGTTGACTTGTGGGTTTGTTGGCTTGTTGGTTTGTTGGTTTGTTGGTTTGTTGGTGTGTTGGTTTGTTGGTTTGTTGGTTTGTTGGTTTGTTCATTTGTTGGTTTGTTGGCTTGTTGGTTTGTTGGTTTGTTGGTTTGTTGGCTTGTTGGCTTGTTGGTTTGTTGGTTTGTTCGTTTGTTGGTTTGTTGGTTTGTTGGTTTGTTGGTTTGTTGGTTTGTTGGTTTGTTGGCTTGTTGGCTTGGTGGTTTGTTGGTTTGTTGGTTTGTTGGTTTGTTGGTTTGTTGGCTTGTCGGCGTGTTGGTTTGTTGGTTTGTTGGTTTGTTGGTTTGTTTGTTTGTTGGTTTATTCGTTTGTTAGTTTGTGGGTTTGTTGGTTTGTTGGCTTATTGGTTTGTTGGTTTGTCGGTTTGTTGGTTTGTTGGCTTGTTGGTTTGTTGGTTTGTTGGTTTGTTCGTTTGTTGGCTTGTTGGTTTGTTGGCTTGTTGGCTTTTTGGTTTGTTGGTTTGTTGGTTTGTTGGTTTGTTGGTTTGTTGATTTGTTGGCTTGTTGGCTTGTTGGTTTGTTGGTTTGTTGGTTTGTTGGTTTGTTGGTTTGTTTGTTTGTTGGTTTGTTCGTTTGTTCGTTTGTCGGTTTGTTGGTTTTTTTGTTTGTTTTTTTGTTTGTTACTTGGTTTGTTGGTTTGTTGGTTTGTTGGTTTGTTGGCTTGTTGGCTTGTTGGTTTGTTGGTTTGTTCGTTTGTTGGTTTGTTGGTTTGTTGGTTTGTTGGTTTGTTGGTTTGTTGGTTTGTTGGTTTGTTGGTTTATTGGTTTGTTGGTTTGTTGGTTTGTTGGCTTGTTAGCTTGTTGGTTTGTTGGTTTGTTCGTTTGTTGGTTTTTGGTTTGTTGGTTTGTTTTTTTGTTTGTTTGTTGGTTTGTTGGTTTGTTGGTTTGTTGGTTTGTTGGTTTGTTGGCTTGTTGGTTTGTTAGTTTGTTCGTTTGTTGGTTTGCTGGTTTGTTAATTTGTTGGTTTGTTGGGTTGTGGGTTTGTTATTTTGTTGGCTTGTTTGCTTGTAGGCTTGTTGGTTTGTTGGTTTGTTGGTTTGTTGGTTTGTTGGCTTGTTGGTTTGTTGGTTTGTTGGTTTGTTGGTTTGTTGGTTTGTTGGTTTGTTGGTTTGTTGGTTTCTTGGTTTCTTGGTTTGTTTGTTTGTTGGTTTGTTTGTTGGTTGGTTTGTTCGTTTGTTGGTTTGTTGGTTTGTTGGCTTCTTTGTTTGGTGGTTTGTTGGCTTGTTGGTTTGTTGGTTTGTTAGTTTGTTGGTTTGTTGGGTTGTTGGTTTTTTGGTTTGTTGGTTTGTTGGTTTGTTGGTTTGTTGGTTTGTTGATTTGTTTGTTTGTTGGTTTGTTGGTTTGTTGGCTTGTTGGCTTGTTGGTTTGTTGGTTTGTTTGTTTGTTGGTTTGTTGGTTTGTTGGTTTGTTGGTTTGTTGGTTTGTTGGTTTGTTGGTTTGTTGGTTTGTTGGTTTGTTTGTTTGTTGGTTTGTTCGTTTGTTGGTTTGTTGGTTTGTTCGTTTTTTGGTTTGTTGGGTTGTTGGTTTTTTTGGCTTGTTGGCTGGTTGGTTTGTTGGTTTGTTTGTTTGTTGGTTTGTTCGTTTGTTGGTTTGTTTGTTTGTTAGTTAGTTGGTTTGTTGGTTTGTTGGTTTGTTGGTTTGTTGGCTTGTTGGTTTGTTGGTTTGTTAGTTTGTTCGTTTGTTGGCTTGTTAGTTTGTTGGTTTGTTGGTTTGTTGGTTTGTTGGTTTGTTGGTTTCTTGGTTTGTTCGTTTGTTGGTGTGTTGGTGTGTTAATTTGTTGGCTTTTTGGTTTGTTGGTGTTGTGGTTTGTTGGCTTGTTGGTTTGTTGGTTTGTTAGTTTGTTCGTTTGTTGACTTGTGGGTTTGTTGGCTTGTTGGTTTGTTGGTTTGTTGGTTTGTTGGTGTGTTGGTTTGTTGGTTTGTTGGTTTGTTCGTTTGTTGGTTTGTTGGCTTGTTGGTTTGTTGGTTTGTTGGTTTGTTGGCTTGTTGGCTTGTTGGTTTGTTGGTTTGTTTGTTTGTTGGTTTGTTGGTTTGTTGGTTTGTTGGTTTGTTGGTTTGTTGGTTTGTTGGTTTGTTGGTTTGTTGGTTTGTTGGTTTATTGGTTTGTTGGTTTGTTGGTTTGTTGGATTGTTGGCTTGTTGGTTTATTGGTTTGTTCGTTTGTTGGTTTGTTGGTTTGTTGGTTTGTTGGTTTGTTTGTTTGTTCGTTTGTTGGTTTGTTGGCTTGTTGGTTTGTTGGTTTGTTGGTTTGTTGGTTTGTTGGTGTGTTGGTTTGTTGGTTTGTTGGTTTGTTCGTTTGTTGGTTTGTTGGCTTGTTGGTTTGATGGTTTGTTAGTTTGTTCGTTTGTTGGTTTGCTGGTTTGTTGATTTATTGGTTTGTTGGGTTGTTGGTTTGTTATTTTGTTGGCTTGTTGGCTTGTTGGTTTGTTGGTTTGTTGGCTTGTTGGTTTGTTGGTTTGTTGGTTTGTTGGTGTGTTGGTTTATTGGTTTTTTGGTTTGTTGGTTTGTTGGTTTGTTGGTTTGTTGGTTTGTTGATTTGTTTTTTTGTTGGTTTGTTGGTTTGTTGGTTTGTTGGCTTGTTGACTTGTTGGTTTGTTGGTTTGTTGGCTTGTTGGTTTGTTGGTTTGTTGGTTTGTTGGTTTGTTGGTTTATTGGTTTGTTGGTCTGTTGGTTTGTTGGTTTGTTCGTTTGTTGGGTTGTTTGTTTGTTGGTTTGTTGGTTTGTTCGTTTGTTGGTTTGTTGGTTTGTTGGTTTGTAGGTTTGTTGGTTTGTTGGTTTGTTGTTTTGTTGGTTTATTTGTTTGTTGGTTTGTTGGTTTGTTGGTTTGTTGATTTGTTGGTTTGTTGATTTGTTGGCTTGTTGGGTTGTTGGTTTGTTATTTTGTTGGCTTGTTGGCTTGTTGGTTTGCTGGTTTGTTGGTTTGTTGGCTTGTTGGTTTGTTGGTTTGTTGGTTTGTTGGTGTGTTGGTTTATTGGTTTTTTGGTTTGTTGGTTTGTTGGTTTGTTGGTTTGTTGGTTTGTTGATTTGTTTGTTTGTTGGTTTGTTGGTTTGTTGGTTTGTTGGCTTGTTGACTTGTTGGTTTGTTGGTTTGTTGGCTTGTTGGTTTGTTGGTTTGTTGGTTTGTTGGTTTGTTGGTTTGTTGGTTTGTTGGTTTGTTGGTTTGTTCGTTTGTTGGGTTGTTTGTTTGTTGGTTTGTTGGTTTGTTGGTTTGTTGGTTTGTTGGTTTGTTGGTTTGTTGGTTTGTTGGTTTGTTGGTTTGTTGGTTTATTGGTTTGTTGGTTTGTTGGTTTGTTGGTTTGTTGGTTTGTTGGTTTGTTGGTTTGTTGATTTGTTTGTTTGTTGGTTTGTTGGCTTGTTCACTTGTTGGTTTGTTGGTTTGTTGGCTTGTTGGTTTGTTGGTTTGTTGGTTTGTTGGTTTGTTGGTTTGTTGGTTTGTTGGCTTGTTGGTTTGTTGGCTTGTTGGTTTGTTAGTTTGTTGGCGTTTTGGTCACTTGGTTTGTTGGGTTGTTGGTTCGTTGGTTTGTTGGCTTGTTGGTTTGTTGGCTTGTTGGTTTGTTGGTTTGTTGGTTTGTTGGTTTTTTGGTTTGTTGGTTTGTTGGTTGTTGGCTTGTTGGTTTGTTGGTTTGTTGGCTTGTTGGCTTGTTGGTTTGTTGGTTTGTTGGTTTGTTCGTTTGTTGGTTTGTTGGTTTGTTGGTTTGTTGGTTTGTTGGTTTGTTGGTTTGTTGGTTTGTTGGTTTATTGGTTTGTTGGTTTGTTGGTTTGTTGGATTGTTGGCTTGTTGGTTTGTTGGTTTGTTCGTTTGTTGGTTTTTGGTTTGTTGGTTTGTTTATTGGTTTGTTTGTTGGTTTGTTGGTTTGTTGGTTTGTTGGCTTGTTGGTTTGTTGGTTTGTTGGTTTGTTGGCTTGTTGGTTTGTTAGTTTGTTCGTTTGTTGGTTTGCTGGTTTGTTGATTTGTTGGTTTGTTGGGTTGTGGGTTTGTTATTTTGTTGGCTTGTTTACTTGTTGGCTTGTTGGTTTGTTGGTTTGTTGGTTTGTTGGTTTGTTGGCTTGTTGGTTTGTTGGTTTGTTGGTTTGTTGGTTTGTTGGTTTGTTGGTTTGTTGGTTTGTTGGTTTGTTTGTTTGTTGGTTTGTTGGTTTGTTCGTTTGTTGGTTTGTTGGTTTGTTGGCTTCTTTGTTTGGTGGTTTGTTGGCTTGTTGGTTTGTTGGTTTGTTAGTTTGTTGGTTTGTTGTGTTGTTGCTTTTTTGGTTTGTTGGTTTGTTGGTTTGTTGGTTTGTTGGTTTGTTGATTTGTTTGTTTGTTGGTTTGTTGGTTTGTTGGCTTGTTGGCTTGTTGGTTTGTTGGTTTGTTTGTTTGTTGGTTTGTTGGTTTGTTGGTTTGTTGGTTTGTTGGTTTGTTGGTTTGTTGGTTTGTTGGTTTGTTGGTTTGTTGGTTTGTTGGTTTGTTTGTTTGTTGGTTTGTTCGTTTGTTGGTTTGTTGGTTTGTTCGTTTTTTGGTTTGTTGGTTTGTTGGTTTTTTTGGCTTGTTGGCTGGTTGGTTTGTTGGTTTGTTCGTTTGTTGGTTTGTTCGTTTGTTGGTTTGTTTGTTTGTTAGTTAGTTGGTTTGTTGGTTTGTTGGTTTGTTGGTTTGTTGGCTTGTTGGTTTGTTGGTTTGATAGTTTGTTCGTTTGTTGGCTTGTTAGTTTGTTGGCTTGTTGGTTTGTTGGTTTGTTGGTTTGTTGGTTTGTTGGTTTGTTGGTTTGTTGGTTTGTTGGTTTGTTCGTTTGTTGGTGTGTTGGTGTGTTGATTTGTTGGCTTTTTGGTTTGTTGGTGTTGTGGTTTGTTGGGTTGTTGGTTTGTTGGTTTGTTAGTTTGTTCGTTTGTTGACTTGTGGGTTTGTTGGCTTGTTGGTTTGTTGGTTTGTTGGTTTGTTGGTGTGTTGGTTTGTTGGTTTGTTGGTTTGTTCGTTTGTTGGTTTGTTGGCTTGTTGGTTTGTTGGTTTGTTGGTTTGTTGGCTTGTTGGCTTGTTGGTTTGTTGGTTTGTTCGTTTGTTGGTTTGTTGGTTTGTTGGTTTGTTGGTTTGTTGGTTTGTTGGTTTGTTGGTTTGTTGGTTTGTTGGTTTGTTGGTTTATTGGTTTGTTGGTTTGTTGGTTTGTTGGCTTGTTGGCTTGTTGGTTTATTGGTTTGTTCGTTTGTTGGTTTGTTGGTTTGTTCGTTTGTTGGTTTGTTTGTTTGTTGGTTTGTTGGTTTGTTGGCTTGTTGGTTTGTTGGTTTGTTGGCTTGTTGGTTTGTTAGTTTGTTCGTTTGTTGGTTTGCTGGTTTGTTGATTTATTGGTTTGTTGGGTTGTTGGTTTGTTATTTTGTTGGTTTGTTGGCTTGTTGGTTTGTTGGTTTGTTGGCTTGTTGGTTTGTTGGTTTGTCGGTTTGTTGGTGTGTTGGTTTATTGGTTTTTTGGTTTGTTGGTTTGTTGGTTTGTTGGTTTGTTGGTTTGTTGATTTGTTTGTTTGTTGGTTTGTTGGTTTGTTGGTTTGTTGGCTTGTTGACTTGTTGGTTTGTTGGTTTGTTGGCTTGTTGGTTAGTTGGTTTGTTGGTTTGTTGGTTTGTTGGTTTGTTGGTTTGTTGGTTTGTTCGTTTGTTGGGTTGTTTGTTTGTTGGTTTGTTGGTTTGTTCGTTTGTTGGTTTGTTGGTTTGTTGGTTTGTTGGTTTGTTGGTTTGTTGGTTTGTTGGTTTGTTGGTTTATTTGTTTGTTGGTTTGTTGGTTTGTTGGTTTGTTGGTTTGTTGGTTTGTTGATTTGTTGGTTTGTTGATTTGTTGGCTTGTTGGGTTGTTGGTTTGTTATTTTGTTGGCTTGTTGGCTTGTTGGTTTGTTGGTTTGTTGGCTTGTTGGTTTGTTGGTTTGTTGGTTTGTTGGTGTGTTGGTTTATTGGTTTTTTGGTTTGTTGGTTTGTTGGTTTGTTGGTTTGTTGGTTTGTTGATTTGTTTGTTTGTTGGTTTGTTGGTTTGTTGGTTTGTTTGCTTGTTGACTTGTTGGTTTGTTGGTTTGTTGGCTTGTTGGTTTGTTGGTTTGTTGGTTTGTTGGTTTGTTGGTTTGTTGGTTTGTTGGTTTGTTCGTTTGTTGGGTTGTTTGTTTGTTGGTTTGTTGGTTTGTTCGTTTGTTGGTTTGTTGGTTTGTTGGTTTGTTGGTTTGTTGGTTTGTTGGTTTGTTGGTTTGTTGGTTTGTTGGTTTGTTGGTTTGTTGGTTTGTTGGTTTATTGGTTTGTTGGTTTGTTGGTTTGTTGGTTTGTTTGTTTGTTGGCTTGTTAGTTTGTTAGTTTGTTGGCGTTTTGGTTACTTGGTTTGTTGGTTTGTTGGTTCGTTGGTTTGTTGGCTTGTTGGTTTGTTGGCTTGTTGGTTTGTTGGTTTGTTGGTTTGTTGGTTTTTTGGTTTGTTGGTTTGTTGGTTGTTGGCTTGTTGGTTTGTTGGTTTGTTGGCTTGTTGGTTTGTTGGTTTGTTGGTTTGTTGGTTTGTTCGCTTGTTGGTTTGTTGGTTTGTTGGTTTGTTGGCTTGTTGGTTACTTAGTTTGTTGGTTTGTTGGCATGTTGGCTTGTTGGCTTGTTAGTTTGTTGGTTTGTTGGTTTGTTGGTTTGTTGGTTAGTTGGTTTGGTGGTTTGTTGGCTTGTTGGTTTGTTGGTTTGTTGCATTGTTGGTTTGTTGGTTCATTTGTTTGTTGGTTTGTTGGCTTGTTGGTTTGTTGGTTTGTTGGCTTCTTGGTTTGTTGGTTTGTTGGATTGTTGGTTACTTAGTTTGTTGGTTTGTTGGCATGTTGGTTTGTTGGTTACTTGGTTTGTTAGTTTGTTGGTTTGGTGGCTTGTTGGCTTGTTGGTTTGTTGGTTTGTTGGTTTGTTGGCTTGTTGGTTTGTTGGTTTGTTGGTTTGTTGGCTTGTTTGTTACTTAGTTTGTTGGTTTGTTGGCATGTTGGCTTGTTGGCTTGTTGGTTTGTTGGTTTGTTGGTTTGTTGGTTTGTTGGCTTGTTGGTTTGTTTGCTTGTTGGTTTGTTGGTTTGTTGGTTTGTTGGCTTGTTGGTTTGTTGGTTTGTTGGCTTGTGGGCTTGTTGGTTTGTTGGTTTGTTGGTTTGTTGGCTTGTTGGTTTGTTAGTTTGTTGGCTTGTTGGCTAGTTGGTTTGTTGGTTTGTTGGTTTGTTGATTTGTTGGCTTGTTGGTTTTTTGGTTTGTTGGCATGTTGGTTTGTTAGTTTGTTGGTTTGTTGGCTTGTTGGTTTGTTGGCTTGTTGGTTTGTTAGTTTGTTGGCGTTTTGGTTACATTGTTTGTTGGTTTGTTGGTTCGTTGGTTTGTTGGCTTGTTGGTTTGTTGGTTTGTTGGTTTGTTGGTTTGTTGGTTTGTTGGTTTTTTGGTTTGTTGGTTTGTTGGTTGTTGGCTTGTTGGTTTGTTGGTTTGTTGGCTTGTTGGCTTGTTGGTTTGTTGGTTTTTTCGTTTGTTGGTTTGTTGGCTTGTTGGTTTGTTGGTTTGTTGGTTTGTTGGCTTGTTGGTTACTTAGTTTGTTGGTTTGTTGGCATGTTGGCTTGTTGGCTTGTTAGTTTGTTGGTTTGTTGGTTTGTTGGTTTGTTGGTTAGTTGGTTTGGTGGTTTGTTGGCTTGTTGGTTTGTTGGTTTGTTGGTTTGTTGGTTTGTTGGTTCATTTGTTTGTTGGTTTGTTGGCTTGTTGGTTTGTTGGTTTGTTGGCTTCTTGGTTTGTTGGTTTGTTGGATTGTTGGTTACTTAGTTTGTTGGTTTGTTGGCATGTTGGTTTGTTGGTTACTTGGTTTGTTAGTTTGTTGGTTTGGTGGCTTGTTGGCTTGTTGGTTTGTTGGTTTGTTGGTTTGTTGGCTTGTTGGTTTGTTGGCTTGTTGGTTTGTTGGTTTGTTGGTTTGTTGGCTTGTTTGTTACTTAGTTTGTTGGTTTGTTGGCATGTTGGCTTGTTGGCTTGTTGGTTTGTTGGTTTGTTTGTTTGTTGGTTTGTTGGTTTGTTGGTTTGTTGGTTTGTTGGTTTGTTGGTTTTTTGGTTTGTTGGTTTATTTGTTTGTTGGTTTGTTTGCTTGTTGGTTTGTTGGTTTGTTGGTTTGTTGGTTTGTTGGTTTGTTGGCTTGTTGGTTTGTTGGTTTGTTGGCTTGTGGGCTTGTTGGTTTGTTGGTTTGTTGGTTTGTTGGCTTGTTGGTTTGTTAGTTTGTTGGCTTGTTGGCTAGTTGGTTTGTTGGTTTGTTGGTTTGTTGATTTGTTGGCTTGTTGGTTTTTTGGTTTGTTGGCATGTTGGTTTGTTAGTTTGTTGGTTTGTTGGTTTGTTAGTTTGTTGGTTTGTTGCTTTGTTGGTTTGTTGGTTTTTGGCTTGTTGGCTTGTTGGTTTTTTGGCTTGTTGGTTTGTTAGTTTGTTGGCTTTTTGGTTACTTGGTTTGTTGGCTTGTTGGCTTGTTGATTTGTTTGTTTGTTGGTTTGTTGGCTTGTTGCTTTGTTAGTTTCATGGTTTGTTGGTTTGTTGGTTTGTTGGTTTGTTGGCTTGTTGGTTTGTTGGTTTGTTGGCTTGTTGGTTTGTTGGTTTGTTGGCTTGTTGGCTTGTTGGTTTGTTGGTTTGTTGGTTTGTTGGCTTGTTGGTTTGTTGGTTTGTCGGCTTGTTGGCTTGTTGCTTTGTTCGTTTGATGGTTTGTTGGTTTGTTGGTTTTTTGGTTTGTTGGTTTTTTGGTTTGTTGGCTTGTTGGTTTGTTGGTTTGTTGGCTTGTGGGCTTGTTGGTTTGTTGGTTTGTTGGTTTGTTGGCTTGTTGGTTTGTTAGTTTGTTGGCTTGTTGGCTAGTTGGTTTTGTTGGTTTGGTTTGGTTACTTGGTTTGTTGGTTTGTTGGATTGTTGGCTTGTTGGTTTGTTGGTTTGTTGGCTTGTTGGCTTGTTGGTTTATTGGTTTGTTGGTTTGTTGGTTTATTTGTTGGTTGGTTTGTTGGCTTGTTGGCTTGTTGGTTTGTTGGTTTGTTGGTTTGTTGGCTTGTTGGCTTGTTGGTTTGTTCGTTTGTTGGCTTGTTGGTTTGTTGGTTTGTTGGTTTGTTGGCTTGTTGGCTTGTTGGTTAGTTGGTTTGTTGGCTTGTTGGTTTGTTGGCTTGTTGGTTTGTTGGTTTGTTGGTTTGTTGGCTTGTTGGCTTGTTGGTTTGTTGGTTTGTTGGTTTGTTGGCTTGTTGGCTTGTTGCTTTGTTAGTTTGTTGGTTTGTTGGTTTGTTGGTTTGTTGGTTTGTTAGTTTGTTGGCTTGTTGGTTTGTTGGTTTGTTGGCTTGTTGGTTTGTTGGTTTGTTGGCTTGTTGGCTTGTTGGTTTGTTGGTTTGTTGGCTTGCTGGATTGTTGGTTTGTCGGCTTGTTGGCTTGTTGCTTTGTTCGTTTGATGGTTTGTTGGTTTGTTGGTTTTTTGGTTTGTTGGTTTTTTGGTTTGTTGCTTTGTTGGTTTGTTGGTTTGTTGACTTGTTGGCTTGTTGGTTTGTTGGCTTGTTGATTTGTTAGTTTGTTGGCTTTTTGATTACTTGGTTTGTTGGTTTGTTGGTTTGTTGGCTTGTTGGCTTGTTGGTTTGTTGGTTTGTTGGTTTATTTGTTTGTTGGTTTGTTGGCTTGTTGGTTTGTTGGTTTGTTGGTTTGTTGGTTTGTTGGCTTGTTGGCTTGTTGGTTTGTTAGTTTTTTAGCTTTTTGGTTACTTGGTTTGTTGGTTTGTTGGCTTGCTGGCTTGTTGGTTTGTTGCTTTGTTTGTTTGTTGGTTTGTTCGTTTGTTGGTTTGTTGGTTTGTTCGTTTTTTGGTTTGTTGGTTTGTTGGTTTTTTTGGCTTGTTGGCTGGTTGGTTTGTTGGTTTGTTCGTTTGTTGGTTTGTTCGTTTGTTGGTTTGTTTGTTTGTTAGTTAGTTGGTTTGTTGGTTTGTTGGTTTGTTGGTTTGTTGGCTTGTTGGTTTGTTGGTTTGATAGTTTGTTCGTTTGTTGGCTTGTTAGTTTGTTGGCTTGTTGGTTTGTTGGTTTGTTGGTTTGTTGGTTTGTTGGTTTGTTGGTTTGTTCGTTTGTTGGTGTGTTGGTGTGTTGATTTGTTGGCTTTTTGGTTTGTTGGTGTTGTGGTTTGTTGGTTTGTTGGTTTGTTGGTTAGTTGGTTTGGTGGTTTGTTGGCTTGTTGGTTTGTTGGTTTGTTGGTTTGTTGGTTTGTTGGTTTGTTGGTTCATTTGTTTGTTGGTTTGTTGGCTTGTTGGTTTGTTGGTTTGTTGGTTTGTTGGCTTGTTGGTTTGTTGGCTTGTTGGTTTGTTGGTTTGTTGGTTTGTTGGCTTGTTTGTTACTTAGTTTGTTGGTTTGTTGGCATGTTGGCTTGTTGGCTTGTTGGTTTGTTGGTTTGTTTGTTTGTTGGTTTGTTGGTTTGTTGGTTTGTTGGTTTGTTGGTTTGTTGGTTTTTTGGTTTGTTGGTTTATTTGTTTGTTGGTTTGTTTGCTTGTTGGTTTGTTGGTTTGTTGGTTTGTTGGTTTGTTGGTTTATCTGTTTGTTGGTTTGTTGGCTTGTTGGTTTGTTGGTTTGTTGGTTTGTTGGCTTGTTGGTTTGTTTGCTTGTTGGTTTGTTGGTTTGTTGGTTTGTTGGCTTGTTGGTTTGTTGGTTTGTTGGCTTGTGGGCTTGTTGGTTTGTTGGTTTGATGGTTTGTTGGCTTGTTGGTTTGTTAGTTTGTTGGCTTGTTGGCTAGTTGGTTTGTTGGTTTGTTGGTTTGTTGATTTGTTGGCTTGTTGGTTTTTTGGTTTGTTGGCATGTTGGTTTGTTGGTTTGTTGGCTTGTTGGTTTGTTGGCTTGTTGGTTTGTTAGTTTGTTGGCGTTTTGGTTACATGGTTTGTTGGTTTGTTGGTTCGTTGGTTTGTTGGCTTGTTGGTTTGTTGGCTTGTTGGTTTGTTGGTTTGTTGGTTTGTTGGTTTTTTGGTTTGTTGGTTTGTTGGTTGTTGGCTTTTTAGTTTGTTGGTTTGTTGGCTTGTTGGTTTGTTGGTTTGTTGGTTTGTTGGTTTGTTGGCTTGTTGGTTTGTTGGTTTGTTGGTTTGTTGGCTTGTTGGTTACTTAGTTTGTTGGTTTGTTGGCATGTTGGCTTGTTGGCTTGTTAGTTTGTTGGTTTGTTGGTTTGTTGGTTTGTTGGTTTGTTGGTTTGTTGGTTTGTTGGTTCATTTGTTTGTTGGTTTGTTGGCTTGTTGGTTTGTTGGTTTGTTGGCTTCTTGGTTTGTTGGTTTGTTGGATTGTTGGTTACTTAGTTTGTTGGTTTGTTGGTTTGTTGGTTTTTTTGGTTTGTTGGTTTTTTGGTTTGTTGGCTTGTTGGTTTGTTGGTTTGTTGGCTTGTGGGCTTGTTGGTTTGTTGGTTTGTTGGTTTGTTGGCTTGTTGGTTTGTTAGTTTGTTGGCTTGTTGGCTAGTTGGTTTTGTTGGTTTGGTTTGGTTACTTGGTTTGTTGGTTTGTTGGATTGTTGGTTTGTTGGTTTGTTGGTTTGTTGGCTTGTTGGCTTGTTGGTTTATTGGTTTGTTGGTTTGTTGGTTTATTTGTTGGTTGGTTTGTTGGCTTGTTGGCTTGTTGGTTTGTTGGTTTGTTGGCTTGTGGGCTTGTTGGTTTGTTGGTTTGTTGGTTTGTTGGCTTGTTGGTTTGTTAGTTTGTTGGCTTGTTGGCTAGTTGGTTTTGTTGGTTTGGTTTGGTTACTTGGTTTGTTGGTTTGTTGGATTGTTGGCTTGTTGGTTTGTTGGTTTGTTGGCTTGTTGGCTTGTTGGTTTATTGGTTTGTTGGTTTGTTGGTTTATTTGTTGGTTGGTTTGTTGGCTTGTTGGCTTGTTGGTTTGTTGGTTTGTTGGTTTGTTGGCTTGTTGGCTTGTTGGTTTGTTGGTTTGTTGGCTTGTTGGTTTGTTGGTTTGTTGGTTTGTTGGCTTGTTGGCTTGTTGGTTAGTTGGTTTGTTGGTTTGTTGGCTTGTTGGTTTGTTGGTTTGTTGGTTTGTTGGCTTGTTGGCTTGTTGGTTTGTTGGTTTGTTGGTTTGTTGGCTTGTTGCTTTGTTAGTTTGTTGGTTTGTTGGTTTGTTGGTTTGTTGGTTTGTTGGTTTGTTAGTTTGTTGGCTTGTTGGTTTGTTGGTTTGTTGGCTTATTGGTTTGTTGGTTTGTTGGCTTGTTGGCTTGTTGGTTTGTTGGTTTGTTGGCTTGTTGGTTTGTTGGTTTGTCGGCTTGTTGGCTTGTTGCTTTGTTCGTTTGATGGTTTGTTGGTTTGTTGGTTTTTTGGTTTGTTGGTTTTTTGGTTTGTTGCTTTGTTGGTTTGTTGGTTTGTTGACTTGTTGGCTTGTTGGTTTGTTGGCTTGTTGATTTGTTAGTTTGTTGGCCTTTTGATTACTTGGTTTGTTGGTTTGTTGGCTTGTTGGCTTGTTGGTTTGTTGGTTTGTTGGTTTATTTGTTTGTTGGCTTGTTGGTTTGTTGGTTTGTTGGTTTGTTGGTTTGTTGGCTTGTTGGCTTGTTGGTTTGTTAGTTTGTTAGCTTTTTGGTTACTTGGTTTGTTGGTTTGTTGGCTTGTTGGCTTGTTGGTTTGTTGGTTTGTTGGTTTGTTGGTTTGTTGGTTTGTTGGTTTTTTGGTTTGTTGGTTTACTTGTTTGTTGGTTTGTTGGCTTGTTGGTTTGTTGGTTTGTTGGTTTGTTGGTTTGTTGGTTTGTTGGCTTGTTGGCTTGTTGGTTTGTTAGTTTGTTGGCTTTTTGGTTACTTGGTTTGTTGGCTTGTTGGCTTGTTGGTTTGTTGCTTTGTTTGTTTGTTGGTTTGTTCGTTTGTTGGTTTGTTGGTTTGTTGGTTTGTTGGTTTGTTAGTTTGTTGGCTTGTTGGTTTGTTGGTTTGTTGGCTTATTGGTTTGTTGGTTTGTTGGCTTGTTGGCTTGTTGGTTTGTTGGTTTGTTGGCTTGTTGGTTTGTTGGTTTGTCGGCTTGTTGGCTTGTTGCTTTGTTCGTTTGATGGTTTGTTGGTTTGTTGGTTTTTTGGTTTGTTGGTTTTTTGGTTTGTTGCTTTGTTGGTTTGTTGGTTTGTTGACTTGTTGGCTTGTTGGTTTGTTGGCTTGTTGATTTGTTAGTTTGTTGGCCTTTTGATTACTTGGTTTGTTGGTTTGTTGGCTTGTTGGCTTGTTGGTTTGTTGGTTTGTTGGTTTATTTGTTTGTTGGCTTGTTGGTTTGTTGGTTTGTTGGTTTGTTGGTTTGTTGGCTTGTTGGCTTGTTGGTTTGTTAGTTTGTTAGCTTTTTGGTTACTTGGTTTGTTGGTTTGTTGGCTTGTTGGCTTGTTGGTTTGTTGGTTTGTTGGTTTGTTGGTTTGTTGGTTTGTTGGTTTTTTGGTTTGTTGGTTTACTTGTTTGTTGGTTTGTTGGCTTGTTGGTTTGTTGGTTTGTTGGTTTGTTGGTTTGTTGGTTTGTTGGCTTGTTGGCTTGTTGGTTTGTTAGTTTGTTGGCTTTTTGGTTACTTGGTTTGTTGGCTTGTTGGCTTGTTGGTTTGTTGCTTTGTTTGTTTGTTGGTTTATTCGTTTGTTGGTTTGTTGGTTTGTTGGTTTGTTCGTTTTTTGGTTTGTTGGTTTGTTGGTTTTTTTGGCTTGTTGGCTGGTTGGTTTGTTGGTTTGTTCGTTTGTTGGTTTGTTCGTTTGTTGGTTTGTTTGTTTGTTAGTTAGTTGGTTTGTTGGTTTGTTGGTTTGTTGGTTTGTTGGCTTGTTGGTTTGTTGGTTTGATAGTTTGTTCGTTTGTTGGTTTGTTGGTTTGTTGGTTTGTTGGCTTGTTGGTTTGTTAGTTTGTTGGCTTGTTGGCTAGTTGGTTTTGTTGGTTTGGTTTGGTTACTTGGTTTGTTGGTTTGTTGGATTGTTGGCTTGTTGGTTTGTTGGTTTGTTGGCTTGTTGGCTTGTTGGTTTATTGGTTTGTTGGTTTGTTGGTTTATTTGTTGGTTGGTTTGTTGGCTTGTTGGCTTGTTGGTTTGTTGGTTTGTTGGTTTGTTGGCTTGTTGGCTTGTTGGTTTGTTGGTTTGTTGGCTTGTTGGTTTGTTGGTTTGTTGGTTTGTTGGCTTGTTGGCTTGTTGGTTAGTTGGTTTGTTGGCTTGTTGGTTTGTTGGCTTGTTGGTTTGTTGGTTTGTTGGTTTGTTGGCTTGTTGGCTTGTTGGTTTGTTGGTTTGTTGGTTTGTTGGTTTGTTGGCTTGTTGCTTTGTTAGTTTGTTGGTTTGTTGGTTTGTTGGTTTGTTGGTTTGTTGGTTTGTTAGTTTGTTGGCTTGTTGGTTTGTTGGTTTGTTGGCTTATTGGTTTGTTGGTTTGTTGGCTTGTTGGCTTGTTGGTTTGTTGGTTTGTTGGCTTGTTGGTTTGTTGGTTTGTCGGCTTGTTGGCTTGTTGCTTTGTTCGTTTGATGGTTTGTTGGTTTGTTGGTTTTTTGGTTTGATGGTTTTTTGGTTTGTTGCTTTGTTGGTTTGTTGGTTTGTTGACTTGTTGGCTTGTTGGTTTGTTGGCTTGTTGATTTGTTAGTTTGTTGGCCTTTTGATAACTTGGTTTGTTGGTTTGTTGGCTTGTTGGCTTGTTGGTTTGTTGGTTTGTTGGTTTATTTGTTTGTTGGCTTGTTGGTTTGTTGGTTTGTTGGTTTGTTGGTTTGTTGGCTTGTTGGCTTGTTGGTTTGTTAGTTTGTTAGCTTTTTGGTTACTTGGTTTGTTGGTTTGTTGGCTTGTTGGCTTGTTGGTTTGTTGGTTTGTTGGTTTGTTGGTTTGTTGGTTTGTTGGTTTTTTGGTTTGTTGGTTTACTTGTTTGTTGGTTTGTTGGCTTGTTGGTTTGTTGGTTTGTTGGTTTGTTGGTTTGTTGGTTTGTTGGCTTGTTGGCTTGTTGGTTTGTTAGTTTGTTGGCTTTTTGGTTACTTGGTTTGTTGGCTTGTTGGCTTGTTGGTTTGTTGCTTTGTTTGTTTGTTGGTTTGTTCGTTTGTTGGTTTGTTGGTTTGTTGGTTTGTTGGTTTGTTAGTTTGTTGGCTTGTTGGTTTGTTGGTTTGTTGGCTTATTGGTTTGTTGGTTTGTTGGCTTGTTGGCTTGTTGGTTTGTTGGTTTGTTGGCTTGTTGGTTTGTTGGTTTGTCGGCTTGTTGGCTTGTTGCTTTGTTCGTTTGATGGTTTGTTGGTTTGTTGGTTTTTTGGTTTGTTGGTTTTTTGGTTTGTTGCTTTGTTGGTTTGTTGGTTTGTTGACTTGTTGGCTTGTTGGTTTGTTGGCTTGTTGATTTGTTAGTTTGTTGGCCTTTTGATTACTTGGTTTGTTGGTTTGTTGGCTTGTTGGCTTGTTGGTTTGTTGGTTTGTTGGTTTATTTGTTTGTTGGCTTGTTGGTTTGTTGGTTTGTTGGTTTGTTGGTTTGTTGGTTTGTTGGCTTGTTGGTTTGTTGGTTTGTTGGCTTCTTGGTTTGTTGGTTTGTTGGCTTGTTGGTTTGTTGGCTTGTTGGTTTGTTGGTTTGTTAGTTTGTTGGCTTTTTGGTTACTTGGTTTGTTGGTTTGTTGGTTTGTTGGCTTGCTGGTTTGTTGGCTTGTTGGTTTGTTGGTTTGTTGGTTTGTTGGCTTGTTGGTTTTTTGGTTTGTTGGTTTATTTGTTTGTTAGTTTGTTGGTTTGTTGGTTTGTTGGTTTGTTGGTTTGTTGGTTTATTTGTTTGTTGGTTTGTTGGCTTGTTGGTTTGTTGGTTTGTTGGCTTGTTGGCTCGTTAGTTTGTTGGTTTGTTGGTTTGTTGGTTTGTTGGTTTGTTGGTTTGTTGGTTTGTTGGTTTGTTGGTTTGTTGGTTTGTTGGCTTGTTGGTTTGTTGGTTTGGTGGCTTGTTGGCTTGTTGGTTTGTTGGTTTGTTGGTTTGTTGGTTTGTTGGCTTGTTGGTTGGTTGGTTTGTTGGCTTGTTGGTTTGTTGGTTTGTTGGTTTGTTGGATTGTTGGCTTGTTGGTTTGTTGGTTTGTTTGTTTGTTCTTTGGTTTGTTGGTTTGTTGGTTTGTTGGTTTCTTGGTTTGTTGGTTTGTTGATTTGTTGATTTGTTGGTTTGTTGGCATGTTGGTTTGTTGGTTTGTTGGTTTGTTGGCTTGTTAGTTTGTTGGTTTGTTGGTTTGTTAGTTTGTTGGTTTGTTGGCTTGTTGGCTTGTTGGTTTGTTGGTTTTTTAATTTGTTGGTTTGTTGGTTGCTTTTTGGTTACTTGGTTTGTTGGTTTGTTGGTTTGTTGGCTTGTTGGTTTGTTGCCTTGTGGGTTTGTTGGCTTGTTGGTTTGTTGGTTTCTTGGTTTGTTGGTTTGTTGGTTTGTTGGTTTGTTGGTTTGTTGGTTTGTTGGTTTATTTGTTTGTTGGTTTGTTGGTTAATTGGTTTGTTGGTTTGTTGGTTTGTTGGCTTGTTGGTTTGTTGGTTTGTTGGTTTTCTGGTTTGTTGGTGTGTTGGTTTGTTGGTTTGTTGGTTTGTTGGTTTGTTGGTTTGTTGGTTTGTTAGTTTATTTGTTTGTTGGTTTGTTGGTTTGTTGGTTTGTTGGTTTGTTGGTTTGTTGGTTTGTTGGTTTGTTGGTTTGTTGGTTTATTTGTTTGTTGGTTTGTTGGTTAATTGGTTTGTTGGTTTGTTGGTTTGTTGGCTTGTTGGTTTGTTGGTTTGTTGGTTTTTTGCTTTGTTGGTTTGTTGGTTTGTTGATTTGTTGGTTTGTTGGTTTGATGATTTGTTGGTTTGTTGGTTTTTTGGTTTGTTGGTTTGTTGGTTTGTTGGTTTCTTGGTTTGTTGGTTTGTTGATTTATTGATTTGTTGGTTTGTTGGCATGTTGGTTTGTTGGTTTGTTGGTTTGTTGGCTTGTTGGTTTGTTGGTTTGTTGGCTTGTTGGCTTGTCGGTTTGTTGGTTTGTTGGTTTGTTGGTTTGTTGGTTTGTTGGTTTGTTGGTTTTTTGGTTTGTTGGTTTATTTGTTTGTTGGCTGGTTGGCTTGTTGGTTTATTGGTTTGTTGGTTTGTGGGCTTGTTGGTTTGTTGGTTTGTTGGCTTGTTGGCTTGTTGGTTTTTTGGTTTGTTGGCTTGTTGGCTTGTTGGTTTGTTGGTTTGTTGGTTTTTTGGTTTGTTGGTTTGTTGGTTTGTTGGTTTGTTGGTTTGTTGGTTTGTTGGTTTATTTGTTTGTTGGTTTGTTGGCTTGTTGGCTTGTTGGTTTGTTGGTTTGTTGGTTTGTTGGTTTGTTGGCTTGTTGGTTTGTTGGTTTGTTGGCTTGTTGGCTTGTTGCTTTGTTGGTTTGTTGGTTTGTTGGCTTGTTGGCTTGTTGGTTTGTTAGTTTGTTTGCTTTTTGGTTACTTGGTTTGTTGGTTTGTTGGTTTGTTGGCTTGTTGGTTTGTTGCCTTGTTGGTTTGTTGGCTTGTTGGTTTGTTGGCTTGTTGGTTTGTTGGTTTGTTGGTTTGTTGGCTTGTTGGTTTGTTGGTTCATTGGTTTGTTGGTTTGTTGGTTTGTTGGTTTGTTGGTTTGTTGGTTTGTTGGCTTGTTGGTTTGTTGGTTTGTTGGTTTGTTGGTTTGTTGGTTTCTTGGTTTGTTGGTTTGTTGGTTTGTTGGTTTGTTGGTTTGTTGGTTTGTTGGTTTGTTGGTTTGTTCGTGTGATGGTTTGTTGGTTTGTTGGTTCTTTGGTTTGTTGGTTTGTTGGTTTGTTGGTTTCTTGGTTTGTTGGTTTGTTGGTTTGTTGGTTTGTTGGTTTGTTGGTTTATTTGTTTGTTGGTTTGTTGGCTTGTTGGTTTGTTGGCTTGTTGGTTTGTTGGTTTGTTGGTTTGTTGGCTTGTTGCTTTGTTGGTTTGTTGGCTTCTTGGCTTGTTGCTTTGTTGGTTTGTTGGTTTGTTGGCTTGTTGGCTTGTTGGTTTGTTATTTTGTTGGCTTTTTGGTTACTTGGTTTGTTGGTTTGTTGGTTTGTTGGCTTGTTGGTTTGTTGGTTTGCTGGTTTGTTGGCTTGTTGGCTTGTTGGTTTGTTGGTTTGTTGGTTTGTTTGTTTGTTGGTTTGTTGGTTTGTTGGTTTGTTGGTTTGTTGGTTTGTTGGTTTGTTGGTTTGTTGGTTTGTTGGTTTGTTCGTGTGATGGTTTGTTGGTTTGTTGGTTCTTTGGTTTGTTGGTTTGTTGGTTTGTTGGTTTCTTGGTTTGTTGGTTTGTTGATTTGTTGATTTGTTGGTTTGTTGGCATGTTGGTTTGTTGGTTTGTTGGTTTGTTGGCTTGTTAGTTTGTTGGTTTGTTGGTTTGTTGGCTTGTTGGTTTGTTGGTTTGTTGGTTTGTTGGTTTGTTGGCTTGTTGGTTTGTTGGTATGTTGGCTTGTTGGTTTGTTGGTTTGTTGGCTTGTTGGCTTGTTGGTTTGTTGGTTTGTTGGTTTCTTGGTTACTTAGTTTGTTGGTTTGTTGGCTTGTTGGCTTGTTGGTTTGTTGGTTTGTTGGCTTGTTGGTTTGTTAGTTTGTTGGTTTGTTGGCTTGTTGGCTTGTTGGTTTGTTGGTTTTTTAATTTGTTGGTTTGTTGGTTTGTTGGTTTGTTGGTTTGTTGGTTTATTTGTTTGTTGGTTTGTTGGTTTGTTGGTTTGTTGGTTTGTTGGTTTGTTGGTTTGTTGGTTTGTTGGTTTATTTGTTTGTTGGTTTGTTGGTTTGTTGGTTTGTTGGTTTGTTGGTTTATTTGTTTGTTGGTTTGTTGGTTAATTGGTTTGTTGGTTTGTTGGTTTGTTGGCTTGTTGGTTTGTTGGTTTGTTGGTTTTCTGGTTTGTTGGTTTGTTGGTTTGTTGGTTTGTTGGTTTGTTGGTTTGTTGGTTTGTTGGTTTGTTGGTTTGTTGGTTTATTTGTTTGTTGGTTTGTTGGTTTGTTGGTTTGTTGGTTTGTTGGTTTGTTGGTTTGTTGGTTTGTTGGTTTGTTGGTTTATTTGTTTGTTGGTTTGTTGGTAAATTGGTTTGTTGGTTTGTTGGTTTGTTGGCTTGTTGGTTTGTTGGTTTGTTGGTTTTTTGCTTTGTTGGTTTGTTGGTTTGTTGATTTGTTGGTTTGTTGGTTTGATGGTTTGTTGGTTTGTTGGTTTTTTGGTTTGTTGGTTTGTTGGTTTGTTGGTTTCTTGGTTTGTTGGTTTGTTGATTTATTGATTTGTTGGTTTGTTGGCATGTTGGTTTGTTGGTTTCTTGGTTTGTTGGCTTGTTGGTTTGTTGGTTTGTTGGCTTGTTGGCTTGTCGGTTTGTTGGTTTGTTGGTTTGTTGGTTTGTTGGTTTGTTGGTTTGTTGGTTTTTTGGTTTGTTGGTTTATTTGTTTGTTGGCTGGTTGGCTTGTTGGTTTATTGGTTTGTTGGTTTGTGGGCTTGTTGGTTTGTTGGTTTGTTGGCTTGTTGGCTTGTTGGTTTTTTGGTTTGTTGGCTTGTTGGCTTGTTGGTTTGTTGGTTTGTTGGTTTTTTGGTTTGTTGGTTTGTTGGTTTGTTGGTTTGTTGGTTTGTTGGTTTGTTGGTTTGTTGGTTTATTTGTTTGTTGGTTTGTTGGCTTTTTGGCTTGTTGTTTTGTTGGTTTGTTGGTTTGTTGGTTTGTTGGCTTGTTGGTTTGTTGGTTTGTTGGCTTGTTGGCTTGTTGCTTTGTTGGTTTGTTGGTTTGTTGGCTTGTTGGCTTGTTGGTTTGTCAGTTTGTTTGCTTTTTGGTTACTTGGTTTGTTGGTTTGTTGGTTTGTTGGCTTGTTGGTTTGTTGCCTTGTTGGTTTGTTGGCTTGTTGGTTTGTTGGTTTGTTGGCTTGTTGGCTTGTTGGTTCATTGGTTTGTTGGTTTGTTGGTTTGTTGGTTTGTTGGTTTGTTGGCTTGTTGGTTTGTTGGTTTGTTGGCTTGTTGGCTTGTTGGTTTGTTGGTTTGTTGGCTTGTTGGTTTGTTGGTTTGTTGGTTTGTTGGCTTGTTGGCTTGTTGGTTTGTTGGTTTGTTGGCTTGTTGGTTTGTTGGTTTGTTGGCTTGTTGGCTTGTTGCTTTGTTGGTTTGTTGGTTTGTTGACTTGCTGGCTTGTTGGTTTGTTGGTTTGTTGGCTTTCGGGTTTGTTGGTTTGTTGGCCTGTTGGCTTGTTGGTTTGTTGGTTTGTTGGTTTGTTGGCTTGTTGGCTTGTTGGTTTGTAAGTTTGTTGGCTTTTTGGTTACTTGGTTTGTTGGTTTGTTGGATTGTTGGTTTGTTGGTTTGTTGGTTTGTTGGCTTGTTGGCTTGTCGGTTTGTTGGTTTGTTGGTTTGTTGGTTTGTTGGTTTGTTGGTTTGTTGGTTTTTTGGTTTGTTGGTTTATTTGTTTGTTCGCTGGTTGGCTTGTTGGTTTATTGGTTTGTTGGTTTGTGGGCTTGTTGGTTTGTTGGTTTGTCGGCTTGTTGGCTTGTTGGTTTGTTGGTTTGTTGGCTTGTTGGCTTGTTGGTTTGTTGGTTTGTTGGTTTTTTGGTTTGTTGGTTTGTTGGTTTGTTGGTTTGTTGGTTTGTTGGTTTATTTGTTTGTTGGTTTGTTAGCTTGTTGGCTTGTTGGTTTGCTGGTTTGTTGGTTTGTTGGCTTGTTAGTTTGTTGGTTTGTTGGCTTGTTGGCTTGTTGCTTTGTTGGTTTGTTGGTTTGTTGGCTTGTTGGCTTGTTGGTTTGTTAGTTTGTTTGCTTTTTGGTTACTTGGTTTGTTGGTTTGTTGGTTTGTTGGCTTGTTGGTTTGTTGCCTTGTTGGTTTGTTGGCTTGTTGGTTTGTTGGTTTGTTGGTTTGTTGGCTTGTTGGCTTGTTGGTTCGTTGGTTTGTTGGTTTGTTGGTTTGTTGGTTTGTTGGTTTGTTGGTTTGTTGGTTTGTTGGCTTGTTGGTTTGTTGGTTTGTTGGCTTGTTGGCTTGTTGGTTTGTTGGTTTGTTGGCTTGTTGGTTTGTTGGTTTGTTGGTTTGTTGGCTTGTTGGCTTGTTGGTTTGTTGGTTTGTTGGCTTGTTGGTTTGTTGGTTTGTTGGCTTGTTGGCTTGTTGCTTTGTTGGTTTGTTGGTTTGTTGACTTGCTGGCTTGTTGGTTTGTTGGTTTGTTGGCTTTCGGGTTTGTTGGTTTGTTGGCCTGTTGGCTTGTTGGTTTGTTGGTTTGTTGGCTTGTTGGTTACTTAGTTTATTGGTTTGTTGGTTTGTTGGCTTCTTGGTTTGTTGGTTTGTTGGCTTGTTGGTTTGTTGGTTTGTTGGTTTTTTGGTTTGTTGGTTTGTTGGCTTGTTCGTTTGTTAGTTTGCTGGCTTTTTGGTTACTTGGTTTGTTGGTTTGTTGGTTTGTTGGTTTGTTGGTTTGTTGGTTTGTTGGCTTGTTGGCTTGTTGGTTTGTTAATTTGTTGGTCTTTTGGTTTGTTGGTTTGTTGGCTTGTTGGTTTGTTGGTTTGTTGGTTTGTTGGCTTGTTGGCTTGTTGGTTTGTTGGTTTGTTGGCTTGTTGGTTTTTTGGTTTGTTGGCTTGTTGGTTACTTAGTTTGTTGGTTTGTTGGTTTGTTGGTTTGTTGGCTTGTTGGCTTGTTGGTTTGTTGGTTTGTTGGTTTGTTGGTTTGTTGGTTTGTTGGTTTTTTGGTTTGTTGGTTTGTTGGTTTATTTGTTTGTTGGTTTGTTGGATTGTTGGTTTGTTAGCTTGTTGGTTTGTTTGCTTGTTGGTTTGTTGGTTTGTTGGTTTGTTGGCTTGTTGGCTTGTTGGTTTATTGGTTTGTTGGCTTGTTGGCTTGTTGGTTTGTTGGTTTTTTGGTTTGTTGGTTTGTTTATTTGTTGGTTTGTTGGTTTGTTGGTTTATTTGTTTGTTGGTTTGTTGGCTTGTTGGTTTGTTGGTTTGTTGGTTTGTTGGTTTGTTGGTTTGTTGGCTTGTTGGCTTGTTGCTTTGTTGGTTTGTTGGTTTGTTGGCTTGTTGGCTTGTTGGTTTGTTAGTTTGTTAGCTTTTTGGTTACTTGGTTTGTTGGTTTGTTGGTTTGTTGGCTTTTTGTTTTGTTGGTTTGTTGGCTTGTTGGCTTGTTGGTTTGTTGGTTTGTTGGTTTGTTGGTTTGTTGGTTTGTTGGTTTGTTGGTTTGTTGGTTTGTTGGTTTGTTGGTTTGTTGGCTTGTTGGTTTGTTGGTTTGTTGGTTTGTTGGTTTGTTGGTTTGTTGGTTTGTTGGTTTGTTGGCTTGTTGGTTTGTTGGTTTGTTGGCTTGTTGGCTTGTTGGTTTGTTGGTTTGTTGGTTTGTTGGTTTATTGGCTTGTTGGTTGGTTGGTTTGTTGGCTTGTTGGTTTGTTGGTTTGTTGGTTTGTTGGATTGTTGGCTTGTTGCTTTGTTCGTTTGATGAATTGTTGGTTTGTTGGTTTTTTGGTTTGTTGGTTTGTTGATTTGTTGACTTGTTGGCTTGTTGGTTTGTTGGTTTGTTTGCTTGTTGGTTTGTTAGTTTGTTGGTTTGTTGGCTTGTTGGCTTGTATGTTTGTTGGTTTTTTGGTTTGATGGTTTGTTGGTTTGTTGAATTGTTATTTTGTTGGCTTTTTGGTTACTTGGTTTGTTGGTTTGTTGGTTTGTTAGCTTGTTGGTTTGTTGGTTTGCTGGTTTGTTGGCTTGTTGGCTTGTTGGTTTGTTGGTTTGTTGGTTTGTTGGTTTGTTGGTTTGTTGGTTTGTTGGTTTGTTGGTTTGTTGGTTTGTTGGTTTGTTGGTTTGTTGGTTTGTTCGTGTGATGGTTTGTTGGTTTGTTGGTTCTTTGGTTTGTTGGTTTGTTGGTTTCTTGGTTTGTTGGTTTGTTGATTTGTTGATTTGTTGGTTTGTTGGCATGTTGGTTTGTTGGTTTGTTGGTTTGTTGGCTTGTTAATTTGTTGGTTTGTTGGCTTGTTGGTTTGTTGGTTTGTTGGTTTGTTGGTTTGTTGATTTGTTGGCTTGTTGGTTTGTTGGTTTGTTGGCTTGTTGGTTTGTTGGTTTGTTGGCTTGTTGGCTTGTTGGTTTGTTGGTTTGTTGGTTTCTTGGTTACTTAGTTTGTTGGTTTGTTGGCTTGTTGGCTTGTTGGTTTGTTGGTTTGTCGGCTTGTTGGTTTGAAAGTTTGTTGGTTTGTTGGCTTGTTGGCTTGTTGGTTTGTTGGTTTTTTAATTTGTTGGTTTGTTGGTTGGTTGGTTTGTTGGTTTGTTGGTTTATTTGTTTGTTGGTTTGTTGAATTGTTGGTTTGTTGGTTTGTTGGTTTGTTGGTTTGTTGGTTTGTTGGTTTATTTGTTTGTTGGTTTGTTGGTTTGTTGGTTTGTTGGTTTGTTGGTTTATTTGTTTGTTGGTTTGTTGGTTAATTGGTTTGTTGGTTTGTTGGTTTGTTGGCTTGTTGGTTTGTTGGTTTGTTGGTTTTTTGGTTTGTTGGTTTGTTGGTTTGTTGGTTTGTTGGTTTGTTGGTTTGTTGGTTTGTTGGTTTGTTGGTTTGTTGGTTTGTTGGTTTGTTGGTTTGTTGGTTTGTTGGTTTGTTGGTTTGTTGGTTTGTTGGTTTGTTGGTTTGTTGGTTTATTTGTTTGTTGGTTTGTTGGTTAATTGGTTTGTTGGTTTGTTGGTTTGTTGGCTTGTTGGTTTGTTGGTTTGTTGGTTTTTCGCTTTGTTGGTTTGTTGGTTTGTTGATTTGTTGGTTTGTTGGTTTGATGGTTTGTTGGTTTGTTGGTTTTTTGGTTAGTTGGTTTGTTGGTTTGTTGGTTTCTTGGTTTGTTGGTTTGTTGATTTATTGATTTGTTGGTTTGTTGGCATGTTGGTTTGTTTGTTTGTTGGTTTGTTGGCTTGTTGGTTTGTTGGTTTGTTGGCTTGTTGGCTTGTCGGTTTGTTGGTTTGTTGGTTTGTTGGTTTGTTGGTTTGTTGGTTTTTTGGTTTGTTGGTTTATTTGTTTGTTGGCTGGTTGGCTTGTTGGTTTATTGGTTTGTTGGTTTGTGGGCTTGTTGGTTTGTTGGTTTGTTGGCTTGTTGGCTTGTTGGTTTGTTGGTTTGTTGGCTTGTTGGCTTGTTGGTTTGTTGGTTTGTTGGTTTTTTGGTTTGTTGATTTGTTGGTTTGTTGGTTTGTTGGTTTGTTGGTTTATTTGTTTGTTGGTTTGTTGGCTTGTTGCCTTGTTGGTTTGTTGGTTTGTTGGTTTATTGGCTTGTTGGTTTGTTGGTTTGTTGGCTTCTTGGCTTGTTGCTTTGTTGGTTTGTTGGTTTGTTGGCTTGTTGGCTTGTTGGTTTGTTAGTTTGTTTGCTTTTTGGTTACTTGGTTTGTTGGTTTGTTGGTTTGTTGGCTTGTTGGTTTGTTGCCTTGTTGGTTTGTTGGCTTGTTGGTTTGTTGGTTTGTTGGTTTGTTGGCTTGTTGGCTTGTTGGTTCGTTGGTTTGTTGGTTTGTTGGTTTGTTGGTTTGTTGGTTTGTTGGTTTGTTGGTTTGTTGGCTTGTTGGTTTGTTGGTTTGTTGGCTTGTTGGTTTGTTGGTTTGTTGGTTTGTTGGTTTGTTGGCTTGTTGGTTTGTTGGTTTGTTGGTTTGTTGGCTTGTTGGCTTGTTGGTTTGTTGGTTTGTTGGCTTGTTGGTTTGTTGGTTTGTTGGCTTGTTGGCTTGTTGCTTTGTTGGTTTGTTGGTTTGTTGACTTGCTGGCTTGTTGGTTTGTTGGTTTGTTGGCTTTCGGGTTTGTTGGTTTGTTGGCCTGTTGGCTTGTTGGTATGTTGGTTTGTTGGCTTGTTGGTTACTTAGTTTATTGGTTTGTTGGTTTGTTGGCTTCTTGGTTTGTTGGTTTGTTGGCTTGTTGGCTTGTTGGTTTGTTGGTTTGTTGGTTTTTTGGTTTGTTGGTTTGTTGGCTTGTTGGTTTGTTAGTTTGCTGGCTTTTTGGTTACTTGGTTTGTTGGTTTGTTGGTTTGTTGGTTTGTTGGCTTGTTGGCTTGTTGGTTGGTTGGTTTGTTGGTTTTTTGGTTTGTTGGTTTGTTGGCTTGTTGGTTTGTTGGTTTGTTGGTTTGTTGGCTTGTTGGCTTGTTGGTTTGTTGGCTTGTTGGTTTGTTGGTTTCCTGGCTTGTTGGCTTGTTGCTTTGTTGGTTTGTTGGTTAGTTGGCTTGTTGGCTTGTTGGTTTGTTAGTTTGTTGGCTTTTTGGTTTGTTGGTTTATTGGCTTGTTGGTTTGTTAGTTTGTTGGCTTTTTGGTTACTAGGTTTGTTGGTTTGTTGGTTTGTTGGTTTGTTGGTTTGTTGGCTTGTTGGCTTGTTGGTTTGTTGGTTTGTTACTTTTTTGGTTTGTTGGTTTGTTGGCTTGTTGGCTTGTTGGTTTGTTGGCTTGTTGGCTTGTTGGTTTGTTGGTTTTTTGGTTTGTTGGTTTGTTGGTTTGTTGGTTTGTTGGTTTGTTGGTTTGTTGGTTTGTTGGTTTATTTGTTTGAAGGTTTGTTGGCTTGTTGGTTTCTATGTTTGTAGGTTTGTTGGCTTGTTGGTTTGTTGGTTTGTTGGCTTGTTGACTTGTTGGTTTGTTGGTTTGTTGGCTTGTTGGTTTGTTGGTTTGTTGGTTTGTTGTCTTGTTGGTTTGTTGGTTTGTTGGCTTGTTGGTTACTTAGTTTGTTGGTTTGTTGGTTTGTTCGCTGGTTGGCTTGTTGGTTTGTTGGTTTGTTGGTTTGTTGGTTTGTTGGTTTGTTGGTTTTTTGGTTTGTTGGTTTATTTGTTTGTTGGTTTGTTGGCTTGTTGGTTTGTTGGTTTGTTGGTTTGTTTGCTTGTTGGTTTGTTGGTTTGTTGGCTTGTTGGCTTGTTGGTTTGTTGGTTTGTTGGCTTGTTGGCTTGTTGGTTTGTTGGTTTGTTAGTTTTTTTGTTTGTTGGTTTGTTGGTTTGTTGGTTTGTTAGTTTTTTGGTTTATTTGTTTGTTGGTTTGTTGGCTTGTTGGTTTGTTGGTTTGTTGGTTTGTTGGCTTGTTGGTTTGTTGGTTTGTTGGCTTGTTGGCTTGTTGCTTTGTTGGTTTGTTGGTTTGTTGGCTTGTTGGCTTGTTGGTTTGTCAGTTTGTTGGCTTTTTGGTTACTTGGTTTGTTGGTTTGTTGGTTTGTTGGCTTGTTGGATTGTTGGCTTGTTGGTTTGTTGGTTTGTTGGTTTGTTGGCTTGTTGGCTTGTTGGTTTGTTGGTTTGTTGGTTTGTTGGTTTGTTGGTGTGTTGGTTTGTTGGTTTGTTGGTTTGTTGGCTTGTTGGTTTGTTGGTTTGTTGGCTTGTTGGTTTGTTGGTTTGTTGGCTTGTTGGTTTGTTGGTTTGTTGGTTTGTTGGCTTGTTGGCTTGTTGGTTTGTTGGTTTGTTGGCTTGTTGGTTTGTTGGTTTGTTGGCTTGTTGGCTTTTTGCTTTGTTGGTTTGTTGGTTTGTTGGCTTGTTGACTTGTTGGTTTGTTAGTTTGCTGGCTTTTTGGTTACTTGGTTTGTTGGTTTGTTGGTTTGTTGGCTTGTTGGTGTGTTGGCTTGTTGGTTTGTTGGTTTGTTGGTTTGTTGGTTTGTTGGTTTGTTGGTTTTTTGGTTTGTTGGCTTGTTGGTTTGTTAGTTTGTTAGTTTGTTGGCTTGTTGGCTTGTTGGTTTGTTGGTTTTTTGGTTTGTTGGTTTGTTGGTTTGTTAGTTTGTTGGTTTGTTGGTTTGTTGGTTTGTTGGTTTGTTGGTTTGTTCGTGTGATGGTTTATTGGTTTGTTGGTTCTTTGGTTTGTTGATTTGTTGGTTTGTTTGTTTCTTGGTTTGTTGGTTTGTTGATTTGTTGATTTGTTGGTTTGTTGGCATGTTGGTTTGTTGGTTTGTTGGTCTGTTGGCTTGTTGGTTTGTTGGTTTGTTGGCTTGTTGGTTTGTTGGTTTGTTGGTTTGTTGGCTTGTTGGTTTGTTGGTTTGTTGGCTTGTTGGTTACTTAGTTTGTTGGTTTGTTGGCTTGTTGGCTTGTTGGTTTTTTGGTTTGTTGGTTTGTTGGTTTGTTGGTTTGTTGGTTTTTTGGTTTGTTGGGTTATTTGTTTGTTGGTTTGTTGGCTTGTTGGTTTGTTGGTTTGTTGGTTTGTTTGCTTGTTGGTTTGTTGGTTTGTTGGCTTGTTGGCTTTTTGGTTTGTTGGTTTGTTGGCTTGTTGGCTTGTTGGTTTGTTGGTTTGTTGGTTTTTTGGTTTGTTGGTTTGTTGGTTTGTTGGTTTGTTAGTTTGTTGGTTTATTTGTTTGTTGGTTTGTTGGCTTGTTGGTTTGTTGGTTTGTTGGTTTGTTGGCTTGTTGGTTTGTTGGTTTGTTGGCTTGTTGGCTTGTTGCTTTGTTGGTTTGTTGGTTTGTTGGCTTGTTGGCTTGTTGGTTTGTCAGTTTGTTGGCTTTTTGATTACTTGGTTTGTTGGTTTGTTGGTTTGTTGGCTTGTTGGATTGTTGGCTTGTTGGTTTGTTGGTTTGTTGGTTTGTTGGCTTGTTGGCTTGTTGGTTTGTTGGTTTGTTGGTTTGATGGTTTGGTGGTGTGTTGGTTTGTTGGTTTGTTGGTTTGTTGGCTTGTTGGTTTGTTGGTTTGTTGGCTTGTTGGTTTGCTGGTTTGTTGGCTTGTTGGTTTGTTGGTTTGTTGGTTTGTTGGCTTGTTGGCTTGTTGGTTTGTTGGTTTGTTGGCTTGTTGGTTTGTTGGTTTGTTGGCTTGTTGGCTTGTTGCTTTGTTGGTTTGTTGGTTTGTTGGCTTGTTGGCTTGTTGTTTTGTTAGTTTGTTGGCTTTTTGGTTACTTGGTTTGTTGGTTTGTTGGTTTGTTGGCTTGTTGGATTGTTGGTTTGTTGGTTTGTTGGTTTGTTGGTTTGTTGGTTTGTTGGTTTTTTGGTTTGTTGGCTTGTTGGTTTGTTAGTTTGTTGGTTTGTTGGCTTGTTGGCTTGTTGGTTTGTTAGTTTTTTGGTTTGTTGGTTTGTTGGTTTGTTAGTTTGTTGGTTTGTTGGTTTGTTGGTTTGTTGGTTTGTTGGTTTGTTCGAGTGATGGTTTGTTGGTTTGTTGGTTCTTTGGTTTGTTGGTTTGTTGGTTTGTTGGTTTCTTGGTTTGTTGGTTTGTTGATTTGTTGATTTGTTGGTTTGTTGGCATGTTGGTTTGTTGGTTTGTTGGTTTGTTGGCTTGTTGGTTTGTTGGTTTGTTGGTTTGTTGGTTTGTTGGCTTGTTGGTTTGTTGGTTTGTTGGTTTGTTGGTTTGTTGGCTTGTTGGTTTGTTGGTTTGTTGGCTTGTTTGTTTGTTGGTTTGTTGGCTTGTTGGCTTGTTGGTTTGTTGGTTTCTTGGCTTCTTGGTTACTTAGTTTGTGGGTTTGTTGGCTTGTTGGCTTGTTGGTTTGTTGGTTTGTTGGTTTGTTGGCTTGTTGGTTTGTTGGCTTGTTGGCTTGTTGGTTTGTTGGTTTTTTTAATTTGTTGGTTTTTTCGTTTGTTGGTTTGTTGGTTTGTTGGTTTATTTGTTTGTTGGTTTGTTGGTTTGTAGGTTTGTTGGTTTGTTGGTTTGTTGGTTTGTTGGTTTGTTTGTTTGTTGGTTTGTTCGTTTGTTGGTTTGTTGGTTAATTGGTTTGCTTGTTTGTTGGTTTGTTGGTTTGTTGGTTTGTTGGTTTGTTGGTTTGTTGGTTTGTTGGTTTGTTGGTTTATTTGTTTGTTGGTTTGTTGGTTTGTTTGTTTGTTGGTTTGTTGGTTTATTTGTTTGTTGGTTTTTTGGTTTGTAGGTTTGTTGGTTTGTTGGTTTGTTGGTTTGTTCGTTTGTTGGTTTGTTGGTTAATTGGTTTGTTGGTTTGTTGGCTTGTTGGTTTGTTGGTTTGTTGGTTTTTTGGTTTGTTGGTTTGTTGGTTTGTTTATTTGTAGGTTTGTTCGTTTGATGGTTTGTTGGGTTGTTGGTTTTTTGGTTTGTTGGTTTGTTGGTTTGTTGGTTTCTTGGTTTGTTGGTTTGTTGATTTGTTGATTTGTTGGTTTGTTGGCATGTTGGTTTGTTGGTTTGTTGGTTTGTTGGCTTGTTGGTTTGTTGGTTTGTTGGCTTGTTGGCTTGTCGGTTTGTTGGTTTGTTGGTTTGTTGGTTTGTTGGTTTGTTGTTTTGTTAGTTTGTTGGCTTTTTGGTTACTTGGTTTGTTGGTTTGTTGGTTTGTTGGCTTGTTGGATTGTTGGTTTGTTGGTTTGTTGGTTTGTTGGTTTGTTGGTTTGTTGGTTTTTTGGTTTGTTGGCTTGTTGGTTTGTTAGTTTGTTGGTTTGTTGGCTTGTTGGCTTGTTGGTTTGTTAGTTTTTTGGTTTGTTGGTTTGTTGGTTTGTTAGTTTGTTGGTTTGTTGGTTTGTTGGTTTGTTGGTTTGTTGGTTTGTTCGAGTGATGGTTTGTTGGTTTGTTGGTTCTTTGGTTTGTTGGTTTGTTGGTTTGTTGGTTTCTTGGTTTGTTGGTTTGTTGATTTGTTGATTTGTTGGTTTGTTGGCATGTTGGTTTGTTGGTTTGTTGGTTTGTTGGCTTGTTGGTTTGTTGGTTTGTTGGTTTGTTGGTTTGTTGGCTTGTTGGTTTGTTGGTTTGTTGGTTTGTTGGTTTGTTGGCTTGTTGGTTTGTTGGTTTGTTGGTTTGTTGGCTTGTTTGTTTGTTGGTTTGTTGGCTTGTTGGCTTGTTGGTTTGTTGGTTTCTTGGCTTCTTGGTTACTTAGTTTGTGGGTTTGTTGGCTTGTTGGCTTGTTGGTTTGTTGGTTTGTTGGTTTGTTGGCTTGTTGGTTTGTTGGCTTGTTGGCTTGTTGGTTTGTTGGTTTTTTTAATTTGTTGGTTTTTTCGTTTGTTGGTTTGTTGGTTTGTTGGTTTATTTGTTTGTTGGTTTGTTGGTTTGTAGGTTTGTTGGTTTGTTGGTTTGTTGGTTTGTTGGTTTGTTTGTTTGTTGGTTTGTTCGTTTGTTGGTTTGTTGGTTAATTGGTTTGCTTGTTTGTTGGTTTGTTGGTTTGTTGGTTTGTTGGTTTGTTGGTTTGTTGGTTTGTTGGTTTGTTGGTTTATTTGTTTGTTGGTTTGTTGGTTTGTTTGTTTGTTGGTTTGTTGGTTTATTTGTTTGTTGGTTTTTTGGTTTGTAGGTTTGTTGGTTTGTTGGTTTGTTGGTTTGTTGGTTTGTTCGTTTGTTGGTTTGTTGGTTAATTGGTTTGTTGGTTTGTTGGCTTGTTGGTTTGTTGGTTTGTTGGTTTTTTGGTTTGTTGGTTTGTTGGTTTGTTTATTTGTAGGTTTGTTCGTTTGATGGCTTGTTGGGTTGTTGGTTTTTTGGTTTGTTGGTTTGTTGGTTTGTTGGTTTCTTGGTTTGTTGGTTTGTTGATTTGTTGATTTGTTGGTTTGTTGGCATGTTGGTTTGTTGGTTTGTTGGTTTGTTGGCTTGTTGGTTTGTTTGTTTGTTGGCTTGTTGGCTTGTCGGTTTGTTGGTTTGTTGGTTTGTTGGTTTGTTGGTTTGTTGGTTTTTTGTTTGTTGGTTTATTTGTTTGTTGGCTTGTTAGCTTGTTGGTTTGTTGGTTTGTTGGCTTGTTGCTTTGTTGGTTTGTTGGCTTGTTGGCTTGTTGGTTTGTTGGTTTGTTGGCTTGTTGGCTTGTTGGTTTGTTGGTTTATTGGTTTTTTGGTTTGTTGGTTTGTTGGTTTGTTGGTTTGTTGGTTTGTTGGTTTGTTGGTTTATTTGTTTGTTGGTTTGTTGGCTTGTTGGTTTGTTGGTTTGTTGGTTTGTTGGCTTGTTGGTTTGTTGGTTTGTTGGCTTGTTGGTTTGTTGGTTTGTTGGCTTGTGGTTTGTTGGTTTGTTGGTTTGTTGGCTTGTTGGCTTGTTGGTTTGTTGGTTTGTTGGCTTGTTGGTTTGTTGGTTTGTTGGCTTGTTGGCTTGTTGCTTTGTTGGTTTGTTGGTTTGTTGACTTGTTGACTTGTTGGTTTGTTAGTTTGTTGGTTTGTTGGTTTGTTAGTTTGTTGGTTTGTTGGTTTGTTGGTTTGTTGGTTTGTTGGTTTGTTGGTTTGTTGGTTTGTTCGTGTGATAGTTTGTTGGTTTGTTGGTTCTTTGGTTTGTTGGTTTGTTGGTTTGTTTATTTGTAGGTTTGTTCGTTTGATGGTTTGTTGGTTTGTTGGTTTTTTGGTTTGTTGGTTTGTTGGTTTGTTGGTTTGTTGGTTTGTTGATTTGTTGATTTGTTGGTTTGTTGGAATGTTGGTTTGTTGGTTTGTTGGTTTGTTGGCTTGTTGGTTTGTTGGTTTGTTGGCTTGTTGGCTTGTCGGTTTGTTGGTTTGTTGGTTTGTTGGTTTGTTGGTTTGTTGGTTTGTTGGTTTTTTGGTTTGTTGGTTTATTTGTTTGTTGGCTTGTTAGCTTGTTGGTTTGTTGGTTTGTTGGTTTGTTGGCTTGTTTCTTTGTTGGTTTGTTGGCTTGTTGGCTTGTTGGTTTGTTGGTTTGTTGGTTTGTTGGCTTGTTGGTTTGTTGGTTTATTGGTGTTTTGGTTTGTTGGTTTGTTGGTTTGTTGGTTTGTTGGTTTGTTGGTTTATTTGTTTGTTGGTTTGTTGGCTTGTTGGTTTGTTGGTTTGTAGGTTTGTTGGCTTGTTGGTTTGTTGGTTTGTTGGCTTGTTGGCTTGTTGCTTTGTTGGTTTGTTGGTTTGTTGGCTTGTTGGCTTGTTGGTTTGTTAGTTTGTTGGCTTTTTGGTTACTTGGTTTGTTGGTTTGTTGGTTTGTTGGCTTGTTGGTTTGTTGGCTTGTTGGTTTGTTGGTTTGTTGGTTTGTTGGCTTGTTGGCTTGTTGGTTTGTTGGTTTGTTGGTTTGTTGGTTTGTTGGTTTGTTGGTTTGTTGGTTTGTTGGTTTGTTGGTTTGTTGGCTTGTTGGTTTGTTGGTTTGTTGGCTTGTTGGCTTGTTGGTTTGTTGGTTTGTTGGTTTGTTGGTTTGTTGGTTTGTTGGTTTGTTGGTTTGTTGGCTTGTTGGCTTGTTGGTTTGTTGGTTTGTTGGCTTGTTGGTTTGTTGGTTTGTTGGCTTGTTGGCTTGTTGATTTGTTGGTTTGTTGGTTTGTTGAGTTGTTGGCTTGTTGGTTTGTTGGTTTGTTGGGTTGTTGGCTTGTTGGTTTGTTGGTTTGTTGGTTTGTTGGTTTGTTGGCTTGTTCGTTTGTTGGTTTCTTGGCATGTTGGCTTGTTGCTTTGTTGATTTGTCGGTTTGTTGGCTTGTTGGCTTGTTGGTTTGTTAGTTTGTTGGCTTTTTGGTTTGTTGGTTTGTTGGCTTGTTGGTTTGTTAGTTTGTTGGCTTTTTGGTTACTTGGTTTGTTGGTTTGTTGGTTTGTTGGTTTGTTGGCTTGTTGGCTTGTTGGTTTGTTGGTTTGTTGGTTTGTTGGATTTTTGGTTTGTTGGTTTGTTGGCTTGTTGGCTTGTTGGTTTGTTGGCTTGTTGGCTTGTTGGTTTGTTGGTTTTTTGGTTTGTTGGTTTGTTGGTTTGTTGGTTTGTTGGTTTGTTGGTTTGTTGGTTTGCTGGTTTATTTGTTTGTTGGTTTGTATGTTTGTTGGTTTGTTAGTTTGTTGGTTTGTTGGCTTGTTGGTTTGTTGGTTTGTTGGTTTGTTGGTTTGTTGGTTTGTTGGTTACTTAGTTTGTTGGTTTGTTGGTTTGTTTGTTAGTTGGCTTGTTGGATTGTTGGTTTGTTGTTTTGTTGGTTTGTTGGTTTGTTTGTTTTTTGGTTTTTTGGTTTATTTTTTTGTTGGTTTGTTGGCTTGTTGGTTTGTTGGTTTGTTGGTTTGTTTGCTTGTTGGTTTGTTGGTTTGTTGGCTTGTTGGCTTGTTGGTTTGTTGGTTTGATGGCTTGTTGGCTTGTTGGTTTGTTGGTTTGTTGGTTTGTTGGTTTTTTGGTTTGTTGGTTTGTTGGTTTGTTGGTTTGTTGGTTTATTTCTTTGTTGGTTTGTTGGCTTGTTGGTTTGTTGGTTTGTTGGTTTGTTGGCTTGTTGGTTTGTTGGTTTGTTAGCTTGTTGGCTTGTTGCTTTGTTGGTTTGTTGGCTTTTTGGTTGGCTTGTTGGCTTGTTGGTTTGTTAGTTTGTTGGCTTTTTGGTTACTTGGTTTGTTGGTTTGTTGGTTTGTTGGCTTGTTGGTTTGTTGGCTTGTTGGTTTGTTGGTTTGTTGGTTTTTTGGTTTGTTGGTTTGTTGTTTTGTTTATTTGTTGGTTTGTTCGTTTGATGGTTTGTTGGTTTGTTGGTTTGTTGGTTTGTTGGTTTGTTGGTTTGTTGGTTTGTTGGTTTGTTGATTTGTTGATTTGTTGGTTTGTTGGCATGTTGGTTTGTTGGTTTGTTGGTTTGTTGGCTTGTTGGTTTGTTGGTTTGTTGGCTTGTTGGCTTGTCGGTTTGTTGGTTTGTTGGTTTGTTGGTTTGTTTGTTTGTTGGTTTTTTGGTTTGTTGGTTTATTTGTTTGTTGGCTTGTTAGCTTGTTGTTTTGTTGGTTTGTTGGTTTGTTGGTTTGTTGGCTTGTTGGTTTGTTGGTTTGTTGGCTTGTTGGCTTGTTGGTTTGTTGGTTTGTTGGCTTGTTGGCTTGTTGGTTTGTTGGTTTGTTGGTTTTTTGGTTTGTTGGTTTGTTGGTTTGTTGGTTTGTTGGTTTGTTGGTTTATTTGTTTGTTGGTTTGTTGGCTTGTTGGTTTGTTGGTTTGTTGGTTTGTTGGCTTGTTGGTTTGTTGGTTTGTTGGCTTGTTGGCTTGTTGCTTTGTTGGTTTGTTGGTTTGTTGGCTTGTTGGCTTGTTGGTTTGTTAGTTTGTTGGCTTTTTGGTTACTTGGTTTGTTGGTTTGTTGGTTTGTTGGCTTGTTGGTTTGTTGGCTTGTTGGTTTGTTGGTTTGTTGGTTTGTAGGCTTGTTGGCTTGCTGGTTTGTTGGTTTGTTGGTTTGTTGGTTTGTTGGTTTGTTGGTTTGTTGGTTTGTTGGCTTATTAGTTTGTTGGTTTGTTGGCTTGTTGGCTTGTTGGTTTGTTGGTTTGTTGGCTTGTTGGATTGTTGGTTTGTTGGTTTGTTGGCTTGTTGGCTTGTTGGTTTGTTGGTTTGTTGGCTTGCTGGTTTGTTGGTTTGTTGCCTTGTTGGCTTGTTGCTTTGTTGGTTTGTTGGTTTGTTGACTTGTTGGCTTGTTGGTTTGTTGGTTTGTTGGGTTGTTGGCTTGTTGGTTTGTTGGCTTGTTGGTTTGTTGGCTTGTTGGCTTGTTGGTTTGTTAGTTTGTTGGCTTTTCGGTTTGTTGGTTTGTTGGCTTGTTGGTTTGTTAGTTTGTTGGCTTTTTGGTGACTTGGTTTGTTGGTTTGTTGGTTTGTTGGCTTGTTGGCTTGTTGGTTTGTTGGTTTTTTGGTTTGTTGGTTTGTTGGTTTGTTGGTTTGTTGGTTTGTTGGTTTGTTGGTTTGTTGGTTTGTTGGTTTGTTGGTTTGTTGGTTTGTTAGTTTGTTGGTTTGTTGGCTTGTTGGTTTGTATGTTTGTTGGTTTGTTGGTTTGTTGGTTTTTTGGTTTGTTGGTTTGTTGGTTTGTTGGTTTGTTGGTTTGTTGGTTTATTTGTTTGTTGGTTTGTTGGCTTGTTGGTTTGTTGGTTTGTTGGTTTGTTGGCTTGTTGGTTCGTTGGTTTGTTGGCTTGTTGGCTTGTTGCTTTGTTGGTCTGTTGGTTTGTTGGCTTGTTGGCTTGTTGGTTTGTTAGTTTGTGGCTTTTTGGTTACTTGGTTTGTTGGTTTGTTATTTTGTTGGCTTGTTGGTTTGTTGGCTTGTTGATTTGTTGGTTTATTGGTTTGTTGGCTTGTTGGCTTGTTCGTTTGTTGGTTTATTGGTTTGTTGGTTTATTGGTTTGTTGGTTTGTTGGTTTGTTGGCATGTTGGTTTGTTGGTTTGTTGGTTTGTTGGCTTGTTGGTTTGTTGGTTTGTTGGCTTGTTGGCTTGTTGGCTTGTCGGTTTGTTGGTTTGTTGGGTTGTTGGTTTGTTTGTTTGTTGGTTTTTTGGTTTGTTGGTTTATTTGTTTGTTGGCTTGTTAGCTTGTTGGTTTGTTGGTTTGTTGGTTTGTTGGCTTGTTGGTTTGTTGGTTTGTTGGCTTGTTGGCTTGTTGGTTTGTTGGTTTGTTGGCTTGTTGGCTTGTTGGTTTGTTGGTTTGTTGGTTTTTTGGTTTGTTGGTTTGTTGGTTTGTTGGTTTGTTGGTTTGTTGGTTTATTTGTTTGTTGGTTTGTTGGCTTGTTGGTTTGTTGGTTTGTTGGTTTGTTGGCTTGTTGGTTTGTTGGTTTGTTGGCTTGTTGGCTTGTTGCTTTGTTGGTTTGTTGGTTTGTTGGCTTGTTGGCTTGTTGGTTTGTTAGTTTGTTGGCTTTTTGGTTACTTGGTTTGTTGGTTTGTTGGTTTGTTGGCTTGTTGGTTTGTTGGCTTGTTGGTTTGTTGGTTTGTTGGTTTGTTGGTTTGTTGGTTTGTTGGCTTATTAGTTTGTTGGTTTGTTGGCTTGTTGGCTTGTTGGTTTGTTGGTTTGTTGGTTTGTTGGCTTGTTGGTTTGTTGGTTTGTTGGTTTGTTGGCTTGTTGGCTTGTTGGTTTGTTGGTTTGTTGGCTTGTTGGTTTGTTGGTTTGTTGCCTTGTTGGCTTGTTGCTTTGTTGGTTTGTTGGTTTGTTGACTTGTTGGCTTGTTGGTTTGTTGGTTTGTTGGGTTGTTGGCTTGTTGGTTTGTTGGCTTGTTGGTTTGTTGGTTTGTTGGCTTGTTGGTTTGTTGGTTTCTTGGCATGTTGGCTTGTTGCTTTGTTGGTTTGTTGGTTTGTTGGCTTGTTGGCTTGTTGGTTTGTTAGTTGGTTGGCTTTTCGGTTTGTTGGTTTGTTGGCTTGTTGGTTTGTTAGTTTGTTGGCTTTTTGGTAACTTGGTTTGTTGGTTTGTTGGTTTGTTGGTTTGTTGGCTTGTTGGCTTGTTGGTTTGTTGGTTTTTTGGTTTGTTGGTTTGTTGGTTTGTTGGTTTGTTGGTTTGTTGGTTTATTTGTTTGTTGGTTTGTTGGCTTGTTGGTTTGTATGTTTGGTGGTTTGTTGGTTTGTTGGTTTGTTGGTTTTTTGGTTTATTGGTTTGTTGGTTTGTTGGTTTGTTGGTTTGTTGGTTTATTTGTTTGTTGGTTTGTTGGCTTGTTGGTTTGTTGGTTTGTTGGTTTGTTGGCTTGTTGGTTCGTTGGTTTGTTGGCTTGTTGGCTTGTTGCTTTGTTGGTCTGTTGGTTTGTTGGCTTGTTGGCTTGTTGGTTTGTTAGTTTGTTGGCTTTTTGGTTACTTGGTTTGTTGGTTTGTTGGTTTGTTGGCTTGTTGGTTTGTTGGCTTGTTGATTTGTTGGTTTATTGGTTTGTTGGCTTGTTGGTTTGTTGGCTTGTTGGTTTGTTGGCTTGTTGGCTTGTTGGTTTGTTGGTTTGTTGGCTTGTTGGTTTGTTGGCTTGTTGGTTTGTTGGTTTGTTGGTTTGTTGGTTTGTTGGCTTGTTGGCTTGTTGGTTTGTTGGTTTGTTGGCTTGTTGGTTTGTTGGTTTGCTGGCTTGTTGGCTTGTTACTTTGTTGTTTTGTTGGTTTGTTGACTTGTTGGCTTGTTGGTTTGTTGGTTTGATGGGTTGTTGGCTTGTTGGTTTGTTGGTTTGTTGGTTTGTTGTTTTGTTGGCTTGTTGGTTTGTTGGTTTCTTGGCTTGTTGGCTTGTTGCTTTGTTGGTTTGTTGGTTTGTTGGCTTGTTGGCTTGTTGGTTTGTTAGTTTGTTGGCTTTTTGGTTTGTTGGTTTGTTGGCTTGTTGGTTTGTTAGTTTGTTGGCTTTTTGGTTACTTGGTTTGTTAGTTTGTTGGTTTGTTGGTTTGTAGGTTTGTTGGCTTTTTGGCTTGTTGGTTTGTTGGTTTGTTGGTTTTTTGGTTTGTTGGTTTGTTGGCTTGTTGGCTTGTTGGTTTGTTGGCTTGTTGGCTTTTTGGTTTGTTGGTTTTAAGGTTTGTTGGTTTGTTGGTAATTTGGTTTGTTGGTTTGTTGGTTTATTTGTTTGTTGGTTTGTTGGCTTGTTGGTTTGTATGTTTGTTGGCTTGTTGGTTTGTTGGTTTGTTGGTTTTTTGGCTTTTTGGCTTGTTGGTTTGTTGGTTTGTTGGCTTGTTGGTTTGTTAGTTTGTTGGTTTGTTGGCTTGTTAGTTTGTTGTTTTGTTGGCTTGTTGGTTACTTAGTTTGTTCGTTCGTTGGTTTGTTGGTTTGTTGGTTTGTTGGTTTGTTGGTTTGTTGGTTTGTTGGTTTGTTGGTTTGCTGGTTTGTTGGTTTGTTGGTTTGTTGGTTTGTTGGTTTGTTGGTTTGTTGGTTTGTTGGTTTGTTGGTTTGTTGGTTTGTTGGTTTTTTGGTTTGTTGGTTTATTTGTTTGTTGGTTTGTTGGCTTGTTGGTTTGTTTGTTTGTTGGTTTGTTTGCTTTTTGGTTTGTTGGTTTGTTGGCTTGTTGGCTTGTTGGTTTGTTGGCTTGTTAGCTTGTTGGTTTGTTGGTTTGTTGGTTTTTTGGTTTGTTGGTTTGTTGGTTTGTTGGTTTGTTGGTTTGTTGGTTTGTTGGTTTGTTGGTTTGTTAGTTTATTTGTTTGTTGGTTTGTTGGCTTGTTGGTTTGTTGGTTTATTGGTTTGTTGGCTTGTTGGTTTGTTGGTTTATTGGCTTGTTGGCTTGTTGCTTTGTTGGTTTTTTGGTTTGTTGGTTTGTTGGTTTGTTGGTTTGTTGGTTTTTTGGTTTATTTGTTTGTTGGTTTATTGGTTTGTTGTTTTGTTGGTTTGTTGGCTTGTTGGTTTGTTGGTTTGTTGGCTTGTTGGCTTGTTGCTTTGTTGGTTTGTTGGTTTGTTGGCTTGTTGGCTTGTTGGTTTGTTAGTTTGTTGGCTTTTTGGTTACTTGGTTTGTTGGTTTGTTGGTTTGTTGGCTTGTTGGTTTGTTGGCTTGTTGGTTTGTTGGTTTGTTGGTTTGTTGGCTTGTTGGCTTGTTGGTTTGTTGGTTTGTTGGTTTGTTGGTTTGTTGGTTTGTTGGTTTGTTGGTTTGTTGATTTGTTGGTTTGTTGGCTTGTTGGTTTGTTGGTTTGTTGGCTTGTTGGCTTGTTGGTTTGTTGGTTTGTTGGTTTGTTGGTTTGTTGGTTTGTTGGTTTGTTGGTTTGTTGGTTTGTTGGTTTGTTGGTTTGTTGGCTTGTTGGTCTGTTGGTTTGTTGGTTTGTTGGCTTGTTGGTTTGTTGGTTTGTTGGCTTGTTGGCTTGTTGCTTTGTTGGTTTGTTGGTTTGTTGACTTGTTGGCTTGTTGGTTTGTTGGTTTGTTGGGTTGTTGGCTTGTTGGTTTGTTGGTTTGTTGGTTTGTTGGCTTGTTGGTTTGTTTGTTTGTTGGCTTGTTGGCTTGTTGCTTTATTGGTTTGTTGGTTTGTTGACTTGTTGGCTTGTTGGTTTGTTGGTTTGTTGGTTTGTTTGCTTTTTGTTTTGTTGGTTTGTTGGCTTGTTGGCTTGTTGGTTTGTTGGCTTGTTGGCTTGTTGGTTTGTTGGTTTGTTGGTTTTTTGGTTTGTTGGTTTGTTGGTTTGTTGGTTTGTTGGTTTGTTGGTTTATTTGTTTGTTGGTTTGTTGGCTTGTTGGTTTGTTGGTTTGTTGGTTTGTTGGCTTGTTGGCTTGTTGGCTTGTTGGTTTGTTGGTTTCTTGGCTTCTTGGTTACTTAGTTTGTGGGTTTGTTGGCTTGTTGGCTTGTTGGTTTGTTGGTTTGTTGGTTTGTTGGCTTGTTGGTTTGTTGGCTTGTTGGCTTGTTGGTTTGTTGGTTTTTTTAATTTGTTGGTTTTTTCGTTTGTTGGTTTGTTGGTTTGTTGGTTTATTTGTTTGTTGGTTTGTTGGTTTGTAGGTTTGTTGGTTTGTTGGTTTGTTGGTTTGTTGGTTTGTTTGTTTGTTGGTTTGTTCGTTTGTTGGTTTGTTGGTTAATTGGTTTGCTTGTTTGTTGGTTTGTTGGTTTGTTGGTTTGTTGGTTTGTTGGTTTGTTGGTTTGTTGGTTTGTTGGTTTATTTGTTTGTTGGTTTGTTGGTTTGTTTGTTTGTTGGTTTGTTGGTTTATTTGTTTGTTGGTTTTTTGGTTTGTAGGTTTGTTGGTTTGTTGGTTTGTTGGTTTGTTGGTTTGTTCGTTTGTTGGTTTGTTGGTTAATTGGTTTGTTGGTTTGTTGGCTTGTTGGTTTGTTGGTTTGTTGGTTTTTTGGTTTGTTGGTTTGTTGGTTTGTTTATTTGTAGGTTTGTTCGTTTGATGGTTTGTTGGGTTGTTGGTTTTTTGGTTTGTTGGTTTGTTGGTTTGTTGGTTTCTTGGTTTGTTGGTTTTTTGATTTGTTGATTTGTTGGTTTGTTGGCATGTTGGTTTGTTGGTTTGTTGGTTTGTTGGCTTGTTGGTTTGTTGGTTTGTTGGCTTGTTGGCTTGTCGGTTTGTTGGTTTGTTGGTTTGTTGGTTTGTTGGTTTGTTGTTTTGTTAGTTTGTTGGCTTTTTGGTTACTTGGTTTGTTGGTTTGTTGGTTTGTTGGCTTGTTGGATTGTTGGTTTGTTGGTTTGTTGGTTTGTTGGTTTGTTGGTTTGTTGGTTTTTTGGTTTGTTGGCTTGTTGGTTTGTTAGTTTGTTGGTTTGTTGGCTTGTTGGCTTGTTGGTTTGTTAGTTTTTTGGTTTGTTGGTTTGTTGGTTTGTTAGTTTGTTGGTTTGTTGGTTTGTTGGTTTGTTGGTTTGTTGGTTTGTTCGAGTGATGGTTTGTTGGTTTGTTGGTTCTTTGGTTTGTTGGTTTGTTGGTTTGTTGGTTTCTTGGTTTGTTGGTTTGTTGATTTGTTGATTTGTTGGTTTGTTGGCATGTTGGTTTGTTGGTTTGTTGGTTTGTTGGCTTGTTGGTTTGTTGGTTTGTTGGTTTGTTGGTTTGTTGGCTTGTTGGTTTATTGGTTTGTTGGTTTGTTGGTTTGTTGGCTTGTTGGTTTGTTGGTTTGTTGGTTTGTTGGCTTGTTTGTTTGTTGGTTTGTTGGCTTGTTGGCTTGTTGGTTTGTTGGTTTCTTGGCTTCTTGGTTACTTAGTTTGTGGGTTTGTTGGCTTGTTGGCTTGTTGGTTTGTTGGTTTGTTGGTTTGTTGGCTTGTTGGTTTGTTGGCTTGTTGGCTTGTTGGTTTGTTGGTTTTTTTAATTTGTTGGTTTTTTCGTTTGTTGGTTTGTTGGTTTGTTGGTTTATTTGTTTGTTGGTTTGTTGGTTTGTAGGTTTGTTGGTTTGTTGGTTTGTTGGTTTGTTGGTTTGTTTGTTTGTTGGTTTGTTCGTTTGTTGGATTGTTGGTTAATTGGTTTGCTTGTTTGTTGGTTTGTTGGTTTGTTGGTTTGTTGGTTTGTTGGTTTGTTGGTTTGTTGGTTTGTTGGTTTATTTGTTTGTTGGTTTGTTGGTTTGTTTGTTTGTTGGTTTGTTGGTTTATTTGTTTGTTGGTTTTTTGGTTTGTAGGTTTGTTGGTTTGTTGGTTTGTTGGTTTGTTGGTTTGTTCGTTTGTTGGTTTGTTGGTTAATTGGTTTGTTGGTTTGTTGGCTTGTTGGTTTGTTGGTTTGTTGGTTTTTTGGTTTGTTGGTTTGTTGGTTTGTTTATTTGTAGGTTTGTTCGTTTGATGGTTTGTTGGGTTGTTGGTTTTTTGGTTTGTTGGTTTGTTGGTTTGTTGGTTTCTTGGTTTGTTGGTTTGTTGATTTGTTGATTTGTTGGTTTGTTGGCATGTTGGTTTGTTGGTTTGTTGGTTTGTTGGCTTGTTGGTTTGTTGGTTTGTTGGCTTGTTGGCTTGTCGGTTTGTTGGTTTGTTGGTTTGTTGGTTTGTTGGTTTGTTGGTTTTTTGTTTGTTGGTTTATTTGTTTGTTGGCTTGTTAGCTTGTTGGTTTGTTGGTTTGTTGGCTTGTTGCTTTGTTGGTTTGTTGGCTTGTTGGCTTGTTGGTTTGTTGGTTTGTTGGCTTGTTGGCTTGTTGGTTTGTTGGTTTATTGGTTTTTTGGTTTGTTGGTTTGTTGGTTTGTTGGTTTGTTGGTTTGTTGGTTTGTTGGTTTATTTGTTTGTTGGTTTGTTGGCTTGTTGGTTTGTTGGTTTGTTGGTTTGTTGGCTTGTTGGTTTGTTGGTTTGTTGGCTTGTTGGTTTGTTGGTTTGTTGGCTTGTGGTTTGTTGGTTTGTTGGTTTGTTGGCTTGTTGGCTTGTTGGTTTGTTGGTTTGTTGGCTTGTTGGTTTGTTGGTTTGTTGGCTTGTTGGCTTGTTGCTTTGTTGGTTTGTTGGTTTGTTGACTTGTTGACTTGTTGGTTTGTTAGTTTGTTGGTTTGTTGGTTTGTTAGTTTGTTGGTTTGTTGGTTTGTTGGTTTGTTGGTTTGTTGGTTTGTTGGTTTGTTGGTTTGTTCGTGTGATAGTTTGTTGGTTTGTTGGTTCTTTGGTTTGTTGGTTTGTTGGTTTGTTTATTTGTAGGTTTGTTCGTTTGATGGTTTGTTGGTTTGTTGGTTTTTTGGTTTGTTGGTTTGTTGGTTTGTTGGTTTGTTGGTTTGTTGATTTGTTGATTTGTTGGTTTGTTGGAATGTTGGTTTGTTGGTTTGTTGGTTTGTTGGCTTGTTGGTTTGTTGGTTTGTTGGCTTGTTGGCTTGTCGGTTTGTTGGTTTGTTGGTTTGTTGGTTTGTTGGTTTGTTGGTTTGTTGGTTTTTTGGTTTGTTGGTTTATTTGTTTGTTGGCTTGCTAGCTTGTTGGTTTGTTGGTTTGTTGGTTTGTTGGCTTGTTTCTTTGTTGGTTTGTTGGCTTGTTGGCTTGTTGGTTTGTTGGTTTGTTGGTTTGTTGGCTTGTTGGTTTGTTGGTTTATTGGTTTTTTGGTTTGTTGGTTTGTTGGTTTGTTGGTTTGTTGGTTTGTTGGTTTATTTGTTTGTTGGTTTGTTGGCTTGTTGGTTTGTTGGTTTGTAGGTTTGTTGGCTTGTTGGTTTGTTGGTTTGTTGGCTTGTTGGCTTGTTGCTTTGTTGGTTTGTTGGTTTGTTGGCTTGTTGGCTTGTTGGTTTGTTAGTTTGTTGGCTTTTTGGTTACTTGGTTTGTTGGTTTGTTGGTTTGTTGGCTTGTTGGTTTGTTGGCTTGTTGGTTTGTTGGTTTGTTGGTTTGTTGGCTTGTTGGCTTGTTGGTTTGTTGGTTTGTTGGTTTGTTGGTTTGTTGGTTTGTTGGTTTGTTGGTTTGTTGGTTTGTTGGTTTGTTGGCTTGTTGGTTTGTTGGTTTGTTGGCTTGTTGGCTTGTTGGTTTGTTGGTTTGTTGGTTTGTTGGTTTGTTGGTTTGTTGGTTTGTTGGTTTGTTGGCTTGTTGGCTTGTTGGTTTGTTGGTTTGTTGGCTTGTTGGTTTGTTGGTTTGTTGGCTTGTTGGCTTGTTGATTTGTTGGTTTGTTGGTTTGTTGAGTTGTTGGCTTGTTGGTTTGTTGGTTTGTTGGGTTGTTGGCTTGTTGGTTTGTTGGTTTGTTGGTTTGTTGGTTTGTTGGCTTGTTCGTTTGTTGGTTTCTTGGCATGTTGGCTTGTTGCTTTGTTGATTTGTCGGTTTGTTGGCTTGTTGGCTTGTTGGTTTGTTAGTTTGTTGGCTTTTTGGTTTGTTGGTTTGTTGGCTTGTTGGTTTGTTAGTTTGTTGGCTTTTTGGTTACTTGGTTTGTTGGTTTGTTGGTTTATTGGTTTGTTGGCTTGTTGGCTTGTTGGTTTGTTGGTTTGTTGGTTTGTTGGATTTTTGGTTTGTTGGTTTGTTGGCTTGTTGGCTTGTTGGTTTGTTGGCTTGTTGGCTTGTTGGTTTGTTGGTTTTTTGGTTTGTTGGTTTGTTGGTTTGTTGGTTTGTTGGTTTGTTGGTTTGTTGGTTTGCTGGTTTATTTGTTTGTTGGTTTGTATGTTTGTTGGTTTGTTAGTTTGTTGGTTTGTTGGCTTGTTGGTTTGTTGGTTTGTTGGTTTGTTGGTTTGTTGGTTTGTTGGTTACTTAGTTTGTTGGTTTGTTGGTTTGTTTGTTAGTTGGCTTGTTGGATTGTTGGTTTGTTGTTTTGTTGGTTTGTTGGTTTGTTTGTTTTTTGGTTTTTTGGTTTATTTTTTTGTTGGTTTGTTGGCTTGTTGGTTTGTTGGTTTGTTGGTTTGTTTGCTTGTTGGTTTGTTGGTTTGTTGGCTTGTTGGCTTGTTGGTTTGTTGGTTTGATGGCTTGTTGGCTTGTTGGTTTGTTGGTTTGTTGGTTTGTTGGTTTTTTGGTTTGTTGGTTTGTTGGTTTGTTGGTTTGTTGGTTTATTTCTTTGTTGGTTTGTTGGCTTGTTGGTTTGTTGGTTTGTTGGTTTGTTGGCTTGTTGGTTTGTTGGTTTGTTAGCTTGTTGGCTTGTTGCTTTGTTGGTTTGTTGGCTTTTTGGTTGGCTTGTTGGCTTGTTGGTTTGTTAGTTTGTTGGCTTTTTGGTTACTTGGTTTGTTGGTTTGTTGGTTTGTTGGCTTGTTGGTTTGTTGGCTTGTTGGTTTGTTGGTTTGTTGGTTTTTTGGTTTGTTGGTTTGTTGTTTTGTTTATTTGTTGGTTTGTTCGTTTGATGGTTTGTTGGTTTGTTGGTTTGTTGGTTTGTTGGTTTGTTGGTTTGTTGGTTTGTTGGTTTGTTGATTTGTTGATTTGTTGGTTTGTTGGCATGTTGGTTTGTTGGTTTGTTGGTTTGTTGGCTTGTTGGTTTGTTGGTTTGTTGGCTTGTTGGCTTGTCGGTTTGTTGGTTTGTTGGTTTGTTGGTTTGTTTGTTTGTTGGTTTTTTGGTTTGTTGGTTTATTTGTTTGTTGGCTTGTTAGCTTGTTGGTTTGTTGGTTTGTTGGTTTGTTGGTTTGTTGGCTTGTTGGTTTGTTGGTTTGTTGGCTTGTTGGCTTGTTGGTTTGTTGGTTTGTTGGCTTGTTGGCTTGTTGGTTTGTTGGTTTGTTGGTTTTTTGGTTTGTTGGTTTGTTGGTTTGTTGGTTTGTTGGTTTGTTGGTTTATTTGTTTGTTGGTTTGTTGGCTTGTTGGTTTGTTGGTTTGTTGGTTTGTTGGCTTGTTGGTTTGTTGGTTTGTTGGCTTGTTGGCTTGTTGCTTTGTTGGTTTGTTGGTTTGTTGGCTTGTTGGCTTGTTGGTTTGTTAGTTTGTTGGCTTTTTGGTTACTTGGTTTGTTGGTTTGTTGGTTTGTTGGCTTGTTGGTTTGTTGGCTTGTTGGTTTGTTGGTTTGTTGGTTTGTAGGCTTGTTGGCTTGCTGGTTTGTTGGTTTGTTGGTTTGTTGGTTTGTTGGTTTGTTGGTTTGTTGGTTTGTTGGCTTATTAGTTTGTTGGTTTGTTGGCTTGTTGGCTTGTTGGTTTGTTGGTTTGTTGGCTTGTTGGATTGTTGGTTTGTTGGTTTGTTGGCTTGTTGGCTTGTTGGTTTGTTGGTTTGTTGGCTTGCTGGTTTGTTGGTTTGTTGCCTTGTTGGCTTGTTGCTTTGTTGGTTTGTTGGTTTGTTGACTTGTTGGCTTGTTGGTTTGTTGGTTTGTTGGGTTGTTGGCTTGTTGGTTTGTTGGCTTGTTGGTTTGTTGGCTTGTTGGCTTGTTGGTTTGTTAGTTTGTTGGCTTTTCGGTTTGTTGGTTTGTTGGCTTGTTGGTTTGTTAGTTTGTTGGCTTTTTGGTGACTTGGTTTGTTGGTTTGTTGGTTTGTTGGCTTGTTGGCTTGTTGGTTTGTTGGTTTTTTGGTTTGTTGGTTTGTTGGTTTGTTGGTTTGTTGGTTTGTTGGTTTGTTGGTTTGTTGGTTTGTTGGTTTGTTGGTTTGTTGGTTTGTTAGTTTGTTGGTTTGTTGGCTTGTTGGTTTGTATGTTTGTTGGTTTGTTGGTTTGTTGGTTTTTTGGTTTGTTGGTTTGTTGGTTTGTTGGTTTGTTGGTTTGTTGGTTTATTTGTTTGTTGGTTTGTTGGCTTGTTGGTTTGTTGGTTTGTTGGTTTGTTGGCTTGTTGGTTCGTTGGTTTGTTGGCTTGTTGGCTTGTTGCTTTGTTGGTCTGTTGGTTTGTTGGCTTGTTGGCTTGTTGGTTTGTTAGTTTGTGGCTTTTTGGTTACTTGGTTTGTTGGTTTGTTATTTTGTTGGCTTGTTGGTTTGTTGGCTTGTTGATTTGTTGGTTTATTGGTTTGTTGGCTTGTTGGCTTGTTCGTTTGTTGGTTTATTGGTTTGTTGGTTTATTGGTTTGTTGGTTTGTTGGTTTGTTGGCATGTTGGTTTGTTGGTTTGTTGGTTTGTTGGCTTGTTGGTTTGTTGGTTTGTTGGCTTGTTGGCTTGTTGGCTTGTCGGTTTGTTGGTTTGTTGGGTTGTTGGTTTGTTTGTTTGTTGGTTTTTTGGTTTGTTGGTTTATTTGTTTGTTGGCTTGTTAGCTTGTTGGTTTGTTGGTTTGTTGGTTTGTTGGCTTGTTGGTTTGTTGGTTTGTTGGCTTGTTGGCTTGTTGGTTTGTTGGTTTGTTGGCTTGTTGGCTTGTTGGTTTGTTGGTTTGTTGGTTTTTTGGTTTGTTGGTTTGTTGGTTTGTTGGTTTGTTGGTTTGTTGGTTTATTTGTTTGTTGGTTTGTTGGCTTGTTGGTTTGTTGGTTTGTTGGTTTGTTGGCTTGTTGGTTTGTTGGTTTGTTGGCTTGTTGGCTTGTTGCTTTGTTGGTTTGTTGGTTTGTTGGCTTGTTGGCTTGTTGGTTTGTTAGTTTGTTGGCTTTTTGGTTACTTGGTTTGTTGGTTTGTTGGTTTGTTGGCTTGTTGGTTTGTTGGCTTGTTGGTTTGTTGGTTTGTTGGTTTGTTGGTTTGTTGGTTTGTTGGCTTATTAGTTTGTTGGTTTGTTGGCTTGTTGGCTTGTTGGTTTGTTGGTTTGTTGGCTTGTTGGTTTGTTGGTTTGTTGGTTTGTTGGCTTGTTGGCTTGTTGGTTTGTTGGTTTGTTGGCTTGTTGGTTTGTTGGTTTGTTGCCTTGTTGGCTTGTTGCTTTGTTGGTTTGTTGGTTTGTTGACTTGTTGGCTTGTTGGTTTGTTGGTTTGTTGGGTTGTTGGCTTGTTGGTTTGTTGGCTTGTTGGTTTGTTGGTTTGTTGGCTTGTTGGTTTGTTGGTTTCTTGGCATGTTGGCTTGTTGCTTTGTTGGTTTGTTGGTTTGTTGGCTTGTTGGCTTGTTGGTTTGTTAGTTGGTTGGCTTTTCGGTTTGTTGGTTTGTTGGCTTGTTGGTTTGTTAGTTTGTTGGCTTTTTGGTAACTTGGTTTGTTGGTTTGTTGGTTTGTTGGTTTGTTGGCTTGTTGGCTTGTTGGTTTGTTGGTTTTTTGGTTTGTTGGTTTGTTGGTTTGTTGGTTTGTTGGTTTGTGGTTTATTTGTTTGTTGGTTTGTTGGCTTGTTGGTTTGTATGTTTGGTGGTTTGTTGGTTTGTTGGTTTGTTGGTTTTTTGGTTTATTGGTTTGTTGGTTTGTTGGTTTGTTGGTTTATTTGTTTGTTGGTTTGTTGGCTTGTTGGTTTGTTGGTTTGTTGGTTTGTTGGCTTGTTGGTTCGTTGGTTTGTTGGCTTGTTGGCTTGTTGCTTTGTTGGTCTGTTGGTTTGTTGGCTTGTTGGCTTGTTGGTTTGTTAGTTTGTTGGCTTTTTGGTTACTTGGTTTGTTGGTTTGTTGGTTTGTTGGCTTGTTGGTTTGTTGGCTTGTTGATTTGTTGGTTTATTGGTTTGTTGGCTTGTTGGTTTGTTGGCTTGTTGGTTTGTTGGCTTGTTGGCTTGTTGGTTTGTTGGTTTGTTGGCTTGTTGGTTTGTTGGCTTGTTGGTTTGTTGGTTTGTTGGTTTGTTGGTTTGTTGGCTTGTTGGCTTGTTGGTTTGTTGGTTTGTTGGCTTGTTGGTTTGTTGGTTTGCTGGCTTGTTGGCTTGTTACTTTGTTGTTTTGTTGGTTTGTTGACTTGTTGGCTTGTTGGTTTGTTGGTTTGATGGGTTGTTGGCTTGTTGGTTTGTTGGTTTGTTGGTTTGTTGTTTTGTTGGCTTGTTGGTTTGTTGGTTTCTTGTCTTGTTGGCTTGTTGCTTTGTTGGTTTGTTGGTTTGTTGGCTTGTTGGCTTGTTGGTTTGTTAGTTTGTTGGCTTTTTGGTTTGTTGGTTTGTTGGCTTGTTGGTTTGTTAGTTTGTTGGCTTTTTGGTTACTTGGTTTGTTAGTTTGTTGGTTTGTTGGTTTGTAGGTTTGTTGGCTTTTTGGCTTGTTGGTTTGTTGGTTTGTTGGTTTTTTGGTTTGTTGGTTTGTTGGCTTGTTGGCTTGTTGGTTTGTTGGCTTGTTGGCTTTTTGGTTTGTTGGTTTTAAGGTTTGTTGGTTTGTTGGTAATTTGGTTTGTTGGTTTGTTGGTTTATTTGTTTGTTGGTTTGTTGGCTTGTTGGTTTGTATGTTTGTTGGCTTGTTGGTTTGTTGGTTTGTTGGTTTTTTGGCTTTTTGGCTTGTTGGTTTGTTGGTTTGTTGGCTTGTTGGTTTGTTAGTTTGTTGGTTTGTTGGTTTGTTGGTTTGTTGGTTTGTTGGTTTGCTGGTTTGTTGGTTTGTTGGTTTGTTGGTTTGTTGGTTTGTTGGTTTGTTGGTTTGTTGGTTTGTTGGTTTGTTGGTTTGTTGGTTTTTTGGTTTGTTGGTTTATTTGTTTGTTGGTTTGTTGGCTTGTTGGTTTGTTTGTTTGTTGGTTTGTTTGCTTTTTGGTTTGTTGGTTTGTTGGCTTGTTGGCTTGTTGGTTTGTTGGCTTGTTAGCTTGTTGGTTTGTTGGTTTGTTGGTTTTTTGGTTTGTTGGTTTGTTGGTTTGTTGGTTTGTTGGTTTGTTGGTTTGTTGGTTTGTTGGTTTGTTAGTTTATTTGTTTGTTGGTTTGTTGGCTTGTTGGTTTGTTGGTTTATTGGTTTGTTGGCTTGTTGGTTTGTTGGTTTATTGGCTTGTTGGCTTGTTGCTTTGTTGGTTTTTTGGTTTGTTGGTTTGTTGGTTTGTTGGTTTGTTGGTTTTTTGGTTTATTTGTTTGTTGGTTTATTGGTTTGTTGGTTTGTTGGTTTGTTGGCTTGTTGGTTTGTTGGTTTGTTGGCTTGTTGGCTTGTTGCTTTGTTGGTTTGTTGGTTTGTTGGCTTGTTGGCTTGTTGGTTTGTTAGTTTGTTGGCTTTTTGGTTACTTGGTTTGTTGGTTTGTTGGTTTGTTGGCTTGTTGGTTTGTTGGCTTGTTGGTTTGTTGGTTTGTTGGTTTGTTGGCTTGTTGGCTTGTTGGTTTGTTGGTTTGTTGGTTTGTTGGTTTGTTGGTTTGTTGGTTTGTTGGTTTGTTGATTTGTTGGTTTGTTGGCTTGTTGGTTTGTTGGTTTGTTGGCTTGTTGGCTTGTTGGTTTGTTGGTTTGTTGGTTTGTTGGTTTGTTGGTTTGTTGGTTTGTTGGTTTGTTGGTTTGTTGGTTTGTTGGCTTGTTGGTCTGTTGGTTTGTTGGTTTGTTGGCTTGTTGGTTTGTTGGTTTGTTGGCTTGTTGGCTTGTTGCTTTGTTGGTTTGTTGGTTTGTTGACTTGTTGGCTTGTTGGTTTGTTGGTTTGTTGGGTTGTTGGCTTGTTGGTTTGTTGGTTTGTTGGTTTGTTGGCTTGTTGGTTTGTTTGTTTGTTGGCTTGTTGGCTTGTTGCTTTATTGGTTTGTTGGTTTGTTGACTTGTTGGCTTGTTGGTTTGTTGGTTTGTTGGTTTGTTTGCTTTTTGTTTTGTTGGTTTGTTGGCTTGTTGGCTTGTTGGTTTGTTGGCTTGTTGGCTTGTTGGTTTGTTGGTTTGTTGGTTTTTTGGTTTGTTGGTTTGTTGGTTTGTTGGTTTGTTGGTTTGTTGGTTTATTTGTTTGTTGGTTTGTTGGCTTGTTGGTTTGTTGGTTTGTTGGTTTGTTGGCTTGTTGGTTTGTTGCTTTATTGGCTTGTTGGCTTGTTGCTTTGTTGGTTTTTTGGTTTGTTGGTTTGTTGGTTTGTTGGTTTGTTGGTTTGTTGGTTTATTTGTTTGTTAGTTTGTTGGTTTGTTGGTTTGTTGGTTTGTTGGCTTGTTGGTCTGTTGGTTTGTTGGCTTGTTGGTTTGTTGGTTTGTTGGCTTGTTGGCTTGTTGGTTTGTTGGTTTGTTGGTTTGTTGGTTTGTTGGCTTTTTGGTTACTTGGTTTGTTGGTTTGTTGGTTTGTTGGTTTGTTGGCTTGTTGGCTTGTTGGTTTGTTGGTTTGTTGGTTTTTTGGTTTGTTGGTTTGTTGGTTTTTTGGTTTGTTGGTTTGTTGGTTTGTTGGTTTGTTGGTTTGTTGGTTTGCTGGTTTATTTGTTTGTTGGCTTGTTGGTTTGTATGTTTGTTGGTTTGTTGGCTTGTTGGTTTGTTGGTTTGTTGGCTTATTGGCTTGTTGGTTTGTTGGTTTGTTGGCTTGTTGGTTTGTTAATTTGTTGGTTTATTGGCTTGTTGGTTTGTTGGTTTGTTGGTTTTTTGGCTTGTTGGTTACTTAGTTTGTTGGTTTGTTGGTTTGTTGGCTTGTTGGATTGTTGGTTTGTTGTTTTATTGGTTTGTTGGTTTGTTGGTTTTTTGGTTTGTTGGTTTATTTGTTTGTTGGTTTGTTGGTTTGTTGGTTTGTTGGTTTGTTGGTTTGTTTGCTTGTTGGTTTGTTGGTTTGTTGGCTTGTTGGCTAGTTGGTTTGTTGATTTGTTGTTTTGTTGGCTTGTTGGATTGTTGGTTTGTTGGTTTTTTGGTTTGTAGGTTTGTTGGTTTGTTGGTTTGTTGGTTTGTTGGTTTATTTGTTTGTTGGTTTGTTGGCTTGTTGGTTTGTTGGTTTGTTGGTTTGTTGGCTTGTTGGTTTGTTGGTTTGTTGGCTTGTTGGCTTGTTGCTTTGTTGGTTTGTTGGCTTTTTGGTTGGCTTGTTGGCTTGTTGGTTTGTTAGTTTGTTGGCTTTTTGGTTACTTGGTTTGTTGGTTTGTTGGTTTGTTGGCTTGTTGGTTTGTTGGCTTGTTGGTTTGTTGGTTTGTTGGTTTTTTGGTTTGTTGGTTTGTTGGTTTGTTTATTTGTTGGTTTGTTCGTTTGATGGTTTGTTGGTTTGTTGGTTTTTTGGTTTGTTGGTTTGTTGGTTTGTTGGTTTCTTGGTTTGTTGGTTTGTTGATTTGTTGATTTGTTGGTTTGTTGGCATGTTGGTTTGTTGGTTTGTTGGTTTGTTGGCTTGTCGGTTTGTTGGTTTGTTGGTTTGTTGGTTTGTTTGTTTGATGGTTTTTTGGTTTGTTGGTTTATTTGTTTGTTGGCTTGTTAGCTTGTTGGTTTGTTGGTTTGTTGGTTTGTTGGTTTGTTGGCTTGTTGGTTTGTTGGTTTGTTGGCTTGTTGGCTTGTTGGTTTGTTGGTTTGTTGGCTTGTTGGTTTGTTGGTTTGTTGGTTTTTTGGTTTGTTGGTTTGTTGGTTTGTTGGTTTGTTGGTTTGTTGGTTTGTTGGTTTATTTGTTTGTTGGTTTATTGGCTTGTTGGTTTGTTGGTTTGTTAGTTTGTTGGCTTGTTGGTTTGTTGGTTTGTTGGCTTGTTGGCTTGTTGGCTTGTTGCTTTGTTGGTTTGTTGGTTTGTTGGCTTGTTGGCTTGTTGGTTTGTTAGTTTGTTGGCTTTTTGGTTTCTTGGTTTGTTGGTTTGTTGGTTTGTTGGATTGTTGGTTTGTTGGCTTGTTGGTTTGTTGGTTTGTTGGTTTGTTGGCTTGTTGGCTTGTTGGTTTGTTGGTTTGTTGGTTTGTTGGTTTGTTGGTTTGTTGGTTTATTGGTTTGTTGGTTTGTTGGTTTGTTGGCTTATTAGTTTGTTGGTTTGTTGGTTTGTTGGCTTGTTGGTTTGTTGGTTTGTTGGCTTGTTGGTTTGTTGGTTTGTTGGTTTGTTGGCTTGTTGGCTTGTTGGTTTGTTGGTTTTTTGTCTTGTTGGTTTGTTGGTTTGTTGCCTTGTTGGCTTGTTGCTTTGTTGGTTTGTTGGTTTGTTGACTTGTTGGCTTGTTGGTTTGTTGGTTTGTTGGGTTGTTGGCTTGTTGGTTTGTTGGTTTGTTGGTTTGTTGGTTTGTTGGCTTGTTGGTTTGTTGGTTTCTTAACATGTTGGCTTGTTGCTTTATTGGTTTGTTGGTTTGTTGGCTTGTTGGCTTGTTAGTTTGTTAGTTTGTTGGCTTTTTGGTTTGTTGGTTTGTTGGCTTGTTGGTTTGTTAGTTTGTTGGCTTTTTGGTTACTTGGTTTGTTGGTTTGTTGGTTTGTTGGTTTGTTGGTTTGTTGGCTTGTTGGCTTGTTGGTTTGTTGGTTTGTTGGTTTTTTGGTTTGTTGGTTTGTTGGCTTGTTGGCTTGTTGGTTTGTTGGCTTGTTGGCTTGTTGGTTTGTTGGTTTTTTGGTTTGTTGGTTTGTTGGTTTGTTGGTTTGTTGGTTTGTTGGTTTGTTGGTTTATTTGTTTGTTGGTTTGTTGGCTTGTTGGTTTGTATGTTTGTTGGTTTGTTGGTTTGTTGGTTTGTTGGTTTTTTGGTTTGTTGGTTTGTTGGTTTGTTGGTTTGTTGGTTTGTTGGTTTGTTGGTTTGCTGGTTTATTTGTTTGTTGGTTTGTTGGCTTGTTGGTTTGTTGGTTTGTTGGTTTGTTGGCTTGTTGGTTTGTTGGCTTGTTGGTTTGTTGGTTTGTTGGTTTTTTGGTTTGTTGGTTTGTTGGTTTGTTTATTTGTTGGTTTGTTCGTTTGATGGTTTGTTGGTTTGTTGGTTTTTTGGTTTGTTGGTTTGTTGGTTTGTTGGTTTGTTGGTTTGTTGGTTTGTTGATTTGTTGATTTGTTGGTTTGTTGACATATTGGTTTGTTGGTTTGTTGGTTTGTTGGCTTGTCGGTTTGTTGGTTTGTTGGTTTGTTGGTTTGTTTGTTTGATGGTTTTTTGGTTTGTTGGTTTATTTGTTTGTTGGCTTGTTAGCTTGTTGGTTTGTTGGTTTGTTGGTTTGTTGGTTTGTTGGCTTGTTGGTTTGTTGGTTTGTTGGCTTGTTGGCTTGTTGGTTTGTTGGTTTGTTGGCTTGTTGGTTTGTTGGTTTGTTGGTTTTTTGGTTTGTTGGTTTGTTGGTTTGTTGGTTTGTTGGTTTATTTGTTTGTTGGTTTATTGGCTTGTTGGTTTGTTGGTTTGTTAGTTTGTTGGCTTGTTGGTTTGTTGGTTTGTTGGCTTGTTGGCTTGTTGCTTTGTTGGTTTGTTGGTTTGTTGGCTTGTTGGCTTGTTAGTTTGTTAGTTTGTTGGCTTTTTGGTTTCTTGGTTTGTTGGTTTGTTGGTTTGTTGGATTGTTGGTTTGTTGGCTTGTTGGTTTGTTGGTTTGTTGGTTTGTTGGCTTGTTGGCTTGTTGGTTTGTTGGTTTGTTGGTTTGTTGGTTTGTTGGTTTGTTGGTTTATTGGTTTGTTGGTTTGTTGGTTTGTTGGCTTATTAGTTTGTTGGTTTGTTGGTTTGTTGGCTTGTTGGTTTGTTGGTTTGTTGGCTTGTTGGTTTGTTGGTTTGTTGGTTTGTTGGCTTGTTGGCTTGTTGGTTTGTTGGTTTGTTGGCTTGTTGGTTTGTTGGTTTGTTGCCTTGTTGGCTTGTTGCTTTGTTGGTTTGTTGGTTTGTTGACTTGTTGGCTTGTTGGTTTGTTGGTTTGTTGGGTTGTTGGCTTGTTGGTTTGTTGGTTTGTTGGTTTGTTGGTTTGTTGGTTTGTTGGCTTGTTGGTTTGTTGGTTTCTTAACATGTTGGCTTGTTGCTTTGTTGGTTTGTTGGTTTGTTGGCTTGTTGGCTTGTTGGTTTGTTAGTTTGTTGGCTTTTTGGTTTGTTGGTTTGTTGGCTTGTTGGTTTGTTAGTTTGTTGGCTTTTTGGTTACTTGGTTTGTTGGTTTGTTGGTTTGTTGGTTTGTTGGCTTGTTGGCTTGTTGGTTTGTTGGTTTGTTGGTTTTTTGGTTTGTTGGTTTGTTGGCTTGTTGGCTTGTTGGTTTGTTGGCTTGTTGGCTTGTTGGTTTGTTGGTTTGTTGGTTTGTTGGTTTGTTGGTTTGTTGGTTTGTTGGTTTATTTGTTTGTTGGTTTGTTGGCTTGTTGGTTTGTATGTTTGTTGGTTTGTTGGTTTGTTGGTTTGTTGGTTTTTTGGTTTGTTGGTTTGTTGGTTTGTTGGTTTGTTGGTTTGTTGGTTTGCTGGTTTATTTGTTTGTTGGTTTGTTGGCTTGTTGGTTTGTTGGTTTGTTGGTTTGTTGGCTTGTTGGTTTGTTGGTTTGTTGGCTTGTTGGCTTGTTGCTTTGTTGGTTTGTTGGTTTGTTGGCTTGTTGGCTTGTTGGTTTGTTAGTTTGTTGGCTTGTTGGTTTGTTAGTTTGTTGGCTTTTTGGTTACTTGGTTTGTTGGTTTGTTGGCTTGTTGGCTTGTTGGTTTGTTGGCTTGTTGGTTTGTTGGTTTGTTGGTTTGTTGGCCTGTTGGTTTGTTGGCTTGTTGGTTTGTTGGTTTGTTGGTTTTTTGGTTTGTTGGTTTGTTGGTTTGTTTATTTGTTGGCTTGTTGGTCTGTTGGTTTGTTGGCTTGTTGGTTTGTTGGTTTGTTGGTTTGTTGGTTTGTTGGTTTGTTGGCTTTTTGGTTACTTGGTTTGTTGGTTTGTTGGTTTGTTGGTTTGTTGGTTTGTTGGTTTGTTGGCTTGTTGGTTTGTTGGTTTCTTAACATGTTGGCTTGTTGCTTTGTTGGTTTGTTGGTTTGTTGGCTTGTTGGCTTGTTGGTTTGTTAGTTTGTTGGCTTTTTGGTTTGTTGGTTTGTTGGCTTGTTGGTTTGTTAGTTTGTTGGCTTTTTGGTTACTTGGTTTGTTGGTTTGTTGGTTTGTTGGTTTGTTGGCTTGTTGGCTTGTTGGTTTGCTGGTTTGTTGGTTTTTTGGTTTGTTGGTTTGTTGGCTTGTTGGCTTGTTGGTTTGTTGGCTTGTTGGCTTGTTGGTTTGTTGGTTTTTTGGTTTGTTGGTTTGTTGGTTTGTTGGTTTGTTGGTTTGTTGGTTTGTTGGTTTATTTGTTTGTTGGTTTGTTGGCTTGTTGGTTTGTATGTTTGTTGGTTTGTTGGTTTGTTGGTTTGTTGGTTTTTTGGTTTGTTGGTTTGTTGGTTTGTTGGTTTGTTGGTTTGTTGGTTTGCTGGTTTATTTGTTTGTTGGTTTGTTGGCTTGTTGGTTTGTTGGTTTGTTGGTTTGTTGGCTTGTTGGTTTGTTGGTTTGTTGGCTTGTTGGCTTGTTGCTTTGTTGGTTTGTTGGTTTGTTGGCTTGTTGGCTTGTTGGTTTGTTAGTTTGTTGGCTTGTTGGTTTGTTAGTTTGTTGGCTTTTTGGTTACTTGGTTTGTTGGTTTGTTGGCTTGTTGGCTTGTTGGTTTGTTGGCTTGTTGGTTTGTTGGTTTGTTGGTTTGTTGGCTTGTTGGTTTGTTGGCTTGTTGGTTTGTTGGTTTGTTGGTTTTTTGGTTTGTTGGTTTGTTGGTTTGTTTATTTGTTGGCTTGTTGGTCTGTTGTTTTGTTGGCTTATTGGTTTGTTGGTTTGTTGGTTTGTTGGTTTGTTGGTTTGTTGGCTTTTTGGTTACTTGGTTTGTTGGTTTGTTGGTTTGTTGGTTTGTTGGCTTGTTGGCTTGTTGGTTTGTTGGTTTGTTGGTTTTTTGGTTTGTTGGTTTGTTGGTTTTTTGGTTTGTTGGTTTGTTGGTTTGTTGGTTTGTTGGTTTGTTGGTTTGCTGGTTTATTTGTTTGTTGGTTTGTTGGCTTGTTGGTTTGTATGTTTGTTGGTTTGTTGGCTTGTTGGTTTGTTGGTTTGTTGGCTTATTGGCTTGTTGGTTTGTTGGTTTGTTGGCTTGTTGGTTTGTTAGTTTGTTGGTTTATTGGCTTGTTGGTTTGTTGGTTTGTTGGTTTTTTGGCTTGTTGGTTACTTAGTTTGTTGGTTTGTTGGTTTGTTGGTTTGTTGGCTTGTTGGATTGTTGGTTTGTTGTTTTATTGGTTTGTTGGTTTGTTGGTTTTTTGGTTTGTTGGTTTATTTGTTTGTTGGTTTGTTGGCTTGTTGGTTTGTTGGTTTGTTGGTTTGTTTGCTTGTTGGTTTTTTGGTTTGTTGGCTTGTTGGCTTGTTGGTTTGTTGGTTTGTTGGCTTGTTGGTTTGTTGGCTTGTTGGTTTGTTGGTTTGTTGGTTTGTTGGCTTATTGGTTTGTTGGTTTGTTGGCTTGTTGGCTTGTTGCTTTGTTGGTTTGTTGGCTTGTTGGCTTGTTGCTTTGTTGGTTTGTTAGTTTGTTGGCTTTTTGGTTACTTGGTTTGTTGGTTTGTTGGTTTGTTGGGTTGTTGGTTTGTTGGCTTGTTGGTTTGTTGGTTTGTTGGTTTTTTGGTTTGTTGGTTTGTTGGTTTGTTTATTTGTTGGTTTGTTCGTTTGATGGTTTGTTGGTTTGTTGGTTTTTTGGTTTGTTGGTTTGTTGGTTTGTTGGTTTGTTGGTTTGTTGATTTGTTGATTTGTTGGTTTGTTGGCATGTTGGTTTGTTGGTTTGTTGGTTTGTTGGCTTGTCGGTTTGTTGGTTTGTTGGTTTTTTGGTTTGTTTGTTTGATGTTTTTTTGGTTTGTTGGTTTATTTGTTTGTTGGCTTGTTAGCTTGTTGGTTTGTTGGTTTGTTGGTTTGTTGGTTTGTTGGCTTGTTGGTTTGTTGGTTTGTTGGCTTGTTGGCTTGTTGGTTTGTTGGTTTGTTGGCTTGTTGGTTTGTTGGTTTGTTGGTTTTTTGGTTTGTTGGTTTGTTGGTTTGTTGGTTTGTTGGTTTGTTGGTTTGTTGGTTTATTTGTTTGTTGGTTTATTGGCTTGTTGGTTTGTTGGTTTGTTAGTTTGTTGGCTTGTTGGTTTGTTGGTTTGTTGGCTTGTTGGCTTGTTGCTTTGTTGGTTTGTTGGTTTGTTGGCTTGTTGGCTTGTTGGTTTGTTAGTTTGTTGGCTTTTTGGTTTCTTGGTTTGTTGGTTTATTGGTTTGTTGGCTTGTTGGTTTGTTGGCTTGTTGGTTTGTTGGTTTGTTGGTTTGTTGGCTTGTTGGCTTGTGGGCTTGTTGGTTTGTTGGTTTGTTGGTTTGTTGGTTTGTTGGTTTATTGGTTTGTTGGTTTGTTGGTTTGTTGGCTTATTAGTTTGTTGGTTTGTTGGTTTGTTGGCTTGTTGGTTTGTTGGTTTGTTGGCTTGTTGGTTTGTTGGTTTGTTGGTTTGTTGGCTTGTTGGCTTGTTGGTTTGTTGGTTTGTTGGCTTGTTGGTTTGTTGGTTTGTTGCCTTGTTGGCTTGTTGCTTTGTTGGTTTGTTGGTTTGTTGACTTGTTGGCTTGTTGGTTTGTTGGTTTGTTGGGTTGTTGGCTTGTTGGTTTGTTGGTTTGTTGGCTTGTTGGTTTGTTGGCTTGTTGGTTTGTTGGTTTGTTGGTTTTTTGGTTTGTTGGTTTGTTGGTTTGTTTATTTGTTGGCTTGTTGGTCTGTTGGTTTGTTGGCTTGTTGGTTTGTTGGTTTGTTGGTTTGTTGGTTTGTTGGTTTGTTGGCTTTTTGGTTACTTGGTTTGTTGGTTTGTTGGTTTGTTGGTTTGTTGGTTTGTTGGTTTGTTGGCTTGTTGGTTTGTTGGTTTCTTAACATGTTGGCTTGTTGCTTTGTTGGTTTGTTGGTTTGTTGGCTTGTTGGCTTGTTGGTTTGTTAGTTTGTTGGCTTTTTGGTTTGTTGGTTTGTTGGCTTGTTGGTTTGTTAGTTTGTTGGCTTTTTGGTTACTTGGTTTGTTGGTTTGTTGGTTTGTTGGTTTGTTGGCTTGTTGGCTTGTTGGTTTGTTGGTTTGTTGGTTTTTTGGTTTGTTGGTTTGTTGGCTTGTTGGCTTGTTGGTTTGTTGGCTTGTTGGCTTGTTGGTTTGTTGGTTTTTTGGTTTGTTGGTTTGTTGGTTTGTTGGTTTGTTGGTTTGTTGGTTTGTTGGTTTATTTGTTTGTTGGTTTGTTGGCTTGTTGGTTTGTATGTTTGTTGGTTTGTTGGTTTGTTGGTTTGTTGGTTTTTTGGTTTGTTGGTTTGTTGGTTTGTTGGTTTGTTGGTTTGTTGGTTTGCTGGTTTATTTGTTTGTTGGTTTGTTGGCTTGTTGGTTTGTTGGTTTGTTGGTTTGTTGGCTTATTGGTTTGTTGGTTTGTTGGCTTGTTGGCTTGTTGCTTTGTTGGTTTGTTGGCTTTTTGGTTGGCTTGTTGGCTTGTTGGTTTGTTAGTTTGTTGGCTTTTTGGTTACTTGGTTTGTTGGTTTGTTGGTTTGTTGGCTTGTTGGTTTGTTGGCTTGTTGGTTTGTTGGTTTGTTGGTTTTTTGGTTTGTTGGTTTGTTGGTTTGTTTATTTGTTGGTTTGTTCGTTTGATGGTTTGTTGGTTTGTTGGTTTTTTGGTTTGTTGGTTTGTTGGTTTGTTGGTTTCTTGGTTTGTTGGTTTGTTGATTTGTTGATTTGTTGGTTTGTTGGCATGTTGGTTTGTTGGTTTGTTGGTTTGTTGGCTTGTCGGTTTGTTGGTTTGTTGGTTTTTTGGTTTGTTTGTTTGATGTTTTTTTGGTTTGTTGGTTTATTTGTTTGTTGGCTTGTTAGCTTGTTGGTTTGTTGGTTTGTTGGTTTGTTGGTTTGTTGGCTTGTTGGTTTGTTGGTTTGTTGGCTTGTTGGCTTGTTGGTTTGTTGGTTTGTTGGCTTGTTGGTTTGTTGGTTTGTTGGTTTTTTGGTTTGTTGGTTTGTTGGTTTGTTGGTTTGTTGGTTTGTTGGTTTATTTGTTTGTTGGTTTATTGGCTTGTTGGTTTGTTGGTTTGTTAGTTTGTTGGCTTGTTGGTTTGTTGGTTTGTTGGCTTGTTGGCTTGTTGCTTTGTTGGTTTGTTGGTTTGTTGGCTTGTTGGCTTGTTGGTTTGTTAGTTTGTTGGCTTTTTGGTTTCTTGGTTTGTTGGTTTGTTGGTTTGTTGGCTTGTTGGTTTGTTGGCTTGTTGGTTTGTTGGTTTGTTGGTTTGTTGGCTTGTTGGCTTGTTGGTTTGTTGGTTTGTTGGTTTGTTGGTTTGTTGGTTTATTGGTTTGTTGGTTTGTTGGTTTGTTGGCTTATTAGTTTGTTGGTTTGTTGGTTTGTTGGCTTGTTGGTTTGTTGGTTTGTTGGCTTGTTGGTTTGTTGGTTTGTTGGTTTGTTGGCTTGTTGGCTTGTTGGTTTGTTGGTTTGTTGGCTTGTTGGTTTGTTGGTTTGTTGCCTTGTTGGCTTGTTGCTTTGTTGGTTTGTTGGTTTGTTGACTTGTTGGCTTCTTGGTTTGTTGGTTTGTTGGGTTGTTGGCTTGTTGGTTTGTTGGTTTGTTGGCTTGTTGGTTTGTTGGCTTGTTGGTTTGTTGGTTTGTTGGTTTTTTGGTTTGTTGGTTTGTTGGTTTGTTTATTTGTTGGCTTGTTGGTCTGTTGGTTTGTTGGCTTGTTGGTTTGTTGGTTTGTTGGTTTGTTGGTTTGTTGGTTTGTTGGCTTTTTGGTTACTTGGTTTGTTGGTTTGTTGGTTTGTTGGTTTGTTGGTTTGTTGGTTTGTTGGCTTGTTGGTTTGTTGGTTTCTTAACATGTTGGCTTGTTGCTTTGTTGGTTTGTTGGTTTGTTGGCTTGTTGGCTTGTTGGTTTGTTAGTTTGTTGGCTTTTTGGTTTGTTGGTTTGTTGGCTTGTTGGTTTGTTAGTTTGTTGGCTTTTTGGTTACTTGGTTTGTTGGTTTGTTGGTTTGTTGGTTTGTTGGCTTGTTGGCTTGTTGGTTTGTTGGTTTGTTGGTTTTTTGGTTTGTTGGTTTGTTGGCTTGTTGGCTTGTTGGTTTGTTGGCTTGTTGGCTTGTTGGTTTGTTGGTTTTTTGGTTTGTTGGTTTGTTGGTTTGTTGGTTTGTTGGTTTGTTGGTTTGTTGGTTTATTTGTTTGTTGGTTTGTTGGCTTGTTGGTTTGTATGTTTGTTGGTTTGTTGGTTTGTTGGTTTGTTGGTTTTTTGGTTTGTTGGTTTGTTGGTTTGTTGGTTTGTTGGTTTGTTGGTTTGCTGGTTTATTTGTTTGTTGGTTTGTTGGCTTGTTGGTTTGTTGGTTTGTTGGTTTGTTGGCTTGTTGGTTTGTTGGTTTGTTGGCTTGTTGGCTTGTTGCTTTGTTGGTTTGTTGGTTTGTTGGCTTGTTGGCTTGTTGGTTTGTTAGTTTGTTGGCTTGTTGGTTTGTTAGTTTGTTGGCTTTTTGGTTACTTGGTTTGTTGGTTTGTTGGCTTGTTGGCTTGTTGGTTTGTTGGCTTGTTGGTTTGTTGGTTTGTTGGTTTGTTGGCTTGTTGGTTTGTTGGCTTGTTGGTTTGTTGGTTTGTTGGTTTTTTGGTTTGTTGGTTTGTTGGTTTGTTTATTTGTTGGCTTGTTGGTCTGTTGGTTTGTTGGCTTGTTGGTTTGTTGGTTTGTTGGTTTGTTGGTTTGTTGGTTTGTTGGCTTTTTGGTTACTTGGTTTGTTGGTTTGTTGGTTTGTTGGTTTGTTGGTTTGTTGGTTTGCTGGTTTATTTGTTTGTTGGTTTGTTGGCTTGTTGGTTTGTTGGTTTGTTGGTTTGTTGGCTTATTGGTTTGTTGGTTTGTTGGCTTGTTGGCTTGTTGCTTTGTTGGTTTGTTGGCTTTTTGGTTGGCTTGTTGGCTTGTTGGTTTGTTAGTTTGTTGGCTTTTTGGTTACTTGGTTTGTTGGTTTGTTGGTTTGTTGGCTTGTTGGTTTGTTGGCTTGTTGGTTTGTTGGTTTGTTGGTTTTTTGGTTTGTTGGTTTGTTGGTTTGTTTATTTGTTGGTTTGTTCGTTTGATGGTTTGTTGGTTTGTTGGTTTTTTGGTTTGTTGGTTTGTTGGTTTGTTGGTTTCTTGGTTTGTTGGTTTGTTGATTTGTTGATTTGTTGGTTTGTTGGCATGTTGGTTTGTTGGTTTGTTGGTTTGTTGGCTTGTCGGTTTGTTGGTTTGTTGGTTTTTTGGTTTGTTTGTTTGATGTTTTTTTGGTTTGTTGGTTCATTTGTTTGTTGGCTTGTTAGCTTGTTGGTTTGTTGGTTTGTTGGTTTGTTGGTTTGTTGGCTTGTTGGTTTGTTGGTTTGTTGGCTTGTTGGCTTGTTGGTTTGTTGGTTTGTTGGTTTATTTGTTTGTTGGTTTATTGGCTTGTTGGTTTGTTGGTTTGTTAGTTTGTTGGCTTGTTGGTTTGTTGGTTTGTTGGCTTGTTGGCTTGTTGCTTTGTTGGTTTGTTGGTTTGTTGGCTTGTTGGCTTGTTGGTTTGTTAGTTTGTTGGCTTTTTGGTTTCTTGGTTTGTTGGTTTGTTGGTTTGTTGGCTTGTTGGTTTGTTGGCTTGTTGGTTTGTTGGTTTGTTGGTTTGTTGGCTTGTTGGCTTGTTGGTTTGTTGGTTTGTTGGTTTGTTGGTTTGTTGGTTTATTGGTTTGTTGGTTTGTTGGTTTGTTGGCTTATTAGTTTGTTGGTTTGTTGGTTTGTTGGCTTGTTGGTTTGTTGGTTTGTTGGCTTGTTGGTTTGTTGGTTTGTTGGTTTGTTGGCTTGTTGGCTTGTTGGTTTGTTGGTTTGTTGGCTTGTTGGTTTGTTGGTTTGTTGCCTTGTTGGCTTGTTGCTTTGTTGGTTTGTTGGTTTGTTGACTTGTTGGCTTCTTGGTTTGTTGGTTTGTTGGGTTGTTGGCTTGTTGGTTTGTTGGTTTGTTGGCTTGTTGGTTTGTTGGCTTGTTGGTTTGTTGGTTTGTTGGTTTTTTGGTTTGTTGGTTTGTTGGTTTGTTTATTTGTTGGCTTGTTGGTCTGTTGGTTTGTTGGCTTGTTGGTTTGTTGGTTTGTTGGTTTGTTGGTTTGTTGGTTTGTTGGCTTTTTGGTTACTTGGTTTGTTGGTTTGTTGGTTTGTTGGTTTGTTGGTTTGTTGGTTTGTTGGCTTGTTGGTTTGTTGGTTTCTTAACATGTTGGCTTGTTGCTTTGTTGGTTTGTTGGTTTGTTGGCTTGTTGGCTTGTTGGTTTGTTAGTTTGTTGGCTTTTTGGTTTGTTGGTTTGTTGGCTTGTTGGTTTGTTAGTTTGTTGGCTTTTTGATTACTTGGTTTGTTGGTTTGTTGGTTTGTTGGTTTGTTGGCTTGTTGGCTTGTTGGTTTGTTGGTTTGTTGGTTTTTTGGTTTGTTGGTTTGTTGGCTTGTTGGCTTGTTGGTTTGTTGGCTTGTTGGCTTGTTGGTTTGTTGGTTTTTTGGTTTGTTGGTTTGTTGGTTTGTTGGTTTGTTGGTTTGTTGGTTTGTTGGTTTATTTGTTTGCTGGTTTGTTGGCTTGTTGGTTTATATGTTTGTTGGTTTGTTGGTTTGTTGGTTTGTTGGTTTTTTGGTTTGTTGGTTTGTTGGTTTGTTGGTTTGTTGGTTTGTTGGTTTGCTGGTTTATTTGTTTGTTGGTTTGTTGGCTTGTTGGTTTGTTGGTTTGTTGGTTTGTTGGCTTGTTGGTTTGTTGGTTTGTTGGCTTGTTGGCTTGTTGCTTTGTTGGTTTGTTGGTTTGTTGGCTTGTTGGCTTGTTGGTTTGTTAGTTTGTTGGCTTGTTGGTTTGTTAGTTTGTTGGCTTTTTGGTTACTTGGTTTGTTGGTTTGTTGGCTTGTTGGCTTGTTGGTTTGTTGGCTTGTTGGTTTGTTGGTTTGTTGGTTTGTTGGCTTGTTGGTTTGTTGGCTTGTTGGTTTGTTGGTTTGTTGGTTTTTTGGTTTGTTGGTTTGTTGGTTTGTTTATTTGTTGGCTTGTTGGTCTGTTGGTTTGTTGGCTTGTTGGTTTGTTGGTTTGTTGGTTTGTTGGTTTGTTGGTTTGTTGGCTTTTTGGTTACTTGGTTTGTTGGTTTGTTGGTTTGTTGGTTTGTTGGCTTGTTGGCTTGTTGGTTTGTTGGTTTGTTGGTTTTTTGGTTTGTTGGTTTGTTGGTTTTTTGGTTTGTTGGTTTGTTGGTTTGTTGGTTTGTTGGTTTGTTGGTTTGCTGGTTTATTTGTTTGTTGGTTTGTTGGCTTGTTGGTTTGTATGTTTGTTGGTTTGTTGGCTTGTTGGTTTGTTGGTTTGTTGGCTTATTGGCTTGTTGGTTTGTTGGTTTGTTGGCTTGTTGGTTTGTTAGTTTGTTGGTTTATTGGCTTGTTGGTTTGTTGGTTTGTTGGTTTTTTGGCTTGTTGGTTACTTAGTTTGTTGGTTTGTTGGTTTGTTGGTTTGTTGGCTTGTTGGATTGTTGGTTTGTTGTTTTATTGGTTTGTTGGTTTGTTGGTTTTTTGGTTTGTTGGTTTATTTGTTTGTTGGTTTGTTGGCTTGTTGGTTTGTTGGTTTGTTGGTTTGTTTGCTTGTTGGTTTTTTGGTTTGTTGGCTTGTTGGCTTGTTGGTTTGTTGGTTTGTTGGCTTGTTGGCTTGTTGGATTGTTGGTTTGTTGGTTTTTTGGTTTGTAGGTTTGTTGGTTTGTTGGTTTGTTGGTTTGTTGGTTTATTTGTTTGTTGGTTTGTTGGCTTGTTGGTTTGTTGGTTTGTTGGTTTGTTGGCTTATTGGTTTGTTGGTTTGTTGGCTTGTTGGCTTGTTGCTTTGTTGGTTTGTTGGCTTTTTGGTTGGCTTGTTGGCTTGTTGGTTTGTTAGTTTGTTGGCTTTTTGGTTACTTGGTTTGTTGGTTTGTTGGTTTGTTGGCTTGTTGGTTTGTTGGCTTGTTGGTTTGTTGGTTTGTTGGTTTTTTGGTTTGTTGGTTTGTTGGTTTGTTTATTTGTTGGTTTGTTCGTTTGATGGTTTGTTGGTTTGTTGGTTTTTTGGTTTGTTGGTTTGTTGGTTTGTTGGTTTCTTGGTTTGTTGGTTTGTTGATTTGTTGATTTGTTGGTTTGTTGGCATGTTGGTTTGTTGGTTTGTTGGTTCGTTGGCTTGTCGGTTTGTTGGTTTGTTGGTTTTTTGGTTTGTTTGTTTGATGTTTTTTTGGTTTGTTGGTTTATTTGTTTGTTGGCTTGTTAGCTTGTTGGTTTGTTGGTTTGTTGGTTTGTTGGTTTGTTGGCTTGTTGGTTTGTTGGTTTGTTGGCTTGTTGGCTTGTTGGTTTGTTGGTTTGTTGGCTTGTTGGTTTGTTGGTTTGTTGGTTTTTTGGTTTGTTGGTTTGTTGGTTTGTTGGTTTGTTGGTTTGTTGGTTTATTTGTTTGTTGGTTTATTGGCTTGTTGGTTTGTTGGTTTGTTAGTTTGTTGGCTTGTTGGTTTGTTGGTTTGTTGGCTTGTTGGCTTGTTGCTTTGTTGGTTTGTTGGTTTGTTGGCTTGTTGGCTTGTTGGTTTGTTAGTTTGTTGGCTTTTTGGTTTCTTGGTTTGTTGGTTTGTTGGTTTGTTGGCTTGTTGGTTTGTTGGCTTGTTGGTTTGTTGGTTTGTTGGTTTGTTGGCTTGTTGGCTTGTTGGTTTGTTGGTTTGTTGGTTTGTTGGTTTGTTGGTTTATTGGTTTGTTGGTTTGTTGGTTTGTTGGCTTATTAGTTTGTTGGTTTGTTGGTTTGTTGGCTTGTTGGTTTGTTGGTTTGTTGGCTTGTTGGTTTGTTGGTTTGTTGGTTTGTTGGCTTGTTGGCTTGTTGGTTTGTTGGTTTGTTGGCTTGTTGGTTTGTTGGTTTGTTGCCTTGTTGGCTTGTTGCTTTGTTGGTTTGTTGGTTTGTTGACTTGTTGGCTTGTTGGTTTGTTGGTTTGTTGGGTTGTTGGCTTGTTGGTTTGTTGGTTTGTTGGTTTGTTGGTTTGTTGGCTTGTTGGTTTGTTGGTTTCTTAACATGTTGGCTTGTTGCTTTGTTGGTTTGTTGGTTTGTTGGCTTGTTGGCTTGTTTGTTTGTTAGTTTGTTGGCTTTTTCGTTTGTTGGTTTGTTGGCTTGTTGGTTTGTTAGTTTGTTGGCTTTTTGGTTACTTGGTTTGTTGTTTTGTTGGTTTGTTGGTTTGTTGGTTTGTTGGCTTGTTGGCTTGTTGGTTTGTTGGTTTGTTGGTTTTTTGGTTTGCTGGTTTGTTGGCATGTTGGCTTGTTGGTTTGTTGGCTTGTTGGCTTGTTGGTTTGTTGGTTTTTTGGTTTGTTGGTTTGTTGGTTTGTTGGTTTGTTGGTTTGTTGGTTTGTTGGTTTATTTGTTTGTTGGTTTGTTGGCTTGTTGGTTTGTATGTTTGTTGGTTTGTTGGTTTTTTGGTTTGTTGGTTTGTTGGTTTGTTGGTTTGTTGGTTTGTTGGTTTGTTGGTTTATTTGTTTGTTGGTTTGTTGGCTTGTTTGTTTGTTGGTTTGTTGGTTTGTTGGCTTGTTGGTTTGTTGGTTTGTTGGCTTGTTGGCTTGTTGCTTTGTTGGTTTGTTGGTTTGTTAGTTTGTTGGCTTGTTGGTTTGTTAGTTTTTTGGCTTTTTGGTTACTTGGTTTGTTGGTTTGTTGGCTTGTTGGCTTGTTGGTTTGTTGGCTTGTTGGTTTGTTGGTTTGTTGGTTTGTTGGCTTGTTGGCTTGTTGGTTTGTTGGTTTATTGGTTTGTTGGTTTGTTGGTTTGTTAGTTTGTTGGTTTGTTGGCTTGTTGGTTTGTTGGTTTGTTGGCTTGTTGGCTTGTTGGTTTGTTGGTTTGTTGGCTTGTTGTTTTGTTGGTTTGTTGGTTTGTTGGTTTGTTGGCTTGTTGGCTTGTTGGTTTGTTGGTTTGTTGGCTTGTTGGTTTGTTGGTTTGTTGGCTTGTTGGCTTGTTGCTTTGTTGGTTTGTTGGTTTGTTGACTTGTTGGCTTGTTGGTTTGTTGATTTGTTGGGTTGTTGGCTTGTTGGTTTGTTGGTTTGTTGGTTTGTTGGTTTGTTGGCTTGTTGTTTTTTTGGTTTCTTGGCTTGTTGGCTTGTTGCTTTGTTGGTTTGTTGGTTTGTTGGCTTGTTGGCTTGTTGGTTTGTTAGTTTGTTGGCTTTTTGGTTTGTTGGCTTGTTGGCTTGTTGGTTTGTTAGTTTGTTGGCTTTTTGGTTTGTTGGCTTGTTGGTTTGTTGGTTTGTTGGTTTGTTGGCTTGTTGGTTTGTTGGTTTGTTGGCTTGTTGGCTTGTTGCTTTGTTGGTTTGTTGGTTTGTTGGTTTGTTGGCTTGTTGGTTTGTTAGTTTGTTGGCTTTTTGGTTACTTGGTTTGTTGGTTTGTTGGCTTGTTGGCTTGTTGGTTTGTTGGCTTGTTGGTTTATTGGTTTGTTGGTTTGTTGGCTTGTTGGCTTGTTGGTTTGTTGGTTTATTGGTTTGTTGGTTTGTTGGTTTGTTAGTTTGTTGGTTTGTTGGCTTGTTGGTTTGTTGGTTTGTTGGCTTGTTGGCTTGTTGGTTTGTTGGTTTGTTGGCTTGTTGTTATGTTGGTTTGTTGGTTTGTTGGCTTGTTGGCTTGTTGGTTTGTTGGTTTGTTGGCTTGTTGGTTTGTTGGTTTGTTGGCTTGTTGGCTTGTTGCTTTGTTGGTTTGTTGGTTTGTTGACTTGTTGGCTTGTTGGTTTGTTGATTTGTTGGGTTGTTGGCTTGTTGGTTTGTTGGTTTGTTGGTTTGTTGGTTTGTTGGCTTGTTGTTTTGTTGGTTTCTTGGCTTGTTGGCTTGTTGCTTTGTTGGTTTGTTGGTTTGTTGGCTTGTTGGCTTGTTGGTTTGTTAGTTTGTTGGCTTTTTGGTTTGTTGGTTTGTTGGCTTGTTGGTTTGTTAGTTTGTTGGCTTTTTGGTTACTTGGTTTGTTGGTTTGTTGGTTTGTAGGTTTGTTGGCTTGTTGGCTTGTTGGTTTGTTGGTTTGTTGGTTTTTTGGTTTGTTGGTTTGTTGGCTTGTTGGCTTGTTGGTTTGTTGGCTTGTTGGCTTTTTGGTTTGTTGGTTTTTAGGTTTGTTGGTTTGTTGGTTTGTTGGTTTGTTGGTTTGTTGGTTTATTTGTTTGTTGGTTTGTTGGCTTGTTGGTTTGTATGTTTGTTGGTTTGTTGGCTTGTTGGTTTGTTGGTTTTTTGGCTTGTTGGCTTGTTGGTTTGCTGGTTTGTTGGCTTGTTGGTTTGTTAGTTTGTTGGTTTGTTGGCTTGTTGGTTTGTTGGTTTGTTGGCTTGTTGGTTACTTAGTTTGTTGGTTTGTTGGTTTGTTGGCTTGTTGGCTTGTTGGTTTGTTGGTTTGTAGGTTTGTTGGTTTGTTGGTTTGTTGGTTTTTTGGTTTGTTGGTTTATTTGTTTGTTGGTTTGTTGGCTTGTTGGTTTGTTGGTTTGTTGGTTTGTTTGCTTTTTGGTTTGTTGGTTTGTTGGCTTGTTGGCTTGTTGGTTTGTTGGCTTGTTGGCTTGTTGGTTTGTTGGCTTGTTGGTTTTTTGGTTTGTTGGTTTGTTGGTTTGTTGGTTTGTTGGTTTGTTGGTTTATTTGTTTGTTGGTTTGTTGGCTTGTTGGTTTGTTGGTTTGTTGGTTTGTTGGCTTGTTGGTTTGTTGGTTTATTGGCTTGTTGGCTTGTTGCTTTGTTGATTTGTTGGTTTGTTGGCTTGTTGGCTAGTTGGTTTGTTAGTTTGTTGGCTTTTTGGTTACTTGGTTTGTTGGTTTGTTGGTTTGTTGGCTTGTTGGTTTGTTGGCTTGTTGGTTTGTTGGTTTGTTGCCATGTTGGCTTATTGGTTTGTGGTTTGTTGGTTTGTTGGCTTATTGGTTTGTTGGTTTGTTGGTTTGTTGGCTTGTTGGATTGTTGGTTTGTTGGTTTGTTGGCTTGTTGGCTTGTTGGTTTGTTGGTTTGTTGGCTTGTTGGTTGGTCGTTTGTTGGCTTGTTGGCTTGTTGCTTTGTTGGTTTGTTGGTTCGTTGGCTTGTTGGCTTGTTGGCTTGTTGGTTTGTTAGTTTGTTGGCTGTTTGGTTACTTGGTTTGTTGGTTTGTTGGTTTGTTGGCTTGTTGGTTTATTGGCTTGTTGGTTTGTTGGTTTGTTGGTTTGTTGGTTTCTTGGCTTGTTGGTTTTTTGGTTTGTTGGTTTATTTGTTTGTTAGTTTGTTGGTTTGTTGGTTTGTTGGCTTGTTGGCTTGTTGGTTTGTTAGTTTGTTGGCTTTTTGGTTTGTTGGTTTGTTGGCTTGTTGGTTTGTTAGTTTGTTGGCTTTTTGGTTACTTGGTTTGTTGGTTTGTTGGTTTGTTGGTTTGTTGGCTTGTTGGCTTGTTGGTTTGTTGGTTTGTTGGTTTTTTGGTTTGTTGGTTTGTTGGCTTGTTGGCTTGTTGGTTTGTTGGCTTGTTGGCTTGTTGGTTTGTTGGTTTTTTGGTTTGTTGGTTTGTTGGTTTGTTGGTTTGTTGGTTTGTTGGTTTGTTGGTTTATTTGTTTGTTGGTTTGTTGGCTTGTTGGTTTGTATGTTTGTTGGTTTGTTGGTTTGTTGGTTTGTTGGTTTTTTGGTTTGTTGGTTTGTTGGTTTGTTGGTTTGTTGGTTTGTTGGTTTGTTGGCTTGTTGGTTTGTTGGCTTGTTGGTTTGTTGGTTTGTTGCCATGTTGGCTTATTGGTTTGTGGTTTGTTGGTTTGTTGGCTTATTGGTTTGTTGGTTTGTTGGTTTGTTGGCTTGTTGGATTGTTGGTTTGTTGGTTTGTTGGCTTGTTGGCTTGTTGGTTTGTTGGTTTGTTGGCTTGTTGGTTGGTCGTTTGTTGGCTTGTTGGCTTGTTGCTTTGTTGGTTTGTTGGTTTGTTGGCTTGTTGGCTTGTTGGCTTGTTGGTTTGTTAGTTTGTTGGCTGTTTGGTTACTTGGTTTGTTGGTTTGTTGGTTTGTTGGCTTGTTGGTTTATTGGCTTGTTGGTTTGTTGGTTTGTTGGTTTGTTGGTTTCTTGGCTTGTTGGTTTTTTGGTTTGTTGGTTTATTTGTTTGTTAGTTTGTTGGTTTGTTGGTTTGTTGGCTTGTTGGCTTGTTGGTTTGTTAGTTTGTTGGCTTTTTGGTTTGTTGGTTTGTTGGCTTGTTGGTTTGTTAGTTTGTTGGCTTTTTGGTTACTTGGTTTGTTGGTTTGTTGGTTTGTTGGTTTGTTGGCTTGTTGGCTTGTTGGTTTGTTGGTTTGTTGGTTTGTTGGCTTGTTGGCTTGTTGGTTTGTTGGTTTTTTGGTTTGTTGGTTTGTTGGTTTGTTGGTTTGTTGGTTTGTTGGTTTGTTGGTTTATTTGTTTGTTGGTTTGTTGGCTTGTTGGTTTGTTGGCTTGTTGGCTTGTTGGTTTGTTGGTTTTTTGGTTTGTTGGTTTGTTGGTTTGTTGGTTTGTTGGTTTGTTGGTTTGTTGGTTTATTTGTTTGTTGGTTTGTTGGCTTGTTGGTTTGTATGTTTGTTGGTTTGTTGGTTTGTTGGTTTGTTGGTTTTTTGGTTTGTTGGTTTGTTGGTTTGTTGGTTTGTTGGTTTGTTGGTTTGCTGGTTTATTTGTTTGTTGGTTTGTTGGCTTGTTGGTTTGTTGGTTTGTTGGTTTGTTGGCTTGTTGGTTTGTTGGTTTGTTGGCTTGTTGGCTTGTTGCTTTGTTGGTTTGTTGGTTTGTTGGCTTGTTGGCTTGTTGGTTTGTTAGTTTGTTGGCTTGTTGGTTTGTTAGTTTGTTGGCTTTTTGGTTACTTGGTTTGTTGGTTTGTTGGCTTGTTGGCTTGTTGGTTTGTTGGCTTGTTGGTTTGTTGGTTTGTTGGTTTGTTGGCTTGTTGGTTTGTTGGATTGTTGGTTTGTTGGTTTGTTGGTTTTTTGGTTTGTTGGTTTGTTGGTTTGTTTATTTGTTGGCTTGTTGGTCTGTTGGTTTGTTGGCTTGTTGGTTTGTTGGTTTGTTGGTTTGTTGGTTTGTTGGTTTGTTGGCTTTTTGGTTACTTGGTTTGTTGGTTTGTTGGTTTGTTGGTTTGTTGGCTTGTTGGTTTGTTGGTTTGTTGGTTTTTTGGTTTGTTGGTTTGTTGGTTTTTTGGTTTGTTGGTTTGTTGGTTTGTTGGTTTGTTGGTTTGTTGGTTTGCTGGTTTATTTGTTTGTTGGTTTGTTGGCTTGTTGGTTTGTATGTTTGTTGGTTTGTTGGCTTGTTGGTTTGTTGGTTTGTTGGCTTATTGGCTTGTTGGTTTGTTGGTTTGTTGGCTTGTTGGTTTGTTAGTTTGTTGGTTTATTGGCTTGTTGGTTTGTTGGTTTGTTGGTTTTTTGGCTTGTTGGTTACTTAGTTTGTTGGTTTGTTGGTTTGTTGGTTTGTTGGCTTGTTGGATTGTTGGTTTGTTGTTTTATTGGTTTGTTGGTTTGTTGGTTTTTTGGTTTGTTGGTTTATTTGTTTGTTGGTTTGTTGGCTTGTTGGTTTGTTGGTTTGTTGGTTTGTTTGCTTGTTGGTTTTTTGGTTTGTTGGCTTGTTGGCTTGTTGGTTTGTTGGTTTGTTGGCTTGTTGGCTTGTTGGATTGTTGGTTTGTTGGTTTTTTGGTTTGTAGGTTTGTTGGTTTGTTCGTTTGATGGTTTGTTGGTTTGTTGGTTTGTTGGTTTGTTGGTTTGTTGGTTTGTTGGTTTGTTGGTTTGTTGGTTTGTTCGTTTGATGGTTTGTTGGTTTGTTGGTTTGTTGGTTTTTTGGTTTGATGGTTTGTTAGTTTGTTGGTTTCTTGGTTTGTTGGTTTGTTGATTTGTTGATTTGTTGGTTTGTTGGCATGTTGGTTTGTTGGTTTGTTGGTTTGTTGGCTTGTTGGTTTGTTGGTTTGTTGTCTTGTCGGCTTGTTGGTTTGTTGGTTTGTTAGTTTGTTGGTTTGTTGGCTTGTTGGTTTGTTGGCTTGTTGGTTTGTTGGTTTGTTGGTTTGTTGGCTTGTTGGTTTGTTGGTTTGTTGGCTTGTTGGCTTGTTGGTTTGTTGGTTTGTTGTTATGTTGGTTTGTTGGCTTGTTGGTTTGTTGGTTTTTGGCTTGTTGGTTTTTTGGTTTGTTGGTTTGTTGGCTTGTTGGCTTGTTGGCTTGTTGGTTTGTTAGTTTGTTGGCTTTTTGGTTACTTGGTTTGTTGGTTTGTTGGCTTGTTGGCTTGTTGGTTTGTTGGCTTGTTGGTTTGTTGGTTTGTTGGTTTGTTGGCTTGTTGGTTTGTTGGTTTATTGGTTTGTTGGTTTGTTGGTTTGTTGGTTTGTTGGTTTGTTGGTTTGTTGGCTTGTTGGTTTGTTGGTTTGTTGGCTTGTTGGCTTGTTGGTTTGTTGGTTTGTTGGCTTGTTGGTTTGTTGGTTTGTTGGTTTGTTGGCTTGTTGGCTTGTTGGTTTGTTGGTTTGTTGGCTTGTTGGTTTGTTGGTTTGTTGGCTTGTTGGCTTGTTGCTTTGTTGGTTTGTTGGTTTGTTGACTTGTTGGCTTGTTGGTTTGTTGGTTTGTTGGTTTGTTGGGTTGTTGGCTTGTTGGTTTGTTGGTTTGTTGGTTTGTTGGTTTGTTGGTTTGTTGGCTTGTTGTTTTGTTGGTTTCTTGGCTTGTTGGCTTGTTGCTTTGTTGGTTTGTTGGTTTGTTGGCTTGTTGGCTTGTTGGTTTGTTAGTTTGTTGGCTTTTTGGTTTGTTGGTTTGTTGGCTTGTTGGTTTGTTAGTTTGTTGGCTTTTTGGTTACTTGGTTTGTTGGTTTGTTGGTTTGTTGGTTTGTAGGTTTGTTGGCTTGTTGGTTTGTTGGTTTGTTGGCTTGTTGGCTTGTTGGTTTGTTGGCTTGTTGGCTTTTTGGTTTGTTGGTTTTTAGGTTTGTTGGTTTGTTGGTTTGTTGGTTTGTTGGCTTGTTGGTTTGTTGGCTTGTTGGCTTGCTGGTTTGTTGGTTTGTTGGCTTGTTGGTTTGTTGGTTTGTTGGTTTGTTAAATTGTTGGCTTGTTGGTTTGTTGGTTTGTTGGTTTGTTGGCTTGTTGGCTTGTTGGTTTGTTGGTTTGTTGGCTTGTTGGCTTGTTGCTTTGTTTGTTTGATGGTTTGCTGGTTTGTTGGTTTTTTGGTTTGTTGGTTTGTTGGTTTGTTGGTTTGTTGGCTTGTTGGCTTGTTGGTTTGTTGGTTTGTTGGCTTGTTGGTTTGTTAGGTTGTTGGTTTGTTGGCTTGTTGGCTTGTTGGTTTGTTGGTTTTTTGGTTTGTTGGTTTGTTGGTTTGTTGGTTTGTTGGTTTGTTGGTTTGTTGGTTTGTTGGTTTGTTGGTTTGTTGGTTTGTTCGTTTGATGGTTTGTTGGTTTGTTGGTTTGTTGGTTTTTTGGTTTGATGGTTTGTTAGTTTGTTGGTTTCTTGGTTTGTTGGTTTGTTGATTTGTTGATTTGTTGGTTTGTTGGCATGTTGGTTTGTTGGTTTGTTGGTTTGTTGGCTTGTTGGTTTGTTGGTTTGTTGTCTTGTCGGCTTGTTGGTTTGTTGGTTTGTTAGTTTGTTGGTTTGTTGGCTTGTTGGTTTGTTGGCTTGTTGGTTTGTTGGTTTGTTGGTTTGTTGGCTTGTTGGTTTGTTGGTTTGTTGGCTTGTTGGCTTGTTGGTTTGTTGGTTTGTTGTTATGTTGGTTTGTTGGCTTGTTGGTTTGTTGGTTTTTGGCTTGTTGGTTTTTTGGTTTGTTGGTTTGTTGGCTTGTTGGCTTGTTGGCTTGTTGGTTTGTTAGTTTGTTGGCTTTTTGGTTACTTGGTTTGTTGGTTTGTTGGCTTGTTGGCTTGTTGGTTTGTTAGCTTGTTGGTTTGTTGGTTTGTTGGTTTGTTGGCTTGTTGGTTTGTTGGTTTATTGGTTTGTTGGTTTGTTGGTTTGTTGGTTTGTTGGTTTGTTGGTTTGTTGGCTTGTTGGTTTGTTGGTTTGTTGGCTTGTTGGCTTGTTGGTTTGTTGGTTTGTTGGCTTGTTGGTTTGTTGGTTTGTTGGTTTGTTGGCTTGTTGGCTTGTTGGTTTGTTGGTTTGTTGGCTTGTTGGTTTGTTGGTTTGTTGGCTTGTTGGCTTGTTGCTTTGTTGGTTTGTTGGTTTGTTGACTTGTTGGCTTGTTGGTTTGTTGGTTTGTTGGGTTGTTGGCTTGTTGGTTTGTTGGTTTGTTGGTTTGTTGGTTTGTTGGTTTGTTGGCTTGTTGTTTTGTTGGTTTCTTGGCTTGTTGGCTTGTTGCTTTGTTGGTTTGTTGGTTTGTTGGCTTGTTGGCTTGTTGGTTTGTTAGTTTGTTGGCTTTTTGGTTTGTTGGTTTGTTGGCTTGTTGGTTTGTTAGTTTGTTGGCTTTTTGGTTACTTGGTTTGTTGGTTTGTTGGTTTGTTGGTTTGTAGGTTTGTTGGCTTGTTGGTTTGTTGGTTTGTTGGCTTGTTGGCTTGTTGGTTTGTTGGCTTGTTGGCTTTTTGGTTTGTTGGTTTTTAGGTTTGTTGGTTTGTTGGTTTGTTGGTTTGTTGGTTTGTTGGTTTATTTGTTTGTTGGTTTGTTGGCTTGTTGGTTTGTATGTTTGTTGGTTTGTTGGCTTGTTGGTTTGTTGGTTTTTTGGCTTGTTGGCTTGTTGGTTTGTTGGTTTGTTAGTTTGTTGGTTTGTTGGCTTGTTGGTTTCTTGGCTTGTTGGCTTGTTGCTTTGTTGGTTTGTTGGTTTGTTGGCTTATTGGCTTGTTGGTTTGTTAGTTTGTTGGCTTTTTGGTTTGTTGGTTTGTTGGCTTGTTGGTTTGTTAGTTTGTTGGCTTTTTGGTTACTTGGTTTGTTGGTTTGTTGGTTTGTTGGTTTGTAGGTTTGTTGGCTTGTTGGCTTGTTGGTTTGTTGGTTTGTTGGTTTTTTGGTTTGATGGTTTGTTGGCTTGTTGGCTTGTTGGTTTGTTGGCTTGTTGGCTTTTTGGTTTGTTGGTTTTTAGGTTTGTTGGTTTGTTGGTTTGTTGGTTTGTTGGTTTGTTGGTTTATTTGTTTGTTGGTTTGTTGGCTTGTTGGTTTGTATGTTTGTTGGTTTGTTGGCTTGTTGGTTTGTTGGTTTTTTGGCTTGTTGGCTTGTTGGTTTGTTGGTTTGTCTGCTTGTTGGTTTGTTAGTTTGTTGGTTTGTTGGCTTGTTGGTTTGTTGGTTTGTTGGCTTGTTGGTTACTTAGTTTGTTGGTTTGTTGGTTTGTTGGTTTGTTGGCTTGTTGGCTTGTTGGTTTGTTGGTTTGTTGGTTTGTTGGTTTGTTGGTTTGTTGGTTTGTTGGTTTGTTGGCTTGTTGGCTTGTTGGTTTGTTGGTTTGTTGGCTTGTTGGTTTGTTGGTTTGTTGGCTTGTTGCTTTGTTGGTTTGTTGGTTTGTCGACTTGTTGGCTTGTTGGTTTGTTGGTTTGTTGGGTTGTTGGCTTGTTGGTTTGTTGGTTTGTTGGTTTGTTGGTTTGTTGGTTTGTTGGCTTGTTGTTTTGTTGGTTTCTTTGCTTGTTGGCTTGTTGCTTTGTTGGTTTAATGGTTTGTTGGCTTGTTGGCTTGTTGGTTTGTTAGTTTGTTGGCTTTTTGGTTTGTTGGTTTGTTGGCTTGTTGGTTTGTTAGTTTGTTGGCTTTTTGGTTACTTGGTTTGTTGGTTTGTTGGTTTGTTGGTTTGTTGGTTTGTTGGCTTGTTGGTTTGTTGGTTTGTTGGCTTGTTGGCTTATTGCTTTGTTGGTTTGTTGGTTTGTTGACTTGTTGGCTTGTTGGTTTGTTGGTTTGTTGGGTTGTTGGTTTGTTGGTTTGTTGGCTTGTTGGCTTGTTGGTTTGTTGGTTTGTTGGTTTGTTGGCTTGTTGGTTTGTTGGTTTGTTGGTTTGTTGGCTTGTTGGCTTGTTGGTTTGTTGGTTTGTTGGCTTGTTGGTTTGTTGGTTTGTTGGCTTGTTGGCTTGTTGCTTTGTTGGTTTGTTGGTTTGTTGACTTGTTGGCTTCTTGGTTTGTTGGTATGTTGGGTTGTTGGCTTGTTGGTTTGTTGGTTTGTTGGTTTGTTGGTTTGTTGGTTTGTTGGTTTGTTGGTTTGCTGGCTTGTTGTTTTGTTGGTTCCTTGGCTTGTTGGCTTGTTGCTTTGTTGGTTTGTTGGTTTGTTGGCTTGTTGGCGTGTTGGTTTGTTAGTTTGTTGGCTTTTTGGTTTGTTGGTTTGCTGGCTTGTTGGTTTGTTAGTTTGTTGGCTTTTTGGTTACTTGGTTTGTTGGTTTCTTGGTTTGTTGGTTTGTAGGTTTGTTGGCTTGTTGGCTTGTTGGTTTGTTGGTTTGTTGGTTTTTTGGTTTGTTGGTTTGTTGGCTTGTTGGCTTGTTGGTTTGTTGGCTTGTTGGCTTTTTGGTTTGTTGGTTTTTAGGTTTGTTGGTTTGTTGGTTTGTTGGTTTATTTGTTTGTTGGTTTGTTGGCTTGTTGGTTTGTATGTTTGTTGGTTTGTTGGCTTGTTGGTTTGTTGGTTTTTTGGCTTGTTGGCTTGTTGGTTTGTTGGTTTGTCTGCTTGTTGGTTTGTTAGTTTGTTGGTTTGTTGGCTTGTTGGTTTGTTGGTTTGTTGGCTTGTTGGTTACTTAGTTTGTTGGTTTGTTGGTTTGTTGGTTTGTTGGCTTGTTGGCTTGTTGGTTTGTTGGTTTGTTGGTTTGTTGGTTTGTTGGTTTGTTGGTTTGTTGGTTTGTTGGCTTGTTGGCTTGTTGGTTTGTTGGTTTGTTGGCTTGTTGGTTTGTTGGTTTGTTGGCTTGTTGCTTTGTTGGTTTGTTGGTTTGTCGACTTGTTGGCTTGTTGGTTTGTTGGTTTGTTGGGTTGTTGGCTTGTTGGTTTGTTGGTTTGTTGGTTTGTTGGTTTGTTGGTTTGTTGGCTTGTTGTTTTGTTGGTTTCTTTGCTTGTTGGCTTGTTGCTTTGTTGGTTTAATGGTTTGTTGGCTTGTTGGCTTGTTGGTTTGTTAGTTTGTTGGCTTTTTGGTTTGTTGGTTTGTTGGCTTGTTGGTTTGTTAGTTTGTTGGCTTTTTGGTTACTTGGTTTGTTGGTTTGTTGGTTTGTTGGTTTGTTGGTTTGTTGGCTTGTTGGTTTGTTGGTTTGTTGGCTTGTTGGCTTATTGCTTTGTTGGTTTGTTGGTTTGTTGACTTGTTGGCTTGTTGGTTTGTTGGTTTGTTGGGTTGTTGGTTTGTTGGTTTGTTGGCTTGTTGGCTTGTTGGTTTGTTGGTTTGTTGGTTTGTTGGCTTGTTGGTTTGTTGGTTTGTTGGTTTGTTGGCTTGTTGGCTTGTTGGTTTGTTGGTTTGTTGGCTTGTTGGTTTGTTGGTTTGTTGGCTTGTTGGCTTGTTGCTTTGTTGGTTTGTTGGTTTGTTGACTTGTTGGCTTGTTGGTTTGTTGGTATGTTGGGTTGTTGGCTTGTTGGTTTGTTGGTTTGTTGGTTTGTTGGTTTGTTGGTTTGTTGGTTTGTTGGTTTGCTGGCTTGTTGTTTTGTTGGTTCCTTGGCTTGTTGGCTTGTTGCTTTGTTGGTTTGTTGGTTTGTTGGCTTGTTGGCGTGTTGGTTTGTTAGTTTGTTGGCTTTTTGGTTTGTTGGTTTGCTGGCTTGTTGGTTTGTTAGTTTGTTGGCTTTTTGGTTACTTGGTTTGTTGGTTTCTTGGTTTGTTGGTTTGTAGGTTTGTTGGCTTGTTGGCTTGTTGGTTTGTTGGTTTGTTGGTTTTTTGGTTTGTTGGTTTGTTGGCTTGTTGGCTTGTTGGTTTGTTGGCTTGTTGGCTTTTTGGTTTGTTGGTTTTTAGGTTTGTTGTTTTGTTGGTATGTTGGTTTGTTGGTTTGTTGGTTTATTTGTTTGTTGGTTTCTTGGCTTGTTGGTTTGTATGTTTGTTGGTTTGTTGGCTTGTTGGTTTGTTGGTTTTTTGGCTTGTTGGCTTGTTGGTTTGTTGGTTTGTTGGCTTGTTGGTTTGTTAGTTTGTTGGTTTGTTGGCTTGTTGGCTTGTTGCTTTGTTGGTTTGTAGGTTTGTTGGCTTGTTGGCTTGTTGGTGTGTTAGTTTGTTGGCTTTTTGGTTTGTTGGTTTGCTGGCTTGTTGGTTTGTTAGTTTGTTGGCTTTTTGGTTACTTGGTTTGTTGGTTTCTTGGTTTGTTGGTTTGTTGGTTTGTTGGTTTGTTGGTTTGTAGGTTTGTAGGTTTGTTGGCTTGTTGGCTTGTTGGTTTGTTGGTTTGTTGGTTTTTTGGTTTGTTGGTTTGTTGGCTTGTTGGCTTGTTGGCTTGTTGGTTTGTTGGCTTGTTGGCTTTTTGGTTTGTTGGTTTTTAGGTTTGTTGGTTTGTTGGTTTGTTGGTTTGTTTGTTTGTTGGTTTATTTGTTTGTTGGTTTGTTGGCTTGTTGGTTTGTATGTTTGTTGGTTTGTTGGCTTGTTGGTTTGTTGGTTTTTTGGCTTGTTGGCTTGTTGGTTTGTTGGTTTGTTGGCTTGTTGGTTTGTTAGTTTGTTGGTTTGTTGGCTTGTTGGTTTGTTGGTTTGTTGGCCTGTTGGTTACTTAGTTTGTTGGTTTGTTGGTTTGTTGGTTTGTTGGCTGGTTGGCTTGTTGGTTTGTTGGTTTGTTGGTTTGTTGGTTTGTTGGTTTGTTGGTTTTTTTGTTTGCTGGTTTATTTGTTTGTTGGCTTGTTGGTTTGTTGGTTTGTTGGTTTGTTGGTTTGTTTGCTTTTTGGTTTGTTGGTTTGTTGGCTTGTTGGCTTGTTGGTTTGTTGGCTTGTTGGCTTGTTGGTTTGTTGGTTTGTTGGTTTTTTGGTTTGTTGGTTTGTTGGTTTGTTGGTTTGTTGGTTTGTTGGTTTATTTGTTTGTTGGTTTGTTGGCTTGTTGGCTTGTTGGTTTGTTGGTTTGTTGGTTTGTTGGCTTGTTGGTTTGTTGGTTTGTTGGCTTGTTGCTTTGTTGGTTTGTTGGTTTGTTGACTTGTTGGCTTGTTGGTTTGTTGGTTTGTTGGGTTGTTGGTTTGTTGGTTTGTTGGCTTGTTGGCTTGTTGGTTTGTTGGTTTGTTGGCTTGTTGGTTTGTTGGTTTGTTGGTTTGTTGGCTTGTTGGCTTGTTGGTTTGTTGGTTTGTTGGCTTGTTGGTTTGTTGGTTTGTTGGCTTGTTGGCTTGTTGCTTTGTTGGTTTGTTGGTTTGTTGACTTGTTGGCTTGTTGGTTTGTTGGTATGTTGGGTTGTTGGCTTGTTGGTTTGTTGGCTTGTTGGTTTGTTGGTTTGTTGGTTTGTTGGTTTGTTGGTTTGTTGGCTTGTTGTTTTGTTGGTTTCTTGGCTTGTTGGCTTGTTGCTTTGTTGGTTTGTTGGTTTGTTGGCTTGTTGGCTTGTTGGCGTGTTGGTTTGTTAGTTTGTTTGCTTTTTGGTTTGTTGGTTTGTTGGCTTGTTGGTTTGTTAGTTTGTTGGCTTTTTGGTTACTTGGTTTGTTGGTTTGTTGGTTTGTTGGTTTGTAGGTTTGTTGGCTTGTTGGCTTGTTGGTTTGTTGGTTTGTTGGTTTTTTGGTTTGTTGGTTTGTTGGCTTGTTGGCTTGTTGGTTTGTTGGCTTGTTGGCTTTTTGGTTTGTTGGTTTTTAGGTTTGTTGTTTTGTTGGTATGTTGGTTTGTTGGTTTGTTGGTTTATTTGTTTGTTGGTTTGTTGGCTTGTTGGTTTGTATGTTTGTTGGTTTGTTGGCTTGTTGGTTTGTTGGTTTTTTGGCTTGTTGGCTTGTTGGTTTGTTGGTTTGTTGGCTTGTTGGTTTGTTAGTTTGTTGGTTTCTTGGCTTGTTGGCTTGTTGCTATGTTGGTTTGTTGGTTTGTTGGCTTGTTGGCTTGTTGGTTTGTTAGTTTGTTCGCTTTTTGGTTTGTTGGTTTGTTGGCTTGTTGGTTTGTTAGTTTGTTGGCTTTTTGGTTACTTGGTTTGTTGGTTTGTTGGTTTGTTGGTTTGTAGGTTTGTTGGCTTGTTGGCTTGTTGGTTTGTTGGTTTGTTGGTTTTTTGGTTTGTTGGTTTGTTGGCTTGTTGGCTTGTTAGTTTGTTGGCTGGTTGGCTTTTTGGTTTGTTGGTTTTTAGGTTTGTTGGTTTGTTGGTTTGTTGGTTTGTTGGTTTGTTGGTTTATTTGTTTGTTGGTTTGTTTGCTTGTTGGTTTGTATGTTTGTTGGTTTGTTGGCTTGTTGGTTTGTTGGTTTTTTGGCTTGTTGGCTTGTTGGTTTGTTGGTTTGTTGGCTTGTTGGTTTGTTAGTTTGTTGGTTTGTTGGCTTGTTGGTTTGTTGGTTTGTTGGCTTGTTGGTTACTTAGTTTGTTGGTTTGTTGGTTTGTTGGCTTGTTGGCTTATTGGTTTGTTGGTTTGTTGGTTTGTTGGTTTTTTGGTTTGTTGGTTTTTTGGTTTGCTGGTTTATTTGTTTGTTGGTTTGTTGGCTTGTTGGTTTGTTGGTTTGTTGGTTTGTTGGTTTGTTTGCTTTTTGGTTTTTTGGTTTGTTGGCTTGTTGGCTTGTTGGTTTGTTGGCTTGTTGGCTTGTTGGTTTGTTGGTTTGTTGGTTTTTTGGTTTGTTGGTTTGTTGGTTTGTTGGTTTGTTGGTTTGTTGGTTTATTTGTTTGTTGGTTTGTTGGCTTGTTGGTTTGTTGGTTTGTTGGTTTGTTGGCTTGTTGGTTTGTTGGTTTATTGGCTTGTTGGCTTGTTGCTTTGTTGGTTTGTTGGTTTGTTGGATTGTTGGCTAGTTGGTTTGTTAGTTTGTTGACTTTTTGGTTACTTGGTTTGTTGGTTTGTTGGTTTGTTGGCTTGTTGGTTTGTTGGCTTGTTGGTTTGTTGGTTTGTTGCCATGTTAGCTTATTGGTTTGTGGTTTGTTGGTTTGTTGGCTTATTGGTTTGTTGGTTTGTTGGTTTGTTGGCTTGTTGGTTTGTTGGTTTGTTGGTTTGTTGGCTTGTTGGCTTGTTGGTTTGTTGGTTTGTTGGCTTGTTGGTTGGTCGTTTGTTGGCTTGTTGGCTTGTTGCTTTGTTGGTTTGTTGGTTTGTTGGCTTGTTGGCTTGTTGGCTTGTTGGTTTGTTAGTTTGTTGGCTGTTTGGTTACTTGGTTTGTTGGTTTGTTGGTTTGTTGGCTTGTTGGTTTGTTGGTTTGTTGGTTTGTTGGTTTCTTGGCTTGTTGGTTTTTTGGTTTGTTGGTTTATTTGTTTGTTAGTTTGTTGGTTTGTTGGTTTGTTGGTTTGTTGTTTTGTTGGTTTATTTGTTTGTTGGTTTGTTGGTTTGTTGGTTTGTTGGCTTGTTGGCTCGTTGGTTTGTTGGTTTGCTGGTTTGTTGGTTTGTTGGTTTGTTGGTTTGTTGGTTTGTTGGTTTGTTGGCTTCTTGGTTTGTTGGTTTGTTGGTTTGTTGGCTTGTTGGCTTGCTGGTTTGTTGGTTTGTTGGCTTGTTGGTTTGTTGGTTTGTTGGTTTGTTGGATTGTTGGCTTGTTGGTTTGTTGGTTTTTTGGTTTGTTGGTTTGTTGGTTTGTTGGCTTGTTGGCTTGTTGGTTTGTTGGTTTGTTGGCTTGTTGGTTTGTTAGTTTGTTGGTTTGTTGGCTTGTTGGCTTGTTGGTTTATTGGTTTTTTGGTTTGTTGGTTTGTTGGTTTGTTGGTTTGTTGGTTTGTTGGTTTGTTGGTTTGTTGGTTTGTTGGTTTGTTGGTTTGTTAGTTTGTTGGTTTCTTGGTTTGTTGTTTTGTTGATTTGTTGATTTGTTGGTTTGTTGGCATGTTGGTTTGTTGGTTTGTTGGTTTGTTGGCTTGTTGGTTTGTTGGTTTGTTGTCTTGTTGGTTAGTTAGTTTGTTGGTTTGTTGGCTTGTTGGTTTGTTGGTTTGTTGGTTTTTTGGTTTTTTGGTTTGTTGGTTTGTTGGTTTGTTGTTTTGTTGGTTTATTTGTTTGTTGGTTTGTTGGCTTGTTGGTTTGTTGGTTTGTTGGTTTGTTGGCTTGTTGGTTTGTTGGGTTGTTGGTTTGTTGGCTTGTTGCTCTTTTGGTTTGTTGGTTTGTTGGCTTGTTGGCTTGTTGGTTTGTTAGTTTGTTGGCTTTTTGGTTACTTGGTTTGTTGGTTTGTTGGTTTGTTGGCTTGTTGGTTTGTTGGCTTGTTGGTTTGTTGGTTTGTTGGTTTGTTGGTATGTTGGCTTGTTGGTTTGTTGGTTTGTTGGTTTGTTGGTTTGTTGGTTTGTTGGTTTGTTGGTTTTTTGGCTTGTTGGTTTGTTGGTTTGTTGGCTTGTTGGCTTGTTGGTTTGTTGGTTTGTTGGCTTGTTGGTTTGTTGGTTTGTTGGTTTGTTGGCTTGTTGGTTTGTTGGCCTGTTGGCTTGTTGCTTTGTTGGTTTGTTGGTTTGTTGGCTTGTTGGTTTGTTGGCTTGTTGGTTTGTTGGTTTGTTGGTTTGTTGGTTGTTGGTTTTTTGGTTTGTTGTTTTATTTGTTTGTTAGTTTGTTGGTTTGTTGGTTTGTTGGTTTGTTGGTTTGTTGGTTTATTTGTTTGTTGGTTTGTTGGCTTGTTGGTTTGTTGGTTTGTTGGTTTTTTGGCTTGTTGGTTTGTTGGTTTGTTGGCTTGTTGGTTTGTTAGTTTGTTGGTTTCTTGGCTTGTTGGCTTGTTGCTATGTTGGTTTGTTGGTTTGTTGGCTTGTTGGCTTGTTGGTTTGTTAGTTTGTTCGCTTTTTGGTTTGTTGGTTTGTTGGCTTGTTGGTTTGTTAGTTTGTTGGCTTTTTGGTTACTTGGTTTGTTGGTTTGTTGGTTTGTTGGTTTGTAGGTTTGTTGGCTTGTTGGCTTGTTGGTTTGTTGGTTTGTTGGTTTTTTGGTTTGTTGGTTTGTTGGCTTGTTGGCTTGTTAGTTTGTTGGCTGGTTGGCTTTTTGGTTTGTTGGTTTTTAGGTTTGTTGGTTTGTTGGTTTGTTGGTTTGTTGGTTTGTTGGTTTATTTGTTTGTTGGTTTGTTTGCTTGTTGGTTTGTATGTTTGTTGGTTTGTTGGCTTGTTGGTTTGTTGGTTTTTTGGCTTGTTGGCTTGTTGGTTTGTTGGTTTGTTGGCTTGTTGGTTTGTTAGTTTGTTGGTTTGTTGGCTTGTTGGTTTGTTGGTTTGTTGGCTTGTTGGTTACTTAGTTTGTTGGTTTGTTGGTTTGTTGGCTTGTTGGCTTATTGGTTTGTTGGTTTGTTGGTTTGTTGGTTTTTTGGTTTGTTGGTTTTTTGGTTTGCTGGTTTATTTGTTTGTTGGTTTGTTGGCTTGTTGGTTTGTTGGTTTGTTGGTTTGTTGGTTTGTTTGCTTTTTGGTTTTTTGGTTTGTTGGCTTGTTGGCTTGTTGGTTTGTTGGCTTGTTGGCTTGTTGGTTTGTTGGTTTGTTGGTTTTTTGGTTTGTTGGTTTGTTGGTTTGTTGGTTTGTTGGTTTGTTGGTTTATTTGTTTGTTGGTTTGTTGGCTTGTTGGTTTGTTGGTTTGTTGGTTTGTTGGCTTGTTGGTTTGTTGGTTTATTGGCTTGTTGGCTTGTTGCTTTGTTGGTTTGTTGGTTTGTTGGATTGTTGGCTAGTTGGTTTGTTAGTTTGTTGACTTTTTGGTTACTTGGTTTGTTGGTTTGTTGGTTTGTTGGCTTGTTGGTTTGTTGGCTTGTTGGTTTGTTGGTTTGTTGCCATGTTAGCTTATTGGTTTGTGGTTTGTTGGTTTGTTGGCTTATTGGTTTGTTGGTTTGTTGGTTTGTTGGCTTGTTGGTTTGTTGGTTTGTTGGTTTGTTGGCTTGTTGGCTTGTTGGTTTGTTGGTTTGTTGGCTTGTTGGTTGGTCGTTTGTTGGCTTGTTGGCTTGTTGCTTTGTTGGTTTGTTGGTTTGTTGGCTTGTTGGCTTGTTGGCTTGTTGGTTTGTTAGTTTGTTGGCTGTTTGGTTACTTGGTTTGTTGGTTTGTTGGTTTGTTGGCTTGTTGGTTTAGTGGCTTGTTGGTTTGTTGGTTTGTTGGTTTGTTGGTTTCTTGGCTTGTTGGTTTTTTGGTTTGTTGGTTTATTTGTTTGTTAGTTTGTTGGTTTGTTGGTTTGTTGGTTTGTTGTTTTGTTGGTTTATTTGTTTGTTGGTTTGTTGGTTTGTTGGTTTGTTGGCTTGTTGGCTCGTTGGTTTGTTGGTTTGCTGGTTTGTTGGTTTGTTGGTTTGTTGGTTTGTTGGTTTGTTGGTTTGTTGGCTTCTTGGTTTGTTGGTTTGTTGGTTTGATGGCTTGTTGGCTTGCTGGTTTGTTGGTTTGTTGGCTTGTTGGTTTGTTGGTTTGTTGGTTTGTTGGATTGTTGGCTTGTTGGTTTGTTGGTTTTTTGGTTTGTTGGTTTGTTGGTTTGTTGGCTTGTTGGCTTGTTGGTTTGTTGGTTTGTTGGCTTGTTGGTTTGTTAGTTTGTTGGTTTGTTGGCTTGTTGGCTTGTTAGTTTATTGGTTTTTTGGTTTGTTGGTTTGTTGGTTTGTTGGTTTGTTGGTTTGTTGGTTTGTTGGTTTGTTGGTTTGTTGGTTTGTTGGTTTGTTAGTTTGTTGGTTTCTTGGTTTGTTGTTTTGTTGATTTGTTGATTTGTTGGTTTGTTGGCATGTTGGTTTGTTGGTTTGTTGGTTTGTTGGCTTGTTGGTTTGTTGGTTTGTTGTCTTGTTGGTTAGTTAGTTTGTTGGTTTGTTGGCTTGTTGGTTTGTTGGTTTGTTGGTTTTTTGGTTTTTTGGTTTGTTGGTTTGTTGGTTTGTTGTTTTGTTGGTTTATTTGTTTGTTGGTTTGTTGGCTTGTTGGTTTGTTGGTTTGTTGGTTTGTTGGCTTGTTGGTTTGTTGGGTTGTTGGTTTGTTGGCTTGTTGCTCTTTTGGTTTGTTGGTTTGTTGGCTTGTTGGCTTGTTGGTTTGTTAGTTTGTTGGCTTTTTGGTTACTTGGTTTGTTGGTTTGTTGGTTTGTTGGCTTGTTGGTTTGTTGGCTTGTTGGTTTGTTGGTTTGTTGGTTTGTTGGTATGTTGGCTTGTTGGTTTGTTGGTTTGTTGGTTTGTTGGTTTGTTGGTTTGTTGGTTTGTTGGTTTTTTGGCTTGTTGGTTTGTTGGTTTGTTGGCTTGTTGGCTTGTTGGTTTGTTGGTTTGTTGGCTTGTTGGTTTGTTGGTTTGTTGGTTTGTTGGCTTGTTGGTTTGTTGGCCTGTTGGCTTGTTGCTTTGTTGGTTTGTTGGTTTGTTGGCTTGTTGGTTTGTTGGCTTGTTGGTTTGTTGGTTTGTTGGTTTGTTGGTTGTTGGTTTTTTGGTTTGTTGTTTTATTTGTTTGTTAGTTTGTTGGTTTGTTGGTTTGTTGGTTTGTTGGTTTGTTGGTTTATTTGTTTGTTGGTTTGTTGGCTTGTTGGTTTGTTGGTTTGTTGGTTTTTTGGCTTGTTGGTTTGTTGGTTTATTGGCTTGTTGTCTTGTTGCTTTGTTGGTTTGTTGGTTTGTTGGCTTGTTGGCTAGTTGGTTTGTTAGTTTGTTGGCTTTTTGGTTACTTGGTTTGTTGGTTTGTTGGTTTCTTGGCTTGTTGGTTTGTTGGCTTGTTGGTTTGTTGGTTTGTTGCCATGTTGGCTTATTGGTTTGTGGTTTGTTGGTTTGTTGGCTTATTGGTTTGTTGGTTTGTTGGCTTGTTGATTTGTTGGTTTGTTGGTTTGTTGGCTTGTTGGCTTGTTGGTTTGTTGGTTTGTTGGCTTGTTGGTTGGTCGTTTGTTGGCTTGTTGGCTTGTTGCTTTGTTGGTTTGTTGGTTTGTTGGCTTGTTGGCTTGTTGGCTTGTTGGCTTGTTGGTTTGTTAGTTTGTTGGCTGTTTGGTTACTTGGTTTGATGGTTTGTTGGTTTGTTGGCTTGTTGGTTTATTGGCTTGTTGGTTTTTTGGTTTGTTGGTTTATTTGTTTGTTAGTTTGTTGGTTTGTTGGTTTGTTGGTTTGTTGGTTTGTTGGTTTATTTGTTTGTTGGTTTGTTGGCTTGTTGGTTTGTTGGTTTGTTGGCTTGTTGGCTCGTTGGTTTGTTGGTTTGCTGGTTTGTTGGTTTGTTGGTTTGTTGGTTTGTTGGTATGTTGGTTTGTTGGTTTGTTGGTTTATTGGCTTCTTGGTTTGTTGGTTTGTTGGTTTGTTGGCTTGTTGGCTTGCTGGTTTGTTGGTTTGTTGGCTTGTTGGTTTGTTGGTTTGTTAGTTTGTTGGATTGTTGGCTTGTTGGTTTGTTGGTTTGTTGGTTTGTTGGCTTGTTGGTTTGTTGGTTTGTTGGCTTGTTGGCTTGTTGCTTTGTTCGTTTGATGGTTTGCTGGTTTGTTGGTTTTTTGGTTTGTTGGTTTGTTGGTTTGTTGGCTTGTTGGCTTGTTGGTTTGTTGGTTTTTTGGTTTGTTGGTTTGTTGGTTTGTTGGTTTGTTGGTTTGTTGGTTTGTTGGTTTGTTGGTTTGTTGGTTTGTTTGTTTGATGGTTTGTTGGTTTGTTGGTTTGTTGGTTTTTTGGTTTGATGGTTTGTTAGTTTGTTGGTTTCTTGGTTTGTTGGTTTGTTGATTTGTTGATTTGTTGGTTTGTTGGCATGTTGGTTTGTTGGTTTGTTGGTTTGTTGGATTGTTGGTTTGTTGGTTTGTTGTCTTGTCGGCTTGTTGGTTTGTTGGTTTGTTAGTTTGTTGGTTTGTTGGCTTGTTGGTTTGTTGGCTTGTTGGTTTGTTGGTTTGTTGGTTTGTTGGCTTGTTGGTTTGTTGGTTTGTTGGCTTGTTGGCTTGTTGGTTTGTTTGTTTGTTGGTTTGTTGGTTTGTTGGCTTGTTGGTTTGTTGGTTTTTGGCTTGTTGGTTTTTTGGTTTGTTGGTTTGTTGGCTTGTTGGCTTGTTGGCTTGTTGGTTTGTTAGTTTGTTGGCTTTTTGGTTACTTGGTTTGTTGGTTTGTTGGCTTGTTGGCTTGTTGGTTTGTTGGCTTGTTGGTTTGTTGGTTTGTTGGCTTGTTGGCTTGTTGGTTTGTTGGTTTATTGGTTTGTTGGTTTGTTGGTTTGTTGGTTTGTTGGTTTGTTGGTTTGTTGGCTTGTTGGTTTGTTGGTTTGTTGGCTTGTTGGCTTGTTGGTTTGTTAGTTTCTTGGCTTGTTGGCTTGTTGCTTTGTTGGTTTGTTGGTTTGTTGACTTGTTGGCTTGTTGGTTTGTTGGTTTGTTGGGTTGTTGGCTTGTTGGTTTGTTGGTTTGTTGGTTTGTTGGTTTGTTGGTTTGTTGGCTTGTTGTTTTGTTGGTTTCTTGGCTTGTTGGCTTGTTGCTTTGTTGGTTTGTTGGTTTGTTGGCTTGTTGGCTTTTTGGTTTGTTAGTTTGTTGGCTTTTTGGTTTGTTGGTTTGTTGGCTTGTTGGTTTGTTAGTTTGTTGGCTTTTTGGTTACTTGGTTTGTTGGTTTGTTGGTTTGTTGGTTTGCAGGTTTGTTGGCTTGTTGGCTTGTTGGTTTGTTGGCTTGTTGGCTTGTTGGTTTGTTGGCTTGTTGGCTTTTTGGTTTGTTGGTTTTTAGGTTTGTTGGTTTGTTGGTTTGTTGGTTTGTTGGTTTGTTGGTTTGTTGGTTTATTTGTTTGTTGGTTTGTTGGCTTGTTGGTTTGTATGTTTGTTGGTTTGTTGGCTTGTTGGTTTGTTGGTTTTTTGGCTGGTTGGCTTGTTGGTTTGTTGGTTTGTTGGCTTGTTGGTTTGTTAGTTTGTTGGTTTGTTGGCTTGTTGGTTTCTTGGCTTGTTGGCTTGTTGCTTTGTTGGTTTGTTGGTTTGTTGGCTTGTTGGCTTGTTGGTTTGTTGGTTTGTTAGTTTGTTGGCTTTTTGGTTTGTTGGTTTGTTGGCTTGTTGGTTTGTTAGTTTGTTGGCTTTTTGGTTACTTGGTTTGTTGGTTTGTTGGTTTGTTGGTTTGTAGGTTTGTTGGCTTGTTGGCTTGTTGGTTTGTTGGTTTGTTGGTTTTTTGGTTTGTTGGTTTGTTGGCTTGTTGGCTTGTTGGTTTGTTGGCTTGTTGGCTTTTTGGTTTGTTGGTTTTTAGGTTAGTTGGTTTGTTGGTTTGTTGGTTTGTTGGTTTGTTGGTTTATTTGTTTGTTGGTTTGTTGGCTTGTTGGTTTGTATGTTTGTTGGTTTGTTGGCTTGTTGGTTTGTTGGTTTTTTGGCTTGTTGGCTTGTTGGTTTGTTGGTTGTTGGCTTGTTGGTTTGTTAGTTTGTTGGTTTGTTGGCTTGTTGGTTTGTTGGTTTGTTGGCTTGTTGGTTACTTAGTTTGTTGGTTTGTTGGTTTGTTGGTTTGTTGGCTTGTTGGCTTGTTGGTTTGTTGGTTTGTTGGTTTGTTGGTTTGTTGGTTTGTTGGTTTGTTGGTTTGTTGGCTTGTTGGCTTGTTGGTTTGTTGGTTTGTTGGCTTGTTGGTTTGTTGGTTTGTTGGCTTGTTGCGCTGTTGGTTTGTTGGTTTGTCGACTTGTTGGCTTGTTGGTTTGTTGGTTTGTTGGGTTGTTGGCTTGTTGGTTCGTTGGTTTGTTGGTTTGTTGGTTTGTTGGTTTGTTGGCTTGTTGTTTTGTTGGTTTCTTGGCTTGTTGGCTTGTTGCTTTGTTGGTTTGTTGGTTTGTTGGCTTGTTGGCTTGTTGGTTTGTTAGTTTGTTGGCTTTTTGGTTTGTTGGTTTGTTGGCTTGTTGGTTTGTTAGTTTGTTGGCTTTTTGGTTACTTGGTTTGTTGGTTTGTTGGTTTGTTGGTTTGTTGGCTTGTTGGTTTGTTGGTTTGTTGGCTTGTTGGCTTGTTGGCTTGTTGCTTTGTTGGTTTGTTGGTTTGTTGACTTGTTGGCTTGTTGGTTTGTTGGTTTGTTGGGTTGTTGGTTTGTTGGTTTGTTGGCTTGTTGGCTTGTTGGTTTGTTGGTTTGTTGGCTTGTTGGTTTGTTGGTTTGTTGGCTTGTTGGCTTGTTGGTTTGTTGGTTTGTTGGCTTGTTGGTTTGTTGGTTTGTTGGCTTGTTGGCTTGTTGCTTTGTTGGTTTGTTGGTTTGTTGACTTGTTGGATTGTTGGTTTGTTGGTATGTTGGGTTGTTGGCTTGTTGGTTTGTTGGTTTGTTGGTTTGTTGGTTTGTTGGTTTGTTGGTTTGTTGGTTTGTTGGCTTGTTGTTTTGTTGGTTTCTTGGCTTGTTGGCTTGTTGCTTTGTTGGTTTGTTGGTTTGTTGGCTTGTTGGCTTGTTGGCTTCTTGGTTTGTTAGTTTGTTGGCTTTTTGGTTTGTTGGTTTGTTGGCTTGTTGGTTTGTTAGTTTGTTGGCTTTTTGGTTACTTGGTTTGTTGGTTTGTTGGTTTGTTGGTTTGTAGGTTTGTTGGCTTGTTGGCTTGTTGGTTTGTTGGTTTGTTGGTTTTTTGGTTTGTTGGTTTGTTGGCTTGTTGGCTTGTTGGTTTGTTGGCTTGTTGGCTTTTTGGTTTGTTGGTTTTTAGGTTTGTTGTTTTGTTGGTATGTTGGTTTGTCTGTTTGTTGATTTATTTGTTTGTTGGTTTGTTGGCTTGTTGGTTTGTATGTTTGTTGGTTTGTTGGCTTGTTGGTTTGTTGGTTTTTTGGCTTGTTGGCTTGTTGGTTTGTTGGTTTGTTGGCTTGTTGCTTTGTTAGTTTGTTGGTTTGTTGGCTTGTTGGTTTCTTGGCTTGTTGGCTTGTTGCTTTGTTGGTTTGTTGGTTTGTTGGCTAGTTGGCTTGTTGGTTTGTTAGTTTGTTGGCTTTTTGGTTTGTTGGTTTGTTGGCTTATTGGTTTGTTAGTTTGTTGGCTTTTTGGTTACTTGGTTTGTTGGTTTGTTGGCTTGTTGCTTTGTTAGTTTGTTGGTTTGTTGGCTTGTTGGTTTCTTGGCTTGTTGGCTTGTTGCTTTGTTGGTTTGTTGGTTTGTTGGCTAGTTGGCTTGTTGGTTTGTTAGTTTGTTGGCTTTTTGGTTTGTTGGCTTGTTGGTTTGTTGGTTTGTTAGTTTGTTGGATTGTTGGCTTGTTGGTTTGTTGGTTTGTTGGTTTGTTGGCTTGTTGGTTTGTTGGTTTGTTGGCTTGTTGGCTTGTTGCTTTGTTCGTTTGATGGTTTGCTGGTTTGTTGGTTTTTTGGTTTGTTGGTTTGTTGGTTTGTTGGCTTGTTGGCTTGTTGGTTTGTTGGTTTTTTGGTTTGTTGGTTTGTTGGTTTGTTGGTTTGTTGGTTTGTTGGTTTGTTGGTTTGTTGGTTTGTTGGTTTGTTGGTTTGTTTGTTTGATGGTTTGTTGGTTTGTTGGTTTGTTGGTTTTTTGGTTTGATGGTTTGTTAGTTTGTTGGTTTCTTGGTTTGTTGGTTTGTTGATTTGTTGATTTGTTGGTTTGTTGGCATGTTGGTTTGTTGGTTTGTTGGTTTGTTGGATTGTTGGTTTGTTGGTTTGTTGTCTTGTCGGCTTGTTGGTTTGTTGGTTTGTTAGTTTGTTGGTTTGTTGGCTTGTTGGTTTGTTGGCTTGTTGGTTTGTTGGTTTGTTGGTTTGTTGGCTTGTTGGTTTGTTGGTTTGTTGGCTTGTTGGCTTGTTGGTTTGTTTGTTTGTTGGTTTGTTGGTTTGTCGGCTTGTTGGTTTGTTGGTTTTTGGCTTGTTGGTTTTTTGGTTTGTTGGTTTGTTGGCTTGTTGGCTTGTTGGCTTGTTGGTTTGTTAGTTTGTTGGCTTTTTGGTTACTTGGTTTGTTGGTTTGTTGGCTTGTTGGCTTGTTGGTTTGTTGGCTTGTTGGTTTGTTGGTTTGTTGGTTTGTTGGCTTGTTGGCTTGTTGGTTTGTTGGTTTATTGGTTTGTTGGTTTGTTGGTTTGTTGGTTTGTTGGTTTGTTGGTTTGTTGGCTTGTTGGTTTGTTGGTTTGTTGGCTTGTTGGCTTGTTGGTTTGTTAGTTTCTTGGCTTGTTGGCTTGTTGCTTTGTTGGTTTGTTGGTTTGTTGACTTGTTGGCTTGTTGGTTTGTTGGTTTGTTGGGTTGTTGGCTTGTTGGTTTGTTGGTTTGTTGGTTTGTTGGTTTGTTGGTTTGTTGGCTTGTTGTTTTGTTGGTTTCTTGGCTTGTTGGCTTGTTGCTTTGTTGGTTTGTTGGTTTGTTGGCTTGTTGGCTTTTTGGTTTGTTAGTTTGTTGGCTTTTTGGTTTGTTGGTTTGTTGGCTTGTTGGTTTGTTAGTTTGTTGGCTTTTTGGTTACTTGGTTTGTTGGTTTGTTGGTTTGTTGGTTTGTAGGTTTGTTGGCTTGTTGGCTTGTTGGTTTGTTGGCTTGTTGGCTTGTTGGTTTGTTGGCTTGTTGGCTTTTTGGTTTGTTGGTTTTTAGGTTTGTTGGTTTGTTGGTTTGTTGGTTTGTTGGTTTGTTGGTTTGTTGGTTTATTTGTTTGTTGGTTTGTTGGCTTGTTGGTTTGTATGTTTGTTGGTTTGTTGGCTTGTTGGTTTGTTGGTTTTTTGGCTGGTTGGCTTGTTGGTTTGTTGGTTTGTTGGCTTGTTGGTTTGTTAGTTTGTTGGTTTGTTGGCTTGTTGGTTTCTTGGCTTGTTGGCTTGTTGCTTTGTTGGTTTGTTGGTTTGTTGGCTTGTTGGCTTGTTGGTTTGTTGGTTTGTTAGTTTGTTGGCTTTTTGGTTTGTTGGTTTGTTGGCTTGTTGGTTTGTTAGTTTGTTGGCTTTTTGGTTACTTGGTTTGTTGGTTTGTTGGTTTGTTGGTTTGTAGGTTTGTTGGCTTGTTGGCTTGTTGGTTTGTTGGTTTGTTGGTTTTTTGGTTTGTTGGTTTGTTGGCTTGTTGGCTTGTTGGTTTGTTGGCTTGTTGGCTTTTTGGTTTGTTGGTTTTTAGGTTTGTTGGTTTGTTGGTTTGTTGGTTTGTTGGTTTGTTGGTTTATTTGTTTGTTGGTTTGTTGGCTTGTTGGTTTGTATGTTTGTTGGTTTGTTGGCTTGTTGGTTTGTTGGTTTTTTGGCTTGTTGGCTTGTTGGTTTGTTGGTTGTTGGCTTGTTGGTTTGTTAGTTTGTTGGTTTGTTGGCTTGTTGGTTTGTTGGTTTGTTGGCTTGTTGGTTACTTAGTTTGTTGGTTTGTTGGTTTGTTGGTTTGTTGGCTTGTTGGCTTGTTGGTTTGTTGGTTTGTTGGTTTGTTGGTTTGTTGGTTTGTTGGTTTGTTGGTTTGTTGGCTTGTTGGCTTGTTGGTTTGTTGGTTTGTTGGCTTGTTGGTTTGTTGGTTTGTTGGCTTGTTGCGCTGTTGGTTTGTTGGTTTGTCGACTTGTTGGCTTGTTGGTTTGTTGGTTTGTTGGGTTGTTGGCTTGTTGGTTCGTTGGTTTGTTGGTTTGTTGGTTTGTTGGTTTGTTGGCTTGTTGTTTTGTTGGTTTCTTGGCTTGTTGGCTTGTTGCTTTGTTGGTTTGTTGGTTTGTTGGCTTGTTGGCTTGTTGGTTTGTTAGTTTGTTGGCTTTTTGGTTTGTTGGTTTGTTGGCTTGTTGGTTTGTTAGTTTGTTGGCTTTTTGGTTACTTGGTTTGTTGGTTTGTTGGTTTGTTGGTTTGTTGGCTTGTTGGTTTGTTGGTTTGTTGGCTTGTTGGCTTGTTGGCTTGTTGCTTTGTTGGTTTGTTGGTTTGTTGACTTGTTGGCTTGTTGGTTTGTTGGTTTGTTGGGTTGTTGGTTTGTTGGTTTGTTGGCTTGTTGGCTTGTTGGTTTGTTGGTTTGTTGGCTTGTTGGTTTGTTGGTTTGTTGGCTTGTTGGCTTGTTGGTTTGTTGGTTTGTTGGCTTGTTGGTTTGTTGGTTTGTTGGCTTGTTGGCTTGTTGCTTTGTTGGTTTGTTGGTTTGTTGACTTGTTGGATTGTTGGTTTGTTGGTATGTTGGGTTGTTGGCTTGTTGGTTTGTTGGTTTGTTGGTTTGTTGGTTTGTTGGTTTGTTGGTTTGTTGGTTTGTTGGCTTGTTGTTTTGTTGGTTTCTTGGCTTGTTGGCTTGTTGCTTTGTTGGTTTGTTGGTTTGTTGGCTTGTTGGCTTGTTGGCTTCTTGGTTTGTTAGTTTGTTGGCTTTTTGGTTTGTTGGTTTGTTGGCTTGTTGGTTTGTTAGTTTGTTGGCTTTTTGGTTACTTGGTTTGTTGGTTTGTTGGTTTGTTGGTTTGTAGGTTTGTTGGCTTGTTGGCTTGTTGGTTTGTTGGTTTGTTGGTTTTTTGGTTTGTTGGTTTGTTGGCTTGTTGGCTTGTTGGTTTGTTGGCTTGTTGGCTTTTTGGTTTGTTGGTTTTTAGGTTTGTTGTTTTGTTGGTATGTTGGTTTGTCTGTTTGTTGATTTATTTGTTTGTTGGTTTGTTGGCTTGTTGGTTTGTATGTTTGTTGGTTTGTTGGCTTGTTGGTTTGTTGGTTTTTTGGCTTGTTGGCTTGTTGGTTTGTTGGTTTGTTGGCTTGTTGCTTTGTTAGTTTGTTGGTTTGTTGGCTTGTTGGTTTCTTGGCTTGTTGGCTTGTTGCTTTGTTGGTTTGTTGGTTTGTTGGCTAGTTGGCTTGTTGGTTTGTTAGTTTGTTGGCTTTTTGGTTTGTTGGTTTGTTGCCTTATTGGTTTGTTAGTTTGTTGGCTTTTTGGTTACTTGGTTTGTTGGTTTGTTGGTTTGTTGGTTTGTAGTTTTGTTGGCTTGTTGGCTTGTTGGTTTGTTGGTTTGTTGGTTTTTTGGTTTGTTGGTTTGTTGGCTTGTTGGCTTGTTGGTTTGTTGGCTTGTTGGCTTTTTGGTTTGTTGGTTTTTAGGTTTGTTGGTTTGTTGGTTTGTTGGTTTGTTGGTTTGTTGGTTTATTTGTTTGTTGGTTTGTTGGCTTGTTGGTTTGTATGTTTGTTGGTTTGTTGGCTTGTTGGTTTGTTGGTTTTTTGGCTTGTTGGCTTGTTGGTTTGTTGGTTTGTTGGCTTGTTGGTTTGTTAGTTTGTTGGTTTGTTGGCTTGTTGGTTTGTTGGTTTGTTGGCTTGTTGGTTACTTAGTTTGTTGGTTTGTTGGTTTGTTGGTTTGTTGGCTTGTTGGGTTGTTGGTTTGTTGGTTTGTTGGTTTGTTGGTTTGTTGGTTTGTTGGTTTGTTGGTTTTTTGGTTTGCTGGTTTATTTGTTTGTTGGTTTGTTGGCTTGTTGGTTTGTTGGTTTGTTGGTTTGTTGGTTTGTTTGCTTTTTGGTTTGTTGGTTTGTTGGCTTGTTGGCTTGTTGGTTTGTTGGCTTGTTGGCTTGTTGGTTTGTTGGTTTGTTGGTTTTTTGGTTTGTTGGTTTGTTGGTTTGTTGGTTTGTTGGTTTGTTGGTTTGTTGGTTTATTTGTTTGTTGGTTTGTTGGCTTGTTGGTTTGTTTGTTTGTTGGTTTGTTGGCTTGTTGGTTTGTTGGTTTAATGGCTTGTTGACTTGTTGCTTTGTTGGTTTGTTGGTTTGTTGGCTTGTTGGCTAGTTGGTTTGTTAGTTTGTTGGCTTTTTGGTTACTTGGTTTGTTGGTTTGTTGGTTTGTTGGCTTGTTGGTTTGTTGGCTTGTTGGTTTGTTGGTTTGTTGCCATGTTGGCTTATTGGTTTGTGGTTTGTTGGTTTGTTGGCTTATTGTTTTGTTGGTTTGTTGGTTTGTTGGCTTGTTGCTTTGTTGGTTTGTTGGTTTGTTGGCTTGTCGGCTTGTTGGCTTGTTGGTTTGTTAGTTTGTTGGCTGTTTGGTTACTTGGTTTGTTGGTTTGTTGGTTTGTTGGCTTGTTGGTTTATTGGCTTGTTGGTTTGTTGGTTTGTTGGTTTGTTGGTTTCTTGGCTTGTTGGTTTTTTGGTTTGTTGGTTTATTTGTTTGTTAGTTTGTTGGTTTGTTGGTTTGTTGGTTTGTTGTTTTGTTGGTTTATTTGTTTGTTGGTTTGTTGGCTTGTTGGTTTGTTGGTTTGTTGGCTTGTTGGCTCGTTGGTTTGTTGGTTTGCTGGTTTGTTGGTTTGTTGGTTTGTTGGTTTGTTGGTTTGTTGGTTTGTTGGCTTCTTGGTTTGTTGGTTTGTTGGTTTGTTGGCTTGTTGGCTTGCTGGTTTGTTGGTTTGTTGGCTTGTTGGTTTGTTGGTTTGTTGGTTTGTTGGATTGTTGGATTATTGGCTTGTTGGTTTGTTAGTTTGTTGGTTTGTTGGCTTGTTGGTTTGTTGGTTTGTTGGCTTGTTGGCTTGTTGCTTTGTTCGTTTGATGGTTTGCTGGTTTGTTGGTTTTTTGGTTTGTTGGTTTGTTGGTTTGTTGGCTTGTTGGCTTGTTGGTTTGTTGGTTTGTTGGCTTGTTGGTTTGTTAGTTTGTTGGTTTGTTGGCTTGTTGGCTTGTTGGTTTGTTGGTTTTTTGGTTTGTTGGTTTGTTGGTTTGTTGGTTTGTTGGTTTGTTGGTTTGTTGGTTTGTTGGTTTGTTGGTTTGTTGGTTTGTTGGTTTGTTCGTTTGATGGTTTGTTGGTTTGTTGGTTTGTTGGTTTTTTGGTTTGTTGGTTTGCTAGTTTGTTGGTTTCTTGGTTTGTTGTTTTGTTGATTTGTTGATTTGTTGGTTTGTTGGCATGTTGGTTAGTTGGTTTGTTGGTTTGTTGGCTTGTTGGTTTGTTGGTTTGTTGATTTTTTGGTTTGTTGGTTTGTTGGTTTGTTGTTTTGTTGGTTTATTTGTTTGTTGGTTTGTTGGCTTGTTGGTTTGTTGGTTTGTTGGTTTGTTGGCTTGTTGGTTTGTTGGTTTGTTGGTTTGTTGGCTTGTTGCTCTTTTGGTTTGTTGGTTTTTTGGCTTGTTGGCTTGTTGGTTTGTTAGTTTGTTGGCTTTTTGGTTACTTGGTTTGTTGGTTTGTTGGTTTGTTGGCTTGTTGGTTTGTTGGCTTGTTGGTTTGTTGGTTTGTTGGTTTGTTGGTATGTTGGCTTGTTGGTTTGTTGGTTTGTTGGTTTGTTGGTTTGTTGGTTTGTTGGTTTGTTGGTTTTTTGGCTTGTTGGTTTGTTGGCTTGTTGGCTTGTTGGCTTGTTGGTTTGTTGGTTTGTTGGCTTGTTGGTGTGTTGGTTTGTTGGTTTGTTGGCTTGTTGGTTTGTTGGCCTGTTGGCTTGTTGCTTTGTTGGTTTGTTGGTTTGTTGGCTTGTTGGTTTGTTGGCTTGTTGGTTTGTTGGTTTGTTGGTTTGTTGGCTTGTTGGTTTTTTGGTTTGTTGTTTTATTTGTTTGTTAGTTTGTTGGTTTATTGGTTTGTTGGTTTGTTGGTTTGTTGGTTTATTTGTTTGTTGGTTTGTTGGCTTGTTGGTTTGTTGGTTTGTTGGCTTGTTGGCTCGTTGGTTTGTTGGTTTGTTAGTTTGTTGGTTTGTTGGTTTGTTGGTTTGTTGGTTTGTTGGCTTGTTGGTTTGTTGGTTTGTTGGCTTGTTGGCTTGTTGGTTTGTTGGTTTGTTGGTTTGTTGGCTTGTTGGTTTGTTGCTTTGTTCGTTTGATGGTTTGTTGGTTTGTTGGTTTTTTGGTTTGTTGGTTTGTTGGTTTGTTGGTTTGTTGGCTTGTTGGCTTGTTGGTTTGTTGATTTGTTGGCTTGTTGGTTAGTTAGTTTGTTGGTTTGTTGGCTTGTTGGCTTGTTGGTTTGTTGGTTTTTTGGTTTGTTGGTTTGTTGGTTTGTTGGTTTGTTAGTTTGTTGGTTTGTTGGTTTGTTGGATTGTTAGCTTGTTGGTTTGTTGGTTTGTTGGCTTGTTGGTTTGTTGGTTTGTTGGCTTGTTGGCTTGTTGCTTTGTTCGTTTGATGGTTTGTTGGTTTGTTGGTTTTTTGATTTGTTGGTTTGTTGGTTTGTTGGCTTGTTGGCTTGTTGGTTTGTTGGTTTGTTGGCTTGTTTGTTTGTTAGTTTGTTGGTTTGTTGGCTTGTTGGCTTGTTGGTTTGTTGGTTTTTTGGTTTGTTGGTTTGTTGGTTTGTTGGTTTGTTGGTTTGTTAGTTTGTTGGTTTGTTGGTTTGTTGGTTTGTTCGTTTGATGGTTTGTTGGTTTGTTGGTTTGTTGGTTTTTTGGTTTGTTGGTTTGTTGGTTTCTTGGTTTGTTGGTTTGTTGATTTGTTGATTTGTTGGTTTGTTGCCATGTTGGTTTGTTGGTTTGTTGCTTTGTTGGCTTGTTGGTTTTTTGGTTTGTTGGCTTGTTGGCTTGTTGGTTTGTTGGTTTGTTGGTTTGTTGGTTTGTTGGCTTGTTGGTTTGTTGGTTTGTTGGCTTGTTGGTTTGTTGGTTTGTTGGCTTGTTGGCTTGTTGGTTTGTTGGTTTGTTGGCTTCTTGTTGGTTTGTTGGTTTGTAGGTTTGTTGGTTTGTTGGTTTGTTGGTTTGTTGGTTTGTTGGTTTGTTCGTTTGTTAGTTTGTTGGTTAATTGGTTTGTTGGTTTGTTGGCTTGTTGGTTTGTTGGTTTGTTAGTTTTTTGGTTTGTTGGTTTGTTGGTTTGTTGGTTTGTTGGTTTGTTGGTTTGTTGGTTTGTTCGTTTGATGGTTTGTTGGTTTGTTGGTTTTTTGGTTTGTTGGTTTGTTTGTTTGTTGGTTTCTTGGTTTGTTGGTTTGTTGATTTGTTGATTTGTTGGTTTGTTGGCATGTTGGTTTGTTGGTTTGTTGGTTTGTTGTTTTGTTGGTTTGTCGGCATTTTGGTTTGTTGGTTTGTTTGCTTGTTGGCTTGTTGGTTTGTTGGTTTGTTGGTTTGTTGGTTTGTTGGTTTGTTGGTTTGTTGGTTTGTTGGTTTTTTGGTTTGTTGGTTTATTTGTTTGTTGGCTTGTTGGCTTGTTGGTTTGTTGGTTTGTTGGTTTGCTGGTTTGTTGGTTTGTTGGCTTCTTGGCTTGTTGGTTTGTTGGTTTGTTGGTTTGTTGGCTTGTTGGTCTGTTGGTTTGTTGGTTTGTTGGCTTGTTGGCTTGTTGGTTTGTTGGCTTGTTGGCTTGTTGGCTTGTTGGTTTGTTGGTTTGTTGGTTTTTTGGTTTGTTGGTTTGTTGGTTTGTTGGTTTGTTGGTTTGTTGGTTTATTTGTTTGTTGGTTTGTTGGCTTGTTGGTTTGTTGGTTTGTTGGTTTGTTGGCTTGTTGGTTTGTTGGTTTGTTGGCTTGTTGGCTTGTTGCTTTGTTGGTTTGTTGGCTTGTTGGTTTGTTAGTTTGTTGGCTTTTTGGTTACTTGGTTTGTTGGCTTGTTGGTTTGTTGGCTTGTTGGTTTGTTGGCTTGTTGGTTTGTTGGATTGTTGGTTTGTTGGGTTGTTGGTTTGTTGGCTTGTCGGCTTGTTGGTTTGTTGGTTTGTTGGTTTGTTGGTTTGTTGGTTTGTTGGTTTGTTGGTTTGTTGGCTTGTTGGCTTGTTGGTTTGTTGGTTTGTTGGTTTTTTGGTTTGTTGGTTTGTTGGCTTGTTTGCTTGTTGGTTTGTTGGTTTTTTGGCTTGTTGGTTACTTAGTTTGTTGGTTTGTTGGTTTGTTGGTTTGTTGGTTTGTTGGCTTGTTGGCTTATTGGTTTGTTGGTTTGTTGGTTTTTTGGTTTGTTGGTTTGTTGGCTTGTTGGTTTGTTGGTTTGTTGGTTTGTTGGCTTGTTGGCTTGTTGGTTTGTTGGTGTGTTGGCTTGTTGGTTTGTTGGTTTCTTGGCTTGTAGGCTTGTTGCTTTGTTGGTTTGTTGGTTTGTTTGCTTGTTGGCTTGTTGGTTTGTTAGTTTGTTGGTTTGTTGGTTTGTTGGTTTGTTGGCTTGTTGGCTTGTTGGTTTGTTGGTTTGTTGGTTTTTTGGTTTGTTGGTTTGTTGGTTTGTAGGTTTGTTGGTTTGTTGGTTTGTTGGTTTGTTGGTTTGTTGGTTTGTTCGTTTGTTAGTTTGTTGGTTAATTGGTTTGTTGGTTTGTTGGCTTGTTGGTTTGTTGGTTTGTTAGTTTTTTGGTTTGTTGGTTTGTTGGTTTGTTGGTTTGTTGGTTTGTTGGTTTGTTGGTTTGTTCGTTTGATGGTTTGTTGGTTTGTTGGTTTTTTGGTTTGTTGGTTTGTTTGTTTGTTGGTTTCTTGGTTTGTTGGTTTGTTGATTTGTTGATTTGTTGGTTTGTTGGCATGTTGGTTTGTTGGTTTGTTGGTTTGTTGGCTTGTTTGCTTGTTGGTTTGTTGGTTTTTTGGCTTGTTGGTTACTTAGTTTGTTGGTTTGTTGGTTTGTTGGTTTGTTGGCTTGTTGGCTTGTTGGCTTGTTGGTTTGTTGGTTAGTTCGTTTGTTGGTTTGTTGGCTTGTTGGCTTGTTGGTTTGTTGGTGTGTTGGCTTGTTGGTTTGTTGGTTTCTTGGCTTGTAGGCTTGTTGCTTTGTTGGTTTGTTGGTTTGTTTGCTTGTTGGCTTGTTGGTTTGTTTGCTTGTTGGCTTGTTGGTTTGTTAGTTTGTTGGCTTTTTGGTTACTTGGTTTGTTGGTTTGTTGGATTGTTGGCTTGTTAATTTGTCGGCTTGTTGGTTTGTTGGTTTGTTGGCTTATTGGATTGTTGGTTTGTTGGTTAGTTGGTTTGTTGGTTTGTTGGTTTGTTGGTTTTTTGGTTTGTTGGTTTGTTGGTTTGTTGGCTTGTTGGTTTGTTGGTTTGTTGGTTTGTTGGCTTGTTTGCTTGTTGGTTTGTTGGTTTTTTGGCTTGTTGGTTACTTAGTTTGTTGGTTTGTTGGTTTGTTGGTTTGTTGGCTTGTTGGCTTGTTGGTTTGTTGGTTAGTTCGTTTGTTGGTTTGTTAGTTTGTTGGTTTGTTGGCTTGTTGGTTTGTTGGTTTGTTGGCTTGTTGGTTTGTTGGTTTGTGTGCTTGTTGGCTTGTTGGTTTGTTAGTTTGTTGGTTTTTTGGTTTGTTGGTTTGTTGGCTTGTTGGTTTGTTAATTTGTTGGCTTTTTGGTTACTTGGTTTGTTGGTTTGTTGGTTTGTTGGTTTGTTGGTTTGTTGGCTTGTTGGCTTGTTGGTTTGTTGGTTTGTTGGTTTTTTGGTTTGTTGGTTTGTTGGCTTGTTGGTTTGTTGGTTTGTTGGTTTGTTGGCTTGTTGGCTTGTTGGTTTGTTGGTGTGTTGGCTTGTTGGTTTGTTGGTTTCTTGGCTTGTAGGCTTGTTGCTTTGTTGGTTTGTTGGTTTGTTTGCTTGTTGGCTTGTTGGTTTGTTAGTTTGTTGGCTTTTTGGTTACTTGGTTTGTTGGTTTGTTGGATTGTTGGCTTGTTAATTTGTCGGCTTGTTGGTTTGTTGGTTTGTTGGCTTATTGGCTTGTTGGTTTGTTGGTTAGTTGGTTTGTTGGTTTGTTGGTTTGTTGGTTTTTTGGTTTGTTGGTTTGTTGGTTTGTTGGCTTGTTGGTTTGTTGGTTTGTTGGTTTGTTGGCTTGTTTGCTTGTTGGTTTGTTGGTTTTTTGGCTTGTTGGTTACTTAGTTTGTTGGTTTGTTGGTTTGTTGGTTTGTTGGTTTGTTGGCTTGTTGGCTTGTTGGTTTGTTAGTTTGTTGGTTTGTTGGCTTGTTGGCTTGTTGGTTTGTTGGTTTTTTGGTTTGTTGGTTTGTTGGTTTGTTGGTTTGTTGGTTTGTTGGTTTCTTGGTTTGTTGGTTTGTTGATTTGTTGATTTGTTGGTTTGTTGGCATGTTGGTTTGTTGGTTTGTTGCTTTGTTGGCTTGTTGGTTTTTTGGTTTGTTGGCTTGTTGGCTTGTTGGTTTGTTGGTTTGTTGGTATGTTGGTTTGTTGGCTTGTTGGTTTGTTGGTTTGTTGGCTTGTTGGTTTGTTGGTTTGTTGGCTTGTTGGCTTGTTGGTTTGTTGGTTTGTTGGCTTCTTGTTGGTTTGTTGGTTTGTAGGTTTGTTGGTTTGTTGGTTCGTTGGTTTGTTGGTTTGTTGGTTTGTTCGTTTGTTAGTTTGTTGGTTAATTGGTTTGTTGGTTTGTTGGCTTGTTGGTTTGTTGGTTTGTTAGTTTTTTGGTTTGTTGGTTTGTTGGTTTGTTGGTTTGTTGGTTTGTTGGTTTGTTGGTTTGTTGGTTTGTTCGTTTGATGGTTTGTTGGTTTGTTGGTTTGTTGGTTTTTTGGTTTGTTGGCTTGTTGGTTTGTTGGTTTGTTGGCTTGTTGGCTTGTTGGTTTGTTGGTTTGTTGGTTTGTTGGTTTGTTGGTTTGTTGGTTTGTTGGTTTGTTGGTTTGTTGGTTTGTTGGTTTGTTGGTTTTTTGGTTTGTTGGTTTATTTGTTTGTTGGCTTGTTGGCTTGTTGGTTTGTTGGTTTTTTGGTTTGTTGGTTTATTTGTTTGTTGGCTTCTTGGCTTGTTGGTTTGTTGGTTTGTTGGTTTGTTGGCTTGTTGGTTTGTTGGTTTGTTGGTTTGTTGGCTTGTTGGCTTGTTGGTTTGTTGGCTTGTTGGCTTGTTGGCTTGTTGGTTTGTTGGTTTGTTGGTTTTTTGGTTTTTTGTTTGTTGGTTTGTCGGTTTGTTGGTTTGTTGGTTTGTTGGTTTATTTGTTTGTTGGTTTGTTGGCTTGTTGGTTTGTTGGTTTGTTGGTTTGTTGGCTTGTTGGTTTGTTGGTTTGTTGGCTTGTTGGCTTGTTGCTTTGTTGGTTTGTTGGTTTGTTGCCTTGTTGGCTTGTTGGTTTGTTAGTTTGTTGGCTTTTTGGTTACTTGGTTTGTTGGCTTGTTGGTTTGTTGGCTTGTTGGTTTGTTGGCTTGTTGGTTTGTTGGTTTGTTGGTTTGTTGGCTTGTTGGCTTGTTGGTTTGTTGGTTTGTTGGTTTGTTGGTTTGTTGGTTTGTTGGTTTGTTGGCTTGTTGGCTTGTTGGTTTGTTGTTTTGTTGGCTTGTTGGTTACTTAGTTTGTTGGTTTGTTGGTTTGTTGGTTTGTTGGCTTGTTGGTTTGTTGGTTTGTGTGCTTGTTGCCTTGTTGGTTTGTTAGTTTGTTGGTTTTTTGGTTTGTTGGTTTGTTGGCTTGTTGGTTTGTTAGTTTGTTGGCTTTTTGGTTACTGAGATTATTGGTTTGTTGGTTTGTTGGTTTGTTGGTTTGTTGGCTTGTTGGCTTGTTGGTTTGTTGGTTTGTTGGTTTTTTGGTTTGTTGGTTTGTTAGCTTGTTTGTTTGTTGGTTTGTCGGTTTGTTGGCTTGTTGGCTTGTTGGTTTGTTGGTTCGTTGGCTTGTTGGTTTGTTGGTTTCTTGGCTTGTAGGCTTGTTGCTTTGTTGGTTTGTTGGTTTGTTTGCTTGTTGGCTTGTTGGTTTGTTAGTTTGTTGGCTTTTTGGTTACTTGGTTTGTTGGTTTGTTGGATTGTTGGCTTGTTAATTTGTCGGCTTGTTGGTTCGTTGGTTTGTTGGCTTGTTGGTTTGTTGGTTTGTTGGTTTGTTGGCTTGTTTGCTTGTTGGTTTGTTGGTTTTTTGGCTTGTTGGTTACTTAGTTTGTTGGTTTGTTGGTTTGTTGGTTTGTTGGTTTGTTGGCTTGTTGGCTTGTTGGTTTGTTGGTTAGTTCGTTTGTAGGTTTGTTAGTTTGTTGGTTTGTTGGCTTGTTGGTTTGTTGGTTTGTTAGTTTTTTGGTTTGTTGCTTTGTTTGTTTGTTGGTTTGTTGGTTTGTTGGTTTGTTGGTTTATTTGTTTGTTGGTTTGTTGGCTTGTTGGTTTATTGGTTTGTTGGTTTGTTGGCTTGTTGGTTTGTTGGTTTGTTGGTTTGTTGGTTTGTTGGTTTGTTGGTTTGTTGGTTTGTTGGTTTGTTGGCTTGTTGGTTTGTTGGTTTGTTGGTTTGTTGGCTTGTTGGCTTGTTGGTTTGTTTGTTTGTTGGCTTGTTGGTTTGTTAGTTTGTTGGCTTTTTGGTTACTTGGTTTGTTGGTTTGTTGGTTTGTTGGCTTGTTGGCTTGTTGGCTTGTTGGTTTGTTGGTTTGTTGGTTTGTTGGCTTGTTGGCTTGTTGGTTTGTTGGTTTGTTGGTTTGTTGGTTTGTTGGTTTGTTGTTTTTTTGGTTTGTTGGTTTATTTGTTTGTTGGTTTGTTAGCTTGTTGGTTTGTTGGTTTGTTGGTTTGTTGGCTTGTTGGCTTGTTGCTTTGTTCGTTTGATGGTTTGTTGGTTTGTTGGTTTGTTGGTTTGTTGGCTTGTTGGCTTGTTGGCTTGTTGGTTTGTTGGTTTGTTGGTTTGTTGGCTTGTTGGCTTGTTGGTTTGTTGGTTTGTTGGCTTGTTGGTTTGTTGGTTTGTTGGTTTGTTGGCTTGTTGGCTTGTTGGTTTGTTGGTTTGTTGGCTTGTTGGCTTGTTGGTTTGTTGGTGTGTTGGCTTGTTGGTTTGTTGGTTTCTTGGCTTGTAGGCTTGTTGCTTTGTTGGTTTGTTGGTTTGTTTGCTTGTTGGCTTGTTGGTTTGTTAGTTTGTTGGCTTTTTGGTTACTTGGTTTGTTGGTTTGTTGGATTGTTGGCTTGTTAATTTGTCGGCTTGTTGGTTTGTTGGTTTGTTGGCTTATTGGCTTGTTGGTTTGTTGGTTAGTTGGTTTGTTGGTTTGTTGGTTTGTTGGTTTTTTGGTTTGTTGGTTTGTTGGTTTGTTGGCTTGTTGGTTTGTTGGTTTGTTGGTTTGTTGGCTTGTTTGCTTGTTGGTTTGTTGGTTTTTTGGCTTGTTGGTTACTTAGTTTGTTGGTTTGTTGGTTTGTTGGTTTGTTGGTTTGTTGGCTTGTTGGCTTGTTGGTTTGTTGGTTAGTTTATTTGTTGGTTTGTTAGTTTGTTGGTTTGTTGGCTTGTTGGTTTGTTGGTTTGTTGTTTTATTTGTTTGTTAGTTTGTTGGTTTGTTGGTTTGTTGGTTTGTTGGTTTGTTGGTTTATTTGTTTGTTGGTTTGTTGGCTTGTTGGTTTGTTGGTTTGTTGGCTTGTTGGCTCGCTGGTTTGTTGGTTTGTTGGTTTGTTGGTTTGTTGGTTTGTTGGTTTGTTGGTTTGTTGGCTTGTTGGTTTGTTGGTTTGTTGGCTTGTTGGCTTGTTGGTTTGTTGGTTTGTTGGTTTGTTGGCTTGTTGGTTTGTTGGTTTGTTGGCTTGTTGGTTTGTTGGTTTGTTGGTTTGTTGGATTGTTAGCTTGTTGGTTTGTTGGTTTGTTGGCTTGTTGGTTTGTTGGTTTGTTGGCTTGTTGGCTTGTTGCTTTGTTCGTTTGATGGTTTGTTGGTTTGTTGGTTTTTTGGTTTGTTGGTTTGTTGGTTTGTTGGCTTGTTGGCTTGTTGGTTTGTTGGTTTGTTGGCTTGTTGGTTAGTTAGTTTGTTGGTTTGTTGGCTTGTTGGCTTGTTGGTTTGTTGGTTTTTTGGTTTGTTGGTTTGTTGGTTTGTTGGTTTGTTGGTTTGTTAGTTTGTTGGTTTGTTGGTTTGTTAGATTGTTAGCTTGTTGGTTTGTTGGCTTGTTGGTTTGTTGGTTTGTTGGCTTGTTGGCTTGTTGCTTTGTTCGTTTGATGGTTTGTTGGTTTGTTGGTTTTTTGATTTGTTGGTTTGTTGGTTTGTTGGCTTGTTGGCTTGTTGGTTTGTTGGTTTGTTGGCTTGTTGGTTTGTTAGTTTGTTGGTTTGTTGGCTTGTTGGCTTGTTGGTTTGTTGGTTTTTTGGTTTGTTGGTTTGTTGGTTTGTTGGTTTGTTGGTTTGTTAGTTTGTTGGTTTGTTGGTTTGTTGGTTTGTTGGCTTGTTGGCTTGTTGCTTTGTTCGTTTGATGGTTTGTTGGTTTGTTGGTTTTTTGATTTGTTGGTTTGTTGGTTTGTTGGCTTGTTGGCTTGTTGGTTTGTTGGTTTGTTGGCTTGTTGGTTTGTTAGTTTGTTGGTTTGTTGGCTTGTTGGCTTGTTGGTTTGTTGGTTTTTTGGTTTGTTGGTTTGTTGGTTTGTTGGTTTGTTGGTTTGTTGGTTTGTTGGTTTCTTGGTTTGTTGGTTTGTTGATTTGTTGATTTGTTGGTTTGTTGGCATGTTGGTTTGTTGGTTTGTTGCTTTGTTGGCTTGTTGGTTTTTTGGTTTGTTGGCTTGTTGGCTTGTTGGTTTGTTGGTTTGTTGGTATGTTGGTTTGTTGGCTTGTTGGTTTGTTGGTTTGTTGGCTTGTTGGTTTGTTGGTTTGTTGGCTTGTTGGCTTGTTGGTTTGTTGGTTTGTTGGCTTCTTGTTGGTTTGTTGGTTTGTAGGTTTGTTGGTTTGTTGGTTCGTTGGTTTGTTGGTTTGTTGGTTTGTTCGTTTGTTAGTTTGTTGGTTAATTGGTTTGTTGGTTTGTTGGCTTGTTGGTTTGTTGGTTTGTTAGTTTTTTGGTTTGTTGGTTTGTTGGTTTGTTGGTTTGTTGGTTTGTTGGTTTGTTGGTTTGTTGGTTTGTTCGTTTGATGGTTTGTTGGTTTGTTGGTTTGTTGGTTTTTTGGTTTGTTGGCTTGTTGGTTTGTTGGTTTGTTGGCTTGTTGGCTTGTTGGTTTGTTGGTTTGTTGGTTTGTTGGTTTGTTGGTTTGTTGGTTTGTTGGTTTGTTGGTTTGTTGGTTTGTTGGTTTGTTGGTTTTTTGGTTTGTTGGTTTATTTGTTTGTTGGCTTGTTGGCTTGTTGGTTTGTTGGTTTTTTGGTTTGTTGGTTTATTTGTTTGTTGGCTTCTTGGCTTGTTGGTTTGTTGGTTTGTTGGTTTGTTGGCTTGTTGGTTTGTTGGTTTGTTGGTTTGTTGGCTTGTTGGCTTGTTGGTTTGTTGGCTTGTTGGCTTGTTGGCTTGTTGGTTTGTTGGTTTGTTGGTTTTTTGGTTTGTTGGTTTGTTGGTTTGTCGGTTTGTTGGTTTGTTGGTTTGTTGGTTTATTTGTTTGTTGGTTTGTTGGCTTGTTGGTTTGTTGGTTTGTTGGTTTGTTGGCTTGTTGGTTTGTTGGTTTGTTGGCTTGTTGGCTTGTTGCTTTGTTGGTTTGTTGGTTTGTTGGCTTGTTGGCTTGTTGGTTTGTTAGTTTGTTGGCTTTTTGGTTACTTGGTTTGTTGGCTTGTTGGTTTGTTGGCTTGTTGGTTTGTTGGCTTGTTGGTTTGTTGGTTTGTTGGTTTGTTGGCTTGTTGGCTTGTTGGTTTGTTGGTTTGTTGGTTTGTTGGTTTGTTGGTTTGTTGGTTTGTTGGCTTGTTGGCTTGTTGGTTTGTTGTTTTGTTGGCTTGTTGGTTACTTAGTTTGTTGGTTTGTTGGTTTGTTGGTTTGTTGGCTTGTTGGTTTGTTGGTTTGTGTGCTTGTTGCCTTGTTGGTTTGTTAGTTTGTTGGTTTTTTGGTTTGTTGGTTTGTTGGCTTGTTGGTTTGTTAGTTTGTTGGCTTTTTGGTTACTGAGATTATTGGTTTGTTGGTTTGTTGGTTTGTTGGTTTGTTGGCTTGTTGGCTTGTTGGTTTGTTGGTTTGTTGGTTTTTTGGTTTGTTGGTTTGTTAGCTTGTTTGTTTGTTGGTTTGTTGGTTTGTTGGCTTGTTGGCTTGTTGGTTTGTTGGTTCGTTGGCTTGTTGGTTTGTTGGTTTCTTGGCTTGTAGGCTTGTTGCTTTGTTGGTTTGTTGGTTTGTTTGCTTGTTGGCTTGTTGGTTTGTTAGTTTGTTGGCTTTTTGGTTACTTGGTTTGTTGGTTTGTTGGATTGTTGGCTTGTTAATTTGTCGGCTTGTTGGTTCGTTGGTTTGTTGGCTTGTTGGTTTGTTGGTTTGTTGGTTTGTTGGCTTGTTTGCTTGTTGGTTTGTTGGTTTTTTGGCTTGTTGGTTACTTAGTTTGTTGGTTTGTTGGTTTGTTGGTTTGTTGGCTTGTTGGCTTGTTGGTTTGTTGGTTAGTTCGTTTGTAGGTTTGTTAGTTTGTTGGTTTGTTGGCTTGTTGGTTTGTTGGTTTGTTGGTTTTTTGGTTTGTTGCTTTGTTTGTTTGTTGGTTTGTTGGTTTGTTGGTTTGTTGGTTTATTTGTTTGTTGGTTTGTTGGCTTGTTGGTTTGTTGGTTTGTTGGTTTGTTGGCTTGTTGGTTTGTTGGTTTGTTGGTTTGTTGGTTTGTTGGTTTGTTGGTTTGTTGGTTTGTTGGTTTGTTGGCTTGTTGGTTTGTTGGTTTTTTGGTTTGTTGGCTTGTTGGCTTGTTGGTTTGTTTGTTTGTTGGCTTGTTGGTTTGTTAGTTTGTTGGCTTTTTGGTTACTTGGTTTGTTGGTTTGTTGGTTTGTTGGCTTGTTGGCTTGTTGGCTTGTTGGTTTGTTGGTTTGTTGGTTTGTTGGCTTGTTGGCTTGTTGGTTTGTTGGTTTGTTGGTTTGTTGGTTTGTTGGTTTGTTGTTTTTTTGGTTTGTTGGTTTATTTGTTTGTTGGTTTGTTAGCTTGTTGGTTTGTTGGTTTGTTGGTTTGTTGGCTTGTTGGCTTGTTGCTTTGTTCGTTTGATGGTTTGCTGGTTTGTTGGTTTGTTGGTTTGTTGGCTTGTTGGCTTGTTGGCTTGTTGGTTTGTTGGTTTGTTGGTTTGTTGGCTTGTTGGCTTGTTGGTTTGTTGGTTTGTTGGCTTGTTGGTTTGTTGGTTTGTTGGTTTGTTGGCTTGTTGGCTTGTTGGTTTGTTGTTTTGTTGGCTTATTGGTTTGTTGGTTTGTTGGTTTGTTGGCTTGTTGGCTTGTTGGTTTGTTGGTTTGTTGGCTCGTTGGTTTGTTAGTTTGTTGGCTTTTTGGTTACTTGGTTTGTTGGTTTGTTGGCTTGTTGGTTTGTTGGCTTCTTGGTTTGTTGGTTTGTTGGTTGTTGGCTTGTTGGTTTGTTGGTTTGTTGGCTTGTTGGCTTGTTGGTTTGTTGTTCTGTTGGTTTGTTGGTTTGTTGGCTTGCTGGTTTGTTGGTTTGTTGGCTTGTTGGTTTGTTGGTTTGTTGGTTTGTTGGCTTGTTGGCTTGTTGGTTTGTTGGTTTGTTGGCTTGTTGGTTTGTTGGTTTGTTGGCTTGTTGGCTTGTTGCTTTGTTGGTTTGTTGGTTTGTTGGCTTGTTGGCTTGTTGGTTTGTTAGTTTGTTGGCTTTTTGGTTACTTGGTTTGTTGGTTTGTTGGTTTGTTGGCTTGTTAATTTGTCGGCTTGTTGGTTTGTTGGTTTGTTGGTTTGTTGGTTTGTTGGCTTGTTGGCTTGTTGGTTTGTTGGTTAGTTGGTTTCTTGGTTTGTTGGTTTGTTGGTTTTTGGTTTGTTGGTTTGTTGGTTTGTTGGCTTGTTGGTTTGTTGGTTTGTTGGTTTGTTGATTTGTTGGTTTGTTGGTTTGTTGGTTTGTTGGTTTGTTGGTTTGTTGGCTTGTTGGTTTGTTGGTTTGTTGGCTTGTTGGCTTGTTGGTTTGTTTTTTTGTTAGCTTGTTGGTTTGTTGGTTTGTTGGCTTGTTGGCTTGTTGGCTTATTGGTTTGTTGGTTTGTTGGCTTGTTGGTTTGTTGGTTTGTTGGCTTGTTGGCTTGTTGCTTTGTTGGTTTGTTGGTTTGTTGACTTGTTGGCTTGTTGGTTTGTTGGTTTGTTTGCTTTTTGTTTTGTAGGTTTGTTGGCTTGTTGGCTTGTTGGTTTGTTGGTTTGTTGGCTTGTTGGTTACTTAGTTTGTTGGTTTGTTGGTTTGTTGGTTTGTTGGCTTGTTGGCTTGTTGGTTTGTGTGCTTGTTGCCTTGTTGGTTTGTTAGTTTGTTGGTTTTTTGGTTTGTTGGTTTGTTGGGTTGTTGGTTTGTTAGTTTGTTGGCTTTTTGGTTACTTAGATTATTGGTTTGTTGGTTTGTTGGTTTGTTGGTTTGTTGGCTTGTTGGCTTGTTGGTTTGTTGGTTTGTTGGTTTTTTGGTTTGTTGGTTTGTTAGCTTGTTGGTTTGTTGGTTTGTTGGTTTGTTGGCTTGTTGGCTTGTTGGTTTGTTGGTGTGTTTGCTTGTTGGTTTGTTGGTTTCTTGGCTTGTAGGCTTGTTGCTTTGTTGGTTTGTTGGTTTGTTTGCTTGTTGGCTTGTTGGTTTGTTAGTTTGTTGGCTTTTTGGTTACTTGGTTTGTTGGTTTGTTGGATTGTTGGCTTGTTAATTTGTCGGCTTGTTGGTTTGTTGGTTTGTTGGCTTATTGGCTTGTTGGTTTGTTGGTTAGTTGGTTTGTTGGTTTGTTGGTTTGTTGGTTTTTTGGTTTGTTGGTTTGTTGGTTTGTTGGCTTGTTGGTTTGTTGGTTTGTTGGTTTGTTGGCTTGTTTGCTTGTTGGTTTGTTGGTTTTTTGGCTTGTTGGTTGCTTAGTTTGTTGGTTTGTTGGTTTGTTGGTTTGTTGGTTTGTTGGCTTGTTGGCTTGTTGGTTTGTTGGTTAGTTCGTTTGTAGGTTTGTTAGTTTGTTGGTTTGTTGGCTTGTTGGTTTGTTGGTTTGTTGGTTTTTTGGTTTGTTGCTTTGTTTGTTTGTTGGTTTGTTGGTTTGTTGGTTTGTTGGTTTATTTGTTTGTTGGTTTGTTGGCTTGTTGGTTTGTTGGTTTGTTGGTTTGTTGGCTTGTTGGTTTGTTGGTTTGTTGGTTTGTTGGTTTGTTGGTTTGTTGGTTTGTTGGTTTGTTGGTTTGTTGGTTTGTTGGTTTGTTGGTTTGTTGGCTTGTTGGCTTGTTGGTTTGTTGGTTTGTTGGCTTGTTGGTTTGTTAGTTTGTTGGCTTTTTGGTTACTCTGTTTGTTGGTTTGTTGGTTTGTTGGCTTGTTGGCTTGTTGGCTTGTTGGTTTGTTGGTTTGTTGGTTTGTTGGCTTGTTGGCATGTTGGTTTGTTGGTTTGTTGGTTTGTGGTTTGTTGGTTTGTTGTTTTTTTGGTTTGTTGGTTTATTTGTTTGTTGGTTTGTTAGCTTGTTGGTTTGTTGGTTTGTTGGTTTGTTGGCTTGTTGGCTTGTTGCTTTGTTCGTTTGATGGTTTGTTGGTTTGTTGGTTTGTTGGTTTGTTGGCTTGTTGGCTTGTTGGCTTGTTGGTTTGTTGGTTTGTTGGCTCGTTGGTTTGTTAGTTTGTTGGCTTTTTGGTTACTTGGTTTGTTGGTTTGTTGGCTTGTTGGCTTGTTGGTTTGTTGGTTTGTTGGCTTGTTGGTTTGTTGGTTTGTTGGTTTGTTGGCTTGTTGGCTTGTTGGTTTGTTGTTTTGTTGGCTTGTTGGTTTGTTGGTTTGTTGGTTTGTTGGCTTGTTGGCTTGTTGGTTTGTTGGTTTGTTGGCTCGTTGGTTTGATAGTTTGTTGGCTTTTTGGTTACTTGGTTTGTTGGTTTGTTGGCTTGTTGGTTTGTTGGCTTCTTGGTTTGTTGGTTTGTTGGTTTGTTGGCTTGTTGGCTTGTTGGTTTGTTGTTCTGTTGGTTTTTTGGTTTGTTGGCTTGTTGGTTTGTTGGTTTGTTGGCTTGTTGGTTTGTTGGTTTGTTGGTTTGTTGGCTTGTTGGCTTGTTGGTTTGTTGGTTTGTTGCCTTGTTGGTTTGTTGGTTTGTTGGCTTGTTGGCTTGTTGCTTTGTTGGTTTGTTGGTTTGTTGGCTTGTTGGCTTGTTGGTTTGTTAGTTTGTTGGCTTTTTGGTTACTTGGTTTGTTGGTTTGTTGGTTTGTTGGCTTGTTAATTTGTCGGCTTGTTGGTTTGTTGGTTTGTTGGTTTGTTGGTTTGTTGGCTTATTGGCTTGTTGGTTTGTTGGTTAGTTGGTTTGTTGGTTTGTTGGTTTGTTGGTTTTTTGGTTTGTTGGTTTGTTGGTTTGTTGGCTTGTTGGTTTGTTGGTTTGTTGGTTTGTTGGCTTGTTTGCTTGTTGGTTTGTTGGTTTTTTGGCTTGTTGGTTGCTTAGTTTGTTGGTTTGTTGGTTTGTTGGTTTGTTGGTTTGTTGGCTTGTTGGCTTGTTGGTTTGTTGGTTAGTTCGTTTGTAGGTTTGTTAGTTTGTTGGTTTGTTGGCTTGTTGGTTTGTTGGTTTGTTGGTTTTTTGGTTTGTTGCTTTGTTTGTTTGTTGGTTTGTTGGTTTGTTGGTTTGTTGGTTTATTTGTTTGTTGGTTTGTTGGCTTGTTGGTTTGTTGGTTTGTTGGTTTGTTGGCTTGTTGGTTTGTTGGTTTGTTGGTTTGTTGGTTTGTTGGTTTGTTGGTTTGTTGGTTTGTTGGTTTGTTGGTTTGTTGGTTTGTTGGTTTGTTGGCTTGTTGGCTTGTTGGTTTGTTGGTTTGTTGGCTTGTTGGTTTGTTAGTTTGTTGGCTTTTTGGTTATTCTGTTTGTTGGTTTGTTGGTTTGTTGGCTTGTTGGCTTGTTGGCTTGTTGGTTTGTTGGTTTGTTGGTTTGTTGGCTTGTTGGCATGTTGGTTTGTTGGTTTGTTGGTTTGTGGTTTGTTGGTTTGTTGTTTTTTTGGTTTGTTGGTTTATTTGTTTGTTGGTTTGTTAGCTTGTTGGTTTGTTGGTTTGTTGGTTTGTTGGCTTGTTGGCTTGTTGCTTTGTTCGTTTGATGGTTTGTTGGTTTGTTGGTTTGTTGGTTTGTTGGCTTGTTGGCTTGTTGGCTTGTTGGTTTGTTGGTTTGTTGGCTCGTTGGTTTGTTAGTTTGTTGGCTTTTTGGTTACTTGGTTTGTTGGTTTGTTGGCTTGTTGGCTTGTTGGTTTGTTGGTTTGTTGGCTTGTTGGTTTGTTGGTTTGTTGGTTTGTTGGCTTGTTGGCTTGTTGGTTTGTTGTTTTGTTGGCTTGTTGGTTTGTTGGTTTGTTGGTTTGTTGGCTTGTTGGCTTGTTGGTTTGTTGGTTTGTTGGCTCGTTGGTTTGATAGTTTGTTGGCTTTTTGGTTACTTGGTTTGTTGGTTTGTTGGCTTGTTGGTTTGTTGGCTTCTTGGTTTGTTGGTTTGTTGGTTTGTTGGCTTGTTGGCTTGTTGGTTTGTTGTTCTGTTGGTTTTTTGGTTTGTTGGCTTGTTGGTTTGTTGGTTTGTTGGCTTGTTGGTTTGTTGGTTTGTTGGTTTGTTGGCTTGTTGGCTTGTTGGTTTGTTGGTTTGTTGCCTTGTTGGTTTGTTGGTTTGTTGGCTTGTTGGCTTGTTGCTTTGTTGGTTTGTTGGTTTGTTGGCTTGTTGGCTTGTTGGTTTGTTAGTTTGTTGGCTTTTTGGTTACTTGGTTTGTTGGTTTGTTGGTTTGTTGGCTTGTTAATTTGTCGGCTTGTTGGTTTGTTGGTTTGTTGGTTTGTTGGTTTGTTGGCTTGTTGGCTTGTTGGTTTGTTGGTTAGTTGGTTTCTTGGTTTGTTGGTTTGTTGGTTTTTGGTTTGTTGGTTTGTTGGTTTGTTAGCTTGTTGGTTTGTTGGTTTGTTGGCTTGTTGGCTTGTTGGCTTATTGGTTTGTTGGTTTGTTGGCTTGTTGGTTTGTTGGTTTGTTGGCTTGTTGGCTTGTTGCTTTGTTGGTTTGTTGGTTTGTTGACTTGTTGGCTTGTTGGTTTGTTGGTTTGTTTGCTTTTTGTTTTGTAGGTTTGTTGGCTTGTTGGCTTGTTGGTTTGTTGGTTTGTTGGCTTGTTGGTTACTTAGTTTGTTGGTTTGTTGGTTTGTTGGTTTGTTGGCTTGTTGGCTTGTTGGTTTGTGTGCTTGTTGCCTTGTTGGTTTGTTAGTTTGTTGGTTTTTTGGTTTGTTGGTTTGTTGGGTTGTTGGTTTGTTAGTTTGTTGGCTTTTTGGTTACTTAGATTATTGGTTTGTTGGTTTGTTGGTTTGTTGGTTTGTTGGCTTGTTGGCTTGTTGGTTTGTTGGTTTGTTGGTTTTTTGGTTTGTTGGTTTGTTAGCTTGTTGGTTTGTTGGTTTGTTGGTTTGTTGGCTTGTTGGCTTGTTGGTTTGTTGGTGTGTTTGCTTGTTGGTTTGTTGGTTTCTTGGCTTGTAGGCTTGTTGCTTTGTTGGTTTGTTGGTTTGTTTGCTTGTTGGCTTGTTGGTTTGTTAGTTTGTTGGCTTTTTGGTTACTTGGTTTGTTGGTTTGTTGGATTGTTGGCTTGTTAATTTGTCGGCTTGTTGGTTTGTTGGTTTGTTGGCTTATTGGCTTGTTGGTTTGTTGGTTAGTTGGTTTGTTGGTTTGTTGGTTTGTTGGTTTTTTGGTTTGTTGGTTTGTTGGTTTGTTGGCTTGTTGGTTTGTTGGTTTGTTGGTTTGTTGGCTTGTTTGCTTGTTGGTTTGTTGGTTTTTTGGCTTGTTGGTTGCTTAGTTTGTTGGTTTGTTGGTTTGTTGGTTTGTTGGTTTGTTGGCTTGTTGGCTTGTTGGTTTGTTGGTTAGTTCGTTTGTAGGTTTGTTAGTTTGTTGGTTTGTTGGCTTGTTGGTTTGTTGGTTTGTTGGTTTTTTGGTTTGTTGCTTTGTTTGTTTGTTGGTTTGTTGGTTTGTTGGTTTGTTGGTTTATTTGTTTGTTGGTTTGTTGGCTTGTTGGTTTGTTGGTTTGTTGGTTTGTTGGCTTGTTGGTTTGTTGGTTTGTTGGTTTGTTGGTTTGTTGGTTTGTTGGTTTGTTGGTTTGTTGGTTTGTTGGTTTGTTGGTTTGTTGGTTTGTTGGCTTGTTGGCTTGTTGGTTTGTTGGTTTGTTGGCTTGTTGGTTTGTTAGTTTGTTGGCTTTTTGGTTACTCTGTTTGTTGGTTTGTTGGTTTGTTGGCTTGTTGGCTTGTTGGCTTGTTGGTTTGTTGGTTTGTTGGTTTGTTGGCTTGTTGGCATGTTGGTTTGTTGGTTTGTTGGTTTGTGGTTTGTTGGTTTGTTGTTTTTTTGGTTTGTTGGTTTATTTGTTTGTTGGTTTGTTAGCTTGTTGGTTTGTTGGTTTGTTGGTTTGTTGGCTTGTTGGCTTGTTGCTTTGTTCGTTTGATGGTTTGTTGGTTTGTTGGTTTGTTGGTTTGTTGGCTTGTTGGCTTGTTGGCTTGTTGGTTTGTTGGTTTGTTGGCTCGTTGGTTTGTTAGTTTGTTGGCTTTTTGGTTACTTGGTTTGTTGGTTTGTTGGCTTGTTGGCTTGTTGGTTTGTTGGTTTGTTGGCTTGTTGGTTTGTTGGTTTGTTGGTTTGTTGGCTTGTTGGCTTGTTGGTTTGTTGTTTTGTTGGCTTGTTGGTTTGTTGGTTTGTTGGTTTGTTGGCTTGTTGGCTTGTTGGTTTGTTGGTTTGTTGGCTCGTTGGTTTGATAGTTTGTTGGCTTTTTGGTTACTTGGTTTGTTGGTTTGTTGGCTTGTTGGTTTGTTGGCTTCTTGGTTTGTTGGTTTGTTGGTTTGTTGGCTTGTTGGCTTGTTGGTTTGTTGTTCTGTTGGTTTTTTGGTTTGTTGGCTTGTTGGTTTGTTGGTTTGTTGGCTTGTTGGTTTGTTGGTTTGTTGGTTTGTTGGCTTGTTGGCTTGTTGGTTTGTTGGTTTGTTGCCTTGTTGGTTTGTTGGTTTGTTGGCTTGTTGGCTTGTTGCTTTGTTGGTTTGTTGGTTTGTTGGCTTGTTGGCTTGTTGGTTTGTTAGTTTGTTGGCTTTTTGGTTACTTGGTTTGTTGGTTTGTTGGTTTGTTGGCTTGTTAATTTGTCGGCTTGTTGGTTTGTTGGTTTGTTGGTTTGTTGGTTTGTTGGCTTGTTGGCTTGTTGGTTTGTTGGTTAGTTGGTTTCTTGGTTTGTTGGTTTGTTGGTTTTTGGTTTGTTGGTTTGTTGGTTTGTTGGCTTGTTGGTTTGTTGGTTTGTTGGCTTGTTGGCCTGTTGGTTTGTTGGTTTGTTGGCTTGTTGGTTTGTTAGTTTGTTGGCTTTTTGGTTACTTGGTTTCTTGGTTTGTTGGTTTGTTGGCTTGTTGGTTTGTTGGCTTGTTGGTTTGTTGGTTTGTTGGTTTGTTGGTTTGTTGGCTTGTTGGCTTGTTGGTTTGTTGGTTTGTTGGTTTGTTGGTTTGTTGGTTTGTTGGTTTTTTGGTTTGGTGGTTTATTTGTTTGTTGGTTTGTTGGCTTGTTGGTTTGTTGGTTTGTTGGTTTGTTGGCTTGTTGGCTTGTTGCTTTGTTCGTTTGATAGTTTGTTGGTTTGTTGGTTTTTTGGTTTGTTGGTTTGTTGGCTTGTTGGCTTGTTGGCTTGTTGGTTCGTTGGTTTGTTGGCTTGTTGGTTTGTTAGTTTGTTGGTTTGTTGGTTTGTTGGCTTGTTGGTTTGTTGGTTTTTTGGTTTGTTGGTTTGTTGGTTTGTTGGTTTGTTGGTTTGTTGGTTTGTTGGTTTGTTGGTTTGTTGGTTTGTTGGTTTGTTGGTTTGTTTGTTTGTTGGCTTGTTGGTTTGTTGGTTTGTTGGTTTGTTGGCTTGTTGGCTTGTTGGTTTAATGGTTTGTTGGTTTGTTGGTTTATTGGCTTGTTGGCTTGTTGGTTTGTTGGTTTGTTGGCTTGTTGGTTTGTTGGTTTGTTGGTTTGTTGGTTTGTTGGCTTGTTGGCTTTTTGGTTTGTTGGTTTTTTGGTTTGTTGGTTTGTTGGTTTGTTGGTTTGTTGGCTTGTTGGCTTGTTGGTTTGTTGGTTTGTTGCCTTGTTGGTTTGTTGGTTTGTTGGCTTGTTGGCTTGTTGCTTTGTTGGTTTGTTGGCTTGTTGGCTTGTTGGTTTGTTAGTTTGTTGGCTTTTTGGTTACTTGGTTTGTTGGTTTGTTGGTTTGTTGGCTTGTTAATTTGTCGGCTTGTTGGTTTGTTGGTTTGTTGGTTTGTTGGTTTGTTGGCTTGTTGGCTTGTTGGTTTGTTGGTTAGTTGGTTTCTTGGTTTGTTGGTTTGTTGGTTTTTGGTTTGTTGGTTTGTTGGTTTGTTGGCTTGTTGGTTTGTTAGTTTGTTGGCTTTTTGGTTACTTGGTTTGTTGGATTGTTGGCTTGTTGGTTTGTTGGCTTGTTGGTTTGTTGGTTTGTTGGTTTGTTGGCTTGTTGGTTTGTTGGTTTGTTGGCTTGTTGGTTTGTTGGTTTGTTGGTTTGTTGGCTTGTTGGCTTGTTGGTTTGTTGGTTTGTTGGTTTGTTGGTTTGTTGGTTTGTTGGTTACTTGGTTTGTTGGTTTGTTGGCTTGTTGGTTTGTTGGCTTGTTGGTTTGTTGGTTTGTTGGCTTGTTGGCTTGTTGGCTTGTTGGTTTGTTGGATTGTTGGTTTGTTGGTTTGTTTGTTTGTTAATTTGTTGGCTTGTTGGCTTGTTGGTTTGTTGGTTTGTTGGCTTGTTGGTTACTTAGTTTGTTGGTTTGTTAGTTTGTTGGTTTGTTGGTTTGTTGGCTTGTTGGCTTGTTGGTTTGTTGGTTAGTTCGTTTGTTGGTTTGTTGATTTGTTCGTTTGTTGGTTTGTTGGTTTGTTGGTTTGTTGGTTTATTTGTTTGTTGGTTTGTTGGCTTGTTGGTTTGTTGGTTTGTTGGTTTGTTGGCTTGTTGGTTTGTTGGTTTGTTGGTTTATTTGTTTGTTGGTTTGTTGGCTTGTTAGTTTGTTGGTTTGTTGGTTTGTTGGCTTGTTGGTTTGTTAGTTTGTTGGCTTGTTGGCTTGTTGGTTTGTTGGTTTGTTGGCTTGTTGGTTACTTAGTTTGTTGGTTTGTTGGCATGTTGGTTTGTTGGTTTGTTGGTTTGTTGGCTTGCTGGTTTGTTGGTTTGTTGGCTTGTTGGCTTGTTGGTGTGTTGGTTTGTTGGTTTGTTGGCTTGTTGGTTTGTTGGCTTGTTGGCTTGTTGGTTTGTTGGATTGTTGGTTTGTTGGTTTGTTTGTTTGTTAATTTGTTGGCTTGTTGGCTTGTTGGTTTGTTGGTTTGTTGGCTTGTTGGTTACTTAGTTTGTTGGTTTGTTAGTTTGTTGGTTTGTTGGTTTGTTGGCTTGTTGGCTTGTTGGTTTGTTGGTTTGTTGGTTTGTTGGTTTATTTGTTTGTTGGTTTGTTGGCTTGTTGGTTTGTTGGTTTGTTGGTTTGTTGGCTTGTTGGTCTGTTGGTTTGTTGGTTTATTTGTTTGTTGGTTTGTTGGCTTGTTGGTTTGTTGGTTTGTTGGTTTGTTGGCTTGTTGGTTTGTTAGTTTGTTGGCTTGTTGGCTTGTTGGTTGGTTGGTTTGTTGGCTTGTTGGTTACTTAGTTTGTTGGTTTGTTGGCATGTTGGTTTGTTGGTTTGTTGGTTTGTTGGCTTGCTGGTTTGTTGGTTTGTTGGCTTGTTGGCTTGTTGGTTTGTTGGTTTGTTGGTTTGTTGGCTTGTTGGTTTGTTGGCTTGTTGGTTTGTTGGTTTGTTGGTTTGTTAGCTTGTTGGCTTGTTGGTTTGTTGGTTTGTTGGCTTGTTGGTTTGTTGGTTACTTGGTTTGTTGGTTTGTTGGTTTGTTGGTTTGTTGGATTATTGGTTTGTTGCCTTGTTGGTTTGTTGGTTTGTTGGTTTGTTGGTTTGTTGGCTTGTTGGCTTGTTGGCTTGTTGGTTTATTGGTTTGTTGGTTTGTTGGTTTGTTGGTTTGTTTGTTTTTTGGTTTGTTGGTTTGTTGGTTTGTTGGCTTGTTGGTTTGTTGGTTTGTTGGCTTGTTGGCTTGTTGGTTTGTTGGTTTGTTGGCTTGTTGGTTACTTAGTTTGTTGGTTTGTTGGTTTGTTCGTTTGTTGGTTTGTTGGTTTGTTGGCTTGTTGGTTTGTTGGTTTGTTGGCTTGTTGGCTTGTTGGTTTGTTGGCTTGTTGGCTTGTTGGTTACTTAGTTTGTTGGTTTGTTGGTTTGTTGGTTTGTTGGTTTGTTGGCTTGTTGGCTTGTTGGCTTGTTGGTTTGTTGGTTAGTTCGTTTGTTGGTTTGTTAGTTTGTTGGTTTGTTGGCTTGTTCGCTTGTTGGTTTGTTGGCTTGTTGGTTTGTTGGTTAGTTCGTTTGTTGGTTACTTGGTTTGTTGGTTTGTTGGCTTGTTGGTTTGTTGGCTTGTTGGTTTGTTGGTTTGTTGGCTTGTTGGCTTGTTGGCTTGTTGGTTTGTTGGATTGTTGGTTTGTTGGTTTGTTTGTTTGTTAATTTGTTGGCTTGTTGGTTTGTTGGTTTGTTGGCTTGTTGGTTACTTAGTTTGTTGGTTTGTTAGTTTGTTGGTTTGTTGGTTTGTTGGCTTGTTGGCTTGTTGGTTTGTTGGTTAGTTCGTTTGTTGGTTTGTTGATTTGTTCGTTTGTTGGTTTGTTGGTTTGTTGGTTTGTTGGTTTATTTGTTTGTTGGTTTGTTGGCTTGTTGGTTTGTTGGTTTGTTGGTTTGTTGGCTTGTTGGTTTGTTGGTTTGTTGGTTTATTTGTTTGTTGGTTTGTTGGCTTGTTGGTTTGTTGGTTTGTTGGTTTGTTGGCTTGTTGGTTTGTTAGTTTGTTGGCTTGTTGGCTTGTTGGTTTGTTGGTTTGTTGGCTTGTTGGTTACTTAGTTTGTTGGTTTGTTGGCATGTTGGTTTGTTGGTTTGTTGGTTTGTTGGCTTGCTGGTTTGTTGGTTTGTTGGCTTGTTGGCTTGTTGGTGTGTTGGTTTGTTGGTTTGTTGGCTTGTTGGTTTGTTGGCTTGTTGGCTTGTTGGTTTGTTGGATTGTTGGTTTGTTGGTTTGTTTGTTTGTTAATTTGTTGGCTTGTTGGCTTGTTGGTTTGTTGGTTTGTTGGCTTGTTGGTTACTTAGTTTGTTGGTTTGTTAGTTTGTTGGTTTGTTGGTTTGTTGGCTTGTTGGCTTGTTGGTTTGTTGGTTTGTTGGTTTGTTGGTTTATTTGTTTGTTGGTTTGTTGGCTTGTTGGTTTGTTGGTTTGTTGGTTTGTTGGCTTGTTGGTTTGTTGGTTTGTTGGTTTATTTGTTTGTTGGTTTGTTGGCTTGTTGGTTTGTTGGTTTGTTGGTTTGTTGGCTTGTTGGTTTGTTAGTTTGTTGGCTTGTTGGCTTGTTGGTTTGTTGGTTTGTTGGCTTGTTGGTTACTTAGTTTGTTGGTTTGTTGGCATGTTGGTTTGTTGGTTTGTTGGTTTGTTGGCTTGCTGGTTTGTTGGTTTGTTGGCTTGTTGGCTTGTTGGTTTGTTGGTTTGTTGGTTTGTTGGCTTGTTGGTTTGTTGGCTTGTTGGTTTGTTGGTTTGTTGGTTTGTTAGCTTGTTGGCTTGTTGGTTTGTTGGTTTGTTGGCTTGTTGGTTTGTTGGTTACTTGGTTTGTTGGTTTGTTGGTTTGTTGGTTTGTTGGATTATTGGTTTGTTGCCTTGTTGGTTTGTTGGTTTGTTGGTTTGTTGGTTTGTTGGCTTGTTGACTTGTTGGCTTGTTGGTTTATTGGTTTGTTGGTTTGTTGGTTTGTTGGTTTGTTGGTTTGTTTGTTTTTTGGTTTGTTGGTTTGTTAGTTTGTTGGCTTGTTGGTTTGTTGGTTTGTTGGCTTGTTGGCTTGTTGGTTTGTTGGTTTGTTGGCTTGTTGGTTACTTAGTTTGTTGGTTTGTTGGTTTGTTCGTTTGTTGGTTTGTTGGTTTGTTGGCTTGTTGGTTTGTTGGTTTGTTGGCTTGTTGGCTTGTTGGTTTGTTGGCTTGTTGGCTTGTTGGTTACTTAGTTTGTTGGTTTGTTGGTTTGTTGGTTTGTTGGTTTGTTGGCTTGTTGGCTTGTTGGCTTGTTGGTTTGTTGGTTAGTTTGTTTGTTGGTTTGTTAGTTTGTTGGTTTGTTGGCTTGTTCGCTTGTTGGTTTGTTGGCTTGTTGGTTTGTTGGTTAGTTCGTTTGTTGGTTTGTTAGTTTGTTGGTTTGTTGGCTTGTTGGCTTGTTGGTTTGTTGGTTTGTTGGTTTGTTGGCTTGTTGGCTTGTTGGTTTGTTGGTTAGTTCGTTTGTTGGTTTGTTAGTTTGTTGGTTTGTTGGCTTGTTGGCTTGTTGGTTTGTTGGTTTTTTGGTTTGTTGATTTGTTCGTTTGTTGGTTTGTTGGTTTGTTGGTTTGTTGGTTTATTTGTTTGTTGGCTTGTTGGTTTGTTGGTTTTTTGGTTTGTTGATTTGTTGGTTTGTTGGTTTGTTGGTTTGTTGGTTTGTTGGTTTATTTGTTTGTTGGTGTGTTGGTTTGTTGGCTTGTTGGTTTGTTGGTTTGTTGGTTTGTTTGCTTGTTGGTTTGTTGGTTTGTTGGTTTATTTGTTTGTTGGTTTGTTGGCTTGTTGGTTTGTTGGGTTGTTGGTTTGTTGGCTTGTTGGCTTGTTGGTTTGTTGGCTTGTTGGCTTGTTGGTTTGTTGGTTTGTTGGCTTGTTGGTTACTTAGTTTGTTGGTTTGTTGGTTTGTTAGTTTGTTGGTTTGTTGGCTTGTTGGCTTGTTGGCTTGTTGGCTTGTTTATTTGTTGGTTAGTTCGTTTGTTGGTTTGTTAGTTTGTTGGTTTTTTGGCTTGTTGGCTTGTTGGTTTGTTGGTTTTTTGGTTTGTTGACTTGTTGGTTTGTTGGTTTGTTGGTTTGTTGGTTTGTTGGTTTATTTGTTTGTTGGTTTGTTGGCTTGTTGGTTTGTTGGTTTGTTGGTTTGTTTGTTTGTTGGTTTGTTGGTTTGTTGGTTTATTTGTTTGTTGGTTTGTTGGCTTGTTGGTTTGTTGGGTTGTTGGTTTGTTGGCTTGTTGGTTTGTTGGTTTGCTGGTTTGTTGATTTGTTGGTTTGTTGGCTTGTTGGTTTGTTGGTTTGTTGGCTTGCTGGCTTGTTGGTTTGTTGGTTTGTTGGTTTGTTGGCTTGTTGGTTTGTTGGCTTGTTGGTTTGTTGGTTTGTTGGTTGGTTGGCTTGTTGGCTTGTTGGTTTGTTGGATTGTTGGTTTGTTGGTTTGTTTGTTTGTTAATTTGTTGGCTTGTTGGCTTGTTGGTTTGTTGGTTTGTTGGCTTGTTGGTTACTTAGTTTGTTGGTTTGTTAGTTTGTTGGTTTGTTGGTTTGTTGGCTTGTTGGCTTGTTGGTTTGTTGGTTAGTTCGTTTGTTGGTTTGTTGGTTTGTTGGTTTGTTGGTTTATTTGTTTGTTGGTTTGTTGGCTTGTTGGTTTGTTGGTTTGTTGGTTTGTTGGCTTGTTGGTTTGTTGGTTTGTTGGTTTATTTGTTTGTTGGTTTGTTGGCTTGTTGGTTTGTTGGTTAGTTCGTTTGTTGGTTTGTTGATTTGTTCGTTTGTTGGTTTGTTGGTTTGTTGGTTTGTTGGTTTATTTGTTTGTTGGTTTGTTGGCTTGTTGGTTTGTTGGTTTGTTGGTTTGTTGGCTTGTTGGTTTGTTGGTTTGTTGGTTTATTTGTTTGTTGGTTTGTTGGCTTGTTGGTTTGTTGGTTTGTTGGTTTGTTGGCTTGTTGGTTTGTTAGTTTGTTGGCTTGTTGGCTTGTTGGTTTGTTGGTTTGTTGGCTTGTTGGTTACTTAGTTTGTTGGTTTGTTGGCATGTTGGTTTGTTGGTTTGTTGGTTTGTTGGCTTGCTGGTTTGTTGGTTTGTTGGCTTGTGGCTTGTTGGTGTGTTGGTTTGTTGGTTTGTTGGCTTGTTGGTTTGTTGGCTTGTTGGCTTGTTGGTTTGTTGGATTGTTGGTTTGTTGGTTTGTTTGTTTGTTAATTTGTTGGCTTGTTGGCTTGTTGGTTTGTTGGTTTGTTGGCTTGTTGGTTACTTAGTTTGTTGGTTTGTTAGTTTGTTGGTTTGTTGGTTTGTTGGCTTGTTGGCTTGTTGGTTTGTTGGTTTGTTGGTTTGTTGGTTTATTTGTTTGTTGGTTTGTTGGCTTGTTGGTTTGTTGGTTTGTTGGTTTGTTGGCTTGTTGGTTTGTTGTTTTGTTGGTTTATTTGTTTGTTGGTTTGTTGGCTTGTTGGTTTGTTGGTTTGTTGGTTTGTTGGCTTGTTGGTTTGTTAGTTTGTTGGCTTGTTGGCTTGTTGGTTGGTTGGTTTGTTGGCTTGTTGGTTACTTAGTTTGTTGGTTTGTTGGCATGTTGGTTTGTTGGTTTGTTGGTTTGTTGGCTTGCTGGTTTGTTGGTTTGTTGGCTTGTTGGCTTGTTGGTTTGTTGGTTTGTTGGTTTGTTGGCTTGTTGGTTTGTTGGCTTGTTGGTTTGTTGGTTTGTTGGTTTGTTAGCTTGTTAGCTTGTTGGTTTGTTGGTTTGTTGGCTTGTTGGTTTGTTGGTTACTTGGTTTGTTGGTTTGTTGGTTTGTTGGTTTGTTGGATTATTGGTTTGTTGCCTTGTTGGTTTGTTGGTTTGTTGGTTTGTTGGCTTGTTGGCTTGTTGGCTTGTTGGTTTATTGGTTTGTTGGTTTGTTGGTTTGTTGGTTTGTTTGTTTTTTGGTTTGTTGGTTTGTTGGTTTGTTGGCTTGTTGGTTTGTTGGTTTGTTGGCTTGTTGGCTTGTTGGTTTGTTGGTTTGTTGGCTTGTTGGTTACTTAGTTTGTTGGTTTGTTGGTTTGTTCGTTTGTTGGTTTGTTGGTTTGTTGGCTTGTTGGTTTGTTGGTTTGTTGGCTTGTTGGCTTGTTGGTCTGTTGGCTTGTTGGCTTGTTGGTTACTTAGTTTGTTGGTTTGTTGGTTTGTTGGTTTGTTGGTTTGTTGGCTTGTTGGCTTGTTGGCTTGTTGGTTTGTTGGTTAGTTCGTTTGTTGGTTTGTTAGTTTGTTGGTTTGTTGGCTTGTTCGCTTGTTGGTTTGTTGGCTTGTTGGTTTGTTGGTTAGTTCGTTTGTTGGTTACTTGGTTTGTTGGTTTGTTGGCTTGTTGGTTTGTTGGCTTGTTGGTTTGTTGGTTTGTTGGCTTGTTGGCTTGTTGGCTTGTTGGTTTGTTGGATTGTTGGTTTGTTGGTTTGTTTGTTTGTTAATTTGTTGGCTTGTTGGTTTGTTGGTTTGTTGGCTTGTTGGTTACTTAGTTTGTTGGTTTGTTAGTTTGTTGGTTTGTTGGTTTGTTGGCTTGTTGGCTTGTTGGTTTGTTGGTTAGTTCGTTTGTTGGTTTGTTGATTTGTTCGTTTGTTGGTTTGTTGGTTTGTTGGTTTGTTGGTTTATTTGTTTGTTGGTTTGTTGGCTTGTTGGTTTGTTGGTTTGTTGGTTTGTTGGCTTGTTGGTTTGTTGGTTTGTTGGTTTATTTGTTTGTTGGTTTGTTGGCTTGTTGGTTTGTTGGTTTGTTGGTTTGTTGGCTTGTTGGTTTGTTAGTTTGTTGGCTTGTTGGCTTGTTGGTTTGTTGGTTTGTTGGCTTGTTGGTTACTTAGTTTGTTGGTTTGTTGGCATGTTGGTTTGTTGGTTTGTTGGTTTGTTGGCTTGCTGGTTTGTTGGTTTGTTGGCTTGTTGGCTTGTTGGTGTGTTGGTTTGTTGGTTTGTTGGCTTGTTGGTTTGTTGGCTTGTTGGCTTGTTGGTTTGTTGGATTGTTGGTTTGTTGGTTTGTTTGTTTGTTAATTTGTTGGCTTGTTGGCTTGTTGGTTTGTTGGTTTGTTGGCTTGTTGGTTACTTAGTTTGTTGGTTTGTTAGTTTGTTGGTTTGTTGGTTTGTTGGCTTGTTGGCTTGTTGGTTTGTTGGTTTGTTGGTTTGTTGGTTTATTTGTTTGTTGGTTTGTTGGCTTGTTGGTTTGTTGGTTTGTTGGTTTGTTGGCTTGTTGGTTTGTTGGTTTGTTGGTTTATTTGTTTGTTGGTTTGTTGGCTTGTTGGTTTGTTGGTTTGTTGGTTTGTTGGCTTGTTGGTTTGTTAGTTTGTTGGCTTGTTGGCTTGTTGGTTTGTTGGTTTGTTGGCTTGTTGGTTACTTAGTTTGTTGGTTTGTTGGCATGTTGGTTTGTTGGTTTGTTGGTTTGTTGGCTTGCTGGTTTGTTGGTTTGTTGGCTTGTTGGCTTGTTGGTTTGTTGGTTTGTTGGTTTGTTGGCTTGTTGGTTTGTTGGCTTGTTGGTTTGTTGGTTTGTTGGTTTGTTAGCTTGTTGGCTTGTTGGTTTGTTGGTTTGTTGGCTTGTTGGTTTGTTGGTTACTTGGTTTGTTGGTTTGTTGGTTTGTTGGTTTGTTGGATTATTGGTTTGTTGCCTTGTTGGTTTGTTGGTTTGTTGGTTTGTTGGTTTGTTGGCTTGTTGGCTTGTTGGCTTGTTGGTTTATTGGTTTGTTGGTTTGTTGGTTTGTTGGTTTGTTTGTTTTTTGGTTTGTTGGTTTGTTGGTTTGTTGGCTTGTTGGTTTGTTGGTTTGTTGGCTTGTTGGCTTGTTGGTTTGTTGGTTTGTTGGCTTGTTGGTTACTTAGTTTGTTGGTTTGTTGGTTTGTTCGTTTGTTGGTTTGTTGGTTTGTTGGCTTGTTGGTTTGTTGGTTTGTTGGCTTGTTGGCTTGTTGGTTTGTTGGCTTGTTGGCTTGTTGGTTACTTAGTTTGTTGGTTTGTTGGTTTGTTGGTTTGTTGGTTTGTTGGCTTGTTGGCTTGTTGGCTTGTTGGTTTGTTGGTTAGTTCGTTTGTTGGTTTGTTAGTTTGTTGGTTTGTTGGCTTGTTCGCTTGTTGGTTTGTTGGCTTGTTGGTTTGTTGGTTAGTTCGTTTGTTGGTTTGTTAGTTTGTTGGTTTGTTGGCTTGTTGGCTTGTTGGTTTGTTGGTTTGTTGGTTTGTTGGCTTGTTGGCTTGTTGGTTTGTTGGTTAGTTCGTTTGTTGGTTTGTTAGTTTGTTGGTTTGTTGGCTTGTTGGCTTGTTGGTTTGTTGGTTTTTTGGTTTGTTGATTTGTTCGTTTGTTGGTTTGTTGGTTTGTTGGTTTGTTGGTTTATTTGTTTGTTGGCTTGTTGGTTTGTTGGTTTTTTGGTTTGTTGATTTGTTGGTTTGTTGGTTTGTTGGTTTGTTGGTTTGTTGGTTTATTTGTTTGTTGGTGTGTTGGTTTGTTGGCTTGTTGGTTTGTTGGTTTGTTGGTTTGTTTGCTTGTTGGTTTGTTGGTTTGTTGGTTTATTTGTTTGTTGGTTTGTTGGCTTGTTGGTTTGTTGGGTTGTTGGTTTGTTGGCTTGTTGGCTTGTTGGTTTGTTGGCTTGTTGGCTTGTTGGTTTGTTGGTTTGTTGGCTTGTTGGTTACTTAGTTTGTTGGTTTGTTGGTTTGTTAGTTTGTTGGTTTGTTGGCTTGTTGGCTTGTTGGCTTGTTGGCTTGTTTATTTGTTGGTTAGTTCGTTTGTTGGTTTGTTAGTTTGTTGGTTTGTTGGCTTGTTGGCTTGTTGGTTTGTTGGTTTTTTGGTTTGTTGACTTGTTGGTTTGTTGGTTTGTTGGTTTGTTGGTTTGTTGGTTTATTTGTTTGTTGGTTTGTTGGCTTGTTGGTTTGTTGGTTTGTTGGTTTGTTTGTTTGTTGGTTTGTTGGTTTGTTGGTTTATTTGTTTGTTGGTTTGTTGGCTTGTTGGTTTGTTGGGTTGTTGGTTTGTTGGCTTGTTGGTTTGTTGGTTTGCTGGTTTGTTGATTTGTTGGTTTGTTGGCTTGTTGGTTTGTTGGTTTGTTGGCTTGCTGGCTTGTTGGTTTGTTGGTTTGTTGGTTTGTTGGCTTGTTGGTTTGTTGGCTTGTTGGTTTGTTGGTTTGTTGGTTGGTTGGCTTGTTGGCTTGTTGGTTTGTTGGATTGTTGGTTTGTTGGTTTGTTTGTTTGTTAATTTGTTGGCTTGTTGGCTTGTTGGTTTGTTGGTTTGTTGGCTTGTTGGTTACTTAGTTTGTTGGTTTGTTAGTTTGTTGGTTTGTTGGTTTGTTGGCTTGTTGGCTTGTTGGTTTGTTGGTTAGTTCGTTTGTTGGTTTGTTGGTTTGTTGGTTTGTTGGTTTATTTGTTTGTTGGTTTGTTGGCTTGTTGGTTTGTTGGTTTGTTGGTTTGTTGGCTTGTTGGTTTGTTAATTTGTTGGTTTATTTGTTTGTTGGTTTGTTGGCTTGTTGGTTTGTTGGTTTGTTGGTTTGTTGGTTTGTTGGCTTGTTGGTTTGTTGGCTTGTTGGCTTGTTGGTTTGTTGGTTTTTTGGTTTGTTGATTTGTTGGTTTGTTGGTTTGTTGGTTTGTTGGTTTATTTGTTTGTTGGTTTGTTGGTTTGTTGGTTTGTTGGCTTGTTGGTTTGTTGGTTTGTTGGCTTGTTGGTTTGTTGGTTTGTTGGTTTGTTGGCTTGTTGGCTTGTTGGTTTGTTGGTTTGTTGGTTTGTTGGTTTTTTGGTTTGTTGGTTACTTGGTTTGTTGGTTTGTTGGCTTGTTGGTTTGTTGGCTTGTTGGTTTGTTGGTTTGTTGGCTTGTTGGCTTGTTGGCTTGTTGGTTTGTTGGATTGTTGGTTTGTTGGTTTGTTTGTTTGTTAATTTGTTGGCTTGTTGGCTTGTTGGTTTGTTGGTTTGTTGGCTTGTTGGTTACTTAGTTTGTTGGTTTGTTAGTTTGTTGGTTTGTTGGTTTGTTGGCTTGTTGGCTTGTTGGTTTGTTGGTTAGTTCGTTTGTTGGTTTGTTGATTTGTTCGTTTGTTGGTTTGTTGGTTTGTTGGTTTGTTGGTTTATTTGTTTGTTGGTTTGTTGGCTTGTTGGTTTGTTGGTTTGTTGGTTTGTTGGCTTGTTGGTTTGTTGGTTTGTTGGTTTATTTGTTTGTTGGTTTGTTGGCTTGTTGGTTTGTTGGTTTGTTGGTTTGTTGGCTTGTTGGTTTGTTAGTTTGTTGGCTTGTTGGCTTGTTGGTTTGTTGGTTTGTTGGCTTGTTGGTTACTTAGTTTGTTGGTTTGTTGGCATGTTGGTTTGTTGGTTTGTTGGTTTGTTGGCTTGCTGGTTTGTTGGTTTGTTGGCTTGTTGGCTTGTTGGTGTGTTGGTTTGTTGGTTTGTTGGCTTGTTGGTTTGTTGGCTTGTTGGCTTGTTGGTTTGTTGGATTGTTGGTTTGTTGGTTTGTTTGTTTGTTAATTTGTTGGCTTGTTGGCTTGTTGGTTTGTTGGTTTGTTGGCTTGTTGGTTACTTAGTTTGTTGGTTTGTTAGTTTGTTGGTTTGTTGGTTTGTTGGCTTGTTGGCTTGTTGGTTTGTTGGTTAGTTCGTTTGTTGGTTTGTTGATTTGTTCGTTTGTTGGTTTGTTGGTTTGTTGGTTTGTTGGTTTATTTGTTTGTTGGTTTGTTGGCTTGTTGGTTTGTTGGTTTGTTGGTTTGTTGGCTTGTTGGTTTGTTGGTTTGTTGGTTTATTTGTTTGTTGGTTTGTTGGCTTGTTGGTTTGTTGGTTTGTTGGTTTGTTGGCTTGTTGGTTTGTTAGTTTGTTGGCTTGTTGGCTTGTTGGTTTGTTGGTTTGTTGGCTTGTTGGTTACTTAGTTTGTTGGTTTGTTGGCATGTTGGTTTGTTGGTTTGTTGGTTTGTTGGCTTGCTGGTTTGTTGGTTTGTTGGCTTGTTGGCTTGTTGGTTTGTTGGTTTGTTGGTTTGTTGGCTTGTTGGTTTGTTGGCTTGTTGGTTTGTTGGTTTGTTGGTTTGTTAGCTTGTTGGCTTGTTGGTTTATTGGTTTGTTGGTTTGTTGGTTTGTTGGTTTGTTTGTTTTTTGGTTTGTTGGTTTGTTGGTTTGTTGGCTTGTTGGTTTGTTGGTTTGTTGGCTTGTTGGCTTGTTGGTTTGTTGGTTTGTTGGCTTGTTGGTTACTTAGTTTGTTGGTTTGTTGGTTTGTTCGTTTGTTGGTTTGTTGGTTTGTTGGCTTGTTGGTTTGTTGGTTTGTTGGCTTGTTGGCTTGTTGGTTTGTTGGCTTGTTGGCTTGTTGGTTACTTAGTTTGTTGGTTTGTTGGTTTGTTGGTTTGTTGGTTTGTTGGCTTGTTGGCTTGTTGGTTTGTTGGTTTGCTGGTTTGTTGATTTGTTGGTTTGTTGGCTTGTTGGTTTGTTGGTTTGTTGGCTTGCTGGCTTGTTGGTTTGTTGGTTTGTTGGTTTGTTGGCTTGTTGGTTTGTTGGCTTGTTGGTTTGTTGGTTTGTTGGTTGGTTGGCTTGTTGGCTTGTTGGTTTGTTGGATTGTTGGTTTGTTGGTTTGTTTGTTTGTTAATTTGTTGGCTTGTTGGCTTGTTGGTTTGTTGGTTTGTTGGCTTGTTGGTTACTTAGTTTGTTGGTTTGTTGGTTTGTTGGCTTGTTGGCTTGTTGGTTTGTTGGTTAGTTCGTTTGTTGGTTTGTTGGTTTGTTGGTTTGTTGGTTTATTTGTTTGTTGGTGTGTTGGTTTGTTGGATTATTGGTTTGTTGCCTTGTTGGTTTGTTGGTTTGTTGGTTTGTTGGTTTGTTGGCTTGTTGGCTTGTTGGCTTGTTGGTTTATTGGTTTGTTGGTTTGTTGGTTTGTTGGTTTGTTTGTTTTTTGGTTTGTTGGTTTGTTGGTTTGTTGGCTTGTTGGTTTGTTGGTTTGTTGGCTTGTTGGCTTGTTGGTTTGTTGGTTTGTTGGCTTGTTGGTTACTTAGTTTGTTGGTTTGTTGGTTTGTTCGTTTGTTGGTTTGTTGGTTTGTTGGCTTGTTGGTTTGTTGGCTTGTTGGCTTGTTGGTTTGTTGGCTTGTTGGCTTGTTGGTTACTTAGTTTGTTGGTTTGTTGGTTTGTTGGTTTGTTGGTTTGTTGGCTTGTTGGCTTGTTGGTTTGTTGGTTTGTTGGTTTGCTGGTTTGTTGATTTGTTGGTTTGTTGGCTTGTTGGTTTGTTGGTTTGTTGGCTTGCTGGCTTGTTGGTTTGTTGGTTTGTTGGTTTGTTGGCTTGTTGGTTTGTTGGCTTGTTGGTTTGTTGGTTTGTTGGTTGGTTGGCTTGTTGGCTTGTTGGTTTGTTGGATTGTTGGTTTGTTGGTTTGTTTGTTTGTTAATTTGTTGGCTTGTTGGCTTGTTGGTTTGTTGGTTTGTTGGCTTGTTGGTTACTTAGTTTGTTGGTTTGTTAGTTTGTTGGTTTGTTGGTTTGTTGGCTTGTTGGCTTGTTGGTTTGTTGGTTAGTTCGTTTGTTGGTTTGTTGGTTTGTTGGTTTGTTGGTTTATTTGTTTGTTGGTTTGTTGGCTTGTTGGTTTGTTGGTTTGTTGGTTTGTTGGCTTGTTTGTTTGTTGGTTTGTTGGTTTATTTGTTTGTTGGTTTGTTGGCTTGTTGGTTTGTTGGTTTGTTGGTTTGTTGGTTTGTTGGCTTGTTGGTTTGTTGGCTTGTTGGCTTGTTGGTTTGTTGGTTTTTTGGTTTGTTGATTTGTTGGTTTGTTGGTTTGTTGGTTTGTTGGTTTGTTGGTTTATTTGTTTGTTGGTTTGTTGGTTTGTTGGTTTGTTGGCTTGTTGGTTTGTTGGTTTGTTGGCTTGTTGGTTTGTTGGTTTGTTGGTTTGTTGGCTTGTTGGCTTGTTGGTTTGTTGGTTTGTTGGTTTGTTGGTTTGTTGGTTTGTTGGTTACTTGGTTTGTTGGTTTGTTGGCTTGTTGGTTTGTTGGCTTGTTGGTTTGTTGGTTTGTTGGCTTGTTGGCTTGTTGGCTTGTTGGTTTGTTGGATTGTTGGTTTGTTGGTTTGTTTGTTTGTTAATTTGTTGGCTTGTTGGCTTGTTGGTTTGTTGGTTTGTTGGCTTGTTGGTTACTTAGTTTGTTGGTTTGTTAGTTTGTTGGTTTGTTGGTTTGTTGGCTTGTTGGCTTGTTGGTTTGTTGGTTAGTTCGTTTGTTGGTTTGTTGATTTGTTCGTTTGTTGGTTTGTTGGTTTGTTGGTTTGTTGGTTTATTTGTTTGTTGGTTTGTTGGCTTGTTGGTTTGTTGGTTTGTTGGTTTGTTGGCTTGTTGGTTTGTTGGTTTGTTGGTTTATTTGTTTGTTGGTTTGTTGGCTTGTTGGTTTGTTGGTTTGTTGGTTTGTTGGCTTGTTGGTTTGTTAGTTTGTTGGCTTGTTGGCTTGTTGGTTTGTTGGTTTGTTGGCTTGTTGGTTACTTAGTTTGTTGGTTTGTTGGCATGTTGGTTTGTTGGTTTGTTGGTTTGTTGGCTTGCTGGTTTGTTGGTTTGTTGGCTTGTTGGCTTGTTGGTGTGTTGGTTTGTTGGTTTGTTGGCTTGTTGGTTTGTTGGCTTGTTGGCTTGTTGGTTTGTTGGATTGTTGGTTTGTTGGTTTGTTTGTTTGTTAATTTGTTGGCTTGTTGGCTTGTTGGTTTGTTGGTTTGTTGGCTTGTTGGTTACTTAGTTTGTTGGTTTGTTAGTTTGTTGGTTTGTTGGTTTGTTGGCTTGTTGGCTTGTTGGTTTGTTGGTTAGTTCGTTTGTTGGTTTGTTGATTTGTTCGTTTGTTGGTTTGTTGGTTTGTTGGTTTGTTGGTTTATTTGTTTGTTGGTTTGTTGGCTTGTTGGTTTGTTGGTTTGTTGGTTTGTTGGCTTGTTGGTTTGTTGGTTTGTTGGTTTATTTGTTTGTTGGTTTGTTGGCTTGTTGGTTTGTTGGTTTGTTGGCTTGTTGGTTTGTTAGTTTGTTGGCTTGTTGGCTTGTTGGTTTGTTGGTTTGTTGGCTTGTTGGTTACTTAGTTTGTTGGTTTGTTGGCATGTTGGTTTGTTGGTTTGTTGGTTTGTTGGCTTGCTGGTTTGTTGGTTTGTTGGCTTGTTGGCTTGTTGGTTTGTTGGTTTGTTGGTTTGTTGGCTTGTTGGTTTGTTGGCTTGTTGGTTTGTTGGTTTGTTGGTTTGTTAGCTTGTTGGCTTGTTGGTTTGTTGGTTTGTTGGCTTGTTGGTTTGTTGGTTACTTGGTTTGTTGGTTTGTTGGTTTGTTGGTTTGTTGGATTATTGGTTTGTTGCCTTGTTGGTTTGTTGGTTTGTTGGTTTGTTGGTTTGTTGGCTTGTTGGCTTGTTGGCTTGTTGGTTTATTGGTTTGTTGGTTTGTTGGTTTGTTGGTTTGTTTGTTTTTTGGTTTGTTGGTTTGTTGGTTTGTTGGCTTGTTGGTTTGTTGGTTTGTTGGCTTGTTGGCTTGTTGGTTTGTTGGTTTGTTGGCTTGTTGGTTACTTAGTTTGTTGGTTTGTTGGTTTGTTCGTTTGTTGTTTTGTTGGTTTGTTGGCTTGTTGGTTTGTTGGTTTGTTGGCTTGTTGGCTTGTTGGTTTGTTGGCTTGTTGGCTTGTTGGTTACTTAGTTTGTTGGTTTGTTGGTTTGTTGGTTTGTTGGTTTGTTGGCTTGTTGGCTTGTTGGCTTGTTGGTTTGTTGGTTTGTTGGTTAGTTCGTTTGTTGGTTTGTTAGTTTGTTGGTTTGTTGGCTTGTTCGCTTGTTGGTTTGTTGGCTTGTTGGTTTGTTGGTTAGTTCGTTTGTTGGTTTGTTAGTTTGTTGGTTTGTTGGCTTGTTGGCTTGTTGGTTTGTTGGTCTGTTGGTTTGTTGGCTTGTTGGCTTGTTGGTTTGTTGGTTAGTTCGTTTGTTGGTTTGTTAGTTTGTTGGTTTGTTGGCTTGTTGGCTTGTTGGTTTGTTGGTTTTTTGGTTTGTTGATTTGTTGGATTATTGGTTTGTTGCCTTGTTGGTTTGTTGGTTTGTTGGTTTGTTGGTTTGTTGGCTTGTTGGCTTGTTGGCTTGTTGGTTTATTGGTTTGTTGGTTTGTTGGTTTGTTGGTTTGTTTGTTTTTTGGTTTGTTGGTTTGTTGGTTTGTTGGCTTGTTGGTTTGTTGGTTTGTTGGCTTGTTGGCTTGTTGGCTTGTTGGTTACTTAGTTTGTTGGTTTGTTGGGTTGTTGGTTTGTTGGTTTGTTGGCTTGTTGGCTTGTTGGCTTGTTGGTTTGTTGGTTAGTTCGTTTGTTGGTTTGTTAGTTTGTTGGTTTGTTGGCTTGTTCGCTTGTTGGTTTGTTGGCTTGTTGGTTTGTTGGTTAGTTCGTTTGTTGGTTTGTTAGTTTGTTGGTTTGTTGGCTTGTTGGCTTGTTGGTTTGTTGGTTTGTTGGTTTGTTGGCTTGTTGGCTTGTTGGTTTGTTGGTTTGTTGGTTACTTGGTTTGTTGGTTTGTTGGCTTGTTGGTTTGTTGGCTTGTTGGTTTGTTGGTTTGTTGGCTTGTTGGCTTGTTGGCTTGTTGGTTTGTTGGATTGTTGGTTTGTTGGTTTGTTTGTTTGTTAATTTGTTGGCTTGTTGGCTTGTTGGTTTGTTGGTTTGTTGGCTTGTTGGTTACTTAGTTTGTTGGTTTGTTAGTTTGTTGGTTTGTTGGTTTGTTGGCTTGTTGGCTTGTTGGTTTGTTGGTTAGTTCGTTTGTTGGTTTGTTGATTTGTTCGTTTGTTGGTTTGTTGGTTTGTTGGTTTGTTGGTTTGTTGGTTTATTTGTTTGTTGGTTTGTTGGCTTGTTGGTTTGTTGGTTTGTTGGTTTGTTGGCTTGTTGGTTTGTTGGTTTGTTGGTTTATTTGTTTGTTGGTTTGTTGGCTTGTTGGTTTGTTGGTTTGTTGGTTTGTTGGCTTGTTGGTTTGTTAGTTTGTTGGCTTGTTGGCTTGTTGGTTTGTTGGTTTGTTGGCTTGTTGGTTACTTAGTTTGTTGGTTTGTTGGCATGTTGGTTTGTTGGTTTGTTGGTTTGTTGGCTTGCTGGTTTGTTGGTTTGTTGGCTTGTTGGCTTGTTGGTGTGTTGGTTTGTTGGTTTGTTGGCTTGTTGGTTTGTTGGCTTGTTGGCTTGTTGGTTTGTTGGATTGTTGGTTTGATGGTTTGTTTGTTTGTTAATTTGTTGGCTTGTTGGCTTGTTGGTTTGTTGGTTTGTTGGCTTGTTGGTTACTTAGTTTGTTGGTTTGTTAGTTTGTTGGTTTGTTGGTTTGTTGGCTTGTTGGCTTGTTGGTTTGTTGGTTAGTTCGTTTGTTGGTTTGTTGATTTGTTCGTTTGTTGGTTTGTTGGTTTGTTGGTTTGTTGGTTTATTTGTTTGTTGGTTTGTTGGCTTGTTGGTTTGTTGGTTTGTTGGTTTGTTGGCTTGTTGGTTTGTTGGTTTGTTGGTTTATTTGTTTGTTGGTTTGTTGGCTTGTTGGTTTGTTGGTTTGTTGGTTTGTTGGCTTGTTGGTTTGTTAGTTTGTTGGCTTGTTGGCTTGTTGGTTTGTTGGTTTGTTGGCTTGTTGGTTACTTAGTTTGTTGGTTTGTTGGCATGTTGGTTTGTTGGTTTGTTGGTTTGTTGGCTTGCTGGTTTGTTGGTTTGTTGGCTTGTTGGCTTGTTGGTTTGTTGGTTTGTTGGTTTGTTGGCTTGTTGGTTTGTTGGCTTGTTGGTTTGTTGGTTTGTTGGTTTGTTAGCTTGTTGGCTTGTTGGTTTGTTGGTTTGTTGGCTTGTTGGTTTGTTGGTTACTTGGTTTGTTGGTTTGTTGGTTTGTTGGTTTGTTGGATTATTGGTTTGTTGCCTTGTTGGTTTGTTGGTTTGTTGGTTTGTTGGTTTGTTGGCTTGTTGGCTTGTTGGCTTGTTGGTTTATTGGTTTGTTGGTTTGTTGGTTTGTTGGTTTGTTTGTTTTTTGGTTTGTTGGTTTGTTGGTTTGTTGGCTTGTTGGTTTGTTGGTTTGTTGGCTTGTTGGCTTGTTGGTTTGTTGGTTTGTTGGCTTGTTGGTTACTTAGTTTGTTGGTTTGTTGGTTTGTCCGTTTGTTGGTTTGTTGGTTTGTTGGCTTGTTGGTTTGTTGGTTTGTTGGCTTGTTGGCTTGTTGGTTTGTTGGCTTGTTGGCTTGTTGGTTACTTAGTTTGTTGGTTTGTTGGTTTGTTGGTTTGTTGGTTTGTTGGCTTGTTGGCTTGTTGGCTTGTTGGTTTGTTGGTTAGTTCGTTTGTTGGTTTGTTAGTTTGTTGGTTTGTTGGCTTGTTCGCTTGTTGGTTTGTTGGCTTGTTGGTTTGTTGGTTAGTTCGTTTGTTGGTTTGTTAGTTTGTTGGTTTGTTGGCTTGTTGGCTTGTTGGTTTGTTGGTTTGTTGGTTTGTTGGCTTGTTGGCTTGTTGGTTTGTTGGTTAGTTCGTTTGTTGGTTTGTTAGTTTGTTGGTTTGTTGGCTTGTTGGCTTGTTGGTTTGTTGGTTTTTTGGTTTGTTGATTTGTTCGTTTGTTGGTTTGTTGGTTTGTTGGTTTGTTGGTTTATTTGTTTGTTGGCTTGTTGGTTTGTTGGTTTTTTGGTTTGTTGATTTGTTGGTTTGTTGGTTTGTTGGTTTGTTGGTTTGTTGGTTTATTTGTTTGTTGGTGTGTTGGTTTGTTGGCTTGTTGGTTTGTTGGTTTGTTGGTTTGTTTGCTTGTTGGTTTGTTGGTTTGTTGGTTTATTTGTTTGTTGGTTTGTTGGCTTGTTGGTTTGTTGGGTTGTTGGTTTGTTGGCTTGTTGGCTTGTTGGTTTGTTGGCTTGTTGGCTTGTTGGTTTGTTGGTTTGTTGGCTTGTTGGTTACTTAGTTTGTTGGTTTGTTAGTTTGTTGGTTTGTTGGCTTGTTGGCTTGTTGGCTTGTTTATTTGTTGGTTAGTTCGTTTGTTGGTTTGTTAGTTTGTTGGTTTGTTGGCTTGTTGGCTTGTTGGTTTGTTGGTTTTTTGGTTTGTTGACTTGTTGGTTTGTTGGTTTGTTGGTTTGTTGGTTTGTTGGTTTATTTGTTTGTTGGTTTGTTGGCTTGTTGGTTTGTTGGTTTGTTGGTTTGTTTGTTTGTTGGTTTGTTGGTTTGTTGGTTTATTTGTTTGTTGGTTTGTTGGCTTGTTGGTTTGTTGGGTTGTTGGTTTGTTGGCTTGTTGGTTTGTTGGTTTGCTGGTTTGTTGATTTGTTGGTTTGTTGGCTTGTTGGTTTGTTGGTTTGTTGGCTTGCTGGCTTGTTGGTTTGTTGGTTTGTTGGTTTGTTGGCTTGTTGGTTTGTTGGCTTGTTGGTTTGTTGGTTTGTTGGTTGGTTGGCTTGTTGGCTTGTTGGTTTGTTGGATTGTTGGTTTGTTGGTTTGTTTGTTTGTTAATTTGTTGGCTTGTTGGCTTGTTGGTTTGTTGGTTTGTTGGCTTGTTGGTTACTTAGTTTGTTGGTTTGTTAGTTTGTTGGTTTGTTGGTTTGTTGGCTTGTTGGCTTGTTGGTTTGTTGGTTAGTTCGTTTGTTGGTTTGTTGGTTTGTTAGTTTGTTGGTTTATTTGTTTGTTGGTTTGTTGGCTTGTTGGTTTGTTGGTTTGTTGGTTTGTTGGCTTGTTGGTTTGTTGGTTTGTTGGTTTATTTGTTTGTTGGTTTGTTGGCTTGTTGGCTTGTTGGTTTGTTGGTTTGTTGGTTTGTTGGTTTGTTGGCTTGTTGGTTTGTTGGCTTGTTGGCTTGTTGGTTTGTTGGTTTTTTGGTTTGTTGATTTGTTGGTTTGTTGGTTTGTTGGTTTGTTGGTTTGTTGGTTTATTTGTTTGTTGGTTTGTTGGCTTGTTGGTTTGTTGGTTTGTTGGTTTGTTTGTTGGTTGGTTTGTTGGTTTGTTGGTTTATTTGTTTGTTGGTTTGTTGGCTTGTTGGTTTGTTGGGTTGTTGGTTTGTTGGTTTATTGGCTTGTTGGTTTGTTGGTTTGTTGGTTTGTTGGCTTGTTGGCTTGTTGGTTTGTTGGATTGTTGGTTTGTTGGTTTGTTTGTTTGTTAATTTGTTGGCTTGTTGGCTTGTTGGTTTGTTGGTTTGTTGGCTTGTTGGTTACTTAGTTTGTTGGTTTGTTAGTTTGTTGGTTTGTTGGTTTGTTGGCTTGTTGGCTTGTTGGTTTGTTGGTTAGTTCGTTTGTTGGTTTGTTGATTTGTTCGTTTTTTGGTTTGTTGGTTTGTTGGTTTGTTGGTTTATTTGTTTGTTGGTTTGTTGGCTTGTTGGTTTGTTGGTTTGTTGGTTTGTTGGCTTGTTGGTTTGTTGGTTTGTTGGTTTATTTGTTTGTTGGTTTGTTGGCTTGTTGGTTTGTTGGTTTGTTGGTTTGTTGGCTTGTTGGTTTGTTAGTTTGTTGGCTTGTTGGCTTGTTGGTTTGTTGGTTTGTTGGCTTGTTGGTTACTTAGTTTGTTGGTTTGTTGGCATGTTGGTTTGTTGGTTTGTTGGTTTGTTGGCTTGATGGTTTGTTGGTTTGTTGGTTTGTTGGCTTGTTGGTTTGTTGGTTTGTTGGTTTGTTGGCTTGTTGGTTTGTTGGCTTGTTGGTTTGTTGGTTTGTTGGTTTGTTAGCTTGTTGGCTTGTTGGTTTGTTGGTTTGTTGGCTTGTTGGTTTGTTGGTTACTTGGTTTGTTGATTTGTTGGTTTGTTGGTTTGTTGGATTGTTGGTTTGTTGCCTTGTTGATTTGTTGGTTTGTTGGTTTGTTGGTTTGTTGGCTTGTTGGCTTGTTGGCTTGTTGGCTTGTTGGTTTGTTGGTTTGTTGGTTTGTTGGTTTGTTGGTTTGTTTGTTTTTTGGTTTGTTGGTTTGTTGGTTTGTTGGCTTGTTGGTTTGTTGGTTTGTTGGCTTGTTGGCTTGTTGGTTTGTTGGTTTGTTGGCTTGTTGGTTACTTAGTTTGTTGGTTTGTTGGTTTGTTGGTTTGTTGGTTTGTTGGCTTGTTGGTTTGTTGGTTTGTTGGCTTGTTGGCTTGTTGGTTTGTTGGCTTGTTGGCTTGTTGGTTACTTAGTTTGTTGGTTTGTTGGTTTGTTGGTTTGTTGGCTTGTTGGCTTGTTGGCTTGTTGGTTTGTTGGTTAGTTCGTTTGTTGGTTTGTTAGTTTGTTGGTTTGTTGGCTTGTTCGCTTGTTGGTTTGTTGGCTTGTTGGTTTGTTGGTTAGTTCGTTTGTTGGTTTGTTAGTTTGTTGGTTTGTTGGCTTGTTGGCTTGTTGGTTTGTTGGTTTGTTGGTTTGTTGGTTTGTTGGTTTGTTGGTTTGTTTGTTTTTTGGTTTGTTGGTTTGTTGGTTTGTTGGCTTGTTGGTTTGTTGGTTTGTTGGCTTGTTGGCTTGTTGGTTTGTTGGTTTGTTGGCTTGTTGGTTACTTAGTTTGTTGGTTTGTTGGTTTGTTGGTTTGTTGGTTTGTTGGCTTGTTGGCTTGTTGGTTTGTTGGTTTGTTGGCTTGTTGGCTTGTTGGTTTGTTGGCTTGTTGGCTTGTTGGTTACTTAGTTTGTTGGTTTGTTGGTTTGTTGGTTTGTTAGTTTGTTGGTTTGTTGGCTTGTTGGCTTGTTGGTTTGTTGGTTTTTTGGTTTGTTGATTTGTTCGTTTGTTGGTTTGTTGGTTTGTTGGTTTGTTGGTTTATTTGTTTGTTGGCTTGTTGGTTTGTTGGTTTTTTGGTTTGTTGATTTGTTGGTTTGTTGGTTTGTTGGTTTGTTGGTTTATTTGTTTGTTGGTGTGTTGGTTTGTTGGCTTGTTGGTTTGTTGGTTTGTTGGTTTGTTTGCTTGTTGGTTTGTTGGTTTGTTGGTTTATTTGTTTGTTGGTTTGTTGGCTTGTTGGTTTGTTGGGTTGTTGGTTTGTTGGCTTGTTGGCTTGTTGGTTTGTTGGCTTGTTGGCTTGTTGGTTTGTTGGTTTGTTGGCTTGTTGGTTACTTAGTTTGTTGGTTTGTTGGTTTGTTAGTTTGTTGGTTTGTTGGCTTGTTGGTTTGTTGGTTAGTTCGTTTGTTGGTTTGTTAGTTTGTTGGTTTGTTGGCTTGTTGGCTTGTTGGTTTGTTGGTTTTTTGGTTTGTTGATTTGTTGGTTTGTTGGTTTGTTGGTTTGTTGGTTTGTTGGTTTATTTGTTTGTTGGTTTTTTGGCTTGTTGGTTTGTTGGTTTGTTGGTTTGTTTGTTTGTTGGTTTGTTGGTTTGTTGGTTTATTTGTTTGTTGGTTTGTTGGCTTGTTGGTTTGTTGGGTTGTTGGTTTGTTGGTTTGTTGGTTTGTTGGTTTGTTGGTTTGTTGGCTTGTTGGTTTGTTGGTTTGTTGGCTTGCTGGCTTGTTGGTTTGTTGGTTTGTTGGTTTGTTGGTTTGTTGGTTTGTTGGTTTGTTGGCTTGTTGGTTTGTTGGTTTGTTGGCTTGTTGGCTTGTTGGTTTGTTACTTTGTTGGTTTGTTGGCTTGCTGGCTTGTTGGTTTGTTGGTTTGTTGGTTTGTTTGTTTGTTGGTTTGTTGGTTTGTTGGTTTATTTGTTTGTTGGTTTGTTGGCTTGTTGGTTTGTTGGCTTGTTGGTTTGTTGGTTTGTTGGTTTGTTGGTTTGTTGGTTTGTTGGCTTGTTGGTTTGTTGGTTTGTTGGCTTGCTGGCTTGTTGGTTTGTTGGTTTGTTGGTTTGTTGGCTTGTTGGTTTGTTGGTTTGTTGGCTTGTTGGCTTGTTGGTTTGTTACTTTGTTGGTTTGTTGGTTTGTTGGTTTGTTGGTTTGTTGGTTTGTTGGTTTATTTGTTTGTTGGTTTGTTGGCTTGTTGGTTTGTATGGTTTGTTGGCTTGTTGGCTTGTTGGTTTGTTGGTTTGTTGGCTTGTTAGCTTGTTGGCTTGTTGGTTTGTTAGTTTGATGGCTTTTTGGTTACTTGGTTTGTTTGTTTGTTGGTTTGTTGGCTTGTTGGTTTGTTGGCTTGTTGGTTTGTTGGTTTGTCGGTTTGTTGGCTTGTTGGTTTGTTGGTTTGTTGGCTTGTTGGCTTGTTGGTTTGTTGGTTTGTTGGTTTGTTGGTTTGTTGGCTTGTTGGTTTGTTGGTTTGTTGGCTTGTTGGTTTGTTGGTTTGTTGGTTTGTTGGCTTGTTGGCTTGTTGGTTTGTTGGTTTGTTGGTTTGTTGGTTTGTTGGCTTGTTGGTTTGGTTGTTTGTTGGCTTGTTGGTTTGTTGGTTTGTTGGTTTGTTGGCTTGTTGGCTTGTTGGTTTCTTGGTTTGTTGGTTTGTTGGTTTGTTGGCTTGTTGGCTTGTTGCTTTGTTGGTTTGTTGGTTTGTTGGCTTGTTGGCTTGTTGGTTTGTTAGTTTTTTAGCTTTTTGGTTACTTGGTTTGTTGGTTTGTTAGTTTGTTGGCTTTTTGGTTACTTGGTTTGTTGGTTTGTTGGCTTGTTGGTTTGTTGGCTTGTTGGCTTGTTGGTTTGTTTGTTTGTTGGATTGTTGGTTTGTTTGTTTGTTGGTTTGTTGGTTTGTTGGCTTGTTGGTTTGTTGGTTTGTTGGTTTGTTGGCTTGTTGGTTTGTTGGTTTTTTGGTTTATTGGCTTGTTGGCTTGTTGGCTTGTTGGTTTGTTGGTTTGTTGGCATGTTGGTTTGATGGTTACTTGGTTTGTTGGTTTGTTGGTTTGTTGGCTTGTTGGTTTGTTGGCTTGTTGGTTTGTTGGTTTGTTGGTTTGTTGGCTTGTTGGCTTGTTTGTTTGTTGGCTTTTTGGTTTGTTGGTTTGTTGGTTTGTTGGCTTGTTGGCTTGTTGGTTTATTGGTTTGTTGGTTTGTTGGTTTGTTGGTTTGTTGGCTTGTTGGCTTGTTGCTTTGTTGGTTTGTTGGTTTGTTGGCTTGTTGGCTTGTTGGTTTGTTAGTTTTTTAGCTTTTTGGTTACTTGGTTTGTTGGTTTGTTAGTTTGTTGGCTTTTTGGTTACTTGGTTTGTTGGTTTGTTGGCTTGTTGGTTTGTTGGCTTGTTGGTTTGTTAGTTTGTTTGTTTGTTGGCTTGTTGGTTTGTTTGTTTGTTGGTTTGTTGGTTTGTTGGCTTGTTGGTTTGTTGGTTTGTTGGTTTGTTGGCTTGTTGGTTTGTTGGTTTGTTGGTTTGTTGGCTTGTTGGCTTGTTGGCTTGTTGGTTTGTTGGTTTGTTGGCTTGTTGGTTTGTTGGTTACTTGGTTTGTTGGTTTGTTGGTTTGTTGGCTTGTTGGTTTGTTGGCTTGTTGGTTTGTTGGTTTGTTGGTTTGTTGGCTTGTTGGCTTGTTGGTTTGTTGGTTTGTTGGTTTGTTATTTTGTTGGTTTGTTGGTTTTTTGGTTTGTTGGTTTGTTGGTTTGTTGGCTTGTTGGTTTGTTGGTTTGTTGGCTTGTTGGCTTGTTGGTTTGTTGGTTTGTTGGCTTGTTGGTTACTTAGTTTGTTGGTTTGTTAGCTTGTTGGTTTGTTGGTTTGTAGCTTGTTGGCTTGTTGGCTTGTTGGTTACTTAGTTTGTTGGTTTGTTAGCTTGTTGGTTTGTTGGTTTGTAGCTTGTTGGCTTGTTGGCTTGTTGGTTTGTTGGTTTTTTGGTTTGGTGATTTGTTCGTTTGTTGGTTTGTTGGTTTGTTGGTTTGTTGGTTTATTTGTTTGTTGGTTTGTTGGCCTGTTGGTTTGTTGGTTTGTCGCTTTGTTGGCTTGTTGGTTTGTTGGTTTGTTGGTTTGTTGGTTTATTTGTTTGTTGGTTTGTTGGCTTGTTGGTTTGTTGGTTTGTTGGTTTGTTGGCTTGTTGGCTTGTTAGTTTGTTGGCTTGTTGGCTTGTTGGTTTGTTGGTTTGTTGGCTTGTTGGTTACTTAGTTTGTTGGTTTGTTGCCATGTTGGTTTGTTGGTTTGTTGGTTTGTTGGCTTGTTGGTTTGTTGCTTTGTTGGCTTGTTGGCTTGTTGGTTTGTTGGTTTGTTGGTTTGTTGGCTTGTTGGTTTGTTGTATTGTTGGCTTGTTTGTTTGTTAATTTGTTGGTTTGTTGGTTTGTTGGTTTGTTGGTTTATTTGTTTGTTGGTTTTTTGGCTTGTTGGTTTGTTGGTTTGATGGTTTGTTTGTTTGTTGGTTTGTTGGTTTGTTGGTTTATTTGTTTGTTGGTTTGTTGGCTTGTTGGTTTATTTGTTTGTTGGTTTGTTGGCTTGTTGGTTTGTTGGGTTGTTGGTTTGTTGGCTTGTTGGTTTGTTGGTTTGTTGGTTTGTTGGTTTGTTGGTTTGTTGGCTTGTTGGTTTGTTGGTTTGTTGGCTAGCTGGCTTGTTGGTTTGTTGGTTTGTTGGTTTGTTGGCTTGTTGGTTTGTTGGTTTGTTGGCTTGTTGGTTTGTTAATTTGTTGGTTTGTTGGTTTGTTGGTTTGTTGGTTTATTTGTTTGTTGGTTTGTTGGCTTGTTGGTTTATATGGTTTGTTGGCTTGTTGGCTTGTTGGTTTGTTGGTTTGTTGGCTTGTTAGCTTGTTGGCTTGTTGGTTTGTTAGTTTGATGGCTTTTTGGTTACTTGGTTTGTTTGTTTGTTGGTTTGTTGGCTTGTTGGTTTGTTGGCTTGTTGGTTTGTTGGTTTGTCGGTTTGTTGGCTTGTTGGTTTGTTGGTTTGTTGGCTTGTTGGCTTGTTGGCTTGTTGGTTTGTTGGTTTGTTGGCTTGTTGGTTTGTTGGTTTGTTGGTTTGTTGGCTTGTTGGCTTGTTGGTTTGTTGGTTTGTTGGTTTGTTGGTTTGTTGGCTTGTTGGTTTGTTTGTTTGTTGGCTTGTTGGTTTGTTGGTTTGTTGGTTTGTTGGCTTGTTGGCTTGTTGGTTTCTTGGTTTGTTGGTTTGTTGGTTTGTTGGCTTGTTGGCTTGTTGCTTTGTTGGTTTGTTGGTTTGTTGGCTTGTTGGCTTGTTGGTTTGTTAGTTTTTTAGCTTTTTGGTTACTTGGTTTGTTAGTTTGTTAGTTTGTTGGCTTTTTGGTTACTTGGTTTGTTGGTTTGTTGGCTTGTTGGTTTGTTGGCTTGTTGGCTTGTTGGTTTGTTTGTTTGTTGGCTTGTTGGTTTGTTTGTTTGTTGGTTTGTTGGTTTGTTGGCTTGTTGGTTTGTTGGTTTGTTGGTTTGTTGGCTTGTTGGTTTGTTGGTTTGTTGGTTTGTTGGTTTGTTGGCTTGTTGGTTTGCTTGTTTGTTGGCTTGTTGGTTTGTTGGTTTGTTGGTTTGTTGGCTTGTTGGCTTGTTGGCTTGTTGGTTTCTTGGTTTGTTGGTTTGTTGGTTTGTTGGCTTGTTGGCTTGTTGCTTTGTTGGTTTGTTGGTTTGTTGGCTTGTTGGATTGTTGGTTTGTTAGTTTTTTAGCTTTTTGGTTACTTGGTTTGTTGGTTTGTTAGTTTGTTGGCTTTTTGGTTACTTGGTTTGTTGGTTTGTTGGCTTGTTGGCTTGTTGGTTTGTTGGCTTGTTGGCTTGTTGGTTTGTTTGTTTGTTGGCTTGTTGGTTTGTTTGTTTGTTGGTTTGTTGGTTTGTTGGCTTGTTGGTTTGTTGGTTTGTTGGTTTGTTGGTTTGTTGGCTTGTTGGTTTGTTGGTTTGTTGGTTTATTGGCTTGTTGGCTTGTTGGCTTGTTGGTTTGTTGGTTTGTTGGCTTGTTGGTTTGATGGTTACTTGGTTTGTTGGCTTGTTGGCTTGTTGGTTTCTTGGTTTGTTGGTTTGTTGGTTTGTTGGCTTGTTGGCTTGTTGCTTTGTTGGTTTGTTGGTTTGTTGGCTTGTTGGCTTGTTGGTTTGTTAGTTTTTTAGCTTTTTGGTTACTTGGTTTGTTAGTTTGTTAGTTTGTTGGCTTTTTGGTTACTTGGTTTGTTGGTTTGTTGGCTTGTTGGTTTGTTGGCTTGTTGGCTTGTTGGTTTGTTTGTTTGTTGGCTTGTTGGTTTGTTTGTTTGTTGGTTTGTTGGTTTGTTGGCTTGTTGGTTTGTTGGTTTGTTGGTTTGTTGGCTTGTTGGTTTGTTGGTTTGTTGGTTTGTTGGTTTGTTGGCTTGTTGGTTTGCTTGTTTGTTGGCTTGTTGGTTTGTTGGTTTGTTGGTTTGTTGGCTTGTTGGCTTGTTGGTTTGTTGGTTACTTGGTTTGTTGGTTTGTTGGTTTGTTGGCTTGTTGGTTTGTTGGCTTGTTGGTTTGTTGGTTTGTTGGTTTGTTGGCTTGTTGGCTTGTTGGTTTGTTGGTTTGTTGGTTTGTTATTTTGTTGGTTTGTTGGTTTTTTGGTTTGTTGGTTTGTTGGTTTGTTGGCTTGTTGGTTTGTTGGTTTGTTGGTTTGTTGGCTTGTTGGCTTGTTGGTTTGTTTGTTTGTTGGCTTGTTGGTTTGTTAGTTTGTTGGTTTGTTGGTTTGTTGGCTTGTTGGTTTGTTGGTTTGTTGGTTTGTTGGTTTGTTGGCTTGTTGGTTTGTTGGTTTGTTGGTTTATTGGCTTGTTGGCTTGTTGGCTTGTTGGTTTGTTGGTTTGTTGGCTTGTTGGTTTGATGGTTACTTGGTTTGTTGGTTTGTTGGTTTGTTGGCTTGTTGGTTTGTTCGCTTGTTGGTTTGTTGGTTTGTTGATTTGTTGGCTTGTTGGCTTGTTTGTTTGTTGGCTTGTTGGTTTGTTGGTTTGTTGGTTTGTTGGCTTGTTGGCTTGTTGGTTTCTTGGTTTGTTGGTTTGTTGGTTTGTTGGCTTGTTGGCTTGTTGCTTTGTTGGTTTGTTGGTTTGTTGGCTTGTTGGCTTGTTGGTTTGTTAGTTTTTTAGCTTTTTGGTTACTTGGTTTGTTGGTTTGTTAGTTTGTTGGCTTTTTGGTTACTTGGTTTGTTGGTTTGTTGGCTTGTTGGTTTGTTGGTTTGTTGGTTTGTTTGCTTGTTCGTTTGTTGGTTTGTTGGTTTGTTGGCTTGTTGGCTTGTTGGCTTGTTGGTTTGTTGGTTTGTTGGCTTGTTGGTTTGTTGGTTACTTGGTTTGTTGGTTTGTTGGTTTGTTGGCTTGTTGGTTTGTTGGCTTGTTGGTTTGTTGGTTTGTTGGTTTGTTGGCTTGTTGGCTTGTTGGTTTGTTGGTTTGTTGGTTTGTTATTTTGTTGGTTTGTTGGTTTTTTGGTTTGTTGGTTTGTTGGTTTGTTGGCTTGTTGGTTTGTTGGTTTGTTGGCTTGCTAGCTTGTTGGTTTGTTGGTTTGTAGCTTGTTGGCTTGTTGGCTTGTTGGTTTGTTGGTTTTTTGGTTTGTTGATTTGTTCGTTTGTTGGTTTGTTGGTTTGTTGGCTTGTTGGCTTGTTGGTTTCTTGGTTTGTTGGTTTGTTGGTTTGTTGGCTTGTTGGCTTGTTGCTTTGTTGGTTTGTTAGTTTGTTGGCTTTTTGGTTACTTGGTTTGTTGGTTTGTTGGCTTGTTGGTTTGTTGGCTTGTTGGTTTGTTGGTTTGTTTGTTTGTTGGCTTGTTGGTTTGTTTGTTTGTTGGTTTGTTGGTTTGTTGGCTTGTTGGTTTGTTGGTTTGTTGGTTTGTTGGCTTGTTGGTTTGTTGGTTTGTTGGTTTGTTGGCTTGTTGGCTTGTTGGCTTGTTGGTTTGTTGGTTTGTTGGCTTGTTGGTTTGTTGGTTACTTGGTTTGTTGGTTTGTTGGTTTGTTGGCTTGTTGGTTTGTTGGCTTGTTGGTTTGTTGGTTTGTTGGTTTGTTGGCTTGTTGGCTTGTTGGTTTGTTGGTTTGTTGGTTTGTTATTTTGTTGGTTTGTTGGTTTTTTGGTTTGTTGGTTTGTTGGTTTGTTGGCTTGTTGGTTTGTTGGTTTGTTGGCTTGTTGGCTTGTTGGTTTGTTGGTTTGTTGGCTTGTTGGTTACTTAGTTTGTTGGTTTGTTAGCTTGTTGGTTTGTTGGTTTGTAGCTTGTTGGCTTGTTGGCTTGTTGGTTTGTTGGTTTTTTGGTTTGTTGATTTGTTCGTTTGTTGGTTTGTTGGTTTGTTGGTTTGTTGGTTTATTTGTTTGTTGGTTTGTTGGCCTGTTGGTTTGTTGGTTTGTTGGCTTGTTGGTTTGTTGGTTTGTTGGTTTATTTGTTTGTTGGTTTGTTGGCTTGTTGGTTTGTTGGTTTGTTGGTTTGTTGGCTTGTTGGTTTGTTAGTTTGTTGGCTTGTTGGTTTGTTGGTTTGTTGGCTTGTTGGTTACTTAGTTTGTTGGTTTGTTGGCATGTTGGTTTGTTGGTTTGTTGGTTTGTTGGCTTGTTGGTTTGTTGCTTTGTTGGCTTGTTGGCTTGTTGGTTTGTTGGTTTGTTGGTTTGTTGGCTTGTTGGTTTGTTGTATTGTTGGCTTGTTTGTTAGTTAGTTTGTTGGTTTGTTGGTTTGTTGGTTTGTTGGCTTGTTGGCTTGTTGGCTTGTTGGTTTGTTGGTTTGTTGGCTTGTTGGTTTGTTGGTTACTTGGTTTGTTGCTTTGTTGGCTTGTTGGCTTGTTGGTTTGTTGGTTTGTTGGTTTGTTGGCTTGTTGGTTTGTTGGTTTGTTGGTTTGTTGGCTTGTTGGTTTGTTAGTTTGTTGGCTTGTTGGCTTGTTGGTTTGTTGGTTTGTCTGCTTGTTGGTTACTTAGTTTGTTGGTTTGTTGGCATGTTGGTTTGTTGGTTTGTTGGTTTGTTGGCTTGTTGGTTTGTTGCTTTGTTGGCATGTTGGTTTGTTGGTTTGTTGGTTTGTTGCTTTGTTGGTTTGTTGGTTTGTTGGCTTGTTGGCTTGTTGGTTTGTTAGTTTTTTTGGCTTTTTGGTTACTTGGTTTGTTAGTTTGTTGGCTTTTTGGTTACTTGGTTTGTTGGTTTGTTGGCTTGTTGGTTTGTTGGTTTGTTGGTTTGTTGGGTTGTTGGTTTGTTGGCTTGTTGGTTTGTTGGTTTGTTGGCTTGTTGGCTTGTTGGTTTGTTTTTTTGTTGGTTTGTTGGTTTGTTGGCTTGTTGGTTTTTGGTTTGTTGGTTTGGTGGCTTGTTGGTTTGTTGGTTTGTTGGTTTGTTGGCTTGTTGGCTTGTTGGCTTGTTGGTTTGTTGGTTTGTTGGCTTGTTGGTTTGTTGGTTACTTGGTTTATTGGTTTGTTGGTTTGTTGGCTTGTTGGTTTGTTGGCTTATTGGTTTGTTGGTTTGTTGGTTTGTTGGCTTGTTGGCTTGTTGGTTTGTTAGTTTGTTGGTTTGTTATTTTGTTGGTTTGTTGGTTTTTTGGTTTGTTGGTTCGGTGGTTTGTTGGCTTGTTGGTTTGTTGGTTTGTTGGCTTGATGGCTTGTTGGGTTGTTGGTTTGTTGGCTTGTTGGTTTGTTGGTTTGTTGGCTTGTTGGCTTGTTGGTTTGTTTGTTTGTTGGTTTGTTGGTTTGTTGGCTTGTTGGTTTGTTGGTTTGTTGGTTTGTTGGCTTGTTGGTTTGTTGGTTTGTTGGTTTGTTGGCTTGTTGGCTTGTTGGCTTGTTGGTTTGTTGGTTTGTTGGCTTGTTGGTTTGTTGGTTACTTGGTTTGTTGGTTTGTTGGTTTGTTGGCTTGTTGGTTTGTTGGCTTATTGGTTTGTTGGTTTGTTGGTTTGTTGGCTTGTTGGCTTGTTGGTTTGTTAGTTTGTTGGTTTGTTATTTTGTTGGTTTGTTGGTTTGTTGGCTTGTTGGCTTGTTGGCTTTTTAGTTTGTTAGTTTGTTGGCTTTTTGGTTACTTGGTTTGTTTGTTTGTTGGCTTGTTGGTTTGTTGGCTTGTTGGTTTGTTGGTTTGTTGGTTTGTTGGCTTGTTGGTTTGTTGGTTTGTTGGCTTGTTGGCTTGTTGATTTGTTGGTTTGTTGGTTTGTTGGTTTGTTGGTTTGTTGGCTTGTTGGTTTGTTGGTTTGTTGGCTTGTTGGTTTGTTGGTTTGTTGGTTTGTAGGCTTGTTGGTTTGTTGGCTTGTTGGTTTGTTGGTTTGTTGGCCTGTTGGTTTGATGGTTTGTTGGCTTGTTGGCTTTTTGCTTTGTTGGTTTGTTGGTTTGTTGGCTTGTTGGCTTGTTGGTTTGTTAGTTTGTTGGCTTTTTGGTTACTTGGTTTGTTGGTTTGTTGCTTTGTTGGCTTGTTGGTTTGTTGACTTGTTGGTTTGTTGGTTTGTTGGTTTGTTGGCTTGTTGGCTTGTTGGTTTGTTGGTTTGTTGGTTTGGTGGTTTGGTGGTTTTTTGGTTTGTTGGTTTTTTGGTTTGTTGGTTTGTTGGTTTGTTGGCTTGTTGCTTTGTTGGTTTGTTGGCTTGTTGGCTTGTTGGTTTGTTGGCTTGTTGGTTACTTAGTTTGTTGGTTAGTTGGTTTGTTGGTTTGTTGGTTTGTTGGTTTGTTGGCTTGTTGGTTTGTTGGTTAGTTCGTTTGTTGGTTTGTTAGTTTGTTGGTTTGTTGGCTTGTTGGCTTGTTGGTTTGTTGGTTTTTTGGTTTGTTGGTTTGTTGGTTTGTTGGTTTGTTGGTTTGTTGGTTTGTTGGTTTATTTGTTTGTTGGGTTGTTGGCTTGTTGGTTTGTTGGTTTGTTGCCTTGTTGGCTTGTTGGTTTGTTGGTTTGTTGGTTTGTTGGTTTGTTGGTTTGTTGGTTTTTTGGTTTGTTGGTTTATTTGTTTGTTGGTTTGTTGGCTTGTTGGTTCGTTGGTTTGTTGGTTTGTTGGTTTGTTGGTTTGTTGCTTTGTTGGTTTGTTCGTTTGTTGGTTTGTTGGCTTGTTGGCTTGTTGGTTTGTTGGTTTGTTGGCTTGTTGGTTTGTTAGTTTGTTGGCTTTTTGGTTACTTGGTTTGTTGGTTTGCTGGTTTGTTGGCTTGTTGGTTTGTTGGCTTGTTGGTTTGTCGGTTTGTTGGTTTGTTGGCTTGTTGGCTTGTTGGTTTGTTGATTTTTTGGTTTGTTGGTTTGTTGGCTTGTTGGCTTGTTGGTTTGTTGGTTTGTTGGCTTGTTAGTTTGTTGGTTTTTTGGTTTGTTGGTTTGTTGGTTTGTTGGCTTGTTGGTTTGTTGGCTTGTTGGTTTGTTAGTTTGTTGGCTTTTTGGTTACTTGGTTTGTTGGTTTTTTTGTTGGTTTGTTGGCTTGTTGGTTTGTTGGCTTGTTGGTTTGTTGGTTTGTTGGTTTGTTGGCTTGTTGGCTTATTGGTTTGTTGGTTTGTTGGTTTGTTGGTTTGTTGGTTTGTTGGTTTGTTGGTTTTTTGGTTTGTTTGTTTGTTTGTTGGTTTGTTGGCTTGTTGGTTTGTTGGTTTGTTGGTTTATTGGCTTGTTGGTTTGTTGGTTTGTTGGCTTGTTGGTTTGTTGGTTTGTTGGTTTGTTGGCTTGTTGGCTTGTTGGTTTGTTGGTTTGTTGGCTTTTTGGTTTGTTGGTTTGTTGGCTTGTTGGCTTGTTGCTTTGTTGGTTTGTTGGTTTGTTGGCTTGTTGGCTTGTTGGTTTGTTAGTTTGTTGGCTTTTTGGTTACTTGGTTTGTTGGTTTGTTGGTTTGTTGGCTTATTGGTTTGTTGGCTTGTTGGTTTGTTGGTTTGTTGGCTTGTTGGCTTGTTGGTTTATTGGTTTGTTGGTTTGTTGGTTTGTTGGTTTGTTGGTTTGTTGGTTTGTTGGTTTGTTGGTTTGTTGGTTTGTTGGCTTGTTGGCTTGTTGGTTTGTTTGTTTGTTGGCATGTTGGTTGGTTGGTTTGTTGGTTTGTTGGCTTGTTGGTTTGTTCGTTTGTTAGCTTGTTGGTTTGTTGGTTTGTTGGCTTGTTGGCTTGTTGGTTTGTTGGTTTGTTGGTTGGTTGGTTTGTTGGCTTGTTGGTTTGTTGGTTTGTTGGCTTGGTAGTTTCTTGGTTTGTTGGTTTGTTGGCTTGTTGGCTTGTTGGTTTGTTGGTTTGTTGGCTTGTTGGTTTGTTGGTTTGTTGGCTTGTTGGCTTGTTGCTTTGTTCGTTTGATGGTTTGTTGGTTTGTTGGTTTTTTGATTGGTTGGTTTCTTGGTTTGTTGCTTTGTTGGTTTGTTGATTTGTTGGCTTGTTGGCTTGTTGGTTTGTTGGCTTGTTGGTTTGTTAGTTTGTTGGCTTTTTGGTTACTTGGTTTGTTGGTTTGTTGGTTTGTTGGCTTGTTGGTTTGTTGGCTTGTGGGTTTGTTGGTTTGTTGGTTTGTTGGCTTGTGTGCTTGTTGGTTTGTTGGTTTGTTAGTTTGTTGGTTTGTTGGTTTGTTGGTTTGTTGGTTTTTTGTTTTGTTGGTTTGTTGGCTTGTTGGTTTGTTGGTTTGTTGGTTTGTTGGCTTGTTGGTTTGTTGGTTTGTTGGCTTGTTGGCTTGTTGGTTTGTTGGTTTGTTGGTTTGTTGGCTTGTTGGCTTGTTGGTTTGTTGGTTTGTTGGCTTGTTGGTTTGTTGGTTTGTTGGCTTGTTGGCTTGTTGCTTTGTTGGTTTGTTGGTTTGTTGGCTTGTTGGCTTGTTGGTTTGTAAGTTTGTTGGCTTTTTGGTTACTTGGTTTGTTGGTTTGTTGGATTGTTGGTTTGTTGGCTTGTTGGTTTGTTGGTTTGTTGGCTTGTTGGTTTGTTGGTTTGTTGGTTTGTTGGTTTGTTGGTTTGTTGGTTTGTTGGTTTTTTGGTTTGTTGGTTTGTTGGTTTGTTGGTTTGTTGGCTTGTTGGTTTCTTGGTTTGTTGGCTATTTGGCTTGTTGGTTTGTTGGTTTGTTGGCTTGTTGGTTACTTAGTTTGTTGGTTTGATGGTTTGTTGGTTTGTTAGCTTGTTGGCTTGTTGGTTTGTTGGTTGTTTGGTTTGTTGGTTTGTTGGTTTGTTGGTTTGTTGGTTTATTTGTTTGTTGGTTTGTTAGCTTGTTGGTTTGTTGGTTTGTTGGCTTGTTGGCTTGTTGGTTTGTTGGTTTGTTGGTTTGTTGGTTTGTTGGTTTATTGGTTTGTTGGTTTGTTGGTTTGTTGGCTTGTTGGTTTGTTGGTTTGTTGGTTTGTTGGCTTGTTGGTTTGTTGGTTTGTTGGTTTGTTGGTTTGTTGGTTTGTTGGTTTGTTGGTTTGTTGCTTTGTTGGCTTGTTGGCTTGTTGGTTTGTTGGTTTGTTGGCTTGTTGGTTTGTTGGTTTTTTGGCTTGTTGGCTTGTTGCTTTGTTGGTTTGTTGGTTTGTTGGCTTGTTGGCTTATTGGTTTGTTAGTTTGTTAGTTTGTTGGCTTTTTGTTTACTTGGTTTGTTGGTTTGTTGGTTTGTAGGCTTGTTGGTTTGTTGGTTTGTTGGTTTGTTGGCTTGTTGGCTTGTTGGTTTGTTGGTTAGTTGGTTTGTCGGTTTGTTGGTTTGTTGGTTTTTTGGTTTGTTGGTTTGTTGGTTTGTTGCCTTGTTGGTTTGTTGGTTTGTTGGCTTGTTGGCTTGTTGGTTTGTTGGTTTGTTGGCTTGTTGGTTACTTAGTTTTTTGGTTTGTTGGTTTGTTGATTTGTTGGCTTGTTGGCTTGTTGATTTGTTGGTTTATTGGTTAGTTCGTTTGTTGGTTTGTTAGTTTGTTGGTTTGCTGGCTTGTTGGCTTGTTGGTTTGTTGGTTTTTTGGTTTGTTAGTTTGTTGGTTTGTTGGTTTGTTTGTTTGTTGGTTTATTTGTTTGTTGGTTTGTTGGTTTGTTGGCTTGTTGGCTTGTTGGTTTGTTGGCTTGTTGGTTTGTTAGTTTGTTGGTTTGTTGGCTTGTTGTCTTGTTGGTTTGTTGGCTTGTTGGTTTGTTAGTTTGTTGGCTTGTTGGTTTGTTGGTTTGTTGGCTTGTTGGCTTGTTGCTTTGTTGGTTTGTTGGTTTGTTGGCTTGTTGGCTTGTTGGTTTGTTGGCTTGTTGGCTTGTTGGTTTGTTAGTTTGTTAGATTTTTGGTTACTTGGTTTGTTGGTTTGTTGGTTTGTTGGTTTGTTTGCTTGTTGGTTTGTTGGTTTGTTGGTTTGTTGGTTTGTTGGTTTGTTGGTTTTTTGGTTTGTTGGTTTGTTGGTTTGCTGGCTTGTTGGTTTGTTGGTTTGTTGGCTTTTTTGTTTGTTGGTTTGTTGGCTTGTTGGTTTGTTGGCTTGTTGGTTTGTTGGTTTTTTGGTTTGTTGGTTTGTTGGTTTGTTGGCTTGTTGGTTTGTTGGTTTGTTGGCTTGTTGGTTTGTAGGTTAGTTGGCTTGTTGGCTTGTTGGTTTGTTGGTATGTTGGCTTGTTGGTTACTTAGTTTGTTGGTTTGTTGGTTTGTTGGCTTGTTGGCTTGTTGGCTTGTTGGTTTGTTGGTTTGTTGGCTTGTTGGCTTGTTGGTTTGTTAGTTTGTTGACTTTTTGGTTACTTGGTTTGTTGATTTGTTGGTTTGTTGGCTTGTTGGCTTGTTGGTTTGTTGGTTTGTTGGCTGTTGGTTTGTTGGTTTGTTGGTTTGTTGGCTTGTTGGCTTGTTGGTTTGTTGGTTTGTTGGCTTGTTGGCTTGTTGGTTTTTTGGCTTGTTGGCTTGTTGCTTTGTTGGTTTGTTGGTTTGTTGGCTTGTTGGCTTATTGGTTTGTTAGTTTGTTGGCTTTTTGTTTACTTGGTTTGTTGGTTTGTTGGTTTGTAGGCTTGTTGGTTTGTTGGTTTGTTGGTTTGTTGGCTTGTTGGCTTGTTGGTTTTTTGGTTAGTTGGTTTGTCGGTTTGTTGGTTTGTTGGTTTTTTGGTTTGTTGGTTTGTTGGTTTGTTGCCTTGTTGGTTTGTTGGTTTGTTGGCTTGTTGGCTTGTTGGTTTGTTGGTTTGTTGGCTTGTTGGTTACTTAGTTTGTTGGTTTGTTGGTTTGTTGATTTGTTGGCTTGTTGGCTTGTTGGTTTGTTGGTTTATTGGTTAGTTCGTTTGTTGGTTTGTTAGTTTGTTGGTTTGCTGGCTTGTTGGCTTGTTGGTTTGTTGGTTTTTTGGTTTGTTAGTTTGTTGGTTTGTTGGTTTGTTTGTTTGTTGGTTTATTTGTTTGTTGGTTTGTTGGTTTGTTGGCTTGTTGGCTTGTTGGTTTGTTGGCTTGTTGGTTTGTTAGTTTGTTGGTTTGTTGGCTTGTTGGCTGGTTGGTTTGTTGGCTTGTTGGTTTGTTAGTTTGTTGGCTTGTTGGTTTGTTGGTTTGTTGCCTTGTTGGCTTGTTGCTTTGTTGGTTTGTTGGTTTGTTGGCTTGTTGGTTTGTTGGCTTGTTGGCTTGTTGGTTTGTTAGTTTGTTAGATTTTTGGTTACTTGGTTTGTTGGTTTGTTGGTTTGTTGGTTTGTTGGTTTGTTGGCTTGTTTGTTTGTTGGTTTGTTGGCTTGTTGGTTTGTTGCCTTGTTGGTTTGTTGGTTTTTTGGTTTGTTGGTTTGTTGGTTTGTTGGCTTGTTGGTTTGTTGGTTTGTTGGCTTGTTGGTTTGTTGGTTTGTTGGCTTGTTGGCTTGTTGGTTTGTTGGTTTGTTGGCTTGTTGGTTACTTAGTTTGTTGGTTTGTTGGTTTGTTGGCTTGTTGGCTTGTTGGCTTGTTGGTTTGTTGGTTTGTTGGCTTGTTGGCTTGTTGGTTTGTTAGTTTGTTGACTTTTTGGTTACTTGGTTTGTTGATTTGTTGGTTTGTTGGCTTGTTGGCTTGTTGGTTTGTTGGTTTGTTGGCTTGTTGGTTTGTTGGTTTGTTGGTTTGTTGGCTAGTTGGTTTGTTGGTTTGTTGGTTTGTTGGTTTGTTGGTTTATTTGTTTGTTGGTTCGTTGGCTTGTTGGTTTGTTGGTTTGTTGGTTTGTTGGTTTGTTAGTTTGTTGGTTTGTGTGTTTGTTGGCTTGTTGGTTTGTTGGTTTGTTGGCTTTTTGGCTTGTTGGTTTGTTGGTTTGTTGGCTTGTTGGTTACCTATTTTGTTGGTTACTAAGTTTGTTGGTTTGTTGGTTTGTTGGTTTGTTGGCTTGTTGGTTTGTTGGTTTGTTGGCTTGTTGGGTTGTTGGTTTGTTTGTTTGTTGGTTTATTTGTTTGTTGGTTTGTTGGTTTGTTGGCTTGTTGGCTTGTTGGTTTGTTGGCTTGTTGGTTTGTTAGTTTGTTGGTTTGTTGGCTTGTTGGCTTGTTGGTTTGTTGGCTTGTTGGTTTGTTAGTTTGTTGGCTTGTTGGTTTGTTGGTTTGTTGGCTTATTGGGTTGTTGGCTTGTTGGTTTGTTAGTTTGTTAGTTTGTTGGGTTGTTGGTTTGTTTGTTTGTTGGTTTATTTGTTTTTTGGTTTGTTGGTTTGTTGGCTTGTTGGCTTGTTGGTTTGTTGGCTTGTTGGTTTGGTAGTTTGTTGGTTTGTTGGCTTGTTGGCTTGTTGGTTTGTTGGCTCGTTGGTTTGTTAGTTTGTTGGCTTGTTGGTTTGTTGGTTTGTTGGCTTATTGGGTTGTTGCTTTGTTGGTTTGTTGGTTTGTTGATTTGTTGGCTTGTTGGCTTGTTGGTTTGTTGGTTTGTTGGTTTATTTGTTTGTTGGTTCGTTGGTTTGTTGGTTTTTTGGTTTGTTAGTTTGTTGGTTTTGTTGGTTTGTTTGTTTGTTGGTTTATTTGTTTGTTGGTTTGTTGGTTTGTTGGCTTGTTGGCTTGTCGGTTTGTTGGCTTGTTGGTTTGTTAGTTTGTTGGTTTGTTGGCTGGTTGGCTTGTTGGTTTGTTGGCTTGTTGGTTTGTTAGTTTGTTGGCTTGTTGGTTTGTTGGTTTGTTGGCTTGTTGGCTTGTTGCTTTGTTGGTTTGTTGGTTTGTTGATTTGTTGGCTTGTTGGCTTGTTGGTTTGTTGGTTTATTGGTTAGTTCGTTTGTTGGTTTGTTAGTTTGTTGGTTTGTTAGTTTGTTGGGTTGTTGGTTTGTTTGTTTGTTGGTTTATTTGTTTGTTGGTTTGTTGGTTTGTTGGCTTGTTGGCTTGTTGGTTTGTTGGCTTGTTGGTTTGTTAGTTTGTTGGTTTGTTGGCTTGTTGGCTTGTTGGTTTGTTGGCTTGTTGGTTTGTTAGTTTGTTGGCTTGTTGGTTTGTTGGTTTGTTGGCTTATTGGGTTGTTGCTTTGTTGGTTTGTTGGTTTGTTGATTTGTTGGCTTGTTGGCTTGTTGGTTTGTTGGTTTGTTGGTTTATTTGTTTGTTGGTTCGTTGGTTTGTTGGTTTTTTGGTTTGTTAGTTTGTTGGTTTGTTGGTTTGTTTGTTTGTTGGTTTATTTGTTTGTTGCTTTGTTGGTTTGTTGGTTGGTTGGCTTGTTGGCTTGTTGGTTTGTAAGTTTGTTGGCTTTTTGGTTACTTGGTTTGTTGGTTTGTTGGATTGTTGGTTTGTTGGCTTGTTGGTTTGTTGGTTTGTTGGCTTGTTGGTTTGTTGGTTTGTTGGTTTGTTGGTTTGTTGGTTTGTTGGTTTGTTGGTTTTTTGGTTTGTTGGATTGTTGGTTTGTTGGTTTGTTGGCTTGTTGGTTTCTTGGTTTGTTGGCTATTTGGCTTGTTGGTTTGTTGGTTTGTTGGCTTGTTGGTTACTTAGTTTGTTGGTTTGATGGTTTGTTGGTTTGTTAGCTTGTTGGCTTGTTGGTTTGTTGGTTTTTTGGTTTGTTGGTTTGTTGGTTTGTTGGTTTGTTGGTTTATTTGTTTGTTGGTTTGTTAGCTTGTTGGTTTGTTGGTTTGTTGGCTTGTTGGCTTGTTGGTTTGTTGGTTTGTTGGTTTGTTGGTTTGTTGGTTTGTTGGTTTATTGGTTTGTTGGTTTGTTGGTTTGTTGGCTTGTTGGTTTGTTGGTTTGTTGGTTTGTTGGCTTGTTGGTTTGTTGGTTTGTTGGTTTGTTGGTTTGTTGGTTTGTTGGTTTGTTGGTTTGTTGCTTTGTTGGCTTGTTGGCTTGTTGGTTTTTTGGTTTGTTGGCTTGTTGGTTTGTTGGTTTTTTGGCTTGTTGGCTTGTTGCTTTGTTGGTTTGTTGGTTTGTTGGCTTGTTGGCTTATTGGTTTGTTAGTTTGTTGGCTTTTTGTTTACTTGGTTTGTTGGTTTGTTGGTTTGTAGGCTTGTTGGTTTGTTGGTTTGTTGGTTTGTTGGCTTGTTGGCTTGTTGGTTTAATGGTTAGTTGGTTTGTCGGTTTGTTGGTTTGTTGGTTTTTTGGTTTGTTGGTTTGTTGGTTTGTTGCCTTGTTGGTTTGTTGGTTTGTTGGCTTGTTGGCTTGTTGGTTTATTGGTTTGTTGGCTCGTTGGCTTGTTGGTTACTTAGTTTGTTTGTTTGTTGATTTGTTGGCTTGTTGGCTTGTTGGTTTGTTGGTTTATTGGTTAGTTAGTTTGTTGGTTTGTTAGTTTGTTGGTTTGCTGGCTTGTTGGCTTGTTGGTTTGTTGGTTTTTTGGTTTGTTAGTTTGTTGGTTTGTTGGTTTGTTTGTTTGTTGGTTTATTTGTTTGTTGGTTTGTTGGTTTGTTGGCTTGTTGGCTTGTTGGTTTGTTGGCTTGTTGGTTTGTTAGTTTGTTGGATTGTTGGCTTGTTGGCTTGTTGGTTTGTTGGCTTGTTGGTTTGTTAGTTTGTTGGCTTGTTGGTTTGTTGGTTTGTTGGCTTGTTGGCTTGTTGCTTTGTTGGTTTGTTGGTTTGTTGGCTTGTTGGTTTGTTGGCTTGTTGGCTTGTTGGTTTGTTAGTTTGTTAGATTTTTGGTTACTTGGTTTGTTGGTTTGTTGGTTTGTTTGCTTGTTGGTTTGTTGGTTTGTTGGTTTGTTGGTTTGTTGGTTTGTTGGTTTGTTGGTTTTTTGGTTTGTTGATTTTTTGGTTTGTTGGTTTGTTGGTTTGTTGGCTTGTTGGTTTGTTGGTTTGTTGGCTTTTTTGTTTGTTGTTTTGTTGGCTTGTTGGTTTGTTGACTTGTTGGTTTGTTGGTTTTTTGGTTTGTTGGTTTGTTGGTTTGTTGGCTTGTTGGTTTGTTGGTTTGTTGGCTTGTTGGTTTGTAGGTTTGTTGGCTTGTTGGCTTGTTGGTTTGTTGGTTTGTTGGCTTGTTGGTTACTTAGTTTGTTGGTTTGTTGGTTTGTTGGGTTGTTGGCTTGTTGAATTGTTGGTTTGTTGGTTTGTTGGCTTGTTGGCTTGTAGGTTTGTTAGTTTGTTGACTTTTTGGTTACTTGGTTTGTTGATTTGTTGGTTTGTTGGCTTGTTGGCTTGTTGGTTTGTTGGTTTGTTGGCTGTTGGTTTGTTGGTTTGTTGATTTGTTGGCTTGTTGGCTTGTTGGTTTGTTGGTTTGTTGGCTTGTTGGTTTGTTGGTTTTTTGGCTTGTTGGCTTGTTGCTTTGTTGGTTTGTTGGTTTGTTGGCTTGTTGGCTTATTGGTTTGTTAGTTTGTTGGCTTTTTGTTTACTTGGTTTGTTGGTTTGTTGGTTTGTAGGCTTGTTGGTTTGTTGGTTTGTTGGTTTGTTGGCTTGTTGGCTTGTTGGTTTTTTGGTTAGTTGGTTTGTCGGTTTGTTGGTTTGTTGGTTTTTTGGTTTGTTGGTTTGTTGGTTTGTTGCCTTGTTGGTTTGTTGGTTTGTTGGCTTGTTGGCTTGTTGGTTTGTTGGTTTGTTGGCTTGTTGGTTACTTAGTTTGTTGGTTTGTTGGTTTGTTGATTTGTTGGCTTGTTGGCTTGTTGGTTTGTTGGTTTATTGGTTAGTTCGTTTGTTGGTTTGTTAGTTTGTTGGTTTGCTGGCTTGTTGGCTTGTTGGTTTGTTAGTTTTTTGGTTTGTTAGTTTGTTGGTTTGTTGGTTTGTTTGTTTGTTGGTTTATTTGTTTGTTTGTTTGTTGGTTTGTTGGCTTGTTGGCTTGTTTGTTTGTTGGCTTGTTGGTTTGTTAGTTTGTTGGTTTGTTGGCTTGTTGGCTTGTTGGTTTGTTGGCTTGTTGGTTTGTTAGTTTGTTGGCTTGTTGGTTTGTTGGTTTGTTGGCTTGTTGGCTTGTTGCTTTGTTGGTTTGTTGGTTTGTTAGCTTGTTGGTTTGTTGGCTTGTTGGCTTGTTGGTTTGTTAGTTTGTTAGATTTTTGGTTACTTGGTTTGTTGGTTTGTTGGTTTGTTGGTTTGTTGGTTTGTTGGCTTGTTTGTTTGTTGGTTTGTTGGCTTATTGGTTTGTTGGCTTGTTGGTTTGTTGGTTTTTTGGTTTGTTGGTTTGTTGGTTTGTTGGCTTGTTGGTTTGTTGGTTTGTTGGCTTGTTGGTTTGTTGGTTTGTTGGCTTGTTGGTTTGTTGGTTTGTTGGCTTGTTGGTTACTTAGTTTGTTGGTTTGTTGGTTTGTTGGCTTGTTGGCTTGTTGGCTTGTTGGTTTGTTGGTTTGTTGGCTTGTTGGCTTGTTGCTTTGTTAGTTTGTTGACTTTTTGGTTACTTGGTTTGTTGATTTGTTGGTTTGTTGGCTTGTTGGCTTGTTGGTTTGTTGGTTTGTTGGCTTGTTGGTTTGTTGGTTTGTTGGCTTGTTGGTTTGTTGGTTTGTTGGCTAGTAGGTTTGTTGGTTTGTTGGTTTGTTGGTTTGTTGGTTTATTTGTTTGTTGGTTCGTTGGCTTGTTGGTTTGTTGGTTTGTTGGTTTGTTGGTTTGTTAGTTTGTTGGTTTGTGTGTTTGTTGGCTTGTTGGTTTGTTGGTTTGTTGGCTTTTTGGCTTGTTGGTTTGTTGGTTTGTTGGCTTGTTGGTTACTTATTTTGTTGGTTACTAAGTTTGTTGGTTTGTTGGTTTGTTGGTTTGTTGGCTTGTTGGTTTGTTGGTTTGTTGGCTTGTTGGCTTGTTGGTTTGTTGGTTTGTTGGCTAGTTGGTTTGTTGGTTTGTTGGTTTGTTGGTTTATTTGTTTGTTGGTTCGTTGGTTTGTTGGTTTGTTAGTTTGTTGGGTTGTTGGTTTGTTTGTTTGTTGGTTTATTTGTTTGTTGGTTTGTTGGTTTGTTGGCTTGTTGGCTTGTTGGTTTGTTGGCTTGTTGGTTTGTTAGTTTGTTGGTTTGTTGGCTTGTTGGCTTGTTGGTTTGTTGGCTTGTTGGTTTGTTAGTTTGTTGGCTTGTTGGTTTGTTGGTTTGTTGGCTTATTGGGTTGTTGCTTTGTTGGTTTGTTGGTTTGTTGATTTGTTGGCTTGTTGGCTTGTTGGTTTGTTGGTTTGTTGGTTTATTTGTTTGTTGGTTCGTTGGTTTGTTGGTTTTTTGGTTTGTTAGTTTGTTGGTTTGTTGGTTTGTTTGTTTGTTGGTTTATTTGTTTGTTGGTTTGTTGGTTTGTTGGCTTGTTGGCTTATTGGTTTGTTGGCTTGTTGGTTTGTTAGTTTGTTGGTTTGTTGGCTTGTTGGCTTGTTGGTTTGTTGGCTTGTTGGTTTGTTAGTTTGTTGGCTTGTTGGTTTGTTGGTTTGTTGGCTTGTTGGCTTGTTGCTTTGTTGGTTTTTTTGTTTGTTGATTTGTTGGCTTGTTGGCTTGTTGGTTTGTTGGTTTATTGGTTAGTTCGTTTGTTAGTTTGTTGGTTTGCTGGCTTGTTGGCTTGTTGGTTTGTTGGTTTTTTGGTTTGTTAGTTTGTTGGTTCGTTGGTTTGTTTGTTTGTTGGTTTATTTGTTTGTTGGTTTGTTGGTTTGTTCGCTTGTTGGCTTGTTGGTTTGTTGGCTTGTTGGTTTGTTAGTTTGTTGGTTTGTTGGCTTGTTGGCTTGTTGGTTTGTTGGCTTGTTGGTTTGTTAGTTTGTTGGCTTGTTGGTTTGTTGGTTTGTTGGCTTGTTGGGTTGTTGCTTTGTTGGTTTGTTGGTTTGTTGGTTTGTTGGTTTGTTGGCTTGTTGGCTTGTTGGTTTGTTAGTTTGTTAGATTTTTGGTTACTTGGTTTGTTGGTTTGTTGGTTTGTTGGTTTGTTTGCTTGTTGGTTTGTTGGTTTGTTGGTTTGTTGATTTGTTGGTTTGTTGGTTTTTTGGTTTGTTGGTTTGTTGGTTTGTTGGCTTGTTGGTTTGTTGGTTTGTTGGCTTTTTTGTTTGTTGGTTTGTTGGCTTGTTGGTTTGTTGGCTTGTTGGTTTGTTGGTTTTTTGGTTTGTTGGTTTGTTGGTTTGTTGGCTTGTTGGTTTGTTGGTTTGTTGGCTTGTTGGTTTGTAGGTTTGTTGGCTTGTTGGCTTGTTGGTTTGTTGGTTTGTTGACTTGTTGGTTACTTAGTTTGTTGGTTTGTTGGTTTGTTGGGTTGTTGGCTTGTTGGCTTGTTGGTTTGTTGGTTTGTTGGCTTGTTGGCTTGTTGGTTTGTTAGTTTGTTGACTTTTTGGTTACTTGGTTTGTTGATTTGTTGGTTTGTTGGCTTGTTGGCTTGTTGGTTTGTTAGTTTGTTGGTTTGTTGGCTTGTTGGCTTGTTGGTTTGTTGGCTTGTTGGTTTGTTAGTTTGTTGGCTTGTTGTTTTGTTGGTTTGTTGGCTTGTTGGCTTGTTGCTTTATTGGTTTGTTGGTTTGTTGGTTTGTTGGTTTGTTGGCTTGTTGGCTTGTTGGTTTGTTAGTTTGTTAGATTTTTGGTTACTTGGTTTGTTGGTTTGTTGGTTTGTTGGTTTGTTTGCTTGTTGGTTTGTTGGTTTGTTGGTTTGTTGGTTTGTTGGTTTGTTGGTTTTTTGGTTTGTTGGTTTGTTGGTTTGTTGGCTTGTTGGTTTGTTGGTTTGTTGGCTTTTTTGTTTGTTGGTTTGTTGGCTTGTTGGTTTTTTGGTTTGTTAGTTTGTTGGTTTGTTGGTTTGTTTGTTTGTTGGTTTATTTGTTTGTTGGTTTGTTGGTTTGTTGGCTTGTTGGCTTGTTGGTTTGTTGGCTTGTTGGTTTGTTAGTTTGTTGGTTTGTTGGCTTGTTGGCTTGTTGGTTTGTTGGCTTGTTGGTTTGTTAGTTTGTTGGCTTGTTGGTTTGTTGGTTTGTTGGCTTGTTGGCTTGTTGCTTTGTTGGTTTGTTGGTTTGTTGGGTTGTTGGTTTGTTGGCTTGTTGGCTTGTTGGTTTGTTAGTTTGTTAGATTTTTGGTTACTTGGTTTGTTGGTTTGTTGGTTTGTTGGTTTGTTGGTTTGTTGGCTTGTTTGTTTGTTGGTTTGTTGGCTTGTTAGTTTGTTGGTTTGTTGGCTTGTTGGCTTGTTGGTTTGTTGGCTTGTTGGTTTGTTAGTTTGTTGGCTTGTTGGTTTGTTGGTTTGTTGGCTTGTTGGCTTGTTGCTTTGTTGGTTTGTTGGTTTGTTGATTTGTTGGCTTGTTGGCTTGTTGGTTTGTTGGTTTATTGGTTAGTTCGTTTGTTGGTTTGTTAGTTTGTTGGTTTGTTGGCTTGTTGGCTTGTTGGTTTGTTGGCTTGTTGGTATGTTAGTTTGTTGGCTTGTTGGTTTGTTGGTTTGTTGGCTTGTTGGCTTGTTGCTTTGTTGGTTTGTTGGTTTGTTGGGTTGTTGGTTTGTTGGCTTGTTGGTTTGTTAGTTTGTTAGATTTTTGGTTACTTGGTTTGTTGGTTTGTTGGTTTGTTGGTTTGTTGGTTTGTTTGCTTGTTGGTTTGTTGGTTTGTTGGTTTGTTGGCTTGTTTGTTTGTTGGTTTGTTGGCTTGTTAGTTTGTTGGTTTGTTGGCTTGTTGGCTTGTTGGTTTGTTGGCTTGTTGGTTTGTTAGTTTGTTGGCTTGTTGGTTTGTTGGTTTGTTGGCTTGTTGGCTTGTTGCTTTGTTGGTTTGTTGGTTTGTTGATTTGTTGGCTTGTTGGCTTGTTGGTTTGTTGGTTTATTGGTTAGTTCGTTTGTTGGTTTGTTAGTTTGTTGGTTTGTTGGCTTGTTGGCTTGTTGGTTTGTTGGCTTGTTGGTTTGTTAGTTTGTTGGCTTGTTGGTTTGTTGGTTTGTTGGCTTGTTGGCTTGTTGCTTTGTTGGTTTGTTGGTTTGTTGGGTTGTTGGTTTGTTGGCTTGTTGGCTTGTTGGTTTGTTAGTTTGTTAGATTTTTGGTTACTTGGTTTGTTGGTTTGTTGGTTTGTTTGCTTGTTGGTTTGTTGGTTTGTTGGTTTGTTGGTTTATTTGTTTGTTGGTTCGTTGGTTTGTTGGTTTTTTGGTTTGTTAGTTTGTTGGTTTGTTGGTTTGTTTGTTTGTTGGTTTATTTGTTTGTTGGTTTGTTGGTTTGTTGGCTTGTTGGCTTGTTGGTTTGTTGGCTTGTTGGTTTGTTAGTTTGTTGGTTTGTTGGCTTGCTGGCTTGTTGGTTTGTTGGCTTGTTGGTTTGTTAGTTTGTTGGCTTGTTGGTTTGTTGGTTTGTTGGCTTGTTGGCTTGTTGGTTTGTTGGCTTGTTGGCTTGTTGCTTTGTTGGTTTGTTGGTTTGTTCATTTGTTGGCTTGTTGGCTTGTTGGTTTGTTGGTTTATTGGTTAGTTCGTTTGTTGGTTTGTTAGTTTGTTGGTTTGTTAGTTTGTTGGGTTGTTGGTTTGTTTGTTTGTTGGTTTATTTGTTTGTTGGTTTGTTGGTTTGTTGGCTTGTTGGCTTGTTGGTTTGTTGGCTGGTTGGTTTGTTAGTTTGTTGGTTTGTTGGCTTGATGGCTTGTTGGTTTGTTGGCTTGTTGGTTTGTTAGTTTGTTGGCTTGTTGGTTTGTTGGTTTGTTGGCTTATTGGGTTGTTGCTTTGTTGGTTTGTTGGTTTGTTGATTTGTTGGCTTGTTGGCTTGTTGGTTTGTTGGTTTGTTGGTTTATTTGTTTGTTGGTTCGTTGGTTTGTTGGTTTTTTGGTTTGTTAGTTTGTTGGTTTGTTGGTTTGTTTGTTTGTTGGTTTATTTGTTTGTTGCTTTGTTGGTTTGTTGGTTTGTTGGCTTGTTGGCTTGTTGGTTTGTAAGTTTGTTGGCTTTTTGGTTACTTGGTTTGTTGGTTTGTTGGATTGTTGGTTTGTTGGCTTGTTGGTTTGTTGGTTTGTTGGCTTGTTGGTTTGTTGGTTTGTTGGTTTGTTGGTTTGTTGGTTTGTTGGTTTGTTGGTTTTTTGGTTTGTTGGTTTGTTGGTTTGTTGGTTTGTTGGCTTGTTGGTTTCTTGGTTTGTTGGCTATTTGGCTTGTTGGTTTGTTGGTTTGTTGGCTTGTTGGTTACTTAGTTTGTTGGTTTGATGGTTTGTTGGTTTGTTAGCTTGTTGGCTTGTTGGTTTGTTGGTTTTTTGGTTTGTTGGTTTGTTGGTTTGTTGGTTTGTTGGTTTATTTGTTTGTTGGTTTGTTAGCTTGTTGGTTTGTTGGTTTGTTGGCTTGTTGGCTTGTTGGTTTGTTGGTTTGTTGGTTTGTTGGTTTGTTGGTTTGTTGGTTTGTTGGTTTATTGGTTTGTTGGTTTGTTGGCTTGTTGGTTTGTTGGTTTGTTGGTTTGTTGGCTTGTTGGTTTGTTGGTTTGTTGGTTTGTTGGTTTGTTGGTTTGTTGCTTTGTTGGCTTGTTGGCTTGTTGGTTTGTTGGTTTGTTGGCTTGTTGGTTTGTTGGTTTTTTGGCTTGTTGGCTTGTTGCTTTGTTGGTTTGTTGGTTTGTTGGCTTGTTGGCTTATTGGTTTGTTAGTTTGTTGGCTTTTTGTTTACTTGGTTTGTTGGTTTGTAGGCTTGTTGGTTTGTTGGTTTGTTGGTTTGTTGGCTTGTTGGCTTGTTGGTTTGTTGGTTAGTTGGTTTGTCGGTTTGTTGGTTTGTTGGTTTGTTGGTTTGTTGCCTTGTTGGTTTGTTGGTTTGTTGGCTTGTTGGCTTGTTGGTTTGTTGGTTTGTTGGTTTGTTGGTTTGTTGGCTTGTTGGCTACTTAGTTTGTTGGTTTGTTGGTTTGTTGATTTGTTGGCTTGTTGGCTTGTTGGTTTGTTGGTTTATTGGTTAGTTCGTTTGTTGGTTTGTTAGTTTGTTGGTTTGCTGGCTTGTTGGCTTGTTGGTTTGTTGGTTTTTTGGTTTGTTAGTTTGTTGGTTTGTTGGTTTGTTTGTTTGTTGGTTTATTTGTTTGTTGGTTTGTTGGTGTGTTGGCTTGTTTGGCTTGTTGGTTTGTTGGCTTGTTGGTTTGTTAGTTTGTTGGTTTGTTGGTTTGTTGGCTTGTTGGTTTGTTGGCTTGTTGGTTTGTTAGTTTGTTGGCTTGTTGGTTTGTTGGTTTGTTGGCTTGTTGGCTTGTTGCTTTGTTGGTTTGTTGGTTTGTTGGCTTGTTGGTTTGTTGGCTTGTTGGCTTGTTGGTTTGTTAGTTTCTTAGATTTTTGGTTACTTGGTTTGTTGGTTTGTTGGTTTGTTGGTTTGTTTGCTTGTTGGTTTGTTGGTTTGTTGGTTTGTTGGTTTGTTGGTTTGTTGGTTTTTTGGTTTGTTGGTTTGTTGGTTTGTTGGCTTGTTGGTTTGTTGGTTTGTTGGCTTTTTTGTTTGTTGGTTTGTTGGCTTGTTGGTTTGTTGGCTTGTTGGTTTGTTGGTTTTTTGGTTTGTTGGTTTGTTGGTTTGTTGGCTTGTTGGTTTGTTGGTTTGTTGGCTTGTTGGTTTGTAGGTTTGTTGGCTTGTTGGCTTGTTGGTTTGTTGGTTTGTTGGCTTGTTTGTTACTTAGTTTGTTGGTTTGTTGGGTTGTTGGCTTGTTGGCTTGTTGGTTTGTTAGTTTGTTGGCTTGTTGGCTTGTTGGTTTGTTAGTTTGTTGACTTTTTGGTTACTTGGTTTGTTGATTTGTTGGTTTGTTGGCTTGTTGGCTTGTTGGCTTGTTGGTTTTTTGGTTTGTTGGCTGTTGGTTTGTTGGTTTGTTGGTTTGTTGGCTTGTTGGCTTGTTGGTTTGCTGGTTTGTTGGCTTGTTGGTTTGTTAGTTTTTTGGCTTGTTGGCTTGTTGCTTTGTTGGTTTGTTGGTTTGTTGGCTTGTTGGCTTATTGGTTTGTTAGTTTGTTGGCTTTTTGTTTACTTGGTTTGTTGGTTTGTTGGTTTGTAGGCTTGTTGGTTTGTTGGTTTGTTGGTTTGTTGGCTTGTTGGCTTGTTGGTTTTTTGGTTAGTTGGTTTGTCGGTTTGTTGGTTTGTTGGTTTTTTGGTTTGTTGGTTTGTTGGTTAGTTCGTTTGTTGGTTTGTTAGTTTGTTGGTTTGCTGGCTTGTTGGCTTGTTGGTTTGTTGGTTTGTTGGCTTGTTGGTTACTTAAATTGTTGGTTTGTTGGTTTGTTGATTTGTTGGCTTGTTGGCTTGTTGGTTTGTTGGTTTATTGGTTAGTTCGTTTGTTGGTTTGTTAGTTTGTTGGTTTGCTGGCTTGTTGGCTTGTTGGTTTGTTGGTTTTTTGGTTTGTTAGTTTGTTGGTTTGTTGGTTTGTTTGTTTGTTGGTTTATTTGTTTGTTGGTTTGTTGGTTTGTTGGCTTGTTGGCTTGTTGGTTTGTTGGCTTGTTGGTTTGTTAGTTTGTTGGTTTGTTGGCTGTTGGCTTGTTGGTTTGTCGGCTTGTTGGTTTGTTAGTTTGTTGGCTTGTTGGTTTGTTGGTTTGTTGGCTTGTTGGCTTGTTGCTTTGTTGGGTTGTTGGTTTGTTGGCTTGTTGGTTTGTTGGCTTGTTGGCTTGTTGGTTTGTTAGTTTGTTAGATTTTTGGTTACTTGGTTTGTTGGTTTGTTGGTTTGTTGGTTTGTTGGCTTGTTTGTTTGTTGGTTTGTTGGCTTGTTGGTTTGTTGGCTTGTTGGTTTGTTGGTTTGTTGATTTGTTGGCTTGTTGGCTTGTTGGTTTGTTGGTTTATTGGTTAGTTCGTTTGTTAGTTTGTTAGTTTGTTGGTTTGCTGGCTTGTTGGCTTGTTGGTTTGTTGGTTTTTTGGTTTGTTAGTTTGTTGGTTCGTTGGTTTGTTTGTTTGTTGGTTTATTTGTTTGTTGGTTTGTTGGTTTGTTGGCTTGTTGGCTTGTTGGTTTGTTGGCTTGTTGGTTTGTTAGTTTGTTGGTTTGTTGGCTTGTTGGCTTGTTGGTTTGTTGGCTTGTTGGTTTGTTAGTTTGTTGGCTTGTTGGTTTGTTGGTTTGTTGGCTTGTTGGCTTGTTGCTTTGTTGGTTTGTTGGTTTGTTGGTTTGTTGGTTTGTTGGCTTGTTGGCTTGTTGGTTTGTTAGTTGGTTAGATTTTTGGTTACTTGGTTTGTTGGTTTGTTGGCTTGTTGGTTTGTTGGTTTGTTGGCTTTTTTGTTTGTTGGTTTGTTGGCTTGTTGGTTTGTTGGCTTGTTGGTTTGTTGGCTTTTTGGTTTGTTGGTTTGTTGGTTTGTTGGCTTGTTGGTTTGTTGGTTTGTTGGCTTGTTGGTTTGTTGGCTTGTTGGCTTGTTGGTTTGTTAGTTTCTTAGATTTTTGGTTACTTGGTTTGTTGGTTTGTTGGTTTGTTGGTTTGTTTGCTTGTTGGTTTGTTGGTTTGTTGGTTTGTTGGTTTGTTGGTTTGTTGGTTTTTTGGTTTGTTGGTTTGTTGGTTTGTTGGCTTGTTGGTTTGTTGGTTCGTTGGTTTGTTTGTTTGTTGGTTTATTTGTTTGTTGGTTTGTTGGTTTGTTGGCTTGTTGGCTTGTTGGTTTGTTGGCTTGTTGGTTTGTTAGTTTGTTGGTTTGTTGGCTTGTTGGCTTGTTGGTTTGTTGGCTTGTTGGTTTGTTAGTTTGTTGGCTTGTTGGTTTGTTGGTTTGTTGGCTTGTTGGCTTGTTGCTTTGTTGGTTTGTTGGTTTGTTGGTTTGTTGGTTTGTTGGCTTGTTGGCTTGTTGGTTTGTTAGTTGGTTAGATTTTTGGTTACTTGGTTTGTTGGTTTGTTGGCTTGTTGGTTTGTTGGTTTGTTGGCTTTTTTGTTTGTTGGTTTGTTGGCTTGTTGGTTTGTTGGCTTGTTGGTTTGTTGGCTTTTTGGTTTGTTGGTTTGTTGGTTTGTTGGCTTGTTGGTTTGTTGGTTTGTTGGCTTGTTGGTTTGTTGGCTTGTTGGCTTGTTGGTTTGTTAGTTTCTTAGATTTTTGGTTACTTGGTTTGTTGGTTTGTTGGTTTGTTGGTTTGTTTGCTTGTTGGTTTGTTGGTTTGTTGGTTTGTTGGTTTGTTGGTTTGTTGGTTTTTTGGTTTGTTGGTTTGTTGGTTTGTTGGCTTGTTGGTTTGTTGGTTTGTTGGCTTTTTTGTTTGTTGGTTTGTTGGCTTGTTGGTTTGTTGGCTTGTTGGTTTGTTGGTTTTTTGGTTTGTTGGTTTGTTGGTTTGTTGGCTTGTTGGTTTGTTGGTTTGTTGGCTTGTTGGTTTGTAGGTTTGTTGGCTTGTTGGCTTGTTGGTTTGTTGGTTTGTTGGCTTGTTTGTTACTTAGTTTGTTGGTTTGTTGGGTTGTTGGCTTGTTGGCTTGTTGGTTTGTTAGTTTGTTGGCTTGTTGGCTTGTTGGTTTGTTAGTTTGTTGACTTTTTGGTTACTTGGTTTGTTGATTTGTTGGTTTGTTGGCTTGTTGGCTTGTTGGCTTGTTGGTTTTTTGGTTTGTTGGCTGTTGGTTTGTTGGTTTGTTGGTTTGTTGGCTTGTTGGCTTGTTGGTTTGCTGGTTTGTTGGCTTGTTGGTTTGTTAGTTTTTTGGCTTGTTGGCTTGTTGCTTTGTTGGTTTGTTGGTTTGTTGGCTTGTTGGCTTATTGGTTTGTTAGTTTGTTGGCTTTTTGTTTACTTGGTTTGTTGGTTTGTTGGTTTGTAGGCTTGTTGGTTTGTTGGTTTGTTGGTTTGTTGGCTTGTTGGCTTGTTGGTTTTTTGGTTAGTTGGTTTGTCGGTTTGTTGGTTTGTTGGTTTTTTGGTTTGTTGGTTTGTTGGTTAGTTCGTTTGTTGGTTTGTTAGTTTGTTGGTTTGCTGGCTTGTTGGCTTGTTGGTTTGTTGGTTTGTTGGCTTGTTGGTTACTTAAATTGTTGGTTTGTTGGTTTGTTGATTTGTTGGCTTGTTGGCTTGTTGGTTTGTTGGTTTATTGGTTAGTTCGTTTGTTGGTTTGTTAGTTTGTTGGTTTGCTGGCTTGTTGGCTTGTTGGTTTGTTGGTTTTTTGGTTTGTTAGTTTGTTGGTTTGTTGGTTTGTTTGTTTGTTGGTTTATTTGTTTGTTGGTTTGTTGGTTTGTTGGCTTGTTGGCTTGTTGGTTTGTTGGCTTGTTGGTTTGTTAGTTTGTTGGTTTGTTGGCTGTTGGCTTGTTGGTTTGTCGGCTTGTTGGTTTGTTAGTTTGTTGGCTTGTTGGTTTGTTGGTTTGTTGGCTTGTTGGCTTGTTGCTTTGTTGGGTTGTTGGTTTGTTGGCTTGTTGGTTTGTTGGCTTGTTGGCTTGTTGGTTTGTTAGTTTGTTAGATTTTTGGTTACTTGGTTTGTTGGTTTGTTGGTTTGTTGGTTTGTTGGCTTGTTTGTTTGTTGGTTTGTTGGCTTGTTGGTTTGTTGGCTTGTTGGTTTGTTGGTTTGTTGATTTGTTGGCTTGTTGGCTTGTTGGTTTGTTGGTTTATTGGTTAGTTCGTTTGTTAGTTTGTTAGTTTGTTGGTTTGCTGGCTTGTTGGCTTGTTGGTTTGTTGGTTTTTTGGTTTGTTAGTTTGTTGGTTCGTTGGTTTGTTTGTTTGTTGGTTTATTTGTTTGTTGGTTTGTTGGTTTGTTGGCTTGTTGGCTTGTTGGTTTGTTGGCTTGTTGGTTTGTTAGTTTGTTGGTTTGTTGGCTTGTTGGCTTGTTGGTTTGTTGGCTTGTTGGTTTGTTAGTTTGTTGGCTTGTTGGTTTGTTGGTTTGTTGGCTTGTTGGCTTGTTGCTTTGTTGGTTTGTTGGTTTGTTGGTTTGTTGGTTTGTTGGCTTGTTGGCTTGTTGGTTTGTTAGTTGGTTAGATTTTTGGTTACTTGGTTTGTTGGTTTGTTGGTTTGTTGGTTTGTTTGCTTGTTGGTTTGTTGGTTTGTTGGTTTGTTGATTTGTTGGTTTGTTGGTTTTTTGGTTTGTTGGTTTGTTGGTTTGTTGGCTTGTTGGTTTGTTGGTTTGTTGGCTTTTTTGTTTGTTGGTTTGTTGGCTTGTTGGTTTGTTGGCTTGTTGGTTTGTTGGCTTTTTGGTTTGTTGGTTTGTTGGTTTGTTGGCTTGTTGGTTTGTTGGTTTGTTGGCTTGTTGGTTTGTAGGTTTGTTGGCTTGTTGGCTTGTTGGTTTGTTGGTTTGTTGGCTTGTTAGTTACTTAGTTTAATGGTTTGTTGGTTTGTTGGGTTGTTGGCTTGTTGGCTTGTTGGTTTGTTGGTTTGTTGGCTTGTTGGCTTGTTGGTTTGTTAGTTTGTTGACTTTTTGGTTACTTGGTTTGTTGATTTGTTGGTTTGTTGGCTTGTTGGCTTGTTGGTTTGTTAGTTTGTTGGTTTGTTGGCTTGTTGGCTTGTTGGTTTGTTGGCTTGTTGGTTTGTTAGTTTGTTGGCTTGTTGGTTTGTTGGTTTGTTGGCTTGTTGGCTTGTTGCTTTATTGGTTTGTTGGTTTGTTGGTTTGTTGGTTTGTTGGCTTGTTGGCTTGTTGGTTTGTTAGTTTGTTAGATTTTTGGTTACTTGGTTTGTTGGTTTGTTGGTTTGTTGGTTTGTTTGCTTGTTGGTTTGTTGGTTTGTTGGTTTGTTGGTTTGTTAGTTTTTTGGTTTGTTGGTTTGTTGGTTTGTTGGCTTGTTGGTTTGTTGGTTTGTTGGCTTTTTTGTTTGTTGGTTTGTTGGCTTGTTGGTTTTTTGGTTTGTTAGTTTGTTGGTTTGTTGGTTTGTTTGTTTGTTGGTTTATTTGTTTGTTGGTTTGTTGGTTTGTCGGTTTGTTGGTTTGTTGGTTTTTTGGTTTGTTGGTTTGTTGGTTAGTTCGTTTGTTGGTTTGTTAGTTTGTTGGTTTGCTGGCTTGTTGGCTTGTTGGTTTGTTGGTTTGTTGGCTTGTTGGTTACTTAAATTGTTGGTTTGTTGGTTTGTTGATTTGTTGGCTTGTTGGCTTGTTGGTTTGTTGGTTTATTGGTTAGTTCGTTTGTTGGTTTGTTAGTTTGTTGGTTTGCTGGCTTGTTGGCTTGTTGGTTTGTTGGTTTTTTGGTTTGTTAGTTTGTTGGTTTGTTGGTTTGTTTGTTTGTTGGTTTATTTGTTTGTTGGTTTGTTGGTTTGTTGGCTTGTTGGCTTGTTGGTTTGTTGGCTTGTTGGTTTGTTAGTTTGTTGGTTTGTTGGCTGTTGGCTTGTTGGTTTGTCGGCTTGTTGGTTTGTTAGTTTGTTGGCTTGTTGGTTTGTTGGTTTGTTGGCTTGTTGGCTTGTTGCTTTGTTGGGTTGTTGGTTTGTTGGCTTGTTGGTTTGTTGGCTTGTTGGCTTGTTGGTTTGTTAGTTTGTTAGATTTTTGGTTACTTGGTTTGTTGGTTTGTTGGTTTGTTGGTTTGTTGGCTTGTTTGTTTGTTGGTTTGTTGGCTTGTTGGTTTGTTGGCTTGTTGGTTTGTTGGTTTGTTGATTTGTTGGCTTGTTGGCTTGTTGGTTTGTTGGTTTATTGGTTAGTTCGTTTGTTAGTTTGTTAGTTTGTTGGTTTGCTGGCTTGTTGGCTTGTTGGTTTGTTGGTTTTTTGGTTTGTTAGTTTGTTGGTTCGTTGGTTTGTTTGTTTGTTGGTTTATTTGTTTGTTGGTTTGTTGGTTTGTTGGCTTGTTGGCTTGTTGGTTTGTTGGCTTGTTGGTTTGTTAGTTTGTTGGTTTGTTGGCTTGTTGGCTTGTTGGTTTGTTGGCTTGTTGGTTTGTTAGTTTGTTGGCTTGTTGGTTTGTTGGTTTGTTGGCTTGTTGGCTTGTTGCTTTGTTGGTTTGTTGGTTTGTTGGTTTGTTGGTTTGTTGGCTTGTTGGCTTGTTGGTTTGTTAGTTGGTTAGATTTTTGGTTACTTGGTTTGTTGGTTTGTTGGTTTGTTGGTTTGTTTGCTTGTTGGTTTGTTGGTTTGTTGGTTTGTTGATTTGTTGGTTTGTTGGTTTTTTGGTTTGTTGGTTTGTTGGTTTGTTGGCTTGTTGGTTTGTTGGTTTGTTGGCTTTTTTGTTTGTTGGTTTGTTGGCTTGTTGGTTTGTTGGCTTGTTGGTTTGTTGGCTTTTTGGTTTGTTGGTTTGTTGGTTTGTTGGCTTGTTGGTTTGTTGGTTTGTTGGCTTGTTGGTTTGTAGGTTTGTTGGCTTGTTGGCTTGTTGGTTTGTTGGTTTGTTGGCTTGTTAGTTACTTAGTTTAATGGTTTGTTGGTTTGTTGGGTTGTTGGCTTGTTGGCTTGTTGGTTTGTTGGTTTGTTGGCTTGTTGGCTTGTTGGTTTGTTAGTTTGTTGACTTTTTGGTTACTTGGTTTGTTGATTTGTTGGTTTGTTGGCTTGTTGGCTTGTTGGTTTGTTAGTTTGTTGGTTTGTTGGCTTGTTGGCTTGTTGGTTTGTTGGCTTGTTGGTTTGTTAGTTTGTTGGCTTGTTGGTTTGTTGGTTTGTTGGCTTGTTGGCTTGTTGCTTTATTGGTTTGTTGGTTTGTTGGTTTGTTGGTTTGTTGGCTTGTTGGCTTGTTGGTTTGTTAGTTTGTTAGATTTTTGGTTACTTGGTTTGTTGGTTTGTTGGTTTGTTGGTTTGTTTGCTTGTTGGTTTGTTGGTTTGTTGGTTTGTTGGTTTGTTAGTTTTTTGGTTTGTTGGTTTGTTGGTTTGTTGGCTTGTTGGTTTGTTGGTTTGTTGGCTTTTTTGTTTGTTGGTTTGTTGGCTTGTTGGTTTTTTGGTTTGTTAGTTTGTTGGTTTGTTGGTTTGTTTGTTTGTTGGTTTATTTGTTTGTTGGTTTGTTGGTTTGTTGGCTTGTTGGCTTGTTGGTTTGTTGGCTTGTTGGTTTGTTAGTTTGTTGGTTTGTTGGCTTGTTGGCTTGTTGGTTTGTTGGCTTGTTGGTTTGTTAGTTTGTTGGCTTGTTGGTTTGTTGGTTTGTTGGCTTGTTGGCTTGTTGCTTTGTTGGTTTGTTGGTTTGTTGGGTTGTTGGTTTGTTGGCTTGTTGGCTTGTTGGTTTGTTAGTTTGTTAGATTTTTGGTTACTTGGTTTGTTGGTTTGTTGGTTTGTTGGTTTGTTGGTTTGTTGGCTTGTTTGTTTGTTGGTTTGTTGGCTTGTTAGTTTGTTGGTTTGTTGGCTTGTTGGCTTGTTGGTTTGTTGGCTTGTTGGTTTGTCAGTTTGTTGGCTTGTTGGTTTGTTGGTTTGTTGGCTTGTTGGCTTGTTGCTTTGTTGGTTTGTTGGTTTGTTGATTTGTTGGCTTGTTGGCTTGTTGGTTTGTTGGTTTATTGGTTAGTTCGTTTGTTGGTTTGTTAGTTTGTTGGTTTGTTGGCTTGTTGGCTTGTTGGCTTGTTGGCTTGTTTGTTTGTTAGTTTGTTGGCTTGTTGGTTTGTTGGTTTGTTGGCTTGTTGGCTTGTTGCTTTGTTGGTTTGTTGGTTTGTTGGGTTGTTGGTTTGTTGGCTTGTTGGCTTGTTGGTTTGTTAGTTTGTTAGATTTTTGGTTACTTGGTTTGTTGGTTTGTTGGTTTGTTGGTTTGTTTGCTTGTTGGTTTGTTGGTTTGTTGGTTTGTTGGCTTGTTTGTTTGTTGGTTTGTTGGCTTGTTAGTTTGTTGGTTTGTTGGCTTGTTGGCTTGTTGGTTTGTTGGCTTGTTGGTTTGTTAGTTTGTTGGCTTGTTGGTTTGTTGGTTTGTTGGCTTGTTGGCTTATTGCTTTGTTGGTTTGTTGGTTTGTTGATTTGTTGGCTTGTTGGCTTGTTGGTTTGTTGGTTTATTGGTTAGTTCGTTTGTTGGTTGGCTTGTTGGCTTGTTGGTTTGTTGGCTTGTTGGTTTGTTAGTTTGTTGGCTTGTTGGTTTGTTGGCTTGTTGGTTTGTTAGTTTGTTAGATTTTTGGTTACTTGGTTTGTTGGTTTGTTGGTTTGTTGGTTTGTTTGCTTGTTGGTTTGTTGGTTTGTTGGTTTGTTGGTTTATTTGTTTGTTGGTTCGTTGGTTTGTTGGTTTTTTGGTTTGTTAGTTTGTTGGTTTGTTGGTTTGTTTGTTTGTTGGTTTATTTGTTTGTTGGTTTGTTGGTTTGTTGGCTTGTTGGCTTGTTGGTTTGTTGGCTTGTTGGTTTGTTAGTTTGTTGGTTTGTTGGCTTGTTGGCTTGTTGGTTTGTTGGCTTGTTGGTTTGTTAGTTTGTTGGCTTGTTGGTTTGTTGGTTTGTTGGCTTGTTGGCTTGTTGGTTTGTTGGCTTGTTGGCTTGTTGCTTTGTTGGTTTGTTGGTTTGTTCATTTGTTGGCTTGTTGGCTTGTTGGTTTGTTGGTTTATTGGTTAGTTCGTTTGTTGGTTTGTTAGTTTGTTGGTTTGTTAGTTTGTTGGGTTGTTGGTTTGTTTGTTTGTTGGTTTATTTGTTTGTTGGTTTGTTGGTTTGTTGGCTTGTTGGCTTGTTGGTTTGTTGGCTTGTTGGTTTGTTAGTTTGTTGGTTTGTTGGCTTGTTGGCTTGTTGGTTTGTTGGCTTGTTGGTTTGTTAGTTTGTTGGCTTGTTGGTTTGTTGGTTTGTTGGCTTATTGGGTTGTTGCTTTGTTGGTTTGTTGGTTTGTTGATTTGTTGGCTTGTTGGCTTGTTGGTTTGTTGGTTTGTTGGTTTATTTGTTTGTTGGTTGGTTCGCTGGTTTGTTGGTTTTTTGGTTTGTTAGTTTGTTGGTTTGTTGGTTATGTTTGTTTGTTGGTTTATTTGTTTGTTGCTTTTTTGGTTTGTTGGTTTGTTGGCTTGTTGGCTTGTTGGTTTGTAAGTTTGTTGGCTTTTTGGTTACTTGGTTTGTTGGTTTGTTGGATTGTTGGTTTGTTGGCTTGTTGGTTTGTTGGTTTGTTGGCTTGTTGGTTTGTTGGTTTGTTGGTTTGTTGGTTTGTTGGTTTGTTGGTTTGTTGGTTTTTTGGTTTGTTGGTTTGTTGGTTTGTTGGTTTGTTGGCTTGTTGGTTTCTTGGTTTGTTGGCTATTTGGCTTGTTGGTTTGTTGGTTTGTTGGCTTGTTGGTTACTTAGTTTGTTGGTTTGATGGTTTGTTGGTTTGTTAGCTTGTTGGCTTGTTGGTTTGTTGGTTTTTTGGTTTGTTGGTTTGTTGGTTTGTTGGTTTGTTGGTTTATTTGTTTGTTGGTTTGTTAGCTTGTTGGTTTGTTGGTTTGTTGGCTTGTTGGCTTGTTGGTTTGTTGGTTTGTTTGTTTGTTGGTTTGTTGGTTTGTTGGTTTATTGGTTTGTTGGTTTGTTGGTTTGTTGGCTTGTTGGTTTGTTGGTTTGTTGGTTTGTTGGCTTGTTGGTTTGTTGGTTTGTTGGTTTGTTGGTTTGTTGGTTTGTTGGTTTGTTGGTTTGTTGCTTTGTTGGCTTGTTGGCTTGTTGGTTTGTTGGTTTGTTGGCTTGTTGGTTTGTTGGTTTTTTGGCTTGTTGGCTTGTTGCTTTGTTGGTTTGTTGGTTTGTTGGCTTATTGGCTTATTGGTCTGTTAGTTTGTTGGCTTTTTGTTTACTTGGTTTGTTGGTTTGTAGGCTTGTTGGTTTGTTGGTTTGTTGGTTTGTTGGCTTGTTGGCTTGTTGGTTTGTTGGTTAGTTGGTTTTTTGGTTTGTTGGTTTGTTGGTTTTTTGGTTTGTTGGTTTGTTGGTTTGTTGCCTTGTTGGTTTGTTGGTTTGTTGGCTTGTTGGCTTGTTGGTTTGTTGGTTTGGTGGTTTGTTGGTTTGTTGGCTTGTTGGTTACTTAGTTTGTTGGTTTGTTGGTTTGTTGATTTGTTGGCTTGTTGGCTTTTTGGTTTGTTGGTTTATTGGTTAGTTCGTTTGTTGGTTTGTTAGTTTGTTGGTTTGCTGGCTTGTTGGCTTGTTGGTTTGTTGGTTTTTTGGTTTGTTAGTTTGTTGGTTTGTTGGTTTGTTTGTTTGTTGGTTTATTTGTTTGTTGGTTTGTTGGTGTGTTGGCTTGTTTGGCTTGTTGGTTTGTTGGCTTGTTGGTTTGTTAGTTTGTTGGTTTGTTGGTTTGTTGGCTTGTTGGTTTGTTGGCTTGTTGGTTTGTTAGTTTGTTGGCTTGTTGGTTTGTTGGTTTGTTGGCTTGTTGGCTTGTTGCTTTGTTGGTTTGTTGGTTTGTTGGCTTGTTGGTTTGTTGGCTTGTTGGCTTGTTGGTTTGTTAGTTTGTTAGATTTTTGGTTACTTGGTTTGTTGGTTTGTTGGTTTGTTGGTTTGTTTGCTTGTTGGTTTGTTGGTTTGTTGGTTTGTTGGTTTGTTGGTTTGTTGGTTTTTTGGTTTGTTGGTTTGTTGGTTTGTTGGCTTGTTGGTTTGTTGGTTTGTTGGCTTTTTTGTTTGTTGGTTTGTTGGCTTGTTGGTTTGTTGGCTTGTTGGTTTGTTGGTTTTTTGGTTTGTTGGTTTGTTGGTTTGTTGGCTTGTTGGTTTGTTGGTTTGTTGGCTTGTTGGTTTGTAGGTTTGTTGGCTTGTTGGCTTGTTGGTTTGTTGGTTTGTTGGCTTGTTTGTTACTTAGTTTGTTGGTTTGTTGGGTTGTTGGCTTGTTGGCTTGTTGGTTTGTTGGTTTGTTGGCTTGTTGGCTTGTTGGTTTGTTAGTTTGTTGACTTTTTGGTTACTTGGTTTGTTGATTTGTTGGTTTGTTGGCTTGTTGGCTTGTTGGTTTTTTGGTTGGTTGGCTGTTGGTTTGTTGGTTTGTTGGTTTGTTGGCTTGTTGGCTTGTTGGTTTGTTGGTTTGTTGGCTTGTTGGTTTGTTAGTTTTTTGGCTTGTTGGCTTGTTGCTTTGTTGGTTTGTTGGTTTGTTGGCTTGTTGGCTTATTGGTTTGTTAGTTTGTTGGCTTTTTGTTTACTTGGTTTGTTGGTTTGTTGGTTTGTAGGCTTGTTGGTTTGTTGGTTTGTTGGTTTGTTGGCTTGTTGGCTTGTTGGTTTTTTGGTTAGTTGGTTTGTCGGTTTGTTGGTTTGTTGGTTTTTTGGTTTGTTGGTTTGTTGGTTTGTTGCCTTGTTGGTTTGTTGGTTTGTTGGCTTGTTGGCTTGTTGGTTTGTTGGTTTGTTAACTTGTTGGTTACTTAAATTGTTGGTTTGTTGGTTTGTTGATTTGTTGGCTTGTTGGCTTGTTGGTTTGTTGGTTTATTGGTTAGTTCGTTTGTTGGTTTGTTAGTTTGTTGGTTTGCTGGCTTGTTGGCTTGTTGGTTTGTTGGTTTTTTGGTTTGTTAGTTTGTTGGTTTGTTGGTTTGTTTGTTTGTTGGTTTATTTGTTTGTTGGTTTGTTGGTTTGTTGGCTTGTTGGCTTGTTGGCTTGTTGGCTTGTTGGCTTGTTGGTTTGTTGGTTTGTTGGCTTGTTGGCTTGTTGGTTTGTTAGTTTGTTGACTTTTTGGTTACTTGGTTTGTTGATTTGTTGGTTTGTTGGCTTGTTGGCTTGTTGGTTTGTTGGTTTGTTGGCTTGTTGGTTTGTTGGTTTGTTGGCTTGTTGGTTTGTTGGTTTGTTGGCTAGTTGGTTTGTTGGTTTGTTGGTTTGTTGGTTTGTTGGTTTATTTGTTTGTTGGTTCGTTGGCTTGTTGGTTTGTTGGTTTGTTGGTTTGTTGGTTTGTTAGTTTGTTGGTTTGTGTGTTTGTTGGCTTGTTGGTTTGTTGGTTTGTTGGCTTTTTGGCTTGTTGGTTTGTTGGTTTGTTGGCTTGTTGGTTACTTATTTTGTTGGTTACTAAGTTTGTTGGTTTGTTGGTTTGTTGGTTTGTTGGCTTGTTGGTTTGTTGGTTTGTTGGCTTGTTGGCTTGTTGGATTGTTGGTTTGTTGGCTAGTTGGTTTGTTGGTTTGTTGGTTTGTTGGTTTATTTGTTTGTTGGTTCGTTGGTTTGTTGGTTTGTTAGTTTGTTGGGTTGTTGGTTTGTTTGTTTGTTGGTTTATTTGTTTGTTGGTTTGTTGGTTTGTTGGCTTGTTGGTTTGTTGGCTTGTTGGTTTGTTAGTTTGTTGGCTTGTTGGTTTGTTGGTTTGTTGGCTTATTGGGTTGTTGCTTTGTTGGTTTGTTGGTTTGTTGATTTGTTGGCTTGTTGGTGTGTTGGTTTGTTGGTTTATTTGTTTGTTGGTTCGTTGGTTTGTTGGTTTTTTGGTTTGTTAGTTTGTTGGTTTGTTGGTTTGTTTGTTTGTTGGTTTATTTGTTTGTTGGTTTGTTAGTTTGTTGGCTTGTTGGCTTGTTGGTTTGTTGGCTTGTTGGTTTGTTAGTTTGTTGGTTTGTTGGCTTGTTGGCTTGTTGGCTTGTTGGCTTGTTGGTTTGTTAGTTTGTTGGCTTGTTGGTTTGTTGGTTTGTTGGCTTGTTGGCTTGTTGCTTTGTTGGTTTGTTGGTTTGTTGATTTGTTGGCTTGTTGGCTTGTTGGTTTGTTGGTTTATTGGTTAGTTCGTTTGTTGGTTTGTTAGTTTGTTGGTTTGCTGGCTTGTTGGCTTGTTGGTTTGTTGGTTTTTTGGTTTGTCAGTTTGTTGGTTCGTTGGTTTGTTTGTTTGTTGGTTTATTTGTTTGTTGGTTTGTTGGTTTGTTGGCTTGTTGGCTTGTTGGTTTGTTGGCTTGTTGGTTTGTTAGTTTGTTGGTTTGTTGGTTTGTTGGCTTGTTGGCTTGTTGGTTTGTTAGTTTGTTGACTTTTTGGTTACTTGGTTTGTTGATTTGTTGGTTTGTTGGCTTGTTGGCTTGTTGGTTTGTTGGTTTGTTGGCTGTTGGTTTGTTGGTTTGTTGGTTTGTTGGCTTGTTGGCTTGTTGGTTTGTTGGTTTGTTGGCTTGTTGGTTGGTGGTTTTTTGGCTTGTTGGCTTATTGCTTTGTTGGTTTGTTGGTTTGTTGGCTTGTTGGCTTATTGGTTTGTTAGTTTGTTGGCTTTTTGTTTACTTGGTTTGTTGGTTTGTTGGTTTGTAGGCTTGTTGGTTTTTTGGTTAGTTGGTTTGTCGGTTTGTTGGTTTGTTGGTTTTTTGGTTTGTTGGTTTGTTGGTTTATTGCCTTGTTGGTTTGTTGGTTTGTTGGCTTGTTGGCTTGTTGGTTTGTTGGTTTGTTGGCTTGTTGGTTACTTAGTTTGTTGGTTTGTTGGTTTGTTGATTTGTTGGCTTGTTGGCTTGTTGGTTTGTTGGTTTATTGGTTAGTTCGTTTGTTGGTTTGTTAGTTTGTTGGTTTGCTGGCTTGTTGGCTTGTTGGTTTGTTGGTTTTTTGGTTTGTTAGTTTGTTGGTTTGTTGGTTTGTTTGTTTGTTGGTTTATTTGTTTGTTGGTTTGTTGGTTTGTTGGCTTGTTGGCTTGTTGGTTTGTTGGCTTGTTGGTTTGTTAGTTTGTTGGTTTGTTGGCTTGTTGGCTTGTTGGTTTGTTGGCTTGTTGGTTTGTTAGTTTGTTGGCTTGTTGGTTTGTTGGTTTGTTGGCTTGTTGGCTTGTTGCTTTGTTGGTTTGTTGGTTTGTTTGCTTGTTGGTTTGTTGGTTTGTTGGTTTATTGGTTTGTTGGTTTTTTGGTTTGTTGGTTTGTTGGTTTGTTGGCTTGTTGGTTTGTTGGTTTGTTGGCTTGTTTGTTTGTTGGTTTGTTGGCTTGTTGGTTTGTTGGCTTGTTGGTTTGTTGGTTTTTTGGTTTGTTGGTTTGTTAATTTGTTGGCTTGTTGGTTTGTTGGTTTGTTGGCTTGTTGGTTTGTTAGTTTGTTGGCTTGTTGGCTTGTTGGTTTGTTGGTTTGTTGGCTTGTTGGTTACTTAGTTTGTTGGTTTGTTGGTTTGTTGGCTTGTTGGCTTGTTGGCTTGTTGGTTTGTTGGTTTGTTGGCATGTTGGCTTGTTGGTTTGTTAGTTTGTTGACTTTTTGGTTACTTGGTTTGTTGATTTGTTGGTTTGTTGGCTTGTTGTGTTGTTGGTTTGTTGGTTTGTTGGCTTGTTGGTTTGTTGGTTTGTTGGCTTGTTGGTTTGTTGGTTTGTTGGCTAGTTGGTTTGTTGGTTTGTTGGTTTGTTGGTTTGTTGGTTTATATGTTTGTTGGTTCGTTGGCTTGTTGGTTTGTTGGTTTGTTGGTTTGTTGGTTTGTTAGTTTGTTGGTTTGTGTATTTGTTGGCTTGTTATTTTGTTGGTTTGTTGGCTTGTTGGCTTGTTGGTTTGTTGGTTTGTTGGCTTGTTGGTTACTTATTTTGTTGGTTACTAAGTTTGTTGGTTTGTTGGTTTGTTGGTTTGTTGGCTTGTTGGTTTGTTGGTTTGTTGGCTTGTTGGCTTGTTGGTTTGTTGGTTTTTTGGTTTGTTGGTTTTTTGGTTTGTTGGTTTGTTGGTTTGTTGGTTTATTTGTTTGTTGGTTTGTTGGCTTGTTTGTTGGTTTGTTGGTTTGTTGGCTTGTTGGCTTGTTGGTTTGTTAGTTTGTTGGCTTTTTGGTTACTTATTTTGTTGGTTACTAAGTTTGTTGGTTTGTTGGTTTGTTGGTTTGTTGGCTTGTTGGTTTGTTGGTTTGTTGGCTTGTTGGCTTGTTGGTTTGTTGGCTTGTTGGTTTGTTAGTTTGTTGGCTTGTTGGTTTGTTGGCTTGTTGGCTTGTTGCTTTGTTGGTTTGTTGGTTTGTTGGCTTGTTGGTTTGTCGGTTTGTTGGCTTGTTGGTTTGTTAGTTTGTTAGATTTTTGGTTACTTGGTTTGTTGGTTTGTTGGTTTGTTTGCTTGTTGGTTTTTTGGTTTGTTGGTTTGTTGGTTTGTTGGTTTTTTGGTTTGTTGGTTTGTTGGTTTGTTGGCTTGTTGGTTTGTTGGTTTGTTGGCTTTTTTGTTTGTTGGTTTGTTGGCTTGTTGGTTTGTTGGCTTGTTGGTTTGTTGGTTTTTTGGTTTGTTGGTTTGTTGGTTTGTTGGTTTGTTGGCTTGTTGGCTTGTTGGTTTGTTGGTTTGTTGGCTGTTGGTTTGTTAGTTTGTTGGTTTGTTGGCTTGTTGGCTTGTTGGTTTGTCGGTTTTTTGGCTTGTTGGTTTGTTGGTTTTTTGGCTTGTTGGCTTATTGCTTTGTTGGTTTGTTGGTTTGTTGGCTTGTTGGCTTATTGGTTTGTTAGTTTGTTGGCTTTTTGTTTACTTGGTTTGTTGGTTTGTTGGTTTGTAGGCTTGTTGGTTTTTTGGTTAGTTGGTTTGTCGGTTTGTTGGTTTGTTGGTTTTTTGGTTTGTTGGTTTGTTGGTTTGTTGCCTTGTTGGTTTGTTGGTTTGTTGGCTTGTTGGCTTGTTGGTTTGTTGGTTTGTTGGCTTGTTGGTTACTTAGTTTGTTGGTTTGTTGGTTTGTTGGTTTGTTGATTTGTTGGCTTGTTGGCTTGTTGGTTTGTTGGCTTGTTGGTTTGTTGGTTTGTTGGCTTGTTAGTTTGTTGGTTTGCTGGCTTGTTGGCTTGTTGGTTTGTTGGTTTTTTGGTTTGTTAGTTTGTTGGTTTGCTGGTTTGTTTGTTTGTTGGTTTATTTGTTTGTTGGTTTGTTGGTTTGTTGGCTTGTTGGCTTGTTGGTTTGTTGGCTTGTTGGTTTGTTAGTTTGTTGGTTTGTTGGCTTGTTGGCTTGTTGGTTTGTTGGCTTGTTGGTTTGTTAGTTTGTTGGCTTGTTGGTTTGTTGGTTTGTTGGCTTGTTGGCTTGTTGCTTTATTGGTTTGTTGGTTTGTTGGCTTGTTGGTTTGTTGGCTTGTTGGCTTGTTGGTTCGTTAGTTTGTTAGATTTTTGGCTACTTGGTTTGTTGGTTTGTTGGTTTGTTGGTTTGTTTGCTTGTTGGTTTGTTGGTTTGTTGGTTTGTTGGTTTGTTGGTTTGTTGGTTTTTTGGTTTGTTGGTTTGTTGGTTTGTTGGCTTGTTGGTTTGTTGGTTTGTTGGCTTGTTTGTTTGTTGGTTTGTTGGCTTGTTGGTTTGTTGGCTTGTTGGTTTGTTGGTTTTTTGGTTTGTTGGTTTGTTGGTTTGTTGGCTTGTTGGTTTGTTGGTTTGTTGGCTTGTTGGTTTGTTGGTTTGTTGGCTTGTTGGCTTGTTGGTTTGTTGGTTTGTTGGCTTGTTGGTTACTTAGTTTGTTGGTTTGTTGGTTTGTTGGCTTGTTGGCTTGTTGGCTTGTTGGTTTGTTGGTTTGTTGGCTTGTTGGCTTGTTGGTTTGTTAGTTTGTTGACTTTTTGGTTACTTGGTTTGTTGATTTGTTGGTTTGTTGGCTTGTTGGCTTGTTGGTTTGTTGGTTTGTTGGCTTGTTGGTTTGTTGGTTTGTTGGCTTGTTGGTTTGTTGGTTTGTTGGCTAGTTGGTTTGTTGGTTTGTTGGTTTGTTGGTTTGTTGGTTTATTTGTTTGTTGGTTCGTTGGCTTGTTGGTTTGTTGGTTTGTTGGTTTGTTGGTTTGTTAGTTTGTTGGTTTGTGTGTTTGTTGGCTTGTTGGTTTGTTGGTTTGTTGGCTTGTTGGCTTGTTGGTTTGTTGGTTTGTTGGCTTGTTGGTTACTTATTTTGTTGGTTACTAAGTTTGTTGGTTTGTTCGTTTGTTGGTTTGTTGGCTTGTTGGTTTGTTGGTTTGTTGGTTTGTTGGCTTGTTGGCTTGTTGGTTTGTTGGTTTTTTGGTTTGTTGGTTTTTTGGTTTGTTGGTTTGTTGGTTTGTTGGTTTATTTGTTTGTTGGTTTGTTGGCTTGTTGGTTTGTTGGTTTGTTGGTTTGTTGGCTTGTTGGCTTGTTGGTTTGTTAGTTGGTTGGCTTTTTGGTTACTTGGTTTGTTGGTTTGTTGGTTTGTTGGCTTGTGGGCTTGTTGGTTTGTTGGTTTGTTGGCTTGTTGGTTTGTTGGTTTGTTGGCTTGTTGGCTTGTTGCTTTGTTGGTTTGTTGGTTTGTTGGCTTGTTGGTTTGTTGGCTTGTTGGCTTGTTGGTTTGTTAGTTTGTTGGCTTTTTGGTTACTTGGTTTGTTGGTTTGTTGGCTTGTTGGTTTGTTGGTTTGTTGGTTTGTTGGTTTGTTGGTTTTTTGGTTTGTTGTTTTTTGGTTTGTTGGCTTGTTGGTTTGTTTGTTTGTTGGCTTGTTGGGGTGTTGGTTTGTTGGCTTGTTGGCTTGTTGGCTTGTTGGTTTGTTGGCTTGTTGGTTACTTGGTTTGTTTGTTTGTTGGTTTGTTGGTTTGTTGGCTTGTTGGTTTGTGGGTTTGTTGGTTTTTTGATTTGTTGGTTTATTTGTTTGTTGGTTTGTTGGCTTGTTGGTTTGTTGGGTTGTTGGTTTGTTGGTTTGTAGGTTTGTTAGTTTGTTGGCTTGTTGGTTTGTTGGTTTGTTGGCTTGTTGGCTTGTTTGTTTGTTGGTTTGTTGGCTTGTTGGTTACTTAGTTTGTTGGTTTGTTGGTTTGTTGGTTTGTTGGCTTGTTGGTTTGTTGGCTTGTTGGTTTGTTGGTTTTTTGGTTTGTTGGTTTGTTGGTTTGTTGGCTTGTTGGCTTGTTGGTTTGTTGGTTTGTTGGCTGTTGGTTTGTTGGTTTGTTGGTTTGTTGGTTTGTTGGCTTGTTGGCTTGTTGGTTTGTTGGTTTGTTGGCTTGTTGGTTTGTTGGTTTGTTGGCTTGTTGGCTTGTTGGTTTGTTGGTTTTTTGGTTTGTTGGTTTTTTGGTTTGTTGGTTTGTTGGTTTATTTGTTTGTTGGTTTGTTGGCTTGTTGGTTTGTTGGTTTGTTGGTTTGTTGCCTTGTTGGTTTGTTGGTTTGTTGGCTTGTTGGCTTGTTGGTTTGTTGGTTTGTTGGCTTGTTGGTTACTTAGTTTGTTGGTTTGTTGGTTTGTTGGTTTGTTGCCTTGTTGGTTTGTTGGTTTGTTGGCTTGTTGGTTTGTTGGCTTGTTGGTTTGTTGGTTTGTTGGCTTGTTAGTTTGTTGGTTTGCTGGCTTGTTGGCTTGTTGGTTTGTTGGTTTTTTGGTTTGTTAGTTTGTTGGTTTGTTGGTTTGTTTGTTTGTTGGGTTATTTGTTTGTTGGTTTGTTGGTTTGTTGGCTTGTTGGCTTGTTGGTTTGTTGGCTTGTTGGTTTGTTAGTTTGTTGGTTTGTTGGCTTGTTGGCTTGTTGGTTTGTTGGCTTGTTGGTTTGTTAGTTTGTTGGCTTGTTGGTTTGTTGGTTTGTTGGCTTGTTGGCTTGTTGCTTTGTTGGTTTGTTGGTTTGTTGGCTTGTTGGTTTGTTGGCTTGTTGGCTTGTTGGTTCGTTAGTTTGTTAGATTTTTGGTTACTTGGTTTGTTGGTTTGTTGGTTTGTTGGTTTGTTGGTTTGTTGGTTTGTTTGCTTGTTGGTTTGTTGGTTTGTTGGTTTGTTGGTTTGTTGGTTTGTTGGTTTTTTGGTTTGTTGGTTTGTTGGTTTGTTGGCTTGTTGGTTTGTTGGTTTGTTGGCTTGTTTGTTTGTTGGTTTGTTGGCTTGTTGGTTTGTTGGCTTGTTGGTTTGTTGGTTTTTTGGTTTGTTGGTTTGTTGGTTTGTTGGCTTGTTGGTTTGTTGGTTTGTTGGTTTGTTGGCTTGTTGGCTTGTTGGTTTGTTGGTTTGTTGGCTTGTTGGTTACTTAGTTTGTTGGTTTGTTGGTTTGTTGGCTTGTTGGCCTGTTGGCTTGTTGATTTGTTGGTTTGTTGGCTTGTTGGCTTGTTGGTTTGTTAGTTTGTTGACTTTTTGGTTACTTGGTTTGTTGATTTGTTGGTTTGTTGGCTTGTTGGCTTGCTGGTTTGTTGGTTTGTTGGCTTGTTGGTTTGTTGGTTTGTTGGCTTGTTGGTTTGTTGGTTTGTTGGCTAGTTGGTTTGTTGATTTGTTGGTTTGTTGGTTTGTTGGTTTATTTGTTTGTTGGTTCGTTGGCTTGTTGGTTTGTTGGTTTGTTGGTTTGTTGGTTTGTTAGTTTGTTGGTTTGTGTGTTTGTTGGCTTGTTGGTTTGTTGGTTTGTTGGCTTGTTGGCTTGTTGGTTTGTTGGTTTGTTGGCTTGTTGGTTACTTATTTTGTTGGTTACTAAGTTTGTTGGTTTGTTCGTTTGTTGGTTTGTTGGCTTGTTGGTTTGTTGGTTTGTTGGCTTGTTGGCTTGTTGGTTTGTTGGTTTTTTGGTTTGTTGGTTTTTTGGTTTGTTGGTTTGTTGGTTTGTTGGTTTATTTGTTTGTTGGTTTGTTGGCTTGTTGGTTTGTTGGTTTGTTGGTTTGTTGGCTTGTTGGCTTGTTGGTTTGTTAGTTGGTTGGCTTTTTGGTTACTTGGTTTGTTGGTTTGTTGGTTTGTTGGCTTGTTGGCTTGTTGGCTTGTTGGTTTGTTGGTTTGTTGGCTTGTTGGTTTGTTGGTTTGTTGGCTTGTTGGCTTGTTGCTTTGTTGGTTTGTTGGTTTGTTGGCTTGTTGGTTTGTTGGCTTGTTGGCTTGTTGGTTTGTTAGTTTGTTGGCTTTTTGGTTACTTGGTTTGTTGGTTTGTTGGCTTGTTGGTTTGTTGGTTTGTTGGTTTGTTGGTTTGTTGGTGTTTTGGTTTGTTGTTTTGTTGGTTTGTTGGCTTGTTGGTTTGTTGGTTTGTTGGCTTGTTTGTTTGTTGGTTTGTTGGCTTGTTGGTTTGTTGGCTTGTTGGTTTGTTGGTTTTTTGGTTTGTTGGTTTGTTGGTTTGTTGGCTTGTTGGTTTGTTGGTTTGTTGGCTTGTTGGTTTGTTGGTTTGTTGGCTTGTTGGCTTGTTGGTTTGTTGGTTTGTTGGCTTGTTGGTTACTTAGTTTGTTGGTTTCTTGGTTTGTTGGCTTGTTGGCTTGTTGGCTTGTTGGTTTGTTGGTTTGTTGGCTTGTTGGCTTGTTGGTTTGTTAGTTTGTTGACTTTTTGGTTACTTGGTTTGTTGATTTGTTGGTTTGTTGGCTTGTTGGCTTGTTGGTTTGTTGGTTTGTTGGCTTGTTGGTTTGTTGGTTTGTTGGCTTGTTGGTTTGTTGGTTTGTTGGCTAGTTGGTTTGTTGGTTTGTTGGCTTGTTTGTTTGTTGGTTTGTTGGCTTGTTGGTTTGTTGGCTTGTTGGTTTGTTGGTTTTTTGGTTTGTTGGGTTGTTGGTTTGTTGGCTTGTTGGTTTGTTGGTTTGTTGGCTTGTTGGTTTGTTGGTTTGTTGGCTTGTTGGCTTGTTGGTTTGTTGGTTTGTTGGCTTGTTGGTTACTTAGTTTGTTGGTTTGTTGGTTTGTTGGCTTGTTGGCTTGTTGGCTTGTTGGTTTGTTGGTTTGTTGGCTTGTTGGCTTGTTGGTTTGTTAGTTTGTTGACTTTTTGGTTACTTGGTTTGTTGATTTGTTGGTTTGTTGGCTTGTTGGCTTGTTGGTTTGTTGGTTTGTTGGCTTGTTGGTTTGTTGGTTTGTTGGCTTGTTGGTTTGTTGGTTTGTTGGCTAGTTGGTTTGTTGGTTTGTTGGTTTGTTGGTTTGTTGGTTTATTTGTTTGTTGGTTCGTTGGCTTGTTGGTTTGTTGGTTTGTTGGTTTGTTGGTTTGTTAGTTTGTTGGTTTGTGTGTTTGTTGGCTTGTTGGTTTGTTGGTTTGTTGGCTTGTTGGCTTGTTGGTTTGTTGGTTTGTTGGCTTGTTGGTTACCTATTTTGTTGGTTACTAAGTTTGTTGGTTTGTTCGTTTGTTGGTTTGTTGGCTTGTTGGTTTGTTGGTTTGTTGGCTTGTTGGCTTGTTGGTTTGTTGGTTTTTTGGTTTGTTGGTTTTTTGGTTTGTTGGTTTGTTGGTTTGTTGGTTTGTTGGTTTATTTGTTTGTTGGTTTGTTGGCTTGTTGGTTTGTTGGTTTGTTGGTTTGTTGGCTTGTTGGCTTGTTGGTTTGTTAGTTGGTTGGCTTTTTGGTTACTTGGTTTGTTGGTTTGTTGGTTTGTTGGTTTGTTGGCTTGTGGGCTTGTTTGTTTGTTGGTTTGTTGGCTTGTTGGTTTGTTGGTTTGTTGGCTTGTTGGCTTGTTGCTTTGTTGGTTTGTTGGTTTGTTGGCTTGTTGGTTTGTTGGCTTGTTGGCTTGTTGGTTTGTTAGTTTGTTGGCTTTTTGGTTACTTGGTTTGTTGGTTTGTTGGCTTGTTGGTTTGTTGGTTTGTTGGTTTGTTGGTTTGTTGGTTTTTTGGTTTGTTGTTTTGTTGGTTTGTTGGCTTGTTGGTTTGTTGGTTTGTTGGCTTGTTGGGGTGTTGGTTTGTTGGCTTGTTGGCTTGTTGGCTTGTTGGTTTGTTGGCTTGTTGGTTACTTGGTTTGTTTGTTTGTTGGTTTGTTGGTTTGTTGGCTTGTTGGTTTGTGGGTTTGTTGGTTTTTTGATTTGTTGGTTTATTTGTTTGTTGGTTTGTTGGCTTGTTGGTTTGTTGGGTTGTTGGTTTGTTGGTTTGTTGGTTTGTAGGTTTGTTAGTTTGTTGGCTTGTTGGTTTGTTGGTTTGTTGGCTTGTTGGCTTGTTTGTTTGTTGGTTTGTTGGCTTGTTGGTTACTTAGTTTGTTGGTTTGTTGGTTTGTTGGTTTGTTGGCTTGTTGGTTTGTTGGTTTTTTGGTTTGTTGGTTTGTTGGTTTGTTGGCATGTTGGCTTGTTGGTTTGTTGGTTTGTTGGCTGTTGGTTTGTTGGTTTGTTGGTTTGTTGGTTTGTTGGCTTGTTGGCTTGTTGGTTTGTTGGTTTTTTGGCTTGTTGGTTTGTTGGTTTTTTGGCTTGTTGGCTTATTGCTTTGTTGGTTTGTTGGTTTGTTGGCTTGTTGGCTTATTGGTTTGTTAGTTTGTTGGCTTTTTGTTTACTTGGTTTGTTGGTTTGTTGGTTTGTAGGCTTGTTGGTTTTTTGGTTAGTTGGTTTGTCGGTTTGTTGGTTTGTTGGTTTTTTGGTTTGTTGGTTTGTTGGTTTGTTGCCTTGTTGGTTTGTTGGTTTGTTGGCTTGTTGGCTTGTTGGTTTGTTGGTTTGTTGGCTTGTTGGTTACTTAGTTTGTTGGTTTGTTGGTTTGTTGATTTGTTGGCTTGTTGGCTTGTTGGCTTGTTGGTTTGTTGGCTTGTTGGTTTGTTGGCTTGTTGGTTTGTTGGTTTTTTGGTTTGTTGGTTTGTTGGTTTGTTGGCTTGTTGGTTACTTAGTTTGTTGGTTTCTTGGTTTGTTGGCTTGTTGGCTTATTGCTTTGTTGGTTTGTTGGTTTGTTGGCTTGTTGGCTTATTGGTTTGTTAGTTTGTTGGCTTTTTGTTTACTTGGTTTGTTGGTTTGTTGGTTTGTAGGCTTGTTGGTTTTTTGGTTAGTTGGTTTGTCGGTTTGTTGGTTTGTTGGTTTTTTGGTTACTTGGTTTGTTGGTTTGTTGGTTTGTTGGTTTGTTGGTTTGTTGGTTTGTTGGCTTGTTTGTTTGTTGGTTTGTTGGCTTGTTGGTTTGTTGGCTTGTTGGTTTGTTGGTTTTTTGGTTTGTTGGTTTGTTGGTTTGTTGGCTTGTTGGTTTGTTGGTTTGTTGGCTTGTTGGTTTGTTGGTTTGTTGGCTTATTGCTTTGTTGGTTTGTTGGTTTGTTGGCTTGTTGGCTTATTGGTTTGTTAGTTTGTTGGCTTTTTGTTTACTTGGTTTGTTGGTTTGTTGGTTTGTAGGCTTGTTGGTTTTTTGGTTAGTTGGTTTGTCGGTTTGTTGGTTTGTTGGTTTTTTGGTTTGTTGGTTTGTTGGTTTGTTGCCTTGTTGGTTTGTTGGTTTGTTGGCTTGTTGGCTTGTTGGTTTGTTGGTTTGTTGGCTTGTTGGTTACTTAGTTTGTTGGTTTGTTGGTTTGTTGATTTGTTGGCTTGTTGGCTTGTTGGTTTGTTGGCTTGTTGGTTTGTTGGTTTGTTGGCTTGTTAGTTTGTTGGTTTGCTGGCTTGTTGGCTTGTTGGTTTGTTGGTTTTTTGGTTTGTTAGTTTGTTGGTTTGTTGGTTTGTTTGTTTGTTGGTTTATTTGTTTGTTGGTTTGTTGGTTTGTTGGCTTGTTGGCTTGTTGGTTTGTTGGCTTGTTGGTTTGTTAGTTTGTTGGTTTGTTGGCTTGTTGGCTTGTTGGTTTGTTGGCTTGTTGGTTTGTTAGTTTGTTGGCTTGTTGGTTTGTTGGTTTGTTGGCTTGTTGGCTTGTTGCTTTGTTGGTTTGTTGGTTTGTTGGCTTGTTGGTTTGTTGGCTTGTTGGCTTGTTGGTTTGTTAGTTTGTTAGATTTTTGGTTACTTGGTTTGTTGGTTTGTTGGTTTGATGGTTTGTTGGTTTGTTTGCTTGTTGGTTTGTTGGTTTGTTGGTTTGTTGGTTTGTTGGTTTGTTGGTTTTTTGGTTTGTTGGTTTGTTGGTTTGTTGGCTTGTTGGTTTGTTGGTTTGTTGGCTTGTTTGTTTGTTGGTTTGTTGGCTTGTTGGTTTGTTGGCTTGTTGGTTTGTTGGTTTTTTGGTTTGTTGGTTTGTTGGTTTGTTGTCTTGTTGGTTTGTTGGTTTGTTGGCTTGTTGGTTTGTTGGTTTGTTGGCTTGTTGGCTTGTTGGTTTGTTGGTTTGTTGGCTTGTTGGTTACTTAGTTTGTTGGTTTGTTGGTTTGTTGGCTTGTTGGCTTGTTGGCTTGTTGGTTTGTTGGTTTGTTGGCTTGTTGGCTTGTTGGTTTGTTAGTTTGTTGACTTTTTGGTTACTTGGTTTGTTGATTTGTTGGTTTGTTGGCTTGTTGGCTTGTTGGTTTTTTGGTTTGTTGGCTTGTTGGTTTGTTGGTTTGTTGGCTTGTTGGTTTGTTGGTTTGTTGGCTAGTTGGTTTGTTGGTTTGTTGGTTTGTTGGTTTGTTGGTTTATTTGTTTGTTGGTTCGTTGGCTTGTTGGTTTGTTGGTTTGTTGGTTTGTTGGTTTGTAAGTTTGTTGGTTTGTGTGTTTGTTGGCTTGTTGGTTTGTTGAATTGTTGGCTTGTTGGCTTGTTGGTTTGTTGGTTTGTTGGCTTGTTGGTTACTTATTTTGTTGGTTACTAAGTTTGTTGGTTTGTTGGTTTGTTGGTTTGTTGGCTTGTTGGTTTGTTGGTTTGTTGGCTTGTTAGCTTGTTGGTTTGTTGGTTTTTTGGTTTGTTGGTTTTTTGGTTTGTTGGTTTGTTGGTTTGTTGGTTTATTTGTTTGTTGGCTTGTTGGTTTGTTGGTTTGTTGGTTTGTTGGCTTGTTGGCTTGTTGGTTTGTTAGTTTGTTGGCTTTTTGGTTACTTGGTTTGTTGGTTTGTTGGCTTGTTGGTTTGTTGGTTTGTTGGTTTGTTGGTTTGTTGGCTTGTTGGCTTGTTGGTTTGTTGGTTTGTTGGCTTGTTGGTTTGTTGGTTTGTTGGCTTGTTGGCTTGTTGCTTTGTTGGTTTGTTGGTTTGTTGGCTTGTTGGTTTGTTGGCTTGTTGGCTTGTTGGTTTGTTAGTTTGTTGGCTTTTTGGTTACTTGGTTTGTTGGTTTGTTGGCTTGTTGGTTTGTTGGTTTGTTGGTTTGTTGGTTTGTTGGTTTTTTGGTTTGTTGTTTTGTTGGTTTGTTGGCTTGTTGGGTTGTTGGTTTGTTGGCTTGTTGGGGTGTTGGTTTGTTGGCTTGTTGGCTTGTTGGCTTGTTGGTTTGTTGGCTTGTTGGTTACTTGGTTTGTTTGTTTGTTGGTTTGTTCGTTTGTTGGCTTGTTGGTTTGTGGGTTTGTTGGTTTTTTGATTTGTTGGTTTATTTGTTTGTTGGTTTGTTGGCTTGTTGGTTTGTTGGGTTGTTGGTTTGTTGGTTTGTAGGTTTGTTAGTTTGTTGGCTTGTTGGTTTGTTGGTTTGTTGGCTTGTTGGCTTGTTTGTTTGTTGGTTTGTTGGCTTGTTGGTTACTTAGTTTGTTGGTTTGTTGGTTTGTTGGTTTATTGGTTTGTGGGCTTGTTGGCTTGCTGGTTTGTTGGTTAGTTCGTTTGTTGGGTTGGTAGTTTGTTGTTTGTTGGCTTGTTGGTTTGTTAGTTTGTTGGCTTTTTGGTTACCTGTTTTGTTGGTTTGTTGGCTTGTTGGCTTGTTGGTTTGTTGCTTTGTTCGTTTGATGGTTTGTTGGTTTGTAGGTTACTTGGTTTGTTGCTTTGTTGGTTTGTTGGCTTTTTGGTTTGTTGGCTTGTTGGTCTGTTGGTTTGTTGGTTTGTTGGCTTGTTGGCTTGTTGGTTTGTTGGTTTGTTGGTTTGTTGGTTTGTTGGTTTGTTGGTTTTTTGGTTTGTTGGTTTATATGTTTGTTGGTTTGTTGGCTTGTTGATTTGTTAGTTTGTTGGTTTGTTGGCTTGTTGGCTTGTTGGTTTGTTGGTTTGTTGGCTTGTTGGTTTGTTGGTTTGTTGGTTTGTTGGCTTGTTCGTTACTTAGTTTGTTGGTTTGTTGGCATGTTGGTTCGTTGGTTTGTTGGTTTGTTGGCTTGTTGGTTTGTTGGTTTGTTGGCTTGTTGGCTTTTTGGTTTGTTGGTTTGTTGGCTTGTTGGTTTGTTGGTTTGTTGGTTTGTTGGCTTGTTGGCTTTTGGTTTGTTGGTTTGTTGGTATGTTGGTTTGTTGGTTTGTTGGTTTGTTGGCTTGTTGGTTTGTTGGTTTGTTGGTTTGTTGGTTACTTAGTTTGTTGGTTTGTTGGTTTGTTGGTTTGTTGGTTTGTTGGCTTGTTGGCTTGTTGGTTTGTTGGCTTGTTGGTTTGTTGCTGTGTTGGTTTGTTGGCTCGTTAGTTTGTTGGCTTGTTGGTTTGTTGGTTTGTTGGTTTGTTGGCTTGTTGGTTTGTTGGCTTGTTGGCTTGTTGGTTTGTTGGTTTGTTGGCTTGTTGGTTTGTTGGTTTGTTTGCTTGTTGGTTTGTTGGTTTGTTGGTTTGTTGGTTTGTTGGTTTGTTGGTTTTTTGGTTTGTTGGTTTGTTGGTTTGTTGGCTTGTTGGTTTGTTGGTTTGTTGGCTTGTTTGTTTGTTGGTTTGTTGGCTTCTTGGTTTGTTGGCTTGTTGGTTTGTTGGTTTTTTGGTTTGTTGGTTTGTTGGTTTGTTGGCTTGTTGGTTTGTTGGTTTGTTGGCTTGTTGGTTTGTTGGTTTGTTGGCTTGTTGGCTTGTTGGTTTGTTGGTTTGTTGGCTTGTTGGTTACTTAGTTTGTTGGTTTATTGGCTTGTTGGCTTGTTGGTTTGTTGGTTTGTTGGCTTGTTGGCTTGTTGGTTTGTTAGTTTGTTGACTTTTTGGTTACATGGTTTGTTGATTTGTTGGTTTGTTGGCTTGTTGGCTTGTTGGTTTGTTGGTTTGTTGGCTTGTTGGTTTGTTGGTTTGTTGGCTTGTTGGTTTGTTGGTTTGTTGGCTAGTTGGTTTGTTGGTTTGTTGGTTTGTTGGTTTGTTGGTTTATTTGTTTGTTGGTTCGTTGGCTTGTTGGTTTGTTGGTTTGTTGGTTTGTTGGTTTGTTAGTTTGTTGGTTTGTGTGTTTGTTGGCTTGTTGGTTTGTTGGTTTGTTGGCTTGTTGGCTTGTTGGTTTGTTGGTTTGTTGGCTTGTTGGTTACTTATTTTGTTGGTTACTAAGTTTGTTGGTTTGTTGGTTTGTTGGTTTGTTGGCTTGTTGGTTTGTTGGTTTGTTGGCTTGTTGGCTTGTTGGTTTGTTGGTTTTTTGGTTTGTTGGTTTTTTGGTTTGTTGGTTTGTTGGTTTGTTGGTTTATTTGTTTGTTGGTTTGTTGGCCTGTTGGTTTGTTGGTTTGTTGGTTTGTTGGCTTGTTGGCTTGTTGGTTTGTTAGTTTATTGCCTTTTTGGTTACTTGGTTTGTTGGTTTGTTGGCTTGTTGGCTTGTTGATTTGTTGGTTTGTTGGCTTGTTGGTTTGTTGGTTTGTTGGCTTGTTGGCTTGTTGCTTTGTTGGTTTGTTGGTTTGTTGGCTTGTTGGTTTGTTGGCTTGTTGGCTTGTTAGTTTGTTAGTTTGTTGGCTTTTTGGTTACTTGGTTTGTTGGTTTGTTGGCTTGTTGGTTTGTTGGTTTGTTGGTTTGTTGGTTTGTTGGTTTTTTGGTTTGTTGTTTTGTTGGTTTGTTGGCTTGTTGGTTTGTTGGTTTGTTGGCTTGTTGGGGTGTTGGTTTGTTGGCTTGTTGGCTTGTTGGCTTGTTGGTTTGTTGGCTTGTTGGTTACTTGGTTTGTTTGTTTGTTGGTTTGTTGGTTTGTTGGCTTGTTGGTTTGTGGGTTTGTTGGTTTTGTTGGTTTTTTGGTTTGTTGGTTTATTTGTTTGTTGGTTTGTTGGCTTGTTGGTTTGTTGGGTTGTTGGTTACTTAGTTTGTTGGTTTGTTGGTTTGTTGGTTTATTGGTTTGTTGGCTTGTTGGCTTGTTGGTTTGTTGGTTAGTTCGTTTGTTGGTTTGGTAGTTTGTTGTTTGTTGGCTTGTTGGTTTGTTAGTATGTTGGCTTTTTGGTTACCTGTTTTGTTGGTTTGTTGGCTTGTTGGCTTGTTGGTTTGTTGCTTTGTTCGTTTGATGGTTTGTTGGTTTGTAGGTTACTTGGTTTGTTGCTTTGTTGGTTTGTTGGCTTTTTGGTTTGTTGGCTTGTTGGTCTGTTGGTTTGTTGGTTTGTTGGCTTGTTGGCTTGTTGGTTTGTTGGTTTGTTGGTTTGTTGGTTTGTTGGTTTGTTGGTTTTTTGGTTTGTTGGTTTATATGTTTGTTGGTTTGTTGGCTTGTTGATTTGTTGGTTTGTTGGTTTGTTGGTTTGTTGGCTTGTTGGCTTGTTGGTTTGTTGGTTTGTTGGCTTGTTGGTTTGTTGGTTTGTTGGTTTGTTGGTTTGTGGGCTTGTTGGCTTGCTGGTTTGTTGGTTAGTTCGTTTGTTGGGTTGGTAGTTTGTTGTTTGTTGGCTTGTTGGTTTGTTAGTTTGTTGGCTTTTTGGTTACCTGTTTTGTTGGTTTGTTGGCTTGTTGGCTTGTTGGTTTGTTGCTTTGTTCGTTTGATGGTTTGTTGGTTTGTAGGTTACTTGGTTTGTTGCTTTGTTGGTTTGTTGGCTTTTTGGTTTGTTGGCTTGTTGGTCTGTTGGTTTGTTGGTTTGTTGGCTTGTTGGCTTGTTGGTTTGTTGGTTTGTTGGTTTGTTGGTTTGTTGGTTTGTTGGTTTTTTGGTTTGTTGGTTTATATGTTTGTTGGTTTGTTGGCTTGTTGATTTGTTAGTTTGTTGGTTTGTTGGCTTGTTGGCTTGTTGGTTTGTTGGTTTGTTGGCTTGTTGGTTTGTTGGTTTGTTGGTTTGTTGGCTTGTTCGTTACTTAGTTTGTTGGTTTGTTGGCATGTTGGTTCGTTGGTTTGTTGGTTTGTTGGCTTGTTGGTTTGTTGGTTTGTTGGCTTGTTGGCTTTTTGGTTTGTTGGTTTGTTGGCTTGTTGGTTTGTTGGTTTGTTGGTTTGTTGGCTTGTTGGCTTTTGGTTTGTTGGTTTGTTGGTATGTTGGTTTGTTGGTTTGTTGGTTTGTTGGCTTGTTGGTTTGTTGGTTTGTTGGTTTGTTGGTTACTTAGTTTGTTGGTTTGTTGGTTTGTTGGTTTGTTGGCTTGTTGGCTTGTTGGTTTGTTGGCTTGTTGGTTTGTTGCTTTGTTGGTTTGTTGGCTCGTTAGTTTGTTGGCTTGTTGGTTTGTTGGTTTGTTGGTTTGTTGGCTTGTTGGTTTGTTGGCTTGTTGGCTTGTTGGTTTGTTGGTTTGTTGGCTTGTTGGTTTGTTGGTTTGTTTGCTTGTTGGTTTGTTGGTTTGTTGGTTTGTTGGTTTGTTGGTTTGTTGGTTTTTTGGTTTGTTGGTTTGTTGGTTTGTTGGCTTGTTGGTTTGTTGGTTTGTTGGCTTGTTTGTTTGTTGGTTTGTTGGCTTCTTGGTTTGTTGGCTTGTTGGTTTGTTGGTTTTTTGGTTTGTTGGTTTGTTGGTTTGTTGGCTTGTTGGTTTGTTGGTTTGTTGGCTTGTTGGTTTGTTGGTTTGTTGGCTTGTTGGCTTGTTGGTTTGTTGGTTTGTTGGCTTGTTGGTTACTTAGTTTGTTGGTTTATTGGCTTGTTGGCTTGTTGGTTTGTTGGTTTGTTGGCTTGTTGGCTTGTTGGTTTGTTAGTTTGTTGACTTTTTGGTTACATGGTTTGTTGATTTGTTGGTTTGTTGGCTTGTTGGCTTGTTGGTTTGTTGGTTTGTTGGCTTGTTGGTTTGTTGGTTTGTTGGCTTGTTGGTTTGTTGGTTTGTTGGCTAGTTGGTTTGTTGGTTTGTTGGTTTGTTGGTTTGTTGGTTTATTTGTTTGTTGGTTCGTTGGCTTGTTGGTTTGTTGGTTTGTTGGTTTGTTGGTTTGTTAGTTTGTTGGTTTGTGTGTTTGTTGGCTTGTTGGTTTGTTGGTTTGTTGGCTTGTTGGCTTGTTGGTTTGTTGGTTTGTTGGCTTGTTGGTTACTTATTTTGTTGGTTACTAAGTTTGTTGGTTTGTTGGTTTGTTGGTTTGTTGGCTTGTTGGTTTGTTGGTTTGTTGGCTTGTTGGCTTGTTGGTTTGTTGGTTTTTTGGTTTGTTGGTTTTTTGGTTTGTTGGTTTGTTGGTTTGTTGGTTTATTTGTTTGTTGGTTTGTTGGCCTGTTGGTTTGTTGGTTTGTTGGTTTGTTGGCTTGTTGGCTTGTTGGTTTGTTAGTTTATTGCCTTTTTGGTTACTTGGTTTGTTGGTTTGTTGGCTTGTTGGCTTGTTGATTTGTTGGTTTGTTGGCTTGTTGGTTTGTTGGTTTGTTGGCTTGTTGGCTTGTTGCTTTGTTGGTTTGTTGGTTTGTTGGCTTGTTGGTTTGTTGGCTTGTTGGCTTGTTAGTTTGTTAGTTTGTTGGCTTTTTGGTTACTTGGTTTGTTGGTTTGTTGGCTTGTTGGTTTGTTGGTTTGTTGGTTTGTTGGTTTGTTGGTTTTTTGGTTTGTTGTTTTGTTGGTTTGTTGGCTTGTTGGTTTGTTGGTTTGTTGGCTTGTTGGGGTGTTGGTTTGTTGGCTTGTTGGCTTGTTGGCTTGTTGGTTTGTTGGCTTGTTGGTTACTTGGTTTGTTTGTTTGTTGGTTTGTTGGTTTGTTGGCTTGTTGGTTTGTGGGTTTGTTGGTTTTTTGGTTTGTTGGTTTATTTGGTTGTTGGTTTGTTGGCTTGTTGGTTTGTTGGGTTGTTGGTTACTTAGTTTGTTGGTTTGTTGGTTTGTTGGTTTATTGGTTTGTTGGCTTGTTGGCTTGTTGGTTTGTTGGTTAGTTCGTTTGTTGGTTTGGTAGTTTGTTGTTTGTTGGCTTGTTGGTTTGTTAGTATGTTGGCTTTTTGGTTACCTGTTTTGTTGGTTTGTTGGCTTGTTGGCTTGTTGGTTTGTTGCTTTGTTCGTTTGATGGTTTGTTGGTTTGTAGGTTACTTGGTTTGTTGCTTTGTTGGTTTGTTGGCTTTTTGGTTTGTTGGCTTGTTGGTCTGTTGGTTTGTTGGTTTGTTGGCTTGTTGGCTTGTTGGTTTGTTGGTTTGTTGGTTTGTTGGTTTGTTGGTTTGTTGGTTTTTTGGTTTGTTGGTTTATATGTTTGTTGGTTTGTTGGCTTGTTGATTTGTTGGTTTGTTGGTTTGTTGGTTTGTTGGCTTGTTGGCTTGTTGGTTTGTTGGTTTGTTGGCTTGTTGGTTTGTTGGTTTGTTGGTTTGTTGGCTTGTTCGTTACTTAGTTTGTTGGTTTGTTGGCATGTTGGTTCGTTGGTTTGTTGGTTTGTTGGCTTGTTGGTTTGTTGGTTTGTTGGCTTGTTGGCTTTTTGGTTTGTTGGTTTGTTGGCTTGTTGGTTTGTTGGTTTGTTGGTTTGTTGGCTTGTTGGTTTTTGGTTTGTTGGTTTGTTGGTATGTTGGTTTGTTGGTTTGTTGGTTTGTTGGCTTGTTGGTTTGTTGGTTTGTTGCTTTATTGGTTTGTTGGTTTGTTGGTTTGTTGGTTTATTTGTTTGTTGGTTCGTTGGCTTGTTGGTTTGTTGGTTTGTTGGTTTGTTGGTTTGTTAGTTTGTTGGTTTGTGTGTTTGTTGGCTTGTTGGTTTGTTGGTTTGTTGGCTTGTTGGCTTGTTGGTTTGTTGGTTTGTTGGCTTGTTGGTTACTTATTTTGTTGGTTACTAAGTTTGTTGGTTTGTTCGTTTGTTGGTTTGTTGGCTTGTTGGTTTGTTGGTTTGTTGGCTTGTTGGCTTGTTGGTTTGTTGGTTTTTTGGTTTGTTGGTTTTTTGGTTTGTTGGTTTGTTGGTTTGTTGGTTTGTTGGTTTATTTGTTTGTTGGTTTGTTGGCTTGTTGGTTTGTTGGTTTGTTGGTTTGTTGGCTTGTTGGCTTGTTGGTTTGTTAGTTGGTTGGCTTTTTGGTTACTTGGTTTGTTGGTTTGTTGGTTTGTTGGCTTGTTGGCTTGTTGGTTTGTTGGTTTGTTGGCTTGTTGGTTTGTTGGTTTGTTGGCTTGTTGGCTTTTTGGTTTGTTGGTTTGTTGGCTTGTTGGTTTGTTGGTTTGTTGGTTTGTTGGCTTGTTGGCTTTTGGTTTGTTGGTTTGTTGGTATGTTGGTTTGTTGGTTTGTTGGTTTGTTGGCTTGTTGGTTTGTTGGTTTGTTGCTTTATTGGTTTGTTGGTTTGTTGGTTTGTTGGTTTATTTGTTTGTTGGTTCGTTGGCTTGTTGGTTTGTTGGTTTGTTGGTTTGTTGCTTTGTTAGTTTGTTGGTTTGTGTGTTTGTTGGCTTGTTGGTTTGTTGGTTTGTTGGCTTGTTGGCTTGTTGGTTTGTTGGTTTGTTGGCTTGTTGGTTACTTATTTTGTTGGTTACTAAGTTTGTTGGTTTGTTCGTTTGTTGGTTTGTTGGCTTGTTGGTTTGTTGGTTTGTTGGCTTGTTGGCTTGTTGGTTTGTTGGTTTTTTGGTTTGTTGGTTTTTTGGTTTGTTGGTTTGTTGGTTTGTTGGTTTGTTGGTTTATTTGTTTGTTGGTTTGTTGGCTTGTTGGTTTGTTGGTTTGTTGGTTTGTTGGCTTGTTGGCTTGTTGGTTTGTTAGTTGGTTGGCTTTTTGGTTACTTGGTTTGTTGGTTTGTTGGTTTGTTGGCTTGTTGGCTTGTTGGTTTGTTGGTTTGTTGGCTTGTTGGTTTGTTGGTTTGTTGGCTTGTTGGCTTGTTGGTTTGTTGGCTTGTTGGCTTGTTGGTTTGTTAGTTTGTTGGCTTTTTGGTTACTTGGTTTGTTGGTTTGTTGGCTTGTTGGTTTGTTGGTTTGTTGGTTTGTTGGTTTGTTGGTTTTTTGGTTTGTTGTTTTGTTGGTTTTTTGGCTTGTTGGTTTGTTGGTTTGTTGGCTTGTTGGGGTGTTGGTTTGTTGGCTTGTTGGCTTGTTGGCTTTTTGGTTTGTTGGCTTGTTGGGTCCTTGGTTTGTTTGTTTGTTGGTTTGTTGGTTTGTTGGCTTGTTGGTTTGTGGGTTTGTTGGTTTTTTGATTTGTTGGTTTATTTGTTTGTTGGTTTGTTGGCTTGTTGGTTTGTTGGGTTGTTGGTTTGTTGGTTTGTAGGTTTGTTAGTTTGTTGGCTTGTTGGTTTGTTGGTTTGTTGGCTTGTTGGCTTGTTTGTTTGTTGGTTTGTTGGCTTGTTGGTTACTTAGTTTGTTGGTTTGTTGGTTTGTTGGTTTGTTGGCTTGTTGGTTTGTTGGCTTGTTGGTTTGTTGGTTTTTTGGTTTGTTGGTTTGTTGGTTTGTTGGCTTGTTGGCTTGTTGGTTTGTTGGTTTGTTGGCTGTTGGTTTGTTGGTTTGTTGGTTTGTTGGCTTGTTGGCTTGTTGGTTTGTTGGTTTTTTGGCTTGTTGGTTTGTTGGTTTTTTGGCTTGTTGGCTTATTGCTTTGTTGGTTTGTTGGTTTGTTGGCTTGTTGGCTTATTGGTTTGCTAGTTTGTTGGCTTTTTGTTTACTTGGTTTGTTGGTTTGTTGGTTTGTAGGCTTGTTGGTTTTTTGGTTAGTTGGTTTGTCGGTTTGTTGGATTGCTGGTTTTTTGGTTTGTTGGTTTGTTGGTTTGTTGCCTTGTTGGTTTGTTGGTTTGTTGGCTTGTTGGCTTGTTGGTTTGTTGGTTTGTTGGCTTGTTGGTTACTTAGTTTGTTGGTTTGTTGGTTTGTTGGTTTGTTGATTTGTTGGCTTGTTGGCTTGTTGGTTTGTTGGCTTGTTGGTTTGTTGGCTTGTTGGTTTGTTGGTTTTTTGGTTTGTTGGTTTGTTGGTTTGTTGGCTTGTTGGTTTGTTGGTTTGTTGGCTTGTTGGTTTGTTGGTTTGTTGGCTTATTGCTTTGTTGGTTTGTTGGTTTGTTGGCTTGTTGGCTTATTGGTTTGTTAGTTTGTTGGCTTTTTGTTTACTTGGTTTGTTGGTTTGTTGGTTTGTAGGCTTGTTGGTTTTTTGGTTAGTTGGTTTGTCGGTTTGTTGGTTTGTTGGTTTTTTGGTTACTTGGTTTGTTGGTTTATTGGTTTGTTGGTTTGTTGGTTTGTTGGCTTGTTTGTTTGTTGGTTTGTTGGCTTGTTGGTTTGTTGGCTTGTTGGTTTGTTGGTTTTTTGGTTTGTTGGTTTGTTGGTTTGTTGGCTTGTTGGTTTGTTGGTTTGTTGGCTTGTTGGTTTGTTGGTTTGTTGGCTTTTTGCTTTGTTGGTTTGTTGGTTTGTTGGCTTGTTGGCTTATTGGTTTGTTAGTTTGTTGGCTTTTTGTTTACTTGGTTTGTTGGTTTGTTGGTTTGTAGGCTTGTTGGTTTTTTGGTTAGTTGGTTTGTCGGTTTGTTGGTTTGTTGGTTTTTTGGTTTGTTGGTTTGTTGGTTTGTTGCCTTGTTGGTTTGTTGGTTTGTTGGCTTGTTGGCTTGTTGGTTTGTTGGTTTGTTGGCTTGTTGGTTTGTTAGTTTGTTGGCTTGTTGGTTTGTTGGTTTGTTGGCTTGTTGGCTTGTTGCTTTGTTGGTTTGTTGGTTTGTTGGCTTGTTGGTTTGTTGGCTTGTTGGCTTGTTGGTTTGTTAGTTTGTTAGATTTTTGGTTACTTGGTTTGTTGGTTTGTTGGTTTGTTGGTTTGTTGGTTTGTTTGCTTGTTGGTTTGTTGGTTTGTTGGTTTGTTGGTTTGTTGGTTTGTTGGTTTTTTGGTTTGTTGGTTTGTTGGTTTGTTGGCTTGTTGGTTTGTTGGTTTGTTGGCTTGTTTGTTTGTTGGTTTGTTGGCTTGTTGGTTTGTTGGCTTGTTGGTTTGTTGGTTTTTTGGTTTGTTGGTTTGTTGGTTTGTTGGCTTGTTGGTTTGTTGGTTTGTTGGCTTGTTGGTTTGTTGGTTTGTTGGCTTGTTGGCTTGTTGGTTTGTTGGTTTGTTGGCTTGTTGGTTACTTAGTTTGTTGGTTTGTTGGTTTGTTAGCTTGTTGGCTTGTTGGTTTGTTGGTTTGTTGGCTTGTTGGCTTGTTGGTTTGTTAGTTTGTTGACTTTTTGGTTACTTGGTTTGTTGATTTGTTGGTTTGTTGGCTTGTTGGCTTGTTGGTTTGTTGGTTTGTTGGCTTGTTGGTTTGTTGGTTTGTTGGCTTGTTGGTTTGTAGGTTTGTTGGCTAGTTGGTTTATTGGTTTGTTGGTTTGTGGGTTTGTTGGTTTATTTGTTTGTTGGTTCGTTGGCTTGTTGGTTTGTTGGTTTGTTGGTTTGTTGGTTTGTAAGTTTGTTGGTTTGTGTGTTTGTTGGCTTGTTGGTTTGTTGGTTTGTTGGCTTGTTGGCTTGTTGGTTTGTTGGTTTGTTGGCTTGTTGGTTACTTATTTTGTTGGTTACTAAGTTTGTTGGTTTGTTGGTTTGTTGGTTTGTTGGCTTGTTGGTTTGTTGGTTTGTTGGCTTGTTAGCTTGTTGGTTTGTTGGTTTTTTGGTTTGTTGGTTTTTTGGTTTGTTGGTTTATTTGTTTGTTGGCTTGTTGGTTTGTTAGTTTGTTGGTTTGTTGGCTTGTTGGCTTGTTGGTTTGTTAGTTTGTTGGCTTTTTGGTTACTTGGTTTGTTGGTTTGTTGGTTTGTTGGCTTGTTGGCTTGTTGGTTTGTTGGTTTGTTGGCTTGTTGGTTTGTTGGTTTGTTGGCTTGTTGGCTTGTTGCTTTGTTGGTTTGTTGGTTTGTTGGCTTGTTGGTTTGTTGGCTTGTTGGCTTGTTGGTTTGTTAGTTTGTTGGCTTTTTGGTTACTTGGTTTGTTGGTTTGTTGGCTTGTTGGTTTGTTGGTTTGTTGGTTTGTTGGTTTGTTGGTTTTTTGGTTTGTTGTTTTGTTGGTTTGTTGGCTTGTTGGTTTGTTGGTTTGTTGGCTTGTTGGGGTGTTGGTTTGTTGGCTTGTTGGCTTGTTGGCTTGTTGGTTTGTTGGCTTGTTGGTTACTTGGTTTGTTTGTTTGTTGGTTTGTTGGTTTGTTGGCTTGTTGGTTTGTGGGTTTGTTGGTTTTTTGATTTGTTGGTTTATTTGTTTGTTGGTTTGTTGGCTTGTTGGTTTGTTGGGTTGTTGGTTTGTTGGTTTGTAGGTTTGTTAGTTTGTTGGCTTGTTGGTTTGTTGGTTTGTTGGCTTGTTGGCTTGTTTGTTTGTTGGTTTGTTGGCTTGTTGGTTACTTAGTTTGTTGGTTTGTTGGTTTGTTGGTTTATTGGTTTGTTGGCTTGTTGGCTTGTTGGTTTGTTGGTTAGTTCGTTTGTTGGGTTGGTAGTTTGTTGTTTGTTGGCTTGTTGGTTTGTTAGTTTGTTGGCTTTTTGGTTACCTGTTTTGTTGGTTTGTTGGCTTGTTGGCTTGTTGGTTTGTTGCTTTGTTCGTTTGATGGTTTGTTGGTTTGTAGGTTACTTGGTTTGTTGCTTTGTTGGTTTGTTGGCTTTTTGGTTTGTTGGCTTGTTGGTCTGTTGGTTTGTTGGTTTGTTGGCTTGTTGGCTTGTTGGTTTGTTGGTTTGTTGGTTTGTTGGTTTGTTGGTTTGTTGGTTTTTTGGTTTGTTGGTTTATATGTTTGTTGGTTTGTTGGCTTGTTGATTTGTTGGTTTGTTGGTTTGTTGGCTTGTTGGCTTGTTGGTTTGTTGGTTTGTTGGCTTGTTGGTTTGTTGGTTTGTTGGTTTGTTGGCTTGTTCGTTACTTAGTTTGTTGGTTTGTTGGCATGTTGGTTCGTTGGTTTGTTGGTTTGTTGGCTTGTTGGTTTGCTGGTTTGTTGGCTTGTTGGCTTTTTGGTTTGTTGGTTTGTTGGCTTGTTGGTTTGTTGGTTTGTTGGTTTGTTGGCTTGTTGGCTTTTGGTTTGTTGGTTTGTTGGTATGTTGGTTTGTTGGTTTGTTGGTTTGTTGGCTTGTTGGTTTGTTGGTTTGTTGGTTTGTTGGTTACTTAGTTTGTTGGTTTGTTGGTTTGTTGGTTTGTTGGTTTGTTGGCTTGTTGGCTTGTTGGTTTGTTGGCTTGTTGGTTTGTTGCTTTGTTGGTTTGTTGGCTCGTTAGTTTGCTGGCTTGTTGGTTTGTTGGTTTGTTGGTTTGTTGGCTTGTTGGTTTTTTGGCTTGTTGGCTTGTTGGTTTGTTGGTTTGTTGGCTTGTTGGTTTGTTGGTTTGTTTGCTTGTTGGTTTGTTGGTTTGTTGGTTTGTTGGTTTGTTGGTTTGTTGGTTTTTTGGTTTGTTGGTTTGTTGGTTTGTTGGCTTGTTGGTTTGTTGGTTTGTTGGCTTGTTTGTTTGTTGGTTTGTTGGCTTCTTGGTTTGTTGGCTTATTGGTTTGTTGGTTTTTTGGTTTGTTGGTTTGTTGGTTTGTTGGCTTGTTGGTTTGTTGGTTTGTTGGCTTGTTGGTTTGTTGGTTTGTTGGCTTGTTGGCTTGTTGGTTTGTTGGTTTGTTGGCTTGTAGGTTACTTAGTTTGTTGGTTTATTGGATTGTTGGCTTGTTGGCTTGTTGGTTTGTTGGTTTGTTGGCTTGTTGGCTTGTTGGTTTGTTAGTTTGTTGACTTTTTGGTTACATGGTTTGTTGATTTGTTGGTTTGTTGGCTTGTTGGCTTGTTGGTTTGTTGGTTTGTTGGCTTGTTGGTTTGTTGGTTTGTTGGCTTGTTGGTTTGTTGGTTTGTTGGTTAGTTGGTTTGTTGGTTTGTTGGCTTGTTGGCTTGTTGCTTTGTTGGTTTGTTGGTTTGTTGGCTTGTTGGTTTGTTGGCTTGTTGGCTTGTTGGTTTGTTAGTTTGTTGGCTTTTTGGTTACTTGGTTTGTTGGTTTGTTGGCTTGTTGGTTTGTTGGTTTGTTGGTTTGTTGGTTTGTCGGTTTTTTGGTTTGTTGTTTTGTTGGTTTGTTGGCTTGTTGGTTTGTTGGTTTGTTGGCTTGTTGGGGTGTTGGTTTGTTGGCTTGTTGGCTTGTTGGCTTGTTGGTTTGTTGGCTTGTTGGTTACTTGGTTTGTTTGTTTGTTGGTTTGTTGGTTTGTTGGCTTGTTGGTTTGTGGGTTTGTTAATTTTTTGGTTTGTTGGTTTATTTGTTTGTTGGTTTGTTGGCTTGTTGGTTTGTTGGGTTGTTGGTTACTTAGTTTGTTGGTTTGTTGGTTTGTTGGTTTATTGGTTTGTTGGCTTGTTGGCTTGTTGGTTTGTTGGTTAGTTCGTTTGTTGGTTTGGTAGTTTGTTGTTTGTTGGCTTGTTGGTTTGTTAGTTTGTTGGCTTTTTGGTTACCTGTTTTGTTGGTTTGTTGGCTTGTTGGCTTGTTGGTTTGTTGCTTTGTTCGTTTGATGGTTTGTTGGTTTGTAGGTTACTTGGTTTGTTGCTTTGTTGGTTTGTTGGCTTTTTGGTTTGTTGGCTTGTTGGTCTGTTGGTTTGTTGGTTTGTTGGCTTGTTGGCTTGTTGGTTTGTTGGTTTGTTGGTTTGTTGGTTTGTTGGTTTGTTGGTTTTTTGGTTTGTTGGTTTATATGTTTGTTGGTTTGTTGGCTTGTTGATTTGTTGGTTTGTTGGTTTGTTGGTTTGTTGGCTTGTTGGCTTGTTGGTTTGTTGGTTTGTTGGCTTGTTGGTTTGTTGGTTTGTTGGTTTGTTGGCTTGTTCGTTACTTAGTTTGTTGGTTTGTTGGCATGTTGGTTCGTTGGTTTGTTGGTTTGTTGGCTTGTTGGTTTGTTGGTTTGTTGGCTTGTTGGCTTTTTGGTTTGTTGGTTTGTTGGCTTGTTGGTTTGTTGGTTTGTTGGTTTGTTGGCTTGTTGGCTTTTGGTTTGTTGGTTTGTTGGTATGTTGGTTTGTTGGTTTGTTGGTTTGTTGGCTTGTTGGTTTGTTGGTTTGTTGGTTTGTTGGTTTGTTGGTTTGTTGGCTTGTTGGTTTGTTGGTTTGTTGGCTTGTTGGTTACTTAGTTTGTTGGTTTGTTGGTTTGTTGGTTTGTTGGTTTGTTGGCTTGTTGGCTTGTTGGTTTGTTGGCTTGTTGGTTTGTTGCTTTGTTGGTTTGTTGGCTCGTTAGTTTGTTGGCTTGTTGGTTTGTTGGTTTGTTGGTTTGTTGGCTTGTTGGTTTTTTGGCTTGTTGGCTTGTTGGTTTGTTGGTTTGTTGGCTTGTTGGTTTGTTGGTTTGTTTGCTTGTTGGTTTGTTGGTTTGTTGGTTTGTTGGTTTGTTGGTTTGTTGGTTTTTTGGTTTGTTGGTTTGTTGGTTTGTTGGCTTGTTGGTTTGTTGGTTTGTTGGCTTGTTTGTTTGTTTGTTGGTTTGTTGGCTTCTTGGTTTGTTGGCTTGTTGGTTTGTTGGTTTTTTGGTTTGTTGGTTTGTTGGTTTGTTGGCTTGTTGGTTTGTTGGTTTGTTGGATTGTTGGTTTGTTGGTTTGTTGGCTTGTTGGCTTGTTGGTTTGTTGGTTTGTTGGCTTGTTGGTTACTTAGTTTGTTGGTTTATTGGCTTGTTGGCTTGTTGGTTTGTTGGTTTGTTGGTTTGTTGGCTTGTTGGCTTGTTGGTTTGTTAGTTTGTTGACTTTTTGGTTACTTGGTTTGTTGATTTGTTGGTTTGTTGGCTTGTTGGCTTGTTGGTTTGTTGGTTTGTTGGCTTGTTGGTTTGTTGGTTTGTTGGCTTGTTGGTTTGTTGGTTTGTTGGCTAGTTGGTTTGTTGGTTTGTTGGTTTGTTGGTTTGTTGGTTTATTTGTTTGTTGGTTCGTTGGCTTGTTGGTTTGTTGGTTTGTTGGTTTGTTGGTTTGTTAGTTTGTTGGTTTGTGTGTTTGTTGGCTTGTTGGTTTGTTGGTTTGTTGGCTTGTTGGCTTGTTGGTTTGTTGGTTTGTTGGCTTGTTGGTTACTTATTTTGTTGGTTACTAAGTTTGTTGGTTTGTTGGTTTGTTGGCTTGTTGGTTTGTTGGTTTGTTGGCTTGTTGGCTTGTTGGCTTGTTGGTTTGTTGGTTTTTTGGTTTGTTGGTTTTTTGGTTTGTTGGTTTGTTGGTTTATTTGTTTGTTGGTTTGTTGGCTTGTTGGTTTGTTGGTTTGTTGGTTTGTTGGCTTGTTGGCTTGTTGGTTTGTTAGTTTGTTGCCTTTTTGGTTACTTGGTTTGTTGGTTTGTTGGCTTGTTGGCTTGTTGATTTGTTGGTTTGTTGGCTTGTTGGTTTGTTGGTTTGTTGGCTTGTTGGCTTGTTGCTTTGTTGGTTTGTTGGTTTGTTGGCTTGTTGGTTTGTTGGCTTGTTGGCTTGTTGGTTTGTTAGTTTGTTGGCTTTTTGGTTACTTGGTTTGTTGGTTTGTTGGCTTGTTGGTTTGTTGGTTTGTTGGTTTGTTGGTTTGTTGGTTTTTTGGTTTGTTGTTTTGTTGGTTTGTTGGCTTGTTGGTTTGTTGGTTTGTTGGCTTGTTGGGGTGTTGGTTTGTTGGCTTGTTGGCTTGTTGGCTTGTTGGTTTGTTGGCTTGTTGGTTACTTGGTTTGTTTGTTTGTTGGTTTGTTGGTTTGTTGGCTTGTTGGTTTGTGGGTTTGTTGGTTTTTTGGTTTGTTGGTTTATTTGTTTGTTGGTTTGTTGGCTTGTTGGTTTGTTGGGTTGTTGGTTTGTTGGTTTGTAGGTTTGTTAGTTTGTTGGCTTGTTGGTTTGTTGGTTTGTTGGCTTGTTGGCTTGTTTGTTTGTTGGTTTGTTGGCTTGTTGGTTACTTAGTTTGTTGGTTTCTTGGTTTGTTGGTTTATTGGTTTGTTGGCTTGTTGGCTTGTTGGTTTATTGGTTAGTTCGTTTGTTGGTTTGGTAGTTTGTTGTTTGTTGGCTTGTTGGTTTGTTAGTTTGTTGGCTTTTTGGTTACCTGTTTTGTTGGTTTGTTGGCTTGTTGGCTTGTTGGTTTGTTGCTTTGTTCGTTTGATGGTTTGTTGGTTTGTAGGTTACTTGGTTTGTTGCTTTGTTGGTTTGTTGGCTTTTTGGTTTGTTGGCTTGTTGGTCTGTTGGTTTGTTGGTTTGTTGGCTTGTTGTTTTGTTGGTTTGTTGGTTTGTTGGCTTGTTCGTTACTTAGTTTGTTGGTTTGTTGGCATGTTGGTTTGTTGGTTTGTTGGTTTGTTGGCTTGTTGGTTTGTTGGTTTGTTGGCTTGTTGGCTTTTTGGTTTGTTGGTTTGTTGGTTTGTTGGTTTGTTGGCTTGTTGGCTAGTTGGCTTTTGGTTTGTTGGTTTGTTGGTATGTTGGTTTGTTGGTTTGTTGGTTTGTTGGCTTGTTGGTTTGTTGGTTTGTTGGTTTTTTGGCTTGTTGGTTTGTTGGTTTGTTGGCTTGTTGGTTACTTAGTTTGTTGGTTTGTTGGTTTGTTGGTTTGTTGGCTTGTTGGCTTGTTGGTTTGTTGGCTTGTTGGTTTGTTGCTTTGTTGGTTTGTTGGCTTGTTAGTTTGTTGGCTAGTTGGCTTTTGGTTTGTTGGTTTGTTGGTATGTTGGTTTGTTGGTTTGTTGGTTTGTTGGCTTGTTGGTTTGTTGGTTTGTTGGTTTGTTGGCTTGTTGGTTTGTTGGTTTGTTGGCTTGTTGGTTACTTAGTTTGTTGGTTTGTTGGTTTGTTGGTTTGTTGGCTTGTTGGCTTGTTGGTTTGTTGGCTTGTTGGTTTGTTGCTTTGTTGGTTTGTTGGCTTGTTAGTTTGTTGGCTTGTTGGTTTGTTGGTATGTTGGTTTGTTGGTTTGTTGGTTTGTTGGCTTGTTGGTTTGTTGGTTTGTTGGTTTGTTGGCTTGTTGGTTTGTTGGTTTGTTGGCTTGTTGGTTACTTAGTTTGTTGGTTTGTTGGTTTGTTGGTTTGTTGGCTTGTTGGCTTGTTGGTTTGTTGGCTTGTTGGTTTGTTGCTTTGTTGGTTTGTTGGCTTGTTAGTTTGTTGGCTTGTTGGTTTGTTGGTTTGTTGGTTTGTTGGCTTGTTGGTTTGTTGGCTTGTTGGCTTGTTGGTTTGTTAGTTTGTTGGCTTTTTGGTTACTTGGTTTGTTGGTTTGTTGGCTTGTTGGTTTGTTGGTTTGTTTGCTTGTTGGTTTGTTGGTTTGTTGGTTTGTTGGTTTGTTGGTTTGTTGGTTTTTTGGTTTGTTGGTTTGTTGGTTTGTTGGCTTGTTGGCTTGTTGGTTTGTTGGTTTGTTGGCTTGTTTGTTTGTTGGTTTGTTGGCTTGTTGGTTTGTTGGCTTGTTGGTTTGTTGGTTTTTTGGTTTGTTGGTTTGTTGGTTTGTTGGCTTGTTGGTTTGTTGGCTTGTTGGTTTGTTGCTTTGTTCGTTTGATGGTTTGTTGGTTTGTAGGTTACTTGGTTTGTTGCTTTGTTGGTTTGTTGGCTTTTTGGTTTGTTGGCTTGTTGGTCTGTTGGTTTGTTGGTTTGTTGGTTTGTTGGCTTGTTGGCTTGTTAGTTTGTTGCTTTGTTCGTTTGATGGTTTGTTGGTTTGTAAGTTACTTGGTTTGTTGCTTTGTTGGTTTGTTGGCTTTTTGGTTTGTTGGCTTGTTGGTCTGTTGGTTTGTTGGTTTGTTGGCTTGTTGGCTTGTTGGTTTGTTGGTTTGTTGGTTTGTTGGTTTGTTGGTTTGTTGGTTTTTTGGTTTGTTGGTTTATATGGTTGTTGGTTTGCTGGCTTGTTGATTTGTTGGTTTGTTGGTTTGTTGGTTTGTTGGCTTGTTGGCTTGTTGGTTTGTTGGTTTGTTGGCTTGTTGTTTTGTTGGTTTGTTGGTTTGTTGGCTTGTTCGTTACTTAGTTTGTTGGTTTGTTGGCATGTTGGTTTGTTGGTTTGTTGGTTTGTTGGCTTTTTGTTTTGTTGGCTTGTTGGCTTTTTGGTTTGTTGGTTTGTTGGTTTGTTGGTTTGTTGGCTTGTTGGTTTGTTGGTTTGTTGGTTTGTTGGCTAGTTGGCTTTTGGTTTGTTGGTTTGTTGGTATGTTGGTTTGTTGGTTTGTTGGTTTTTTGGCTTGTTGGTTTGTTGGTTTGTTGGTGTGTTGGCTTGTTGGTTTGTTGGTTTGTTGGCTTGTTGGTTACTTAGTTTGTTGGTTTGTTGGTTTGTTGGTTTGTTGGCTTGTTGGCTTGTTGGTTTGTTGGCTTGTTGGTTTGTTGCTTTGTTGGTTTGTTGGCTTGTTAGTTTGTTGGTTTGTTGGCTTGTTGGCTTGTTGGCTTGTTGGTTTGTTGGTTTGTTGGCTCGTTGGCTTGTTGGGTTGTTAGTTTGTTGACTTTTTGGTTACTTGGTTTGTTGATTTGTTGGTTTGTTGGCTTGTTGGCTTGTTGGTTTGTTGGTTTGTTGGCTTGTTGGTTTGTTGGTTTGTTGGCTTGTTGGTTTGTTGGTTTGTTGGCTAGTTGGTTTGTTGGTTTGTTGGTTTGTTGGTTTGTTGGTTTATTTGTTTGTTGGTTCGTTGGCTTGTTGGTTTGTTGGTTTGTTGGTTTGTTGGTTTGTTGGTTTGTTAGTTTGTTGGTTTGTGTGTTTGTTGGCTTGTTGGTTTGTTGGTTTGTTGGCTTGTTGGCTTGTTGGTTTGTTGGTTTGTTGGCTTGTTGGTTACTTATTTTGTTGGTTACTAAGTTTGTTGGTTTGTTGGTTTGTTGGTTTGTTGGCTTGTTGGTTTGTTGGTTTGTTGGCTTGTTGGCTTGTTGGTTTGTTGGTTTTTTGGTTTGTTGGTTTTTTGGTTTGTTGGTTTGTTGGTTTGTTGGTTTGTTGGTTTATTTGTTTGTTGGTTTGTTGGCTTGTTGGTTTGTTGGTTTGTTGGTTTGTTGGCTTGTTGGCTTGTTGGTTTGTTAGTTTGTTGCCTTTTTGGTTACTTGGTTTGTTGGTTTGTTGGTTTGTTGGCTTGTTGGCTTGTTGGTTTGTTGGTTTGTTGGCTTGTTGGTTTGTTGGTTTGTTGGCTTGTTGGCTTGTTGCTTTGTTGGTTTGTTGGTTTGTTGGCTTGTTGGTTTGTTGGCTTGTTGGCTTGTTGGTTTGTTGGTTTGTTAGTTTGTTGGCTTTTTGGTTACTTGGTTTGTTGGTTTGTTGGCTTGTTGGTTTGTTGGTTTGTTGGTTTGTTGGTTTGTTGGTTTTTTGGTTTGTTGTTTTGTTGGTTTGTTGGCTTGTTGGTTTGTAGGTTTGTTGGCTTGTTGGGGTGTTGGTTTGTTGGCTTGTTGGCTTGTTGGCTTGTTGGTTTGTAGGCTTGTTGGTTACTTGGTTTGTTTGTTTGTTGGTTTGTTGGTTTGTTGACTTGTTGGTTTGTGGGTTTGTTGGTTTGTTGGTTTTTTGGTTTGTTGGTTTATTTGTTTGTTGGTTTGTTGGCTTGTTGGTTTGTTGGGTTGTTGGTTTGTTGGTTTGTTGGTTTGTTGGTTTGTTGGTTTGTTGGTTTGTTGGCTTGTTGGTTTGTTGGTTTGTTGGCTTGTTGGCTTGTTTGTTTGTTGGTTTGTTGGCTTGTTGGTTACTTAGTTTGTTGGTTTGTTGGTTTGTTGGTTTATTGGTTTGTTGGCTTGTTGGCTTGTTGGTTTGTTGGTTAGTTCGTTTGTTGGTTTGGTAGTTTGTTGTTTGTTGGCTTGTTGGTTTGTTAGTTTGTTGGCTTTTTGGTTACCTGTTTTGTTGGTTTGTTGGCTTGTTGGCTTGTTGGTTTGTTGCTTTGTTCGTTTGATGGTTTGTTGGTTTGTAGGTTACTTGGTTTGTTGCTTTGTTGGTTTGTTGGCTTTTTGGTTTGTTGGCTTGTTGGTCTGTTGGTTTGTTGGTTTGTTGGCTTGTTGGCTTGTTGGTTTGTTGGTTTGTTGGTTTGTTGGTTTGTTGGTTTGTTGGTTTTTTGGTTTGTTGGTTTATATGTTTGTTGGTTTGTTGGCTTGTTGATTTGTTGGTTTGTTGGTTTGTTGGTTTGTTGGCTTGTTGGCTTGTTGGTTTGTTGGTTTGTTGGCTTGTTGGTTTGTTGGTTTGTTGGTTTGTTGGCTTGTTCGTTACTTAGTTTGTTGGTTTGTTGGCATGTTGGTTTGTTGGTTTGTTGGTTTGTTGGCTTGTTGGTTTGTTGGTTTGTTGGCTTGTTGGTTTGTTGGTTTGTTGGTTTGTTGGTTTGTTGGCTTGTTGGTTTGTTGGTTTGTTGGCTAGTTGGCTTTTGGTTTGTTGGTTTGTTGGCTTGTTGGCTTGTTGGTTTGTTGGTTTGTTGGCTTGTTTGTTTGTTGGTTTGTTGGCTTGTTGGTTTGTTGGCTTGTTGGTTTGTTGGTTTTTTGGTTTGTTGGTTTGTTGGTTTGTTGGCTTGTTGGTTTGTTGGCTTGTTGGTTTGTTGCTTTGTTCGTTTGATGGTTTGTTGGTTTGTAGGTTACTTGGTTTGTTGCTTTGTTGGTTTGTTGGCTTTTTGGTTTGTTGGCTTGTTGGTCTGTTGGTTTGTTGGTTTGTTGGTTTGTTGGCTTGTTGGCTTGTTAGTTTGTTGCTTTGTTCGTTTGATGGTTTGTTGGTTTGTAAGTTACTTGGTTTGTTGCTTTGTTGGTTTGTTGGCTTTTTGGTTTGTTGGCTTGTTGGTCTGTTGGTTTGTTGGTTTGTTGGCTTGTTGGCTTGTTGGTTTGTTGGTTTGTTGGTTTGTTGGTTTGTTGGTTTGTTGGTTTTTTGGTTTGTTGGTTTATATGGTTGTTGGTTTGCTGGCTTGTTGATTTGTTGGTTTGTTGGTTTGTTGGTTTGTTGGCTTGTTGGCTTGTTGGTTTGTTGGTTTGTTGGCTTGTTGTTTTGTTGGTTTGTTGGTTTGTTGGCTTGTTCGTTACTTAGTTTGTTGGTTTGTTGGCATGTTGGTTTGTTGGTTTGTTGGTTTGTTGGCTTTTTGTTTTGTTGGCTTGTTGGCTTTTTGGTTTGTTGGTTTGTTGGTTTGTTGGTTTGTTGGCTTGTTGGTTTGTTGGTTTGTTGGTTTGTTGGCTAGTTGGCTTTTGGTTTGTTGGTTTGTTGGTATGTTGGTTTGTTGGTTTGTTGGTTTTTTCGCTTGTTGGTTTGTTGGTTTGTTGGTGTGTTGGCTTGTTGGTTTGTTGGTTTGTTGGCTTGTTGGTTACTTAGTTTGTTGGTTTGTTGGTTTGTTGGTTTGTTGGCTTGTTGGCTTGTTGGTTTGTTGGCTTGTTGGTTTGTTGCTTTGTTGGTTTGTTGGCTTGTTAGTTTGTTGGTTTGTTGGCTTGTTGGCTTGTTGGCTTGTTGGTTTGTTGGTTTGTTGGCTCGTTGGCTTGTTGGGTTGTTAGTTTGTTGACTTTTTGGTTACTTGGTTTGTTGATTTGTTGGTTTGTTGGCTTGTTGGCTTGTTGGTTTGTTGGTTTGTTGGCTTGTTGGTTTGTTGGTTTGTTGGCTTGTTGGTTTGTTGGTTTGTTGGCTAGTTGGTTTGTTGGTTTGTTGGTTTGTTGGTTTGTTGGTTTATTTGTTTGTTGGTTCGTTGGCTTGTTGGTTTGTTGGTTTGTTGGTTTGTTGGTTTGTTGGTTTGTTAGTTTGTTGGTTTGTGTGTTTGTTGGCTTGTTGGTTTGTTGGTTTGTTGGCTTGTTGGCTTGTTGGTTTGTTGGTTTGTTGGCTTGTTGGTTACTTATTTTGTTGGTTACTAAGTTTGTTGGTTTGTTGGTTTGTTGGTTTGTTGGCTTGTTGGTTTGTTGGTTTGTTGGCTTGTTGGCTTGTTGGTTTGTTGGTTTTTTGGTTTGTTGGTTTTTTGGTTTGTTGGTTTGTTGGTTTGTTGGTTTGTTGGTTTATTTGTTTGTTGGTTTGTTGGCTTGTTGGTTTGTTGGTTTGTTGGTTTGTTGGCTTGTTGGCTTGTTGGTTTGTTAGTTTGTTGCCTTTTTGGTTACTTGGTTTGTTGGTTTGTTGGTTTGTTGGCTTGTTGGCTTGTTGGTTTGTTGGTTTGTTGGCTTGTTGGTTTGTTGGTTTGTTGGCTTGTTGGCTTGTTGCTTTGTTGGTTTGTTGGTTTGTTGGCTTGTTGGTTTGTTGGCTTGTTGGCTTGTTGGTTTGTTGGTTTGTTAGTTTGTTGGCTTTTTGGTTACTTGGTTTGTTGGTTTGTTGGCTTGTTGGTTTGTTGGTTTGTTGGTTTGTTGGTTTGTTGGTTTTTTGGTTTGTTGTTTTGTTGGTTTGTTGGCTTGTTGGTTTGTAGGTTTGTTGGCTTGTTGGGGTGTTGGTTTGTTGGCTTGTTGGCTTGTTGGCTTGTTGGTTTGTAGGCTTGTTGGTTACTTGGTTTGTTTGTTTGTTGGTTTGTTGGTTTGTTGACTTGTTGGTTTGTGGGTTTGTTGGTTTGTTGGTTTTTTGGTTTGTTGGTTTATTTGTTTGTTGGTTTGTTGGCTTGTTGGTTTGTTGGGTTGTTGGTTTGTTGGTTTGTTGGTTTGTTGGTTTGTTGGTTTGTTGGTTTGTTGGCTTGTTGGTTTGTTGGTTTGTTGGCTTGTTGGCTTGTTTGTTTGTTGGTTTGTTGGCTTGTTGGTTACTTAGTTTGTTGGTTTGTTGGTTTGTTGGTTTATTGGTTTGTTGGCTTGTTGGCTTGTTGGTTTGTTGGTTAGTTCGTTTGTTGGTTTGGTAGTTTGTTGTTTGTTGGCTTGTTGGTTTGTTAGTTTGTTGGCTTTTTGGTTACCTGTTTTGTTGGTTTGTTGGCTTGTTGGCTTGTTGGTTTGTTGCTTTGTTCGTTTGATGGTTTGTTGGTTTGTAGGTTACTTGGTTTGTTGCTTTGTTGGTTTGTTGGCTTTTTGGTTTGTTGGCTTGTTGGTCTGTTGGTTTGTTGGTTTGTTGGCTTGTTGGCTTGTTGGTTTGTTGGTTTGTTGGTTTGTTGGTTTGTTGGTTTGTTGGTTTTTTGGTTTGTTGGTTTATATGTTTGTTGGTTTGTTGGCTTGTTGATTTGTTGGTTTGTTGGTTTGTTGGTTTGTTGGCTTGTTGGCTTGTTGGTTTGTTGGTTTGTTGGCTTGTTGGTTTGTTGGTTTGTTGGTTTGTTGGCTTGTTCGTTACTTAGTTTGTTGGTTTGTTGGCATGTTGGTTTGTTGGTTTGTTGGTTTGTTGGCTTGTTGGTTTGTTGGTTTGTTGGCTTGTTGGTTTGTTGGTTTGTTGGTTTGTTGGTTTGTTGGCTTGTTGGTTTGTTGGTTTGTTGGCTAGTTGGCTTTTGGTTTGTTGGTTTGTTGGTATGTTGGTTTGTTGGTTTGTTGGTTTGTTGGCTTGTTGGTTTGTTGGTTTGTTGGTTTGTTGGCTTGTTGGTTTGTTGGTTTGTTGGCTTGTTGGTTACTTAGTTTGTTGGTTTGTTGGTTTGTTGGTTTGTTGGTTTGTTGGCTTGTTGGCTTGTTGGTTTGTTGGCTTGTTGGTTTGTTGCTTTGTTCGTTTGTTGGCTTGTTAGTTCGTTGGCTTGTTGGTTTGTTGGTTTGTTGGTTTGCTGGCTTGTTGGCTTGTTGGTTTGTTGGTTTGTTGGTTTGTTGGCTTTTTGGTTTGTTGGTTTGTTGGCTTGTTGGCTTGTTGGTTTGTTGGTTTGTTGGCTTGTTGGCTTGTTGGTTTGTTGGTTTGTTGGCTTGTTGGTTTGTTGGTTTGTTGGCTTTTTGGCTTGTTGCTTTGTTGGTTTGTTGGTTTGTTGGCTTGTTGACTTGTTGGTTTGTTAGTTTGTTGGCTTTTTGGTTACTTGGTTTGTTGGTTTGTTGGTTTGTTGGATTGTTGGTTTGTTGGCTTGTTGGTTTGTTGGTTTGTTGGTTTGTTGGCTTGTTGGTTTGTTGGTTTGTTGGTTTGTTGGTTTGTTGGTTTGTTGGTTTGTTGGTTTTTTGGTTTGTTGGTTTGTTGGTTTGTTGGTTTGTTGGCTTGTTGGTTTCTTGGTTTGTTGGCTTGTTGGCTTGTTGGTTTGTTGGGTTGTTGGCTTGTTGGTTACTTAGTTTGTTGGTTTGATGGTTTGTTGGTTTGTTGGCTTGTTGGCTTGTTGGTTTGTTGGTTTTTTGGTTTGTTGGTTTGTTGGTTTGTTGGTTTATTTGTTTGTTGGTTTGTTAGCTTGTTTAATTGTTGGTTTGTTGGCTTGTTGGCTTGTTGGTTGGTTGGTTTGTTGGTTTGTTGGTTTGTTGGTTTGTTGGTTTATTGGTTTGTTGGTTTGTTGGTTTGTTGGCTTGTTGGTTTGTTGGTTTGTTGGTTTGTTGGCTTGTTGGTTTGTTGGTTTGTTGGCTTGTTGGTTTGTTGGTTTGTTGGTTTGTTGGCTTGTTGGCTTGTTGGTTTGTTGGTTTGTTGGCTTGTTGGTTTGTTGGTTTTTTGGCTTGTTGCTTTGTTGGTTTGTTGGTTTGTTGGCTTGTTGGCTTATTGGTTTGTTAGTTTGTTGGCTTTTTGGTTACTTGGTTTGTTGGCTTGTTGGTTTGTAGGCTTGTTGGTTTGTTGGTTTGTTGGTTTGTTGGCTTGTTGGCTTGTTGGTTTTTTGGTTAGTTGGTTTGTCGGTTTGTCGGTTTGTTGGTTTTTTGGTTTGTTGGTTTGTTGGTTTGTTGCCTTGTTGGTTTGTTGGTTTGTTGGCTTGTTGGCTTGTTGGTTTGTTGGTTTGTTGGCTTGTTGGTTACTTAGTTTGTTGGCTTGTTGGCTTGTTGGTTTGTTGGCTTGTTGGTTTGTTGGTTTGTTGGTTTGTTGGCTTGTTCGTTACTTAGTTTGTTGGTTTGTTGGCATGTTGGTTCGTTGGTTTGTTGGTTTGTTGGCTTGTTGGTTTGTTGGTTTGTTGGTTTGTTGGCTTGTTCGCTTTTTGGTTTGTTGGTTTGTTGGTTTGTTGGTTTGTTGGCTTGTTGGTTTGTTGGTTTGTTGGTTTGTTGGCTTGTTGGCTTTTGGTTTGTTGGTTTGTTGGTATGTTGGTTTGTTGGTTTGTTGGTTTGTTGGTTTGTTGGCTTGTTGGTTTGTTGGTTTGTTGGTTTGTTGGCTTGTTGGTTTGTTGGTTTGTTGGCTTGTTGGTTACTTAGTTTGTTGGTTTGTTGGTTTGTTGGTTTGTTGGCTTGTTGGCTTGTTGGTTTGTTGGCTTGTTGGTTTGTTGCTTTGTTGGTTTGTTGGCTTGTTAGTTTGTTGGCTTGTTGGTTTGTTGGTTTGTTGGTTTGTTGGCTTGTTGGTTTGTTGGCTTGTTGGCTTGTTGGTTTGCTAGTTTGTTGGCTTTTTGGTTACTTGGTTTGTTGGTTTGTTGGCTTGTTGGTTTGTTGGTTTGTTTGCTTGTTGGTTTGTTGGTTTGTTGGTTTGTTGGTTTGTTGGTTTGTTGGTTTTTTGGTTTGTTGGTTTGTTGGTTTGTTGGTTTGTTGGCTTGTTGGTTTGTTGGTTTGTTGGCTTGTTTGTTTGTTGGTTTGTTGGCTTGTTGGTTTGTTGGCTTGTTGGTTTGTTGGTTTTTTGGTTTGTTGGTTTGTTGGTTTGTTGGCTTGTTGGTTTGTTGGTTTGTTGGCTTGTTGGTTTGTTGGTTTGTTGGCTTGTTGGCTTGTTGGTTTGTTGGTTTGTTGGCTTGTTGGTTACTTAGTTTGTTGGTTTGTTGGCTTGTTGGCTTGTTGGCTTGTTGGTTTGTTGGTTTGTTGGCTTGTTGGCTTGTTGGTTTGTTAGTTTGTTGACTTTTTGGTTACTTGGTTTGTTGATTTGTTGGTTTGTTGGCTTGTTGGCTTGTTGGTTTGTTGGTTTGTTGGCTAGTTGGTTTGTTGGTTTGTTGGTTTGTTGGTTTGTTGGTTTATTTGTTTTTTGGTTCGTTGGCTTGTTGGTTTGTTGGTTTGTTGGTTTGTTGGTTTGTTAGTTTGTTGGTTTGTGTGTTTGTTGGCTTGTTGGTTTGTTGGTTTGTTGGCTTGTTGGCTTGTTGGTTTGTTGGTTTGTTGGCTTGTTGGTTACTTATTTTGTTGGTTACTAAGTTTGTTGGTTTGTTGGTTTGTTGGTTTGTTGGCTTGTTGGTTTGTTGGTTTGTTGGCTTGTTGGCTTGTTGGTTCGTTGGTTTTTTGGTTTGTTGGTTTTTTGGTTTGTTGGTTTGTTGGTTTGTTGGTTTATTTGTTTGTTGGTTTGTTGGCTTGTTGGTTTGTTGGTTTGTTGGTTTGTTGGCTTGTTGGCTTGTTGGTTTGTTAGTTTGTTGCCTTTTTGGTTACTTGGTTTGTTGGTTTGTTGGTTTGTTGGCTTGTTGGCTTGTTGGTTTGTTGGTTTGTTGGCTTCTTGGTTTGTTGGTTTGTTGGCTTGTTGGCTTGTTGCTTTGTTGGTTTGTTGGTTTGTTGGCTTGTTGGTTTGTTGGTTTGTTGGCTTGTTGGTTTGTTGGTTTGTTGGCTAGTTGGTTTGTTGGTTTGTTGGTTTGTTGGTTTGTTGGTTTATTTGTTTTTTGGTTCGTTGGCTTGTTGGTTTGTTGGTTTGTTGGTTTGTTGGTTTGTTAGTTTGTTGGTTTGTGTGTTTGTTGGCTTGTTGGTTTGTTGGTTTGTTGGCTTGTTGGCTTGTTGGTTTGTTGGTTTGTTGGCTTGTTGGTTACTTATTTTGTTGGTTACTAAGTTTGTTGGTTTGTTGGTTTGTTGGTTTGTTGGCTTGTTGGTTTGTTGGTTTGTTGGCTTGTTGGCTTATTGGTTTGTTGGTTTTTTGGTTTGTTGGTTTTTTGGTTTGTTGGTTTGTTGGTTTGTTGGTTTATTTGTTTGTTGGTTTGTTGGCTTGTTGGTTTGTTGGTTTGTTGGTTTGTTGGCTTGTTGGCTTGTTGGTTTGTTAGTTTGTTGCCTTTTTGGTTACTTGGTTTGTTGGTTTGTTGGTTTGTTGGCTTGTTGGCTTGTTGGTTTGTTGGTTTGTTGGCTTGTTGGTTTGTTGGTTTGTTGGCTTGTTGGCTTGTTGCTTTGTTGGTTTGTTGGTTTGTTGGCTTGTTGGTTTGTTGGCTTGTTGGCTTCTTGGTTTGTTAGTTTGTTGGCTTTTTGGTTACTTGGTTTGTTGGTTTGTTGTCTTGTTGGTTTGTTGGTTTGTTGGTTTGTTGGTTTGTTGGTTTTTTGGTTTGTTGTTTTGTTGGTTTGTTGGCTTGTTGGTTTGTTGGTTTGTTGGCTTGTTGGGGTGTTGGTTTGTTGGCTTGTTGGCTTGTTGGCTTGTTGGTTTGTTGGCTTGTTGGTTACTTGGTTTGTTTGTTTGTTGGTTTGTTGGTTTGTTGGCTTGTTGGTTTGTGGGTTTGTTGGTTTTTTGGTTTGTTGGTTTATTTGTTTGTTGGTTTGTTGGCTTGTTGGTTTGTTGGGTTGTTGGTTTGTTGGTTTGTAGGTTTGTTAGTTTGTTGGCTTGTTGGTTTGTTGGTTTGTTGGCTTGTTGGCTTGTTTGTTTGTTGGTTTGTTGGCTTGTTGGTTACTTAGTTTGTTGGTTTGTTGGTTTGTTGGTTTATTGGTTTAATGGCTTGTTGGCTTGTTGGTTTGTTGGTTAGTTCGTTTGTTGGTTTGGTAGTTTGTTGTTTGTTGGCTTGTTGGTTTGTTAGTTTGTTGGCTTTTTGGTTACCTGTTTTGTTGGTTTGTTGGCTTGTTGGCTTGTTGGTTTGTTGCTTTGTTCGTTTGATGGTTTGTTGGTTTGTAGGTTACTTGGTTTGTTGCTTTGTTGGTTTGTTGGCTTTTTGGTTTGTTAGCTTGTTGGTCTGTTGGTTTGTTGTTTTGTTGGATTGTTGGCTTGTTGGTTTGTTGGTTTGTTGGTTTGTTGGTTTGTTGGTTTGTTGGTTTTTTGGTTTGTTGGTTTATATGTTTGTTGGTTTGTTGGCTTGTTGATTTGTTGGTTTGTTGGTTTGTTGGCTTGTTGGCTTGTTGGTTTGTTGGTTTGTTGGCTTGTTGGTTTGTTGGTTTGTTGGTTTGTTGGCTTGTTCGTTACTTAGTTTGTTGGTTTGTTGGCATGTTGGTTTGTTGGTTTGTTGGTTTGTTGGCTTGTTGGTTTGTTGGTTTGTTGGCTTGTTGGCTTTTTGGTTTGTTGGTTTGTTGGTTTGTTGGTTTGTTGGCTTGTTGGTTTGTTGGTTTGTTGGTTTGTTGGCTTGTTGGCTTTTGGTTTGTTGGTTTGTTGGTATGTTGGTTTGTTGGTTTGTTGGTTTGTTGGCTTGTTGGTTTGTTGGTTTGTTGGTTTGTTGGCTTGTTGGTTTGTTGGTTTGTTGGCTTGTTGGTTACTTAGTTTGTTGGTTTGTTGGTTTGTTGGTTTGTTGGTTTGTTGGCTTGTTGGCTTGTTGGTTTGTTGGCTTGTTGGTTTGTTGCTTTGTTGGTTTGTTGGCTTGTTAGTTTGTTGGCTTGTTGGTTTGTTGGTTTGTTGGTTTGTTGGCTTGTTGGTTTGTTGGCTTGTTGGCTTGTTGGTTTGTTAGTTTGTTGGCTTTTTGGTTACTTGGTTTGTTGGTTTGTTGGCTTGTTGGTTTGTTGGTTTGTTTGCTTGTTGGTTTGTTGGTTTGTTGGTTTGTTGGTTTGTTGGTTTGTTGGTTTTTTGGTTTGTTGGTTTGTTGGTTTGTTGGCTTGTTGGTTTGTTGGTTTGTTGGCTTGTTTGTTTGTTGGTTTGTTGGCTTGTTGGTTTGTTGGCTTGTTGGTTTGTTGGTTTTTTGGTTTGTTGGTTTGTTGGTTTGTTGGCTTGTTGGTTTGTTGGTTTGTTGGTTTGTTGGTTTGTTGGTTTGTTGGCTAGTTGGCTTGTTGGTTTGTTGGTTTGTTGGCTTGTTGGTTACTTAGTTTGTTGGTTTGTTGGCTTGTTGGCTTGTTGGCTTGTTGGTTTGTTGGCTTGTTGGCTTGTTGGCTTGTTGGTTTGTTAGTTTGTTGACTTTTTGGTTACTTGGTTTGTTGATTTGTTGGTTTGTTGGCTTGTTGGCTTGTTGGTTTGTTGGTTTGTTGGCTTGTTGGTTTGTTGGTTTGTTGGCTTGTTGGTTTGTTGGTTTGTTGGCTAGTTGGTTTGTTGGTTTGTTGGTTTGTTGGTTTGTTGGTTTATTTGTTTGTTGGTTCGTTGGCTTGTTGGTTTGTTGGTTTGTTGGTTTGTTGGTTTGTTAGTTTGTTGGTTTGTGTGTTTGTTGGCTTGTTGGTTTGTTGGTTTGTTGGCTTGTTGGCTTGTTGGTTTGTTGGCTTGTTGGCTTGTTGGTTACTTATTTTGTTGGTTACTAAGTTTGTTGGTTTGTTGGTTTGTTGGCTTGTTGGTTTGTTGGTTTGTTGGCTTGTTGGCTTGTTGGTTTGTTGGTTTTTTGGTTTGTTGGTTTTTTTGTTTGTTGGTTTGTTGGTTTGTTGGTTTATTTGTTTGTTGGTTTGTTGGCTTGTTGGTTTGTTGGTTTGTTGGTTTGTTGGCTTGTTGGCTTGTTGGTTTGTTGGTTTGTTGGCTTGTTGGTTTGTTGGTTTGTTGGCTTGTTGGCTTGTTGCTTTGTTGGTTTGTTGGTTTGTTGGCTTGTTGGTTTGTTGGCTTGTTGGCTTGTTGGTTTGTTAGTTTGTTGGCTTTTTGGTTACTTGGTTTGTTGGTTTGTTGGGTTGTTGGTTTGTTGGTTTGTTGGTTTGTTGGTTTGTTGGTTTTTTGGTTTGTTGTTTTGTTGGTTTGTTGGCTTGTTGGTTTGTTGGTTTGTTGGCTTGTTGGGGTGTTGGTTTGTTGGCTTGTTGGCTTGTTGGCTTGTTGGTTTGTTGGCTTGTTGGTTACTTGGTTTGTTTGTTTGTTGGTTTGTTGGTTTGTTGGCTTGTTGGTTTGTGGGTTTGTTGGTTTTTTGGTTTGTTGGTTTATTTGTTTGTTGGTTTGGTGGCTTGTTGGTTTGTTGGGTTGTTGGTTTGTTGGTTTGTTGGTTTTTTGGTTTGTTGTTTTGTTGGTTTGTTGGCTTGTTGGTTTGTTGGTTTGTTGGCTTGTTGGGGTGTTGGTTTGTTGGCTTGTTGGCTTGTTGGCTTGTTGGTTTGTTGGCTTGTTGGTTACTTGGTTTGTTTGTTTGTTGGTTTGTTGGTTTGTTGGCTTGTTGGTTTGTGGGTTTGTTGGTTTTTTGGTTTGTTGGTTTATTTGTTTGTTGGTTTGTTGGCTTGTTGGTTTGTTGGGTTGTTGGTTTGTTGGTTTGTAGGTTTGTTAGTTTGTTGGCTTGTTGGTTTGTTGGTTTGTTGGCTTGTTGGCTTGTTTGTTAGTTGGTTTGTTGGCTTGTTGGTTACTTAGTTTGTTGGTTTGTTGGTTTGTTGGTTTATTGGTTTGTTGGCTTGTTGGCTTGTTGGTTTGTTGGTTATTTCGTTTGTTGGTTTGGTAGTTTGTTGTTTGTTGGCTTGTTGGTTTGTTAGTTTGTTGGCTTTTTGGTTACCTGTTTTGTTGGTTTGTTGGCTTGTTGGCTTGTTGGTTTGTTGCTTTGTTCGTTTGATGGTTTGTTGGTTTGTAGGTTACTTGGTTTGTTGCTTTGTTGGTTTGTTGGCTTTTTGGTTTGTTGGCTTGTTGGTCTGTTGGTTTGTTGGTTTGTTGGATTGTTGGCTTGTTGGTTTGTTGGTTTGTTGGTTTGTTGGTTTGTTGGTTTGTTGGTTTGTTGGTTTGTTGGTTTTTTGGTTTGTTGGTTTATATGTTTGTTGGTTTGTTGGCTTGTTGATTTGTTGGTTTGTTGGTTTGTTGGTTTGTTGGCTTGTTGGCTTGTTGGTTTGTTGGTTTGTTGGCTTGTTGGTTTGTTGGTTTGTTGGTTTGTTGGCTTGTTCGTTACTTAGTTTGTTGGTTTGTTGGCATGTTGGTTTGTTGGTTTGTTGGTTTGTTGGCTTGTTGGCTTGTTGGTTTGTTGGTTTGTTGGTTTGTTGGCTTGTTGGTTTGTTGGTTTGTTGGCTTGTTGGTTTGTTGGTTTGTTGGCTAGTTGGTTTGTTGGTTTGTTGGTTTGTGGGTTTGTTGGTTTATTTGTTTGTTGGTTCGTTGGCTTGTTGGTTTGTTGGTTTGTTGGTTTGTTGGTTTGTTAGTTTGTTGGTTTGTGTGTTTGTTGGCTTGTTGGTTTGTTGGTTTGTTGGCTTGTTGGCTTGTTGGTTTGTTGGTTTGTTGGCTTGTTGGTTACTTATTTTGTTGGTTACTAAGTTTGTTGGTTTGTTGGTTTGTTGGTTTGTTGGCTTGTTGGTTTGTTGGTTTGTTGGCTTGTTGGCTTGTTGGTTTGTTGGTTTTTTGGTTTGTTGGTTTTTTTGTTTGTTGGTTTGTGGGTTTGTTGGTTTTTTGGTTTGTTGGTTTGTTGGTTTGTTGGTTTGTTGGTTTGTTGGTTTGTTGGTTTTTTGGTTTGTTGGTTTGTTGGTTTGTTGGCTTGTTGGTTTGTTGGTTTATTGGCTTGTTTGTTTGTTGGTTTGTTGGCTTGTTGGCTTGTTGGTTTGTTGGCTTGTTGGTTTGTTGGTTTTTTGGTTTGTTGGTTTGTTGGTTTGTTGGCTTGTTGGTTTGTTGGTTTGTTGGCTTGTTGGTTTGTTGGTTTGTTGGCTTGTTGGCTTGTTGGTTTGTTGGTTTGTTGGCTTGTTGGTTACTTAGTTTGTTGGTTTGTTGGTTTGTTGGTTTGTTGGCTTGTTGGCTTGTTGGTTTGTTAGTTTGTTGACTTTTTGGTTACTTGGTTTGTTGATTTGTTGGTTTGTTGGCTTGTTGGCTTGTTGGTTTGTTGGTTTGTTGGCTTGTTGGTTTGTTGGTTTGTTGGCTTGTTGGTTTGTTGGTTTGTTGGCTAGTTGGTTTGTTGGTTTGTTGGTTTGTGGGTTTGTTGGTTTATTTGTTTGTTGGTTCGTTGGCTTGTTGGTTTGTTGGTTTGTTGGTTTGTTGGTTTGTTAGTTTGTTGGTTTGTGTGTTTGTTGGCTTGTTGGTTTGTTGGTTTGTTGGCTTGTTGGCTTGTTGGTTTGTTGGTTTGTTGGCTTGTTGGTTACTTATTTTGTTGGTTACTAAGTTTGTTGGTTTGTTGGTTTGTTGGTTTGTTGGCTTGTTGGTTTGTTGGTTTGTTGGCTTGTTGGCTTGTTGGTTTGTTGGTTTTTTGGTTTGTTGGTTTTTTTGTTTGTTGGTTTATTGGTTTGTGGTTTATTTGTTTGTTGGTTTGTTGGCTTGTTGGTTTGTTGGTTTGTTGGTTTGTTGGCTTGTTGGCTTGTTGGTTTGTTAGTTTGTTGCCTTTTTGGTTACTTGGTTTGTTGGTTTGTTGGTTTGTTGGCTTGTTGGCTTGTTGGTTTGTTGGTTTGTTGGCTTGTTGGTTTGTGGGTTTGTTGGCTTGTTGGCTTATTGCTTTGTTGGTTTGTTGGTTTGTTGGCTTGTTGGTTTGTTGGCTTGTTGGCTTGTTGGTTTGTTAGTTTGTTGGCTTTTTGGTTACTTGGTTTGTTGGTTTGTTGGCTTGTTGGGGTGTTGGTTTGTTGGCTTGTTGGCTTGTTGGCTTGTTGGTTTGTTGGCTTGTTGGTTACTTGGTTTGTTTGTTTGTTGGTTTGTTGGTTTGTTGGCTTGTTGGTTTGTGGGTTTGTTGGTTTTTTGGTTTGTTGGTTTATTTGTTTGTTGGTTTGGTGGCTTGTTGGTTTGTTGGGTTGTTAGTTTGTTGGTTTGTTGGTTTGTTAGTTTGTTGGCTTGTTGGTTTGTTGGTTTGTTGGCTTGTTGGCTTGTTTGTTTGTTGGTTTGTTGGCTTGTTGGTTACTTAGTTTGTTGTTTTGTTGGTTTGTTGGCTTGTTGGTTTGTTGGTTTGTTGGCTTGTTGGGGTGTTGGTTTGTTGGCTTGTTGGCTTGTTGGCTTGTTGGTTTGTTGGCTTGTTGGTTACTTGGTTTGTTTGTTTGTTGGTTTGTTGGTTTGTTGGCTTGTTGGTTTGTGGGTTTGTTGGTTTTTTGGTTTGTTGGTTTATTTGTTTGTTGGTTTGGTGGCTTGTTGGTTTGTTGGGTTGTTAGTTTGTTGGTTTGTTGGTTTGTTAGTTTGTTGGCTTGTTGGTTTGTTGGTTTGTTGGCTTGTTGGCTTGTTGGTTTGTTAGTTTGTTGGCTTTTTGGTTACTTGGTTTGTTGGTTTGTTGGCTTGTTGGTTTGTTGGTTTGTTGGTTTGTTGGTTTGTTGGTTTTTTGGTTTGTTGTTTTGTTGGTTTGTTGGCTTGTTGGTTTGTTGGTTTGTTGGCTTGTTGGGGTGTTGGTTTGTTGGCTTGTTGGCTTGTTGGCTTGTTGGTTTGTTGGCTTGTTGGTTACTTGGTTTGTTTGTTTGTTGGTTTGTTGGTTTGTTGGCTTGTTGGTTTGTGGGTTTGTTGGTTTTTTGGTTTGTTGGTTTATTTGTTTGTTGGTTTGGTGGCTTGTTGGTTTGTTGGGTTGTTGGTTTGTTGGTTTGTTGGTTTTTTGGTTTGTTGTTTTGTTGGTTTGTTGGCTTGTTGGTTTGTTGGTTTGTTGGCTTGTTGGGGTGTTGGTTTGTTGGCTTGTTGGCTTGTTGGCTTGTTGGTTTGTTGGCTTGTTGGTTACTTGGTTTGTTTGTTTGTTGGTTTGTTGGTTTGTTGGCTTGTTGGTTTGTGGGTTTGTTGGTTTTTTGGTTTGTTGGTTTATTTGTTTGTTGGTTTGTTGGCTTGTTGGTTTGTTGGGTTGTTGGTTTGTTGGTTTGTAGGTTTGTTAGTTTGTTGGCTTGTTGGTTTGTTGGTTTGTTGGCTTGTTGGCTTGTTTGTTAGTTGGTTTGTTGGCTTGTTGGTTACTTAGTTTGTTGGTTTGTTGGTTTGTTGGTTTATTGGTTTGTTGGCTTGTTGGCTTGTTGGTTTGTTGGTTAGTTCGTTTGTTGGTTTGGTAGTTTGTTGTTTGTTGGCTTGTTGGTTTGTTAGTTTGTTGGCTTTTTGGTTACCTGTTTTGTTGGTTTGTTGGCTTGTTGGCTTGTTGGTTTGTTGCTTTGTTCGTTTGATGGTTTGTTGGTTTGTAGGTTACTTGGTTTGTTGCTTTGTTGGTTTGTTGGCTTTTTGGTTTGTTGGCTTGTTGGTCTGTTGGTTTGTTGGTTTGTTGGATTGTTGGCTTGTTGGTTTGTTGGTTTGTTGGTTTGTTGGTTTGTTGGTTTGTTGGTTTTTTGGTTTGTTGGTTTATATGTTTGTTGGTTTGTTGGCTTGTTGATTTGTTGGTTTGTTGGTTTGTTGGTTTGTTGGCTTGTTGGCTTGTTGGTTTGTTGGTTTGTTGGCTTGTTGGTTTGTTGGTTTGTTGGTTTGTTGGCTTGTTCGTTACTTAGTTTGTTGGTTTGTTGGCATGTTGGTTTGTTGGTTTGTTGGTTTGTTGGCTTGTTGGTTTGTTGGTTTGTTGGTTTGTTGGCTTGTTGGCTTTTTGGTTTGTTGGTTTGTTGGTTTGTTGGTTTGTTGGCTTGTTGGTTTGTTGGTGTGTTGGTTTGTTGGCTTGGTGGCTTTTGGTTTGTTGGTTTGTTGGTATGTTGGTTTGTTGGTTTGTTGGTTTGTTGGCTTGTTAGTTTGTTGGTTTGTTGGTTTGTTGGCTTGTTGGTTTGTTGGTTTGTTGGCTTGTTGGTTACTTAGTTTGTTGGTTTGTTGGTTTGTTGGTTTGTTGGCTTGTTGGCTTGTTGGTTTGTTGGCTTGTTGGTTTGTTGCTTTGTTGGTTTGTTGGCTTGTTAGTTTGTTGGCTTGTTGGTTTGTTGGTTTGTTGGTTTGTTGGCTTGTTGGTTTGTTGGCTTGTTGGCTTGTTGGTTTGTTAGTTTGTTGGCTTTTTGGTTACTTGGTTTGTTGGTTTGTTGGCTTGTTGGTTTGTTGGTTTGTTTGCTTGTTGGTTTGTTGGTTTGTTGGTTTGTTGGTTTGTTGGTTTGTTGGTTTTTTGGTTTGTTGGTTTGTTGGTTTGTTGGCTTGATGGTTTGTTGGTTTATTGGCTTGTTTGTTTGTTGGTTTGTTGGCTTGTTGGCTTGTTGGTTTGTTGGCTTGTTGGTTTGTTGGTTTTTTGGTTTGTTGGTTTGTTGGTTTGTTGGCTTGTTGGTTTGTTGGTTTGTTGGCTTGTTGGTTTGTTGGTTTGTTGGCTTGTTGGCTTGTTGGTTTGTTGGTTTGTTGGCTTGTTGGTTACTTAGTTTGTTGGTTTGTTGGTTTGTTGGTTTGTTGGCTTGTTGGCTTGTTGGTTTGTTAGTTTGTTGACTTTTTGGTTACTTGGTTTGTTGATTTGTTGGTTTGTTGGCTTGTTGGCTTGTTGGTTTGTTGGTTTGTTGGCTTGTTGGTTTGTTGGTTTGTTGGCTTGTTGGTTTGTTGGTTTGTTGGCTAGTTGGTTTGTTGGTTTGTTGGTTTGTGGGTTTGTTGGTTTATTTGTTTGTTGGTTCGTTGGCTTGTTGGTTTGTTGGTTTGTTGGTTTGTTGGTTTGTTAGTTTGTTGGTTTGTGTGTTTGTTGGCTTGTTGGTTTGTTGGTTTGTTGGCTTGTTGGCTTGTTGGTTTGTTGGTTTGTTGGCTTGTTGGCTTGTTGGTTTGTTAGTTTGTTGGCTTTTTGGTTACTTGGTTTGTTGGTTTGTTGGCTTGTTGGTTTGTTGGTTTGTTGGTTTGTTGGTTTGTTGGTTTTTTGGTTTGTTGTTTTGTTGGTTTGTTGGCTTGTTGGTTTGTTGGTTTGTTGGCTTGTTGGGGTGTTGGTTTGTTGGCTTGTTGGCTTGTTGGCTTGTTGGTTTGTTGGCTTGTTGGTTACTTGGTTTGTTTGTTTGTTGGTTTGTTGGTTTGTTGGCTTGTTGGTTTGTGGGTTTGTTGGTTTTTTGGTTTGTTGGTTTATTTGTTTGTTGGTTTGGTGGCTTGTTGGTTTGTTGGGTTGTTGGTTTGTTGGTTTGTTGGTTTTTTGGTTTGTTGTTTTGTTGGTTTGTTGGCTTGTTGGTTTGTTGGTTTGTTGGCTTGTTGGGGTGTTGGTTTGTTGGCTTGTTGGCTTGTTGGCTTGTTGGTTTGTTGGCTTGTTGGTTACTTGGTTTGTTTGTTTGTTGGTTTGTTGGTTTGTTGGCTTGTTGGTTTGTGGGTTTGTTGGTTTTTTGGTTTGTTGGTTTATTTGTTTGTTGGTTTGTTGGCTTGTTGGTTTGTTGGGTTGTTGGTTTGTTGGTTTGTAGGTTTGTTAGTTTGTTGGCTTGTTGGTTTGTTGGTTTGTTGGCTTGTTGGCTTGTTTGTTAGTTGGTTTGTTGGCTTGTTGGTTACTTAGTTTGTTGGTTTGTTGGTTTGTTGGTTTATTGGTTTGTTGGCTTGTTGGCTTGTTGGTTTGTTGGTTAGTTCGTTTGTTGGTTTGGTAGTTTGTTGTTTGTTGGCTTGTTGGTTTGTTAGTTTGTTGGCTTTTTGGTTACCTGTTTTGTTGGTTTGTTGGCTTGTTGGCTTGTTGGTTTGTTGCTTTGTTCGTTTGATGGTTTGTTGGTTTGTAGGTTACTTGGTTTGTTGCTTTGTTGGTTTGTTGGCTTTTTGGTTTGTTGGCTTGTTGGTCTGTTGGTTTGTTGGTTTGTTGGATTGTTGGCTTGTTGGTTTGTTGGTTTGTTGGTTTGTTGGTTTGTTGGTTTGTTGGTTTTTTGGTTTGTTGGTTTATATGTTTGTTGGTTTGTTGGCTTGTTGATTTGTTGGTTTGTTGGTTTGTTGGTTTGTTGGCTTGTTGGCTTGTTGGTTTGTTGGTTTGTTGGCTTGTTGGTTTGTTGGTTTGTTGGTTTGTTGGCTTGTTCGTTACTTAGTTTGTTGGTTTGTTGGCATGTTGGTTTGTTGGTTTGTTGGTTTGTTGGCTTGTTGGTTTGTTGGTTTGTTGGTTTGTTGGCTTGTTGGCTTTTTGGTTTGTTGGTTTGTTGGTTTGTTGGTTTGTTGGCTTGTTGGTTTGTTGGTGTGTTGGTTTGTTGGCTTGGTGGCTTTTGGTTTGTTGGTTTGTTGGTATGTTGGTTTGTTGGTTTGTTGGTTTGTTGGCTTGTTAGTTTGTTGGTTTGTTGGTTTGTTGGCTTGTTGGTTTGTTGGTTTGTTGGCTTGTTGGTTACTTAGTTTGTTGGTTTGTTGGTTTGTTGGTTTGTTGGCTTGTTGGCTTGTTGGTTTGTTGGCTTGTTGGTTTGTTGCTTTGTTGGTTTGTTGGCTTGTTAGTTTGTTGGCTTGTTGGTTTGTTGGTTTGTTGGTTTGTTGGCTTGTTGGTTTGTTGGCTTGTTGGCTTGTTGGTTTGTTAGTTTGTTGGCTTTTTGGTTACTTGGTTTGTTGGTTTGTTGGCTTGTTGGTTTGTTGGTTTGTTTGCTTGTTGGTTTGTTGGTTTGTTGGTTTGTTGGTTTGTTGGTTTGTTGGTTTTTTGGTTTGTTGGTTTGTTGGTTTGTTGGCTTGATGGTTTGTTGGTTTATTGGCTTGTTTGTTTGTTGGTTTGTTGGCTTGTTGGCTTGTTGGTTTGTTGGCTTGTTGGTTTGTTGGTTTTTTGGTTTGTTGGTTTGTTGGTTTGTTGGCTTGTTGGTTTGTTGGTTTGTTGGCTTGTTGGTTTGTTGGTTTGTTGGCTTGTTGGCTTGTTGGTTTGTTGGTTTGTTGGCTTGTTGGTTACTTAGTTTGTTGGTTTGTTGGTTTGTTGGTTTGTTGGCTTGTTGGCTTGTTGGTTTGTTAGTTTGTTGACTTTTTGGTTACTTGGTTTGTTGATTTGTTGGTTTGTTGGCTTGTTGGCTTGTTGGTTTGTTGGTTTGTTGGCTTGTTGGTTTGTTGGTTTGTTGGCTTGTTGGTTTGTTGGTTTGTTGGCTAGTTGGTTTGTTGGTTTGTTGGTTTGTGGGTTTGTTGGTTTATTTGTTTGTTGGTTCGTTGGCTTGTTGGTTTGTTGGTTTGTTGGTTTGTTGGTTTGTTAGTTTGTTGGTTTGTGTGTTTGTTGGCTTGTTGGTTTGTTGGTTTGTTGGCTTGTTGGCTTGTTGGTTTGTTGGTTTGTTGGCTTGTTGGTTACTTATTTTGTTGGTTACTAAGTTTGTTGGTTTGTTGGTTTGTTGGTTTGTTGGCTTGTTGGTTTGTTGGTTTGTTGGCTTGTTGGCTTGTTGGTTTGTTGGTTTTTTGGTTTGTTGGTTTTTTTGTTTGTTGGTTTATTGGTTTGTTGGTTTATTTGTTTGTTGGTTTGTTGGCTTGTTGGTTTGTTGGTTTGTTGGTTTGTTGGCTTGTTGGCTTGTTGGTTTGTTAGTTTGTTGCCTTTTTGGTTACTTGGTTTGTTGGTTTGTTGGTTTGTTGGCTTGTTGGCTTGTTGGTTTGTTGGTTTGTTGGCTTGTTGGTTTGTGGGGTTGTTGGCTTGTTGGCTTATTGCTTTGTTGGTTTGTTGGTTTGTTGGCTTGTTGGTTTGTTGGCTTGTTGGCTTGTTGGTTTGTTAGTTTGTTGGCTTTTTGGTTACTTGGTTTGTTGGTTTGTTGGCTTGTTGGTTTGTTGGTTTGTTGGTTTGTTGGTTTGTTGGTTTTTTGGTTTGTTGTTTTGTTGGTTTGTTGGCTTGTTGGTTTGTTGGTTTGTTGGCTTGTTGGGGTGTTGGTTTGTTGGCTTGTTGGTTTGTGGGTTTGTTGGTTTTTTGGTTTGTTGGTTTATTTGTTTGTTGGTTTGGTGGCTTGTTGGTTTGTTGGGTTGTTAGTTTGTTGGTTTGTTGGTTTGTTAGTTTGTTGGCTTGTTGGTTTGTTGGTTTGTTGGCTTGTTGGCTTGTTTGTTTGTTGGTTTGTTGGCTTGTTGGTTACTTAGTTTGTTGGTTTGTTGGTTTGTTGGTTTATTGGTTTGTTGGCTTGTTGGCTTGTTGGTTTGTTGGTTAGTTCGTTTGTTGGTTTGGTAGTTTGTTGTTTGTTGGCTTGTTGGTTTGTTAGTTTGTTAGCTTTTTGGTTACCTGTTTTGTTGGTTTGTTGGCTTATTGGCTTGTTGGTTTGTTGCTTTGTTCGTTTGATGGTTTGTTGGTTTGTAGGTTACTTGGTTTGTTGCTTTGTTGGTTTGTTGGCTTTTTGGTTTGTTGGCTTTTTGGTCTGTTGGTTTTTTGGTTTGTTGGCTTGTTGGCTTGTTGGTTTGTTGGTTTGTTGGTTTGTTGGTTTGTTGGTTTGTTGGTTTTTTGGTTTGTTGGTTTATATGTTTGTTGGTTTGTTGGCTTGTTGATTTGTTGGTTTGTTGGTTTGTTGGTTTGTTGGCTTGTTGGCTTGTTGGTTTGTTGGTTTGTTGGCTTGTTGGTTTGTTGGTTTGTTGGTTTGTTGGCTTGTTGGCTTGTTCGTTACTTAGTTTGTTGGTTTGTTGGCATGTTGGTTTGTTGGTTTGTTGGTTTGTTGGCTTGTTGGTTTGTTGGTTTGTTGGCTTGTTGGCTTGTTGGTTTGTTGGTTTGTTGGTTTGTTGGTTTGTTGGCTTGTTAATTTGTTGGTTTGTTGGTTTGTTGGCTAGTTGGCTTTTGGTTTGTTGGTTTGTTGGTATGTTGGTTTGTTGGTTTGTTGGTTTGTTTGCTTGTTGGTTTGTTGGTTTGTTGGTTTGTTGGCTTGTTGGTTTGTTGGTTTGTTGGCTTGTTGGTTACTTAGTTTGTTGGTTTGTTGGTTTGTTGGTTTGTTGGTTTGTTGGCTTGTTGGCTTGTTGGTTTGTTGGTTTGTTGGCTTGTTGGTTTGTTGCTTTGTTGGTTTGTTGGCTTGTTAGTTTGTTGGCTTGTTGGTTTGTTGGTTTGTTGGTTTGTTGGTTTGTTGGCTTGTTGGCTTGTTGGTTTGTTGGTTTGTTGGTTTGTTGGCTTTTTGGTTTGTTGGTTTGTTGGCTTAATGGTTTGTTGGTTTGTTGGTTTGTTGGCTTGTTGGCTTGTTGGTTTGTTGGTTTGTTGGCTTGTTGGTTTGTTGGTTTGTTGGCTTTTTGGCTTGTTGATTTGTTGGTTTGTTGGTTTGTTGGCTTGTTGACTTGTTGGTTTGTTAGTTTGTTGGCTTTTTGGTTACTTGGTTTGTTGGTTTGTTGGATTGTTGGTTTGTTGGCTTGTTGGTTTGTTGGTTTGTTGGTTTGTTGGCTTGTTGGTTTGTTGGTTTGTTGGTTTGTGGTTTGTTGGTTTGTTGGTTTGTTGGTTTTTTGGTTTGTTGGTTTGTTGGTTTGTTGGTTTGTTGGCTTGTTGGTTTCTTGGTTTGTTGGCTTGTTGGCTTGTTGGTTTGTTGGTTTGTTGGCTTGTTGGTTACTTAGTTTGTTGGTTTGATGGTTTGTTGGTTTGTTGGCTTGTTGGCTTGTTGGTTTGTTGGTTTTTTGGTTTGTTAATTTGTTGGTTTGTTGGTTTGTTGGTTTATTTGTTTGTTGGTTTGTTAGCTTGTTTGTTTGTTGGTTTGTTGGCTTGTTGGCTTGTTGGTTGGTTGGTTTGTTGGTTTGTTGGTTTGTTGGTTTGTTGGTTTATTGGTTTGTTGGTTTGTTGGTTTGTTGGCTTGTTGGTTTGTTGGTTTGTTGGTTTGTTGGTTTGTTGGTTTGTTGGCTTGTTGGTTTGTTGGTTTGTTGGCTTGTTGGTTTGTTGGTTTGTTGGTTTGTTGGCTTGTTGGCTTGTTGGTTTGTTGGTTTGTTGGCTTGTTGGTTTGTTGGTTTTTTGGCTTGTTGCTTTGTTGGTTTGTTGGTTTGTTGGCTTGTTGGCTTATTGGTTTGTTAGTTTGTTGGCTTTTTGGTTACTTGGTTTGTTGGCTTGTTGGTTTGTAGGCTTGTTGGTTTGTTGGTTTGTTGGTTTGTTGGCTTGTTGGCTTGTTGGTTTTTTGGTTAGTTGGTTTGTCGGTTTGTCGGTTTGTTGGTTTTTTGGTTTGTTGGTTTGTTGGTTTGTTGCCTTGTTGGTTTGTTGGTTTGTTGGCTTGTTGGCTTGTTGGTTTGTTGGTTTGTTGGCTTGTTGGTTACTTAGTTTGTTGGTTTGTTGGTTTGTTGGCTTGTTGGCTTGTTGGTTTGTTGGTTTGTTGGTTTGTTGGTTTGTTGGTTTGTTGGTTTGTTGGTTTGTTGGTTTTTTGGTTTATTGGTTTGTTGGTTTGTTGGTTTGTTGGCTTGTTGTTTTTCTTGGTTTGTTGGCTTGTTGGCTTGTTGGTTTGTTGGTTTGTTGGCTTGTTGGTTACTTAGTTTGTTGGTTTGATGGTTTGTTGGTTTTTATGGTTTGTTGGCTTGTTGGTTACTTAGTTTGTTGGTTTGTTGGTTTGTTGGTTTGTTGGTTTGTTGGCTTGTTGGCTTGTTGGTTTGTTGGTTTGTTGGCTTGTTGGTTTGTTGGTTTTTTGGCTTGTTGGCTTGTTGCTTTGTTGGTTTGTTGGTTTGTTGGCTTGTTGGCTTATTTGTTTGTTAGTTTGTTGGCTTTTTGGTTACTTGGCTTGTTGGCTTGTTGGTTTGTAGGCTTGTTAGTTTGTTGGTTTGTTGGTTTGTTGGCTTGTTGGCTTGTCGGTTTTTTGGTTAGTTGGTTTGTCGGTTTGTTGGTTTGTTGGTTTTTTGGTTTGTTGGTTTGTTGGTTTGTTGCCTTGTTGGTTTGTTGGTTTGTTGGCTTGTTGGCTTGTTGGTTTGTTGGTTTGTTGGCTTGTTGGTTACTTAGTTTGTTGGTTTGTTGGTTTGTTGGCTTGTTGGTTTGTTGGTTTGTTGGCTTTTTGGCTTGTTGCTTTGTTGGTTTGTTGGTTTGTTGGCTTGTTGGCTTGTTGGTTTGTTAGTTTGTTGGCTTTTTGGTTACTTGGTTTGTTGGTTTGTTGGTTTGTTGGCTTGTTGGCTTGTTGGTTTGTTGGTTTGTTGGCTTGTTGGTTTGTTGGTTTGTTGGTTTGTTGGCTTGTTGGCTTGTTGCTTTGTTGGTTTGTTGGTTTGTTGGCTTGTTGGTTTGTTGGCTTATTGGCTTGTTGGTTTGTTAGTTTGTTGGCTTTTTGGTTACTTGGTTTGTTGGTTTGTTGGCTTGTTGGTTTGTTGGTTTGTTGGTTTGTTGGTTTGTTGGTTTGTTGGTTTGTTGGTTTTTTGGTTTGTTGGTTTGTTGGTTTGTTGGCTTGTTGGTTTGTTGGTTTGTTGGCTTGTTGGGGTGTTGGTTTGTTGGCTTGTTGGCTTGTTGGTTTGTTGGCTTGTTGGTTACTTGGTTTGTTTGTTTGTTGGTTTGTTGGTTTGTTGGCTTGTTGGTTTGTTGGTTTGTTGGTTTTTTGGTTTGTTGGTTTATTTGTTTGTTGGTTTGTTGGCTTGTTGGTTTGTTGGGTTGTTGGTTTGTTGGTTTGTTAGTTTGTTGGTTTGTTGGTTTGTTGGCTTGTTGGTTTGTTGGTTTGTTGGCTTGTTGGCTTGTTTGTTTGTTGGTTTGTTGGCTTGTTGGTTACTTAGTTTGTTGGTTTTTGGTTTATTGGTTTGTTGGCTTGTTGGCTTGTTGGTTTGTTGGTTAGTTCGTTTGTTGGTTTGGTAGTTTGTTGTTTGTTGGCATGTTGGTTTGTTGGTTTGTTGGCTTGTTGGCTTGTTGGTTTGTTGGTTTGTTGGCTTGTTGGTTACTTAGTTTGTTGGTTTGTTGGTTTGTTGGCTTGTTGGCTTGTTGGTTTGTTGGTTTGTTGGTTTGTTGGTTTGTTGGTTTGTTGGTTTGTTGGTTTGTTGGTTTTTTGGTTTATTGGTTTGTTGGTTTGTTGGTTTGTTGGCTTGTGGTTTTTCTTGGTTTGTTGGCTTGTTGGCTTGTTGGTTTGTTGGTTTGTTGGCTTGTTGGTTACTTAGTTTGTTGGTTTGATGGTTTGTTGGTTTGTTGGTTTGTTGGCTTGTTGGTTACTTAGTTTGTTGGTTTGTTGGTTTGTTGGTTTGTTGGTTTGTTGGCTTGTTGGCTTGTTGGTTTGTTGGTTTGTTGGCTTGTTGGTTTGTTGGTTTTTTGGCTTGTTGGCTTGTTGCTTTGTTGGTTTGTTGGTTTGTTGGCTTGTTGGCTTATTTGTTTGTTAGTTTGTTGGCTTTTTGGTTACTTGGTTTGTTGGCTTGTTGGTTTGTAGGCTTGTTAGTTTGTTGGTTTGTTGGTTTGTTGGCTTGTTGGCTTGTCGGTTTTTTGGTTAGTTGGTTTGTTGGTTTGTTGGTTTGTTGGTTTTTTGGTTTGTTGGTTTGTTGGTTTGTTGCCTTGTTGGTTTGTTGGTTTGTTGGCTTGTTGGCTTGTTGGTTTGTTGGTTTGTTGGCTTGTTGGTTACTTAGTTTGTTGGTTTGTTGGTTTGTTGGCTTGTTGGTTTGTTGGTTTGTTGGCTTTTTGGCTTGTTGCTTTGTTGGTTTGTTGGTTTGTTGGCTTGTTGGCTTGTTGGTTTGTTAGTTTGTTGGCTTTTTGGTTACTTGGTTTGTTGGTTTGTTGGTTTGTTGGCTTGTTGGCTTGTTGGTTTGTTGGTTTGTTGGCTTGTTGGTTTGTTGGTTTGTTGGTTTGTTGGCTTGTTGGCTTGTTGCTTTGTTGGTTTGTTGGTTTGTTGGCTTGTTGGTTTGTTGGCTTATTGGCTTGTTGGTTTGTTAGTTTGTTGGCTTTTTGGTTACTTGGTTTGTTGGTTTGTTGGCTTGTTGGTTTGTTGGTTTGTTGGTTTGTTGGTTTGTTGGTTTGTTGGTTTTTTGGTTTGTTGGTTTGTTGGTTTGTTGGCTTGTTGGTTTGTTGGTTTGTTGGCTTGTTGGGGTGTTGGTTTGTTGGCTTGTTGGCTTGTTGGTTTGTTGGCTTGTTGGTTACTTGGTTTGTTTGTTTGTTGGTTTGTTGGTTTGTTGGCTTGTTGGTTTGTTGGTTTGTTGGTTTTTTGGTTTGTTGGTTTATTTGTTTGTTGGTTTGTTGGCTTGTTGGTTTGTTGGGTTGTTGGTTTGTTGGTTTGTTAGTTTGTTGGTTTGTTGGTTTGTTGGCTTGTTGGTTTGTTGATTTGTTGGCTTATTGGCTTGTTTGTTTGTTGGTTTGTTGGCTTGTTGGTTACTTAGTTTGTTGGTTTGTTGGTTTGTTGGTTTATTGGTTTGTTGGCTTGTTGGCTTGTTGGTTTGTTGGTTAGTTCGTTTGTTGGTTTGGTAGTTTGTTGTTTGTTGGCTTGTTGGTTTGTTAGTTTGTTGGCTTTTTGGTTACCTGTTTTGTTGGTTTGTTGGCTTGTTGGCTTGTTGGTTTGTTGCTTTGTTCGTTTGATGGTTTGTTGGTTTGTTGGTTACTTGGTTTGTTGCTTTGTTGGTTTGTTGGCTTTTTGGTTTGTTGGCTTGTTGGTCTGTTGGTTTGTTGGTTTGTTGGCTTGTTGGCTTGTTGGTTTGTTGGTTTGTTGGTTTGTTGGTTTGTTCGTTTGTTGGTTTTTTGGTTTGTTGGTTTATTTGTTTGTTGGTTTGTTGGCTTGTTGGTTTGTTGGTTTGTTGGTTTGTTGGTTTGTTGGCTTGTTGGCTTGTTGGTTTGTTGGTTTGTTGGCTTGTTGGTTTGTTGGTTTGTTGGTTTGTTATCTTGTTGGTTACTTAGTTTGTTGGTTTGTTGGCATGTTGGTTTGTTGGTTTTTGGTTTGTTGGCTTGTTGGTTTGTTGGTTTGTTGGCTTGTTGGCTTGTTGGTTTGTTGGTTTGTTGGTTTGTTGGCTTGTTGGTTTGTTGGTTTGTTGGTTTGTTGGCTTGTTGGCTTTTGGTTTGTTGGTTTGTTGGTTTGTTGGTTTGTTGGTTTGTTGGCTTGTTGGTTTGTTGGCTTGTTGGTTTGTTGGTTTGTTGGTTTGTTGGCTTGTTGGTTTGTTGGTTTTTTGGCTTGTTGGTTACTTAGTTTGTTGGTTTGTTGGTTTGTTGGCTTGTTGGCTTGTTGGTTTGTTGGCTTGTTGGTTTGTTGCTTTGTTGGTTTCTTGGCTTGTTAGTTTGTTGGCTTGTTAGTTTGTTGGTTTGTTGGTTTGTTGGCTTGTTGGCTTGTTGGTTTGTTGATTTGTTGGTGTGTTGGCTTTTTGGTTTGTTGGTTTGTTGGCTTGTTGGTTTGTTGGTTTGTTGGTTTGTTGGCTTGTTGGCTTGTTGGTTTGTTGGTTTGTTGGCTTGTTGGTTTGTTGGTTTGTTGGCTTTTTGGCTTGTTGCTTTTTTGGTTTGTTGGTTTGTTGGCTTGTTGGCTTGTTGGTTTGTTAGTTTGTTGGCTTTTTGGTTACTTGGTTTGTTGGTTTGTTGGATTGTTGGTTTGTTGGCTTGTTGGTTTGTTGGTTTGTTGGTTTGTTGGCTTGTTGGTTTGTTGGTTTGTTGGTTTGTTGGTTTGTTGGTTTGTTGGTTTGTTTTTTTTTTGGTTTGTTGGTTTGTTGGTTTGTTGGTTTGTTGGCTTGTTGGTTTCTTGGTTTGTTGGCTTGTTGGCTTGTTGGTTTGTTGGTTTGTTGGCTTGTTGGTTTCTTGGTTTGTTGGCTTGTTGGCTTGTTGGTTTGTTGGTTTGTTGGCTTGTTGGTTACTTAGTTTGTTGGTTTGATGGTTTGTTGGTTTGTTGGCTTGTTGGTTTCTTGGTTTGTTGGCTTGTTGGCTTGTTGGTTTGTTGGTTTGTTGGCTTGTTGGTTACTTAGTTTGTTGGTTTGATGGTTTGCTGGTTTGTTGGCTTGTTGGCTTGTTGGTTTGTTGGTTTTTTGGTTTGTTGGTTTGTTGGTTTGTTGGTTTATTTGTTTGTTGGTTTGTTAGCCTGTTTGTTTGTTGGTTTGTTGGCTTGTTGGCTTGTTGGTTTGTTGGTTTGTTGGTTTGTTGGTTTGTTGGTTTGTTGGTTTATTGGTTTGTTGGTTTGTTGGTTTGTTGGTTTGTTGGTTTGTTGGCTTGTTGGTTTCTTGGTTTGTTGGCTTGTTGGCTTGTTGGTTTGTTGGTTTGTTGGCTTGTTGGTTACTTAGTTTGTTGGTTTGATGGTTTGTTGGTTGGTTGGCTTGTTGGCTTGTTGGTTTGTTGGTTTTTTGGTTTGTTGGTTTGTTGGTTTGTTGGTTTGTTGGTTTATTTGTTTGTTGGTTTGTTAGCCTGTTTGTTTGTTGGTTTGTTGGTTTGTTGGCTTGTTGGTTTGTTGGTTTGTTGGTTTGTTAGTTTGTTGGTTTGTTGGTTTATTGGTTTGTTGGTTTGTTGGTTTGTTGGCTTGTTGGTTTGTTGGTTTGTTGGTTTGTTGGCTTGTTGGTTTGTTGGTTTGTTGGCTTGTTGGTTTGTTGGTTTGTTGGTTTGTTGGCTTGTTGGCTTGTTGGTTTGTTGGTTTGTTGGTTTGTTGGCTTGTTGGTTTCTTGGTTTGTTGGCTTGTTGGCTTGTTGGTTTGTTGGTTTGTTGGCTTGTTGGTTACTTAGTTTGTTGGTTTGATGGTTTGTTGGTTTATTGGTTTGTTGGCTTGTTGGCTACTTAGTTTGTTGGTTTGTTGGTTTGTTGGTTTGTTGGTTTGTTGGCTTGTTGGCTTGTTGGTTTGTTGGTTTGTTGGCTTGTTGGTTTGTTGGTTTTTTGGCTTGTTGGCTTGTTGCTTTGTTGGTTTGTTGGTTTGTAGGCTTGTTGGCTTATTGGTTTGTTAGTTTGTTGGCTTTTTGGTTACTTGGTTTGTTGGCTTGTTGGTTTGTTGGTTTGTTGCCTTGTTGGTTTGTTGGTTTGTTGGCTTGTTGGCTTGTTGGTTTGTTGGTTTGTTGGTTTGTTAGCTTGTTGGTTACTTAGTTTGTTGGTTTGTTGGTTTGTTGGTTTGTTGGCTTGTTTGTTTGTTGGTTTGTTGGCTTTTTGGCTTGTTGCTTTGTTGGTTTGTTGGTTTGTTGGCTTGTTGGCTTGTTGGTTTGTTAGTTTGTTGGCTTTTTGTATACTTGGTTTGTTGGTTAGTTGGTTTGTTGGCTTGTTGGCTTGTTGGTTTGTTGGTTTGTTGGTTTGTTGGCTTGTTGGTTTGTTGGTTTGTTGGCTTGTTGGCTTGTTGCTTTGTTGGTTTGTTGGTTTATTGGCTTGTTGGTTTGTTGGCTTGATGGCTTGTTGGTTTGTTAGTTTGTTGACTTTTTGGTTACTTGGTTTGTTGGTTTGTTGGCTTGTTGGTTTGTTGAGTTGTTGGCTTGTTGGTTTTTTGGTTTGTTGGTTTTTTGGTTTGTTGGTTTGTTGGTTTGTTGGCTTGTTGGTTTGTTGGTTTGTTGGCTTGTTGGGGTGTTGGTTTGTTGGCTTGTTGGCTTGTTGGTTTGTTGGCTTGTTGGTTACTTGGTTTGTTTGTTTGTTGGTTTGTTGGTTTGTTGGCTTGTTGGTTTGTTGGTTTGTTGGTTTGTTGGTTTTCTGGTTTGTTGGTTTATTTATTTGTTGGTTTGTTGGCTTGTTGGTTTGTTGGGTTGTTGGTTTGTTGGTTTGTTGGTTTGTTAGTTTGTTGGTTTGTTGGTTTGTTGGCTTGTTGGTTTGTTGGTTTGTTGGCTTGTTGGCTTGTTTGTTTGTTGGTTTGTTGGCTTGTTGGTTACTTAGTTTGTTGGTTTGTTGGTTTGTTGGTTTATTGGTTTGTTGGCTTGTTGGCTTGTTGGTTTGTTGGTTAGTTCGTTTGTTGGTTTGTTGGTTTGTTGGTTACTTGGTTTGTTGGTTTGTTGGCTTGTTGGCTTGTTGGTTTGTTAGTTTGTAGGTTTGTTGGTTTGTTGGTTTGTTGGTTTTTTGGTTTGTTGGTTTATTTGTTTGTTGGTTTGTTGGCTTGTTGGTTTGTTGGTTTGTTGGTTTGTTGGTTTGTTGGCTTGTTGGCTTGTTGGCTTGTTTGTTTGTTGGTTTGTTGGCTTGTTGGTTTGTTGGTTTGTTGGTTTGTTGGCTTGTTGGCTTGTTGGTTACTTAGTTTGTTGGTTTGTTGGCTTGTTGGTTTGTTGGTTTGTTGGCTTGTTGGCTTGTTGGTTTGTTGGTTTGTTGGTTTGTTGGCTTGTTGGTTTGTTGGTTTGTTGGTTTGTTGGCTTGTTGGCTTTTGGTTTGTTGGTTTGTTGGTTTGTTGGTTTGTTGGTTTGTTGGTTTGTTGGTTTGTTGGCTTGTTGGTTTGTTGGTTTGTTGGTTTGTTGGCTTGTTGGTTTGTTGGTTTGTTGGCTTGTTGGTTACTTAGTTTGTTGGTTTGTTGGTTTGTTGGCTTGTTGGTTTGTTGGTTTGTTGGTTTGTTGGTTTGTTGGTTTGTTGGTTTATTGGTTTGTTGGTTTGTTGGTTTGTTGGCTTGTTGGTTTGTTGGTTTGTTGGTTTGTTGGCTTGTTGGTTTGTTGGTTTGTTGGCTTGTTGGTTTGTTGGTTTGTTGGTTTGTTGGCTTGTTGGCTTGTTGGTTTGTTGGTTTGTTGGATTGTTGGCTTGTTGGTTTCTTGGTTTGTTGGTTTGTTGGTTTGTTGGCTTGTTGGTTTGTTGGTTTGTTGGCTTTTTGGTTTGTTGCTTTTTTGGTTTGTTGGTTTGTTGGCTTGTTGGCTTGTTGGTTTGTTAGTTTGTTGGCTTTTTGGTTACTTGGTTTGTTGGTTTGTTGGATTGTTGGTTTGTTGGCTTGTTGGTTTGTTGGTTTGTTGGTTTGTTGGCTTGTTGGTTTGTTGGTTTGTTGGTTTGTTGGTTTGTTGGTTTGTTGGTTTGTTGGTTTTTTGGTTTGTTGGTTTGTTGGTTTGTTGGTTTGTTGGCTTGTTGGTTTCTTGGTTTGTTGGCTTGTTGGCTTGTTGGTTTGTTGGTTTGTTGGCTTGTTGGTTTCTTGGTTTGTTGGCTTGTTGGCTTGTTGGTTTGTTGGTTTGTTGGCTTGTTGGTTACTTAGTTTGTTGGTTTGATGGTTTGTTGGTTTGTTGGCTTGTTGGTTTCTTGGTTTGTTGGCTTGTTGGCTTGTTGGTTTTTTGGTTTGTTGGCTTGTTGGTTACTTAGTTTGTTGGTTTGATGGTTTGCTGGTTTGTTGGCTTGTTGGCTTGTTGGTTTGTTGGTTTTTTGGTTTGTTGGTTTGTTGGTTTGTTGGTTTATTTGTTTGTTGGTTTGTTAGCCTGTTTGTTTGTTGGTTTGTTGGCTTGTTGGCTTGTTGGCTTGTTGGTTTGTTGGTTTGTTGGTTTGTTGGTTTGTTGGTTTGTTGGTTTATTGGTTTGTTGGTTTGTTGGTTTGTTGGTTTGTTGGCTTGTTGGTTTCTTGGTTTGTTGGCTTGTTGGCTTGTTGGTTTGTTGGTTTGTTGGCTTGTTGGTTACTTAGTTTGTTGGTTTGATGGTTTGTTGGTTTGTTGGCTTGTTGGCTTGTTGGTTTGTTGGTTTTTTGGTTTGTTGGTTTGTTGGTTTGTTGGTTTGTTGGTTTATTTGTTTGTTGGTTTGTTAGCCTGTTTGTTTGTTGGTTTGTTGGTTTGTTGGCTTGTTGGTTTGTTGGTTTGTTGGTTTGTTGGTTTGTTGGTTTGTTGGTTTATTGGTTTGTTGGTTTGTTGGTTTGTTGGCTTGTTGGTTTGTTGGTTTGTTGGTTTGTTGGCTTGTTGGTTTGTTGGTTTGTTGGCTTGTTGGTTTGTTGGTTTGTTGGTTTGTTGGCTTGTTGGCTTGTTGGTTTGTTGGTTTGTTGGTTTGTTGGCTTGTTGGTTTCTTGGTTTGTTGGCTTGTTGGCTTGTTGGTTTGTTGGTTTGTTGGCTTGTTGGTTACTTAGTTTGTTGGTTTGATGGTTTGTTGGTTTGTTGGTTTGTTGGCTTGTTGGTTACTTAGTTTGTTGGTTTGTTGGTTTGTTGGTTTGTTGGTTTGTTGGCTTGTTGGCTTGTTGGTTTGTTGGTTTGTTGGCTTGTTGGTTTGTTGGTGTTTTGGCTTGTTGGCTTGTTGCTTTGTTGGTTTGTTGGTTTGTAGGCTTGTTGGCTTATTGGTTTGTTAGTTTGTTGGCTTTTTGGTTACTTGGTTTGTTGGCTTGTTGGTTTGTTGGTTTGTTGCCTTGTTGGTTTGTTGGTTTGTTGGCTTGTTGGCTTGTTGGTTTGTTGGTTTGTTGGTTTGTTAGCTTGTTGGTTACTTAGTTTGTTGGTTTGTTGGTTTGTTGGTTTGTTGGCTTGTTTGTTTGTTGGTTTGTTGGCTTTTTGGCTTGTTGCTTTGTTGGTTTGTTGGTTTGTTGGCTTGTTGGCTTGTTGGTTTGTTAGTTTGTTGGCTTTTTGTATACTTGGTTTGTTGGTTAGTTGGTTTGTTGGCTTGTTGGCTTGTTGGTTTGTTGGTTTGTTGGTTTGTTGGCTTGTTGGTTTGTTGGTTTGTTGGCTTGTTGGCTTGTTGCTTTGTTGGTTTGTTGGTTTATTGGCTTGTTGGTTTGTTGGCTTGATGGCTTGTTGGTTTGTTAGTTTGTTGGCTTTTTGGTTACTTGGTTTGTTGGTTTGTTGGCTTGTTGGTTTGTTGAGTTGTTGGCTTGTTGGTTTTTTGGTTTGTTGGTTTTTTGGTTTGTTGGTTTGTTGGTTTGTTGGCTTGTTGGTTTGTTGGTTTGTTGGCTTGTTGGGGTGTTGGTTTGTTGGCTTGTTGGCTTGTTGGTTTGTTGGCTTGTTGGTTACTTGGTTTGTTTGTTTGTTGGTTTGTTGGTTTGTTGGCTTGTTGGTTTGTTGGTTTGTTGGTTTGTTGGTTTTCTGGTTTGTTGGTTTATTTATTTGTTGGTTTGTTGGCTTGTTGGTTTGTTGGGTTGTTGGTTTGTTGGTTTGTTGGTTTGTTAGTTTGTTGGTTTGTTGGTTTGTTGGCTTGTTGGTTTGTTGGTTTGTTGGCTTGTTGGCTTGTTTGTTTGTTGGTTTGTTGGCTTGTTGGTTACTTAGTTTGTTGGTTTGTTGGTTTGTTGGTTTATTGGTTTGTTGGCTTGTTGGCTTGTTGGTTTGTTGGTTAGTTCGTTTGTTGGTTTGTTGGTTTGTTGGTTACTTGGTTTGTTGGTTTGTTAGCTTGTTGGCTTGTTGGTTTGTTAGTTTGTAGGTTTGTTGGTTTGTTGGTTTGTTGGTTTTTTGGTTTGTTGGTTTATTTGTTTGTTGGTTTGTTGGCTTGTTGGTTTGTTGGTTTGTTGGTTTGTTGGTTTGTTGGCTTGTTGGCTTGTTGGCTTGTTTGTTTGTTGGTTTGTTGGCTTGTTGGTTTGTTGGTTTGTTGGTTGGTTGGCTTGTTGGTTACTTAGTTTGTTGGTTTGTTGGCTTGTTGGTTTGTTGGTTTGTTGGCTTGTTGGCTTGTTGGTTTGTTGGTTTGTTGGTTTGTTGGCTTGTTGGTTTGTTGGTTTGTTGGTTTGTTGGCTTGTTGGCTTTTGGTTTGTTGGTTTGTTGGTTTGTTGGTTTGTTGGTTTGTTGGTTTGTTGGCTTGTTGGTTTATTGGTTTGTTGGCTTGTTGGCTTGTTGGTTTGTTGGTTAGTTCGTTTGTTGGTTTGTTGGTTTGTTGGTTACTTGGTTTGTTGGTTTGTTGGCTTGTTGGCTTGTTGGTTTGTTAGTTTGTAGGTTTGTTGGTTTGTTGGTTTGTTGGTTTTTTGGTTTGTTGGTTTATTTGTTTGTTGGTTTGTTGGCTTGTTGGTTTGTTGGTTTGTTGGTTTGTTGGTTTGTTGGCTTGTTGGCTTATTGGTTTGTTAGTTTGTTGGCTTTTTGGTTACTTGGTTTGTTGGCTTGTTGGTTTGTTGGTTTGTTGCCTTGTTGGTTTGTTGGTTTGTTGGCTTGTTGGCTTGTTGGTTTGTTGGTTTGTTGGTTTGTTAGCTTGTTGGTTACTTAGTTTGTTAGTTTGTTGGTTTGTTGGTTTGTTGGCTTGTTTGTTTGTTGGTTTGTTGGCTTTTTGGCTTGTTGCTTTGTTGGTTTGTTGGTTTGTTGGCTTGTTGGCTTGTTGGTTTGTTAGTTTGTTGGCTTTTTGTATACTTGGTTTGTTGGTTAGTTGGTTTGTTGGCTTGTTGGCTTGTTGGTTTGTTGGTTTGTTGGTTTGTTGGCTTGTTGGTTTGTTGGCTTGTTGGCTTGTTGCTTTGTTGGTTTGTTGGTTTATTGGCTTGTTGGTTTGTTGGCTTGATGGCTTGTTGGTTTGTTAGTTTGTTGGCTTTTTGGTTACTTGGTTTGTTGGTTTGTTGGCTTGTTGGTTTGTTGAGTTGTTGGCTTGTTGGTTTTTTGGTTTGTTGGTTTTTTGGTTTGTTGGTTTGTTGGTTTGTTGGCTTGTTGGTTTGTTGGTTTGTTGGCTTGTTGGGGTGTTGGTTTGTTGGCTTGTTGGCTTGTTGGTTTGTTGGCTTGTTGGTTACTTGGTTTGTTTGTTTGTTGGTTTGTTGGTTTGTTGGCTTGTTGGTTTGTTGGTTTGTTGGTTTGTTGGTTTTCTGGTTTGTTGGTTTATTTATTTGTTGGTTTGTTGGCTTGTTGGTTTGTTGGGTTGTTGGTTTGTTGGTTTGTTGGTTTGTTAGTTTGTTGGTTTGTTGGTTTGTTGGCTTGTTGGTTTGTTGGTTTGTTGGCTTGTTGGCTTGTTTGTTTGTTGGTTTGTTGGCTTGTTGGTTACTTAGTTTGTTGGTTTGTTGGTTTATTGGTTTGTTGGCTTGTTGGCTTGTTGGTTTGTTGGTTAGTTCGTTTGTTGGTTTGTTGGTTTGTTGGTTACTTGGTTTGTTGGTTTGTTAGCTTGTTGGCTTGTTGGTTTGTTAGTTTGTAGGTTTGTTGGTTTGTTGGTTTGTTGGTTTTTTGGTTTGTTGGTTTATTTGTTTGTTGGTTTGTTGGCTTGTTGGTTTGTTGGTTTGTTGGTTTGTTGGTTTGTTGGCTTGTTGGCTTGTTGGCTTGTTTGTTTGTTGGTTTGTTGGCTTGTTGGTTTGTTGGTTTGTTGGTTGGTTGGCTTGTTGGTTACTTAGTTTGTTGGTTTGTTGGCTTGTTGGTTTGTTGGTTTGTTGGCTTGTTGGCTTGTTGGTTTGTTGGTTTGTTGGTTTGTTGGCTTGTTGGTTTGTTGGTTTGTTGGTTTGTTGGCTTGTTGGCTTTTGGTTTGTTGGTTTGTTGGTTTGTTGGTTTGTTGGTTTGTTGGTTTGTTGGCTTGCTGGTTTATTGGTTTGTTGGCTTGTTGGCTTGTTGGTTTGTTGGTTAGTTCGTTTGTTGGTTTGTTGGTTTGTTGGTTACTTGGTTTGTTGGTTTGTTGGCTTGTTGGCTTGTTGGTTTGTTAGTTTGTAGGTTTGTTGGTTTGTTGGTTTGTTGGTTTTTTGGTTTGTTGGTTTATTTGTTTGTTGGTTTGTTGGCTTGTTGGTTTGTTGGTTTGTTGGTTTGTTGGTTTGTTGGCTTGTTGGCTTGTTGGCTTGTTTGTTTGTTGGTTTGTTGGCTTGTTGGTTTGTTGGTTTGTTGGTTTGTTGGCTTGTTGGTTACTTAGTTTGTTGGTTTGTTGGCTTGTTGGTTTGTTGGCTTGTTGGCTTTTGGTTTGTTGGTTTGTTGGTTTGTTGGTTTGTTGGTTTGTTGGTTTGTTGGCTTGTTGGCTTGTTGGTTTGTTGGTTTGTTGGTTTGTTGGCTTGTTGGTTTGTTGGTTTGTTGGCTTGTTGGTTACTTAGTTTGTTGGTTTGTTGGTTTGTTGGCTTGTTGGTTTGTTGGTTTGTTGGTTTGTTGGTTTGTTGGTTTGTTGGTTTATTGGTTTGTTGGTTTGTTGGTTAGTTGGCTTGTTGGTTTGTTGGTTTGTTGGTTTGCTGGCTTGTTGGTTTGTTGGTTTGTTGGCTTGTTGGTTTGTTGGTTTGTTGGTTTGTTGGCTTGTTGGCTTGTTGGTTTGTTGGTTTGTTGGTTTGTTGGCTTGTTGGTTTCTTGGTTTGTTGGTTTGTTGGTTTGTTGGCTTGTTGGTTTGTTGGTTTGTTGGCTTTTTGGCTTGTTGCTTTTTTGGTTTGTTGGTTTGTTGGCTTGTTGGCTTGTTGGTTTGTTAGTTTGTTGGCTTTTTGGTTACTTGGTTTGTTGGTTTGTTGGATTGTTGGTTTGTTGGCTTGTTGGTTTGTTGGTTTGTTGGTTTGTTGGCTTGTTGGTTTGTTGGTTTGTTGGTTTGTTGGTTTGTTGGTTTGTTGGTTTGTTGGTTTTTTGGTTTGTTGGTTTGTTGGTTTGTTGGTTTGTTGGCTTGTTGGTTTCTTGGTTTGTTGGCTTGTTGGCTTGTTGGTTTGTTGGTTTGTTGGCTTGTTGGTTTCTTGGTTTGTTGGCTTGTTGGCTTGTTGGTTTGTTGGTTTGTTGGCTTGTTGGTTACTTAGTTTGTTGGTTTGATGGTTTGTTGGTTTGTTGGCTTGTTGGTTTCTTGGTTTGTTGGCTTGTTGGCTTGTTGGTTTGTTGGTTTGTTGGCTTGTTGGTTAATTAGTTGGTTGGTTTGATGGTTTGCTGGTTTGTTGGCTTGTTGGCTTGTTGGTTTGTTGGTTTTTTGGTTTGTTGGTTTGTTGGTTTGTTGGTTTATTTGTTTGTTGGTTTGTTAGCCTGTTGGTTTGTTGGTTTGTTGGTTTGTTGGCTTGTTGGTTTCTTGGTTTGTTGGCTTGTTGGCTTGTTGGTTTGTTGGTTTGTTGGCTTGTTGGTTACTTAGTTTGTTGGTTTGATGGTTTGTTGGTTTGTTGGCTTGTTGGCTTGTTGGTTTGTTGGTTTTTTGGTTTGTTGGTTTTTTGGTTTCTTGGTTTGTTGGTTTATTTGTTTGTTGGTTTGTTAGCCTGTTTGTTTGTTGGTTTGTTGGTTTGTTGGCTTGTTGGTTTGTTGGTTTGTTGGTTTGTTGGTTTGTTGGTTTGTTGGTTTATTGGTTTGTTGGTTTGTTGGTTTGTTGGCTTGTTGGTTTGTTGGTTTGTTGGTTTGTTGGCTTGTTGGTTTGTTGGTTTGTTGGCTTGTTGGCTTGTTGGTTTGTTGGTTTGTTGGCTTGTTGGCTTGTTGGTTTGTTGGTTTGTTGGTTTGTTGGCTTGTTGGTTTCTTGGTTTGTTGGCTTGTTGGCTTGTTGGTTTGTTGGTTTGTTGGCTTGTTGGTTACTTAGTTTGTTGGTTTGATGGTTTGTTGGTTTGTTGGTTTGTTGGCTTGTTGGTTACTTAGTTTGTTGGTTTGTTGGTTTGTTGGTTTGTTGGTTTGTTGGCTTGTTGGCTTGTTGGTTTGTTGGTTTGTTGGCTTGTTGGTTTGTTGGTTTTTTGGCTTGTTGGCTTGTTGCTTTGTTGGTTTGTTGGTTTGTAGGCTTGTTGGCTTATTGGTTTGTTAGTTTGTTGGCTTTTTGGTTACTTGGTTTGTTGGCTTGTTGGTTTGTTGGTTTGTTGCCTTGTTGGTTTGTTGGTTTGTTGGCTTGTTGGCTTGTTGGTTTGTTGGTTTGTTGGTTTGTTAGCTTGTTGGTTACTTAGTTTGTTGGTTTGTTGGTTTGTTGGTTTGTTGGCTTGTTTGTTTGTTGGTTTGTTGGCTTTTTGGCTTGTTGCTTTGTTGGTTTGTTGGTTTGTTGGCTTGTTGGCTTGTTGGTTTGTTAGTTTGTTGGCTTTTTGTATACTTGGTTTGTTGGTTAGTTGGTTTGTTGGCTTGTTGGCTTGTTGGTTTGTTGGTTTGTTGGTTTGTTGGCTTGTTGGTTTGTTGGTTTGTTGGCTTGTTGGCTTGTTGCTTTGTTGGTTTGTTGGTTTTTTGGCTTGTTGGTTTGTTGGCTTGATGGCTTGTTGGTTTGTTAGTTTGTTGGCTTTTTGGTTACTTGGTTTGTTGGTTTGTTGGCTTGTTGGTTTGTTGAGTTGTTGGCTTGTTGGTTTTTTGGTTTGTTGGTTTTTTGGTTTGTTGGTTTTTTGGTTTGCTGGCTTGTTGGTTTGTTGGTTTGTTGGCTTGTTGGGGTGTTGGTTTGTTGGCTTGTTGGCTTGTTGGTTTGTTGGCTTGTTGGTTACTTGGTTTGTTTGGTTGTTGGTTTGTTGGTTTGTTGGCTTGTTGGTTTGTTGGTTTGTTGGTTTGTTGGTTTGTTGGTTTGTTGGTTTTCTGGTTTGTTGGTTTATTTATTTGTTGGTTTGTTGGCTTGTTGGTTTGTTGGGTTGTTGGTTTGTTGGTTTGTTGGTTTGTTAGTTTGTTGGTTTGTTGGTTTGTTGGCTTGTTGGTTTGTTGGTTTGTTGGCTTGTTGGCTTGTTTGTTTGTTGGTTTGTTGGCTTGTTGGTTACTCAGTTTGTTGGTTTGTTGGTTTGTTGGTTTATTGGTTTGTTGGCTTGTTGGTTTGTTGGTTAGTTCGTTTGTTGGTTTGTTGGTTTGTTGGTTACTTGGTTTGTTGGTTTGTTGGCTTGTTGGCTTGTTGGTTTGTTAGTTTGTAGGTTTGTTGGTTTGTTGGTTTGTTGGTTTTTTGGTTTGTTGGTTTATTTGTTTGTTGGTTTGTTGGCTTGTTGGTTTGTTGGTTTGTTGGTTTGTTGGTTTGTTGTCTTGTTTGTTTGTTGGTTTGTTGGCTTGTTGGTTTGTTGGTTTGTTGGTTTGTTGGCTTGTTGGTTACTTAGTTTGTTGGTTTGTTGGCTTGTTGGTTTGTTGGTTTGTTGGCTTGTTGGCTTGTTGGTTTGTTGGTTTGTTGGTTTGTTGGCTTGTTGGTTTGTTGGTTTGTTGGTTTGTTGGCTTGTTGGCTTTTGGTTTGTTGGTTTGTTGGTTTGTTGGTTTGTTGGTTTGTTGGTTTGTTGGCTTGTTGGTTTGTTGGTTTGTTGGTTTGTTGGCTTGTTGGTTTGTTGGTTTGTTGGCTTGTTGGTTACTTAGCTTGTTGGTTTGTTGGTTTGTTGCCTTGTTGGCTTGTTGGCTTGTTGGTTTGTTGGTTTGTTGGTTTGTTGGTTTGTTGGTTTGTTGGTTTTTTGGTTTGTTGGTTTATTTGTTTGTTGGTTTGTTGGCTTGTTGGTTTGTTGGTTTGTTGGTTTGTTGGTTTGTTGGTTTGTTGGCTTGTTGGTTTGTTGGTTTTTCTAGTTTGTTGGTTTGTTGGTTTGTTGGCTTGTTGGTTTGTTGGTTTGTTGGCTTGTTGGCTTGTTGGTTTGTTGGTTTGTTGGTTTGTTGGCTTGTTGGTTTGTTGGTTTGTTGGTTTGTTGGCTTGTTGGCTTTTGGTTTGTTGGTTTGTTGGTTTGTTGGTTTGTTGGTTTGTTGGTTTGTTGGCTTGTTGGTTTGTTGGTTTGTTGGCTTGTTGGTTACTTAGTTTGTTGGTTTGTTGGTTTGTTGGTTTGTTGGTTTGTTGGTTTGTTGGCTTGTTGGCTTGTTGGTTTGTTGGCTTGTTGGTTTGTTGCTTTGTTGGTTTGTTGGCTTGTTAGTTTGTTGGCTTGTTGGTTTGTTGGTTTGTTGGTTTGTTGGCTTGTTGGCTTGTTGGTTTGTTGGTTTGTTGGTTTGTTGGCTTTTTGGTTTGTTGGTTTGTTGGCTTGTTGGTTTGTTGGTTTGTTGGTTTGTTGGCTTGTTGGCTTGTTGGTTTGTTGGTTTGTTGGCTTGTTGGTTTGTTGGTTTGTTGGCTTTTTGGCTTGTTGCTTTTCTGGTTTGTTGGTTTGTTGGCTTGTTGGCTTGTTGGTTTGTTAGTTTGTTGGCTTTTTGGTTACTTGGTTTGTTGGTTTGTTGGTTTGTTGGATTGTTGGTTTGTTGGCTTGTTGGTTTGTTGGTTTGTTGGTTTGTTGGCTTGTTGGTTTGTTGGTTTGTTGGTTTGTTGGTTTGTTGGTTTGTTGGTTTGTTGGTTTTTTGGTTTGTTGGTTTGTTGGTTTGTTGGTTTGTTGGCTTGTTGGTTTCTTGGTTTGTTGGCTTGTTGGCTTGTTGGTTTGTTGGTTTGTTGGCTTGTTGGTTACTTAGTTTGTTGGTTTGATGGTTTGTTGGTTTGTTGGCTTGTTGGCTTGTTGGTTTGTTGGTTTTTTGGTTTGTTGGTTTGTTGGTTTGTTGGTTTGTTCGTTTATTTGTTTGTTAATTTGTTAGCTTGTTTGTTTGTTGGTTTGTTGGCTTGTTGGCTTGTTGGTTTGTTGGTTTGTTGGTTTGTTGGTTTGTTGGTTTGTTGGTTTATTGGTTTGTTGGTTTGTTGGTTTGTTGGCTTGTTGGTTTGTTGGTTTGTTGGTTTGTTGGCTTGTTGGCTTGTTGGTTTGTTGGTTTGTTGGCTTGTTGGTTTGTTGGTTTGTTGGTTTGTTGGCTTGTTGGCTTGTTGGCTTGTTGGTTTGTTGGTTTGTTGGCTTGTTGGTTTGTTGGTTTGTTGGTTTGTTGGCTTGTTGGTTTGTTGGTTTGTTGGCTTGTTGGCTTGTTGCTTTGTTGGTTTGTTGGTTTATTGGCTTGTTGGTTTGTTGGCTTGATGGCTTGTTGGTTTGTTAGTTTGTTGGCTTTTTGGTTACTTGGTTTGTTGGTTTGTTGGCTTGTTGGTTTGTTGAGTTGTTGGCTTGTTGGTTTTTTGGTTTGTTGGTTTTTTGGTTTGTTGGTTTGTTGGTTTGTTGGCTTGTTGGTTTGTTGGTTTGTTGGCTTGTTGGGGTGTTGGTTTGTTGGCTTGTTGGCTTGTTGGTTTGTTGGCTTGTTGGTTACTTGGTTTGTTTGTTTGTTGGTTTGTTGGTTTGTTGGCTTGTTGGTTTGTTGGTTTGTTGGTTTGTTGGTTTTCTGGTTTGTTGGTTTATTTATTTGTTGGTTTGTTGGCTTGTTGGTTTGTTGGGTTGTTGGTTTGTTGGTTTGTTGGTTTGTTAGTTTGTTGGTTTGTTGGTTTGTTGGCTTGTTGGTTTGTTGGTTTGTTGGCTTGTTGGCTTGTTTGTTTGTTGGTTTGTTGGCTTGTTGGTTACTTAGTTTGTTGGTTTGTTGGTTTGTTGGTTTATTGGTTTGTTGGCTTGTTGGCTTGTTGGTTTGTTGGTTAGTTCGTTTGTTGGTTTGTTGGTTTGTTGGTTACTTGGTTTGTTGGTTTGTTGGCTTGTTGGCTTGTTGGTTTGTTAGTTTGTAGGTTTGTTGGTTTGTTGGTTTGTTAGTTTTTTGGTTTGTTGGTTTATTTGTTTGTTGGTTTGTTGGCTTGTTGGTTTGTTGGTTTGTTGGTTTGTTGGTTTGTTGGCTTGTTGGCTTGTTGGCTTGTTTGTTTGTTGGTTTGTTGGCTTGTTGGTTTGTTGGTTTGTTGGCTTGTTGGCTTGTTGGTTTGTTGGTTTGTTGGTTTGTTGGTTTGTTGGCTTGTTGGTTTGTTGGTTTGTTGGTTTGTTGGCTTGTTGGCTTTTGGTTTGTTGGTTTGTTGGTTTGTTGGTTTGTTGGTTTGTTGGTTTGTTGGCTTGTTGGTTTGTTGGTTTGTTGGTTTGTTGGCTTGTTGGTTTGTTGGTTTGTTGGCTTGTTGGTTACTTAGTTTGTTGGTTTGTTGGTTTGTTGGCTTGTTGGCTTGTTGGCTTGTTGGTTTGTTGGTTTGTTGGTTTGTTGGTTTGTTGGTTTGTTGGTTTGTTGGTTTTTTGGTTTGTTGGTTTATTTGTTTGTTAGTTTGTTGGCTTGTTGGTTTGTTGGTTTGTTGGTTTGTTGGTTTGTTGGTTTGTTGGCTTGTTGGTTTGTTGGTTTGTTAGTTTGTTGGTTTGTTGGTTTGTTGGCTTGTTGGTTTGTTGGTTTGTTGGCTTGTTGGCTTGTTGGTTTGTTGGTTTGTTGGTTTGTTGGCTTGTTGGTTTGTTGGTTTGTTGGTTTGATGGCTTGTTGGCTTTTGGTTTGTTGGTTTGTTGGTTTGTTGGTTTGTTGGTTTGTTGGTTTGTTGGCTTGTTGGTTTGTTGGTTTGTTGGCTTGTTGGTTACTTAGTTTGTTGGTTTGTTGGTTTGTTGGTTTGTTGGTTTGTTGGCTTGTTGGCTTGTTGGTTTGTTGGCTTGTTGGTTTGTTGCTTTGTTGGTTTGTTGGCTTGTTAGTTTGTTGGCTTGTTGGTTTGTTGGTTTGTTGGTTTGTTGGCTTGTTGGCTTGTTGGTTTGTTGGTTTGTTGGTTTGTTGGCTTTTTGGTTTGTTGGTTTGTTGGCTTGTTGGTTTGTTGGTTTGTTGGTTTGTTGGCTTGTTGGTTTGTTGGTTTGTTGGCTTGTTGGTTTGTTGGTTTGTTGGCTTTTTGGCTTGTTGCTTTTTTGGTTTGTTGGTTTGTTGGCTTGTTGGCTTGTTGGTTTGTTAGTTTGTTGGCTTTTTGGTTACTTGGTTTGTTGGTTTGTTGGTTTGTTGGATTGTTGGTTTGTTGGCTTGTTGGTTTGTTGGTTTGTTGGTTTGTTGGCTTGTTGGTTTGTTGGTTTGTTGGTTTGTTGGTTTGTTGGTTTGTTGGTTTGTTGGTTTTTTGGTTTGTTGGTTTGTTGGTTTGTTGGTTTGTTGGCTTGTTGGTTTCTTGGTTTGTTGGCTTGTTGGCTTGTTGGTTTGTTGGTTTGTTGGCTTGTTGGTTACTTAGTTTGTTGGTTTGATGATTTGTTGGTTTGTTGGCTTGTTGGCTTGTTGGTTTGTTGGTTTTTTGGTTTGTTGGTTTGTTGGTTTGTTCGGTTGTTGGTTTATTTGTTTGTTGGTTTGTTAGCTTGTTTGTTTGTTGGTTTGTTGGCTTGTTGGCTTGTTGGTTTGTTAGTTTGTTGGCTTTTTGGCTTGTTGGTTTGTTGGTTTGTTGGCTTGTTGGTTACTTAGTTTGTTGGTTTGTTGGTTTGTTGGCTTGTTGGCTTGTTGGCTTGTTGGTTTGTTGGTTTGTTGGTTTGTTGGTTTGTTGGTTTGTTGGTTTGTTGGTTTGTTGGTTTGTTGGTTTGTTGGCTTGTTGGTTTGTTGGTTTGTTAGTTTGTTGGTTTGTTGGTTTATTTGTTTGTTGGTTTGTTGGCTTGTTGGTTTGTTGGTTTGTTGGTTTGTTGGTTTGTTGGTTTGTTGGCTTGTTGGTTTGTTGGTTTGTTAGTTTGTTGGTTTGTTGGTTTGTTGGCTTGTTGGTTTGTTGGTTTGTTGGCTTGTTGGCTTGTTGGTTTGTTGGTTTGTTGGTTTGTTGGCTTGTTGGTTTGTTGGTTTGTTGGTTTGTTGGCTTGTTGGCTTTTGGTTTGTTGGTTTGTTGGTTTGTTGGTTTGTTGGTTTGTTGGCTTGTTGGTTTGTTAGTTTGTTGGCTTGTTGGTTACTTAGTTTGTTGGTTTGTTGGTTTGTTGGTTTGTTGGTTTGTTGGCTTGTTGGCTTGTTGGTTTGTTGGCTTGTTGGTTTGTTGCTTTGTTGGTGTGTTGGCTTGTTAGTTTGTTGGCTTGTTGGTTTGTTGGTTTGTTGGTTTGTTGGCTTGTTGGCTTGTTGGTTTGTTGGTTTGTTGGTTTGTTGGCTTTTTGGTTTGTTGGTTTGTTGGCTTGTTGGTTTGTTGGTTTGTTGGTTTGTTGGCTTGTTGGCTTGTTGGTTTGTTGGTTTGTTGGCTTGTTGGTTTGTTGGTTTGTTGGCTTTTTGGCTTGTTGCTTTTTTGGTTTGTTGGTTTGTTGGCTTGTTGGCTTGTTGGTTTGTTAGTTTGTTGGCTTTTTGGTTACTTGGTTTGTTGGTTTGTTGGTTTGTTGGATTGTTGGTTTGTTGGCTTGTTGGTTTGTTGGTTTGTTGGCTTGTTGGTTACTTAGTTTGTTGGTTTGATGGTTTGTTGGTTTGTTGGCTTGTTGGCTTGTTGGTTTGTTGGTTTTTTAGTTTGTTGGTTTGTTGGTTTGTTGGTTTGTTGGTTTATTTGTTTGTTGGTTTGTTAGCTTGTTTGTTTGTTGGTTTGTTGGCTTGTTGGCTTGTTGGTTTGTTGGTTTGTTGGTTTGTTGGTTTGTTGGTTTGTTGGTTTATTGGTTTGTTGGTTTGTTGGTTTGTTGGCTTGTTGGTTTATTGGTTTGTTGGTTTGTTGGCTTGTTGGCTTGTTGGTTTGTTGGTTTGTTGGCTTGTTGGTTTGTTGGTTTGTTGGTTTGTTGGCTTGTTGGCTTGTTGGCTTGTTGGTTTGTTGGTTTGTTGGCTTGTTGGTTTGTTGGTTTTTTGGCTTGTTGGCTTGTTGCTTTGTTGGTTTGTTGGTTTGTTGGCTTGTTGGCTTATTGGTTTGTTAGTTTGTTGGCTTTTTGGTTACTTGGTTTGTTGGCTTGTTGGTTTGTAGGCTTGTTGGTTTGTTGGTTTGTTGGTTTGTTGGCTTGTTGGCTTGTTGGTTTTTTGGTTAGTTGGTTTGTCGGTTTGTCGGTTTGTTGGTTTTTTGGTTTGTTGGTTTGTTGGTTTGTTGCCTTGTTGGTTTGTTGGTTTGTTGGCTTGTTGGCTTGTTGGTTTGTTGGTTTGTTGGCTTGTTGGTTACTTAGTTTGTTGGTTTGTTGGTTTGTTGATTTGTTGGCTTGTTGGCTTGTTGGTTTGTTGGTTTATTGGTTAGTTCGTTTGTTGGTTTGTTAGTTTGTTGGTTTGCTGGCTTGTTGGCTTGTTGGTTTGTTGGTTTTTTGGTTTGTTAGTTTGTTGGTTTGTTGGTTTGTTTGTTTGTTGGTTTATTTGTTTGTTGGTTTGTTGGTTTGTTGGCTTGTTGGCTTGTTGGTTTGTTGGCTTGTTGGTTTGTTAGTTTGTTGGTTTGTTGGCTTGTTGGCTTGTTGGTTTGTTGGCTTGTTGGTTTGTTAGTTTGTTGGCTTGTTGGTTTGTTGGTTTGTTGGCTTGTTGGCTTATTGCTTTGTTGGTTTGTTGGTTTGTTGGCTTGTTGGTTTGTTGGCTTATTGGCTTGTTGGTTTGTTAGTTTGTTAGATTTTTAGTTACTTGGTTTGTTGGTTTGTTGGTTTGTTGGTTTGTTTGCTTGTTGGTTTGTTGGTTTGTTGGTTTGTTGGTTTGTTGGTTTGTTGGTTTTTTGGTTTGTTGGTTTGTTGGTTTGTTGGCTTGTTGGTTTGTTGGTTTGTTGGCTTGTTTGTTTGTTGGTTTGTTGGCTTGTTGGTTTGTTGGCTTGTTGGATTGTTGGTTTTTTGGTTTGTTGGTTTGTTGGTTTGTTGGCTTGTTGGTTTGTTGGTTTGTTGGCTTGTTGGTTTGTTGGTTTGTTGGCTTGTTGGCTTGTTGGTTTGTTGGTTTGTTGGCTTGTTGGTTACTTAGTTTGTTGGTTTGTTGGTTTGTTGGTTTGTTGGGTTGTTGGCTTGTTGGCTTGTTGGTTTGTTGGTTTGTTGGCTTGTTGGCTTGTTGGTTTGTTAGTTTGTTGACTTTTTGGTTACTTGGTTTGTTGATTGGTTGGTTTGTTGGCTTGTTGGCTTGTTGGTTTGTTGGTTTGTTGGCTTGTTGGTTTGTTGGTTTGTTGGCTTGTTGGTTTGTTGGTTGGTTGGCTAGTTGGTTTGTTGGTTTGTTGGTTTGTAGGTTTATTTGTTTGTTGGTTTGTTGGCTTGTTGGTTTGTTGGTTTGTTGGTTTGTTGGTTTGTTAGTTTGTTGGTTTGTTGGTTTGTTGGCTTGTTGGTTTGTTGATTTGTTGGCTTGTTGGCTTGTTGGTTTGTTGGTTTGTTGGCTTGTTGGTTACTTATTTTGTTGGTTACTTAGTTTGTTGGTTTGTTGGTTTGTTGGTTTGTTGGCTTGTTGGTTTGTTGGTTTGTTGGCTTGTTGGCTTCTTGGTTAGTTTGTTTGTTGGTTTGTTGGCTTGTTGGTTTTGTTGGTTTGTTGGTTCGTTGGCTTGTTGGCTTGTTGGTTTGTTAGTTTGTTGGCTTTTTGGTTACTTGGTTTGTTGGTTTGTTGGTTTTTTGGTTTGTTGGTTTGTTGGTTAGTTTGTTTGTTGGTTTGTTGGCTTGTTGGTTTTGTTGGTTTGTTGGTTTGTTGGCTTGTTGGCTTGTTGGTTTGTTGGTTAGTTTGTTTGTTGGTTTGTTGGCTTGTTGGTTTTGTTGGTTTGTTGGTTTGTTGGCTTGTTGGCTTGTTGGTTTGTTAGTTTGTTGGCTTTTTGGTTACTTGGTTTTTTGGTTTGTTGGTTTTTTGGTTTGTTGGTTTGTTGGTTTGTTGGTTAGTTTGTTTGTTGGTTTGTTGGCTTGTTGGTTTTGTTGGTTTGTTGGTTTGTTGGCTTGTTGGCTTGTTGGTTTGTTAGTTTGTTGGCTTTTTGGTTACTTGGTTTGTTGGTTTGTTGGTATGTTGGCTTGTTGGCTTGTTGGTTTGTTGGTTTGTTGGCTTGTTGGTTTGTTGGTTTGTTGGCTTGTTGGCTTGTTGCTTTGTTGGTTTGTTGGTTTGTTGGCTTGTTGGTTTGTTGGCTTGTTGGCTTGTTGGTTTGTTAGTTTGTTGGCTTTTTGGTTACTTGGTTTGTTGGTTTGTTGGTTTGTTGGCTTGTTGGTTTGTTGGTTTGTTGGTTTGTTGGTTTGTTGGTTTGTTGGTTTGTTGGTTTTTTGGTTTGTTGGTTTGTTGGTTTGTTGGCTTGTTGGTTTGTTGGTTTGTTGGCTTGTTGGGGTGTTGGTTTGTTGGCTTGTTGGCTTGTTGGTTTGTTGGCTTGTTGGTTACTTGGTTTGTTTGTTTGTTGGTTTGTTGGTTTGTTGGCTTGTTGGTTTGTTGGTTTGTTGGTTTGTTGGTTTGTTGGTTTGTTGGCTTGTTGGCTGGTTGGATTGTTGGCTTGTTGGCTTGTTGGTTTGTTGGTTTGTTGGTTTGTTGGTTTGTTGGCTTGTTGGTTTGTTGGTTTGTTGGCTTGTTGGTTTGTTGGTTTGTTGGTTTGTTGGCTTGTTGGCTTGTTGGTTTGTTGGTTTGTTGGCTTGTTGGTTTGTTAGTTTTTTGGCTTGTTGGCTTGTTGCTTTGTTGGTTTGTTGGCTTGTTGGCTTGTTGGTTTGTTAGTTTGTTGGCTTTTTGGTTACTTGGTTTGTTGGTTTGTTGGTTTGTTGGCTTTTTGGTTTGTTGGCTTGTTGGCTTGTTGGTTTGTTGGTTTGTTGGTTTGTTGGCTTGTTGGTTTGTTGGTTTGTTGGCTTGTTGGCTTGTTGGTTTGTTGGTTTATTGGCTTGTTGGTTTGTTGGCTTGTTGGCTTGTTGGTTTGTTGGTTTGTTGGTTTGTTGGTTTGTTGGTTTGTTGGTTTTTTGGTTTGTTGGTTTATTTGTTTGTTGGTTTGTTGGCTTGTTGGTTTGTTGGTTTGTTGGTTTGTTGGTTTGTTGGCTTGTTGGTTTGTTGGTTTGTTTGTTTGTTGGATTGTTGGCTTGTTGGTTTGTTGGTTTGTTGGCTTGTTGGTTTGTTGATTTGTTGGCTTGTTGGCTTGTTGCTTTGTTCGTTTGATGGTTTGTTGGTTTGTTGATTTTTTGGTTTGTTGGTTTGTTGGTTTGTTGGGTTGTTGGCTTGTTGGTTTGTTGGTTTGTTGGTTTGTTGGCTTGTTGGTTTGTTAGTTTGTTGGTTTGTTGGCTTGTTGGCTTGTTGGTTTGTTGGTTTTTTGGTTTGCTGGTTTGTTGGTTTGTTGGTTTGTTGGTTTGTTGGTTTATTTGTTTGTTGGTTTGTTGGCTTGTTGGTTTGTTGGTTTGTTGGCTTGTTGGTTTTTTGGTTTTTTGGTTTTTTGGTTTGTTGGTTTGTTGGTTTGTTGGTTTGTTGGTTTGTTGGTTTGTTGGTTTGTTGGCTTGTTGGTTTGTTGGTTTGTTGGTTTGTTGGCTTGTTGGCTTGTTGGCTTGTTGGCTTGTTGGTTTGTTAGTTTGTTTGCTTGTTGGTTTGTTGGGTTGTTTGCTTGTTGGCTTGTTGCTTTGTTGGTTTGTTGGTTTGTTGGCTTGTTGGCTTGTTGGTTTGTTAGTTTGTCGGCTTTTTGGTTACTTGGTTTGTTGGTTTGTTGGCTTGTTGGTTTGTTGGCTTGTTGGTTTGTTGGTTTGTTGGCTTCTTGGCTTTTTGGTTTGTTGGTTTGTTGGTTTGTTGGTTTTTTGGTTTGTTGGTTTGTTGGTTTGTTGGTTTGTTGGTTTGTTGGCTTGTTGGTTTTTTGGTTACTTGGTTTGTTGGTTTATTGGTTTGTTGGCGTGTTGCCTTGTTGCTTTGTTCGTTTGATGGTTTGTTGGTTTGTTGATTTTTTGGTTTTTTGGTTTGTTGGTTTGTTGGGTTGTTGGCTTGTTGGTTTGTTGGTTTTTTGGTTTGTTGGTTTGTTGGTTTGTTGGTTTGTTGGTTTATTTGTTTGTTGGTTTGTTGGCTTGTTGGTTTGTTGGTTTGTTGGTTTGTTGGCTTGTTGGTTTTTTGGTTTTTTGGTTTTTTGGTTTGTTGGTTTGTTGGTTTGTTGGTTTGTTGGTTTGTTGGTTTGTTGGTTTGTTGGTTTGTTGGTTTGTTGGCTTGTTGGTTTGTTGGTTTGTTGGTTTGTTGGCTTGTTGGCTTGTTGGTTTGTTAGTTTGTTGGCTTGTTGATTTGTTGGTTTGTTTGCTTGTTGGCTTGTTGGTTTGTTAGTTTGTTGGCTTTTTGGTTACTTGGTTTGTTGGTTTGTTGGCTTGTTGGTTTGTTGGCTTGTTGGTTTGTTGGTTTGTTGGCGTTTTGGCTTGTTGCTTTGTTCGTTTGATGGTTTGTTCGTTTGTTGATTTTTTGGTTTGTTGGTTTGTTGAGTTGTTGGCTATTTGGTTTTTTGGTTTTTTGGTTTGTTGGTTTGTTGGTTTGTTGGTTTGTTGGTTTGTTGGTTTGTTGGTTTGTTGGCTTGTTGGTTTGTTGGTTTGTTGGTTTGTTGGCTTGTTGGCTTGTTGGTTTGTTAGTTTGTTGGCTTGTTGGTTTGTTGGTTTGTTTGCTTGTTGGCTTGTTGGTTTGTTAGTTTGTTGGCTTTTTGGTTACTTGGTTTGTTGGCTTGTTGGTTTTTTGGTTTTTTGGTTTTTTGGTTTGTTGGTTTGTTGGTTTGTTGGTTTGTTGGTTTGTCGGTTTGTTGGCTTGTTGGTTTGTTGGTTTGTTGGTTTGTTGGCTTGTTGGCTTGTTGGTTTGTTAGTTTGTTGGTTTGTTGGTGTGTTAGTTTGTTGGCTTGTTGGCTTGTTGGTTTGTTAGTTTGTTGGCTTTTTGGTTACTTGGTTTGTTGGTTTGTTGGCTTGTTGGTTTGTTGGCTTGTTGGTTTGTTGGTTTGTTGGCTTCTTGGCTTGTTGGTTTGTTGGTTTGTTGGTTTGTTGGTTTTTTGGTTTGTTGGTTTGTTGGTTTGTTGGTTTGTTGGTTTGTTGGCTTGTTGGTTTTTTGGTTACTTGGTTTGTTGGTTTGTTGGCTTATTGGCTTGTTGGTTTGTTAGTTTGTTAGTTTGTTGGCTTTTTGGTTACTTGGTTTGTTGGTTTGTTGGTTTGTTGGCGTGTTGGCTTGTTGGTTTGTTGGTTTGTTGGTTTATTTGTTTGTTGGTTTGTTGGCTTGTTGGTTTGTTGGTTTGTTGGTTTGTTGGCTTGTTGGTTTGTTGGTTGGTTGGCTTGTTGGTTTGTTGGTTTATTGGTTTGTTGGCTTGTTGGTTACTTAGTTTGTTGGTTTGTTGGCATGTTGGTTTGTTGGTTTGTTGGCTTGTTGGTTTGTTGGTTTGTTGGCTTGTTGGCTTGTTGGTTTGTTAGTTTGTTGGGTTGTTTGTTTGTTGGCTTTTGGCTTGTTGGTTTGTTGGTTTGTTGGCTTGTTGGTTTGTTAGTTTGTTGGTTTGTTGGCTTGTCGGCTTGTTGGTTTGTTGGGTTTTTGGTTTGTTGGTTTGCTGGTTTGTTGGTTTGTTGGTTTGTTGGTTTATTTGTTTGTTGGTTTGTTGGCTTGTTGGTTTGTTGGTTTGTTGGTTTGTTGGCTTGTTGGTTTGTTGGTTTGTTGGTTTTTTGGTTTGTTGGTTTGTTGGTTTGTTGGTTTGTTGGTTTGTTGGTTTATTTGTTTGTTGGTTTGTGGGCTTGTTGGTTTGTTGGTTTGTTGGTTTGTTGGCTTGTTGGTTTGTTGGTTTCTTGGCTTGTTGGCTTGTTGGTTTGTTGGTTTGTTGGTTTGTTGGTTACTTAGTTTGTTGGTTTGTTGGCATGTTGGTTTTTTGGTATGTTGGTTTGTTGGCTTGTTGGTTTGTTGGTTTGTTGGCTTGTTGGCTTGTTGGTTTGTTGGTTTGTTGGTTTGCTGGTTTGTTGGCTTGTTGGTTTGTTGGTTTGTTGGCTTGTTGGTTTGTTAGTTTGTTGGTTTGTTGGTTTGTTATTTTGTTGGTTTGTTGGTTTATTTGTTTGTTGGTTTGTTGGCTTGTTGGTTTGTTGGTTTGTTGGTTTGTTGGCTTGTTGATTTGTTGGTTTGTTGCCTTGTTGGCTTGTTGGTTTGTTGGTTTGTTGGCTTGTTGGCTTGTTGGTTTGTTGGTTTGTTGGTTTTTTTGTTTGTTGGCTTGTTCGTTTGTTGGTTTGTTGGCTTGTTGGTTTGTTGGTTTGTTGGTTTGTTGGCTTGTTGGCTTGTTGGTTTGTTGGCTTGTTGGTTTGTTGGTTTGTTGGCTTGTTGGCTTGTTGCTTTGTTGGTTTGTTGGTTTGTTGGCTTATTGGCTTGTTGGTTTGTTAATTTGTTGGCTTTTTGGTTACTTGGTTTGTTGGTTTGTCGGTTTGTTGGCTTGTTGGTTTGTTGGCTTGTTGGTTTGTTGGTTTGTTGGTTTGTTGGCTTGTTGGTTTGTTGGTTTGTTGGTTTGTTGGTTTGTTGGTTTGTTGGTTTTTTGGTTTGTTGGTTTATTTGTTTGTTGGTTTGTTGGCTTGTTGGTTTGTTGGTTTGTTGGTTTGTTGGCTTGTTGGTTTGTTGGTTTGTTGGTTTGTTGGTTTGTTGGCTTGTTGGCTTGTTGGTTTGTTGGTTTGTTGGCTTGTTGGTTTGTTGGTTTGTTGGTTTGTTGACTTGTTGGCTGGTTGGTTTGTTGGCTTGTTGGCTTGTTGGTTTGTTGGTTTGTTGGTTTGTTGTCTTGTTGGCTTGTTGGTTTGTTGGTTTGTTGGCTTGTTGTTTTGTTGGTTTGTTGGCTTGTTGGCTTGTTGCTTTGTTGGTTTGTTGGCTTGTTGGTTTGTTAGTTTGTTGGCTTTTTGGTTACTTGGTTTGTTGGTTTGTTGGTTTGTTGGCTTGTTGGTTCGTCGGCTTGTTGGCTTGTTGGTTTGTTGGTTTGTTTGTTTGTTGGCTTGTTGGTTTGTTGGTTTGTTGGCTTGTTGGCTTGTTGGTTTGTTGGTTTATTGGCTTGTTGGTTTGTTGGTTTGGTGGTTTGCTGGTTTGTTGGTTTGTTGGTTTGTTGGTTTTTTGGTTTGTTGGTTTATTTGTTTGTTGGTTTGTTGGCTTGTTGGTTTGTTGGTTTGTTGGTTTGTTGGTTTGTTGGCTTGTTGGTTTGTTGGTTTGTTTGTTTGTTGGATTGTTGGCTTGTTGGTTTGTTGGTTTGTTGGTTTGTTGGCTTGTTGGCTTGTTGGCTTGTTGGTTTGTTAGTTTGTTGGCTTTTTGGTTACTTATTTTGATGGTTTGTTGGTTTGTTGGCTTGTTGGTTTGTTGGCTTGTTGGTTTGTTGGTTTGTTGGTTTGTTGGCTTGTTGGTTTGTTGGCTTGTTGGCTTGTTGGTTTGTTGGCTTGTTGGTTTGTTGGTTTGTTGGCTTGTTGGCTTGTTGCTTTGTTTGTTTGTTGGATTGTTGGCTTGTTAGTTTGTTGGTTTGTTGGTTTGTTGGTTTGTTGGTTTGTTGGCTTGTTGGCTCGTTGGTTTGTTGGCTTGTTGGTTTGTTGGTTTGTTGGCTTGTTGGCTTGTTGATTTGTTGGTTTGTTGGTTTGTTGGCTTGTTGGCTTGTTGGTTTGTTAGTTTGTTGGCTTTTTGGTTACTTGGTTTGTTGGTTTGTTGGTTTGTTGGCTTGTTGGTTTGTTGGCTTGTTGGTTTGTTGGTTTGTTGGTTTGTTGGCTTGTTGGCTTGTTGGTTTGTTGGTTTGTTGGTTTGTTAGTTTGTTGGTTTTTTGGTTTGTTGGTTTATTTGTTTGTTGGTTTGTTGGCTTGTTGGTTTGTTGGTTTGTTGGTTTGTTGGTTTGTTGGCTTGTTGGTTTGTTGGTTTGTTGGTTTCTTGGCTTGTTGGCTTGTTGGTTTTTTGGTTTGTTGGTTTGTTGGTTTGTTGGCTTGTTGGCTTGTTGGTTTGTTGGTTTGTGGGTTTGTTGGTTTGTTAGTTTGTTGGTTTGTTGGCTTGTCGGCTTGTTGGTTTGTGGGTTTTTTGGTTTGTTGTTTTGTGGGTTTGTTGGTTTGTTGGTTTGTTGGTTTGTTGGTTTATTTGTTTGTTGGTTTGTTGGCTTGTTGGTTTGTTGGTTTGTTGGTTTGTTGGCTTGTTGGTTTGTTGGTTTGTTGGTTTTTTGGTTTGTTGGTTTGTTGGTTTGTTGGTTTGTTGGTTTATTTGTTTGTTGGTTTGTTGGCTTGTTGGTTTGTTGGTTTGTTGGTTTGTTGGCTTGTTGGTTTGTTGGTTTGTTGGCTTGTTGGCTTATTGGTTTGTTGGTTTGTTCGTTTCTTGGTTACTCAGTTTGTTGGTTTGTTGGCATGTTGGTTTTTTGGTATGTCGGTTTGTTGGCTTGTTGGTTTGTTGGTTTGTTGGCTTGTTGGCTTGTTGGCTTGTTGCTTTGTTGGCTTGTTGGTTTGTTGGTTTGTTGGCTTGTTGGTTTGTTAGTTTGTTGGTTTGTTGGTTTGTTGATTTGTTGGTTTGTTGGTTTATTTGTTTGTTGGTTTGTTGGCTTGTTGGTTTGTTGGTTTGTTGGTTTGTTGGCTTGTTGGTTTGTAGGTTTGTTGGCTTGTTGGCTTGTTGGTTTGTTGGTTTGTTGGCTTGTTGGCTTGTTGGTTTGTTGGTTTGTTGGTTTTTTGGTTTGTTGGCTTGTTCGTTTGTTGGTTTGTTGGCTTGTTGGTTTGTTGGTTTGTTGGTTTGTTGGCTTGTTGGCTTGTTGGTTTGTTGGTTTGTTGGCTTGTTGGTTTGTTTGTTTGTTGGTTTGTTGGCTTGTTGGCTTGTTGGTTTGTTGGTTTGTTGATTTGTTGGTTTGTTGGCTTGTTGGTTTGTTCGTTTGTTGGTTTGTTGGCTTGTTGGTTTGTTGGTTTGTTGGTTTGTTGGCTTGTTGGCTTGTTGGCTTGTTGGTTTGTTGGTTTGTTGGCTTGTTGGTTTGTTGATTTGTTGGCTTGTTGGCTTGTTGCTCTGTTGGTTTGTTGGTTTGTTGGCTTGTTGGCTTGTCGGTTTGTTAGTTTGTTGGCTTTTTGGTTACTTGCTTTGTTGGTTTGTTGGTTTGTTGGCTTGTTGGTTTGTTGGCTTGTTGGCTTGTTGGTTTGTTGGTTTGTTGGTTTGTTTGTTTGTTGGCTTGTTGGTTTGTTGGTTTGTTGGCTTGTTGGCTTGTTGGTTTGTTGGTTTATTGGCTTGTTGGTTTGTTGTCTTGTTGGCTTGTTGGTTTGGTGGTTTGTTGGTTTGTTGGTTTGTTGGTTTGTTGGTTTTTTGGTTTGTTGGTTTATTTGTTTGTTGGTTTGTTGGCTTGTTGGTTTGTTGGTTTGTTGGTTTGTTGGTTTGTTGGCTTGTTGGTTTGTTGGTTTGTTTGTTTGTTGGATTGTTGGCTTGTTGGTTTGTTGGTTTGTTGGTATGTTGGCTTGTTGGTTTGTTGGTTTGTTGGCTTGTTGGCTTGTTGCTTTGTTCGTTTGATGGTTTGTTGGTTTGTTGGTTTTTTGGTTTGTTGGTTTGTTGGTTTGTTGGTTTGTTGGCTTGTTGGTTTGTTGGCTTGTTGGTTTGTTAGTTTGTTGGTTTGTTGGCTTGTTGGCTTGTTGGTTTGTTGTTTTTTTGGTTTGTTGGTTTGTTGGTTTGTTGGTTTGTTGGTTTGTTGGCTTGTTGGTTTGTTGGCTTGTTGGCTTGTTGGTTTGTTGGTTTGTTAGTTTGTTGGCTTTTTGGTTACTTGGTTTGTTGGTTTGTTGGTTTGTTGGCTTGTTGGTTTGTTGGCTTGTTGGTTTGTTGGTTTGTTGGTTTGTTGGCTTGTTGGTTTGTTGGCTTGTTGGCTTGTTGGTTTGTTGGCTTGTTGGTTTGTTGGTTTGTTGGCTTGTTGGCTTGTTGCTTTGTTTGTTTGTTGGATTGTTGGCTTGTTAGTTTGTTGGTTTATTGGTTTGTTGGTTTGTTGGCTTGTTGGCTTGTTGGTTTGTTGGCTTGTTGGTTTGTTGGTTTGTTGGCTTGTTGGCTTGATGATTTGTTGGTTTGTTGGTTTGTTGGCTTGTTGGCTTGTTGGTTTGTTAGTTTGTTGACTTTTTGGTTACTTGGTTTGTTGGTTTGTTGGTTTCTTGGCTTGTTGGTTTGTTGGCTTGTTGGTTTGTTGGTTTGTTGGTTTGTTGGTTTGTTGGCTTGTTGGTTTGTTGGTTTGTTGGTTTGTTGGTTTGTTGGTTTTTTGGTTTGTTGGTTTATTTGTTTGTTGGTTTGTTGGCTTGTTGGTTTGTTGGTTTGTTGGTTTGTTGGTTTGTTGGTTTGTTGGTTTGTTGGTTTGTTGGTTTGTTGGTTTGTTGGTTTGTTTGCTTGTTGGCTTGTTGGTTTTTTGGTTTGTTGGTTTTTTGGTTTGTTGGTTTGTTGGTTTGTTGGTTTGTTGGTTTGTTGGTTTGTTGGTTTATTTGTTTGTTGGTTTGTTGGCTTGTTGGTTTGTTGGTTTGTTGGTTTGTTGGCTTGTTGGTTTGTTGGTTTGTTGGTTTTTTGGTTTGTTGGTTTGTTGGTTTGTTGGTTTGTTGGTTTGTTGGTTTATTTGTTTGTTGGTTTGTTGGCTTGTTGGTTTGTTGGTTTGTTGGTTTGTTGGCTTGTTGGTTTGTTGGTTTGTTGGCTTGTTGGCTTGTTGGTTTGTTGGTTTGTTGGTTACTTAGTTTGTTGGTTTGTTGGCATGTTGGTTTTTTGGTATGTCGGTTTGTTGGCTTGTTGGTTTGTTGGTTTGTTGGCTTGTTGGCTTGTTGGTTTGTTGGTTTGTTGGTTTGTTGGTTTGTTGGCTTGTTGGTTTGTTGGTTTGTTGGTTTGTTGGCTTGTTGGTTTGTTGGTTTGTTGGTTTGTTGGCTTGTTGGCTTGTTGGCTTGTTGGTTTGTTGGTTTGTTGGCTTGTTGGCTTGTTGGTTTGTTGGTTTGTTGGCTTGTTGGCTTGTTGCTCTGTTGGTTTGTTGGTTTGTTGGCTTGTTGGCTTGTCGGTTTGTTAGTTTGTTGGCTTTTTGGTTACTTGCTTTGTTGGTTTGTTGGTTTGTTGGCTTGTTGGTTTGTTGGCTTGTTGGCTTGTTGGTTTGTTGGTTTGTTGGTTTGTTTGTTTGTTGGCTTGTTGGTTTGTTGGTTTGTTGGCTTGTTGGCTTGTTGGTTTGTTGGTTTATTGGCTTGTTGGTTTGTTGGCTTGTTGGCTTGTTGGTTTGGTGGTTTGTTGGTTTGTTGGTTTGTTGGTTTGTTGGTTTTTTGGTTTGTTGGTTTATTTGTTTGTTGGTTTGTTGGCTTGTTGGTTTGTTGGTTTGTTGGTTTGTTGGTTTGTTGGCTTGTTGGTTTGTTGGTTTGTTTGTTTGTTGGATTGTTGGCTTGTTGGTTTGTTGGTTTGTTGGTATGTTGGCTTGTTGGTTTGTTGGTTTGTTGGCTTGTTGGCTTGTTGCTTTGTTCGTTTGATGGTTTGTTGGTTTGTTGGTTTTTTGGTTTGTTGGTTTGTTGGTTTGTTGGCTTGTTGGCTTGTTGGTTTGTTGGCTTGTTGGTTTGTTAGTTTGTTGGTTTGTTGGCTTGTTGGCTTGTTGGTTTGTTGGTTTTTTGGTTTGTTGGTTTGTTGGTTTGTTGGTTTGTTGGTTTGTTGGTTTGTTGGCTTGTTGGTTTGTTGGCTTGTTGGCTTGTTGGTTTGTTGGTTTGTTAGTTTGTTGGCTTTTTGGTTACTTGGTTTGTTGGTTTGTTGGTTTGTTGGCTTGTTGGTTTGTTGGCTTGTTGGTTTGTTGGTTTGTTGGTTTGTTGGCTTGTTGGTTTGTTGGCTTGTTGGCTTGTTGGTTTGTTGGCTTGTTGGTTTGTTGGTTTGTTGGCTTGTTGGCTTGTTGCTTTGTTTGTTTGTTGGATTGTTGGCTTGTTAGTTTGTTGGTTTATTGGTTTGTTGGTTTGTTGGCTTGTTGGCTTGTTGGTTTGTTGGCTTGTTGGTTTGTTGGTTTGTTGGCTTGTTGGCTTGTTGATTTGTTGGTTTGTTGGTTTGTTGGCTTGTTGGCTTGTTGGTTTGTTAGTTTGTTGGCTTTTTGGTTACTTGGTTTGTTGGTTTGTTGGTTTCTTGGCTTGTTGGTTTGTTGGCTTGTTGGTTTGTTGGTTTGTTGGTTTGTTGGTTTGTTGGCTTGTTGGTTTGTTGGTTTTGGTTTGTTGGTTTGTTGGTTTTTTGGTTTGTTGGTTTATTTGTTTGTTGGTTTGTTGGCTTGTTGGTTTGTTTGTTTGTTGGTTTGTTGGTTTGTTGGCTTGTTGGTTTGTTGGTTTGTTGGTTTGTTGGTTTGTTGGTTTGTTTGCTTGTTGGCTTGTTGGTTTTTTGGTTTGTTGGTTTTTTGGTTTGTTGGTTTGTTGGTTTGTTGGTTTGTTGGTTTGTTGGTTTGTTGGTTTATTTGTTTGTTGGTTTGTTGGCTTGTTGGTTTGTTGGTTTGTTGGTTTGTTGGCTTGTTGGTTTGTTGGTTTGTTGGTTTGTTGGTTTATTTGTTTGTTGGTTTGTTGGCTTGTTGGTTTGTTGGTTTGTTGGTTTGTTGGCTTGTTGGTTTGTTGGTTTGTTGGTTTTTTGGTTTGTTGGTTTGTTGGTTTGTTGGTTTGTTGGTTTATTTGTTTGTTGGTTTGTTGGCTTGTTGGTTTGTTGGTTTGTTGGTTTGTTGGCTTGTTGGTTTGTTGGTTTGTTGGCTTGTTGGCTTGTTGGTTTGTTGGTTTGTTGGTTACTTAGCTTGTTGGTTTGTTGGCATGTTGGTTTTTTGGTATGTCGGTTTGTTGGCTTGTTGGTTTGTTGGTTTGTTGGCTTGTTGGCTTGTTGGTTTGTTGGCTTGTTGGTTTGTTGGTTTGTTGGCTTGTTGGTTTGTTAGTTTGTTGGTTTGTTGGTTTGTTGATTTGTTGGTCTGTTGGTTTATTTGTTTGTTGGTTTGTTGGCCTGTTGGTTTGTTGGTTTGTTGGTTTGTTGGCTTGTTGGTTTGTAGGTTTGTTGGCTTGTTGGCTTGTTGGTTTGTTGGTTTGTTGGCTTGTTGGCTTGTTGGTTTGTTGGTTTGTTGGTTTTTTGGTTTGTTGGCTTGTTCGTTTGTTGGTTTGTTGGCTTGTTGGTTTGTTGGTTTGTTGGTTTGTTGGCTTGTTGGCTTGTTGGTTTGTTGGTTTGTTGGCTTGTTGGTTTGTTGGTTTGTTGGATTGTTGGCTTGTTGGCTTGTTGGTTTGTTGGTTTGTTGGTTTGTTGGTTTGTTGGTTTGTTGGTTTGTTGGTTTGTTGGCTTGTTGGTTTGTTGGTTTGTTGGCTTGTTGGCTTGTTGGCTTGTTGGTTTGTTGGTTTGTTGGCTTGTTGGTTTGTTGGTTTGTTGGCTTGTTGGCTTGTTGCTCTGTTGGTTTGTTGGTTTGTTTGCTTGTTGGCTTGTCGGTTTGTTAGTTTGTTGGCTTTTTGGTTACTTGCTTTGTTGGTTTGTTGGTTTGTTGGCTTGTTGGTTTGTTGGCTTGTTGGCTTGTTGGTTTGTTGGTTTGTTGGTTTGTTTGTTTGTTGGCTTGTTGGTTTGTTGGTTTGTTGGCTTGTTGGCTTGTTGGTTTGTTGGTTTATTGGCTTGTTGGTTTGTTGGCTTGTTGGCTTGTTGGTTTGGTGGTTTGTTGGTTTGTTGGTTTGTTGGTTTGTTGGTTTTTTGGTTTGTTGGTTTATTTGTTTGTTGGTTTGTTGGCTTGTTGGTTTGTTGGTTTGTTGGTTTGTTGGTTTGTTGGCTTGTTGGTTTGTTGGTTTGTTTGTTTGTTGGATTGTTGGCTTGTTGCTTTGTTCGTTTGATGGTTTGTTGGTTTGTTGGTTTTTTGGTTTGTTGTTTTGTTGGTTTGTTGGCTTGTTGGCTTGTTGGTTTGTTGGCTTGTTGGTTTGTTGGCTTGTTGGTTTGTTGGTTTGTTGGTTTGTTGGCTTGTTGGCTTGTTGGTTTGTTGGTTTTTTGGTTTGTTGGTTTGTTGGTTTGTTGGTTTGTTGGTTTATTTGTTTGTTGGTTTGTTGGCTTGTTGGTTTGTTGGTTTGTTGGTTTGTTGGCTTGTTGGTTTGTTGGTTTTTTTGTTTTTTTGGTTTGTTGGTTTGTTGGTTTGTTGGTTTGTTGGTTTGTTGGTTTGTTGGTTTGTTGGCTTGTTGGTTTGTTGGTTTGTTGGTTTGTTGGCTTGTTGGCTTGTTGGTTTGTTGGTTTGTTGGCTTGTTGGTTTGTTGGTTTGTTTTCTTGTTGGCTTGTTGCTTTGTTGGTTTGTTGGTTTCTTGGCTTGTTGGCTTGTTGGTTTGTTAGTTTGTTGGTTATTTGGTTACTTGGTTTGTTGGTTTGTTGGTTTGTTGGCTTGTTGGTTTGTTGGCTTGTTGGTTTGTTGGTTTGTTGGCTTGTTGGCTTGTTGGTTTGTTGGTTTGTTGGTTTGTTGGTTTTTTGGTTTGTTAGTTTGTTGGTTTGTTTGTTTGTCGGTTTGTTCGCTTGTTGGTTTTTTGGTTTGTTGGTCTGTTGGTTTGTTGGTTTGCTGGCATGTTGGCTTGTTGGTTTGTTAGTTTGTTAGTTTGTTGGCTTTTTGGTTACTTGGTATGTTGGTTTGTTGGTTTGTTGGCTTGTTGGCTTATTGGCTTGTTGGTTTGTTGGTTTGTTGGTTTATTTGTTTGTTGGTTTGTTGGTTTGTTGGTTTGTTGGTTTGTTGGTTTGTTGGTTTGTTGGCTTGTTGGTTTGTTGGTTTGTTGGTTTGTTGGCTTGTTGGCTTGTTGGTTTATTGGTTTGTTGGCTTGTTGGTTACTTAGTTTATTGGTTTGTTGGCATGTTGGTTTGTTGGTTTGTTGGTTTGTTGGTTTGTTGGTTTGTTGGCTTGTTGGCTTGTTGGTTTGTTGGTTTGTTGGCTTGTTGGTTACTTAGTTTATTGGTTTGTTGGCATGTTGGTTTGTTGGGTTGTTGGTTTGTTGGCTTTTTGGCTTGTTGGTTTGTTGGTCTGTTGGCTTGTTGGTTTGTTAGTTTGTTGGTTTTTTGGCTTGTTGGCTTGTTGGTTTGTTGGTTTTTTGGTTTGTTGGTTTGTTGGTTTGTTGGTTTGTTGGTTTGTTGGTTTATTTGTTTGTTGGTTTGTTGGCTTGTTGGTTTGTTGGTTTGTTGGCTTGTTGGTTTGTTGGTTTGTTAATTTTTTGGTTTGTTGGTTTGTTGGTTTGTTGGTTTGTTGGTTTGTTGGTTTATTTGTTTGTTGGTTTGTTGGCTTGTTGGTTTGTTGGTTTGTTGGTTTGCTGGCTTGTTGGTTTGTTGGTTTGTTGGCTTGTTGGCTTGTTGGTTTGTTGGTTTGTTGGCTTGTTGGTTACTTAGTTTGTTGGTTTGTTGGCATGTTGGTTTGTTGGTATGTTGGTTTGTTGGCTTGTTGGTTTCTTGGTTTGTTGGCTTGTTGGCTTGTTGGTTTGTTGGTTTGTTGGTTTGTTGGCTTGTTGGTTTATTGGTTTGTTGGCTTGTTGGCTTGTTGGTTTGTTAGTTTGTTGGTTTGTTGGTTTGTTGGTTTGTTGGTTTGTTGGTTTGTTGGTTTATTTGTTTGTTGGTTTGTTGGCTTGTTGGTCTGTTGGTTTGTTGGTTTGTTGGCTTGTTGGTTTGTTGGTTTGTTGGCTTGTTGGCTTGTTGGTTTGTAGGTTTGTTGGCTTGTTGGCTTGTTGGTTTGTTGGTTTGTTGGCTTGTTGGTTTGTTGGTTTGTTGGTTTGTTGGCTTGTTGGCTTGTTCGTTTGTTGGTTTGTTGGCTTGTTGGTTTGTTGGTTTGTTGGCTTGTTGGCTTGTTGCTTTGTTGGTTTGTTGGTTTGTTGGCTTGTTGGCTTGTTGGTTTGTTAGTTTGTTGGCTTTTTGGTTACTTGGTTTGTTGGTTTGTTGGTTTGTTGGCTTGTTGGTTTGTTGGTTTGTTGGTTTGCTGGTTTGTTGGCTTGTTGGCTTGTTGGTTTGTTGGTTTGTTGGTTTGTTGGTTTGTTGGTTTGTTGGTTTGTTGGTTTTTTGGTTTGTTGGTTTATTTTTTTGTTGGTTTGTTGGCTTGTTGGTTTGTTGGTTTGTTGGTTTGTTGGCTTGTTGGTTTGTTGGTTTGTTGATTTGTTGGTTTGTTGGTTTGTTGGTTTGTTGGTTTGTTGGCTTGTTGGCTTGTTGGTTTGTTGGTTTGTTGGTTTGTTGGCTTGTTGGCTTGTTGGTTTGTTGGTTTGTTGGCTTGTTGGTTTGTTGGTTTGTTGGTTTGTTGGCTTGTTAGTTTGTTGGTTTGTTGGCTTGTTGGTTTTTTGGTTTGTTGGCTTGTTGGCTTGTTGCTTTGTTGGTTTGTTGGTTTGTTGGCTTGTTGGCTTGTTGGTTTGTTAGTTTGTTGGCTTTTTGGTTACTTGGTTTGTTGGTTTGTTGGTTTGTTGGCTTGTTGGTTTGTTGGCTTGTTGATTTGTTGGCTTGTTGGTTTGTTGGATTGTTGGTTTGTTGGCTTGTTGGCTTGTTGGTTTGTTGGTTTGTTGGTTTGTTGGTTTGTTGGTTTGTTGGTTTGTTGGTTTGTTGGTTTGTTGGTTCTTTGGTTAGTTGGTTTGTTGGTTTGTTGGCTTGTTGGTTTGTTGGTATGTTGGTTTGTTGGTTTGTTGGCTTGTTGGTTTGTTGGTTAGTGGGCTTGTTGGTTTGTTGGTTTGTTGGTTTTTTGGTTTGTTGGTTTGTTGGCTTGTTGGTGTGTTGGTTTGTTGGTTTGTTGGCTTTTTGCCTTGTTGGTTTGTTGGTTTGTTTGCTTGTTTGTTTGTTGGTTTGTTAGTTTGTTGGTTATTTGGTTACTTGGTTTGTTGGTTTGTTGGTTTGTTGGCTTGTTGGTTTGTTGGCTTGTTGGTTTGTTGGTTTGTTGATTTTTTGGTTTGTTGGTTTGTTGGTTTGTTGGTTTGTTGGTTTGTTGGTTTGTTGGTTTGTTAATTTATTTGTTTGTTGATTTGTTGGCTTGTTGGTTTGTTGGTTTGTTGGTTTGCTGGCTTGTTGGTTTGTTGGTTTGTTGGCTTGTTGGCTTGTTGGTTTGTTGGTTTGTTTTCTTGTTGGCTTGTTGCTTTGTTGGTTTGTTGGTTTGTTGGCTTGTTGGCTTGTTGGTTTGTTAGCTTGTTGGTTATTTGGTTACTTGGTTTGTTGGTTTGTTGGCTTGTTGGCTTGTTGGTTTGTTGGTTTGTTGGTTTGTTGGTTTTTTGGTTTGTTAGTTTGTTGGTTTGTTTGTTTGTTGGTTTGTTGGCTTGTTGGTTTTTTGGTTTGTTGGTCTGTTGGTTTGTTGGTTTGCTGGCTTGTTGTCTTGTTGGTTTGTTAGTTTGTTAGTTTGTTGGCTTTTTGGTTACTTGGTTTGTTGGTTTGTTGGTTTGTTGGCTTGTTGGCTTGTTGGTTTGTTGGTTTGTTGGTTTGTTGGGTTGTTGGTTTGTTGGCTTTTTGGCTTGTTGGTTTGTTGGTCTGTAGGCTTGTTTGTTTGTTAGTTTGTTGGTTTTTTGGCTTGTTGGTTTGTTGGTTTGTTGGTTTGCTGGCTTGTTGGTTTGTTGGTTTGTTGGCTTGTTGGCTTGTTGGTTTGTTGGTTTGTTGGCTTGTTGGTTACTTAGTTTGTTGGTTTGTTGGCATGTTTGTTTGTTGGTATGTTGGTTTGTTGGCTTGTTGGTTTCTTGGTTTGTTGGCTTGTTGGCTTGTTGGTTTGTTGGTTTGTTGGTTTGTTGGCTTGTTGGTTTATTAGTTTGTTGGCTTGTTGGTTTGTTAGTTTGTTGGTTTGTTGGTTTGTTGGTTTGTTGGTTTGTTGGTTTATTTGTTTGTTGGTTTGTTGGCTTGTTGGTTTGTTGGTTTGTTGGTTTGTTGGCTTGTTGGTTTGTTGGTTTGTTGGCTTGTTGGCTTGTTGGTTTGTAGGTTTGTTGGCTTGTTGGCTTGTTGGTTTGTTGGTTTGTTGGCTTGTTGGTTTGTTGGTTTGTTTGTTTGTTGGATTGTTGGCTTGTTGGTTTGTTGGTTTGTTGGTATGTTGGCTTGTTGGTTTGTTGGTTTGTTGGCTTGTTGGCTTGTTGCTTTGTTCGTTTGATGGTTTGTTGGTTTGTTGGTTTTTTGGTTTGTTGGTTTGTTGGTTTGTTGGCTTGTTGGCTTGTTGGTTTGTTGGCTTGTTGGTTTGTTAGTTTGTTGGTTTGTTGGCTTGTTGGCTTGTTGGTTTGTTGGTTTTTTGGTTTGTTGGTTTGTTGGCTTGTTGGTTTGTTGGTTTGTTGGTTTGTTGGTTTGTTGGCTTGTTGGCTTGTTGGTTTGTTGGTTTGTTAGTTTGTTGGCTTTTTGGTTACTTGGTTTGTTGGTTTGTTGGTTTGTTGGCTTGTTGGTTTGTTGGCTTGTTGGTTTGTTGGTTTGTTGGTTTGTTGGCTTGTTGGTTTGTTGGCTTGTTGGCTTGTTGGTTTGTTGGCTTGTTGGTTTGTTGGTTTGTTGGCTTGTTGGCTTGTTGCTTTGTTTGTTTGTTGGATTGTTGGCTTGTTAGTTTGTTGGTTTATTGGTTTGATGGTTTGTTGGCTTGTTGGCTTGTTGGTTTGTTGGCTTGTTGGTTTGTTGGTTTGTTGGCTTGTTGGCTTGTTGATTTGTTGGTTTGTGGTTTGTTGGCTTGTTGGCTTGTTGGTTTGTTAGTTTGTTGGCTTTTTGGTTACTTGGTTTGTTGGTTTGTTGGTTTCTTGGCTTGTTGGTTTGTTGGCTTGTTGGTTTGTTGGTTTGTTGGTTTGTTGGCTTGTTGGCTTGTTGGTTTGTTGGTTTGTTGGTTTGTTGGTTTGTTGGTTTTTTGGTTTGTTGGTTTATTTGTTTGTTGGTTTGTTGGCTTGTTGGTTTGTTGGTTTGTTGGTTTGTTGGTTTGTTGGCTTGTTGGTTTGTTGGTTTGTTGGTTTGTTGGTTTGTTGGTTTGTTGGTTTGTTTGCTTGTTGGCTTGTTGGCTTGTTGGTTTGTTGGTTTGTTGGTTTGTTGGTTACTTAGTTTGTTGGTTTGTTGGCATGTTGGTTTTTTGGTATGTCGGTTTGTTGGCTTGTTGGTTTGTTGGTTTGTTGGCTTGTTGGCTTGTTGGTTTGTTGGCTTGTTGGTTTGTTCGTTTGTTGGCTTGTTGGTTTGTTAGTTTGTTGGTTTGTTGGTTTGTTGATTTGTTGGTTTGTTGGTTTATTTGTTTGTTGGTTTGTTGGCTTGTTGGTTTGTTGGTTTGTTGGTTTGTTGGCTTGTTGGTTTGTAGGTTTGTTGGCTTGTTGGCTTGTTGGTTTGTTGGTTTGTTGGCTTGTTGGCTTGTTGGTTTGTTGGTTTGTTGGTTTTTTGGTTTGTTGGCTTGTTCGTTTGTTGGTTTGTTGGCTTGTTGGTTTGTTGGTTTGTTGGTTTGTTGGCTTGTTGGCTTGTTGGTTTGTTGGTTTGTTGGCTTGTTGGTTTGTTGGTTTGTTGGATTGTTGGCTTGTTGGCTTGTTGGTTTGTTGGTTTGTTGGTTTGTTGGTTTGTTGGTTTGTTGGCTTGTTGGTTTGTTGGTTTGTTGGCTTGTTGGCTTGTTGGCTTGTTGGTTTGTTGGTTTGTTGGCTTGTTGGTTTGTTGGTTTGTTGGCTTGTTGGCTTGTTGCTCTGTTGGTTTGTTGGTTTGTTGGCTTGTTGGCTTGTCGGTTTGTTAGTTTGTTGGCTTTTTGGTTACTTGCTTTGTTGGTTTGTTGGTTTGTTGGCTTGTTGGTTTGTTGGCTTGTTGGCTTGTTGGTTTGTTGGTTTGTTTGTTTGTTTGTTTGTTGGCTTGTTGGTTTGTTGGTTTGTTGGCTTGTTGGCTTGTTGGTTTGTTGGTTTATTGGCTTGTTGGTTTGTTGGCTTGTTGGCTTGTTGGCTTGTTGGTTTGGTGGTTTGTTGGTTTGTTGGTTTGTTGGTTTGTTGGTTTTTTGGTTTGTTGGTTTATTTGTTTGTTGGTTTGTTGGCTTGTTGGTTTGTTGGTTTGTTGGTTTGTTGGTTTGTTGGCTTTGGTGGTTTGTTGGTTTGTTTGTTTGTTGGATTGTTGGCTTGTTGCTTTGTTCGTTTGATGGTTTGTTGGTTTGTTGGTTTTTTGGTTTGTTGGTTTGTTGGTTTGTTGGCTTGTTGGCTTGTTGGTTTGTTGGCTTGTTGGTTTGTTGGCTTGTTGGTTTGTTGGTTTGTTGGTTTGTTGGCTTGTTGGCTTGTTGGTTTATTGGTTTTTTGGTTTGTTGGTTTGTTGGTTTGTTGGTTTGTTGGTTTATTTGTTTGTTGGTTTGTTGGCTTGTTGGTTTGTTGGTTTGTTGGTTTGTTGGTTTGTTGGCTTGTTGGTTTGTTGGTTTTTTTGTTTTTTTGGTTTGTTGGTTTGTTGGTTTGTTGGTTTGTTGGTTTGTTGGTTTGTTGGTTTGTTGGCTTGTTGGTTTGTTGGTTTGTTGGTTTGTTGGCTTGTTGGCTTGTTGGTTTGTTGGTTTGTTGGCTTGTTGGTTTGTTGGTTTGTTTTCTTGTTGGCTTGTTGCTTTGTTGGTTTGTTGGTTTGTTGGCTTGTTGGCTTGTTGGTTTGTTAGTTTGTTGGTTATTTGATTACTTGGTTTGTTGGTTTGTTGGTTTGTTGGCTTGTTGGTTTGTTGGCTTGTTGGTTTGTTGGTTTGTTGGCTTGTTGGCTTGTTGGTTTGTTGGTTTGTTGGTTTGTTGGTTTTTTGGTTTGTTAGTTTGTTGGTTTGTTTGTTTGTTGGTTTGTTGGCTTGTTGGTTTTTTGGTTTGTTGGTCTGTTGGTTTGTTGGTTTGCTGGCTTGTTGGCTTGTTGGTTTGTTAGTTTGTTAGTTTGTTGGCTTTTTGGTTACTTGGTTTGTTGGTTTGTTGGTTTGTTGGCTTGTTGGCTTGTTGGTTTGTTGGTTTGTTGGTTTATTTGTTTGTTGGTTTGTTGGTTTGTTGGCTTGTTGGTTTGTTGGTTTGTTGGTTTGTTGGCTTGTTGGTTTGTTGGTTTGTTGGTTTGTTGGCTTGTTGGCTTGTTGGTTTGTTGGTTACTTGGTTTTTTAGTTTGTTGGTTTGTTGGTTTGTTGGTTTGTTGGTTTGTTGGTTTGTTGGTTTGTTGGCTTGTTGGCTTGTTGGTTTGTTGGTTTGTTGGCTTGTTGGTTACTTAGTTTATTGGTTTGTTGGCATGTTGGTTTGTTGGGTTGTTGGTTTGTTGGCTTTTTGGCTTGTTGGTTTGTTGGTCTGTTGGCTTGTTGGTTTGTTAGTTTGTTGGTTTTTTGGCTTGTTGGCTTGTTGGTTTGTTGGTTTTTTGGTTTGTTGGTTTGTTGGTTTGTTGGTTTGTTGGTTTGTTGGTTTATTTGTTTGTTGGTTTGTTGGCTTGTTGGTTTGTTGGTTTGTTGGTTTTTTGGCTTGTTGGTTTGTTGGTTTGTTAATTTTTTGGTTTGTTGGTTTGTTGGTTTGTTGGTTTGTTGGTTTGTTGGTTTGTTGGTTTGTTGGTTTATTTGTTTGTTGGTTTGTTGGCTTGTTGGTTTGTTGGTTTGTTGGTTTGCTGGCTTGTTGGTTTGTTGGTTTGTTGGCTTGTTGGCTTGTTGGTTTGTTGGTTTGTTGGTTTGTTTGCTTGTTGGTTACTTAGTTTGTTGGTTTGTTGGCATGTTGGTTTGTTGGTATGTTGGTTTGTTGGCTTGTTGGTTTCTTGGTTTGTTGGCTTGTTGGCTTGTTGGTTTGTTGGTTTGTTGGTTTGTTGGCTTGTTGGTTTATTGGTTTGTTGGCTTGTTGGTTTGTTAGTTTGTTGGTTTGTTGGTTTGTTGGTTTGTTGGTTTGTTGGTTTATTTGTTTGTTGGTTTGTTGGCTTGTTGGTTTGTTGGTTTGTTGGTTTGTGGGCTTGTTGGTTTGTTGGTTTGTTGGCTTGTTGGCTTGTTGGTTTGTAGGTTTGTTGGCTTGTTGGCTTGTTGGTTTGTTGGTTTGTTGGCTTGTTGGTTTGTTGGTTTGTTGGTTTGTTGGCTTGTTGGCTTGTTCGTTTGTTGGTTTGTTGGCTTGTTGGTTTGTTGGTTTGTTGGCTTGTTGGCTTGTTGCTTTGTTGCTTTGTTGGTTTGTTGGTTTGTTGGCTTGTTGGCTTGTTGGTTTGTTAGTTTGTTGGCTTTTTGGTTACTTGGTTTGTTGGTTTGTTGGTTTGTTGGCTTGTTGGTTTGTTGGTTTGTTGGTTTGTTGGTTTGTTGGCTTGTTGGCTTGTTGGTTTGTTGGTTTGTTGGTTTGTTGGTTTGTTGGTTTGTTGGTTTTTTGGTTTGTTGGTTTATTTTTTTGTTGGTTTGTTGGCTTGTTGGTTTGTTGGTTTGTTGGTTTGTTGGCTGGTTGGTTTGTTGGTTTGTTGGTTTGTTGGTTTGTTGGTTTGTTGGTTTGTTGGTTTGTTGGCTTGTTGGCTTGTTGGTTTGTTGGTTTGTTGGCTTGTTGGCTTGTTGGTTTGTTGGTTTGTTGGCTTGTTGGTTTGTTGGTTTGTTGGTTTGTTGGCTTGTTAGTTTGTTGGTTTGTTGGCTTGTTGGTTTGTTGGTTTGTTGGCTTGTTGCTTTGTTGGTTTGTTGGTTTGTTGGCTTGTTGGCTTGTTGGTTTGTTAGTTTGTTGGCTTTTTGGTTACTTGGTTTGTTGGTTTGTTGGTTTGTTGGCTTGTTGGTTTGTTGGCTTGTTGATTTGTTGGCTTGTTGGTTTGTTGGATTGTTGGTTTGTTGGCTTGTTGGCTTGTTGGTTTGTTGGTTTGTTGGTTTGTTGGTTTGTTGGTTTGTTGGTTTGTTGGTTTGTTGGTTTGTTGGTTTGTTGGTTTTTTGGTTAGTTGGTTTGTTGGTTTGTTGGCTTGTTGGTTTGTTGGTTTGTTGGTTTGTTGGTTTATTGGCTTGTTGGTTTGTTGGTTAGTGGGCTTGTTGGTTTGTTGGTTTGTTGGTTTTTTGGTTTGTTGGTTTGTTGGCTTGTTGGTGTGTTGGTTTGTTGGTTTGTTGGCTTTTTGGCTTGTTGGTTTGTTGGTTTGTTGGCTTGTTTGTTTGTTGGTTTGTTAGTTTGTTGGTTATTTGGTTACTTGGTTTGTTGGTTTGTTGGTTTGTTGGCTTGTTGGTTTGTTGGCTTGTTGGTTTGTTGGTTTGTTGATTTTTTGGTTTGTTGGTTTGTTGGTTTGTTGGTTTGTTGGTTTGTTGGTTTGTTGGTTTGTTGGTTTGTTGGTTTATTTGTTTGTTGGTTTGTTGGCTTGTTGGTTTGTTGGTTTGTTGGTTTGTTGGTTTGCTGGCTTGTTGGTTTGTTGGTTTGTTGGCTTGTTGGCTTGTTGGTTTGTTTTCTTGTTGGTTTATTTGTTTGTTGGTTTGTTGGCTTGTTGGTTTGTTGGTTTGTTGGCTTGTTGGTTTGTTGGTTTGTTGGCTTGTTGGCTTGTTGGTTTGTAGGTTTGTTGGCTTGTTGGCTTGTTGGTTTGTTGGTTTGTTGGCTTGTTGGTTTGTTGGTTTGTTGGTTTGTTGGCTTGTTGGCTTGTTCGTTTGTTGGTTTGTTGGCTTGTTGGTTTGTTGGTTTGTTGGCTTGTTGGCTTGTTGCTTTGTTGGTTTGTTGGTTTGTTGGCTTGTTGGCTTGTTGGTTTGTTAGTTTGTTGGCTTTTTGGTTACTTGGTTTGTTGGTTTGTTGGTTTGTTGGCTTGTTGGTTTGTTGGTTTGTTGGTTTGTTGGTTTGTTGGCTTGTTGGCTTGTTGGTTTGTTGGTTTGTTGGTTTGTTGGTTTGTTGGTTTGTTGGTTTTTTGGTTTGTTGGTTAATTTTTTTGTTGGTTTGTTGGCTTGTTGGTTTGTTGGTTTGTTGGTTTGTTGGCTTGTTGGTTTGTTGGTTTGTTGGTTTGTTGGTTTGTTGGTTTGTTGGTTTGTTGGTTTGTTGGTTTGTTGGCTTGTTGGCTTGTTGGTTTGTTGGTTTGTTGGTTTGTTGGCTTGTTGGCTTGTTGGTTTGTTGGTTTGTTGGCTTGTTGGTTTGTTGGTTTGTTGGTTTGTTGGCTTGTTAGTTTGTTGGTTTGTTGGCTTGTTGGTTTGTTGGTTTGTTGGCTTGTTGCTTTGTTGGTTTGTTGGTTTGTTGGCTTGTTGGCTTGTTGGTTTGTTAGTTTGTTGGCTTTTTGGTTACTTGGTTTGTTGGTTTGTTGGTTTGTTGGCTTGTTGGTTTGTTGGCTTGTTGATTTGTTGGCTTGTTGGTTTGTTGGATTGTTGGTTTGTTGGCTTGTTGGCTTGTTGGTTTGTTGGTTTGTTGGTTTGTTGGTTTGTTGGTTTGTTGGTTTGTTGGTTTGTTGGTTTGTTGGTTTGTTGGTTTTTTGGTTAGTTGGTTTGTTGGTTTGTTGGCTTGTTGGTTTGTTGGTTTGTTGGTTTGTTGGTTTATTGGCTTGTTGGTTTGTTGGTTAGTGGGCTTGTTGGTTTGTTGGTTTTTTGGTTTGTTGGTTTGTTGGCTTGTTGGTGTGTTGGTTTGTTGGTTTGTTGGCTTTTTGGCTTGTTGGTTTGTTGGTTTGTTGGCTTGTTTGTTTGTTGGTTTGTTAGTTTGTTGGTTATTTGGTTACTTGGTTTGTTGGTTTGTTGGTTTGTTGGCTTGTTGGTTTGTTGGCTTGTTGGTTTGTTGGTTTGTTGATTTTTTGGTTTGTTGGTTTGTTGGTTTGTTGGTTTGTTGGTTTGTTGGTTTGTTGGTTTGTTGGTTTGTTGGTTTATTTGTTTGTTGGTTTGTTGGTTTGTTGGCTTGTTGGTTTGTTGGTTTGTTGGCTTGTTGATTTGTTGGCTTGTTGGTTTGTTGGATTGTTGGTTTGTTGGCTTGTTGGCTTGTTGGTTTGTTGGTTTGTTGGTTTGTTGGTTTGTTGGTTTGTTGGTTTGTTGGTTTGTTGGTTTATTGGCTTGTTGGTTTGTTAGTTAGTGGGCTTGTTGGTTTGTTGGTTTGTTGGTTTTTTGGTTTGTTGGTTTGTTGGCTTGTTGGTGTGTTGGTTTGTTGGTTTGTTGGCTTTTTGGCTTGTTGGTTTGTTGGTTTGTTGGCTTGTTTGTTTGTTGGTTTGTTAGTTTGTTGGTTATTTGGTTACTTGGTTTGTTGGTTTGTTGGTTTGTTGGCTTGTTGGTTTGTTGGCTTGTTGGTTTGTTGGTTTGTTGATTTTTTGGTTTGTTGGTTTGTTGGTTTGTTGGTTTGTTGGTTTGTTGGTTTGTTGGTTTGTTGGTTTGTTGGTTTATTTGTTTGTTGGTTTGTTGGCTTGTTGGTTTGTTGGTTTGTTGGTTTGTTGGTTTGCTGGCTTGTTGGTTTGTTGGTTTGTTGGCTTGTTGGCTTGTTGGTTTGTTTTCTTGTTGGTTTATTTGTTTGTTGGTTTGTTGGCTTGTTGGTTTGTTGGTTTGTTGGCTTGTTGGTTTGTTGGTTTGTTGGCTTGTTGGCTTGTTGGTTTGTAGGTTTGTTGGCTTGTTGGCTTGTTGGTTTGTTGGTTTGTTGGCTTGTTGGTTTGTTGGTTTGTTGGCTTGTTGGCTTGTTCGTTTGTTGGTTTGTTGGCTTGTTGGTTTGTTGGTTTGTTGGCTTGTTGGCTTGTTGCTTTGTTGGTTTGTTGGTTTGTTGGCTTGTTGGCTTGTTGGTTTGTTAGTTTGTTAGTTTGTTGGCTTTTTGGTTACTTGGTTTGTTGGTTTGTTGGTTTGTTGGCTTGTTGGTTTGTTGGTTTGTTGGTTTGTTGGTTTGTTGGCTTGTTGGCTTGTTGGTTTGTTGGTTTGTTGGTTTGTTGGTTTGTTGGTTTGTTGGTTTTTTGGTTTGTTGGTTAATTTTTTTGTTGGTTTGTTGGCTTGTTGGTTTGTTGGTTTGTTGGTTTGTTGGCTTGTTGGTTTGTTGGTTTGTTGGTTTGTTGGTTTGTTGGTTTGTTGGTTTGTTGGTTTGTTGGTTTGTTGGCTTGTTGGCTTGTTGGTTTGTTGGTTTGTTGGTTTGTTGGCTTGTTGGCTTGTTGGTTTGTTGGTTTGTTGGCTTGTTGGTTTGTTGGTTTGTTGGTTTGTTGGCTTGTTAGTTTGTTGGTTTGTTGGCTTGTTGGTTTGTTGGTTTGTTGGCTTGTTGCTTTGTTGGTTTGTTGGTTTGTTGGCTTGTTGGCTTGTTGGTTTGTTAGTTTGTTGGCTTTTTGGTTACTTGGTTTGTTGGTTTGTTGGTTTGTTGGCTTGTTGGTTTGTTGGCTTGTTGATTTGTTGGCTTGTTGGTTTGTTGGATTGTTGGTTTGTTGGCTTGTTGGCTTGTTGGTTTGTTGGTTTGTTGGTTTGTTGGTTTGTTGGTTTGTTGGTTTGTTGGTTTGTTGGTTTGTTGGTTTTTTGGTTAGTTGGTTTGTTGGTTTGTTGGCTTGTTGGTTTGTTGGTTTGTTGGTTTGTTGGTTTATTGGCTTGTTGGTTTGTTGGTTAGTGGGCTTGTTGGTTTGTTGGTTTTTTGGTTTGTTGGTTTGTTGGCTTGTTGGTGTGTTGGTTTGTTGGTTTGTTGGCTTTTTGGCTTGTTGGTTTGTTGGTTTGTTGGCTTGTTTGTTTGTTGGTTTGTTAGTTTGTTGGTTATTTGGTTACTTGGTTTGTTGGTTTGTTGGTTTGTTGGCTTGTTGGTTTGTTGGCTTGTTGGTTTGTTGGTTTGTTGATTTTTTGGTTTGTTGGTTTGTTGGTTTGTTGGTTTGTTGGTTTGTTGGTTTGTTGGTTTGTTGGTTTGTTGGTTTATTTGTTTGTTGGTTTGTTGGTTTGTTGGCTTGTTGGTTTGTTGGTTTGTTGGCTTGTTGATTTGTTGGCTTGTTGGTTTGTTGGATTGTTGGTTTGTTGGCTTGTTGGCTTGTTGGTTTGTTGGTTTGTTGGTTTGTTGGTTTGTTGGTTTGTTGGTTTGTTGGCTTGTTGGTTTGTTGGTTTGTTGGTTTGTTGGTTTGTTGGTTTGTTGGTTTTTTGGTTAGTTGGTTTGTTGGTTTGTTGGTTTGTTGGTTTGTTGGCTTGTTGGTTTGTTGGTTTGTTGGTTTGTTGGTTTGTTGGCTTGTTGGTTTGTTGGTTAGTGGGCTTGTTGGTTTGTTGGTTTGTTGGTTTTTTGGTTTGTTGGTTTGTTGGCTTGTTGGTGTGTTGGTTTGTTTGTTTGTTGGCTTTTTGGCTTGTTGGTTTGTTGGTTTGTTGGCTTGTTTGTTTGTTGGTTTGTTGGCTTGTTGGCTTGTTGCTTTGTTTGTTTGTTGGTTTGTTGGCTTGTTGGTTTGTTGGTTTGTTAGTTTGTTGGCTTGTTGGCTTGTTGCTTTGTTGATTTGTTGGTTTGTTGGCTTGTTGGCTTGTTGGTTTGTTAGTTTGTTGGCTTTTTGGTTACTTGGTTTGTTGGTTTGTTGGTTTGTTGGTTTGTTGGTTTGTTGGCTTGTTGGTTTGTTGGTTTGTTGGTTTGTTGGCTTGTTGGCTTTTTGGTTTGTTGGTTTGTTGGTTTGTTTGTTTGTTGGTTTGTTGGCTTGTTGGTTTGTTAGTTTGTTGGCTTTTTGGTTACTTGGTTTGTTGGTTTGTTGGTTTGTTGGCTTGTGGGTTTGTTGGCTTGTTGGGTTGTTGGTTTGTTGGATTGTTGATTTGTTGGCTTGTTGGCTTGTTGGTTTGTTGGTTTGTTGGTTTGTTGGTTTGTTGGTTTGTTGGTTCTTTGGTTTGTTGGTTTGTTGGTTTTTTGGTTAGTTGGTTTGTTGGTTTGTTGGTTTGTTGGTTTTTTGGTTTGTTGGTTTGTTGGTTTGTTGGCTTGTTGGTTTGTTGGTTTGTTGGCTTGTTGGCTTGTTGGCTTGTTGGTTTGTTGGTTTGTTGGTTTGTTGGTTTGTTGGTTTGTTGGTTTGTTGGTTTTTTGGTTTGTTGGTTTATTTTTTTGTTGGTTTGTTGGCTTGTTGGTTTGTTGGTTAGTTGGTTTGTTGGCTTGTTGGTTTGTTGGTTTGTTGGTTTGTTGGTTTGTTGGTTTGTTGGTTTGTTGGTTTGTTGGCTTGTTGGCTTGTTGGTTTGTTGGTTTGTTGGTTTGTTGGCTTGTTGGCTTGTTGGTTTGTTGGTTTGTTGGCTTGTTGGTTTGTTGGTTTGTTGGTTTGTTGGCTTGTTAGTTTGTTGGTTTGTTGGCTTGTTGGTTTGTTGGTTTGTTGGCTTGTTGGCTTGTTGCTTTGTTGGTTTGTTGGCTTGTTGGCTTGTTGGCTTGTTGGTTTGTTAGTTTGTTGGCTTTTTGGTTACTTGGTTTGTTGGTTTGTTGGTTTGTTGGCTTGTTGGTTTGTTGGCTTGTTGATTTGTTGGCTTGTTGGTTTGTTGGATTGTTGGTTTGTTGGCTTGTTGGCTTGTTGGTTTGTTGGTTTGTTGGTTTGTTGGTTTGTTGGTTTGTTGGTTTGTTGATTTGTTGGTTTGTTGGTTTGTTGGTTTGTTGGTTTGTTGGTTTGTTGGTTTGTTGGTTTGTTGGTTTTTTGGTTAGTTGGTTTGTTGGCTTGTTGGTTTGTTGGTTTGTTGGTTTGTTGGTTTGTTGGCTTGTTGGTTTGTTGGTTAGTGGGCTTGTTGGTTTGTTGGTTTGTTGGTTTTTTGGTTTGTTGGTTTGTTGGCTTGTTGGTGTGTTGGTTTGTTTGTTTGTTGGCTTTTTGGCTTGTTGGTTTGTTGGTTTGTTGGCTTGTTTGTTTGTTGGTTTGTTGGCTTGTTGGCTTGTTGCTTTGTTTGTTTGTTGGTTTGTTGGCTTGTTGGTTTGTTGGTTTGTTAGTTTGTTGGCTTGTTGGCTTGTTGCTTTGTTGATTTGTTGGTTTGTTGGCTTGTTGGCTTGTTGGTTTGTTAGTTTGTTGGCTTTTTGGTTACTTGGTTTGTTGGTTTGTTGGTTTGTTGGTTTGTTGGTTTGTTGGCTTTTTGGTTTGTTGGTTTGTTGGTTTGTTGGCTTGTTGGCTTTTTGGTTTGTTGGTTTGTTGGTTTGTTTGTTTGTTGGTTTGTTGGCTTGTTGGTTTGTTAGTTTGTTGGCTTTTTGGTTACTTGGTTTGTTGGTTTGTTGGTTTGTTGGCTTGTGGGTTTGTTGGCTTGTTGGGTTGTTGGTTTGTTGGATTGTTGATTTGTTGGCTTGTTGGCTTGTTGGTTTGTTGGTTTGTTGGTTTGTTGGTTTGTTGGTTCTTTGGTTTGTTGGTTTGTTGGTTTTTTGGTTAGTTGGTTTGTTGGTTTGTTGGTTTGTTGGTTTTTTGGTTTGTTGGTTTGTTGGTTTGTTGGCTTGTTGGTTTGTTGGTTTGTTGGCTTGTTGGCTTGTTGGTTTGTTGGTTTGTTGGCTTGTTGGTTACTTAGTTTGTTGGTTTGTTGGCTTGTTGGTTTGTTGGTTTGTTGGTTTGTTGGCTTGTTGCCTTGTTGGTTTGTTGGTTTGTTTGCTTGTTTGTTTGTTGGTTTGTTGGCTTGTTGGCTTGTTGCTTGGTTTGTTTGTTGGTTTGTTGGCTTGTTGGCTTGTTGGTTTGTTAGTTTGTTGGCTTTTTGGTTTCTTGGTTTGTTGGTTTGTTGGTTTGTTGGCTTGTGGGTTTGTTGTCTTGTTGGTTTGTTGGTTTGTTGGTTTGTTGGCTTATTGGTTTATTGGCTTGTTGGCTTGTTGGCTTGTTGGTTTGTTGGTTTGTTGGCTTGTTCGTTTGTTGGTTTGTTGGCTTGTTGGTTTGTTGGTTTGTTGGTTTGTTGGCTTGTTGGCTTGTTGGTTTGTTGGTTTGTTGGTTTGTTGGTTTGTTGGCTTGTTGGTTTGTTGGTTTGTTGGTTTGTTGGTTTGTTGGCTTGTTGTCTTGTTGGTTTGTTGGTTTGTTGGCTTGTTGGTTACTTAGTTTGTTGGCATGTTGGTTTGTTGGTATGTTGGTTTGTTGGCTTGTTGGTTTCTTGGTTTGTTGGCTTGTTGGCTTGTTGGTTTGTTGGTTTGTTGGTTTGTTGGCTTGTTGGTTTGTTGGTTTGTTGGCTTCTTGGTTTGTTAGTTTGTTGGTTTGTTGGTTTGTTGGTTTGTTGGTTTGTTGGTTTATTTATTTGTTGGTTTGTTGGCTTGTTGGTTTGTTGGTTTGTTGGTTTGTTGGCTTGTTGGTTTGTTGGTTTGTTGGCTTGTTGGCTTGTTGGTTTGTAGGTTTCTTGGCTTGTTGGCTTGTTGGTTTGTTGGTTTGTTGGTTTGTTGGTTTGTTGGTTTGTTGGCTTGTTGGTTTGTTGGTTTGTTGGCTTGTTGGTTTGTTGGGTTTGTTGGTTTGTTGGCTTGTTGGCTTGTTCGTTTGTTAGTTTGTTGGCTTGTTGGTTTGTTGGTTTGTTGGCTTGTTGGCTTGTTGCTTTGTTGGTTTGTTGGTTTGTTGGCTTGTTGGCTTGTTGGTTTGTTAGTTTGTTGGCTTTTTGGTTACTTGGTTTGTTGGTTTGTTGGCTTGTTGGTTTGTTGGTTTGTTGGTTTGTTGGTTTGTTGGTTTGTTGGCTTGTTGGCTTGTTGGTTTGTTAGTTTGTTGGTTTGTTGGTTTGTTGGTTTGTTGGTTTTTTGGTTTGTTGGTTTATTTGTTTGTTGGTTTGTTGGCTTGTTGGTTTGTTGGTTTGTTGGTTTGTTGGCTTGTTGGTTTGTTGGTTTGTTGGTTTGTTGGTTTGTTGGCTTGTTGGCTTGTTGGTTTGTTGGTTTGTTGGCTTGTTGGCTTGTTGGTTTGTTGATTTGTTGGCTTGTTGGTTTGTTGGTTTGTTGGTTTGTTGGCTTGTTGGTTTGTTGGTTTGTTGGCTTGTTGGTTTGTTAGTTTGTTGGCTTGTTGGCTTGTTGCTTTGTTGGTTTGTTGGTTTGTTGGCTTGTTGGCTTGTTGGTTTGTTAGTTTGTTGGCTTTTTGGTTACTTGGTTTGTTGGTTTGTTGGTTTGTTGGCTTGTTGGTTTGTTGGCTTGTTGGTTTGTTGGATTGTTGGTTTGTTGGCTTGTTGGCTTGTTGGTTTGTTGGTTTGTTGGTTTGTTGGTTTGTTGGTTTGTTGGTTTGTTGGTTTGTTGGTTTTTTGGTTAGTTGGTTTGTTGGTTTGTTGGCTTGTTGGTTTGTTGGTTTGTTGGCTTGTTGGCTTGTTGGTTTGTTGGTTTGTTGGCTTTTTGGGTACTTAGTTTGTTGGTTTGTTGGTTTGTTGGCTTGTTGGTTTGTTGGTTAGTGGGCTTGTTGGTTTGTTGGCTTGTTGGTTTGTTGGTTTGTTGGTTTGTTGGCTTGTTGGCTTGTTGGTTTGTTGGTTTGTTGGCTTGTTTGTTTGTTGGTTTGTTGGCTTGTTGGCTTGTTGCTTTGTTTGTTTGTTGGTTTGTTGGCTTGTTGGTTTGTTGGTTTGTTAGTTTGTTGGCTTGTTGGCTTGTTGCTTTGTTGGTTTGTTGGTTTGTTGGCTTGTTGGCTTGTTGATTTGTTAGTTTGTTGGCTTTTTGGTTACTTGGTTTGTTGGTTTGTTGGTTTGTTGGCTTGTTGGTTTGTTGGCTTGTTGGTTTGTTGGTTTGTTGGTTTGTTAGCTTGTTGGCTTTTTGGTTTGTTGGTTTGTTGGTTTGCTGGTTTGTTGGTTTGTTGGTTTGTTGGTTTTTTGGTTTGTTGGTTTGTTGGTTTGTTGGCTTGTTGGTTTGTTGGTTTGTTGGCTTGTTGGTTACTTAGTTTGTTGGTTTGTTGGTTTGTTAACTTGTTGGTTTGTTGGTTAGTTGGCTTGTTGGCTTGTTGGTTTATTGGTTTGTTGGTTTTTTGGTTTGTTGGTTTGTTGGCTTGTTGGTTTGTTGGTTTGTTGGTTTTTTGGTTTGTTGGCTTGTTGGCTTGTTGGTTTGTTGGTTTGTTGGCTTGTTTGTTTGTTGGTTTGTTGGCTTGTTGGCTTGTTGCTTTATTTGTTTGTTGGTTTGTTGGCTTGTTGGCTTGTTGGTTTGTTAGTTTGTTGGCTTTTTGGTTACTTGGTTTGTTGGTTTGTTGGTTTGTTGGCTTGTGGGTTTGTTGGCTTGTTGGTTTGTTGGATTGTTGGTTTGTTGGCTTGTTGGTTTGTTGGTTTGTTGGTTTGTTGGTTTGTTGGTTTGTTGGCTTGTTGGTTTGTTGGCTTGTTGGCTTGTTGGTTTGTTAGTTTGTTGGCTTTTTGGTTACTTGGTTTGTTGGTTTGTTGGCTTGTTGGTTTGTTGGTTTGTTGGTTTGTTGGTTTTTTGGTTTGTTGGCTTGTTGGCTTGTTGGTTTGTTAGTTTGTTGGTTTGTTGGTTTGTTGGTTTGTTGGCTTGTTGGTTTGTTGGCTTGTTGGTTTGTTGGATTGTTGGTTTGTTGGCTAGTTGGCTTGTTGGTTTGTTGGTTTGTTGGTTTCTTGGTTTGTTGGTTTGTTGGTTTGTTGGTTTGTTGGTTTTTTGGTTAGTTGGTTTGTTGGTTTGTTGGCTTGTTGGTTTGTTGGTTTGTTGGCTTGTTGGCTTGTTGGTTTGTTGGTTTGTTGGCTTTTTGGTTACTTAGTTTGTTGGTTTGTTGGTTTGTTGGCTTGTTGGTTTGTTGGTTAGTGGGCTTGTTGGTTTGTTGGCTTGTTGGTTTGTTGGTTTGTTGGTTTGTTGGCTTGTTGGCTTGTTGGTTTGTTGGATTGTTGGTTTGTTGGCTTGTTGGCTTGTTGGTTTGTTGGTTTGTTGGCTTGTTCGTTTGTTGGTTTGTTGGCTTGTTGGTTTGTTGGTTTGTTGGTTTGTTGGCTTGTTGGCTTGTTGGTTTGTTGGTTTGTTGGTTTGTTGGTTTGTTGGCTTGTTGGTTTGTTGGTTTGTTGGTTTGTTGGTTTGTTGGCTTGTTGTCTTGTTGGTTTGTTGGTTTGTTGGCTTGTTGGTTACTTAGTTTGTTGGCATGTTGGTTTGTTGGTATGTTGGTTTGTTGGCTTGTTGGTTTCTTGGTTTGTTGGCTTGTTGGCTTGTTGGTTTGTTGGTTTGTTGGTTTGTTGGCTTGTTGGTTTGTTGGTTTGTTGGCTTCTTGGTTTGTTAGTTTGTTGGTTTGTTGGTTTGTTGGTTTGTTGGTTTGTTGGTTTATTTATTTGTTGGTTTGTTGGCTTGTTGGTTTGTTGGTTTGTTGGTTTGTTGGCTTGTTGGTTTGTTGGTTTGTTGGCTTGTTGGCTTGTTGGTTTGTAGGTTTCTTGGCTTGTTGGCTTGTTGGTTTGTTGGTTTGTTGGTTTGTTGGTTTGTTGGTTTGTTGGTTTGTTGGCTTGTTGGTTTGTTGGTTTGTTGGCTTGTTGGTTTGTTGGGTTTGTTGGTTTGTTGGCTTGTTGGCTTGTTCGTTTGTTAGTTTGTTGGCTTGTTGGTTTGTTGGTTTGTTGGCTTGTTGGCTTGTTGCTTTGTTGGTTTGTTGGTTTGTTGGCTTGTTGGCTTGTTGGTTTGTTAGTTTGTTGGCTTTTTGGTTACTTGGTTTGTTGGTTTGTTGGCTTGTTGGTTTGTTGGTTTGTTGGTTTGTTGGTTTGTTGGTTTGTTGGCTTGTTGGCTTGTTGGTTTGTTAGTTTGTTGGTTTGTTGGTTTGTTGGTTTGTTGGTTTTTTGGTTTGTTGGTTTATTTGTTTGTTGGTTTGTTGGCTTGTTGGTTTGTTGGTTTGTTGGTTTGTTGGCTTGTTGGTTTGTTGGTTTGTTGGTTTGTTGGTTTGTTGGCTTGTTGGCTTGTTGGTTTGTTGGTTTGTTGGCTTGTTGGCTTGTTGGTTTGTTGATTTGTTGGCTTGTTGGTTTGTTGGTTTGTTGGTTTGTTGGCTTGTTGGTTTGTTGGTTTGTTGGCTTGTTGGTTTGTTAGTTTGTTGGCTTGTTGGCTTGTTGCTTTGTTGGTTTGTTGGTTTGTTGGCTTGTTGGCTTGTTGGTTTGTTAGTTTGTTGGCTTTTTGGTTACTTGGTTTGTTGGTTTGTTGGTTTGTTGGCTTGTTGGTTTGTTGGCTTGTTGGTTTGTTGGATTGTTGGTTTGTTGGCTTGTTGGCTTGTTGGTTTGTTGGTTTGTTGGTTTGTTGGTTTGTTGGTTTGTTGGTTTGTTGGTTTGTTGGTTTTTTGGTTAGTTGGTTTGTTGGTTTGTTGGCTTGTTGGTTTGTTGGTTTGTTGGCTTGTTGGCTTGTTGGTTTGTTGGTTTGTTGGCTTTTTGGTTACTTAGTTTGTTGGTTTGTTGGTTTGTTGGCTTGTTGGTTTGTTGGTTAGTGGGCTTGTTGGTTTGTTGGCTTGTTGGTTTGTTGGTTTGTTGGTTTGTTGGCTTGTTGGCTTGTTGGTTTGTTGGTTTGTTGGCTTGTTTGTTTGTTGGTTTGTTGGCTTGTTGGCTTGTTGCTTTGTTTGTTTGTTGGTTTGTTGGCTTGTTGGTTTGTTGGTTTGTTAGTTTGTTGGCTTGTTGGCTTGTTGCTTTGTTGGTTTGTTGGTTTGTTGGCTTGTTGGCTTGTTGATTTGTTAGTTTGTTGGCTTTTTGGTTACTTGGTTTGTTGGTTTGTTGGCTTGTTGGTTTGTTGGCTTGTTGGTTTGTTGGTTTGTTGGTTTGTTAGCTTGTTGGCTTTTTGGTTTGTTGGTTTGTTGGTTTGCTGGTTTGTTGGTTTGTTGGTTTGTTGGTTTTTTGGTTTGTTGGTTTGTTGGTTTGTTGGCTTGTTGGTTTGTTGGTTTGTTGGCTTGTTGGTTACTTAGTTTGTTGGTTTGTTGGTTTGTTAACTTGTTGGTTTGTTGGTTAGTTGGCTTGTTGGCTTGTTGGTTTATTGGTTTGTTGGTTTTTTGATTTGTTGGTTTGTTGGCTTGTTGGTTTGTTGGTTTGTTGGTTTGTTGGTTTGTTGGCTTGTTGGCTTGTTGGTTTGTTGGTTTGTTGGCTTGTTTGTTTGTTGGTTTGTTGGCTTGTTGGCTTGTTGCTTTATTTGTTTGTTGGTTTGTTGGCTTGTTGGCTTGTTGGTTTGTTAGTTTGTTGGCTTTTTGGTTACTTGGTTTGTTGGTTTGTTGGTTTGTTGGCTTGTGGGTTTGTTGGCTTGTTGGTTTGTTGGATTGTTGGTTTGTTGGCTTGTTGGTTTGTTGGTTTGTTGGTTTGTTGGTTTGTTGGTTTGTTGGTTTGTTGGTTTGTTGGTTTTGTGGTTTGTTGGTTTTTTGGTTAGTTGGTTTGTTGGTTTGTTGGTTTGTTGGTTTTTTTGTTTGTTGGTTTGTTGGTTTGTTGGCTTGTTGGTTTGTTGGTTTGTTGGCTTGTTGGCTTGTTGGTTTGTTGGTTTGTTGGCTTGTTGGCTACTTAATTTGTTGGTTTGTTGGCTTGTTGGTTTGTTGGTTTGTTGGTTTGTTAGCTTGTTGGCTTTTTGGTTTGTTGGTTTGTTGGTTTGCTGGTTTGTTGGTTTGTTGGTTTGTTGGTTTTTTGGTTTGTTGATTTGTTGGTTTGTTGGCTTGTTGGTTTGTTGGTTTGTTGGCTTGTTGGTTACTTAGTTTGTTGGTTTGTTGGTTTGTTAACTTGTTGGTTTGTTGGTTAGTTGGCTTGTTGGCTTGTTGGTTTATTGGTTTGTTGGTTTTTTGGTTTGTTGGTTTGTTGGCTTGTTGGTTTGTTGGTTTGTTGGTTTGTTGGTTTGTTGGCTTGTTGGCTTGTTGGTTTGTTGGTTTGTTGGCTTGTTTGTTTGTTGGTTTGTTGGCTTGTTGGCTTGTTGCTTTATTTGTTTGTTGGTTTGTTGGCTTGTTGGCTTGTTGGTTTGTTAGTTTGTTGGCTTTTTGGTTACTTGGTTTGTTGGTTTGTTGGTTTGTTGGCTTGTGGGTTTGTTGGCTTGTTGGTTTGTTGGATTGTTGGTTTGTTGGCTTGTTGGTTTGTTGGTTTGTTGGTTTGTTGGTTTGTTGGTTTGTTGGTTTTGTGGTTTGTTGGTTTGTTGGCTTGTTGGTTACTTAGTTTGTTGGTTTGTTGGCGTGTTGGTTTGATGGTTTGTTGGTTTGTTGGCTTGTTGGCTTGTTGGTTTGTTAGTTTGTTTGCTTGTTTGTTTGTTGGTTTGTTGGCTTGTTGGCTTGTTGCTTGTTTTGTTTGTTGGTTTGTTGGCTTGTTGGCTTGTTGGCTTGTTGGTTTGTTAGTTTGTTGGCTTTTTGGTTACTTGGTTTGTTGGTTTGTTGGTTTGTTGGCTTGTGGGTTTGTTGGCTTGTTGGTTTGTTGGTTTGTTGGCTTGTTGGTTTGTTGGCTTGTTGGCTTGTTGGCTTGTTGGTTTGTTGGTTTGTTGGCTTGTTCGTTTGTTGGTTTGTTGGTTTGATGGTTTGTTGGTTTGTTGGTTTGTTGGCTTGTTGGCTTGTTGGTTTGTTGTGGTTTGATGGTTTGTTGGTTTGTTGGTTTGTTGGCTTGTTGGCTTGTTGGTTTGTTGGTTTGTTGGTTTGTTGGTTTGTTGGCTTGTTGGTTTGTTGGTTTGTTGGTTTGTTGGTTTGTTGGCTTGTTGGCTTGTTGGTTTGTTGGTTTGTTGGCTTGTTGGTTTGTTGGTTTGTTTGCTTGTTGGTTTGTTGGTTTGTTGGTTTGTTGGTTTGTTGGCTTGTTGGTTTGTTAGTTTGTTGGCTTTTTGGTTACTTGGTTTGTTGCTTTGTTGGTTTGTTGGCGTGTTGGCTTGTTGGTTTGTTGGTTTGTTGGTTTATTTGTTTGTTGGTTTGTTGGCTTGTTTGTTTGTTGGTTTGTTGGTTTGTTGGCTTTTTGGTTTGTTGGTTTGTTGGCTTGTTGGCTTGTTGGTTTGTTGGTTTGTTGGCTTGTTGGTTACTTAGTTTGTTGGTTTGTTGGCATGTTGGTTTGTTGGTTTGTTGGTTTGTTGGCTTGTTGGTTTGTTGGTTTGTTGGTTTGTTGGCTTGTTGGCTTGTTGGTTTGTTGGTTTGTTGGGTTGTTGGTTTGTTGGCTTTTTGGTTTGTTGGCTTGTTGGTTTGTTGGTTTGTTGGTTTGTTGACTTGTTGGCTTGTTGGTTTGTTGGTTTGTTGGGTTGTTGGTTTGTTGGCTTTTTGGCTTGTTGGTTTGTTGGTTTGTTGGCTTGTTGGTTTGTTACTTTGTTGGTTTGTTGGCTTGTCGGCTTGTTGGTTTGTTGGTTTTTTGGTTTGTTGGTTTGTTGGTTTGTTGGTTTGTTGGTTTATTTGTTTGTTGGTTTGTGGGCTTGTTGGTTTGTTGGTTTGTTGGTTTGTTGGTTTGTTGGCTTGTTGGTTTGTTGGTTTGTTGGTTTGTTGGCTTGTTGGTTTGTTGGTTTGTTGGCTTGTTGGCTTGTTGGTTTGTTGGTTTGTTGGCTTGTTGGTTACTTAGTTTGTTGGTTTGTTGGCATGTTGGTTTTTTGGTATGTTGGTTTGTTGGCTTGTTGGTTTGTTGGTTTGTTGGCTTGCTGGCTTGTTGGTTTGTTGGTTTGTTGGTTTGTTGGCTTGTTGGCTTGTTGGTTTGTTGGTTTGTTGGCTTGTTGGTTTGTTAGTTTGTTGGTTTGTTGGTTTGCTGGTTTCTTGGTTTGTTGGTTTATTTGTTTGTTGGTTTGTTAGCTTGTTGGTTTGTTGGTTTGTTGGTTTGTTGGCTTGTTGGTTTGTTGGCTTGTTGGTTTGTTGGTTTGTTGGTTTGTTGGCTTGTTGGCTTGTTGGTTTGTTGGTTTGTTGGCTTGTTGGTTTGTTGGTTTGTTAGCTTGTTGGCTTGTTGCTTTGTTGGTTTGTTGGTTTGTTGGCTTGTTGGCTTGTTGGTTGGTTAGTTTGTTGGCTTTTTGGTTACTTGGTTTGTTGGTTTGTTGGTTTGTTGGCTTGTTGGTTTGTTGGCTTGTTGGTTTGTTGGTTTGTTGGTTTGTTGGTTTGTTGGCTTGTTGGTTTGTTGGTTTGTTGGTTTGTTGGTTTGTTGGTTTGTTGGTTTTTTGGTTTGTTGGTTTATTTGTTTGTTGGTTTGTTGGCTTGTTGGTTTGTTGGCTTGTTGGCTTGTTGGTTTGTTGGATGGGTTGGTTTGTTGGCTCGTTGGCTTGTTGGTTTGTTGGTTTGTTGGCTTGTTGGTTTGTTGGTTTGTTGGTTTGTTGGCTTGTTGGCTGGTTGGTTTGTTGGCTTGTTGTCTTGTTGGTTTGTTGGTTTGTTGGTTTGTTGGTTTGTTGGCTTGTTGGTTTGTTGGTTTGTTGGCTTGTTGGTTTGTTGGTTTGTTGGTTTGTTGGTTTGTTGGCTTGTTGGCTTGTTGGCTTGTTGGTTTGTTGGTTTGTTGGCTTGTTGGTTTGTTGGTTTGTTGGCTTGTTGGCTTGTTGCTTTGTTGGTTTGTTGGTTTGTTGGCTTGTTGGCTTGTTGGTTTGTTAGTTTGTTGGCTTTTTGGTTACTTGGTTTGTTGGCTTGTTGGTTTGTTGGCTTGTTGGCTTGTTGGTTTGTTGGTTTGTTTGTTTGTTGGCTTGTTGGTTTGTTGGTTTGTTGGCTTGTTGGCTTGTTTATTTGTTGGTTTATTGGCTTGTTGGTTTGTTGGCTTGTTGGCTTGTTGGTTTGGTGGTTTTTTGGTTTGTTGGTTTGTTGGTTTGTTGCTTTTTTGGTTTGTTGGTTTATTTGTTTGTTGGTTTGTTGGCTTGTTGGTTTGTTGATTTGTTGGTTTGTTGGCTTGTTGGTTTGTTGGTTTGTTAGTTTGTTGGTTTGTTGGTTTGTTGGCTTGTTGGTTTGTTGGCTTGTTGGTTTGTTGGTTTGTTGGTTTGTTGGTTTGTTGGCTTGTTGGTTTGTTGGTTTGTTGGTTTGTTGGTTTGTTGGTTTGTTGGTTTTTTGGTTTGTTGGTTTATTTGTTTGTTGGTTTGTTGGCTTGTTGGTTTGTTGGCTTGTTGGCTTGTTGGTTTGTTGGATGGGTTGGTTTGTTGGCTCGTTGGCTTGTTGGTTTGTTGGTTTGTTGGCTTGTTGGTTTGTTGGTTTGTTGGTTTGTTGGCTTGTTGGCTGGTTGGTTTGTTGGCTTGTTGTCTTGTTGGTTTGTTGGTTTGTTGGTTTGTTGGTTTGTTGGCTTGTTGGTTTGTTGGTTTGTTGGCTTGTTGGTTTGTTGGTTTGTTGGTTTGTTGGTTTGTTGGCTTGTTGGCTTGTTGGCTTGTTGGTTTGTTGGTTTGTTGGCTTGTTGGTTTGTTGGTTTGTTGGCTTGTTGGCTTGTTGCTTTGTTGGTTTGTTGGTTTGTTGGCTTGTTGGCTTGTTGGTTTGTTAGTTTGTTGGCTTTTTGGTTACTTGGTTTGTTGGCTTGTTGGTTTGTTGGCTTGTTGGCTTGTTGGTTTGTTGGTTTGTTTGTTTGTTGGCTTGTTGGTTTGTTGGTTTGTTGGCTTGTTGGCTTGTTTATTTGTTGGTTTATTGGCTTGTTGGTTTGTTGGCTTGTTGGCTTGTTGGTTTGGTGGTTTTTTGGTTTGTTGGTTTGTTGGTTTGTTGCTTTTTTGGTTTGTTGGTTTATTTGTTTGTTGGTTTGTTGGCTTGTTGGTTTGTTGATTTGTTGGTTTGTTGGCTTGTTGGTTTGTTGGTTTGTTAGTTTGTTGGCTTGTTGGCTTGTTGCTTTGTTGGTTTGTTGGTTTGTTGGCTTGTTGGCTTGTTGGTTTGTTAGTTTGTTGGCTTTTTGGTTACTTGGTTTGTTGGTTTGTTGGTTTGTTGGCTTGTTGGTTTGTTGGCTTGTTGGTTTGTTGGTTTGTTGGTTTGTTAGCTTGTTGGCTTTTTGGTTTGTTGGTTTGTTGGTTTGCTGGTTTGTTGGTTTGTTGGTTTGTTGGTTTTTTGGTTTGTTGGTTTGTTGGTTTGTTGGCTTGTTGGTTTGTTGGTTTGTTGGCTTGTTGGTTACTTAGTTTGTTGGTTTGTTGGTTTGTTAACTTGTTGGTTTGTTGGTTAGTTGGCTTGTTGGCTTGTTGGTTTATTGGTTTGTTGGTTTTTTGGTTTGTTGGTTTGTTGGCTTGTTGGTTTGTTGGTTTGTTGGTTTGTTGGTTTGTTGGTTTGTTGGCTTGTTGGCTTGTTGGTTTGTTGGTTTGTTGGCTTGTTTGTTTGTTGGTTTGTTGGCTTGTTGGCTTGTTGCTTTGTTTGTTTGTTGGTTTGTTGGCTTGTTGGCTTGTTGGTTTGTTAGTTTGTTGGCTTTTTGGTTACTTGGTTTGTTGGTTTGTTGGTTTGTTGGTTTGTGGGTTTGTTGGCTTGTTGGTTTGTTGGATTGTTGGTTTGTTGACTTGTTGGCTTGTTGGTTTGTTGGTTTGTTGGTTTGTTGGTTTGTTGGTTTTGTGGTTTGTTGGTTTTTTGGTTAGTTGGTTTGTTGGTTTGTTGGTTTGTTGGTTTTTTGGTTTGTTGGTTTGTTGGTTTGTTGGCTTGTTGGTTTGTTGGTTTGTTGGCTTGTTGGCTTGTTGGTTTGTTGGTTTGTTGGCTTGTTGGTTACTTAGTTTGTTGGTTTGTTTGCTTGTTGGTTTGTTGGTTTGTTGGTTTGTTGGCTTGTTGGCTTGTTGGTTTGTTAGTTTGTTTGCTTGTTTGTTTGTTGGTTTGTTGGCTTGTTGGCTTGTTGTTTGGTTTGTTTGTTGGTTTGCTGGCTTGTTGGCTTGTTGGCTTGTTGGTTTGTTAGTTTGTTGGCTTTTTGGTTACTTGGTTTGTTGGTTTGTTGGTTTGTTGGCTTGTGGGTTTGTTGGCTTGTTGGTTTGTTGGTTTGTTGGTTTGTTGGCTTGTTGGTTTGTTGGCTTGTTGGCTTGTTGGCTTGTTGGTTTGTTGGTTTGTTGGCTTGTTCGTTTGTTGGTTTGTTGGTTTGATGGTTTGTTGGTTTGTTGGTTTGTTGGCTTGTTGGCTTGTTGGTTTGTTGGTTTGTTGGTTTGTTGCTTTGTTGGCTTGTTGGTTTGTTGGTTTGTTGGTTTGTTGGCTTGTTGGCTTGTTGGTTTGTTGGTTTGTTGGCTTGTTGGTTTGTTGGTTTGTTTGCTTGCTGGTTTGTTGGTTTGTTGGTTTGTTGGTTTGTTGGCTTGTTGGCTTGTTGGTTTGTTAGTTTGTTAGTTTGTTGGCTTTTTGGTTACTTGGTTTGTTGGTTTGTTGGTTTGTTGGCGTGTTGGCTTGTTGGTTTGTTGGTTTGTTGGTTTATTTGTTTGTTGGTTTGTTGGCTTGTTGGTTTGTTGGTTTGTTGGTTTGTTGGCTTGTTGGTTTGTTGGTTTGTTGGATTGTTGGCTTGTTGGTTTGTTGGTTTGTTGGCTTGTTGGTTACTTAGTTTGTTGGTTTGTTGGCATGTTGGTTTGTTGGTTTGTTGGTTTGTTGGCTTGTTGGTTTGTTGGTTTGTTGGTTTGTTGGCTTGTTGGCTTGTTGGTTTGTTGGTTTGTTGGGTTGTTGGTTTGTTGGCTTTTTGGTTTGTTGGCTTGTTGGTTTGTTGGTTTGTTGGTTTGTTGGCTTGTTGGCTTGTTGGTTTGTTGGTTTGTTGGGTTGTTGGTTTGTTGGCTTTTTGGTTTGTTGGCTTGTTGGTTTGTTGGTTTGTTGGTTTGTTGGTTTGTTGGCTTGTTGGTTTGTTGGTTTGTTGGCTTGTCGGCTTGTTGGTTTGTTGGTTTTTTGGTTTGTTGGTTTGTTGGTTTGTTGGTTTGTTGGTTTATTTGTTTGTTGGTTTGTTGGCTTGTTGGTTTGTTGGTTTGTTGGTTTGTTGGCTTGTTGGTTTGTTGGTTTGTTGGTTTGTTGGCTTGTTGGTTTGTTGGTTTGTTGGCTTGTTGGCTTGTTGGTTTGTTGGTTTGTTGGCTTGTTGGTTACTTAGTTTGTTGGTTTGTTGGCATGTTGGTTTTTTGGTATGTTGGTTTGTTGGCTTGTTGGTTTGTTGGTTTTTTGGTTTGTTGGTTTGTTGGTTTGTTAGTTTGTTGGTTTATTTGTTTGTTGGTTTGTTGGCTTGTTGGTTTGTTGGTTTGTTGGTTTGTTGGCTTGTTGGTTTGTTGGTTTGTTGGTTTGTTGGCTTGTTGGTTTGTTGGTTTGTTGGCTTGTTGGCTTGTTGGTTTGTTGGTTTGTTGGCTTGTTGGTTACTTAGTTTGTTGGTTGGTTGGTTTGTTGGTTTGGTGGGTTTGTTGGTTTGTGGTCTTGTTGGTTTGTTGGTTGTTGGTTGTTGGTTTGTTGGTTTGTTGGTTTGTTGTTTGGTTTGTTGGTTGGTTGTTGGTTTGTTGTTGGTTGGTTTGTTGTTGGTTGTTGGATTGGTTGGTGTTGGTTGTGGTTTGTTGGTTGTTGGTTTGTTGGTTGTGGTTGTGGTTGTTGGCTTGTTGGTTTGTTGGTTTGTTGGCTTGTTGGTTTGTTGGTTTGTTAGCTTGTTGGCTTGTTGCTTTGTTGGTTTGTTGGCTTGTTGGCTTGTTGGTTTGTTAGTTTGTTGGCTTTTTGGTTACTTGGTTTGTTGGTTTGTTGGCTTGTTGGTTTGTTGGCTTGTTGGTTTGTTGGTTTGTTGGTTTGTTGGTTTGTTGGCTTGTTGGTTTGTTGGTTTGTTGGTTTGTTGGTTTGTTGGTTTGTTGGTTTTTTGGTTTGTTGGTTTATTTGTTTGTTGGTTTGTTGGCTTGTTGGTTTGTTGGCTTGTTGGCTTGTTGGTTTGTTGGATGGGTTGGTTTGTTGGCTCGTTGGCTTGTTGGTTTGTTGGTTTGTTGGCTTGTTGGTTTGTCGGTTTGTTGGTTTGTTGGCTTGTTGGCTGGTTGGTTTGTTGGCTTGTTGGTTTGTTGGTTTGTTGGCTTGTTGGTTTGTTGGTTTGTTGGTTTGTTGGTTTGTTGGTTTGTTGGCTTGTTGGCTTGTTGGTTTGTTGGTTTGTTGGCTTGTTGGTTTGTTGGTTTGTTGGCTTGTTGGCTTGTTGCTTTGTTGGTTTGTTGGTTTGTTGGCTTGTTGGCTTGTTGGTTTGTTAGTTTGTTGGCTTTTTGGTTACTTGGTTTGTTGGTTTGTTGATTTGTTGGCTTGTTGGTTTGTTGGCTTGTTGGTTTGTTGGTTTGTTGGCTTGTTGGCTTGTTGGTTTGTTGGTTTGTTGGCTTGTTGGTTTGTTGGTTTGTTGGCTTGTTGGCTTGTTTCTTTGTTGGTTTGTTGGTTTGTTGGCTTGTTGGCTTGTTGGTTTGTTAGTTTGTTGGCTTTTTGGTTACTTGGTTTGTTGGCTTGTTGGTTTGTTGGCTTGTTGGCTTGTTGGTTTGTTGGTTTGTTTGTATGTTGGCTTGTTGGTTTGTTGGTTTGTTGGCTTGTTGGCTTGTTTATTTGTTGGTTTATTGGCTTGTTGGTTTGTTGGCTTGTTGGCTTGTTGGTTTGGTGGTTTGTTGGTTTGTTGGTTTGTTGGTTTGTTGCTTTTTTGGTTTGTTGGTTTATTTGTTTGTTGGTTTGTTGGCTTGTTGGTTTGTTGGTTTGTTGGTTTGTTGGCTTGTTGGTTTGTTGGTTTGTTAGTTTGTTGGCTTGTTGGCTTGTTGCTTTGTTGGTTTGTTAATTTGTTGGCTTGTTGGCTTGTTGGTTTGTTAGTTTGTTGGCTTTTTGGTTACTTGGTTTGTTGGTTTGTTGGTTTGTTGGCTTGTTGGTTTGTTGGCTTGTTGGTTTGTTGGTTTGTTGGTTTGTTAGCTTGTTGGCTTTTTGGTTTATTGGTTTGTTGGTTTGCTGGTTTGTTGGTTTGTTGGTTTGTTGGTTTTTTGGTTTGTTGGTTTGTTGGTTTGTTGGCTTGTTGGTTTGTTGGTTTGTTGGCTTGTTGGTTACTTAGTTTGTTGGTTTGTTGGTTTGTTAACTTGTTGGTTTGTTGGTTAGTTGGCTTGTTGGCTTGTTGGTTTATTGGTTTGTTGGTTTTTTGGTTTGTTGGTTTGTTGGCTTGTTGGTTTGTTGGTTTGTTGGTTTGTTGGTTTGTTGGCTTGTTGGCTTGTTGGTTTGTTGGTTTGTTGGCTTGTTTGTTTGTTGGTTTGTTGGCTTGTTGGCTTGTTGCTTTGTTTGTTTGTTGGTTTGTTGGCTTGTTGGCTTGTTGGTTTGTTAGTTTGTTGGCTTTTTGGTTACTTGGTTTGTTGGTTTGTTGGTTTGTTGGCTTGTGGGTTTGTTGGCTTGTTGGTTTGTTGGATTGTTGGTTTGTTGGTTTGTTGGCTTGTTGGTTTGTTGGTTTGTTGGTTTGTTGGTTTGTTGGTTTTGTGGTTTGTTGGTTTTTTGGTTAGTTGGTTTGTTGGTTTGTTGGTTTGTTGGTTTTTTGGTTTGTTGGTTTGTTGGTTTGTTGGCTTGTTGGTTTGTTGGTTTGTTGGCTTGTTGGCTTGTTGGTTTGTTGGTTTGTTGACTTGTTGGTTACTTAGTTTGTTGGTTTGTTGGCTTGTTGGTTTGTTGGTTTGTTGGTTTGTTGGCTTGTTGGCTTGTTGGTTTGTTAGTTTGTTTGCTTGTTTGTTTGTTGGTTTGTTGGCTTGTTGGCTTGTTGCTTGGTTTGTTTGTTGGTTTGTTGGCTTGTTGGCTTGTTGGCTTGTTGGTTTGTTAGTTTGTTGGCTTTTTGGTTACTTGGTTTGTTGGTTTGTTGGTTTGTTGGCTTGTGGGTTTGTTGGCTTGTTGGTTTGTTGGTTTGTTGGTTTGTTGGCTTGTTGGTTTGTTGGCTTGTTGGCTTGTTGGCTTGTTCGTTTGTTGGTTTGTTGGCTTGTTCGTTTGTTGGTTTGTTGGTTTGATGGTTTGTTGGTTTGTTGGTTTGTTGGCTTGTTGGCTTGTTGGTTTGTTGGTTTGTTGGTTTGTTGGTTTGTTGGCTTGTTGGTTTGTTGGTTTGTTGGTTTGTTGGCTTGTTGGCTTGTTGGTTTGTTAGTTTGTTGGCTTGTTGGTTTGTTGGTTTGTTTGCTTGCTGGTTTGTTGGTTTGTTGGTTTGTCGGTTTGTTGGCTTGTTGGCTTGTTGGTTTGTTAGTTTGTTAGTTTGTTGGCTTTTTGGTTACTTGGTTTGTTGGTTTGTTGGTTTGTTGGCGTGTTGGCTTGTTGGTTTGTTGGTTTGTTGGTTTATTTGTTTGTTGGTTTGTTTGCTTGTTGGTTTGTTGGTTTGTTGGTTTGTTGGCTTGTTGGTTTGTTGGTTTGTTGGATTGTTGGCTTGTTGGTTTGTTGGTTTGTTGGCTTGTTGGTTACTTAGTTTGTTGGTTTGTTGGCATGTTGGTTTGTTGGTTTGTTGGTTTGTTGGCTTGTTGGCTTGTTGGTTTGTTGGTTTGTTGGGTTGTTGGTTTGTTGGCTTTTTGGTTTGTTGGCTTGTTGGTTTGTTGGTTTGTTGGTTTGTTGGCTTGTTGGCTTGTTGGTTTGTTGGTTTGTTGGGTTGTTGGTTTGTTGGCTTTTTGGCTTGTTGGTTTGTTGGTTTGTTGGCTTGTTGGTTTGTTACTTTGTTGGTTTGTTGGCTTGTCGGCTTGTTGGTTTGTTGGTTTTTTGGTTTGTTGGTTTGTTGGTTTGTTGGTTTGTTGGTTTATTTGTTTGTTGGTTTGTTGGCTTGTTGGTTTGTTGGTTTGTTGGTTTGTTGGCTTGTTGGTTTGTTGGTTTGTTGGTTTGTTGGCTTGTTGGTTTGTTGGTTTGTTGGCTTGTTGGCTTGTTGGTTTGTTGGTTTGTTGGCTTGTTGGTTACTTAGTTTGTTGGTTTGTTGGCATGTTGGTTTTTTGGTATGTTAGTTTGTTGGCTTGTTGGTTTGTTGGTTTGTTGGCTTGTTGGCTTGTTGGTTTGTTGGTTTGTTGGTTTGTTGGTTTGTTGGCTTGTTGGTTTGTTGGTTTGTTGGCTTGTTGGTTTGTTAGTTTGTTGGTTTGTTGGTTTGCTGGTTTGTTGGTTTGTTGGTTTATTTGTTTGTTGGTTTGTTAGCTTGTTGGTTTGTTGGTTTGTTGGTTTGTTGGCTTGTTGGTTTGTTGGCTTGTTGGTTTGTTGGTTTGTTGGTTTGTTGGCTTGTTGGCTTGTTGGTTTGTTGGTTTGTTGGCTTGTTGGTTTGTTGGTTTGTTAGCTTGTTGGCTTGTTGCTTTGTTGGTTTGTTGGTTTGTTGGCTTGTTGGCTTGTTGGTTTGTTAGTTTGTTGGCTTTTTGGTTACTTGGTTTGTTGGTTGGTTGGTTTGTTGGCTTGTTGGTTTGTTGGCTTGTTGGTTTGTTGGTTTGTTGGTTTGTTGGTTTGTTGGCTTGTTGGTTTGTTGGTTTGTTGGTTTGTTGGTTTGTTGGTTTGTTGGTTTGTTGGTTTTTTGGTTTGTTGGTTTATTTGTTTGTTGGTTTGTTGGCTTGTTGGTTTGTTGGCTTGTTGGCTTGTTGGTTTGTTGGATGGGTTGGTTTGTTGGCTCGTTGGCTTGTTGGTTTGTTGGTTTGTTGGCTTGTTGGTTTGTTGGTTTGTTGGTTTGTTGGCTTGTTGGCTGGTTGGTTTGTTGGCTTGTTGTCTTGTTGGTTTGTTGGTTTGTTGGTTTGTTGGTTTGTTGGCTTGTTGGTTTGTTGGTTTGTTGGCTTGTTGGTTTGTTGGTTTGTTGGTTTGTTGGTTTGTTGGCTTGTTGGCTTGTTGGTTTGTTGGTTTGTTGGCTTGTTGGTTTGTTGGTTTGTTGGCTTGTTGGCTTGTTGCTTTGTTGGTTTGTTGGTTTGTTGGCTTGTTGGCTTGTTGGTTTGTTAGTTTGTTGGCTTTTTGGTTACTTGGTTTGTTGGCTTGTTGGTTTGTTGGCTTGTTGGCTTGTTGGTTTGTTGGTTTGTTTGTTTGTTGGCTTGTTGGTTTGTTGGTTTGTTGGCTTGTTGGCTTGTTTATTTGTTGGTTTATTGGCTTGTTGGTTTGTTGGCTTGTTGGCTTGTTGGTTTGGTGGTTTGTTGGTTTGTTGGTTTGTTGGTTTGTTGCTTTTTTGGTTTGTTGGTTTATTTGTTTGTTGGTTTGTTGGCTTGTTGGTTTGTTGGTTTGTTGGTTTGTTGGTTTGTTGGCTTGTTGGTTTCTTGGTTTGTTTGTTTGTTGGATTGTTGGCTTGTTGGTTTGTTGGTTTGTTGGCTTGTTAGTTTGTTGGTTTGTTGGCTTGTTGGCTTGTTGCTTTGTTCGTTTGATGGTTTGTTGGTTTGTTGGTTTTTTGGTTTGTTGGTTTGTTGGTTTGTTGGCTTGTTGGCTTGTTGGTTTGTTGGTTTGTTGGTTTGTTGGCTTGTTGGTTTGTTAGTTTGTTGGTTTGTTGGCTTGTTAGCTTGTTGGTTCGTTGGTTTTTTGGTTTCTTGGTTTGTTGGTTTGTTGGTTTGTTGGTTTGTTGGTTTGTTGGTTTGTTGGTTTGTTGGTTTATTTGTTTGTTGGTTTGTTGGCTTGTTGGTTTGTTTGTTTGTTGGTTTGTTGACTTGTTGGTTTGTTGGTTTGTTGGCTTGTTGGTTTGTTGGTTTGTTTGCTTGTTGGCTTGTTGCTTTGTTGGTTTGTTGGTTTGTTGGCTTGTTGGCTTGTTGGTTTGTTAGTTTGTTGGCTTTTTGGTTACTTGGTTTGTTGGTTTGTTGGTTTGTTGGCTTGTTGGTTTGTTGGCTTGTTGGTTTGTTGGTTTGTTGGCTTGTTGGCTTGTTGGTTTGTTGGTTTGTTGGTTTGTTGGGTTTTTTGGTTTGTTGGTTTGTTGGTTTGTTGGTTTGTTGGTTTGTTGGTTTGTTGGCTTGTTGGTTTTTTGGTTTGTAGGTTTGTTGGTTTGTTGGTTTGCTGGCTTGTTGGCTTGGTGGTTTGTTAGTTTGTTAGTTTGTTAGCTTTTTGGTTACTTGGTTTGTTGGTTTGTTGGTTTGTTGGTTTGTTGGCTTGTTGGCTTGTTTGTTTGTTGGTTTGTTGGTTTATTTGTTTGTTGGTTTGATGGCTTGTTGGTTTGTTGGTTTGTTGGTTTGTTGGCTTGTTGGTTTGTTGGTTTGTTGGCTTGTTGGCTTGTTGGTTTGTTGGTTTGTTGGCTTGTTGGTTACTTAGTTTGTTGGTTTGTTGGCATGTTGGTTTTTTGGTATGTTGGTTTGTTGGCTTGTTGGTTTGTTGGTTTGTTGGCTTGTTGGCTTGTTGGTTTGTTGGTTTGTTGGTTTGTTGGTTTGTTGGCTTGTTGGTTTGTTGGTTTGTTGGCTTGTTGGTTTGTTAGTTTGTTGGTTTGTTGGTTTGCTGGTTTGTTGGTTTGTTGGTTTATTTGTTTGTTGGTTTGTTAGCTTGTTGGTTTGTTGGTTTGTTGGTTTGTTGGCTTGTTGGTTTGTTGGCTTGTTGGTTTGTTGGTTTGTTGGTTTGTTGGCTTGTTGGCTTGTTGGTTTGTTGGTTTGTTGGCTTGTTGGTTTGTTGGTTTGTTAGCTTGTTGGCTTGTTGCTTTGTTGGTTTGTTGGTTTGTTGGCTTGTTGGCTTGTTGGTTTGTTAGTTTGTTGGCTTTTTGGTTACTTGGTTTGTTGGTTTGTTGGTTTGTTGGCTTGTTGGTTTGTTGGCTTGTTGGTTTGTTGGTTTGTTGGTTTGTTGGTTTGTTGGCTTGTTGGTTTGTTGGTTTGTTGGTTTGTTGGTTTGTTGGTTTGTTGGTTTGTTGGTTTGTTGGTTTTTTGGTTTGTTGGTTTATTTGTTTGTTGGTTTGTTGGCTTGTTGGTTTGTTGGCTTGTTGGCTTGTTGGTTTGTTGGATGGGTTGGTTTGTTGGCTCGTTGGCTTGTTGGTTTGTTGGTTTGTTGGCTTGTTGGTTTGTTGGTTTGTTGGTTTGTTGGCTTGTTGGCTGGTTGGTTTGTTGGCTTGTTGTCTTGTTGGTTTGTTGGTTTGTTGGTTTGTTGGTTTGTTGGCTTGTTGGTTTGTTGGTTTGTTGGCTTGTTGGTTTGTTGGTTTGTTGGTTTGTTGGTTTGTTGGCTTGTTGGCTTGTTGGTTTGTTGGTTTGTTGGCTTGTTGGTTTGTTGGTTTGTTGGCTTGTTGGCTTGTCGGTTTGTTGGTTTGTTGGTTTGTTGGCTTGTTGGCTTGTTGATTTGTTAGCTGGTTGGCTTTTTGGTTACTTGGTTTGTTGGCTTGTTGGTTTGTTGGCTTGTTGGCTTGTTGGTTTGTTGGTTTGTTTGTTTGTTGGCTTGTTGGTTTGTTGGTTTGTTGGCTTGTTGGCTTGTTTATTTGTTGGTTTATTGGCTTGTTGGTTTGTTGACTTGTTGGCTTGTTGGTTTGGTGGTTTGTTGGTTTGTTGGTTTGTTGGTTTGTTGCTTTTTTGGTTTGTTGGTTTATTTGTTTGTTGGTTTGTTGGCTTGTTGGTTTGTTGGTTTGTTGGTTTGTTGGTTTGTTGGCTTGTTGGTTTGTTGGTTTGTTTGTTTGTTGGATTGTTGGCTTGTTGGTTTGTTGGTTTGTTGGCTTGTTAGTTTGTTGGTTTGTTGGCTTGTTGGCTTGTTGCTTTGTTCGTTTGATGGTTTGTTGGTTTGTTGGTTTTTTGGTTTGTTGGTTTGTTGGTTTCTTGGCTTGTTGGCTTGTTGGTTTGTTGGTTTGTTGGCTTGTTGGTTTGTTAGTTTGTTGGTTTGTTGGCTTGTTAGCTTGTTGGTTCGTTGGTTTTTTGGTTTCTTGGTTTGTTGGTTTGTTGGTTTGTTGGTTTGTTGGTTTGTTGGTTTGTTGGTTTGTTGGTTTATTTGTTTGTTGGTTTGTTGGCTTGTTGGCTTGTTGGTTTGTTAGTTTGTTGGCTTTTTGGTTACTTGGTTTGTTGGTTTGTTGGTTTGTTGGCTTGTTGGTTTGTTGGCTTGTTGGTTTGTTGGTTTGTTGGCTTGTTGGCTTGTTGGTTTGTTGGTTTGTTGGGTTGTTGGGTTTTTTGGTTTGTTGGTTTGTTGGTTTGTTGGTTTGTTGGTTTGTTGGCTTGTTGGTTTTTTGGTTTGTAGGTTTGTTGGTTTGTTGGTTTGCTGGCTTGTTGGCTTGGTGGTTTGTTAGTTTGTTGGCTTTTTGGTTACTTGGTTTGTTGGTTTGTTGGTTTGTTGGTTTGTTGGCTTGTTGGCTTGTTGGTTTGTTGGTTTGTTGGTTTGTTGGCTTGTTGGTTTGTTGGTTTGTTGGCTTGTTGGCTTGTTGGTTTGTTGGTTTGTTGGCTTGTTGGTTACTTAGTTTGTTGGTTTGTTGGCATGTTGGTTTGTTGGTTTGTTGGTTTGTTGGCTTGTTGGTTTGTTGGTTTGTTGGCTTGTTGGCTTGTTGGTTTGTTGGTTTGTTGGGTTGTTGGTTTGTTGGCTTTTTGGCTTGTTGGTTTGTTGGTTTGTTGACTTGTTGGTTTGTTACTTTGTTGGTTTGTTGGCCTGTTAGCTTGTTGGTTTGTTGGTTTTTTGGTTTGTTGGTTTGTTGGTTTGTTGGTTTGTTGGTTTGTTGGTTTATTTGTTTGTTGGTTTGTTGGCTTGTTGGTTTGTTGGTTTGTTGGTTTGTTGGCTTGTTGGTTTGTTGGTTTGTTGGTTTTTTGGTTTGTTGGTTTGTTGGTTTGTTGGTTTGTTGGTTTGTTGGTTTATTTGTTTGTTGGTTTGTTGGCTTGGTGGTTTGTTGGTTTGTTGGTTTGTTGGCTTGTTGGTTTGTTGCTTTTTTGGTTTGTTGGTTTATTTGTTTGTTGGTTTGTTGGCTTGTTGATTTGTTGGTTTGTTGGTTTGTTGGTTTGTTGGCTTGTTGGTTTGTTGGTTTGTTTGTTTGTTGGATTGTTGGCTTGTTGGTTTGTTGGTTTGTTGGCTTGTTAGTTTGTTGGTTTGTTGGCTTGTTGGCTTGTTGCTTTGTTCGTTTGATGGTTTGTTGGTTTGTTGGTTTTTTGGTTTGTTGGTTTGTTGGTTTCTTGGCTTGTTTATTTGTTGGTTTATTGGCTTATTGGTTTGTTGACTTGTTGGCTTGTTGGTTTGGTGGTTTGTTGGTTTGTTGGTTTGTTGGTTTGTTGCTTTTTTGGTTTGTTGGTTTATTTGTTTGTTGGTTTGTTGGCTTGTTGGTTTGTTGGTTTGTTGGTTTGTTGGTTTGTTGGCTTGTTGGTTTGTTGGTTTGTTTGTTTGTTGGATTGTTGGCTTGTTGGTTTGTTGGTTTGTTGGCTTGTTAGTTTGTTGGTTTGTTGGCTTGTTGGCTTGTTGCTTTGTTCGTTTGATGGTTTGTTGGTTTGTTGGTTTTTTGGTTTGTTGGTTTGTTGGTTTCTTGGCTTGTTGGCTTGTTGGTTTGTTGGTTTGTTGGCTTGTTGGTTTGTTAGTTTGTTGGTTTGTTGGCTTGTTAGCTTGTTGGTTCGTTGGTTTTTTGGTTTCTTGGTTTGTTGGTTTGTTGGTTTGTTGGTTTGTTGGTTTGTTGGTTTGTTGGTTTGTTGGTTTATTTGTTTGTTGGTTTGTTGGCTTGTTGGTTTGTTTGTTTGTTGGTTTGTTGACTTGTTGGTTTGTTGGTTTGTTGGCTTGTTTGTTTGTTGGTTTGTTTGCTCGTTGGCTTGTTGCTTTGTTGGTTTGTTGGTTTGTTGGCTTGTTGGCTTGTTGGTTTGTTAGTTTGTTGGCTTTTTGGTTACTTGGTTTGTTGGTTTGTTGGTTTGTTGGTTTGTTGGTTTGTTGGTTTATTTGTTTGTTGGTTTGTTGGCTTGTTGGTTTGTTTGTTTGTTGGTTTGTTGACTTGTTGGTTTGTTGGTTTGTTGGCTTGTTTGTTTGTTGGTTTGTTTGCTTGTTGGCTTGTTGCTTTGTTGGTTTGTTGGTTTGTTGGTTTGTTGGCTTGTTGGTTTGTTGGTTTGTTTGTTTGTTGAATTGTTGGCTTGTTGGTTTGTTGGTTTGTTGGCTTGTTAGTTTGTTGGTTTGTTGGCTTGTTGGCTTGTTGCTTTGTTCGTTTGATGGTTTGTTGGTTTGTTGGTTTTTTGGTTTGTTGGTTTGTTGGCTTGTTGGCTTGTTTATTTGTTGGTTTATTGGCTTGTTGGTTTGTTGACTTGTTGGCTTGTTGGTTTGGTGGTTTGTTGGTTTGTTGGTTTGTTGGTTTGTTGCTTTTTTGGTTTGTTGGTTTATTTGTTTGTTGGTTTGTTGGCTTGTTGGTTTGTTGGTTTGTTGGTTTGTTGGCTTGTTGGTTTGTTGGTTTGTTTGTTTGTTGGATTGTTGGCTTGTTGGTTTGTTGGTTTGTTGGCTTGTTAGTTTGTTGGTTTGTTGGCTTGTTGGCTTGTTGCTTTGTTCGTTTGATGGTTTGTTGGTTTGTTGGTTTTTTGGTTTGTTGGTTTGTTGGTTTCTTGGCTTGTTGGCTTGTTGGTTTGTTGGTTTGTTGGCTTGTTGGTTTGTTAGTTTGTTGGTTTGTTGGCTTGTTAGCTTGTTGGTTCGTTGGTTTTTTGGTTTCTTGGTTTCTTGGTTTGTTGGTTTGTTGGTTTGTTGGTTTGTTGGTTTGTTGGTTTGTTGGTTTATTTGTTTGTTGGTTTGTTGGCTTGTTGGTTTGTTTGTTTGTTGGTTTGTTGACTTGTTGGTTTGTTGGTTTGTTGGCTTGTTTGTTTGTTGGTTTGTTTGCTTGTTGGCTTGTTGCTTTGTTGGTTTGTTGGTTTGTTGGCTTGTTGGCTTGTTGGTTTGTTAGTTTGTTGGCTTTTTGGTTACTTGGTTTGTTGGTTTGTTGGTTTGTTGGCTTGTTGGTTTGTTGGCTTGTTGGTTTGTTGGTTTGTTGGCTTGTTGGCTTGTTGGTTTGTTGGTTTGTTGGTTTGTTGGGTTTTTTGGTTTGTTGGTTTGTTGGTTTGTTGGTTTGTTGGTTTGTTGGCTTGTTGGTTTTTTGGTTTGTAGGTTTGTTGGTTTGTTGGTTTGCTGGCTTGTTGGCTTGGTGGTTTGTTAGTTTGTTGGCTTTTTGGTTACTTGGTTTGTTGGTTTGTTGGTTTGTTGGTTTGTTGGCTTGTTGGCTTGTTGGTTTGTTGGTTTGTTGGTTTGTTGGCTTGTTGGTTTGTTGGTTTGTTGGCTTGTTGGCTTGTTGGTTTGTTGGTTTGTTGGCTTGTTGGTTACTTAGTTTGTTGGTTTGTTGGCATGTTGGTTTGTTGGTTTGTTGGTTTGTTGGCTTGTTGGTTTGTTGGTTTGTTGGCTTGTTGGCTTGTTGGTTTGTTGGTTTGTTGGGTTGTTGGTTTGTTGGCTTTTTGGCTTGTTGGTTTGTTGGTTTGTTGACTTGTTGGTTTGTTAGTTTGTTGGTTTGTTGGCCTGTTGGCTTGTTGGTTTGTTGGTTTTTTGGTTTGTTGGTTTGTTGGTTTGTTGGTTTGTTGGTTTGTTGGTTTATTTGTTTGTTGGTTTGTTGGCTTGTTGGTTTGTTGGTTTGTTGGTTTCTTGGCTTGTTGGTTTGTTGGTTTGTTGGTTTTTTGGTTTGTTGGTTTGTTGGTTTGTTGGTTTGTTGGTTTGTTGGTTTATTTGTTTGTTGGTTTGTTGGCTTGGTGGTTTGTTGGTTTGTTGGTTTGTTGGCTTGTTGGTTTGTTGGTTTGTTGGCTTGTTGGCTTGTTGGTTTGTTGGTTTGTTGGCTTGTTGGTTATTTAGTTTGTTGTTTTGTTGGTTTGTTGGCTTGTTGGTTTGTTGGTTAGTTGGCTTGTTGGCTTGTTGGTTTGTTGGTTGGTGGTTTTTTGGTTTGTTGGTTTGTTGGCTTGTTGGTTTGTTGGTTTGTTGGTTTGTTGGCTTGTTGGCTTGTTGGTTTGTTGGTTTGTTGGCTTGTTTGTTTGTTGGTTTGTTGGCTTGTTGCTTTGTTTGTTTGTTGGTTTGTTGGCTTGTTGGCTTGTTGGTTTGTTAGTTTGTTGGCTTGTTGGCTTGTTGCTTTGTTGGTTTGTTGGTTTGTTGGCTTGTTGGTTTGTTAGTTTGTTGGCTTTTTGGTTACTTGGTTTGTTGGTTTGTTGGTTTGTTGGTTAGTTGGTTTTTTGGTTTGTTGGTTTGCTGGTTTGTTGGTTTGTTGGCTTGTTGGTTTGTTGGTTTGTTGGCTTGTTGGCTTGTTGGTTTGTTGGTTAGTTGGCTTGTTGGCTTGTTGGTTTGTTGGTTTGTTGGTTTTTTGGCTTGTTGGCTTGTTGCTTTGTTTGTTTGTTGGTTTGTTGGCTTGTTGGCTTGTTGGTTTGTTGGTTTGTTGGCTTGTTGGTTTGTTGGTTTGTTGGCTTGTTGGCTTGTTGGTTTGTTGGTTTGTTGGTTTGCTGGCTTGTTGGCTTGTTGGTTTGTTAGTTTGTTGGCTTTTTGGTTACTTGGTTTGTTGGCTTGTTGGTTTGTTGGCTTGTTGGCTTGTTGGTTTGTTGGTTTGTTTGTTTGTTGGCTTGTTGGTTTGTTGGTTTGTTGGCTTGTTGGCTTGTTTATTTGTTGGTTTATTGGCTTGTTGGTTTGTTGACTTGTTGGCTTGTTGGTTTGGTGGTTTGTTGGTTTGTTGGTTTGTTGGTTTGTTGCTTTTTTGGTTTGTTGGTTTATTTGTTTGTTGGTTTGTTGGCTTGTTGGTTTGTTGGTTTGTTGGTTTGTTGGTTTGTTGGCTTGTTGGTTTGTTGGTTTGTTTGTTTGTTGGATTGTTGGCTTGTTGGTTTGTTGGTTTGTTGGCTTGTTAGTTTGTTGGTTTGTTGGCTTGTTGGCTTGTTGCTTTGTTCGTTTGATGGTTTGTTGGTTTGTTGGTTTTTTGGTTTGTTGGCTTGTTGGTTTCTTGGCTTGTTGGCTTGTTGGTTTGTTGGTTTGTTGGCTTGTTGGTTTGTTAGTTTGTTGGTTTGTTGGCTTGTTAGCTTGTTGGTTCGTTGGTTTTTTGGTTTCTTGGTTTGTTGGTTTGTTGGTTTGTTGGTTTGTTGGTTTGTTGGTTTGTTGGTTTGTTGGTTTATTTGTTTGTTGGTTTGTTGGCTTGTTGGTTTGTTTGTTTGTTGGTTTGTTGACTTGTTGGTTTGTTGGTTTGTTGGCTTGTTTGTTTGTTGGTTTGTTTGCTTGTTGGCTTGTTGCTTTGTTGGTTTGTTGGTTTGTTGGCTTGTTGGCTTGTTGGTTTGTTAGTTTGTTGGCTTTTTGGTTACTTGGTTTGTTGGTTTGTTGGTTTGTTGGCTTGTTGGTTTGTTGGCTTGTTGGTTTGTTGGTTTGTTGGCTTGTTGGCTTGTTGGTTTGTTGGTTTGTTGGTTTGTTGGTTTGTTGGGTTTTTTGGTTTGTTGGTTTGTTGGTTTGTTGGTTTGTTGGTTTGTTGGTTTGTTGGCTTGTTGGTTTTTTGGTTTGTAGGTTTGTTGGTTTGTTGGTTTGCTGGCTTGTTGGCTTGGTGGTTTGTTAGTTTGTTGGCTTTTTGGTTACTTGGTTTGTTGGTTTGTTGGTTTGTTGGTTTGTTGGCTTGTTGGCTTGTTGGTTTGTTGGTTTGTTGGTTTATTTGTTTGTTGGTTTGTTGGCTTGTTGGTTTGTTGGTTTGTTGGTTTGTTGGCTTGTTAGTTTGTTGGTTTGTTGGCTTGTTGGCTTGTTGGTTTGTTGGTTTGTTGGCTTGTTGGTTACTTAGTTTGTTGGTTTGTTGGCATGTTGGTTTGTTGGTTTGTTGGTTTGTTGGCTTGTTGGTTTGTTGGCCTGTTGGCTTGTTGGTTTGTTGGTTTTTTGGTTTGTTGGTTTGTTGGTTTGTTGGTTTGTTGGTTTGTTGGTTTATTTGTTTGTTGGTTTGTTGGCTTGTTGGTTTGTTGGTTTGTTGGTTTGTTGGCTTGTTGGTTTGTTGGTTTGTTGGTTTTTTGGTTTGTTGGTTTGTTGGTTTGTTGGTTTGTTGGTTTGTTGGTTTATTTGTTTGTTGGTTTGTTGGCTTGGTGGTTTGTTGGTTTGCTGGTTTGTTGGCTTGTTGGTTTGTTGGTTTGTTGGCTTGTTGGCTTGTTGGTTTGTTGGTTTGTTGGCTTGTTGGTTATTTAGTTTGTTGGTTTGTTGGTTTGTTGGCTTGTTGGTTTGTTGGTTAGTTGGCTTGTTGGCTTGTTGGTTTGTTGGTTTGTTGGTTTTTTGGTTTGTTGGTTTGTTGGCTTGTTGGTTTGTTGGTTTGTTGGTTTGTTGGCTTGTTGGCTTGTTGGTTTGTTGGTTTGTTGGCTTGTTTGTTTGTTGGTTTGTTGGCTTGTTGCTTTGTTTGTTTGTTGGTTTGTTGGCTTGTTGGCTTGTTGGTTTGTTAGTTTGTTGGAATGTTGGCTTGTTGCTTTGTTGGTTTGTTGGTTTGTTGGCTTGTTGGTTTGTTAGTTTGTTGGCTTTTTGGTTACTTGGTTTGTTGGTTTGTTGGTTTGTTGGTTAGTTGGTTTTTTGGTTTGTTGGTTTGTTGGTTTGTTGGTTTGTTGGCTTGTTGGTTTGTTGGTTTTTTGGCTTGTTGGCTTGTTGGTTTGTTGGTTAGTTGGTTTGTTGGCTTGTTGGCTTGTTGGTTTGTTAGTTTGTTGGCTTTTTGGTTACTTGGTTTGTTGGTTTGTTGGCTTGTTGGTTTGTTGGCTTGTTGGCTTGTTGACTTGTTGGTTTGTTGGTTTGTTGGCTTGTTCGTTTGTTGGTTTGTTGGCTTGTTGGTTTGTTGGTTTGTTGGTTTGTTGGCTTGTTGGCTTGTTGGTTTGTTGGTTTGTTGGTTTGTTGGTTTGTTGGTTTGTTGGCTTGTTGGCTTGTTGACTTGTTGGTTTGTTGGTTTGTTGGCTTGTTCGTTTGTTGGTTTGTTGGCTTGTTGGTTTGTTGGTTTGTTGGTTTGTTGGCTTGTTGGCTTGTTGGTTTGTTGGTTTGTTGGTTTGTTGGTTTGTTGGTTTGTTGGCTTGTTGGTTTGTTGGTTTGTTGGTTTGTTGGCTTGTTGGCTTGTTGGTTTGTTCGTTTGTTGGCTTGTTAATTTGTTGGTTTGTTTGCTTGTTGGCTTATTGCTTTGTTGGTTTGTTGGTTTGTTGGCTTGTTGGCTTGTTGGTTTGTTAGTTTGTTGGCTTTTTGGTTATTTGGTTTGTTGGTTTGTTGGTTTGTTGGCTTGTTGGTTTGTTGGTTTGTTGGTTTGTTGGTTTGTTAGCTTCTTGGCTTGTTGGTTTGTTGGTTTGTTGGTTTGTGGGTTTTTTGGTTTGTTGGTTTGTTGGTTTGTTGGTTTGTTGGTTTGTTGGCTTGTTGGTTTTTTGGTTTGTTGGTTTGTTAGTTTGTTGGGTTGTTGGCTTGTTGGTTTGTTAGTTTGCTAGTTTGTTGGCTTTTTGGTTACTTGGTTTGTTGGTTTGTTGGTTTGTTGGTTTGTTGGCGTGTTGGCTTGTTGGTTTGTTGGTTTGTTGGTTTATTTGTTTGTTGGTTTGTTGGCTTGTTGGCTTGTTGGTTTGTTCGTTTGTTGGCTTGTTGGTTTGTTGGTTTGTTTGCTTGTTGGCTTATTGCTTTGTTGGTTTGTTGGTTTGTTGGTTTGTTGGTTTGTTGGCTTGTTGGCTTGTTGGTTTGTTAGTTTGTTGGCTTTTTGGTTATTTGGTTTGTTGGTTTGTTGGTTTGTTGGCTTGTTGGTTTGTTGGTTTGTTGGTTTGTTGGTTTGTTGGCTTCTTGGCTTGTTGGTTTGTTGGTTTGTTGGTTTGTGGGTTTTTTGGTTTGTTGGTTTGTTGGTTTATTGGTTTGTTGGTTTGTTGGCTTGTTGGTTTTTTGGTTTGTTGGTTTGTTAGTTTGTTGGCTTGTTGGCTTGTTGGTTTGTTAGTTTGCTAGTTTGTTGGCTTTTTTTTTACTTGGTTTGTTGGTTTGTTGGTTTGTTGGTTTGTTGGCGTGTTGGCTTGTTGGTTTGTTGGTTTGTTGGTTTATTTGTTTGTTGGTTTGTTGGCTTGTTGGTTTGTTGGTTTGTTGGTTTGTTGGCTTGTTGGTTTGTTGGTTTGTTGGCTTGTTGGCTTATTGGTTTGTTGGTTTGTTGGCTTGTTGGTTACTTAGTTTGTTGGTTTGTTGGCATGTTGGTTTGTTGGTTTGTTGGTTTGTTGGCTTGTTGGTTTGTCGGTTTTTTGGCTTGTTGGCTTGTTGGTTTGTTGGTTTATTGGCTTGTTGGTTTGTTGGCTTGTTGGCTTGTTGGTTTGGTGGTTTGTTGGTTTGTTGGTTTGTTGGTTTGTTGGTTTTTTGGTTTGTTGGTTTATTTGTTTGTTGGTTTGTTGGCTTGTTGGTTTGTTGGTTTGTTGGTTTGTTGGTTTATTTGTTTGTTGGTTTGTTGGTTTGTTTGTTTGTTGGATTGTTGGCTTGTTGGTTTGTTGGTTTGTTGGCTTGTTGGTTTGTTGGTTTGTTGGCTTGTTGGTTTGTTGGTTTGTTGGTTTGTTGGTTTATTTGTTTGTTGGTTTGTTGGCTTGTTGGTTTGTTGGTTTGTTGGTTTGTTGGCTTGTTGGTTTGTTGGTTTGTCGGCTTGTTGGCTTGTTGGTTTGTTGGTTTGTGCGCTTGTTGGTTACTTAGTTTGTTGGTTTGTTGGCATGTTGGTTTTTTGGTATGTTGGTTTGTTGGCTTGTTGGTTTGTTGGTTTGTTGGCTTGTTGACTTGTTGGTTTGTTGGTTTGTTTGTTTGTTGGTTTGTTGGCTTGTTGGTTTGTTGGTTTGTTGGCTTGTTGATTGTTGGTTTGTTGGTTTGTTGGCTTGTTGGCTTGTTGGTTTGTTGGTTTGTTGGCTTGTTGGTTTGTTGGTTTGTTGGTTTGTTGGCTTGTTGGCTTGTTCGTTTGTTGGCTTGTTGGCTTTTTGGTTATTTGGTTTGTTGGTTTGTTGGTTTGTTGGCTTGTTGGTTTGTTGGTTTATTGGTTTGTTGGTTTGTTGGCTTCTTGGCTTGTTGGTTTGTTGGTTTGTTGGTTTGTGGGTTTTTTGGTTTGTTGGTTTGTTGGTTTGTTGGTTTGTTGGCTTGTTGGTTTTTTGGTTTGTTGGTTTGTTAGTTTGTTGGCTTGTTGGCTTGTTGGTTTGTTAGTTTGCTAGTTTGTTGGCTTTTTGGTTACTTGGTTTGTTGGTTTGTTGATTTGTTGGTTTGTTGGCGTGTTGGCTTGTTGGTTTGTTGGTTTGTTGGTTTATTTGTTTGTTGGTTTGTTGGCTTGTTGGTTTGTTGGTTTGTTGGTTTGTTGGCTTGTTGGTTTGTTGGTTTGTTGGCTTGTTGGCTTATTGGTTTGTTGGTTTGTTGGCTTGTTGGTTACTTAGTTTGTTGGTTTGTTGGCATGTTGGTTTGTTGGTTTGTTGGTTTGTTGGCTTGTTGGTTTGTTGGTTTGTTAGCTTGTTGGCTTGTTGGTTTATTCGTTTATTGGCTTGTTGGTTTGTTGGCTTGTTGGCTTGTTGGTTTGGTGGTTTGTTGGTTTGTTGGTTTGTTGGTTTGTTGGTTTTTTGGTTTGTTGGTTTATTTGTTTGTTGGTTTGTTGGCTTGTTGGTTTGTTGGTTTGTTGGTTTGTTGGTTTATTTGTTTATTGGTTTGTTGGTTTGTTGGTTTGTTGGCTTGTTGGTTTGTTGGTTTGTTGGTTTGTTGGTTTATTTGTTTGTTGGTTTGTTGGCTTGTTGGTTTGTTGGTTTGTTGGTTTGTTGGCTTGTTGGTTTGTTGGCTTGTTGGTTTGTTGGTTTGTTGATTTGTTGGCTTGTTGGCTTGTTGGCTTGTTGGTTTGTTGGTTTGTTGGCTTGTTGGTTTGTTGGTTTGTTTGCTTGTTGGGTTGTTGCTTTGTTGGTTTGTTGGTTTGTTGGCTTGTTGGCTTGTTGGTTTGTTAGTTTGTTGGCTTTTTGGTTACTTTTTTTGTTGGTTTGTTGGTTTGTTGGCTTGTTGGTTTGTTGGCTTGTTGGTTTGTTGGTTTGTTGGCATGTTGGTTTGTTAGTTTGTTGGTTTGTTTGTTTTTTGGTTTGTTGGTTTGTTGGTTTGTTGGTTTGTTGGTTTGTTGGCTTGTTGGTTTTTTGGTTTGTTTGTTTGTTGGTTTGTTGGTTTGCTGGCTTGTTGGCTTGTTGGTTTGTTAGTTTGTTAGTTTGTTGGCTTTTTGGTTACTTGGTTTGTTGGTTTGTTGGTTTGTTGGCTTGTTGGCTTGTTGGTTTGTTGGTTTGTTGGTTTATTTGTTTGTTGGTTTGTTGGCTTGTTGGTTTGTTGGTTTGTTGGTTTGTTGGCTTGTTGGTTTGTTGGCTTGTTGGCTTGTTGGTTTGTTGCTTTGTTGGCTTGTTGGTTACTTAGTTTGTTGGTTTGTTGGCATGTTGGTTTGTTGGTTTGTTGGTTTGTTGGCTTGTTGGTTTATTGGTTTGTTGGCTTGTTGGTTTGTTGGTTTGTTGGGTTGTTGGTTTGTTGGTTTTTTGGCTTGTTGGTTTGTTGGTTTGTTAGTTTGTTGGTTTGTTGGCTTGTTGGCTTGTTGGTTTGTTGGTTTTATGGTTTGTTGGTTTGTTGGTTTGTTGGTTTGTTGGTTTATTTGTTTGTTGGTTTGTTGGCTTGTTGGTTTGTTGGTTTGTTGGTTTGTTGGCTTGTTGGTTTGTTGGTTTGTTGGTTTTTTGGTTTGTTGGTTTGTTGGTTTGTTGGTTTGTTGGTTTGTTGGTTTATTTGTTTTTTGGTTTGTTGGCTTGTTGGTTTGTTGGTTTGTTGGTTTGTTGGCTTGTTGGTTTGTTGGTTTGTTGGCTTGTTGGCTTGTTGGCTTGTTGGTTTGTTGGTTTGTTGGCTTGTTGGCTACTTAGTTTGTTGGTTTGTTGGCATGTTGGTTTGTTGGTATGTTGGTTTGTTGGCTTGTTGGCTTCTTGGTTTGTTGGCTTGTTGGCTTGTTGGTTTGTTGGTTTGTTGGTTTGTTGGCTTGTCGGTTTGTTGGTCTGTTAGCTTGTTGGTTTGTTAGTTTGTTGGTTTGTTGGTTTGTTGGTTTGTTGGTTTGTTGGTTTGTTGGTTTGTTGGTTTGTTGGTTTGTTGGTTTGTTGGTTTGTTGGTTTGTTGGTTTGTTGGTTTGTTGGTTTATTTGTTTGTTGGTTTGTTGGCTTGTTGGTTTGTTGGTTTGTTGGTTTGTTGGCTTGTTGGTTTGATGGTTTGTTGGCTTGTTGGCTTGTTGGTTTGTTGGTTTGTTGGCTTGTTGGCTTGTTGGTTTGTTGGTTTGTTGGTTTGTTGGTTTGTTGGCTTGTTGGTTTGTTGGTTTATTGGCTTTTTGGTTTGTTGGTTTGTTGGTTTGTTGGCTTGTTAGCTTGTTGGTTTGTTGGTTTGTTGGCTTGTTGGTTTGTTGGTTTGTTGGCTTGTTGGCTTGTTGCTTTGTTGGTTTGTTGGTTTGTTGGCTTATTGGCTTTTTGGTTTGTTAGTTTGTTGGTTTGTTGGTTTGTTGGTTTGTTGGTTTGTTGGTTTGTTGGCTTGTTGGTTTGTTGGCTTGTTGGTTTGTTGGTTTGTTGGTTTGTTGGCTTGTTGGCTTGTTGGTTTGTTGGTTTTTTGGTTTGTTGGTTTGTTGGTTTGTTGGTTTTTTCGTTTGTTGGTTTATTTGTTTGTTGGTTTGTTGGCTTGTTGGTTTGTTGGTTTGTTGGTTTGTTGGCTTGTTGGTTTGTTGGTTTGTTGGTTTGTTGGTTTGTTGGCTTGTTTGCTTGTTGGTTTGTTGCTTTGTTGGCTTGTTGGCTTGTTGGTTTGTTGGTTTGTTGGCTTGTTGGTTTGTTGGTTTGTTGGTTTGTTGGCTTGGTGGTTTGTTGGTTTGTTGGTTTGTTGGCTTGCTGGTTTGTTGGTTTGTTGGCTTGTTGGCTTTTTGCTTTGTAGTTTGTTGGTTTGTTGGCTTGTTGGCTTGTTGGTTTGTTAGTTTGTTGGCTTTTTGGTTACTTGGTTTGTTGGTTTGTTGGTTTGTTGGCTTGTTGGTTTGTTGGCTTGTTGGTTTGTTGGTTTGTTGGTTTGTTGGCTTGTTGGCTTGTTGGTTTGTTGGTTTGTTGGTTTGTTGGTTTGTTGGTTTGTTGGTTTGTTGGTTTGTTGGTTTGTTGGTTTGTTGGTTTTTTGGTTTGTTGGTTTGTTGGTTTGTTGGCTTGTTGGTTTGTTGGTTTGTTGGCTTGTTGGCTTGTTGGTTTGTTGGTTTGTTGGCTTGTTGGCTACTTAGTTTGTTGGTTTGTTGGTTTGTTGGCTTGTTGGTTTGTTGGTTAGTTGGCTTGTTGGCTTGTTGGTTTGTTGGTTTGTTGGTTTTTTGGTTTGTTGGTTTGTTGGCTTGTTGGTTTGTTGGTTTGTTGGTTTGTTGGCTTGTTGGCTTGTTGGTTTGTTGCTTTGTTGGTTTGTTGGCTTGTTTGTTTGTTGATTAGTTGGCTTGTTGGCTTGTTGCTTTGTTTGTTTGTTGGTTTGTTGGCTTGTTGGCTTGTTGGTTTGTTAGTTTGTTGGTTTTTTGGTTACTTGGTTTGTTGGTTTGTTGGTTTGTTGGCTTGTGGGTTTGTTGGTTTGTTGGTTTGTTGGTTTGCTGGTTTGTTGGCTTGTTGGTTTGTTGGTTTGTTGGCTTGTTGGTTTGTTGGTTTGTTGGCTTGTTGGCTTGTGGGTTTGTTGGTTTGTTGGCTTGTTGGTTACTTAGTTTGTTGGTTTGTTGGTTTGTTGGTTTGTTGGCTTGTTGGCTTGTTGGTTTGTTGGTTTGTTGGTTTGTTGGCTTGTTGGCGTGTTGGTTTGTTGGTTTGTTGGCTTGTTGGTTCGTTGGTTTGTTGGTTTGTTGGTTTGTTGGTTTGTTGGTTTGTAGGCTTGTTGGCTTGTTGGTTTGTTGGTTTGTTGGCTTGTTGGTTTGCTGGTTTGTTGGCTTGTTGGCTAGTTGCTTTGTTGGTTTGTTAGTTTGTTAGCTTGTTGGCTTTTTGGTTACTTGGCTTATTGGTTTGTTGGTTTGTTGGCTTGTTGGTTTGTTGGCTTGTTGGTTTGTTGGTTTATTGGTTTGTTGGCTTGTTGGCTTGTTGGTTTGTTAGTTTGTTGGTTTGTTGGTTTGTTGGTTTGTTGGTTTTTTGGTTTGTTGGTTTGTTGGTTTGTTGGCTTGTTGGTTTGTTGCTTTGTTGGCTTGTTGGCTTGTTGGTTTGTTGGTTTGTTGGCTTGTTGGTTACTTAGTTTGTTGGTTTGTTGGTTGGTTGGTTTGTTGGTTTGTTGGCTTGTTGGCTTGTTGGTTTGTTGGTTAATTTGTTTGTTGGTTTGTTAGTTTGTTGGTTTGTTGGCTTGTTGGCTTGTTGGTTTGTTGGTTTTTTGGTTTGTTGGTTTGTTGGTTTGTTGGTTTGTTGGTTTGTTGGTTTGTTTGTTTGTTGGTTTTTTGGTTTGTTGGTTTATTTGTTTGTTGGTTTGTTGGCTTGTTGGTTTGTTGGTTTGTTGGTTTGTTGGCTTGTTGGTTTGTTGGTTTGTTGGTTTGTTGGCTTGTTGGTTTGTTGGTTTGTTGGTTTGTTGGCTTGTTGGCTTGTTGGTTTGTTGGTTTGTTGGCTTGTTGGTTTGTTGGTTTGTTGGCTTGTTGGCTTGTTGCTTTGTTCGTTTGATGGTTTGTTGGTTTGTTGGTTTTTTGGTTTGTTGGTTTGCTGGTTTGTTGGCTTGTTGGCTTGTTGGTTTGTTGGTTTGTTGGCTTGTTGGTTTGTTAGTTTGTTGGTTTGTTGGCTTGTTGACTTGTTGGTTTGTTGGTTTGTTGATTTGTTGGCTTGTTGGTTTGTTGGTTTGTTGGTTTGTTGGTTTATTTGTTTGTTGGTTTGTTGGTTTGTTGGTTTGTTGGCTTGTTGGTTTGTTGGTTTGTTGGTTTGTTGGCTTGTTGGTTTGTTGGTTTGTTGGCTTGTTGGCTTGCTGGTTTGTGGGTTTGTTGGCTTGTTGGTTACTTAGTTTGTTGGTTTGTTAGCATGTTGGTTTGTTGGTTTGTTGGTTTGTTGGCATGTTGGTTTGTTGGTTTTTTGGCTTGTAGGCTTGTTGGTTTGTTGGTTTGTTGGTTTGTTGGCTTGTTGGTTTGTTAGTTTGTTGGCTTGTTGGTTTGTTAGTTTGTTGGTTTGTTGGTTTGTTGGTTTGTTGGTTTGTTGGTTTGTTGGTTTATTTGTTTGTTGGTTTGTTGGCTTGTTGGTTTGTTGGTTTGTTGGTTTGTTGGCTTGTTGGTTTGTTGGTTTGTTGGCTTGTTGGCTTGTTGGTTTGTTGGTTTGTTGGATTGTTGGTTTGTTGGTTTGTTCGTTTGCTGGCTTGATGGCTTGTTGGTTTGTTAGTTTGTTAGTTTGTTGGCTTTTTGGTTACTTGGTTTGTTGGTTTGTTGGTTTGTTTGCTTGTTGGCTTGTTGGTTTGTTGGTTTGTTGGTTTATTTGTTTGTTGGTTTGTTGCTTGTTGGTTTGTTGGTTTGTTGGTTTGTTGCCTTGTTGGTTTGTTGGTTTGTTGGCTTGTTGGCTTGTTGGTTTGATGGTTTGTTGGATTGTTGGTTACTTAGTTTGTTGGTTTGTTGGCATGTTGGTTTGTTGGATTGTTGGTTTGTTGGCTTGTTGGTTTGTTGGTTTGTTGGCTTGTTGGCTTGTTGGTTTGTTGCTTTGTTGGGTTGTTGGTTTGTTGGCTTTTTGGCTTGTTGGTTTCTTGGTTTGTTGGCTTGTTGGTTTGTTAGTTTGTTGGTTTGTTGGCTTGTTGACTTGTTGGTTTGTTGGTTTTTTGGTTTGTTGGTTTGTTGGTTTGTTGGTTTGTTGGTTTGTTGGTTTGTTGGTTTATTTGTTTGTTGGTTTGTTGGTTTGTTGGTTTGTTGATTTGTTGGCTTGTTGGTTTGTTGGTTTGTTGGTTTTTTGGTTTGTTGGTTTGTTGGTTTGTTGGTTTGTTGGTTTGTTGGTTTGTTGGTTTATTTGTCTGTTGGTTTATTGGCTTGTTGGTTTGTTGGTTTGTTGGTTTGTTGGTTTGTAGGCTTGTTGGCTTGTTGGTTTGCTGGTTTGTTGGCTTGTTGGTTACTTAGTTTGTTGGTTTGTTGGCTTGTTGGTTTGTTGGTTAGTTGGCTTGTTGGCTTGTTGGTTTGTTGGCTTGTTGGTTTTTTGGTTTGTTGGTTTGTTGGCTTGTTGGTTTGTTGGTTTGTAGGTTTGTTGGCTTGTTGGCTTGTTGGTTTGTTGGTTTGTTGGCTTGTGTGTTTGTTGGTTTTTTGGCTTGTTGGCTTGTTGCTTTGTTTGTTTGTTGGTTTGTTGGCTTGTTGGCTTGTTGGTTTGTTAGTTTGTTGGCTTGTTGGGTTGTTGCTTTGTTGGTTTGTTGGTTTGTTGGCTTGTTGGCTTGTTGGTTTGTTAGTTTGTTGGCTTTTTGGTTACTTGGTTTGTTGGTTTGTTGGTTTGTTGGCTTGTTGGTTTGTTGGCTTGTTGGTTTGTTGGTTTGTTGGTTTGTTGGCTTGTTGGCTTGTTGGTTTGTTGGTTTGTTGGTTTGTTGGTTTGTTGGTTTGTGGGTTTGTTGGTTTTTTGGTTTGTTGGTTTGTTTGTTTGTTGGTTTGTTGGCTTGTTGGTTTGTTGGTTTGTTGGCTTGTTGGCTTGTTGGTTTGTTGGTTTGTTGGCTTGTTGGTTACTTAGTTTGTTGGTTTGTTGGTTTGTTGGCTTGTTGGTTAGTTGGCTTGTTGGCTTGTTGGTTTGTTGGTTTGTTGGTTTTTTGGTTTGTTGGTTTGTTGGCTTGTTGGTTTGTTGGTTTGTTGGTTTGTTGGCTTGTTGGCATGTTGGTTTGTTGGCTTGTTGGTTTGTTGGTTTGTTGGCTTGTTGGCTTGTTGGTTTGTTGATTTGTTGGATTGTTGGTTTGTTGGTTTGTTCGTTTGCTGGCTTGATGGCTTGTTGGTTTGTTAGTTTGTTAGTTTGTTGGCTTTTTGGTTACTTGGTTTGTTGGTTTGTTGGTTTGTTTGCTTGTTGGCTTGTTGGTTTGTTGGTTTGTTGGTTTATTTGTTTGTTGGTTTGTTGCTTGTTGGTTTGTTGGTTTGTTTGTTTGTTGCCTTGTTGGTTTGTTGGTTTGTTGGCTTGTTGGCTTGTTGGTTTGATGGTTTGTTGGATTGTTGGTTACTTAGTTTGTTGGTTTGTTGGCATGTTGGTTTGTTGGTTTGTTGGTTTGTTGGCTTGTTGGTTTGTTGGTTTGTTGGCTTGTTGGCTTGTTGGTTTGTTGCTTTGTTGGGTTGTTGGTTTGTTGGCTTTTTGGCTTGTTGGTTTCTTGGTTTGTTGGCTTGTTGGTTTGTTAGTTTGTTGGTTTGTTGGCTTGTTGGCTTGTTGGTTTGTTGGTTTTTTGGTTTGTTGGTTTGTTGGTTTGTTGGTTTGTTGGTTTGTTGGTTTGTTGGTTTATTTGTTTGTTGGTTTGTTGGTTTGTTGGTTTGTTGATTTGTTGGCTTGTTGGTTTGTTGGTTTGTTGGTTTTTTGGTTTGTTGGTTTGTTGGTTTGTTGGTTTGTTGGTTTGTTGGTTTGTTGGTTTATTTGTCTGTTGGTTTATTGGCTTGTTGGTTTGTTGGTTTGTTGGTTTGTTGGCTTGTTGGTTTGTTGGTTTGTAGGCTTGTTGGCTTGTTGGTTTGCTGGTTTGTTGGCTTGTTGGTTACTTAGTTTGTTGGTTTGTTGGCTTGTTGGTTTGTTGGTTAGTTGGCTTGTTGGCTTGTTGGTTTGTTGGCTTGTTGGTTTTTTGGTTTGTTGGTTTGTTGGCTTGTTGGTTTGTTGGTTTGTAGGTTTGTTGGCTTGTTGGCTTGTTGGTTTGTTGGTTTGTTGGCTTGTGTGTTTGTTGGTTTTTTGGCTTGTTGGCTTGTTGCTTTGTTTGTTTGTTGGTTTGTTGGCTTGTTGGCTTGTTGGTTTGTTAGTTTGTTGGCTTGTTGGGTTGTTGCTTTGTTGGTTTGTTGGTTTGTTGGCTTGTTGGCTTGTTGGTTTGTTAGTTTGTTGGCTTTTTGGTTACTTGGTTTGTTGGTTTGTTGGTTTGTTGGCTTGTTGGTTTGTTGGCTTGTTGGTTTGTTGGTTTGTTGGTTTGTTGGCTTGTTGGCTTGTTGGTTTGTTGGTTTGTTGGTTTGTTGGTTTGTTGGTTTGTTGGTTTGTTGGTTTGTTGGTTTGTTGGTTTTTTGGTTTGTTGGTTTGTTTGTTTGTTGGTTTGTTGGCTTGTTGGTTTGTTGGTTTGTTGGCTTGTTGGCTTGTTGGTTTGTTGGTTTGTTGGTTTGTTGGCTTGTTGGTTACTTAGTTTGTTGGTTTGTTGGTTTGTTGGCTTGTTGGTTTGTTGGTTAGTTGGCTTGTTGGCTTGTTGGTTTGTTGGTTTGTTGGTTTTTTGGTTTGTTGGTTTGTTGGCTTGTTGGTTTGTTGGTTTGTTGGTTTGTTGACTTGTTGGCATGTTGGTTTGTTGGTTTGTTGGCTTGTTTGTTTGTTGATTTGTTGGCTTGTTGGCTTGTTGCTTTGTTTGTTTGTTGGTTTGTTGGCTTGTTGGCTTGTTGGTTTGTTAGTTTGTTGGCTTTTTGGTTACTTGGTTTGTTGGTTTGTTGGCTTGTGGGTTTGTTGGCTTGTTGGTTTGTTGGTTTGTTGGTTTGTTGGCTTGTTGGTTTGTTGGCTTGTTGGCTTGTTGGCTTGTTGGTTTGTTGGTTTGTTGGCTTGTTCGTTTGTTGGTTTGTTGGTTTGTTGGCTTGTTGGTTTGTTGGTTTGTAGGTTTGTTGGCTTGTTGGCTTGTTGGTTTGTTGGTTTGTTGGCTTGTGTGTTTGTTGGTTTGTTGGCTTGTTGGCTTGTTGCTTTGTTTGTTTGTTGGATTGTTGGCTTGTTGGCTTGTTGGTTTGTTAGTTTGTTGGCTTGTTGGCTTGTTGCTTTGTTGGTTTATTGGTTTGTTGGCTTGTTGGCTTGTTGGTTTGTTAGTTTGTTGGCTTTTTGGTTACTTGGTTTGTTGGTTTGTTGGCTTGTTGGTTTGTTGGCTTGTTGGTTTGTTGGTTTGTTGGTTTGTTGTCTTGTTGGCTTGTTGGTTTGTTGGTTTGTTGGTTTGTTGGTTTGTTGGTTTGTTGGTTTGTTGGTTTTTTGGTTTGTTGGTTTGTTTGTTTGTTGGTTTGTTGGCTTGTTGGTTTTTTTGGTTTGTTGGCTTGTTGGCTTGTTGGTTTGTTGGTTTGTTGGCTTGTTGGTTACTTAGTTTGTTGGTTTGTTGGTTTGTTGGCTTGTTGGTTTGTTGGTTAGTTGGCTTGTTGGCTTGTTGGTTTGTTGGTTTGTTGGTTTTTTGGTTTGTTGGTCTGTTGGCTTGTTGGTTTGTTGGTTTGTTGGTTTGTTGGTTTGTTGGCTTGTTGGCATGTTGGTTTGTTGGTTTGTTGGCTTGTTTGTTTGTTGGTTTGTTGGCTTGTTGGCTTGTTGCTTTGTTTGTTTGTTGGTTTGTTGGCTTGTTGGCTTGTTGGTTTGTTAGTTTGTTGGCTTTTTGGTTACTTGGTTTGTTGGTTTGTTGGTTTGTTTGCTTGTGGGTTTGTTGGCTTGTTGGTTTGTTGGTTTGTTGGTTTGTTGGCTTGTTGGTTTGTTGGCTTGTTGGTTTGTTGGCTTGTTGGTTTGTTGGTTTGTTGGCTTGTTCGTTTGTTGGTTTGTTGGTTTGTTGGCTTGGTGGTTTATTGGTTTGTAGGTTTTTTGGCTTGTTGGCTTGTTGGTTTGTTGGTTTGTTGGCTTGTGTGTTTGTTGGTTTGTTGGCTTGTTGGCTTGTTGCTTTGTTTGTTTGTTGGCTTGTTGGCTTGTTGGTTTGTTAGTTTGTTGGCTTGTTGGCTTGTTGCTTTGTTGGTTTGTTGGTTTGTTGACTTGTTGGCTTGTTGGTTTGTTAGTTTGTTGGCTTTTTGGTTACTTGGTTTGTTGGTTTGTTGGTTTGTTGGCTTGTTGGTTTGTTGGCTTGTTGGTTTGTTGGTTTGTTGGTTTGTTGGCTTGTTGGCTTGTTGGTTTGTTGGTTTGTTGGTTTGTTGGTTTGTTGGTTTGTTGGTTTGTTGGTTTGTTGGTTTGTTGGTTTTTTGGTTTGTTGGTTTGTTTGTTTGTTGGTTTGTTGGCTTCTTGGTTTGTTGGTTTGTTGGCTTGTTGGCTTGTTGGCTTGTTGGTTTGTTGGTTTGTTGGCTTGTTGGTTACTTAGTTTGTTGGTTTGTTGGTTTGTTGGCTTGTTGGTTTGTTGGTTAGTTGGCTTGTTGGCTTGTTGGTTTGTTGGTTTTTTGGTTTGTTGGTTTGTTGGCTTGTTGGTTTGTTGGTTTGTTGGTTTGTTGGCTTGTTGGCATGTTGGTTTGTTGGTTTGTTGGCTTGTTTGTTTGTTGGTTTGTTGGCTTGTTGGCTTGTTGCTTTGTTTGTTTGTTGGTTTGTTGGCTTGTTGGCTTGTTGGTTTGTTAGTTTGTTGGTTTGTTGGCTTGTTGGTTTGTTGGTTAGTTGGCTTGTTGGCTTGTTGGTTTGTTGGTTTGTTGGTTTTTTGGTTTGTTGGTTTGTTGGCTTGTTGGTTTGTTGGTTTGTTGGTTTGTTGGCTTGTTGGTTTGTTGGTTAGTTGGCTTGTTGCCTTGTTGCTTTGTTTGTTTGTTGGTTTGTTGGCTTGTTGGCTTGTTGGTTTGTTAGTTTGTTGGCTTTTTGGTTACTTGGTTTGTTGGTTTGTTGGTTTGTTTGCTTGTGGGTTTGTTGGCTTGTTGGTTTGTTGGTTTGTTGGCTTGTTGGTTTGTTGGTTTGTTGGCTTGTTGGCTTGTTGGCTTGTTGGTTGGTTGGTATGTTGGCTTGTTCGTTTGTTGGTTTGTTGGTTTGTTGGCTTGGTGGTTTATTGGTTTGTAGGTTTTTTGGCTTGTTGGCTTGTTGGTTTGTTGGTTTGTTGGCTTGTGTGTTTGTTGGTTTGTTGGCTTGTTGGCTTGTTGCTTTGTTTGTTTGTTGGTTTGTTGGCTTGTTGGCTTGTTGGTTTGTTAGTTTGTTGGCTTGTTGGCTTGTTGCTTTGTTAGTTTGTTGGTTTGTTGATTTGTTGGCTTGTTGGTTTGTTAGTTTGTTGGCTTTTTGGTTACTTGGTTTGTTGGTTTGTTGGTTTGTTGGCTTGTTGGTTTGTTGGTTTGTTGTTTTGTTGGCTTGTTGGTTTGTTGGTTTGTTGGTTTGTTGGTTTGTTGGTTTGTTGGTTTGTTGGTTTGTTGGTTTGTTGGTTTGTTGGTTTTTTGGTTTGTTGGTTTGTTTGTTTGTTGGTTTGTTGGCTTGTTGGTTTGTTGGTTTGTTGGCTTGTTGGCTTGTTGGCTTGTTGGTTTGTTGGTTTGTTGGCTTGTTGGTTACTTAGTTTGTTGGTTTGTTGGTTTGTTGGCTTGTTGGTTTGTTGGTTAGTTGGCTTGTTGGCTTGTTGGTTTGTTGGTTTTTTGGTTTGTTGGTTTGTTGGCTTGTTGGTTTGTTGGTTTGTTGGTTTGTTGGCTTGTTGGCATGTTGGTTTGTTGGTTTGTTGGCTTGTTTGTTTGTTGGTTTGTTGGCTTGTTGGCTTGTTGCTTTGTTTGTTTGTTGGTTTGTTGGCTTGTTGGCTTGTTGGTTTGTTAGTTTGTTGGCTTTTTGGTTACTTGGTTTGTTGGTTTTTTGGCTTGTTGGTTTGTTGGTTTGTTGGCTTGTGTGTTTGTTGGTTTGTTGGCTTGTTGGCTTGTTGCTTTGTTTGTTTGTTGGTTTGTTGGCTTGTTGGCTTGTTGGTTTGTTAGTTTGTTGGCTTCTTGGCTTGTTGCTTTGTTGGTTTGTTGGTTTGTTGGCTTGTTGGTTTGTTGGTTTGTTGGCTTGTTGGCTTGTTGGTTTGTTGGTTTGTTGGCTTGTTGGTTACTTAGTTTGTTGGTTTGTTGGTTTGTTGGCTTGTTGGGTTGTTGGTTAGTTGGCTTGTTGGCTTGTTGGTTTGTTGGTTTGTTGGTTTTTTGGTTACTTGGTTTGTTGGTTTGTTGGTTTGTTTGCTTGTGGGGTTGTTGGTTTGTTGGTTTGTTGGCTTGTTGGTTTGTTGGTTTGTTGTTTTGTTGGCTTGTTGGCTTGTTGGTTTGTTGGTTTGTTGGTTTGTTGGTTTGTTGGTTTGTTGGCTTGTTGGTTTGTTGGCTTGTTGGTTTGTTGGCTTGTTGGTTTGTTGGTTTGTTGGCTTGTTCGTTTGTTGGTTTGTTGGTTTGTTGGCTTGGTGGTTTATTGGTTTGTAGGTTTTTTGGCTTGTTGGCTTGTTGGTTTGTTGGTTTGTTGGCTTGTGTGTTTGTTGGTTTGTTGGCTTGTTGGCTTGTTGCTTTGTTTGTTTGTTGGCTTGTTGGCTTGTTGGTTTGTTAGTTTGTTGGCTTGTTGGCTTGTTGCTTTGTTGGTTTGTTGGTTTGTTGACTTGTTGGCTTGTTGGTTTGTTAGTTTGTTGGCTTTTTGGTTACTTGGTTTGTTGGTTTGTTGGTTTGTTGGCTTGTTGGTTTGTTGGCTTGTTGGTTTGTTGGTTTGTTGGTTTGTTGGCTTGTTGGCTTGTTGGTTTGTTGGTTTGTTGGTTTGTTGGTTTGTTGGTTTGTTGGTTTGTTGGTTTGTTGGTTTGTTGGTTTTTTGGTTTGTTGGTTTGTTTGTTTGTTGGTTTGTTGGCTTCTTGGTTTGTTGGTTTGTTGGCTTGTTGGCTTGTTGGCTTGTTGGTTTGTTGGTTTGTTGGCTTGTTGGTTACTTAGTTTGTTGGTTTGTTGGTTTGTTGGCTTGTTGGTTTGTTGGTTAGTTGGCTTGTTGGCTTGTTGGTTTGTTGGTTTTTTGGTTTGTTGGTTTGTTGGCTTGTTGGTTTGTTGGTTTGTTGGTTTGTTGGCTTGTTGGCATGTTGGTTTGTTGGTTTGTTGGCTTGTTTGTTTGTTGGTTTGTTGGCTTGTTGGCTTGTTGCTTTGTTTGTTTGTTGGTTTGTTGGCTTGTTGGCTTGTTGGTTTGTTAGTTTGTTGGTTTGTTGGCTTGTTGGTTTGTTGGTTAGTTGGCTTGTTGGCTTGTTGGTTTGTTGGTTTGTTGGTTTTTTGGTTTGTTGGTTTGTTGGCTTGTTGGTTTGTTGGTTTGTTGGTTTGTTGGCTTGTTGGTTTGTTGGTTAGTTGGCTTGTTGCCTTGTTGCTTTGTTTGTTTGTTGGTTTGTTGGCTTGTTGGCTTGTTGGTTTGTTAGTTTGTTGGCTTTTTGGTTACTTGGTTTGTTGGTTTGTTGGTTTGTTTGCTTGTGGGTTTGTTGGCTTGTTGGTTTGTTGGTTTGTTGGCTTGTTGGTTTGTTGGTTTGTTGGCTTGTTGGCTTGTTGGCTTGTTGGTTGGTTGGTTTGTTGGCTTGTTCGTTTGTTGGTTTGTTGGTTTGTTGGCTTGGTGGTTTATTGGTTTGTAGGTTTTTTGGCTTGTTGGCTTGTTGGTTTGTTGGTTTGTTGGCTTGTGTGTTTGTTGGTTTGTTGGCTTGTTGGCTTGTTGCTTTGTTTGTTTGTTGGTTTGTTGGCTTGTTGGCTTGTTGGTTTGTTAGTTTGTTGGCTTGTTGGCTTGTTGCTTTGTTAGTTTGTTGGTTTGTTGATTTGTTGGCTTGTTGGTTTGTTAGTTTGTTGGCTTTTTGGTTACTTGGTTTGTTGGTTTGTTGGTTTGTTGGCTTGTTGGTTTGTTGGTTTGTTGTTTTGTTGGCTTGTTGGTTTGTTGGTTTGTTGGTTTGTTGGTTTGTTGGTTTGTTGGTTTGTTGGTTTGTTGGTTTGTTGGTTTGTTGGTTTTTTGGTTTGTTGGTTTGTTTGTTTGTTGGTTTGTTGGCTTGTTGGTTTGTTGGTTTGTTGGCTTGTTGGCTTGTTGGCTTGTTGGTTTGTTGGTTTGTTGGCTTGTTGGTTACTTAGTTTGTTGGTTTGTTGGTTTGTTGGCTTGTTGGTTTGTTGGTTAGTTGGCTTGTTGGCTTGTTGGTTTGTTGGTTTTTTGGTTTGTTGGTTTGTTGGCTTGTTGGTTTGTTGGTTTGTTGGTTTGTTGGCTTGTTGGCATGTTGGTTTGTTGGTTTGTTGGCTTGTTTGTTTGTTGGTTTGTTGGCTTGTTGGCTTGTTGCTTTGTTTGTTTGTTGGTTTGTTGGCTTGTTGGCTTGTTGGTTTGTTAGTTTGTTGGCTTTTTGGTTACTTGGTTTGTTGGTTTTTTGGCTTGTTGGTTTGTTGGTTTGTTGGCTTGTGTGTTTGTTGGTTTGTTGGCTTGTTGGCTTGTTGCTTTGTTTGTTTGTTGGTTTGTTGGCTTGTTGGCTTGTTGGTTTGTTAGTTTGTTGGCTTCTTGGCTTGTTGCTTTGTTGGTTTGTTGGTTTGTTGGCTTGTTGGTTTGTTGGTTTGTTGGCTTGTTGGCTTGTTGGTTTGTTGGTTTGTTGGCTTGTTGGTTACTTAGTTTGTTGGTTTGTTGGTTTGTTGGCTTGTTGGGTTGTTGGTTAGTTGGCTTGTTGGCTTGTTGGTTTGTTGGTTTGTTGGTTTTTTGGTTACTTGGTTTGTTGGTTTGTTGGTTTGTTTGCTTGTGGGGTTGTTGGCTTGTTGGTTTGTTGGTTTGTTGGTTTGTTGGCTTGTTGGTTTGTTGGCTTGTTGGCTTGTTGGCTTGTTGGTTTGTTGGTTTGTTGGCTTGTTCGTTTGTTGGTTTGTTGGTTTGTTGGCTTGGTGGTTTATTGGTTTGTAGGTTTTTTGGGTTGTTGGCTTGTTGGTTTGTTGGTTTGTTGGCTTGTGTGTTTGTTGGTTTGTTGGCTTGTTGGCTTGTTGCTTTGTTTGTTTGTTGGTTTGTTGGCTTGTTGGCTTGTTGGTTTGTTAGTTTGTTGGCTTGTTGGCTTGTTGCTTTGTTGGTTTGTTGGTTTGTTGACTTGTTGGCTTGTTGGTTTGTTAGTTTGTTGGCTTTTTGGTTACTTGGTTTGTTGGTTTGTTGGTTTGTTGGCTTGTTGGTTTGTTGGCTTGTTGGTTTGTTGGTTTGTTGGTTTATTGGCTTGTTGGCTTGTTGGTTTGTTGGTTTGTTGGTTTGTTGGTTTGTTGGTTTGTTGGTTTGTTGGTTTGTTGGTTTTTTGGTTTGTTGGTTTGTTTGTTTGTTGGTTTGTTGGCTTGTTGGTTTGTTGGTTTGTTGGCTTGTTGGCTTGTTGGCTTGTTGGTTTGTTGGTTTGTTGGCTTTTTGGTTACTTGGTTTGTTGGTTTGTTGGTTTGTTGGCTTGTTGGTTTGTTGGCTTGTTGGTTTGTTGGTTTGTTGGTTTGTTGGCTTGTTGGTTTGTTGGCTTGTTGGTTTGTTGGTTAGTTGGCTTGTTGGCTTGTTTGTTTGATGGTTTTTTGGTTTGTTGGTTTGTTGGCTTGTTGGTTTGTTGGTTTGTTGGTTTGTTGGCTTGTTGGCATGTTGGTTTGTTGGTTTGTTGGCTTGTTTGTTTGTTGGTTTGTTGGCTTGTTGGCTTGTTGCTTTGTTTGTTTGTTGGTTTGTTGGCTTGTTGGCTTGTTGGTTTGTTAGTTTGTTGGCTTTTTGGTTACTTGGTTTGTTGGTTTGTTGGCTTGTTGGTTTGTTAGTTTGTTGGCTTGTGTGTTTGTTGGTTTGTTGGCTTGTTGGCTTGTTGCTTTGTTTGTTTGTTGGTTTGTTGGCTTGTTGGCTTGTTGGTTTGTTAGTTTGTTGGCTTCTTGGCTTGTTGCTTTGTTGGTTTGTTGGTTTGTTGGCTTGTTGGCTTGTTGGTTTGTTTGTTTGTTGGCTTTTTGGTTACTTGGTTTGTTGGTTTGTTGGCTTGTTGGTTTGTTGGTTTGTTGGCTTGTGGGTTTGTTGGCTTGTTGGTTTGTTGGTTTGTTGGTTTGTTGGCTTGTTGGTTTGTTGGCTTGTTGGCTTGTTGGCTTGTTGGTTTGTTGGTTTGTTGGCTTGTTCGTTTGTTGGTTTGTTGGCTTGTGGATTTGTTGGCTTGTTGGTTTGTTGGTTGGTTGGTTTGTTGGTTTGTTGGTTTGTTGGTTTGTTGGCTTGTTGGTTTGTTGGCTTGTTAGCTTGTTGGCTTGTTGGTTTGTTGGTTTGTTGGCTTGTTCGTTTGTTGGTTTGTTGGTTTGTTGGCTTGGTGGTTTATTGGTTTGTAGGTTTTTTGGCTTGTTGGCTTGTTGGTTTGTTGGTTTGTTGGCTTGTGTGTTTGTTGGTTTGTTGGTTTGTTGGCTTGTTGGCTTGTTGCTTTGTTTGTTTGTTGGTTTGTTGGCTTGTTGGCTTGTTGGTTTGTTAGTTTGTTGGCTTGTTGGCTTGTTGCTTTGTTGGTTTGTTGGTTTGTTGACTTGTTGGCTTGTTGGTTTGTTAGTTTGTTGGCTTTTTGGTTACTTGGTTTGTTGGTTTGTTGGTTTGTTGGCTTGTTGGTTTGTTGGCTTGTTGGTTTGTTGGTTTGTCGGTTTGTTGGCTTGTTGGTTTGTTGGTTTGTTGGTTTGTTGGTTTGTTGGTTTGTTGGTTTGTTGGTTTGTTGGTTTTTTGGTTTGTTGGTTTGTTTGTTTGTTGGTTTGTTGGCTTGTTGGTTTGTTGGTTTGTTGGCTTGTTGGCTTGTTGGCTTGTTGTTTTGTTGGTTTGTTGGCTTGTTGGTTACTTAGTTTGTTGGTTTGTTGGTTTGTTGGCTTGTTGGTTTGTTGGTTAGTTGGCTTGTTGGCTTGTTGGTTTGTTGGTTTTTTGGTTTGTTGGTTTGTTGGCTTGTTGGTTTGTTGGTTTGTTGGTTTGTTGGCTTGTTGGCATGTTGGTTTGTTGGTTTGTTGGCTTGTTTGTTTGTTGGTTTGTTGGCTTGTTGGCTTGTTGCTTTGTTTGTTTGTTGGTTTGTTGGCTTGTTGGCTTGTTGGTTTGTTAGTTTGTTGGCTTTTTGGTTACTTGGTTTGTTGGTTTGTTGGCTTGTTGGTTTGTTGGTTTGTTGGCTTGTGTGTTTGTTGGTTTGTTGGCTTGTTGGCTTGTTGCTTTGTTTGTTTGTTGGTTTGTTGGCTTGTTGGTTTGTTAGTTTGTTGGCTTCTTGGCTTGTTGCTTTGTTGGTTTGTTGGTTTGTTGGCTTGTTGGCTTGTTTGTTTGTTAGTTTGTTGGCTTTTTGGTTACTTGTGTTGTTGGTTTGTTGGCTTGTTGGTTTGTTGGTTTGTTGGCTTGTGGGTTTGTTGGCTTGTTGGTTTGTTGGTTTGTTGGTTTGTTGGCTTGTTGGTTTGTTGGCTTGTTGGCTTGTTGGCTTGTTGGTTTGTTGGTTTGTTGGCTTGTTCGTTTGTTAGTTTGTTGGCTTGTGGGTTTGTTGGCTTGTTGGTTTGTTGGTTTGTTGGTTTGTTGGCTTGTTGGTTTGTTGGCTTGTTGGCTTGTTGGCTTGTTGGTTTGTTGGTTTGTTGGTTTGTTGGCTTGTTCGTTTGTTGGTTTGTTGGCTTGTTAGTTTGTTGGTTTGTTGGCTTGTTGGTTTGTTGGTTTTTTGGTTTGTTGGTTTGTTGGTTTGTTGGTTTGTTGGTTTGTTGGTTTATTTGTTTGTTGGTTTGTTGGCTTGTTGGTTTGTTGGTTTGTTGGTTTGTTGGCTTGTTGGTTTGTTGGTTTGTCGTTTTTCGGTTAGTTGGTTTGTTGGTTTGTTGGTTTGTTGGTTTGTTGGTTTATTTGTTTGTTGGTTTGTTGGCTTGTTGGTTTGTTGGTTTGTTGGTTTGTTGGCTTGTTGGTTTGTTGGTTTGTCGGCTTGTTGGCTTGTTGGTTTGTTGGTTTGTTGGCTTGTTGGTTACTTAGTTTGTTGGTTTGTTGGCATGTTGGTTTTTTGGTATGTTGGTTTCTTGGCTTGTTGGTTTGTTGGTTTGTTGGCTTGTTGGCTTGTTGGTTTGTTGGTTTGTTGGTTTGTTGGTTTGTTGGCTTGTTGGCTTGTTGGTTTGTTAGTTTGTTGGCTTCTTGGCTTGTTGCTTTGTTGGTTTGTTGGTTTGTTGGCTTGTTGGTTTGTTGGTTTGTTGGCTTGTTGGCTTGTTGGTTTGTTGGTTTGTTGGCTTGTTGGTTACTTAGTTTGTTGGTTTGTTGGTTTGTTGGCTTGTTGGGTTGTTGGTTAGTTGGCTTGTTGGCTTGTTGGTTTGTTGGTTTGTTGGTTTTTTGGTTACTTGGTTTGTTGGTTTGTTGGTTTGTTTGCTTGTGGGGTTGTTGGCTTGTTGGTTTGTTGGTTTGTTGGTTTGTTGGCTTGTTGGTTTGTTGGCTTGTTGGCTTGTTGGCTTGTTGGTTTGTTGGTTTGTTGGCTTGTTCGTTTGTTGGTTTGTTGGTTTGTTGGCTTGGTGGTTTATTGGTTTGTAGGTTTTTTGGGTTGTTGGCTTGTTGGTTTGTTGGTTTGTTGGCTTGTGTGTTTGTTGGTTTGTTGGCTTGTTGGCTTGTTGCTTTGTTTGTTTGTTGGTTTGTTGGCTTGTTGGCTTGTTGGTTTGTTAGTTTGTTGGCTTGTTGGCTTGTTGCTTTGTTGGTTTGTTGGTTTGTTGACTTGTTGGCTTGTTGGTTTGTTAGTTTGTTGGCTTTTTGGTTACTTGGTTTGTTGGTTTGTTGGTTTGTTGGCTTGTTGGTTTGTTGGCTTGTTGGTTTGTTGGTTTGTTGGTTTATTGGCTTGTTGGCTTGTTGGTTTGTTGGTTTGTTGGTTTGTTGGTTTGTTGGTTTGTTGGTTTGTTGGTTTGTTGGTTTGTTGGTTTTTTGGTTTGTTGGTTTGTTTGTTTGTTGGTTTGTTGGCTTGTTGGTTTGTTGGTTTGTTGGCTTGTTGGCTTGTTGGCTTGTTGGTTTGTTGGTTTGTTGGCTTTTTGGTTACTTGGTTTGTTGGTTTGTTGGTTTGTTGGCTTGTTGGTTTGTTGGCTTGTTGGTTTGTTGGTTTGTTGGTTTGTTGGCTTGTTGGTTTGTTGGCTTGTTGGTTTGTTGGTTAGTTGGCTTGTTGGCTTGTTGGTTTGATGGTTTTTTGGTTTGTTGGTTTGTTGGCTTGTTGGTTTGTTGGTTTGTTGGTTTGTTGGCTTGTTGGCATGTTGGTTTGTTGGTTTGTTGGCTTGTTTGTTTGTTGGTTTGTTGGCTTGTTGGCTTGTTGCTTTGTTTGTTTGTTGGTTTGTTGGCTTGTTGGCTTGTTGGTTTGTTAGTTTGTTGGCTTTTTGGTTACTTGGTTTGTTGGTTTGTTGGCTTGTTGGTTTGTTAGTTTGTAGGCTTGTGTGTTTGTTGGTTTGTTGGCTTGTTGGCTTGTTGCTTTGTTTGTTTGTTGGTTTGTTGGCTTGTTGGCTTGTTGGTTTGTTAGTTTGTTGGCTTCTTGGCTTGTTGCTTTGTTGGTTTGTTGGTTTGTTGGCTTGTTGGCTTGTTGGTTTGTTTGTTTGTTGGCTTTTTGGTTACTTGGTTTGTTGGTTTGTTGGCTTGTTGGTTTGTTGGTTTGTTGGCTTGTGGGTTTGTTGGCTTGTTGGTTTGTTGGTTTGTTGGTTTGTTGGCTTGTTGGTTTGTTGGCTTGTTGGCTTGTTGGCTTGTTGGTTTGTTGGTTTGTTGGCTTGTTCGTTTGTTGGTTTGTTGGCTTGTGGATTTGTTGGCTTGTTGGTTTGTTGGTTGGTTGGTTTGTTGGTTTGTTGGTTTGTTGGTTTGTTGGCTTGTTGGTTTGTTGGCTTGTTAGCTTGTTGGCTTGTTGGTTTGTTGGTTTGTTGGCTTGTTCGTTTGTTGGTTTGTTGGTTTGTTGGCTTGGTGGTTTATTGGTTTGTAGGTTTTTTGGCTTGTTGGCTTGTTGGTTTGTTGGTTTGTTGGCTTGTGTGTTTGTTGGTTTGTTGGTTTGTTGGCTTGTTGGCTTGTTGCTTTGTTTGTTTGTTGGTTTGTTGGCTTGTTGGCTTGTTGGTTTGTTAGTTTGTTGGCTTGTTGGCTTGTTGCTTTGTTGGTTTGTTGGTTTGTTGACTTGTTGGCTTGTTGGTTTGTTAGTTTGTTGGCTTTTTGGTTACTTGGTTTGTTGGTTTGTTGGTTTGTTGGCTTGTTGGTTTGTTGGCTTGTTGGTTTGTTGGTTTGTCGGTTTGTTGGCTTGTTGGTTTGTTGGTTTGTTGGTTTGTTGGTTTGTTGGTTTGTTGGTTTGTTGGTTTGTTGGTTTTTTGGTTTGTTGGTTTGTTTGTTTGTTGGTTTGTTGGCTTGTTGGTTTGTTGGTTTGTTGGCTTGTTGGCTTGTTGGCTTGTTGTTTTGTTGGTTTGTTGGCTTGTTGGTTACTTAGTTTGTTGGTTTGTTGGTTTGTTGGCTTGTTGGTTTGTTGGTTAGTTGGCTTGTTGGCTTGTTGGTTTGTTGGTTTTTTGTTTTGTTGGTTTGTTGGCTTGTTGGTTTGTTGGTTTGTTGGTTTGTTGGCTTGTTGGCATGTTGGTTTGTTGGTTTGTTGGCTTGTTTGTTTGTTGGTTTGTTGGCTTGTTGGCTTGTTGCTTTGTTTGTTTGTTGGTTTGTTGGCTTGTTGGCTTGTTGGTTTGTTAGTTTGTTGGCTTTTTGGTTACTTGGTTTGTTGGTTTGTTGGCTTGTTGGTTTGTTGGTTTGTTGGCTTGTGTGTTTGTTGGTTTGTTGGCTTGTTGGCTTGTTGCTTTGTTTGTTTGTTGGTTTGTTGGCTTGTTGGTTTGTTAGTGTGTTGGCTTCTTGGCTTGTTGCTTTGTTGGTTTGTTGGTTTGTTGGCTTGTTGGCTTGTTTGTTTGTTAGTTTGTTGGCTTTTTGGTTACTTGTGTTGTTGGTTTGTTGGCTTGTTGGTTTGTTGGTTTGTTGGCTTGTGGGTTTGTTGGCTTGTTGGTTTGTTGGTTTGTTGGTTTGTTGGCTTGTTGGTTTGTTGGCTTGTTGGCTTGTTGGCTTGTTGGTTTGTTGGTTTGTTGGCTTGTTCGTTTGTTGGTTTGTTGGCTTGTGGGTTTGTTGGCTTGTTGGTTTGTTGGTTTGTTGGTTTGTTGGCTTGTTGGTTTGTTGGCTTGTTGGCTTGTTGGCTTGTTGGTTTGTTGGTTTGTTGGTTTGTTGGCTTGTTCGTTTGTTGGTTTGTTGGCTTGTTAGTTTGTTGGTTTGTTGGCTTGTTGGTTTGTTGGTTTTTTGGTTTGTTGGTTTGTTGGTTTGTTGGTTTGTTGGTTTGTTGGTTTATTTGTTTGTTGGTTTGTTGGCTTGTTGGTTTGTTGGTTTGTTGGTTTGTCGGCTTGTTGGTTTGTTGGTTTGTCGTTTTTCGGTTAGTTGGTTTGTTGGTTTGTTGGTTTGTTGGTTTGTTGGTTTATTTGTTTGTTGGTTTGTTGGCTTGTTGGTTTGTTGGTTTGTTGGTTTGTTGGCTTGTTGGTTTGTTGGTTTGTCGGCTTGTTGGCTTGTTGGTTTGTTGGTTTGTTGGCTTGTTGGTTACTTAGTTTGTTGGTTTGTTGGCATGTTGGTTTTTTGGTATGTTGGTTTGTTGGCTTGTTGGTTTGTTGGTTTGTTGGCTTGTTGGCTTGTTGGTTTGTTGGTTTGTTGGTTTGTTGGTTTGTTGGCTTGTTGGCTTGTTGCTTTGTTTGTTTGTTGGTTTGTTGGCTTGTTGGCTTGTTGGTTTGTTAGTTTGTTGGCTTGTTGGCTTGTTGCTTTGTTGGTTTGTTGGTTTGTTGACTTGTTGGCTTGTTGGTTTGTTAGTTTGTTGGCTTTTTGGTTACTTGGTTTGTTGGTTTGTTGGTTTGTTGGCTTGTTGGTTTGTTGGCTTGTTGGTTTGTTGGTTTGTTGGTTTGTTGGCTTGTTGGCTTGTTGGTTTGTTGGTTTGTTGGTTTGTTGGTTTGTTGGTTTGTTGGTTTGTTGGTTTGTTGGTTTTTTGGTTTGTTGGTTTGTTTGTTTGTTGGTTTGTTGGCTTGTTGGTTTGTTGGTTTGTTGGCTTGTTGGCTTGTTGGCTTGTTGGTTTGTTGGTTTGTTGGCTTGTTGGTTACTTAGTTTGTTGGTTTGTTGGTTTGTTGGCTTGTTGGTTTGTTGGTTAGTTGGCTTGTTGGCTTGTTGGTTTGTTGGTTTTTTGGTTTGTTGGTTTGTTGGCTTGTTGGTTTGTTGGTTTGTTGGTTTGTTGGCTTGTTGGCATGTTGGTTTGTTGGTTTGTTGGCTTGTTTGTTTGTTGGTTTGTTGGCTTGTTGGCTTGTTGCTTTGTTTGTTTGTTGGTTTGTTGGCTTGTTGGCTTGTTGGTTTGTTAGTTTGTTGGCTTTTTGGTTACTTGGTTTGTTGGTTTGTTGGCTTGTTGGTTTGTTGGTTTGTTGGCTTGTGTGTTTGTTGGTTTGTTGGCTTGTTGGCGTGTTGCTTTGTTTGTTTGTTGGTTTGTTGGCTTGTTGGTTTGTTAGTTTGTTGGCTTCTTGGCTTGTTGCTTTGTTGGTTTGTTGGTTTGTTGGCTTGTTGGCTTGTTGGTTTGTTAGTTTGTTGGCTTTTTGGTTACTTGGTTTGTTGGTTTGTTGGCTTGTTGGTTTGTTGGTTTGTTGGCTTGTGGGTTTGTTGGCTTGTTGGTTTGTTGGTTTGTTGGTTTGTTGGCTTGTTGGTTTGTTGGCTTGTTGGCTTGTTGGCTTGTTGGTTTGTTGGTTTGTTGGCTTGTTCGTTTGTTGGTTTGTTGGCTTGTGGGTTTGTTGGCTTGTTGGTTCGTTGGTTTGTTGGTTTGTTGGCTTGTTGGTTTGTTGGCTTGTTAGTTTGTTGGTTTGTTGGCTTGTTGGTTTGTTGGTTTTTTGGTTTGTTGGTTTGTTGGTTTGTTGGTTTGTTGGTTTGTTGGTTTATTTGTTTGTTGGTTTGTTGGCTTGTTGGTTTGTTGGTTTGTTGGTTTGTTGGCTTGTTGGTTTGTTGGTTTGTTGGTTTTTCGGTTAGTTGGTTTGTTGGTTTGTTGGTTTGTTGGTTTGTTGGTTTGTTGGTTTATTTGTTTGTTGGTTTGTTGGCTTGTTGGTTTGTTGGTTTGTTGGTTTGTTGGCTTGTTGGTTTGTTGGTTTGTCGGCTTGTTGGTTTGTTGGTTTGTTGGCTTGTTGGTTACTTACTTTGTTGGTTTGTTGGCATGTTGGTTTTTTGGTATGTTGGTTTGTTGGCTTGTTGGTTTGTTGGTTTGTTGGCTTGTTGGCTTGTTGGTTTGTTGGTTTGTTGGCTTGTTGGTTTGTTGGCTTGTTGGTTTGTTGGTTTGTTGGTTTGTTGGCTTGTTGGCTTGTTGGTTTGTTGGTTTGTTGGTTTGTTGGTTTGTTGGCTTGTTGGTTTGTTGGTTTGTTGGTTTGTTGGCTTGTTGGCTTGTTGGTTTGTTGGTTTGTTGGTTTGTTGGTTTGTTGGTTTGTTGGTTTGTTGGTTTGTTGGTTTGTTGGTTTTTTTGGTTTGTTGGTTTGTTTGTTTGTTGGTTTGTTGGCTTGTTGGTTTGTTGGTTTGTTGGCTTGTTGGCTTGTTGGCTTGTTGGTTTGTTGGTTTGTTGGCTTGTTGGTTACTTAGTTTGTTGGTTTGTTGGTTTGTTGGCTTGTTGGTTTGTTGGTTAGTTGGCTTGTTGGCTTGTTGGTTTGATAGTTTTTTGGTTTGTTAGTTTGTTGGCTTGTTGGTTTGTTGGTTTGTTGGTTTGTTGGCTTGTTGGCATGTTGGTTTTTTGGTTTGTTGGCTTGTTTGTTTGTTGGTTTGTTGGCTTGTTGGCTTGTTGCTTTGTTTGTTTGTTGGTTTGTTGGCTTGTTGGCTTGTTGGTTTGTTAGTTTGTTGGCTTTTTGGTTACTTGGTTTGTTGGTTTGTTGGCTTGTTGGTTTGTTGGTTTGTTGGCTTGTGTGTTTGTTGGTTTGTTGGCTTGTTGGCTTGTTGCTTTGTTTGTTTGTTGGTTTGTTGGCTTGTTGGCTTGTTGGTTTGTTAGTTTGTTGGCTTCTTGGCTTGTTGCTTTGTTGGTTTGTTGGTTTGTTGGCTTGTTGGCTTGTTGGTTTGTTAGTTTGTTGGCTTTTTGGTTACTTGGTTTGTTGGTTTGTTGGCTTGTTGGTTTGTTGGTTTGTTGGCTTGTGGGTTTGTTGGCTTGTTGGTTTGTTGGTTTGTTGGTTTGTTGGCTTGTTGGTTTGTTGGCTTGTTGGCTTGTTGGCTTGTTCGTTTGTTGGTTTGTTGGCTTGTGGATTTGTTGGCTTGTTGGTTTGTTGGTTGGTTGGTTTGTTGGTTTGTTGGTTTGTTGGTTTGTTGGCTTGTTGGTTTGTTGGCTTGTTGGCTTGTTGGCTTGTTGGTTTGTTGGTTTGTTGGCTTGTTCGTTTGTTGGTTTGTTGGTTTGTTGGCTTGGTGGTTTATTGGTTTGTAGGTTTTTTGGCTTGTTGGCTTGTTGGTTTGTTGGTTTGTTGGCTTGTGTGTTTGTTGGTTTGTTGGTTTGTTGGCTTGTTGGCTTGTTGCTTTGTTTGTTTGTTGGTTTGTTGGCTTGTTGGCTTGTTGGTTTGTTAGTTTGTTGGCTTGTTGGCTTGTTGCTTTGTTGGTTTGTTGGTTTGTTGACTTGTTGGCTTGTTGGTTTGTTAGTTTGTTGGCTTTTTGGTTACTTGGTTTGTTGGTTTGTTGGTTTGTTGGCTTGTTGGTTTGTTGGCTTGTTGGCTTGTTGGTTTGTTGGTTTGTTGGTTTGTTGGTTTGTTGGTTTGTTGGTTTGTTGGTTTGTTAGTTTTTTGGTTTGTTGGTTTGTTTGTTTGTTGGTTTGTTGGCTTGTTGGTTTGTTGGTTTGTTGGCTTGTTGGCTTGTTGGCTTGTTGGTTTGTTGGTTTTTTGGCTTGTTGGTTACTTAGTTTGTTGGTTTGTTGGTTTGTTGGCTTGTTGGTTTGTTGGTTAGTTGGCTTGTTGGCTTGTTGGTTTGTTGGTTTTTTGGTGTGTTGGCTTGTTGGTTTGTTGGTTTGTTGGTTTGTTGGCTTGTTGGCATGTTGGTTTGTTGGTTTGTTGGTTTGTTGGTTTTTCGGTTAGTTGGTTTGTTGGTTTGTTGGTTTGTTGGTTTGTTGGTTTGTTGGTTTATTTGTTTGTTGGTTTGTTGGCTTGTTGGTTTGTTGGTTTGTTGGTTTGTTGGCTTGTTGGTTTGTTGGTTTGTCGGCTTGTTGGCTTGTTGGTTTGTTGGTTTGTTGGCTTGTTGGTTACTTAGTTTGTTGGTTTGTTGGCATGTTGGTTTTTTGGTATGTTGGTTTGTTGGCTTGTTGGTTTGTTGGTTTGTTGGCTTGTTGGCTTGTTGGTTTGTTGGTTTATTGGTTTGTTGGTTTGTTGGCTTGTTGGTTTGTTGGTTTGTTGGTTTGTTGGCTTGTTGGTTTGTTAGTTTGTTGGTTTGTTGGTTTGTTGGTTTGTTGGTTTGTTGGTTTATTTGTTTGTTGGTTTGTTGGCTTGTTGGTTTGTTGATTTGTTGGTTTGTTGGCTTGTTGGTTTGTTGGTTTGTTGGCTTGTTGGCTTGTTGGTTTGTTGGTTTGTTGGCTTGCTGGCTTATTGGTTTGTTGGTTTGTTGGTTTTTTGGTTTGTTGGCTTGTTCGTTTGTTGGTTTATTGGCTTGTTGGTTTGTTGGTTTGTTGGTTTGTTGGTTTGTTGGCTTGTTGGCTTGTTGGTTTGTTGGTTTGTTGGCTTGTTGGTTTGTTGGTTTGTTGGCTTGTTGGCTTGTTGCTTTGTTGGTTTGTTGGTTTGTTGGCTTGTTGGCTTGTTGGTTTGTTAGTTTGTTGGCTTTTTGGTTACTTGGTTTGTTGGTTTGTTGGTTTGTTGGCTTGTTGGTTTGTTGGCTTGTTGGTTTGTTGGTTTGTTGGTTTGTTGGTTTGTTGGTTTGTTGGTTTTTTGGTTTTTTGGTTTGTTGGTTTATTTGTTTGTTGGTTTGTTGGCTTGTTGGTTTGTTGGTTTGTTGGTTTGTTGGGTTTTTGGTTTGTTGGTTTGTTGGTTTGTTGGCTTGTTGGCTTGTTGGTTTGTTGGTTTGTTGGCTTGTTGGTTTGTTCGTTTGTTGGTTTGTTGGCTTGTTGGCTGGTTGGTTTGTTGGTTTGTTGGCTTGTTGGTTTGTTGGTTTGTTGGTTTGTTGGCTTGTTGGCTTGTTGGTTTGTTAGTTTGTTGGCTTTTTGGTTACTTGGTTTGTTGGTTTGTTGGCTTGTTGGTTTGTTGGTTTGTTGGCTTGTGGGTTTGTTGGCTTGTTGGTTTGTTGGTTTGTTGGTTTGTTGGCTTGTTGGTTTGTTGGCTTGTTGGCTTGTTGGCTTGTTGGTTTGTTGGTTTGTTGGCTTGTTCGTTTGTTGGTTTGTTGGCTTGTGGGTTTGTTGGCTTGTTGGTTTGTTGGTTTGTTGGTTTGTTGGCTTGTTGGTTTGTTGGCTTGTTGGCTTGTTGGTTTGTTGGTTTGTTGGTTTGTTGGCTTGTTCGTTTGTTGGTTTGTTGGCTTGTTAGTTTGTTGGTTTGTTGGCTTGTTGGTTTGTTGGTTTTTTGGTTTGTTGGTTTGTTGGTTTGTTGGTTTGTTGGTTTGTTGGTTTATTTGTTTGTTGGTTTGTTGGCTTGTTGGTTTGTTGGTTTGTTGGTTTGTTGGCTTATTGGTTTGTTGGTTTGTTGGTTTTTCGGTTAGTTGGTTTGTTGGTTTGTTGGTTTGTTGGTTTGTTGGTTTGTTGGTTTATTTGTTTGTTGGTTTGTTGGCTTGTTGGTTTGTTGGTTTGTTGGTTTGTTGGTTTGTTGGCTTGTTGGTTTGTTGGTTTGTCGGCTTGTTGGCTTGTTGGTTTGTTGGTTTGTTGGCTTGTTGGTTACTTAGTTTGTTGGTTTGTTGGCATGTTGGTTTTTTGGTATGTTGGTTTGTTGGCTTGTTGGTTTGTTGGTTTGTTGGCTTGTTGGCTTGTTGGTTTGTTGGTTTGTTGGTTTGTTGGTTTGTTGGCTTGTTAGTTTGTTGGTTTGTTGGTTTGTTGGCTTGTTGGTTTGTTAGTTTGTTGGTTTGTTGGTTTGTTGGTTTGTTGGTTTGTTGGTTTATTTGTTTGTTGGTTTGTTGGCTTGTTGGTTTGTTGGTTTGTTGGTTTGTTGGCTTGTTGGTTTGTTGGTTTGTTGGCTTGTTGGCTTGTTGGCTTGTTGGTTTGTTGGTTTGTTGGCTTGTTGGTTTGTTGGTTTGTTGGTTTGTTGGCTTGTTGGCTGGTTGGTTTGTTGGTTTGTTGGGTTGTTGGTTTGTTGGTTTGTTGGTTTGTTGGCTTGTTGGCTTGTTGGTTTGTTAGTTTGTTGGCTTTTTGGTTACTTGGTTTGTTGGTTTGTTGGCTTGTTGGTTTGTTGGTTTGTTGGCTTGTGGGTTTGTTGGCTTGTTGGTTTGTTGGTTTGTTGGTTTGTTGGCTTGTTGGTTTGTTGGCTTGTTGGCTTGTTGGCTTGTTGGTTTGTTGGTTTGTTGGCTTGTTCGTTTGTTGGTTTGTTGGCTTGTGGGTTTGTTGGCTTGTTGGTTTGTTGGTTTGTTGGTTTGTTGGCTTGTTGGTTTGTTGGCTTGTTGGCTTGTTGGTTTGTTGGTTTGTTGGTTTGTTGGCTTGTTCGTTTGTTGGTTTGTTGGCTTGTTAGTTTGTTGGTTTGTTGGCTTGTTGGTTTGTTGGTTTTTTGGTTTGTTGGTTTGTTGGTTTGTTGGTTTGTTGGTTTGTTGGTTTATTTGTTTGTTGGTTTGTTGGCTTGTTGGTTTGTTGGTTTGTTGGTTTGTTGGCTTATTGGTTTGTTGGTTTGTTGGTTTTTCGGTTAGTTGGTTTGTTGGTTTGTTGGTTTGTTGGTTTGTTGGTTTGTTGGTTTATTTGTTTGTTGGTTTGTTGGCTTGTTGGTTTGTTGGTTTGTTGGTTTGTTGGCTTGTTGGTTTGTTGGTTTGTCGGCTTGTTGGATTGTTGGTTTGTTGGTTTGTTGGCTTGTTGGTTACTTAGTTTGTTGGTTTGTTGGCATGTTGGTTTTTTGGTATGTTGGTTTGTTGGCTTGTTGGTTTGTTGGTTTGTTGGCTTGTTGGTTTGTTGGTTTGTTGGTTTGTTGGTTTGTTGGCTTGTTGGTTTGTTGGTTTGTTGGTTTGTTGGCTTGTTGGTTTGTTAGTTTGTTCGTTTGTTGGTTTGTTGGTTTGTTGGTTTGTTGGTTTATTTGTTTGTTGGTTTGTTGGCTTGTTGGTTTGTTGGTTTGTTGGTTTGTTGGCTTGTTGGTTTGTTGGTTTGTTGGCTTGTTGGCTTGTTGGTTTGTTGGTTTGTTGGCTTGCTGGCTTATTGGTTTGTTGGTTTGTTGGTTTTTTGGTTTGTTGGCTTGTTCGTTTGTTGGTTTATTGGCTTGTTGGTTTGTTGGTTTGTTGGTTTGTTGGTTTGTTGGCTTGTTGGCTTGTTGGTTTGTTGGTTTGTTGGCTTGTTGGTTTGTTGGTTTGTTGGCTTGTTGGCTTGTTGCTTTGTTGGTTTGTTGGTTTGTTGGCTTGTTGGCTTGTTGGTTTGTTAGTTTGTTGGCTTTTTGGTTACTTGGTTTGTTGGTTTGTTGGTTTGTTGGCTTGTTGGTTTGTTGGCTTGTTGGTTTGTTGGTTTGTTGGTTTGTTGGTTTGTTGGTTTGTTGGTTTTTTGGTTTGTTGGTTTATTTGTTTGTTGGTTTGTTGGCTTGTTGGTTTGTTGGTTTGTTGGTTTGTTGGGTTGTTGGTTTGTTGGTTTGTTGGTTTGTTGGCTTGTTGGCTTGTTGGTTTGTTGGTTTGTTGGCTTGTTGGTTTGTTGGTTTGTTGGTTTGTTGGCTTGTTGGCTGGTTGGTTTGTTGGTTTGTTGGCTTGTTGGTTTGTTGGTTTGTTGGTTTGTTGGTTTGTTGGCTTGCTGGCTTATTGGTTTGTTGGTTTGTTGGTTTTTTGGTTTGTTGGCTTGTTCGTTTGTTGGTTTATTGGCTTGTTGGTTTGTTGGTTTGTTGGTTTGTTGGCTTGTTGGCTTGTTGGTTTGTTGGTTTGTTGGCTTGTTGGTTTGTAGGTTTGTTGGCTTGTTGGCTTGTTGCTTTGTTGGTTTGTTGGTTTGTTGGCTTGTTGGCTTGTTGGTTTGTCAGTTTGTTGGCTTTTTGGTTACTTGGTTTGTTGGTTTGTTGGTTTGTTGGCTTGTTGGTTTGTTGGTTTGTTGGTTTGTTGGCTTGTTGGCTTGTTGGTTTGTTGGTTTGTTAGCTTGTTGGTTTGTTGGTTTGTTGGTTTGTTGGCTTGTTGGCTTGTTGCTTTGTTGGTTCGTTGGTTTGGTGGCTTGTTGGCTTGTTGGTTTGTTGGCTTGTTGGCTTGTTGGTTTGTTGGTTTGTTTGTTTGTTGGCTTATTGGTTTGTTGGTTTGTTGGTTTGTTGGTTTGTTGGTTTGTTGGCTTGTTGGTTTGTTGGTTTGTTGGCTTGTTGGCTTGTTGCTTTGTTCGTTTGATGGTTTGTTGGTTTGTTGGTTTTTTGGTTTGTTGGTTTGTTGGTTTGTTGGATTGTTGGCTTGTTGGTTTGTTGGTTTGTTGGCTTGTTGGTTTGTGAGTTTGTTAGTTTGTTGGCTTGTTGGCTTGTTGGTTTGTTGTTTTTTTGGTTTGTTGGTTTGTTGGTTTGTTGGTTTGTTGGTTTGTTGGTTTGTTGGTTTATTTGTTTGTTGGTTTGTTGGCTTGTTGGTTTGTTGGTTTGTTGGTTTGTTGGCTTGTTGGTTTGTGGGTTTTTTGATTTTTTGGTTTGTTGGTTTGTTGGTTTGTTGGTTTGTTGGTTTGTTGGTTTGTTGGTTTGTTGGTTTGTTGGCTTGTTGGCTTGTTGGTTTGTTGGTTTGTTGATTTGTTGGCTTGTGGGCTTGTTGGTTTGTTGGTTTGTTGGCTTGTTGGTTTGTTGGTTTGTCTGCTGGTTGGCTTGTTGCTTTGTTGGTTTGTTGGTTTGTTGGCTTGTTGGCTTGTTGGTTTGTTGGTTTGTTGGCTTTTTTGTTACTTGGTGTGTTGGTTTGTTGGTTTGTTGGCTTGTTGGTTTGTTGGCTTGTTGGTTTGTTGGTTCGTTGGCTTGTTGGCTTGTTGGTTTGTTGGTTTTTTGGTTTGTTGGTTTGTTGGTTTGTTGCTTTGTTGGTTTGTTGGCTTGTTGGTTTTTTGGTTTGTTGGTTTGTTGGTTTGTTGGTTTGCTGGCTTGTTGGCTTGTTGGTTTGTTAGTTTGTTAGTTTGTTGGCTTTTTGGTTACTTGGTTTGTTGGTTTGTTGGTTTGTTGGCTTGTTGGCTTGTTGGTTTGTTGGTTTGTTGGTTTATTTGTTTGTTGGTTTGTTGGCTTGTTGGTTTGTTGGTTTGTTGGTTCGTTGGTTTGTTGGCTTGTTGGTTTGTTGGTTTGTTGGCTTGTTGGCTTGTTGGTTTGTTGGTTTGTTGGCTTGTTGGTTACTTAGTTTGTTGGTTTGTTGGCATGGTGGTTTGTTGGTTTGTTGGCTTGTTGGTTTGTTGGTTTGTTGGCTTGTTGGCTTGTTGGCTTGTTGGTTTGTTGGTTTGTTGGGTTGTTGGTTTGTTGGCTTTTTGGCTTGTTGGTTTGTTGGTTTGTTAGTTTGTTGGTTTGTTGGCTTGTTGGCTTGTTGGTTTGTTGGTTTTATGGTTTGTTGGTTTGTTGGTTTGTTGGTTTGTTGGTTTATTTGTTTGTTGGTTTGTTGGCTTGTTGGTTTGTTGGTTTGTTGGTTTGTTGGCTTGTTGGTTTGTTGGTTTGTTGGTTTTTTGGTTTGTGAGTTTTTTGGTTTTTTGGTTTGTTGGTTTGTTGGTTTGTTGGTTTGTTGGTTTGTTGGCTTATTGGTTTGTTGGTTTGTTGGCTTGTTGGTTTGTTGGTTTGTTGGCTTGTTGGCTTGTTGGTATGTTGGTTTGTTGGCTTGTTGGTTACTTAGTTTGTTGGTTTGTTGGCATGTTGGTTTGTTGGTATGTTGGTTTGTTGGTTTGTTGGGTTCGTCGTTTGTTAGCTTGTTGGCTTGTTGGTTTGTTGGTTTGTTGGTTTGTTGGCTTGTTGGTTTGTTGGTTTGTTGCCTTGTTGGTTTGTTAGTTTGTTGGTTTGTTGGTTTTTTGGTTTGTTGGTTTGTTGGTTTATTTGTTTGTTGGTTTGTTGGCTTGTTGGTTTGTTGGTTTGTTAGTTTGTTGGCTTGTTGGTTTGTTGCTTTGTTGGCTTGTTGGCTTGTTGGTTTGTTGGTTTGTTGGCTTGTTGGCTTGTTGTTTTGTTGGTTTGTTGGTTTGTTGGTTTATTTGTTTGTTAGTTTGTTAGTTTGTTGGCTTGTTGGCTTGTTGGTTTGTTGGTTTTTTGGTTTGTTGGTTTGTTGGTTTGTTGGTTTGTTGGTTTGTTGGTTTATTTGTTTGTTGGTTTGTTGGCTTTTGGTTTGTTGGTTTGTTGGTTTGTTGGCTTGTTGGTTTGTGGGTTTTTTGGTTTTTTGGTTTGTTGGTTTGTTGGTTTGTTGGTTTGTTGGTTTGTTGGTTTGTTGGTTTGTTGGCTTGTTGGTTTGTTGGTTTGTTGATTTGTTGGCTTGTTGGTTTGTTGGTTTATTGGCTTGTTGGTTTGTTGGTTTGTTTGCTTGTTGGCTTGTTGCTTTGTTGGTTTGTTGGTTTGTTGGCTTGTTGGCTTGTTGGTTTGTTAGTTTGTTGGCTTTTTGGTTGCTTGGTGTGTTGGTTTATTGGTTTGTTGGCTTGTTGGTTTGTTGGCTTGTTGGTTTGTTGGTTCGTTGGCTTGTTGGCTTGTTGGTTTGTTGGTTTGTTGGTTTGTTGGTTTTTTGGTTTGTTGGTTTGTTGGTTTGTTGGTTTGTTGGTTTGTTGGCTTGTTGGTTTTTTGGTTTGTTGTTTTGTTGGTTTGTTGGTTTGCTGGCTTGTTGGCTTGTTGGTTTGTTAGTTTGTTAGTTTGTTGGCTTTTTGGTTACTTGGTTTGTTGGTTTGTTGGTTTGTTGGCTTGTTGGCTTGTTGGTTACTTAGTTTGTTGGTTTGTTGGCATGTTGGTTTTTTGGTATGTTGGTTTGTTGGCTTGTTGGTTTGTTGGTTTGTTGGCTTGTTGGCTTGTTGGTTTGTTGGTTTGTTGGTTTGTTGGTTTGTTGGCTTGTTGGTTTGTTGGTTTGTTGGTTTGTTGGCTTGTTGGTTTGTTAGTTTGTTGGTTTGTTGGTTTGTTGGTTTGTTGGTTTGTTGGTTTATTTGTTTGTTGGTTTGTTGGCTTGTTGGTTTGTTGGTTTGTTGGTTTGTTGGCTTGTTGGTTTGTTGGTTTGTTGGCTTGTTGGCTTGTTGGTTTGTTGGTTTGTTGGCTTGCTGGCTTATTGGTTTGTTGGTTTGTTGGTTTTTTGGTTTGTTGGCTTGTTGGTTTGTTGGCTTGTTGGTTTGTTGGTTTGTTGGTTTTTCGGTTTGTTGGTTTGTTGGTTTATGGTTTGTTGGTTTGTTGGTTTGTTGGTTTATTTGTTTGTTGGTTTGTTGGCTTGTTGGTTTGTTGGTTTGTTGGTTTGTTGGCTTGTTGGTTTGTTGGTTTGTCGGCTTGTTGGCTTGTTGGTTTGTTGGTTTGTTGGCTTGTTGGTTACTTAGTTTGTTGGTTTGTTGGCATGTTGGTTTTTTGGTATGTTGGTTTGTTGGCTTGTTGGTTTGTTGGTTTGTTGGCTTGTTGGCTTGTTGGTTTGTTGGTTTGTTGGTTTGTTGGTTTGTTGGCTTGTTGGTTTTTGGTTTGTTGGTTTGTTGGCTTGTTGGTTTGTTAGTTTGTTGGTTTGTTGGTTTGTTGGTTTGTTGGTTTGTAGGTTTATTTGTTTGTTGGTTTGTCGGCTTGTTGGTTTGTTGGTTTGTTGGTTTGTTGGCTTGTTGGTTTGTTGGTTTGTTGGCTTGTTGGCTTGTTGGTTTGTTGGTTTGTTGGCTTGCTGGCTTATTGGTTTGTTGGTTTGTTGGTTTTTTGGTTTGTTGGCTTGTTCGTTTGTTGGTTTATTGGCTTGTTGGTTTGTTGGTTTGTTGGTTTGTTGGCTTGTTGGCTTGTTGGTTTGTTGGTTTGTTGGCTTTTTGGTTTGTTGGTTTGTTGGCTTGTTGGCTTGTTGCTTTGTTGGTTTGTTGGTTTGTTGGCTTGTCGGCTTGTTGGTTTGTTAGTTTGTTGGCTTTTTGGTTACTTGGTTTGTTGGTTTGTTGGTTTGTTGGCTTGTTGGTTTGTTGGCTTGTTGGTTTGTTGGTTTGTTGGTTTGTTGGTTTGTTGGTTTGTTGGTTTGTTGGTTTTTTGGTTTGTTGGTTTATTTGTTTGTTGGTTTGTTGGCTTGTTGGTTTGTTGGTTTGTTGGTTTGTTGGGTTGTTGGTTTGTTGGTTTGTTGGTTTGTTGGCTTGTTGGCTTGTTGGTTTGTTGGTTTGTTGGCTTGTTGGTTTGTTGGTTTGTTGGTTTGTTGGCTTGTTGGCTGGTTGGTTTGTTGGTTTGTTGGCTTGTTGGTTTGTTGGTTTGTTGGTTTGTTGGTTTGTTGGCTTGCTGGCTTATTGGTTTGTTGGTTTGTTGGTTTTTTGGTTTGTTGGCTTGTTCGTTTGTTGGTTTATTGGCTTGTTGGTTTGTTGGTTTGTTGGTTTGTTGGCTTGTTGGCTTGTTGGTTTGTTGGCTTGTTGGTTTGTTGGTTTGTTGGCTTGTTGGCTTGTTGCTTTGTTGGTTTGTTGGTTTGTTGGCTTGTTGGCTTGTTGGTTTGTTAGTTTGTTGGCTTTTTGGTTACTTGGTTTGTTGGTTTGTTGGTTTGTTGGCTTGTTGGTTTGTTGGTTTGTTGGTTTGTTGGCTTGTTGGCTTGTTGGTTTGTTGGTTTGTTGGCTTGTTGGTTTGTTGGTTTGTTGGTTTGTTGGCTTGTTGGCTTGTTGCTTTGTTGGTTCGTTGGTTTGGTGGCTTGTTGGCTTGTTGGTTTGTTGGTTTGTTGGCTTGTTGGTTTGTTGGTTTGTTTGTTTGTTGGCTTATTGGTTTGTTGGTTTGTTGGCTTGTTGGTTTGTTGGTTTGTTGGTTTGTTGGCTTGTTGGTTTGTTGGTTTAATGGCTTGTTGGCTTGTTGCTTTGTTCGTTTGATGGTTTGTTGGTTTGTTGGTTTTTTGGTTTGTTGGTTTGTTGGTTTGTTGGCTTGTTGGCTTGTTGGTTTGTTGGTTTGTTGGCTTGTTAGTTTGTTAGTTTGTTAGTTTGTTGGCTTGTTCGCTTGTTGGTTTGTTGGTTTTTTGGTTTGTTGGTTTGTTGGTTTGTTGGTTTGTTGGTTTGTTGGTTTATTTGTTTGTTGGTTTGTTGGCTTGTTGGTTTGTTGGTTTGTTGGTTTGTTGGCTTGTTGGTTGGTGGGTTTTTTGATTTTTTGGTTTGTTGGTTTGTTGGTTTGTTGGTTTGTTGGTTTGTTGGTTTGTTGGTTTGTTGGCTTGTTGGTTTGTTGATTTGTTGATTTGTTGGCTTGTGGGCTTGTTGGTTTGTTGGTTTGTTGGCTTGTTGGTTTGTTGGTTTGTTTGCTGGTTGGCTTGTTGCTTTGTTGGTTTGTTGGTTTGTTGGCTTGTTGGCTTGTTGGTTTGTTGGTTTGTTGGCTTTTTTGTTACTTGGTGTGTTGGTTTGTTGGTTTGTTGGCTTGTTGGTTTGTTGGCTTGTTGGTTTGTTGGTTCGTTGGCTTGTTGGCTTGTTGGTTTGTTGGTTTTTTGGTTTGTTGGTTTGTTGGTTTGTTGGTTTGTTGGTTTGTTGGCTTGTTGGTTTTTTGGTTTGTTGGTTTGTTGGTTTGTTGGTTTGCTGGCTTGTTGGCTTGTTGGTTTGTAAGTTTGTTAGTTTGTTGGCTTTTTGGTTACTTGGTTTGTTGGTTTGTTGGTTTGTTGGCCTGTTGGCTTGTTGGTTTGTTGGTTTGTTGGTTTATTTGTTTGTTGGTTTGTTGGCTTGTTGGTTTGTTGGTTTGTTGGTTCGTTGGTTTGTTGGCTTGTTGGTTTGTTGGTTTGTTGGCTTGTTGGCTTGTTGGTTTGTTGGTTTGTTGGCTTGTTGGTTACTTAGTTTGTTGGTTTGTTGGCATGTTGGTTTGTTGGTTTGTTGGTTTGTTGGCTTGTTGGTTTCTTGGTTTGTTGGCTTGTTGGCTTGTTGGTTTGATGGTTTGTTGGGTTGTTGGTTTGTTGGCTTTTTGGCTTGTTGGTTTGTTGGTTTGTTAGTTTGTTGGTTTGTTGGCTTGTTGGCTTGTTGGTTTGTTGGTTTTATGGTTTGTTGGTTTGTTGGTTTGTTGGTTTGTTGGTTTATTTGTTTGTTGGTTTGTTGGCTTGTTGGTTTGTTGGTTTGTTGGTTTGTTGGCTTGTTGGTTTGTTGGTTTGTTGGTTTTTTGGTTTGTGGGTTTTTTGGTTTTTTGGTTTGTTGGTTTGTTGGTTTGTTGGTTTGTTGGTTTGTTGGCTTATTAGTTTGTTGGTTTGTTGGTTTGTTGGCTTGTTGGTTTGTTAGTTTGTTGGCTTGTTGGCTTGTTGGTTTGTTGGTTTGTTGGCTTGTTGGTTACTTAGTTTGTTGGTTTGTTGGCATGTTGGTTTGTTGGTATGTTGGTTTGTTGGTTTGTTGGTTTCTTCATTTGTTGGCTTGTTGGCTTGTTGGTTTGTTGGTTTGTTGGTTTGTTGGCTTGTTGGTTTGTTGGTTTGTTGGTTTGTTGGCTTGTTGGTTTGTTGGTTTGTTGGTTTGTTGGCTTGTTGGCTTGTTGGTTTGTTGGTTTGTTGGCTTGTTGGTTTGTTGGTTTGTTGGTTTGTTGGCTTGTTGGCTGGTTGGTTTGTTGGTTTGTTGGCTTGTTGGTTTGTTGGTTTGTTGGTTTGTTGGTTTGTTGGCTTGCTGGCTTATTGGTTTGTTGGTTTGTTGGTTTTTTGGTTTGTTGGCTTGTTCGTTTGTTGGTTTATTGGCTTGTTGGTTTGTTGGTTTGTTGGTTTGTTGGCTTGTTGGCTTGTTGGTTTGTTGGTTTGTTGGCTTGTTGGTTTGTTGGTTTGTTGGCTTGTTGGCTTGTTGCTTTGTTGGTTTGTTGGTTTGTTGGCTTGTTGGTTTGTTAGTTTGTTGGCTTTTTGGTTACTTGGTTTGTTGGTTTGTTGGTTTGTTGGCTTGTTGGTTTGTTGGTTTGTTGGTTTGTTGGCTTGTTGGCTTGTTGGTTTGTTGGTTTGTTGGCTTGTTGGTTTGTTGGTTTGTTGGTTTGTTGGCTTGTTGGCTTGTTGCTTTGTTGGTTCGTTGGTTTGGTGGCTTGTTGGCTTGTTGGTTTGTTGGCTTGTTGGCTTGTTGGTTTGTTGGTTTGTTTGTTTGTTGGCTTATTGGTTTGTTGGTTTGTTGGCTTGTTGGTTTGTTGGTTTGTTGGTTTGTTGGCTTGTTGGTTTGTTGGTTTAATGGCTTGTTGGCTTGTTGCTTTGTTCGTTTGATGGTTTGTTGGTTTGTTGGTTTTTTGGTTTGTTGGTTTGTTGGTTTGTTGGCTTGTTGGCTTGTTGGTTTGTTGGTTTGTTGGCTTGTTAGTTTGTTAGTTTGTTAGTTTGTTGGCTTGTTCGCTTGTTGGTTTGTTGGTTTTTTGGTTTGTTGGTTTGTTGGTTTGTTGGTTTGTTGGTTTGTTGGTTTATTTGTTTGTTGGTTTGTTGGCTTGTTGGTTTGTTGGTTTGTTGGTTTGTTGGCTTGTTGGTTTGTGGGTTTTTTGATTTTTTGGTTTGTTGGTTTGTTGGTTTGCTGGTTTGTTGGTTTGTTGGTTTGTTGGTTTGTTGGCTTGTTGGTTTGTTGGTTTGTTGATTTGTTGGCTTGTGGGCTTGTTGGTTTGTTGGTTTGTTGGCTTGTTGGTTTGTTGGTTTGTTTGCTGGTTGGCTTGTTGCTTTGTTGGTTTGTTGGTTTGTTGGCTTGTTGGCTTGTTGGTTTGTTGGTTTGTTGGCTTTTTTGTTACTTGGTGTGTTGGTTTGTTGGTTTGTTGGCTTGTTGGTTTGTTGGCTTGTTGGTTTGTTGGTTCGTTGGCTTGTTGGCTTGTTGGTTTGTTGGTTTTTTGGTTTGTTGGTTTGTTGGTTTGTTGGTTTGTTGGTTTGTTGGCTTGTTGGTTTTTTGGTTTGTTGGTTTGTTGGTTTGTTGGTTTGCTGGCTTGTTGGCTTGTTGGTTTGTAAGTTTGTTAGTTTGTTGGCTTTTTGGTTACTTGGTTTGTTGGTTTGTTGGCTTGTTGGCTTGTTGGTTTGTTGGTTTGTTGGTTTATTTGTTTGTTGGTTTGTTGGCTTGTTGGTTTGTTGGTTTGTTGCTTCGTTGGTTTGTTGGCTTGTTGGTTTGTTGGTTTCTTGGCTTGTTGGCTTGTTGGTTTGTTGGTTTGTTGGCTTGTTGGTTACTTAGTTTGTTGGTTTGTTGGCATGTTGGTTTGTTGGTTTGTTGGTTTGTTGGCTTGTTGGTTTGTTGGTTTGTTGGCTTGTTGGCTTGTTGGTTTGATGGTTTGTTGGGTTGTTGGTTTGTTGGCTTTTTGGCTTGTTGGTTTGTTGGTTTGTTAGTTTGTTGGTTTGTTGGCTTGTTGGCTTGTTGGTTTGTTGGTTTTATGGTTTGTTGGTTTGTTGGTTTGTTGATTTGTTGGTTTATTTGTTTGTTGGTTTGTTGGCTTGTTGGTTTGTTGATTTGTTGGTTTGTTGGCTTGTTGGTTTGTTGGTTTGTTGGTTTTTTGGTTTGTGGGTTTTTTGGTTTTTTGGTTTGTTGGTTTGTTGGTTTGTTTGTTTGTTGGTTTGTTGGCTTATTGGTTTGTTGGTTTGTTGGTTTGTTGGCTTGTTGGTTTGTTGGCTTGTTGGTTTGTTGGTTTGTTGGTTTGTTGGCTTGTTGGTTTGTTGGTTTGTTGGTTTGTTGGCTTGTTGGCTTGTTGGTTTGTTGGTTTGTTGGCTTGTTGGTTTGTTGGTTTGTTGGTTTGTTGGCTTGTTGGCTTGTTGCTTTGTTGGTTCGTTGGTTTGGTGGCTTGTTGGCTTGTTGGTTTGTTGGCTTGTTGGCTTGTTGGTTTGTTGGTTTGTTTGTTTGTTGGCTTATTGGTTTGTTGGTTTGTTGGTTTGTTGGTTTGTTGGTTTGTTGGTTTGTTGGCTTGTTGGTTTGTTGGTTTGTTGGCTTGTTGGCTTGTTGCTTTGTTCGTTTGATGGTTTGTTGGTTTGTTGGTTTTTTGGTTTGTTGGTTTGTTGGTTTGTTGGATTGTTGGCTTGTTGGTTTGTTGGTTTGTTGGCTTGTTGGTTTGTTAGTTTGTTAGTTTGTTGGCTTGTTGGCTTGTTGGTTTGTTGGTTTTTTGGTTTGTTGGTTTGTTGGTTTGTTGGTTTGTTGGTTTGTTGGTTTATTTGTTTGTTGGTTTGTTGGCTTGTTGGTTTGTTGGTTTGTTGGTTTGTTGGCTTGTTGGTTTGTGGGTTTTTTGATTTTTTGGTTTGTTGGTTTGTTGGTTTGTTGGTTTGTTGGTCTGTTGGTTTGTTGGTTTGTTGGTTTGTTGGCTTGTTGGTTTGTTGGTTTGTTGATTTGTTGGCTTGTGGGCTTGTTGGTTTGTTGGTTTGTTGGCTTGTTGGTTTGTTGGTTTGTCTGCTGGTTGGCTTGTTGCTTTGTTGATTTGTTGGTTTGTTGGCTTGTTGGCTTGTTGGTTTGTTGGTTTGTTGGCTTTTTTGTTACTTGGTGTGTTGGTTTGTTGGTTTGTTGGCTTGTTGGTTTGTTGGCTTGTTGGTTTGTTGGTTCGTTGGCTTGTTGGCTTGTTGGTTTGTTGGTTTTTTGGTTTGTTGGTTTGTTGGTTTGTTGCTTTGTTGGTTTGTTGGCTTGTTGGTTTTTTGGTTTGTTGGTTTGTTGGTTTGTTGGTTTGCTGGCTTGTTGGCTTGTTGGTTTGTTAGTTTGTTAGTTTGTTGGCTTTTTGGTTACTTGGTTTGTTGGTTTGTTGGTTTGTTGGCTTGTTGGCTTGTTGGTTTGTTGGTTTGTTGGTTTATTTGTTTGTTGGTTTGTTGGCTTGTTGGTTTGTTGGTTTGTTGGTTCGTTGGTTTGTTGGCTTGTTGGTTTGTTGGTTTGTTGGCTTGTTGGCTTGTTGGTTTGTTGGTTTGTTGGCTTGTTGGTTACTTAGTTTGTTGGTTTGTTGGCATGGTGGTTTGTTGGTTTGTTGGTTTGTTGGCTTGTTGGTTTGTTGGTTTGTTGGCTTGTTGGCTTGTTGGTTTGTTGGTTTGTTGGGTTGTTGGTTTGTTGGCTTTTTGGCTTGTTGGTTTGTTGGTTTGTTAGTTTGTTGGTTTGTTGGCTTGTTGGCTTGTTGGTTTGTTGGTTTTATGGTTTGTTGGTTTGTTGGTTTGTTGGTTTGTTGGTTTATTTGTTTGTTGGTTTGTTGGCTTGTTGGTTTGTTGGTTTGTTGGTTTGTTGGCTTGTTGGTTTGTTGGTTTGTTGGTTTTTTGGTTTGTGGGTTTTTTGGTTTTTTGGTTTGTTGGTTTGTTGGTTTGTTGGTTTGTTGGTTTGTTGGCTTATTGGTTTGTTGGTTTGTTGGTTTGTTGGCTTGTTGGTTTGTTGGTTTGTTGGCTTGTTGGCTTGTTGGTTTGTTGGTTTGTTGGCTTGTTGGTTACTTAGTTTGTTGGTTTGTTGGCATGTTGGTTTGTTGGTATGTTGGTTTGTTGGTTTGTTGGGTTCGTCGTTTGTTGGCTTGTTGGCTTGTTGGTTTGTTGGTTTGTTGGTTTGTTGGCTTGTTGGTTTGTTGGTTTGTTGCCTTGTTGGTTTGTTAGTTTGTTGGTTTGTTGGTTTTTTGGTTTGTTGGTTTGTTGGTTTATTTGTTTGTTGGTTTGTTGGCTTGTTGGTTTGTTGGTTTGTTAGTTTGTTGGCTTGTTGGTTTGTTGCTTTGTTGGCTTGTTGGCTTGTTGGTTTGTTGGTTTGTTGGCTTGTTGGCTTGTTGTTTTGTTGGTTTGTTGGTTTGTTGGTTTATTTGTTTGTTAGTTTGTTAGTTTGTTGGCTTGTTGGCTTGTTGGTTTGTTGGTTTTTTGGTTTGTTGGTTTGTTGGTTTGTTGGTTTGTTGGTTTGTTGGTTTGTTGGTTTATTTGTTTGTTGGTTTGTTGGCTTGTTGGTTTGTTGGTTTGTTGGTTTGTTGGCTTGTTGGTTTGTGGGTTTTTTGGTTTTTTGGTTTGTTGGTTTGTTGGTTTGTTGGTTTGTTGGTTTGTTGGTTTGTTGGTTTGTTGGCTTGTTGGTTTGTTGGTTTGTTGATTTGTTGGCTTGTTGGTTTGTTGGTTTATTGGCTTGTTGGTTTGTTGGTTTGTTTGCTTGTTGGCTTGTTGCTTTGTTGGTTTGTTGGTTTGTTGGCTTGTTGGCTTGTTGGTTTGTTAGTTTGTTGGCTTTTTGGTTGCTTGGTGTGTTGGTTTATTGGTTTGTTGGCTTGTTGGTTTGTTGGCTTGTTGGTTTGTTGGTTCGTTGGCTTGTTGGCTTGTTGGTTTGTTGGTTTGTTGGTTTGTTGGTTTTTTGGTTTGTTGGTTTGTTGGTTTGTTGGTTTGTTGGTTTGTTGGCTTGTTGGTTTTTTGGTTTGTTGTTTTGTTGGTTTGTTGGTTTGCTGGCTTGTTGGCTTGTTGGTTTGTTAGTTTGTTAGTTTGTTGGCTTTTTGGTTACTTGGTTTGTTGGTTTGTTGGTTTGTTGGCTTGTTGGCTTGTTGGTTTGTTGGTTTGTTGGTTTATTTGTTTGTTGGTTTGTTGGCTTGTTGGTTTGTTGGTTTGTTGGTTTGTTGGTTTGTTGGCTTGTTGGTTTGTTGGTTTGTTGGCTTGTTGGCTTGTTGGTTTGTTGGTTTGTTGGCTTGTTGGTTTGTTGGTTTGTTGCCTTGTTGGTTTGTTAGTTTGTTGGTTTGTTGGTTTTTTGGTTTGTTGGTTTGTTGGTTTATTTGTTTGTTGGTTTGTTGGCTTGTTGGTTTGTTGGTTTGTTGGTTTGTTGGCTTGTTGGTTTGTGGGTTTGTTGGCTTGTTGGCTTGTTGGTTTGTTGGTTTGTTGGCTTGTTGGCTTGTTGGTTTGTTGGTTTGTTGGTTTGTTGGTTTATTTGTTTGTTAGTTTGTTAGTTTGTTGGCTTGTTGGCTTGTTGGTTTGTTGGTTTTTTGGTTTGTTGGTTTGTTGGTTTGTTGGTTTGTTGGTTTGTTGGTTTATTTGTTTGTTGGTTTGTTGGCTTGTTGGTTTGTTGGTTTGTTGGTTTGTTGGTTTGTTGTTTTTCGGTTTGTTGGTTTGTTGGTTTGTTGGTTTGTTGGTTTGTTGGTTTGTTGGTTTGTTGGTTTGTTGGTTTATTTGTTTGTTGGTTTGTTGGCTTGTTGGTTTGTTGGTTTGTTGGTTTGTTGGCTTGTTGGTTTGTTGGTTTGTCGGCTTGTTGGCTTGTTGGTTTGTTGGTTTGTTGGCTTGTTGGTTACTTAGTTTGTTGGTTTGTTGGCATGTTGGTTTTTTGGTATGTTGGTTTGTTGGCTTGTTGGTTTGTTGGTTTGTTGGTTTGTTGGTTTGTTGGCTTGTTGGTTTGTTGGTTTGTTGGCTTGTTGGCTTGTTGGTTTGTTGGTTTGTTGGCTTGTTGGTTTGTTGGTTTGTTGCCTTGTTGGTTTGTTAGTTTGTTGGTTTGTTGGTTTTTTGGTTTGTTGGTTTGTTGGTTTATTTGTTTGTTGGTTTGTTGGCTTGTTGGTTTGTTGGTTTGTTGGTTTGTTGGCTTGTTGGTTTGTGGGTTTGTTGGCTTGTTGGCTTGTTGGTTTGTTGGTTTGTTGGCTTGTTGGCTTGTTGGTTTGTTGGTTTGTTGGTTTGTTGGTTTATTTGTTTGTTAGTTTGTTAGTTTGTTGGCTTGTTGGCTTGTTGGTTTGTTGGTTTTTTGGTTTGTTGGTTTGTTGGTTTGTTGGTTTGTTGGTTTGTTGGCTTATTGGTTTGTTGGTTTGTTGGTTTGTTGGCTTGTTGGTTTGTTGGTTTGTTGGCTTGTTGGCTTGTTGGTTTGTTGGTTTGTTGGCTTGTTGGTTACTTAGTTTGTTGGTTTGTTGGCATGTTGGTTTGTTGGTATGTTGGTTTGTTGGTTTGTTGGGTTCGTCGTTTGTTGGCTTGTTGGCTTGTTGGTTTGTTGGTTTGTTGGTTTGTTGGCTTGTTGGTTTGTTGGTTTGTTGCCTTGTTGGTTTGTTAGTTTGTTGGTTTGTTGGTTTTTTGGTTTGTTGGTTTGTTGGTTTATTTGTTTGTTGGTTTGTTGGCTTGTTGGTTTGTTGGTTTGTTAGTTTGTTGGCTTGTTGGTTTGTTGCTTTGTTGGCTTGTTGGCTTGTTGGTTTGTTGGTTTGTTGGCTTGTTGGCTTGTTGTTTTGTTGGTTTGTTGGTTTGTTGGTTTATTTGTTTGTTAGTTTGTTAGTTTGTTGGCTTGTTGGCTTGTTGGTTTGTTGGTTTTTTGGTTTGTTGGTTTGTTGGTTTGTTGGTTTGTTGGTTTGTTGGTTTATTTGTTTGTTGGTTTGTTGGCTTGTTGGTTTGTTGGTTTGTTGGTTTGTTGGCTTGTTGGTTTGTGGGTTTTTTGGTTTTTTGGTTTGTTGGTTTGTTGGTTTGTTGGTTTGTTGGTTTGTTGGTTTGTTGGCTTGTTGGTTTGTTAGTTTGTTGATTTGTTGGCTTGTTGGTTTGTTGGTTTATTGGCTTGTTGGTTTGTTGGTTTGTTTGCTTGTTGGCTTGTTGCTTTGTTGGTTTGTTGGTTTGTTGGCTTGTTGGCTTGTTGGTTTGTTAGTTTGTTGGCTTTTTGGTTGCTTGGTGTGTTGGTTTATTGGTTTGTTGGCTTGTTGGTTTGTTGGCTTGTCGGTTTGTTGGTTTGTTGGCTTGTTGGCTTGTTGGTTTGTTGGTTTGTTGGTTTGTTGGTTTTTTGGTTTGTTGGTTTGTTGGTTTGTTGGCTTGTTGGTTTGTTGGTTTTTTGGTTTGTTGGTTTGTTGGTTTGTTGGTTTGTTGGTTTGTTGGCTTATTGGTTTGTTGGTTTGTTGGTTTGTTGGCTTGTTGGTTTGTTGGTTTGTTGGCTTGTTGGCTTGTTGGTTTGTTGGTTTGTTGGCTTGTTGGTTACTTAGTTTGTTGGTTTGTTGGCATGTTGGTTTGTTGGTATGTTGGTTTGTTGGTTTGTTGGGTTCGTCGTTTGTTGGCTTGTTGGCTTGTTGGTTTGTTGGTTTGTTGGTTTGTTGGCTTGTTGGTTTGTTGGTTTGTTGCCTTGTTGGTTTGTTAGTTTGTTGGTTTGTTGGTTTTTTGGTTTGTTGGTTTGTTGGTTTATTTGTTTGTTGGTTTGTTGGCTTGTTGGTTTGTTGGTTTGTTAGTTTGTTGGCTTGTTGGTTTGTTGCTTTGTTGGCTTGTTGGCTTGTTGGTTTGTTGGTTTGTTGGCTTGTTGGCTTGTTGTTTTGTTGGTTTGTTGGTTTGTTGGTTTATTTGTTTGTTAGTTTGTTAGTTTGTTGGCTTGTTGGCTTGTTGGTTTGTTGGTTTTTTGGTTTGTTGGTTTGTTGGTTTGTTGGTTTGTTGGTTTGTTGGTTTATTTGTTTGTTGGTTTGTTGGCTTGTTGGTTTGTTGGTTTGTTGGTTTGTTGGCTTGTTGGTTTGTGGGTTTTTTGGTTTTTTGGTTTGTTGGTTTGTTGGTTTGTTGGTTTGTTGGTTTGTTGGTTTGTTGGCTTGTTGGTTTGTTAGTTTGTTGATTTGTTGGCTTGTTGGTTTGTTGGTTTATTGGCTTGTTGGTTTGTTGGTTTGTTTGCTTGTTGGCTTGTTGCTTTGTTGGTTTGTTGGTTTGTTGGCTTGTTGGCTTGTTGGTTTGTTAGTTTGTTGGCTTTTTGGTTGCTTGGTGTGTTGGTTTATTGGCTTGTTGGCTTGTTGGTTTGTTGGCTTGTCGGTTTGTTGGTTTGTTGGCTTGTTGGCTTGTTGGTTTGTTGGTTTGTTGGTTTGTTGGTTTTTTGGTTTGTTGGTTTGTTGGTTTGTTGGTTTGTTGGTTTGTTGGCTTGTTGGTTTTTTGGTTTGTTGTTTTGTTGGTTTGTTGGTTTGCTGGCTTGTTGGCTTGTTGGTTTGTTAGTTTGTTAGTTTGTTGGCTTTTTGGTTACTTGGTTTGTTGGTTTGTTGGTTTGTTGGCTTGTTGGCTTGTTGGTTTGTTGGTTTGTTGGTTTATTTGTTTGTTGGTTTGTTGGCTTGTTGGTTTGTTGGTTTGTTGGTTTGTTGGTTTGTTGGCTTGTTGGTTTGTTGGTTTGTTGGCTTGTTGGCTTGTTGGTTTGTTGGTTTGTTGGCTTGTTGGTTTGTTGGTTTGTTGCCTTGTTGGTTTGTTAGTTTGTTGGTTTGTTGGTTTTTTGGTTTGTTGGTTTGTTGGTTTATTTGTTTGTTGGTTTGTTGGCTTGTTGGTTTGTTGGTTTGTTGGTTTGTTGGCTTGTTGGTTTGTGGGTTTGTTGGCTTGTTGGCTTGTTGGTTTGTTGGTTTGTTGGCTTGTTGGCTTGTTGCTTTGTTGGTTTGTTGGTTTGTTGGTTTATTTGTTTGTTAGTTTGTTAGTTTGTTGGCTTGTTGGCTTGTTGGTTTGTTGGTTTTTTGGTTTGTTGGTTTGTTGGTTTGTTGGTTTGTTGGTTTGTTGGTTTATTTGTTTGTTGGTTTGTTGGCTTGTTGGTTTGTTGGTTTGTTGGTTTGTTGGTTTGTTGGTTTTTCGGTTTGTTGGTTTGTTGGTTTGTTGGTTTGTTGGTTTGTTGGTTTGTTGGTTTGTTGGTTTGTTGGTTTATTTGTTTGTTGGTTTGTTGGCTTGTTGGTTTGTTGGTTTGTTGGTTTGTTGGCTTGTTGGTTTGTTGGTTTGTCGGCTTGTTGGCTTGTTGGTTTGTTGGTTTGTTGGCTTGTTGGTTACTTAGTTTGTTGGTTTGTTGGCATGTTGGTTTTTTGGTATGTTGGTTTGTTGGCTTGTTGGTTTGTTGGTTTGTTGGCTTGTTGGCTTGTTGGTTTGTTGGTTTGTTGGTTTGTTGGTTTGTTGGCTTGTTGGTTTGTTGGTTTGTTGGTTTGTTGGCTTGTTGGTTTGTTAGTTTGTTGGTTTGTTGGTTTGTTGGTTTGTTGGTTTGTTGGTTTATTTGTTTGTTGGTTTGTTGGCTTGTTGGTTTGTTGGTTTGTTGGTTTGTTGGCTTGTTGGCTTGTTGGTTTGTCGGCTTGTTGGCTTGTTGGTTTGTTGGTTTGTTGGCTTGTTGGTTACTTAGTTTGTTGGTTTGTTGGCATGTTGGTTTTTTGGTATGTTGGTTTCTTGGCTTGTTGGTTTGTTGGTTTGTTGGCTTGTTGGCTTGTTGGTTTGTTGGTTTGTTGGTTTGTTGGTTTGTTGGCTTGTTGGTTTGTTGGTTTGTTGGTTTGTTGGCTTGTTGGTTTGTTAGTTTGTTGGTTTGTTGGTTTGTTGGTTTGTTGGTTTGTAGGTTTATTTGTTTGTTGGTTTGTTGGCTTGTTGGTTTGTTGGTTTGTTGGTTTGTTGGCTTGTTGGTTTGTTGATTTGTTGGCTTGTTGGCTTGTTGGTTTGTTGGTTTGTTGGCTTGCTGGCTTATTGGTTTGTTGGTTTGTTGGTTTTTTGGTTTGTTGGCTTGTTCGTTTGTTGGTTTATTGGCTTGTTGGTTTGTTGGTTTGTTGGTTTGTTGGCTTGTTGGCTTGTTGGTTTGTTGGTTTGTTGGCTTGTTGGTTTGTTGGTTTGTTGGCTTGTTGGCTTGTTGCTTTGTTGGTTTGTTGGTTTGTTGGCTTGTCGGCTTGTTGGTTTGTTAGTTTGTTGGCTTTTTGGTTACTTGGTTTGTTGGTTTGTTGGTTTGTTGGCTTGTTGGTTTGTTGGCTTGTTGGTTTGTTGGTTTGTTGGTTTGTTGGTTTGTTGGTTTGTTGGTTTTTTGGTTTGTTGGTTTATTTGTTTGTTGGTTTGTTGGCTTGTTGGTTTGTTGGTTTGTTGGTTTGTTGGGTTGTTGGTTTGTTGGTTTGTTGGTTTGTTGGCTTGTTGGCTTGTTGGTTTGTTGGTTTGTTGGCTTGTTGGTTTGTTGGTTTGTTGGTTTGTTGGCTTGTTGGCTGGTTGGTTTGTTGGTTTGTTGGCTTGTTGGTTTGTTGGTTTGTTGGTTTGTTGGTTTGTTGGCTTGCTGGCTTATTGGTTTGTTGGTTTGTTGGTTTTTTGGTTTGTTGGCTTGTTCGTTTGTTGGTTTATTGGCTTGTTGGTTTGTTGGTTTGTTGGTTTGTTGGCTTGTTGGCTTGTTGGTTTGTTGGTTTGTTGGCTTGTTGGTTTGTTGGTTTGTTGGCTTGTTGGCTTGTTGCTTTGTTGGTTTGTTGGTTTGTTGGCTTGTTGGCTTGTTGATTTGTTAGTTTGTTGGCTTTTTGGTTACTTGGTTTGTTGGTTTGTTGGTTTGTTGGCTTGTTGGTTTGTTGGTTTGTTGGTTTGTTGGCTTGTTGGCTTGTTGGTTTGTTGGTTTGTTGGCTTGTTGGTTTGTTGGTTTGTTGGTTTGTTGGCTTGTTGGCTTGTTGCTTTGTTGGTTCGTTGGTTTGGTGGCTTGTTGGCTTGTTGGTTTGTTGGCTTGTTGGCTTGTTGGTTTGTTGGTTTGTTTGTTTGTTGGCTTATTGGTTTGTTGGTTTGTTGGCTTGTTGGTTTGTTGGTTTGTTGGTTTGTTGGCTTGTTGGTTTGTTGGTTTAATGGCTTTTTGGCTTGTTGCTTTGTTCGTTTGATGGTTTGTTGGTTTGTTGGTTTTTTGGTTTGTTGGTTTGTTGGTTTGTTGGCTTGTTGGCTTGTTGGTTTGTTGGTTTGTTGGCTTGTTAGTTTGTTAGTTTGTTAGTTTGTTGGCTTGTTCGCTTGTTGGTTTGTTGGTTTTTTGGTTTGTTGGTTTGTTGGTTTGTTGGTTTGTTGGTTTGTTGGTTTGTTGGTTTATTTGTTTGTTGGTTTGTTGGCTTGTTGGTTTGTTGGTTTGTTGGTTTGTTGGCTTGTTGGTTTCTGGGTTTTTTGATTTTTTGGTTTGTTGGTTTGTTGGTTTGTTGGTTTGTTGGTTTGTTGGTTTGTTGGTTTGTTGGCTTGTTGGTTTGTTGGTTTGTTGATTTGTTGGCTTGTGGGCTTGTTGGTTTGTTGGTTTGTTGGCTTGTTGGTTTGTTGGTTTGTTTGCTGGTTGGCTTGTTGCTTTGTTGGTTTGTTGGTTTGTTGGCTTGTTGGCTTGTTGGTTTGTTGGTTTGTTGGCTTTTTTGTTACTTGGTGTGTTGGTTTGTTGGCTTTTTTGTTACTTGGTGTGTTGGTTTGTTGGTTTGTTGGCTTGTTGGTTTGTTGGCTTGTTGGTTTGTTGGTTCGTTGGCTTGTTGGCTTGTTGGTTTGTTGGTTTTTTGGTTTGTTGGTTTGTTGGTTTGTTGGTTTGTTGGTTTGTTGGCTTGTTGGTTTTTTGGTTTGTTGGTTTGTTGGTTTGTTGGTTTGCTGGCTTGTTGGCTTGTTGGTTTGTAAGTTTGTTAGTTTGTCGGCTTTTTGGTTACTTGGTTTGTTGGTTTGTTGGTTTGTTGGCTTGTTGGCTTGTTGGTTTGTTGGTTTGTTGGTTTATTTGTTTGTTGGTTTGTTGGCTTGTTGGTTTGTTGGTTTGTTGGTTCGTTGGTTTGTTGGCTTGTTGGTTTGTTGGTTTGTTGGCTTGTTGGCTTGTTGGTTTGTTGGTTTGTTGGCTTGTTGGTTACTTAGTTTGTTGGTTTGTTGGCATGTTGGTTTGTTGGTTTGTTGGTTTGTTGGCTTGTTGGTTTGTTGGTTTGTTGGCTTGTTGGCTTGTTGGTTTGATGGTTTGTTGGGTTGTTGGTTTGTTGGCTTTTTGGCTTTTGGTTTGTTGGTTTGTTAGTTTGTTGGTTTGTTGGCTTGTTGGCTTGTTGGTTTGTTGGTTTTATGGTTTGTTGGTTTGTTGGTTTGTTGGTTTGTTGGTTTATTTGTTTGTTGGTTTGTTGGCTTGTTGGTTTGTTGGTTTGTTGGTTTGTTGGCTTGTTGGTTTGTTGGTTTGTTGGTTTTTTGGTTTGTGGGTTTTTTGGTTTTTTGGTTTGTTGGTTTGTTGGTTTGTTGGTTTGTTGGTTTGTTGGCTTATTGGTTTGTTGGTTTGTTGGTTTGTTGGCTTGTTGGTTTGTTGGTTTGTTGGCTTGTTGGCTTGTTGGTTTGTTGGTTTGTTGGCTTGTTGGTTACTTAGTTTGTTGGTTTGTTGGCATGTTGGTTTGTTGGTATGTTGGTTTGTTGGTTTGTTGGTTTCTTCATTTGTTGGCTTGTTGGCTTGTTGGTTTGTTGGTTTGTTGGTTTGTTGGCTTGTTGGTTTGTTGGTTTGTTGCCTTGTTGGTTTGTTAGTTTGTTGGTTTGTTGGTTTTTTGGTTTGTTGGTTTGTTGGTTTATTTGTTTGTTGGTTTGTTGGCTTGTTGGTTTGTTGGTTTGTTGGTTTGTTGGCTTGTTGGTTTGTTGGTTTGTTGGCTTGTTGGCTTGTTGGTTTGTTGGTTTGTTGGCTTGCTGGCTTGTTGGTTTGTTGGTTTGTTGGTTTGTTGGTTTATTTGTTTGTTAGTTTGTTAGTTTGTTGGCTTGTTGGCTTGTTGGTTTGTTGGTTTTTTGGTTTGTTGGTTTGTTGGTTTGTTGGTTTGTTGGTTTGTTGGTTTATTTGTTTGTTGGTTTGTTGGCTTGTTGGTTTGTTGGTTTGTTGGTTTATTTGTTTGTTGGTTTGTTGGCTTGTTAGTTTGTTAGTTTGTTGGCTTGTTGGCTTGTTGGTTTGTTGGTTTTTTGGTTTGTTGGTTTGTTGGTTTGTTGGTTTGTTGGTTTGTTGGTTTATTTGTTTGTTGGTTTGTTGGTTTGTTGGTTTGTTGGTTTGTTGGTTTATTTGTTTGTTGGTTTGTTGGCTTGTTGGTTTGTTGGTTTGTTGGTTTGTTGGCTTGTTGGGTTGTGGGTTTTTTGGTTTTTTGGTTTGTTGGTTTGTTGGTTTGTTGGTTTGTTAGTTTGTTGGTTTGTTGGTTTGTTGGCTTGTTGGTTTGTTGGTTTGTTGATTTGTTGGCTTGTTGGCTTGTTGGTTTGTTGGTTTGTTGGTTTGTTGGTTTGTTGGCTTGTTGGCTTGTTGGTTTGTTTGCTTGTTGGCTTGTTGCTTTGTTGGTTTGTTGGTTTGTTGGCTTGTTGGCTTGTTGGTTTGTTAGTTTGTTGGCTTTTTGGTTGCTTGGTGTGTTGGTTTGTTGGTTTGTTGGCTTGTTGGTTTGTTGGCTTGTTGGTTTGTTTGTTCGTTGGCTTGTTGGCTTCTTGGTTTGTTGGTTTGTTGGTTTGTTGGTTTTTTGGTTTGTTGGTTTGTTGGTTTGTTGGTTTGTTGGTTTGTTGGCTTGTTGGTTTTTTGGTTTGTTGTTTTGTTGGTTTGTTGGTTTGCTGGCTTGTTGGCTTGTTGGTTTGTTAGTTTGTTAGTTTGTTGGCTTTTTGGTTACTTGGTTTGTTGGTTTGTTGGTTTGTTGGCTTGTTGGCTTGTTGGTTTGTTGGTTTGTTGGTTTATTTGTTTGTTGGTTTGTTGGCTTGTTGGTTTGTTGGTTTGTTGGTTTGTTGGTTTGTTGGCTTGTTGGTTTGTTGGTTTGTTGGCTTGTTGGCTTGTTGGTTTGTTGGTTTGTTGGCTTGTTGGTTACTTAGTTTGTTGGTTTGTTGGCATGTTGGTTTGTTGGTTTGTTGGTTTGTTGGCTTGTTGGTTTGTTGGTTTGTTGGCTTGTTGGCTTGTTGGTTTGTTGGTTTGTTGGGTTGTTGGTTTGTTGGCTTTTTGGCTTGTTGGTTTGTTGGTTTGTTAGTTTGTTGGTTTGTTGGCTTGTTGGCTTGTTGGTTTGTTAGTTTTATGGTTTGTTGGTTTGTTGGTTTGTTGGTTTGTTGGTTTGTTGGTTTATTTGTTTGTTGGTTTGTTGGCTTGTTGGTTTGTTGGTTTGTTGGTTTGTTGGCTTGTTGGTTTGTTGGTTTGTTGGTTTTTTGGTTTGTTGGTTTGTTGGTTTGTTGGTTTGTTGGTTTTTTTGTTTGTTGGCTTGTTGGCTTGTTTGTTTGTTGGTTTGTTGGTTTGTTGGCTTGTTGGTTTGTTGGCTTGTTGGCTTGTTGGCTTGTTGGTTTGTTGGTTTGTTGGCTTGTTGGTTACTTAGTTTGTTGGTTTGTTGGCATGTTGGTTTGTTGATATGTTGGTTTGTTGGCTTGTTGGTTTCTTGGTTTGTTGGCTTGTTGGCTTGTTGGTTTGTTGGTTTGTTGGCTTGTTGGCTTGTTGGTTTGTTGGTTTGTTGGCTTGTTGGTTTGTTAGTTTGTTGGTTTGTTGGTTTTTTGGTTTGTTGGTTTGTTGGCTTGTTGGCTTGTTGGTTTGATGGTTTGTTGGTTTGTTGGCTTGTTGGTTTGTTGGTTTGTTGGTTTGTCGGTTTGTTGGCTTGTTGGTTTGTTGGTTTGTTGGCTTGTTGGTTTGTTGGTTTGTTGGTTTGTTGGCTTGTTGGCTTGTTGGTTTGTTGGTTTGTTGGCTTGTTGGTTTGTTGGTTTGTTGTCTTGTTGGCTTGTTGCTTTGTTGGCTTGTTGGCTTGTTGGTTTGTTGGTTTGTTGGCTTGTTGGTTACTTAGTTTGTTGGTTTGTTGGCATGTTGGTTTGTTGGTTTGTTGGTTTGTTGGCTTGTTGGTTTGTTGGTTTGTTGGTTTGTTGGCTTGTTGGTTTGTTGGTTTGTTGGGTTGTTGGTTTGTTGGCTTTTTGGCTTGTTGGTTTGTTGGTTTGTTAGTTTGTGTGTTTGTTGGCTTGTTGGCTTGTTGGTTTGTTGGTTTTATGGTTTGTTGGTTTGTTGGTTTGTTGGTTTGTTGGTTTATTTGTTTGTTGGTTTGTTGGCTTGTTGGTTTGTTGGTTTGTTGGCTTGTTGGCTTGTTGGTTTGTTGGTTTGTTGGCTTGTTGGTTACTTAGTTTGTTGGTTTGTTGGCATGTTGGTTTGTTGGTATGTTGGTTTGTTGGTTTGTTGGTTTCTTCGTTTGTTGGCTTGTTGGCTTGTTGGTTTGTTGGTTTGTTGGTTTGTTGGCTTGTTGGTTTGTTGGTTTGTTGCCTTGTTGGTTTGTTAGTTTGTTGGTTTGTTGGTTTTTTGGTTTGTTGGTTTGTTGGTTTATTTGTTTGTTGGTTTGTTGGCTTGTTGGTTTGTTGGTTTGTTGGTTTGTTGGCTTGTTGGTTTGTTGGTTTGTTGGTTTGTTGGCTTGTTGGCTTGTTGGTTTGTTGGTTTGTTGGCTTGTTGGCTTGTTGGTTTGTTGGTTTGTTGGTTTGTTGGTTTATTTGTTTGTTAGTTTGTTAGTTTGTTGGCTTGTTGGCTTGTTGGTTTGTTGGTTTTTTGGTTTGTTGGTTTGTTGGTTTGTTGGTTTGTTGGTTTATTTGTTTGTTGGTTTGTTGGCTTGTTGGTTTGTTGGTTTGTTGGTTTGTTGGCTTGTTGGTTTGTGGGTTTTTTGGTTTTTTGGTTTGTTGGTTTGTTGGTTTGTTGGTTTGTTGGTTTGTTGGTTTGTTGGTTTGTTGGCTTGTTGGTTTGTTGGTTTGTTGATTTGTTGGCTTGTTGGCTTGTTGGTTTGTTGGTTTGTTGGTTTGTTGGCTTGTTGGTTTGTTGGTTTGTTTGCTTGTTGGCTTGTTGCTTTGTTGGTTTGTTGGTTTGTTGGCTTGTCGGCTTGTTGGTTTGTTAGTTTGTTGGCTTTTTGGTTGCTTGGTGTGTTGGTTTGTTGGTTTGTTGGCTTGTTGGTTTGTTGGCTTGTTGGTTTGTTGGTTCGTTGGCTTGTTGGCTTGTTGGTTTGTTGGTTTGTTGGTTTGTTGGTTTTTTGGTTTGTTGGTTTGTTGGTTTGTTGGTTTGTTGGTTTGTTGGTTTGTTGGTTTGTTGGCTTGTTGGTTTTTTGGTTTGTTGTTTTGTTGGTTTGTTGGTTTGCTGGCTTGTTGGCTTGTTGGTTTGTTAGTTTGTTAGTTTGTTGGCTTTTTGGTTACTTGGTTTGTTGGTTTGTTGGTTTGTTGGCTTGTTGGCTTGTTGGTTTGTTGGTTTGTTGGTTTATTTGTTTGTTGGTTTGTTGGTTTGTTGGTTTGTTGGTTTGTTGGTTTGTTGGCTTGTTGGTTTGTTGGTTTGTTGGTTTATTTGTTTGTTGGTTTGTTGGTTTGTTGGTTTGTTGGTTTGTTGGTTTGTTGGCTTGTTGGTTTGTTGGTTTGTTGGCTTGTTGGCTTGTTGGTTTGTTGGTTTGTTGGCTTGTTGGTTACTTAGTTTGGTTTGTTGGTTTGTTGGCTTGTTTGTTTGTTGGTTTGTTGGCTTGTTGGCTTGTTGCTTTGTTTGTTTTTTTGATTTGTTGGCTTGTTGGCTTGTTGGTTTGTTAATTTGTTGGCTTTTTGGTTACTTGGTTTGTTGGTTTGTTGGTTTGTTGGCTTGTGGGTTTGTTGGCTTGTTGGTTTGTTGGTTTGCTGGTTTGTTGGCTTGTTGGCTTGTTGGTTTGTTGGCTTGTTGGTTACTTAGTTTGTTGGTTTGTTGGTTTGTTGGTTTGTTGGCTTGTTGGCTTGTTGGTTTGTTGGTTTGTTGGTTTGTTGGTTTGTTGGCTTGTTGGTTTGTTGGTTTGTTGGTTTGTTGGTTTGTTGGTTTGTTGGCTTGTTGGTTTGTTGGTTTGTTGGCTTGTTGGCTTGTTGGTTTGTTGGTTTGTTGGGTTGTTGGTTTGTTGGCTTTTTGGCTTGTTGGTTTGTTGGTTTGTTAGTTTGTTGGTTTGTTGGCTTGTTGGCTTGTTGGTTTGTTGGTTTTATGGTTTGTTGGTTTGTTGGTTTGTTGGTTTGTTGGTTTATTTGTTTGTTGGTTTGTTGGCTTGTTGGTTTGTTGGTTTGTTGGCTTGTTGGCTTGTTGGTTTGTTGGTTTGTTGGCTTGTTGGTTACTTAGTTTGTTGGCTTGTTGGCTTGTTGGTTTGTTGGTTTGTTGGCTTGTTGGCTTGTTGGTTTGTTGGTTTGTTGGTTTGTTGGTTTGTTGGCTTGTTGGTTTGTTGGTTTGTTGGTTTGTTGGTTTGTTGGCTTGTTGGCTTGTTGGTTTGTTGGTTTGTTGGGTTGTTGGTTTGTTGGCTTTTTGGCTTGTTGGTTTGTTGGTTTGTTAGTTTGTTGGTTTGTTGGCTTGTTGGCTTGTTGGTTTGTTGGTTTTATGGTTTGTTGGTTTGTTGGTTTGTTGGTTTGTTGGTTTGTTGGTTTGTTGGCTTGTTGGTTTATTGGTTTGTTGCCTTGTTGGTTTGTTAGTTTGTTGGTTTGTTGGTTTTTTGGTTTGTTGGTTTGTTGGTTTATTTGTTTGTTGGTTTGTTGGCTTGTTGGTTTGTTGGTTTGTTGGTTTGTTGGCTTGTTGGTTTGTTGGTTTGTTGGCTTGTTGGCTTGTTGGTTTGTTGGTTTGTTGGCTTGTTGGCTTGTTGGTTTGTTGGTTTGTTGGTTTGTTGGTTTATTTGTTTGTTAGTTTGTTAGTTTGTTGACTTGTTGGCTTGTTGGTTTGTTGGTTTTTTGATTTGTTGGCTTGTTGGCTTGTTGGTTTGTTGGTTTGTTGGTTTGTTGGCTTGTTGGTTTGTTGGTTTGTTTGCTTGTTGGCTTGTTGCTTTGTTGGTTTGTTGGTTTGTTGGCTTGTTGGCTTGTTGGTTTGTTAGTTTGTTGGCTTTTTGGTTGCTTGGTGTGTTGGTTTGTTGGTTTGTTGGCTTGTTGGTTTGTTGGCTTGTTGGTTTGTTGGTTCGTTGGCTTGTTGGCTTGTTGGTTTGTTGGTTTGTTGGTTTCTTGGTTTTTTGGTTTGTTGGTTTGTTGGTTTGTTGGTTTGTTGGTTTGTTGGTTTGTTGGTTTGTTGGCTTGTTGGTTTTTTGGTTTGTTGTTTTGTTGGTTTGTTGGTTTGCTGGCTTGTTGGCTTGTTGGTTTGTTAGTTTGTTAGTTTGTTGGCTTTTTGGTTACTTGGTTTGTTGGTTTGTTGGTTTGTCGGCTTGTTGGCTTGTTGGTTTGTTGGTTTGTTGGTTTATTTGTTTGTTGGTTTGTTGGTTTGTTGGTTTGTTGGTTTGTTGGTTTGTTGGCTTGTTGGTTTGTTGGTTTGTTGGTTTATTTGTTTGTTGGTTTGTTGGTTTGTTGGTTTGTTGGTTTGTTGGTTTGTTGGCTTGTTGGTTTGTTGGTTTGTTGGCTTGTTGGCTTGTTGGTTTGTTGGTTTGTTGGCTTGTTGGTTACTTAGTTTGGTTTGTTGGTTTGTTGGCTTTTTTGTTTGTTGGTTTGTTGGCTTGTTGGCTTGTTGCTTTGTTTGTTTTTTTGATTTGTTGGCTTGTTGGCTTGTTGGTTTGTTAGTATGTTGGCTTTTTGGTTACTTGGTTTGTTGGTTTGTTGGTTTGTTGGCTTGTTGGCTTGTTGGTTTGTTGGTTTGTTGGTTTATTTGTTTGTTGGTTTGTTGGTTTGTTGGTTTGTTGGTTTGTTGGTTTGTTGGCTTGTTGGTTTGTTGGTTTGTTGGTTTATTTGTTTGTTGGTTTGTTGGTTTGTTGGTTTGTTGGTTTGTTGGTTTGTTGGCTTGTTGGTTTGTTGGTTTGTTGGCTTGTTGGCTTGTTGGTTTGTTGGTTTGTTGGCTTGTTGGTTACTTAGTTTGTTGGTTTGTTGGCATGTTGGTTTGTTGGTATGTTGGTTTGTTGGCTTGTTGGCTTGTTGGTTTGTTGGTTTGTTGGTTTGTTGGCTTGTTGGTTTGTTGGTTTGTTGCCTTGTTGGTTTGTTAGTTTGTTGGTTTGTTGGTTTTTTGGTTTGTTGGTTTGTTGGTTTATTTGTTTGTTGGTTTGTTGGCTTGTTGGTTTGTTGGTTTGTTGGTTTGTTGGCTTGTTGGTTTGTTGGTTTGTTGGCTTGTTGGCTTGTTGGTTTGTTGGTTTGTTGGCTTGTTGGCTTGTTGGTTTGTTGGTTTGTTGGTTTGTTGGTTTATTTGTTTGTTAGTTTGTTAGTTTGTTGACTTGTTGGCTTGTTGGTTTGTTGGTTTTTTGATTTGTTGGCTTGTTGGCTTGTTGGTTTGTTGGTTTGTTGGTTTGTTGGCTTGTTGGTTTGTTGGTTTGTTTGCTTGTTGGCTTGTTCCTTTGTTGGTTTGTTGGTTTGTTGGCTTGTTGGCTTGTTGGTTTGTTAGTTTGTTGGCTTTTTGGTTGCTTGGTGTGTTGGTTTGTTGGTTTGTTGGCTTGTTGGTTTGTTGGCTTGTTGGTTTGTTGGTTCGTTGGCTTGTTGGCTTGTTGGTTTGTTGGTTTGTTGGTTTGTTGGTTTTTTGGTTTGTTGGTTTGTTGGTTTGTTGGTTTGTTGGTTTGTTGGTTTGTTGGTTTGTTGGCTTGTTGGTTTTTTGGTTTGTTGTTTTGTTGGTTTGTTGGTTTGCTGGCTTGTTGGCTTGTTGGTTTGTTAGTTTGTTAGTTTGTTGGCTTTTTGGTTACTTGGTTTGTTGGTTTGTTGGTTTGTTGGCTTGTTGGCTTGTTGGTTTGTTGGTTTGTTGGTTTATTTGTTTGTTGGTTTGTTGGTTTGTTGGTTTGTTGGTTTGTTGGTTTGTTGGCTTGTTGGTTTGTTGGTTTGTTGGTTTATTTGTTTGTTGGTTTGTTGGTTTGTTGGTTTGTTGGTTTGTTGGTTTGTTGGCTTGTTGGTTTGTTGGTTTGTTGGCTTGTTGGCTTGTTGGTTTGTTGGTTTGTTGGCTTGTTGGTTACTTAGTTTGGTTTGTTGGTTTGTTGGCTTGTTTGTTTGTTGGTTTGTTGGCTTGTTGGCTTGTTGCTTTGTTTGTTTTTTTGATTTGTTGGCTTGTTGGCTTGTTGGTTTGTTAGTTTGTTGGCTTTTTGGTTACTTGGTTTGTTGGTTTGTTGGTTTGTTGGCTTGTTGGCTTGTTGGTTTGTTGGTTTGTTGGTTTATTTGTTTGTTGGTTTGTTGGTTTGTTGGTTTGTTGGTTTGTTGGTTTGTTGGTTTGTTGGCTTGTTGGTTTGTTGGTTTGTTGGTTTATTTGTTTGTTGGTTTGTTGGTTTGTTGGTTTGTTGGTTTGTTGGTTTGTTGGCTTGTTGGTTTGTTGGTTTGTTGGCTTGTTGGCTTGTTGGTTTGTTGGTTTGTTGGCTTGTTGGTTACTTAGTTTGGTTTGTTGGTTTGTTGGCTTGTTTGTTTGTTGGTTTGTTGGCTTGTTGGCTTGTTGCTGTGTTTGTTTTTTTGATTTGTTGGCTTGTTGGCTTGTTGGTTTGTTAATTTGTTGGCTTTTTGGTTACTTGGTTTGTTGGTTTGTTGGTTTGTTGGCTTGTGGGTTTGTTGGCTTGTTGGTTTGTTGGTTTGCTGGTTTGTTGGCTTGTTGGCTTGTTGGTTTGTTGGCTTGTTGGTTACTTAGTTTGTTGGTTTGTTGGTTTGTTGGTTTGTTGGCTTGTTGGCTTGTTGGTTTGTTGGTTTGTTGGTTTGTTGGTTTGTTGGCTTGTTGGTTTGTTGGTTTGTTGGTTTGTTGGTTTGTTGGTTTGTTGGCTTGTTGGTTTGTTGGTTTGTTGGCTTGTTGGCTTGTTGGTTTGTTGGTTTGTTGGGTTGTTGGTTTGTTGGCTTTTTGGCTTGTTGGTTTGTTGGTTTGTTAGTTTGTTGGTTTGTTGGCTTGTTGGCTTGTTGGTTTGTTGGTTTTATGGTTTGTTGGTTTGTTGGTTTGTTGTTTTGTTGGTTTATTTGTTTGTTGGTTTGTTGGCTTGTTGGTTTGTTGGTTTGTTGGCTTGTTGGCTTGTTGGTTTGTTGGTTTGTTGGCTTGTTGGTTACTTAGTTTGTTGGTTTGTTGGCATGTTGGTTTGTTGGTATGTTGGTTTGTTGGCTTGTTGGCTTGTTGGTTTGTTGGTTTGTTGGTTTGTTGGCTTGTTGGTTTGTTGGTTTGTTGCCTTGTTGGTTTGTTAGTTTGTTGATTTGTTGGTTTTTTGGTTTGTTGGTTTGTTGGTTTATTTGTTTGTTGGTTTGTTGGCTTGTTGGTTTGTTGGTTTGTTGGTTTGTTGGCTTGTTGGTTTGTTGGTTTGTTGGCTTGTTGGCTTGTTGGTTTGTTGGTTTGTTGGCTTGTTGGCTTGTTGGTTTGTTGGTTTGTTGGTTTGTTGGTTTATTTGTTTGTTAGTTTGTTAGTTTGTTGACTTGTTGGCTTGTGGGTTTGTTGGTTTTTTGATTTGTTGGCTTGTTGGCTTGTTGGTTTGTTGGTTTGTTGGTTTGTTGGCTTGTTGGTTTGTTGGTTTGTTTGCTTGTTGGCTTGTTGCTTTGTTGGTTTGTTGGTTTGTTGGCTTGTTGGCTTGTTGGTTTGTTAGTTTGTTGGCTTTTTGGTTGCTTGGTGTGTTGGTTTGTTGGTTTGTTGGCTTGTTGGTTTGTTGGCTTGTTGGTTTGTTGGTTCGTTGGCTTGTTGGCTTGTTGGTTTGTTGGTTTGTTGGTTTGTTGGTTTTTTGGTTTGTTGGTTTGTTGGTTTGTTGGTTTGTTGGTTTGTTGGTTTGTTGGTTTGTTGGCTTGTTGGTTTTTTGGTTTGTTGTTTTGTTGGTTTGTTGGTTTGCTGGCTTGTTGGCTTGTTGGTTTGTTAGTTTGTTAGTTTGTTGGCTTTTTGGTTACTTGGTTTGTTGGTTTGTTGGTTTGTTGGCTTGTTGGCTTGTTGGTTTGTTGGTTTGTTGGTTTATTTGTTTGTTGGTTTGTTGGTTTGTTGGTTTGTTGGTTTGTTGGTTTGTTGGCTTGTTGGTTTGTTGGTTTGTTGGTTTATTTGTTTGTTGGTTTGTTGGTTTGTTGGTTTGTTGGTTTGTTGGTTTGTTGGCTTGTTGGTTTGTTGGTTTGTTGGCTTGTTGGCTTGTTGGTTTGTTGGTTTGTTGGCTTGTTGGTTACTTAGTTTGGTTTGTTGGTTTGTTGGCTTGTTTGTTTGTTGGTTTGTTGGCTTGTTGGCTTGTTGCTTTGTTTGTTTTTTTGATTTGTTGGCTTGTTGGCTTGTTGGTTTGTTAATTTGTTGGCTTTTTGGTTACTTGGTTTGTTGGTTTGTTGGTTTGTTGGCTTGTGGGTTTGTTGGCTTGTTGGTTTGTTGGTTTGCTGGTTTGTTGGCTTGTTGGCTTGTTGGTTTGTTGGCTTGTTGGTTACTTAGTTTGTTGGTTTGTTGGTTTGTTGGCTTGTTGGCTTGTTGGTTTGTTGGTTTGTTGGTTTGTTGGTTTGTTGGCTTGTTGGTTTGTTGGTTTGTTGGTTTGTTGGTTTGTTGGTTTGTTGGCTTGTTGGTTTGTTGGTTTGTTGGCTTGTTGGCTTGTTGGTTTGTTGGTTTGTTGGGTTGTTGGTTTGTTGGCTTTTTGGCTTGTTGGTTTGTTGGTTTGTTAGTTTGTTGGTTTGTTGGCTTGTTGGCTTGTTGGTTTGTTGGTTTTATGGTTTGTTGGTTTGTTGGTTTGTTGGTTTGTTGGTTTATTTGTTTGTTGGTTTGTTGGCTTGTTGGTTTGTTGGTTTGTTGGCTTGTTGGCTTGTTGGTTTGTTGGTTTGTTGGCTTGTTGGTTACTTAGTTTGTTGGTTTGTTGGCATGTTGGTTTGTTGGTATGTTGGTTTGTTGGCTTGTTGGCTTGTTGGTTTGTTGGTTTGTTGGTTTGTTGGCTTGTTGGTTTGTTGGTTTGTTGCCTTGTTGGTTTGTTAGTTTGTTGGTTTGTTGGTTTGTTGGTTTATTTGTTTGTTGGTTTGTTGGCTTGTTGGTTTGTTGGTTTGTTGGTTTGTTGGCTTGTTGGTTTGTTGGTTTGTTGGCTTGTTGGCTTGTTGGTTTGTTGGTTTGTTGGCTTGTTGGCTTGTTGGTTTGTTGGTTTGTTGGTTTGTTGGTTTATTTGTTTGTTAGTTTGTTAGTTTGTTGACTTGTTGGCTTGTTGGTTTGTTGGTTTTTTGATTTGTTGGTTTGTTGGTTTGTTGGTTTGTTGGTTTATTTGTTTGTTGGTTTGTTGGCTTGTTGGTTTGTTGGTTTGTTGGTTTGTTGGCTTGTTGGTTTGTGGGTTTTTTGGTTTTTTGGTTTGTTGGTTTGTTGGTTTGTTGGTTTGTTGGTTTGTTGGTTTGTTGGTTTGTTGGCTTGTTGGTTTGTTGGTTTGTTGATTTGTTGGCTTGTTGGCTTGTTGGTTTGTTGGTTTGTTGGTTTGTTGGCTTGTTGGTTTGTTGGTTTGTTTGCTTGTTGGCTTGTTGCTTTGTTGGTTTGTTGGTTTGTTGGTTTGTTGGCTTGTTGGTTTGTTGGTTTGTTGGCTTGCTGGCTTGTTGGCTTGTTGGTTTGTTGGTTTGTTGGGTTGTTGGTTTGTTGGATTTTTGGCTTGTTGGTTTGTTGGTTTGTTAGTTTGTTGGTTTGTTGGCTTGTTGGCTTGTTGGTTTGTTGGTTTTATGGTTTGTTGGTTTGTTGGTTTGTTGGTTTGTTGGTTTGTTGGTTTGTTGGTTTATTTGTTTGTTGGTTTGTTGGCTTGTTGGTTTGTTGGTTTGTTGGTTTGTTGGCTTGTTGGTTTGTTGGTTTGTTGGTTTTTTGGTTTGCTGGTTTGTTGGTTTGTTGGTTTGTTGGTTTATTTGTTTGTTGGTTTGTTGGCTTGTTGGTTTGTTGGTTTGTTGGTTTGTTGGCTTGTTGGTTTGTTGGCTTGTTGGCTTGTTGGCTTGTTGGTTTGTTGGTTTGTTGGCTTGTTGGTTACTTAGTTTGTTGGTTTGTTGGCATGTTGGTTTGTTGGTATGTTGGTTTGTTGGCTTGTTGGTTTCTTGGTTTGTTGGCTTGTTGGTTTGTTGGTTTGTTGGCTTGTTGGCTTGTTGGTTTGTTGGTTTGTTGGTTTGTTGGCTTGTTGGCTTGTTGGTTTGTTGGTTTGTTGGCTTGTTGGTTTGTTGGTTTGTTGTCTTGTTGGCTTGTTGCTTTGTTGGTTTGTTGGTTGTTGGCTTGTTGGCTTGTTGGTTTGTTAGTTTGTTGGCTTTTTGGTTACTTGGTTTGTTGGTTTGTTGGTTTGTTGGCTTGTTGGTTTGTTGGCTTGTTGGTTTGTTGGTTTGTTGGTTTGTTGGCTTGTTGGCTTGTTGGTTTGTTGGTTTTTTGGTTTGTTGGTTTGTTGGTTTGTTGGTTTTTTGGTTTGTTGGTTTATTTGTTTGTTGGTTTGTTGGTTTGTTGGTTTGTTGGTTTGTTGGCTTGTTGGTTTGTTGGTTTGTTGGTTTGTTGGTTTGTTGGCTTGTCGGCTTGTTGGTTTGTTAGTTTGTTGGCTTTTTGGTTACTTGGTTTGTTGGTTTGTTGGCTTGTTGGTTTGTTGGCTTGTTGGTTTGTTGGTTTGTTGGTTTGTTGGCTTGTTGGCTTGTTGGTTTGTTGGTTTGTTGGTTTGTTGGTTTGTTGGTTTGTTGGTTTGTTGGTTTGTTGGTTTGTTGGTTTTTTGGTTTGTTGGTTTGTTGGTTTGTTGGTTTGTTGCCTTGTTGGTTTGTTGGTTTGTTGGCTTGCTGGCTTGTTGGTTTGTTGGTTTGTTGGCTTGTTGGTTACTTAGTTTGTTGGTTTGTTGGTTTGTTGGCTTGTTGGTTTGTTCGTTAGTTGGCTTGTTGGCTTGTTGGTTTGTTGGTTTGTTGGTTTTTTGGTTTGTTGGTTTGTTGGCTTGTTGGTTTGTTGGTTTGTTGGTTTGTTGGCTTGTTGGCTTGTTGGTTTGTTGGTTTGTTGGCTTGTTTGTTTGTTGGTTTGTTGGCTTGTTGGCTTGTTGCTTTGTTTGTTTTTTTGATTTGTTGGCTTGTTGGCTTGTTGGTTTGTTAATTTGTTGGCTTTTTGGTTACTTGGTTTGTTGGTTTGTTGGTTTGTTGGCTTGTGGGTTTGTTGGCTTGTTGGTTTGTTGGTTTGCTGGTTTGTTGGCTTGTTGGCTTGTTGGTTTGTTGGTTTGTTGGCTTGTTGGTTTGTTGGTTTGTTGGCTTGTTGGCTAGTTGGATTGTTGGCTTGTTGGTTACTTAGTTTGTTGGTTTGTTGGTTTGTTGGTTTGTTGGCTTGTTGGCTTGTTGGTTTGTTGGTTTGTTGGTTTGTTGGCTTGTTGGTTTGTTGGTTTGTTGGCTTGTTGGTTTGTTGGTTTGTTGGTTTGTAGGCTTTTTGGCTTGTTGGTTTGTTGGTTTGTTGGCTTGTTGGTTTGTTGGTTTGTTGGCTTGTTGGCTAGTTGCTTTGTTGGTTTGTTAGTTTGTTAGCTTGTTGGCTTCTTGATTTGTTAGCTTGTTGGCTTTTTGGTTACTTGGTTTATTGGTTTGTTGGTTTGTTGGCTTGTTGGTTTGTTGGTTTGTTGGTTTGTTGGTTTATTTGTTTGTTGGTTTGTTGGTTTGTTGGTTTGTTGGTTTGTTGGTTTGTTGGTTTGTTGGCTTGTTGGTTTGTTGGTTTGTTGGTTTATTTGTTTGTTGGTTTGTTGGTTTGTTGGTTTGTTGGTTTGTTGGTTTGTTGGCTTGTTGGTTTGTTGGTTTGTTGGCTTGTTGGCTTGTTGGTTACTTGGTTTGTTGGTTTGTTGGTTTGTTGGCTTGTTGGCTTGTTGGTTTGTTGGTTTGTTGGTTTATTTGTTTGTTGGTTTGTTGGTTTGTTGGTTTGTTGGTTTGTTGGTTTGTTGGTTTGTTGGCTTGTTGGTTTGTTGGTTTGTTGGTTTATTTGTTTGTTGGTTTGTTGGTTTGTTGGTTTGTTGGTTTGTTGGTTTGTTGGCTTGTTGGTTTGTTGGTTTGTTGGCTTGTTGGCTTGTTGGTTTGTTGGTTTGTTGGCTTGTTGGTTACTTAGTTTGGTTTGTTGGTTTGTTGGCTTGTTTGTTTGTTGGTTTGTTGGCTTGTTGGCTTGTTGCTGTGTTTGTTTTTTTGATTTGTTGGCTTGTTGGCTTGTTGGTTTGTTAATTTGTTGGCTTTTTGGTTACTTGGTTTGTTGGTTTGTTGGTTTGTTGGCTTGTGGGTTTGTTGGCTTGTTGGTTTGTTGGTTTGCTGGTTTGTTGGCTTGTTGGCTTGTTGGTTTGTTGGCTTGTTGGTTACTTAGTTTGTTGGTTTGTTGGTTTGTTGGTTTGTTGGCTTGTTGGCTTGTTGGTTTGTTGGTTTGTTGGTTTGTTGGTTTGTTGGCTTGTTGGTTTGTTGGTTTGTTGGTTTGTTGGTTTGTTGGTTTGTTGGCTTGTTGGTTTGTTGGTTTGTTGGCTTGTTGGCTTGTTGGTTTGTTGGTTTGTTGGGTTGTTGGTTTGTTGGCTTTTTGGCTTGTTGGTTTGTTGGTTTGTTAGTTTGTTGGTTTGTTGGCTTGTTGGCTTGTTGGTTTGTTGGTTTTATGGTTTGTTGGTTTGTTGGTTTGTTGTTTTGTTGGTTTATTTGTTTGTTGGTTTGTTGGCTTGTTGGTTTGTTGGTTTGTTGGCTTGTTGGCTTGTTGGTTTGTTGGTTTGTTGGCTTGTTGGTTACTTAGTTTGTTGGTTTGTTGGCATGTTGGTTTGTTGGTATGTTGGTTTGTTGGCTTGTTGGCTTGTTGGTTTGTTGGTTTGTTGGTTTGTTGGCTTGTTGGTTTGTTGGTTTGTTGCCTTGTTGGTTTGTTAGTTTGTTGATTTGTTGGTTTTTTGGTTTGTTGGTTTGTTGGTTTATTTGTTTGTTGGTTTGTTGGCTTGTTGGTTTGTTGGTTTGTTGGTTTGTTGGCTTGTTGGTTTGTTGGTTTGTTGGCTTGTTGGCTTGTTGGTTTGTTGGTTTGTTGGCTTGTTGGCTTGTTGGTTTGTTGGTTTGTTGGTTTGTTGGTTTATTTGTTTGTTAGTTTGTTAGTTTGTTGACTTGTTGGCTTGTGGGTTTGTTGGTTTTTTGATTTGTTGGCTTGTTGGCTTGTTGGTTTGTTGGTTTGTTGGTTTGTTGGCTTGTTGGTTTGTTGGTTTGTTTGCTTGTTGGCTTGTTGCTTTGTTGGTTTGTTGGTTTGTTGGCTTGTTGGCTTGTTGGTTTGTTAGTTTGTTGGCTTTTTGGTTGCTTGGTGTGTTGGTTTGTTGGTTTGTTGGCTTGTTGGTTTGTTGGCTTGTTGGTTTGTTGGTTCGTTGGCTTGTTGGCTTGTTGGTTTGTTGGTTTGTTGGTTTGTTGGTTTTTTGGTTTGTTGGTTTGTTGGTTTGTTGGTTTGTTGGTTTGTTGGTTTGTTGGTTTGTTGGCTTGTTGGTTTTTTGGTTTGTTGTTTTGTTGGTTTGTTGGTTTGCTGGCTTGTTGGCTTGTTGGTTTGTTAGTTTGTTAGTTTGTTGGCTTTTTGGTTACTTGGTTTGTTGGTTTGTTGGTTTGTTGGCTTGTTGGCTTGTTGGTTTGTTGGTTTGTTGGTTTATTTGTTTGTTGGTTTGTTGGTTTGTTGGTTTGTTGGTTTGTTGGTTTGTTGGCTTGTTGGTTTGTTGGTTTGTTGGTTTATTTGTTTGTTGGTTTGTTGGTTTGTTGGTTTGTTGGTTTGTTGGTTTGTTGGCTTGTTGGTTTGTTGGTTTGTTGGCTTGTTGGCTTGTTGGTTTGTTGGTTTGTTGGCTTGTTGGTTACTTAGTTTGGTTTGTTGGTTTGTTGGCTTGTTTGTTTGTTGGTTTGTTGGCTTGTTGGCTTGTTGCTTTGTTTGTTTTTTTGATTTGTTGGCTTGTTGGCTTGTTGGTTTGTTAATTTGTTGGCTTTTTGGTTACTTGGTTTGTTGGTTTGTTGGTTTGTTGGCTTGTGGGTTTGTTGGCTTGTTGGTTTGTTGGTTTGCTGGTTTGTTGGCTTGTTGGCTTGTTGGTTTGTTGGCTTGTTGGTTACTTAGTTTGTTGGTTTGTTGGTTTGTTGGCTTGTTGGCTTGTTGGTTTGTTGGTTTGTTGGTTTGTTGGTTTGTTGGCTTGTTGGTTTGTTGGTTTGTTGGTTTGTTGGTTTGTTGGTTTGTTGGCTTGTTGGTTTGTTGGTTTGTTGGCTTGTTGGCTTGTTGGTTTGTTGGTTTGTTGGGTTGTTGGTTTGTTGGCTTTTTGGCTTGTTGGTTTGTTGGTTTGTTAGTTTGTTGGTTTGTTGGCTTGTTGGCTTGTTGGTTTGTTGGTTTTATGGTTTGTTGGTTTGTTGGTTTGTTGGTTTGTTGGTTTATTTGTTTGTTGGTTTGTTGGCTTGTTGGTTTGTTGGTTTGTTGGCTTGTTGGCTTGTTGGTTTGTTGGTTTGTTGGCTTGTTGGTTACTTAGTTTGTTGGTTTGTTGGCATGTTGGTTTGTTGGTATGTTGGTTTGTTGGCTCGTTGGCTTGTTGGTTTGTTGGTTTGTTGGTTTGTTGGCTTGTTGGTTTGTTGGTTTGTTGCCTTGTTGGTTTGTTAGTTTGTTGGTTTGTTGGTTTGTTGGTTTATTTGTTTGTTGGTTTGTTGGCTTGTTGGTTTGTTGGTTTGTTGGTTTGTTGGCTTGTTGGTTTGTTGGTTTGTTGGCTTGTTGGCTTGTTGGTTTGTTGGTTTGTTGGCTTGTTGGCTTGTTGGTTTGTTGGTTTGTTGGTTTGTTGGTTTATTTGTTTGTTAGTTTGTTAGTTTGTTGACTTGTTGGCTTGTTGGTTTGTTGGTTTTTTGATTTGTTGGTTTGTTGGTTTGTTGGTTTGTTGGTTTATTTGTTTGTTGGTTTGTTGGCTTGTTGGTTTGTTGGTTTGTTGGTTTGTTGGCTTGTTGGTTTGTGGGTTTTTTGGTTTTTTGGTTTGTTGGTTTGTTGGTTTGTTGGTTTGTTGGTTTGTTGGTTTGTTGGTTTGTTGGCTTGTTGGTTTGTTGGTTTGTTGATTTGTTGGCTTGTTGGCTTGTTGGTTTGTTGGTTTGTTGGTTTGTTGGCTTGTTGGTTTGTTGGTTTGTTTGCTTGTTGGCTTGTTGCTTTGTTGGTTTGTTGGTTTGTTGGTTTGTTGGCTTGTTGGTTTGTTGGTTTGTTGGCTTGCTGGCTTGTTGGCTTGTTGGTTTGTTGGTTTGTTGGGTTGTTGGTTTGTTGGATTTTTGGCTTGTTGGTTTGTTGGTTTGTTAGTTTGTTGGTTTGTTGGCTTGTTGGCTTGTTGGTTTGTTGGTTTTATGGTTTGTTGGTTTGTTGGTTTGTTGGTTTGTTGGTTTGTTGGTTTGTTGGTTTATTTGTTTGTTGGTTTGTTGGCTTGTTGGTTTGTTGGTTTGTTGGTTTGTTGGCTTGTTGGTTTGTTGGTTTGTTGGTTTTTTGGTTTGCTGGTTTGTTGGTTTGTTGGTTTGTTGGTTTATTTGTTTGTTGGTTTGTTGGCTTGTTGGTTTGTTGGTTTGTTGGTTTGTTGGCTTGTTGGTTTGTTGGCTTGTTGGCTTGTTGGCTTGTTGGTTTGTTGGTTTGTTGGCTTGTTGGTTCCTTAGTTTGTTGGTTTGTTGGCATGTTGGTTTGTTGGTATGTTGGTTTGTTGGCTTGTTGGTTTCTTGGTTTGTTGGCTTGTTGGTTTGTTGGTTTGTTGGCTTGTTGGCTTGTTGGTTTGTTGGTTTGTTGGTTTGTTGGCTTGTTGGCTTGTTGGTTTGTTGGTTTGTTGGCTTGTTGGTTTGTTGGTTTGTTGTCTTGTTGGCTTGTTGCTTTGTTGGTTTGTTGGTTGTTGGCTTGTTGGCTTGTTGGTTTGTTAGTTTGTTGGCTTTTTGGTTACTTGGTTTGTTGGTTTGTTGGTTTGTTGGCTTGTTGGTTTGTTGGCTTGTTGGTTTGTTGGTTTGTTGGTTTGTTGGCTTGTTGGCTTGTTGGTTTGTTGGTTTTTTGGTTTGTTGGTTTGTTGGTTTGTTGGTTTTTTGGTTTGTTGGTTTATTTGTTTGTTGGTTTGTTGGTTTGTTGGTTTGTTGGTTTGTTGGCTTGTTGGTTTGTTGGTTTGTTGGTTTGTTGGTTTGTTGGCTTGTCGGCTTGTTGGTTTGTTAGTTTGTTGGCTTTTTGGTTACTTGGTTTGTTGGTTTGTTGGCTTGTTGGTTTGTTGGCTTGTTGGTTTGTTGGTTTGTTGGTTTGTTGGCTTGTTGGCTTGTTGGTTTGTTGGTTTGTTGGTTTGTTGGTTTGTTGGTTTGTTGGTTTGTTGGTTTGTTGGTTTGTTGGTTTTTTGGTTTGTTGGTTTGTTGGTTTGTTGGTTTGTTGCCTTGTTGGTTTGTTGGTTTGTTGGCTTGCTGGCTTGTTGGTTTGTTGGTTTGTTGGCTTGTTGGTTACTTAGTTTGTTGGTTTGTTGGTTTGTTGGCTTGTTGGTTTGTTCGTTAGTTGGCTTGTTGGCTTGTTGGTTTGTTGGTTTGTTGGTTTTTTGGTTTGTTGGTTTGTTGGCTTGTTGGTTTGTTGGTTTGTTGGTTTGTTGGCTTGTTGGCTTGTTGGTTTGTTGGTTTGTTGGCTTGTTTGTTTGTTGGTTTGTTGGCTTGTTGGCTTGTTGCTTTGTTTGTTTTTTTGATTTGTTGGCTTGTTGGCTTGTTGGTTTGTTAATTTGTTGGCTTTTTGGTTACTTGGTTTGTTGGTTTGTTGGTTTGTTGGCTTGTGGGTTTGTTGGCTTGTTGGTTTGTTGGTTTGCTGGTTTGTTGGCTTGTTGGCTTGTTGGTTTGTTGGTTTGTTGGCTTGTTGGTTTGTTGGTTTGTTGGCTTGTTGGCTAGTTGGATTGTTGGCTTGTTGGTTACTTAGTTTGTTGGTTTGTTGGTTTGTTGGTTTGTTGGCTTGTTGGCTTGTTGGTTTGTTGGTTTGTTGGTTTGTTGGCTTGTTGGTTTGTTGGTTTGTTGGCTTGTTGGTTTGTTGGTTTGTTGGTTTGTAGGCTTTTTGGCTTGTTGGTTTGTTGGTTTGTTGGCTTGTTGGTTTGTTGGTTTGTTGGCTTGTTGGCTAGTTGCTTTGTTGGTTTGTTAGTTTGTTAGCTTGTTGGCTTCTTGATTTGTTAGCTTGTTGGCTTTTTGGTTACTTGGTTTATTGGTTTGTTGGTTTGTTGGCTTGTTGGTTTGTTGGCTTGTTGGTTTGTTGGTTTATTGGTTTGTTGGCTTGTTGGTTTGTTGGTTTGTTGGTTTGTTGGCTTGTTGGTTTGTTGCTTTGTTGGCTTGTTGGCTTGTTGGTTTGTTGGCTTGTTGGCTTGTTGGTTACTTTGTTTGTTGGTTTGTTGGTTTGTTGGCTTGTTGGCTTGTTGGTTTGTTGGTTAATTTGTTTGTTGGTTTGTTAGTTTGTTGGTTTTTTGGTTTGTTGGTTTGTTGGTTTGTTGGTTTGTTGGTTTATTTGTTTATTGGTTTGTTGGCTTGTTGGTTTGTTGGTTTGTTGGTTTGTTGGTTTGTTGGCTTGTTGGTTTGTTGGTTTGTTTGTTTGTTGGCTTGTTGTTTTGTTGGTTTGTTGGTTTGTTGGCTTGTTGGCTTGTTGGTTTGTTGGTTTGTTGGCTTGTTGGTTTGTTGGTTTGTTGGCTTGTTGGCTTGTTGCTTTGTTCGTTTGATGGTTTGTTGGTTTGTTGGTTTTTTGGTTTGTTGGTTTGCTGGTTTGTTGGCTTGTTGGCTTGTTGGTTTGTTGGTTTGTTGGCTTGTTGGTTTGTTAGTTTGTTGGTTTGTTGGCTTGTTGGCTTGTTGGTTTGTTGGTTTTTTGGTTTGTTGGTTTGTTGGTTTGTTGGTTTGTTGGTTTGTTGGTTTATTTGTTTGTTGGTTTGTTGGCTTGTTGGTTTGTTGGTTTGTTGGTTTGTTGGCTTGTTGGTTTGTTGGTTTGTTGGTTTGTTGGCTTGTTGGTTTGTTGGTTTGTTGGTTTGTTGGTTTGTTGGTTTATTTGTTTGTTGGTTTGTTGGTTGGTTGGCTTGTTGGTTTGTTGGTTTGTTGGTTTGTTGGCTTGTTGGCTTGTTGGTTTGTTGGTTTGTTGGCTTGTTGGCTTGCTGGTTTGTTGGTTTGTTGGCTTGTTGGTTACTTTGTTTGTTGGTTTGTTAGCATGTTGGTTTGTTGGTTTGTTGGTTTGTTGGCTTGTTGGTTTGTTGGTTTTTTGGCTTGTTGGCTTGTTGGTTTGTTGGTTTGTTGGTTTGTTGGTTTGTTGGCTTGTTGGTTTGTTAGTTTGTTGGCTTGTTGGTTTGTTAGTTTGTTGGTTTGTTGGTTTGTTGGTTTGTTGGTTTGTTGGTTTGTTGGTTTATTTGTTTGTTGGTTTGTTGGCTTGTTGGTTTGTTGGTTTGTTGGTTTGTTGGCTTGTTGGTTTGTTGGTTTGTTGGCTTGTTGGCTTGTTGGTTTGTTGGTTTGTTGGTTTGTTGGTTTGTTGGCTTGTTGGTTTGTTGGTTTGTTGGTTTGTTCGTTTGTTGGCATGTTGGTTTGTTGGTTTGTTGGATTGTTGGTTTGTTGGTTTGTTGGTTTGTTGGCTTGTTGGCTTGTTGGTTTGTTGGTTTGTTGGCTTGTTGGTTTGTTGGTTTGTTGGCTTGTTGGCTTGTTGCTTTGTTGGTTTGTTGGTTTGTTGGCTTGTTGGCTTGTTTGTTTGTTAGTTTGTTGGCTTTTTGGTTACTTGGTTTGTTGGTTTGTTGGTTTGTTGGCTTGTTGGTTTGTTGGCTTGTTGGCTTGTTGGTTTGTTGGTTTGTTGGTTTGTTGGCTTGTTGGCTTGTTGGTTTGTTGGTTTGTTGGTTTGTTGGTTTGTTAGTTTGTTGGTTTTTTGGTTTGTTGGTTTATTTGTTTGTTGGTTTGTTGGTTTGTTGGTTTGTTGGTTTGTTGGTTTGTTGGCTTGTTGGTTTGTTGGTTTGTTGGTTTGTTGGTTTGTTGGTTTGTTGGTTTGTTGGCTTGTTGGTTTGTTGGTTTGTTGGCTTGTTGGCTTGTTGGTTTGTTGGTTTGTTGGTTTGTTGGCTTGTTGGTTTGTTGGTTTGTTGGTTTGTTGGCTTGTTGGCTTGTTGGTTTGTTGGTTTGCTGGCTTGTTGGTTCGTTGGTTTGTTGGCTTGTTGGCTTGTTGCTTTGTTGGTTTGTTGGTTTGTTGGCTTGTTGGTTTGTTGGTTTGTTAGTTTGTTGGCTTTTTGGTTACTTGGTTTGTTGGTTTGTTGGTTTGTTAGCTTGTTGGTTTGTTAACTTGTTGGTTTGTTGGTTTGTTGGTTTGTTGGCTTGTTGGCTTGTTGGTTTTTTGGTTTGTAGGTTTGTTGGTTTGTTGGTTTTTTGGTTTGTTGGTTTGTTGGTTTGTTGGCTTGTTGGTTTGTTGGTTTGTTGGCTTGTTGGCTTGTTGGTTTGTTGGTTTGTTGGCTTGTTGGCTTGTTGGTTACTTAGTTTGTTGGTTTGTTGGTTTGTTGGCTTGTTGGTTTGTTGGTTTGTTGGCTTGTTGGCTTGTTGGTTTGTTGGTTTGTTGGTTTTGGTTTGTTGGTTTGTTGGCTTGTTGGTTTGTTGGTTTGTTGGTTTGTTTGTTTGTTGGCTTGTTGGTTTGTTGGTTTGTTGGTTTGTTGGTTTGTTGGTTTGTTGGTTTGTTGGTTTGTTGGTTAGTTGGTTTTTTGGTTTGTTGGTTTGTTGGCTTGTTAATTTGTTGGTTTCTTGGCTTGTTGGCTTGTTGGTTTGTTGGTTTGTTGGTTTGTTGGCTTGTTGGTTACTTAGTTTGTTGGTTTGTTGGTTTGTTGGATTGTTGGATTGTTGGTTTGTTGGTTTGTTGGCTTGTTGGTTACTTAGTTTGTTGGCTTGTTGGTTGGCTGGTTTGTTGGCTTGTTGGCTTGTTGGTTTGTTGGTTAGTTCGTTTGTTGGTTAGTTCGTTTGTTGGTTTGTTAGTTTGTTGGTTTGTTGGCTTGTTGGCTTGTTGGTTTGTTGGTTTGTTGGTTTGTTTGTTTGTTGGCTTGTTGGTTTGTTGGTTTGTTGGTTTGTTGGTTTGTTGGTTTGTTGGTTTGTTGGTTTGTTGGTCTTTTGGTTTGTTGGTTTGTTGGCTTGTTGGTTTGTTGGTTTGTTAGCTTGTTGGCTTGTTGGTTTGTTGGTTTGTTGGTTTGTTGGTTTGTTGGCTTGTTGGTTACTTAGTTTGTTGGTTTGTTGGATTGTTGGCTTGTTGGTTTGTTGGGTTGTTGGCTTGTTGGTTTGTTGGTTTTTTGGTTTGTTGGTTTGTTGGTTTGTTGGTTTGTTGGTTTATTTTTTTGTTGGTTTGTTGGCTTGTTGGCTTGTTGGTTTGTTGGTTTGTTGGTTTGTTGGTTTGTTGGCTTGTTGGTTTGTTGGTTTGTTGGCTTGTTGGCTTGTTGGTTTGTTGGTTTGTTGGTTTGTTTGCTTATTGGTTTGTTGGTTTGTTGGTTTGTTGGTTTGTTGGCGTGTTGGTTTGTTGGTTTGTTGGCTTGTTGGTTTGTTGGTTTGTTGGTTTGTTGGCTTGTTGGCTTGTTGGTTTGTTGGTTTGTTGGCTTGTTGGTTTGTTGGTTTGTTAGCTTGTTGGCTTGTTGCTTTGTTGGTTTGTTGGTTTGTTGGCTTGTTGGCTTGTTGGTTTGTTAGTTTCTTGGCTTTTTGGTTACTTGGTTTGTTGGTTTGTTGGCTTGTTGGTTTGTTGGGTTGTTGGTTTGTTGGTTTGTTGGTTTGTTGGTTTGTTGGCTTGTTGGCTTGTTGGTTTGTTGGTTTGTTGGTTTGTTGGTTTGTTGGTTTGTTGGTTTGTTGGTTTGTTGGTTTTTTGGTTTGTTGGTTTCTTGGTTTGTTGGTTTGTTGGTTTATTTGTTTGTTGGTTTGTTGGCTTGTTGGTTTGTTGGTTTGTTGGTTTGTTGGTTTGTTGGCTTGCTGGCTTGCTGGTTTGTTGGTTTGTTTGCTTGTTGGTTACTTAGTTTGTTGGTTTGTTAGCATGTTGGTTTGTTGGTCTGTTGGTTTGTTGGCTTGTTGGTTTGTTGGTTTGTTGGCTTGTTGGCTTGTTGGTTTGTTGGTTTGTTGGTTTGTTGGCTTGTTGGTTTGTTAGTTTGTTGGCTTGTTGGTTTGTTAGTTTGTTGGTTTGTTGGTTTGTTGGTTTGTTGGTTTGTTGGTTTATTTGTTTGTTGGTTTGTTGGCTTGTTGGTTTGTTGGGTTGTTGGTTTGTTGGCTTGTTGGTTTGTTGGTTTGTTGGCTTGTTGGCTTGTTGGTTTGTTGGTTTGTTGGTTTGTTGGTTTGTTGGCTTGTTGGCTTGTTGGTTTGTTGGTTTGTTGGTTTGTTGGCTTGTTGGCTTGTTGGTTTGTTGGTTTGTTGGCTTGTTGGTTTGTTGGTTTGTTGGCTTGTTGGCTTGTTGCTTTGTTGGTTTGTTGGTTTGTTGGTTTGTTGGTTGGTTGGCTTGTTGGTTTGTTAGTTTGTTGGCTTTTTGGTTACTTGGTTTGTTGGTTTGTTGGTTTGTTGGCTTGTTGGTTTGTTGGCTTTTTGGTTTGTTGGTTTGTTGGTTTGTTGGCTTGTTGGCTTGTTGGTTTGTTGGTTTGTTGGTTTGTTGGTTTGTTGGTTTGTTGGTTTGTTGGTTTTTTTTGTTTGTTGGTTTATTTGTTTGTTGGTTTGTTGGCTTGTTGGTTTGTTGGTTTGTTGGTTTGTTGGCTTGTTGGTTTGTTGGTTTGTTGGTTTGTTGGTTTGTTGGTTTGTTGGCTTGTTGGTTTTTTGGTTTGTTGGTTTGTTGGTTTGTTGGTTTATTTGTTTGTTGGTTTGTTGGCTTGTTGGTTTGTTGGTTTGTTGGTTTGTTGGCTTGTTGGTTTGTTGGTTTGTTGGTTTGTTGGCTTGTTGGCTTGCTGGTTTGTTGGTTTGTTGGCTTGTTAGTTACTTAGTTTGTTGGTTTGTTAGCATGTTGGTTTGTTGGTTTATTGGTTTTGTTGGTTTGTTGGTTTGTTGGTTTGTTGGTTTATTGGTTTGTTGGCTTGTTGGTTTGTTGGTTGTTGGCTTGTTGGCTTGTTGGTTTGTTGGTTTGTTGGTTTGTTGGCTTGTTGGTTTGTTAGTTTGTTGGCTTGTTGGTTTGTTAATTTGTTGGTTTGTTGGTTTGTTGGTTTGTTGGTTTGTTGGTTTGTTTGTTTATTTGTTTGTTGGTTTGTTGGCTTGTTGGTTTGTTGGTTTGTTGCTTTGTTGGCTTATTGGTTTGTTGGTTTGTTGGCTTGTTGGCTTGTTGGTTTGTTGGTTTGTTGGTTTGTTGGCTTGTTGGTTTGTTGGTTTCTTGGTTTGTTGGTTTGTTGGCGTGTTGGTTTGTTGTTTTGTTGGCTTGTTGGTTTGTTGGTTTGTTGGTTTGTTGGCTTGTTGGCTTGTTGGTTTGATGGTTTGATGGCTTGTTGGTTTGTTGGTTTGTTGGCTTGTTGGCTTGTTGCGTTGTTGCGTTGTTGGTTTGTTGGCTTGTTGGCTTGTTGGTTTGTTAGTTTGTTGGCTTTTTGGTTACTTGGTTTGTTGGTTTGTTGGTTTGTTGGCTTGTTGGTTTGTTAGCTTGTTGGTTTGATGGTTTGTTGGTTTGTTGGCTTGTTGGCTTGTTGGTTTGTTGGTTTTTTGGTTTGTTGGTTTGTTGGTTTGTTGCTTTTTTGGTTTGTTGGTTTATTTTTTTGTTGGTTTGTTGGTTTGTTGGTTTGTGGGCTTGTTGGTTTGTTGGTTTGTTGGTTTGTTGGTTTGTTGGTTTGTTGGTTTGTTGGCTTATTGGCTTGTTGGTTTGTAAGTTTGTTGGCTTGTGGGCTTGTTGGTTTGTTGGTTTGTTGGCTTGTTGGTTTCTTGGTTTGTTGGTTTGTTGGCTTGTTGGCTTGTTGGTTTGTTGGTTTGTTGGCTTGTTGGTTCGTTGGTTTGTTCGCTTGTTGGCTTGTTGCTTTGTTGGTTTGTTGGCTTGTTGGCTTGTTGGTTTGTTAGTTTGTTGGCTTTTTGGTTACTTGGTTTGTTGGTTTGTTGGTTTGTTGGCTTGTTGGTTTGTTGGCTTGTTGGTTTGTTGGTTTGTTGGTTTGTTGGCTTGTTGGCTTGTTGGTTTGTTGGTTTGTTGGTTTGTTGGTTTGTTGGTTTTTTGGTTTGTTGGTTTGTTGGTTTGTTGGTTTGTTGGCTTATTGGTTTGTAGGTTTTTTGAGTTGTTGGCTTGTTGGTTTGTTGGTTTGTTGGCTTGTTGGTTACTTAGTTTGTTGGTTTGTTGGTTTGTTGCCTTGTTGGTTTGTTGGTTTATTGGCTTGTTGGCTTGTTGGTTTGTTGGTTTGTTGGTTTGTTGGCTTGTTGGTTTGTTAGTTTGTTGGCTTGTTGGTTTGTTAGTTTGTTGGTTTGTTGGTTTGTTGGTTTGTTGGTTTATTTGTTTGTTGGTTTGTTGGCTTGTTGGTTTGTTGGGTTGTTGGTTTGTTGGCTTGTTGGTTTGTTGGTTTGTTGGTTTGTTGGTTTGTTGGTTTGTTGGTTTGTTGGCTTGTTGGTTTTTTGGTTTGTTGGTTTGTTGGTTTGTTGGTTTGTTGCTTTTTTGGTTTGTTGGTTTATTTTTTTGTTGGTTTGTTGGTTTGTTGGTTTGTGGGCTTGTTGGTTTGTTGGTTTGTTGGTTTGTTGGTTTGTTGGTTTGTTGGTTTTTTTTGTTTGTTGGTTTATTTGTTTGTTGGTTTGTTGGCTTGTTGGTTTGTTGGTTTGTTGGTTTGTTGGCTTGTTGGTTTGTTGGTTTGTTGGTTTGTTGGTTTGTTGGTTTGTTGGCTTGTTGGTTTTTTGGTTTGTTGGTTTGTTGGTTTGTTGGTTTATTTGTTTGTTGGTTTGTTGGCTTGTTGGTTTGTTGGTTTGTTGGTTTGTTGGCTTGTTGGTTTGTTGGTTTGTTGGTTTGTTGGCTTGTTGGCTTGCTGGTTTGTTGGTTTGTTGGCTTGTTGGTTACTTAGTTTGTTGGTTTGTTAGCATGTTGGTTTGTTGGTTTATTGGTTTTGTTGGTTTGTTGGTTTGTTGGTTTGTTGGTTTATTGGTTTGTTGGCTTGTTGGTTTGTTGGTTGTTGGCTTGTTGGCTTGTTGGTTTGTTGGTTTGTTGGTTTGTTGGCTTGTTGGTTTGTTAGTTTGTTGGCTTGTTGGTTTGTTAATTTGTTGGTTTGTTGGTTTGTTGGTTTGTTGGTTTGTTGGTTTGTTTGTTTATTTGTTTGTTGGTTTGTTGGCTTGTTGGTTTGTTGGTTTGTTGCTTTGTTGGCTTATTGGTTTGTTGGTTTGTTGGCTTGTTGGCTTGTTGGTTTGTTGGTTTGTTGGTTTGTTGGCTTGTTGGTTTGTTGGTTTCTTGGTTTGTTGGTTTGTTGGCGTGTTGGTTTGTTGTTTTGTTGGCTTGTTGGTTTGTTGGTTTGTTGGTTTGTTGGCTTGTTGGCTTGTTGGTTTGATGGTTTGATGGCTTGTTGGTTTGTTGGTTTGTTGGCTTGTTGGCTTGTTGCGTTGTTGCGTTGTTGGTTTGTTGGCTTGTTGGCTTGTTGGTTTGTTAGTTTGTTGGCTTTTTGGTTACTTGGTTTGTTGGTTTGTTGGTTTGTTGGCTTGTTGGTTTGTTAGCTTGTTGGTTTGTTGGTTTGTTGGTTTGTTGGCTTGTTGGCTTGTTGGTTTGTTGGTTTTTTGGTTTGTTGGTTTGTTGGTTTGTTGCTTTTTTGGTTTGTTGGTTTATTTTTTTGTTGGTTTGTTGGTTTGTTGGTTTGTGGGCTTGTTGGTTTGTTGGTTTGTTGGTTTGTTGGTTTGTTGGTTTGTTGGTTTGTTGGCTTATTGGCTTGTTGGTTTGTAAGTTTGTTGGCTTGTGGGCTTGTTGGTTTGTTGGTTTGTTGGCTTGTTGGTTTCTTGGTTTGTTGGTTTGTTGGCTTGTTGGCTTGTTGGTTTGTTGGTTTGTTGGCTTGTTGGTTCGTTGGTTTGTTCGCTTGTTGGCTTGTTGCTTTGTTGGTTTGTTGGCTTGTTGGCTTGTTGGTTTGTTAGTTTGTTGGCTTTTTGGTTACTTGGTTTGTTGGTTTGTTGGTTTGTTGGCTTGTTGGTTTGTTGGCTTGTTGGTTTGTTGGTTTGTTGGTTTGTTGGCTTGTTGGCTTGTTGGTTTGTTGGTTTGTTGGTTTGTTGGTTTGTTGGTTTTTTGGTTTGTTGGTTTGTTGGTTTGTTGGTTTGTTGGCTTATTGGTTTGTAGGTTTTTTGAGTTGTTGGCTTGTTGGTTTGTTGGTTTGTTGGCTTGTTGGTTACTTAGTTTGTTGGTTTGTTGGTTTGTTGGCTTGTTGGTTTGTTGGTTTATTGGCTTGTTGGCTTGTTGGTTTGTTGGTTTGTTGGTTTGTTGGCTTGTTGGTTTGTTAGTTTGTTGGCTTGTTGGTTTGTTAGTTTGTTGGTTTGTTGGTTTGTTGGTTTGTTGGTTTGTTGGTTTATTTGTTTGTTGGTTTGTTGGCTTGTTGGTTTGTTGGGTTGTTGGTTTGTTGGCTTGTTGGTTTGTTGGTTTGTTGGCTTGTTGGCTTGTTGGTTTGTTGGTTTGTTGGTTTGTTGGTTTGTTGGCTTGTTGGCTTGTTGGTTTGTTGGTTTGTTGGTTTGTTAGCATGTTGGTTTGTTGGTCTGTTGGTTTGTTGGCTTGTTGGTTTGTTGGTTTGTTGGCTTGTTGGCTTGTTGGTTTGTTGGTTTGTTGGTTTGTTGGCTTGTTGGTTTGTTAGTTTGTTGGCTTGTTGGTTTGTTAGTTTGTTGGTTTGTTGGTTTGTTGGTTTGTTGGTTTGTTGGTTTATTTGTTTGTTGGTTTGTTGGCTTGTTGGTTTGTTGGGTTGTTGGTTTGTTGGCTTGTTGGTTTGTTGGTTTGTTGGCTTGTTGGCTTGTTGGTTTGTTGGTTTGTTGGTTTGTTGGTTTGTTGGCTTGTTGGCTTGTTGGTTTGTTGGTTTGTTGGTTTGTTGGCTTGTTGGCGTGTTGGTTTGTTGGTTTGTTGGCTTGTTGGTTTGTTGGTTTGTTGGTTTGTTGGCTTGTTGGCTTGTTGGTTTGTTGGTTTGTTGGCTTGTTGGTTTGTTGGTTTGTTGGCTTGTTGGCTTGTTGCTTTGTTGGTTTGTTGGTTTGTTGGTTTGTTGGTTGGTTGGCTTGTTGGTTTGTTAGTTTGTTGGCTTTTTGGTTACTTGGTTTGTTGGTTTGTTGGTTTGTTGGCTTGTTGGTTTGTTGGCTTTTTGGTTTGTTGGTTTGTTGGTTTGTTGGCTTGTTGGCTTGTTGGTTTGTTGGTTTGTTGGTTTGTTGGTTTGTTGGTTTGTTGGTTTGTTGGTTTTTTTGTTTGTTGGTTTATTTGTTTGTTGGTTTGTTGGCTTGTTGGTTTGTTGGTTTGTTGGTTTGTTGGCTTGTTGGTTTGTTGGTTTGTTGGTTTGTTGGTTTGTTGGTTTGTTGGCTTGTTGGTTTTTTGGTTTGTTGGTTTGTTGGTTTGTTGGTTTATTTGTTTGTTGGTTTGTTGGCTTGTTGGTTTGTTGGTTTGTTGGTTTGTTGGCTTGTTGGTTTGTTGGTTTGTTGGTTTGTTGGCTTGTTGGCTTGCTGGTTTGTTGGTTTGTTGGCTTGTTGGTTACTTAGTTTGTTGGTTTGTTAGCATGTTGGTTTGTTGGTTTATTGGTTTTGTTGGTTTGTTGGTTTGTTGGTTTGTTGGTTTATTGGTTTGTTGGCTTGTTGGTTTGTTGGTTGTTGGCTTGTTGGCTTGTTGGTTTGTTGGTTTGTTGGTTTGTTGGCTTGTTGGTTTGTTAGTTTGTTGGCTTGTTGGTTTGTTAATTTGTTGGTTTGTTGGTTTGTTGGTTTGTTGGTTTGTTGGTTTGTTTGTTTATTTGTTTGTTGGTTTGTTGGCTTGTTGGTTTGTTGGTTTGTTGCTTTGTTGGCTTATTGGTTTGTTGGTTTGTTGGCTTGTTGGCTTGTTGGTTTGTTGGTTTGTTGGTTTGTTGGCTTGTTGGTTTGTTGGTTTCTTGGTTTGTTGGTTTGTTGGCGTGTTGGTTTGTTGTTTTGTTGGCTTGTTGGTTTGTTGGTTTGTTGGTTTGTTGGCTTGTTGGCTTGTTGGTTTGATGGTTTGATGGCTTGTTGGTTTGTTGGTTTGTTGGCTTGTTGGCTTGTTGCGTTGTTGCGTTGTTGGTTTGTTGGCTTGTTGGCTTGTTGGTTTGTTAGTTTGTTGGCTTTTTGGTTACTTGGTTTGTTGGTTTGTTGGTTTGTTGGCTTGTTGGTTTGTTGGCTTGTTGGTTTGTTGGTTTGTTGGTTTGTTGGCTTGTTGGCTTGTTGGTTTGTTGGTTTTTTGGTTTGTTGGTTTGTTGGTTTGTTGCTTTTTTGGTTTGTTGGTTTATTTTTTTGTTGGTTTGTTGGTTTGTTGGTTTGTGGGCTTGTTGGTTTGTTGGTTTGTTGGTTTGTTGGTTTGTTGGTTTGTTGGTTTGTTGGCTTATTGGCTTGTTGGTTTGTAAGTTTGTTGGCTTGTGGGCTTGTTGGTTTGTTGGTTTGTTGGCTTGTTGGTTTCTTGGTTTGTTGGTTTGTTGGCTTGTTGGCTTGTTGGTTTGTTGGTTTGTTGGCTTGTTGGTTCGTTGGTTTGTTCGCTTGTTGGCTTGTTGCTTTGTTGGTTTGTTGGCTTGTTGGCTTGTTGGTTTGTTAGTTTGTTGGCTTTTTGGTTACTTGGTTTGTTGGTTTGTTGGTTTGTTGGCTTGTTGGTTTGTTGGCTTGTTGGTTTGTTGGTTTGTTGGTTTGTTGGCTTGTTGGCTTGTTGGTTTGTTGGTTTGTTGGTTTGTTGGTTTGTTGGTTTTTTGGTTTGTTGGTTTGTTGGTTTGTTGGTTTGTTGGCTTATTGGTTTGTAGGTTTTTTGAGTTGTTGGCTTGTTGGTTTGTTGGTTTGTTGGCTTGTTGGTTACTTAGTTTGTTGGTTTGTTGGTTTGTTGGCTTGTTGGTTTGTTGGTTTATTGGCTTGTTGGCTTGTTGGTTTGTTGGTTTGTTGGTTTTTTGGTTTGTTGGTTTGTTGGCTTGTTGGTTTGTTGGTTTGTTGGTTTGTTTGTTTGTTGGCTTGTTGGTTTGTTGGTTTGTTGGTTTGTTGGTTTGTTGGTTTGTGGGTTTGTTGGTTTGTTGGTTTTTTGGTTTGTTGGTTTGTTGGCTTATTGGTTTGTTGGTTTGTTGGCTTGTTGGCTTGTTGGTTTGTTGGTTTGTTGGTTTGTTGGCTTGTTGGTTACTTAGTTTGTTGGTTTGTTGGTTTGTTGGATTGTTGGCTTGTTGGTTTGTTGGTTTCTTGGCTTGTTGGTTACTTAGTTTGTTGGTTTGTTGGTTTGTTGGTTGGTTGGTTTGTTGGCTTATTGGCTTGTTGGTTTGTTGGTTAGTTCGTTTGTTGGTTAGTTCGTTTGTTAGTTTGTTGGTTTGTTGGTTTGTTGGCTTGTTGGCTTGTTGGTTTGTTGGTTTGTTGGTTTGTTGGCTTGTTGGTTACTTAGTTTGTTGGTTTGTTGGTTTGTTGGATTGTTAGCTTGTTGGTTTGTTGGTTTCTTGGCTTGTTGGTTACTTAGTTTGTTGGTTTGTTGGTTTGTTGGTTGGTTGGTTTGTTGGCTTATTGGCTTGTTGGTTTGTTGGTTAGTTCGTTTGTTGGTTAGTTCGTTTGTTAGTTTGTTGGTTTGTTGGTTTGTTGGCTTGTTGGCTTGTTGGTTTGTTGGTTTGTTGGTTTGTTTGTTTGTTGGCTTGTTGGTTTGTTCGTTTGTTGGTTTGTTTGTTTATTTGTTTGTTGGTTTGTTGGCTTGTTGGTTTGTTGGTTTGTTGCTTTGTTGGTTTGTTGGCTTGTTGGCTTGTTGGTTTGTTGGTTTGTTGGTTTGTTTGCTTGTTGGTTTGTTGGTTTCTTGGTTTGTTGGTTTGTTGGCGTGTTGGTTTGTTGTTTTGTTGGCTTGTTGGTTTGTTGGTTTGTTGGTTTGTTGGTTTGTTGGTTTGTTGGTTTGTTGGCTTGTTGGTTTGATGGTTTGATGGCTTGTTGGTTTGTTGGTTTGTTGGCTTGTTGGCTTGTTGCGTTGTTGCGTTGTTGGTTTGTTGGTTTGTTGGCTTGTTGGCTTGTTGGTTTGTTAGTTTGTTGGCTTTTTGGTTACTTGGTTTGTTGGTTTGTTGGTTTGTTGGCTTGTTGGTTTGTTGGCTTGTTGGTTTGTTGGTTTGTTGGTTTGTTGGCTTGTTGGCTTGTTGGTTTGTTGGTTTTTTGGTTTGTTGGTTTGTTGGTTTGTTGCTTTTTTGGTTTGTTGGTTTATTTTTTTGTTGGTTTGTTGGTTTGTTGGTTTGTGGGCTTGTTGGTTTGTTGGTTTGTTGGTTTGTTGGTTTGTTGGTTTGTTGGTTTGTTGGCTTATTGGCTTGTTGGTTTGTAAGTTTGTTGGCTTGTGGGCTTGTTGGTTTGTTGGTTTGTTGGCTTGTTGGTTTGTTGGTTTGTTGGTTTGTTGGCTTGTTGGCTTGTTGGTTTGTTGGTTTGTTGGCTTGTCGGTTCGTTGGTTTGTTCGCTTGTTGGCTTGTTGCTTTGTTGGTTTGTTGGCTTGTTGGCTTGTTGGTTTGTTAGTTTGTTGGCTTTTTGGTTACTTGGTTTGTTGGTTTGTTGGTTTGTTGGCTTGTTGGTTTGTTGGCTTGTTGGTTTGTTGGTTTGTTGGTTTGTTGGCTTGTTGGCTTGTTGGTTTGTTGGTTTGTTGGTTTGTTGGTTTGTTGGTTTTTTGGTTTGTTGGTTTGTTGGTTTGTTGGTTTGTTGGCTTATTGGTTTGTAGGTTTTTTGAGTTGTTGGCTTGTTGGTTTGTTGGTTTGTTGGCTTGTTGGTTACTTAGTTTGTTGGTTTGTTGGTTTGTTGGCTTGTTGGTTTGTTGGTTTATTGGCTTGTTGGCTTGTTGGTTTGTTGGTTTGTTGGTTTTTTGGTTTGTTGGTTTGTTGGCTTGTTGGTTTGTTGGTTTGTTGGTTTGTTTGTTTGTTGGCTTGTTGGTTTGTTGGTTTGTTGGTTTGTTGGTTTGTTGGTTTGTGGGTTTGTTGGTTTGTTGGTTTTTTGGTTTGTTGGTTTGTTGGCTTATTGGTTTGTTGGTTTGTTGGCTTGTTGGCTTGTTGGTTTGTTGGTTTGTTGGTTTGTTGGCTTGTTGGTTACTTAGTTTGTTGGTTTGTTGGTTTGTTGGATTGTTGGCTTGTTGGTTTGTTGGTTTCTTGGCTTGTTGGTTACTTAGTTTGTTGGTTTGTTGGTTTGTTGGTTGGTTGGTTTGTTGGCTTATTGGCTTGTTGGTTTGTTGGTTAGTTCGTTTGTTGGTTAGTTCGTTTGTTAGTTTGTTGGTTTGTTGGTTTGTTGGCTTGTTGGCTTGTTGGTTTGTTGGTTTGTTGGTTTGTTGGCTTGTTGGTTACTTAGTTTGTTGGTTTGTTGGTTTGTTGGATTGTTAGCTTGTTGGTTTGTTGGTTTCTTGGCTTGTTGGTTACTTAGTTTGTTGGTTTGTTGGTTTGTTGGTTGGTTGGTTTGTTGGCTTATTGGCTTGTTGGTTTGTTGGTTAGTTCGTTTGTTGGTTAGTTCGTTTGTTAGTTTGTTGGTTTGTTGGTTTGTTGGCTTGTTGGCTTGTTGGTTTGTTGGTTTGTTGGTTTGTTTGTTTGTTGGCTTGTTGGTTTGTTCGTTTGTTGGTTTGTTTGTTTATTTGTTTGTTGGTTTGTTGGCTTGTTGGTTTGTTGGTTTGTTGCTTTGTTGGTTTGTTGGCTTGTTGGCTTGTTGGTTTGTTGGTTTGTTGGTTTGTTTGCTTGTTGGTTTGTTGGTTTCTTGGTTTGTTGGTTTGTTGGCGTGTTGGTTTGTTGTTTTGTTGGCTTGTTGGTTTGTTGGTTTGTTGGTTTGTTGGTTTGTTGGTTTGTTGGTTTGTTGGCTTGTTGGTTTGATGGTTTGATGGCTTGTTGGTTTGTTGGTTTGTTGGCTTGTTGGCTTGTTGCGTTGTTGCGTTGTTGGTTTGTTGGTTTGTTGGCTTGTTGGCTTGTTGGTTTGTTAGTTTGTTGGCTTTTTGGTTACTTGGTTTGTTGGTTTGTTGGTTTGTTGGCTTGTTGGTTTGTTGGCTTGTTGGTTTGTTGGTTTGTTGGTTTGTTGGCTTGTTGGCTTGTTGGTTTGTTGGTTTTTTGGTTTGTTGGTTTGTTGGTTTGTTGCTTTTTTGGTTTGTTGGTTTATTTTTTTGTTGGTTTGTTGGTTTGTTGGTTTGTGGGCTTGTTGGTTTGTTGGTTTGTTGGTTTGTTGGTTTGTTGGTTTGTTGGTTTGTTGGCTTATTGGCTTGTTGGTTTGTAAGTTTGTTGGCTTGTGGGCTTGTTGGTTTGTTGGTTTGTTGGCTTGTTGGTTTGTTGGTTTGTTGGTTTGTTGGCTTGTTGGCTTGTTGGTTTGTTGGTTTGTTGGCTTGTCGGTTCGTTGGTTTGTTCGCTTGTTGGCTTGTTGCTTTGTTGGTTTGTTGGCTTGTTGGCTTGTTGGTTTGTTAGTTTGTTGGCTTTTTGGTTACTTGGTTTGTTGGTTTGTTGGTTTGTTGGCTTGTTGGTTTGTTGGCTTGTTGGTTTGTTGGTTTGTTGGTTTGTTGGCTTGTTGGCTTGTTGGTTTGTTGGTTTGTTGGTTTGTTGGTTTGTTGGTTTTTTGGTTTGTTGGTTTGTTGGTTTGTTGGTTTGTTGGCTTATTGGTTTGTAGGTTTTTTGAGTTGTTGGCTTGTTGGTTTGTTGGTTTGTTGGCTTGTTGGTTACTTAGTTTGTTGGTTTGTTGGTTTGTTGGCTTGTTGGTTTGTTGGTTTATTGGCTTGTTGGCTTGTTGGTTTGTTGGTTTGTTGGTTTTTTGGTTTGTTGGTTTGTTGGCTTGTTGGCTTGTTGGTTTGTTGGTTTGTTGGTTTGTTTGTTTGTTGGCTTGTTGGTTTGTTGGTTTGTTGGTTTGTTGGTTTGTTGGTTTGTGGGTTTGTTGGTTTGTTGGTTTTTTGGTTTGTTGGTTTGTTGGCTTATTGGTTTGTTGGTTTGTTGGCTTGTTGGCTTGTTGGTTTGTTGGTTTGTTGGTTTGTTGGCTTGTTGGTTACTTAGTTTGTTGGTTTGTTGGTTTGTTGGATTGTTGGCTTGTTGGTTTGTTGGTTTCTTGGCTTGTTGGTTACTTAGTTTGTTGGTTTGTTGGTTTGTTGGTTGGTTGGTTTGTTGGCTTATTGGCTTGTTGGTTTGTTGGTTAGTTCGTTTGTTGGTTAGTTCGTTTGTTAGTTTGTTGGTTTGTTGGTTTGTTGGCTTGTTGGCTTGTTGGTTTGTTGGTTTGTTGGTTTGTTTGTTTGTTGGCTTGTTGGTTTGTTGGTTTGTTGGTTTGTTGGTTTGTTGGTTTGTTGGTTTGTTGGTTTTTTGGTTTGTTGGTTTGTTGGCTTGTTGGCTTGTTGGTTTGTTGGTTTGTTGGTTTGTTGGTTTGTTGGCTTGTTGGTTACTTAGTTTGTTGGTTTGTTGGTTTGTTGGATTGTTGGCTTGTTGGTTTGTTGGTTTGTTGGCTTGTTGGTTACTTAGTTTATTGGTTTGTTGGTTTGTTGGTTTGTTGGCTTGTTGGCTTGTTGGTTTGTTGGTTAGTTCGTTTGTTGGTTAGTTCGTTTGTTGGTTTGTTAGTTTGTTGGTTTGTTGGCTTGTTGGCTTGTTGGTTTGTTGGTTTGTTGGTTTTTTGGTTTGTTGGTTTGTTGGTTTGTTGGTTTATTTGTTTGTTGGTTTATTTGTTTGTTGGTTTGTTGGCTTGTTGATTTGTTGGTTTGTTGGCTTGTTGGTTTGTTGGTTTGTTGACTTTTTGGCTTGTTGGTTTGTTGGTTTGTTGGCTTGTTGGTTTCTTGGCTTGTTGGTTTGTTGGTTTGTTGGCTTGTTGGCTTGTTGGTTTGTTGGTTTGTTGGTTGGTTGGTTTATTTGTTTGTTGGTTTGTTGGCTTGTTGGTTTGTTTGTTTGTTGGCTTGTTGGTTTGTTGGTTTGTTGGCTTGTTGGCTTGTTGGTTTGTTGGTTTGTTGGTTTGTTGGTTTGTTGGTTTGTTGGTTTGTTGGTTTGTTGGTTTGTTGGCTTGTTGGTTTGTTGGTTTGTTGGTTTGTTGGCTTGTTGGCTTGTTGGTTTGTTGGTTTGTTGGCTTGTTGGTTTGTTGTTTTGTTGGCTTGTTGGCTTGTTGCTTTGTTCGTTTGATGGTTTGTTGGTTTGTTGGTTACTTGGTTTGTTGGCTTGTTGGCTTGTAGGTTTTTTGGTGTGTTGGCTTGTTGGTTTGTTGGCTTGTTGGCTTGTTGGTTTGTTAGTTTGTTGGCTTTTTGGTTACTTGGTTTGTTGGTTTGTTGGCTTGTTGGTTTGTTGGCTTGTTGGTTTGTTGGTTTGTTGGTTTGTTGGCTTGTTGGCTTGTTGGTTTGTTGGTTTTTTGGTTTGTTGGTTTGTTGGCTTGTTGGTTTGTTGGTTTGTTGGCTTGTTGGCTTGTTGGTTTGTTGGTTTGTTGGTTTGATGGTTTGTTGGCTTGTTGGCTTGTTGGTTTGTTAGTTTGTTGGCTTTTTGGTTACTTGGTTTGTTGGTTTGTTGGTTTGTTGGTTTGTTGGCTTGTTGGTTTTTTGGTTTGTTGGCTTGTTGGTTTGTTGGTTTGTTGGTTTGTTGGTTTGTTGGCTTCTTGCTTTGTTGGTTTGTTGGTTTGTTGGCTTGTTGGTTTGTTTGCTTGTTGGCTTGTTGGTTTGTGAGTTTGTTGGCTTTTTGATTACTTGGTTTGTTGGTTTGTTCGTTTGTTGGTTTGTTGGCTTGTTGGTTTGTTGGTTTGTTGGTTTGTTGGTTTGTTGGTTTGTTGGTTTGTTGGTTTTTTGGTTTGTTGGTATGTTGGTTTGTTGGCTTGTTGGTTTGTTGGCTTGTTGGCTTGTTGGTTTGTTGGTTTGTTGGCTTGTTGGCTTGTTGGTTACTTAGTTTGTTGGTTTGTTGGTTTGTTGGCTTGTTGGTTTGTTGGTTTGTTGGCTTGTTGGTTTGTTGGTTTGTTGGTTTGTTGGCTTGTTGGTTTGTTGGTTTGTTGGCTTATTGGCTTGCTGGTTTGTTGGTTTGTTGGCTTGTTGGTTACTTAGTTTGTTGGTTTGTTAGCATGTTGGTTTGTTGGTTTATTGGTTTGTTGGCTTGTTGGTTTGTTGGTTTGTTGGCTTGTTGGCTTGTTGGTTTGTTGGTTTGTTGGTTTGTTGGCTTGTTGGTTTGTTAGTTTGTTGGCTTGTTGGTTTGTTAATTTGTTGGTTGTTGGTTTGTTGGTTTGTTGGTTTGTTTGTTAATTTGTTTGTTGGTTTGTTGGCTTGTTGGTTTGTTGGTTTGTTGCTTTGTTGGCTTATTGGTTTGTTGGTTTGTTGGCTTGTTGGCTTGTTGGTTTGTTGGTTTGTTGGTTTGTTGGTTTGTTGGTTTCTTGGTTTGTTGGTTTGTTGGCGTGTTGGTTTGTTGTTTTGTTGGCTTGTTGGTTTGTTGGTTTGTTGGTTTGTTGGCTTGTTGGCTTGTTGGTTTGTTGGTTTGTTGGCTTGTTGGCTTGTTGCGTTGTTGCGTTGTTGGTTTGTTGGTTTGTTGGCTTGTTGGCTTGTTGGTTTGTTAGTTTATTGGCTTTTTGGTTACTTGGTTTGTTGGTTTGTTAGTTTGTTGGCTTGTTTGGTTTGTTGGCTTGTTGGTTTGTTGGTTTGTTGGTTTGTTGGCTTGTTGGCTTGTTGGTTTGTTGGTTTTTTGGTTTGTTGGTTTGTTGGTTTGTTGCTTTTTTGGTTTGTTGGTTTATTTTTTTGTTGGTTTGTTGGTTTGTTGGTTTGTTGGTTTGTGGGCTTGTTGGTTTGTTGGTTTGTTGGTTTGTTGGTTTGTTGGTTTGTTGGCTTGTTGGCTTGTTGGTTTGTAAGTTTGTTGGCTTGTGGGCTTGTTGGTTTGTTGGTTTGTTGGCTTGTTGGTTTGTTGGTTTGTTGGTTTGTTGGCTTGTTGGCTTGTTGGTTTGTTGGTTTGTTGGCTTGTTGGTTCGTTGGTTTGTTCGCTTGTTGGCTTGTTGATTTGTTGGTTTGTTGGTTTGTTGGCTTGTTGGCTTGTTGGTTTGTTAGTTTGTTGGCTTTTTGGTTACTTGGTTTGTTGGTTTGTTGGTTTGTTGGCTTGTTAGTTTGTTGGCTTGTTGGTTTGTTGGTTTGTTGGTTTGTTGGCTTGTTGGCTTGTTGGTTTGTTGGTTAGTTGGTTTGTTGGTTTGTTGGTTTTTTGGTTTGCTGGTTTGTTGGTTTGTTGGTTTGTTGGCTTATTGGTTTGTAGGTTTTTTGAGTTGTTGGCTTGTTGGTTTGTAGGTTTGTTGGCTTGTTGGTTACTTAGTTTGTTGGTTTGTTGGTTTGTTGGCTTGTTGGTTTATTGGCTTGTTGGCTTGTTGGTTTGTTGGTTTGTTGGTTTTTTGGTTTGTTGGTTTGTTGGCTTGTTGGTTTGTTGGTTTGTTGGTTTGTTTGTTTGTTGGCTTGTTGGTTTGTTGGTTTGTTGGTTTGTTGGTTTGTTGGTTTGTGGGTTTGTTGGTTTGTTGGTTTTTTGGTTTGTTGGTTTGTTGGCTTATTGGTTTGTTGGTTTGTTGGCTTGTTGGCTTGTTGGTTTGTTGGTTTGTTGGTTTGTTGGCTTGTTGGTTACTTAGTTTGTTGGTTTGTTGGTTTGTTGGATTGTTGGCTTGTTGGTTTGTTGGTTTCTTGGCTTGTTGGTTACTTAGTTTGTTGGTTTGTTGGTTTGTTGGTTGGTTGGTTTGTTGGCTTATTGGCTTGTTGGTTTGTTGGTTAGTTTGTTTGTTGGTTAGTTCGTTTGTTAGTTTGTTAGTTTGTTGGTTTGTTGGCTTGTTGGCTTGTTGGTTTGTTGGTTTGTTGGTTTGTTTGTTTGTTGGCTTGTTGGTTTGTTGGTTTGTTGGTTTGTTGGTTTGTTGGTTTGTTGGTTTGTTGGTTTGTTGGTTTTTTGGTTTGTTGGTTTGTTGGCTTGTTGGCTTGTTGGTTTGTTGGTTTGTTGGTTTGTTGGTTTGTTGGCTTGTTGGTTACTTAGTTTGTTGGTTTGTTGGTTTGTTGGATTGTTGGCTTGTTGGTTTGTTGGTTTGTTGGCTTGTTGGTTACTTAGTTTATTGGTTTGTTGGTTTGTTGGCTTGTTGGCTTGTTGGCTTGTTGGTTTGTTGGTTAGTTCGTTTGTTGGTTAGTTCGTTTGTTGGTTTGTTAGTTTGTTGGTTTGTTGGCTTGCTGGCTTGTTGGTTTGTTGGTTTTTTGGTTTGTTGGTTTGTTGGTTTGTTGGTTTATTTGTTTGTTGGTTTATTTGTTTGTTGGTTTGTTGGCTTGTTGGTTTGTTGGTTTGTTGGTTTGTTGGTTTGTTGGCTTGTTGGTTTGTTGGTTTGTTGACTTTTTGGCTTGTTGGTTTGTTGGTTTGTTGGCTTGTTGGTTTCTTGGCTTGTTGGTTTGTTGGTTTGTTGGCTTGTTGGCTTGTTGGTTTGTTGGTTTGTTGGTTGGTTGGTTTATTTGTTTGTTGGTTTGTTGGCTTGTTGGTTTGTTTGTTTGTTGGCTTGTTGGTTTGTTGGTTTGTTGGCTTGTTGGCTTGTCGGTTTGTTGGTTTGTTGGTTTGTTGGTTTGTTGGCTTGTTGGTTTGTTGGTTTGTTGGCTTGTTGGTTTGTTGGTTTGTTGGTTTGTTGGCTTGTTGGCTTGTTGGTTTGTTGGTTTGTTGGCTTGTTGGTTTGTTGTTTTGTTGGCTTGTTGGCTTGTTGCTTTGTTCGTTTGATGGTTTGTTGGTTTGTTGGTTACTTGGTTTGTTGGCTTGTTGGCTTGTAGGTTTGTTGGTGTGTTGGCTTGTTGGTTTGTTGGCTTGTTGGCTTGTTGGTTTGTTAGTTTGTTGGCTTTTTGGTTACTTGGTTTGTTGGTTTGTTGGCTTGTTGGTTTGTTGGCTTGTTGGTTTGTTGGTTTGTTGGTTTGTTGGCTTGTTGGCTTGTTGGTTTGTTGGTTTTTTGGTTTGTTGGTTTGTTGGCTTGTTGGTTTGTTGGTTTGTTGGCTTGTTGGATTGTTGGTTTGTTGGTTTTTTGGTTTGTTGGTTTATTTGTGTGTTGGTTTGTTGGCTTGTTGGTTTGTTGGTTTGTTGGTTTGTTGGTTTGTTGGTTTGTTGGCTTGTTGGTTTGTTTGTTTGTTGGCTTGTTAGTTTGTTGGCTTGTTGGCTTGTTGGTTTGTTAGTTTATTGGCTTGTTGGCTTGTTGGTTTGTTGGTTTGTTGGCTTGTTAGTTTGTTGGCTTGTTGGTTTGTTGGCTTGTTGGTTTGTTGGTTTGTTGGTTTGATGGTTTGTTGGCTTGTTGGCTTGTTGGTTTGTTAGTTTGTTGGCTTTTTGGTTACTTGGTTTGTTGGTTTGTTGGTTTGTTGGCTTCTTGGCTTGTTGGTTTTTTGGTTTGTTGGCTTGTTGGTTTGTTGGTTTGTTGGTTTGTTGGCTTGTTGGCTTGTTGCTTTGTTGGTTTGTTGGTTTGTTGGCTTGTTGGTTTGTTTGCTTGTTGACTTGTTGGTTTGTGAGTTTGTTGGCTTTTTGATTACTTGGTTTGTTGGTTTGTTCGTTTGTTGGTTTGTTGGCTTGTTGGTTTGTTGGTTTGTTGGTTTGTTGGTTTGTTGGTTTGTTGGTTTTTTGGTTTGTTGGTATGTTGGTTTGTTGGCTTGTTGGTTTGTTGGCTTGTTGGCTTGTTGGTTTGTTGGTTTGTTGGCTTGTTGGCTTGTTGGTTTGTTGGTTTGTTGGTTTTTTGGTTTGTTGGTTTGTTGGCTTGTTCGTTTGTTGGTTTGTTGGTTTGTTGGCTTGTTGGCTTGTTGGTTTGTTGGTTTGTTGGCTTGTTGGTTTGTTGGTTTGTTGGCTTGTTGGCTTGTTGCTTTGCTGGTTTGTTGGTTTGTTGGCTTGTTGGCTTGTTGGTTTGTTAGTTTGTTGGATTTTTGGTTACTTGGTTTTTTGGTTTGTTGGCTTGTTGGTTTGTTGGTTTGTTGGTTTGTTGGCTTGTTGGTTTGTTGGTTTGTTGGCTTGTTGGCTTGTTGGTTTATTGGTTTGTTGGTTTGTTGGCTTGTTGGTTTGTTGGTTTGTTGGCTTGTTGGTTTGTTGGTTTGTTGGTTTGTTGGCTTGTTGGCTTGTTGGTTTGTTGGTTTGTTGGCTTGTTGGTTTGTTGGTTTGTTGGCTTGTTGGCTTGTTGCTTTGTTGCTTCGTTGGATTGTTGGCCTTTTGGCTTGTTGGTTTGTTAGTTTGTTGGCTTTTTGGTTACTTGGTTTGTTTGTTTGTTGGTTTGTTGGCTTGTTGGTTTGTTGGCTTGTTGGTTTGTTGGTTTGTTGGTTTGTTGGCTTGTTGGCTTGTTGGCTTCATGGTTTGTTGGTTTGTTGGTTTGTTGGCTTGCTGGTTACTTAGTTTGCTGGTTTGTTGGCATGTTGGTTTGTTGGTTTGTTGGTTTGTTGGCTTGTTGGTTTGTCGGTTTGTTGGCTTGTTGGTTTGTTAGTTTGTTGGCTTGTTGGTTTGTTGGGTTGTTTGCTTGTTGGCTTGTTGCTTTGTTGGTTTGTTGGTTTGTTGGCTTGTTGGCTTGTTGGTTTGTTAGTTTGTTGGCTTTTTGGTTACTTGGTTTGTTGGTTTGTTGGTTTGTTGGCTTGTTGGTTTGTTAGTTTGTTGGCTTGTTGGTTTGTTGGTTTGTTTGCTTGTTGGCTTGTTGGTTTGTGAGTTTGTTGGCTTTTTGGTTACTTGGTTTGTTGGTTTGTTGGTTTGTTGGCTTGTTGGTTTGTTGGCTTGTTGGTTTGTTGGTTTGTTGGTTTGTTGGCTTGTTGGCTTGTTGGTTTGTTGGTTTGTTGGTTTTTTGGTTTGTTGGTTTGTTGGTTTGTTGGTTTTTTGGTTTGTTGGTTTATTTGTTTGTTGGTTTGTTGGTTTGTTGGCTTGTTGGTTTGTTGGTTTGTTGGTTTGTGGGCTTGTTGGTTTATTGGTTTGTTGGTTTGTTGGTTTGTTGGCTTGTTGGTTTGTTGGTTTGTTGGTTTGTTGGCTTGTTGGCTTGTTGGTTTGTTGGTTTGTTGGTTTGTTGGCTTGCTGGTTTGTTGGTTTGTTGGCTTGTTGGCTTGTTGCTTTGTTGGTTTGTTGGTTTGTTGGCTTGTTGGCTTGTTGGTTTGTTAGTTTGTTGGCTTTTTGGTTACTTGGTTTGTTGGTTTGTTGGTTTGTTGGCTTGTTGGTTTGTTGGCTTGTTGGTTTGTTGGTTTGTTGGTTTGTTGGCTTGTTGGCTTGTTGGTTTGTTGGTTTGTTGGTTTGTTGGTTTGTTGGTTTGTTGGTTTGTTGGTTTTTTGGTTTGTTGGTTTGTTGGTTTGTTGGTTTGTTGGCTTGTTGGTTTGTTGGTTTGTTGGCTTGTTGGCTTGTTGGTTTGGTGGTTTGTTTGCTTGTTCGTTACTTAGTTTGTTGGTTTGTTGGTTTGTTGGCTTGTTGCTTTGTTGGTTTGTTGGTTTGTTGGCTTGTTGGTTTGTTGGTTTGTTGGTTTGTTGGCTTGTTGGTTTGTTGGTTTGTTGGTTTGTAGGCTTGTTGGCTTGTTGGTTTGTTGGTTTGTTGGTTTGTTGGTTTGTTGGTTTGTTGGCTTGTTGGCTAGTTGCTTTGTTGGTTTGTTAGTTTGTTAGCTTGTTGGCTTCTTGATTTGTTAGCTTGTTGGCTTTTTGGTTACTTGGTTTATTGGTTTGTTGGTTTGTTGGCTTGTTGGTTTGTTGGCTTGTTGGTTTGTTGGTTTATTGGTTTGTTGGCTTGTTGGCTTGTTGGTTTGTTGGTTTGTTGGTTTGTTGGTTTGTTGGTTTGTTGGTTTTTTGGTTTGTTGGTTTGTTGGTTTGTTGGTTTGTTGGCTTGTTGGTTTGTTGCTTTGTTGGCTTATTGGCTTGTTGGTTTGTTGGTTTGTTGGCTTGTTGGTTACTTAGTTTGTTGGTTTGTTGGTTTGTTGGTTTGTTGGCTTGTTGGCTTGTTGGTTTCTTGGTTAATTCGTTTGTTGGTTTGTTAGTTTGTTGGTTTGTTGGTTTGTTGGTTTGTTGGTTTGTTGGCTTGTTGGTTTGTCGGTTTGTTGGCTTGTTGGTTTGTTAGTTTGTTGGCTTGTTGGTTTGTTGGGTTGTTTGCTTGTTGGCTTGTTGCTTTGTTGGTTTGTTGGTTTGTTGGCTTGTTGGCTTGTTGGTTTGTTAGTTTGTTGGCTTTTTGGTTACTTGGTTTGTTGGTTTGTTGGTTTGTTGGCTTGTTGGTTTGTTAGTTTGTTGGCTTGTTGGTTTGTTGGTTTGTTTGCTTGTTGGCTTGTTGGTTTGTGAGTTTGTTGGCTTTTTGGTTACTTGGTTTGTTGGTTTGTTGGTTTGTTGGCTTGTTGGTTTGTTGGCTTGTTGGTTTGTTGGTTTGTTGGTTTGTTGGCTTGTTGGCTTGTTGGTTTGTTGGTTTGTTGGTTTGTTGGTTTGTTGGTTTGTTGGTTTGTTGGCTTGTTGGCTAGTTGCTTTGTTGGTTTGTTAGTTTGTTAGCTTGTTGGCTTCTTGATTTGTTAGCTTGTTGGCTTTTTGGTTACTTGGTTTATTGGTTTGTTGGTTTGTTGGCTTGTTGGTTTGTTGGCTTGTTGGTTTGTTGGTTTATTGGTTTGTTGGCTTGTTGGCTTGTTGGTTTGTTGGTTTGTTGGTTTGTTGGTTTGTTGGTTTGTTGGTTTTTTGGTTTGTTGGTTTGTTGGTTTGTTGGTTTGTTGGCTTGTTGGTTTGTTGCTTTGTTGGCTTATTGGCTTGTTGGTTTGTTGGTTTGTTGGCTTGTTGGTTACTTAGTTTGTTGGTTTGTTGGTTTGTTGGTTTGTTGGCTTGTTGGCTTGTTGGTTTCTTGGTTAATTCGTTTGTTGGTTTGTTAGTTTGTTGGTTTGTTGGCTTGTTGGCTTGTTGGTTTGTTGGTTTTTTGGTTTGTTGGTTTGTTGGTTTGTTGGTTTGTTGGTTTGTTGGTTTATTTGTTTGTTGGTTTGTTGGCTTGTTGGTTTGTTGGTTTGTTGGTTTGTTGGCTTGTTGGTTTGTTGGTTTGTTGGTTTGTTGGTTTGTTGGTTTGTTGGTTTTTTTGGTTTGTTGGTTTATTTGTTTGTTGGTTTGTAGGCATGTTGGTTTGTTGGTTTGTTGGTTTGTTGGTTTGTTGGCTTGTTGGTTTGTTGGTTTGTTGGTTTGTTGGCTTGTTGGCTTGTTGGTTTGTTGGTTTGTTGGCTTGTTGGTTTGTTGGTTTGTTGGCTTGTTAGCTTGTTGCTTTGTTCGTTTGATGGTTTATTGATTTGTTGGTTTTTTGGTTTGTTGGTTTGCTGGTTTGTTGGCTTGTTGGCTTGTTGGTTTGTTGGTTTGTTGGCTTGTTGGTTTGTTAGGTTGTTGGTTTGTGTGCTTGTTGGCTTGTTAGTTTGCTGGTTTTTTGGTTTGTTGGTTTGTTGGTTTGTTGGTTTGTTGGTTTGTTGGTTTATTTGTTTGTTGGTTTGTTGGTTTGTTGGCTTATTGGTTTGTTGGTTTGTTGGTTTGTTGGTTTGTTGGTTTATTTGTTTGTTGGTTTGTTGGTTTGTTGGCTTGTTGGTTTGTTGGTTTGTTGGTTTGTTGGCTTGTTGGTTTGTTGGTTTGTTGGCTTGTTGGCTTGCTGGTTTGTCGGTTTGTTGGCTTGATGGTTACTTAGTTTGTTGGTTTGTTAGCATGTTGGTTTGTTGGTTTGTTGGTTTGTTGGCTTGTTGGTTTATTGGTTTTTAGGCTTGTTGGCTTGTTGGTTTGTTGGTTTGTTGGTTTGTTGGCTTGTTGGTTTGTTAGTTTGTTGGCTTGTTGGTTTGTTAGTTTGTTGGTTTGTTGGTTTGTTGGTTTGTTGGTTTGTTGGTTTATTTGTTTGTTGGTTTGTTGGCTTGTTGGTTTGTTGGTTTGTTGGCTTGTTGGTTTGTTGGTTTATTGGCTTGTTGGCTTGTTGGTTTGTTGGTTTGTTAGTTTGTTGGTTTGTTGGCTTGTTGGTTTGTTGGTTTGTTGGTTTGTTCGTTTGTTGGCATGTTGGTTTGTTGGTTTGTTGGCTTGTTGGTTTGTTGGTTTGTTGGTTTGTTGGCTTGTTGGCTTGTTGGTTTGTTGGTTTGTTGGCTTGTTGGTTTGTTGGTTTGTTGGCTTGTTGGCTTGTTGCTTCGTTGGTTTGTTGGTTTGTTGGCTTGTTGGCTTGTTGGTTTGTTAGTTTGTTGGCTTTTTGGTTACTTGGTTTGTTGGTTTGTTGGTTTGTTGGCTTGTTGGTTTGTTGGTTTGTTGGTTTGTTGGCTTGTTGGTTTGTTAGTTTGTTGGCTTGTTGGTTTGTTAGTTTGTTGGTTTGTTGGTTTGTTGGTTTGTTGGTTTGTTGGTTTATTTGTTTGTTGGTTTGTTGGCTTGTTGGCTTGTTGGTTTGTTAGTTTGTTGGCTTTTTGGTTACTTGGTTTGTTGGTTTGTTGGTTTGTTGGCTTGTTGGTTTGTTAGTTTGTTGGCTTGTTGGTTTGTTGGTTTGTTTGCTTGTTGGCTTGTTGGTTTGTGAGTTTGTTGGCTTTTTGGTTACTTGGTTTGTTGGTTTGTTGGTTTGTTGGCTTGTTGGTTTGTTGGCTTGTTGGTTTGTTGGTTTGTTGGTTTGTTGGCTTGTTGGCTTGTTGGTTTGTTGGTTTGTTGGTTTGTTGGTTTGTTGGTTTGTTGGTTTGTTGGCTTGTTGGCTAGTTGCTTTGTTGGTTTGTTAGTTTGTTAGCTTGTTGGCTTCTTGATTTGTTAGCTTGTTGGCTTTTTGGTTACTTGGTTTATTGGTTTGTTGGTTTGTTGGCTTGTTGGTTTGTTGGCTTGTTGGTTTGTTGGTTTATTGGTTTGTTGGCTTGTTGGCTTGTTGGTTTGTTGGTTTGTTGGTTTGTTGGTTTGTTGGTTTGTTGGTTTTTTGGTTTGTTGGTTTGTTGGTTTGTTGGTTTGTTGGCTTGTTGGTTTGTTGCTTTGTTGGCTTATTGGCTTGTTGGTTTGTTGGTTTGTTGGCTTGTTGGTTACTTAGTTTGTTGGTTTGTTGGTTTGTTGGTTTGTTGGCTTGTTGGCTTGTTGGTTTCTTGGTTAATTCGTTTGTTGGTTTGTTAGTTTGTTGGTTTGTTGGCTTGTTGGCTTGTTGGTTTGTTGGTTTTTTGGTTTGTTGGTTTGTTGGTTTGTTGGTTTGTTGGTTTGTTGGTTTATTTGTTTGTTGGTTTGTTGGGTTGTTGGTTTGTTGGTTTGTTGGTTTGTTGGCTTGTTGGTTTGTTGGTTTGTTGGTTTGTTGGTTTGTTGGTTTGTTGGTTTTTTTGGTTTGTTGGTTTATTTGTTTGTTGGTTTGTAGGCATGTTGGTTTGTTGGTTTGTTGGTTTGTTGGTTTGTTGGCTTGTTGGTTTGTTGGTTTGTTGGTTTGTTGGCTTGTTGGCTTGTTGGTTTGTTGGTTTGTTGGCTTGTTGGTTTGTTGGTTTGTTGGCTTGTTAGCTTGTTGCTTTGTTCGTTTGATGGTTTATTGATTTGTTGGTTTTTTGGTTTGTTGGTTTGCTGGTTTGTTGGCTTGTTGGCTTGTTGGTTTGTTGGTTTGTTGGCTTGTTGGTTTGTTAGGTTGTTGGTTTGTGTGCTTGTTGGCTTGTTAGTTTGCTGGTTTTTTGGTTTGTTGGTTTGTTGGTTTGTTGGTTTGTTGGTTTGTTGGTTTATTTGTTTGTTGGTTTGTTGGTTTGTTGGCTTATTGGTTTGTTGGTTTGTTGGTTTGTTGGTTTGTTGGTTTATTTGTTTGTTGGTTTGTTGGTTTGTTGGCTTGTTGGTTTGTTGGTTTGTTGGTTTGTTGGCTTGTTGGTTTGTTGGTTTGTTGGCTTGTTGGCTTGCTGGTTTGTCGGTTTGTTGGCTTGATGGTTACTTAGTTTGTTGGTTTGTTAGCATGTTGGTTTGTTGGTTTGTTGGTTTGTTGGCTTGTTGGTTTATTGGTTTTTAGGCTTGTTGGCTTGTTGGTTTGTTGGTTTGTTGGTTTGTTGGCTTGTTGGTTTGTTAGTTTGTTGGCTTGTTGGTTTGTTAGTTTGTTGGTTTGTTGGTTTGTTGGTTTGTTGGTTTGTTGGTTTATTTGTTTGTTGGTTTGTTGGCTTGTTGGTTTGTTGGTTTGTTGGCTTGTTGGTTTGTTGGTTTATTGGCTTGTTGGCTTGTTGGTTTGTTGGTTTGTTAGTTTGTTGGTTTGTTGGCTTGTTGGTTTGTTGGTTTGTTGGTTTGTTCGTTTGTTGGCATGTTGGTTTGTTGGTTTGTTGGCTTGTTGGTTTGTTGGTTTGTTGGTTTGTTGGCTTGTTGGCTTGTTGGTTTGTTGGTTTGTTGGCTTGTTGGTTTGTTGGTTTGTTGGCTTGTTGGCTTGTTGCTTCGTTGGTTTGTTGGTTTGTTGGCTTGTTGGCTTGTTGGTTTGTTAGTTTGTTGGCTTTTTGGTTACTTGGTTTGTTGGTTTGTTGGTTTGTTGGCTTGTTGGTTTGTTGGCTTGTTGGTTTGTTGGTTTGTTGGTTTGTTGGCTTGTTGGCTTGTTGGTTTGTTGGTTTGTTGGTTTGTTGGTTTGTTAGTTTGTTGGTTTTTTGGTTTGTTGGTTTATTTGTTTGTTGGCTTGTTGGTTTGTTGGTTTTTTGGTTTGTTGGCTTGTTGGTTTGTCGGTTTGTTGGTTTGTTGGTTTGTTGGTTTGTTGGCTTGTTGGTTTGTTGGTTTGTTGGCTTGTTGGTTTGTTGGTTTGTAGGTTTGTTGGCTTGTTGGTTTGTTGGTTTGTTGGTTTGTTGGCTTGTTGGCTTGATGGTTTGTTGGTTTGTTGGCTTGTTGGTTCGTTGGTTTGTTGGTTTGTTGGCTTCTTGGCTTGTTGCTTTGTTGGTTTGTTGGTTTGTTGGCTTGCTGGCTTTTTGGTTTGTTAGTTTGTTGGCTTTTTGGTTACTTAGTTTGTTGGTTTGTTGGTTTTTTAGCTTGTTGGTTTGTTGGCTTGTTGGTTTGGTGGTTTGTTGGTTTGTTGGCTTGTTTACTTGTTGGTTTTTTGGTTTGTTGGTTTGTTGGTTTGTTGGTTTTTTGGTTTGTTGGTTTGTTGGTTTTTGGCTTGTTGGTTTGTTGGTTTGTTGGCTTTTTGGCTTGTTGGTTTGTTGGTTTGTTGGCTTGTTGGTTACTTAGTTTGTTGGTTTGTTGGTTTGTTGGCTTGTTGGTTTGTTGGTTTGTTGGCTTGTTGGCTTGTTGGTTTGTTGGTTTGTTGGTTTGTTGGTTTGTTTGTTTGTTTGTTGGCTTGTTGGTTTGTTGGTTTGTTGGTTTGTTGGTTTGTTGGTTTGTTGGTTTGTTGGTTTGTTGGTTTGTTGGTTTTTTGGTTTGTTGGTTTGTTGGCTTGTTGGTTTGTTGGTTTGTTGGTTTGTTGGCTTGTTGGCTTGTTGGTTTGTTGGTTTGTTGGTTTGTTGGTTTGTTGGTTACTTAGTTTGTTGGTTTGTTGGTTTGTTGGATTTTTGGATTGTTGGTTTGTTGGTTTGTTGGCTTATTGGTTACTTAGTTTGTTGGTTTGTTGGTTGGCTGGTTTGTTGGCTTGTTGGCTTGTTGGTTTGTTGGTTAGTTCGTTTGTTGGTTAGTTAGTTTGTTGGTTTGTTAGTTTGTTGGTTTGTTGGCTTGTTGGCTTGTTGGTTTGTTGGTTTGTTGGTTTGTTTGTTTGTTGGCTTGTTGGTTTGTTGGTTTGTTGGTTTGTTGATTTGTTGGTTTGTTGGTTTGTTGGTTTGTTGGTTTGTTGGTTTTTTTGGTTTGTTGGTTTGTTGGCTTGTTGGTTTGTTGGTTTTTTGGCTTGTTGGTTTGTTGGTTTGTTGGTTTGTTGGTTTGCTGGCTTGTTGGTTACTTAGTTTGTTGGTTTGTTGGTTTGTTGGATTGTTGGCTTGTTAGTTTGTTGGTTTGTTGGCTTGTTGGTTTGTTGGTTTTTTGGTTTGTTGATTTGTTGGTTTGTTGGTTTGTTGGTTTGTTGGGTTGTTGGTTACTTAGTTTATTGGTTTGTTGGTTTGTTGGTTTGTTGGCTTGTTGGCTTGTTGGTTTGTTGGTTAGTTCGTTTGTTGGTTAGTTCGTTTGTTGGTTTGTTAGTTTGTTGGTTTGTTGGCTTGTTGGCTTGTTAGTTTGTTAGCTTTTTGGTTACTTGGTTTGTTGGCTTGTTGGCTTGTTGGTTTGTTGCTTTGTTCGTTTGATGGTTTGTTGGTTTGTTGGTTACTTGGTTTGTTGGCTTGTTGGCTTGTAGGTTTGTTGGTGAGTTGGCTTGTTGGTTTGTTGGCTTGTTGGCTTGTTGGTTTGTTAGTTTGTTGGCTTTTTGGTTACTTGGTTTGTTGGTTTGTTGGCTTGTTGGTTTGTTGGCTTGTTGGTTTGTTGGTTTGTTGGCTTGCTGGCTTGCTGGTTTGTTGGTTTGTTTGCTTGTTGGTTACTTAGTTTGTTGGTTTGTTAGCATGTTGGTTTGTTGGTTTGTTGGCTTGTTGGTTTGTTGGTTTGTTGGCTTGTTGGCTTGTTGGTTTGTTGGTTTGTTGGTTTGTTGGTTTGTTGGTTTTTTGGTTTGTTGGTTTATTTTTTTGTTGGTTTGTTGGCTTGTTGGTTTGGTATTTGTTTGTTGGTTTGTTGGCTTGTTGGTTTGTTGGTTTGTTGGTTTGTTGGCTTGTTGGCTTGTTGGTTTGTTGGTTTGTTGGTTTGTTGGCTTGTTGGTTTATTAGTTTGTTGGCTTGTTGGTTTGTTAGTTTGTTGGTTTGTTGGTTTGTTGGTTTGTTGGTTTGTTGGTTTATTTGTTTGTTGGTTTGTTGGCTTGTTGGTTTGTTGGTTTGTTGGTTTGTTGGCTTGTTGGTTTGTTGGTTTGTTGGCTTGTTGGCTTGTTGGTTTGTTGGTTTGTTGGTTTGTTGGCTTGTTGGTTTGTTGGTTTGTTGGTTCGTTGGTTTGTTGGCGTGTTGGTTTGTTGGCTTGTTGGTTTGTTGGTTTGTTGGTTTGTTGGCTTGTTGGCTTCTTGGTTTGTTGGTTTGTTGGCTTGTTGGTTTGTTGGTTTGTTGGCTTGTTGGCTTGGTGCTTTGTTGGTTTGTTGGTTTGTTGGTTTGTTGGCTTGTTGGTTTGTTAGTTTGTTGGCTTTTTGGTTACTTGGTTTGTTGGTTTGTTGGTTTGTTGGCTTGTTGGTTTGTTGGCTTGTTGGTTTGTTGGTTTGTTGGCTTGTTGGCTTGTTGGTTTGTTGGTTTGTTGGTTTGTTGGTTTGTTGGTTTGTTGTTTTTTTGGTTTGTTGGTTTATTTGTTTGTTGGTTTGTTGGCTTGTTGGTTTGTTGGTTTGTTGGTTTGTTGGCTTGTTGGTTTGTTGGTTTGTTGGCTTGTTGGCTTGCTGGTTTGTTGGTTTGTTGGCTTGTTGGTTACTTAGTTTGTTGGTTTGTTAGCATGTTGGTTTGTTGGTTTGTTGGTTTGTTGGTTTGTTGGCTTGTTGGTTTGTTGGTTTGTTGACTTGTTGGCTTGTTGGTTTGTTGGTTTGTTGGTTTGTTGGTTTGTTGGTTTATTTGTTTGTTGGTTTGTTGGCTTGTTGGTTTGTTGGTTTGTTGGTTTGTTGGTTTGTTGGTTTGTTGGTTTATTTGTTTGTTGGTTTGTTGGCTTGTTGGTTTGTTGGTTTGTTGCTTTGTTGGCTTGTTGGTTTGTTGGTTTGTTGGCTTGTTGGCTTGTTGGTTTGTTGGTTTGTTGGTTTGTTGGCTTGTTGGCTTGCTGGTTTGTTGGTTTGTTGGCTTGTTGGTTACTTAGTTTGTTGGTTTGTTAGCATGTTGGTTTGTTGGTTTGTTGGTTTGTTGGTTTGTTGGCTTGTTGGTTTGTTGGTTTGTTGACTTGTTGGCTTGTTGGTTTGTTGGTTTGTTGGTTTGTTGGCTTGTTGGTTTGTTAGTTTGTTGGCTTGTTGGTTTGTTAGTTTGTTGGTTTGTTGGTTTGTTGGTTTGTTGGTTTGTTGGTTTATTTGTTTGTTGGTTTGTTGGCTTGTTGGTTTGTTGGTTTGTTGCTTTGTTGGCTTGTTGGTTTGTTGGTTTGTTGGCTTGTTGGCTTGTTGGTTTGTTGGTTTGTTGGCTTGTTGGTTTGTTGGTTTCTTGGTTTGTTGGTTTGTTGGCGTGTTGGTTTGTTGGTTTGTTGGCTTGTTGGTTTGTTGGTTTGTTGGTTTGTTGGCTTGTTGGCTTGTTGGTTTGTTTATTTGATGGGTTGTTGGTTTGTTGGTTTGTTGGCTTGTTGGCTTGTTGCGTTGTTGGTTTGTTGGTTTGTTGGCTTGTTGGTTTGTTAGTTTGTTGGCTTTTTGGTTACTTGGTTTGTTGGTTTGTTGGTTTGTTGGCTTGTTGGTTTGTTGGCTTGTTGGTTTGTTGGTTTGTTGGTTTGTTGGCTTGTTGGCTTGTTGGTTTGTTGGTTTGTTGGTTTGTTGGTTTGTTGGTTTTTTGGTTTGTTGGTTTATTTTTTTGTTGGTTTGTTGGCTTGTTGGTTTGTTGGTTTGTTTGTTTGTTGGCTTGTTGGTTTGTTGGTTTCTTGGTTTGTTGGTTTGTTGGTTTGTTGGCTTGTTGGTTTGTAAGTTTGTTGGCTTTTGGGTTTGTTGGTTTGTTGGTTTGTTGGCTTGTTGGTTTGTTGGTTTGTTGGTTTGTTGGCTTGTTGGCTTGTTGGTTTGTTGGTTTGTTGGCTTGTTGGTTCGTTGGTTTGTTCGCTTGTTGGCTTGTTGCTTTGTTGGTTTGTTGGTTTGTTGGCTTGTTGGCTTGTTGGTTTGTTAGTTTGTTGGCTTTTTGGTTACTTGGTTTGTTGGTTTGTTGGTTTGTTGGCTTGTTGGTTTGTTCGCTTGTTGGTTTGTTGGTTTGTTGGTTTTTTGGCTTGTTGGCTTGTTGGTTTGTTGGTTTGTTGGTTTGTTGGTTTGTTGGTTTTTTGGTTTGTTGGTTTGTTGGTTTGTTGGTTTGTTGGCTTATTGGTTTGTAGGTTTTTTGAGTTGTTGGCTTGTTGGTTTGTTGGTTTGTTGGCTTGTTGGTTATTTAGTTTGTTGGTTTCTTGGTTTGTTGGCTTGTTAGTTTGTTGGTTTATTGGCTTGTTGGTTTGTTGGTTTGTTGGTTTTTTGGTTTGTTGGTTTGTTGGCTTGTTGGTTTGTCGGCTTGTTGGTTTGTTTGTTTGTTGGTTTGTTGGTTTGTTGGTTTGTTGGTTTGTTGGTTTGTTGGTTTGTGGGTTTGTTGGTTTGTTGGTTTTTTGGTTTGTTGGTTTGTTGGCTTATTGGTTTGTTGGTTTGTTGGCTTGTTGGCTTGTTCGTTTGTTGGTTTGTTGGCTTGTTGGTTACTTAGTTTGTTGGTTTGTTGGTTTGTTGGATTGTTGGCTTGTTGGTTTGTTGGTTTTTTGGCTTGTTGGTTACTTAGTTTGTTGGTTTGTTGGTTTGTTGGTTGGTTGGTTTGTTGGCTTGTTGGCTTGTTGGTTTGTTGGTTAGTTCGTTTTTTGGTTAGTTCGTTTGTTGGTTTGTTGGCTTGTTGGCTTGTTGGTTTGTTGGTTTGTTGGTTTGTTTGTTTGTTGGTTTGTTGGTTTGTTTGTTTGTTGGCTTGTTGGTTTGTTGGTTTGTTGGTTTGTTGGTTTGTTGGTTTGTTGGTTTTTTGAATTGTTGGTTTGTTGGCTTGTTGGTTTGTTGGTTTGTTGGCTTGTTGGCTGGTTGGTTTGTTGGTTTGTTGGTTTGTTGGTTTGTTGGCTTGTTGGTTACTTAGTTTGCTGGTTTGTTGGTTTGTTAAATTGTTGGCTTGTTGGTTTGTTGGTTTGTTGGCTTGTTGGTTACTTAGTTGATTGGTTTGTTGGTTTGTTGGTTTGTTGGATTGTTGGCTTGTTGGTTTGTTGGTTAGTTCGTTTGTTGGTTAGTTCGTTTGTTGGTTTGTTAGTTTGTTGGTTTGTTGGCTTGTTGGCTTGTTAGTTTGTTAGCTTTTTGGTTACTTGGTTTGTTGGCTTGTTGGCTTGTTGGTTTGTTGCTTTGTTCGTTTGATGGTTTGTTGGTTTGTTGGTTACTTGGTTTGTTGGCTTGTTGGCTTGTAGGTTTGTTGGTGTGTTGGCTTGTTGGTTTGTTGGCTTGTTGGCTTGTTGGTTTGTTAGTTTGTTGGCTTTTTGGTTACTTGGTTTGTTGGTTTGTTGGTTTGTTGGATTTTTGGATTGTTGGTTTGTTGGTTTGTTGGCTTATTGGTTACTTAGTTTGTTGGTTTGTTGGTTGGCTGGTTTGTTGGCTTGTTGGCTTGTTGGTTTGTTGGTTAGTTCGTTTGTTGGTTAGTTAGTTTGTTGGTTTGTTAGTTTGTTGGTTTGTTGGCTTGTTGGCTTGTTGGTTTGTTGGTTTGTTGGTTTGTTTGTTTGTTGGCTTGTTGGTTTGTTGGTTTGTTGGTTTGTTGATTTGTTGGTTTGTTGGTTTGTTGGTTTGTTGGTTTGTTGGTTTTTTTGGTTTGTTGGTTTGTTGGCTTGTTGGTTTGTTGGTTTTTTGGCTTGTTGGTTTGTTGGTTTGTTGGTTTGTTGGTTTGCTGGCTTGTTGGTTACTTAGTTTGTTGGTTTGTTGGTTTGTTGGATTGTTGGCTTGTTAGTTTGTTGGTTTGTTGGCTTGTTGGTTTGTTGGTTTTTTGGTTTGTTGATTTGTTGGTTTGTTGGTTTGTTGGTTTGTTGGCTTGTTGGTTACTTAGTTTATTGGTTTGTTGGTTTGTTGGTTTGTTGGCTTGTTGGCTTGTTGGTTTGTTGGTTAGTTCGTTTGTTGGTTAGTTCGTTTGTTGGTTTGTTAGTTTGTTGGTTTGTTGGCTTGTTGGCTTGTTAGTTTGTTAGCTTTTTGGTTACTTGGTTTGTTGGCTTGTTGGCTTGTTGGTTTGTTGCTTTGTTCGTTTGATGGTTTGTTGGTTTGTTGGTTACTTGGTTTGTTGGCTTGTTGGCTTGTAGGTTTGTTGGTGAGTTGGCTTGTTGGTTTGTTGGCTTGTTGGCTTGTTGGTTTGTTAGTTTGTTGGCTTTTTGGTTACTTGGTTTGTTGGTTTGTTGGCTTGTTGGTTTGTTGGCTTGTTGGTTTGTTGGTTTGTTGGCTTGCTGGCTTGCTGGTTTGTTGGTTTGTTTGCTTGTTGGTTACTTAGTTTGTTGGTTTGTTAGCATGTTGGTTTGTTGGTTTGTTGGCTTGTTGGTTTGTTGGTTTGTTGGCTTGTTGGCTTGTTGGTTTGTTGGTTTGTTGGTTTGTTGGTTTGTTGGTTTTTTGGTTTGTTGGTTTATTTTTTTGTTGGTTTGTTGGCTTGTTGGTTTGGTATTTGTTTGTTGGTTTGTTGGCTTGTTGGTTTGTTGGTTTGTTGGTTTGTTGGCTTGTTGGCTTGTTGGTTTGTTGGTTTGTTGGTTTGTTGGCTTGTTGGTTTATTAGTTTGTTGGCTTGTTGGTTTGTTAGTTTGTTGGTTTGTTGGTTTGTTGGTTTGTTGGTTTGTTGGTTTATTTGTTTGTTGGTTTGTTGGCTTGTTGGTTTGTTGGTTTGTTGGTTTGTTGGCTTGTTGGTTTGTTGGTTTGTTGGCTTGTTGGCTTGTTGGTTTGTTGGTTTGTTGGTTTGTTGGCTTGTTGGTTTGTTGGTTTGTTGGTTCGTTGGTTTGTTGGCGTGTTGGTTTGTTGGCTTGTTGGTTTGTTGGTTTGTTGGTTTGTTGGCTTGTTGGCTTCTTGGTTTGTTGGTTTGTTGGCTTGTTGGTTTGTTGGTTTGTTGGCTTGTTGGCTTGTTGCTTTGTTGGTTTGTTGGTTTGTTGGTTTGTTGGCTTGTTGGTTTGTTAGTTTGTTGGCTTTTTGGTTACTTGGTTTGTTGGTTTGTTGGTTTGTTGGCTTGTTGGTTTGTTGGCTTGTTGGTTTGTTGGTTTGTTGGCTTGTTGGCTTGTTGGTTTGTTGGTTTGTTGGTTTGTTGGTTTGTTGGTTTGTTGTTTTTTTGGTTTGTTGGTTTATTTGTTTGTTGGTTTGTTGGCTTGTTGGTTTGTTGGTTTGTTGGTTTGTTGGCTTGTTGGTTTGTTGGTTTGTTGGCTTGTTGGCTTGCTGGTTTGTTGGTTTGTTGGCTTGTTGGTTACTTAGTTTGTTGGTTTGTTAGCATGTTGGTTTGTTGGTTTGTTGGTTTGTTGGTTTGTTGGCTTGTTGGTTTGTTGGTTTGTTGACTTGTTGGCTTGTTGGTTTGTTGGTTTGTTGGTTTGTTGGCTTGTTGGTTTGTTAGTTTGTTGGCTTGTTGGTTTGTTAGTTTGTTGGTTTGTTGGTTTGTTGGTTTGTTGGTTTGTTGGTTTATTTGTTTGTTGGTTTGTTGGCTTGTTGGTTTGTTGGTTTGTTGCTTTGTTGGCTTGTTGGTTTGTTGGTTTGTTGGCTTGTTGGCTTGTTGGTTTGTTGGTTTGTTGGCTTGTTGGTTTGTTGGTTTCTTGGTTTGTTGGTTTGTTGGCGTGTTGGTTTGTTGGTTTGTTGGCTTGTTGGTTTGTTGGTTTGTTGGTTTGTTGGCTTGTTGGCTTGTTGGTTTGTTTATTTGATGGGTTGTTGGTTTGTTGGTTTGTTGGCTTGTTGGCTTGTTGCGTTGTTGGTTTGTTGGTTTGTTGGCTTGTTGGCTTGTTGGTTTGTTAGTTTGTTGGCTTTTTGGTTACTTGGTTTGTTGGTTTGTTGGTTTGTTGGTTTGTTGGTTTGTTGGCTTGTTGGTTTGTTGGTTTGTTGGTTTGTTGGCTTGTTGGCTTGTTGGTTTGTTGGTTTGTTGGTTTGTTGGTTTGTTGGTTTTTTGGTTTGTTGGTTTATTTTTTTGTTGGTTTGTTGGCTTGTTGGTTTGTTGGTTTGTTTGTTTGTTGGCTTGTTGGTTTGTTGGTTTGTTGGTTTGTTGGTTTGTTGGTTTGTTGGCTTGTTGGTTTGTAAGTTTGTTGGCTTGTGGGTTTGTTGGTTTGTTGGTTTGTTGGCTTGTTGGTTTGTTGGTTTGTTGGTTTGTTGGCTTGTTGGCTTGTTGGTTTGTTGGTTTGTTGGCTTGTTGGTTCGTTGGTTTGTTCGCTTGTTGGCTTGTTGCTTTGTTGGTTTGTTGGTTTGGTTGGCTTGTTGGCTTGTTGGTTTGTTAGTTTGTTGGCTTTTTGGTTACTTGGTTTGTTGGTTTGTTGGTTTGTTGGCTTGTTGGTTTGTTGGCTTGTTGGTTTGTTGGTTTGTTGGTTTTTTGGCTTGTTGGCTTGTTGGTTTGTTGGTTTGTTGGTTTGTTGGTTTGTTGGTTTTTTGGTTTGTTGGTTTGTTGGTTTGTTGGTTTGTTGGCTTATTGGTTTGTAGGTTTTTTGAGTTGTTGGCTTGTTGGTTTGTTGGTTTGTTGGCTTGTTGGTTATTTAGTTTGTTGGTTTCTTGGTTTGTTGGCTTGTTAGTTTGTTGGTTTATTGGCTTGTTGGTTTGTTGGTTTGTTGGTTTTTTGGTTTGTTGGTTTGTTGGCTTGTTGGTTTGTCGGCTTGTTGGTTTGTTTGTTTGTTGGTTTGTTGGTTTGTTGGTTTGTTGGTTTGTTGGTTTGTTGGTTTGTGGGTTTGTTGGTTTGTTGGTTTTTTGGTTTGTTGGTTTGTTGGCTTATTGGTTTGTTGGTTTGTTGGCTTGTTGGCTTGTTCGTTTGTTGGTTTGTTGGCTTGTTGGTTACTTAGTTTGTTGGTTTGTTGGTTTGTTGGATTGTTGGCTTGTTGGTTTGTTGGTTTTTTGGCTTGTTGGTTACTTAGTTTGTTGGTTTGTTGGTTTGTTGGTTGGTTGGTTTGTTGGCTTGTTGGCTTGTTGGTTTGTTGGTTAGTTCGTTTTTTGGTTAGTTCGTTTGTTGGTTTGTTGGCTTGTTGGCTTGTTGGTTTGTTGGTTTGTTGGTTTGTTTGTTTGTTGGTTTGTTGGTTTGTTTGTTTGTTGGCTTGTTGGTTTGTTGGTTTGTTGGTTTGTTGGTTTGTTGGTTTGTTGGTTTTTTGAATTGTTGGTTTGTTGGCTTGTTGGTTTGTTGGTTTGTTGGCTTGTTGGCTGGTTGGTTTGTTGGTTTGTTGGTTTGTTGGTTTGTTGGCTTGTTGGTTACTTAGTTTGCTGGTTTGTTGGTTTGTTAAATTGTTGGCTTGTTGGTTTGTTGGTTTGTTGGCTTGTTGGTTACTTAGTTGATTGGTTTGTTGGTTTGTTGGTTTGTTGGATTGTTGGCTTGTTGGTTTGTTGGTTAGTTCGTTTGTTGGTTAGTTCGTTTGTTGGTTTGTTAGTTTGTTGGTTTGTTGGCTTGTTGGCTTGTTAGTTTGTTAGCTTTTTGGTAACTTGGTTTGTTGGCTTGTTGGCTTGTTGGTTTGTTGCTTTGTTCGTTTGATGGTTTGTTGGTTTGTTGGTTACTTGGTTTGTTGGCTTGTTGGCTTGTAGGTTTGTTGGTGTGTTGGCTTGTTGGTTTGTTGGCTTGTTGGCTTGTTGGTTTGTTAGTTTGTTGGCTTTTTGGTTACTTGGTTTGTTGGTTTGTTGGCTTGTTGGTTTGTTGGCTTGTTGGTTTGTTGGTTTGTTGGCTTGCTGGCTTGCTGGTTTGTTGGTTTGTTTGCTTGTTGGTTACTTAGTTTGTTGGTTTGTTAGCATGTTGGTTTGTTGGTTTGTTGGCTTGTTGGTTTGTTGGTTTGTTGGCTTGTTGGCTTGTTGGTTTGTTGGTTTGTTGGTTTGTTGGTTTGTTGGTTTTTTGGTTTGTTGGTTTATTTTTTTGTTGGTTTGTTGGCTTGTTGGTTTGGTATTTGTTTGTTGGTTTGTTGGCTTGTTGGTTTGTTGGTTTGTTGGTTTGTTGGCTTGTTGGTTTGTTGGTTTGTTGGCTTGCTAACTTGCTGGTTTGTTGGTTTGTTTGCTTGTTGGTTACTTAGTTTGTTGGTTTGTTAGCATGTTGGTTTGTTGGTTTGTTGGTTTGTTGGCTTGTTGGTTTGTTGGTTTGTTGGCTTGTTGGCTTGTTGGTTTGTTGGTTTGTTGGTTTGTTGGCTTGTTGGTTTGTTAGTTTGTTGGCTTGTTGGTTTGTTAGTTTGTTGGTTTGTTGGTTTGTTGGTTTGTTGGTTTTTTGGTTTGTTGGTTTATTTTTTTGTTGGTTTGTTGGCTTGTTGGTTTGTTGGTTTGTTGGTTTGTTGGCTTGTTGGTTTGTTGGTTTGTTGGTTTGTTGGTTTGTTGGTTTGTTGGCTTGTTGGTTTGTAAGTTTGTTGGCTTGTGGGTTTGTTGGTTTGTTGGTTTGTTGGCTTGTTGGTTTGTTGGTTTGTTGGTTTTTTGGCTTGTTGGCTTGTTGGTTTGTTGGTTTGTTGGCTTGTTGGTTCGTTGGTTTGTTCGCTTGTTGGCTTGTTGCTTTGTTGGTTTGTTGGTTTGTTGGCTTGTTGGCTTGTTGGTTTGTTAGTTTGTTGGCTTTTTGGTTACTTGGTTTGTTGGTTTGTTGGTTTGTTGGCTTGTTGGTTTGTTGGCTTGTTGGTTTGTTGGTTTGTTGGTTTTTTGGCTTGTTGGCTTGTTGGTTTGTTGGTTTGTTGGTTTGTTGGTTTGTTGGTTTGTTGGTTTTTTGGTTTGTTGGTTTGTTGGTTTGTTGGTTTGTTGGCTTATTGGTTTGTAGGTTTTTTGAGTTGTTGGCTTGTTGGTTTGTTGGTTTGTTGGCTTGTTGGTTATTTAGTTTGTTGGTTTCTTGGTTTGTTGGCTTGTTAGTTTGTTGGTTTATTGGCTTGTTGGTTTGTTGGTTTGTTGGTTTTTTGGTTTGTTGGTTTGTTGGCTTGTTGGCTTGTTGGTTTGTCGGCTTGTTGGTTTGTTTGTTTGTTGGTTTGTTGGTTTGTTGGTTTGTTGGTTTGTTGGTTTGTTGGTTTGTTGGTTTGTGGGTTTGTTGGTTTGTTGGTTTTTTGGTTTGTTGGTTTGTTGGCTTATTGGTTTGTTGGTTTGTTTGCTTGTTGGCTTGTTCGTTTGTTGGTTTGTTGGCTTGTTGGTTACTTAGTTTGTTGGTTTGTTGGTTTGTTGGATTGTTGGCTTGTTGGTTTGTTGGTTTTTTGGCTTGTTGGTTACTTAGTTTGTTGGTTTGTTGGTTTGTTGGTTGGTTGGTTTGTTGGCTTGTTGGCTTGTTGGTTTGTTGGTTAGTTCGTTTGTTGGTTAGTTCGTTTGTTGGTTTGTTTGTTTGTTGGTTTGTTGGCTTGTTGGCTTGTTGGTTTGTTGGTTTGTTGGTTTGTTTGTTTGTTGGCTTGTTGGTTTGTTGGTTTGTTGGTTTGTTGGTTTGTTGGTTTGTTGGTTTTTTGAATTGTTGGTTTGTTGGCTTGTTGGTTTGTTGGTTTGTTGGCTTGTTGGCTGGTTGGTTTGTTGGTTTGTTGGTTTGTTGGTTTGTTGGCTTGTTGGTTACTTAGTTTGCTGGTTTGTTGGTTTGTTAAATTGTTGGCTTGTTGGTTTGTTGGTTTGTTGGCTTGTTGGTTACTTAGTTTATTGGTTTGTTGGTTTGTTGGTTTGTTGGCTTGTTGGCTTGTTGGTTTGTTGGTTAGTTCGTTTGTTGGTTAGTTCGTTTGTTGGTTTGTTAGTTTGTTGGTTTGTTGGCTTGTTGGCTTGTTAGTTTGTTAGCTTTTTGGTTACTTGGTTTGTTGGCTTGTTGGCTTGTTGGTTTGTTGCTTTGTTCGTTTGATGGTTTGTTGGTTTGTTGGTTACTTGGTTTGTTGGATTGTTGGCTTGTAGGTTTGTTGGTGTGTTGGCTTGTTGGTTTGTTGGCTTGTTGGCTTGTTGGTTTGTTAGTTTGTTGGCTTTTTGGTTACTTGGTTTGTTGGTTTGTTGGCTTGTTGGTTTGTTGGCTTGTTGGTTTGTTGGTTTGTTGGCTTGCTGGCTTGCTGGTTTGTTGGTTTGTTTGCTTGTTGGTTACTTAGTTTGTTGGTTTGTTAGCATGTTGGTTTGTTGGTTTGTTGGCTTGTTGGTTTGTTGGTTTGTTGGCTTGTTGGCTTGTTGGTTTGTTGGTTTGTTGGTTTGTTGGTTTGTTGGTTTTTTGGTTTGTTGGTTTATTTTTTTGTTGGTTTGTTGGCTTGTTGGTTTGGTATTTGTTTGTTGGTTTGTTGGCTTGTTGGTTTGTTGGTTTGTTGGTTTGTTGGCTTGTTGGTTTGTTGGTTTGTTGGCTTGCTGGCTTGCTGGTTTGTTGGTTTGTTTGCTTGTTGGTTACTTAGTTTGTTGGTTTGTTAGCATGTTGGTTTGTTGGTTTGTTGGTTTGTTGGCTTTTTGGTTTGTTGGTTTGTTGGCTTGTTGGCTTGTTGGTTTGTTGGTTTGTTGGTTTGTTGGCTTGTTGGTTTGTAAGTTTGTTGGCTTGTTGGTTTGTTAGTTTGTTGGTTTGTTGGTTTGTTGGTTTGTTGGTTTATTTGTTTGTTGGTTTGTTGGCTTGTTGGTTTGTTGGTTTGTTGGTTTGTTGGCTTGTTGGTTTGTTGGTTTGTTGGCTTGTTGGCTTGTTGGTTTGTTGGTTTGTTGGTTTGTTGGCTTGTTGGTTTGTTGGTTTGTTGGTTCGTTGGTTTGTTGGCGTGTTGGTTTGTTGGCTTGTTGGTTTGTTGGTTTGTTGGTTTGTTGGCTTGTTGGCTTGTTGGTTTGTTGGTTTGTTGGCTTGTTGGTTTGTTGGTTTGTTGGCTTGTTGGCTTGTTGCTTTGTTGGTTTGTTGGTTTGTTGGTTTGTTGGCTTGTTGGTTTGTTAGTTTGTTGGCTTTTTGGTTACTTGGTTTGTTGGTTTGTTGGTTTGTTGGCTTGTTGGTTTGTTGGCTTGTTGGTTTGTTGGTTTGTTGGCTTGTTGGCTTGTTGGCTTGTTGGTTTGTTGGTTTGTTGGTTTGTTGGTTTGTTGGTTTGTTGTTTTTTTGGTTTGTTGGTTTATTTGTTTGTTGGTTTGTTGGCTTGTTGGTTTGTTGGTTTGTTGGTTTGTTGGCTTGTTGGTTTGTTGGTTTGTTGGCTTGTTGGCTTGCTGGTTTGTTGGTTTGTTGGCTTGTTGGTTACTTAGTTTGTTGGTTTATTAGCATGTTGGTTTGTTGATTTGTTGGTTTGTTGGTTTGTTGGCTTGTTGGTTTGTTGGTTTGTTGACTTGTTGGCTTGTTGGTTTGTTGGTTTGTTGGTTTTTTGGCTTGTTGGTTTGTTAGTTTGTTGGCTTGTTGGTTTGTTAGTTTGTTGGTTTGTTGGTTTGTTTGTTTGTTGGTTTGTTGGTTTATTTGTTTGTTGGTTTGTTGGCTTGTTGGTTTGTTGGTTTGTTGCTTTGTTGGCTTGTTGGTTTGTTGGCTTGTTGGCTTGTTGGTTTGTTGGTTTGTTGGTTTGTTGGCTTGTTGGTTTGTTGGTTTCTTGGTTTGTTGGTTTGTTAGCGTGTTGGTTTGTTGGTTTGTTGGCTTGTTGGTTTGTTGGTTTGTTGGTTTGTTGGTTTGTTGGCTTGTTGGCTTGTTGGTTTGTTTATTTGATGGGTTGTTGGTTTGTTGGTTTGTTGGCTTGTTGGCTTGTTGCGTTGTTGGTTTGTTGGTTTGTTGGCTTGTTGGCTTGTTGGTTTGTTAGTTTGTTGGCTTTTTGGTTACTTGGTTTGTTGGTTTGTTGGTTTGTTGGCTTGTTGGTTTGTTGGCTTGTTGGTTTGTTGGTTTGTTGGTTTGTTGGCTTGTTGGCTTGTTGGTTTGTTGGTTTGTTGGTTTGTTGGTTTGTTGGTTTTTTGGTTTGTTGGTTTATTTTTTTGTTGGTTTGTTGGCTTGTTGGTTTGTTGGTTTGTTGGTTTGTTGGCTTGTTGGTTTGTTGGTTTGTTGGTTTGTTGGTTTGTTGGTTTGTTGGCTTGTTGGTTTGTAAGTTTGTTGGCTTGTGGGTTTGTTGGTTTGTTGGTTTGTTGGCTTGTTGGTTTGTTGGTTTGTTGGTTTGTTGGCTTGTTGGCTTGTTGGTTTGTTGGTTTGTTGGCTTGTTGGTTCGTTGGTTTGTTCGCTTGTTGGCTTGTTGCTTTGTTGGTTTGTTGGTTTGTTGGCTTGTTGGCTTGTTGGTTTGTTAGTTTGTTGGCTTTTTGGTTACTTGGTTTGTTGGTTTGTTGGTTTGTTGGCTTGTTGGTTTGTTGGCTTGTTGGTTTGTTGGTTTGTTGGTTTTTTGGCTTGTTGGCTTGTTGGTTTGTTGGTTTGTTGGTTTGTTGGTTTGTTGGTTTGTTGGTTTGTTGGTTTTTTGGTTTGTTGGTTTGTTGGTTTGTTGGTTTGTTGGCTTATTGGTTTGTAGGTTTTTTGAGTTGTTGGCTTGTTGGTTTGTTGGTTTGTTGGCTTGTTGGTTATTTAGTTTGTTGGTTTCTTGGTTTGTTGGCTTGTTAGTTTGTTGGTTTATTGGCTTGTTGGTTTGTTGGTTTGTTGGTTTTTTGGTTTGTTGGTTTGTTGGCTTGTTGGTTTGTTGGTTTGTTGGTTTGTTTGTTTGTTGGTTTGTTGGTTTGTTGGTTTGTTGGTTTGTTGGTTTGTGGGTTTGTTGGTTTGTTGGTTTTTTGGTTTGTTCGTTTGTTGGCTTATTGGTTTGTTGGTTTGTTGGCTTGTTGGCTTGTTCGTTTGTTGGTTTGTTGGCTTGTTGGTTACTTAGTTTGTTGGTTTGTTGGTTTGTTGGATTGTTGGCTTGTTGGTTTGTTGGTTTTTTGGCTTGTTGGTTACTTAGTTTGTTGGTTTGTTGGTTGGTTGGTTTGTTGGCTTGTTGGCTTGTTGGTTTGTTGGTTAGTTCGTTTGTTGGTTAGTTCGTTTGTTGGTTTGTTTGTTTGTTGGTTTGTTGGCTTGTTGGTTTGTTGGTTTGTTGGTTTGTTGGTTTGTTTGTTTGTTGGCTTGTTGGTTTGTTGGTTTGTTGGTTTGTTGGTTTGTTGGTTTGTTGGTTTTTTGAATTGTTGGTTTGTTGGCTTGTTGGTTTGTTGGTTTGTTGGCTTGTTGGCTGGTTGGTTTGTTGGTTTGTTGGTTTGTTGGTTTGTTGGATTGTTGGTTACTTAGTTTGCTGGTTTGTTGGTTTGTTAAATTGTTGGCTTGTTGGTTTGTTGGTTTGTTGGCTTGTTGGTTACTTAGTTTATTGGTTTGTTGGTTTGTTGGTTTGTTGGCTTGTTGGCTTGTTGGTTTGTTGGTTAGTTCGTTTGTTGGTTAGTTCGTTTGTTGGTTTGTTAGTTTGTTGGTTTGTTGGCTTGTTGGCTTGTTAGTTTGTTAGCTTTTTGGTTACTTGGTTTGTTGGCTTGTTGGCTTGTTGGTTTGTTGCTTTGTTCGTTTGATGGTTTGTTGGTTTGTTGGTTACTTGGTTTGTTGGCTTGTTGGCTTGTAGGTTTGTTGGTGTGTTGGCTTGTTGGTTTGTTGGCTTGTTGGCTTGTTGGTTTGTTAGTTTGTTGGCTTTTTGGTTACTTGGTTTGTTGGTTTGTTGGTTTGTTGGCTTGTTGGTTTGTTGGTTTGTTGGCTTGCTGGCTTGCTGGTTTGTTGGTTTGTTTGCTTGTTGGTTACTTAGTTTGTTGGTTTGTTAGCATGTTGGTTTGTTGGTTTGTTGGCTTGTTGGTTTGTTGGTTTGTTGGCTTGTTGGCTTGTTGGTTTGTTGGTTTGTTGGTTTGTTGGCTTGTTGGTTTGTTAGTTTGTATGCTTGTTGGCTTGTTAGTTTGTTGGTTTGTTGGTTTGTTGGTTTGTTGGTTTGTTGGTTTATTTGTTTGTTGGTTTGTTGGCTTGTTGGTTTGTTGGTTTGTTGGTTTGTTGGCTTGTTGGTTTGTTGGTTTGTGTGCTTGTTGGCTTGTTGGTTTGTTGGTTTGTTGGTTTGTTGGCTTGTTGGTTTGTTGGTTTGTTGGTTTGTTGGTTTGTTGGCGCGTTGGTTTGTTGGTTTGTTGGCTTGTTGGTTTGTTGGTTTGTTGGTTTGTTGGCTTGTTGGCTTGTTGGTTTGTTGGTTTGTTGGCTTGTTGGTTTGTTGGTTTGTTGGCTTGTTGGCTTGTTGCTTTGTTGGTTTGTTGGTTTGTTGGTTTGTTGGCTTGTTGGTTTGTTGGTTTGTTGGTTTTTTGGTTTGTTGGTTTGTTGGCTTGTTGGTTTGTTGGTTTGTTGGCTTGTTGGCTTGTTGGTTTGTTGGTTTGTTGGTTTGTTGGCTTGTTGGCTTGTTGGTTTGTTGGTTAGTTCGTTTGTTGGTTAGTTCGTTTGTTGGTTTGTTAGTTTGTTGGTTTGTTGGCTTGTTGGCTTGTTAGTTTGTTAGCTTTTTGGTTACTTGGTTTGTTGGCTTGTTGGCTTGTTGGTTTGTTGCTTTGTTCGTTTGATGGTTTGTTGGTTTGTTGGTTACTTGGTTTGTTGGCTTGTTGGCTTGTAGGTTTGTTGGTGTGTTGGCTTGTTGGTTTGTTGGCTTGTTGGCTTGTTGGTTTGTTAGTTTGTTGGCTTTTTGGTTACTTGGTTTGTTGGTTTGTTGGCTTGTTGGTTTGTTGGGTTGTTGGTTTGTTGGTTTGTTGGCTTGCTGGCTTGCTGGTTTGTTGGTTTGTTTGCTTGTTGGTTACTTAGTTTGTTGGTTTGTTAGCATGTTGGTTTGTTGGTTTGTTGGCTTGTTGGTTTGTTGGTTTGTTGGCTTGTTGGCTTGTTGGTTTGTTGGCTTGTTGGTTTGTTGGTTTGTTGGTTTGTTGGTTTGTTGGTTTGTTGGTTTTTTTGTTTGTTGGTTTGTTGGCTTGTTGGTTTGTTGGTTTGTTGGCTTGTTGGCTTGTTGGTTTGTTGGTTTGTTGGTTTGTTGGCCTGTTGGCTTGTTGGTTTGTTGGTTAGTTCGTTTGTTGGTTAGTTCGTTTGTTGGTTTGTTAGTTTGTTGGTTTGTTGGCTTGTTGGGTTGTTAGTTTGTTAGCTTTTTGGTTACTTGGTATGTTGGCTTGTTGGCTTGTTGGTTTGTTGCTTTGTTCGTTTGATGGTTTGTTGGTTTGTTGGCTTGTTGGTTTGTGGGTTTGTCGGCTTGTTGGCTTGTTGGTTTGTTGGTTTGTTGGTTTGTTGGCGTGTTGGTTTGTTGGTTTGTTGGTTTGTTGGTTAGTTCGTTTGTTGGTTAGTTCGTTTATTGGTTTGTTAGTTTGTTGGTTTGTTGGCTTGTTGGCTTGTTGGTTTGTTGTTTTGTTGGTTTGTTTGTTTGTTGGCTTGTTGGTTTGTTGGTTTGTTGGTTTGTTGGTTTGTTGGTTTGTTGGTTTTTTGGTTTGTTGGTTTGTTGGCTTGTTGGTTTGTTGGTTTGTTGGCTTGTTGGCTTGTTGGTTTGTTGGTTTGTTGGTTTGTTGGCTTGTTGGCTTGTTAGTTTGTTGGTTAGTTCGTTTGTTGGTTAGTTCGTTTGTTGGTTTGTTAGTTTGTTGGTTTGTTGGCTTGTTGGCTTGTTAGTTTGTTAGCTTTTTGGTTACTTGGTTTGTTGGCTTGTTGGCTTGTTGGTTTGTTGCTTTGTTCGTTTGATGGTTTGTTGGTTTGTTGGTTACTTGGTTTGTTGGTTTGTTAGCATGTTGGTTTGTTGGTTTGTTGGCTTGTTGGTTTGTTGGTTTGTTGGCTTGTTGGTTTGTTAGTTTGTTGGTTTGTTGATTTGTTGGCTTGTTGGTTTGTTAGTTTGTTGGCTTGTTGGTTTGTTAGTTTGTTGGTTTGTTGGTTTGTTGGTTTGTTGGTTTGTTGGTTTATTTGTTTGTTGGTTTGTTGGCTTGTTGGTTTGTTGGTTTGTTGGTTTGTTGGCTTGTTGGTTTGTTGGTTTGTTGGCTTGTTGGCTTGTTGGTTTGTTGGTTTGTTGGTTTGTTGGCTTGTTGGTTTGTTGGTTTGTTGGTTTGTTGGTTTGTTGGCGTGTTGGTTTGTTGGTTTGTTGGCTTGTTGGTTTGTTGGTTTGTTGGTTTGTTGGCTTGTTGGCTTGTTGGTTTGTTGGTTTGTTGGCTTGTTGGTTTGTTGGTTTGTTGGCTTGTTGGCTTGTTGCTTTGTTGGTTTCTTGGTTTGTTGGTTTGTTGGCGTGTTGGTTTGTTGGTTTGTTGGGTTGTTGGTTTGTTGGTTTGTTGGTTTGTTGGCTTGTTGGCTTGTTGGTTTGTTGGTTTGATGGGTTGTTGGTTTGTTGGTTTGTTGGCTTGTTGGCTTGTTGCGTTGTTGGTTTGTTGGTTTGTTGGCTTGTTGGCTTGTTGGTTTGTTAGTTTGTTGGCTTTTTGGTTACTTGGTTTGTTGGTTTGTTGGTTTGTTGGCTTGTTGGTTTGTTGGCTTGTTGGTTTGTTGGTTTGTTGGTTTGTTGGCTTGTTGGCTTGTTGGTTTGTTGGTTTGTTGGTTTGTTGGTTTGTTGGTTTGTTGGTTTGTTGGTTTTTTGGTTTGTTGGTTTGTTTTTTTGTTGGTTTGTTGGCTTGTTGGTTTGTTGGTTTGTTGGTTTGTTGGCTTGTTTGTTTGTTGGTTTGTTGGTTTGTTGGTTTGTTGGTTTGTTGGCTTGTTGGTTTGTAAGTTTGTTGGCTTGTGGGTTTGTTGGTTTGTTGGTTTGTTGGCTTGTTGGTTTGTTGGTTTGTTGGTTTGTTGGCTTGTTGGCTTGTTCGTTTGTTGGTTTGTTGGCTTGTTGGTTCGTTGGTTTGTTCACTTGTTGGCTTGTTGCTTTGTTGGTTTGTTGGTTTGTTGGCTTGTTGGCTTGTTGGTTTGTTAGTTTGTTGGCTTTTTGGTTACTTGGTTTGTTGGTTTGTTGGTTTCTTGGTTTGTTGGCTTGTTGGTTTGTTGGCTTGTTGGTTTGTTGGTTTGTTGGTTTTTTGGCTTGTTGGCTTGTTGGTTTGTTGGTTTGTTGGTTTGTTGGTTTGTTGGTTTTTTGGTTTGTTGGCTTGTTGGTTTGTTGGTTTGTTGGTTATTTAGTTTGTTGGTTTCTTGGTTTGTTGGCTTGTTGGTTTGTTGGTTTATTGGCTTGTTGGCTTGTTGGTTTGTTGGTTTGTTGGCTTGTTGGTTATTTAGTTTGTTGGTTTCTTGGTTTGTTGGCTTGTTGGTTTGTTGGTTTATTGGCTTGTTGGTTTGTTGGTTTGTTGGTTTTTTGGTTTGTTGGTTTGTTGGCTTGTTGGTTTGTTGGTTTGTTTGTTTGTTGGTTTGTTGGTTTGTTGGTTTGTTGGTTTGTTGGTTTGTTGGTTTGTGGGTTTGTTGGTTTGTTGGTTTTTTGGTTTGTTGGTTTGTTGGCTTATTGGTTTGTTGGTTTGTTGGATTGTTGGCTTGTTGGTTTGTTGGTTTGTTGGCTTGTTGGTTACTTAGTTTGTTGGTTTGTTGGTTTGTTGGATTGTTGGCTTGTTGGTTTGTTGGTTTTTTGGCTTGTTGGTTACTTAGTTTGTTGGTTTGTTGGTTTGTTGGTTGGTTGGTTTGTTGGCTTGTTGGCTTGTTGGTTTGTTGGTTAGTTCGTTTGTTGGTTTGTTCGTTTGTTGGTTTGTTAGTTTGTTGGTTTGTTGGCTTGTTGGCTTGTTGGTTTGTTGGTTTGTTGGTTTGTTGGCTTGTTGGTTTGTTGGTTAGTTCGTTTGTTTTTTAGTTCGTTTGTTGGTTTGTTAGTTTGTTGGTTTGTTGGCTTGTTGGCTTGTTAGTTTGTTAGCTTTTTGGTTACTTGGTTTGTTGGCTTGTTGGCTTGTTGGTTTGTTGCTTTGTTCGTTTGATGGTTTTTTGGTTTGTTGGTTACTTGGTTTGTTGGTTTGTTGGCTTGTAGGTTTGTTGGTGTGTTGGCTTGTTGGCTTTTTGGTTACTTGGTTTGTTGGTTTGTTGGCTTGTTGGTTTGTTGGCTTGTTGGTTTGTTGGTTTGTTGGCTTGCTGGCTTGCTGGTTTGTTGGTTTGTTTGCTTGTTGGTTACTTAGTTTGTTGGTTTGTTAGCATGTTGGTTTGTTGGTTTGTTGGCTTGTTGGTTTGTTGGTTTGTTGGCTTGTTGGCTTGTTGGTTTGTTGGTTTGTTGGTTTGTTGGTTTGTTGGCTTGTTGGTTTGTTAGTTTGTTGGCTTGTTGGTTTGTTAGTTTGTTGGTTTGTTGGTTTGTTGGTTTGTTGGTTTGTTGGTTTATTTGTTTGTTGGTTTGTTGGCTTGTTGGTTTGTTGGTTTGTTGGTTTGTTGGCTTGTTGGTTTGTTGGTTTGTTGGCTTTTTGGTTACTTGGTTTGTTGGTTTGTTGGCTTGTTGGTTTGTTGGCTTGTTGGTTTGTTGGTTTGTTGGTTTGTTGGCTTGTTGGCTTGCTGGTTTATTGGTTTTTTAGTTTGTTGGTTTGTTGGCTTATTGGTTTGTTGGTTTTTTGGCTTGTTGGATTGTTGGTTTGTTGGTTTTTTGGTTTGTTGGTTTATTTGTGTGTGGGTTTGTTGGCTTGTTGGTTTGTTGGTTTGTTGGTTTGTTGGCTTGTTGGTTTGTTTGTTTGTTGGCTTGTTGGTTTGTTGGTTTGTTGGCTTGTTGGTTTGTTGGTTTGTTGGCGTGTTGGTTTGTTGGTTTGTTGGGTTGTTGGTTTGTTGGTTTGTTGGTTTGTTGGCTTGTTGGCTTGTTGGTTTGTTGGTTTGATGGGTTGTTGGTTTGTTGGTTTGTTGGCTTGTTGGCTTGTTGCGTTGTTGGTTTGTTGGTTTGTTGGTTTGTTGGCTTGTTGGCTTGTTGGTTTGTTAGTTTGTTGGCTTTTTGGTTACTTGGTTTGTTGGTTTGTTGGTTTGTTGGCTTGTTGGTTTGTTGGCTTGTTGGTTTGTTGGTTTGTTGGTTTGTTGGCTTGTTGGCTTGTTGGTTTGTTGGTTTGTTGGTTTGTTGGTTTGTTGGTTTGTTGGTTTGTTGGTTTTTTGGTTTGTTGGTTTGTTTTTTTGTTGGTTTGTTGGCTTGTTGGTTTGTTGGTTTGTTGGTTTGTTGGCTTGTTTGTTTGTTGGTTTGTTGGTTTGTTGGTTTGTTGGTTTGTTGGCTTGTTGGTTTGTAAGTTTGTTGGCTTGTGGGTTTGTTGGTTTGTTGGTTTGTTGGCTTGTTGGTTTGTTGGTTTGTTGGTTTGTTGGCTTGTTGGCTTGTTCGTTTGTTGGTTTGTTGGCTTGTTGGTTCGTTGGTTTGTTCACTTGTTGGCTTGTTGCTTTGTTGGTTTGTTGGTTTGTTGGCTTGTTGGCTTGTTGGTTTGTTAGTTTGTTGGCTTTTTGGTTACTTGGTTTGTTGGTTTGTTGGTTTGTTGGTTTGTTGGCTTGTTGGTTTGTTGGCTTGTTGGTTTGTTGGTTTGTTGGTTTTTTGGCTTGTTGGCTTGTTGGTTTGTTGGTTTGTTGGTTTGTTGGTTTGTTGGTTTTTTGGTTTGTTGGCTTGTTGGTTTGTTGGTTTGTTGGTTATTTAGTTTGTTGGTTTCTTGGTTTGTTGGCTTGTTGGTTTGTTGGTTTATTGGCTTGTTGGCTTGTTGGTTTGTTGGTTTGTTGGCTTGTTGGTTATTTAGTTTGTTGGTTTCTTGGTTTGTTGGCTTGTTGGTTTGTTGGTTTATTGGCTTGTTGGCTTGTTGGTTTGTTGGTTTGTTGGTTTTTTGGTTTGTTGGTTTGTTGGCTTGTTGGTTTGTTGGTTTGTTGGTTTGTTTGTTTGTTGGTTTGTTGGTTTGTTGGTTTGTTGGTTTGTTGGTTTGTGGGTTTGTTGGTTTGTTGGTTTTTTGGTTTGTTGGTTTGTTGGCTTATTGGTTTGTTGGTTTGTTGGATTGTTGGCTTGTTGGTTTGTTGGTTTGTTGGCTTGTTGGTTACTTAGTTTGTTGGTTTGTTGGTTTGTTGGATTGTTGGCTTGTTGGTTTGTTGGTTTTTTGTCTTGTTGGTTACTTAGTTTGTTGGTTTATTGGTTTGTTGGTTGGTTGGTTTGTTGGCTTGTTGGCTTGTTGGTTTGTTGGTTAGTTCGTTTGTTGGTTTGTTCGTTTGTTGGTTTGTTAGTTTGTTGGTTTGTTGGCTTGTTGGCTTGTTGGTTTGTTGGTTTGTTGGTTTGTTTGTTTGTTGGCTTGTTGGTTTGTTGGTTTGTTGGCTTGTTGGTTTGTTGGTTTGTTGGTTTGTTGGTTTGTTGGCTTGTTGGTTACTTAGTTTGTTGGTTTGTTGGTTTGTTAAATTGTTGGCTTGTTGGTTTGTTGGTTTGTTGGCTTGTTGGTTACTTAGTTTATTGGTTTGTTGGTTTGTTGGTTTGTTGGCTTGTTGGCTTGTTGGTTTGTTGGTTAGTTCGTTTGTTGGTTAGTTCGTTTGTTGGTTTGTTAGTTTGTTGGTTTGTTGGCTTGTTGGCTTGTTAGTTTGTTAGCTTTTTGGTTACTTGGTTTGTTGGCTTGTTGGCTTGTTGGTTTGTTGCTTTGTTCGTTTGATGGTTTGTTGGTTTGTTGGTTACTTGGTTTGTTGGTTTGTTGGCTTGTAGGTTTGTTGGTGTGTTGGCTTGTTGGCTTTTTGGTTACTTGGTTTGTTGGTTTGTTGGCTTGTTGGTTTGTTGGCTTGTTGGTTTGTTGGTTTGTTGGCTTGCTGGCTTGTGGTTTGTTGGTTTGTTTGCTTGTTGGTTACTTAGTTTGTTGGTTTGTTAGCATGTTGGTTTGTTGGTTTGTTGGCTTGTTGGTTTGTTGGTTTGTTGGCTTGTTGGCTTGTTGGTTTGTTGGTTTGTTGGTTTGTTGGTTTGTTGGCTTGTTGGTTTGTTAGTTTGTTGGCTTGTTGGTTTGTTAGTTTGTTGGTTTGTTGGTTTGTTCGTTTGTTGGTTTGTTGGTTTGTTGGTTTATTTGTTTGTTGGTTTGTTGGCTTGTTGGTTTGTTGGTTTGTTGGTTTGTTGGCTTGTTGGTTTGTTGGTTTGTTGGCTTTTTGGTTACTTGGTTTGTTGGTTTGTTGGCTTGTTGGTTTGTTGGCTTGTTGGTTTGTTGGTTTGTTGGTTTGTTGGCTTGTTGGCTTGCTGGTTTGTTGGTTTTTTAGTTTGTTGGTTTGTTGGCTTATTGGTTTGTTAGTTTTTTGGCTTGTTGGATTGTTGGTTTGTTGGTTTTTTGGTTTGTTGGTTTATTTGTGTGTGGGTTTGTTGGCTTGTTGGTTTGTTGGTTTGTTGGTTTGTTGGCTTGTTGGTTTGTTGGTTTGTTGGTTTGTTGGCTTGTTAGTTTGTTGGCTTGTTGGTTTGTTGGCTTGTTGGCTTGCTGGTTTGTTGGTTTTTTAGTTTGTTGGTTTGTTGGCTTATTGGTTTGTTAGTTTTTTGGCTTGTTGGATTGTTGGTTTGTTGGTTTTTTGGTTTGTTGGTTTATTTGTGTGTGGGTTTGTTGGCTTGTTGGTTTGTTGGTTTGTTCGTTTATTGGCTTGTTGGATTGTTGGTTTGTTGGTTTGTTGGCTTGTTAGTTTGTTGGCTTGTTGGTTTGTCGGCTTGTTGGCTTGTTGGTCTGTTGGTTTGTTGGCTTGTTGGTTTGTTGGTTTGATGGTTTGCTGGCTTGTTGGTTTGTTGGTTTGTTGGCTTGTTGGCTTGTTGGTTTGTTGGTTTGTTGGATTGTTGGTTACTTAGTTTGTTGGTTTGTTGGCATGTTGGTTTGTTGGTTTGTTGGTTTGTTTGCTTGTTAATTTGTTGGTTTGTTGGCTTGTTGGTTTGTTAGTTTGTTGTTTTGTTGGTTTGCTAGTTTGTTGGCTTGTTGGTTTGTTGGCTTGTTGGTTTGTTGGTTTGTTGGTTTATTTGTTTGTTGGATTGTTGGCTTGTTGGTTTGTTGGTTTGTTGGCTTGGTGGTTTGTTGGTTTGTTAGCTTGTTGGTTTGTTGGTTTGTTGGTTTGGTGGCTTGTTGGCTTGTTGGTTTGTTGGCTTGTTGGTTACTTAGTTTGTTTGTTTGTTGGTTTGTTGGTTTGTTGGTTTGTTGGCTTGTTGGCTTGTTGGTTTGTTGGTTAGTTCGTTTGTTGGTTTGTTAGTTTGTTGATTTGTTGGCTTGTTGGCTTGTTTGTTCGTTGGTTTTTTGGTTTGTTAGGTTGTTGGTTTGTTGGTTTGTTGGTTTATTTGTTTGTTGGTTTGTTGGCTTGTTGGTTTGTTTGTTTGTTGGCTTGTTGGCTTGTTGGTTTGTTGGTTTGTTGGTTTGTTGGTTTGTTGATTTGTTGGTTTGTTGGTTTGATGATTTGTTGGTTTGTTGGTTTGTTGGCTTGTGATTTTGTTGGTTTGTTGGCTTGTTGGCTTGTTGGTTTGTTGGTTTGTTGGATTGTTGGTTTGTTGGCTTGTTGGTTTGTTGGTTTGTTGGCTTCTTGGTTTGTTGGTTTGTTCGTTTGTTGGCTTGTTGGCTTGTTGGTTTGTTGGTTTGTCGCTTGTTGGTTTGTTGGTTTGTTGGCTTGTTGGCTTGTTGCTTTGTTCGTTTGATGGTTTGTTGGTTTGTTGGTTTTTTGGTTTGTTGGTTTTTTGGTTTGTTGCTTTGTTGGTTTGTTGGTTTATTGGCCTGTTGGCTTGTTGGTTTGTTGGCTTGTTGGTTTGTTAGTTTGTTGGCATTTTGGTTACTTGGTTTGTTGGTTTGGTGGCTTGTTGGCTTCTTGGTTAGTTGCTTTGTTTGTTTGATGGTTTGTTGGTTTGTTGGTTACTTGGTTTGTTGGTTTGTTGGTTTGTTGGTTTGTTGGTTTGTTGGTTTGTTGGCTTGTTGGCTTGTTGGTTTCTTGGTTTGTTGGCTTGTTGGTTACTTAGTTTGTTGGTTTGTTGGTATGTTGGTTTGTTGGTTTGTTGGTTTGTTGGCTTGTTGGTTTGTTTGTTTGTTGGTTTGTTGGTCTGTTAGTTTGTCGGTTTGTTGGTTTGTTGGTTTGTTGGTTTGTTGGTTTGTTGGCTTGTTGGCCTGTTGGTTTGTTGGTTAGTTCGTTTGTTGGTTTGTTAATTTGTAGGTTTGTTGGCTTGTTGGCTTGTTGGTTTGTTGGTTTTTTGGTTTTTTGGTTTGTTGGTTTGTTGGTTTGTTGGTTTGTTGGTTTGTTGGTTTGTTGGCTTGTTGGCTTGTTGGTTTGTTGGCTTGTTGGTTTGTTAGTTTGTTGGCTTTTTGGTTACTTGGTTTGTTGGCTTGTTGGTTTGTTGGTTTGTTGGCTTGTTGGCTTGTTGCTTTGTTGGTTTGTTGGTTTGTTGGCTTGTTGGCTTGTTGGTTTGTTAGTTTGTTGGCTTTTTGGTTTGTTGGTTTGTTGGCTTGTTGGCTTGCTGGTTTGTTGGTTTTTTGGTTTATTGGTTTGTTGGCTTATTGGTTTGTTGGTTTTTTGGCTTGTTGGATTGTTGGTTTGTTGGTTTTTTGGTTTGTTGGTTTATTTGTGTGTGGGTTTGTTGCCTTGTTGGTTTGTTGGTTTGTTGGTTTGTTGGCTTGTTGGTTTGTTTGTTTGTTGGCTTGTTGGTTTGTTGGTTTGTTGGCTTGTTGATTTGTTCGTTTATTGGCTTGTTGGCTTGTTGGTTTGTTGGTTTGTTGGCTTGTTAGTTTGTTGGCTTGTTGGTTTGTCGGCTTGTTGGTTTGTTGGTTTGTTGGTTTGTTGGCTTGTTGGTTTGTTGGTTTGATGGTTTGCTGCCTTGTTGGTTTGTTAGTTTGTTGGCTTGTTGGCTTGTTGGTTTGTTGGTTTGTTGGATTGTTGGTTACTTAGTTTGTTGGTTTGTTGGCATGTTGGTTTGTTGGTTTGTTGGTTTGTTTGCTTGTTGGTTTGTTGGTTTGTTGGCTTGTTGGTTTGTTAGTTTGTTGTTTTGTTGGTTTGCTAGTTTGTTGGCTTGTTGGTTTGTTGGCTTGTTCGTTTGTTGGTTTGTTGGTTTATTTTTTTGTTGGATTGTTGGCTTGTTGGTTTGTTGGTTTGTTGGCTTGGTGGTTTGTTGGTTTGTTAGCTTGTTGGTTTGTTGGTTTGTTGGTTTGGTGACTTGTTGGCTTGTTGGTTTGTTGGCTTGTTGGTTACTTAGTTTGTTTGTTTGTTGGTTTGTTGGTTTGTTGGTTTGTTGGCTTGTTGGCTTGTTGGTTTGTTGGTTAGTTCGTTTGTTGGTTTGTTAGTTTGTTGGTTTGTTGGCTTGTTGGCTTGTTTGTTCGTTGGTTTTTTGGTTTGTTAGGTTGTTGGTTTGTTGGTTTGTTGGTTTATTTGTTTGTTGGTTTGTTGGCTTGTTGGTTTGTTGGTTTGTTGGCTTGTTGGCTTGTTGGCTTGTTGGTTTGTTGGTTTGTTGGTTTGTTGGTTTGTTGATTTGTTGGTTTGTTGGTTTGTTGGTTTGTTGGTTTGTTGGTTTGTTGGCTTGTGGGTTTGTTGGTTTGTTGGCTTGTTGGCTTGTTGGTTTGTTGGATTGTTGGATTGTTGGTTTGTTGGCTTGTTGGTTTGTTGGTTTGTTGGCTTCTTGGTTTGTTGCTTTGTTCGTTTGTTGGCTTGTTGGCTTGTTGGTTTGTTGGTTTGTCGCTTGTTGGTTTGTTGGTTTGTTGGCTTGTTGGCTTGTTGCTTTGTTCGTTTGATGGTTTGTTGGTTTGTTGGTTTTTTGGTTTGTTGGTTTTTTGGTTTGTTGCTTTGTTGGTTTGTTGGTTTATTGGCTTGTTGGCTTGTTGGTTTGTTGGCTTGTTGGTTTGTTAGTTTGTTGGCTTTTTGGTTACTTGGTTTGTTGGCTTGTTGGTTTGTTGGTTTGTTGGCTTGTTGGCTTGTTGCTTTGTTGGTTTGTTGGTTTGTTGGCTTGTTGGCTTGTTGGTTTGTTAGTTTGTTGGCTTTTTGGTTTGTTGGTTTGTTGGCTTGTTGGCTTGCTGGTTTGTTGGTTTTTTGGTTTATTGGTTTGTTGGCTTATTGGTTTGTTGGTTTTTTGGCTTGTTGGATTGTTGGTTTGTTGGTTTTCTGGTTTGTTGGTTTATTTGTGTGTGGGTTTGTTGCCTTGTTGGTTTGTTGGTTTGTTGGTTTGTTGGCTTGTTGGTTTGTTTGTTTGTTGGCTTGTTGGTTTGTTGGTTTGTTGGCTTGTTGATTTGTTCGTTTATTGGCTTGTTGGCTTGTTGGTTTGTTGGTTTGTTGGCTTGTTAGTTTGTTGGCTTGTTGGTTTGTCGGCTTGTTGGTTTGTTGGTTTGTTGGTTTGTTGGCTTGTTGGTTTGTTGGTTTGATGGTTTGCTGCCTTGTTGGTTTGTTGGTTTGTTGGCTTGTTGGCTTGTCGGTTTGTTGGTTTGTTGGATTGTTGGTTACTTAGTTTGTTGGTTTGTTGGCATGTTGGTTTGTTGGTTTGTTGGTTTGTTTGCTTGTTGGTTTGTTGGTTTGTTGGCTTGTTGGTTTGTTAGTTTGTTGTTTTGTTGGTTTGCTAGTTTGTTGGCTTGTTGGTTTGTTGGCTTGTTCGTTTGTTGGTTTGTTGGTTTATTTGTTTGTTGGATTGTTGGCTTGTTGGTTTGTTGGTTTGTTGGCTTGGTGGTTTGTTGGTTTGTTAGCTTGTTGGTTTGTTGGTTTGTTAGTTTGGTGACTTGTTGGCTTGTTGGTTTGTTGGCTTGTTGGTTACTTAGTTTGTTTGTTTGTTGGTTTGTTGGTTTGTTGGTTTGTTGGCTTGTTGGCTTGTTGGTTTGTTGGTTAGTTCGTTTGTTGGTTTGTTAGTTTGTTGGTTTGTTGGCTTGTTGGCGTGTTTGTTCGTTGGTTTTTTGGTTTGTTAGGTTGTTGGTTTGTTGGTTTGTTGGTTTATTTGTTTGTTGGTTTGTTGGCTTGTTGGTTTGTTGGTTTGTTGGCTTGTTGGCTTGTTGGCTTGTTGGTTTGTTGGTTTGTTGGTTTGTTGGTTTGTTGATTTGTTGGTTTGTTGGTTTGTTGGTTTGTTGGTTTGTTGGTTTGTTGGTTTGTTGGCTTGTGGGTTTGTTGGTTTGTTGGCTTGTTGGCTTGTTGGTTTGTTGGTTTGTTAGATTGTTGGTTTGTTGGCTTGTTGGTTTGTTGGTTTGTTGGCTTCTTGGTTTGTTGCTTTGTTCGTTTGTTGGCTTGTTGGCTTGTTGGTTTGTTGGTTTGTCGCTTGTTGGTTTGTTGGTTTGTTGGCTTGTTGGCTTGTTGCTTTGTTCGTTTGATGGTTTGTTGGTTTGTTGGTTTTTTGGTTTGTTGGTTTTTTGGTTTGTTGCTTTGTTGGTTTGTTGGTTTATTGGCTTGTTGGCTTGTTGGTTTGTTGGCTTGTTGGTTTGTTAGTTTGTTGGCTTTTTGGTTACTTGGTTTGTTGGTTTGGTGGCTTGTTGGCTTGTTGGTTTGTTGCTTTGTTTGTTTGATGGTTTGTTGGTTTGTTGGTTACTTGGTTTGTTGGTTTGTTGGTTTGTTGGTTTGTTGGTTTGTTGGTTTGTTGGCTTGTTGGCTTGTTGGTTTCTTGGTTTGTTGGCTTGTTGGTTACTTAGTTTGTTGGTTTGTTGGCATGTTGGTTTGTTGGTTTGTTGGTTTGTTGGCTTGTTAGTTTGTTGGTTTGTTGGTTTGTTGGTTTGTTAGTTTGTCGGTTTGTTGGTTTGTTGGTTTGTTGGTTTGTTGGCTTGTTGGCCTGTTGGTTTGTTGGTTAGTTCGTTTGTTGGTTTGTTAATTTGTAGGTTTGTTGGCTTGTTGGCTTGTTGGTTTGTTGGTTTTTTGGTTTTTTGGTTTGTTGGTTTGTTGGTTTGTTGGTTTGTTGGTTTGTTGGTTTGTTGGCTTTTTGGCTTGTTGGTTTGTTGGCTTGTTGATTTGTTAGTTTGTTGGCTTTTTGATTACTTGGTTTGTTGGCTTGTTGGTTTGTTGGTTTGTTGGCTTGTTGGCGTGTTGCTTTGTTGGTTTGTTGGTTTGTTGGCTTGTTGGCTTGTTGGTTTGTTAGTTTGTTGGCTTTTTGGATACTTGGTTTGTTGGTTTGTTGGTTTGTTGGTTTGTTGGCTTGTTGGTTTGTTGGTTTGTTGGCTTGTGGGTTACTTAGTTTGTTGGTTTGTTGGTTTGTTGGTTTGTTGGTTTGTTGGCTTGTTGGCTTGTTGGTTTGTTGGTTTGTTCGTTTGTTGGTTTGTTAGTTTGTTGGCTTGTTGATTTGTTGGCTTGTTGATTTGTTGGTTTGTTAGGTTATTTGTTTGTTGGTTTTTTGGCTTGTTGGTTTGTTGGTTTGTTGGCTTGTTGGTTTGTTGGTTTGTTGGTTTGTTGGTTTGTTGGTTTGTTAGCTTGTTGGTTTGTTGGTTTGTTGGTTTGTTGGCTTGTTGGTTTGTTGGTTTGTTGGTTAGTTCGTTTGTTGGTTTGTTAGTTTGTTGGTTTGTTGGCTTGTTGGCTTGTTGGTTTGTTGGTTTGTTGGTTTGTTGGTTTGTTGTTTTGTTAGTTTGTTGGTTTGTTAGCTTGTTTGCTTGTTGGTTTGTTGGCTTGTTGGCTTGTTGGTTACTTAGTTTGTTGGTTTGTTGGCATGTTGGTTTGTTGGTTTGTTGGTTTGTTGGCTTGTTGGTTTGTTGGTTTGTTGGCTTGTTGGCTTGTTGGTTTGTTGGTTTATTGGTTTGTGTGCTTGTTGGTTTGTTGGTTTGTTGGCTTGTTGGTTTGTTAGTTTGTTGGTTTGTTGGTTTGTTGGTTTGTTGGTTTGTTGGTTTGTTGCTTTGTTGGTTTGTTGGTTTGTTGGCTTGTTGGCTTGTTGGTTTGTTGGCTTGTTGGTTTGTTAGTTTGTTGGCGTTTTGGTTACTTGGTTTGTTGGTTTGTTGGCTTGTTGGCTTGTTGGTTTGTTGGTTTGTTGGCTTGTTGGCTTGTTGGTTTGTTGGTTTGTTGGTTTGTTGGTTTGTTGGTTTATTTGTTTGTTGGTTTGTTGGCTTGTTGGTTTGTTGGTTTGTTAGCTTGTTGGCTTGTTGGTTTGTTGGTTTGTTGGTTTGTTGGTTTGTTGGTTTGTTGGTTTGTTGGTTTGTTGGTTTGTTGGTTTGTTGGCTTGTTGGTTTGTTGGTTTGTTGGCTTGTTGACTTGTTGGTTTGTTGGTTTGTTGGTTTGTTGGTTTGTTGGCTTGTTGGCTTGTTGGTTTGTTGGTTTGTTGGCTTGTCGGTTTGTTGGTTTGTTTGTTTGTTGGCTTGTTGGCTTGTTGGCTTGTTGGCTTGTTGGCTTGTTGGCTTGTTGGCTTGTTGGTTTGTTGGTTTGTTGGCTTGTTGGTTTGTTGGTTTGTTCGCTTGTTGGCTTGTTGCTTTGTTCGTTTGATGGTTTGTTGGTTTGTTGGTTTTTTGGTTTGTTGGATTTTTGGTTTCGTTGCTTTGTTGGTTTGTTGGTTTGTTGGCTTGTGGGCTTGTTGGTTTGTTGGCTTGTTGGTTTGTTAGTTTGTTGGCTTTTTGGTTACTTGGTTTGTTGGTTTGTTGGCTTGTTCGCTTGTTGGTTTGTTGCTTTGTTCGTTTGATGGTTTGTTGGTTTGTTGGTTACTTGGTTTGTTGGTTTGTTGGTTTGTTGGTTTGTTGGTTTGTTGGTTTGTTGGCTTGTTGGCTTGTTGGTTTGTTGGTTTGTTGGCTTGTTGGTTACTTGGTTTGTTGGTTTGTAGGCATGTTGGTTTGTTAATTTGTTGGTTTGTTGGCTTATTGGTTTGTTGGTTTGTTGGTTTGTTGGTTTGTTAGTTTGTTGGGTTGTTTGTTTGTTGGTTTGTTGGTTTGTTGGTTTTGTTGGTTTGTTAGTTTATTTGTTTGTTGGTTTGTTAGTTTATTTGTTTGTTGATTTGTTGGTTTGTTGACTTGTTGGCTTGTTGGTTTGTTGGTTAGTTCGTTTGTTGGTTTGTTATTTTGTTGGCTTGTTGGTTTCTTGGCTTGTTGGTTTGTTGGTTTGTTGGTTTATTTGTTTGTTGGTTTGTTGGCTTGTTGGTTTGTTGATTTGTTGGCTTGTTGGTTTGTTGGTTTGTTGGTTTGTTGGCTTGTTGGTTTGTTGGCTTGTTGGTTTGTTGTTTTGTTGGTTTGTTGGTTTGTTGGCTTGTTGGTTACTTAGTTTGTTGGTTTGTTGGTTTGTTGGTTTGTTGGCTTGTTGGCTTGTTGGTTTGTTGGTTATTTCGTTTGTTGGTTTGTTAGTTTGTTGGTTTCTTGGCTTCTTGGCTTGTTGGTTTGTTGGTTTTTTGGTTTGTTGGATTGTTGGTTTGTTGGTTTGTTGGTTTGTTGGTTTATTTGTTTGTTGGTTTGTTGGCTTGTTGGTTTGTTGGTTTGTTGTTTTGTGGGCATGTTGGTTTGTTGGTTTGTTGGTTTGTTGGCTTGTTGGTTTGTTGGTTTGTTGTTTTGTTGGTTTGTTAGTTTGTTGGTTTGTTGGTTTGTTGGTTTGTTGGTGTGTTTTTTTGTTGGCTTGTTGGCTTGTTGGTTTGTTGGTTAATTCGTTTGTTGGTTTGTTAGTTTGTTGGTTTGTTGGCTTGTTGGCTTGTTGGTTTGTTGGTTTGTTGGTTTTTTGGTTTGTTGGTTTGTTGGTTTGTTGGTTTGTTGGTTTGTTGGTTTGTTGGTTTTTTGGCTTGTTGGCTTGTTGGTTTGTTGGCTTGTTGGTTTGTTAGTTTGTTGGCTTTTTGGTTACTTGGTTTGTTGGCTTGTTGGTTTGTTGGTTTGTTGGCTTGTTGGCTTTTTGCTTTGTTGGTTTGTTGGTTTGTTGGCTTGTTGGCTTGTTGGTTTGTTAGTTTGTTGGCTTTTTGGTTACTTGGTTTGTTGGTTTGTTGGTTTGTTGGCTTGTTGGTTTGTTGGTTTTTTGGCTTGTTGGTTTGTTGGTTTGTTGGCTTGTTGGTTACTTAGTTTGTTGGTTTGTTGGTTTGTTGGTTTGTTGGTTTGTTGGCTTGTTGGCTTGTTGGTTTGTTGGTTAGTTCGTGTGTTGGTTTGTTAGTTTGTTGGCTTGTTGGTTTGTTGGCTTGTTGGTGTGTTGGTTTGTTGGTTTATTTGTTTGTTGGTTTGTTGGCTTGTTGGTTTGTTGGTTTGTTGGCTTGTTGGTTTGTTGGTTTGTTGGTTTGTTGGCTTGTTGGTTTGTTGGCTTGTTCGTTTGTTGGTTTGTTGGTTTGTTGGCTTGTTGGTTTGTTGGTTTGTTGGTTTGTTGGCTTGTTGGTTTGTTGGTTTGTTGGTTACTTAGTTTGTTGGTTTGTTGGTTTGTTGGTTTGTTGGCTTGTTGGCTTGTTGGTTTGTTGGTTTATTTGTTTGTTGGTTTGTTGGCTTGTTGGTTTGTTGGTTTGTTGGTTTGTTGGTTTGTTGGTTTGTTGGCTTGTTGGCTTGTTGGCTTGTTGGTTTGTTGGTTTGTTGGCTTGTTGGTTACTTAGTTTGTTGGTTTGTTGGTTTGTTAGTTTGTTGGCTTGTTGGCTTGTTGGTTTGTTGGTTTATTTGTTTGTTGGTTTGTTGGCTTGTTGGTTTGTTGGTTTGTTGGTTTGTTGGTTTGTTGGTTTGTTGGCTTGTTGGCTTGTTGGCTTGTTGGTTTGTTGGTTTGTTGGCTTGTTGGTTACTTAGTTTGTTGGTTTGTTGGTTTGTTAGTTTGTTGGCTTGTTGGTGTGTTGGTTTGTTGGTTTATTTGTTTGTTGGTTTGTTGGCTTGTTGGTTTGTTGGTTTGTTGGCTTGTTGGTTTGTTGGTTCGTTGCTTTGTGGGCTTGTTGGTTTGTTGGCTTGTTCGTTTGTTGGTTTGTTGGTTTGTTGGCTTGTTGGCTTGTTGCTTTGTTCGTTTGATGGTTTGTTGGTTTGTTGGTTTTTTGGTTTGTTGGATTTTTGGTTTTGTTGCTTTGTTGGTTTGTTGGTTTGTTAGCTTGTGGGCTTGTTGGTTTGTTGGATTGTTGGTTTGTTAGTTTGTTGGCTTTTTGGTTACTTGGTTTGTTGGTTTGTTGGTTTGTTGGTTTGTTGGTTTGTTGGCTTGTTGGCTTGTTGGTTTGTTGGTTAGTTCGTTTGTTGGTTTGTTAGTTTGTTGGCTTGTTGGTTTGTTGGTTTCTTGGTTTGTTGGTTTGTTGGCGTGTTGGTTTGTTGGTTTGTTAGCTTGTTGGCTTGTTGGTGTGTTGGTTTCTTGGCTTGTTGGCTTGTTGGTTTGTTGGTTTGTTGGCTTGTTGGTTTGTTGGTTTGTTGGCTTGTTGGCTTGTTGCGTTGTTGGTTTGTTGGTTTGTTGGCTTGTTGGCTTGTTGGTTTGTTAGTTTGTTGGCTTTTTGGTTACTTGGTTTGTTGGTTTGCTGGCTTGTTGGTTTGTTGGCTTGTTGGTTTGTTGGTTTGTTGGTTTGTTGGCTTGTTGGCTTGTTGGTTTGTTGGTTTGTTGGTTTGTTGGTTTGTTGGTTTGTTGGTTTTTTGTTTGTTGGTTTATTTTTTTGTTGGTTTGTTGGCTTGTTGGTTTGTTGGTTTGTTGGTTTGTTGGCTTGTTGGTTTGTTGGTTTGTTGGTTTGTTGGTTTGTTGGTTTGTTGGCTTGTTGGTTTGTAAGTTTGTTGGCTTGTGAGCTTGTTGGTTTGTTGGTTTGTTGGTTTGTTGGTTTGTTGGCTTGTTGGTTCGTTGGTTTATTCGCTTGTTGGCTTGTTGCTTTGTTCGTTTTTTGGTTTGTTGGCTTGTTGGCTTGTTGGTTTGTTGGTTTGTTGGCTTGTTGGTTTGTTGGTTTTTTGGCTTGTTAGTTTGTTGGTTTGTTGGCTTGTTGGTTACTTAGTTTTTTGGTTTGTTGGTTTGTTGGTTTGTTGGCTTGTTGGCTTGTTGGTTTGTTGGTTAGTTCGTTTGTTGGTTTGTTAGTTTGTTGGCTTGTTGGTTTGTTGGTTTCTTGGTTTGTTGGTTTCTTGGTTTGTTGGTTTGTTGGCGTGTTGGTTTGTTGGTTTGTTGGCTTGTTGGCTTGTTGGTGTGTTGGTTTGTTGGCTTGTTGGCTTGTTGGTTTGTTGGTTTGTTGGCTTGTTGGTTTGTTGGTTTGTTGGCTTGTTGGCTTGTTGCGTTGTTGGTTTGTTGGTTTGTTGGCTTGTTGGCTTGTTGGTTTGTTAGTTTGTTGGCTTTTTGGTTACTTGGTTTGTTGGTTTGTTGGTTTACTGGCTTGTTGGTTTGTTGGCTTGTTGGTTTGTTGGTTTGTTGGTTTGTTGGCTTGTTGGCTTGTTGGTTTGTTGGTTTGTTGGTTTGTTGGTTTTTTGTTTGTTGGTTTATTTTTTTGTTGGTTTGTTGGCTTGTTGGTTTGTTGGTTTGTTGGTTTGTTGGCTTGTTGGTTTGTTGGTTTGTTGGTTTGTTGGTTTGTTGGTTTGTTGGCTTGTTGTTTGTTGGTTTGTTGGTTTATTCGCTTGTTGGCTTGTTGCTTTGTTGGTTTGTTGGTTTGTTGGCTTGTTGGCTTGTTGGTTTGTTAGTTTGTTGGCTTTTTGGTTACTTGGTTTGTTGGTTTGTTGGTTTGTTGGCTTGGTGTTTGTTGGCTTGTTGGTTTGTTGGTTTGTTGGCTTGTTGGCTTGTTGGTTTGTTGGTTTGTTGGTTTGTTGGTTTGTTGGTTTTTTGGTTTGTTGGTTTGTTGGTTTGTTGGTTTGTTGGCTTATTGGTTTGTAGGTTTTTTGAGTTGTTGGCTTCTTGGTTTGTTGGTTTGTTGGCTTCTTGGTTACTTTGTTTGTTGGTTTGTTGGTTTGTTGGCTTGTTGGTGTGTTGGTTTATTGGCTTGTTGGTTTGTTTGTTTGTTGGCTTGTTGGTTTGTTGGTTTGTTGGTTTGTTGGTTTGTTGGTTTGTGGGTTTGTTGGTTTGTTGGTTTTTTGGTTTGTTGGTTTGTTGGCTTATTGGTTTGTTAGTTTGTTGGCTTGTTGGCTTGTTTGTTTGTTGGTTTGTTGGTTTGTTGGCTTGTTGGTTACTTAGTTTGTTGGTTTGTTGGTTTGTTGGATTGTTGGCTTGTTGGTTTGTTGATTTCTTGGCTTGTTGGTTACTAAGTTTGTTGGTTTGTTGGTTTGTTGGTTGGTTGGTTTGTTGGCTTGTTGGCTTGTTGGTTTGTTGGTTAGTTCGTTTGTTGGTTAGTTCGTTTGTTGGTTTGTTAGTTTGTTGGTTTGTTGGCTTGTTGGCTTGTTGGTTTGTTGGTTTGTTGGTTTGTTTGTTTCTTGGCTTGTTGGTTTGTTGGTTTGTTGGTTTGTTGGTTTGTTGGTTTGTGGGTTTGTTGGTTTGTTGGTTTTTTGGTTTGTTGGTTTGTTGGCTTATTGGTTTGTTAGTTTGTTGGCTTGTTGGCTTGTTTGTTTGTTGGTTTGTTGGTTTGTTGGCTTGTTGGTTACTTAGTTTGTTGGTTTGTTGGTTTGTTGGATTGTTGGCTTGTTGGTTTGTTGGTTTCTTGGCTTGTTGGTTACTAAGTTTGTTGGTTTGTTGGTTTGTTGGTTGGTTGGTTTGTTGGCTTGTTGGCTTGTTGGTTTGTTGGTTAGTTCGTTTGTTGGTTAGTTCGTTTGTTGGTTTGTTAGTTTGTTGGTTTGTTGGCTTGTTGGCTTGTTGGTTTGTTGGTTTGTTGGTTTGTTTGTTTGTTGGCTTGTTGGTTTGTTGGTTTGTTGGTTTGTTGGTTTGTTGGTTTTTTGGTTTGTTGGTTTGTTGGCTTGTTGGTTTGTTGGTTTGTTGGCTTGTTGGCTTGTTGGTTTGTTGGTTTGTTGGTTTGTTGGTTTGTTGGCTTGTTGGTTACTTAGTTTGTTGGTTTGTTGGTTTGTTGGATTGTTGGCTTGTTGGTTTGTTGGTTTGTTGGCTTGTTGGTTACTTAGTTTATTGGTTTGTTGGTTTGTTGGTTTGTTGGCTTGTTGGCTTGTTGGTTTGTTGGTTAGTTTGTTTGTTGGTTAGTTCGTTTGTTGGTTTGTTAGTTTGTTGGTTTGTTGGCTTGTTGGCTTGTTGGTTTGTTGGTTTTTTGGTTTGTTGGTTTGTTGGTTTGTTGGTTTATTTGTTTGTTGGTTTATTTGTTTGTTGGTTTGTTGGTTGGTTGGTTTATTTGTTTGTTGGTTTGTTGGCTTGTTGGTTTGTTGGTTTGTTGGCTTGTTGGTTTGTTGGCTTGTTGGCTCTTTGGTTTGTTGGTTTGTTGGTTTGTTGGTTTGTTGGCTTGTTGGTTTGTTGGTTTGTTGGCTTGTTGGTTTGTTGGTTTGTTGGTTTGTTGGCTTGTTGGCTTGTTGGTTTGTTGGTTTGTTGGCTTGTTGGTTTGTTGTTTTGTTGGCTTGTTGGCTTGTTGCTTTGTTCGTTTGATGGTTTGTTGGTTTGTTGGTTTTTTGGTTTGTTGGTTTTTTGGTTTGTTGCTTTGTTGGTTTGTTGGTTTGTTGGCTTGTTGGCTTGTTGGTTTGTTGGCTTGTTGGCTTGTTAGTTTGTTAGCTTTTTGGTTACTTGGTTTGTTGGTTTGTTGGCTTGTTGGCTTGTTGGTTTGTTGCGTTGTTCGTTTGATGGTTTGTTGGTTTGTTGGTTACTTGGTTTGTTGGCTTGTTGGCTTGTAGGTTTGTTGGTGTGTTGGCTTGTTGGTTTGTTGGCTTGTTTGCTTGTTGGTTTGTTAGTTTGTTGGCTTTTTGGTTACTTGGTTTGTTGGTTTGTTGGCTTGTTGGTTTGTTGGCTTGTTGGTTTGTTGGTTTGTTAGTTTGTTGGCTTGTTGGCTTGTTGGTTTGTTGGTTTTTTGGTTTGTTGGTTTGTTGGCTTATTGGTTTGTTGGTTTGTTGGCTTGTTGACTTGTTGGTTTGTTGGTTTTTTGGTTTGTTGGTTTATTTGTTTGTTGTTTTGTTGCCTTGTTGGTTTGTTGGTTTGTTGGTTTGTTGGCTTGTTGGTTTGTTTGTTTGTTGGCTTGTTGGTTTGTTGGTTTGTTGGCTTGTTGGTTTGTTTTTTTATTGGCTTGTTGGCTTGTTGGTTTAGTTGGTTTGTTGGCTTGTTAGTTTGTTGGCTTGTTGGTTTGTTGGTTTGTTGGTTTGTTGGTTTGTTGGCTTGTTGGCTTGTTGGTTTGTTGGTTTGTTGGTTTGTTGGCTTGTTGGTTTGTTGGTTTTTTGGCTTGTTGGCTTGTTGGTTTGTTGGTTTGTTGGCTTGTTGGTTACTTAGTTTGTTGGTTTGTTGGCATGTTGGTTTGTTGGTTTGTTGGTTTGTTGGCTTGTTGGTTTGTTGGTTTGTTGGCTTGTTGGTTTGTTAGTTTGTTGTTTTGTTGGTTTGTTCGTTTGTTGGTTTGTTGGCTTGTTGGCTTGTTGGCTTGTTGGTTTGTTGGTTAGTTCGTTTGTTAATTTGTTGGTTTGTTGGCTTGTTGGCTTGTTGGTTTGTTGGATAGTTCGTTTGTTGGTTTGCTAGTTTGTTGGCTTGTTGGTTTGTTGGCTTGTTGGTTTGTTGGTTTGTTGGTTTATTTGTTTGTTGGATTGTTGGCTTGTTGGTTTATTGGTTTGTTGGCTTGTTGGTTTGTTGGTTTGTTGGTTTGTTGGCTTGTTGGCTTGTTGGTTTGTTGGCTTGTTGTTTACTTAGTTTGTTCGTTTGTTGGTTTGTTGGTTTGTTGGTTTGTTGGCTTGTTGGCTTGTTGGTTTGTTGGTTAGTTCGTTTGTTGGTTTGTTAGTTTGTTGGTTTGTTGGCTTGTTGGCTTGTTTGTTTGTTGGTTTTTTGGTTTGTTAGGTTGTTGGTTTGTTGGTTTGTTGGTTTATTTGTTTGTTGGTTTGTTGGCTTGTTTGTTTGTTGGTTTGTTGGCTTGTTGGCTTGTTGGTTTGTTGGTTTGTTGGTTTGTTGGTTTGTTGGTTTGTTGGTTTGTTGGTTTGTTGGTTTGTTGGTTTGTTGGTTTGTTGGTTTGTTGGTTTGTTGGTTTGTTGGCTTGGGGGTTTGTTGGTTTGTTGGCTTGTTGGCTTGTTGGTTTGTTGGTTTGTTGGATTGTTGGTTTGTTGGCTTGTTGGTTTGTTGGTTTGTTGGCTTGTTGGTTTGTTGATTTGTTGGTTTGTTGGCTTGTTGGCTTGTTGGTTTGTTGGTTTGTCGCTTGTTGGTTTGTTGGTTTGTTGGCTTGTTGGCTTGTTGCTTTGTTCGTTTGATGGTTTGTTGGTTTGTTGGTTTTTTGGTTTGTTGGTTTTTCGGTTTGTTGCTTTGTTGGTTTGTTGGTTTATTGGCTTGTTGGCTTGTTGGTTTGTTGGCTAGTTGGTTTGTTAGTTTGTTGGCTTTTTGGTTACTTGGTTTGTTGGTTTGGTGGCTTGTTGGCTTGTTGGTTTGTTGCTTTGTTCGTTTGATGGTTTGTTGGTTTGTTGGTTACTTGGTTTGTTGGTTTGTTGGTTTGTTGGTTTGTTGGTTTATTGGCATGTTGGCTTGTTGGCTTGTTGGTTTGTTGGCTTGTTGGTTACTTAGTTTGTTGGTTTGTTGGCATGTTGGTTTGTTGGCTTGTTGGCTTGTTGCTTTGTGGGTTTGTTGGTTTGTTGGCTTGTTGGCTTTTTGGTTTGTTAGTTTGTTGGCTTTTTGGTTACTTGGTTTGTTGGTTTGTTGGTTTGTTGGTTTGTTGGCTTGTTGGTTTGTTGGTTTGTTGGCTTGTGGGTTACTTAGTTTGTTGGTTTGTTGGTTTGTTGGTTTGTTGGTTTTTGGTTTGTTGGCTTGTTGGCTTGTTGGTTTGTTGATTAGTTCGTTTGTTGGTTTGTTAGTTTGTTTGCTTGTTGGTTTGTTGGCTTGTTGGTTTGTTGGTTTGTTGGTTTATTTGTTTGTTGGTTTGTTGGCTTGTTGGTTTGTTGGTTTGTTGGCTTGTTGGTTTGTTGGTTTGTTGGTTTGTTGGCCTGTTGGTTTGTTAGCTTGTTGGTTTGTTGGTTTGTTGGTTTGTTGGCTTGTTGGTTTGTTGGTTTGTTGGTTAGTTCGTTTGTTGGTTTGTTAGTTTGTTGGTTTGTTGGCTTGTTGGCTTGTTGGTTTGTTGATTTTTTGGTTTGTTGGTTTGTTGGTTTGTTGTTTTGTTGGTTTGTTGGTTTGTTGGCTTGTTGGCTTGTTTGTTTGTTGGCTTATTGGCTTGTTGGTTACTTAGTTTGTTGGTTTGTTGGCATGTTGGTTTGGTGGTTTGTTGGTTTGTTGGCTTGTTGGTTTGTTGGTTTGTTGGCTTGTTGGCTTGTTGGTTTGTTGGTTTATTGGTTTGTGTGCTTGTTGGTTTGTTGGTTTGTTGGCTTGTTGGTTTGTTAGTTTGTTGGTTCGTTGGTTTGTTGGTTTGTTGGTTTGTTGGTTTGTTGGTTTGTTGCTTTGTTGGTCTGTTGGTTTGTTGGCTTGTTGGCTTGTTGGTTTGTTGGCTTGTTGGTTTGTTAGTTTGTTGGCTTTTTGGTTACTTGGTTTGTTGGTTTGTTGGCTTGTTGGCTTGTTGGTTTGTTGGTTTGTTGGCTTGTTGGTTTGTTGGTTTGTTGGTTTGTTGGTTTGTTGGTTTGTTGGTTTGTTGGTTTATTTGTTTGTTGGTTTGTTGGCTTGTTGGTTTGTTGGTTTGTTGGCTTGTTGGCTTGTTGGTTTGTTGGTTTGTTGGTTTGTTGGTTTGGTGGTTTGTTGGTTTGTTGGTTTGTTGGTTTGTTGGCTTGTTGGTTTGTTGGTTTGTTGGCTTGTTGGCTTGTTGGTTTGTTGGTTTGTTGGTTTGTTGGTTTGTTGGCTTGTTGGCTTGTTGTTTTGTTGGTTTGTTGGCTTGTTGGTTTGTTGGTTTGTTGGTTTGTTGGCTTGTTGGCTTGTTGGTTTGTTGGTTTGTTGGCTTGTTGGTTTGTTGGTTTGTTGGCTTGTTGGCTTGTTGCTTTGGTCGTTTGATGGTTTGTTGGTTTGTTGGTTTTTTGGTTTGTTGGATTTTTAGTTTTGTTGCTTTGTTGGTTTGTTGGTTTGTTGGCTTGTGGGCTTGTTGGTTTGTTGGCTTGTTGGTTTGTTAGTTTGTTGGCTTTTTGGTTACTTGGTTTGTTGGTTTGTTGGCTTGTTGGGTTGTTGGTTTGTTGCTTTGTTCGTTTGATGGTTTGTTGGTTTGTTGGTTACTTGGTTTGTTGCTTTGTTGGTTTGTTGGTTATTTCGTTTGTTGGTTTGTTAGTTTGTTGGTTTCTTGGGTTCTTGGCTTGTTGGTTTGTTGGTTTTTTGGTTTGTTGGATTGTTGGTTTGTTGGTTTGTTGGTTTGTTGGTTTATTTGTTTGTTGGTTTGTTGGCTTGTTGGTTTGTTGGTTTCTTGTTTTGTTGGCATGTTGGTTTGTTGGTTTGTTGGTTTCTTGGCTTGTTGGTTTGTTGGTTTGTTGGCTTGTTGGTTTGTTAGTTTGTTGGTTTGTTGGTTTGTTGGTTTGTTGGTTTGTTTTTTTGTTGGGTTGTTGGCTTGTTGGTTTGTTGGTTAGTTCGTTTGTTGGTTTGTTAGTTTGTTGGTTTGTTGGCTTGTTGGCTTGTTGGTTTTTTGGTTTTTTGGTTTGTTGGTTTGTTGGTTTGTTGGTTTGTTGGTTTGTTGGTTTGTTGGTTTTTTGGCTTGTTGGCTTGTTGGCTTGTTGGTTTGTTGGTTTGTTAGTTTATTGGCTTTTTGGTTACTTGGTTTGGTGGCTTGTTGGTTTATTGGTTTGTTGGCTTGTTGGTTTTTTGCTTTGTTGGTTTGTTGGTTTGTTGGCTTGTTGGCTTGTTGGTTTGTTGGCTTGTTGGCTTGTTGGTTTGGTGGTTTATTTGTTTGTTGGTTTGTTGGCTTGTTGGTTTGTTGGTTTGTTGGTTTGTTGGTTGGTTGGTTTGTTGGCTTGTTGGCTTGTTGGTTTGTTGGTTTGTTGGCTTGTTGGTTACTTAGTTTGTTGGTTTGTTGGTTTGTTGGTTTGTTGGTTTGTTGGCTTGTTGGTGCGTTGGTTTGTTGGTTTATTTGTTTGTTGGTTTGTTGGCTTGTTGGTTTGTTGGTTTGTTGGTTTGTTGGCTTGTTGTATTGTTGGTTTGTTGGTTTGTTGGCTTGTTGGTTTGTTGGCTTGTTCGTTTGTTGGTTTGTTGGTTTGTTGGCTTGTTGGCTTGTTGCTTTGTTCGTTTGATGGTTTGTTGGTTTGTTGGTTTTTTGGTTTGTTGGATTTTTGATTTTGTTGCTTTGTTGGTTTGTTGGTTTGTTGGCTTGTGGGCTTGTTGGTTTGTTGGCTTGTTGGTTTGTTAGTTTGTTGGCTTTTTGGTTACTTGGTTTGTTGGTTTGTTGGCTTGTTGGCTTGTTGGTTTGTTGCTTTGTTCGTTTGATGGTTTGTTGGTTTGTTGGTTACTTGGTTTGTTGGTTTGTTGGCTTGTTGGCTTGTTGGTTTGTTGCTTTGTTCGTTTGATGGTTTGTTGGTTTGTTGGTTACTTGGTTTGTTGGTTTGTTGGTTTGTTGGTTTTTTGGTTTGTTGGTTTGTTGGCTTGTTGGTTTGTTGGTTTGTTGGCTTGTGGGCTTGTTGGTTTGTTGGCTTGTTGGTTTGTTAGTTTGTTGGCTTTTTGGTTACTTGGTTTGTTGGTTTGTTGGCTTGTTGGCTTGTTGGTTTGTTGCTTTGTTCGTTTGATGGTTTGTTGGTTTGTTGGTTACTTGGTTTGTTGGTTTGTTGGTTTGTTGGTTTTTTGGTTTGTTGGTTTGTTGGCTTGTTGGTTTGTTGGTTTGTTGGCTTGTTGGCTTGTTGGTTTGTTGGTTTGTTGGTTTGTTGGTTTGTTGGCTTGTTGGTTACTTAGTTTGTTGGTTTGTTGGTTTGTTGGATTGTTGGCTTGTTGGTTTGTTGGTTTGTTGGCTTGTTGGTTACTTAGTTTATTGGTTTGTTGGTTTGTTGGTTTGTTGGCTTGTTGGCTTGTTGGTTTGTTGGTTAGTTTGTTAGTTGGTTAGTTCGTTTGTTGGTTTGTTAGTTTGTTGGTTTGTTGGCTTGTTGGCTTGTTGGTTTGTTGGTTTTTTGGTTTGTTGGTTTGTTGGTTTGTTGGTTTATTTGTTTGTTGGTTTATTTGTTTGTTGGTTTGTTGGTTTGTTGGTTGGTTGGTTTATTTGTTTGTTGGTTTGTTGGCTTGTTGATTTGTTGGTTTGTTGGCTTGTTGGTTTGTTGGTTTGTTGGCTTGTTGGCTTGTTGGTTTGTTGGTTTGTTGGTTTGTTGGTTTGTTGGCTTCTTGGTTTGTTGGTTTGTTGGCTTGTTGGTTTGTTGGTTTGTTGGTTTGTTGGCTTGTTGGCTTGTTGGTTTGTTGGTTTGCTGGCTTGTTGGTTTGTTGTTTTGTTGGCTTGTTGGCTTGTTGCTTTGTTTGTTTGATGGTTTGTTGGTTTGTTGGTTTTTTGGTTTGTTGGTTTTTTGGTTTGTTGCTTTGTTGGTTTGTTGGTTTGTTGGCTTGTTTGCTTGTTGGTTTGATGGCTTGTTGGCTTGTTAGTTTGTTAGCTTTTTGGTTACTTGGTTTGTTGGTTTGTTGGCTTGTTGGCTTGTTGGTTTGTTGCTTTGTTCGTTTGATGGTTTGTTGGTTTGTTGGTTACTTGGTTTGTTGGCTTGTTGGCTTGTAGGTTTGTTGATGTTTAGGCTTGTTGGTTTGTTAGTTTGTTGGCTTTTTGGTTACTTGGTTTGTTGGTTTGTTGGCTTGTTGGTTTGTTGGCTTGTTGGTTTGTTGGTTTGTTGGTTTGTTGGCTTGTTGGCTTGTTGGTTTGTTGGTTTTTTGGTTTGTTGGTTTGTTGGCATTGGTATGTTGGTTTGTTGGCTTGTTGGCTTGTTGGTTTGTTGGTTTTTTGGTTTGTTGGTTTATTTGTGTGTTGGTTTGTTGGCTTGTTGGTTTGTTGGTTTGTTGGTTTGTTGGCTTGTTGGTTTGTTTGTTTGTTGGCTTTTTGGTTTGTTGGTTTGTTGGCTTGTTGGTTTGTTGGTTTATTGGCTTGTTGGCTTGTTGGTTCGTTGGTTTGTTGGCTTGTTAGTTTGTTGGCTTGTTGGTTTGTTGGTTTGTTGGTTTGTTGGTTTGTTGGTTTGTTGGCTTGTTGGTTTGTTGGTTTGTTAGTTTGTTGGCTTGTTGGTTTGTTGGTTTGTTGGCTTGTTGGCTTGTTGGTTTGTTGGTTTGTTGGCTTGTTGGTTACTTAGTTTGTTGGTTTGTTGGCATGTTGGTTTGTTGGTTTGTTGGTTTGTTGGCTTGTTGGTTTGTTAGTTTGTTGGCTTGTTGGTTTGTTAGTTTGTTGTTTTGTTGGTTTGTTGGTTTGTTGGTTTGTTGGCTTGTTGGCTTGTTGGTTTGTTGGTTAGTTCGTTTGTTGGTTTGTTGGTTTGTTGGCTTGTTGGCTTGTTGGTTTGTTGGATAGTTCGTTTGTTGGTTTGCTAGTTTGTTGGCTTGTTGGTTTGTTGGCTTGTTGGTTCGTTGGTTTGTTGGTTTATTTGTTTGTTGGATTGTTGGCTTGTTGGCTTGTTGGTTTGTTGGTTTGTTGGCTTGTTGGTTACTTAGTTTGTTGGTTTGTTGGTTTGTTGGTTTGTTGGTTTGTTGGCTTGTTGGTGCGTTGGTTTGTTGGTTTATTTGTTTGTTGGCTTGTTGGTTTGTTGGTTTGTTGGCTTGTTGGTTTGTTGGTTTGTTGGTTTGTTGGCTTGTTGGTTTGTTGGCTTGTTCGTTTGTTGGTTTGTTGGTTTGTTGGCTTGTTGGCTTGTTGCTTTGTTCGTTTGATGGTTTGTTGGTTTGTTGGTTTTTTGGTTTGTTGGATTTTTGGTTTTGTTGCTTTGTTGGTTTGTTGGTTTGTTGGCTTGTGGGCTTGTTGGTTTGTTGGCTTGTTGGTTTGTTAGTTTGTTGGCTTTTTGGTTACTTGGTTTGTCGGTTTGTTGGCTTGTTGGCTTGTTGGTTTGTTGCTTTGTTCGTTTGATGGTTTGTTGGTTTGTTGGTTACTTGGTTTGTTGGTTTGTTGGTTTGTTGGTTTGTTGGTTTGTTGGTTTATTGGTTTTTTGGTTTGTTGGTTTGTTGGCTTGTTGGCTTGTTGGTTTGTTGGTTTGTTGGCTTGTTGGCTTGTTGGTTTGTTGGTTTGGTGGTTTGTTGGTTTGTTGGCTTGTTGGTTACTTAGTTTGTTGGTTTGTTGGTTTGTTGGATTGTTGGCTTGTTGGTTTGTTGGTTTGTTGGCTTGTTGGTTACTTAGTTTATTGGTTTGTTGGTTTGTTGGTTTGTTGGCTTGTTGGCTTGTTGGTTTGTTGGTTAGTTTGTTTGTTGGTTAGTTTGTTTGTTGGTTTGTTAGTTTGTTGGTTTGTTGGCTTGTTGGCTTGTTGGTTTGTTGGTTTTTTGGTTTGTTGGTTTGTTGGTTTGTTGGTTTATTTGTTTGTTGGTTTATTTGTTTGTTGGTTTGTTGGTTTGTTTATTGGTTGGTTTATTTGTTTGTTGGTTTGTTGGCTTGTTGGTTTGTTGGTTTGTTGGCTTGTTGGTTTGTTGGTTTGTTGGCTTGTTGGCTTGTTGGTTTGTTGGTTTGTTGGTTTGTTGGTTTGTTGGCTTCTTGGTTTGTTGGTTTGTTGGCTTGTTGGTTTGTTGGTTTGTTGGTTTGTTGGCTTGTTGGCTTGTTGGTTTGTTGGTTTGTTGGCTTGTTGGTTTGTTGTTTTGTTGGCTTGTTGGCTTGTTGCTTTGTTCGTTAGATGGTTTGTTGGTTTGTTGGTTTTTTGGTTTGTTGGTTTTTTGGTTTGTTGCTTTGTTGGTTTGTTGGTTTGTTGGCTTGTTTGCTTGTTGGTTTGATGGCTTGTTGGTTTGTTAGTTTGTTAGCTTTTTGGTTACTTGGATTGTTGGTTTGTTGGCTTGTTGGCTTGTTGGTTTGTTGCTTTGTTCGTTTGATGGTTTGTTGGTTTGTTGGTTACTTGGTTTGTTGGCTTGTTGGCTTGTAGGTTTGTTGGTGTGTTGGCTTGTTGGTTTGTTGGCTTGTTGGCTTGTTGGTTTGTTAGTTTGTTGGCTTTTTGGTTACTTGGTTTGTTGGTTTGTTGGCTTGTTGGTTTGTTGGCTTGTTGGTTTGTTGGTTTGTTGGTTTGTTGGCTTGTTGGCTTGTTGGTTTGTTGGTTTTTTGGTTTGTTGGTTTGTTGGCATTGGTATGTTGGTTTGTTGGCTTGTTGGCTTGTTGGTTTGTTGGTTTTTTGGTTTGTTGGTTTATTTGTGTGTTGGTTTGTTGGCTTGTTGGTTTGTTGGTTTGTTGGTTTGTTGGCTTGTTGGTTTGTTTGTTTGTTGGCTTGTTGGTTTGTTGGTTTGTTGGCTTGTTGGTTTGTTGGTTTATTGGCTTGTTGGCTTGTTGGTTTGTTGGTTTGTTGGCTTGTTAGTTTGTTGGCTTGTTGGTTTGTTGGTTTCTTGATTTGTTGGTTTGTTGGCTTGTTGGTTTGTTGGTTTGTTAGTTTGTTGGCTTGTTGGTTTATTGGTTTGTTGGCTTGTTGGCTTGTTGGTTTGTTGGCTTGTTGGTTACTTAGTTTGTTGGTTTGTTGGCATGTTGGTTTGTTGGTTTGTTGGTTTGTTGGCTTGTTGGTTTGTTGGTTTGTTGGCTTGTTGGTTTGTTAGTTTGTTGTTTTGTTGGTTTGTTGGTTTGTTGGTTTGTTGCCTTGTTGGCTTGTTGGTTTGTTGGTTAGTTCGTTTGTTGGTTTATTGGTTTGTTGGCTCGTTGGCTTGTTGGTTTGTTGGATAGTTCGTATGTTGGTTTGCTAGTTTGTTGGCTTGTTGGTTTGTTGGCTTGTTGGTTTGTTGGTTTGTTGGTTTATCTGTTTGTTGGATTGTTGGCTTGTTGGTTTGTTGGTTTGTTGGCTTGTTGGTTTGTTGGTTTGTTGGTTTGTTGGCTTGTTGGCTTGTTGGTTTGTTGGCTTGTTGTTTACTTAGTTTGTTCGTTTGTTGGTTTGTTGGTTTGTTGGTTTGTTGGCTTGTTGGCTTGTTGGTTTGTTGGTTAGTTCGTTTGTTGGTTTGTTAGTTTGTTCGTTTGTTGGCTTGTTGGCTTGTTTGTTTGTTGGTTTTTTGGTTTGTTAGGTTGTTGGTTTGTTGGTTTGTTGGTTTATTTGTTTGTTGGTTTGTTGGCTTGTTGGTTTGTTGGTTTGTTGGTTTGTTGGCTTGTTGGTTTGTTGGTTTGTTGGTTTGTTGGTTTGTTGGTTTGTTGGTTTGTTGGTTTGTTGGTTTGTTGGCTTGTGGGTTTGTTGGTTTGTTGGCTTGTTGGCTTGTTGGTTTGTTGGTTTGTTGGATTGTTGGTTTGTTGGCTTGTTGGTTTGTTGGTTTGTTGGCTTGTTGGTTTGTTGGTTTGTTGTTTTGTTGGCTTGTTGGCTTGTTGGTTTGTTGGTTTGTCGCTTGTTGGTTTGTTGGTTTGTTGGCTTGTTGGCTTGTTGCTTTGTTCGTTTGATGGTTTGTTGGCTTGTTGGTTTTTTGGTTTGTTGGTTTTTTGGTTTGTTGCTTTGTTGGTTTGTTGGTTTGTTGGCTTGTTGGCTTGTTGGCTTGTTGGTTTGTTGGCTTGTTGGTTACTTAGTTTGTTGGTTTGTTGGCATGTTGGTTTGTTGGTTTGTTGGGTTGTTGGCTTGTTGGTTTGTTGGTTTGTTGGCTTGTTGGTTTGTTAGTTTGTTGGTTTGTTGGTTTGTTGGTTTGTTGGTTTGTTGGTTTGTTGGCTTGTTGGCCTGTTGGTTTGTTGGTTAGTTCGTTTGTTGGTTTGTTAATTTGTTGGTTTGTTGGCTTGTTGGCTTGCTGGTTTGTTGGTTTTTTGGTTTGTTGGTTTGTTGGTTTGTTGGTTTGTGGGTTTGTTGGTTTGTTGGTTTGTTGGTTTATTGGCTTGTTGGCTTGTTGGTTTGTTGGCTAGTTGGTTTGTTAGTTTGTTGGTTTTTTGGTTACTTGGTTTGTTGGTTTGGTGGCTTGTTGGCTTGTTGGTTTGTTGCTTTGTTCGTTTGATGGTTTGTTGGTTTGTTGGTTACTTGGTTTGTTGGTTTGTTGGTTTGTTGGTTTGTTGGTTTGTTGGTTTGTTGGCTTGTTGGCTTGTTGGCTTGTTGGTTTGTTGGCTTGTTGGCTTGATGGTTACTTAGTTTGTTGGTTTGTTGGCATGTTGGTTTGTTGGTTTGTTGGGTTGTTGGCTTGTTGGTTTGTTGGTTTGTTGGCTTGTTGGTTTGTTAGTTTGTTGGTTTGTTGGTTTGTTGGTTTGTTAGTTTGTTGGCTTGTTGGTTTGTTGGTTTGTTGGCTTGTTGGCTTGTTGGTTTGTTGGTTTGTTGGCTTGTTGGTTACTTAGTTTGTTGGTTTGTTGGCATGTTGGTTTGTTGGTTTGTTGGTTTGTTGGTTTGTTGGCTTGTTGGTTTGTTGGTTTGTTGGCTTGTTGGTTTGATAGTTTGTTGTTTTATTGGTTTGTTGGTTTGTTGGTTTGTTGGCTTGTTGGCTTGTTGGTTTGTTGGTTAGTTCGTTTGTTGGTTTGTTGGTTTGTTGGCTTGTTGGCTTGTTGGTTTGTTGGATAGTTCGTTTGTTGGTTAGCTAGTTTGTTGGCTTGTTGGTTTGTTGGCTTGTTGGTTTGTTGGTTTGTTGGTTTATTTGTTTGTTGGATTGTTGGCTTGTTGGTTTGTTGGTTTGTTGGCTTGTTGGTTTGTTGGTTTGTTGGTTTGTTGGCTTGTTGGCTTGTTGGTTTGTTGGCTTGTTGTTTACTTAGTTTGTTCGTTTGTTGGTTTGTTGGTTTGTTGGTTTTTTGGCTTGTTGGCTTGTTGGTTTGTTGGTTAGTTCGTTTGTTGGTTTGTTAGTTTGTTGGTTTGTTGGCTTGTTGGCTTGTTTGTTTGTTGGTTTTTTGGTTTATTAGGTTGTTGGTTTGTTAATTTGTTGGTTTATTTGTTTGTTGGTTTGTTGGTTTGTTGGTTTGTTGGCTTGTTGGCTTGTTGGTTTGTTGGTTTGGTGGTTTGTTGGTTTGTTGGCTTGTTGGTTACTTAGTTTGTTGGTTTGTTGGTTTGTTGGATTGTTGGCTTGTTGGTTTGTTGGTTTGTTGGCTTGTTGGTTACTTAGTTTATTGGTTTGTTGGTTTGTTGGTTTGTTGGCTTGTTGGCTTGTTGGTTTGTTGGTTAGTTTGTTTGTTGGTTAGTTTGTTTGTTGGTTTGTTAGTTTGTTGGTTTGTTGGCTTGTTGGCTTGTTGGTTTGTTGGTTTTTTGGTTTGTTGGTTTGTTGGTTTGTTGGTTTATTTGTTTGTTGGTTTATTTGTTTGTTGGTTTGTTGGTTTGTTTATTGGTTGGTTTATTTGTTTGTTGGTTTGTTGGCTTGTTGGTTTGTTGGTTTGTTGGCTTGTTGGTTTGTTGGTTTGTTGGCTTGTTGGCTTGTTGGTTTGTTGGTTTGTTGGTTTGTTGGTTTGTTGGCTTCTTGGTTTGTTGGTTTGTTGGCTTGTTGGTTTGTTGGTTTGTTGGTTTGTTGGCTTGTTGGCTTGTTGGTTTGTTGGTTTGTTGGCTTGTTGGTTTGTTGTTTTGTTGGCTTGTTGGCTTGTTGCTTTGTTCGTTAGATGGTTTGTTGGTTTGTTGGTTTTTTGGTTTGTTGGTTTTTTGGTTTGTTGCTTTGTTGGTTTGTTGGTTTGTTGGCTTGTTTGCTTGTTGGTTTGATGGCTTGTTGGTTTGTTAGTTTGTTAGCTTTTTGGTTACTTGGATTGTTGGTTTGTTGGCTTGTTGGCTTGTTGGTTTGTTGCTTTGTTCGTTTGATGGTTTGTTGGTTTGTTGGTTACTTGGTTTGTTGGCTTGTTGGCTTGTAGGTTTGTTGGTGTGTTGGCTTGTTGGTTTGTTGGCTTGTTGGCTTGTTGGTTTGTTAGTTTGTTGGCTTTTTGGTTACTTGGTTTGTTGGTTTGTTGGCTTGTTGGTTTGTTGGCTTGTTGGTTTGTTGGTTTGTTGGTTTGTTGGCTTGTTGGCTTGTTGGTTTGTTGGTTTTTTGGTTTGTTGGTTTGTTGGCATTGGTATGTTGGTTTGTTGGCTTGTTGGCTTGTTGGTTTGTTGGTTTTTTGGTTTGTTGGTTTATTTGTGTGTTGGTTTGTTGGCTTGTTGGTTTGTTGGTTTGTTGGTTTGTTGGCTTGTTGGTTTGTTTGTTTGTTGGCTTGTTGGTTTGTTGGTTTGTTGGCTTGTTGGTTTGTTGGTTTATTGGCTTGTTGGCTTGTTGGTTTGTTGGTTTGTTGGCTTGTTAGTTTGTTGGCTTGTTGGTTTGTTGGTTTCTTGATTTGTTGGTTTGTTGGCTTGTTGGTTTGTTGGTTTGTTAGTTTGTTGGCTTGTTGGTTTATTGGTTTGTTGGCTTGTTGGCTTGTTGGTTTGTTGGCTTGTTGGTTACTTAGTTTGTTGGTTTGTTGGCATGTTGGTTTGTTGGTTTGTTGGTTTGTTGGCTTGTTGGTTTGTTGGTTTGTTGGCTTGTTGGTTTGTTAGTTTGTTGTTTTGTTGGTTTGTTGGTTTGTTGGTTTGTTGCCTTGTTGGCTTGTTGGTTTGTTGGTTAGTTCGTTTGTTGGTTTATTGGTTTGTTGGCTCGTTGGCTTGTTGGTTTGTTGGATAGTTCGTATGTTGGTTTGCTAGTTTGTTGGCTTGTTGGTTTGTTGGCTTGTTGGTTTGTTGGTTTGTTGGTTTATCTGTTTGTTGGATTGTTGGCTTGTTGGTTTGTTGGTTTGTTGGCTTGTTGGTTTGTTGGTTTGTTGGTTTGTTGGCTTGTTGGCTTGTTGGTTTGTTGGCTTGTTGTTTACTTAGTTTGTTCGTTTGTTGGTTTGTTGGTTTGTTGGTTTGTTGGCTTGTTGGCTTGTTGGTTTGTTGGTTAGTTCGTTTGTTGGTTTGTTAGTTTGTTCGTTTGTTGGCTTGTTGGCTTGTTTGTTTGTTGGTTTTTTGGTTTGTTAGGTTGTTGGTTTGTTGGTTTGTTGGTTTATTTGTTTGTTGGTTTGTTGGCTTGTTGGTTTGTTGGTTTGTTGGTTTGTTGGCTTGTTGGTTTGTTGGTTTGTTGGTTTGTTGGTTTGTTGGTTTGTTGGTTTGTTGGTTTGTTGGTTTGTTGGCTTGTGGGTTTGTTGGTTTGTTGGCTTGTTGGCTTGTTGGTTTGTTGGTTTGTTGGATTGTTGGTTTGTTGGCTTGTTGGTTTGTTGGTTTGTTGGCTTGTTGGTTTGTTGGTTTGTTGTTTTGTTGGCTTGTTGGCTTGTTGGTTTGTTGGTTTGTCGCTTGTTGGTTTGTTGGTTTGTTGGCTTGTTGGCTTGTTGCTTTGTTCGTTTGATGGTTTGTTGGCTTGTTGGTTTTTTGGTTTGTTGGTTTTTTGGTTTGTTGCTTTGTTGGTTTGTTGGTTTGTTGGCTTGTTGGCTTGTTGGCTTGTTGGTTTGTTGGCTTGTTGGTTACTTAGTTTGTTGGTTTGTTGGCATGTTGGTTTGTTGGTTTGTTGGGTTGTTGGCTTGTTGGTTTGTTGGTTTGTTGGCTTGTTGGTTTGTTAGTTTGTTGGTTTGTTGGTTTGTTGGTTTGTTGGTTTGTTGGTTTGTTGGCTTGTTGGCCTGTTGGTTTGTTGGTTAGTTCGTTTGTTGGTTTGTTAATTTGTTGGTTTGTTGGCTTGTTGGCTTGCTGGTTTGTTGGTTTTTTGGTTTGTTGGTTTGTTGGTTTGTTGGTTTGTGGGTTTGTTGGTTTGTTGGTTTGTTGGTTTATTGGCTTGTTGGCTTGTTGGTTTGTTGGCTAGTTGGTTTGTTAGTTTGTTGGTTTTTTGGTTACTTGGTTTGTTGGTTTGGTGGCTTGTTGGCTTGTTGGTTTGTTGCTTTGTTCGTTTGATGGTTTGTTGGTTTGTTGGTTACTTGGTTTGTTGGTTTGTTGGTTTGTTGGTTTGTTGGTTTGTTGGTTTGTTGGCTTGTTGGCTTGTTGGCTTGTTGGTTTGTTGGCTTGTTGGCTTGATGGTTACTTAGTTTGTTGGTTTGTTGGCATGTTGGTTTGTTGGTTTGTTGGGTTGTTGGCTTGTTGGTTTGTTGGTTTGTTGGCTTGTTGGTTTGTTAGTTTGTTGGTTTGTTGGTTTGTTGGTTTGTTAGTTTGTTGGCTTGTTGGTTTGTTGGTTTGTTGGCTTGTTGGCTTGTTGGTTTGTTGGTTTGTTGGCTTGTTGGTTACTTAGTTTGTTGGTTTGTTGGCATGTTGGTTTGTTGGTTTGTTGGTTTGTTGGTTTGTTGGCTTGTTGGTTTGTTGGTTTGTTGGCTTGTTGGTTTGATAGTTTGTTGTTTTATTGGTTTGTTGGTTTGTTGGTTTGTTGGCTTGTTGGCTTGTTGGTTTGTTGGTTAGTTCGTTTGTTGGTTTGTTGGTTTGTTGGCTTGTTGGCTTGTTGGTTTGTTGGATAGTTCGTTTGTTGGTTAGCTAGTTTGTTGGCTTGTTGGTTTGTTGGCTTGTTGGTTTGTTGGTTTGTTGGTTTATTTGTTTGTTGGATTGTTGGCTTGTTGGTTTGTTGGTTTGTTGGCTTGTTGGTTTGTTGGTTTGTTGGTTTGTTGGCTTGTTGGCTTGTTGGTTTGTTGGCTTGTTGTTTACTTAGTTTGTTCGTTTGTTGGTTTGTTGGTTTGTTGGTTTTTTGGCTTGTTGGCTTGTTGGTTTGTTGGTTAGTTCGTTTGTTGGTTTGTTAGTTTGTTGGTTTGTTGGCTTGTTGGCTTGTTGGTTTGTTGGTTTGTTGGTTTGTTGGTTTGTTGGTTTGTTGGTTTGTTGGTTTGTTGGTTTGTTGGTTTGTTGGTTTGTTGGCTTGTGGGTTTGTTGGTTTGTTGGCTTGTTGGTTTGTTGGTTTGTCGCTTGTTGGTTTGTTGGTTTGTTGGCTTGTTGGCTTGTTGCTTTGTTCGTTTGATGGTTTGTTGGTTTGTTGGTTTTTTGGTTTGTTGGTTTTTTGGTTTGTTGCTTTGTTGGTTTGTTGGTTTGTTGGCTTGTTGGCTTGTTGGCTTGTTGGTTTGTTGGCTTGTTGGTTACTTAGTTTGTTGGTTTGTTGGCATGTTGGTTTGTTGGTTTCTTGGGTTGTTGGCTTGTTGGTTCGTTGGTTTGTTGGCTTGTTGGTTTGTTAGTTTGTTGGTTTGTTGGTTTGTTGGTTTGTTGGTTTGTTGGCTTGTTGGCCTGTTGGTTTGTTGGTTAGTTCGTTTGTTGGTTTGTTAATTTGTTGGTTTGTTGGCTTGTTGGCTTGCTGGTTTGTTGGTTTTTTGGTTTCTTGGTTTGTTGGTTTGTTGGTTTGTTGGTTTGTTGGTTTGTTGGTTTGTTGGTTTATTGGCTTGTTGGCTTGTTGGTTTGTTGGCTAGTTGGTTTGTTAGTTTGTTGGCTTTTTGGTTACTTGGTTTGTTGGTTTGGTGGCTTGTTGGCTTGTTGGTTTGTTGCTTTGTTCGTTTGATGGTTTGTTGGTTTGTTGGTTACTTGGTTTGTTGGTTTGTTGGTTTGTTGGTTTGTTGGTTTGTTGGTTTGTTGGTTTGTTGGCTTGTTGGCTTGTTGGCTTGTTTGTTTGTTGGCTTGTTGGTTACTTAGTTTGTTGGTTTGTTGGCATGTTGGTTTGTTGGTTTGTTGGGTTGTTGGCTTGTTGGTTTGTTGGTTTGTTGGCTTGTTGTTTTGTTAGTTTGTTGGTTTGTTGGTTTGTTGGTTTGTTGGCTTGTTGGCCTGTTGGTTTGTTGGTTAGTTCGTTTGTTGGTTTGTTAATTTGTTGGTTTGTTGGCTTGTTGGCTTGCTGGTTTGTTGGCTTTTGGTTTGTTGGTTTGTTGGTTTGTTGGTTTGTTGGTTTGTTGGTTTGTTGGTTTGTTGGTTTGTTGGTTTGTTGGTTTATTGGCTTGTTGGCTTGTTGGTTTGTTGGCTTGTTGGTTTGTTAGTTTGTTGGCGTTTTGGTTACTTGGTTTGTTGGCTTGTCGGTTTGTTGGTTTGTTGGCTTGTTGGCTTGTTGCTTTGTTGGTTTGTTGGTTTGTTGGCTTGTTGGCTTTTTGGTTTGTTAGTTTGTTGGCTTTTTGGTTACTTGGTTTGTTGGTTTGTTGGTTTGTTGGTTTGTTGGCTTGTTGGTTTGTTGGTTTGTTGGCTTGTGGGTTACTTAGTTTGCTGGTTTGTTGGTTTGTTGGTTTGTTGGTTTGTTGGTTTGTTGGCTTGTTGGCTTGTTGGTTTGTTGGTTAGTTCGTTTGTTGGTTTGTTAGTTTGTTGGCTTGTTAGCTTGTTGGTTTGTTGGTTTGTTGGTTTGTTGGCTTGTTGGTTTGTTGGTTTGTTGGTTAGTTTGTTTGTTGGTTTGTTAATTTGTTTGTTTGTTGGCTTGTTGGCTTGTTGGTTTGTTGATTTTTTGGTTTGTTGGTTTGTTGGTTTGTTGTTTTCTTGGTTTGTTGGTTTGTTGGCTTGTTGGCTTGTTGGTTTGTTGACTTGTTGGCTTGTTGGTTACTTAGTTTGTTGGTTTGTTGGCATGTTGGTTTGTTGGTTTGTTGGTTTGTTGGCTTGTTGGTTTGTTGGTTTGTTGGCTTGTTGGATTGTTGGTTTGTTGGTTTATTGGTTTGTGTGCTTGTTGGTTTGTTGGTTTGTTGGCTTGTTGGTTTGTTAGTTTGTTGGTTTGTTGGTTTGTTGGTTTGTTGGTTTGTTGGTTTGTTGGTTTGTTGCTTTGTTGGTTTGTTGGTTTGTTGGCTTGTTGGCTTGTTGGTTTGTTGGCTTGTTGGTTTGTTAGTTTGTTGGCTTTTTGGTTACTTGGTTTGTTGGTTTGTTGGCTTATTGGCTTGTTGGTTTGTTGGTTTGTTGGCTTGTTGGCTTGTTGGTTTGTTGGTTTGTTGGTTTGTTGGTTTGTTGGTTTATTTGTTTGTTGGTTTGTTGGTTTGTTGGTTTGTTGGTTTGTTGGCTAGTTGGCTTGTTGGTTTGTTGGTTTGTTGGTTTGTTGGTTTGGTGGTTTGTTGGTTTGTGGGTTTGTTGGTTTGTTGGCTTGTTGGTTTGTTGGCTTGTTGGCTTGTTGGTTTGTTGGTTTGTTGGTTTGTTGGCTTGTTGGCTTGTTGGTTTGTTGGTTTGTTGGCTTGTTGGTTTATTGGTTTGTTGGTTTGTTGGCTTGTTGGCTTGTTGGTTTGTTGGTTTGTTGGCTTATTGGTTTGTTGGTTTGTTGGCTTGTTGGCTTGTTGCTTTGTTCGTTTGATGGTTTGTTGGTTTGTTGGTTTTTTGGTTTGTTGGATTTTTAGTTTTGTTGCTTTGTTGGTTTGTTGGTTTGTTGGCTTGTGGGCTTGTTGGTTTGTTGGCTTGTTGGTTTGTTAGTTTGTTGGCTTTTTGGTTACTTGGTTTGTTGGTTTGTTGGCTTGTTGGCTTGTTGGTTTGTTGCTTTGTTCGTTTGATGGTTTGTTGGTTTGTTGGTTACTTGGTTTGTTGGTTTGTTGGTTTGTTGGTTATTTCGTGTGTTGGTTTGTTAGTTTGTTGGTTTCTTGGCTTCTTCGCTTGTTGGTTTGTTGGTTTTTTGGTTTGTTGGATTGTTGGTTTGTTGGTTTGTTGGTTTGTTGGTTTATTTGTTTGTTGGTTTGTTGGTTTGTTGGTTTGTTGGTTTGTTGTTTTGTTGGCAAGTTGGTTTGTTGGTTTGTTGGTTTGTTGGTTTCTTGGCTTGTTGGTTTGTTGGTTTGTTGGCTTGTTGGTTTGTTAGTTTGTTGGTTTGTTTGTTTGTTAGTTTGTTGGTTTGTTTTTTTGTTGGCTTGTTGGCTTGTTGGTTTGTTGGTTAGTTCGTTTGTTGGTTTGTTAGTTTGTTGGTTTGTTGGCTTGTTGGCTTGTTGGTTTGTTGGTTTTTTGGTTTGTTGGTTTGTTGGTTTGTTGGTTTGTTGGTTTGTTGGTTTTTTGGCTTGTTGGCTTGTTGGTTTGTTGGCTTGTTGGTTTGTTAGTTTATTGGTTTTTTGGTTACTTGGTTTGTTGGCTTGTTGGTTTATTGGTTTGTTGGCTTGTTGGCTTTTTGCTTTGTTGGTTTGTTGGTTTGTTGGCTTGTTGGCTTGTTGGTTTGTTAGTTTATTGGCTTTTTGGTTACTTGGTTTGTTGGTTTGTTGGTTTGTTGGCTTGTTGGTTTGTTGGTTATTTGGCTTGTTGGTTTGTTGGTTTGTTGGCTTGTTGGTTACTTAGTTTGTTGGTTTGTTGGTTTGTTGGTTTGTTGGTTTGTTGGTTTGTTGGCTTGTTGGCTTGTTGGTTTGTTGGTTAGTTCGTTTGCTGGTTTGTTAGTTTGTTGGCTTGTTGGTTTGTTGGCTTGTTGGTGTGTTGGTTTTTTGGTTTATTTGTTTGTTGGTTTGTTGGCTTGTTGGTTTGTTGGTTTGTTGGTTTGTTGGTTTGTTGGTTTGTTGGTTTGTTGGTTTGTTGGCTTGTTGGTTTGTTGGCTTGTTCGTTTGTTGGTTTGTTGGTTTGTTGGCTTGTTGGTTTGTTGGTTTGTTGGTTTGTTGGCTTGTTGGCTTGTTGGTTTGTTGGTTTGTTAGCTTGTTGGTTACTTAGTTTGTTGGTTTGTTGGTTTGTTGGTTTGTTGGTTTGTTGGTTTGTTGGCTTGTTGGTTTGTTGGTTTGTTGGTTTATTTGTTTGTTGGTTTGTTGGCTTGTTGGTTTGTTGGTTTGTTGGTTTGTTGGTTTGTTGGTTTGTTGGCTTGTTGGCTTGTTGGTTTGTTCGTTTGTTGGCTTGTTGGTTTCTTAGTTTGTTGGTTTGTTGGTTTGTTGGTTTGTTGGCTTGTTGGTGTGTTGGTTTGTTGGTTTATTTGTTTGTTGGTTTGTTGGCTTGTTGGTTTGTTGGTTTGTTGGCTTGTTGGTTTGTTGGTTAGTTGGTTTGTTGGCTTGTTGGTTTGTTGGCTTGTTCGTTTGTTGGTTTGTTGGTTTGTTGGCTTGTTGGCTTGATGCTTTGTTCGTTTGATGGTTTGTTGGTTTGTTGGTTTTTTGGTTTGTTGGATTTTTGGTTTTGTTGCTTTGTTGGTTTGTTGGTTTGTTGGCTTGTGGGCTTGTTGGTTTGTTGGCTTGTTGGTTTGTTAGTTTGTTCGTTTGTTGGTTTGTTGGTTTGTTGGTTTGTTGGCTTGTTGGCTTGTTGGTTTGTTGGTTAGTTCGTTTGTTGGTTTGTTAGTTTGTTGGTTTGTTGGCTTGTTGGCTTGTTTGTTTGTTGGTTTTTTGGTTTGTTAGGTTGTTGGTTTGTTGGTTTGTTGGTTTATTTGTTTGTTGGTTTGTTGGCTTGTTGGTTTGTTGGTTTGTTGGCTTGTTGGCTTGTTGGTTTGTTGGTTTGTTGGTTTGTTGGTTTGTTGGTTTGTTGGTTTGTTGGTTTGTTGGTTTGTTGGTTGGTTGGCTTGTGGGTTTGTTGGTTTGTTGGCTTGATGGCTTGTTGGTTTGTTGGTTTGTTGGATTGTTGGTTTGTTGGCTTGTTGGTTTGTTGGTTTGTTGGCTTGTTGGTTTGTTGGTTTGTTGGTTTGTTGGCTTGTTGGCTTGTTGGTTTGTTGGTTTGTCGCTTGTTGGTTTGTTGGTTTGTTGGCTTGTTGGCTTGTTGCTTTGTTCGTTTGATGGTTTGTTGGTTTGTTGGTTTTTTGGTTTGTTGGTACTTTTGGTTTGTTGCTTTGTTGGTTTGTTGGTTTGTTGGCTTGTTGGCTTGTTGGCTTGTTGGTTTGTTGGCTTGTTGGTTACTTAGTTTGTTGGTTTGTTGGCATGTTGGTTTGTTGGTTTGTTGGGTTGTTGGCTTGTTGGTTTGTTGGTTTGTTGGCTTGTTGGTTTGTTAGTTTGTTGGTTTGTTGGTTTGTTGGTTTGTTGGTTTGTTGGTTTGTTGGCTTGTTGGCCTGTTGGTTTATTGGTTAGTTCGTTTGTTGGTTTGTTAATTTGTTGGTTTGTTGGCTTGTTGGCTTGCTGGTTTGTTGGTTTTTTGGTTTGTTGGTTTGTTGGTTTGTTGGTTTGTTGGTTTGTTGGGGATGTTGGTTTGTTGGTTTGTTGGTTTATTGGCTTGTTGGCTTGTTGGTTTGTTGGCTAGTTGGTTTGTTAGTTTGTTGGCTTTTTGGTTACTTGGTTTGTTGGTTTGGTGGCTTGTAGGCTTCTTGGTTTGTTGCTTTGTTCGTTTGATGATTTGTTGGTTTGTTGGTTACTTGGTTTGTTGGTTTGTTGGTTTGTTGGTTTGTTGGTTTGTTGGTTTGTTGGTTTGTTGGCTTGTTGGCTTGTTGGCTTGTTGGTTTGTTGGCTTGTTGGTTACTTAGTTTGTTGGTTTGTTGGCATGTTGGTTTGTTGGTTTGTTGGGTTGTTGGCTTGTCGGTTTGTTGGTTTGTTGGCTTGTTGGTTTGTTAGTTTGTTGGTTTGTTGGTTTGTTGGTTTGTTGGTTTGTTGGCTTGTTGGCCTGTTGGTTTGTTGGTTAGTTCGTTTTGGTTTGTTAATTTGTTGGTTTGTTGGCTTGTTGGCTTGCTGGTTTGTTGGTTTTTTGGTTTGTTGGTTTGTTGGTTTGTTGGTTTGTTGGTTTGTTGGTTTGTTGGTTTGTTGGTTTGTTGGTTTGTTGGTTTGTTGGCTTGTTGGCTTGTTGGTTTGTTGGCTTGTTGGTTTGTTAGTTTGTTGGTTTTTTGGTTACTTGGTTTGTTGGCTTGTTGGTTTGTTGGTTTGTTGGCTTGTTGGCTTGTTGCTTTGTTGGTTTGTTGGTTTGTTGGCTTCTTGGCTTTTTGGTTTGTTAGTTTGTTGGCATTTTGGTTACTTGGTTTGTTGGTTTGTTGGTTTGTTGGTTTGTTGGCTTGTTGGTTTGTTGGTTTGTTGGCTTGTGGGTTACTTAGTTTGTTGGTTTGTTGGTTTGTTGGTTTGTTGGTTTGTTGGTTTGTTGGCTTGTTGGCTTGTTGGTTTGTTGGTTAGTTCGTTTGTTGGTTTGTTAGTTTGTTGGCTTGTTGGTTTGTTGGCTTGTTGGTTTGTTGTTTTGTTGGTTTATTTGTTTGTTGGTTTGTTGGCTTGTTGGTTTGTTGGTTTGTTGGCTTGTTGGTTTGTTGGTTTGTTGGTTTGTTGGTTAGTTCGTTTGTTGGTTTGTTAGTTTGATGGTTTGTAGGCTTGTTGGCTTGTTGGTTTGTTGATTTTTTGGTTTGTTGGTTTGTTGGTTTGTTGTTTTGTTGGTTTGTTGGTTTGTTGGCTTGTTGGCTTGTTGGTTTGTTGGCTTGTTGGCTTGTTGGTTACTTAGTTTGTTGGTTTGTTGGCATGTTGGTTTGTTGGTTTGTTGGTTTGTTGGCTTGTTGGTTTGTTGGTTTGTTGGCTTGTTGGCTTGTTGGTTTGTTGGTTTATTGGCTTGTTGGCTTGTTGGTTTGTTGGCTTGTTGGTTTGTTAGTTTGTTGGCGTTTTGGTTACTTGGTTTGTTGGCTTGTCGGTTTGTTGGTTTGTTGGCTTGTTGGCTTGTTGCTTTGTTGGTTTGTTGGTTTGTTGGCTTGTTGGCTTTTTGGTTTGTTAGTTTGTTGGCTTTTTGGTTACTTGGTTTGTTGGTTTGTTGGTTTGTTGGTTTGTTGGCTTGTTGGTTTGTTGGTTTGTTGGCTTGTGGGTTACTTAGTTTGCTGGTTTGTTGGTTTGTTGGTTTGTTGGTTTGTTGGTTTGTTGGCTTGTTGGCTTGTTGGTTTGTTGGTTAGTTCGTTTGTTGGTTTGTTAGTTTGTTGGCTTGTTAGCTTGTTGGTTTGTTGGTTTGTTGGTTTGTTGGCTTGTTGGTTTGTTGGTTTGTTGGTTAGTTTGTTTGTTGGTTTGTTAGTTTGTTGGTTTGTTGGCTTGTTGGCTTGTTGGTTTGTTGATTTTTTGGTTTGTTGGTTTGTTGGTTTGTTGTTTTGTTGGTTTGTTGGTTTGTTGGCTTGTTGGCTTGTTGGTTTGTTGACTTGTTGGCTTGTTGGTTACTTAGTTTGTTGGCTTGTTGGCATGTTGGTTTGTTGGTTTGTTGGTTTGTTGGCTTGTTGGTTTGTTGGTTTGTTGGCTTGTTGGATTGTTGGTTTGTTGGTTTATTGGTTTGTGTGCTTGTTGGTTTGTTGGTTTGTTGGCTTGTTGGTTTGTTAGTTTGTTGGTTTGTTGGTTTGTTGGTTTGTTGGTTTGTTGGTTTGTTGGTTTGTTGCTTTGTTGGTTTGTTGGTTTGTTGGCTTGTTGGCTTGTTGGTTTGTTGGCTTGTTGGTTTGTTAGTTTGTTGGCTTTTTGGTTACTTGGTTTGTTGGTTTGTTGGCTTGTTGGCTTGTTGGTTTGTTGGTTTGTTGGCTTGTTGGCTTGTTGGTTTGTTGGTTTGTTGGTTTGTTGGTTTGTTGGTTTATTTGTTTGTTGGTTTGTTGGTTTGTTGGTTTGTTGGCTAGTTGGCTTGTTGGTTTGTTGGTTTGTTGGTTTGTTGGTTTGGTGGTTTGTTGGTTTGTGGGTTTGTTGGTTTGTTGGCTTGTTGGTTTGTTGGCTTGTTGGCTTGTTGGTTTGTTGGTTTGTTGGTTTGTTGGCTTGTTGGCTTGTTGGTTTGTTGGTTTGTTGGCTTGTTGGTTTATTGGTTTGTTGGTTTGTTGGCTTGTTGGCTTGTTGGTTTGTTGGTTTATTGGCTTATTAGTTTGTTGGTTTGTTGGCTTGTTGGCTTGTTGCTTTGTTCGTTTGATGGTTTGTTGGTTTGTTGGTTTTTTGGTTTGTTGGATTTTTAGTTTTGTTGCTTTGTTGGTTTGTTGGTTTGTTGGCCTGTGGGCTTGCTGGTTTGTTAGCTTGTTGGTTTGTTAGTTTGTTGGCTTTTTGGTTACTTGGTTTGTTGGTTTGTTGGCTTGTTGGCTTGTTGGTTTGTTGCTTTGTTCGTTTGATGGTTTGTTGGTTTGTTGGTTACTTGGTTTGTTGGTTTGTTGGTTTGTTGGTTATTTCGTGTGTTGGTTTGTTAGTTTGTTGGTTTCTTGGCTTCTTCGCTTGTTGGTTTGTTGGTTTTTTGGTTTGTTGGATTGTTGGTTTGTTGGTTTGTTGGTTTGTTGGTTTATTTGTTTGTTGGTTTGTTGGTTTGTTGGTTTGTTGGTTTGTTGTTTTGTTGGCAAGTTGGTTTGTTGGTTTGTTGGTTTGTTGGTTTCTTGGCTTGGTGGTTTGTTGGTTTGTTGGCTTGTTGGTTTGTTAGTTTGTTGGTTTGTTGGTTTGTTGGTTTGTTGGTTTGTTTTTTTGTTGGCTTGTTGGCTTGTTGGTTTGTTGGTTAGTTCGTTTGTTGGTTTGTTAGTTTGTTGGTTTGTTGGCTTGTTGGCTTGTTGGTTTGTTGGTTTTTTGGTTTGTTGGTTTGTTGGTTTGTTGGTTTGTTGGTTTGTTGGTTTTTTGGCTTGTTGGCTTGTTGGTTTGTTGGCTTGTTGGTTTGTTAGTTTATTGGTTTTTTGGTTACTTGGTTTGTTGGCTTGTTGGTTTATTGGTTTGTTGGCTTGTTGGCTTTTTGCTTTGTTGGTTTGTTGGTTTGTTGGCTTGTTGGCTTGTTGGTTTGTTAGTTTATTGGCTTTTTGGTTACTTGGTTTGTTGGTTTGTTGGTTTGTTGGCTTGTTGGTTTGTTGGTTATTTGGCTTGTTGGTTTGTTGGTTTGTTGGCTTGTTGGTTACTTAGTTTGTTGGTTTGTTGGTTTGTTGGTTTGTTGGTTTGTTGGTTTGTTGGCTTGTTGGCTTGTTGGTTTGTTGGTTAGTTCGTTTGCTGGTTTGTTAGTTTGTTGGCTTGTTGGTTTGTTGGCTTGTTGGTGTGTTGGTTTTTTGGTTTATTTGTTTGTTGGTTTGTTGGCTTGTTGGTTTGTTGGTTTGTTGGTTTGTTGGTTTGTTGGTTTGTTGGTTTGTTGGCTTGTTGGTTTGTTGGCTTGTTCGTTTGTTGGTTTGTTGGTTTGTTGGCTTGTTGGTTTGTTGGTTTGTTGGTTTGTTGGCTTGTTGGCTTGTTGGTTTGTTGGTTTGTTAGCTTGTTGGTTACTTAGTTTGTTGGTTTGTTGGTTTGTTGGTTTGTTGGTTTGTTGGTTTGTTGGTTTGTTGGCTTGTTGGCTTCTTGGTTTGTTGGTTTATTTGTTTGTTGGTTTGTTGGCTTGTTGGTTTGTTGGTTTGTTGGTTTGTTGGTTTGTTGGTTTGTTGGCTTGTTGGCTTGTTGGTTTGTTCGTTTGTTGGCTTGTTGGTTTCTTAGTTTGTTGGTTTGTTGGTTTGTTGGTTTGGTGGCTTGTTGGTGTGTTGGTTTGTTGGTTTATTTGTTTGTTGGTTTGTTGGCTTGTTGGTTTGTTGGTTTGTTGGCTTGTTGGTTTGTTGGTTTGTTGGTTTGTTGGCTTGTTGGTTTGTTGGCTTGTTCGTTTGTTGGTTTGTTGGTTTGTTGGCTTGTTGGCTTGATGCTTTGTTCGTTTGATGGTTTGTTGGTTTGTTGGTTTTTGGTTTGTTGGATTTTTGGTTTTGTTGCTTTGTTGGTTTGTTGGTTTGTTGGCTTGTGGGCTTGTTGGTTTGTTGGCTTGTTGGTTTGTTAGTTTGTTCGTTTGTTGGTTTGTTGGTTTGTTGGTTTGTTGGCTTGTTGGCTTGTTGGTTTGTTGGTTAGTTCGTTTGTTGGTTTGTTAGTTTGTTGGTTTGTTGGCTTGTTGGCTTGTTTGTTTGTTGGTTTTTTGGTTTGTTAGGTTGTTGGTTTGTTGGTTTGTTGGTTTATTTGTTTGTTGGTTTGTTGGCTTGTTGGTTTGTTGGTTTGTTGGCTTGTTGGCTTGTTGGTTTGTTGGTTTGTTGGTTTGTTGGTTTGTTGGTTTGTTGGTTTGTTGGTTTGTTGGTTTGTTGGTTTGTTGGTTTGTTGGCTTGTGGGTTTGTTGGTTTGTTGGCTTGTTGGCTTGTTGGTTTGTTGGTTTGTTGGATTGTTGGTTTGTTGGCTTGTTGGTTTGTTGGTTTGTTGGCTTGTTGGTTTGTTGGTTTGTTGGTTTGTTGGCTTGTTGGCTTGTTGGTTTGTTGGTTTGTCGCTTGTTGGTTTGTTGGTTTGTTGGCTTGTTGGCTTGTTGCTTTGTTCGTTTGATGGTTTGTTGGTTTGTTGGTTTTTTGGTTTGTTGGTTTTTTGGTTTGTTGCTTTGTTGGTTTGTTGGTTTGTTGGCTTGTTGGCTTGTTGGCTTGTTGGTTTGTTGGCTTGTTGGTTACTTAGTTTGTTGGTTTGTTGGCATGTTGGTTTGTTGGTTTGTTGGGTTGTTGGCTTGTTGGTTTGTTGGTTTGTTGGCTTGTTGGTTTGTTAGTTTGTTGGTTTGTTGGTTTGTTGGTTTGTTGGTTTGTTGGCTTGTTGGCCTGTTGGTTTATTGTTTAGTTCGTTTGTTGGTTTGTTAATTTGTTGGTTTGTTGGCTTGTTGGCTTGCTGGTTTGTTGGTTTTTTGGTTTGTTGGTTTGTTGGTTTGTTGGTTTGTTGGTTTTTTGGGGATGTTGGTTTGTTGGTTTGTTGGTTTATTGGCTTGTTGGCTTGTTGGTTTGTTGGCTAGTTGGTTTGTTAGTTTGTTGGCTTTTTGGTTACTTGGTTTGTTGGTTTGGTGGCTTGTAGGCTTCTTGGTTTGTTGCTTTGTTCGTTTGATGATTTGTTGGTTTGTTGGTTACTTGGTTTGTTGGTTTGTTGGTTTGTTGGTTTGTTGGTTTGTTGGTTTGTTGGTTTGTTGGCTTGTTGGCTTGTTGGCTTGTTGGTTTGTTGGCTTGTTGGTTACTTAGTTTGTTGGTTTGTTGGCATGTTGGTTTGTTGGTTTGTTGGGTTGTTGGCTTGTCGGTTTGTTGGTTTGTTGGCTTGTTGGTTTGTTAGTTTGTTGGTTTGTTGGTTTGTTGGTTTGTTGGTTTGTTGGCTTGTTGGCCTGTTGGTTTGTTGGTTAGTTCGTTTTGGTTTGTTAATTTGTTGGTTTGTTGGCTTGTTGGCTTGCTGGTTTGTTGGTTTTTTGGTTTGTTGGTTTGTTGGTTTGTTGGTTTGTTGGTTTGTTGGTTTGTTGGTTTGTTGGTTTGTTGGTTTGTTGGCTTGTTGGCTTGTTGGTTTGTTGGCTTGTTGGTTTGTTAGTTTGTTGGCTTTTTGGTTACTTGGTTTGTTGGCTTGTTGGTTTGTTGGTTTGTTGGCTTGTTGGCTTGTTGCTTTGTTGGTTTGTTGGTTTGTTGGCTTGTTGGCTTTTTGGTTTGTTAGTTTGTTGGCATTTTGGTTACTTGGTTTGTTGGTTTGTTGGTTTGTTGGTTTGTTGGCTTGTTGGTTTTTTGGTTTGTTGGCTTGTGGGTTACTTAGTTTGTTGGTTTGTTGGTTTGTTGGTTTGTTGGTTTGTTGGTTTGTTGGCTTGTTGGCTTGTTGGTTTGTTGGTTAGTTCGTTTGTTGGTTTGTTAGTTTGTTGGCTTGTTGGTTTGTTGGCTTGTTGGTTTGTTGTTTTGTTGGTTTATTTGTTTGTTGGTTTGTTGGCTTGTTGGTTTGTTGGTTTGTTGGCTTGTTGGTTTGTTGGTTTGTTGGTTTGTTGGTTAGTTCGTTTGTTGGTTTGTTAGTTTGTTGGTTTGTAGGCTTGTTGGCTTGTTGGTTTGTTGATTTTTTGGTTTGTTGGTTTGTTGGTTTGTTGTTTTGTTGGTTTGTTGGTTTGTTGGCTTGTTGGCTTGATGGTTTGTTGGCTTGTTGGCTTGTTGGTTACTTAGTTTGTTGGTTTGTTGGCATGTTGGTTTGTTGGTTTGTTGGTTTGTTGGCTTGTTGGTTTGTTGGTTTGTTGGCTTGTTGGCTTGTTGGTTTGTTGGTTTATTGGTTTGTGTGCTTGTTGGTTTGTTGGTTTGTTGGCTTGTTGGTTTGTTAGTTTGTTGGTTTGTTGGTTTGTTGGTTTGTTGGTTTGTTGGTTTGTTGCTTTGTTGGTTTGTTGGTTTGTTGGCTTGTTGGCTTGTTGGTTTGTTAGTTTGTTGGCTTTTTGGTTACTTGGTTTGTTGGTTTGTTGGCTTGTTGGCTTGTTGGTTTGTTGGTTTGTTGGCTTGTTGCCTTGTTGGTTTGTTGGTTTGTTGGTTTGTTGGTTTGTTGGTTTGTTGGCTTGTGGGTTTGTTGGTTTGTTGGCTTGTTGGCTTGTTGGTTTGTTGGTTTGTTGGATTGTTGGTTTGTTGGCTTGTTGGTTTGTTGGTTTGTTGGCTTGTTGGTTTGTTGGTTTGATGGTTTGTTGGCTTGTTGGCTTGTTGGTTTGTTGGTTTGTCTCTTGTTGGTTTGTTGGCTTGTTGGCTTGTTGCTTTGTTCGTTTGATGGTTTGTTGGTTTGTTGGTTTTTTGGTTTGTCGGTTTTTTGGTTTGTTGCTTTGTTGGTTTGTTGGTTTGTTGGCTTGTTGGCTTGTTGGCTTGTTGGTTTGTTGGCTTGTTGGTTACTTAGTTTGTTGGTTTGTTGGCAGTTGGTTTGTTGGTTTGTTGGATTGTTGGTTTGTTGGCTTGTTGGTTTGTTGGTTTGTTGGCTTGTTGGTTTGTTGGTTTGTTGGTTTGTTGGCTTGTTGGCTTGTTGGTTTGTTGGTTTGTCGCTTGTTGGTTTGTTGGTTTGTTGGCTTGTTGGCTTGTTGCTTTGTTCGTTTGATGGCTTGTTGGTTTGTTGGTTTTTTGGTTTGTTGGTTTTTTGGTTTGTTGCTTTGTTGGTTTGTTGGTTTGTTGGCTTGTTGGCTTGTTGGCTTGTTGGTTTGTTGGCTTGTTGGTTACTTCGTTTGTTGGTTTGTTGGCATGTTGGTTTGTTGGTTTGTTGGGTTGTTGGCTTGTTGGTTTGTTGGTTTGTTGGCTTGTTGGTTTGTTAGTTTGTTGGTTTGTTGGTTTGTTGGTTTGTTGGTTTGTTGGTTTGTTGGCTTGTTGGCCTGTTGGTTTATTGGTTAGTTCGTTTGTTGGTTTGTTAATTTGTTGGTTTGTTGGCTTGTTGGCTTGCTGGTTTGTTGGTTTTTTGGTTTGTTGGTTTGTTGGTTTGTTGGTTTGTTGGTTTGTTGGGGATGTTGGTTTGTTGGTTTGTTGGTTTATTGGCTTGTTGGCTTGTTGGTTTGTTGGCTAGTTGGTTTGTTAGTTTGTTGGCTTTTTGGTTACTTGGTTTGTTGGTTTGGTGGCTTGTAGGCTTCTTGGTTTGTTGCTTTGTTCGTTTGATGATTTGTTGGTTTGTTGGTTACTTGGTTTGTTGGTTTGTTGGTTTGTTGGTTTGTTGGTTTGTTGGTTTGTTGGTTTGTTGGCTTGTTGGCTTGTTGGCTTGTTGGTTTGTTGGCTTGTTGGTTACTTAGTTTGTTGGTTTGTTGGCATGTTGGTTTGTTGGTTTGTTGGGTTGTTGGCTTGTCGGTTTGTTGGTTTGTTGGCTTGTTGGTTTGTTAGTTTGTTGGTTTGTTGGTTTGTTGGTTTGTTGGTTTGTTGGCTTGTTGGCCTGTTGGTTTGTTGGTTAGTTCGTTTTGGTTTGTTAATTTGTTGGTTTGTTGGCTTGTTGGCTTGCTGGTTTGTTGGTTTTTTGGTTTGTTAGTTTGTTGGTTTGTTGGTTTGTTGGTTTGTTGGTTTGTTGGTTTGTTGGTTTGTTGGTTTTTTGGTTTGTTGGCTTGTTGGCTTGTTGGTTTGTTGGCTTGTTGGTTTGTTAGTTTGTTGGCTTTTTGGTTACTTGGTTTGTTGGCTTGTTGGTTTGTTGGTTTGTTGGCTTGTTGGCTTGTTGCTTTGTTGGTTTGTTGGTTTGTTGGCTTGTTGGCTTTTTGGTGTGTTAGTTTGTTGGCATTTTGGTTACTTGGTTTGTTGGTTTGTTGGTTTGTTGGTTTGTTGGCTTGTTGGTTTGTTGGTTTGTTGGCTTGTGGGTTACTTAGTTTGTTGGTTTGTTGGTTTGTTGGTTTGTTGGTTTGTTGGTTTGTTGGCTTGTTGGCTTGTTGGTTTGTTGGTTAGTTCGTTTGTTGGTTTGTTAGTTTGTTGGCTTGTTGGTTTGTTGGCTTGTTGGTTTGTTGTTTTGTTGGTTTATTTGTTTGTTGGTTTGTTGGCTTGTTGGTTTGTTGGTTTGTTGGCTTGTTGGTTTGTTGGTTTGTTGGTTTGTTGGTTAGTTCGTTTGTTGGTTTGTTAGTTTGTTGGTTTGTAGGCTTGTTGGCTTGTTGGTTTGTTGATTTTTTGGTTTGTTGGTTTGTTGGTTTGTTGTTTTGTTGGTTTGTTCGTTTGTTGGCTTGTTGGCTTGTTGGTTTGTTGGCTTGTTGGCTTGTTGGCTACTTAGTTTGTTGGTTTGTTGGCATGTTGGTTTGTTGGTTTGTTGGTTTGTTGGCTTGTTGGTTTGTTGGTTTGTTGGCTTGTTGGCTTGTTGGTTTGTTGGTTTATTGGTTTGTGTGCTTGTTGGTTTGTTGGTTTGTTGGCTTGTTGGTTTGTTAGTTTGTTGGTTTGTTGGTTTGTTGGTTTGTTGGTTTGTTGGTTTGTTGCTTTGTTGGTTTGTTGGTTTGTTGGCTTGTTGGCTTGTTGGTTTGTTGGCTTGTTGGTTTGTTAGTTTGTTGGCTTTTTGGTTACTTGGTTTGTTGGTTTGTTGGCTTGTTGGCTTGTTGGTTTGTTGGTTTGTTGGCTTGTTGCCTTGTTGGTTTGTTGGTTTGTTGGTTTGTTGGTTTGTTGGTTTGTTGGCTTGTGGGTTTGTTGGTTTGTTGGCTTGTTGGCTTGTTGGTTTGTTGGTTTGTTGGATTGTTGGTTTGTTGGCTTGTTGGTTTGTTGGTTTGTTGGCTTGTTGGTTTGTTGGTTTGATGGTTTGTTGGCTTGTTGGCTTGTTGGTTTGTTGGTTTGTCTCTTGTTGGTTTGTTGGCTTGTTGGCTTGTTGCTTTGTTCGTTTGATGGTTTGTTGGTTTGTTGGTTTTTTGGTTTGTTGGTTTTTTGGTTTGTTGCTTTGTTGGTTTGTTGGTTTGTTGGCTTGTTGGCTTGTTGGCTTGTTGGTTTGTTGGCTTGTTGGTTACTTAGTTTGTTGGTTTGTTGGCAGTTGGTTTGTTGGTTTGTTGGGTTGTTGGCTTGTTGGTTTGTTGGTTTGTTGGCTTGTTGGTTTGTTAGTTTGTTGGTTTGTTGGTTTGTTGGTTTGTTGGTTTGTTGGCTTGTTGGCCTGTTGGTTTGTTGGTTAGTTCGTTTGTTGGTTTGTTAATTTGTTGGTTTGTTGGCTTGTTGGCTTGCTGGTTTGTTGGTTTTTTGGTTTGTTGGTTTGTTGGTTTGTTGGTTTGTTGGTTTGTTGGTTTGTTGGTTTGTTGGTTTATTTGCTTGTTGGCTTGTTGGTTTGTTGGCTAGTTGGTTTGTTAGTTCGTTGGCTTTTTGGTTACTTGGTTTGTTGGTTTGGTGGCTTGTTGGCTTGTTGGTTTGTTGCTTTGTTCGTTTGATGGTTTGTTGGTTTGTTGGTTACTTGGTTTGTTGGTTTGTTGGTTTGTTGGTTTGTTGGTTTGTTGGTTTGTTGGTTTGTTGGTTTGTTGGCTTGTTGGCTTGTTGGCTTGTTGGTTTGTTGGCTTGTTGGTTACTTAGTTTGTTGGTTTATTGGCATGTTGGTTTGTTGGTTTGTTGGGTTGTTGGCTTGTTGGTTTGTTGGTTTGTTGGCTTGTTGGTTTGTTAGTTTGTTGGTTTGTTGGTTTGTTGGTTTGTTGGTTTGTTGGCTTGTTGGCCTGTTGGTTTGTTGGTTAGTTCGTTTTGGTTTGTTAATTTGTTGGTTTGTTGGCTTGTTGGCTTGCTGGTTTGTTGGTTTGTAGGTTTGTTGGTTTGTTGGTTTGTTGGTTTGTTGGTTTGTTGGTTTGTTGGTTTGTTGGTTTGTTGGTTTGTTGGCTTGTTGGTTTGTTGGTTTGTTGGCTTGTTGGTTTGTTAGTTTGTTGGCTTTTTGGTTACTTGGTTTGTTGGCTTGTTGGTTTGTTGGTTTGTTGGCTTGTTGGCTTGTTGCTTTGTTGGTTTGTTGGTTTGTTGGCTTGTTGGCTTTTTGGTTTGATAGTTTGTTGGCTTTTTGGTTACTTGGTTTGTTGGTTTGTTTGTTTGTTGGTTTGTTGGCTTGTTGGTTTGTTGGTTTGTTGGCTTGTGAGTTACTTAGTTTGTTGGTTTGTTGGTTTGTTGGTTTGTTGGTTTGTTGGCTTGTTGGCTTGTTGGTTTGTTGGTTAGTTCGTTTGTTGGTTTGTTAGTTTGATGGCTTGTTTGTTTGTTGGCTTGTTGGTTTGTTGGTTTGTTGGTTTATTTGTTTGTTGGTTTGTTGGCTTGTTGGTTTGTTGGTTTGTTGGCTTGTTGGTTTTGTTTTGGTTTGTTGGTTTGTTGGCTTGTTGGTTTGTTAGCTTGTTGGTTTGTTGGTTTGTTGGTTTGTTGGCTTGTTGGTTTGTTGGTTTGTTGATTAGTTCGTTTGTTGGTTTGTTAGTTTGTTGGTTTGTTGGCTTGTTGGCTTGTTGGTTTGTTGATTTTTTGGTTTGTTGGTTTGTTGGTTTGTTGTTTTGTTGGTTTGTTGGTTTATTGGCTTGTTGGATTGTTGGTTTGTTGGCTAGTTGGTTTGTTAGTTTGTTGGCTTTTTGGTTACTTGGTTTGTTGGTTTGGTGGCTAGTTGGCTTGTTGGTTTGTTGCTTTGTTCGTTTGATGGTTTGTTGGTTTGTTGGTTACTTGGTTTGTTGGTTTGTTGGTTTGTTGGTTTGTTGGTTTGTTGGTTTGTTGGTTTGTTGGCTTGTTGGCTTGTTGGCTTGTTGGTTTGTTGGCTTGTTGGTTTGTTGGTTTGTTGGCTTGTTGGTTTGTTAGTTTGTTGGTTTGTTGGTTTGTTGGTTTGTTGGTTTGTTGGCTTGTTGGCCTGTTGGTTTGTTGGTTAGTTCGTTTTGGTTTGTTAATTTGTTGGTTTGTTGGCTTGTTGGCTTGCTGGTTTGTTGGTTTTTTGGTTTGTTGGTTTGTTGGTTTGTTGGTTTGTTGGTTTGTTGGTTTGTTGGCTTGTTGGCTTGTTGGTTACTTAGTTTGTTGGCTTTTTGGTTACTTGGTTTGTTGGTTTGTTGGTTTGTTGGTTTGTTGGCTTGTTGGTTTGTTGGTTTGTTGGCTTGTGAGTTACTTAGTTTGTTGGTTTGTTGGTTTGTTGGTTTGTTGGTTTGTTGGTTTGTTGGTTTGTTGGCTTGTTGGCTTGTTGGTTTGTTGGTTAGTTCGTTTGTTGGTTTGTTAGTTTGTTGGCTTGTTGGTTTGTTGGCTTGTTGGTTTGTTGGTTTGTTGGTTTATTTGTTTGTTGGTGTGTTGGCTTGTTGGTTTGTTGGTTTGTTGGCAGGTTGGTTTGTTGGTTTATTGGTTTGTTGGCTTGTTGGTTTGTTAGCTTGTTGGTTTGTTGGTTTGTTGGTTTGTTGGCTTGTTGGTTTGTTGGTTTGTTGGTTAGTTCGTTTGTTGGTTTGTTAGTTTGTTGGTTTGTTGGCTTATTGGCTTGTTGGTTTGTTGATTTTTTGGTTTGTTGGTTTGTTGGTTTGTTGTTTTGTTGGTTTGTTGGTTTGTTGGCTTGTTGGCTTGTTGGTTTGTTGGCTTGTTGGCTTGTTGGTTACTTAGTTTGTTGGTTTGTTGGCATGTTGGTTTGTTGGTTTGTTGGTTTGTTGGCTTGTTGGTTTGTTGGTTTGTTGGCTTGTTGGCTTGTTGGTTTGTTGGTTTATTGGTTTGTGTGCTTGTTGGTTTGTTGGTTTGTTGGCTTGTTGGTTTGTTAGTTTGTTGGTTTGTTGGTTTGTTGGTTTGTTGGTTTGTTGGTTTGTTGCTTTGTTGGTTTATTGGTTTGTTGGCTTGTTGGCTTGTTGGTTTGTTGGCTTGTTGGTTTGTTAGTTTGTTGGCTTTTTGGTTACTTGGTTTGTTGGTTTGTTGGCTTGTTGGCTTGTTGGTTTGTTGGTTTGTTGGCTTGTTGGCTTGTTGGTTTGTTGGTTTGTTGGTTTGTTGGTTTGTTGATTAGTTCGTTTGTTGGTTTGTTAGTTTGTTGGTTTGTTGGCTTGTTGGCTTGTTGGTTTGTTGATTTTTTGGTTTGTTGGTTTGTTGGTTTGTTGTTTTGTTGGTTTGTTGGTTTATTGGCTTGTTGGCTTGTTGGTTTGTTGGCTAGTTGGTTTGTTAGTTTGTTGGCTTTTTGGTTACTTGGTTTGTTGGTTTGGTGGCTAGTTGGCTTGTTGGTTTGTTGCTTTGTTCGTTTGATGGTTTGTTGGTTTGTTGGTTACTTGGTTTGTTGGTTTGTTGGTTTGTTGGTTTGTTGGTTTGTTGGTTTGTTGGTTTGTTGGCTTGTTGGCTTGTTGGCTTGTTGGTTTGTTGGCTTGTTGGTTTGTTGGTTTGTTGGCTTGTTGGTTTGTTAGTTTGTTGGTTTGTTGGTTTGTTGGTTTGTTGGTTTGTTGGCTTGTTGGCCTGTTGGTTTGTTGGTTAGTTCGTTTTGGTTTGTTAATTTGTTGGTTTTTTGGCTTGTTGGCTTGCCGGTTTGTTGGTTTTTTGGTTTGTTGGTTTGATGGTTTGTTGGTTTGTTGGTTTGTTGGTTTGTTGGTTTGTTGGTTTGTTGGCTTGTTGGCTTGTTGGTTTGTTGGCTTGTTGGTTTGTTAGTTTGTTGGCTTTTTGGTTACTTGGTTTGTTGGCTTGTTGGTTTGTTGGTTTGTTGGCTTTTTGGCTTGTTGCTTTGTTGGTTTGTTGGTTTGTTGGCTTGTTGGCTTTTTGGTTTGTTAGTTTGTTGGCTTTTTGGTTACTTGGTTTGTTGGTTTGTTGGTTTGTTGGTTTGTTGGCTTGTTGGTTTGTTGGTTTGTTAGCTTGTGAGTTACTTAGTTTGTTGGTTTGTTGGTTTGTTGGTTTGTTGGTTTGTTGGTTTGTTGGTTTGTTGGCTTGTTGGCTTGTTGGTTTGTTGGTTTGTTGGTTAGTTCGTTTGTTGGTTTGTTAGTTTGTTGGCTTGTTGGTTTGTTGGCTTGTTGGTTTGTTGGTTTGTTGGTTTATTTGTTTGTTGGTTTGTTGGCTTGTTGGTTTGTTGGTTTGTTGGTTTGTTGGCTTATTGGCTTGTTGGTTTGTTGATTTTTTGGTTTGTTGGTTTGTTGGTTTGTTGTTTTGTTGGTTTGTTGGTTTGTTGGCTTGTTGGCTTGTGGGTTTGTTGGCTTGTTGGCTTTTTGGTTACTTAGTTTGTTGGTTTGTTGGCATGTTGGTTTGTTGGTTTGTTGGTTTGTTGGCTTGTTGGTTTGTTGGTTTGTTGGCTTGTTGGCTTGTTGGTTTGTTGGTTTATTGGTTTGTGTGCTTGTTGGTTTGTTGGTTTGTTGGCTTGTTGGTTTGTTAGTTTGTTGGTTTGTTGGTTTGTTGGTTTGTTTGTTTGTTGCTTTGTTGCTTTGTTGGTTTATTGGTTTGTTGGCTTGTTGGCTTGTTGGTTTGTTGGCTTGTTGGTTTGTTAGTTTGTTGGCTTTTTGGTTACTTGGTTTGTTGGTTTGTTGGCTTGTTGGCTTGTTGGTTTGTTGGTTTGTTGGCTTGTTGGCTTGTTGGTTTGTTGGTTTGTTGGTTTGTTGGTTTGTTGGTTTATTTGTTTGTTGGTTTGTTGGCTTGTTGGTTTGTTGGTTTGTTGGCTAGTTGGCTTGTTGGTTTGTTGGTTTGTTGGTTTGTTGGTTTGGTGGTTTGTTGGTTTGTTGGTTTGTTGGTTTGTTGGCTTGTTGGTTTGTTGGTTTGTTGGCTTGTTGGCTTGTTGGTTTGTTGGTTTGTTGGTTTGTTGGCTTGTTGGCTTGTTGGTTTGTTGGTTTGTTGGCTTGTTGGTTTGTTGGTTTGTTGGTTTGTTGGTTTGTTGGCTTGTTGGCTTGTTGGCTTGTTGGTTTGTTGGTTTGTTGGCTTGTTGGTTTGTTGGTTTGTTGGCTTGTTGGCTTGTTGCTTTGTTCGTTTGACGGTTTGTTGGTTTGTTGGTTTTTTGGTTTGTTGGATTTTTAGTTTTGTTGCTTTGTTGGTTTGTTGGTTTGTTGGTTTGTTGGCTTGTGGGCTTGTTGGTTTGTTGGCTTGTTGGTTTGTTAGTTTGTTGGCTTTTTGGTTACTTTGTTTGTTGGTTTGTTGGCTTGTTGGCTTGTTGGTTTGTTGCTTTGTTCGTTTGATGGTTTGTTGGTTTGTTGGTTACTTGGTTTGTTGGTTTGTTGGTTTGTTGGTTATTTCGTTTGTTGGTTTGTTAGTTTGTTGGTTTCTTGGCTTCTTGGCTTGTTGGTTTGTTGGTTTTTTGGTTTGTTGGATTGTTGGTTTGTTGGTTTGTTGGTTTGTTGGTTTATTTGTTTGTTGGTTTGTTGGCTTGTTGGTTTGTTGGTTTGTTGTTTTGTTGGCATGTTGGTTTGTTGGTTTGTTGGTTTCTTGGCTTGTTGGTTTGTTGGTTTGTTGGCTTGTTGGTTTGTTAGTTTGTTGGTTTGTTGGTTTGTTGGTTTGTTTTTTTGTTGGCTTGTTGGCTTGTTGGTTTGTTGGTTAGTTCGTTTGTTGGTTTGTTAGTTTGTTGGTTTGTTGGCTTGTTGGCTTGTTGGTTTGTTGGTTTTTTGGTTTGTTGGTTTGTTGGTTTGTTGGTTTGTTGGTTTGTTGGTTTTTTGGCTTGTTGGCTTGTTGGTTTGTTGGCTTGTTGGTTTGTTAGTTTATTGACTTTTTGGTTACTTGGTTTGTTGGCTTGTTGGTTTATTGGTTTGTTGGCTTGTTGGCTTTTTGCTTTGTTGGTTTGTTGGTTTGTTGGCTTGTTGGCTTGTTGGTTTGTTAGTTTGTTGGCTTTTTGGTTGCTTGGTTTGTTAGTTTTTTGGTTTGTTGGCTTGTTGGTTTGTTGGTTATTTGGCTTGTTGGTTTGTTGGTTTGTTGGCTTGTTGGTTACTTAGTTTGTTGGTTTGATGGTTTGTTGGTTTGTTGGTTTGTTGGCTTGTTGGCTTGTTGGCTTGTTGGTGTGTTGGTTTTTTGGTTTATTTGTTTGTTGGTTTGTTGGCTTGTTGGTTTGTTGGTTTGTTGGTTTGTTGGTTTGTTGGTTTGTTGGTTTATTGGCTTGTTGGCTTGCTGGTTTGTTGGCTTGTTCGTTTGTTGGTTTGTTGGTTTGTTGGCTTGTTGGTTTGTTGGTTTGTTGGTTTGTTGGCTTGTTGGCTTGTTGGTTTGTTGGTTTGTTGGCTTGTTGGTTACTTAGTTTGTTGGTTTGTTGGTTTGTTGGTTTGTTGGTTTGTTGGCTTGTTGGCTTGTTGGTTTGATGGTTTATTTGTTTGTTGGTTTGTTGGCTTGTTGGTTTGTTGGTTTGTTGGTTTGTTGGTTTGTTGGTTTGTTGGTTTGTTGGTTTGTTGGCTTGTTGGCTTGTTGGTTTGTTGGTTTGTTGGCTTGTTGGTTACTTAGTTTGTTGGTTTGTTGGTTTGTTGGTTTGTTGGTTTGTTGGCTTGTTGGTGTGTTGGTTTGTTGGTTTATTTGTTTGTTGGTTTGTTGGCTTGTTGGTTTGTTGGTTTGTTGGCTTGTTGGTTTGTTGGTTTGTTGGTTTGTTGGTTTGTTGGCTTGTTGGTTTGTTGGTTTGTTCGTTTGTTGGTTTGTTGGTTTGTTGGCTTGTTGGCTTGTTAGATTTTTGGTTTTGTTGCTTTGTTGGTTTGTTGGCTTGTGGACTTGTTGGTTTGTTGGCTTGTTGGTTTGTTAGTTTGTTGGCTTTTTGGTTACTTGGTTTGTTGGTTTGTTGGCTTGTTGGCTTGTTGGTTTGTTGCTTTGTTCGTTTGATGGTTTGTTGGTTTGTTGGTTACTTGGTTTGTTGGTTTGTTGGTTTGTTGGTTTGTTGGTTTGTTGGCTTGTTGGCTTTTTGGCTACTTGGTTTGTTGGTTTGTTGGTTTGTTGGCTTGTTGGTTTGTTGGTTTTTTGGCTTGTTGGTTTGTTGGTTTGTTGGCTTGTTGGTTACTGAGTTTGTTGGTTTGTTGGTTTGTTGGTTTGTTGGTTTGTTGGTTTGTTGGCTTGTTGGCTTGTTGGTTTGTTGGTTAGTTCGTTTGTTGGTTTGTTAGTTTGTTGGCTTGTTGGTTTGTTGGCTTGTTGGTGTGTTGGTTTGTTGGTTTATTTGTTTGTTGGTTTGTTGGCGTGTTGGTTTGTTGGTTTGTTGGCTTGTTGGTTTTTTGGTTTGTTGGTTTGTTGGCTTGTTGGTTCGTTGGCTTGTTCGTTTGTTGGTTTGTTGGTTTGTTGGCTTGTTGGTTTGTTGGTTTGTTGGTTTGTTGGCTTGTTGGCTTGTTGGTTTGTTGGTTTGTTGGCTTGTTGGTTACTTAGTTTGTTGGTTTGTTGGTTTGTTGGTTTGTTGGTTTGTTGGTTTGTTGGCTTGTTGGCTTGTTGGTTTGTTGGTTAGTTCGTTTGTTGGTTTGTTAGTTTGTTGGCTTGTTGGCTTGTTGGCTTGTTGGTTTGTTGGTTTGTTGGCTTGTTGGTTTGTTGGTTTGTTGGCTTGTTGGTTTGTTGGCTTGTTGGTTTGTTAGTTTGTTGGCTTTTTGGTTACTTTGTTTGTTGGTTTGTTGGCTTGTTGGCTTGTTGGTTTGTTGCTTTGTTCGTTTGATGGTTTGTTGGTTTGTTGGTTACTTGGTTTGTTGGTTTGTTGGTTTGTTGGTTATTTCGTTTGTTGGTTTGTTAGTTTGTTGGTTTCTTGGCTTCTTGGCATGTTGGTTTGTTGGTTTTTTGGTTTGTTGGATTGTTGGTTTGTTGGTTTGTTGGTTTGTTGGTTTATTTGTTTGTTGGTTTGTTGGCTTGTTGGTTTGTTGGTTTGTTGTTTTGTTGGCATGTTGGTTTGTTGGTTTGTTGGTTTCTTGGCTTGTTGGTTTGTTGGTTTGTTGGCTTGTTGGTTTGTTAGTTTGTTGGTTTGTTGGTTTGTTGGTTTGTTGGTTTGTTTTTTTGTTGGCTTGTTGGCTTGTTGGTTTGTTGGTTAGTTCGTTTGTTGGTTTGTTAGTTTGTTGGTTTGTTGGCTTGTTGGCTTGTTGGTTTGTTGGTTTTTTGGTTTGTTGGTTTGTTGGTTTGTTGGTTTGTTGGTTTGTTGGTTTTTTGGCTTGTTGGCTTGTTGGTTTGTTGGCTTGTTGGTTTGTTAGTTTATTGGCTTTTTGGTTACTTGGTTTGTTGGCGTGTTGGTTTATTGGTTTGTTGGCTTGTTGGCTTTTTGCTTTGTTGGTTTGTTGGTTTGTTGGCTTGTTGGCTTGTTGGTTTGTTAGTTTGTTGGCTTTTTGGTTGCTTGGTTTGTTGGTTTGTTGGTTTGTTGGCTTGTTGGTTTGTTGGTTATTTGGCTTGTTGGTTTGTTGGTTTGTTGGCTTGTTAGTTACTTAGTTTGTTGGTTTGATGGTTTGTTGGTTTGTTGGTTTGTTGGCTTGTTGGCTTGTTGGCTTGTTGGTGTGTTGGTTTTTTGGTTTATTTGTTTGTTGGTTTGTTGGCTTGTTGGTTTGTTGGTTTGTTGGTTTGTTGGTTTGTTGGTTTGTTGGTTTGTTGGCTTGTTGGCTTGCTGGTTTGTTGGCTTGTTCGTTTGTTGGTTTGTTGGTTTGTTGGCTTGTTGGTTTGTTGGTTTGTTGGTTTGTTGGCTTGTTGGCTTATTGGTTTGTTGGTTTGTTGGCTTGTTGGTTACTTAGTTTGTTGGTTTGTTGGTTTGTTGGTTTGTTGGTTTGTTGGCTTGTTGGCTTGTTGGTTTGATGGTTTATTTGTTTGTTGGTTTGTTGGCTTGTTGGTTTGTTGGTTTGTTGCTTTGTTGGTTTGTTGGTTTGTTGGCTTGTTGGCTTGTTGGTTTGTTGGTTTGTTGGCTTGTTGGTTACTTAGTTTGTTGGTTTGTTGGTTTGTTGGTTTGTTGGTTTGTTGGCTTGTTGGTGTGTTGGTTTGTTGGTTTGTTGGTTTATTTGTTTGTTGGTTTGTTGGCTTGTTGGTTTGTTGGTTTGTTGGCTTGTTGGTTTGTTGGTTTGTTGGTTTGTTGGCTTGTTGGTTTGTTGGTTAGTTCGTTTGTTGGTTTGTTGGTTTGTTGGCTTGTTGGCTTGTTGCTTTGTTCGTTTGATGGTTTGTTGGTTTGTTGGTTTTTTGGTTTGTTAGATTTTTGGTTTTGTTGCTTTGTTGGTTTGTTGGCTTGTGGACTTGTTGGTTTGTTGGCTTGTTGGTTTGTTAGTTTGTTGGCTTTTTGGTTACTTGGTTTGTTGGTTTGTTGGCTTGTTGGCTTGTTGGTTTGTTGCTTTGTTCGTTTGATGGTTTGTTGGTTTGTTGGTTACTTGGTTTGTTGGTTTGTTGGTTTGTTGGTTTGTTGGTTTGTTGGTTTGTTGGTTTGTTGGCTTGTTGGTTTGTTGGTTTGTTGGTTTGTTGGCTTGTTGGTTCGTTGGCTTGTTCGTTTGTTGGTTTGTTGGTTTGTTGGCTTGTTGGTTTGTTGGTTTGTTGGTTTGTTGGCTTGTTGGCTTGTTGGTTTGTTGGTTTGTTGGCTTGTTGGTTACTTAGTTTGTTGGTTTGTTGGTTTGTTGGTTTGTTGGTTTGTTGGTTTGTTGGTTTGTTGGCTTGTTGGCTTGTTGGTTTGTTGGTTAGTTCGTTTGTTGGTTTGTTAGTTTGTTGGTTTGTTGGCTTGTTGGCTTGTTGGTTTATTGGTTTTTTGGTTTGTTGGTTTGTAGGTTTGTTGGTTGTTGGTTTGTTGGTGTATTTGTTTGTTGGTTTGTTGGCTTGTTGTTTTGTTGGTTTGTTGGTTTGTTGGTTTGTTGGTTTGTTGGCTTGTTGGCTTGTTGGTTTGTTGGTTTGTTCGTTTGTTGGTTTATTTGTTTGTTGGTTTGTTGGCTTTTTGGTCTGTTGGTTTGTTGGCTTGTTGGCTTGTTGGTTTGTTTGCTTGTTGGCTTGTTGGTTTGTTGGTTAGTTCGTTTGTTGGTTTGTTAGTTTGTTGGTTTGTTGGCTTGTTGGCTTGTTGGTTTGTTGGTTTTTTGGTTTGTTGGTTTGTAGGTTTGTTGGTTGTTGGTTTGTTGGTGTATTTGTTTGTTGGTTTGTTGGCTTGTTGCTTTGATTGTTTGTTGGTTTGTTGGTTTGTTGGTTTGTTGGCTTGTTGGCTTGTTGGTTTGTTGGTTTGTTGGCTTTTGGTTTGTTGGTTTGTTGGCTTGTTGGTTTGTTGGTTTGTTGGTTTGTTGTTTGGTTGGTTTGTTGGTTTGTTGGTTTGTTGGTTTGTTGGCTTGTTGGTTTGTTGGTTTGTTGGCTTGTTGGTTTGTTGGCTTGTTGGTTTGTTGGTTTGTTGGCTTGTTGGTTTGTTAGTTTGTTGGCTTTTTGGTTACTTGGTTTGTTGGCTTGTTGGTTTGTTGGTTTGTTGGCTTGTTGGCTTATTGCTTTGTTGGTTTGTTGGTTTGTTGGCTTGTTGGCTTGTTGGTTTGTTAGTTTGTTGGCTTTTTGGTTACTTGGTTTGTTGGTTTGTTGGTTTGTTGGTTTGTTGGTTTGTTGGCTTGTTGGTTTGTTGGTTTGTTGGCTTGTTGGTTTGTTGGTTTGTTGGCTTGTTGGCTTGTTGGTTTGTTGGTTACTTCGTTTGTTGGTTTGTTAGTTTGTTGGCTTGTTGGTTTGTTGGCTTGTTGGTTTGTTGGTTTGTTGGCTTGTTGGTTTGTTGGATTGTTGGTTTGTTGGTTTGTTGGTTTGTTGGTTTGTTGGTTTGTTGGTTTGTTGGTTTGTTGGTTTGTTGGCTTGTTGGCTTGTTGGTTTGTTGATTTGTTGGCTTGTTGGTTACTTAGTTTGTTGGTTTGTTGGTTTGTTGGTTTGTTGGTTTGTTGGCTTGTTGGCTTGTTGGTTTGTTTGTTAGTTCGTTTGTTGGTTTGTTGGTTTGTTGGTTTGTTGGTTTGTGGGCTTGTTGGCTTGTTGGTTTGTTGGTTAGTTCGTTTGTTGGTTTGTTAGTTTGTTGGTTTGTTGGCTTGTTGGCTTGTTGGTTTGTTGGTTTTTTGGTTTGTTGGTTTGTTGGTTCTTTGGTTTGTTGGTTTGTTGGTTTATTTGTTTGTTGGTTTGTTGGCTTGTTGGCTGGTTGGTTTGTTGGTTTGTTGGTTTGTTGGCTTGTTGGTTTGTTGGTTTGTTGGCTTGTTGGCTTGTTGGTTTGTTGGTTTGTTGGCTTGTTGGTTTGTTGGCTTGTTGGCTTGTTGGTTTGTTGGTTTGTTGGCTTGTTGGTTTGTTGGTTTGTTGGTTTGTTGGTTTGTTGGTTTATTTGTTTATTTGTTAGTTGGTTTGTTGGCTTGATGGTTTGTTGGTTTGTTGGCTTGTTGGCTTGTTGGTTTTTTGGTTTGTTGGTTTGTTGGTTTGTTGGTTTGTTAGTTTGTTGGTTTGTTGGTTTGTTGGTTTGTTGGTTTGTTGGCTTGTTGGTTTGTTGGTTTGTTGGCTTGTTGGCTTATTGGTTTGTTGTTTTGTTGGTTTGTTGGTTTGTTGGCTTGTTGGCTTGTTAGTTTGTTGGTTTGTTGGTTTGTTGGTTTGTTGGTTTATTGGTTTGTTGGTTTTTTGGCTTGTTGGTTTGTTTGTTTATTGGCTTGTTGTCTTGTTGGTTTGCTGGTTTGTTGGCTTGTTGGCTTGTTGGTTTGTTGGTTTGTTGGCTTGTTGGCTTATTGGTTTGTTGGTTTGTTGGTTTATTGGTTTGTTGGCTTGTTGGTTTGTTGGTTTGTTGGTTTGTTGGCTTGTTGGCTTGTTGGTTTGTTGGTTTGTTGGCTTGTTGGCTTGTTGGCTTGTTGCTTTGTTCGTTTGATTTTTTGTTGGTTTGTTGGATTTTTGGTTTGTTGGTTTTTTGGTTTGTTGCTTTGTTGGTTTGTTGGTTTGATGGCTTGTTGGCTTTTTGGTTTGTTGGCTTGTTGGCTTGTTAGTTTGTTGGCTTTTTGGTTACTTGGTTTGTTGGTTTGTTGGCTTGTTGGCTTGTTGGTTTGTTGCTTTAATCGTTTGATGGTGTGTTGGTTTGTTGGTTACTTGGTTTGTTGGTTTGTTGGTTTGTTGGTTTTTTGGTATGTTGGTTTGTTGGCTTGTTGGCTTGTTGGTTTGTTGGTTTGTTCGTTTGTTGGTTTGTTGGTCTGTTGGCTTGTTGGTTTGTTGGTTTCTTGGTTTTTTGGTGTGTTGGTTTGTTGGTTTGTTGGTTTGTTGGTTTGTTGGTTTGTTGGTTTATTTGTTTGTTGGTTTGTTGGCTTGTTGGTTTGTTGGTTTGTTGGCTTGTTGGTTTGTTGGTTTGTTAGCTTGTTGGCTTGTTGGTTTGTTGGTTTGTTGGCTTGTTGGTTACTTAGTTTGTTGGTTTGTTGGCATGTTGGTTTGTTGGTTTGTTGGTTTATTGGCTTGTTGGTTTGTTGGTTTGTTGGCTTGTTGGCTTGTTGGTTTGTTGGTTTGTTGGTTTGTTGGCTTGTTGGTTTATTGGTTTGTTGGCTTGTTGGTTTGTTAGTTTGTTGGTTTGTTGGTTTGTTGGTTTGTTGGTTAGTCGGTTTGTTGCTTTGTTGGTTTATTGGTTTATTGGCTTGTTGGTTTGTTGGCTTGTTGGTTTGTTAGTTTGTTGGTATTTTGGTTACTTGGTTTGTTGGTTTGTTGGCTTGGTGGCTTGTTGGTTTGTTGGTTTGTTGGCTTGTTGGTTTGTTAGTTTGTTGGTTTGTTGGCTTGTTGGCTTGTTGGTTTGTTGGTTTGTTGGTTTGTTGGTTTGTTGGTTTGTTGGTTTGTTGGTTTGTTGGTTTTTTGGTTTGTTGGTTTGTTGGTTTGTTGGCTTGTTGGTTTGTTGGTTTATTGGCTTGTTGGCTCGTTGGTTTGTTGGTTTGTCGGTTTGTTGGCTTGTTGGTTTGTTGGTTTGTTGGTTTGTTGGTTTGTTGGTTTGTTGCTTTGTTGGTTTGTTGGTTTGTTGGCTTGTTGGCTTGTTGGTTTGTTGGTTTATTTGTTTGTTGGTTTGTTGGCTTGTTGGTTTGTTGGTTTCTTGGTTTGTTGGCTTGTTGGTTTGTTGGTTTGTTGGCTTGTTGGCTTGTTGGTTTGTTGGTTTGTGGGCTTGTTGGTTTGTTGGCTTGTTGGCTTGTTGGTTTGTTGGTTTGTTGGCTTGTTGGTTTGTTGGTTTGTTGGTTTGTTGGTTTGTTGGTTTATTTGTTTGTTGGATTGTTGGCTTGTTGGTTTGTTGGTTTGTTGGCTTGTTGGCTTGTTGGTTTGTTGGTTTGTTGGTTTGTTGGTTTGATGGTTTGTTGGTTTATTGGTTTGTTGGTTTGTTGGCTTGTTGGTTTGTTGTTTTGTTGGCTTGTTGGCTTGTTGGTTTGTTGGTTTGTTGGTTTGTTGGTTTGTTAGTTTGTTGGTTTGCGGTTTGTTGGTTTGTTGGTTTGTTGGCTTGTTGGTTTGTTGGTTTGTTGGCTTGTTCGCTTATTGGTTTGTTGGTTTGTTGGTTTGTTGGTTTGTTGGTTTGTTGGCTTGTTGGCTTGTTGGTTTGTTGGTTTGTTGGCTTGTTGGCTTGTTGGTTTGTTGGTTTGTTGGCTTGTTGGCTTATTGCTTTGTTGGTTTGTTGGTTTGTTGGTTTGTTGGATTGTTGGTTTGTTGGTTTGTTGGTTTGTTGGTTTGTTGGCTTGTTGGCTAGTTGGTTTGTTGGTTTGTTGGCTTGTTGGCTTGTTGGCTTGTAGCTTTGCTCGTTTGATTTTTTGTTGGTTTGTTGGTTTTTTGGTTTGTTGGTTTTTTGGTTTGTTGCTTTGTTGGTTTGTTGGCTTGTTGGTTTGTTGGTTTGTTGGTTTGTTGGTTTGTTGGCTTGTTGGCTAGTTGGTTTGTTGGTTTGTTGGCTTGTTGGCTTGTTGGCTTGTAGCTTTGCTCGTTTGATTTTTTGTTGGTTTGTTGGTTTGTTTGTTTGTTGGTTTTTTGATGTGTTGGTTTGTTGGTTTGTTGGTTTGTTGGTTTGTTGGTTTATTTATTTGTTGGTTTGTTGGCTTGTTGGTTTGTTGGTTTGTTGGCTTGTTGGTTTGTTGGTTTGTTAGCTTGTTGGCTTGTTGGTTTGTTGGTTTGTTGGGTTCTTGGTTACTTAGTTTGTTGGTTTGTTGGCATGTTGGTTTGTTGGTTTGTTGGTTTATTGGCTTGTTGGTTTGTTGGTTTGTTGGCTTGTTGGCTAGTTGGCTTGTTGGTTTGTTGGTTTGTTGGTTTGTTGGCTTGTTGGTTTGTTGGTTTGTTGGCTTGTTGGTTTGTTAGTTTGTTGGTTTGTTGGTTTTTTGGTTTGTTGGTTTGTTGCTTTGTTGGTTTGTTGGTTTGTTGGTTTGTTGGCTTGTTGGCTTGTTGGTTTGTTGGCTTGTTGGTTTGTTAGTTTGTTGGTATTTTGGTTACTTGGTTTGTTGGTTTGTTGGCTTGTTAGCTTGTTGGTTTGTTGGTTTGTTGGCTTGTTGGTTTGTTGGTTTGTTCGTTTGTTGGTTTGTTGGTTTGTTGGTTTGTTGGTTTGTTGGTTTGTTGGTTTGTTGGTTTTTTGGTTTGTTGGCTTGTTGGTTTGTTAGTTTGTTGGTATTTTGGTTACTTGGTTTGTTGGTTTGTTGGCTTGTTGGCTTGTTGGTTTGTTGGTTTGTTGGCTTGTTGGCTTGTTGGTTTGCTGGCTTGTTGGCTTGTTGGTTTGTTGGTTTGTTGGTTTGTTGGTTTGTTGCTATTTTGGTTTGTTGGTTTGTTGGCTTGTTGGCTTGTTGGTTTGTTAGTTTGTTGGCTTTTTGGTTACTTGGTTTGTTGGTTTATTGGTTTGTTGGCTTGATGGTTTGTTGGCTTGTTGGTTTGTTGGTTTGTTGGTTTGTTGGCTTGTTGACTTGTTGGTTTGTTGGTTTGTTGGTTTGTTGGTTTGTTGGTTTTTTGGTTTTTTGGTTTGTTAGTTTGTTGGTTTGTTGGTTTGATGGCTTGTTGGCTTTTTGGTTTGTTGGCTTGTTGGCTTGTTAGTTTGTTGGCTTTTTGGTTACTTGGTTTGTTGGTTTGTTGGCTTGTTGGCTTGTTGGTTTGTTGCTTTAATCGTTTGATGGTGTGTTGGTTTGTTGCTTACTTGGTTTGTTGGTTTGTTGGTTTGTTGGTTTTTTGGTATGTTGGTTTGTTGGCTTGTTGGCTTGTTGGTTTGTTGGTTTGTTGGTTTGTTGGTTTGTTGGTCTGTTGGCTTGTTGGTTTGTTGGTTTCTTGGTTTTTTGGTGTGTTGGTTTGTTGGTTTGTTGGTTTGTTGGTTTGTTGGTTTGTTGGTTTATTTGTTTGTTGGTTTGTTGGCTTGTTGGTTTGTTGGTTTGTTGGCTTGTTGGTTTGTTGGTTTGTTAGCTTGTTGGCTTGTTGGTTTGTTGGTTTGTTGGCTTGTTGGTTACTTAGTTTGTTGGTTTGTTGGCATGTTGGTTTGTTGGTTTGTTGGTTTATTGGCTTGTTGGTTTGTTGGTTTGTTGGCTTGTTGGCTTGTTGGTTTGTTGGTTTGTTGGTTTGTTGGCTTGTTGGTTTATTGGTTTGTTGGCTTGTTGGTTTGTTAGTTTGTTGGTTTGTTGGTTTGTTGGTTTGTTGGTTAGTCGGTTTGTTGCTTTGTTGGTTTATTGGTTTGTTGGCTTGTTGGTTTGTTGGCTTGTTGGTTTGTTAGTTTGTTGGTATTTTGGTTACTTGGTTTGTTGGTTTGTTGGCTTGGTGGCTTGTTGGTTTGTTGGTTTGTTGGCTTGTTGGTTTGTTAGTTTGTTGGTTTGTTGGCTTGTTGGCTTGTTGGTTTGTTGGTTTGTTGGTTTGTTGGTTTGTTGGTTTGTTGGTTTGTTGGTTTGTTGGTTTTTTGGTTTGTTGGTTTGTTGGTTTGTTGGCTTGTTGGTTTGTTGGTTTATTTGTTTGTTGGTTTGTTGGCTTGTTGGTTTGTTGGTTTCTTGGTTTGTTGGCTTGTTGGTTTGTTGGTTTGTTGGTTTGTTGGCTTGTTGGTTTGTTGGTTTGTGGGCTTGTTGATTTGTTGGCTTGTTGGCTTGTTGGTTTGTTGGTTTGTTGGCTTGTTGGTTTGTTGGTTTGTTGGTTTGTTGGTTTGTTGGTTTATTTGTTTGTTGGTTTGTTGGCTTGTTGGTTTGTTGGTTTGTTGGCTTGTTGGCTTGTTGGTTTGTTGGTTTGTTGGTTTGTTGGTTTGATGTTTTGTTGGTTTATTGGTTTGTTGGTTTGTTGGCTTGTTGGTTTGTTGTTTTGTTGGCTTGTTGGCTTGTTGGTTTGTTGGTTTGTTGGTTTGTTGGTTTGTTAGTTTGTTGGTTTGCGGTTTGTTGGTTTGTTGGTTTGTTGGCTTGTTGGTTTGTTGGTTTGTTGGCTTGTTCGCTTATTGGTTTGTTGGTTTGTTGGTTTGTTGGTTTGTTGGCTTGTTGGCTTGTTGGCTTGTTGGTTTGTTGGTTTGTTGGCTTGTTGGCTTGTTGGTTTGTTGGTTTGTTGGCTTGTTGGCTTATTGCTTTGTTGGTTTGTTGGTTTGTTGGTTTGTTTGATTGTTGGTTTGTTGGTTTGTTGGTTTGTTGGTTTGTTGGCTTGTTGGCTAGTTGGTTTGTTGGTTTGTTGGCTTGTTGGCTTGTTGGCTTGTAGCTTTGCTCGTTTGATTTTTTGTTGGTTTGTTGGTTTTTTGGTTTGTTGGTTTTTTGGTTTGTTGCTTTGTTGGTTTGTTGGCTTGTTGGTTTGTTGGTTTGTTGGTTTGTTGGTTTGTTGGCTTGTTGGCTAGTTGGTTTGTTGGTTTGTTGGCTTGTTGGCTTGTTGGCTTGTAGCTTTGCTCGTTTGATTTTTTGTTGGTTTGTTGGTTTGTTTGTTTGTTGGTTTTTTGATGTGTTGGTTTGTTGGTTTGTTGGTTTGTTGGTTTATTTATTTGTTGGTTTGTTGGCTTGTTGGTTTGTTGGTTTGTTGGCTTGTTGGTTTGTTGGTTTGTTAGCTTGTTGGCTTGTTGGTTTGTTGGTTTGTTGGGTTCTTGGTTACTTAGTTTGTTGGTTTGTTGGCATGTTGGTTTGTTGGTTTGTTGATTTATTGGCTTGTTGGTTTGTTGGTTTGTTGGCTTGTTGGCTAGTTGGCTTGTTGGTTTGTTGGTTTGTTGGTTTGTTGGTTTGTTGGTTTGTTGGTTTGTTGGCTTGTTGGTTTGTTAGTTTGTTGGTTTGTTGGTTTTTTGGTTTGTTGGTTTGTTGCTTTGTTGGTTTGTTGGTTTGTTGGTTTGTTGGCTTGTTGGCTTGTTGGTTTGTTGGCTTGTTGGTTTGTTAGTTTGTTGGTATTTTGGTTACTTGGTTTGTTGGTTTGTTGGCTTGTTAGCTTGTTGGTTTGTTGGTTTGTTGGCTTGTTGGTTTGTTGGTTTGTTCGTTTGTTGGTTTGTTGGTTTGTTGGTTTGTTGGTTTGTTGGTTTGTTGGTTTTTTGGTTTGTTGGCTTGTTGGTTTGTTAGATTGTTGGTATTTTGGTTACTTGGTTTGTTGGTTTGTTGGCTTGTTGGCTTGTTGGTTTGTTGGTTTGTTGGCTTGTTGGCTTGTTGGTTTGTTGGCTTGTTGGCTTGTTGGTTTGTTGGTTTGTTGGTTTGTTGGTTTGTTGCTATTTTGGTTTGTTGGTTTGTTGGCTTGTTGGCTTGTTGGTTTGTTAGTTTGTTGGCTTTTTGGTTACTTGGTTTGTTGGTTTATTGGTTTGTTGGCTTGTTGGTTTGTTGGCTTGTTGGTTTGTTGGTTTGTTGGTTTGTTGGCTTGTTGACTTGTTGGTTTGTTGGTTTGTTGGTTTGTTGGTTTGTTGGTTTTTTGGTTTTTTGGTTTATTAGTTTGTTGGTTTGTTGGTTTGTTGGCTTGTTGGTTTGCTGGCTTGTTGGTTACTTGGTTTGTTGGTTTGTTGGCTTGTTGGCTTGTTGGTTTGTTGGTTTGTTGGCTTGTTGGTTTGTTAGTTTTTTGGTTTGTTGGCTTGTTGGCTTGTTGGTTTATTGGTTTGTTGGTTTGTTGGTTTGTTGTTTTGTTGGTTTTTTGGTTTGTTGGTTTGTTGGCTTGTTGGTTTGTTGGTTTGTTGGTTTGTTATTTTTTGGTTTGTTGGTTTGTTAGTTTGTTGGTTTGTTGGTTTGATGGTTTATTTGTTTGTTGGTTTGTTGGCTTGTTGGTTTGTTGGTTTGTTGGTTTGTTGGCTTGTTGGTTTGTTGGTTTGTTGGTTTGTTGGCTTGTTGGCTTGTTGGTTTGTTGGTTTGTTGGTTTGTTGGCTTGTTGGTTACTTAGTTTGTTGGTTTGTTGGCGTGTTGGTTTGCTGGCTTGTTGGTTACTTGGTTTGTTGGTTTGTTGGCTTGTTGGTTTGTTGGTTTGTGGGCTTGTTGGCTTGTTGGCTTGTTGGTTTGTTGGTTTGTTGGTTTGTTAGTTTGTTGTGTTGTTGGTTTTTTGGTTTGTTGGTTTGTGGGCTTGTTGGCTTGTTGGCTTGTTGGTTTGTTGGTTTGTTGGTTTGTTAGTTTGTTGTGTTGTTGGTTTTTTGGTTTGTTGGTTTGTTGGTTTGTTGGCTTGTTGGTTTGTTAGTTTGTTGGTTTGTTGGCTTGTTGGTTTGTTAGTTTGTTGGTTTGTTGGCTTGTTAGCTTGTTGGTTTGTTGGTTTGTTGGTTTGTTGGTTTGTTGTTTTGTTGGTTTTTTTGTTTGTTGGTTTGTTGGCTTGTTGGTTTGTTGGTTTGTTGGTTTGTTGGTTTGTTGGTTTGTTGTTTTGTTGGTTTTTTGGCTTGTTGGCTTGTTGGATTGTTGGTTTGTTGGCTTGTTGGTTTGTTGGTTTGTTGGTTTGTTGGCTTGTTGGCTTGTTGGTTTGTTGGTTTTTTGGTTTGTTGGTTTGTTGGTTTATTGGTTTGTTGGTTTGTTGGTTTGTTGGTTTATTTGTTTGTTGGTTTGTTGGCTTGTTGGCTTGTTGGTTTGTTGGTCTGTTGGCTTGTTGGTTTGTTGGTTTGTTGGTTTTTTGGTGTGTTGGTTTGTTGGTTTGTTGGTTTGTTGGCTTGTTGGTTTGTTGGTTTGTTGGTTTGTTGGCTTGTTGGTTTGTTGGCTTGTTGGTTACTTAGTTTGTTGGTTTGTTGGCATGTTGGTTTGTTGGTTTGTTGGTTTATTGGCTTGTTGGTTTGTTGGTTTGTTGGCTTGTTGGCTTGTTGGTTTGTTGGTTTGTTGGTTTGTTGGCTTGTTGGTTTGTTCGTTTGTTGGCTTGTTGGTTTGTTAGTTTGTTGGTTTGTTGGTTTGTTGGTTTGTTGGTTTGTTGCTTTGTTGGTTTGTTGGTTTGTTGGCTTGTTGGCTTGTTGGTTTGTTGTCTTGTTGAATTGTTATTTTGTTGGTATTTTGGTTACTTTGTTTGTTGGTTTGTTGGCTTGTTGTCTTGTTGGTGTGTTGTTTTGTTGGTTTGTTGGTTTTTTGGTTTGTTGGTTTGTTGGCTTGTTGGTTTATTAGTTTGTTGGTTTGTAGGCTTCTTGGCTTGTTGGTTTGTTGGTTTGTTGGTTTGTTGGTGTGTTGTTTTGTTGGTTTGTTGGTTTTTTGGTTTGTTGGTTTGTTGGTTTGTTGGTTTGTTGGATTGTTGGTTTGTTGGCTTGTTGGCTTGTTGGTTTGTTGGTTTGTTGGCTTGTTGGCTTGTTGGTTTGTTGGTTTGTTGGTTTGTTGGTTTGTTGCTTTGTTGGTTTGTTGGTTTGTTGGCTTGTTGGATTGTTGGTTTGTTAGTTTGTTGGCTTTTTGGTTACTTGGGTTGTTGGTTTGTTGGTTTGTTGGCTTGTTGGTTTGTTGGCTTGTTGGTTTGTTGGTTTGTTGGTTTGTTGGCTTGTTGGCTTGTAGGTTTGTTGGTTTGTTGGTTTGTTGGTTTGTTGGTTTTTTGGTTTTTTGGTATGTTGGTTTGTTGGTTTGTTGGTTTGTTGGTTTGTTGGCTTGTTGGTTTGTTAGTTTGTTGGTTTGTTGGGTTGTTGGCTTGTTGGTTTGTTGGTTTGTTGGTTTGTTGGTTTGTTGTTTTGTTGGTTTTTTGGTTTGTTGGTTTGTTGGCTTCGTGGTTTGTTGGTTTGTTGGTTTGTTGGTTTGTTGGTTTTTTGGTTTGTTGGTTTGTTGGTTTGTTGGTTTGTTGGTTTGTTGGTTTATTTGTTTGTTGGTTTGTTGGCTTGTTGGTTTGTTGGTTTGTGGTTTGTTGGCTTGTTGGTTTGTTGGTTTGTTGGCTTTTTGGCTTGTTGGTTTGTTGGTTTGTTGGCTTGTTGGTTACTTAGTTTGTTGGTTTGTTGGCATGTTGGTTTGTTGGTTTGTTGGTTTGTTGGCTTGTTGGTTTGTTGGTTTGTTGGTTTGTTGGTTTGTTGGTTTATTTGCTTGTTGGTTTGTTGGCTTGTTGGTTTGTTGGTTTGTTGGTTTGTTGGATTGTTGGTTTGTTGGTTTGTTGGTTTGTTGGTTTGTTGGCTTGTTGGCTTGTTAGTTTGTTGGTTAGTTCGTTTTTTGGTTTGTTAGTTTGTTGGTTTGTTGGCTTGTTGGCTTGTTGGTTTGTTGGTTTTTTGGTTTGTTGGTTTGTTGGTTTCTTGGTTTGTTGGTTTGTTGGTTTATTTGTTTGTTGGTTTGTTGGCTTGTTGGTTTGTTTGTTTGTTGGTTTGTTGGCTTGTTGGTTTGTTGGTTTGTTGGCTTTTTGGCTTGTTGGTTTGTTGGTTTGTTGGCTTGTTGGTTACTTAGTTTGTTGGTTTGTTGGCTAGTTGGTTTGTTGGTTTGTTGGCTTGTTGGTTTGTTAGTTTGTTGGTTTGTTGGTTTGTTGGTTTGTTGGTTTGTTGGTTTATTTGCTTGTTGGTTTGTTGGCTTGTTGGTTTGTTGGTTTGTTGGTTTGTTGGATTGTTGGTTTGTTGGTTTGTTGGTTTGTTGGTTTGTTGGCTTGTTGGCTTGTTAGTTTGTTGTTTAGTTCGTTTTTTGGTTTGTTAGTTTGTTGGTTTGTTGGCTTGTTGGCTTGTTGGTTTGTTGGTTTTTTGGTTTGTTGGTTTGTTGGTTTCTTGGTTTGTTGGTTTGTTGGTTTATTTGTTTGTTGGTTTGTTGGCTTGTTGGTTTGTTGGTTTGTTGGCTTGTTGGTTTGTTAATTTGTTGGCTTTTTGGTTACTTGGTTTGTTGGTTTGTTGGCTTGTTGGCTTGTTGGTTTGTTGCTTTGTTCGTTTGATGGTTTGTTTGTTTGTTGGTTACTTGGTTTGTTGGTTTGTTGGTTTGTTGGCTTTTTGGTTTGTTGGCTTGTTGGTTTGTTGGTTTGTTAGTTTGTTGGCTTGTTGGCTTGTTTGTTTGTTGGTTTGTTGGCTTGTTGGTTTGTTGGTTTGTTGGTTTGTTGGCTTGTTGGTTTGTTGATTTGTTAGCTTGTTGGCTTGTTGGTTTGTTGGTTTGTTAGCTTGTTGGTTACTTAGTTTTTGGTTTGTTGGCCTGTTGGTTTGTTGGTTTGTTGGTTTATTGGTTTGTTGGTTTGTTGGTTTGTTGGCTTGTTGGCTTGTTGGTTTGTTGGTTTGTTGGTTTGTTGGCTTGTTGGTTTGTTGGTTTGTTGGTTTGTTGGTTTGTTGGCTTGTTGGTTTGTTGGTTTGTTGGTTTGTTGGCTAGTTGGCTTGTTGGTTTGTTGGTTTGTTGGCTTGTTGGTTACTTAGTTTGTTGGTTTGTTGGCATGTTGGTTTGTTGGTTTGTTGGTTTGTTGTCTTGTTGATTTGTTGGTTTGTTGGCTTGTTGGTTTGTTGGTTTGTTGGTTTGTTGGCTTGTTGGTTTGTTGGTTTGTTGGCTTATTGGTTTGTAAGTTTGTTGGTTTGTTGGTTTGTTGGTTTGTTGGTTTGTTGGTTTGTTGGTTTGTTAGTTTATTTGTTTGTTAGTTTGTTGGCTTGTTGGTTTGTTGGTTTGTTGGCATGTTGGTTTGTTGGTTTGTTCGTTTGTTGGTTTGTTGGTTTGTTGGCTTGTTGGCTTGTTAGTTTGTTGGTTAGTTCGTTTTTTGGTTTGTTAGTTTGTTGGTTTGTTGGCTTGTTGGCTTGTTGGTTTGTTGGTTTTTTGGTTTGTTGGTTTGTTGGTTTGTTGGTTTGTTGGTTTGTTGGTTTATTTGTTTGTTGGTTTGTTGGTTTGTTGGTTTGTTGGTTTGTTGGCTTGATGGTTTGTTAATTTGTTGGCTTTTTGGTTACTTGGTTTGTTGGTTTGTTGGCTTGTTGGCTTGTTGGTTTGTTGATTTGTTCGTTTGATGGTTTGTTGGTTTGTTGGTTACTTAGTTTGTTGGTTTGTTGGTTTGTTGGCTTTTTGGTTTGTTGGCTTGTTGGTTTGTTGGTTTGTTAGTTTGTTGGCTTGTTGGCTTGTTTGTTTGTTGGTTTGTTGGCTTGTTGGTTTGTTGGTTTGTTGGTTTGTTGGCTTGTTGGTTTGTTGATTTGTTAGCTTGTTGGCTTGTTGGTTTGTTGGTTTGTTAGCTTGTTGGTTACTTAGTTTGTTGGTTTGTTGGCCTGTTGGTTTGTTGGTTTGTTGGTTTATTGGCTTGTTGGTTTGTTGGTTTGTTGGTTTGTTGGCTTGTTGGTTTGTTGGTTTGTTGGTTTGTTGGCTTGTTGGTTTGTTGGTTTGTTGGTTTGCTGGCTTGTTGGTTTGTTGGTTAGTTGGCTTGTTGGTTTGTTGGTTTGTTGGTTTGTTGGTTTTTTGGTTTGTTGGTTTGTTGGTTTGTTGGCTTGTTGGTTTGTTGGTTTGTTGGCTTGTTGCCTTGTTGGTTTGTTGGTTTGTTGGCTTGTTGGCTTGTTGGTTTGTTGGTTTGTTGGTTTGTTGGTTTGTTGCTTTATTGGTTTGTTGGCTTGTTGGCTTGTTGGTTTGTTGGTTTGTTGGCTTGTTGGTTTGCTGGCTTGTTGGTTACTTGGTTTGTTCTTTTGTTGGCTTGTTGGCTTGTTGGTTTGTTGGTCTGTTGGCTTGTTGGTTTTTTGGTTTGTTGGTTTGTTGGTTTGTTGGCTTGTTGGTTTGTTGGCTTGTTGGTTTGTTGGTTTGTTGGTTTGTTGGTTTGTTGGATTGTTGGTTTGTTGGTTTGTTGGTTTGTTGGTTTGTTGGCTTGTTGGTTTGCTGGCTTGTTGGTTACTTGGTTTGTTCGTTTGTTGGCTTGTTGGCTTGTTGGTTTGTTGGTTTGTTGGCTTGTTGGTTTGTTAGTTTGTTGGTTTGTTGGCTTGTTGGCATGTTGGTTTGTTGGTTTGTTGGTTTGTTGGTTTGTTGTTTTGTTGGCTTGTTGGTTACTAAGTTTGTTGGTTTGTTGGCTTGTTGGTTTGTTGGTTTGTTGGCTTGTTGGTTACTAAGTTTGTTGGTTTGTTGGCGTGTTGGTTTGTTGGTTTGTTGGCTTGTTGGTTTATTGGTTTGTTAGCTTCTTGGCTTTTTAGTTTGTTGGTTTGTTGGTTTCTTGGCTTGGTGGTTTGTTGGTTTGTTGGCTTGTTGGTTTGTTAGTTTGTTGGTTTGTTGGTTTGTTGGTTTGTTGGTTTATTTGTTTGTTGGTTTGTTGGCTTGTTGGTTTGTTGGTTTGTTGGTTTGTTGGCTTGTTGGTTTGTTGGTTTGTTGGTTTGTTGGTTTGTTGGTTTGTTGGCTTGTTGGCTTGTTAGTTTGTTGGTTAGTTCCTTTATTGGTTTGTTAGTTTGTTGGTTTGTTGGCTTGTTGGCTTGTTGGTTTGTTGGTTTTTTGGTTTGTTGGTTTGTTGGTTTGTTGGTTTTTTGGTTTATTTGTTTGTTGGTTTGTTGGCTTGTTGGCTTGTTGGTTTGTTGGCTTGTTGGTTTGTTAGTTTGTTGGCTTTTTGGTTACTTGGTTTGTTGGTTTGTTGGCTTGTTGGCTTGTTGGTTTGTTGCTTTGTTCGTTTGATGGTTTGTTGGTTTGTTGGTTACTTGGTTTGTTGGTTTTTTGGTTTGTTGGCTTGTTGGTTTGTTGGCTTGTTGGTTTGTTGGTTTGTTAGTTTGTTGGCTTGGTGGCTTGTTGGTTTGTTGGTTTGTTGGCTTGTTGGCTTGTTGGTTTGTTGGTTAGTTTGTTTGTTGGTTTGTTAGTTTGTTAGTTTGTTGGCTTGTTGGCTTGTTGGTTTGTTGGTTTGTTGGTTTGTTGGTTTGTTGGTTTGTTGGTTTGTTGGTTTGTTGGTTTTTTTGTTTGTTGGTTTGTTGGCTTGTTAGCTTGTTGGTTTGTTGGTTTGTTGGTTTGTTGGTTTGTTGGTTTGTTGGTTTGTTGGCTTGTTGGTTTGTTGGTTTGTTGGCTTGTTGGTTTGTTGGTTTGTTGGTTTGTTGGCTAGTTGGCTTGTTGGTTTGTTGGTTTGTTGGCTTGTTGGTTACTTAGTTTCTTGGTTTGTTGGCATGTTGGTTTGTTGGTTTGTTGGTTTGTTGTCTTGTTGATTTGTTGGTTTGTTGGCTTGTTGGTTTGTTGGTTTGTTGGTTTGTTGGCTTGTTGGTTTGTTGGTTTGTTGGCTTATTGGTTTGTAAGTTTGTTGGTTTGTTGGTTTGTTGGTTTGTTGGTTTGTTAGTTTATTTGTTTGTTGGTTTATTGGCTTGTTGGTTTGTAGGTTTGTTGGCATGTTGGTTTGTTGGTTTGTTCGTTTGTTGGTTTGTTGGTTTGTTGGCTTGTTGGCTTGTTGGCTTGTTGCTTTGTTCGTTTGATGGTTTGTTAGTTTGTTGGTTTTTTGGTTTGTTGGTTTTTTGGTTTGTTGCTTTGTTGGCTTGTTGGTTTGTTGGTTTGTTGGCTTGTTGGCTTGTTGGATTGTTGGTTTGTTGGCTTGTTGGCTTCTTGGTTTGTTGGTTTGTTGGTTTGTTGGTTTGTTGCTTTGTTGGTTTGTTGGTTTGTTGGCTTGTTGGCTTGTAGGTTTGTTAGTTTGTTTGTTTATTTGTTTGTTGGTTTGTTGGCTTGTTGATTTGTTGGTTTGTTGGTTTGTTGGCTTGTTGGTTTGTTGGTTTGTTGCTTTGTTGGTTTGTTGGTTTGTTAGTTTGTTGGTTTGTTGGTTTGTTGGTTTGCTGAATTGTTGGTTTTTTGGCTTGTTGGTTTGTTGGTTTGTTGGTTTGTTGGCTTGTTGGCTTGTTGGTTTGTTGGTTTGTTGGCTTGTCGGATTGCTGGTTTGTTGGTTTGTTGGCTTGTTGACTTGTTGGTTTGTTGGTTTGTTGGCTTGTTGGTTTGTTGGTTTGTTGGCTTGTTGGCTTGTTGGCTTGTTGGCTTGTTGCTTTGTTCGTTTGATGGTTTGTTAGTTTGTTGGTTTTTTGGTTTGTTGGTTTTTTGGTTTGTTGGTTTGTTGGTTTGTTGCTTTGTTGGTTTGTTGGTTTGTTGGCTTGTTGGCTTGTAGGTTTGTTAGTTTGTTGGTTTATTTGTTTGTTGGTTTGTTGGCTTGTTGATTTGTTGGTTTGTTGGTTTGTTGGCTTGTTGGTTTGTTGGTTTGTTGCTTTGTTGGTTTGTTGGTTTGTTAGTTTGTTGGTTTGTTGGTTTGTTGGTTTGCTGGTTTGTTGGTTTTTTGGCTTGTTGGTTTGTTGGTTTGTTGGTTTGTTGGCTTGTTGGCTTGTTGGTTTGTTGGTTTGTTGGCTTGTCGGATTGCTGGTTTGTTGGTTTGTTGGCTTGTTGACTTGTTGGTTTGTTGGTTTGTTGGCTTGTTGGTTTGTTGGTTTGTTGGCTTGTTGGCTTGTTGGCTTGTTGGCTTGTTGCTTTGTTCGTTTGATGGTTTGTTAGTTTGTTGGTTTTTTGGTTTGTTGGTTTTTTGGTTTGTTGCTTTGTTGGTTTGTTGGCTTATTGGTTTGTAAGTTTGTTGGTTTGTTGGTTTGTTGGTTTGTTGGTTTGTTAGTTTATTTGTTTGTTGGTTTATTGGCTTGTTGGTTTGTTGGTTTGTTGGCATGTTGGTTTGTTGGTTTGTTCGTTTGTTGGTTTGTTGGCTTGTTGGTTTGTTGGTTTGTTGGTTTGCTGGTTTTTTGGTTTGTTGGTTTGTTGGTTTGTTGGCTAGTTGGTTTGTTGGTTTGTTGGCTTGTTGGCTTGTTGGATTGTTGGTTTGTTGGCTTGTTGGCTTCTTGGTTTGTTGGTTTGTTTGTTTGTTGGTTTGTTGCTTTGTTGGTTTGTTGGTTTGTTGGCTTGTTGGCTTGTAGGTTTGTTAGTTTGTTGGTTTATTTGTTTGTTGGTTTGTTGGCTTGTTGATTTGTTGGTTTGTTGGTTTGTTGGCTTGTTGGTTTGTTGGTTTGTTGCTTTGTTGGTTTGTTGGTTTGTTAGTTTGTTGGTTTGTTGGTTTGTTGGTTTGCTGGTTTGTTGGTTTTTTGGCTTGTTGGTTTGTTGGTTTGTTGGTTTGTTGGCTTGTTGGCTTGTTGGTTTGTTGGTTTGTTGGCTTGTCGGATTGCTGGTTTGTTGGTTTGTTGGCTTGTTGACTTGTTGGTTTGTTGGTTTGTTGGCTTGTTGGTTTGTTGGTTTGTTGGCTTGTTGGCTTGTTGGCTTGTTGGCTTGTTGCTTTGTTCGTTTGATGGTTTGTTAGTTTGTTGGTTTTTTGGTTTGTTGGTTTTTTGGTTTGTTGCTTTGTTGGTTTGTTGGTTTGTTGGCTTGTTGGTTTTTTGGCTTGTTGGTTTGTTGGTTTGTTGGTTTGTTGGTTTGTTGGCTTGTTGGCTTGTTGGTTTGTTGGTTTGTTGGTTTGTTGGTTTGTTGGTTTGTTGGTTTGTTGGTTTTTTGGTTTGTTGGTTTATTTGTTTGTTAGTTTGTTGGCTTGTTGGTTTGTTGGTTTATTGGTTTGTTGGTTTGTTGGCTTGTTGGTTTGTTGGTTTGTTGGTTTGTTGGCTTGTTGGCTTGTTGGTTTGTTGGTTTGTTGGCTTGCTGGCTTGTTGGTTTGTTGGTTAGTTCGTTTGTTGGTTTGTTAGTTTGTTGGTTTTTTGGTTTGTTGGTTTGTTGGTTTGTTGGTTTCTTGGTTTATTTGTTTGTTGGTTTGTTGGTTTGTTGGCATGTTGGTTTGTTGTTTTGTTGGTTTGTTATCTTGTTGATTTGTTGGTTTGTTGGCTTGTTGGTTTGTTGGTTTGTTGGCTTGTTGGTTTGTTAGTTTGTTGGTTTGTTGGTTTGTTGGTTTGCTGGTTTGTTGGTTTGTTGGTTTATTTGTTTGTTGGTTTGTTGGCTTGTTGGCTTGTTGGTTTGTTGGCTTGTTGGTTTGTTAGTTTGTTGGCTTTTTGGTTACTTGGTTTGTTGGTTTGTTGGCTTGTTGACTCGTTTGTTTGTTGCTTTGTTCGTTTGATGGTTTGTTGGTTTGTTGGTTACTTGGTTTGTTGGTTTTTTGGTTTGTTGGCTTGTTGGTTTGTTGGCTTGTTGGTTTGTTGGTTTGTTAGTTTGTTGGCTTGTTGGCTTGTTGGTTTGTTGGTTTGTTGGCTTGTTGGCTTGTTGGTTTGTTGGTTAGTTCGTTTGTTGGTTTGTTAGTTTGTTAGTTTGTTGGCTTGATGGCTTGTTGGTTTGTTGGTTTGTTGGTTTGTTGGTTTGTTGGTTTGTTGGTTTGTTGGTTTGTTGGTTTGTTGGTTTATTTGTTTGTTGGTTTGTTCACTTGTTAGCTTGTTGGTTTGTTGGTTTGTTGGTTTGTTGGTTTGTTGGTTTGTTGGCTTGTTGGTTTGTTGGTTTGTTGGTTTGTTGGCTTGTTGGTTTGTTGGTTTGTTGGTTTGTTGTCTTGTTGATATGTTGGTTTGTTGGCTTGTTGGTTTGTTGGTTTGTTGGTTTGTTGGCTTGTTGGTTTGTTGGTTTGTTGGCTTATTGGTTTGTAAGTTTGTTGGTTTGTTGGTTTGTAGGTTTGTTGGTTTGTTGGTTTATTTGTTTGTTGGTTTGTTGGCTTGTTGGTTTGTTAGTTTGTTGGTTTGTTGGTTTGTTGGTTTGTTGGTTTGTTGGTTTGTTGGTTTATTTGTTTGTTGGTTTGTTGGCTTGTTGGTTTGTTGGTTTGTTGGTTTGTTGTCTTGTGGGTTTGTTGGTTTGTTGGTTTGTTGGTTTGTTGGTTTGTTGGCTTGTTGGCTTGTTAGTTTGTTGGTTAGTTCCTTTATTGGTTTGTTAGTTTGTTGGTTTGTTGGCTTGTTGTCTTGTTGGTTTGTTGGTTTTTTGGTTTGTTGGTTTGTTGGTTTGTTGGTTTGTTGGTTTATTTGTTTGTTGGTTTGTTGGCTTGTTGGCTTGTTGGTTTGTTAGCTTGTTGGTTTGTTAGTTTGTTGGCTTTTTGGTTACTTGGTTTGTTGGTTTGTTGGCTTGTTGGCTTGTTGGTTTGTTGCTTTGTTCGTTTGATGGTTTGTTGGTTTGTTGGTTACTTGGTTTGTTGGTTTTTTGGTTTGTTGGCTTGTTGGTTTGTTGGCTTGTTGGTTTGTTGGTTTGTTAGTTTGTTGGCTTGGTGGCTTGTTGGTTTGTTGGTTTGTTGGCTTGTTGGCTTGTTGGCTTGTTGGTTTGTTGGTTAGTTTGTTTGTTGGTTTGTTAGTTTGTTAGTTTGTTGGCTTGTTGGCTTGTTGGTTTGTTGGTTTGTTGGTTTGTTGGTTTGTTGGTTTGTTGGTTTGTTGGTTTGTTGGTTTTTTTGTTTGTTGGTTTGTTGGCTTGTTAGCTTGTTGGTTTGTTGGTTTGTTGGTTTGTTGGGTTGTTGGTTTGTTGGTTTGTTGGCTTGTTGGTTTGTTGGTTTGTTGGCTTGTTGGTTTGTTGGTTTGCTGGTTTGTTGGCTAGTTGGCTTGTTGGTTTGTTGGTTTGTTGGCTTGTTGGTTACTTAGTTTCTTGGTTTGTTGGCATGTTGGTTTGTTGGTTTGTTGGTTTGTTGTCTTGTTGATTTGTTGGTTTGTTGGCTTGTTGGTTTGTTGGTTTGTTGGTTTGTTGGCTTGTTGGTTTGTTGGTTTGTTGGCTTATTGGTTTGTAAGTTTGTTGGTTTGTTGGTTTGTTGGTTTGTTGGTTTGTTAGTTTATTTGTTTGTTGGTTTATTGGCTTGTTGGTTTGTTGGTTTGTTGGCATGTTGGTTTGTTGGTTTGTTCGTTTGTTGGTTTGTTGGTTTGTTGGCTTGTTGGCTTGTTGGCTTGTTGCTTTGTTCGTTTGATGGTTTGTTAGTTTGTTGGTTTTTTGGTTTGTTGGTTTTTTGGTTTGTTGCTTTGTTGGTTTGTTGGCTTATTGGTTTGTAAGTTTGTTGGTTTGTTGGTTTGTTGGTTTGTTGGTTTGTTAGTTTATTTGTTTGTTGGTTTATTGGCTTGTTGGTTTGTTGGTTTGTTGGCATGTTGGTTTGTTGGTTTGTTCGTTTGTTGGTTTGTTGGTTTGTTGGCTTGTTGGTTTGTTGGTTTGTTGGTTTGCTGGTTTTTTGGTTTGTTGGTTTGTTGGCTTGTTGGTTTGTTGGTTTGTTGGCTTGTTGGCTTGTTGGATTGTTGGTTTGTTGGCTTGTTGGCTTCTTGGTTTGTTGGTTTGTTGGTTTGTTGGTTTGTTGCTTTGTTGGTTTGTTGGTTTGTTGGCTTGTTGGCTTGTAGGTTTGTTAGTTTGTTGGTTTATTTGTTTGTTGGTTTGTTGGCTTGTTGATTTGTTGGTTTGTTGGTTTGTTGGCTTGTTGGTTTGTTGGTTTGTTGCTTTGTTGGTTTGTTGGTTTGTTAGTTTGTTGGTTTGTTGGTTTGTTGGTTTGCTGGTTTGTTGGTTTTTTGGCTTGTTGGTTTGTTGGTTTGTTGGTTTGTTGGCTTGTTGGCTTGTTGGTTTGTTGGTTTGTTGGCTTGTCGGATTGCTGGTTTGTTGGTTTGTTGGCTTGTTGACTTGTTGGTTTGTTGGTTTGTTGGCTTGTTGGTTTGTTGGTTTGTTGGCTTGTTGGCTTGTTGGCTTGTTGGCTTGTTGGCTTGTTGCTTTGTTCGTTTGATGGTTTGTTAGTTTGTTGGTTTTTTGGTTTGTTGGTTTTTTGGTTTGTTGCTTTGTTGGTTTGTTGGTTTATTGGCTTGTTGGTTTTTTGGCTTGTTGGTTTGTTGGTTTGTTGGTTTGTTGGTTTGTTGGCTTGTTGGCTTGTTGGTTTCTTGGTTTGTTGGTTTGTTGGTTTGTTGGTTTGTTGGTTTGTTGGTTTTTTGGTTTGTTGGTTTATTTGTTTGTTAGTTTGTTGGCTTGTTGGTTTGTTGGTTTATTGGTTTGTTGGTTTGTTGGCTTGTTGGTTTGTTGGTTTGTTGGTTTGTTGGCTTGTTGGCTTGTTGGTTTGTTGGTTTGTTGGCTTGCTGGCTTGTTGGTTTGTTGGTTAGTTCGTTTGTTGGTTTGTTAGCTTGTTGGTTTTTTGGTTTGTTGGTTTGTTGGTTTGTTGGTTTCTTGGTTTATTTGTTTGTTGGTTTGTTGGTTTGTTGGCATGTTGGTTTGTTGTTTTGTTGGTTTGTTGTCTTGTTGATTTGTTGGTTTGTTGGCTTGTTGGTTTGTTGGTTTGTTGGCTTGTTGGTTTGTTAGTTTGTTGGTTTGTTGGTTTGTTGGTTTTTTGGTTTGTTGGTTTGTTGGTTTATTTGTTTGTTGGTTTGTTGGCTTGTTGGCTTGTTGGTTTGTTGGCTTGTTGGTTTGTCAGTTTGTTGGCTTTTTGGTTACTTGGTTTGTTGGTTTGTTGGCTTGTTGACTCGTTTGTTTGTTGCTTTGTTCGTTTGATGGTTTGTTGGTTTGTTGGTTACTTGGTTTGTTGGTTTTTTGGTTTGTTGGCTTGTTGGTTTGTTGGCTTGTTGGTTTGTTGGTTTGTTAGTTTGTTAGCTTGTTGGCTTGTTGGTTTGTTGGTTTGTTGGCTTGTTGGCTTGTTGGTTTGTTGGTTAGTTCGTTTGTTGGTTTGTTAGTTTGTTAGTTTGTTGGCTTGATGGCTTGTTGGTTTGTTGGTTTGTTGGTTTGTTGGTTTGTTGGTTTGTTGGTTTGTTGGTTTGTTGGTTTGTTGGTTTGTTGGTTTATTTGTTTGTTGGTTTGTTGGCTTGTTAGCTTGTTGGTTTGTTGGTTTGTTGGTTTGTTGGTTTGTTGGTTTGTTGGCTTGTTGGTTTGTTGGTTTGTTGGTTTGTTGGCTTGTTGGTTTGTTGGTTTGTTGGTTTGTTGTCTTGTTGATTTGTTGGTTTGTTGGCTTGTTGGTTTGTTGGTTTGTTGGTTTGTTGGCTTGTTGGTTTGTTTGTTTGTTGGCTTATTGGTTTGTAAGTTTGTTGGTTTGTTGGTTTGTAGGTTTGTTGGTTTGTTGGTTTATTTGTTTGTTGGGTTGTTGGCTTGTTGGTTTGTTAGTTTGTTGGTTTGTTGGTTTGTTGGTTTGTTGGTTTGTTGGTTTATTTGTTTGTTGGTTTGTTGGCTTGTTGGTTTGTTGGTTTGTTGGCTTGTTGGTTTGTTGGTTTGTTGGTTTGTTGGTTTGTTGGTTTGTTGGCTTGTTGGCTTGTTAGTTTGTTGGTTAGTTCCTTTATTGGTTTGTTAGTTTGTTGGTTTGTTGGCTTGTTGGCTTGTTGGTTTGTTGGTTTTTTGGTTTGTTGGTTTGTTGGTTTGTTGGTTTGTTGGTTTATTTGTTTGTTGGTTTGTTGGCTTGTTGGCTTGTTGGTTTGTTGGCTTGTTGGTTTGTTAGTTTGTTGGCTTTTTGGTTACTTGGTTTGTTGGTTTGTTGGCTTGTTGGCTTGTTGGCTTGTTGGTTTGTTGCTTTGTTCGTTTGATGGTTTGTTGGTTTGTTGGTTACTTGGTTTGTTGGTTTTTTGGTTTGTTGGCTTGTTGGTTTGTTGGCTTGTTGGTTTGTTGGTTTGTTAGTTTGTTGGCTTGGTGGCTTGTTGGTTTGTTGGTTTGTTGGCTTGTTGGCTTGTTGGCTTGTTGGCTTGTTGGTTTGTTGGTTAGTTTGTTTGTTGGTTTGTTAGTTTGTTAGTTTGTTGGCTTGTTGGCTTGTTGGTTTGTTGGTTTGTTGGTTTGTTGGTTTGTTGGTTTGTTGGTTTGTTGGTTTGTTGGTTTTTTTGTTTGTTGGTTTGTTGGCTTGTTAGCTTGTTGGTTTGTTGGTTTGTTGGTTTGTTGGTTTGTTGGTTTGTTGGTTTGTTGGCTTGTTGGTTTGTTGGTTTGTTGGCTTGTTGGTTTGTTGGTTTGTTGGTTTGTTGGCTAGTTGGCTTGTTGGTTTGTTGGTTTGTTGGCTTGTTGGTTACTTAGTTTCTTGGTTTGTTGGCATGTTGGTTTGTTGGTTTGTTGGTTTGTTGTCTTGTTGATTTGTTGGTTTGTTGGCTTGTTGGTTTGTTGGTTTGTTGGTTTGTTGGTTTGTTGGCTTGTTGGTTTGTTGGTTTGTTGGCTTATTGGTTTGTAAGTTTGTTGGTTTGTTGGTTTGTTGGTTTGTTAGTTTATTTGTTTGTTGGTTTATTGGCTTGTTGGTTTGTTGGTTTGTTGGCATGTTGGTTTGTTGGTTTGTTCGTTTGTTGGTTTGTTGGTTTGTTGGCTTGTTGGCTTGTTGGCTTGTTGCTTTGTTCGTTTGATGGTTTGTTAGTTTGTTGGTTTTTTGGTTTGTTGGTTTTTTGGTTTGTTGCTTTGTTGGCTTGTTGGTTTGTTGGTTTGTTGGCTTGTTGGCTTGTTGGATTGTTGGTTTGTTGGCTTGTTGGCTTCTTGGTTTGTTGGTTTGTTGGTTTGTTGGTTTGTTGCTTTGTTGGTTTGTTGGTTTGTTGGCTTGTTGGCTTGTAGGTTTGTTAGTTTGTTGGTTTATTTGTTTGTTGGTTTGTTGGCTTGTTGATTTGTTGGTTTGTTGGTTTGTTGGCTTGTTGGTTTGTTGGTTTGTTGCTTTGTTGGTTTGTTGGTTTGTTAGTTTGTTGGTTTGTTGGTTTGTTGGTTTGCTGGTTTGTTGGTTTTTTGGCTTGTTGGTTTGTTGGTTTGTTGGTTTGTTGGCTTGTTGGCTTGTTGGTTTGTTGGTTTGTTGGCTTGTCAGATTGCTGGTTTGTTGGTTTGTTGGCTTGTTGACTTGTTGGTTTGTTGGTTTGTTGGCTTGTTGGTTTGTTGGTGTTGGCTTGTTGGCTTGTTGGCTTGTTGGCTTGTTGGCTTGTTGCTTTGTTCGTTTGATGGTTTGTTAGTTTGTTGGTTTATTTGTTTGTTGGTTTGTTGGCTTGTTGATTTGTTGGTTTGTTGGCTTGTTGGCTTGTTGGTTTGTTGGTTTGTTGCTTTGTTGGTTTGTTGGTTTGTTAGTTTGTTGGTTTGTTGGTTTGTTGGTTTGCTGGTTTGTTGGTTTTTTGGCTTGTTGGTTTGTTGGTTTGTTGGTTTGTTGGCTTGTTGGCTTGTTGGTTTGTTGGTTTGTTGGCTTGTCGGATTGCTGGTTTGTTGGTTTGTTGGCTTGTTGACTTGTTGGTTTGTTGGTTTGTTGGCTTGTTGGTTTGTTGGTTTGTTGGCTTGTTGGCTTGTTGGCTTGTTGGCTTGTTGCTTTGTTCGTTTGATGGTTTGTTAGTTTGTTGGTTTTTTGGTTTGTTGGTTTTTTGGTTTGTTGCTTTGTTGGTTTGTTGGCTTATTGGTTTGTAAGTTTGTTGGTTTGTTGGTTTGTTGGTTTGTTGGTTTGTTAGTTTATTTGTTTGTTGGTTTATTGGCTTGTTGGTTTGTTGGTTTGTTGGCATGTTGGTTTGTTGGTTTGTTCGTTTGTTGGTTTGTTGGTTTGTTGGCTTGTTGGTTTGTTGGTTTGTTGGTTTGCTGGTTTTTTGGTTTGTTGGTTTGTTGGTTTGTTGGCTTGTTGGTTTGTTGGTTTGTTGGCTTGTTGGCTTGTTGGATTGTTGGTTTGTTGGCTTGTTGGCTTCTTGGTTTGTTGGTTTGTTGGTTTGTTGGTTTGTTGCTTTGTTGGTTTGTTGGTTTGTTGGCTTGTTGGCTTGTAGGTTTGTTAGTTTGTTGGTTTATTTGTTTGTTGGTTTGTTGGCTTGTTGATTTGTTGGTTTGTTGGTTTGTTGGCTTGTTGGTTTGTTGGTTTGTTGCTTTGTTGGTTTGTTGGTTTGTTAGTTTGTTGGTTTGTTGGTTTGTTGGTTTGCTGGTTTGTTGGTTTTTTGGCTTGTTGGTTTGTTGGTTTGTTGGTTTGTTGGCTTGTTGGCTTGTTGGCTTGTTGGTTTGTTGGTTTGTTGGCTTGTCGGATTGCTGGTTTGTTGGTTTGTTGGCTTGTTGACTTGTTGGTTTGTTGGCTTGTTGGTTTGTTGGTTTGTTGGCTTGTTGGCTTGTTGGCTTGTTGGCTTGTTGCTTTTTTCGTTTGATGGTTTGTTAGTTTGTTGGTTTTTTGGTTTGTTGGTTTTTTGGTTTGTTGCTTTGTTGGTTTGTTGGTTTGTTGGCTTGTTGGTTTTTTGGCTTGTTGGTTTGTTGGTTTGTTGGTTTGTTGGTTTGTTGGCTTGTTGGCTTGTTGGTTTGTTGGTTTGTTGGTTTGTTGGTTTGTTGGTTTGTTGGTTTGTTGGTTTTTTGGTTTGTTGGTTTATTTGTTTGTTAGTTTGTTGGCTTGTTGGTTTGTTGGTTTATTGGTTTGTTGGTTTGTTGGCTTGTTGGTTTGTTGGTTTGTTGGTTTGTTGGCTTGTTGGCTTGTTGGTTTGTTGGTTTGTTGGCTTGCTGGCTTGTTGGTTTGTTGGTTAGTTCGTTTGTTGGTTTGTTAGTTTGTTGGTTTTTTGGTTTGTTGGTTTGTTGGTTTCTTGGTTTCTTGGTTTATTTGTTTGTTGGTTTGTTGGTTTGTTGGCATGTTGGTTTGTTGTTTTGTTGGTTTGTTGTCTTGTTGATTTGTTCGTTTGTTGGCTTGTTGGTTTGTTGGTTTGTTGGCTTGTTGGTTTGTTAGTTTGTTGGTTTGTTGGTTTGTTGGTTTGTTGGTTTGTTGGTTTGTTGGTTTATTTGTTTGTTGGTTTGTTGGCTTGTTGGCTTGTTGGTTTGTTGGCTTGTTGGTTTGTTAGTTTGTTGGCTTTTTGGTTACTTGGTTTGTTGGTTTGTTGGCTTGTTGACTCGTTTGTTTGTTGCTTTGTTCGTTTGATGGTTTGTTGGTTTGTTGGTTACTTGGTTTGTTGGTTTTTTGGTTTGTTGGCTTGTTGGTTTGTTGGTTTGTTGGCTTGATGGCTTGTTGGTTTGTTGGTTTGTTGGTTTGTTGGTTTGTTGGTTTGTTGGTTTGTTGGTTTGTTGGTTTGTTGGTTTCTTGGTTTATTTGTTTGTTGGTTTGTTGGCTTGTTAGCTTGTTGGTTTGTTGGTTTGTTGGTTTGTTGGTTTGTTGGTTTGTTGGCTTGTTGGTTTGTTGGTTTGTTGGTTTGTTGGCTTGTTGGTTTGTTGGTTTGTTGGTTTGTTGTCTTGTTGATTTGTTGGTTTGTTGGCTTGTTGGTTTGTTGGTTTGTAGGTTTGTTGGCTTGTTGGTTTGTTGGTTTGTTGGCTTATTGGTTTGTAAGTTTGTTGGTTTGTTGGTTTGTAGGTTTGTTGGTTTGTTGGTTTATTTGTTTGTTGGTTTGTTGGCTTGTTGGTTTGTTGGTTTGTTGGCATGTTGGTTTGTTGGTTTGTTGGTTTGTTGGTTTGTTGGTTTGTTGGTTTGTTGGTTTGTTGGTTTGTTGGTTTGTTGGTTTGTTGGTTTGCTGGTTTTTTGGTTTGTTGGTTTGTTGGTTTGTTGGCTTGTTGGTTTGTTAGTTTGTTGGCTTGTTGGCTTGTTGGATTGTTGGTTTGTTGGCTTGTTGGCTTCTTGGTTTGTTGGTTTGTTGGTTTGTTGCTTTGTTGCTTTGTTGGTTTGTTGGCTTGTTGGCTTGTTGGTTTGTTGCTTTGTTGGTTTGTTGGTTTGTTAGTTTGTTGGTTTGTTGGTTTGTTGGTTTGCTGGTTTGTTGGTTTGTTGGCTTGTTGGTTTGTTGGTTTGTTGGTTTGTTGGTTTGTTGGCTTGTCGGATTGCTGGTTTGTTAGTTTGTTGGCTTGTTGACTTGTTGGTTTGTTGGTTTGTTGGCTTGTTGGTTTGTTGGTTTGTTGGCTTGTTGGCTTGTTGGCTTGTTGGCTTGTTGCTTTGTTCGTTTGATGGTTTGTTAGTTTGTTGGTTTTTTGGTTTGTTGGTTTTTTGGTTTGTTGCTTTGTTGGTTTGTTGGCTTGTTGGCTTGTTGGTTTGTTGGCTTGTTGGTTTGTTAGTTTGTTGGCTTTTTGGTTACTTGGTTTGTTGGTTTGTTAGCTTGTTGGCTTGTTGGTTTGTTGCTTTGTTCGTTTGATGGTTTGTTGGTTTGTTGGTTACTTGGTTTGTTGGTTTGTTGGTTTGTTGGCTTGTTGGTTTTTTGGCCTATTGGTTTGTTGGTTTGTTGGTTTGTTGGTTTGTTGGCTTGTTGGCTTGTTGGTTTGTTGGTTTGTTGGTTTGTTGGTTTGTTGGTTTGTTGGTTTTTTGGTTTGTTGGTTTATTTGTTTGTTAGTTTGTTGGCTTGTTGGTTTGTTGGTTTATTGGTTTGTTGGTTTGTTGGCTTGTTGGTTTGTTGGTTTGTTGTTTTGTTGGCTTGTTGGCTTGTTGGTTTGTTGGTTTGTTGGCTTGCTGGCTTGTTGGTTTGTTGGTTAGTTCGTTTGTTGGTTTGTTAGTTTGTTGGTTTTTTGGTTTGTTGGTTTGTTGGTTTGTTGGTTTCTTGGTTTATTTGTTTGTTGGTTTGTTGGTTTGTTGGCATGTTGGTTTGTTGTCTTGTTGATTTGTTGGTTTGTTGGCTTGTTGGTTTGTTGGTTTGTTGGCTTGTTGGTTTGTTAGTTTGTTGGTTTGTTGGTTTGTTGGTTTGTTGGTTTGTTGGTTTGTTGGTTTATTTGTTTGTTGGTTTGTTGGCTTGTTGGCTTGTTGGTTTGTTGGCTTGTTGGTTTGTTAGTTTGTTGGCTTTTTGGTTACTTGGTTTGTTGGTTTGTTGGCTTGTTGACTCGTTTGTTTGTTGCTTTGTTCGTTTGATGGTTTGTTGGTTTGTTGGTTACTTGGTTTGTTGGTTTTTTGGTTTGTTGGCTTGTTGGTTTGTTGGCTTGTTGGTTTGTTGGTTTGTTAGTTTGTTGGCTTGTTGGCTTGTTGGTTTGTTGGTTTATTGGCTTGTTGGCTTGTTGGTTTGTTGGTTAGTTCGTTTGTTGGTTTGTTAGTTTGTTAGTTTGTTGGCTTGATGGCTTGTTGGTTTGTTGGTTTGTTGGTTTGTTGGTTTGTTGGTTTGTTGGTTTGTTGGTTTGTTGGTTTGTTGGTTTGTTGGTTTGTTGGTTTATTTGTTTGTTGGTTTGTTGGCTTGTTAGCTTGTTGGTTTGTTGGTTTGTTGGTTTGTTGGTTTGTTGGTTTGTTGGCTTGTTGGTTTGTTGGTTTGTTGGTTTGTTGGCTTGTTGGCTTGTTGGTTTGTTGGTTTGTTGGTTTGTTGTCTTGTTGATTTGTTGGTTTGTTGGCTTGTTGGTTTGTTGGTTTGTTGGTTTGTTGGCTTGTTGGTTTGTTGGTTTGTTGGCTTATTGGTTTGTAAGTTTGTTGGTTTGTTGGTTTGTAGGTTTGTTGGTTTGTTGGTTTATTTGTTTGTTGGTTTGTTGGCTTGTTGGTTTGTTGGTTTGTTGGCATGTTGCTTTGTTGGTTTGTTGGTTTGTTGGTTTGTTGGTTTGTTGGTTTGTTGGTTTGTTGGTTTGTTGGTTTGTTGGTTTGCTGGTTTTTTGGTTTGTTGGTTTGTTGGTTTGTTGGCTTGTTGGTTTGTTGGTTTGTTGGCTTGTTGGCTTGTTGGATTGTTGGTTTGTTGGCTTGTTGGCTTCTTGGTTTGTTGGTTTGTTGGTTTGTTGCTTTGTTGCTTTGTTGGTTTGTTGGCTTGTTGGCTTGTTGGTGTGTTGCTTTGTTGGTTTGTTGGTTTGTTAGTTTGTTGGTTTGTTGGTTTGTTGGTTTGCTGGTTTGTTGGTTTGTTGGCTTGTTGGTTTGTTGGTTTGTTGGTTTGTTGGTTTGTTGGTTTGTTGGCTTGTTGGTTTGTTGGTTTGTTGGCTTGTTGGATTGCTGGTTGGTTGGTTTGTTGGCTTGTTGACTTGTTGGTTTGTTGGTTTGTTGGCTTGTTGGTTTGTTGGTTTGTTGGCTTGTTGTCTTGTTGGCTTGTTGGCTTGTTGCTTTGTTCGTTTGATGGTTTGTTGGTTTGTTGGTTTTTTGGTTTGTTGGTTTTTTTGTTTGTTGCTTTGTTGGTTTGTTGGCTTGTTGGCTTGCTGGTTTGTTGGCTTGTTGGTTTGTTAGTTTGTTGGCTTTTTGGTTACTTGGTTTGTTGGTTTGTTAGCTTGTTGGCTTGTTGGTTTGTTGCTTTGTTCGTTTGATGGTTTGTTGGTTTGTTGGTTACTTGGTTTGTTGGTTTGTTGGTTTGTTGGCTTGTTGGTTTTTTGGCTTGTTGGTTTGTTGGGTTGTTGGTTTGTTGGTTTGTTGGCTTGTTGGCTTGCTGGCTTGTTGGTTTGTTGGTTAGTTCGTTTGTTGGTTTGTTAGTTTGTTGGTTTTTTGGTTTGTTGGTTTGTTGGTTTCTTGGTTTCTTGGTTTATTTGTTTGTTGGTTTGTTGGTTTGTTGGCATGTTGGTTTGTTGTTTTGTTGGTTTGTTGTCTTGTTGATTTGTTCGTTTGTTGGCTTGTTGGTTTGTTGGTTTGTTGGCTTGTTGGTTTGTTAGTTTGTTGGTTTGTTGGTTTGTTGGTTTGTTGGTTTGTTGGTTTGTTGGTTTATTTGTTTGTTGGTTTGTTGGCTTGTTGGCTTGTTGGTTTGTTGGCTTGTTGGTTTGTTAGTTTGTTGGCTTTTTGGTTACTTGGTTTGTTGGTTTGTTGGCTTGTTGACTCGTTTGTTTGTTGCTTTGTTCGTTTGATGGTTTGTTGGTTTGTTGGTTACTTGGTTTGTTGGTTTTTTGGTTTGTTGGCTTGTTGGTTTGTTGGCTTGTTGGTTTGTTGGTTTGTTAGTTTGTTGGCTTGTTGGCTTGTTGGTTTGTTGGTTTGTTGGCTTGTTGGCTTGTTGGTTTGTTGGTTAGTTCGTTTGTTGGTTTGTTAGTTTGTTAGTTTGTTGGCTTGATGGCTTGTTGGTTTGTTGGTTTGTTGGTTTGTTGGTTTGTTGGTTTGTTGGTTTGTTGGTTTGTTGGTTTGTTGGTTTATTTGTTTGTTGGTTTGTTGGCTTGTTAGCTTGTTGGTTTGTTGGTTTGTTGGTTTGTTGGTTTGTTGGTTTGTTGGCTTGTTGGTTTGTTGGTTTGTTGGTTTGTTGGCTTGTTGGTTTGTTGGTTTGTTGGTTTGTTGTCTTGTTGATTTGTTGGTTTGTTGGCTTGCTGGTTTGTTGGTTTGTTGGTTTGTTGGCTTGTTGGTTTGTTGGTTTGTTGGCTTATTGGTTTGTAAGTTTGTTGGTTTGTTGGTTTGTAGGTTTGTTGGTTTGTTGGTTTATTTGTTTGTTGGTTTGTTGGCTTGTTGGTTTGTTGGTTTGTTGGCATGTTGGTTTGTTGGTTTGTTGGTTTGTTGGTTTGTTGGTTTGTTGGTTTGTTGGTTTGTTGGTTTGTTGGTTTGTTGGTTTGTTGGTTTGCTGGTTTTTTGGTTTGTTTGTTTGTTGGTTTGTTGGCTTGTTGGTTTGTTGGTTTGTTGGCTTGTTGGCTTGTTGGATTGTTGGTTTGTTGGCTTGTTGGCTTCTTGGTTTGTTGGTTTGTTGGTTTGTTGCTTTGTTGCTTTGTTGGTTTGTTGGCTTGTTGGCTTGTTGGTTTGTTGCTTTGTTGGTTTGTTGGTTTGTTAGTTTGTTGGTTTGTTGGTTTGTTGGTTTGCTGGTTTGTTGGTTTGTTGGCTTGTTGGTTTGTTGGTTTGTTGGTTTGTTGGCTTGTCGGATTGCTGGTTTGTTAGTTTGTTGGCTTGTTGACTTGTTGGTTTGTTGGTTTGTTGGCTTGTTGGTTTGTTGCTTTGTTGGCTTGTTGGCTTGTTGGCTTGTTGGCTTGTTGCTTTGTTCGTTTGATGGTTTGTTAGTTTGTTGGTTTTTTGGTTTGTTGGTTTTTTGGTTTGTTGCTTTGTTGGTTTGTTGGCTTGTTGGCTTGTTGGTTTGTTGGCTTGTTGGTTTGTTAGTTTGTTGGCTTTTTGGTTACTTGGTTTGTTGGTTTGTTAGCTTGTTGGCTTGTTGGTTTGTTGCTTTGTTCGTTTGATGGTTTGTTGGTTTGTTGGTTACTTGGTTTGTTGGTTTGTTGGTTTGTTGGCTTGTTGGTTTTTTGGCTTGTTGGTTTGTTGGTTTGTTGGTTTGTTGGTTTGTTGGCTTGTTGGCTTGTTGGTTTGTTGGTTTGTTGGTTTGTTGGTTTGTTGGTTTGTTGGTTTGTTGGTTTTTTGGTTTGTTGGTTTATTTGTTTGTTAGTTTGTTGGCTTGTTGGTTTGTTGGTTTATTGGTTTGTTGGTTTGTTGGCTTGTTGGTTTGTTGGTTTGTTGTTTTGTTGGCTTGTTGGCTTGTTGGTTTGTTGGTTTGTTGGCTTGCTGGCTTGTTGGTTTGTTGGTTAGTTCGTTTGTTGGTTTGTTAGTTTGTTGGTTTTTTGGTTTGTTGGTTTGTCGGTTTGTTGGTTTCTTGGTTTATTTGTTTGTTGGTTTGTTGGTTTGTTGGCATGTTGGTTTGTTGTCTTGTTGATTTGTTGGTTTGTTGGCTTGTTGGTTTGTTGGTTTGTTGGCTTGTTGGTTTGTTAGTTTGTTGGTTTGTTGGTTTGTTGGTTTGTTGGTTTGTTGGTTTGTTGGTTTATTTGTTTGTTGGTTTGTTGGCTTGTTGGCTTGTTGGTTTGTTGGCTTGTTGGTTTGTTAGTTTGTTGGCTTTTTGGTTACTTGGTTTGTTGGTTTGTTGGCTTGTTGACTCGTTTGTTTGTTGCTTTGTTCGTTTGATGGTTTGTTGGTTTGTTGGTTACTTGGTTTGTTGGTTTTTTGGTTTGTTGGCTTGTTGGTTTGTTGGCTTGTTGGTTTGTTGGTTTGTTAGTTTGTTGGCTTGTTGGCTTGTTGGTTTGTTGGTTTATTGGCTTGTTGGCTTGTTGGTTTGTTGGTTAGTTCGTTTGTTGGTTTGTTAGTTTGTTAGTTTGTTGGCTTGATGGCTTGTTGGTTTGTTGGTTTGTTGGTTTGTTGGTTTGTTGGTTTGTTGGTTTGTTGGTTTGTTGGTTTGTTGGTTTATTTGTTTGTTGGTTTGTTGACTTGTTAGCTTGTTGGTTTGTTGGTTTGTTGGTTTGTTGGTTTGTTGGTTTGTTGGCTTGTTGGTTTGTTGGTTTGTTGGTTTGTTGGCTTGTTGGTTTGTTGGTTTGTTGGTTTGTTGGCTTGTTGGTTTGTTGGTTTGTTGGCTTATTGGTTTGTAAGTTTGTTGGTTTGTTGGTTTGTAGGTTTGTTGGTTTGTTGGTTTATTTGTTTGTTGGTTTGTTGGCTTGTTGGTTTGTTGGTTTGTTGGCATGTTGGTTTGTTGGTTTGTTGGTTTGTTGGTTTGTTGGTTTGTTGGTTTGTTGGTTTGCTGGTTTGTTGGTTTGTTGGTTTGCTGGTTTTTTGGTTTGTTGGTTTGTTGGTTTGTTGGCTTGTTGGTTTGTTGGTTTGTTGGCTTGTTGGCTTGTTGGATTGTTGGTTTGTTGGCTTGTTGGCTTCTTGGTTTGTTGGTTTGTTGGTTTGTTGCTTTGTTGCTTTGTTGGTTTGTTGGCTTGTTGGCTTGTTGGTGTGTTGCTTTGTTGGTTTGTTGGTTTGTTAGTTTGTTGGTTTGTTGGTTTGTTGGTTTGCTGGTTTGTTGGTTTGTTGGCTTGTTGGTTTGTTGGTTTGTTGGTTTGTTGGTTTGTTGGTTTGTTGGCTTGTTGGTTTGTTGGTTTGTTGGCTTGTTGGATTGCTGGTTTGTTGGTTTGTTGGCTTGTTGACTTGTTGGTTTGTTGGTTTGTTGGCTTGTTGGTTTGTTGGTTTGTTGGCTTGTTGTCTTGTTGGCTTGTTGGCTTGTTGCTTTGTTCGTTTGATGGTTTGTTGGTTTGTTGGTTTTTTGGTTTGTTGGTTTTTTTGTTTGTTGCTTTGTTGGTTTGTTGGCTTGTTGGCTTGCTGGTTTGTTGGCTTGTTGGTTTGTTAGTTTGTTGGCTTTTTGGTTACTTGGTTTGTTGGTTTGTTAGCTTGTTGGCTTGTTGGTTTGTTGCTTTGTTCGTTTGATGGTTTGTTGGTTTGTTGGTTACTTGGTTTGTTGGTTTGTTGGTTTGTTGGCTTGTTGGTTTTTTGGCTTGTTGGTTTGTTGGTTTGTTGGTTTGTTGGTTTGTTGGCTTGTTGGCTTGTTGGTTTGTTGGTTTGTTGGTTTGTTGGTTTGTTGGTTTTTTGGTTTGTTGGTTTATTTGTTTGTTGGTTTGTTGGCTTGTTGGTTTGTTGGTTTGTTGGTTTGTTGGCTTGTTGGTTTGTTGGTTTGTTGGTTTGTTGGCTTGTTGGCTTGTTGGTTTGTTGGTTTTTTGGTTTGTTGGTTTATTTGTTTGTTGGTTTGTTGGCTTGTTGGTTTGTTGGTTTGTTGGTTTGTTGGTTTGTTGGCTTGTTGGTTTGTTGGTTTGTTGGTTTGTTGGCTTGTTGGCTTGTTGGTTTGTTGGTTTGTTGGGTTGCTGGCTTGTTGGTTTGTTGGTTAGTTCGTTTGTTGGTTTGTTAGTTTGTTGGTTTTTTGGTTTGTTGGTTTGTTGGTTTGTTGGTTTTTTGGTTTATTTGTTTGTTGGTTTGTTGGTTTGTTGGCATGTTGGTTTGTTGTTTTGTTGGTTTGTTGTCTTGTTGATTTGTTGGTTTGTTGGCTTGTTGGTTTGTTGGTTTGTTGGCTTGTTGGTTTGTTAGTTGGTTGGTTTGTTGGTTTGTTGCTTTGTTGGTTTGCTGGTTTTTTGGTTTGTTGATTTGTTGGTTTGTTGGCTTGTTGGTTTGTTGGTTTGTTGGCTTGTTGGCTTGTTGGTTTGTTGGTTTGTTGGCTTGTTGGCTTGTTGGTTTGTTGGTTTGTTGGTTTGTTGGTTTGCTGGTTTGTTGGTTTGTTGGTTTGTTGCTTTGTTGCTTTGTTGGTTTGTTGGCTTGTTGGCTTGTTGGTGTGTTGCTTTGTTGGTTTGTTGGTTTGTTAGTTTGTTGGTTTGTTGGTTTGTTGGTTTGCTGGTTTGTTGGTTTGTTGGCTTGTTGGTTTGTTGGTTTGTTGGTTTGTTGGTTTGTTGGTTTGTTGGCTTGTTGGTTTGTTGGTTTGTTGGCTTGTTGGATTGCTGGTTTGTTGGTTTGTTGGCTTGTTGACTTGTTGGTTTGTTGGTTTGTTGGCTTGTTGGTTTGTTGGTTTGTTGGCTTGTTGTCTTGTTGGCTTGTTGGCTTGTTGCTTTGTTCGTTTGATGGTTTGTTGGTTTGTTGGTTTTTTGGTTTGTTGGTTTTTTTGTTTGTTGCTTTGTTGGTTTGTTGGCTTGTTGGCTTGCTGGTTTGTTGGCTTGTTGGTTTGTTAGTTTGTTGGCTTTTTGGTTACTTGGTTTGTTGGTTTGTTAGCTTGTTGGCTTGTTGGTTTGTTGCTTTGTTCGTTTGATGGTTTGTTGGTTTGTTGGTTACTTGGTTTGTTGGTTTGTTGGTTTGTTGGCTTGTTGGTTTTTTGGCTTGTTGGTTTGTTGGTTTGTTGGTTTGTTGGTTTGTTGGCTTGTTGGCTTGTTGGTTTGTTGGTTTGTTGGTTTGTTGGTTTGTTGGTTTTTTGGTTTGTTGGTTTATTTGTTTGTTGGTTTGTTGGCTTGTTGGTTTGTTGGTTTGTTGGTTTGTTGGCTTGTTGGTTTGTTGGTTTGTTGGTTTGTTGGCTTGTTGGCTTGTTGGTTTGTTGGTTTTTTAGTTTGTTGGTTTATTTGTTTGTTGGTTTGTTGGCTTGTTGGTTTGTTGGTTTGTTGGTTTGTTGGCTTGTTGGTTTGTTGGTTTGTTGGTTTGTTGGCTTGTTGGCTTGTTGGTTTGTTGGTTTGTTGGGTTGCTGGCTTGTTGGTTTGTTGGTTAGTTCGTTTGTTGGTTTGTTAGTTTGTTGGTTTTTTGGTTTGTTGGTTTGTTGGTTTGTTGGTTTTCTGGTTTATCTGTTTGTTGGTTTGTTGGTTTGTTGGCATGTTGGTTTGTTGTTTTGTTGGTTTGTTGTCTTGTTGATTTGTTGGTTTGTTGGCTTGTTGGTTTGTTGGTTTGTTGGCTTGTTGGTTTGTTAGTTGGTTGGTTTGTTGGTTTGTTGCTTTGTTGGTTTGCTGGTTTTTTGGTTTGTTGATTTGTTGGTTTGTTGGCTTGTTGGTTTGTTGGTTTGTTGGCTTGTTGGCTTGTTGGTTTGTTGGTTTGTTGGCTTGTTGGCTTGTTGGTTTGTTGGTTTGTTGGTTTGTTGGTTTGCTGGTTTGTTGGCTTGTTGGTTTGTTGGTTTGTTGGCTTGTTGGCTTGTTGGTTTGTTGCTTTGTTGGTTTGTTGGTTTGTTGGTTTGTTGGTTTGTTGGTTTGTTGGTTTGTTGGTTTGTTGGTTTGTTGGCTTGTTGGTTTGTTGGTTTGTTGGTTTGTTGGTTTGTTGGCTTGTTGGTTTGTTGGTTTGTTGGCTTGTTGGATGGCTGGTTTGTTGGTTTGTTGGCTTGTTGGCTTGTTGACTTGTTGGATTGTTGGTTTGTTGGCTTGTTGGTTTGTTGGTTTGTTGGCTTGTTGGCTTGTTGTTTTGTTCGTTTGATGGTTTGTTGGTTTGTTAGTTTTTTGGTTTGTTGGTTTTTTGGTTTGTTGCTTTGTTGGTTTGTTGGTTTGTTGGCTTGTTGGCTTGTTGGTTTGTTGGCTTGTTGGTTTGTTAGTTTGTTGGCTTTTTGGTTACTTGGTTTGTTGGTTTGTTAGCTTGTTGGCTTGTTGGTTTGTTGCTTTGTTCGTTTGATGGTTTGTTGGTTTGTTGGTTACTTGGTTTGTTGGTTTGTTGGTTTGTTGGCTTGTTAGTTTTTTGGCTTGTTGGTTTGTTGGTTTGTTGGCTTGTTGGCTTGTTGGTTTGCTGGTTTGTTGGTTTGTCAGTTTGTTGATTTGTTGGTTTTTTGGTTTGTTGGTTTATTTGTTTGTTGGTTTGTTGGCTTGTTGGTTTGTTGGTTTGTTGGTTTGTTGGTTTGTTGGCTTGTTGGTTTGTTGGTTTGTTGGTTTGTTGGTTTGTTGACTTTTTGGCTTGTTGGTTTGTTGGTTTTTTGGTTTGTTGGTTTATTTGCTTGTTGGTTTGTTGGCTTGTTGGTTTGTTGGTTTGTTGGTTTGTTGGCTTGTTGGTTTGTTTGTTTGTTGGTTTGTTGGCTTGTTGGCTTGTTGGTTTGTTGGTTTGTTGGCTTGTTGGCTTGTTGGTTTGTTGGTTAGTTCGTTTTTTGGTTTGTTAGTCTGTTGGTTTGTTGGCTTGTTGGCTTGTTGGTTTGTTGGTTTTTTGGTTTGTTGGTTTGTTGGTTTGTTGGTTTGTTGGTTTATTTGTTTGTTGGTTTGTTGGCTTGTTGGCTTGTTGGTTTGTTGGTTTGTTGGTTTGTTGGCTTGTTGGCTTGTTGGTCTGTTAGTTTGTTGGCTTTTTGGCTACTTGGTTTGTTGGTTTGTTGGTTTGTTGGCTTGTTTGTTTGTTGGTTTGTTGGATTGTTGGTTTGTTGGTTTGTTGGTTTTTTGGTTTGTTGGTTTGTTGGTTTGTTGGCTAGTTGGTTTGTTGGTTTGTGGGCTTGTTGGCTTGTTGGTTTGTTGGCTTGTTGGTTACTTAGTTTGTTGGTTTGTTGGTTTGTTGGCTTGTTGGTTTGTTGGTTTGTTGGCTTGTTGGCTTGTTGGTTTGTTGGTTTGTTGGTTTTTTTGGTTTGTTGGTTTGTTGGCTTGTTGGTTTGTTTGTTTGTTGGTTTGTTGGCTTGTTGGCTTGTTGGCTTGTTGGCTTGTTGGTTTGTTGGCTTGTTGGTTTGTTGGTTCGTTGGCTTGTTGGCTTGTTGCTTTGTTGGTTTGTTTGTTTGTTAGCTTGTTGGCTTGTTGGTTTATTAGTTTGTTGGCTTTTTGGTTACTTGGTTCGTTGGTTTGTTGGTTTGTTGGCTTGTTGGTTTGTTGGCTTGTTGGTTTGTTGGTTTGTTGGTTTGTTGGCTTGTTGGTTTGCTAGTTTGTTGGCTTGTTGGCTTATTGGTTTGTTGGTTTGTTGGTTTGTTGGTTTGTTGGCTTGTTGGTTTGTTGGTTTGTTGGCTTGTTGATTTGTTGGTTTGTTGGCTTTTTGGTTACTTGGTTTTTTGGCTTGTTGGCTTGTTGCTTTGTTGGTTTGTTGGTTTGTTGGCTTGTTGGCTTGTTCGTTTGTTAGTTTGTTGGCTTGTTGGTTACTTTGTTTGTTGGTTTGTTGGTTTGGTGGTTTGTTGGTTTGTTGGCTTGTTGGTTTGTTGGCTTGTAGGTTTGTTGGCTTGTTGGTTACTTAGTTTGTTGGTTTGTTGGTTTGTTGGCTTGTTGGTTTGTTGGTTTGTTGGCTTGCTGGCTTGTTGGTTTGTTGGTTAGTTCATTTGTTGGTTTGTTCGTTTGTTGGTTTTTTGGTTCGTTGGTTTGTTGGTTTGTTGGTTTCTTGGTTTATTTGTTTGTTGGTTTGTTGGTTTGTTGGCATGTTGGCTTGTTGTTTTGTTGGTTTGTTGTCTTGTTGATTTGTTGGTTTGTTGGCTTGTTGGTTTGTTGGTTTGTTGGTTTGTTGGTTTGTTAGTTTGTTGGTTTGTTGGTTTTTGGTTTGTTGGTTTGTTGGTTTGTTGGTTTGTTGGTTTATTTGTTTGTTGGTTGGTTGGCTTGTTGGTTTGTTGGTTTGTTGGTTTGTTGGTTTGTTGGTTTGTTGGTTTGTTGGTTTGTTGGCTTGTTGGTTTGTTGGTTTGTTGGTTTGCTGGTTTTTTGGTTTGTTGATTTGTTGGTTTGTTGGCTTGTTGGTTTGTTGGTTTGTTGGCTTGTTGGCTTGTTGGTTTGTTGGTTTGTTGGCTTGTTGGCTTGTTGGTTTGTTGGCTTGTTGGTTTGTTAGTTTGTTGGCTTTTTGGTTACTTGGTTTGTTGGTTTGTTAGCTTGTTGGCTTGTTGGTTTGTTGCTTTGTTCGTTTGATGGTTTGTTGGTTTGTTGGTTACTTGGTTTGTTGGTTTGTTGGTTTGTTGGCTTGTTAGTTTTTTGGCTTGTTGGTTTGTTGGTTTGTTGGCTTGTTGGCTTGTTGGTTTGCTGGTTTGTTGGTTTGTTAGTTTGTTGATTTGTTGGTTTTTTGGTTTGTTGGTTTATTTGTTTGTTGGTTTGTTGGCTTGTTGGTTTGTTGGTTTGTTGGTTTGTTGGTTTATTTGCTTGTTGGTTTGTTGGCTTGTTGGTTTGTTGGTTTGTTGGTTTGTTGGTTTGTTGGCTTGTTGGTTTGTTGGTTTGTTGGTTTGTTGGCTTGTTGGCTTGTTGGTTTGTTGGTTTGTTGGCTTGTTGGCTTGTTGGTTTGTTGGTTAGTTCGTTTTTTGGTTTGTTAGTCTGTTGGTTTGTTGGCTTGTTGGCTTGTTGGTTTGTTGGTTTTTTGGTTTGTTGGTTTGTTGGTTTGTTGGTTTGTTGGTTTATTTGTTTGTTGGTTTGTTGGCTTGTTGGCTTGTTGGTTTGTTGGTTTGTTGGTTTGTTGGCTTGTTGGCTTGTTGGTCTGTTAGTTTGTTGGCTTTTTGGCTACTTGGTTTGTTGGTTTGTTGGTTTGTTGGCTTGTTGGTTTGTTGGTTTGTTGGATTGTTGGTTTGTTGGTTTGTTGGTTTTTTGGTTTGTTGGTTTGTTGGTTTGTTGGCTAGTTGGTTTGTTGGTTTGTGGGCTTGTTGGCTTGTTGGTTTGTTGGCTTGTTGGTTACTTAGTTTGTTGGTTTGTTGGTTTGTTGGCTTGTTGGTTTGTTGGTTTGTTGGCTTGTTGGCTTGTTGGTTTGTTGGTTTGTTGGTTTTTTTGGTTTGTTGGTTTGTTGGCTTGTTGGTTTGTTTGTTTGTTGGTTTGTTGGCTTGTTGGCTTGTTGGCTTGTTGGCTTGTTGGTTTGTTGGCTTGTTGGTTTGTTGGTTCGTTGGCTTGTTGGCTTGTTGCTTTGTTGGTTTGTTTGTTTGTTAGCTTGTTGGCTTGTTGGTTTGTTAGTTTGTTGGCTTTTTGGTTACTTGGTTCGTTGGTTTGTTGGTTTGTTGGCTTGTTGGTTTGTTGGCTTGTTGGTTTGTTGGTTTGTTGGTTTGTTGGCTTGTTGGTTTGCTAGTTTGTTGGCTTGTTGGCTTATTGGTTTGTTGGTTTGTTGGTTTGTTGGTTTGTTGGTTTGTTGGCTTGTTGGTTTGTTGGTTTGTTGGCTTGTTGATTTGTTGGTTTGTTGGCTTTTTGGTTACTTGGTTTTTTGGCTTGTTGGCTTGTTGCTTTGTTGGTTTGTTGGTTTGTTGGCTTGTTGGCTTGTTCGTTTGTTAGTTTGTTGGCTTGTTGGTTACTTTGTTTGTTGGTTTGTTGGTTTGGTGGTTTGTTGGTTTGTTGGCTTGTTGGTTTGTTGGCTTGTTGGTTTGTTGGCTTGTTGGTTACTTAGTTTGTTGGTTTGTTGGTTTGTTGGCTTGTTGGTTTGTTGGTTTGTTGGCTTGCTGGCTTGTTGGTTTGTTGGTTAGTTCGTTTGTTGGTTTGTTCATTTGTTGGTTTTTTGGTTCGTTGGTTTGTTGGTTTGTTGGTTTCTTGGTTTATTTGTTTGTTGGTTTGTTGGTTTGTTGGCATGTTGGCTTGTTGTTTTGTTGGTTTGTTGTCTTGTTGATTTGTTGATTTGTTGGCTTGTTGGTTTGTTGGTTTGTTGGTTTGTTGGTTTGTTAGTTTGTTGGTTTGTTGGTTTTTGGTTTGTTGGTTTGTTGGTTTGTTGGTTTGTTGGTTTATTTGTTTGTTGGTTGGTTGGCTTGTTGGTTTGTTGGTTTGTTGGTTTGTTGGTTTGTTGGTTTGTTGGTTTGTTGGTTTGTTGGCTTGTTGGTTTGTTGGTTTGTTGGTTTGCTGGTTTTTTGGTTTGTTGATTTTTTGGTTTGTTGGCTTGTTGGTTTGTTGGTTTGTTGGCTTGTTGGCTTGTTGGTTTGTTGGTTTGTTGGCTTGTTGGCTTGTTGGTTTGTTGGTTTGTTGGTTTGTTGGTTTGTGGTTTGTTGGCTTGTTGGTTTGTTGGTTTGTTGGTTTGTTGGCTTGTTGGCTTGTTGGTTTGTTGGTTTGTTAGTTTGTTGGTTTGTTGGTTTGTTGGTTTGTTGGTTTGTTGGTTTGTTGGTTTGTTGGTTTGTTGGTTTGTTGGTTTGTTGGTTTGTTGGTTTGTTGGCTTGTTGGTTTGTTGGTTTGTTGGTTTGTTGGTTTGTTGGTTTGTTGGTTTGTTGGCTTGTTGGTTTGTTGGTTTGTTGGCTTGTTGGATTGCTGGTTTGTTGGTTTGTTAGCTTGTTGACTTGTTGGTTTGTTGGTTTGTTGGCTTGTTGGTTTGTTGGTTTGTTGGCTTGTTGGCTTGTTGTTTTGTTCGTTTGATGGTTTGTTGGTTTGTTGGTTTTTTGGTTTGTTGGTTTTTTGGTTTGTTGCTTTGTTGGTTTGTTGGTTTGTTGGCTAGTTGGCTTGTTGGTTTGGTGGCTTGTTGGTTTGTTAGTTTGTTGGCTTTTTGGTTACTTGGTTTGTTGGTTTGTTAGCTTGTTGGCTTGTTGGTTTGTTGCTTTGTTCGTTTGATGGTTTGTTGGTTTGTTGGTTACTTGGTTTGTTCGTTTGTTGGTTTGTTGGCTTGTTAGTTTTTTGGCTTGTTGGTTTGTTGGTTTGTTGGTTTGTTGGCTTGTTGGCTTGTTGGTTTGTTGGTTTGTTGGTTTGTTAGTTTGTTGATTTGTTGGTTTTTTGGTTTGTTGGTTTATTTGTTTGTTGGTTTGTTGGCTTGTTGGTTTGTTGGTTTGTTGGATTGTTGGTTTGTTGGCTTGTTGGTTTGTTGGTTTGTTGGTTCGTTGGCTTTTTGGCTTGTTGGTTTGTTGGTTTTTTGGTTTGTTGGTTTATTTGCTTGTTGGTTTGTTGGCTTGTTGGTTGTTGGTTTGTTGGTTTGTTGGTTTGTTGGCTTGTTGGTTTGTTGGTTTGTTGGTTTGTTGGTTTGTTGGTTTTTTGGTTTGTTGGTTTATTTGTTTGTTGGTTTGTTGGCTTGTTGGTTTGTTGGTTTGTTGGCTTGTTGGTTTGTTGGTTTGTTGGTTTCTTGGCTTGTTGGTTTGTTGGTTTGTTGGCTTGTTGGTTTGTTGGTTTGTTGGTTTGTTGGCTTGTTGGCTTATTGGTTTGTTGGTTAGTTGGCTTGTTGGTTTGTTGGTTTGTTGGCTTGTTGGTTTGTTGGCGTGTTGCTTTGTTCGTTTGATGGTTTGTTGGTTTGTTGGTTTTTTGGTTTGTTGGGGTTTTGGTTTGTTGGCTTGTTGGCTTGTTGGTTTGTTGGTTTGTTGGCTTGTTGGTTTGTTAGTTTGTTGGTTTGTTGGCTTGTTGGCTTGTTGGTTTGTTGGTTTTTTGGTTTGTTGTTTTGTTGGTTTGTTGGTTTGTTGGTTTGTTGGTTTATTTGTTTGTTGGTTTGTTGGCTTGTTGGTTTGTTGGTTTGTTGGTTTGTTGGTTTGTTGGTTTGTTGGCTTGTTGGCTTGTTGGTTTGTTGGTTTTTGGGTTTGTTGGTTTGTTGGTTTGCTGGTTTGTTGGTTTGTTGGTTTGTTGGTTTGTTGGTTTATTTGTTTGTTGGTTTGTTGGCTTGTTGGTTTGTTGGTTTGTTGGTTTGTTGGTTTGTTGGTTTGTTGGTTTTTTGGTTTGTTGGTTTATTTGTTTGTTGGTTTGTTGGCTTGTTGGTTTGTTGGTTTGTTGGCTTGTTGGCTTGTTGGTTTGTTGGTTTGTTGGCTTGTTGGTTTGTTAGTTTGTTGGTTTGTTGGCTTGTTGGCTTGTTGTTTTGTTGGTTTTTTGGTTTGTTGTTTTGTTGGTTTGTTGGTTTGTTGGTTTGTTGGTTTATTTGTTTGTTGGTTTGTTGGCTTGTTGGTTTGTTGGTTTGTTAGTTTGTTGGTTTGTTGGCTTGTTGGCTTGTTGGTTTGTTGGTTTTTTGGTTTGTTGGTTTGTTGGTTTGCTGGTTTGTTGGTTTGTTGGTTTGTTGGTTTGTTGGTTTATTTGTTTGTTGGTTTGTTGGCTTGTTGGTTTGTTGGTTTGTTGGTTTGTTGGTTTGTTGGTTTGTTGGTTTGTTGGTTTTTTGGTTTGTTGGTTTATTTGTTTGTTGGTTTGTTGGCTTGTTGGTTTGTTGGTTTGTTGGTTTGTTGGTTTGTTGGTTTCTTGGCTTGTTGGTTTGTTGGTTTGTTGGCTTGTTGGTTTGTTGGTTTGTTGGTTTGTTGGCTTGTTTGCTTATTGGTTTGTTGGTTAGTTGGCTTGTCGGTTTGTTGGTTTGTTGGCTTGTTGGCTTGTTGGCGTGTTGCTTTGTTCGTTTGATGGTTTGTTGGTTTGTTGGTTTTTTTGGTTTGTTGGGGTTTTGGTTTGTTGGCTTGTTGGCTTGTTGGTTTGTTGGTTTGTTGGCTTGTTGGTTTGTTAGTTTGTTGGTTTGATGGTTTGTTGGCTTGTTGGTTTGTTTGTTTTTTGGTTTGTTGTTTTGTTGGTTTGTTGGTTTGTTGGTTTGTTGGTTTGTTAGTTTATTTGTTTGTTGGTTTGTTGGCTTGTTGGTTTGTTGGTTTGTTGGTTTGTTGGTTTGTTGGTTTGTTGGCTTGTTGGTTCGTTGGTTTGTTGGCTTGTTGGCTTGTTGGTTTGTTGGTTTGTTGGTTTGTTGGCTAGTTGGGTTGTTAGTTTGTTGGTTTGTTGGCTTGTTGGCTTGTTGGTTTGTTGGTTTTTTGGTTTGTTGGCTTGTTGGTTTGTTGGCTTGTTGGCTTGTTGGCTTGTTGATTTGTTGGTTTGTTGGTTTGTTGGCTTGTTGGTTTGTTGGTTTGTTGGCTTGTTGGTTTGTTAGTTTGTTGGTTTGTTGGTTTGTTGGTTTGTTGGTTTGTTGGTTTGTTGGTTTATTTGTTTGTTGGTTGGTTGGTTTGTTGGTTTGTTGGTTTGTTGGCTTGTTGGTTTGTTGGCTTGTTGGTTTGTTGGTTTGTTGGTATGTTGGTTTTTCGGTTTATTGCTTTATTTGCTTGTTGGTTTGTTGGCTTGTGGGTTTGTTGGTTTGTTGGCTTCTTGGCTTGTTGGTTTGTTGTTGTGTTGGTTTTTTGGTTTGTTGGCTTGTTGGTTTGTTGGTGTGTTGGTTTTTTGGTTTGTTGGTTTGTTGGTTTGTTGGATTGTTAATTTGTTGGTTTTTTTGTTTGTTGGCTTGTTGTCTTGTTGGTTTGTTGGTTTGTTGGTTTGTTGGCTTGTTAGTTTGTTGGTTTGTTGGCTTGTTGGCTTGTTACTTTGTTGGTTTGTTGGTTTGTTGGGTTGTTGGCTTGTTGGTTTGTTGGCTTGTTGGCTTGTTGGTTTGTTAGTTTGTTGGCTTTTTGGTTACTTGGTTTGTTGGTTTGTTGGTTTGTTGGTTTGTTGGCTTGTTGGCTTGTTGCTTTCTCGGTTTGTTAGTTTGTTGGCTTGTTGGTTTGTTGGTTTGTTGGCTTGTTGGTTTGTTGGTTTGTTGGCTTGTTGATTTGTTGGTTTGTTGGCTTTTTGGTTACTTGGTTTTTTGGCTTGTTGGCTTGTTGCTTTGTTGGTTTGTTGGTTTGTTGGCTTGTTGGCTTGTTCGTTTGTTAGTTTGTTGGCTTGTTGGTTACTTTGTTTGTTGGTTTGTTGGTTTGGTGGTTTGTTGGTTTGTTGGCTTGTTGGTTTGTTGGCTTGTTGGTTTGTTGGCTTGTTGGTTACTTAGTTTGTTGGTTTGTTGGTTTGTTGGCTTGTTGGTTTGTTGGTTTGTTGGCTTGCTGGCTTGTTGGTTTGTTGGTTAGTTCGTTTGTTGGTTTGTTCGTTTGTTGGTTTTTTGGTTCGTTGGTTTGTTGGTTTGTTGGTTTCTTGGTTTATTTGTTTGTTGGTTTGTTGGTTTGTTGGCATGTTGGCTTGTTGTTTTGTTGGTTTGTTGTCTTGTTGATTTGTTGATTTGTTGGCTTGTTGGTTTGTTGGTTTGTTGGTTTGTTGGTTTGTTAGTTTGTTGGTTTGTTGGTTTTTGGTTTGTTGGTTTGTTGGTTTGTTGGTTTGTTGGTTTATTTGTTTGTTGGTTGGTTGGCTTGTTGGTTTGTTGGTTTGTTGGTTTGTTGGTTTGTTGGTTTGTTGGTTTGTTGGTTTGTTGGCTTGTTGGTTTGTTGGTTTGTTGGTTTGCTGGTTTTTTGGTTTGTTGATTTGTTGGTTTGTTGGCTTGTTGGTTTGTTGGTTTGTTGGCTTGTTGGCTTGTTGGTTTGTTGGTTTGTTGGCTTGTTGGCTTGTTGGTTTGTTGGTTTGTTGGTTTGTTGGTTTGTGGTTTGTTGGCTTGTTGGTTTGTTGGTTTGTTGGTTTGTTGGCTTGTTGGCTTGTTGGTTTGTTGGTTTGTTAGTTTGTTGGTTTGTTGGTTTGTTGGTTTGTTGGTTTGTTGGTTTGTTGGTTTGTTGGTTTGTTGGTTTGTTGGTTTGTTGGTTTGTTGGCTTGTTGGTTTGTTGGTTTGTTGGTTTGTTGGTTTGTTGGTTTGTTGGTTTGTTGGCTTGTTGGTTTGTTGGTTTGTTGGCTTGTTGGATTGCTGGTTTGTTGGTTTGTTAGCTTGTTGACTTGTTGGTTTGTTGGTTTGTTGGCTTGTTGGTTTGTTGGTTTGTTGGCTTGTTGGCTTGTTGTTTTGTTCGTTTGATGGTTTGTTGGTTTGTTGGTTTTTTGGTTTGTTGGTTTTTTGGTTTGTTGCTTTGTTGGTTTGTTGGTTTGTTGGCTAGTTGGCTTGTTGGTTTGGTGGCTTGTTGGTTTGTTAGTTTGTTGGCTTTTTGGTTACTTGGTTTGTTGGTTTGTTAGCTTGTTGGCTTGTTGGTTTGTTGCTTTGTTCGTTTGATGGTTTGTTGGTTTGTTGGTTACTTGGTTTGTTCGTTTGTTGGTTTGTTGGCTTGTTAGTTTTTTGGCTTGTTGGTTTGTTGGTTTGTTGGTTTGTTGGCTTGTTGGCTTGTTGGTTTGTTGGTTTGTTGGTTTGTTAGTTTGTTGATTTGTTGGTTTTTTGGTTTGTTGGTTTATTTGTTTGTTGGTTTGTTGGCTTGTTGGTTTGTTGGTTTGTTGGATTGTTGGTTTGTTGGCTTGTTGGTTTGTTGGTTTGTTGGTTCGTTGGCTTTTTGGCATGTTGGTTTGTTGGTTTTTTGGTTTGTTGGTTTATTTGCTTGTTGGTTTGTTGGCTTGTTGGTTTGTTGGTTTGTTGGTTTGTTGGTTTGTTGGCTTGTTGGTTTGTTGGTTTGTTGGTTTGTTGGTTTGTTGGTTTTTTGGTTTGTTGGTTTATTTGTTTGTTGGTTTGTTGGCTTGTTGGTTTGTTGGTTTGTTGGCTTGTTGGTTTGTTGGTTTGTTGGTTTCTTGGCTTGTTGGTTTGTTGGTTTGTTGGCTTGTTGGTTTGTTGGTTTGTTGGTTTGTTGGCTTGTTGGCTTATTGGTTTGTTGGTTAGTTGGCTTGTTGGTTTGTTGGTTTGTTGGCTTGTTGGTTTGTTGGCGTGTTGCTTTGTTCGTTTGATGGTTTGTTGGTTTGTTGGTTTTTTGGTTTGTTGGGGTTTTGGTTTGTTGGCTTGTTGGCTTGTTGGTTTGTTGGTTTGTTGGCTTGTTGGTTTGTTAGTTTGTTGGTTTGTTGGCTTGTTGGCTTGTTGGTTTGTTGGTTTTTTGGTTTGTTGTTTTGTTGGTTTGTTGGTTTGTTGGTTTGTTGGTTTATTTGTTTGTTGGTTTGTTGGCTTGTTGGTTTGTTGGTTTGTTGGTTTGTTGGTTTGTTGGTTTGTTGGCTTGTTGGCTTGTTGGTTTGTTGGTTTTTGGGTTTGTTGGTTTGTTGGTTTGCTGGTTTGTTGGTTTGTTGGTTTGTTGGTTTGTTGGTTTATTTGTTTGTTGGTTTGTTGGCTTGTTGGTTTGTTGGTTTGTTGGTTTGTTGGTTTGTTGGTTTGTTGGTTTTTTGGTTTGTTGGTTTATTTGTTTGTTGGTTTGTTGGCTTGTTGGTTTGTTGGTTTGTTGGCTTGTTGGCTTGTTGGTTTGTTGGTTTGTTGGCTTGTTGGTTTGTTAGTTTGTTGGTTTGTTGGCTTGTTGGCTTGTTGTTTTGTTGGTTTTTTGGTTTGTTGTTTTGTTGGTTTGTTGGTTTGTTGGTTTGTTGGTTTATTTGTTTGTTGGTCTGTTGGCTTGTTGGTTTGTTGGTTTGTTAGTTTGTTGGTTTGTTGGCTTGTTGGCTTGTTGGTTTGTTGGTTTTTTGGTTTGTTGGTTTGTTGGTTTGCTGGTTTGTTGGTTTGTTGGTTTGTTGGTTTGTTGGTTTATTTGTTTGTTGGTTTGTTGGCTTGTTGGTTTGTTGGTTTGTTGGTTTGTTGGTTTGTTGGTTTGTTGGTTTGTTGGTTTTTTGGTTTGTTGGTTTATTTGTTTGTTGGTTTGTTGGCTTGTTGGTTTGTTGGTTTGTTGGTTTGTTGGTTTGTTGGTTTCTTGGCTTGTTGGTTTGTTGGTTTGTTGGCTTGTTGGTTTGTTGGTTTGTTGGTTTGTTGGCTTGTTGGCTTATTGGTTTGTTGGTTAGTTGGCTTGTTGGTTTGTTGGTTTGTTGGCTTGTTGGCTTGTTGGCGTGTTGCTTTGTTCGTTTGATGGTTTGTTGGTTTGTTGGTTTTTTGGTTTGTTGGGGTTTTGGTTTGTTGGCTTGTTGGCTTGTTGGTTTGTTGGTTTGTTGGCTTGTTGGTTTGTTAGTTTGTTGGTTTGATGGTTTGTTGGCTTGTTGGTTTGTTGGTTTTTTGGTTTGTTGTTTTGTTGGTTTGTTGGTTTGTTGGTTTGTTGGTTTGTTAGTTTATTTGTTTGTTGGTTTGTTGGCTTGTTGGTTTGTTGGTTTGTTGGTTTGTTGGTTTGTTGGTTTGTTGGCTTGTTGGTTCGTTGGTTTGTTGGCTTGTTGGCTTGTTGGTTTGTTGGTTTGTTGGTTTGTTGGCTAGTTGGGTTGTTAGTTTGTTGGTTTGTTGGCTTGTTGGCTTGTTGGTTTGTTGGTTTTTTGGTTTGTTGGCTTGTTGGTTTGTTGGCTTGTTGGCTTGTTGGCTTGTTGATTTGTTGGTTTGTTGGTTTGTTGGCTTGTTGGTTTGTTGGTTTGTTGGCTTGTTGGTTTGTTAGTTTGTTGGTTTGTTGGTTTGTTGGTTTGTTGGTTTGTTGGTTTGTTGGTTTATTTGTTTGTTGGTTGGTTGGTTTGTTGGTTTGTTGGTTTGTTGGCTTGTTGGTTTGTTGGCTTGTTGGTTTGTTGGTTTGTTGGTATGTTGGTTTTTCGGTTTATTGGTTTATTTGCTTGTTGGTTTGTTGGCTTGTGGGTTTGTTGGTTTGTTGGCTTCTTGGCTTGTTGGTTTGTTGTTGTGTTGGTTTTTTGGTTTGTTGGCTTGTTGGTTTGTTGGTGTGTTGGTTTTTTGGTTTGTTGGTTTGTTGGTTTGTTGGATTGTTAATTTGTTGGTTTTTTTGTTTGTTGGCTTGTTGTCTTGTTGGTTTGTTGGTTTGTTGGTTTGTTGGCTTGTTAGTTTGTTGGTTTGTTGGCTTGTTGGCTTGTTACTTTGTTGGTTTGTTGGTTTGTTGGGTTGTTGGCTTGTTGGTTTGTTGGCTTGTTGGCTTGTTGGTTTGTTAGTTTGTTGGCTTTTTGGTTACTTGGTTTGTTGGTTTGTTGGTTTGTTGGTTTGTTGGCTTGTTGGCTTGTTGCTTTCTCGGTTTGTTAGTTTGTTGGCTTGTTGGTTTGTTGGCTTGTTGGCTTGTTGGTTTGTTAGTTTGTTGGCTTTTTGGTTACTTGGTTTGTTGGTTTGTTGGTTTGTTGGCTTGTTGGCTTGTTGGTTTGTTGGTTTGTTGGCTTGTTGGTTTGTTGGTTTGTTAGTTTGTTGGCTTTTTGGTTACTTGGTTTGTTGGTTTGTTGGTTTGTTGGTTTGTTGGCTTGTTGGTTTGTTGGCTTGTTGGCTTGTTGGTTTGTTAGTTTGTTGGCTTTTGGTTACTTGGTTTGTTGGTTTGTTGGTTTGTTGGTTTGTTGGCTTGTTGGTTTGTTGGTTTATTGGTTTGTTGGTTTTTTGGTTTGTTGGTTTTTTGGTTTGTTGGTTTGTTGGTTTGTTGGCTTGTTGGTTTGTTGGTTTGTTGGTTTGTTGGTTTATTTGTTTGTTGGTTTGTTGGCTTGTTGGTTTGTTGGTTTGTTGGTTTGTTGGCTTGTTGGTTTGTTGGTTTTTTGGTTTGTTGGTTTATTTGTTTGTTGGTTTGTTGGCTTGTTGGTTTGTTGGTTTGTTGGCTTGTTGGCTTGTTGGTTTGTTGGTTTGTTGGCTTGTTGGTTTGTTAGTTTGTTGGTTTGTTGGCTTGTTGGCTTGTTGGTTTGTTGGTTTTTTGGTTTGTTGTTTTGTTGGTTTGTTGGTTTGTTGGTTTGTTGGTTTATTTGTTTGTTGGTTTGTTGGCTTGTTGGTTTGTTGGTTTGTTAGTTTGTTGGTTTGTAGGCTTGTTGGCTTGTTGGCTTGTTGGTTTGTTGGTTTTTTGGTTTGTTGGTTTGTTGGTTTGCTGGTTTGTTGGTTTGTTGGTTTGTTGGTTTGTTGGTTTATTTGTTTGTTGGTTTGTTGGCTTGTTGGTTTGTTGGTTTGTTGGTTTGTTGGTTTGTTGGTATGTTGGTTTTTTGGTTTGTTGGTTTATTTGTTTGTTGGTTTGTTGGTTTGTTGGTTTGTTGGCTTGTTGGTTTGTTGGTTTAATGGTTTCTTGGCTTGTTGGTTTGTTGGTTTGTTGGCTTGTTGGTTTGTTGGTTTGTTGGTTTGTTGGCTTGTTGGCTTATTGGTTTGTTGGTTAGTTGGCTTGTTGGTTTGTTGGTTTGTTGGCTTGTTGGCTTGTTGGCGTGTTGCTTTTTTCGTTTGATGGTTTGTTGGTTTGTTGGTTTTTTGGTTTGTTGGGGTTTTGGTTTGTTGGCTTGTTGGCTTGTTGGTTTGTTGGTTTGTTGGCTTGTTGGTTTGTTAGTTTGTTGGTTTGTTGGCTTGTTGGCTTGTTGGTTTGTTGGTTTTTTGGTTTGTTGTTTTGTTGGTTTGTTGGTTTGTTGGTTTGTTGGTTTATTTGTTTGTTGGTTTGTTGGCTTGTTGGTTTGTTGGTTTGTTGGTTTGTTGGTTTGCTGGTTTGTTGGCTTGTTGGTTCGTTGGTTTGTTGGCTTGTTGGCTTGTTGGTTTGTTGGTTTGTTGGTTTGTTGGCTTGTTGGTTTGTTAGTTTGTTGGTTGTTGGCTTGTTGGCTTGTTGGTTTGTTGGTTTTTTGGTTTGTTGGCTTGTTGGTTTGTTGACTTGTTGGCTTGTTGGCTTGTTGGTTTGTTGGCTTGTTGGTTTGTTAGTTTGTTGGTTTGTTGGTTTGTTGGTTTGTTGGTTTGTTGGTTTGTTGGTTTATTTGTTTGTTGGTTTGTTGGTTTGTTGGTTTGTTGGTTTGTTGGCTTGTTGGTTTGTTGGCTTGTTGGTTTGTTGGTTTGTTGGTATGTTGGTTTTTCGGTTTATTGGTTTATTTGTTTGTTGGTTTGTTGGCTTGTTGGTTTGTTGGTTTGTTGGCTTGTTGGCTTGTTGGTTTGTTGTTGTGTTCGTTTTTTGGTTTGTTGGCTTGTTGGTTTGTTGGTGTGTTGGTTTTTTGGTTTGTTGGTTTGTTGGTTTGGTGGATTGTTAATTTGTTGGTTTTTTTGTTTTTTGGCTTGTTGGTTTGTTGGTTTGTTGGTTTGTTGGCTTGTTAGTTTGTTGGTTTGGTGGCTTGTTGGCTTGTTACTTTGTTGGTTTGTTGGTTTGTTGGCTTGTTGGTTTGTTGGCTTGTTGGCTTGTTGGTTTGTTAGTTTGTTGGCTTTTTGGTTACTTGGTTTGTTGGTTTGTTGGTTTGTTGGTTTGTTGGCTTGTTGGCTTGTTGCTTTCTCGGTTTGTTGGTTTGTTGGCTAGTTGGTTTGTTGGCTTGTTGGCTTGTTGGTTTGTTAGTTTGTTGGCTTTTTGGTTGCTTGGTTTGTTGGTTTATGGGTTTGTTGGTTTGTTGGTTTGTTGGTTTTTTGGTTTGTTGGTTTGTTGGTTTGTTGGCTTGTTGGTTTGTTGGTTTGTTGGTTTATTTGTTTGTTGGTTTGTTGGCTTGTTGGTTTGTTGGTTTGTTGGTTTGTTGGCATGTTGGTTTGTTGGTTTGTTGGTTTGTTGGTTTGTTGGTTTGTTGGTTTGTTGGCTTGTTGGTTTGTTGGTTTGTTTGCTTGTTGGCTTGTTGGTTTGTTGGTTTGTTGGTTTGTTGGCTTGTTGGTTTGTTGGTTTGTTGGCTTGTTGGTTTGTTGGTTTGTTAGTTTGTTGGCTTGTTGGCTTGTTGGTTTGTTGGTTTGTTGGCTTGTTGGTTTGTTGGCTTGTTGGCTTGTTGGCTTGTTGCTTTTTTGGTTTGTTGGTTTGTTGGCTTGTTGGCTTGTTGGTTTGTTAGTTTGTTGGCTTTTTGGTTACTTGGTTTGTTGGTTTGTTGGTTTGTTGGCTTGTTGGTTTGTTGGCTTGTTGGTTTGTTGGTTTGTTGGTTTGTTGGCTTGTTGGCATGTTGGTTTGTTGGTTTGTTGGTTTGTTGGCTTGTTGGTTTGTTGGTTTTTTGGTTTGTTGGTTTATTTGTTTGTTGGTTTGTTGGCTTGTTGGTTTGTTGGTTTGTTGGTTTGTTGGCTTGTTGGTTTGTTGGTTTGTTGGCTTGTTGGCTTGTTGGTTTGTTGGTTTGTTGGTTTGTTGGTTTGTTGGCTTGTTGGTTTGTTGGTTTGTTGGTTTGTTGGCTTGTTGGCTTGTTGGTTTGTTGGTTTGTTGGTTTTTTGGTTTGTTGGTTTGTTGGTTTGTTGGTTTGTTGGTTTGTTGGTTTGTTGGTTTATTTGTTTGTTGGTTTGTTGGTTTATTTGGTTGTTGGTTTGTTGGCTTGTTGGTTTGTTGGTTTGTTGGCTTGTTGGTTTGTTGGCTTGTTGGCTTGTTGCTTTGTTGGTTTGTTGGTTTGTTGGCTTGTTGGCTTGTTGGTTTGTTAGTTTGTTGGCTTTTTGGTTACTTGGTTTGTTGGTTTGTTGGTTTGTTGGCTTGTTGGTTTGTTGGCTTGTTGGTTTGTTGGTTTGTTGGTTTGTTGGCTTGTTGGCTTGTTGGTTTGTTGGTTTGTTGGTTTGTTGGTTTGTTGGTTTGTTGGCTTGTTGGTTTGTTGGTTTGTTTGCTTGTTGGTTACTTAGTTTGTTGGTTTGTTGGTTTGTTGGTTTGTTGGTTTGTTGGCTTGTTGGCTTGTTGGTTTGTTGGTTAGTTCGTTTGTTGGTTTGTTAGTTTGTTGGTTTGTTGGCTTGTTGGCTTGTTGGTTTGTTGGTTTTTTGGTTTGTTGGTTTGTTGGTTAGTTGGTTTGTTGGTTTGTTGGTTTATTTGTTTGTTGGTTTGTTGGCTTGTTGGTTTGTTGGTTTGTTGGTTTGTTGGCTTGTTGGTTTGTTGGTTTGTTGGTTTGTTGGTTTGTTGGTTTGTTGGTTTTTTGTTTTGTTGGTTTATTTGTTTGTTGGTTTGTTGGCTTGTTGGTTTGTTGGTTTGTTGGCTTGTTGGTTTGTTGGTTTGTTAGTTTGTTGGCTTGTTGGTTTGTTGGCTTGTTGGTTTGTTGGTTTGTTGGTTTGTTGGCTTGTTGGCTTGTTGGTTTGTTGGTTAGTTGGCTTGTTGGTTTGTTGGTTTGTTGGCTTGTTGGCTTGTTGGCTTGTTGCTTTGTTCGTTTGATGGTTTGTTGGTTTGTTGGTTTTTTGGTTTGTTGGTTTGTTGGTTTGTGGGCTTGTTGGCTTGTTGGTTTGTTGGTTTGTTGGCTTGTTGGCTTGTTAGTTTGTTGGTTTGTTGGCTTGTTGGCTTGTTGGTTTGTTGGTTTTTTGGTTTGTTGGTTTGTTGGCTTGTTAGTTTGTTGGTTTGGTGGCTTGTTGGCTTGTTACTTTGTTGGTTTGTTGGTTTGTTGGCTTGTTGGTTTGTTGGCTTGTTGGCTTGTTGGTTTGTTAGTTTGTTGGCTTTTTGGTTACTTGGTTTGTTGGTTTGTTGGTTTGTTGGTTTGTTGGCTTGTTGGCTTGTTGCTTTCTCGGTTTGTTGGTTTGTTGGCTAGTTGGTTTGTTGGCTTGTTGGCTTGTTGGTTTGTTAGTTTGTTGGCTTTTTGGTTGCTTGGTTTGTTGGTTTGTTGGTTTGTTGGTTTGTTGGCTTGTTGGTTTGTTGGTTTATGGGTTTGTTGGTTTTTTGGTTTGTTGGTTTTTTGGTTTGTTGGTTTGTTGGTTTGTTGGCTTGTTGGTTTGTTGGTTTGTTGGTTTGTTGGTTTATTTGTTTGTTGGTTTGTTGGCTTGTTGGTTTGTTGGTTTGTTGGTTTGTTGGCTTGTTGGTTTGTTGGTTTGTTGGTTTGTTGGTTTGTTGGTTTGTTGGCTTGTTGGTTTGTTGGTTTGTTTGCTTGTTGGCTTGTTGGTTTGTTGGTTTGTTGGTTTGTTGGTTTGTTGGCTTGTTGGTTTGTTGGTTTGTGGGCTTGTTGGCTTGTTGGGTTGTTGGTTTGTTGGCTTGTTGGCTTGTTAGTTTGTTGGTTTGTTGGCTTGTTGGCTTGTTGGCTTGTTGGTTTGTTGGTTTGTTGGTTTGTTGGCTTGTTAGTTTGTTGGTTTGGTGGCTTGTTGGCTTGTTACTTTGTTGGTTTGTTGGTTTGTTGGCTTGTTGGTTTGTTGGCTTGTTGGCTTGTTGGTTTGTTAGTTTGTTGGCTTTTTGGTTACTTGGTTTGTTGGTTTGTTGGTTTGTTGGTTTGTTGGCTTGTTGGCTTGTTGCTTTCTCGGTTTGTTGGTTTGTTGGCTAGTTGGTTTGTTGGCTTGTTGGCTTGTTGGTTTGTTAGTTTGTTGGCTTTTTGGTTGCTTGGTTTGTTGGTTTGTTGGTTTGTTGGTTTGTTGGCTTGTTGGTTTGTTGGTTTATGGGTTTGTTGGTTTGTTGGTTTGTTGGTTTTTTGGTTTGTTGGTTTGTTGGTTTGTTGGCTTGTTGGTTTGTTGGTTTGTTGGTTTGTTGGTTTATTTGTTTGTTGGTTTGTTGGCTTGTTGGTTTGTTGGTTTGTTGGTTTGTTGGCTTGTTGGTTTGTTGGTTTGTTGGTTTGTTGGTTTGTTGGTTTGTTGGCTTGTTGGTTTGTTGGTTTGTTTGCTTGTTGGCTTGTTGGTTTGTTGGTTTGTTGGTTTGTTGGTTTGTTGGCTTGTTGGTTTGTTGGTTTGTTGGCTTGTTGGTTTGTTGGTTTGTTAGTTTGTTGGCTTGTTGGCTTGTTGGTTTGTTGGTTTGTTGGCTTGTTGGTTTGTTGGCTTGTTGGCTTGTTGGCTTGTTGCTTTTTTGGTTTGTTGGTTTGTTGGCTTGTTGGCTTGTTGGTTTGTTAGTTTGTTGGCTTTTTGGTTACTTGGTTTGTTGGTTTGTTGGTTTGTTGGCTTGTTGGTTTGTTGGCTTGTTGGTTTGTTGGTTTGTTGGTTTGTTGGCTTGTTGGCATGTTGGTTTGTTGGTTTGTTGGTTTATTGGCTTGTTGGTTTGTTGGTTTTTTGGTTTGTTGGTTTATTTGTTTGTTGGTTTGTTGGCTTGTTGGTTTGTTGGTTTGTTGGTTTGTTGGCTTGTTGGTTTGTTGGTTTGTTGGCTTGTTGGCTTGTTGGTTTGTTGGTTTGTTGGTTTGTTGGTTTGTTGGCTTGTTGGTTTGTTGGTTTGTTGGCTTGTTGGCTTGTTGGCTTGTTGGTTTGTTGGTTTGTTGGTTTTTTGGTTTGTTGGTTTGTTGGTTTGTTGGTTTGTTGGTTTGTTGGTTTGTTGGTTTATTTGTTTGTTGGTTTGTTGGTTTATTTGTTTGTTGGTTTGTTGGTTTGTTGGTTTGTTGGTTTGTTGGCTTGTTGGTTTGTTGGCTTGTTGGCTTGTTGCTTTGTTGGTTTGTTGGTTTGTTGGCTTGTTGGCTTGTTGGTTTGTTAGTTTGTTGGCTTTTTGGTTACTTGGTTTGTTGGTTTGTTGGTTTGTTGGCTTGTTGGTTTGTTGGCTTGTTGGTTTGTTGGTTTGGTGGCTTGTTGGCTTGTTACTTTGTTGGTTTGTTGGTTTGTTGGCTTGTTGGTTTGTTGGCTTGTTGGCTTGTTGGTTTGTTAGTTTGTTGGCTTTTTGGTTACTTGGTTTGTTGGTTTGTTGGTTTGTTGGTTTGTTGGCTTGTTGGCTTGTTGCTTTCTCGGTTTGTTGGTTTGTTGGCTAGTTGGTTTGTTGGCTTGTTGGCTTGTTGGTTTGTTAGTTTGTTGGCTTTTTGGTTGCTTGGTTTGTTGGTTTGTTGGTTTGTTGGTTTGTTGGCTTGTTGGTTTGTTGGTTTATGGGTTTGTTGGTTTGTTGGTTTGTTGGTTTTTTGGTTTGTTGGTTTGTTGGTTTGTTGGCTTGTTGGTTTGTTGGTTTGTTGGTTTATTTGTTTGTTGGTTTGTTGGCTTGTTGGTTTGTTGGTTTGTTGGTTTGTTGGTTTGTTGGTTTGTTGGTTTTTTGGTTTGTTGGTTTATTTGTTTGTTGGTTTGTTGGTTTGTTGGTTTGTTGGCTTGTTGGTTTGTTGGTTTAATGGTTTCTTGGCTTGTTGGTTTGTTGGTTTGTTGGCTTGTTGGTTTGTTGGTTTGTTGGTTTGTTGGCTTGTTGGCTTATTGGTTTGTTGGTTAGTTGGCTTGTTGGTTTGTTGGTTTGTTGGCTTGTTGGCTTGTTGGCGTGTTGCTTTTTTCGTTTGATGGTTTGTTGGTTTGTTGGTTTTTTGGTTTGTTGGGGTTTTGGTTTGTTGGCTTGTTGGCTTGTTGGTTTGTTGGTTTGTTGGCTTGTTGGTTTGTTAGTTTGTTGGTTTGTTGGCTTGTTGGCTTGTTGGTTTGTTGGTTTTTTGGTTTGTTGTTTTGTTGGTTTGTTGGTTTGTTGGTTTGTTGGTTTATTTGTTTGTTGGTTTGTTGGCTTGTTGGTTTGTTGGTTTGTTGGTTTGTTGGTTTGCTGGTTTGTTGGCTTGTTGGTTCGTTGGTTTGTTGGCTTGTTGGCTTGTTGGTTTGTTGGTTTGTTGGTTTGTTGGCTTGTTGGTTTGTTAGTTTGTTGGTTGTTGGCTTGTTGGCTTGTTGGTTTGTTGGTTTTTTGGTTTGTTGGCTTGTTGGTTTGTTGACTTGTTGGCTTGTTGGCTTGTTGGTTTGTTGGCTTGTTGGTTTGTTAGTTTGTTGGTTTGTTGGTTTGTTGGTTTGTTGGTTTGTTGGTTTGTTGGTTTATTTGTTTGTTGGTTTGTTGGTTTGTTGGTTTGTTGGTTTGTTGGCTTGTTGGTTTGTTGGCTTGTTGGTTTGTTGGTTTGTTGGTATGTTGGTTTTTCGGTTTATTGGTTTATTTGTTTGTTGGTTTGTTGGCTTGTTGGTTTGTTGGTTTGTTGGCTTGTTGGCTTGTTGGTTTGTTGTTGTGTTCGTTTTTTGGTTTGTTGGCTTGTTGGTTTGTTGGTGTGTTGGTTTTTTGGTTTGTTGGTTTGTTGGTTTGGTGGATTGTTAATTTGTTGGTTTTTTTGTTTTTTGGCTTGTTGGTTTGTTGGTTTGTTGGTTTGTTGGCTTGTTAGTTTGTTGGTTTGGTGGCTTGTTGGCTTGTTACTTTGTTGGTTTGTTGGTTTGTTGGCTTGTTGGTTTGTTGGCTTGTTGGCTTGTTGGTTTGTTAGTTTGTTGGCTTTTTGGTTACTTGGTTTGTTGGTTTGTTGGTTTGTTGGTTTGTTGGCTTGTTGGCTTGTTGCTTTCTCGGTTTGTTGGTTTGTTGGCTAGTTGGTTTGTTGGCTTGTTGGCTTGTTGGTTTGTTAGTTTGTTGGCTTTTTGGTTGCTTGGTTTGTTGGTTTATGGGTTTGTTGGTTTGTTGGTTTGTTGGTTTTTTGGTTTGTTGGTTTGTTGGTTTGTTGGCTTGTTGGTTTGTTGGTTTGTTGGTTTATTTGTTTGTTGGTTTGTTGGCTTGTTGGTTTGTTGGTTTGTTGGTTTGTTGGCATGTTGGTTTGTTGGTTTGTTGGTTTGTTGGTTTGTTGGTTTGTTGGTTTGTTGGCTTGTTGGTTTGTTGGTTTGTTTGCTTGTTGGCTTGTTGGTTTGTTGGTTTGTTGGTTTGTTGGCTTGTTGGTTTGTTGGTTTGTTGGCTTGTTGGTTTGTTGGTTTGTTAGTTTGTTGGCTTGTTGGCTTGTTGGTTTGTTGGTTTGTTGGCTTGTTGGTTTGTTGGCTTGTTGGCTTGTTGGCTTGTTGCTTTTTTGGTTTGTTGGTTTGTTGGCTTGTTGGCTTGTTGGTTTGTTAGTTTGTTGGCTTTTTGGTTACTTGGTTTGTTGGTTTGTTGGTTTGTTGGCTTGTTGGTTTGTTGGCTTGTTGGTTTGTTGGTTTGTTGGTTTGTTGGCTTGTTGGCATGTTGGTTTGTTGGTTTGTTGGTTTGTTGGCTTGTTGGTTTGTTGGTTTTTTGGTTTGTTGGTTTATTTGTTTGTTGGTTTGTTGGCTTGTTGGTTTGTTGGTTTGTTGGTTTGTTGGCTTGTTGGTTTGTTGGTTTGTTGGCTTGTTGGCTTGTTGGTTTGTTGGTTTGTTGGTTTGTTGGTTTGTTGGCTTGTTGGTTTGTTGGTTTGTTGGTTTGTTGGCTTGTTGGCTTGTTGGTTTGTTGGTTTGTTGGTTTTTTGGTTTGTTGGTTTGTTGGTTTGTTGGTTTGTTGGTTTGTTGGTTTGTTGGTTTATTTGTTTGTTGGTTTGTTGGTTTATTTGGTTGTTGGTTTGTTGGCTTGTTGGTTTGTTGGTTTGTTGGCTTGTTGGTTTGTTGGCTTGTTGGCTTGTTGCTTTGTTGGTTTGTTGGTTTGTTGGCTTGTTGGCTTGTTGGTTTGTTAGTTTGTTGGCTTTTTGGTTACTTGGTTTGTTGGCTTGTTGGTTTGTTGGCTTGTTGGTTTGTTGGTTTGTTGGTTTGTTGGCTTGTTGGCTTGTTGGTTTGTTGGTTTGTTGGTTTGTTGGTTTGTTGGTTTGTTGGCTTGTTGGTTTGTTGGTTTGTTTGCTTGTTGGTTACTTAGTTTGTTGGTTTGTTGGTTTGTTGGTTTGTTGGTTTGTTGGCTTGTTGGCTTGTTGGTTTGTTGGTTAGTTCGTTTGTTGGTTTGTTAGTTTGTTGGTTTGTTGGCTTGTTGGCTTGTTGGTTTGTTGGTTTTTTGGTTTGTTGGTTTGTTGGTTAGTTGGTTTGTTGGTTTGTTGGTTTATTTGTTTGTTGGTTTGTTGGCTTGTTGGTTTGTTGGTTTGTTGGTTTGTTGGCTTGTTGGTTTGTTGGTTTGTTGGTTTGTTGGTTTGTTGGTTTGTTGGTTTTTTGTTTTGTTGGTTTATTTGTTTGTTGGTTTGTTGGCTTGTTGGTTTGTTGGTTTGTTGGCTTGTTGGTTTGTTGGTTTGTTAGTTTGTTGGCTTGTTGGTTTGTTGGCTTGTTGGTTTGTTGGTTTGTTGGTTTGTTGGCTTGTTGGCTTGTTGGTTTGTTGGTTAGTTGGCTTGTTGGTTTGTTGGTTTGTTGGCTTGTTGGCTTGTTGGCTTGTTGCTTTGTTCGTTTGATGGTTTGTTGGTTTGTTGGTTTTTTGGTTTGTTGGTTTGTTGGTTTGTGGACTTGTTGGCTTGTTGGTTTGTTGGTTTGTTGGCTTGTTGGCTTGTTAGTTTGTTGGTTTGTTGGCTTGTTGGCTTGTTGGTTTGTTGGTTTTTTGGTTTGTTGGTTTGTTGGCTTGTTAGTTTGTTGGTTTGGTGGCTTGTTGGCTTGTTACTTTGTTGGTTTGTTGGTTTGTTGGCTTGTTGGTTTGTTGGCTTGTTGGCTTGTTGGTTTGTTAGTTTGTTGGCTTTTTGGTTACTTGGTTTGTTGGTTTGTTGGTTTGTTGGTTTGTTGGCTTGTTGGCTTGTTGCTTTCTCGGTTTGTTGGTTTGTTGGCTAGTTGGTTTGTTGGCTTGTTGGCTTGTTGGTTTGTTAGTTTGTTGGCTTTTTGGTTGCTTGGTTTGTTGGTTTGTTGGTTTGTTGGTTTGTTGGTTTGTTGGCTTGTTGGTTTGTTGGTTTATGGGTTTGTTGGTTTTTTGGTTTGTTGGTTTTTTGGTTTGTTGGTTTGTTGGTTTGTTGGCTTGTTGGTTTGTTGGTTTGTTGGTTTGTTGGTTTATTTGTTTGTTGGTTTGTTGGCTTGTTGGTTTGTTGGTTTGTTGGTTTGTTGGCTTGTTGGTTTGTTGGTTTGTTGGTTTGTTGGTTTGTTGGTTTGTTGGCTTGTTGGTTTGTTGGTTTGTTTGCTTGTTGGCTTGTTGGTTTGTTGGTTTGTTGGTTTGTTGGTTTGTTGGCTTGTTGGTTTGTTGGTTTGTGGGCTTGTTGGCTTGTTGGGTTGTTGGTTTGTTGGCTTGTTGGCTTGTTAGTTTGTTGGTTTGTTGGCTTGTTGGCTTGTTGGCTTGTTGGTTTGTTGGTTTGTTGGTTTGTTGGCTTGTTAGTTTGTTGGTTTGGTGGCTTGTTGGCTTGTTACTTTGTTGGTTTGTTGGTTTGTTGGCTTGTTGGTTTGTTGGCTTGTTGGCTTGTTGGTTTGTTAGTTTGTTGGCTTTTTGGTTACTTGGTTTGTTGGTTTGTTGGTTTGTTGGTTTGTTGGCTTGTTGGCTTGTTGCTTTCTCGGTTTGTTGGTTTGTTGGCTAGTTGGTTTGTTGGCTTGTTGGCTTGTTGGTTTGTTAGTTTGTTGGCTTTTTGGTTGCTTGGTTTGTTGGTTTGTTGGTTTGTTGGTTTGTTGGCTTGTTGGTTTGTTGGTTTATGGGTTTGTTGGTTTGTTGGTTTGTTGGTTTTTTGGTTTGTTGGTTTGTTGGTTTGTTGGCTTGTTGGTTTGTTGGTTTGTTGGTTTGTTGGTTTATTTGTTTGTTGGTTTGTTGGCTTGTTGGTTTGTTGGTTTGTTGGTTTGTTGGCTTGTTGGTTTGTTGGTTTGTTGGTTTGTTGGTTTGTTGGTTTGTTGGCTTGTTGGTTTGTTGGTTTGTTTGCTTGTTGGCTTGTTGGTTTGTTGGTTTGTTGGTTTGTTGGTTTGTTGGCTTGTTGGTTTGTTGGTTTGTTGGCTTGTTGGTTTGTTGGTTTGTTAGTTTGTTGGCTTGTTGGCTTGTTGGTTTGTTGGTTTGTTGGCTTGTTGGTTTGTTGGCTTGTTGGCTTGTTGGCTTGTTGCTTTTTTGGTTTGTTGGTTTGTTGGCTTGTTGGCTTGTTGGTTTGTTAGTTTGTTGGCTTTTTGGTTACTTGGTTTGTTGGTTTGTTGGTTTGTTGGCTTGTTGGTTTGTTGGCTTGTTGGTTTGTTGGTTTGTTGGTTTGTTGGCTTGTTGGCATGTTGGTTTGTTGGTTTGTTGGTTTATTGGCTTGTTGGTTTGTTGGTTTTTTGGTTTGTTGGTTTATTTGTTTGTTGGTTTGTTGGCTTGTTGGTTTGTTGGTTTGTTGGTTTGTTGGCTTGTTGGTTTGTTGGTTTGTTGGCTTGTTGGCTTGTTGGTTTGTTGGTTTGTTGGTTTGTTGGTTTGTTGGCTTGTTGGTTTGTTGGTTTGTTGGCTTGTTGGCTTGTTGGCTTGTTGGTTTGTTGGTTTGTTGGTTTTTTGGTTTGTTGGTTTGTTGGTTTGTTGGTTTGTTGGTTTGTTGGTTTGTTGGTTTATTTGTTTGTTGGTTTGTTGGTTTATTTGTTTGTTGGTTTGTTGGTTTGTTGGTTTGTTGGTTTGTTGGCTTGTTGGTTTGTTGGCTTGTTGGCTTGTTGCTTTGTTGGTTTGTTGGTTTGTTGGCTTGTTGGCTTGTTGGTTTGTTAGTTTGTTGGCTTTTTGGTTACTTGGTTTGTTGGTTTGTTGGTTTGTTGGCTTGTTGGTTTGTTGGCTTGTTGGTTTGTTGGTTTGGTGGCTTGTTGGCTTGTTACTTTGTTGGTTTGTTGGTTTGTTGGCTTGTTGGTTTGTTGGCTTGTTGGCTTGTTGGTTTGTTAGTTTGTTGGCTTTTTGGTTACTTGGTTTGTTGGTTTGTTGGTTTGTTGGTTTGTTGGCTTGTTGGCTTGTTGCTTTCTCGGTTTGTTGGTTTGTTGGCTAGTTGGTTTGTTGGCTTGTTGGCTTGTTGGTTTGTTAGTTTGTTGGCTTTTTGGTTGCTTGGTTTGTTGGTTTGTTGGTTTGTTGGTTTGTTGGCTTGTTGGTTTGTTGGTTTATGGGTTTGTTGGTTTGTTGGTTTGTTGGTTTTTTGGTTTGTTGGTTTGTTGGTTTGTTGGCTTGTTGGTTTGTTGGTTTGTTGGTTTGTTGGTTTATTTGTTTGTTGGTTTGTTGGCTTGTTGGTTTGTTGGTTTGTTGGTTTGTTGGCTTGTTGGTTTGTTGGTTTGTTGGTTTGTTGGTTTGTTGGTTTGTTGGCTTGTTGGTTTGTTGGTTTGTTTGCTTGTTGGCTTGTTGGTTTGTTGGTTTGTTGGTTTGTTGGTTTGTTGGCTTGTTGGTTTGTTGGTTTGTTGGCTTGTTGGTTTGTTGGTTTGTTAGTTTGTTGGCTTGTTGGCTTGTTGGTTTGTTGGTTTGTTGGCTTGTTGGTTTGTTGGCTTGTTGGCTTGTTGGCTTGTTGCTTTTTTGGTTTGTTGGTTTGTTGGCTTGTTGGCTTGTTGGTTTGTTAGTTTGTTGGCTTTTTGGTTACTTGGTTTGTTGGTTTGTTGGTTTGTTGGCTTGTTGGTTTGTTGGCTTGTTGGTTTGTTGGTTTGTTGGTTTGTTGGCTTGTTGGCATGTTGGTTTGTTGGTTTGTTGGTTTATTGGCTTGTTGGTTTGTTGGTTTTTTGGTTTGTTGGTTTATTTGTTTGTTGGTTTGTTGGCTTGTTGGTTTGTTGGTTTGTTGGTTTGTTGGCTTGTTGGTTTGTTGGTTTGTTGGCTTGTTGGCTTGTTGGTTTGTTGGTTTGTTGGTTTGTTGGTTTGTTGGCTTGTTGGTTTGTTGGTTTGTTGGTTTGTTGGCTTGTTGGCTTGTTGGTTTGTTGGTTTGTTGGTTTTTTGGTTTGTTGGTTTGTTGGTTTGTTGGTTTGTTGGTTTGTTGGTTTGTTGGTTTATTTGTTTGTTGGTTTGTTGGTTTATTTGTTTGTTGGTTTGTTGGCTTGTTGGTTTGTTGGTTTGTTGGCTTGTTGGTTTGTTGGCTTGTTGGCTTGTTGCTTTGTTGGTTTGTTGGTTTGTTGGCTTGTTGGCTTGTTGGTTTGTTAGTTTGTTGGCTTTTTGGTTACTTGGTTTGTTGGTTTGTTGGTTTGTTGGCTTGTTGGTTTGTTGGCTTGTTGGTTTGTTGGTTTGTTGGTTTGTTGGCTTGTTGGCTTGTTGGTTTGTTGGTTTGTTGGTTTGTTGGTTTGTTGGTTTATTGGCTTGTTGGTTTGTTGGTTTGTTTGCTTGTTGGTTACTTAGTTTGTTGGTTTGTTGGTTTGTTGGTTTGTTGGTTTGTTGGTTTGTTGGTTTGTTGGCTTGTTGGCTTGTTGGTTTGTTGGTTAGTTCGTTTGTTGGTTTGTTAGTTTGTTGGTTTGTTGGCTTGTTGGCTTGTTGGTTTGTTGGTTTTTTGGTTTGTTGGTTTGTTGGTTAGTTGGTTTGTTGGTTTGTTGGTTTATTTGTTTGTTGGTTTGTTGGCTTGTTGGTTTGTTGGTTTGTTGGTTTGTTGGCTTGTTGGTTTGTTGGTTTGTTGGTTTGTTGGTTTGTTGGTTTGTTGGTTTTTTGTTTTGTTGGTTTATTTGTTTGTTGGTTTGTTGGCTTGTTGGTTTGTTGGTTTGTTGGCTTGTTGGTTTGTTGGTTTGTTAGTTTGTTGGCTTGTTGGTTTGTTGGCTTGTTGGTTTGTTGGTTTGTTGGTTTGTTGGTTTGTTGGCTTGTTGGCTTGTTGGTTTGTTGGTTAGTTGGCTTGTTGGTTTGTTGGTTTGTTGGCTTGTTGGCTTGTTGGCTTGTTGCTTTGTTCGTTTGATGGTTTGTTGGTTTGTTGGTTTTTTGGTTTGTTGGTTTGTATGTTTGTGGGCTTGTTGGCTTGTTGGTTTGTTGGTTTGTTGGCTTGTTGGCTTGTTAGTTTGTTGGTTTGTTGGCTTGTTGGCTTGTTGGTTTGTTGGTTTTTTGGTTTGTTGGTTTGTTGGTTTGTTGGTTTGTTGGTTTGTTGGTTTATTTGTTTGTTGGTTTGTTGGCTTGTTGGTTTGTTGGCTTGTTGGTTTGTTGGTTTGTTGGTTACTTGGTTTTGTGGTTTGTTGGTTTGTTGGTTTGTTGGCTTGTTGGTTTGTTGGTTTGTTGGTTTGTTAGCTTGTTGGTTTGTTGGTTTGTTGGTTTGTTGGCTTGTTGGTATGTTGGTTTGTTGGCTTGTTGGCTTGTTGGTTTGTTGGTTTGTTGGTTTGTTGGTTTGTTGGCTTGTTGGTTTGTTGATTTGTTGGTTTGTTGGTTTGTTGGTTTATTTGTTTGTTGGTTTGTTGGTTTGTTGGTTTATTTGTTTGTTGGTTTGTTGGCTTGTTGGTTTGTTGGTTTGTTGGTTTGTTGGCTTGTTGGTTTGTTGGCTTGTTGGTTTGTTGCTTTGTTGGTTTGTTGACTTGTTGGCTTGTTGGTTTGTTGGTTTGTTTGCTTGTTGGTTACTTAGTTTGTTGGTTTGTTGGTTTGTTGGTTTGTTGGTTTGTTGGCTTGTTGGCTTGTTGGTTTGTTGGTTAGTTCGTTTGCTGGTTTGTTAGTTTGTTGGTTTGTTGGCTTGTTAGCTTGTTGGCTTTTTGGTTTGTTGGTTTTTTGGTTTGTTGGTTTGTCGGTTAGTTGGTTTGTTGGTTTTTTGGTTTATTTGTTTGTTGGTTTGTTGGTTTGTTGGTTTGTTGGTTTGTTGGCTTGTTGGCTTGTTGGTTTGTTGTTGTGTTGGTTTTTTGGTTTGTTGGCTTGTTGGTTTGTTGGTGTGTTGGTTTTTTGGTTTGTTGGTTTGTTGGTTTGTTGGATTGTTAATTTGTTGGTTTTTTTGTTTGTTGGCTTGTTGGCTTGTTGGTTTGTTGGTTTGTTGGTTTGTTGGCTTGTTAGTTTGTTGGTTTGTTGGCTTGTTGGCTTGTTGCTTTGTTGGTTTGTTGGTTTGTTGGCTTGTTGGTTTGTTGGCTTGTTGGCTTGTTGGTTTGTTAGTTTGTTGGCTTTTTGGTTACTTGGTTTGTTGGTTTGTTGGTTTGTTGGTTTGTTGGCTTGTTGGTTTGTTGGTTTGTTGGTTTGTTGGTTTGTTGGTTTATTTGTTTGTTGGTTTGTTGGCTTGTTGGTTTGTTGGTTTGTTGGTTTGTTGGTTTGTTGGCTTGTTGGTTTGTTGGTTTGTTAGTTTGTTGGCTTTTTGGCTACTTGGTTTGTTGGTTTGTTGGTTTGTTGGCTTGTTGGCATGTTGGTTTGTTGGTTTGTTGGCTTGTTGGTTTGTTGGTTTGTTGGCTTGTTGGCTTGTTGCTTTCTTGGTTTGTTGGTTTGTTGGCTTGTTGGTTTGTTGGCTTGTTGGCTTGTTGGTTTGTTAGTTTGTTGGCTTTTTGGTTACATGGTTTGTTGGTTTGTTGGCTTGTTGGTTTGTTGGTTTATTGGTTTGTTGGTTTGTTGGTTTGTTGGTTTTTTGGTTTGTTGGTTTGTTGGTTTGTTGGCTTGTTGGTTTGTTGGTTTGTTGGTTGGTTGGTTTATTTGTTTGTTGGTTTGTTGGCTTGTTGGTTTGTTGGTTTGTTGGTTTGTTGGTTTGTTGGCTTGTTGGTTTGTTGGTTTGTTGGCTTGTTGGCTTATTAGTTTGTTGGTTTGTTGGCTTCTTGGCTTGTTGGTTTGTTGGTTTGTTGGTTTGTTGGTTTGTTGGCTTGTTGGTTTGTTGGTTTGTTGGCTTGTTGGTTTGTTGGTTTGTTGGTTTGTTGGCTTGTTGGCTTGTTGGTTTGTTGGTTTGTTGGCTTGTTGGTTTGTTGGTTTGTTGGCTTGTTGGCTAGTTGCTTTTTTGGTTTGTTGGTTTGTTGGCTTGTTGGCTTGTTGGTTTGTTAGTTTGTTGGCTTTTTGGTTACTTGGTTTGTTGGTTTATTGGTTTGTTGGCTTGTTGGTTTGTTGGCTTGTTGGTTTGTTGGTTTGTTGGTTTGTTGGCTTGTTGGCATGTTGGTTTGTTGGTTTGTTGGTTTGTTGGTTTGTTGGTTTGTTGGTTTGTTGGATTTTTGGTTTGTTGGTTTATTTGTTTGTTGGTTTGTGGGCTTGTTGGTTTGTTGGTTTGTTGGTTTGTTGGCTTGTTGGTTTGTTGGTTTGTTGGCTTGTTGGCTTGTTGGTTTGTTGGTTTGTTGGTTTGTTGGTTTGTTGGCTTGTTGGTTTGTTGGTTTGTTGGTTTGTTGGCTGTTTGGCTTGTTGGTTTGTTGGTTTGTTGGTTTTTGGTTTGTTGGTTTGTTGGTTTGTTGGTTTGTTGGTTTGTTGGTTTGTTGGTTTATTTGTTTGTTGGTTTGTTGGTTTATTTGTTTGTTGGTTTGTTGGCTTGTTGGTTTGTTGTTTTGTTGGTTTGGTCGCTTGTTGGTTTGTTGGCTTGTTGGCTTGTTGCTTTGTTGGTTTGTTGGTTTGTTGGCTTGTTGGCTTGTTGGTTTGTTAGTTTGTTGGCTTTTTGGTTATTTGGTTTGTTGGTTTGTTGGTTTGTTGGCTTGTTGGTTTGTTGGCTTGTTGGTTTGTTGGTTTGTTGGTTTGTTGGCTTGTTGGCTTGTTGGTTTGTTGGTTTGTTGGTTTTATGGTTTTTTGGTTTGTTGATTTGTTGGTTCGTTGGCTTGTTGGTTTGTTGGTTTGTTGGCTTGTTGGCTTGTTGGTTTGTTGGTTTGTTTGCTTGTTGGTTACTTAGTTTGTTGGTTTGTTGGTTTGTTGGTTTGTTGGTGTGTTGGTTTGTTGGTTTGTTGGCTTGTTGGCTTGTTGGTTTGTTGGTTAGTTCGTTTGTTGGTTTGTTAGTTTGTTGGTTTGTTGGCTTGTTGGCTTGTTGGCTTGTTGGCTTGTTGGTTTGTTGGTTTTTTGGTTTGTTGGTTTGTTGGTTAGTTGGTTTGTTGGTTTGTTGGTTTATTTGTTTGTTGGTTTTTTGGCTTGTTGGTTTGTTGGTTTGTTGGTTTGTTGGCTTGTTGGTTTGTTGGTTTGTTGCTTTGTTGGTTTGTTGGTTTGTTGGGTTTTTTGGTTTGTTGGTTTATTTGTTTGTTGGTTTGTTGGCTTGTTGGTTTGTTGGTTTGTTGACTTGTTGGTTTGTTGGTTTGTTGGTTTGTTGGCTTGTTGGTTTGTTGGCTTGTTGGTTTGTTGGTTTGTTGGTTTGTTGGCTTGTTGGTTTGTTGGTTTGTTGGTTTGTTGGCTTGTTGGTTTGTTGGTTTGTTGGCTTGTTGGCTTGTTGGCTTGTTGCTTTGTTCGTTTGATGGTTTGTTGGTTTGTTGGTTTTTTGGTTTGTTGGTTTGTTGGTTTGTTGGCTTGTTGGCTTGTTGGTTTGTTGGTTTGTTGGCTTGTTGGTTTTTTAGTTTGTTGGTTTGTTGGCTTGTTGGCTTGTTGGTTTGTTGGTTTTTTGGTTTGTTGGTTTGTTGGTTTGTTGGTTTGTTGGTTTGTTGGTTTATTTGTTTGTTGGTTTGTTGGCTTGTTGGTTTGTTGGTTTGTTGGTTTGTTGGTTTGTTGGTTACTTGGTTTGTTGGTTTGTTGGTTTGTTGGTTTGTTGGTTTGTTGGTTTGTTGGCTTGTTGGTATGTTGGCTTATTGGTTTGTTGGTTTGTTGGTTTGTTGGTTTTTTGGTTTGTTGGTTTGTTGGTTTGTTGGCTTGTTGGTTTGTTGGTTTGTTGGTTTGTTGGTTTGTTGGTTTGTTGGCTTGTTGGCTTGTTGGTTTGTTGGTTTGTTGGCTTGTTGATTTGTTGGTTTGTTGGCTTGTTGGCTTGTTGCTTTTTTGGTTTGTTGGTTTGTTGGTTTGTTGGTTTGTTGGTTTATTTGTTTGTTGGTTTGTTGGCTTGTTGGTTTGTTGGTTTGTTAGTTTGTTGGTTTGTTGGCTTGTTGGTTTGTTGGTTTGTTGGTTTGTTGGCTTGTTGGTTTGTTGGTTTGTTGCTTTGTTGGTTTGTTGGTTTGTTGGGTTTTTTGGTTTGTTGGTTTATTTGTTTGTTGGTTTGTTGGCTTGTTGGTTTGTTGGTTTGTTGACTTGTTGGTTTGTTGGTTTGTTGGTTTGTTGGCTTGTTGGTTTGTTGGCTTGTTGGTTTTTTGGTTTGTTGGTTTGTTGGCTTGTTGGTTTGTTGGTTTGTTGGTTTGTTGGTTTGTTGGCTTGTTGGTTTGTTGGTTTGTTAGTTTGTTGGCTTTTTGGTTACTTGGTTTGTTGGTTTGTTGGTTTGTTGGCTTGTTGGCATGTTGGTTTGTTGGTTTGTTGGCTTGTTGGTTTGTTGGTTTGTTGGCTTGTTGGCTTGTTGCTTTCTTGGTTTGTTGGTTTGTTGGCTTGTTGGTTTGTTGGCTTGTTGGCTTGTTGGTTTGTTAGTTTGTTGGCTTTTTGGTTACATGGTTTGTTGGTTTGTTGGCTTGTTGGTTTGTTGGTTTATTGGTTTGTTGGTTTGTTGGTTTGTTGGTTTTTTGGTTTGTTGGTTTGTTGGTTTGTTGGCTTGTTGGTTTGTTGGTTTGTTGGTTGGTTGGTTTATTTGTTTGTTGGTTTGTTGGCTTGTTGGTTTGTTGGTTTGTTGGTTTGTTGGTTTGTTGGCTTGTTGGTTTGTTGGTTTGTTGGCTTGTTGGCTTATTAGTTTGTTGGTTTGTTGGCTTGTTGGCTTGTTGGTTTGTTGGTTTGTTGGTTTGTTGGTTTGTTGGCTTGTTGGTTTGTTGGTTTGTTGGCTTGTTGGTTTGTTGGTTTGTTGGTTTGTTGGCTTGTTGGCTTGTTGGTTTGTTGGTTTGTTGGCTTGTTGGTTTGTTGGTTTGTTGGCTTGTTGGCTAGTTGCTTTTTTGGTTTGTTGGTTTGTTGGCTTGTTGGCTTGTTGGTTTGTTAGTTTGTTGGCTTTTTGGTTACTTGGTTTGTTGGTTTATTGGTTTGTTGGCTTGTTGGTTTGTTGGCTTGTTGGTTTGTTGGTTTGTTGGTTTGTTGGCTTGTTGGCATGTTGGTTTGTTGGTTTGTTGGTTTGTTGGTTTGTTGGTTTGTTGGTTTGTTGGATTTTTGGTTTGTTGGTTTATTTGTTTGTTGGTTTGTGGGCTTGTTGGTTTGTTGGTTTGTTGGTTTGTTGGCTTGTTGGTTTGTTGGTTTGTTGGCTTGTTGGCTTGTTGGTTTGTTGGTTTGTTGGTTTGTTGGTTTGTTGGCTTGTTGGTTTGTTGGTTTGTTGGTTTGTTGGTTTGTTGGCTGTTTGGCTTGTTGGTTTGTTGGTTTGTTGGTTTTTGGTTTGTTGGTTTGTTGGTTTGTTGGTTTGTTGGTTTGTTGGTTTGTTGGTTTATTTGTTTGTTGGTTTGTTGGTTTATTTGTTTGTTGGTTTGTTGGCTTGTTGGTTTGTTGTTTTGTTGGTTTGGTCGCTTGTTGGTTTGTTGGCTTGTTGGCTTGTTGCTTTGTTGGTTTGTTGGTTTGTTGGCCTGTTGGCTTGTTGGTTTGTTAGTTTGTTGGCTTTTTGGTTATTTGGTTTGTTGGTTTGTTGGTTTGTTGGCTTGTTGGTTTGTTGGCTTGTTGGTTTGTTGGTTTGTTGGTTTGTTGGCTTGTTGGCTTGTTGGTTTGTTGGTTTGTTGGTTTTATGGTTTTTTGGTTTGTTGATTTGTTGGTTCGTTGGCTTGTTGGTTTGTTGGTTTGTTGGCTTGTTGGCTTGTTGGTTTGTTGGTTTGTTTGCTTGTTGGTTACTTAGTTTGTTGGTTTGTTGGTTTGTTGGTTTGTTGGTGTGTTGGTTTGTTGGTTTGTTGGCTTGTTGGCTTGTTGGTTTGTTGGTTAGTTCGTTTGTTGGTTTGTTAGTTTGTTGGTTTGTTGGCTTGTTGGCTTGTTGGCTTGTTGGCTTGTTGGTTTGTTGGTTTGTTGGTTTTTTGGTTTGTTGGTTTGTTGGTTAGTTGGTTTGTTGGTTTGTTGGTTTATTTGTTTGTTGGTTTTTTGGCTTGTTGGTTTGTTGGTTTGTTGGTTTGTTGGCTTGTTGGTTTGTTGGTTTGTTGCTTTGTTGGTTTGTTGGTTTGTTGGGTTTTTTGGTTTGTTGGTTTATTTGTTTGTTGGTTTGTTGGCTTGTTGGTTTGTTGGTTTGTTGACTTGTTGGTTTGTTGGTTTGTTGGTTTGTTGGCTTGTTGGTTTGTTGGCTTGTTGGTTTGTTGGTTTGTTGGTTTGTTGGCTTGTTGGTTTGTTGGTTTGTTGGTTTGTTGGCTTGTTGGTTTGTTGGTTTGTTGGCTTGTTGGCTTGTTGGCTTGTTGCTTTGTTCGTTTGATGGTTTGTTGGTTTGTTGGTTTTTTGGTTTGTTGGTTTGTTGGTTTGTTGGCTTGTTGGCTTGTTGGTTTGTTGGTTTGTTGGCTTGTTGGTTTTTTAGTTTGTTGGTTTGTTGGCTTGTTGGCTTGTTGGTTTGTTGGTTTTTTGGTTTGTTGGTTTGTTGGTTTGTTGGTTTGTTGGTTTGTTGGTTTATTTGTTTGTTGGTTTGTTGGCTTGTTGGTTTGTTGGTTTGTTGGTTTGTTGGTTTGTTGGTTACTTGGTTTGTTGGTTTGTTGGTTTGTTGGTTTGTTGGTTTGTTGGCTTGTTGGTTTGTTGGCTTATTGGTTTGTTGGTTTGTTGGTTTGTTGGTTTTTTGGTTTGTTGGTTTGTTGGTTTGTTGGCTTGTTGGTTTGTTGGTTTGTTGGTTTGTTGGTTTGTTGGTTTGTTGGCTTGTTGGCTTGTTGGTTTGTTGGTTTGTTGGCTTGTTGATTTGTTGGTTTGTTGGCTTGTTGGCTTGTTGCTTTTTTGGTTTGTTGGTTTGTTGGTTTGTTGGTTTGTTGGTTTATTTGTTTGTTGGTTTGTTGGCTTGTTGGTTTGTTGGTTTGTTAGTTTGTTGGTTTGTTGGCTTGTTGGTTTGTTGGTTTGTTGGTTTGTTGGCTTGTTGGTTTGTTGGTTTGTTGCTTTGTTGGTTTGTTGGTTTGTTGGGTTTTTTGGTTTGTTGGTTTATTTGTTTGTTGGTTTGTTGGCTTGTTGGTTTGTTGGTTTGTTGGCTTGTTGATTTGTTGGTTTGTTGGCTTGTTGGCTTGTTGCTTTTTTGGTTTGTTGGTTTGTTGGTTTGTTGGTTTGTTGGTTTATTTGTTTGTTGGTTTGTTGGCTTGTTGGTTTGTTGGTTTGTTAGTTTGTTGGTTTGTTGGCTTGTTGGTTTGTTGGTTTGTTGGTTTGTTGGCTTGTTGGTTTGTTGGTTTGTTGCTTTGTTGGTTTGTTGGTTTGTTGGGTTTTTTGGTTTGTTGGTTTATTTGTTTGTTGGTTTGTTGGCTTGTTGGTTTGTTGGTTTGTTGACTAGTTGGTTTGTTGGTTTGTTGGCTTGTTGGTTTGTTGGCTTGTTGGTTTTTTGGTTTGTTGGTTTGTTGGCTTGTTGGTTTGTTGGTTTGTTGGTTTGTTGGTTTGTTGGCTTGTTGGTTTGTTGGTTTGTTAGTTTGTTGGCTTTTTGGTTACTTGGTTTGTTGGTTTGTTGGTTTGTTGGCTTGTTGGCATGTTGGTTTGTTGGTTTGTTGGCTTGTTGGTTTGTTGGTTTGTTGGCTTGTTGGCTTGTTGCTTTCTTGGTTTGTTGGTTTGTTGGCTTGTTGGTTTGTTGGCTTGTTGGCTTGTTGGTTTGTTAGTTTGTTGGCTTTTTGGTTACATGGTTTGTTGGTTTGTTGGCTTGTTGGTTTGTTGGTTTATTGGTTTGTTGGTTTGTTGGTTTGTTGGTTTTTTGGTTTGTTGGTTTGTTGGTTTGTTGGCTTGTTGGTTTGTTGGTTTGTTGGTTGGTTGGTTTATTTGTTTGTTGGTTTGTTGGCTTGTTGGTTTGTTGGTTTGTTGGTTTGTTGGTTTGTTGGCTTGTTGGTTTGTTGGTTTGTTGGCTTGTTGGCTTATTAGTTTGTTGGCTTGTTGGCTAGTTGCTTTTTTGGTTTGTTGGTTTGTTGGCTTGTTGGCTTGTTGGTTTGTTAGTTTGTTGGCTTTTTGGTTACTTGGTTTGTTGGTTTATTGGTTTGTTGGCTTGTTGGTTTGTTGGCTTGTTGGTTTGTTGGTTTGTTGGTTTGTTGGCTTGTTGGCATGTTGGTTTGTTGGTTTGTTGGTTTGTTGGTTTGTTGGTTTGTTGGTTTGTTGGATTTTTGGTTTGTTGGTTTATTTGTTTGTTGGTTTGTGGGCTTGTTGGTTTGTTGGTTTGTTGGTTTGTTGGCTTGTTGGTTTGTTGGTTTGTTGGCTTGTTGGCTTGTTGGTTTGTTGGTTTGTTGGTTTGTTGGTTTGTTGGCTTGTTGGTTTGTTGGTTTGTTGGTTTGTTGGTTTGTTGGCTGTTTGGCTTGTTGGTTTGTTGGTTTGTTGGTTTTTGGTTTGTTGGTTTGTTGGTTTGTTGGTTTGTTGGTTTGTTGGTTTGTTGGTTTATTTGTTTGTTGGTTTGTTGGTTTATTTGTTTGTTGGTTTGTTGGCTTGTTGGTTTGTTGTTTTGTTGGTTTGGTCGCTTGTTGGTTTGTTGGCTTGTTGGCTTGTTGCTTTGTTGGTTTGTTGGTTTGTTGGCTTGTTGGCTTGTTGGTTTGTTAGTTTGTTGGCTTGTTGGCTTGTTGGTTTGTTGGTTTGTTGGTTTGTTGGTTTGTTGGCTTGTTGGTTTGTTGGTTTGTTGGTTTGTTGGTTTGTTGGCTGTTTGGCTTGTTGGTTTGTTGGTTTGTTGGTTTTTGGTTTGTTGGTTTGTTGGTTTGTTGGTTTGTTGGTTTGTTGGTTTGTTGGTTTATTTGTTTGTTGGTTTGTTGGTTTATTTGTTTGTTGGTTTGTTGGCTTGTTGGTTTGTTGTTTTGTTGGTTTGGTCGCTTGTTGGTTTGTTGGCTTGTTGGCTTGTTGCTTTGTTGGTTTGTTGGTTTGTTGGCTTGTTGGCTTGTTGGTTTGTTAGTTTGTTGGCTTTTTGGTTATTTGGTTTGTTGGTTTGTTGGTTTGTTGGCTTGTTGGTTTGTTGGCTTGTTGGTTTGTTGGTTTGTTGGTTTGTTGGCTTGTTGGCTTGTTGCTTTGTTGGCTTGTTGGCTTGTTGGTTTGTTGGTTTGTTTGCTTGTTGGTTACTTAGTTTGTTGGTTTGTTGGTTTGTTGGTTTGTTGGTGTGTTGGTTTGTTGGTTTGTTGGCTTGTTGGCTTGTTGGTTTGTTGGTTAGTTCGTTTGTTGGTTTGTTAGTTTGTTGGTTTGTTGGCTTGTTGGCTTGTTGGCTTGTTGGCTTGTTGGTTTGTTGGTTTTTTGGTTTGTTGGTTTGTTGGTTAGTTGGTTTGTTGGTTTGTTGGTTTATTTGTTTGTTGGTTTTTTGGCTTGTTGGTTTGTTGGTTTGTTGGTTTGTTGGCTTGTTGGTTTGTTGGTTTGTTGCTTTGTTGGTTTGTTGGTTTGTTGGGTTTTTTGGTTTGTTGGTTTATTTGTTTGTTGGTTTGTTGGCTTGTTGGTTTGTTGGTTTGTTGACTTGTTGGTTTGTTGGTTTGTTGGTTTGTTGGCTTGTTGGTTTGTTGGCTTGTTGGTTTGTTGGTTTGTTGGTTTGTTGGCTTGTTGGTTTGTTGGTTTGTTGGTTTGTTGGCTTGTTGGTTTGTTGGTTTGTTGGTTTGTTGGCTTGTTGGCTTGTTGCTTTGTTCGTTTGATGGTTTGTTGGTTTGTTGGTTTTTTGGTTTGTTGGTTTGTTGGTTTGTTGGCTTGTTGGCTTGTTGGCTTGTTGGTTTGTTGGTTTTTTGGTTTGTTGGTTTGTTGGTTTGTTGGTTTGTTGGTTTGTTGGTTTATTTGTTTGTTGGTTTGTTGGCTTGTTGGTTTGTTGGTTTGTTGGTTTGTTGGTTTGTTGGTTACTTGGTTTGTTGGTTTGTTGGTTTGTTGGTTTGTTGGTTTGTTGGCTTGTTGGTTTGTTGGCTTATTGGTTTGTTGGTTTGTTGGTTTGTTGGTTTTTTGGTTTGTTGGTTTGTTGGTTTGTTGGCTTGTTGGTTTGTTGGTTTGTTGGTTTGTTGGTTTGTTGGTTTGTTGGCTTGTTGGCTTGTTGGTTTGTTGGTTTGTTGGCTTGTTGATTTGTTGGTTTGTTGGCTTGTTGGCTTGTTGCTTTTTTGGTTTGTTGGTTTGTTGGTGTGTTGGTTTGTTGGTTTATTTGTTTGTTGGTTTGTTGGCTTGTTGGTTTGTTGGTTTGTTAGTTTGTTGGTTTGTTGGCTTGTTGGTTTGTTGGTTTGTTGGTTTGTTGGCTTGTTGGTTTGTTGGTTTGTTGCTTTGTTGGTTTGTTGGTTTGTTGGGTTTTTTGGTTTGTTGGTTTATTTGTTTGTTGGTTTGTTGGCTTGTTGGTTTGTTGGTTTGTTGACTTGTTGGTTTGTTGGTTTGTTGGTTTGTTGGATTGTTGGTTTGTTGGCTTGTTGGTTTGTTGGTTTGTTGGTTTGTTGGCTTGTTGGTTTGTTGGTTTGTTGGTTTGTTGGCTTGTTGGTTTGTTGGTTTGTTGGCTTGTTGGCTTGTTGGCTTGTTGCTTTGTTCGTTTGATGGTTTGTTGGTTTGTTGGTTTTTTGGTTTGTTGGTTTGTTGGTTTGTTGGCTTGTTGGCTTGTTGGTTTGTTGGTTTGTTGGCTTGTTGGTTTTTTAGTTTGTTGGTTTGTTGGCTTGTTGGCTTGTTGGTTTGTTGGTTTTTTGGTTTGTTGGTTTGTTGGTTTGTTGGTTTGTTGGTTTGTTGGTTTATTTGTTTGTTGGTTTGTTGGCTTGTTGGTTTGTTGGTTTGTTGGTTTGTTGGTTTGTTGGTTACTTGGTTTGTTGGTTTGTTGGTTTGTTGGTTTGTTGGTTTGTTGGCTTGTTGGTTTGTTGGCTTATTGGTTTGTTGGTTTGTTGGTTTGTTGGTTTTTTGGTTTGTTGGTTTGTTGGTTTGTTGGCTTGTTGGTTTGTTGGTTTGTTGGTTTGTTGGTTTGTTGGTTTGTTGGCTTGTTGGCTTGTTGGTTTGTTGGTTTGTTGGCTTGTTGATTTGTTGGTTTGTTGGCTTGTTGGCTTGTTGCTTTTTTGGTTTGTTGGTTTGTTGGTTTGTTGGTTTGTTGGTTTATTTGTTTGTTGGTTTGTTGGCTTGTTGGTTTGTTGGTTTGTTAGTTTGTTGGTTTGTTGGCTTGTTGGCTTGTTGGCTTGTTGGTTTGTTGGTTTTTTGGTTTGTTGGTTTGTTGGTTTGCTGCTTTGTTGGTTTGTTGGCTTGTTGGTTTGTTGGCTTGTTGGTTTGTTGGTTTGTTGGTTTGTTGGCTTGTTGGCTTGTTGGTTTGTTGGTTTGTTGGTTTTATGGTTTTTTGGTTTGTTGATTTGTTGGTTCGTTGGCTTGTTGGTTTGTTGGTTTGTTGGCTTGTTGGCTTGTTGGTTTGTTGGTTTGTTTGCTTGTTGGTTACTTAGTTTGTTGGTTTGTTGGTTTGTTGGTTTGTTGGTGTGTTGGTTTGTTGGTTTGTTGGCTTGTTGGCTTGTTGGTTTGTTGGTTAGTTCGTTTGTTGGTTTGTTAGTTTGTTGGTTTGTTGGCTTGTTGGCTTGTTGGCTTGTTGGCTTGTTGGTTTGTTGGTTTTTTGGTTTGTTGGTTTGTTGGTTAGTTGGTTTGTTGGTTTGTTGGTTTATTTGTATGTTGGTTTTTTGGCTTGTTGGTTTGTTGGTTTGTTGGTTTGTTGGCTTGTTGGTTTGTTGGTTTGTTGCTTTGTTGGTTTGTTTGTTTGTTGGGTTTTTTGGTTTGTTGGTTTATTTGTTTGTTGGTTTGTTGGCTTGTTGGTTTGTTGGTTTGTTGACTTGTTGGTTTGTTGGTTTGTTGGTTTGTTGGCTTGTTGGTTTGTTGGCTTGTTGGTTTGTTGGTTTGTTGGTTTGTTGGTTTGTTGGCTTGTTGGTTTGTTGGTTTGTTGGCTTGTTGGCTTGTTGGCTTGTTGCTTTGTTCGTTTGATGGTTTGTTGGTTTGTTGGTTTTTTGGTTTGTTGGTTTGTTGGTTTGTTGGCTTGTTGGCTTGTTGGTTTGTTGGTTTGTTGGCTTGTTGGTTTTTTAGTTTGTTGGTTTGTTGGCTTGTTGGCTTGTTGGTTTGTTGGTTTTTTGGTTTGTTGGTTTGTTGGTTTGTTGGTTTGTTGGTTTGTTGGTTTATTTGTTTGTTGGTTTGTTGGCTTGTTGGTTTGTTGGTTTGTTGGTTTGTTGGTTTGTTGGTTACTTGGTTTGTTGGTTTGTTGGTTTGTTGGGTTGTTGGTTTGTTGGCTTGTTGGTTTGTTGGCTTATTGGTTTGTTGGTTTGTTGGTTTGTTGGTTTGTTGGTTTTTTGGTTTGTTGGTTTGTTGGTTTGTTGGCTTGTTGGTTTGTTGGTTTGTTGGTTTGTTGGTTTGTTGGCTTGTTGGCTTGTTGGTTTGTTGGTTTGTTGGCTTGTTGATTTGTTGGTTTGTTGGCTTGTTGGCTTGTTGCTTTTTTGGTTTGTTGGTTTGTTGGTTTGTTGGTTTGTTGGTTTATTTGTTTGTTGGTTTGTTGGCTTGTTGGTTTGTTGGTTTGTTAGTTTGTTGGTTTGTTGGCTTGTTGGCTTGTTGGCTTGTTGGTTTGTTGGTTTTTTGGTTTGTTGGTTTGTTGGTTTGCTGCTTTGTTGGTTTGTTGGTTTGTTGGTTTGTTGGTTTATTTGTTTGTTGGTTTGTTGGCTTGTTGGTTTGTTGGTTTGTTGGTTTGTTGGTTTATTGGTTTGTTGGTTTTTTGGTTTGTTGCTTTATTTGTTTGTTGGTTTGTTGGTTTGTTGGTTTGTTGGCTTGTTGGTTTGTTGGTTTAATGGTTTCTTGGCTTGTTGGTTTGTTGGTTTGTTGGCTTGTTGGTTTGTTGGTTTGTTGGTTTGTTGGCTTGTTGGCTTATTGGTTTGTTGGTTAGTTGGCTTGTTGGTTTGTTCGTTTGTTGGCTTGTTGGCTTGTTGGCGTGTTGCTTTTTTCGTTTGATGGTTTGTTGGTTTGTTGGTTTTTTGGTTTGTTGGGGTTTTGGTTTGTTGGCTTGTTGGCTTGTTGGTTTGTTGGTTTGTTGGCTTGTTGGTTTGTTAGTTTGTTGGTTTGTTGGCTTGTTGGCTTGTTGGTTTGTTGGTTTTTTGGTTTGTTGTTTTGTTGGTTTGTTGGTTCGTTGGTTTGTTGGCTTGTTGGCTTGTTGGTTTGTTGGTTTGTTGGTTTGTTGGCTTGTTGGTTTGTTAGTTTGTTGGTTGTTGGCTTGTTGGCTTGTTGGTTTGTTGGTTTTTTGGTTTGTTGGCTTGTTGGTTTGTTGGCTTGTTGGCTTGTTGGCTTGTTGGTTTGTTGGTTTGTTGGTTTGTTGGCTTGTTGGTTTGTTGGTTTTTTGGCTTGTTGGTTTGTTAGTTTGTTGGTTTGTTGGTTTGTTGGTTTGTTGGTTTGTTGGTTTATTTGTTTGTTGGTTTGTTGGTTTGTTGGTTTGTTGGTTTGTTGGCTTGTTGGTTTGTTGGCTTGTTGGTTTGTTGGTTTGTTGGTATGTTGGTTTTTCGGTTTATTGGTTTATTTGTTTGTTGGTTTGTTGGCTTGTTGGTTTGTTGGTTTGTTGGCTTGTTGGCTTGTTGGTTTGTTGTTGTGTTGGTTTTTTGGTTTGTTGGCTTGTTGGTTTGTTGGTGTGTTGGTTTTTTGGTTTGTTGGTTTGTTGGTTTGGTGGATTGTTAATTTGTTGGTTTTTTTGTTTGTTGGCTTGTTGGCTTGTTGGTATGTTGGTTTGTTGGTTTGTTGGCTTGTTAGTTTGTTGGTTTTGTGGCTTGTTGGCTTGTTACTTTGTTGGTTTGTTGGTTTGTTGGCTTGTTGGTTTGTTGGCTTGTTGGCTTGTTGGTTTGTTAGTTTGTTGGCTTTTTGGTTACTTGGTTTGTTGGTTTGTTGGTTTGTTGGTTTGTTCGCTTGTTGGCTTGTTGCTTTCTCGGTTTGTTGGTTTGTTGGCTTGTTGGTTTGTTGGCTTGTTGGCTTGTTGGTTTGTTAGTTTGTTGGCTTTTTGGTTACTTGGTTTGTTGGTTTGTTGGTTTGTTGGCTTGTTGGCTTGTTGGTTTGTTGGTTTGTTGGCTTGTTGGTTTGTTGGTTTGTTGGCTTGTTGGCTTGTTGCTTTCTTGGTTTGTTGGTTTGTTGGCTTGTTGGTTTGTTGGCTTGTTGGTTTGTTAGTTTGGTGGCTTTTTGGTTACTTGGTTTGTTGGTTTGTTGGTTTGTTGGTTTGTTGGCTTGTTGGTTTGCTGGTTTATTGGTTTGTTGGTTTGTTGGTTTGTTGGTTTTTTGGTTTGTTGGTTTGTTGGTTTGTTGGCTTGTTGTTTTGTTGGTTTGTTGGTTTGTTGGTTTATTTGTTTGTTGGTTTGTTGGCTTGTTGGTTTGTTGGTTTGTTGGTTTGTTGGCTTGTTGGCTTGTTGGTTTGTTGGTTTGTTGGTTTGTTGGCTTGTTGGTTTGTTGGTTTTTTGGTTTGTTGGTTTATTTGTTTGTTGGTTTGTTGGCTTGTTGGTTTGTTGGTTTGTTGGTTTGTTGGCTTGTTGGTTTGTTGGTTTGTTGGCTTGTTGGCTTGTTGGTTTGTTGGTTTGTTGGTTTGTTGGTTTGTTGGCTTGTTGGTTTGTTGGTTTGTGGGTTTGTTGGCTTGTTGGCTTGTTGGTTTATTGGTTTGTTGGTTTTTTGGTTTGTTGGTTTGTTGGTTTGTTGGTTTGTTGGTTTGTTGGTTTATTTGTTTGTTGGTTTGTTGGTTTATTTGTTTGTTGGTTTGTTGGCTTGTTGGTTTGTTGGTTTGTTGGTTTATTGGCTTGTTGGTTTGTTGGCTTGTTGGCTTGTTGCTTTGTTGGTTTGTTGGTTTGTTGGCTTGTTGGTTTGTTGGTTTGTTAGTTTGTTGGCTTTTTGGTTACTTGGTTTGTTGGTTTGTTGGTTTGTTGGCTTGTTGGTTTGTTGGCTTGTTGGTTTGTTGGCTTGTTGGCTTGTTGGTTTGTTGGTTTGTTGGTTTGTTGGTTTGTTGGTTTGTTGGCTTGTGGGTTTGTTGGTTTGTTTGCTTGTTGGTTACTTAGTTTGTTGGTTTGTTGGTTTGTTGGTTTGTTGGTTTGTTGGTTTGTTGGCTTGTTGGCTTGTTGGTTTGTTGGTTAGTTCGTTTGTTGGTTTGTTAGTTTGTTGGTTTGTTGGCTTGTTGGCTTGTTGGTTTGTTGGTTTTTTGGTTTGTTGGTTTGTTGGTTAGTTGGTTTGTTGGTTTGTTGGTTTATTTGTTTGTTGGTTTGTTGGCTTGTTGGTTTGTTGGTTTGTTGGTTTGTTGGCTTCTTGGTTTGTTGGTTTGTTGGTTTGTTGGTTTGTTGGTTTGTTGGTTTGTTGGTTTTTTGTTTTGTTGGTTTATTTGTTTGTTGGTTTGTTGGCTTGTTGGTTTGTTGGTTTGTTGGCTTGTTGGTTTGTTGGTTTGTTAGTTTGTTGGCTTGTTGGTTTGTTGGCTTGTTGGTTTGTTGGTTTGTTGGTTTGTTGGCTTGTTGGTTTGTTGGTTAGTTGGCTTGTTGGTTTGTTGGTTTGTTGGCTTGTTGGCTTGTTGGCTTGTTGCTTTGTTCGTTTGATGGTTTGTTGGTTTGTTGGTTTTTTGGTTTGTTGGTTTGTTGGTTTGTGGGCTTGTTGGCTTGTTGGTTTGTTCGTTTGTTGGCTTGTTGGCTTGTTAGTTTGTTGGTTTGTTGGCTTGTTGGCTTGTTGGTTTTTTGGTTTTTTGGTTTGTTGGTTTGTTGGTTTGTTGGTTTGTTGGTTTGTTGGTTTATTTGTTTGTTGGTTTGTTGGCTTGTTGGTTTGTTGGCTTGTTGGTTTGTTGGTTTGTTGGTTACTTGGTTTTTTGGTTTGTTGGTTTGTTGGTTTATTTGTTTGTTGGTTTGTTGGCTTGTTGGTTTGTTGGTTTGTTGGTTTGTTGGTTTGTTGGCTTGTTGGTTTGTTGGCTTATTGGCTTATTGGTTTGTTGGTTTGTTGGCTGGTTGGCTTGTTGGTTTGTTGGCTTGTTGGCTTGTTGGTTTGTTGGTTTGTTGGCTTGTTGGTTTGTTGGTTTGTTGGCTTGTTGGCTTGTTGCTTTTTTGGTTTGTTGGTTTGTTGGCTTGTTGGCTTGTTGGTTTGTTAGTTTGTTGGCTTTTTGGTTACTTGGTTTGTTGGTTTGTTGGCTTGTTGGTTTGTTGGCTTGTTGGCTTGTTGGTTTGTTGGTTTGTTGGTTTGTTGGCTTGTTGGCATGTTGGTTTGTTGGTTTGTTGGTTTGTTGGTTTGTTGGTTTGTTGGTTTTTTGGTTTGTTGGTTTATTTGTTTGTTGGTTTGTTGGCTTGTTGGTTTGTTGGTTTGTTGGTTTGTTGGCTTGTTGGTTTGTTGGTTTGTTGGCTTGTTGGCTTGTTGGTTTGTTGGTTTGTTGGTTTGTTGGTTTGTTGGCTTGTTGGTTTGTTGGTTTGTTGGTTTGTTGGTTTGTTGGTTTATTTGTTTGTTGGTTTGTTGGTTTGTTGGTTTATTTGTTTGTTGGTTTGTTGGCTTGTTGGTTTGTTGGTTTGTTGGTTTGTTGGCTTGTTGGTTTGTTGGCTTGTTGGCTTGTTGCTTTGTTGGTTTGTTGGTTTGTTGGCTTGTTGGCTTGTTGGTTTGTTAGTTTGTTGGCTTTTTGGTTACTTGGTTTGTTGGTTTGTTGGTTTGTTGGTTTGTTGGCTTGTTGGTTTGTTGGCTTGTTGGTTTGTTGGTTTGTTGGTTTGTTGGCTTGTTGGCTTGTTGGTTTGTTGGTTTGTTGGTTTGTTGGTTTGTTGGTTTTTTGGTTTGTTGATTTGTTGGTTTGTTGGCTTGTTGGTTTGTTGGTTTGTTGACTTGTTGGCTTGTTGGTTTGTTGGTTTGTTTGCTTGTTGGTTACTTAGTTTGTTGGTTTGTTGGTTTGTTGGTTTGTTGGTTTGTTGGCTTGTTGGCTTGTTGGTTTGTTGGTTAGTTCGTTTGCTGGTTTGTTAGTTTGTTGGTTTGTTGGCTTGTTAGCTTGTTGGCTTTTTGGTTTGTTGGTTTTTTGGTTTGTTGGCTTGTCGGTTAGTTGGTTTGTTGGTTTTTTGGTTTATTTGTTTGTTGGTTTGTTGGTTTGTTGGTTTGTTGGTTTGTTGGTTTGTTGGTTTGTTGGCTTGTTGGCTTGTTGGTTTGTTGTTGTGTTGGTTTTTTGGTTTGTTGGGTTGTTGGTTTGTTGGTGTGTTGGTTTTTTGGTTTGTTGGTTTGTTGGTTTGTTGGATTGTTAATTTGTTGGTTTTTTTGTTTGTTGGCTTGTTGGCTTGTTGGTTTGTTGGTTTGTTGGTTTGTTGGCTTGTTAGTTTGTTGGTTTGTTGGCTTGTTGGCTTGTTGCTTTGTTGGTTTGTTGGTTTGTTGGCTTGTTGGTTTGTTGGCTTGTTGGCTTGTTGGTTTGTTAGTTTGTTGGCTTTTTGGTTACTTGGTTTGTTGGTTTGTTGGTTTGTTGGTTTGTTGGCTTGTTGGTTTGTTGGTTTGTTGGTCTGTTGGTTTGTTGGTTTATTTGTTTGTTGGTTTGTTGGCTTGTTGGTTTGTTGGTTTGTTGGTTTGTTGGTTTGTTGGCTTGTTGGTTTGTTGGTTTGTTAGTTTGTTGGCTTTTTGGTTACTTGGTTTGTTGGTTTGTTGGTTTGTTGGCTTGTTGGCATGTTGGTTTGTTGGTTTGTTGGCTTGTTGGTTTGTTGGTTTGTTGGCTTGTTGGCTTGTTGCTTTCTTGGTTTGTTGGTTTGTTGGCTTGTTGGTTTGTTGGCTTGTTGGCTTGTTGGTTTGTTAGTTTGTTGGCTTTTTGGTTACATAGTTTGTTGGTTTGTTGGCTTGTTGGTTTGTTGGTTTATTGGTTTGGTGGTTTGTTGGTTTGTTGGTTTTTTGGTTTGTTGGTTTGTTGGTTTGTTGGCTTGTTGGTTTGTTGGTTTGTTGGTTGGTTGGTTTATTTGTTTGTTGGTTTGTTGGCTTGTTGGTTTGTTGGTTTGTTGGTTTGTTGGTTTGTTGGCTTGTTGGTTTGTTGGTTTGTTGGCTTGTTGGCTTATTATTTTGTTGGTTTGTTGACTTGTTGGCTTGTTGGTTTGTTGGTTTGTTGGTTTGTTGGTTTGTTGGCCTGTTGGTTTGTTGGTTTGTTGGCATGTTGGTTTGTTGGTTTGTTGGTTTGTTGGCTTGTTGACTTGTTGGTTTGTTGGTTTGTTGGCTTGTTGGTTTGTTGGTTTGTTGGCTTGTTGGCTAGTTGCTTTTTTGGTTTGTTGGTTTGTTGGCTTGTTGGCTTGTTGGTTTGTTAGTTTGTTGGCTTTTTGGTTACTTGGTTTGTTGGTTTATTGGTTTGTTGGCTTGTTGGTTTGTTGGCTTGTTGGTTTGTTGGTTTGTTGGTTTGTTGGCTTGTTGGCATGTTGGTTTGTTGGTTTGTTGGTTTGTTGGTTTGTTGGTTTGTTGGTTTGTTGGATTTTTGGTTTGTTGGTTTATTTGTTTGTTGGTTTGTGGGCTTGTTGGTTTGTTGGTTTGTTGGTTTGTTGGCTTGTTGGTTTGTTGGTTTGTTGGCTTGTTGGCTTGTTGGTTTGTTGGTTTGTTGGTTTGTTGGTTTGTTGGCTTGTTGGTTTGTTGGTTTGTTGGTTTGTTGGCTGTTTGGCTTGTTGGTTTGTTGGTTTGTTGGTTTTTTGGTTTGTTGGTTTGTTGGTTTGTTGGTTTGTTGGTTTATTTGTTTGTTGGTTTGTTGGTTTATTTGTTTGTTGGTTTGTTGGCTTGTTGGTTTGTTGTTTTGTTGGTTTGGTGGCTTGTTGGTTTGTTGGCTTGTTGGCTTGTTGCTTTGTTGGTTTGTTGGTTTGTTGGCTTGTTGGCTTGTTGGTTTGTTAGTTTGTTGGCTTTTTGGTTATTTGGTTTGTTGGTTTGTTGGCTTGTTGGTTTGTTGGCTTGTTGGTTTGTTGGTTTGTTGGTTTGTTGGCTTGTTGGCTTGTTAGTTTGTTGGTTTGTTGGTTTCTTGGTTTGTTGGTTTGTTGGTTTGTTGGTTTGTTGGTTTGTTGGTTTTATGGTTTTTTGGTTTGTTGATTTGTTGGTTCGTTGGCTTGTTGGTTTGTTGGTTTGTTGGCTTGTTGGCTTGTTGGTTTGTTGGTTTGTTTGCTTGTTGGTTACTTAGTTTGTTGGTTTGTTGGTTTGTTGGTTTGTTGGTTTGTTGGTTTGTTGGTTTGTTGGCTTGTTGGCTTGTTGGTTTGTTGGTTAGTTCGTTTATTGGTTTGTTAGTTTGTTGGTTTGTTGGCTTGTTGGCTTGTTGGCTTGTTGGTTTGTTGGTTTTTTGGTTTGTTGGTTTGTTGGTTAGTTGGTTTGTTGGTTTGTTGGTTTATTTGTTTGTTGGTTTTTTGGCTTGTTGGTTTGTTGGTTTGTTGGTTTGTTGGCTTGTTGGTTTGTTGGTTTGTTGCTTTGTTGGTTTGTTGGTTTGTTGGGTTTTTTCGTTTGTTGGTTTATTTGTTTGTTGGTTTGTTGGCTTGTTGGTTTGTTGGTTTGTTGACTTGTTGGTTTGTTGGTTTGTTGGTTTGTTGGCTTGTTGGTTTGTTGGCTTGTTGGTTTGTTGGTTTGTTGGTTTGTTGGCTTGTTGGTTTGTTGGTTTGTTGGTTTGTTGGCTTGTTGGTTTGTTGGTTTGTTGGCTTGTTGGCTTGTTGGCTTGTTGCTTTGTTCGTTTGATGGTTTGTTGGTTTTTTGGTTTGTTGGTTTGTTGGTTTGTTGGCTTGTTGGCTTGTTGGTTTGTTGGTTTGTTGGCTTGTTGGTTTTTTAGTTTGTTGGTTTGTTGGCTTGTTGGCTTGTTGGTTTGTTGGTTTTTTGGTTTGTTGGTTTGTTGGTTTGTTGGTTTGTTGGTTTGTTGGTTTATTTGTTTGTTGGTTTGTTGGCTTGTTGGTTTGTTGGTTTGTTGGTTTGTTGGTTTGTTGGTTACTTGGTTTGTTGGTTTGTTGGTTTGTTGGTTTGTTGGCTTGTTGGTTTGTTGGCTTATTGGATTGTTGGTTTGTTGGTTTGTTGGTTTTTTGGTTTGTTGGTTTGTTGGTTTGTTGGCTTGTTGGTTTGTTGGTTTGTTGGTTTGTTGGTTTGTTGGTTTGTTGGCTTGTTGGCTTGTTGGTTTGTTGGTTTGTTGGCTTCTTGATTTGTTGGTTTGTTGGCTTGTTGGCTTGTTGCTTTTTTGGTTTGTTGGTTTGTTGGTTTGTTGGTTTGTTGGTTTGTTAGTTTGTTGGTTTGTTGGCTTGTTGGCTTGTTGGTTTGTTGGTTTGTTGGCTTGTTGATTTGTTGGTTTGTTGGCTTGTTGGCTTGTTGCTTTTTTGGTTTGTTGGTTTGTTGGTTTGTTGGTTTGTTGGTTTGTTGGTTTATTTGTTTGTTGGTTTGTTGGCTTGTTGGTTTGTTGGTTTGTTAGTTTGTTGGTTTGTTGGCTTGTTGGCTTGTTGGCTTGTTGGTTTGTTGGTTTTTTGGTTTGTTGGTTTGTTGGTTTGCTGGTTTGTTGGTTTGTTGGTTTGTTGGTTTGTTGGTTTATTTGTTTGTTGGTTTGTTGGCTTGTTGGTTTGTTGGTTTGTTGGTTTGTTGGTTTGTTGGTTTGTTGGTTTTTTGGTTTGTTGGTTTATTTGTTTGTTGGTTTGTTGGTTTGTTGGTTTGTTGGCTTGTTGGTTTGTTGGTTTAATGGTTTGTTGGCTTGTTGGTTTGTTGGTTTGTTGGTTTGTTGGCTTGTTGGTTTGTTGGTTTGTTGGCTTGTTGGTTTGTTGGTTTGTTAGTTTGTTGGCTTGTTGGTTTGTTGGCTTGTTGGTTTGTTGGTTTGTTGGTTTGTTGGCTTGTTGGTTTGTTGGTTAGTTGGCTTGTTGGTTTGTTGGTTTGTTGGCTTGTTGGCTTGTTGGCTTGTTGCTTTGTTCGTTTGATGGTTTGTTGGTTTGTTGGTTTTTTGGTTTGTTGGTTTGTTGGTTTGTGGGCTTGTTGGCTTGTTGGTTTGTTCGTTTGTTGGCTTGTTGGCTTGTTAGTTTGTTGGTTTGTTGGCTTGTTGGCTTGTTGGTTTTTTGGTTTTTTGGTTTGTTGGTTTGTTGGTTTGTTGGTTTGTTGGTTTGTTGGTTTATTTGTTTGTTGGTTTGTTGGCTTGTTGGTTTGTTGGCTTGTTGGTTTGTTGGTTTGTTGGTTACTTGGTTTTTTGGTTTGTTGGTTTGTTGGTTTGTTGGCTTGTTGGTTTGTTGGTTTGTTGGTTTGTTGGTTTATTTGTTTGTTGGTTTGTTGGCTTGTTGGTTTGTTGGTTTGTTGGTTTGTTGGTTTGTTGGCTTGTTGGTTTTTTGGTTTTTTGGTTTGTTGGTTTGTTGGTTTGTTGGTTTGTTGGTTTGTTGGTTTATTTGTTTGTTGGTTTGTTGGCTTGTTGGTTTGTTGGCTTGTTGGTTTGTTGGTTTGTTGGTTACTTGGTTTTTTGGTTTGTTGGTTTGTTGGTTTGTTGGCTTGTTGGTTTGTTGGTTTGTTGGTTTGTTGGTTTATTTGTTTGTTGGTTTGTTGGCTTGTTGGTTTGTTGGTTTGTTGGTTTGTTGGTTTGTTGGCTTGTTGGTTTGTTGGCTTATTGGCTTATTGGTTTGTTGGTTTGTTGGCTTGTTGGCTTGTTGGTTTGTTGGCTTGTTGGCTTGTTGGTTTGTTGGTTTGTTGGCTTGTTGGTTTGTTGGTTTGTTGGCTTGTTGGCTTGTTGCTTTTTTGGTTTGTTGGTTTGTTGGCTTGTTGGCTTGTTGGTTTGTTAGTTTGTTGGCTTTTTGGTTACTTGGTTTGTTGGTTTGTTGGCTTGTTGGTTTGTTGGCTTGTTGGCTTGTTGGTTTGTTGGTTTGTTGGTTTGTTGGCTTGTTGGCATGTTGGTTTGTTGGTTTGTTGGTTTGTTGGTTTGTTGGTTTGTTGGTTTTTTGGTTTGTTGGTTTATTTGTTTGTTGGTTTGTTGGCTTGTTGGTTTGTTGGTTTGTTGGTTTGTTGGCTTGTTGGTTTGTTGGTTTGATGGTTTGTTGGCTTGTTGGCTTGTTGGTTTGTTGGTTTGTTGGTTTGTTGGTTTGTTGGCTTGTTGGTTTGTTGGTTTGTTGGTTTGTTGGTTTGTTGGTTTATTTGTTTGTTGGTTTGTTGGTTTGTTGGTTTATTTGTTTGTTGGTTTGTTGGCTTGTTGGTTTGTTGGTTTGTTGGTTTGTTGGCTTGTTGGTTTGTTGGCTTGTTGGCTTGTTGCTTTGTTGGTTTGTTGGTTTGTTGGCTTGTTGGCTTGTTGGTTTGTTAGTTTGTTGGCTTTTTGGTTACTTGGTTTGTTGGTTTGTTGGTTTGTTGGTTTGTTGGCTTGTTGGTTTGTTGGCTTGTTGGTTTGTTGGTTTGTTGGTTTGTTGGCTTGTTGGCTTGTTGGTTTGTTGGTTTGTTGGTTTGTTGGTTTGTTGGTTTTTTGGTTTGTTGATTTGTTGGTTTGTTGGCTTGTTGGTTTGTTGGTTTGTTGACTTGTTGGCTTGTTGGTTTGTTGGTTTGTTTGCTTGTTGGTTACTTAGTTTGTTGGTTTGTTGGTTTGTTGGTTTGTTGGTTTGTTGGCTTGTTGGCTTGTTGGTTTGTTGGTTAGTTCGTTTGCTGGTTTGTTAGTTTGTTGGTTTGTTGGCTTGTTAGCTTGTTGGCTTTTTGGTTTGTTGGTTTTTTGGTTTGTTGGTTTGTCGGTTAGTTGGTTTGTTGGTTTTTTGGTTTATTTGTTTGTTGGTTTGTTGGTTTGTTGGTTTGTTGGTTTGTTGGTTTGTTGGCTTGTTGGCTTGTTGGTTTGTTGTTGTGTTGGTTTTTTGGTTTGTTGGGTTGTTGGTTTGTTGGTGTGTTGGTTTTTTGGTTTGTTGGTTTGTTGGTTTGTTGGATTGTTAATTTGTTGGTTTTTTTGTTTGTTGGCTTGTTGGCTTGTTGGTTTGTTGGTTTGTTGGTTTGTTGGCTTGTTAGTTTGTTGGTTTGTTGGCTTGTTGGCTTGTTGCTTTGTTGGTTTGTTGGTTTGTTGGCTTGTTGGTTTGTTGGCTTGTTGGCTTGTTGGTTTGTTAGTTTGTTGGCTTTTTGGTTACTTGGTTTGTTGGTTTGTTGGTTTGTTGGTTTGTTGGCTTGTTGGTTTGTTGGTTTGTTGGTCTGTTGGTTTGTTGGTTTATTTGTTTGTTGGTTTGTTGGCTTGTTGGTTTGTTGGTTTGTTGGTTTGTTGGTTTGTTGGCTTGTTGGTTTGTTGGTTTGTTAGTTTGTTGGCTTTTTGGTTACTTGGTTTGTTGGTTTGTTGGTTTGTTGGCTTGTTGGCATGTTGGTTTGTTGGTTTGTTGGCTTGTTGGTTTGTTGGTTTGTTGGCTTGTTGGCTTGTTGCTTTCTTGGTTTGTTGGTTTGTTGGCTTGTTGGTTTGTTGGCTTGTTGGCTTGTTGGTTTGTTAGTTTGTTGGCTTTTTGGTTACATGGTTTGTTGGTTTGTTGGCTTGTTGGTTTGTTGGTTTATTGGTTTGGTGGTTTGTTGGTTTGTTGGTTTTTTGGTTTGTTGGTTTGTTGGTTTATTGGCTTGTTGGTTTGTTGGTTTGTTGGTTGGTTGGTTTATTTGTTTGTTGGTTTGTTGGCTTGTTGGTTTGTTGGTTTGTTGGTTTGTTGGTTTGTTGGCTTGTTGGTTTGTTGGTTTGTTGGCTTGTTGGCTTATTAGTTTGTTGGTTTGTTGACTTGTTGGCTTGTTGGTTTGTTGGTTTGTTGGTTTGTTGGTTTGTTGGCTTGTTGGTTTGTTGGTTTGTTGGCATGTTGGTTTGTTGGTTTGTTGGTTTGTTGGTTTGTTGGTTTGTTGGCTTGTTGGCTTGTTGGTTTGTTGGTTTGTTGGCTTGTTGGTTTGTTGGTTTGTTGGCTTGTTGGCTAGTTGCTTTTTTGGTTTGTTGGTTTGTTGGCTTGTTGGCTTGTTGGTTTGTTAGTTTGTTGGCTTTTTGGTTACTTGGTTTGTTGGTTTATTGGTTTGTTGGCTTGTTGGTTTGTTGGCTTGTTGGTTTGTTGGTTTGTTGGTTTGTTGGCTTGTTGGCATGTTGGTTTGTTGGTTTGTTGGTTTGTTGGTTTGTTGGTTTGTTGGTTTGTTGGATTTTTGGTTTGTTGGTTTATTTGTTTGTTGGTTTGTGGGCTTGTTGGTTTGTTGGTTTGTTGGTTTGTTGGCTTGTTGGTTTGTTGGTTTGTTGGCTTGTTGGCTTGTTGGTTTGTTGGTTTGTTGGTTTGTTGGTTTGTTGGCTTGTTGGTTTGTTGGTTTGTTGGTTTGTTGGCTGTTTGGCTTGTTGGTTTGTTGGTTTGTTGGTTTTTTGGTTTGTTGGTTTGTTGGTTTGTTGGTTTGTTGGTTTATTTGTTTGTTGGTTTGTTGGTTTATTTGTTTGTTGGTTTGTTGGCTTGTTGGTTTGTTGTTTTGTTGGTTTGGTGGCTTGTTGGTTTGTTGGCTTGTTGGCTTGTTGCTTTGTTGGTTTGTTGGTTTGTTGGCTTGTTGGCTTGTTGGTTTGTTAGTTTGTTGGCTTTTTGGTTATTTGGTTTGTTGGTTTGTTGGCTTGTTGGTTTGTTGGCTTGTTGGTTTGTTGGTTTGTTGGTTTGTTGGCTTGTTGGCTTGTTAGTTTGTTGGTTTGTTGGTTTCTTGGTTTGTTGGTTTGTTGGTTTGTTGGTTTGTTGGTTTGTTGGTTTTATGGTTTTTTGGTTTGTTGATTTGTTGGTTCGTTGGCTTGTTGGTTTGTTGGTTTGTTGGCTTGTTGGCTTGTTGGTTTGTTGGTTTGTTTGCTTGTTGGTTACTTAGTTTGTTGGTTTGTTGGTTTGTTGGTTTGTTGGTTTGTTGGTTTGTTGGTTTGTTGGCTTGTTGGCTTGTTGGTTTGTTGGTTAGTTCGTTTATTGGTTTGTTAGTTTGTTGGTTTGTTGGCTTGTTGGCTTGTTGGCTTGTTGGTTTGTTGGTTTTTTGGTTTGTTGGTTTGTTGGTTAGTTGGTTTGTTGGTTTGTTGGTTTATTTGTTTGTTGGTTTTTTGGCTTGTTGGTTTGTTGGTTTGTTGGTTTGTTGGCTTGTTGGTTTGTTGGTTTGTTGCTTTGTTGGTTTGTTGGTTTGTTGGGTTTTTTTGTTTGTTGGTTTATTTGTTTGTTGGTTTGTTGGCTTGTTGGTTTGTTGGTTTGTTGACTTGTTGGTTTGTTGGTTTGTTGGTTTGTTGGCTTGTTGGTTTGTTGGCTTGTTGGTTTGTTGGTTTGTTGGTTTGTTGGCTTGTTGGTTTGTTGGTTTGTTGGTTTGTTGGCTTGTTGGTTTGTTGGTTTGTTGGCTTGTTGGCTTGTTGGCTTGTTGCTTTGTTCGTTTGATGGTTTGTTGGTTTTTTGGTTTGTTGGTTTGTTGGTTTGTTGGCTTGTTGGCTTGTTGGTTTGTTGGTTTGTTGGCTTGTTGGTTTTTTAGTTTGTTGGCTTGTTGGCTTGTTGGTTTGTTGGTTTTTTGGTTTGTTGGTTTGTTGGTTTGTTGGTTTGTTGGTTTGTTGGTTTATTTGTTTGTTGGTTTGTTGGCTTGTTGGTTTGTTGGTTTGTTGGTTTGTTGGTTTGTTGGTTACTTGGTTTGTTGGTTTGTTGGTTTGTTGGTTTGTTGGCTTGTTGGTTTGTTGGCTTATTGGATTGTTGGTTTGTTGGTTTGTTGGTTTTTTGGTTTGTTGGTTTGTTGGTTTGTTGGCTTGTTGGTTTGTTGGTTTGTTGGTTTGTTGGTTTGTTGGTTTGTTGGCTTGTTGGCTTGTTGGTTTGTTGGTTTGTTGGCTTCTTGATTTGTTGGTTTGTTGGCTTGTTGGCTTGTTGCTTTTTTGGTTTGTTGGTTTGTTGGTTTGTTGGTTTGTTGGTTTGTTAGTTTGTTGGTTTGTTGGCTTGTTGGCTTGTTGGTTTGTTGGTTTGTTGGCTTGTTGATTTGTTGGTTTGTTGGCTTGTTGGCTTGTTGCTTTTTTGGTTTGTTGGTTTGTTGGTTTGTTGGTTTGTTGGTTTGTTGGTTTATTTGTTTGTTGGTTTGTTGGCTTGTTGGTTTGTTGGTTTGTTAGTTTGTTGGTTTGTTGGCTTGTTGGCTTGTTGGCTTGTTGGTTTGTTGGTTTTTTGGTTTGTTGGTTTGTTGGTTTGCTGGTTTGTTGGTTTGTTGGTTTGTTGGTTTGTTGGTTTATTTGTTTGTTGGTTTGTTGGCTTGTTGGTTTGTTGGTTTGTTGGTTTGTTGGTTTGTTGGTTTGTTGGTTTTTTGGTTTGTTGGTTTATTTGTTTGTTGGTTTGTTGGTTTGTTGGTTTGTTGGCTTGTTGGTTTGTTGGTTTAATGGTTTGTTGGCTTGTTGGTTTGTTGGTTTGTTGGCTTGTTGGTTTGTTGGTTTGTTGGTTTGTTGGCTTGTTGGCTTATTGGTTTGTTGGTTAGTTGGCTTGTTGGTTTGTTGGTTTGTTGGCTTGTTGGCTTGTTGGCGTGTTGCTTTTTTCGTTTGATGGTTTGTTGGTTTGTTGGTTTTTTGGTTTGTTGGGGTTTTGGTTTGTTGGCTTGTTGGCTTGTTGGTTTGTTGGTTTGTTGGCTTGTTGGTTTGTTAGTTTGTTGGTTTGTTGGCTTGTTGGCTTGTTGGTTTGTTGGTTTTTTGGTTTGTTGTTTTGTTGGTTTGTTGGTTTATTGGTTTGTTGGTTTATTTGTTTGTTGGTTTGTTGGCTTGTTGGTTTGTTGGTTTGTTGGTTTGTTGGTTTGTTGGTTTGTTGGCTTGTTGGTTCGTTGGTTTGTTGGCTTGTTGGCTTGTTGGTTTGTTGGTTTGTTGGTTTGTTGGCTTGTTGGTTTGTTAGTTTGTTGGTTGTTGGCTTGTTGGCTTGTTGGTTTGTTGGTTTTTTGGTTTGTTGGCTTGTTGGTTTGTTGGCTTGTTGGCTTGTTGGCTTGTTGGTTTGTTGGTTTGTTGGTTTGTTGGCTTGTTGGTTTGTTGGTTTGTTGGCTTGTTGGTTTGTTAGTTTGTTGGTTTGTTGGTTTGTTGGTTTGTTGGTTTGTTGGTTTATTTGTTTGTTGGTTTGTTGGTTTGTTGGTTTGTTGGTTTGTTGGCTTGTTGGTTTGTTGGCTGGTTTGTTGGTTTGTTGGCTTGTTGGCTTGTTGGTTTGTTGTTGTGTTGGTTTTTTGGTTTGTTGGCTTGTTGGTTTGTTGGTGTGTTGGTTTTTTGGTTTGTTGGTTTGTTGGTTTGGTGGATTGTTAATTTGTTGGTTTTTTTGTTTGTTGGCTTGTTGGCTTGTTGGTTTGTTGGTTTGTTGGTTTGTTGGCTTGTTAGTTTGTTGGTTTGGTGGCTTGTTGGCTTGTTACTTTGTTGGTTTGTTGGTTTGTTGGCTTGTTGGTTTGTTGGCTTGTTGGCTTGTTGGTTTGTTAGTTTGTTGGTTTTTTGGTTTGTTGGTTTGTCGGTTAGTTGGTTTGTTGGTTTGTTGGTTTATTTGTTTGTTGGTTTTTTGGCTTGTTGGTTTGTTGGTTTGTTGGTTTGTTGGCTTGTTGGTTTGTTGGTTTGTTGCTTTGTTGGTTTGTTGGTTTGTTGGGTTTTTTGGTTTGTTGGTTTATTTGTTTGTTGGTTTGTTGGCTTGTTGGTTTGTTGGTTTGTTGACTTGTTGGTTTGTTGGTTTGTTGGTTTGTTGGCTTGTTGGTTTGTTGGCTTGTTGGTTTGTTGGTTTGTTGGTTTGTTGGCTTGTTGGTTTGTTGGTTTGTTGGCTTGTTGGCTTGTTGGCTTGTTGCTTTGTTCGTTTGATGGTTTGTTGGTTTGTTGGTTTTTTGGTTTGTTGGTTTGTTGGTTTGTTGGCTTGTTGGCTTGTTGGTTTGTTGGTTTGTTGGCTTGTTGGTTTTTTAGTTTGTTGGTTTGTTGGCTTGTTGGCTTGTTGGTTTGTTGGTTTTTTGGTTTGTTGGTTTGTTGGTTTGTTGGTTTGTTGGTTTGTTGGTTTATTTGTTTGTTGGTTTGTTGGCTTGTTGGTTTGTTTGTTTGTTGGTTTGTTGGTTTGTTGGTTACTTGGTTTGTTGGTTTGTTGGTTTGTTGGTTTGTTGGCTTGTTGGTTTGTTGGCTTATTGGTTTGTTGGTTTGTTGGTTTGTTGGTTTTTTGGTTTGTTGGTTTGTTGGTTTGTTGGCTTGTTGGTTTGTTGGTTTGTTGGTTTGTTGGTTTGTTGGCTTGTTGGCTTGTTGGTTTGTTGGCTTGTTGATTTGTTGGTTTGTTGGCTTGTTGGCTTGTTGCTTTTTTGGTTTGTTGGTTTGTTGGTTTGTTGGTTTGTTGGTTTGTTGGTTTGTTGGCTTGTTGGCTTGTTGGTTTTTTGGTTTGTTGGCTTGTTGATTTGTTGGTTTGTTGGCTTGTTGGCTTGTTGCTTTTTTGGTTTGTTGGTTTGTTGGTTTGTTGGTTTGTTGGTTTGTTGGTTTATTTGTTTGTTGGTTTGTTGGCTTGTTGGTTTGTTGGTTTGTTAGTTTGTTGGTTTGTTGGCTTGTTGGCTTGTTGGCTTGTTGGTTTGTTGGTTTTTTGGTTTGTTGGTTTGTTGGTTTGCTGGTTTGTTGGTTTGTTGGTTTGTTGGTTTGTTGGTTTATTTGTTTGTTGGTTTGTTGGCTTGTTGGTTTGTTGGTTTGTTGGTTTGTTGGTTTGTTGGTTTGTTGGTTTTTTGGTTTGTTGGTTTATTTGTTTGTTGGTTTGTTGGTTTGTTGGCTTGTTGGTTTGTTGGTTTGTTGGTTTGTTGGCTTGTTGGTTTGTTAGTTTGTTGCTTTGTTGGTTTGTTGGTTTGTTGGGTTTTTTGGTTTGTTGGTTTATTTGTTTGTTGGTTTGTTGGCTTGTTGGTTTGTTGGTTTGTTGACTTGTTGGTTTGTTGGTTTGTTGGTTTGTTGGCTTGTTGGTTTGTTGGCTTGTTGGTTTGTTGGTTTGTTGGTTTGTTGGCTTGTTGGTTTGTTGGTTTGTTGGCTTGTTGGCTTGTTGGCTTGTTGCTTTGTTCGTTTGATGGTTTGTTGGTTTGTTGGTTTTTTGGCTTGTTGGTTTGTTGGTTTGTTGGCTTGTTGGCTTGTTGGTTTGTTGGTTTGTTGGCTTGTTGGTTTTTTAGTTTGTTGGTTTGTTGGCTTGTTGGCTTGTTGGTTTGTTGGTTTTTTGGTTTGTTGGTTTGTTGGTTTGTTGGTTTGTTGGTTTGTTGGTTTATTTGTTTGTTGGTTTGTTGGCTTGTTGGTTTGTTGGTTTGTTGGTTTGTTGGTTTGTTGGTTACTTGGTTTGTTGGTTTGTTGGTTTGTTGGTTTGTTGGCTTGTTGGTTTGTTGGCTTATTGGTTTGTTGGTTTGTTGGTTTGTTGGTTTTTTGGTTTGTTGGTTTGTTGGTTTGTTGGTTTGTTGGTTTGTTGGTTTGTTGGTTTGTTGGTTTGTTGGTTTATTTGTTTGTTGGTTTGTTGGCTTGTTGGTTTGTTGGTTTGTTGGTTTGTTGGTTTGTTGGTTACTTGGTTTGTTGGTTTGTTGGTTTGTTGGTTTGTTGGCTTATTGGTTTGTTGGTTTGTTGGTTTGTTGGCTTGTTGGTTTGTTGGTTTGTTGGTTTGTTGGCTTGTTGGTTTGTTGGCTTGTTGGCTTGTTGGTTTGTTGGTTTGTTGGCTTGTTGATTTGTTGGTTTGTTGGCTTGTTGGCTTGTTGCTTTTTTGGTTTGTTGGTTTGTTGGTTTGTTGGTTTGTTGGTTTGTTGGTTTGTTGGCTTGTTGGCTTGTTGGTTTGTTGGTTTGTTGGCTTGTTGATTTGTTGGTTTGTTGGCTTGTTGGCTTGTTGCTTTTTTGGTTTGTTGGTTTGTTGGTTTGTTGGTTTGTTGGTTTGTTGGTTTATTTGTTTGTTGGTTTGTTGGCTTGTTGGTTTGTTGGTTTGTTAGTTTGTTGGTTTGTTGGCTTGTTGGCTTGTTGGCTTGTTGGTTTGTTGGTTTAATGGTTTGATGGCTTGTTGGTTTGTTGGTTTGTTGGCTTGTTGGTTTGTTGGTTTGTTGGTTTGTTGGCTTGTTGGCTTATTGGTTTGTTGGTTAGTTGGCTTGTTGGTTTGTTGGTTTGTTGGCTTGCTGGCTTGTTGGCGTGTTGCTTTTTTCGTTTGATGGTTTGTTGGTTTGTTGGTTTTTTGGTTTGTTGGGGTTTTGGTTTGTTGGCTTGTTGGCTTGTTCGTTTGTTGGTTTGTTGGCTTGTTGGTTTGTTAGTTTGTTGGTTTGTTGGCTTGTTGGCTTGTTGGTTTGTTGGTTTTTTGGTTTGTTGTTTTGTTGGTTTGTTGGTTTATTGGTTTGTTGGTTTATTTGTTTGTTGGTTTGTTGGCTTGTTGGTTTGTTGGTTTGTTGGTTTGTTGGTTTGTTGGTTTGTTGGCTTGTTGGTTCGTTGGTTTGTTGGCTTGTTGGCTTGTTGGTTTGTTGGTTTGTTGGTTTGTTGGCTTGTTGGTTTGTTAGTTTGTTGGTTGTTGGCTTGTTGGCTTGTTGGTTTGTTGGTTTTTTGGTTTGTTGGCTTGTTGGTTTGTTGGCTTGTTGGCTTGTTGGCTTGTTGGTTTGTTGGTTTGTTGGTTTGTTGGCTTGTTGGTTTGTTGGTTTGTTGGCTTGTTGGTTTGTTAGTTTGTTGGTTTGTTGGTTTGTTGGTTTGTTGGTTTATTTGTTTGTTGGTTTGTTGGTTTGTTGGTTTGTTGGCTTGTTGGTTTGTTGGCTTGTTGGTTTGTTGGTTTGTTGGTATGTTGGTTTTTCGGTTTATTGGTTTATTTGTTTGTTGGTTTGTTGGCTTGTTGGTTTGTTGGTTTGTTGGCTTGTTGGCTTGTTGGTTTGTTGTTGTGTTGGTTTTTTGGTTTGTTGGCTTGTTGGTTTGTTGGTGTGTTGGTTTTTTGGTTTGTTGGTTTGTTGGTTTGGTGGATTGTTAATTTGTTGGTTTTTTTGTTTGTTGGCTTGTTGGCTTGTTGGTTTGTTGGTTTGTTGGTTTGTTGGCTTGTTAGTTTGTTGGTTTGGTGGCTTGTTGGCTTGTTACTTTGTTGGTTTGTTGGTTTGTTGGCTTGTTGGTTTGTTGGCTTGTTGGCTTGTTGGTTTGTTAGTTTGTTGGCTTTTTGGTTACTTGGTTTGTTGGTTTGTTGGTTTGTTGGTTTGTTGGCTTGTTGGCTTGTTGCTTTCTCGGTTTGTTGGTTTGTTGGCTTGTTGGTTTGTTGGCTTGTTGGCTTGTTGGTTTGTTAGTTTGTTGGCTTTTTGGTTACTTGGTTTGTTGGTTTGTTGGTTTGTTGGCTTGTTGGCTTGTTGGTTTGTTGGTTTGTTGGCTTGTTGGTTTGTTGTTTTGTTGGCTTGTTGGCTTGTTGCTTTCTTGGTTTGTTGGTTTGTTGGCTTGTTGGTTTGTTGGCTTGTTGGCTTGTTGGTTTGTTAGTTTGTTGGCTTTTTGGTTACTTGGTTTGTTGGTTTGTTGGTTTGTTGGTTTGTTGGCTTGTTGGTTTGCTGGTTTATTGGTTTGTTGGTTTGTTGGTTTGTTGGTTTTTTGGTTTGTTGGTTTGTTGGTTTGTTGGCTTGTTGTTTTGTTGGTTTGTTGGTTTGTTGGTTTATTTGTTTGTTGGTTTGTTGGCTTGTTGGTTTGTTGGTTTGTTGGTTTGTTGGCTTGTTAGTTTGTTGGTTTGTTGGTTTGTTGGTTTGTTGGTTTGTTGGCTTGTTGGTTTGTTGGTTTGTTTGCTTGTTGGCTTGTTGGTTTGTTGGTTTGTTGGTTTGTTGGTTTGTTGGCTTGTTGGTTTGTTGGTTTGTTGGCTTGTTGGTTTGTTGGTTTGTTGGTTTGTTGGCTTGTTGGCTTGTTGGTTTGTTGGTTTGTTGGCTTGTTGGTTTGTTGGTTTGTTGGCTTGTTGGCTTGTTGCTTTTTTGGTTTGTTGGTTTGTTGGCTTGTTGGCTTGTTGGTTTGTTAGTTTGTTGGCTTTTTGGTTACTTGGTTTGTTGGTTTGTTGGTTTGTTGGCTTGTTGGTTTGTTGGCTTGTTGGTTTGTTGGTTTATTGGTTTGTTGGCTTGTTGGCATGTTGGTTTGTTGGTTTGTTGGTTTGTTGGCTTGTTGGTTTGTTGGTTTTTTGGTTTGTTGGTTTATTTGTTTGTTGGTTTGTTGGTTTGTTGGTTTGTTGGTTTGTTGGTTTGTTGGCTTGTTGGTTTGTTGGTTTGTTGGCTTGTTGGCTTGTTGGTTTGTTGGTTTGTTGGTTTGTTGGTTTGTTGGCTTGTTGGTTTGTTGGTTTGTTGGTTTGTTGGCTTGTTGGCTTGTTGGTTTTTTGGTTTGTTGGTTTTTTGGTTTGTTGGTTTGTTGGTTTGTTGGTTTGTTGGTTTGTTGGTTTATTTGTTTGTTGGTTTGTTGGTTTATTTGTTTGTTGGTTTGTTGGCTTGTTGGTTTGTTGGTTTGTTGGTTTATTGGCTTGTTGGTTTGTTGGCTTGTTGGCTTGTTGCTTTGTTGGTTTGTTGGTTTGTTGGCTTGTTGGCTTGTTGGTTTGTTAGTTTGTTGGCTTTTTGGTTACTTGGTTTGTTGGTTTGTTGGCTTGTTGGTTTGTTGGCTTGTTGGTTTGTTGGTTTGTTGGTTTGTTGGCTTGTTGGCTTGTTGGTTTGTTGGTTTGTTGGTTTGTTGGTTTGTTGGCTTGTTGGTTTGTTGGTTTGTTTGCTAGTTGGTTACTTAGTTTGTTGGTTTGTTGGTTTGTTGGTTTGTTGGTTTGTTGGTTTGTTGGCTTGTTGGCTTGTTGGTTTGTTGGTTAGTTCGTTTGTTGGTTTGTTAGTTTGTTGGTTTGTTGGCTTGTTGGCTTGTTGGCTTGTTGGTTTGTTGGTTTTTTGGTTTGTTGGTTTGTTGGTTTGTTGGTTTGTTGGTTTGTTGGCTTGTTGGTTTGTTGGTTTGTTGGCTTGTTGGCTTGTTGGCTTGTTGGTTTGTTGGTTTGTTGGTTTGTTGGTTTGTTGGCTTGTTGGTTTGTTGGTTTGTTGGTTTGTTGGCTTGTTGGTTTTTTGGTTTGTTGGTTTGTTGGTTTGTTGGCTTGTTGTTTTGTTGGTTTGTTGGTTTGTTGGTTTATTTGTTTGTTGGTTTGTTGGCTTGTTGGTTTGTTGGTTTGTTGGTTTGTTGGCTTGTTAGTTTGTTGGTTTGTTGGTTTGTTGGTTTGTTGGTTTGTTGGCTTGTTGGTTTGTTGGTTTGTTTGCTTGTTGGTTTGTTGGTTTGTTTGTTTGTTGGCTTGTTGGTTTGTTGGTTTGTTGGCTTGTTGGTTTGTTGGTTTGTTGGTTTGTTGGCTTGTTGGCTTGTTGGTTTGTTGGTTTGTTGGCTTGTTGGTTTGTTGGTTTGTTGGCTTGTTGGCTTGTTGCTTTTTTGGTTTGTTGGTTTGTTGGCTTGTTGGCTTGTTGGTTTGTTAGTTTGTTGGCTTTTTGGTTACTTGGTTTGTTGGTTTGTGGGTTTGTTGGCTTGTTGGTTTGTTGGCTTGTTGGTTTGTTGGTTTGTTGGTTTGTTGGCTTGTTGGCATGTTGGTTTGTTGGTTTGTTGGTTTGTTGGTTTGTTGGCTTGTTGGTTTGTTGGTTTTTTGGTTTGTTGGTTTATTTGTTTGTTGGTTTGTTGGTTTGTTGGTTTGTTGGTTTGTTGGTTTGTTGGCTTGTTGGTTTGTTGGTTTGTTGGCTTGTTGGCTTGTTGGTTTGTTGGTTTGTTGGTTTGTTGGTTTGTTGGCTTGTTGGTTTGTTGGTTTGTTAGTTTGTTGGTTTGTTGGCTTGTTGGCTTGTTGGTTTTTTGGTTTGTTGGTTTTTTGGTTTGTTGGTTTGTTGGTTTGTTGGTTTGTTGGTTTGTTGGTTTATTTGTTTGTTGGTTTGTTGGTTTATTTGTTTGTTGGTTTGTTGGCTTGTTGGTTTGTTGGTTTGTTGGTTTATTGGCTTGTTGGTTTGTTGGCTTGTTGGCTTGTTGCTTTGTTGGTTTGTTGGTTTGTTGGCTTGTTGGCTTGTTGGTTTGTTAGGTTGTTGGCTTTTTGGTTACTTGGTTTGTTGGTTTGTTGGCTTGTTGGTTTGTTGGCTTGTTAGTTTGTTGGTTTGTTGGTTTGTTGGCTTGTTGGCTTGTTGGTTTGTTGGTTTGTTGGTTTGTTGGTTTGTTGGCTTGTTGGTTTGTTGGTTTGTTTGCTAGTTGGTTACTTAGTTTGTTGGTTTGTTGGTTTGTTGGTTTGTTGGTTTGTTGGTTTGTTGGCTTGTTGGCTTGTTGGTTTGTTGGTTAGTTCGTTTGTTGGTTTGTTAGTTTGTTGGTTTGTTGGCTTGTTGGCTTGTTGGCTTGTTGGTTTGTTGGTTTTTTGGTTTGGTGGTTTGTTGGTTAGTTGGTTTGTTGGTTTGTTGGTTTATTTGTTTGTTGGTTTGTTGGCTTGTTGGTTTGTTGGTTTGTTGGTTTGTTGGCTTGTTGGTTTGTTGGTTTGTTGGTTTGTTGGTTTGTTGGTTTGTTGGTTTTTTGTTTTGTTGGTTTATTTGTTTGTTGGTTTGTTGGCTTGTTGGTTTGTTGGTTTGTTGGCTTGTTGGTTTGTTGGTTTGTTAGTTTGTTGGCTTGTTGGTTTGTTGGCTTGTTGGTTTGTTGGTTTGTTGGGGTGTTGGTTTGTTGGCTTGTTGGCTTGTTGGTTTGTTGGTTAGTTGGCTTGTTGGTTTGTTGGTTTGTTGGCTTGTTGGCTTGTTGGCTTGTTGCTTTGTTCGTTTGATGGTTTGTTGGTTTGTTGGTTTTTTGGTTTGTTGGTTTGTTGGTTTGTGGGCTTGTTGGCTTGTTGGTTTGTTGGTTTGTTGGCTTGTTGGCTTGTTAGTTTGTTGGTTTGTTGGCTTGTTGGCTTGTTGGTTTGTTGGTTTTTTGGTTTGTTGGTTTGTTGGTTTGTTGGTTTGTTGGTTTGTTGGTTTATTTGTTTGTTGGTTTGTTGGCTTGTTGGTTTGTTGGCTTGTTGGTTTGTTGGTTTGTTGGTTACTTGGTTTTTTGGTTTGTTGGTTTGTTGGTTTGTTGGCTTGTTGGTTTGTTGGTTTGTTGGTTTGTTGGTTTATTTGTTTGTTGGTTTGTTGGCTTGTTGGTTTTTTGGTTTGTTGGTTTGTTGGCTTGTTGGTTTGTTGGTTTGTTGGCTTGTTGGCTTATTGGTTTGTTGGTTTGTTGGCTTGTTGGCTTGTTGGTTTGTTGGCTTGTTGGCTTGTTGGTTTGTTGGTTTGTTGGCTTGTTGGTTTGTTGGTTTGTTGGCTTGTTGGCTTGTTGCTTTTTTGGTTTGTTGGTTTGTTGGCTTGTTGGCTTGTTGGTTTGTTAGTTTGTTGGCTTTTTGGTTACTTGGTTTGTTGGTTTGTTGGCTTGTTGGTTTGTTGGCTTGTTGGTTTGTTGGTTTGTTGGTTTGTTGGCTTGTTGGCATGTTGGTTTGTTGGTTTGTTGGTTTGTTGGTTTGTTGGTTTGTTGGTTTTTTGGTTTGTTGGTTTATTTGTTTGTTGGTTTGTTGGCTTGTTGGTTTGTTGGTTTGTTGGTTTGTTGGCTTGTTGGTTTGTTGGTTTGTTGGCTTGTTGGCTTGTTGGTTTGTTGGTTTGTTGGTTTGTTGGTTTGTTGGCTTGTTGATTTGTTGGTTTGTTGGTTTGTTGGCTTGTTGGCTTGTTGGTTGGTTGGTTTGTTGGTTTTTTGGTTTGTTGGTTTGTTGGTTTGTTGGTTTGTTGGTTTGTTGGTTTATTTGTTTGTTGGTTTGTTGGTTTGTTGGTTTATTTGTTTGTTGGTTTGTTGGCTTTTTGGTTTGTTGGTTTGTTGGTTTGTTGGCTTGTTGGTTTGTTGGCTTGTTGGCTTGTTGCTTTGTTGGTTTGTTGGTTTGTTGGCTTGTTGGTTTGTTGGTTTGTTGGTTTGTTGGCTTGTTGGCTTGTTGGTTTTTTGGTTTGTTCGTTTTTTGGTTTGTTGGTTTGTTGGTTTGTTGGTTTGTTGGTTTGTTGGTTTATTTGTTTGTTGGTTTGTTGGTTTATTTGTTTGTTGGTTTATTGGCTTGTTGGTTTGTTGGTTTGTTGGTTTATTGGCTTGTTGGTTTGTTGGCTTGTTGGCTTGTTGCTTTGTTGGTTTGTTGGTTTGTTGGCTTGTTGGCTTGTTGGTTTGTTAGTTTGTTGGCTTTTTGGTTACTTGGTTTGTTGGTTTGTTGGCTTGTTGGTTTGTTGGCTTGTTGGTTTGTTGGTTTGTTGGTTTGTTGGCTTGTTGGCTTGTTGGTTTGTTGGTTTGTTGGTTTGTTGGTTTGTTGGCTTGTTGGTTTGTTGGTTTGTTTGCTTGTTGGTTACTTAGTTTGTTGGTTTGTTGGTTTGTTGGTTTGTTGGTTTGTTGGTTTGTTGGCTTGTTGGCTTGATGGTTTGTTGGTTAGTTCGTTTGTTGGTTTGTTAGTTTGTTGGTTTGTTGGCTTGTTGGCTTGTTGGCTTGTTGGTTTGTTGGTTTTTTGGTTTGTTGGTTTGTTGGTTAGTTGGTTTGTTGGTTTGTTGGTTTATTTGTTTGTTGGTTTGTTGGCTTGTTGGTTTGTTGGTTTGTTGGTTTGTTGGCTTGTTGGTTTGTTGGTTTGTTGGTTTGTTGGTTTGTTGGTTTGTTGGTTTTTTGTTTTGTTGGTTTATTTGTTTGTTGGTTTGTTGGCTTGTTGGTTTGTTGGTTTGTTGGCTTGTTGGTTTGTTGGTTTGTTAGTTTGTTGGCTTGTTGGTTTGTTGGCTTGTTGGTTTGTTGGTTTGTTGGTTTGTTGGTTTGTTGGTTTGTTGGCTTGTTGGCTTGTTGGTTTGTTGGTTAGTTGGCTTGTTGGTTTGTTGGTTTGTTGGCTTGTTGGCTTGTTGGCTTGTTGCTTTGTTCGTTTGATGGTTTGTTGGTTTTTTGGTTTGTTGGTTTGTTGGCTTGTGGGCTTGTTGGCTTGTTGGTTTGTTGGTTTGTTGGCTTGTTGGCTTGTTAGTTTGTTGGTTTGTTGGCTTGTTGGCTTGTTGGTTTGTTGGTTTTTTGGTTTGTTGGTTTGTTGGTTTGTTGGTTTGTTGGTTTGTTGGTTTATTTGTTTGTTGGTTTGTTGGCTTGTTGGTTTGTTGGCTTGTTGGTTTGTTGGTTTGTTGGTTACTTGATTTTTTGGTTTGTTGGTTTGTTGGTTTGTTGGCTTGTTGGTTTGTTGGTTTGTTGGTTTGTTGGTTTATTTGTTTGTTGGTTTGTTGGCTTGTTGGTTTGTTGGTTTGTTGGTTTGTTGGTTTGTTGGCTTGTTGGTTTGTTGGTTTGTTGGCTTGTTGGCTTATTGGTTTGTTGGTTTGTTGGCTTGTTGGCTTGTTGGTTTGTTGGCTTGTTGGCTTGTTGGTTTGTTGGTTTGTTGGCTTGTTGGTTTGTTGGTTTGTTGGCTTGTTGGCTTGTTGCTTTTTTGGTTCGTTGGTTTGTTGGCTTGTTGGCTTGTTGGTTTGTTAGGTTGTTGGCTTTTTGGTTACTTGGTTTGTTGGTTTGTTGGCTTGTTGGTTTGTTGGCTTGTTGGTTTGTTGGTTTGTTGGTTTGTTGGCTTGTTGGCATGTTGGTTTGTTGGTTTGTTGGTTTGTTGGTTTGTTGGTTTGTTGGTTTTTTGGTTTGTTGGTTTATTTGTTTGTTGGTTTTATGGCTTGTTGGTTTGTTGGTTTGTTGGTTTGTTGGCTTGTTGGTTTGTTGGTTTGTTGGCTTGTTGGCTTGTTGGTTTGTTGGTTTGTTGGTTTGTTGGTTTGTTGGTTTGTTGGTTTGTTGGTTTGTTGGTTTGTTGGTCTATTTGTTTGTTGGTTTGTTGGTTTGTTGGTTTATTTGTTTGTTGGTTTGTTGGCTTGTTGGTTTGTTGGTTTGTTGGTTTGTTGGCTTGTTGGTTTGTTGGCTTGTTGGTTTGTTGGTTTGTTGGTTTGTTGGTTTATTTGTTTGTTGGTTTGTTGGCTTGTTGGTTTTTTGGTTTGTTGGTTTGTTGGCTTGTTGGTTTGTTGGTTTGTTGGCTTGTTGGCTTATTGGTTTGTTGGTTTGTTGGCTTGTTGGCTTGTTGGTTTGTTGGCTTGTTGGTTTGTTGGTTTGTTGGTTTGTTGGCTTGTTGGTTTGTTGGTTTGTTGGCTTGTTGGCTTGTTGCTTTTTTGGTTTGTTGGTTTGTTGGCTTGTTGGCTTGTTGGTTTGTTAGTTTGTTGGCTTTTTGGTTACTTGGTTTGTTGGTTTGTTGGCTTGTTGGTTTGTTGGCTTGTTTGTTTGTTGGTTTGTTGGTTTGTTGGCTTGTTGGCATGTTGGTTTGTTGGTTTGTTGGTTTGTTGGTTTGTTGGTTTGTTGGTTTTTTGGTTTGTTGGTTTATTTGTTTGTTGGTTTGTTGGCTTGTTGGTTTGTTGGTTTGTTGGTTTGTTGGCTTGTTGGTTTGTTGGTTTGTTGGCTTGTTGGCTTGTTGGTTTGTTGGTTTGTTGGTTTGTTGGTTTGTTGGCTTGTTGATTTGTTGGTTTGTTGGTTTGTTGGCTTGTTGGCTTGTTGGTTGGTTGGTTTGTTGGTTTTTTGGTTTGTTGGTTTGTTGGTTTGTTGGTTTGTTGGTTTGTTGGTTTATTTGTTTGTTGGTTTGTTGGTTTGTTGGTTTATTTGTTTGTTGGTTTGTTGGCTTTTTGGTTTGTTGGTTTGTTGGTTTGTTGGCTTGTTGGTTTGTTGGCTTGTTGGCTTGTTGCTTTGTTGGTTTGTTGGTTTGTTGGCTTGTTGGTTTGTTGGTTTGTTGGTTTGTTGGCTTGTTGGCTTGTTGGTTTTTTGGTTTGTTCGTTTTTTGGTTTGTTGGTTTGTTGGTTTGTTGGTTTGTTGGTTTGTTGGTTTATTTGTTTGTTGGTTTGTTGGTTTATTTGTTTGTTGGTTTATTGGCTTGTTGGTTTGTTGGTTTGTTGGTTTATTGGCTTGTTGGTTTGTTGGCTTGTTGGCTTGTTGCTTTGTTGGTTTGTTGGTTTGTTGGCTTGTTGGCTTGTTGGTTTGTTATTTTGTTGGCTTTTTGGTTACTTGGTTTGTTGGTTTGTTGGCTTGTTGGTTTGTTGGCTTGTTGGTTTGTTGGTTTGTTGGTTTGTTGGCTTGTTGGCTTGTTGGTTTGTTGGTTTGTTGGTTTGTTGGTTTGTTGGCTTGTTGGTTTGTTGGTTTGTTTGCTTGTTGGTTACTTAGTTTGTTGGTTTGTTGGTTTGTTGGTTTGTTGGTTTGTTGGTTTGTTGGTTTGTTGGCTTGTTGGCTTGTTGGTTTGTTGGTTAGTTCGTTTGTTGGTTTGTTAGTTTGCTGGTTTGTTGGCTTGTTGGCTTGTTGGCTTGTTGGTTTGTTGGTTTTTTGGTTTGTTGGTTTGTTGGTTAGTTGGTTTGTTGGTTTGTTGGTTTATTTGTTTGTTGGTTTGTTGGCTTGTTGGTTTGTTGGTTTGTTGGTTTGTTGGCTTGTTGGTTTGTTGGTTTGTTGGTTTGTTGGTTTGTTGGTTTGTTGGTTTTTTGTTTTGTTGGTTTATTTGTTTGTTGGTTTGTTGGCTTGTTGGTTTGTTGGTTTGTTGGCTTGTTGGTTTGTTGGTTTGTTAGTTTGTTGGCTTGTTGGTTTGTTGGCTTGTTGGTTTGTTGGTTTGTTGGTTTGTTGGTTTGTTGGTTTGTTGGCTTGTTGGCTTGTTGGTTTGTTGGTTAGTTGGCTTGTTGGTTTGTTGGTTTGTTGGCTTGTTGGCTTGTTGGCTTGTTGCTTTGTTCGTTTGATGGTTTGTTGGTTTTTTGGTTTGTTGGTTTGTTGGTTTGTGGGCTTGTTGGCTTGTTGGTTTGTTGGTTTGTTGGCTTGTTGGCTTGTTAGTTTGTTGGTTTGTTGGCTTGTTGGCTTGTTGGTTTGTTGGTTTTTTGGTTTGTTGGTTTGTTGGTTTGTTGGTTTGTTGGTTTGTTGGTTTATTTGTTTGTTGGTTTGTTGGCTTGTTGGTTTGTTGGCTTGTTGGTTTGTTGGTTTGTTGGTTACTTGATTTTTTGGTTTGTTGGTTTGTTGGTTTGTTGGCTTGTTGGTTTGTTGGTTTGTTGGTTTGTTGGTTTATTTGTTTGTTGGTTTGTTGGCTTGTTGGTTTGTTGGTTTGTTGGTTTGTTGGTTTGTTGGCTTGTTGGTTTGTTGGTTTGTTGGCTTGTTGGCTTATTGGTTTGTTGGTTTGTTGGCTTGTTGGCTTGTTGGTTTGTTAGGTTGTTGGCTTTTTGGTTACTTGGTTTGTTGGTTTGTTGGCTTGTTGGTTTGTTGGCTTGTTGGTTTGTTGGTTTGTTGGTTTGTTGGCTTGTTGGCATGTTGGTTTGTTGGTTTGTTGGTTTGTTGGTTTGTTGGTTTGTTGGTTTTTTGGTTTGTTGGTTTATTTGTTTGTTGGTTTTATGGCTTGTTGGTTTGTTGGTTTGTTGGTTTGTTGGCTTGTTGGTTTGTTGGTTTGTTGGCTTGTTGGCTTGTTGGTTTGTTGGTTTGTTGGTTTGTTGGTTTGTTGGTTTGTTGGTTTGTTGGTTTGTTGGTTTGTTGGTTTATTTGTTTGTTGGTTTGTTGGTTTGTTGGTTTATTTGTTTGTTGGTTTGTTGGCTTGTTGGTTTGTTGGTTTGTTGGTTTGTTGGCTTGTTGGTTTGTTGGCTTGTTGGCTTGTTGCTTTGTTGGTTTGTTGGTTTGTTGGCTTGTTGGTTTGTTAGTTTGTTGGCTTTTTGGTTACTTGGTTTGTTGGTTTGTTGGTTTGTTGGCTTGTTGGTTTGTTGGCTTGTTGGTTTGTTGGTTTGTTGGTTTGTTGGCTTGTTGGCTTGTTGGTTTGTTGGTTTGTTGGTTTGTTGGTTTGTTGGTTTTTTGGTTTGTTGATTTGTTGGTTTGTTGGCTTGTTGGTTTGTTGGTTTGTTGACTTGTTGGCTTGTTGGTTTGTTGGTTTGTTTGCTTGTTGGTTACTTAGTTTGTTGGTTTGTTGGTTTGTTGGTTTGTTGGCTTGTTGGCTTGTTGGTTTGTTGGTTAGTTCGTTTGCTGGTTTGTTAGTTTGTTGGTTTGTTGGCTTGTTGGCTTGTTGGCTTTTTGGTTTGTTGGTTTTTTGGTTTGTTGGTTTGTCGGTTAGTTGGTTTGTTGGTTTTTTGGTTTATTTGTTTGTTGGTTTGTTGGCTTGTTGGTTTGTTGGTTTGTTGGCTTGTTGGCTTGTTGGTTTGTTGTTGTGTTGGTTTTTTGGTTTGTTGGCTTGTTGGTTTGTTGGTGTGTTGGTTTTTTGGTTTGTTGGTTTGTTGGTTTGTTGGATTGTTAATTTGTTGGTTTTTTTGTTTGTTGGCTTGTTGGCTTGTTGGTTTGTTGGTTTGTTGGTTTGTTGGCTTGTTAGTTTGTTGGTTTGTTGGCTTGTTGGCTTGTTGCTTTGTTGGTTTGTTGGTTTGTTGGCTTGTTGGTTTGTTGGCTTGTTGGCTTGTTGGTTTGTTAGTTTGTTGGCTTTTTGGTTACTTGGTTTGTTGGTTTGTTGGTTTGTTGGTTTGTTGGCTTGTTGGTTTGTTGGTTTGTTGGTTTGTTGGTTTGTTGGTTTATTTGTTTGTTGGTTTGTTGGCTTGGTGGTTTGTTGGTTTGTTGGTTTGTTGGTTTGTTGGCTTGTTGGTTTGTTGGTTTGTTAGTTTGTTGGCTTTTTGGTTACTTGGTTTGTTGGTTTGTTGGCTTGTTGGCATGTTGGTTTGTTGGTTTGTTGGCTTGTTGGTTTGTTGGTTTGTTGGCTTGTTGGCTTGTTGCTTTCTTGGTTTGTTGGTTTGTTGGCTTGTTGGTTTGTTGGCTTGTTGGCTTGTTGGTTTGTTAGTTTGTTGGCTTTTTGGTTACATGGTTTGTTGGTTTGTTGGCTTGATGGTTTGTTGGTTTATTGGTTTGTTGGTTTGTTGGTTTGTTGGTTTTTTGGTTTGTTGGTTTGTTGGTTTGTTGGTTTGTTGGTTTGTTGGTTTGTTGGTTTATTTGTTTGTTGGTTAGTTGGCTTGTTAGTTTGTTGGTTTGTTGGTTTGTTGGCTTGTTGGTTTATTGGTTTGTTGGCTTGTTGGCTTATTAGTTTGTTGGTTTGTTGGCTTGTTGGCTTGTTGGTTTGTTGGTTTGTTGGTTTGTTGGTTTGTTGGCTTGTTGGTTTGTTGGTTTGTTGGCTTGTTGGTTTGTTGGTTTGTTGGTTTGTTGGTTTGTTGGCTTGTTGGCTTGTTGGTTTGTTGGTTTGTTGGCTTGTTGGTTTGTTGGTTTGTTCACTTGTTGGCTTGTTGCTTTTTTGGTTTGTTGGTTTGTTGGCTTGTTGGCTTGTTGGTTTGTTAGTTTGTTGGCTTTTTGGTTACTTTGTTTGTTGGTTTATTGGTTTGTTGGCTTATTGGTTTGTTGGCTTGTTGGTTTGTTGGTTTGTTGGTTTGTTGGCTTGTTGGCATGTTGGTTTGTTGGTTTGTTGGTTTGTTGGTTTGTTGGTTTGTTGGTTTGTTGGATTTTTGGTTTGTTGGTTTATTTGTTTGTTGGTTTGTGGGCTTGTTGGTTTGTTGGTTTGTTGGTTTGTTGGCTTGTTGGTTTGTTAGTTTGTTGGCTTGTTGGCTTATTTGTTTGTTGGTTTGTTGGTTTGTTGGTTGTTGGCTTGTTGGTTTGTTGGTTTGTTGGTTTGTTGGCGGTTTGGCTTGTTGGTTTGTTGGTTTGTTGGTTTTTTGGTTTGTTGGTTTGTTGGTTTGTTGGTTTGTTGGTTTGTTGGTTTGTTGGTTTATTTGTTTGTTGGTTTGTTGGCTTGTTGGTTTGTTGTTTTGTTGGTTTGGTGGCTTGTTGGTTTGTTGGCTTGTTGGCTTGTTGCTTTGTTGGTTTGTTGGTTTGTTGGCTTGTTGGCTTGTTGGTTTGTTAGTTTGTTGGCTTTTTGGTTACTTGGTTTGTTGGTTTGTTGGTTTGTTGGCTTGTTGGTTTGTTGGCTTGTTGGTTTGTTGGTTTTTTGGTTTGTTGGCTTGTTGGCTTGTTGGTTTGTTGGTTTGTTGGTTTGTTGGTTTCTTGGTTTGTTGGTTTGTTGGTTTGTTGGTTTGTTGGTTTGTTGGTTTTATGGTTTTTTGGTTTGTTGATTTGTTGGTTCGTTGGCTTGTTGGTTTGTTGGTTTGTTGGCTTAATGGCTTGTTGGTTTGTTGGTTTGTTTGCTTGTTGGTTACTGAGTTTGTTGGTTTGTTGGTTTGTTGGTTAGTTCGTTTGTTGGTTTGTTAGTTTGTTGGTTTGTTAGCTTGTTGGCTTGTTGGCTTGTTGGTTTGTTGGTTTTTTGGTTTGTTGGTTTGTTGGTTAGTTGGTTTGTTGGTTTGTTGGTTTATTTGTTTGTTGGTTTGTTGGCTTGTTGGTTTGTTGGTTTGTTGGTTTGTTGGCTTGTTGGTTTGTTGGTTTGTTGCTTTGTTGGTTTGTTGGTTTGTTGGGTTTTTTGGTTTGTTGGTTTATTTGTTTGTTGGTTTGTTGGCTTGTTGGTTTGTTGGTTTGTTGACTTGTTGGTTTGTTGGTTTGTTGATTTGTTGGCTTGTTGGTTTGTTGGCTTGTTGGTTTGTTGGTTTGTTGGTTTGTTGGCTTGTTGGCTTGTTGGCTTGTTGGTTTGTTGGTTTGTTGGCTTGTTGGTTTGTTGGTTTGTTGGCTTGTTGGCTTGTTGGCTTGTTGCTTTGTTCGTTTGATGGTTTGTTGGTTTTTTGGTTTGTTGGTTTGTTGGTTTGTTGGCTTGTTGGCTTGTTGGTTTGTTGGTTTGTTGGCTTGTTGGTTTTTTAGTTTGTTGGTTTGTTGGCTTGTTGGCTTGTGGGTTTGTTGGTTTTTTGGTTTGTTGGTTTGTTGGTTTGTTGGTTTGTTGGTTTGTTAGTTTGTTGGTTTATTTGTTTGTTGGTTTGTTGGCTTGTTGGTTTGTTGGTTTGTTGGTTTGTTGGTTTGTTGTTTACTTAATTTGTTGGTTTGTTGGTTTGTTGGTTTGTTGGTTTGTTGGTTTGTTGGCTTATTGGTTTGTTGGTTTGTTGGTTTGTTGGTTTTTTGGTTTGTTGGTTTGTTGGTTTGTTGGCTTGTTGGTTTGTTGGTTTGTTGGTTTGTTAATTTATTTGTTTGTTGGTTTGTTGGCTTGTATGTTTGTTGGTTTGTTGGTTTGTTGGCTTGTGGGTTTGTTGGTTTGTTGGCTTGTTGGCTTATTGGTTTGTTGGTTTGTTGGCTTGTTGGCTTGTTGGTTTGTTGGTTTGTTGGTTTGTTGGTTTGTTGGCTTGTTGGTTTGTTGGTTTGTTGGCTTGTTGATTTGTTGGTTTGTTGGCTTGTTGGCTTGTTGCTTTTTTGGTTTGTTGGTTTGTTGGCTTGTTGGCTTGTTGGTTTGTTAGTTTGTTGGCTTTTTGGTTACTTGGTTTGTTGGCTTGTTGGTTTGTTGGCTTGTTGGTTTGTTGGTTTGTTGGTTTGTTGGCTTGTTGGCATGTTGGTTTGTTGGTTTGTTGGTTTGTTGGTTTGTTGGTTTGTTGGTTTTTTGGTTTGTTGGTTTATTTGTTTGTTGGTTTGTTGGCTTGTTGGTTTGTTGGTTTGTTGGCTTGTTGGTTTGTTGGCTTGTTGGCTTGTTGGCTTGTTGGTTTGTTGGTTTGTTGGTTTGTTGGTTTATTTGTTTGTTGGTTTGTGGGCTTGTTGGTTTGTTGGTTTGTTGGTTTGTTGGCTTCTTGGTTTGTTGGTTTGTTGGCTTGTTGGCTTGTTGGTTTGTTGGTTTGTTGGTTTGTTGGTTGTTGGCTTGTTGGTTTGTTGGTTTGTTGGTTTGTTGGCGGTTTGGCTTGTTGGTTTGTTGGTTTGTTGGTTTTTTGGTTTGTTGGTTTGTTGGTTTGTTGGTTTGTTGGTTTGTTGGTTTATTTGTATGTTGGTTTGTTGGTTTATTTGTTTGTTGGTTTGTTGGCTTGTTGGTTTGTTGTTTTGTTGGTTTGGTGGCTTGTTGGTTTGTTGGCTTGTTGGCTTGTTGCTTTGTTGGTTTGTTGGTTTGTTGGCTTGTTGGCTTGTTGGTTTGTTAGTTTGTTGGCTTTTTGGTTACTTGGTTTGTTGGTTTGTTGGCTTGTTGGTTTGTTGGCTTGTTGGTTTGTTGGTTTGTTGGTTTGTTGGCTTGTTGGCTTGTTGGTTTGTTGGTTTGTTGGTTTCTTGGTTTGTTGGTTTGTTTGTTTGTTGGTTTGTTGGTTTGTTGGTTTTATGGTTTTTTGGTTTGTTGATTTGTTGGTTCGTTGGCTTGTTGGTTTGTTGGTTTGTTGGCTTGTTGGCTTGTTGGTTTGTTGGTTTGTTTGCTTGTTGGTTACTTAGTTTGTTGGTTTGTTGGTTTGTTGGTTTGTTGGTTTGTTGCTTTGTTGGTTTGTTGGCTTGTTGGCTTGTTGGTTTGTTGATTAGTTCGTTTGTTGGTTTGTTAGTTTGTTGGTTTGTTAGCTTGTTGGCTTGTTGGCTTGTTGGTTTGTTGGTTTTTTGGTTTGTTGGTTTGTTGGTTAGTTGGTTTGTTGGTTTGTTGGTTTATTTGTTTGTTGGTTTGTTGGCTTGTTGGTTTGTTGGTTTGTTGGTTTGTTGGCTTGTTGGTTTGTTGGTTTGTTGCTTTGTTGGTTTGTTGGTTTGTTGGGTTTTTTGGTTTGTTGGTTTATTTGTTTGTTGGTTTGTTGGCTTGTTGGTTTGTTGGTTTGTTGACTTGTTGGTTTGTTGGTTTGTTGGTTTGTTGGCTTGTTGGTTTGTTGGCTTGTTGGTTTGTTGGTTTGATGGTTTGTTGGCTTGTTGGCTTGTTGGTTTGTTGGTTTGTTGGCTTGTTGGCTTGTTGGTTTGTTGGTTTGTTGGCTTGTTGGCTTGTTGGCTTGTTGCTTTGTTCGTTTGATGGTTTGTTGGTTTGTTGGTTTTTTGGTTTGTTGGTTTGTTGGTTTGTTGGCTTGTTGGCTTGTTGGTTTGTTGGTTTGTTAACTTGTTGGTTTTTTAGTTTGTTGGTTTGTTGGCTTGTTGGCTTGTTGGTTTGTTGGTTTGTTGGTTTGTTGGTTTGTTGGTTTGTTGGTTTATTTGTTTGTTGGTTTGTTGGCTTGTTGGTTTGTTGGTTTGTTGGTTTGTTGGTTTGTTGGTTACTTGGTTTGTTGGTTTGTTGGTTTGTTGGTTTGTTGGCTTGTTGGTTTGTTGGCTTATTGGTTTGTTGGTTTGTTGGTTTGTTGGTTTTTTGGTTTGTTGGTTTGTTGGTTTGTTGGCTTGTTGGTTTGTTGGTTTTTTGGTTTGTTGGTTTATTTGTTTGTTGGTTTGTTGGCTTGTTGGTTTGTTGGTTTGTTGGTTTGTTGGCTTGTGGGTTTGTTGGTTTGTTGGCTTGTTGGCTTATTGGTTTGTTGGTTTGTTGGCTTGTTGGCTTGTTGGTTTGTTGGTTTGTTGGTTTGTTGGTTTGTTGGCTTGTTGGTTTGTTGGTTTGTTGGCTTGTTGGTTTGTTGGTTTGTTGGTTTGTTGGCTTGTTGGCTTGTTGGTTTGTTGGTTTGTTGGCTTGTTGATTTGTTGGTTTGTTGGCTTGTTGGCTTGTTGCTTTTTTGGTTTGTTGGTTTCTTGGCTTGTTGGCTTGTTGGTTTGTTAGTTTGTTGGCTTTTTGGTTACTTGGTTTGTTGGCTTGTTGGTTTGTTGTCTTGTTGGTTTGTTGGTTTGTTGGTTTGTTGGCTTGTTGGCATGTTGGTTTGTTGGTTTGTTGGTTTGTTGGTTTGTTGGTTTGTTGGTTTTTTGGTTTGTTGGTTTATTTGTTTGTTGGTTTGTTGGCTTGTTGGTTTGTTGGTTTGTTGGTTTGTTGGCTTGTTGGTTTGTTGGCTTGTTGGCTTGTTGGCTTGTTGGTTTGTTGGTTTGTTGGTTTGTTGGTTTGTTGGTTTGTTGGCTTGTTGGTTTGTTGGTTTGTTGGTTTGTTGGTTTGTTGGCTTGTTGGCTTGTTGGTTTGTTGGTTTGTTGGTTTGTTGGTTTGTTGGTTTGTTGGTTTGTTGGTTTGTTGGTTTGTTGGTTTGTTGGTTTATTTATTTGTTGGTTTGTTGGTTTGTTGGTTTATTTGTTTGTTGGTTTGTTGGCTTGTTGGTTTGTTGGTTTGTTGGCTTGTTGGTTTGTTGGCTTGTTGGCTTGTTGCTTTGTTGGTTTGTTGGTTTGTTGGCTTGTTGGCTTGTGGGTTTGTTAGTTTGTTGGCTTTTTGGTTACTTGGTTTGTTGGTTTGTTGGTTTGTTGGTTTGTTGGTTTGTTGGTTTGTTGGTTTGTTGGTTTGTTGGCTTGTTGGCTTGTTGGCTTGTTGGCTTGTTGGTTTGTTGGTTTGTTGGCTTGTTGGCTTGTTGGTTTGTTGGTTTGTTTGCTTGTTGGTTACTTAGTTTGTTGGTTTGTTGGTTTGTTGGTTTGTTGGTTTGTTGGCTTGTTGGCTTGTTGGTTTGTTGGTTAGTTCGTTTGTTGGTTTGTTAGTTTGTTGGTTTGTTGGCTTGTTGGCTTTTTGGCTTTTTGGTTTGTTGGTTTTTTGGTTTGTTGGTTTGTTGGTTAGTTGGTTTGTTGGTTTGTTGGTTTATTTGTTTGTTGGTTTGTTGGCTTGTTGGTTTGTTGGTTTGTTGGTTTGTTGGCTTGTTGGTTTGTTGGTTTGTTGTTTGTTGGTTTGTTGGTTTGTTGGTTTGTTGGTTTTTTGGTTTGTTGCTTTATTTGTTTGTTGGTTTGTTGGCTTGTTGGTTTGTTGGTTTGTTGGCTTGTTGGTTTGTTGGTTTGTTGGTTTGTTGGCTTGCTGGTTTGTTGGCTTGTTGGTTTGTTCGTTTGTTGGTTTGTTGGCTTGTTGGCTTGTTGGTTTGTTGGTTAGTTGGCTTGTTGGTTTGTTGGTTTGTTGGCTTGTTGGCTTGTTGGCTTGTTGCTTTGTTCGTTTGATGGTTTGTTGGTTTGTTGGTTTTTTGGTTTGTTGGTTTGTTGGTTTGTTGGCTTGTTGGCTTGTTGGTTTATTGGCTTGTTGGTTTGTTAGTTTGTTGGTTTGTTGGCTTGTTTGCTTGTTGGTTTGTTGGTTTTTTGGTTTGTTGGTTTGTTGGTTTGTTGGTTTGTTGGTTTGTTGGTTTGTTGGTTTATTTGTTTGTTGGTTTGTTGGCTTGTTGGTTTGTTGGCTTGTTGGTTTGTTGGTTTGTTGGTTTGTTGGCTTGTTGGTTCGTTGGTTTGTTGGCTTGTTGGCTTGTTGGTTTGTTGGTTTGTTGGTTTGTAGGCTTGTTGGTTTGTTAGTTTGTTGGTTTGTTGGCTTGTTGGCTTGTTGGTTTGTTGGTTTTTTGGTTTGTTGGCTTGTTGGTTTGTTGGTTTGTTGGCTTGTTGGCTTGTTGGTTTGTTGGTTTGTTGGTTTGTTGGTTTGTTGGCTTGTTGGTTTGTTGGTTTGTTGGCTTGTTGGTTTGTTAGTTTGTTGGTTTGTTGGTTTGTTGGTTTGTTGGTTTATTTGTTTGTTGGTTTGTTGGTTTGTTGATTTGTTGATTTGTTGGCTTGTTGGTTTGTTGGCTTGTTGGTTTGTTGGTTTGTTGGTTTGTTGGCTTGTTGGCTTGTTGGTTTGTTTGTTAGTTGGCTTTTTGGTTTGTTGGTTTGGTGGCTTGTTGATTTGTTGGCTTGTTGGCTTGTTGCTTTGTTGGTTTGTTGGTTTGTTGGCTTGTTGGCTTGTTGGTTTGTTAGTTTGTTGGCTTTTTGGTTACTTGGTTTGTTGGTTTATTGGTTTGTTGGCTTGTTGGTTTGTTGGCTTGTTGGTTTGTTGGTTTGTTGGTTTGTTGGTTTGTTGGCTTGTTGGCTTGTTGGTTTGTTGGTTTGTTGGTTTGTTGGTTTGTTGGTTTGTTGGTTTTTTGGTTTGTTGATTTGTTGGTTTGTTGGCTTGTTGGTTTGTTGGTTTGTTGGCTTGTTGGCTTGTTGGTTTGTTGGTTTGTTTGCTTGTTGGTTACTTAGTTTGTTGGTTTGTTGGTTTGTTGGTTTGTTGGTTTGTTGGTTTGTTGGCTTGTTGGTTTGTTGGTTTGTTGGTTTGTTGGTTTGTTGGTTTGTTGGTTTTTTGGTTTGTTGATTTGTTGGTTTGTTGGCTTGTTGGTTTGTTGGTTTGTTGGCTTGTTGGTTTGTTGATTTGTTGGTTTGTTGGCTTGTTGGCTTGTTGCTTTTTTGGTTTGTTGGTTTGTAGGCTTGTTGGCTTGTTGGTTTGTTAGTTTGTTGGCTTTTTGGTTACTTGGTTTGTTGGCTTGTTGGTTTGTTGGCTTGTTGGTTTGTTGGTTTGTTGGTTTGTTGGTTTGTTGGCTTGTTGGTTTGTTGGTTTGTTGGCTTGTTGGTTTGTTGGTTTGTTGGTTTGTTGGCTTGTTGGCTTGTTGGTTTGTTGGTTTGTTGGCTTGTTGATTTGTTGGTTTGTTGGCTTGTTGGCTTGTTGCTTTTTTGGTTTGTTGGTTTGTTGGCTTGTTGGCTTGTTGGTTTGTCAGTTTGTTGGCTTTTTGGTTACTTGGTTTGTTGGCTTGTTGGTTTGTTGGCTTGTTGGTTTGTTGGTTTGTTGGTTTGTTGGCTTGTTGGCATGTTGGTTTGTTGGTTTGTTGGCTTGTTCGCTTGTTGGTTTGTTGGTTTGTTGGTTTTTTGGTTTGTTGGTTTGTTGGTTTGTTGGTTTGTTGGTTTGTTGGTTTATTTGTTTGTTGGTTTGTTAGCTTGTTGGTTTATTGATTTGTTGGTTTGTTGGCTTGTTGGTTTGTTGGCTTGTTGGCTTGTTGCTTTGTTGGTTTGTTGGTTTGTTGGTTTGTTGGCTTGTTGGCTTGTTGGTTCGTTAGTTTGTTGGCTTTTTGGTTACTTGGTTTGTTGGCTTGTTGGTTTGTTGGCTTGTTGGTTTGTTGGTTTGTTGGTTTGTTGGTTTGTTGGCTTGTTGGTTTGTTGGTTTGTTGGATTGTTGGTTTGTTGGTTTGTTGGTTTGTTGGCTTGTTGGCTTGTTGGTTTGTTGGTTTGTTGGCTTGTTAATTTGTTGGTTTGTTGGCTTGTTGGCTTGTTGCTTTTTTGGTTTGTTGGCTTGTTGGCTTGTTGGTTTGTCAGTTTGTTGGCTTTTTGGTTACTTGGTTTGTTGGCTTGTTGGTTTGTTGGCTTGTTGGTTTGTTGGTTTGTTGGTTTGTTGGCTTGTTGGCATGTTGGTTTGTTGGTTTGTTGGCTTGTTGGCTTGTTGGTTTGTTGGTTTGTTGGTTTTTTGGTTTGTTGGTTTGTTGGTTTGTTGGTTTGTTGGTTTGTTGGTTTATTTGTTTGTTGGTTTGTTGGTTTGTTGGTTTGTTGGCTTGTTGGTTTGTTGGTTTGTTGGTTTGTTGGTTTGTTGGTTTGTTGGTTTGTTGGTTTTTTGGTTTGTTGCTTTATTTGTTTGTTGGTTTGTTGGCTTGTTGGTTTGTTGGTTTGTTGGCTTGTTGGTTTGTTGGTTTGTTGGTTTGTTGGTTTGTTGGCTTGTTGGTTTGTTGGCTCGTTGGTTTGTTCGTTTGTTGGTTTGTTGGCTTGTTGGCTTGTTGGTTTGTTGGTTAGTTGGCTTGTTGGTTTGTTGGTTTGTTGGCTTGTTGGCTTGTTGGCTTGTTGCTTTGTTCGTTTGATGGTTTGTTGGTTTGTTGGTTTTTTGGTTTGTTGGTTTGTTGGTTTGTTGGCTTGTTTACTTGTTGGTTTGTTGGCTTGTTGGTTTGTTAGTTTGTTGGTTTGTTGGCTTGTTTGCTTGTTGGTTTGTTGGTTTTTTTGTTTGTTGGTTTGTTGGTTTGTTGGTTTATTTGTTTGTTGGTTTGTTGGCTTGTTGGTTTGTTGGCTTGTTGGTTTGTTGGTTTGTTGGTTTGTTGGCTTGTTGGTTCGTTGGTTTGTTGGCTTGTTGGCTTGTTGGTTTGTTGGTTTGTTGGTTTGTAGGCTTGTTGGTTTGTTAGTTTGTTGGCTTGTTGGCTTGTTGGTTTGTTGGTTTTTTGGTTTGTTGGCTTGTTGGTTTGTTGGCTTGTTTGCTTGTTGGTTTGTTGGCTTGTTGGTTTGTTGGTTTGTTGGTTTGTTGGTTTGTTGGCTTGTTGGTTCGTTGGTTTGTTGGCTTGTTGGCTTGTTGGTTTGTTGGTTTGTTGGTTTGTAGGCTTGTTGGTTTGTTAGTTTGTTGGCTTGTTGGCTTGTTGGTTTGTTGGTTTTTTGGTTTGTTGGCTTGTTGGTTTGTTGGCTTGTTTGCTTGTTGGTTTGTTGGCTTGTTGGTTTGTTGGTTTGTTGGCTTGTTGGCTTGTTGGTTTGTTGGTTTGTTTGCTTGTTGGTTACTTAGTTTGTTGGTTTGTTGGTTTGTTGGTTTATTGGTTTGTTGGCTTGTTGGCTTGTTGGTTTGTTGGTTAGTTCGTTTGTTGGTTTGTTAGTTTGTTGGTTTGTTGGCTTGTTGGCTTTTTGGCTTTTTGGTTTGTTGGTTTTTTGGTCTGTTGGTTTGTTGGTTAGTTGGTTTGTTGGTTTGTTGGTTTATTTGTTTGTTGGTTTGTTGGCTTGTTGGTTTGTTGGTTTGTTGGTTTGTTGGCTTGTTGGTTTGTTGGTTTGTTGTTTGTTGGTTTGTTGGTTTGTTGGTTTGTTGGTTTTTTGGTTTCTTGCTTTATTTGTTTGTTGGTTTGTTGGCTTGTTGGTTTGTTGGTTTGTTGGCTTGTTGGTTTGTTGGTTTGTTGGTTTGTTGGCTTGCTGGTTTGTTGGCTTTTTGGTTTGTTCGTTTGTTGGTTTGTTGGCTTGTTGGCTTGTTGGTTTGTTGGTTAGTTGGCTTGTTGGTTTGTTGGTTTGTTGGCTTGTTGGCTTGTTGGCTTGTTGCTTTGTTCGTTTGATGGTTTGTTGGTTTGTTGGTTTTTTGGTTTGTTGGTTTGTTGGTTTGTTGGCTTGTTGGCTTGTTGGTTTGTTGGCTTGTTGGTTTGTTAGTTTGTTGGTTTGTTGGCTTGTTTGCTTGTTGGTTTGTTGGTTTTTTGGTTTGTTGGTTTGTTGGTTTGTTGGTTTGTTGGTTTGTTGGTTTATTTGTTTGTTGGTTTGTTGGCTTGTTGGTTTGTTGGCTTGTTGGTTTGTTGGTTTGTTGGTTTGTTGGTTTGTTGGCTTGTTGGTTCGTTGGTTTGTTGGCTTGTTGGCTTGTTGGTTTGTTGGTTTGTTGGTTTGTAGGCTTGTTGGTTTGTTAGTTTGTTGGTTTGTTGGCTTGATGGCTTGTTGGTTTGTTGGTTTTTTGGTTTGTTGGCTTGTTGGTTTGTTGGTTTGTTGGCTTGTTGGCTTGTTGGTTTGTTGGTTTGTTGGTTTGTTGGTTTGTTGGCTTGTTGGTTTGTTGGTTTGTTGGCTTGTTGGTTTGTTAGTTTGTTGGTTTGTTGGTTTGTTGGTTTGTTGGTTTATTTGTTTGTTGGTTTGTTGGTTTGTTGGTTTGTTGATTTGTTGGCTTGTTGGTTTGTTGGCTTGTTGGTTTGTTGGTTTGTTGATTTGTTGGCTTGTTGGCTTGTTGGTTTGTTTGTTAGTTGGCTTTTTGGTTTGTTGGTTTGGTGGCTTGTTGGTTTGTTGGCTTGTTGGCTTGTTGCTTTGTTGGTTTGTTGGTTTGTTGGCTTGTTGGCTTGTTGCTTTTTTGGTTTGTTGGTTTGTTGGCTTGTTGGCTTGTTGGTTTGTCAGTTTGTTGGCTTTTTGGTTACTTGGTTTGTTGGCTTGTTGGTTTGTTGGCTTGTTGGTTTGTTGGTTTGTTGGTTTGTTGGCTTGTTGGCATGTTGGTTTGTTGGTTTGTTGGCTTGTTGGCTTGTTGGTTTGTTGGTTTGTTGGTTTTTTGGTTTGTTGGTTTGTTGGTTTGTTGGTTTGTTGGCTTGTTGGCTTGTTGGTTTGTTTGTTAGTTGGCTTTTTGGTTTGTTGGTTTGGTGGCTTGTTGGTTTGTTGGCTTGTTGGCTTGTTGCTTTGTTGGTTTGTTGGTTTGTTGGCTTGTTGGCTTGTTGGTTTGTTAGTTTGTTGGCTTTTTGGTTACTTGGTTTGTTGGTTTGTTGGTTTGTTGGCTTATTGGTTTGTTGGCTTGTTGGTTTGTTGGTTTGTTGGTTTGTTGGCTTGTTGGCTTGTTGGTTTGTTGGTTTGTTGGTTTGTTGGTTTGTTGGTTTTTTGGTTTGTTGATTTGTTGGTTTGTTGGCTTATTGGTTTGTTGGTTTGTTGGCTTGTTGGCTTGTTGGTTTGTTGGTTTGTTTGCTTGTTGGTTACTTAGTTTGTTGGTTTGGTGGTTTGTTGGTTTGTTGGTTTGTTGGTTTGTTGATTTGTCGGTTTGTTGGCTTGTTGGCTTGTTGCTTTTTTGGTTTGTTGGTTTGTAGGCTTGTTGGCTTGTTGGTTTGTTAGTTTGTTGGCTTTTTGGTTACTTGGTTTGTTGGCTTGTTGGTTTGTTGGCTTGTTGGTTTGTTGGTTTGTTGGTTTGTTGGTTTGTTGGCTTGTTGGTTTGTTGGTTTGTTGGCTTGTTGGTTTGTTGGCTTGTTGGTTTGTTGGCTTGTTGGTTTGTTGGTTTGTTGGTTTGTTGGCTTGTTGGTTCGTTGGTTTGTTGGCTTGTTGGCTTGTTGCTTTTTTGGTTTGTTGGTTTGTTGGCTTGTTGGCTTGTTGGTTTGTCAGTTTGTTGGCTTTTTGGTTACTTGGTTTGTTGGCTTGTTGGTTTGTTGGCTTGTTGGTTTGTTGGTTTGTTGGTTTGTTGGCTTGTTGGCATGTTGGTTTGTTGGTTTGTTGGCTTGTTGGCTTGTTGGTTTGTTGGTTTGTTGGTTTTTTGGTTTGTTGGTTTGTTGGTTTGTTGGTTTGTTGGTTTGTTGGTTTATTTGTTTGTTGGTTTGTTGGTTTGTTGGTTTATTTGTTTGTTGGTTTGTTGGCTTGTTGGCTTATTGGTTTGTTGGTTTGTTGGCTTGTTGGTTTGTTGGTTTGTTGGTTTGTTGGTTTGTTGGTTTGTTGGCTTGTTGGTTTGTTGGTTTGTTGGCTTGTTGGTTTGTTGGTTTGTTGGTTTGTTGGCTTGTTGGCTTGTTGGTTTGTTGGTTTGTTGGCTTGTTAATTTGTTGGTTTGTTGGCTTGTTGGCTTGTTGCTTTTTTGGTTTGTTGGTTTGTTGGCTTGTTGGCTTGTTGGTTTGTCAGTTTGTTGGCTTTTTGGTTACTTGGTTTGTTGGCTTGTTGGTTTGTTGGCTTGTTGGTTTGTTGGTTTGTTGGTTTGTTGGCTTGTTGGCATGTTGGTTTGTTGGTTTGTTGGCTTGTTGGCTTGTTGGTTTGTTGGTTTGTTGGTTTTTTGGTTTGTTGGTTTGTTGGTTTGTTGGTTTGTTGGTTTGTTGGTTTATTTGTTTGTTGGTTTGTTGGCTTGTTGGTTTGTTGGTTTGTTGGTTTGTTGGCTTGTTGGTTTGTTGGTTTGTTGGTTTGTTGGTTTGTTGGTTTGTTGGTTTGTTGGTTTTTTGGTTTGTTGCTTTATTTGTTTGTTGGTTTGTTGGCTTGTTGGTTTGTTGGTTTGTTGGCTTGTTGGTTTGTTGGTTTGTTGGTTTGTTGGTTTGTTGGCTTGTTGGTTTGTTGGCTCGTTGGTTTGTTCGTTTGTTGGTTTGTTGGCTTGTTGGCTTGTTGGTTTGTTGGTTAGTTGGCTTGTTGGTTTGTTGGTTTGTTGGCTTGTTGGCTTGTTGGCTTGTTGCTTTGTTCGTTTGATGGTTTGTTGGTTTGTTGGTTTTTTGGTTTGTTGGTTTGTTGGTTTGTTGGCTTGTTGGCTTGTTGGTTTGTTGGCTTGTTGGTTTGTTTGTTTGTTGGTTTGTTGGCTTGTTTGCTTGTTGGTTTGTTGGTTTTTTTGTTTGTTGGTTTGTTGGTTTGTTGGTTTGTTGGTTTGTTGGTTTATTTGTTTGTTGGTTTGTTGGCTTGTTGGTTTGTTGGCTTGTTGGTTTGTTGGTTTGTTGGTTTGTTGGCTTGTTGGTTCGTTGGTTTGTTGGCTTGTTGGCTTGTTGGTTTGTTGGTTTGTTGGTTTGTAGGCTTGTTGGTTTGTTAGTTTGTTGGTTTGTTGGCTTGTTGGCTTGTTGGTTTGTTGGTTTTTTGGTTTGTTGGCTTGTTGGTTTGTTGGTTTGTTGGCTTGTTGGCTTGTTGGTTTGTTGGTTTGTTGGTTTGTTGGTTTGTTGGCTTGTTGGTTTGTTTGCTTGTTGGTTTGTTAGTTTGTTGGTTTGTTGGTTTGTTGGTTTGTTGGTTTATTTGTTTGTTGGTTTGTTGGTTTGTTGGTTTGTTGATTTGTTGGCTAGTTGGTTTGTTGGCTTGTTGGTTTGTTGGTTTGTTGGTTTGTTGGCTTGTTGGCTTGTTGGTTTGTTTGTTAGTTGGCTTATTGGTTTGTTGGTTTGGTGGCTTGTTGGTTTGTTGGCTTGTTGGCTTGTTGCTTTGTTGGTTTGTTGGTTTGTTGGCTTGTTGGCTTGTTGGTTTGTTAGTTTGTTGGCTTTTTGGTTACTTGGTTTGTTGGTTTGTTGGTTTGTTGGCTTGTTGGTTTGTTGGCTTGTTGGTTTGTTGGTTTGTTGGTTTTTTGGCTTGTTGGCTTGTTGGTTTGTTGGTTTGTTGGTTTGTTGGTTTGTTGGTTTTTTGGTTTGTTGATTTGTTGGTTTGTTGGCTTGTTGGTTTGTTGGTTTGTTGGCTTGTTGGCTTGTTGGTTTGTTGGTTTGTTTGCTTGTTGGTTACTTAGTTTGTTGGTTTGTTGGTTTGTTGGTTTGTTGGTTTGTTGGTTTGTTGATTTGTTGATTTGTTGGCTTGTTGGCTTGTTGCTTTTTTGGTTTGTTGGTTTGTTGGCTTGTTGGCATGTTGGTTTGTTAGTTTGTTGGCTTTTTGGTTACTTGGTTTGTTGGCTTGTTGGTTTGTTGGCTTGTTGGTTTGTTGGTTTGTTGGTTTGTTGGTTTGTTGGCTTGTTGGTTTGTTGGTTTGTTGGCTTGTTGGTTTGTTGGTTTATTGGTTCGTTGGCTTGTTGGCTTGTTGGTTTGTTGGTTTGTTGGTTTGTTGGCTTGTTGATTTGTTGGTTTGTTGGCTTGTTGGCTTGTTGCTTTTTTGGTTTGTTGGTTTGTTGGCTTGTTGGCTTATTGGTTTGTCAGTTTGTTGGCTTTTTGGTTACTTGGTTTGTTGGCTTGTTGGTTTGTTGGCTTGTTGGTTTGTTGGTTTGTTGGTTTGTTGGCTTGTTGGCATGTTGGTTTATTGGTTTGTTGGCTTGTTGGCTTATTGGTTTGTTGGTTTGTTGGTTTTTTGGTTTGTTGGTTTGTTGGTTTGTTGGTTTGTTGGTTTGTTGGTTTATTTGTTTGTTGGTTTGTTGGTTTGTTGGTTTATTTGTTTGTTGGTTTGTTGGCTTGTTGGTTTGTTGGTTTGTTGGTTTGTTGGCTTGTTGGTTTGTTGGCTTGTTGGCTTGTTGCTTTGTTGGTTTGTTGGTTTGTTGGCTTGTTGGCTTGTTGGTTTGTTAGTTTGTTGGCTTTTTGGTTACTTGGTTTGTTGGCTTGTTGGTTTGTTGGCTTGTTGGTTTGTTGGTTTGTTGGTTTGTTGGTTTGTTGGTTTGTTGGCTTGTTGGTTTGTTGGTTTGTTGGCTTGTTGGTTTGTTGGTTTGTTGGTTTGTTGGCTTGTTGGCTTGTTGGTTTGTTGGTTTGTTGGCTTGTTGATTTGTTGGTTTGTTGGCTTGTTGGCTTGTTGGTTTGTTGGCTTGTTGGTTTGTTGGTTTGTTGGCTTGTTGGGTTGTTGGTTTGTTGGTTTGTTTGCTTGTTGGTTACTTAGTTTGTTGGTTTGTTGCTTTGTTGGTTTTTTGGTTTGTTTGCTTGTTGGTTACTTAGTTTGTTGGTTTGTTGGTTTGTTGGCTTGTTGGCTTGTTGATTTGTTGGCTTGTTGGTTTGTTGGTTTGTTGGCTTGTTGGGTTGTTGGTTTGTTGGTTTGTTTGCTTGTTGGTTACTTAGTTTGTTGGTTTGTTGGTTTGTTGGTTTTTTGGTTTGTTGGCTTGTTGGCTTGTTGGTTTGTTGGTTTGTTCGTTTGTTGGTTTGTTAGTTTGTTGGTTTGTTGGCTTGTTTGCTTTTTGGCTTTTTGGTTTGTTGGTTTTTTGGTTTGTTGATTTGTTGGTTATTTGGTTTGTTGGTTTGTTGGTTTATTTGTTTGTTGGTTTGTTGGCTTGTTGGTTTGTTGGTTTGTTGGTTTGTTGGCTTGTTGGTTTGTTGGTTTGTTGGTTTGTTGGTTTGTTGGTTTGTTGGTTTTTTGGTTTGTTGCTTTATTTGTTTGTTGGTTTGTTGGCTTGTTGGTTTGTTGGTTTGTTGGCTTGTTGGTTTGTTGGTTTGTTGGTTTGTTGGCTTGTTGGTTTGTTGGCTTGTTGGTTTGTTCGTTTGTTGGTTTGTTGGCTTGTTGGCTTGTTGGTTTGTTGGTTAGTTGGCTTGTTGGTTTGTTGGTTTGTTGGCTTGTTGGCTTGTTGGCTTGTTGCTTTGTTCGTTTGATGGTTTGTTGGTTTGTTGGTTTTTTGGTTTGTTGGTTTGTTGGTTTGTTGGCTTGTTGGCTTGTTGGTTTGTTGGCTTGTTGGTTTGTTAGTTTGTTGGTTTGTTGGCTTGTTTGCTTGTTGGTTTGTTGGTTTTTTGGTTTGTTGGTTTGTTGGTTTGTTGGTTTGTTGGTTTGTTGGTTTATTTGTTTGTTGGTTTGTTGGCTTGTTGGTTTGTTGGCTTGTTGGTTTGTTGGTTTGTTGGTTTGTTGGCTTGTTGGTTCGTTGGTTTGTTGGCTTGTTGGCTTGTTGGTTTGTTGGTTTGTTGGTTTGTAGGCTTGTTGGTTTGTTAGTTTGTTGGTTTGTTGGCTTGTTGGCTTGTTGGTTTGTTGGTTTTTTGGTTTGTTGGCTTGTTGGTTTGTTGGTTTGTTGTCTTGTTGGCTTGTTGGTTTGTTGGTTTGTTGGTTTGTTGGTTTGTTGGCTTGTTGGTTTGTTGGTTTGTTGGCTTGTTGGTTTGTTAGTTTGTTGGTTTGTTGGTTTGTTGGTTTGTTGGTTTATTTGTTTGTTGGCTTGTTGGTTTGTTGGTTTGTTGATTTGTTGGCTTGTTGGTTTGTTGGCTTGTTGGTTTGTTGGTTTGTTGGCTTGTTTGTTTGTTGATTTGTTGGCTTGTTGGTTTGTTGGCTTGTTGGTTTGTTGGTTTGTTGGTTTGTTGGCTTGTTGGCTTATTGGTTTGTTGGTTAGTTGGCTTATTAGTTTGTTGGTTTGGTGGCTTGTTGGTTTGTTGGCTTGTTGGCTTGTTGCTTTGTTGGTTTGTTGGTTTGTTGGCTTGTTGGCTTGTTGGTTTGTTAGTTTGTTGGCTTTTTGGTTACTTGGTTTGTTGGTTTGTTGGTTTGTTGGCTTGTTGGTTTGTTGGCTTGTTGGTTTGTTGGTTTGTTGGTTTGTTGGCTTGTTGGCTTGTTGGTTTGTTGGTTTGTTGGTTTGTTGGTTTGTTGGTTTTTTGGTTTGTTGATTTGTTGGTTTGTTGGCTTGTTGGTTTGTTGGTTTGTTGGCTTGTTGGCTTGTTGGTTTGTTGGTTTGTTTGTTTGTTGGTTACTTAGTTTGTTGGTTTGTTGGTTTGTTGGTTTGTTGGTTTGTTGGTTTGTTGGCTTGTTGGCTTGTTGGTTTGTTGGTTAGTTCGTTTGTTGGTTTGTTAGTTTGTTGGATTGTTGCTTTGTTCGTTTGATGGTTTGTTGGTTTGTTGGTTTTTTGGTTTGTTGGTTTGTTTTCGTTTGTTGGTTTTTTGGTTTGTTGGTTTGTTGGTTTGTTGGTTTGTTGGTTTGTTGGTTTATTTGTTTGTTGGTTTGTTGGCTTGTTGGTTTGTTGGCTTGTTGGTTTGTTGGTTTGTTGGTTTGTTGGCTTGTTGGTTCGTTGGTTTGTTGGCTTGTTGGCTTGTTGGTTTGTTGGTTTTTTGGTTTGTAGGCTTGTTGGTTTGTTAGTTTGTTGGTTTGTTGGCTTGTTGGCTTGTTGGTTTGTTGGTTTTTTGGTTTGTTGGCTTGTTGGTTTGTTAGTATGTTGGCTTGTTGGCTTGTTGGTTTGTTGGTTTGTTGGTTTGTTGGTTTGTTGGCTTGTTGGTTTGTTGGTTTGTTGGCTTGTTGGTTTGTTAGTTTGTTGGTTTGTTGGTTTGTTGGTTTGTTGGTTTATTTGTTTGTTGGTTTGTTGGTTTGTTGGTTTGTTGATTTGTTGGCTTGTTGGTTTGTTGGCTTGTTGGTTTGTTGGTTTGTTGGTTTGTTGGCTTGTTGGCTTGTTGGTTTGTTGGTTAGTTGGCTTATTGGTTTGTTGGTTTGGTGGCTTGTTGGTTTCTTGGCTTGTTGGCTTGTTGCTTTGTTGGTTTGTTGGTTTGTTGGCTTGTTGGCTTGTTGGCTTGTTGGTTTGTTAGTTTGTTGGCTTTTTGGTTACTTGGTTTGTTGGTTTGTTGGCTTGTTGGTTTGTTGGCTTGTTGGTTTGTTGGTTTGTTGGTTTGTTGGCTTGTTGGCTTGTTGGTTTGTTGGTTTGTTGGTTTATTGGTTTGTTGGTTTTTTGGTTTGTTGATTTGTTGGTTTGTTGGCTTGTTGGTTTGTTGGTTTGTTGGCTTGTTGGCTTGTTGGTTTGTTGGTTTGTTTGCTTGTTGGTTACTTAGATTGTTAATTTGTTGGTTTGTTGGTTTGTTGGTTTGTTGGTTTGTTGGTTTGTTGGCTTGTTGGCTTGTTGGTTTGTTGGTTAGTTCGTTTGTTGGTTTGTTAGTTTGTTGGTTTGTTGGTTTGTTGGCTTGTTGGCTTGTTGGCTTGTTGGTTTGTTGGATTTTTGGTTTGTTGGTTTGTTGGTTAGTTGGTTTGTTGGTTTGTTGGTTTATTTGTTTGTTGGTTTGTTGGCTTGTTGGTTTGTTGGTTTGTTGGTTTGTTGGCTTGTTGGTTTGTTGGTTTGTTGCTTTGTTGGTTTGTTGGTTTGTTGGTTTTTTGGTTTGTTGGTTTATTTGTTTGTTGGTTTGTTGGCTTGTTGGTTTGTTGGTTTGTTGGCTTGTTGGTTTGTTGGTTTGTTGGTTTGTTGGCTTGTTGGTTTGTTCGTTTGATGGTTTGTTGGTTTGTTGGTTTTTTGGTTTGTTGGTTTGTTGGTTTGTTGGCTTGTTTACTTGTTGGTTTGTTGGCTTGTTGGTTTGTTAGTTTGTTGGTTTGTTGGCTTGTTTGCTTGTTGGTTTGTTGGTTTTTTTGTTTGTTGGTTTGTTGGTTTGTTGGTTTATTTGTTTGTTGGTTTGTTGGCTTGTTGGTTTGTTGGCTTGTTGGTTTGTTGGTTTGTTGGTTTGTTGGCTTGTTGGTTCGTTGGTTTGTTGGCTTGTTGGCTTGTTGGTTTGTTGGTTTGTTGGTTTGTAGGCTTGTTGGTTTGTTAGTTTGTTGGCTTGTTGGCTTGTTGGTTTGTTGGTTTTTTGGTTTGTTGGCTTGTTGGTTTGTTGGCTTGTTTGCTTGTTGGTTTGTTGGCTTGTTGGTTTGTTGGTTTGTTGGTTTGTTGGTTTGTTGGCTTGTTGGTTCGTTGGTTTGTTGGCTTGTTGGCTTGTTGGTTTGTTGGTTTGTTGGTTTGTAGGCTTGTTGGTTTGTTAGTTTGTTGGCTTGTTGGCTTGTTGGTTTGTTGGTTTTTTGGTTTGTTGGCTTGTTGGTTTGTTGGCTTGTTTGCTTGTTGGTTTGTTGGCTTGTTGGTTTGTTGGTTTGTTGGCTTGTTGGCTTGTTGGTTTGTTGGTTTGTTTGCTTGTTGGTTACTTAGTTTGTTGGTTTGTTGGTTTGTTGGTTTATTGGTTTGTTGGCTTGTTGGCTTGTTGGTTTGTTGGTTAGTTCGTTTGTTGGTTTGTTAGTTTGTTGGTTTGTTGGCTTGTTGGCTTTTTGGCTTTTTGGTTTGTTGGTTTTTTGGTCTGTTGGTTTGTTGGTTAGTTGGTTTGTTGGTTTGTTGGTTTATTTGTTTGTTGGTTTGTTGGCTTGTTGGTTTGTTGGTTTGTTGGTTTGTTGGCTTGTTGGTTTGTTGGTTTGTTGTTTGTTGGTTTGTTGGTTTGTTGGTTTGTTGGTTTTTTGGTTTCTTGCTTTATTTGTTTGTTGGTTTGTTGGCTTGTTGGTTTGTTGGTTTGTTGGCTTGTTGGTTTGTTGGTTTGTTGGTTTGTTGGCTTGCTGGTTTGTTGGCTTTTTGGTTTGTTCGTTTGTTGGTTTGTTGGCTTGTTGGCTTGTTGGTTTGTTGGTTAGTTGGCTTGTTGGTTTGTTGGTTTGTTGGCTTGTTGGCTTGTTGGCTTGTTGCTTTGTTCGTTTGATGGTTTGTTGGTTTGTTGGTTTTTTGGTTTGTTGGTTTGTTGGTTTGTTGGCTTGTTGGCTTGTTGGTTTGTTGGCTTGTTGGTTTGTTAGTTTGTTGGTTTGTTGGCTTGTTTGCTTGTTGGTTTGTTGGTTTTTTGGTTTGTTGGTTTGTTGGTTTGTTGGTTTGTTGGTTTGTTGGTTTATTTGTTTGTTGGTTTGTTGGCTTGTTGGTTTGTTGGCTTGTTGGTTTGTTGGTTTGTTGGTTTGTTGGTTTGTTGGCTTGTTGGTTCGTTGGTTTGTTGGCTTGTTGGCTTGTTGGTTTGTTGGTTTGTTGGTTTGTAGGCTTGTTGGTTTGTTAGTTTGTTGGTTTGTTGGCTTGATGGCTTGTTGGTTTGTTGGTTTTTTGGTTTGTTGGCTTGTTGGTTTGTTGGTTTGTTGGCTTGTTGGCTTGTTGGTTTGTTGGTTTGTTGGTTTGTTGGTTTGTTGGCTTGTTGGTTTGTTGGTTTGTTGGCTTGTTGGTTTGTTAGTTTGTTGGTTTGTTGGTTTGTTGGTTTGTTGGTTTATTTGTTTGTTGGTTTGTTGGTTTGTTGGTTTGTTGATTTGTTGGCTTGTTGGTTTGTTGGCTTGTTGGTTTGTTGGTTTGTTGATTTGTTGGCTTGTTGGCTTGTTGGTTTGTTTGTTAGTTGGCTTTTTGGTTTGTTGGTTTGGTGGCTTGTTGGTTTGTTGGCTTGTTGGCTTGTTGCTTTGTTGGTTTGTTGGTTTGTTGGCTTGTTGGCTTGTTGCTTTTTTGGTTTGTTGGTTTGTTGGCTTGTTGGCTTGTTGGTTTGTCAGTTTGTTGGCTTTTTGGTTACTTGGTTTGTTGGCTTGTTGGTTTGTTGGCTTGTTGGTTTGTTGGTTTGTTGGTTTGTTGGCTTGTTGGCATGTTGGTTTGTTGGTTTGTTGGCTTGTTGGCTTGTTGGTTTGTTGGTTTGTTGGTTTTTTGGTTTGTTGGTTTGTTGGTTTGTTGGTTTGTTGGCTTGTTGGCTTGTTGGTTTGTTTGTTAGTTGGCTTTTTGGTTTGTTGGTTTGGTGGCTTGTTGGTTTGTTGGCTTGTTGGCTTGTTGCTTTGTTGGTTTGTTGGTTTGTTGGCTTGTTGGCTTGTTGGTTTGTTAGTTTGTTGGCTTTTTGGTTACTTGGTTTGTTGGTTTGTTGGTTTGTTGGCTTATTGGTTTGTTGGCTTGTTGGTTTGTTGGTTTGTTGGTTTGTTGGCTTGTTGGCTTGTTGGTTTGTTGGTTTGTTGGTTTGTTGGTTTGTTGGTTTTTTGGTTTGTTGATTTGTTGGTTTGTTGGCTTATTGGTTTGTTGGTTTGTTGGCTTGTTGGCTTGTTGGTTTGTTGGTTTGTTTGCTTGTTGGTTACTTAGTTTGTTGGTTTGGTGGTTTGTTGGTTTGTTGGTTTGTTGGTTTGTTGATTTGTCGGTTTGTTGGCTTGTTGGCTTGTTGCTTTTTTGGTTTGTTGGTTTGTAGGCTTGTTGGCTTGTTGGTTTGTTAGTTTGTTGGCTTTTTGGTTACTTGGTTTGTTGGCTTGTTGGTTTGTTGGCTTGTTGGTTTGTTGGTTTGTTGGTTTGTTGGTTTGTTGGCTTGTTGGTTTGTTGGTTTGTTGGCTTGTTGGTTTGTTGGCTTGTTGGTTTGTTGGCTTGTTGGTTTGTTGGTTTGTTGGTTTGTTGGCTTGTTGGTTCGTTGGTTTGTTGGCTTGTTGGCTTGTTGCTTTTTTGGTTTGTTGGTTTGTTGGCTTGTTGGCTTGTTGGTTTGTCAGTTTGTTGGCTTTTTGGTTACTTGGTTTGTTGGCTTGTTGGTTTGTTGGCTTGTTGGTTTGTTGGTTTGTTGGTTTGTTGGCTTGTTGGCATGTTGGTTTGTTGGTTTGTTGGCTTGTTGGCTTGTTGGTTTGTTGGTTTGTTGGTTTTTTGGTTTGTTGGTTTGTTGGTTTGTTGGTTTGTTGGTTTGTTGGTTTATTTGTTTGTTGGTTTGTTGGTTTGTTGGTTTATTTGTTTGTTGGTTTGTTGGCTTGTTGGCTTATTGGTTTGTTGGTTTGTTGGCTTGTTGGTTTGTTGGTTTGTTGGTTTGTTGGTTTGTTGGTTTGTTGGCTTGTTGGTTTGTTGGTTTGTTGGCTTGTTGGTTTGTTGGTTTGTTGGTTTGTTGGCTTGTTGGCTTGTTGGTTTGTTGGTTTGTTGGCTTGTTAATTTGTTGGTTTGTTGGCTTGTTGGCTTGTTGCTTTTTTGGTTTGTTGGTTTGTTGGCTTGTTGGCTTGTTGGTTTGTCAGTTTGTTGGCTTTTTGGTTACTTGGTTTGTTGGCTTGTTGGTTTGTTGGCTTGTTGGTTTGTTGGTTTGTTGGTTTGTTGGCTTGTTGGCATGTTGGTTTGTTGGTTTGTTGGCTTGTTGGCTTGTTGGTTTGTTGGTTTGTTGGTTTTTTGGTTTGTTGGTTTGTTGGTTTGTTGGTTTGTTGGTTTGTTGGTTTATTTGTTTGTTGGTTTGTTGGCTTGTTGGTTTGTTGGTTTGTTGGTTTGTTGGCTTGTTGGTTTGTTGGTTTGTTGGTTTGTTGGTTTGTTGGTTTGTTGGTTTGTTGGTTTTTTGGTTTGTTGCTTTATTTGTTTGTTGGTTTGTTGGCTTGTTGGTTTGTTGGTTTGTTGGCTTGTTGGTTTGTTGGTTTGTTGGTTTGTTGGTTTGTTGGCTTGTTGGTTTGTTGGCTCGTTGGTTTGTTCGTTTGTTGGTTTGTTGGCTTATTGGCTTGTTGGTTTGTTGGTTAGTTGGCTTGTTGGTTTGTTGGTTTGTTGGCTTGTTGGCTTGTTGGCTTGTTGCTTTGTTCGTTTGATGGTTTGTTGGTTTGTTGGTTTTTTGGTTTGTTGGTTTGTTGGTTTGTTGGCTTGTTGGCTTGTTGGTTTGTTGGCTTGTTGGTTTGTTTGTTTGTTGGTTTGTTGGCTTGTTTGCTTGTTGGTTTGTTGGTTTTTTTGTTTGTTGGTTTGTTGGTTTGTTGGTTTGTTGGTTTGTTGGTTTATTTGTTTGTTGGTTTGTTGGCTTGTTGGTTTGTTGGCTTGTTGGTTTGTTGGTTTGTTGGTTTGTTGGCTTGTTGGTTCGTTGGTTTGTTGGCTTGTTGGCTTGTTGGTTTGTTGGTTTGTTGGTTTGTAGGCTTGTTGGTTTGTTAGTTTGTTGGTTTGTTGGCTTGTTGGCTTGTTGGTTTGTTGGTTTTTTGGTTTGTTGGCTTGTTGGTTTGTTGGTTTGTTGGCTTGTTGGCTTGTTGGTTTGTTGGTTTGTTGGTTTGTTGGTTTGTTGGCTTGTTGGTTTGTTTGCTTGTTGGTTTGTTAGTTTGTTGGTTTGTTGGTTTGTTGGTTTGTTGGTTTATTTGTTTGTTGGTTTGTTGGTTTGTTGGTTTGTTGATTTGTTGGCTAGTTGGTTTGTTGGCTTGTTGGTTTGTTGGTTTGTTGGTTTGTTGGCTTGTTGGCTTGTTGGTTTGTTTGTTAGTTGGCTTATTGGTTTGTTGGTTTGGTGGCTTGTTGGTTTGTTGGCTTGTTGGCTTGTTGCTTTGTTGGTTTGTTGGTTTGTTGGCTTGTTGGCTTGTTGGTTTGTTAGTTTGTTGGCTTTTTGGTTACTTGGTTTGTTGGTTTGTTGGTTTGTTGGCTTGTTGGTTTGTTGGCTTGTTGGTTTGTTGGTTTGTTGGTTTTTTGGCTTGTTGGCTTGTTGGTTTGTTGGTTTGTTGGTTTGTTGGTTTGTTGGTTTTTTGGTTTGTTGATTTGTTGGTTTGTTGGCTTGTTGGTTTGTTGGTTTGTTGGCTTGTTGGCTTGTTGGTTTGTTGGTTTGTTTGCTTGTTGGTTACTTAGTTTGTTGGTTTGTTGGTTTGTTGGTTTGTTGGTTTGTTGGTTTGTTGATTTGTTGATTTGTTGGCTTGTTGGCTTGTTGCTTTTTTGGTTTGTTGGTTTGTTGGCTTGTTGGCATGTTGGTTTGTTAGTTTGTTGGCTTTTTGGTTACTTGGTTTGTTGGCTTGTTGGTTTGTTGGCTTGTTGGTTTGTTGGTTTGTTGGTTTGTTGGTTTGTTGGCTTGTTGGTTTGTTGGTTTGTTGGCTTGTTGGTTTGTTGGTTTATTGGTTCGTTGGCTTGTTGGCTTGTTGGTTTGTTGGTTTGTTGGTTTGTTGGCTTGTTGATTTGTTGGTTTGTTGGCTTGTTGGCTTGTTGCTTTTTTGGTTTGTTGGTTTGTTGGCTTGTTGGCTTATTGGTTTGTCAGTTTGTTGGCTTTTTGGTTACTTGGTTTGTTGGCTTGTTGGTTTGTTGGCTTGTTGGTTTGTTGGTTTGTTGGTTTGTTGGCTTGTTGGCATGTTGGTTTATTGGTTTGTTGGCTTGTTGGCTTATTGGTTTGTTGGTTTGTTGGTTTTTTGGTTTGTTGGTTTGTTGGTTTGTTGGTTTGTTGGTTTGTTGGTTTATTTGTTTGTTGGTTTGTTGGTTTGTTGGTTTATTTGTTTGTTGGTTTGTTGGCTTGTTGGTTTGTTGGTTTGTTGGTTTGTTGGCTTGTTGGTTTGTTGGCTTGTTGGCTTGTTGCTTTGTTGGTTTGTTGGTTTGTTGGCTTGTTGGCTTGTTGGTTTGTTAGTTTGTTGGCTTTTTGGTTACTTGGTTTGTTGGCTTGTTGGTTTGTTGGCTTGTTGGTTTGTTGGTTTGTTGGTTTGTTGGTTTGTTGGTTTGTTGGCTTGTTGGTTTGTTGGTTTGTTGGCTTGTTGGTTTGTTGGTTTGTTGGTTTGTTGGCTTGTTGGCTTGTTGGTTTGTTGGTTTGTTGGCTTGTTGATTTGTTGGTTTGTTGGCTTGTTGGCTTGTTGGTTTGTTGGCTTGTTGGTTTGTTGGTTTGTTGGCTTGTTGGGTTGTTGGTTTGTTGGTTTGTTTGCTTGTTGGTTACTTAGTTTGTTGGTTTGTTGGTTTGTTGGTTTTTTGGTTTGTTTGCTTGTTGGTTACTTAGTTTGTTGGTTTGTTGGTTTGTTGGCTTGTTGGCTTGTTGATTTGTTGGCTTGTTGGTTTGTTGGTTTGTTGGCTTGTTGGGTTGTTGGTTTGTTGGTTTGTTTGCTTGTTGGTTACTTAGTTTGTTGGTTTGTTGGTTTGTTGGTTTTTTGGTTTGTTGGCTTGTTGGCTTGTTGGTTTGTTGGTTTGTTCGTTTGTTGGTTTGTTAGTTTGTTGGTTTGTTGGCTTGTTTGCTTTTTGGCTTTTTGGTTTGTTGGTTTTTTGGTTTGTTGATTTGTTGGTTATTTGGTTTGTTGGTTTGTTGGTTTATTTGTTTGTTGGTTTGTTGGCTTGTTGGTTTGTTGGTTTGTTGGTTTGTTGGCTTGTTGGTTTGTTGGTTTGTTGGTTTGTTGGTTTGTTGGTTTGTTGGTTTTTTGGTTTGTTGCTTTATTTGTTTGTTGGTTTGTTGGCTTGTTGGTTTGTTGGTTTGTTGGCTTGTTGGTTTGTTGGTTTGTTGGTTTGTTGGCTTGTTGGTTTGTTGGCTTGTTGGTTTGTTCGTTTGTTGGTTTGTTGGCTTGTTGGCTTGTTGGTTTGTTGGTTAGTTGGCTTGTTGGTTTGTTGGTTTGTTGGCTTGTTGGCTTGTTGGCTTGTTGCTTTGTTCGTTTGATGGTTTGTTGGTTTGTTGGTTTTTTGGTTTGTTGGTTTGTTGGTTTGTTGGCTTGTTGGCTTGTTGGTTTGTTGGCTTGTTGGTTTGTTAGTTTGTTGGTTTGTTGGCTTGTTTGCTTGTTGGTTTGTTGGTTTTTTGGTTTGTTGGTTTGTTGGTTTGTTGGTTTGTTGGTTTGTTGGTTTATTTGTTTGTTGGTTTGTTGGCTTGTTGGTTTGTTGGCTTGTTGGTTTGTTGGTTTGTTGGTTTGTTGGCTTGTTGGTTCGTTGGTTTGTTGGCTTGTTGGCTTGTTGGTTTGTTGGTTTGTTGGTTTGTAGGCTTGTTGGTTTGTTAGTTTGTTGGTTTGTTGGCTTGTTGGCTTGTTGGTTTGTTGGTTTTTTGGTTTGTTGGCTTGTTGGTTTGTTGGTTTGTTGTCTTGTTGGCTTGTTGGTTTGTTGGTTTGTTGGTTTGTTGGTTTGTTGGCTTGTTGGTTTGTTGGTTTGTTGGCTTGTTGGTTTGTTAGTTTGTTGGTTTGTTGGTTTGTTGGTTTGTTGGTTTATTTGTTTGTTGGCTTGTTGGTTTGTTGGTTTGTTGATTTGTTGGCTTGTTGGTTTGTTGGCTTGTTGGTTTGTTGGTTTGTTGGCTTGTTTGTTTGTTGATTTGTTGGCTTGTTGGTTTGTTGGCTTGTTGGTTTGTTGGTTTGTTGGTTTGTTGGCTTGTTGGCTTATTGGTTTGTTGGTTAGTTGGCTTATTAGTTTGTTGGTTTGGTGGCTTGTTGGTTTGTTGGCTTGTTGGCTTGTTGCTTTGTTGGTTTGTTGGTTTGTTGGCTTGTTGGCTTGTTGGTTTGTTAGTTTGTTGGCTTTTTGGTTACTTGGTTTGTTGGTTTGTTGGTTTGTTGGCTTGTTGGTTTGTTGGCTTGTTGGTTTGTTGGTTTGTTGGTTTGTTGGCTTGTTGGCTTGTTGGTTTGTTGGTTTGTTGGTTTGTTGGTTTGTTGGTTTTTTGGTTTGTTGATTTGTTGGTTTGTTGGCTTGTTGGTTTGTTGGTTTGTTGGCTTGTTGGCTTGTTGGTTTGTTGGTTTGTTTGTTTGTTGGTTACTTAGTTTGTTGGTTTGTTGGTTTGTTGGTTTGTTGGTTTGTTGGTTTGTTGGCTTGTTGGCTTGTTGGTTTGTTGGTTAGTTCGTTTGTTGGTTTGTTAGTTTGTTGGATTGTTGCTTTGTTCGTTTGATGGTTTGTTGGTTTGTTGGTTTTTTGGTTTGTTGGTTTGTTTTCGTTTGTTGGTTTTTTGGTTTGTTGGTTTGTTGGTTTGTTGGTTTGTTGGTTTGTTGGTTTATTTGTTTGTTGGTTTGTTGGCTTGTTGGTTTGTTGGCTTGTTGGTTTGTTGGTTTGTTGGTTTGTTGGCTTGTTGGTTCGTTGGTTTGTTGGCTTGTTGGCTTGTTGGTTTGTTGGTTTTTTGGTTTGTAGGCTTGTTGGTTTGTTAGTTTGTTGGTTTGTTGGCTTGTTGGCTTGTTGGTTTGTTGGTTTTTTGGTTTGTTGGCTTGTTGGTTTGTTAGTATGTTGGCTTGTTGGCTTGTTGGTTTGTTGGTTTGTTGGTTTGTTGGTTTGTTGGCTTGTTGGTTTGTTGGTTTGTTGGCTTGTTGGTTTGTTAGTTTGTTGGTTTGTTGGTTTGTTGGTTTGTTGGTTTATTTGTTTGTTGGTTTGTTGGTTTGTTGGTTTGTTGATTTGTTGGCTTGTTGGTTTGTTGGCTTGTTGGTTTGTTGGTTTGTTGGTTTGTTGGCTTGTTGGCTTGTTGGTTTGTTGGTTAGTTGGCTTATTGGTTTGTTGGTTTGGTGGCTTGTTGGTTTCTTGGCTTGTTGGCTTGTTGCTTTGTTGGTTTGTTGGTTTGTTGGCTTGTTGGCTTGTTGGCTTGTTGGTTTGTTAGTTTGTTGGCTTTTTGGTTACTTGGTTTGTTGGTTTGTTGGCTTGTTGGTTTGTTGGCTTGTTGGTTTGTTGGTTTGTTGGTTTGTTGGCTTGTTGGCTTGTTGGTTTGTTGGTTTGTTGGTTTATTGGTTTGTTGGTTTTTTGGTTTGTTGATTTGTTGGTTTGTTGGCTTGTTGGTTTGTTGGTTTGTTGGCTTGTTGGCTTGTTGGTTTGTTGGTTTGTTTGCTTGTTGGTTACTTAGATTGTTAATTTGTTGGTTTGTTGGTTTGTTGGTTTGTTGGTTTGTTGGTTTGTTGGCTTGTTGGCTTGTTGGTTTGTTGGTTAGTTCGTTTGTTGGTTTGTTAGTTTGTTGGTTTGTTGGTTTGTTGGCTTGTTGGCTTGTTGGCTTGTTGGTTTGTTGGATTTTTGGTTTGTTGGTTTGTTGGTTAGTTGGTTTGTTGGTTTGTTGGTTTATTTGTTTGTTGGTTTGTTGGCTTGTTGGTTTGTTGGTTTGTTGGTTTGTTGGCTTGTTGGTTTGTTGGTTTGTTGCTTTGTTGGTTTGTTGGTTTGTTGGTTTTTTGGTTTGTTGGTTTATTTGTTTGTTGGTTTGTTGGCTTGTTGGTTTGTTGGTTTGTTGGCTTGTTGGTTTGTTGGTTTGTTGGTTTGTTGGCTTGTTGGTTTGTTGGCTTGTTGGTTTGTTGGTTTGTTGGTTTGTTGGCTTGTTGGTTTGTTGGTTTGTTGGTTTGTTGGCTTGTTGGCTTGTTGGCTTGTTGGCTTGTTGCTTTGTTCGTTTGATGGTTTGTTGGTTTGTTGGTTTTTTGGTTTGTTGGTTTGTTGGTTTGTTGGCTTGTTGGCTTGTTGGTTTGTTGGTTTCTTGGCTTGTTGGTTTGTTAGTTTGTTGGTTTGTTGGCTTGTTGGCTTGTTGGTTTGTTGGTTTTTTGGTTTGTTGGTTTGTTGGTTTGTTGGTTTGTTGGTTTTTTGGTTTGTTGGTTTGTTGGTTTGTTGGCTTGTTGGCTTGTTGGTTTGTTGGTTTCTTGGCTTGTTGGTTTGTTAGTTTGTTGGTTTGTTGGCTTGTTGGTTTGTTGGTTTGTTGGCTTGTTGGTTTGTTGGTTTGTTGGTTTGTTGGTTTGTTGGCTTGTTGGTTTGTTGGCTCGTTGGTTTGTTCGTTTGTTGGTTTGTTGGCTTGTTGGCTTGTTGGTTTGTTGGTTAGTTGGCTTGTTGGTTTGTTGGTTTGTTGGCTTGTTGGCTTGTTGGCTTGTTGCTTTGTTCGTTTGATGGTTTGTTGGTTTGTTGGTTTTTTGGTTTGTTGGTTTGTTGGTTTGTTGGCTTGTTGGCTTGTTGGTTTGTTGGCTTGTTGGTTTGTTTGTTTGTTGGTTTGTTGGCTTGTTTGCTTGTTGGTTTGTTGGTTTTTTTGTTTGTTGGTTTGTTGGTTTGTTGGTTTGTTGGTTTGTTGGTTTATTTGTTTGTTGGTTTGTTGGCTTGTTGGTTTGTTGGCTTGTTGGTTTGTTGGTTTGTTGGTTTGTTGGCTTGTTGGTTCGTTGGTTTGTTGGCTTGTTGGCTTGTTGGTTTGTTGGTTTGTTGGTTTGTAGGCTTGTTGGTTTGTTAGTTTGTTGGTTTGTTGGCTTGTTGGCTTGTTGGTTTGTTGGTTTTTTGGTTTGTTGGCTTGTTGGTTTGTTGGTTTGTTGGCTTGTTGGCTTGTTGGTTTGTTGGTTTGTTGGTTTGTTGGTTTGTTGGCTTGTTGGTTTGTTTGCTTGTTGGTTTGTTAGTTTGTTGGTTTGTTGGTTTGTTGGTTTGTTGGTTTATTTGTTTGTTGGTTTGTTGGTTTGTTGGTTTGTTGATTTGTTGGCTAGTTGGTTTGTTGGCTTGTTGGTTTGTTGGTTTGTTGGTTTGTTGGCTTGTTGGCTTGTTGGTTTGTTTGTTAGTTGGCTTATTGGTTTGTTGGTTTGGTGGCTTGTTGGTTTGTTGGCTTGTTGGCTTGTTGCTTTGTTGGTTTGTTGGTTTGTTGGCTTGTTGGCTTGTTGGTTTGTTAGTTTGTTGGCTTTTTGGTTACTTGGTTTGTTGGTTTGTTGGTTTGTTGGCTTGTTGGTTTGTTGGCTTGTTGGTTTGTTGGTTTGTTGGTTTTTTGGCTTGTTGGCTTGTTGGTTTGTTGGTTTGTTGGTTTGTTGGTTTGTTGGTTTTTTGGTTTGTTGATTTGTTGGTTTGTTGGCTTGTTGGTTTGTTGGTTTGTTGGCTTGTTGGCTTGTTGGTTTGTTGGTTTGTTTGCTTGTTGGTTACTTAGTTTGTTGGTTTGTTGGTTTGTTGGTTTGTTGGTTTGTTGGTTTGTTGATTTGTTGATTTGTTGGCTTGTTGGCTTGTTGCTTTTTTGGTTTGTTGGTTTGTTGGCTTGTTGGCATGTTGGTTTGTTAGTTTGTTGGCTTTTTGGTTACTTGGTTTGTTGGCTTGTTGGTTTGTTGGCTTGTTGGTTTGTTGGTTTGTTGGTTTGTTGGTTTGTTGGCTTGTTGGTTTGTTGGTTTGTTGGCTTGTTGGTTTGTTGGTTTATTGGTTCGTTGGCTTGTTGGCTTGTTGGTTTGTTGGTTTGTTGGTTTGTTGGCTTGTTGATTTGTTGGTTTGTTGGCTTGTTGGCTTGTTGCTTTTTTGGTTTGTTGGTTTGTTGGCTTGTTGGCTTATTGGTTTGTCAGTTTGTTGGCTTTTTGGTTACTTGGTTTGTTGGCTTGTTGGTTTGTTGGCTTGTTGGTTTGTTGGTTTGTTGGTTTGTTGGCTTGTTGGCATGTTGGTTTATTGGTTTGTTGGCTTGTTGGCTTGTTGGTTTGTTGGTTTGTTGGTTTTTTGGTTTGTTGGTTTGTTGGTTTGTTGGTTTGTTGGTTTGTTGGTTTATTTGTTTGTTGGTTTGTTGGTTTGTTGGTTTATTTGTTTGTTGGTTTGTTGGCTTGTTGGTTTGTTGGTTTGTTGGTTTGTTGGCTTGTTGGTTTGTTGGCTTGTTGGCTTGTTGCTTTGTTGGTTTGTTGGTTTGTTGGCTTGTTGGCTTGTTGGTTTGTTAGTTTGTTGGCTTTTTGGTTACTTGGTTTGTTGGCTTGTTGGTTTGTTGGCTTGTTGGTTTGTTGGTTTGTTGGTTTGTTGGTTTGTTGGTTTGTTGGCTTGTTGGTTTGTTGGTTTGTTGGCTTGTTGGTTTGTTGGTTTGTTGGTTTGTTGGCTTGTTGGCTTGTTGGTTTGTTGGTTTGTTGGCTTGTTGATTTGTTGGTTTGTTGGCTTGTTGGCTTGTTGGTTTGTTGGCTTGTTGGTTTGTTGGTTTGTTGGCTTGTTGGGTTGTTGGTTTGTTGGTTTGTTTGCTTGTTGGTTACTTAGTTTGTTGGTTTGTTGGTTTGTTGGTTTTTTGGTTTGTTTGCTTGTTGGTTACTTAGTTTGTTGGTTTGTTGGTTTGTTGGCTTGTTGGCTTGTTGATTTGTTGGCTTGTTGGTTTGTTGGTTTGTTGGCTTGTTGGGTTGTTGGTTTGTTGGTTTGTTTGCTTGTTGGTTACTTAGTTTGTTGGTTTGTTGGTTTGTTGGTTTTTTGGTTTGTTGGCTTGTTGGCTTGTTGGTTTGTTGGTTTGTTCGTTTGTTGGTTTGTTAGTTTGTTGGTTTGTTGGCTTGTTTGCTTTTTGGCTTTTTGGTTTGTTGGTTTTTTGGTTTGTTGATTTGTTGGTTATTTGGTTTGTTGGTTTGTTGGTTTATTTGTTTGTTGGTTTGTTGGCTTGTTGGTTTGTTGGTTTGTTGGTTTGTTGGCTTGTTGGTTTGTTGGTTTGTTGGTTTGTTGGTTTGTTGGTTTGTTGGTTTTTTGGTTTGTTGCTTTATTTGTTTGTTGGTTTGTTGGCTTGTTGGTTTGTTGGTTTGTTGGCTTGTTGGTTTGTTGGTTTGTTGGTTTGTTGGCTTGTTGGTTTGTTGGCTTGTTGGTTTGTTCGTTTGTTGGTTTGTTGGCTTGTTGGCTTGTTGGTTTGTTGGTTAGTTGGCTTGTTGGTTTGTTGGTTTGTTGGCTTGTTGGCTTGTTGGCTTGTTGCTTTGTTCGTTTGATGGTTTGTTGGTTTGTTGGTTTTTTGGTTTGTTGGTTTGTTGGTTTGTTGGCTTGTTGGCTTGTTGGTTTGTTGGCTTGTTGGTTTGTTAGTTTGTTGGTTTGTTGGCTTGTTTGCTTGTTGGTTTGTTGGTTTTTTGGTTTGTTGGTTTGTTGGTTTGTTGGTTTGTTGGTTTGTTGGTTTATTTGTTTGTTGGTTTGTTGGCTTGTTGGTTTGTTGGCTTGTTGGTTTGTTGGTTTGTTGGTTTGTTGGCTTGTTGGTTCGTTGGTTTGTTGGCTTGTTGGCTTGTTGGTTTGTTGGTTTGTTGGTTTGTAGGCTTGTTGGTTTGTTAGTTTGTTGGTTTGTTGGCTTGTTGGCTTGTTGGTTTGTTGGTTTTTTGGTTTGTTGGCTTGTTGGTTTGTTGGTTTGTTGTCTTGTTGGCTTGTTGGTTTGTTGGTTTGTTGGTTTGTTGGTTTGTTGGCTTGTTGGTTTGTTGGTTTGTTGGCTTGTTGGTTTGTTAGTTTGTTGGTTTGTTGGTTTGTTGGTTTGTTGGTTTATTTGTTTGTTGGCTTGTTGGTTTGTTGGTTTGTTGATTTGTTGGCTTGTTGGTTTGTTGGCTTGTTGGTTTGTTGGTTTGTTGGCTTGTTTGTTTGTTGATTTGTTGGCTTGTTGGTTTGTTGGCTTGTTGGTTTGTTGGCTTGTTGGTTTGTTGGCTTGTTGGCTTATTGGTTTGTTGGTTAGTTGGCTTATTAGTTTGTTGGTTTGGTGGCTTGTTGGTTTGTTGGCTTGTTGGCTTGTTGCTTTGTTGGTTTGTTGGTTTGTTGGCTTGTTGGCTTGTTGGTTTGTTAGTTTGTTGGCTTTTTGGTTACTTGGTTTGTTGGTTTGTTGGTTTGTTGGCTTGTTGGTTTGTTGGCTTGTTGGTTTGTTGGTTTGTTGGTTTGTTGGCTTGTTGGCTTGTTGGTTTGTTGGTTTGTTGGTTTGTTGGTTTGTTGGTTTTTTGGTTTGTTGATTTGTTGGTTTGTTGGCTTGTTGGTTTGTTGGTTTGTTGGCTTGTTGGCTTGTTGGTTTGTTGGTTTGTTTGTTTGTTGGTTACTTAGTTTGTTGGTTTGTTGGTTTGTTGGTTTGTTGGTTTGTTGGTTTGTTGGCTTGTTGGCTTGTTGGTTTGTTGGTTAGTTCGTTTGTTGGTTTGTTAGTTTGTTGGATTGTTGCTTTGTTCGTTTGATGGTTTGTTGGTTTGTTGGTTTTTTGGTTTGTTGGTTTGTTTTCGTTTGTTGGTTTTTTGGTTTGTTGGTTTGTTGGTTTGTTGGTTTGTTGGTTTGTTGGTTTATTTGTTTGTTGGTTTGTTGGCTTGTTGGTTTGTTGGCTTGTTGGTTTGTTGGTTTGTTGGTTTGTTGGCTTGTTGGTTCGTTGGTTTGTTGGCTTGTTGGCTTGTTGGTTTGTTGGTTTTTTGGTTTGTAGGCTTGTTGGTTTGTTAGTTTGTTGGTTTGTTGGCTTGTTGGCTTGTTGGTTTGTTGGTTTTTTGGTTTGTTGGCTTGTTGGTTTGTTAGTATGTTGGCTTGTTGGCTTGTTGGTTTGTTGGTTTGTTGGTTTGTTGGTTTGTTGGCTTGTTGGTTTGTTGGTTTGTTGGCTTGTTGGTTTGTTAGTTTGTTGGTTTGTTGGTTTGTTGGTTTGTTGGTTTATTTGTTTGTTGGTTTGTTGGTTTGTTGGTTTGTTGATTTGTTGGCTTGTTGGTTTGTTGGCTTGTTGGTTTGTTGGTTTGTTGGTTTGTTGGCTTGTTGGCTTGTTGGTTTGTTGGTTAGTTGGCTTATTGGTTTGTTGGTTTGGTGGCTTGTTGGTTTCTTGGCTTGTTGGCTTGTTGCTTTGTTGGTTTGTTGGTTTGTTGGCTTGTTGGCTTGTTGGCTTGTTGGTTTGTTAGTTTGTTGGCTTTTTGGTTACTTGGTTTGTTGGTTTGTTGGCTTGTTGGTTTGTTGGCTTGTTGGTTTGTTGGTTTGTTGGTTTGTTGGCTTGTTGGCTTGTTGGTTTGTTGGTTTGTTGGTTTATTGGTTTGTTGGTTTTTTGGTTTGTTGATTTGTTGGTTTGTTGGCTTGTTGGTTTGTTGGTTTGTTGGCTTGTTGGCTTGTTGGTTTGTTGGTTTGTTTGCTTGTTGGTTACTTAGATTGTTAATTTGTTGGTTTGTTGGTTTGTTGGTTTGTTGGTTTGTTGGTTTGTTGGCTTGTTGGCTTGTTGGTTTGTTGGTTAGTTCGTTTGTTGGTTTGTTAGTTTGTTGGTTTGTTGGTTTGTTGGCTTGTTGGCTTGTTGGCTTGTTGGTTTGTTGGATTTTTGGTTTGTTGGTTTGTTGGTTAGTTGGTTTGTTGGTTTGTTGGTTTATTTGTTTGTTGGTTTGTTGGCTTGTTGGTTTGTTGGTTTGTTGGTTTGTTGGCTTGTTGGTTTGTTGGTTTGTTGCTTTGTTGGTTTGTTGGTTTGTTGGTTTTTTGGTTTGTTGGTTTATTTGTTTGTTGGTTTGTTGGCTTGTTGGTTTGTTGGTTTGTTGGCTTGTTGGTTTGTTGGTTTGTTGGTTTGTTGGCTTGTTGGTTTGTTGGCTTGTTGGTTTGTTGGTTTGTTGGTTTGTTGGCTTGTTGGTTTGTTGGTTTGTTGGTTTGTTGGCTTGTTGGCTTGTTGGCTTGTTGGCTTGTTGCTTTGTTCGTTTGATGGTTTGTTGGTTTGTTGGTTTTTTGGTTTGTTGGTTTGTTGGTTTGTTGGCTTGTTGGCTTGTTGGTTTGTTGGTTTCTTGGCTTGTTGGTTTGTTAGTTTGTTGGTTTGTTGGCTTGTTGGCTTGTTGGTTTGTTGGTTTTTTGGTTTGTTGGTTTGTTGGTTTGTTGGTTTGTTGGTTTGTTGGTTTGTTGGTTTATTTGTTTGTTGGTTTGTTGGCTTGTTGGCTTGTTGGTTTGTCGGTTTGTTGGTTTGTTGGTTTGTTGGTTACTTGGTTTGTTGGTTTATTGGTTTGTTGGTTTGTTGGCTTGTTGGTTTGTTGGTTTATTGGTTTGTTGGTTTGTTGGTTTGTTGGTTTTTTGGTTTGTTGGTTTGTTGGTTTGTTGGCTTGTTGGTTTGTTGGTTTGTTGGTTTGTTGGTTTATTTGTTTGTTGGTTTGTTGGCTTGTTGGTTTGTTGGTTTGTTGGTTTGTTGGCTTGTTGGTTTGTTGGTTTGTTGGCTTGTTGGCTTATTGGTTTGTTGGTTTGTTGGCTTGTTGGCTTGTTGGTTTGTTGGTTTGTTGGTTTGTTGGTTTGTTGGTTTGTTGGCTTGTTGGTTTGTTGGTTTGTTGGCTTGTTGGTTTGTTGGTTTGTTGGTTTGTTGGCTTGTTGGCTTGTTGGTTTGTTGGTTTGTTGGCTTGTTGATTTGTTGGTTTGTTGGCTTGTTGGCTTGTTGCTTTTTTGGTTTGTTTGTTTGTTGGCTTGTTGGCTTGTTGGTTTGTTAGTTTGTTGGCTTTTTGGTTACTTGGTTTGTTGGTTTGTTGGCTTGTTGGTTTGTTGGCTTGTTGGTTTGTTGGTTTGTTCGTTTGTTGGCTTGTTGGCATGTTGGTTTGTTGGTTTGTTGGTTTGTTGGTTTGTTGGTTTTTTGGTTTGTTGGTTTATTTGTTTGTTGGTTTGTTGGTTTGTTGGTTTGTTGGTTAGTTGGTTTGGTGGCTTGTTGGTTTGTTGGTTTGTTGGCTTGTTGCTTTGTTGGTTTGTTGGTTTGTTGGCTTGTTGGCTTGTTGGTTTGTTAGTTTGTTGGCTTTTTGGTTACTTGGTTTATTGGTTTGTTGGTTTGTTGGCTTGTTGGTTTGTTGGCTTGTTGGTTTGTTGGTTTGTTGGTTTGTTGGCTTGTTGGCTTGTTGGTTTGTTGGTTTGTTGGTTTGTTGGTTTGTTGGTTTTTTGGTTTGTTGATTTGTTGGTTTGTTGGCTTGTTGGTTTGTTGGTTTGTTTGCTTGTTGGCTTATTGGTTTGTTGGTTTGTTTGCTTGTTGGTTACTTAGTTTGTTGGTTTGTTGGTTTGTTGGTTTGTTGGTTTGTTGGTTTGTTGGTTTGTTGGCTTGTTGGCTGGTTGGTTTGTTGGTTAGTTCGTTTGTTGGTTTGTTAGTTTGTTGGTTTGTTGGCTTGTTGGCTTGTTGGCTTGTTGGTTTGTTGGTTTTTTGGTTTGTTGGTTTGTTGGTTAGTTGGTTTGTTGGTTTGTTGGTTTATTTGTTTGTTGGTTTGTTGGCTTGTTGGTTTGTTGGTTTGTTGGTTTGTTGGCTTGTTGGTTTGTTGGTTTGTTGCTTTGTTGGTTTGTTGGTTTGTTGGTTTTTTGGTTTGTTGGTTTATTTGTTTGTTGGTTTGTTGGCTTGTTGGTTTGTTGGTTTGTTGGCTTGTTGGTTTGTTGGTTTGTTGGTTTGTTGGCTTGTTGGTTTGTTGGCTTGTTGGTTTGTTGGTTTGTTGGTTTGTTGGCTTGTTGGTTTGTTGGTTTGTTGGCTTGTTGGCTTGTTGGCTTGTTGCTTTGTTCGTTTGATGGTTTGTTGGTTTGTTGGTTTTTTGGTTTGTTGGTTTGTTGGTTTGTTGGCTTGTTGGTTTGTTGGTTTGTTGGCTTGTTGGTTTGTTAGTTTGTTGGTTTGTTGGCTTGTTGGCTTGTTGGTTTGTTGGTTTTTTGGTTTGTTGGTTTGTTGGTTTGTTGGTTTGTTGGTTTGTTGGTTTATTTGTTTGTTGGTTTGTTGGCTTGTTGGTTTGTTGGTTTGTTGGTTTGTTGGTTTGTTGGTTTGTTGGTTACTTGGTTTGTTGGTTTGTTGGTTTGTTGGTTTGTTGGCTTGTTGGTTTGTTGGTTTATTGGTTTGTTGGTTTGTTGGTTTGTTGGTTTTTTGGTTTGTTGGTTTGTTGGTTTGTTGGCTTGTTGGTTTGTTGGTTTGTTGGTTTGTTGGTTTATTTGTTTGTTGGTTTGTTGGCTTGTTGGTTTGTTGGTTTGTTGGTTTGTTGGCTTGTTGGATTGTTGGTTTGTTGGCTTGTTGGCTTATTGGTTTGTTGGTTTGTTGGCTTGTTGGCTTGTTGGTTTGTTGGTTTGTTGGTTTGTTGGTTTGTTGGTTTGTTGGTTTGTTGGCTTGTTGGTTTGTTGGTTTGTTGGTTTGTTGGCTTGTTGGCTTGTTGGTTTGTTGGCTTGTTGATTTGTTAGTTTGTTGGCTTGTTGGCTTGTTGCTTTTTTGGTTTGTTGGTTTGTTGGCATGTTGGCTTGTTGGTTTGTTAGTTTGTTGGCTTTTTGGTTACTTGGTTTGTTGGTTTGTTGGCTTGTTGGTTTGTTGGCTCGTTGGTTTGTTGGTTTGTTGGTTTGTTGGCTTGTTGGCATGTTGGTTTGTTGGTTTGTTGGTTTGTTGGTTTGTTGGTTTGTTGGTTTGTTGGTTTTTTGGTTTGTTGGTTTATTTGTTTGTTAATTTATTGGCTTGTTGGTTTGTTGGTTTGTTGGTTTGTTGGCTTGTTGGTTTGTTGGCTTGTTGGCTTGTTGGCTTGTGGGTTTGTTGGTTTGTTGGTTTGTTGGTTTGTTGGCTTGTTGGTTTGTTGGTTTGTTGGTTTGTTGGCTTGTTGGCTTGTTGGTTTGTTGGTTTGTTGGTTTTTTGGTTTGTTGGTTTGTTGGTTTGTTGGTTTGTTGGTTTGTTGGTTAATTTGTTTGTTGGTTTGTTGGTTTGTTGGTTTATTTGTTTGTTGGTTTGTTGGCTTGTTGGTTTGTTGGTTTGTTGGTTTGTTGGCTTGTTGGTTTGTTGGCTTGTTGGCTTGTTGCTTTGTTGGTTTGTTGGTTTGTTGGCTTGTTGGCTTGTTGGTTTGTTAGTTTGTTGGCTTTTTGGTTACTTGGTTTGTTAGTTTGTTGGTTTGTTGGCTTGTTGGTTTGTTGGCTTGTTGGTTTGTTGGTTTGTTGGTTTGTTGGCTTGTTGGCTTGTTGGTTTGTTGGCTTGTTGGTTTGTTGGTTTGTTGGCTTGTTGGCTTGTTGGTTTGTTGGTTTGTTTGCTTGTTGGTTACTTAGTTTGTTGGTTTGTTGGTTTGTTGGTTTGTTGGTTTGTTGGCTTGTTGGCTTGTTGGTTTGTTGGTTAGTTCGTTTGTTGGTTTGTTAGTTTGTTGGTTTGTTGGCTTGTTGGCTTTTTGGCTTTTTGGTTTGTTGGTTTTTTGGTTTGTTGGTTTGTTGGTTTATTTTTTTTTTGTTGGTTTGTTGGCTTGTTGGTTTGTTGGTTTGTTGGTTTGTTGGCTTGTTGGTTTGTTGGTTTGTTGGTTTGTTGGTTTGTTGGTTTGTTGGTTTTTTGGTTTGTTGCTTTATTTGTTTGTTGTTTTGTTGGCTTGTCGGTTTGTTGGTTTATTGGCTTGTTGGTTTGTTGGTTTGTTGGTTTGTTGGCTTGTTGGTTTGTTGGTTAGTTGGCTTGTTGGTTTGTTCGTTTGTTGGTTTGTTGGCTTGTTGGCTTGTTGGTTTGTTAGTTAGTTGGCTTGTTGGTTTGTTGGTTTGTTGGCTTGTTGGCTTGTTGGCTTGTTGCTTTGTTCGTTTGATGGTTTGTTGGTTTGTTTCGTTTGTTGGTTTGTTGGCTTGTTGGCTTGTTGGTTTGTTGGTTAGTTGGCTTGTTGGTTTGTTGGTTTGTTGGCTTGTTGTATTGTTGGCTTGTTGCTTTGTTCGTTTGATGGTTTGTTGGTTTGTTGGTTTTTTGGTTTGTTGGTTTGTTGGTTTGTTGGCTTGTTTGCTTGTTGGTTTGTTGGCTTGTTGGTTTGTTAGTTTGTTGGTTTGTTGGCTTGTTGGTTTGTTGGTTTTTTGGTTTGTTGGTTTGTTGGTTTGTTGGTTTGTTGGTTTGTTGGTTTATTTGTTTGTTGGTTTGTTGGCTTGTTGGTTTGTTGGCTTGTTGGTTTGTTGGTTTGTGTGTTTGTTGGCTTGTTGGTGCGTTGGTTTGTTGGCTTGTTGGCTTGTTGGTTTGTTGGTTTGTTGGTTTGTAGGCTTGTTGGTTTGTTAGTTTGTTGGTTTGTTAGTTTGTTGGTTTGTTGGCTTGTTGGCTTGTTGGTTTGTTGGTTTTTTGGTTTGTTGGCTTGTTGGTTTGTTGGTTTGTTGGCTTGTTGGCTTGTTGGTTTGTTGGTTTGTTGGTTTGTTGGTTTGTTGGCTTGTTGGTTTGTTGGTTTGTTGGCTTGTTGGTTTGTTGGTTTGTTAGTTTGTTGGTTTGTTGGTTTGTTGGTTTGTTGGTTTATTTGTTTGTTGGTTTGTTGGTTTGTTGGTTTGTTGATTTGTTGGCTTGTTGGTTTGTTGGCTTGTTGGTTTGTTGGTTTGTTGGTTTGTTGGCTTGTTGGCTTGTTGGTTTGTTGGTTAGTTGGCTTATTGGTTTGTTGGTTTGTTGGCTTGTTGGCTTGTTGCTTTGTTCGTTTGATGGTTTGTTGGTTTGTTGGTTTTTTGGTTTGTTGGTTTGTTGGTTTGTTGGCTTGTTGGCTTGTTGGTTTGTTGGTTTGTTGGCATGTTGGTTTGTTAGTTTGTTGATTTGTTGGCTTGTTGGCTTGTTGGTTTGTTGGTTTGTTGGTTTCTTGGTTTGTTGGTTTGTTGGTTTGTTGGTTTGTTGGTTTATTTGTTTGTTGGTTTGTTGGCTTGTTGGTTTGTTGGTTTGTTGGTTTTTTGGCTTGTTGGCTTGTTGGTTTGTTAGTTTGTTGGCTTTTTGGTTACTTGGTTTGTTGGTTTGTTGGTTTGTTGGCTTGTTGGCTTGTTGGTTTGTTGGTTTGTTGGCTTGTTGGTTTGTTGGTTTGTTGGCTTGTTGGCTTGTTGCTTTGTTGGTTTGTTAGTTTGTTGGCTTGTTGGTTTGTTGGCTTGTTGGCTTGTTGGTTTGTTAGTTTGTTGGCTTTTTGGTTACTTGGTTTGTTGGTTTGTTAGTTTGTTGGTTTGCTGGCTTGTTGGTTTGTTGGTTTATTGGTTTGTTGGTTTGTTGGTTTGTTGGTTAATTGGTTTGTTGGTTTGTTGGTTTGTTGGTTTGTTGGCTTGTTGGTTTGTTGGTTTGTTGGTTTGTTGGTTTATTTGTTTGTTGGTTTGTTGGCTTGTTGGTTTGTTGGTTTGGTTGGTTTGTTGGCTTGTTGGTTTGTTGGTTTGTTGGCTTGTTGGCTTATTGGTTTGTTGGTTTGTTGGCTTGTTGGCTTGTTGGTTTGTTGGTTTGTTGGTTTGTTGGTTTGTTGGTTTGTTGGCTTGTTGGTTTGTTGGTTTGTTGGCTTGTTGGTTTGTTGGTTTTTTGGTTTGTTGGTTTGTTGGTTTGTTGGCTTGTTGGTTTGTTGGTTTGTTGGTTTGTTGGTTTATTTGTTTGTTGGTTTGTTAGCTTGTTGGTTTGTTGGTTTGTTGGTTTGTTGGCTTGTTGGTTTGTTGGTTTGTTGGCTTGTTGGCTTATTGGTTTGTTGGTTTGTTGGCTTGTTGGCTTGTTGGTTTGTTGGTTTGTTGGTTTGTTGGTTTGTTGGTTTGTTGGCTTGTTGGTTTGTTGGTTTGTTGGCTTGTTGGTTTGTTGGTTTGTTGGTTTGTTGGCTTGTTGGCTTGTTGGTTTGTTGGTTTGTTGGCTTGTTGGTTTGTTGGTTTGTTGGCTTGTTGGCTTGTTGCTTTTTTGGTTTGTTTGTTTGTTGGCTTGTTGGCTTGTTGGTTTGTTAGTTTGTTGGCTTTTTGGTTACTTGGTTTGTTGGTTTGTTGGCTTGTTGGTTTGTTGGCTTGTTGGTTTGTTGGTTTGTTGGTTTGTTGGTTTGTTGGCTTGTTGGCATGTTGGTTTGTTGGTTTGTTGGTTTGTTGGTTTGTTGGTTTTTTGGTTTGTTGGTTTATTTGTTAGTTGGTTTGTTGGTTTGTTGGTTTGTTGGTTAGTTGGTTTGGTGGCTTGTTGGTTTGTTGGTTTGTTGGCTTGTTGCTTTGTTGGTTTGTTGGTTTGTTGGCTTGTTGGCTTGTTGGTTTGTTAGTTTGTTGGCTTTTTGGTTACTTGGTTTATTGGTTTGTTGGTTTGTTGGCTTGTTGGTTTGTTGGCTTGTTGGTTTGTTGGTTTGTTGGTTTGTTGGCTTGTTGGCTTGTTGGTTTGTTGGTTTGTTGGTTTGTTGGTTTTTTGGTTTGTTGATTTGTTGGTTTGTTGGCTTGTTGGTTTGTTGGTTTGTTGGCTTGTTGGCTTATTGGTTTGTTGGTTTGTTTGCTTGTTGGTTACTTAATTTGTTGGTTTGTTGGTTTGTTGGTTTGTTGGTTTGTTGGTTTGTTGGTTTGTTGGCTTGTTGGCTGGTTGGTTTGTTGGTTAGTTCGTTTGTTGGTTTGTTAGTTTGTTGGTTTGTTGGCTTGTTGACTTGTTGGCTTGTTGGTTTGTTGGTTTTTTGGTTTGTTGGTTTGTTGGTTAGTTGGTTTGTTGGTTTGTTGGTTTATTTGTTTGTTGGTTTGTTGGCTTGTTGGTTTGTTGGTTTGTTGGTTTGTTGGCTTGTTGGTTTGTTGGTTTGTTGCTTTGTTGGTTTGTTGGTTTGTTGGTTTTTTGGTTTGTTGGTTTATTTGTTTGTTGGTTTGTTGGCTTGTTGGTTTGTTGGTTTGTTGGCTTGTTGGTTTGTTGGTTTGTTGGTTTGTTGGCTTGTTGGTTTGTTGGCTTGTTGGTTTGTTGGTTTGTTGGTTTGTTGGCTTGTTGGTTTGTTGGTTTGTTGGCTTGTTGGCTTGTTGGCTTGTTGCTTTGTTCGTTTGATGGTTTGTTGGTTTGTTGGTTTTTTGGTTTGTTGGTTTGTTGGTTTGTTGGCTTGTTGGTTTGTTGGTTTGTTGGCTTGTTGGTTTGTTAGTTTGTTGGTTTGTTGGCTTGTTGGCTTGTTGGTTTGTTGGTTTTTTGGTTTGTTGGTTTGTTGGTTTGTTGGTTTGTTGGTTTGTTGGTTTATTTGTTTGTTGGTTTGTTGGCTTGTTGGTTTGTTGGTTTGTTGGTTTGTTGGTTTGTTGGTTTGTTGGTTACTTGGTTTGTTGGTTTGTTGGTTTGTTGGTTTGTTGGCTTGTTGGTTTGTTGGTTTATTGGTTTGTTGGTTTGTTGGTTTGTTGGTTTTTTGGTTTGTTGGTTTGTTGGTTTGTTGGCTTGTTGGTTTGTTGGTTTGTTGGTTTGTTGGTTTATTTGTTTGTTGGTTTGTTGGCTTGTTGGTTTGTTGGTTTGTTGGTTTGTTGGCTTGTTGGATTGTTGGTTTGTTGGCTTGTTGGCTTATTGGTTTGTTGGTTTGTTGGCTTGTTGGCTTGTTGGTTTGTTGGTTTGCTGGTTTGTTGGTTTGTTGGTTTGTTGGTTTGTTGGCTTGTTGGTTTGTTGGTTTGTTGGTTTGTTGGCTTGTTGGCTTGTTGGTTTGTTGGTTTGTTGGCTTGTTGATTTGTTAGTTTGTTGGCTTGTTGGCTTGTTGCTTTTTTGGTTTGTTGGTTTGTTGGCATGTTGGCTTGTTGGTTTGTTAGTTTGTTGGCTTTTTGGTTACTTGGTTTGTTGGTTTGTTGGCTTGTTGGTTTGTTCGCTCGTTGGTTTGTTGGTTTGTTGGTTTGTTGGCTTGTTGGCATGTTGGTTTGTTGGTTTGTTGGTTTGTTGGTTTGTTGGTTTGTTGGTTTTTTGGTTTGTTGGTTTATTTGTTTGTTGGTTTATTGGCTTGTTGGTTTGTTGGTTTGTTGGTTTGTTGGCTTGTTGGTTTGTTGGCTTGTTGGCTTGTTGGCTTGTGGGTTTGTTGGTTTGTTGGTTTGTTGGTTTGTTGGCTTGTTGGTTTGTTGGTTTGTTGGTTTGTTGGCTTGTTGGCTTGTTGGTTTGTTGGTTTGTTGGTTTTTTGGTTTGTTGGTTTGTTGGTTTGTTGGTTTGTTGGTTTGTTGGTTAATTTGTTTGTTGGTTTGTTGGTTTGTTGGTTTATTTGTTTGTTGGTTTGTTGGCTTGTTGGTTTGTTGGTTTGTTGGTTTGTTGGCTTGTTGGTTTGTTGGCTTGTTGGCTTGTTGCTTTGTTGGTTTGTTGGTTTGTTGGCTTGTTGGCTTGTTGGTTTGTTAGTTTGTTGGCTTTTTGGTTACTTGGTTTGTTAGTTTGTTGGTTTGTTGGCTTGTTGGTTTGTTGGCTTGTTGGTTTGTTGGTTTGTTGGTTTGTTGGCTTGTTGGCTTGTTGGTTTGTTGGCTTCTTGGTTTGTTGGTTTGTTGGCTTGTTGGCTTGTTGGTTTGTTGGTTTGTTTGCTTGTTGGTTACTTAGTTTGTTGGTTTGTTGGTTTGTTGGTTTGTTGGTTTGTTGGCTTGTTGGATTGTTGGTTTGTTGGTTAGTTCGTTTGTTGGTTTGTTAGTTTGTTGGTTTGTTGGCTTGTTGGCTTTTTGGCTTTTTGGTTTGTTGGTTTTTTGGTTTGTTGGTTTGTTGGTTTATTTTTTTTTTGTTGGTTTGTTGGCTTGTTGGTTTGTTGGTTTGTTGGTTTGTTGGCTTGTTGGTTTGTTGGTTTGTTGGTTTGTTGGTTTGTTGGTTTGTTGGTTTTTTGGTTTGTTGCTTTATTTGTTTGTTGTTTTGTTGGCTTGTCGGTTTGTTGGTTTATTGGCTTGTTGGTTTGTTGGTTTGTTGGTTTATTGGCTTGTTGGTTTGTTGGTTAGCTGGCTTGTTGGTTTGTTCGTTTGTTGGTTTGTTGGCTTGTTGGCTTGTTGGTTTGTTAGTTAGTTGGCTTGTTGGTTTGTTGGTTTGTTGGCTTGTTGGCTTGTTGGCTTGTTGCTTTGTTCGTTTGATGGTTTGTTGGTTTGTTTCGTTTGTTGGTTTATTGGTTTGTTGGCTTGTTGGTTTGTTGGTTAGTTGGCTTGTTGGTTTGTTGGTTTGTTGGCTTGTTGGCTTGTTGGCTTGTTGCTTTGTTCGTTTGATGGTTTGTTGGTTTGTTGGTTTTTTGGTTTGTTGGTTTGTTGGTTTGTTGGCTTGTTTGCTTGTTGGTTTGTTGGCTTGTTGGTTTGTTAGTTTGTTGGTTTGTTGGCTTGTTGGCTTGTTGGTTTGTTGGTTTTTTGGTTTGTTGGTTTGTTGGTTTGTTGGTTTGTTGGTTTGTTGGTTTATTTGTTTGTTGGTTTGTTGGCTTGTTGGTTTGTTGGCTTGTTGGTTTGTTGGTTTGTGTGTTTGTTGGCTTGTTGGTTCGTTGGTTTGTTGGCTTGTTGGCTTGTTGGTTTGTTGGTTTGTTGGTTTGTAGGCTTGTTGGTTTGTTAGTTTGTTGGTTTGTTAGTTTGTTGGTTTGTTGGCTTGTTGGCTTATTGGTTTGTTGGTTTTTTGGTTTGTTGGCTTGTTGGTTTGTTGGTTTGTTGGCTTGTTGGCTTCTTGGTTTGTTGGTTTGTTGGTTTGTTTGTTTGTTGGCTTGTTGGTTTGTTGGTTTGTTGGCTTGTTGGTTTGTTGGTTTGTTAGTTTGTTGGTTTGTTGGTTTGTTGGTTTGTTGGTTTATTTGTTTGTTGGTTTGTTGGTTTGTTGGTTTGTTGATTTGTTGGCTTGTTGGTTTGTTGGCTTGTTGGTTTGTTGGTTTGTTGGTTTGTTGGCTTGTTGGCTTGTTGGTTTGTTGGTTAGTTGGCTTATTGGTTTGTTGATTTGTTGGCTTGTTGGCTTGTTGCTTTGTTCGTTTGATGGTTTGTTGGTTTGTTGGTTTTTTGGTTTGTTGGTTTGTTGGTTTGTTGGCTTGTTGGCTTGTTGGTTTGTTGGTTTGTTGGCATGTTGGTTTGTTAGTTTGTTGATTTGTTGGCTTGTTGGCTTGTTGGTTTGTTGGTTTGTTGGTTTTTTGGTTTGTTGGTTTGTTGGTTTGTTGGTTTGTTGGTTTATTTGTTTGTTGGTTTGTTGGCTTGTTGGTTTGTTGGTTTGTTGGTTTTTTGGCTTGTTGGCTTGTTGGTTTGTTAGTTTGTTGGCTTTTTGGTTACTTGGTTTGTTGGTTTGTTGGTTTGTTGGCTTGTTGGCTTGTTGGTTTGTTGGTTTGTTGGCTTGTTGGTTTGTTGGTTTGTTGGCTTGTTGGCTTGTTGCTTTGTTGGTTTGTTAGTTTGTTGGCTTGTTGGTTCGTTGGCTTGTTGGCTTGTTGGTTTGTTAGTTTGTTGGCTTTTTGGTTACTTGGTTTGTTGGGTTGTTAGTTTGTTGGTTTGCTGGCTTGTTGGTTTGTTGGTTTATTGGTTTGTTGGTTTGTTGGTTTGTTGGTTTTTTGGTTTGTTGGTTTGTTGGTTTGTTGGTTTGTTGGCTTGTTGGTTTGTTGGTTTGTTGGTTTGTTGGTTTATTTGTTTGTTGGTTTGTTGGCTTGTTGGTTTGTTGGTTTGGTTGGTTTGTTGGCTTGTTGGTTTGTTGGTTTGTTGGCTTGTTGGCTTATTGGTTTGTTGGTTTGTTGGCTTCTTGGCTTGTTGGTTTGTTGGTTTGTTGGTTTGTTGGTTTGTTGGTTTGTTGGTTTGTTGGCTTGTTGGTTTGTTGGTTTGTTGGCTTGTTGGTTTGTTGGTTTGCCGGTTTGTTGGCTTGTTGGTTTGTTGGTTTGTTGGCTTGTTGGTTTGTTGGTTTGTTGGCTTGTTGGCTTGTTGCTTTGTTGGTTTGTTGGTTTGTTGGCTTGTTGGCTTGTTGGTTTGTTAGTTTGTTGGCTTTTTGGTTCCTTGGTTTGTTGGTTTGCTGGTTTGTTGGCTTGTTGGTTTGCTGGCTTGTTGGTCTGTTGGTTTGTTGGTTTGTTGGCTTGTTGGCATGTTGGTTTGTTGGTTTGTTGGTTTGTTGGTTTGTTGGTTTGTTGGTTTTTTGGTTTGTTGGTTTATTTGTTTGTTGGTTTGTTGGCGTGTTGGTTTGTTGGTTTGTTGGTTTGTTGGCTTGTTGGTTTGTTAGTTTGTTGGCTTGTTGGCTTGTCGGCTTGTTGGTTTGTTGGTTTGTTGGTTTGTTGGCTTGTTGGTTTGTTGGTTTGTTGGTTTGTTGGCTTGTTGGCTTATTGGTTTGTTGGTTTGTTGGTTTTTTGGTTTGTTGATTTGTTGGTTTGTTGGTTTGTTGGTTTGTTGGCTTATTTGTTTGTTGGTTTGTTGGTTTATTTGTTTGTTGGTTTGTTGGCTTGTTGGTTTGTTGGTTTGTTGGTTTGTTGGCTTGTTGGTTTTTTGGCTTGTTGGCTTGTTGCTTTGTTGGTTTGTTAGTTTGTTGGCTTGTTGGCTTGTTGGTTTGTTAGTTTGTTGGCTTTTTGGCTACTTGGTTTGTTGGTTTGTTGGTTTGTTGGCTTGTTGGTTTGTTGGCTTGTTGGTTTGTTGGTTTGTTGGTTTGTTGGCTTGTTGGCTTGTTGGTTTGTTGGTTTGTTGGTTTGTTGGTTTGTTGGTTTGTTGGTTTGTTGGTTTTTTGGTTTGTTGATTTGTTGGTTTGTTGGCTTGTTGGTTTGTTGGTTTGTTGGCTTGTTGGCTTGTTGGTTTGTTGGTTTGTTGGCTTGTTGGTTACTTAGTTTTTTGGTTTGTTGGTTTGTTGGTTTGTTGGTTTGTTGGCTTGTTGGCTTGTTGGTTTGTTGGTTAGTTCGTTTGTTGGTTTGTTAGTTTGTTGGTTTGTTGGCTTGTTGGCTTGTTGGCTTGTTGGTTTGTTGATTTTTTGGTTTGTTGGTTTGTTGGTTTGTTGGTTTGTTGGTTTGTTGGTTTATTTGTTTGTTGGTTTGTTGGCTTGTTGGTTTGTTGGTTTGTTGGTTTTTTGGCTTGTTGGGTTGTTGGTTTGTTGGTTTGTTGGTTTGTTGGTTTTTTGGTTTGTTGGTTTATTTGTTTGTTGGTTTGTTGGTTTGTTGGTTTGTTGGCTTGTTGGTTTGTTGGTTTGTTGGTTTGTTGGCTTGTTGGCTTGTTGGTTTGTTGGTTTGTTGGCTTGTTGGTTACTTAGTTTTTTGGTTTGTTGGTTTGTTGGTTTGTTGGTTTGTTGGTTTGTTGGTTTGTTGGTTTTTTGGTTTTTTGGTTTGTTGGTTTATTTGTTTGTTGGTTTGTTGGCCTGTTGGTTTGTTGGTTTGTTGGTTTGTTGGCTTGTTGGTTTGTTAGTTTGTTGGCTTGTTGGCTTGTCGGCTTGTTGGTTTGTTGGTTTGTTGGTTTGTTTGCTTGTTGGTTTGTTGGTTTGTTGGTTTGTTGGCTTGTTGGCTTATTGGTTTGTTGGTTTGTTGGTTTTTTGGTTTGTTGGTTTGTTGGTTTGTTGGTTTGTTGGTTTGTTGGCTTATTTGTTTGTTGGTTTGTTGGTTTATTTGTTTGTTGGTTTGTTGGCTTGTTGGTTTGTTGGTTTGTTGGTTTGTTGGCTTGTTGGTTTTTTGGCTTGTTGGCTTGTTGCTTTGTTGGTTTGTTAGTTTGTTGGCTTGTTGGCTTGTTGGTTTGTTAGTTTGTTGGCTTTTTGGCTACTTGGTTTGTTGGTTTGTTGGTTTGTTGGCTTGTTGGTTTGTTGGCTTGTTGGTTTGTTGGTTTGTTGGTTTGTTGGCTTGTTGGCTTGTTGGTTTGTTGGTTTGTTGGTTTGTTGGTTTGTTGGTTTGTTGGTTTTTTGGTTTGTTGATTTGTTGGGTTGTTGGCTTGTTGGTTTGTTGGTTTGTTGGCTTGTTGGCTTGTTGGTTTGTTGGTTTGTTGGCTTGTTGGTTACTTAGTTTTTTGGTTTGTTGGTTTGTTGGTTTGTTGGTTTGTTGGCTTGTTGGCTTGTTGGTTTGTTGGTTAGTTCGTTTGTTGGTTTGTTAGTTTGTTGGTTTGTTGGCTTGTTGGCTTGTTGGCTTGTTGGTTTGTTGATTTTTTGGTTTGTTGGTTTGTTGGTTTGTTGGTTTGTTGGTTTGTTGGTTTATTTGTTTGTTGGTTTGTTGGCTTGTTGGTTTGTTGGTTTGTTGGTTTTTTGGCTTGTTGGGTTGTTGGTTTGTTGGTTTGTTGGTTTGTTGGTTTTTTGGTTTGTTGGTTTATTTGTTTGTTGGTTTGTTGGCTTGTTGGTTTGTTGGTTTGTTGGCTTGTTGGTTTGTTGGCTTGTTGGTTTGTTGGTTTGTTGGTTTGTTGGCTTGTTGGTTTGTTGGTTTGTTGGTTTGTTAGTTTGTTGGTTTTTTGGTTTGTTGGTTTATTTGTTTGTTGGTTTGTTGGCTTGTTGGTTTGTTGGTTTGTTGGCTTGTTGGTTTGTTGGCTTGTTGGATTGTTGCTTCGTTCGTTTGATGGTTTGTTGGTTTGTTGGTTTTTTGGTTTGTTGGTTTGTTGGTTTGTTGGCTTGTTGGCTTGTTGGTTTGTTGGTTTGTTGGCTTGTTGGTTTGTTAGTTTGTTGGTTTGTTGGCTCGTTGGCTTGTTGGTTTGTTGGTTTTTTGGTTTGTTGGTTTGTTGGTTTGTTGGTTTGTTGGTTTGTTGGTTTGTTGGTTTGTTGGTTTGTTGGTTTGTTGGCTTGTTGGTTTATTTGTTTGTTGGTTTGTTGGCTTGTTGGTTTGTTGGCTTGTTGGTTCGTTGGTTTGTTGGCTTGTTGGCTTGTTGGTTTGTTGGTTTGTTGGTTTGTTGGCTTGTTGGTTTGCTAGTTTGTTGGTTTGTTGGCTTGTTGGTTTGTTAGTTTGTTGGTTTGTTGGCTTGTTGGCTTGTTGGTTTGTTGGTTTTTTGGTTGTTGGCTTGTTGGTTTGTTGGTTTGTTGGTTTGTTGGCTTGTTAGTTTGATGGTTTGTTGGCTTGTTGGTTTGTTAGTTTGTTGGTTTGTTGGTTTGTTGGTTTGTTGGTTTGTTGGTTTATTTGTTTGTTGGTTTGTTGGTTTGTTGGTTTGTTGGTTTGTTGATTTGTAAGCTTGTTGGTTTGTTGGCTTGTTGGTTTTTTGGTTTGTTGGTTTGTTAGTTTGTTGGTTTGTTGGTTTGTTGGTTTGTTGGTTTGTTGGTTTATTTGTTTGTTGGTTTGTTGGTTTGTTGGTTTGTTGGTTTGTTGATTTGTTGGCTTGTTGGTTTGTTGGCTTGTTGGTTTTTTGGTTTGTTGGTTTGTTGGCTTGTTGGCTTGTTGGTTTATTGTTTAGTTGGCTTGTTGGTTTGTTGGTTTGTTGGCTTGTTGGCTTGTTGTTTTGTTCGTTTGATGGTTTGTTGGTTTGTTGGTTTTTTGGTTTGTTGGTTTGTTGGTTTGTGGGCTTGTTGGCTTGTTGGTTTGTTGGATTGTTGGCTTGTTGGTTTGTTAGTTTGTTGGTTTGTTGGCTTGTTGGCTTGTTGGTTTGTTGGTTTGTTGGTTTTTTGGTTTGTTGGTTTGTTGGTTTGTTGGTTTGTTGGTTTATTTGTTTGTTGGTTTGTTGGCTTGTTGGTTTGTTGATTTGTTGGTTTGTTGGCTTGTTGGTTTGTTGGTTTGTTGGTTTTTTGTTTGTTGGTTTGTTGGTTTGTTGGTTTGTTGGTTTGTTGGTTTATTTGTTTGTTGGTTTGTTAGCTTGTTAGTTTGTTGGGTTGTTGGTTTGTTGGTTTGTTGGCTTGTTGGTTCGTTGGTTTGTTGGCTTATTGGCTTGTTGGTTTGTTGGTTTGTATGCTTGTTGGTTACTTAGTTTGTTGGTTTGTTGGCATGTTGGTTTGCCGGTTTGTTGGTTTGTTGGCTTGTTGGTTTGTTGGTTTGTTGGCTTGTTGGCTTGTTGGTTTGTTGGTTTGTTTGTTTGTTGGCTTGTTGGTTTGTTGGTTTGTTGGCTTGTTGGTTTGTTAGTTTGTTGGTTTGTTGGTTTGTTGGTTTGTTGGTTTGTTGGTTAATTTGTTTGTTGGTTTATTGGCTTGTTGGTTTGTTGGTTTGTTGGCTTGTTGGCTTGTTGATTTGTTGGTTTGTTGTTTTGTTGGTTTTTTGGTTTGTTGGTTTGTTGGTTTGTTGCCTTGTTGGTTTGTTGGTTTGTTGGTTTGTTGGTTTGTTGGCTTGTTGGCTTGTTGGTTTGTTAGTTTGTTGGCTTGTTGGCTTGTTGGTTTGTTGGTTAGTTGGTTTGTTGGTTTGTTGCTTTGTTGGTTTGTTGGTTTGTTGGATTGTTGGCTTGTTGGTTTGTTAGTTTGTTGGCTTTTTGGTTACTTGGTTTGTTGGTTTGCTGATTTGTTGGCTTGTTGGTTTGTTGGCTTGTTAGTTTGTTGGCTTGTTGGTTTGTTGGTTTGTTGGCTTGTTGGCTTGTTGGTTTGTTGGTTTGTTGATTTGTTGGCTTGTTGGCTTGTTGGTTTGTTGGCTTGTGGGTTTGTTAGTTTGTTGGCTTTTCGGTTACTTGGTTTGTTGGTTTGTTGGTTTGTTGGTTTGTTGGTTTTTTGGTTTGTTGGTTTGTTGGCTTGTTGGTCTGTTGGTTTGTTGGTTTGTTGGCTTGTTGGCTTGTTGGTTTGTTGGCTTGTTGGCTTGTTGGTTTGTTGGTTTGTTGGTTTGTTGGCTTGTTGGTTTGTTGGTTTGTTGGATTGTTGGTTTGTTAGTTTGTTGGTTTGTTGGTTTGTTGGTTTGTTGGTTTGTTGGTTTATTTGTTTGTTGGTTTGTTGGTTTGTTGGTTTGTTGGTTTGTTGATTTGTTGGCTTGTTGGTTTGTTGGTTTGTTGGTTTGTTGGTTTGTTGGTTTGTTGGCTTGTTGGCTTGTTGGCTTGTTGGTTTGTTGGTTTGTTGGCTTGTTGGTTTGTTAGTTTGTTGGTTTGTTGGCTTGTTGGCTTGTTGGTTTGTTGGTTTGTTGGTTTTTTGGTTTGTTGGTTTGTTGGTTTGTTGGTTTGTTGGTTTATTTGTTTGTTGGTTTGTTGGCTTGTTGGTTTGTTTATTTGTTGGTTTGTTGGCTTGTTGGTTTGTTGGTTTGTTGGTTTTTTGTTTGTTGGTTTGTTGGTGTGTTGGTTTGTTGGTTTGTTGGTTTGTTGGTTTATTTGTTTGTTGGTTTGTTAGCTTGTTGGTTTGTTGGTTTGTTGGTTTGTTGGTTTGTTGGCTTATTGATTCGTTGGTTTGTTGGCTTATTGGCTTGTTGGTTTGTTGGTTTGTTGGCTTGTTGGTTACTTAGTTTGTTGGTTTGTTGGCATGTTGGTTTGTCGGTTTGTTGGTTTGTTGGTTTGTTGGCTTGTTGGTTTGTTGGTTTGCTGGCTTGTTGGCTTGTTGGTTTGTTGGTTTGTTGGTTTGTTGGCTCGTTGGTTTGTTGTTTTGTTGGCTTGTTGGTTTGTTAGTTTGTTGGTTTGTTGGTTTGTTGGTTTGTTGGTTTGTTGGTTTGTTGGTTTATTTGTTTGTTGGTTTATTGGCTTGTTGGTTTATTGGTTTGTTGGCTTGTTGGCTTGTTGGTTTGTTGGTTTGTTGGTTTGTTGGTTTGTTGGTTTGTTGGTTTCTTGGTTTGTTGGTTTGTTGGTTTGTTGGTTTGTTGGTTTGTTGCCTTGTTGGTTTGTTGGTTTGTTGGTTTGTTGGCATGTTGGCTTGTTGGTTTGTTAGTTTGTTGGCTTTTTGGTTACTTTGTTTGATGGTTTGTTGATTTGTTGGCTTGTTGGTTTGTTGGCTTGTTGGTTTGTTGGCTTGTTGGTTTGTTGGCTTGTTGGCTTGTTGGTTTGTTGGTTTGTTGGCTTGTTGGTTTGTTGGCTTGTTTGCTTGTTGGTTTGTTGGTTTGTTGGCTTGTTGGGTTGTTGGTTTGTTGCTTTGTTGGTTTGCTGGTTTATTTGTTTGTTGGTTTGTTGGCTTGTTGGCTTGTTGGTTTGTTGGCTTGTGGGTTTGTTAGTTTGTTGGCTTTTTGGTTACTTGGTTTGTTGGTTTGTTGGTTTGTTGGTTTTTTTGGTTTGTTGGTTTGTTGGCTTGTTGGTTTGTTGGTTTGTTGGTTTGTTGGCTTGTTGGCTTGTTGGTTTGTTGGCTTGTTGGCTTGTTGGTTTGTTGGTTTGTTGGCTTGTTGGTTTGTTGGTTTGTTGGCTTGTTGGCTTGTTGCTTTGTTGGTTTGTTGGTTTGTTGGCTTGTTGGCTTGTTGGTTTGTTAGTTTGTTTGCTTTTAGGTTACTTGGTTTGTTGGTTTGTTGGTTTGTTGGCTTGTTGGCTTGTTGGTTTGTCGGTGTGTTGGTTTGTTGGTTTGTTGGCTTGTTGGCTTGTTGGTTTGTTGGTTTGTTGGTTTGTTGGTTTGTTGGTATGTTGGTTTTTTGGTTTGTTGGTTTATTTGTTTGTTGGTTTGTTGGCTTGTTGGTTTAATGGTTTGTTGGCTTGTTGGCTTGTTGGTTTGTTGGTTTGTTGGTTTTTTGGTTTGTTGGTTTGTTGGTTTGTTGGTTTGTTGGTTTGTTGGGTTGTTAATTTGTTGGTTTATTTGTTTGTTGGCTTGTTGGCTTGTTGGTTTGTTGGTTTGTTGGTTTGTTGGTTTGTTGGCTTGTTGGTTTGTTGGTTTGTTGGATTGTTGGCTTGTTGCTTTGTTGGTTTGTTGGTTTGTTGGCTTGTTGGCTTGTTGGTTTGTTAGTTTGTTAGCTTTTTTGTTTACTTGGTTTGTTGGTTTGTTGGTTTGTTGGCTTGTTGGCTTGTTGGTTTGTTGGTTTATTGGTTTGTTGGTTTGTTGGTTTGTTGGTTTGTTGGCTTGTTGGCTTGTTTGTTTGTTGGTTTGTTGGTTTGTTGGTTTATTTGTTTGTTGGTTTGTTGGCTTGTTGGTTTGTTGGTTTGTTGGCTTGTTGGTGTGTTGGCTTGTTGGCTTGTTGCTTTGTTGGTTTGTTGGTTTGTTGGCTTGTTGGCTTGTTGGTTTGTTAGTTTGTTGGCTTTTTTATTACTTGGTTTGTTGGTTTGTTGGTTTGTTGGCTTGTTGGTTTGTTGGCTTGTTGGTTTGTTGGTTTGTTGGTTTGTTGGCTTGTTGGTTTGTTGGCTTGTTGGTTTGTTGGTTTGTTGGTTTGTTGGCTTGTTGGCTTGTTGGTTTGTTGGTTTGTTGGTTTGTTGGTTTGTTGGTTTGTTCGTTTGTTGGTTTGTTGGTTAATTGGTTTGTTGGTTTATTGGTTTGTTGGTTTGTTGGTTTGTTAGTTTGTTGGTTTGTTGGTTTGTTGGTTTGTTGGTTTGTTGGTTTGTTGGTTTGTTGGTTTATTTGTTTGTTGGTTTGTTGGTTTGTTGGTTTGTTGGCTTGTTGGTTTGTTGGCTTGTTGGCTTGTTGGTTTGTTGGTTTGTTGGTTTGTTGGTTTGTTGTTTTGTTGGTTTTTTGGTTTGTTGGTTTATTTGTTTGTTGGTTTGTTGGCTTTTTGGTTTGTTGGTTTGTTGGTTTGTTGGTTTGTTGGCTTGTTGGCTTGTTGGTTTGTTGGTTTGTTGGTTTATTTGTTTGTTGGTTTGTTGGCTTGTTGGTTTGTTGGTTTGTTGGTTTGTTGGTTTATTGGCTTGTTGGTTTGTTGGTTTTTTGGTTTGTTGGTTTTGTTGTTTGTCGCTTTGTTGGTTTGATGGTTTGTTGGTTTATTTGTTTGTTGGTTTGTTGGCTTGTTGGCTTGTTGGTTTGTTAGTTTGTTGGCTTGTTGGTTACTTAGTTTGTTGGTTTGTTGGCATGTTGGTTTGTTGGTTTGTTGGTTTGTTGGCTTGTTGGTTTGTTGGTTTGTTGGCTTGTTGGTTTGTTGGTTTGTAGGTTTGTTGGCTTGTTGGTTTGTTGGTTTGTTGGCTTGTTGTTTTTGTTAGTTTGTTGGTTTGTTGGTTTGTTGGTTTGTTGGTTTGTTGCTTTGTTGGTTTGTTGGTTTGTTGGCTTGTTGGCTGGTTGGTTTGTTGGCTTGTTGGTTTGTTAGTTTGTTGACTTTTTGGTTACACAGTTTGTTGGTTTGTTGGCTTGTTGGCTTATTGGTTTGTTGGTTTGTTGGCTTGTTGGTTTGTTAGTTTGTTGGTTTATTGGCTTGTTGGCTTGTTGGTTTGTTGGTTTGTTGGTTTGTTGGTTTGTTGGTTTGTTGGTTTTTTGGTTTGTTGGTTTGTTGGTTTGTTGGCTTGTTGGTTTGTTGGTTTGTTGGCTGGTTGGCTTGTTGGTTTGTTGGTTTGTTGGCTTGTTGGCTTGTTGGTTTGTTTGTTTGTCGGTTTGTTGGTTTGTTGCTTTGTTGGTTTGTTGGTTTGTTGGCTTGTTGGCTTGTTGGTTTGTTAGTTTGTTGGCTTTTTGGTTACTTGGTTTGTTGGTTTATTGGTTTGTTGGCTTGTTGATTTGTTGGCTTGTTGGTTTGTTGGTTTGTTGGTTTGTTGGCTTGTTAACTTGTTGGTTTGTTGGTTTGTTGGTTTGTTGGTTTGTTGGTTTGTTGGTTTTTTGGTTTGTTGGTTTATTTGTTTGTTGTTTTGTTGGCTTGTTGGTTTGTTGGTTTGTTGGTTTGTTGGTTTGTTGGCTTGGTGGTTTGTTGGTTTGTTGGTTTGTTGGCTTGTTGGCTTGTTAATTTGTTGGTTTGTTGGCTTGTTGGTTTGTTGGTTTGTTGGCTTGTTGGCTTGTTGCTTTGTTCGTTTGATGGTTTGTTGGTTTTTTGGTTTTTTGGTTTGTTGGTTTGTTGGTTTGTTGGCTTGTTGGCTTGTTGGTTTGTTGGTTTGTTGGCTTGTTGGTTACTTAGTTTGTTGGTTTGTTTGCATGTTGGTTTGTTGGTTTGGTGGTTGGTTGGCTTGTTGGTTTGTTGGTTTTTTGGTTTGTTGGATTATTTGTTTGTTGTTTTGTTGGCTTGTTGGTTTGTTTGTTTGTTGGTTTGTTGGTTTGTTGGCTTGTTGGCTTGTTGGTTTGTTGGTTTGTTGGTTTGTTGGCTTGTTGGCTTGTTAATTTGTTGGTTTGTTGGCTTGTTGGTTTGTTGGTTTGTTGGCTTGTTGGCTTGTTGCTTTGTTCGTTTGATGGTTTGTTGGTTTGTTGGTTTGTTTGCTTGTTGGCTTGTTGGTTTGTTGGTTTGTTGGTTTGTTGGTTTGTTGGCTTGTTGGTTTGTTAGTTTGTTGGTTTGTTGGCTTGTTGGCTTGTTGGTTTGCTGGTTTTTTGGTTTGTTGGTTTGTTAGTTTGTTGGTTTGTTGGTTTGTTGGTTTATTTGTTTGTTGGTTTGTTGGCTTGTTGGTTTGTTGGTTTGTTGGCTTGTTAGTTTGTTGGTTTGTTGGCTTGTTGGCTTGTTGGTTTGTTGGTTTGTTGGTTTGTTGGTTTGTTAGCTTGTTGGTTTATTGGTTTGTTGGCTTGTTGGTTTGTTAGTTTGTTGGTTTGTTGGCTTGTTGGTTTGTTGGTTTGTTGGTTTGTTGGTTTGTTGGCTTGTTGGCTTGTTAATTTATTGGTTTGTTGGCTTGTTGGTTTGTTGGTTTGTTGGCTTGTTGGTTTGTTTGTTTGTTGGTTTGTTGGTTTGTTGGCTTGTTGGTTTGTTGGTTTGTTGGTTTGTTGGCTTGTTGGCTTTTTAATTTGTTGGTTTGTTGGCTTGTTGGTTTGTTGGTTTGTTGGCTTGTTGGCTTGTTGCTTTGTTCGTTTGATGGTTTGTTGGTTTGTTGGTTTGTTGGTTTGTTGGCTTGTTGGCTTGTTGGTTTGTTGGTTGTTGGTTTGTTGGTTTGTTGGCTTGTTGGTTTGTTAGTTTGTTGGTTTGTTGGCTTGTTGTCTTGTTGGTTTGTTAGTTTGTTGGTTTTTTGGCTTGTTGGCTTGTTGGTTTGTTGGTTTGTTGGTTTATTGGTTTGTTGGTGTTTTGGTTTGTTGGTTTGTTGGTTTGTTGGCTTGTTGGTTTGTTGGTTTGTTGGTTTGTTGGCTTGTTGGCTTGTTGGTTTGTTGGTTTGTTGGCTTGTTGGCTTGTTGGTTTGTTAGTTTGTTGGTTTTTTGGCTTGTTGGCTTGTTGGTTTGTTGGTTTGTTGGTTTATTGGTTTGTTGGTGTTTTGGTTTGTTGGTTTGTTGGTTTGTTGGCTTGTTGGTTTGTTGGTTTGTTGGTTTGTTGGCTTGTTGGCTTGTTGGTTTGTTGGTTTGTTGGCTTGTTGGTTACTTAGTTTGTTGGTTTGTTGGTTTGTTGGCTTGTTGGCTTGTTGGTTTGTTGGTTAGTTCGTTTGTTGGTTTGTTAGTTTGTTGGTTTGTTGGCTTGTTGGCTTGTTGGTTTGTTGGTTTTTGGGTTTTTGGTTTGTTGGTTTTTTGGTTTGTTGGTTTGTTGGTTTATTTGTTTGTTGGTTTGTTGGCTTGTTGGTTTGTTGGTTTGTTGGTTTGTTGGCTTGTTGGTTTGTTGGTTTGCTGGTTTCTTGGTTTGTTGGTTTGTTGGTTTTTTGGTTTGTTGGTTTATTTGTTTGTTGGTTTGTTGGCTTGTTGGTTTGTTGGTTTGTTGGCTTGTTGGTTTGTTGGTTTGTTGGCTTGTTGGCTTGTTGCTTTGTTGGTTTGTGGGTTTGTTGGCTTGTTGGCTTGTTGGTTTGTTAGTTTGTTGGCTTTTTGGTTACTTGGTTTGTTGGTTTGTTAGTTTGTTGGCTTTTTGGTTACTTGGTTTGTTGGTTTGTTGGTTTGTTGGTTTGTTGGTTTGTTGGCTTGTTGGCTTGTTGGTTTGTTGGTTTGTTGGTTTGTTGGTTTGTTGGTTTTTTGGTTTGTTGGTTTGTTGGTTTGTTGGCTTGTTGGTTTGTTGGTTTGTTGGCTTCTTGGCTTGTTGGTTTGTTGGTTTGTTGGCTTGTTGGTTACTTAGTTTGTTGGTTTGTTGGCTTGTTGGTTTGTTGATTTGTTGGCTTGTTGGCTTGTTGGTTTGTTGGTTTGTTGGTTTGTTGGTTTTTTGGTTTGTTGGTTTGTTGACTTGTTGGTTTGTTGGTTTGTTGGTTTGTTGGCTTGTTGGCTTGCTGGTTTGTTGGTTTGCTTGCTTGTTGGTTTGTTGGTTTGTTGGCTTGTTGGCTTGTTGCTTTGTTGGTTTGTTGGCTTGTTGGCTTGTTGGTTTGTTAGTTTGTTGGCTTTTTGGTTACTTGGTTTGTTGGTTTGTTGGTTTGTTGGCTTGTTGGTTTGTTGGCTTATGGATTTGTTGGTTTGCTGGTTTGTTGGTTTGTTGGCTTGTTTGTTTGTTGGTTTGATGGCTTGTTGGCTTGTTGGTTTGTTGGTTTGTTGGTTTGTTGGTTTGTTGGCTTGTTGGCTTGTTGGTTTGTTGGTTTGTTCGCTTGTTGGTTTGTTGGTTTGTTGGTTTGTTGGCTTGTTGGTTTGTTGGTTTGTTGGTTTGTTGGGTTGTTGGTTTGTTGGTTTATTTGTTTGTTGGTTTGTTGGCTTGTTGGTTTGTTGGTTTGTTGGTTTGTTGGCTTCTTGGTTTGTTGGTTTGTTGGTTTGTTGGCTTGTTGGTTTGTTGGTTTGTTGGCTTGTTGGTTTGTTGGCTTGTTGGGTTGTTGGTTTGTTGGCTTGTTGGCTTGTTGGTTTGTTGGTTTGTTGGTTTGTTGGTTTATTTGTTTGTTGGTTTGTTGGCTTGTTGGCTTGTTGGCTTGTTGGTTTGTTGGCTTGTTGGTTTGTTGGTTTGTTAGTTTGTTGGCTTTTTGGTTACTTTGTTTGTTGGTTTGTTGGTTTGTTGGTTTGTTGGCTTGTTGGCTTGTTGGTTTGTTGGTTTGTTGGTTTGTTGGTTTGTTGGTTTGTTGGTTTGTTGTTTTTTTGGTTTGCTGGTTTGTTGGCTTGTTGGTTTGTTGGTTTAATGGCTTGTTGGCTTGTTGGTTTGTTGGTTTGTTGGCTTGTTGGTTACTTAGTTTGTTGGTTTGTTTGTTTGTTGGTTTGTTGGTTTGTTGGCTTGTTGGCTTGTTGGTTTGTTGGTTAGTTCGTTTGTTGATTTGTTAGTTTGTTGGTTTGTTGGTTTGTTGGTTTGTTGGTTTGTTGGTTTGTTGGTTTATTGGTTTGTTGGTTTGTTCGTTTGTTGGCTTGTTGGTTTGTTGGTTTTTTGGCTTGTTGGTTTGTTAGTTTGTTGGTTTTTTGGCTTGTTGGCTTGTTGGTTTGTTGGTTTGTTGGTTTATTGGTTTGTTGGTGTTTTGGTTTGTTGGTTTGTTGGTTTGTTGCCTTGTTGGTTTGTTGGTTTGTTGGTTTGTTGGCTTGTTGGCTTGTTGGTTTGTTGGTTTGTTGGCTTGTTGGTTACTTAGTTTGTTGGTTTGTTGGTTTGTTGGCTTGTTGGCTTGTTGGTTTGTTGGTTAGTTCGTTTGTTGGTTTGTTAGTTTGTTGGTTTGTTGGCTTGTTGGCTTGTTGGTTTGTTGGTTTTTTGGTTTGTTGGTTTGTTGGTTTATTTGTTTGTTGGTTTGTTGGCTTGTTGGTTTGTTGGTTTGTTGGTTTGTTGGCTTGTTGGTTTGTTGGTTTGCTGGTTTCTTGGTTTCTTGGTTTGTTGGTTTTTTGGTTTGTTGGTTTATTTGTTTGTTGGTTTGTTGGCTTGTTGGTTTGTTGGTTTGTTGGCTTGTTGGTTTGTTGGTTTGTTGGCTTGTTGGCTTGTTGCTTTGTTGGTTTGTGGGTTTGTTGGCTTGTTGGCTTGTTGGTTTGTTAGTTTGTTGGCTTTTTGGTTACTTGGTTTGTTGGTTTGTTAGTTTGTTGGCTTTTTGGTTACTTGGTTTGTTGGTTTGTTGGTTTGTTGGTTTGTTGGTTTGTTGGCTTGTTGGGTTGTTGGTTTGTTGGTTTGTTGGTTTGTTGGTTTGTTGGTTTGTTGGTTTTTTGGTTTGTTGGTTTGTTGGTTTGTTGGCTTGTTGGTTTGTTGGTTTGTTGGCTTCTTGGCTTGTTGGTTTGTTGGTTTGTTGGCTTGTTGGTTACTTAGTTTGTTGGTTTGTTGGCTTGTTGGTTTGTTGGTTTGTTGGCTTGTTGGCTTGTTGGTTTGTTGGTTTGTTGGTTTGTTGGTTTTTTGGTTTGTTGGTTTGTTGACTTGTTGGTTTGTTGGTTTGTTGGTTTGTTGGCTTGTTGGCTTGTTGGTTTGTTGGTTTGCTGGCTTGTTGGTTTGTTGGTTTGTTGGCTTGTTGGCTTGTTGCTTTGTTGGTTTGTTGGCTTGTTGGCTTGTTGGTTTGTTAGTTTGTTGGCTTTTTGGTTACTTGGTTTGTTGGTTTGTTTGTTTGTTGGTTTGTTGGCTTGTTGGTTTGTTGTTTTTTTGGTTTGTTGGTTTGTTGGCTTGTTGGTTTGTTGGTTTAATGGCTTGTTGGCTTGTTGGTTTGTTGGTTTGTTGGCTTGTTGGTTACTTAGTTTGTTGGTTTGTTTGTTTGTTGGTTTGTTGGTTTGTTGGCTTGTTGGCTTGTTGGTTTGTTGGTTAGTTCGTTTGTTGATTTGTTAGTTTGTTGGTTTGTTGGTTTGTTGGTTTGTTGGTTTGTTGGTTTGTTGGTTTGTTGGTTTGTTCGTTTGTTGGCTTGTTGGTTTGTTGGTTTTTTGGCTTGTTGGTTTGTTAGTTTGTTGGTTTTTTGGCTTGTTGGCTTGTTGGTTTGTTGGTTTGTTGGTTTATTGGTTTGTTGGTGTTTTGGTTTGTTGGTTTGTTGGTTTGTTGGCTTGTTGGTTTGTTGGTTTGTTGGTTTGTTGGCTTGTTGGCTTGTTGGTTTGTTGGTTTGTTGGCTTGTTGGTTACTTAGTTTGTTGGTTTGTTGGTTTGTTGGCTTGTTAGCTTGTTGGTTTGTTGGTTAGTTCGTTTGTTGGTTTGTTAGTTTGTTGGTTTGTTGGCTTGTTGGCTTGTTGGTTTGTTGGTTTTTTGGTTTTTGGTTTGTTGGTTTTTTGGTTTGTTGGTTTGTTGGTTTATTTGTTTGTTGGTTTGTTGGCTTGTTGGTTTGTTGGTTTGTTGGTTTGTTGGCTTGTTGGTTTGTTGGTTTGCTGGTTTCTTGGTTTGTTGGTTTGTTGGTTTTTTGGTTTGTTGGTTTATTTGTTTGTTGGTTTGTTGGCTTGTTGGTTTGTTGGTTTGTTGGCTTGTTGGTTTGTTGGTTTGTTGGCTTGTTGGCTTGTTGCTTTGTTGGTTTGTGGGTTTGTTGGCTTGTTGGCTTGTTGGTTTGTTAGTTTGTTGGCTTTTTGGTTACTTAATTTGTTGGTTTGTTAGTTTGTTGGCTTTTTGGTTACTTGGTTTGTTGGTTTGTTGGTTTGTTGGTTTGTTGGTTTGTTGGCTTGTTGGCTTGTTGGTTTGTTGGTTTGTTGGTTTGTTGGTTTGTTGGTTTTTTGGTTTGTTGGTTTGTTGGTTTGTTGGCTTGTTGGTTTGTTGGTTTGTTGGCTTCTTGGCTTGTTGGTTTGTTGGTTTGTTGGCTTGTTGGTTACTTAGTTTGTTGGTTTGTTGGCTTGTTGGTTTGTTGGTTTGTTGGCTTGTTGGCTTGTTGGTTTGTTGGTTTGTTGGTTTGTTGGTTTTTTGGTTTGTTGGTTTGTTGACTTGTTGGTTTGTTGGTTTGTTGGTTTGTTGGCTTGTTGGCTTGTTGGTTTGTTGGTTTGCTGGCTTGTTGGTTTGTTGGTTTGTTGGCTTGTTGGCTTGTTGCTTTGTTGGTTTGTTGGCTTGTTGGCTTGTTGGTTTGTTAGTTTGTTGGCTTTTTGGTTACTTGGTTTTTTGGTTTGTTGGTTTGTTGGCTTGTTGGTTTGTTGGCTTGTTGGTTACTTAGTTTGTTGGTTTGTTGGCTTGTTGGTTTGTTGGTTTGTTGGCTTGTTGGCTTGTTGGTTTGTTGGTTTGTTGGTTTGTTGGTTTTTTGGTTTGTTGGTTTGTTGACTTGTTGGTTTGTTGGTTTGTTGGTTTGTTGGCTTGTTGGCTTGTTGGTTTGTTGGTTTGCTGGCTTGTTGGTTTGTTGGTTTGTTGGCTTGTTGGCTTGTTGCTTTGTTGGTTTGTTGGCTTGTTGGCTTGTTGGTTTGTTAGTTTGTTGGCTTTTTGGTTACTTGGTTTGTTGGTTTGTTTGTTTGTTGGCTTGTTGGTTTGTTGGCTTGTTGGTTTGTTGGTTTGTTGGTTTGTTGGCTTGTTGGCTTGTTGGTTTGTTGGTTTGTTGGTTTCTTGGTTTGTTGGTTTGTTGGTTTGTTGTTTTTTTGGTTTGTTGGTTTGTTGGCTTGTTGGTTTGTCGGTTTAATGGCTTGTTGGCTTGTTGGTTTGTTGGTTTGTTGGCTTGTTGGTTACTTAGTTTGTTGGTTTGTTTGTTTGTTGGTTTGTTGGTTTGTTGGCTTGTTGGCTTGTTGGTTTGTTGGTTAGTTCGTTTGTTGATTTGTTAGTTTGTTAATTTGTTGGTTTGTTGGTTTGTTGGTTTGTTGGTTTGTTGGTTTGTTGGTTTGTTCGTTTGTTGGCTTGTTGGTTTGTTGGTTTTTTGGCTTGTTGGTTTGTTAGTTTGTTGGTTTTTTGGCTTGTTGGCTTGTTGGTTTGTTGGTTTGTTGGTTTATTGGTTTGTTGGTGTTTTGGTTTGTTGGTTTGTTGGTTTGTTGGCTTGTTGGTTTGTTGGTTTGTTGGTTTGTTGGCTTGTTGGCTTGTTGGTTTGTTGGCTTGTTGGTTACTTAGTTTGTTGGTTTGTTGGTTTGTTGGCTTGTTGGCTTGTTGGTTGGTTGATTAGTTCGTTTGTTGGTTTGTTAGTTTGTTGGTTTGTTGGCTTGTTGGCTTGTTGGTTTGTTGGTTTTTTGGTTTTTGGTTTGTTGGTTTTTTGGTTTGTTGGTTTGTTGGTTTATTTGTTTGTTGGTTTGTTGGCTTGTTGGTTTGTTGGTTTGTTGGTTTGTTGGCTTGTTGGTTTGTTGGTTTGCTGGTTTCTTGGTTTGTTGGTTTGTTGGTTTTTTGGTTTGTTGGTTTATTTGTTTGTTGGTTTGTTGGCTTGTTGGTTTGTTGGTTTGTTGGCTTGTTGGTTTGTTGGTTTGTTGGTTTGTTGGCTTGTTGGCTTGTTGCTTTGTTGGTTTGTGGGTTTGTTGGCTTGTTGGCTTGTTGGTTTGTTAGTTTGTTGGCTTTTTGGTTACTTGGTTTGTTGGTTTGTTAGTTTGTTGGCTTTTTGGTTACTTGGTTTGTTGGTTTGTTGGTTTGTTGGTTTGTTGGTTTGTTGGCTTGTTGGCTTGTTGGTTTGTTGGTTTGTTGGTTTGTTGGTTTGTTGGTTTGTTGGTTTTTTGGTTTGTTGGTTTGTTGGTTTGTTGGCTTGTTGGTTTGTTGGTTTGTTGGCTTCTTGGCTTGTTGGTTTGTTGGTTTGTTGGCTTGTTGGTTACTTAGTTTGTTAGTTTGTTGGCTTGTTGGTTTGTTGGTTTGTTGGCTTGTTGGCTTGTTGGTTTGTTGGTTTGTTGGTTTGTTGGTTTTTTGGTTTGTTGGTTTGTTGACTTGTTGGTTTGTTGGTTTGTTGGTTTGTTGGCTTGTTGGCTTGTTGGTTTGTTGGTTTGCTGGCTTGTTGGTTTGTTGGTTTGTTGGCTTGTTGGCTTGTTGCTTTTTTGGTTTGTTGGCTTGTTGGCTTGTTGGTTTGTTAGTTTGTTGGCTTTTTGGTTACTTGGTTTTTTGGTTTGTTGGTTTGTTGGCTTGTTGGTTTGTTGGCTTATGGGTTTGTTGGTTTGCTGGTTTGTTGGTTTGTTGGCTTGTTTGTTTGTTGGTTTGATGGCTTGTTGGCTTGTTGGTTTGTTGGTTTGTTGGTTTGTTGGTTTGTTGGCTTGTTGGCTTGTTGGTTTGTTGGTTTGTTCGCTTGTTGGTTTGTTGGTTTGTTGGTTTGTTGGCTTGTTGGTTTGTTGGTTTGTTGGTTTGTGGGGTTGTTGGTTTGTTGGTTTATTTGTTTGTTGGTTTGTTGGCTTGTTGGTTTGTTGGTTTGTTGGTTTGTTGGCTTCTTGGTTTGTTGGTTTGTTGGTTTGTTGGCTTGTTGGTTTGTTGGTTTGTTGGCTTGTTGGTTTGTTGGCTTGTTGGGTTGTTGGTTTGTTGGCTTGTTGGCTTGTTGGCTTGTTGGTTTGTTGGTTTGTTGGTTTGTTGGTTTATTTGTTTGTTGGTTTGTTGGCTTGTTGGCTTGTTGGCTTGTTGGTTTGTTGGCTTGTTGGTTTGTTGGTTTGTTAGTTTGTTGGCTTTTTGGTTACTTGGTTTGTTGGTTTGTTGGCTTGTTGGCTTGTTGGTTTGTTGGTTTGTTGGCTTGTTGGTTTGTTAGTTTGTTGGTTTGTTGGCTTGTTGGCTTGTTGGTGAGTTGGTTTGTTGGTTTGTTGGTTTGTTTGTTTGGTGGTTTTTTGGTTTGTTGGTTTTTTGGTTTGTTGGTTTGTTGGCTTGTTGGTTTGTTGGTTTGTTGGCTTGTTGGCTTGTTGGCTTGTTGGTTTGTTGATTTGTTGGCTTGTTGGCTTGTTGGTTTGTTGGTTTGTTGGTTTGTTGGTTTGTTGCTTTGTTGGTTTGTTGGTTTGTTGGTTTGTTGGCTTGTTGGCTTGTTGGTTTGTTAGTTTGTTGGCTTTTTGGTTACTTGGTTTGTTGGTTTTTTGGTTTGTTGGCTTATTGGTTTGTTGGCTTGTTGGTTTGTTGGTTTGTTGGTTTGTTGGCTTGTTGGTTTGTTGGTTTGTTGGTTTGCTGGTTTGTTGGTTTGTTGGTTTTTTGGTTTGTTGGTTTGTTGGTTTGTTGGTTTATTGGCTTGTTAGTTTGTTGGTTTATTGGCTTGTTAGTTTGTTGGTTTTTTGGCTTGTTGGCTTGTTGGTTTGTTGGTTTGTTGGCTTGTTGGTTTGTTAGTTTGTTGGTTTTTGTGCTTGTTGGCTTGTTGGTTTGTTGGTTTGTTGTTTTGTTAGTTTGTTGGTTTGTTGGTTTTTTGGTTTGTTGGTTTGTTGGTTTGTTGGCTTGTTGGTTTGTTGGTTTGTTGGCTTGTTGGCTTGTTGGTTTGTTGGTTTGTTGGCTTGTTGGCTTGTTGGTTTGTTGGTTTGTTAGTTTGTTGGTTTGTTGGTTTGCTGCTTTGTTAGTTTGTTGGTTTGTTGGCTTGTTGGCTTATTGGTTTGTTAGTTTGTTGGCTTTTTGGTTACTTGGTTTGTTGGTTTTTTGGTTTGTTGGCTTGTTGGTTTGTTGGCTTGTTGGTTTGTTGTTTTGTTGGTTTGTTGGCTTGTTGGTTTGTTGGTTTTTTGGTTTGTTGGTTTGTTGGTTTGTTGGTTTGTTGGTTTGTTGGTTTGTTTGCTTGTTGGCTTCTTGGTTTGTTGGTTTGTTGGTTTGTTGGTTTCTTAGTTTGTTGGTTTGTTGGTTTGTTGGTTTGTTGGCTTGTTGGCTTGTTGGTTTGTTGGTTAGTTCGTTTGTTGGTTTAGTAGTTTGTTGGTTTGTGTGCTTGTTGGCTTGTTGGTTTGTTGGTTTTTTGGTTTGTTGGTTTGTTGGTTTGTTGGCTTGTTGGTTTGTTGGTTTGTTGGTTTGTTGGTTTATTGGCTTGTTGGCTTGTTGGTTTGTTAGTTTGTTAGCTTTTTGGTTACTAGGTTTGTTGGTTTGTTGGTTTGTTGGCTTGTTGGTTTGTTGGCTTGTTGGTTTGTTGGCTTGTTGGTTTGTTGGTTTGTTGGCTTGTGGGCTTGTTGGTTTGTTGGTTTGTTGGCTTGTTGATTTGTTGGCTTGTTGGCTTGTTCGTTTGCTGGTTTGTTGGCTTGTTGGCTTGTTGGTTTGTTGGTTTGTTGGTTTGTTGGTTTATTTGTTTGTTGGTTTGTTGGCTTGTTGGCTTGTTAACTTGTTGGTTTGTTGGCTTGTTGGTTTGTAGTTTGTTGGCTTTTTGGTTACTTAGTTTGTTGGTTTGTTGGTTTGTTGGTTTTTTGGTTTGTTGGCTTGTTGGTTTGTTGGTTTGTTGGTTTGTTGGTTTGTTGGTTTGTTGGTTTGTTGGTTTTTTGGTTTGTTGGTTTGTTGGTTTGTTGGCTTGTTGGTTTGTTCGTTTGATGGTTTGTTGGTTTGTTGGTTACTTGGTTTATTGGTTTGTTGGTTTGTTGGCTTGTTGGTTTGTTGGTTTGTTGGCTTGTTGGCTTGTTGCTTTGTTGGTTGGTTGGTTTGTTGGCTTGGTGGCTTGTTGGTTTGTTAGTTTGTTGGCTTTTTGGTTACTTTGTTTGTTGGTTTGTTTGTTTGTTGGCTTGTTGGTTTGTTGGCTTGTTGGTTTGTTGGTTTGTTGGTTTGTTGGCTTGTTGGCTTGTTGGTTTGTTGGTTTGTTGGTTTGTTGGTTTGTTGGTTTGTTGGTTTTTTGGCTTATTGGTTTGTTAGTTTGTTGGCTTTTTGGTTACTTGGTTTGTTGGTTTTTTGGTTTGTTGGCTTGTTGGTTTGTTGGCTTGTTGGTTTGTTGTTTTGTTGGTTTGTTGGCTTGTTGGTTTGTTGGTTTTTTGGTTTGTTGGTTTGTTGGTTTGTTGGTTTGTTGGTTTGTTGGTTTGTTTGCTTGTTGGCTTCTTGGTTTGTTGGTTTGTTGGTTTGTTGGTTTCTTAGTTTGTTGGTTTGTTGGTTTGTTGGTTTGTTGGCTTGTTGGCTTGTTGGTTTGTTGGTTAGTTCGTTTGTTGGTTTAGTAGTTTGTTGGTTTGTGTGCTTGTTGGCTTGTTGGTTTGTTGGTTTTTTGGTTTGTTGGTTTGTTGGTTTGTTGGCTTGTTGGTTTGTTGGTTTGTTGGTTTGTTGGTTTATTGGCTTGTTGGCTTGTTGGTTTGTTAGTTTGTTAGCTTTTTGGTTACTAGGTTTGTTGGTTTATTTGTTTGTTGGTTTGTTGGCTTGTTGGGTTGTTGGTTTGTTGGTTTGTTGCTTCTTGGTTTGTTGGTTTGTTGGTTTGTTGGCTTGTTGGTTTGTTGGTTTGTTGGCTTGTTGGTTTGTTGGCTTGTTGGGTTGTTGGTTTGTTGGCTTGTTGGCTTGTTGGTTTGTTGGTTTGTTGGTTTGTTGGTTTATTTGTTTGTTGGTTTGTTGGCTTGTTGGCTTGTTGGCTTGTTGGCTTGTTGGCTTGTTGGTTTGTTGGTTTGTTAGTTTGTTGGCTTTTTGGTTACTTGGTTTGTTGGTTTGTTGGCTTGTTGGCTTGTTGGTTTGTTGGCTTGTTGGCTTGTTGGTTTGTTAGTTTGTTAGCTTTTTGGTTACTAGGTTTGTTGGTTTGTTGGTTTGTTGGCTTGTTGGTTTGTTGGCTTGTTGGTTTGTTGGCTTGTTGGTTTGTTGGTTTGTTGGCTTGTGGGCTTGTTGGTTTGTTGGTTTGTTGGCTTGTTGATTTGTTGGCTTGTTGGCTTGTTCGTTTGCTGGTTTGTTGGCTTGTTGGCTTGTTGGTTTGTTGGTTTGTTGGTTTGTTGGTTTATTTGTTTGTTGGTTTGTTGGCTTGTTGGCTTGTTAGCTTGTTGGTTTGTTGGCTTGTTGGTTTGTAGTTTGTTGGCTTTTTGGTTACTTAGTTTGTTGGTTTGTTAGTTTGTTGGCTTTTTGGTTACTTGGTTTGTTGGTTTGTTGGTTTGTTGGTTTGTTGGTTTGTTGGCTTGTTGGCTTGTTGGTTTGTTGGTTTGTTGGTTTGTTGGTTTGTTGGTTTGTTGGTTTTTTGGTTTGTTGGTTTGTTGGTTTGTTGGCTTGTTGGTTTGTTGGTTTGTTGGCTTCTTGGCTTGTTGGTTTGTTGGTTTGTTGGCTTGTTGGTTACTTAGTTTGTTAGTTTGTTGGCTTGTTGGTTTGTTGGTTTGTTGGCTTGTTGGCTTGTTGGTTTGTTGGTTTGTTGGTTTGTTGGTTTTTTGGTTTGTTGGTTTGTTGACTTGTTGGTTTGTTGGTTTGTTGGTTTGTTGGCTTGTTGGCTTGTTGGTTTGTTGGTTTGCTGGCTTGTTGGTTTGTTGGTTTGTTGGCTTGTTGGCTTGTTGCTTTTTTGGTTTGTTGGCTTGTTGGCTTGTTGGTTTGTTAGTTTGTTGGCTTTTTGGTTACTTGGTTTTTTGGTTTGTTGGTTTGTTGGCTTGTTGGTTTGTTGGCTTATGGGTTTGTTGGTTTGCTGGTTTGTTGGTTTGTTGGCTTGTTTGTTTGTTGGTTTGATGGCTTGTTGGCTTGTTGGTTTGTTGGTTTGTTGGTTTGTTGGTTTGTTGGCTTGTTGGCTTGTTGGTTTGTTGGTTTGTTCGCTTGTTGGTTTGTTGGTTTGTTGGTTTGTTGGCTTGTTGGTTTGTTGGTTTGTTGGTTTGTGGGGTTGTTGGTTTGTTGGTTTATTTGTTTGTTGGTTTGTTGGCTTGTTGGTTTGTTGGTTTGTTGGTTTGTTGGCTTCTTGGTTTGTTGGTTTGTTGGTTTGTTGGCTTGTTGGTTTGTTGGTTTGTTGGCTTGTTGGTTTGTTGGCTTGTTGGGTTGTTGGTTTGTTGGCTTGTTGGCTTGTTGGCTTGTTGGTTTGTTGGTTTGTTGGTTTGTTGGTTTATTTGTTTGTTGGTTTGTTGGCTTGTTGGCTTGTTGGCTTGTTGGTTTGTTGGCTTGTTGGTTTGTTGGTTTGTTAGTTTGTTGGCTTTTTGGTTACTTGGTTTGTTGGTTTGTTGGCTTGTTGGCTTGTTGGTTTGTTGGTTTGTTGGCTTGTTGGTTTGTTAGTTTGTTGGTTTGTTGGCTTGTTGGCTTGTTGGTGAGTTGGTTTGTTGGTTTGTTGGTTTGTTTGTTTGGTGGTTTTTTGGTTTGTTGGTTTTTTGGTTTGTTGGTTTGTTGGCTTGTTGGTTTGTTGGTTTGTTGGCTTGTTGGCTTGTTGGCTTGTTGGTTTGTTGATTTGTTGGCTTGTTGGCTTGTTGGTTTGTTGGTTTGTTGGTTTGTTGGTTTGTTGCTGTGTTGGTTTGTTGGTTTGTTGGTTTGTTGGCTTGTTGGCTTGTTGGTTTGTTAGTTTGTTGGCTTTTTGGTTACTTGGTTTGTTGGTTTTTTGGTTTGTTGGCTTATTGGTTTGTTGGCTTGTTGGTTTGTTGGTTTGTTGGTTTGTTGGCTTGTTGGTTTGTTGGTTTGTTGGTTTGCTGGTTTGTTGGTTTGTTGGTTTTTTGGTTTGTTGGTTTGTTGGTTTGTTGGTTTATTGGCTTGTTAGTTTGTTGGTTTATTGGCTTGTTAGTTTGTTGGTTTTTTGGCTTGTTGGCTTGTTGGTTTGTTGGTTTGTTGGCTTGTTGGTTTGTTAGTTTGTTGGTTTTTGTGCTTGTTGGCTTGTTGGTTTGTTGGTTTGTTGTTTTGTTAGTTTGTTGGTTTGTTGGTTTTTTGGTTTGTTGGTTTGTTGGTTTGTTGGCTTGTTGGTTTGTTGGTTTGTTGGCTTGTTGGCTTGTTGGTTTGTTGGTTTGTTGGCTTGTTGGCTTGTTGGTTTGTTGGTTTGTTAGTTTGTTGGTTTGTTGGTTTGCTGCTTTGTTAGTTTGTTGGTTTGTTGGCTTGTTGGCTTATTGGTTTGTTAGTTTGTTGGCTTTTTGGTTACTTGGTTTGTTGGTTTTTTGGTTTGTTGGCTTGTTGGTTTGTTGGCTTGTTGGTTTGTTGTTTTGTTGGTTTGTTGGCTTGTTGGTTTGTTGGTTTTTTGGTTTGTTGGTTTGTTGGTTTGTTGGTTTGTTGGTTTGTTGGTTTGTTTGCTTGTTGGCTTCTTGGTTTGTTGGTTTGTTGGTTTGTTGGTTTCTTAGTTTGTTGGTTTGTTGGTTTGTTGGTTTGTTGGCTTGTTGGCTTGTTGGTTTGTTGGTTAGTTCGTTTGTTGGTTTAGTAGTTTGTTGGTTTGTGTGCTTGTTGGCTTGTTGGTTTGTTGGTTTTTTGGTTTGTTGGTTTGTTGGTTTGTTGGCTTGTTGGTTTGTTGGTTTGTTGGTTTGTTGGTTTATTGGCTTGTTGGCTTGTTGGTTTGTTAGTTTGTTAGCTTTTTGGTTACTAGGTTTGTTGGTTTGTTGGTTTGTTGGCTTGTTGGTTTGTTGGCTTGTTGGTTTGTTGGCTTGTTGGTTTGTTGGTTTGTTGGCTTGTGGGCTTGTTGGTTTGTTGGTTTGTTGGCTTGTTGATTTGTTGGCTTGTTGGCTTGTTCGTTTGCTGGTTTGTTGGCTTGTTGGCTTGTTGGTTTGTTGGTTTGTTGGTTTGTTGGTTTATTTGTTTGTTGGTTTGTTGGCTTGTTGGCTTGTTAGCTTGTTGGTTTGTTGGCTTGTTGGTTTGTAGTTTGTTGGCTTTTTGGTTACTTAGTTTGTTGGTTTGTTGGTTTGTTGGTTTTTTGGTTTGTTGGCTTGTTGGTTTGTTGGTTTGTTGGTTTGTTGGTTTGTTGGTTTGTTGGTTTGTTGGTTTTTTGGTTTGTTGGTTTGTTGGTTTGTTGGCTTGTTGGTTTGTTCGTTTGATGGTTTGTTGGTTTGTTGGTTACTTGGTTTATTGGTTTGTTGGTTTGTTGGCTTGTTGGTTTGTTGGTTTGTTGGCTTGTTGGCTTGTTGCTTTGTTGGTTGGTTGGTTTGTTGGCTTGGTGGCTTGTTGGTTTGTTAGTTTGTTGGCTTTTTGGTTACTTTGTTTGTTGGTTTGTTTGTTTGTTGGCTTGTTGGTTTGTTGGCTTGTTGGTTTGTTGGTTTGTTGGTTTGTTGGCTTGTTGGCTTGTTGGTTTGTTGGTTTGTTGGTTTGTTGGTTTGTTGGTTTGTTGGTTTTTTGGTTTGTTGGTTTGTTGGTTTGTTGGCTTGTTGGTTTGTTGGTTTAATGGCTTGTTGGCTTGTTGGTTTGTTGGTTTGTTGGCTTGTTGGTTACTTAGTTTGTTGGTTTGTTGGTTTGTTGGTTTGTTGGCTTGTTGGCTTGTTGGTTTGTTGGTTAGTTCGTTTGTTGATTTGTTAGTTTGTTGGTTTGTTGGCTTGTTGGCTTGTTGGTTTGTTGGTTTGTTGGTTTGTTGGTTTGTTGGTTTGTTGGTTTATTTGTTTGTTGGTTTGTTGGCTTGTTGGTTTGTTGGTTTGTTGGTTTGTTGCTTCTTGGTTTGTTGGTTTGTTGGTTTGTTGGCTTGTTGGTTTGTTGGTTTGTTGGCTTGTTGGTTTGTTGGCTTGTTGGGTTGTTGGTTTGTTGGCTTGTTGGCTTGTTGGTTTGTTGGTTTGTTGGTTTGTTGGTTTATTTGTTTGTTGGTTTGTTGGCTTGTTGGCTTGTTGGCTTGTTGGCTTGTTGGCTTGTTGGTTTGTTGGTTTGTTAGTTTGTTGGCTTTTTGGTTACTTGGTTTGTTGGTTTGTTGGCTTGTTGGCTTGTTGGTTTGTTGGCTTGTTAGTTTTTTGGTTTGTTGGTTTTTTGGTTTGTTGGTTTGTTGGCTTGTTGGTTTGTTGGTTTGTTGGCTTGTTGGCTTGTTGGTTTGTTGATTTGTTGGCTTGTTGGCTTGTTGGTTTGTTGGTTTGTTGGTTTGTTGGTTTGTTGCTTTGTTGGTTTGTTGGTTTGTTGCTTTGTTGGCTTGTTGGCTTGTTGGTTTGTTAGTTTGTTGGCTTTTTGGTTACTTGGTTTGTTGGTTTGTTGGTTTGTTGGCTTGTTGGTTTGTTGGCTTGTTGGTTTGTTGGTTTGTTGGTTTGTTGGCTTGTTGGTTTGTTGGTTTGTTGGTTTGTTGGTTTGTTGGTTTGTTGGTTTTTTGGTTTGTTGGTTTGTTGGTTTGTTGGTTTATTGGCTTGTTAGTTTGTTGGTTTATTGGCTTGTTAGTTTGTTGGTTTGTTGGCTTGTTGGCTTGTTGGTTTGTTGGTTTGTTGGCTTGTTGGTTTGTTAGTTTGTTGGTTTTTGTGCTTGTTAGCTTGTTGGTTTGTTGGTTTGTTGGTTTGTTAGTTTGTTGGTTTGTTGGTTTTTTGGTTTGTTGGTTTGTTGGTTTGTTGGCTTGTTGGTTTGTTGGTTTGTTGGCTTGTTGGCTTGTTGGTTTGTTGGTTTGTTGGCTTGTTGGCTTGTTGGTTTGTTTGTTTGTTAGTTTGTTGGTTTGTTGGTTTGCTGCTTTGTTGGTTTGTTGGTTTGTTGGCTTGTTGGCTTATTGGTTTGTTAGTTTGTTGGCTTTTTGGTTTCTTGGTTTGTTGGTTTTTTGGCTTGTTGGTTTGTTGGCTTGTTGGTTTGTTGTTTTGTTGGTTTGTTGGCTTGTTGGCTTGTTGGTTTGTTGGTTTGTTGGTTTGTTGGTTTGTTGGTTTGTTGGTTTGTTGGTTTGTTGGTTTGTTGGTTTGTTGGTTTTTTGGTTTGTTGGTTTGTTGGTTTGTTGGCTTGTTGGTTTGTTGGTTTGTTTGCCTGTTGGCTTGTTGGTTTGTTGGTTTGTTGGCTTGTTGGTTTCTTAGTTTGTTGGTTTGTTGGTTTGTTGTTTTGTTGGTTTGTTGGCTTGTTGGCTTGTTGGTTTGTTGGTTTGTTGGTTTGTTGGTTTGTTGGTTTGTTAGTTCGTTGGTTTGTGTGCTTGTTGGCTTGTTGGTTTGTTGGTTTTTTGGTTTGTTGGTTTGTTGGTTTGTTGGCTTGTTGGCTTGTTGGTTTGTTGGTTTGTTGGTTTGTTGGTTTGTTGGCTTGTTGGCTTGTTGGTTTGTTAGTTTGTTAGCTTTTTGGTTACTTGGTTTGTTGGTTTGTTGGTTTGTTGGCTTGTTGGTTTGTTGGCTTGTTGGTTTGTTGGCTTGTTGGTTTGTTGGTTTGTTGGCTTGTGGGCTTGTTGGTTTGTTGGTTTGTTGGCTTGTTGGTTTGTTGGCTTGTTGGCTTGTTCGTTTGCTGGTTTGTTGGCTTGTTGGTTTGTTGGTTTGTTGGTTTATTGGTTTATTTGTTTGTTGGTTTGTTGGCTTGTTGGCTTGTTAGCTTGTCGGTTTGTGTGCTTGTTGGTTTGTAGTTTGTTGGCTTTTTGGTTACTTGGTTTGTTGGTTTGTTGGTTTGTTGGTTTTTTGGTTTGTTGGTTTATTGGCTTGTTGATTTGTTGGTTTGTTGGCTTGTTGGCTTGTTGGTTTGTTGACTTGTTGGCTTGTTGGTTTGTTGGTTTGTTGGCTTGTTGGTTTGTTGGTTTGTTGGCTTGTTGGCTTGTTGCTTTGTTGGTTTGTTGGTTTGTTGGCTTGTTGGCTTGTTGGTTTGTTAGTTTGTTGGCTTTTTGGTTACTTGGTTTGTTGGTTTGTTGGTTTGTTGGCTTGTTGGTTTGTTGGCTTGTTAATTTGTTGGTTTGTGGGCTTGTTGGCTTGTTGGTTTGTTGGTTTGCTGGTTTGTTGGTTTGTTGGTTTGTTGGTTTGTTGGTTTGTTGGTTTGTTGGTTTTTTGGTTTGTTGGTTTATTTGTTTGTTGGTTTGTTGGCTTGTTGGTTTGTTTGTTTGTTGGTTTGTTGGCTTTTTGGTTTGTTGGTTTGTTGGCTTGTTGGCTTGTTGGTTTGTTGGTTTGTTGGCTTGTTGGCTTGTTGGTTTGTTGGTTTGTTGGTTTTTTGGTTTGTTGGTTTGTTGGTTTGTTGGTTTGTTGGTTTGTTGGTTTGTTGATTTATTTGTTTGTTGGTTTGTTGGATTGTTGGTTTGTTGGTTTGTTGGTTTGTTGGCTTGTTGGTTTGTTGGTTTGTTGGCTACTTGGTTTGTTCGCTTGTTGGTTTGTTGGTTTGTTGGCTTGTTGTCTTGTTGGTTTGTTGGTTTGTTGGCTTGTTCGTTTGTTGGCTTGTTGGCTTGTTGGTTTGTTGGTTTTTTGGCTTGTTGGCTTGTTGGTTTGTTGGTTTGTAGGTTTGTTGGTTTATTTGTTTGTTGGTTTGTTGGCTTGTTGGTTTGTTGGTTTGTTGGCTTGTTGACTTGTTGGTTTGTTGGTTTGTTGGTTTGTTGGTTTGTTGGTTTGTTGGTTTGTTGGTTTGTTGGTTTGTTGGTTTGTTGGTTTGTTGGTTTGTTGGTTTGTTGGTTTGTTGGCTTGTTGGTTTGTTGGTTTGTTGGCTTGTTGGCTTGTTGGTTTGTTGGTTTGTTGGTTTGTTGGTTTGTTGGCTTGTTGGCTTGTTGGTTTGTTGGTTTGTTGGTTTGTTGGCTTGTTGGTTTGTTGGTTTGTTGGTTGTTGGGTTGTTGGCTTGTTGGTTTGTTGGTTTGTTGGCTTGTTGGTTTGTTGGTTTGTTGGTTTGTTGGCTTGTTGGCTTGTTGCTTTGTTCGTTTGATGGTTTGTTGGTTTGCTGGTTTGTTGGCTTGTTGGTTTGTTGGTTTGTTGGTTTGTTGGCTTGTTGGCTTGTTGGTTTGTTGGTTTGTTGGCTTGTTGGTTTGTTGGTTTGTTGGCTTGTTGGCTTGTTGCTTTGTTCTATTGTTGGTTTGTTGGCTTGTTGGCTTGTTGCTTTGTTCGTTTGATGGTTTGTTGGTTTGTTGGTTTGTTGGCTTGTTGGTTTGTTAGTTTGTTGGTTTTTGTACTTGTTGGCTTGTTCGTTTGTTGGTTTGTTGGTTTGTTAGTTTGTTGGTTTGTTGGTTTTTTGGTTTGTTGGTTTGTTGGTTTATTGGCTTGTTGGTTTGTTGGTTTGTTGGCTTGTTGGCTTGTTGGCTTGTTGGTTTGTTGGTGTTTTGGTTTGTTGGTTTGTTGGTTTGTTGGCTTGTTGGTTTGTTGGTTTGTTGGTTTGTTGGCTTGTTGGCTTGTTGGTTTGTTGGTTTGTTGGCTTGTTGGTTACTTAGTTTGTTGGTTTGTTGGTTTGTTGGCTTGTTGGCTTGTTGGTTTGTTGATTAGTTCGTTTGTTGGTTTGTTAGTTTGTTGGTTTGTTGGCTTGTTGGCTTGTTGGTTTGTTGGTTTTTTGGTTTTTGGTTTGTTGGTTTTTTGGTTTGTTGGTTTGTTGGTTTATTTGTTTGTTGGTTTGTTGGCTTGTTGGTTTGTTGGTTTGTTGGTTTGTTGGCTTGTTGGTTTGTTGGTTTGCTGGTTTCTTGGTTTGTTGGTTTGTTGGTTTTTTGGTTTGTTGGTTTATTTGTTTGTTGGTTTGTTGGCTTGTTGGTTTGTTGGTTTGTTGGCTTGTTGGTTTGTTGGTTTGTTGGTTTGTTGGCTTGTTGGCTTGTTGCTTTGTTGGTTTGTGGGTTTGTTGGCTTGTTGGCTTGTTGGTTTGTTAGTTTGTTGGCTTTTTGGTTACTTGGTTTGTTGGTTTGTTAGTTTGTTGGCTTTTTGGTTACTTGGTTTGTTGGTTTGTTGGTTTGTTGGTTTGTTGGTTTGTTGGCTTGTTGGCTTGTTGGTTTGTTGGTTTGTTGGTTTGTTGGTTTGTTGGTTTGTTGGTTTTTTGGTTTGTTGGTTTGTTGGTTTGTTGGCTTGTTGGTTTGTTGGTTTGTTGGCTTCTTGGCTTGTTGGTTTGTTGGTTTGTTGGCTTGTTGGTTACTTAGTTTGTTAGTTTGTTGGCTTGTTGGTTTGTTGGTTTGTTGGCTTGTTGGCTTGTTGGTTTGTTGGTTTGTTGGTTTGTTGGTTTTTTGGTTTGTTGGTTTGTTGACTTGTTGGTTTGTTGGTTTGTTGGTTTGTTGGCTTGTTGGCTTGTTGGTTTGTTGGTTTGCTGGCTTGTTGGTTTGTTGGTTTGTTGGCTTGTTGGCTTGTTGCTTTTTTGGTTTGTTGGCTTGTTGGCTTGTTGGTTTGTTAGTTTGTTGGCTTTTTGGTTACTTGGTTTTTTGGTTTGTTGGTTTGTTGGCTTGTTGGTTTGTTGGCTTATGGGTTTGTTGGTTTGCTGGTTTGTTGGTTTGTTGGCTTGTTTGTTTGTTGGTTTGATGGCTTGTTGGCTTGTTGGTTTGTTGGTTTGTTGGTTTGTTGGTTTGTTGGCTTGTTGGCTTGTTGGTTTGTTGGTTTGTTCGCTTGTTGGTTTGTTGGTTTGTTGGTTTGTTGGCTTGTTGGTTTGTTGGTTTGTTGGTTTGTGGGGTTGTTGGTTTGTTGGTTTGTTGGCTTGTTGGTTTGTTGGTTTGTTGGCTTGTTGGTTTGTTGGCTTGTTGGGTTGTTGGTTTGTTGGCTTGTTGGCTTGTTGTTTTGTTGGTTTGTTGGTTTGTTGGTTTATTTGTTTGTTGGTTTGTTGGCTTGTTGGCTTGTTGGCTTGTTGGTTTGTTGGCTTGTTGGTTTGTTGGTTTGTTAGTTTGTTGGCTTTTTGGTTACTTGGTTTGTTGGTTTGTTGGCTTGTTGGCTTGTTGGTTTGTTGGTTTGTTGGCTTGTTGGTTTGTTAGTTTGTTGGTTTGTTGGCTTGTTGGCTTGTTGGTGAGTTGGTTTGTTGTTTGTTGGTTTGTTGGCTTGTTGGCTTGTTGGCTTGTTGGCTTGTTGGCTTGTTGGTTTGTTGGTTTGTTAGTTTGTTGGCTTTTTGGTTACTTGGTTTGTTGGTTTGTTGGCTTGTTGGCTTGTTGGTTTGTTGGCTTGTTAGTTTTTTGGTTTGTTGGTTTTTTGGTTTGTTGGTTTGTTGGCTTGTTGGTTTGTTGGTTTGTTGGCTTGTTGGCTTGTTGGTTTGTTGATTTGTTGGCTTGTTGGCTTGTTGGTTTGTTGGTTTGTTGGTTTGTTGGTTTGTTGCTTTGTTGGTTTGTTGGTTTGTTGCTTTGTTGGCTTGTTGGCTTGTTGGTTTGTTAGTTTGTTGGCTTTTTGGTTACTTGGTTTGTTGGTTTGTTGGTTTGTTGGCTTGTTGGTTTGTTGGCTTGTTGGTTTGTTGGTTTGTTGGTTTGTTGGCTTGTTGGTTTGTTGGTTTGTTGGTTTGTTGGTTTGTTGGTTTGTTGGTTTTTTGGTTTGTTGGTTTGTTGGTTTGTTGGTTTATTGGCTTGTTAGTTTGTTGGTTTATTGGCTTGTTAGTTTGTTGGTTTGTTGGCTTGTTGGCTTGTTGGTTTGTTGGTTTGTTGGCTTGTTGGTTTGTTAGTTTGTTGGTTTTTGTGCTTGTTAGCTTGTTGGTTTGTTGGTTTGTTGGTTTGTTAGTTTGTTGGTTTGTTGGTTTTTTGGTTTGTTGGTTTGTTGGTTTGTTGGCTTGTTGGTTTGTTGGTTTGTTGGCTTGTTGGCTTGTTGGTTTGTTGGTTTGTTGGCTTGTTGGCTTGTTGGTTTGTTTGTTTGTTAGTTTGTTGGTTTGTTGGTTTGCTGCTTTGTTGGTTTGTTGGTTTGTTGGCTTGTTGGCTTATTGGTTTGTTAGTTTGTTGGCTTTTTGGTTTCTTGGTTTGTTGGTTTTTTGGCTTGTTGGTTTGTTGGCTTGTTGGTTTGTTGTTTTGTTGGTTTGTTGGCTTGTTGGCTTGTTGGTTTGTTGGTTTGTTGGTTTGTTGGTTTGTTGGTTTGTTGGTTTGTTGGTTTGTTGGTTTGTTGGTTTGTTGGTTTTTTGGTTTGTTGGTTTGTTGGTTTGTTGGCTTGTTGGTTTGTTGGTTTGTTTGCCTGTTGGCTTGTTGGTTTGTTGGTTTGTTGGCTTGTTGGTTTCTTAGTTTGTTGGTTTGTTGGTTTGTTGGTTTGTTGGCTTGTTGGCTTGTTGGTTTGTTGGTTAGTTCCTTTGTTGGTTTGTTAGTTCGTTGGTTTGTGTGCTTGTTGGCTTGTTGGTTTGTTGGTTTTTTGGTTTGTTGGTTTGTTGGTTTGTTGGCTTGTTGGCTTGTTGGTTTGTTGGTTTGTTGGTTTGTTGGTTTGTTGGCTTGTTGGCTTGTTGGTTTGTTAGTTTGTTAGCTTTTTGGTTACTTGGTTTGTTGGTTTGTTGGTTTGTTGGCTTGTTGGTTTGTTGGCTTGTTGGTTTGTTGGCTTGTTGGTTTGTTGGTTTGTTGGCTTGTGGGCTTGTTGGTTTGTTGGTTTGTTGGCTTGTTGGTTTGTTGGCTTGTTGGCTTGTTCGTTTGCTGGTTTGTTGGCTTGTTGGTTTGTTGGTTTGTTGGTTTATTGGTTTATTTGTTTGTTGGTTTGTTGGCTTGTTGGCTTGTTAGCTTGTTGGTTTGTGTGCTTGTTGGTTTGTAGTTTGTTGGCTTTTTGGTTACTTGGTTTGTTGGTTTGTTGGTTTGTTGGTTTTTTGGTTTGTTGGTTTATTGGCTTGTTGATTTGTTGGTTTGTTGGCTTGTTGGCTTGTTGGTTTGTTGACTTGTTGGCTTGTTGGTTTGTTGGTTTGTTGGCTTGTTGGTTTGTTGGTTTGTTGGCTTGTTGGCTTGTTGCTTTGTTGGTTTGTTGGTTTGTTGGCTTGTTGGCTTGTTGGTTTGTTAGTTTGTTGGCTTTTTGGTTACTTGGTTTGTTGGTTTGTTGGTTTGTTGGCTTGTTGGTTTGTTGGCTTGTTAATTTGTTGGTTTGTGGGCTTGTTGGCTTGTTGGTTTGTTGGTTTGCTGGTTTGTTGGTTTGTTGGTTTGTTGGTTTGTTGGTTTGTTGGTTTGTTGGTTTTTTGGTTTGTTGGTTTATTTGTTTGTTGGTTTGTTGGCTTGTTGGTTTGTTGGTTTGTTGGTTTGTTGGCTTTTTGGTTTGTTGGTTTGTTGGCTTGTTGGCTTGTTGGTTTGTTGGTTTGTTGGCTTGTTGGCTTGTTGGTTTGTTGGTTTGTTGGTTTTTTGGTTTGTTGGTTTGTTGGTTTGTTGGTTTGTTGGTTTGTTGGTTTGTTGATTTATTTGTTTGTTGGTTTGTTGGATTGTTGGTTTGTTGGTTTGTTGGTTTGTTGGCTTGTTGGTTTGTTGGTTTGTTGGCTACTTGGTTTGTTCGCTTGTTGGTTTGTTGGTTTGTTGGCTTGTTGGCTTGTTGGTTTGTTGGTTTGTTGGCTTGTTCGTTTGTTGGCTTGTTGGCTTGTTGGTTTGTTGGTTTTTTGGCTTGTTGGCTTGTTGGTTTGTTGGTTTGTAGGTTTGTTGGTTTATTTGTTTGTTGGTTTGTTGGCTTGTTGGTTTGTTGGTTTGTTGGCTTGTTGACTTGTTGGTTTGTTGGTTTGTTGGTTTGTTGGTTTGTTGGTTTGTTGGTTTGTTGGTTTGTTGGTTTGTTGGTTTGTTGGTTTGTTGGTTTGTTGGTTTGTTGGCTTGTTGGTTTGTTGGTTTGTTGGCTTGTTGGCTTGTTGGTTTGTTGGTTTGTTGGTTTGTTGGTTTGTTGGCTTGTTGGTTTGTTGGTTTGTTGGTTTGTTGGCTTGTTGGTTTGTTGGTTTGTTGGTTGTTGGGTTGTTGGCTTGTTGGTTTGTTGGTTTGTTGGCTTGTTGGTTTGTTGGTTTGTTGGTTTGTTGGCTTGTTGGCTTGTTGCTTTGTTCGTTTGATGGTTTGTTGGTTTGCTGGTTTGTTGGCTTGTTGGTTTGTTGGTTTGTTGGTTTGTTGGCTTGTTGGCTTGTTGGTTTGTTGGTTTGTTGGCTTGTTGGTTTGTTGGTTTGTTGGCTTGTTGGCTTGTTGCTTTGTTCTATTGTTGGTTTGTTGGCTTGTTGGCTTGTTGCTTTGTTCGTTTGATGGTTTGTTGGTTTGTTGGTTTGTTGGCTTGTTGGTTTGTTAGTTTGTTGGTTTTTGTACTTGTTGGCTTGTTCGTTTGTTGGTTTGTTGGTTTGTTAGTTTGTTGGTTTGTTGGTTTTTTGGTTTGTTGGTTTGTTGGTTTATTGGCTTGTTGGTTTGTTGGTTTGTTGGCTTGTTGGCTTGTTGGCTTGTTGGTTTGTTGGTTTGTTGGCTTGTTGGCTTGTTGGTTTGTTGGTTTGTTAGTTTGTTGGTTTGTTGGTTTGCTGCTTTGTTGGTTTGTTGGTTTGTTGGCTTGTTGGCTTATTGGTTTGTTAGTTTGTTGGCTTTTTGGTTACTTGGTTTATTGGTTTTTTGGTTTGTTGGCTTGTTGGTTTGTTGGCTTGTCGGTTTGTTGTTTTGTTGGTTTGTTGGATTGTTGGCTTGTTGGTTTGTTGGTTTGTTGGTTTGTTGGTTTGTTGGTTTTTTGGTTTGTTGGTTTGTTGGTTTGTTGGCTTGTTGGTTTGTTGGTTTGTTGGCTTGTTGGCTTGTTGGTTTATTGGTTTGTTGGCTCGTTGGTTTCTTAGTTTGTTGGTTTGTTGGTTTGTTGGCTTGTTGGCTGGTTGGTTTGTTGGTTAGTTCGTTTGTTGGTTTGTTAGTTTGTTGGTTTGTGTGCTTGTTGGCTTGTTGGTTTGTTGGTTTTTTGGTTTGTTGGTTTGTTGGTTTGTTGGCTTGTTGGCTTGTTGGTTTGTTGGTTTGTTGGCTTGTTGGCTTGTGGGTTTGTTGGTTTGTTGGTTTGTTGGTTTGTTGCTTTGTTGGTTTGTTGGTTTGTTGGCTTGTTGGCTTGTTGGTTTGTTAGTTTGTTAGCTTTTTGGTTACTTGGTTTGTTGGTTTGTTGGTTTGTTGGCTTGTTGGTTTGTTGGCTTGTTGGTTTGTTGGCTTGTTGGTTTGTTGGTTTGTTGGCTTGTGGGCTTGTTGGTTTGTTGGTTTGTTGGCTTGTTGGTTTGTTGGCTTGTTGGCTTGTTCGTTTGCTGGTTTGTTGGCTTGTTGGCTTGTTGGTTTGTTGGTTTGTTGGTTTGTTGGTTTATTTGTTTGTTGGTTTGTTTGCTTGTTGGCTTGTTGCTTTGTTCGTTTGATGGTTTGTTGGTTTGTTGGTTTGTTGCCTTGTTGGTTTGTTGGTTTGTTGGTTTGTTGGCTTGTTGGCTTATTGGTTTGTTGGTTTGTTGGCTTGTTGGTTTGTTGGTTTGTTGGCTTGTTGGCTTGATGCTTTGTTCGTTTGTTGGTTTGTTGGCTTGTTGGCTTGTTGCTTTGTTCGTTTGATGGTTTGTTGGTTTGTTGGTTTGTTGGATTGTTGGTTTGTTAGTTTGTTGGTTTTTGTGCTTGTTGGCTTGTTGGTTTGTTGTTTTGTTGGTTTGTAAGTTTGTTGGTTTGTTGGTTTTTTGGTTTGTTGGTTTGTTGGTTTGTTGGCTTGTTGGTTTGTTGGTTTGTTGGCTTGTTGGTTTGTTGTTTTGTTGGCTTGTTGGCTTGTTGGTTTGTTGGTTTGTTAGTTTGTTCGTTTGTTGGTTTGCTGCTTTGTTGGTTTGTTGGTTTGTTGGCTTGTTGGCTCATTGGTTTGTTAGTTTGTTGGCTTTTTGGTTACTTGGTTTGTTGGTTTTTTGGTTTGTTGGCTTGTTGGTTTGTGGGCTTGTTGGTTTGTTGTTTTGTTGGTTTGTTGGCTTGTTGGCTTGTTGGTTTGTTGGTTTGTTGGTTTGTTGGTTTTTTGGTTTGTTGGTTTGTTGGTTTGTTGGCTTGTTGGTTTGTTGGTTTGTTGGCTTGTTGACTTGTTGGTTTGTTGGTTTGTTGGCTTGTTGGTTTCTTAGTTTGTTGGTTTGTTGGTTTGTTGGTTTGTTGGCTTGTTGGCTTGTTGGTTTGTTGGTTAGTTGGTTTGTTGGTTTGTTAGTTTGTTGGTTTGTGTGCTTGTTGGCTTGTTGGTTTGTTGGTTTTTTGGTTTGTTGGTTTGTTGGTTTGTTGGCTTGTTGGCTTGTTGGTTTGTTGGTTTGTTGGCTTGTTGGCTTGTTGGTTTGTTGGTTTGTTGGTTTGCTGGTTTGTTGCTTTGTTGCTTTGTTGGTTTATTGGTTTGTTGGCTTGTTGGCTTGTTGGTTTGTTAGTTTGTTAGCTTTTTGGCTACTTGGTTTGTTGGTTTGTTGGTTTGTTGGCTTGTTGGTTTGTTGGCTTGTTGGTTTGTTGGCTTGTTGGTTTGTTGGTTTGTTGGCTTGTGGGCTTGTTGGTTAGTTGGTTTGTTGGCTTGTTGGTTTGTTGGCTTGTTGGCTTGTTCGTTTGCTGGTTTGTTGGCTTGTTGGCTTGTTGGTTTGTTGGTTTATTGGTTTGTTGGTTTATTTGTTTGTTGGTTTGTTGGCTTGTTGGCTTGTTAGCTTGTTGGTTTGTTGGCTTGTCGGTTTGTAGTTTGTTGGCTTTTTGGTTACTTGGTTTGTTGGTTTGTTGGTTTGTTGGTTTTTTGGTTTGTTGGTTTGTTGGCTTGTTGGTTTGTTGGTTTGTTGGCTTGTTGGCTTGTTAGTTTGTTGGCTTGTTGGCTTAATGGTTTGTTGGTTTGTTGGCTTGTTGGTTTGTTGGTTTGTTGGCTTGTTGGCTTGTTGCTTTGTTGGATTGTTGGTTTGTTGGCTTGTTGGCCTGTTGGTTTGTTAGTTTTTTGGCTTTTTGTTTACTTCGTTTGTTGGTTTGTTGGTTTGTTGGCTTGTTGGTTTGTTGGCTTGTTAATTTGTTGGTTTGTTGGCTTGTTGGCTTGTTGGTTTGTTGGTTTGTTGGTTTGTTGGTTTGTTGGTTTTTTGGTTTGTTGGTTTATTTGTTTGTTGGTTTGTTGGCTTGTTGGTTTGTTGGTTTGTTGGTTTGTTGGCTTTTTGATTTGTTGGTTTGTTGGCTTGTCGGCTTGTTGGTTTGTTGGTTTGTTGGCTTGTTGGCTTGTTGGTTTGTTGGTTTGTTGGTTTTTTTGTTTGTTGGTTTGTTGGTTTGTTGGTTTGTTGGTTTGTTGGTTTATTTGTTTGTTGGTTTGTTGGCTTGTTGGTTTGTTGGTTTGTTGGTTTGTTGGCTTGTTGGTTTGTTGGTTTGTTGGCTACTTGGTTTGTTCGCTTGTTGGTTTGTTGGTTTGTTGGCTTGTTGGCTTGTTGGTTTATTGGTTTGTTGGCTTGTTGGTTTGTTGGCTTGTTGGCTTGTTGGTTTGTTGGTTTGTTGGCTTGTTGGTTTGTTGGTTTGTTGGTTTGTTGGTTTGTTAGTTTATTTGTTTGTTGGTTTGTTGGCTTGTTGGTTTGTTGGTTTGTTGGCTTGTTGGCTTGTTGGTTTGTTGGTTTGCTGGTTTGTTGGTTTGTTGGTTTGTTGGTTTGTTGGTTTGTTGGTTTGTTGGTTTGTTGGCTTGTTGGTTTGTTGGTTTGTTGGCTTGTTGGTTTGTTGGTTTGTTGGTTTGTTGGCTTGTTGGCTTGTTGGTTTGTTGGTTTGTTGGCTTGTTGGTTTGTTGGTTTGTTGGTTTGTTGGCTTGTTGGCTGGTTGCTTTGTTCGTCTGATGGTTTGTTGCTTTGTTGGTTTGTTGGTTTGTTGTCTTGTGTGCTTGTTGGTTTGTTGGCTTGTTGGTTTGTTAGTTTGTTGGCTTTTTGATTACTTGGTTTGTTGGTTTGTTGGCTTGTTGGCTTGTTGGTTTGTTGCTTTGTTCGTTTGATGGTTTGTTGGTTTATTGGTTACTTTGTTTGTTGGTTTGTGGGTTTGTTGGCTTGTTGGTTTGTTGGCTTGTTGGTTTGTTGGTTTGTTGGCTTGTTGGCTTGTTGGTTTGTTGGTTTTTTGGTTTGTTGGTTTGTTGGTTTTTGGTTTGTTGGTTTATTTGTTTGTTAGTTTGTTGGCTTGTTGGTTTGTTGGTTTGTTGGTTTGTTGGTTTGTTGGCTTGTTGGTTTGTTGGTTTGTTGTTTTGTTGGCTTGTTCGCTTGTTGGCTTGTTGGTTTGTTGGTTTTTTGGTTTGTTGGTTTATTTGTTTGTTGGTTTGTTGGCTTGTTGGTTTGTTGGTTTGTTGGTTTGTTGGTTTGTTGGCTTGTTGGTTTGTTGGTTTGTTGGTTTGTTGGCTTGTTGGCTTGTTGGGGTGTTGGTTTGTTGGCTTGTTGGCTTGTTGGTTTGTTGGTTAGTTCGTTTGTTGGTTTGTTAGTTTGTTGGTTTGTTGGTTTGTTGGCTTGTTGGCTTGTTGGGTTTGTTGGTTTGTTGGCTTGTTGGTTTGTTGGCTTGTTGGTTTTTTGGGTTGTTGGTTTGTTGGCTTGTTGGTTTGTTGGTTTGTTGGTTTGTTGGCTTGTTGGTTTGTTGGTTTGTTGGCTTGTTGGTTTGTTGGCTTGTTGGTTACTTGGTTTGTTGGTTTGTTGGTTTGTTGGCTTGTTGGTTTGTTGGCTTGTTGGTTTATTGGTTTGTTGGTTTGTTGGCGTGTTGGCTTGTTGGTTTGTTGGTTTGTTGGTTTGTTGGCTTGTTGGTTTGTTGGTTTGTTGATTTGCTGGTTTGTTGCTTTGTTGCTTTGTTGGTTTATTGGTTTGTTGGCTTGTTGGCTTGTTGGTTTGTTAGTTTGTTAGCTTTTTGGCTACTTGGTTTGTTGGTTTGTTGGTTTGTTGGCTTGTTGGTTTGTTGGCTTGTTGGTTTGTTGGCTTGTTGGTTTGTTGGTTTGTTGGCTTGTGGGCTTGTTGGTTTGTTGGTTTGTTGGCTTGTTGGTTTGTTGGCTTGTTGGCTTGTTCGTTTGCTGGTTTGTTGGCTTGTTGGCTTGTTGGTTTGTTGGTTTATTGGTTTGTTGGTTTATTTGTTTGTTGGTTTGTTGGCTTGTTGGCTTGTTAGCTTGTTGGTTTGTTGGCTTGTCGGTTTGTAGTTTGTTGGCTTTTTGGTTACTTGGTTTGTTGGTTTGTTGGTTTGTTGGTTTTTTGGTTTGTTGGTTTGTTGGCTTGTTGGTTTGTTGGTTTGTTGGCTTGTTGGCTTGTTAGTTTGTTGGCTTGTTGGCTTGTTGGTTTGTTGGTTTGTTGGCTTGTTGGTTTGTTGGTTTGTTGGCTTGTTGGCTTGTTGCTTTGTTGGATTGTTGGTTTGTTGGCTTGTTGGCCTGTTGGTTTGTTAGTTTTTTGGCTTTTTGTTTACTTCGTTTGTTGGTTTGTTGGTTTGTTGGCTTGTTGGTTTGTTGGCTTGTTAATTTGTTGGTTTGTTGGCTTGTTGGCTTGTTGGTTTGTTGGTTTGTTGGTTTGTTGGTTTGTTGGTTTTTTGGTTTGTTGGTTTATTTGTTTGTTGGTTTGTTGGCTTGTTGGTTTGTTGGTTTGTTGGTTTGTTGGCTTTTTGATTTGTTGGTTTGTTGGCTTGTCGGCTTGTTGGTTTGTTGGTTTGTTGGCTTGTTGGCTTGTTGGTTTGTTGGTTTGTTGGTTTTTTTGTTTGTTGGTTTGTTGGTTTGTTGGTTTGTTGGTTTGTTGGTTTATTTGTTTGTTGGTTTGTTGGCTTGTTGGTTTGTTGGTTTGTTGGTTTGTTGGCTTGTTGGTTTGTTGGTTTGTTGGCTACTTGGTTTGTTCGCTTGTTGGTTTGTTGGTTTGTTGGCTTGTTGGCTTGTTGGTTTGTTGGTTTGTTGGCTTGTTGGTTTGTTGGCTTGTTCGCTTGTTGGTTTGTTGGTTTGTTGGCTTGTTGGTTTGTTGGTTTGTTGGTTTGTTGGTTTGTTAGTTTATTTGTTTGTTGGTTTGTTGGCTTGTTGGTTTGTTGGTTTGTTGGCTTGTTGGCTTGTTGGTTTGTTAGTTTGCTGGTTTGTTGGTTTGTTGGTTTGTTGGTTTGTTGGTTTGTTGGTTTGTTGGTTTGTTGGCTTGTTGGTTTGTTGGTTTGTTGGTTTGTTGGTTTGTTGGTTTGTTGGTTTGTTGGCTTGTTGGCTTGTTGGTTTGTTGGTTTGTTGGCTTGTTGGTTTGTTGGTTTGTTGGTTTGTTGGCTTGTTGGCTGGTTGCTTTGTTCGTCTGATGGTTTGTTGCTTTGTTGGTTTGTTGGTTTGTTGTCTTGTGTGCTTGTTGGTTTGTTGGCTTGTTGGTTTGTTAGTTTGTTGGCTTTTTGATTACTTGGTTTGTTGGTTTGTTGGCTTGTTGGCTTGTTGGTTTGTTGCTTTGTTCGTTTGATGGTTTGTTGGTTTATTGGTTACTTTGTTTGTTGGTTTGTGGGTTTGTTGGCTTGTTGGTTTGTTGGCTTGTTGGTTTGTTGGTTTGTTGGCTTGTTGGCTTGTTGGTTTGTTGGTTTTTTGGTTTGTTGGTTTGTTGGTTTTTGGTTTGTTGGTTTATTTGTTTGTTAGTTTGTTGGCTTGTTGGTTTGTTGGTTTGTTGGTTTGTTGGTTTGTTGGCTTGTTGGTTTGTTGGTTTGTTGTTTTGCTGGCTTGTTGGCTTGTTGGCTTGTTGGTTTGTTGGTTTTTTGGTTTGTTGGTTTATTTGTTTGTTGGTTTGTTGGCTTGTTGGTTTGTTGGTTTGTTGGTTTGTTGGTTTGTTGGCTTGTTGGTTTGTTGGTTTGTTGGTTTGTTGGCTTGTTGGCTTGTTGGGGTGTTGGTTTGTTGGCTTGTTGGCTTGTTGGTTTGTTGGTTAGTTCGTTTGTTGGTTTGTTAGTTTGTTGGTTTTTTGGTTTGTTGGCTTGTTGGCTTGTTGGGTTTGTTGGTTTGTTGGCTTGTTGGTTTGTTGGCTTGTTGGTTTGTTGGGTTGTTGGTTTGTTGGCTTCTTGGTTTGTTGGTTTGTTGGTTTGTTGGCTTGTTGGTTTGTTGGTTTGTTGGCTTGTTGGTTTGTTGGCTTGTTGGTTACTTGGTTTGTTGGTTTGTTGGTTTGTTGGCTTGTTGGTTTGTTGGCTTGTTGGTTTATTGGTTTGTTGGTTTGTTGGCGTGTTGGCTTGTTGGTTTGTTGGTTTGTTGGTTTGTTGGTTTGTTAGTTTTTTGGTTTGTTGGTTCATTTGTTTGTTGGTTTGTTGGCTTGTTGGTTTGTAGGTATGTTGGCTTGTTGGCTTGTTGGTTTGCTGGTTTGTTGGCTTGTTGGTTTGTTGGTTTGTTGGCTTGTTGGCTTGTTGCTTTGTTGGTTTGTTGGTTTGTTGGCTTGTTGGTTTGTTAGTTTGTTATCTTTTTGGTTACTTGGTTTGTTGGTTTGTTGGTTTGTTGGTTTGTTGGTTTATTGGCTTGTTGGTTTGTTGGCTTGTTGGTTTGTTGGTTTGTTGGTTTGTTGGCTTGTTGGCTTGTCGGTTTGTTGGTTTGTTGGTTTGTTGGTTTATTGGTTTGTTGGTTTGTTGGTTTTTTGGTTTGTTGGTTTATATGTTTGTTGGTTTGTTGGCTTGTTGGTTTGTTGGTTTGTTGGTTTGTTGGCTTGTTGGTTTGTTGGTTTGTTGGCTTGTTGGCTTGTTAGTTTGTTGGTTTGTTGGCTTGTTGGCTTGTTGGCTTGTTGGTTTGTTGGTTTGTTGGTTTTTTGGTTTGTTGGTTTGTTGGTTTGTTGGTTTGTTGGTTTGTTGGTTTGTTGGTTTGTTGGTTTGTTGGTTTGTTGGTTTATTTGTTTGTTGGTTTGTTGGCTTGTTGGTTTGTTGGTTTGTTGGTTTGTTGGCTTGTTGGTTTGTTGGTTTGTGGGCTTGGTGGCTTGTTGCTTTGTTGGTTTGTTGGTTTGTTGGCTTCTTGGCTTGTTGGTTTGTTAGTTTGTTGGCTTTTTGGTTGCTTGGTTTGTTGGTTTGTTGGTTTGTTGGCTTGTTGGTTTGTTGGCTTGTTGGTTTGTTGGTTTTTTGGTTTGTTGGCTTGTTGGCTTGTTGGTTTGTTAGTTTGTTGGTTTGTTGGTTTATTTGTTTGTTGGTTTGTTGGCTTGTTGGTTTGTGGGTTTGTTGGTTTGTTGGTTTGTTGGCTTGTTGGTTTGTTGGCTTGTTGCTTTGTTGGTTTGTTGGTTTGTTGGCTTGTTGGCTTGTTGGTTTGTTAGTTTGTTGCCTTTTTGGTTACTTGGATTGTTGGTTTGTTGGTTTGTTGGCTTGTTGGTTTGTTGGCTTGTTGGTTTGTTGGTTTGTTGCTTTGTTGGCTTGTTGGTTTGTTGGTTTGCTGGCTTGTTGGATTGTTGGTTTGTTGGTTTGTTGGCTTATTGGTTACTTAGTTTGTTGGTTTGTTTGTTTGTTGGTTTGTTGGTTTGTTGGCTTGTTGGCTTATTGGTTTGTTGGTTAGTTCGTTTGTTGGTTTGTTAGTTTGTTGGTTTGTTGGCTTGTTGGTTTGTTGGTTTGTTGGTTTGTTGGTTTGTTGGTTTGTTGGTTTTTTGGTTTGTTGGTTTGTTGGTTTGTTGGCTTGTTGGCTTGTTGGTTTGTTGGCTTGTTGGCTTGTTGGTTTGTTGGTTTGTTGGCTTGTTGGTTTGTTGGTTTGTTGGCTTGTTGGCTTTTTGCTTTGTTGGTTTGTTGGTTTGTTGGCTTGTTGGCTTGTTGGTTTGTTAGTTTTTTGGCTTTTTGTTTACTTCGTTTGTTGGTTTGTTGGTTTGTTGCCTTGTTGGTTTGTTGGCTTGTTAATTTGTTGGTTTGTTGGCTTGTTGGCTTGTTGGTTTGTTGGTTTGTTGGTTTGTTGGTTTGTTGGTTTGTTGGTTTTTTGGTTTGTTGGTTTATTTGTTTGTTGGTTTGTTGGCTTGTTGGTTTGTTGGTTTGTTGATTTGTAGGCTTTTTGATTTGTTGGTTTGTTGGCTTGTCGGCTTGTTGGTTTGTTGGTTTGTTGGCTTGTTGGCTTGTTGGTTTGTTGGTTTGTTGGTTTTTATGTTTGTTGGTTTGTTGGTTTGTTGGTTTATTTGTTTGTTGGTTTGTTGGCTTGTTGGTTTGTTGGTTTGTTGGTTTGTTGGCTTGTTGGTTTGTTGGTTTGTTGGCTACTTGGTTTGTTCGCTTGTTGGTTTGTTGGTTTGTTGGCTTGTTGGCTTGTTGGTTTGTTGGTTTGTTGGCTTGTTGGTTTGTTGGCTTGTTGGCTTGTTGGTTTGTTGGTTTGTTGGCTTGTTGGTTTGTTGGTTTGTTGGTTTGTAGGTTTGTTGGTTTATTTGTTTGTTGGTTTGTTGGCTTGTTGGTTTGTTGGTTTGTTGGCTTGTTGGCTTGTTGGTTTGTTGGTTTGCTGGTTTGTTGGTTTGTTGGTTTGTTGGTTTGTTGGTTTGTTGGTTTGTTGGTTTGTTGGCTTGTTGGTTTGTTGGTTTGTTGGCTTGTTGGCTTGTTGGTTTGTTGGTTTGTTGGTTTGTTGGCTTGTTGGTTTGTTGGTTTGTTGGCTTGTTGGTTTGTTGGTTTGTTGGTTTGTTGGCTTGTTGGCTTGTTGGTTTGTTGGTCTGTTGGCTTGTTGGTTTGTTGGTTTGTTGGTTTGTTGGCTTGTTGGCTTGTTGCTTTGTTCGTCTGATGGTTTGTTGGTTTGCTGGTTTTTTGGTTTGTTGGTTTTTTGGTTTGTTGCTTTGTTGGTTTGTTGTCTTGTGTGCTTGTTGGTTTGTTGGCTTGTTGGTTTGTTAGTTTGTTGGCTTTTTGGTTACTTGGTTTGTTGGTTTGTTGGCTTGTTGGCTTGTTGGTTTGTTGCTTTGTTCGTTTGATGGTTTGTTGGTTTATTGGTTACTTTGTTTGTTGGTTTGTGGGTTTGTTGGCTTGTTGGTTTGTTGGCTTGTTGGTTTGTTGGTTTGTTGGTTTTTGGTTTGTTGGTTTATTTGTTTGTTAGTTTGTTGGTTTGTTGGTTTGTTGGTTTGTTGGTTTGTTGGTTTGTTGGCTTGTTGGTTTGTTGGTTTGTTGTTTTGTTGGCTTGTTGGCTTGTTGGCTTGTTGGTTTGTTGGTTTTTTGGTTTGTTGGTTTATTTGTTTGTTGGTTTGTTGGCTTGTTGGTTTGTTGGTTTGTTGGTTTGTTGGTTTGTTGGCTTGTTGGTTTGTTGGTTTGTTGGTTTGTTGGCTTGTTGGCTTGTTGGTTTGTTGGTTTGTTGGCTTGTTGGCTTGTTGGTTTGTTGGTTAGTTCGTTTGTTGGTTTGTTAGTTTGTTGGTTTGTTGGTTTGTTGGCTTGTTGGCTTGTTGGTTTGTTGGTTTGTTGGCTTGTTGGTTTGTTGGCTTGTTGGTTTGTTGGCTTGTTGGTTTGTTGGTTTGTTGGTTTGTTGGCTTGTTGGTTTGTTGGTTTGTTGGCTTGTTGGTTTGTTGGCTTGTTGGTTACTTGGTTTGTTTGTTTGTTGGCTTGTTGGCTTATTGGTTTGTTGGTTAGTTCGTTTGTTGGTTTGTTAATTTGTTGGTTTGTTGGCTTGTTGGTTTGTTGGTTTGTTGGTTTGTTGGCTTGTTGGTTTGTTGGTTTGTTGGCTTATTGGTTTGTTGGCTTGTTGGTTTTTGGCTTGTTGGTTTGTTGGTTTGTTGGCTTGTTGGTTTGTTGGTTTGTTGGTTTGTTGGCTTGTTGGTTTGTTGGTTTGTTGGTTTGTGGGCTTGTTGGCTTGTTGGTTTGTTAGTTTATTGGCTTTTTGGTTACTTGGTTTGTTGGTTTGTCGGCTTGTTGGTTTGTTGGTTTGTTGGTTTGTTGGCTTGTTGGTTTGTTGGTTTGTTGGCTTGTTGATTTGTTGGCTTGTTGGTTTTTGGCTTGTTGGTTTGTTGGTTTGTTGGTTTGTTGGCTTGTTGGTTTGTTGGTTTGTTGGCTTGTTGATTTGTTGGCTTGTTGGTTACTTGGTTTGTTGGTTTGTTGGTTTGTTGGCTTGTTGGTTTGTTGGCTTGTTGGTTTGTTGGTTTGTTGGTTTGTTGGCGTGTTGGCTTGTTGGTTTGTTGGTTTGTTAGTTTGTTGGTTTGTTGGTTTGTTGGTTTTTTGGTTTGTTGGTTTATTTATTTGTTGTTTTGTTGGCTTGTTGGTTTGTTGGTTTGTTGGCTTGTTGGCTTGTTGGTTTGTTGGTTTGTTGGCTTGTTGGTTTGTTGGTTTGTTGGTTTGTTGGTTTGTCGGCTTGTTGGCTTGTTGGTTTGTTAGTTTGTTAGCTTTTTGGTTACTTGGTTTGTTGGTTTGTTGGTTTGTTGGTTTGTTGGCTTGTTGGTTTGTTGGCTTGTTGGTTTGTTGGTTTGTTGGTTTGTTGGCTTGTTGGCTTGTCGGTTTGTTGGTTTGTTGGTTTGTTGGTTTGTTGGTTTGTTGGTTTTTTGGTTTGTTGGTTTATTTGTTTGTTGGTTTGTTGGCTTGTTGGTTTGTTGGTTTGTTGGTTTGTTGGCTTGTTGGTTTGTTGGTTTGTTGGTTTGTTGGCTTGTTGGCTTGTTGGTTTGTTGGTTTGTTGGCTTGTTGGCTTGTTGGTTTGTTGGTTTGTTGGTTTTTTGGTTTGTTGGTTTGTTGGTTTGTTGGTTTGTTGGTTTGTTGGTTTGTTTTTTTATTTGTTTGTTGGTTTGTTGACTTGTTGGTTTGTTGGTTTGTTGGTTTGTTGGTTTGTTGGCTTGTTGGTTTGTTGGTTTGTGGGCTTGCTGGCTTGTTGCTTTGTTGGTTTATTGGTTTGTTGGCTTGTTGGCTTGTTGGTTTGTTAGTTTGTTGGCTTTTTGGTTACTTGGTTTGTTGGTTTGTTGGTTTGTTGGCTTGTTGGTTTGTTGGCTTGTTGGTTTGTTGGTTTGTTGGTTTGTTGGCTTTGGGGCTTGTTGGTTTGTTGGTTTGTTGGTTTGTTGGTTTATTTGTTTGTTTGTTTGTTGGCTTGTTGGTTTGTTGGTTTGTTGGTTTGTTGGCTTGTTGGTTTGTTGGCTTGTTGGCTTGTTGCTTTGTTGGTTTGTTGGTTTGTTGGCTTGTTGGCTTGTTGGTTTGTTAGTTTGTTGGCTTTTTGGTTACTTGGTTTGTTGGTTTGTTGGTTTATTGGCTTGTTGGTTTGTTGGCTGGTTGGTTTGTTGGTTTGTTGGTTTGTTGGCTTGTTGGTTTGTTGGTTTGTTGGCTTGTTGGCTTGTTGGTTTGTTGGTTTGTTGGTTTGTTGGTTTGTTGGTTTGTTGGTTTGTTGGCTTGTTGGTTTGTTGGTTTGTTGGTTTGTGGGCTAGTTGGCTTGTTGGTTTGTTAGTTTATTGGCTTTTTGGTTACTTGGTTTGTTGGTTTGTTGGTTTGTTGGCTTGTTGGTTTGTTGGTTTGTTGGTTTGTTGGCTTGTGGGTTTGTTGGTTTATTGGCTTGTTGGTTTGTTGGCTTGTTGGTTTTTGGCTTGTTGGTTTGTTGGTTTGTTGGTTTGTTGGCTTGTTGGTTTGTTGGTTTGTTGGTTTGTTGGCTTGTTGGTTTGTTGGTTTGTTGGTTTGTGGGCTAGTTGGCTTGTTGGTTTGTTAGTTTATTGGCTTTTTGGTTACTTGGTTTGTTGGTTGGTTGGTTTGTTGGCTTGTTGGTTTGTTGGTTTGTTGGTTTGTTGGCTTGTTGGTTTGTTGGTTTGTTGGCTTGTTGGTTTGTTGGCTTGTTGGTTTTTGGCTTGTTGGTTTGTTGGTTTGTTGGTTTGTTGGTTTGTTGGCTTGTTGGTTTGTTGGTTTGTTGGCTTGTTGATTTGTTGGCTTGTTGGTTACTTGGTTTGTTGGTTTGTTGGTTTGTTGGCTTGTTGGCTTGTTGGTTTGTTAGTTTGTTGGCTTGTTGGCTTGTTGGTTTGTTAGTTTGTTGGCTTTTTGGTTAATTGGTTTGTTGGTTTGTTGGTTTATTGGCTTGTTGGTTTGTTGGCTGGTTGGTTTGTTGGTTTGTTGGTTTGTTGGCTTGTTGGTTTGTTGGTTTGTTGGCTTGTTGGCTTGTTGGTTTGTTGGTTTGTTGGCTTGTTGGTTACTTGGTTTGTTTGTTTGTTGGCTTATTGGCTTATTGGTTTGTTGGTTAGTTCGTTTGTTGGTTTGTTAGTTTGTTGGTTTGTTGGCTTGTTGGTTTGTTGGATTGTTGGTTTGTTGGTTTGTTGGTTTGTTGGTTTGTTGGTTTTTTGGTTTGTTGGTTTGTTGGTTTGTTGGCTTGTTGGTTTGTTGGTTTGTTTGCTTGTTGGCTTGTTGGTTTGTTGGTTTGTTGGCTTGTTGGTTACTTAGTTCTGTTGGTTTGTTGGTTTGTTGGTTTGTTGGTTTGTTGGCTTGTTGGCTTATTGGTTTGTTGGCTTATTGGTTTGTTGGTTAGTTCGTTTGTTGGTTTGTTAGTTTGTTGGTTTGTTGGCTTGTTGGCTTGTTGGTTTGTTGGTTTTTTGGTTTGTTGGTTTGTTGGTTTGTTGGTTTGTTTGTTTGTTGGCTTGTTGGCTTATTGGTTTGTTGGTTAGTTCGTTTGTTGGTTTGTTAGTTTGTTGGTTTGTTGGCTTGTTGGTTTGTTGGCTTGTTGGTTTTTGGCTTGTTGGTTTGTTGGTTTGTTGGTTTGTTGGCTTGTTGGTTTGTTGGTTTGTTGGCTTGTTGATTTGTTGGCTTGTTGGTTACTTGGTTTGTTGGTTTGTTGGTTTGTTGGCTTGTTGGCTTGTTGGTTTGTTAGTTTGTTGGCTTGTTGGCTTGTTGGTTTGTTAGTTTGTTGGCTTTTTGGTTACTTGGTTTGTTGGTTTGTTGGTTTATTGGCTTGTTGGTTTGTTGGCTGGTTGGTTTGTTGGTTTGTTGGTTTGTTGGCTTGTTGGTTTGTTGTTTTGTTGGCTTGTTGGCTTGTTGGTTTGTTGGTTTGTTGGCTTGTTGGTTACTTGGTTTGTTTGTTTGTTGGCTTATTGGCTTATTGGTTTGTTGGTTAGTTCGTTTGTTGGTTTGTTAGTTTGTTGGTTTGTTGGCTTGTTGGTTTGTTGGATTGTTGGTTTGTTGGTTTGTTGGTTTGTTGGTTTGTTGGTTTTTTGGTTTGTTGGTTTGTTGGTTTGTTGGCTTGTTGGTTTGTTGGTTTGTTGGCTTGTTGGCTTGTTGGTTTGTTGGTTTGTTGGCTTGTTGGTTACTTAGTTCTGTTGGTTTGTTGGTTTGTTGGTTTGTTGGTTTGTTGGCTTGTTGGCTTATTGGTTTGTTGGCTTATTGGTTTGTTGGTTAGTTCGTTTGTTGGTTTGTTAGTTTGTTGGTTTGTTGGCTTGTTGGCTTGTTGGTTTGTTGGTTTTTTGGTTTGTTGGCTTGTTGGTGTGTTGGTTTGTTTGTTTGTTGGCTTGTTGGCTTATTGGTTTGTTGGTTAGTTCGTTTGTTGGTTTGTTAGTTTGTTAGTTTGTTGGTTTGTTGGCTTGTTGGTTTGTTGGTTTGTTGGTTTGTTGGCTTGTAGGTTTGTTGGTTTGTTGGCTTGTTGGTTTGTTGGCTTGTTGGTTTTTGGCTTGTTGGTTTGTTGGTTTGTTGGTTTGTTGGCTTGTTGGTTTGTTGGTTTGTTGGTTTGTTGGCTTGTTGGTTTGTTGGTTTGTTGGTTTGTGGGCTTGTTGGCTTGTTGGTTTGTTAGTTTATTGGCTTTTTGGTTACTTGGTTTGTTGGTTTGTTGGTTTGTTGGCTTGTTGGTTTGTTGGTTTGTTGGTTTGTTGGCTTGTTGGTTTGTTGGTTTGTTGGCTTGTTGGTTTGTTGGCTTGTTGGTTTTTGGCTTGTTGGTTTGTTGGTTTGTTGGTTTGTTGGCTTGTTGGTTTGTTGGTTTGTTGGCTTGTTGATTTGTTGGCTTGTTGGTTACTTGGTTTGTTGGTTTGTTGGTTTGTTGGCTTGTTGGTTTGTTGGCTTGTTGGTTTGTTGGTTTGTTGGTTTGTTGGCGTGTTGGCTTGTTGGTTTGTTGGTTTGTTAGTTTGTTGGTTTGTTGGTTTGTTGGTTTTTTGGTTTGTTGGTTTGTTGGCTTGTTGGTTTGTTGGTTTGTTGGTTTGTGGGCTTGTTGGCTTGTTGGTTTGTTAGTTTATTGGCTTTTTGGTTACTTGGTTTGTTGGTTTGTTGGCTTGTTGGCTTATTGGTTTGTTGGTTTGTTGGCTTGTTGGTTTGTTGGTTTGTTGGCTTGTTGGCTTGATGCTTTGTTCGTTTGTTGGTTTGTTGGCTTGTTGGCTTGTTGCTTTGTTCGTTTGATGGTTTGTTGGTTTGTTGGATTGTTGCTTTGTTAGTTTGTTGGTTTTTGTGCTTGTTGGCTTGTTGGTTTGTTGGTTTGTTGGTTTGTAAGTTTGTTGGTTTGTTGGTTTTTTGGTTTGTTGGTTTGTTGGTTTGTTGGCTTGTTGGTTTGTTGGTTTGTTGGCTTGTTGGTTTGTTGTTTTGTTGGCTTGTTGGCTTGTTGGTTTGTTGGTTTGTTAGTTTGTTCGTTTGTTGGTTTGCTGCTTTGTTGGTTTGTTGGTTTGTTGGCTTGTTGGCTCATTGGTTTGTTAGTTTGTTGGCTTTTTGGTTACTTGGTTTGTTGGTTTTTTGGTTTGTTGGCTTGTTGGTTTGTGGGCTTGTTGGTTTGTTGTTTTGTTGGTTTGTTGGCTTGTTGGCTTGTTGGTTTGTTGGTTTGTTGGTTTGTTGGTTTTTTGGTTTGTTGGTTTGTTGGTTTGTTGGCTTGTTGGTTTGTTGGTTTGTTGGCTTGTTGGCTTGTTGGTTTGTTGGTTTGTTGGCTTGTTGGTTTCTTAGTTTGTTGGTTTGTTGGTTTGTTGGTTTGTTGGTTTGTTGGCTTGTTGGCTTGTTGGTTTGTTTGTTAGTTGGTTTGTTGGTTTGTTAGTTTGTTGGTTTGTGTGCTTGTTGGCTTGTTGGTTTGTTGGTTTTTTGGTTTGTTGGTTTGTTGGTTTGTTGGCTTGTTGGCTTGTTGGTTTGTTGGTTTGTTGGCTTGTTGGCTTGTTGGTTTGTTGGTTTGTTGGTTTGCTGGTTTGTTGCTTTGTTGCTTTGTTGGTTTATTGGTTTGTTGGCTTGTTGGCTTGTTGGTTTGTTAGTTTGTTAGCTTTTTGGCTACTTGGTTTGTTGGTTTGTTGGTTTGTTGGCTTGTTGGTTTGTTGGCTTGTTGGTTTGTTGGCATGTTGGTTTGTTGGTTTGTTGGATTGTGGGCTTGTTGGTTTGTTGGTTTGTTGGCTTGTTGGTTTGTTGGCTTGTTGGCTTGTTCGTTTGCTGGTTTGTTGGCTTGTTGGCTTGTTGGTTTGTTGGTTTATTGGTTTGTTGGTTTATTTGTTTGTTGGTTTGTTGGCTTGTTGGCTTGTTAGCTTGTTGGTTTGTTGGCTTGTCGGTTTGTAGTTTGTTGGCTTTTTGGTTACTTGGTTTGTTGGTTTGTTGGTTTGTTGGTTTGTTGGTTTTTTGGTATGTTGGTTTGTTGGCTTGTTGGTTTGTTGGTTTGTTGGCTTGTTGGCTTGTTAGTTTGTTGGCTTGTTGGCTTGTTGGTTTGTTGGTTTGTTGGCTTGTTGGTTTGTTGGTTTGTTGGGTTGTTGGCTTGTTGCTTTGTTGGATTGTTGGTTTGTTGGCTTGTTGGCCTGTTGGTTTGTTAGTTTTTTGGCTTTTTGTTTACTTCGTTTGTTGGTTTGTTGGTTTGTTGGCTTGTTGGTTTGTTGGCTTGTTAATTTGTTGGTTTGTTGGCTTGTTGGCTTGTTGGTTTGTTGGTTTGTTGGTTTGTTGGTTTGTTGGTTTTTTGGTTTGTTGGTTTATTTGTTTGTTGGTTTGTTGGCTTGTTGGTTTGTTGGTTTGTTGGTTTGTTGGCTTTTTGATTTGTTGGTTTGATGGCTTGTCGGCTTGTTGGTTTGTTGGTTTGTTGGCTTGTTGGCTTGTTGGTTTGTTGGTTTGTTGGTTTTTTTGTTTGTTGGTTTGTTGGTTTGTTGGTTTGTTGGTTTGTTGGTTTATTTGTTTGTTGGTTTGTTGGCTTGTTGGTTTGTTGGTTTGTTGGTTTGTTGGCTTGTTGGTTTGTTGGTTTGTTGGCTACTTGGTTTGTTCGCTTGTTGGTTTGTTGGTTTGTTGGCTTGTTGGCTTGTTGGTTTGTTGGTTTGTTGGCTTGTTGGTTTGTTGGCTTGTTGGCTTGTTGGTTTGTTGGTTTGTTGGCTTGTTGGTTTGTTGGTTTGTTGGTTTGTTGGTTTGTTAGTTTATTTGTTTGTTGGTTTGTTGGCTTGTTGGTTTGTTGGTTTGTTGGCTTGTTGGCTTGTTGGTTTGTTGGTTTGTTGGCTTGTTGGCTTGTTGGTTTGTTGGTTTGTTGGTTTGCTGGTTTGTTGCTTTGTTGCTTTGTTGGTTTATTGGTTTGTTGGCTTGTTGGCTTGTTGGTTTGTTAGTTTGTTAGCTTTTTGGCTACTTGGTTTGTTGGTTTGTTGGTTTGTTGGCTTGTTGGTTTGTTGGCTTGTTGGTTTGTTGGCTTGTTGGTTTGTTGGTTTGTTGGATTGTGGGCTTGTTGGTTTGTTGGTTTGTTGGCTTGTTGGTTTGTTGGCTTGTTGGCTTGTTCGTTTGCTGGTTTGTTGGCTTGTTGGCTTGTTGGTTTGTTGGTTTATTGGTTTGTTGGTTTATTTGTTTGTTGGTTTGTTGGCTTGTTGGCTTGTTAGCTTGTTGGTTTGTTGGCTTGTCGGTTTGTAGTTTGTTGGCTTTTTGGTTACTTGGTTTGTTGGTTTGTTGGTTTGTTGGTTTGTTGGTTTTTTGGTTTGTTGGTTTGTTGGCTTGTTGGTTTGTTGGTTTGTTGGCTTGTTGGCTTGTTAGTTTGTTGGCTTGTTGGCTTGTTGGTTTGTTGGTTTGTTGGCTTGTTGGTTTGTTGGTTTGTTGGGTTGTTGGCTTGTTGCTTTGTTGGATTGTTGGTTTGTTGGCTTGTTGGCCTGTTGGTTTGTTAGTTTTTTGGCTTTTTGTTTACTTCGTTTGTTGGTTTGTTGGTTTGTTGGCTTGTTGGTTTGTTGGCTTGTTAATTTGTTGGTTTGTTGGCTTGTTGGCTTGTTGGTTTGTTGGTTTGTTGGTTTGTTGGTTTGTTGGTTTGTTGGTTTTTTGGTTTGTTGGTTTATTTGTTTGTTGGTTTGTTGGCTTGTTGGTTTGTTGGTTTGTTGGTTTGTTGGCTTTTTGATTTGTTGGTTTGTTGGCTTGTCGGCTTGTTGGTTTGTTGGTTTGTTGGCTTGTTGGCTTGTTGGTTTGTTGGTTTGTTGGTTTTTTTGTTTGTTGGTTTGTTGGTTTGTTGGTTTGTTGGTTTGTTGGTTTATTTGTTTGTTGGTTTGTTGGCTTGTTGGTTTGTTGGTTTGTTGGTTTGTTGGCTTGTTGGTTTGTTGGTTTGTTGGCTACTTGGTTTGTTCGCTTGTTGGTTTGTTGGTTTGTTGGCTTGTTGGCTTGTTGGTTTGTTGGTTTGTTGGCTTGTTGGTTTGTTGGCTTGTTGGCTTGTTGGTTTGTTGGTTTGTTGGCTTGTTGGTTTGTTGGTTTGTTGGTTTGTTGGTTTGTTAGTTTATTTGTTTGTTGGTTTGTTGGCTTGTTGGTTTGTTGGTTTGTTGGCTTGTTGGCTTGTTGGTTTGTTGGTTTGCTGGTTTGTTGGTTTGTTGGTTTGTTGGTTTGTTGGTTTGTTGGTTTGTTGGTTTGTTGGCTTGTTGGTTTGTTGATTTGTTGGCTTGTTGGTTTGTTGGTTTGTTGGTTTGTTGGCTTGTTGGCTTGTTGGTTTGTTGGTTTGTTGGCTTGTTGGTTTGTTGGTTTGTTGGTTTGTTGGCTTGTTGGCTGGTTGCTTTGTTCGTCTGATGGTTTGTTGCTTTGTTGGTTTGTTGGTTTGTTGTCTTGTGTGCTTGTTGGTTTGTTGGCTTGTTGGTTTGTTAGTTTGTTGGCTTTTTGATTACTTGGTTTGTTGGTTTGTTGGCTTGTTGGCTTGTTGGTTTGTTGCTTTGTTCGTTTGATGGTTTGTTGGTTTATTGGTTACTTTGTTTGTTGGTTTGTGGGTTTGTTGGCTTGTTGGTTTGTTGGCTTGTTGGTTTGTTGGTTTGTTGGCTTGTTGGCTTGTTGGTTTGTTGGTTTTTTGGTTTGTTGGTTTGTTGGTTTTTGGTTTGTTGGTTTATTTGTTTGTTAGTTTGTTGGCTTGTTGGTTTGTTGGTTTGTTGGTTTGTTGGTTTGTTGGCTTGTTGGTTTGTTGGTTTGTTGTTTTGTTGGCTTGTTGGCTTGTTGGCTTGTTGGTTTGTTGGTTTTTTGGTTTGTTGGTTTATTTGTTTGTTGGTTTGTTGGCTTGTTGGTTTGTTGGTTTGTTGGTTTGTTGGTTTGTTGGCTTGTTGGCTTGTTGGTTTGTTGGTTTATTGGTTTGTTGGTTTATTTGTTTGTTGGTTTGTTGGCTTGTTGGCTTGTTAGCTTGTTGGTTTGTTGGCTTGTCGGTTTGTAGTTTGTTGGCTTTTTGGTTACTTGGTTTGTTGGTTTGTTGGTTTGTTGGTTTGTTGGTTTTTTGGTATGTTGGTTTGTTGGCTTGTTGGTTTGTTGGTTTGTTGGCTTGTTGGCTTGTTAGTTTGTTGGCTTGTTGGCTTGTTGGTTTGTTGGTTTGTTGGCTTGTTGGTTTGTTGGTTTGTTGGGTTGTTGGCTTGTTGCTTTGTTGGATTGTTGGTTTGTTGGCTTGTTGGCCTGTTGGTTTGTTAGTTTTTTGGCTTTTTGTTTACTTCGTTTGTTGGTTTGTTGGTTTGTTGGCTTGTTGGTTTGTTGGCTTGTTAATTTGTTGGTTTGTTGGCTTGTTGGCTTGTTGGTTTGTTGGTTTGTTGGTTTGTTGGTTTGTTGGTTTTTTGGTTTGTTGGTTTATTTGTTTGTTGGTTTGTTGGCTTGTTGGTTTGTTGGTTTGTTGGTTTGTTGGCTTTTTGATTTGTTGGTTTGTTGGCTTGTCGGCTTGTTGGTTTGTTGGTTTGTTGGCTTGTTGGCTTGTTGGTTTGTTGGTTTGTTGGTTTTTTTGTTTGTTGGTTTGTTGGTTTGTTGGTTTGTTGGTTTGTTGGTTTATTTGTTTGTTGGTTTGTTGGCTTGTTGGTTTGTTGGTTTGTTGGTTTGTTGGCTTGTTGGTTTGTTGGTTTGTTGGCTACTTGGTTTGTTCGCTTGTTGGTTTGTTGGTTTGTTGGCTTGTTGGCTTGTTGGTTTGTTGGTTTGTTGGCTTGTTGGTTTGTTGGCTTGTTGGCTTGTTGGTTTGTTGGTTTGTTGGCTTGTTGGTTTGTTGGTTTGTTGGTTTGTTGGTTTGTTAGTTTATTTGTTTGTTGGTTTGTTGGCTTGTTGGTTTGTTGGTTTGTTGGCTTGTTGGCTTGTTGGTTTGTTGGTTTGTTGGCTTGTTGGCTTGTTGGTTTGTTGGTTTGTTGGTTTGCTGGTTTGTTGCTTTGTTGCTTTGTTGGTTTATTGGTTTGTTGGCTTGTTGGCTTGTTGGTTTGTTAGTTTGTTAGCTTTTTGGCTACTTGGTTTGTTGGTTTGTTGGTTTGTTGGCTTGTTGGTTTGTTGGCTTGTTGGTTTGTTGGCTTGTTGGTTTGTTGGTTTGTTGGATTGTGGGCTTGTTGGTTTGTTGGTTTGTTGGCTTGTTGGTTTGTTGGCTTGTTGGCTTGTTCGTTTGCTGGTTTGTTGGCTTGTTGGCTTGTTGGTTTGTTGGTTTATTGGTTTGTTGGTTTATTTGTTTGTTGGTTTGTTGGCTTGTTGGCTTGTTAGCTTGTTGGTTTGTTGGCTTGTCGGTTTGTAGTTTGTTGGCTTTTTGGTTACTTGGTTTGTTGGTTTGTTGGTTTGTTGGTTTGTTGGTTTTTTGGTTTGTTGGTTTGTTGGCTTGTTGGTTTGTTGGTTTGTTGGCTTGTTGGCTTGTTAGTTTGTTGGCTTGTTGGCTTGTTGGTTTGTTGGTTTGTTGGCTTGTTGGTTTGTTGGTTTGTTGGGTTGTTGGCTTGTTGCTTTGTTGGATTGTTGGTTTGTTGGCTTGTTGGCCTGTTGGTTTGTTAGTTTTTTGGCTTTTTGTTTACTTCGTTTGTTGGTTTGTTGGTTTGTTGGCTTGTTGGTTTGTTGGCTTGTTAATTTGTTGGTTTGTTGGCTTGTTGGCTTGTTGGTTTGTTGGTTTGTTGGTTTGTTGGTTTGTTGGTTTGTTGGTTTTTTGGTTTGTTGGTTTATTTGTTTGTTGGTTTGTTGGCTTGTTGGTTTGTTGGTTTGTTGGTTTGTTGGCTTTTTGATTTGTTGGTTTGTTGGCTTGTCGGCTTGTTGGTTTGTTGGTTTGTTGGCTTGTTGGCTTGTTGGTTTGTTGGTTTGTTGGTTTTTTTGTTTGTTGGTTTGTTGGTTTGTTGGTTTGTTGGTTTGTTGGTTTATTTGTTTGTTGGTTTGTTGGCTTGTTGGTTTGTTGGTTTGTTGGTTTGTTGGCTTGTTGGTTTGTTGGTTTGTTGGCTACTTGGTTTGTTCGCTTGTTGGTTTGTTGGTTTGTTGGCTTGTTGGCTTGTTGGTTTGTTGGTTTGTTGGCTTGTTGGTTTGTTGGCTTGTTGGCTTGTTGGTTTGTTGGTTTGTTGGCTTGTTGGTTTGTTGGTTTGTTGGTTTGTTGGTTTGTTAGTTTATTTGTTTGTTGGTTTGTTGGCTTGTTGGTTTGTTGGTTTGTTGGCTTGTTGGCTTGTTGGTTTGTTGGTTTGCTGGTTTGTTGGTTTGTTGGTTTGTTGGTTTGTTGGTTTGTTGGTTTGTTGGTTTGTTGGCTTGTTGGTTTGTTGATTTGTTGGCTTGTTGGTTTGTTGGTTTGTTGGTTTGTTGGCTTGTTGGCTTGTTGGTTTGTTGGTTTGTTGGCTTGTTGGTTTGTTGGTTTGTTGGTTTGTTGGCTTGTTGGCTGGTTGCTTTGTTCGTCTGATGGTTTGTTGCTTTGTTGGTTTGTTGGTTTGTTGTCTTGTGTGCTTGTTGGTTTGTTGGCTTGTTGGTTTGTTAGTTTGTTGGCTTTTTGATTACTTGGTTTGTTGGTTTGTTGGCTTGTTGGCTTGTTGGTTTGTTGCTTTGTTCGTTTGATGGTTTGTTGGTTTATTGGTTACTTTGTTTGTTGGTTTGTGGGTTTGTTGGCTTGTTGGTTTGTTGGCTTGTTGGTTTGTTGGTTTGTTGGCTTGTTGGCTTGTTGGTTTGTTGGTTTTTTGGTTTGTTGGTTTGTTGGTTTTTGGTTTGTTGGTTTATTTGTTTGTTAGTTTGTTGGCTTGTTGGTTTGTTGGTTTGTTGGTTTGTTGGTTTGTTGGCTTGTTGGTTTGTTGGTTTGTTGTTTTGTTGGCTTGTTGGCTTGTTGGCTTGTTGGTTTGTTGGTTTTTTGGTTTGTTGGTTTATTTGTTTGTTGGTTTGTTGGCTTGTTGGTTTGTTGGTTTGTTGGTTTGTTGGTTTGTTGGCTTGTTGGTTTGTTGGTTTGTTGGTTTGTTGGCTTGTTGGCTTGTTGGGGTGTTGGTTTGTTGGCTTGTTGGCTTGTTGGTTTGTTGGTTAGTTCGTTTGTTGGTTTGTTAGTTTGTTGGTTTGTTGGTTTGTTGGCTTGTTGGCTTGTTGGGTTTGTTGGTTTTTTGGCTTGTTGGTTTGTTGGCTTGTTGGTTTGTTGGCTTGTTGGTTTGTTGGTTTGTTGGTTTGTTGGCTTGTTGGTTTGTTGGTTTGTTGGCTTGTTGGTTTGTTGGCTTGTTGGTTACTTGGTTTGTTGGTTTGTTGGTTTGTTGGCTTGTTGGTTTGTTGGCTTGTTGGTTTATTGGTTTGTTGGTTTGTTGGCGTGTTGGCTTGTTGATTTGTTGGTTTGTTGGTTTGTTGGTTTGTTAGTTTTTTGGTTTGTTGTTTCATTTGTTTGTTGGTTTGTTGGCTTGTTGGTTTGTAGGTATGTTGGCTTGTTGGCTTGTTGGTTTGCTGGTTTGTTGGCTTGTTGGTTTGTTGGTTTGTTGGCTTGTTGGCTTGTTGCTTTGTTAGTTTGTTGGTTTGTTGGCTTGTTGGCTTGTTGGTTTGTTAGTTTGTTATCTTTTTGGTTACTTGGTTTGTTGGTTTGTTGGTTTGTTGGTTTGTTGGTTTATTGGCTTGTTGGTTTGTTGGCTTGTTGGTTTGTTGGTTTGTTGGTTTGTTGGCTTGTTGGCTTGTCGGTTTGTTGGTTTGTTGGTTTGTTGGTTTATTGGTTTGTTGGTTTGTTGGTTTTTTGGTTTGTTGGTTTATATGTTTGTTGGTTTGTTGGCTTGTTGGTTTGTTGGTTTGTTGGTTTGTTGGCTTGTTGGTTTGTTGGTTTGTTGGCTTGTTGGCTTGTTAGTTTGTTGGTTTGTTGGCTTGTTGGCTTGTTGGCTTGTTGGTTTGTTGGTTTGTTGGTTTTTTGGTTTGTTGGTTTGTTGGTTTGTTGGTTTGTTGGTTTGTTGGTTTGTTGGTTTGTTGGTTTGTTGGTTTGTTGGTTTGTTGGTTTGTTGGTTTATTTGTTTGTTGGTTTGTTGGCTTGTTGGTTTGTTGGTTTGTTGGTTTGTTGGCTTGTTGGTTTGTTGGTTTGTGGGCTTGGTGGCTTGTTGCTTTGTTGGTTTGTGGGTTTGTTGGCTTCTTGGCTTGTTGGTTTGTTAGTTTGTTGGCTTTTTGGTTGCTTGGTTTGTTGGTTTGTTGGCTTGTTGGTTTGTTGGCTTGTTGGTTTGTTGGTTTGTTGGCTTGTTGGCTTGTTGGTTTGTTAGTTTGTTGGTTTGTTGGTTTATTTGTTTGTTGGTTTGTTGGCTTGTTGGTTTGTGGGTTTGTTGGTTTGTTGGTTTGTTGGCTTGTTGGTTTGTTGGCTTGTTGCTTTGTTGGTTTGTTGGTTTGTTGGTTTGTTGGCTTGTTGGCTTGTTGGTTTGTTAGTTTGTTGCCTTTTTGGTTACTTGGTTTGTTGGTTTGTTGGTTTGTTGGCTTGTTGGTTTGTTGGCTTGTTGGTTTGTTGGTTTGTTGCTTTGTTGGCTTGTTGGTTTGTTGGTTTGCTGGCTTGTTGGATTGTTGGTTTGTTGGTTTGTTGGCTTATTGGTTACTTAGTTTGTTGGTTTGTTTGTTTGTTGGTTTGTTGGTTTGTTGGCTTGTTGGCTTATTGGTTTGTTGGTTAGTTCGTTTGTTGGTTTGTTAGTTTGTTGGTTTGTTGGCTTGTTGGTTTGTTGGTTTGTTGGTTTGTTGGTTTGTTGGTTTGTTGGTTTTTTGGTTTGTTGGTTTGTTGGTTTGTTGGCTTGTTGGCTTGTTGGTTTGTTGGCTTGTTGGCTTGTTGGTTTGTTGGTTTGTTGGCTTGTTGGTTTGTTGGTTTGTTGGCTTGTTGGCTTGTTGCTTTGTTGGTTTGTTGGTTTGTTGGCTTGTTGGCTTGTTGGTTTGTTAGTTTTTTGGCTTTTTGTTTACTTCGTTTGTTGGTTTGTTGGTTTGTTGCCTTGTTGGTTTGTTGGCTTGTTAATTTGTTGGTTTGTTGGCTTGTTGGCTTGTTGGTTTGTTGGTTTGTTGGTTTGTTGGTTTGTTGGTTTGTTGGTTTTTTGGTTTGTTGGTTTATTTGTTTGTTGGTTTGTTGGCTTGTTGGTTTGTTGGTTTGTTGATTTGTTGGCTTTTTGATTTGTTGGTTTGTTGGCTTGTCGGCTTGTTGGTTTGTTGGTTTGTTGGCTTGTTGGCTTGTTGGTTTGTTGGTTTGTTGGTTTTTATGTTTGTTGGTTTGTTGGTTTGTTGGTTTATTTGTTTGTTGGTTTGTTGGCTTGTTGGTTTGTTGGTTTGTTGGTTTGTTGGCTTGTTGGTTTGTTGGTTTGTTGGCTACTTGGTTTGTTCGCTTGTTGGTTTGTTGGTTTGTTGGCTTGTCGGCTTGTTGGTTTGTTGGTTTGTTGGCTTGTTGGCTTGTTGGTTTGTTGGTTTGTTGGTTTTTATGTTTGTTGGTTTGTTGGTTTGTTGGTTTATTTGTTTGTTGGTTTGTTGGCTTGTTGGTTTGTTGGCTTGTTGGTTTGTTGGTTTGTTGGTTTGTAGGTTTGTTGGTTTATTTGTTTGTTGGTTTGTTGGCTTGTTGGTTTGTTGGTTTGTTGGCTTGTTGGCTTGTTGGTTTGTTGGTTTGCTGGTTTGTTGGTTTGTTGGTTTGTTGGTTTGTTGGTTTGTTGGTTTGTTGGTTTGTTGGTTTGTTGGCTTGTTGGTTTGTTGGTTTGTTGGCTTGTTGGCTTGTTGGTTTGTTGGTTTGTTGGTTTGTTGGCTTGTTGGTTTGTTGGTTTGTTGGCTTGTTGGTTTGTTGGTTTGTTGGTTTGTTGGCTTGTTGGCTTGTTGGTTTGTTGGTTTGTAGGCTTGTTGGTTTGTTGGTTTGTTGGTTTGTTGGCTTGTTGGCTTGTTGCTTTGTTCGTCTGATGGTTTGTTGGTTTGCTGGTTTTTTGGTTTGTTGGTTTTTTGGTTTGTTGCTTTGTTGGTTTGTTGGTTTGTTGTCTTGTGTGCTTGCTGGTTTATTGGCTTGTTGGTTTGTTAGTTTGTTGGCTTTTTGGTTACTTGGTTTGTTGGTTTGTTGGCTTGTTGGCTTGTTGGTTTGTTGCTTTGTTCGTTTGATGGTTTGTTGGTTTATTGGTTACTTTGTTTGTTGGTTTGTGGGTTTGTTGGCTTGTTGGTTTGTTGGCTTGTTGGTTTGTTGGTTTGTTGGTTTTTGGTTTGTTGGTTTATTTGTTTGTTAGTTTGTTGGTTTGTTGGTTTGTTGGTTTGTTGGTTTGTTGGTTTGTTGGCTTGTTGGTTTGTTGGTTTGTTGTTTTGTTGGCTTGTTGGCTTGTTGGCTTGTTGGTTTGTTGGTTTTTTGGTTTGTTGGTTTATTTGTTTGTTGGTTTGTTGGCTTGTTGGTTTGTTGGTTTGTTGGTTTGTTGGTTTGTTGGCTTGTTGGTTTGTTGGTTTGTTGGTTTGTTGGCTTGTTGGCTTGTTGGTTTGTTGGTTTGTTGGCTTGTTGGCTTGTTGGTTTGTTGGTTAGTTCGTTTGTTGGTTTGTTAGTTTGTTGGTTTGTTGGTTTGTTGGCTTGTTGGCTTGTTGGTTTGTTGGTTTGTTGGCTTGTTGGTTTGTTGGCTTGTTGGTTTGTTGGCTTGTTGGTTTGTTGGTTTGTTGGTTTGTTGGCTTGTTGGTTTGTTGGTTTGTTGGCTTGTTGGTTTGTTGGCTTGTTGGTTACTTGGGTTGTTTGTTTGTTGGCTTGTTGGCTTATTGGTTTGTTGGTTAGTTCGTTTGTTGGTTTGTTAGTTTGTTGGTTTGTTGGCTTGTTGGTTTGTTGGTTTGTTGGTTTGTTGGCTTGTTGGTTTGTTGGTTTGTTGGCTTGTTGGTTTGTTGGCTTGTTGGTTTTTGGCTTGTTGGTTTGTTGGTTTGTTGGTTTGTTGGCTTGTTGGTTTGTTGGTTTGTTGGTTTGTTGGCTTGTTGGTTTGTTGGTTTGTTGGTTTGTGGGCTTGTTGGCTTGTTGGTTTGTTAGTTTATTGGCTTTTTGGTTACTTGGTTTGTTGGTTTGTTGGCTTGTTGGTTTGTTGGTTTGTTGGTTTGTTGGCTTGTTGGTTTGTTGGTTTGTTGGCTTGTTGGTTTGTTGGCTTGTTGGTTTTTGGCTTGTTGGTTTGTTGGTTTGTTGGTTTGTTGGCTTGTTGGTTTGTTGGTTTGTTGGCTTGTTGATTTGTTGGCTTGTTGGTTACTTGGTTTGTTGGTTTGTTGGTTTGTTGGCTTGTTGGTTTGTTGGCTCGTTGGTTTGTTGGTTTGTTGGTTTGTTGGCGTGTTGGCTTGTTGGTTTGTTGGTTTGTTAGTTTGTTGGTTTGTTGGTTTGTTGGTTTTTTGGTTTGTTGGTTTATTTATTTGTTGTTTTGTTGGCTTGTTGGTTTGTTGGTTTGTTGGCTTGTTGGCTTGTTGGTTTGTTGGTTTGTTGGCTTGTTGGTTTGTTGGTTTGTTGGCTTGTGTGCTTGTTGCTTTGTTGGTTTGTTGGTTTGTCGGCTTGTTGGCTTGTTGGTTTGTTAGTTTGTTAGCTTTTTGGTTACTTGGTTTGTTGGTTTGTTGGTTTGTTGGTTTGTTGGCTTGTTGGTTTGTTGGCTTGTTGGTTTGTTGGTTTGTTGGTTTGTTGGCTTGTTGGCTTGTCGGTTTGTTGGTTTGTTGGTTTGTTGGTTTGTTGGTTTGTTGGTTTTTTGGTTTGTTGGTTTATTTGTTTGTTGGTTTGTTGGCTTGTTGGTTTGTTGGTTTGTTGGTTTGTTGGCTTGTTGGTTTGTTGGTTTGTTGGTTTGTTGGCTTGTTGGCTTGTTGGTTTGTTGGTTTGTTGGCTTGTTGGCTTGTTGGTTTGTTGGTTTGTTGGTTTTTTGGTTTGTTGGTTTGTTGGTTTGTTGGTTTGTTGGTTTGTTGGTTTGTTGGTTTATTTGTTTGTTGGTTTGTTGACTTGTTGGTTTGTTGGTTTGTTGGTTTGTTGGCTTGTTGGTTTGTTGGTTTGTGGGCTTGCTGGCTTGTTGCTTTGTTGGTTTATTGGTTTGTTGGCTTGTTGGCTTGTTGGTTTGTTAGTTTGTTGGCTTTTTGGTTACTTGGTTTGTTGGTTTGTTGGTTTGTTGGCTTGTTGGTTTGTTGGCTTGTTGGTTTGTTGGTTTGTTGGTTTGTTGGCTTTGGGGCTTGTTGGTTTGTTGGTTTGTTGGTTTGTTGGTTTATTTGTTTGTTTGTTTGTTGGCTTGTTGGTTTGTTGGTTTGTTGGTTTGTTGGCTTGTTGGTTTGTTGGCTTGTTGGCTTGTTGCTTTGTTGGTTTGTTGGTTTGTTGGCTTGTTGGCTTGTTGGTTTGTTAGTTTGTTGGCTTTTTGGTTACTTGGTTTGTTGGTTTGTTGGTTAATTGGCTTTTTGGTTTGTTGGCTGGTTGGTTTGTTGGTTTGTTGGTTTGTTGGCTTGTTGGTTTGTTGGTTTGTTGGCTTGTTGGCTTGTTGGTTTGTTGGTTTGTTGGTTTGTTGGTTTGTTGGTTTGTTGGTTTGTTGGCTTGTTGGTTTGTTGGTTTGTTGGTTTGTGGGCTAGTTGGCTTGTTGGTTTGTTAGTTTATTGGCTTTTTGGTTACTTGGTTTGTTGGTTTGTTGGTTTGTTGGCTTGTTGGTTTGTTGGTTTGTTGGTTTGTTGGCTTGTTGGTTTGTTGGTTTGTTGGCTTGTTGGTTTGTTGGCTTGTTGGTTTTTGGCTTGTTGGTTTGTTGGTTTGTTGGTTTGTTGGCTTGTTGGTTTGTTGGTTTGTTGGTTTGTTGGTTTGTTGGTTTGTTGGTTTGTTGGTTTGTGGGCTAGTTGGCTTGTTGGTTTGTTAGTTTATTGGCTTTTTGGTTACTTGGTTTGTTGGTTGGTTGGTTTGTTGGCTTGTTGGTTTGTTGGTTTGTTGGTTTGTTGGCTTGTTGGTTTGTTGGTTTGTTGGCTTGTTGGTTTGTTGGCTTGTTGGTTTTTGGCTTGTTGGTTTCTTGGTTTGTTGGTTTGTTGGTTTGTTGGCTTGTTGGTTTGTTGGTTTGTTGGCTTGTTAATTTGTTGGCTTGTTGGTTACTTGGTTTGTTGGTTTGTTGGTTTGTTGGCTTTTTGGCTTGTTGGTTTGTTAGTTTGTTGGCTTGTTGGCTTGTTGGTTTGTTAGTTTGTTGGCTTTTTGGTTACTTGGTTTGTTGGTTTGTTGGTTTATTGGCTTGTTGGTTTGTTGGCTGGTTGGTTTGTTGGTTTGTTGGTTTGTTGGCTTGTTGGTTTGTTGGTTTGTTGGCTTGTTGGCTTGTTGGTTTGTTGGTTTGTTGGCTTGTTGGTTACTTGGTTTGTTTGTTTGTTGGCTTATTGGCTTATTGGTTTGTTGGTTAGTTCGTTTGTTGGTTTGTTAGTTTGTTGGTTTGTTGGCTTGTTGGTTTGTTGGATTGTTGGTTTGTTGGTTTGTTGGTTTGTTGGTTTGTTGGTTTTTTGGTTTTTTGGTTTGTTGGTTTGTTGGTTTGTTGGCTTGTTGGTTTGTTGGTTTGTTGGCTTGTTGGCTTGTTGGTTTGTTGGTTTGTTGGCTTGTTGGTTACTTAGTTCTGTTGGTTTGTTGGCTTGTTGGTTTGTTGGTTTGTTGGCTTGTTGGCTTATTGGTTTGTTGGTTTGTTGGCTTATTGGTTTGTTGGTTAGTTCGTTTGTTGGTTTGTTAGTTTGTTGGTTTGTTGGCTTGTTGGCTTGTTGGTTTGTTGGTTTCTTGGTTTGTTGGTTTGTTGGTTTGTTGGTTTGTTTGTTTGTTGGCTTGTTGGCTTATTGGTTTGTTGGTTAGTTTGTTTGTTGGTTTGTTAGTTTGTTGGTTTGTTGGCTTGTTGGTTTGTTGGTTTGTGGGCTTGTTGATTTGTTGGCTTGTTGGTTACTTGGTTTGTTGGTTTGTTGGTTTGTTGGCTTGTTGGCTTGTTGGTTTGTTAGTTTGTTGGCTTGTTGGCTTGTTGGTTTGTTGGTTTGTTGGTTTGTTGGCTTGTTGGTTTGTTGGTTTGTTGGTTTGTTGGCTTGTTGGCTTGTTGGTTTGTTGGTTTGTTGGCTTGTTGGCTTGTTGGTTTGTTGGTTTGTTGGTTTTTTGGTTTGTTGGTTTGTTGGTTTGTTGGTTTGTTGGTTTGCTGGTTTGTTGGTTTATTTGTTTGTTGGTTTGTTGACTTGTTGGTTTGTTGGTTTGTTGGTTTGTTGGCTTGTTGGTTTGTTGGTTTGTGGGCTTGCTGGCTTGTTGCTTTGTTGGTTTATTGGTTTGTTGGCTTGTTGGCTTGTTGGTTTGTTAGTTTGTTGGCTTTTTGGTTACTTGGTTTGTTGGTTTGTTGGTTTGTTGGCTTGTTGGTTTGTTGGCTTGTTGGTTTGTTGGTTTGTTGGTTTGTTGGCTTTGGGGCTTGTTGGTTTGTTGGTTTGTTGGTTTGTTGGTTTATTTGTTTGTTTGTTTGTTGGCTTGTTGGTTTGTTGGTTTGTTGGTTTGTTGGCTTGTTGGTTTGTTGGCTTGTTGGCTTGTTGCTTTGTTGGTTTGTTGGTTTGTTGGCTTGTTGGCTTGTTGGTTTGTTAGTTTGTTGGCTTTTTGGTTACTTGGTTTGTTGGTTTGTTGGTTAATTGGCTTTTTGGTTTGTTGGCTGGTTGGTTTGTTGGTTTGTTGGTTTGTTGGCTTGTTGGTTTGTTGGTTTGTTGGCTTGTTGGCTTGTTGGTTTGTTGGTTTGTTGGTTTGTTGGTTTGTTGGTTTGTTGGTTTGTTGGCTTGTTGGTTTGTTGGTTTGTTGGTTTGTGGGCTAGTTGGCTTGTTGGTTTGTTAGTTTATTGGCTTTTTGGTTACTTGGTTTGTTGGTTTGTTGGTTTGTTGGCTTGTTGGTTTGTTGGTTTGTTGGTTTGTTGGCTTGTTGGTTTGTTGGTTTGTTGGCTTGTTGGTTTGTTGGCTTGTTGGTTTTTGGCTTGTTGGTTTGTTGGTTTGTTGGTTTGTTGGCTTGTTGGTTTGTTGGTTTGTTGGTTTGTTGGTTTGTTGGTTTGTTGGTTTGTTGGTTTGTGGGCTAGTTGGCTTGTTGGTTTGTTAGTTTATTGGCTTTTTGGTTACTTGGTTTGTTGGTTGGTTGGTTTGTTGGCTTGTTGGTTTGTTGGTTTGTTGGTTTGTTGGCTTGTTGGTTTGTTGGTTTGTTGGCTTGTTGGTTTGTTGGCTTGTTGGTTTTTGGCTTGTTGGTTTGTTGGTTTGTTGGTTTGTTGGTTTGTTGGCTTGTTGGTTTGTTGGTTTGTTGGCTTGTTAATTTGTTGGCTTGTTGGTTACTTGGTTTGTTGGTTTGTTGGTTTGTTGGCTTTTTGGCTTGTTGGTTTGTTAGTTTGTTGGCTTGTTGGCTTGTTGGTTTGTTAGTTTGTTGGCTTTTTGGTTACTTGGTTTGTTGGTTTGTTGGTTTATTGGCTTGTTGGTTTGTTGGCTGGTTGGTTTGTTGGTTTGTTGGTTTGTTGGCTTGTTGGTTTGTTGGTTTGTTGGCTTGTTGGCTTGTTGGTTTGTTGGTTTGTTGGCTTGTTGGTTACTTGGTTTGTTTGTTTGTTGGCTTATTGGCTTATTGGTTTGTTGGTTAGTTCGTTTGTTGGTTTGTTAGTTTGTTGGTTTGTTGGCTTGTTGGTTTGTTGGATTGTTGGTTTGTTGGTTTGTTGGTTTGTTGGTTTGTTGGTTTTTTGGTTTTTTGGTTTGTTGGTTTGTTGGTTTGTTGGCTTGTTGGTTTGTTGGTTTGTTGGCTTGTTGGCTTGTTGGTTTGTTGGTTTGTTGGCTTGTTGGTTACTTAGTTCTGTTGGTTTGTTGGCTTGTTGGTTTGTTGGTTTGTTGGCTTGTTGGCTTATTGGTTTGTTGGTTTGTTGGCTTATTGGTTTGTTGGTTAGTTCGTTTGTTGGTTTGTTAGTTTGTTGGTTTGTTGGCTTGTTGGCTTGTTGGTTTGTTGGTTTCTTGGTTTGTTGGTTTGTTGGTTTCTTGGTTTGTTTGTTTGTTGGCTTGTTGGCTTATTGGTTTGTTGGTTAGTTTGTTTGTTGGTTTGTTAGTTTGTTGGTTTGTTGGCTTGTTGGTTTGTTGGCTTGTTGGTTTTTGGCTTGTTGGTTTGTTGGTTTGTTGGTTTGTTGGTTTGTTGGCTTGTTGGTTTGTTGGTTTGTGGGCTTGTTGATTTGTTGGCTTGTTGGTTACTTGGTTTGTTGGTTTGTTGGTTTGTTGGCTTGTTGGCTTGTTGGTTTGTTAGTTTGTTGGCTTGTTGGCTTGTTGGTTTGTTAGTTTGTTGGCTTTTTGGTTACTTGGTTTGTTGGTTTGTTGGTTTATTGGCTTGTTGGTTTGTTGGCTGGTTGGTTTGTTGGTTTGTTGGTTTGTTGGCTTGTTGGTTTGTTGGTTTGTTGGCTTGTTGGCTTGTTGGTTTGTTGGTTTGTTGGCTTGTTGGCTTGTTGGTTTGTTAGTTTGTTGGCTTTTTGGTTACTTGGTTTGTTGGTTTGTTGGTTAATTGGCTTTTTGGTTTGTTGGCTGGTTGGTTTGTTGGTTTGTTGGTTTGTTGGCTTGTTGGTTTGTTGGTTTGTTGGCTTGTTGGCTTGTTGGTTTGTTGGTTTGTTGGTTTGTTGGTTTGTTGGTTTGTTGGTTTGTTGGCTTGTTGGTTTGTTGGTTTGTTGGTTTGTGGGCTAGTTGGCTTGTTGGTTTGTTAGTTTATTGGCTTTTTGGTTACTTGGTTTGTTGGTTTGTTGGTTTGTTGGCTTGTTGGTTTGTTGGTTTGTTGGTTTGTTGGCTTGTTGGTTTGTTGGTTTGTTGGCTTGTTGGTTTGTTGGCTTGTTGGTTTTTGGCTTGTTGGTTTGTTGGTTTGTTGGTTTGTTGGCTTGTTGGTTTGTTGGTTTGTTGGTTTGTTGGTTTGTTGGTTTGTTGGTTTGTTGGTTTGTGGGCTAGTTGGCTTGTTGGTTTGTTAGTTTATTGGCTTTTTGGTTACTTGGTTTGTTGGTTGGTTGGTTTGTTGGCTTGTTGGTTTGTTGGTTTGTTGGTTTGTTGGCTTGTTGGTTTGTTGGTTTGTTGGCTTGTTGGTTTGTTGGCTTGTTGGTTTTTGGCTTGTTGGTTTGTTGGTTTGTTGGTTTGTTGGTTTGTTGGCTTGTTGGTTTGTTGGTTTGTTGGCTTGTTAATTTGTTGGCTTGTTGGTTACTTGGTTTGTTGGTTTGTTGGTTTGTTGGCTTTTTGGCTTGTTGGTTTGTTAGTTTGTTGGCTTGTTGGCTTGTTGGTTTGTTAGTTTGTTGGCTTTTTGGTTACTTGGTTTGTTGGTTTGTTGGTTTATTGGCTTGTTGGTTTGTTGGCTGGTTGGTTTGTTGGTTTGTTGGTTTGTTGGCTTGTTGGTTTGTTGGTTTGTTGGCTTGTTGGCTTGTTGGTTTGTTGGTTTGTTGGCTTGTTGGTTACTTGGTTTGTTTGTTTGTTGGCTTATTGGCTTATTGGTTTGTTGGTTAGTTCGTTTGTTGGTTTGTTAGTTTGTTGGTTTGTTGGCTTGTTGGTTTGTTGGATTGTTGGTTTGTTGGTTTGTTGGTTTGTTGGTTTGTTGGTTTTTTGGTTTTTTGGTTTGTTGGTTTGTTGGTTTGTTGGCTTGTTGGTTTGTTGGTTTGTTGGCTTGTTGGCTTGTTGGTTTGTTGGTTTGTTGGCTTGTTGGTTACTTAGTTCTGTTGGTTTGTTGGCTTGTTGGTTTGTTGGTTTGTTGGCTTGTTGGCTTATTGGTTTGTTGGTTTGTTGGCTTATTGGTTTGTTGGTTAGTTCGTTTGTTGGTTTGTTAGTTTGTTGGTTTGTTGGCTTGTTGGCTTGTTGGTTTGTTGGTTTCTTGGTTTGTTGGTTTGTTGGTTTGTTGGTTTGTTTGTTTGTTGGCTTGTTGGCTTATTGGTTTGTTGGTTAGTTTGTTTGTTGGTTTGTTAGTTTGTTGGTTTGTTGGCTTGTTGGTTTGTTGGCTTGTTGGTTTTTGGCTTGTTGGTTTGTTGGTTTGTTGGTTTGTTGGTTTGTTGGCTTGTTGGTTTGTTGGTTTGTGGGCTTGTTGATTTGTTGGCTTGTTGGTTACTTGGTTTGTTGGTTTGTTGGTTTGTTGGCTTGTTGGCTTGTTGGTTTGTTAGTTTGTTGGCTTGTTGGCTTGTTGGTTTGTTGGTTTGTTGGTTTGTTGGCTTGTTGGTTTGTTGGTTTGTTGGTTTGTTGGCTTGTTGGCTTGTTGGTTTGTTGGTTTGTTGGCTTGTTGGCTTGTTGGTTTGTTGGTTTGTTGGTTTTTTGGTTTGTTGGTTTGTTGGTTTGTTGGTTTGTTGGTTTGTTGGTTTGTTGGTTTATTTGTTTGTTGGTTTGTTGACTTGTTGGTTTGTTGGTTTGTTGGTTTGTTGGCTTGTTGGTTTGTTGGTTTGTGGGCTTGCTGGCTTGTTGCTTTGTTGGTTTATTGGTTTGTTGGCTTGTTGGCTTGTTGGTTTGTTAGTTTGTTGGCTTTTTGGTTACTTGGTTTGTTGGTTTGTTGGTTTGTTGGCTTGTTGGTTTGTTGGCTTGTTGGTTTGTTGGTTTGTTGGTTTGTTGGCTTTGGGGCTTGTTGGTTTGTTGGTTTGTTGGTTTGTTGGTTTATTTGTTTGTTTGTTTGTTGGCTTGTTGGTTTGTTGGTTTGTTGGTTTGTTGGCTTGTTGGTTTGTTGGCTTGTTGGCTTGTTGCTTTGTTGGTTTGTTGGTTTGTTGGCTTGTTGGCTTGTTGGTTTGTTAGTTTGTTGGCTTTTTGGTTACTTGGTTTGTTGGTTTGTTGGTTAATTGGCTTTTTGGTTTGTTGGCTGGTTGGTTTGTTGGTTTGTTGGTTTGTTGGCTTGTTGGTTTGTTGGTTTGTTGGCGTGTTGGCTTGTTGGTTTGTTGGTTTGTTGGTTTGTTGGTTTGTTGGTTTGTTGGTTTGTTGGCTTGTTGGTTTGTTGGTTTGTTGGTTTGTGGGCTAGTTGGCTTGTTGGTTTGTTAGTTTATTGGCTTTTTGGTTACTTGGTTTGTTGGTTTGTTGGTTTGTTGGCTTGTTGGTTTGTTGGTTTGTTGGTTTGTTGGCTTGTTGGTTTGTTGGTTTGTTGGCTTGTTGGTTTGTTGGCTTGTTGGTTTTTGGCTTGTTGGTTTGTTGGTTTGTTGGTTTGTTGGCTTGTTGGTTTGTTGGTTTGTTGGTTTGTTGGTTTGTTGGTTTGTTGGTTTGTTGGTTTGTGGGCTAGTTGGCTTGTTGGTTTGTTAGTTTATTGGCTTTTTGGTTACTTGGTTTGTTGGTTGGTTGGTTTGTTGGCTTGTTGGTTTGTTGGTTTGTTGGTTTGTTGGCTTGTTGGTTTGTTGGTTTGTTGGCTTGTTGGTTTGTTGGCTTGTTGGTTTTTGGCTTGTTGGTTTGTTGGTTTGTTGGTTTGTTGGTTTGTTGGCTTGTTGGTTTGTTGGTTTGTTGGCTTGTTAATTTGTTGGCTTGTTGGTTACTTGGTTTGTTGGTTTGTTGGTTTGTTGGCTTTTTGGCTTGTTGGTTTGTTAGTTTGTTGGCTTGTTGGCTTGTTGGTTTGTTAGTTTGTTGGCTTTTTGGTTACTTGGTTTGTTGGTTTGTTGGTTTATTGGCTTGTTGGTTTGTTGGCTGGTTGGTTTGTTGGTTTGTTGGTTTGTTGGCTTGTTGGTTTGTTGGTTTGTTGGCTTGTTGGCTTGTTGGTTTGTTGGTTTGTTGGCTTGTTGGTTACTTGGTTTGTTTGTTTGTTGGCTTATTGGCTTATTGGTTTGTTGGTTAGTTCGTTTGTTGGTTTGTTAGTTTGTTGGTTTGTTGGCTTGTTGGTTTGTTGGATTGTTGGTTTGTTGGTTTGTTGGTTTGTTGGTTTGTTGGTTTTTTGGTTTTTTGGTTTGTTGGTTTGTTGGTTTGTTGGCTTGTTGGTTTGTTGGTTTGTTGGCTTGTTGGCTTGTTGGTTTGTTGGTTTGTTGGCTTGTTGGTTACTTAGTTCTGTTGGTTTGTTGGCTTGTTGGTTTGTTGGTTTGTTGGCTTGTTGGCTTATTGGTTTGTTGGTTTGTTGGCTTATTGGTTTGTTGGTTAGTTCGTTTGTTGGTTTGTTAGTTTGTTGGTTTGTTGGCTTGTTGGCTTGTTGGTTTGTTGGTTTCTTGGTTTGTTGGTTTGTTGGTTTGTTGGTTTGTTTGTTTGTTGGCTTGTTGGCTTATTGGTTTGTTGGTTAGTTTGTTTGTTGGTTTGTTAGTTTGTTGGTTTGTTGGCTTGTTGGTTTGTTGGCTTGTTGGTTTTTGGCTTGTTGGTTTGTTGGTTTGTTGGTTTGTTGGTTTGTTGGCTTGTTGGTTTGTTGGTTTGTGGGCTTGTTGATTTGTTGGCTTGTTGGTTACTTGGTTTGTTGGTTTGTTGGTTTGTTGGCTTGTTGGCTTGTTGGTTTGTTAGTTTGTTGGCTTGTTGGCTTGTTGGTTTGTTAGTTTGTTGGCTTTTTGGTTACTTGGTTTGTTGGTTTGTTGGTTTATTGGCTTGTTGGTTTGTTGGCTGGTTGGTTTGTTGGTTTGTTGGTTTGTTGGCTTGTTGGTTTGTTGGTTTGTTGGCTTGTTGGCTTGTTGGTTTGTTGGTTTGTTGGCTTGTTGGTTACTTGGTTTGTTTGTTTGTTGGCTTATTGGCTTATTGGTTTGTTGGTTAGTTCGTTTGTTGGTTTGTTAGTTTGTTGGTTTGTTGGCTTGTTGGTTTGTTGGATTGTTGGTTTGTTGGTTTGTTGGTTTGTTGGTTTGTTGGTTTTTTGGTTTGTTGGTTTGTTGGTTTGTTGGCTTATTGGTTTGTTGGTTAGTTCGTTTGTTGGTTTGTTAGTTTGTTGGTTTGTTGGCTTGTTGGCTTGTTGGTTTGTTGGTTTTTTGGTTTGTTGGCTTGTTGGTTTGTTGGTTTGTTTGTTTGTTGGCTTGTTGGCTTATTGGTTTGTTGGTTAGTTCGTTTGTTGGTTTGTTAGTTTGTTAGTTTGTTGGTTTGTTGGCTTGTTGGTTTGTTGGTTTGTTGGTTTGTTGGTTTGTTGGTTTGTTGGTTTGTTGGCTTGTTGGTTTGTTGGCTTGTTGGTTTTTGGCTTGTTGGTTTGTTGGTTTGTTGGTTTGTTGGCTTGTTGGTTTGTTGGTTTGTTGGTTTGTTGGCTTGTTGGTTTGTTGGTTTGTTGGTTTGTGGGCTTGTTGGCTTGTTGGTTTGTTAGTTTATTGGCTTTTTGGTTACTTGGTTTGTTGGTTTGTTGGTTTGTTGGCTTGTTGGTTTGTTGGTTTGTTGGTTTGTTGGTTTGTTGGCTTGTTGGTTTGTTGGTTTGTTGGCTTGTTGGTTTGTTGGCTTGTTGGTTTTTGGCTTGTTGGTTTGTTGGTTTGTTGGTTTGTTGGCTTGTTGGTTTGTTGGTTTGTTGGCTTGTTGATTTGTTGGCTTGTTGGTTACTTGGTTTGTTGGTTTGTTGGTTTGTTGGCTTGTTGGTTTGTTGGCTTGTTGGTTTGTTGGTTTGTTGGTTTGTTGGCGTGTTGGCTTGTTGGTTTGTTGGTTTGTTAGTTTGTTGGTTTGTTGGTTTGTTGGTTTTTTGGTTTGTTGGTTTATTTATTTGTTGTTTTGTTGGCTTGTTGGTTTTTTGGTTTGTTGGCTTGTTGGCTTGTTGGTTTGTTGGTTTGTTGGCTTGTTGGTTTGTTGGTTTGTTGGCTTGTTGGCTTGTTGCTTTGTTGGTTTGTTGGTTTGTCGGCTTGTTGGCTTGTTGGTTTGTTAGTTTGTTAGCATTTTGGTTACTTGATTTGTTGGTTTGTTGGTTTGTTGGTTTGTTGGCTTGTTGGTTTGTTGGCTTGTTGGTTTGTTGGTTTGTTGGTTTGTTGGCTTGTTGGCTTGTCGGTTTGTTGGTTTGTTGGTTTGTTGGTTTGTTGGTTTGTTGGTTTTTTGGTTTGTTGGTTTATTTGTTTGTTGGTTTGTTGGCTTGTTGGTTTGTTGGTTTGTTGGTTTGTTGGCTTGTTGGTTTGTTGGTTTGTTGGTTTGTTGGCTTGTTGGCTTGTTGGTTTGTTGGTTTGTTGGCTTGTTGGCTTGTTGGTTTGTTGGTTTGTTGGTTTTTTGGTTTGTTGGTTTGTTGGTTTGTTGGTTTGTTGGTTTGTTGGTTTGTTGGTTTGTTGGTTTATTTGTTTGTTGGTTTGTTGACTTGTTGGTTTGTTGGTTTGTTGGTTTGTTGGCTTGTTGGTTTGTTGGTTTGTGGGCTTGCTGGCTTGTTGCTTTGTTGGTTTATTGGTTTGTTGGCTTGTTGGCTTGTTGGTTTGTTGGTTTGTTGGCTTGTTGGTTTGTTGGCTTGTTGGTTTTTGGCTTGTTGGTTTGTTGGTTTGTTGGTTTGTTGGTTTGTTGGCTTGTTGGTTTGTTGGTTTGTTGGCTTGTTAATTTGTTGGCTTGTTGGTTACTTGGTTTGTTGGTTTGTTGGTTTGTTGGCTTTTTGGCTTGTTGGTTTGTTAGTTTGTTGGCTTGTTGGCTTGTTGGTTTGTTAGTTTGTTGGCTTTTTGGTTACTTGGTTTGTTGGTTTGTTGGTTTATTGGCTTGTTGGTTTGTTGGCTGGTTGGTTTGTTGGTTTGTTGGTTTGTTGGCTTGTTGGTTTGTTGGTTTGTTGGCTTGTTGGCTTGTTGGTTTGTTGGTTTGTTGGCTTGTTGGTTACTTGGTTTGTTTGTTTGTTGGCTTATTGGCTTATTGGTTTGTTGGTTAGTTCGTTTGTTGGTTTGTTAGTTTGTTGGTTTGTTGGCTTGTTGGTTTGTTGGATTGTTGGTTTGTTGGTTTGTTGGTTTGTTGGTTTGTTGGTTTTTTGGTTTTTTGGTTTGTTGGTTTGTTGGTTTGTTGGCTTGTTGGTTTGTTGGTTTGTTGGTTTGTTGGTTTATTTATTTGTTGTTTTGTTGGCTTGTTGGTTTTTTGGTTTGTTGGCTTGTTGGCTTGTTGGTTTGTTGGTTTGTTGGCTTGTTGGTTTGTTGGTTTGTTGGCTTGTTGGCTTGTTGCTTTGTTGGTTTGTTGGTTTGTCGGCTTGTTGGCTTGTTGGTTTGTTAGTTTGTTAGCATTTTGGTTACTTGATTTGTTGGTTTGTTGGTTTGTTGGTTTGTTGGCTTGTTGGTTTGTTGGCTTGTTGGTTTGTTGGTTTGTTGGTTTGTTGGCTTGTTGGCTTGTCGGTTTGTTGGTTTGTTGGTTTGTTGGTTTGTTGGTTTGTTGGTTTTTTGGTTTGTTGGTTTATTTGTTTGTTGGTTTGTTGGCTTGTTGGTTTGTTGGTTTGTTGGTTTGTTGGCTTGTTGGTTTGTTGGTTTGTTGGTTTGTTGGCTTGTTGGCTTGTTGGTTTGTTGGTTTGTTGGCTTGTTGGCTTGTTGGTTTGTTGGTTTGTTGGTTTTTTGGTTTGTTGGTTTGTTGGTTTGTTGGTTTGTTGGTTTGTTGGTTTGTTGGTTTGTTGGTTTATTTGTTTGTTGGTTTGTTGACTTGTTGGTTTGTTGGTTTGTTGGTTTGTTGGCTTGTTGGTTTGTTGGTTTGTGGGCTTGCTGGCTTGTTGCTTTGTTGGTTTATTGGTTTGTTGGCTTGTTGGCTTGTTGGTTTGTTAGTTTGTTGGCTTTTTGGTTACTTGGTTTGTTGGTTTGTTGGTTTGTTGGCTTGTTGGTTTGTTGGCTTGTTGGTTTGTTGGTTTGTTGGTTTGTTGGTTTATTGGCTTGTTGGTTTGTTGGCTGGTTGGTTTGTTGGTTTGTTGGTTTGTTGGCTTGTTGGTTTGTTGGTTTGTTGGCTTGTTGGCTTGTTGGTTTGTTGGTTTGTTGGTTTGTTGGTTTGTTGGTTTGTTGGTTTGTTGGCTTGTTGGTTTGTTGGTTTGTTGGTTTGTGGGCTAGTTGGCTTGTTGGTTTGTTAGTTTATTGGCTTTTTGGTTACTTGGTTTGTTGGTTTGTTGGTTTGTTGGCTTGTTGGTTTGTTGGTTTGTTGGTTTGTTGGCTTGTTGGTTTGTTGGTTTGTTGGCTTGTTGGTTTGTTGGCTTGTTGGTTTTTGGCTTGTTGGTTTGTTGGTTTGTTGGTTTGTTGGCTTGTTGGTTTGTTGGTTTGTTGGTTTGTTGGCTTGTTGGTTTGTTGGTTTGTTGGTTTGTGGGCTAGTTGGCTTGTTGGTTTGTTAGTTTATTGGCTTTTTGGTTACTTGGTTTGTTGGTTGGTTGGTTTGTTGGCTTGTTTGTTTGTTGGTTTGTTGGTTTGTTGGCTTGTTGGTTTGTTGGTTTGTTGGCTTGTTGGTTTGTTGGCTTGTTGGTTTTTGGCTTGTTGGTTTGTTGGTTTGTTGGTTTGTTGGTTGTTGGCTTGTTGGTTTGTTGGTTTGTTGGGTTGTTGATTTGTTGGCTTGTTGGTTACTTGGTTTGTTGGTTTGTTGGTTTGTTGGCTTGTTGGCTTGTTGGTTTGTTAGTTTGTTGGCTTGTTGGCTTGTTGGTTTGTTAGTTTGTTGGCTTTTTGGTTACTTGGTTTGTTGGTTTGTTGGTTAATTGGCTTGTTGGTTTGTTGGCTGGTTGGTTTGTTGGTTTGTTGGTTTGTTGGCTTGTTGGTTTGTTGGTTTGTTGGCTTGTTGGCTTGTTGGTTTGTTGGTTTGTTGGCTTGTTGGTTACTTGGTTTGTTTGTTTGTTGGCTTATTGGCTTATTGGTTTGTTGGTTAGTTCGTTTGTTGGTTTGTTAGTTTGTTGGTTTGTTGGCTTGTTGGTTTGTTGGATTGTTGGTTTGTTGGTTTGTTGGTTTGTTGGTTTGTTGGTTTTTTGGTTTGTTGGTTTGTTGGTTTGTTGGCTTGTTGGTTTGTTGGTTTGTTGGCTTGTTGGCTTGTTGGTTTGTTGGTTTGTTGGCTTGTTGGTTACTTAGTTCTGTTGGTTTGTTGGTTTGTTGGTTTGTTGGTTTGTTGGCTTGTTGGCTTATTGGTTTGTTGGCTTATTGGTTTGTTGGTTAGTTCGTTTGTTGGTTTGTTAGTTTGTTGGTTTGTTGGCTTGTTGGCTTGTTGGTTTGTTGGTTTTTTGGTTTGTTGGTTTGTTGGTTTGTTGGTTTGTTGATTTATTTGTTTGTTGGTTTGTTGGCTTGTTGGTTTGTTGGTTTATTTGTTTGTTGGTTTGTTGGCTTGTTGGTTTGTTTGTTTGTTGGCTTATTGGCTTATTGGTTTGTTGGTTAGTTCGTTTGTTGGTTTGTTGGTTTGTTGGTTTGTTGGCTTGTTGGTTTGTTGGATTGTTGGTTTGTTGGTTTGTTGGTTTGTTGGTTTGTTGGTTTTTTGGTTTGTTGGTTTGTTGGTTTGTTGGCTTGTTGGTTTGTTGGTTTGTTGGCTTGTTGGCTTGTTGGTTTGTTGGTTTGTTGGCTTGTTGGTTGCTTAGTTCTGTTGGTTTGTTGGTTTGTTGGTTTGTTGGTTTGTTGGCTTGTTGGCTTATTGGTTTGTTGGCTTATTGGTTTGTTGGTTAGTTCGTTTGTTGGTTTGTTAGTTTGTTGGTTTGTTGGCTTGTTGGCTTGTTGGTTTGTTGGTTTTTTGGTTTGTTGGTTTGTTGGTTTGTTGGTTTGTTGATTTATTTGTTTGTTGGTTTGTTGGCTTGTTGGTTTGTTGGTTTGTTGGTTTGTTGGTTTGTTGGTTTGTTGGCTTGTTGGCTTGTTGGTTTGTTGGTTTGTTAGTTTTTTGGTTTCTTGGTTTGTTGGTTTGTTGGTTTGTTGGTTTATTTGTTTGTTGGTTTGTTGGCTTGTTGGTTTGTTGGCTTGTTGGTTTGTTGGTTTGTTGGCTTGTTGGCTTGTTGGTTTGTTGGTTTGTTGGTTTGTTGGTTTTTTTGTTTGTTGGTTTGTTGGCTTGTTGTCTTGTTGGCTTGTTGGTTTGTCGGCTTGTTGGTTTGTTAGTTTGTTGGCTTTTTGGTTACTTGGTTTGTTGGTTTGTTGGTTTGTTGGTTTTTTGGTTTGTTGGTTTGTTGGCGTGTTGGTTTGTTGGTTTGTTGGCTTGATGGCTTTTTGGTTTGTTGGCTTGTTGGCTTGTTGGTTTGTTGGTTTGTTGGCTTGTTGGTTTGTTGGTTTTTTGGCTTGTTGGTTTGTTGCTTTGTTAGTTTGTTGGTTTGTTGGCTTGTTGGCTTGTTGGTTTGTTAGTTTGTTGGCTTTTTGGTTACTTAGTTTGTTGGTTTGTTGGTTTGTTGGCTTGTTGGTTTGTTGGCTTGTTGGTTTATTGGTTTGTTGGCTTGTTGGCTTGCTGGTTTGTTGGTTTGTTGGTTTGTTGGTTTGTTGGTTTGTTGGTTTTTTGGTTTGTTGGTTTATTTGTTTGTTGGTTTGTTGGCTTGTTGGTTTGTTGGTTTGTTGGTTTGGTGGCTTGTTGGTTTGTTGGTTTGTTGGCTTGTTGGCTTGTTGGTTTGTTGGTTTGTTGGTTTTTTGGTTTGGTGGTTTGTTGGTTTGTTGGTTTGTTGGTTTGTTGGTTTGTGGGCTTGTTGGCTTGTTGGTTTGTTAGTTTATTGGCTTTTTGGTTACTTGGTTTGTTGGTTTTTTGGCTTGTTGGTTTGTTGGTTTGTTGGTTTGTTGGCTTGTTGGCTTGTTGGTTTGTTGGTTTGTTGGCTTGTTGGCTTGTTGGTTTGCTGGTTTGTTGGCTTCTTGGTTTGTTGGTTTGTTTGTTTGTTGGTTTGTTGGTTTGTTCGCTTGTTGGCTTGTTGGTTTGTTGGTTTGTTGGTTTGTTGGTTTATTTGTTTGTTGGTTTGTTGGCTTGTTGGTTTGTTGGTTTGTTGGTTTGTTGGCTTGTTGGTTTGTTGGCTTGTTGGCTTGTTGCTTTGTTGGTTTGTTGGTTTGTTGGCTTATTGGCTTGTTGGTTTGTTAGTTTGTTGGCTTTCTGGTTACTTGGTTTGTTGGTTTGTTGGTTTGTTGGTTTGTTGGCTTGTTGGTTTGTTCTCTTGTTGGTTTGTTGGTTTGTTGGCTTGTTAGCTTGTTGGTTTGTTGGTTTGTTGGTTTGTTGGCTTGTGTGTTTGTTGGTTTGTTGGATTGTTGGCTTGTTGGTTTGTTGGTTTGTTGGTTTGTTGGCTTGTTGCTTTGTTGGTTTGTTGGTTTGTTGGTTTGTTGGTTTGTTGGTTTGTTGGTTTGTTCGTTTGTTGGTTTGTTAGTTGATTGGTTTGTTGGTTTGTTGGTTTGTTGGTTTGTTGGTTTGTTGGTTTATTTGTTTGTTGGTTTGTTGTTTTGTTGGTTTGTTGGTTTGTTGGTTTATTTGTTTGTTGGTTTGTTGGCTTGTTGGTTTGTTGGTTTGTTGGCTTGTTGGCTTGTTGGTTTGTTGGTTTGTTGGCTTGTTGGTTGCTTAGTTCTGTTGGTTTGTTGGTTTGTTGGTTTGTTGGCTTGTTGGCTTATTGGTTTGTTGGCTTATTGGTTTGTTGGTTAGTTCGTTTGTTGGTTTGTTAGTTTGTTGGTTTGTTGGCTTGTTGGCTTGTTGGTTTGTTGGTTTTTTGGTTTGTTGGCTTGTGTGTTTGTTGGTTTGTTGGATTGTTGGCTTGTTGGTTTGTTGGTTTGTTGGTTTGTTGGCTTGTTGCTTTGTTGGTTTGTTGGTTTGTTGGTTTGTTGGTTTGTTGGTTTGTTGGTTTGTTCGTTTGTTGGTTTGTTAGTTGATTGGTTTGTTGGTTTGTTGGTTTGTTGGTTTGTTGGTTTGTTGGTTTATTTGTTTGTTGGTTTGTTGTTTTGTTGGTTTGTTGGTTTGTTGGTTTATTTGTTTGTTGGTTTGTTGGTTTGTTGGTTGGTTTATTGGTTTGTTGGCTTGTTGGCTTGCTGGTTTGTTGGTTTGTTGGTTTGTTGGTTTGTTGGTTTGTTGGTTTTTTGGTTTGTTGGTTTATTTGTTTGTTGGTTTGTTGGCTTGTTGGTTTGTTGGTTTGTTGGTTTGGTGGCTTGTTGGTTTGTTGGTTTGTTGGCTTGTTGGCTTGTTGGTTTGTTGGTTTGTTGGTTTTTTGGTTTGGTGGTTTGTTGGTTTGTTGGTTTGTTGGTTTGTTGGTTTGTGGGCTTGTTGGCTTGTTGGTTTGTTAGTTTATTGGCTTTTTGGTTACTTGGTTTGTTGGTTTTTTGGCTTGTTGGTTTGTTGGTTTGTTGGTTTGTTGGCTTGTTGGCTTGTTGGTTTGTTGGTTTGTTGGCTTGTTGGCTTGTTGGTTTGCTGGTTTGTTGGCTTGTTGGTTTGTTGGTTTGTTTGTTTGTTGGTTTGTTGGTTTGTTCGCTTGTTGGCTTGTTGGTTTGTTGGTTTGTTGGTTTGTTGGTTTATTTGTTTGTTGGTTTGTTGGCTTGTTGGTTTGTTGGTTTGTTGGTTTGTTGGCTTGTTGGTTTGTTGGCTTGTTGGCTTGTTGCTTTGTTGGTTTGTTGGTTTGTTGGCTTATTGGCTTGTTGGTTTGTTAGTTTGTTGGCTTTCTGGTTACTTGGTTTGTTGGTTTGTTGGTTTGTTGGTTTGTTGGCTTGTTGGTTTGTTCTCTTGTTGGTTTGTTGGTTTGTTGGCTTGTTAGCTTGTTGGTTTGTTGGTTTGTTGGTTTGTTGGCTTGTGTGTTTGTTGGTTTGTTGGATTGTTGGCTTGTTGGTTTGTTGGTTTGTTGGTTTGTTGGCTTGTTGCTTTGTTGGTTTGTTGGTTTGTTGGTTTGTTGGTTTGTTGGTTTGTTGGTTTGTTCGTTTGTTGGTTTGTTAGTTGATTGGTTTGTTGGTTTGTTGGTTTGTTGGTTTGTTGGTTTATTTGTTTGTTGGTTTGTTGTTTTGTTGGTTTGTTGGTTTGTTGGTTTATTTGTTTGTTGGTTTGTTGGTTTGTTGGCTTGTTGGTTTGTTGGCTTGTTGGCTTGTTGGTTTGTTGGTTTGTTGGTTTGTTGGTTTGTTGGCTTGTTGCTATGTTGGTTTGTTGGTTTGTGGGCTTGTTGGCTTGTTGGTTTGTTAGTTTATTGGCTTTTTGGTTACTTGGTTTGTTGGTTTGCTGGTTTGTTGGCTTGTTGGTTTGTTGGTTTGTTGGTTTGTTGGTTTGTTGGTTTGTTGGTTTGTTGGCTTGTTGGCTTGTTGGTTTGTTGGTTTGTTGGCTTGTTGGCTTGTTGGCTTGTTGGTTTGTTGGTTTGTTGGTTTGTTGGTTTGTTGGCTTGTTGGCTTGTTAGTTTGTTGGTTTGTTGGTTTGTTGGTTTGTTGGTTTGTTGGTTTATTTGTTTGTTGGTTTGTTGGCTTGTTGGTTTGTTGGTTTGTTGGTTTGTTGGCTTGTTGGTTTGTTGGCTTGTTGGCTTGTTGCTTTGTTGGTTTGTTGGTTTGTTGGCTTATTGGCTTGTTGGTTTGTTAGTTTGTTGGCTTTCTGGTTACTTGGTTTGTTGGTTTGTTGGTTTGTTGGCTTGTTGGTTTGTTGGCTTGTTGGTTTGTTGGTTTGTTGGCTTGTTGGCTTGTTGGTTTGTTGGTTTGTTGGTTTGTTGGCTTGTGTGTTTGTTGGTTTGTTGGATTGTTGGCTTGTTGGTTTGTTGGTTTGTTGGTTTGTTGGCTTGTTGGTTTGTTGGTTTGTTCGTTTGTTGGTTTGTTAGTTGATTGGTTTGTTGGTTTGTTGGTTTGTTGGTTTGTTGGTTTGTTGGTTTATTTGTTTGTTGGTTTGTTGTTTTGTTGGTTTGTTGGTTTGTTGGTTTATTTGTTTGTTGGTTTGTTGGTTTGTTGGTTTGTTGGTTTGTTGGCTTGTTGGTTTGTTGGCTTGTTGGTTTGTTGGTTTGTTGGCTTGTTGGTTTGTTGGTTTGTTGGTTTGTTGGCTTGTTGCTATGTTGGTTTGTTGGTTTGTGGGCTTGTTGGCTTGTTGGTTTGTTAGTTTATTGGCTTTTTGGTTACTTGGTTTGTTGGTTTGCTGGTTTGTTGGCTTGTTGGTTTGTTGGTTTGGTGGTTTGTTGGCTGGTTGGTTTGTTGGTTTGTTGGCTTTTTGGCTTGTTGGTTTGTTGGTTTGTTGGCTTGTTGGCTTGTTGGCTTGTTGGTTTGTTGGTTTGTTGGTTTGTTGGTTTGTTGGCTTGTTGGCTTGTTGGTTTGTTGGTTTGTTGGTTTGTTGGTTTGTTGGTTTATTTGTTTGTTGGTTTGTTGGCTTGTTGGTTTGTTGGTTTGTTGGTTTGTTGGCTTGTTGGTTTGTTGGCTTGTTGGCTTGTTGGTTTGTTGGCTTGTTGCTATGTTGGTTTGTTGGTTTGTGGGCTTGTTGGCTTGTTGGTTTGTTAGTTTATTGGCTTTTTGGTTACTTGGTTTGTTGGTTTGCTGGTTTGTTGGCTTGTTGGTTTGTTGGCTTGTGTGTTTGTTGGTTTGTTGGATTGTTGGCTTGTTGGTTTGTTGGTTTGTTGGTTTGTTGGCTTGTTGGTTTGTTGGCTTGTTGGCTTGTTACTTTGTTGGTTTGTTGGTTTGTTGGTTTGTTGGTTTGTTGGTTTGTTCTTTTGTTGGTTTGTTAGTTGATTGGTTTGTTGGTTTGTTGGTTTGTTGGTTTATTTGTTTGTTGGTTTGTTGTTTTGTTGGTTTGTTGGTTTGTTGGTTTATTTGTTTGTTGGTTTGTTGGTTTGTTGGTTTGTTGGCTTGTTGGTTTGTTGGCTTGTTGGCTTGTTGGTCTGTTGGTTTGTTGGTTTGTTGGTTTGTTGGCTTGTTGCTATGTTGGTTTGTTGGTTTGTGGGCTTGTTGGCTTGTTGGTTTGTTAGTTTATTGGCTTTTTGGTTACTTGGTTTGTTGGTTTGCTGGTTTATTGGCTTGTTGGTTTGTTGGTTTGTTGGTTTGTTGGTTTGTTGGTTTGTTGGTTTGTTGGCTTGTTGGCTTGTTGGTTTGTTGGTTTGTTGGCTTGTTGGCTTGTTGGTTTGTTGGCTTGTTGGCTTGTTGGTTTGTTGGTTTGTTGGTTTGTTGGCTTGTGTGTTTGTTGGTTTGTTGGATTGTTGGCTTGTTACTTTGTTGGTTTGTTGGTTTGTTGGCTTGTTGGTTTGTTGGTTTGTTCTTTTGTTGGTTTGTTAGTTGATTGGTTTGTTGGTTTGTTGGTTTGTTGGTTTATTTGTTTGTTGGTTTGTTGTTTTGTTGGTTTGTTGGTTTGTTGGTTTATTTGTTTGTTGGTTTGTTGGTTTGTTGGTTTGTTGGCTTGTTGGTTTGTTGGCTTGTTGGCTTGTTGGTCTGTTGGTTTGTTGGTTTGTTGGTTTGTTGGCTTGTTGCTATGTTGGTTTGTTGGTTTGTGGGCTTGTTGGCTTGTTGGTTTGTTAGTTTATTGGCTTTTTGGTTACTTGGTTTGTTGGTTTGCTGGTTTATTGGCTTGTTGGTTTGTTGGTTTGTTGGTTTGTTGGTTTGTTGGTTTGTTGGTTTGTTGGCTTGTTGGCTTGTTGGTTTGTTGGTTTGTTGGCTTGTTGGCTTGTTGGCTTGTTGGTTTGTTGGTTTGTTGGTTTGTTGGTTTGTTGGTTTGTTGGCTTGTTGGCTTGTTGGTTTGTTGGTTTGTTGGTTTGTTGGTTTATTTGTTTGTTGGTTTGTTGGCTTGTTGGTTTGTTGGTTTGTTGGTTTGTTGGCTTGTTGGTTTGTTGGTTTGTTGGTTTGTTGGCTTGTTGGTTTGTTGGTTTGTTCGTTTGTTGGTTTGTTAGTTGATTGGTTTGTTGGTTTGTTGGTTTGTTGGTTTGTTGGTTTGTTGGTTTGTTGGTTTATTTGTTTGTTGGTTTGTTGTTTTGTTGGTTTGTTGGTTTGTTGGTTTATTTGTTTGTTGGTTTGTTGGTTTGTTGGTTTGTTGGTTTGTTGGTTTGTTGGCTTGTTGGTTTGTTGGCTTGTTGGTTTGTTGGTTTGTTGGTTTGTTGGTTTGTTGGTTTGTTGGTTTGTTGGCTTGTTGGCTTGTTGGTTTGTTAGTTTATTGGCTTTTTGGTTACTTGGTTTGTTGGTTTGCTGGTTTGTTGGCTTGTTGGTTTGTTGGTTTGGTGGTTTGTTGGCTTGTTGGTTTGTTGGTTTGTTGGCTTGTTGGCTTGTTGGTTTGTTGGTTTGTTGGCTTGTTGGCTTGTTGGCTTGTTGGCTTGTTGGTTTGTTGGTTTTTTGGTTTGTTGGTTTGTTGGCTTGTTGGCTTGTTGGTTTGTTGGTTTGTTGGTTTGTTGGTTTGTTGGTTTATTTGTTTGTTGGTTTGTTGGCTTGTTAGTTTGTTGGTTTGTTGGTTTGTTGGCTTGTTGGTTTGTTGGCTTGTTGGCTTGTTGGTTTGTTGGCTTGTTGCTATGTTGGTTTGTTGGTTTGTGGGCTTGTTGGCTTGTTGGTTTGTTAGTTTATTGGCTTTTTGGTTACTTGGTTTGTTGGTTTGCTGGTTTGTTGGCTTGTTGGTTTGTTGGCTTGTGTGTTTGTTGGTTTGTTGGATTGTTGGCTTGTTGGTTTGTTGGTTTGTTGGTTTGTTGGCTTGTTGGTTTGTTGGCTTGTTGGCTTGTTACTTTGTTGGTTTGTTGGTTTGTTGGTTTGTTGGTTTGTTGGTTTGTTCTTTTGTTGGTTTGTTAGTTGATTGGTTTGTTGGTTTGTTGGTTTGTTGGTTTGTTGGTTTGTTGGTTTGTTGGTTTGTTGGTTTGTTGGTTTGTTGGTTTATTTGTTTGTTGGTTTGTTGTTTTGTTGGTTTGTTGGTTTGTTGGTTTATTTGTTTGTTGGTTTGTTGGTTTGTTGGTTTGTTGGTTTGTTGGCTTGTTGGTTTGTTGGCTTGTTGGCTTGTTGGTCTGTTGGTTTGCTGGTTTGTTGGTTTGTTGGCTTGTTGCTATGTTGGTTTGTTGGTTTGTGGGCTTGTTGGCTTGTTGGTTTGTTAGTTTATTGGCTTTTTGGTTACTTGGTTTGTTGGTTTGCTGGTTTGTTGGCTTGTTGGTTTGTTGGTTTGTTGGTTTGTTGGTTTGTTGGTTTGTTGGTTTGTTGGCTTGTTGGCTTGTTGGTTTGTTGGTTTGTTGGCTTGTTGGCTTGTTGGCTTGTTGGTTTGTTGGTTTGTTGGTTTGTTGGTTTGTTGGCTTGTTGGCTTGTTGGTTTGTTGGTTTGTTGGTTTGTTGGTTTATTTGTTTGTTGGTTTGTTGGCTTGTTGGTTTGTTGGTTTGTTGGTTTGTTGGCTTGTTGGTTTGTTGGCTTGTTGGCTTGTTGCTTTGTTGGTTTGTTGGTTTGTTGGCTTATTGGCTTGTTGGTTTGTTAGTTTGTTGGCTTTCTGGTTACTTGGTTTGTTGGTTTGTTGGTTTGTTGGCTTGCTGGTTTGTTGGCTTGTTGGTTTGTTGGTTTGTTGGCTTGTTGGCTTGTTGGTTTGTTGGTTTGTTGGTTTGTTGGCTAGTGTGTTTGTTGGTTTGTTGGATTGTTGGCTTGTTGGTTTGTTGGTTTGTTGGTTTGTTGGCTTGTTGGTTTGTTGGTTTGTTCGTTTGTTGGTTTGTTAGTTGATTGGTTTGTTGGTTTGTTGGTTTGTTGGTTTGTTGGTTTGTTGGTTTATTTGTTTGTTGGTTTGTTGTTTTGTTGGTTTGATGGTTTGTTGGTTTATTTGTTTGTTGGTTTGTTGGTTTGTTGGTTTGTTGGCTTGTTGGTTTGTTGGCTTGTTGGTTTGTTGGTTTGTTGGTTTGTTGGTTTGTTGGTTTGTTGGCTTGTTGCTATGTTGGTTTGTTGGTTTGTGGGCTTGTTGGCTTGTTGGTTTGTTAGTTTATTGGCTTTTTGGTTACTTGGTTTGTTGGTTTGCTGGTTTGTTGGCTTGTTGGTTTGTTGGTTTGTTGGTTTGTTGGCTTGTTGGTTTGTTGGTTTGTTGGCTTTTTGGCTTGTTGGTTTGTTGGTTTGTTGGCTTGTTGGCTTGTTGGCTTGTTGGTTTGTTGGTTTGTTGGTTTGTTGGTTTGTTGGCTTGTTGGCTTGTTGGTTTGTTGGTTTGTTGGTTTGTTGGTTTATTTGTTTGTTGGTTTGTTGGCTTGTTGGTTTGTTGGTTTGTTGGTTTGTTGGCTTGTTGGTTTGTTGGCTTGTTGGCTTGTTGCTTTGTTGGTTTGTTGGTTTGTTGGCTTATTGGCTTGTTGGTTTGTTAGGTTGTTGGCTTTCTGGTTGCTTGGTTTGTTGGTTTGTTGGTTTGTTGGCTTGTTGGTTTGTTGGCTTGTTGGTTTGTTGGTTTTTTGGCTTGTTGGCTTGTTGGTTTGTTGGTTTGTTGGTTTGTTGGCTTGTGTATTTGTTGGTTTGTTGGATTGTTGGCTTGTTGGTTTGTTGGTTTGTTGGTTTGTTGGCTTGTTGGTTTGTTGGCTTGTTGGCTTGTTGCTTTGTTGGTTTGTTGGTTTGTTGGTTTGTTGGTTTGTTGGTTTGCTGGTTTGTTGGTTTGTTCGTTTGTTGGTTTGTTAGTTGATTGGTTTGTTGGTTTGTTGGTTTGTTGGTTTGTTGGTTTGTTGGTTTATTTGTTTGTTGGTTTGTTGGTTTGTTGGTTTGTTGGTTTGTTGGTTTATTTGTTTGTTGGTTTGTTGGTTTGTTGGTTTGTTTGTTTGTTGGCTTGTTGGTTTGTTGGCTTGTTGGCTTGTTGGTTTGTTGGTTTGTTGGTTTGTTGGTTTGTTGGTTTGTTGGTTTTTTGGTTTGTTGGTTTATTTGTTTGTTGGTTTGTTGGCTTGTTGGTTTGTTGGTTTGTTGGTTTGTTGGTTTGTTGGTTTGTTGGCTTGGTGGTTTGTTGGTTTGTTGGTTTGTTGGCTTGTTGGCTTGTTGGTTTGTTGGCTTGTTGGTTTATTTGTTTGTTGGTTTGTTGGCTTGTTGGCTTTTTGGTTTGTTGGTTTGTTGGCTTGTTGGTTTGTTGGTTTGTTGGTTTTTTGGTTTGTTGGTTTGTTGGTTAGTTGGCTTGTTGGCTTATTGGTTTGTTAGTTTATTGGCTTGTTGGTTTGTTGGTTTGTTGGCTTGTTGGCTTGTTGCTTTGTTGGTTTGTTGGTTTGTTGGCTTGTTGGCTTGTTGGTTTGTTAGTTTGTTGGTTTTTTAGTTACTTGGTTTGTTGGTTTGTTGGTTTGTTGGCTTATTGGTTTGTTGGTTTGTTGGATTGTTGGTTTGTTGGTTTGTTAGCTTGTTGGCTTGTTGGTTTGTTAGTTTATTGGCTTTTTGGTTACTTGGTTTGTTGGTTTGCTGGTTTGTTGGCTTGTTGGTTTGTTGGTTTGTTGGTTTGTTGGCTTGTTGGTTTGTTGGTTTATTGGCTTGTTGGCTTGTTGGTTTGTTGGTTTGTTGGCTTGTTGGCTTGTTGGTTTGTTGGTTTGTTGGTTTGTTGGTTTGTTGGTTTGTTGGCTTGTTGGCTTGTTGGTTTGTTGGTTTGTTGGTTTGTTGGTTTATTTGTTTGTTGGTTTGTTGGCTTGTTGGTTTGTTGGCTTGTTGGTTTGTTGGCTTCTTGGTTTGTTGGCTTGTTGGCTTGTTGCTTTGTTGGTTTGTTGGTTTGTTGGCTTATTGGCTTGTTGGTTTGTTAGTTTGTTGGCTTTCTGGTTACTTGGTTTGTTGGTTTGTTGGTTTGTTGGCTTGTTGGTTTGTTGGCTTGTTGGTTTGTTGGTTTGTTGGCTTGTTGGCTTGTTGGTTTGTTGGTTTGTTGGTTTGTTGGCTTGTGTATTTGTTGGTTTGTTGGATTGTTGGCATGTTGGTTTGTTGGTTTGTTGGTTTGTTGGCTTGTTGGTTTGTTGGCTTGTTGGCTTGTTGCTTTGTTGGTTTGTTGGTTTGTTGGTTTGTTGGTTTGTTGGTTTGCTGGTTTGTTGGTTTGTTCGTTTGTTCGTTTGTTAGTTGATTGGTTTGTTGGTTTGTTGGTTTGTTGGTTTATTTGTTTGTTGGTTTGTTGGTTTGTTGGTTTGTTGGTTTATTTGTTTGTTAGTTTGTTGGTTTGTTGGTTTGTTGGCTTGTTGGTTTGTTGGCTTGTTGGCTTGTTGGTTTGTTGGTTTGTTGGTTTGTTGGTTTGTTGGTTTGTTGGATTTTTGGTTTGTTGGTTTATTTGTTTGTTGGTTTGTTGGCTTGTTGGTTTGTTGGTTTGTTGGTTTGTTGGTTTGTTGGTTTGTTGGTTTGTTGGCTTGGTGGTTTGTTGGTTTGTTGGTTTGTTGGCTTGTTGGCTTGTTGGTTTGTTGGCTTGTTGGTTTATTTGTTTGTTGGTTTGTTGGTTTGTTGGCTTGTGAGCTTGTTGGTTTGTTAGTTTGTTGGTTTGTTGGCTTGTTGGCTTGTTGGTTTGGTGGCTTGTTGGTTTATTTGTTTGTTGGTTTGTTGGCTTGTTGGTTTGTTGGTATGTTAGCTTGTTGGCTTGTTGGTTTGTTGGTTTCTGGCTTGATGGTTTGTTGGTTTGTTGGTTTGTTGGCTTGTTGGTTTGTTGGCTTGTTGGTTTGTTGGTTTGTTGGTTTGTTGGCTTGTTGGTTTGTTGGTTTGTTGGCTTGTATGCTTGTTGGTTTGTTGATTTGTTGGTTTGTTGGTTTGTTGGCTTGTTTGTTTGTTGGTTTGTTGGCTTGTTGGTTTGTTGGCTTGTTGGCTTGTTGGTTTGTTGGTTTGTTGGCTTGTTGGTTTGTTGGCTTGTTAGTTTGTTGGTTTGTTGCTTTGTTGACTTGTTGGCTTGTTGGTTTGTTGGTTTGTTGGTTTGTTGGTTTGTTCGTTTGTTGGTTTGTTGGTTAATTGGTTTGTTGGTTTGTTGGTTTAATGGTTTGTTGGTTTATTGGTTTATTTGTTTGTTGGTTTGTTGGTTTGTTGGTTTGTTGGTTTGTTGGTTTATTTGTTTGTTGGTTTGTTGGTTTGTTCGCTTGTTGGTTTGTTGGCTTGTTGGCTGGTTGGTTTGTTGGTTTGTTGGTTTGTTGGTTTGTTGGTTTTGTTGGTTTTCTGGTTTGTTGGTTTATTTGTTTGTTGACTTGTTGGCTTGTTGGTTTGTTGGTTTGTTGGTTTGTTGGTTTGTTGGCTTGTTGGTTTGTTGGTTTGTTGGTTTGTTGGCTTGTTGGCTTGTTGGCTTGTTGGTTTGTTGGTTTGTTGGTTTATTTGTTTGTTGGCTTGTTGGTTTGTTGGTTTGTTGGTTTGTTGGTTTGTTGGTTTGTTGGTTTGTTGGCTTGTTCGTTTGTTGGCTTGTTGGTTTGTTGGTTTGTTGGTTTGTTGGTTTGTTGGCTTGTTGGCTTGTTGGCTTGTTGGTTTGTTGGTTTGTTGGTTTGTTGGTTTGTTGGTTTGTTGGTTTTTTGGTTTGTTGGTTTGTTGGTTTGTTGGTTTGTTGGTTTGTTGGCTTGTTGGTTTGTTGGTTTGTTGGCTTGTTGGCTTGTTGGTTACTTAGTTTGTTGGTTTGTTGGTTTGTTGGCTTGTTGCTTTGTTGGTTTGTTGGTTTGTTGGCTTGTTGGTTTGTTGGCTTGTTGGCTTGTTGGTTTGTTGGCTTGTTGGTTTGTTGGTTTGTTGGTTTGTTGGCTTATTGGTTTGTTGGTTTGTTGGTTTGTTGGCTTGTTGGTTTGTTAGTTTGTTGGTTTGTTGGTTTGTGGGATTGTTGGTTTGTTGGTTTGTTGGCTTGGTGGTTTGTTGGTTTGTTGGTTTGTTCGCTTGTTGGCTTGTTGGTTTATTGGTTTGTTGGCTTGTTGGTTTGTTGGCTTGTTGGTTTGTTGGTTTGTTGGTTTGTTGACTTGTTGGCTTGTTGGTTTGTTGGTTTGTTGGCTTGTTGGTTACTTAGTTTGGTATTTTGTTGGCATGTTGGTTTTTTGGTTTGTTGGTTTGTTGGCTTGTTGGTTACTTAGTTTGTTGGTTTGTTGGTTTGTTGGCTTGTTGGTTTGTTGGTTTGTTGGCTTGTTGGTTTGTTGGTTTGTTGGTTTGTTGGTTTGTTGGCTTGTTCGTTTGTTGGCTTGTTCGTTTGTTGGTTTGTTGGCTTGTTGGCTTATTGGTTTGTTGGTTTGTTGGTTTGTTGGCTTGTTGGCTTGTTGGTTTGTTGGGTTGTTGGATTGTTAGTTTGTTGATTTATTGGCTTGTTGGCTTGTTGGTTTGTTGGTGTGTTGGTTTGTTGGTTTATTTTTTTGTTGGTTTGTTGGCTTGTTGGTTTGTTGGTTTGTTGGCTTGTTGGCTTGCTGGTTTGTTGGTTTGTTGGTTTTTTTGTTTGTTGGTTTGTTGGCTTGTTGTCTTGTTGGCTTGTTGGTTTGTTGGCTTGTTAGTTTGTTAGTTTGTTGGCTTTTTGGTTACTTGTTTTGTTGGTTTGTTGGTTTTTTGGTTTGTTGGTTTGTTGGCGTGTTGGTTTGTTGGTTTGTTAGTTTGTTGGCTTGATGGCTTTTTGGTTTGTTGGCTTGTTGGTTTGTTGGTTTGTTGGCTTGTTGGTTTGTCGGTTTGTTGGCTTGTTGGCTTGTTGCTTTGTTAGTTTGTTGGTTTATTGGCTTGTTGCTTGTTGGTTTGTTAGTTTGTTGGCTTTTTGGTTACTTAGTTTGCTGGTTTGTTGGCTTGTTGGTTTGTTGGCTTGTTGGTTTGTTGGTTTGTTGGTTTGTTGGCTTGTTGGCTTGTTGGCTTGTTGGTTTGTTGGTTTGTTGGTTTGTTGGTTTGTTGGTTTGTTGGTTTTTTGGTTTGTTGGTTTATTTGTTTGTTGGCTTGTTGGTTTGTTGGTTTGTTGGTTTGTTGGCTTGTTGGTTTGTTGGTTTGTTGGCTTGTTGGCTTGTTGGTTTGTTGGTTTGTTGGCTTGTTGGCTTGTTGGTTTGTTGGTTTGTTGGTTTTTTGGTTTGTTGGTTTGTTGGTTTGTTGGTTTGTTGGTTTAATGGTTTATTTGTTTGTTGGTTTGTTGGCTTGTTGGTTTGTTGGTTTGTTGGTTTGTTTGCTTGTTGGTTTGTTGGTTTGTTGGCTTGCTGGCTTGTTGCTTTGTTGGTTTGTTGGTTTGTGGGCTTGTTGGCTTGTTGGTTTGTTAGTTTATTGGCTTTTTGGTTACTTGGTTTGTTGGTTTGTTGGTTTGTTGGCTTGTTGGTTTGTTGGTTTGTTGGTTTGTTGGCTTGTTGGTTTGTTGGTTTGTTGGCTTTTTGGCTTGTTGGTTTGTTGGCTTGTTGGCTTGTTGGTTTGTTGGTTTGTTGGTTTGTTGGTTTGTTGGATTGTTGGCTTGTTGGCTTGTTGGTTTGTTGGTTTGTTGGTTTGTTGGTTTATTTGTTTGTTGGTTTGTTGGCTTGTTGGTTTGTTGGTTTGTTGGTTTGTTGGCTTGTTGGTTTGTTGGCTTGTTGGCTTGTTGTTTTGTTGGTTTGTTGGTTTGGTGGCTTATTGGCTTGTTGGTTTGTTAGTTTGTTGGCTTTCTGGTTACTTGGTTTGTTGGTTTGTTGGTTTGTTGGCTTGTTGGTTTGTTGGCTTGTTGGTTTGTTGGTTTGTTGGTTTGTTGGCTTGTTGGCTTGTTGGTTTGTTGGTTTGTTGGTTTGTTGGCTTGTGTGTTTGTTGGTTTGTTGGATTGTTGGCTTGTTGGTTTATTGGTTTGTTGGTTGGTTGGCTTGTTGGTTTGTTGGCTTGTTGCTTTGTTGCTTTGTTGGTTTGTTGGTTTGTTGGTTTGTTGGTTTGTTGGTTTGTTGGTTTGTTGGTTTGTTGGTTTGTTGGTTTGTTCGTTTGTTCGTTTGTTAGTTAATTGGTTTCTTGGTTTGTTGGTTTGTTGGTTTGTTGGTTTGTTGGTTTATTTGTTTGTTGGTTTGTTGGTTTGTTGGTTTGTTGGTTTGTTGGTTTATTTGTTTGTTGGTTTGTTGGTTTGTTGGTTTGTTGGCTTGTTGGTTTGTTGGCTTGTTGGCTTGTTGGTTTGTTAGTTTGTTGGTTTGTTGGTTTGTTGGTTTGTTGGTTTGTTGGTTTTTTGGTTTGTTGGTTTATTTGTTTGTTGGTTTGTTGGCTTGTTGGTTTGTTGGTTTGTTGGTTTGTTGGTTTGTGGGTTTGTTGGCTTGGTGGTTTGTTGGTTTGTTGGTTTGTTGACTTTTTGGCATGTTGGTTTGTTGGTTTGTTGGTTTGTTGGTTTGTTGGCTTGTTGGTTTGTTGGCTTGTTGGTTTGTTGGTTTGTTGGTTTGTTGGCTTGTTGGCTTGTTGGTTTGTTGGTTTGTTGGCTTGTTGGTTACTTAGTTTGTTGGTTTGTTGGCATGTTGGTTTGTTGGTTTGCTGCTTTGTTGGCTTGTTGGTTTGTTGGTTTGTTGGCTTGTTGGTTTGTTGGTTTGTTGGTTTGTTGGCTTGTTGGTTTGTTGGTTTGTTGGTTTGTTGACTTGTTGGCTTGTTGGTTTGTTGGTTTTTGGCTTATTGGTTTGTTGGTTTGTTGGTTTGTTGGCTTGTTGGTTTGTTGGCTTGTTGGTTGTTGGTTTGTTGGTTTGTTGGCTTGTTGGTTTGTTGGTTTGTTGGCTTGTTGGTTTGTTGATTTGTTGGTTTGTTGGTTTGTTGGCTTGTTGGTTTGTTGGTTTGTTGGCTTGCTGGTTTGTTGGCTTGTTGGTTTGTTGGTTTGTTGGCTTGTTGGTTTGTTGTCTTGTTAGTTTGTTGGTTTGTTGCTTTGTTGGCTTGTTGGCTTGTTGGTTTGTTGGTTTGTTGGTTTGTTGGTTTGTTGGTTTGTTCGTTTGTTGGTTTGTTGGTTAATTGGTTTGTTGGTTTGTTGGTTTGTTGGTTTGTTGGTTTATTGGTTTATTTGTTTGTTGGTTTGTTGGTTTCTTGGTTTGTTGGTATGTCGGTTTATTTGTTTGTTGGTTTGTTGGTTTGTTCGCTTGTTGGTTTGTTGGCTTGTTGGCTGGTTGGTTTGTTGGTTTGTTGGTTTGTTGGTTTGTTGGTTTTCTGGTTTGTTGGTTTATTTGTTTGTTGATTTGTTGGCTTGTTGGTTTGTTGGTTTGTTGGTTTGTTGGTTAGTTGGCTTGTTGGTTTGTTGGTTTGTTGTTTTGTTGGCTTGTTGGCTTGTTGGCTTGTTGGTTTGTTGGTTTGTTGGTTTATTTGTTTGTTGGTTTGTTGGCTTGTTGGTTTGTTGGTTTGTTGGTTTGTTGGTTTGTTGGTTTGTTGGCTTGTTTGTTTGTTGGCTTGTTGGTTTGTTGGTTTGTTGGTTTGTTGGTTTGTTGGCTTGTTGGCTTGTTGGTTTGTTGGTTTGTTCGTTTGTTGGTTTGTTGGTTTGTTGGTTTTTTGGTTTGTTGGTTTGTTGGTTTGTTGGTTTGTTGGCTTGTTGGTTTGTTGGTTTGTTGGCTTGTTGGCTTGTTGGTTACTTAGTTTGTTGGTTTGTTGGTTTGTTGGCTTGTTGGTTTGTTGGCTTGTTGCTTTGTTGGTTTGTTGGTTTGTTGGCTTGTTGGTTTGTTGGCTTGTTGGCTTGTTGGTTTGTTGGCTTGTTGGTTTGTTGGTTTGTTGGTTTGTTGGTTTATTTGTTTGTTGGTTTGTTGGCTTGTTGGTTTGTTGGTTTGTTGGTTTGTTGGCTTGTTGGTTTGTTGGCTTGTTGGCTTGTTGTTTTGTTGGTTTGTTGGTTTGTTGGCTTATTGGCTTGTTGGTTTGTTAGTTTGTTGGCTTTCTGGTTACTTGGTTTGTTGGTTTGTTGGTTTGTTGGCTTGTTGGTTTGTTGGCTTGTTGGTTTGTTGGTTTGTTGGTTTGTTGGCTTGTTGGCTTGTTGGTTTGTTGGTTTGTTGGTTTGTTGGCTTGTGTGTTTGTTGGTTTGTTGGATTGTTGGCTTGTTGGTTTATTGGTTTGTTGGTTGGTTGGCTTGTTGGTTTGTTGGCTTGTTGACTTGTTGCTTTGTTGGTTTGTTGGTTTGTTGGTTTGTTGGTTTGTTGTCTTGTTAGTTTGTTGGTTTGTTGCTTTGTTGGCTTGTTGGCTTGTTGGTTTGTTGGTTTGTTGGTTTGTTGGTTTGTTGGTTTGTTCGTTTGTTGGTTTGTTGGTTAATTGGTTTGTTGGTTTGTTGGTTTGTTGGTTTGTTGGTTTATTGGTTTATTTGTTTGTTGGTTTGTTGGTTTCTTGGTTTGTTGGTTTGTTGGTTTATTTGTTTGTTGGTTTGTTGGCTTGTTCGCTTGTTGGTTTGTTGGCTTGTTGGCTGGTTGGTTTGTTGGTTTGTTGGTTTGTTGGTTTGTTGGTTTGTTGGTTTGTTGGTTTTCTGGTTTGTTGGTTTATTTGTTTGTTGATTTGTTGGCTTGTTGGTTTGTTGGTTTGTTGGTTTGTTGGTTTGTTGGCTTGTTGGTTTGTTGGTTTGTTGTTTTGTTGGCTTGTTGGCTTGTTGGCTTGTTGGTTTGTTGGTTTGTTGGTTTATTTGTTTGTTGGTTTGTTGGCTTGTTGGTTTGTTGGTTTGTTGGTTTGTTGGTTTGTTGGTTTGTTGGCTTGTTTGTTTGTTGGCTTGTTGGTTTGTTGGTTTGTTGGTTTGTTGGTTTGTTGGCTTGTTGGCTTGTTGGTTTGTTGGTTTGTTCGTTTGTTGGTTTGTTGGTTTGTTGGTTTTTTGGTTTGTTGGTTTGTTGGTTTGTTGGTTTGTTGGCTTGTTGGTTTGTTGGTTTGTTGGCTTGTTGGCTTGTTGGTTACTTAGTTTGTTGGTTTGTTGGTTTGTTGGCTTGTTGGTTTGTTGGCTTATTGCTTTGTTGGTTTGTTGGTTTGTTGGCTTGTTGGTTTGTTGGCTTGTTGGCTTGTTGGTTTGTTGGCTTGTTGGTTTGTTGGTTTGTTGGTTTGTTGGCTTATTGGTTTGTTGGTTTGTTGGCTTGTTGGCTTGTTGGTTTGTTAGTTTGTTGGTTTGTTGGTTTGTGGGATTGTTGGTTTGTTGGTTTGTTGGCTTGGTGGTTTGTTGGTTTGTTGGTTTGTTCGCTTGTTGGCTTGTTGGTTTATTGGTTTGTTGGCTTGTTGGCTTGTTGGTTTGTTAGTTTATTGGCTTTTTGGTTACTTGGTTTGTTGGTTTGTTGGTTTGTTGGCTTGTTGGTTTGTTGGTTTGTTGGTTTGTTGGCTTGTTGGTTTGTTGGTTTGTTGGCTTTTTGGCTTGTTGGTTTGTTGGCTTGTTGGCTTGTTGGTTTGTTGGTTTGTTGGTTTGTTGGATTGTTGGCTTGTTGGCTTGTTGGTTTGTTGGTTTGTTGGTTTGTTGGTTTATTTGTTTGTTGGTTTGTTGGCTTGTTGGTTTGTTGGTTTGTTGGTTTGTTGGCTTGTTGGTTTGTTGGCTTGTTGGCTTGTTGTTTTGTTGGTTTGTTGGTTTGTTGGCTTATTGGCTTGTTGGTTTGTTAGTTTGTTGGCTTTCTGGTTACTTGGTTTGTTGGTTTGTTGGTTTGTTGGCTTGTTGGTTTGTTGGCTTGTTGGTTTGTTGGTTTGTTGGTTTGTTGGCTTGTTGGCTTGTTGGTTTGTTGGTTTGTTGGTTTGTTGGCTTGTGTGTTTGTTGGTTTGTTGGATTGTTGGCTTGTTGGTTTATTGGTTTGTTGGTTGGTTGGCTTGTTGGTTTGTTGGCTTGTTGACTTGTTGCTTTGTTGGTTTGTTGGTTTGTTGGTTTGTTGGTTTGTTGGTTTGTTGGTTTGTTGGTTTGTTGGTTTGTTGGTTTGTTGGATTGTTGGCTTGTTGGCTTGTTGGTTTGTTGGTTTGTTGGTTTGTTGGTTTATTTGTTTGTTGGTTTGTTGGCTTGTTGGTTTGTTGGTTTGTTGGTTTGTTGGCTTGTTGGTTTGTTGGCTTGTTGGCTTGTTGTTTTGTTGGTTTGTTGGTTTGTTGGCTTATTGGCTTGTTGGTTTGTTAGTTTGTTGGCTTTCTGGTTACTTGGTTTGTTGGTTTGTTGGTTTGTTGGCTTGTTGGTTTGTTGGCTTGTTGGTTTGTTGGTTTGTTGGTTTGTTGGCTTGTTGGCTTGTTGGTTTGTTGGTTTGTTGGTTTGTTGGCTTGTGTGTTTGTTGGTTTGTTGGATTGTTGGCTTGTTGGTTTATTGGCTTGTTGGTTTGTTGGTTTGTTGGTTTGTTGGCTTGTTGGTTTGTTGGCTTGTTGGCTTGTTGTTTTGTTTGTTTGTTGGTTTGTTGGCTTATTGGCTTGTTGGTTTGTTAGTTTGTTGGCTTTCTGGTTACTTGGTTTGTTGGTTTGTTGGTTTGTTGGCTTGTTGGTTTGTTGGCTTGTTGGTTTGTTGGTTTGTTGGTTTGTTGGCTTGTTGGTTTGTTGGCTTGTTGGTTTGTTGGTTTGTTGGTTTGTTGGCTTGTTGGCTTGTTGGTTTGTTGGTTTGTTGGCTTGTGTGTTTGTTGGTTTGTTGGATTGTTGGCTTGTTGGTTTATTGGTTTGTTGGTTGGTTGGCTTGTTGGTTTGTTGGCTTGTTGACTTGTTGCTTTGTTGGTTTGTTGGTTTGTTGGTTTGTTGGCTTGTTGGCTTGTTGGTTTGTTGGTTTGTTGGTTTGTTGGCTTGTGTGTTTGTTGGTTTGTTGGATTGTTGGCTTGTTGGTTTATTGGTTTGTTGGTTGGTTGGCTTGTTGGTTTGTTGGCTTGTTGACTTGTTGCTTTGTTGGTTTGTTGGTTTGTTGGCTTGTTGGCTTGTTGGTTTGTTGGTTTGTTGGTTTGTTGGCTTGCGTGTTTGTTGGTTTGTTGGATTGTTGGCTTGTTGGTTTATTGGTTTGTTGGTTTGTTGGTTTGTTGGTTTGTTGGTTTGTTGGTTTATTTGTTTGTTGGTTTGTTGGTTTGTTGGTTTGTTGGTTTGTTGGTTTGTTGGTTTATTTGTTTGTTGGTTTGTTGGTTTGTTGGTTTGTTGGCTTGTTGGTTTGTTGGCTTGTTGGCTTGTTGGTTTGTTAGTTTGCTGGTTTGTTGGTTTGTTGGTTTGTTGGTTTGTTGGTTTTTTGGTTTGTTGGTTTATTTGTTTGTTGGTTTGTTGGCTTGTTGGTTTGTTGGTTTGTTGGTTTGTTGGTTTGTGGGTTTGTTGGCTTGGTGGTTTGTTGGTTTGTTGGTTTGTTGGCTTGTTGGCATGTTGGTTTGTTGGTTTGTTGGTTTGTTGGTTTGTTGGCTTGTTGGTTTGTTGGCTTGTTGGTTTGTTGGTTTGTTGGTTTGTTGGCTTGTTGGCTTGTTGGTTTGTTGGTTTGTTGGCTTGTTGGTTACTTAGTTTGTTGGTTTGTTGGCATGTTGGTTTGTTGGTTTGCTGCTTTGTTGGCTTGTTGGTTTGTTGGTTTGTTGGCTTGTTGGTTTGTTGGTTTGTTGGTTTGTTGGCTTGTTGGTTTGTTGGTTTGTTGGTTTGTTGACTTGTTGGCTTGTTGGTTTGTTGGTTTTTGGCTTATTGGTTTGTTGGTTTGTTGGTTTGTTGGCTTGTTGGTTTGTTGGCTTGTTGGTTTGTTGGTTTGTTGGCTTGTTGGTTTGTTGGTTTGTTGGCTTGTTGGTTTGTTGATTTGTTGGTTTGTTGGTTTGTTGGCTTGTTGGTTTGTTGGTTTGTTGGCTTGCTGGTTTGTTGGCTTGTTGGTTTGTTGGTTTGTTGGCTTGTTGGTTTGTTGTCTTGTTAGTTTGTTGGTTTGTTGCTTTGTTGGCTTGTTGGCTTGTTGGTTTGTTGGTTTGTTGGTTTGTTGGTTTGTTGGTTTGTTCGTTTGTTGGTTTGTTGGTTAATTGGTTTGTTGGTTTGTTGGTTTGTTGGTTTGTTGGTTTATTGGTTTATTTGTTTGTTGGTTTGTTGGTTTCTTGGTTTGTTGGTTTGTTGGTTTATTTGTTTGTTGGTTTGTTGGTTTGTTCGCTTGTTGGTTTGTTGGCTTGTTGGCTGGTTGGTTTGTTGGTTTGTTGGTTTGTTGGTTTGTTGGTTTGTTGGTTTGTTGGTTTTCTGGTTTGTTGGTTTATTTGTTTGTTGATTTGTTGGCTTGTTGGTTTGTTGGTTTGTTGGTTTGTTGGTTTGTTGGCTTGTTGGTTTGTTGGTTTGTTGTTTTGTTGGCTTGTTGGCTTGTTGGCTTGTTGGTTTGTTGGTTTGTTGGTTTATTTGTTTGTTGGTTTGTTGGCTTGTTGGTTTGTTGGTTTGTTGGTTTGTTGGTTTGTTGGTTTGTTGGCTTGTTTGTTTGTTGGCTTGTTGGTTTGTTGGTTTGTTGGTTTGTTGGTTTGTTGGCTTGTTGGCTTGTTGGTTGTTGGTTTGTTCGTTTGTTGGTTTGTTGGTTTGTTGGTTTTTTGGTTTGTTGGTTTGTTGGTTTGTTGGTTTGTTGGCTTGTTGGTTTGTTGGTTTGTTGGCTTGTTGGCTTGTTGGTTACTTAGTTTGTTGGTTTGTTGGTTTGTTGGCTTGTTGGTTTGTTGGCTTGTTGCTTTGTTGGTTTGTTGGTTTGTTGGCTTGTTGGTTTGTTGGCTTGTTGGCTTGTTGGTTTGTTGGCTTGTTGGCTTGTTGGTTTGTTGGCTTGTTGGCTTGTTGGTTTGTTGGTTTGTTGGTTTGTTGGCTTGTGTGTTTGTTGGTTTGTTGGATTGTTGGCTTGTTGGTTTATTGGTTTGTTGGTTGGTTGGCTTGTTGGTTTGTTGGCTTGTTGACTTGTTGCTTTGTTGGTTTGTTGGTTTGTTGGCTTGTTGGCTTGTTGGTTTGTTGGTTTGTTGGTTTGTTGGCTTGTGTGTTTGTTGGTTTGTTGGATTGTTGGCTTGTTGGTTTATTGGTTTGTTGGTTTGTTGGTTTGTTGGTTTGTTGGTTTGTTGGTTTATTTGTTTGTTGGTTTGTTGGTTTGTTGGTTTGTTGGTTTGTTGGTTTGTTGGTTTATTTGTTTGTTGGTTTGTTGGTTTGTTGGTTTGTTGGCTTGTTGGTTTGTTGGCTTGTTGGCTTGTTGGTTTGTTAGTTTGTTGGTTTGTTGGTTTGTTGGTTTGTTGGTTTGTTGGTTTTTTGGTTTGTTGGTTTATTTGTTTGTTGGTTTGTTGGCTTGTTGGTTTGTTGGTTTGTTGGTTTGTTGGTTTGTGGGTTTGTTGGCTTGGTGGTTTGTTGGTTTGTTGGTTTGTTGGCTTGTTGGCATGTTGGTTTGTTGGTTTGTTGGTTTGTTGGTTTGTTGGCTTGTTGGTTTGTTGGCTTGTTGGTTTGTTGGTTTGTTGGTTTGTTGGCTTGTTGGCTTGTTGGTTTGTTGGTTTGTTGGCTTGTTGGTTACTTAGTTTGTTGGTTTGTTGGCATGTTGGTTTGTTGGTTTGCTGCTTTGTTGGCTTGTTGGTTTGTTGGTTTGTTGGCTTGTTGGTTTGTTGGTTTGTTGGTTTGTTGGCTTGTTGGTTTGTTGGTTTGTTGGTTTGTTGACTTGTTGGCTTGTTGGTTTGTTGGTTTTTGGCTTATTGGTTTGTTGGTTTGTTGGTTTGTTGGCTTGTTGGTTTGTTGGCTTGTTGGTTTGTTGGTTTGTTGGTTTGTTGGCTTGTTGGTTTGTTGGTTTGTTGGCTTGTTGGTTTGTTGATTTGTTGGTTTGTTGGTTTGTTGGCTTGTTGGTTTGTTGGTTTGTTGGCTTGCTGGTTTGTTGGCTTGTTGGTTTGTTGGTTTGTTGGCTTGTTGGTTTGTTGTCTTGTTAGCTTGTTGGTTTGTTGCTTTGTTGGCTTGTTGGCTTGTTGGTTTGTTGGTTTGTTGGTTTGTTGGTTTGTTGGTTTGTTCGTTTGTTGGTTTGTTGGTTAATTGGTTTGTTGGTTTGTTGGTTTGTTGGTTTGTTGGTTTATTGGTTTATTTGTTTGTTGGTTTGTTGGTTTCTTGGTTTGTTGGTTTGTTGGTTTATTTGTTTGTTGGTTTGTTGGTTTGTTCGCTTGTTGGTTTGTTGGCTTGTTGGCTGGTTGGTTTGTTGGTTTGTTGGTTTGTTGGTTTGTTGGTTTGTTGGTTTGTTGGTTTTCTGGTTTGTTGGTTTATTTGTTTGTTGATTTGTTGGCTTGTTGGTTTGTTGGTTTGTTGGTTTGTTGGTTTGTTGGCTTGTTGGTTTGTTGGTTTGTGTGTTTGTTGGTTTGTTGGATTGTTGGCTTGTTGGTTTATTGGTTTGTTGGTTGGTTGGCTTGTTGGTTTGTTGGCTTGTTGACTTGTTGCTTTGTTGGTTTGTTGGTTTGTTGGCTTGTTGGCTTGTTGGTTTGTTGGTTTGTTGGTTTGTTGGCTTGTGTGTTTGTTGGTTTGTTGGATTGTTGGCTTGTTGGTTTATTGGTTTGTTGGTTTGTTGGTTTGTTGGTTTGTTGGTTTGTTGGTTTATTTGTTTGTTGGTTTGTTGGTTTGTTGGTTTGTTGGTTTGTTGGTTTGTTGGTTTATTTGTTTGTTGGTTTGTTGGTTTGTTGGTTTGTTGGCTTGTTGGTTTGTTGGCTTGTTGGCTTGTTGGTTTGTTAGTTTGTTGGTTTGTTGGTTTGTTGGTTTGTTGGTTTGTTGGTTTTTTGGTTTGTTGGTTTATTTGTTTGTTGGTTTGTTGGCTTGTTGGTTTGTTGGTTTGTTGGTTTGTTGGTTTGTGGGTTTGTTGGCTTGGTGGTTTGTTGGTTTGTTGGTTTATTGGCTTGTTGGCATGTTGGTTTGTTGGTTTGTTGGTTTGTTGGTTTGTTGGCTTGTTGGTTTGTTGGCTTGTTGGTTTGTTGGTTTGTTGGTTTGTTGGCTTGTTGGCTTGTTGGTTTGTTGGTTTGTTGGCTTGTTGGTTACTTAGTTTGTTGGTTTGTTGGCATGTTGGTTTGTTGGTTTGCTGCTTTGTTGGCTTGTTGGTTTGTTGGTTTGTTGGCTTGTTGGTTTGTTGGTTTGTTGGTTTGTTGGCTTGTTGGTTTGTTGGTTTGTTGGTTTGTTGACTTGTTGGCTTGTTGGTTTGTTGGTTTTTGGCTTATTGGTTTGTTGGTTTGTTGGTTTGTTGGCTTGTTGGTTTGTTGGCTTGTTGGTTTGTTGGTTTGTTGGTTTGTTGGCTTGTTGGTTTGTTGGTTTGTTGGCTTGTTGGTTTGTTGATTTGTTGGTTTGTTGGTTTGTTGGCTTGTTGGTTTGTTGGTTTGTTGGCTTGCTGGTTTGTTGGCTTGTTGGTTTGTTGGTTTGTTGGCTTGTTGGTTTGTTGTCTTGTTAGTTTGTTGGTTTGTTGCTTTGTTGGCTTGTTGGCTTGTTGGTTTGTTGGTTTGTTGGTTTGTTGGTTTGTTGGTTTGTTCGTTTGTTGGTTTGTTGGTTAATTGGTTTGTTGGTTTGTTGGTTTGTTGGTTTGTTGGTTTATTGGTTTATTTGTTTGTTGGTTTGTTGGTTTCTTGGTTTGTTGGTTTGTTGGTTTATTTGTTTGTTGGTTTGTTGGTTTGTTCGCTTGTTGGTTTGTTGGCTTGTTGGCTGGTTGGTTTGTTGGTTTGTTGGTTTGTTGGTTTGTTGGTTTGTTGGTTTGTTGGTTTTCTGGTTTGTTGGTTTATTTGTTTGTTGATTTGTTGGCTTGTTGGTTTGTTGGTTTGTTGGTTTGTTGGTTTGTTGGCTTGTTGGTTTGTTGGTTTGTTGTTTTGTTGGCTTGTTGGCTTGTTGGCTTGTTGGTTTGTTGGTTTGTTGGTTTATTTGTTTGTTGGTTTGTTGGCTTGTTGGTTTGTTGGTTTGTTGGTTTGTTGGTTTGTTGGTTTGTTGGCTTGTTTGTTTGTTGGCTTGTTGGTTTGTTGGTTTGTTGGTTTGTTGGTTTGTTGGTTTGTTGGCTTGTTGGCTTGTTGGCTTGTTGGTTTGTTGGTTTGTTGGTTTGTTCGTTTGTTGGTTTGTTGGTTTGTTGGTTTTTTGGTTTGTTGGTTTGTTGGTTTGTTGGTTTGTTGGCTTGTTGGTTTGTTGGTTTGTTGGCTTGTTGGCTTGTTGGTTACTTAGTTTGTTGGTTTGTTGGTTTGTTGGCTTGTTGGTTTGTTGGCTTGTTGCTTTGTTGGTTTGTTGGTTTGTTGGCTTGTTGGTTTGTTGGCTTGTTGGCTTGTTGGTTTGTTGGCTTGTTGGTTTGTTGGTTTGTTGGTTTGTTGGCTTATTGGTTTGTTGGTTTGTTGGCTTGTTGGCTTGTTGGTTTGTCAGTTTGTTGGTTTGTTGGTTTGTGGGATTGTTGGTTTGTTGGTTTGTTGGCTTGGTGGTTTGTTGGTTTGTTGGTTTGTTCGCTTGTTGGCTTGTTGGTTTATTGGTTTGTTGGCTTGTTGGTTTGTTGGCTTGTTGGTTTGTTGGTTTGTTGGTTTGTTGGTTTGTTGGCTTGTTGGCTTGTTGGTTTGTTGGTTTGTTGGTTTGTTGGTTTATTTGTTTGTTGGTTTGTTGGCTTGTTGGTTTGTTGGTTTGTTGGTTTGTTCGTTTGTTCGTTTGTTAGTTAATTGGTTTCTTGTTTTGTTGGTTTGTTGGTTTGTTGGTTTGTTGGTTTATTTGTTTGTTGGTTTGTTGGTTTGTTGGTTTGTTGGTTTGTTGGTTTGTTTGTTTATTTGTTTGTTGGTTTGTTGGTTTGTTGGCTTGTTGGTTTGTTGGCTTGTTGGCTTGTTGGTTTGTTAGTTTGTTAGTTTGTTGGTTTGTTGGTTTGTTGGTGTGTTGGTTTTTTGGTTTGTTGGTTTATTTGTTTGTTGGTTTGTTGGCTTGTTGGTTTGTTGGTTTGTTGGTTTGTTGGTTTGTTGGTTTGTTGGCTTGGTGGTTTGTTGGTTTGTTGGTTTGTTGGCTTGTTGGCATGTTGGTTTGTTGGTTTGTTGGTTTATTTTTTTGTTGGTTTGTTGGCTTGTTGGTTTGTTGGTTTGTTGGTTTGTTGGCTTGTTGGTTTGTTGGTTTGTTGGCTTGTTGGCTTGTTGGTTTGTTGGTTTGTTGGCTTGTTGGCTTGTTGGCTTGTTGGTTTGTTGGTTTGTTGGTTTGTTGGTTTGTTGGCTTGTTGGCTTGTTGGTTTGTTGGTTTGTTGGTTTGTTGGTTTATTTTTTTGTTGGTTTGTTGGTTTGTTGGTTTGTTGGTTTGTTGGTTTGTTGGTTTATTTGTTTGTTGGTTTGTTGGTTTGTTGGCTTGTTGGTTTGTTGGCTTGTTGGCTTGTTGGTTTGTTAGTTTGTTGGTTTGTTGGTTTGTTGGTTTGTTGGTTTGTTGGTTTTTTGGTTTGTTGGTTTATTTGTTTGTTGGTTTGTTGGCTTGTTGGTTTGTTGGTTTGTTGGTTTGTTGGTTTGTTGGTTTGTTGGCTTGGTGGTTTGTTGGTTTGTTGGTTTGTTGGCTTGTTGGCATGTTGGTTTGTTGGTTTGTTGGTTTATTTTTTTGTTGGTTTGTTGGCTTGTTGGTTTGTTGGTTTGTTGGTTTGTTGGCTTGTTGGTTTGTTGGTTTGTTGGCTTGTTAGCTTGTTGGTTTGTTGGTTTGTTGGTTTTTTGGTTTGGTGGTTTGTTGGTTTGTTGGTTTGTTGGTTTGTTGGTTTATTTGTTTGTTGGTTTGTTGGCTTGTTGGTTTGTTGGTTTGTTGGTTTGTTGGCTTGTTGGTTTGTTTGTTTGTTAGTTTGTTGGTTTGTTGGTTTGTTGGGTTTTTGGTTTGTTGGCTTGTTGGCTTGTTGGTTTGTTGGTTTGTTGGTTTGTTGGTTTGTTGGTTTGTTGGTTTTTTGGTTTGTTGGTTTATTTGTTTGTTGGTTTGTTGGCTTGTTGGTTTGTTGGTTTGTTGGTTTGTTGGTTTGTTGGTTTGTTGGCTTGGTGGTTTGTTAGTTTGTTGGTTTGTTGGCTTGTTGGCTTGTTGGTTTGTTGGCTTGTTGGTTTATTTGTTTGTTGGTTTGTTGGTTTGTTGGTTTGTTGGCTTGTTGGCTTGTTGGTTTGTTAGTTTATTGGCTTTTTGGTTACTTGGTTTGTTGGTTTGCTGGTTTGTTGGCTTGTTGGTTTGTTGGTTTGTTGGTTTGTTGGCTTGTTGGTTTGTTGGTTTGTTGGCTTGTTGGCTTGTTGGTTTGTTGGTTTGTTGGCTTGTTGGCTTGGTGGTTTGTTGGTTTGTTGGTTTGTTGGCTTGTTGGCTTGTTGGTTTGTTGGCTTGTTGGTTTATTTGTTTGTTGGTTTGTTGGTTTGTTGGTTTGTTGGCTTGTTGGCTTGTTGGTTTGTTAGTTTATTGGCTTTTTGGTTACTTGGTTTGTTGGTTTGCTGGTTTGTTGGCTTGTTGGTTTGTTGGTTTGTTGGTTTGTTGGCTTGTTGGTTTGTTGGTTTGTTGGCTTGTTGGCTTGTTGGTTTGTTGGTTTGTTGGCTTGTTGGCTTGTTGGCTTGTTGGTTTGTTCGTTTGTTGGTTTGTTGGTTTGTTGGCTTGTTGGCTTGTTGGTTTGTTGGTTTGTTGGTTTGTTGGTTTATTTGTTTGTTGGTTTGTTGGTTTGTTGGTTTGTTGGTTTGTTGGTTTGTTGGTTTATTTGTTTGTTGGTTTGTTGGTTTGTTGGCTTGTTGGTTTGTTGGCTTGTTGGCTTGTTGGTTTGTTAGTTTGTTGGTTTGTTGGTTTGTTGGTTTGTTGGTTTGTTGGTTTTTTAGTTTGTTGGTTTATTTGTTTGTTGGTTTGTTGGCTTGTTGGTTTGTTGGTTTGTTGGTTTGTTGGTTTGTTGGTTTGTTGGCTTGGTGGTTTGTTGGTTTGTTGGTTTGTTGGCTTGTTGGCATGTTGGTTTGTTGGTTTGTTGGTTTATTTTTTTGTTGGTTTGTTGGCTTGTTGGTTTGTTGGTTTGTTGGCTTGTTGGCATGTTGGTTTGTTGGTTTGTTGGTTTATTTTTTTGTTGGTTTGTTGGCTTGTTGGTTTGTTAGTTTGTTGGCTTTCTGGTTACTTGGTTTGTTGGTTTGTTGGTTTGTTGGCTTGTTGGTTTGTTGGCTTGTTGGTTTGTTGGTTTGTTGGCTTGTTGGCTTGTTGGTTTGTTGGTTTGTTGGTTTGTTGGCTTGTGTATTTGTTGGTTTGTTGGATTGTTGGCATGTTGGTTTGTTGGTTTGTTGGTTTGTTGGCTTGTTGGTTTGTTGGCTTGTTGGTTTGTTGGCTTGTTGGCTTGTTGGTTTGTTGGTTTGTTGGCTTGTTGGTTTGTTGGTTTGTTGGTTTTTTGGTTTGTTGGTTTGTTGGTTAGTTGGCTTGTTGGCTTGTTGGTTTGTTAGTTTATTGGCTTGTTGGTTTGTTGGTTTGTTGGCTTGTTGGCTTGTTGCTTTGTTGGTTTGTTGGTTTGTTGGCTTGTTGGCTTGTTGGTTTGTTAGTTTGTTGGTTTTTTAGTTACTTGGTTTGTTGGTTTGTTGGTTTGTTGGTTTGTTGGCTTATTGGTTTGTTGGTTTGTTGGATTGTTGGTTTGTTGGTTTGTTAGCTTGTTGGCTTGTTGGTTTGTTGGTTTGTTGGTTTGTTGGTTTGTTGGTTTGTTGGTTTGTTGGTTTGTTCGTTTGTTGGTTTTTTGGTTTGTTGGTTTGTTTTTTTGTTGGCTTGTTGGTTTGTTGGTTTGTTGGCTTGTTGGCTTGTTGGTTACTTAGTTTGTTGGTTTGTTGGCTTGTTGGTTTCTTGGCTTGTTGCCTTGTAGGTTTGTTGGTTTGTTGGCTTGTTGGTTTGTTGGCTTGTTGGTTTGTTGGCTAGTTGGTTTGTTGGTTTATTGGTTTGTTGGCTTGTTCGTTTGTTGGTTTGTTGGCTTGTTGGCTTGTTGGTTTGTTGGTTTGTTGGTTTGTTGGTTTGTTGGTTTGTTGGCTTGTTGGTTTGTTGGTTTGTGGGCTTGTTGGTTTGTTGGTTTGTTGGTTTGTTGGCTTGTTGGCTTGTTGGTTTGTTGGTTTGTTGGCTTGTTGGTTTGTTGGCTTGTTGGTTTGTTGGTTTGTTGGTTTGTTGGCTTGTTGGCTTGTTGGTTTGTTAGTTTGTTGGCTTGTTGGTTACTTAGTTTGTTGGTTTGTTGGCATGTTGGTTTGTTGGTTTGCTGCTTTGTTGGCTTGTTGGTTTGTTGGTTTGTTGGCTTGTTGGTTTGTTGGTTTGTTGGCTTGTTGGTTTGTTGGTTTGTTGGCTTGTTGGCATGTTGGTTTGTTGATTTGTTGGTTTATTTTTTTGTTGGTTTGTTGGCTTGTTGGTTTGTTAGTTTGTTGGCTTTCTGGTTACTTGGTTTGTTGGTTTGTTGGTTTGTTGGCTTGTTGGTTTGTTGGCTTGTTGGTTTGTTGGTTTGTTGGCTTGTTGGCTTGTTGGTTTGTTGGTTTGTTGGTTTGTTGGCTTGTGTATTTGTTGGTTTGTTGGATTGTTGGCATGTTGGTTTGTTGGTTTGTTGGTTTGTTGGCTTGTTGGTTTGTTGGCTTGTTGGTTTGTTGGCTTGTTGGCTTGTTGGTTTGTTGGTTTGTTGGCTTGTTGGTTTGTTGGTTTGTTGGTTTTTTGGTTTGTTGGTTTGTTGGTTAGTTGGCTTGTTGGCTTGTTGGTTTGTTAGTTTATTGGCTTGTTGGTTTGTTGGTTTGTTGGCTTGTTGGCTTGTTGCTTTGTTGGTTTGTTGGTTTGTTGGCTTGTTGGCTTGTTGGTTTGTTAGTTTGTTGGTTTTTTAGTTACTTGGTTTGTTGGTTTGTTGGTTTGTTGGCTTATTGGTTTGTTGGTTTGTTGGATTGTTGGTTTGTTGGTTTGTTAGCTTGTTGGTTTGTTGGTTTGTTGGTTTGTTGGTTTGTTGGTTTGTTCGTTTGTTGGTTTTTTGGTTTGTTGGTTTGTTTTTTTGTTGGCTTGTTGGTTTGTTGGTTTGTTGGCTTGTTGGCTTGTTGGTTACTTAGTTTGTTGGTTTGTTGGCTTGTTGGTTTCTTGGCTTGTTGCCTTGTAGGTTTGTTGGTTTGTTGGCTTGTTGGTTTGTTGGCTTGTTGGTTTGTTGGCTAGTTGGTTTGTTGGTTTATTGGTTTGTTGGCTTGTTCGTTTGTTGGTTTGTTGGCTTGTTGGCTTGTGGGTTTGTTGGTTTGTTGGTTTGTTGGTTTGTTGGTTTGTTGGTTTGTTGGCTTGTTGGTTTGTTGGTTTGTGGGCTTGTTGGTTTGTTGGTTTGTTGGTTTGTTGGCTTGTTGGCTTGTTGGTTTGTTGGTTTGTTGGCTTGTTGGTTTGTTGGCTTGTTGGTTTGTTGGTTTGTTGGTTTGTTGGCTTGTTGGCTTGTTGGTTTGTTAGTTTGTTGGCTTGTTGGTTACTTAGTTTGTTGGTTTGTTGGCATGTTGGTTTGTTGGTTTGCTGCTTTGTTGGCTTGTTGGTTTGTTGGTTTGTTGGCTTGTTGGTTTGTTGGTTTGTTGGTTTGTTGGCTTGTTGGTTTGTTGGTTTGTTGGTTTGTTGACTTGTTGGCTTGTTGGTTTGTTGGTTTTTGGCTTATTGGTTTGTTGGTTTGTTGGTTTGTTGGCTTGTTGGTTTGTTGGCTTGTTGGTTTGTTGGTTTGTTGGTTTGTTGGCTTGTTGGTTTGTTGGTTTGTTGGCTTGTTGGCTTGTTGGTTTGTTGATTTGTTGGTTTGTTGGTTTGTTGGCTTGTTGGTTTGTTGGTTTGTTGGCTTGCTGGTTTGTTGGCTTGTTGGCTTGTTGGTTTGTTGGTTTGTTGGCTTGTTGGTTTGTTGTCTTGTTAGTTTGTTGGTTTGTTGCTTTGCTGGCTTGTTGGCTTGTTGGTTTGTTGGTTTGTTGGTTTGTTGGTTTGCTGGTTTGTTCGTTTGTTGGTTTGTTGGTTAATTGGTTTGTTGGTTTGTTGGTTTGTTCGCTTGTTGGTTTGTTGGCTTGTTGGCTGGTTGGTTTGTTGGTTTGTTGGTTTGTTGGTTTGTTGGTTTGTTGGTTTGTTGGTTTTCTGGTTTGTTGGCTTGTTGGTTTGTTGGTTTGTTGGTTTGTTGGCTTGTTGGCTTGTTGGTTTGTTGGTTTGTTGGCTTGTTGGCTTGGTGGTTTGTTGGTTTGTTGGTTTGTTGGCTTGTTGGCTTGTTGGTTTGTTGGCTTGTTGGTTTATTTGTTTGTTGGTTTGTTGGTTTGTTGGTTTGTTGGCTTGTTGGCTTGTTGGTTTGTTAGTTTATTGGCTTTTTGGTTACTTGGTTTGTTGGTTTGCTGGTTTGTTGGTTTGTTGGTTTGTTGGTTTGTTGGCTTGTTGGTTTGTTGGTTTGTTGGTTTGTTGGCTTGTTGGTTTGTTGGCTTGTTGGTTTGTTGGTTTGTTGGTTTGTTGGCTTGTTGGCTTGTTGGTTTGTTAGTTTGTTGGTTTGTTGGCTTGTGTGTTTGTTGGTTTGTTGGATTGTTATCTTGTTGGTTTATTGGTTTGTTGGTTGGTTGGCTTGTTGCTTTGTTGGCTTGTTGACTTGTTGCTTTGTTGGTTTGTTGGTTTGTTGGTTTGTTGGTTTGTTGGTTTGTTGGTTTGTTGGTTTGTTGGTTTGTTGGTTTGTTGGTTTGTTGGTTTGTTCGTTTGTTCGTTTGTTAGTTAATTGGTTTCTTGGTTTGTTGGTTTGTTGGTTTTTGGTTTGTTGGTTTATTTGTTTGTTGGTTTGTTGGTTTGTTGGTTTGTTGGTTTGTTGGTTTGTTGGTTTATTTGTTTGTTGGTTTGTTGGTTTGTTGGTTTGTTGGCTTGTTGGTTTGTTGGCTTGTTGGCTTGTTGGTTTGTTAGTTTGTTGGTTTGTTGGTTTGTTGGTTTGTTGGTTTGTTGGTTTTTTGGTTTGTTGGTTTATTTGTTTGTTGGTTTGTTGGCTTGTTGGTTTGTTGGTTTGTTGGTTTGTTGGTTTGTGGGTTTGTTGGCTTGGTGGTTTGTTGGTTTGTTGGTTTGTTGGCTTGTTGGCATGTTGGTTTGTTGGTTTGTTGGTTTATTTTTTTGTTGGTTTGTTGGCTTGTTGGTTTGTTGGTTTGTTGGTTTGTTGGCTTGTTGGTTTGTTGGTTTGCTGGTTTTTTGGTTTGTTGGTTTGTTGGTTTGTTGGCTTGTTGGCTTGTTGGTTTGTTGGTTTGTTGGCTTGCTGGTTTGTTGGTTTGTTGGCTTGTTGGCTTGTTGCTTTGTTGGTTTGTTGGTTTGTTGGCTTGTTGGCTTGTTGGTTTGTTAGTTTGTTGGCTTTTTAGTTACTTGGTTTGTTGGTTTGTTGACTTGTTGGTTTGTTGGTTTGTTGGATTGTTGGTTTGTTGGTTTGTTAGCTTGTTGGCTTGTTGGTTTGTTGGTTTGTTGGTTTGTTGGTTTGTTAGTTTGTTGGTTTTTTGGTTTGTTGGTTTGTTGGTTTGTTGGCTTGTTGGTTTGTTGGTTTGTTGGCTTGTTGGCTTGTTGGTTACTTAGTTTGTTGGTTTGTTGGTTTGTTGGCTTGTTGACTTGTTGGTTTGTTGGTTTGTTGGTTGGTTGGCTTGTTGGTTTATTGGTTTATTGGCTTGTTGGCTTGTTGCTTTGTAGGTTTGTTGGTTTGTTGGCTTGTTGGTTTGTTGGCTTGTTGGTTAGTTGGCTTGTTGGTTTGTTGGTTTGTTGGTTTGTTGGCTTGTTGGTTTATTGGTTTGTTGGCTTGTTGGCTTGTTGGTTTGTTGGTTTTTTGGTTTGTTGGTTTGTTGGTTTGTTGGCTTGTTGGTTTGTTGGTTTGTTGGCTTGTTGGTTTGTTGGTTTGTTGGTTTGTAAGCTTGTTGGCTTGTTGGTTTGTTGGTTTGTTGGCTTGTTGGTTTGTTGGCTTGTTGGTTTGTTGGTTTGTTGGTTTGTTGGCTTGTTGGCTTGTTGGTTTGTTGGTTTGTTGGCTTGTTGGTTACTTAGTTTGTTGGTTTGTTGGCATGTTGGTTTGTTGATTTGTTGGTTTGTTGTCTTGTTGGTTTGTTGGTTTTTGGCTTGTTGGCTTGTTGGTTTGTTGGTTTGTTGGTTTGTTGGCTTGTTGGTTTGTTGGTTTGTTGGTTTGTTGACTTGTTAGCTTGTTGGTTTGTTGGTTTGTTGGTTTGTTGGTTTGTTGGTTTGTTGGTTTGTTGGTTTGTTGGTTTGTTGGTTTGTTGGCTTATTGGTTTGTTGGTTTGTTGGTTTGTTTGCTTGTTGGCTTGTTGGTTTGTTGGTTTGTTGGTTTATTTGTTTGTTGGTTTGTTGGCTTGTTGGTTTGTTGGTTTGTTGGCTTGTTGGCTTGTTGGTTTGTTGGTTTTTGGCTTGTTGGCTTGTTGGTTTGTTGGTTTGTTGGCTTGTTGGTTTGTTGGTTTGTTGGTTTGTTGGCTTGTTGGCTTGTTGGTTTGTTGGTTTGTTAGCTTGTTGGTTTGTTGGCTTGTTGGTTTGTTGGTTTGTTGCTTTGTTGGCTTGTTGGCTTGTTGGTTTGTTGGTTTGTTGGTTTGTTGGTTTGTTGGTTTGTTCGTTTGTTGGTTTGTTGGTTAATTGGTTTGTTGGTTTGTTGGTTTGTTGGTTTGTTGGTTTGTTGGTTTGTTGGTTTGTTGGTTTTTTGGTTTGTTGGTTTATTTGTTTCTTGGTTTGTTGGCTTGTTGGTTTGTTGGTTTGTTGGTTTGTTGGTTTGTTGGTTTGTTGGCTTGGTGGTTTGTTGGTTTGTTGGTTTGTTGGCTTGTTGGGTTGTCGGTTTGTTGGCTTGTTGGTTTATTTGTTTGTTGGTTTGTTGGTTTGTTGGTTTGTTGGCTTGTTGGCTTGTTGGTTTGTTAGTTTATTGGCTTTTTGGTTACTTGGTTTGTTGGTTTGCTGGTTTGTTGGCTTGTTGGTTTGTTGGTTTGTTGGTTTGTTGGCTTGTTGGTTTGTTGGTTTGTTGGCTTGTTGGCTTGTTGGTTTGTTGGTTTATTTTTTTGTTGGTTTGTTGGCTTGTTGGTTTGTTGGTTTGTTGGTTTGTTGGCTTGTTGGTTTGTTGGTTTGTTGGTTTTTTGGTTTGTTGGTTTGTTGGTTTGTTGGCTTGTTGGCTTGTTGGTTTGTTAGTTTGTTGGTTTTTTGGTTTGTTGGTTTGTTGGTTTGTTGGTTTGTTGGTTTATTTGTTTGTTGGTTTGTTGGTTTGTTGGTTTGTTGGTTTATTTGTTTGTTAGTTTGTTGGTTTGTTGGTTTGTTGGCTTGTTGGTTTGTTGGCTTGTTGGCTTGTTGGTTTGTTGGTTTGTTGGTTTGTTGGTTTGTTGGTTTGTTGGTTTTTTGGTTTGTTAGTTTATTTGTTTGTTGGTTTGTTGGCTTGTTGGTTTGTTGGTTTGTTGGTTTGTTGGTTTGTTGGTTTGTTGGCTTGGTGGTTTGTTGGTTTGTTGGTTTGTTGGCTTGTTGGCTTGTTGGTTTGTTGGCTTGTTGGCTTGTTGGTTTGTTGGTTTGTTGGCTTGTTGGCTTGTTGGTTTGTTGGTTTATTTTTTTGTTGGTTTGTTGGCTTGTTGGTTTGTTGGTTTGTTGGTTTGTTGGCTTGTTGGTTTGTTGGTTTGTTGGTTTTTTGGTTTGTTGGTTTGTTGGTTTGTTGGCTTGTTGGCTTGTTGGTTTGTTAGTTTGTTAGTTTGTTGGTTTGTTGGCTTGTTGGTTTGTTGGCTTGTTGGTTTATTAGTTTGTTGGTTTGTTGGTTTGTTGGTTTGTTGGTTTGTTGGTTTATTTGTTTGTTAGTTTGTTGGTTTGTTGGTTTGTTGGCTTGTTGGTTTGTTGGCTTGTTGGCTTGTTGGTTTGTTGGTTTGTTGGTTTGTTGGTTTGTTGGTTTGTTGGTTTTTTTGTTTGTTGGTTTATTTGTTTGTTGGTTTGTTGGCTTGTTGGTTTGTTGGTTTGTTGGTTTGTTGGTTTGTTGGTTTGTTGGCTTGGTGGTTTGTTGGTTTGTTGGTTTGTTGGCTTGTTGGCTTGTTGGTTTGTTGGCTTGTTGGTTTATTTGTTTGTTGGTTTGTTGGTTTGTTGGTTTGTTGGCTTGTTGGCTTGTTGGTTTGTTAGTTTATTGGCTTTTTGGTTACTTGGTTTGTTGGTTTGCTGGTTTGTTGGCTTGTTGGTTTGTTGGTTTGTTGGTTTGTTGGCTTGTTGGTTTGTTGGTTTGTTGGCTTGTTGGCTTGTTGGTTTGTTGGTTTATTTTTTTGTTGGTTTGTTGGCTTGTTGGTTTGTTGGTTTGTTGGTTTGTTGGCTTTTTTTTTTTTTTGGTTTGTTGGTTTTTTGGTTTGTTGGTTTGTTGGTTTGTTGGCTTGTTGGCTTGTTGGTTTGTTAGTTTGTTGGTTTTTTGGTTTGTTGGTTTATTTGTTTGTTGGTTTGTTGGCTTGTTGGTTTGTTGGTTTGTTGGTTTGTTGGTTTATTTTTTTGTTGGTTTGTTGGCTTGTTGGTTTGTTGGTTTGTTGGTTTGTTGGCTTGTTGGTTTGTTGGTTTGTTGGTTTTTTGGTTTGTTGGTTTGTTGGTTTGTTGGCTTGTTGGCTTGTTGGTTTGTTAGTTTGTTGGTTTTTTGGTTTGTTGGTTTATTTGTTTGTTGGTTTGTTGGCTTGTTGGTTTGTTGGTTTGTTGGTTTGTTGGTTTGTGGGTTTGTTGGCTTGGTGGTTTGTTGGTTTGTTGGTTTGTTGGCTTGTTGGCATGTTGGTTTGTTGGTTTGTTGGTTTATTTTTTTGTTGGTTTGTTGGCTTGTTGGTTTGTTGGTTTGTTGGTTTGTTGGCTTGTTGGTTTGTTGGTTTGTTGGTTTTTTGGTTTGTTGGTTTGTTGGTTTGTTGGCTTGTTGGCTTGTTGGTTTGTTGGTTTGTTGGCTTGTTGGTTTGTTGGTTTGTTGGCTTGTTGGCTTGTTGCTTTGTTGGTTTGTTGGGGTGTTGGCTTGTTGGCTTGTTGGTTTGTTAGTTTGTTGGCTTTTTAGTTACTTGGTTTGTTGGTTTTTTGGTTTGGTGGTTTGTTGGTTTGTTGGTTTGTTGGTTTGTTGGTTTATTTGTTTGTTGGTTTGTTGGCTTGTTGCTTTGTTGGTTTGTTGGTTTGTTGGCTTATTGGCTTGTTGGTTTGTTAGTTTGTTGGCTTTCTGGTTACTTGGTTTGTTGGTTTGCTGGTTTGTTGGCTTGTTGGTTTGTTGGTTTGTTGGTTTGTTGGCTTGTTGGTTTGTTGGTTTATTGGCTTGTTGGCTTGTTGGTTTGTTGGTTTGTTGGCTTGTTGGCTTGTTGGCTTGTTGGTTTGTTGGTTTGTTGGTTTGTTGGTTTGTTGGCTTGTTGGCTTGTTGGTTTGTTGGTTTGTTGGTTTGTTGGTTTATTTGTTTGTTGGTTTGTTGGCTTGTTGGTTTGTTGGTTTGTTGGTTTGTTGGCTTCTTGGTTTGTTGGCTTGTTGGCTTGTTGCTTTGTTGGTTTGTTGGTTTGTTGGCTTATTGGCTTGTTGGTTTGTTAGTTTGTTGGCTTTCTGGTTACTTGGTTTGTTGGTTTGTTGGTTTGTTGGCTTGTTGGTTTGTTGGCTTGTTGGTTTGTTGGTTTGTTGGCTTGTTGGCTTGTTGGTTTGTTGGTTTGTTGGTTTGTTGGCTTGTGTATTTGTTGGTTTGTTGGATTGTTGGCATGTTGGTTTGTTGGTTTGTTGGTTTGTTGGCTTGTTGGTTTGTTGGCTTGTTGGTTTGTTGGCTTGTTGGCTTGTTGGTTTGTTGGTTTGTTGGCTTGTTGGTTTGTTGGTTTGTTGGTTTTTTGGTTTGTTGGTTTGTTGGTTAGTTGGCTTGTTGGCTTGTTGGTTTGTTAGTTTATTGGCTTGTTGGTTTGTTGGTTTGTTGGCTTGTTGGCTTGTTGCTTTGTTGGTTTGTTGGTTTGTTGGCTTGTTGGCTTGTTGGTTTGTTAGTTTGTTGGTTTTTTAGTTACTTGGTTTGTTGGTTTGTTGGCTTATTGGTTTGTTGGTTTGTTGGATTGTTGGTTTGTTGGTTTGTTAGCTTGTTGGCTTGTTGGTTTGTTGGTTTGTTGGTTTGTTGGTTTGTTGGTTTGTTGGTTTGTTCGTTTGTTGGTTTTTTGGTTTGTTGGTTTGTTTTTTTGTTGGCTTGTTGGTTTGTTGGTTTGTTGGCTTGTTGGCTTGTTGGTTACTTAGTTTGTTGGTTTGTTGGCTTGTTGGTTTCTTGGCTTGTTGCTTTGTAGGTTTGTTGGTTTGTTGGTTTGTTGGTTTGTTGGCTTGGTGGTTTGTTGGTTTGTTGGTTTGTTGGCTTGTTGGCATGTTGGTTTGTTGGTTTGTTGGTTTATTTTTTTGTTGGTTTGTTGGCTTGTTGGTTTGTTGGTTTGTTGGTTTGTTGGCTTGTTGGTTTGTTGGTTTGTTGGCTTGTTGGCTTGTTGGTTTGTTGGTTTGTTGGTTTTTTGGTTTGGTGGTTTGTTGGTTTGTTGGTTTGTTGGTTTGTTGGTTTATTTGTTTGTTGGTTTGTTGGTTTGTTGGCTTGTTGGCTTGTTGGTTTGTTGGTTTGTTGGTTTGTTGGTTTATTTGTTTGTTGGTTTGTTGGCTTGTTGGTTTGTTGGTTTGTTGGTTTGTTGGATTCTTGGTTTGTTGGCTTGTTGGCTTGTTGGTTTGTGGGTTTGTTGGTTTGTTGGCTTATTGGCTTGTTGGTTTGTTAGTTTGTTGGCTTTCTGGTTACTTGGTTTGTTGGTTTGCTGGTTTGTTGGCTTGTTGGTTTGTTGGTTTGTTGGTTTGTTGGCTTGTTGGTTTGTTGGTTTATTGGCTTGTTGGCTTGTTGGTTTGTTGGTTTGTTGGCTTGTTGGCTTGTTGGCTTGTTGGTTTGTTGGTTTGTTGGTTTGTTGGTTTGTTGGCTTGTTGGCTTGTTGGTTTGTTGGTTTGTTGGTTTGTTGGTTTGTTGGTTTGTTGGTTTATTTGTTTGTTGGTTTGTTGGCTTGTTGGTTTGTTGGTTTGTTGGTTTGTTGGCTTCTTGGTTTGTTGGCTTGTTGGCTTGTTGCTTTGTTGGTTTGTTGGTTTGTTGGCTTATTGGCTTGTTGGTTTGTTAGTTTGTTGGCTTTCTGGTTACTTGGTTTTTTGGTTTGTTGGTTTGTTGGCTTGTTGGTTTGTTGGCTTGTTGGTTTGTTGGTTTGTTGGCTTGTTGGCTTGTTGGTTTGTTGGTTTGTTGGTTTGTTGGCTTGTTGGTTTGTTGGCTTGTTGGTTTATTTGTTTGTTGGTTTGTTGGTTTGTTGGTTTGTTGGTTTATTTGTTTGTTAGTTTGTTGGTTTGTTGGTTTGTTGGCTTGTTGGTTTGTTGGCTTGTTGGCTTGTTGGTTTGTTGGTTTGTTGGTTTGTTGGTTTGTTGGTTTGTTGGTTTGTTGGTTTTTTGGTTTGTTGGTTTATTTGTTTGTTGGTTTGTAGGCTTGTTGGTTTGTTGGTTTGTTGGTTTGTTGGTTTGTTGGTTTGTTGGCTTGGTGGTTTGTTGGTTTGTTGGTTTGTTGGCTTGTTGGCTTGTTGGTTTGTTGGCTTGTTGGTTTATTTGTTTGTTGGTTTGTTGGTTTGTTGGTTTGTTGGTTTGTTGGTTTGTTGGTTTGTTGGTTTATTTGTTTGTTAGTTTGTTGGTTTGTTGGTTTGTTGGCTTGTTGGTTTGTTGGCTTGTTGGCTTGTTGGTTTGTTGGTTTGTTGGTTTGTTGGTTTGTTGGTTTGTTGGTTTTTTTGTTTGTTGGTTTATTTGTTTGTTGGTTTGTTGGCTTGTTGGTTTGTTGGTTTGTTGGTTTGTTGGTTTGTTGGTTTGTTGGCTTGGTGGTTTGTTGGTTTGTTGGTTTGTTGGCTTGTTGGCTTGTTGGTTTGTTGGCTTGTTGGTTTATTTGTTTGTTGGTTTGTTGGTTTGTTGGTTTGTTGGCTTGTTGGCTTGTTGGTTTGTTAGTTTATTGGCTTTTTGGTTACTTGGTTTGTTGGTTTGCTGGTTTGTTGGCTTGTTGGTTTGTTGGTTTGTTGGTTTGTTGGCTTGTTGGTTTGTTGGTTTGTTGGCTTGTTGGCTTGTTGGTTTGTTGGTTTATTTTTTTGTTGGTTTGTTGGCTTGTTGGTTTGTTGGTTTGTTGGTTTGTTGGCTTTTTTTTTTTTTTGGTTTGTTGGTTTTTTGGTTTGTTGGTTTGTTGGTTTGTTGGCTTGTTGGCTTGTTGGTTTGTTAGTTTGTTGGTTTTTTGGTTTGTTGGTTTATTTGTTTGTTGGTTTGTTGGCTTGTTGGTTTGTTGGTTTGTTGGTTTGTTGGTTTATTTTTTTGTTGGTTTGTTGGCTTGTTGGTTTGTTGGTTTGTTGGTTTGTTGGCTTGTTGGTTTGTTGGTTTGTTGGTTTTTTGGTTTGTTGGTTTGTTGGTTTGTTGGCTTGTTGGCTTGTTGGTTTGTTAGTTTGTTGGTTTTTTGGTTTGTTGGTTTATTTGTTTGTTGGTTTGTTGGCTTGTTGGTTTGTTGGTTTGTTGGTTTGTTGGTTTGTGGGTTTGTTGGCTTGGTGGTTTGTTGGTTTGTTGGTTTGTTGGCTTGTTGGCATGTTGGTTTGTTGGTTTGTTGGTTTATTTTTTTGTTGGTTTGTTGGCTTGTTGGTTTGTTGGTTTGTTGGTTTGTTGGCTTGTTGGTTTGTTGGTTTGTTGGTTTTTTGGTTTGTTGGTTTGTTGGTTTGTTGGCTTGTTGGCTTGTTGGTTTGTTGGTTTGTTGGCTTGTTGGTTTGTTGGTTTGTTGGCTTGTTGGCTTGTTGCTTTGTTGGTTTGTTGGGGTGTTGGCTTGTTGGCTTGTTGGTTTGTTAGTTTGTTGGCTTTTTAGTTACTTGGTTTGTTGGTTTTTTGGTTTGGTGGTTTGTTGGTTTGTTGGTTTGTTGGTTTGTTGGTTTATTTGTTTGTTGGTTTGTTGGCTTGTTGCTTTGTTGGTTTGTTGGTTTGTTGGCTTATTGGCTTGTTGGTTTGTTAGTTTGTTGGCTTTCTGGTTACTTGGTTTGTTGGTTTGCTGGTTTGTTGGCTTGTTGGTTTGTTGGTTTGTTGGTTTGTTGGCTTGTTGGTTTGTTGGTTTATTGGCTTGTTGGCTTGTTGGTTTGTTGGTTTGTTGGCTTGTTGGCTTGTTGGCTTGTTGGTTTGTTGGTTTGTTGGTTTGTTGGTTTGTTGGCTTGTTGGCTTGTTGGTTTGTTGGTTTGTTGGTTTGTTGGTTTATTTGTTTGTTGGTTTGTTGGCTTGTTGGTTTGTTGGTTTGTTGGTTTGTTGGCTTCTTGGTTTGTTGGCTTGTTGGCTTGTTGCTTTGTTGGTTTGTTGGTTTGTTGGCTTATTGGCTTGTTGGTTTGTTAGTTTGTTGGCTTTCTGGTTACTTGGTTTGTTGGTTTGTTGGTTTGTTGGCTTGTTGGTTTGTTGGCTTGTTGGTTTGTTGGTTTGTTGGCTTGTTGGCTTGTTGGTTTGTTGGTTTGTTGGTTTGTTGGCTTGTGTATTTGTTGGTTTGTTGGATTGTTGGCATGTTGGTTTGTTGGTTTGTTGGTTTGTTGGCTTGTTGGTTTGTTGGCTTGTTGGTTTGTTGGCTTGTTGGCTTGTTGGTTTGTTGGTTTGTTGGCTTGTTGGTTTGTTGGTTTGTTGGTTTTTTGGTTTGTTGGTTTGTTGGTTAGTTGGCTTGTTGGCTTGTTGGTTTGTTAGTTTATTGGCTTGTTGGTTTGTTGGTTTGTTGGCTTGTTGGCTTGTTGCTTTGTTGGTTTGTTGGTTTGTTGGCTTGTTGGCTTGTTGGTTTGTTAGTTTGTTGGTTTTTTAGTTACTTGGTTTGTTGGTTTGTTGGCTTATTGGTTTGTTGGTTTGTTGGATTGTTGGTTTGTTGGTTTGTTAGCTTGTTGGCTTGTTGGTTTGTTGGTTTGTTGGTTTGTTGGTTTGTTGGTTTGTTGGTTTGTTCGTTTGTTGGTTTTTTGGTTTGTTGGTTTGTTTTTTTGTTGGCTTGTTGGTTTGTTGGTTTGTTGGCTTGTTGGCTTGTTGGTTACTTAGTTTGTTGGTTTGTTGGCTTGTTGGTTTCTTGGCTTGTTGCTTTGTAGGTTTGTTGGTTTGTTGGTTTGTTGGTTTGTTGGCTTGGTGGTTTGTTGGTTTGTTGGTTTGTTGGCTTGTTGGCATGTTGGTTTGTTGGTTTGTTGGTTTATTTTTTTGTTGGTTTGTTGGCTTGTTGGTTTGTTGGTTTGTTGGTTTGTTGGCTTGTTGGTTTGTTGGTTTGTTGGCTTGTTGGCTTGTTGGTTTGTTGGTTTGTTGGTTTTTTGGTTTGGTGGTTTGTTGGTTTGTTGGTTTGTTGGTTTGTTGGTTTATTTGTTTGTTGGTTTGTTGGTTTGTTGGCTTGTTGGCTTGTTGGTTTGTTGGTTTGTTGGTTTGTTGGTTTATTTGTTTGTTGGTTTGTTGGCTTGTTGGTTTGTTGGTTTGTTGGTTTGTTGGATTCTTGGTTTGTTGGCTTGTTGGCTTGTTGGTTTGTGGGTTTGTTGGTTTGTTGGCTTATTGGCTTGTTGGTTTGTTAGTTTGTTGGCTTTCTGGTTACTTGGTTTGTTGGTTTGCTGGTTTGTTGGCTTGTTGGTTTGTTGGTTTGTTGGTTTGTTGGCTTGTTGGTTTGTTGGTTTATTGGCTTGTTGGCTTGTTGGTTTGTTGGTTTGTTGGCTTGTTGGCTTGTTGGCTTGTTGGTTTGTTGGTTTGTTGGTTTGTTGGTTTGTTGGCTTGTTGGCTTGTTGGTTTGTTGGTTTGTTGGTTTGTTGGTTTGTTGGTTTGTTGGTTTATTTGTTTGTTGGTTTGTTGGCTTGTTGGTTTGTTGGTTTGTTGGTTTGTTGGCTTCTTGGTTTGTTGGCTTGTTGGCTTGTTGCTTTGTTGGTTTGTTGGTTTGTTGGCTTATTGGCTTGTTGGTTTGTTAGTTTGTTGGCTTTCTGGTTACTTGGTTTTTTGGTTTGTTGGTTTGTTGGCTTGTTGGTTTGTTGGCTTGTTGGTTTGTTGGTTTGTTGGCTTGTTGGCTTGTTGGTTTGTTGGTTTGTTGGTTTGTTGGCTTGTTGGTTTGTTGGCTTGTTGGTTTATTTGTTTGTTGGTTTGTTGGTTTGTTGGTTTGTTGGTTTATTTGTTTGTTAGTTTGTTGGTTTGTTGGTTTGTTGGCTTGTTGGTTTGTTGGCTTGTTGGCTTGTTGGTTTGTTGGTTTGTTGGTTTGTTGGTTTGTTGGTTTGTTGGTTTGTTGGTTTTTTGGTTTGTTGGTTTATTTGTTTGTTGGTTTGTAGGCTTGTTGGTTTGTTGGTTTGTTGGTTTGTTGGTTTGTTGGTTTGTTGGCTTGGTGGTTTGTTGGTTTGTTGGTTTGTTGGCTTGTTGGCTTGTTGGTTTGTTGGCTTGTTGGTTTATTTGTTTGTTGGTTTGTTGGTTTGTTGGTTTGTTGGCTTGTTGGCTTGTTGGTTTGTTAGTTTATTGGCTTTTTGGTTACTTGGTTTGTTGGTTTGCTGGTTTGTTGGCTTGTTGGTTTGTTGGTTTGTTGGTTTGTTGGCTTGTTGGTTTGTTGGTTTGTTGGCTTGTTGGCTTGTTGGTTTGTTGGTTTGTTGGCTTGTTGGCTTGTTGGCTTGTTGGTTTGTTGGTTTGTTGGTTTGTTAGTTTGTTGGCTTGTTGGCTTGTTGGTTTGTTGGTTTGTTGGTTTGTTGGTTTATTTGTTTGTTGGTTTGTTGGCTTGTTGGTTTGTTGGTTTGTTGGTTTGTTGGCTTCTTGGTTTGTTGGCTTGTTGGCTTGTTGCTTTGTTGGTTTGTTGGTTTGTTGGCTTATTGGCTTGTTGGTTTGTTAGTTTGTTGGCTTTCTGGTTACTTGGTTTGTTGGTTTGTTGGTTTGTTGGCTTGTGGGTTTGTTGGCTTGTTGGTTTGTTGGTTTGTTGGCTTGTTGGCTTGTGTATTTGTTGGTTTGTTGGATTGTTGGCATGTTGGTTTGTTGGTTTGTTGGTTTGTTGGCTTGTTGGTTTGTTGGCTTGTTGGCTTGTTGCTTTGTTGGTTTGTTGGTTTGTTGGTTTGTTGGTTTGTTGGTTTGCTGGTTTGTTGGTTTGTTGGTTTGTTGGTTTGTTGGTTTGTTGCTTTGTTGGCTTGTTGGCTTGTTGGTTTGTTAGTTTGTTGGCTTTCTGGTTACTTGGTTTGTTGGTTTGTTGGTTTGTTGGCTTGTGGGTTTGTTGGCTTGTTGGTTTGTTGGTTTGTTGGCTTGTTGGCTTGTGTATTTGTTGGTTTGTTGGATTGTTGGCATGTTGGTTTGTTGGTTTGTTGGTTTGTTGGTTTGTTGGTTTATTTGTTTGTTGGTTTGTTGGTTTGTTGGTTTGTTGATTTATTTGTTTGTTAGTTTGTTGGTTTGTTGGTTTGTTGGCTTGTTGGTTTGTTGGCTTGTTGGCTTGTTGGTTTGTTGGTTTGTTGGTTTGTTGGTTTGTTGGTTTGTTGGTTTTTTGGTTTGTTGGTTTATTTGTTTGTTGGTTTGTTGGCTTGTTGGTTTGTTGGTTTGTTGGTTTGTTGGTTTGTTGGTTTGTTGGTTTGTTGGCTTGGTGGTTTGTTGGTTTGTTGGTTTGTTGGCTTGTTGGCTTGTTGGTTTGTTGGCTTGTTGGTTTATTTGTTTGTTGGTTTGTTGGTTTGTTGGTTTGTTGGCTTGTTGGTTTGTTGGTTTGTTGGTTTTTTGGTTTGTTGGTTTGTTGGTTTGTTGGCTTGTTGGCTTGTTGGTTTGTTAGTTTATTGGCTTGTTGGTTTGTTGGTTTGTTGGCTTGTTGGCTTGTTGCTTTGTTGGTTTGTTGGTTTGTTGGCTTGTGAGCTTGTTGGTTTGTTAGTTTGTTGGTTTTTTAGTTACTTGGTTTGTTGGTTTGTTGGTTTGTTGGCTTATTGGTTTGTTGGTTTGTTGGATTGTTGGTTTGTTGGTTTGTTCGTTTGTTGGTTTTTTTGGTTTGTTGGTTTGTTTTTTTGTTGGCTTGTTGGTTTGTTGGTTTGTTGGCTTGTTGGCTTGTTGGTTACTTAGTTTGTTGGTTTGTTGGCTTGTTGGTTTGTTGGCTTGTTGCTTTGTAGGTTTGTTGGTTTGTTGGCTTGTTGGTTTGTTGGCTTGTTGGTTTGTTGGCTAGTTGGTTTGTTGGTTTATTGGTTTGTTGGCTTGTTCGTTTGTTGGTTTGTTGGCTTGTTGCCTTGTTAGTTTGTTGGTTTGTTGGTTTGTTGGTTTGTTGGTTTGTTGGCTTGTTGGTTTGTTGGTTTGTGGACTTGTTGGTTTGTTGGTTTGTTGGTTTGTTGGCTTGTTGGCTTGTTGGTTTGTTGGTTTGTTGGTTTTTTGGTTTGGTGGTTTGTTGGTTTGTTGGTTTGTTGGTTTGTTGGTTTATTTGTTTGTTGGTTTGTTGGCTTGTTGGTTTGTTGGTTTGTTGGTTTGTTGGCTTGTTGGTTTGTTGGTTTGTTGGCTTGTTGGCTTGTTGGCTTGTTGCTTTGTTGGTTTGTTGGTTTGTGGGCTTGTTGGCTTGTTGGTTTGTTAGTTTATTGGCTTTTTGGTTACTTGGTTTGTTGGTTTGTTGGCTTGTTGGTTTGTTGGTTTGTTGGTTTGTTGGCTTGTTGGCTTGTTGGTTTGTTGGTTTGTTGGCTTGTTGGCTTGTTGGTTTGTTGGTTTGTTGGCTTGTTGGTTTGTTGGTTTGTTGGTTTGTTGGTTTGTTGGTTTGTTGGCTTGTTGGTTTGTTCTCTTGTTGGTTTGTTGGTTTGTTGGCTTGTTGGCTTGTTGGTTTGTTGGTTTGTTGGTTTGTTGGCTTATGTGTTTGTTGGTTTGTTGGATTGTTGGCTTGTTGGTTTGTTGGTTTGTTGGTTTGTTGGCTTGTTGGTTTGTTGGCTTGTTGGCTTGTTGCTTTGTTGGTTTGTTGGTTTGTTGGTTTGTTGGTTTGTTGGTTTGTTGGTTTGTTCGTTTGTTGGTTTGTTAGTTGATTGGTTTGTTGGTTTGTTGGTTTGTTGGTTTGTTGGTTTGTTGGTTTGTTGGTTTGTTGGTTTATTTGTTTGTTGGTTTGTTGGTTTGTTGGTTTGTTGGTTTGTTGGCTTGTTGGTTTGTTGGCTTGTTGGCTTGTTAGTTTGTTGGTTTGTTGGTTTGTTGGTTTGTTGGCTTGTTGCTATGTTGGTTTGTTGGTTTGTGGGCTTGTTGGCTTGTTGGTTTGTTAGTTTATTGGCTTTTTGGTTACTTGGTTTGTTAGTTTGCTGGTTTGTTGGCTTGTTGGTTTGTTGGTTTGTTGGTTTGTTGGTTTGTTGGTTTGTCGGTTTGTTGGCTTGTTGGCTTGTTGGTTTGTTGGTTTGTTGGCTTGTTGGCTTGTTGGCTTGTTGGTTTGTTGGTTTGTTGGTTTGTTGGTTTGTTGGTTTGTTGGCTTGTTGGTTTGTTGGTTTGTTGGTTTGTTGGTATATTTGTTTGTTGGTTTGTTGGCTTGTTGGTTTGTTGGTTTGTTGGTTTGTTGGCTTGTTGGTTTGTTGGCTTGTTGGCTTGTTGCTTTGTTGGTTTGTTGGTTTGTTGGCTTATTGGCTTGTTGGTTTGTTAGTTTGTTGGCTTTCTGGTTACTTGATTTGTTGGTTTGTTGGTTTGTTGGCTTGTTGGTTTGTTGGCTTGTTGGTTTGTTGGTTTGTTGGCTTGTTGGCTTGTTGGTTTGTTGGTTTGTTGGTTTGTTGGCTTGTGTGTTTGTTGGTTTGTTGGATTGTTGGTTGTCGGTTTGTTGGTTTGTTGGTTTGTTGGCTTGTTGGTTTGTTGGTTTGTTCGTTTGTTGGTTTGTTAGTTGATTGGTTTGTTGGTTTGTTTGTTTGTTGGTTTGTTGGTTTGTTGGTTTGTTGGTTTATTTGTTTGTTGGTTTGTTGTTTTGTTGGTTTGTTGGTTTGTTGGTTTATTTGTTTGTTGGTTTGTTGGTTTGTTGGTTTGTTGGTTTGTTGGCTTGTTGGTTTGTTGGCTTGTTGGCTTGTTAGTTTGTTGGTTTGTTGGTTTGTTGGTTTGTTGGCTTGTTGCTATGTTGGTTTGTTGGTTTGTGGGCTTGTTGGCTTGTTGGTTTGTTAGTTTATTGGCTTTTTGGTTACTTGGTTTGTTAGTTTGCTGGTTTGTTGGCTTGTTGGTTTGTTGGTTTGTTGGTTTGTTGGTTTGTTGGTTTGTCGGTTTGTTGGCTTGTTGGCTTGTTGGTTTGTTGGTTTGTTGGCTTGTTGGCTTGTTGGCTTGTTGGTTTGTTGGTTTGTTGGTTTGTTGGTTTGTTGGTTTGTTGGCTTGTTGGTTTGTTGGTTTGTTGGTTTGTTGGTATATTTGTTTGTTGGTTTGTTGGCTTGTTGGTTTGTTGGTTTGTTGGTTTGTTGGCTTGTTGGTTTGTTGGCTTGTTGGCTTGTTGCTTTGTTGGTTTGTTGGTTTGTTGGCTTATTGGCTTGTTGGTTTGTTAGTTTGTTGGCTTTCTGGTTACTTGATTTGTTGGTTTGTTGGTTTGTTGGCTTGTTGGTTTGTTGGCTTATTGGTTTGTTGGTTTGTTGGCTTGTTGGCTTGTTGGTTTGTTGGTTTGTTGGTTTGTTGGCTTGTGTGTTTGTTGGTTTGTTGGATTGTTGGTTGTCGGTTTATTGGTTTGTTGGTTTGTTGGCTTGTTGGTTTGTTGGTTTGTTCGTTTGTTGGTTTGTTAGTTGATTGGTTTGTTGGTTTGTTTGTTTGTTGGTTTGTTGGTTTGTTGGTTTGTTGGTTTATTTGTTTGTTGGTTTGTTGTTTTGTTGGTTTGTTGGTTTGTTGGTTTATTTGTTTGTTGGTTTGTTGGTTTGTTGGTTTGTTGGTTTGTTGGCTTGTTGGTTTGTTGGCTTGTTGGCTTGTTGGTTTGTTGGTTTGTTGGTTTGTTGGTTTGTTGGCTTGTTGCTATGTTGGTTTGTTGGTTTGTGGGCTTGTTGGCTTGTTGGTTTGTTAGTTTATTGGCTTTTTGGTTACTTGGTTTGTTGGTTTGCTGGTTTGTTGGCTTGTTGGTTTGTTGGTTTGTTGGTTTGTTGGCTTGTTGGTTTGTTGGTTTATTGGCTTGTTGGCTTGTTGGTTTGTTGGTTTGTTGGCTTGTTGGCTTGTTGGCTTGTTGGTTTGTTGGTTTGTTGGTTTGTTGGTTTGTTGGTTTGTTGGTTTGTTGGTTTATTTGTTTGTTGGTTTGTTGGCTTGTTGGTTTGTTGGTTTGTTGGTTTGTTGGCTTCTTGGTTTGTTGGCTTGTTGGCTTGTTGCTTTGTTGGTTTGTTGGTTTGTTGGCTTATTGGCTTGTTGGTTTGTTAGTTTGTTGGCTTTCTGGTTACTTGGTTTGTTGGTTTGTTGGTTTGTTGGCTTGTTGGTTTGTTGGCTTGTTGGTTTGTTGGTTTGTTGGCTTGTTGGCTTGTTGGTTTGTTGGTTTGTTGGTTTGTTGGTTTGTTGGTTTGTTGGCTTATTGGTTTGTTGGTTTGTTGGTTTGTTTGCTTGTTGGCTTGTTGGTTTGTTGGTTTGTTGGTTTATTTGTTTGTTGGTTTGTTGGCTTGTTGGTTTGTTGGTTTGTTGGCTTGTTGGCTTGTTGGTTTGTTGGTTTTTGGCTTGTTGGCTTGTTGGTTTGTTGGTTTGTTGGCTTGTTGGTTTGTTGGTTTGTTGGTTTGTTGGCTTGTTGGCTTGTTGGTTTGTTGGTTTGTTAGCTTGTTGGTTTGTTGGCTTGTTGGTTTGTTGGTTTGTTGCTTTGTTGGCTTGTTGGCTTGTTGGTTTGTTGGTTTGTTGGTTTGTTGGTTTGTTGGTTTGTTTGTTTGTTGGTTTGTTGGTTAATTGGTTTGTTGGTTTGTTGGTTTGTTGGTTTGTTGGTTTGTTGGTTTATTTGTTTGTTGGTTTGCTGGTTTGTTGGTTTGTGGGTTTGTTGGTTTATTTGTTTGTTGGTTTGTTGGTTTGTTGGTTTGTTGGCTTGTTGGCTTGTTGGTTTGTTGGCTTGTTGGCTTGTTGGCTGGTTGGTTTATTGGTTTGTTGGTTTGTTGGTTTGTTGGTTTTCTGGTTTGTTGGTTTGTTGGCTTGTTGGTTTGTTGGCTTGTTGCTTTGTTGGTTTGTTGGTTTGTTGGCTTGTTGGCTTGTTGGTTTGTTAGTTTGTTGGTTTTTTAGTTACTTGGTTTGTTGGTTTGTTGGCTTATTGGTTTGTTGGTTTGTTGGATTGTTGGTTTGTTGGTTTGTTAGCTTGTTGGCTTGTTGGCTTGTTGGTTTGTTGGTTTGTTGGTTTGTTGGTTTGTTGGTTTGTTCGTTTGTTGATTTGTTGGTTTGTTGGTTTGTTAGTTTATTTGTTTGTTGGTTTGTTGGTTTGTTCGCTTGTTGGTTTGTTGGCTTGTTGGCTGGTTGGTTTGTTGGTTTGTTGGTTTGTTGGTTTGTTGGTTTGTTGGTTTTCTGGTTTGTTGGTTTATTTGTTTGTTGATTTGTTGGCTTGTTGGTTTGTTGGTTTGTTGGTTTGTTGGTTTGTTGGCTTGTTGGTTTGTTGGTTTGTTGGTTTGTTGGCTTGTTGGCTTGTTGGCTTGTTGGTTTGTTGGTTTGTTGGTTTATTTGTTTGTTGGTTTGTTTTCTTGTTGGTTTGTTGGTTTGTTGGTTTGTTGGTTTGTTGGTTTGTTGGTTTGTTGGTTTGTTGGCTTGTTCGTTTGTTGGCTTGTTGGTTTGTTGGTTTGTTGGTTTGTTGGTTTGTTGGTTTGTTGGCTTGTTGGCTTGTTGGTTTGTTGGTTTGTTGGTTTGTTGTTTTGTTGGTTTTTTGGTTTGTTGGTTTGTTGGTTTGTTGGTTTGTTGGCTTGTTGCTTTGTTGGTTTGTTGGCTTGTTGGCTTGTTGGTTACTTAGTTTTTTGGTTTGTTGGTTTGTTGGATTGTTGGTTTGTTGGCTTGTTGCTTTGTTGGTTTGTTGGTTTGTTGGCTTGTTGGTTTGTTGGCTTGTTGGCTTGTTGATTTGTTGGCTTGGTGGTTTGTTGGTTTGTTGGTTTGTTGGCTTGTTGGCTTGTTGGTTTATTGGTTTGTTGGTTTGTTGGTTTGTTGGCTTATTGGTTTGTTGGTTTGTTGGCTTGTTGGCTTGTTGGTTTGTTAGTTTGTTGGTTTGTTGGTTTGTGGGCTTGTTGGTTTGTTGGTTTGTTGGCTTGGTGGTTTGTTGGTTTGTTGGTTTGTTGGCTTGTTGGCTTGTTGGTTTATTGGTTTGTTGGCTTGTTGGTTTGTTGGCTTGTTGGTTTGTTGGTTTGTTGGTTTGTTGGCTTGTTGGCTTGTTGGTTTGTTGGTTTGTTGGCTTGTTGGCTACTTAGTTTGGTATTTTGTTGGCATGTTCGTTTTTTGGTTTGTTGGTTTGTAGGCTTGTTGGTTACTTAGTTTGTTGGTTTGTTGGTTTGTTGGCTTGTTGGCTTGTTGGTTTGTTGGTTTGTTGGTTAGTTGGCTTGTTCGTTTGTTGGTTTGTTGGCTTGTTGGCTTATTGGTTTGTTGGTTTGTTGGTTAGTTGGCTTGTTGGTTTGTTTGGTTGTTGGATTGTTGGTTTGTTGGTTTATTGGCTTGTTGGCTTGTTGGTTTGTTGGTGTGTTGGTTTGTTGGTTTATTTGTTTGTTGGTTTGTTGGCTTGTTGGTTTGTTGGTTTGTTGGCTTGTTGGCTTGTTGGTTTGTTGGTTTGTTGGTTTGTTGTTTTTTTTGTTTGTTGGTTTGTTGGCTTGTTGTCTTGTTGGCTTGTTGGTTTGTTGGCTTGTTGGTTTGTTAGTTTGTTGGCTTTTTGGTTACTTGGTTTGTTGGTTTATTGGTTTGTTGGTTTTTTGGTTTGTTCGTTTGTTGGCGTGTTGGTTTGTTGGTTTGTTGGTTTGTTAGCTTGATGGCTTTTTGGTTTGTTGGCTTGTTGGTTTGTTGGTTTGTTGGCTTGTTGGTTTGTTGGCTTGTTGGTTTGTTGGTTTGTTGGTTTGTTGGCTTGTTGGCTTGTTGGTTTGTTGGTTTGTTGGTTTGTTGGTTTGTTGGTTTGTTGGTTTTTTGGTTTGTTGGTTTATTTGTTTGTTGGTTTGTTGGCTTGTTGGTTTGTTGGTTTGTTGGTTTGTTGGCTTGTTGGTTTGTTGGTTTGTTGGCTTGTTGGCTTGTTGGTTTGTTGGTTTGTTGGCTTGTTGGCTTGTTGGATTGTTGGTTTGTTGGTTTTTTGGTTTGTTGGTTTGTTGGTTTGTTGGTTTAATGGTTTATTTGTTTGTTGGTTTGTTGGCTTGTTGGTTTGTTGGTTTGTTGGTTTGTTGGCTTGTTGGTTTGTTGGTTTGTTGGTTTGTTGGCTTGTTGGCTTGTTGCTTTGTTGGTTTGTTGGTTTGTGGGCTTGTTGGCTTGTTGGTTTGTTAGTTTATTGGCTTTTTGGTTACTTGGTTTGTTGGTTTGTTGGTTTGTTGGCTTGTTGGTTTGTTGGTTTGTTGGTTTGTTGGTTTGTTGGCTTGTTAGTTTGTTGGTTTGTTGGCTTGTTGGCTTGTTGGTTTGTTGGTTTGTTGGCTTGTTGGCTTGTTGGTTTGTTGGTTTGTTGGTTTGTTGGCTTGTTGGCTTGTTGGTTTGTTGGTTTATTGGTTTGTTGGTTTATTTGTTTGTTGGTTTGTTGGCTTGTTGGTTTGTTGGTTTGTTGGTTTGTTGGCTTGTTGGTTTGTTGGCTTGTTGGCTTGTTGTTTTGTTGGTTTGTTGGTTTGTTGGCTTATTGGGTTGTTGGTTTGTTAGTTTGTTGGCTTTCTGGTTACTTGGTTTGTTGGTTTGTTGGTTTGTTGGCTTGTTGGTTTGTTGGTTTGTTGGTTTGTTGGCTTGTTGGCTTGTTGGTTTGTTGGTTTGTTGGTTTGTTCGCTTGTGTGTTTGTTGGTTTGTTGGATTGTTGGCTTGTTGGTTTGTTGGTTTGTTGGTTGGTTGGCTTGTTGGTTTGTTGGCTTGTTGGCTTGTTGCTTTGTTGGTTTGTTGGTTTGTTGGTTTGTTGGTTTGTTGGTTTGTTGGTTTGTTCGTTTGTTCGTTTGTTAGTTAATTGGTTTGTTGGTTTGTTGGTTTGTTGGTTTGTTGGTTTGTTGGTTTGTTGGTTTATTTGTTTGTTGGTTTGTTGGTTTGTTGGTTTGTTGGTTTGTTGGTTTATTTGTTTGTTGGTTTGTTGGTTTGTTGGTTTGTTGGCTTGTTGGTTTGTTGGCTTGTGTGCTTGTTGGTTTGTTAGTTTGTTGGTTTGTTGGTTTGTTGGTTTGTTGGTTTGTTGGCTTGTTGGTTCCTTAGTCTGTTGGTTTGTTGGTTTGTTGGCTTGTTGGTTTGTTGGTTTGTTGGCTTGTTGGCTTGTTGGTTTGTTGGTTTTTGGCTTGTTGGCTTGTTGGTTTGTTGGTTTGTTGGCTTGTTGGTTTGTTGGTTTGTTGGTTTGTTGGCTTGTTGGCTTGTTGGTTTGTTGGTTTGTTAGCTTGTTGGTTTGTTGGCTTGTTGGTTTGTTGGTTTGTTGCTTTGTTGGCTTGTTGGCTTGTTGGTTTGTTGGTTTGTTGGTTTGTTGGTTTGTTGGTTTGTTTGTTTGTTGGTTTGTTGGTTAATTGGTTTGTTGGTTTGTTGGTTTGTTGGTTTGTTGGTTTGTTGGTTTATTTGTTTGTTGGTTTGCTGGTTTGTTGGTTTGTGGGTTTGTTGGTTTATTTGTTTGTTGGTTTGTTGGTTTGTTGGTTTGTTGGCTTGTTGGCTTGTTGGTTTGTTGGCTTGTTGGCTTGTTGGCTGGTTGGTTTATTGGTTTGTTGGTTTGTTGGTTTGTTGGTTTTCTGGTTTGTTGGTTTGTTGGCTTGTTGGTTTGTTGGCTTGTTGCTTTGTTGGTTTGTTGGTTTGTTGGCTTGTTGGCTTGTTGGTTTGTTAGTTTGTTGGTTTTTTAGTTACTTGGTTTGTTGGTTTGTTGGCTTATTGGTTTGTTGGTTTGTTGGATTGTTGGTTTGTTGGTTTGTTAGCTTGTTGGCTTGTTGGCTTGTTGGTTTGTTGGTTTGTTGGTTTGTTGGTTTGTTGGTTTGTTCGTTTGTTGATTTGTTGGTTTGTTGGTTTGTTAGTTTATTTGTTTGTTGGTTTGTTGGTTTGTTCGCTTGTTGGTTTGTTGGCTTGTTGGCTGGTTGGTTTGTTGGTTTGTTGGTTTGTTGGTTTGTTGGTTTGTTGGTTTTCTGGTTTGTTGGTTTATTTGTTTGTTGATTTGTTGGCTTGTTGGTTTGTTGGTTTGTTGGTTTGTTGGTTTGTTGGCTTGTTGGTTTGTTGGTTTGTTGGTTTGTTGGCTTGTTGGCTTGTTGGCTTGTTGGTTTGTTGGTTTGTTGGTTTATTTGTTTGTTGGTTTGTTTTCTTGTTGGTTTGTTGGTTTGTTGGTTTGTTGGTTTGTTGGTTTGTTGGTTTGTTGGTTTGTTGGCTTGTTCGTTTGTTGGCTTGTTGGTTTGTTGGTTTGTTGGTTTGTTGGTTTGTTGGTTTGTTGGCTTGTTGGCTTGTTGGTTTGTTGGTTTGTTGGTTTGTTGTTTTGTTGGTTTTTTGGTTTGTTGGTTTGTTGGTTTGTTGGTTTGTTGGCTTGTTGCTTTGTTGGTTTGTTGGCTTGTTGGCTTGTTGGTTACTTAGTTTTTTGGTTTGTTGGTTTGTTGGATTGTTGGTTTGTTGGCTTGTTGCTTTGTTGGTTTGTTGGTTTGTTGGCTTGTTGGTTTGTTGGCTTGTTGGCTTGTTGATTTGTTGGCTTGGTGGTTTGTTGGTTTGTTGGTTTGTTGGCTTGTTGGCTTGTTGGTTTATTGGTTTGTTGGTTTGTTGGTTTGTTGGCTTATTGGTTTGTTGGTTTGTTGGCTTGTTGGCTTGTTGGTTTGTTAGTTTGTTGGTTTGTTGGTTTGTGGGCTTGTTGGTTTGTTGGTTTGTTGGCTTGGTGGTTTGTTGGTTTGTTGGTTTGTTGGCTTGTTGGCTTGTTGGTTTATTGGTTTGTTGGCTTGTTGGTTTGTTGGCTTGTTGGTTTGTTGGTTTGTTGGTTTGTTGGCTTGTTGGCTTGTTGGTTTGTTGGTTTGTTGGCTTGTTGGCTACTTAGTTTGGTATTTTGTTGGCATGTTCGTTTTTTGGTTTGTTGGTTTGTAGGCTTGTTGGTTACTTAGTTTGTTGGTTTGTTGGTTTGTTGGCTTGTTGGCTTGTTGGTTTGTTGGTTTGTTGGTTAGTTGGCTTGTTCGTTTGTTGGTTTGTTGGCTTGTTGGCTTATTGGTTTGTTGGTTTGTTGGTTAGTTGGCTTGTTGGTTTGTTTGGTTGTTGGATTGTTGGTTTGTTGGTTTATTGGCTTGTTGGCTTGTTGGTTTGTTGGTGTGTTGGTTTGTTGGTTTATTTGTTTGTTGGTTTGTTGGCTTGTTGGTTTGTTGGTTTGTTGGCTTGTTGGCTTGTTGGTTTGTTGGTTTGTTGGTTTGTTGTTTTTTTTGTTTGTTGGTTTGTTGGCTTGTTGTCTTGTTGGCTTGTTGGTTTGTTGGCTTGTTGGTTTGTTAGTTTGTTGGCTTTTTGGTTACTTGGTTTGTTGGTTTATTGGTTTGTTGGTTTTTTGGTTTGTTCGTTTGTTGGCGTGTTGGTTTGTTGGTTTGTTGGTTTGTTAGCTTGATGGCTTTTTGGTTTGTTGGCTTGTTGGTTTGTTGGTTTGTTGGCTTGTTGGTTTGTTGGCTTGTTGGTTTGTTGGTTTGTTGGTTTGTTGGCTTGTTGGCTTGTTGGTTTGTTGGTTTGTTGGTTTGTTGGTTTGTTGGTTTGTTGGTTTTTTGGTTTGTTGGTTTATTTGTTTGTTGGTTTGTTGGCTTGTTGGTTTGTTGGTTTGTTGGTTTGTTGGCTTGTTGGTTTGTTGGTTTGTTGGCTTGTTGGCTTGTTGGTTTGTTGGTTTGTTGGCTTGTTGGCTTGTTGGATTGTTGGTTTGTTGGTTTTTTGGTTTGTTGGTTTGTTGGTTTGTTGGTTTAATGGTTTATTTGTTTGTTGGTTTGTTGGCTTGTTGGTTTGTTGGTTTGTTGGTTTGTTGGCTTGTTGGTTTGTTGGTTTGTTGGTTTGTTGGCTTGTTGGCTTGTTGCTTTGTTGGTTTGTTGGTTTGTGGGCTTGTTGGCTTGTTGGTTTGTTAGTTTATTGGCTTTTTGGTTACTTGGTTTGTTGGTTTGTTGGTTTGTTGGCTTGTTGGTTTGTTGGTTTGTTGGTTTGTTGGTTTGTTGGCTTGTTAGTTTGTTGGTTTGTTGGCTTGTTGGCTTGTTGGTTTGTTGGTTTGTTGGCTTGTTGGCTTGTTGGTTTGTTGGTTTGTTGGTTTGTTGGCTTGTTGGCTTGTTGGTTTGTTGGTTTATTGGTTTGTTGGTTTATTTGTTTGTTGGTTTGTTGGCTTGTTGGTTTGTTGGTTTGTTGGTTTGTTGGCTTGTTGGTTTGTTGGCTTGTTGGCTTGTTGTTTTGTTGGTTTGTTGGTTTGTTGGCTTATTGGGTTGTTGGTTTGTTAGTTTGTTGGCTTTCTGGTTACTTGGTTTGTTGGTTTGTTGGTTTGTTGGCTTGTTGGTTTGTTGGTTTGTTGGTTTGTTGGCTTGTTGGCTTGTTGGTTTGTTGGTTTGTTGGTTTGTTCGCTTGTGTGTTTGTTGGTTTGTTGGATTGTTGGCTTGTTGGTTTGTTGGTTTGTTGGTTGGTTGGCTTGTTGGTTTGTTGGCTTGTTGGCTTGTTGCTTTGTTGGTTTGTTGGTTTGTTGGTTTGTTGGTTTGTTGGTTTGTTGGTTTGTTCGTTTGTTCGTTTGTTAGTTAATTGGTTTGTTGGTTTGTTGGTTTGTTGGTTTGTTGGTTTGTTGGTTTGTTGGTTTATTTGTTTGTTGGTTTGTTGGTTTGTTGGTTTGTTGGTTTGTTGGTTTATTTGTTTGTTGGTTTGTTGGTTTGTTGGTTTGTTGGCTTGTTGGTTTGTTGGCTTGTGTGCTTGTTGGTTTGTTAGTTTGTTGGTTTGTTGGTTTGTTGGTTTGTTGGTTTGTTGGCTTGTTGGTTCCTTAGTCTGTTGGTTTGTTGGTTTGTTGGCTTGTTGGCTTGTTGGTTTGTTGGCTTGTTGGCTTGTTGCTTTGTTGGTTTGTTTGTTTGTTGGCTTGTTGGTTTGTTGGTTTGTTGGTTTGTTGGTTTGTTGGTTTGTTGGTTTGTTGGCTTGTTGGTTTTTTGGTTTGTTGGTTTGTTGGTTTGTTCGCTTGTTGCTTTGTTGGTTTGTTGGTTTGTTGGCTTGTTGGTTTGTTGGTTTGTTAGTTTGTTGGCTTTTTGGTTACTTGGTTTGTTGGTTTGTTAATTTGTTGGCTTGTTGTTTTGTTGGCTTGTTGGTTTGTTGGTTTGTTGGCTTGTTGGCTTGTTGGTTTGTTGGTTTGTTGGTTTGTTGGTTTTTTGGTTTGTTGGTTTTTTGGTTTGTTGGCTTGTTGGTTTGTTGGTTTATTTGTTTGTTGGTTTGTTGGTTTGTTGGTTTGTTGGTTTGTTGGTTTATTTGTTTGTTGGTTTGTTGGCTTGTTGGTTTGTTGGTTTGTTGGTTTGTTGGCTTGTTGGTTTGTCGGTTTGCTGGCTTGTTGGCTTGTTGGTTTTTTGGTTTGTTGGTTCGTTGGTTTGTTGGTTTGTTGGTTTTTTGGTTTGTTGGTTTGTTGGTTTGTTGGTTTGTTGGTTTGTTGGTTTGTTGGCTTGTTGGTTTGTTGGTTTGTTGGCTTGTTGGTTTGTTGGTTTGTTGGTTTCTTGGCTTGTTGGCTTGTTGGTTTGTTGGTTTGTTGGTTTGTTGGTTTGTTGGTTTGTTGGCTTTTTGGCTTGTTGGTTTGTTGGTTTGTTGGTTTGTTGGCTTGTTGCTTTGTTGGTTTCTTGGCTTGTTAGCTTGTTGGTTTGTTGGGTTTTTGGTTTGTTGGTTTGTTGGTTTGTTGGTTTGTTGGTTTATTGGCTTGTTGGCTTGTTGGTTTGTTGGTTTGTTGGTTTGTTGGTTTGTTGGCTCGTTGGTTTGTTGGTTTGTTGGCTTGTTGGCTTGTTGGTTTGTTGGTTTGTTGGTTTATTTGTTTGTTGGTTTGTTGGCTTGTTGGTTTGTTGGTTTGTTGGTTTGTTGGCTTGTTGGTTTGTTGGTTTGTTGGCTTGTTGGTTTGTTGGTTTGTTGGCTTGTTGGCTTGTTGGTTTGTTGGTTTGTTGGCTTGTTGGTTACTTAGTTTGTTGGTTTGTTGGTTTGTTGGTTTGTTGGCTTGTTAGCTTGTTGGTTTGTTGGCTTGTTGGCTTGTTGCTTTCTTGGCTTGTTGGCTTGTTGGTTTGTTGGTTTGTTGGTTTGTTGGTTTGTTGGTTTGTTGGCTTTTTGGCTTGTTGGTTTGTTGGTTTGTTGGTTTGTTGGCTTGTTGCGTTGTTGGTTTCTTGGCTTGTTAGCTTGTTGGTTTGTTGGTTTTTTGGTTTGTTGGTTTGTTGGTTTGTTGGTTTGTTGGCTTGTTGGATTGTTGGTTTGTTGGTTTGTTGGTTTGTTGTTTTGTTGGCTCGTTGGTTTGTTGGTTTGTTGGCTTGTTGGCTTGTTGGTTTGTTGGTTTGTTGGTTTATTTGTTTGTTGGTTTGTTGGCTTGTTGGTGTGTTGGTTTGTTGGTTTGTTGGCTTGTTGGTTTGTTGGTTTGTTGGCTTGTTGGTTTGTTGGCTTGTTGGTTTGTTGGTTTGTTGGTTTGTTGGCTTGTTGGCTTTTTGGTTTGTTGGTTTGTTGGTTTGTTGGTTTGTTAATTTGTTCGTTTGTTGGTTTGTTGGTTAATAGGTTTGTTGGTTTGTTGGTTTCTTGGTTTGTTGGTTTGTTAGTTTGTTGGTTTTTTGGTTTGTTGGTTTGTTGGTTTGTTGGTTTGTTGGTTTGTTGGTTTTTTGGTTTGTTGGTTTGTTGGTTTGTTGGCTTGTTGGATTGTTGGTTTGTTCGCTTGTTGGTTTGTTGGTTAGTTGGCTTGTTGGATTGTTGGTTTGTTGGTTTGTTGGCTTGTTGGTTACTTAGTTTGTTGGTTTGTTGGTTTGTTGGTTTGTTGGTTTGTTGGCTTGCTGGCTTGTTGGTTTGTTGGCTTGATGGCTTGTTGCTTTGTTGGTTTGTTGGTTTGTTGGTTTGTTGGCTTGTTGGCTTGTTGGTTTGTTGGTTTGTTGGTTTGTTGGTTTGTTGGCTTGTTGGTTTGTTGGTTTGTTGGTTTGTTGGTTTGTTAGTTTTTTGGTTTGTTGGTTTGTTGGTTTGTTGGCTTGTTGGTTTGTTGGTTTGTTGGCTTGTTGGTTTGTTGGTTTGTTGGTTTGTTGGCTTGTTGGTTTGTTGATTTGTTGGCTTGTTGGCTTGTTGGTTTGTTGGTTTGTTGGTTTGTTGGCTTGTTGGCTTGTTGGTTTATTGGTTTGTTGGCTTGTTGGTTTGTTGGCTTGTTGGTTTGTTGGTTTGTTGGTTTGTTGGCTTGTTGGTTTATTTGTTTGTTGGTTTGTTGGCTTGTTGGTTTATTGGTTTGTTGGTTTATTGGCTTGGTGGTTTGTTGGCTTGTTGGCTTGTTGCTTTATTGGTTTGTTGGTTAATTGGCTTGTTCTCTTGTTGGTTTGTTAGTTTGTTGGCTTTTTGGTTACTTGGTTTGTTGGTTTGTTGGTTTGTTGGCTTGTTGGTTTGTTGGCTTGTTGGTTTGTTGGTTTGTTGGTTTGTTGGCATGTTGGCTTGTTGGTTTGTTGGTTTGTTGGTTTGTTGGTTTGTTGGTTTGTTGGTTTGTTGGTTTGTTGGTTTGTTGGTTTGTTGGTTTATTTGTTTGTTGGTTTGTTGGTTTGTTGGTTTGTTGTTTTCTTGGTTTGTTGGTTTATTTGTTTGTTGGTTTGTTGGTTTGTTGGTTTGTTGGTTTGTTGGCTTGTTGGTTTGTTGGTTTGTTGGCTTGTTGGCTTGTTGGTTTGTTGGTTTGTTGGTTTGTTGGTTTGTTGGTTTGTTGGTTTGTCGGTTTTTTGGTTCGTTGGTTTGTTGGTTTGTTGGCTTGTTGGTTTGTTGGTTTGTTGGCTTGTTGGTTTGTTGGTTTGTTGGCTTGTTGGCTTTGTTGGTTTGTTGGTTTGTTGGCTTGTTGGTTCCTTAGTCTGTTGGTTTGTTGGTTTGTTGGCTTGTTGGCTTGTTGGTTTGTTGGCTTGTTGGCTTGTTGCTTTGTTGGTTTGTTTGTTTGTTGGCTTGTTGGTTTGTTGGTTTGTTGGTTTGTTGGTTTGTTGGTTTGTTGGTTTGTTGGTTTGTTGGCTTGTTGGTTTTTTGGTTTGTTGGTTTGTTCGCTTGTTGCTTTGTTGGTTTGTTGGTTTGTTGGCTTGTTGGTTTGTTGGTTTGTTAGTTTGTTGGCTTTTTGGTTACTTGGTTTGTTGGTTTGTTAATTTGTTGGCTTGTTGGTTTGTTGGCTTGTTGGTTTGTTGGTTTGTTGGCTTGTTGGCTTGTTGGTTTGTTGGTTTGTTGGTTTGTTGGTTTTTTGGTTTGTTGGTTTTTTGGTTTGTTGGCTTGTTGGTTTGTTGGTTTATTTGTTTGTTGGTTTGTTGGTTTGTTGGTTTGTTGGTTTGTTGGTTTGTTGGTTTATTTGTTTGTTGGCTTGTTGGCTTGTTGGTTTGTTTGTTAGTTCGTTTGTTGGTTTGTTAGTTTGTTGGTTTGTTGGTTTGTTGGCTTGTTGGCTTGTTGGTTTGTTGGTTAGTTCGTTTGTTGGTTTGTTAGTTTGTTGGTTTGTTGGCTTGTTGGCTTGTTGGTTTGTTGGTTTGTTGGTTTGTTGGTTTGTTGGCTTGTTGGCTTGCTGGTTTGTTAGTTTATTGGCTTTTTAGTTACTTGGTTTGTTGTTTTGTTGGCTTATTGGCTTATTGGTTTGTTGGTTTGTTGGCTTGTTGGTTTGTTGGTTTGTTGGTTTGTTGGCTTGTTGGCTTGTTGCTTTGTTGGTTTATTGGTTTGTTGGCTTGTTGGTTTGTTGGCTTGTTGGCTTGTTGGTTTGTTAGTTTGTTGCCTTTTTTGTTACTTGGTTTGTTGGTTTGTTGGTTTGTTGGTTTGTTGGTTTGTTGGTTTGTTGGTTTGTTGGTTTGTTGGTTTGTTGGTTTGTTGGTTTGTTGGTTTTTTGGTTTGTTGGTTTGTTGGTTTCTTGGCTTGTTGGTTTGCTGGTTTCTTGGCTTGTTGGCTTGTTGGTATGTTGGTTTGTTGGCTTGTTGGTTACTTAGTTTGTTGGTTTGTTGGTTTGTTGGTTTGTTGGTTTGTTGGTTTGTTGGTTTGTTGGCTTGTTGGTTACTTAGTTTGTTGGTTTGTTGGTTTGTTGGCTTGTTGGTTTGTTGGTTTGTTGGTTTGTTGGCTTGTTGGTTTGTTGGTTTGTTGGCTTGTTGGTTTCTTAGTTTGTTGGTTTGTTGGTTTGTTGGTTTGTTGGTTTGTTGGTTTGTTGGCTTGTTGGCTTGTTGGCTTGTTGGTTTGTTGGTTTGTTGGTTTGTTGGCTTGTTGGCTTGTTGCTTTGTTGGTTTGTTGGCTTGTTGGTTTGTTGGCTTGTTGGTTTGTTGGTTTTGTTGGTTTGTTGGCTTGTTGCCTTGTTGGTTTGTTGGTTTGTTGGTTTGTTGGTTTGTTGGTTTGTTGGTTTATTGGTTTTTTGGGGTGTTGGTTTGTTGGTTTGTTGGCTTGTTGGTTTGTTGGTTTGTTGGCTTGTTGGCTTGTTGGTTTATTGGTTTTTTGGTTTGTTGGTTTGTTGGTTTGTTGGCTTGTTGGCTTGTTGGTTTGTTGGTTTGTTGGCTTGTTGGTTACTTGGTTTGTTGGTTTGTTGGTTTGTTGGCTTGTTGGTTAGTTAGTTTGTTGGTTTGTTGGCATGTTGGCTTGTTGGTTTGTTGGTTTGTTGGCTTGTTGGTTACTTAGTTTGTTGGTTTGTTGGTTTGTTGGTTTATTGGTTTTTTGGTTTGTTGGTTTTTTGGTTTGTTGGTTTGTTGGTTTGTTGGCTTGTTGGTTTGTTGGTTTGTTGGCTTTTTGGTTACTTGGTTTGTTGGTTTGTTGGTTTGTTGGTTTGTTGACTTGTTGGCTTGTTGGTTTGTTGGTTTGTTGGCTTGTTGGTTTGTTGGTTTGTTGGCTTGTTGGCTTGTTGGCTTCTTGGCTTGTTGCTTTGTTGGTTTGTTGGCTTGTTGGTTTGTTGGCTTGTTGGCTTGTTGGTTTGTTATTTTGTTGGCTTTTTGGTTATTTGCTTTGTTTTTGCGTTGGTTTGTTGGCTTGTTGGTTTGTTGGTTTGTTGGGTTGTTGGTTTGTTGGTTTGTTGGTTTTTTTGATTTGTTGGTTTGTTGGTTTGTTAGCTTGTTGGTTTGTTGGTTTGTTGGCTTGTTGGTTTGTCGGTTTGTTGGCTTGTTGGCTTGTCGGTTTGTTGGTTTGTTGGCTTGTTGGTTACTTGGTTTGTTGGTTTGTTGGTTTGTTGGTTTGTTGGCTTGTTAGTTTGTTGGTTTGTTGGTTTGTTGGTTTGTTGGTTTATTGGCTTGTTGGCTTGTTGCTTTGTTCGTTTGATGGTTTGTTGGTTTGTTGGTTTGTTGGCTTGTTGGTTTGTTAGTTTGTTGGCTTGTTGGCTTGTTGGTTTGTTGGTTTGTTGGCTTGTTGGTTACTAAGTTTGTTGGTTTGTTGGTTTGTTGGTTTTTTGGTTTGTTGGCTTGTTGGCTTGTTGGTTTGTTGGTTAGTTTGTTTGTTGGTTTGTTAGTTTGTTGGTTTGTTGGCTTGTTGGCTTGTTGGTTTGTTGGTTTGTTGGTTTGTTGGTTTGTTGGCTTGTTGGCTTGCTGGTTTGTTATTTTGTTGGCTTTTTGGTTACTTGGTTTCTTGGTTTGTTGTTTTGTTGGCTTGTTGGCTTATTGGTTTGTTGGTTTGTTGGCTTGTTGGTTTGTTGGTTTGTTGGCTTGTTGGCTTGTTGCTTTGTTGGTTTGTTGGTTTGTTGGCTTGTTGGTTTTTTGGCTTGTTGGCTTGTTGGTTTGTTAGTTTGTTGCCTTTATTGTTACTTGGTTTGTTGGTTTGTTGGTTTGTTGGTTTGTTGGTTTGTTGGTTTGTTGGTTTGTTGGTTTTTTGGTTTGTTGGTTTGTTGATTTCTTGGCTTGTTGGTTTGTTGGTTTCTTGGCTTGTTGGCTTGTTGGTTTGTTGGTTTGTTGGCTTGTTGGTTACTTAGTTTGTTGGTTTGTTGGTTTGTTGGTTTGTTGGTTTGTTGGTTTGTTGGCTTGTTGCTTACTTAGTTTGTTGGTTTGTTGGCTTGTTGGTTTGTTGGTTTGTTGGTTTGTTGGTTTGTTGGCTTGTTGGTTTGTTGGTTTGTTGGCTTGTTGGTTTCTTAGTTTGTTGGTTTGTTGGTTTGTTGGTTTGTTGGTTTGTTGGTTTGTTGGCTTGTTGGCTTGTTGGCTTGTTGGTTTGTTGGCTTGTTGGCTTGTTGGCTTGTTGCTTTGTTGGTTTGTTGGCTTGTTGGTTTGTTGGCTTGTTGGTTTGTTGGTTTGTTGGTTTGTTGGCTTGTTGGCTTGTTGGCTTGTTGGTTTGTTGGTTTGTTGGTTTGTTGGTTTGTTGGTTTGTTGGTTTGTTGGTTTGTTGGTTTGTTGGCTTGTTGGCTTGTTGTCTTGTTGGTTTGTTGGCTTGTTGGCTTGTTGGCTTGTTGCTTTGTTGGTTTGTTGGCTTGTTGGTTTGTTGGCTTGTTGGTTTGTTGGTTTGTTGGTTTGTTGGCTTGTTGGCTTGTTGGCTTGTTGGTTTGTTGGTTTGTTGGTTTGTTGGTTTGTTGGTTTGTTGGTTTGTTGGTTTATTGGTTTGTTGGTTTGTTGGTTTGTTGGTTTGTTGGTTTGTTGGCTTGTTGGTTTGTTGGTTTGTTGGCTTGTTGGCTTGTTGGTTTATTGGTTTTTTGGTTTGTTGGTTTGGTGGTTTGTTGGCTTGTTGGCTTGTTGGTTTGTTGGTTTGTTGGCTTGTTGGTTACTTGGTTTGTTGGTTTGTTGGTTTGTTGGCTTGTTGGTTAGTTAGTTTGTTGGTTTGTTGGCATGTTGGCTTGTTGGTTTGTTGGTTTGTTGGCTTGTTGGTTACTTAGTTTGTTGGTTTGTTGGTTTGTTGGTTTGTTGGTTTTTTGGTTTGTTGGTTTGTTGGTTTGTTGGCTTGCTGGTTTGTTGGTTTGTTGGCTTTTTTGTTACTTGGTTTGTTGGTTTGTTGGTTTGTTGGTTTGTTAGCTTGTTGGCTTGTTGGTTTGTTGGTTTGTTGGCTTGTTGGTTTGTTGGTTTGTTGGCTTGTTGGCTTCTTGGCTTGTTGCTTTGTTGGTTTGTTGGTTTGTTGGCTTGTTGGTTTGTTGGCTTGTTGGCTTGTTGGTTTGTTAGTTTGTTGGCTTTTTGGTTATTTGCTTTGTTTTTTCGTTGGTTTGTTGGCTTGTTGGTTTGTTGGTTTGTTGGTTTGTTGGTTTGTTGGTTTGTTGGTTTTTTTGATTTGTTGGTTTGTTGGTTTGTTAGCTTGTTGGTTTGTTGGTTTGTTGGCTTGTTGGTTTGTTGGTTTGTTGGCTTGTTGGCTTGTTGGTTTGTTGGTTTGTTGGCTTGTTGGTTACTTGGTTTGTTGGTTTGTTGGTTTGTTGGTTTGTTGGCTTGTTAGTTTGTTGGTTTGTTGGTTTGTTGGCTTGTTGGTTTGTTGGTTTGTTGGCTTGTTGGCTTGTTGGTTTGTTGGTTTGTTGGCTTGTTGGCTTGTTGGCTTGTTGGTTTGTTAGTTTGTTGGCTTGTTGGTTTGTTGGTTTGTTGGCTTGTTGGTTTGTTGGTTTATTGGCTTGTTGGCTTGTTGCTTTGTTCCTTTGTTGGTTTGTTGGTTTATTGGTTTGTTGGTTTGTTGGTTTATTTGTTTGTTGGTTTGTTGGTTTGTTGGCTTGTTGGTTTGTTGGTTTGCTGGTTTGTTGGCTTGTTGGTTTGTTGGTTTGTTGGTTTGTTGGTTTGTTGGTTTGTTGGCTTGTTGGCTTATTGGTTTGTTGGTTTGTTGGCTTGTTGGCTTGTTGGCTTGTTGGTTTGTTAGTTTGTTGGCTTGTTGGCTTGTTGGTTTGTTGGTTTGTTGGTTTGTTGGTTTGTTGGTTTGTTGGCTTGTTGGCTTGTTGGCTTGTTTGTTTGTTGGTTTGTTGGTTTGTTGGCTTGTTGGTTTGTTGGTTTGTTGGTTTGTTGGTTTGTTGGTTTTTTGGTTTGTTGGTTTGTTGGTTTGTTGGCTTGTTAGTTTGTTGGTTTGTTGGTTTGTTGGCTTGTTGGTTTGTTGGTTTGTTGGCTTGTTGGCTTGTTGGTTTGTTGGTTTGTTGGCTTTTTGGCTTGTTGGCTTGTTGGTTTGTTAGTTTGTTGGCTTGTTGGCTTGTTGGTTTGTTGGTTTGTTGGCTTGTTGGATTGTTGGCTTGTTGGTTTGTTAGTTTGTTGGCTTGTTGGCTTGTTGGTTTGTTGGTTTGTTGGTTTGTTGGTTTGTTGGTTTGTTGGTTTGTTAGTTTGTTGGTTTGTTCGTTTGTTGGTTTGTTGGTTAATTGGTTTGTTGGTTTGTTGGTTTTTTGGTTTGTTGGTTTGTTGGTTTATTTGTTTGTTGGTTTGTTGGTTTGTTGGTTTATTGGTTTGTTGGTTTGTTGGTTTATTTGTTTGTTGGTTTGTTGGTTTGTTGGCTTGTTGGTTTGTTGGTTTGTTGGTTTGTTGGCTTGTTGGTTTGTTGGTTTGTTGGCTTGTTGGCTTGTTGGTTTGTTGGTTTGTTGGTTTGTTGGTTTATTGGTTTTTTGGTTTGTTGGTTTGTTGGCTTATTGGTTTGTTGGTTTGTTGGTTTGTTGGTTTGTTGCTTTGTTGGTTTGTTGGTTTGTTGGCTTGTTGGCTTGTTGGTTTGTTAGTTTGTTGGCTTTTTGGTTACTTGGTTTGTTGGTTTGTTGGTTTGTTGGCTTGTTGGCTTGTTGGTTTGTTGGTTTGTTGGTTTGTTGGCTTGTTGGTTTGTTGGTTTGTTGGTTTGTTGGCTTGTTGGCTTGTTGGCTTGTTGGTTTGTTGGTTTGTTGGCTTTTTGGTTACTTGGTTTGTGGGTTTGTTGGTTTGTTGGCTTGTTGGTTTGTTGGCTTGTTGGTTTGTTGGTTTGTTGGCTTGTTGGCTTGTTGGCTTGTTGGTTTGTTGGTTTGTTGGTTTGTTGGTTTGTTGGTTTGTTGGTTTATTGGTTTTTTGGTTTGTTAGTTTGTTGGTTTGTTGGTTTGTTAGTTTGTTGGCTTGTTGGTTTGTTGGTTTGTTGGCTTGTTGGCTTGTTGGCTTGTTGGTTACTTATTTTGTTGGTTTGTTGGTTTGTTGGTTTGTTGGTTTGTTGGTTTATTGGTTTGTTGGGTTGTTGGTTTGTTGGCTTGTTGGTTACTTGGTTTGTTGGTTTGGTGGTTTGTTGGCTTGTTGGTTACTTAGTTTGTTGGTTTGTTGGCATCTTGGCTTGTTGGTTTGTTTGTTTGTTGGCTTGTTGGTTACTTAGTTTGTTGGTTTGTTGGTTTGTTGGATTGTTGGTTTGTTGGCTTGTTGGCTTGTTAGTTTGTTGGCTTGTTGGCTTGTTGCTTTGTTGATTTGTTGGTTTGTTGGCTTGTTGGCTTGTTGGTTTGTTGGTTTATTGGTTTGTTGGTTTGTTGGTTTGTTGGCTTGTTGGCTTGTTGGTTTGTTGGTTGGTTGGTTTGTTGGCTTGTCGGTTTGTTGGTTTGTTGGCTTGTTGGCTTGTTGGTTTGTTGGTTTGTGGGTTTGTTGGTTTGTTGGTTTGTTGGTTTGTTGGCTTGTTGGCTTGTTGGCTTGTTGGTTTGTTGGTTTGTTGGTTTGTTGGTTTGTTGGTTTGTTGATTTGTTGGTTTGTTGGCTTGTTGGTTTGTTGGTTTGTTGGTTTGTTGGTTTGTTGGTTTGTTGGCTTGTTGGTTTGTTGGTTTGTTGGCTTGTTGGTTACTTAGTTTGTTGGTTTGTTGGTTTGTTGGCTTGTTGGTTTGTTGGTTTGTTGGTTTGTTGGCTTGTTGGTTTGTTGGTTTTTTGGTTTGTTGGCTTGTTGGTTGGTTGGTTTGTTCGTTTGTTGGCTTGTTGGCTTGTTGGCTTGTTGGCTTGTTGGTTTGTTGGTTTGTCGGTTTGTTGGTTTGTTGGTTTGTTGGTTTGTTTGCTTGTTGGTTTGTGGTTTGTTGGTTTGTCGGCTTGTTGGTTTGTTGGTTTGTTGGCTTGTTGGCTTGTTGGTTTGTTGGTTTGTTGGTTTGTTGGCTTGTTGGCTTGTTGGCTTGTTGGTTTGTTGGTTTGTTGGCTTGTTGGTTTGTTAGTTTGTTGGCTTTTTGGTTACTTGGTTTGTTGGCTTATTGGTTTGTTGGTTTGTTAGCTTGTTGGCTTGTTGCTTTGCTGGTTTGTTGGTTTGTTGGCTTGTTGGCTTGTTGGTTTGTTAGTTTGTTAGCTTTTTGGTTACTTGGTCTGTTGCTTTGTTGGCTTGTTGGCTTGTTTATTTGTTGGTTAGTTCGTTTGTTGGCTTGTTGGTTTGTTGGCTTGTTGGCTTGTTGCTTTGTTGGTTTGTTGGTTTATTGGTTTGTTGGTTTTTTGGTTTGTTGGTTTATTTGTTTGTTGGTTTGTTGGCTTGTTGGTTTGTTGGTTTGTTGGTTTGTTGGCTTGTTAGCTTGTTGGTTTGTTGGTTTGTTGATTTGTTGGTTTGTTGGCTTGTTGGTTTGTTGGTTTGTTGGTTTGTTGGTTTGTTGGTTTGTTGGCTTGTTGGTTTGTTGGTTTGTTGGCTTGTTGGTTTGTTGGTTTGTTGGTTTGTTGGCTTGTTGGTTTGTTGGTTTGTTGGCTTGTTGGCTTGTTGGTTTGTTGGTTTGTTGGTTTGTTGGTTTGTTGGTTTTTTGGTTTGTTGGTTTGTTGGCTTATTGGTTTGTTGGTTTGTTGGTTTGATGCTTTGTTGGTTTGTTGGTTTGTTGGTTTGTTGGCTTGTTGGCTTGTTGGTTTGTTAGTTTGTTGGCTTTTTGGTTACTTGGTTTGTTGGTTTGTTGGTTTGTTGGCTTGTTGGTTTGTTGGCTTGTTGCTTTGTTGGTTTGTTGGTTTGTTGGCTTGTTGGTTACTTAGTTTGTTGGTTTGTTGGTTTGTTGGCTTGTTGGCTTGTTGGTTTGTTGGTTTGTTGGTTTGTTGGCTTGTTGGTTTGTTGATTTGTTGGTTTGTTGGTTTGTTGGTTTATTTGTTTGTTGGTTTGTTGGTTTGTTGGTTTATTGGTTTGTTGGTTTGTTGGTTTATTTGTTTGTTGGTTTGTTGGTTTGTTGGCTTGTTGGTTTGTTGGTTTGTTGGTTTGTTGGCCTGTTGGTTTGTTGGTTTATTTGTTTGTTGGTTTGTTGGTTTGTTGGTTTATTGGTTTATTGGTTTGTTGGTTTGTTGGTTTATTTGTTTGTTGGTTTGTTGGTTTGTTGGCTTGTTGGTTTGTTGGTTTGTTGGTTTGTTGGTTTGTTGGTTTGTTGGCTTGTTGGTTTGTTGGTTTGTTGGTTTGTTGGGTTGTTGGTTTATTTGTTTGTTGGTTTGTTGGTTTGTTGGTTTTTTGGTTTGTTGGTTTGTTGGTTTGTTGGTTTATTGGTTTGTTGGTTTATTGGTTTGTTGGTTTTTTGGTTTGTTGGTTTATTTGTTTGTTGGTTTGTTGGCTTGTTGGTTTGTTGGTTTGTTGGTTTGTTGGCTTGTTAGCTTGTTGCTTTGTTGGTTTGTTGATTTGTTGGTTTGTTGGCTTGTTGGTTTGTTGGTTTGTTGGTTTGTTGGTTTGTTGGCTTGTTGGTTTGTTGGTTTGTTGGCTTGTTGGTTTGTTGGTTTGTTGGTTTGTTGGCTTGTTGGTTTGTTGGTTTGTTGGCTTGTTGGCTTGTTGGTTTGTTGGTTTGTTGGTTTGTTGGTTTGTTGGTTTTTTGGTTTGTTGGTTTGTTGGCTTATTGGTTTGTTGGTTTGTTGGTTTGATGCTTTGTTGGTTTGTTGGTTTGTTGGTTTGTTGGTTTGTTGGCTTGTTGGTTTGTTGGCTTGTTGGTTTGTTGGTTTGTTGGCTTGTTGGCTTGTTGGCTTGTTGGTTTGTTGGTTTGTTGGTTTGTTGGTTTGTTGGTTTGTTGGTTTATTGGTTTTTTGGTTTGTTAGTTTGTTGGTTTGTTGGTTTGTTAGTTTGTTGGCTTGTTGGTTTGTTGGTTTGTTGGCTTGTTGGCTTGTTGGCTTGTTGGTTACTTATTTTGTTGGTTTGTTGGTTTGTTGGTTTGTTGGTTTGTTGGTTTATTGGTTTGTTGGGTTGTTGGTTTGTTGGCTTGTTGGTTACTTGGTTTGTTGGTTTGGTGGTTTGTTGGCTTGTTGGTTACTTAGTTTGTTGGTTTGTTGGCATCTTGGCTTGTTGGTTTGTTTGTTTGTTGGCTTGTTGGTTACTTAGTTTGTTGGTTTGTTGGTTTGTTGGCTTGTCGGCTTGTTGGTTTGTTGGTTTGTTGGTTTGTCGGTTTGTTGGCTTGTTGGTTTGTTGGTTTGTTGGTTTGTTGGTTTGTTGGTTTATTTGTTTGTTGGTTTGTTGGTTTGTTGGTTTTTTGGTTTGTTGGTTTGTTGGTTTGTTGGTTTATTTGTTTGTTGGTTTGTTGGTTTGTTGGTTTATTGGTTTATTGGTTTGTTGGTTTATTTGTTTGTTGGTTTGTTGGTTTGTTGGCTTGTTGGTTTGTTGGTTTGTTGGCTTGTTGGTTTGTTGGTTTGTTGGCTTGTTGGTTTGTTGGTTTGTTGGTTTGTTGGCTTGTTGGTTTGTTGGTTTGTTGGCTTGTTGGCTTGTTGGTTTGTTGGTTTGTTGGTTTGTTGGTTTGTTGGTTTTTTGGTTTGTTGGTTTGTTGGCTTATTGGTTTGTTGGTTTGTTGGTTTGATGCTTTGTTGGTTTGTTGGTTTGTTGGTTTGTTGGCTTGTTGGCTTGTTGGTTTGTTAGTTTGTTGGCTTTTTGGTTACTTGGTTTGTTGGTTTGTTGGTTTGTTGGCTTGTTGGTTTGTTGGCTTGTTGCTTTGTTGGTTTGTTGGTTTGTTGGCTTGTTGGTTACTTAGTTTGTTGGTTTGTTGGTTTGTTGGCTTGTTGGCTTGTTGGTTTGTTGGTTTGTTGGTTTGTTGGCTTGTTGGTTTGTTGATTTGTTGGTTTGTTGGTTTGTTGGTTTATTTGTTTGTTGGTTTGTTGGTTTGTTGGTTTATTGGTTTGTTGGTTTGTTGGTTTATTTGTTTGTTGGTTTGTTGGTTTGTTGGCTTGTTGGTTTGTTGGTTTGTTGGTTTGTTGGCCTGTTGGTTTGTTGGTTTATTTGTTTGTTGGTTTGTTGGTTTGTTGGTTTATTGGTTTATTGGTTTGTTGGTTTGTTGGTTTATTTGTTTGTTGGTTTGTTGGTTTGTTGGCTTGTTGGTTTGTTGGTTTGTTGGTTTGTTGGTTTGTTGGTTTGTTGGCTTGTTGGTTTGTTGGTTTGTTGGTTTGTTGGTTTGTTGGTTTATTTGTTTGTTGGTTTGTTGGTTTGTTGGTTTTTTGGTTTGTTGGTTTGTTGGTTTGTTGGTTTATTGGTTTGTTGGTTTATTGGTTTGTTGGTTTTTTGGTTTGTTGGTTTATTTGTTTGTTGGTTTGTTGGCTTGTTGGTTTGTTGGTTTGTTGGTTTGTTGGCTTGTTAGCTTGTTGGTTTGTTGGTTTGTTGATTTGTTGGTTTGTTGGCTTGTTGGTTTGTTGGTTTGTTGGTTTGTTGGTTTGTTGGCTTGTTGGTTTGTTGGTTTGTTGGCTTGTTGGTTTGTTGGTTTGTTGGTTTGTTGGCTTGTTGGTTTGTTGGTTTGTTGGCTTGTTGGCTTGTTGGTTTGTTGGTTTGTTGGTTTGTTGGTTTGTTGGTTTTTTGGTTTGTTGGTTTGTTGGCTTATTGGTTTGTTGGTTTGTTGGTTTGATGCTTTGTTGGTTTGTTGGTTTGTTGGTTTGTTGGTTTGTTGGCTTGTTGGTTTGTTGGCTTGTTGGTTTGTTGGTTTGTTGGCTTGTTGGCTTGTTGGCTTGTTGGTTTGTTGGTTTGTTGGTTTGTTGGTTTGTTGGTTTGTTGGTTTATTGGTTTTTTGGTTTGTTAGTTTGTTGGTTTGTTGGTTTGTTAGTTTGTTGGCTTGTTGGTTTGTTGGTTTGTTGGCTTGATGGCTTGTTGGCTTGTTGGTTACTTATTTTGTTGGTTTGTTGGTTTGTTGGTTTGTTGGTTTGTTGGTTTATTGGTTTGTTGGGTTGTTGGTTTGTTGGCTTGTTGGTTACTTGGTTTGTTGGTTTGGTGGTTTGTTGGCTTGTTGGTTACTTAGTTTGTTGGTTTGTTGGCATCTTGGCTTGTTGGTTTGTTTGTTTGTTGGCTTGTTGGTTACTTAGTTTGTTGGTTTGTTGGTTTGTTGGCTTGTCGGCTTGTTGGTTTGTTGGTTTGTTGGTTTGTCGGTTTGTTGGCTTGTTGGTTTGTTGGTTTGTTGGTTTGTTGGTTTGTTGGTTTATTTGTTTGTTGGTTTGTTGGTTTGTTGGTTTTTTGGTTTGTTGGTTTGTTGGTTTGTTGGTTTATTTGTTTGTTGGTTTGTTGGTTTGTTGGTTTATTGGTTTGTTGGTTTGTTGGTTTATTTGTTTGTTGGTTTGTTGGTTTGTTGGTTTGTTGGTTTGTTTGCTTGTTGGTTTGTTGGTTTGTTGGTTTGTTGGCTTGTTGGCTTATTGGTTTGTTGGTTTGTTGGCTTGTTGGCTTGTTGGTTTGTTAGTTTGTTGGCTTGTTGGCTTGTTGGTTTGTTGGTTTGTTGGTTTGTTGGTTTGTTGGTTTGTTGGCTTGTTGGCTTGTTGGCTTGTTGGTTTGTTGGTTTGTTGGTTTGTTGGCTTGTAGGTTTGTTGGTTTGTTGGTTTGTTGGTTTGTTGGTTTTTTGGTTTGTTGGTTTGTTGGTTTGTTGGCTTGTTAGTTTGTTGGTTTGTTGGTTTGTTGGCTTGTTGGTTTGTTGGTTTGTTGGCTTGTTGGCTTGTTGGTTTGTTGGTTTGTTGGTTTGTTGGTTTGTTGGTTTGTTAGTTTGTTGGTTTGTTCGTTTGTTGGTTTGTTGGTTAATTGGTTTATTGGTTTGTTGGTTTTTTGGTTTGTTGGTTTGTTGGTTTGTTGGTTTATTTGTTTGTTGGTTTGTTGGTTTATTGGTTTGTTGGTTTGTTGGTTTATTTGTTTGTTGGTTTGTTGGTTTGTTGGCTTGTTGGTTTGTTGGTTTGTTGGTTTGTTGGCTTGTTGGTTTGTTGGTTTGTTGGCTTGTTGGCTTGTTGGTTTGTTGGTTTGTTGGTTTGTTGGTTTGTTGGTTTATTGGTTTTTTGGTTTGTTGGTTTGTTGGCTTATTGGTTTGTTGGTTTGTTGGTTTGTTGGTTTGTTGCTTTGTTGGTTTGTTGGTTTGTTGGCTTGTTGGCTTGTTGGTTTGTTAGTTTGTTGGCTTTTTGGTTACTTGGTTTGTTGGTTTGTTGGTTTGTTGGCTTGTTGGCTTGTTGGTTTGTTGGTTTGTTGGTTTGTTGGCTTGTTGGTTTGTTGGTTTGTTGGTTTGTTGGCTTGTTGGCTTTTTGGCTTGTTGGTTTGTTGGTTTGTTGGCTTTTTGGTTACTTGGTTTGTGGGTTTGTTGGTTTGTTGGCTTGTTGGTTTGTTGGCTTGTTGGTTTGTTGGTTTGTTGGCTTGTTGGCTTGTTGGCTTGTTGGTTTGTTGGTTTGTTGGTTTGTTGGTTTGTTGGTTTGTTGGTTTATTGGTTTTTTGGTTTGTTAGTTTGTTGGTTTGTTGGTTTGTTAGTTTGTTGGCTTGTTGGTTTGTTGGTTTGTTGGCTTGTTGGCTTGTTGGCTTGTTGGTTACTTATTTTGTTGGTTTGTTGGTTTGTTGGTTTGTTGGTTTGTTGGTTTATTGGTTTGTTGGGTTGTTGGTTTGTTGCCTTGTTGGTTACTTGGTTTGTTGGTTTGGTGGTTTGTTGGCTTGTTGGTTACTTAGTTTGTTGGTTTGTTGGCATCTTGGCTTGTTGGTTTGTTTGTTTGTTGGCTTGTTGGTTACTTAGTTTGTTGGTTTGTTGGTTTGTTGGATTGTTGGTTTGTTGGCTTGTTGGCTTGTTAGTTTGTTGGCTTGTTGGCTTGTTGCTTTGTTGATTTGTTGGTTTGTTGGCTTGTTGGCTTGTTGGTTTGTTGGTTTATTGGTTTGTTGGTTTGTTGGTTTGTTGGCTTGTTGGCTTGTTGGTTTGTTGGTTTGTTGGTTTGTTGGCTTGTTGGTTTGTTGGTTTGGTGGCTTGTTGGCTTGTTGGTTTGTTGGTTTGTTGGTTTGTTGGTTTGTTGGTTTGTTGGTTTGTTGGCTTGTTGGCTTGTTGGCTTGTTGGTTTGTTGGTTTGTTGGTTTGTTGGTTTGTTGGCTTGTTGGTTTGTTGGTTTGTTGGCTTGTTGGTTACTTAGTTTGTTGGTTTGTTGGCATGTTGGTTTGTTGGTTTGTTGGCTTGTTGGTTTGTTGGTTTATTGGTTTGTTGGCTTGTTGGTTTGTTGGTTTTTTGGTTTGTTGGCTTGTTGGTTGGTTGGTTTGTTGGTTTGTTGGCTTGTTGGCTTGTTGGCTTGTTGGCTTGTTGGTTTGTTGGTTTGTCGGTTTGTTGGTTTGTTGGTTTGTTGGTTTGTTTGCTTGTTGGTTTGTTGGTTTGTTGGTTTGTCGGCTTGTTGGTTTGTTGGTTTGTTGGCTTGTTGGCTTGTTGGTTTGTTGGTTTGTTGGTTTGTTGGCTTGTTGGCTTGTTGGCTTGTTGGTTTGTTGGTTTGTTGGCTTGTTGGTTTGTTAGTTTGTTGGCTTTTTGGTTACTTGGTTTGTTGGCTTGTTGGTTTGTTGGTTTGTTAGCTTGTTGGCTTGTTGCTTTGCTGGTTTGTTGGTTTGTTGGCTTGTTGGCTTGTTGGTTTGTTAGTTTGTTAGCTTTTTGGTTACTTGGTCTGTTGGTTTGTTGGCTTGTTGGCTTGTTTATTTGTTGGTTAGTTCGTTTGTTGGCTTGTTGGTTTGTTGGCTTGTTGGTTTGTTGCTTTGTTGGTTTGTTGGTTTATTGGTTTGTTGGTTTTTTGGTTTGTTGGTTTATTTGTTTGTTGGTTTGTTGGCTTGTAGGTTTGTTGGTTTGTTGGTTTGTTGGCTTGTTAGCTTGTTGGTTTGTTGGTTTGTTGATTTGTTGGTTTGTTGGCTTGTTGGTTTGTTGGTTTGTTGGTTTGTTGGTTTGTTGGTTTGTTGGCTTGTTGGTTTGTTGGTTTGTTGGCTTGTTGGTTTGTTGGTTTGTTGGTTTGTTGGCTTGTTGGTTTGTTGGTTTGTTGGCTTGTTGGCTTGTTGGTTTGTTGGTTTGTTGGTTTTTTGGTTTGTTGGTTTGTTGGCTTATTGGTTTGTTGATTTGTTGGTTTGATGCTTTGTTGGTTTGTTGGTTTGTTGGTTTGTTGGCTTGTTGGCTTGTTGGTTTGTTAGTTTGTTGGCTTTTTGGTTACTTGGTTTGTTGGTTTGTTGGTTTGTTGGCTTGTTGGTTTGTTGGCTTGTTGCTTTGTTGGTTTGTTGGTTTGTTGGCTTGTTGGTTACTTAGTTTGTTGGTTTGTTGGTTTGTTGGCTTGTTGGTTACTTAGTTTGTTGGTTTGTTGGCATCTTGGCTTGTTGGGTTGTTGGTTTGTTGGCTTGTTGGTTTGTTGGTTTGTTGGTTTGTTGGCTTGTTGGCTTGTTGGCTTGTTGGTTTGTTGGTTTGTTGGTTTGTTGGCTTTTTGGTTACTTGGTTTGTGGGTTTATTGGTTTGTTGGCTTGTTGGTTTGTTGGCTTGTTGGTTTGTTGGTTTGTTGGCTTGTTGGCTTGTTGGCTTGTTGGTTTGTTGGTTTGTTGGTTTGTTGGTTTGTTGGTTTGTTGGTTTGTTGGTTTGTTGGTTTATTGGTTTTTTGGTTTGTTGGTTTGTTGGTTTGTTGGTTTGTTAGTTTGTTGGCTTGTTGGTTTGTTAGTTTGTTGGCTTGTTGGCTTGTTGGCTTGTTGGTTACTTATTTTGTTGGTTTGTTGGTTTGTTGGTTTGTTGGTTTATTGGTTTGTTGGTTTGTTGGTTTGTTGGCTTGTTGGTTACTTGGTTTGTTGGTTTGGTGGTTTGTTGGCTTGTTGGTTACTTAGTTTGTTGGTTTGTTGGCATCTTGGCTTGTTGGGTTGTTGGTTTGTTGGCTTGTTGGTTACTTAGTTTGTTGGTTTGTTGGTTTGTTGGATTGTTGGTTTGTTGGCTTGTTGGCTTGTTAGTTTGTTGGCTTGTTGGCTTGTTGCTTTGTTGATTTGTTGGTTTGTTGGCTTGTTGGCTTGTTGGTTTGTTGGTTTATTGGTTTGTTGGTTTGTTGGTTTGTTGGCTTGTTGGTTTGTTGGTATATTGGCTTGTTGGTTTGTTGGTTTGTTGGTTTGTTGGTTTATTGGTTTGTTGGTTTGTTGGTTTGTTGGTTTGTTGGCTTGTTGGTTTGTTGGTTTGTTGGCTTGTTGGTTTGTTAGTTTGTTGCCTTTTTTGTTACATGGTTTGTTGGTTTGTTGGTTTGTTGGTTTGTTGGTTTGTTGGCTTGTTGGCTTGTTGGTTTGTTGGTTTGTTGGTTTGTTGGTTTGTTGGTTTGTTGGTTTGTTCGTTTGTTGGTTTTTTGGTTAATTGGTTTGTTGGTTTGTTGGTTTGTTGGTTTGTTGGTTTGTTGGCTTGTTGGTTTGTTGGCTTGTTGGCTTGTTGGTTTGTTGGTTTGTTGGTTTGTTGGTTTGTTGGTTTGTTGGTTTGTTGGTTTGTTGGTTTTTTGGTTTGTTGGCTTATTTGTTTGTTGGTTTGTTGGCTTGTTGGTTTGTTGGTTTGTTGGTTTGTTGGTTTGTTGGCTTGTTGGTTTGTTGGTTTGTTAGTTTGTTGGCTTGTTGGCTTGTTGGTTTGCTGGTTTGTTGGTTTGTTGGTTTGTTGGTTTGTTGGTTTTTTGGTTTGTTGGTTTGTTGGTTTGTTGGCTTGTTGGTTTGTTGGTTTGTTGGCTTGTTGGCTTGTTGGTTTGTTGGTTTGTTGGCTTGTTGGTTACTTAGTTTGTTGGTTTGTTGGTTTGTTGGTTTGTTGGTTTGTTGGCTTGTTGGCTGGTTGGTTTGTTGGTTAGTTCGTTTGTTGGTTTGTTAGTTTGTTGGTTTGTTGGCTTGTTGGCTTGTTGGTTTGTTGGTTTGTTGGTTTGTTGGTTTGTTGGCTTGTTGGCTTGCTGGTTTGTTAGTTTATTGTCTTTTTGGTTACTTGGTTTGTTGGTTTGTTGTTTTGTTGGCTTGTTGGCTTATTGGTTTGTTGGTTTGTTGGCTTGTTGGTTTGTTGGTTTGTTGGTTTGTTGGCTTGTTGGCTTGTTGCTTTGTTGGTTTATTGGTTTGTTGGCTTGTTGGTTTGTTGGCTTGTTGGCTTGTTGGTTTGTTAGGTTGTTGCCTTTTTTAATACTTGGTTTGTTGGTTTGTTGGTTTGTTGGTTTGTTGGTTTGTTGGTTTGTTGGTTTGTTGGTTTGTTGGTTTGTTGGTTTGTTGGTTTGTTGGTTTTTTGGTTTGTTGGTTTGTTGGTTTCTTGGCTAGTTGGTTTGTTGGTTTCTTGGCTTGTTGGCTTGTTGGTTTGTTGGTTTGTTGGCTTGTTGGTTACTTAGTTTGTTGGTTTGTTGGTTTGTTGGTTTGTTGGTTTGTTGGTTTGTTGGCTTGTTGGTTACTTAGTTTGTTGGTTTGTTGGTTTGTTGGCTTGTTGGTTTCTTAGTTTGTTGGTTTGTTGGTTTGTTGGTTTGTTGGTTTGTTGGCTTGTTGGCTTGTTGGCTTGTTGGTTTGTTGGCTTGTTGGCTTGTTGCTTTGTTGGTTTGTTGGCTTGTTGGTTTGTTGGCTTGTTGGTTTGTTGGTTTGTTGGTTTGTTGGCTTGTTGGCTTGTTGGTTTGTTGGTTTGTTGGTTTGTTGGTTTGTTGGTTTGTTGGTTTGTTGGTTTATTGGTTTGTTGGTTTGTTGGTTTGTTGGTTTGTTGGCTTGTTGGTTTGTTGGTTTGTTGGCTTGTTGGCTTGTTGGTTTATTGGTTTTTTGGTTTGTTGGTTTGTTGGTTTGTTGGCTTGTTGGTTTGTTGGTTTGTTGGTTTGTTGGCTTGTTGGTTACTTGGTTTGTTGGTTTATTGGTTTGTTGGTTTGTTGGTTTGTTGGTTTGTTGGTTTGTTGGCTTGTTGGCTTGTTGGCTTGTTGGTTACTTATTTTGTTGGTTTGTTGGTTTGTTGGTTTGTTGGTTTGTTGGTTTATTGGTTTGTTGGGTTGTTGGTTTGTTGGCTTGTTGGTTACTTGGTTTGTTGGTTTGGTGGTTTGTTGGCTTGTTGGTTACTTAGTTTGTTGGTTTGTTGGCATCTTGGCTTGTTGGTTTGTTTGTTTGTTGGCTTGTTGGTTACTTAGTTTGTTGGTTTGTTGGTTTGTTGGATTGTTGGTTTGTTGGCTTGTTGGCTTGTTAGTTTGTTGGCTTGTTGGCTTGTTGCTTTGTTGATTTGTTGGTTTGTTGGCTTGTTGGCTTGTTGGTTTGTTGGTTTATTGGTTTGTTGGTTTGTTGGTTTGTTGGCTTGTTGGCTTGTTGGTTTGTTGGTTTGTTGGTTTGTTGGCTTGTTGGTTTGTTGGTTTGGTGGCTTGTTGGCTTGTTGGTTTGTTGGTTTGTTGGTTTGTTGGTTTGTTGGTTTGTTGGTTTGTTGGCTTGTTGGCTTGTTGGCTTGTTGGTTTGTTGGTTTGTTGGTTTGTTGGTTTGTTGGCTTGTTGGTTTGTTGGTTTGTTGGCTTGTTGGTTACTTAGTTTGTTGGTTTGTTGGCATGTTGGTTTGTTGGTTTGTTGGCTTGTTGGTTTGTTGGTTTATTGGTTTGTTGGCTTGTTGGTTTGTTGGTTTTTTGGTTTGTTGGCTTGTTGGTTGGTTGGTTTGTTGGTTTGTTGGCTTGTTGGCTTGTTGGCTTGTTGGCTTGTTGGTTTGTTGGTTTGTCGGTTTGTTGGTTTGTTGGTTTGTTGGTTTGTTTGCTTGTTGGTTTGTTGGTTTGTTGGTTTGTCGGCTTGTTGGTTTGTTGGTTTGTTGGCTTGTTGGCTTGTTGGTTTGTTGGTTTGTTGGTTTGTTGGCTTGTTGGCTTGTTGGCTTGTTGGTTTGTTGGTTTGTTGGCTTGTTGGTTTGTTAGTTTGTTGGCTTTTTGGTTACTTGGTTTGTTGGCTTGTTGGTTTGTTGGTTTGTTAGCTTGTTGGCTTGTTGCTTTGCTGGTTTGTTGGTTTGTTGGCTTGTTGGCTTGTTGGTTTGTTAGTTTGTTAGCTTTTTGGTTACTTGGTCTGTTGGTTTGTTGGCTTGTTGGCTTGTTTATTTGTTGGTTAGTTCGTTTGTTGGCTTGTTGGTTTGTTGGCTTGTTGGTTTGTTGCTTTGTTGGTTTGTTGGTTTATTGGTTTGTTGGTTTTTTGGTTTGTTGGTTTATTTGTTTGTTGGTTTGTTGGCTTGTAGGTTTGTTGGTTTGTTGGTTTGTTGGCTTGTTAGCTTGTTGGTTTGTTGGTTTGTTGATTTGTTGGTTTGTTGGCTTGTTGGTTTGTTGGTTTGTTGGTTTGTTGGTTTGTTGGTTTGTTGGCTTGTTGGTTTGTTGGTTTGTTGGCTTGTTGGTTTGTTGGTTTGTTGGTTTGTTGGCTTGTTGGTTTGTTGGTTTGTTGGCTTGTTGGCTTGTTGGTTTGTTGGTTTGTTGGTTTTTTGGTTTGTTGGTTTGTTGGCTTATTGGTTTGTTGATTTGTTGGTTTGATGCTTTGTTGGTTTGTTGGTTTGTTGGTTTGTTGGCTTGTTGGCTTGTTGGTTTGTTAGTTTGTTGGCTTTTTGGTTACTTGGTTTGTTGGTTTGTTGGTTTGTTGGCTTGTTGGTTTGTTGGCTTGTTGCTTTGTTGGTTTGTTGGTTTGTTGGCTTGTTGGTTACTTAGTTTGTTGGTTTGTTGGTTTGTTGGCTTGTTGGTTACTTAGTTTGTTGGTTTGTTGGCATCTTGGCTTGTTGGGTTGTTGGTTTGTTGGCTTGTTGGTTTGTTGGTTTGTTGGTTTGTTGGCTTGTTGGCTTGTTGGCTTGTTGGTTTGTTGGTTTGTTGGTTTGTTGGCTTTTTGGTTACTTGGTTTGTGGGTTTATTGGTTTGTTGGCTTGTTGGTTTGTTGGCTTGTTGTTTTGTTGGTTTGTTGGCTTGTTGGCTTGTTGGTTTGTTGGTTTGTTGGTTTGTTGGTTTGTTGGTTTGTTGGTTTGTTGGTTTGTTGGTTTATTGGTTTTTTGGTTTGTTGGTTTGTTGGTTTGTTGGTTTGTTAGTTTGTTGGCTTGTTGGTTTGTTAGTTTGTTGGCTTGTTGGCTTGTTGGCTTGTTGGTTACTTATTTTGTTGGTTTGTTGGTTTGTTGGTTTGTTGGTTTATTGGTTTGTTGGTTTGTTGGTTTGTTGGCTTGTTGGTTACTTGGTTTGTTGGTTTGGTGGTTTGTTGGCTTGTTGGTTACTTAGTTTGTTGGTTTGTTGGCATCTTGGCTTGTTGGGTTGTTGGTTTGTTGGCTTGTTGGTTACTTAGTTTGTTGGTTTGTTGGTTTGTTGGATTGTTGGTTTGTTGGCTTGTTGGCTTGTTAGTTTGTTGGCTTGTTGGCTTGTTGCTTTGTTGATTTGTTGGTTTGTTGGCTTGTTGGCTTGTTGGTTTGTTGGTTTATTGGTTTGTTGGTTTGTTGGTTTGTTGGCTTGTTGGTTTGTTGGTATATTGGCTTGTTGGTTTGTTGGTTTGTTGGTTTGTTGGTTTATTGGTTTGTTGGTTTGTTGGTTTGTTGGTTTGTTGGCTTGTTGGTTTGTTGGTTTGTTGGCTTGTTGGTTTGTTAGTTTGTTGCCTTTTTTGTTACATGGTTTGTTGGTTTGTTGGTTTGTTGGTTTGTTGGTTTGTTGGCTTGTTGGCTTGTTGGTTTGTTGGTTTGTTGGTTTGTTGGTTTGTTGGTTTGTTGGTTTGTTCGTTTGTTGGTTTTTTGGTTAATTGGTTTGTTGGTTTGTTGGTTTGTTGGTTTGTTGGTTTGTTGGCTTGTTGGTTTGTTGGCTTGTTGGCTTGTTGGTATGTTGGTTTGTTGGTTTGTTGGTTTGTTGGTTTGTTGGTTTGTTGGTTTGTTGGTTTTTTGGTTTGTTGGCTTATTTGTTTGTTGGTTTGTTGGCTTGTTGGTTTGTTGGTTTGTTGGTTTGTTGGTTTGTTGGCTTGTTGGTTTGTTGGTTTGTTAGTTTGTTGGCTTGTTGGCTTGTTGGTTTGCTGGTTTGTTGGTTTGTTGGTTTGTTGGTTTGTTGGTTTTTTGGTTTGTTGGTTTGTTGGTTTGTTGGCTTGTTGGTTTGTTGGTTTGTTGGCTTGTTGGCTTGTTGGTTTGTTGGTTTGTTGGCTTGTTGGTTACTTAGTTTGTTGGTTTGTTGGTTTGTTGGTTTGTTGGTTTGTTGGCTTGTTGGCTGGTTGGTTTGTTGGTTAGTTCGTTTGTTGGTTTGTTATTTTGTTGGTTTGTTGGCTTGTTGGCTTGTTGGTTTGTTGGTTTGTTTGTTTGTTGGTTTGTTGGCTTGTTGGCTTGCTGGTTTGTTAGTTTATTGGCTTTTTGGTTACTTGGTTTGTTGGTTTGTTGTTTTGTTGGCTTGTTGGCTTATTGGTTTGTTGGTTTGTTGGCTTGTTGGTTTGTTGGTTTGTTGGTTTGTTGGCTTGTTGGCTTGTTGCTTTGTTGGTTTATTGGTTTGTTGGCTTGTTGGTTTGTTGGCTTGTTGGCTTGTTGGTTTGTTAGGTTGTTGCCTTTTTTAATACTTGGTTTGTTGGTTTGTTGGTTTGTTGGTTTGTTGGTTTGTTGGTTTGTTGGTTTGTTGGTTTGTTGGTTTGTTGGTTTTTTGGTTTGTAGGTTTGTTGGTTTCTTGGCTAGTTGGTTTGTTGGTTTCTTGGCTTGTTGGCTTGTTGGTTTGTTGGTTTGTTGGCTTGTTGGTTACTTAGTTTGTTGGTTTGTTGGTTTGTTGGTTTGTTGGTTTGTTGGTTTGTTGGCTTGTTGGTTACTTAGTTTGTTGGTTTGTTGGTTTGTTGGCTTGTTGGTTTCTTAGTTTGTTGGTTTGTTGGTTTGTTGGTTTGTTGGTTTGTTGGCTTGTTGGCTTGTTGGCTTGTTGGTTTGTTGGCTTGTTGGCTTGTTGCTTTGTTGGTTTGTTGGCTTGTTGGTTTGTTGGCTTGTTGGTTTGTTGGTTTGTTGGTTTGTTGGCTTGTTGGCTTGTTGGTTTGTTGGTTTGTTGGTTTGTTGGTTTGTTGGTTTGTTGGTTTGTTGGTTTATTGGTTTGTTGGTTTGTTGGTTTGTTGGTTTGTTGGCTTGTTGGTTTGTTGGTTTGTTGGCTTGTTGGCTTGTTGGTTTATTGGTTTTTTGGTTTGTTGGTTTGTTGGTTTGTTGGCTTGTTGGCTTGTTGGTTTGTTGGTTTGTTGGCTTGTTGGTTACTTGGTTTGTTGGTTTGTTGGTTTGTTGGCTTGTTGGTTAGTTAGTTTGTTGGTTTGTTGGCATGTTGGCTTGTTGGTTTGTTGGTTTGTTGGCTTGTTGGTTACTTAGTTTGTTGGTTTGTTGGTTTGTTGGTTTGTTGGTTTCTTGGTTTGTTGGTTTGTTAGTTTGTTGGCTTGTTGGTTTGTTAGTTTGTTGGCTTTTTGGTTACTTGGTTTGTTGGTTTGTTGGTTTGTTGGTTTGTTGGCTTGTTGGCTTGTTGGTTTGTTGGTTTGTTGGCTTGTTGGTTTGTCGGTTTGTTGGCTTGTTGGCTTCTTGGCTTGTTGCTTTGTTGGTTTGTTGGTTTGTTGGCTTGTTGGTTTGTTGGCTTGTTGGCTTGTTGGTTTGTTAGTTTGTTGGCTTTTTGGTTATTTGCTTTGTTTTTTCGTTGGTTTGTTGGCTTGTTGGTTTGTTGGTTTGTTGGTTTGTTGGTTTGTTGGTTTGTTGGTTTTTTTGATTTGTTGGTTTGTTGGTTTGTTAGCTTGTTGGTTTGTTGGTTTGTTGGCTTGTTGGTTTGTCGGTTTGTTGGCTTGTTGGCTTGTTGGTTTGTTGGTTTGTTGGCTTGTTGGTTACTTGGTTTGTTGGTTTGTTGGTTTGTTGGTTTGTTGGCTTGTTAGTTTGTTGGTTTGTTGGTTTGTTGGTTTGTTGGCTTGTTGGTTTGTTGGTTTGTTGGTTTGTTGGCTTGTTGGCTTGTTGGTTTGTTGGTTTGTTGGCTTGTTGGCTTGTTGGTTTGTTCGTTTGTTGGTTTGCTGGTTTGTTGGTTTGTTGGTTTGTTGGTTTGTTGGCTTGTTGGTTTGTTGGTTTATTGGCTTGTTGGCTTGTTGTTTTGTTCGTTTGATGGTTTGTTGGTTTGTTGGTTTGTTGGCTTGTTGGTTTGTTAGTTTGTTGGCTTGTTGGCTTGTTGGTTTGTTGGTTTGTTAGCTTGTTGGTTACTTAGTTTGTTGGTTTGTTGGTTTGTTGGTTTGTTGGTTTGTTGGCTTGTTGGCTTGTTGGTTTGTTGGTTAGTTCGTTTGTTGGTTTGTTAGTTTGTTGGTTTGTTGGCTTGTTGGCTTGTTGGTTTGTTGGTTTGTTGGTTTGTTGGTTTGTTGGCTTGTTGGCTTGCTGGTTTGTTAGTTTGTTGGCTTTTTGGTTATTTGGTTTCTTGGTTTGTTGTTTTGTTGGCTTGTTGGCTTATTGGTTTGTTGGTTTGTTGGCTTGTTGGTTTGTTGGTTTGTTGGCTTGTTGGCTTGTTGCTTTGTAGGTTTGTTGGTTTGTTGGCTTGTTGGTTTGTTGGCTTGTTGGCTTGTTGGTTTGTTAGTTTGTTGCCTTTTTTGTTACTTGGTTTGTTGGTTTGTTGGTTTGTTGGTTTGTTGGTTTGTTGGTTTGTTGGTTTTTTGGTTTGTTGATTTCTTGGCTTGTTGGTTTGTTGGTTTCTTGGCTTGTTGGCTTGTTGGTTTGTTGGTTTGTTGGCTTGTTGGTTACTGAGTTTGTTGGTTTGTTGGTTTGTTGGTTTGTTGGTTTGTTGGTTTGTTGGCTTGTTGCTTACTTAGTTTGTTGGTTTGTTGGCTTGTTGGTTTGTTGGTTTGTTGGTTTGTTGGTTTGTTGGCTTGTTGGTTTGTTGGTTTGTTGGCTTGTTGGTTTCTTAGTTTGTTGGTTTGTTGGTTTGTTGGTTTGTTGGTTTGTTGGTTTGTTGGTTTGTTGGCTTGTTGGCTTGTTGGCTTGTTGGTTTGTTGGCTTGTTGGCTTGTTGGCTTGCTGGTTACTTAGTTTGTTGGTTTGTTGGTTTGTTGGTTTGTTGGTTTTTTGGTTTGTTGGTTTGTTAGTTTGTTGGCTTGTTGGTTTGTTGGCTTTTTGGTTACTTGGTTTGTTGGTTTGTTGGTTTGTTGGTTTGTTGGCTTGTTGGCTTGTTGGTTTGTTGGTTTGTTGGCTTGTTGGTTTGTCGGTTTGTTGGCTTGTTGGCTTCTTGGCTTGTTGCTTTGTTGGTTTGTTGGTTTGTTGGCTTGTTGGTTTGTTGGCTTGTTGGCTTGTTGGTTTGTTAGTTTGTTGGCTTTTTGGTTATTTGCTTTGTTTTTTCGTTGGTTTGTTGGTTTGTTGGTTTGTTGGTTTGTTGGTTTGTTGGTTTGTTGGCTTGTTGGCTTGTTGGTTTGTTCGTTTGTTGGTTTGCTGGTTTGTTGGTTTGTTGGTTTGTTGGTTTGTTGGCTTGTTGGTTTGTTGGTTTATTGGCTTGTTGGCTTGTTGTTTTGTTCGTTTGATGGTTTGTTGGTTTGTTGGTTTGTTGGCTTGTTGGTTTGTTAGTTTGTTGGCTTGTTGGCTTGTTGGTTTGTTGGTTTGTTAGCTTGTTGGTTACTTAGTTTGTTGGTTTGTTGGTTTGTTGGTTTGTTGGTTTGTTGGCTTGTTGGCTTGTTGGTTTGTTGGTTAGTTCGTTTGTTGGTTTGTTAGTTTGTTGGTTTGTTGGCTTGTTGGCTTGTTGGTTTGTTGGTTTGTTGGTTTGTTGGTTTGTTGGCTTGTTGGCTTGCTGGTTTGTTAGTTTGTTGGCTTTTTGGTTATTTGGTTTCTTGGTTTGTTGTTTTGTTGGCTTGTTGGCTTATTGGTTTGTTGGTTTGTTGGCTTGTTGGTTTGTTGGTTTGTTGGCTTGTTGGCTTGTTGCTTTGTAGGTTTGTTGGTTTGTTGGCTTGTTGGTTTGTTGGCTTGTTGGCTTGTTGGTTTGTTAGTTTGTTGCCTTTTTTGTTACTTGGTTTGTTGGTTTGTTGGTTTGTTGGTTTGTTGGTTTGTTGGTTTGTTGGTTTTTTGGTTTGTTGATTTCTTGGCTTGTTGGTTTGTTGGTTTCTTGGCTTGTTGGCTTGTTGGTTTGTTGGTTTGTTGGCTTGTTGGTTACTGAGTTTGTTGGTTTGTTGGTTTGTTGGTTTGTTGGTTTGTTGGTTTGTTGGCTTGTTGCTTACTTAGTTTGTTGGTTTGTTGGCTTGTTGGTTTGTTGGTTTGTTGGTTTGTTGGTTTGTTGGCTTGTTGGTTTGTTGGTTTGTTGGCTTGTTGGTTTCTTAGTTTGTTGGTTTGTTGGTTTGTTGGTTTGTTAGTTTGTTGGTTTGTTGGTTTGTTGGCTTGTTGGCTTGTTGGCTTGTTGGTTTGTTGGCTTGTTGGCTTGTTGGCTTGCTGGTTACTTAGTTTGTTGGTTTGTTGGTTTGTTGGTTTGTTGGTTTTTTGGTTTGTTGGTTTGTTAGTTTGTTGGCTTGTTGGCTTGTTGGTTTGTTGGCTTTTTGGTTACTTGGTTTGTTGGTTTGTTGGTTTGTTGGTTTGTTGGCTTGTTGGCTTGTTGGTTTGTTGGTTTGTTGGCTTGTTGGTTTGTCGGTTTGTTGGCTTGTTGGCTTCTTGGCTTGTTGCTTTGTTGGTTTGTTGGTTTGTTGGCTTGTTGGTTTGTTGGCTTGTTGGCTTGTTGGTTTGTTAGTTTGTTGGCTTTTTGGTTATTTGCTTTGTTTTTTCGTTGGTTTGTTGGTGTGTTGGTTTGTTGGTTTGTTGGTTTGTTGGTTTGTCGGTTTGTTGGTTTGTTGGTTTTTTTGATTTGTTGGTTTGTTGGTTTGTTAGCTTGTTGGTTTGTTGGTTTGTTGGCTTGTTGGTTTGTCGGTTTGTTGGCTTGTTGGCTTGTTGGTTTGTTGGTTTGTTGGCTTGTTGGTTACTTGGTTTGTTGGTTTGTTGGTTTGTTGGTTTGTTGGCTTGTTAGTTTGTTGGTTTGTTGGTTTGTTGGTTTGTTGGCTTGTTGGTTTGTTGGTTTGTTGGCTTGTTGGCTTGTTGGTTTGTTGGTTTGTTGGCTTGTTGGCTTGTTGGTTTGTTCGTTTGTTGGTTTGCTGGTTTGTTGGTTTGTTGGTTTGTTGGTTTGTTGGCTTGTTGGTTTGTTGGTTTATTGGCTTGTTGGCTTGTTGTTTTGTTCGTTTGATGGTTTGTTGGTTTGTTGGTTTGTTGGCTTGTTGGTTTTTTAGTTTGTTGGCTTGTTGGCTTGTTGGTTTGTTGGTTTGTTAGCTTGTTGGTTACTTAGTTTGTTGGTTAGTTGGTTTGTTGGTTTGTTGGTTTGTTGGCTTGTTGGCTTGTTGGTTTGTTGGTTAGTTCGTTTGTTGGTTTGTTAGTTTGTTGGTTTGTTGGCTTGTTGGTTTGTTGGTTTGTTGGTTTGTTGGTTTGTTGGCTTGTTGGCTTGCTGGTTTGTTAGTTTGTTGGCTTTTTGGTTACTTGGTTTCTTGGTTTGTTGTTTTGTTGGCTTGTTGGCTTATTGGTTTGTTGGTTTGTTGGCTTGTTGGTTTGTTGGTTTGTTGGCTTGTTGGCTTGTTGCTTTGTTGGTTTGTTGGTTTGTTGGCTTGTTGGTTTGTTGGCTTGTTGGCTTGTTGGTTTGTTAGTTTGTTGCCTTTTTTGTTACTTGGTTTGTTGGTTTGTTGGTTTGTTGGTTTGTTGGTTTGTTGGTTTGTTGGTTTGTTGGTTTGTTGGTTTTTTGGTTTGTTGATTTCTTGGCTTGTTGGTTTGTTGATTTCTTGGCTTGTTGGCTTGTTGGTTTGTTGGTTTGTTGGCTTGTTGGTTACTGAGTTTGTTGGTTTGTTGGTTTGTTGGTTTGTTGGTTTGTTGGTTTGTTGGCTTGTTGCTTACTTAGTTTGTTGGTTTGTTGGCTTGTTGGTTTGTTGGTTTGTTGGTTTGTTGGCTTGTTGGTTTGTTGGTTTGTTGGCTTGTTGGTTTGTTGGTTTGTTGGTTTGTTGGCTTGTTGGCTTGTTGGTTTGTTGGTTTGTTGGTTTGTTGGTTTGTTGGTTTGTTGGTTTGTTGGTTTGTTGGTTTGTTGGCTTGTTGGCTTGTTGGCTTGTTGGCTTGTTGGTTTGTTGGCTTGTTGGCTTGGTGGCTTGTTGCTTTGTTGGTTTGTTGGCTTGTTGGCTTGTTGGTTTGTTGGTTTGTTGGTTTGTTGGTTTGTTGGTTTGTTGGTTTGTTGGCTTGTTGGCTTGTTGGTTTGTTGGTTTGTTGGTTTGTTGGTTTGTTGGTTTGTTGGTTTATTGGTTTGTTGGTTTGTTGGTTTGTTGGTTTGTTGGCTTGTTGGTTTGTTGGTTTGTTGGCTTGTTGGCTTGTTGGTTTATTGGTTTTTTGGTTTGTTGGTTTGGTGGTTTGTTGGCTTGTTGACTTGTTGATTTGTTGGTTTCTTGGCTTGTTGGTTACTTGGTTTGTTGGTTTGTTGGTAAATTGGCTTGTTGGTTAGTTAGTTTGTTGGTTTGTTGGTTTGTTGGCTTGTTGGTTACTTAGTTTGTTGGTTTGTTGGTTTGTTGGTTTGTTGGTTTTTTGGTTTGTTGGTTTGTTGGTTTGTTGGCTTGTTGGTTTGTTGGTTTGTTGGCTTTTTGGTTACTTGGTTTGTTGGTTTGTTGGTTTGTTGGCTTGTTGACTTGTTGGTTTGTTGGTTTGTTGGCTTGTTGGTTTGTTGGTTTGTTGGCTTGTTGGCTTCTTGGCTTGTTGCTTTGTTGGTTTGTTGGTTTGTTGGTTTGTTGGCTTGTTGGTTTGTTGGCTTGTTGGCTTGTTGGTCTGTTAGTTTGTTGGCTTTTTGGTTATTTGCTTTGTTTTTTCGTTGGTTTGTTGGCTTGTTGGTTTGTTGGTTTGTTGGTTTGTTGGTTTGTTGGTTTGTTGGTTTTTTTGATTTGTTGGTTTGTTGGTTTGTTAGCTTGTTGGTTTGTTGGTTTGTTGGCTTGTTGGTTTGTTGGTTTGTTGGCTTGTTGGCTTGTTGGTTTGATGGTTTGTTGGCTTGTTGGTTACTTGGTTTCTTGGTTTGTTTATTTGTTGGTTTGTTGGCTTGTTAGTTTGTTGGTTTGTTGGTTTGTTGGCTTGTTAGTTTGTTGGTTTGTTGGCTTGTTGGCTTGTTGGTTTGTTGGTTTGTTGGCTTGTTGGCTTGTTGGTTTGTTCGTTTGTTGGTTTGTTGGTTTGTTGGTTTGTTGGTTTGTTGGCTTGTTGGTTTGTTGGTTTATTGGCTTGTTGGCTTGTTGCTTTGTTCGTTTGATGGTTTGTTGGTTTGTTGGCTTGTTGGTTTGTTAGTTTGTTGGCTTGTTGGCTTGTTGGTTTGTTGGTTTGTTGGTTTGTTGGTTTGTTGGTTTGTTGGTTTGTTGGTTTGTTGGTTTGTTGGTTTGTTCGTTTGTTGGTTTGTTGGTTAATTGGTTTGTTGGTTTGTTGGTTTTTTGGTTTGTTGGTTTGTTGGTTTGTTGGTTTATTTGTTTGTTGGTTTGCTGGTTTGTTGGTTTGTTGGTTTGTTGGTTTGTTGGTTTGTTGGTTTATTTGTTTGTTGGTTTGTTGGTTTGTTGGCTTGTTGGTTTGTTGGTTTGTTGGTTTGTTGGCTTGTTGGTTTGTTGGTTTGTTGGCTTGTTGGCTTGTTGGTTTGTTGGTTTGTTGGTTTGTTGGTTTGTTGGTTTTTTGGTTTGTTGGTTTGTTGGCTTATTGGTTTGTTGGTTTGTTGGTTTGTTGGTTTGTTGCTTTGTTGGTTTGTGGGTTTGTTGGTTTGTTGGCTTGTTGGCTTGTTGGTTTGTTGGTTAGTTCGTTTGTTGGTTTGTTAGTTTGTTGGTTTGTTGGCTTGTTGGCTTGTTGGTTTGTTGGTTTGTTGGTTTGTTGGTTTGTTGGCTTGTTGGCTTGCTGGTTTGTTAGTTTGTTGGCTTTTTGGTTACTTGGTTTCTTGGTTTGTTGTTTTGTTGGCTTGTTGGCTTATTGGTTTGTTGGTTTGTTGGCTTGTTGGTTTGTTGGTTTGTTGGCTTGTTGGCTTGTTGCTTTGTTGGTTTGTTGGTTTGTTGGCTTGTTGGTTTGTTGGCTTGTTGGCTTGTTGGTTTGTTAGTTTGTTGCCTTTTTTGTTACTTGGTTTGTTGGTTTGTTGGTTTGTTGGTTTGTTGGTTTGTTGGTTTGTTGGTTTGTTGGTTTGTTGGTTTTTTGGTTTGTTGATTTCTTGGCTTGTTGGTTTGTTGGTTTCTTGGCTTGTTGGCTTGTTGGTTTGTTGGTTTGTTGGCTTGTTAGTTACTGAGTTTGTTGGTTTGTTGGTTTGTTGGTTTGTTGGTTTGTTGGCTTGTTGCTTACTTAGTTTGTTGGTTTGTTTGCTTGTTGGTTTGTTGGTTTGTTGGTTTGTTGGTTTTTTGGTTTGTTGATTTCTTGGCTTGTTGGTTTGTTGGTTTCTTGGCTTGTTGGCTTGTTGGTTTGTTGGTTTGTTGGCTTGTTGGTTTGTTGGTTTGTTGGCTTGTTGGTTTCTTAGTTTGTTGGTTTGTTGGTTTGTTGGTTTGTTGGTTTGTTGGTTTGTTGGTTTGTTGGCTTGTTGGCTTGTTGGCTTGTTGGTTTGTTGGCTTGTTGGCTTGTTGGCTTGTTGCTTTGTTGGTTTGTTGGCTTGTTGGTTTGTTGGCTTGTTGGTTTGTTGGTTTGTTGGTTTGTTGGCTTGTTGGCTTGTTGGTTTGTTGGTTTGTTGGTTTGTTGGTTTGTTGGTTTGTTGGTTTATTGGTTTGTTGGTTTGTTGGTTTGTTGGTTTGTTGGCTTGTTGGTTTGTTGGTTTGTTGGCTTGTTGGCTTGTTGGTTTATTGGTTTTTTGGTTTGTTGGTTTGGTGGTTTGTTGGCTTGTTGGCTTGTTGATTTGTTGGTTTCTTGGCTTGTTGGTTACTTGGTTTGTTGGTTTGTTGGTTAGTTGGCTTGTTGGTTAGTTAGTTTGTTGGTTTGTTGGCATGTTGGCTTGTTGGTTTGTTGGTTTGTTGGCTTGTTGGTTACTTAGTTTGTTGGTTTGTTGGTTTGTTGGTTTGTTGGTTTTTTGGTTTGTTGGTTTGTTGGTTTGTTGGCTTGTTGGTTTGTTGGTTTGTTGGCTTTTTGGTTACTTGGTTTGTTGGTTTGTTGGTTTGTTGGCTTGTTGACTTGTTGGTTTGTTGGTTTGTTGGCTTGTTGGTTTGTTGGTTTGTTGGCTTGTTGGCGTCTTGGCTTGTTGCTTTGTTGGTTTGTTGGTTTGTTGGTTTGTTGGCTTGTTGGCTTGTTGGTCTGTTAGTTTGTTGGCTTTTTGGTTATTTGCTTTGTTTTTTCGTTGGTTTGTTGGCTTGTTGGTTTGTTGGTTTGTTGGTTTGTTGGTTTGTTGGTTTGTTGGTTTTTTTGATTTGTTGGTTTGTTGGTTTGTTAGCTTGTTGGTTTGTTGGTTTGTTGGCTTGTTGGTTTGTTGGTTTGTTGGTTTGTTGGTTTGTTGGTTTTTTTGATTTGTTGGTTTGTTGGTTTGTTAGCTTGTTGGTTTGTTGGTTTGTTGGCTTGTTGGTTTGTTGGTTTGTTGGCTTGTTGGCTTGTTGGTTTGATGGTTTGTTGGCTTGTTGGTTACTTGGTTTGTTGGTTTGTTTATTTGTTGGTTTGTTGGCTTGTTAGTTTGTTGGTTTGTTGGTTTGTTGGCTTGTTAGTTTGTTGGTTTGTTGGCTTGTTGGCTTGTTGGTTTGTTGGTTTGTTGGCTTGTTGGCTTGTTGGTTTGTTCGTTTGTTGGTTTGTTGGTTTGTTGGTTTGTTGGTTTGTTGGCTTGTTGGTTTGTTGGTTTATTGGCTTGTTGGCTTGTTGCTTTGTTCGTTTGATGGTTTGTTGGTTTGTTGGTTTGTTGGCTTGTTGGTTTGTTAGTTTGTTGGCTTGTTGGCTTGTTGGTTTGTTGGTTTGTTGGTTTGTTGGTTTGTTGGTTTGTTGGTTTGTTGGTTTGTTGGTTTGTTCGTTTGTTGGTTTGTTGGTTAATTGGTTTGTTGGTTTGTTGGTTTTTTGGTTTGTTGGTTTGTTGGTTTGTTGGTTTATTTGTTTGTTGGTTTGTTGGTTTGTTGGTTTGTTGGTTTGTTGGTTTATTTGTTTGTTGGTTTGTTGGTTTGTTGGCTTGTTGGTTTGTTGGTTTGTTGGTTTGTTGGCTTGTTGGTTTGTTGGTTTGTTGGCTTGTTGGCTTGTTGGTTTGTTGGTTTGTTGGTTTGTTGGTTTGTTGGTTTTTTGGTTTGTTGGTTTGTTGGCTTATTGGTTTGTTGGTTTGTTGGTTTGTTGGTTTGTTGCTTTGTTGGTTTGTTGGTTTGTTGGCTTGTTGGCTTGTTGGTTTGTTAGTTTGTTGGCTTTTTGGTTACTTGGTTTGTTGGTTTGTTGGTTTGTTGGCTTGTTGGCTTGTTGGTTTGTTGGTTTGTTGGTTTGTTGGCTTGTTGGTTTGTTGGTTTGTTGGTTTGTTGGCTTGTTGGCTTGTTGGCTTGTTGGTTTGTTGGTTTGTTGGCTTTTTGGTTACTTGGTTTGTGGGTTTGTTGGTTTGTTGGCTTGTTGGTTTGTTGGCTTGTTGGTTTGTTGGTTTGTTGGCTTGTTGGCTTGTTGGCTTGTTGGTTTGTTGGTTTGTTGGTTTGTTGGTTTGTTGGTTTGTTGGTTTATTGGTTTTTTGGTTTGTTAGTTTGTTGGTTTGTTGGTTTGTTAGTTTGTTGGCTTGTTGGTTTGTTGGTTTGTTGGCTTGTTGGCTTGTTGGCTTGTTGGTTACTTATTTTTTTGGTTTGTTGGTTTGTTGGTTTGTTGGTTTGTTGGTTTATTGGTTTGTTGGTTTGTTGGTTTGTTGGCTTGTTGGTTACTTGGTTTGTTGGTTTGGTGGTTTGTTGGCTTGTTGGTTACTTAGTTTGTTGGTTTGTTGGCATCTTGGCTTGTTGGTTTGTTGGTTTGTTGGCTTGTTGGTTACTTAGTTTGTTGGTTTGTTGGTTTGTTGGATTGTTGGTTTGTTGGCTTGTTGGCTTGTTAGTTTGTTGGCTTGTTGGCTTGTTGCTTTGTTGATTTGTTGGTTTGTTGGCTTGTTGGCTTTTTGGTTTGTTGGTTTATTGGTTTGTTGGTTTGTTGGCTTGTTGGCTTGTTGGTTTGTTGGTTTGTTGGTTTGTTGGCTTGTTGGTTTGTTGGTTTGTTGGCTTGTTGGCTTGTTGGTTTGTTGGTTTGTTGGTTTGTTGGTTTGTTGGTTTGTTGGCTTGTTGGCTTGTTGGCTTGTTGGCTTGTTGCTTTGTTGGTTTGTTGGTTTGTTGGCTTGCTGGTTTGTTGGTTTGTTGGTTTGTTGGTTTGTTGGTTTTTTGGTTTGTTGGTTTGTTGTTTTGTTGGTTTGTTGGCTTGTTGGTTTGTTGGTTTGTTGGTTTGTTGGCTTGTTAGTTTGTTGGCTTGTTGGTTTGTTGGTTTGTTGGTTTGTTGGTTTGTTGGTTTGTTGGCTTGTTGGTTTGTTGGTTTGTTGGCTTGTTGGTTACTTAGTTTGTTGGTTTGTTGGTTTGTTGGTTTGTTCGCTTGTTGGCTTGTTGGCTTGTTGGTTTGTTGGTTTGTTGGTTTGTCGGTTTGTTGGTTTGATGGTTTGTTGGTTTGTTTGCTTGTTGGTTTGTTGGTTTGTTGGTTTGTCGGCTTGTTGGTTTGTTGGTTTGTTGGCTTGTTGGCTTGTTGGTTTGTTGGTTTGTTGGCTTTTTGTCTTGTTGGCTTGTTGGTTTGTTGGTTTGTTGGCTTGTTGGTTTGTTAGTTTGTTGGCTTTTTGGTTACTTGGTTTGTTGGCTTGTTGGTTTGTTGGTTTGTTAGCTTGTTGGCTTGTTGCTTTGCTGGTTTGTTGGTTTGTTGGCTTGTTGGCTTGTTGGCTTGTTGGTTTGTTAGTTTGTTAGCTTTTTGGTTACTTGGTCTGTTGGTTTGTTGGCTTGTTGGCTTGTTTATTTGTTGGTTAGTTCGTTTGTTGGCTTGTTGGTTTGTTGGCTTGTTGGCTTGTTGCTTTGTTGGTTTGTTGGTTTATTGGTTTGTTGGTTTTTTGGTTTGTTGGTTTATTTGTTTGTTGGTTTGTTGGCTTGTTGGTTTGTTGGTTTGTTGGTTTGTTGGCTTGTTAACTTGTTGGTTTGTTGGTTTGTTGATTTGTTGGTTTGTTGGCTTGTTGGTTTGTTGGTTTGTTGGTTTGTTGGTTTGTTGGCTTGTTGGTTTGTTGGTTTGTTGGCTTGTTGGTTTGTTGGTTTGTTGGTTTGTTGGCTTGTTGGTTTGTTGGTTTGTTGGCTTGTTGGCTTGTTGGTTTGTTGGTTTGTTGGTTTGTTGGTTTGTTGGTTTTTTGGTTTGTTGGTTTGTTGGCTTATTGGTTTGTTTGTTTGTTGATTTGTTGGTTTGTTGCTTTGTTGGTTTGTTGGTTTGTTGGCTTGTTGGCTTGTTGGTTTGTTAGTTTGTTGGCTTTTTGGTTACTTGGTTTGTTGGTTTGTTGGTTTGTTGGCTTGTTGGTTTGTTGGCTTGTTGCTTTGTTGGTTTGTTGGTTTGTTGGCTTATTGGTTACTTAGTTTGTTGGTTTGTTGGTTTGTTGGCTTGTTGGCTTGTTGGTTTGTTGGTTTGTTGGTTTGTTGGCTTGTTGGTTTGTTAATTTGTTGGTTTGTTGGCTTGTTGGCTTGTTGGCTTGTTGGTTTGTTGGTTTGTTGGCTTTTTGGTTACTTGGTTTGTGGGTTTATTGGTTTGTTGGCTTGCTGGTTTGTTGGCTTGTTGGTTTGTTGGTTTGTTGGCTTGTTGGCCTGTTGGCTTGTTGGTTTGTTGGTTTGTTGGTTTGTTGGTTTGTTGGTTTGTTGGTTTGTTGGTTTGTTGGTTTATTGGTTTTTTGGTTTGTTGGTTTGTTGGTTTGTTGGTTTGTTAGTTTGTTGGCTTGTTGGTTTGTTGGTTTGTTGGCTTGTTGGCTTGTTGGCTTGTTGGTTACTTATTTTGTTGGTTTGTTGGTTTGTTGGTTTGTTGGTTTATTGGTTTGTTGGTTTGTTGGTTTGTTGGCTTGTTGGTTACTTGGTTTGTTGGTTTGGTGGTTTGTTGGATTGTTAATTTGTTGGCTTGTTGGCTTGTTAGTTTGTTGGCTTGTTGGCTTGTTGCTTTGTTGATTTGTTGGTTTGTTGGCTTGTTGGCTTGTTGGTTTGTTGGTTTATTGGTTTGTTGGTTTGTTGGTTTGTTGGCTTGTTGGCTTGTTGGTTTGTTGGTTTGTTCGTTTGTTGGCTTGTTGGTTTGTTGGTTTGTTGGCTTGTTGGCTTGTTGGTTTGTTGGTTTGTTGGTTTGTTGGTTTGTTGTTTTGTTGGCTTGTTGGCTTGTTGGCTTGTTGGTTTGTTGGTTTGTTGGTTTGTTGGCTTGTTGGTTTGTTGGTTTGTTGGTTTGTTGGTTTGTTGGTTTTTTGGCTTGTTGGTTTGTTGGTTTGTTGGTTTGTTGGCTTGTTGGTTTGTTGGTTTGGTGGTTTGTTAGTTTGTTGGCTTGTTAGTTTGTTGGCTTGTTGGTTTGTTGGTTTGTTGGTTTGTTGGTTTGTTGGTTTGTTGGTTTGTTGGCTTGTTGGTTTGTTGGTTTGTTGGCTTGTTGGTTACTTAGTTTGTTGGTTTGTTGGCATGTTGGTTTGTTGGTTTTTTGGTTTGTTGGCTTGTTGGTTTGTTGGTTTGTTGGTTTGTTGGCTTGTTGGTTTGTTGGTTTGTTGGTTTGTTGGCTTGTTGGTTGGTTGGTTTGTTGGTTTGTTGGCTTGTTGGCTTGTTGGCTTGTTGGTTTGTTGATTTGTCGGTTTGTTGGTTTGTTGGTTTGTTGGTTTGTTTGCTTGTTGGTTTGTTGGTTTGTTGGTTTGTTGGCTTGTTGGTTTGTTGGTTTGTTGGCTTGTTGGCTTGTTGGTTTGTTGGTTTGTTGGTTTGTTGGCTTGTTGGCTTGTTGGTTTGTTGGTTTGTTGGCTTGTTGGTTTGTTAGTTTGTTGGCTTTTTGGTTACTTGGTTTGTTGGCTTGTTGGTTTGTTGGTTTGTTAGCTTGTTGGCTTGTTGCTTTGCTGGTTTGTGGTTTGTTGGCTTGTTGGCTTGTTGGTTTGTTAGTTTGTTAGCTTTTTGGTTGCTTGGTCTGTTGGTTTGTTGGCTTGTTGGCTTGTTTATTTGTTGGTTAGTTCGTTTGTTGGCTTGTTGGTTTGTTGGCTTCTTGGCTTGTTGCTTTGTTGGTTTGTTGGTTTATTGGTTTGTTGGTTTTTTGGTTTGTTGGTTTATTTGTTTGTTGGTTTGTTGGCTTGTTGGTTTGTTGGTTTGTTGGTTTGTTGGCTTGTTAGCTTGTTGGTTTGTTGGTTTGTTGATTTGTTGGTTTGTTGGCTTGTTGGTTTGTTGGTTTGTTGGTTTGTTGGTTTGTTGGTTTGTTGGTTTGTTGGTATATTTGTTTGTTGGTTTGTTGGCTTGTTGGTTTGTTGGTTTGTTGGTTTGTTGGCTTGTTGGTTTGTTGGTTTGTTGGCATGTTTGCTTGCTAGTTTGTTGGATTGTTGGTTTGTTGGTTTGTTGGTTTGTTGGTTTGTTGGCTTGTTGGCTTGTTGCTTTGTTCGTTTGATGGTTTGTTGGTTTGTTGGTTTGTTGGCTTGTTGGTTTGTTAGTTTGTTGGTGTGTTGGTTTGTTGGTTTGTTGGTTTGTTGGCTTGTTGGTTTGTTGGTTTGTTGGTTTGTTGGCTTGTTGGTTTGTTGGTTTGTTGGTTTATTGGTTTGTTGGCTTGTTGGCTTGTTGGTTTGTTGGTTTGTTGGCTTGTTGGCTTGTTGGTTTGTTGGTTTGTTGGTTTTTTGGTTTGTTGGTTTGTTGGTTTGTTGGCTTGTTGGCTTGTTGGTTTGTTGGTTTGTTGGCTTGTTGGTTTGTTGGTTTGTTGGCTTGTTGGCTTGTTGCTTTGTTGGTTTGTTGGTTTGTCGGCTTGATGGCTTGTTGGTTTGTTAGTTTGTTGGATTTTTGGTTGCTTGGTTTGTTGGTTTGTGCGTTTGTTGGTTTGTTGGCTTGTTGGCTTGTTGGTTACTTAGTTTGTTGGTTTGTTGGTTTGTTGGCTTGTTGGTTTGTTGGCTTGTTGGTTTGTTGGTTTGTTGGCTTGTTGGCTTGTTGGCTTGCTGGTTTGTTGGATTGTTGGTTTGTTGGTTTGTTGGTTTGTTGGTTTTTTGGTTAGTTCGTTTGTTGGCTTGTTGGTTTGTTGGCTTGTTGGCTTGTTGCTTTGTTGGTTTGTTGGTTTATTGGTTTGTTGGTTTTTGGGTTTGTTGGTTTATTTGTTTGTTGGTTGTTGGCTTGTTGGTTTGTTGGTTTGTTGGTTTGTTGGTTTGTTGGCTTGTTGGTTTGTTGGTTTGTTGGCTTGTTGGCTTGTTGGTTTGTTGGTTTGTTGGCTTGTTGGTTTTTTGGTTTGTTGGCTTGTTGGCTTGTTGCTTTGTTCGTTTGATGGTTTGTTGGTTTGTTGGTTTATTGGCTTGTTGGTTTGTTAGTTTGTTGGTGTGTTGGTTTGTTGGTTTGTTGGTTTGTTGGTTTGTTGGCTTGTTGGTTTGTTGGTTTGTTGGTTTGTTGGCTTGTTGGTTTGTTGGTTTGTTGGCTTGTTGGCTTGTTGGTTTGTTGGTTTGTTGGCTTGTTGGCTTGTTGGTTTGTTGGTTTGTTGGTTTTTTGGTTTGTTGGTTCGTTGGTTTGTTGGCTTGTTGGCTTTTTGGTTTGTTGGTTTGTAGGCTTGTTGGTTTGTTGGTTTGTTGGCTTGTTGGCTTGTTGCTTTGTTGGTTAGTTGGTTTGTCGGCTTGTTGGCTTGTTGGTTTGTTAGTTTGTTAGATTTTTGGTTGCTTGGTTTGTTGGCTTGTGCGTTTGTTGGTTTGTTGGCTTGTTGGCTTGTTGGTTACTTAGTTTGTTGGTTTGTTGGCTTGTTGGTTTGTTGGCTTGTTGCTTTGTTGGTTTGTTGGTTTGTTGGCTTGTTGGTTTGTTGGCTTGTTGGTTTGTTGGTTTGTTGGTTTGTTGGCTTGTTGGTTTGTTGGTTTGTTGGCTTGTTGGTTTGTTGGTTTGTTGGTTTGTTGGTTTGTTGGTTTGTTGGCTTGTTGGTTTGTTGGTTTGTTGGCTTGTTGGTTTGTTGGTTTGTTGGTTTGTTGGCTTGTTGGCTTGTTGGCTTGTTGGTTTGTTGGTTTGTTGGCTTGTTAGTTTGTTGGCTTGTTGGTTTGTTGGTTTGTTGGTTTGTTGGTTTGTTGGCTTGTTGGTTTGTTGGTTTGTTGGCTTGTTGTTTAATTAGTTTGTTGGTTTGTTGGCATGTTGGTTTGTTGGTTTGTTGGTTTGTTGGCTTGTTGGTTTGTTGGTTTGTTGGCTTGTTGGCTTGTTGGTTTGTTGGTTTGTTGGTTTGTTGGTTTGTTGGCTTGTTGGTTTGTTGGTTTGTTGGTTTGTTGGCTTGTTGGCTTGTTGGTTTGTTGGTTTGTTGGTTTGTTGGTTTGTTGGTTTGTTGGTTTGTTGGTTTGTTGGCTTGTTGGTTTGTTGGTTTGTTGGTTTGTTGGTTTGTTGGCTTGTTGGCTTGTTGGTTTGTTGGTTTGTTGGTTTATTTGTTTGTTGGTTTGTTGGCTTGTTGGTTTGTTGGTTTGTTGGTTTTTTGGTTTGTTGGTTTGTTGGTTTGTACGCTTCTTGGTTTGTTGGTTTGTTGGCTTGTTGGTTTGTTGGTTTGTTGGCTTTTTGGCTTGTTGGTTTGTTGGTTTGTTGGCTTGTTGGTTACTTAGTTTGTTGGTTTGTTGGTTTGTTGGTTTGTTGGCTTGTTGGCTTGTTGATTTGTTGGTTTGTTGGCTTGTTGGTTTATTGGTTTGTTGGCTTGTTGGCTTGTTGCTTTGTTCGTTTGATGGTTTGTTAGTTTGTTGGTGTGTTGGCTTGTTAGTTTGTTAGTTTGTTGGTTTGTTGGTTTGTTGGTTTGTTGGTTTGTTGGTTTGTTGGTTTGTTGGTTTGTTGGTTTGTTGGTTTGTTGGTTTGTTGGTTTGTTAGTTTGTTGGTTTTTTGGTTTGTTGGTTTATTTGTTTGTTGGTTTTTGGCTTGTTGGTTTGTTGGTTTGTTGGTTTGTTGGTTTGTTGGTTTGTTGGTTTGTTGGCTTGTTGGCTTGTTGGTTTATTGGTTTGTTTGCTTGTTGGTTTGTTGGTTTGTTGGCTTGTTGGCTTGTTGGTTTGTTGGTTTGTTAGTTTGTTGGTTTATTTGTTTGTTGGTTTGTTGGCTTGTTCGTTTGTTGGTTTGTTGGTTTGTTGGCTTGTTGGTTTGTTGGCTTGTTGGTTACTTGGTTTGTTGGTTTGGTGGTTTGTTGGCTCGTTGGTTACTTAGTTTGTTGGTTTGTTGGCATCTTGGCTTGTTGGTTTGTTGGTTTGTTGGTTTGTTGGCTTGTTAGTTTGTTGGCTTGTTGGTTTGTTGGCTTGTTGGCTTGTTGGTTTGTTGGTTTGTTGGTTTGTTGGTTTGTTGGTTTATTCGTTTGTTGGTTTGTTGGCTAATTGGTTTGTTGGTTTGTTGGTTTGTTGGTTTGTTGGTTTATTTGTTTGTTGGTTTGTTGGTTTGTTGGTTTGTTGGTTTGTTGGTTTGTTGGTTTGTTGGTTTATTTGTTTGTTGGTTTGTTGGCTTATTGGTTTGTTAGTTTGTTGGTTTGTTGGCTTGTTGGTTTGTTGGTTTGTTGGCTTGTTGGCTTGTTGTTTTGTTGGTTTGTTGGTTTGTTGGTTTGTTGGTTTGTTGGTTTGTTGGTTTTTTGGTTTGTTGGTTTGTAGGTTTGTTGGCTTGTTGGTTTGTTGGTTTGTTGGTTTGTTGGCTTGTTGGTTTGTTGGTTTGTTGGCTTTTTGGCTTGTTGGTTTGTTGGTTTGTTGGCTTGTTGGTTACTTAGTTTGTTGGTTTGTTGGTTTGTTGGCTTGTTGGCTTGTTGATTTGTTGGTTTGTTGGCTTGTTGGTTTGTTGGTTTGTTGGCTTGTTGGCTTGTTGGCTTGTTGGTTTGTTGGTTTGTTGGCTTGTTAGTTTGTTGGCTTGTTGGTTTGTTGGTTTGTTGGTTTGTTGGCTTGTTGGCTTGTTGGCTTGTTGGTTTGTTGGTTTGTTGGCTTGTTGTTTAATTAGTTTGTTGGTTTGTTGGCATGTTGGTTTGTTGGTTTGTTGGTTTGTTGGCTTGTTGGTTTGTTGGTTTGTTGGCTTGTTGGCTTGTTGGTTTGTTGGTTTGTTGGTTTGTTGGTTTGTTGGCTTGTTGGTTTGTTGGTTTGTTGGTTTGTTGGCTTGTTGGCTTGTTGGTTTGTTGGTTTGTTGGTTTGTTGGTTTGTTGGTTTGTTGGTTTGTTGGTTTGTTGGTTTGTTGGCTTGTTGGTTTATTGGTTTGTTGGTTTGTTGGCTTGTTGGCTTGTTGGTTTGTTGGCTTGTTAGTTTGTTGGCTTGTTGGTTTGTTGGTTTGTTGGTTTGTTGGCTTGTTGGTTTGTTGGTTTGTTGGCTTGTTGGATTGTTGGTTTGTTGGTTTGTTGGTTTGTTGGTTTGTTGGCTTGTTGGTTTGGTGGTTTGTTGGCTTGTTGGTTTGTTGGTTTGTTGGTTTGTTGGCTTGTTGGCTTGTTGGTTTGTTGGTTTGTTGGCTTGTTAGTTTGTTGGCTTGTTGGTTTGTTGGTTTGTTGGTTTGTTGGCTTGTTGGCTTGTTGGTTTGTTGGTTTGTTGGCTTGTTGTTTAATTAGTTTGTTGGTTTGTTGGCATGTTGGTTTGTTGATTTGTTGGTTTGTTGACTTGTTGGTTTGTTGGTTTGTTGGCTTGTTGGCTTGTTGGTTTGTTGGTTTGTTGGTTTGTTGGTTTGTTGGCTTGTTGGTTTGTTGGTTTGTTGGTTTGTTGGTTTGTTGGCTTGTTGGTTTGTTGGTTTGTTGGTTTGTTGGTTTGTTGGTTTGTTGGTTTGTTGGCTTGTTGGTTTGTTGGTTTGTTGGTTTGTTGGCTTGTTGGCTTGTTGGTTTGTTGGTTTGTTGGTTTATCTGTTTGTTGGTTTGTTGGCTTGTTGGTTTGTTGGTTTGTTGGTTTTTTGGTTTGTTGGTTTGTTGGTTTGTTGGCTTGTTGGTTTGTTGGTTTGTTGGCTTGTTGGTTTGTTGGTTTTTTGGTTTGTTGGTTTGTAGGTTTGTTGGCTTGTTGGTTTGTTGGTTTGTTGGTTTGTTGGCTTGTTGGTTTGTTGGTTTGTTGGCTTGTTGGTTTGTTGGTTTGTTGGTTTGTTGGCTTGTTGGCTTGTTGGTTTGTTGGTTTGTTGGTTTATTTGTTTGTTGGTTTGTTGGCTTGTTGGTTTGTTGGTTTGTTGGCATGTTTGCTTGCTAGTTTGTTGGATTGTTGGTTTGTTGGTTTGTTGGTTTGTTGGTTTGTTGGCTTGTTGGCTTGTTGCTTTGTTCGTTTGATGGTTTGTTGGTTTGTTGGTTTGTTGGCTTGTTGGTTTGTTAGTTTGTTGGTGTGTTGGTTTGTTGGTTTGTTGGTTTGTTGGCTTGTTGGTTTGTTGGTTTGTTGGTTTGTTGGCTTGTTGGTTTGTTGGTTTGTTGGTTTATTGGTTTGTTGGCTTGTTGGCTTGTTGGTTTGTTGGTTTGTTGGCTTGTTGGCTTGTTGGTTTGTTGGTTTGTTGGTTTTTTGGTTTGTTGGTTTGTTGGTTTGTTGGCTTGTTGGCTTGTTGGTTTGTTGGTTTGTTGGCTTGTTGGTTTGTTGGTTTGTTGGCTTGTTGGCTTGTTGCTTTGTTGGTTTGTTGGTTTGTCGGCTTGATGGCTTGTTGGTTTGTTAGTTTGTTGGATTTTTGGTTGCTTGGTTTGTTGGTTTGTGCGTTTGTTGGTTTGTTGGCTTGTTGGCTTGTTGGTTACTTAGTTTGTTGGTTTGTTGGTTTGTTGGCTTGTTGGTTTGTTGGCTTGTTGGTTTGTTGGTTTGTTGGCTTGTTGGCTTGTTGGCTTGCTGGTTTGTTGGATTGTTGGTTTGTTGGTTTGTTGGTTTGTTGGTTTTTTGGTTAGTTCGTTTGTTGGCTTGTTGGTTTGTTGGCTTGTTGGCTTGTTGCTTTGTTGGTTTGTTGGTTTATTGGTTTGTTGGTTTTTTGGTTTGTTGGTTTATTTGTTTGTTGGTTGTTGGCTTGTTGGTTTGTTGGTTTGTTGGTTTGTTGGTTTGTTGGCTTGTTGGTTTGTTGGTTTGTTGGCTTGTTGGCTTGTTGGTTTGTTGGTTTGTTGGCTTGTTGGTTTTTTGGTTTGTTGGCTTGTTGGCTTGTTGCTTTGTTCGTTTGATGGTTTGTTGGTTTGTTGGTTTATTGGCTTGTTGGTTTGTTAGTTTGTTGGTGTGTTGGTTTGTTGGTTTGTTGGTTTGTTGGTTTGTTGGTTTGTTGGTTTGTTGGTTTATTTGTTTGTTGGTTTGTTGGCTTATTGGTTTGTTAGTTTGTTGGTTTGTTGGCTTGTTGGTTTGTTGGTTTGTTGGCTTGTTGGCTTGTTGTTTTGTTGGTTTGTTGGTTTGTTGGTTTGTTGGTTTGTTGGTTTGTTGGTTTTTTGGTTTGTTGGTTTGTAGGTTTGTTGGCTTGTTGGTTTGTTGGTTTGTTGGTTTGTTGGCTTGTTGGTTTGTTGGTTTGTTGGCTTTTTGGCTTGTTGGTTTGTTGGTTTGTTGGCTTGTTGGTTACTTAGTTTGTTGGTTTGTTGGTTTGTTGGCTTGTTGGCTTGTTGGCTTGTTGGTTTGTTGGTTTGTTGGCTTGTTGTTTAAACAGTTTGTTGGTTTGTTGGCATGTTGGTTTGTTGGTTTGTTGGTTTGTTGGCTTGTTGGTTTGTTGGTTTGTTGGCTTGTTGGCTTGTTGGTTTGTTGGTTTGTTGGTTTGTTGGTTTGTTGGCTTGTTGGTTTGTTGGTTTGTTGGTTTGTTGGCTTGTTGGCTTGTTGGTTTGTTGGTTTGTTGGTTTGTTGGTTTGTTGGTTTGTTGGTTTGTTGGTTTGTTGGTTTGTTGGCTTGTTGGTTTATTGGTTTGTTGGTTTGTTGGCTTGTTGGCTTGTTGGTTTGTTGGCTTGTTAGTTTGTTGGCTTGTTGGTTTGTTGGTTTGTTGGTTTGTTGGCTTGTTGGTTTGTTGGTTTGTTGGCTTGTTGGATTGTTGGTTTGTTGGTTTGTTGGTTTGTTGGTTTGTTGGCTTGTTGGTTTGGTGGTTTGTTGGCTTGTTGGTTTGTTGGTTTGTTGGTTTGTTGGCTTGTTGGCTTGTTGGTTTGTTGGTTTGTTGGCTTGTTAGTTTGTTGGCTTGTTGGTTTGTTGGTTTGTTGGTTTGTTGGCTTGTTGGCTTGTTGGTTTGTTGGTTTGTTGGCTTGTTGTTTAATTAGTTTGTTGGTTTGTTGGCATGTTGGTTTGTTGATTTGTTGGTTTGTTGACTTGTTGGTTTGTTGGCTTGTTGGCTTGTTGGTTTGTTGGTTTGTTGGTTTGTTGGTTTGTTGGCTTGTTGGTTTGTTGGTTTGTTGGTTTGTTGGTTTGTTGGCTTGTTGGTTTGTTGGTTTGTTGGTTTGTTGGTTTGTTGGTTTGTTGGTTTGTTGGCTTGTTGGTTTGTTGGTTTGTTGGTTTGTTGGCTTGTTGGCTTGTTGGTTTGTTGGTTTGTTGGTTTATCTGTTTGTTGGTTTGTTGGCTTGTTGGTTTGTTGGTTTGTTGGTTTTTTGGTTTGTTGGTTTGTTGGTTTGTTGGCTTGTTGGTTTGTTGGTTTGTTGGCTTGTTGGTTTGTTGGTTTTTTGGTTTGTTGGTTTGTAGGTTTGTTGGCTTGTTGGTTTGTTGGTTTGTTGGTTTGTTGGCTTGTTGGTTTGTTGGTTTGTTGGCTTGTTGGTTTGTTGGTTTGTTGGTTTGTTGGCTTGTTGGCTTGTTGGTTTGTTGGTTTGTTGGTTTATTTGTTTGTTGGTTTGTTTACTTGTTGGTTTGTTGGTTTGTTGGTTTTTTGGTTTGTTGGTTTGTTGGTTTGTTGGCTTGTTGGTTTGTTGGTTTGTTGGCTTGTTGGTTTGTTGGTTTGTTGGCTTTTTGGCTTGTTGGTTTGTTGGTTTGTTGGCTTGTTGGTTACTTAGTTTGTTGGTTTGTTGGCGTGTTGGCTTGTTGATTTGTTGGTTTGTTGGCTTGTTGGTTTGTTCGTGTGTTGGCTTGTTGGCTTGTTGCTTTGTTCGTTTGATGGTTTGTTAGTTTGTTGGTGTGTTGGCTTGTTAGTTTGTTAGTTTGTTGGTTTGTTGGTTTGTTGGTTTGTTGGTTTGTTGGTTTGTTGGTTTGTTGGTTTGTTGGTTTGTTGGTTTGTTGGTTTGTTGGTTTGTTGGTTTGTTGGTTTGTTAGTTTGTTGGTTTTTTGGTTTGTTGGTTTATTTGTTTGTTGGTTTTTGGCTTGTTGGTTTGTTGGTTTGTTGGTTTGTTGGTTTGTTGGTTTGTTGGTTTGTTGGCTTGTTGGCTCGTTGGTTTGTTGGTTTGTTTGCTTGTTGGTTTGTTGGTTTGTTGGCTTGTTGGCTTGTTGGTTTGTTGGTTTGTTAGTTTGTTGGTTTATTTGTTAGTTGGTTTGTTGGCTTGTTCGTTTGTTGGTTTGTTGGTTTGTTGGCTTGTTGGTTTGTTAGCTTGTTGGCTTGTTGCTTTGTTGGTTTGTTGGTTTGTTGGCTTGTTGGCTTGTTGGTTTGTTAGTTTGTTGGCTTTTTGGTTACTTGGTTTGTTGGTTTGTTGGTTTGTTGGCTTGTTGGTTTGTTGGTTTGTTGGTTTGTTGGCTTGTTGGCTTGTTGGTTTGTTGGTTTGTTGGTTTGTTGGTTTGTTGGTTTATTCGTTTGTTGGTTTGTTGGCTAATTGGTTTGTTGGTTTGTTGGTTTGTTGGCTTGTTGGTTTGTTGGTTTATTTGTTTGTTGGTTTGTTGGTTTGTTGGTTTGTTGGTTTGTTGGTTTGTTGGTTTGTTGGTTTGTTGGTTTGTTGGTTTGTTGGTTTATTTGTTTGTTGGTTTGTTGGCTTGTTGGTTTGTTGGTTTGTTGGTTTGTTGGCTTGTTGGTTTGTTGGTTTGTTGGCTTGTTGGCTTGTTGGTTTGTTGGTTTGTTCGTTTGTTGGTTTGTTGGTTTGTTGGTTTTTTGGTTTGTTGGTTTGTAGGTTTGTTGGCTTGTTGGTTTGTTGGTTTGTTGGTTTGTTGGCTTGTTGGTTTGTTGGTTTGTTGGCTTTTTGGTTTGTTGGTTTGTTGGTTTGTTGGCTTGTTGGTTACTTAGTTTGTTGGTTTGTTGGTTTGTTGGTTTGTTGGCTTGTTGGCTTGTTGATTTGTTGGTTTGTTGGCTTGTTGGTTTGTTGGTTTGTTGGCTTGTTGGCTTGTTGGCTTGTTGGTTTGTTGGCTTGTTAGTTTGTTGGCTTGTTGGTTTGTTGGTTTGTTGGTTTGTTGGCTTGTTGGCTTGTTGGCTTGTTGGTTTGTTGGTTTGTTGGCTTGTTGTTTAATTAGTTTGTTGGTTTGTTGGCATGTTGGTTTGTTGGTTTGTTGGTTTGTTGGCTTGTTGGTTTGTTGGTTTGTTGGCTTGTTGGCTTGTTGGTTTGTTGATTTGTTGGTTTGTTGGTTTGTTGACTTGTTGGTTTGTTAGTTTGTTGGTTTGTTGGTTTGTTGGTTTGTTGGCTTGTTGGCTTGTTGGTTTGTTGGTTTGTTGGTTTGTTGGTTTGTTGGTTTGTTGGTTTGTTGGTTTGTTGGTTTGTTGGTTTGTTGGCTTGTTGATTTGTTGGTTTGTTGGTTTGTTGGCTTGTTGGCTTGTTGGTTTGTTGGTTTGTTGGCTTGTTAGTTTGTTGGCTTGTTGGTTTGTTGGTTTGTTGGTTTGTTGGCTTGTTGGTTTGTTGGTTTGTTGGCTTGTTGGATTGTTGGTTTGTTGGTTTGTTGGTTTGTTGGTTTGTTGGCTTGTTGGTTTGTTGGTTTGTTGGCTTGTTGGTTTGTTGGTTTGTTGGTTTGTTGGCTTGTTGGCTTGTTGGTTTGTTGGTTTGTTGGCTTGTTAGTTTGTTGGCTTGTTGGTTTGTTGGTTTGTTGGTTTGTTGGCTTTTTGGCTTGTTGGTTTGTTGGTTTGTTGGCTTGTTGTTTAATTAGTTTGTTGGTTTGTTGGCATGTTGGTTTGTTGGTTTGTTGGTTTGTTGGCTTGTTGGTTTGTTGGTTTGTTGGCTTGTTGGCTTGTTGGTTTGTTGGTTTGTTGGTTTGTTGGTTTGTTGGCTTGTTGGTTTGTTGGTTTGTTGGTTTGTTGGCTTGTTGGCTTGTTGGTTTGTTGGTTTGTTGGTGTGTTGGTTTGTTGGTTTGTTGGTTTGTTGGCTTGTTGGTTTGTTGGTTTGTTGGTTTGTTGGCTTGTTGGCTTGTTGGTTTGTTGGTTTGTTGGTTTATTTGTTTGTTGGTTTGTTGGCTTGTTGGTTTGTTGGTTTGTTGGTTTTTTGGTTTGTTGGTTTGTTGGTTTGTTGGCTTGTTGGTTTGTTGGTTTGTTGGTTTGTTGGTTTGTTGGTTTTTTGGTTTGTTGGTTTGTAGGTTTGTAGGCTTGTTGGTTTGTTGGTTTGTTGGTTTGTTGGCTTGTTGGTTTGTTGGTTTGTTGGCTTTTTGGCTTGTTGGTTTGTTGGTTTGTTGGCTTGTTGGTTACTTAGTTTGTTGGTTTGTTGGTTTGTTGGTTTGTTGGCTTGTTGGCTTGTTGATTTGTTGGTTTGTTGGCTATTTGGTTTGTTGGTTTGTTGGCTTGTTGGCTTGTTGGCTTGTTGGTTAGTTGGTTTGTTGGCTTGTTAGTTTGTTGGCTTGTTGGTTTGTTGGTTTGTTGGTTTGTTGGCTTGTTGGCTTGTTGGCTTGTTGGTTTGTTGGTTTGTTGGCTTGTTGGCTTGTTGGTTTGTTGGTTTGTTGGTTTGTTGGTTTATTTGTTTGTTGGTTTGTTGGCTTGTTGGTTTGTTGGTTTGTTGGTTTTTTGGTTTGTTGGTTTGTTGGTTTGTTGGCTTGTTGGTTTGTTGGTTTGTTGGCTTGTTGGTTTGTTGGTTTGTTGGCTTTTTGGCTTGTTGGTTTGTTGGTTTGTTGGCTTGTTGGTTACTTAGTTTGTTGGTTTGTTTGTTTGTTGGTTTGTTGGCTTGTTGGCTTGTTGATTTGTTGGTTTGTTGGCTTGTTGGTTTGTTGGTTTGTTGGCTTGTTGGCTTGTTGCTTTGTTCGTTTGATGGTTTGTTAGTTTGTTGGTGTGTTGGCTTGTTAGTTTGTTAGTTTGTTGGTTTGTTGGTTTGTTGGTTTGTTGGTTTGTTGGTTTGTTGGTTTGTTGGTTTGTTGGTTTGTTGGTTTGTTGGTTTGTTGGTTTGTTGGTTTGTTGGTTTGTTAGTTTGTTGGTTTTTTGGTTTGTTGGTTTATTGGTTTATTTGTTTGTTGGCTTGTTGGTTTGTTGGTTTGTTGGTTTGTTGGTTTGTTGGTTTGTTGGTTTGTTGGCTTGTTGGCTTGTTGGTTTGTTGGTTTGTTTGCTTGTTGGTTTGTTGGTTTGTTTGCTTGTTGGCTTGTTGGTTTGTTGGTTTGTTAGTTTGTTGTTTTATTTGTTTGTTGGTTTGTTGGCTTGTTCGTTTGTTGGTTTGTTGGTTTGTGGGCTTGTTGGTTTGTTAACTTGTTGGCTTGTTGCTTTGTTGGTTTGTTGGTTTGTTGGCTTGTTGGCTTGTTGGTTTGTTAGTTTGTTGGCTTTTTGGTTACTTGGTTTGTTGGTTTGTTGATTTGTTGGCTTGTTGGTTTGTTGGCTTGTTGGTTTGTTGGTTTGTTGGTTTGTTGGTTTGTTGGCTTGTTGGCTTGTTGGTTTGTTGGTTTGTTGGTTTGTTGGTTTGTTGGTTTATTCGTTTGTTGGTTTGTTGGCTAATTGGTTTGTTGGTTTGTTGGTTTGTTGGTTTGTTGGTTTGTTGGTTTGTTGGTTTGTTGGTTTATTTGTTTGTTGGTTAGTTGGTTTGTTGGTTTGTTGGTTTGTTGGTTTGTTAGTTTGTTGGTTTGTTGGTTTATTTGTTTGTTGGTTTGTTGGCTTGTTGGTTTGTTGGTTTGTTGGTTTGTTGGCTTGTTGGTTTGTTGGTTTGTTGGCTTGTTGGCTTGTTGGTTTGTTGGTTTGTTGGTTTGTTGGTTTGTTGGTTTTTTGGTTTGTTGGTTTGTAGGTTTGTTGGCTTGTTGGTTTGTTGGTTTGTTGGTTTGTTGGTTTGTTGGTTTGTTGGCTTGTTGGTTTGTTGGTTTGTTGACTTGTTGGTTTCTTGGTTTGTTGGCTTGTTGGCTTGTTGGTTTGTTAGTTTGTTGGCTTGTTGGTTTGTTGGTTTGTTGGCTTGTTGGCTTGTTGCTTTGTTCGTTTGATGGTTTGTTGGTTTGTTGGTTTTTTGGTTTGTTGGATTTTTGGTTTGTTGCTTTGTTGGTTTGTTGGTTTGTTGGCTTGTTGGCTTGTTGGTTTGTTGGCTTGTCGGTTTGTTAGTTTGTTGGCTTTTTGGTTACTTGGTTTGTTGTTTTGTTGGCTTGTTGGCTTGTTGGTTTGTTGCTTTGTTCGTTTGATGGTTTGTTGGTTTGTTGGTTACTTGGTTTGTTGGTTTGTTGGTTTGTTGGCTGGTTGGTTTGTTGGCTTGTCTGTTTGTTGGTTTGTTGGCTTGTTGGCTTGTTGGTTTGTTGGTTTGTTGGTTTGTTGGTTTGTTGGTTTGTTGGTTTTTTGGTTTGTTCGTTTATTTGTTTGTTGGTTTGTTGGCTTGTTGGTTTGTTGGTTTGTTGGTTTGTTGGTTTGTTGGCTTGTTGGTTTGTTGGTTTGTTGGTTTGTTGGTTTGTTGGCTTGTTGGTTTGTTGGTTTACTGGTTTGTTGGCTTGTTGGTTGGTTGGTTTGTAGGCTTGTTGGCTTGTTGCTTTGTTCGTTTGATGGTTTGTTGGTTTGTTGGTTTGTTGGCTAATTGGTTTGTTGGTTTGTTGGTTTGTTGGTTTGTTGGTTTGTTGGTTTGTTGGTTTATTTGTTTGTTGGTTAGTTGGTTTGTTGGTTTGTTGGTTTGTTGGTTTGTTAGTTTGTTGGTTTGTTGGTTTATTTGTTTGTTGGTTTATTGGTTTGTTGGCTTGTTGGTTTGTTGGTTTGTTGGCTTGTTGACTTGTTGGTTTGTTGGTTTGTTGGTTTGTTGGTTTGTTGGTTTTTTGGTTTGTTGGTTTGTAGGTTTGTTGGCTTGTTGGTTTGTTGGTTTGTTGGTTTGTTGGTTTGTTGGTTTGTTGGTTTGTTGGCTTGTTGGTTTGTTGGTTTGTTGACTTGTTGGTTTGTTGGTTTGTTGGCTTGTTGGCTTGTTGGTTTGTTAGTTTCTTGGCTTGTTGGTTTGTTGGTTTGTTGGCTTGTTGGCTTGTTGCTTTGTTCGTTTGATGGTTTGTTGGTTTGTTGGTTTTTTGGTTTGTTGGATTTTTGGTTTGTTGCTTTGTTGGTTTGTTGGTTTGTTGGCTTGTTGGCTTGTTGGTTTGTTGGCTTGTCGGTTTGTTAGTTTGTTGGCTTTTTGGTTACTTGGTTTGTTGTTTTGTTGGCTTGTTGGCTTGTTGGTTTGTTGCTTTGTTCGTTTGATGGTTTGTTGGTTTGTTGGTTACTTGGTTTGTTGGTTTGTTGGTTTGTTGGCTGGTTGGTTTGTTGGCTTGTCTGTTTGTTGGTTTGTTGGTTTGTTGGCTTGTTGGCTTGTTGGTTTGTTGGTTTGTTGGTTTGTTGGTTTGTTGGTTTGTTGGTTTTTTGGTTTGTTCGTTTATTTGTTTGTTGGTTTGTTGGCTTGTTGGTTTGTTGGTTTGTTGGTTTGTTGGTTTGTTGGCTTGTTGGTTTGTTCGTTTATTTGTTTGTTGGTTTGTTGGCTTGTTGGTTTGTTGGTTTGTTGGTTTGTTGGTTTGTTGGCTTGTTGGTTTGTTGGTTTGTTGGCTTGTTGGTTTGTTGGTTTGTTGGCTTGTTGGCTTGTTGGTTTGTTGGTTTGTTGGCTTGTTGATTACATAGTTTGTTGGTTTGTTGGTTTGTTGGTTTGTTGGTTTGTTGGTTTTTGGTTTGTTGGCTTATTTGTTTGTTGGTTTGTTGGCTTGTTGGTTTATTGGTTTGTTGGTTTGTTGGCTTGTTGGTTTGTTGGTTTGTTGGCTTGTTGGCTTGTTGGTTTGTTGGCTTGTTGACTTGTTGATTTGTTGGTTTGTTAGCTTGTTGGCTTGTTGGTTTGTTGGTTTGTTGGTTTGTTGGTTTGTTGGCTTGTTGGTTTGTTCATTTGTTGGCTTGTTGGCTTGTTAGTTTGTTGGTTTGTTGGTTTGTTGGTTTGTTGGCTTGTTGGTTTGTTGGTTTGTTGGCTTGTTGGTTTGTTGGTTTGTTGGTTTGTTGGTTTGTTGGTTTGTTGGCTTGTTGGTTTGTTGGTTTTTTAACTTGTTGGTTTGTTGTTTTGTTGGCTTGTGGGCTTGTTGCTTTGTTCGTTTGATGGTTTGTTGGTTTGTTGGTTGTTTGGTTTGTTGGTTTTTTGGTTTGTTGCTTTGTTGGTTTGTTGGTTTGTTGGCTTGTTGGCTTTTTGGTTTGTTGGCTTGTTGGTTCGTTAGTTTGTTGGCTTTTTGGTTACTTGGTTTGTTGGTTTGTTGGCTTGTTGGCTTGTTCGTTTGTTGCTTTGTTCGTTTGATGGTTTGTTGGTTTGTTGGTTTGTTGGTTTGTTGGTTTGTTGGCTTGTTGGTTTGTTGGTTTGTTGGTTTGTTGGTTTGTTAGTTTGTTGGCTTTTTGGTTACTTGGTTTGTTGGCTTGTTGGTTTGTTGGTTTGTTGGTTTGTTGCTTTGTTCGTTTGATGGTTTGTTGGTTTATTGGTTACTTGGTTTGTTGGTTTGTTGGTTTGTTGGCTTGTTGGTTTGTTGGCTTGTTGGTTTGTTGGTTTGTTGGTTTGTTGGCTTGTTGGCTTGTTGGTTTGTTGGTTTGTTGGCTTCTTAGTTTGTTGGTTTGTTGGCTTCTTGGTTTGTTGGTTTGTTGGCTCGTTGGTTTGTTAATTTGTTGGTTTGTTGGTTTTTTGGTTTGCTGGTTTGTTGGCTTGTTGGTTTGTTGGCTTGATGGTTTGTTGGTTTGTTGGTTTGTTGGTTTGTTGGCTTGTTGGCTTGTTGGTTTGTTGGTTTGTTGGATTGTTGGTTTGTTAGTTTGTTGGCTTTTTGGTTACTTTATTTGTTGGCTTGTTGGTTTGTTGGTTTGTTGGTTTGTTGGCTTGTTGGCTTGTTGGTTTGTTGGTTTGTTGGTTTGTTGGTTTGTTGGTTTATTCGTTTGTTGGTTTGTTGGCTAATTGGTTTGTTGGTTTGTTGGTTTGTTGGTTTGTTGGTTTGTTGGTTTGTTGGTTTGTTGGTTTATTTGTTTGTTGGTTTGTTGGTTTGTTGGTTTGTTCGTTTGTTGGTTTGTTGGTTTGTTGGTTTGTTGGTTTATTTGTTTATTGGTTTGTTGGCTTGTTGGTTTGTTGGTTTGTTGGTTTGTTGGCTTGTTGGTTTGTTGGTTTGTTGGCTTGTTGGCTTGTTGGTTTGTTGGTTTGTTGGTTTGTTGGTTTGTTGGTTTGTTGGTTTGTTGGTTTTTTGGTTTGTTGGTTTGTAGGTTTGTTGGCTTGTTGGTTTGTTGGTTTGTTGGTTTGTTGGCTTGTTGGTTTGTTGGTTTGTTGGCTTGTTAGCTTGTTGGTTTGTTGGTTTGTTAGCTTGTTGGTTACTTAGTTTGTTGGTTTGTTGGTTTGTTGGTTTGTTGGCTTGTTGGCTTGTTGGTTTGTTTGTTTGTTGGTTTGTTGGTTTATTGGCTTGTTGGTTTGTTGGTTTGTTGACTTGTTGGTTTGTTGGTTTGTTGGTTTGTTGGCTTGTTGGCTTGTTGGTTTGTTGGTTTGTTGGCTTGTTGGTTTGTTGGTTTGTTGGCTTGTTGGCTTGTTGCTTTGTTCGTTTGATGGTTTGTTGGTTTGTTGGTTTTTTGGTTTGTTGGATTTTTGGTTTGTTGCTTTGTTGGTTTGTTGGTTTGTTGGCTTGTTGGCTTGTTGGTTTGTTGGCTTGTTAGTTTGTTAGTTTGTTGGCTTTTTGGTTACTTGGTTTGTTGTTTTCTTCGCTTGTTGGCTTGTTGGTTTGTTGCTTTGTTCGTTTGATGGTTTGTTGGTTTGTTGGTTACTTGGTTTGTTGGTTTGTTGGTTTGTTGGCTTGTTGGTTTGTTGGCTTGTCTGTTTGTTGGTTTGTTGGTTTGTTGGCTTGTTGGCTTGTTGGTTTGTTGGTTTGTTGGTTTGTTGGTTTGTTGGTTTGTTGGTTTGTTGGTTTTTTGGTTTGTTCGTTTATTTGTTTGTTGGTTTGTTGGCTTGTTGGTTTGTTGGTTTGTTGGTTTGTTGGTTTGTTGGTTTGTTTGCTTGTTGGTTTGTTGGTTTGTTGGTTTGTTGGTTTGTTGGCTTGTTGGTTTGTTGGTTTGTTGGTTTGTTGGCTTGTTGGTTGGTTGGTTTGTTGGCTTGTTGGCTTGTTGCTTTTTTCGTTTGATGGTTTGTTGGTTTGTTGGTTTGTTGGTTTGTTAGTTTGTTGGTTTGTTGGTTTGTTGGTTTGTTGGTTTGTTGGTTTGTTTGTTTGTTGGTTTGTTGGTTTGTTGGTTTGTTGGCTTGTTGGTTTGTTGGTTTGTTGGCTTGTTGGTTTGTTGGTTTGTTGGCTTGTTGGCTTGTTGGTTTGTTGGTTTGTTGGCTTGTTGATTACATAGTTTGTTGGTTTGTTGGTTTGTTGGTTTTTGGTTTGTTGGCTTATTTGTTTGTTGGTTTGTTGGCTTGTTGGTTTGTTGGTTTGTTGGTTTGTTGGCTTGTTGGTTTGTTGGCTTGTTGGTTTGTTGGCTTGTTGGCTCGTTGGTTTGTTGGCTTGTTTGTTTGTTGGCTTGTTGGCTTGTTGGTTTGTTGGTTTGTTGGCTTGTTGGCTTGTTGGTTTGTTGGTTTGTTGGTTTGTTGGTTTGTTGGTTTGTTGGATTGTTGGTTTGTTGGTTTGTTGGCTTGTTGGCTTGTTAGTTTGTTGGTTTGTTGGTTTGTTGGTTTGTTGGCTTGTTGGTTTGTTGGTTTGTTGGCTTGTTGGTTTGTTGGTTTGTTGATTTGTTGGTTTGTTGGCTTGTTGGCTTGTTGGTTTGTTGGTTTGTTAACTTGTTGGTTTGTTGTTTTGTTGGCTTGTTGGCTTGTTGCTTTGTTCGTTTGATGGTTTGTTGGTTTGTTGGTTGTTTGGTTTGTTGGTTTTTTGGTTTGTTGCTTTGTTGGTTTGTTGGTTTGTTGGCTTGTTGGCTTGTTGGTTTGTTGGCTTGTTGGTTTGTTAGTTTGTTGGCTTTTTGGTTACTTGGTTTGTTGGTTTGTTGGCTTGTTGGCTTGTTGGTTTGTTGCTTTGTTCGTTTGATGGTTTGTTGGTTTGTTGGTTTGTTGGTTTGTTGGCTTGTTGGTTTGTTGGTTTGTTGGTTTGTTAGTTTGTTGGCTTTTTGGTTACTTGAGTTGTTGGCTTGTTGGTTTGTTGGTTTGTTGGTTTGTTGCTTTGTTCGTTTGATGGTTTGTTGGTTTGTTGGTTACTTGGTTTGTTGGTTTGTTGGTTTGTTGGCTTGTTGGTTTGTTGGCTTGTTGGTTTGTTGGTCTGTTGGTTTGTTGGCTTGTTGGCTTGTTGGTTTGTTGGTTTGTTGGTTTGTTGGTTTGTTGGCTTGTTGGTTTGTTCATTTCTTGGCTTGTTGGCTTGTTAGTTTGTTGGTTTGTTGGTTTGTTGAATTGTTGGCTTGTTGGTTTGTTGGTTTGTTGGCTTGTTGGTTTGTTGGTTTGTTGGTTTGTTGGTTTGTTGGTTTGTTGGCTTGTTGGTTTGTTGGTTATTTAACTTGTTGGTTTGTTGTTTTGTTGGCTTGTGGGCTTGTTGCTTTGTTCGTTTGATGGTTTGTTGGTTTGTTGGTTGTTTGGTTTGTTGGTTTTTTGGTTTGTTGCTTTGTTGGTTTGTTGGTTTGTTGGCTTGTTGGCTTTTTGGTTTGTTGGCTTGTTGGTTCGTTAGTTTGTTGGCTTTTTGGTTACTTGGTTTGTTGGTTTGTTGGCTTGTTGGCTTGTTCGTTTGTTGCTTTGTTCGTTTGATGGTTTGTTGGTTTGTTGGTTTGTTGGTTTGTTGGTTTGTTGGCTTGTTGGTTTGTTGGTTTGTTGGTTTGTTAGTTTGTTGGCTTTTTGGTTACTTGGTTTGTTGGCTTGTTGGTTTGTTGGTTTGTTGGTTTGTTGCTTTGTTCGTTTGATGGTTTGTTGGTTTATTGGTTACTTGGTTTGTTGGTTTGTTGGTTTGTTGGCTTGTTGGTTTGTTGGCTTGTTGGTTTGTTGGTTTGTTGGTTTGTTGGCTTGTTGGCTTGTTGGTTTGTTGGTTTGTTGGCTTCTTAGTTTGTTGGTTTGTTGGCTTCTTGGTTTGTTGGTTTGTTGGCTCGTTGGTTTGTTAGTTTGTTGGTTTGTTGGTTTTCTGGTTTGCTGGTTTGTTGGCTTGTTGGTTTGTTGGCTTGATGGTTTGTTGGTTTGTTGGTTTGTTGGTTTGTTGGCTTGTTGGCTTGTTGGTTTGTTGGTTTGTTGGATTGTTGGTTTGTTAGTTTGTTGGCTTTTTGGTTACTTTATTTGTTGGCTTGTTGGTTTGTTGGTTTGTTGGTTTGTTGGCTTGTTGGCTTGTTGGTTTGTTGGCTTGTTGGTTTGTTGGTTTGTTGGCTTGTTGGTTTGTTGGTTTGTTGACTTGTTGGCTTGTTGGTTTGTTGGTTTATTGGCTTGTTGATTACATAGTTTGTTGGTTTGTTGGTTTGTTGGTTTGTTGGTTTTTGGTTTGTTGGCTTATTTGTTTGTTGGTTTGTTGGCTTGTTGGTTTATTGGTTTGTTGGTTTGTTGGCTTGTTGGTTTGTTGGTTTGTTGGCTTGTTGGCTTGTTGGTTTGTTGGCTTGTTGGCTTGTTGATTTGTTGGTTTGTTAGCTTGTTGGCTTGTTGGTTTGTTAGTTTGTTGGTTTGTTGGTTTGTTGGCTTGTTGGTTTGTTCATTTGTTGGCTTGTTGGCTTGTTAGTTTGTTGGTTTGTTGGTTTGTTGGCTTGTTGGTTTGTTGGTTTGTTGGCTTGTTGGTTTGTTGGTTTGTTGGTTTGTTGGTTTGTTGGTTTGTTGGCTTGTTGGTTTGTTGGTTTTTTAACTTGTTGGTTTGTTGTTTTGTTGGCTTGTGGGCTTGTTGCTTTGTTCGTTTGATGGTTTGTTGGTTTGTTGGTTGTTTGGTTTGTTGGTTTTTTGGTTTGTTGCTTTGTTGGTTTGTTGGTTTGTTGGCTTGTTGGCTTTTTGGTTTGTTGGCTTGTTGGTTCGTTAGTTTGTTGGCTTTTTGGTTACTTGGTTTGTTGGTTTGTTGGCTTGTTGGCTTGTTCGTTTGTTGCTTTGTTCGTTTGATGGTTTGTTGGTTTGCTGGTTTGTTGGTTTGTTGGTTTGTTGGCTTGTTGGTTTGTTGGTTTGTTGGTTTGTTAGTTTGTTGGCTTTTTGGTTACTTGGTTTGTTGGCTTGTTGGTTTGTTGGTTTGTTGGTTTGTTGCTTTGTTCGTTTGATGGTTTGTTGGTTTATTGGTTACTTGGTTTGTTGGTTTGTTGGTTTGTTGGCTTGTTGGTTTGTTGGCTTGTTGGTTTGTTGGTTTGTTGGTTTGTTGGCTTGTTGGCTTGTTGGTTTGTTGGTTTGTTGGCTTCTTAGTTTGTTGGTTTGTTGGCTTCTTGGTTTGTTGGTTTGTTGGCTCGTTGGTTTGTTAGTTTGTTGGTTTGTTGGTTTTTTGGTTTGCTGGTTTGTTGGCTTGTTGGTTTGTTGGCTTGATGGTTTGTTGGTTTGTTGGTTTGTTGGTTTGTTGGCTTGTTGGCTTGTTGGTTTGTTGGTTTGTTGGATTGTTGGTTTGTTAGTTTGTTAGCTTTTTGGTTACTTTATTTGTTGGCTTGTTGGTTTGTTGGTTTGTTGGTTTGTTGGCTTGTTGGCTTGTTGGTTTGTTGGTTTGTTGGTTTGTTGGTTTGTTGGTTTATTCGTTTGTTGGTTTGTTGGCTAATTGGTTTGTTGGTTTGTTGGTTTGTTGGTTTGTTGGTTTGTTGGTTTATTTGTTTGTTGGTTTGTTGGTTTGTTGGTTTGTTGGTTTGTTGGTTTGTTGGTTTGTTGGTTTGTTGGTTTATTTGTTTATTGGTTTGTTGGCTTGTTGGTTTGTTGGTTTGTTGGTTTGTTGGCTTGTTGGTTTGTTGGTTTGTTGGCTTGTTGGCTTGTTGGTTTGTTGGTTTGTTGGTTTGTTGGTTTGTTGGTTTTTTGGTTTGTTGGTTTGTAGGTTTGTTGGCTTGTTGGTTTGTTGGTTTGTTGGTTTGTTGGCTTGTTGGTTTGTTGGTTTGTTGGCTTGTTGGCTTGTTGGTTTGTTGGTTTGTTAGCTTGTTGGTTACTTAGTTTGTTGGTTTGTTGGCTTGTTGGTTTGTTGGTTTGTTGACTTGTTGGTTTGTTGGTTTGTTGGTTTGTTGGCTTGTTGGCTTGTTGGTTTGTTGGTTTGTTGGCTTGTTGGTTTGTTGGTTTGTTGGCTTGTTGGCTTGTTGCTTTGTTCGTTTGATGGTTTGTTGGTTTGTTGGTTTTTTGGTTTGTTGGATTTTTGGTTTGTTGCTTTGTTGGTTTGTTGGTTTGTTGGCTTGTTGGCTTGTTGGTTTGTTGGCTTGTTAGTTTGTTAGTTTGTTGGCTTTTTGGTTACTTGGTTTGTTGTTTTCTTCGCTTGTTGGCTTGTTGGTTTGTTGCTTTGTTCGTTTGATGGTTTGTTGGTTTGTTGGTTACTTGGTTTGTTGGTTTGTTGGTTTGTTGGCTTGTTGGCTTGTTGGTTTGTTGGTTTGTTGGTTTGTTGGTTTGTTGGTTTGTTGGTTTGTTGGTTTGTTGGTTTGTTGGTTTTTTGGTTTGTTCGTTTATTTGTTTGTTGGTTTGTTGGCTTGTTGGTTTGTTGGTTTGTTGGTTTGTTGGCTTGTTGGTTGGTTGGTTTGTTGGCTTGTTGGCTTGTTGCTTTTTTCGTTTGATGGTTTGTTGGTTTGTTGGCTTGTTGGTTTGTTAGTTTGTTGGTTTGTTGGTTTGTTGGTTTGTTGGTTTGTTGGTTTGTTTGTTTGTTGGTTTATTGGTTTGTTGGTTTGTTGGCTTGTTGGTTTGTTGGTTTGTTGGCTTGTTGGTTTGTTGGTTTGTTGGCTTGTTGGCTTGTTGGTTTGTTGGTTTGTTGGCTTGTTGATTACATAGTTTGTTGGTTTGTTGGTTTGTTGGTTTGTTGGTTTTTGGTTTGTTGGCTTATTTGTTTGTTGGTTTGTCGGCTTGTTGGTTTGTTGGTTTGTTGGTTTGTTGGCTTGTTGGTTTGTTGGTTTGTGCTTGTTGGCTTGTTGGTTTGTTGGCTTGTTGGCTCGTTGGTTTGTTGGCTTGTTTGTTTGTTGGCTTGTTGGCTTGTTGGTTTGTTGGTTTGTTGGCTTGTTGGCTTGTTGGTTTGTTGGTTTGTTGGTTTGTTGGTTTGTGGGTTTGTTGGCTTGTTGGTTTGTTGGTTTGTTGGCTTGTTGGCTTGTTAGTTTGTTGGTTTGTTGGTTTGTTGGTTTGTTGGCTTGTTGGTTTGTTGGTTTGTTGGCTTGTTGGTTTGTTGGTTTGTTGGTTTGTTGGTTTGTTGGCTTGTTGGCTTGTTGGTTTGTTGGTTTGTTAACTTGTTGGTTTGTTGTTTTGTTGGCTTGTTGGCTTGTTGCTTTGTTCGTTTGATGGTTTGTTGGTTTGTTGGTTGTTTGGTTTGTTGGTTTTTTGGTTTGTTGCTTTGTTGGTTTGTTGGTTTGTTGGCTTGTTGGCTTGTTGGTTTGTTGGCTTGTTGGTTTGTTAGTTTGTTGGCTTTTTGGTTACTTGGTTTGTTGGTTTGTTGGCTTGTTGGCTTGTTGGTTTGTTGCTTTGTTCGTTTGATGGTTTGTTGGTTTGTTGGTTTGTTGGTTTGTTGGCTTGTTGGTTTGTTGGTTTGTTGGTTTGTTAGTTTGTTGGCTTTTTGGTTACTTGAGTTGTTGGCTTGTTGGTTTGTTGGTTTGTTGGTTTGTTGCTTTGTTCGTTTGATGGTTTGTTGGTTTGTTGGTTACTTGGTTTGTTGGTTTGTTGGTTTGTTGGCTTGTTGGTTTGTTGGCTTGTTGGTTTGTTGGTCTGTTGGTTTGTTGGCTTGTTGGCTTGTTGGTTTGTTGGTTTGTTGGTTTGTTGGTTTGTTGGCTTGTTGGTTTGTTCATTTGTTGGCTTGTTGGCTTGTTAGTTTGTTGGTTTGTTGGTTTGTTGGTTTGTTGGCTTGTTGGTTTGTTGGTTTGTTGGCTTGTTGGTTTGTTGGTTTGTTGGTTTGTTGGTTTGTTGGTTTGTTGGCTTGTTGGTTTGTTGGTTTTTTAACTTGTTGGTTTGTTGTTTTGTTGGCTTGTGGGCTTGTTGCTTTGTTCGTTTGATGGTTTGTTGGTTTGTTGGTTGTTTGGTTTGTTGGTTTTTTGGTTTGTTGCTTTGTTGGTTTGTTGGTTTGTTGGCTTGTTGGCTTTTTGGTTTGTTGGCTTGTTGGTTCGTTAGTTTGTTGGCTTTTTGGTTACTTGGTTTGTTGGTTTGTTGGCTTGTTGGCTTGTTCGTTTGTTGCTTTGTTCGTTTGATGGTTTGTTGGTTTGTTGGTTTGTTGGTTTGTTGGTTTGTTGGCTTGTTGGTTTGTTGGTTTGTTGGTTTGTTAGTTTGTTGGCTTTTTGGTTACTTGGTTTGTTGGCTTGTTGGTTTGTTGGTTTGTTGGTTTGTTGCTTTGTTCGTTTGATGGTTTGTTGGTTTATTGGTTACTTGGTTTGTTGGTTTGTTGGTTTGTTGGCTTGTTGGTTTGTTGGCTTGTTGGTTTGTTGGTTTGTTGGTTTGTTGGCTTGTTGGCTTGTTGGTTTGTTGGTTTGTTGGCTTCTTAGTTTGTTGGTTTGTTGGCTTCTTGGTTTGTTGGTTTGTTGGCTCGTTGGTTTGTTAGTTTGTTGGTTTGTTGGTTTTTTGGTTTGCTGGTTTGTTGGCTTGTTGGTTTGTTGGCTTGATGGTTTGTTGGTTTGTTGGTTTGTTGGTTTGTTGGCTTGTTGGCTTGTTGGTTTGTTGGTTTGTTGGATTGTTGGTTTGTTAGTTTGTTGGCTTTTTGGTTACTTTATTTGTTGGCTTGTTGGTTTGTTGGTTTGTTGGTTTGTTGGCTTGTTGGCTTGTTGGTTTGTTGGTTTGTTGGTTTGTTGGTTTGTTGGTTTATTCGTTTGTTGATTTGTTGGCTAATTGGTTTGTTGGTTTGTTGGTTTGTTGGTTTGTTGGTTTGTTGGTTTGTTGGTTTGTTGGTTTGTTGGTTTATTTGTTTGTTGGTTTGTTGGTTTGTTGGTTTGTTGGTTTGTTAGTTTGTTGGTTTGTTGGTTTATTTGTTTATTGGTTTGTTGGCTTGTTGGTTTGTTGGTTTGTTGGTTTGTTGGCTTGTTGGTTTGTTGGTTTGTTGGCTTGTTGGCTTGTTGGTTTGTTGGTTTGTTGGTTTGTTGGTTTGTTGGTTTTTTGGTTTGTTGGTTTGTAGGTTTGTTGGCTTGTTGGTTTGTTGGTTTGTTGGTTTGTTGGCTTGTTGGTTTGTTGGTTTGTTGGCTTGTTGGCTTGTTGGTTTGTTGGTTTGTTAGCTTGTTGGTTACTTATTTTGTTGGTTTGTTGGTTTGTTGGTTTGTTGGCTTGTTGGCTTGTTGGTTTGTTTGTTTGTTGGTTTGTTGGTTTATTGGCTTGTTGGTTTGTTGGTTTGTTGGCTTGTTGGTTTGTTGGTTTGTTGGCTTGTTGGCTTGTTGCTTTGTTCGTTTGATGGTTTGTTGGTTTGTTGGTTTTTTGGTTTGTTGGATTTTTGGTTTGTTGCTTTGTTGGTTTGTTGGTTTGTTGGCTTGTTGGCTTGTTGGTTTGTTGGCTTGTTAGTTTGTTAGTTTGTTGGCTTTTTGGTTACTTGGTTTGTTGTTTTCTTCGCTTGTTGGCTTGTTGGTTTGTTGCTTTGTTCGTTTGATGGTTTGTTGGTTTGTTGGTTACTTGGTTTGTTGGTTTGTTGGTTTGTTGGCTTGTTGGTTTGTTGGTTTGTTGGTTTGTTGCTTTGTTCGTTTGATGGTTTGTTGGTTTATTGGTTACTTGGTTTGTTGGTTTGTTGGTTTGTTGGTTTGTAGGTTTGTTGGCTTGTTGGTTTGTTGGTTTGTTGGTTTGTTGGCTTGTTGGTTTGTTGGTTTGTTGGCTTGTTGGCTTGTTGGTTTGTTGGTTTGTTAGCTTGTTGGTTACTTATTTTGTTGGTTTGTTGGTTTGTTGGTTTGTTGGCTTGTTGGCTTGTTGGTTTGTTTGTTTGTTGGTTTGTTGGTTTATTGGCTTGTTGGTTTGTTGGTTTGTTGGCTTGTTGGTTTGTTGGTTTGTTGGCTTGTTGGCTTGTTGCTTTGTTCGTTTGATGGTTTGTTGGTTTGTTGGTTTTTTGGTTTGTTGGATTTTTGGTTTGTTGCTTTGTTGGTTTGTTGGTTTGTTGGCTTGTTGGCTTGTTGGTTTGTTGGCTTGTTAGTTTGTTAGTTTGTTGGCTTTTTGGTTACTTGGTTTGTTGTTTTCTTCGCTTGTTGGCTTGTTGGTTTGTTGCTTTGTTCGTTTGATGGTTTGTTGGTTTGTTGGTTACTTGGTTTGTTGGTTTGTTGGTTTGTTGGCTTGTTGGTTTGTTGGCTTGTCTGTTTGTTGGTTTGTTGGTTTGTTGGCTTGTTGGCTTGTTGGTTTGTTGGTTTGTTGGTTTGTTGGTTTGTTGGTTTGTTGGTTTGTTGGTTTTTTGGTTTGTTCGTTTATTTGTTTGTTGGTTTGTTGGCTTGTTGGTTTGTTGGTTTGTTGGTTTGTTGGTTTGTTGGTTTGTTGGCTTGTTGGTTTGTTGGTTTGTTGGTTTGTTGGTTTATTGGCTTGTTGGTTTGTTGGTTTGTTGGTTTGTTGGCTTGTTGGTTGGTTGGTTTGTTGGCTTGTTGGCTTGTTGCTTTTTTCGTTTGATGGTTTGTTGGTTTGTTGGCTTGTTGGTTTGTTAGTTTGTTGGTTTGTTGGTTTGTTGGTTTGTTGGTTTGTTGGTTTGTTTGTTTGTTGGTTTGTTGGTTTGTTGGTTTGTTGGCTTGTTGGTTTGTTGGTTTGTTGGCTTGTTGGTTTGTTGGTTTGTTGGCTTGTTGGCTTGTTGGTTTGTTGGTTTGTTGGCTTGTTGATTACATAGTTTGTTGGTTTGTTGGTTTGTTGGTTTGTTGGTTTTTGGTTTGTTGGCTTATTTGTTTGTTGGTTTGTTGGCTTGTTGGTTTGTTGGTTTGTTGGTTTGTTGGCTTGTTGGTTTGTTGGTTTGTGCTTGTTGGCTTGTTGGTTTGTTGGCTTGTTGGCTCGTTGGTTTGTTGGCTTGTTTGTTTGTTGGCTTGTTGGCTTGTTGGTTTGTTGGTTTGTTGGCTTGTTGGCTTGTTGGTTTGTTGGTTTGTTGGTTTGTTGGTTTGTTGGTTTGTTGGCTTGTTGGTTTGTTGGTTTGTTGGCTTGTTGGCTTGTTAGTTTGTTGGTTTGTTGGTTTGTTGGTTTGTTGGCTTGTTGGTATGTTGGTTTGTTGGCTTGTTGGTTTGTTGGTTTGTTGGTTTGTTGGTTTGTTGGCTTGTTGGCTTGTTGGTTTGTTGGTTTGTTAACTTGTTGGTTTGTTGTTTTGTTGGCTTGTTGGCTTGTTGCTTTGTTCGTTTGATGGTTTGTTGGTTTGTTGGTTGTTTGGTTTGTTGGTTTTTTGGTTTGTTGCTTTGTTGGTTTGTTGGTTTGTTGGCTTGTTGGCTTGTTGGTTTGTTGGCTTGTTGGTTTGTTAGTTTGTTGGCTTTTTGGTTACTTGGTTTGTTGGTTTGTTGGCTTGTTGGCTTGTTGGTTTGTTGCTTTGTTCGTTTGATGGTTTGTTGGTTTGTTGGTTTGTTGGTTTGTTGGCTTGTTGGTTTGTTGGTTTGTTGGTTTGTTAGTTTGTTGGCTTTTTGGTTACTTGAGTTGTTGGCTTGTTGGTTTGTTGGTTTGTTGGTTTGTTGCTTTGTTCGTTTGATGGTTTGTTGGTTTGTTGGTTACTTGGTTTGTTGGTTTGTTGGTTTGTTGGCTTGTTGGTTTGTTGGCTTGTTGGTTTGTTGGTCTGTTGGTTTGTTGGCTTGTTGGCTTGTTGGTTTGTTGGTTTGTTGGCTTCTTAGTTTGTTGGTTTGTTGGCTTCTTGGTTTGTTTGTTTGTTGGCTTGTTGGTTTGTTAGTTTGTTGGTTTGTTGTTTTTTTGGTTTGCTGGTTTGTTGGCTTGTTGGTTTGTTGGTTTGTTGGCTTGTTGGTTTGTTAGTTTGTTGGCTTTTTGGTTACTTTATTTGTTGGCTTGTTGGTTTGTTGGTTTGTTGGCTTGTTGGCTTGTTGCTTTGTTGGTTTGTTGGTTTGTTGGCTTGTTGGCTTGTTGGTTTGTTAGTTTGTTGTATTTTTGGTTACTTGGTTAGTTGGTTTGTTGGCTTGTTGGCTTGTTGGTTTGTTGGTTAGTTCGTTTGTTGGTTTGTTAGTTTGTTGGTTTGTTGGCTGCTTGGCTTGTTGGTTTGTTGGTTTTTTGGTTTGTTGGTTTGTTGGTTTGTTGGTTTGTTGGTTTGTTGGTTTGTTGGTTTGTTGACTTGTTGGTTTGTTGGTTTGTTGGCTTGTTGGTTTGTTAGTTTGTTGGCTTGTTGGCTTGTTGGTTTGTGGGTTTGTTGGTTTGTTGGCTTGTTGGTTTGTTGGTTTGTTGGCTTGTTGGTTTGTTGGTTTGTTGGCTTGTTGGTTTGTTAGTTTGTTGGCTTTTTGGTTACTTTATTTGTTGGCTTGTTGGTTTGTTGGTTTGTTGGCTTGTTGGCTTGTTGCTTTGTTGGTTTGTTGGTTTGTTGGCTTGTTGGCTTGTTGGTTTGTTAGTTTGTTGGCTTTTTGGTTACTTGGTTAGTTGGTTTGTTGGCTTGTTGGCTTGTTGGTTTGTTGGTTAGTTCGTTTGTTGGTTTGTTAGTTTGTTGGTTTGTTGGCTGCTTGGCTTGTTGGTTTGTTGGTTTTTTGGTTTGTTGGTTTGTTGGTTTGTTGGTTTGTTGGTTTGTTGGTTTGTTGGTTTGTTGACTTGTTGGTTTGTTGGTTTGTTGGCTTGTTGGTTTGTTAGTTTGTTGGCTTGTTGGCTTGTTGGTTTGTGGGTTTGTTGGTTTGTTGGCTTGTTGGTTTGTTGGTTTGTTGGCTTGTTGGTTTGTTAGTTTGTTGGTTTGTTGGTTTGTTGGTTTGTTGGTTTGTTGCTTTGTTGGTTTGTTGGTTTGTTGGCTTGTTGGCTTGTTGGTTTGTTGGCTTGTTGGTTTGTTAGTTTGTTGGCTTTCTGGTTTGTTGGTTTGTTGGTTTGTTGGTTTGTTGGTTTGTTGGTTTGTTGGTTTGTTGGCTTGTTGGTTTGTTGGTTTGTTGGTTTGTTGGCTTGTTGGCTTGTTGGCTTGTTGGTTTTTTGGCTTGTTGGTTTGTTAGTTTGTTGGTTTTTTGGTTTGTTGGTTTGTTGGTTTGTTGGTTTGTTGGTTTGTTGGTTTGTTGGCTTGTTGGTTTGTTGGTTTGTTGGCTTGTTGGTTTGTTAGTTTGTTGTCTTGTTGGCTTGTTGGTTTGTTGGTTTGTTGGTTTGTTGGCTTGTTGGTTTGTTGGTTTGTTGGCTTGTTGGTTTGTTAGTTTGTTGGTTTGTTGGTTTGTTGGTTTGTTGGTTTTTTGCTTTGTTGGTTTGTTGGTTTGTTGGCTTGTTGGCTTGTTGGTTTGTTGGCTTGTTGGTTTGTTGGCTTGTTGGTTTGTTGGCTTGTTGGCTTGTTGGTTTGTTAGTTTGTTGGTTTGTTGGTTTGTTGGTTTGTCCGTTTGTTGGTTTGTTGGTTCATTGGTTTGTTGGTTTGTTGGTTTGTTGGTTTGTTGGTTTGTTGGTTTGTTGGTTTATTTGTTTGCTGGTTTGTTGGTTTGTTGGTTTGTTGGTTTGTTGGTTTCTTTGTTTATTTGTTTGTTGGTTTGTTGGCTTGTTGGTTTGTTGGTTTGTTGGTTTGTTGGCTTGTTGGTTTGTTGGTTTGTTGGCTTGTTGGCTTGTTGGTTTGGTGGTTTGTTGGTTTATTGGTTTGTTGGTTTGTTGGTTTGTTGGTTTTTTGGTTTGTTGGTTTGTTGGTTTGTTGGCTTGTTGGTTTGTTGGTTTGTTGGCTTGTTGGTTTGTTGGTTTGTTGGCTTGTTGGCTTGTTGGTTTGTTGGTTTGTTAGCTTGTTGGTTACTTAGTTTGTGGGTTTGTTGGTTTGTTGGTTTGTTGGCTTGTTGGCTTGTTGGTTTGTTGGTTTGTGTGTTTGTTGGTTTGTTGGCTTGTTGGTTTGTTGGTTTATTGACTTTTTGGTTTGTTGGTTTATTGGTTTGTTGGCTTGTTGGCTTGTTGGTTTGTTGGTTTGTTGGCTTGTTAGTTTGTTGGTTTGTTGGCTTGTTGGCTTGTTACTTTGTTCGTTTGATAGTTTGTTGGTTTGTTGGTTTTTTGGTTTGTTGGTTTTTTGGTTTGTTACTTTGTTGGTTTGTTGGTTTGTTGGCTTGTTGGCTTGTTGGTTTGTTGGCTTGTTGGTTTGTTAGTTTGTTGGCTTTTTGGTTACTTGGTTTGTTGTTTTGTTGGCTTGTTGGCTTGTTGGTTTGTTGCTTTGTTCGTTTGATGGTTTTTTGGTTTGTTGGTTACTTGGTTTGTTGGTTTGTTGGTTTGTTGGCTTGTTGGTTTTTTGGCTTGATTGTTTGTTGGTTTGTTGGTTTGTTGGCTTGTTGGTTTGTTGGTTTGTTGGTTTGTTGGTTTGTTGGTTTGTTGGTTTGTTGGTTTTTTGGTTTGTTGGTTTATTTGTTTGTTCGTTTGTTGGCTTGTTGGTTTGTTGGTTTGTTGGTTTGTTGGCTTGTTGGTTTGTTGGTTTGTTGGTTTGTTGGTTTTTGGTTTGTTGGCTTGTTTGTTTGTTGGTTTGTTGGCTTGTTGGTTTGATGGTTTGTTAGTTTGTTGGCTTGTTGATTATTTAGTTTGTTGGTTTGTTGGTTTGTTGGTTTGTTGGTTTGTTGGTTTTTGGTTTGTTGGCTTGTTTGTTTGTTGGTTTGTTGGTTTGTTGGCTTGTTGGTTTGTTGGTTTGTTGGTTTGTTGGCTCGTTGGTTTGTTGGTTTGTTGGCTTGTTGGCTTGTTGGTTTGTTGGTTTGTTGGCTTGTTGGTTTGTTGGTTTGTTGGTTTGTTGGTTTGTTGGTTTGTTGGCTTGTTGGGTTGTTGGTTTGTTGGCTTGTTGATTTGTTGGTTTGTTGGCTTGTTGGTTACTTAGTGTGTTGGTTTGTTGTCATGTTGGTTTGTTGGTTTGTTGGCTTGTTGGTTTGTTGGTTTGTTGGCTTGTTGGCTTGTTGGTTTGTTGGTTTGTTGGTTTGTTGGCTTGTTGGTTTGTTAGTTTGTTGGCTTTTTGGTTACTTGGTTTGTTGGTTTGTTGGTTTGTTGGTTTGTTGGCTTGTTGGTTTGTTAGTTTGTTGGTTTGTTGGCTTGTTGGCTTGTTGGTTTGTTGGTTCGTTGGTTTGTTCGTTTGTTGGTTTGTTGGTTTTTTGGTTTGTTGGTTTATTTGTTTGTTGGTTTGTTGGCTTGTTGGTTTGTTGGTTTGTTGGTTTGTTGGCTTGTTGGTTTGTTGGTTTGTTGGCTTGTTGGCTTATTGGTTTGTTGGCTTGTTGGTTTGTTGGTTTGTTGGTTTGTTGGTTTGCTGGTTTGTTGGCTTGTTGGTTTGTTGATTTGTTGGCTTGTTGGCTTGTTGGTTTGTTGGTTTGTTGGCTTGTTGGCTTGTTGGTTTGTTGGTTTGTTGGTTTGTTGGTTTGTTGGTTTGTTGGTTTGTTGGTTTGTTGGTTTGTTGGATTGTTGGTTTGTTTGTTTGTTGGCTTGTTGGCTTGTTGGTTTGTTGGTTTGTTGGTTTGTTGGTTTGTTGGTTTGTTCGTTTGATGGTTTGTTGGTTTGTTGGTTTGTTGGTTTGTTGGCTTGTTGGTTTGTTGGTTTGTTGGTTTGTTAGTTTGTTGGCTTTTTGGTTACTTGAGTTGTTGGCTTGTTGGTTTGTTGGTTTGTTGGTTTGTTGCTTTGTTCGTTTGATGGTTTGTTGGTTTGTTGGTTACTTGGTTTGTTGGTTTGTTGGTTTGTTGGCTTGTTGGTTTGTTGGCTTGTTGGTTTGTTGGTCTGTTGGTTTGTTGGCTTGTTGGCTTGTTGGTTTGTTGGTTTGTTGGCTTCTTAGTTTGTTGGTTTGTTGGCTTCTTGGTTTGTTTGTTTGTTGGCTTGTTGGTTTGTTAGTTTGTTGGTTTGTTGTTTTTTTGGTTTGCTGGTTTGTTGGCTTGTTGGTTTGTTGGTTTGTTGGCTTGTTGGTTTGTTAGTTTGTTGGCTTTTTGGTTACTTTATTTGTTGGCTTGTTGGTTTGTTGGTTTGTTGGCTTGTTGGCTTGTTGCTTTGTTGGTTTGTTGGTTTGTTGGCTTGTTGGCTTGTTGGTTTGTTAGTTTGTTGTATTTTTGGTTACTTGGTTAGTTGGTTTGTTGGCTTGTTGGCTTGTTGGTTTGTTGGTTAGTTCGTTTGTTGGTTTGTTAGTTTGTTGGTTTGTTGGCTGCTTGGCTTGTTGGTTTGTTGGTTTTTTGGTTTGTTGGTTTGTTGGTTTGTTGGTTTGTTGGTTTGTTGGTTTGTTGGTTTGTTGACTTGTTGGTTTGTTGGTTTGTTGGCTTGTTGGTTTGTTAGTTTGTTGGCTTGTTGGCTTGTTGGTTTGTGGGTTTGTTGGTTTGTTGGCTTGTTGGTTTGTTGGTTTGTTGGCTTGTTGGTTTGTTGGTTTGTTGGCTTGTTGGTTTGTTAGTTTGTTGGCTTTTTGGTTACTTTATTTGTTGGCTTGTTGGTTTGTTGGTTTGTTGGCTTGTTGGCTTGTTGCTTTGTTGGTTTGTTGGTTTGTTGGCTTGTTGGCTTGTTGGTTTGTTAGTTTGTTGGCTTTTTGGTTACTTGGTTAGTTGGTTTGTTGGCTTGTTGGCTTGTTGGTTTGTTGGTTAGTTCGTTTGTTGGTTTGTTAGTTTGTTGGTTTGTTGGCTGCTTGGCTTGTTGGTTTGTTGGTTTTTTGGTTTGTTGGTTTGTTGGTTTGTTGGTTTGTTGGTTTGTTGGTTTGTTGGTTTGTTGACTTGTTGGTTTGTTGGTTTGTTGGCTTGTTGGTTTGTTAGTTTGTTGGCTTGTTGGCTTGTTGGTTTGTGGGTTTGTTGGTTTGTTGGCTTGTTGGTTTGTTGGTTTGTTGGCTTGTTGGTTTGTTAGTTTGTTGGTTTGTTGGTTTGTTGGTTTGTTGGTTTGTTGCTTTGTTGGTTTGTTGGTTTGTTGGCTTGTTGGCTTGTTGGTTTGTTGGCTTGTTGGTTTGTTAGTTTGTTGGCTTTCTGGTTTGTTGGTTTGTTGGTTTGTTGGTTTGTTGGTTTGTTGGTTTGTTGGTTTGTTGGCTTGTTGGTTTGTTGGTTTGTTGGTTTGTTGGCTTGTTGGCTTGTTGGCTTGTTGGTTTTTTGGCTTGTTGGTTTGTTAGTTTGTTGGTTTTTTGGTTTGTTGGTTTGTTGGTTTGTTGGTTTGTTGGTTTGTTGGTTTGTTGGCTTGTTGGTTTGTTGGTTTGTTGGCTTGTTGGTTTGTTAGTTTGTTGTCTTGTTGGCTTGTTGGTTTGTTGGTTTGTTGGTTTGTTGGCTTGTTGGTTTGTTGGTTTGTTGGCTTGTTGGTTTGTTAGTTTGTTGGTTTGTTGGTTTGTTGGTTTGTTGGTTTTTTGCTTTGTTGGTTTGTTGGTTTGTTGGCTTGTTGGCTTGTTGGTTTGTTGGCTTGTTGGTTTGTTGGCTTGTTGGTTTGTTGGCTTGTTGGCTTGTTGGTTTGTTAGTTTGTTGGTTTGTTGGTTTGTTGGTTTGTCCGTTTGTTGGTTTGTTGGTTCATTGGTTTGTTGGTTTGTTGGTTTGTTGGTTTGTTGGTTTGTTGGTTTGTTGGTTTATTTGTTTGCTGGTTTGTTGGTTTGTTGGTTTGTTGGTTTGTTGGTTTCTTTGTTTATTTGTTTGTTGGTTTGTTGGCTTGTTGGTTTGTTGGTTTGTTGGTTTGTTGGCTTGTTGGTTTGTTGGTTTGTTGGCTTGTTGGCTTGTTGGTTTGGTGGTTTGTTGGTTTATTGGTTTGTTGGTTTGTTGGTTTGTTGGTTTTTTGGTTTGTTGGTTTGTTGGTTTGTTGGCTTGTTGGTTTGTTGGTTTGTTGGCTTGTTGGTTTGTTGGTTTGTTGGCTTGTTGGCTTGTTGGTTTGTTGGTTTGTTAGCTTGTTGGTTACTTAGTTTGTGGGTTTGTTGGTTTGTTGGTTTGTTGGCTTGTTGGCTTGTTGGTTTGTTGGTTTGTGTGTTTGTTGGTTTGTTGGCTTGTTGGTTTGTTGGTTTATTGACTTTTTGGTTTGTTGGTTTATTGGTTTGTTGGCTTGTTGGCTTGTTGGTTTGTTGGTTTGTTGGCTTGTTAGTTTGTTGGTTTGTTGGCTTGTTGGCTTGTTACTTTGTTCGTTTGATAGTTTGTTGGTTTGTTGGTTTTTTGGTTTGTTGGTTTTTTGGTTTGTTACTTTGTTGGTTTGTTGGTTTGTTGGCTTGTTGGCTTGTTGGTTTGTTGGCTTGTTGGTTTGTTAGTTTGTTGGCTTTTTGGTTACTTGGTTTGTTGTTTTGTTGGCTTGTTGGCTTGTTGGTTTGTTGCTTTGTTCGTTTGATGGTTTTTTGGTTTGTTGGTTACTTGGTTTGTTGGTTTGTTGGTTTGTTGGCTTGTTGGTTTTTTGGCTTGATTGTTTGTTGGTTTGTTGGTTTGTTGGCTTGTTGGTTTGTTGGTTTGTTGGTTTGTTGGTTTGTTGGTTTGTTGGTTTTTTGGTTTGTTGGTTTATTTGTTTGTTCGTTTGTTGGCTTGTTGGTTTGTTGGTTTGTTGGTTTGTTGGCTTGTTGGTTTGTTGGTTTGTTGGTTTGTTGGTTTTTGGTTTGTTGGCTTGTTTGTTTGTTGGTTTGTTGGCTTGTTGGTTTGATGGTTTGTTAGTTTGTTGGCTTGTTGATTATTTAGTTTGTTGGTTTGTTGGTTTGTTGGTTTGTTGGTTTGTTGGTTTTTGGTTTGTTGGCTTGTTTGTTTGTTGGTTTGTTGGTTTGTTGGCTTGTTGGTTTGTTGGTTTGTTGGTTTGTTGGCTCGTTGGTTTGTTGGTTTGTTGGCTTGTTGGCTTGTTGGTTTGTTGGTTTGTTGGCTTGTTGGTTTGTTGGTTTGTTGGTTTGTTGGTTTGTTGGTTTGTTGGCTTGTTGGGTTGTTGGTTTGTTGGCTTGTTGATTTGTTGGTTTGTTGGCTTGTTGGTTACTTAGTGTGTTGGTTTGTTGTCATGTTGGTTTGTTGGTTTGTTGGCTTGTTGGTTTGTTGGTTTGTTGGCTTGTTGGCTTGTTGGTTTGTTGGTTTGTTGGTTTGTTGGCTTGTTGGTTTGTTAGTTTGTTGGCTTTTTGGTTACTTGGTTTGTTGGTTTGTTGGTTTGTTGGTTTGTTGGCTTGTTGGTTTGTTAGTTTGTTGGTTTGTTGGCTTGTTGGCTTGTTGGTTTGTTGGTTCGTTGGTTTGTTCGTTTGTTGGTTTGTTGGTTTTTTGGTTTGTTGGTTTATTTGTTTGTTGGTTTGTTGGCTTGTTGGTTTGTTGGTTTGTTGGTTTGTTGGCTTGTTGGTTTGTTGGTTTGTTGGCTTGTTGGCTTATTGGTTTGTTGGCTTGTTGGTTTGTTGGTTTGTTGGTTTGTTGGTTTGCTGGTTTGTTGGCTTGTTGGTTTGTTGATTTGTTGGCTTGTTGGCTTGTTGGTTTGTTGGTTTGTTGGCTTGTTGGCTTGTTGGTTTGTTGGTTTGTTGGTTTGTTGGTTTGTTGGTTTGTTGGTTTGTTGGTTTGTTGGTTTGTTGGATTGTTGGTTTGTTTGTTTGTTGGCTTGTTGGCTTGTTGGTTTGTTGGTTTGTTGGTTTGTTGGTTTGTTGGTTTGTTAGCTTGTTGGTTTGTTGGTTTGTTGGTTTGTTGGTTTGTTGGTTTGTTAGTTTGTTGGCTTGTTGGTTTGTTAGTTTGTTGGCTTTTTGGTTACTTGGTTTGTTGGTTTGTTGGCTTGTTGGCTTGTTGGTTTGTTGCTTTGTTCGTTTGATGGTTTGTTTGTTTGTTGGTTTGTTGGTTTGTTGGTTTGTTGGCTTGTTGGTTTGTTGGTTTGTTGGTTTGTTAGTTTGTTGGCTTTTTGGTTACTTGAGTTGTTGGCTTGTTGGTTTGTTGGTTTGTTGGTTTGTTGCTTTGTTCGTTTGATGGTTTGTTGGTTTGTTGGTTACTTGGTTTGTTGGCTTGTTGGTTTGTTGGCTTGTTGGTTTGTTGGCTTGTTGGTTTGTTGGTCTGTTGGTTTGTTGGCTTGTTGGCTTGTTGGTTTGTTGGTTTGTTGGCTTCTTAGTTTGTTGGTTTGTTGGCTTCTTGGTTTGTTGGTTTGTTGGCTTGTTGGTTTGTTGGCTTGATGGTTTGTTGGTTTGTTGGTTTGTTGGCTTGTTGGCTTGTTGGTTTGTTGGTTTGTTGGCTTGTTGGTTTGTTTGTTTGTTGGCTTTTTGGTTACTTTATTTGTTGGCTTGTTGGTTTGTTGGTTTGTTGGCTTGTTGGCTTGTTGCTTTGTTGGTTTGTTGGTTTGTTGGCTTGTTGGCTTGTTGGTTTGTTAGTTTGTTGGCTTTTTGGTTACTTGGTTAGTTGGTTTGTTGGCTTGTTGGCTTGTTGGTTTGTTGGTTAGTTCGTTTGTTGGTTTGTTAGTTTGTTGGTTTGTTGGCTGCATGGCTTGTTGGTTTGTTGGTTTTTTGGTTTGTTGGTTTGTTGGTTTGTTGGTTTGTTGGTTTGTTGGTTTGTTGGTTTGTTGACTTGTTGGTTTGTTGGTTTGTTGGCTTGTTGGTTTGTTAGTTTGTTGGCTTGTTTGCTTGTTGGTTTGTTGGTATGTTGGTTTGTTGGCTTGTTGGTTTGTTGGTTTGTTGGCTTGTTGGTTTGTTAGTTTGTTGGTTTGTTGGTTTGTTGGTTTGTTGGTTTGTTGCTTTGTTGGTTTGTTGGTTTGTTGGCTTGTTGGCTTGTTGGTTTGTTGGCTTGTTGGTTTGTTAGTTTGTTGGCTTTCTGGTTTGTTGGTTTGTTGGTTTGTTGGTTTGTTGGTTTGTTGGCTTGTTGGTTTGTTGGTTTGTTGGCTTGTTGGTTTGTTGGCTTGTTGGCTTGTTGGTTTTTTGGCTTGTTGGTTTGTTAGTTTGTTGGTTTTTTGGTTTGTTGGTTTGTTGGTTTGTTGGTTTGTTGGTTTGTTGGCTTGTTGGTTTGTTGGTTTGTTGGCTTGTTGGTTTGTTGTCTTGTTGGCTTGTTGGTTTGTTGGTTTGTTGGTTTGTTGGCATGTTGGTTTGTTGGTTTGTTGGCTTGTTGGTTTGTTAGTTTGTTGGTTTGTTGGTTTGTTGGTTTGTTGGTTTTTTGCTTTGTTGGTTTGTTGGTTTGTTGGCTTGTTGGCTTGTTGGTTTGTTGGCTTGTTGGTTTGTTGGCTTGTTGGTTTGTTGGCTTGTTGGCTTGTTGGTTTGTTAGTTTGTTGGTTTGTTGGTTTGTTGGTTTGTCCGTTTGTTGGTTTGTTGGTTCATTGGTTTGTTGGTTTGTTGGTTTGTTGGTTTGTTGGTTTGTTGGTTTGTTGGTTTGTTGGTTTATTTATTTGCTGGTTTGTTGGTTTGTTGGTTTGTTGGTTTGTTGGTTTGTTGGTTTCTTGGTTTATTTGTTTGTTGGTTTGTTGGCTTGTTGGTTTGTTGGTTTGTTGGTTTGTTGGCTTGTTGGTTTGTTGGTTTGTTGGCTTGTTGGCTTGTTGGTTTGGTGGTTTGTTGGTTTATTGGTTTGTTGGTTTGTTGGTTTGTTGGTTTTTTGGTTTGTTAGTTTGTTGGTTTGTTGGCTTGTTGGTTTGTTGGTTTGTTGGCTTGTTGGTTTGTTGGTTTGTTGGCTTGTTGGCTTGTTGGTTTGTTGGTTTGTTAGCTTGTTGGTTACTTGGTTTGTGGGTTTGTTGGTTTGTTGGTTTGTTGGCTTGTTGGCTTGTTGGTTTGTTGGTTTGTGTGTTTGTTGGTTTGTTGGCTTGTTGGTTTGTTGGTTTGTTGATTTTTTGGTTTGTTGGTTTGTTGGTTTGTTGGCTTGTTGGCTTGTTGGTTTGTTGGCTTGTTGGCTTGTTACTTTGTTCGTTTGATAGTTTGTTGCTTTGTTGGTTTTTTGGTTTGTTGGTTTTTTGGTTTGTTACTTTGTTCGTTTGATGGTTTTTTGGTTTGTTGGTTACTTGGTTTGTTGGTTTGTTGGTTTGTTGGCTTGTTGGTTTGTTGGCTTGTTTGTTTGTTGGTTTGTTGGTTTGTTGGCTTGTTGGCTTGTTGGTTTGTTGGTTTGTTGGTTTGTTGGTTTGTTGGTTTGTTGGTTTGTTGGTTTGTTGGTTTTTTGGTTTGTTGGTTTATTTGTTTGTTCGTTTGTTGGCTTGTTGGTTTGTTGGTTTGTTGGTTTGTTGGCTTGTTGGTTTGTTGGTTTGTTGGTTTGTTGGTTTGTTGGCTTGTTGGTTTGTTGGTTTGTTGGTTTGTTGGTTTGTTGGTTTGTTGGTTTGTTGGCTTGTTGGGTTGTTGGTTTGTTGGCTTGTTGATTTGTTGGTTTGTTGGCTTGTTGGTTACTTAGTGTTTTGGTTTGTTGTCATGTTGGTTTGTTGGTTTGTTGGTTTGTTGGCTTGTTGGTTTGTTGGTTTGTTGGCTTGTTGGCTTGTTGGTTTGTTGGTTTGTTGGTTTGTTGGTTTGTTGGCTTGTTGGTTTGTGAGTTTGTTAGCTTTTTGGTTACTTGGTTTGTTGGTTTGTTGGTTTGTTGGTTTGTTGGCTTGTTGGTTTGTTAGTTTGTTGGTTTGTTGGCTTGTTGGCTTGTTGGTTTGTTGGTTCGTTGGTTTGTTCGTTTGTTGGTTTGTTGGTTTGTTGGTTTTTTGGTTTGTTGGTTTATTTGTTTGTTGGTTTGTTGGCTTGTTGGTTTGTTGGTTTGTTGGTTTGTTGGCTTGTTGGCTTGTTGGTTTGTTGGTTTGTTGGCTTGTTGGCTTATTGGTTTGTTGGCTTTTTGGTTTGTTGGTTTGTTGGTTTGTTGGTTTGCTGGTTTGTTGGCTTGTTGGTTTGTTGGTTTGTTGGCTTGTTGGCTTGTTGGTTTGTTGGTTTGTTGGCTTGTTGGCTTGTTGGTTTGTTGGTTTGTTGGTTTGTTGGTTTGTTGGCTTGTTGGTTTGTTAGTTTGTTGGTTTGTTGGTTTGTTGGTTTCTTGCTTTGTTGGTTTGTTGGTTTGTTGGCTTGTTGGCTTGTTAATTTGTTGGCTTGTTGGTTTGTAAGTTTGTTGGCTTTCTGGTTTGTTGGTTTGTTCGTTTGTTGGTTTGTTGGTTTGTTGGTTTGTTGGCTTGTTGGTTTGTTGGTTTGTTGGCTTGTTGGTTTGTTGGCTTGTTGGCTTGTTGGTTTTTTGACTTGTTGGTTTGTTAGTTTGTTGGTTTTTTGGTTTGTTGGTTTGTTGGTTTGTTGGTTTGTTGGCTTGTTGGTTTGTTGGTTTGTTGGCTTGTTGGTTTGTTGGTTTGTTAGTTTGTTGGCTTGTTGGCTTGTTGGTTTGTTGGTTTGTTGGTTTGTTGGTTTGTTGGCTTGTTGGTTTGTTGGTTTGTTGGCTTGTTGGGTTGTTAGTTTGTTGGTTTGTTGGTTTGTTGGTTTGTTGGTTTGTTGCTTTGTTGGTTTGTTGGTTTGTTGGCTTGTTGGCTTGTTGGTTTGTTGGCTTGTTGGTTTGTTGGCTTGTTGGTTTGTTGGCTTGTTGGCTTGTTGGTTTGTTGGTTTGTTGGTTTGTTGGTTTGTTGGTTTGTTCGTTTGTTGGTTTGTTGGTTAATTAGTTTGTTGGTTTGTTGGTTTGTTGGTTTGTTGGTTTCTTGGTTTGTTGGTTTATTTGTTTGTTGGTTTGTTGGTTTGTTGGTTTGTTGGTTTGTTGGTTTGTTGGTTTGTTGGTTTATTTGTTTGTTGGTTTGTTGGCTTGTTGGTTTGTTGGTTTGTTGGTTTGTTGGCTTGTTGGTTTGTTGGTTTGTTGGCTTGTTGGCTTGTTGGTTTGTTGGTTTGTTGGTTTATTGGTTTGTTGGTTTGTTGGTTTGTTGGTTTTTTGGTTTGTTCGTTTGTTTGTTTGTTGGCTTGTTGGTTTGTTGGTTTGTTGGCTTGTTTGTTTGTTGGTTTGTTGGCTTGTGGCTTGTTGGTTTGCTGGTTTGTTAGCTTGTTGGTTACTTGGTTTGTTGTTTTGTTGGCTTGTTGGCTTGTTGGTTTGTTGCTTTGTTCGTTTGATGGTTTTTTGGTTTGTTGGTAACTTGGTTTGTTGGTTTGTTGGTTTGTTGGCTTGTTGGTTTGTTGGCTTGTTTGTTTGTTGGTTTGTTGGTTTGTTGGCTTGTTGGCTTGTTGGTTTGTTGGTTTGTTGGTTTGTTGGTTTGTTGGTTTGTTGGTTTGTTGGTTTTTTGGTTTGTTGGTTTATTTGTTTGTTCGTTTGTTGGCTTGTTGGTTTGTTGGTTTGTTGGTTTGCTGGTTTGTTGGCTTGTTGGTTTGTTGGTTTGTTGGCTTGTTGGCTTGTTGGTTTGTTGGTTTGTTGGCTTGTTGGCTTGTTGGTTTGTTGGTTTGTTGGTTTGTTGGTTTGTTGGTTTGTTGGTTTGTTGGTTTGTTGGTTTGTTGGATTGTTGGATTGTTGGTTTGTTTGTTTGTTGGCTTGTTGGCTTGTTGGCTTGTTGGTTTGTTGGTTTGTTGGTTTGTTCGCTTGTTGGTTTGTTGGTTTGTTGGTTTGTTGGCTTGTTGGTTTGTTAGTTTGTTGGCTTGTTGGTTTGTTAGTTTGTTGGCTTTTTGGTTACTTGGTTTGTTGGTTTGTTGGCTTGTTGGCTTGTTGGTTTGTTGCTTTGTTCGTTTGATGGTTTGTTGGTTTGTTGGTTTGTTGGTTTGTTGGCTTGTTGGTTTGTTGGTTTGTTGGTTTGTTAGTTTGTTGGCTTTTTGGTTACTTGAGTTGTTGGCTTGTTGGTTTGTTGGTTTGTTGGTTTGTTGCTTTGTTCGTTTGATGGTTTGTTGGTTTGTTGGTTACTTGGTTTGTTGGTTTGTTGGTTTGTTGGCTTGTTGGTTTGTTGGCTTGTTGGTTTGTTGGTCTGTTGGTTTGTTGGCTTGTTGGCTTGTTGGTTTGTTGGTTTGTTGGCTTCTTAGTTTGTTGGTTTGTTGGCTTCTTGGTTTGTTGGTTTGTTGGCTTGTTGGTTTGTTAGTTTGTTGGTTTGTTGGTTTTTTGGTTTGCTGGTTTGTTGGCTTGTTGGTTTGTTGGCTTGATGGTTTGTTGGTTTGTTGGTTTGTTGGCTTGTTGGCTTGTTGGTTTGTTGGTTTGTTGGCTTGTTGGTTTGTTAGTTTGTTGGCTTTTTGGTTACTTTATTTGTTGGCTTGTTGGTTTGTTGGTTTGTTGGCTTGTTGGCTTGTTGCTTTGTTGGTTTGTTGGTTTGTTGGCTTGTTGGCTTGTTGGTTTGTTAGTTTGTTGGCTTTTTGGTTACTTGGTTAGTTGCTTTGTTGGCTTGTTGGCTTGTTGGTTTGTTGGTTAGTTCGTTTGTTAGTTTGTTAGTTTGTTGGTTTGTTGGCTGCTTGGCTTGTTGGTTTGTTGGTTTTTTGGTTTGTTGGTTTGTTGGTTTGTTGGTTTGTTGGTTTGTTGGTTTGTTGACTTGTTGGTTTGTTGGTTTGTTGGCTTGTTGGTTTGTTAGTTTGTTGGCTTGTTGGCTTGTTGGTTTGTTGGTATGTTGGTTTGTTGGCTTGTTGGTTTGTTGGTTTGTTGGCTTGTTGGTTTGTTAGTTTGTTGGTTTGTTGGTTTGTTGGTTTGTTGGTTTGTTGCTTTGTTGGTTTGTTGGTATGTTGGCTTGTTGGCTTGTTGGTTTGTTGGCTTGTTGGTTTGTTAGTTTGTTGGCTTTCTGGTTTGTTGGTTTGTTGGTTTGTTGGTTTGTTGGTTTGTTGGTTTGTTGGTTTGTTGGTTTGTTGGTTTGTTGGCTTGTTGGTTTGTTGGTTTGTTGGCTTGTTGGTTTGTTGGCTTGTTGGCTTGTTGGTTTTTTGGCTTGTTGGTTTGTTAGTTTGTTGGTTTTTTGGTTTGTTGGTTTGTTGTCATGTTGGTTTGTTGGTTTGTTGGTTTGTTGGCTTGTTGGTTTGTTGGTTTGTTGGCTTGTTGGCTTGTTGGTTTGTTGGTTTGTTGGTTTGTTGGTTTGTTGGCTTGTTGGTTTGTTAGTTTGTTGGCTTTTTGGTTACTTGGTTTGTTGGTTTGTTGGTTTGTTGGTTTGTTGGCTTGTTGGTTTGTTAGTTTGTTGGTTTGTTGGCTTGTTGGCTTGTTGGTTTGTTGGTTCGTTGGTTTGTTCGTTTGTTGGTTTGTTGGTTTGTTGGTTCTTTGGTTTGTTGGTTTATTTGTTTGTTGGTTTGTTGGCTTGTTGGTTTGTTGGTTTGTTGGTTTGTTGGCTTGTTGGTTTGTTGGTTTGTTGGCTTGTTGGCTTATTGGTTTGTTGGCTTGTTGGTTTGTTGGTTTGTTGGTTTGTTGGTTTGCTGGTTTGTTGGCTTGTTGGTTTGTTGGTTTGTTGGCTTGTTGGCTTGTTGGTTTGTTGGTTTGTTGGCTTGTTGGCTTGTTGGTTTGTTGGTTTGTTGGTTTGTTGGTTTGTTGGTTTGTTGGTTTGTTGGTTTGTTGGTTTATTGGTTTGTTGGTTTGTTGGTTTGTTGGTTTTTTGGTTTGTTGGTTTGTTTGTTTGTTGGCTTGTTGGTTTGTTGGTTTGTTGGCTTGTTGGTTTGTTGGTTTGTTGGCTTGTGGCTTGTTGGTTTGCTGGTTTGTTAGCTTGTTGGTTACTTGGTTTGTTGTTTTGTTGGCTTGTTGGCTTGTTGGTTTGTTGCTTTGTTCGTTTGATGGTTTTTTGGTTTGTTGGTAACTTGGTTTGTTGGTTTGTTGGTTTGTTGGCTTGTTGGTTTGTTGGCTTGTTTGTTTGTTGGTTTGTTGGTTTGTTGGCTTGTTGGCTTGTTGGTTTGTTGGTTTGTTGGTTTGTTGGTTTGTTGGTTTGTTGGTTTGTTGGTTTTTTGGTTTGTTGGTTTATTTGTTTGTTCGTTTGTTGGCTTGTTGGTTTGTTGGTTTGTTGGTTTGCTGGTTTGTTGGCTTGTTGGTTTGTTGGTTTGTTGGCTTGTTGGCTTGTTGGTTTGTTGGTTTGTTGGCTTGTTGGCTTGTTGGTTTGTTGGTTTGTTGGTTTGTTGGTTTGTTGGTTTGTTGGTTTGTTGGTTTGTTGGTTTGTTGGTTTGTTGGATTGTTGGTTTGTTTGTTTGTTGGCTTGTTGGCTTGTTGGCTTGTTGGTTTGTTGATTTGTTGGTTTGTTGGTTTGTTCGCTTGTTGGTTTGTTGGTTTGTTGGTTTGTTGGCTTGTTGGTTTGTTAGTTTGTTGGCTTGTTGGTTTGTTACTTTGTTGGCTTTTTGGTTACTTGGTTTGTTGGTTTGTTGGCTTGTTGGCTTGTTGGATTGTTGCTTTGTTCGTTTGATGGTTTGTTGGTTTGTTGGTTTGTTGGTTTGTTGGCTTGTTGGTTTGTTGGTTTGTTGGTTTGTTAGTTTGTTGGCTTTTTGGTTACTTGAGTTGTTGGCTTGTTGGTTTGTTGGTTTGTTGGTTTGTTGCTATGTTCGTTTGATGGTTTGTTGGTTTGTTGGTTACTTTGTTTGTTGGTTTGTTGTTTTGTTGGCTTGTTGGTTTGTTGGCTTGTTGGTTTGTTGGTCTGTTGGTTTGTTGGCTTGTTGGCTTGTTGGTTTGTTGGTTTGTTGGCTTCTTAGTTTGTTGGTTTGTTGGCTTCTTGGTTTGTTGGTTTGTTGGCTTGTTGGTTTGTTAGTTTGTTGGTTTGTTGGTTTTTTGGTTTGCTGGTTTGTTGGCTTGTTGGTTTGTTGGCTTGATGGTTTGTTGGCTTGTTGGCTTGTTGGTTTGTTGGTTTGTTGGCTTGTTGGTTTGTTAGTTTGTTGGCTTTTTGGTTACTTTATTTGTTGGCTTGCTGGTTTGTTGGTTTGTTGGCTTGTTGGCTTGTTGCTTTGTTGGTTTGTTGGTTTGTTGGCTTGTTGGCTTGTTGGTTTGTTAGTTTGTTGGCTTTTTGGTTACTTGGTTAGTTGGTTTGTTGGCTTGTTGGCTTGTTGGTTTGTTGGTTAGTTCGTTTGTTGGTTTGTTAGTTTGTTGGTTTGTTGGCTGCTTGGCTTGTTGGTTTGTTGGTTTTTTGGTTTGTTGGTTTGTTGGTTTGTTGGTTTGTTGGTTTTTTTGTTTTGTTGACTTGTTGGTTTGTTGGTTTGTTGGCTTGTTGGTTTGTTAGTTTGTTGGCTTGTTGGCTTGTTGGTTTGTTGGTATGTTGGTTTGTTGGCTTGTTGGTTTGTTGGTTTGTTGGCTTGTTGGTTTGTTAGTTTGTTGGTTTGTTGGTTTGTTGGTTTGTTGGTTTGTTGCTTTGTTGGTTTGTTGGTTTGTTGGCTTGTTGGCTTGTTGGTTTGTTGGCTTGTTGGTTTGTTAGTTTGTTGGCTTTCTGGTTTGTTGGTTTGTTGGTTTGTTGGTTTGTTGGTTTGTTGGTTTGTTGGTTTGTTGGCTTGTTGGTTTGTTGGTTTGTTGGCTTGTTGGTTTGTTGGCTTGTTGGCTTGTTGGTTTTTTGGCTTGTTGGTTTGTTAGTTTGTTGGTTTTTTGGTTTGTTGGTTTGTTGGTTTGTTGGTTTGTTGGTTTGTTGGTTTGTTGGTTTGTTGGCTTGTTGGTTTGTTGGCTTGTTGGTTTGTTGGTTTGTTGGTTTCTTGGTTTGTTGGTTTGTTGGCTTGTTGGTTTGTTGGTTTGTTGGTTTGTTGGTTTGTTGGTTTGTTGGTTTGTTGGCTTGTTGGCTTGTTGGTTTGTTGGTTTGTTGGTTTGTTGGTTTGTTGGTTTGTTGGTTTGTTGGTTTGTTGGTTTGTTGGTTTGTTGGATTGTTGGTTTGTTTGTTTGTTGGCTTGTTGGCTTGTTGGCTTGTTGGTTTGTTGGTTTGTTGGTTTGTTGGTTTGTTCGCTTGTTGGTTTGTTGGTTTGTTGGTTTGTTGGTTTGTTGGCTTGTTGGTTTGTTAGTTTGTTGGCTTGTTGGTTTGTTACTTTGTTGGCTTTTTGGTTACTTGGTTTGTTGGTTTGTTGGCTTGTTGGCTTGTTGGTTTGTTGCTTTGTTCGTTTGATGGTTTGTTGGTTTGTTGGTTTGTTGGTTTGTTGGCTTGTTGGTTTGTTGGTTTGTTGGTTTGTTAGTTTGTTGGCTTTTTGGTTACTTGAGTTGTTGGCTTGTTGGTTTGTTGGTTTGTTGGTTTGTTGCTATGTTCGTTTGATGGTTTGTTGGTTTGTTGGTTACTTTGTTTGTTGGTTTGTTGGTTTGTTGGCTTGTTGGTTTGTTGGCTTGTTGGTTTGTTGGTCTGTTGGTTTGTTGGCTTGTTGGCTTGTTGTTTTGTTGGTTTGTTGGCTTCTTAGTTTGTTGGTTTATTGGCTTCTTGGTTTGTTGGTTTGTTGGCTTGTTGGTTTGTTAGTTTGTTGGTTTGTTGGTTTTTTGGTTTGCTGGTTTGTTGGCTTGTTGGTTTGTTGGCTTGATGGTTTGTTGGCTTGTTGGCTTGTTGGTTTGTTGGTTTGTTGGCTTGTTGGTTTGTTAGTTTGTTGGCTTTTTGGTTACTTTATTTGTTGGCTTGTTGGTTTGTTGGTTTGTTGGCTTGTTGGCTTGTTGCTTTGTTGGTTTGTTGGTTTGTTGGCTTGTTGGCTTGTTGGTTTGTTAGTTTGTTGGCTTTTTGGTTACTTGGTTAGTTGGTTTGTTGGCTTGTTGGCTTGTTGGTTTGTTGGTTAGTTCGTTTGTTGGTTTGTTAGTTTGTTGGTTTGTTGGCTGCTTGGCTTGTTGGTTTGTTGGTTTTTTGGTTTGTTGGTTTGTTGGTTTGTTGGTTTGTTGGTTTGTTGGTTTGTTGACTTGTTGGTTTGTTGGTTTGTTGGCTTGTTGGTTTGTTAGTTTGTTGGCTTGTTGGCTTGTTGGTTTGTTGGTATGTTGGTTTGTTGGCTTGTTGGTTTGTTGGTTTGTTGGCTTGTTGGTTTGTTAGTTTGTTGGTTTGTTGGTTTGTTGGTTTGTTGGTTTGTTGCTTTGTTGGTTTGTTGGTTTGTTGGCTTGTTGGCTTGTTGGTTTGTTGGCTTGTTGGTTTGTTAATTTGTTGGCTTTCTGGTTCGTTGGTTTGTTGGTTTGTTGGTTTGTTGGTTTGTTGGTTTGTTGGTTTGTTGGTTTGTTGGCTTGTTGGTTTGTTGGTTTGTTGGCTTGTTGGTTTGTTGGCTTGTTGGCTTGTTGGTTTTTTGGCTTGTTGGTTTGTTAGTTTGTTGGTTTTTTGGTTTGTTGGTTTGTTGGTTTGTTGGTTTGTTGGTTTGTTGGTTTGTTGGCTTGTTGGTTTGTTGGTTTGTTGGCTTGTTGGTTTGTTAGTTTGTTGTCTTGTTGGCTTGTTGGTTTGTTGGTTTGTTGGTTTGTTGGCTTGTTGGTTTGTTGGTTTGTTGGCTTGTTGGTTTGTTAGTTTGTTGGTTTGTTGGTTTGTTGGTTTGTTGGTTTTTTGCTTTGTTGGTTTGTTGGTTTGTTGCCTTGTTGGCTTGTTGGTTTGTTGGCTTGTTGGTTTGTTGGCTTGTTGGTTTGTTGGCTTGTTGGTTTGTTGGCTTGTTGGCTTGTTGGTTTGTTAGTTTGTTGGTTTGTTGGTTTGTTGGTTTGTCCGTTTGTTGGTTTGTTGGTTCATTGGTTTGTTGGTTTGTTGGTTTGTTGGTTTGTTGGTTTGTTGGTTTGTTGGTTTGTTGGTTTATTTGTTTGCTGGTTTGTTGGTTTGTTGGTTTGTTGGTTTGTTGGTTTGTTGGTTTGTTGGTTTCTTGGTTTGTTTGTTTGTTGGTTTGTTGGCTTGTTGGTTTGTTGGTTTGTTGGTTTGTTGGCTTGTTGGTTTGTTGGTTTGTTGGCTTGTTGGCTTGTTGGTTTGGTGGTTTGTTGGTTTATTGGTTTGTTGGTTTGTTGGCTTGTTGGCTTGTTGGTTTGTTGGTTTGTTAGCTTGTTGGTTACTTAGTTTGTGGGTTTGTTGGTTTGTTGGTTTGTTGGCTTGTTGGCTTGTTGGTTTGTTGGTTTGTGTGTTTGTTGGTTTGTTGGCTTGTTGGTTTGTTGGTTTGTTGACTTTTTGGTTTGTTGGTTTGTTGGCTTGTTGGCTTGTTGGTTTGTTGGTTTGTTGGCTTGTTAGTTTGTTGGTTTGTTGGCTTGTTGGCTTGTTACTTTGTTCGTTTGATAGTTTGTTGGTTTGTTGGTTTTTTGGTTTGTTGGTTTTTTGGTTTGTTGGCTTGTTGGTTTGTTAGTTTGTTGGCTTTTTGGTTACTTGGTTTGTTGTTTTGTTGGCTTGTTGGCTTGTTGGTTTGTTGCTTTGTTCGTTTGATGGTTTTTTGGTTTGTTGGTTACTTGGTTTGTTGGTTTGTTGGTTTGTTGGCTTGTTGGTTTGTTGGCTTGTTTGTTTGTTGGTTTGTTGGTTTGTTGGCTTGTTGGCTTGTTGGTTTGTTGGTTTGTTGGTTTGTTGGTTTGTTGGTTTGTTGATTTGTTGGTTTTTTGGTTTGTTGGTTTATTTGTTTGTTCGTTTGTTGGCTTGTTGGTTTGTTGGTTTGTTGGTTCGTTGGGTTGTTGGTTTGTTGGTTTGTTGGTTTGTTGGTTTGTTGGTTTGTTGGCTTGTTGGTTTGTTGGTTTGTTGGCTTGTTGGTTTGATGGTTTGTTAGTTTGTTGGCTTGTTGATTACTTAGTTTGTTGGTTTGTTGGTTTGTTGGTTTGTTGGTTTTTGTTTTGTTGGTTTATTTGTTTGTTGGTTTGTTGGCTTGTTGGTTTGTTGGTTTGTTGGTTTGTTGGCTCGTTGGTTTGTTGGTTTGTTGGCTTGTTGGCTTGTTGGTTTGTTGGTTTGTTGGCTTGTTGGTTTGTTGGTTTGTTGGTTTGTTGGTTTGTTGGTTTGTTGGCTTGTTGGGTTGTTGGTTTGTTGGCTTGTTGATTTGTTGGTTTGTTGGCTTGTTGGTTACTTAGTGTGTTGGTTTGTTGTCATGTTGGTTTGTTGGTTTGTTGGTTTGTTGGCTTGTTGGTTTGTTGGTTTGTTGGCTTGTTGGCTTGTTGGTTTGTTGGTTTGTTGGTTTGTTGGTTTGTTGGCTTGTTGGTTTGTTAGTTTGTTGGCTTTTTGGTTACTTGGTTTGTTGGTTTGTTGGTTTGTTGGTTTGTTGGCTTGTTGGTTTGTTAGTTTGTTGGTTTGTTGGCTTGTTGGCTTGTTGGTTTGTTGGTTCGTTGGTTTGTTCGTTTGTTGGTTTGTTGGTTTGTTGGTTTTTTGGTTTGTTGGTTTATTTGTTTGTTGGTTTGTTGGCTTGTTGGTTTGTTGGTTTGTTGGTATGTTGGCTTGTTGGTTTGTTGGTTTGTTGGCTTGTTGGCTTATTGGTTTGTTGGCTTGTTGGTTTGTTGGTTTGTTGGTTTATTGGTTTGCTGGCTTGTTGGCTTGTTGGTTTGTTGGTTTGTTGGCTTGTTGGCTTGTTGGTTTGTTGGTTTGTTGGCTTGTTGGCTTGTTGGTTTGTTGGTTTGTTGGTTTGTTGGTTTGTTGGTTTGTTGGTTTGTTGGTTTGTTGGTTTGTTGGATTGTTGGTTTGTTTGTTTGTTGGCTTGTTGGCTTGTTGGCTTGTTGGTTTGTTGGTTTGCTGGTTTGTTGGTTTGTTCGCTTGTTGGTTTGTTGGTTTGTTGGTTTGTTGGCTTGTTGGTTTGTTAGTTTGTTCGTTTGTTGGTTTGTTGGTTTCTTGCTTTGTTGGTTTGTTGGTTTGTTGGCTTGTTGGCTTGTTAATTTGTTGGCTTGTTGGTTTGTTAGTTTGTTGGCTTTCTGGTTTGTTGGTTTGTTCGTTTGTTGGTTTGTTGGTTTGTTGGTTTGTTGGCTTGTTGGTTTGTTGGTTTGTTGGCTTGTTGGTTTGTTGGCTTGTTGGCTTGTTGGTTTTTTGGCTTGTTGGATTGTTAGTTTGTTGGTTTTTTGGTTTGTTGGTTTGTTGGTTTGTTGGTTTGTTGGTTTGTTGGTTTGTTGGCTTGTTGGTTTGTTGGTTTGTTGGCTTGTTGGTTTGTTGGTTTGTTAGTTTGTTGGCTTGTTGGTTTGTTGGTTTGTTGGTTTGTTGGTTTGTTGGCTTGTTGGTTTGTTGGTTTGTTGGCTTGTTGGGTTGTTAGTTTGTTGGTTTGTTGGTTTGTTGGTTTGTTGGTTTGTTGCTTTGTTGGTTTGTTGGTTTGTTGGCTTGTTGGCTTGTTGGTTTGTTGGCTTGTTGGTTTGTTGGCTTGTTGGTTTGTTGGCTTGTTGGCTTGTTGGTTTGTTGGTTTGTTGGTTTGTTGGTTTGTTGGTTTGTTCGTTTGTTGGTTTGTTGGTTAATTGGTTTGTTGGTTTGTTGGTTTGTTGGTTTGTTGGTTTGTTGGTTTGTTGGTTTATTTGTTTGTTGGTTTGTTGGTTTGTTGGTTTGTTGGTTTGTTGGTTTGTTGGTTTGTTGGTTTATTTGTTTGTTGGTTTGTTGGCTTGTTGGTTTGTTGGTTTGTTGGTTTGTTGGCTAGTTGGTTTGTTGGTTTGTTGGCTTGTTGGCTTGTTGGTTTGTTGGTTTGTTGGTTTATTGGTTTGTTGGTTTGTTGGTTTGTTGGTTTTTTGGTTTGTTGGTTTGTTTGTTTGTTGGCTTGTTGGTTTATTGGTTTGTTGGCTTGTTGGTTTGTTGGTTTGTTGGCTTGTGGCTTGTTGGTTTGCTGGTTTGTTAGCTTGTTGGTTACTTGGTTTGTTGTTTTGTTGGCTTGTTGGCTTGTTGGTTTGTTGCTTTGTTCGTTTGATGGTTTTTTGGTTTGTTGGTTACTTGGTTTGTTGGTTTGTTGGTTTGTTGGTTTGTTGGTTTGTTGGTTTGTTGGTTTTTTGGTTTGTTGGTTTATTTGTTTGTTCGTTTGTTGGCTTGTTGGTTTGTTGGTTTGTTGGTTTGTTGGCTTGTTGGTTTGTTGGTTTGTTGGTTTGTTGGTTTGTTGGTTTGTTGGCTTGTTGGTTTGTTGGTTTGTTGGCTTGTTGGTTTGATGGTTTGTTAGTTTGTTGGCTTGTTGATTACTTAGTTTGTTGGTTTGTTGGTTTGTTGGTTTGTTGGTTTGTTGGTTTTTGTTTTGTTGGTTTATTTGTTTGTTGGTTTGTTGGCTTGTTGGTTTGTTGGTTTGTTGGTTTGTTGGCTCGTTGGTTTGTTGGTTTGTTGGCTTGTTGGCTTGTTGGTTTGTTGGTTTGTTGGCTTGTTGGTTTGTTGGTTTGTTGGTTTGTTGGTTTGTTGGTTTGTTGGTTTGTTGGCTTGTTGGGTTGTTGGTTTGTTGGCTTGTTGATTTGTTGGTTTGTTGCCTTGTTGGTTACTTAGTGTGTTGGTTTGTTGTCATGTTGGTTTGTTGGTTTGTTGGTTTGTTGGCTTGTTGGTTTGTTGGTTTGTTGGCTTGTTGGCTTGTTGGTTTGTTGGTTTGTTGGTTTGTTGGTTTGTTGGCTTGTTGGTTTGTTAGTTTGTTGGCTTTTTGGTTACTTGGTTTGTTGGTTTGTTGGTTTGTTGGTTTGTTGGCTTGTTGGTTTGTTAGTTTGTTGGTTTGTTGGCTTGTTGGCTTGTTGGTTTGTTGGCTTGTTGGTTTGTTGGTTTGTTAGTTTGTTGGCTTGTTGGCTTGTTGTTTTGTTGGTTTGTTGGTTTGTTGGTTTGTTGGCTTGTTGGTTTGTTGGTTTGTTGGCTTGTTGGGTTGTTAGTTTGTTGGTTTGTTGGTTTGTTGGTTTGTTGCTTTGTTGGTTTGTTGGTTTGTTGGCTTGTTGGCTTAGTGGTTTGTTGGCTTGTTGGTTTGTTGGCTTGTTGGTTTGTTGGCTTGTTGGCTTGTTGGTTTGTTGGTTTGTTGGTTTGTTGGTTTGTTGGTTTGTTCGTTTGTTGGTTTGTTGGTTAATTGGTTTGTTGGTTTGTTGGTTTGTTGGTTTGTTGGTTTGTTGGTTTGTTGGTTTATTTGTTTGTTGGTTTGTTGGTTTGTTGGTTTGTTGGTTTGTTGGTTTGTTGGTTTGTTGGTTTGTGGGTTTGTTGGTTTGTTGGCTTGTTGGTTTGTTGGTTTGTTGGTTTGTTGGCTTGTTGGTTTGTTGGTTTGTTGGCTTGTTGGCTTGTTGGTTTGTTGGTTTGTTGGTTTATTGGTTTGTTGGTTTGTTGGTTTGTTGGTTTTTTGGTTTGTTGGTTTGTTTGTTTGTTGGCTTGTTGGTTTGTTGGTTTGTTGGCTTGTTGGTTTGTTGGTTTGTTGGCTTGTGGCTTGTTGGTTTGCTGGTTTGTTAGCTTGTTGGTTACTTGGTTTGTTGTTTTGTTGGCTTGTTGGCTTGTTGGTTTGTTGCTTTGTTCGTTTGATGGTTTTTTGGTTTGTTGGTTACTTGGTTTGTTGGTTTGTTGGTTTGTTGGCTTGTTGGTTTGTTGGCTTGTTTGTTTGTTGGTTTGTTGGTTTTTTGGCTTGTTGGCTTGTTGGTTTGTTGGTTTGTTGGTTTGTTGGTTTGTTGGTTTGTTGGTTTTTTGGTTTGTTGGTTTATTTGTTTGTTCGTTTGTTGGCTTGTTGGTTTGTTGGTTTGTTGGTTTGTTGGCTTGTTGGTTTGTTGGTTTGTTGGTTTGTTGGTTTGTTGGCTTGTTGGCTTGTTGGTTTGTTGGTTTGTTGGTTTGTTGGTTTGTTGGTTTGTTGGTTTGTTGTTTTTTTGGTTTGTTGGTTTATTTGTTTGTTCGTTTGTTGGCTTGTTGGTTTGTTGGTTTGTTGGTTTGTTGGCTTGTTGGTTTGTTGGTTTGTTGGTTTGTTGGTTTGTTGGTTTGTTGGCTTGTTGGTTTGTTGGTTTGTTGGCTTGTTGGTTTGATGGTTTGTTAGTTTGTTGGCTTGTTGATTACTTAGTTTGTTGGTTTGTTGGTTTGTTGGTTTGTTGGTTTGTTGGTTTTTGTTTTGTTGGTTTATTTGTTTGTTGGTTTGTTGGCTTGTTGGTTTGTTGGTTTGTTGGTTTGTTGGCTCGTTGGTTTGTTGGTTTGTTGGCTTGTTGGCTTGTTGGTTTGTTGGTTTGTTGGCTTGTTGGTTTGTTGGTTTGTTGGTTTGTTGGTTTGTTGGTTTGTTGGTTTGTTGGCTTGTTGGGTTGTTGGTTTGTTGGCTTGTTGATTTGTTGGTTTGTTGCCTTGTTGGTTACTTAGTGTGTTGGTTTGTTGTCATGTTGGTTTGTTGGTTTGTTGGTTTGTTGGCTTGTTGGTTTGTTGGTTTGTTGGCTTGTTGGCTTGTTGGTTTGTTGGTTTGTTGGTTTGTTGGTTTGTTGGCTTGTTGGTTTGTTAGTTTGTTGGCTTTTTGGTTACTTGGTTTGTTGGTTTGTTGGTTTGTTGGTTTGTTGGCTTGTTGGTTTGTTAGTTTGTTGGTTTGTTGGCTTGTTGGCTTGTTGGTTTGTTGGCTTGTTGGTTTGTTGGTTTGTTAGTTTGTTGGCTTGTTGGCTTGTTGTTTTGTTGGTTTGTTGGTTTGTTGGTTTGTTGGCTTGTTGGTTTGTTGGTTTGTTGGCTTGTTGGGTTGTTAGTTTGTTGGTTTGTTGGTTTGTTGGTTTGTTGCTTTGTTGGTTTGTTGGTTTGTTGGCTTGTTGGCTTAGTGGTTTGTTGGCTTGTTGGTTTGTTGGCTTGTTGGTTTGTTGGCTTGTTGGCTTGTTGGTTTGTTGGTTTGTTGGTTTGTTGGTTTGTTGGTTTGTTCGTTTGTTGGTTTGTTGGTTAATTGGTTTGTTGGTTTGTTGGTTTGTTGGTTTGTTGGTTTGTTGGTTTGTTGGTTTATTTGTTTGTTGGTTTGTTGGTTTGTTGGTTTGTTGGTTTGTTGGTTTGTTGGTTTGTTGGTTTGTGGGTTTGTTGGTTTGTTGGCTTGTTGGTTTGTTGGTTTGTTGGTTTGTTGGCTTGTTGGTTTGTTGGTTTGTTGGCTTGTTGGCTTGTTGGTTTGTTGGTTTGTTGGTTTATTGGTTTGTTGGTTTGTTGGTTTGATGGTTTTTTGGTTTGTTGGTTTGTTTGTTTGTTGGCTTGTTGGTTTGTTGGTTTGTTGGCTTGTTGGTTTGTTGGTTTGTTGGCTTGTGGCTTGTTGGTTTGCTGGTTTGTTAGCTTGTTGGTTACTTGGTTTGTTGTTTTGTTGGCTTGTTGGCTTGTTGGTTTGTTGCTTTGTTCGTTTGATGGTTTTTTGGTTTGTTGGTTACTTGGTTTGTTGGTTTGTTGGTTTGTTGGCTTGTTGGTTTGTTGGCTTGTTTGTTTGTTGGTTTGTTGGTTTTTTGGCTTGTTGGCTTGTTGGTTTGTTGGTTTGTTGGTTTGTTGGTTTGTTGGTTTGTTGGTTTGTTGGTTTGTTGGTTTGTTGGTTTTTTGGTTTGTTGGTTTATTTGTTTGTTCGTTTGTTGGCTTGTTGGTTTGTTGGTTTGTTGGTTTGTTGGCTTGTTGGTTTGTTGGTTTGTTGGTTTGTTGGTTTGTTGGTTTGTTGGCTTGTTGGTTTGTTGGTTTGTTGGCTTGTTGGTTTGATGGTTTGTTAGTTTGTTGGCTTGTTGATTACTTAGTTTGTTGGTTTGTTGGTTTGTTGGTTTGTTGGTTTGTTGGTTTTTGTTTTGTTGGCTTATTTGTTTGTTGGTTTGTTGGCTTGTTGGTTTGTTGGTTTGTTGGTTTGTTGGCTCGTTGGTTTGTTGGTTTGTTGGCTTGTTGGCTTGTTGGTTTGTTGGTTTGTTGGCTTGTTGGTTTGTTGGTTTGTTGGTTTGTTGGTTTGTTGGTTTGTTGGCTTGTTGGGTTGTTGGTTTGTTGGCTTGTTGATTTGTTGGTTTGTTGGCTTGTTGGTTACTTAGTGTGTTGGTTTGTTGTCATGTTGGTTTGTTGGTTTGTTGGTTTGTTGGCTTGTTGGTTTGTTGGTTTGTTGGCTTGTTGGCTTGTTGGTTTGTTGGTTTGTTGGTTTGTTGGTTTGTTGGCTTGTTGGTTTGTTAGTTTGTTGGCTTTTTGGTTACTTGGTTTGTTGGTTTGTTGGTTTGTTGGTTTGTTGGCTTGTTGGTTTGTTAGTTTGTTGGTTTGTTGGCTTGTTGGCTTGTTGGTTTGTTGGTTCGTTGGTTTGTTCGTTTGTTGGTTTGTTGGTTTGTTGGTTTTTTGGTTTGTTGGTTTATTTGTTTGTTGGTTTGTTGGCTTGTTGGTTTGTTGGTTTGTTGGTTTGTTGGCTTGTTGGTTTGTTGGTTTGTTGGCTTGTTGGCTTATTGGTTTGTTGGCTTGTTGGTTTGTTGGTTTGTTGGTTTGTTGGTTTGCTGGTTTGTTGGCTTGTTGGTTTGTTGGTTTGTTGGCTTGTTGGCTTGTTGGTTTGTTGGTTTGTTGGCTTGTTGGCTTGTTGGTTTGCTGGTTTGTTAGCTTGTTGGTTACTTAGTTTATTGGTTTGTTGGTTTGTTGGTTTGTTGGTTTGTTGGATTGTTGGTTTGTTTGTTTGTTGGCTTGTTGGCTTGTTGGCTTGTTGGTTTGTTGGTTTGTTGGTTTGTTGGTTTGTTCGCTTGTTGGTTTGTTGGTTTGTTGGTTTGTTGGCTTGTTGGTTTGTTAGTTTGTTGGTTTGTTGGTTTGTTGGTTTCTTGCTTTATTGGTTTGTTGGCTTGTTGGCTTGTTAATTTGTTGGCTTGTTGGTTTGTTAGTTTGTTGGCTTTCTGGTTTGTTGGTTTGTTCGTTTGTTGGTTTGTTGGTTTGTTGGTTTGTTGGTTTGTTGGCTTGTTGGTTTGTTGGTTTGTTGGCTTGTTGGTTTGTTGGCTTGTTGGCTTCTTGGTTTTTTGGCTTGTTGGTTTGTTGGTTTGTTGGTTTGTTGGTTTGTTGGCTTGTTGGTTTGTTGGTTTGTTGGCTTGTTGGTTTGTTGGTTTGTTAGTTTGTTGGCTTGTTGGCTTGTTGGTTTGTTGGTTTGTTGGTTTGTTGGTTTGTTGGCTTGTTGGTTTGTTGGTTTGTTGGCTTGTTGGGTTGTTAGTTTGTTGGTTTGTTGGTTTGTTGGTTTGTTTGTTTGTTGCTTTGTTGGTTTGTTGGTTTGTTGGCTTGTTGGCTTGTTGGTTTGTTGGCTAGTTGGTTTGTTAGCTTTTTGGTTTGTTGGCTTGTTGGCTTGTTGGTTTGTTGGTTTGTTGGTTTGTTGGTTTGTTGGTTTGTTCGTTTGTTGGTTTGTTGGTTAATTGGTTTGTTGGTTTGTTGGTTTGTTGGTTTGTTGGTTTGTTGGTTTATTTGTTTGTTGGTTTGTTGGTTTGTTGGTTTGTTGGTTTGTTGGTTTGTTGGTTTGTTGGTTTGTTGGTTTATTTGTTTGTTGGCTTGTTGGTTTGTTGGTTTGTTGGTTTGTTGGCTTGTTGGTTTGTTGGTTTGTTGGCTTGTTGGCTTGTTGGTTTGTTGGTTTGTTGGTTTATTGGTTTGTTGGTTTGTTGGTTTGTTGGTTTTTTGGTTTGTTGGTTTGTTTGTTTGTTGGCTTGTTGGTTTGTTGGTTTGTTGGCTTGTTGGTTTGTTGGTTTGTTGGCTTGTGGCTTGTTGGTTTGCTGGTTTGTTAGCTTGTTGGTTACTTAGTTTGTTGGTTTGTTGGTTTGTTGGCTTATTGGCTTGTTGGTTTGTTGCTTTGTTGGTTTGTTGGTTTGTTGGCTTGTTGGCTTGTTGGTTTGTTGGCTTGTTGGTTTGTTGGCTTGTTGGTTTGTTGGCTTGTTGGCTTGTTGGTTTGTTTGTTTGTTGGCTTGTTGGTTTGTTGGTTTGTTGGTTTGTTGGTTTGTTGGTTTGTTGGTTTGTTGGTTTGTTGGTTTGTTGGCTTGTTGGTTTGTCGGTTTGTTGGCTTGTTGGTTTGTTGGTTTGTTGGTTTATTGGCTTGTTGGCTTGTTGGTTTGTTGGTTTGTTGGCTTGTTAGTTTGTTGGTTTGTTGGCTTGTTGGCTTGTTACTTTGTTCGTCTGTTGGTTTTTTGGTTTGTTACTTTGTTGGTTTGTTGGTTTGTTGGTTTGTTGGCTTGTTGGCTTGTTGGTTTGTTGGTTTGTTGGTTTGTCGGTTTGTTGGTTTGTTGGCTCCTTGGTTTGTTGGTTTATTTGTTTGTTGGTTTGTTGGCTTGTTGGTTTGTTGGTTTGTTGGTTTGTTGGTTTGTTGGCTTGTTGTTTTGTCGGTTTGTTGGTTTGTTGGCTTGTTCGTTTGTTGGTTTGTTGGCTTGTTGGTTTGATGGTTTGTTGGCTTGTTGGCTTGTTGCTTTGTTCGGTTGATGGTTTGTTGATTTGTTGGTTTGTTGGCTTGTCGGTTTGTTAGTTTGTTGTTTTGTTGGTTTGTTGGTTTGTTGGTTTGTTGGTTTGTTGGCTTGTTGGTTTGTTGGTTTGTTGGCTAGTTGGTTTGTTTGTTTGTTGGCTTGTTGGCTTGTTGGTTTGTTAGTTTGTTGGCTTGTTGATTACTTAGTTTGTTGGTTTGTTGGTTTGTTGGTTTGTTGGTTTTTGGTTTGTTGGTTTATTTGTTTGTTGGCTTTCTGGTTTGTTGGTTTGTTGGTTTGTTGGTTTGTTGGTTTGTTGGTTTGTTAACTTGTTGGTTTGTTGGTTTGTTGGCTTGTTGGTTTGTTGGCTTGTTGGTTTGTTGGTTTTTTGGCTTGTTGGTTTGTAAGTTTGTTAGTTTTTTGGTTCGTTGGTTTGTTGGTTTGTTGGTTTGTTGGTTTGTTGGTTTGTTGGCTTGTTGGTTTGTTGGTTTGTTGGCTTGTTGGTTTGTTAGTTTGTTGGCTTGTTGGCTTGTTGGTTTGTTGGTTTGTTGGTTTGTTGGCTTGTTGGCTTGTTGGTTTGCTGGCTTGTTGGTTTGTCGGTTTGTTGGTTTGTTGGTTTGTTGGCTTGTTGGTTTGTTGGTTTGCTGGCTTGTTGGTTTGATGGTTTGTTGGCTTGTTGGCTTGTTGCTTTGTTCGTTTGATGGTTTGTTGGTTTGTTGGTTTGTTGGCTTGCTGGTTTGTTAGTTTGTTGGTTTGTTGGATTGTTGGTTTGTTGGTTTGTTGGTTTGTTGGCTTGTTGGTTTGTTGGTTTGTTGGCTAGTTGGTTTGTTGGTTTGTTGGCTTGTTGGCTTGTTGGTTTGTTAGTTTGTTGGCTTGTTGATTACTTAGTTTGTTGGTTTGTTGGTTTGTTGGTTTGTTGGTTTGTTGGTTTTTGGTTTGTTGGTTTATTTGTTTGTTGGTTTGTTGGTTTGTTGGCTTGTTGGTTTGTTGGTTTGTTGGTTTGTTGGCTTGTTGGTTTGTTGGTTTGTTGGCTTGTTGGCTTGTTGGTTTGTTGGCTTGTTGGTTTGTTGGTTTGTTGGCTTGTTGGTTACTTAGTTTGTTGGTTTGTTGGCTTGTTGGTTTGTTGGTTTGTTAGTTTGTTGGCTTGTTGGTTTGTTGGTTTGTTGGTTTGTTGGCTTGTTGGTTGGTTGGTTTGTTGGTTTGTTGGCTTGTTGGCTTGTTGGCTTGTTGGTTTGTTGGGTTGTCGGTTTGTTGGTTTGTTGGTTTGTTGGTTTGTTTGCTTGTTGGTTTGTTGGTTTGTTGGTTTGTTGGCTTGTTGGTTTGTTGGTTTGTTGGTTTGTTGGCTTGTTGGCTTGTTGGTTTGTTGGTTTGTTGGTTTGTTGGTTTGTTGGTTTGTTGGTTTGTTGGCTTGTTGGTTTGTTGGTTTGTTGGCTTGTTGGCTTGTTGGTTTGTTGGCTTGTTGGTTTGTTGGTTTGTTGGCTTGTTGGTTACTTAGTTTGTTGGTTTGTTGGCTTGTTGGTTTGTTGGTTTGTTAGTTTGTTGGCTTGTTGGTTTGTTGGTTTGTTGGTTTGTTGGCTTGTTGGTTGGTTGGTTTGTTGGTTTGTTGGCTTGTTGGCTTGTTGGCTTGTTGGTTTGTTGGGTTGTCGGTTTGTTGGTTTGTTGGTTTGTTGGTTTGTTTGCTTGTTGGTTTGTTGGTTTGTTGGTTTGTTGGCTTGTTGGTTTGTTGGTTTGTTGGTTTGTTGGCTTGTTGGCTTGTTGGTTTGTTGGTTTGTTGGTTTGTTGCCTTGTTGGCTTGTTGGTTTGTTGGTTTGTTGGTTTGTTGGTTTATTGGTTTGTTGGTTTGTTGGTTTGTTGGTTTTTTGGTTTGTTGGTTTGTTTGTTTGTTGGCTTGTTGGTTTGTTGGTTTGTTGGTTTGTTGGCTTGTTGGTTTGTTGGTTTGTTGGCCTGTTGGCTTGTTGGTTTGCTGGTTTGTTAGCTTGTTGGTTACTTAGTTTATTGGTTTGTTGGTTTGTTGGTTTGTTGGCTTGTTGGCTTGTTGGTTTATTGCTTTGTTGGTTTGTTGGTTTGTTGGCTTGTTGGCTTGTTGGTTTGTTGGCTTGTTGGTTTGTTGGCTTGTTGGTTTGTTGGCTTGTTGGTTTGTTGGTTTGTTCGCTTGTTGGTTTGTTGGTTTGTTGGTTTGTTGGCTTGTTGGTTTGTTAGTTTGTTGGTTTGTTGGTTTGTTGGTTTCTTGCTTTATTGGTTTGTTGGCTTGTTGGCTTGTTAATTTGTTGGCTTGTTGGTTTGTTAGTTTGTTGGCTTTCTGGTTTGTTGGTTTGTTCGTTTGTTGGTTTGTTGGTTTGTTGGTTTGTTGGTTTGTTGGCTTGTTGGTTTGTTGGTTTGTTGGCTTGTTGGTTTGTTGGCTTGTTGGCTTGTTGGTTTTTTGGCTTGTTGGTTTGTTAGTTTGTTGGTTTTTTGGTTTGTTGGTTTGTTGGTTTGTTGGTTTGTTGGTTTGTTGGCTTGTTGGTTTGTTGGTTTGTTGGCTTGTTGGTTTGTTGGTTTGTTAGTTTGTTGGCTTGTTGGCTTGTTGGTTTGTTGGTTTGTTGGTTTGTTGGTTTGTTGGCTTGTTGGTTTGTTGGTTTGTTGGCTTGTTGGGTTGTTAGTTTGTTGGTTTGTTGGTTTGTTGGCTTGTTGGTTTGTTGGTTTGTTGGTTTGTTGGCTTGTTGGCTTGTTGGTTTGTTGGTTTGTTGGTTTGTTGGCTTGTTGGCTTGTTGGTTTGTTGGTTTGTTGGTTTGTTGGTTTATTGGTTTGTTGGTTTGTTGGTTTGTTGGTTTTTTGGTTTGTTGGTTTGTTTGTTTGTTGGCTTGTTGGTTTGTTGGTTTGTTGGTTTGTTGGCTTGTTGGTTTGTTGGTTTGTTGGCCTGTTGGCTTGTTGGTTTGCTGGTTTGTTAGCTTGTTGGTTACTTAGTTTATTGGTTTGTTGGTTTGTTGGTTTGTTGGCTTGTTGGCTTGTTGGTTTATTGCTTTGTTGGTTTGTTGGTTTGTTGGCTTGTTGGCTTGTTGGTTTGTTGGCTTGTTGGTTTGTTGGCTTGTTGGTTTGTTGGCTTGTTGGTTTGTTGGTTTGTTCGCTTGTTGGTTTGTTGGTTTGTTGGTTTGTTGGCTTGTTGGTTTGTTAGTTTGTTGGTTTGTTGGTTTGTTGGTTTCTTGCTTTATTGGTTTGTTGGCTTGTTGGCTTGTTAATTTGTTGGCTTGTTGGTTTGTTAGTTTGTTGGCTTTCTGGTTTGTTGGTTTGTTCGTTTGTTGGTTTGTTGGTTTGTTGGTTTGTTGGTTTGTTGGCTTGTTGGTTTGTTGGTTTGTTGGCTTGTTGGTTTGTTGGCTTGTTGGCTTGTTGGTTTTTTGGCTTGTTGGTTTGTTAATTTGTTGGTTTTTTGGTTTGTTGGTTTGTTGGTTTGTTGGTTTGTTGGTTTGTTGGCTTGTTGGTTTGTTGGTTTGTTGGCTTGTTGGTTTGTTGGTTTGTTAGTTTGTTGGCTTGTTGGCTTGTTGGTTTGTTGGTTTGTTGGTTTGTTGGTTTGTTGGCTTGTTGGTTTGTTGGTTTGTTGGCTTGTTGGGTTGTTAGTTTGTTGGTTTGTTGGTTTGTTGGTTTGTTTGTTTGTTGCTTTGTTGGTTTGTTGGTTTGTTGGCTTGTTGGCTTGTTGGTTTGTTGGCTAGTTGGTTTGTTAGCTTTTTGGTTTGTTGGCTTGTTGGCTTGTTGGTTTGTTGGTTTGTTGGTTTGTTGGTTTGTTGGTTTGTTCGTTTGTTGGTTTGTTGGTTAATTGGTTTGTTGGTTTGTTGGTTTGTTGGTTTGTTGGTTTGTTGGTTTATTTGTTTGTTGGTTTGTTGGTTTGTTGGTTTGTTGGTTTGTTGGTTTGTTGGTTTGTTGGTTTGTTGGTTTATTTGTTTGTTGGCTTGTTGGTTTGTTGGTTTGTTGGTTTGTTGGCTTGTTGGTTTGTTGGTTTGTTGGCTTGTTGGCTTGTTGGTTTGTTGGTTTGTTGGTTTATTGGTTTGTTGGTTTGTTGGTTTGTTGGTTTTTTGGTTTGTTGGTTTGTTTGTTTGTTGGCTTGTTGGTTTGTTGGTTTGTTGGCTTGTTGGTTTGTTGGTTTGTTGGCTTGTGGCTTGTTGGTTTGCTGGTTTGTTAGCTTGTTGGTTACTTAGTTTGTTGGTTTGTTGGTTTGTTGGCTTATTGGCTTGTTGGTTTGTTGCTTTGTTGGTTTGTTGGTTTGTTGGCTTGTTGGCTTGTTGGTTTGTTGGCTTGTTGGTTTGTTGGCTTGTTGGTTTGTTGGCTTGTTGGCTTGTTGGTTTGTTTGTTTGTTGGCTTGTTGGTTTGTTGGTTTGTTGGTTTGTTGGTTTGTTGGTTTGTTGGTTTGTTGGTTTGTTGGTTTGTTGGCTTGTTGGTTTGTCGGTTTGTTGGCTTGTTGGTTTGTTGGTTTGTTGGTTTATTGGCTTGTTGGCTTGTTGGTTTGTTGGTTTGTTGGCTTGTTAGTTTGTTGGTTTGTTGGCTTGTTGGCTTGTTACTTTGTTCGTTTGTTGGTTTTTTGGTTTGTTACTTTGTTGGTTTGTTGGTTTGTTGGTTTGTTGGCTTGTTGGCTTGTTGGTTTGTTGGTTTGTTGGTTTGTCGGATTGTTGGTTTGTTGGCTCCTTGGTTTGTTGGTTTATTTGTTTGTTGGTTTGTTGGCTTGTTGGTTTGTTGGTTTGTTGGTTTGTTGGTTTGTTGGCTTGTTGTTTTGTCGGTTTGTTGGTTTGTTGGCTTGTTCGTTTGTTGGTTTGTTGGCTTGTTGGTTTGATGGTTTGTTGGCTTGTTGGCTTGTTGCTTTGTTCGGTTGATGGTTTGTTGATTTGTTGGTTTGTTGGCTTGTTGGTTTGTTAGTTTGTTGTTTTGTTGGTTTGTTGGTTTGTTGGTTTGTTGGTTTGTTGGCTTGTTGGTTTGTTGGTTTGTTGGCTAGTTGGTTTGTTTGTTTGTTGGCTTGTTGGCTTGTTGGTTTGTTAGTTTGTTGGCTTGTTGATTACTTAGTTTGTTGGTTTGTTGGTTTGTTGGTTTGTTGGTTTTTGGTTTGTTGGTTTATTTGTTTGTTGGCTTTCTGGTTTGTTAGTTTGTTGGTTTGTTGGTTTGTTGGTTTGTTGGTTTGTTAACTTGTTGGTTTGTTGGTTTGTTGGCTTGTTGGTTTGTTGGCTTGTTGGTTTGTTGGTTTTTTGGCTTGTTGGTTTGTAAGTTTGTTGGTTTTTTGGTTCGTTGGTTTGTTGGTTTGTTGGTTTGTTGGTTTGTTGGCTTGTTGGTTTGTTGGTTTGTTGGCTTGTTGGTTTGTTAGTTTGTTGGCTTGTTGGCTTGTTGGTTTGTTGGTTTGTTGGTTTGTTGGCTTGTTGGCTTGTTGGTTTGCTGGCTTGTTGGTTTGTCGGTTTGTTGGTTTGTTGGTTTGTTGGCTTGTTGGTTTGTTGGTTTGCTGGCTTGTTGGTTTGATGGTTTGTTGGCTTGTTGGCTTGTTGCTTTGTTCGTTTGATGGTTTGTTGGTTTGTTGGTTTGTTGGCTTGCTGGTTTGTTAGTTTGTTGGTTTGTTGGATTGTTGGTTTGTTGGTTTGTTGGTTTGTTGGCTTGTTGGTTTGTTGGTTTGTTGGCTAGTTGGTTTGTTGGTTTGTTGGCTTGTTGGCTTGTTGGTTTGTTAGTTTGTTGGCTTGTTGATTACTTAGTTTGTTGGTTTGTTGGTTTGTTGGTTTGTTGGTTTGTTGGTTTTTGGTTTGTTGGTTTATTTGTTTGTTGGTTTGTTGGTTTGTTGGCTTGTTGGTTTGTTGGTTTGTTGGTTTGTTGGCTTGTTGGTTTGTTGGTTTGTTGGCTTGTTGGCTTGTTGGTTTGTTGGCTTGTTGGTTTGTTGGTTTGTTGGCTTGTTGGTTACTTAGTTTGTTGGTTTGTTGGCTTGTTGGTTTGTTGGTTTGTTAGTTTGTTGGCTTGTTGGTTTGTTGGTTTGTTGGTTTGTTGGCTTGTTGGTTGGTTGGTTTGTTGGTTTGTTGGCTTGTTGGCTTGTTGGCTTGTTGGTTTGTTGGGTTGTCGGTTTGTTGGTTTGTTGGTTTGTTGGTTTGTTTGCTTGTTGGTTTGTTGGTTTGTTGGTTTGTTGGCTTGTTGGTTTGTTGGTTTGTTGGTTTGTTGGCTTGTTGGCTTGTTGGTTTGTTGGTTTGTTGGTTTGTTGGTTTGTTGGTTTGTTGGTTTGTTGGCTTGTTGGTTTGTTGGTTTGTTGGCTTGTTGGCTTGTTGGTTTGTTGGCTTGTTGGTTTGTTGGTTTGTTGGCTTGTTGGTTACTTAGTTTGTTGGTTTGTTGGCTTGTTGGTTTGTTGGTTTGTTAGTTTGTTGGCTTGTTGGTTTGTTGGTTTGTTGGTTTGTTGGCTTGTTGGTTGGTTGGTTTGTTGGTTTGTTGGCTTGTTGGCTTGTTGGCTTGTTGGTTTGTTGGGTTGTCGGTTTGTTGGTTTGTTGGTTTGTTGGTTTGTTTGCTTGTTGGTTTGTTGGTTTGTTGGTTTGTTGGCTTGTTGGTTTGTTGGTTTGTTGGTTTGTTGGCTTGTTGGCTTGTTGGTTTGTTGGTTTGTTGGTTTGTTGGCTTGTTGGCTTGTTGGTTTGTTGGTTTGTTGGTTTGTTGGTTTATTGGTTTGTTGGTTTGTTGGTTTGTTGGTTTTTTGGTTTGTTGGTTTGTTTGTTTGTTGGCTTGTTAGTTTGTTGGTTTGTTGGTTTGTTGGCTTGTTGGTTTGTTGGTTTGTTGGCCTGTTGGCTTGTTGGTTTGCTGGTTTGTTAGCTTGTTGGTTACTTAGTTTATTGGTTTGTTGGTTTGTTGGTTTGTTGGCTTGTTGGCTTGTTGGTTTATTGCTTTGTTGGTTTGTTGGTTTGTTGGCTTGTTGGCTTGTTGGTTTGTTGGCTTGTTGGTTTGTTGGCTTGTTGGTTTGTTGGCTTGTTGGCTTGTTGGTTTGTTTGTTTGTTGGCTTGTTGGTTTGTTGGTTTGTTCGTTTGTTGGTTTGTTGGTTTGTTGGTTTGTTGGCTTATTGGTTTGTTGGTTTGTTGGCTTGTTGGCTTGTTGGTTTGTTAGTTTGTTGGCTTGTTGATTACTTAGTTTGTTGGTTTGTTGGTTTGTTGGTTTGTTGGTTTGTTGGTTTGTTGGTTTGTTGGCTTGTTGGTTTGTTGGCTTGTTGGCTTGTTGGTTTGTTTGTTTGTTGGCTTGTTGGTTTGTTGGTTTGTTGGTTTGTTGGTTTGTTGGTTTGTTGGTTTGTTGGTTTGTTGGCTTGTTGGTTTGTTAGTTTGTTGGCTTGTTGATTACTTAGTTTGTTGGTTTGTTGGTTTGTTGATTTGTTGGTTTGTTGGTTTGTTGGTTTGTTGGCTTGTTGGTTTGTTGGCTTGTTGGCTTGTTGGTTTGTTTGTTTGTTGGCTTGTTGGTTTGTTGGTTTGTTGGTTTGTTGGTTTGTTGGTTTGTTGGTTTGTTGGTTTGTTGGCTTGTTGGTTTGTCGGTTTGTTGGCTTGTTGGTTTGTTGGTTTGTTGGTTTATTGGCTTGTTGGCTTGTTGGTTTGTTGGTTTGTTGGCTTGTTAGTTTGTTGGTTTGTTGGCTTGTTGGCTTGTTACTTTGTTCGTTTGTTGGTTTTTTGGTTTGTTACTTTGTTGGTTTGTTGGTTTGTTGGTTTGTTGGCTTGTTGGCTTGTTGGTTTGTTGGTTTGTTGGTTTGTCGGTTTGTTGGTTTGTTGGCTCCTTGGTTTGTTGGTTTATTTGTTTGTTGGTTTGTTGGCTTGTTGGTTTGTTGGTTTGTTGGTTTGTTGGTTTGTTGGCTTGTTGTTTTGTCGGTTTGTTGGTTTGTTGGCTTGTTCGTTTGTTGGTTTGTTGGCTTGTTGGTTTGATGGTTTGTTGGCTTGTTGGCTTGTTGCTTTGTTCGGTTGATGGTTTGTTGATTTGTTGGTTTGTTGGCTTGTTGGTTTGTTAGTTTGTTGTTTTGTTGGTTTGTTGGTTTGTTGGTTTGTTGGTTTGTTGGCTTGTTGGTTTGTTGGTTTGTTGGCTAGTTGGTTTGTTTGTTTGTTGGCTTGTTGGCTTGTTGGTTTGTTAGTTTGTTGGCATGTTGATTACTTAGTTTGTTGGTTTGTTGGTTTGTTGGTTTGTTGGTTTTTGGTTTGTTGGTTTATTTGTTTGTTGGCTTTCTGGTTTGTTGGTTTGTTGGTTTGTTGGTTTGTTGGTTTGTTGGTTTGTTAACTTGTTGGTTTGTTGGTTTGTTGGCTTGTTGGTTTGTTGGCTTGTTGGTTTGTTGGTTTTTTGGCTTGTTGGTTTGTTAGTTTGTTTTTTTTTGGTTTGTTGGTTTGTTGGTTTGTTGGTTTGTTGGTTTGTTGGTTTGTTGGCTTGTTGGTTTGTTGGTTTGTTGGCTTGTTGGTTTGTTAGTTTGTTGGCTTGTTGGCTTGTTGGTTTGTTGGTTTGTTGGTTTGTTGGCTTGTTGGCTTGTTGGTTTGCTGGCTTGTTGGTTTGTCGGTTTGTTGGTTTGTTGGTTTGTTGGCTTGTTGGTTTGTTGGTTTGCTGGCTTGTTGGTTTGATGGTTTGTTGGCTTGTTGGCTTGTTGCTTTGTTCGTTTGATGGTTTGTTGGTTTGTTGGTTTGTTGGCTTGCTGGTTTGTTAGTTTGTTGGTTTGTTGGTTTGTTGGTTTGTTGGTTTGTTGGTTTGTTGGCTTGTTGGTTTGTTGGTTTGTTGGCTAGTTGGTTTGTTGGTTTGTTGGCTTGTTGGCTTGTTGGTTTGTTAGTTTGTTGGCTTGTTGATTACTTAGTTTGTTGGTTTGTTGGTTTGTTGGTTTGTTGGTTTGTTGGTTTTTGGTTTGTTGGTTTATTTGTTTGTTGGTTTGTTGGTTTGTTGGCTTGTTGGTTTGTTGGTTTGTTGGTTTGTTGGCTTGTTGGTTTGTTGGTTTGTTGGCTTGTTGGCTTGTTGGTTTGTTGGCTTGTTAGTTTGTTGGTTTGTTGGCTTGTTGGTTACTTAGTTTGTTGGTTTGTTGGCTTGTTGGTTTGTTGGTTTGTTAGTTTGTTGGCTTGTTGGTTTGTTGGTTTGTTGGTTTGTTGGCTTGTTGGTTGGTTGGTTGGTTGGTTTGTTGGTTTGTTGGCTTGTTGGCTTGTTGGCTTGTTGGTTTGTTGGGTTGTCGGTTTGTTGGTTTGTTGGTTTGTTGGTTTGTTTGCTTGTTGGTTTGTTGGTTTGTTGGTTTGTTGGCTTGTTGGTTTGTTGGTTTGTTGGTTTGTTGGCTTGTTGGCTTGTTGGTTTGTTGGTTTGTTGGTTTGTTGGTTTGTTGGTTTGTTGGTTTGTTGGCTTGTTGGTTTGTTGGTTTGTTGGCTTGTTGGCTTGTTGGTTTGTTGGCTTGTTGGTTTGTTGGTTTGTTGGCTTGTTGGTTACTTAGTTTGTTGGTTTGTTGGCTTGTTGGTTTGTTGGTTTGTTAGTTTGTTGGCTTGTTGGTTTGTTGGTTTGTTGGTTTGTTGGCTTGTTGGTTGGTTGGTTTGTTGGTTTGTTGGCTTGTTGGCTTGTTGGCTTGTTGGTTTGTTGGGTTGTCGGTTTGTTGGTTTGTTGGTTTGTTGGTTTGTTTGCTTGTTGGTTTGTTGGTTTGTTGGTTTGTTGGCTTGTTGGTTTGTTGGTTTGTTGGTTTGTTGGCTTGTTGGCTTGTTGGTTTGTTGGTTTGTTGGTTTGTTGGCTTGTTGGCTTGTTGGTTTGTTGGTTTGTTGGTTTGTTGGTTTATTGGTTTGTTGGTTTGTTGGTTTGTTGGTTTTTTGGTTTGTTGGTTTGTTTGTTTGTTGGCTTGTTGGTTTGTTGGTTTGTTGGTTTGTTGGCTTGTTGGTTTGTTGGTTTGTTGGCCTGTTGGCTTGTTGGTTTGCTGGTTTGTTAGCTTGTTGGTTACTTAGTTTGTTGGTTTGTTGGTTTGTTGGTTTGTTGGCTTGTTGGCTTGTTGGTTTATTGCTTTGTTGGTTTGTTGGTTTGTTGGCTTGTTGGCTTGTTGGTTTGTTGGCTTGTTGGTTTGTTGGCTTGTTGGTTTGTTGGCTTGTTGGCTTGTTGGTTTGTTTGTTTGTTGGCTTGTTGGTTTGTTGGTTTGTTCGTTTGTTGGTTTGTTGGTTTGTTGGTTTGTTGGCTTATTGGTTTGTTGGTTTGTTGGCTTGTTGGCTTGTTGGTTTGTTAGTTTGTTGGCTTGTTGATTACTTAGTTTGTTGGTTTGTTGGTTTGTTGGTTTGTTGGTTTGTTGGTTTGTTGGTTTGTTGGCTTGTTGGTTTGTTGGCTTGTTGGCTTGTTGGTTTGTTTGTTTGTTGGCTTGTTGGTTTGTTGGTTTGTTGGTTTGTTGGTTTATTGGCTTGTTGGCTTGTTGATTTGTTGGTTTGTTGGCTTGTTAGTTTGTTGGTTTGTTGGCTTGTTGGCTTGTTACTTTGTTCGTTTGATGGTTTGTTGGTTTGTTGTTTTTTTGGTTTGTTGGTTTTTTGGTTTGTTACTTTGTTGGTTTGTTGGTTTGTTGGCTTGTTGGCTTGTTGGTTTGTTGGCTTGTTGGTTTGTTAGTTTGTTGGCTTTTTGGTTACTTGGTTTTTTGTTTTGTTGGTTTGTTGGCTTGTTGGTTTGTTGGTTTGTTGGCTAGTTGGTTTGTTTGTTTGTTGGCTTGTTGGCTTGTTGGTTTGTTAGTTTGTTGGCTTGTTGATTACTTAGTTTGTTGGTTTGTTGGTTTGTTGGTTTGTTGGTTTGTTGGTTTGTTGGTTTGTTGGTTTTTGGTTTGTTGGTTTGTTTGTTTGTTGGCTTTCTGGTTTGTTGGTTTGTTGGTTTGCTGGTTTGTTGGTTTGTTGGTTTGTTGGCTTGTTAGTTTGTTGGTTTGTTGGCTTGTGGGCTTGTTACTTTGTTCGTTTGATGGTTTGTTGGTTTGTTGTTTTTTTGGTTTGTTGGTTTTTTGGTTTGTTACTTTGTTGGTTTGTTGGTTTGTTGGCTTGTTGGCTTGTTGGTTTGTTGGCTTGTTGGTTTGTTAGTTTGTTGGCTTTTTGGTTACTTGGTTTTTTGTTTTGTTGGCTTGTTGGCTTGTTGGTTTGTTGCTTTGTTCGTTTGTTGGTTTGTTGGTTTGTTGGCTTGTTGGCTTGTTGGTTTGTTGGTTTGTTGGTTTGTCGGTTTGTTGGTTTGTTGGTTTTTTGGTTTGTTGGTTTATTTGTTTGTTGGTTTGTTGGCTTGTTGGTTTGTTGGTTTGTTGGTTTTATTGGTTTTTGGTTTGTTGGTTTATTTGTTTGTTGGCTTTCTGGTTTGTTGGTTTGTTGGTTTGTTGGTTTGTTGGTTTGTTAAATTGTTGGTTTGTTGGTTTGTTGGCTTGTTGGTTTGTTGGCTTGTTGGTTTGTTGGTTTTTTGGCTTGTTGGTTTGTTAGTTTGTTGGTTTTTTGGTTTGTTGGTTTGTTGGTTTGTTGGTTTGTTGGTTTGTTGGTTTGTTGGCTTGTTGGTTTGTTGGTTTGTTGGCTTGTTGGTTTGTTAGTTTGTTGGCTTGTTGGCTTGTTGGTTTGTTGGTTTTTTGGCTTGTTGGTTTGTTGGTTTGTTGGCTTGTTGGTTTGTTAGTTTGTTGGTTTGTTGGTTTGTTGGTTTGTTGCTTTGTTGGTTTGTTGGTTTGTTGGCTTGTTGGCTTGTTGGTTTGTTGGCTTGTTGGTTTGTTGGCTTGTTGGTTTGTTGGTTTGTTGGTTTGTTGGTTTGTTGGCTTGCTGGTTTGTTGGTTTGTTGGTTTGTTGGCTTGTTGGTTTGATGGTTTGTTGGCTTGTTGGCTCGTTGCTTTGTTCGTTTGATGGTTTGTTGGTTTGTTGGTTTGTTGGCTTGTTGGTTTGTTAGTTTGTTGGTTTGTTGGTTTGTTGGTTTGTTGGTTTGTTGGTTTGTTGGCTTGTTGGTTTGTTGGTTTGTTGGCTAGTTGGTTTGTTGGTTTGTTGGCTTGTTGGCTTGTTGGTTTGTTAGTTTGTTGGCTTGTTGATAACTTAGTTTGTTGGTTTGTTGGTTTGTTGGTTTGTTGGTTTGTTGGTTTTTGGTTTGTTGGTTTGTTGGTTTATTTGTTTGTTGGTTTGTTGGCTTGTTGGTTTGTTGGTTTGTTGGTTTGTTGGCTTGTTGGTTTGTTGGTTTGTTGGCTTGTTGGCTTGTTGGTTTGTTGGCTTGTTGGTTTGTTGGTTTGTTGGCTTGTTGGTTACTTAGTCTGTTGGTTTGTTGGCTTGTTGGTTTGTTGGTTTGTTGGTTTGTTGGCTTGTTGGTTTGTTGGTTTGTTGGTTTGTTGGTTTGTTGGTTTGTTGGCTTGTTGGTTGGTTGGTTTGTTGGTTTGTTGGTTTGTTGGCTTGTTGGCTTGTTGGCTTGTTGGTTTGTTGGTTTGTCGGTTTGTTGGTTTGTTGGTTTGTTGGTTTGTTTGCTTGTTGTTTTGTTGGTTTGTTGGTTTGTTGGCTTGTTTGTTTGTTGGTTTGTTGGCTTGTTGGCTTGTTGGTTTGTTAATTTGTTGGTTTGTTGGCTTGTGGCTTGTTGGTTTGTTGGCTTGTTGGTTTGTTAGTTTGTTGGCTTTTTTGTTACTTTGTTTGTTGGCTTGTTGGTTTGTTGGTTTGTTGGCTTGTTGGCTTGTTGCTTTGTTGGTTTGTTGGTTTGTTGGCTTGTTGGCTTGTTGGTTTGTTAGTTTGTTAGCTTTTTGGTTACTTGGTATGTTGATTTGTTCACTTGTTGGCTTGTTGGTTTGTTGGTTAGTTCGTTTGTTGGCTTGTTGGTTTGTTGGCTTGTTGGCTTGTTGCTTTGTTGGTTTGTTATTTTATTGGTTTGTTGGTTTTTTGGTTTGTTGGTTTATTTGTTTGTTGGTTTGTTGGCTTGTTGGTTTGTTGGTTTGTTGGTTTGTTGGTTTGTTGGCTTGTTGGTTTGTTTGTTTGTTGGTTTGTTGGCTTGTTGGTTTGTTGGTTTGTTGGTTTGTTGGTTTGTTGGTTTGTTGGTATATTTGTTTGTTGGTTTGTTGGCTTGTTGGTTTGTTGGTTTGTTGGTTTGTTGGCTTGTTGGTTTGTTGGTTTGTTGGCATGTTGGCTTTCTGGTTTGTTGGTTTGTTGGTTTGTTGGTTTGTCGGTTTGTTGGTTTTTTGGTTTGTTGGTTTGTTGGTTTGTTGGCTTGTTGGTTTGTTGGTTTGTTGGTTTGTTGGTTTGTTGGTTTTTTGGTTTGTTGGTTTATTTGTTTGTTGTTTTGTTGGCTTGTTGGCTTGTTGGTTTGTTGGTTTGTTGGTTTGTTGGCTTGTTGGTTTGTTGGTTTGTTGGCTAGTTGGTTTGTTTGTTTGTTGGCTTGTTGGCTTGTTGGTTTGTTAGTTTGTTGGCTTGTTGATTACTTAGTTTGTTGGTTTGTTGGTTTGTTGGTTTGTTGGTTTTTTGGTTTTTGGTTTGTTGGTTTATTTGTTTGTTGGCTTTCTGGTTTGTTGGTTTGTTGGTTTGTTGGTTTGTTGGTTTGTTGGTTTGTTAAATTGTTGGTTTGTTGGTTTGTTGGCTTATTGGTTTGTTGGCTTGTTGGTTTGTTGGTTTTTTGGCTTGTTGGTTTGTTAGTTTGTTGGTTTTTTGGTTTGTTGGTTTGTTGGTTTGCTGGTTTGTTGGTTTGTTGGTTTGTTGGCTTGTTGGTTTGTTGGTTTGCTGGTTTGTTGGTTTGTTGGTTTGTTGGCTTGTTGGTTTGTTGGTTTGTTGGCTTGTTGGTTTGTTAGTTTGTTGGCTTGTTGGCTTGTTGGTTTGTTGGTTTGTTGGCTTGTTGGTTTGTTGGTTTGTTGGCTTGTTGGTTTGTTAGTTTGTTGGTTTGTTGGTTTGTTGGTTTGTTGCTTTGTTGGTTTGTTGGTTTGTTGGCTTGTTGGCTTGTTGGTTTGTTGGCTTGTTGGTTTGTTGGCTTGTTGGTTTGTTGGCTTGTTGGTTTGTTGGCTTGTTGGTTTAATGGTTTGTTGGCTTGTTGGCTTGTTGCTTTGTTTGTTTGATGGTTTGTTGGTTTGTTGGTTTGTTGGCTTGTTGGTTTGTTAGTTTGTTGGTTTGTTGGTTTTTTGGTTTGTTGGTTTGTTGGTTTGTTGGCTTGTTGGTTTGTTCGTTTGTTAGCTAGTTGGTTTGTTGGCTTGTTGGCTTGTTGGTTTGTTAGTTTGTTGGCTTGTTGATTACTTAGTTTGTTGGTTATTTGGTTTGTTGGTTTGTTGGTTTGTTGGTTTGTTGGTTTTTGGTTTGTTGGTTTGTTGGTTTATTTGTTTGTTGGTTTGTTGGCTTGTTGGTTTTTTGGTTTGTTGGTTTGTTGGCTTGTTGGTTTGTTGGTTTGTTCGCTTGTTGGCTTGTTGGTTTGTTGGCTTGTTGGTTTGTTGGTTTGTTGGCTTGTTGGTTACTTAGTTTGTTGGTTTGTTGGCTTGTTGGTTTGCTGGTTTGTTGGTTTGTTGGCTTGTTGGTTTGTTGGTTTGTTGGTTTGTTGGCTTGTTGGTTGGTTGGTTTGTTGGTTTGTTGGCTTGTTGGCTTGTTGGCTTGTTGGTTTGTTGGTTTGTCGGTTTGTTGGTTTGTTGGTTTGTTGGTTTGTTTGCTTGTTGTTTTGTTGGTTTGTTGGTTTGTTGGCTTGTTGGTTTGTTGGTTTGTTGGCTTGTTGGCTTGTTGGTTTGTTAATTTGTTGGTTTGTTGGCTTGTTGGCTTGTTGGTTTGTTGGCTTGTTGGTTTGTTAGTTTGTTGGCTTTTTTGTTACTTGGTTTGTTGGCTTGTTGGTTTGTTGGTTTGTTGGCTTGTTGGCTTGTTGGTTTGTTGGCTTGCTGGTTTGTTGGTTTGTTGGCTTGTTGGTTACTTAGTTTGTTGGTTTGTTGGCTTGTTGGTTGGTTGGTTTGTTGGTTTGTTGGCTTGTTGGCTTGTTGGCTTGTTGGTTTGTTGGTTTGTCGGTTTGTTGGTTTGTTGGTTTGTTGGTTTGTTGGTTTGTTTGCTTGTTGTTTTGTTGGTTTGTTGGTTTGTTGGCTTGTTGGTTTGTTGGTTTGTTGGCTTGTTGGCTTGTTGGTTTGTTAATTTGTTGGTTTGTTGGCTTGTTGGCTTGTTGGTTTGTTGGCTTGTTGGTTTGTTAGTTTGTTGGCTTTTTTGTTACTTGGTTTGTTGTCTTGTTGGTTTGTTGGTTTGTTGGCTTGTTGGCTTATTGCTTTGTTGGTTTGTTGGTTTGTTGGCTTGTTGGCTTGTTGGGTTGTTAGTTTGTTAGCTTTTTGGTTACTTGGTCTGTTGATTTGTTCACTTGTTGGCTTGTTGGTTTGTTGGTTAGTTCGTTTGTTGGCTTGTTGGTTTGTTGGCTTGTTGGCTTGTTGCTTTGTTGGTTTGTTGGTTTATTGGTTTGTTGGTTTTTTGGTTTGTTGGTTTATTTGTTTGTTGGTTTGTTGGCTTGTTGGTTTGTTGGTTTGTTGGTTTGTTGGTTTGTTGGCTTGTTGGTTTGTTTGTTTGTTGGTTTGTTGGCTTGTTGGTTTGTTGGTTTGTTGGTTTGTTGGTCTGTTGGTTTGTTGGTTTGTTGGTATATTTGTTTGTTGGTTTGTTGGCTTGTTGGTTTGTTGGTTTGTTGGTTTGTTGGCTTGTTGGTTTGTTGGTTTGTTGGCATGTTGGCTTTCTGGTTTGTTGGTTTGTTGGTTTGTTGGTTTGTTGGTTTGTTGGTTTTTTGGTTTGTTGGTTTGTTGGTTTGTTGGCTTGTTGGTTTGTTGGTTTGTTGGCTTGCTGGTTTGTTGGTTTGTTGGTTTGTTGGCTTGTTGGTTTGATGGTTTGTTGGCTTGTTGGCTTGTTGCTTTGTTCGTTTGATGGTTTGTTGGTTTGTTGGTTTGTTGGCTTGTTGGTTTGTTAGTTTGTTGGTTTGTTGGTTTGTTGGTTTGTTGGTTTGTTGGTTTGTTGGCTTGTTGGTTTGTTGGTTTGTTAGTTTGTTGGCTTTTTTGTTACTTGGTTTGTTGGCTTGTTGGTTTGTTGGTTTGTTGGCTTGTTGGCTTGTTGCTTTATTGGTTTGTTGGTTTGTTGGCTTGTTGGCTTGTTGGTTTGTTAGTTTGTTAGCTTTTTGGTTACTTGGTCTGTTGGTTTGTTCACTTGTTGGCTTGTTGGTTTGTTGGTTAGTTCGTTTGTTGGCTTGTTGGTTTGTTGGCTTGTTGGCTTGTTGGCTTGTTGCTTTGTTGGTTTGTTGGTTTATTGGTTTGTTGGTTTTTTGTTTTGTTGGTTTATTTGTTTGTTGGTTTGTTGGCTTGTTGGTTTGTTGGTTTGTTGGTTTGTTGGTTTGTTGGCTTGTTGGTTTGTTGGTTTGTTGGTTTGTTGGCTTGTTGGTTTGTTGGTTTGTTGGTTTGTTGGTTTGTTGGTTTGTTGGTTTGTTGGTATATTTGTTTGTTGGTTTGTTGGCTTGTTGGTTTGTTGGTTTGTTGGTTTGTTGGCTTGTTGGTTTGTTGGTTTGTTGGCATGTTGGCTTTCTGGTTTGTTGGTTTGTTGGTTTGTTGGTTTGTTGGTTTGTTGGTTTTTTGGTTTGTTGGTTTGTTGGTTTGTTGGCTTGTTGGTTTGTTGGTTTGTTGGTTTGCTGGTTTGTTGGTTTTTTGGTTTGTTGGTTTATTTGTTTGTTGTTTTGTTGGCTTGTTGGCTTGTTGGTTTGTTGGTTTGTTGGTTTGTTGGCTTGTTGGTTTATTGGTTTGTTGGTTTGTTGGCTTTTTGGCTTGTTGGTTTGTTGGTTTGTTGGCTTGTTGGTTTGTTGGTTTGTTGGCTTGTTGGCTTGTTGCTTTGTTCGTTTGATGGTTTGTTGGTTTGTTGGTTTGTTGGCTTGTTGGTTTGTTAGTTTGTTGGTTTGTTGGTTTGTTGGTTTGTTGGTTTGTTGGTTTGTTGGCTTGTTGGTTTGTTAGTTAGTTGGTTTGTTGGCTTGTTGGTTTGTTGGTTTGTTGGTTTGTTGGCTTGTTGGCTTGTTGGTTTGTTGGTTTGTTGGCTTGTTGGCTTGTTGGTTTGTTGGTTTGTTGGTTTTTTGGTTTGTTGGTTTGTTGGTTTGTTGGCTTGTTGGCTTGTTGGTTTGTTGGTTTGTTGGTTTGTTGGCTTGTTGGCTTGTTGCTTTGTTGTTTTGTTGGTTTGTCGGCTTGTTGGCTTGTTGGTTTGTTAGTTGGTTGGATTTTTGGTTGCTTGGTTTGTTGGCTTGTGCGTTTGTTGGTTTGTTGTCTTGTTGGCTTGTCGGTTACTTAGTTTGTTGGTTTGTTGGTTTGTGGGCTTGTTGGTTTGTTGGCTTGTTGCTTTGTTGGTTTGTTGGTTTGTTGGCTTGTTGGTTTGTTGGCTTGTTGGTTTGTTGGTTTGTTGGTTTGTTGGCTTGTTGGTTTATTGGTTTGTTGGTTTGTTGGTTTGTGGGCTTGTTGGCTTGTTGGTTTGTTGGTTTGTTGGCTTGTTAGTTTGTTGGCTTGTTGGTTTGTTGGTTTGTTGGTTTGTTGGCTTGTTGGCTTGTTGGCTTGTTGGTTTGTTGGTTTGTTGGCTTGTTAGTTACTTAGTTTGTTGGTTTGTTGGCATGTTGGTTTGTTGGTTTGTTGGTTTGTTGGTTTGTTGGTTTGTTGGTTTGTTGGCTTGTTGGTTTGTTGGTTTGTTGGCTTGTTGGCTTGTTGGTTTGTTGGCTTGTTGGTTTGTTGGCTTGTTGGCTTGTTGGTTACTTAGTTTGTTGGTTTGTTGGCTTGTTGGTTTGTTGGTTTGTTGGTTTGTTGGCTTGTTGGTTTGTTGGTTTGTTGGTTTGTTGGCTTGTTGGTTTGTTGGTTTGTTGGCTTATTGGCTTGTTGGTTTGTTGGCTTGTTGGTTTGTTGGTTTGTTGGTTTGTTGGCTTGTTGGTTACTTAGTTTGTTGGTTTGTTGGCTTGTTGGTTACTTAGTTTGTTGGTTTGTTGGCTTGTTGGTTTGTTGGTTTGTTGGTTTGCTGGCTTGTTGGTTTGTTGGTTTGTTGGTTTGTTGGTTTGTTGGTTTGTTGGTTTGTTGGCTTGTTGGTTTGTTGGTTTGTTGGCTTGTTGGCTTGTTGGTTTGTTGGTTTGTTGGTTTGTTGGCTTGTTGGCTTGTTGGTTTGTTGGTTTGTTGGTTGGTTGGTTTATTGGTTTGTTGGTTTGTTGGTTTGTTGGTTTTTTGGTTTGTTGGTTTGTTTGTTTGTTGGCTTGTTGGTTTGTTGGTTTGTTGGCTTGTTGGTTTGTTGGTTTGTTGGCTTGTTGGCTTGTTGGCTTGTTGGTTTGCTGGTTTGTTAGCTTGTTGGTTACTTAGTTTGTTGGTTTGTTGGTTTGTTGGTTTGTTGGCTTGTTGGCTTGTTGGTTTGTTGCTTTGTTGGTTTGTTGGTTTGTTGGCTTGTTGGCTTGTTGGTTTGTTGGCTTGTTGGTTTGCTGGCTTGTTGGTTTGTTGGCTTGTTGGCTTGCTGGTTTGTTTGTTTGTTGGCTTGTTGGTTTGTTGGTTTGTTGGTTTGTTGGTTTGTTGGTTTGTTGGTTTGTTGGTTTGTTGGTTTGTTGGCTTGTTGGTTTGTTGGTTTGTTGGCTTGTTAGTTTGTTGGTTTGTTGGTTTATTGGCTTGTTGGCTTGTTGGTTTGTTGGTTTGTTGGCTTGTTAGTTTGTTGGTTTGTTGGCTTGTTGGCTTGTTACTTTGTTCGTTTAATGGTTTGTTGGTTTGTTGTTTTTTTGGTTTGTTGGTTTTTTGGTTTGTTACTTTGTTGGTTTGTTGGTTTGTTGGCTTGTTGGCTTGTTGGTTTGTTGGCTTGTTGGTTTGTTAGTTTGTTGGCTTTTTGGTTACTTGGTTTTTTGTTTTGTTGGCTTGTTGGCTTGTTGGTTTGTTGCTTTGTTCGTTTGTTGGTTTGTTGGCTTGTTGGCTTGTTGGTTTGTTGGCTTGTTGGTTTGTTGGCTTGTTGGCTTGTTGGTTACTTAGTTTGTTGGTTTGTTGGCTTGTTGGTTTGTTGGCTTGTTGGCTTGTCGGTTACTTAGTTTGTTGGTTTGTTGGTTTGTGGGCTTGTTGGTTTGTTGGCTTGTTGCTTTGTTGGTTTGTTGGTTTGTTGGCTTGTTGGTTTGTTGGCTTGTTGGTTTGTTGGTTTGTTGGTTTGTTGGCTTGTTGGTTTATTGGTTTGTTGGTTTGTTGGTTTGTGGGCTTGTTGGCTTGTTGGTTTGTTGGTTTGTTGGCTTGTTAGTTTGTTGGCTTGTTGGTTTGTTGGTTTGTTGGTTTGTTGGCTTGTTGGCTTGTTGGCTTGTTGGTTTGTTGGTTTGTTGGCTTGTTAGTTACTTAGTTTGTTGGTTTGTTGGCATGTTGGTTTGTTGGTTTGTTGGTTTGTTGGTTTGTTGGTTTGTTGGTTTGTTGGCTTGTTGGTTTGTTGGTTTGTTGGCTTGTTGGCTTGTTGGTTTGTTGGCTTGTTGGTTTGTTGGCTTGTTGGCTTGTTGGTTACTTAGTTTGTTGGTTTGTTGGCTTGTTGGTTTGTTGGTTTGTTGGTTTGTTGGCTTGTTGGTTTGTTGGTTTGTTGGTTTGTTGGCTTGTTGGTTTGTTGGTTTGTTGGCTTATTGGCTTGTTGGTTTGTTGGCTTGTTGGTTTGTTGGTTTGTTGGTTTGTTGGCTTGTTGGTTACTTAGTTTGTTGGTTTGTTGGCTTGTTGGTTACTTAGTTTGTTGGTTTGTTGGCTTGTTGGTTTGTTGGTTTGTTGGTTTGCTGGCTTGTTGGTTTGTTGGTTTGTTGGTTTGTTGGTTTGTTGGTTTGTTGGTTTGTTGGCTTGTTGGTTTGTTGGTTTGTTGGCTTGTTGGCTTGTTGGTTTGTTGGTTTGTTGGTTTGTTGGCTTGTTGGCTTGTTGGTTTGTTGGTTTGTTGGTTGGTTGGTTTATTGGTTTGTTGGTTTGTTGGTTTGTTGGTTTTTTGGTTTGTTGGTTTGTTTGTTTGTTGGCTTGTTGGTTTGTTGGTTTGTTGGCTTGTTGGTTTGTTGGTTTGTTGGCTTGTTGGCTTGTTGGCTTGTTGGTTTGCTGGTTTGTTAGCTTGTTGGTTACTTAGTTTGTTGGTTTGTTGGTTTGTTGGTTTGTTGGCTTGTTGGCTTGTTGGTTTGTTGCTTTGTTGGTTTGTTGGTTTGTTGGCTTGTTGGCTTGTTGGTTTGTTGGCTTGTTGGTTTGCTGGCTTGTTGGTTTGTTGGCTTGTTGGCTTGCTGGTTTGTTTGTTTGTTGGCTTGTTGGTTTGTTGGTTTGTTGGTTTGTTGGTTTGTTGGTTTGTTGGTTTGTTGGTTTGTTGGTTTGTTGGCTTGTTGGTTTGTTGGTTTGTTGGCTTGTTAGTTTGTTGGTTTGTTGGTTTATTGGCTTGTTGGCTTGTTGGTTTGTTGGTTTGTTGGCTTGTTAGTTTGTTGGTTTGTTGGCTTGTTGGCTTGTTACTTTGTTCGTTTAATGGTTTGTTGGTTTGTTGTTTTTTTGGTTTGTTGGTTTTTTGGTTTGTTACTTTGTTGGTTTGTTGGTTTGTTGGCTTGTTGGCTTGTTGGTTTGTTGGCTTGTTGGTTTGTTAGTTTGTTGGCTTTTTGGTTACTTGGTTTTTTGTTTTGTTGGCTTGTTGGCTTGTTGGTTTGTTGCTTTGTTCGTTTGTTGGTTTGTTGGCTTGTTGGCTTGTTGGTTTGTTGGCTTGTTGGTTTGTTGGCTTGTTGGCTTGTTGGTTACTTAGTTTGTTGGTTTGTTGGCTTGTTGGTTTGTTGGTTTGTTGGTTTGTTGGCTTGTTGGTTTGTTGGTTTGTTGGTTTGTTGGCTTGTTGGTTTGTTGGTTTGTTGGCTTATTGGCTTGTTGGTTTGTTGGCTTGTTGGTTTGTTGGTTTGTTGGTTTGTTGGCTTGTTGGTTACTTAGTTTGTTGGTTTGTTGGCTTGTTGGTTACTTAGTTTGTTGGTTTGTTGGCTTGTTGGTTTGTTGGTTTGTTGGTTTGCTGGCTTGTTGGTTTGTTGGTTTGTTGGTTTGTTGGTTTGTTGGTTTGTTGGTTTGTTGGCTTGTTGGTTTGTTGGTTTGTTGGCTTGTTGGCTTGTTGGTTTGTTGGTTTGTTGGTTTGTTGGCTTGTTGGCTTGTTGGTTTGTTGGTTTGTTGGTTGGTTGGTTTATTGGTTTGTTGGTTTGTTGGTTTGTTGGTTTTTTGGTTTGTTGGTTTGTTTGTTTGTTGGCTTGTTGGTTTGTTGGTTTGTTGGCTTGTTGGTTTGTTTGTTTGTTGGCTTGTTGGCTTGTTGGCTTGTTGGTTTGCTGGTTTGTTAGCTTGTTGGTTACTTAGTTTGTTGGTTTGTTGGTTTGTTGGTTTGTTGGCTTGTTGGCTTGTTGGTTTGTTGCTTTGTTGGTTTGTTGGTTTGTTGGCTTGTTGGCTTGTTGGTTTGTTGGCTTGTTGGTTTGCTGGCTTGTTGGTTTGTTGGCTTGTTGGCTTGCTGGTTTGTTTGTTTGTTGGCTTGTTGGTTTGTTGGTTTGTTGGTTTGTTGGTTTGTTGGTTTGTTGGTTTGTTGGTTTGTTGGTTTGTTGGCTTGTTGGTTTGTTGGTTTGTTGGCTTGTTAGTTTGTTGGTTTGTTGGTTTATTGGCTTGTTGGCTTGTTGGTTTGTTGGTTTGTTGGCTTGTTAGTTTGTTGGTTTGTTGGCTTGTTGGCTTGTTACTTTGTTCGTTTAATGGTTTGTTGGTTTGTTGTTTTTTTGGTTTGTTGGTTTTTTGGTTTGTTACTTTGTTGGTTTGTTGGTTTGTTGGTTTGTTGGCTTGTTGGCTTGTTGGTTTGTTGGCTTGTTGGTTTGTTAGTTTGTTGGCTTTTTGGTTACTTGGTTTTTTGTTTTGTTGGCTTGTTGGCTTGTTGGTTTGTTGCTTTGTTCGTTTGTTGGTTTGTTGGTTTGTTGGCTTGTGTGCTTGTTGGTTTGTTGGTTTGTTGGTTTGTCGGTTTGTTGGTTTGTTGGTTTTTTGGTTTGTTGGTTTATTTGTTTGTTGGTTTGTTGGCTTGTTGGTTTGTTGGTTTGTTGGTTTGTTGGTTTGTTGGCTTGTTGGTTTGTTTGTTTGTTGGTTATTTGGTTTGTTGGCTTGTTCGTTTGTTGGTTTGTTGGCTTGTTGGTTTGATGGTTTGTTGGCTTGTTGGCTTGTTGCTTTGTTCAGTTAATGGTTTGTTGGTTTGTTGGTTTGTTGGCTTGTTGGTTTGTTAGTTTGTTGTTTTGTTGGTTTGTTGGTTTGTTGGTTTGTTGGCTTGTTGGTTTGTTGGTTTGTTGGCTAGTTGGTTTGTTTGTTTGTTGGCTTGTTGGCTTGTTGGTTTGTTAGTTTGTTGGCTTGTTGATTACTTAGTTTGTTGGTTTTTTGGTTTGTTGGTTTGTTGGTTTGTTGGTTTGTTGGTTTTTGGTTTGTTGGTTTATTTGTTTTTGGCTTTCTGGTTTGTTGGTTTGTTGGTTTGTTGGTTTGTTGGTTTGTTAACTTGTTGGTTTGTTGGTTTGTTGGCTTGTTGGTTTGTTGGCTTGTTGGTTTGTTGGTTTTTTGGCTTGTTGGTTTGTTAGTTTGTTGGTTTTTTGGTTTGTTGGTTTGTTGGTTTGTTGGTTTGTTGGTTTGTTGGTTTGTTGGTTTGTTGGTTTGTTGGCTTGTTGGTTTGTTGGTTTGTTGGCTTGTTGGTTTGTTAGTTTGTTGGCTTGTTGGCTTGTTGGTTTGTTGGTTTGTTGGTTTGTTGGCTTGTTGGTTTGTTGGTTTGTTGGCTTGTTGGTTTGTTAGTTTGTTGGTTTGTTGGTTTGTTGGTTTGTTGCTTTGTTGGTTTGTTGGTTTGTTGGCTTGTTGGCTTGTTGGTTTGTTGGCTTGTTGGTTTGTTGGCTTGTTGGTTTGTTGGTTTGTTGGTTTGTTGGTTTGTTGGCTTGTTGGTTTGTTGGTTTGTTGGTTTGTTGGCTTGTTGGTTTGATGGTTTGTTGGCTTGTTGGCTTGTTGCTTTGTTCGTTTGATGGTTTGTTGGTTTGTTGGTTTGTTGGCTTGTTGGTTTGTTAGTTTGTTGGTTTTTTGGTTTGTTGGTTTGTTGGTTTGTTGGTTTGTTGGCTTGTTGGTTTGTTGGTTTGTTGGCTAGTTGGTTTGTTGGTTTGTTGGCTTGTTGGCTTGTTGGTTTGTCAGTTTGTTGGCTTGTTGATTACTTAGTTTGTTGGTTTGTTGGTTTGTTGGTTTGTTGGTTTTTGGTTTGTTGGTTTGTTGGTTTATTTGTTTGTTGGTTTGTTGGCTTGTTGGTTTGTTGGTTTGTTGGTTTGTTGGCTTGTTGGTTTGTTGGTTTGTTGGCTTGTTGGCTTGTTGGTTTGTTGGCTTGTTGGTTTGTTGGTTTGTTGGCTTGTTGGTTACTTAGTTTGTTGGTTTGTTGGCTTGTTGGTTTGTTGGTTTGTTGGTTTGTTGGCTTGTTGGTTTGTTGGTTTGTTGGTTTGTTGGCTTGTTGGTTGGTTGGTTTGTTTGTTTGTTGGCTTGTTGGCTTGTTGGCTTGTTGGTTTTTTGGTTTGTCGGTTTGTTGGTTTGTTGGTTTGTTGGTTTGTTTGCTTGTTGGTTTGTTGGTTTGTTGGTTTGTTGGCTTGTTGGTTTGTTGGTTTGTTGGCTTGTTGGCTTGTTGGTTTGTTAATTTGTTGGCTTGTTGGCTTGTTGGTTTGTTGGCTTGTTCTCTTGTTGGCTTGTTGGTTTGTTGGTTAGTTCGTTTGTTGGCTTGTTGGTTTGTTGGCTTGTTGGCTTGTTGCTTTGTTGGTTTGTTGGTTTATTGGTTTGTTGGTTTTTTGGTTTGTTGGTTTATTTGTTTGTTGGTTTGTTGGCTTGTTGGTTTGTTGGTTTGTTGGTTTGTTGGTTTGTTGGTTTGTTGGCTTGTTGGTTTATTTGTTTGTTGGTTTGTTGGCTTGTTGGTTTGTTGGTTTGTTGGTTTGTTGGTTTGTTGGTTTGTTGGTTTGTTGGTTTGTTGGTTTGTTGGTATATTTGTTTGTTGGTTTGTTGGCTTGTTGGTTTGTTGGTTTGTTGGTTTGTTGGCTTGTTGGTTTGTTGGTTTGTTGGCATGTTGGCTTTCTGGTTTGTTGGTTTGTTGGTTTGTTGGTTTGTTGGTTTTTTGGTTTGTTGGTTTGTTGGTTTGTTGGCTTGTTGGTTTGTTGGTTTGTTGGTTTGTTGGTTTGTTGGTTTTTTGGTGTGTTGGTTTATTTGTTTGTTGTTTTGTTGGCTTGTTGGCTTGTTGGTTTGTTGGTTTGTTGGTTTGTTGGCTTGTTGGTTTGTTGGTTTGTTGGTTTGTTGGCTTTTTGGCTTGTTGGTTTGTTGGTTTGTTGGCTTGTTGGTTTGTTGGTTTGTTGGCTTGTTGGCTTGTTGCTTTGTTCGTTTGATGGTTTGTTGGTTTGTTGGTTTGTTGGTTTGTTGGCATGTTGGTTTGTTGGTTTGTTGGTTTGTTGGTTTGTTGGTTTGTTGGTTTGTTGGCTTGTTGGTTTGTTGGTTTGTTGGCTTGTTGGCTTGTTGGTTTGTTGGCTTGTTGGTTTGTTGGTTTGTTGGCTTATTGGTTACTTAGTTTGTTGGTTTGTTGGCTTGTTGGTTTGTTGGTTTGTTGGTTTGTTGGCTTGTTGGTTTGTTGGTTTGTTGGTTTGTTGGCTTGTTGGTTTGTTGGTTTGTTGGCTTATTGGCTTGTTGGTTTGTTGGCTTGTTGGTTTGTTGGTTTGTTGGTTTGTTGGCTTGTTGGTTACTTAGTTTGTTGGTTTGTTGGCTTGTTGGTTTGTTGGTTTGTTGGTTTGCTGGCTTGTTGGTTTGTTGGTTTGTTGGTTTGTTGGCTTGTTGGTTGGTTGGTTTGTTGGTGTGTTGGCTTGTTGGCTTGTTGGCTTGTTGGTTTGTTGGTTTGTCGGTTTGTTGGTTTGTTGGTTTGTTGGCTTGTTGGTTTGTTGGTTTGTTGGTTTGTTGGCTTGTTGGTTTGTTGGTTTGTTGGTTTGTTGGTATATTTGTTTGTTGGTTTGTTGGCTTGTTGGTTTGTTGGTTTGTTGGTTTGTTGGCTTGTTGGTTTGTTGGTTTGTTGGCATGTTGGCTTGTTGGTTGGTTGGTTTGTTGGTGTGTTGGCTTGTTGGCTTGTTGGCTTGTTGGTTTGTCGGTTTGTTGGTTTGTTGGTTTGTTGGCTTGTTGGTTTGTTGGTTTGTTGGTTTGTTGGTTTGTTGGTTTGTTGGTTTGTTGGTTTGTTGGTTTGTTGGTTTGTTGGTATATTTGTTTGTTGGTTTGTTGGCTTGTTGGTTTGTTGGTTTGTTGGTTTGTTGGCTTGTTGGTTTGTTGGTTTGTTGGCATGTTGGCTTTCTGGTTTGTTGGTTTGTTGGTTTGTTGGTTTTTTGGTTTGTTGGTTTGTTGGTTTGTTGGCTTGTTGGTTTGTTGGTTTGTTGGTTTGTTGGTTTGTTGGTTTTTTGGTGTGTTGGTTTATTTGTTTGTTGTTTTGTTGGCTTGTTGGCTTGTTGGTTTGTTGGTTTGTTGGTTTGTTGGCTTGTTGGTTTGTTGGTTTGTTGGTTTGTTGGCTTTTTGGCTTGTTGGTTTGTTGGTTTGTTGGCTTGTTGGTTTGTTGGTTTGTTGGCTTGTTGGCTTGTTGCTTTGTTCGTTTGATGGTTTGTTGGTTTGTTGGTTTGTTGGTTTGTTGGCATGTTGGTTTGTTGGTTTGTTGGTTTGTTGGTTTGTTGGTTTGTTGGTTTGTTGGCTTGTTGGTTTGTTGGTTTGTTGGCTTGTTGGCTTGTTGGTTTGTTGGCTTGTTGGTTTGTTGGTTTGTTGGCTTGTTGGTTACTTAGTTTGTTGGTTTGTTGGCTTGTTGGTTTGTTGGTTTGTTGGTTTGTTGGCTTGTTGGTTTGTTGGTTTGTTGGTTTGTTGGTATATTTGTTTGTTGGTTTGTTGGCTTGTTGGTTTGTTGGTTTGTTGGTTTGTTGGCTTGTTGGTTTGTTGGTTTGTTGGCATGTTGGCTTGTTGGTTGGTTGGTTTGTTGGTGTGTTGGCTTGTTGGCTTGTTGGCTTGTTGGTTTGTCGGTTTGTTGGTTTGTTGGTTTGTTGGCTTGTTGGTTTGTTGGTTTGTTGGTTTGTTGGTTTGTTGGTTTGTTGGTTTGTTGGTTTGTTGGTTTGTTGGTATATTTGTTTGTTGGTTTGTTGGCTTGTTGGTTTGTTGGTTTGTTGGTTTGTTGGCTTGTTGGTTTGTTGGTTTGTTGGCATGTTGGCTTTCTGGTTTGTTGGTTTGTTGGTTTGTTGGTTTGTTGGTTTTTTGGTTTGTTGGTTTGTTGGTTTGTTGGCTTGTTGGTTTGTTGGTTTGTTGGTTTGTTGGTTTGTTGGTTTTTTGGTGTGTTGGTTTATTTGTTTGTTGTTTTGTTGGCTTGTTGGCTTGTTGGTTTGTTGGTTTGTTGGTTTGTTGGCTTGTTGGTTTGTTGGTTTGTTGGTTTGTTGGCTTTTTGGCTTGTTGGTTTGTTGGTTTGTTGGCTTGTTGGTTTGTTGGTTTGTTGGCTTGTTGGCTTGTTGCTTTGTTCGTTTGATGGTTTGTTGGTTTGTTGGTTTGTTGGTTTGTTGGTTTGTTGGCTTGTTGGTTTGTTGGTTTGTTGGCTAGTTGGTTTGTTGGTTTGTTGGCTTGTTGGCTTGTTGGTTTGTCAGTTTGTTGGCTTGTTGATTACTTAGTTTGTTGGTTTGTTGGTTTGTTGGTTTGTTGGTTTTTGGTTTGTTGGTTTGTTGGTTTATTTGTTTGTTGGTTTGTTGGCTTGTTGGTTTGTTGGTTTGTTGGTTTGTTGGCTTGTTGGTTTGTTGGTTTGTTGGCTTGTTGGCTTGTTGGTTTGTTGGCTTGTTGGTTTGTTGGTTTGTTGGCTTGTTGGTTACTTAGTTTGTTGGTTTGTTGGCTTGTTGGTTTGTTGGTTTGTTGGTTTGTTGGCTTGTTGGTTTGTTGGTTTGTTGGTTTGTTGGCTTGTTGGTTGGTTGGTTTGTTTGTTTGTTGGCTTGTTGGCTTGTTGGCTTGTTGGTTTGTTGGTTTGTTGGTTTGTTGGTTTGTTTGTTTGTTGGTTTGTTGGTTTGTTGGTTTGTTGGCTTGTTGGTTTGTTGGTTTGTTGGCTTGTTGGCTTGTTGGTTTGTTAATTTGTTGGCTTGTTGGCTTGTTGGTTTGTTGGCTTGTTCTCTTGTTGGCTTGTTGGTTTGTTGGTTAGTTCGTTTGTTGGCTTGTTGGTTTGTTGGCTTGTTGGCTTGTTGCTTTGTTGGTTTGTTGGTTTATTGGTTTGTTGGTTTTTTGGTTTGTTGGTTTATTTGTTTGTTGGTTTGTTGGCTTGTTGGTTTGTTGGTTTGTTGGTTTGTTGGTTTGTTGGTTTGTTGGCTTGTTGGTTTATTTGTTTGTTGGTTTGTTGGCTTGTTGGTTTGTTGGTTTGTTGGTTTGTTGGTTTGTTGGTTTGTTGGTTTGTTGGTTTGTTGGTATATTTGTTTGTTGGTTTGTTGGCTTGTTGGTTTGTTGGTTTGTTGGTTTGTTGGCTTGTTGGTTTGTTGGTTTGTTGGCATGTTGGCTTTCTGGTTTGTTGGTTTGTTGGTTTGTTGGTTTGTTGGTTTTTTGGTTTGTTGGTTTGTTGGTTTGTTGGCTTGTTGGTTTGTTGGTTTGTTGGTTTGTTGGTTTGTTGGTTTTTTGGTGTGTTGGTTTATTTGTTTGTTGTTTTGTTGGCTTGTTGGCTTGTTGGTTTGTTGGTTTGTTGGTTTGTTGGCTTGTTGGTTTGTTGGTTTGTTGGTTTGTTGGCTTTTTGGCTTGTTGGTTTGTTGGTTTGTTGGCTTGTTGGTTTGTTGGTTTGTTGGCTTGTTGGCTTGTTGCTTTGTTCGTTTGATGGTTTGTTGGTTTGTTGGTTTGTTGGTTTGTTGGCATGTTGGTTTGTTGGTTTGTTGGTTTGTTGGTTTGTTGGTTTGTTGGTTTGTTGGCTTGTTGGTTTGTTGGTTTGTTGGCTTGTTGGCTTGTTGGTTTGTTGGCTTGTTGGTTTGTTGGTTTGTTGGCTTGTTGGTTACTTAGTTTGTTGGTTTGTTGGCTTGTTGGTTTGTTGGTTTGTTGGTTTGTTGGCTTGTTGGTTTGTTGGTTTGTTGGTTTGTTGGCTTGTTGGTTTGTTGGTTTGTTGGCTTATTGGCTTGTTGGTTTGTTGGCTTGTTGGTTTGTTGGTTTGTTGGTTTGTTGGCTTGTTGGTTACTTAGTTTGTTGGTTTGTTGGCTTGTTGGTTTGTTGGTTTGTTGGTTTGCTGGCTTGTTGGTTTGTTGGTTTGTTGGTTTGTTGGCTTGTTGGTTGGTTGGTTTGTTGGTGTGTTGGCTTGTTGGCTTGTTGGCTTGTTTGTTTGTTGGTTTGTCGGTTTGTTGGTTTGTTGGTTTGTTGGTTTGTTTGCTTGTTGGTTTGTTGGTTTGTTGGTTTGTTGGCTTGTTGGTTTGTTGGTTTGTTGGCTTGTTGGCTTGTTGGTTTGTTGGTTTGTTGGTTTGTTGGCTTGTTGGCTTGTTGGTTTGTTGGTTTGTTGGTTTGTTGGTTTGTTTGTTTATTGGTTTGTTGGTTTGTTGGTTTGTTGGTTTTTTGGTTTGTTGGTTTGTTTGTTTGTTGGCTTGTTGGTTTGTTGGTTTGCTGGCTTGTTGGTTTGTTGGTTTGTTGGCTTGTTGGCTTGTTGGTTTGCTGGTTTGTTAGCTTGTTGGTTACTTAGTTTGTTGGTTTGTTGGTTTGTTGGTTTGTTGGCTTGTTGGCTTGTTGGTTTGTTGCTTTGTTGGTTTGTTGGTTTGTTGGCTTGTTGGCTTGTTGGTTTGTTGGCTTGTTGGTTTGCTGGCTTGTTGGTTTGTTGGCTTGTTGGCTTGCTGGTTTGTTTGTTTGTTGGCTTGTTGGTTTGTTGGTTTGTTGGTTTGTTGGTTTGTTGGTTTGTTGGTTTGTTGGTTTGTTGGTTTGTTGGCTTGTTTGTTTGTTGGTTTGTTGGCTTGTTAGTTTGTTGGTTTGTTGGTTTATTGGCTTGTTGGCTTGTTGGTTTGTTGGTTTGTTGGCTTGTTAGTTTGTTGGTTTGTTGGCTTGTTGGCTTGTTACTTTGTTCGTTTGATGGTTTGTTGGTTTGTTGTTTTTTTGGTTTGTTGGTTTTTTGGTTTGTTACTTTGTTGGTTTGTTGGTTTGTTGGCTTGTTGGCTTGTTGGTTTGTTGGCTCGTTGGTTTGTTAGTTTGTTGGCTTTTTGGTTACTTGGTTTTTTTTTTGTTGGCTTGTTGGCTTGTTGGTTTGTTGCTTTGTTCGTTTGCTGGTTTGTTGGTTTGTTGGCTTGATGGCTTGCTGGTTTGTTGGTTTGTTGGTTTGTCGGTTTGTTGGTTTGTTGGTTTTTTGGTTTGTTGGTTTATTTGTTTGTTGGTTTGTTGGCTTGTTCGTTTGTTGGTTTGTTGGCTTGTTGGTTTGATGGTTTGTTGGCTTGTTGGTTTGTTGCTTTGTTCAGTTAATGGTTTGTTGGTTTGTTGGCTTGTTGGTTTGTTAGTTTGTGTTTTTGTTGGTTTGTTGGTTTGTTGGTTTGTTGGCTTGTTGGTTTGTTGGTTTGTTGGCTAGTTGGTTTGTTTGTTTGTTGGCTTGTTGGCTTGTTGGTTTGTTAGTTTGTTGGCTTGTTGATTACTTAGTTTGTTGGTTTGTTGGTTTGTTGGTTTGTTGGTTTGTTGGTTTTTGGTTTGTTGGTTTATTTGTTTTTGGCTTTCTGGTATGTTGGTTTGTTGGTTTGTTGGTTTGTTGGTTTGTTGGTTTGTTAACTTGTTGGTTTGTTGGTTTGTTGGCTTCTTGGTTTGTTGGCTTGTTGGTTTGTTGGTTTTTTGGCTTGTTGGTTTGTTAGTTTGTTGGTTTTTTGGTTTGTTGGTTTGTTGGTTTGTTGGTTTGTTGGTTTGTTGGTTTGTTGGTTTGTTGGTTTGTTGGCTTGTTGGTTTGTTGGTTTGTTGGCCTGTTGGTTTGTTAGTTTGTTGGCTTGTTGGCTTGTTGGTTTGTTGGTTTGTTGGTTTGTTGGCTTGTTGGTTTGTTGGTTTGTTGGCTTGTTGGTTTGTTAGTTTGTTGGTTTGTTGGTTTGTTGGTTTGTTGCTTTGTTGGTTTGTTGGTTTGTTGGCTTGTTGGCTTGTTGGTTTGTTGGCTTGTTGGTTTGTTGGCTTGTTGGTTTGTTGGTTTGTTGGTTTGTTGGCTTGTTGGTTTGTTGGTTTGTTGGTTTGTTGGCTTGTTGGTTTGATGGTTTGTTGGCTTGTTGGCTTGTTGCTTTGTTCGTTTGATGGTTTGTTGGTTTGTTGGTTTGTTGGCTTGTTGGTTTGTTAGTTTGTTGGTTTGTTGGTTTGTTGGTTTGTTGGTTTGTTGGTTTGTTGGCTTGTTGGTTTGTTGGTTTGTTGGCTAGTTGGTTTGTTGGTTTGTTGGCTTGTTGGCTTGTTGGTTTGTTAGTTTGTTGGTTTGTTGGTTTGTTGGTTTGTTGGTTTGTTGGTTTTTGGTTTGTTGGTTTGTTGGTTTATTTGTTTGTTGGTTTGTTGGCTTGTTGGTTTGTTGGTTTGTTGGTTTGTTGGCTTGTTGGTTTGTTGGTTTGTTGGCTTGTTGGCTTGTTGGTTTGTTGGCTTGTTGGTTTGTTGGTTTGTTGGCTTGTTGGTTACTTAGTTTGTTGGTTTGTTGGCTTGTTGGTTTGTTGGTTTGTTGGTTTGTTGGTTTGTTGGTTTGTTGGTTTGTTGGTTTGTTGGCTTGTTGGTTGGTTGGTTTGTTTGTTTGTTGGCTTGTTGGCTTGTTGGCTTGTTGGTTTGTTGGTTTGTCGGTTTGTTGGTTTGTTGGTTTGTTGGTTTGTTTGCTTGTTGGTTTGTTGGTTTGTTGGTTTGTTGGCTTGTTGGTTTGTTGGTTTGTTGGCTTGTTTGGCTTTCTGGTTTGTTGGTTTGTTGGTTTGTTGGTTTTTTGGTTTGTTGGTTTGTTGGTTTGTTGGCTTGTTGGTTTGTTGGTTTGTTGGTTTGTTGGTTTGTTGGTTTTTTGGTGTGTTGGTTTATTTGTTTGTTGTTTTGTTGGCTTGTTGGCTTGTTGGTTTGTTGGTTTGTTGGTTTGTTGGCTTGTTGGTTTGTTGGTTTGTTGGTTTGTTGGCTTTTTGGCTTGTTGGTTTGTTGGTTTGTTGGCTTGTTGGTTTGTTGGTTTGTTGGCTTGTTGGCTTGTTGCTTTGTTCGTTTGATGGTTTGTTGGTTTGTTGGTTTGTTGGTTTGTTGGCATGTTGGTTTGTTGGTTTGTTGGTTTGTTGGTTTGTTGGTTTGTTGGTTTGTTGGCTTGTTGGTTTGTTGGTTTGTTGGCTTGTTGGCTTGTTGGTTTGTTGGCTTGTTGGTTTGTTGGTTTGTTGGCTTGTTGGTTACTTAGTTTGTTGGTTTGTTGGCTTGTTGGTTTGTTGGTTTGTTGGTTTGTTGGCTTGTTGGTTTGTTGGTTTGTTGGTTTGTTGGTATATTTGTTTGTTGGTTTGTTGGCTTGTTGGTTTGTTGGTTTGTTGGTTTGTTGGCTTGTTGGTTTGTTGGTTTGTTGGCATGTTGGCTTGTTGGTTGGTTGGTTTGTTGGTGTGTTGGCTTGTTGGCTTGTTGGCTTGTTGGTTTGTCGGTTTGTTGGTTTGTTGGTTTGTTGGCTTGTTGGTTTGTTGGTTTGTTGGTTTGTTGGTTTGTTGGTTTGTTGGTTTGTTGGTTTGTTGGTTTGTTGGTATATTTGTTTGTTGGTTTGTTGGTTTGTTGGCTTGTTGGCTTGTTGGTTTGTTGGCTTGTTGGTTTGTTAGTTTGTTGGCTTTTTGGTTACTTGGTTTGTTGGCTTGTTGGTTTGTTGGTTTGTTGGCTTGTTGGCTTGTTGCTTTGTTGGTTTGTTGGTTTGTTGGCTTGTTGGCTTGTTGGTTTGTTAGTTTGTTAGCTTTTTGGTTACTTGGTCTGTTGATTTGTTCTCTTGTTGGCTTGTTGGTTTGTTGGTTAGTTCGTTTGTTGGCTTGTTGGTTTGTTGGCTTGTTGGCTTGTTGCTTTGTTGGTTTGTTGGTTTATTGGTTTGTTGGTTTTTTGGTTTGTTGGTTTATTTGTTTGTTGGTTTGTTGGCTTGTTGGTTTGTTGGTTTGTTGGTTTGTTGGTTTGTTGGTTTGTTGGCTTGTTGGTTTGTTTGTTTGTTGGTTTGTTGGCTTGTTGGTTTGTTGGTTTGTTGGTTTGGTGGTTTGTTGGTTTGTTGGTTTGTTGGTTTGTTGGTATATTTGTTTGTTGGTTTGTTGGCTTGTTGGTTTGTTGGTTTGTTGGTTTGTTGGCTTGTTGGTTTGTTGGTTTGTTGGCATGTTGGCTTTCTGGTTTGTTGGTTTGTTGGTTTGTTGGTTTGTTGGTTTGTTGGTTTGTTGGTTTTTTGGTTTGTTGGTTTGTTGGTTTGTTGGCTTGTTGGTTTGTTGGTTTGTTGGTTTGTTGGTTTGTTGGTTTTTTGGTTTGTTGGTTTATTTGTTTGTTGTTTTGTTGGCTTGTTGGCTTGTTGGTTTGTTGGTTTGTTGGTTTGTTGGCTTGTTGGTTTGTTGGTTTGTTGGTTTGTTGGATTTTTGGCTTGTTGGTTTGTTGGTTTGTTGGCTTGTTGGTTTGTTGGTTTGTTAGCTTGTTGGCTTGTTGCTTTGTTCGTTTGATGGTTTGTTGGTTTGTTGGTTTGTTGGCTTGTTGGTTTGTTAGTTTGTTGGTTTGTTGGTTTGTTGGTTTGTTGGTTTGTTGGTTTGTTGGCTTGTTGGCTTGTTGGTTTGTTAGTTAGTTGGTTTGTTGGCTTGTTGGTTTGTTGGTTTGTTGGTTTGTTGGCTTGTTGGCTTGTTGGTTTGTTGGTTTGTTGGCTTGTTGGCTTGTTGGTTTGTTGGTTTGTTGGTTTTTTGGTTTGTTGGTTTGTTGGTTTGTTGGCTTGTTTTCTTGTTGGTTTGTTGGTTTGTTGGCTTGTTGGTTTGTTGGTTTGTTGGCTTGTTGGCTTGTTGCTTTGTTGTTTTGTTGGTTTGTCGGCTTGTTGGCTTGTTGGTTTGTTAGTTTGTTGGATTTTTGGTTGCTTGGTTTGTTGGCTTGTGCGTTTGTTGGTTTGTTGTCTTGTTGGCTTGTTGGTTACTTAGTTTGTTGGTTTGTTGGTTTGTGGGCTTGTTGGTTTGTTGGCTTGTTGCTTTGTTGGTTTGTTGGTTTGTTGACTTGTTGGTTTGTTGGCTTGTTGGTTTGTTGGTTTGTTGGTTTGTTGGCTTGTTGGTTTATTGGTTTGTTGGCTTGTTGGCTTGTTGGTTTGTTGGTTTGTTGGTTTTTTGGTTTGTTGGCTTGTTGGTTTGTTGGTTTGTTGGCTTGTTGGTTTGTTGGTTTGTTGGCTTGTTGGCTTGTTGGCTTGTTGGTTTGTTGGTTTGTTGGCTTGTTAGTTTCTTGGCTTGTTGGTTTGTTGGTTTGTTGGTTTGTTGGCTTGTTGGCTTGTTGGTTTGTTGGTTTGTTGGCTTGTTGGTTACTTAGTTTGTTGGTTTGTTGGCATGTTGGTTTGTTGGTTTGTTGGTTTGTTGGCTTGTTGGTTTGTTGGTTTGTTGGCTTGTTGGCTTGTTGGTTTGTTGGTTTGTTGGTTTGTTGGCTTGTTGGTTTGTTGGTTTGTTGGTTTGTTGGCTTGTTGGCTTGTTGGTTTGTTGGTTTGTTGGTTTGTTGGTTTGTTGGTTTGTTGGTTTGTTGGTTTGTTGGTTTGTTGGTTTGTTGGTTTGTTGGTTTGTTGGCTTGTTGGTTTGTTGGTTTGTTGGTTTGTTGGCTTGTTGGTTTGTTGGTTTGTTGGTTTATTTGTTTGTTGGTTTGTTGGCTTGTTGGTTTGTTGGTTTGTTAATTTTTTTGGTTTGTTGGTTTGTTGGCTTGTTGGTTTGTTGGTTTGTTGGCTTGTTAGTTTGTTGGTTTGTTGGCTTGTTGGCTTGTTGGTTTGTTGGTTTGTTGGCTTGTTGGTAACTTAGTTTGTTGGTTTGTTGGTTTGTTAGTTTGTTGGCTTGTTGGCTTGTTGATTTGTTGGTTGGTTGGCTTGTTGGTTTGTTGGTTTGTTGGCTTGTTGGTTTGTTGTTTTGTTCGTTTGATGATTTGTTGGTTTGTTGGTTTGTTGGCTTGTTAGTTTGTTAGTTTGTTGGTTTGTTGGTTTGTTGGTTTATTGGTTTGTTGGTTTGTTGGTTTGTTGGTTTGTTGGTTTGTTGGTTTGTTGGTTTGTTAGTTTGTTGGTTTTTTGGTTTATTTGTTTGTTGGTTTGTTGGCTTGTTGGTTTGTTGGTTAGTTGGTTTGTTGGTTTGTTGGTTTGTTGGTTTATTGGCTTGTTAGCTTGTTGGTTTGTTGGTTTGTTTGCTTGTTGGTTTGTTGGTTTGTTGGCTTGTTGGCTTGTTGTTTTGTTGGTTTGTTTGTTTGTTGGTTAATTTGTTTGTTGGTTTGTTGGCTTGTTCATTTGTTGGTTTGTTGGTTTGTTGGCTTGTTGGTTTGTTGGCTTGTTGGCTTGTTGATTTGTTGGTTTGTTGGTTTGTTGGCTTGTTGGCTTGTTGGTTTGTTAGTTTGTTGGCTTTTTGGTTACTTGGTTTGTTGGTTTGTTGGTTTGTTGGCTTTTTGGTTACTTGGTTTGTTGGTTTGTTGGCTTGTTGGCTTGTTGGTTTGTTGGCTTGTTGGTTTGTTGGTTTGTTGGTTTGTTGGTTTGTTAGTTGATTCGTTTGTTGGTTTGTTGGTTATATGGTTTGTTGGTTTGTTGGTTTGTTGGTTTGTTGGTTTGTTGGTTTATTTGTTTGTTGGTTTGTTGGTTTGTTGGTTTGTTGGTTTGTTGGTTTGTTGGTTTATTTGTTTGTTGGTTTGTTGGCTTGTTGGTTTGTTGGTTTGTTGGTTTGTTGGCTTGTTGGTTTGTTGGTTTGTTGGCTTGTTGGCTTGTTGGCTTGTTGGTTTGTTGGTTTGTTGGTTTGTTGGTTTGTTGGTTTTTTGGTTTGTTGGTTTGTACGTTTGTTGGCTTGTTGGTTTGTTGGTTTGTTGGCTTGTTGGTTTGTTGGTTGGTTGGCTTGTTGGCTTGTTGGTTTGTTGGTTTGTTAGCTTGTTGGTTACTTAGTTTGTTGGTTTGTTGGTTTGTTGGTTTGTTGGCTTGTTGGCTTGTTGGTTTGTTGGTTTGTTGGTTTGTTGGTTTGTTGGCTTGTTGGTTTGTTGGTTTGTTGACTTGTTGGTTTGTTGGTTTGTTGGTTTGTTGGCTTGTTGGCTTGTTGGTTTGTTGGTTTGTTGGCTTGTTGGTTTGTTGGTTTGTTGGCTTGTTGGCTTGTTGCTTTGTTCGTTTGATGGTTTGTTGGTTTGTTGGTTTTTTGGTTTGTTGGATTTTTGGTTTGTTGCTTTGTTGGTTTGTTGGTTTGTTGGCTTGTTGGCTTTTTGGTTACTTGGTTTGTTGTTTTGTTGGCTTGTTGGCTTGTTGGTTTGTTGCTTTGTTCGTTTGATGGTTTGTTGGTTTGTTGGTTATTTGGTTTGTTGATTTGTTGGTTTGTTGGCTTGTTGATTTGTTGGATTGTCTGTTTGTTGGTTTGTTGGTTTGTTGGCTTGTTGGCTTGTTGGTTTGTTGGTTTGTTGGTTTGTTGGTTTTTTGGTTTGTTGGTTTGTTGGTTTGTTGGTTTGTTGGTTTGTTGGTTTGTTGGTTTTTTGGTTTGTTGGTTTATTTGTTTGTTGGTTTGTTGGCTTGTTGGTTTGTTGGTTTGTTGGTTTGTTGGTTTGTTGGCTTGTTGGTTTGTTGCTTTGATGGTTTGTTGGTTTGTTGGCTTGTTGGTTTGTTGGTTTGTTGGCTTGTTGGTTTGTTGGTTTGTTGGCTTGTTGGCTTGTTGCTTTGTTCGTTTGATGGTTTGTTGGTTTGTTGGCTTGTTGGTTTGTTAGTTTGTTGGTTTGTTGGTTTGTTGGTTTGTTGGTTTGTTGGTTTGTTGATTTGTTGGCTTGATGGTTTGTTGGTTTGTTGGTTTGTTGGTTTGTTGCTTGTTGGTTTGTTGGTTTGTTGGTTTGTTGGCTTGTTGGTTTGTTGGTTTGTTGGTTTGTTGGCTTGTTGGTTTGTTGGTTTGTTGGTTTATTTGTTTGTTGGTTTGTTGGCTTGTTGGTTTGTTGGTTTGTTAATTTTTTTTGGTTTGTTGGTTTGTTGGCTTGTTGGTTTGTTGGTTTGTTGGCTTGTTAGTTTGTTGGTTTGTTGGCTTTTTGGCTTGTTGGTTTGTTGGTTTGTTGGTTTGTTGGTTTGTAGGTTTTTTGGTTTGTTGGTTTGTACGTTTGTTGGCTTGTTGGTTTGTTGGTTTGTTGGCTTGTTGGTTTGTTGGTTTGTTGGCTTGTTGGCTTGTTGGTTTGTTGGTTTGTTAGCTTGTTGGTTACTTGGTTTGTTGGTTTGTTGGTTTGTTGGTTTGTTGGCTTGTTGGCTTGTTGGTTTGTTGGTTTGTTGGTTTGTTGGTTTGTTGGCTTGTTGGTTTGTTGGTTTGTTGACTTGTTGGTTTGTTGGTTTGTTGACTTGTTGGCTTGTTGGTTTGTTGGTTTGTTGGCTTGTTGGTTTGTTGGTTTGTTGGCTTGTTGGCTTGTTGCTGTGTTCGTTTGATGGTTTGTTGGTTTGTTGGTTTTTTGGTTTGTTGGATTTTTGGTTTGTTGCTTTGTTGGTTTGTTGGTTTGTTGGCTTGTTGGTTTGTTGGTTTGTTGGCTTGTTGGTTTGTTAGTTTGTTGGCTTTTTGGTTACTTGGTTTGTTGTTTTGTTGGCTTGTTGGCTTGTTGGTTTGTTGCTTTGTTCGTTTGATGGTTTGTTGGTTTGTTGGTTACTTGGTTTGTTGATTTGTTGGTTTGTTGGCTTGTTGGTTTGTTGGCTTGTCTGTTTGTTGGTTTGTTGGCTTTTTGGTTTGTTGGTTTGTTGGTTTGTTGGTTTGTTGGCTTGTTGGTTTGTTGGTTTGTTGGTTTGTTGGTTTGTTGGCTTGTTGGTTTGTTGGTTTGTTGGCTTGTTGGTTTGTTGGTTTGTTGGTTTGTTGGCTTGTTGCTTTGTTCGTTTGATGGTTTGTTGGTTTGTTGGTTTGTTGGCTTGTTGGTTTGTTAGTTTGTTGGATTGTTGGTTTGTTGGTTTGTTGGTTTGTTGGCTTGTTGGTTTGTTAGTTTGTTGGTTTGTTGGCTTGTTGGCTTGTTGGTTTGTTGGTTTGTTGGTTTGTTAGTTTGTTGGTTTGTTGGTTTGTCGGTTTGTTGATTTGTTGGCTTGTTGGTTTCTTGGTTTGTTGGTTTGTTGGTTTGTTGGTTTGTTGGTTTGTTGGTTTGTTGGCTTGTTGGTTTGTTGGTTTGTTGGCTTGTTGGCTTGTTGGTTTGTTGGTTTGTTGGTTTGTTGGCTTGTTGGTTTGTTGGTTTGTTGGCTTGTTGGCTTGTTGCTTTGTTCGTTTGATGGTTTGATGGTTTGTTGGTTTTTTGGTTTGTTGGTTTGTTGGTTTGTTGGCTTGTTGGTTTGTTGGTTTGTTGGCTTGTTGGTTTGTTAGTTTGTTGGTTTCTTGGATTGTTGGCCTGTTGGTTTGTTGGTTTTTTGGTTTGTTGGTTTGTTGGTTTGTTGGTTTGTTGGTTTGTTGGTTTGTTGGTTTATTTGTTTGTTGGTTTGTTGGCTTGTTGGTTTGTTGGTTTGTTGGTTTGTTGGCTTGTTGGTTTGTTAGTTTGTTGGTTGGTTGGCTTGTTGGCTTGTTGGTTTGTTGGTTTGTTGGTTTGTTAGTTTGTTGGTTTGTTGGTTTGTCGGTTTGTTGATTTGTTGGCTTGTTGGTTTCTTGGTTTGTTGGCTTGTTGGTTTGTTGGTTTGTTGGTTTGTTGGTTTGTTGGCTTGTTGGTTTGTTGGTTTGTTGGCTTGTTGGTTTGTTGGTTTGTTGTTTTGTTGGCTTGTTGGTTTGTTGGTTTGTTGGCTTGTTGGCTTGTTGCTTTGTTCGTTTGATGGTTTGTTGGTTTGTTAGTTTTTTGGTTTGTTGGTTTGTTGGTTTGTTGGCATGTTGGCTTGTTGGTTTGTTGGTTTGTTGGCTTGTTGGTTTGTTGGTTTGTTGGCTTGTTGGTTTGTTGGTTTGTTGGCTTGTTGGTTTGTTGCTTTGTTCGTTTGATGGTTTGTTGGTTTGTTGGTTTTTTGGTTTGTTGGTTTGTTGGTTTGTTGGCTTGTTGGCTTGTTGGTTTGTTGGGTTGTTGGCTTGTTGGTTTGTTAGTTTGTTGGTTTGTTGGTTTGTCGGTTTGTTGATTTGTTGGCTTGTTGGTTTCTTGGTTTGTTGGCTTGTTGGTTTGTTGGTTTGTTGGTTTGTTGGTTTGTTGGCTTGTTGGTTTGTTGGTTTGTTGGTTTGTTAGTTTTTTGGTTTGTTGGTTTGTTGGTTTGTTGGCTTGTTGGCTTGTTGGTTTGTTGGTTTGTTGGCTTGTTGGTTTGTTGGTTTGTTGGCTTGTTGGTTTGTTGGTTTGTTGGCTTGTTGGCTTGTTGCTTTGTTCGTTTGATGGTTTGTTGGTTTGTTGGTTTTTTGGTTTGTTGGTTTGTTGGTTTGTTGGCTTGTTGGCTTGTTGGTTTGTTGGGTTGTTGGCTTGTTGGTTTGTTAGTTTGTTGGTTTGTTGGTTTGTCGGTTTGTTGATTTGTTGGCTTGTTGGTTTCTTGGTTTGTTGGCTTGTTGGTTTGTTGGTTTGTTGGTTTGTTGGTTTGTTGGCTTGTTGGTTTGTTGGCTTGTTGGTTTGTTGGTTTGTTGGTTTGTTGGCTTGTTGGTTTGTTAGTTTGTTGGTTTGTTGGCTTGTTGGCTTGTTGGTTTGTTGGTTTGTTGGTTTGTTAGTTTGTTGGTTTGTTGGTTTGTCGGTTTGTTGATTTGTTGGCTTGTTGGCTTGTTGGTTTGTTGCTTTGTTGGCTTGTTGGTTTGTTAGTTTGTTGGTTTGTTGGTTTGTTGGTTTGTTGGTTTGTTGGTTTGTTGGTTTATTTGTTTGTTGGTTTGTTGGCTTGTTGGTTTGTTGGTTTGTTGGTTTGTTGGCTTGTTGGTTTGTTGGTTTGTTGGCTTGTTGGTTTGTTGGTTTGTTGGTTTGTTGGCTTGTTGGTTTGTTGGTTTGTTGGCTTGTTGGTATGTTGGTTTGTTGGTTTGCTGGCTTGTTGGTTTGTTGGTTTGTTGGCTTGTTGGTTTGTTGGTTTGTTGGTTTGTTGGTTTTTTGGTTTGTTGGTTTGTTGGTTTGTTGGCTTGTTGGCTTGTTGGTTTATTGGTTTGTTGGTTTGTTGGTTTGTTAGTTTGTTGGTTTGTTGGCTTGTTGGCTTGTTGGTTTGTTGGTTTGTTGGTTTGTTAGTTTGTTGGTTTGTTGGTTTGTCGGTTTGTTGATTTGTTGGCTTGTTGGTTTCTTGGTTTGTTGGCTTGTTGGTTTGTTGGTTTGTTGGTTTGTTGGTTTGTTGGCTTGTTAGTTTGTTGGTTTGTTGGCTTGTTGGTTTGTTGGTTTGTTGGTTTGTTGGCTTGTTGGTTTGTTGGTTTGTTGGCTTGTTGGCTTGTTGCTTTGTTCGTTTGATGGTTTGTTGGTTTGTTGGTTTTTTGGTTTGTTGGTTTGTTGGTTTGTTGGCTTGTTGGCTTGTTGGTTTGTTGGTTTGTTGGCTTGTTGGTTTGTTAGTTTGTTGGTTTGTTGGCTTGTTGGCTTGTTGGTTTGTTGGTTAGTTGGTTTGTTAGTTTGTTGGTTTGTTGGTTTGTCGGTTTGTTGATTTGTTGGCTTGTTGGTTTCTTGGTTTGTAGGCTTGTTGGTTTGTTGGTTTGTTGGTTTGTTGGTTTGTTGGCTTGTTGGTTTGTTGGTTTGTTGGCTTGTTGGTTTGTTGGTTTGTTGGTTTGTTGGCTTGTTGGTTTGTTAGTTTGTTGGCTTGTTGGCTTGTTGCTTTGTTCGTTTGATGGTTTGTTGGTTTGTTGGTTTTTTGGTTTGTTGTTTTGTTGGTTTGTTGGCTTGTTGGCTTGTTGGTTTGTTGTTTTGTTGCCTTGTTGGTTTGTTAGTTTGTTGGTTTGTTGGCTTGTTGATTTATTGGCTTGTTGGTTTGTTGGTCTGTTGGCTTGTTGGTTTGTTGGTTTGTTGGTTTGTTGGTTTGTTGGCTTGTTGGTTTGTTGGTTTGTTGGCTTGTTGGTGTGTTGGTTTGTTGGTTTGTTGGCTTGTTGGTTTGTTGGTTTGTTGTCTTGTTGGCTTGTTTCTTTGTTCGTTTGATGGTTTGTTGGTTTGTTGGTTTTTTGGTTTGTTGGTTTGTTGGTTTGTTGGCTTGTTGGTTTGTTGGTTTGTTGGCTTGTTGGTTTGTTAGTTTGTTGGTTTGTTGGTTTGTCGGTTTGTTGATTTGTTGGCTTGTTGGCTTGTTGGTTTCTTGGTTTGTTGGCTTGTTGGTTTGTTGGTTTGTTGGTTTGTTGTTTTGTTGGCTTGTTGGTTTTTTGGCTTGTTGGGGTGTTGGTTTGTTGGTTTGTTGGCTTGTTGGTTTGTTAGTTTGTTGGTTTGTTGGCTTGTTGGCTTGTTGGTTTGTTGGTTTGTTTGTTTGTTAGTTTGTTGGTTTGTTGGTTTGTCGGTTTGTTGATTTGTTGGCTTGTTGGTTTCTTGGTTTGTTGGCTTGTTGGTTTATTGGTTTGTTGGTTTGTTGGTTTGTTGGCTTGTTGGTTTGTTGGTTTGTTGGCTTGTTGGTTTGTTAGTTTGTTGGTTTGTTGGCTTGTTGGTTTGTTGGTTTGTTGTCTTGTTGGCTTTTTGCTTTGTTCGTTTGATGGTTTGTCGGTTTGTTGGTTTTTTGGTTTGTTGGTTTGTTGGTTTGTTGGCTTGTTGGCTTGTTGGTTTGTTGGTTTGTTGGCTTGTTGGTTTGTTAGTTTGTTGGTTTGTTGGCTTGTTGGCTTGTTGGTTTGTTGGTTTGTTAGTTTGTTGGTTTGTTGGTTTGTCGGTTTGTTGATTTGTTGGCTTGTTGGTTTCTTGGTTTGTTGGTTTGTTGGTTTGTTGGTTTGTTGGTTTGTTGGTTTGTTGGTTTGTTGGCTTGTTGGTTTGTTGTTTTGTTGGCTTGTTGGTTTGTTGGTTTGTTGGTTTGTTGGCTTGTTGGTTTGTTGGTTTGTTGGCTTGTTGGCTTGTTGCTTTGTTCGTTTGATGGTTTGATGGTTTGTTGGTTTTTTGGTTTGTTGGTTTGTTGGTTTGTTGGCTTGTTGGTTTGTTGGTTTGTTGGCTTGTTGGTTTGTTAGTTTGTTGGTTTCTTGGATTGTTGGCCTGTTGGTTTGTTGGTTTTTTGGTTTGTTGGTTTGTTGGTTTGTTGGTTTGTTGGTTTGTTGGTTTATTTGTTTGTTGGTTTGTTGGCTTGTTGGTTTGTTGGTTTGTTGGTTTGTTGGCTTGTTGGTTTGTTAGTTTGTTGGTTTGTTGGCTTGTTGGCTTGTTGGTTTGTTGGTTTGTTGGTTTGTTAGTTTGTTGGTTTGTTGGTTTGTCGGTTTGTTGATTTGTTGGCTTGTTGGTTTCTTGGTTTGTTGGCTTGTTGGTTTGTTGGTTTGTTGGTTTGTTGGTTTGTTGGCTTGTTGGTTTGTTGGTTTGTTGGCTTGTTGGTTTGTTGGTTTGTTGGTTTGTTGGCTTGTTGGTTTGTTGGTTTGTTGGCTTGTTGGCTTGTTGCTTTGTTCGTTTGATGGTTTGTTGGTTTGTTAGTTTTTTGGTTTGTTGGTTTGTTGGTTTGTTGGCTTGTTGGCTTGTTGGTTTGTTGGTTTGTTGGCTTGTTGGTTTGTTAGTTTGTTGGCTTGTTGGTTTGTTTGTTTGTTGGCTTGTTGGCTTGTTGCTTTGTTCGTTTGATGGTTTGTTGGTTTGTTGGTTTTTTGGTTTGTTGGTTTGTTGGTTTGTTGGCTTGTTGGCTTGTTGGTTTGTTGGGTTGTTGGCTTGTTGGTTTGTTAGTTTGTTGGTTTGTTGGTTTGTCGGTTTGTTGATTTGTTGGCTTGTTGGTTTCTTGGTTTGTTGGCTTGTTGGTTTGTTGGTTTGTTGGTTTGTTGGTTTGTTGGCTTGTTGGTTTGTTGGCTTGTTGGTTTGTTGGTTTGTTGGTTTGTTGGCTTGTTGGTTTGTTAGTTTGTTGGTTTGTTGGCTTGTTGGCTTGTTGGTTTGTTGGTTTGTTGGTTTGTTAGTTTGTTGGTTTGTTGGTTTTCGGTTTGTGGATTTGTTGGCTTGTTGGTTTCTTGGTTTGTTGGCTTGTTGGTTTGTTGGTTTGTTGGTTTGTTGGTTTGTTGGTTTGTTGGCTTGTTGGTTTGTTGGTTTGTTGGCTTGTTGGTTTGTTGGTTTGTTGGTTTGTTGGCTTGTTGGTTTGTTGGTTTGTTGGCTTGTTGGCTTGTTGCTTTGTTCGTTTGATGGTTTGTTGGTTTGTTGGTTTGTTGGTTTGTTGGCTTGTTGGTTTGTTGGTTTGTTGGCTTGTTGGTGTGTTGGTTTGTTGGTTTGTTGGCTTGTTGGTTTGTTGGTTTGTTGGCTTGTTGGCTTGTTTCTTTGTTCGTTTGTTGGTTTGTTGGTTTGTTGGTTTTTTGGTTTGTTGGTTTGTTGGTTTGTTGGCTTGTTGGTTTGTTGGTTTGTTGGCTTGTTAGTTTGTTGGTTTTGTTGGTTTGTCGGTTTGTTGATTTGTTGGCTTGTTGGCTTGTTGGTTTCTTGGTTTGTTGGCTTGTTAGTTTGTTGGTTTGTTGGTTTGTTGTTTTGTTGGCTTGTTGGTTTGTTGGCTTGTTGGGGTGTTGGTTTGTTGGTTTGTTGGCTTGTTGGTTTGTTAGTTTGTTGGTTTGTTGGCTTGTTGGCTTGTTGGTTTGTTGGTTTGTTTGTTTGTTAGTTTGTTGGTTTGTTGGTTTGTCGGTTTGTTGATTTGTTGGCTTGTTGGTTTCTTGGTTTGTTGGCTTGTTGGTTTATTGGTTTGTTGGTTTGTTGGTTTGTTGGCTTGTTGGTTTGTTGGTTTGTTGGCTTGTTGGTTTGTTAGTTTGTTGGTTTGTTGGCTTGTTGGTTTGTTGGTTTGTTGGCTTGTTGGCTTTTTGCTTTGTTCGTTTGATGGTTTGTCGGTTTGTTGGTTTTTTGGTTTGTTGGTTTGTTGGTTTGTTGGCTTGTTGGCTTGTTGGTTTGTTGGTTTGTTGGCTTGTTGGTTTGTTAGTTTGTTGGTTTGTTGGCTTGTTGGCTTGTTGGTTTGTTGGTTTGTTGGTTTGTTAGTTTGTTGGTTTGTTGGTTTGTCGGTTTGTTGATTTGTTGGCTTGTTGGTTTGTTGGCTTGTTGGTTTGTTGGTTTGTTGGTTTGTTGGCTTGTTGGTTTGTTGGTTTGTTGGCTTGTTGGCTTGTTGCTTTGTTCGTTTGATGGTTTGATGGTTTGTTGGTTTTTTGGTTTGTTGGTTTGTTGGTTTGTTGGCTTGTTGGTTTGTTGGTTTGTTGGCTTGTTGGTTTGTTAGTTTGTTGGTTTCTTGGATTGTTGGCCTGTTGGTTTGTTGGTTTTTTGGTTTGTTGGTTTGTTGGTTTGTTGGTTTGTTGGTTTGTTGGTTTATTTGTTTGTTGGTTTGTTGGCTTGTTGGTTTGTTGGTTTGTTGGTTTGTTGGCTTGTTGGTTTGTTAGTTTGTTGGTTTGTTGGCTTGTTGGCTTGTTGGTTTGTTGGTTTGTTGGTTTGTTAGTTTGTTGGTTTGTTGGTTTGTCGGTTTGTTGATTTGTTGGCTTGTTGGTTTATTGGTTTGTTGGCTTGTTGGTTTGTTGGTTTGTTGGTTTGTTGGTTTGTTGGCTTGTTGGTTTGTTGGTTTGTTGGCTTGTTGGTTTGTTGGTTTGTTGGTTTGTTGGCTTGTTGTTTTGTTGGTTTGTTGGCTTGTTGGCTTGTTGCTTTGTTCGTTTGATGGTTTGTTGGTTTGTTAGTTTTTTGGTTTGTTGGTTTGTTGGTTTGTTGGCTTGTTGGCTTGTTGGTTTGTTGGTTTGTTGGCTTGTTGGTTTGTTGGTTTGTTGGCTTGTTGGTTTGTTGGTTTGTTGGCTTGTTGGCTTGTTGCTTTGTTCGTTTGATGGTTTGTTGGTTTGTTGGTTTTTTGGTTTGTTGGTTTGTTAGTTTGTTGGTTTGTTGGTTTGTCGGCTTGTTGATTTGTTGGCTTGTTGGTTTCTAGGTTTGTTGGCTTGTTGGTTTGTTGGATTGTTGGTTGGTTGGTTTGTTGGCTTTTTGCTTTGTTCGTTTGATGGTTTGTTGGTTTGTTGGTTTTTTGGTTTGTTGGTTTGTTGGTTTGTTGGCTTGTTGGCTTGTTGGTTTGTTGGTTTGTTGGCTTGTTGGTTTGTTAGTTTGTTGGTTTGTTGGCTTGTTGGCTTGTTGGTTTGTTGGTTTGTTGGTTTGATAGTTTGTTGGTTTGTTGGTTTGTCGGTTTGTTGATTTGTTGGCTTGTTGGTTTCTTGGTTTGTTGGTTTGTTGGTTTGTTGGTTTGTTGGGTTGTTGGTTTGTTGGTTTATTGGCTTGTTGGTTTGTTGGTTTGTTGGCTTGTTGGTTTGCTGGTTTGTTGGCTTGTTGGCTTGTTGGTTTGTTGGTTTGTTGGCTTGTTGGCTTGTTGCTTTGTTCGTTTGATGGTTTGATGGTTTGTTGGTTTTTTGGTTTGTTGGTTTGTTGGTTTGTTGGCTTGTTGGTTTGTTGGTTTGTTGGCTTGTTGGTTTGTTAGTTCGTTGGTTTCTTGGATTGTTGGCCTGTTGGTTTGTTGGTTTTTTGGTTTGTTGGTTTGTTGGTTTGTTGGTTTGTTGGTTTGTTGGTTTATTTGTTTGTTGGTTTGTTGGCTTGTTGGTTTGTTGGTTTGTTGGTTTGTTGGCTTGTTGGTTTGTTAGTTTGTTGGTTTGTTGGCTTGTTGGCTTGTTGGTTTGTTGGTTTGTTGGTTTGTTAGTTTGTTGGTTTGTTGGTTTGTCGGTTTGTTGATTTGTTGGCTTGTTGGTTTCTTGGTTTGTTGGCTTGTTGGTTTGTTGGTTTGTTGGTTTGTTGGTTTGTTGGCTTGTTGGTTTGTTGGTTTGTTGGCTTGTTGGTTTGTTGGTTTGTTGGCTTGTTGGCTTGTTGCTTTGTTCGTTTGATGGTTTGTTGGTTTGTTAGTTTTTTGGTTTGTTGGTTTGTTGGTTTGTTGGCTTGTTGGCATGTTGGTTTGTTGGTTTGTGGGCTTGTTGGCTTGTTGGTTTGTTAGTTTGTTGGTTTGTTGGCTTGTTGGCTTGTTGGTTTGTTGGTTTGTTGGTTTGTTAGTTTGTTGGTTTGTTGGTTTGTCGGTTTGTTGATTTGTTGGCTTGTTGGTTTCTTGGTTTGTTGGCTTGTTGGTATGTTGGTTTGTTGGTTTGTTGGCTTGTTGGTTTGTTGGTTTGTTGGCTTGTTGGTTTGTTGGTTTGTTGGTTTGTTGGTTTGTTGGTTTGTTGGTTTGTTGGCTTGTTGGTTTGTTAGTTTGTTGGTTTGTTGGCTTGTTGGCTTGTTGGTTTGTTGGTTTGTTGGTTTGTTAGTTTGTTGGTTTGTTGGTTTGTCGGTTTGTTGATTTGTTGGCTTGTTGGTTTCTTGGTTTGTTGGCTTGTTGGTTTGTTGGTTTGTTGGTTTGTTGGTTTGTTGGCTTGTTGGTTTGTTGGTTTGTTGGCTTGTTGGTTTGTTGGTTTGTTGGTTTGTTGGCTTGTTGGTTTGTTGGTTTGTTGGCTTGTTGGCTTGTTGCTTTGTTCGTTTGATGGTTTGTTGGTTTGTTAGTTTTTTGGTTTGTTGGTTTGTTGGTTTGTTGGCTTGTTGGCTTGTTGGTTTGTTGGTTTGTTGGCTTGTTGGCTTGTTGGTTTGTTAGTTTGTTGGTTTGTTGGCTTGTTGGCTTGTTGGTTTGTTGGTTTGTTGGTTTGTTAGTTTGTTGGTTTGTTGGTTTGTTGGTTTGTCGATTTGTTGATTTGTTGGCTTGTTGGTTTCTTGGTTTGTTGGCTTGTTGGTATGTTGGTTTGTTGGTTTGTTGGCTTGTTGGTTTGTTGGTTTGTTGGCTTGTTGGTTTGTTGGTTTGTTGGTTTGTTGGCTTGTTGGTTTGTTGGTTTGTTGGCTTGTTGGCTTGTTGCTTTGTTCGTTTGATGGTTTGTTGGTTTGTTGGTTTTTTGGTTTGTTGGTTTGTTGGTTTGTTGGCTTGTTGGCTTGTTGGTTTGTTGGGTTGTTGGCTTGTTGGTTTGTTAGTTTGTTTGTTTGTTGGTTTGTCGGTTTGTTGATTTGTTGGCTTGTTGGTTTCTTGGTTTGTTGGCTTGTTGGTTTGTTGGTTTGTTGGTTTGTTGGTTTGTTGGCTTGTTGGTTTGTTGGCTTGTTGGCTTGTTGGTTTGTTGGTTTGTTGGCTTGTTGGTTTGTTAGTTTGTTGGTTTGTTGGCTTGTTGGCTTGTTGGTTTGTTGGTTTGTTGGTTTGTTAGTTTGTTGGTTTGTTGGTTTATCGGTTTGTTGATTTGTTGGCTTGTTGGTTTCTTGGTTTGTTGGCTTGTTGGTTTGTTGGTTTGTTGGTCGGTTGGTTTGTTGGCTTGTTGACTTGTTGGTTTGTTGGCTTGTTGGTATGTTGGTTTGTTGGTTTGTTGGCTTGTTGGTTTGTTGGTTTGTTGGCTTGTTGGCTTGTTGCTTTGTTCGTTTGATGGTTTGTTGGTTTGTTGGTTTTTTGGTTTGTTGGTTTGTTAGTTTGTTGGCTTGCTGGCTTGTTGGTTTGTTGTTTTGTTGGCTTGTTGGTTTGTTAGTTTGTTGGTTTATTGGCTTGTTGGCTTGTTGGTTTGTTGGTTTGTTGGTTTGTTAGTTTGTTGGTTTGTTGGTTTGTCGGTTTGTTGATTTGTTGGCATGTTGGTTTCTTGGTTTGTGGGCTTGTTGGGTTGTTGGTTTGTTGGTTTGTTGGTTTGTTGGCTTGTTGGTTTGTTGGTTTGTTGGCTTGTTGGTTTGTTTGTTTGTTGGTTTCTTGGTTTGTTGGCTTGTTGGCTTGTTGGTTTGTTGGTTTGTTGGTTTGTTAGTTTGTTGGTTTGTTGGTTTGTCGGTTTGTTGATTTGTTAGCTTGTTGGTTTCTTGGTTTGTTGGCTTGTTGGTTTGTTGGTTTGTTGGTTTGTTGGTTTGTTGGCTTGTTGGTTTGTTGGTTTGTTGGCTTGTTGGTTTGTTGGTTTGTTGGTTTGTTGGCTTGTTGGTTTGTTGGTTTGTTGGCTTGTTGGCTTGTTGCTTTGTTCGTTTGATGGTTTGTTGGTTTGTTGGTTTTTTCGTTTGTTGTTTTGTTGGTTTGTTGGCTTGTTGGCTTGTTGGTTTGTTGGTTTGTTGGCTTGTTGGTTTGTTAGTTTGTTGGTTTGTTGTCTTGTTAGCTTGTTGGTTTGTTGGTTTGTTGGTTTGTTAGTTTGTTGGTTTGTTGGTTTGTCGGTTTGTTGATTTGTTGGCTTGTTGGTTTGTTGGTTTGTTGGCTTGTTGGTTTGTTGGTTTGTTGGTTTGTTGGTTTGTTGGCTTGTTGGTTTGTTGGTTTGTTGGCTTGTTGGTTTGTTGGTTTGTTGGTTTGTTGGTTTGTTGGCTTGTTGGTTTGTTGGTTTGTTGGCTTGTTGGCTTGTTGCTTTGTTCGTTTGATGGTTTGTTGGTTTGTTGGTTTTTTGGTTTGTTGGTTTGTTGGTTTGTTGGCTTGTTGGTTTGTTGGTTTGTTGGCTTGTTGGTTTGTTAGTTTGTTGGTTTGTTGGTTTGTCGGTTTGTTGATTTGTTGGCTTGTTGGCTTGTTGGTTTCTTGGTTTGTTGGCTTGTTGGTTTGTTGGTTTGTTGGTTTGTTGTTTTGTTGGCTTGTTGGTTTGTTGGCTTGTTGGGGTGTTGGTTTGTTGGTTTGTTGGCTTGTTGGTTTGTTAGTTTGTTGGTTTGTTGGCTTGTTGGCTTGTTGGTTTGTTGGTTTGTTGGTTTGTTAGTTTGTTGGTTTGTTGGTTTGTCGGTTTGTTGATTTGTTGGCTTGTTGGTTTCTTGGTTTGTTGGCTTGGTGGGTTATTGGTTTGTTGGTTTGTTGGTTTGTTGGCTTGTTGGTTTGTTGGTTTGTTGGCTTGTTGGTTTGTTGGTTTGTTGTTTTGTTGGCTTGTTGGTTTGTTGGTTTGTTGGCTTGTTGGCTTGTTGCTTTGTTCGTTTGATGGTTTGTTGGTTTGTTGGTTTTTTGGTTTGTTGGTTTGTTGGTTTTTGGCTTATTGGCTTGTTGGTTAGTTGGTTTGTTGGCTTGTTGGTTTGTTAGTTTGTTGGTTTGTTGGCTTGTTGGCTTGTTGGTTTGTTGGTTTGTTGGTTTGTTAGTTTGTTGGTTTGTTGGTTTGTCGGTTTGTTGATTTGTTGGCTTGTTTGTTTCTTGGTTTGTTGGTTTGTTGGTTTGTTGGTTTGTTGGTTTGTTGGTTTGTTGGCTTGTTGGTTTGTTGGTTTGTTGGCTTGTTGGTTTGTTGGTTTGTTGGCTTGTTGGTTTGTTGGTTTGTTGGCTTGTTGGTTTGTTAGTTTGTTGGTTTCTTGGATTGTTGGCCTGTTGGTTTCTTGGTTTTTTGGTTTGTTGGTTTGTTGGTTTGTTGGTTTATTTGTTTGTTGGTTTGTTGGCTTGTTGGTTTGTTGGTTTGCTGGCTTGTTGGTTTGTTAGTTTGTTGGTTTGTTGGCTTGTTGGCTTGTTGGTTTGTTGGTTTGTTGGTTTGTTAGTTTCTTGGTTTGTTGGTTTGTCGGTTTGTTGATTTGTTGGCTTGTTGGTTTCTTGGTTTGTTGGCTTGTTGGTTTGTTGGTTTGTTGGTTTGTTGGTTTGTTGGCTTGTTGGTTTGTTGGTTTGTTGGCTTGTTGGCTTGTTGCTTTGTTCGTTTGATGGTTTGTTGGTTTGTTAGTTTTTTGGTTTGTTGGTTTGTTGGTTTGTTGGCTTGTTGGCTTGTTGGTTTGTTGGTTTGTTGGCTTGTTGGTTTGTTAGTTTGTTGGTTTGTTGGCTTGTTGGCTTGTTGGTTTGTTGGTTTGTTGGTTTGTTAGTTTGTTGGTTTGTTGGTTTGTCGGTTTGTTGATTTGTTGGCTTGTTGGTTTCTTGGTTTGTTGGCTTGTTGGTTTGTTGGTTTGTTGGTTTGTTGGTTTGTTGGCTTGTTGGTTTGTTGGTTTGTTGGCTTGTTGGTTTGTTGGTTTGTTGGTTTGTTGGCTTGTTGGTTTGTTGGTTTGTTGGCTTGTTGGCTTGTTGCTTTGTTCGTTTGATGGTTTGTTGGTTTGTTGGTTTTTTGGTTTGTTGGTTTGTTGGTTTGTTGGCTTGTTGGCTTGTTGGTTTGTTGGTTTGTTGGCTTGTTGGTTTGTTATTTTGTTGGGTTGTTGGTTTGTCGGTTGTTGATTTGTTGGCTTGTTGGTTTCTAGGTTTGTTGGCTTGTTGGTTTGTTGGTTTGTTGGTTTGTTGGTTTGTTGGCTTGTTGGTTTGTTGGCTTGTTGGCTTGTTAGTTTGTTGGTTTGTTGGCTTGTTGGTTTGTTAGTTTGTTGGTTTGTTGGCTTGTTTTCTTGTTGGTTTGTTGGTTTGTTGGTTTGTTAGTTTGTTGGTTTGTTGGTTTGTCGGTTTGTTGATTTGTTGGCTTGTTGGTTTCTTGGTTTTTTGGCTTGTTGGTTTGTTGGTTTGTTGGTTTGTTGGCTTATTGGCTTGTTGATTTGTTGGTTTGTTGGCTTGTTGGTTTGTTGGTTTGTTAGTTTGTTGGCTTGTAGGTTTGTTGGTTTGTTGGCTTGTTGGCTTGTTGCTTTGTTCGTTTGATGGTTTGTTGATTTGTTGGTTTTTTGGTTTGTTGGTTTGTTGGTTTGTTGGCTTGTTGGCTTGTTGGTTTGTTGTTTTGTTGGCTTGTTGGTTTGTTAGTTTGTTGGTTTGTTGGCTTGTTGGCTTGTTGGGTTGTTGGTTTGTTGGTTTGTTAGTTTGTTGGTTTGTTGGTTTGTCGGTTTGTTGATTTGTTGGCTTGTTGGTTTCTTGGTTTGTTGGCTTGTTGGTTTGTTGGTTTGTTGGTTTGTTGGTTTGTTGGCTTGTTGGTATGTTGGTTTGTTGGCTTGTTGGTTTGTTGGTTTGTTGGTTTGTTGGCTTGTTGGTTTGTTGATTTGTTGGCTTGTTGGCTTGTTGCTTTGTTCGTTTGATGGTTTGTTGGTTTGTTGGTTTTTTGGTTTGTTGGTTTGTTGGCTTGTTGGTTTGTTAGTTTGTTGGTTTGTTGGATTGTTGGCTTGTTGGTTTGTTGGTTTTTTGGTTTGTTGGTTTGTTGGTTTGTTGGTTTGTTGGTTTGTTGGTTTATTTGTCTGTTGGTTTGTTGGCTTGTTGGTTTGTTGGTTTGTTGGTTTGTTGGCTTGTTGGTTTGTTGGTTTTTTGGTTTTTTGGTTTGTTGGTTTGTTGGTTTGTTGGTTTGTTTGTTTGTTGGTTTATTTGTTTGTTGGTTTGTTGGTTTGTTGGTTTGTTGGTTTGTTGGCTTGTTGGTTTGTTGGCTTGTTGGCTTGTTGGTTTGTTGGTTTGTTGGCTTGTTGGTTACTTAGTTTGTTGGTTTGTTGGCATGTTGGTTTGTTGGTTTGTTGGTTTGTTGGCTTGTTGGTTTGTTGGTTTTTTGGCTTGTTGGCTTGTTGGTTTGTTGGTTTGTTGGTTTGTTGGCTTGTTGGTTTGTTGCTTTGTTGGCTTGTTGGTTTGTTAGTTTGTTGGTTTGTTGGTTTGTTGGTTTGTTGGTTTATTTATTTGTTGATTTGTTGGCTTGTTGGTTTGTTGGTTTGTTGGTTTGTTGGCTTGTTGGTTTGTTGGTTTGTTGGCTTGTTGGTTTGTTGGTTTGTTGGTTTGTTGGCTTGTTGGTTTGTTGATTTGTTGGCTTGTTGGTTTGTTGGTTTGTTGGTTTGCTGGTTTGTTGGTTTGTTGGTTTGTTGGCTTGTTGGCTTGTTGCTTTGTTCGTTTGATGGTTTGTTGGTTTGTTGGTTTTTTGGTTTGTTGGTTTGTTGGCTTGTTGGCTTGTTGGTTTGTTGGTTTGTTGGCTTGTTGGTTTGTTAGTTTGTTGGTTTGTTGGCTTGTTGGCTTGTTGGTTTGTTGGTTTGTTGGTTTGTTAGTTTGTTGGTTTGTTGGTTTGTCGGTTTGTTGATTTGTTGGCTTGTTGGTTTCTTGGTTTGTTGGCTTGTTGGTTTGTTGGTTTGTTGGTTTATTGGTTTGTTGGCTTGTTGGTTTGTTGGCTTGTAGGTTTGTTGGTTTGTTGGTTTGTTGGCTTGTTGGTTTGTTGGTTTGTTGGCTTGTTGGCTTGTTGCTTTGTTCGTTTGACGGTTTGTTGGTTTGTTGGTTTGTTGGCTTGTTGTCTTGTTGGTTTGTTGGTTTGTTGGCTTGTTGGTTTGTTAGTTTGTTGGTTTGTTGGCTTGTTGGCTTGTTGGTTTGTTGGTTTGTTGGTTTGTTAGTTTGTTGGTTTGTTGGTTTGTCGGTTTGTTGATTTGTTGGTTTGTTGGTTTCTTGGTTTGTTGGCTTGTTGGTTTGTTGGTTTGTTGGTTTGTTGGTTTGTTGGCTTGTTGGTTTGTTGGTTTTTTGGCTTGTTGGTTTGTTGGTTTGTTGGTTTGTTGGCTTGTTGGTTTGTTGGTTTGTTGGCTTGTTGGCTTGTTGCTTTGTTCGTTTGATGGTTTATTGGTTTGTTGGTTTTTTGGTTTGTTGGTTTGTTGGTTTGTTGGTTTGTTGGCTTGTTGGCTTGTTGGTTTGTTGGTTTGTTGGCTTGTTGGTTTGTTAGTTTGTTGGTTTGTTGGTTTGTCGGTTTGTTGATTTGTTGGCTTGTTGGTTTCTTGGTTTGTTGGCTTGTTGGTTTGTTGGTTTGTTGGTTTGTTGGTTTGTTGGCTTGTTGATTTGTTGGCTTGTTGGCTTGTTGGTTTGTTGGTTTGTTGGCTTGTTGGTTTGTTAGTTTGTTGGTTTGTTGGCTTGTTGGCTTGTTGGTTTGTTGGTTTGTTGGTTTGTTAGTTTGTTAGTTTGTTGGTTTGTTGGTTTGTCGGTTTGTTGATTTGTTGGCTTGTTGGTTTCTTGGTTTGTTGGCTTGTTGGTTTGTTGGTTTGTTGGTTTGTTGGTTTGTTGGCTTGTTGGTTTGTTGGTTTGTTGGCTTGTTGGTTTGTTGGTTTGTTGGTTTGTTGGCTTGTTGGTTTGTTGGTTTGTTGGCTTGTTGGCTTGTTGCTTTGTTCGTTTGATGGTTTGTTGGTTTGTTGGTTTTTTGATTTGTTGGTTTGTTGGTTTGTTGGCTTGTTGGCTTGTTGGTTTGTTGGTTTGTTGGCTTGTTCGTTTGTTAGTTTGTTGGTTTGTTGGCTTGTTGGCTTGTTGGTTTGTTGGTTTGTTGGTTTGTTGGTTTGTTAGTTTGTTAGTTTGTTGGTTTGTTGGTTTGTCGGTTTGTTGATTTGTTGGCTTGTTGGTTTCTTGGTTTGTTGGCTTGTTGGTTTGTTGGTTAGTTTGTTTGTTTGTTTGTTGGCTTGTTGGTTTGTTGGTTGGTTGGCTTGTTGGTTTGTTGGTTTGTTGGTTTGTTGGCTTGTTGGTTTGTTGGTTTGTTGGCTTGTTGGCTTGTTGCTTTGTTCGTTTGATGGTTTGTTGGTTTGTTGGTTTTTTGGTTTGTTGGTTTGTTGGCTTGTTGGCTTGTTGGCTTGGTGGTTTGTTGGTTTGTTGGCTTGTTGGTTTGTTAGTTTGTTGGTTTGTTGGATTGTTGGCTTGTTGGTTTGTTGGTTTTTTGGTTTGTTGGTTTGTTGGTTTGTTGGTTTGTTGGTTTGTTGCTTTATTTGTTTGTTGGTTTGTTGGTTTGTTGGCTTGTTGGTTTGTTGGTTTGTTGGTTTGTTGGCTTGTTGGTTTGTTAGTTTTTTGGTTTTTTGGTTTGTTGGTTTGTTGGTTTGTTGGTTTGTTGGTTTGTTGGTTTGTTGGTTTATTTGTTTGTTGGTTTGTTAGTTTGTTGGGATGTTGGTTTGTTGGCTTGTTGGTTTGTTGGTTTGTTGGCTTGTTGGCTTGTTGGTTTGTTGGTTTGTTGGCTTGTTGGTTACTTAGTTTGTTGGTTTGTTGGCATGTTGGTTTGTTGGTTTGTTGGTTTGTTGGCTTGTTGGTTTGTTGGTTTGTTGGCTTGTTGGCTTGTTGGCTTGTTGGTTTGTTGGTTTGTTGGTTTGTTGGCTTGTTGGTTTGTTGCTTTGTTGGCTTGTTGGTTTGTTAGTTTGTTGGTTTGTTGGTTTGTTGGTTTGTTGGTTTGTTGGTTTGTTGGTTTATTTGTTTGTTGGTTTGTTGGCTTGTTGGTTTGTTGGTTTGTTGGTTTGTTGGCTGGTTGGTTTGTTGGTTTGTTGGCTTGTTGGCTTGTTGGTTTGTTGGTTTGTTGGCTTTTTGGCTTGTTGGTTTGTTGGTTTGTTGGTTTGTTGGTTTGTTGGTTTGTTGGCTTGTTGGTTTGTTGGTTTGTTGGCTTGTTGGTTTGTTGGTTTGTTGGTTTGTTGGCTTGTTGGCTTGTTGGTTTGTTGGTTTGTTAGCTTGTTGGTTTGTTGGTTTTTTGGTTTGTTGGCTTGTTGGCTTGTTGCTTTGTCGGTTTGTTGGTTTGTTGGCTTGTTGGCTTGTTGGTTTGTTAGTTTGTTGGCTTTTTGGTTACTTGGTTTGTTGGTTTGTTGGTTTGTTGGCTTGTTGGTTTGTTGGTTTTTTGGTTTGTTGGTTTATTTGTTTGTTGGTTTGTTGGCTTGTTGGTTTGTTGGTTTGTTGGTTTGTTGGCTTGTTGGTTTGTTGGCTTGTTGGCTTGTTGGTTTGTTGGTTTGTTAGCTTGTTGGCTTGTTGGTTTGTTGGTTTGTTGGTTTTTTGGTTTGTTAGTTTGTTGGTTGGTTGGTTTGTTGGTTTGTTGGTTTATTTGTTTGTTGGTTTGTTGGCTTGTTGATTTGTTGGTTTGTTGGTTTGTTGGCTTGTTGGTTTGTTGGTTTGTTGGCTTCTTGGCTTGTTGCTTTGTTGGTTTGTTGGTTTGTTGGCTTGTTGGCTTGTTGGTTTGTTAGTTTGTTGGCTTTTTGGTTACTTATTTCGTTGGTTTGTCGGTTTGTTGGCTTGTTGGTTTGTTGGCTTGTTGGTTTGTTGGTTTGTTGGCTTGTTGGCTTGTTGGCTTGTTGGTTTGTTGGTTTGTTGGTTTGTTGGTTTGTGGGTTTGTTGGTTTGTTGGTTTGTTGGTTTGTTGGTTTGTTGGTCTGTTGGTTTGTGGGCTTGTTGGTTTGTTGGTTTGTTGGCTTGTTGGCTTGTTGGTTTGTTGGTTTGTTGGCTTGTTGGTTTGTTAGTTTGTTGGTTTGTTGGCTTGTTGGTTTGTTGGCTTTTTGGTTACTTGGTTTGTTGGTTTGTTGGCTTGTTGGCTTTTGGTTTGTTGGTTTGTTGGTTTGTTAGTTTGTTGGTTTGTTGGCTTGTTGTCTTGTTGGTTTGTTGGTTTGTTGGTTTGTTTGTTTGTTGGTTTGTTGGTTTTTTGGTTTGTTGGTTTGTTGGTTTGTTGGCTTGTTGGCTTGTTGGTTTGTTGGTTTGTTGGCCTGTTGGTTTGTTAGTTTTTTGGTTTGTTGGCTTGTTGGTTTGTTGGTTTGTTGGTTTTTTGGTTTGTTGGTTTGTTGGTTTGTTGGTTTGTTGGTTTGTTGGTTTATTTGTTTGTTGGTTTGTTGGCTTGTTGGTTTGTTGGTTTGTTGGTTTGTTGGCTTGTTGGTTTGTTGGTTTGTTGGTTTTTTGGTTTGTTGGTTTGTTGGTTTGTTGGTTTGTTGGTTTGTTGGTTTATTTGTTTGTTGGTTTGTTGGCCTGTTGGTTTGTTGGTTTGTTGGTTTGGTGGTTTGTTGGTTTGTTGGTTTGTTGATTTGTTGGCTTGTTGGCTTGTTGGTTTGTTGGTTTGTTGGCTTGTTGGTTACCTAGTTTGTTTGTTTGTTGGCATGTTGGTTTGTTGGTTTGTTGGTCTGTTGGCTTGTTGGTTTGTTGGTTTGTTGGCTTGTTGGCTTGTTGGTTTGTTGGTTTGTTGGTTTGTTGGTTTGTTGGCTTGTTGGTTTGTTGCTTTGTTGGCTTGTTGGTTTGTTGGTTTATTGCTTTGTTGGCTTGTTGGTTTGTTAGTTTGTTGGCTTTTTGGTTACTTGGTTTGTTGGTTTGTTGGCATGTTGGTTTCTTGGTTTGTTGGTTTGTTGGCTTGTTGGTTTGTTGGTTTGTTGGTTTGTTGGCTTGTTAGCTTGTTGGTTTGCTGGTTTGTTGGTATGTTGGCTTGTTGGCTTGTTGGTTTGTTGGTTTTTTGGTTTGTTGGTTTGTTGGTTTGTTGGTTTGTTGGTTTGTTGGTTTGTTGGTTTGTTGGTTTATTTGTTTGTTGGTTTGTTGGCTTGTTGGTTTGTTGGTTTGTTGGTTTGTTGGCTTGTTGGTTTGTTGGTTTGTTGGTTTTCTGGTTTGTTGGTTTGTTGGTTTGTTGGTTTGTTGGTTTGTTGGTTTGTTGGTTTATTTGTTTGTTGGTTTGTTGGTTTGTTGGTTTGTTGGTTTGTTGGTTTTTTGGTTTATTTGTTTGTTGGTTTGTTGGCTTGTTGGTTTGTTGGTTTGTTGGTTTGTCGGTTTGTTGGTTTGTTGGCTTGTTGGTTTGTTGGTTTGTTGGTTTGTTGGTTTGTTGGCTTGTTGGTTTGTTGGTTTGTTGGCTTGTTGGCTTGTTGCTTTGTTCGTTTGATGGTTTGTTGGTTTGTTAGTTTTTTGGTTTGTTGGTTTGTTGGTTTGTTGGCTTGTTGGCTTGTTGGTTTGTTGGTTTGTTGGCTTGTTGGTTTGTTAGTTTGTTGGTTTGTTGGCTTGTTGGCTTGTTGGTTTGTTGGTTTGTTGGTTTGTTAGTTTGTTGGTTTGTTGGTTTGTCGGTTTGTTGATTTGTTGGCTTGTTGGTTTCTTGGTTTGTTGGCTTGTTGGTTTGTTGGTTTGTTGGTTTGTTGGTTTGTTGGCTTGTTGGTTTGTTGGTTTGTTGGCTTGTTGGTTTGTTGGTTTGTTGGTTTGTTGGCTTGTTGGTTTGTTGGTTTGTTGGCTTGTTGGCTTGTTGCTTTGTTCGTTTGATGGTTTGTTGGTTTGTTGGTTTTTTGGTTTGTTGGTTTGTTGGTTTGTTGGCTTGTTGGCTTGTTGGTTTGTTGGTTTGTTGGCTTGTTGGTTTGTTATTTTGTTGGTTTGTTGGTTTGTCGGTTTGTTGATTTGTTGGCTTGTTGGTTTCTTGGTTTGTTGGCTTGTTGGTTTGTTGGTTTGTTGGTTTGTTGGTTTGTTGGCTTGTTAGTTTGTTGGCTTGTTGGCTTGTTAGTTGTTGGTTTGTTGGCTTGTTGGTTTGTTAGTTTGTTGGTTTGTTGGCTTGTTGGCTTGTTGGTTTGTTGGTTTGTTGGTTTGTTAGTTTGTTGGTTTGTTGGTTTGTCGGTTTGTTGATTTGTTGGCTTGTTGGTTTCTTGGTTTTTTGGCTTGTTGGTTTGTTGGTTTGTTGGTTTGTTGGTTTATTGGCTTGTTGATTTGTTGGTTTGTTGGCTTGTTGGTTTGTTGGTTTGTTGGTTTGTTGGCTTGTAGGTTTGTTGGTTTGTTGGCTTTTTGGCTTGTTGCTTTGTTCGTTTGATGGTTTGTTGATTTGTTGGTTTTTTGGTTTGTTGGTTTGTTGGTTTGTTGGCTTGTTGGCTTGTTGGTTTGTTGTTTTGTTGGCTTGTTGGTTTGTTAGTTTGTTGGTTTGTTGGCTTGTTGGCTTGTTGGTTTGTTGGTTTGTTGGTTTGTTAGTTTGTTGGTTTGTTGGTTTGTCGGTTTGTTGATTTGTTGGCTTGTTGGTTTCTTGGTTTGTTGGCTTGTTGGTTTGTTGGTTTGTTGGTTTGTTGGTTTGTTGGCTTGTTGGTATGTTGGTTTGTTGGCTTGTTGGTTTGTTGGTTTGTTGGTTTGTTGGCTTGTTGGTTTGTTGATTTGTTGGCTTGTTGGCTTGTTGCTTTGTTCGTTTGATGGTTTGTTGGTTTGTTGGTTTTTTGGTTTGTTGGTTTGTTGGCTTGTTGGTTTGTTAGTTTGTTAGTTTGTTGGATTGTTGGCTTGTTGGTTTGTTGGTTTTTTGGTTTGTTGGTTTGTTGGTTTGTTGGTTTGTTGGTTTGTTGGTTTATTTGTTTGTTGGTTTGTTGGCTTGTTGGTTTGTTGGTTTGTCGGTTTGTTGGTTTGTTGGCTTGTTGGTTTGTTGGTTTGTTGGTTTGTTGGTTTGTTGGCCTGTTGGTTTGTTGGTTTGTTGGCTTGTTGGCTTGTTGCTTTGTTCGTTTGATGGTTTGTTGGTTTGTTAGTTTTTTGGTTTGTTGGTTTGTTGGTTTGTTGGTTTGTTGGTTTGTTGGCTTGTTGGTTTGTTGGCTTGTTGGTTTGTTGGTTTGTTGGTTTGTTGGCTTGTTGGTTTGTTGGTTTGTTGGCTTGTTGGCTTGTTGCTTTGTTCGTTTGATGGTTTGTTGGTTTGTTGGTTTTTTGGTTTGTTGGTTTGTTGGTTTGTTGGCTTGTTGGCTTGTTGGTTTGTTGGTTTGTTGGCTTGTTGGTTTGTTATTTTGTTGGTTTGTTGGTTTGTCGGTTTGTTGATTTGTTGGCTTGTTGGTTTCTTGGTTTGTTGGCTTGTTGGTTTGTTGGTTTGTTGGTTTGTTGGTTTGTTGGCTTGTTGGTTTGTTGGCTTGTTGGCTTGTTAGTTGTTGGTTTGTTGGCTTGTTGGTTTGTTAGTTTGTTGGTTTGTTGGCTTGTTGGCTTGTTGGTTTGTTGGTTTGTTGGTTTGTTAGTTTGTTGGTTTGTTGGTTTGTCGGTTTGTTGATTTGTTGGCTTGTTGGTTTCTTGGTTTTTTGGCTTGTTGGTTTGTTGGTTTGTTGGTTTGTTGGTTTATTGGCTTGTTGATTTGTTGGTTTGTTGGCTTGTTGGTTTGTTGGTTTGTTGGTTTGTTGGCTTGTAGGTTTGTTGGTTTGTTGGCTTTTTGGCTTGTTGCTTTGTTCGTTTGATGGTTTGTTGATTTGTTGGTTTTTTGGTTTGTTGGTTTGTTGGTTTGTTGGCTTGTTGGCTTGTTGGTTTGTTGTTTTGTTGGCTTGTTGGTTTGTTAGTTTGTTGGTTTGTTGGCTTGTTGGCTTGTTGGTTTGTTGGTTTGTTGGTTTGTTAGTTTGTTGGTTTGTTGGTTTGTCGGTTTGTTGATTTGTTGGCTTGTTGGTTTCTTGGTTTGTTGGCTTGTTGGTTTGTTGGTTTGTTGGTTTGTTGGTTTGTTGGCTTGTTGGTATGTTGGTTTGTTGGCTTGTTGGTTTGTTGGTTTGTTGGTTTGTTGGCTTGTTGGTTTGTTGATTTGTTGGCTTGTTGGCTTGTTGCTTTGTTCGTTTGATGGTTTGTTGGTTTGTTGGTTTTTTGGTTTGATGGTTTGTTCGCTTGTTGGTTTGTTAGTTTGTTAGTTTGTTGGATTGTTGGCTTGTTGGTTTGTTGGTTTTTTGGTTTGTTGGTTTGTTGGTTTGTTGGTTTGTTGGTTTGTTGGTTTTTTGGTTTGATGGTTTGTTCGCTTGTTGGTTTGTTAGTTTGTTAGTTTGTTGGATTGTTGGCTTGTTGGTTTGTTGGTTTGTTGGTTTTTTGGTTTGTTGGTTTGTTGGTTTGTTGGTTTGTTGGTTTGTTGGTTTATTTGTTTGTTGGTTTGTGTTGGCTTGTTGGTTTGTTGGTTTGTTGGTTTGTTGGCTTGTTGGTTTGTTGGTTTTTTGGTTTTTTGGTTTGTTGGTTTGTTGGTTTGTTGGTTTGTTTGTTTGTTGGTTTATTTGTTTGTTGGTTTGTTGGTTTGTTGGTTTGTTGGTTTGTTGGCTTGTTGGTTTGTTGGCTTGTTGGCTTGTTGGTTTGTTGGTTTGTTGGCTTGTTGGTTACTTAGTTTGTTGGTTTGTTGGCATGTTGGTTTGTTGGTTTGTTGGTTTGTTGGCTTGTTGGTTTGTTGGTTTGTTGGCTTGTTGGCTTGTTGGTTTGTTGGTTTGTTGGTTTATTGGCTTATTGGTTTGTTGCTTTGTTGGCTTGTTGGTTTGTTAGTTTGTTGGTTTGTTGGTTTGTTGGTTTGTTGGTTTGTTGGTTTATTTATTTGTTGATTTGTTGGCTTGTTGGTTTGTTGGTTTGTTGGTTTGTTGGCTTGTTGGTTTGTTGGTTTGTTGGCTTGTTGGTTTGTTGGTTTGTTGGTTTGTTGGCTTGTTGGTTTGTTGATTTGTTGCTTGTTGGTTTGTTGGTTTGTTGGTTTGCTGGTTTGTTGGTTTGTTGGTTTGTTGGCTTGTTGGCTTGTTGCTTTGTTCGTTTGATGGTTTGTTGGTTTGTTGGTTTTTTGGTTTGTTGGTTTGTTGGTTTGTTGGCTTGTTGGCTTGTTGGTTTGTTGGTTTGTTGGCTTGTTGGTTTGTTAGTTTGTTGGTTTGTTGGCTTGTTGGCTTGTTGGTTTGTTGGTTTGTTGGTTTGTTAGTTTGTTGGTTTGTTGGTTTGTCGGTTTGTTGATTTGTTGGCTTGTTGGTTTCTTGGTTTGTTGGCTTGTTGGTTTGTTGGTTTGTTGGTTTATTGGTTTGTTGGCTTGTTGGTTTGTTGGTTTGTTGGCTTGTTGGTTTGTTGGTTTGTTGGTTTGTTGGCTTGTTGGTTTGTTGGTTTGTTGGCTTGTTCGCTTGTTGCTTTGTTCGTTTGATGGTTTGTTGGTTTGTTGGTTTGTTGGTTTGTTGGCTTGTTGTCTTGTTGGTTTGTTGGTTTGTTGGCTTGTTGGTTTGTTAGTTTGTTGGTTTGTTGGCTTGTTGGCTTGTTGGTTTGTTGGTTTGTTGGTTTGTTAGTTTGTTGGTTTGTTGGTTTGTCGGTTTGTTGATTTGTTGGCTTGTTGGTTTCTTGGTTTGTTGGCTTGTTGGTTTGTTGGTTTGTTGGTTTGTTGGTTTGTTGGCTTGTTGGTTTGTTGGTTTTTTGGCTTGTTGGTTTGTTGGTTTGTTGGTTTGTTGGCTTGTTGGTTTGTTGGTTTGTTGGCTTGTTGGCTTGTTGCTTTGTTCGTTTGATGGTTTGTTGGTTTGTTGGTTTTTTGGTTTGTTGGTTTGTTGGTTTGTTGGCTTGTTGGCTTGTTGGTTTGTTGGTTTGTTGGCTTGTTGGTTTGTTAGTTTGTTGGTTTGTTGGTTTGTCGGTTTGTTGATTTGTTGGCTTGTTGGTTTCTTGGTTTGTTGGCTTGTTGGTTTGTTGGTTTGTTGGTTTGTTGGCTTGTTGGTTTGTTGGCTTGTTGGCTTGTTGGTTTGTTGGTTTGTTGGCTTGTTGGTTTGTTAGTTTGTTGGTTTGTTGGCTTGTTGGCTTGTTGGTTTGTTGGTTTTTTGGTTTGTTAGTTTGTTAGTTTGTTGGTTTGTTGGTTTGTCGGTTTGTTGATTTGTTGGCTTATTGGTTTCTTGGTTTGTTGGCTTGTTGGTTTGTTGGTTTGTTGGTTTGTTGGTTTGTTGGCTTGTTGGTTTGTTGGTTTGTTGGCTTGTTGGTTTGTTGGTTTGTTGGTTTGTTGGCTTGTTGGTTTGTTGGTTTGTTGGCTTGTTGGCTTGTTGCTTTGTTCGTTTTATGGTTTGTTGGTTTGTTGGTTTTTTGATTTGTTGGTTTGTTGGTTTGTTGGCTTGTTGGCTTGTTGGTTTGTTGGTTTGTTGGCTTGTTCGTTTGTTAGTTTGTTGGTTTGTTGGCTTGTTGGCTTGTTGGTTTGTTGGTTTGTTGGTTTGTTAGTTTGTTAGTTTGTTGGTTTGTTGGTTTGTCGGTTTGTTGATTTGTTGGCTTGTTGGTTTCTTGGTTTGTTGGCTTGTTGGTTTGTTGGTTAGTTTGTTTGTTTGTTTGTTGGCTTGTTGGTTTGTTGGTTGGTTGGCTTGTTGGTTTGTTGGTTTGTTGGTTTGTTGGCTTGTTGGTTTGTTGGTTTGTTGGCTTGTTGGCTTGTTGCTTTGTTCGTTTGATGGTTTGTTGGTTTGTTGGTTTTTTGGTTTGTTGGTTTGTTGGCTTGTTGGCTTGTTGGCTTGGTGGTTTGTTGGTTTGTTGGCTTGTTGGTTTGTTAGTTTGTTGGTTTGTTGGATTGTTGGCTTGTTGGTTTGTTGGTTTTTTGGTTTGTTGGTTTGTTGGTTTGTTGGTTTTTTGGTTTGTTGCTTTATTTGTTTGTTGGTTTGTTGGCTTGTTGGTTTGTTGGTTTGTTGGTTTGTTGGCTTGTTGGTTTGTTAGTTTTTTGGTTTTTTGGTTTGTTGGTTTGTTGGTTTGTTGGTTTGTTGGTTTGTTGGTTTGTTGGTTTATTTGTTTGTTGGTTTGTTAGTTTGTTGGGATGTTGGTTTGTTGGCTTGTTGGTTTGTTGGTTTGTTGGCTTGTTGGCTTGTTGGTTTGTTGGTTTGTTGGCTTGTTGGTTACTTAGTTTGTTGGTTTGTTGGCATGTTGGTTTGTTGGTTTGTTGGTTTGTTGGCTTGTTGGCTTGTTGGTTTGTTGGTTTGTTGGTTTGTTGGCTTGTTGGTTTGTTGCTTTGTTGGCTTGTTGGTTTGTTAGTTTGTTGGTTTGTTGGTTTGTTGGTTTGTTGGTTTGTTGGTTTGTTGGTTTATTTGTTTGTTGGTTTGTTGGCTTGTTGGTTTGTTGGTTTGTTGGTTTGTTGGCTGGTTGGTTTGTTGGCTTGTTGGCTTGTTGGTTTGTTGGTTTGTTGGCTTTTTGGCTTGTTGGTTTGTTGGTTTGTTGGTTTGTTGGTTTGTTGGTTTGTTGGCTTGTTGGTTTGTTGGTTTGTTGGCTTGTTGGTTTGTTGGTTTGTTGGTTTGTTGGCTTGTTGGCTTGTTGGTTTGTTGGTTTGTTGGCTTGTTGGTTTGTTGGTTTGTTGGTTTGTTGGCTTGTTGGCTTGTTGCTTTGTCGGTTTGTTGGTTTGTTGGCTTGTTGGCTTGTTGGTTTGTTAGTTTGTTGGCTTTTTGGTTACTTGGTTTGTTGGTTTGCTGGTTTGTTGGCTTGTTGATTTGTTGGCTTGTTGGTTTGTTGGTTTGTTGGTTTGTTGGCTTGTTGGCTTGTTGGTTTGTTGGTTTGTTGGTTTGTTGGTTTGTTGGTTTGTTGGTTTTTTGGTTTGTTGGTTTATTTGTTTGTTGGTTTGTTGGCTTGTTGGTTTGTTGGTTTGTTGGTTTGTTGGCTTGTTGGTTTGTTGGCTTGTTGGCTTGTTGGTTTGTTGGTTTGTTAGCTTGTTGGCTTGTTGGTTTGTTGGTTTGTTGGTTTTTTGGTTTGTTGGTTTGTTGGTTTGTTGGTTTGTTGGTTTGTTGGTTTATTTGTTTGTTGGTTTGTTGGCTTGTTGATTTGTTGGTTTGTTGGTTTGTTGGCTTGTTGGTTTGTTGGTTTGTTGGCTTCTTGGCTTGTTGCTTTGTTGGTTTGTTGGTTTGTTGGCTTGTTGGCTTGTTGGTTTGTTAGTTTGTTGGCTTTTTGGTTACTTATTTCGTTGGTTTGTCGGTTTGTTGGCTTGTTGGTTTGTTGGCTTGTTGGTTTGTTGGTTTGTTGGCTTGTTGGCTTGTTGGCTTGTTGGTTTGTTGGTTTGTTGGTTTGTTGGTTTGTGGGTTTGTTGGTTTGTTGGTTTGTTGGTTTGTTGGTTTGTTGGTTTGTTGGTTTGTTGGTTTGTGGGCTTGTTGGTTTGTTGGTTTGTTGGCTTGTAGGCTTGTTGGTTTGTTGGTTTGTTGGCTTGTTGGTTTGTTAGTTTGTTGGTTTGTTGGCTTGTTGGTTTGTTGGCTTTTTGGTTACTTGGTTTGTTGGTTTGTTGGCTTGTTGGCTTATTGGTTTGTTGGTTTGTTGGTTTGTTAGTTTGTTGGTTTGTTGGCTTGTTGTCTTGTTGGTTTGTTGGTTTGTTGGTTTGTTTGTTTGTTGGTTTGTTGGTTTTTTGGTTTGTTGGTTTGTTGGTTTGTTGGCTTGTTGGCTCGTTGGTTTGTTGGTTTGTTGGCTTGTTGGTTTGTTAGTTTTTTGGTTTGTTGGCTTGTTGGTTTGTTGGTTTGTTGGTTTTTTGGTTTGTTGGTTTGTTGGTTTGTTGGTTTGTTGGTTTGTTGGTTTATTTGTTTGTTGGTTTGTTGGCTTGTTGGTTTGTTGGTTTGTTGGTTTGTTGGCTTGTTGGTTTGTTGGTTTGTTGGTTTTTTGGTTTGTTGGTTTGTTGGTTTGTTGGTTTGTTGGTTTGTTGGTTTGTTGGTTTGTTGGTTTATTTGTTTGTTGGTTTGTTGGCTTGTTGGTTTGTTGGTTTGTTGGTTTGGTGGTTTGTTGGTTTGTTGGTTTGTTGATTTGTTGGCTTGTTGGCTTGTTGGTTTGTTGGTTTGTTGGCTTGTTGGTTACCTAGTTTGTTGGTTTGTTGGCATGTTGGTTTGTTGGTTTGTTGGTCTGTTGGCTTGTTGGTTTGTTGGTTTGTTGGCTTGTTGGCTTGTTGGTTTGTTGGTTTGTTGGTTTGTTGGTTTGTTGGCTTGTTGGTTTCTTGCTTTGTTGGCTTGTTGGTTTGTTGGTTTATTGCTTTGTTGGCTTGTTGGTTTGTTAGTTTGTTGGCTTTTTGGTTTCTTGGTTTGTTGGTTTGTTGGCATGTTGGTTTGTTGGTTTGTTGGTTTGTTGGCTTGTTGGTTTGTTGGTTTGTTGGTTTGTTGGCTTGTTAGCTTGTTGGTTTGCTGGTTTGTTGGTACGTTGGCTTGTTGGCTTGTTGGTTTGTTGGTTTTTTGGTTTGTTGGTTTGTTGGTTTGTTGGTTTGTTGGTTTGTTGGTTTGTTGGTTTGTTGGTTTATTTGTTTGTTGGTTTGTTGGATTGTTGGTTTGTTGGTTTGTTGGTTTGTTGGCTTGTTGGTTTGTTGGTTTGTTGGTTTTCTGGTTTGTTGGTTTGTTGGTTTGTTGGTTTGTTGGTTTGTTGGTTTGTTGGTTTATTTGTTTGTTGGTTTGTTGGTTTGTTCGTTTGTTGGTTTGTTGGTTTTTTGGTTTATTTGTTTGTTGGTTTGTTGGCTTGTTGGTTTGTTGGTTTGTTGGTTTGTTGGCTTGTTGGTTTGTTGGCTTGTTGGTTACTTAGTTTGTTGGTTTGTTTGCTTGTTGGTTTGCTGGTTTGTTGGTTTGTTGGCTTGTTGGTTTGTTGGTTTGTTGGCTTGTTGGCTTGTTGGTTTGTTGGTTTGTTGGTTTGTTCGCTTGTTGGTTTGTTGATTTGTTGGCTTGTTGGTTTGTTAGTTTGTTGGTTTGTTGGTTTGTTGGTTTGTTGGTTTGTTGGTTTGTTGGCTTATTTGTTTGTTGGTTTGTTGGCTTGTTGGTTTGTTGGTTTGTTGGTTTGTTGGTTTGATGGTTTGTTGGTTTGATGGCTTGTTGGTTTGTTGGTTTGTGGGCTTGTTGGCTTGTTGGTTTGTTGGTTTGTTGGTTTGTTGGTTTGTTGGCTTGTTGGTTTGTTGGTTTGTTGGCTTGTTGGTTTGTTGGTTTGTTGGTTTGTTGGCTTGTTGGCTTGTTAGTTTGTTGGTTTGTTGTCTTGTTGGTTTGTTGGTTTGTTGGCTTGTTGGCTTGTTGCTTTGTTCGTTTGATGGTTTGTTGGTTTGTTGGTTTTTTGGTTTGTTGGTTTGTTGTTTTGTTGGCTTGTTGGTTTGTTGGTTTGTTGGTTTGTTGGCTTGTTTTTGTTTGTTAATTTGTTGGTTTGTTGGCTTGTAGGCTTGTTGGTTTGTTGGTTTTTTGGTTTGTTGGTTTGTTGGTTTGTTGGTTTATTTGTTTGTCGGTTTGTTGGCTTGTTGGTTTGTTGGTTTGTTTGTTTGTTGGCTTGTTGGTTTGTTGGTTTGTTGGTTTTTTGATTTGTTGGTTTGTTGGTTTGTTGGTTTGTTGGTTTATTTGTTTGTTGGTTTGTTGGCTTGTTGGTTTGTTGGTTTGTTGGTTTTTTGGTTTGTTGGTTTGTTTGTTTGTTGGTTTGTTGGTTTGTTGGTTTATTTGTTTGTTGGTTTGTTGGCTTGTTGGCTTGTTGGTTTGTTGGTTTGTTGGCTTGTTGGTTTGTTGGTTTGTTGGTTTGTTGGTTTGTTGATTTGTTGGTTTGTTGGTTTATTTGTTTGTTGGTTTGTTGATTTGTTGCATTGTTGGTTTGTTGGTTTGTTGGCTTGTTGGTTTGTTGGTTTGTTGGCTTGTTGGCTTGTTGGTTTGTTGGTTTGTTGGCTTGTTGGTTACTTAGTTTGTTGGTTTGTTGGCATGTTGGTTTGTTGGTTTGTTGGTTTGTTGGCTTGTTGGTTTGTTGGTTTGTTGGCTTGTTGGCTTGTTGGCTTGTTGGTTTGTTGGTGTGTTGGCTTGTTGGTTTGTTGCTTTGTTGGCTTGTTGGTTTGTTAGTTTGTTGGTTTGTTGGTTTGTTGGTTTGTTGGTTTGTTGGTTTGTTGGTTTATTTGTTTGTTGGTTTGTTGGCTTGTTGGTTTGTTGGTTTGTTGGTTTGTTGGTTTGTTGGCTTGTTGGTTTGTTGGTTTGTTGGCTTGTTGGCTTGTTGGTTTGTTGGTTTGTTGGCTTTTTGGCTTGTTGGTTTGTTGGTTTGTTGGTTTGTTGGTTTGTTGGCTTGTTGGTTTCTTGGTTTGTTGGCTTGTTGGTTTGTTGGTTTGTTGGTTTGTTGGCTTGTTGGCTTGTTGGTTTGTTGGTTTGTTGGCTTGTTGGTTTGTTGGTTTGTTGGTTTGTTGGCTTGTTGGCTTGCTGCTTTGTCGGTTTGTTGGTTTGTTGGCTTGTTGGCTTGTTGGTTTGTTAGTTTGTTGGCTTTTTGGTTACTTGGTTTGTTGGTTTGTTGGTTTGTTGGCTTGTTGGTTTGTTGGCTTGTTGGTTTGTTGGTTTGTTGGTTTGTTGGCTTGTTGGCTTGTTGGTTTGTAGGTTTGTTGGTTTGTTGGTTTGTTGGTTTGTTGGTTTTTTGGTTTGTTGGTTTATTTGTTTGTTGGTTTGTTGGCTTGTTGGTTTGTTGGTTTGTTGGTTTGTTGCCTTGTTGGTTTGTTGGCTTGTTGGCTTGTTGGTTTGTTGGTTTGTTAGCTTGTTGGCTTGTTGGTTTGTTGGTTTGTTGTTTTTTGGTTTGTTGGTTTGTTGGTTTGTTGGTTTGTTGGTTTGTTGGTTTATTTGTTTGTTGGTTTGTTGGCTTGTTGGTTTGGTGGTTTGTTGGTTTGTTGGCTTGTTGGTTTGTTGGTTTGTTGGCTTCTTGGCTTGTTGCTTTGTTGGTTTGTTGGTTTGTTGGCTTGTTGGCTTGTTGGTTTGTTAGTTTGTTGGCTTTTTGGTTACTTATTTCGTTGGTTTGTCGGTTTGTTGGCTTGTTGGCTTGTTGGCTTGTTGGTTTGTTGGTTTGTTGGCTTGTTGGCTTGTTGGCTTGTTGGTTTGTTGGTTTGTTGGTTTGTGGGTTTGTTGGTTTTTTGGTTTGTTGGTTTGTTGGTTTGTTGGTTTGTTGGCTTGTTGGTTTGTTGGTTTGTTGGCTTGTTGGCTTGTTGGTTTGTTGGTTTGTTGGCTTGTTGGTTTGTTAGTTTGTTGGTTTGTTGGCTTGTTGGTTTGTTGGCTTTTTGGTTACTTGGTTTGTTGGTTTGTTGGCTTGTTGGCTTATTGGTTTGTTGGTTTGTTGGCTTGTTGGTTTGTTAGTTTGTTGGTTTGTTGGCTTGTTGTCTTGTTGGTTTGTTGGTTTGTTGGTTTGTTGGTTTGTTGGTTTGTTGGTTTTTCGGTTTGTTGGTTTGTTGGTTTGTTGGCTTGTTGGCTTGTTGGTTTGTTGGTTTGTTGGTTTGTTGGCTTGTTGGTTTGTTGGTTTGTTGGCTTCTTGGCTTGTTGCTTTGTTGGTTTGTTGGTTTGTTGGTTTGTTGGCTTGTTGGTTTGTTAGTTTGTTGGCTTTTTGGTTACTTATTTCGTTGGTTTGTCGGTTTGTTGGCATGTTGGCTTGTTGGCTTGCTGCTTTGTCGGTTTGTTGGTTTGTTGGCTTGTTGGCTTGTTGGTTTGTTAGTTTGTTGGCTTTTTGGCTTATTGGTTTGTTGGTTTGTTGGCTTGTTGGTTTGTTAGTTTGTTGGTTTGTTGGCTTGTTGTCTTGTTGGTTTGTTGGTTTGTTGGTTTGTTGGCTTGTTGGTTTGTTGGTTTGTTGGTTTGTTGGCTTGTTGGCTTGTTGGTTTGTAGGTTTGTTGGTTTGTTGGTTTGTTGGTTTGTTGGTTTTTTGGTTTGTTGGTTTATTTGTTTGTTGGTTTGTTGGCTTGTTGGTTTGTTGGTTTGTTGGTTTGTTGCCTTGTTGGTTTGTTGGCTTGTTGGCTTGTTGGTTTGTTGGTTTGTTAGCTTGTTGGCTTGCTGGTTTGTTGGTTTGTTGTTTTTTGGTTTGTTGGTTTGTTGGTTTGTTGGTTTGTTGGTTTATTTGTTTGTTGGTTTGTTGGCTTGTTGGTTTGGTGGTTTGTTGGTTTGTTGGCTTGTTGGTTTGTTGGTTTGTTGGCTTTTTGGCTTGTTGCTTTGTTGGTTTGTTGGTTTGTTGGCTTGTTGGCTTGTTGATTTGTTAGTTTGTTGGCTTTTTGGTTACTTATTTCGTTGGTTTGTCGGTTTGTTGGCTTGTTGGCTTGTTGGCTTGTTGGTTTGTTGGTTTGTTGGCTTGTTGGCTTGTTGGCTTGTTGGCTTGTTGGTTTGTTGGTTTGTTGGTTTGTGGGTTTGTTGGTTTTTTGGTTTGTTGGTTTGTTGGTTTGTTGGTTTGTTGGCTTGTTGGTTTGTTGGTTTGTTGGCTTGTTGGCTTGTTGGTTTGTTGGTTTGTTGGCTTGTTGGTTTGTTAGTTTGTTGGTTTGTTGGCTTGTTGGTTTGTTGGCTTTTTGGTTACTTGGTTTGTTGGTTTGTTGGCTTGTTGGCTTATTGGTTTGTTGGTTTGTTGGCTTGTTAGTTTGTTGGTTTGTTGGCTTGTTGTCTTGTTGGTTTGTTGGTTTGTTGGTTTGTTGGTTTGTTGGTTTGTTGGTTTGTTGGTTTTTCGGTTTGTTGGTTTGTTGGTTTGTTGGCTTGTTGGCTTGTTGGTTTGTTAGTTTGTTGGCTTGTTGGTTTGTTAGTTTTTTGGTTTGTTGGCTTGTTGGCTTGTTGGTTTGTTGGTTTGTTGGTTTTTTGGTTTGTTGGTTTGTTGGTTTGTTGGTTTGTTGGTTTATTTGTTTGTTGGTTTGTTGGCTTGTTGGTTTGTTGGTTTGTTGGTTTGTTGGCTTGTTGGTTTGTTGGTTTGTTGGTTTTTTGGTTTGTTGGTTTGTTGGTTTGTTGGTTTGTTGGTTTGTTGGTTTATTTGTTTGTTGGTTTGTTGGCCTGTTGGTTTGTTGGTTTGTTGGTTTCTTGGTTTGTTGGTTTGTTGATTTGTTGGCTTGTTGGCTTGTTGGTTTGTTGGTTTGTTGGCTTGTTGGTTACCTAGTTTGTTGGTTTATTGGCATGTTGGTTTGTTGGTTTGTTGGTCTGTTGGTCTGTTGGCTTGTTGGTTTGTTGGTTTGTTGGCTTGTTGGCTTGTTGGTTTGTTGGTTTGTTGGTTTGTTGGCTTGTTGGTGTGTTGGTTTGTTGGCTTGTTGGTTTGTTAGTTTGTTGGTTTGTTGGTTTGTTGGTTTGTTGGTTTGTTGCTTTGTTGGCTTGTTGGTTTGTTAGTTTGTTGGCTTTTTGGTTACTTGGTTTGTTGGTTTGTTGGCATGTTGGTTTGTTGGTTTGTTGGTTTGTTGGCTTGTTGGTTTGTTGGTTTGTTGGTTTGTTGGCTTGTTGGCTTGTTGGTTTGCTGGTTTGTTGGTATGTTGGCTTGTTGGATTGTTGGTTTGTTGGTTTTCTGGTTTGTTGGTTTGTTGGTTTGTTGGTTTGTTGGTGTGTTGGTTTATTTGTTTGTTGGTTTGTTGGCTTGTTGGTTTGTTGGTTTGTTGGTTTGTTGGCTTGTTGGTTTGTTGGTTTGTTGGTTTTCTGGTTTGATGGTTTGTTGGTTTGTTGGTTTGTTGGTTTGTTGGTTTGTTGGTTTGTTGGTTTATTTGTTTGTTGGTTTGTTGGTTTGTTGGTTTGTTGGTTTGTTGGTTTGTTGGTTTGTTGGTTTGTTGGTTTGTTGGTTTATTTGTTTGATGGTTTGTTGGTTTGTTGGTTTGTTGGTTTGTTGGTTTGTTGGCTTGTTGGTTTGTTGGCTTGTTGGTTACTTAGTTTGTTGGTTTGTTTGCATGTTGGTTTGTTGGTTTGTTGGTTTGTTGGCTTGTTGGTTTGTTGGTTTGTTGGCTTGTTGGCTTGTTGGTTTGTTGGTTTGTTGGTTTGTTGGCTTGTTGGTTTGTTAGTTTGTTGGCTTGTTGGTTTGTTAGTTTGTTGGTTTGTTGGTTTGTTGGTTGGTTGGTTTGTTTGCTTATTTGTTTGTTGGTTTGTTGGCTTGTTGGTTTGTTGGTTTGTTGGTTTGTTGGTTTGATGGTTTGTTGGTTTGTTGGCTTGTTGGTTTGTTGGTTTGTTGGCTTGTTGGCTTGTTGGTTTGTTGGTTTGTTGGCTTGTTGGTTTGTTGGTTTGTTGGCTTGTTGGTTTGTTGGTTTGTTGGTTTGTTGGCTTGTTGGCTTGTTAGTTTGTTGGTTTGTTGGCTTGTTGGTTTGTTGGTTTGTTGGCTTGTTGGCTTGTTGCTTTGTTCGTTTGATGGTTTGTTGGTTTGTTGGTTTTTTGGTTTGTTGGTTTGTTGTTTTGTTGGCTTGTTGGTTTTTTGGTTTGTTGGTTTGTTGGTTTGTTGGTTTTTTTGTTTGTTAATTTGTTGGCTTGTTGGTTTGTTGGTTTGTTTGTTTGTTGGCTTGCTGGTTTGTTGGTTTGTTGGTTTTTTGATTTGTTGGTTTGTTGGTTTGTTGGTTTATTTGTTTGTTGGCTTGTTGGTTTGTTGGTTTTTTGGTTTGTTGGTTTGTTGGTTTGTTGGTTTATTTGTTTGTTGGTTTGTTGGGTTGTTGGCTTGTTGGTTTGCTGGTTTGTTGGCTTGTTGGTTTGTTGGCTTGTTGGCTTGTTGGTTTGTTGGTTTGTTGGTTTGTTGGTTTGTTGGTTTGTTGGTTTTTTGGTTTGTTGGTTTATTTGTTTGTTGGTTTGTTGGTTTGTTGGTTTGTTGGCTTGTTGGCTTGTTAGTTTGTTGGTTTGTTGGCTTGTTGGTTTGTTGGTTTGTTGGCTTGTTGGCTTGTTGCTTTGTTCGTTTGATGGTTTGTTGGTTTGTTGGTTTTTTGGTTTGTTGGTTTGTTGTTTTGTTGGCTTGTTGGTTTGTTGGTTTGTTGGTTTGTTGGCTTGTTGGCTTTTTTGTTTGTGAATTTGTTGGTTTGTTGGCTTGTAGACTTGTTGGTTTGTTGGTTTTTTGGTTTGTTGGTTTGTTGGTTTGTTGGTTTATTTGTTTGTTGGTTTGTTGGCTTGTTGGTTTGTTGGTTTGTTTGTTTGTTGGCTTGCTGGTTTGTTGGTTTGTTGGTTTTTTGATTTGTTGGTTTGTTGGTTTGTTGGTTTATTTGTTTCTTGGTTTGTTGGCTTGTTGGTTTGTTGGCTTGTTGGTTTGTTGGTTTTTTGGTTTGTTGGTTTGTTGGTTTGTTGGTTTGTTGGTTTATTTGTTTGTTGGTTTGTTGGGTTGTTGGCTTGTTAGTTTGCTGGTTTGTTCGCTTGTTGGTTTGTTGGCTTGTTGGCTTGTTGGTTTGTTGGTTTGTTGGTTTGTTGGTTTGTTGGTTTGTTGGTTTTTTGGTTTGTTGGTTTATTTGTTTGTTGGTTTGTTGGCTTGTTGGTTTGTTGGTTTCTTGGTTTTTTGGTTTGTTGGTTTGTTGGTTTGTTGGTTTGTTGGTTTGTTGTCTTGTTGGCTTGTTGGTTTGTTGGTTTGTTGGCTTGTTGGTTTGTTGGTTTGTTGGCTTGTTTGCTTGTTACTTTGTTCGTTTGATGGTTTGTTGGTTTATTGGTTTTTTGGTTTGTTGGTTTGTTGGTTTGTTGGCTTGTTGGCGTGTTGGTTTGTTGGTTTGTTGGTTTGTTGGTTTATTTGTTGGTTGGTTTGTTAGCTTGTTGGTTTGTTGGTTTGTTGGTTTGTGGGTTTGTTGGCTTGTTGGTTTGTTGGTTTGTTGGTTTGTTGTCTTGTTGGCTTGTTGGTTTGTTGGTTTGTTGGCTTGTTGGTTTGTTGGGTTGTTGGCTTGTTTGCTTGTTGCTTTGTTCGTTTGGTGGTTTGTTGGTTTGTTGGTTTTTTGGTTTGTTGGTTTGTTGGTTTGTTGGCTTGTTGGCTTGTTGGTTTGTTGCTTTGTTGGCTTGTTGGTTTGTTAGTTTGTTGGTTTGTTGGCTTGTTGGCTTGTTGGTTTTTTGGTTTGTTGGTTTGTTGGTTTGTTGGCTTGTTGGCTTGTTGGTTTGTTGGTTTGTTGGCTTGTTGGTTTGTTAGTTTGTTGTTTTGTTGGCTTGTTGGCTTGTTGGTTTGTTGGTTTGTTGGTTTGTTGGTTTGTTGGTTTGTTGGTTTGTTGGTTTGTTGGTTTGTTGGTTTGTTGGTTTATTTGTTTGTTGGTTTGTTGGCTTGTTAGTTTGTTGGTTTGTTGGTTTGTTGGCTTGTTAGTTTGTTGGTTTGTTGGCTTGTTGGCTTGTTGGTTTGTTAGTTTGTTGGTTTGTTGGTTTGTTGGTTTGTTTTTTTGTTGGTTTGTTGGTTTATTTGTTTGTTGGTTTGTTGGTTTGTTGGTTTATTTGTTTGTTGGTTTGTTGGCTTGTTGGTTTGTTGGTTTGTTGGTTTGTTGGCTTGTTGGCTTGTTGGTTTGTTGGTTTGTTGGTTTGTTGGTTTGTTGGTTTGTTGGTTTGTTGGTTTGTTGGTTTATTTGTTTGTTGGTTTGTTGGCTTGTTGGTTTGTTGGTTTGTTGGTTTGTTGGTTTGTTCGTTTGTTGGTTTGTTGGTTTGTTGGTTTGTTGGTTTATTTGTTTTTTGGTTTGTGGGCTTGTTGGTTTGTTGTTTTGTTGGTTTGTTGGCTTGTTGGTTTGTTGGTTTGTTGGTTTTTTGATTTGTTGGTTTGTTGGTTTGTTGGTTTGTTGGTTTGTTGGTTTGTTGGTTTGTTGGCTTGTTGGTTTGTTGGTTTGTTGGTTTTTTGATTTGTTGGTTTGTTGGTTTGTTGGTTTGTTGGTTTATTTGTTTGCTGGTTTGTTGGCTTGTTGGTTTGTTAGTTTGTTGGTTTGTTGGTTTGTTGGCTTGTTGGTTTGTTGGTTTGTTGGTTTGTTGTCTTGTTGGCTTGTTGGTTTGTTGGTTTGTTGGCTTGTTGTTTTGTTGGTTTGTTGGCTTGTTTGCTTGTTGCTTTGTTCGTTTGATGGTTTGTTGGTTTGTTGGTTTTTTGGTTTGTTGGTTTGTTGGTTTGTTGGCTTGTTGGCTTGTTGGTTTGTTGGTTTGTTGGTTTGTTGGCTTGTTGGTTTGTTAGTTTGTTGGTTTGTTGGCTTGTTGGCTTGTTGGTTTGTTGGTTTGTTGGTTTGTTGGTTTGTTGGTTTGTTGGTTTGTTGGTTTGTTGGTTTATTTGTTTGTTAGTTTGTTGGCTTGTTGGTTTGTTGGTTTGTTGGTTTGTTGGCTTGTTGGTTTGTTGGTTTGTTGGTTTTTTGGTTTGTTGGTTTGTTGGTTTGTTGGTTTGTTGGTTTATTTGTTTGTTGGTGTGTTGGCTTGTTAATTTGTTGGTTTGTTGGTTTGTTGGCTTGTTGGTTTGTTGGTTTGTAGGCTTGTTGGCTTGTTGGTTTGTTGGTTTGTTGGCTTGTTGGTTACTTAGTTTGTTGGTTTGTTGGCATGTTGGTTTGTTGGTTTGTTGGTTTGTTAACTTGTTGGTTTGTTGGCTTGTTGGCTTGTTAGTTTGTTTGTTTGTTTTATTTGTTGGCTTGTCGGTTTGTTGGTTTGTTGGTTTGTTGGCTTGTTGGTTTGTTGGCTTGTTGGCTTGTTAGTTTGTTTGTTTGTTTTATTTGTTGGCTTGTCGGTTTGTTGCTTTGTTGGTTTGTTAGTTTGTAGGTTTGTTGGCTTGTTGGTTTTTTGGTTTGTTGGCTTGTTGGCTTGTTGGTTTGTTGGTTTGTTGGCTTGTTGGTTTGTTGGCTTGTTGGTTTGTTGGTTTGTTGGCTTGTTGGTTTGTTGGTTTGTTGGTTTGTTGGTTTGTTGGTTTGTTGGTTTGTTGGTTTATTTGTTTGTTAGTTTGTTGGCTTGTTGGTTTGTTGGTTTGTTGGTTTGTTGGCTTGTTGGTTTGTTGGTTTGTTGGTTTTTTGGTTTGTTGGTTTGTTGGTTTGTTGGTTTGTTGGTTTATTTGTTTGTTGGTGTGTTGGCTTGTTGATTTGTTGGTTTGTTGGTTTGTTGGCTTGTTGGTTTGTTGGTTTGTAGGCTCGTTGGCTTGTTGGTTTGTTGGTTTGTTGGCTTGTTGGTTACTTAGTTTGTTGGTTTGTTGGCATGTTGGTTTGTTGGTTTGTTGGTTTGTTGGCTTGTTGGTTTGTTGGTTTGTTGGCTTGTTGGTTTGTTGGTTTGTTGGCTTGTTGGTTTGTTGGTTTGTTGGTTTGTTGTCTTGTTGGCTTGTTGGTTTGTTGGTTTGTTGGCTTGTTGTTTTGTTGGTTTGTTGGCTTGTTTGCTTGTTGCTTTGTTCGTTTGATGGTTTGTTGGTTTGTTGGTTTTTTGGTTTGTTGGTTTGTTGGTTTGTTGGCTTGTTGGCTTGTTGGTTTGTTGGTTTGTTGGTTTGTTGGCTTGTTGGTTTGTTAGTTTGTTGGTTTGTTGGCTTGTTGGCTTGTTGGTTTGTTGGTTTGTTGGTTTGTTGGTTTGTTGGTTTGTTGGTTTGTTGGTTTGTTGGTTTATTTGTTTGTTAGTTTGTTGGCTTGTTGGTTTGTTGGTTTGTTGGTTTGTTGGCTTGTTGGTTTGTTGGTTTGTTGTTTTTTTGGTTTGTTGGTTTGTTGGTTTGTTGGTTTGTTGGTTTATTTGTTTGTTGGTGTGTTGGCTTGTTGATTTGTTGGTTTGTTGGTTTGTTGGCTTGTTGGTTTGTTGGTTTGTAGGCTTGTTGGCTTGTTGGTTTGTTGGTTTGTTGGCTTGTTGGTTACTTAGTTTGTTGGTTTGTTGGCATGTTTGTTTGTTGGTTTGTTGGTTTGTTGGCTTCTTGGTTTGTTGGCTTGTTGGCTTGTTAGTTTGTTTGTTTGTTTTATTTGTTGGCTTGTCGGTTTGTTGCTTTGTTGGTTTGTTAGTTTGTAGGTTTGTTGGCTTGTTGGTTTGTTGGTTTGTTGGCTTGTTGGCTTGTTGGTTTGTTGGTTTGTTGGCTTGTTGGTTTGTTGGCTTGTTGGTTTGTTGGTTTGTTGGCTTGTTGGTTTGTTGGTTTGTTGGTTTGTTGGCTTGTTGGCTGGTTGGTTTGTTGGCTTGTTGGCTTGTTGGTTTGTTGGTTTGTTGGCTTCTTGGCTTGTTGCTTTGTTCGTTTGATAATTTGTTGGCTTGTTGGTTTGTTAGTTTGTTGGTTTGTTGGCTTGTTGGCTTGTTGGTTTGTTGGTTTTTTTGGTTTGTTGGTTTGTTGGTTTGTTGGTTTGTTGGTTTGTTGGTTTGTTGGTTTATTTGTTTGTAGGTTTGTTGGCTTGTTGGTTTGTTGGTTTGTTGGTTTGTTGGTTTGTTGGCTTGTTGGTTTGTTGGTTTGTTGGTTTTTTGGTTTGTTGGTTTGTTGGTTTGTTGGTTTGTTGGTTTATTTGTTTGTTGGTTTGTTGGCTTGTTGGTTTGTTGGTTTGTTGGCTTGCTGGTTTGTTGGTTTGTTGGCTTGTTGGCTTGTTGGTTTGTCGGTTTGTTGGTTTGTTGGCTTGTTGGTTACTTAGTTTGTTGGTTTGTTGGCATGTTGGTTTGTTGGTTTGATGGTTTGTTGGGTTGTTGGTTTGTTAGTTTGTTGGTTTGTTGGTTTGTTAGTTTGTTGGTTTGTTGGTTTGTTGGTTTGTTGGTTTGTTGGTTTGTTGGTTTGTTGGTTTGTTGGTTTGTTGGTTTGTTGGTTTATTTGTTTGTTAGTTTGTTGGCTTGTTGGTTTGTTGGTTTGTTGGTTTGTTGGTTTGTTGGCTTGTTGGTTTGTTGGTTTGTTGGCTTGTTGGTTTGTTGGTTTGTTGGCTTGTTGGCTTGTTGGTTTGTTGGTTTGTTGGTTAGTTGGCTTGTTGGTGTGTTGGTTTGTTGGCTTGTTGGTTTGTTAGTTTGTTGGTTTGTTGGCATGTTGGTTTGTTGGTTTGTTGGTTTGTTGGCTTGTTGGTTTGTTGGTTTGTTGGTTTGTTGGCTTGTTGGCTTGTTGGTTTGCTGGTTTGTTGATATGTTGGCTTGTTGGATTGTTGGTTTGTTGGTTTTTTGGTTTGTTGGTTTGTTGGTTTGTTGGTTTGTTGGTTTGTTGGTTTGTTGGTTTATTTGTTTGTTGGTTTGTTGGCTTGTTGGTTTGTTGGTTTGTTGGTTTGTTGGCTTGTTGGTTTGTTGGTTTGTTGGTTTTCTGGTTTGTTGGTTTGTTGGTTTGTTGGTTTGTTGGTTTGTTGGTTTGTTGGTTTATTTGTTTGTTGGTTTGTTGGTTTGTTGGTTTGTTGGTTTGTTGGTTTGTTGGTTTGTTGGTTTGTTGGTTTGTTGGTTTATTTGTTTGATGGTTTGTTGGTTTGTTGGTTTGTTGGTTTGTTGGTTTGTTGGCTTGTTGGTTTGTTGGCTTGTTGGTTACTTAGTTTGTTGGTTTGTTTGCATGTTGGTTTGTTGGTTTGTTGGTTTGTTGGCTTGTTGGTTTGTTGGTTTGTTGGCTTGTTGGCTTGTTGGTTTGTTGGTTTGTTGGTTTGTTGGCTTGTTGGTTTGTTAGTTTGTTGGCTTGTTGGTTTGTTAGTTTGTTGGTTTGTTGGTTTGTTGGTTTGTTGGTTTGTTTGCTTATTTGTTTGTTGGTTTGTTGGCTTGTTGGTTTGTTGGTTTGTTGGTTTGTTGGTTTGATGGTTTGTTGGTTTGTTGGCTTGTTGGTTTGTTGGTTTGTTGGCTTGTTGGCTTGTTGGTTTGTTGGTTTGTTGGCTTGTTGGTTTGTTGGTTTGTTGGCTTGTTGGTTTGTTGGTTTGTTGGTTTGTTGGCTTGTTGGCTTGTTAGTTTGTTGGTTTGTTGGCTTGTTGGTTTGTTGGTTTGTTGGCTTGTTGGCTTGTTGCTTTGTTCGTTTGATGGTTTGTTGGTTTGTTGGTTTTTTGGTTTGTTGGTTTGTTGTTTTGTTGGCTTGTTGGTTTGTTGGTTTGTTGGTTTGTTGGCTTGTTGGCTTTTTTGTTTGTTAATTTGTTGGTTTGTTGGCTTGTAGACTTGTTGGTTTGTTGGTTTTTTGGTTTGTTGGTTTGTTGGTTTGTTGGTTTATTTGTTTGTTGGTTTGTTGGCTTGTTGGTTTGTTGGTTTGTTTGTTTGTTGGCTTGCTGGTTTGTTGGTTTGTTGGTTTTTTGATTTGTTGGTTTGTTGGTTTGTTGGTTTATTTGTTTGTTGGTTTGTTGGCTTGTTGGTTGGTTGGTTTTTTGGTTTGTTGGTTTGTTGGTTTGTTGGTTTGTTGGTTTATTTGTTTGTTGGTTTGTTGGGTTGTTGGCTTGTTGGTTTGCTGGTTTGTTGGCTTGTTGGTTTGTTGGCTTGTTGGCTTGTTGGTTTGTTGGTTTGTTGGTTTGTTGGTTTGTTGGTTTGTTGGTTTTTTGGTTTGTTGGTTTATTTGTTTGTTGGTTTGTTGGTTTGTTGGTTTGTTGGCTTGTTGGCTTGTTAGTTTGTTGGTTTGTTGGCTTGTTGGTTTGTTGGTTTGTTGGCTTGTTGGCTTGTTGCTTTGTTCGTTTGATGGTTTGTTGGTTTGTTGGTTTTTTGGTTTGTTGGTTTGTTGTTTTGTTGGCTTGTTGGTTTGTTGGTTTGTTGGTTTGTTGGCTTGTTGGCTTTTTTGTTTGTGAATTTGTTGGTTTGTTGGCTTGTAGACTTGTTGGTTTGTTGGTTTTTTGGTTTGTTGGTTTGTTGGTTTGTTGGTTTGTTGGTTTATTTGTTTGTTGGTTTGTTGGCTTGTTGGTTTGTTGGTTTGTTTGTTTGTTGGCTTGCTGGTTTGTTGGTTTGTTGGTTTTTTGATTTGTTGGTTTGTTGGTTTGTTGGTTTATTTGTTTGTTGGTTTGTTGGCTTGTTGGTTTGTTGGTTTTTTGGTTTGTTGGTTTGTTGGTTTGTTGGTTTGTTGGTTTATTTGTTTGTTGGTTTGTTGGGTTGTTGGCTTGTTGGTTTGCTGGTTTGTTCGCTTGTTGGTTTGTTGGCTTGTTGGCTTGTTGGTTTGTTGGTTTGTTGGTTTGTTGGTTTGTTGGTTTGTTGGTTTTTTGGTTTGTTGGTTTATTTGTTTGTTGGTTTGTTGGCTTGTTGGTTTGTTGGTTTCTTGGTTTTTTGGTTTGTTGGTTTGTTGGTTTGTTGGTTTGTTGGTTTGTTGGTTTGTTGTCTTGTTGGCTTGTTGGTTTGTTGGTTTGTTGGCTTGTTGGTTTGTTGGTTTGTTGGCTTGTTTGCTTGTTACTTTGTTCGTTTGATGGTTTGTTGGTTTGTTGGTTTTTTGGTTTGTTGGTTTGTTGGTTTGTTGGCTTGTTGGCGTGTTGGTTTGTTGGTTTGTTGGTTTGTTGGTTTATTTGTTGGTTGGTTTGTTAGCTTGTTGGTTTGTTGGTTTGTTGGTTTGTGGGTTTGTTGGCTTGTTGGTTTGTTGGTTTGTTGGTTTGTTGTCTTGTTGGCTTGTTGGTTTGTTGGTTTGTTGGCTTGTTGGTTTGTTGGTTTGTTGGCTTGTTTGCTTGTTGCTTTGTTCGTTTGGTGGTTTGTTGGTTTGTTGGTTTTTTGGTTTGTTGGTTTGTTGGTTTGTTGGCTTGTTGGCTTGTTGGTTTGTTGGTTTGTTGGCTTGTTGGTTTGTTAGTTTGTTGGTTTGTTGGCTTGTTGGCTTGTTGGTTTTTTGGTTTGTTGGTTTGTTGGTTTGTTGGCTTGTTGGCTTGTTGGTTTGTTGGTTTGTTGGCTTGTTGGTTTGTTAGTTTGTTGTTTTGTTGGCTTGTTGGCTTGTTGGTTTGTTGGTTTGTTGGTTTGTTGGTTTGTTGGTTTGTTGGTTTGTTGGTTTGTTGGTTTGTTGGTTTATTTGTTTGTTGGTTTGTTGGCTTGTTAGTTTGTTGGTTTGTTGGTTTGTTGGCTTTTTAGTTTGTTGGTTTGTTGGCTTGTTGGCTTGTTGGTTTGTTAGTTTGTTGGTTTGTTGGTTTGTTGGTTTGTTGTTTTGTTGGTTTGTTGGTTTATTTGTTTGTTGGTTTGTTGGTTTGTTGGTTTATTTGTTTGTTGGTTTGTTGGCTTGTTGGTTTGTTGGTTTGTTGGTTTGTTGGCTTGTTGGCTTGTTGGTTTGTTGGTTTGTTGGTTTGTTGGTTTGTTGGTTTGTTGGTTTGTTGGTTTATTTGTTTGTTGGTTTGTTGGCTTGTTGGTTTGTTGGTTTGTTGGTTTGTTGGTTTGTTCGTTTGTTGGTTTGTTGGTTTGTTGGTTTGTTGGTTTATTTGTTTTTTGGTTTGTGGGCTTGTTGGTTTGTTGGTTTGTTGTTTTGTTGGTTTGTTGGCTTGTTGGTTTGTTGGTTTGTTGGTTTTTTGATTTGTTGGTTTGTTGGTTTGTTGGTTTGTTGGTTTGTTGGTTTGTTGGCTTGTTGGTTTGTTGGTTTGTTGGTTTTTTGATTTGTTGGTTTGTTGGTTTGTTGGTTTGTTGGTTTATTTGTTTGCTGGTTTGTTGGCTTGTTGGTTTGTTAGTTTGTTGGTTTGTTGGTTTTTTGGCTTGTTGGTTTGTTGGTTTGTTGGTTTGTTGTCTTGTTGGCTTGTTGGTTTGTTGGTTTGTTGGCTTGTTGTTTTGTTGGTTTGTTGGCTTGTTTGCTTGTTGCTTTGTTCGTTTGATGGTTTGTTGGTTTGTTGGTTTTTTGGTTTGTTGGTTTGTTGGTTTGTTGGCTTGTTGGCTTGTTGGTTTGTTGGTTTGTTGGTTTGTTGGCTTGTTGGTTTGTTAGTTTGTTGGTTTGTTGGCTTGTTGGCTTGTTGGTTTGTTGGTTTGTTGGTTTGTTGGTTTGTTGGTTTGTTGGTTTGTTGGTTTGTTGGTTTATTTGTTTGTTAGTTTGTTGGCTTGTTGGTTTGTTGGTTTGTTGGTTTGTTGGCTTGTTGGTTTGTTGGTTTGTTGGTTTTTTGGTTTGTTGGTTTGTTGGTTTGTTGGTTTGTTGGTTTATTTGTTTGTTGGTGCGTTGGCTTGTTGATTTGTTGGTTTGTTGGTTTGTTGGCTTGTTGGTTTGTTGGTTTGTAGGCTTGTTGGCTTGTTGGTTTGTTGGTTTGTTGGCTTGTTGGTTACTTAGTTTGTTGGTTTGTTGGCATGTTGGTTTGTTGGTTTGTTGGTTTGTTGGCTTGTTGGTTTGTTGGCTTGTTGGCTTGTTGGTTTGTTGGTTTGTTGGTTTGTTGGCTTGTCGGTTTGTTGCTTTGTTGGTTTGTTAGTTTGTAGGTTTGTTGGTTTGTTGGTTTGTTGGTTTATTGGATTATTTGTTTGTTGGTTTGTTGGCTTGTTGGTTTGTTGGTTTGTTGGCTTGTTGGCTTGTTGGTTTGTTGGTTTGTTGGTTTGTTGGTTTGTTGGTTTGTTGGTTTGTTGGTTTGTTGGTTTGTTGGTTTGTTGGTTTGTTGGTTTGTTGGTTTGTTGGTTTGTTGGTTTGTTGGCTTGTTGGTTTGTTGGTTTGTTGGTTTGTTGGCTTGTTGGTTTGTTGGTTTGTTGGCTTGTTGGTTTGTTGGCTTCTTGGTTTGTTGGTTTGTTGGCTTGTTGGTTTGTTGGTTTGTTGGTTTGTTGGCTTGTTGGCTTGTTGGTTTGTTGGCTTGTTGGCTTGTTGGTTTGTTGGTTTGTTGGCTTCTTGGCTTGTTGCTTTGTTCGTTTGATAGTTTGTTGGCTTGTTGGTTTGTTAGTTTGTTGGTTTGTTGGCTTGTTGGCTTGTTGGTTTGTTGGTTTTTTTGGTTTGTTGGTTTGTTGGTTTGTTGGTTTGTTGGTTTGTTGGTTTGTTGGTTTATTTGTTTGTAGGTTTGTTGGCTTGTTGGTTTGTTGGTTTGTTGGTTTGTTGGTTTGTTGGCTTGTTGGTTTGTTGGTTTGTTGGTTTTTTGGTTTGTTGGTTTGTTGGTTTGTTGGTTTGTTGGTTTGTTGGTTTATTTGTTTGTTGGTTTGTTGGCTTGTTGGTTTGTTGGTTTGTTGGCTTGTTGGTTTGTTGGTTTGTTGGCTTGTTGGCTTGTTGGTTTGTCGGTTTGTTGGTTTGTTGGCTTGTTGGTTACTTAGTTTGTTGGTTTGTTGGCATGTTGGTTTGTTGGTTTGATGGTTTGTTGGGTTGTTGGTTTGTTAGTTTGTTGGTTTGTTGGTTTGTTAGTTTGTTGGTTTGTTGGTTTGTTGGTTTGTTGGTTTGTTGGTTTGTTGGTTTGTTGGTTTGTTGGTTTGTTGGTTTATTTGTTTGTTAGTTTGTTGGCTTGTTGGTTTGTTGGTTTGTTGGTTTGTTGGTTTGTTGGCTTGTTGGTTTGTTGGTTTGTTGGTTTGTTGGTTTGTTGGTTTGTTGGTTTGTTGGTTTGTTGGTTTGTTGGTTTATTTGTTTGTTGGTTTGTTGGCTTGTTAGTTTGTTGGTTTGTTGGTTTGTTGGCTTGTTAGTTTGTTGGTTTGTTGGCTTGTTGGCTTGTTGGTTTGTTAGTTTGTTGGTTTGTTGGTTTGTTGGTTTGTTGTTTTTTTGGTTTGTTGGTTTATTTGTTTGTTGTTTTGTTGGTTTGTTGGTTTATTTGTTTGTTGGTTTGTTGGCTTGTTGGTTTGTTGGTTTGTTGGTTTGTTGGCTTGTTGGCTTGTTGGTTTGTTGGTTTGTTGGTTTGTTGGTTTGTTGGTTTGTTGGTTTGTTGGTTTATTTGTTTGTTGGTTTGTTGGCTTGTTGGTTTGTTGGTTTGTTGGTTTGTTGGTTTGTTCGTTTGTTGGTTTGTTGGTTTGTTGGTTTGTTGGTTTATTTGTTTTTTGGTTTGTGGGCTTGTTGGTTTGTTGGTTTGTTGGTTTGTTGGCTTGTTGGTTTGTTGGTTTGTTGGTTTTTTGATTTGTTGGTTTGTTGGTTTGTTGGTTTGTTGGTTTGTTGGCTTGTTGGTTTGTTGGTTTGTTGGTTTTTTGATTTGTTGGTTTGTTGGTTTGTTGGTTTGTTGGTTTATTTGTTTGCTGGTTTGTTGGCTTGTTGGTTTGTTAGTTTGTTGGTTTGTTGGTTTGTTGGCTTGTTGGTTTGTTGGTTTGTTGGTTTGTTGTCTTGTTGGCTTGTTGGTTTGTTGGTTTGTTGGCTTGTTGTTTTGTTGGTTTGTTGGCTTGTTTGCTTGTTGCTTTGTTCGTTTGATGGTTTGTTGGTTTGTTGGTTTTTTGGTTTGTTGGTTTGTTGGTTTGTTGGCTTGTTGGCTTGTTGGTTTGTTGGTTTGTTGGTTTGTGGGCTTGTTGGTTTGTTAGTTTGTTGGTTTGTTGGCTTGTTGGTTTGTTGGTTTGTTGGTTTGTTGGTTTGTTGGTTTGTTGGCTTGTTGGCTTGTTGGTTTGTTGGTTTGTTGGTTTGTTGGTTTGTTGGTTTTTTGGTTTGTTGGTTTGTTGGTTTATTTGTTTGTTAGTTTGTTGGCTTGTTGGTTTGTTGGTTTGTTGGTTTGTTGGTTTGTTGGTTTGTTGGTTTGTTGGTTTGTTGTTTTGTTTGTTTGTTGGTTTATTTGTTTGTTGGTTTGTTGGTTTGTTGGTTTATTTGTTTGTTGGTTTGTTGGCTTGTTGGTTTGTTGTATTGTTGGTTTGTTGGTTTGTTGGGTTGTTGGCTTGTTGGTTTGTTGGTTTGTTGGTTTGTTGGTTTGTTGGTTTGTTGGTTTGTTGGTTTGTTGGTTTGTTGGTTTATTTGTTTGTTGGTTTGTTGGCTTGTTGGTTTGTTGGTTTGTTGGTTTGTTGGTTTGTTCGTTTGTTGGTTTGTTGGTTTGTTGGTTTGTTGGTTTATTTGTTTTTTGGTTTGTGGGCTTGTTGGTTTGTTGGTTTGTTGGTTTGTTGGCTTGTTGGTTTTTTGGTTTGTTGGTTTTTTGATTTGTTGGTTTGTTGGTTTGTTGGTTTGTTGGTTTGTTGGTTTGTTGGCTTGTTGGTTTGTTGGTTTGTTGGTTTTTTGATTTGTTGGTTTGTTGGTTTGTTGGTTTGTTGTTTTATTTGTTTGCTGGTTTGTTGGCTTGTTGGTTTGTTAGTTTGTTGGTTTGTTGGTTTGTTGGCTTGTTGTTTTGTTGGTTTGTTGGCTTGTTTGCTTGTTGCTTTGTTCGTTTGATGGTTTGTTGGTTTGTTGGTTTTTTGGTTTGTTGGTTTGTTGGTTTGTTGGCTTGTTGGATTGTTGGTTTGTTGGTTTGTTGGTTTGTTGGCTTGTTGGTTTGTTAGTTTGTTGGTTTGTTGGCTTGTTGGCTTGTTGGTTTGTTGGTTTGTTGGTTTGTTGGTTTGTTGGTTTGTTGGTTTGTTGGTTTGTTGGTTTATTTGTTTGTTAGTTTGTTGGCTTGTTGATTTGTTGGTTTGATGGTTTGTTGGGTTGTTGGTTTGTTAGTTTTGTTGGTTTGTTGGTTTGTTAGTTTGTTGGTTTGTTGGTTTGTTGGTTTGTTGGTTTGTTGGTTTGTTGGTTTGTTGGTTTGTTGGTTTATTTGTTTGTTAGTTTGTTGGCTTGTTGGTTTGTTGGTTTGTTGGTTTGTTGGTTTGTTGGCTTGTTGGTTTGTTGGTTTGTTGGTTTGTTGGTTTGTTGGTTTGTTGGTTTGTTGGTTTGTTGGTTTGTTGGTTTATTTGTTTGTTGGTTTGTTGGCTTGTTAGTTTGTTGGTTTGTTGGTTTGTTGGCTTGTTAGTTTGTTGGTTTGTTGGCTTGTTGGCTTGTTGGTTTGTTAGTTTGTTGGTTTGTTGGTTTGTTGGTTTGTTGTTTTGTTGGTTTGTTGGTTTATTTGTTTGTTGGTTTGTTGGTTTGTTGGTTTATTTGTTTGTTGGTTTGTTGGCTTGTTGGTTTGTTGGTTTGTTGGTTTGTTGGCTTGTTGGCTTGTTGGTTTGTTGGTTTGTTGGTTTGTTGGTTTGTTGGTTTGTTGGTTTGTTGGTTTATTTGTTTGTTGGTTTGTTGGCTTGTTGGTTTGTTGGTTTGTTGGTTTGTTGGTTTGTTCGTTTGTTGGTTTGTTGGTTTGTTGGTTTGTTGGTTTATTTGTTTTTTGGTTTGTGGGCTTGTTGGTTTGTTGGTTTGTTGGTTTGTTGGCTTGTTGGTTTGTTGGTTTGTTGGTTTTTTGATTTGTTGGTTTGTTGGTTTGTTGGTTTGTTGGTTTGTTGGTTTGTTGGCTTGTTGGTTTGTTGGTTTGTTGGTTTTTTGATTTGTTGGTTTGTTGGTTTGTTGGTTTGTTGGTTTATTTGTTTGCTGGTTTGTTGGCTTGTTGGTTTGTTAGTTTGTTGGTTTGTTGGTTTGTTGGCTTGTTGGTTTGTTGGTTTGTTGGTTTGTTGTCTTGTTGGCTTGTTGGTTTGTTGGTTTGTTGGCTTGTTGTTTTGTTGGTTTGTTGGCTTGTTTGCTTGTTGCTTTGTTCGTTTGATGGTTTGTTGGTTTGTTGGTTTTTTGGTATGTTGGTTTGTTGGTTTGTTGGCTTGTTGGCTTGTTGGTTTGTTGGTTTGTTGGTTTGTTGGCTTGTTGGTTTGTTAGTTTGTTGGTTTGTTGGCTTGTTGGCTTGTTGGTTTGTTGGTTTGTTGGTTTGTTGGTTTGTTGGTTTGTTGGTTTGTTGGTTTGTTGATTTATTTGTTTGTTAGTTTGTTGGCTTGTTGGTTTGTTGGTTTGTTGGTTTGTTGGCTTGTTGGTTTGTTGGTTTGTTGGTTTTTTGGTTTGTTGGTTTGTTGGTTTGTTGGTTTGTTGGTTTATTTGTTTGTTGGTGTGTTGGCTTGTTGATTTGTTGGTTTGTTGGTTTGTTGGCTTGTTGGTTTGTTGGTTTGTAGGCTTGTTGGCTTGTTGGTTTGTTGGTTTGTTGGCTTCTTGGTTACTTAGTTTGTTGGTTTGTTGGCATGTTGGTTTGTTGGTTTGTTGGTTTGTTGGCTTGTTGGTTTGTTGGCTTGTTGGCTTGTTGGTTTGTTGGTTTGTTGGTTTGTTGGCTTGTCGGTTTGTTGGTTTGTTGGTTTGTTAGTTTGTAGGTTTGTTGGTTTGTTGGTTTGTTGGTTTATTGGATTATTTGTTTGTTGGTTTGTTGGCTTGTTGGTTTGTTGGTTTGTTGGCTTGTTGGCTTGTTGGTTTTTTGGTTTGTTGGTTTGTTGGTTTGTTGGTTTGTTGGTTTGTTGGTTTGTTGGTTTGTTGGTTTGTTGGTTTGTTGGTTTGTTGGCTTGTTGGCTTGTTGGTTTGTTGGTTTGTTGGCTTGTTGGTTTGTTGGCTTGTTGGTTTGTTGGTTTGTTGGCTTGTTGGTTTGTTGGTTTGTTGGTTTGTTGGCTTCTTGGCTTGTTGGTTTGTTGGCTTGTAGGCTTGTTGGTTTGTTGGTTTGTTGGCTTCTTGGCTTGTTGCTTTGTTCGTTTGATAGTTTGTTGGCTTGTTGGTTTGTTAGTTTGTTGGTTTGTTGGCTTGTTGGCTTGTTGGTTTGTTGGTTTTTTTGGTTTGTTGGTTTGTTGGTTTGTTGGTTTGTTGGTTTGTTGGTTTATTTGTTTGTAGGTTTGTTGGCTTGTTGGTTTGTTGGTTTGTTGGTTTGTTGGTTTGTTGGCTTGTTGGTTTGTTTGTTTGTTGGTTTTTTGGTTTGTTGGTTTGTTGGTTTGTTGGTTTGTTGGTTTGTTGGTTTATTTGTTTGTTGGTTTGTTGGCTTGTTGGTTTGTTGGTTTGTTGGCTTGTTGGTTTGTTGGTTTGTTGGCTTGTTGGCTTGTTGGTTTGTCGGTTTGTTGGTTTGTTGGCTTGTTGGTTACTTAGTTTGTTGGTTTGTTGGCATGTTGGTTTGTTGGTTTGATGGTTTGTTGGGTTGTTGGCTTGTTGGTTTGTTGGTTTGTTGGTTTGTTATCTTGTTGGCTTGTTGGTTTGTTGGTTTGTTGGCTTGTTGGTTTGTTGGTTTGTTGGTTTGTTGGTTTGTTGGCTTGTTGGTTTGTTGGTTTGTTGGCTTGTTGGTTTGTTGGTTTGTTGGTTTGTTGGCTTGTTGGCTTGTTAGTTTGTTGTTTTGTTGGCTTGTTGGCTTGTTGGTTTGTTGGTTTGTTGGCTTGTTGGTTTGTTAATTTGTTGGTTTGTTGGCTTGTAGGCTTGTTGGTTTGTTGGTTTTTTGGTTTGTTGGTTTGTTGGTTTGTTGGTTTGTTGGTTTGTTTGTTTATTTGTTTGTTGGTTTGTTGGCTTGTTGGTTTGTTGGTTTGTTGGTTTGTTGGCTTGTTGGTTTGTTGGTTTGTTGGTTTTTTGATTTGTTGGTTTGTTGGTTTGTTGGTTTGTTGGTTTGTTGGTTTATTTGTTTGTTGGTTTGTTGGCTTGTTGGTTTGTTGGTTTGTTGGTTTTTTGGTTTGTCGGTTTGTTGGTTTGTTGGTTTGTTGGTTTGTTGGTTTATTTGTTTGTTGTTTTGTTGGCTTGTTGGCTTGTTGGTTTGTTGGTTTGTTGGCTTGTTGGTTTGTTGGTTTGTTGGTTTGTTGGCTTGTTGGTTTTTTGGTTTGTTGGTTTATTTGTTTGTTGGTTTGTTGGCTTGTTGGTTTGTTGGTTTGTTGGCTTGTTGTTTTGTTGGCTTGTTGGCTTGTTGGTTTGTTGGTTTGTTGGCTTGTTGGTTTGTTGGCTTGTTGGCTTGTTGGTTTGTTGGTTTGTTGGTTTGTTGGTTTGTTGGTTTGTTGGTTTTTTGGTTTGTTGGTTTATTTGTTTGTTGGTTTGTTGGCTTGTTGGTTTGTTGGTTTGTTGGTTTGTTGGTTTGTTGGCTTGTTGGTTTTTTGGTTTGTTGGTTTGTTGTCTTGTTGGCTTGTTGGTTTGTTGGTTTGTTGGCTTGTTGGTTTGTTGGTTTGTTGGCTTGTTTGCTTGTTGCTTTGTTCGTTTGATGGTTTGTTGGTTTGTTGGTTTTTTGGTTTGTTGGTTTGTTGGTTTGTTGGCTTGTTGGCTTGTTGGTTTGTTGGTTTGTTGGCTTGTTGGTTTGTTAGTTTGTTGGTTTGTTGGCTTGTTGGCTTGTTGGGTTGTTGGTTTGTTGGTTTATTGGTTTGTTGGTTTGTTGGTTTGTTGGTTTGTTGGTTTGTTGGTTTGTTGGTTTGTTGGTTTGTTGGTTTATTTGTTTGTTGGTTTGTTGGTTTGTTGGTTTGTTGGCTTGTTGGTTTATTTGTTTGTTGGTTTGTTGGCTTGTTGGTTTGTTGGTTTGTTGGTTTGTTGGCTTGTTGGTTTGTTGGTTTGTTGGCTTGTTGGCTTGTTGGTTTGTTGGTTTGTTGGCTTGTTGGTTACTTAGTTTGTTGGTATGTTGGCATGTTGGTTTGTTGGTTTGTTGGTTTGTTGGCTTATTGGTTTGTTGGTTTGTTGGTTTGTTGGTTTGTTGGCTTGCTGGTTTGTTGGTTTGTTGGTTTTTTGGTTTGTTGGTTTGTTGGTTTGTTGGTTTGTTGGTTTGTTGGTTTATTTGTTTGTTGGTTTGTTGGCTTGTTGGTTTGTTGGTTTGTTGGTTTGTTGGCTTGTTGGTTTGTTGGTTTGTTGGCTTGTTGGCTTGTTGGTTTGTTGGTTTGTTGGCTTGTTGGTTACTTAGTTTGTTGGTATGTTGGCATGTTGGTTTATTGGTTTGTTGGTTTGTTGGCTTATTGGTTTGTTGGCTTGTTGGCTTGTTGGTTTGTTGGTTTGTTGGTTTGTTGGCTTGTTGGTTTGTTGGTTTGTTGGTTTGTTGGTTTGTTAGTTTGTTGGTTTGTTGGTTTGTTGGTTTGTTGGTTTGTTGGTTTATTTGTTTGTTGGTTTGTTGGCTTGATGGTTTGTTGGTTTGTTGCCTTGTTGGCTGGTTGGTTTGTTGGTTTGTTGGTTTGTTGGCTTGTTGGTTTGTTGGTTTGTTGGCTTGTTGGTTTGAAGGTTTGTTGGCTTGTTGGCTTGTTGCTTTGTTGGTTTGTTGGTTTGTTGGTTTGTTGGCTTGTTGGTTTGTTGGTTTGTTGGCTTGTTGGCTTGTTGGTTTGTTGGTTTGTTGGTTTGTTGGCTTGTTGGTTTGTTGGTTTGTTGGATTGTTGGTTTGTTAGTTTGTTGGTTTGTTGGTTTATTGGTTTGTTGGTTTGTTGGTTTATTTGTTTGTTGGTTTGTTGGCTTGTTGGTTTGTTGGTTTGTTGGTTTGTTGGCTTGTTGGTTTGTTGGTTTGTTGGTTTGTTGGTTTGTTGGTTTGTTGGTTTGTTGGTTTGTTGGTTTGTTGGTTTGTTGGTTTGTTGGCTTGTTGGTTTGTTGGTTTGTTGGCTTGTTGGCTTGTTGGTTTGTTGGTTTGTTGGTTTGTTGGTTTGTTGGTTTGTTGGTTTGTTGGTTTGTTGGCTTTTTGGCTTTTTGGCTTTTTGGTTTTTTGGTTTGTTGGTTTGTTGGCTTGTTGGTTTGTTGGTTTGTTGGCTTGTTGGCTTGTTGCTTTGTTCGTTTGATAGTTTGTTGGTTTGTTGGTTTTTTGGTTTGTTGGTTTGTTGGTTTGTTGGCTTGCTGGCTTGTTGGTTTGTTGGTTTGTTGGCTTGTTGGTTTGTTAGTTTGTTGGTTTGTTGGCTTGTTAGCTTGTTGGTTTGTTGGTTTTTTGGTTTGTTGGTTTGTTGGTTTGTTGGTTTGTTGGCTTGTTGGTTTATTTGTTTGTTGGTTTGTTGGCTTGTTGGTTTGTTGGTTTGTTGGTTTGTTGGTTTGTTAGCTTGTTGGTTTTTTGGTTTGTTGGTTTTTTGGTTTGTTGGTTTGTTGGTTTGTTGGTTTGTTGGTTTGTTGGTTTGTTGGTTTATTTGTTTGTTGGCTTGTTGGTTTGTTGGTTTGTTGGTTTGTTGGCTTGTTGGTTTGTTGGTTTGGTGGCTTGTTGGCTTGTTGGTTTGTGGGTTTGTTGGCTTGTTGGTTACTTAGTTTGTTGGTTTGTTGGCATGTTGGTTTGTTGGTTTGTTGGTTTGTTGGTTTGTTGGCTTGTTGGTTTGTTGGTTTGTTGGCTTGTTGGCTTGTTGGTTTGTTGGTTTGTTGGTTTGTTGGCTTGTTGGTTTGTTGGTTTGTTGGCTTGTTGGTTTGTTAGTTGGTTGGTTTGTTGGTTTGTTGGTTTGTTGCCCTGTTGGTTTGTTGGTTTGTTTGCTTTGTTGGCTTGTTGGTTTGTTTGCTTGTTGGTTTGTTAGTTTGTTGGCTTTTTGGTTTTTTGTTTTGTTGGTTTGTTGGCTTGTTGGCTTGTTGGTTTGTTGGTTTGTTGGTTTGTTGGTTTGTTAGTTTGTTGGTTTGTTGGCTTGTTGGTTTGTTGGTTTGTTGGTTTTTTGGTTTGTTTGTTTGTTGGTTTGTTGGTTTTTTGGTTTGTTGGTTTGTTTGTTTGTTGACTTGTTGGTTTGTTGGTTTGTTGGCTTGTTGGCTTGTTGGTTTGTTGGTTTGTTGGCTTGTTGGTTTGTTGGTTTGTTGGTTTGTTGGTTTGTTGGTTTGTTGCTTTGTTGGTTTATTGGTTTGTTGGCTTGTTGGCTTGTTGGTTTGTTGGTTTGTTAGTTTGTTGGCTTTTTGGTTACTTGGTTTGTTGGTTTGTTGGCTTGTTGGTTTGTTGGCTTGTTTGTTTGTTGGTTTGTTGGTTTGTTTGCTTGTTGGTTACTTAGTTTGTTGGTTTGTTGCATGTTGGTTTGTTGGTTTGTTGGTTTGTTGGTTTGTTGGTTTGTTGGTTTGTTGGTTTGTTGGTTTTTTGGTTTGTTGGTTTGTTGGTTTGTTGGCTTGTTGGTTTGTTTGTTTGTTGGTTTGTTGGCCTGTTGGTTTGTTCGTTTGTTGGTTTGTTGGCTTGTTGGCTTGTTGGCTTGTTGGTTTGTTGGTTTGTTGGCTTGTTGGTTTGTTGGTTTATTGGCTTGTTGGCTTGTTACTTTGTTCGTTTGATGGTTTGTTGGTTTGTTGGGTTTTTTGGTTTGTTGGTTTGTTGGTTTGTTGGCTTGTTAGCTTGTTGGTTTGTTGGTTTGTTGGCTTGTTGGTTTGTTAGTTTGTTGGTTTGTTGGCTTGTTGGCTTGTTGGTTTGTTGGTTTTTTGGTTTGTTGGTTTGTTGGTTTGTTGGTTTGTTGGTTTGTTGGTTTATTTGTTTGTTGGTTTGTTGGCTTGTTGGTTTGTTAGTTTGTTGGTTTGTTGGCTTGTTGGTTTGTTGGTTTTTTGGTTTCTTGGTTTGTTGGTTTGTTGGTTTGTTGGTTTGTTGGTTTGTTGGTTTGTTGGTTTGTTGGTTTATTTGTTTGTTGGTTTGTTGGCTTGTTGGTTTGTTGGTTTGTTTGTTTGTTGGTTTGTTGGCTTGTTGGTTTGTTGGTTTGTTGGTTTGTTGGCTTGTTGGTTTGTTGGTTTGTTGGTTTGTTGGTTTGTTGGTTTGTTGGTTTGTTGGCTTGTTGGTTACTTAGTTTGTTGGTTTGTTGGCATGTTCGTTTGTTGGTTTGTTGGTTTGTTGGCTTGTTGGTTTGTTGGTTTGTTGGCTTGTTGGCTTGTTGGTTTGTTGGTTTGTTGGTTTGTTGGCTTCTTGGTTTGTTGGTTTGTTGGTTTCTTGGTTTGTTGGTTTGTTAGTTTGTTGGTTTGTTGGTTTGTTGGTTTGTTGGTTTGTTGGTTTATTTGTTGTTGGTTTGTTGGCTTGTTGGTTTGTTGGTTTGTTGGCTTGTTGGCTTGTTGGTTTGTTGGTTTGTTGGCTTGTTGGTTTGTTGGTTTGTTGGCTTGTTGGTTTGTTGGTTTGTTGACTTGTTGGCTTGCTGCTTTGTTGGTTTGTTGGTTTGTTGGTTTGTTGGCTTGTTGGTTTGTTGGTTTGTTGGCTTGTTGGCTTGTTGGTTTGTTGGTTTGTTGGTTTGTTGGCTTGTTGGTTTGTTGGTTTGTTGGTTTGTTGGTTTGTTAGTTTGTTGGTTTGTTGGTTTGTTGGTTTGTTGGTTTGTTGGTTTATTTGTTTGTTGGTTTGTTGGCTTGTTGGTTTGTTGGTTTGTTGGCTTGTTGGCTTGTTGGTTTGTTGGTTTGTTGGTTTGTTGGTTTGTTGGTTTGTTGGTTTGTTGGTTTGTTGGTTTGTTGGTTTGTTGGTTTGTTGGTTTGTTGGTTTGTTGGTTTGTTGGCTTGTTGGTTTATTGGTTTGTTGGCTTGTTGGCTTGTTGGTTTGTTGGTTTGTTGGTTTGTTGGTTTGTTGGTTTGTTGGCTTGTTGGTTTGTTGGTTTGTTGGCTTGTTGGTTTGTTGGTTTGTTGGTTTGTTGGTTTGTTGGCTTGTTGGCTTGTTGGTTTGTTGGTTTGTTAACTTGTTGGTTTGTTGGCTTGTTGGCTTGTTGCTTTGTTCGTTTGATCGTTTGTTGGTTTGTTGGTTTTTTGGTTTGTTGGTTTGTTGGTTTGTTGGCTTGCTGGCTTGTTGGTTTGTTGGTTTGTTGGCTTGTTGGTTTGTTAGTTTGTTGGTTTCTTGGCTTGTTGGCTTGTTGGCTTGTTGGTTTGTTGGTTTTTTGGTTTGTTGGTTTGTTGGTTTGTTGGTTTGTTGGTTTGTTGGTTTATTTGTTTGTTGGTTTGTTGGCTTGTTGGTTTGTTGGTTTGTTGGTTTGTTGGTTTGTTGGCTTGTTGGTTTGTTGGCTTGTTGGTTTTTTGGTTTGTTGGTTTGTTGGTTTGTTGGTTTGTTGGTTTATTTGTTTGTTGGTTTGTTGGCTTGTTGGTTTGTTGGTTTGTTGGTTTGTTGGCTTGTTGGTTTGTTGGTTTGTTGGCTTGTTGGCTTGTTGGTTTGTTGGTTTGTTGGTTTGTTGGCTTGTTGGTTTGTTGGTTTGTTGGCTTGTTGGTGTGTTATTTTGTTGGTTTGTTGGTTTGTTGGTTTGTTGGTTTGTTGCTTTGTTGGTTTGTTGGTTTATTGGCTTGTTGGCTTGTTGGTTTGTTGGCTTGTTGGTTTGTTAGTTTGTTGGCTTTTTGGTTACTTGGTTTGTTGGTTTGTTGGCTTGGTGGCTTGTTGGTTTTTTGGTTTGTTGGCTTGTTGGTTTGTTAGTTTGTTGGTTTGTTGGCTTGTTGGCTTGTTGGTTTGTTGGTTTGTTGGTTTGTTGGTTGTTGGTTTGTTGGTTTTTTGGTTTTTTGGTTTGTTGGTTTGTTGGTTTGTTGACTTGTTGGTTTGTTGGTTTGTTGGCTTGTTGGCTTGTTGGTTTGTTGGTTTGTTGGCTTGTTGGCTTGTTAATTTGTGGGTTGTTGGTTTGTTGGTTTGTTGCTTTGTTGGTTTGTTGGTTTGTTGGCTTGTTGGCTTGTTGGTTTGTTGGTTTGTTAGTTTGTTGGCTTTTTGGTTACTTGGTTTGTTGGTTTGTTGGTTTGTTGGCTTGTTGGTTTGTTGGCTTGTTGGTTTGTTGGTTTGTTGGTTTGTTGGCTTGTTGGCTTGTTGGTTTGTTGGTTTTTTGGTTTGTTGGTTTGTTGGTTTGTTGGTTTTTTGGTTTGTTGGTTTATTTGTTTGTTGGTTTGTTGGATTGTTGGTTTGTTGGTTTGTTGGTTTGTTGGTTTGTTGGCCTGTTGGTTTGTTGGTTTGTTGGTTTGTTGGCTTGTTGGCTTGTTGGCTTGTTGGCTTGTTGGCTTGTTGGTTTGTTGGTTTGTTGGCTTCTTGGTTTTTTGGTTTGTTGGTTTGTTGCCTTGTTGAATTGTTGGTTTTTTGGTTTGTTGGTTTTTGGTTTGTTGGTTTTTTGGTTTGTTGGGTTGTTGGTTTGTTGGTTTGTTGGTTTATTTGTTTGTTGGTTTGTTGGTTTGTCGGCTTGTTGGTTTGTTGGTTTGTTGGTTTGTTGGTTTGTTGGCTTGTTGGTTACTTAGTTTGTTGGTTTGTTGGCATGTTGGTTTGTTGGTTTGTTGGTTTGTTGGCTTGTTGGTTTGTTGGTTTGTTGGCTTGTTGGCTTGTCGGTTTGTTGGTTTGTTGGTTTGTTGGCTTGTTGGTTTGTTGGTTTGTTGGCTTGTTGGTTTGTTAGTTTGTTGGTTTGTTGGTTTGTTGGTGTGTTGGTTTGTTGGTTTATTTGTTTGTTGGTTTGTTGGCTTGTTGGTTTGTTGGTTTGTTGGCTTGTTGGCTTGTTGGTTTGTTGGTTTGTTGGCTTGTTGGCTTGTTGGCTTGTTGGTTTGTTGGTTTGTTGGCTTCTTGGTTTTTTGGTTTGTTGGTTTGTTGGCTTGTTGTTTTGTTCGTTTGATGGTTTGTTGGTTTGTTGGTTTTTTGGTTTGTTGGTTTGTTGGTTTGTTGGCTTGTTGGCTTGTTGGTTTGTTGGTTTGTTGGCTTGTTGGTTTGTTAGTTTGTTGGTTTGTTGGCTTGTTGCCTTGTTGGTTTGTTGGTTTTTTGGTTTGTTGGTTTTTGGTTTGTTGGTTTTTTGGTTTGTTGGTTTGTTGGTTTGTTGGTTTATTTGTTTGTTGGTTTGTTGGTTTGTCGGCTTGTTGGTTTGTTGGTTTGTTGGTTTGTTGGTTTGTTGGCTTGTTGGTTACTTAGTTTGTTGGTTTGTTGGCATGTTGGTTTGTTGGTTTGTTGGTTTGTTGGCTTGTTGGTTTGTTGGTTTGTTGGCTTGTTGGCTTGTCGGTTTGTTGGTTTGTTGGTTTGTTGGCTTGTTGGTTTGTTGGTTTGTTGGCTTGTTGGTTTGTTAGTTTGTTGGTTTGTTGGTTTGTTGGTGTGTTGGTTTGTTGGTTTATTTGTTTGTTGGTTTGTTGGCTTGTTGGTTTGTTGGTTTGTTGGCTTGTTGGCTTGTTGGTTTGTTGGTTTGTTGGCTTGTTGGTTTGCTGGTTTGTTGGCTTGATGGTTTGTTGGCTTGTTGGCTTGTTGGCTTGTTGGTTTGTTGGTTTGTTGGCTTGTTGGTTTGTTGGTTCGTTGGCTTGTTGGCTTGTTGCTTTGTTCGTTTGATGGTTTGTTGGTTTGTTGGTTTTATGGTTTGTTGGTTTGTTGGTTTGTTGGCTTGTTGGTTTGTTGGTTTGTTGGTTTGTTGGCTTGTTGGTTTGTTAGTTTGTTGGTTTGTTGGCTAGTTGGCTTGTTGGTTTGTTGGTTTTTTGGTTTGTGGGTTTGTTGGTTTGTTGGTTTGTTGGTTTGTTGGTTTGTTGGTTTATTTGTTTGTTGGTTTGTTGGCTTGTTGGTTTGTTGGTTTGTTGGTTTGTTGGCTTGTTGGTTTGTTGGTTTGTTGATTTTATGGTTTGTTGGTTTGTTGGTTTGTTTGTTTATTTGTTTCTTGGTTTGTTGGCTTGCTGGTTTGTTGGTTTGTTGGTTTGTTGGCTTGTTGGTTTGTTGGTTTGTTGGCTTGTTGGCTTGTTGGTTTGTTGGTTTGTTGGCTTGTTGGTTACTTGGTTTGTTGGTTTGTTGGCATGTTGGTTTGTTGGTTTGTTGGTTTGTTGGTTTGTTGGTTTGTTGGTTTGTTGGTTTGTTGGCTTGTTGGTTTGTTGGTTTGTTGGCTTGTTGACTTGTTGGTTTGTTGGCTTGTTGGTTTGTTGGTTTGTTGGCTTGTTGGTTTGTTAGTTTGTTGGTTTGTTGGTTTGTTGGTTTGATGGTTTATTTCTTTGTTGGTTTGTTGGCTTGTTGGTTTGTTGGTTTGTTGGTTTGTTGGCTTGTTGGTTTGTTGGTTTGTTGGCTTGTTGGCTTGTTGGTTTGTTGGTTTGTTGGTTTGTTGGCTTGTTGGCTTGTTGGTTTGTTGGTTTGTTGGTTTGTTGGCTTGTTGGTTTGTCAGTTTGTTGGCTTGTTGGTTTGTTGGGTTGTTGGTTTGTTGGTTTGTTTGCTTCTTGGCTTGTTGGTTTGTTGGTTTGTTGGTTTGTTGGTTTGTTGGTTTGTTGGTTTGTTGGCTTGTTGGTTTGTTGGTTTTTTGGCTTGTTGGCTTGTTGGTTTGTTGGTTTGTTGGTTTGTTGGTTTGTTGGCTTGTTGGTTTGTTGGTTTGTTGGCTTGTTGGCTTGTTGGCTTGTTGGTTTGTTGGTTTGTTGGATTGTTGGCTTGTTGGTTTGTTGGTTTGTTGGTTTGTTGGCTTGTTGGTTTGTTGGCTTGTTGGCTTGTTGCTTTGTTCGTTTGATAGTTTGTTGGTTTGTTAGTTTTTTGGTTTGTTATTTGTTGGTTTGTTGGCTTGCTGGCTTGTTGGTTTGTTGGTTTGTTGGCTTGTTGGTTTGTTAGTTTGTTGGTTTGTTGGCTTGTTGGCTTGTCGGTTTGTTGGTTTTTTGGTTTGTTGGTTTGTTGGTTTGTTGGTTTGTTGGTTTGTTGGTTTATTTGTTTGTTGGTTTGTTGGCTTGTTGGTTTGTTGGTTTGTTGGTTTGTTGGTTTGTTGGCTTGTTGGTTTGTTGGTTTGTTGGTTTTTTGGTTTGTTGGTTTGTTGGTTTGTTGGTTTGTTGGTTTGTTGGTTTGTTGGTTTGTTGGTTTGTTGGTTTATTTGTTCGTTGGTTTGTTGGCTTGTTGGTTTGTTGGTTTGTTGGCTTGTTGGCTTGTTGGTTTGTTGGTTTGTTGGCTTGTTGGCTTGTTGGTTTGTGGGTTTGTTGGCTTGTTGGCTTGTTGGTTACTAAGTTTGTTGGTTTGTTGGCATGTTGGTTTGTTGGTTTGTTGGTTTGTTGGTTTGTTGGCTTGTTGGTTTGTTGGTTTGTTGGCTTGTTGGCTTGTTGGTTTGTTGGTTTGTTGGTTTGTTGGCTTGTTGGTTTGTTGGTTTGTTGGCTTGTTGGTTTGTTAGTTTGTTGGTTTGTTGGTTTGTTGGTTTGTTGCTTTGTTGGTTTATTGGGTTGTTGGCTTGTTGGCTTGTTGGTTTGTTGGCTTGTTGGTTTGTTAGTTTGTTGGCTTTTTGGTTACTTGGTTTCTTGGTTTGTTGGCTTGTTGGCTTGTTGGTTTGTTGGTTTGTTAGCTTGTTGGTTTGTTAGTTTGTTGGTTTGTTTGCCTGTTGGCTTGTTGGTTTGTTGGTTTGTTGGTTTGTTGGTTTGTTGGTTTGTTGGTTTGTTGGTTTTTTGGTTTGTTGGTTTGTTGTTTTGCTGACTTGTTGGTTTGTTGGTTTGTTCGCTTGTTGGCTTGTTGGTTTGTTGGTTTGTTGGCTTGTTGGCTTGTTGGCTTGTTGGTTTGTTGGTTTGTTGGTTTGTTGGTTTGTTGCTTTGTTGGTTTGTTGGTTTGTTGGCTTGTTGGCTTGTTGGTTTGTTGGTTTTTTAGTTTGTTGGATTTTTGGTTACTTGGTTTGTTGGTTTGTTGGTTTGTTGGCTTGTTGGTTTGTTGGCTTGTTGGTTTGTTGGTTTGTTGGTTTGTTGGCTTGTTGGCTTGTTGGTTTGTTGGTTTGTTGGTTTGTTGGTTTGTTGGTTTGTTGGTTTTTTGGTTTGTTGGTTTATTTGTTTGTTGGTTTGTTGGCTTGTTGGTTTGTTGGTTTGTTGGTTTGTTGGTTTGTTGGCCTGTTGGTTTGTTGGTTTGTTGGTTTGTTGGCTTGTTGGCTTGTTGGCTTGTTGGCTTGTTGGTTTGTTGGTTTGTTGGCTTGTTGGTTTGTTGGTTTGTTGGCTTGTTGGCTTGTTGCTTTGTTCGTTTGATGGTTTGTTGGTTTGTTGGTTTTTTGGTTTGTTGGTTTGTTGGTTTGTTGGCTTGTTGGCTTGATGGTTTGTTGGTTTGTTGGCTTGTTGGTTTGTTAGTTTGTTGGTTTGTTGGCTTGTTGGCTTGTTGGCTTGTTGGTTTGTTGGTTTTTTGGTTTGTTGGTTTGTTGGTTTGTTGGTTTGTTGGTTTATTTGTTTATTTGTTTGTTGGTTTGTTGGCTTATTGGTTTGTTGGTTTGTCGGTTTTTTGGTTTTTTGGTTTGTTGGTTTGTTGGTTTGTTGGTTTGTTGGTTTGTTGGTTTGTTGGTTTATTTGTTTGTTGGTTTGTTGCCTTGTTGGTTTGTTGGTTTGTTGGTTTGTTGGTTTGTTGGTTTGTTGGTTTGTTGGCTTGTTGGCTTGTTGGTTTGTTGGTTTGTTGGCTTGTTGGTTACTTAGTTTGTTGGTTTGTTGGCATGTTGGTTTGTTGGTTTGTTGGCTTGTTGGTTTGTTGGTTTGTTGGTTTGTTGGCTTGTTGGCTTGTCGGTTTGTTGGTTTGTTGGTTAGTTGGCTTGTTGGTTTGTTTGTTTGTTGGCTTGTTGGTTTGTTGGCTTGTTGGTTTCTTAGTTTGTTGGTTTGTTGGTTTTTTGGTGTGTTGGTTTGTTGGTTTATTTGTTTGTTGGTTTGTTGGCTGGTTGGTTTGTTGGTTTGTTGGCTTGTTGGCTTGTTGGTTTGTTGGTTTGTTGGCTTGTTGGTTTGTTGGTTTGTTGGCTTGATGGTTTGTTGGTTTGTTGGTTTGTTGGCTTGTTGGCTTGTTGGTTTGTTGGTTTGTTGGTTTGTTGGCTTGTTGGTTTGTTGGTTTGTTGGTTTGTTGGCTTGTTGGCTTGTTGCTTTGTTCGTTTGATGGTTTGTTGGTTTGTTGGTTTTTTGGTTTGTTGGTTTGTTGGTTTGTTGGTTTGTTGGCTTGTTGGTTTGTTGGTTTGTTGGCTTGTTGGTTTGTTAGTTTGTTGGTTTGTTGGCTAGTTGGCTTGTTGGTTTGTTGGTTTTTTGGTTTGTTGGTTTGTTGGTTTGTTGGTTTGTTGGTTTGTTGGTTTGTTCGTTTGTTCGTTTATTTGTTTGTTGGTTTGTTGGCTTGTTGGTTTGTTGGTTTGTTGGTTTGTTGGCTTGTTGGTTTGTTGGTTTGTTGGTTTTTTGGTTTGTTGGTTTGTTGGTTTGTTGGTTTATTTGTTTGTTAGTTTGTTGGCTTGCTGGTTTGTTGGCTTGTTGGTTTGTTGGTTTGTTGGCTTGTTGGTTACTTGGTTTGTTGGTTTGTTGGCATGTTGGTTTGTTGGTTTGTTGGTTTGTTGGTTTGTTGGCTTGTTGGCTTGTTGGTTTGTTGGTTTGTTGGCTTGTTGGTTTGTTGGTTTGTTGGCTTGTTGGCTTGTTGCTTTGTTCGTTTGATAGTTTGTTGGTTTGTTGGTTTTTTGGTTTGTTGGTTTGTTGGTTTGTTGGCTTGCTGGCTTGTTGGTTTGTTGGTTTGTTGGTTTGTTGGTTTGTTAGTTTGTTGGTTTGTTGGCTTGTTGGCTTGTTGGTTTGTTGGTTTTTTGGTTTGTTGGTTTGTTGGTTTATTGGTTTGTTGGTTTATTTGTTTGTTGGTTTGTTGGCTTGTTGGTTTGTTAGTTTGTTGGTTTGTTGGTTTGTTGGCTTGTTGGTTTGTTGGTTTGTTGGTTTTTTGGTTTGTTGGTTTGTTGGTTTGTTGGTTTGTTGGCTTGTTGGTTTGTTGGTTTGTTGGCTTGTTGGCTTGTTGGTTTGTTGGTTTGTTGGTTTGTTGGTTTGTTGGCTTGTTGGTTTGTTGGTTTTTTGGCTTGTTGGTTTGTTAGTTTGTTGGTTTGTTGGTTTGTTGGTTTGTTGGTTTGTTGCTTTGTTGGTTTGTTGGTTTGTTGGCTTGTTGGCTTGTTGGTTTGTTGGCTTGTTGGTTTATTAGTTTGTTGGCTTTTTGGTTACTTTGTTTGTTGGTTTGTTGGCTTGTTGGCTTGTTGGTTTGTTGGTTTGTTGGCTTGCTGGCTTGCTGGTTTGTTAGTTTACTGGTTTGTTGGCTTGTTGGCTTGTTGGTTTGTTGGTTTGTTGGTTTGTTGGTTTGTTGGTTTGTTGGTTTGTTGGTTTGTTGGTTTTTTGTTTTTTTTGGTTTGTTGGTTTGTTGGTTTGTTGAGTTGTTGGTTTGTTGGTTTGTTGGCTTGTTGGCTTGTTGGTTTGTTGGTTTGTTGACTTGTTGGCTTGTTGGTTTGTTGGTTTGTTGGTTTGTTGGTTTGTTGGTTTGTTGCTTTGTTGGTTTGTTGGTTTGTTGGCTTGTTGGCTTTTTGGTTTGTTAGTTTGTTGGCTTTTTGGTTACTTGGTTTGTTGGCTTGTTGGTTTGTTGGCTTGTTGGTTTGTTGGCTTGTTGGTTTGTTGGCTTGTTGGTTTGTTGGCTTGTTGGCTTGTTGGTTTGTTGGTTTGTTGGCTTGTTGGCTTGTTGGTTTGTTGGTTTGTTGGTTTGTTGGTTTGTTGGTTTGTTGGTTTGTTGGTTGTTTGGTTTGTTGGTTTATTTGTTTGTTGGTTTGTTGGCTTGTTGGTTTGTTGGTTTGTTGGTTTGTTGGTTTGTTGGTTTGTTGGCCTGTTGGTTTGTTGGTTTGTTGGTTTGTTGGCTTGTTGGCTTGTTGGTTGGTTGGTTTGTTGGCTTGTTGGTTTGTTGGTTTGTTGGCTTGTTGGCTTGTTGGTTTGTTGGCTTGTTGGCTTGTTGGCTTGTTGGTTTGTTGGTTTGTTGGTTTGTTGGTTTGTTGGTTTGTTGGTTTGTTGGTTTGTTGGCTTGTTGGTTTGTTGGTTTGCTGGCTTGTTGGCTTGTTGGTTTGTTGGTTTGTTGGTTTGTTGGTTTGTTGGCTTGTTGGTTTGTTGGTTTTTTGGCTTGTTGGTTTGTTAGTTTGTTGGTTTGTTGGTTTGTTGGTTTGTTGGTTTGTTGGTTTGTTGCTTTGTTGGTTTGTTGGTTTGTTGGCTTGTTGGCTTGTTGGTTTGTTGGCTTGTTGGTTTATTAGTTTGTTGGCTTTTTGGTTACTTTCTTTGTTGGTTTGTTGGCTTGTTGGCTTGTTGGTTTGTTGGTTTGTTGGCTTGCTGGCTTGCTGGTTTGTTAGTTTACTGGTTTGTTGGCTTGTTGGCTTGTTGGTTTGTTGGTTTGTTGGTTTGTTGGTTTGTTGGTTTGTTGGTTTGTTGGTTTGTTGGTTTTTTGTTTTTTTTGGTTTGTTGGTTTGTTGGTTTGTTGAGTTGTTGGTTTGTTGGTTTGTTGGCTTGTTGGCTTGTTGGTTTGTTGGTTTGTTGACTTGTTGGCTTGTTGGTTTGTTGGTTTGTTGGTTTGTTGGTTTGTTGCTTTGTTGGTTTGTTGGTTTGTTGGCTTGTTGGCTTGTTGGTTTGTTAGTTTGTTGGCTTTTTGGTTACTTGGTTTGTTGGCTTGTTGGTTTGTTGGCTTGTTGGTTTGTTGGCTTGTTGGCTTGTTGGTTTGTTGGTTTGTTGGCTTGTTGGCTTGTTGGTTTGTTGGTTTGTTGGTTTGTTGGTTTGTTGGTTTGTTGGTTTGTTGGTTGTTTGGTTTGTTGGTTTATTTGTTTGTTGGTTTGTTGGCTTGTTGGTTTGTTAATTTGTTGGTTTGTTGGTTTGTTGGTTTGTTGGCCTGTTGGTTTGTTGGTTTGTTGGTTTGTTGGCTTGTTGGCTTGTTGGTTGGTTGGTTTGTTGGCTTGTTGGTTTGTTGGTTTGTTGGCTTGTTGGCTTGTTGGTTTGTTGGTTTGTTGGCTTGTTGGCTTGTTGGCTTGTTGGTTTGTTGGTTTGTTGGTTTGTTGGTTTGTTGGTTTGTTGGTTTATTTGTTTGTTGGTGTGTTGGCTTGTTGATTTGTTGGTTTGTTGGTTTGTTGGCTTGTTGGTTTGTTGGTTTGTAGGCTTGTTGGCTTGTTGGTTTGTTGGTTTGTTGGCTTGTTGGTTACTTAGTTTGTTGGTTTGTTGGCATGTTGGTTTGTTGGTTTGTTGGTTTGTTGGCTTGTTGGTTTGTTCGCTTGTTGGCTTGTTGGTTTGTTGGTTTGTTGGTTTGTTGGCTTGTTGGTTTGTTGGTTTGTTGGTTTGTTAGTTTGTAGGTTTGTTGGTTTGTTGGTTTGTTGGTTTATTGGATTATTTGTTTGTTGGTTTGTTGGCTTGTTGGTTTGTTGGTTTGTTGGCTTGTTGGCTTGTTGGTTGGTTGGTTTGTTGGTTTGTTGGTTTGTTAGTTTGTTGGTTTGTTGGTTTGTTGGTTTGTTGGTTTATTTGTTTGTTGGTTTGTTGGCTTGTTGGTTTTTTGGTTTGTTGGTTTGTTGGTTTGTTGGTTTGTTGGTTTATTTGTTTGTTGGCTTGTTGGTTTGTTGGTTTGTTGGCTTGTTGGTTACTTAGTTTGTTGGTTTGTTGGCATGTTGGTTTGTTGGTTTGTTGGTTTGTTGGCTTGTTGGTTTGTTGGCTTGTTGGCTTGTTGGTTTGTTGGTTTGTTGGTTTGTTGGCTTGTTGGTTTGTTGGTTTGTTGGTTTGTTAGTTTGTAGGTTTGTTGGTTTGTTGGTTTGTTGGTCTATTGGATTATTTGTTTGTTGGTTTGTTGGCTTGTTGGTTTGTTGGTTTGTTGGCTTGTTGGCTTGTTGGTTTGTTGGTTTGTTGGTTTGTTGGTTTGTTGGTTTGTTGGTTTGTTGGTTTGTTGGTTTGTTGGTTTGTTGGCTTGTTGGCTTGTTGGTTTGTTGGTTTGTTGGCTTGTTGGTTTGTTGGCTTGTTGGTTTGTTGGTTTGTTGGCTTGTTGGTTTGTTGGTTTGTTGGTTTGTTGGCTTGTTGGCTTGTTGGTTTGTTGGCTTGTTGGCTTGTTGGCTTGTTGGTTTGTTGGTTTGTTGGCTTCTTGGCTTGTTGCTTTGTTCGTTTGATAGTTTGTTGGCTTGTTGGTTTGTTAGTTTGTTGGTTTGTTGGCTTGTTGGCTTGTTGGTTTGTTGGTTTTTTTGGTTTGTTGGTTTGTTGGTTTGTTGGTTTGTTGGTTTGTTGGTTTATTTGTTTGTAGGTTTGTTGGCTTGTTGGTTTGTTGGTTTGTTGGTTTGTTGGTTTGTTGGCTTGTTGGTTTGTTGGTTTGTTGGTTTTTTGGTTTGTTGGTTTGTTGGTTTGTTAATTTGTTGGTTTGTTGGTTTATTTGTTTGTTGGTTTGTTGGCTTGTTGGTTTGTTGGTTTGTTGGTTTGTTGGCTTGTTGGTTTGTTGGTTTGTTGGCTTGTTGGCTTGTTGGCTTGTTGGTTTGTTGGTTTGTTGGCTTATTGGTTACTTAGTTTGTTGGTATGTTGGCATGTTGGTTTGTTGGTTTGTTGGTTTGTTAGCTTATTGGTTTGTTGGTTTGTTGGTTTGTTGGTTTGTTGGCTTGCTGGTTTGTTGGTTTGTTGGTTTTTTGGTTTGTTGGTTTGTTGGTTTGTTGGTTTGTTGGTTTGTTGGTTTATTTGTTTGTTGGTATGTTGGCATGTTGGTTTGTTGGTTTGTTGGTTTGTTGGCTTATTGGTTTATTGGTTTGTTGGCTTGTTGGCTTGTTGGTTTGTTGGTTTGTTGGTTTGTTGGCTTGTTGGTTTGTTGGTTTGTTGGTTTGTTGGTTTGTTAGTTTGTTGGTTTGTTGGTTTGTTGGTTTGTTGGTTTGTTGGTTTATTTGTTTGTTGGTTTGTTGGCTTGATGGTTTGTTGGTTTGTTGGCTTGTTGGCTGGTTGGTTTGTTGGTTTGTTGGTTTGTTGGCTTTTTGGTTACTTGGTTTGTTGGGTTGTTGGCTTGTTGGTTTGTTGGTTTGTTGGCTTGTTGGTTTGTTAGTTTGTTGGTTTGTTGGCTTGTTGGTTTGTTGGTTTGTTGGTTTTTTGGTTTGTTTGTTTGTTTGTTTGTTGGTTTTTTGGTTTGTTGGTTTGTTGGTTTGTTGACTTGTTGGTTTGTTGGTTTGTTGGCTTGTTGGCTTGTTGGTTTGTTGGTTTGTTGGCTTGTTGGTTTGTTGGTTTGTTGGTTTGTTGGTTTGTTGCTTTGTTGGTTTATTGGTTTGTTGGCTTGTTGGCTTGTTGGTTTGTTGGTTTGTTAGTTTGTTGGTTTGTTGGTTTGTTGGTTTGTTGGTGTGTTAGTTTGTTGGTTTGTTGGTTTGTTGGTTTGTTGGTTTGTTGGTTTATTTGTTTGTTGGTTTGTTGGCTTGATGGTTTGTTGGTTTGTTGGCTTGTTGGCTGGTTGGTTTGTTGGTTTGTTGGTTTGTTGGTTTGTTGGTTTGTTGGCTTGTTGGCTTGTTGGTTTGTTGGTTTGTTGGTTTGTTGGTTTGTTGGTTTGTTGGTTTGTTGGTTTGTTGGCTTTTTGGCTTTTTGGTTTGTTGGTTTGTTGGTTTGTTGGCTTGTTGGTTTGTTGGTTTGTTGGCTTGTTGGCTTGTTGCTTTGTTCGTTTGATAGTTTGTTGGTTTGTTGGTTTTTTGGTTTGTTGGTTTGTTGGCTTGTTAGCTTGTTGGTTTGTTGGTTTTTTGGTTTGTTGGTTTGTTGGTTTGTTGGTTTGTTGGTTTGTTGGTTTATTTGTTTGTTGGTTTGTTGGCTTGTTGGTTTGTTGGTTTGTTGGTTTGTTAGCTTGTTGGTTTTTTGGTTTGTTGGTTTTTTGGTTTGTTGGTTTGTTGGTTTGTTGGTTTGTTGGTTTATTTGTTTGTTGGCTTGTTGGTTTGTTAGTTTGTTGGTTTGTTGGCTTGTTGGTTTGTTGGTTTGGTGGCTTGTTGGCTTGTTGGTTTGTGGGTTTGTTGGCTTGTTGGTTACTTAGTTTGTTGGGTTGTTGGCATGTTGGTTTGTTGGTTTGTTGGTTTGTTGGTTTGTTGGCTTGTTGGTTTGTTGGTTTGTTGGCTTGTTGGCTTGTTGGTTTGTTGGTTTGTTGGTTTGTTGGCTTGTTGGTTTGTTGGTTTGTTGGCTTGTTGGTTTGTTAGTTTGTTGGTTTGTTGGTTTGTTGGTTTGTTGCCTTGTTGGTTTGTTGGTTTGTTGGCTTGTTGGCTTGTTGGTTTGTTTGCTTGTTGGTTTGTTAGTTTGTTGGCTTTTTGGTTACTTGGTTTGTTGGTTTGTTGGCTTGTTGGCTTGTTGGTTTGTTGGTTTGTTGGCTTGTTGGTTTGTTAGTTTGTTGGTTTGTTGGCTTGTTGGTTTGTTGGTTTGTTGGTTTTTTGGTTTGTTTGTTTGTTGGTTTGTTGGTTTTTTGGTTTGTTGGTTTGTTGGTTTGTTGACTTGTTGGTTTGTTGGTTTGTTAGCTTGTTGTCTTGTTGGTTTGTTGGCTTGTTGGCTTGTTGGTTTGTTGGTTTGTTGGCTTGTTGGTTTGTTAGTTTGTTGGTTTGTTGGCTTGTTGGTTTGTTGGTTTTTTGGTTTGTTGGTTTGTTGGTTTGTTGGTTTGTTGGTTTGTTGGTTTATTTGTTTGTTGGTTTGTTGGCTTGTTGGTTTGTTAGTTTGTTGGTTTGTTGGCTTGTTGGTTTGTTGGTTTTTTGGTTTCTTGGTTTGTTGGTTTGTTGGTTTGTTGGTTTGTTGGTTTGTTGGTTTATTTGTTTGTTGGTTTGTTGGCTTGTTGGTTTGTTGGTTTGTTTGTTTGTTGGTTTGTTGGCTTGTTGGTTTGTTGGTTTGTTGGTTTGTTGGCTTGTTGGTTTGTTGGTTTGTTGGTTTGTTGGTTACTTAGTTTGTTGGTTTGTTGGTTTGTTGGTTTGTTGGCTTGTTGGTTTGTTGGTTTGTTGGCTTGTTGGCTTGTTGGTTTGTTGGTTTGTTGGTTTGTAGGCTTGTTGGTTTGTTGGTTTCTTGGTTTCTTGGTTTGTTGGTTTGTTAGTTTGTTGGTTTGTTGGTTTGTTGGTTTGTTGGTTTGTTGGTTTATTTGTTTGTTGGTTTGTTGGCTTGTTGGTTTGTTGGTTTGTTGGCTTGTTGGCTTGTTGGTTTGTTGGTTTGTTGGTTTGTTGGCTTGTTGGTATGTTGGTTTGTTGGCTTGTTGGTTTGTTGGTTTGTTGACTTGTTGGCTTGCTGCTTTGTTGGTTTGTTGGTTTGTTGGTTTGTTGGCTTGTTGGTTTGTTGGTTTGTTGGTTTGTTGGTTTGTTAGTTTGTTGGTTTGTTGGTTTGTTGGTTTGTTGGTTTGTTGGTTTATTTGTTTGTTGGTTTGTTGGCTTGTTGGTTTGTTGGTTTGTTGGCTTGTTGGCTTGTTGGTTTGTTGGTTTGTTGATTTGTTGGTTTGTTGGTTTGTTGGTTTGTTGGTTTGTTGGTTTGTTGGTTTGTTGGTTTGTTGGTTTGTTGGTTTGTTGGTTTGTTGGTTTGTTGGCTTGTTGGCTTGTTGGTTTGTTGGTTTGTTGGCTTGTTGGCTTGTTGGTTTGTTGGTTTATTGGTTTGTTGGTTTGTTGGTTTGTTGGCTTGTTGGTTTGTTGGTTTGTTGGCTTGTTGGTTTGTTGGTTTGTTGGTTTGTTGGTTTGTTGGCTTGTTGGCTTGTTGGTTTGTTGGTTTGTTAACTTGTTGGTTTGTTGGCTTGTTGGCTTGTTGCTTTGTTCGTTTGATCCTTTGTTGGTTTGTTGGTTTTTAGGTTTGTTGGTTTGTTGGTTTGTTGGCTTGCTGGCTTGTTGGTTTGTTGGTTTGTTGGCTTGTTGGTTTGTTAGTTTGTTGGTTTCTTGGCTTGTTGGCTTGTTGGCTTGTTGGTTTGTTGGTTTTTTGGTTTATTGGTTTGTTGGTTTGTTGGTTTGTTGGTTTGTTGGTTTATTTGTTTGTTGGTTTGTTGGCTTGTTGGTTTGTTGGTTTGTTGGTTTGTTGGTTTGTTGGCTTGTTGGTTTGTTGGCTTGTTGGTTTTTTGGTTTGTTGGTTTGTTGGTTTGTTGGTTTGTTGGTTTGTTGGTTTATTTGTTTGTTGGTTTGTTGGCTTGTTGGTTTGTTGGTTTGTTGGCTTGTTGGTTTGTTGGTTTGTTGGCTTGTTGGCTTGTTGGTTTGTTGGTTTGTGGGTTTGTTGGCTTGTTGGTTACTTAGTTTGTTGGTTTGTTGGCATGTTGGTTTGTTGGTTTGTTGGTTTGTTGGTTTGTTGGCTTGTTGGTTTGTTGGTTTGTTGGCTTGTTGGCTTGTTGGTTTGTTGGTTTGTTGGTTTGTTGGTTTGTTGGCTTGTTGGTTTGTTGGTTTGTTGGCTTGTTGGTTTGTTATTTTGTTGGTTTGTTGGTTTGTTGGTGTGTTGCTTTGTTGGTTTGTTGGTTTATTGGCTTATTGGCTTGTTGGTTTGTTGGCTTGTTGGTTTGTTAGTTTGTTGGCTTTTTGGTTACTTGGTTTGTTGGTTTGTTGGCTTGGTGGCTTGTTGGTTTGTTGGTTTGTTGGCTTGTTGGTTTGTTAGTTTGTTGGTTTGTTGGCTTGTTGGCTTGTTGGTTTGTTGGTTTGTTGGTTTGTTGGTTGTTGGTTTGTTGGTTTGTTGGTTTTTTGGTTTGTTGGTTTGTTGGTTTGTTGACTTGTTGGTTTGTTGGTTTGTTGGCTTGTTGGCTTGTTGGTTTGTTGGTTTGTTGGCTTGTTGGCTTGTTAATTTGTGGGTTGTTGGTTTGTTGGTTTGTTGCTTTGTTGGTTTGTTGGTTTGTTGGCTTGTTGGCTTGTTGGTTTGTTGGTTTGTTAGTTTGTTGGCTTTTTGGTAACTTGGTTTGTTGGTTTGTTGGTTTGTTGGCTTGTTGGTTTGTTGGCTTGTTGGTTTTTTGGTTTGTTGGTTTGTTTGCTTGTTGGCTTGTTGGTTTGTTGGTTTTTTGGTTTGTTGGTATGTTGGTTTGTTGGTTTTTTGGTTTGTTGGTTTATTTGTTTGTTGGTTTGTTGGATTGTTGGTTTGTTGGTTTGTTGGTTTGTTGGTTTGTTGGCCTGTTGGTTTGTTGGTTTGTTGGTTTGTTGGCTGGTTGGCTTGTTGGCTTGTTGGTTTGTTGGTTTGTTGGCTTGTTGGCTTGTTGGTTTGTTGGTTTGTTGGCTCTTTGGTTTGTTAGTTTTTTGGTTTGTTGGCTTGTTGCCTTGTTGGTTTGTTGGCTGGTTGGCTTGTTGGCTTGTTGGTTTGTTGGTTTGTTGGCTTGTTGGCTTGTTGGTTTGTTGGTTTGTTGGCTCTTTGGTTTGTTAGTTTTTTGGTTTGTTGGCTTGTTGCCTTGTTGGTTTGTTGGTTTTTTGGTTTGTTGGTTTTTTGGTTTGTTGGTTTTTTGGTTTTTTGGTTTGTTGGTTTGTTGGTTTATTTGTTTGTTGGTTTGTTGGCTTGTTGGTTTGTTGGTTTGTTGGTTTGTTGGCTTGTTGGTTTGTTGGTTTGTTGGTTTTTTGGTTTGTTGGTTTGTTGGTTTGTTGGTTTGTTGGTTTGTTGGTTTGTTGGTTTATTTGTTTGTTGGTTTGTTGGTTTGTTGGCTTGTTGGTTTGTTGGTTTGTTGGTTTGTTGGTTTGTTCGTTTGTTGGTTTGTTGGTTTGTTGGCTTGTTGGTTTGTTGGTTTGTTGGCTTGTTGGTTACTTAGTTTGTTGGTTTGTTGGCATGTTGGTTTGTTGGTTTGTTGGTTTGTTGGCTTGTTGGTTTGTTGGTTTGTTGGCTTGTTGGCTTGTCGGATTGTTGGTTTGTTGGTGTGTTGGCTTGTTGGTTTGTTGGTTTGTTGGCTTGTTGGTTTGTTAGTTTGTTGGTGTGTTGGTTTGTTGGTTTATTTGTTTGTTGGTTTGTTGGCTTGTTGGTTTGTTGGTTTGTTGGCTTGTTGGCTTGTTGGCTTGTTGGTTTGTTGGTTTGTTGGCTTGTTGGTTTGTTGGTTCGTTGGCTTGTTGGCTTGTTGCTTTGTTCGTTTGATGGTTTGTTGGTTTGTTGGTTTTTTGGTTTGTTGGTTTGTTGGTTTGTTGGCTTGTTGGTTTGTTGGTTTGTTGGTTTGTTGGCTTGTTAGTTTGTTAGTTTGTTGGTTTGTTGGCTAGTTGGCTTGTTGGTTTGTTGGTTTTTTGGTTTGTTGGTTTGTTGGTTTGTTGGTTTGTTGGTTTGTTGGTTTGTTGGTTTATTTATTTGTTGGTTTGTTGGCTTGTTGGTTTGTTGGTTTGTTGGTTTGTTGGCTTGTTGGTTTGTTGGTTTGTTGGTTTTATGGTTTGTTGGTTTGTTGGTTTGTTTGTTTATTTGTTTCTTGGTTTGTTGGCTTGCTGGTTTGTTGGTTTGTTGGTTTGTTGGCTTGTTGGTTTGTTGGTTTGTTGGCTTGTTGGCTTGTTGGTTTGCTGGTTTGTTGGCTTGTTGGTTACTTGGTTTGTTGGTTTGTTGGCATGTTGGTTTGTTGGTTTGTTGGTTTGTTGGTTTGTTGGCTTGTTGGTATGTTGGTTTGTTGGCTTGTTGACTTGTTGGTTTGTTGGCTTGTTGGTTTGTTGGTTTGTTGGCTTGTTGGTTTGTTAGTTTGTTGGTTTGTTGGTTTGTTGGTTTGATGGTTTATTTGTTTGTTAGTTTGTTGGCTTGTTGGTTTGTTGGTTTGTTGGTTTGTTGGCTTGTTGGTTTGTTGGTTTGTTGGCTTGTTGGCTTGTTGGTTTGTTGGTTTGTTGGTTTGTTGGCTTGTTGGCTTGTTGGTTTGTTGGTTTGTTGGTTTGTTGGCTTGTTGGTTTGTCAGTTTGTTGGCTTGTTGGTTTGTTGGGTTGTTGGTTTGTTGGTTTGTTTGCTTCTTGGCTTGTTGGTTTGTTGGTTTGTTGGTTTGTTGGTTTGTTGGTTTGTTGGTTTGTTGGCTTGTTGGTTTGTTGGTTTTTTGGCTTGTTGGTTTGTTGGCTTGTTGGTTTGTGGGTTTGTTGGCTTGTTGGTTACTTAGTTTGTTGGTTTGTTGGCATGTTGGTTTGTTGGTTTGTTGGTTTGTTGGTTTGTTGGCTTGTTGGTTTGTTGGTTTGTTGGCTTGTTGGTTTATTTGTTTGTTGGTTTGTTGGATTGTTGGTTTGTTGGTTTGTTGGTTTGTTGGTTTGTTGGCCTGTTGGTTTGTTGGTTTGTTGGTTTGTTGGTTTTTTGGTTTGTTGGTTTGTTGGTTTGTTGGCTTGTTGGTTTGTTGGTTTGTTGGTTTGTTGGCTTGTTAGTTTGTTAGTTTGTTGGTTTGTTGGCTAGTTGGCTTGTTGGTTTGTTGGTTTTTTGGTTTGTTGGTTTGTTGGTTTGTTGGTTTGTTGGTTTGTTGGTTTGTTGGTTTGTTGGTTTATTTATTTGTTGGTTTGTTGGCTTGTTGGTTTGTTGGTTTGTTGGTTTGTTGGCTTGTTGGTTTGTTGGTTTGTTGGTTTTATGGTTTGTTGGTTTGTTGGTTTGTTTGTTTATTTGTTTCTTGGTTTGTTGGCTTGCTGGTTTGTTGGTTTGTTGGTTTGTTGGCTTGTTGGTTTGTTGGTTTGTTGGCTTGTTGGCTTGTTGGTTTGTTGGTTTGTTGGCTTGTTGGTTACTTGGTTTGTTGGTTTGTTGGCATGTTGGTTTGTTGGTTTGTTGGTTTGTTGGTTTGTTGGCTTGTTGGTTTGTTGGTTTGTTGGCTTGTTGACTTGTTGGTTTGTTGGCTTGTTGGTTTGTTGGTTTGTTGGCTTGTTGGTTTGTTAGTTTGTTGGTTTGTTGGTTTGTTGGTTTGATGGTTTATTTGTTTGTTGGTTTGTTGGCTTGTTGGTTTGTTGGTTTGTTGGTTTGTTGGCTTGTTGGTTTGTTGGTTTGTTGGCTTGTTGGCTTGTTGGTTTGTTGGTTTGTTGGTTTGTTGGCTTGTTGGCTTGTTGGTTTGTTGGTTTGTTGGTTTGTTGGTTTGTTGGCTTGTTGGTTTGTCAGTTTGTTGGCTTGTTGGTTTGTTGGGTTGTTGGTTTGTTGGTTTGTTTGCTTCTTGGCTTGTTGGTTTGTTGGTTTGTTGGTTTGTTGGTTTGTTGGTTTGTTGGTTTGTTGGCTTGTTGGTTTGTTGGTTTTTTGGCTTGTTGGTTTGTTGGCTTGTTGGTTTGTGGGTTTGTTGGCTTGTTGGTTACTTAGTTTGTTGGTTTGTTGGCATGTTGGTTTGTTGGTTTGTTGGTTTGTTGGTTTGTTGGCTTGTTGGTTTGTTGGTTTGTTGGCTTGTTGGCTTGTTGGTTTGTTGGTTTGTTGGTTTGTTGGTTTGTTGGCTTGTTGGTTTGTTGGTTTGTTGGCTTGTTGGTTTGTTAGTTTGTTGGTTTGTTGGTTTGTTGGTTTGTTGGCTTGCTGGCTTGTTGGTTTGTTGGTTTGTTGGCTTGTTGGTTTGTTAGTTTGTTGGTTTGTTGGCTTGTTGGCTTGTTGGTTTGTTGGTTTTTTGGTTTGTTGGTTTGTTGGTTTGTTGGTTTGTTGGTTTGTTGGTTTATTTGTTTGTTGGTTTGTTGGCTTGTTGGTTTGTTGGTTTGTTGGTTTGTTGGTTTGTTGGCTTGTTGGTTTGTTGGTTTGTTGGTTTTTTGGTTTGTTGGTTTGTTGGTTTGTTGGTTTGTTGGTTTGTTGGTTTGTTGGTTTATTTGTTTGTTGGTTTGTTGGCTTGTTGGCTTGTTGGTTTGTTGGTTTGTTGGCTTGTTGGTTTGTTGGTTTGTTGGTTTGTTGGCTTGTTGGCTTGTTGGTTTGTGGGTTTGTTGGCTTGTTGGTTACTTAGTTTGTTGGTTTGTTGGCATGTTGGTTTGTTGGTTTGTTGGTTTGTTGGTTTGTTGGCTTGTTGGTTTGTTGGTTTTCTTGGCTTGTTGGCTTGTTGGTTTGTTGGTTTGTTGGTTTGTTGGCTTGTTGGCTTGTTGGTTTGTTGGCTAGTTGGCTTGTTGGTTTGTTGGTTTTTTGGTTTGTTGGTTTGTTGGTTTGTTGGTTTGTTGGTTTGTTGGTTTGTTGGTTTATTTGTTTGTTGGTTTGTTGGCTTGTTGGTTTGTTGGTTTGTTGGTTTGTTGGCTTGTTGGTTTGTTGGTTTGTTGGTTTTATGGTTTGTTGGTTTGTTGGTTTGTTGGTTTGTTTGTTTATTTGTTTCTTGGTTTGTTGGCTTGCTGGTTTGTTGGTTTGTTGGTTTGTTGGCTTGTTGGTTTGTTGGTTTGTTGGCTTGTTGGCTTGTTGGTTTGTTGGTTTGTTGGCTTGTTGGTTACTTGGTTTGTTGGTTTGTTGGCATGTTGGTTTGTTGGTTTGTTGGCTTGTTGGTTTGTTGGTTTGTTGGTTTGTTGGCTTGTTGGTTTGTTGGTTTGTTGGTTTGTTAGTTTGTTGGCTTGTTGGTTTGTTGGCTTGTTGGCTTGTTACTTTGTTCGTTTGATAGTTTGTTGGTTTGTTAGTTTTTTGGTTTGTTGGTTTGTTGGCTTGCTGGCTTGTTGGTTTGTTGGTTTGTTGGCTTGTTGGTTTGTTAGTTTGTTGGTTTGTTGGCTAGTTGGCTTGTTGGTTTGTTGGTTTTTTGGTTTGTTGGTTTGTTGGTTTGTTGGTTTGTTGGTTTGTTGGTTTATTTGTTTGTTGGTTTGTTGGCTTGTTGGTTTGTTGGTTTGTTGGTTTGTTGGTTTGTTGGCTTGTTGGTTTGTTGGTTTGTTGGTTTTTTGGTTTGTTGGTTTGTTGGTTTGTTGGTTTGTTGGTTTGTTGGTTTGTTGGTTTGTTGGTTTGTTGGTTTGTTGGTTTATTTGTTTGTTGGTTGGTTGGCTTGTTGGTTTGTTGGTTTGTTGGCTTGTTGGCTTGTTGGTTTGTTGGTTTGTTGGCTTGTTGGCTTGTTGGTTTGTTGGTTTGTTGGCTTGCTGGCTTGTTGGTTTGTTGGTTTGTTGGCTTGTTGGCTTGTTGGCTTGTTGGTTTGTTGGTTTGTTGGTTTGTTGGTTTGTTGCTTTGTTGGTTTGTTGGTTTGTTGGCTTGTTGGCTTGTTGGTTTGTTGGTTTTTTAGTTTGTTGGATTTTTGGTTACTTGGTTTGTTGGTTTGTTGGTTTGTTGGCTTGTTGGTTTGTTGGCTTGTTGGTTTGTTGGTTTGTTGGTTTGTTGGCTTGTTGGCTTGTTGGTTTGTTGGTTTGTTGGTTTGTTGGTTTGTTGGTTTGTTGGTTTTTTGGTTTGTTGGTTTATTTGTTTGTTGGTTTGTTGGCTTGTTGGTTTGTTGGTTTGTTGGTTTGTTGGTTTGTTGGCCTGTTGGTTTGTTGGTTTGTTGGTTTGTTGGCTTGTTGGCTTGTTGGCTTGTTGGTTTGTTGGTTTGTTGGCTTGTTGGTTTGTTGGTTTGTTGGCTTGTTGGCTTGTTGCTTTGTTCGTTTGATGGTTTGTTGGTTTGTTGGTTTTTTGGTTTGTTGGTTTGTTGGTTTGTTGGCTTGTTGGCTTGATGGTTTGTTGGTTTGTTGGCTTGTTGGTTTGTTAGTTTGTTGGTTTGTTGGCTTGTTGGCTTATTGGCTTGTTGGTTTGTTGGTTTTTTGGTTTGTTGGTTTGTTGGTTTGTTGGTTTGTTGGTTTGTTGGTTTGTTGGTTTGTTGGTTTGTTGGTTTGTTGGTTAATTGGTTTGTTGGTTTGTTGGTTTATTTGTTTGTTGGTTTGTTGCCTTGTTGGTTTGTTGGTTTGTTGATTTGTTGGTTTGTTGGTTTGTTGGTTTGTTGGCTTGTTGGCTTGTTGGTTTGTTGGTTTGTTGGCTTGTTGGTTACTTAGTTTGTTGGTTTGTTGGCATGTTGGTTTGTTGGTTTGTTGGCTTGTTGGTTTGTTGGTTTGTTGGTTTGTTGGCTTGTTGGCTTGTCGGTTTGTTGGTTTGTTGGTTTGTTGGCTTGTTGGTTTGTTGGTTTGTTGGCTTGTTGGTTTGTTGGCTTGTTGGTTTGTTAGTTTGTTGGTTTGTTGGTTTGTTGGTGTGTTGGTTTGTTGGTTTATTTGTTTGTTGGTTTGTTGGCTTGTTGGTTTGTTGGTTTGTTGGCTTGTTGGCTTGTTGGTTTGTTGGTTTGTTGGCTTGTTGGTTTGTTGGTTTGTTGGCTTGATGGTTTGGTGGTTTGTTGGTTTGTTGGCTTGTTGGCTTGTTGGTTTGTTGGTTTGTTGGCTTGTTGGTTTGTTGGTTTGTTGGTTTGCTGGTTTGTTGGCTTGTTGGCTTGTTTCTTTGTTCGTTTGATGGTTTGTTGGTTTGTTGGTTTTTTGGTTTGTTGGTTTGTTGGTTTGTTGGCTTGTTGGTTTGTTGGTTTGTTGGCTTGTTGGTTTGTTAGTTTGTTGGTTTGTTGGCTAGTTGGCTTGTTGGTTTGTTGGTTTTTTGGTTTGTTGGTTTGTTGGTTTGTTGGTTTGTTGGTTTGTTGGTTTGTTGGTTTGTTGGTTTGTTGATTTGTTGGTTTGTTGGCTTGTTAACTTGTTGGTTTGTTGGTTTGTTGGCTTGTTGGTTACTTAGTTTGTTGGTTTGTTGGCATGTTAGTTTGTTGGTTTGTTGGCTTGTTGGTTTGTTGGTTTGTTGGTTTGTTGGCTTGTTGGCTTGTCGGTTTGTTGGTTTGTTGGTTTGTTGGCTTGTTGGTTTGTTGGTTTGTTGGCTTGTTGGTTTGTTGGCTTGTTGGTTTGTTAGTTTGTTGGTTTGTTGGTTTGTTGGTGTGTTGGTTTGTTGGTTTATTTGTTTGTTGGTTTGTTGGCTTGTTGGTTTGTTGGTTTGTTGGCTTGTTGGCTTGTTGGTTTGTTGGTTTGTTGGCTTGTTGGTTTGTTGGTTTGTTGGCTTGATGGTTTGTTGGTTTGTTGGTTTGTTGGCTTGTTGGCTTGTTGGTTTGTTGGTTTGTTGGCTTGTTGGTTTGTTGGTTTGTTGGCTTGATGGTTTGTTGGTTTGTTGGTTTGTTGGCTTGTTGGCTTGTTGGTTTGTTGGTTTGTTGGCTTGTTGGTTTGTTGGTTTGTTGGCTTGTAGGCTTGTTGCTTTGTTCGTTTGATGGTTTGTTGGTTTGTTGGTTTTTTGGTTTGTTGGTTTGTTGGTTTGTTGGCTTGTTGGTTTGTTGGTTTGTTGGCTTGTTGGTTTGTTAGTTTGTTGGTTTGTTGGCTAGTTGGCTTGTTGGTTTGTTGGTTTTTTGGTTTGTTGGTTTGTTGGTTTGTTGGTTTGTTGGTTTGTTGGTTTGTTGGTTTGTTCGTTTATTTGTTTGTTGGTTTGTTGGCTTGTTGGTTTGTTGGTTTGTTGGTTTGTTGGCTTGTTGGTTTGTTGGTTTGTTGGTTTTTTGGTTTGTTGGTTTGTTGGTTTGTTGGTTTATTTGTTTGTTGGTTTGTTGGCTTGCTGTTTTGTTGGCTTGTTGGTTTGTTGGTTTGTTGGCTTGTTGGTTACTTGGTTTGTTGGCATGTTGGTTTGTTGGCATGTTGGTTTGTTGGTTTGTTGGTTTGTTGGTTTGTTGGCTTGTTGGCTTGTTGGTTTGTTGGTTTGTTGGCTTGTTGGTTTGTTGGTTTGTTGGCTTGTTGGCTTGTTGCTTTGTTCGTTTAATAGTTTGTTGGTTTGTTGGTTTTTTGGTTTGTTGGTTTGTTGGTTTGTTGGCTTGCTGGCTTGTTGGTTTGTTGGTTTGTTGGCTTGTTGGTTTGTTAGTTTGTTGGTTTGTTGGCTTGTTGGCTTGTTGGTTTGTTGGTTTTTTGGTTTGTTGGTTTGTTGGTTTATTGGTTTGTTGGTTTATTTGTTTGTTGGTTTGTTGGCTTGTTGGTTTGTTGGTTTGTTGGTTTGTTGGTTTGTTGGCTTGTTGGTTTGTTGGTTTGTTGGTTTTTTGGTTTGTTGGTTTGTTTGTTTGTTGGATTGTTGGCATGTTGGTTTGTTGGTTTGTTGGCTTGTTGGCTTGGTGGTTTGTTGGTTTGTTGGTTTGTTGGTTTGTTGGCTTGTTGGTTTGTTGGTTTGTTGGCTTGTTGGTTTGTTAGTTTGTTGGTTTGTTGGTTTGTTGGTTTGTTGCTTTGTTGGTTTGTTGGTTTGTTGGCTTGTTGGCTTGTTGGTTTGTTGGCTTGTTGGTTTATTAGTTTGTTGGCTTTTTGGTTACTTGGTTTGTTGGTTTGTTGGCTTGTTGGCTTGTTGGTTTGTTGGTTTGTTGGCTTGCTGGCTTGCTGGTTTGTTAGTTTGCTGGCTTGTTGGTTTGTTGGTTTGTTGGTTTTTGTATTGTTGGTTTGTTGGTTTGTTGGTTTGTTGGTTTTTTGTTTGTTTTGGTTTGTTGGTTTGTTGGTTTGTTGAGTTGTTGGTTTGTTGGTTTGTTGGCTTGTTGGCTTGTTGGTTTGTTGGTTTGTTGACTTGTTGGCTTGTTGGTTTGTTGGTTTGTTGGTTTGTTGGTTTGTTGCTTTGTTGGTTTGTTGGTTTGTTGGCTTGTTGGCTTGTTGGTTTGTTAGTTTGTTGGCTTTTTGGTTACTTGGTTTGTTGGCTTGTTGGTTTGTTGGCTTGTTGGTTTGTTGGTTTGTTGGCTTGTTGGCTTGTTGGTTTGTTGGTTTGTTGGTTTGTTGGTTTGTTGGTTTGTTGGTTTGGTGGTTTGTTGGTTGTTTGGTTTGTTGGTTTATTTGTTTGTTGGTTTGTTGGCTTGTTGGTTTGTTGGTTTGTTGGTTTGTTGGTTTGTTGGCCTGTTGGTTTGTTGGTTTGTTGGTTTGTTGGCTTTGTTGGCTTGTTGGTTTGTTGGTTTATTGGCTTGTTGGTTTGTTGGTTTGTTGGCTTGTTGGCTTGTTGGTTTGTTGGCTTGTTGGCTTGTTGGTTTGTTGGTTTGTTGGCTTGTTGGTTTGTTAGTTTGTTGGTTTGTTGGCTTGTTGGCTTGTTGGTTTGTTGGTTTTTTGGTTTGTTGGTTTGTTGGTTTGTGGGTTTGTTGGTTTGTTGGTTTATTTGTTTGTTGGTTTGTTGGCTTGTTGGTTTGTTGGTTTGTTGGTTTGTTGGTTTGTTGGCTTGTTGGTTTGTTGGTTTGTTGGTTTTTTGGTTTGTTGGTTTGTTGGTTTGTTGGTTTGTTGGTTTGTTGGTTTGTTGGTTTTTTGGTTTGTTGGTTTGTTGGTTAGTTGGTTTGTTGGTTTGTTGGTTTGTTGGTTTATTTGTTTGTTGGTTTGTTGGCTTGTTGGTTTGTTGGTTTGTTGGTTTGTTGATTTGTTGGTTTGTTGGCTTGTTGGCTTGTTGGTTTGTTGGTTTGTTGGCTTGTTGGTTACTTAGTTTGTTGGTTTGTTGGCATGTTGGTTTGTTGGTTTGTTGGTTTGTTGGCTTGTTGGTTTGTTGGTTTGTTGGCTTTTTGGCTTGTCGGTTTGTTGGTTTGTTGGTTTGTTGGCTTGTTGGTTTGTTGGTTTGTTGGCTTGTTGGCTTGTTGGTTTGTTGGTTTGTTGGTTTGTTGGTTTGTTGGTTTGTTGGTTGTTTGGTTTGTTGGTTTATTTGTTTGTTGGTTTGTTAGCTTGTTGGTTTGTTGGTTTGTTGGTTTGTTGGTTTGTTGGCCTGTTGGTTTGTTGGTTTGTTGGTTTGTTGGCTTGTTGGCTTGTTGGTTTGTTGGTTTGTTGGCATGTTGGTTTTTTGGTTTGTTGGCTTGTTGGCTTGTTGGTTTGTTGGCTTGTTGGATTGTTGGTTTGTTGGTTTGTTGGTTTGTTGGCTTGTTAGCTTGTTAGTTGGTTGGTTTTTTGGTTTGTTGGTTTGTTGGTTTGTTGGTTTATTTGTTTGTTGGTTTGTTGGCTTGTTGGTTTGTTGGTTTGTTGTCTTGTTGTTTTGTTGGCTTGTTGGTTTTTTGGTTTGTTGGTTGGTTGGTTTGTTGGTTTGTTGGTTTGTTGGTTTGTTGGTTTATTTGTTTGTTGGTTTGTTGGCTTGTTGGTTTGTTGGTTTGTTGGTTTGTTGGTTTGTTGGTTTGTTGGTTTGTTGGTTTGTTGGCTTGTTGGCTTGTTGGTTGGTTGGTTTGTAGGCTTGTTGGTTACTTAGTTTGTTGGTTTGTTGGTTTGTTGGTTTGTTGGTTTGTTGGTTTGTTGGTTTGTTGGTTTGTAAGCTTGTTGGTTTGTTGGTTTGTTGGCTTGTTGGTTTGTCGGTTTGTTGGTTTGTTGGTTTGTTGGCTTGTTGGTTTGTTGGTTTGTTGGTTTGTTGGCTTGTTGGTTTGTTAGTTTGTTGGTTTGTTGGTTTGTTGGTTTGTTGGCTTGTTGGTTTGTTGGTTTGTTGGCTTGTTGGCTTGTTGGTTTGTTGGTTTGTTGGTATGTTGATTTGTTGGTTTGTTGGCTTGTTGGTTTGTTGGTTTGTTGGCTTGATGGTTTGTTGGTTTGTTGGTTTGTTGGCTTGTTGGCTAGTTGGTTTGTTGGTTTGTTGGCTTGTTGGTTTGTTGGTTTATTGGCTTGTTGGCTAGTTGCTTTGTTCGTTTGATGGTTTGTTGGTTTGTTGTTTTTTTGGTTTGTTGGCTTGTTGGTTTGTTGGTTTGTTGGCTTGTTGGTTTGTTAATTTGTTGGTTTGTTGGCTAGTTGGCTTGTTGGTTTGTTGGTTTTTTGGTTTGTTGGTTTGTTGGTTTGTTGGTTTGTTGGTTTGCTGGTTTATTTGTTTGTTGGTTTGTTGGCTTGTTGGTTTGTTGGTTTGTTGGTTTGTTGGCTTGTTGGTTTGTTGGTTTGTTGGTTTGTTGGTTTTTTGGTTTGTTGGTTTGTTGGTTTGTTAGTTTATTTGTTTGTTGGTTTGTTGGCTTGCTGGTTTGTTGGTTTGTTGGTTTGTTGGCTTGTTGGTTTGTTGGTTTGTTGGCTTGTTGGCTTGTTGGTTTGTTGGTTTGTTGGCTTGTTGGTTACTTGGTTTGATGGTTTGTTGGCATGTTGGTTTGTTGGTTTGTTGGTTTGTTGGCTTGTTGGTTTGTTGGTTTGTTGGCTTGTTGGCTTGTTGGTTTGTTGGCTTGTTGGTTTGTTGGTTTGTTGGCTTGTTGGTTTGTTAGTTTGTTGGTTTGTTGGTTTGTTGGTTTGTTGGTTTATTTGTTTGTTGGTTTGTTGGCTTGTTGGTTTGTTGGTTTGTTGGTTTGTTGGCTTGTTGGTTTGTTGGTTTGTTGGCTTGTTGGCTTGTTGGTTTGTTGGTGTGTTGGCTTGTTGGCTTGTTGGTTTGTTGGTTTGTTGGTTTGTTGGCTTGTTGGTTTGTTGGTTTGTTGGCTTGTTGGTTTGTTGGTTTGTTGTTTTGTTTGCTTCTTGGCTTGTTGGTTTGTTGGTTTGTTGGCTTGTTGGTTTATTTGTTTGTTGGCTTGTTGGCTTGTTGCTTTGTTGGTTTGTTGGTTTGTTGGCTTGTTGGCTTGTTGGTTTGTTAGTTTGTTGTCTTTTTGGTTACTTGGTTTGTTGGTTTGTTGGTTTGTTGGCTTGTTGGTTTGTTGGTTTGTTGGCTTGTTGGCTTGTTGGTTTGTTGGTTTGTTGGTTCGTTGGTTTGTTGGTTTGTTGGTTTTTTGGTTTGTTGGTTTATTTCTTTGTTGGGTTGTTGGCTTGTTGGTTTGTTGGTTTGTTGGTTTGTTGGCTTGTTGGTTTGTTGGTTTGTTGGCTTGTTGGCTTGTTGGTTTGTTGGTTTGTTGGGTTGTTGGCTTATTGGTTTGTTGGTTTGTTGGTTTTTTGTTTGTTGGTTTGTTGGTTTGTTGGTTTTTTGGTTTGTTGGTTTATTTATTTGTTGGTTTGTTGGCTTGTTGGTTTGTTGGTTTGTTGGTTTGTTGGCTTGTTGGTTTGTTGCTTTGTTGGCTTGTTGGCTTGTTCCTTTGTTGGTTTGTTGGTTTGTTGGCTTGTTGGCTTGTTGGTTTGTTAGTTTGTTGGCTTTTTGGTTACTTGGTTTGTTGGTTTGTTGGTTTGTTGGCTTGTTGGTTTGTTGGCTTGTTGGTTTGTTGGTTTTTTGGTTTGTTGGCTTGTTGGCTTCTTGGTTTGTTGGTTTGTTGGTTTGTTGGTTTGTTGGTTTGTTAGTTTGTTGGTTTGTTGGCTTGTTGGTTTGTTGGTTTGTTGGCTTGTTGGCTTGTGGGTTTGTTGGTTTGTTGGTTTGTTAGTTTGTTGGTTTGTTGGCTTGTTGGCTTGTTGGTTTGTTGGTTTTTTGGTTTGTTGGTTTGTTGGTTTGTTGGTTTGTTGGTTTGTTGGTTTGTTGGTTTGTTGGTTTGTTGGTTTATTTGTTTGTTGGTTTGTTGGCTTGTTGGCTTGTTGGTTTGTTGGTTTGTTGGTTTGTTGGCTTGTCGGTTTGTTGGTTTGTTGGTTTTTTGGTGTGTTGGTTTGTTGGTTTGTTGGTTTGTTGGTTTGTTGGTTTGTTGGTTTGTTGGTTTATTTGTTTGTTGGTTTGGTGACTTGTTGGTTTGTTGGTTTTTTGGTTTGTTGGCTTGTTGGTTTGCTGGTTTGTTGGCTTGTTGGCTTGTTGGTTTGTTGGTTTGTTGGTTCTTTGGCTTGTTGGTTACTTAGTTTGTTGGTTTGTTGGCATGTTGGTTTGTTGGTTTGTTGGTTTGTTGGCTTGTTGATTTGTTGGTTTGTTGGCTTCTTGGCCTGTTGGTTTGGTGGTTTGTTGGTTTGTTGGCTTGTTGGTTTGTTGGTTTGTTGGCTTGTTGGTTTGTTAGTTTGTTGGTTTGTTGGTTTGTTGGTTTGTTGGTTTGTTGGTTTATTTGTTTGTTGGTTTGTTGGCTTGTTGGTTTGTTGGTTTGTTGGCTTGTTGGTTTGTTGGTTTGTTGGTTTGTTGGTTTGTTGGCTTGTTGGTTTGTTGGTTTGTTGGCTTGTTGGTTTGTTGGTTTGTTGGTTTGTTGGCTTGTTGGCTTGTTGGTTTGTTGGTTTGTTGGCTTGTGGGTTTGTGCGTTTGTTGGCTTGTTGGCTTGTTGGTTTGTTGGCTTGTTGGTTTGTTGGCTTGTTGGCTTCTTGGTTTGTTGGTTTGTTGGCTTTTTGGCTTGTTGGTTTGTTGGTTTGTTGGTTTGTTGGTTTGTTGGTTTTTTTGTTTGTTGGTTTATGTGTTTGTTGGTTTGTTGGCTTGTTGGTTTGTTGGTTTGTTGGTTTGGTAGCTTGTTGGTTTGTTGGTTTGTTGGTTTGTTGGTTTGCTGGTTTATTTGTTTGTTGGTTTGTTGGCTTGTTGGTTTGTTGGTTTGTTGGTTTGTTGGCTTGTTGGTTTGTTGGTTTGTTGGTTTTTTGGTTTGTTGGTTTGTTGGTTTGTTGGTTTATTTGTTTGTTGGTTTGTTGGCTTGCTGGTTTGTTGGTTTGTTGGTTTGTTGGCTTGTTGGTTTGTTGGTTTGTTGGCTTGTTGGCTTGTTGGTTTGTTGGTTTGTTGGCTTGTTGGTTACTTGGTTTGTTGGTTTGTTGGCATGTTGGTTTGTTGGTTTGTTGGTTTGTTGGTTTGTTGGTTTGTTGGCTTGTTGGCTTGTTGGTTTGTTGGTTTGTTGGCTTGTTGGCTTGTTGCTTTGTTGGTTTGTTGGTTTGTTGGCTTGTTGGCTTGTTGGTTTGTTAGTTTGTTGGCTTTTTGGTTACTTGGTTTGTTGGTTTGTTGGTTTGTTGGCTTGTTGGTTTGTTGGTTTGTTGGCTTGTTGGCTTGTTGGTTTGTTGGTTTGTTGGTTCGTTGGTTTGTTGGTTTGTTGGTTTTTTGGTTTGTTGGTTTATTTGTTTGTTGGGTTGTTGGCTTGTTGGTTTGTTGGTTTGTTGGTTTGTTGGCTTGTTGGTTTGTTGGTTTGTTGGCTTGTTGGCTTGTTGGTTTGTTGGTTTGTTGGGTTGTTGGCTTATTGGTTTGTTGGTTTGTTGGTTTTTTGTTTGTTGGTTTGTTGGTTTTTTGGTTTGTTGGTTTGTTGGTTTATTTATTTGTTGGTTTGTTGGCTTGTTGGTTTGTTGGTTTGTTGGTTTGCTGGCTTGTTGGTTTGTTGCTTTGTTGGCTTGTTGGCTTGTTGCTTTGTTGGTTTGTTGGTTTGTTGGCTTGTTGGCTTGTTGGTTTGTTAGTTTGTTGGCTTTTTGGTTACTTGGTTTGTTGGTTTGTTGGTTTGTTGGCTTGTTGGTTTGTTGGCTTGTTGGTTTGTTGGTTTTTTGGTTTGTTGGCTTGTTGGCTTCTTGGTTTGTTGGTTTGTTGGTTTGTTGGTTTGTTGGTTTGTTGGTTTGTTAGTTTGTTGGTTTGTTGGTTTGTTGGTTTGTTGGTTTGTTAGTTTGTTGGTTTGTTGGCTTGTTGGCTTGTTGGTTTGTTGGTTTTTTGGTTTGTTGGTTTGTTGGTTTGTTGGTTTGTTGGCTTGTTGTTTTGTTGGTTTGTTGGTTTGTTGGTTTATTTGTTTGTTGGTTTGTTGGCTTGTTGGCTTGTTGGTTTGTTGGTTTGTTGGTTTGTTGGCTTGTCGGTTTGTTGGTTTGTTGGTTTTTTGGTTTGTTGGTTTGTTGGTTTGTTGGTTTGTTGGTTTGTTGGTTTGTTGGTTTATTTGTTTGTTGGTTTGGTGACTTGTTGGTTTGTCGGTTTTTTGGTTTGTTGGCTTGTTGGTTTGTTGGTTTGTTGGTTTGTTGGTTTATTTGTTTGTTGGTTTGGTGACTTGTTGGTTTGTCGGTTTTTTGGTTTGTTGGCTTGTTGGTTTGCTGGTTTTTTTGGCTTGTTGGCTTGTTGGTTTGTTGGTTTGTTGGTTTGTTGGCTTGTTGGTTACTTAGTTTGTTGGTTTGTTGGCATGTTGGTTTGTTGGTTTGTTGGTTTGTTGGCTTGTTGATTTGTTGGTTTGTTGGCTTTTTGGCCTGTTGGTTTGGTGGTTTGTTGGTTTGTTGGCTTGTTGGTTTGTTGGTTTGTTGGCTTGTTGGTTTGTTAGTTTGTTGGTTTGTTGGTTTGTTGGTTTGTTGGTTTGTTGGTTTGTTGGTTTATTTGTTTGTTGGTTTGTTGGCTTGTTGGTTTGTTGGTTTGTTGGCTTGTTGGTTTGTTGGTTTGTTGGTTTGTTGGTTTGTTGGCTTGTTAATTTGTTGGTTTGTTGGCTTGTTGGTTTGTTGGTTTGTTGGTTTGTTGGCTTGTTGGCTTGTTGGTTTGTTGGTTTGTTGGCTTGTTGGTTTGTGCGTTTGTTGGCTTGTTGGCTTGTTGGTTTGTTGGCTTGTTGGTTTGTTGGCTTGTTGGCTTGTTGGTTTGTTGGTTTGTTGGCTTTTTGGCTTGTTGGTTTGTTGGTTTGTTGGTTTGTTGGTTTGTTGGTTTTTTTGTTTGTTGGTTTATGTGTTTGTTGGCTTTTTGGCTTGTTGGTTTGTTGGTTTGTTGGTTTGTTGGTTTGTTGGTTTTTTTGTTTGTTGGTTTATGTGTTTGTTGGTTTGTTGGCTTGTTGGTTTGTTGGTTTGTTGGTTTGTTAGCTTTTTGGTTTGTTGGTTTGTTGGCTTGTTGGCTTGTTGGTTTGTTGGCTTGTTGGCTTGTTGGTTTGTTGGTTTGTTGGTTTTTTGGTTTGTTGGTTTGTTGGTTTGTTGGTTTGTTGGTTTGTTGGTTTATTTGTTTGTTGCTTTGTTGGTTTGTTGGTTTGTTGGTTTGTTGGCTTGTTGGTTTGTTGGTTTGTTGGTTTGTTGGCTTGTTGGCTTGTTGGTTTGTTGGTTTGATGGTTTTTTGGTTTGTTGGTTTGTTGGCTTGTTGGTTTGTTGGTTTATTGGCTTGTTGGCTTGTTGCTTTGTTCGTTTGATGGTTTGTTGGTTTGATGGTTTTTTGGTTTGTTGGTTTGTTGGTTTGTTGGCTTGTTGGCTTTTTGGTTTGTTGGTTTGTTGGCTTGTTGATTTATTAGTTTGTTGGTTTGTTGGCTAGTTGGCTTGTTGGTTTGTTGGTTTTTTGGTTTGTTGGTTTGTTGGTTTGTTGGTTTGTTGGTTTGTTGGTTTGTTGGTTTATTTGTTTGTTGGTTTGTTGGCTTGTTGGTTTGTTGGTTTGTTGGTTTATTTGTTTGTTGGTTTGTTGGCTTGTTGGTTTGTTGGTTTGTTGGTTTTTTGGCTTGTTGGTTTGTTGGTTTGTTGGTTTTTTGGTTTGTTGGTTTGTTGGTTTGTTGGTTTATTTGTTTGTTGGTTTGTTGGCTTGCTGATTTGTTGGTTTGTTCGTTTGTTGGCTTGCTGGTTTGTTGGTTTGTTGGTTTGTTGGTTTGTTGGCTTGTTGATTTGTTGGTTTGTTGGCTTGTTGGTTTGTTGGTTTGTTGGCTTGTTGGTTTGTTAGTTTTTTGGTTTGTTGGTTTGTTGGTTTGTTGGTTTGTTGGTTTATTTGTTTGTTGGTTTGTTGGCTTGTTGGTTTGTTGGTTTGTTGGTTTGTTGGTTTGTTGGCTTGTTGGTTTGTTGGTTTGTTGGTTTGTTGGCTTGTTGGTTTGTCGGTTTGTTGGTTTGTTGGCTTGTTGGCTTGTTGGTTTGATGGTTTGTTGGTTTGTTGGCTTGTTGGTTTGTCGGTTTGTTGGTTTTTTGGTATTTGGTTTGTTGGTTTGTTGGCTTGTTGGTTTGTTGGTTTATTGGCTTGTTGGCTTGTTGCTTTGTTCGTTTGATGGTTTGTTGGTTTTTTGGTTTGTTGGTTTGTTGGTTTGTTGGCTTGTTGGCTTGTTGGTTTGTTGGTTTGTTGGTTTGTTGGTTTGTTAGTTTGTTGGTTTATTGGCTAGTTGGCTTGTTGGTTTGTTGGTTTTTTGGTTTGTTGGTTTGTTGGTTTGTTGGTTTGTTGGTTTGTTGGTTTGTTGGTGTATTTGTTTGTTGGTTTGTTGGCTTGTTGGTTTGTTTGTTTGTTTGTTTGTTGGCTTGTTGGTTTGTTGGTTTGTTGGTTTTTTGGTTTGTTGGTTTGTTGGTTTGTTGGTTTATTTGTTTGTTGGTTTGTTGGCTTGCTGGTTTGTTGGTTTGTTGGTTTGTTGGCTTGTTGGTTTGTTGGTTTGTTGGTTTGTTGGCTTGTTGGCTTGTTGGTTTGTTGGTTTGTTGGCTTGTTGGTTACTTGGTTTGTTGGTTTGTTGGTTTGTTGGCATGTTGGTTTGTTGGTTTGTTGGTTTGTTGGTTTGTTGGTTTGTTGGTTTGTTGGCTTGTTGGCTTGTTGGCTTGTTGGTTTGTTGGCTTATTGGTTTGTTGGTTTGTTGGCTTGTTGGTTTGTTAGTTTGTTGGTTTGTTGGTTTGTTGGTTTGTTGGTTTATTTGCTTGTTGGTTTGTTGGCTTGTTGGCTTGTTGGTTTGTTGGTTTGTTGGTGTGTTGGCTTGTTTTTTTGTTGGTTTGTTGGCTTGTTGGCTTGTTGGTTTGTTGGTTTGTTGGCTTGTTGGCTTGTTGGTTTGTTGGTTTGTTGGTTTGTTAGCTTGTTGGCTTGTTGGTTTGTTGGTTTGTTGGCTTGTTTTTTTGTTGGTTTGTTGGCTTGTTGGCTTGTTGGTTTATTGGTTTGTTGGCTTGTTGGCTTGTTGGTTTGTTGGTTTGTTGGTTTGTTAGCTTGTTGGCTTGTTGGTTTGTTGGTTTGTTGGCTTGTTGGTTTGTTGGTTTGTTGGTTTGTTTGCTTCTTGGCTTGTTGGTTTGTTGTTTTGTTGGCTTGTTGGTTTATTGGTTTGTTGGCTTGTTGGCTTGTTGCTTTGTTGGTTTGTTGGTTTTTTGGCTTGTTGGCTTATTGCTTTGTTCGTTTGATGGTTTGTTGGTTTGATGGTTTTTTGGTTTGTTGGTTTGTTGGTTTGTTGGTTTGTTGGCTTGTTGGCTTTTTGGTTTGTTGGTTTGTTGGCTTGTTGATTTATTAGTTTGTTGGTTTGTTGGCTAGTTGGCTTGTTGGTTTGTTGGTTTTTTGGTTTGTTGGTTTGTTGGTTTGTTGGTTTGTTGGTTTGTTGGTTTGTTGGTTTATTTGTTTGTTGGTTTGTTGGTTTGTTGGCTTGTTGGTTTGTTGGTTTGTTGGTTTATTTGTTTGTTGGTTTGTTGGCTTGTTGGTTTGTTGGTTTGTTGGTTTTTTGGCTTGTTGGTTTGTTGGTTTGTTGGTTTTTTGGTTTGTTGGTTTGTTGGTTTGTTGGTTTATTTGTTTGTTGGTTTGTTGGCTTGCTGATTTGTTGGTTTGTTGGTTTGTTGGCTTGCTGGTTTGTTGGTTTGTTGGTTTGTTGGTTTGTTGGCTTGTTGATTTGTTGGTTTGTTAGCTTCTTGGCTTGTTGGTTTGGTGGTTTGTTGGTTTGTTGGCTTGTTGGTTTGTTGGTTTGTTGGCTTGTTGGTTTGTTAGTTTTTTGGTTTGTTGGTTTGTTGGTTTGTTGGTTTGTTGGTTTATTTGTTTGTTGGTTTGTTGGCTTGTTGGTTTGTTGGTTTGTTGGTTTGTTGGTTTGTTGGCTTGTTGGTTTGTTGGTTTGTTGGTTTGTTGGCTTGTTGGTTTGTCGGTTTGTTGGTTTGTTGGCTTGTTGGCTTGTTGGTTTGATGGTTTGTTGGTTTGTTGGCTTGTTGGTTTGTCGGTTTGTTGGTTTTTTGGTTTGTTGGTTTGTTGGTTTGTTGGCTTGTTGGTTTGTTGGTTTATTGGCTTGTTGGCTTGTTGCTTTGTTCGTTTGATGGTTTGTTGGTTTGTTGGTTTTTTGGTTTGTTGGTTTGTTGGTTTGTTGGCTTGTTGGCTTGTTGGTTTGTTGGTTTGTTGGTTTGTTGGTTTGTTAGTTTGTTGGTTTATTGGCTAGTTGGCTTGTTGGTTTGTTGGTTTTTTGGTTTGTTGGTTTGTTGGTTTGTTGGTTTGTTGGTTTGTTGGTTTGTTGGTGTATTTGTTTGTTGGTTTGTTGGCTTGTTGGTTTGTTTGTTTGTTTGTTTGTTGGCTTGTTGGTTTGTTGGTTTGTTGGTTTTTTGGTTTGTTGGTTTGTTGGTTTGTTGGTTTATTTGTTTGTTGGTTTGTTGGCTTGCTGGTTTGTTGGTTTGTTGGTTTGTTGGCTTGTTGGTTTGTTGGTTTGTTGGTTTGTTGGCTTGTTGGCTTGTTGGTTTGTTGGTTTGTTGGCTTGTTGGTTACTTGGTTTGTTGGTTTGTTGGTTTGTTGGCATGTTGGTTTGTTGGTTTGTTGGTTTGTTGGCTTGTTGGTTTGTTGGTTTGTTGGCTTGTTGGCTTGTTGGTTTGTTGGCTTATTGGTTTGTTGGTTTGTTGGCTTGTTGGTTTGTTAGTTTGTTGGTTTGTTGGTTTGTTGGTTTGTTGGTTTATTTGCTTGTTGGTTTGTTGGCTTGTTGGCTTGTTTGTTTGTTGGTTTGTTGGTGTGTTGGCTTGTTTTTTTGTTGGTTTGTTGGCTTGTTGGCTTGTTGGTTTGTTGGTTTGTTGGCTTGTTGGCTTGTTGGTTTGTTGGTTTGTTGGTTTGTTAGCTTGTTGGCTTGTTGGTTTGTTGGTTTGTTGGTTTGTTAGCTTGTTGGCTTGTTGGTTTGTTGGTTTGTTGGCTTGTTGGTTTGTTGGTTTGTTGGTTTGTTGGTTTGTTTGCTTCTTGGCTTGTTGGTTTGTTGGTTTGTTGGCTTGTTGGTTTATTGGTTTGTTGGCTTGTTGGCTTGTTGCTTTGTTGGTTTGTTGGTTTGTTGGCTTGTTGGCTTGTTGGTTTGTTAGTTTGTTGGCTTTTTGGTTACTTGGTTTGTTGTTTTGTTGGTTTGTTGGCTTGTTGGTTTGTTGGTTTGTTGGCTTGTTGGTTTGTTGATTTTTTGGTTTGTTGGTTTGTTGGTTTGTTGGCTTGTTGGCTTGTTGGTTTATTGGTTTGTTGGCTTGTTGGTTTGTTAGTTTGTTGGTTTGTTGGCTAGTTGGCTTGTTGGTTTGTTGGTTTTTTGGTTTGTTGGTTTGTTGGTTTGTTGGTTTGTTGGTTTGTTGGTTTGTTGGTTTGTTGGTTTATTTGTTTGTTGGTTTGTTGGCTTGTTGGTTTGTCGGTTTGTTGGTTTGTTGGCTTGTTGGTTTGTTGGTTTGTTGGTTTTTTGGTTTGTTGGTTTGTTGGTTTGTTGGTTTATTTGGTTGTTGGTTTGTTGGCTTGCTGGTTTGTTGGTTTGTTGGTTTGTTGGCTTGTTGGTTTGTTGGTTTGTTGGCTTGTTGGCTTGTTGGTTTGTTGGTTTGTTGGCTTGTTGGTTACTTGGTTTGTTGGTTTGTTGGCATGTTGGTTTGTTGGTTTGTTGGTTTGTTGGCTTGTTGGTTTGTTGGTTTGTTGGCTTGTTGGCTTGTTGGTTTGTTGGCTTGTTGGTTTGTTGGTTTGTTGGCTTGTTGGTTTGTTGGCTTGTTGGTTACTTAGTTTGTTGGTTTGTTGGCATGTTGGTTTGTTGGTTTGTTGGTTTGTTGGCTTGTTGATTTGTTGGTTTGTTGGCTTCTTGGCTTGTTGGTTTGGTTGTTTGTTGGTTTGTTGGCTTGTTGGTTTGTTGGTTTGTTGGCTTGTTGGTTTGTTAGTTTTTTGGTTTGTTGGTTTGTTGGTTTGTTGGTTTGTTGGTTTATTTGTTTGTTGGTTTGTTGGCTTGTTGGTTTGTTGGTTTGTTGGCTTGTTGGTTTGTTGGCTTGTTGGCTTGTTGGTTTGTTGGTTTGTTGGCTTGTTGGCTTGTTGGTTTGTTGGTTTGTTGGTTTGTTGGTTTGTTGGCTTGTTGGTTTGTTGGTTTGTTGGCTTGTTGGTTTGTTGGTTTGTTGGTTTGTTGGCTTGTTGGCTTGTTGGTTTGTTGGCTTTTTGGTTTGTGCGTTTGTTGGCTTGTTGGCTTGTTGGTTTGTTGGCTTGTTGGTTTGTTGGCTTGTTGGTTTGTTGGTTTATTGGTTTGTTGGCTTGTTGGCTTGTTGGTTTGTTGGTTTGTTGGCTTGTTGGCTTGTTGGTTTGTGTGTTTGTTGGTTTGTTGGTTTGTTGGTTTTTTGGTTTGTTGGTTTATGTGTTTGTTGGTTTGTTGGCTTGTTGGTTTGTTGGTTTGTTGGTTTGTTGGCTTGTTGGTTTGTTGGTTTGTTGGCTTGTTGGCTTGTTGGTTTGTTGGTTTGTTGGCTTGTTGGCTTGTTGGTTTTTTGGTTTGTTGGTTTGTTGGTTTGTTGGTTTGTTGGTTTGTTGGTTTGTTGGTTTGTTGGTTTGTTGGTTTATTTGTTTGTTGGTTTGATGGCTTGTTGGTTTGTTGGTTTGTTGGATTGTTGGCTTGTTGGTTTGTTGGTTTCTTGGCTTGTTGGCTTGTTGCTTTGTTGGTTTGTTGGTTTGTTTGTTTGTTGTTTTGTTGGTTTGTTGGTTTGTTGGCTTGTTGGCTTGTTGGTTTGTTGGTTTGTTGGTTTTTTGGTTTGTTGGTTTGTTGGTTTGTTGGCTTGTTGGTTTGTTGGTTTATTGGCTTGTTGGCTTATTGCTTTGTTCGTTTGATGGTTTGTTGGTTTGTTGGTTTTTTGGTTTGTTGGTTTGTTGGTTTGTTGGCTTGTTGGATTGTTGGTTTGTTGGTTTGTTGGCTTGTTGGTTTGTTAGTTTGTTGGTTTGTTGGCTAGTTGGCTTGTTGGTTTGTTGGTTTTTTGGTTTGTTGGTTTGTTGGTTTGTTGGTTTGTTGGTTTGTTGGTTTGTTGGTTTATTTGTTTGTTGGTTTGTTGGCTTGTTGGTTTGTTGGTTTGTTGGTTTGTTGGCTTGTTGGTTTGTTGGTTTGTTGGTTTTTTGGTTTGTTGGTTTGTTGGTTTGTTGGTTTATTTGTTTGTTGGTTTGTTGGCTTGTTGGTTTGTTGGTTTGTTGGTTTTTTGGCTTGTTGGTTTGTTGATTTGTTGGCTTGTTGGCTTGTTGGTTTGTTGGTTTGTTGGCTTGTTGGTTACTTGGTTTGTTGGTTTGTTGGCATGTTGGTTTGTTGGTTTGTTGGCTTGTTGGCTTGCTGGTTTGTTGGTTTGTTGGTTTGTTGGCTTGTTGGATTGTTGGTTTGTTCGTTTGTTGGCTTGTTGGTTTGTTAGTTTGTTGGTTTGTTGGCTAGTTGGCTTGTTGGTTTGTTGGTTTTTTGGTTTGTTGGTTTGTTGGCTTGTTGGTTTGTTGGTTTGTTGGCTTGTTGGTTTGTTGGTTTGTTGGTTTGTTTGCTTCTTGGCTTGTTGGTTTGTTGGTTTGTTGGCTTGTTGGTTTATTGGTTTGTTGGCTTGTTGGCTTGTTGCTTTGTGGGTTTGTTGGTTTGTTGGCTTGTTGGCTTGTTGGTTTGTTAGTTTGTTGGCTTTTTGGTTACTTGGTTTGTTCGTTTGTTGGTTCGTTGGTTTGTTGGTTTGTTGGTTTTTTGGTTTGTTGGTTTATTTGTTTTTGGGTTGTTGGCTTGTTGGTTTGTTGGTTTGTTGGTTTGTTGGCTTGTTGGTTTGTTGGTTTGTTGGTTTGTTGGCTTGTTGGCATGTTGGTTTGTTGGTTTGTTGGGTTGTTGGCTTGTTGGTTTGTTGGTTTGTTGGTTTTTTGTTTGTTGGTTTGTTGGTTTGTTGGTTTGTTGGTTTGTTTGTTTATTTATTTGTTGGTTTGTTGGCTTGTTGGTTTGTTGGTTTGTTGGTTTGTTGGCTTGTTGGTTTGTTGCTTTGTTGGCTTGTTGGCTTGTTGCTTTGTTGGTTTGTTAGTTTGTTGGCTTGTTGGCTTGTTGGTTTGTCAGTTTGTTGGCTTTTTGGTTACTTGGTTTGTTGGTTTGTCGGTTTGTTGGCTTGTTGGTTTGTTGGTTTATGTGTTTGTTGGTTTGTTGGCTTGTTGGTTTGTTGGTTTGTTGGTTTGTTGGCTTGTTGGTTTGTTGGTTTGTTGGTTTGTTGGCTTGTTGGTTTGATGGTTTGTTGGTTTGTTGGCTTGTTGGTTTGTCGGTTTGTTGGTTTTTTGGTTTGTTGGTTTGTTGGTTTGTTGGCTTGTTGGTTTGTTGGTTTATTGGCTTGTTGGCTTGTTGCTTTGTTGGCTTGTTGGTTTGTTGGTTTATTGGCTTGTTGGCTTGTTGCTTTGTTCGTTTGATGGTTTGTTGGTTTGTTGGTTTTTTGGTTTGTTGGTTTGTTGGTTTGTTAGTTTGTTGGTTTGTTGACTAGTTGGCTTGTTGGTTTGTTGGTTTTTTGGTTTGTTGGTTTGTTGGTTTGTTGGTTTGTTGGTTTGTTAGTTTGTTGGTTTATTTGTTTGTTGGTTTGTTGGCTTGTTCGTTTGTTGGTTTGTTGGTTTGTTGGCTTCTTGGTTTGTTGGTTTGTTGGTTTTTTGGTTTGTTGGTTTGTTGGTTTGTTGGTTTATTTGTTTGTTGGTTTGTTGGCTTGCTGGTTTGTTGGTTTGTTGGTTTGTTGGCTTGTTGGTTTGTTGGTTTGTTGGTTTGTTGGCTTGTTGGCTTGTTGGTTTGTTGGTTTGTTGGCTTGTTGGTTACTTGGTTTGTTGGTTTGTTGGTTTGTTGGCATGTTGGTTTGTTGGTTTGTTGGTTTGTTGGCTTGTTGGTTTGTTGGCTTGTTGGCTTGTTGGTTTGTTGGCTTGTTGGTTTGTTGGTTTGTTGGCTTGTTAGTTTGTTAATTTGTTGGTTTGTTGGTTTGTTGGTTTGTTGGTTTAATTGTTTGTTGGTTTATTGGCTTGTTGGCTTGTTGGTTTGTTAGTTTGTTGGTTTGTTGGTGTGTTGGCTTGTTGGTTTGTTGGTTTGTTGGCTTGTTGGCTTTTTGGTTTGTTGGTTTGTTGGCTTGTTGGCTTGTTGGTTTGTTGGTTGTTGGTTTGTTGGCTTGTTGGTTTGTTGGTTTGTTGGCTTGTTGGTTTGTTGGTTTGTTGGTTTGTTTGCTTCTTGGCTTGTTGGTTTGTTGGTTTTTTGGCTTGTTGGTTTATTGGTTTGTTGGCTTGTTGGCTTGTTGCTTTGTTGGTTTGTTGGTTTGTTGGCTTGTTGGCTTGTTGGTTTGTTAGTTTGTTGGATTTTTGGTTACTTGGTTTGTTGTTTTGTTGGTTTGTTGGCTTGTTGGTTTGTTGGTTTGTTGGCTTGTTGGTTTGTTGGTTTTTTGGTTTGTTGGTTTGTTGGTTTTTTGGCTTGTTGGCTTGTTGGTTTATTGGTTTGTTGGCTTGTTGGTTTGTTAGTTTGTTGGTTTGTTGGCTAGTTGGCTTGTTGGTTTGTTGGTTTTTTGGTTTGTTGGTTTGTTGGTTTGTTGGTTTGTTGGTTTGTTGGTTTGTTGGTTTATTTGTTTGTTGGTTTTTTGGCTTGTTGGTTTGTCGGTTTGTTGGTTTGTTGGCATGTTGGTTTGTTGGTTTGTTGGTTTTTTGGTTTGTTGGTTTGTTGGTTTGTTGGTTTATTTGGTTGTTGGTTTGTTGGCTTGCTGGTTTGTTGGTTTGTTGGTTTGTTGGCTTGTTGCTTTGTTGGTTTGTTGGCTTGTTGGCTTGTTGGTTTGTTGGTTTGTTGGCTTGTTGGTTACTTGGTTTGTTGGTTTGTTGGCATGTTGGTTTGTTGGTTTGTTGGTTTATTGGCTTGTTGGTTTGTTGGTTTGTTGGCTTGTTGGCTTGTTGGTTTGTTGGCTTGTTGGTTTGTTGGTTTGTTGGCTTGTTGGTTTGTTGGCTTGTTGGTTACTTAGTTTGTTGGTTTGTTGGCATTTTGGTTTGTTGGTTTGTTGGTTTGTTGGCTTGTTGATTTGTTGGTTTGTTGGCTTCTTGGCTTGTTGGTTTGGTGGTTTGTTGGTTTGTTGGCTTGTTGGTTTGTTGGTTTGTTGGCTTGTTGGTTTGTTAGTTTTTTGGTTTGTTGGTTTGTTGGTTTGTTGGTTTGTTGGTTTATTTGTTTGTTGGTTTGTTGGCTTGTTGGTTTGTTGGTTTGTTGGTTTGTTGGCTTGTTGGTTTCTTGGTTTGTTGGCTTGTTGGCTTGTTGGTTTGTTGGTTTGTTGGCTTGTTGGCTTGTTGGTTTGTTGGTTTGTTGGTTTGTTGGTTTGTTGGTTTGTTGGCTTGTTGGTTTGTTGGTTTGTTGGCTTGTTGGTTTGTTGGTTTGTTTGTTTGTTGGCTTGTTGGCTTGTTGGTTTGCTGGCTTTTTGGTTTGTGCGTTTGTTGGCTTGTTGGCTTGTTGGTTTGTTGGCTTGTTGGTTTGTTGGCTTGTTGGTTTGTTGGTTTGTTGGTTTGTTGGCTTGTTGGCTTGTTGGTTTGTTGGTTTGTTGGCTTGTTGGCTTGTTGGTTTGTGTGTTTGTTGGTTTGTTGGTTTGTTGGTTTTTTGGTTTGTTGGTTTATGTGTTTGTTGGTTTGTTGGCTTGTTGGTTTGTTGGTTTGTTGGTTTGTTGGCTTGTTGGTTTGTTGGTTTGTTGGCTTGTTGGCTTGTTGGTTTGTTGGTTTGTTGGCTTGTTGGCTTGTTGGTTTTTGGTTTGTTGGTTTGTTGGTTTGTTGGTTTGTTGGTTTGTTGGTTTGTTGGTTTGTTGGTTTATTTGTTTGTTGGTTTGTTGGCTTGTTGGTTTGTTGGTTTGTTGGTTTGTTGGCTTGTTGGTTTGTTGGTTTGTTGGCTTGTTGGCTTGTTGCTTTGTTGGTTTGTTGGTTTGTTGGTTTGTTGGCTTGTTGGTTTGTTGGTTTGTTGGCTTGTTGGCTTGTTGGTTTGTTGGTTTGTTGGTTTTTTGGTTTGTTGGTTTGTTGGTTTGTTGGCTTGTTGGTTTGTTGGTTTATTGGCTTGTTGGCTTGTTGCTTTGTTCGTTTGATGGTTTGTTGGTTTGTTGGTTTTTTGGTTTGTTGGTTTGTTGGTTTGTTGGCTTGTTGGCTTGTTGGTTTGTTGGTTTGTTGGCTTGTTGGTTTGTTAGTTTGTTGGTTTGTTGGCTAGTGGGCTTGTTGGTTTGTTGGTTTTTTGGTTTGTTGGTTTGTTGGTTTGTTGGTTTGTTGGTTTGTTGGTTTGTTGGTTTGTTGGTTTATTTGTTTGTTGGTTTATTTGTTTGTTGGTTTGTTGGCTTGTTGGTTTGTTGGTTTGTTGGTTTGTTGGCTTGTTGGTTTGTTGGTTTGTTGGTTTTTTGGTTTGTTGGTTTGTTGGTTTGTTGGTTTATTTGTTTGTTGGTTTGTTGGCTTGCTGGTTTGTTGGTTTGTTGGTTTGTTGGCTTGTTGGTTTGTTGGTTTGTTGGTTTGTTGGCTTGTTGGCTTGTTGGTTTGTTGGTTTGTTGGCTTGTTGGTTACTTGGTTTGTTGGTTTGTTGGTTTGTTGGCATGTTGGTTTGTTGGTTTGTTGGTTTGTTGGCTTGTTGGTTTGTTGGCTTGTTGGCTTGTTGGTTTGTTGGCTTGTTGGTTTGTTGGTTTGTTGGCTTGTTAGTTTGTTAATTTGTTGGTTTGTTGGTTTGTTGGTTTGTTGGTTTATTTGTTTGTTGGTTTATTGGCTTGTTGGCTTGTTGGTTTGTTAGTTTGTTGGTTTGTTGGTGTGTTGGCTTGTTGGTTTGTTGGTTTGTTGGCTTGTTGGCTTGTTGGTTTGTTGGTTTGTTGGCTTGTTGGCTTGTTGGTTTGTTGGTTTGTTGGTTTGTTGGCTTGTTGGTTTGTTGGTTTGTTGGCTTGTTGGTTTTTTGGTTTGTTGGTTTGTTTGCTTCTTGGCTTGTTGGTTTGTTGGTTTAATGGCTTGTTGGTTTATTGGTTTGTTGGCTTGTTGGCTTGTTGCTTTGTTGGTTTGTTGGTTTGTTGGCTTGTTGGCTTGTTGGTTTGTTAGTTTGTTGGATTTTTGGTTACTTGGTTTGTTGTTTTGTTGGTTTGTTGGCTTGTTGGTTTGTTGGTTTGTTGGCTTGTTGGTTTGTTGGTTTTTTGGTTTGTTGGTTTGTTGGTTTGTTGGCTTGTTGGCTTGTTGGTTTATTGGTTTGTTGGCTTGTTGGTTTGTTAGTTTGTTGGTTTGTTGGCTAGTTGGCTTGTTGGTTTGTTGGTTTTTTGGTTTGTTGGTTTGTTGGTTTGTTGGTTTGTTGGTTTGTTGGTTTGTTGGTTTATTTGTTTGTTGGTTTGTTGGCTTGTTGTTTTGTCGGTTTGTTGGTTTGTTGGCTTGTTGGTTTGTTGGTTTGTTGGTTTTTTGGTTTGTTGGTTTGTTGGTTTGTTGGTTTATTTGGTTGTTGGTTTGTTGGCTTGCTGGTTTGTTGGTTTGTTGGTTTGTTGGCTTGTTGCTTTGTTGGTTTGTTGGCTTGTTGGCTTGTTGGTTTGTTGGTTTGGTTGGCTTGTTGGTTACTTGGTTTGTTGGTTTGTTGGCATGTTGGTTTGTTGGTTTGTTGGTTTGTTGGCTTGTTGGTTTGTTGGTTTGTTGGCTTGTTGGCTTGTTGGTTTGTTGGCTTGTTGGTTTGTTGGTTTGTTGGCTTGTTGGTTTGTTGGATTGTTGGTTACTTAGTTTGTTGGTTTGTTGGCATTTTGGTTTGTTGGTTTGTTGGTTTGTTGGCTTGTTGATTTGTTGGTTTGTTGGCTTCTTGGCTTGTTGGTTTGGTGGTTTGTTGGTTTGTTGGCTTGTTGGTTTGTTGGTTTGTTGGCTTGTTGGTTTGTTAGGTTTTTTGGTTTGTTGGTTTGTTGGTTTGTTGGTTTGTTGGTTTGTTGGTTTATTTGTTTGTTGGTTTGTTGGCTTGTTGGTTTGTTGGTTTATTGGTTTGTTGGCTTGTTGGTTTGTTGGTTTGTTGGCTTGTTGGCTTGTTGGTTTGTTGGTTTGTTGGCTTGTTGGCTTGTTGGTTTGTTGGTTTGTTGGTTTGTTGGTTTGTTGGCTTGTTGGTTTGTTGGTTTGTTGGCTTGTTGGTTTGTTGGTTTGTTTGTTTGTTGGCTTGTTGGCTTGTTGGTTTGCTGGCTTTTTGGTTTGTGCGTTTGTTGGCTTGTTGGCTTGTTGGTTTGTTGGCTTGTTGGTTTGTTGGCTTGTTGGTTTGTTGGTTTGTTGGGTTTGTTGGCTTGTTGGCTTGTTGGTTTGTTGGTTTGTTGGCTTGTTGGCTTGTTGGTTTGTGTGTTTGTTGGTTTGTTGGTTTGTTGGTTTTTTGGTTTGTTGGTTTATGTGTTTGTTGGTTTGTTGGCTTGTTGGTTTGTTGGTTTGTTGGTTTGTTGGCTTGTTGGTTTGTTGGTTTGTTGGCTTGTTGGCTTGTTGGTTTGTTGGTTTGTTGGCTTGTTGGCTTGTTGGTTTTTGGTTTGTTGGTTTGTTGGTTTGTTGGTTTGTTGGTTTGTTGGTTTATTTGTTTGTTGGTTTGTTGGCTTGTTGGTTTGTTGGTTTGTTGGTTTGTTGGCTTGTTGGTTTGTTGGTTTGTTGGCTTGTTGCTTTGTTGGTTTGTTGGTTTGTTGGTTTGTTGGCTTGTTGGTTTGTTGGTTTGTTGGCTTGTTGGCTTGTTGGTTTGTTGGAATGTTGGTTTTTTGGTTTGTTGGTTTGTTGGTTTGTTGGCTTGTTGGTTTGTTGGTTTATTGGCTTGTTGGCTTGTTGCTTTGTTCGTTTGATGGTTTGTTGGTTTGTTGGTTTTTTGGTTTGTTGGTTTGTTGGTTTGTTGGCTTGTTGGCTTGTTGGTTTGTTGGTTTGTTGGCTTGTTGGTTTGTTAGTTTGTTGGTTTGTTGGCTAGTTGGCTTGTTGGTTTGTTGGTTTTTTGGTTTGTTGGTTTGTTGGTTTGTTGGTTTGTTGGTTTGTTGGTTTGTTGGTTTGTTGGTTTATTTGTTTGTTGGTTTGTTGGCTTGTTGGTTTGTTGGTTTGTTGGTTTGTTGGCTTGTTGGTTTGTTGGTTTGTTGGTTTTTTGGTTTGTTGGTTTGTTGGTTTGTTGGTTTATTTGTTTGTTGGTCTGTTGGCTTGTTGGTTTGTTGGTTTGTTGGTTTGTTGGCTTGTTGGTTTGTTGATTTGTTGGCTTGTTGGCTTGTTGGTTTGTTGGTTTGTTGGCTTGTTGGTTACTTGGTTTGTTGGTTTGTTGGCATGTTGGTTTGTTAGTTTGTTGGCTTGTTGGTTTGTTGGTTTGTTGGCTTGTTGGCTTGTTGGTTTTTTGGCTTGTTGGTTTGTTGGTTTGTTGGCTTGTTGGTTTGTTAGTTTGTTGGTTTGTTGGTTTGTTGGTTTGTTGGTTTATTTGTTTGTTGGTTTGTTGGCTTGTTGGCTTGTTGGTTTGTTGGTTTGTTGGTTTGTTCGCTTGTTGGTTTGTTGGTTTGTTGGCTTGTTGGCTTGCTGGTTTGTTGGTTTGTTGGCTTGTTGGCTTGTTGGCTTGTTGGTTTGTTGGTTTGTTGCTTTGTTGGCTTGTTGGTTTGTTGGTTTGCTGGCTTGTTGGTTTGTTGGTTTGTTGGTTTGTTTGCTTCTTGGCTTGTTGGTTTGTTGGTTTGTTGGCTTGTTGGTTTTTTGCTTTGTTGGCTTGTTGGCTTGTTGCTTTGTTGGTTTGTTGGTTTGTTGGCTTGTTGGCTTGTTGGTTTGTTAGTTTGTTGGCTTTTTGGTTACTTGGTTTGTTGGTTGGTTGGTTCGTTGGTTTGTTGGTTTGTTGGTTTTTTGGTTTGTTGGTTTATTTGTTTTTGGGTTGTTGGCTTGTTGGTTTGTTGGTTTGTTGGTTTGTTGGCTTGTTGGTTTGTTGGTTTGTTGGTTTGTTGGCTTGTTGGATTGTTGGTTTTTTGGTTTGTTGGGTTGTTGGCTTGTTGGCTTGTTGGTTTGTTGGTTTGTTGGTTTTTTGTTTGTTGGTTTGTTGGTTTGTTGGTTTGTTGGTTTGTTGGTTTATTTATTTGTTGGTTTGTTGGCTTGTTGGTTTGTTGGTTTGTTGGTTTGTTGGCTTGTTGGTTTGTTGCTTTGTTGGCTTGTTGGCTTGTTGCTTTGTTGGTTTGTTAGTTTGTTGGCTTTTTGGTTACTTGGTTTGTTGGTTTGTTGGTTTGTTGGCTTGTTGGTTTGTTGGCTTGTTGGTTTGTTGGTTTGTTGGTTTGTTGGCTTGTTGGTTTGTTGGTTTGTTGGTTTGTTGGTTTGTTGGTTTGTTAGTTTGTTGGTTTGTTGGTTTGTTGGCTAGTTGGTTTGTTGGTTTGTTGGCTTGTTGGCTTGTTGGTTTGTTGGTTTGTTGGCTTGTTGGTTTGTTAGTTTGTTGGTTTGTTGGCTTGTTGGCTTGTTGGTTTGTTGGTTTTTTGGTTTGTTGGTTTGTTGGTTTGTTAGTTTGTTGGTTTGTTGGTTTATTTGTTTGTTGGTTTGTTGGCTTGTTGGCTTGTTGGTTTGTTGGTTTGTTGGTTTGTTGGCTTGTTGGTTTGTTGGTTTGTTGGTTTTTTGGTTTGTTGTTTTGTTGGTTTGTTGGTTTGTTGGTTTGTTGGTTTATTTGTTTGTTGGTTTGGTGGCTTGTTGGTTTGTTGGTTTTTTGGTTTGTTGGCTTGTTGGTTTGTTGGTTTGTTGGCTTGTTGGCTTGTTGGTTTGTTGGTTTGTTGGTTTGTTGGCTTGTTGGTTACTTAGTTTGTTGGTTTGTTGGCATATTGGTTTGTTGGTTTGTTGGTTTGTTGGCTTGTTGATTTGTTGGTTTGTTGGCTTGTTGGTTTGTTGGTTTGTTGGTTTGTTGGCTTGGTTGCTTGTTGGTTTGTTGGTTTGTTGGCTTGTTGGTTTGTTGGTTTGTGGCTTGTTGGCTTGTTGGTTTGTTGGCTTGTTGGTGTGTTGGCTTGTTGGTTTTTTGGTTTGTTGGTTTTTTGGCTTGTTGGCTAGTTGGCTTGTTGGTTTGTTGGCTTGTTGGCTTGTTGGTTTGTTGGTTTGTTGGTTTGTTGGTTTGTTGGTTTGTTGTTTTTTTGGTTTGTTGGTTTATTTGTTAGTTGGTTTATTTGTTTGTTGGTTTGTTGGCTTGCTGGTTTGTTGGTTTGTTGGTTTGTTGGCTTGTTGGTTTGTTGGTTTGTTGCCTTGTTGGCTTGTTGGTTTGTTGGTTTGTTGGCTTGTTGGTTACTTGGTTTGTTGGTTTGTTGGAATGTTGGTTTGTTGGTTTGATGGTTTGTTGGCTTGTTGGTTTGTGGGTTTGTTGGCTTGTTGGCTTGTTGGTTTATTGGCTTGTTGGTTTGTTAGTTTGTTGGTTTGTTGGTTTGTTGGTTTGTTGGTTTATTTGTTTGTTGGTTTATTTATTTGCTGGTTTGTTGGCTTGTTGGCTTGTTGGTTTATTGGTTTGTTGGCTTGTTGGCTTGTTGGTTTGTTAGTTTGTTGGCTTTTTGGTTACTTGGTTTGTTGGTGTGTTGGTTTGTTGGCTTGTTGGTTTGTTGGTTTGTTGGCTTGGTGGCTTGTTGTTTTGTTGGTTCGTTGGTTTGTTGGTTTGTTGGTTTTTTGGTTTGTTGGTTTATTTGTTTTTGGGTTGTTGGCTTGTTGGTTTGTTGGTTTGTTGGTTTGTTGGCTTGTTGGTTTGTTGGCTTGTTGGTTTGTTGGTTTGTTAGTTTTTTGTTTGTTGGTTTGTTGGTTTGTTGGTTTGTTGGCTTGTTGGCTTGTTGGTTTGTTGGTTTGTTGGCTTGTTGGTTACTTAGTTTGTTGGTTTGTTGGTTTGTTAGTTTGTTGGCTTGTTGGTTTGTTGGTTTGTTGGCTTGTTGGCTTGTTGGTTTGTTGGTTTGTTGGTTTGTTGGCTTGTTGGTTTGTTGGTTTGTTGGTTTGTTGGTTTGTTGGCTTGTTGGTTTGTTGGTTTCTTGGTTTGCTGGTTTGTTGGTTTGTTGGCTTGTTGGTTTGTTAGTTTTTTTGTTTGTTGGCTTGTTGGCTTATTGGTTTGTTGGTTTGTTGGCTTGATGGCTTGTTGGTTTGTTGGTTTGTTGGTTTGTTGGCTTGTTGGCTTGTTGGTTTGTCGGTTTGTTGGCTTGTTGGTTTGTTGGTTTATTGGCTTGTTGGCTTGTTGCTTTGTTGGTTTGTTGGTTTGTTGGCTTGTTGGCTTGTTGGTTTGTTAGTTTGTTGGCTTTTTGGTTACTTGGATTGTTGGTTTGTTGATTTGTTAGCTTGTTGAATTGTTGGCTTGTTGGTTTGTTGGTTTGTTGGTTTGTTGGCTTGTTGGTTACTTAGTTTGTTGGTTTGTTGGTTTGTTGGTTTGTATGTTTGTTGGCTTGTTGGTTTGTTGGTTTATTTGCTTGTTGGCTTGTTGGCTTGTTGGTTTGTTGGTTTGTTGGCTTGTTGGCTTGTTGGTGTGTTGGGTTGTTGGTTTGTTGGTTTGTTGGTTTGTTGGCTTGTTGGTTTGTTGGTTTCTTGGTTTGCTGGTTTGTTGGTTTGTTGGCTTGTTGGTTTGTTGGTTTATTGGTTTGTTGGTTTGTTGGCTTGTTGGTTTGTTGGTTTGTTGGCTTGTTGGTTTGTTGGTTTGTTGTATTGTTGGCTTGTTGGTTTGTTGGTTTGTTGGCTTGTTGGCTTGTTGGTTTGTTGGTTTGATGGTTTGTTGATTTGTTGGCTTGTTGGTTTGTTGGTTTGTTGGCTTGTTGGTTTGCTGGTTTGTTGGTTTGTTGGTTTGTTGGCTTTTTGGCTTGTTAGTTTGTTGGTTTGTTGGCTTGTTGGTTTGTTGGTTTGTTGGCTTGTTGGCTTGTTGGTTTGTTAGTTTGTGGGCTTTTTGGTTACTTGGTTTGTTGGTTTGTTGGTTTGTTGGCTTGTTGGTTTGTTGGCTTGTTGGTTTGTTGGTTTGTTGGCTTGTTGGCTTGTTGGTTTGTTGGTTTGTTGGTTTGTTGGTTTGTTGGTTTGTTGGTTTGTTGGCTTGTTGGTTTGTTGGTTTGTTGGTTTGTTGGTTTGTTGGCTTGTTGGTTTGTTGGTTTGTTGGTTTGTTGGCTTATTGGTTTGTTGGTTTGTTGGCTTGTTGGCTTGTTGGTTTGTTGGTTTGTTGGCTTGTTGGCTTGTTGGTTTGTTGGTTTGATGGTTTGTTGGTTTGTTGGCTTGTTGGTTTGTTGGTTTGTTGGCTTGTTGGTTTGCTGGTTTGTTGCCTTGTTAATTTGTTGGTTTGTTGGCTCGTTGGTTTGTTGGTTTGTTGGTTTGTTGGCTTGTTGGTTACTTAGTTTGTTGGTTTGTTGGTTTGTTGGTTTGTATGTTTGTTGGCTTGTTGGTTTGTTGGTTTATTTGCTTGTTGGCTTGTTGGTTTGTTGGTTTGTTGGCTTGTTGGCTTGTTGGTGTGTTGGGTTGTTGGTTTGTTGGTTTGTTGGCTTGTTGGTTTGTTGGTTTCTTGGTTTGCTGGTTTGTTTGTTTGTTGGCTTGTTGGTTTGTTGGTTTATTGGTTTGTTGGTTTGTTGGCTTGTTGTTTTGTTGGTTTGTTGGTTTGTTGGCTTGTTGGTTTGTTGGTTTGTTGGCTTGTTGGCTTGTTGGTTTGTTGGTTTGTTGGCTTGTTGGCTTGTTGGTTTGTTGGTTTGATGGTTTGTTGGTTTGTTGGCTTGTTGGTTTGTTGGTTTGTTGGCTTGTTGGTTTGTTGGTTTGTTGGTGTTTGTTGGTTTGTTGGCTTGTTGGTTTGTTGGTTTGTTGGTTTGTTGGTTTGTTGGTTTGTTGGCTTTTTGGCTTGTTAGTTTGTTGGTTTGTTGGCTTGTTGGTTTGTTGGTTTGTTGGCTTGTTGGCTTGTTGGTTTGTTGGTTTGTTGGCTTGTTGGCTTGTTGGTTTGTTGGTTTGTTGGCTTGTTGGCTTGTTGGTTTGTTGGTTTGATGGTTTGTTGGTTTGTTGGCTTGTTGGTTTGTTGGTTTGTTGGCTTGTTGGTTTGTTGGTTTGTTGGTTTGTTGGTTTGTTGGTTTGTTGGCTTTTTGGCTTGTTAGTTTGTTGGTTTGTTGGTTTGTTGGCTTGTTGGTTTGTTGGTTTGTTGGCTTGTTGGCTTGTTGTTTTGTTGGTTTGTTGGTTTGTTGGCTTGTTGGTTTGTTGGTTTGTTGGCTTGTTGGCTTGTTGGTTTGTTGGTTTGTTGGCTTGTTGGCTTGTTGGTTTGTTGGTTTGATGGTTTGTTGGTTTGTTGGCTTGTTGGTTTGTTGGTTTGTTGGCTTGTTGGTTTGTTGGTTTGTTGGTTTGTTGGTTTGTTGGTTTGTTGGCTTTTTGGCTTGTTAGTTTGTTGGTTTGTTGGCTTGTTGGTTTGTTGGTTTGTTGGCTTGTTGGTTTTTTGCTTTGTTGGCTTGTTGGCTTGTTGCTTTGTTGGTTTGTTGGTTTGTTGGCTTGTTGGCTTGTTGGTTTGTTAGTTTGTTGGCTTTTTGGTTACTTGGTTTGTTGGTTGGTTGGTTCGTTGGTTTGTTGGTTTGTTGGTTTTTTGGTTTGTTGGTTTATTTGTTTTTGGGTTGTTGGCTTGTTGGTTTGTTGGTTTGTTGGTTTGTTGGCTTGTTGGTTTGTTGGTTTGTTGGTTTGTTGGCTTGTTGGATTGTTGGTTTTTTGGTTTGTTGGGTTGTTGGCTTGTTGGCTTGTTGGTTTGTTGGTTTGTTGGTTTTTTGTTTGTTGGTTTGTTGGTTTGTTGGTTTGTTGGTTTGTTGGTTTATTTATTTGTTGGTTTGTTGGCTTGTTGGTTTGTTGGTTTGTTGGTTTGTTGGCTTGTTGGTTTGTTGCTTTGTTGGCTTGTTGGCTTGTTGCTTTGTTGGTTTGTTAGTTTGTTGGCTTTTTGGTTACTTGGTTTGTTGGTTTGTTGGTTTGTTGGCTTGTTGGTTTGTTGGCTTGTTGGTTTGTTGGTTTGTTGGTTTGTTGGCTTGTTGGTTTGTTGGTTTGTTGGTTTGTTGGTTTGTTGGTTTGTTAGTTTGTTGGTTTGTTGGTTTGTTGGCTAGTTGGTTTGTTGGTTTGTTGGCTTGTTGGCTTGTTGGTTTTTTGGTTTGTTGGCTTGTTGGTTTGTTAGTTTGTTGGTTTGTTGGCTTGTTGGCTTGTTGGTTTGTTGGTTTTTTGGTTTGTTGGTTTGTTGGTTTGTTAGTTTGTTGGTTTGTTGGTTTATTTGTTTGTTGGTTTGTTGGCTTGTTGGCTTGTTGGTTTGTTGGTTTGTTGGTTTGTTGGCTTGTTGGTTTGTTGGTTTGTTGGTTTTTTGGTTTGTTGTTTTGTTGGTTTGTTGGTTTGTTGGTTTGTTGGTTTATTTGTTTGTTGGTTTGGTGGCTTGTTGGTTTGTTGGTTTTTTGGTTTGTTGGCTTGTTGGTTTGTTGGTTTGTTGGCTTGTTGGCTTGTTGGTTTGTTGGTTTGTTGGTTTGTTGGCTTGTTGGTTACTTAGTTTGTTGGTTTGTTGGCATATTGGTTTGTTGGTTTGTTGGTTTGTTGGCTTGTTGATTTGTTGGTTTGTTGGCTTGTTGGTTTGTTGGTTTGTTGGTTTGTTGGCTTGGTTGCTTGTTGGTTTGTTGGTTTGTTGGCTTGTTGGTTTGTTGGTTTGTGGCTTGTTGGCTTGTTGGTTTGTTGGCTTGTTGGTGTGTTGGCTTGTTGGTTTTTTGGTTTGTTGGTTTTTTGGCTTGTTGGCTAGTTGGCTTGTTGGTTTGTTGGCTTGTTGGCTTGTTGGTTTGTTGGTTTGTTGGTTTGTTGGTTTGTTGGTTTGTTGTTTTTTTGGTTTGTTGGTTTATTTGTTAGTTGGTTTATTTGTTTGTTGGTTTGTTGGCTTGCTGGTTTGTTGGTTTGTTGGTTTGTTGGCTTGTTGGTTTGTTGGTTTGTTGCCTTGTTGGCTTGTTGGTTTGTTGGTTTGTTGGCTTGTTGGTTACTTGGTTTGTTGGTTTGTTGGAATGTTGGTTTGTTGGTTTGATGGTTTGTTGGCTTGTTGGTTTGTTGGTTTGTTGGCTTGTTGGCTTGTTGGTTTATTGGCTTGTTGGTTTGTTAGTTTGTTGGTTTGTTGGTTTGTTGGTTTGTTGGTTTATTTGTTTGTTGGTTTATTTATTTGCTGGTTTGTTGGCTTGTTGGCTTGTTGGTTTATTGGTTTGTTGGCTTGTTGGCTTGTTGGTTTGTTAGTTTGTTGGCTTTTTGGTTACTTGGTTTGTTGGTGTGTTGGTTTGTTGGCTTGTTGGTTTGTTGGTTTGTTGGCTTGGTGGCTTGTTGTTTTGTTGGTTCGTTGGTTTGTTGGTTTGTTGGTTTTTTGGTTTGTTGGTTTATTTGTTTTTGGGTTGTTGGCTTGTTGGTTTGTTGGTTTGTTGGTTTGTTGGCTTGTTGGTTTGTTGGCTTGTTGGTTTGTTGGTTTGTTAGTTTTTTGTTTGTTGGTTTGTTGGTTTGTTGGTTTGTTGGCTTGTTGGCTTGTTGGTTTGTTGGTTTGTTGGCTTGTTGGTTACTTAGTTTGTTGGTTTGTTGGTTTGTTAGTTTGTTGGCTTGTTGGTTTGTTGGTTTGTTGGCTTGTTGGCTTGTTGGTTTGTTGGTTTGTTGGTTTGTTGGCTTGTTGGTTTGTTGGTTTGTTGGTTTGTTGGTTTGTTGGCTTGTTGGTTTGTTGGTTTCTTGGTTTGCTGGTTTGTTGGTTTGTTGGCTTGTTGGTTTGTTAGTTTTTTTGTTTGTTGGCTTGTTGGCTTATTGGTTTGTTGGTTTGTTGGCTTGATGGCTTGTTGGTTTGTTGGTTTGTTGGTTTGTTGGCTTGTTGGCTTGTTGGTTTGTCGGTTTGTTGGCTTGTTGGTTTGTTGGTTTATTGGCTTGTTGGCTTGTTGCTTTGTTGGTTTGTTGGTTTGTTGGCTTGTTGGCTTGTTGGTTTGTTAGTTTGTTGGCTTTTTGGTTACTTGGATTGTTGGTTTGTTGATTTGTTAGCTTGTTGAATTGTTGGCTTGTTGGTTTGTTGGTTTGTTGGTTTGTTGGCTTGTTGGTTACTTAGTTTGTTGGTTTGTTGGTTTGTTGGTTTGTATGTTTGTTGGCTTGTTGGTTTGTTGGTTTATTTGCTTGTTGGCTTGTTGGCTTGTTGGTTTGTTGGTTTGTTGGCTTGTTGGCTTGTTGGTGTGTTGGGTTGTTGGTTTGTTGGTTTGTTGGTTTGTTGGCTTGTTGGTTTGTTGGTTTCTTGGTTTGCTGGTTTGTTGGTTTGTTGGCTTGTTGGTTTGTTGGTTTATTGGTTTGTTGGTTTGTTGGCTTGTTGGTTTGTTGGTTTGTTGGCTTGTTGGTTTGTTGGTTTGTTGTATTGTTGGCTTGTTGGTTTGTTGGTTTGTTGGCTTGTTGGCTTGTTGGTTTGTTGGTTTGATGGTTTGTTGATTTGTTGGCTTGTTGGTTTGTTGGTTTGTTGGCTTGTTGGTTTGCTGGTTTGTTGGTTTGTTGGTTTGTTGGCTTTTTGGCTTGTTAGTTTGTTGGTTTGTTGGCTTGTTGGTTTGTTGGTTTGTTGGCTTGTTGGCTTGTTGGTTTGTTAGTTTGTGGGCTTTTTGGTTACTTGGTTTGTTGGTTTGTTGGTTTGTTGGCTTGTTGGTTTGTTGGCTTGTTGGTTTGTTGGTTTGTTGGCTTGTTGGCTTGTTGGTTTGTTGGTTTGTTGGTTTGTTGGTTTGTTGGTTTGTTGGTTTGTTGGCTTGTTGGTTTGTTGGTTTGTTGGTTTGTTGGTTTGTTGGCTTGTTGGTTTGTTGGTTTGTTGGTTTGTTGGCTTATTGGTTTGTTGGTTTGTTGGCTTGTTGGCTTGTTGGTTTGTTGGTTTGTTGGCTTGTTGGCTTGTTGGTTTGTTGGTTTGATGGTTTGTTGGTTTGTTGGCTTGTTGGTTTGTTGGTTTGTTGGCTTGTTGGTTTGCTGGTTTGTTGCCTTGTTAATTTGTTGGTTTGTTGGCTCGTTGGTTTGTTGGTTTGTTGGTTTGTTGGCTTGTTGGTTACTTAGTTTGTTGGTTTGTTGGTTTGTTGGTTTGTATGTTTGTTGGCTTGTTGGTTTGTTGGTTTATTTGCTTGTTGGCTTGTTGGTTTGTTGGTTTGTTGGCTTGTTGGCTTGTTGGTGTGTTGGGTTGTTGGTTTGTTGGTTTGTTGGCTTGTTGGTTTGTTGGTTTCTTGGTTTGCTGGTTTGTTTGTTTGTTGGCTTGTTGGTTTGTTGGTTTATTGGTTTGTTGGTTTGTTGGCTTGTTGTTTTGTTGGTTTGTTGGTTTGTTGGCTTGTTGGTTTGTTGGTTTGTTGGCTTGTTGGCTTGTTGGTTTGTTGGTTTGTTGGCTTGTTGGCTTGTTGGTTTGTTGGTTTGATGGTTTGTTGGTTTGTTGGCTTGTTGGTTTGTTGGTTTGTTGGCTTGTTGGTTTGTTGGTTTGTTGGTTTGTTGGTTTGTTGGTTTGTTGGCTTTTTGGCTTGTTAGTTTGTTGGTTTGTTGGCTTGTTGGTTTGTTGGTTTGTTGGCTTGTTGGCTTGTTGGTTTGTTAGTTTGTGGGCTTTTTGGTTACTTGGTTTGTTGGTTTGTTGGTTTGTTGGCTTGTTGGTTTGTTGGCTTGTTGGTTTGTTGGTTTGTTGGCTTGTTGGCTTTTTGGTTTGTTGGTTTGTTAGTTTGTTGGTTTGTTGGTTTGTTGGTTTTTTGGTTTGTTGGTTTATTTGTTTGTTGGTTTGTTGGCTTGTTGGTTTGTTGGTTTGTTGGTTTGTTGGCTTGTTGGTTTGTTGGTTTGTTGGGTTGTTGGTTTGTTGGTTTGTTGGTTTGTTGGCTTGTTGGTTTGTTGGTTTCTTGGTTTGCTGGTTTGTTGGTTTGTTGGCTTGTTGGTTTGTTGGTTTATTGGTTTGTTGGTTTGTTGGCTTGTTGGTTTGTTGGTTTGTATGTTTGTTGGCTTGTTGGTTTGTTGGTTTATTTGCTTGTTGGCTTGTTGGTTCGTTGGTTTGTTGGCTTGTTGGCTTGTTGGTGTGTTGGGTTGTTGGTTTGTTGGTTTGTTGGCTTGTTGGTTTGTTGGTTTCTTGGTTTGCTGGTTTGTTGGTTTGTTGGCTTGTTGGTTTGTTAGTTTATTGGTTTGTTGGTTTGTTGGCTTGTTGGTTTGTTGGTTTGTTGGTTTGTTGGCTTGTTGGTTTGTTGGTTTGTTGGCTTGTTGGCTTGTTGGTTTGTTGGTTTGTTGGCTTGTTGGCTTGTTGGTTTGTTGGTTTGATGGTTTGTTGGTTTGTTGGCTTGTTGGTTTGTTGGTTTGTTGGCTTGTTGGTTTGTTGGTTTGTTGGTTTGTTGGTTTGTTGGCTTTTTGGCTTGTTAGTTTGTTGGTTTGTTGGCTTGTTGGTTTGTTGGTTTGTTGGCTTGTTGGCTTGTTGGTTTGTTAGTTTGTGGGCTTTTTGGTTACTTGGTTTGTTGGTTTGTTGGTTTGTTGGCTTGTTGGTTTGTTGGCTTGTTGGTTTGTTGGTTTGTTGGCTTGTTGGCTTGTTGGTTTGTTGGTTTGTTAGTTTGTTGGTTTGTTGGTTTGTTGGTTTTTTGGTTTGTTGGTTTATTTGTTTGTTGGTTTGTTGGCTTGTTGGTTTGTTGGTTTGTTGGTTTGTTGGCTTGTTGGTTTGTTGGTTTGTTGGCTTGTTGGTTTGTTGGTTTGTTGGCTTGTTGGCTTGTTGGTTTGTTGGTTTGTTGGTTTTTTGGTTTGTTGGTTAATTGGTTTGTTGGTTTGTTGGTTTATTTGTTTGTTGGTTTGTTGGCTTGTTGGTTTGTTGGTTTGTTGGTTTGTTGGCTTGTTGGTTTGTTGGTTTGTTGGCTTGTTGGCTTGTTGCTTTGTTGGTTTGTTGGTTTGTTGGCTTGTTGGCTTGTTGGTTTGTTAGTTTGTTGGCTTTTTGGTTACTTGGTTTGTTGGTTTGTTGGATTGTTGGCTTGTTGGTTTGTTGGCTTGTTGGTTTGTTGGTTTGTTGGTTTGTTGACTTGTTGGCTTGTTGGTTTGTCGTTTTGTTGGTTTGTTTGTTTGTTGGTTTGTTGGTTTGTTGGTTTGTTGGCTTGTTGGTTTGTTGGTTTGTTGGCTTGTTGGCTTGTTGCTTTGTTGGTTTGTTGGCTTGTTGGTTTGTTAATGTGTTGGTTTGTTGGCTTGTTGGCTTGTTGGTTTGTTGGTTTTTTGGTTTGTTGGTTTGTTGGTTTGTTGGTTTGTTGGTTTGTTGGTTTATTTGTTTGTTGGTTTGTTGGCTTGTTGGTTTGTTGGTTTGTTGGTTTGTTGGCTTGTTGGTTTGTTGGTTTGTTGGTTTTTTGGTTTGTTGGTTTGTTGGTTTGTTGGTTTGTTGGTTTGTTGGTTTGTTGGTTTATTTGTTTGTTGGTTTGTTGGCTTGTTGGTTTGTTGGTTTGTTGGTTTGTTGGCTTGTTGGTTTGTTGGTTTGTTGGCTTGTTGGTTTGTTGGTTTGTTGGCTTGTTGGTTACTTAGTTTGTTGGTTTGTTGGCATGTTGGTTTGTTGGTTTGTTGGTTTGTTGGCTTGTTGGTTTGTTGGTTTGTTGGCTTGTTGGTTTGTTGGTTTGTGTGTTTTTTGGCTTGTTGGTTTGTTGTTTTGTTGGTTTGTTGGTTTGTTGGTTTGTTGGTTTGTTGGTTTAATTGTTTGTTGGTTTGTTGGTTTGTTGGTTTGTTGGTTTGTTGGTTTGTTGGCTTGTTGGTTTGTTGGTTTGTTGGCTTGTTGAGTTGTTGGTTTGTTGGTTTGTTGGCTTGTTGGCTTGTTGGTTTGTTGGTTTGTTGGTTTGTTGGTTTATTGGTTTTTTGGCTTGTTTGCTTGTTGGTTTGTTGGTTTGTTGGCTTGTTGGCTTGTTGGTTTGTTGGTTTGTTGGTTTGTTGGTTTGTGTGTTTTTTGGCTTGTTGGTTTGTTGGTTTGTTGGTTTTTTGGTTTGTTGGTTTATTGGTTTGTTGGTTTGTTGGTTTGTTGGTTTGTTGGTTTATTTGTTTGTTGGTTTGTTGGTTTGTTAGTTTGTCGGCTTGTTGGTTTGTTGGTTTGTTGGCTTGTTGGTTTGTTGGTTTGTTGGCTTGTTGGTTTGTTGGTTTGTTGGCTTGTTGGTTTGTTGGTTTATTGGTTTTTTGGCTTGTTTGCTTGTTGGTTTGTTGGTTTGTTGGCTTGTTGGCTTGTTGGTTTGTTGGCTTGTTGGCTTGTTGGTTTGTTGGTTTTTGGTTTGTTGGCTTGTTGGTTTGTTGGCTTGTTGGCTTGTTGGTTTGTTGGTTTGTTGGTTTGTTGGCTTGTTGGTTTGTTGGTTTGTTGGCTTGTTGGCTTGTTGGTTTGTTGGTTTGTTGGCTTGTTGGCTTGTTGGTTTGTTGGTTTGTTGGTTTTTTGGTTTGTTGGTTTGTTGGTTTGTTGGTTTGTTGGTTTGTTGGTTTGTTGGTTTGTTGGTTTGTTGGTTTGTTGGTTTGTTGGTTTGTTGGTGTATTTGTTTGTTGGTTTGTTGGCTTGTTGGTTTGTTGGTTTGTTGGTTTGTTGGTTTGTTGGCTTGTTGGTTTGTTGGTTTGTTGGCTTGTTGGCTTGTTGCTTTGTTGGTTTGTTGGTTTGTTGGTTTGTTGGCTTGTTGGCTTGTTGGCTTTTTGGTTTGTTAGTTTGTTGGCTTTTTGGTTACTTGGTTTGTTGGTTTGTTGGTTTGCTGGTTTGTTGGCTTGTTGGTTTGTTGGTTTGTTCGCTTGTTGGTTTGTTGGTTTGTTGGTTTGTTGGTTTGTTAGTTTGTTGGCTTGTTGGTTTGTTGGTTTGTTGGTTTCTTGGTTTGTTGGTTTGTTGGTTTTTTGGTTTGTTGGTTTGTTGGTTTGTTGGTTTGTTAGTTTGTTGGTTTGTTGGTTTGTTTGTTTGTTGGTTTGTTGGTTTGTTTGTTTGTTGGCTTGTTAGTTTGTTGGCTTGTTGGCTTGTTGGTTTGTTGGTTTGTTGGTTTGTTCGTTTGTTGGTTTGTTTGTTTGTTGGTTTGTTCGTTTGTTGGTTCGTTGGTTACTTGGTTTGTTGATTTGTTAGTTTGTTGGTTTGTTGGTTTGTTGGCTTGTTGTTTTGTTGGTTTGTTGGTTTGTTGGTTTGTTGGTTTATTTGCTTGTCGGTTTGTTGGTTTGTTGGTTTGTTGGTTTGTTGGGTTGTTGGCTTTGTTGGCTTGTTGGTTTGTTGGTTTGTTGGCTTGTTGGTTTGTTGGTTTGTTGGCATGTTGGCTTTTTGGTTTGTTAGTTTGTTGGCTTTTTGGTTACTTGGTTTGTTGGTTTGTTGGTTTGTTGGCTTGTTGGTTTGTTGGCTTGTTGGTTTGTTGGTTTGTTGGTTTGTTGGCTTGTTGGCTTGTTGGTTTGTTGGGTTGTTCGTTTGTTGGTTTGTTGGTTTGTTGGTTTTTTGGTTTGTTGGCTTGTTGGTTTGTTGGTTTGTTGGCTTGTTGGTTTGTTGGTTTGTTGGTTTGTTGGCTTGTTGGTTTGTTGGTTTGTTGGCTTGTTGGTTTGTTGGTTTGCTGGTTTGTTGGCTTGTTGGTTTGTTGGTTTGTTGGTTTTTTGGTTTGTTGGTTAATTGGTTTGTTGGTTTGTTGGTTTGTTGGTTTATTTGCTTGTTGGTTTGTTGGCTTGTTGGTTTGTTGGTTTGTTGGTTTGTTGGCTTGTTGGTTTGTTGGTTTGTTGGCTTGTTGGCTTGTTGCTTTGTTGGTTTGTTGGCTTGTTGGCTTGTTGGTTTGTTAGTTTGTTGGCTTTTTGGTTACTTGGTTTGTTGGTTTGTTGGATTGTTGGCTTGTTGGCTTGTTGGTTGTCGTTTTGTTGGTTTGTTGGTTTGTTGGGTTGTTGGTTTGTTGGTTTGTTGGCTTGTTGGTTTGTTGGTTTGTTGGCTTGTTGGCTTCTTGGTTTGTTGGTTTGTTGGCTTGTTGGTTTATTAGTGTGTTGGTTTGTTGGCTTGTTGGTTTGTTGGTTTTTTCGTTTGTTGGTTTTTTGGTTTGTTGGTTTGTTGGTTTGTTGGTTTGTTAGTTTGTTGGTTTGTTGGTTTGTTGGCTCGTTGGTTTGTGTTTTGTTGGTTTGTTGGCTTGTTGGTTTGTTGGTTTGTTGGCTTGTTGGTTTGTTCGTTTGTTGGTTTGTTGGTTTGTTGGTTTGTTGGTTTGTTGGTTTGTTGATTTGTTGGTTTGTTCGTTTGTTGGTTTGTTAGCTTGTTGGCTTGTTGGTTTGTTGGTTTGTTGGTTTGTTGGCTTGTTGGTTTGTTGGTTTGTTGGTTTGTTGGTTTGTCGGTTTGTTGGCTCGTTCGTTTGTTGGTTTGTTGGTTTTTTGGTTTGTTGGGTTGTGGGTTTGTTGATTTGTTCGTTTGTTGGTTTGTTGGTTTGTTGGTTTGTTCGTTTGTTCGTTTGTTCGTTTGTTGGCTTGTTGGCTTGTTGGCTTGTAGGTTTGTTGGTTTGTTGGTTTCTTGGTTTGTTGGTTTGTTGGTTACTTGGTTTGTTGGTTTGTTGGCTTGTTGGTTTGTTGGTTTGTTGGTTTTTTGGTTTGTTGATTTGTTGGTTTGTTGGTTTGTTCGTTTGTTCGTTTGTTGGCTAGTTGGTTTGTTGGTTTGTTGGCTTGTTGGTTTGTTGGTTTGTTGGTTTCTTCATTTGTTGGTTTGTTGGTTTGTTGGTTACTTGGTTTGTTGGTTTGTTGGTTTGTTGGCTTGTTGGTTTGTTGGTTTCTTGGTTTGTAGGTTTGTTGGTTTGTTGGTTTGTTGGTTTGTTGGCTTGTTGGTTTGTTGGTTTGTTAGTTTGTTGGTTTGTTTGCTTGTTCGTTTGTTGGTTTGTTGGTTTGTTGGCTTATTGGTTTGTTGGTTTGTTGGCTTGTTGGTTTGTTGGTTTGTTCGGTTGTTGGTTTGTTGGTTTGTTGGTTTGTTTGTTTGTTGGTTTGTTCGTTTGTTCGTTTGTTGGTTTATTGGTTTGTTCGCTAGTTGGTTTTTTGGTTTGCTGGTTACTTGGTTTGTTGGTTTGTTGGTTTGTTGGTTTGTTGGCTTGTTGGTTTGTTAGTTTGTTGGTTTGTTGGTTTGGTGGTTTGTTTGTCTGTTCGTTTGTTGGTTTGTTGGTTTGTTGGCTTGTTGGTTTGTTGGTTTGTTGGTTTGTTGGCTTGTTGGATTGTTGGTTTGTTGGTTTGTTGGTTTGTTGGTTTGTTGGTTTGTTGGTTACTTGGTTTGGCTTGTTGGCTTGTTGGCTTGTTGGTTTGTTGGCTTGGTAGTTTGTTGGCTTGTTGGCTTGTTTGTTTGTCGGTTTGTTGGTTTGATGTTTTGTTGGTTTGTTGGTTACTTGGTTTGTTAGTTTGTTGGTTTGTTGGCTTGTTGGTTTGTTGGTTTGTTGGTTTTCTGGTTTGTTGGTTTGTTGGCTTGTTGGCTTGTTGGATTGTTGGTTTGTTGGTTTGTTGGTTTGTTGGTTTGTTGGTTTGTTGGTTACTTGGTTTGGCTTGTTGGCTTGTTGGCTTGGTGGTTTGTTGGCTTGTTGGCTTGTTTGTTTGTTGGTTTGTTGGTTTGATATTTTGTTGGTTTGTTGGTTATTTGGTTTGTTGGTTTGTTGGATTGTTGGCTTGTTGGTTTGTTGGCTTGTTGGTTTGTTGGTTTGTTGGTTTTTTGGTTTGTTGGCTTGTTGGTTTGTTGGTTTTTTGGTTTCTTGGTTTGTTGGTTTATTGGTTTGTTGGATTGTTGGTTTGTTGGTTTGTTGGCTTATTGGCTTGTTGGTTTGTTGGTTTATTGGCTTGTTGGTTTGTTGGTTTGTTTGTTTGTTGGTTTGTTGGTCTGTTGGCTTGTTCGTTTGTTGGTTTGTTGGTTTGTTGGTTTGTTGGTTTGTTGGTTTGTTGGTTTGTTGGTTTGTTGGTTTGTTGGTTTGTTGGTTTGTTGGTTTATTGGTTTGTTGGTTTGTTGGTTTGTTGGTTTGTTGGTTTGTTCGTTTGTTGGTTTGTTGGTTTGTTGGTTTGTTCGTTTGTGCGTTTGTTGGCTTGTTGGTTTGTTGGCTTGTTTGGTTTGTTGGTTTGTTGGTTTCTTGGTTTCTTAGTTTCTTGGTTTGTTGATTTGTTGGTTTGTTGGTTATTTGGTTTGTTCGTTTGTTGGTTTGTTGGTTTGTTGGTTTGTTGGCTTGTTGGCTTGTGGGTTTGTTAGTTTGTTGGTTTGTTGGCTTGTTGGTTTGTTGGTTTGTTGGGTTGTTGGGTTGTTGGTTTGTTGGTTTGTTGGTTTGTTGGTTTGTTGTTTTGTTGGTTTGTTGGTTTGTTGGTTTGTTTGTTTGTTGGGTTGTTGGCTCGTTGGTTTGTTCGTTTGTTGGTTTGTTGGTTTGTTGGTTTGTTGGTTTGTTGGTTTGTTGGTTTGTTGGGTTGTTGGCTTGTTGGTTTGTTGGTATGTTGGTTTGTTCGTTTATTGGCTTGTTGGTTTGTTGGTTTGTTTGTTTGTTCGTTTGTTGGTTTGTTGGTTTGTTGGTTTGTTGGTTTGTTGGTTTGTTGGTTTGTTGGTTTGTTGGTTTGTTGGCTTGTTCGTTTGTTGGTTTGTTGGTTTGTTGGTTTGTTGGTTTGTTGGTTTGTTGGTTTGTTGGGTTGTTAGTTTGTTGGCTTGTTGGTTTGTTGGTTTGTTGGTTTGTTGGCTTTTTGGTTTGTTGGTTTGTGTGCTTGTTGGTTTGTTCGTTTGTTGGTTTGTTGGTTTGTTGGTTTGTTGATTTGTTGGTTTGTTCGTTTGTTGGTTTGTTGGCTTGTTGGCTTGTTGGTTTTGTTGGTTTGTTGGTTTGTTGGCTTGTTGGTTTGTTTGTTTGTTTGTTGGTTTGTTGGTTTGTTGGTTTGTTTGTTTGTTCGTTTGTTGGTTTGTTCGTTTGTTGGCTCGTTGGCTTTTTGGTTTGTTGGTTTGTTGGTTTGTTGGCTTGTTGATTTGTTGGTTTGTTGGTTTGTTGGTTTGTTGGTTTGTTCGTTTGTTGGCTTGTTGGTTTGTTTGTTTGTTGGTTTGTTGGTTTGTTGGTTTGTTGATTTGTTTGTTTGTTCGTTTGTTGGTTTGTTGGCTTGTTGGCTAGTATGTTTGTTTGTTTGTTGGTTTGTTGGTTTGTTGGGTTGTTGCCTTGTTGCCTTGTTGGTTTGTTGGTTTGTTGGTTTGTTGGTTTGTTGGTTTGTTGGTTTGTTGGTTTGTTGGTTTGTACGTTTGTTGGTTTGTTGGGTTGCTGGCTTGTTGGTTTGTTGGTATGTTGGTTTGTTCGTTTGTTGGCTTGTTGATTTGTTGGTTTGTTGGTTTGTTTGTTTGTTCGTTTGTTGGTTTGTTGGTTTGTTGGTTTGTTGGTTTGTTGGTTTGTTGGTTTGTTGGTTTGTTGGCTTGTTCGTTTGTTGGTTTGTTGGTTTGTTGGTTTGTTGGTTTGTTGATTTGTTGGTTTGGTCGTTTGTTGGTTTGTTGGCTTGTTGGCTTGTTGGTTTGTTGGTTTGATGGTTTGTTGGTTTGTTGGCTTGTTGGTTTGTTGGTTTATTGGTTTGTTGGTTTGTTGGTTTGTTTGTTTGTTTGTTTGTTGGTTTTTTCGTTTGTTGGCTTGTTGGTTTGTTGGTTTGTTTGTTTGTTCGTTTGTTGGTTTGTTGGTTTGTTGGTTTGTTGGTTGGTTGGTTTGTTTGTTTGTTAGTTTGTTGGTTTGTTGGCTCGTTCGTTTGTTGGTTTGTTGGTTTTTTGGTTTATTGGTTTAAGGGTTTGTTGGTTTGTTAGTTTCTTGGTTTGTTGGTTTGTTGGTTACTTGGTTTGTTGGTTTGTTGGCTTGTTGGTTTGTTGGTTTGTTGGTTTGTTGGTTTGTTGGTTTGTACGTTTGTTGGTTTGTTGGGTTGCTGGCTTGTTGGTTTGTTGGTATGTTCGTTTGTTCGTTTGTTGGCTTGTTGATTTGTTGGTTTGTTGGTTTGTTTGTTTGTTCGTTTGTTGGTTTGTTGGTTTGTTGGTTTGTTGGTTTGTTGGTTTGTTGGTTTGTTGGTTTGTTGGTTTGTTGGCTTGTTCGTTTGTTGGTTTGTTGGTTTGTTGGTTTGTTGGTTTGTTGATTTGTTGGTTTGGTCGTTTGTTGGTTTGTTGGCTTGTTGGCTTGTTGGTTTGTTGGTTTGATGGTTTGTTGGTTTGTTGGCTTGTTGGTTTGTTGGTTTGTTGGTTTGTTGGTTTGTTGGTTTGTTGGTTTGTTGGTTTGTTTGTTTGTTTGTTTGTTGGTTTTTTCGTTTGTTGGCTTGTTGGTTTGTTGGTTTGTTTGTTTGTTCGTTTGCTGGTTTGTTGGTTTGTTGGTTTGTTGGTTGGTTGGTTTGTTTGTTTGTTAGTTTGTTGGTTTGTTGGCTCGTTCGTTTGTTGGTTTGTTGGTTTTTTGGTTTATTGGTTTAAGGGTTTGTTGATTTGTTTGTTTGTTGGTTTGTTGGTTTGTTGGTTTGTTCGTTTGTTCGTTTGTTGGCTTGTTGGCTTGTTGGCTTGTAGGTTTGTTGGTTTGTTGGTTTCTTGGTTTGTTGGTTTGTTGGTTACTTGGTTTGTTGGTTTGTTGGCTTGTTGGTTTGTTGGTTTGTTGGTTTTTTGGTTTTTTGATTTGTTGGTTTGTTTTTTTGTTCTTTTGTTCGTTTGTTGGCTAGTTGGTTTGTTGGTTTGTTGGCTTGTTGGTTTGATGGTTTGTTGGTTTCTTCATTTGTTGGTTTGTTGGTTTGTTGGTTACTTGGTTTGTTGGTTTGTTGGTTTGTTGGCTTGTTGGTTTCTTGGTTTCTTGGTTTGTAGGTTTGTTGGTTTGTTGGTTTTTTGTTTTGTTGGCTTGTTGGTTTCTTGGTTTGTTGGTTTGTTGGTTTGTTTGCTTGTTCGTTTTTTGGTTTGTTGGTTTGTTGGCTTATTGGTCTGTTGGTATGTTGGCTTGTTGGTTTGTTGGTTTGTGCGGTTGTTGGTTTGTTGGTTTGTTGGTTTGTTCGTTTGTTGGTTTGTTCGTTTGTTCGTTTGTTGGTTTATTGGTTTGTTGGCTAGTTGGTTTTTTTGTTTACTGGTTACTTGGTTTTTTGGTTTGTTGGTTTGTTGGTTTGTTGGCTTGTTGGTTTGTTAGTTTGTTGGTTTGTTGGTTTGTTGGTTTGTTGGTTTGTTTATCTGTTCGTTTGTTGGTTTGTTGGTTTGTTGGCTTGTTGGTTTGTTGGTTTGTTGGCTTCTTGGTTTGTTAGTTTGTTGGTTTGTTGGTTTGTTGGTTTGTTTGTTTGTTCGTTTGTTGGTTTGTTGGTTTGTTGGCTTGTTGGGTTGTTGGTTTATTGGCTTGTTGGTTTGCTGCTTTGTTCGTTTGTTGGTTTGTTGGTTGGTTGGTTTGTTCGTTTGTTGGTTTGTTCGTTTGTTCGTTTGTTAGTTTATTGCTTTGTTGGCTTGTTGGTTTGTTGGTTTGTTGGTTTGTTGGTTACTTGGTTTGTTGGTTTGTTGGTTTGTTGGTTTTTTTGGTTTTTTTGGTTTGTTGGTTTGTTGGTTTGTTGGTTTGTTCGTTTGTTGGTTTGTTGGTTTGTTAGTTTGTCGGTTTGTTCGTTAGTTCGTTTGTTGGCTTGTTGGTTTGTTGGCTTGATAGCTTGTCGGTTTGTTAGTTTCTTCGTTTCTCGGTTTGTTGGTTGGTTGGTTTGTTGGTTATTTGGTTTGTTCTTTTGTTGGTTTGTTGGTTTGTCGGTTTGTTGGCTTGTGGGCTTGTTGGTTTGTTGGTTTGGTGGTTTGTTGGCTGTTGGTTTGTTGGTTTGTTGGCTTGTTGGCTTGTTGGTTTGTTGGTTTGTTGGTTTGTTGGTTTGTTGTTTTGTTGTTTTGTCAGTTTGTTGGTTTGTTGGTTTGTTGGTTTGTTGGTTTGTTGGTTTGTTGTTTTGTTGGTTTGTTGGTTTGTTGGTTTGTTGGTTTGTTGGTTTGTTGGTCTGTTGGTCTGTTGGTCTGTTGGTTTGTTGGTTTGTTGGTTTGTTGGTTTGTTGGTTAGTTGGTTTGTTGGTTTGTTGGTTTGTTGGCTTGTTGGTTTGTTGGTTTGTTGGTTTGTTCGTTTGTTGGTTTGTTGGTTTGTTGGTTTGTTGGTTGTTGGTTTGTTGGTTTGTTGGGTTGTTGGCTTGTTGGTTTGTTCGTTTGTTGGTTTGTTGGTTTGTTGGTTTGTTGGTTTGTTCGTTTGTTGGTTTGTTGGCTTGTTGGCTTGTTGGTTTGTTGGTTTGTTTGTTTGTTCGTTTGTTGGCTTGTTGGTTTGTTGGTTTGTTGGTTTGTTTGTTTGTTCGTTTGTTGGTTTGTTCGTTTGTTGGTTTGTTGGTTTGTTGGTTTGTTGGTTTGTTGGTTTGTTGGTTTGTTGGTTTTTTGGTTTGTTGGTTTGTTGGTTTGTTGATTTGTTGGTTTGTTGGTTTGTTGGTTTGTTGGTTTGTTGGCTTGTTGGTTTGTTGGTTTGTTGGTTTGTTGGCTTGTTGGTTTGTTGGTTTGTTGGCTTGTTGGTTTGTTGGTTTGTTGGTTTGGTTGTTTGTTCGTTTGTTGGTTTGTTGGTTTGTTGGTTTGTTGGTTTGTTGGCTTGTTCGTTTGTTGGTTTGTTGGTTTGTTGGTTTGTTGGTTTTTTGGTTTCTTGGTTTGTTGGTTTGTTCGTTTGTTGGTTTGTTGGTTTGTTGGTTTGTTGGCTTGTTCGTTTGTTGGTTTGTTGGTTTGTTGGTTTGTTGGTTTTTTGGTTTCTTGGTTTGTTGGTTTGTTCGTTTGTTGGTTTCTTGGTTTGTTGGTTTGTTCGTTTGTTCGTTTGTTGGCTTGTTGGTTTGTTAGCTTGTTGGCTTGTAGGTTTGTTGGTTTGTTGGTTTCTTGGTTTGTTGGTTTGTTGGTTTGTTGGTTACTTGGTTTGTTGGTTTGTTGGCTGGTTGGTTTGTTAGTTTGTTGGTTTTTTGGTTTGTTTTTTTGTTCGTTTGTTGGTTTGTTGGTTTGTTGGCTTGTTGGTTTGTTGGTTTGTTGGTTACTTGGTTTGTTGGTTTGTTGGTTTGTTGGCTTGTTGGTTGGTTGGTTTGTTGGTTTTTTGGTTTGTTGGTTTGTTGGTTTGTTGGCTTGTTGGTTTGTTGGTTTCTTGGTTTCTTGGTTTTTTGGTTTGTTGGTTTGTTCGTTTGTTGGTTTGTTCGTTTGTTGGTTTGTTTGTTTGTTGGTTTGTTGGTTACTTGGTTTGTTGGTTTGTTGCTTTGTTGGTTTGTTTGTTTGTTCGTTTGTTGGTTTGTTGGTTTGTTGGCTTATTGGTTTGTTGGTGTGTTGGCTTGTTGGTTTGTTGATTTGTTCGTTTGTTGGTTTGTTGGTTTGTTGGTTTGTTCGTTTATTGGTTTGTTCGTTTGTTGGTTTGTTGGTTTGTTGGCTAGTTGGTTTGTTGGTTTGTTGGTTTGTTGGTTACTTGGTTTGTTGGTTTGTTGGTTTGTTGGTTTGTTGGCTTGTTGGTTTGTTGGTTTGTTGGTTTGTTGGCTTGTTGGTTGGTTGGTTTGTTGGTTTTTTGGTTTGTTGGTTTGTTGGTTTGTTGGCTTGTTGGTTTGTTGGTTTCTTGGTTTCTTGGTTTTTTGGTTTGTTGGTTTGTTCGTTTGTTGGTTTGTTCGTTTGTTGGTTTGTTTGTTTGCTGGTTTGTTGGTTACTTGGTTTGTTGGTTTGTTGCTTTGTTGGTTTGTTTGTTTGTTCGTTTGTTGGTTTGTTGGTTTGTTGGCTTATTGGTTTGTTGGTGTGTTGGCTTGTTGGTTTGTTGATTTGTTCGTTTGTTGGTTTGTTGGTTTGTTGGTTTGTTCGTTTGTTGGTTTGTTCGTTTGTTGGTTTGTTGGTTTGTTGGCTAGTTGGTTTGTTGGTTTGTTGGTTTGTTGGTTACTTGGTTTGTTGGTTTGTTGGTTTGTTGGTTTGTTGGCTTGTTGGTTTGTTAGTTTGTTGGTTTGTTGGTTTGTTGGTTTGTTGGTTTGTTGGTTTCTTGGTTTGTGGGTTTGTTGGTTTGTTGGTTTGTTGGTTTGGTTTGTTGGTTTGTTGGTTTGTTGGTTTGTTGGTTTTATTGGTTTGTTGGTTTGTTTGTTTGTTCGTTTGTTGGTTTGTTGGTTTATTGGCTTGTTGGTTTGTTGGTTTGTTGGTTTGTTGGTTTGTTTGTTTGTTCGTTTGTTGGTTTGTTGGTTTGTTGGTTTGTTGGTTTGTTAGTTTGTTGGTTACTTGGTTTGGCTTGTTGGCTTGTTGGTTTGTTGGCTTGGTGGTTTGTTGGCTTGTCGGCTTGTTTGTTTGTTGGTTTGTTGGTTTGTTGGTTTGTTGTTTTGTTGGTTTGTTGGTTACTTGGTTTGTTGGTTTGTTGGATTGTTGGCTTGTTGGTTTGTTGGCTTGTTGGTTTGTTGTTTTGTTGGTTTTTTGATTTGTTGGCTTGTTGGTTTGTTGGTTTTTTGGTTTTTTGGTTTGTTGGTTTGTTGGTTTATTGGTTTGTTGATTTGTTGGTTTGTTAGTTTGTTGGTTTGTTGGTTTGTTGGTTTGTTGGCTTATTGGCTTGTTGGTTTGTTGGTTTGTTGGCTTGTTGGTTTGTTGGTTTGTTTGTTTGTTGGTTTGTTGGTTTGTTGGCTTGTTCGTTTGTTTGTTTATTGGTTTGTTGGTTTGTTGGTTTGTTGGTTTGTTGGTTTGTTGGTTTGTTGGTTTGTTGGTTTGTTGGTTTGTTGTTTTGTTGGTTTGTTGGTTTGTTGGTTTGTTGGTTTGTTGGTTTGTTCGTTTGTTGGTTTGTTGGTTTGTTGGTTTGTTCGTTTGTGCGTTTGTTGGCTTGTTGGTTTGTTGGCTTGTTTGGTTGTTGGTTTGTTGGTTTCTTGGTTTCTTGGTTTCTTGGTTTGTTGGTTTGTTGGTTTGTTGGTTATTTGGTTTGTTCGTTTGTTGGTTTGTTGGTTTGTTGGTTTGTTGGCTTGTTGGCTTGTGGGTTTGTTGGTTTGTTGGTTTGTTGGCTTGTTGGTTTGTTGGCTTGTTGGTTTGTTGGTTTCTTTGTTTCTTGGTTTGTTGGTATGTTGTTTTGTTGGTTTGTTGGTTTGTTGGTTTGTTGGTTTGTTGGTTTGTTGGTTTGTTGGTTTGTTGGCTTGTTGGCTTGTTGTTTTATTGGTTTGTTGGTTTGTTGGTTTGTTAGTTTGTTGGTTTGTTGGTTTGTTGGTTTGTTGGGTTGTTGGGTTGTTGGCTTGTTGGTTTGTTCGTTTGTTGGTTTGTTGGTTTGTTGGTTTGTTGGTTTGTTGGTTTGTTGGTTTGTTCGTTTGTTGGTTTGTTGAGTTGTTGGCTTGTTGGTTTGTTGGTATGTTGGTTTGTTCGTTTATTGGCTTGTTGGTTTGTTGGTTTGTTGGTTTGTTTGTTTGCTCGTTTGTTGGTTTGTTGGTTTGTTGGTTTGTTGGTTTGTTGGTTTGTTGGTTTGTTGGCTTGTTCGTTTGTTGGTTTGTTGGTTTGTTGGTTTGTTGGTTTGTTGGTTTTTTGGTTTGTTGGTTTGTTGGTTTGTTGGTTTGTTGGTTTGTTGGTTTGTTAGTTTGTTGGCTTGTTGGTTTGTTGGTTTGTTGGTTTGTTGGCTTTTTGGTTTGTTGGTTTGTTGGCTTGTTGGTTTGTTCGTTTGTCGGTTTGTTGGTTTGTTGGTTTGTTGATTTGTTGGTTTGTTCGTTTGTTGGTTTGTTAGCTTGTTGGCTTGTAGGTTTTGTTGGTTTGTTGGTTTGTTGGCTTGTTGGTTTGTTTGTTTGTTTGTTGGTTTGTTGGTTTGTTTGTTTGTTCGTTTGTTGGTTTGTTCGTTTGTTGGCTTGTTGGCTTGTTGGTTTGTTGGTTTGTTGGTTTGCTGGTTTGTTGGTTTGTTGGTTTGTTGGTTTGTCGGTTTGTTGGCTTGTTGGTTTGTTCGTTTGTTGGTTTGTTGGTTTGTTGGTTTGTTGATTTGTTTGTTTGTTCGTTTGTTGGTTTGTTGGCTTATTGGCTTGTATGTTTGTTGGTTTGTTGGTTTGTTGGGTTGTTGCCTTGTTGGTTTGTCCGTTTGTTGGTTTGTTGGTTTGTTGGTATGTTGGTTTGTTCGTTTGTTGGCTTGTTGATTTGTTGGTTTGTTGGTTTGTTTGTTTGTTTGTTTGTTGGTTTGTTGGTTTGTTGATTTGTTGATTTGTTGGTTTGTTGGTTTGTTGGTTTGTTGGTTTGTTGGCTTGTTCGTTTGTTGGTTTGTTGTTTTGTTGGTTTGTTGGTTTTTTGGTTTGTTGGTTTGTTGGTTAGTTGGTTTGTTGGTTTGTTGGTTTGTTGGTTTGTTGGTTTGTTGGCTTTATGGTTTGTTAGTTTTTTGGCTTGTTGGTTTGTTGGTTTGTTGGCCTGTTGGTTTGTTCGTTTGTTGGTTTGTTGGTTTGTTGATTTGTTGATTTGTTAATTTGTTCGTTTGTTGGTTTGTTGGCTTGTTGGCTTATTGGTTTGTTGGTTTGTTGGTTTTTTGGCTTGTTGGTTTGTTGGTTTGTTGGTTTGTTGGTTTGTTGGTTTGTTGGTTTGTTTGTTTGTTCGTTTGTTGTTTTTTTCGTTTGTTGGCTTGTTGGTTTGTTGGTTTGTTTGTTTGTTCGTTTGTTTATTTGTTGGTTTGTTGGTTTGTTGGTTTGTTGGTTTGTTGATTTGGTGGTTTGTTGGCTCGTTCGTTTGTTGGTTTGTTGGTTTTTTGGTTTGTTGGTTTGTGGGTTTGCTGATTTGTTCGTTTGTTGGTTTGTTGGTTTGTTGGTTTGTTCGTTTGTTCGTTTGTTGGCTTGTTGGCTTGTTGGCTTGTAGGTTTGTTGGTTTGTTGGTTTCTTGGTTTGTTGGTTTGTTGGTTACTTGGTTTGTTGGTTTGTTGGCTTGTTGGTTTGTTGGTTTGTTGGTTTTTTGGTTTGTTGATTTGTTGGTTTGTTGGTTTGTTGGGTTGTTGGGTTGTTGGCTTGTTGGTTTGTTCGTTTGTTGGTTTGTTGGTTTGTTGGTTTGTTGGTTTGTTGGTTTCTTGGTTTGTTCGTTTGTTGGTTTGTTGAGTTGTTGGCTTGTTGGTTTGTTGGTATGTTGGTTTGTTCGTTTATTGGCTTGTTGGTTTGTTGGTTTGTTGGTTTGTTTGTTTGCTCGTTTGTTGGTTTGTTGGTTTGTTGGTTTGTTGGTTTGTTGGTTTGTTGGTTTGTTGGTTTGTTGGTTTGTTGGCTTGTTCGTTTGTTGGTTTGTTGGTTTGTTGGTTTGTTGGTTTGTTGGTTTTTTGGTTTGTTGGTTTGTTGGTTTGTTGGTTTGTTGGTTTGTTGGTTTGTTAGTTTGTTGGCTTGTTGGTTTGTTGGTTTGTTGGTTTGTTGGCTTTTTGGTTTGTTGGTTTGTTGGCTTGTTGGTTTGTTCGTTTGTCGGTTTGTTGGTTTGTTGGTTTGTTGATTTGATGGTTTGTTCGTTTGTTGGTTTGTTAGCTTGTTGGCTTGTTGGTTTTGTTGGTTTGTTGGTTTGTTGGCTTGTTGGTTTGTTTGTTTGTTTGTTGGTTTGTTGGTTTGTTTGTTTGTTCGTTTGTTGGTTTGTTCGTTTGTTGGCTTGTTGGCTTGTTGGTTTGTTGGTTTGTTGGTTTGTTGGTTTGTTGGTTTGTTGGTTTGTTGGTTTGTTGGTTTGTTGGCTTGTTGGTTTGTTCGTTTGTTGGTTTGTTGGTTTGTTGGTTTGTTGATTTGTTTGTTTGTTCGTTTGTTGGTTTGTTGGCTTATTGGCTTGTATGTTTGTTGGTTTGTTGGTTTGTTGGGTTGTTGCCTTGTTGGTTTGTCCGTTTGTTGGTTTGTTGGTTTGTTGGTATGTTGGTTTGTTCGTTTGTTGGCTTGTTGATTTGTTGGTTTGTTGGTTTGTTTGTTTGTTTGTTTGTTGGTTTGTTGGTTTGTTGATTTGTTGATTTGTTGGTTTGTTTGTTTGTTGGTTTGTTGGTTTGTTGGCTTGTTCGTTTGTTGGTTTGTTGTTTTGTTGGTTTGTTGGTTTTTTGGTTTGTTGGTTTGTTGGTTAGTTGGTTTGTTGGTTTGTTGGTTTGTTGGTTTGTTGGTTTGTTGGCTTTATGGTTTGTTAGTTTTTTGGCTTGTTGGTTTGTTGGTTTGTTGGCCTGTTGGTTTGTTCGTTTGTTGGTTTGTTGGTTTGTTGATTTGTTGATTTGTTAATTTGTTCGTTTGTTGGTTTGTTGGCTTGTTGGCTTGTTGGTTTGTTGGTTTGTTGGTTTTTTGGCTTGTTGGTTTGTTGGTTTGTTGGTTTGTTGGTTTGTTGGTTTGTTGGTTTGTTGGTTTGTTTGTTTGTTCGTTTGTTGTTTTTTTCGTTTGTTGGCTTGTTGGTTTGTTGGTTTGTTTGTTTGTTCGTTTGTTTATTTGTTGGTTTGTTGGTTTGTTGGTTTGTTGGTTTGTTGATTTGGTGGTTTGTTGGCTCGTTCGTTTGTTGGTTTGTTGGTTTTTTGGTTTGTTGGTTTGTGGGTTTACTGATTTGTTCGTTTGTTGGTTTGTTGGTTTGTTGGTTTGTTCGTTTGTTCGTTTGTTGGCTTGTTGGCTTGTTGGCTTGTAGGTTTGTTGGTTTGTTGGTTTCTTGGTTTGTTGGTTTGTTGGTTACTTGGTTTGTTGGTTTGTTGGCTTGTTGGTTTGTTGGTTTGTTGGTTTTTTGGTTTGTTGATTTGTTGGTTTGTTGGTTTGTTCGTTTGTTCGTTTGTTGGCTAGTTGGTTTGTTGGTTTGTTGGCTTGTTGGTTTGTTGGTTTGTTGGTTTCTTCGTTTGTTGGTTTGTTGGTTTGTTGGTTACTTGGTTTGTTGGTTTGTTGGTTTGTTTGCTTGTTGGTTTGTTGGTTTCTTGGTTTGTAGGTTTGTTGGTTTGTTGGTTTGTTGGTTTGTTGGCTTGTTGGTTTGTTGGTTTGTTGGTTTGGTGGTTTGGTTGCTTGTTCGTTTGTTGGTTTGTTGGTTTGTTGGCTTATTGATTTGTTGGTTTGTTGGCTTGTTGGTTTGTTGGTTTGTTCGGTTGTTGGTTTGTTGGTTTGTTCGTTTGTTGGTTTGTTCGTTTGTTCGTTTGCTGGTTTATTGGTTTGTTGGCTAGTTGGTTTTTTGGTTTGCTGGTTACTTGGTTTGTTGGTTTGTTGGTTTGTTGGTTTGTTGGCTTATTGGTTTGTTAGTTTGTTGGTTTGTTGGTTTGTTGGTTTGTTGGTTTGTTGGTTTGTTTGTCTGTTCGTTTGTTGGTTTGTTGGTTTGTTGGATTGTTGGTTTGTTGGTTTGTTGGTTTGTTGGCTTCTTGGTTTGTTAGTTTGTTGGTTTGTTGGTTTGTTGGTTTGTTTGTTTGTTCGTTTGTTAGTTTGTTGGTTTGTTGGCTTGTTGGTTTGTTGGTTTGTTGGCTTGTTGGTTTGTTGGTTTCTTCGTTTGTTGGTTTGTTGGTTTGTTGGCTTGTTCGTTTGTTGGTTTGTTCGTTTGTTCGTTTGTTAATTTATTGCTTTAATGGCTTGTTGGTTTGTTGGTTTGTTGGTTTGTTGGTTACTTGGTTTGTTGGTTTGTTGGATTGTTGGCTTGTTGGTGTGTTGGTTTGTTGGTTTTTTGGTTTTTTGGTTTGTTGGTTTGTTGGTTTTTTGGTTTGTTGGTTTGTTCGTTTGTTGGTTTGTTGGTTTGTTGGTTTGTCGGTTTGTTCGTTAGTTCGTTTGTTGGCTTGTTGGTTTGTTGGCTTGATGGCTTGTTGGTTTGTTAGTTTCTTGGTTTCTTGGTTTGTTGGTTTGTTGGTTTGTTGGTTATTTTGTTTGTTCGTTTGTTGGTTTGTTGGTTTGTTGGTTTGTTGGCTTGTTGGTTTGTTCGTTTGTTGGTTTGTTGGTTTGTTGGTTTGTTGATTTGTTGGTTTGTTCGTTTGTTGGTTTGTTGGCTTGTTGGCTTGTTGGTTTGTTGGTTTGTTGGTTTGTTGGCTTGTTGGTTTGTTGGTTTGTTGGTTTGTGGTTTGCTGGTTTTTTGGTTTGTTTGTTTGTTCGTTTGTTGGTTTGTTGGTTTGTTGGTTTGTTGGTTTGTTGGTTTGTTGGTTTGTTGGTTTGTTGGTTTGTTGATTTGTTGGTTTGTTCGTTTGTTGGTTTGTTGGTTTGTTGGTTTGTTGATTTGTTTGTTTGTTCGTTTGTTGGTTTGTTGGCTTATTGGCTTGTATGTTTGTTGGTTTGTTGGTTTGTTGGGTTGTTGCCTTGTTGGTTTGTCCGTTTGTTGGTTTGTTGGTTTGTTGGTATGTTGGTTTGTTCGTTTGTTGGCTTGTTGATTTGTTGGTTTGTTGGTTTGTTTGTTTGTTTGTTTGTTGGTTTGTTGGTTTGTTGATTTGTTGATTTGTTGGTTTGTTTGTTTGTTGGTTTGTTGGTTTGTTGGCTTGTTCGTTTGTTGGTTTGTTGTTTTGTTGGTTTGTTGGTTTTTTGGTTTGTTGGTTAGTTGGTTAGTTGGTTTGTTGGTTTGTTGGTTTGTTGGTTTGTTGGTTTGTTGGCTTTATGGTTTGTTAGTTTTTTGGCTTGTTGGTTTGTTGGTTTGTTGGCCTGTTGGTTTGTTCGTTTGTTGGTTTGTTGGTTTGTTGATTTGTTGATTTGTTAATTTGTTCGTTTGTTGGTTTGTTGGCTTGTTGGCTTGTTGGTTTGTTGGTTTGTTGGTTTTTTGGCTTGTTGGTTTGTTGGTTTGTTGGTTTGTTGGTTTGTTGGTTTGTTGGTTTGTTTGTTTGTTCGTTTGTTGTTTTTTTCGTTTGTTGGGTTGTTGGTTTGTTGGTTTGTTTGTTTGTTCGTTTGTTTATTTGTTGGTTTGTTGGTTTGTTGATTTGGTGGTTTGTTGGCTCGTTCGTTTGTTGGTTTGTTGGTTTTTTGGTTTGTTGGTTTGTGGGTTTACTGATTTGTTCGTTTGTTGGTTTGTTGGTTTGTTGGTTTGTTCGTTTGTTCGTTTGTTGGCTTGTTGGCTTGTTGGCTTGTAGGTTTGTTGGTTTGTTGGTTTCTTGGTTTGTTGGTTTGTTGGTTACTTGGTTTGTTGGTTTGTTGGCTTGTTGGTTTGTTGGTTTGTTGGTTTTTTGGTTTGTTGATTTGTTGGTTTGTTGGTTTGTTCGTTTGTTCGTTTGTTGGCTAGTTGGTTTGTTGGTTTGTTGGATTGTTGGTTTGTTGGTTTGTTGGTTTCTTCGTTTGTTGGTTTGTTGGTTTGTTGGTTACTTGGTTTGTTGGTTTGTTGGTTTGTTTGCTTGTTGGTTTGTTGGTTTCTTGGTTTGTAGGTTTGTTGGTTTGTTGGTTTGTTGGTTTGTTGGCTTGTTGGTTTGTTGGTTTGTTGGTTTGGTGGTTTGGTTGCTTGTTCGTTTGTTGGTTTGTTGGTTTGTTGGCTTATTGATTTGTTGGTTTGTTGGCTTGTTGGTTTGTTGGTTTGTTCGGTTGTTGGTTTGTTGGTTTGTTCGTTTGTTGGTTTGTTCGTTTGTTCGTTTGCTGGTTTATTGGTTTGTTGGCTAGTTGGTTTTTTGGTTTGCTGGTTACTTGGTTTGTTGGTTTGTTGGTTTGTTGGTTTGTTGGCTTATTGGTTTGTTAGTTTGTTGGTTTGTTGGTTTGTTGGTTTGTTGGTTTGTTGGTTTGTTTGTCTGTTCGTTTGTTGGTTTGTTGGTTTGTTGGATTGTTGGTTTGTTGGTTTGTTGGTTTGTTGGCTTCTTGGTTTGTTAGTTTGTTGGTTTGTTGGTTTGTTGGTTTGTTTGTTTGTTCGTTTGTTAGTTTGTTGGTTTGTTGGCTTGTTGGTTTGTTGGTTTGTTGGCTTGTTGGTTTGTTGGTTTCTTCGTTTGTTGGTTTGTTGGTTTGTTGGCTTGTTCGTTTGTTGGTTTGTTCGTTTGTTCGTTTGTTAATTTATTGCTTTAATGGCTTGTTGGTTTGTTGGTTTGTTGGTTTGTTGGTTACTTGGTTTGTTGGTTTGTTGGATTGTTGGCTTGTTGGTGTGTTGGTTTGTTGGTTTTTTGGTTTTTTGGTTTGTTGGTTTGTTGGTTTTTTGGTTTGTTGGTTTGTTCGTTTGTTGGTTTGTTGGTTTGTTGGTTTGTCGGTTTGTTCGTTAGTTCGTTTGTTGGCTTGTTGGTTTGTTGGCTTGATGGCTTGTTGGTTTGTTAGTTTCTTGGTTTCTTGGTTTGTTGGTTTGTTGGTTTGTTGGTTATTTTGTTTGTTCGTTTGTTGGTTTGTTGGTTTGTTGGTTTGTTGGCTTGTTGGTTTGTTCGTTTGTTGGTTTGTTGGTTTGTTGGTTTGTTGATTTGTTGGTTTGTTCGTTTGTTGGTTTGTTGGCTTGTTGGCTTGTTGGTTTGTTGGTTTGTTGGTTTGTTGGCTTGTTGGTTTGTTGGTTTGTTGGTTTGTGGTTTGCTGGTTTTTTGGTTTGTTTGTTTGTTCGTTTGTTGGTTTGTTGGTTTGTTGGTTTGTTGGTTTGTTGGTTTGTTGGTTTGTTGGTTTGTTGATTTGTTGGTTTGTTCGTTTGTTGGTTTGTTGGCTTGTTGGCTTGTTGGTTTGTTGGTTTGTTGGTTTGTTGGCTTGTTGGTTTGTTGGTTTGTTGGTTTGTTGGTTTGCTGGTTTGTTTGTTTGCTCGTTTGTTGGTTTGTTCGTTTGTTGGCTTGTTTGTTTGTTGGTTTTTTGGTTTGTTTGTTTGTTCGTTTGTTGGTTTGTTGGTTTGTTGGCTTGTTGGTTTTTTGGTTTGTTGGTTTGTTGGCTTGTTGGGTTTTTGGTTTGTTGGTTTGTTGGTTTGTTGGTTTGTTCGTTTGTTAGTTTGTTGGTTTGTTGGTTTGTTGTTTTGTTGGTTTGTTCGTTTGTTGGTTTGTTGGCTTGTTGGGTTGTTGGTTTTTTGGTTTGTTGGTTTGTTGGCTTGTTGGTTTTTTATTTTGTTGGTTTTGTTGGTTTGTTGGTTTGTTGGCTTGTTGGTTTGTTTGTTTGTTTGTTGGTTTGTTGGTTTGTTTGTTTGTTCGTTTGTTGGTTTGTTCGTTTGTTGGCTTGTTGGCTTGTTGGTTTGTTGGTTTGTTGGTTTGTTGGTTTGTTGGTTTGTTGGTTTGTTGGTTTGTTGGTTTGTTGGCTTGTTGGTTTGTTGGTTTGTTGGTTATTTTGTTTGTTCGTTTGTTGGTTTGTTGGTTTGTTGGTTTGTTGGCTTGTTGGTTTGTTCGTTTGTTGGTTTGTTGGTTTGTTGGTTTGTTGATTTGTTGGTTTGTTCGTTTGTTGGTTTGTTGGCTTGTTGGCTTGTTGGTTTGTTGGTTTGTTGGTTTGTTGGCTTGTTGGTTTGTTGGTTTGTTGGTTTGTGGTTTGCTGGTTTTTTGGTTTGTTTGTTTGTTCGTTTGTTGGTTTGTTGGTTTGTTGGTTTGTTGGTTTGTTGGTTTGTTGGTTTGTTGGTTTGTTGGTTTGTTGATTTGTTGGTTTGTTCGTTTGTTGGTTTGTTGGCTTGTTGGCTTGTTGGTTTGTTGGTTTGTTGGTTTGTTGGCTTGTTGGTTTGTTGGTTTGTTGGTTTGTTGGTTTGCTGGTTTGTTTGTTTGCTCGTTTGTTGGTTTGTTCGTTTGTTGGCTTGTTTGTTTGTTGGTTTGTTGGTTTGTTGGTTTGTTGGTTTGTTCGTTTGTTAGTTTGTTGGTTTGTTGGTTTGTTGTTTTGTTGGTTTGTTCGTTTGTTGGTTTGTTGGCTTGTTGGCTTGTTGGTTTGTTGGTTTGTTGGTTTGTTGGCTTTTTGGTTTGTTGGTTTGTTGGCTTGTTGGTTTGTTCGTTTGTCGGTTTGTTGGTTTGTTGGTTTGTTGATTTGATGGTTTGTTCGTTTGTTGGTTTGTTAGCTTGTTGGCTTGTTGGTTTTGTTGGTTTGTTGGTTTGTTGGCTTGTTGGTTTGTTTGTTTGTTTGTTGGTTTGTTGGTTTGTTTGTTTGTTCGTTTGTTGGTTTGTTCGTTTGTTGGCTTGTTGGCTTGTTGGTTTGTTGGTTTGTTGGTTTGTTGGTTTGTTGGTTTGTTGGTTTGTTGGCTTGTTGGTTTGTTCGTTTGTTGGTTTGTTGGTTTGTTGGTTTGTTGATTTGTTTGTTTGTTCGTTTGTTGGTTTGTTGGCTTATTGGCTTGTATGTTTGTTGGTTTGTTGGTTTGTTGGGTTGTTGCCTTGTTGGTTTGTCCGTTTGTTGGTTTGTTGGTTTGTTGGTATGTTGGTTTGTTCGTTTGTTGGCTTGTTGATTTGTTGGTTTGTTGGTTTGTTTGTTTGTTTGTTTGTTGGTTTGTTGGTTTGTTGATTTGTTGATTTGTTGGTTTGTTTGTTTGTTGGTTTGTTGGTTTGTTGGCTTGTTCGTTTGTTGGTTTGTTGTTTTGTTGGTTTGTTGGTTTTTTGGTTTGTTGGTTTGTTGGTTAGTTGGTTTGTTGGTTTGTTGGTTTGTTGGTTTGTTGGTTTGTTGGCTTTATGGTTTGTTAGTTTTTTGGCTTGTTGGTTTGTTGGTTTGTTGGCCTGTTGGTTTGTTCGTTTGTTGGTTTGTTGGTTTGTTGATTTGTTGATTTGTTAATTTGTTCGTTTGTTGGTTTGTTGGCTTGTTGGCTTGTTGGTTTGTTGGTTTGTTGGTTTTTTGGCTTGTTGGTTTGTTGGTTTGTTGGTTTGTTGGTTTGTTGGTTTGTTGGTTTGTTTGTTTGTTCGTTTGTTGTTTTTTTCGTTTGTTGGCTTGTTGGTTTGTTGGTTTGTTTGTTTGTTCGTTTGTTTATTTGTTGGTTTGTTGGTTTGTTGGTTTGTTGGTTTGTTGATTTGGTGGTTTGTTGGCTCGTTCGTTTGTTGGTTTGTTGGTTTTTTGGTTTGTTGGTTTGTGGGTTTGCTGATTTGTTCGTTTGTTGGTTTGTTGGTTTGTTGGTTTGTTCGTTTGTTCGTTTGTTGGCTTGTTGGCTTGTTGGCTTGTAGGTTTGTTGGTTTGTTGGTTTCTTGGTTTGTTGGTTTGTTGGTTACTTGGTTTGTTGGTTTGTTGGCTTGTTGGTTTGTTGGTTTGTTGGTTTTTTGGTTTGTTGATTTGTTGGTTTGTTGGTTTGTTCGTTTGTTCGTTTGTTGGCTAGTTGGTTTGTTGGTTTGTTGGCTTGTTGGTTTGTTGGTTTGTTGGTTTCTTCGTTTGTTGGTTTGTTGGTTTGTTGGTTACTTGGTTTGTTGGTTTGTTGGTTTGTTTGCTTGTTGGTTTGTTGGTTTCTTGGTTTGTAGGTTTGTTGGTTTGTTGGTTTGTTGGTTTGTTGGCTTGTTGGTTTGTTGGTTTGTTGGTTTGGTGGTTTGGTTGCTTGTTCGTTTGTTGGTTTGTTGGTTTATTGGCTTATTGATTTGTTGGTTTGTTGGCTTGTTGGTTTGTTGGTTTGTTCGGTTGTTGGTTTGTTGGTTTGTTCGTTTGTTGGTTTGTTCGTTTGTTCGTTTGCTGGTTTATTGATTTGTTGGCTAGTTGGTTTTTTGGTTTGCTGGTTACTTGGTTTGTTGGTTTGTTGGTTTGTTGGTTTGTTGGCTTATTGGTTTGTTAGTTTGTTGGTTTGTTGGTTTGTTGGTTTGTTGGTTTGTTGGTTTGTTTGTCTGTTCGTTTGTTGGTTTGTTGGTTTGTTGGATTGTTGGTTTGTTGGTTTGTTGGTTTGTTGGCTTCTTGGTTTGTTAGTTTGTTGGTTTGTTGGTTTGTTGGTTTGTTGGTTTGTTTGTTTGTTCGTTTGTTAGTTTGTTGGTTTGTTGGCTTGTTGGTTTGTTGGTTTGTTGGCTTGTTGGTTTGTTGGTTTCTTCGTTTGTTGGTTTGTTGGTTTGTTGGCTTGTTCGTTTGTTGGTTTGTTCGTTTGTTCGTTTGTTAATTTATTGCTTTAATGGCTTGTTGGTTTGTTGGTTTGTTGGTTTGTTGGTTACTTGGTTTGTTGGTTTGTTGGATTGTTGGCTTGTTGGTGTGTTGGTTTGTTGGTTTTTTGGTTTTTTGGTTTGTTGGTTTGTTGGTTTTTTGGTTTGTTGGTTTGTTCGTTTGTTGGTTTGTTGGTTTGTTGGTTTGTCGGTTTGTTCGTTAGTTCGTTTGTTGGCTTGTTGGTTTGTTGGCTTGATGGCTTGTTGGTTTGTTAGTTTCTTGGTTTCTTGGTTTGTTGGTTTGTTGGTTTGTTGGTTATTTTGTTTGTTCGTTTGTTGGTTTGTTGGTTTGTTGGTTTGTTGGCTTGTTGGTTTGTTCGTTTGTGGGTTTGTTGGTTTGTTGGTTTGTTGATTTGTTGGTTTGTTCGTTTGTTGGTTTGTTGGCTTGTTGGCTTGTTGGTTTGTTGGTTTGTTGGTTTGTTGGCTTGTTGGTTTGTTGGTTTGTTGGTTTGTGGTTTGCTGGTTTTTTGGTTTGTTTGTTTGTTCGTTTGTTGGTTTGTTGGTTTGTTGGTATGTTGGTTTGTTGGTTTGTTGGTTTGTTGGTTTGTTGATTTGTTGGTTTGTTCGTTTGTTGGTTTGTTGGCTTGTTGGCTTGTTGGTTTGTTGGTTTGTTGGTTTGTTGGCTTGTTGGTTTGTTGGTTTGTTGGTTTGTTGGTTTGCTGGTTTGTTTGTTTGCTCGTTTGTTGGTTTGTTCGTTTGTTGGCTTGTTTGTTTGTTGGTTTTTTGGTTTGTTTGTTTGTTCGTTTGTTGGTTTGTTGGTTTGTTGGCTTGTTGGTTTTTTGGTTTGTTGGTTTGTTGGCTTGTTGGGTTTTTGGTTTGTTGGTTTGTTGGTTTGTTGGTTTGTTCGTTTGTTAGTTTGTTGGTTTGTTGGTTTGTTGTTTTGTTGGTTTGTTCGTTTGTTGGTTTGTTGGCTTGTTGGGTTGTTGGTTTTTTGGTTTGTTGGTTTGTTGGCTTGTTGGTTTTTTATTTTGTTGGTTTGTTGGTTTGTTGGTTTGTTCGTTTGTTAGTTTGTTGGTTTGTTCGTTTGTTCGTTTGTTAATTTATTGCTTTGTTGGCTTGTTGGTTTGTTGGTTTGTTGGTTTGTTGGTTACTTGGTTTGTTGGTTTGTTGGTTTGTTGGCTTGTTGGTGTGTTGGTTTGTTGGTTTGTTGGTTACTTGGTTTGTTGGTTTGTTGGTTTGTTGGCTTGTTGGTGTGTTGGTTTGTTGGTTTTTTGGTTTTTTGGTTTGTTGGTTTGTTGGTTTGTTGGTTTGTTGGTTTGTCTGTTTGTTCGTTTGTTGGCTTGTTGGTTTGTTGGTTCGTTGGTTTAGTTGTTTGTTCGTTTGTTGGTTTGTTGGTTTGTTGGTTTGTTTTTTTGTTGGTTTGTTGGTTTGTTGGTTTGTTGGCTTGTTCGTTTGTTGGTTTGTTGGTTTGTTGGTTTGTTTGTTTTTTGGTTTGTTGGTTTGTTGGTTTGTTGGTTTGTTGGTTTGTTGGTTTGTTGGTTTGTTGGTTTGTTGGTTTGTTGGTTTGTTGGTTTCTTGGTTTGTTGGTTTGTTGGTTTGTTGGCTTGTTCGTTTGTTTGTTTGTTGGTTTGTTGGTTTGTTGGTTTGTTGGTTTGTTGGCTTGTTGGTTTGTTCGTTTGTTGGTTTGTTGGTTTGTTGGTTTGTTGTTTTGTTGGTTTGTTCGTTTGTTGGTTTGTTGGCTTGTTGGCTTGTTGGTTTGTTGGTTTGTTGGTTTGTTGGCTTGTTGGCTTGTTTGTTTGTTGGTTTGTTGGTTTGTTCGTTTGCTGGTTTGTTTGTTTGCGCTTTTGTTGGTTTGTTCGTTTGTTGGCTTGCTGGTTTGTTGGTTTTTTGGTTTGTTTGTTTGTTCGTTTTTTGGTATGTTGGTTTGTTGGTTTGTGAGTTTGTTGGTTTGATGGTTTCTTGGTTTGTTGGTTTGTTGGCTTGTTGGTTTGTTGGTTTGTTGGTTTGTTGGTTTGTTGGCTTGTTGGTTTGTTGGTTTGTTGGCTTGTTGGTTTGTTCGTTTGTTGGTTTGTTGGTTTGTTGGTTTGTTGATTTGTTGGTTTGTTCGTTTGTTGGTTTGTTGGCTTGTTGGCTTGTTGGTTTGTTGGTTTGTTGGTTTGTTGGCTTGTTGGTTTGTTGGTTTGTTGGTTTGTTGGTTTGCTGTTTTGTTTGTTTGCTCATTTGTTGGTTTGTTCGTTTGTTGGCTTGCTGGTTTGTTGGTTTTTTGGTTTGTTTGTTTGTTCGTTTTTTGGTATGTTGGTTTGTTGGTTTGTGAGTTTGTTGGTTTGATGGTTTCTTGGTTTGTTGGTTTGTTGGCTTGTTGGTTTGTTGGTTTGTTGGTTTGTTGGTTTGTTGGCTTGTTGGTTTGTTGGTTTGTTCGCTTGTTTGTTTGTTGGTTTGTTGGTTTTTTGGTTTGTTGGTTTGTTGGTTTGTTGGCTTGTTGGTTTTTTGGTTTGTTGGTTTGTTGGTTTGTTGGTTTGTTGGTTTGTTCGTTTGTTAGTTTGTTGGTTTGTTGGTTTGTTGTTTTGTTGGTTTGTTCGTTTGTTGGTTTGTTGGCTTGTTGGTTTGTTGGTTTTTTGGTTTGTTGGTTTGTTGGCTTGTTGGTTTTTTGGTTTGTTGGTTTGTTGGTTTGTTGGTTTGTTGGTTTGTTCGTTTGTTGGTTTGTTGGTTTGTTGGTTTGTTGGTTTGTTGTTTTGTTGGTTTGTTCGTTTGTTGGTTTGTTGGCTTGTTGGCTTGTTGGTTTGTTGGTTTGTTGGTTTGTTGGCTTGTTGGCTTGTTGGTTTGTTGGTTTGTTGGTTTGTTCGTTTGCTGGTTTGTTTGTTTGCTCGTTTGTTGGTTTGTTCGTTTGTTGGCTTGTTGGTTTGTTGGTTTTTTGGTTTGCTTGTTTGTTCGTTTGTTGGTTTGTTGGTTTGTTGGTTTGTTGGTTTTTTGGTTTGTTGGTTTGTTGGTTTGTTGGTTTGTTGGTTTTTTGGTTTGTTGGTTTGTTGGTTTGTTGGTTTGTTGGTTTGTTGGTTTGTTGGTTTGTTCGTTTGTTAGTTTGTTGGTTTGTTCGTTTGTTCGTTTGTTAATTTATTGCTTTGTTGGCTTGTTGGTTTGTTGGTTTGTTGGTTTGTTCATTTGTTGGCTTGTTGGTTTGTTGGCTTGTTGGCTTGTAGGTTTGTTGGTTTGTTGGTTTCTTGGTTTGTTGGTTTGTTGGTTTGTTGGTTACTTGGTTTGTTGGTTTGTTGGCTTGTTGGTTTATTGGTTTGTTGGTTTTTTGGTTTGTTGGTTTGTTGGTTTTTTGGTTTGTTCGTTTGTTCGTTTGTTGGCTTGTTGGTTTGTTGGCTTGTTGGCTTGTTGGTTCGTTGGTTTGTTGGTTTTTTGGTTTGTTGGTTTGTTGGTTTGTTGGTTACTTGGTTTGTTGGTTTGTTGGTTTGTTGGCTTGTTGGTTTGTTGGTTTCTTGGTTTGTTGGTTTGTTGGTTTGTTGGTTTGTTGGTTTGTTGGCTTGTTGGCTTGTTGGTTTGTTGGTTTGTTGGTTTGTTGGTTTGTGTGTTTGTTCGTTTGTTGGTTTGTTGGTTTGTTGGCTTGTTGGTTTGTTGGTTTCATGGCTTGTTGGTTTGTTGGTTTCTTCGTTTGTTGGTTTGTTGGTTTGTTGGTTTGTTGGTTTGTTCGTTTTTTGGTTTGTTCGTTTGTTCGTTTGTTGGTTTGTTGGTTTGTTGGTTTGTTGGTTTGTTGGTTTGTTGGTTTGTTGGTTTGTTGGTTTGTTGGTTTGTTGGTTTGTTGGCTTGTTGGTTTGTTGGTTTGTTGGTTTGTTGGTTTGTTGGTTTGTTGGTTTGTTGCGTTGTTGGCTTGTTGGTTTGTTCGTTTGTTGGTTTGTTGGTTTGTTGGTTTGTTGGTTTGTTGGTTTGTTGGTTTGTTGGTTTGTTCGTTTGTCGGTTTGTTGGCTTGTTGGTTTGTTGGTTTATTGGTTTGTTTGTTTGTTCGTTTGTTGGCTTGTTGGTTTGTTGGTTCGTTGGTTTGTTTGTTTGTTCGTTTGTTGGTTTGTTGGTTTGTTGGTTTGTTGGTTTTTTGGTTTGTTGGTTTGTTGGTTTGTTGGCTTGTTCGTTTGTTGGTTTGTTGGTTTGTTGGTTTGTTGGTTTTTTGGTTTGTTCGTTTGTTCGTTTGTTGGCTTGTTGGTTTGTTGGCTTGTTGGCTTGTTGGTTCGTTGGTTTGTTGGTTTTTTGGTTTGTTGGTTTGTTGGTTTGTTGGTTACTTGGTTTGTTGGTTTGTTGGTTTGTTGGCTTGTTGGTTTGTTGGTTTCTTGGTTTGTTGGTTTGTTGGTTTGTTGGTTTGTTGGTTTGTTGGCTTGTTGGCTTGTTGGTTTGTTGGTTTGTTGGTTTGTTGGTTTGTGTGTTTGTTGGTTTGTTGGCTCGTTGGTTTGTTGGTTTGTTGGTTTGTTGGTTTGTTGGTTTGTTGGTTTGTTGGTTTGTTGGTTTGTTGCGTTGTTGGCTTGTTGGTTTGTTCGTTTGTTGGTTTGTTGGTTTGTTGGTTTGTTGGTTTGTTGGTTTGTTGGTTTGTTGGTTTGTTCTTTTGTCGGTTTGTTGGCTTGTTGGTTTGTTGGTTTGTTGGTTTGTTTGTTTGTTCGTTTGTTGGCTTGTTGGTTTGTTGGTTCGTTGGTTTGTTTGTTTGTTCGTTTGTTGGTTTGTTGGTTTGTTGGTTTGTTGGTTTTTTGGTTTGTTGGTTTGTTGGTTTGTTGGCTTGTTCGTTTGTTGGTTTGTTGGTTTGTTGGTTTGTTGGTTTTTTGGTTTGTTGGTTTGTTGGTTTGTTGGTTTGTTGGTTTGTTGGTTTCTTGGTTTGTTGGTTTGTTGGCTTGTTGGTTTGTTTGTTTGTTGGTTTGTTGGCTTGTTGATTTGTTGGTTTGTTGGCTTGTTGGTTTGTTCGTTTGTTGGTTTGTTGGTTTGTTGGTTTGTTGTTTTGTTGGTTTGTTCGTTTGTTGGTTTGTTTGCTTGTTGGCTTGTTGGTTTGTTGGTTTGTTGGTTTGTTGGCTTGTTGGCTTGTTGGTTTGTTGGTTTGTTGGTTTGTTGGTTTGTTGGTTTGCTGGTTTGTTTGTTTACTCGTTTGTTGGTTTGTTCATTTGTTGGCTTGTTGGTTTGTTGGTTTTTTGGTTTGTTTGTTTGTTCGTTTTTTGTTTTGTTGGTTTGTTGGTTTGTGAGTTTGTTGGTTTGTTGGTTTCTTGGTTTGTTGGTTTGTTGGCTTGTTGGTTTGTTGGTTTGTTGGTTTGTTGGTTTGTTGGCTTGTTGGTTTGTTGGTTTGTTGGCTTGTTGGTTTGTTCGTTTGTTGGTTTGTTGGTTTGTTGGTTTGTTGGTTTGTTGATTTGTTGGTTTGTTCGTTAGTTGGTTTGTTGGCTTATTGGCTTGTTGGTTTGTTGTTTTGTTGGTTTGTTGGCTTGTTGGTTTGTTGGTTTGTTGGTTTGTTGGTTTGCTGGTTTGTTTGTTTGCTCGTTTGTTGGTTTGTTCGTTTGTTGGCTTGTTTGTTTGCTGGTTTTTTGGTTTGTTTGTTTGTTCGTTTGTTGGTTTGTTGGTTTGTTGGTTTGTTCGTTTGTTAGTTTGTTGGTTTGTTGGTTTGTTCGTTTGTCCTTTTGTTGGCTTGTTGGTCTCTTGGTTTGTTGGTTTGTTGCCTTGTTGGTTTGTTGGTTTGTTGGCTTGTTGGTTTGTTGGTTTGTTGGTTTGTTGGCTTGTTGGTTTATTGGTTTGTTGGTTTTTTGGTTTGTTTGTTTGTTGGTTTGTTGGTTTGTTCGTTTGTTCGTTTGTTGGCTTGTTGGTTTGTTGGCTTGTTGGCTTGTTGGTTTGTTGGTTTGTTGGTTTCTTGGTTTGTTGGTTTGTTGGTTTGTTGGTTACTTGGTTTGTTGGTTTGTTGGCTTGTTGGTTTATTGGTTTGTTGGTTTTTTGGTTTGTTGGTTTGTTGGTTTTTGGTTTGTTCGTTTGTTCGTTTGTTGGCTTGTTGGTTTGTTGGCTTGTTGGCTTGTTGGTTCGTTGGTTTGTTGGTTTTTTGGTTTGTTGGTTTGTTGGTTTGTTGGTTACTTGGTTTGTTGGTTTGTTGGTTTGTTGGCTTGTTGGTTTGTTGGTTTCTTGGTTTGTTGGTTTGTTGGTTTGTTGGTTTGTTGGTTTGTTGGCTTGTTGGCTTGTTGGTTTGTTGGTTTGTTGGTTTGTTGGTTTGTGTGTTTGTTCGTTTGTTGGTTTGTTGGTTTGTTGGCTTGTTGGTTTGTTGGTTTCATGGCTTGTTGGTTTGTTGGTTTCTTCGTTTGTTGGTTTGTTGGTTTGTTGGTTTGTTGGTTTGTTCGTTTTTTGGTTTGTTCGTTTGTTCGTTTGTTGGTTTGTTGGTTTGTTGGTTTGTTGGTTTGTTGGTTTGTTGGTTTGTTGGTTTGTTGGTTTGTTGGTTTGTTGGCTTGTTGGTTTGTTGGTTTGTTGGTTTGTTGGTTTGTTGGTTTGTTGGTTTGTTGGTTTGTTGGTTTGTTGCGTTGTTGGCTTGTTGGTTTGTTCGTTTGTTGGTTTGTTGGTTTGTTGGTTTGTTTGGATTGTTCGTTTGTCGGTTTGTTGGCTTGTTGGTTTGTTGGTTTGTTGGTTTGTTTGTTTGTTCGTTTGTTGGCTTGTTGGTTTGTTGGTTCGTTGGTTTGTTTGTTTGTTCGTTTGTTGGTTTGTTGGTTTGTTGGTTTGTTGGTTTTTTGGTTTGTTTGTTTGTTGGCTTGTTCGTTTGTTGGTTTGTTGGTTTGTTGGTTTGTTGGTTTTTTGGTTTGTTGGTTTGTTGGTTTGTTGGTTTGTTGGTTTGTTGGTTTCTTGGTTTGTTGGTTTGTTGGCTTGTTGGTTTGTTTGTTTGTTGGTTTGTTGGCTTGTTGATTTGTTGGTTTGTTGGCTTGTTGGTTTGTTCGTTTGTTGGTTTGTTGGTTTGTTGGTTTGTTGTTTTGTTGGTTTGTTCGTTTGTTGGTTTGTTGGCTTGTTGGCTTGTTGGTTTTTTGGTTTGTTGGTTTGTTGGCTTGTTGGCTTGTTGGTTTGTTGGTTTGTTGGTTTGTTGGTTTGTTGGTTTGCTGGTTTGTTTGTTTACTCGTTTGTTGGTTTGTTCATTTGTTGGCTTGTTGGTTTGTTGGTTTTTTGGTTTGTTTGTTTGTTCGTTTTTTGTTTTGTTGGTTTGTTGGTTTGTGAGTTTGTTGGTTTGTTGGTTTCTTGGTTTGTTGGTTTGTTGGCTTGTTGGTTTGTTGGTTTGTTGGTTTGTTGGTTTGTTGGCTTGTTGGTTTGTTGGTTTGTTGGCTTGTTGGTTTGTTCGTTTGTTGGTTTGTTGGTTTGTTGGTTTGTTGGTTTGTTGATTTGTTGGTTTGTTCGTTAGTTGGTTTGTTGGCTTATTGGCTTGTTGGTTTGTTGTTTTGTTGGTTTGTTGGCTTGTTGGTTTGTTGGTTTGTTGGTTTGTTGGTTTGCTGGTTTGTTTGTTTGCTCGTTTGTTGGTTTGTTCGTTTGTTGGCTTGTTTGTTTGCTGGTTTTTTGGTTTGTTTGTTTGTTCGTTTGTTGGTTTGTTGGTTTGTTGGTTTGTTCGTTTGTTAGTTTGTTGGTTTGTTGGTTTGTTCGTTTGTCCTTTTGTTGGCTTGTTGGTCTCTTGGTTTGTTGGTTTGTTGCCTTGTTGGTTTGTTGGTTTGTTGGTTTGTTGGCTTGTTGGTTTGTTGGTTTGTTGGTTTGTTGGCTTGTTGGTTTATTGGTTTGTTGGTTTTTTGGTTTGTTTGTTTGTTGGTTTGTTGGTTTGTTCGTTTGTTCGTTTGTTGGCTTGTTGGTTTGTTGGCTTGTTGGCTTGTTGGTTTGTTGGTTTGTTGGTTTTTTGGTTTGCTGGTTTGTTGGTTTGTTGGTTACTTGGTTTGTTGATTTGTTGGTTTGTTGGATTGTTGGTTTGTTGGTTTCTTGGTTTGTTGGTTTGTTGATTTGTTGGTTTGTTGGTTTGTTGGCTTGTTGGTTTGTTGGTTTGTTGGTTTGTTGGTTTGTGTGTTTGTTCGTTTGTTGGTTTGTTGGTTTGTTGGCTTGTTGGTTTGTTGGTTTCATGGTTTGTTGGTTTGTTGGTTTCTTCGTTTGTTGGTTTGTTGGTTTGTTGGTTTGTTGGATTGTTCGTTTGTTGGTTTGTTCGTTTGTTCGTTTGTTGGTTTGTTGGTTTGTTGGTTTGTTGGTTTGTTGGTTTGTTGGTTTGTTGGTTTGTTGGTTTGTTGGTTTGTTGGTTTGTTGGCTTGCTGGTTTGTTGGTGTGTTGGTTTGTTGGTTTGTTGGTTTGTTGGTTTGTTGGTTTGTTGGTTTGTTGCGTTGTTGGCTTCTTGGTTTGTTCGTTTATTGGTTTGTTGGTTTGTTGGTTTGTTGGTTTGTTGGTTTGTTGGTTTGTTGGTTTGTTGGTTTGTTGGTTTGTTCGTTTTTCGGTTTGTTGGCTTGTTGGCTTGTTGGTTTGTTGGTTTGTTTGTTTGTTCGTTTGTTCGCTTGTTGGTTTGTTGGTTCGTTGGTTTGTTTGTTTGTTCGTTTGTTGGTTTGTTGGTTTGTTGGTTTGTTGGTTTTTTGGTTTGTTGGCTTGTTCGTTTGTTGGTTTGTTGGTTTGTTGTTTTTTTGGTTTGTTGGTTTGTTGGTTTGTTGGTTTGTTGGTTTTTTGGTTTGTTGGTTTCTTGGTTTGTTGGTTTGTTGGCTTGTTGGTTTGATTGCTTGTTGGTTTGTTGGTTTGTTGTTTTGTTGGTTTGTTGGTTTGTTGGTTTGTTGGCTTGTTGGCTTGTTGGTTTGTTGGTTTGGTGGTTTGTTGGTTTGTTGGCTTGTTGGTTTGTTGGTTTGTTGGTTTGTTGGTTTGCTGGTTTGTTTGTTTGCTCGTTTGTTGGTTTGTTCGTTTGTTGGCTTGTTGTTATGTTGGTTTTTTGGTTTGTTTGTTTGTTCGTTTTTTGGTTTGTTGGTTTCTTGGTATGTTGGTTTGTTGGTTTGTTGGTTTGTTGGCTTGTTCGTTTGTTCGTTTGTTGGTTTGTTGGTTTGTTGGTTTGTTGGTTTGTTGGTTTTTTGGTTTGTTGGTTTGTTGGTTTGTTGGTTTGTTCGCTTGTTGGTTTGTTGGTTTGTTGGTTTGTTCGTTTGTTCGTTTGTTGGCTTGTTGGTATGTTGGCTTGTTGGCTTGTAGGTTTGTTGGTTTGTTGGTTTGTTGGTTTGTTGGTTTGTTGGTTTTTTGGTTTGTTGGTTTGTTGGTTTGTTGGCTTGTTGGTTTGTTCGTTTGTTGGCTTGTTGGTTTGTTGGCTTGTTGGTTTGTTGGTTTGTTGGTTTCTTGGTTTGTTGGTTTGTTGGTTTGTTGGTTATTTGGTTTGTTGGTTTGTTGGTTTGTTGGCTTGTTGGTTTGTTGGTTTCTTGGTTTGTTGGTTTGTTGGTTTGTTGGTTTGTTGGTTTGTTGGTTTGTGTGTTTGTTCGTTTGTTGGTTTGTTGGTTTGTTGGTTTGTGTGTTTGTTCGTTTGTTGGTTTGTTGGTTTGTTGGCTTGTTGGTTTGTTGGTTTGTTGGCTTGTTGGTTTGTTCGTTTGTTGGTTTATTGGCTTGTTGGTTTGTTCGTTTGTTGGTTTGTTCGTTTGTTCGTTTGTTGGTTTGTTGGTTTGTTGGCTTGTTGTTTTGTTGGTTTGTTGGTTACTTGGTTTGTTGGTTTGTTGGTTTGTTGGTTTGTTGGCTTGTTGGTATGTTGGTTTGTTGGTTTTTTGGTTTGTTGGTTTGTTGGTTTGTTTGTTTGTTCGTTTGTTGGTTTGTTGGTTTGTTGGTTTGTTGGTTTGTTGGTTTGTGGGCTTGTTGTTTTGTTGGTTTCTTGGTTTCTTGGTTTGTTGGTTTGTTGGTTTGTTGGTTTGTTGTTTACTTGGTTTGTTGGTTTGTTGGTTTGTTGGTTTGTTTGTTTGTTGGTTTGTTCGTTTGTTGGTTTGTTGGTTTGTTGGTTTGTTGGTTTGTTGGTTTGTTGGTTTGTTTGTTTGTTCCTTTGCTGGTTTGTTGGTTTGGTGGCTTGTTGGTTTGTTGTTTTGTTTGCTTGTTGGTTTGTTGGTTTGTTGGTTTGTTGGCTTGTTGGTTTGTTGGTTTGTTGGTTTCTTGGTTTGTTGGCTTGTAGGTTTGTTGGTTTGTTTGTTTGTTGGTTTATTCGTTTGTTGGTTTATTTGTTTGTTGGTTTGTTCGTTTGTTGGTTTTGTTGGTTACTTGGTTTGTTGGTTTGTTGGTTTGTTCGTTTGTTCGTTTGTTGGTTTGTTGGTTTGTTGGCTTGTTGGTTTGTTGGTTTGTTGGTTACTTGGTTTGTTGGTTTGTTGGTTTGTTGGTTTGTTGGTTTGTTGGTTTGTTGGCTTGTTGGTTTGTTGGTTTGTTGGCTTGTTGGTTTGTTGGTTTCTTGGTTTCTTGGTTTGTTGGTTTGTTGGTTTGTTGGTTTGTTGGTTTGTTGGTTTGTTGGTTTGTTGGTTTGTTGGTTTGTTGGTTTGTTGGTTTGTTCGTTTGTTGGTTTGATCGTTTGTTGGTTTGTTGGCTTGTTGATTTGTTGGTTTGTTGGTTTCTTGGTTTGTTGGCTTGTAGGTTTGTTGGTTTGTTTGTTTGTTGGTTTATTCGTTTGTTGGTTTATTTGTTTGTTGGTTTGTTCGTTTGTTGGTTTTGTTGGTTACTTGGTTTGTTGGTTTGTTGGTTTGTTCGTTTGTTCGTTTGTTGGTTTGTTGGTTTGTTGGCTTGTTGGTTTGTTGGTTTGTTGGTTACTTGGTTTGTTGGTTTGTTGGTTTGTTGGTTTGTTGGTTTGTTGGTTTGTTGGCTTGTTGGTTTGTTGGTTTGTTGGCTTGTTGGTTTGTTGGTTTCTTGGTTTCTTGGTTTGTTGGTTTGTTGGTTTGTTGGTTTGTTGGTTTGTTGGTTTGTTGGTTTGTTGGTTTGTTGGTTTGTTGGTTTGTTGGTTTGTTCGTTTGTTGGTTTGATCGTTTGTTGGTTTGTTTGTTTGTTGGTTTGTTCGTTTTTTTTGTTGGTTTGTTGGTTACTTGGTTTGTTGGTTTGTTGGCTTGTTGGTTTGATTGTTTGTTGGTTTGTTGGTTTGTTGTTTTGTTGGTTTGTTGGTTTGTTGGCTTGTTGGCTTGTTGGTTTGTTGGTTTGGTGGTTTGTTGGTTTTGTTGGTTACTTGGTTTGTTGGTTTGTTGGTTTGTTGGTTTGTTGGTTTGTTGGTTTGATGGTTTGTTGGTTTGTTGGCTTGTTGGTTTGTTGGTTTGTTGGTTACTTGGTTTGTTGGTTTGTTGGTTTGTTGGTTTGTTGGTTTGTTGGCTTGTTGGTTTGTTGGTTTGTTGGCTTGTTGGTTTGTTGGTTTCTTGGTTGCTTTGTTTGTTGGTTTGTTGGTTTGTTGGTTTTTTGGTTTGTTGGCTTGTTCGTTTGTTGGTTTGTTGGTTTGTTGGTTTTTTGGTTTGTTGGTTTGTTGGTTTGTTGGTTTGTTGGTTTGTTGGTTTGTTGGTTTGTTGGTTTGTTGGTTTCTTGGTTTGTTGGTTTGTTGGCTTGTTGGTTTGATTGTTTGTTGGTTTGTTGGTTTGTTGTTTTGTTGGTTTGTTGGTTTGTTGGCTTGTTGGCTTGTTGGTTTGTTGGTTTGGTGGTTTGTTGGTTTGTTGGCTTGTTGGTTTGTTGGTTTGTTGGTTTGTTGGTTTGCTGGTTTGTTTGTTTGCTCGTTTGTTGGTTTGTTCGTTTGTTGGCTTGTTGGTTTGTTGGTTTTTTGGTTTGTTTGTTTGTTCGTTTTTTGGTTTGTTGGTTTGTTGGTATGTTGGTTTGTTGGTTTGTTGGTTTGTTGGCTTGTTCGTTTGTTCGTTTGTTGGTTTGTTGGTTTGTTGGTTTGTTGGTTTGTTGGTTTTTTGGTTTGTTGGTTTGTTGGTTTGTTGGTTTGTTTGCTTGTTGGTTTGTTGGTTTGTTGGTTTGTTCGTTTGTTCGTTTGTTGGCTTGTTGGCATGTTGGCTTGTTGGCTTGTAGGTTTGTTGGTTTGTTGGTTTCTTGGTTTGTTGGTTTGTTGGTTTGTTGGTTTGTTGGTTTGTTGGTTACTTGGTTTGTTGGTTTGTTGGCTTGGTGGTTTGTTGGTTTGTTGGTTTTTTGGTTTGTTGGTTTGTTGGTTTGTTTGTTTGTTCGTTTGTTGGCTTGTTGGTTTGTTGGCTTGTTGGTTTGTTGGTTTGTTGGTTTCTTGGTTTGTTGGTTTGTTGGTTTGTTGGTTACTTGGTTTGTTGGTTTGTTGGTTTGTTGGCTTGTTGGTTTGTTGGTTTCTTGGTTTGTTGGTTTGTTGGTTTGTTGGTTTGTTGGTTTGTTGGTTTGTTGGTTTGTTGGCTTGTTGGTTTGTTGGTTTGTTAGTTTGTTGGTTTGTGTGTTTGTTCGTTTGTTGGTTTGTTGGTTTGTTGGCTTGTTGGTTTGTTGGTTTGTTGGCTTGTTGGTTTGTTCGTTTGTTGGTTTATTGGTTTGTTGGTTTGTTCGTTTGTTGGTTTGTTCGTTTGTTCGTTTGTTGGTTTGTTGGTTTGTTGGCTTGTTGTTTTGTTGGTTTGTTGGTTACTTGGTTTGTTGGTTTGTTGGTTTGTTGGTTTGTTGGCTTGTTGGTATGTTGGTTTGTTGGTTTGTTGGTTTGTTGGTTTGTTGGTTTGTTTGTTTGTTCGTTTGTTGGTTTGTTGGTTTGTTGGTTTGTTGGTTTGTTGGTTTGTGGGCTTGTTGTTTTGTTGGTTTCTTGGTTTCTTGGTTTGTTGGTTTGTTGGTTTGTTGGTTTGTTGTTTACTTGGTTTGTTGGTTTGTTGGTTTGTTTGTTTGTTGGTTTGTTCGTTTGTTGGTTTGTTGGTTTGTTGGTTTGTTGGTTTGTTGGTTTGTTGGTTTGTTGGTTTGTTGGTTTGTTTGTTTGTTGGTTCGTTGTTTACTTGGTTTGTTGGTTTGTTGGCTTGTTGGTTTGTTGGTTTGTTAGTTTGTTGGTTTGTGTGTTTGTTCGTTTGTTGGTTTGTTGGTTTGTTGGCTTGTTGGTTTGTTCGTTTGTTGGTTTATTGGTTTGTTGGTTTGTTCGTTTGTTGGTTTGTTCGTTTGTTCGTTTGTTGGTTTGTTGGTTTGTTGGCTTGTTGTTTTGTTGGTTTGTTGGTTACTTGGTTTGTTGGTTTGTTGGTTTGTTGGTTTGTTTGGTTGTTGGTTTGTTCGTTTGTTGGTTTGTTGGTTTGTTGGTTTCTTGGTTTCTTGGTTTGTTGGTTTGGTGGTTTGTTGGTTTGTTGTTTACTTGGTTTGTTGGTTTGTTGGTTTGTTGGTTTGTTGGTTTTGTGGCTTGTTGGTTTGTTGTTTTGTTTGCTTGTTGGTTTGTTGGTTTGTTGGTTTGTTGGCTTGTTGGTTTGTTGGTTTGTTGGTTACTTGGTTTGTTGGTTTGTTGGTTTGTTGGCTTGTTGGTTTGTTGGTTTGTTGGTTTTTTGGTTTGTTGGTTTGTTGGTTTGTTGGCTTGTTGATTTGTTGGTTTGTTGGTTTCTTGGTTTGTTGGCTTGTAGGTTTGTTGGTTTGTTTGTTTGTTGGTTTATTCGTTTGCTGGTTTATTTGTTTGTTGGTTTGTTCATTTGTTGGTTTTGTTGGTTACTTGGTTTGTTGGTTTGTTGGTTTGTTCGTTTGTTGGTTTGTTGGTTTGTTGGCTTGTTGGTTTGTTGGTTTCGTGGTTTGTTGGTTTGTTGGTTTGTTGGTTTGTTGGTTTGTTGGTTTGTTCGTTTGTTGGTTTGATCGTTTGTTGGTTTGTTTGTTTGTTGGTTTGTTCGTTTTTTTTGTTGGTTTGTTGGTTACTTGGTTTATTGGTTTGTTGGTTTGTTGGTTTGTTCGTTTGTTGGTTTGTTGTTTTGGTAGTTTGTTTGTTTGTTGGCTTGTTGGATTGTTGGTTTGTTGGTTTGGTGGTTTGTTGGTTTGTTGGCTTGTTGGTTTGTTGGTTTGTTGGTTTGTTGGTTTGCTGGTTTGTTTGTTTGCTCGTTTGTTGGTTTGTTCGTTTGTTGGCTTGTTGGTTTGTTGGTTTTTTGGTTTGTTTGTTTGTTCGTTTTTTGGTTTGTTGGTATGTTGGTTTGTTGGTTTGTTGGTTTGTTGGCTTGTTCGTTTGTTCGTTTGTTGGTTTGTTGGTTTGTTGGTTTGTTGGTTTGTTGGTTTTTTGGTTTGTTGGTTTGTTGGTTTGTTGGTTTGTTGGTTTGTTCGCTTGTTGGTTTGTTGGTTTGTTGCTTTGTTCGTTTGTTCGTTTGTTGGCTTGTTGGTATGTTGGCTTGTTGGCTTGTAGGTTTGTTGGTTTGTTGGTTTCTTGGTTTGTTGGTTTGTTGGTTTGTTGGTTTGTTGGTTTGTTGGTTACTTGGTTTGTTGGTTTGTTGGCTTGTTGGTTTGTTGGTTTGTTGGTTTTTTGGTTTGTTGGTTTGTTGGTTTGTTGGTTTGTTTGTTTGTTCGTTTGTTGGCTTGTTGGTTTGTTGGCTTATTGGTTTGTTGGTATGTTGGTTTCTTGGTTTGTTGGTTTGTTGGTTTGTTGGTTACTTGGTTTGTTGGTTTGTTGGTTTGTTGGCTTGTTGGTTTGTTGGTTTCTTGGTTTGTTGGTTTGTGGGTTTGTTGGTTTGTGTGTTTGTTCGTTTGTTGGTTTGTTGGTTTGTTGGCTTGTCGGTTTGTTGGTTTGTTGGCTTGTTGGTTTGTTCGTTTGTTGGTTTATTGGTTTGTTGGTTTGTTCGTTTGTTGGTTTGTTCGTTTGTTCGTTTGTTGGTTTGTTGGTTTGTTGGCTTGTTATTTTGTTGGTTTGTTGGTTACTTGGTTTGTTGGTTTGTTGGTTTGTTGGTTTGTTGGCTTGTTGGTATGTTGGTTTGTTGGTTTTTTGGTTTGTTGGTTTGTTGGTTTGTTTGTTTGTTCGTTTGTTGGTTTGTTGGTTTGTTGGTTTGTTGGTTGGTTGGTTTGTGGGCTTGTTGTTTTGTTGGTTTATTTGTTTCTTGGTTTGTTGGTTTGTTGGTTTGTTGGTTTGTTGTTTACTTGGTTTGTTGGTTTGTTGGTTTGTTGGTTTCTTTGTTTCTTGGTTTGTTCGTTTGTTGGTTTGTTGGTTTGTTGGTTTGTTGGTTTGTTGGTTTGTTTGTTTGTTCCTTTGCTGGTTTGTTGGTTTGGGGGCTTGTTGGTTTGTTGTTTTGTTTGCATGTTGGTTTGTTGGTTTGTTGGTTTGTTGGCTTGTTGGTTTGTTGGTTTGTTGGTTACTTGCTTTGTTGGTTTGTTGGTTTGTTGGCTTGTTGGTTTGTTGGTTTGTTGGTTTTTTGGTTTGTTGGTTTGTTGGTTTGTTGGCTTGTTGATTTGTTGGTTTGTTGGTTTCTTGGTTTGTTGGCTTGTAGGTTTGTTGGTTTGTTTGTTTGTTGGTTTATTCGTTTGTTGGTTTATTTGTTTGTTGGTTTGTTCGTTTGTTGGTTTTGTTGGTTACTTGGTTTGTTGGTTTGTTGGTTTGTTCGTTTGTTCGTTTGTTAGTTTGTTGGTTTGTTGGCTTGTTGGTTTGTTGGTTTGTTGGTTACTTGGTTTGTTGGTTTGTTGGTTTGTTGGTTTGTTGGTTTGTTGGTTTGTTGGCTTGTTGGTTTGTTGGTTTGTTGGCTTGTTGGTTTTTTGGTTTCTTGGTTTCTTGGTTTGTTGGTTTGTTGGTTTGTTGGTTTGTTGGTTTGTTGGTTTGTTGGTTTGTTGGTTTGTTGGTTTGTTGGTTTGTTGGTTTTTTGGTTTTTTGGTTTGTTTGTTTGTTGGTTTGTTGGTTTGTTGGTTACTTGGTTTGTTGGTTTGTTGGTTTGTTGGTTTGTTTGTTTGTTGGTTTGTTCGTTTGTTGGTTTGTTGGTTTGTTGGTTTGTTGGTTTGTTGGTTTGTTGGTTTGTTGATTTGTTTGTTTGTTCGTTTGTTAATTTGTCGGTTTATTGGCTCGTTGGTTGGTAGGTTTGTTGGCTTGTTGGTTTGTTGGTTTGTTCGTTTGTTGGTTTGTTGGTTTGTTGGTTTGTTGGTTTGTTCATTTGTTTGTTTGTTCGTTTGTTCGTTTGTTCGTTTGTTGGTTTGTTGGTTTGTTGGCTTGTTGGGTTGTTGGTTTGTTGGTTACTTGATTTGTTGGTTTGTTGGTTTGTTGGTTTGTTGACTTATTGGTTTGTTGGTTTGTTGGTTTGTTGGTTTGTTGGTTTGTTGGTTTGTTGGTTTGTTGGTTTGTTGGTTTGTTGGTTTGTTGGTTTGTTGGTTTGTTGGTTTTTTGGTTTTTTGGTTTGTTTGTTTGTTGGTTTGTTGGTTTGTTGGTTACTTGGTTTGTTGGTTTGTTGGCTTGTTGGTTTGTTTGTTTGTTGGTTTGTTCGTTTGTTGGTTTGTTGGTTTGTTGGTTTGTTGGTTTGTTGGTTTGTTGGTTTGTTGATTTGTTTGTTTGTTCGTTTGTTAATTTGTCGGTTTATTGGCTCGTTGGTTGGTAGGTTTGTTGGCTTGTTGGTTTGTTGGTTTGTTGGTTTGTTGGTTTGTTGGTTTGTTGGTTTGTTGGTTTGTTGGTTTGTTGGTTTGCTGGTTTGCTGGTTTGTTCGTTTGTTGGTTTGTTCGTTTGTTCGTTTGTTGGTTTATTGGTTTGTTGGTTTGTTGGTTTGTTGGTTTGTTGGTTTTTTGGTTTTTTGGTTTGTTGGTTTGTTGGTTTGTTGGTTTGTTGGTTTGTTGGTTTGTTGGTTTGTTGGTTTGTTGGTTTTTTGGTTTTTTGGTTTGTTGGTTTGTTGGTTTGTTGGTTTGTTGGTTACTTTGTTTGTTGGTTTGTTGGTTTGTTGGTTTGTTTGTTTGTTGGTTTGTTCGTTTGTTGGTTTGTTGGTTTGTTGGTTTGTTGGTTTGTTGGTTTGTTGGTTTGTTGATTTGTTTGTTTGTTCGTTTGTTAATTTGTCGGTTTATTGGCTCGTTGGTTGGTAGGTTTGTTGGCTTGTTGGTTTGTTGGTTTGTTCGTTTGTTGGTTTGTTGGTTTGTTGGTTTGCTGGTTTGTTCGTTTGTTGGTTTGTTCGTTTGTTCGTTTGTTGGTTTATTGGTTTGTTGGCTGGTTGGTTTGTTGGTTTGTTGGTTACTTGGTTTGTTGGTTTGTTGGTTTGTTGGCTTGTTGGTTTGTTGGTTTGTTGGTTTGTTGGTTTTTTGGTTTGTTGGTTTGTTCGTTTGTTGGTTTGTTTGTTTGTTGGTTTGTTCGTTTGTTGGTTTGTTCGTTTGTTCGGGTGTTGGTTTGTTGGTTTGTTGGCTTGTTGGTTTGTTGGTTTGTTGGTTACTTGGTTTGTTGGTTTGTTGGTTTGTTGGTTTGTTGGCTTGTTGGTTTGTTGGTTTGTTGGTTTTTTGGTTTGTTGGTTTGTTGGTTTGTTTGTTTGTTCGTTTGTTGGTTTGTTTGTTTGTTGGTTTGCTGGTTTGTTGGTTTGTAGGTTTGTTGGCTTGTTGTTTTGTTGGTTTGTTGGTTTGTTGGTTTGTTGGTTTGTTGGTTTGTTGTTTACTTGGTTTGTTGGTTTGTGGGTTTGTTGGTTTGTTGGTTTGTTGGCTTGTTGGTTTGTTGGTTTGTTGGTTTGTTGGTTTTTTGGTTTGTTGGTTTGTTTGTTTGTTCGTTTGTTGGTTTGTTGGTTTGTTGGTTGATGGTTTGTTGGTTTGTTGGTTTGTTGGCTTGTTGGTTTGTTGGTTTGTTGGTTTGTTGGTTTTTTGGTTTGTTGGTTTGTTTGTTTGTTCGTTTGTTGGTTTGTTGGTTTGTTGGTTGATGGTTTGTTGGTTTGTTGGTTTGTTGGCTTGTTGTTTTGTTGGTTTGTTGGTTTGTTGGTTTGTGTGTTTGTTCGTTTGTTGGTTTGTTGGCTTGTTGGTTTGTTGGTTTGTTGGTTTGTTGGCTTGTTGGTTTGTTGGTTTGTTGGTTACTTGGTTTGTTGGTTTGTTGGTTTGTTGGTTTGTTGGTTTGTTGGTTTGTTGGCTTGTTGGTTTGTTGGTTTGTTGGCTTGTTGGTTTGTTGGTTTCTTGGTTTCTTGGTTTGTTGGTTTGTTGGTTTGTTGGTTTGTTGGTTTGTTGGTTTGTTGGTTTGTTGGTTTGTTGGTTTGTTGGTTTGTTGGTTTGTTCGTTTGTTGGTTTGATCGTTTGTTGGTTTGTTTGTTTGTTGGTTTGTTCGTTTTTTTTGTTGGTTTGTTGGTTACTTGGTTTGTTGGTTTGTTGGCTTGTTGGTTTGATTGTTTGTTGGTTTGTTGGTTTGTTGTTTTGTTGGTTTGTTGGTTTGTTGGCTTGTTGGCTTGTTGGTTTGTTGGTTTGGTGGTTTGTTGGTTTTGTTGGTTACTTGGTTTGTTGGTTTGTTGGTTTGTTGGTTTGTTGGTTTGTTGGTTTGATGGTTTGTTGGTTTGTTGGCTTGTTGGTTTGTTGGTTTGTTGGTTACTTGGTTTGTTGGTTTGTTGGTTTGTTGGTTTGTTGGTTTGTTGGCTTGTTGGTTTGTTGGTTTGTTGGCTTGTTGGTTTGTTGGTTTCTTGGTTGCTTTGTTTGTTGGTTTGTTGGTTTGTTGGTTTTTTGGTTTGTTGGCTTGTTCGTTTGTTGGTTTGTTGGTTTGTTGGTTTTTTGGTTTGTTGGTTTGTTGGTTTGTTGGTTTGTTGGTTTGTTGGTTTGTTGGTTTGTTGGTTTCTTGGTTTGTTGGTTTGTTGGCTTGTTGGTTTGATTGTTTGTTGGTTTGTTGGTTTGTTGTTTTGTTGGTTTGTTGGTTTGTTGGCTTGTTGGCTTGTTGGTTTGTTGGTTTGGTGGTTTGTTGGTTTGTTGGCTTGTTGGTTTGTTGGTTTGTTGGTTTGTTGGTTTGCTGGTTTGTTTGTTTGCTCGTTTGTTGGTTTGTTCGTTTGTTGGCTTGTTGGTTTGTTGGTTTTTTGGTTTGTTTGTTTGTTCGTTTTTTGGTTTGTTGGTTTGTTGGTATGTTGGTTTGTTGGTTTGTTGGTTTGTTGGCTTGTTCGTTTGTTCGTTTGTTGGTTTGTTGGTTTGTTGGTTTGTTGGTTTGTTGGTTTTTTGGTTTGTTGGTTTGTTGGTTTGTTGGTTTGTTTGCTTGTTGGTTTGTTGGTTTGTTGGTTTGTTCGTTTGTTCGTTTGTTGGCTTGTTGGCATGTTGGCTTGTTGGCTTGTAGGTTTGTTGGTTTGTTGGTTTCTTGGTTTGTTGGTTTGTTGGTTTGTTGGTTTGTTGGTTTGTTGGTTACTTGGTTTGTTGGTTTGTTGGCTTGGTGGTTTGTTGGTTTGTTGGTTTTTTGGTTTGTTGGTTTGTTGGTTTGTTTGTTTGTTCGTTTGTTGGCTTGTTGGTTTGTTGGCTTGTTGGTTTGTTGGTTTGTTGGTTTCTTGGTTTGTTGGTTTGTTGGTTTGTTGGTTACTTGGTTTGTTGGTTTGTTGGTTTGTTGGCTTGTTGGTTTGTTGGTTTCTTGGTTTGTTGGTTTGTTGGTTTGTTGGTTTGTTGGTTTGTTGGTTTGTTGGCTTGTTGGTTTGTTGGTTTGTTAGTTTGTTGGTTTGTGTGTTTGTTCGTTTGTTGGTTTGTTGGTTTGTTGGCTTGTTGGTTTGTTGGTTTGTTGGCTTGTTGGTTTGTTCGTTTGTTGGTTTATTGGTTTGTTGGTTTGTTCGTTTGTTGGTTTGTTCGTTTGTTCGTTTGTTGGTTTGTTGGTTTGTTGGCTTGTTGTTTTGTTGGTTTGTTGGTTACTTGGTTTGTTGGTTTGTTGGTTTGTTGGTTTGTTGGCTTGTTGGTATGTTGGTTTGTTGGTTTGTTGGTTTGTTGGTTTGTTGGTTTGTTTGTTTGTTCGTTTGTTGGTTTGTTGGTTTGTTGGTTTGTTGGTTTGTTGGTTTGTGGGCTTGTTGTTTTGTTGGTTTCTTGGTTTCTTGGTTTGTTGGTTTGTTGGTTTGTTGGTTTATTGTTTACTTGGTTTGTTGGTTTGTTGGTTTGTTTGTTTGTTGGTTTGTTCGTTTGTTGGTTTGTTGGTTTGTTGGTTTGTTGGTTTGTTGGTTTGTTGGTTTGTTGGTTTGTTGGTTTGTTTGTTTGTTGGTTCGTTGTTTACTTGGTTTGTTGGTTTGTTGGCTTGTTGGTTTGTTGGTTTGTTAGTTTGTTCGTTTGTTGGTTTGTTGGTTTGTTGGCTTGTTGGTTTGTTCGTTTGTTGGTTTATTGGTTTGTTGGTTTGTTCGTTTGTTGGTTTGTTCGTTTGTTCGTTTGTTGGTTTGTTGGTTTGTTGGCTTGTTGTTTTGTTGGTTTGTTGGTTACTTGGTTTGTTGGTTTGTTGGTTTGTTGGTTTGTTTGTTTGTTGGTTTGTTCGTTTGTTGGTTTGTTGGTTTGTTGGTTTCTTGGTTTCTTGGTTTGTTGGTTTGGTGGTTTGTTGGTTTGTTGTTTACTTGGTTTGTTGGTTTGTTGGTTTGTTGGTTTGTTGGTTTTGTGGCTTGTTGGTTTGTTGTTTTGTTTGCTTGTTGGTTTGTTGGTTTGTTGGTTTGTTGGCTTGTTGGTTTGTTGGTTTGTTGGTTACTTGGTTTGTTGGTTTGTTGGTTTGTTGGCTTGTTGGTTTGTTGGTTTGTTGGTTTTTTGGTTTGTTGGTTTGTTGGTTTGTTGGCTTGTTGATTTGTTGGTTTGTTGGTTTCTTGGTTTGTTGGCTTGTAGGTTTGTTGGTTTGTTTGTTTGTTGGTTTATTCGTTTGCTGGTTTATTTGTTTGTTGGTTTGTTCGTTTGTTGGTTTTGTTGGTTACTTGGTTTGTTGGTTTGTTGGTTTGTTCGTTTGTTGGTTTGTTGGTTTGTTGGCTTGTTGGTTTGTTGGTTTCGTGGTTTGTTGGTTTGTTGGTTTGTTGGTTTGTTGGTTTGTTGGTTTGTTCGTTTGTTGGTTTGATCGTTTGTTGGTTTGTTTGTTTGTTGGTTTGTTCGTTTTTTTTGTTGGTTTGTTGGTTACTTGGTTTATTGGTTTGTTGGTTTGTTGGTTTGTTCGTTTGTTGGTTTGTTGTTTTGGTAGTTTGTTTGTTTGTTGGCTTGTTGGATTGTTGGTTTGTTGGTTTGGTGGTTTGTTGGTTTGTTGGTTTGTTGGCTTGTTGGTTTGTTGGTTTGTTGGTTTGTTGGTTTGCTGGTTTGTTTGTTTGCTCGTTTGTTGGTTTGTTCGTTTGTTGGCTTGTTGGTTTGTTGGTTTTTTGGTTTGTTTGTTTGTTCGTTTTTTGGTTTGTTGGTATGTTGGTTTGTTGGTTTGTTGGTTTGTTGGCTTGTTCGTTTGTTCGTTTGTTGGTTTGTTGGTTTGTTGGTTTGTTGGTTTGTTGGTTTTTTGGTTTGTTGGTTTGTTGGTTTGTTGGTTTGTTGGTTTGTTGGTTTGTTCGCTTGTTGGTTTGTTGGTTTGTTGCTTTGTTCGTTTGTTCGTTTGTTGGCTTGTTGGTATGTTGGCTTGTTGGCTTGTAGGTTTGTTGGTTTGTTGGTTTCTTGGTTTGTTGGTTTGTTGGTTTGTTGGTTTGTTGGTTTGTTGGTTACTTGGTTTGTTGGTTTGTTGGCTTGTTGGTTTGTTGGTTTGTTGGTTTTTTGGTTTGTTGGTTTGTTGGTTTGTTGGTTTGTTTGTTTGTTCGTTTGTTGGCTTGTTGGTTTGTTGGCTTATTGGTTTGTTGGTATGTTGGTTTCTTGGTTTGTTGGTTTGTTGGTTACTTGGTTTGTTGGTTTGTTGGTTTGTTGGCTTGTTGGTTTGTTGGTTTCTTGGTTTGTTGGTTTGTGGGTTTGTTGGTTTGTGTGTTTGTTCGTTTGTTGGTTTGTTGGTTTGTTGGCTTGTCGGTTTGTTGGTTTGTTGGCTTGTTGGTTTGTTCGTTTGTTGGTTTATTGGTTTGTTGGTTTGTTCGTTTGTTGGTTTGTTCGTTTGTTCGTTTGTTGGTTTGTTGGTTTGTTGGCTTGTTATTTTGTTGGTTTGTTGGTTACTTGGTTTGTTGGTTTGTTGGTTTGTTGGTTTGTTGGCTTGTTGGTATGTTGGTTTGTTGGTTTTTTGGTTTGTTGGTTTGTTGGTTTGTTTGTTTGTTCGTTTGTTGGTTTGTTGGTTTGTTGGTTTGTTGGTTTGTTGGTTGGTTGGTTTGTGGGCTTGTTGTTTTGTTGGTTTATTTGTTTCTTGGTTTGTTGGTTTGTTGGTTTGTTGGTTTGTTGTTTACTTGGTTTGTTGGTTTGTTGGTTTGTTGGTTTCTTTGTTTCTTGGTTTGTTCGTTTGTTGGTTTGTTGGTTTGTTGGTTTGTTGGTTTGTTGGTTTGTTTGTTTGTTCCTTTGCTGGTTTGTTGGTTTGGGGGCTTGTTGGTTTGTTGTTTTGTTTGCATGTTGGTTTGTTGGTTTGTTGGTTTGTTGGCTTGTTGGTTTGTTGGTTTGTTGGTTACTTGCTTTGTTGGTTTGTTGGTTTGTTGGCTTGTTGGTTTGTTGGTTTGTTGGTTTTTTGGTTTGTTGGTTTGTTGGTTTGTTGGCTTGTTGATTTGTTGGTTTGTTGGTTTCTTGGTTTGTTGGCTTGTAGGTTTGTTGGTTTGTTTGTTTGTTGGTTTATTCGTTTGTTGGTTTATTTGTTTGTTGGTTTGTTCGTTTGTTGGTTTTGTTGGTTACTTGGTTTGTTGGTTTGTTGGTTTGTTCGTTTGTTCGTTTGTTAGTTTGTTGGTTTGTTGGCTTGTTGGTTTGTTGGTTTGTTGGTTACTTGGTTTGTTGGTTTGTTGGTTTGTTGGTTTGTTGGTTTGTTGGTTTGTTGGCTTGTTGGTTTGTTGGTTTGTTGGCTTGTTGGTTTTTTGGTTTCTTGGTTTCTTGGTTTCTTGGTTTGTTGGTTTGTTGGTTTGTTGGTTTGTTGGTTTGTTGGTTTGTTGGTTTGTTGGTTTGTTGGTTTGTTGGTTTGTTGGTTTGTTGGTTTTTTGGTTTTTTGGTTTGTTTGTTTGTTGGTTTGTTGGTTTGTTGGTTACTTGGTTTGTTGGTTTGTTGGTTTGTTGGTTTGTTTGTTTGTTGGTTTGTTCGTTTGTTGGTTTGTTGGTTTGTTGGTTTGTTGGTTTGTTGGTTTGTTGGTTTGTTGATTTGTTTGTTTGTTCGTTTGTTAATTTGTCGGTTTATTGGCTCGTTGGTTGGTAGGTTTGTTGGCTTGTTGGTTTGTTGGTTTGTTCGTTTGTTGGTTTGTTGGTTTGTTGGTTTGTTGGTTTGTTCATTTGTTTGTTTGTTCGTTTGTTCGTTTGTTCGTTTGTTGGTTTGTTGGTTTGTTGGCTTGTTGGGTTGTTGGTTTGTTGGTTACTTGATTTGTTGGTTTGTTGGTTTGTTGGTTTGTTGACTTATTGGTTTGTTGGTTTGTTGGTTTGTTGGTTTGTTGGTTTGTTGGTTTGTTGGTTTGTTGGTTTGTTGGTTTGTTGGTTTGTTGGTTTGTTGGTTTGTTGGTTTTTTGGTTTTTTGGTTTGTTTGTTTGTTGGTTTGTTGGTTTGTTGGTTACTTGGTTTGTTGGTTTGTTGGCTTGTTGGTTTGTTTGTTTGTTGGTTTGTTCGTTTGTTGGTTTGTTGGTTTGTTGGTTTGTTGGTTTGTTGGTTTGTTGGTTTGTTGATTTGTTTGTTTGTTCGTTTGTTAATTTGTCGGTTTATTGGCTCGTTGGTTGGTAGGTTTGTTGGCTTGTTGGTTTGTTGGTTTGTTGGTTTGTTGGTTTGTTGGTTTGTTGGTTTGTTGGTTTGTTGGTTTGCTGGTTTGTTCGTTTGTTGGTTTGTTGGTTTGTTCGTTTGTTCGTTTGTTGGTTTATTGGTTTGTTGGTTTGTTGGTTTGTTGGTTTGTTGGTTTTTTGGTTTTTTGGTTTGTTGGTTTGTTGGTTTGTTGGTTTGTTGGTTTGTTGGTTTGTTGGTTTGTTGGTTTGTTGGTTTTTTGGTTTTTTGGTTTGTTGGTTTGTTGGTTTGTTGGTTTGTTGGTTACTTTGTTTGTTGGTTTGTTGGTTTGTTGGTTTGTTTGTTTGTTGGTTTGTTCGTTTGTTGGTTTGTTGGTTTGTTGGTTTGTTGGTTTGTTGGTTTGTTGGTTTGTTGATTTGTTTGTTTGTTCGTTTGTTAATTTGTCGGTTTATTGGCTCGTTGGTTGGTAGGTTTGTTGGCTTGTTGGTTTGTTGGTTTGTTCGTTTGTTGGTTTGTTGGTTTGTTGGTTTGCTGGTTTGTTCGTTTGTTGGTTTGTTCGTTTGTTCGTTTGTTGGTTTATTGGTTTGTTGGCTGGTTGGTTTGTTGGTTTGTTGGTTACTTGGTTTGTTGGTTTGTTGGTTTGTTGGCTTGTTGGTTTGCTGGTTTGTTGGTTTGTTGGTTTTTTGGTTTGTTGGTTTGTTCGTTTGTTGGTTTGTTGGTTTGTTGGTTTGTTCGTTTGTTGGTTTGTTCGTTTGTTCGGGTGTTGGTTTGTTGGTTTGTTGGCTTGTTGGTTTGTTGGTTTGTTGGTTTGTTGGTTACTTGGTTTGTTGGTTTGTTGGTTTGTTGGTTTGTTGGCTTGTTGGTTTGTTGGTTTGTTGGTTTGTTGGTTTTTTGGTTTGTTGGTTTGTTGGTTTGTTTGTTTGTTCGTTTGTTGGTTTGTTTGTTTGTTGGTTTGCTGGTTTGTTGGTTTGTAGGTTTGTTGGCTTGTTGTTTTGTTGGTTTGTTGGTTTGTTGGTTTGTTGGTTTGTTGGTTTGTTGTTTACTTGGTTTGTTGGTTTGTGGGTTTGTTGGTTTGTTGGTTTGTTGGCTTGTTGGTTTGTTGGTTTGTTGGTTTGTTGGTTTTTTGGTTTGTTGGTTTGTTTGTTTGTTCGTTTGTTGGTTTGTTGGTTTGTTGGTTGATGGTTTGTTGGTTTGTTGGTTTGTTGGCTTGTTGGTTTGTTGGTTTGTTGGTTTGTTGGTTTTTTGGTTTGTTGGTTTGTTTGTTTGTTCGTTTGTTGGTTTGTTGGTTTGTTGGTTGATGGTTTGTTGGTTTGTTGGTTTGTTGGCTTGTTGTTTTGTTGGTTTGTTGGTTTGTTGGTTTGTGTGTTTGTTCGTTTGTTGGTTTGTTGGTTTGTTGGTTTGTTGGTTTGTTGGCTTGTTGGTTTGTTGGTTTGTTGGCTTGTTGGTTTGTTGGTTTGTTCGTTTGTTGGTTTGTTGGTTTGTTGGTTTGTTCGTTTGTTGGTTTGTTCCTTTGTTCGGGTGTTGGTTTGTTGGTTTGTTGGCTTGTTGGTTTGTTGGTTTGTTGGTTACTTGGTTTGTTGGTTTGTTGGTTTGTTGGTTTGTTGGCTTGTTGGTTTGTTGGTTTGTTGGTTTTTTGGTTTGTTGGTTTGTTGGTTTGTTTGTTTGTTCGTTTGTTGGTTTGTTTGTTTGTTGGTTTGCTGGTTTGTTGGTTTGTAGGTTTGTTGGCTTGTTGTTTTGTTGGTTTCTTGGTTTGTTGGTTTGTTGGTTTGTTGGTTTGTTGGTTTGTTGTTTACTTGGTTTGTTGGTTTGTGGGTTTGTTGGTTTGTTTGTTTGTTGGTTTGTTCGTTTGTTGGTTTGCAGATTTGTTGGTTTGTTGTTTTGTTGGTTTGTTTGTTTGTTCCTATGTTGGTTTGTTGGTTTGTTGGCTTGTTGGTTTGTTGTTTTGGTTGCTTGTTGGTTTGTTGGTTTGTTGGCTTGTTGGTTTGTTGGGTTGTTGGTTACTTGGTTTGTTGGTTTGTTGGTTTGTTGGCTTGTTGGTTTGTTGGTTTGTTGGTTTTTTGGTTTGTTGGTTTGTTGGTTTGTTGGCTTGTTGATTTGTTGGTTTGTCGGTTTCTTGGTTTGTTGGCTTGTTGGTTTGTTGGTTTGTTCGTTTGTTGGTTTGTTGGTTTGTTGGTTTGTTTGTTTGTTGGTTTGTTCGTTTGTTGGTTTGTTGGTTACTTGGTTTGTTGGTTTGTTGGTTTGTTGGTTTGTTCGTTTGTTCGTTTGTTCGTTTGTTGGTTTGTTGGTTTGTTGGCTTGTTGGTTTGTTGGTTTGTTAGTTAGTTGGTTTGTTGGTTTGTTGGTTTGTTGGTTTGTTGGCTTGGTGGTTTGTTGGTTTGTTGTTTTGTTGGTTTGTTGGTTTGTTGGTTTGTTGGTTTATTGGTTTGTAGGTTTGTTGGTTTGTTGGCTTGTTGGTTTGTTGGTTTCTTGGTTTCTTGGTTTGTTCGTTTGTTGGTTTGTTGGTTTGTTGGTTTGTTGGTTTATTGGTTTGTAGGTTTGTTGGTTTGTTGGCTTGTTGGTTTGTTGGTTTCTTGGTTTCTTGGTTTGTTGGTTTGTTGGTTTGTTGGTTTGTTGGTTTGTTGGTTTGTTGGTTTGTTCGTTTGTTGGTTTGATCGTTTGTTGGTTTGTTTGTTTGTTGGTTTGTTCGTTTGTTGGTTTGTTGGTTACTTGGTTAGTTGGTTTGTTGGTTTGTTGGTTTGTTGGTTTGTTCGTTTGTTGGTTTGTTGGTTTGTTGGTTTGTTGGTTTGTTCGTTTGTTTGTTTGTTCTTTTGTTCGTTTGTTGGTTTGTTGGTTTGTTTGCTTTTTGGTTTGTTGGTTTGTTGGTTACTTCATTTGTTAGTTTGTTCGTTTGTTCGTTTGTTCGTTTGTTGGTTTGTTGGTTTGTTGGCTTATTGGTTTTTTGGTTTGTTGGTTACTTGGTTTGTTGGTTTGTTGGTTTGTTGGTTTGTTGGTTTGTTGACTTGTTGATTTGTTGGTTTGTTGGTTTGTTGATTTGTTGGTTTGTTGGTTTGTTGGTTTGTTGGTTTGTTGGTTTGTTGGTTTGTTGGTTTGTTGGTTTGTTGGTTTGTTGGTTTGTTGGTTTGTTGGTTTGTTGGTTTGTTGGTTTGTTGGTTTGTTGGTTTGTTGGTTTGTTGGTTTGACCGTTTGTTGGTTTGTTGGTTTGTTGGTTTCTTCATTTGTTAGTTTGTTCGTTTGTTCGTTTGTTCGTTTGTTCGTTTGTTGGTTTGTTGGTTTGTTGGCTTATTGGTTTTTTGGTTTGTTGGTTACTTGGTTTGTTGGTTTGTTGGTTTGTTGGTTTGTTGACTTGTTGATTTGTTGGTTTGTTGGTTTGTTGATTTGTTGGTTTGTTGGTTTGTTGGTTTGTTGGTTTGTTGGTTTGTTGGTTTGTTGGTTTGTTGGTTTGTTGGTTTGTTGGTTTGTTGGTTTGTTGGTTTGTTGGTTTGTTGGTTTGTTGGTTTGTTGGTTTGTTGGTTTTTTGGTTTGTTGGTTTGTTGGTTTGTTGATTTGTTGGTTACTTGGTTTGTTGGTTTGTTGGTTTGTTGGTTTGTTTGTTTGTTGGTTTGTTCGTTTGTTGGTTTGTTGGTTTGTTGGTTTGTTGGTTTGTTGGTTTGTTGGTTTGTTGGTTTGTTAGTTTGTTGGTTTGTTGGTTTGTTGGTTTGTTGGTTCGTGTTGGTTTGTTTGTTTGTTCGTTTGTTGGTTTGTTGGTTTGTTGGTTTGTTGGTTTGTTGGTTTGTTTGTTTGTTCGTTTGTTGGTTTTTTGGTTTGTTGTTTTGTTGGTTTGTTGGTTTGTTGGTTTGTTTGTTTGTTCGTTTGTTAGTTTGTTGGTTTATTGGCTTGTTGGTTTGTAGGTTTGTTGGCTTGTTGGTTTGTTGGTTTGTTCGTTTGTTGGTTTGTTGGTTTGTTGGTTTGTTGGTTTGTTGGTTTGTTGGTTTGTTGGTTTGTTCGTTTGTTGGTTTGTTCGTTTGTTCGTTTGTTGGTTTATTGGTTTGTTGGCTTGTTGGTTTGTTGGTTTGTTGGTTTGTTGACTTGTTGATTTGTTGGTTTGTTGGTTTGTTGGTTTGTTCGTTTGTTGGTTTGTTGTTTTGTTGGTTTGTTGGTTTGTTGGTTTGTTTGTTTGTTCGTTTGTTAGTTTGTTGGTTTATTGGTTTGTTGGTTTGTAGGTTTGTTGGTTTTTTGGTTTGTTGGTTTGTTGGTTTGTTGGCTTGTTGATTTGTTGGTTTGTCGGTTTCTTGGTTTGTTGGCTTGTTGGTTTGTTTGTTTGTTCGTTTGTTGGTTTGTTGGTTTGTTGGTTGATGGTTTGTTGGTTTGTTGGTTTGTTGGCTTGTTGGTTTGTTGGTTTGTTGGTTTATTGGTTTGTTGGTTTGTTGGTTTGTTTGTTTGTTCGTTTGTTGGTTTGTTGGTTTGTTGGTTGATGGTTTGTTGGTTTGTTGGTTTGTTGGCTTGTTGGTTTGTTGGTTTGTTGGTTTGTTGGTTTTTTGGTTTGTTGGTTTGTTTGTTTGTTCGTTTGTTGGTTTGTTGGTTTGTTGGTTGATGGTTTGTTGGTTTGTTGGTTTGTTGGCTTGTTGTTTTGTTGGTTTGTTGGTTTGTTGGTTTGTGTGTTTGTTCGTTTGTTGGTTTGTTGGTTTGTTGGTTTGTTGGTTTGTTGGCTTGTTGGTTTGTTGGTTTGTTGGCTTGTTGGTTTGTTGGTTTGTTCGTTTGTTGGTTTGTTGGTTTGTTGGTTTGTTCGTTTGTTGGTTTGTTCGTTTGTTCGGGTGTTGGTTTGTTGGTTTGTTGGCTTGTTGGTTTGTTGGTTTGTTGGTTACTTGGTTTGTTGGTTTGTTGGTTTGTTGGTTTGTTGGCTTGTTGGTTTGTTGGTTTGTTGGTTTTTTGGTTTGTTGGTTTGTTGGTTTGTTGGTTTGTTTGTTTGTTCGTTTGTTGGTTTGTTTGTTTGTTGGTTTGCTGGTTTGTTGGTTTGTAGGTTTGTTGGCTTGTTGTTTTGTTGGTTTCTTGGTTTGTTGGTTTGTTGGTTTGTTGGTTTGTTGGTTTGTTGGTTTGTTGTTTACTTGGTTTGTTGGTTTGTGGGTTTGTTGGTTTGTTTGTTTGTTGGTTTGTTCGTTTGTTGGTTTGCAGATTTGTTGGTTTGTTGTTTTGTTGGTTTGTTTGTTTGTTCCTATGTTGGTTTGTTGGTTTGTTGGCTTGTTGGTTTGTTGTTTTGGTTGCTTGTTGGTTTGTTGGTTTGTTGGCTTGTTGGTTTGTTGGGTTGTTGGTTACTTGGTTTGTTGGTTTGTTGGTTTGTTAGCTTGTTGGTTTGTTGGTTTGTTGGTTTTTTGGTTTGTTGGTTTGTTGGTTTGTTGGCTTGTTGATTTGTTGGTTTGTCGGTTTCTTGGTTTGTTGGCTTGTTGGTTTGTTGGTTTGTTCGTTTGTTGGTTTGTTGGTTTGTTGGTTTGTTTGTTTGTTGGTTTGTTCGTTTGTTGGTTTGTTGGTTACTTGGTTTGTTGGTTTGTTGGTTTGTTGGTTTGTTCGTTTGTTCGTTTGTTCGTTTGTTGGTTTGTTGGTTTGTTGGCTTGTTGGTTTGTTGGTTTGTTAGTTAGTTGGTTTGTTGGTTTGTTGGTTTGTTGGTTTGTTGGTTTGTTGGCTTGGTGGTTTGTTGGTTTGTTGTTTTGTTGGTTTGTTTGTTTGTTCGTTTGTTGGTTTGTTGGTTTGTTGGTTTGTTGGTTTATTGGTTTGTAGGTTTGTTGGTTTGTTGGCTTGTTGGTTTGTTGGTGTCTGGGTTTCTTGGTTTGTTGGTTTGTTGGTTTGTTGGTTTGTTGGTTTGTTGGTTTGTTGGTTTGTTCGTTTGTTGGTTTGATCGTTTGTTGGTTTGTTTGTTTGTTGGTTTGTTCGTTTGTTGGTTTGTTGGTTACTTGGTTAGTTGGTTTGTTGGTTTGTTGGTTTGTTGGTTTGTTCGTTTGTTGGTTTGTTGGTTTGTTGGTTTGTTGGTTTGTTCGTTTGTTTGTTTGTTCTTTTGTTCGTTTGTTGGTTTGTTGGTTTGTTTGCTTTTTGGTTTGTTGGTTTGTTGGTTACTACATTTGTTAGTTTGTTCGTTTGTTCGTTTGTTCGTTTGTTCGTTTGTTGGTTTGTTGGTTTGTTGGCTTATTGGTTTTTTGGTTTGTTGGTTACTTGGTTTGTTGGTTTGTTGGTTTGTTGGTTTGTTGACTTGTTGATTTGTTGGTTTGTTGGTTTGTTGATTTGTTGGTTTGTTGGTTTGTTGGTTTGTTGGTTTGTTGGTTTGTTGGTTTGTTGGTTTGTTGGTTTGTTGGTTTGTTGGTTTGTTGGTTTGTTGGTTTGTTGGTTTTTTGGTTTGTTGGTTTGACCGTTTGTTGGTTTGTTGGTTTGTTGGTTTCTTCATTTGTTAGTTTGTTCGTTTGTTCGTTTGTTCGTTTGTTCGTTTGTTGGTTTGTTGGTTTGTTGGCTTATTGGTTTTTTGGTTTGTTGGTTACTTGGTTTGTTGGTTTGTTGGTTTGTTGGTTTGTTGACTTGTTGATTTGTTGGTTTGTTGGTTTGTTGATTTGTTGGTTTGTTGGTTTGTTGGTTTGTTGGTTTGTTGGTTTGTTGGTTTGTTGGTTTGTTGGTTTGTTGGTTTGTTGGTTTGTTGGTTTGTTGGTTTGTTGGTTTGTTGGTTTGTTGGTTTGTTGGTTTGTTGGTTTTTTGGTTTGTTGGTTTGTTGGTTTGTTGATTTGTTGGTTACTTGGTTTGTTGGTTTGTTGGTTTGTTGGTTTGTTTGTTTGTTGGTTTGTTCGTTTGTTGGTTTGTTGGTTTGTTGGTTTGTTGGTTTGTTGGTTTGTTGGTTTGTTAGTTTGTTGGTTTGTTGGTTTGTTGGTTTGTTGGTTCGTGTTGGTTTGTTTGTTTGTTCGTTTGTTGGTTTGTTGGTTTGTTGGTTTGTTGGTTTGTTGGTTTGTTGGTTTGTTGGTTTGTTTGTTTGTTCGTTTGTTGGTTTTTTGGTTTGTTGTTTTGTTGGTTTGTTGGTTTGTTGGTTTGTTTGTTTGTTCGTTTGTTAGTTTGTTGGTTTATTGGCTTGTTGGTTTGTAGGTTTGTTGGCTTGTTGGTTTGTTGGTTTGTTCGTTTGTTGGTTTGTTGGTTTGTTGGTTTGTTGGTTTGTTGGTTTGTTGGTTTGTTGGTTTGTTCGTTTGTTGGTTTGTTCGTTTGTTCGTTTGTTGGTTTATTGGTTTGTTGGCTTGTTGGTTTGTTGGTTTGTTGGTTTGTTGACTTGTTGATTTGTTGGTTTGTTGGTTTGTTGGTTTGTTCGTTTGTTGGTTTGTTGTTTTGTTGGTTTGTTGGTTTGTTGGTTTGTTTGTTTGTTCGTTTGTTAGTTTGTTGGTTTATTGGCTTGTTGGTTTGTAGGTTTGTTGGTTTTTTGGTTTGTTGGTTTGTTGGTTTGTTGGCTTGTTGATTTGTTTGTTTTTCGGTTTCTTGGTTTGTTGGCTTGTTGGTTTGTTGGTTTGTTCGTTTGTTGGTTTGTTGGTTTGTTGGTTTGTTTGTTTGTTGGTTTGTTCGTTTGTTGGTTTGTTGGTTACTTGGTTTGTTGGTTTGTTGGTTTGTTGGTTTGTTCGTTTGTTCGTTTGTTCGTTTGTTGGTTTGTTGGTTTGTTGGCTTGTTGGTTTGTTGGTTTGTTAGTTACTTGGTTTGTTGGTTTGTTGGTTTGTTGGTTTGTTGGCTTGGTGGTTTGTTGGTTTGTTGTTTTGTTGGTTTGTTGGTTTGTTGGTTTGTTTGTTTGTTCGTTTGTTGGTTTGTTGGTTTGTTGGTTTGTTGGTTTATTGGTTTGTAGGTTTGTTGGTTTGTTGGCTTGTTGGTTTGTTGGTTTCTTGGTTTCTTGGTTTGTTGGTTTGTTGGTTTGTTGGTTTGTTGGTTTGTTGGTTTGTTGGTTTGTTCGTTTGTTGGTTTGATCGTTTGTTGGTTTGTTTGTTTGTTGGTTTGTTCGTTTGTTGGTTTGTTGGTTACTTGGTTAGTTGGTTTGTTGGTTTGTTGGTTTGTTGGTTTGTTCGTTTGTTGGTTTGTTGGTTTGTTGGTTTGTTGGTTTGTTCGGTTGTTTGTTTGTTCTTTTGTTCGTTTGTTGGTTTGTTGGTTTGTTTGCTTTTTGGTTTGTTGGTTTGTTGGTTACTTGGTTTGTTAGTTTGTTGGTTTGTTGGTTTGTTGGCTTGTTGGTTTGTTGGTTTGTTGGCTTGTTGGTTTGTTGGTTTGACCGTTTGTTGGTTTGTTGGTTTGTTGGTTTCTTCATTTGTTAGTTTGTTCGTTTGTTCGTTTGTTCGTTTGTTTGTTTGTTCGTTTGTTGGTTTGTTTGTTTGTTGGTTTGCTGGTTTGTTGGTTTGTAGGTTTGTTGGCTTGTTGTTTTGTTGGTTTCTTGGTTTGTTGGTTTGTTGGTTTGTTGGTTTGTTGGTTTGTTGGTTTGTTGTTTACTTGGTTTGTTGGTTTGTGGGTTTGTTGGTTTGTTTGTTTGTTGGTTTGTTCGTTTGTTGGTTTGCAGATTTGTTGGTTTGTTGTTTTGTTGGTTTGTTTGTTTGTTCCTATGTTGGTTTGTTGGTTTGTTGGCTTGTTGGTTTGTTGTTTTGGTTGCTTGTTGGTTTGTTGGTTTGTTGGCTTGTTGGTTTGTTGGGTTGTTGGTTACTTGGTTTGTTGGTTTGTTGGTTTGTTGGCTTGTTGGTTTGTTGGTTTGTTGGTTTTTTGGTTTGTTGGTTTGTTGGTTTGTTGGCTTGTTGATTTGTTGGTTTGTCGGTTTCTTGGTTTGTTGGCTTGTTGGTTTGTTGGTTTGTTCGTTTGTTGGTTTGTTGGTTTGTTGGTTTGTTTGTTTGTTGGTTTGTTCGTTTGTTGGTTTGTTGGTTACTTGGTTTGTTGGTTTGTTGGTTTGTTGGTTTGTTCGTTTGTTCGTTTGTTCGTTTGTTCGTTTGTTGGTTTGTTGGTTTGTTGGCTTGTTGGTTTGTTGGTTTGTTAGTTACTTGGTTTGTTGGTTTGTTGGTTTGTTGGTTTGTTGGCTTGGTGGTTTGTTGGTTTGTTGTTTTGTTGGTTTGTTGGTTTGTTGGTTTGTTTGTTTGTTCGTTTGTTGGTTTGTTGGTTTGTTGGTTTGTTGGTTTATTGGTTTGTAGGTTTGTTGGTTTGTTGGCTTGTTGGTTTGTTGGTTTCTTGGTTTCTTGGTTTGTTGGTTTGTTGGTTTGTTGGTTTGTTGGTTTGTTGGTTTGTTGGTTTGTTCGTTTGTTGGTTTGATCGTTTGTTGGTTTGTTTGTTTGTTGGTTTGTTCGTTTGTTGGTTTGTTGGTTACTTGGTTAGTTGGTTTGTTGGTTTGTTGGTTTGTTGGTTTGTTGGTTTGTTCGTTTGTTGGTTTGTTCGTTTGTTGGTTTGTTGGTTTGTTGGTTTGTTGGTTTGTTCGTTTGTTTGTTTGTTCTTTTGTTCGTTTGTTGGTTTGTTGGTTTGTTTGCTTTTTGGTTTGTTGGTTTGTTGGTTACTTGGTTTGTTAGTTTGTTGGTTTGTTGGTTTGTTGGCTTGTTGGTTTGTTGCTTTGTTGGCTTGTTGGTTTGTTGGTTTGACCGTTTGTTGGTTTGTTGGTTTGTTAGTTTGTTGGTTTGTTGGTTTGTTGGTTTGTTGGTTTGTTGGTTTTTTGGTTTGTTGGTTACTTGGTTTGTTGGTTTGTTGGTTTGTTGGTTTGTTGACTTGTTGATTTGTTGGTTTGTTGGTTTGTTGATTTGTTGGCTTATTGGTTTTTTGGTTTGTTGGTTACTTGGTTTGTTGGTTTGTTGGTTTGTTGGTTTGTTGACTTGTTGATTTGTTGGTTTGTTGGTTTGTTGATTTGTTGGTTTGTTGGTTTGTTGGTTTGTTGGTTTGTTGGTTTGTTCGTTTGTTGGTTTGTTCGTTTGTTCGTTTGTTGGTTTATTGGTTTGTTGGCTTGTTGGTTTGTTGGTTTGTTGGTTTGTTGACTTGTTGATTTGTTGGTTTGTTGGTTTGTTGGTTTGTTCGTTTGTTGGTTTGTTGTTTTGTTGGTTTGTTGGTTTGTTGGTTTGTTTGTTTGTTCGTTTGTTAGTTTGTTGGTTTATTGGCTTGTTGGTTTGTAGGTTTGTTGGTTTTTTGGTTTGTTGGTTTGTTGGTTTGTTGGTTTGTTGGTTTGTTGGTTTGTTTGTTTGTTCGTTTGTTGGTTTGTTCGTTTGTTCGTTTGTTGGTTTATTGGTTTGTTGGCTTGTTGGTTTGTTGGTTTGTTGGTTTGTTGACTTGTTGATTTGTTGGTTTGTTGGTTTGTTGGTTTGTTCGTTTGTTGGTTTGTTGTTTTGTTGGTTTGTTGGTTTGTTGGTTTGTTTGTTTGTTCGTTTGTTAGTTTGTTGGTTTATTGGCTTGTTGGTTTGTAGGTTTGTTGGTTTTTTGGTTTGTTGGTTTGTTGGTTTGTTGGTTTGTTGACTTGTTGATTTGTTGGTTTGTTGGTTTGTTGATTTGTTGGTTTGTTGGTTTGTTGGTTTGTTGGTTTGTTGGTTTGTTGGTTTTTTGGTTTGTTGGTTTGTTGGTTTGTGGGCTTGTTCGTTTGTTGGTTTGTTGGTTTGTTGGTTTGCTGGTTTGTTGGTTTGTTGGTTTGTTGGTTTGTTGGTTTGTTGGTTTGTTGGTTTGTTTGTTTGTTCGTTTGTTAGTTTGTCGGTTTATTGGCTTGTTGGTTTGTAGGTTTGTTGGCTTTTTGGTTTGTTGGTTTGTTCCTTTTGTTAGTTTGTTGGTTTGTTGGTTTGTTGGTTTGTTCGTTTGTTGGTTTGTTCGTTTGTTCGTTTGTTGGTTTATTGGTTTGTTGGCTTGTTGGTTTGTTGGTTTGTTGGTTACTTGGTTTGTTGGTTTGTTGGTTTGTTGTCTTCTTGGTTTGTTGGTTTGTTGGTTTGTTGGTTTTTTGGTTTGTTGGTTTGTTTGTTTGTTCGTTTGTTGGTTTGTTGGTTTGTTGGTTTGTTGGTTGATGGTTTGTTGATTTGTTTGTTTGTTGGTTTGTTGGCTTGTTGGTTTGTTGGTTTGTTGGTTTGTTGGTTTTTTGGTTTGTTGGTTTGTTTGTTTGTTCGTTAATTGGTTTGTTGGTTTGTTGGTTTGTTGGTTGATGGTTTGTTGGTTTGTTGGTTTGTTGGCTTGTTGTTTTGTTGGTTTGTTGGTTTGTTGGTTTGTGTGTTTGTTCGTTTGTTGGTTTGTTGGTTTGTTGGCTTGTTGGTTTGTTGGTTTGTTGGCTTGTTGGTTTGTTGGTTTGTTGGTTTGTTGGTTTGTTGGTTTGTTCGTTTGTTGGTTTGTTCGTTTGTTCGGGTGTTGGTTTGTTGGCTTGTTGGTTTGTTGGTTTGTTGGTTACTTGGTTTGTTGGTTTGTTGGTTTGTTGGTTTGTTGGCTTGTTGGTTTGTTGGCTTGTTGTTTTGTTGGTTTCTAGGTTTGTTGGTATGTTGGTTTGTTGGTTTGTTGTTTACTTGGTTTGTTGGTTTGTGGGTTTGTTGGTTTGTTTGTTTGTTGGTTTGTTCGTTTGTTGGTTTGCTGATTTGTTGGTTTGTTGTTTTGTTGATTTGTTTGTTTGTTCCTATGTTGGTTTGTTGGTTTGTTGGCTTGTTGGTTTGTTGTTTTGGTTGCTTGTTGGTTTGTTGGTTTGTTGGCTTGTTGGTTTGTTGGTTTGTTGGTTACTTAGTTTGTTGGTTTGTTGGTTTGTTGGCTTGTTGGTTTGTTGGTTTGTTGGTTTTTTGGTTTGTTGGTTTGTTGGTTTGTTGGCTTGTTGATTTGTTGGTTTGTCGGTTTCTTGGTTTGTTGGCTTGTTGGTTTGTTGGTTTGTTCGTTTGTTGGTTTGTCCGTTTGTTGGTTTGTTTGTTTGTTGGTTTGTTCGTTTGTTGGTTTGTTGGTTACTTGGTTTGTTGGTTTGTTGATTTGTTGGTTTGTTCGTTTGTTCGTTTGTTCGTTTGTTGGCTTGTTGGTTTGTTGGTTTGTTGGTTACTTGGTTTGTTGGTTTGTTGGTTTGTTGGCTTGGTGGTTTGTTGGTTTGTTGTTTTGTTGGTTTGTTGGTTCGTTGGTTTGTTTGTTTGTTCGTTTGTTCGTTTGTTCGTTTGTTGGTTTGTTGGTTTGTTGGTTTGTAGGTTTGTTGGTTTGTTGGCTTGTTGGTTTGTTGGTTTCTTGGTTTCTTGGTTTGTTGATTTGTTGGTTTGTTGGTTTGTTGGTTTGTTGGTTTGTTCGTTTGTTGGTTTGATCGTTTGTTGGTTTGTTTGTTTGTTGGTTTGTTCGTTTGTTGGTTTGTTGGTTACTTGGTTTGTTGGTTTGTTGGTTTGTTGGTTTTTTCGTTTGTTGGTTTGTTGGTTTGTTGGTTTGTTCGTTTGTTTGTTTGTTCTTTCGTTCGTTTGTTGGTTTGTTGGTTTGTTGGCTTTTTGGTTTGTTGGTTTGTTGGTTACTTGGTTTGTTGGTTTGTTGGTTTGTTGGTTTGTTGGCTTGTTGGTTTGTTGGTTTGTTGGCTTGTTGGTTTGTTGGTTTGTTCGTTTGTTGGTTTGTTGGTTTGTTGGTTTGTTCGTTTGTTTGTTTGTTCGTTTGTTCGTTTGTTCGTTTGTTCGTTTCTTCGTTTGTTCGTTTGTTCGTTTGTTGGTTTGTTGGTTTGTTGGCTTATTGGTTTTTTGGTTTGTTGGTTACTTGGTTTGTTGGTTTGTTGGTTTGTTGGTTTGTTGCCTTGTTGGTTTGTTGGTTTGTTGGTTTGTTGGTTTGTTGGTTTGTTGGTTTATTGGCTTGTTGGTTTGTAGGTTTGTTGGTTTTTTGGTTTGTTGGTTTGTTGGTTTGTTGGTTTGTTGACTTGTTGATTTGTTGGTTTGTTGGTTTGTTGATTTGTTGGTTTGTTGGTTTGTTGGTTTGTTGGTTTGTTGGTTTGTTGGTTTTTTGGTTTGTTGGTTTGTTGGTTTGTGGGCTTGTTCGTTTGTTGGTTTGTTGGTTTGTTGGTTTGCTGGTTTGTTGGTTTGTTGGTTTGTTGGTTTGTTGGTTTGTTGGTTTGTTGGTTTGTTTGTTTGTTCGTTTGTTAGTTTGTCGGTTTATTGGCTTGTTGGTTTGTAGGTTTGTTGGCTTTTTGGTTTGTTGGTTTGTTCCTTTTGTTAGTTTGTTGGTTTGTTGGTTTGTTGGTTTGTTCGTTTGTTGGTTTGTTCGTTTGTTCGTTTGTTGGTTTATTGGTTTGTTGGCTTGTTGGTTTGTTGGTTTGTTGGTTACTTGGTTTGTTGGTTTGTTGGTTTGTTGTCTTCTTGGTTTGTTGGTTTGTTGGTTTGTTGGTTTTTTGGTTTGTTGGTTTGTTTGTTTGTTCGTTTGTTGGTTTGTTGGTTTGTTGGTTTGTTGGTTGATGGTTTGTTGATTTGTTTGTTTGTTGGTTTGTTGGCTTGTTGGTTTGTTGGTTTGTTGGTTTGTTGGTTTTTTGGTTTGTTGGTTTGTTTGTTTGTTCGTTAATTGGTTTGTTGGTTTGTTGGTTTGTTGGTTGATGGTTTGTTGGTTTGTTGGTTTGTTGGCTTGTTGTTTTGTTGGTTTGTTGGTTTGTTGGTTTGTTGGTTTGTGTGTTTGTTCGTTTGTTGGTTTGTTGGTTTGTTGGCTTGTTGGTTTGTTGGTTTGTTGGCTTGTTGGTTTGTTGGTTTGTTGGTTTGTTGGTTTGTTGGTTTGTTCGTTTGTTGGTTTGTTCGTTTGTTCGGGTGTTGGTTTGTTGGCTTGTTGGTTTGTTGGTTTGTTGGTTACTTGGTTTGTTGGTTTGTTGGTTTGTTGGTTTGTTGGCTTGTTGGTTTGTTGGCTTGTTGTTTTGTTGGTTTCTAGGTTTGTTGGTATGTTGGTTTGTTGGTTTGTTGTTTACTTGGTTTGTTGGTTTGTGGGTTTGTTGGTTTGTTTGTTTGTTGGTTTGTTCGTTTGTTGGTTTGCTGATTTGTTGGTTTGTTGTTTTGTTGATTTGTTTGTTTGTTCCTATGTTGGTTTGTTGGTTTGTTGGCTTGTTGGTTTGTTGTTTTGGTTGCTTGTTGGTTTGTTGGTTTGTTGGCTTGTTGGTTTGTTGGTTTGTTGGTTACTTAGTTTGTTGGTTTGTTGGTTTGTTGGCTTGTTGGTTTGTTGGTTTGTTGGTTTTTTGGTTTGTTGGTTTGTTGGTTTGTTGGCTTGTTGATTTGTTGGTTTGTCGGTTTCTTGGTTTGTTGGCTTGTTGGTTTGTTGGTTTGTTCGTTTGTTGGTTTGTCCGTTTGTTGGTTTGTTTGTTTGTTGGTTTGTTCGTTTGTTGGTTTGTTGGTTACTTGGTTTGTTGGTTTGTTGATTTGTTGGTTTGTTCGTTTGTTCGTTTGTTCGTTTGTTGGCTTGTTGGTTTGTTGGTTTGTTGGTTACTTGGTTTGTTGGTTTGTTGGTTTGTTGGCTTGGTGGTTTGTTGGTTTGTTGTTTTGTTGGTTTGTTGGTTCGTTGGTTTGTTTGTTTGTTCGTTTGTTCGTTTGTTGGTTTGTTGGTTTGTTGGTTTGTAGGTTTGTTGGTTTGTTGGCTTGTTGGTTTGTTGGTTTCTTGGTTTCTTGGTTTGTTGATTTGTTGGTTTGTTGGTTTGTTGGTTTGTTGGTTTGTTCGTTTGTTGGTTTGATCGTTTGTTGGTTTGTTTGTTTGTTGGTTTGTTCGTTTGTTGGTTTGTTGGTTACTTGGTTTGTTGGTTTGTTGGTTTGTTGGTTTTTTCGTTTGTTGGTTTGTTGGTTTGTTGGTTTGTTCGTTTGTTTGTTTGTTCTTTCGTTCGTTTGTTGGTTTGTTGGTTTGTTGGCTTTTTGGTTTGTTGGTTTGTTGGTTACTTGGTTTGTTGGTTTGTTGGTTTGTTGGTTTGTTGGCTTGTTGGTTTGTTGGTTTGTTGGCTTGTTGGTTTGTTGGTTTGTTCGTTTGTTGGTTTGTTGGTTTGTTGGTTTGTTCGTTTGTTTGTTTGTTCGTTTGTTCGTTTGTTCGTTTGTTCGTTTCTTCGTTTGTTCGTTTGTTCGTTTGTTGGTTTGTTGGTTTGTTGGCTTATTGGTTTTTTGGTTTGTTGGTTACTTGGTTTGTTGGTTTGTTGGTTTGTTGGTTTGTTGCCTTGTTGGTTTGTTGGTTTGTTGGTTTGTTGGTTTGTTGGTTTGTTGGTTTGTTGGTTTGTTGGTTTGTTGGTTTGTTGGTTTGTTGGTTTGTTGGTTTGTTGGTTTGTTGGCTTGTTGGTTTTTTGGTTTGTTGGTTTGTTGGATTGTTGGTTTGTTGGTTACTTGGTTTGTTGGTTTGTTGGTTTGTTGGTTTGTTTGTTTGTTCGTTTGTTGGTTTGTTGGTTTGTTGGTTTGTTGGTTTGTTGGTTTGTTGGTTTGTTGGTTTGTTTGTTTGTTCGTTTGTTGATTTGTTGGTTTGTTGGTTTGTTGGTTTGTTGGTTTGTTTGTTTGTTCGTTTGTTAGTTTGTTGGTTTATTGGCTTATTGGTTTGTAGGTTTGTTGGCTTGTTGGTTTGTTGGTTTGTTCGTTTGTTGGTTTGTTGGTTTGTTGGTTTGTTGGTTTGTTGGTTTGTTCGTTTGTTGGTTTGTTCGTTTGTTCGTTTGTTGGTTTATTGGTTTGTTGGCTTGTTGGTTTGTTGGTTTGTTGGTTACTTGGTTTGTTGGTTTGTTGGTTTGTTGGTTTGTTGGTTTGTTGGTTTGTTGGTTTGTTGGTTTTTTGGTTTGTTGGTTTGTTGGTTTGTTGGTTTGTTTGTTTGTTCGTTTGTTGGTTTGTTGGTTTGTTGGTTTTTTTGGTTGATGGTTTGTTGGTTTGTTGGTTTGTTGGCTTGTTGGTTTGTTGGTTTGTTGGTTTCTTGGTTTGTTGGTTTGTTGGTTTGTTCGTTTGTTGGTTTGTTGGTTAGTTGGTTTGTTGCCTTGTTGGTGTGTTGGTGTGTTGGTTTCTTGGTTTGTTGGTTTGTTGGTTTGTTGGTTTGTTTGTTTGTTGGTTTGGTCGTTTGTTGGTTTGTTGGTTTGTTGGCTTGTTGGTTTGTTGGTTTGTTGGCTTGTTGGTTTGTTGGTTTGTTGGTTTGTTGGTTTATTTGTTTGTTCGTTTGTTGGTTTGTTGGTTTGTTGGTTTGTTGGCTTGTTGGTTTGTTGGTTTGTTCGTTTGTTGGTTTGTTGGTTTGTTGGTATGTCCGTTTGTTGGTTTGTTCGTTTGTTTATTTGTTGGTTTATTGGCTTGTTGGTTTGTTGGTTTGTTTGTTTGTTGGTTTGTTTGGTTGTTCGTTTGTTGGTTTGTTGGTTTATTGGTTCGTTGGTTTGTTGGTTTGTTGGTTTGTTGGTTTGTTGGTTTGTTGGTTTGTTGGTTTGTTGGTTACTCGGTTTGTTAGTTTGTTGGTTTGTTGGTTTGTTGGTTTGTTGGTTTGTTCGTTTGTTGGTTTGTTGGTTTGTTGGTTTATTGGTTTGTTGGTTTGTTAGTTTGTTCGTTTGTTGGTTTGTTGGTTTGTTGGTTTGTTGGTTTGTTGGCTTGTTGGTTTGTTGGATTGTTGGCTTGTTGGTTTGTTGGTTTGTTGGTTTGTTGGTTTGTTTGTTTGTAAGTTTGTTCGTTTGTTGGTTTGTTGGTTTGTTGGCTTGTTGGTTTGTGGTTTGTTGGTTTTTTGGTTTGTTGGTTTGTTGGTTTGTTTGTTTGTTCGTTTGATGGTTTGTTGGTTTATTGGCTTGTTGGTTTGTAGGTTTGTTGGCTTGTTGGTTTGTTGGTTTGTTCGTTTGTTGGTTTGTTGGTTTGTTGGTTTGTTGGTTTGTTCGTTTGTTGGTTTGTTCGTTTGTTCGTTTGTTGGTTTATTGGTTTGTTGGCTTGTTGGTTTGTTGGTTTGTTGGTTACTTGGTTTGTTGGTTTGTTGGTTTGTTGGTTTGTTGGTTTGTTGGTTTGTTGGTTTGTTGGTTTTTTGGTTTGTTGGTTTGTTGGTTTGTTTGTTTGTTCGTTTGTTGGTTTGTTGGTTTGTTGGTTTTTTTGGTTGATGGTTTGTTGGTTTGTTGGTTTGTTGACTTGTTGGTTTGTTGGTTTGTTGGTTTCTTGGTTTGTTGGTTTGTTGGTTTGTTCGTTTGTTGGTTTGTTGGTTAGTTGGTTTGTTGCCTTGTTGGTGTGTTGGTGTGTTGGTTTCTTGGTTTGTTGGTTTGTTGGTTTGTTGGTTTGTTTGTTTGTTGGTTTGGTCGTTTGTTGGTTTGTTGGTTTGTTGGCTTGTTGGTTTGTTGGTTTGTTGGCTTGTTGGTTTGTTGGTTTGTTGGTTTGTTGGTTTATTTGTTTGTTCGTTTGTTGGTTTGTTGGTTTGTTGGTTTGTTGGCTTGTTGGTTTGTTGGTTTGTTCGTTTGTTGGTTTGTTGGTTTGTTGGTTTGTCCGTTTGTTGGTTTGTTCGTTTGTTTATTTGTTGGTTTATTGGCTTGTTGGTTTGTTGGTTTGTTTGTTTGTTGGTTTGTTTGGTTGTTCGTTTGTTGGTTTGTTGGTTTATTGGTTTGTTGGCTTGTTGGTTTGTTGGTTTGTTGGTTTGTTGGTTTGTTGGTTTGTCGGTTTGTTGGTTTGTTGGTTACTCGGTTTGTTAGTTTGTTGGTTTGTTGGTTTGTTGGTTTGTTGGTTTGTTCGTTTGTTGGTTTGTTGGTTTGTTGGTTTATTGGTTTGTTGGTTTGTTTGTTTGTTCGTTTGTTGGTTTGTTGGTTTGTTGGTTTGTTGGCTTGTTGGTTTGTTGGATTGTTGGCTTGTTGGTTTGTTGGTTTGTTGGTTTGTTGGTTTGTTTGTTTGTAAGTTTGTTCGTTTGTTGGTTTGTTGGTTTGTTGGCTTGTTGGTTTGTGGTTTGTTGGTTTTTTGGTTTGTTGGTTTGTTGGTTTGTTTGTTTGTTCGTTTGATGGTTTGTTGGTTTTTTGGTTTGTTGGTGTGTTAGTTTGTTAGTTTGTTTGTTTGTTGGCTTGTTGGTTTGTTGGCTTCTTGGTTTCTTGGTTTGTTAGTTTGTTGGTTTGTTGGTTTGTTCGTTTGTTAGTTTGTTCGTTTGTTGGTTTGTTTGTTTGTTGGTTTTGTTCGTTTGTTGGTTTGTTGGTTACTTGGTTTGTTGGTTTGTTGGTTTGTTGGTTTGTTTGTTTGTTCCTTTGTTCGTTTGTAGGTTTGTTTGTTTGTTCCTATGTTGGTTTGTTGGTTTGTTGGCTTGTTGGTTTGTTGTTTTTGTTGCTTGTTGGTTTGTTGGTTTGTTGGCTTGTTGGTTTGTTGGTTTGTTGGTTACTTAGTTTGTTGGTTTGTTGGTTTGTTGGCTTGTTGGTTTGTTGGTTTGTTGGTTTTTTGGTTTGTTGGTTTGTTGGTTTGTTGGCTTGTTGATTTGTTGGTTTGTCGGTTTCTTGGTTTGTTGGCTTGTTGGTTTGGTGGTTTGTTCGTTTGTTGGTTTGTCCGTTTGTTGGTTTGTTTGTTTGTTGGTTTGTTCGTTTGTTGGTTTGTTGGTTACTTGGTTTGTTGGTTTGTTGATTTGTTGGTTTGTTCGTTTGTTCGTTTGTTCGTTTGTTGGCTTGTTGGTTTGTTGGTTTGTTGGTTACTTGGTTTGTTGGTTTGTTGGTTTGCTGGCTTGGTGGTTTGTTGGGTTGTTGTTTTGTTGGTTTGTTGGTTTGTTGGTTTGGTTGTTTGTTCGTTTGTTGGTTTGTTGGTTTGTTGGTTTGTAGGTTTATTGGTTTGTTGGCTTGTTGGTTTCTTGGTTTCTTGGTTTGTTGGTTTGTTGGTTTGTTGGGTTGTTGGTTTGTTGGTTTGTTTGTTTGTTGGTTTGATCGTTTGTTGGTTTGTTTGTTTGTTGGTTTGTCCGTTTGTTGGTTTGTTGGTTACTTGGTTTGTTGGTTTGTTGGTTTGTTCGTTTGTTGGTTTGTTCGTTTGTTGGTTTGTTGGTTTATTGGTTTGTTCGTTTGTTTGTTTCTTCTTTTGTTCGTTTGTTGGTTTGTTGGTTTGTTGGCTTTTTGGTTTGTTGGTTTGTTGGTTACTTGGTTTGTTGGTTTGTTGGTTTCTTGGTTTGTTGGCTTGTTGGTTTGTTGGTTTGTTGGCTTGTTGGTTTGCTGGTTTGTTCGTTTGTTGGTTTGTTGGTTTGTTGGTTTGTTCGTTTGTTTGTTTGTTTGTTTGTTCGTTTGTTCGTTTGTTCGTTTGTTCGTTTGTTCGTTTGTTCGTTTGTTAGTTTGTTCGTTTGTTCGTTTGTTCGTTTGTTGGTTTGTTGGTTTGTTGGCTTATTGGTTTTTTGGTTTGTTGGTTACTTGGTTTGTTGGTTTGTTGGTTTGTTGGTTTGTTGCCTTGTTGGTTTGTTGGTTTGTTGGTTTGTTGGTTTATTGGTTTGTTGGTTTGTTTGTTTGTTGGTTTGTTGGTTTGTTGCTTTGTTGGTTTGTTGGTTTGTTGGTTTGTTGGCTTGTTGGTTTTTTGGTTTGTTGGTTTGTTGGTTTTTTGGTTTGTTGGTTACTTGGTTTGTTGGTTTGTTGGTTTGTTGGTTTGTTTGTTTGTTGGTTTGTTCGTTTGTTGGTTTGTTGGTTTGTTGGTTTGTTGGTTTGTTGGTTTGTTGGTTTGTTGGTTTGTTGGTTTGTTGGTTTGTTTGTTTGTTCGTTTGTTGGTTTGTTTGTTTGTTGGTTTGTTGGTTTGTTGGTTTGTTGGTTTGTTTGTTTGTTCGTTTGTTGATTTGTTGGTTTGTTGGTTTGTTGGTTTGTTTGTTTGTTCGTTTGTTAGTTTGTTGGTTTATTGGCTTGTTGGTTTGTAGGTTTGTTGGCTTGTTAGTTTGTTGGTTTGTTCGTTTGTTGGTTTGTTGGTTTGTTGGTTTGTTGGTTTGTTCGTTTGTTGGTTTGTTCGTTTGTTCGTTTGTTGGTTTATTGGTTTGTTGGCTTGTTGGTTTGTTGGTTTGTTGGTTACTTGGTTTGTTGGTTTGTTGGCTTGTTGGTTTGTTGGTTTGTTGGTTTTTTGGTTTGTTGGTTTGTTGGTTTGTTTGTTTGTTCGTTTGTTGGTTTGTTGGTTTGTTGGTTTGTTGGTTGACGGTTTGTTGGTTTGTTGGCTTGTTGGTTTGTTGGTTTGTTGGTTTCTTGGTTTGTTGGTTTGTTGGTTTGTTCGTTTGTTGGTTTGTTGGTTAGTTGGTTTGTTGCCTTGTTGGTGTGTTGGTGTGTTGGTTTCTTGGTTTGTTGGTTTGTTGGTTTGTTGGTTTGTTTGTTTGTTGGTTTGGTCGTTTGTTGGTTTGTTGGTTTGTTGGCTTGTTGGTTTGTTGGTTTGTTGGCTTGTTGGTTTGTTGGTTTGTTGGTTTGTTGGTTTATTTGTTTGTTCGTTTGTTGGTTTGTTGGTTTGTTGGTTTGTTGGCTTGTTGGTTTGTTGGTTTGTTCGTTTGTTGGTTTGTTGGTTTGTTGGTTTGTCCGTTTGTTGGTTTGTTCATTTGTTTATTTGTTGGTTTATTGGCATGTTGGTTTGTCGGTTTGTTTGTTTGTTGGTTTGTTTGGTTGTTCGTTTGTTCGTTTGTTGGTTTGTTGGTTTGTTGGTTTGTTGGTTTGTTGGTTTGTTGGTTTGTTGGTTTGTTGGTTTGTTGGTTTGTTGGTTTGTTGGTTTGTTGGTTTGTTGGTTTGTTGGTTTGTTGGTTACTCGGTTTGTTAGTTTGTTGGTTTGTTGGTTTGTTGGTTTGTTGGTTTGTTCGTTTGTTGGTTTGTTGGTTTGTTGGTTTATTGGTTTGTTGGTTTGTTTGTTTGTTCGTTTGTTGGTTTGTTGGTTTGTTGGTTTGTTGGCTTGTTGGTTTGTTGGATTGTTGGCTTGTTGGTTTGTTGGTTTGTTGGTTTGTTGGTTTGTTTGTTTGTAAGTTTGTTAGTTTGTTGGTTTGTTGGTTTGTTGGCTTGTTGGTTTGTGGTTTGTTGGTTTTTTGGTTTGTTGGTTTGTTGGTTTGTTTGTTTGTTCGTTTGTTGGTTTGTTGGTTTTTTGGTTTGTTGGTGTGTTAGTTTGTTGGTTTGTTTGTTTGTTGGCTTGTTGGTTTGTTGGCTTCTTGGTTTCTTGGTTTGTTAGTTTGTTGGTTTGTTGGTTTGTTCGTTTGTTGGTTTGTTCGTTTGTTGGTTTGTTTGTTTGTTGGTTTTGTTCGTTTGTTGGTTTGTTGGTTACTTGGTTTGTTGGTTTGTTGGTTTGTTGGTTTGTTTGTTTGTTCGTTTGTTCGTTTGTAGGTTTGTATGTTTGTTGGTTTGTTGGTTTGTTGGTTTGTTAATTTTTTGTTTGTTCGTTTGTTCGTTTGTTCGTTTGTTCGTTTGTTGGTTTGTTGGTTTGTTGGCTTGTTGGTTTGTTGGTTTGTTGGTTACTTGGTTTGTTGGTTTGTTGGTTTGTTGGTTTGTTGGTTTGTTGGTGTGTTCGTTTGTTGGTTTGTTCGTTTGTTGGGTTGTTGGTTTGTTCGTTTGTTTGTTTGTTCGTCTGTTCGTCTGTTGGTTTGTTGGTTTGTTGGCTTGTAGGTTTGTTGGTTTGTTGGTTACTTGGTTTGTTGGTTTGTTGGTTTGTTGTTTTGTTGGCTTGTTGGTTTGTTGGTTTGTTGGCTTATTGGTTTGTTGGTTTGTTGGTTTGTTGGTTTGTTGGTTTGTTGGTTTGTTGGTTTGTTGGTTTGTTGGTTTGTTCGTTTGTTTGCTTGTTCATTTGTTCGTTTGTTGGTTTGTTGGTTTGTTGGCTTGTTGGTTTGTTGGTTTGTTGGTTTGTTGGTTACTTGGTTTGTTGGTTTGTTGGTTTGTTGGTTTGTTGGTTTCTTGGTTTGTTGGTTTGTTGGTTTGTTGGTTTGTTGGTTTATTGGTTTGTTGGTTTGTTGGTTTGTCTGTTTCTTGGTTTGTTGGTTTCTTGGTTTTTTTGGTTTGTTGGTTTCTTGGTTTGTTGGTTACTTGGTTTGTTGGTTTGGTGGTTTGTTCGTTTGTTGGTTTGTTCGTTTGTTCGTTTGTTGGTTTGTTTGTTTGTTCGTTTGTTCGTTTGTTCGTTTGTTGGTTTGTTGGTTTGTTGGCTTGTTGGTTTGTTGGTTTGTTGGTTACTTGGTTTGTTGGTTTGTTGGTTTGTTGGTTTGTTGACTTGCTGGTTTGTTGGTTTGTTGGTTTATTGGTTTGTTGGTTTGTTGGTTTGTTGGTTTGTTGGTTTGTTGGTTTGTTGGTTTGTTGGTTTGTTGGTCTGTTGGTTTGTTGGTTTGTTGGTTTTTTGGTTTGTTGGTTTGTAGGTTTGTTGGTTTGTTGGTTTGTTGGTTACTTGGTTTGTTTGTTTGTTCGTTTGTTCGTTTGTTCGTTTGTTCGTTTGTTCGTTTGTTCGTTTGTTCGTTTGTTGGTTTGTTTGTTTGTTGGTTTGTTCGTTTGTTGGTTTGTTGGTTACTTGGTTTGTTGGTTTGTTGGTTTGTTCGTTTGTTGGTTTGTTCGTTTGTTGGTTTGTTGGTTTGTTGGTTTGTTTGTTTTTTTGTTTGTTCGTTTGTTCGTTTGTTGGTTTGTTGGTTTGTTGGCTTTTTGGTTTGTTGGTTTGTTGGTTACTTGGTTTGTTCGTTTGTTGGTTTGTTGGTTTGTTGGCTTGTTGGTTTGTTGGTTTGTTGGCTTGTTTGTTCGTTGGTTTGTTCGTTTGTTGGTTTGTTGGTTTGTTGGTTTGTTCATTTGTTTGTTTGTTCGTTTGTTCGTTTGTTGGTTTGTTGGTTTGTTGGCTTGTTGGATTGTTGGTTTGTTGGTTACTTGATTTGTTGGTTTGTTGGTTTGTTGGTTTGTTGACTTATTGGTTTGTTGGTTTGTTGGTTTATTGGTTTGTTGGTTTGTTGGTTTGTTGGTTTGTTGGTTTGTTGGTTTGTTGGTTTGTTGGTTTGTTGGTTTGTTCGTTTGTTGGTTTGTTGGTTTGTTGGTTTGTTGGTTTGTTGGTTTGTTCATTACTTGGTTTGTTGGTTTGTTGGTTTGTTCGTTTGTTGGTTTGTTCGTTTGTTGGTTTGTTGGTTTGGTGGTTTGTTTGTTTTTTTGTTTGTTCGTTTGTTCGTTTGTTGGTTTGTTGGTTTGTTGGCTTTTTGGTTTGTTGGTTTGTTGGTTTCTTGTTTTTTTTGGTTTGTTGGTTTCTTGGTTTGTTGGTTACTTGGTTTGTTGGTGTGGTGGTTTGTTCGTTTGTTGGTTTGTTCGTTTGTTCGTTTGTTGGTTTGTTTGTTTGTTCGTTTGTTCGTTTGTTCGTTTGTTCGTTTGTTGGTTTGTTGGTTTGTTGGCTTGTTGGTTTGTTGGTTTGTTGGTTACTTGGTTTGTTGGTTTGTTGGTTTGTTGGTTTGTTGACTTGCTGGTTTGTTGGTTTGTTGGTTTATTGGTTTGTTGGTTTGTTGGTTTGTTGGTTTGTTGGTTTGTTGGTTTGTTGGTTTGTTGGTTTGTTGGTCTGTTGGTTTGTTGGTTTGTTGGTTTTTTGGTTTGTTGGTTTGTAGGTTTGTTGGTTTGTTGGTTTGTTGGTTACTTGGTTTGTTTGTTTGTTCGTTTGTTCGTTTGTTCGTTTGTTCGTTTGTTCGTTTGTTCGTTTGTTGGTTTGTTTGTTTGTTCGTTTGTTCGTTTGTTCGTTTGTTGGTTTGTTGGTTTGTTGGCTTGTTGGTTTGTTGGTTTGTTGGTTACTTGGTTTGTTGGTTTGTTGGTTTGTTGGTTTGTTGGTTTGTTGACTTGCTGGTTTGTTGGTTTGTTGGTTTATTGGTTTGTTGGTTTGTTGGTTTGTTGGTTTGTTGGTTTGTTGGTTTGTTGGTTTGTTGGTTTGTTGGTCTGTTGGTTTGTTGGTTTGTTGGTTTTTTGGTTTGTTGGTTTGTAGGTTTGTTGGTTTGTTGGTTTGTTGGTTACTTGGTTTGTTTGTTTGTTCGTTTGTTCGTTTGTTCGTTTGTTCGTTTGTTCGTTTGTTCGTTTGTTCGTTTGTTCGTTTGTTGGTTTGTTTGTTTGTTGGTTTGTTCGTTTGTTGGTTTGTTGGTTACTTGGTTTGTTGGTTTGTTGGTTTGTTCGTTTGTTGGTTTGTTCGTTTGTTGGTTTGTTGGTTTGTTGGTTTGTTTGTTTTTTTGTTTGTTCGTTTGTTCGTTTGTTGGTTTGTTGGTTTGTTGGCTTTTTGGTTTGTTGGTTTGTTGGTTACTTGGTTTGTTCGTTTGTTGGTTTGTTGGTTTGTTGGCTTGTTGGTTTGTTGGTTTGTTGGCTTGTTTGTTCGTTGGTTTGTTCGTTTGTTGGTTTGTTGATTTGTTGGTTTGTTCATTTGTTTGTTTGTTCGTTTGTTCATTTGTTGGTTTGTTGGTTTGTTGGCTTGTTGGATTGTTGGTTTGTTGGTTACTTGATTTGTTGGTTTGTTGGTTTGTTGGTTTGTTGACTTATTGGTTTGTTGGTTTGTTGGTTTATTGGTTTGTTGGTTTGTTGGTTTGTTGGTTTGTTAGTTTGTTGGTTTGTTGGTTTGTTGGTTTGTTGGTTTGTTCGTTTGTTGGTTTGTTGGTTTGTTGGTTTATTGGTTTGTTGGTTTGTTGGTTTTTTGGTTTGTTTGTTTGTTCGTTTGTTGGTTTGTTGGTTTATTGGCTTGTTGGTTTGTAGGTTTGTTGGCTTGTTGGTTTGTTGGTTTGTTCGTTTGTTGGTTTGTTGGTTTGTTGGTTTGTTGGTTTGTTCGTTTGTTGGTTTGTTCTTTTGTTCGTTTGTTGGTTTATTGGTTTGTTGGCTTGTTGGTTTGTTGGTTTGTTGGTTACTTGGTTTGTTGGTTTGTTGGTTTGTTGGCTTGTTGGCTTGTTGGTTTGTTGGTTTGTTGGTTTGTTGGTTTGTTGGTTTTTTGGTTTGTTGGTTTCTTTGTTTGTTCGTTTGTTGGTTTGTTGGTTTGTTGGTTTGTTGGTTTGTTGGTTGATGGTTTGTTGGTTTGTTGGTTTGTTGGCTTGTTGGTTTGTTGGTTTGTTGGTTTGTTGGTTTTTTGGTTTGTTGGTTTGTTCGTTTGTTCGTTTGTTGGTTTGTTGGTTTGTTGGTTTGTTGGTTTGTTGGTTTGTTGGTTGGTGGTTTGTTGGTTTGTTGGTTTGTTGGCTTGTTGGTTTGTTGGTTTGTTGGTTTGTTGGTTTGTTGGTTTGTGTGTTTGTTCGTTCGTTGGTTTGTTGGTTTGTTGGCTTGTTGGTTTGTTGGTTTGTTGGCTTGTTGGTTTGTTGGTTTGTTCGTTTTTTGGTTTGTTTGTTTGTTGGTTTGTTCGTTTGTTGGTTTGTTCATTTGTGCGTTTGTTGGTTTGTTGGTTTGTTGGCTTGTTATTTTGTTGGTTTGTTGGTTACTTGGTTTGTTGGTTTGTTGGTTTGTTGGTTTGTTGGCTTGTTGGTTTGTTGGTTTGTTGGTTTTTTGGTTTGTTGGTTTGTTGGTTTGTTTGTTTGTTGGTTTGTTGGTTTGCTGGTTTGTTGGTTTGTAGGTTTGTTGGCTTGTTGTTTTGTTAGTTTCTTGGTTTGTTGGTTTGTTGGTTTGTTGGTTTGTTGGTTTGTTGGTTTGTTGGTTTGTTGTTTACTTGGTTTGCTGGTTTGTGGGTTTGTTGGTTGGTTTGTTTGTTGGTTTGTTCGTTTGTTGGTTTGCTGATTTGTTGGTTTGTTGTTTTGTTGGTTTGTTTGTTTGTTCCTATGTTGGTTTGTTGGTTTGTTGGATTGTTGGTTTGTTGTTTTGGTTGCTTGTTGGTTTGTTGGTTTGTTGGCTTGTTGGTTTGTTGGTTTGTTGGTTTGTTGGTTACTTGGTTTGTTGGTTTGTTGGTTTGTTGGCTTGCTGGTTTGTTGGTTTGTTGGTTTTTTGGTTTGTTGGTTTGTTGGTTTGTTGGCTTGTTGATTTGTTGGTTTGTCGGTTTCTTGGTTTGTTGGTTTGTTGGTTTGTTGGTTTGTTCGTTTGTTGGTTTGTCCGTTTGTTGGTTTGTTGGTTTGTTGGCTTGTTGGTTTGTTGGTTTGTTGGTTACTTGGTTTGTTGGTTTGTTGGTTTGTTGGTTTGTTGGTTTGTTGGCTTGTTGGTTTGTTGGTTTGTTGGTTTGTTGGTTTGTTGGCTTGTTGTGTTGTTGGTTTGTTGGTTTGTTGGTTTGTTTATTTGTTCGTTTGTTGGTTTGTTGGTTTGTTGGTTTGTAGGTTTGTTGGTTTGTTGGCTTGTTGGTTTGTTGGTTTCTTGGTTTCTTGGTTTGTTGGTTTGTTGGTTTGTTGGTTTGTTGGTTTGTTGGTTTGTTGGTTTGTTGGTTTGTTGGTTTGTTGGTTTGTTCGTTTGTTGGTTTGATCGTTTGTTGGTTTGTTTGTTTGTTGGTTTGTTCGTTTGTTGGCTTGTTGGTTACTTGGTTTGTTGGTTTGTTGGTTTGTTGGTTTGTTGGTTTGTTCGTTTGTTGGTTTGTTGGTTTGTTGGTTTGTTTGTTTGTTTGTTTGTTCTTTTGTTCGTTTGTTGGTTTGTTGGTTTGTTGGCTTTTTAGTTTGTTGGTTTGTTGGTTACTTAATTTGTTGGTTTGTTGGTTTGTTGGTTTGTTGGCTTGTTGGTTTGTTGGTTTGTTGGCTTGTTGGTTTGTGGGTTTGTTCGTTTGTTGGTTTGTTGGTTTGTTGGTTTGTTCATTTGTTTGTTTGTTGGTTTGTTGGTTTGTTGGTTTGTTGGTTTGTTGGTTTGTTGGTCTGTTGGTTTGTTGGTTTGTTGGTTACTTGGTTTGTTGGTTTGTTGGTTTGTTTTGTTAATTTGTTCGTTTGTTTATTTGTTGGTTTATTGGCTTGTTGGTTTGTTGGTTTGTTTGTTTGTTGGTTTGTTTGTTTGTTCGTTTGTTGGTTTGTTGGTTTGTTGTTTGTTGGTTTGTTGGTTACTCGGTTTGTTAGTTTGTTGGTTTGTTGGTTTGTTGGTTTGTTTGTTTGTTGGTTTGTTTGTTTGTTCGTTTGTTGGTTTGTTGGTTTGTTGGTTTATTGGTTTGTTGGTTTGTTTGTTTGTTCGTTTGTTGGTTTTTTGGTTTGTTGGCTTGTTGGTTTGTGGTTTGTTGGTTTTTTGGTTTGTTGGTTTGTTGGTTTGTTTGTTTGTTCGTTTGTTGGTTTGTTGGTTTTTTGATTTGTTGGTGTGTTAGTTTGTTGGTTTGTTTGTTTGTTGGCTTGTTGGTTTGTTGGCTTCTTGGTTTCTTGGTTTGTTAGTTTGTTGGTTTGTTGGTTTGTTCGTTTGGTGGTTTGTTTGTTTGTTGGTTTGTTTGTTTGTTGGTTTTGTTCGTTTGTTGGTTTGTTGGTTACTTGGTTTGTTGGTTTGTTGGTTTGTTGGTTTGTTTGTTTGTTCGTTTGTTCGTTTGTAGGTTTGTTCGTTTGTTGGTTTGTTGGTTTGTTGGTTTGTTAGTTTTTTGTTTGTTCGTTTGTTCGTTTGTTCGTTTGTTGGTTTGTTGGTTTGTTAGCTTGTTGGTTTGCTGGTTTGTTGGTTACTTGGTTTGTTGGTGTGTTCGTTTGTTGGTTTGTTCGTTTGTTGGTTTGTTGGTTTGTTCGTTTGTTTGTTTGTTTGTTTGTTCGTATGTTGGTTTGTTGGTTTGTTGGCTTGTTGGTTTGTTGGTTTGTTGGTTACTTGGTTTGTTGGTTTGTTGGTTTGTTGTTTTGTTGGCTTGTTGGTTTGTTGGTTTGTTGGCTTGTTGGTTTGTTGGTTTGTTGGTTTGTTGGTTTGTGGGTTTGTTGGTTTGTTCGTTTGTTTGTTTGTTCGTTTGTTCGTTTGTTGGTTTGTTGGTTTGTTGGCTTGTTGGTTTGTTGGTTTGTTGGTTACTTGGTTTGTTGGTTTGTTGGTTTGTTGGTTTGTTGGTTTGTTGGTTTGTTGGTTTGTTGGTTTGTTGGTTTGGTGGTTTCTTGGTTTGGTGGTTTCTTGGTTTGTTGGTTTCTTGGTTTGTTGGTTTGTTGGTTTCTTGGTTTGTTGGTTACTTGGTTTGTTGGTTTGGTGGTTTGTTCGTTTGTTGGTTTGTTCGTTTGTTCGTTTGTTGGGTTGTTTGTTTTTTCGTTTGTTCGTTTGTTGGTTTGTTGGTTTGTTGGCTTGTTGGTTTGTTGGTTTGTTGGTTACTTGGTTTGTTGGTTTGTTGGTTTGTTGGTTTGTTGACTTGTTGGTTTGTTGGTTTGTTGGTTTATTGGTTTGTTGGTTTGTTGGTTTGTTGGTTTGTTGGTTTGTTAGTTTGTTGGTTTGTTGGTTTGTTGGTTTTTTGGTTTGTTGGTTTGTTGGTTTGTTGGTTTGTTGGTTACTTGGTTTGTTGGTTTGTTGGTTTGTTCGTTTGTTGGTTTGATCGTTTGTTGGTTTGTTTGTTTGTTGGTTTGTTCGTTTGTTGGTTTGTTGGTTACTTGGTTTGTTGGTTTGTTGGTTTGTTGGCTTGTTCGTTTGTTGGTTTGTTCGTTTGTTGGTTTGTTGGTTTGTTGGTTTGTTCGTTTGTTTGTTTGTTCGTTTGTTCGTTTGTTGGTTTTTTGGTTTGTTGTATTTTTGGTTTGTTGGTTTGTTGGTTACTTGGTTTGTTGGTTTGTTGGTTTGTTGGTTTGTTGGCTTGTTGGTTTGTTGGTTTGTTGGCTTGTTGGTTTCTTGGTTTGTTCGTTTGTTGGTTTGTTGGTTTGTTGGTTTGTTCATTTGTTTGTTTGTTCGTTTGTTCGTTTGTTGGTTTGTTGGTTTGTTGGCTTGTTGGGTTGTTGGTTTGTTGGTTACTTGATTTGTTGGTTTGTTGGTTTGTTGGTTTGTTGACTTATTGGTTTGTTGGTTTGTTGGTTTGTTGGTTTACTGGTTTGTTGGTTGTTTGGTTTGTTGGTTTGTTGGTTTGTTGGTTTTTTGGTTTTTTGGTTTTTTGGTTTGTTGGTTTGTTGGTTTGTTGGTTTGTTGGTTACTTGGTTTGTTGGTTTGTTGGTTTGTTGGTTTGTTTGTTTGTTGGTTTGTTTGTTTGTTGGTTTGTTGGTTTGTTGGTTTGTTGGTTTGTTGGTTTGTTGGTTTGTTGGTTTATTGGTTTGTTGGTTTGTTGGTTTGTTTGTTTGTTCGTTTGTTAGTTTGTTGGTTTATTGGCTTGTTGGTTTGTAGGTTTGTTGGCTTGTTGGTTTGTTGGTTTGTTCGTTTGTTGGTTTTTGGTTTGTTGGTTTGTTGGTTTGTTCGTTTGTTGGTTTGTTCGTTTGTTCGTTTGTTGGTTTATTGGTTTGTTGGCTTGTTGGTTTGTTGGTTTGTTGGTTACTTGGTTTGTTGGTTTGTTGGTTTGTTGGCTTGTTGGTTTGTTGGTTTGTTGGTTTTTTGGTTTGTTGTTTTCTTTGTTTGTTTGTTTGTTGGTTTGTTCTTTTGTTGGTTTGTTGGTTGATGGTTTGTTGGTTTGTTGGTTTGTTTGTTTGTTCGTTTGTTGGTTTGTTGGTTTGTTGGTTTGTTGGTTTGTTGGTATGTTGGTTTGTTGTTTGTTGGTTTATTGGTTACTCGGTTTGTTAGTTTGTTGGTTTGTTGGTTTGTTGGTTTGTTTGTTTGTTGGTTTGTTCGTTTGTTGGTTTGTTGGTTTGTTGGTTTATTGGTTTGTTGGTTTGTTTGTTTGTTCGTTTGTTGGTTTGTTGGTTTGTTGGCTTGTTGGTTTGTGGTTTGTTGGTTTTTTGGTTTGTTGGTTTGTTGGTTTGTTTGTTTGTTCGTTTGTTGGTTTGTTGGTTTTTTGATTTGTTGGTGTGTTAGTTTGTTGGTTTGTTTGTATGTTGGCTTGTTGGTTTGTTGGCTTCTTGGTTTCTTGGTTTGTTAGTTTGTTGGTTTATTGGTTTGTTCATTTGTTGGTTTGTTCGTTTGTTGGTTTGTTTGTTTGTTGGTTTTGTTCGTTTGTTGGTTTGTTGGTTACTTGGTTTGTTGGTTTGTTGGTTTGTTGGTTTGTTTGTTTGTTCGTTTGTTCGTTTGTAGGTTTGTTCGTTTGTTGGTTTGTTGGTTTGTTGGTTTGTTAGTTTTTTGTTTGTTCGTTTAGTCGTTGGTTCGTTTGTTGGTTTGTTGGTTTGTTGGTTTGTTGGTTTGTTGGTTTGTTGGTTACTTGGTTTGTTGGTTTGTTGGTTTGTTGGTTTGTTGGTTTGTTGGTGTGTTCGTTTGTTGGTTTGTTCGTTTGTTGGTTTGTTGGTTTGTTCGTTTGTTTGTTTGTTCGTTTGTTCGTCTGTTGGTTTGTTGGTTTGTTGGCTTGTTGGTTTGTTGGTTTGTTGGTTACTTGGTTTGTTGGTTTGTTGGTCTGTTGTTTTGTTGGCTTGTTGGTTTGTTGGTTTGTTGGCTTGTTGGTTTGTTGGTTTGTTGGTTTGTTGGTTTGTTGGTTTCTTGGTTTGTTGGTTTGTTGGTTTGTTCGTTTGTTTTTTTGTTCGTTTGTTCGTTTGTTCGTTTGTTCGTTTGTTGGTTTGTTGGTTTGTTGGCTTGTTGGTTTGTTGGTGTGTTGGTTTGTTGGTTTGTTGGTTTGTTGGTTTGTTGGTATGTTGGTTTGTTGGTTTGGTGGTTTCTTGGTTTGTTGGTTTCTTTGTTTCTTGGTTTGTTGGTTTCTTGGTTTGTTGGTTACTTGGTTTGTTGGTTTGGTGGTTTGTTCGTTTGTTGATTTGTTCGTTTGTTCGTTTGTTGGTTTGTTTGTTTGTTCGTTTGTTCGTTTGTTCGTTTGTTCGTTTGTTCGTTTGTTCGTTTGTTCGTTTGTTGGTTTGTTGGTTTGTTGGCTTGTTGGTTTGTTGGTTTGTTGGTTACTTGGTTTGTTGGTTTGTTGGTTTGTTGGTTTGTTGACTTGTTGGTTTGTTGGTTTGTTGGTTTGTTGGTTTACTGGTTTGTTGGTTTGTTGGTTTGTTGGTTTGTTGGTTTGTTGGTTTGTTGGTTTGTTGGTTTGTTGGTTTGTTGGTTTTTGGTTTGTTGGTTTGTTGGTTTGTTGGTTTGTTGGTTACTTGGTTTGTTGGTTTGTTGGTTTGTTCGTTTGTTGGTTTGATCGTTTGTTGGTTTGTTTGTTTGTTGGTTTGTTCGTTTGTTGGTTTGTTGGTTACCTGGTTTGTTGGTTTGTTGGTTTGTTGGTTTGTTCGTTTGTTGGTTTGTTCGTTTGTTGGTTTGTTGGTTTGTTGGTTTGTTCGTTTGTTTGTTTGTTCGTTTGTTCGTTTTTTGGTTTGTTGGTTTGTTGTATTTTTGGTTTGTTGGTTTGTTGGTTACTTGGTTTGTTGGTTTGTTGGTTTGTTGGTTTGTTGGCTTGTTGGTTTGTTGGTTTGTTGGCTTGTTGGTTTGTTGGTTTGTTCGTTTGTTGGTTTGTTGGTTTGTTGGTTTGTTCATTTGTTTGTTTGTTCGTTTGTTCGTTTGTTGGTTTGTTGGTTTGTTAGCTTGTTGGGTTGTTGGTTTGTTGGTTACTTGATTTGTTGGTTTGTTGGTTTGTTGGTTACTTGGTTTGTTGGTTTGTTGGTTTGTTGGTTTGTTTGTTTGTTGGTTTATTCGTTTGTTGGTTTGTTGGTTTGTTGGTTTGTTGGTTTGTTGGTTTGTTGGTTTGTTGGTTTGTTGGTTTGTTGGTTTGTTGGTTTGTTTGTTTGTTCGTTTGTTAGTTTGTTGGTTTATTGGCTTGTTGGTTTGTAGGTTTGTTGGCTTGTTGGTTTGTTGGTTTGTTAGTTTGTTGGTTTGTTGGTTTGTTGGTTTGTTGGTTTGTTGGTTTGTTCGTTTGTTGGTTTATTGGTTTGTTGGTTTGTTGGTTTGTTGGTTTGTTGGTTACTTGGTTTGTTGGTTTGTTGGTTTGTTGGTTTGTTGGCTTGTTGGTTTGTTGGTTTGTTGGTTTGTTGGTTTTTTGGTTTGTTGTTTTCTTTGTTTGTTCGTTTGTTGATTTGTTCTTTTGTTGGTTTGTTGGTTGATGGTTTGTTGGTTTCTTGGTTTGTTGGCTTGTTGGTTTGTTGGTTTGTTGGTTTGTTGGTTTTTTGGTTTGTTGGTTTGTTTGTTTGTTCGTTTGTTGGTTTGTTGGTTTGTTGGTTTGTTGGTTTGTTGGTTGATGGTTTGTTGGTTTGTTGGTTTGTTGGCTTGTTGGTTTGTTGGTTTGTTGGTTTGTTGGTTTGTGTGTTTGTTCGTTTGTTGGTTTGTTGGTTTGTTGGCTTGTTGGTTTGTTGGTTTGTTGGCTTGTTGGTTTGTTGGTTTGTTCGTTTGTTGGTTTGTTGGTTTGTTGGTTTGTTCGTTTGTTGGTTTGTTCGTTTGTACGCTTGTTGATTTGTTGGTTTGTTGGCTTGTTGGTTTGTTGGTTTGTTGATTACTTGGTTTGTTGGTTTGTTGGTTTGTTGGTTTGTTGGCTTGTTGGTTTGTTGGTTTTGTTGGTTTTTTGGTTTGTTGGTTTGTTGGTTTGTATTTTTGTTCGTTTTTTGGTTTGTTGGTTTGTTGGTTTGCTGGTTTGTTGGTTTGTAGGTTTGTTGGCTTGTTGTTTTGTTGGTTTCTTGGTTTGTTGGTTTGTTGGTTTGTTGGTTTGTTGGTTTGTTGGTTTGTTGTTTACTTGGTTTGCTGGTTTGTTGGTTTGTTGGTTTGTTGGCTTGTTGGTTTGTTGGTTTGTTGGTTACTTGGTTTGTTGGTTTGTTGGTTTGTTGGCTTGTTGGTTTGTTGGTTTGTTGGTTTTTTGGTTTGTTGGTTTGTTGGTTTGTTGGTTTGTTGGCTTGTTGATTTGTTGGTTTGTCTGTTTCTTGGTTTGTTGGCTTATTGGTTTGTTGGTTTGTTCGTTTGTTGGTTTGTCCGTTTGTTGGTTTGTTTGTTTGTTTGTTTGTTCGTTTGTTGGTTTGTTGGTTACTTGGTTTGTTGGTTTGTTGGTTTGTTGGTTTGTTCGTTTGTTCGTTTGTTCGTTTGTTCGTTTGTTGGTCTGTTGGTTTGTTGGCTTGTTGGTTTGTTGGTTTGTTGGTTACTTGGTTTGTTGGCTTGTTGGTTTGTTGGTTTGTTGGCTTGTTGGTTTGTTGGTTTGTTGTGTTGTTGGTTTGTTGGTTTGTTGGTTTGTTTGTTTGTTCGTTTGTTGGTTTGTTGGTTTGTTGGTTTGTAGGTTTGTTGGTTTGTTGGCTTGTTGGTTTGTTGGTTTCTTGGTTTCTTGGTTTGTTGGTTTGTTGGTTTGTTGGTTTGTTGGTTTGTTGGTTTGTTCGTTTGTTGGTTTTATCATTTGTTGGTTTGTTTGTTTGTTGGTTTTGGTCGTTTGTTGGTTTGTTGGTTACTTGGTTTGTTGGTTTGTTGGTTTGTTGGTTTGTTGGTTTGTTGGTTTGTTCGTTTGTTGGTTTGTTGGTTTGTTGGTTTGTTCGTTTGTTTGTTTGTTCTTTTGTTCGTTTGTTGGTTTGTTGGTTTGTTGGCTTTTTGGTTTGTTGGTTTGTTGGTTACTTGGTTTATTGGTTTGTTGGTTTGTTGGTTTGTTGGCTTGTTGGTTTGTTGATTTGTTGGCTTGTTGGTTTGTTGGCTTGTTCGTTTATTGGTTTGTTGGTTTTTTGGTTTGTTCTTTTGTTTGTTTGTTGGTTTGTTGGTTTGTTGGTTTGTTGGTTTTTTGGTTTGTAGGTTTGTTGGTTTATTGGTTTCTTGGTTACTTGGTTTGTTGGTTTGTTGGTTTGTTGGTTTGTTGGTTTGTTTGTTTGTTGGTTTGTTCGTTTGTTGGTTTGTTGGTTTGTTGGTTTGCTGGTTTGTTGGTTTGTTGGTTTGTTGGTTTGTTTGTTTGTTTGTTCGTTTGTTGGTTTGTTGGTTTGTTGGTTTGTTGGTTTGTTGGTTTGTTGGTTTGTTTGTTTGTTCGTTTGTTGGTTTGTTGGTTTGTTGGTTTGTTCGTTTGTTGAATTGTTCGTTTGTTCGTTTGTTGGTTTATTGGTTTGTTGGCTTGTTGGTTTGTTGGTTTGTTGGTTACTTGGTTTGTTGGTTTGTTGGTTTGTTGGTTTGTTGGTTTGTTGGTTTGTTGGTTTTTTGGTTTGTTGGTTTGTTTGTTTGTTCGTTTGTTGGTTTGTTGGTTTGTTGGTTTGTTGGTTGATGGTTTGTTGGTTTGTTGGTTTGTTGCCTTGTTGGTTTGTTGGTTTCTTGGTTTGTTGGTTTGTTGGTTTGTTGGTTTGTTTGTTTGTTGGTTTGGTCGTTTGTTGGTTTGTTGGTTTGTTGGCTTGTTGGTTTGTTGGTTTGTTGGCTTGTTGGTTTGTTGGTTTGTTGGTTTGTTGGTTTATTTGTTTGTTCGTTTGTTGGTTTGTTCGTTTGTTGGTTTGTTGGCTTGTTGGTTTGTTGGTTTGTTCGTTTGTTGGTTTGTTGGTTTGTTGGTTTGTTCGTTTGTTGGTTTGTTCGTTTGTTTATTTGTTGGTTTATTGGCTTGGTGGTTTGTTGGTTTGTTTGTTTGTTTGTTTGTTTGTTTGTTCGTTTGTTGGTTTGTTGGTTTGTTGGTTTGTTGGTTTGTTTGTTTGTTGGTTTGTTGGTTTGTAGGTTTGTTGGTTTGTTGGTTACACGGTTTGTTAATTTGTTGGTTTGTTGGTTTGTTTGTTTGTTGGTTTGTTGGTTTGTTGGTTTATTGGTTTGTTGGTTTGGTTGTTCGTTTGTTGGTTTGTTGGTTTGTTGGTTTGTTGGCTTGTTGGTTTGTTGGATTGTTGGCTTGTTGGTTTCTTGGTTTGTTGGTTTGTTGGTTTGTTGGTTTGTTGGTTTGTTTGTTTGTTTGTTTGTTCGTTTGTTGGTTTGTTGGTTTGTTGGCTCGTTGGTTTGCGGTTTGTTGGTTTTTTGGTTTGTTGGTTTGTTGGTTTGTTTGTTTGTTCGTTTGTTGGTTTGTTGGTTTTTTGGTTTGTTGGTATGTTAGTTTGTTGGTTTGTTTGTTTGTTGGCTTGTTGGTTTGTTGGCTTCTTAGTTTGTTGGTTTGTTGGTTTGTTGGCTTGTTGATTTGTTGGTTTGTCGGTTTCTTGGTTTGTTGGCTTGTTGGTTTGTTGGTTTGTTCGTTTGTTGGTTTGTCCGTTTGTTGGTTTGTTTGTTTGTGGTTTTGTTCGTTTGTTGGTTTGTTGGTTACTTAGTTTGTTGGTTTGTTGGTTTGTTCGTTTGTTCGTTTGTTGGTTTGTTGGTTTGTTGGCTTGTTGGTTTGTTGGTTTGTTGGTTACTTGGTTTGTTGGTTTGTTGGTTTGTTGGTTTGTTGGCTTGTTGGTTTGTTGGTTTGTTGTGTTGTTGGTTTGTTGGTTTGTTGGTTTGTTTGTTTTTTCGTTTGTTGGTTTGTTGGTTTGTTGGTTTGTAGGTTTGTTGGTTTGTTGGCTTGTTGGTTTGTTGGTTTCTTGGTTTCTTGGTTTGTTGGTTTGTTGGTTTGTTGGTTTGTTGGTTTGTTGGTTTGTTGGTTTGTTCGTTTGTTGGTTTGATCGTTTGTTGGTTTGTTTGTTTGTTGGTTTGTTCGTTCGTGGGTGTGTTGGTTACTTGGTTTGTTGGTTTGTTGGTTTGTTGGTTTGTTGGTTCGTTCGTTTGTTGGTTTGTTGGTTTGTTGGTTTGTTCGTTTGTTTGTTTGTTCTTTTGTTCGTTTGTTGGTTTGTTGGTTTGTTGGCTTTTTGGTTTGTTGGTTTTTTGGTTACTTGGTTTGTTGGTTTGTTGGTTTGTTGGTTTTTTGGTTTGTTGGCTTGTTGGTTTGTTGGTTTGTTGGCTTGTTGGTTTGTTGGTTTGTTCGTTTGTTGGTTTGTTGGTTTGTTTGTTTGTTCATTTGTTTGTTTGTTCGTTTCTTCGTTTGTTCGTTTGTTGGTTTGTTGGTTTGTTGGCTTGCTGGTTTTTTGGTTTGTTGGTTACTTGGTTTGTTGGTTTGTTGGTTTGTTGGTTTGTTGGTTTGTTGACTTGTTGGTTTGTTGGTTTGTTGGTTTGTTGGTTTGTATGTTTGTTGGTTTGTTGGTTTGTTGGTTTATTGGTTTGTTGGTTTGTTGGTTTGTTGGTTTTTTGGTTTGTTGGTTTGTTGGTTTGTTGGTTTGTTGGTTACTTGGTTTGTTGGTTTGTTGGTTTGTTGGTTTGTTTGTTTGTTGGTTTGTTCGTTTGTTGGTTTGTTGGTTTGTTGGTTTGTTGGTTTGTTGGTTTGTTGGTTTGTTGGTTTGTTGGTTTGTTGGTTTGTTTGTTTGTTTGTTTGTTGGTTTGTTGGTTTGTTTGTTTGTTTGTTTGTTGGTCTGTTGGTTTGTTGGTTTGTTCGTTTGTTGGTTTGTTCGTTTGTTCGTTTGTTGGTTTATTGGTTTGTTGGCTTGTTGGTTTGTTGGTTTGTTGGTTACTTGATTTGTTGGTTTGTTGGTTTGTTGGTTTTTTGGTTTGTTGGTTTGTTTGTTTGTTCGTTTGTTGGTTTGTTGGTTTGTTGGTTTGTTGGTTTGTTGGTTTGTTGGTTTGTTCGTTTGTTGGTTTGTTGGTTAGTTGGTTTGTTGCCTTGTTGGTTTGTTGGTTTCTTGGTTTGTTGGTTTGTTGGTTTGTTGGTTTGTTTGTTTGTTGGTTTGGTCGTTTATTGGTTTGTTGGTTTGTTGGCTTGTTGGTTTGCTGGTTTGTTGGCTTGTTGGTTTGTTTGTTTGTTGGTTTGTTGGTTTTTTTGTTTGTTCGTTTGTTGGTTTGTTGGTTTGTTGGTTTGTTGGTTTGTTGGTTTGTTGGTTTGTTGGTTTGTTGGTTTGTTGGTTTGTTCGTTTGTTGGTTTGTTGGTTTGTTGGTTTGTTGGTTTGTTGGTTACTCGGTTTGTTAGTTTGTTGGTTTGTTGGTTTGTTTGTTTGTTGGTTTGTTCGTTTGTTGGTTTGTTGGTTTGTTGGTTTATTGGTTTGTTGGTTTGTTTGTTTGTTCGTTTGTTGGTTTGTTGGTTTGTTGGTTTGTTGGCTTGTTGGTTTGTTGGATTGTTGGCTTGTTGGTTTGTTGGTTTGTTGGTTTGTTGGTTTGTTAATTTGTTTGTTTATTTGTTTGTTTGTTTGTTCGTTTGTTCGTTTGTTGGTTTGTTGGCTTGTTGGTTTGTGGTTTGTTGGTTTTTTGGTTTGTTGGTTTGTTTGTTTATTCGTTTGTTGGTTTGTTGGTTTTTTGGTTTGTTGGTATGTTAGTTTGTTGGTTTGGTTGTTTGTTGGCTTGTTGGTTTATTGGCTTCTTGGTTTCTTGGTTTGTTAGTTTGTTGGTTTGTTGGTTTGTTCGTTTGTTGGTTTGTTCGTTTGTTGGTTTGTGTGTTTGTTGGTTTTGTTCGTTTGTTGGTTTGCTGGTTACTTGGTTTGTTGGTTTGTTGGTTTGTTGGTTTGTTTGTTTGTTCGTTTGTTCGTTTGTAGGTCTGTTCGTTTGTTGGTTTGTTGGTTTGTTGGTTTGTTAGTTTTTTGTTTGTTCGTTTGTTCGTTTGTTCGTTTGTTGGTTTGTTGGTTTGTTGGCTTGTTGGTTTGTTGGTTTGTTGGTTACTTGGTTTGTTGGTTTGTTGGTTTGTTGGTTTGTTGGTTTGTTGGTTTGTTCGTTTGTTGCTTTGTTCGTTTGTTGGTTAGTTGGTTTGTTCGTTTGTTTGTTTGTTCGTTTGTTCGTCTGTTGGTTTGTTGGTTTGTTGGCTTGTTGGTTTGTTGGTTTGTTGGTTACTTGGTTTGTTGGTTTGTTGGTTTGTTGTTTTGTTGGCTTGTTGGTTTGTTGGTTTGTTGGCTTGTTGGTTTGTTGGTTTGTTGGTTTGTTGGTTTGTTGGTTTGTTGGTTTGTTGGTTTGTTCGTTTGTTTGTTTGTTCGTTTGTTCGGTTGTTGGTTTGTTGGTTTGTTGGTTTGTTGGCTTGTTGGTTTGTTGGTTTGTTGGTTACTTGGTTTGTTGGTTTGTTGGTTTGTTGGTTTGTTGGTTTCTTGGTTTGTTGGTTTGTTGGTTTGTTGGTTTGTTGGTTTGTTGGTTTGTTGGTTTGTTGGTTTCTTGGTTTGTTGGTTTCTTGGTTTGTTGGTTTGTTGGTTTCTTGGTTGGTTGGTTACTAGGTTTGTTGGTTTGTTGGTTCGTTCGTTTGTTCGTTTGTTGGTTTGTTTGTTTGTTCGTTTGTTCGTTTGTTCGTTTGTTGGTTTGTTGGTTTGTTGGCTTGTTGGTTTGTTGGTTTGTTGGTTACTTGGTTTGTTGGTTTGTTGGTTTGTTGACTTGTTGGTTTGTTGGTTTGTTGGTTTGTTGGTTTGTTGGTTTGTTGGTTTGTTGGTTTGTTAGTTTTTTGTTTGTTCGTTTGTTCGTTTGTTCGTTTGTTGGTTTGTTGGTTTGTTGGCTTGTTGGTTTGTTGGTTTGTTGGTTACTTGGTTTGTTGGTTTGTTGGTTTGTTGGTTTGTTGGTTTGTTGGTTTGTTGGTTTTTTGGTTTGTTGGTTTGTTGGTTTGTTGGTTTGTTGGTTTGTTGGTTACTTTGTTTGTTGGTTTGTTGGGTTGTTTGTTTGTTGGTTTGTTGATTTGTTGGTTTGTTGGTTTGTTGGTTTGTTGGTTTGTTGGTTTGTTGGTTTGTTGGTTTGTTGGTTTGTTGGTTTGTTTGTTTGTTGGTTTGTAGGTTTGTTGGCTTGTTGGTTTGTTGGTTTGTTCGTTTGTTGGTTTGTTGGTTTGTTGGTTTGTTGGTTTGTTCGTTTGTTGGTTTGTTCGTTTGTTCGTTTGTTGGTTTATTGGTTTGTTGGCGTGTTGGTTTGTTGGTTTGTTGGTTACTTGGTTTGTTGGTTTGTTGGCTTGTTGGTTTGTTGGATTGTTGGCTTGTTGGTTTGTTGGTTTGTTGGTTTGTTGGTTTATTGGTTTGTTTGTTTGTTTGTTTGTTCGTTTGTTGGTTTGTTGGTTTGTTGGCTTGTTGGTTTGTGGTTTGTTGGTTTGTTGGTTTGTTGGTTTGTTCGTTTGTTGGTTTGTTGGTTAGTTGGTTTGTTGCCTTGTTGGTTTGTTGGTTTCTTGGTTTGTTGGTTTGTTGGTTTGTTGGTTTGTTTGTTTGTTGGTTTGGTCGTTTATTGGTTTGTTGGTTTGTTGGCTTGTTGGTTTGCTGGTTTGTTGGCTTGTTGGTTTGTTTGTTTGTTGGTTTGTTGGTTTTTTTGTTTGTTCGTTTGTTGGTTTGTTGGTTTGTTGGTTTGTTGGTTTGTTGGTTTGTTGGTTTGTTGGTTTGTTGGTTTGTTGGTTTGTTCGTTTGTTGGTTTGTTGGTTTGTTGGTTTGTTGGTTACTCGGTTTGTTAGTTTGTTGGTTTGTTGGTTTGTTTGTTTGTTGGTTTGTTCGTTTGTTGGTTTGTTGGTTTGTTGGTTTATTGGTTTGTTGGTTTGTTTGTTTGTTCGTTTGTTGGTTTGTTGGTTTGTTGGTTTGTTGGCTTGTTGGTTTGTTGGATTGTTGGCTTGTTGGTTTGTTGGTTTGTTGGTTTGTTGGTTTGTTAATTTGTTTGTTTATTTGTTTGTTTGTTTGTTCGTTTGTTCGTTTGTTGGTTTGTTGGCTTGTTGGTTTGTGGTTTGTTGGTTTTTTGGTTTGTTGGTTTGTTTGTTTGTTCGTTTGTTGGTTTGTTGGTTTTTTGGTTTGTTGGTATGTTAGTTTGTTGGTTTGGTTGTTTGTTGGCTTGTTGGTTTATTGGCTTCTTGGTTTCTTGGTTTGTTAGTTTGTTGGTTTGTTGGTTTGTTCGTTTGTTGGTTTGTTCGTTTGTTGGTTTGTGTGTTTGTTGGTTTTGTTCGTTTGTTGGTTTGCTGGTTACTTGGTTTGTTGGTTTGTTGGTTTGTTGGTTTGTTTGTTTGTTCGTTTGTTCGTTTGTAGGTCTGTTCGTTTGTTGGTTTGTTGGTTTGTTGGTTTGTTAGTTTTTTGTTTGTTCGTTTGTTCGTTTGTTCGTTTGTTGGTTTGTTGGTTTGTTGGCTTGTTGGTTTGTTGGTTTGTTGGTTACTTGGTTTGTTGGTTTGTTGGTTTGTTGGTTTGTTGGTTTGTTGGTTTGTTCGTTTGTTGCTTTGTTCGTTTGTTGGTTAGTTGGTTTGTTCGTTTGTTTGTTTGTTCGTTTGTTCGTCTGTTGGTTTGTTGGTTTGTTGGCTTGTTGGTTTGTTGGTTTGTTGGTTACTTGGTTTGTTGGTTTGTTGGTTTGTTGTTTTGTTGGCTTGTTGGTTTGTTGGTTTGTTGGCTTGTTGGTTTGTTGGTTTGTTGGTTTGTTGGTTTGTTGGTTTGTTGGTTTGTTGGTTTGTTCGTTTGTTTGTTTGTTCGTTTGTTCGGTTGTTGGTTTGTTGGTTTGTTGGTTTGTTGGCTTGTTGGTTTGTTGGTTTGTTGGTTACTTGGTTTGTTGGTTTGTTGGTTTGTTGGTTTGTTGGTTTCTTGGTTTGTTGGTTTGTTGGTTTGTTGGTTTGTTGGTTTGTTGGTTTGTTGGTTTGTTGGTTTCTTGGTTTGTTGGTTTCTTGGTTTGTTGGTTTGTTGGTTTCTTGGTTGGTTGGTTACTAGGTTTGTTGGTTTGTTGGTTCGTTCGTTTGTTCGTTTGTTGGTTTGTTTGTTTGTTCGTTTGTTCGTTTGTTCGTTTGTTGGTTTGTTGGTTTGTTGGCTTGTTGGTTTGTTGGTTTGTTGGTTACTTGGTTTGTTGGTTTGTTGGTTTGTTGACTTGTTGGTTTGTTGGTTTGTTGGTTTGTTGGTTTGTTGGTTTGTTGGTTTGTTAGTTTTTTGTTTGTTCGTTTGTTCGTTTGTTCGTTTGTTGGTTTGTTGGTTTGTTGGCTTGTTGGTTTGTTGGTTTGTTGGTTACTTGGTTTGTTGGTTTGTTGGTTTGTTGGTTTGTTGGTTTGTTGGTTTGTTGGTTTTTTGGTTTGTTGGTTTGTTGGTTTGTTGGTTTGTTGGTTTGTTGGTTACTTTGTTTGTTGGTTTGTTGGGTTGTTTGTTTGTTGGTTTGTTGATTTGTTGGTTTGTTGGTTTGTTGGTTTGTTGGTTTGTTGGTTTGTTGGTTTGTTGGTTTGTTGGTTTGTTGGTTTGTTTGTTTGTTGGTTTGTAGGTTTGTTGGCTTGTTGGTTTGTTGGTTTGTTCGTTTGTTGGTTTGTTGGTTTGTTGGTTTGTTGGTTTGTTCGTTTGTTGGTTTGTTCGTTTGTTCGTTTGTTGGTTTATTGGTTTGTTGGCGTGTTGGTTTGTTGGTTTGTTGGTTACTTGGTTTGTTGGTTTGTTGGCTTGTTGGTTTGTTGGATTGTTGGCTTGTTGGTTTGTTGGTTTGTTGGTTTGTTGGTTTATTGGTTTGTTTGTTTGTTTGTTTGTTCGTTTGTTGGTTTGTTGGTTTGTTGGCTTGTTGGTTTGTGGTTTGTTGTTTTTTTGGTTTGTTGGTTTGTTGGTTTGTTTGTTTGTTCGTTTGTTGGTTTGTTAGTTTTTTGGTTTGTTGGTGTGTTAGTTTGTTGGTTTGTTTGTTTGTTGGCTTGTTGGCTTATTGACTTCTTGGTTTCTTGGTTTGTTAGTTTGTTGGTTTGTTCGTTTGTTGGTTTGTTCGTTTGTTGGTTTGTTTGTTTGCTGGTTTTGTTCGTTTGTTGGTTTGTTGGTTACTTGGTTTGTTGGTTTGTTGGTTTGTTTGTTTGTTCGTTTGTTCGTTTGTAGGTTTGTTCGTTTGTTGGTTTGTTGGTTTGTTGGTTTGTTGGTTTGTTAGTTTTTTGTTTGTTCGTTTGTTCGGTTGTTCGTTTGTTCGTTTGTTGGTTTGTTGGTTTGTTGGCTTGTTGGTTTGTTGGTTTGTTGGTTACTTGGTTTGTTGGTTTGTTGGTTTGTTGGTTTGTTGGTTTGTTCGTTTGTAGGTTTGTTTGTTTGTATGTTTGTTGGTTTGTTCGTTTGTTTGTTTGTTCGTTTGTTCGTCTGTTGGTTTGTTGGTTTCTTGGCTTGTTGGTTTGTTGGTTTGTTGGTTACTTAGTTTGTTGGTTGGTTGGTTTGTTGTTTTGTTGGCTTGTTGGTTTGTTGGTTTGTTGGCTTGTTGGTTTGTTGGTTTGTTGGTTTGTTGGTTTGTTGGTTTGTTGGTTTGTTGGTTTGTTCGTTTGTTTGTTTGTTCGTTTGTTCGTTTGTTGGTTTGTTGGTTTGTTGGCTTGTTGGTTTGTTGGTTTGTTGGTTACTTGGTTTGTTGGTTTGTTGGTTTGTTTGTTTGTTGGTTTCTTGGTTTGTTGGTTTGTTGGTTTGTTGGTTTGTTGGTTTGTTGGTTTGTTGGTTTGTTGGTTTGTTGGTTTGTTGGTTTGTTGGTTTGTTTGTTTGTTCGCTTGTTGGTTTGTTGGTTTGTTGGTTTGTTGGTTACTTGGTTTGTTGGTTTGTTGGTTTTATCGTTTGTTGGCTTGTTGGTTTGTTGGCTTGTTGGTTTGTTGGTTTGTTGGTTTGTTGGTTTGTTGGTTTGTTGGTTTGTTTGTTTGTTCGCTTGTTGGTTTGTTGGTTTGTTGGTTTGTTTGTTTGTTCGTTTGTTGGTTTGTTGGTTTGTTGGTTTGTTGGTTTGTTGGTTTGTTGGTTTGTTGGTTTGTTGGTTTGTTGGTTTGTTGGTTTGTTTGTTTGTTCGTTTGTTGGTTTGTTGGTTTGTTGGCTTGTTGGTTTGTAGGTTTATTGGCTTGTTGGTTTGTTGGTTTTTTCGTTTGTTGGTTTGTTCGTTTGTTGGTTTGTTTGTTTGTTCGTTTGTTCGTTTGTTCGTTTGTTCGTTTGTTGGTTTGTTGGTTTGTTGGCTTGTTGGTCTGTTGGTTTGTTGGTTACTTGGTTTGTTGGTTTGTTGGTTTGTTGGTTTGTTGACTTGTTGGTTTGTTGGTTTATTGGTTTGTTGGTTTGTTGGTTTGTAGGTTTGTTGGTTTGTTGGTTTGTTGGTTTGTTGGTTTGTTGGTTTGTTGGTTTTTTGGTTTGTTGGTTACTTGGTTTGTTGGTTTGTTGGTTTGTTGGTTTGTTTGTTTGTTGGTTTGTTCGTTTGTTGGTTTGTTGGTTTGTTGGTTTGTTGGTTTGTTGGTTTGTTGGTTTGTTGGTTTGTTGGTTTGTTGGTTTGTTGGTTTGTTTGTTTGTTTGTTTGTTTGTTTGTTCGTTTGTTAGTTTGTTGGTTTATTGGCTTGTTGGTTTGTAGGTTTGTTGGCTTATTGGTTTGTTGGTTTGTTCGTTTGTTGGTTTGTTGGTTTGTTGGTTTGTTCGTTTGTTGGTTTGTTCGTTTGTTCGTTTGTTGGTTTAATGGTTTGTTGGTTTGTTGGTTTGTTGGTTTGTTGGTTTGTTGGTTTGTTGGTTTTTTGGTTTGTTGGTGTGTTAGTTTGTTGGTTTGTTTGTTTGTTGGCTTGTTGGTTTATTGGCTTCTTGGTTTCTTGGTTTGTTAGTTTGGTGGTTTGTTGGTTTGTTCGTTTGTTGGTTTGTTCGTTTGTTGGTTTGTTTGTTTGTTGGTTTTGTTCGTTTGTTGGTTTGTTGGTTTGTTGGTTTGTTGGTTTGTTGGTTTGTTGGTTTGTTGGTTTGTTTGTTTGTTCGCTTGTTGGTTTGTTGGTTTGTTGGTTTGTTTGTTTGTTCGTTTGTTGGTTTGTTTGTTTGTTCGTTTGTTGGTTTGTTGGTTTATTGGCTTGTTGGTTTGTAGGTTTATTGGCTTGTTAGTTTGTTGGTTTGTTCGTTTGTTGGTGTGTTCGTTTGTTGGTTTGTTTGTTTGTTCGTTTGTTCGTTTGTTGGTTTGCTGGTTTGTTAGCTTGTTGGTTTGTTGGTTTGTTGGTTACTTGGTTTGTTGGTTTGTTGGTTTGTTGGTTTGTTGGTTTGTTGACTTGTTGGTTTGTTGGTTTGTTGGTTTATTGGTTTGTTGGTTTGTTGGTTTGTTGGTTTGTTGGTTTATTGGTTTGTTGGTTTGTTGGTTTTTTGGTTTGTTGGTTTGTTGGTTTGTTGGTTTGTTGGTTTATTGGTTACTTGGTTTGTTGGTTTGTTGGCTTGTTGGTTTGTTTGATTTTTGGTTTGTTCGTTTGTTGGTTTGTTGGTTTGTTGGTTTGTTGGTTTGTTGGTTTGTTGGTTTGTTGGTTTGTTGGTTTGTTGGTTTGTTTGTTTGTTTGTTTGTTTGTTCGTTTGTTAGTTTGTTGGTTTATTGGCTTGTTGGTTTGTAGGTTTGTTGGCTTATTGGTTTGTTGGTTTGTTCGTTTGTTGGTTTGTTGGTTTGTTGGTTTGTTGTTTGTTTGTTTGTTGGTTTGTTCGTTTGTTCGTTTGTTGGTTTGTTGGTTTGTTGGTTTGTTGGTTTGTTGGTTTGTTGGTTTGTTGGTTTTTTGGTTTGTTGGTTTGTTGGTTTGTTGGTTTGTTGGTTTGTTGGTTTGTTGGTTACTTGGTTTGTTGGTTTGTTGGTTTGTTGGTTTGTTTGTTTGTTGGTTTGTTCGTTTGTTGGTTTGTTGGTTTGTTGGTTTGTTCGTTTGTTGGTTTGTTGGTTTGTTGGTTTGTTGGTTTGTAGGTTTGTTTGTTTGTTCGTTTGTTAGTTTGTTGGTTTATTGGCTTGTTGGTTTGTAGGTTTGTTTGTTTGTTCGTTTGTTAGTTTGTTGGTTTATTGGCTTGTTGGTTTGTAGGTTTGTTGGCTTGTTGGTTTGTTGGTTTGTTCGTTTGTTGGTTTGTTGGTTTGTTGGTTTGTTGGTTTGTAGGTTTGTTTGTTTGTTCGTTTGTTAGTTTGTTGGTTTATTGGCTTGTTGTTTTGTAGGTTTGTTGGCTTGTTGGTTTGTTGGTTTGTTCGTTTGTTGGTTTGTTGGTTTGTTGGTTGATGGTTTGTTGGTTTGTTGGTTTGTTGGCTTGTTGGTTTGTTGGTTTATTGGTTTCTTGGTTTGTTGGTTTGTTGGTTTGTTGGTTTGTTGGTTTGTTCGTTTGTTGGTTTGTTCGCTTGTTGGTTTGTTGGTTTGTTGGTTTGTTGCCTTGTTGGTTTGTTGGTTTCTTGGTTTGTTGGTTTGTTGGTTTGTTGGTTTGTTGGTTTGTTGGTTTGTTTGTTTGTTGGTTTGGTCGTTTGTTGGTTTGTTGGTTTGTTGGTTTGTTGGTTTGTTTGTTTGTTCGTTTGTTGGTTTGTTGGCTTGTTGGTTTGTTGGTTTGTTGGCTTGTTGGTTTGTTGGTTTGTTGGTTTGTTGGTTTGTTGGTTTGTTTGTTTGTTCGTTTGTTGGTTTGTTGGTTTGTTGGCTTGCTGGTTTGTTGGTTTGTTGGCTTGTTGGTTTGTTGGTTTGTTCGTTTGTTGGTTTGTTGGTTTGTTGGTTTGTTCGTTGTTGGTTTGTTCGTTTGTTTATTTGTTGGTTTATTGGTTTGTTGGCTTGTTGGTTTGTTGGTTTGTTGGTTTGTTGGTTTGTTTGTTTGTTCGTTTATTGGTTTGTTGATGTGTTGGTTTGTTGGTTTGTTGGTTTGTTAGTTTGTTGGTTTGTTGGTTTGTTGGCTTGTTGGTTTGTTGGGTTGTTGGTTTCTTGGTTTGTTGGTTTGTTGGTTTATTGGTTTTTCGTTTGTTCGTTTGTTGGTTTGTTTGTTTGTTGGTTTGTTCGTTTGTTGGTTTGTTGGTTACTTGGTTTGTTGGTTTGTTGGTTTGTTTGTTTGTTCGTTTGTTGGTTTGTTGTTTTGTTGGTTTATTGGTTTGTTGGTTTGTTGGCTTGTTCGTTTGTTGGTTTGTTCGTTTGTTGGTTTGTTGGTTTGTTGGTTTGTTGGTTTGTTGGTTTGTTGGTTTGTTGGTTACACGGTTTGTTAGTTTGTTGGTTTGTTGGTTTGTTTGTTTGTTGGTTTGTTCGTTTGTTGGTTTGTTGGTTTGTTGGTTTGTTGGTTTGTTGGATTATTGGTTTGTTGGATTGTTGGCTTGTTGGTTTGTTGGTTTGTTGGTTTGTTTGTTTGTTGGTTTGTTGGTTTGTTGGTTTGTTGGTTTGTTTGTTTGTTTGTTTGTTTGTTTGTTTGTTCGTTTGTTGGTTTGTTGGTTTGTTGGCTTGTTGGTTTGTGGTTTGTTGGTTTTTTGGTTTGTTGGTTTGTTGGTTTGTTTGTTTGTTCGTTTGTTGGTTTGTTGGTTTGTTGGTTTGTTGGTGTCTTAGTTTGTTGGTTTGTTTGTTTGTTGGCTTGTTGGTTTGTTGGCTTCTTGGTTTCTTGGTTTGTTGGTTTGTTTGTTTGTTTGTTTGTTTGTTCGTTTGTTGGTTTGTTGGTTTGTTGGCTTGCTGGTTTGTTGGTTTGTTGGCTTGTTGGTTTGTTGGTTTGTTCGTTTGTTTGTTTTTTGGTTTGTTGGTTTGTTGGTGTGTTAGTTTGTTGGTTTGTTTGTTTGTTGGCTTGTTGGTTTGTTGGCTTCTTGGTTTCTTGGTTTGTTGGTTTGTTGGTTTGTTTGTTTGTTCGTTTGTTGGTTTGTTGGTTTGTTGGCTTGCTGGTTTGATGGTTTGTTGGCTTGTTGGTTTGTTGGTTTGTTCGTTTGTTGGTTTGTTGGTTTGTTGGTTTGTTCGTTTGTTGGTTTGTTCGATTGTTTATTTGTTGGTTTATTGGTTTGTTGGCTTGTTGGTTTGTTGGTTTGTTGGTTTGTTGGTTTGTATGTTTGTTCGTTTATTGGTTTGTTGGTTTGTTGGTGTGTTGGTTTGTTGGTTTGTTGGTTTGTTAGTTTGTTGGTTTGTTGGTTTGTTGGCTTGTTGGTTTGTTGGTTTGTTGGTTTCTTGGTTTGTCGGTTTGTTGGTTTATTGGTTTTTCGTTTGTTGGTTTGTTCGTTTGTTGGTTTGTTTGTTTGTTGGTTTGTTCGTTTGTTGGTTTGTTGGTTACTTGGTTTGTTGGTTTGTTGGTTTGTTTGTTTGTTCGTTAGTTGGTTTGTTGGTTTGTTGGCTTATTGGTTTGTTGGTTTGTTGGCTTGTTCGTTTGTTGGTTTGTTCGTTTGTTGGTTTGTTGGTTTGTTGGTTTGTTGGTTTGTTGGTTACACGGTTTGTTAGTTTGTTGGTTTGTTGGTTTGTTTGTTTGTTCGTTTGTTGGTTTGTTGGTTTGTTGGTTTGTTGGTTTGTTGGTTTATTGGTTTGTTGGATTGTTGGCGTGTTGGTTTGTTGGTTTGTTGGTTTGTTTGTTTGTTTGTTTGTTGGTTTGTTGGTTTGTTGGTTTGTTGGTTTGTTTGTTTGTTTGTTTGTTCGTTTGTTGGTTTGTTTGTTTGTTGGCTTGTTGGTTTGTGGTTTGTTGGTTTTTTGGTTTGTTGGTTTGTTGGTTTGTTTGTTTGTTCGTTTGTTGGTTTGTTGGTTTGTTGGTTTGTTGGTGTGTTAGTTTGTTGGTTTGTTTGTTTGTTGGCTTGTTGGTTTCTTGGCTTCTTGGTTTCTTGGTTTGTTAGTTTGTTGGTTTGTTGGTTTGTTCGTTTGTTGGTTTGTTCGTTTGCTGGTTTGTTTGTTTGTTGGTTTTGTTCGTTTGTTGGTTTGTTGGTTACTTGGTTTGTTGGTTTGTTTGTTTGTTGGTTTGTTCGTTTGTTGGTTTGTTGGTTTGTTGGTTTGTTGGTTTGTTGGTTTGTTGGTTTGTTCGTTTGTTGGTTTGTTGGTTTGTTGGTTTGTTGGTTTGTAGGTTTGTTTGTTTATTCGTTTGTTATTTTGTTGGTTTATTGGCTTGTTGGTTTGTAGGTTTGTTTGTTTGTTCGTTTGTTAGTTTGTTGATTTATTGGCTTGTTGGTTTGTTGGTTTGTTGGTTTGTTGGTTTGTTGGTTTGTTGGTTTCTTGGTTTGTTGGTTTCTTGGTTTGTTGGTTTGTTGGTTTCTTGGTTTGTTGGTTACTTGGTTTGTTGGTTTGTTGGTTTTATCGTTTGTTGGCTTGTTGGTTTGTTGGCTTGTTGGTTTGTTGGTTTGTTGGTTTGTTGGTTTGGTTGTTTGTTGGTTTGTTTGTTTGTTCGCTTGTTGGTTTGTTGGTTTGTTGGTTTCTTTGTTTGTTCGTTTGTTGGTTTGTTGGTTTGTTGGTTTGTTGGTTTGTTGGTTTGTTGGTTTGTTGGTTTGTTGGTTTGTTGGTTTGTTTGTTTGTTCGTTTGTTGTTTTGTTGGTTTGTTGGCTTGTTGGTTTGTTGGCTTGTTGGTTTGTTGGTTTGTTGGTTCCTTGGTTTGTTGGTTTGTTGGTTTATTGGTTTTTCGTTTGTTGGTTTGTTCGTTTGTTGGTTTGTTTGTTTGTTGGTTTGTTCTTTTGTTGGTTTGTTGGTTACTTGGTTTGTTGGTTTGTTGGTTTGTTTGTTTGTTCGTTAGTTGGTTTGTTGGTTTGTTGGCTTATTGGTTTGTTGGTTTGTTGGCTTGTTCGTTTGTTGGTTTGTTCGTTTGTTGGTTTGTTGGTTTGTTGGTTTCTTGGTTTGTTGGTTACACGGTTTGTTAGTTTGTTGGTTTGTTGGTTTGTTTGTTTGTTCGTTTGTTGGTTTGTTGGTTTGTTGGTTTGTTGGTTTGTTGGTTTATTGGTTTGTTGGATTGTTGGCGTGTTGGTTTGTTGGTTTGTTGGTTTGTTTGTTTGTTTGTTTGTTGGTTTGTTGGTTTGTTGGTTTGTTGGTTTGTTTGTTTGTTTGTTTGTTCGTTTGTTGGTTTGTTTGTTTGTTGGCTTGTTGGTTTGTGGTTTGTTGGTTTTTTGGTTTGTTGGTTTGTTGGTTTGTTTGTTTGTTCGTTTGTTGGTTTGTTGGTTTGTTGGTTTGTTGGTGTGGTAGTTTGTTGGTTTGTTTGTTTGTTGGCTTGTTGGTTTCTTGGCTTCTTGGTTTCTTGGTTTGTTAGTTTGTTGGTTTGTTGGTTTGTTCGTTTGTTGGTTTGTTCGTTTGCTGGTTTGTTTGTTTGTTGGTTTTGTTCGTTTGTTGGTTTGTTGGTTACTTGGTTTGTTGGTTTGTTGGTTTGTTTGTTTGTTGGTTTGTTCGTTTGTTGGTTTGTTGGTTTGTTGGTTTGTTGGTTTGTTGGTTTGTTGGTTTGTTCGTTTGTTGGTTTGTTGGTTTGTTGGTTTGTTGGTTTGTAGGTTTGTTTGTTTATTCGTTTGTTATTTTGTTGGTTTATTGCCTTGTTGGTTTGTAGGTTTGTTTGTTTGTTCGTTTGTTAGTTTGTTGATTTATTGGCTTGTTGGTTTGTTGGTTTGTTGGTTTGTTGGTTTGTTGGTTTGTTGGTTTCTTGGTTTGTTGGTTTCTTGGTTTGTTGGTTTGTTGGTTTCTTGGTTTGTTGGTTACTTGGTTTGTTGGTTTGTTGGTTTTATCGTTTGTTGGCTTGTTGGTTTGTTGGCTTGTTGGTTTGTTGGTTTGTTGGTTTGTTGGTTTGGTTGTTTGTTGGTTTGTTTGTTTGTTCGCTTGTTGGTTTGTTGGTTTGTTGGTTTCTTTGTTTGTTCGTTTGTTGGTTTGTTGGTTTGTTGGTTTGTTGGTTTGTTGGTTTGTTGGTTTGTTGGTTTGTTGGTTTGTTGGTTTGTTGGTTTGTTTGTTTGTTCGTTTGTTGGTTTGTTGGTTTGTTGGCTTGTTGGTTTGTAGGTTTATTGGCTTGTTGGTTTGTTGGTTTGTTCGTTTGTTGGTTTGTTCGTTTGTTGGTTTGTTTGTTTGTTCGTTTGTTTGTTTGTTGGTTTGTTGGTTTGTTGGCTTGTTGGTTTGTTGGTTTGTTGGTTACTTGGTTTGTTGGTTTGTTGGTTTGTTGGTTTGTTGACTTGTTGGTTTGTTGGTTTATTGGTTTGTTGGTTTGTTGGTTTGTTGGTTTGTTGGTTTGTTGGTTTGTTGGTTTGTTGGTTTGTTGGTTTTTTGGTTTGTTGGTTTGTTGGTTTGTTGGTTTGTTGGTTACTTGGTTTGTTGGTTTGTTGGTTTGTTGGTTTGTTTGTTTGTTGGTTTTTTGGTTTGTTGGTTTGTTGGTTTGTTGGTTTGTTGGTTTGTTGGTTTGTTGGTTTGTTGGTTTGTTGGTTTGTTGGTTTGTTTGTTTGTTTGTTTGTTTGTTTGTTTGTTTGTTCGTTTGTTAGTTTGTTGGTTTATTGGCTTGTTGGTTTGTAGATTTGTTGGCTTATTGGTTTGTTGGTTTGTTCGTTTGTTGGTTTGTTGGTTTGTTGGTTTGTTGGTTTGTTCGTTTGTTGGTTTGTTCGTTTGTTCGTTTGTTGGTTTAATGGTTTGTTGGTTTGTTGGTTTGTTGGTTTGTTGGTTTGTTGGTTTTTTGGTTTGTTGGTGTGTTAGTTTGTTGGTTTGTTTGTTTGTTGGCTTGTTGGTTTGTAGGTTTGTTTGTTTGTTCGTTTGTTAGTTTGTAGATTTATTGGCTTGTTGGTTTGTTGGTTTGTTGGTTTGTTGGTTTGTTGGTTTGTTGGTTTCTTGGTTTGTTGGTTTCTTGGTTTGTTGGTTTGTTGGTTTCTTGGTTTGTTGGTTACTTGGTTTGTTGGTTTGTTGGTTTTATCGTTTGTTGGCTTGTTGGTTTGTTGGCTTGTTGGTTTGTTGGTTTGTTGGTTTGTTGGTTTGGTTGTTTGTTGGTTTGTTTGTTTGTTCGCTTGTTGGTTTGTTGGTTTGTTTGTTTGTTCGTTTGTTGGTTTGTTGGTTTGTTGGTTTGTTGGTTTGTTGGTTTGTTGGTTTGTTGGTTTGTTGGTTTGTTGGTTTGTTGGTTTGTTGGTTTGTTGGTTTGTTTGTTTGTTCGTTTGTTGGTTTGTTGGTTTGTTGGCTTGTTGGTTTGTAGGTTTATTGGCTTGTTGGTTTGTTGGTTTGTTCGTTTGTTGGTTTGTTCGTTTGTTGGTTTGTTTGTTTGTTCGTTTGTTCGTTTGTTGGTTTGTTGGTTTGTTGGCTTGTTGGTTTGTTGGTTTGTTGGTTTGTTGGTTACTTGGTTACTTGGTTTGTTGGTTTGTTGGTTTGTTGGTTTGTTGACTTGTTGGTTTGTTGGTTTGTTGGTTTATTGGTTTGTTGGTTTGTTGGTTTGTTGGTTTGTTGGTTTGTTGGTTTGTTGGTTTGTTGGTTTGTTGGTTTTTTGGTTTGTTGGTTTGTTGGTTTGTTGGTTTGTTGGTTACTTGGTTTGTTGGTTTGTTGGTTTGTTTGTTTGTTGGTTTGTTCGTTTGTTGGTTTGTTGGTTTGTTGGTTTGTTGGTTTGTTGGTTTGTTGGTTTGTTGGTTTGTTGGTTTGTTGGTTTGTTGGTTTGTTTGTTTGTGTGTTTGTTTGTTTGTTCGTTTGTTAGTTTGTTGGTTTATTGGCTTGTTGGTTTGTAGGTTTGTTGGCTTATTGGTTTGTTGGTTTGTTCGTTTGTTGGTTTGTTGGTTTGTTGGTTTGTTGGTTTGTTCGTTTGTTGGTTTGTTCGTTTGTTCGTTTGTTGGTTTAATGGTTTGTTGGTTTGTTTGTTCGTTTGTTGGTTTGTTGGTTTGTTGTCTTGTTGGTTTGTGGTTTGTTGGTTTTTTGGTTTGTTGGTTTGTTGGTTTGTTTGTTTGTTCGTTTGTTGGTTTGTTGGTTTGTTGGTTTGTTGGTGTCTTAGTTTGTTGGTTTGTTTGTTTGTTGGCTTGTTGGTTTGTTGGCTTCTTGGTTTCTTGGTTTCTTGGTTTGTTTGTTTGTTTGTTTGTTCGTTTGTTGGTTTGTTGGTTTGTTGGCTTGCTGGTTTGTTGGTTTGTTGGCTTGTTGGTTTGTTGGTTTGTTCGTTTGTTTGTTTGTTGGTTTGTTGGTTTGTTGGTGTGTTAGTTTGTTGGTTTGTTTGTTTGTTGACTTGTTGGTTTGTTGGCTTCTTGGTTTCTTGGTTTGTTGGTTTGTTGGTTTGTTTGTTTGTTCGTTTGTTGGTTTGTTGGTTTGTTGGCTTGCTAGTTTGTTGGTTTGTTGGCTTGTTGGTTTGTTGGTTTGTTCGTTTGTTCGTTTGTTGGTTTGTTGGTTTGTTGGTTTGTTCGTTTGTTGGTTTGTTCGTTTGTTTATTTGTTGGTTTATTGGTTTGTTGGCTTGTTGGTTTGTTGGTTTGTTGGTTTGTTGGTTTGTATGTTTGTTCGTTTATTGGTTTGTTGGTTTGTTGGTGTGTTGGTTTGTTGGTTTGTTGGTTTGTTAGTTTGTTGGTTTGTTGGTTTGTTGGCTTGTTGGTTTGTTGGTTTGTTGGTTTCTTGGTTTGTTGGTTTGTTGGTTTATTTGTTTATTGGTTTTTCGTTTGTTGGTTTGTTCGTTTGTTGGTTTGTTTGTTTGTTGGTTTGTTCGTTTGTTGGTTTGTTGGTTACTTGGTTTGTTGGTTTGTTGGTTTGTTTGTTTGTTCGTTAGTTGGTTTGTTGGTTTGTTGGCTTATTGGTTTGTTGGTTTGTTGGCTTGTTCGTTTGTTGGTTTGTTCGTTTGTTGGTTTGTTGGTTTGTTGGTTTGTTGGTTTGTTGGTTTGTTGGTTTGTTGGTTTATTGGTTTGTTGGATTGTTGGCGTGTTGGTTTGTTGGTTTGTTGGTTTGTTTGTTTGTTGGTTTGTTGGTTTGTTGGTTTGTTGGTTTGTTTGTTTGTTTGTTTGTTCGTTTGTTGGTTTGTTTGTTTGTTGGCTTGTTGGTTTGTGGTTTGTTGGTTTTTTGGTATGTTGGTTTGTTGGTTTGTTTGTTTGTTCGTTTGTTGGTTTGTTGGTTTGTTGGTTTGTTGGTGTGTTAGTTTGTTGGTTTGTTTGTTTGTTGGCTTGTTGGTTTCTTGGGTTCTTGGTTTCTTGGTTTGTTAGTTTGTTGGTTTGTTGGTTTCTTCGTTTGTTGGTTTGTTCGTTTGCTGGTTTGTTTGTTTGTTGGTTTTGTTCATTTGTTGGTTTGTTGGTTACTTGGTTTGTTGGTTTGTTGGTTTGTTGGTTTGTTTGTTTGTTGGTTTGTTCGTTTGTTGGTTTGTTGGTTTGTTGGTTTGTTGGTTTGTTGGTTTGTTCGTTTGTTGGTTTGTTATTTTGTTGGTTTGTTGGTTTGTAGGTTTGTTTGTTTATTCGTTTGTTATTTTGTTGGTTTATTGGCTTGTTGGTTTGTAGGTTTGTTTGTTTGTTCATTTGTTAGTTTGTTGATTTATTGGCTTGTTGGTTTGTTGGTTTGTTGGTTTGTTGGTTTGTTGGTTTGTTGGTTTCTTGGTTTGTTGGTTTCTTGGTTTGTTGGTTTGTTGGTTTCTTGGTTTGTTGGTTACTTGGTTTGTTGGTTTGTTGGTTTTATCGTTTGTTGGCTTGTTGGTTTGTTCGCTTGTTGGTTTGTTGGTTTGTTGGTTTGTTGGTTTGTTGGTTTGGTTGTTTGTTGGTTTGTTTGTTTGTTCGCTTGTTGGTTTGCTGGTTTGTTGGTTTGTTTGTTTGTTCGTTTGTTGGTTTGTTGGTTTGTTGGTTTGTTGGTTTGTTGGTTTGTTGGTTTGTTGGTTTGTTGGTTTGTTGGTTTGTTTGTTTGTTCGTTTGTTGGTTTGTTGGTTTGTTGGCTTGTTGGTTTGTAGGTTTATTGGCTTGTTGGTTTGTTGGTTTGTTCGTTTGTTGGTTTGTTCGTTTGTTGGTTTGTTTGTTTGTTCGTTTGTTCGTTTGTTGGTTTGTTGGTTTGTTGGCTTGTTGGTTTATTGGTTTGTTGGTTACTTGGTTTGTTGGTTTGTTGGTTTGTTGGTTTGTTGACTTGTTGGTTTGTTGGTTTGTTCGTTTATTGGTTTGTTGGTTTGATGGTTTGTTGGTTTGTTGGTTTGTTGGTTTGTTGGTTTGTTGGTTTGTTGGTTTGTTGGTTTGTTGGTTTTTTGGTTTGTTGGTTTGTTGGTTTGTTGGTTTGTTGGTTACTTGGTTTGTTGGTTTGTTGGTTTGTTGGTTTGTTTGTTTGTTGGTTTGTTCGTTTGTTGGTTTGTTGGTTTGTTGGTTTGTTGGTTTGTTGGTTTGTTGTTTTGTTGGTTTGTTGGTTTGTTTGTTTGTTTGTTTGTTTGTTTGTTCGTTTGTTAGTTTGTTGGTTTATTGGCTTGTTGGTTTGTAGGTTTGTTGGCTTATTGGTTTGTTGGTTTGTTCGTTTATTGGTTTGTTGGTTTGTTGGTTTGTTGGTTTGTTCGTTTGTTGGTTTGTTCGTTTGTTCGTTTGTTGGTTTAATGGTTTGTTGGTTTGTTGGTTTGTTGGTTTGTTGGTTTGTTGGTTTTTTGGTTTGTTGGTGTGTTAGTTTGTTGGTTTGTTTGTTTGTTGGCTTGTTGGTTTATTGGCTTCTTGGTTTCTTGGTTTGTTAGTTTGTTGGTTTGTTGGTTTGTTCGTTTGTTGGTTTGTTCGTTTGTTGGTTTGTTCGTTTGTTGGTTTGTTTGTTTGTAGGTTTTGTTCGTTTGTTGGTTTGTTGGTTACTTGGTTTGTTGGTTTGTTGGTTTGTTTGTTTGTTCGTTTGTTCGTTTGTAGGTTTGTTCGTTTGTTGGTTTGTTGGTTTGTTGGTTTGTTAGTTTTTTGTTTGTTCGTTTGTTCGGTTGTTCGTTTGTTCGTTTGTTCGTTTGTTCGTTTGTTGGTTTGTTGGTTTGTTGGCTTGTTGGTTTGTTGGTTTGTTGGTTACTTGGTTTGTTGGTTTGTTGGTTTGTTGGTTTGTTGGTTTGTTCGTTTGTTGGTTTGTTCGTTTGTTGGTTTGTTGGTTTGTTGGTTTGTTGGTTTGTTGGTTTGTTGATTACTTGGTTTGTTGGTTGGTTGGTTTGTTATTTTGTTGGCTTGTTGGTTTGTTGGTTTGTTGGCTTTTTGGTTTGTTGGTTTGTTGGTTTGTTGGTTAGTTGGTTTGTTGGTTTGTTGGTTTGGTCGTTTGTTTGTTTGTTCGTTTGTTCGTTTGTTGGTTTGTTGGTTTGTTGGCTTGTTGGTTTGTTGGTTTGTTGGTTACTTGGTTTGTTGGTTTGTTGGTTTGTTTGTTTGTTGGTTTCTTGGTTTGTTGGTTTGTTGCTTTGTTGGTTTGTTGGTTTGTTGGTTTGTTGGTTTCTTGGTTTGTTGGTTTCTTGGTTTGTTGGTTTGTTGGTTTCTTGGTTTGTTGGTTACTTGGTTTGTTGGTTTGTTGGTTTGTTTGTTTGTTGGTTTGTTCGTTTGTTGGTTTGTTGGTTTGTTGGTTTGTTGGTTTGTTGGTTTGTTGGTTTGTTGGTTTGTTTGTTTGTTCGCTTGTTGGTTTGTTGGTTTGTTGGTTTGTTTGTTTGTTCGTTTGTTGGTTTGTTTGTTTGTTCGTTTGTTGGTTTGTTGGTTTATTGGCTTGTTGGTTTGTAGGTTTATTGGCTTGTTGGTTTGTTGGTTTGTTCGTTTGTTGGTTTGTTCGTTTGTTGGTTTGTTTGTTTGTTCGTTTGTTCGTTTGTTGGTTTGCTGGTTTGTTGGCTTGTTGGTTTGTTGGTTTGTTGGTTACTTGGTTTGTTGGTTTGTTGGTTTGTTGGTTTGTTGACTTGTTGGTTTGTTGGTTTGTTGGTTTATTGGTTTGTTGGTTTGTTGGTTTGTTGGTTTGTTGGTTTGTTGGTTTGTTGGTTTGTTGGTTTGTTGGTTTGTTGGTTTGTTGGTTTTTTGGTTTGTTGGTTTGTTGGTTTGTTGGTTTGTTGGTTTGTTGGTTACTTGGTTTGTTGGTTTGTTGGCTTGTTGGTTTGTTTGATTTTTGGTTTGTTCGTTTGTTGGTTTGTTGGTTTGTTGGTTTGTTGGTTTGTTGGTTTGTTGGTTTGTTGGTTTGTTGGTTTGTTTGTTTGTTTGTTTGTTTGTTTGTTTGTTCGTTTGTTAGTTTGTTGGTTTATTGGCTTGTTGGTTTATAGGTTTGTTGGCTTATTGGTTTGTTGGTTTGTTCGTTTGTTGGTTTGTTGGTTTGTTGGTTTGTTCGTTTGTTGGTTTGTTCGTTTGTTCGTTTGTTGGTTTGTTGGTTTGTTGGTTTGTTGGTTTGTTGGTTTGTTGGTTTGTTGGTTTTTTGGTTTGTTGGTTTGTTGGTTTGTTGGTTTGTTGGTTTGTTGGTTACTTGGTTTGTTGGTTTGTTGGTTTGTTGGTTTGTTTGTTTGTTGGTTTGTTCGTTTGTTGGTTTGTTGGTTTGTTGGTTTGTTCGTTTGTTGGTTTGTTGGTTTGTTGGTTTGTTGGTTTGTAGGTTTGTTTGTTTGTTCGTTTGTTAGTTTGTTGGTTTATTGGCTTGTTGGTTTGTAGGTTTGTTTGTTTGTTCGTTTGTTAGTTTGTTGGTTTATTGGCTTGTTGGTTTGTAGGTTTGTTGGCTTGTTGGTTTGTTGGTTTGTTCGTGTGTTGGTTTGCTGGTTTGTTGGTTTGTTGGTTTGTAGGTTTGTTTGTTTGTTCGTTTGTTAGTTTGTTGGTTTATTGGCTTGTTGTTTTGTAGGTTTGTTGGCTTGTTGGTTTGTTGGTTTGTTCGTTTGTTGGTTTGTTGGGTTGTTGGTTTGTTGGTTTGTTTGTTTGTTGGTTTGTTCGTTTGTTGGTTTGTTGGTTACTTGGTTTGTTGGTTTGTTGGTTTGTTGGCTTGTTGGTTTGTTGGTTTGTTGGGTTGTTGGTTTTTTGGTTTGTTGGTTTGTTTGTTTGTTCGTTTGTTGGTTTGTTGGTTTGTTGGTTTGTTGGTTGATGGTTTGTTGGTTTGTTGGTTTGTTGGCTTGTTGGTTTGTTGGTTTATTGGTTTCTTGGTTTGTTGGTTTGTTGGTTTGTTGGTTTGTTGGTTTGTTCGTTTGTTGGTTTGTTCGCTTGTTGGTTTGTTGGTTTATTGGTTTGTTGCCTTGTTGGTTTGTTGGTTTCTTGGTTTGTTGGTTTGTTGGTTTGTTGGTTTGTTGGTTTGTTTGTTTGTTGGTTTGGTCGTTTGTTGGTTTGTTGGTTTGTTGGTTTGTTGGTTTGTTTGTTTGTTCGTTTGTTGGTTTGTTGGTTTGTTGGCTTGTTGGTTTGTTGGTTTGTTGGCTTGTTGGTTTGTTGGTTTGTTGGTTTGTTGGTTTGTTTGTTTGTTCGTTTGTTGGTTTGTTGGTTTGTTGGCTTGCTGGTTTGTTGGTTTGTTGGCTTGTTAGTTTGTTGGTTTGTTCGTTTGTTGGTTTGTTGGTTTGTTGGTTTGTTCGTTTGTTGGTTTGTTCGTTTGTTTATTTGTTGGTTTATTGGTTTGTTGGCTTGTTGGTTTGTTGGTTTGTTGGTTTGTTGGTTTGTTTGTTTGTTCGTTTATTGGTTTGTTGGTGTGTTGGTTTGTTGGTTTGTTGGTTTGTTAGTTTGTTGGTTTGTTGGTTTGTTGGATTGTTGGTTTGTTGGGTTGTTGGTTTCTTGGTTTGTTGGTTTGTTGGTTTATTGGTTTTTCGTTTGTTGGTTTGTTCGTTTGTTGGTTTGTTTGTTTGTTGGTTTGTTCGCTTGTTGGTTTGTTGGTTACTTGGTTTGTTGGTTTGTTGGTTTGTTTGTTTGTTCATTTGTTGGTTTGTTGGTTTGTTGGTTTATTGGTTTGTTGGTTTGTTGGTTTGTTGGCTTGTTCGTTTGTTGGTTTGTTCGTTTGTTGGTTTGTTGGTTTGTTGGTTTGTTGGTTTGTTGGTTTGTTGGTTTGTTGGTTTGTTGGTTACACGGTTTGTTAGTTTGTTGGTTTATTGGTTTGTTTGTTTGTTGGTTTGTTCGTTTGTTGGTTTGTTGGTTTGTCGGTTTATTGGTTTGTTGGTTTGTTTGTTTGTTCGTTTGTTGGTTTGTTGGTTTGTTGGTTTGTTGGATTATTGGTTTGTTGGATTGTTGGCTTGTTGGTTTGTTGGTTTGTTGGTTTGTTGGTTTGTTTGTTTGTTGGTTTGTTGGTTTGTTGGTTTGTTGGTTTGTTTGTTTGTTTGTTTGTTCGTTTGTTGGTTTGTTGGTTTGTTGGCTTGTTGGTTTGTGGTTTGTTGGTTTTTTGGTTTGTTGGTTTGTTGGTTTGTTTGTTTGTTCGTTTGTTGGTTTGTTGGTTTGTTGGTGTCTTAGTTTGTTGGTTTGTTTGTTTGTTGGCTTGTTGGTTTGTTGGCTTCTTGGTTTCTTGGTTTGTTGGTTTGTTTGTTTGTTTGTTTGTTCGTTTGTTGGTTTGTTGGTTTGTTGGCTTGCTGGTTTGTTGGTTTGTTGGCTTGTTGGTTTGTTGGTTTGTTCGTTTGTTTGTTTGTTGGTTTGTTGGTTTGTTGGTGTGTTAGTTTGTTGTTTTGTTTGTTTGTTGTCTTGTTGGTTTGTTGGCTTCTTGGTTTCTTGGTTTGTTGGTTTGTTGGTTTGTTTGTTTATTCGTTTGTTGGTTTGTTGGTTTGTTGGCTTGCTGGTTTGTTGGTTTGTTGGCTTGTTGGTTTGTTGGTTTGTTCGTTTGTTGGTTTGTTGGTTTGTTGGTTTGTTCGTTTGTTGGTTTGTTCGTTTGTTTATTTGTTGGTTTATTGGTTTGTTGGCTTGCTGGTTTGTTAGTTTGTTGGCTTGTTGGTTTGTTGGTTTGTTCGTTTGTTGGTTTGTTGGTTTGTTGGTTTGTTCGTTTGTTGGTTTGTTCGTTTGTTAGTTTGTTGGTTTGTTGGTTTGTTGGCTTGTTGGTTTGTTGGTTTGTTGGTTTCTTGGTTTGTTGGTTTGTTGGTTTATTGGTTTTTCGTTTGTTGGTTTGTTCGTTTGTTGGTTTGTTTGTTTGTTGGTTTGTTCGTTTGTTGGTTTGTTGGTTACTTGGTTTGTTGGTTTGTTGGTTTGTTTGTTTGTTCGTTAGTTGGTTTGTTGGTTTGTTGGCTTATTGGTTTGTTGGTTTGTTGGCTTGTTGGCTTGTTCGTTTGTTGGTTTGTTCGTTTCTTGGTTTGTTGGTTTGTTGGTTTGTTGGTTTGTTGGTTACACGGTTTGTTAGTTTGTTGGTTTGTTGGTTTGTTTGTTTGTTCGTTTGTTCGTTTGTTGGTTTGTTGGTTTGTTGGTTTATTGGTTTGTTGGATTGTTGGCGTGTTGGTTTGTTGGTTTGTTTGTTTGTTGGTTTGTTGGTTTGTTGGTTTGTTGGTTTGTTTGTTTGTTTGTTTGTTCGTTTGTTGGTTTGTTGGTTTGTTGGCTTGTTGGTTTGTGGTTTGTTGGTTTTTTGGTTTGTTGGTTTGTTGGTTTGTTTGTTTGTTCGTTTGTTAGTTTGTTGGTTTGTTGGTGTGTTAGTTTGTTGGTTTGTTTGTTTGTTGGCTTGTTGGTTTCTTGGCTTCTTGGTTGCTTGGTTTGTTAGTTTGTTGGTTTGTTGGTTTGTTCGTTTGTTGGTTTGTTCGTTTGCTGGTTTGTTTGTTTGTTGGTTTTGTTCGTTTGTTGGTTTGTTGGTTACTTGGTTTGTTGGTTTGTTGGTTTGTTGGTTTGTTTGTTTGTTGGTTTGTTCGTTTGTTGGTTTGTTGGTTTGTTGGTTTGTTGGTTTGTTGGTTTGTTCGTTTGTTGGTTTGTTGGTTTGTTGGTTTGTTGGTTTGTAGGTTTGTTTGTTAATCGTTTGTTATTTTGTTGGTTTATTTGCTTGTTGGTTTGTAGGTTTGTTTGTTTGTTCGTTTGTTAGTTTGTTGATTTATTGGCTTGTTGTTTTGTAGGTTTGTTGGCTTGTTGGTTTGTTGGTTTGTTCGTTTGTTGGTTTGTTGGTTTGTTGGTTTGTTGGTTTATTCGTTTGTTGGTTTGTTGGTTTGTTGGTTTGTTGGTTTGTAGGTTTGTTTGTTTGTTCGTTTGTTAGTTTGTTGGTTTATTGGCTTGTTGGTATGTAGGTTTGTTGGCTTGTTGGTTTGTTGGTTTGTTTGTTTGTTGGTTTGTTGGTTTGTTGGTTTGTTGGTTTGTTGGTTTGTTGGTTTGTTCATTTGTTGGTTTGTTCATTTGTTCGTTTGTTGGTTTATTTTTTTGTTGGCTTGTTGGTTTGTTGGTTTGTTGGTTACTTGGTTTGTTGGTTTGTTGGTTTGTTGGTTTGTTGGCTTGTTAGTTTGTTGGTTTGTTGGGTTGTTGGTTTTTTGGTTTGTTGGTTTGTTTGTTTGTTCGTTTGTTGGTTTGTTGGTTTGTTGGTTTGTTGGTTGATGGTTTGTTGGTTTGTTGGTTTGTTCGTTTGTTGGTTTGTTCGTTTGTTGGTTTGTTGATTTGTTGGTTTGTTGCCTTGTTGGTTTGTTGCCTTGTTGGTTTGTTGGTTTCTTGGTTTGTTGGTTTGTTGGTTTATTGGTTTGTTTGTTTGTTGGTTTGGTCGTTTGTTGGTTTGTTGGTTTGTTGGTTTGTTGGTTTGTTTGTTTGTTCGTTTGTTCGTTTGTTGGTTTGTTGGTTTGTTGGCTTGTTGGTTTGTTGGTTTGTTGGCTTGTTGCTTTGTTGGTTTGTTGGTTTGTTGGTTTGTTTGTTTGTTCGTTTGTTGGTTTGTTGGTTTGTTGGCTTGCTGGTTTGTTGGTTTGTTGGCTTGTTGGTTTGTTGGTTTGTTCGTTTGTTGGTTTGTTGGTTTGTTGGTTTGTTCGTTTGTGGGTTTTTTCGTTTGTTTATTTGTTGGTTTATTGCTTTGTTGGCTTGTTGGGTTGTTGGTTTGTAGGTTTGTTGGTTTGTTTGTTTGTTCGTTTATTGGTTTATTGGTTTGTTGGTGTGTTGGTTTGTTGGTTTGTTAGTTTGTTGGTTTGTTGGTTTGTTGGCTTGTTGGTTTGTTGGTTTGTTGGTTTGTTGGTTTGTTGGTTTGTTGGTTTATTGGTTTTTCGTTTGTTGGTTTGTTCGTTTGTTGGATTGTTTGTTTGTTGGTTTGTTCGTTTGTTGGTTTGTTGGTTACTTGGTTTGTTGGTTTGTTGGTTTGTTTGTTTGTTCGTTTGGTGGTTTGTTGGTTTGTTGGCTTATTGGTTTGTTGGTTTGTTGGCTTGTTCGTTTGTTGGTTGGTTCGTTTGTTGGTTTGTTGGTTTGTTGGTTTGTTGGTTTGTTGGTTACACGGTTTGTTAGTTTGTTGGTTTGTTGGTTTGTTTGTTTGTTGATTTGTTCGTTTGTTGGTTTGTTGGTTTGTTGGCTTATTGGTTTGTTGGTTTGTTGGCTTGTCCGTTTGTTGGTTTGTTCGTTTGTTCGTTTGTTGGTTTGTTGGTTTGTTGGTTTGTTGGTTTGTTGGTTTGTTGGTTTGTTGGTTACACGGTTTGTTAGTTTGTTGGTTTGTTGGTTTGTTTGTTTGTTGGTTTGTTCGTTTGTTGGTTTGTTGGTTTGTTGGTTTATTGGTTTGTTGGTTTGTTTGTTTGTTCGTTTGTTGGTTTGTTGGTTTGTTGGTTTGTTGGCTTATTGGTTTGTTGTATTGTTGGCTTGTTGGTTTGTGGTTTGTTGGTTTTTTGGTTTGTTGGTTTGTTGGTTTGTTTGTTTGTTCGTTTGTTGGTTTGTTGGTTTGTTGGTGTCTTAGTTTGTTGGTTTGTTTGTTTGTTGGCTTGTTGGTTTGTTGGCTTCTTGGTTTCTTGGTTTGTTGGTTTGTTTGTTTGTTTGTTTGTTCGTTTGTTGGTTTGTTGGTTTGTTGGCTTGCTGGTTTGTTGGTTTGTTGGCTTGTTGGTTTGTTGGTTTGTTCGTTTGTTTGTTTGTTGGTTTGTTGGTTTGTTGGTGTGTTAGTTTGTTGGTTTGTTTGTTTGTTGTCTTGTTGGTTTGTTGGCTTCTTGGTTTCTTGGTTTGTTGGTTTGTTGGTTTGTTTGTTTGTTCGTTTGTTGGTTTGTTGGTTTGTTGGCTTGCTGGTTTGTTGGTTTGTTGGCTTGTTGGTTTGTTGGTTTGTTCGTTTGTTGGTTTGTTGGTTTGTTGGTTTGTTCGTTTGTTGGTTTGTTCGTTTGTTTATTTGTTGGTTTATTGGTTTGTTGGCTTGCTGGTTTGTTAGTTTGTTGGCTTGTTGGTTTGTTGGTTTGTTCGTTTGTTGGTTTGTTGGTTTGTTGGTTTGTTCGTTTGTTGGTTTGTTCGTTTGTTAGTTTGTTGGTTTGTTGGTTTGTTGGCTTGTTGGTTTGTTGGTTTGTTGGTTTCTTGGTTTGTTGGTTTGTTGGTTTATTGGTTTTTCGTTTGTTGGTTTGTTCGTTTGTTGGTTTGTTTGTTTGTTGGTTTGTTCGTTTGTTGGTTTGTTGGTTACTTGGTTTGTTGGTTTGTTGGTTTGTTTGTTTGTTCGTTAGTTGGTTTGTTGGTTTGTTGGCTTATTGGTTTGTTGGTTTGTTGGCTTGTTGGCTTGTTCGTTTGTTGGTTTGTTCGTTTCTTGGTTTGTTGGTTTGTTGGTTTGTTGGTTTGTTGGTTACACGGTTTGTTAGTTTGTTGGTTTGTTGGTTTGTTTGTTTGTTCGTTTGTTCGTTTGTTGGTTTGTTGGTTTGTTGGTTTATTGGTTTGTTGGATTGTTGGCGTGTTGGTTTGTTGGTTTGTTTGTTTGTTGGTTTGTTGGTTTGTTGGTTTGTTGGTTTGTTTGTTTGTTTGTTTGTTCGTTTGTTGGTTTGTTGGTTTGTTGGCTTGTTGGTTTGTGGTTTGTTGGTTTTTTGGTTTGTTGGTTTGTTGGTTTGTTTGTTTGTTCGTTTGTTAGTTTGTTGGTTTGTTGGTGTGTTAGTTTGTTGGTTTGTTTGTTTGTTGGCTTGTTGGTTTCTTGGCTTCTTGGTTGCTTGGTTTGTTAGTTTGTTGGTTTGTTGGTTTGTTCGTTTGTTGGTTTGTTCGTTTGCTGGTTTGTTTGTTTGTTGGTTTTGTTCGTTTGTTGGTTTGTTGGTTACTTGGTTTGTTGGTTTGTTGGTTTGTTGGTTTGTTTGTTTGTTGGTTTGTTCGTTTGTTGGTTTGTTGGTTTGTTGGTTTGTTGGTTTGTTGGTTTGTTCGTTTGTTGGTTTGTTGGTTTGTTGGTTTGTTGGTTTGTAGGTTTGTTTGTTAATCGTTTGTTATTTTGTTAGTTTATTTGCTTGTTGGTTTGTAGGTTTGTTTGTTTGTTCGTTTGTTAGTTTGTTGATTTATTGGCTTGTTGTTTTGTAGGTTTGTTGGCTTGTTGGTTTGTTGGTTTGTTCGTTTGTTGGTTTGTTGGTTTGTTGGTTTATTCGTTTGTTGGTTTGTTGGTTTGTTGGTTTGTTGGTTTGTAGGTTTGTTTGTTTGTTCGTTTGTTAGTTTGTTGGTTTATTGGCTTGTTGGTATGTAGGTTTGTTGGCTTGTTGGTTTGTTGGTTTGTTTGTTTGTTGGTTTGTTGGTTTGTTGGTTTGTTGGTTTGTTGGTTTGTTGGTTTGTTCATTTGTTGGTTTGTTCATTTGTTCGTTTGTTGGTTTATTTTTTTGTTGGCTTGTTGGTTTGTTGGTTTGTTGGTTACTTGGTTTGTTGGTTTGTTGGTTTGTTGGTTTGTTGGCTTGTTAGTTTGTTGGTTTGTTGGGTTGTTGGTTTTTTGGTTTGTTGGTTTGTTTGTTTGTTCGTTTGTTGGTTTGTTGGTTTGTTGGTTTGTTGGTTGATGGTTTGTTGGTTTGTTGGTTTGTTGCCTTGTTGGTTTGTTAGTTTATTGGTTTCTTGGTTTGTTGGTTTGTTGGTTTGTTGGTTTGTTGGTTTGTTCGTTTGTTGGTTTGTTCGTTTGTTGGTTTGTTGATTTGTTGGTTTGTTGCCTTGTTGGTTTGTTGCCTTGTTGGTTTGTTGGTTTCTTGGTTTGTTGGTTTGTTGGTTTATTGGTTTGTTTGTTTGTTGGTTTGGTCGTTTGTTGGTTTGTTGGTTTGTTGGTTTGTTGGTTTGTTTGTTTGTTCGTTTGTTCGTTTGTTGGTTTGTTGGTTTGTTGGCTTGTTGGTTTGTTGGTTTGTTGGCTTGTTGCTTTGTTGGTTTGTTGGTTTGTTGGTTTGTTTGTTTGTTCGTTTGTTGGTTTGTTGGTTTGTTGGCTTGCTGGTTTGTTGGTTTGTTGGCTTGTTGGTTTGTTGGTTTGTTCGTTTGTTGGTTTGTTGGTTTGTTGGTTTGTTCGTTTGTGGGTTTTTTCGTTTGTTTATTTGTTGGTTTATTGCTTTGTTGGCTTGTTGGGTTGTTGGTTTGTAGGTTTGTTGGTTTGTTTGTTTGTTCGTTTATTGGTTTATTGGTTTGTTGGTGTGTTGGTTTGTTGGTTTGTTAGTTTGTTGGTTTGTTGGTTTGTTGGCTTGTTGGTTTGTTGGTTTGTTGGTTTGTTGGTTTGTTGGTTTGTTGGTTTATTGGTTTTTCGTTTGTTGGTTTGTTCGTTTGTTGGATTGTTTGTTTGTTGGTTTGTTCGTTTGTTGGTTTGTTGGTTACTTGGTTTGTTGGTTTGTTGGTTTGTTTGTTTGTTCGTTTGCTGGTTTGTTGGTTTGTTGGCTTATTGGTTTGTTGGTTTGTTGGCTTGTTCGTTTGTTGGTTGGTTCGTTTGTTGGTTTGTTGGTTTGTTGGTTTGTTGGTTTGTTGGTTACACGGTTTGTTAGTTTGTTGGTTTGTTGGTTTGTTTGTTTGTTGATTTGTTCGTTTGTTGGTTTGTTGGTTTGTTGGCTTATTGGTTTGTTGGTTTGTTGGCTTGTCCGTTTGTTGGTTTGTTCGTTTGTTCGTTTGTTGGTTTGTTGGTTTGTTGGTTTGTTGGTTTGTTGGTTTGTTGGTTTGTTGGTTACACGGTTTGTTAGTTTGTTGGTTTGTTGGTTTGTTTGTTTGTTGGTTTGTTCGTTTGTTGGTTTGTTGGTTTGTTGGTTTATTGGTTTGTTGGTTTGTTTGTTTGTTCGTTTGTTGGTTTGTTGGTTTGTTGGTTTGTTGGCTTATTGGTTTGTTGGATTGTTGGCGTGTTGGTTTGTTGGTTTCTTGGTTTGTTTGTTTGTTGGTTTGTTGGTTTGTTGGTTTGTTGGTTTGTTTGTTTGTTTGTTTGTTCGTTTGTTGGTTTGTTGGTTTGTTGGCTTGTTGGTTTGTGGTTTGTTGGTTTTTTGGTTTGTTGGTTTGTTGGTTTGTTTGTTTGTTCGTTTGTTGGTTTGTTGGTTTGTTGGTTTGTTGGTGTGTTAGTTTGTTGGTTTGTTTGTTTGTTGGCTTATTGGTTTGTTGGATTGTTGGCGTGTTGGTTTGTTGGTTTCTTGGTTTGTTTGTTTGTTGGTTTGTTGGTTTGTTGGTTTGTTTGTTTGTTTGTTTGTTCGTTTGTTGGTTTGTTGGTTTGTTGGCTTGTTGGTTTGTGGTTTGTTGGTTTTTTGGTTTGTTGGTTTGTTGGTTTGTTTGTTTGTTCGTTTGTTGGTTTGTTGGTTTGTTGGTTTGTTGGTGTGTTAGTTTGTTGGTTTGTTTGTTTGTTGGCTTATTGGTTTGTTGGATTGTTGGCGTGTTGGTTTGTTGGTTTCTTGGTTTGTTTGTTTGTTGGTTTGTTGGTTTGTTGGTTTGTTGGTTTGTTTGTTTGTTTGTTTGTTCGTTTGTTGGTTTGTTGGTTTGTTGGCTTGTTGGTTTGTGGTTTGTTGGTTTTTTGGTTTGTTGGTTTGTTGGTTTGTTTGTTTGTTCGTTTGTTGGTTTGTTGGTTTGTTGGTTTGTTGGTTTGTTGGTGTGTTAGTTTGTTTGTTTGTTCGTTTGTTGGTTTGTTGGTTTGTTGGTTTGTTGGCTTCTTGGTTTGTTGGATTGTTGGCGTGTTGGTTTGTTGGTTTCTTGGTTTGTTTGTTTGTTGGTTTGTTGGTTTGTTGGTTTGTTGGTTTGTTTGTTTGTTTGTTTGTTCGTTTGTTGGTTTGTTGGTTTGTTCGTTTGTTGGTTTGTTCGTTTGCTGGTTTGTTTATTTGTTGGTTTTGTTCGTTTGTTGGTTTGTTGGTTACTTGGTTTGTTGGTTTGTTGGTTTGTTGGTTTGTTTGTTTGTTGGTTTGTTCGTTTGTTGGTTTGTTGGTTTGTTGGTTTGTTAGTTTGTTGGTTTGTTCTTTTGTTGGTTTGTTGGTTTGTTGATTTGTTGGTTTGTAGGTTTGTTTGTTTATTCGTTTGTTAGTTTGTTGGTTTATTGGCTTGTGGGTTTGTAGGTTTGTTTGTTTGTTCGTTTGTTAGTTTGTTGATTTATTGGCTTGTTGGTTTGTAGGTTTGTTGGCTTGTTGGTTTGTTGGTTTGTTCGTTTGTTGGTTTGTTGGTTTGTTGGTTTGTTGGTTTGTTCGTTTGTTGGTTTGTTGGTTTGTTGGTTTGTAGGTTTGTTTGTTTGTTCGTTTGTTAGTTTGTTGGTTTATTGGCTTGTTGGTTTGTAGGTTTGTTGGTTTGTTGGTTTGTTGGTTTGTTTGTTTGTTGGTTTGTTGGTTTGTTGGTTTGTTGGTTTGTTGGTTTGTTCGTTTGTTGGTTTGTTCGTTTGTTGGTTTGTTGGTTTGTTGGTTTGTTGGTTGATGGTTTGTTGGTTTGTTGGTTTGTTGGCTTGTTGGTTTGTTGGTTTATTGGTTTCTTGGTTTGTTGGTTTGTTGGTTTGTTGGTTTGTTCGTTTGTTGGTTTGTTGGTTTGTTGGTTACTTGGTTTGTTGGTTTGTTGGTTTGTAGGCTTGTTGGTTTGTTGGTTTATTGGGTTGTTGGTTTTTTGGTTTGTTGGTTTGTTTGTTTGTTCGTTTGTTTGTTTGTTGGTTTGTTGGTTTGTAGGTTGATGGTTTGTTGGTTTGTTGGTTTGTTGGCTTGTTGGTTTGTTGGTTTATTGGTTTCTTGGTTTGTTGGTTTGTTGGTTTGTTGGTTTGTTGGTTTGTTATTTTGTTCGTTTGTTGGTTTGTTCGTTTGTTGGTTTGTTGGTTTGTTGGTTTGTTGCCTTGTTGGTTTGTTGGTTTCTTGGTTTGTTGGTTTGTTGGTTTATTGGTTTGTTTGTTTGTTGGTTTGGTCGTTTGTTGGTTTGTTGGTTTCTTGGTTTGTTTGTTTGTTCGTTTGTTGGCTTGTTGGTTTGTTGGTTTGTTGGTTTGTTGGTTTGTTTGTTTTTTGGTTTGTTGGTTTGTTGGTTTGTTGGATTGCTGGTTTGTTGGTTTGTTGGCTTGTTGGTTTGTTGGTTTGTTCGTTTGTTGGTTTATTGCTTTGTTGGCTTGTTGGTTTGTTGGTTTGTTGGTTTGTTGGTTTGTTTGTTTGTTCGTTTATTGGTTTGTTGGTTTGTTGGTGTGTTGGTTTCTTGGTTTGTTAGTTTGTTGGTTTGTTGGTTTGTTGGCTTGTTGGTTTGTTGGTTTGTTGGTTTCTTGGTTTGTTGGTTTGTTGGTTTATTGGTTTTTCGTTTGTTGGTTTGTTCGTTTGTTGGGTTGTTTGTTTGTTGGTTTGTTCGTTTGTTGGTTTGTTGGTTACTTGGTTTGTTGGTTTGTTGGTTTGTTTGTTTGTTCGTTTGCTGGCTTGTTGGTTTGTTGGCTTATTGGTTTGTTGGTTTGTTGGCTTGTTCGTTTGTTGGTTTGTTCGTTTGTTGGTTTGTTGGTTTGTTGGTTTGTTGGTTTGTTGGTTACACGGTTTGTTAGTTTGTTGGTTTGTTGGTTTGTTTGTTTGTTGATTTGTTCGTTTGTTGGTTTGTTGGTTTGTTGGTTTATTGGTTTGTTGGTTTGTTTGTTTGTTCGTTTGTTGGTTTGTTGGTTTGTTGGTTTGTTGGCTTATTGGTTTGTTGGATTGTTGGCTTGTTGGTTTGTTGGTTTGTTGGTTTGTTTGTTTGTTGGTTTGTTGGTTTGTTGGTTTGTTTGTTTGTTTGTTTGTTCGTTTGTTAGTTTGTTGGTTTGTTGGCTTGTTGGTATGTGGTTTGTTGGTTTTTTGGTTTGTTGGTTTGTTGGTTTGTTTGTTTGTTCGTTTGTTGGTTTGTTGGTTTGTTGGTTTGTTGGTGTGTTAGTTTGTTGGTTTGTTTGTTTGTTGGCTTGTTGGTTTGTTGGCTTCTTGGTTTCTTGGTTTGTTAGTTTGTTGGTTTGTTGGTTTGTTCGTTTGTTGGTTTGTTCGTTTGCTGGTATGTTTGTTTGTTGGTTCTGTTCGTTTGTTGGTTTGTTGGTTACTTGGTTTGTTGGTTTGTTGGTTTGTTGGTTTGTTTGTTTGTTCGTTTGTTCGTTTGTAGGTTTGTTCGTTTGTTGCTTTGTTGGTTTGTTGGTGTGTTGGTTTGTTAGTTTGTTTGTTTGTTCGTTTGTTCGTTTGTTGGTTTGTTGGTTTGTTGGCTTGTTGGTTTGGTGGTTTGTTGGTTCCTTGGTTTGTTGGTTTGTTGGTTTGTTGGTTTGTTGCTTTGTTGGTTTGTTGGCTTGTTGGTTTGTTGGTTTGTTGGCTTGTTGGTTTGTTGGTTTGTTCGTTTGTTGGTTTGTTGGTTTGTTCGTTTGTTTGTTTGTTTGTTTGTTTGTTTGTTCGTTTGTTCGTTTGTTAGTTTGTTGGTTTGTTGGTTTGTTCGTTTGTTTGTTTGTTTGTTTGTTCGTTTGTTGGTTTGTTGGTTTGATGGTTTGTTGGCTTGTTGGTTTGTTGGTTTGTTGGTTACTTGGTTTGTTGGTTTGTTGGTTTGTTGGCTTGTTGGTTGGTTGGTTTGTTGGTTAGTTGGTTTGTTGGTTTGTTGGTTTGTTGGTTTGTTGGTTTGTTGGTTTGTTGGTTTGTCGGTTTGTTGATTTGTTGGTTTGTTGGTTTGTTGGTTTGTTGGTTTGTTGGTTTGTTGGTTTGTTTGTTTGTTCGTTTGTTCGTTTGTTGGTTTGTTGGTTGGTTGGTTTGTTTGTTTATTCGTTTGTTGGTTTGTTGGTTTGTTGGTTTGTTGGTTTGTTGGTTTGTTTGTTTGTTCGTTTGTTGGTTTGTTGGTTTGTTGGCTTGTTAGTTTGTAGGTTTGTTGGGTTGTTGGTTTGTTGGTTTGTTCGTTTGTTGGTTTGTTCGTTTGTTCGTTTGTTGGTTTATTGGTTTATTGGTTTGTTGGCTTGTTGGTTTGTTGGTTTGTTGGTTACTTGGTTTGTTGGTTTGTTGGTTGTTAGCTTGTTGGTTTGCTGGTTTGTTTGTTTCTTGGTTTGTTGGTTTGTTCGTTTGTTGGTTTGTTGGTTTGTTGTTTTGTTGCCTTGTTAGTTTGTTGGTTTCTTAGTTTGTTGGTTTGTTGGTTTGTTGGTTTGTTTGTTTGCTGGTTTGGTCGTTTGTTGGTTTGTTGGTTTGTTGGATTGTTGGTTTGTTGGCTTGTTGGTTTGTTGGTTTGTTGGTTTGTTGGTTTGTTGGTTTGTTTGTTTGTTCGTTTGTTGGTTTGTTGGTTTGTTGGTTTGTTGGCTTGTTGGTTTGTTGGTTTGTTGGCTTGTTGGTTTGTTGGTTTGTTCGTTTGTTGGTTTGTTGGTTTGTTGGTTTGTTCGTTTGTTGGTTTGTTCGTTTGTTCATTTGTTGGTTTATTGGTTTGTTGGTTTGTTGGTTTGTTGGTTTGTTGGCTTGTTGGTTTGTTGGTTTGTTCGTTTCTTGGTTTGTTGGTTTGTTCGTTTGTTGGTTTGTTCGTTTGTTGGTTTGTTGGTTTGTTGTTTTGTTGCCTTGTTAGTTTGTTGGTTTCTTAGTTTGTTGGTTTCTTGGTTTGTTGGTTTGTTTGTTTGTTGGTTTGGTCGTTTGTTGGTTTGTTGGTTTGTTGGTTTGTTGGATTGTTGGTTTGTTGGCTTGTTGGTTTGTTGGTTTGTTGGTTTGTTGGTTTGTTTGTTTGTTCGTTTGTTGGTTTGTTGGTTTGTTGGTTTGTTGGTTTGTTGGTTTGTTGGTTTGTTGGCTTGTTGGTTTGTTCGTTTGTTCGTTTGTTGGTTTGTTGGTTTGTTGGTTTGTTCGTTTGTTGGTTTGTTCGTTTGTTCATTTGTTGGTTTATTGGTTTGTTGGCTTGTTGGTTTGTTGGTTTGTTGGTTTGTTGGTTTGTTGGTTTGTTTGTTTGTTCGTTTGTTGGTTTGTTGGTTTGTTGGTTTGTTGGTTTGTTGGTTTGTTGGTTTGTTGGTTTGTTGGTTTGTTGGTTTGTTGGTTTGTTGGTTTGTTGGTTTGTTGGTTTGTTGGTTTGTTGGCTTGTTGGTTTGTTGGTTTGTTGGTTTCTTGGTTTGTTGGTTTGTTGGTTTATTGGTTTTTCGTTTGTTAGTTTGTTGGTTTGTTGGTTTGTTCGTTTGTTCGTTTGTTGGTTTGTTCGTTTGTTCGTTTGTTAGTTTGTTGGTTTGTTGGCTAGTTGGTTGTTGATTTGTTGGTTACTTGGTTTGTTGGTTTGTTGGTTTGTTGGTTTGTTATCTTGTTGGTTTGTTAGTTTGTTGGTTTGTTGGTTTGTTGGTTTGTTGGTTTGTTGGTTTGTTGGCTTGTTGGTTTGTTGGTTTGTTAATTTCTTGGTTTGTTGGTTTGTTGGTTTGTTGGTTTGTTGGTTACTTGGTTTTTTAGTTTGTTGGTTTGTTGGTTTGTTGGTTTGTTGGTTTATTGGTTTGTTGGCTTGTTGGTTTGTTGGTTTGTTGGTTTCTTGGTTTGTTGGTTTGTTGGTTTGTTGGTTTGTTGGTTACTTCGTTTTTTAGTTTGTTGGTTTGTTGGTTTGTTCGTTTGTTGGTTTGTTTGTTTGTTGTTTTTGTTCGTTTGTTGGTTTGGTTGTTACTTGGTTTGTTGGTTTGTTGGTTTGTGGGTTTGTTTGTTTGTTCGTTTGTTGGTTTGTTGGTTTGTTGGCTTGTTGGTTTGTTGGTTTGTTGGTTTGTTGGCTTGTTGGTTTGTTGGTTTGTTCGTTTGTTTGTTTGTTTGTTTGTTGGTTTGTTCGTTTGTTGGTTTGTTCGTTTGTTGGTTTGTTGGTTTGTTGTCTTGTTGGTTTGTTGGTTTGTTGGTTACTTGGTTTGTTGATTTGTTGGTTTGTTGGTTTGTTGGCTTGTTGGTTTGTTGGTTTGTTGGTTTGTTGGTTTGTTGGTTTGTTAGTTTGCTGGTTTGTTGGTTTGTTGGTTTGTTGGTTTGTTGGTTACTTGGTTTGTTGGTTTGTTGGTTTGTTGGTTTGTTGGTTTGTTGGTTTGTTGGTTTGTTGGTTTGTTTGTTTGTTGGTTTGTTGGTTTGTTGGTTTGTTGATTTGTTGGTTTGTTGGTTTGTTTGTTTGTTCGTTTGTAGATTTGTTGGTTTGTTGGCTTGTTGGTTTGTGGGTTTGTTGGCTTGATGGTTTGTTGGTTTGTTGGTTTGTTGGTTTGTTTGTTTGTTCGTTTGTTGGTTTGTTGGTTAGTTGGCTTGTTGGTTTGTTGGTTTGTTGGCTTGTTGGTTTGTTGGTTTGTTCGTTTGTTGGTTTGTTGGTTTGTTGGTTTGTTGGTTTATTTGTTTGTTCGTTTGTTGGATTGTTGGCTTGTTGGTTTGGTGGTTTGTTGGTTTGTTGGTTTGTTTGTATGTTCGTTTGTTGGTTTGTTGGTTTGTTGGCTTGTTGGTTTGTTGGCTTGTCGGTTTGTTGGTTTGTTGGCTTGTTGGTTTGTTGGTTTGTTGGTTTGTTGGTTTGTTTGTTTGTTGGTTTGTTTGTTTGTTAGTTTGTTGGTTTGTTGGTTTGTTGGCTTGTTGGTTTGTTCGTTTGTTGGCTTGTTGGTTTGTTGGTTTGTTCGTTTGTTGGTTTGTTGGTTTGTTGGTGTGTCCGTTTGTTGGTTTGTTCGTTTGTTGGTTTATTGGTTTGTTGGCTTGTTGGTTTCTTGGTTTTTTGGTTACTTGGTTTGTTGGTTTGTTGGCTTGTTGGTTTGTTGGTTTGTTGGTTTTTTGGTTTGTTGGTTTGTTGGTTTGTTGGTTTGTTTGTTTGTTCGTTTGTTGGTTTGTTGGTTTGTTGGTTTGTTGGTTTGTTGGTTTGTTGGTTTGTTGGTTTTTTGGTTTGTTGGTTTGTTGGTTTGTTGGTTTGTTGGTTTGTTAGCTTGTTGGTTTCTTGGTTTTTTGGTTTGTTGGTTTGTTGGTTTGTTGGTTTGTTGGTTTGTTCGTTTGTTGGTTTGTTCGTTTGTTGGTTTGTTTGTTTGTTGGTTCGTTCGTTTGTTGGTTTGTTGGTTACTTGGTTTGTTGGTTTGTTCGTTTGTTCGTTTGTAGGTTTGTTCGTTTGTTGGTTTGTTGGTTTGTTGGTTTGTTCGTTTGTTGGCTTGTTGGTTTGTTGGTTTAATGGGTTCTCGGTTTGTTGGTTTGTTGGTTTGTTGGTTTGTTGGTTACTTGGTTTGTTGGTTTGTCGGTTTGTTGGTTTGTTTGTTTGTTGGTTTGTTAGTTTGTTGGTTTGTAGGTTTGTAGGTTTGTTGGTTTGTTGGTTTGTTGGCTTGTTGGTTTGTTGGTTTAATGGGTTCTTGGTTTGTTGGTTTGTTGGTTTGTTGGTTTGTTGGTTACTTGGTTTGTTGGTTGGTCGGTTTGTTGGTTTGTTTGTTTGTTGGTTTGCTCGTTTTTTGGTTTGTTGGTTTATTGGTTTGTTGGTTTGTTTGTTTGTTCGTTTGTTGGTTTATTGGTTTGTTGGTTTGTTTGTTTGTTCGTTTGTTGGGTTGTTGGCTTGCTGGTTTCTTGGCTTCTTGGTTTCTTGGTTTGTTGGTTAGTTGGTTTGTTGGTTTGTTGGTTTATTCGTTTGTTGGTTTGTTCGTTTGTTGGTTTGTTTGTTAGTTGGTTTTGTTCGTTTGTTGGTTTGTTGGTTACTTGGTTTGTTGGTTTGTTGGTTTGTTGGTTTGTTTGTTTGTTTGTTTGTTCGTTTGTTGGCTTGTTGGCTTGTTGGTTTGTTGGTTTGTTGGTTTGTTGGCTTGTTTGTTTATTCGTTTGTTGGTTTGTTGGTTTGTTGGCTTGTTGGTTTGTTGGCTTGTTGGTTTGTTGGTTTGTTGACTTGTTGGTTTGTTGGTTTGTTGGTTTGTTGGTTTGTTGGTTTGTTGACTTTTTGGTTTGTTGGTTTGTTGGTTTGTTGGTTTGTTTGTTTGTGGGTTTGTTTGTTTGTTCGTTTGTTGGTTTGTTGGTTTGTTGGTTTGTTGGCTTGTTGGTTTGTTGGTTTGTTGGCTTGTTGGTTTGTTGGTTTGTTCGTTTGTTGGTTTGTTGGTTTGTTAATTTGTTCGGATGTTTGTTTGTTCGTTTGTTCGTTTGTTGGTTTATTGGTTTGTTGGCTTGTTGGTTTCTTGGTTTGTTGGTTACTTGGTTTGTTGGTTTGTTGGTTTGTTGGCTTGTTGGTTTGTTGGTTTGTTGGTTTTTTGGTTTGTTGGTTTGTTGGTTTGTTTTTTTGTTCGTTTGTTGGTTTGTTGGTTTGTTGGTTTGTTGGTTTGTTGGTTTGTTGGTTTGTTGGTTTGTTGGTTTGTTGGTTTGTTGGCTTGTTGGTTTGTTGGTTTGTTGGTTTCTTGGTTTCTTGGTTTGTTGATTTATTGGTTTGTTGGTTTGTTGGTTTGTTCGTTTGTTGGTTTGTTCGTTTGTTGGTTTGTTCGTTTGTTGGTTTGTTTGATTGTGTTGTTCGTTTGTTGGTTTGTTGGTTACTTGGTTTGTTGGTTTGTTGGTTTGTTCGTTTGTTCGTTTGTTGGTTTGTTCGTTTGTTGGTTTGTTAGTTTGTTGGCTAGTTGGTTTGTTGGTTTGTTGGTTACTTGGTTTGTTGGTTTGTTGGTTTGTTGGTTTGTTGGCCTGTTGGTTTGTTAGTTTGTTGGTTTGGTGGTTTGTTGGTTTGTTGGTTTGTTGGTTTGTTGGCTTGTTGGTTTGTTGTTTTAATGGTTTCTTGGTTTGTTGGTTTGTTGGTTTGTTGGTTTGTTGGTTACTTGGTTTGTTGGTTTGTTGGTTTGTTGGTTTGTTTGTTTGTTTGTTTGTTGGTTTGTTCGTTTGTTGGTTTGTTGGTTTATTGGTTTGTTGGTTTGTTGGTTTGTTGGTTTGTTGGTTTGTTGGTTTGTTGGTTTGTTGGTTTGTTGGTTTGTTGGTTTGTTGGTTTGTTGGTTTGTTGGTTTGTTGGTTTGTTGGCTTGTTGGTTTCTTGGTTTTTTGGTTTGTTGGTTTGTTGGTTTGTTGGTTTGTTGGTTTGTTGGTTTGTTGGTTTGTTCGTTTGTTGGTTTGTTTGTTTGTTCGTTTGTTGGTTTGTTGGTTTGTTGGTTTGTTGGTTTGTTGGTTTGTTGGTTTGTTGGTTTGTTGGTTTGTTGGTTTGTTGGTTTGTTGGTTTGTTGGTTTGTTGGTTTGTTGGTTTGTTGGCTTGTTGGTTTCTTGGTTTTTTGGTTTGTTGGTTTGTTGGTTTGTTGGTTACTTGGTTTGTTGGTTTGTTGGTTTGTTGGTTTGTTTGTTTGTTGGTTTGTTCGTTTGTTGGTTGTTAGCTTGTTGGTTTGTTGGTTTGTTCGTTTCTTGGTTTGTTGGTTTGTTGGTTTGTTGGTTTGTTGGTTTGTTGGTTTGTTGGTTTGTTGGTTTGTTGGTTTGTCGGTTTGTTGATTTGTTGATTTGTTGGTTTGTTGGTTTGTTGGTTTGTTGGTTTGTTTGTTTGTTCGTTTGTTGGTTTGTTGGTTTGTTGGTTTGTTGTTTATTCGTTTGTTGGTTTGTTGGTTTGTTGGTTTGTTGGTTTGTTGGTTTGTTTGTTTGTTCGTTTGTTGGTTTGTTGGTTTGTTGGCTTGTTGGTTTGTAGGTTTGTTGGGTTGTTGGTTTGTTGGTTTGTTCGTTTGTTGGTTTGTTCGTTTGTTCGTTTGTTGGTTTATTGGTTTGTTGGCTTGTTGGTTTGTTGGTTTGTTGGTTACTTGGTTTGTTGGTTTGTTGGTTGTTAGCTTGTTGGTTTGTTGGTTTGTTCGTTTCTTGGTTTGTTGGTTTGTTCGTTTGTTGGTTTGTTCGTTTGTTGGTTTGTTGGTTTGTTGTTTTGTTGCCTTGTTAGTTTGTTGGTTTCTTAGTTTGTTGGTTTGTTGGTTGGTTGGTTTGTTTGTTGGTTTGGTCGTTTGTTGGTTTGGTTGTTACTTGGTTTGTTGGTTTGTTGGTTTGTGGGTTTGTTTGTTTGTTCGTTTGTTGGTTTGTTGGTTTGTTGGCTTGTTGGTTTGTTGGTTTGTTGGTTTGTTGGATTGTTGGTTTGTTGGTTTGTTCGTTTGTTTGTTTGTTTGTTTGTTGGTTTGTTCGTTTGTTGGTTTGTTCGTTTGTTCGTTTGTTGGTTTGTTGGTTTGTTGTCTTGTTGGTTTGTTGGTTTGTTGGTTACTTGGTTTGTTGATTTGTTGGTTTGTTGGTTTGTTGGCTTGTTGGTTTGTTGGTTTGTTGGTTTGTTGGTTTGTTGGTTTGTTAGTTTGCTGGTTTGTTGGTTTGTTGGTTTGTTGGTTTGTTTGTTACTTGGTTTGTTGGTTTGTTGGTTTGTTGGTTTGTTGGTTTGTTGGTTTGTTGGTTTGTTTGTTTGTTGGTTTGTTGGTTTGTTGGTTTGTTGATTTGTTGGTTTGTTGGTTTGTTTGTTTGTTCGTTTGTAGATTTGTTGGTTTGTTGGCTTGTTGGTTTGTGGGTTTGTTGGCTTGTTGATTTGTTGGTTTGTTGGTTTGTTGGTTTGTTTGTTTGTTCGTTTGTTGGTTTGTTGGTTAGTTGGCTTGTTGGTTTGTTGGTTTGTTGGCTTGTTGGTTTGTTGGTTTGTTCGTTTGTTGGTTTGTTGGTTTGTTGGTTTATTTGTTTGTTCGATTGTTGGCTTGTTGGCTTGTTGGTTTGTTGGTTTGTTGGTTTGTTGGTTTGTTTGTATGTTCGTTTGTTGGTTTGTTGGTTTGTTGGCTTGTTGGTTTGTTGGCTTGTCGGTTTGTTGGTTTGTTGGCTTGTTGGTTTCTTGGTTTGTTGGTTTGTTGGTTTGTTTGTTTGTTGGTTTGTTTGTTTGTTAGTTTGTTGGTTTGTTGGTTTGTTGGCTTGTTGGTTTGTTCGTTTGTTGGCTTGTTGGTTTGTTGGTTTGTTCGTTTGTTGGTTTGTTGGTTTGTTGGTGTGTCCGTTTGTTGGTTTGTTCGTTTGTTGGTTTATTGGTTTGTTGGCTTGTTGATTTCTTGGTTTGTTGGTTACTTGGTTTGTTGGTTTGTTGGTTTGTTGGCTTGTTGGTTTGTTGGTTTGTTGGTTTTTTGGTTTGTTGGTTTGTTGGTTTGTTGGTTTGTTTGTTTGTTCGTTTGTTGGTTTGTTGGTTTGTTGGTTTGTTGGTTTGTTGGTTTGTTGGTTTGTTGGTTTTTTGGTTTGTTGGTTTGTTGGTTTGTTGGTTTGTTGGTTTGTTGGCTTGTTGGTTTCTTGGTTTTTTGGTTTGTTGGTTTGTTGGTTTGTTGGTTTGTTGGTTTGTTCGTTTGTTGGTTTGTTCGTTTGTTGGTTTGTTTGTTTGTTGGTTCGTTCGTTTGTTGGTTTGTTGGTTACTTGGTTTGTTGGTTTGTTCGTTTGTTCGTTTGTAGGTTTGTTCGTTTGTTGGTTTGTTGATTTGTTGGTTTGTTCGTTTGTTGGCTTGTTGGTTTGTTGGTTTAATGGGTTCTCGGTTTGTTGGTTTGTTGGTTTGTTGGTTTGTTGGTTACTTGGTTTGTTGGTTTGTCGGTTTGTTGGTTTGTTTTTTTGTTGGTTTGTTAGTTTGTTGGTTTGTTGGTTTGTAGGTTTGTTGGTTTGTTGGTTTGTTGGCTTGTTGGTTTGTTGGTTTAATGGGTTCTTGGTTTGTTGGTTTGTTGGTTTGTTGGTTTGTTGGTTATTTGGTTTGTTGGTTGGTCGGTTTGTTGGTTTGTTGGTTTGTTGTTTTGTTGGTTTGTTGGTTTGTTTGTTTGTTTGTTTGTTTGTTTGTTCGTTTGTTAGTTTGTTGGTTTATTGGCTTGTTGGTTTGTAGGTTTGTTGGCTTATTGCTTTGTTGGTTTGTTCGTTTGTTGGTTTGTTGGTTTGTTGGTTTGTTGGTTTGTTGGTTTGTTCGTTTGTTGGTTTGTTCGTTTGTTCGTTTGTTGGTTTAATGGTTTGTTGGTTTGTTGGTTTGTTGGTTTGTTGGTTTGTTGGTTTTTTGGTTTGTTGGTGTGTTAGTTTGTTGGTTTGTTTGTTTGTTGGCTTGTTGGTTTATTGGCTTCTTGGTTTCTTGGCTTCTTGGTTTCTTGGTTTGTTAGTTTGTTGGTTTGTTGGTTTGTTCGTTTGTTGGTTTGTTCGTTTGTTGGTTTGTTTGTTTGTAGGTTTTGTTCGTTTGTTGGTTTGTTGGTTACTTGGTTTGTTGGTTTGTTGGTTTGTTTGTTTGTTGGTTTGTTCGTTTGTAGGTTTGTTCGTTTGTTGGTTTGTTGGTTTGTTGGTTTGTTAGTTTTTTGTTTGTTCGTTTGTTCGGTTGTTCGTTTGTTCGTTTGTTCGTTTGTTCGTTTGTTGGTTTGTTGGTTTGTTGGCTTGTTGGTTTGTTGGTTTGTTGGTTACTTGGTTTGTTGGTTTGTTGGTTTGTTGGTTTGTTGGTTTGTTCGTTTGTTGGTTTGTTCGTTTGTTGGTTTGTTGGTTTGTTGGTTTGTTGGTTTGTTGGTTTGTTGGTTTGTTGGTTACTTGGTTTGTTGGTTGGTTGGTTTGTTATTTTGTTGGCTTGTTGGTTTGTTGGTTTGTTGGCTTGTTGGTTTGTTGGTTTGTTGGTTTGTTGGTTTGTTGGTTTGTTGGTTTGTTGGTTTGGTCGTTTGTTTGTTTGTTCGTTTGTTCGTTTGTTCGTTTGTTGGTTTGTTGGTTTGTTGGCTTGTTGGTTTGTTGGTTTGTTGGTTACTTGGTTTGTTGGTTTGTTGGTTTGTTTGTTTGTTGGTTTCTTGGTTTGTTGGTTTGTTGCTTTGTTGGTTTGTTGGTTTGTTGGTTTGTTGGTTTCTTGGTTTGTTGGTTTGTTGGTTTCTTGGTTTGTTGGTTACTTGGTTTGTTGGTTTGTTGGTTTGTTTGTTTGTTGGTTTGTTCGTTTGTTGGTTTGTTGGTTTGTTGGTTTGTTGGTTTGTTGGTTTGTTGGTTTGTTGGTTTGTTGGTTTGTTTGTTTGTTCGCTTGTTGGTTTGTTGGTTTGTTGGTTTGTTTGTTTGTTCGTTTGTTGGTTTGTTTGTTTGTTCGTTTGTTGGTTTGTTGGTTTATTGGCTTGTTGGTTTGTAGGTTTATTGGCTTGTTGGTTTGTTGGTTTGTTCGTTTGTTGGTTTGTTCGTTTGTTGGTTTGTTTGTTTGTTCGTTTGTTCGTTTGTTGGTTTGCTGGTTTGTTGGCTTGTTGGTTTGTTGGTTACTTGGTTTGTTGGTTTGTTGGTTTGTTGGTTTGTTGACTTGTTGGTTTGTTGGTTTGTTGGTTTATTGGTTTGTTGGTTTGTTGGTTTGTTGGTTTGTTGGTTTGTTGGTTTGTTGGTTTGTTGGTTTGTTGGTTTGTTGGTTTGTTGGTTTGTTGGTTTTTTGGTTTGTTGGTTTGTTGGTTTGTTGGTTTGTTGGTTTGTTGGTTACTTGGTTTGTTGGTTTGTTGGCTTGTTGGTTTGTTTGATTTTTGGTTTGTTCGTTTGTTGGTTTGTTGGTTTGTTGGTTTGTTGGTTTGTTGGTTTGTTGGTTTGTTGGTTTGTTTGTTTGTTTGTTTGTTTGTTTGTTTGTTCGTTTGTTAGTTTGTTGGTTTATTGGCTTGTTGGTTTATAGGTTTGTTGGCTTATTGGTTTGTTGGTTTGTTCGTTTGTTGGTTTGTTGGTTTGTTGGTTTGTTCGTTTGTTGGTTTGTTCGTTTGTTCGTTTGTTGGTTTGTTGGTTTGTTGGTTTGTTGGTTTGTTGGTTTGTTGGTTTGTTGGTTTTTTGGTTTGTTGGTTTGTTGGTTTGTTGGTTTGTTGGTTTGTTGGTTACTTGGTTTGTTGGTTTGTTGGTTTGTTGGTTTGTTTGTTTGTTGGTTTGTTCGTTTGTTGGTTTGTTGGTTTGTTGGTTTGTTCGTTTGTTGGTTTGTTGGTTTGTTGGTTTGTTGGTTTGTAGGTTTGTTTGTTTGTTCGTTTGTTAGTTTGTTGGTTTATTGGCTTGTTGGTTTGTAGGTTTGTTTGTTTGTTCGTTTGTTAGTTTGTTGGTTTATTGGCTTGTTGGTTTGTAGGTTTGTTGGCTTGTTGGTTTGTTGGTTTGTTCGTGTGTTGGTTTGTTGGTTTGTTGGTTTGTTGGTTTGTAGGTTTGTTTGTTTGTTCGTTTGTTAGTTTGTTGGTTTATTGGCTTGTTGTTTTGTAGGTTTGTTGGCTTGTTGGTTTGTTGGTTTGTTCGTTTGTTGGTTTGTTGGTTTGTTGGGTTGTTGGTTTGTTGGTTTGTTTGTTTGTTGGTTTGTTCGTTTGTTGGTTTGTTGGTTACTTGGTTTGTTGGTTTGTTGGTTTGTTGGCTTGTTGGTTTGTTGGTTTGTTGGGTTGTTGGTTTTTTGGTTTGTTGGTTTGTTTGTTTGTTCGTTTGTTGGTTTGTTGGTTTGTTGGTTTGTTGGTTGATGGTTTGTTGGTTTGTTGGTTTGTTGGCTTGTTGGTTTGTTGGTTTATTGGTTTCTTGGTTTGTTGGTTTGTTGGTTTGTTGGTTTGTTGGTTTGTTCGTTTGTTGGTTTGTTCGCTTGTTGGTTTGTTGGTTTGTTGGTTTGTTGCCTTGTTGGTTTGTTGGTTTCTTGGTTTGTTGGTTTGTTGGTTTGTTGGTTTGTTGGTTTGTTTGTTTGTTGGTTTGGTCGTTTGTTGGTTTGTTGGTTTGTTGGTTTGTTGGTTTGTTGGTTTGTTTGTTTGTTCGTTTGTTGGTTTGTTGGTTTGTTGGCTTGTTGGTTTGTTGGTTTGTTGGCTTGTTGGTTTGTTGGTTTGTTGGTTTGTTGGTTTGTTTGTTTGTTCGTTTGTTGGTTTGTTGGTTTGTTGGCTTGCTGGTTTGTTGGTTTGTTGGCTTGTTAGTTTGTTGGTTTGTTCGTTTGTTGGTTTGTTGGTTTGTTGGTTTGTTCGTTTGTTGGTTTGTTCGGTTGTTTATTTGTTGGTTTATTGGTTTGTTGGCTTGTTGGTTTGTTGGTTTGTTGGTTTGTTGGTTTGTTTGTTTGTTCGTTTATTGGTTTGTTGGTGTGTTGGTTTGTTGGTTTGTTGGTTTGTTAGTTTGTTGGTTTGTTGGTTTGTTGGCTTGTTGGTTTGTTGGGTTGTTGGTTTCTTGGTTTGTTGGTTTGTTGGTTTATTGGTTTTTCGTTTGTTGGTTTGTTCGTTTGTTGGTTTGTTTGTTTGTTGGTTTGTTCGTTTGTTGGTTTGTTGGTTACTTGGTTTGTTGGTTTGTTGGTTTGTTTGTTTGTTCGTTTGTTGGTTTGTTGGTTTGTTGGTTTATTGGTTTGTTGGTTTGTTGGCTTGTTCGTTTGTTGGTTTGTTCGTTTGTTGGTTTGTTGGTTTGTTGGTTTGTTGGTTTGTTGGTTTGTTGGTTTGTTGGTTTGTTGGTTACACGGTTTGTTAGTTTGTTGGTTTGTTGGTTTGTTTGTTTGTTGGTTTGTTCGTTTGTTGGTTTGTTGGTTTGTCGGTTTATTGGTTTGTTGGTTTGTTTGTTTGTTCGTTTGTTGGTTTGTTGGTTTGTTGGTTTGTTGGATTATTGGTTTGTTGGATTGTTGGCTTGTTGGTTTGTTGGTTTGTTGGTTTGTTTGTTTGTTGGTTTGTTGGTTTGTTGGTTTGTTGGTTTGTTTGTTTGTTTGTTTGTTCGTTTGTTGGTTTGTTGGTTTGTTGGCTTGTTGGTTTGTGGTTTGTTGGTTTTTTGGTTTGTTGGTTTGTTGGTTTGTTTGTTTGTTCGTTTGTTGGTTTGTTGGTTTGTTGGTTTGTTGGTGTCTTAGTTTGTTGGTTTGTTTGTTTGTTGGCTTGTTGGTTTGTTGGCTTCTTGGTTTGTTGGTTTGTTTGTTTGTTTGTTTGTTCGTTTGTTGGTTTGTTGGTTTGTTGGCTTGCTGGTTTGTTGGTTTGTTGGCTTGTTGGTTTGTTGGTTTGTTCGTTTGTTTGTTTGTTGGTTTGTTGGTTTGTTGGTGTGTTAGTTTGTTGGTTTGTTTGTTTGTTGTCTTGTTGGTTTGTTGGCTTCTTGGTTTCTTGGTTTGTTGGTTTGTTGGTTTGTTTGTTTGTTCGTTTGTTGGTTTGTTGGTTTGTTGGCTTGCTGGTTTGTTGGTTTGTTGGCTTGTTGGTTTGTTGGTTTGTTCGTTTCTTGGTTTGTTGGTTTGTTGGTTTGTTGGTTTGTTGGTTACACGGTTTGTTAGTTTGTTGGTTTGTTGGTTTGTTTGTTTGTTCGTTTGTTCGTTTGTTGGTTTGTTGGTTTGTTGGTTTATTGGTTTGTTGGATTGTTGGCGTGTTGGTTTGTTGGTTTGTTTGTTTGTTGGTTTGTTGGTTTGTTGGTTTGTTGGTTTGTTTGTTTGTTTGTTTGTTTATTTGTTTGTTTGTTGGTTTGTTGGTTTGTTGGCTTGTTGGTTTGTGGTTTGTTGGTTTTTTGGTTTGTTGGTTTGTTGGTTTGTTTGTTTGTTCGTTTGTTGGTTTGTTGGTTTGTTGGTGTGTTAGTTTGTTGGTTTGTTTGTTTGTTGGCTTGTTGGTTTCTTGGCTTCTTGGTTGCTTGGTTTGTTAGTTTGTTGGTTTGTTGGTTTGTTCGTTTGTTGGTTTGTTCGTTTGCTGGTTTGTTTGTTTGTTAGTTTTGTTCGTTTGTTGGTTTGTTGGTTACTTGGTTTGTTGGTTTGTTGGTTTGTTGGTTTGTTTGTTTGTACGTTTGTTCGTTTGTTGGTTTGTTGGTTTGTTGGTTTGTTGGTTTGTTGGTTTGTTCGTTTGTTGGTTTGTTGGTTTGTTGGTTTGTTGGTTTGTAGGTTTGTTTGTTAATCGTTTGTTATTTTGTTGGTTTATTGGCTTGTTGGTTTGTAGGTTTGTTTGTTTGTTCGTTTGTTAGTTTGTTGATTTATTGGCTTGTTGGTTTGTAGGTTTGTTGGCTTGTTGGTTTGTTGGTTTGTTCGTTTGTTGGTTTGTTGGTTTGTTGGTTTGTTGGTTTATTCGTTTGTTGGTTTGTTGGTTTGTTGGTTTGTAGGTTTGTTTGTTTGTTCGTTTGTTAGTTTGTTGGTTTATTGGCTTGTTGGTATGTAGGTTTGTTGGCTTGTTGGTTTGTTGGTTTGTTTGTTTGTTGGTTTGTTGGTTTGTTGGTTTGTTGGTTTGTTGGTTTGTTGGTTTGTTGGTTTGTTCATTTGTTGGTTTGTTCATTTGTTCGTTTGTTGGTTTATTGGTTTGTTGGCTTGTTGGTTTGTTGGTTTGTTGGTTACTTGGTTTGTTGGTTTGTTGGTTTGGTGGTTTGTTGGCTTGTTAGTTTGTTGGTTTGTTGGGTTGTTGGTTTTTTGGTTTGTTGGTTTGTTTGTTTGTTCGTTTGTTGGTTTGTTGGTTTGTTGGTTTGTTGGTTGATGGTTTGTTGGTTTGTTGGTTTGTTGGCTTGTTGGTTTGTTAGTTCATTGGTTTCTTGGTTTGTTGGTTTGTTGGTTTGTTGGTTTGTTGGTTTGTTCGTTTGTTGGTTTGTTCGTTTGTTGGTTTGTTGATTTGTTGGTTTGTTGCCTTGTTGGTTTGTTGCCTTGTTGGTTTGTTGGTTTCTTGGTTTGTTGGTTTGTTGGTTTATTGGTTTGTTTGTTTGTTGGTTTGGTCGTTTGTTGGTTTGTTGGTTTGTTGGTTTGTTGGTTTGTTTGTTTGTTCGTTTGTTGGTTTGTTGGTTTGTTGGCTTGTTGGTTTGTTGGTTTGTTGGCTTGTTGCTTTGTTGGTTTGTTGGTTTGTTGGTTTGTTTGTTTGTTCGTTTGTTGGTTTGTTGGTTTGTTGGCTTGCTGGTTTGTTGGTTTGTTGGCTTGTTGGTTTGTTGGTTTGTTCATTTGTTGGTTTGTTGGTTTGTTGGTTTGTTCGTTTGTGGGTTTGTTCGTTTGTTTATTTGTTGGTTTATTGCTTTGTTGGCTTGTTGGGTTGTTGGTTTGTAGGTTTGTTGGTTTGTTTGTTTGTTCGTTTATTGGTTTATTGGTTTGTTGTTGTGTTGGTTTGTTGGTTTGTTAGTTTGTTGGTTTGTTGGTTTGTTGGCTTGTTGGTTTGTTGGTTTGTTGGTTTCTTGGTTTGTTGGTTTGTTGGTTTATTGGTTTTTCGTTTGTTGGTTTGTTCGTTTGTTGGATTGTTTGTTTGTTGGTTTGTTCGTTTGTTGGTTTGTTGGTTACTTGGTTTGTTGGTTTGTTGGTTTGTTTATTTGTTCGTTTGTGGTTTGTTGGTTTGTTGGCTTATTGGTTTGTTGGTTTGTTGGCTTGTTCGTTTGTTGGTTGGTTTGTTTGTTGGTTTGTTGGTTTGTTGGTTTGTTGGTTTGTTGGTTACACGGTTTGTTAGTTTGTTGGTTTGTTGGTTTGTTTGTTTGTTGATTTGTTCGTTTGTTGGTTTGTTGGTTTGTTGGCTTATTGGTTTGTTGGTTTGTTGGCTTGTCCGTTTGTTGGTTTGTTCGTTTGTTCGTTTGTTGGTTTGTTGGTTTGTTGGTTTGTTGGTTTGTTGGTTTGTTGGTTTGTTGGTTACACGGTTTGTTAGTTTGTTGGTTTGTTGGTTTGTTTGTTTGTTGGTTTGTTCGTTTGTTGGTTTGTTGGTTTGTTGGTTTATTGGTTTGTTGGTTTGTTTGTTTGTTCGTTTGTTGGTTTGTTGGTTTGTTGGTTTGTTGGCTTATTGGTTTGTTGGATTGTTGGCGTGTTGGTTTGTTGGTTTGTTGGTTTGTTTGTTTGTTGGTTTGTTGGTTTGTTGGTTTGTTGGTTTGTTTGTTTGTTTGTTTGTTCGTTTGTTGGTTTGTTGGTTTGTTGGCTTCTTGGTTTGTGGTTTGTTGGTTTTTTGGTTTGTTGGTTTGTTGGTTTGTTTGTTTGTTCGTTTGTTGGTTTGTTGGTTTGTTGGTTTGTTGGTGTGTTAGTTTGTTGGTTTGTTTGTTTGTTGGCTTGTTGGTTTGTTGGCTTCTTGGTTTCTTGGTTTGTTAGTTTGTTGGTTTGTTGGTTTGTTCGTTTGTTGGTTTGTTCGTTTGCTGGTTTGTTTATTTGTTGGTTTTGTTCGTTTGTTGGTTTGTTGGTTACTTGGTTTGTTGGTTTGTTGGTTTGTTGGTTTGTTTGTTTGTTGGTTTGTTCGTTTGTTGGTTTGTTGGTTTGTTGGTTTGTTAGTTTGTTGGTTTGTTCTTTTGTTGGTTTGTTGGTTTGTTGATTTGTTGGTTTGTAGGTTTGTTTGTTTATTCGTTTGTTAGTTTGTTGGTTTATTGGCTTGTGGGTTTGTAGGTTTGTTTGTTTGTTCGTTTGTTAGTTTGTTGATTTATTGGCTTGTTGGTTTGTAGGTTTGTTGGCTTGTTGGTTTGTTGGTTTGTTCGTTTGTTGGTTTGTTGGTTTGTTGGTTTGTTGGTTTGTTCGTTTGTTGGTTTGTTGGTTTGTTGGTTTGTTGGTTTGTAGGTTTGTTTGTTTGTTCGTTTGTTAATTTGTTGGTTTATTGGCTTGTTGGTTTGTAGGTTTGTTGGTTTGTTGGTTTGTTGGTTTGTTTGTTTGTTGGTTTGTTGGTTTGTTGGTTTGTTGGTTGGTTTGTTCGTTTGTTGGTTTGTTCGTTTGTTCGTTTGTTGGTTTGTTCGTTTGTTGGTTTGTTCGTTTGTTCGTTTGTTGGTTTGTTGGTTTGTTGGTTGATGGTTTGTTGGTTTGTTGGTTTGTTGGCTTGTTGGTTTGTTGGTTTATTGGTTTCTTGGTTTGTTGGTTTGTTGGTTTGTTGGTTTGTTGGTTTGTTCGTTTGTTGGTTTGTTGGTTTGTTGGTTACTTGGTTTGTTGGTTTGTTGGTTTGTTGGCTTGTTGGTTTGTTGGTTTGTTGGTTTGTTGGGTTGTTGGTTTTTTGGTTTGTTGGTTTGTTTGTTTGTTCGTTTGTTTGTTTGTTGGTTTGTTGGTTTGTAGGTTGATGGTTTGTTGGTTTGTTGGTTTGTTGGCTTGTTGGTTTGTTGGTTTATTGGTTTCTTGGTTTGTTGGTTTGTTGGTTTGTTGGTTTGTTGGTTTGTTGGTTTGTTCGTTTGTTGGTTTGTTCGTTTGTTGGTTTGTTGGTTTGTTGGTTTGTTGCCTTGTTGGTTTGTTGGTTTCTTGGTTTGTTGGTTTGTTGGTTTATTGGTTTGTTTGTTTGTTGGTTTGGTCGTTTGTTGGTTTGTTGGTTTGTTGGTTTGTTGGTTTGTTTGTTTGTTCGTTTGTTGGCTTATTGGTTTGTTGGTTTGTTGGTTTGTTGGTTTGTTTGTTTGTTCGTTTGTTGGTTTGTTGGTTTGTTGGATTGCTGGTTTGTTGGTTTGTTGGCTTGTTGGTTTGTTGGTTTGTTCGTTTGTTGGTTTATTGCTTTGTTGGCTTGTTGGTTTGTTGGTTTGTTGGTTTGTTTGTTTGTTCGTTTATTGGTTTGTTGGTTTGTTGGTATGTTGGTTTCTTGGTTTGTTAGTTTGTTGGTTTGTTGGTTTGTTGGCTTGTTGGTTTGTTGGTTTGTTGGTTTCTTGGTTTGTTGGTTTGTTGATTTATTGGTTTTTCGTTTGTTGGTTTGTTCGTTTGTTGGGTTGTTTGTTTGTTGGTTTGTTCGTTTGTTGGTTTGTTGGTTACTTGGTTTGTTGGTTTGTTGGTTTGTTTGTTTGTTCGTTTGCTGGCTTGTTGGTTTGTTGGCTTATTGGTTTGTTGGTTTGTTGGCTTGTTCGTTTGTTGGTTTGTTCGTTTGTTGGTTTGTTGGTTTGTTGGTTTGTTGGTTTGTTGGTTACACGGTTTGTTAGTTTGTTGGTTTGTTGGTTTGTTTGTTTGTTGATTTGTTCGTTTGTTGGTTTGTTGGTTTGTTGGTTTATTGGTTTGTTGGTTTGTTTGTTTGTTCGTTTGTTGGTTTGTTGGTTTGTTGGTTTGTTGGCTTATTGGTTTGTTGGATTGTTGGCTTGTTGGTTTGTTGGTTTGTTGGTTTGTTTGTTTGTTGGTTTGTTGGTTTGTTGGTTTGTTTGTTTGTTTGTTTGTTCGTTTGTTAGTTTGTTGGTTTGTTGGCTTGTTGGTATGTGGTTTGTTGGTTTTTTGGTTTGTTGGTTTGTTGGTTTGTTTGTTTGTTCGTTTGTTGGTTTGTTGGTTTGTTGGTTTGTTGGTGTGTTAGTTTGTTGGTTTGTTTGTTTGTTGGCTTGTTGGTTTGTTGGCTTCTTGGTTTCTTGGTTTGTTAGTTTGTTGGTTTGTTGGTTTGTTCGTTTGTTGGTTTGTTGGTTTGTTGGTTTGTTTGTTTGTTTGTTTGTTCGTTTGTAGGTTTGTTCGTTTGTTGCTTTGTTGGTTTGTTGGTTTGTTGGTTTGTTAGTTTGTTTGTTTGTTCGTTTGTTCGTTTGTTGGTTTGTTGGTTTGTTGGCTTGTTGGTTTGGTGGTTTGTTGGTTCCTTGGTTTGTTGGTTTGTTGGTTTGTTGGTTTGTTGCTTTGTTGGTTTGTTGGCTTGTTGGTTTGTTGGTTTGTTGGCTTGTTGGTTTGTTGGTTTGTTCGTTTGTTGGTTTGTTGGTTTGTTCGTTTGTTTGTTTGTTTGTTTGTTTGTTTGTTCGTTTGTTAGTTTGTTGGTTTGTTGGTTTGTTCGTTTGTTTGTTTGTTTGTTTGTTCGTTTGTTGGTTTTTTGGTTTGATGGTTTGTTGGCTTGTTGGTTTGTTGGTTTGTTGGTTACTTGGTTTGTTGGTTTGTTGGTTTGTTGGCTTGTTGGTTGGTTGGTTTGTTGGTTAGTTGGTTTGTTGGTTTGTTGGTTTGTTGGTTTGTTGGTTTGTTGGTTTGTTGGTTTGTCGGTTTGTTGATTTGTTGGTTTGTTGGTTTGTTGGTTTGTTGGTTTGTTGGTTTGTTGGTTTGTTTGTTTGTTCGTTTGTTGGTTTGTTGGTTTGTTGGTTTGTTTGTTTATTCGTTTGTTGGTTTGTTGGTTTGTTGGTTTGTTGGTTTGTTGGTTTGTTGGTTTGTTTGTTTGTTCGTTTGTTGGTTTGTTGGTTTGTTGGCTTGTTGGTTTGTAGGTTTGTTGGGTTGTTGGTTTGTTGGTTTGTTCGTTTGTTGGTTTGTTCGTTTGTTCGTTTGTTGGTTTATTGGTTTATTGGTTTGTTGGCTTGTTGGTTTGTTGGTTTGTTGGTTACTTGGTTTGTTGGTTTGTTGGTTGTTAGCTTGTTGGTTTGCTGGTTTGTTTGTTTCTTGGTTTGTTGGTTTGTTCGTTTGTTGGTTTGTTGGTTTGTTGTTTTGTTGCCTTGTTAGTTTGTTGGTTTCTTAGTTTGTTGGTTTGTTGGTTTGTTGGTTTGTTTGTTTGTTGGTTTGGTCGTTTGTTGGTTTGTTGGTTTGTTGGTTTGTTAGATTGTTGGTTTGTTGGCTTGTTGGTTTGTTGGTTTGTTGGTTTGTTGGTTTGTTGGTTTGTTTGTTTGTTCGTTTGTTGGTTTGTTGGTTTGTTGGCTTGTTGGTTTGTTGGTTTGTTGGCTTGTTGGTTTGTTGGTTTGTTCGTTTGTTGGTTTGTTGGTTTGTTGGTTTGTTCGTTTGTTGGTTTGTTCGTTTGTTCATTTGTTGGTTTATTGGTTTGTTGGTTTGTTGGTTTGTTGGTTTGTTGGCTTGTTGGTTTGTTGGTTTGTTCGTTTCTTGGTTTGTTGGTTTGTTCGTTTGTTGGTTTGTACGTTTGTTGGTTTGTTGGTTTGTTGTTTTGTTGCCTTGTTAGTTTGTTGGTTTCTTAGTTTGTTGGTTTGTTGGTTTGTTGGTTTGTTTGTTTGTTGGTTTGGTCGTTTGTTGGTTTGTTGGTTTGTTGGTTTGTTGGATTGTTGGTTTGTTGGCTTGTTGGTTTGTTGGTTTGGTGGTTTGTTGGTTTGTTTGTTTGTTCGTTTGTTGGTTTGTTGGTTTGTTGGTTTGTTGGTTTGTTGGTTTGTTGGTTTGTTGGCTTGTTGGTTTGTTCGTTTGTTCGTTTGTTGGTTTGTTGGTTTGTTGGTTTGTTCGTTTGTTGGTTTGTTCGTTTGTTCATTTGTTGGTTTATTGGTTTGTTGGCTTGTTGGTTTGTTGGTTTGTTGGTTTGTTGGTTTGTTGGTTTGTTTGTTTGTTCGTTTGTTGGTTTGTTGGTTTGTTGGTTTGTTGGTTTGTTGGTTTGTTGGTTTGTTGGTTTGTTGGTTTGTTGGTTTGTTGGTTTGTTGGTTTGTTGGTTTGTTGGCTTGTTGGTTTGTTGGTTTGTTGGTTTCTTGGTTTGTTGGTTTGTTGGTTTATTGGTTTTTCGTTTGTTAGTTTGTTGGTTTGTTGGTTTGTTGGTTTGTTCGTTTGTTCGTTTGTTGGTTTGTTCGTTTGTTCGTTTGTTAGTTTGTTGGTTTGTTGGCTAGTTGGTTGTTGATTTGTTGGTTACTTGGTTTGTTGGTTTGTTGGTTTGTTGGTTTGTTATCTTGTTGGTTTGTTAGTTTGTTGGTTTGTTGGTTTGTTGGTTTGTTGGTTTGTTGGTTTGTTGGCTTGTTGGTTTGTTGGTTTGTTAATTTCTTGGTTTGTTGGTTTGTTGGTTTGTTGGTTTGTTGGTTACTTGGTTTTTTAGTTTGTTGGTTTGTTGGTTTGTTGGTTTGTTGGTTTATTGGTTTGTTGGCTTGTTGGTTTGTTGGTTTGTTGGTTTCTTGGTTTGTTGGTTTGTTGGTTTGTTGGTTTGTTGGTTACTTCGTTTTTTAGTTTGTTGGTTTGTTGGTTTGTTCGTTTGTTGGTTTGTTTGTTTGTTGTTTTTGTTCGTTTGTTGGTTTGGTTGTTACTTGGTTTGTTGGTTTGTTGGTTTGTGGGTTTGTTTGTTTGTTCGTTTGTTGGTTTGTTGGTTTGTTGGCTTGTTGGTTTGTTGGTTTGTTGGTTTGTTGGCTTGTTGGTTTGTTGGTTTGTTCGTTTGTTTGTTTGTTTGTTTGTTGGTTTGTTCGTTTGTTCGTTTGTTGGTTTGTTCGTTTGTTCGTTTGTTGGTTTGTTGGTTTGTTGTCTTGTTGGTTTGTCGGTTTGTTGGTTACTTGGTTTGTTGATTTGTTGGTTTGTTGGTTTGTTGGCTTGTTGGTTTGTTGGTTTGTTGGTTTGTTGGTTTGTTGGTTTGTTAGTTTGCTGGTTTGTTGGTTTGTTGGTTTGTTGGTTTGTTGGTTACTTGGTTTGTTGGTTTGTTGGTTTGTTGGTTTGTTGGTTTGTTGGTTTGTTGGTTTGTTGGTTTGTTTGTTTGTTGGTTTGTTGGTTTGTTGGTTTGTTGATTTGTTGGTTTGTTGGTTTGTTTGTTTGTTCGTTTGTAGATTTGTTGGTTTGTTGGCTTGTTGGTTTGTGGGTTTGTTGGCTTGTTGGTTTGTTGGTTTGTTGGTTTGTTGGTTTGTTTGTTTGTTCGTTTGTTGGTTTGTTGGTTAGTTGGCTTGTTGGTTTGTTGGTTTGTTGGCTTGTTGGTTTGTTGGTTTGTTGGTTTGTTCGTTTGTTGGTTTGTTGGTTTGTTGGTTTGTTGGTTTATTTGTTTGTTCGTTTGTTGGATTGTTGGCTTGTTGGTTTGTTGGTTTGTTGGTTTGTTGGTTTGTTTGTATGTTCGTTTGTTGGTTTGTTGGTTTGTTGGCTTGTTGGTTTGTTGGCTTGTCGGTTTGTTGGTTTGTTGGCTTGTTGGTTTGTTGGTTTGTTGGTTTGTTGGTTTGTTTGTTTGTTGGTTTGTTTGTTTGTTAGTTTGTTGGTTTGTTGGTTTGTTGGTTTGTTGGCTTGTTGGTTTGTTCGTTTGTTGGCTTGTTGGTTTGTTGGTTTGTTCGTTTGTTGGTTTGTTGGTTTGTTGGTGTGTCCGTTTGTTGGTTTGTTCGTTTGTTGGTTTATGGGTTTGTTGGCTTGTTGGTTTCTTGGTTTTTTGGTTACTTGGTTTGTTGGTTTGTTGGTTTGTTGGCTTGTTGGTTTGTTGGTTTGTTGGTTTTTTGGTTTGTTGGTTTGTTGGTTTGTTGGTTTTTTGTTTGTTCGTTTGTTGGTTTGTTGGTTTGTTGGTTTGTTGGTTTGTTGGTTTGTTGGTTTGTTGGTTTTTTGGTTTGTTGGTTTGTTGGTTTGTTGGTTTGTTGGTTTGTTAGCTTGTTGGTTTCTTGGTTTTTTGGTTTGTTGGTTTGTTGGTTTGTTGGTTTGTTGGTTTGTTCGTTTGTTGGTTTGTTCGTTTGTTGGTTTGTTTGTTTGTTGGTTCGTTCGTTTGTTGGTTTGTTGGTTACTTGGTTTGTTGGTTTGTTCGTTTGTTCATTTGTAGGTTTGTTCGTTTGTTGGTTTGTTGGTTTGTTGGTTTGTTCGTTTGTTGGCTTGTTGGTTTGTTGGTTTAATGGGTTCTCGGTTTGTTGGTTTGTTGGTTTGTTGGTTTGTTGGTTACTTGGTTTGTTGGTTTGTCGGTTTGTTGGTTTGTTTGTTTGTTGGTTTGTTAGTTTGTTGGTTTGTAGGTTTGTAGGTTTGTTGGTTTGTTGGTTTGTTGGCTTGTTGGTTTGTTGGTTTAATGGGTTCTTGGTTTGTTGGTTTGTTGGTTTGTTGGTTTGTTGGTTACTTGGTTTTTTAGTTTGTTGGTTTGTTGGTTTGTTGGTTTGTTGGTTTATTGGTTTGTTGGCTTGTTGGTTTGTTGGTTTGTTGGTTTCTTGGTTTGTTGGTTTGTTGGTTTGTTGGTTTGTTGGTTACTTCGTTTTTTAGTTTGTTGGTTTGTTGGTTTGTTCGTTTGTTGGTTTGTTTGTTTGTTGTTTTTGTTCGTTTGTTGGTTTGGTTGTTACTTGGTTTGTTGGTTTGTTGGTTTGTGGGTTTGTTTGTTTGTTCGTTTGTTGGTTTGTTGGTTTGTTGGCTTGTTGGTTTGTTGGTTTGTTGGTTTGTTGGCTTGTTGGTTTGTTGGTTTGTTCGTTTGTTTGTTTGTTTGTTTGTTGGTTTGTTCGTTTGTTCGTTTGTTGGTTTGTTCGTTTGTTCGTTTGTTGGTTTGTTGGTTTGTTGTCTTGTTGGTTTGTCGGTTTGTTGGTTACTTGGTTTGTTGATTTGTTGGTTTGTTGGTTTGTTGGCTTGTTGGTTTGTTGGTTTGTTGGTTTGTTGGTTTGTTGGTTTGTTAGTTTGCTGGTTTGTTGGTTTGTTGGTTTGTTGGTTTGTTGGTTACTTGGTTTGTTGGTTTGTTGGTTTGTTGGTTTGTTGGTTTGTTGGTTTGTTGGTTTGTTGGTTTGTTTGTTTGTTGGTTTGTTGGTTTGTTGGTTTGTTGATTTGTTGGTTTGTTGGTTTGTTTGTTTGTTCGTTTGTAGATTTGTTGGTTTGTTGGCTTGTTGGTTTGTGGGTTTGTTGGCTTGTTGGTTTGTTGGTTTGTTGGTTTGTTGGTTTGTTTGTTTGTTCGTTTGTTGGTTTGTTGGTTAGTTGGCTTGTTGGTTTGTTGGTTTGTTGGCTTGTTGGTTTGTTGGTTTGTTGGTTTGTTCGTTTGTTGGTTTGTTGGTTTGTTGGTTTGTTGGTTTATTTGTTTGTTCGTTTGTTGGATTGTTGGCTTGTTGGTTTGTTGGTTTGTTGGTTTGTTGGTTTGTTTGTATGTTCGTTTGTTGGTTTGTTGGTTTGTTGGCTTGTTGGTTTGTTGGCTTGTCGGTTTGTTGGTTTGTTGGCTTGTTGGTTTGTTGGTTTGTTGGTTTGTTGGTTTGTTTGTTTGTTGGTTTGTTTGTTTGTTAGTTTGTTGGTTTGTTGGTTTGTTGGTTTGTTGGCTTGTTGGTTTGTTCGTTTGTTGGCTTGTTGGTTTGTTGGTTTGTTCGTTTGTTGGTTTGTTGGTTTGTTGGTGTGTCCGTTTGTTGGTTTGTTCGTTTGTTGGTTTATGGGTTTGTTGGCTTGTTGGTTTCTTGGTTTTTTGGTTACTTGGTTTGTTGGTTTGTTGGTTTGTTGGCTTGTTGGTTTGTTGGTTTGTTGGTTTTTTGGTTTGTTGGTTTGTTGGTTTGTTGGTTTTTTGTTTGTTCGTTTGTTGGTTTGTTGGTTTGTTGGTTTGTTGGTTTGTTGGTTTGTTGGTTTGTTGGTTTTTTGGTTTGTTGGTTTGTTGGTTTGTTGGTTTGTTGGTTTGTTAGCTTGTTGGTTTCTTGGTTTTTTGGTTTGTTGGTTTGTTGGTTTGTTGGTTTGTTGGTTTGTTCGTTTGTTGGTTTGTTCGTTTGTTGGTTTGTTTGTTTGTTGGTTCGTTCGTTTGTTGGTTTGTTGGTTACTTGGTTTGTTGGTTTGTTCGTTTGTTCATTTGTAGGTTTGTTCGTTTGTTGGTTTGTTGGTTTGTTGGTTTGTTCGTTTGTTGGCTTGTTGGTTTGTTGGTTTAATGGGTTCTCGGTTTGTTGGTTTGTTGGTTTGTTGGTTTGTTGGTTACTTGGTTTGTTGGTTTGTCGGTTTGTTGGTTTGTTTGTTTGTTGGTTTGTTAGTTTGTTGGTTTGTAGGTTTGTAGGTTTGTTGGTTTGTTGGTTTGTTGGCTTGTTGGTTTGTTGGTTTAATGGGTTCTTGGTTTGTTGGTTTGTTGGTTTGTTGGTTTGTTGGTTACTTGGTTTGTTGGTTGGTCGGTTTGTTGGTTTGTTTGTTTGTTGGTTTGCTCGTTTGTTGGTTTGTTGGTTTATTGGTTTGTTGGTTTGTTTGTTTGTTCGTTTGTTGGTTTATTGGTTTGTTGGTTTGTTTGTTTGTTCGTTTGTTGGGTTGTTGGCTTGCTGGTTTCTTGGCTTCTTGGTTTCTTCGTTTGTTGGTTAGTTGGTTTGTTGGTTTGTTGGTTTATTCGTTTGTTGGTTTGTTCGTTTGTTGGTTTGTTTGTTAGTTGGTTTTGTTCGTTTGTTGGTTTGTTGGTTACTTGGTTTGTTGGTTTGTTGGTTTGTTGGTTTGTTTGTTTGTTTGTTTGTTCGTTTGTTGGCTTGTTGGCTTGTTGGTTTGTTGGTTTGTTGGTTTGTTGGCTTGTTTGTTTATTCGTTTGTTGGTTTGTTGGTTTGTTGGCTTGTTGGCTTGTTGGCTTGTTGGTTTGTTGGTTTGTTGACTTGTTGGTTTGTTGGTTTGTTGGTTTGTTGGGTTGTTGGTTTGTTGACTTTTTGGTTTGTTGGTTTGTTGGTTTGTTGGTTTGTTTGTTTGTGGGTTTGTTTGTTTGTTCGTTTGTTGGTTTGTTGGTTTGTTGGTTTGTTGGCTTGTTGGTTTGTTGGTTTGTTGGCTTGTTGGTTTGTTGGTTTGTTCGTTTGTTGGTTTGTTGGTTTGTTAATTTGTTCGGATGTTTGTTTGTTCGTTTGTTCGTTTGTTCGTTTGTTGGTTTATTGGTTTGTTGGCTTGTTGGTTTCTTGGTTTGTTGGTTACTTGGTTTGTTGGTTTGTTGGTTTGTTGGCTTGTTGGTTTGTTGGTTTGTTGGTTTTTTGGTTTGTTGGTTTGTTGGTTTGTTTTTTTGTTCGTTTGTTGGTTTGTTGGTTTGTTGGTTTGTTGGTTTGTTGGTTTGTTGGTTTGTTGGTTTGTTGGTTTGTTGGTTTGTTGGTTTGTTGGTTTGTTGGCTTGTTGGTTTGTTGGTTTGTTGGTTTCTTGGTTTCTTGGTTTGTTGATTTATTGGTTTGTTGGTTTGTTGGTTTGTTCGTTTGTACGTTTGTTCGTTTGTTGGTTTGTTCGTTTGTTGGTTTGTTTGATTGTGTTGTTCGTTTGTTGGTTTGTTGGTTACTTGGTTTGTTGGTTTGTTGGTTTGTTCGTTTGTTCGTTTGTTGGTTTGTTCGTTTGTTGGTTTGTTGGTTTGTTGGCTAGTTGGTTTGTTGGTTTGTTGGTTACTTGGTTTGTTGGTTTGTTGGTTTGTTGGTTTGTTGGCCTGTTGGTTTGTTAGTTTGTTGGTTTGGTGGTTTGTTGGTTTGTTGGTTTGTTGGTTTGTTGGCTTGTTGGTTTGTTGTTTTAATGGTTTCTTGGTTTGTTGGTTTGTTGGTTTGTTGGTTACTTGGTTTGTTGGTTTGTTGGTTTGTTGGTTTGTTTGTTTGTTTGTTTGTTGGTTTGTTCGTTTGTTGGTTTGTTGGTTTATTGGTTTGTTGGTTTGTTGGTTTGTTGGTTTGTTGGTTTGTTGGTTTGTTGGTTTGTTGGTTTGTTGGTTTGTTGGTTTGTTGGTTTGTTGGTTTGTTGGTTTGTTGGTTTGTTGGCTTGTTGGTTTCTTGGTTTTTTGGTTTGTTGGTTTGTTGGTTTGTTGGTTTGTTGGTTTGTTGGTTTGTTGGTTTGTTCGTTTGTTGGTTTGTTTGTTTGTTCGTTTGTTGGTTTGTTGGTTTGTTGGTTTGTTGGTTTGTTGGTTTGTTGGTTTATTGGTTTGTTGGTTTGTTGGTTTGTTGGTTTGTTGGTTTGTTGGTTTGTTGGTTTGTTGGTTTGTTGGTTTGTTGGCTTGTTGGTTTCTTGGTTTTTTGGTTTGTTGGTTTGTTGGTTTGTTGGTTACTTGGTTTGTTGGTTTGTTGGTTTGTTGGTTTGTTTGTTTGTTGGTTTGTTCGTTTGTTGGTTGTTAGCTTGTTGGTTTGTTGGTTTGTTCGTTTCTTGGTTTGTTGGTTTGTTGGTTTGTTGGTTTGTTGGTTTGTTGGTTTGTTGGTTTGTTGGTTTGTTGGTTTGTCGGTTTGTTGATTTGTTGGTTTGTTGGTTTGTTGGTTTGTTGGTTTGTTGGTTTGTTTGTTTGTTCGTTTGTAGGTTTGTTGGTTTGTTGGTTTGTTGTTTATTCGTTTGTTGGTTTGTTGGTTTGTTGGTTTGTTGGTTTGTTGGTTTGTTGGTTTGTTTGTTTGTTCGTTTGTTGGTTTGTTGGTTTGTTGGCTTGTTGGTTTGTAGGTTTGTTGGGTTGTTGGTTTGTTGGTTTGTTCGTTTGTTGGTTTGTTCGTTTGTTCGTTTGTTGGTTTATTGGTTTGTTGGCTTGTTGGTTTGTTGGTTTGTTGGTTACTTGGTTTGTTGGTTTGTTGGTTGTTAGCTTGTTGGTTTGTTGGTTTGTTCGTTTCTTGGTTTGTTGGTTTGTTCGTTTGTTGGTTTGTTCGTTTGTTGGTTTGTTGGTTTGTTGTTTTGTTGCCTTGTTAGTTTGTTGGTTTCTTAGTTTGTTGGTTTGTTGGTTGGTTGGTTTGTTTGTTTGTTGGTTTGGTCGTTTGTTGGTTTGGTTGTTACTTGGTTTGTTGGTTTGTTGGTTTGTGGGTTTGTTTGTTTGTTCGTTTGTTGGTTTGTTGGTTTGTTGGCTTGTTGGTTTGTTGGTTTGTTGGTTTGTTGGCTTGTTGGTTTGTTGGTTTGTTCGTTTGTTTGTTTGTTTGTTTGTTGGTTTGTTCGTTTGTTGGTTTGTTCGTTTGTTCGTTTGTTGGTTTGTTGGTTTGTTGTCTTGTTGGTTTGTTGGTTTGTTGGTTACTTGGTTTGTTGATTTGTTGGTTTGTTGGTTTGTTGGCTTGTTGGTTTGTTGGTTTGTTGGTTTGTTGGTTTGTTGGTTTGTTAGTTTGCTGGTTTGTTGGTTTGTTGGTTTGTTGGTTTGTTGGTTACTTGGTTTGTTGGTTTGTTGGTTTGTTGGTTTGTTGGTTTGTTGGTTTGTTGGTTTGTTGGTTTGTTGGTTTGTTTGTTTGTTGGTTTGTTGGTTTGTTGGTTTGTTGGTTTGTTGATTTGTTGGTTTGTTGGTTTGTTTGTTTGTTCGTTTGTAGATTTGTTGGTTAGTTGGCTTGTTGGTTTGTGGGTTTGTTGGCTTGTTGATTTGTTGGTTTGTTGGTTTGTTGGTTTGTTTGTTTGTTCGTTTGTTGGTTTGTTGGTTAGTTGGCTTGTTGGTTTGTTGGTTTGTTGGCTTGTTGGTTTGTTGGTTTGTTCGTTTGTTGGTTTGTTGGTTTGTTGGTTTATTTGTTTGTTCGTTTGTTGGCTTGTTGGCTTGTTGGTTTGTTGGTTTGTTGGTTTGTTGGTTTGTTTGTATGTTCGTTTGTTGGTTTGTTGGTTTGTTGGCTTGTTGGTTTGTTGGCTTGTCGGTTTGTTGGTTTGTTGGCTTGTTGGTTTGTTGGTTTGTTGGTTTGTTGGTTTGTTTGTTTGTTGGTTTGTTTGTTTGCTAGTTTGTTGGTTTGTTGGTTTGTTGGCTTGTTGGTTTGTTCGTTTGTTGGCTTGTTGGTTTGTTGGTTTGTTCGTTTGTTGGTTTGTTGGTTTGTTGGTGTGTCCGTTTGTTGGTTTGTTCGTTTGTTGGTTTATTGGTTTGTTGGCTTGTTGATTTCTTGGTTTGTTGGTTACTTGGTTTGTTGGTTTGTTGGTTTGTTGGCTTGTTGGTTTGTTGGTTTGTTGGTTTTTTGGTTTGTTGGTTTGTTGGTTTGTTGGTTTGTTGGTTTGTTGGTTTGTTTGTTTGTTCGTTTGTTGGTTTGTTGGTTTGTTGGTTTGTTGGTTTGTTGGTTTGTTGGTTTGTTGGTTTGTTGGTTTGTTGGCTTGTTGGTTTCTTGGTTTTTTGGTTTGTTGGTTTGTTGGTTTGTCGGTTTGTTGGTTTGTTCGTTTGTTGGTTTGTTCGTTTGTTGGTTTGTTTGTTTGTTGGTTCGTTCGTTTGTTGGTTTGTTGGTTACTTGGTTTGTTGGTTTGTTCGTTTGTTCGTTTGTAGGTTTGTTCGTTTGTTGGTTTGTTGATTTGTTGGTTTGTTCGTTTGTTGGCTTGTTGGTTTGTTGGTTTAATGGGTTCTCGGTTTGTTGGTTTGTTGGTTAGTTGGTTTGTTGGTTTGTTGGTTTATTCGTTTGTTGGTTTGTTCGTTTGTTGGTTTGTTTGTTAGTTGGTTTTGTTCGTTTGTTGGTTTGTTGGTTACTTGGTTTGTTGGTTTGTTGGTTTGTTGGTTTGTTTGTTTGTTTGTTTGTTTGTTTGTTGGCTTGTTGGCTTGTTGGTTTGTTGGTTTGTTGGTTTGTTGGCTTGTTTGTTTATTCGTTTGTTGGTTTGTTGGTTTGTTGGCTTTTTGGTTTGTTGGCTTGTTGGTTTGTTGGTTTGTTGCCTTGTTGGTTTGTTGGTTTGTTGGTTTGTTGGTTTGTTGGTTTGTTGACTTTTTGGTTTGTTGGTTTGTTGGTTTGTTGGTTTGTTTGTTTGTGGGTTTGTTTGTTTGTTCGTTTGTTGGTTTGTTGGTTTGTTGGTTTGTTGGCTTGTTGGTTTGTTGGTTTGTTGGCTTGTTGGTTTGTTGGTTTGTTCGTTTGTTTGTTTGTTGGTTTGTTAATTTGTTCGGATGTTTGTTTGTTCGTTTGTTCGTTTGTTGGTTTATTGGTTTGTTGGCTTGTTGGTTTCTTGGTTTGTTGGTTACTTGGTTTGTTGGTTTGTTGGTTTGTTGGCTTGTTGGTTTGTTGTTTTTGTTCGTTTGTTGGTTTGGTTGTTACTTGGTTTGTTGGTTTGTTGGTTTGTGGGTTTGTTTGTTTGTTCGTTTGTTGGTTTGTTGGTTTGTTGGCTTGTTGGTTTGTTGGTTTGTTGGTTTGTTGGCTTGTTGGTTTGTTGGTTTGTTCGTTTGTTTGTTTGTTTGTTTGTTGGTTTGTTCGTTTGTTCGTTTGTTGGTTTGTTCGTTTGTTCGTTTGTTGGTTTGTTGGTTTGTTGTCTTGTTGGTTTGTCGGTTTGTTGGTTACTTGGTTTGTTGATTTGTTGGTTTGTTGGTTTGTTGGCTTGTTGGTTTGTTGGTTTGTTGGTTTGTTGGTTTGTTGGTTTGTTAGTTTGCTGGTTTGTTGGTTTGTTGGTTTGTTGGTTTGTTGGTTACTTGGTTTGTTGGTTTGTTGGTTTGTTGGTTTGTTGGTTTGTTGGTTTGTTGGTTTGTTGGTTTGTTTGTTTGTTGGTTTGTTGGTTTGTTGGTTTGTTGATTTGTTGGTTTGTTGGTTTGTTTGTTTGTTCGTTTGTAGATTTGTTGGTTTGTTGGCTTGTTGGTTTGTGGGTTTGTTGGCTTGTTGGTTTGTTGGTTTGTTGGTTTGTTGGTTTGTTTGTTTGTTCGTTTGTTGGTTTGTTGGTTAGTTGGCTTGTTGGTTTGTTGGTTTGTTGGCTTGTTGGTTTGTTGGTTTGTTGGTTTGTTCGTTTGTTGGTTTGTTGGTTTGTTGGTTTGTTGGTTTATTTGTTTGTTCGTTTGTTGGATTGTTGGCTTGTTGGTTTGTTGGTTTGTTGGTTTGTTGGTTTGTTTGTATGTTCGTTTGTTGGTTTGTTGGTTTGTTGGCTTGTTGGTTTGTTGGCTTGTCGGTTTGTTGGTTTGTTGGCTTGTTGGTTTGTTGGTTTGTTGGTTTGTTGGTTTGTTTGTTTGTTGGTTTGTTTGTTTGTTAGTTTGTTGGTTTGTTGGTTTGTTGGTTTGTTGGCTTGTTGGTTTGTTCGTTTGTTGGCTTGTTGGTTTGTTGGTTTGTTCGTTTGTTGGTTTGTTGGTTTGTTGGTGTGTCCGTTTGTTGGTTTGTTCGTTTGTTGGTTTATGGGTTTGTTGGCTTGTTGGTTTCTTGGTTTTTTGGTTACTTGGTTTGTTGGTTTGTTGGTTTGTTGGCTTGTTGGTTTGTTGGTTTGTTGGTTTTTTGGTTTGTTGGTTTGTTGGTTTGTTGGTTTTTTGTTTGTTCGTTTGTTGGTTTGTTGGTTTGTTGGTTTGTTGGTTTGTTGGTTTGTTGGTTTGTTGGTTTTTTGGTTTGTTGGTTTGTTGGTTTGTTGGTTTGTTGGTTTGTTAGCTTGTTGGTTTCTTGGTTTTTTGGTTTGTTGGTTTGTTGGTTTGTTGGTTTGTTGGTTTGTTCGTTTGTTGGTTTGTTCGTTTGTTGGTTTGTTTGTTTGTTGGTTCGTTCGTTTGTTGGTTTGTTGGTTACTTGGTTTGTTGGTTTGTTCGTTTGTTCATTTGTAGGTTTGTTCGTTTGTTGGTTTGTTGGTTTGTTGGTTTGTTCGTTTGTTGGCTTGTTGGTTTGTTGGTTTAATGGGTTCTCGGTTTGTTGGTTTGTTGGTTTGTTGGTTTGTTGGTTACTTGGTTTGTTGGTTTGTCGGTTTGTTGGTTTGTTTGTTTGTTGGTTTGTTAGTTTGTTGGTTTGTAGGTTTGTAGGTTTGTTGGTTTGTTGGTTTGTTGGCTTGTTGGTTTGTTGGTTTAATGGGTTCTTGGTTTGTTGGTTTGTTGGTTTGTTGGTTTGTTGGTTACTTGGTTTGTTGGTTGGTCGGTTTGTTGGTTTGTTTGTTTGTTGGTTTGCTCGTTTGTTGGTTTGTTGGTTTATTGGTTTGTTGGTTTGTTTGTTTGTTCGTTTGTTGGTTTATTGGTTTGTTGGTTTGTTTGTTTGTTCGTTTGTTGGGTTGTTGGCTTGCTGGTTTCTTGGCTTCTTGGTTTCTTCGTTTGTTGGTTAGTTGGTTTGTTGGTTTGTTGGTTTATTCGTTTGTTGGTTTGTTCGTTTGTTGGTTTGTTTGTTAGTTGGTTTTGTTCGTTTGTTGGTTTGTTGGTTACTTGGTTTGTTGGTTTGTTGGTTTGTTGGTTTGTTTGTTTGTTTGTTTGTTCGTTTGTTGGCTTGTTGGCTTGTTGGTTTGTTGGTTTGTTGGTTTGTTGGCTTGTTTGTTTATTCGTTTGTTGGTTTGTTGGTTTGTTGGCTTGTTGGCTTGTTGGCTTGTTGGTTTGTTGGTTTGTTGACTTGTTGGTTTGTTGGTTTGTTGGTTTGTTGGGTTGTTGGTTTGTTGACTTTTTGGTTTGTTGGTTTGTTGGTTTGTTGGTTTGTTTGTTTGTGGGTTTGTTTGTTTGTTCGTTTGTTGGTTTGTTGGTTTGTTGGTTTGTTGGCTTGTTGGTTTGTTGGTTTGTTGGCTTGTTGGTTTGTTGGTTTGTTCGTTTGTTGGTTTGTTGGTTTGTTAATTTGTTCGGATGTTTGTTTGTTCGTTTGTTCGTTTGTTGGTTTATTGGTTTGTTGGCTTGTTGGTTTCTTGGTTTGTTGGTTACTTGGTTTGTTGGTTTGTTGGTTTGTTGGCTTGTTGGTTTGTTGGTTTGTTGGTTTTTTGGTTTGTTGGTTTGTTGGTTTGTTTTTTTGTTCGTTTGTTGGTTTGTTGGTTTGTTGGTTTGTTGGTTTGTTGGTTTGTTGGTTTGTTGGTTTGTTGGTTTGTTGGTTTGTTGGTTTGTTGGCTTGTTGGTTTGTTGGTTTGTTGGTTTCTTGGTTTCTTGGTTTGTTGATTTATTGGTTTGTTGGTTTGTTGGTTTGTTCGTTTGTACGTTTGTTCGTTTGTTGGTTTGTTCGTTTGTTGGTTTGTTTGATTGTGTTGTTCGTTTGTTGGTTTGTTGGTTACTTGGTTTGTTGGTTTGTTGGTTTGTTCGTTTGTTCGTTTGTTGGTTTGTTCGTTTGTTGGTTTGTTGGTTTGTTGGCTAGTTGGTTTGTTGGTTTGTTGGTTACTTGGTTTGTTGGTTTGTTGGTTTGTTGGTTTGTTGGCCTGTTGGTTTGTTAGTTTGTTGGTTTGGTGGTTTGTTGGTTTGTTGGTTTGTTGGTTTGTTGGCTTGTTGGTTTGTTGTTTTAATGGTTTCTTGGTTTGTTGGTTTGTTGGTTTGTTGGTTACTTGGTTTGTTGGTTTGTTGGTTTGTTGGTTTGTTTGTTTATTTGTTTGTTGGTTTGTTCGTTTGTTGGTTTGTTGGTTTATTGGTTTGTTGGTTTGTTGGTTTGTTGGTTTGTTGGTTTGTTGGTTTGTTGGTTTGTTGGTTTGTTGGTTTGTTGGTTTGTTGGTTTGTTGGTTTGTTGGCTTGTTGGTTTGTTGGTTTGTTGGTTTGTTGGTTTGTTGGTTTGTTAGTTTGCTGGTTTGTTGGTTTGTTGGTTTGTTGGTTTGTTGGTTACTTGGTTTGTTGGTTTGTTGGTTTGTTGGTTTGTTGGTTTGTTGGTTTGTTGGTTTGTTGGTTTGTTGGTTTGTTTGTTTGTTGGTTTGTTGGTTTGTTGGTTTGTTGGTTTGTTGATTTGTTGGTTTGTTGGTTTGTTTGTTTGTTCGTTTGTAGATTTGTTGGTTAGTTGGCTTGTTGGTTTGTGGGTTTGTTGGCTTGTTGATTTGTTGGTTTGTTGGTTTGTTGGTTTGTTTGTTTGTTCGTTTGTTGGTTTGTTGGTTAGTTGGCTTGTTGGTTTGTTGGTTTGTTGGCTTGTTGGTTTGTTGGTTTGTTCGTTTGTTGGTTTGTTGGTTTGTTGGTTTATTTGTTTGTTCGTTTGTTGGCTTGTTGGCTTGTTGGTTTGTTGGTTTGTTGGTTTGTTGGTTTGTTTGTATGTTCGTTTGTTGGTTTGTTGGTTTGTTGGCTTGTTGGTTTGTTGGCTTGTCGGTTTGTTGGTTTGTTGGCTTGTTGGTTTGTTGGTTTGTTGGTTTGTTGGTTTGTTTGTTTGTTGGTTTGTTTGTTTGCTAGTTTGTTGGTTTGTTGGTTTGTTGGCTTGTTGGTTTGTTCGTTTGTTGGCTTGTTGGTTTGTTGGTTTGTTCGTTTGTTGGTTTGTTGGTTTGTTGGTGTGTCCGTTTGTTGGTTTGTTCGTTTGTTGGTTTATTGGTTTGTTGGCTTGTTGATTTCTTGGTTTGTTGGTTACTTGGTTTGTTGGTTTGTTGGTTTGTTGGCTTGTTGGTTTGTTGGTTTGTTGGTTTTTTGGTTTGTTGGTTTGTTGGTTTGTTGGTTTGTTGGTTTGTTTGTTTGTTCGTTTGTTGGTTTGTTGGTTTGTTGGTTTGTTGGTTTGTTGGTTTGTTGGTTTGTTGGTTTGTTGGTTTGTTGGCTTGTTGGTTTCTTGGTTTTTTGGTTTGTTGGTTTGTTGGTTTGTCGGTTTGTTGGTTTGTTCGTTTGTTGGTTTGTTCGTTTGTTGGTTTGTTTGTTTGTTGGTTCGTTCGTTTGTTGGTTTGTTGGTTACTTGGTTTGTTGGTTTGTTCGTTTGTTCGTTTGTAGGTTTGTTCGTTTGTTGGTTTGTTGATTTGTTGGTTTGTTCGTTTGTTGGCTTGTTGGTTTGTTGGTTTAATGGGTTCTCGGTTTGTTGGTTTGTTGGTTAGTTGGTTTGTTGGTTTGTTGGTTTATTCGTTTGTTGGTTTGTTCGTTTGTTGGTTTGTTTGTTAGTTGGTTTTGTTCGTTTGTTGGTTTGTTGGTTACTTGGTTTGTTGGTTTGTTGGTTTGTTGGTTTGTTTGTTTGTTTGTTTGTTTTTTTGTTGGCTTGTTGGCTTGTTGGTTTGTTGGTTTGTTGGTTTGTTGGCTTGTTTGTTTATTCGTTTGTTGGTTTGTTGGTTTGTTGGCTTTTTGGTTTGTTGGCTTGTTGGTTTGTTGGTTTGTTGCCTTGTTGGTTTGTTGGTTTGTTGGTTTGTTGGTTTGTTGGTTTGTTGACTTTTTGGTTTGTTGGTTTGTTGGTTTGTTGGTTTGTTTGTTTGTGGGTTTGTTTGTTTGTTCGTTTGTTGGTTTGTTGGTTTGTTGGTTTGTTGGCTTGTTGGTTTGTTGGTTTGTTGGCTTGTTGGTTTGTTGGTTTGTTCGTTTGTTGGTTTGTTGGTTTGTTAATTTGTTCGGATGTTTGTTTGTTCGTTTGTTCGTTTGTTGGTTTATTGGTTTGTTGGCTTGTTGGTTTCTTGGTTTGTTGGTTACTTGGTTTGTTGGTTTGTTGGTTTGTTGGCTTGTTGGTTTGTTGGTTTGTTGGTTTTTTGGTTTGTTGGTTTGTTGGTTTGTTTTTTGTTCGTTTGTTGGTTTGTTGGTTTGTTGGTTTGTTGGTTTGTTGGTTTGTTGGTTTGTTGGTTTGTTGGTTTGTTGGTTTGTTGGTTTGTTGGTTTGTTGGCTTGTTGGTTTGTTGGTTTGTTGGTTTCTTGGTTTCTTGGTTTGTTGATTTATTGGTTTGTTGGTTTGTTGGTTTGTTCGTTTGTTGGTTTGTTCGTTTGTTGGTTTGTTCGTTTGTTGGTTTGTTTGATTGTGTTGTTCGTTTGTTGGTTTGTTGGTTACTTGGTTTGTTGGTTTGTTGGTTTGTTCGTTTGTTCGTTTGTTGGTTTGTTCGTTTGTTGGTTTGTTGGTTTGTTGGCTAGTTGGTTTGTTGGTTTGTTGGTTACTTGGTTTGTTGGTTTGTTGGTTTGTTGGTTTGTTGGCCTGTTGGTTTGTTAGTTTGTTGGTTTGGTGGTTTGTTGGTTTGTTGGTTTGTTGGTTTGTTGGCTTGTTGGTTTGTTGTTTTAATGGTTTCTTGGTTTGTTGGTTTGTTGGTTTGTTGGTTTGTTGGTTACTTGGTTTGTTGGTTTGTTGGTTTGTTGGTTTGTTTGTTTGTTGGTTTGTTCGTTTGTTGGTTTGTTGGTTTATTGGTTTGTTGGTTTGTTGGTTTGTTGGTTTGTTGGTTTGTTGGTTTGTTGGTTTGTTGGTTTGTTGGTTTGTTGGTTTGTTGGTTTGTTGGTTTGTTGGTTTGTTGGCTTGTTGGTTTCTTGGTTTTTTGGTTTGTTGGTTTGTTGGTTTGTTGGTTTGTTGGTTTGTTGGTTTGTTGGTTTGTTCGTTTGTTGGTTTGTTTGTTTGTTGGTTTGTTGGTTTGTTGGTTTGTTGGTTTGTTGGTTTGTTGGTTTGTTGGTTTGTTGGTTTGTTGGTTTGTTGGTTTGTTGGTTTGTTGGTTTGTTGGTTTGTTGGTTTGTTGGCTTGTTGGTTTCTTGGTTTTTTGGTTTGTTAGTTTGTTGGTTTGTTGGTTACTTGGTTTGTTGGTTTGTTGGTTTGTTGGTTTGTTTGTTTGTTGGTTTGTTCGTTTGTTGGTCTGTTGGTTTGTTGGTTGATTGGTTTGTTGGTTTGTTGGTTTGTTGGTTTGTTGGTTTGTTGGTTTGTTGGTTTGTTGGTTTGTTGGTTTGTTGGTTTGTTGGTTTGTTGGTTTGTTGGTTTGTTGGTTTGTTGGTTTGTTGGTTTGTTGGTTTGTTGGTTTGTTGGTTTGTTGGTTTGTTGGCTTGTTGGTTTGTCTGTTTTTTGGTTTGTTGGTTTGTTGGTTTGTTGGTTTGTTGGTTTGTTTGTTTGTTCGTTTGTTGGTTTGTTGGTTTGTTGGTTTGTTGGTTTGTTGGTTTGTTGGTTTGTTGGTTTGTTGGTTTGTTGGTTTGTTGGTTTGTTGGTTTGTTGGTTTTTTGGTTTGTTGGTTTGTTGGTTTGTTGGTTTGTTGGTTTGTTGGTTTGTTGGCTTGTTGGTTTCTTGGTTTTTTGGTTTGTTGGTTTGTTGGTTTGTTGGTTTGTTGGTTTGTTCGTTTGTTGGTTTGTTCGTTTGTTGGTCTGTTTGTTTGTTGGTTCGTTCGTTTGTTGGTTTGTTGGTTACTTGGTTTGTTGGTTTGTTCGTTTGTTCGTTTGTTGGTTTGTTCGTTTGTTGGTTTGTTGGTTTGTTGGTTTGTTCGTTTGTTGGTTTGTTGGTTTGTTGGTTTGTTCGTTTGTTGGTTTGTTCGTTTGTTCGTTTGTTGGTTTGTTGGTTTGTTGGCTAGTTGGTTTGTTGGTTTGTTGGTTACTTGGTTTGTTGGTTTGTTAGTTTGTTGGTTTGTTGGCTTGTTGGTTTGTTAGTTTGTTGGTTTGTTGGTTTGTAGATTTTTTGGTTTGTTGGCCTGTTGGTTTGTTGGTTTAATGGGTTCTTGGTTTGTTGGTTTATTGGTTTGTTGGTTTGTTGGTTTGTTGGTTTGTTGGCTTGTTGGTTTGTTGGTTTGTTCGTTTCTTGGTTTGTTGGTTTGTTCGTTTGTTGGTTTGTTCGTTTGTTGGTTTGTTCGTTTCTTGGTTTGTTGGTTTGTTGTTTTGTTGCCTTGTTAGTTTGTTGGTTTCTTAGTTTGTTGGTTTGTTGGTTTGTTGGTTTGTTTGTTTGTTGGTTTGGTCGTTTGTTGGTTTGTTGGTTTGTTGGTTTGTTGGATTGTTGGTTTGTTGGCTTGTTGGTTTGTTGGTTTGTTGGTTTGTTGGTTTGTTTGTTTGTTCGTTTGTTGGTTTGTTGGTTTGTTGGTTTGTTGGTTTGTTGGTTTGTTGGTTTGTTGGTTTGTTGGTTTGTTGGTTTGTTGGCTTGTTGGTTTGTTCGTTTGTTCGTTTGTTCGTTTGTTGGTTTGTTGGTTTGTTGGTTTGTTCGTTTGTTGGTTTGTTCGTTTGTTCATTTGTTGGTTTATTGGTTTGTTGGCTTGTTGGTTTGTTGGTTTGTTGGTTTGTTGGTTTGTTGGTTTGTTTGTTTGTTCGTTTGTTGGTTTGTTGGTTTGTTGGTTTGTTGGCTTGTTGGTTTGTTGGTTTGTTGGCTTGTTGGTTTGTTGGTTTGTTCGTTTGTTGGTTTGTTGGTTTGTTAATTTGTTCGGATGTTTGTTTGTTCGTTTGTTCGTTTGTTGGTTTATTGGTTTGTTGGCTTGTTGGTTTCTTGGTTTGTTGGTTACTTGGTTTGTTGGTTTGTTGGTTTGTTGGCTTGTTGGTTTGTTGGTTTGTTGGTTTTTTGGTTTGTTGGTTTGTTGGTTTGTTTTTTGTTCGTTTGTTGGTTTGTTGGTTTGTTGGTTTGTTGGTTTGTTGGTTTGTTGGTTTGTTGGTTTGTTGGTTTGTTGGTTTGTTGGTTTGTTGGCTTGTTGGTTTGTTGGTTTGTTGGTTTCTTGGTTTCTTGGTTTGTTGATTTATTGGTTTGTTGGTTTGTTGGTTTGTTCGTTTGTTGGTTTGTTCGTTTGTTGGTTTGTTCGTTTGTTGGTTTGTTTGATTGTGTTGTTCGTTTGTTGGTTTGTTGGTTACTTGGTTTGTTGGTTTGTTGGTTTGTTCGTTTGTTCGTTTGTTGGTTTGTTCGTTTGTTCGTTTGTTGGTTTGTTGGTTTGTTGGCTAGTTGGTTTGTTGGTTTGTTGGTTACTTGGTTTGTTGGTTTGTTGGTTTGTTGGTTTGTTGGCCTGTTGGTTTGTTAGTTTGTTGGTTTGGTGGTTTGTTGGTTTGTTGGTTTGTTGGTTTGTTGGCTTGTTGGTTTGTTGTTTTAATGGTTTCTTGGTTTGTTGGTTTGTTGGTTTGTTGGTTTGTTGGTTACTTGGTTTGTTGGTTTGTTGGTTTGTTGGTTTGTTTGTTTGTTGGTTTGTTCGTTTGTTGGTTTGTTGGTTTATTGGTTTGTTGGTTTGTTGGTTTGTTGGTTTGTTGGTTTGTTGGTTTGTTGGTTTGTTGGTTTGTTGGTTTGTTGGTTTGTTGGTTTGTTGGTTTGTTGGTTTGTTGGCTTGTTGGTTTCTTGGTTTTTTGGTTTGTTGGTTTGTTGGTTTGTTGGTTTGTTGGTTTGTTGGTTTGTTGGTTTGTTCGTTTGTTGGTTTGTTTGTTTGTTGGTTTGTTGGTTTGTTGGTTTGTTGGTTTGTTGGTTTGTTGGTTTGTTGGTTTGTTGGTATGTTGGTTTGTTGGTTTGTTGGTTTGTTGGTTTGTTGGTTTGTTGGCTTGTTGGTTTCTTGGTTTTTTGGTTTGTTAGTTTGTTGGTTTGTTGGTTACTTGGTTTGTTGGTTTGTTGGTTTGTTGGTTTGTTTGTTTGTTGGTTTGTTCGTTTGTTGGTCTGTTGGTTTGTTGGTTGATTGGTTTGTTGGTTTGTTGGTTTGTTGGTTTGTTGGTTTGTTGGTTTGTTGGTTTGTTGGTTTGTTGGTTTGTTGGTTTGTTGGTTTGTTGGTTTGTTGGTTTGTTGGTTTGTTGGTTTGTTGGTTTGTTGGTTTGTTGGTTTGTTGGTTTGTTGGTTTGTTGGTTTGTTGGTTTGTTGGCTTGTTGGTTTGTCTGTTTTTTGGTTTGTTGGTTTGTTGGTTTGTTGGTTTGTTGGTTTGTTTGTTTGTTCGTTTGTTGGTTTGTTGGTTTGTTGGTTTGTTGGTTTGTTGGTTTGTTGGTTTGTTGGTTTGTTGGTTTGTTGGTTTGTTGGTTTGTTGGTTTGTTGGTTTTTTGGTTTGTTGGTTTGTTGGTTTGTTGGTTTGTTGGTTTGTTGGTTTGTTGGCTTGTTGGTTTCTTGGTTTTTTGGTTTGTTGGTTTGTTGGTTTGTTGGTTTGTTGGTTTGTTCGTTTGTTGGTTTGTTCGTTTGTTGGTCTGTTTGTTTGTTGGTTCGTTCGTTTGTTGGTTTGTTGGTTACTTGGTTTGTTGGTTTGTTCGTTTGTTCGTTTGTTGGTTTGTTCGTTTGTTGGTTTGTTGGTTTGTTGGTTTGTTCGTTTGTTGGTTTGTTGGTTTGTTGGTTTGTTCGTTTGTTGGTTTGTTCGTTTGTTCGTTTGTTGGTTTGTTGGTTTGTTGGCTAGTTGGTTTGTTGGTTTGTTGGTTACTTGGTTTGTTGGTTTGTTAGTTTGTTGGTTTGTTGGCTTGTTGGTTTGTTAGTTTGTTGGTTTGTTGGTTTGTAGATTTTTTGGTTTGTTGGCCTGTTGGTTTGTTGGTTTAATGGGTTCTTGGTTTGTTGGTTTATTGGTTTGTTGGTTTGTTGGTTTGTTGGTTTGTTGGCTTGTTGGTTTGTTGGTTTGTTCGTTTCTTGGTTTGTTGGTTTGTTCGTTTGTTGGTTTGTTCGTTTGTTGGTTTGTTCGTTTCTTGGTTTGTTGGTTTGTTGTTTTGTTGCCTTGTTAGTTTGTTGGTTTCTTAGTTTGTTGGTTTGTTGGTTTGTTGGTTTGTTTGTTTGTTGGTTTGGTCGTTTGTTGGTTTGTTGGTTTGTTGGTTTGTTGGATTGTTGGTTTGTTGGCTTGTTGGTTTGTTGGTTTGTTGGTTTGTTGGTTTGTTTGTTTGTTCGTTTGTTGGTTTGTTGGTTTGTTGGTTTGTTGGTTTGTTGGTTTGTTGGTTTGTTGGTTTGTTGGTTTGTTGGTTTGTTGGCTTGTTGGTTTGTTCGTTTGTTCGTTTGTTCGTTTGTTGGTTTGTTGGTTTGTTGGTTTGTTCGTTTGTTGGTTTGTTCGTTTGTTCATTTGTTGGTTTATTGGTTTGTTGGCTTGTTGGTTTGTTGGTTTGTTGGTTTGTTGGTTTGTTGGTTTGTTTGTTTGTTCGTTTGTTGGTTTGTTGGTTTGTTGGTTTGTTGGTTTGTTGGTTTGTTGGTTTGTTGGTTTGTTGGTTTGTTGGTTTGTTGGTTTGTTGGTTTGTTGGTTTGTTGGTTTGTTGGTTCGTTGGTTTGTTGGCTTGTTGGTTTATTGGTTTTTCGTTTGTTAGTTTGTTGGTTTGTTGGTTTGTTCGTTTGTTCGTTTGTTGGTTTGTTCGTTTGTTCGTTTGTTAGTTTGTTGGTTTGTTGGCTAGTTGGTTGTTGATTTGTTGGTTACTTGGTTTGTTGGTTTGTTGGTTTGTTGGTTTGTTGGTTTGTTGGCCTGTTGGTTTGTTAGTTTGTTGGTTTGGTGGTTTGTTGGTTTGTTGGTTTGTTGGTTTGTTGGCTTGTTGGTTTGTTGTTTTAATGGTTTCTTGGTTTGTTGGTTTGTTGGTTTGTTGGTTTGTTGGTTACTTGGTTTGTTGGTTTGTTGGTTTGTTGGTTTGTTTGTTTGTTGGTTTGTTCGTTTGTTGGTTTGTTGGTTTATTGGTTTGTTGGTTTGTTGGTTTGTTGATTTGTTGGTTTGTTGGTTTGTTGGTTTGTTGGTTTGTTGGTTTGTTGGTTTGTTGGTTTGTTGGTTTGTTGGTTTGTTGGCTTGTTGGTTTCTTGGTTTTTTGGTTTGTTGGTTTGTTGGTTTGTTGGTTTGTTGGTTTGTTGGTTTGTTGGTTTGTTCGTTTGTTGGTTTGTTTGTTTGTTGGTTTGTTGGTTTGTTGGTTTGTTGGTTTGTTGGTTTGTTGGTTTGTTGGTTTGTTGGTTTGTTGGTTTGTTGGTTTGTTGGTTTGTTGGTTTGTTGGTTTGTTGGTTTGTTGGCTTGTTGGTTTCTTGGTTTTTTGGTTTGTTAGTTTGTTGGTTTGTTGGTTACTTGGTTTGTTGGTTTGTTGGTTTGTTGGTTTGTTTGTTTGTTGGTTTGTTCGTTTGTTGGTCTGTTGGTTTGTTGGTTGATTGGTTTGTTGGTTTGTTGGTTTGTTGGTTTGTTGGTTTGTTGGTTTGTTGGTTTGTTGGTTTGTTGGTTTGTTGGTTTGTTGGTTTGTTGGTTTGTTGGTTTGTTGGTTTGTTGGTTTGTTGGTTTGTTGGTTTGTTGGTTTGTTGGTTTGTTGGTTTGTTGGTTTGTTGGTTTGTTGGCTTGTTGGTTTGTCTGTTTTTTGGTTTGTTGGTTTGTTGGTTTGTTGGTTTGTTTGTTTGTTCGTTTGTTGGTTTGTTGGTTTGTTGGTTTGTTGGTTTGTTGGTTTGTTGGTTTGTTGGTTTGTTGGTTTGTTGGTTTGTTGGTTTGTTGGTTTGTTGGTTTTTTGGTTTGTTGGTTTGTTGGTTTGTTGGTTTGTTGGTTTGTTGGTTTGTTGGCTTGTTGGTTTCTTGGTTTTTTGGTTTGTTGGTTTGTTGGTTTGTTGGTTTGTTGGTTTGTTCGTTTGTTGGTTTGTTCGTTTGTTGGTCTGTTTGTTTGTTGGTTCGTTCGTTTGTTGGTTTGTTGGTTACTTGGTTTGTTTGTTTGTTCGTTTGTTGGTTTGTTGGTTTGTTGGTTTGTTGGTTTGTTGGTTTGTTGGTTTGTTGGTTTGTTGGTTTGTTGGTTTGTTGGCTTGTTGGTTTGTTCGTTTGTTCGTTTGTTCGTTTGTTGGTTTGTTGGTTTGTTGGTTTGTTCGTTTGTTGGTTTGTTCGTTTGTTCATTTGTTGGTTTATTGGTTTGTTGGCTTGTTGGTTTGTTGGTTTGTTGGTTTGTTGGTTTGTTGGTTTGTTTGTTTGTTCGTTTGTTGGTTTGTTGGTTTGTTGGTTTGTTGGTTTGTTGGCTTGTTGGTTTGTTGGTTCGTTGGTTTGTTGGCTTGTTGGTTTATTGGTTTTTCGTTTGTTAGTTTGTTGGTTTGTTGGTTTGTTCGTTTGTTCGTTTGTTGGTTTGTTCGTTTGTTCGTTTGTTAGTTTGTTGGTTTGTTGGCTAGTTGGTTGTTGATTTGTTGGTTACTTGGTTTGTTGGTTTGTTGGTTTGTTCGTTTGTTATCTTGTTGGTTTGTTAGTTTGTTGGTTTGTTGGTTTGTTGGTTTGTTGGTTTGTTGGTTTGTTGGCTTGTTGGTTTGTTGGTTTGTTAATTTCTTGGTTTGTTGGTTTGTTGGTTTGTTGGTTACTTGGTTTTTTAGTTTGTTGGTTTGTTGGTTTGTTGGTTTGTTGGTTTATTGGTTTGTTGGCTTGTTGGTTTGTTGGTTTGTTGGTTTCTTGGTTTGTTAGTTTGTTGGTTTGTTGGTTACTTCGTTTTTTAGTTTGTTGGTTTGTTGGTTTGTTCGTTTGTTCGTTTGTTGGTTTGTTTGTTTGTTGTTTTTGTTCGTTTGTTGGTTTGGTTGTTACTTGGTTTGTTGGTTTGTGGGTTTGTTTGTTTGTTCGTTTGTTGGTTTGTTGGTTTGTTGGCTTGTTGGTTTGTTGGTTTGTTGGTTTGTTGGCTTGTTGGTTTGTTGGTTTGTTCGTTTGATTGTTTGTTTGTTTGTTGGTTTGTTCGTTTGTTGGTTTGTTCGTTTTTTCGTTTGTTGGTTTGTTGGTTTGTTGTCTTGTTGGTTTGTTGGTTTGTTGGTTACTGGGTTTGTTGATTTGTTGGTTTGTTGGTTTGTTGGCTTGTTGGTTTGTTGGTTTGTTTGTTTGTTGGTTTGTTGGTTTGCTGGTTTGTTGGTTTGTTGGTTTGTTGGTTTGTTGGTTACTTGGTTTGTTGGTTTGTTGGTTTGTTGGTTTGTTGGTTTATTGGTTTGTTGGTTTGTTTGTTTGTTGGTTTGTTGGTTTGTTGGTTTGTTGATTTGTTGGTTTGTTGGTTTGTTTGTTTGTTCGTTTGTAGATTTGTTGGTTTGTTGGCTTGTTGGTTTGTGGGTTTGTTGGCTTGTTGGTTTGTTGGTTTGTTGGCTTGTTGGTTTGTTGGTTTGTTCGTTTGTTGGTTTGTTGGTTTGTTGGTTTATTTGTTTGTTCGTTTGTTGGCTTGTTGGCTTGTTGGTTTGTTGGTTTGTTGGTTTGTTGGTTTGTTGGTTTGTTTGTATGTTCGTTTGTTGGTTTGTTGGTTTGTTGGCTTGTTGGTTTGTTGGCTTGTCGGTTTGTTGGTTTGGTGGCTTGTTGGTTTGTTGGTTTGTTGGTTTGTTGGTTTGTTGGTTTGTTTGTTTGTTGGTTTGTTTGTTTGTTAGTTTGTTGGTTTGTTGGTTTGTTGGCTTGTTGGTTTGTTCGTTTGTTGGTGTGTCCGTTTGTTGGTTTGTTCGTTTGTTGGTTTATTGGTTTGTTGGCTTGTTGGTTTCTTGGTTTGTTGGTTATTTGGTTTGTTGGTTTGTTGGTTTGTTGGCTTGTTGGTTTGTTGGTTTGTTGGTTTTTTGGTTTGTTGGTTTGTTGGTTTGTTGGTTTGTTTGTTTGTTCGTTTGTTGGTTTGTTGGTTTGTTGGTTTGTTGGTTTGTTGGTTTGTTGGTTTGTTGGTTTTTTGGTTTGTTGGTTTGTTGGTTTGTTGGTTTGTTGGTTTGTTGGTTTGCTGGCTTGTTGGATTCTTGGTTTTTTGGTTTGTTGGTTTGTTGGTTTGTTGGTTTGTTGGTTTGTTCGTTTGTTGGTTTGTTCGTTTGTTGGTTTGTTTGTTTGTTGGTTCGTTCGTTTGTTGGTTTGTTGGTTACTTGGTTTGTTGGTTTGTTCGTTTGTTCGTTTGTAGGTTTGTTCGTTTGTTGGTTTGTTGGTTTGTTGGTTTGTTCGTTTGTTGGCTTGTTGGTTTGTTGGTTTAATGGGTTCTCGGTTTGTTGGTTTGTTGGTTTGTTGGTTTGTTGGTTACTTGGTTTGTTGGTTTGTCGTTTTGTTGGTTTGTTTGTTTGTTGGTTTGTTAGTTTGTTGGTTTGTTGGTTTGTAGGTTTGTTGGTTTGTTGGTTTGTAGGCTTGTTGGTTTGTTGGTTTAATGGGTTCTTGTTTTGTTGGTTTGTTGGTTTGTTGGTTACTTGGTTTGTTGGTTGGTCGGTTTGTTGGTTTGTTTGTTTGTTGGTTTGCTCGTTTGTTGGTTTGTTGGTTTATTGGTTTGTTGGTTTGTTTGTTTGTTCGTTTGTTGGTTTATTGGTTTGTTGGTTTGTTTGTTTGTTCGTTTGTTGGGTTGTTGGCTTGCTGGTTTCTTGGCTTCTTGGTTTCTTGGTTTGTTGGTTAGTTGGTTTGTTGGTTTGTTGGTTTATTCGTTTGTTGGTTTGTTCGTTTGTTGGTTTGTTTGTTAGTTGGTTTTGTTCGTTTGTTGGTTTGTTGGTTACTTGGTTTGTTGGTTTGTTGGTTTGTTAGTTTGTTTGTTTGTTTGTTTGTTCGTTTGTTGGCTTGTTGGCTTGTTGGTTTGTTGGTTTGTTGGTTTGTTGGCTTGTTTGTTTATTCGTTTGTTGGTTTGTTGGTTTGTTGGCTTGTTGGTTTGTTGGATTGTTGGTTTGTTGGTTTGTTGACTTGTTGGTTTGTTGGTTTGTTGGTTTGTTGGTTTGTTGGTTTGTTGACTTTTTGGTTTGTTGGTTTGTTGGTTTGTTTGTTTGTTGGTTTGTTTGTTTGTTCGTTTGTTGGTTTGTTGGTTTGTTGGTTTGTTGGCTTGTTGGTTTGTTGGTTTGTTGGCTTGTTGGTTTGTTGGTTTGTTCGTTTGTTGGTTTGTTGGTTTGTTAATTTGTTCGGATGTTTGTTTGTTCGTTTGTTCGTTTGTTGGTTTATTGGTTTGTTGGCTTGTTGGTTTCTTGGTTTGTTGGTTACTTGGTTTGTTGGTTTGTTGGTTTGTTGGCTTGTTGGTTTGTTGGTTTGTTGGTTTTTTGGTTTGTTGGTTTGTTGGTTTGTTTGTTTGTTCGTTTGTTGGTTTGTTGGTTTGTTGGTTTGTTGGTTTGTTGGTTTGTTGGTTTGTTGGTTTGTTGGTTTGTTGGTTTGTTGGCTTGTTGGTTTGTTGGTTTCTTGGTTTCTTGGTTTGTTGATTTATTGGTTTGTTGGTTTGTTGGTTTGTTCGTTTGTTGGTTTGTTCGTTTGTTGGTTTGTTCGTTTGTTGGTTTGTTTGATTGGGTTGTTCGTTTGTTGGTTTGTTGGTTACTTGGTTTGTTGGTTTGTTGGTTTGTTCGTTTGTTCGTTTGTTGGTTTGTTCGTTTGTTGGTTTGTTGGTTTGTTGGCTAGTTGGTTTGTTGGTTTGTTGGTTACTTGGTTTGTTGGTTTGTTGGTTTGTTGGTTTGTTGGCCTGTTGGTTTCTTAGTTTGTTGGTTTGGTGGTTTGTTGGTTTGTTGGTTTGTTGGTTTGTTGGTTTGTTGGCTTGTTGGTTTGTTGTTTTAATGGTTTCTTGGTTTGTTGGTTTGTTGGTTTGTTGGTTACTTGGTTTGTTGGTTTGTTGGTTTGTTGGTTTGTTTGTTTGTTGGTTTGTTCGTTTGTTGGTTTGTTGGTTTATTGGTTTGTTGGTTTGTTGGTTTGTTGGTTTGTTGGTTTGTTGATTTGTTGGTTTGTTGGTTTGTTGGTTTGTTGGTTTGTTGGTTTGTTGGTTTGTTGGTTTGTTGGCTTGTTGGTTTCTTGGTTTTTTGGTTTGTTGGTTTGTTGGTTTGTTGGATTGTTCGTTTGTTGGTTTGTTTGTTTGTTCGTTTGTTGGTTTGTTGGTTTGTTGGTTTGTTGGTTTGTTGGTTTGTTGGTTTGTTGGTTTGTTGGTTTGTTGGTTTGTTGGTTTGTTGGCTTGTTGGTTTCTTGGTTTTTTTGTTTGTTGGTTTGTTGGTTTGTTGGTTACTTGGTTTGTTGGTTTGTTGGTTTGTTGGTTTGTTTGTTTGTTGGTTTGTTCGTTTGTTGGTCTGTTGGTTTGTTGGTTTATTGGTTTGTTGGTTTGTTGGTTTGTTGGTTAGTTGGTTTGTTGGTTTGTTGGTTTGTTGGTTTGTTGGTTTGTTGGTTTGTTGGTTTGTTGGTTTGTTGGTTTGTTGGTTTGTTGGTTTGTTGGTTTGTTGGTTTGTTGGTTTGTTGGTTTGTTGGTTTGTTGGTTTGTTGGTTTGTTGGCTTGTTGGTTTCTCTGTTTTTTGGTTTGTTGGTTTGTTGGTTTGTTGGTTTGTTCGTTTGTTGGTTTGTTTGTTTGTTCGTTTGTTGGTTTGTTGGTTTGTTGGTTTGTTGGTTTGTTGGTTTGTTGGTTTGTTGGTTTGTTGGTTTGTTGGTTTGTTGGTTTGTTGGTTTGTTGGTTTGTTGGTTTGTTGGTTTGTTGGTTTGTTGGTTTGTTGGTTTGTTGGTTTGTTGGTTTGTTGGTTTGTTGGTTTGTTGGCTTGTTGGTTTCTTGGTTTTTTGGTTTGTTGGTTTGTTGGTTTGTTGGTTTGTTCGTTTGTTCGTTTGTTGGTTTGTTCGTTTGTTGGTCTGTTTGTTTGTTGGTTCGTTCGTTTGTTGGTTTGTTGGTTACTTGGTTTGTTGGTTTGTTCGTTTGTTCGTTTGTTGGTTTGTTCGTTTGTTGGTTTGTTGGTTTGTTGGTTTGTTCGTTTGTTGGTTTGTTCGTTTGTTCGTTTGTTGGTTTGTTGGTTTGTTGGCTAGTTGGTTTGTTTGTTTGTTGGTTCCTTGGTTTGTTGGTTTGTTAGTTTGTTGGTTTGTTGGCTTATTGGTTTGTTAGTTTGTTGGTTTGTTGGTTTGTAGATTTTTTGGTTTGTTGGTTTGTTGGCTTGTTGGTTTGTTGGTTTAATGGGTTCTTGGTTTGTTGGTTTATTGGTTTGTTGGTTTGTTGGTTTGTTGGTTTGTTGGCTTGTTGGTTTGTTGGTTTGTTCGTTTCTTGGTTTGTTGGTTTGTTCGTTTGTTGGTTTGTTCGTTTGTTGGTTTGTTGGTTTGTTGTTTTGTTGCCTTGTTAGTTTGTTGGTTTCTTAGTTTGTTGGTTTGTTGGTTTGTTGGTTAGTTGGTTTGTTGGTTTGTTGGTTTGTTGGTTTGTTGGTTTGTTGGTTTGTTGGTTTGTTGGTTTGTTGGTTTGTTGGTTTGTTGGTTTGTTGGTTTGTTGGTTTGTTGGTTTGTTGGTTTGTTGGTTTGTTGGTTTGTTGGTTTGTTGGTTTGTTGGTTTGTTGGCTTGTTGGTTTCTCTGTTTTTTGGTTTGTTGGTTTGTTGGTTTGTTGGTTTGTTCGTTTGTTGGTTTGTTTGTTTGTTCGTTTGTTGGTTTGTTGGTTTGTTGGTTTGTTGGTTTGTTGGTTTGTTGGTTTGTTGGTTTGTTTTCTTGTTGGTTTGTTGGTTTGTTGGTTTGTTGGTTTGTTTGTTTGTTCGTTTGTTGGTTTGTTGGTTTGTTGGTTTGTTGGTTTGTTGGTTTGTTGGTTTGTTGGCTTGTTGGTTTGTTCGTTTGTTCGTTTGTTGGTTTGTTGGTTTGTTGGTTTGTTCGTTTGTTGGTTTGTTCGTTTGTTTATTTGTTGGTTTATTGGTTTGTTGGCTTGTTGGTTTGTTGGTTTGTTGGTTTGTTGGTTTGTTGGTTTGTTTGTTTGTTCGTTTGTTGGTTTGTTGGTTTGTTGGTTTGTTGGTTTGTTGGTTTGTTGGTTTGTTGGTTTGTTGGTTTGTTGGTTTGTTGGTTTGTTGGTCTGTTGGTTTGTTGGTTTGTTGGCTTGTTGGTTTGTTGATTTGTTGGTTTCTTGGTTTGTTGGTTTGTTGGTTTATTGGTTTTTCGTTTGTTAGTTTGTTGGTTTGTTGGTTTGTTCGTTTGTTTGTTTGTTGGTTTGTTCGTTTGTTCGTTTGTTAGTTTGTTGGTTTTTTGGCTAGTTGGTTGTTGATTTGTTGGTTACTTGGTTTGTTGGTTTGTTGGTTTGTTGGTTTGTTATCTTGTTGGTTTGTTAGTTTGTTGGTTTGTTGATTTGTTGGTTTGTTGGTTTGTTGGTTTGTTGGCTTGTTGGTTTGTTGGTTTGTTAATTTCTTGGTTTGTTGGTTTGTTGGTTTGTTGGTTTGTTGGTTACTTAATTTTTTAGTTTGTTGGTTTGTTGGTTTGTTGGTTTGTTGGTTTATTGGTTTGTTGGCTTGTTGGTTTGTTGGTTTGTTGATTTCTTGGTTTGTTGGTTTGTTGGTTTGTTGGTTACTTCGTTTTTTAGTTTGTTGGTTTGTTGGTTTGTTCGTTTGTTGGTTTGTTTGTTTGTTGTTTTTGTTCGTTTGTTGGTTTGGTTGTTACTTGGTTAGTTGGTTTGTTGGTTTGTGGGTTTGTTTGTTTGTTCGTTTGTTGGTTTGTTGGTTTGTTGGCTTGTTGGTTTGTTGGTTTCTTGGTTTGTTGGCTTGTTGGTTTGTCGGTTTGTTCGTTTGTTTTTTTGTTTGTTTGTTGGTTTGTTCGTTTGTTGGTTTGTTCGTTTGTTCGTTTGTTGGTTTGTTGGTATGTTGTCTTGTTGGTTTGTTGGTTTGTTGGTTACTTGGTTTGTTGATTTGTTGGTTTGTTGGTTTGTTGGCTTGTTGGTTTGTTGGTTTGTTGGTTTGTTGGTTTGTTGGTTTGTTGGTTTGCTGGTTTGTTGGTTTGTTGGTTTGTTGGTTTGTTGGTTACTTGGTTTGTTGGTTTGTTGGTTTGTTGGTTTGTTGGTTTGTTGGTTTGTTGGTTTGTTTGTTTGTTGGTTTGTTGGTTTGTTGGTTTGTTGATTTGTTGGTTTGTTGGTTTGTTTGTTTGTTCGTTTGTAGATTTGTTGGTTTGTTGGCTTGTTGGTTTGTGGGTTTGTTGGCTTGTTGGTTTGTTGGCTTGTTGGTTTGTTGGTTTGTTGGTTTGTTGGTTTGTTTGTATGTTCGTTTGTTGGTTTGTTAATTTGTTGGCTTGTTGGTTTGTTGGCTTGTCGGTTTGTTGGTTTGTTTGCTTGTTGGTTTGTTGGTTTGTTGGTTTGTTGGTTTGTTTGTTTGTTGGTTTGTTTGTTTGTTAGTTTGTTGGTTTGTTGGTTTGTTGGCTTGTTGGTTTGTTCGTTTGAAGGCTTGTTGGTTTGTTGGTTTGTTCGTTTGTTGGTTTGTTGGTTTGTTGGTGTGTTCGTTTGTTGGTTTGTTCGTTTGTTGGTTTATTGGCTTGTTGGCTTGTTAGTTTCTTGGTTTGTTGGTTACTTGGTTTGTTGGTTTGTTGGTTTGTTGGCTTGTTGGTTTGTTGGTTTGTTGGTTTTTTGGTTTGTTGGTTTGTTGGTTTGTTGGTTTGTTTGTTTGTTCGTTTGTTGGTTTGTTGGTTTGTTGGTTTGTTGGTTTGTTGGTTTGTTGGTTTTTTGGTTTGTTGGTTTGTTGGTTTGTTGGTTTGTTGGTTTGTTGGCTTGTTGGTTTCTTGGTTTTTTGGTTTGTTGGTTTGTTGGTTTGTTGGTTTGTTGGTTTGTTCGTTTGTTGGTTTGTTCGTTTGTTGGTTTGTTTGTTTGTTGGTTCGTTCGTTTGTTGGTTTGTTGGTTACTTGGTTTGTTGGTTTGTTCGTTTGTTCGTTTGTAGGTTTGTTCGTTTGTTGGTTTGTTGGTTTGTTGGTTTGTTCGTTTGTTGGCTTATTGGTTTGTTGGTTTAATGGGTTCTCGGTTTGTTGGTTTGTTGGTTTGTTGGTTTGTTGGTTACTTGGTTTGTTGGTTTGTCGGTTTGTTGGTTTGTTTGTTTGTTGGTTTGTTGGTTTGTTAGTTTGTTGGTTTGTTGGTTTGTAGGTTTGTTGGTTTGTTGGTTTGTTGGCTTGTTGGTTTGTTGGTTTAATGGGTTCTTCGTTTGTTGGTTTGTTGGTTTGTTGGTTTGTTGGTTACTTGGTTTGTTGGTTGGTCGGTTTGTTGGTTTGTTTGTTTGTTGGTTTGCTCGTTTGTTAGTTTGTTGGTTTATTGGTTTGTTGGTTTGTTTGTTTGTTCGTTTGTTGGTTTATTGGTTTGTTGGTTTGTTTGTTTGTTCGTTTGTTGGGTTGTTGGCTTGCTGGTTTCTTGGCTTCTTGGTTTCTTGGTTTGTTGGTTAGTTGGTTTGTTGGTTTGTTGGTTTATTCGTTTGTTGGTTTGTTCGTTTGTTGGTTTGTTTGTTAGTTGGTTTTGTTCGTTTGTTGGTTTGTTGGTTACTTGGTTTGTTGGTTTGTTGGTTTGTTGGTTTGTTTGTTTGTTTGTTTGTTCGTTTGTTGGCTTGTTGGCTTGTTGGTTTGTTGGTTTGTTGGTTTGTTGGCTTGTTTGTTTATTCGTTTGTTGGTTTGTTGGTTTGTTGGCTTGTTGGTTTGTTGGCTTGTTGGTTTGTTGGTTTGTTGACTTGTTGGTTTGTTAATTTGTGGGTTTGTTGGTTTGTTGGTTTGTTGACTTTTTGGTTTGTTGGTTTGTTGGTTTGTTGGTTTGTTGGTTTGTTTGTTTGTTGGTTTGTTTGTTTGTTCGTTTGTTGGTTTGTTGGTTTGTTAGTTTGTTGGCTTGTTGGTTTGTTGGTTTGTTGGCTTGTTGGTTTGTTGGTTTGTTGGTTTGTTGGTTTGTTGGTTTGTTAATTTATTCGGATGTTTGTTTGTTCGTTTGTTGGTTTATTGGTTTGTTGGCTTGTTGGTTTCTTGGTTTGTTGGTTACTTGGTTTGTTGGTTTGTTGGTTTGTTGGCTTGTTGGTTTGTTGGTTTGTTGGTTTTTTGGTTTGTTGGTTTGTTGGTTTGTTTGTTTGTTCGTTTGTTGGTTTGTTGGTTTGTTGACTTGTTGGTTTGTTGGTTTGTTGGTTTGTTGGTTTGTTGACTTTTTGGTTTGTTGGTTTGTTGGTTTGTTGGTTTGTTTGTTTGTTGGTTTGTTTGTTCGTTTGTTGGTTTGTTGGTTTGTTAGTTTGTTGGCTTGTTGGTTTGTTGGTTTGTTGGCTTGTTGGTTTGTTGGTTTGTTGGTTTGTTGGTTTGTTGGTTTGTTAATTTGTTCGGATGTTTGTTTGTTCGTTTGTTGGTTTATTGGTTTGTTGGCTTGTTGGTTTCTTGGTTTGTTGGTTACTTGGTTTGTTGGTTTGTTGGTTTGTTGGCTTGTTGGTTTGTTGGTTTGTTGGTTTTTTGGTTTGTTGGTTTGTTGGTTTGTTTGTTTGTTCGTTTGTTGGTTTGTTGGTTTGTTGGTTTGTTGGTTTGTTGGTTTGTTGGTTTGTTGGTTTGTTGGTTTGTTGGTTTGTTGGTTTGTTGGTTTGTTGGCTTGTTGGTTTGTTGGTTTCTTGGTTTCTTGGTTTGTTGATTTATTGGTTTGTGGGTTTGTTGGTTTGTTGGTTTGTTAGTTTGTTGGCTTGTTGGTTTGTTGGTTTGTTGGCTTGTTGGTTTGTTGGTTTGTTGGTTTGTTGGTTTGTTGGTTTGTTAATTTGTTTGTTTGTTCGTTTGTTGGTTTGTTGGTTTGTTAGTTTGTTGGCTTGTTGGTTTGTTGGTTTGTTGATTTATTGGTTTGTTGGTTTGTTGGTTTGTTCGTTTGTTCGTTTGTTCGTTTGTTCGTTTGTTGGTTTGTTCGTTTGTTGGTTTGTTGGTTTGTTGGCTAGTTGGTTTGTTGGTTTGTTGGTTACTTGGTTTGAAGGTTTGTTGGTTTGTTGGTTTGTTGGCCTGTTGGTTTGTTAGTTTGTTAGTTTGGTGGTTTGTTGGTTTGTTGGTTTGTTGGTTTGTTGGCTTGTTGGTTTGTTGTTTTAATGGTTTCTTGGTTTGTTGGTTTGTTGGTTTGTTGGTTTGTTGGTTTGTTGGTTACTTGGTTTGTTGGTTTGTTGGTTTGTTGGTTTGTTTGTTTGTTGGTTTCTTCGTTTGTTGGTTTGTTGGTTTATTGGTTTGTTGGTTTGTTGGTTTGTTGGTTTGTTGGTTTGTTGGTTTGTTGGTTTGTTGGTTTGTTGGTTTGTTGGTTTGTTGGTTTGTTGGTTTGTTGGTTTGTTGGTTTGTTGGTTTGTCGGTTTGTTGGCTTGTTGGTTTCTTGGTTTTTTGGTTTGTTCGTTTGTTGGTTTGTTGGTTTGTTGGTTTGTTGGTTTGTTGGTTTGTTCGTTTGTTGGTTTGTTTGTTTGTTCGTTTGTTGGTTTGTTGGTTTGTTGGTTTGTTGGTTTGTTGGTTTGTTGGTTTGTTGGTTTGTTGGTTTGTTGGTTTGTTGGTTTGTTTGTTTGTTGGTTTGTTGGTTTGTTGGTTTGTTGGCTTGTTGGTTTCTTGATTTTTTGGTTTGTTGGTTTGTTGGTTTGTTGGTTACTTGGTTTGTTGGTTTGTTGGTTTGTTGGTTTGTTTGTTTGTTGGTTTGTTCGTTTGTTAGTCTGTTGGTTTGTTGGTTTATTGGTTTGTTGGTTTGTTGGTTTGTTGGTTTGTTGGTTTGTTGGTTTGTTAGTTTGTTGGTTTGTTGGTTTGTTGGTTTGTTGGTTTGTTGGTTTGTTGGTTTGTTGGTTTGTTGGTTTGTTGGTTTGTTGGTTTGTTGGTTTGTTGGTTTGTTGGTTTGTTGGTTTGTTGGTTTGTTGGTTTGTTGGTTTGTTGGTTTGTTGGTTTGTTGGTTTGTTGGCTTGTTGGTTTCTCTGTTTTTTGGTTTGTTGGTTTGTTGGTTTGTTGGTTTGTTGGTTTGTTCGTTTGTTGGTTTGTTTGTTTGTTCGTTTGTTGGTTTGTTGGTTTGTTGGTTTGTTGGTTTGTTGGTTTGTTGGTTTGTTGGTTTGTTGGTATGTTGGTTTGTTGGTTTGTTGATTTGTTGGTTTGTTGGTTTGTTGGTTTGTTGGCTTGTTGGTTTCTTGGTTTTTTGGTTTGTTGGTTTGTTGGTTTGTTGGTTTGTTGGTTTGTTGGTTTGTTGGTTTGTTGGTTTGTTGGTTTGTTGGTTTGTTGGTTTGTTGGTTTGTTGGTTTGTTGGTTTGTTGGTTTGTTGGTTTGTTGACTTGTTGGTTTCTCTGTTTTTTGGTTTGTTGGTTTTTTGGTTTGTTGGTTTGTTGGTTTGTTGGTTTGTTCGTTTGTTGGTTTGTTTGCTTGTTCGTTTGTTGGTTTGTTGGTTTGTTGGTTTGTTGGTTTGTTGGTTTGTTGGTTTGTTGGTTTGTTGGTTTGTTGGTTTGTTGGTTTGTTGGTTTGTTGGTTTGTTGGTTTGTTGGTTTGTTGGTTTGTTGGTTTGTTGGTTTGTTGGCTTGTTGGTTTCTTGGTTTTTTGGTTTGTTGGTTTGTTGGTTTGTTGGTTTGTTGGTTTGTTCGTTTGTTGGTTTGTTCGTTTGTTGGTCTGTTTTTTTGTTGGTTCGTTCGTTTGTTGGTTTGTTGGTTACTTGGTTTGTTGGTTTGTTCGTTTGTTCGTTTGTTGGTTTGTTCGTTTGTTGGTTTGTTGGTTTGTTGGTTTGTTCGTTTATTGGTTTGTTCGTTTGTTGGTTTGTTGGTTTGTTGGCTAGTTGGTTTGTTGGTTTGTTGGTTACTTGGTTTGTTGGTTTGTTAGTTTGTTGGTTTGTTGGCTTGTTGGTTTGTTAGTTTGTTGGTTTGTTGGTTTGTAGATTTTTTGGTTTGTTGGTTTGTTGGCTTGTTGGTTTGTTGGTTTAATGGGTTCTTGGTTTGTTGGTTTGTTGGTTTGTTGGTTTGTTGGTTACTTGGTTTGTTGGTTTGTCGGTTTGTTGGTTTGTTTGTTTGATGGTTTGCTCGTTTGTTGGTTTGTTGGTTTATTGGTTTGTTGGTTTGTTGGTTTGTTTTTTTTTTCGTTTGTTGGTTTGTTTTTTTTTCGTTTGTTGGTTTGTTGGGTTGTTGGTTTGTTGGTTTGTTAGGTTGTTGGTTTGTTGGTTTGTTGGCTTGTTGGTTTGGTGACTTCTTGGTTTCTTGGTTTGTTGGTTAGTTGGTTTGTTGGTTTGTTCATTTATTCGTTTGTTGGTTTGTTCGTTTGTTGGTTTGTTTGTTTGTTGGTTTTGTTCGTTTGTTGGTTTGTTGGTTACTTGGTTTGTTGGTTTGTTGGTTTGTTGGTTTGTTCGTTTGTTCGTTTGTTCGTTTGTTGGTTACTTGGTTTGTTGGTTTGTTGGTTTGTTCGTTTGTTCGTTTGTTCGTTTGTTGGTTTGTTCGTTTGTTGGTTTGTTGGTTTGTTGGCTAGTTGGTTTGTTGGTTTGTTGGTTACTTGGTTTGAAGGTTTGTTGGTTTGTTGGTTTGTTTGCCTGTTGGTTTGTTAGTTTGTTAGTTTGGTGGTTTGTTGGTTTGTTGGTTTGTTGGTTTGTTGGCTTGTTGGTTTGTTGTTTTAATGGTTTCTTGGTTTGTTGGTTTGTTGGTTTGTTGGTTACTTGGTTTGTTGGTTTGTTGGTTTGTTGGTTTGTTTGTTTGTTGGTTTCTTCGTTTGTTGGTTTGTTGGTTTATTGGTTTGTTGGTTTGTTGGTTTGTTGGTTTGTTGGTTTGTTGGTTTGTTGGTTTGTTGGTTTGTTGGTTTGTTGGTTTGTTGGTTTGTTGGTTTGTTGGTTTGTTGGTTTGTTGGTTTGTCGGTTTGTTGGCTTGTTGGTTTCTTGGTTTTTTGGTTTGTTCGTTTGTTGGTTTGTTGGTTTGTTGGTTTGTTGGTTTGTTGGTTTGTTCGTTTGTTGGTTTGTTTGTTTGTTCGTTTGTTGGTTTGTTGGTTTGTTGGTTTGTTGGTTTGTTGGTTTGTTGGTTTGTTGGTTTGTTGGTTTGTTGGTTTGTTGGTTTGTTTGTTTGTTGGTTTGTTGGTTTGTTGGTTTGTTGGCTTGTTGGTTTCTTGATTTTTTGGTTTGTTGGTTTGTTGGTTTGTTGGTTACTTGGTTTGTTGGTTTGTTGGTTTGTTGGTTTGTTTGTTTGTTGGTTTGTTCGTTTGTTGGTCTGTTGGTTTGTTGGTTTATTGGTTTGTTGGTTTGTTGGTTTGTGGGTTTGTTGGTTTGTTGGTTTGTTGGTTTGTTGGTTTGTTGGTTTGTTGGTTTGTTGGTTTGTTGGTTTGTTGGTTTGTTGGTTTGTTGGTTTGTTGGTTTGTTGGTTTGTTGGTTTGTTGGTTTGTTGGTTTGTTGGTTTGTTGGTTTGTTGGTTTGTTGGTTTGTTGGTTTGTTGGTTTGTTGGTTTCTCTGTTTTTTGGTTTGTTGGTTTGTTGGTTTGTTGGTTTGTTGGTTTGTTCGTTTGTTGGTTTGTTTGTTTGTTCGTTTGTTGGTTTGTTGGTTTGTTGGTTTGTTGGTTTGTTGGTTTGTTGGTTTGTTGGTTTGTTGGTTTGTTGGTTTGTTGGTTTGTTGATTTGTTGGTTTGTTGGTTTGTTGGTTTGTTGGCTTGTTGGTTTCTTGGTTTTTTGGTTTGTTGGTTTGTTGGTTTGTTGGTTTGTTGGTTTGTTGGTTTGTTGGTTTGTTGGTTTGTTGGTTTGTTGGTTTGTTGGTTTGTTGGTTTGTTGGTTTGTTGGTTTGTTGGCTTGTTGGTTTCTCTGTTTTTTGGTTTGTTGGTTTTTCGGTTTGTTGGTTTGTTGGTTTGTTGGTTTGTTCGTTTGTTGGTTTGTTTGTTTGTTCGTTTGTTGGTTTGTTGGTTTGTTGGTTTGTTGGTTTGTTGGTTTGTTGGTTTGTTGGTTTGTTGGTTTGTTGGTTTGTTGGTTTGTTGGTTTGTTGGTTTGTTGGTTTGTTGGTTTGTTTGTTTGTTGGCTTGTTGGTTTCTTGGTTTTTTGGTTTGTTGGTTTGTTGGTTTGTTGGTTTGTTGGTTTGTTCGTTTGTTGGTTTGTTCGTTTGTTGGTCTGTTTTTTTGTTGGTTCGTTCGTTTGTTGGTTTGTTGGTTACTTGGTTTGTTGGTTTGTTCGTTTGTTCGTTTGTTGGTTTGTTCGTTTGTTGGTTTGTTGGTTTGTTGGTTTGTTCGTTTGTTGGTTTGTTCGTTTGTTCGTTTGTTGGTTTGTTGGTTTGTTGGCTAGTTGGTTTGTTGGTTTGTTGGTTACTTGGTTTGTTGGTTTGTTAGTTTGTTGGTTTGTTGGCTTGTTGGTTTGTTAGTTTGTTGGTTTGTTGGTTTGTAGATTTTTTGGTTTGTTGGTTTGTTGGCTTGTTGGTTTGTTGGTTTAATGGGTTCTTGGTTTGTTGGTTTGTTGGTTTGTTGGTTTGTTGGTTACTTGGTTTGTTGGTTTGTCGGTTTGTTGGTTTGTTTGTTTGATGGTTTGCTCGTTTGTTGGTTTGTTGGTTTATTGGTTTGTTGGTTTGTTGGTTTGTTGGTTTGTTTTTTTTTCGTTTGTTGGTTTGTTTTTTTTTCGTTTGTTGGTTTGTTGGTTTGTTGGTTTGTTGGTTTGTTAGGTTGTTGGTTTGTTGGTTTGTTGGCTTGTTGGTTTGGTGACTTCTTGGTTTCTTGGTTTGTTGGTTAGTTGGTTTGTTGGTTTGTTCATTTATTCGTTTGTTGGTTTGTTCGTTTGTTGGTTTGTTTGTTTGTTGGTTTTGTTCGTTTGTTGGTTTGTTGGTTACTTGGTTTGTTGGTTTGTTGGTTTGTTGGTTTGTTTGTTTGTTCGTTTGTTGGCCTTTTGGCTTGTTGGTTTGTTGGTTTGTTGGTTTGTTGGCTTGTTTGTTTGTTCGTTTGTTGGTTTGTTGGTTTGTTGGCTTGTTGGTTTGTTGGCTTGTTGGTTTGTTGGTTTGTTGACTTGTTGGTTTGTTGGTTTGTTGGTTTGTTGGTTTGTTTGTTTGTTGGTTTGTTTGTTTGTTCTTTTGTTGGTTTGTTGGTTTGTTGGCTTGTTGGTTTGTTGGCTTGTTGGTTTGTTGGTTTGTTCGTTTGTTGGTTTGTTGGTTTGTTAATTTGTTTGTTTGTTTGTTTGTTCGTTTGTTCGTTTGTTCGTTTGTTCGTTTGTTCGTTTGTTGGTTTATTGGTTTGTTGGCTTGTTGGTTTCTTGGTTTGTTGGTTACTTGGTTTGTTGGTTTGTTGGTTTGTTGGCTTGTTGGTTTGTTGGTTTGTTGGTTTTTTGGTTTGTTGGTTTGTTGGTTTGTTTGTTTGTTGGTTTGTTCGTTTGTTGGTTTGTTGGTTTGTTGGCTAGTTGGTTTGCTGGTTTGTTGGTTACTTGGTTTGTTGGTTTGTTGGTTTGTTGGTTTGTTGGCCTGTTGGTTTGTTAGTTTGTTGGTTTGGTGGTTTGTTGGTTTGTTGGTTTGTTGGTTTGTTCGTTTGTTGGTTTGTTCGTTTGTTCGTTTGTTGGTTTGTTGGTTTGTTGGCTAGTTGGTTTGTTGGTTTGTTGGTTACTTGGTTTGTTGGTTTGTTAGTTTGTTGGTTTGTTGGCTTGTTGGTTTGTTAGTTTGTTGGTTTGTTGGTTTGTAGATTTTTTGGTTTGTTGGTTTGTTGGCTTGTTGGTTTGTTGGTTTAATGGGTTCTTGGTTTGTTGGTTTGTTGGTTTGTTGGTTACTTGGTTTGTTGGTTTGTCGGTTTGTTGGTTTGTTTGTTTGATGGTTTGCTCGTTTGTTGGTTTGTTGGTTTATTGGTTTGTTGGTTTGTTGGTTTTTTTTTTTTTTCGTTTGTTGGTATGTTTTTTTCAGTTTGTTGGTTTGTTGGTTTGTTAGTTTGTTGGTTTGTTGGTTTGTTAGTTTGTTGGTTTGTTGGTTTGTTGGCTTGTTGGTTTGTTGACTTCTTGGTTTCTTGGTTTGTTGGTTAGTTGGTTTGTTGGTTTGTTAATTTATTCGTTTGTTGGTTTGTTCGTTTGTTGGTTTGTTTGTTTGTTGGTTTTGTTCGTTTGTTGGTTTGTTGGTTACTTGTTTTGTTGGTTTGTTGGTTTGTTGGTTTGTTTGTTTGTTCGTTTGTTGGCTTGTTGGCTTGTTGGTTTGTTGGTTTGTTGGTTTGTTGGTTTGTTGGCATGTTTGTTTGTTCGTTTGTTGGTTTTTTGGTTTGTTGGCTTTTTGGTTTGTTGGCTTGTTGGTTTGTTGGTTTGTTGACTTGTTGGTTTGTTGGTTTGTTGGTTTGTTGGTTTGTTTGTTTGTTGGTTTGTTTGTTTGTTCTTTTGTTGGTTTGTTGGTTTGTTGGTTTGTTGGCTTGTTGGTTTGTTGGCTTGTTGGTTTGTTGGTTTGTTCGTTTGTTGGTTTGTTGGTTTGTTAATTTGTTTGTTTGTTTGTTTGTTCGTTTGTTCGTTTGTTGGTTTATTGGTTTGTTGGCTTGTTGGTTTCTTGGTTTGTTGGTTACTTGGTTTGTTCGTTTGTTGGTTTGTTGGCTTGTTGGTTTGTTGGTTTGTTGGTTTTTTGGTTTGTTGGTTTGTTGGTATGTTTGTTTGTTCGTTTGTTGGTTTGTTGGTTTGTTGGTTTGTTGGTTTGTTGGTTTGTTGGTTTGTTAGTTTGTTGGCTTGTTGGTTTGTTGGTTTCTTGGTTTCTTGGTTTGTTGATTTGTTGGTTTGTTGGTTTGTTGGTTTATTCGTTTGTTGGTTTGTTCGTTTGTTGGTTTGTTCGTTTGTTGGTTTGTTTGATTGTGTTGTTCGTTTGTTGGTTTGTTGGTTACTTGGTTTCTTGGTTTGTTGGTTTGTTCGTTTGTTGGTTTGTTGGTTTGTTCGTTTGTTGGTTTGTTGGTTTGTTGGCTAGTTGGTTTGCTGGTTTGTTGGTTACTTGGTTTGTTGGTTTGTTGGTTTGTTGGTTTGTTGGCCTGTTGGTTTGTTAGTTTGTTGGTTTGGTGGTTTGTTGGTTTGTTGGTTTGTTGGTTTGTTGGCTTGTTGGTTTTTTGGTTTAATGGTTTCTTGGTTTGTTGGTTTGTTGGTTTGTTGGTTTGTTGGTTACTTGGTTTGTTGGTTTGTTGGTTTGTTGGTTTGTTTGTTTGTTTGTTTGTTGGTTTGTTCGTTTGTTGGTTTGTTGGTTTGTTGGTTTATTGGTTTGTTGGTTTGTTGTTTGTTCGTTTGTTGGTTTGTTGGTTTGTTGGCTTGTTGGTTTGTTGGTTTATTGGTTTTTTGGTTTGTTGATTTGTTGGTTTGTTTGTTTGTTCGTTTGTTGGTTTGTTGGTTTGTTGGTTTGTTGGTTTGTTGGTCTGTTAGTTTGTTGGTTTGTTGGCTTGTTGGTTTGTTGGCTTCTTGGTTTCTTGGTTTGTTGGTTTGTTGGTTTGTTGGTTTATTCGTTTGTTGGTTTGTTCGTTTGTTGGTTTGTTGGTTTGTTGGCTTGTTGGTTTGTGGGTTTGTTGGTTACTTGGTTTGTTGATTTGTTGGTTTGTTGGCTTGTTGGTTTGTTGGTTTTTTGGTTTGTTGGTTTATTGGTTTGTTGGTTTGTTGGTTTGTTAGTTTGTTGGTATGTTGGTTTGTTGGTTTGTTAGTTACTTCGTTTGTTGGTTTGTTTGGTTGTTGGTTTGTTGGTTTGCTGGTTTGTTGGTTTGTTGGTTTGTTGGTTTGTTGGTTTGTTGGTTTGTTGGTTTGTTGGTTTGTTGGTTTGTTGGTTTGTTGGTTTGTTGATTTGTTTGTTTGTTCGCTTGTAGATTTCTTGGTTTGTTGGCTTGTTGGTTTGTTGGTTTGTTGGCTTGTTGGTTTCTTGGTTTGTTGGTTACTTGGTTTGTACGTTTGTTGGTTTGTTGGCTTGTTGGTTTGTTGGTTTGTTGGTTTTTTGGTTTGTTGGTTTGTTGGTTTGTTTGTTTGTTCGTTTGTTGGTTTGTTGGTTTGTTGGTTTGTTGGTTTGTTGGTTTGTTGGTTTATTGTTTTGTTGGTTTGTTGGTTTGTTGGTTTGTTAGCTTGTTGGTATGTTGGTTTTTTGGTTTGTTGGTTTGTTGGTTTGTTGGTTTGTTGGTTTGTTCGTTTGTTGGTTTGTTCGTTTGTTGGCTTGTTTGTTTGTTTGTTTGTTCGTTTGTTGGTTTGTTGGTTACTTGGTTTGTTGGTTTGTTGGTTTGTTTGTTTGTTCGTTTGTTGGTTTGTTGGTTTGTTGGTTTGTTGGTTTGTTGGTTTGTTGGCTTGTTGGTTTGTTGGTTTGTTCGTTTGTTGGTTTGTTGGTTTGTTGGTTTGTTCGTTTGTTGGTTTGTTCGTTTGTTCTTTTATTCGTTTGTTGGTTTGTTGGTTTATTGGCTTCTTGGTTTGTTGGTTTGTTGGTTACTTGATTTGTTACTTTGTTGGTTTGTTGGTTTGTTGGTTTGTTGGTTTGTTGGTTTGTTGGTTACTTGGTTTGTTGGTTTGTTGGTTTGTTGGTTTGTTGGTTTGTTTGTTTGTTGGTTTGTTCGTTTGTTGGTTTGTTGGTTTGTTAGTTTGTTGGTTTGTTGGTTTGTTGGTTGGTTGGTTTGTTTTTTTGTTCGTTTGTAGGTTTGTTGGTTTGTTGGCTTGTTGTTTTGTTAATTTGTTGGTTTGTTGGTTTGTATGTTTGTTCGTTTGTTGGCTTGTTCGTTTGTTGGTTTGTTGGCTTGTTGGTTTGTTGGTTTGTTCGTTTGTGGGTTTGTTGGTTTGTTAGTTTGTTCGTTTGTTCGTTTGTTCGTTTGTTGGTTTATTGGTTTGTTGGCTTGTTGGTTTGTTGGTTTGTTGGTTACTTGGTTTGTTGGTTTGTTGGCTTGTTGGTTCGTTGTTTTAATGGTTTTTTGGTTTGTTGGTTTGTTGGTTTGTTGGTTTGTTGGCTTGTTGGTTTGTTGGTTTGTAGGTTTCTTGGTTTGTTGGTTTGTTGGTTTGTTGGTATGTTCGTTTGTTGGTTTGTTCGTTTGTTGGTTTGTTTGTTTGTTGGTTTGATCGTTTGTTGGTTTGTTGGTTACTTGGTTTGTTGGTTTGTTGGTTTGTTGGTTTGTTTGTTTGTTCGTTTGTTGGCTTGTTGGTTTGTAGGTTTGTTGGCTTGTTCGTTTGTTGGTTTGTTCGTTTGTTGGTTTGTTCGTTTGTTCGTTTGTTGGTTTATTGGTTTGTTGGCTTGTTGGTTTGTTGGTTTGTTGGTTACTTGGTTTGTTGGTTTGTTGGTTGTTAGCTTGTTGGTTTGTTGGTTTGTTGGTTTTTTGGTTTGTTTGTTTGTTTGTTTGTTCGTTTGTTGGTTTGTTGGTTTGTTGGTTTGTTGGTTTGTTGGTTTGTTGGTTTGTTGGTTTGTTGGTTTGTTGGTTTGTTGGTTTGTTGGTTTGTTGGTTTGTTGGTTTGTTGGTTACTTGGTTTGTTGGTTTGTTGGTTTGTTGGTTTGTTGGCTGGTTAGTTTGTTGGTTTGTTCGTTTCTTGGTTTGTTGGTTTGTTCGTTTGTTGGTTTGTTGGTTTGTTGGTTGGTTGGTTTGTTTTTTTGTTCGTTTGTAGGTTTGTTGGTTTGTTGGCTTGTTGTTTTGTTAATTTGTTGGTTTGTTGGTTTGTATGTTTGTTCGTTTGTTGGCTTGTTCGTTTGTTGGTTTGTTGGCTTGTTGGTTTGTTGGTTTGTTCGTTTGTGGGTTTGTTGGTTTGTTAGTTTGTTCGTTTGTTCGTTTGTTCGTTTGTTGGTTTATTGGTTTGTTGGCTTGTTGGTTTGTTGGTTTGTTGGTTACTTGGTTTGTTGGTTTGTTGGCTTGTTGGTTCGTTGTTTTAATGGTTTTTTGGTTTGTTGGTTTGTTGGTTTGTTGGTTTGTTGGCTTGTTGGTTTGTTGGTTTGTAGGTTTCTTGGTTTGTTGGTTTGTTGGTTTGTTGGTATGTTCGTTTGTTGGTTTGTTCGTTTGTTGGTTTGTTTGTTTGTTGGTTTGATCGTTTGTTGGTTTGTTGGTTACTTGGTTTGTTGGTTTGTTGGTTTGTTGGTTTGTTTGTTTGTTCGTTTGTTGGCTTGTTGGTTTGTAGGTTTGTTGGCTTGTTCGTTTGTTGGTTTGTTCGTTTGTTGGTTTGTTCGTTTGTTCGTTTGTTGGTTTATTGGTTTGTTGGCTTGTTGGTTTGTTGGTTTGTTGGTTACTTGGTTTGTTGGTTTGTTGGTTGTTAGCTTGTTGGTTTGTTGGTTTGTTGGTTTTTTGGTTTGTTTGTTTGTTTGTTTGTTCGTTTGTTGGTTTGTTGGTTTGTTGGTTTGTTGGTTTGTTGGTTTGTTGGTTTGTTGGTTTGTTGGTTTGTTGGTTTGTTGGTTTGTTGGTTTGTTGGTTTGTTGGTTTGTTGGTTTGTTGGTTTGTTGGTTTGTTGGTTTGTTGGCTGGTTAGTTTGTTGGTTTGTTCGTTTCTTGGTTTGTTGGTTTGTTCGTTTGTTGGTTTGTTGGTTTGTTGGTTTGTTGGTTTGTTGGTTTGTTGGTTTGTTGGTTTGTTGTTTTGTTGCCTTGTTAGTTTGTTGGTTTCTTAGTTTGTTGGTTTGTTGGTTTGTTGGTTTGTTTGTTTGTTGGTTGGGTCGCTTGTTGGTTTGTTGGTTTGTTGGTTTCTTGGATTGTTGGTTTGTTGGCTTGTTGGTTTGTTGGTTTGTTGGTTTGTTGGTTTGTTGGTTTGTTTGTTCGTTTGTGGGTTTGTTGGTTTGTTGGCTTGTTGGTTTGTTGGTTTGTTGGCTTGTTGGTTTGTTGGTTTCTTCGTTTGTTGGGTTGTTGGTTTGTTGGTTTGTTCGTTTGTTGGTTTGTTCGTTTGTTCATTTGTTGGTTAATTGGTTTGTTGGCTTGTTGGTTTGTTGGTTTGTTGGTTTGTTGGTTTGTTTGTTTGTTCGTTTGTGGGTTTGTTGGTTTGTTGGTTTGTTGGTTTGTTGGTTTGTAGGTTTGTTGGTTTGTTGGTTTGTTGGTTTGTTGGTTTGTTGGTTTGTTGGTTTGTTGGTTTGTTGGTTTGTTGGTTTGTTGGTTTGTTGGTTTGTTGGTTTGTTGGTTTGTTGGTTTGTTGGTTTGTTGGTTTGTTGGTTTGTTGGTTTGTTGGTTTGTTGGTTTGTTGGCTGGTTAGTTTGTTGGTTTGTTCGTTTCTTGGTTTGTTGGTTTGTTCGTTTGTTGGTTTGTTGGTTTGTTGGTTTGTTGGTTTGTTGGTTTGTTGGTTTGTTGTTTTGTTGCCTTGTTAGTTTGTTGGTTTCTTAGTTTGTTGGTTTGTTGGTTTGTTGGTTTGTTTGTTTGTTGGTTGGGTCGTTTGTTGGTTTGTTGGTTTGTTGGTTTCTTGGATTGTTGGTTTGTTGGCTTGTTGGTTTGTTGGTTTGTTGGTTTGTTGGTTTGTTGGTTTGTTTGTTCGTTTGTGGGTTTGTTGGTTTGTTGGCTTGTTGGTTTGTTGGTTTGTTGGCTTGTTGGTTTGTTGGTTTCTTCGTTTGTTGGGTTGTTGGTTTGTTGGTTTGTTCGTTTGTTGGTTTGTTCGTTTGTTCATTTGTTGGTTAATTGGTTTGTTGGCTTGTTGGTTTGTTGGTTTGTTGGTTTGTTGGTTTGTTTGTTTGTTCGTTTGTGGGTTTGTTGGTTTGTTGGTTTGTTGGTTTGTAGGTTTGTTGGTTTGTTGGTTTGTTGGTTTGTTGGTTTGTTGGTTTGTTGGTTTGTTGGTTTGTTGGTTTGTTGGTTTGTTGGTTTGTTTGTTTGTTGGATTGTTCATTTGTTGGTTTGTTGGTTACTTGGTTTGTTGGTTTGTTGGTTTGTTGGTTTATTTGTTTGTTCGTTTGTTGTTTTGTTGGTTTGTTGGCTTATTGGTTTGTTGGTTTGTTGGATTGTTGGTTTGTTAGTTTGTTGGTTTGTTGGTTTGTTCGTTTGTTGGTTTGTTCGTTTGTTCGTTTGTTAGTTTGTTGGTTTGTTGGCTAGTTGGTTGTTGATTTGTTGGTTACTTGGTTTGTTGGTTTGTTGGTTTGTTGGTTTGTTATCTTGTTGGTTTGTTAGTTTGTTGGTTTGTTGGTTTGTTGGTTTGTTGGTTTGTTGTTTTGTTGGTTTGTTGGCTTGTTGGTTTGTTGGTTTGTTGGTTTCTTGGTTTGTTGGTTTGTTGGTTTGTTGGTTTGTTGGTTACTTGGTTTTTTAGTTTGTTGGTTTGTTGGTTTGTTCGTTTGTTGGTTTGTTTGTTTGTTGTTTTTGTTCGTTTGTTGGTTTGTTGGTTACTTGGTTTGTTGGTTTGATGGTTTGTGGGTTTGTTTGTTTGTTCGTTTGTTAGTTTGTTGGTTTGTTGGCTTGTTGGTTTGTTGGTTTGTTGGCTTGTTGGTTTGTTGGTTTGTTCGTTTTTTGGTTTGTTTGTTTGTTGGTTTGTTCGTTTGTTGGTTTGTTCGTTTGTTCGTTTGTTGGTTTGTTGGTTTTGTTCGTTTGTTGGTTTGTTGGTTACTTGGTTTGTTGGTTTGTTGGCTTGTTGGTTTGTTGGTTTGTTCGTTTTTTGGTTTGTTCGTTTGTTGGTTTGTTGGTTTGTTGGTTTGTTGGTTTGTTGGTTTGTTGTTTTGTTGCCTTGTTAGTTTGTTGGTTTCTTAGTTTGTTGGTTTGTTGGTTTGTTGGTTTGTTTGTTTGTTGGTTTGGTCGTTTGTTGGTTTGTTGGTTTGTTGGTTTGTTGGATTGTTGGTTTGTTGGCTTGTTGGTTTGTTGGTTTGTTGGTTTGTTGGTTTGTTGGTTTGTTTGTTCGTTTGTGGGTTTGTTGGTTTGTTGGCTTGTTGGTTTGTTGGTTTGTTGGCTTGTTGGTTTGTTGGTTTCTTCGTTTGTTGGGTTGTTGGTTTGTTGGTTTGTTCGTTTGTTGGTTTGTTCGTTTGTTCATTTGTTGGTTAATTGGTTTGTTGGCTTGTTGGTTTGTTGGTTTGTTGGTTTGTTGGTTTGTTGGTTTGTTGGTTTGTTGGTTTGTTGGTTTGTTGGTTTGTTGGTTTGTTGGTTTGTTGGTTTGTTGGTTTGTTGGTTTGTTGGCTGGTTAGTTTGTTGGTTTGTTAGTTTCTTGGTTTGTTGGTTTGTTCGTTTGTTGGTTTGTTGGTTTGTTGGTTTGTTGGTTTGTTGGTTTGTTGTTTTGTTGCCTTGTTAGTTTGTTGGTTTCTTAGTTTGTTGGTTTGTTGGTTTGTTGGTTTGTTTGTTTGTTGGTTTGGTCGTTTGTTGGTTTGTTGGTTTGTTGGTTTGTTGGATTGTTGGTTTGTTGGCTTGTTGGTTTGTTGGTTTGTTGGTTTGTTGGTTTGTTGGTTTGTTTGTTCGTTTGTGGGTTTGTTGGTTTGTTGGCTTGTTGGTTTGTTGGTTTGTTGGCTTGTTGGTTTGTTGGTTTCTTCGTTTGTTGGGTTGTTGGTTTGTTGGTTTGTTCGTTTGTTGGTTTGTTCGTTTGTTCATTTGTTGGTTAATTGGTTTGTTGGCTTGTTGGTTTGTTGGTTTGTTGGTTTGTTGGTTTGTTTGTTTGTTCGTTTGTGGGTTTGTTGGTTTGTTGGTTTGTTGGTTTGTAGGTTTGTTGGTTTGTTGGTTTGTTGGTTTGTTGGTTTGTTGGTTTGTTGGTTTGTTGGTTTGTTGGTTTGTTGGTTTGTTGGCTTGTTGGTTTGTTGGTTTGTTGGTTTCTTGGTTTCTTGGTTTGTTGGTTTGTTGGTTTATTGGTGTTTCGTTTGTTGGTTTGTTCGTTTGTTGGTTTGTTTGTTTGTTGGATTGTTCATTTGTTGGTTTGTTGGTTACTTGGTTTGTTGGTTTGTTGGTTTGTTGGTTTATTTGTTTGTTCGTTTGTTGTTTTGTTGGTTTGTTGGCTTATTGGTTTGTTGGTTTGTTGGATTGTTGGTTTGTTAGTTTGTTGGTTTGTTGGTTTGTTCGTTTGTTGGTTTGTTCGTTTGTTCGTTTGTTAGTTTGTTGGTTTGTTGGCTAGTTGGTTGTTGATTTGTTGGTTACTTGGTTTGTTGGTTTGTTGGTTTGTTGGTTTGTTATCTTGTTGGTTTGTTAGTTTGTTGGTTTGTTGGTTTGTTGGTTTGTTGGTTTGTTGTTTTGTTGGTTTGTTGGCTTGTTGGTTTGTTGGTTTGTTGGTTTCTTGGTTTGTTGGTTTCTTGGTTTGTTGGTTTGTTGGTTACTTGGTTTTTTAGTTTGTTGGTTTGTTGGTTTGTTCGTTTGTTGGTTTGTTTGTTTGTTGTTTTTGTTCGTTTGTTGGTTTGTTGGTTACTTGGTTTGTTGGTTTGATGGTTTGTGGGTTTGTTTGTTTGTTCGTTTGTTGGTTTGTTGGTTTGTTGGCTTGTTGGTTTGTTGGTTTGTTGGCTTGTTGGTTTGTTGGTTTGTTCGTTTTTTGGTTTGTTTGTTTGTTGGTTTGTTCGTTTGTTGGTTTGTTCGTTTGTTCGTTTGTTGGTTTGTTGGTTTTTTGTCTTGTTGGTTTGTTGGTTTGTTGGTTACTTGGTTTGTTGATTTGTTGGTTTGTTGGTTTGTTGGCTTGTTGGTTTGTTGGTTTGTTGGTTTGTTGGTTTGTTGGTTTGTTGGTTTGCTGGTTTGTTGGTTTGTTGGTTTGTTGGTTTGTTGGTTACTTGGTTTGTTGGTTTGTTGGTTTGTTGGTTTGTTGGTTTGTTGGTTTGTTAGTTTGTTGGTTTGTTGGTTTGTTTGTTTGTTGGTTTGTTGGTTTGTTGGTTTGTTGGTTTGTTGATTTGTTGGTTTGTTGGTTTGTTTGTTTGATCGTTTGTAGATTTGTTGGTTTGTTGGCTTGTTAGTTTGTTGGTTTGTTGGCTTGTTGGTTTGTTGGTTTGTTGGTTTGTTGGTTTGTTTGTTTGTTCGTTTGTTGGTTTATTGGTTTGTTGGCTTGTTGGTTTGTTGGCTTGTCGGTTTGTTGGTTTGTTGGCTTGTTGGTTTGTTGGTTTGTTGGTTTGTTGGTTTGCTGGTTTGTTTGTTTGTTGGTTTGTTTGTTTGTTAGTTTGTTGGTTTGTTGGTTTGTTGGCTTGTTGGCTTATTGGTTTGTTCGTTTGTTGGCTTGTTGGTTTGTTGGTTTGTTCATTTGCTGGTTTGTTGGTTTGTTGGTGTGTTCGTTTGTTGGTTTGTTCGTTTGTTCGTTTTTTGGTTTATTGGTTTGTTGGCTTGGTGGTTTCTTGGTTTGTTGGTTACTTGGTTTGTTGGTTTGTTGGTTTGTTGGCTTGTTGGTTTGTTGGTTTGTTGGTTTTTTGGTTTGTTGGTTTGTTGGTTTGTTGGTTTGTTTGTTTGTTCGTTTGTTGGTTTGTTGGTTTGTTGGTTTGTTGGTTTGTTGGTTTGTTGGTTTGTTGGTTTGTTGGTTTGTTGGTTTGTTGGTTTGTTGGTTTGTTGGTTTGTTGGTTTGTTGGTTTGTTGGTTTGTTGGTTTGTTGGTTTGTTGGTTTGTTGGTTTGTTGGTTTGTTGGCTTGTTGGTTTGTTGGTTTTTTGGTTTGTTGGTTTGTTGGTTTGTTGGTTTGTTGGTTTGTTCGTTTGTTGGTTTGTTCGTTTGTTGGTTTGTTTGTTTGTTGATTTGTTCGTTTGTTGGTTTGTTGGTTACTTGGTTTGTTGGTTTGTTCGTTTGTTCGTTTGTTGATTTGTTCGTTTGTCGGTTTGTTGGTTTGTTGGTTTGTTCGATTGTTGGTTTGTTCGTTTGTTCGTTTGTTGGTTTGTTGGTTTGTTGGCTAGTTGGTTTGTTGGTTTGTTGGTTACTTGGTTTGTTGGTTTGTTAGTTTGTTGGTTTGTTGGCTTGTTGGTTTGTTAGTTTGTTGGTTTGTTGGTTTGTAGGTTTGTTGGTTTGTTGGTTTGTTGGCTTGTTGGTTTGTTGGTTTAATGGGTTCTTGGTTTGTTGGTTTGTTGGTTTGTTGGTTTGTTGGTAACTTGGTTTGTTGGTTTGTCGGTTTGTTGGTTTGTTTGTTTGTTGGTTTGCTCGTTTGTTGGTTGGTTGATTTATTGGTTTGTTGGTTTGTTTGTTTGTTCGTTTGTTGGTTTGTTGGTTTGTTGGCTTGTTGGTTTGTTGGTTTATTGTTTTTTTAATTTATTGGTTTGTTGGTTTGTTTGTTTTTTCGTTTGTTGGTTTGTTGGTTTGTTGGTTTGTTGGTTTGTTAGTTTGTTGGTTTGTTGGTTTGTTGGTTTGTTGGTTTCTTGGCTTCTTGGTTTCTTGGTTTGTTGGTTAGTTGGTTTGTTGGTTTGTTGGTTTATTCGTTTGTTGGTTTGTTCATTTGTTGGTTTGTTTGTTTGTTGGTTTTGTTCGTTTGTTGGTTTGTTGGTTACTTGGTTTGTTGGTTTGTTGGTTTTTTGGTTTGTTTGTTTGTTCGTTTGTTGGCTTGTTGGCTTGTTGTTTTATTGGTTTGTTGGTTTGTTGGCTTGTTTGTTTGTTCGTTTGTTGGTTTGTTGGTTTGTTGGCTTATTGGTTTGTTGGCTTGTTGGTTTGTTGGTTTGTTGACTTGTTGGTTTGTTGGTTTGTTGGTTTGTTGGTTTGTTGGTTTGTTTGTTTGTTGGTTTGTTTGTTTGTTCGTTTGTTGGTTTGTTGGTTTGTTGGTTTTTTGGCTTGTTGGTTTGTTGGTTTGTTGGCTTGTTGGTTTGTTGGTTTGTTCGTTTGTTGGTTTGTTGGTTTGTTAATTTGTTCGTTTGTTTGTTTGTTCGTTTGTTCGTTTGTTGGTTTATTGGTTTGTTGGCTTGTTGGTTTCTTGGTTTGTTGGTTACTTGGTTTGTTGGTTTGTTGGTTTGTTGGCTTGTTGGTTTGTTGGTTTGTTGGTTTTTTGGTTTGTTGGTTTGTTGGTTTGTTTGTTTGTTCGTTTGTTGGTTTGTTGGTTTGTTGGTTTGTTGGTTTGTTGGTTTGTTGGCTAGTTGGTTTGTTGGTTTCTTGGTTTCTTGGTTTGTTGATTTGTTGGTTTGTTGGTTTGTTGGTTTGTTGGTTTGTTCGATTGTTGGTTTGTTTGATTTTGTTGTTCGTTTGTTGGTTTGTTGGTTACTTGGTTTGTTGGTTTGTTGGTTTGTTCGTTTGCTCGTTTGTTGGTTTGTTCGTTTGTTGGTTTGTTGGTTTGTTGGCTAGTTGGTTTGTTGGTTTGTTGGTTACTTGGTTTGTTGGTTTGTTGGTTTGTTGGTTTGTTGGTTTGTTGGCCTGTTGGTTTGTTAGTTTGTTGGTTTGTTGGTTTGGTGGTTTGTTGGTTTGTTGGTTTGTTGGTTTGTTGGCTTGTTGGTTTGTTGGTTTAATGGTTTCTTGGTTTGTTGGTTTGTTGGTTTGTTGGTTTGTTGGTTTGTTGGTTTGTTGGTTACTTAGTTTGTTGGTTTGTTGGTTTGTTTGTTTGTTGGTTTGTTCGTGTGTTGGTTTGTTGGTTTGTTGGTTTGTTTGTTTGTTGGTTTGTTGGTTTGTTGGTTTGTTGGTTTGTTGGTTTGTTGGTTTGTTGGTTTGTTGGTTTGTTGGTTTGTTGACTTGTTGGTTTCTTGGTTTTTTGGTTTGTTGGTTTGTTGGTTTGTTGGTTTGTTGGTTTGTTGGTTTGTTGGTTTGTTGGTTTGTTGGTTTGTTGGTTTGTTGGTTTGTTGGTTTGTTGGTTTGTTGGTTTGTTGGTTTGTTGGTTTGTTGGTTTGTTGGCTTGTTGGTTTCTTGGTTTTTTGGTTTGTTGGTTTGTTGGTTTGTAGTTAATTGGTTTGTTGGTTTGTTGGTTTGTTGGTTTGTTTGTTTGTTGGTTTGTTCGTTTGTTGGTTTGTTGGTTTGTTGGTTTGTTGGTTTGTTGGTTTGTTGGCTTGTTGGTTTCTTGGTTTTTTGGTTTGTTGGTTTGTTTGTTTGTTGGTTTGTTCGTTTGTTGGTTTGTTGGTTTGTTGGTTTGTTGGTTTGTTTGTTTGTTGGTTTGTTCGTTTGTTGGTTTGTTGGTTTGTTGGTTTGTTGGTTTGTTGGTTTGTTGGTTTGTTGGCTTGTTGGTTTCTTGGTTTTTTGGTTTGTTGGTTTGTTGGTTTGTTGGTTTGTTGGTTTGTTGGTTTGTTGGTTTGTTGGTTTGTTGGTTTGTTGGTTTGTTGGTTTGTTGGTTTGTTGGTTTGTTGGTTTGTTGGTTTGTTGATTTGTTGGTTTGTTAGCTTGTTGGTTTCTTGGTTTTTTGGTTTGTTGGTTTGTTGGTTTGTAGTTAATTGGTTTGTTGGTTTGTTGGTTTGTTGGTTTGTTTGTTTGTTGGTTTGTTCGTTTGTTGGTTTGTTGGTTTGTTGGTTTGTTGGTTTGTTGGTTTGTTGGCTTGTTGGTTTCTTGGTTTTTTGGTTTGTTGGTTTGTTGGTTTGTTGGTTTGTTGGTTTGTTGGTTTGTTGGTTTGTTGGTTACTTGGTTTTTTAGTTTGTTGGTTTGTTGGTTTGTTCGTTTGTTGGTTTGTTTGTTTGTTGTTTTTGTTCGTTTGTTGGTTTGTTGGTTACTTGGTTTGTTGGTTTGTTGGTTTGTGGGTTTGTTTGTTTGTTCGTTTGTTGGTTTGTTGGTTTGATGGCTTGTTGGTTTGTTGGTTTGTTGGCTTGTTAGTTTGTTGGTTTGTTCGTTTTTTGGTTTGTTTGTTTGTTGGTTTGTTCGTTTGTTGGTTTGTTCGTTTGTTCGTTTGTTGGTTTGTTGGTTTGTTGTCTTGTTGGTTTGTTGGTTTGTTGGTTACTTGGTTTGTTGATTTGTTGGTTTGTTGGTTTGTTGGCTTGTTGGGTTGTTGGTTTGTTGGTTTGTTTGTTTGTTCGTTTGTTGGTTTGTTGGTTTGTTGGTTTGTTGGTTTGTTGGTTTGTTGGTTTGTTGGTTTGTTGGTTTGTTGGTTTGTTGGTTTGTTGGTTTGTTTGTTTGTTGGTTCGTTCGTTTGTTGGTTTGTTGGTTACTTGGTTTGTTGGTTTGTTCGTTTGTTCGTTTGTTGGTTTGTTCGTTTGTTGGTTTGTTGGTTTGTTGGTTTGTTCGATTGTTGGTTTGTTCGTTTGTTCGTTTGTTGGTTTGTTGGTTTGTTGGCTATTTGGTTTGTTGGTTTGTTGGTTACTTGGTTTGTTGGTTTGTTAGTTTGTTGGTTTGTTGGCTTGTTGGTTTGTTAGTTTATTGGTTTGTTGTTTTGTAGGTTTGTTGGTTTGTTGGTTTGTTGGCTTGTTGGTTTGTTGGTTTAATGGGTTCTTGGTTTGTTGGTTTGTTGGTTTGTTGGTTACTTGGTTTGTTGGTTTGTTTGTTTGTTGGTTTGCTCGTTTGTTGGTTTGTTGGTTTATTGGTTTGTTGGTCTGTTTGTTTGTTCGTTTGTTGGTTTGTTGGTTTGTTGGCTTGTTAATTTGTTGGTTTATTGTTTTTTTGGTTTGTTGGTTTGTTGGTTTGTTTGTTTTTTCGTTTGTTGGTTTGTTGGTTTGTTGGTTTGTTAGTTTGTTGGTTTGTTGGTTTGTTGGTTTGTTGGTTTGTTGGTTTATTCGTTTGTTGGTTTGTTCATTTGTTGGTTTGTTTGTTTGTTGGTTTGTTCGTTTGTTGTTTTGTTGGTTTGTTAGCTTATTGGTTTGTGGGTTTGTTGGATTGTTGGTTTGTTAGTTTGTTGGTTTGTTGGTTTGTTCGTTTGTTGGTTTGTTCGTTTGTTCGTTTGTTAGTTTGTTGGTTTGTTGGCTACTTGGTTGTTGATTTGTTGGTTACTTGGTTTGTTGGTTTGTTGGTTTGTTGGTTTGTTATCTTGTTGGTTTGTTAGTTTGTTGGTTTGTTGGTTTATTGGTTTGTTGGTTTGTTGGTTTGTTGGTTTGTTGGCTTGTTGGTTTGTTGGTTTGTTGGTTTCTTGGTTTGTTGGTTTGTTGGTTTGTTGGTTTGTTGGTTTGTTGGTTACTTGGTTTTTTAGTTTGTTGGTTTGTTGGTTTGTTCGTTTGTTGGTTTGTTTGTTTGTTGTTTTTGTTCGTTTGTTGGTTTGTTGGTTACTTGGTTTGTTGGTTTGATGGTTTGTGGGTTTGTTTGTTTGTTCGTTTGTTGGTTTGTTGGTTTGTTGGCTTGATGGTTTGTTGGTTTGTTGGCTTGTTGGTTTGTTGGTTTGTTCGTTTTTTGGTTTGTTTGTTTGTTGGTTTGTTCGTTTGTTGGTTTGTTCGTTTGTTCGTTTTGTTGGTTTGTTGGTTTGTTGTCTTGTTGGTTTGTTGATTTGTTGGTTACTTGGTTTGTTGATTTGTTGGTTTGTTGGTTTGTTGGCTTGTTGGTTTGTTGGTTTGTTGGTTTGTTGGTTTGTTGGTTTGTTGGTTTGCTGGTTTGTTGGTTTGTTGGTTTGTTGGTTTGTTGGTTACTTGGTTTGTTGGTTTGTTGGTTTGTGGTTTGTTAGTTTGTTGGTTTGTTGGTTTGTTGGTTTGTTGGTTTGTTGGTTTGTTTGTTTGTTGGTTTGTTGGTTTGTTGGTTTGTTGGTTTGTTGATTTGTTGGTTTGTTGGTTTGTTTGTTTGATCGTTTGTAGATTTGTTGGTTTGTTGGCTTGTTAGTTTGTGGGTTTGTTGGCTTGTTGGTTTGTTGGTTTGTTGGTTTGTTGGTTTGTTTGTTTGTTCGTTTGTTGGTTTATTGGTTTGTTGGCTTGTTGGTTTGTTGGCTTGTCGGTTTGTTGGTTTGTTGGCTTGTTGGTTTGTTGGTTTGTTGGTTTGTTGGTTTGCTGGTTTGTTTGTTAGTTGGTTTGTTTGTTGGTTAGTTTGTTGGTTTGTTGGTTTGTTGGCTTGTTGGCTTATTGGTTTGTTCGTTTGTTGGCTTGTTGGTTTGTTGGTTTGTTCATTTGTTGGTTTGTTGGTTTGTTGGTGTGTTCGTTTGTTGGTGTGTTCGTTTGTTCGTTTGTTGGTTTATTGGTTTGTTGGCTTGTTGGTTTCTTGGTTTGTTGGTTACTTGGTTTGTTGGTTTGTTGGTTTGTTGGTTTGTTGGTTTGTTGGTTTTTGGTTTGTTGGTTTGTTTGTTTGTTCGTTTGTTGGTTTGTTGGTTTGTTGGTTTGTTGGTTTGTTGGTTTGTTGGTTTGTTGGTTTGTTGGTTTGTTGGTTTGTTGGTTTGTTGGTTTGTTGGTTTGTTGGTTTGTTGGTTTCTTGGTTTTTTGGTTTGTTGGTTTGTTGGTTTGTTGGTTTGTTGGTTTGTTGGTTTGTTCGTTTGTTGGTTTGTTCGTTTGTTGGTTTGTTTGTTTGTTGATTTGTTCGTTTGTTGGTTTGTTGGTTACTTGGTTTGTTGGTTTGTTCGTTTGTTCGTTTGTTGATTTGTTCGTTTGTCGGTTTGTTGGTTTGTTGGTTTGTTCGATTGTTGGTTTGTTCGTTTGTTCGTTTGTTCGTTTGTTGGTTTGTTGGTTTGTTGGCTAGTTGGTTTGTTGGTTTGTTGGTTACTTGGTTTGTTGGTTTGTTAGTTTGTTGGTTTGTTGGCTTGTTGGTTTGTTAGTTTGTTGGTTTGTTGGTTTGTAGGTTTGTTGGTTTGTTGGTTTGTTGGCTTGTTGGTTTGTTGGTTTAATGGGTTCTTAGTTTGTTGGTTTGTTGGTTTGTTGGTTTGTTGGTTACTTGGTTTGTTGGTTTGTCGGTTTGTTGGTTTGTTTGTTTGTTGGTTTGCTCGTTTGTTGGTTTGTTGATTTATTGGTTTGTTGGTTTGTTTGTTTGTTCGTTTGTTGGTTTGTTGGTTTGTTGGCTTGTTGGTTTGTTGGTTTATTGTTTTTTTGGTTTGTTGGTTTGTTGGTTTGTTTGTTTTTTCGTTTGTTGGTTTGTTGGTTTGTTGGTTTGTTGGTTTGTTAGTTTGTTGGTTTGTTGGTTTGTTGGTTTGTTGGTTTCTTGGCTTCTTGGTTTCTTGGTTTGTTGGTTAGTTGGTTTGTTGGTTTGTTGGTTTATTCGTTTGTTGGTTTGTTCATTTGTTGGTTTGTTTGTTTGTTGGTTTTGTTCGTTTGTTGGTTTGTTGGTTACTTGGTTTGTTGGTTTGTTGATTTTTTGGTTTGTTTATTTGTTCGTTTGTTGGCTTGTTGGCTTGTTTGTTTGTTCGTTTGTTGGTTTGTTGGTTTGTTGGCTTATTGGTTTGTTGGCTTGTTGGTTTGTTGGTTTGTTGACTTGTTGGTTTGTTGGTTTGTTGGTTTGTTGGTTTGTTTGTTTGTTTGTTTGTTGGTTTGTTTGTTTGTTCGTTTGTTGGTTTGTTGGTTTGTTGGTTTTTTGGCTTGTTGGTTTGTTGGTTTGTTGGCTTGTTGGTTTGTTGGTTTGTTCGTTTGTTGGTTGGTTGGTTTGTTAATTTGTTCGTTTGTTTGTTTGTTCGTTTGTTCGTTTGTTGGTTTATTGGTTTGTTGGCTTCTTGGTTTCTTGGTTTGTTGGTTACTTGGTTTGTTGGTTTGTTGGTTTGTTGGCTTGTTGGTTTGTTGGTTTGTTGGTTTTTTGGTTTGTTGGTTTGTTGGTTTGTTTGTTTGTTCGTTTGTTGGTTTGTTGGTTTGTTGGTTTGTTGGTTTGTTGGTTTGTTGGCTTGTTGGTTTGTTGGTTTCTTGGTTTCTTGGTTTGTTGATTTGTTGGTTTGTTGGTTTGTTGGTTTGTTCGTTTGTTGGTTTGTTTGATTTTGTTGTTCGTTTGTTGGTTTGTTAGTTACTTGGTTTGTTGGTTTGTTGGTTTGTTCGTTTGTTCGTTTGTTGGTTTGTTCGTTTGTTGGTTTGTTGGTTTGTTGGCTAGTTGGTTTGTTGGTTTGTTGGTTACTTGGTTTGTTGGTTTGTTGGTTTGTTGTTTTGTTGGTTTGTTGGCCTGTTGGTTTTTTAGTTTGTTGGTTTGTTGGTTTGGTGGTTTGTTGGTTTGTTGGTTTGTTGGTTTGTTGGTTTGTTGGCTTGTTGGTTTGTTGGTTTAATGGTTTCTTGGTTTGTTGGTTTGTTGGTTTGTTGGTTTGTTGGTTTGTTGGTTTGTTGGTTACTTAGTTTGTTGGTTTGTTGGTTTGTTTGTTTGTTGGTTTGTTCGTGTGTTGGTTTGTTGGTTTGTTGGTTTATTGGTTTGTTGGTTTGTTGGTTTGTTTGTTTGTTGGTTTGTTGGTTTGTTGGTTTGTTGGTTTGTTGGTTTGTTGGTTTGTTGGTTTGTTGGCTTGTTGGTTTCTTGGTTTTTTGGTTTGTTGGTTTGTTGGTTTGTTGGTTTGTTGGTTTGTTGGTTTGTTGGTTTGTTGGTTTGTTGGTTTGTTGGTTTGTTGGTTTGTTGGTTTGTTGGTTTGTTGGTTTGTTGGCTTGTTGGTTTCTTGGTTTTTTGGTTTGTTGGTTTGTTGGTTTGTTGGTTTGTAGTTAATTGGTTTGTTGGTTTGTTGGTTTGTTGGTTGGTTTGTTTGTTGGTTTGTTCGTTTGTTGGTTTGTTGGTTTGTTGGTTTGTTGGTTTGTTGGTTTGTTGGTTTGTTGGCTTGTAGGTTTCTTGGTTTTTTGGTTTGTTGGTTTGTTGGTTTGTTGGTTTGTTGGTTTGTTGGTTTGTTGGTTTGTTGGTTACTTGGTTTTTTAGTTTGTTGGTTTGTTGGTTTGTTCGTTTGTTGGTTTGTTTGTTTGTTGTTTTTGTTCGTTTGTTGGTTTGTTGGTTACTTGGTTTGTTGGTTTGTTGGTTTGTGGGTTTGTTTGTTTGTTCGTTTGTTGGTTTGTTGGTTTGTTGGCTTGTTGGTTTGTTGGTTTGTTGGCTTGTTAGTTTGTTGGTTTGTTCGTTTTTTGGTTTGTTTGTTTGTTGGTTTGTTCGTTTGTTGGTTTGTTCGTTTGTTCGTTTGTTGGTTTGTTGGTTTGTTGTCTTGTTGGTTTGTTGGTTTGTTGGTTACTTGGTTTGTTGATTTGTTGGTTTGTTGGTTTGTTGGCTTGTTGGGTTGTTGGTTTGTTGGTTTGTTGGTTTGTTTGTTTGTTCGTTTGTTGGTTTGTTGGTTTGTTGGTTTGTTGGTTTGTTGGTTTGTTGGTTTGTTGGTTTGTTGGTTTGTTGGTTTGTTGGTTCCTTGGGATGTTGGTTTGTTGGTTTGTTGGTTTGTTGGCTTGTTGGTTTCTTGGTTTTTTGGTTTGTTGGTTTGTTGGTTTGTTGGTTTGTTGGTTTGTTGGTTTGTTCTATTGTTGGTTTGTTCGTTTGTTGGTTTGTTTGTTTGTTGGTTCATTCGTTTGTTGGTTTGTTGGTTACTTGGTTTGTTGGTTTGTTCGTTTGTTTGTTTGTTGGTTTGTTCGTTTGTTGGTTTGTTGGTTTGTTGGTTTGTTCGATTGTTGGTTTGTTCGTTTGTTCGTTTGTTGGTTTGTTGGTTTGTTGGCTATTTGGTTTGTTGGTTTGTTGGTTTGTTGGTTACTTGGTTTGTTGGTTTGTTAGTTTGTTGGTTTGTTGGCTTGTTGGTTTGTTAGTTAGTTGGTTTGTTGGTTTGTAGGTTTGTTGGTTTGTTGGTTTGTGGGCTTGTTGGTTTGTTGGTTTAATGGGTTCTTGGTTTGTTGGTTTGTTGGTTTGTTGGTTACTTGGTTTGTTGGTTTGTCGGTTTGTTGGTTTGTTTGTTTGTTGGTTTGCTCGTTTGTTGGTTTGTTGGTTTATTGGTTTGTTGGTCTGTTTGTTTGTTCGTTTGTTGGTTTGTTGGTTTGTTGGCTTGTTGGTTTGTTGGTTTATTGTTTTTTTGGTTTGTTGGTTTGTTGGTTTGTTTGTTTTTTCGTTTGTTGGTTTGTTGGTTTGTTGGTTTGTTAGTTTGTTGATTTGTTGGTTTGTTGGTTTGTTGGTTTGTTGGTTTATTCGTTTGTTGGTTTGTTCATTTGTTGGTTTGTTTGTTTGTTGGTTTTGTTCGTTTGTTGGTTTGTTGGTTACTTGGTTTGTTATTTTGTTGGTTTTTTGGTTTGTTTGTTTGTTGGTTTGTTGGTTTTTTGGCTTGTTGGTTTGTTGGTTTGTTGGCTTGTTGGTTTGTTGGTTTGTTCGTTTGTTGGTTTGTTGGTTTGTTAGTTTGTTCGTTTGTTTGTTTGTTCGTTTGTTCGTTTGTTGGTTTATTGGTTTGTTGGCTTGTTGGTTTCTTGGTTTGTTGGTTACTTGGTTTGTTGGTTTGTTGGTTTGTTGGCTTGTTGGTTTGTTGGTTTGTTGGTTTTTTGGTTTGTTGGTTTGTTGGTTTGTTTGTTTGTTCGTTTGTTGGTTTGTTGGTTTGTTGGTTTGTTGGTTTGTTGGTTTGTTGGTTTGTTGGTTGGTTGGTTTGTTGGTTTGTTGGTTTGTTGGTTTGTTGGTTTGTTGGTTTCTTGGTTTCTTGGTTTGTTGATTTGTTGGTTTGTTGGTTTGTTGGTTTGTTCGTTTGTTGGTTTGTTCGTTTGTTGGTTTGTTCGTTTGTTGGTTTGTTTGATTTTGTTGTTCGTTTGTTGGTTTGTTGGTTACTTGGTTTGTTGGTTTGTTGGTTTGTTCGTTTGTTCGTTTGTTGGTTTGTTCGTTTGTTGGTTTGTTGGTTTGTTGGCTAGTTGGTTTGTTGGTTTGTTGGTTAATTGGTTTGTTGGTTTGTTGGTTTGTTGGTTTGTTGGCCTGTTGGTTTGTTAGTTTGTTGGTTTGGTGGTTTGTTGGTTTGTTGGTTTGTTGGTTTGTTGGCTTGTTGGTTTGTTGTTTTAATGGTTTCTTGGTTTGTTGGTTTGTTGGTTTGTTGGTTACTTAGTTTGTTGGTTTGTTCGTGTGTTGGTTTGTTGGTTTGTTGGTTTATTGGTTTGTTGGTTTGTTGGTTTGTTGGTTTGTTGGTTTGTTGGTTTGTTGGTTTGTTGGTATGTTGGTTTGTTGGTTTGTTGGTTTGTTGGCTTGTTGGTTTCTTGGTTTTTTGGTTTGTTGGTTTGTTGGTTTGTTGGTTTGTTGGTTTATTGGTTTGTTGGTTTGTTGGTTTGTTGGTTTGTTGGATTGTTGGTTTGTTGGTTTGTTGGTTTGTTGGTTTGTTGGTTTGTTGGCTTGTTGGTTTCTTGGTTTTTTGGTTTGTTGGTTTGTTGGTTTGTAGTTACTTGGTTTGTTGGTTTGTTGGTTTGTTGGTTTGTTTGTTTGTTGGTTTGTTCGTTTGTTGGTTTGTTGGTTTGTTGGTTTATTGGTTTGTTGGTTTGTTGGTTTGTTGGTTTGTTGGTTTGTTGGTTTGTTGGTTTGTTGGTTTGTTTGTTTGTTCGTTTGTTCGTTTGTTGGTTTGTTGGTTTGTTGGTTTGTTGGTTTGTTTGTTTGTTGGTTTGTTGGTTTGTTGGTTTGTTGGTTTGTTGGTTTGTTGGTTTGTTGGTTTGTTGGTTTGTTGGTTTGTTGGTTTGTTGGTTTGTTGGTTTGTTGGTTTGTTGGCTTGTTGGCTTGTTGGTTTCTTGGTTTTTTGATTTTTTGGTTTGTTGTTTTGTTGGTTTGTTGGTTTGTTGGTTTGTTCGTTTGTTGGTTTGTTCGTTTGTTGGTTTGTTTGTTTGTTGATTTGTTCGTTTGTTGGTTTGTTGGTTACTTGGTTTGTTGGTTTGTTCGTTTGTTCTTTTGTTGGTTTGTTCGTTTGTTGGTTTGTTGGTTTGTTGGTTTGTTTGTTTGTTGGTTTGTTGGTTTGTTGGTTTGTTGGTTTGTTGGTTTGTTGGTTTGTTGGTTTGTTGGCTTGTTGGCTTGTTGGCTTGTTGGTTTCTTGGTTTTTTGGTTTGTTGGTTTATTGGTTTGTTGGTTTGTTGGTTTGTTGGTTTGTTGGTTTGTTGGTTTGTTGGTTTGTTGGTTTGTTGGTTTGTTGGTTTGTTGGTTTGTTGGTTTGTTGGTTTGTTGGTTTGTTGGTTTGTTATTTTGTTGGCTTGTTGGTTTCTTGGTTTTTTGGTTTGTTGGTTTGTTGGTTTGTAGTTAATTGGTTTGTTGGTTTGTTGGTTTGTTGGTTTGTTTGTTTGTTGGTTTGTTCGTTTGTTGGTTTGTTGGTTTGTTGGTTTGTTGGTTTGTTGGTTTGTTGGCTTGTTGGTTTCTTGGTTTTTTGGTTTGTTGGTTTGTTGGTTTGTTGGTTTGTTGGTTTGTTGGTTTGTTGGTTACTTGGTTTTTTAGTTTGTTGGTTTGTTGGTTTGTTCGTTTGTTGGTTTGTTTGTTTGTTGTTTTTGTTCGTTTGTTGGTTTGTTGGTTACTTGGTTTGTTGGTTTGTTGGTTTGTGGGTTTGTTTGTTTGTTCGTTTGTTGGTTTGTTGGTTTGTTGGCTTGTTGGTTTGTTGGTTTGTTGGCTTGTTGGTTTGTTGGTTTGTTCGTTTTTTGGTTTGTTTGTTTGTTGGTTTGTTCGTTTGTTGGTTTGTTCGTTTGTTCGTTTGTTGGTTTGTTGGTTTGTTGTCTTGTTGGTTTGTTGGTTTGTTGGTTACTTGGTTTGTTGATTTGTTGGTTTGTTGGCTTGTTGGGTTGTTGGTTTGTTGGTTTGTTTGTTTGTTTGTTTGTTCGTTTGTTGGTTTGTTGGTTTGTTGGTTTGTTGGTTTGTTGGTTTGGTGGATTGTTGGTTTGTTGTCTTGTTGGTTCCTTGGTTTGTTGGTTTGTTGGTTTGTTGGTTTGTTGGCTTGTTGGTTTCTTGGTTTTTTGGTTTGTTGGTTTGTTGGTTTGTTGGTTTGTTGGTTTGTTGGTTTGTTCGTTTGTTGGTTTGTTCGTTTGTTGGTTTGTTTGTTTGTTGGTTCGTTCGTTTGTTGGTTTGTTGGTTACTTGGTTTGTTGGTTTGTTCGTTTGTTCGTTTGTTGGTTTGTTCGTTTGTTGGTTTGTTGGTTTGTTGGTTTGTTCGATTGTTGGTTTGTTCGTTTGTTCGTTTGTTGGTTTGTTGGTTTGTTGGCTATTTGGTTTGTTGGTTTGTTGGTTACTTGGTTTGTTGGTTTGTTAGTTTGTTGGTTTGTTGGCTTGTTGGTTTGTTAGTTTGTTGGTTTGTTGGTTTGTAGGTTTGTTGGTTTGTTGGTTTGTTGGCTTGTTGGTTTGTTGGTTTAATGGGTTCTTGGTTTGTTGGTTTGTTGGTTTGTTGGTTACTTGGTTTGTTGGTTTGTCGGTTTGTTGGTTTGTTTGTTTGTTGGTTTGCTCGTTTGTTGGTTTGTTGGTTTATTGGTTTGTTGGTCTGTTGGCTTGTTGGTTTGTTGGTTTATTGTTTTTTTGGTTTGTTGGTTTGTTTGTTTTGTCGTTTGTTGGTTTGTTGGTTTGTTGGTTTGTTAGTTTGTTGGTTTGTTGGTTTGTTGGTTTGTTGGTTTGTTGGTTTATTCGTTTGTTGGTTTGTTCATTTGTTGCTTTGTCTGTTTGTTGGTTTTGTTCGTTTGTTGGTTTGTTGGTTACTTGGTTTGTTGGTTTGTTGGTTTTTTGGTTTGTTTGTTTGTTCGTTTGTTGGCTTGTTGGCTTGTTGGTTTGTTGGTTTGTTGGTTTGTTGGCTTGTTTGTTTGTTCGTTTGTTGGTTTGTTGGTTTGTTGGCTTATTGGTTTGTTGGCTTGTTGGTATGTTGGTTTGTTGACTTGTTGGTTTGTTGGTTTGTTTGTTTGTTGGTTTGTTCGTTTGTTGGTTTGTTGGTTTGTTGGTTTTTTGGCTTGTTGGTTTGTTGGTTTGTTGGCTTGTTGGTTTGTTGGTTTGTTCGTTTGTTGGTTTGTTGGTTTGTTAGTTTGTTCGTTTGTTTGTTTGTTCGTTTGTTCGTTTGTTGGTTTATTGGTTTGTTGGCTTGTTGGTTTCTTGGTTTGTTGGTTACTTGGTTTGTTGGTTTGTTGGTTTGTTGGCTTGTTGGTTTGTTGGTTTGTTGGTTTTTTGGTTTGTTGGTTTGTTGGTTTGTTTGTTTGTTCGTTTGTTGGTTTGTTGGTTTGTTGGTTTGTTGGTTTGTTGGTTTGTTGGTTTGTTGGTTGGTTGGTTTGTTGGTTTGTTGGTTTGTTGGTTTGTTGATTTGTTGGTTTCTTGGTTTCTTGGTTTGTTGATTTATTGGTTTGTTGGTTTGTTGGTTTGTTCGTTTGTTGGTTTGTTCGTTTGTTGGTTTGTTCGTTTGTTGGTTTGTTTGATTTTGTTGTTCGTTTGTTGGTTTGTTGGTTACTTGGTTTGTTGGTTTGTTGGTTTGTTCGTTTGTTCGTTTGTTGGTTTGTTCGTTTGTTGGTTTGTTGGTTTGTTGGCTAGTTGGTTTGTTGGTTTGTTGGTTACTTGGTTTGTTGGTTTATTGGTTTGTTGGTTTGTTGGCCTGTTGGTTTGTTAGTTTGTTGGTTTGGTGGTTTGTTGGTTTGTTGGTTTGTTGGTTTGTTGGCTTGTTGGTTTGTTGGTTTAATGGGTTCTTGGTTTGTTGGTTTGTTGGTTTGTTGGTTTGTTGGTTACTTAGTTTGTTGGTTTGTTTGTTTGTTGGTTTGTTCGTGTGTTGGTTTGTTGGTTTGTTGGTTTATTGGTTTGTTGGTTTGTTGGTTTGTTGGTTAGTTGGTTTGTTGGTTTGTTGGTTTGTTGGTTTGTTGGTATGTTGGTTTGTTGGTTTGTTGGTTTGTTGGCTTGTTGGTTTCTTGGTTTTTTGGTTTGTTGGTTTGTTGGTTTGTTGGTTTGTTGGTTTGTTGGTTTGTTGGTTTGTTGGTTTGTTGGTTTGTTGGTTTGTTGGTTTGTTGGTTTGTTGGTGTGTTGGTTTGTTGGTTTGTTGGCTTGTTGGTTTCTTGGTTTTTTGGTTTGTTGGTTTGTTGGTTTGTAGTTACTTGGTTTGTTGGTTTGTTGGTTTGTTGGTTTGTTTGTTTGTTGGTTTGTTCGTTTGTTGGTTTGTTGGTTTGTTGGTTTGTTGGTTTATTGGTTTGTTGGTTTGTTGGTTTGTTGGTTTGTTGGTTTGTTGGTTTGTTGGTTTGTTGGTTTGTTGGTTTGTTGGTTTGTTGGTTTGTTGGCTTGTTGGTTTCTTGGTTTTTGGTTTGTTGGTTTGTTGGTTTGTTGGTTTGGTGGTTTGTTGGTTTGTTGGTTTGTTGGTTTGTTGGTTTGTTGGTTTGTTGGTTTGTTGGTTTGTTGGCTTGTTGGTTTGTTGGCTTGTTGGTTTCTTGGTTTTTGGGTTTGTTGGTTTGTTGGTTCGTTGGTTTATTGGTTTGTTCGTTTGTTATTTTGTTCGTTTGTTGGTTTGTTTGTTTGTTGGTTTGTTGGTTTGTTGGTTTGTTCGTTTGTTGGTTTGTTCGTTTGTTCGTTTGTTGGTTTGTTGGTTTGTTGGCTAGTTGGTTTGTTGTTTTGTTGGTTACTTGGTTTGTTGGTTTGTTAGTTTGTTGGTTTGTTGGCTTGTTGGTTTGTTAGTTTGTTGGTTTGTTGGTTTGTAGGTTTGTTGTTTTGTTGGTTTGTTGGCTTGTTGGTTTGTTGGTTTAATGGGTTCTTGGTTTGTTGGTTTGTTGGTTTGTTGGTTACTTGGTTTGTTGGTTTGTCGGTTTGTTGGTTTGTTGGTTTATTGGTTTGTTGGTTTGTTTGTTTGTTCGTTTGTTGGTTTGTTGGTTTGTTGGCTTGTTGGGTTGTTGGTTTATTGTTTTTTTGGTTTGTTGGTTTGTTTGTTTTTTCGTTTGTTGGTTTGTTGGTTTGTTGGTTTGTTGGTTTGTTAGTTTGTTGGTTTGTTGCTTTGTTGGCTTGTTGGTTTGTTGGCTTCTTGGTTTCTTGGTTTGTTAGTTAGTTGGTTTGTTTGTTTGTTGGTTTATTCGTGTGTTGGTTTATTCGTTTGTTGGTTTGTTTGTTTGTTGGTTTTGTTCGTTTGTTGGTTTGTTGGTTACTTTGTTTGTTGGTTTGTTGGTTTGTTGGTTTGTTGGTTTGTTGGTTTGTTCGTTTGTTGGCTTGTTGGCTTGTTGGTTTGTTGGTTTGTTGGTTTGTTGGCTTGTTTGTTTGTTCGTTTGTTGGTTTGTTGGTTTGTTGGTTTGTTGGTTTGTTGGTTTGTTTGTTTGTTCGTTTGTTCGTTTGTTGGTTTGTTGGTTTGTTGGTTTGTTGGTTTGTTGGTTTGTTGGTTTGTTGGTTTGTTGGTTTGTTGGTTTGTTGGTTTGTTGGTTTGTTGGTTTGTTGGTTTGTTGGTTTGTTGGTTTGTTGGTTTGTTGGTTTGTTGGTTTGTTGGCTTGTTGGCTTGTTGGTTTCTTGGTTTTTTGGTTTTTTGGTTTGTTGGTTTGTTGGTTTGTTGGTTTGTTGGTTTGTTCGTTTGTTGGTTTGTTCGTTTGTTGGTTTGTTTGTTTGTTGATTTGTTCGTTTGTTGGTTTGTTGGTTACTTGGTTTGTTGGTTTGTTCGTTTGTTCTTTTGTTGGTTTGTTCGTTTGTTGGTTTGTTGGTTTGTTGGTTTGTTTGTTTGTTGGTTTGTTGGTTTGTTGGTTTGTTGGTTTGTTGGTTTGTTGGTTTGTTGGTTTGTTGGTTTGTTGGCTTGTTGGCTTGTTGGTTTCTTGGTTTTTTGGTTTGTTGGTTTGTTGGTTTGTTGGTTTGTTGGTTTGTTGGTTTGTTGGTTTGTTGGTTTGTTGGTTTGTTGGTTTGTTGGTTTGTTGGTTTGTTGGTTTGTTGGTTTGTTGGTTTGTTGGCTTGTTGGTTTCTTGGTTTTTTGGTTTGTTGGTTTGTTGGTTTGTAGTTAATTGGTTTGTTGGTTTGTTGGTTTGTTTGTTTGTTGGTTTGTTCGTTTGTTGGTTTGTTGGTTTGTTGGTTTGTTGGTTTGTTGGTTTGTTGGTTTGTTGGTTTGTTGGTTTGTTGGCTTGTTGGTTTCTTGGTTTTTTGGTTTGTTGGTTTGTTGGTTTGTTGGTTTGTTGGTTTTGTTGGTTTGTTGGTTTGTTGGTTTGTTGGCTTGTTGGTTTCTTGGTTTTTTGGTTTGTTGGTTTGTTGGTTTGTTGGTTTGTTGGTTTGTTGGTTTGTTGGTTTGTTGGTTACTTGGTTTTTTACTTTGTTGGTTTGTTGGTTTGTTGGTTTGTTGGTTTGTTGGTTTGTTGGTTTGTTGGTTTGTTGGTTTGTTGGTTTGTTGGTTTGTTGGTTTGTTGGTTTGTTGGTTTGTTGGTTTGTTGGTTTGTTGGTTTGTTGGTTTGTTGGTTTGTTGGCTTGTTGGCTTGTTGGTTTCTTGGTTTTTTGGTTTTTTGGTTTGTTGGTTTGTTGGTTTGTTGGTTTGTTGGTTTGTTCGTTTGTTGGTTTGTTCGTTTGTTGGTTTGTTTGTTTGTTGATTTGTTCGTTTGTTGGTTTGTTGGTTACTTGGTTTGTTGGTTTGTTCGTTTGTTCTTTTGTTGGTTTGTTCGTTTGTTGGTTTGTTGGTTTGTTGGTTTGTTTGTTTGTTGGTTTGTTGGTTTGTTGGTTTGTTGGTTTGTTGGTTTGTTGGTTTGTTTGTTTGTTGGTTTGTTCGTTTGTTGGTTTGTTGGTTTGTTGGTTTGTTGGTTTGTTGGTTTGTTGGTTTGTTGGTTTGTTGGCTTGTTGGTTTCTTGGTTTTTTGGTTTGTTGGTTTGTTGGTTTGTTGGTTTGTTGGTTTGTTGGTTTGTTGGTTTGTTGGTTTGTTGGCTTGTTGGTTTCTTGGTTTTTTGGTTTGTTGGTTTGTTGGTTTGTTGGTTTGTTGGTTTGTTGGTTTGTTGGTTTGTTGGTTACTTGGTTTTTTACTTTGTTGGTTTGTTGGTTTGTTCGTTTGTTGGTTTGTTTGTTTGTTGTTTTTGTTCGTTTGTTGGTTTGTTGGTTACTTGGTTTGTTGGTTTGTTGGTTTGTGGGTTTGTTTGTTTGTTCGTTTGCTGGTTTGTTGGTTTGTTGGCTTGTTGGTTTGTTGGTTTGTTGGCTTGTTGGTTTGTTGGTTTGTTCGTTTTTTGGTTTGTTTGTTTGTTGGTTTGTTCGTTTGTTGGTTTGTTCGTTTGTTCGTTTGTTGGTTTGTTGGTTTGTTGTCTTGTTGGTTTGTTGGTTTGTTGGTTACTTGGTTTGTTGATTTGTTGGTTTGTTGGTTTGTTGGCTTGTTGGGTTGTTGGTTTGTTGGTTTGTTTGTTTGTTTGTTTGTTCGTTTGTTGGTTTGTTGGTTTGTTGGTTTGTTGGTTTGTTGGTTTGGTGGTTTGTTGGTTTGTTGGTTTGTTGGTTCCTTGGTTTGTTGGTTTGTAGGTTTGTTGGTTTGTTGGGTTGTTGGTTTCTTGGTTTTTTGGTTTGTTGGTTTGTTGGTTTGTTGGTTTGTTGGTTTGTTGGTTTGTTCGTTTGTTGGTTTGTTCGTTTGTTGGTTTGTTTGTTTGTTGGTTCGTTCGTTTGTTGGTTCGTTGGTTACTTGGTTTGTTGGTTTGTTTGTTTGTTCGTTTGTTGGTTTGTTCGTTTGTTGGTTTGTTGGTTTGTTGGTTTGTTCGATTGTTGGTTTGTTCGTTTGTTCGTTTGTTGGTTTGTTGGTTTGTTGGCTATTTGGTTTGTTGGTTACTTGGTTTGTTGGTTTGTTAGTTTGTTGGTTTGTTGGCTTGTTGGTTTGTTAGTTTGTTGGTTTGTTGGTTTGTAGGTTTGTTGGTTTGTTGGTTTGTTGGCTTGTTGGTTTGTTGGTTTAATGGGTTCTTGGTTTGTTGGTTTGTTGGTTTGCTGGTTACTTGGTTTGTTGGTTTGTCGGTTTGTTGGTTTGTTTGTTTGTTGGTTTGCTCGTTTGTTGGTTTGTTGGTTTATTGGTTTGTTGGTCTGTTGGCTTGTTGGTTTGTTGGTTTATTGTTTTTTTGGTTTGTCGGTTTGTTTGTTTTTTTGTTTGTTGGTTTGTTGGTTTGTTGGTTTGTTAGTTTGTTGGTTTGTTGGTTTGTTGGTTTGTTGGTTTGTTGGTTTATTCGTTTGTTGGTTTGTTCATTTGTTGGTTTGTCTGTTTGTTGGTTTTGTTCGTTTGTTGGTTTGTTGGTTACTTGGTTTGTTGGTTTGTTGGTTTTTTGGTTTGTTTGTTTGTTCGTTTGTTGGCTTGTTGGCTTGTTGGTTTGTTGGTTTGTTGGTTTGTTGGCTTGTTTGTTTGTTCGTTTGTTGGTTTGTTGGTTTGTTGGCTTATTGGTTTGTTGGCTTGTTGGTATGTTGGTTTGTTGACTTGTTGGTTTGTTGGTTTGTTGGTTTGTTTGTTTGTTCGTTTGTTGGTTTGTTGGTTTGTTGGTTTTTTGGCTTGTTGGTTTGTTGGTTTGTTGGCTTGTTGGTTTGTTGGTTTGTTCGTTTGTTGGTTTGTTGGTTTGTTAGTTTGTTCGTTTGTTTGTTTGTTCGTTTGTTCGTTTGTTGGTTTATTGGTTTGTTGGCTTGTTGGTTTCTTGGTTTGTTGGTTACTTGGTTTGTTGGTTTGTTGGTTTGTTGGCTTGTTGGTTTGTTGGTTTGTTGGTTTTTTTGGTTTGTTGGTTTGTTGGTTTGTTTGTTTGTTCGTTTGTTGGTTTGTTGGTTTGTTGGTTTGTTGGTTTGTTGGTTTGTTGGTTTGTTGGTTGGTTGGTTTGTTGGTTTGTTGGTTTGTTGGTTTGTTGATTTGTTGGTTTCTTGGTTTCTTGGTTTGTTGATTTGTTGGTTTGTTGGTTTGTTGGTTTGTTCGTTTGTTGGTTTGTTCGTTTGTTGGTTTGTTCGTTTGTTGGTTTGTTTGATTTTGTTGTTCGTTTGTTGGTTTGTTGGTTACTTGGATTGTTGGTTTGTTGGTTTGTTAGTTTGTTCGTTTGTTGGTTTGTTCGTTTGTTGGTTTGTTGGTTTGTTGGCTAGTTGGTTTGTTGGTTTGTTGGTTACTTGGTTTGTTGGTTTGTTGGTTTGTTGGTTTGTTGGCCTGTTGGTTTGTTAGTTTGTTGGTTTGGTGGTGTGTTGGTTTGTTGGTTTGTTGGTTTGTTGGCTTGTTGGTTTGTTGGTTTAATGGTTTCTTGGTTTGTTGGTTTGTTGGTTTGTTGGTTTGTTGGTTACTTATTTTGTTGGTTTGTTTGTTTGTTGGTTTGTTCGTGTGTTGGTTTGTTGGTTTGTTGGTTTATTGGTTTGTTGATTTGTTGGTTTGTTGGTTTGTTGGTTTGTTGGTTTGTTGGTTTGTTGGTTTGTTGGTTTGTTGGTTTGTTGGTATGTTGGTTTGTTGGTTTGTTGGTTTGTTGGCTTGTTGGTTTCTTGGTTTTTTGGTTTGTTGGTTTGTTGGTTTGTTGGTTTGTTGGTTTGTTGGTTTGTTGGTTTGTTGGTTTGTTGGTTTGTTGGTTTGTTGGTTTGTTGGTTTGTTGGTTTGTTGGTTTGTTGGTTTGTTGGCTTGTTGGTTTCTTGGTTTTTTGGTTTGTTGGTTTGTTGGTTTGTAGTTACTTGGTTTGTTGGTTTGTTGGTTGTTGGTTTGTTTGTTTGTTGGTTTGTTCGTTTGTTGGTTTGTTGGTTTGTTGGTTTATTGGTTTGTTGGTTTGTTGGTTTGTTGGTTTGTTGGTTTGTTGGTTTGTTGGTTTGTTGGTTTGTTGGTTTGTTGGTTTGTTGGTTTGTTGGCTTGTTGGTTTCTTGGTTTTTTGGTTTGTTGGTTTGTTGGTTTGTTGGTTTGTTGGTTTGGTGGTTTGTTGGTTTGTTGGTTTGTTGGTTTGTTGGTTTGTTGGTTTGTTGGTTTGTTGGTTTGTTGGTTTGTTGGCTTGTTGGTTTCTTGGTTTTCGGGTTTGTTGGTTTGTTGGTTTGTTGGTTTGTTGGTTTGTTCGTTTGTTATTTTGTTCGTTTGTTGGTTTGTTTGTTTGTTGGTTCGTTCGTTTGTTGGTTTGTTGGTTTGTTGGTTTGTTGGTTTGTTGGTTTGTTCGTTTGTTGGTTTGTTCGTTTGTTCGTTTGTTGGTTTGTTGGTTTGTTGGCTAGTTGGTTTGTTGTTTTGTTGGTTACTTGGTTTGTTGGTTTGTTAGTTTGTTGGTTTGTTGGCTTGTTGGTTTGTTAGTTTGTTGGTTTGTTGGTTTGTAGGTTTGTTGTTTTGTTGGTTTGTTGGCTTGTTGGTTTGTTGGTTTAATGGGTTCTTGGTTTGTTAGTTTGTTGGTTTGTTGGTTACTTGGTTTGTTGGTTTGTTCGTTTGTTCTTTTGTTGGTTTGTTCGTTTGTTGGTTTGTTGGTTTGTTGGTTTGTTGGTTTGTTGGTTTGTTCGTTTGTTGGTTTGTTCGTTTGTTCGTTTGTTGGTTTGTTGGTTTGTTGGCTAGTTGGTTTGTTGTTTTGTTGGTTAGTTGGTTTGTTGGTTTGTTAGTTTGTTGGTTTGTTGGCTTGTTGGTTTGTTAGTTTGTTGGTTTGTTGGTTTGTAGGTTTGTTGTTTTGTTGGTTTGTTGGCTTGTTGGTTTGTTGGTTTAATGGGTTCTTGGTTTGTTGGTTTGTTGGTTTGTTGGTTACTTGGTTTGTTGGTTTGTCGGTTTGTTGGTTTGTTGGTTTATTGGTTTGTTGGTTTGTTTGTTTGTTCGTTTGTTGGTTTGTTGGTTTGTTGGTTTGTTGGCTTGTTTGTTTGTTGGTTTATTGTTTTTTTGGTTTGTTGGTTTGTTTGTTTTTTCGTTTGTTGGTTTGTTGGTTTGTTGGTTTGTTGGTTTGTTAGTTTGTTGGTTTGTTGCTTTGTTGGCTTGTTGGTTTGTTGGCTTCTTGGTTTCTTGGTTTGTTAGTTAGTTGGTTTGTTGGTTTGTTGGTTTATTCGTGTGTTGGTTTATTCGTTTGTTGGTTTGTTTGTTTGTTGGTTTTGTTCGTTTGTTGGTTTGTTGGTTACTTGGTGTTGGTTTGTTGGTTTGTTGGTTTGTTGGTTTGTTGGTTTGTTGGTTTGTTCGTTTGTTGGCTTGTTGGCTTGTTGGTTTGTTGGTTTGTTGGTTTGTTGGCTTGTTTGTTTGTTCGTTTGTTGGTTTGTTGGTTTGTTGGCTTGTTGGTTTGTTGGCTTGTTGGTTTGTTGGTTTGTTGACTTGTTGGTTTGTTGGTTTGTTGGTTTGTTGGTTTGTTTGTTTGTTGGTTTGTTTGTTTGTTCGTTGGTTGGTTTGTTGGTTTGTTGGTTTGTTGGCTTGTTGGTTTGTTGGTTGTTTGGCTTGTTGGTTTGTTGGTTTGTTCGTTTGTTGGTTTGTTGGTTTGTTAATTTGTTCGTTTGTTTGTTTGTTCGTTTGTTCGTTTGTTGGTTTATTGGTTTGTTGGCTTGTTGGTTTCTTGGTTTGTTGGTTACTTGGTTTGTTGGTTTGTTGGTTTGTTGGCTTGTTGGTTTGTTGGTTTGTTGGTTTGTTGGTTTTTTGGTTTTTTGGTTTGTTGGTTTGTTGGTTTGTTTGTTTGTTCGTTTGTTGGTTTATTGGTTTGTTGGTTTGTTGGTTTGTTGGTTTGTTGGTTTGTTGGTTGGTTGGTTTGTTGGTTTGTTGGTTTGTTGGTTTGTTGGCTTGTTGGTTTGTTGGTTTCTTGGTTTGTTGATTTGTTGGTTTGTTGGTTTGTTCGTTTGTTGGTTTGTTCGTTTGTTGGTTTGTTCGTTTGTTGGTTTGTTTGATTTTGTTGTTCGTTTGTTGGTTTGTTGGTTACTTGGTTTGTTGGTTTGTTGGTTTGTTCGTTTGTTCGTTTGTTGCTTTGTTCGTTTGTTGGTTTGTTGGTTTGTTGGCTAGTTGGTTTGTTGGTTTGTTGGCTACTTGGTTTGTTGGTTTGTTGGTTTGTTGGCCTGTTGGTTTGTTAGTTTGTTGGTTTGGTGGTTTGTTGGTTTGTTGGTTTGTTGGTTTGTTGGCTTGTTGGTTTGTTGGTTTAATGGTTTCTTGGTTTGTTGGTTTGTTGGTTTGTTGGTTTGTTGGTTACTTAATTTGTTGGTTTGTTTGTTTGTTGGTTTGTTCGTGTGTTGGTTTGTTGGTTTGTTGGTTTATTGGTTTGTTGGTTTGTTGGTTTGTTGGTTTGTTGGTTTGTTGGTTTGTTGGTTTGTTGGTTTGTTGGTTTGTTGGTATGTTGGTTTGTTGGTTTGTTGGTTTGTTGGCTTGTTGGTTTCTTGGTTTTTTGGTTTGTTGGTTTGTTGGTTTGTTGGTTTGTTGGTTTGTTGGTTTGTTGGTTTGTTTGTTTGTTGGTTTTTTGGTTTGTTGGTTTGTTGGTTTGTTGGTTTGTTAGTTTGTTGGTTTGTTGGCTTGTTGGTTTGTTAGTTTGTTGGTTTGTTGGTTTGTAGGTTTGTTGGTTTGTTGGTTTGTTGGCTTGTTGGTTTGTTGGTTTAATGGGTTCTTGGTTTGTTGGTTTGTTGGTTTGTTGGTTACTTGGTTTGTTGGTTTGTCGGTTTGTTGGTTTGTTGGTTTATTGGTTTGTTGGTTTGTTTGTTTGTTCGTTTGTTGGTTTGTTGGTTTGTTGGCTTGTTGGTTTGTTGGTTTATTGTTTTTTTGGTTTGTTGGTTTGTTTGTTTTTTCGTTTGTTGGTTTGTTGGTTTGTTGGTTTGTTGGTTTGTTAGTTTGTTGGTTTGTTGCTTTGTTGGCTTGTTGGTTTGTTGGCTTCTTGGTTTCTTGGTTTGTTGGTTAGTTGGTTTGTTGATTTGTTGGTTTATTCGTATGTTGGTTTGTTCGTTTGTTGGTTTGTTTGTTTGTTGGTTTTGTTCGTTTGTTGGTTTGTTGGTTACTTGGTTTGTTGGTTTGTTGGGTTGTTGGTTTGTTGGTTTGTTGGTTTGTTGGTTTGTTGGTTTGTTCGTTTGTTGGCTTGTTGGCTTGTTGGTTTGTTGGTTTGTTGGTTTGTTGGTTTGTTGGCTTGTTTATTTGTTCGTTTGTTGGTTTGTTGGTTTGTTGGCTTGTTGGTTTGTTGGCTTGTTGGTTTGTTGGTTTGTTGACTAGTTGGTTTGTTGGTTTGTTGGTTTGTTGGTTTGTTTGTTTGTTGGTTTGTTTGTTTGTTCGTTTGTTGGTTTGTTGGTTTGTTGGTTTGTTGGCTTGTTGGTTTGTTGGTTGTTTGGCTTGTTGGTTTGTTGGTTTGTTCGTTTGTTGGTTTGTTGGTTTGTTAATTTGTTCGTTTGTTTGTTTGTTCGTTTGTTCGTTTGTTGGTTTATTGGTTTGTTGGCTTGTTGGTTTCTTGGTTTGTTGGTTACTTGGTTTGTTGGTTTGTTGGTTTGTTGGCTTCTTGGTTTGTTGGTTTGTTGGTTTTTTGGTTTATTGTTTTTTTGGTTTGTTGGTTTGTTTGTTTTTTCGTTTGTTGGTTTGTTGGTTTGTTGGTTTGTTGGTTTGTTAGTTTGTTGGTTTGTTGCTTTGTTGGCTTGTTGGTTTGTTGGCTTCTTGGTTTCTTGGTTTGTTGGTTAGTTGGTTTGTTGGTTTGTTGGTTTATTCGTGTGTTGGTTTATTCGTTTGTTGGTTTGTTTGTTTGTTGGTTTTGTTCGTTTGTTGGTTTGTTGGTTACTTGGTTTGTTGGTTTGTTGGTTTGTTGGTTTGTTGGTTTGTTGGTTTGTTGGTTTGTTCGTTTGTTGGCTTGTTGGCTTGTTGGTTTGTTGGTTTGTTGGTTTGTTGGCTTGTTTGTTTGTTCGTTTGTTGGTTTGTTGGTTTGTTGGCTTGTTGGTTTGTTGGCTTGTTGGTTTGTTGGTTTGTTGACTTGTTGGTTTGTTGGTTTGTTGGTTTGTTGGTTTGTTTGTTTGTTGGTTTGTTTGTTTGTTCGTTTGTTGGTTTGTTGGTTTGTTAATTTGTTCGTTTGTTTGTTTGTTCGTTTGTTCGTTTGTTGGTTTATTGGTTTGTTGGCTTGTTGGTTTCTTGGTTTGTTGGTTACTTGGTTTGTTGGTTTGTTGGTTTGTTGGCTTGTTGGTTTGTTGGTTTGTTGGTTTTTTGGTTTTTTGGTTTGTTGGTTTGTTGGTTTGTTTGTTTGTTCGTTTGTTGGTTTGTTGGTTTGTTGGTTTGTTGGTTTGTTGGTTTGTTGGTTTGTTGGTTTGTTGGTTGGTTGGTTTGTTGGTTTGTTGTTTGTTGGTTTGTTGGCTTGTTGGTTTCTTGGTTTCTTGGTTTCTTGGTTTGTTGATTTGTTGGTTTGTTGGTTTGTTCGTTTGTTGGTTTGTTCGTTTGTTGGTTTGTTCGTTTGTTGGTTTGTTTGATTTTGTTGTTCGTTTGTTGGTTTGTTGGTTACTTGGTTTGTTGGTTTGTTTGTTTGTTCGTTTGTTCGTTTGTTGGTTTGTTCGTTTGTTGGTTTGTTGGTTTGTTGGCTAGTTGGTTTGTTGGTTTGTTGGCTACTTGGTTTGTTGGTTTGTTGGTTTGTTGGTTTGTTGGCCTGTTGGTTTGTTAGTTTGTTGGTTTGGTGGTTTGTTGGTTTGTTGGTTTGTTGGTTTGTTGGCTTGTTGGTTTGTTGGTTTAATGGTTTCTTGGTTTGTTGGTTTGTTGGTTTGTTGGTTTGTTGGTTACTTAATTTGTTGGTTTGTTTGTTTGTTGGTTTGTTCGTGTGTTGGTTTGTTGGTTTGTTGGTTTATTGGTTTGTTGGTTTGTTGGTTTGTTGGTTTGTTGGTTTGTTGGTTTGTTGGTTTGTTGGTTTGTTGGTATGTTGGTTTGTTGGTTTGTTGGTTTGTTGGCTTGTTGGTTTCTTGGTTTTTTGGTTTGTTGGTTTGTTGGTTTGTTGGTTTGTTGGTTTGTTGGTTTGTTGGTTTGTTGGTTTTTTGGTTTGTTGGTTTGTTGGTTTGTTGGTTTGTTAGTTTGTTGGTTTGTTGGCATGTTGGTTTGTTAGTTTGTTGGTTTGTTTGTTTGTAGGTTTGTTGGTTTGTTGGTTTGTTGGCTTGTTGGTTTGTTGGTTTAATGGGTTCTTGGTTTGTTGGTTTGTTGGTTTGTTGGTTACTTGGTTTGTTGGTTTGTCGCTTTGTTGGTTTGTTGGTTTATTGGTTTGTTGGTTTGTTTGTTTGTTCGTTTGTTGGTTTGTTGGTTTGTTGGCTTCTTGGTTTGTTGGTTTATTGTTTTTTTGGTTTGTTGGTTTGTTTGTTTTTTCGTTTGTTGGTTTGTTGGTTTGTTGGTTTGTTGGTTTGTTAGTTTGTTGGTTTGTTGCTTTGTTGGCTTGTTGGTTTGTTGGCTTCTTGGTTTCTTAGTTTGTTGGTTAGTTGGTTTGTTGGTTTGTTGGTTTATTCGTATGTTGGTTTGTTCGTTTGTTGGTTTGTTTGTTTGTTGGTTTTGTTCGTTTGTTGGTTTGTTGGTTACTTGGTTTGTTGGTTTGTTGGTTTGTTGGTTTGTTGGTTTGTTGGTTTGTTGGTTTGTTCGTTTGTTGGCTTGTTGGCTTGTTGGTTTGTTGGTTTGTTGGTTTGTTGGCTTGTTTGTTTGTTCGTTTGTTGGTTTGTTGGTTTGTTGGCTTGTTGGTTTGTTGGCTTGTTGGTTTGTTGGTTTGTTGACTTGTTGGTTTGTTGGTTTGTTGGTTTGTTGGTTTGTTTGTTTGTTGGTTTGTTTGTTTGTTCGTTTGTTGGTTTGTTGGTTTGTTGGTTTGTTGGCTTGTTGGTTTGTTGGTTGTTTGGCTTGTTGGTTTGTTGGTTTGTTCGTTTGTTGGTTTGTTGGTTTGTTAATTTGTTCGTTTGTTTGTTCGTTCGTTTGTTCGTTTGTTGGTTTGTTGGTTTGTTGGCTTCTTGGTTTGTTGGTTTGTTGGTTTGTTGGTTTTTTGGTTTGTTGGTTTGTTGGTTTGTTTGTTTGTTCGTTTGTTGGTTTGTTGGTTTGTTGGTTTGTTGGTTTGTTGGTTTGTTGGTTTGTTGGTTTGTTGGTTTGTTGGTTGGTTGGTTTGTTGGTTTGTTGGTTTGTTGGTTTGTTGGCTTGTTGGTTTGTTGGTTTCTTGGTTTCTTGGTTTGTTGATTTGTTGGTTTGTTGGTTTGTTGGTTTGTTCGTTTGTTAGTTTGTTCGTTTGTTGGTTTGTTCGTTTGTTGGTTTGTTTGATTTTGTTGTTCGTTTGTTGGTTTGTTGGTTACTTGGTTTGTTGGTTTGTTGGTTTGTTCGTTTGTTCGTTTGTTGGTTTGTTCGTTTGTTGGTTTGTTGGTTTGTTGGTTTGTTGGCTAGTTGGTTTGTTGGTTTGTTGGCTACTTGGTTTGTTGGTTTGTTAGTTTGTTGGTTTGTTGGCCTGTTGGTTTGTTAGTTTGTTGGTTTGGTGGTTTGTTGGTTTGTTGGTTTGTTGGTTTGTTGGCTTGTTGGTTTGTTGGTTTAATGGTTTCTTGGTTTGTTGGTTTGTTGGTTTGTTTGTTTGTTGGTTTGTTCGTGTGTTGGTTTGTTGGTTTGTTGGTTTATTGGTTTGTTGGTTTGTTGGTTTGTTGGTTTGTTGGTTTGTTGGTTTGTTGGTTTGTTGGTTTGTTGGTTTGTTGGTATAATGGTTTGTTGGTTTGTTGGTTTGTTGGCTTGTTGGTTTCTCGGTTTTTTGGTTTGTTGGTTTGTCGGTTTGTTGGTTTGTTGGTTTGTTGGTTTGTTGGTTTGTTGGTTTGTTGGTTTGTTGGTTTGTTGGTTTGTTGGTTTGTTGGTTTGTTGGTTTGTTGGTTTGTTGGTTTGTTGGTTGTTGGTTTGTTGGCTTGTTGGTTTCTTGGTTTTTTGGTTTGTTGGTTTGTTGGTTTGTAGTTACTTGGTTTGTTGGTTTGTTGGTTTGTTGGTTTGTTTGTTTGTTGGTTTGTTCGTTTGTTGGTTTGTTGGTTTGTTGGTTTATTGGTTTGTTGGTTTGTTGGTTTGTTGGTTTGTTGGTTTGTTAGTTTGTTGGTTTGTTGGTTTGTTGGTTTGTTGGTTTGTTGGTTTGTTGGCTTGTTGGTTTCTTTGTTTTTTGGTTTGTTGGTTTGTTGGTTTGTTGGTTTGTTGGTTTGTTGGTTTGGTGGTTTGTTGGTTTGTTGGTTTGTTGGTTTGTTGGTTTGTTGGTTTGTTGGTTTGTTGGTTTGTTGGTTTGTTGGCTTGTTGGTTTCTTGGTTTTTGGGTTTGTTGGTTTGTTGGTTTGTTGGTTTGTTCGTTTGTTATTTTGTTCGTTTGTTGGTTTGTTTGTTTGTTGGTTCGTTCGTTTGTTGGTTTGTTGGTTACTTGGTTTGTTGGTTTGTTCGTTTGTTCGTTTGTTGGTTTGTTCGTTTGTTGGTTTGTTGGTTTGTTGGTTTGTTGGTTTGTTGGTTTGTTGGTTTGTTGGTTTGTTGGTTTATTCGTTTGTTGGTTTGTTCGTTTGTTCGTTTGTTGGTTTGTTGGTTTGTTGGCTAGTTGGTTTGTTGGTTTGTTGGTTACTTGGTTTGTTGGTTTGTTAGTTTGTTGGTTTGTTGGCTTGTTGGTTTGTTAGTTTGTTGGTTTGTTGGTTTGTAGGTTTGTTGGTTTGTTGGTTTGTTGGCTTGTTGGTTTGTTGGTTTAATGGGTTCTTGGTTTGTTGGTTTGTTGGTTTGTTGGTTACTTGGTTTGTTGGTTTGTCGGTTTGTTGGTTTGTTTGTTTGTTGGTTTGCTCGTTTGTTGGTTTGTTGGTTTATTGGTTTGTTGGTTTGTTTGTTTGTTCGTTTGTTGGTTTGTTGGTTTGTTGGCTTGTTGGTTTGTTTGTTTATTGTTTTTTTGGTTTGTTGGTTTGTTTGTCTTTTCGTTTGTTGGTTTGTTGGTTTGTTGGTTTGTTGGTTTGTTAGTTTGTTGGTTTGTTGGTTTGTTGGCTTGTTGGTTTGTTGGCTTCTTGGTTTCTTGGTTTGTTGGTTAGTTGGTTTGTTGGTTTGTTGATTTATTCGTGTGTTGGTTTGTTCGTTTGTAGGTTTGTTTGTTTGTTGGTTTTGTTCGTTTGTTGGTTTGTTGGTTACTTGGTTTGTTGGTTTGTTGGTTTGTTGGTTTGTTGGTTTGTTGGTTTGTTTGTTTGTTCGTTTGTTGGCTTGTTGGTTTGTTGGCTTGTTGGTTTGTTGGTTTGTTGACTTGTTGGTTTGTTGGTTTGTTGGTTTGTTGGTTTGTTGGCTTGTTGGTTTGTTGGTTGTTTGGCTTGTTGGTTTGTTGGTTTGTTCGTTTGTTGGTTTGTTGGTTTGTTAATTTGTTCGTTTGTTTGTTTGTTCGTTTGTTCGTTTGTTGGTTTATTGGTTTGTTGGCTTGTTGGTTTCTTGGTTTGTTGGTTACTTGGTTTGTTGGTTTGTTGGTTTGTTGGCTTGTTGGTTTGTTGGTTTGTTGGTTTTTTGGTTTGTTGGTTTGTTGGTTTGTTTGTTTGTTCGTTTGTTGGTTTGTTGGTTTGTTGGTTTGTTGGTTTGTTGGTTTGTTGGTTTGTTGGTTTGTTTGTTTGTTGGCTTGTTGGTTTGTTGGTTTCTTGGTTTCTTGGTTTGTTGATTTGTTGGTTTGTTGGTTTGTTGGTTTGTTCGTTTGTTGGTTTGTTCGTTTGTTGGTTTGTTCGTTTGTTGGTTTGTTGGTTTGTTCGTTTGTTGGTTTGTTGGTTTGTTGGCTAGTTGGTTTGTTGGTTTATTGGGTACTTGGTTTGTTGGTTTGTTGGTTTGTTGGTTTGTTGGCCTGTTGGTTTGTTCGTTTGTTGGTTTGTTGGTTTGTTGGCTAGTTGGTTTGTTGGTTTGTTGGTTACTTGGTTTGTTGGTTTGTTGGTTTGTTGGTTTGTTGGCCTGTTGGTTTGTTAGTTTGTTGGTTTGTTGGTTTGGTGGTTTGTTGGTTTGTTGGTTTGTTTGTTTGTTGGCTTGTTGGTTTGTTGGTTTGTTGGTTTCTTGGTTTGTTGGTTTGTTGGTTTGTTGGTTACTTGGTTTGTTGGTTTGTTGGTTTTTGGTTTGTTTGTTTGTTGGTTTGTTCGTTTGTTGGTTTGTTGGTTTGTCGGTTTATTGGTTTGTTGGTTTGTTTGTTTGTTCGTTTGTTGGTTGTTGGTTTTTTGGCTTGTTGGTTTGTTTGTTTATTGGTTTTTTGGTTTGTAGATTTGTTGATTTGTTTGTTTGTTCGTTTGTTGGTTTGTTATTTTGTTGGTTTGTTGGTTTGTTGGCTTGTTGGTTTGTTGGCTTCTTGCTTTCTAGGTTTGTTGGTTTGTTGGTTTGTTGGTTTATTCGTTTGTTGGTTTGTTCGTTTGTTGGTTTGTTTGTTTGTTGGTTTGTTCGTTTGTTCGTTTGTTGGTTTGTTGGTTTGTTGGCTTGTTGGTTTGTTGGTTTTGTTGGTTACTTGGTTTGTTGATTTGTTGGTTTGTTGGTTTGTTGGCTTGTTGGTTTGTTGGTTTTTTGGTTTTTTGGTTTGTTGGTATGTTGGTTTGTTGGTTTGTTAGTTACTTGGTTTTTTGGTTTGTTGGTTTGTTGGTTTGTAGTTACTTGGTTTGTTGGTTTGTTGGTTTGTTGGTTTGTTTGTGTGTTGGTTTGTTCGTTTGTTGGTTTGTTGGTTTGTTGGTTTATTGGTTTGTTGGTTTGTTGGTTTGTTGGTTTGTTGGTTTGTTGGTTTGTTGGTTTGTTGGTTTGTTGGTTTGTTGGTTTGTTGGCTTGTTGGTTTCTTGGTTTTTTGGTTTGTTGGTTTGTTGGTTTGTTGGTTTGTTGGTTTATTCGTTTGTTGGTTTGTTCGTTTGTTGGTTTGTTTGTTTGTTGGTTTGTTCGTTTGTTCGTTTGTTGGTTTGTTGGTTTGTATGTTTGTTCGTTTGTTGGTTTGTTGGTTTGTTGGTTTGTTGGTTTGTTGGTTTGTTGGTTTGTTGGTTTGTTAGTTTGTTGGTTTGTTGGTTTGTTGGTTTGTTGGTTTGTTGGTTTGTTGGCTTGTTGGTTTCTTGGTTTTTGGGTTTGTTGGTTTGTTGGTTTGTTGGTTTGTTGGTTTGTTCGTTTGTTATTTTGTTCGTTTGTTGGTTTGTTTGTTTGTTGGTTCGTTCGTTTGTTGGTTTGTTGGTTACTTGGTTTGTTGATTTGTTGGTTTGTTGGTTTGTTGGCTTGTTGATTTGTTGGTTTGTTGGTTTGTTGGTTTATTGGTTTGTTGGTTTGTATGTTTGTTCGTTTGTTGGTTTGTTGGTTTGTTGGCTAGTTGGTTTGTTGGTTTATTGGGTACTTGGTTTGTTGGTTTGTTGGTTTGTTGGTTTGTTGGCCTGTTGGTTTGTTCGTTTGTTGGTTTGTTGGTTTGTTGGCTAGTTGGTTTGTTGGTTTGTTGGTTACTTGGTTTGTTGGTTTGTTGGTTTGTTGATTTGTTGGTTTATTCGTATGTTGGTTTGTTCGTTTGTTGGTTTGTTTGTTTGTTGGTTTTGTTCGTTTGTTGGTTTGTTGGTTACTTGGTTTGTTGGTTTGTTGGGTTGTTGGTTTGTTGGTTTGTTGGTTTGTTGGTTTGTTGGTTTGTTCGTTTGTTGGCTTGTTGGCTTGTTGGTTTGTTGGTTTGTTGGTTTGTTGGTTTGTTGGCTTGTTTATTTGTTCGTTTGTTGGTTTGTTGGTTTGTTGGCTTGTTGGTTTGTTGGCTTGTTGGTTTGTTGGTTTGTTGACTAGTTGGTTTGTTGGTTTGTTGGTTTGTTGGTTTGTTTGTTTGTTGGTTTGTTTGTTTGTTCGTTTGTTGGTTTGTTGGTTTGTTGGTTTGTTGGCTTGTTGGTTTGTTGGTTGTTTGGCTTGTTGGTTTGTTGGTTTGTTCGTTTGTTGGTTTGTTGGTTTGTTAATTTGTTCGTTTGTTTGTTTGTTCGTTTGTTCGTTTGTTGGTTTATTGGTTTGTTGGCTTGTTGGTTTCTTGGTTTGTTGGTTACTTGGTTTGTTGGTTTGTTGGTTTGTTGGCTTCTTGGTTTGTTGGTTTGTTGGTTTTTTGGTTTATTGTTTTTTTGGTTTGTTGGTTTGTTTGTTTTTTCGTTTGTTGGTTTGTTGGTTTGTTGGTTTGTTGGTTTGTTAGTTTGTTGGTTTGTTGCTTTGTTGGCTTGTTGGTTTGTTGGCTTCTTGGTTTCTTGGTTTGTTGGTTAGTTGGTTTGTTGGTTTGTTGGTTTATTCGTGTGTTGGTTTATTCGTTTGTTGGTTTGTTTGTTTGTTGGTTTTGTTCGTTTGTTGGTTTGTTGGTTACTTGGTTTGTTGGTTTGTTGGTTTGTTGGTTTGTTGGTTTGTTGGTTTGTTGGTTTGTTCGTTTGTTGGCTTGTTGGCTTGTTGGTTTGTTGGTTTGTTGGTTTGTTGGCTTGTTTGTTTGTTCGTTTGTTGGTTTGTTGGTTTGTTGGCTTGTTGGTTTGTTGGCTTGTTGGTTTGTTGGTTTGTTGACTTGTTGGTTTGTTGGTTTGTTGGTTTGTTGGTTTGTTTGTTTGTTGGTTTGTTTGTTTGTTCGTTTGTTGGTTTGTTGGTTTGTTAATTTGTTCGTTTGTTTGTTTGTTCGTTTGTTCGTTTGTTGGTTTATTGGTTTGTTGGCTTGTTGGTTTCTTGGTTTGTTGGTTACTTGGTTTGTTGGTTTGTTGGTTTGTTGGCTTGTTGGTTTGTTGGTTTGTTGGTTTTTTGGTTTTTTGGTTTGTTGGTTTGTTGGTTTGTTTGTTTGTTCGTTTGTTGGTTTGTTGGTTTGTTGGTTTGTTGGTTTGTTGGTTTGTTGGTTTGTTGGTTTGTTGGTTGGTTGGTTTGTTGGTTTGTTGTTTGTTGGTTTGTTGGCTTGTTGGTTTCTTGGTTTCTTGGTTTCTTGGTTTGTTGATTTGTTGGTTTGTTGGTTTGTTCGTTTGTTGGTTTGTTCGTTTGTTGGTTTGTTCGTTTGTTGGTTTGTTTGATTTTGTTGTTCGTTTGTTGGTTTGTTGGTTACTTGGTTTGTTGGTTTGTTTGTTTGTTCGTTTGTTCGTTTGTTGGTTTGTTCGTTTGTTGGTTTGTTGGTTTGTTGGCTAGTTGGTTTGTTGGTTTGTTGGCTACTTGGTTTGTTGGTTTGTTGGTTTGTTGGTTTGTTGGCCTGTTGGTTTGTTAGTTTGTTGGTTTGGTGGTTTGTTGGTTTGTTGGTTTGTTGGTTTGTTGGCTTGTTGGTTTGTTGGTTTAATGGTTTCTTGGTTTGTTGGTTTGTTGGTTTGTTGGTTTGTTGGTTACTTAATTTGTTGGTTTGTTTGTTTGTTGGTTTGTTCGTGTGTTGGTTTGTTGGTTTGTTGGTTTATTGGTTTGTTGGTTTGTTGGTTTGTTGGTTTGTTGGTTTGTTGGTTTGTTGGTTTGTTGGTTTGTTGGTATGTTGGTTTGTTGGTTTGTTGGTTTGTTGGCTTGTTGGTTTCTTGGTTTTTTGGTTTGTTGGTTTGTTGGTTTGTTGGTTTGTTGGTTTGTTGGTTTGTTGGTTTGTTGGTTTTTTGGTTTGTTGGTTTGTTGGTTTGTTGGTTTGTTAGTTTGTTGGTTTGTTGGCATGTTGGTTTGTTAGTTTGTTGGTTTGTTTGTTTGTAGGTTTGTTGGTTTGTTGGTTTGTTGGCTTGTTGGTTTGTTGGTTTAATGGGTTCTTGGTTTGTTGGTTTGTTGGTTTGTTGGTTACTTGGTTTGTTGGTTTGTCGCTTTGTTGGTTTGTTGGTTTATTGGTTTGTTGGTTTGTTTGTTTGTTCGTTTGTTGGTTTGTTGGTTTGTTGGCTTCTTGGTTTGTTGGTTTATTGTTTTTTTGGTTTGTTGGTTTGTTTGTTTTTTCGTTTGTTGGTTTGTTGGTTTGTTGGTTTGTTGGTTTGTTAGTTTGTTGGTTTGTTGCTTTGTTGGCTTGTTGGTTTGTTGGCTTCTTGGTTTCTTAGTTTGTTGGTTAGTTGGTTTGTTGGTTTGTTGGTTTATTCGTATGTTGGTTTGTTCGTTTGTTGGTTTGTTTGTTTGTTGGTTTTGTTCGTTTGTTGGTTTGTTGGTTACTTGGTTTGTTGGTTTGTTGGTTTGTTGGTTTGTTGGTTTGTTGGTTTGTTGGTTTGTTCGTTTGTTGGCTTGTTGGCTTGTTGGTTTGTTGGTTTGTTGGTTTGTTGGCTTGTTTGTTTGTTCGTTTGTTGGTTTGTTGGTTTGTTGGCTTGTTGGTTTGTTGGCTTGTTGGTTTGTTGGTTTGTTGACTTGTTGGTTTGTTGGTTTGTTGGTTTGTTGGTTTGTTTGTTTGTTGGTTTGTTTGTTTGTTCGTTTGTTGGTTTGTTGGTTTGTTGGTTTGTTGGCTTGTTGGTTTGTTGGTTGTTTGGCTTGTTGGTTTGTTGGTTTGTTCGTTTGTTGGTTTGTTGGTTTGTTAATTTGTTCGTTTGTTTGTTCGTTCGTTTGTTCGTTTGTTGGTTTGTTGGTTTGTTGGCTTCTTGGTTTGTTGGTTTGTTGGTTTGTTGGTTTTTTGGTTTGTTGGTTTGTTGGTTTGTTTGTTTGTTCGTTTGTTGGTTTGTTGGTTTGTTGGTTTGTTGGTTTGTTGGTTTGTTGGTTTGTTGGTTTGTTGGTTGGTTGGTTTGTTGGTTTGTTGGTTTGTTGGTTTGTTGGCTTGTTGGTTTGTTGGTTTCTTGGTTTCTCGGTTTGTTGATTTGTTGGTTTGTTGGTTTGTTGGTTTGTTCGTTTGTTAGTTTGTTCGTTTGTTGGTTTGTTCGTTTGTTGGTTTGTTTGATTTTGTTGTTCGTTTGTTGGTTTGTTGGTTACTTGGTTTGTTGGTTTGTTGGTTTGTTCGTTTGTTCGTTTGTTGGTTTGTTCGTTTGTTGGTTTGTTGGTTTGTTGGTTTGTTGGCTAGTTGGTTTGTTGGTTTGTTGGCTACTTGGTTTGTTGGTTTGTTAGTTTGTTGGTTTGTTGGCCTGTTGGTTTGTTAGTTTGTTGGTTTGGTGGTTTGTTGGTTTGTTGGTTTGTTGGTTTGTTGGCTTGTTGGTTTGTTGGTTTAATGGTTTCTTGGTTTGTTGGTTTGTTGGTTTGTTTGTTTGTTGGTTTGTTCGTGTGTTGGTTTGTTGGTTTGTTGGTTTATTGGTTTGTTGGTTTGTTGGTTTGTTGGTTTGTTGGTTTGTTGGTTTGTTGGTTTGTTGGTTTGTTGGTATAATGGTTTGTTGGTTTGTTGGTTTGTTGGCTTGTTGGTTTCTCGGTTTTTTGGTTTGTTGGTTTGTTGGTTTGTTGGTTTGTTGGTTTGTTGGTTTGTTGGTTTGTTGGTTTGTTGGTTTGTTGGTTTGTTGGTTTGTTGGTTTGTTGGTTTGTTGGTTTGTTGGTTTGTTGGTTTGTTGGTTGTTGGTTTGTTGGCTTGTTGGTTTCTTGGTTTTTTGGTTTGTTGGTTTGTTGGTTTGTAGTTACTTGGTTTGTTGGTTTGTTGGTTTGTTTGTTTGTTGGTTTGTTCGTTTGTTGGTTTGTTGGTTTGTTGGTTTATTGGTTTGTTGGTTTGTTGGTTTGTTGGTTTGTTGGTTTGTTAGTTTGTTGGTTTGTTGGTTTGTTGGTTTGTTGGTTTGTTGGTTTGTTGGCTTGTTGGTTTCTTTGTTTTTTGGTTTGTTGGTTTGTTGGTTTGTTGGTTTGTTGGTTTGTTGGTTTGGTGGTTTGTTGGTTTGTTGGTTTGTTGGTTTGTTGGTTTGTTGGTTTGTTGGTTTGTTGGTTTGTTGGTTTGTTGGCTTGTTGGTTTCTTGGTTTTTGGGTTTGTTGGTTTGTTGGTTTGTTGGTTTGTTCGTTTGTTATTTTGTTCGTTTGTTGGTTTGTTTGTTTGTTGGTTCGTTCGTTTGTTGGTTTGTTGGTTACTTGGTTTGTTGGTTTGTTCGTTTGTTCGTTTGTTGGTTTGTTCGTTTGTTGGTTTGTTGGTTTGTTGGTTTGTTGGTTTGTTGGTTTGTTGGTTTGTTGGTTTGTTGGTTTATTCGTTTGTTGGTTTGTTCGTTTGTTCGTTTGTTGGTTTGTTGGTTTGTTGGCTAGTTGGTTTGTTGGTTTGTTGGTTACTTGGTTTGTTGGTTTGTTAGTTTGTTGGTTTGTTGGCTTGTTGGTTTGTTAGTTTGTTGATTTGTTGGTTTGTAGGTTTGTTGGTTTGTTGGTTTGTTGGCTTGTTGGTTTGTTGGTTTAATGGGTTCTTGGTTTGTTGGTTTGTTGGTTTGTTGGTTACTTGGTTTGTTGGTTTGTCGGTTTGTTGGTTTGTTTGTTTGTTGGTTTGCTCGTTTGTTGGTTTGTTGGTTTATTGGTTTGTTGGTTTGTTTGTTTGTTCGTTTGTTGGTTTGTTGGTTTGTTGGCTTGTTGGTTTGTTTGTTTATTGTTTTTTTGGTTTGTTGGTTTGTTTGTCTTTTCGTTTGTTGGTTTGTTGGTTTGTTGGTTTGTTGGTTTGTTAGTTTGTTGGTTTGTTGGTTTGTTGGCTTGTTGGTTTGTTGGCTTCTTGGTTTCTTGGTTTGTTGGTTAGTTGGTTTGTTGGTTTGTTGATTTATTCGTGTGTTGGTTTGTTCGTTTGTAGGTTTGTTTGTTTGTTGGTTTTGTTCGTTTGTTGGTTTGTTGGTTACTTGGTTTGTTGGTTTGTTGGTTTGTTGGTTTGTTGGTTTGTTGGTTTGTTTGTTTGTTCGTTTGTTGGCTTGTTGGTTTGTTGGCTTGTTGGTTTGTTGGTTTGTTGACTTGTTGGTTTGTTGGTTTGTTGGTTTGTTGGTTTGTTGGCTTGTTGGTTTGTTGGTTGTTTGGCTTGTTGGTTTGTTGGTTTGTTCGTTTGTTGGTTTGTTGGTTTGTTAATTTGTTCGTTTGTTTGTTTGTTCGTTTGTTCGTTTGTTGGTTTATTGGTTTGTTGGCTTGTTGGTTTCTTGGTTTGTTGGTTACTTGGTTTGTTGGTTTGTTGGTTTGTTGGCTTGTTGGTTTGTTGGTTTGTTGGTTTTTTGGTTTGTTGGTTTGTTGGTTTGTTTGTTTGTTCGTTTGTTGGTTTGTTGGTTTGTTGGTTTGTTGGTTTGTTGGTTTGTTGGTTTGTTGGTTTGTTTGTTTGTTGGCTTGTTGGTTTGTTGGTTTCTTGGTTTCTTGGTTTGTTGATTTGTTGGTTTGTTGGTTTGTTGGTTTGTTCGTTTGTTGGTTTGTTCGTTTGTTGGTTTGTTCGTTTGTTGGTTTGTTGGTTTGTTCGTTTGTTGGTTTGTTGGTTTGTTGGCTAGTTGGTTTGTTGGTTTATTGGGTACTTGGTTTGTTGGTTTGTTGGTTTGTTGGTTTGTTGGCCTGTTGGTTTGTTCGTTTGTTGGTTTGTTGGTTTGTTGGCTAGTTGGTTTGTTGGTTTGTTGGTTACTTGGTTTGTTGGTTTGTTGGTTTGTTGGTTTGTTGGCCTGTTGGTTTGTTAGTTTGTTGGTTTGTTGGTTTGGTGGTTTGTTGGTTTGTTGGTTTGTTTGTTTGTTGGCTTGTTGGTTTGTTGGTTTGTTGGTTTCTTGGTTTGTTGGTTTGTTGGTTTGTTGGTTACTTGGTTTGTTGGTTTGTTGGTTTTTGGTTTGTTTGTTTGTTGGTTTGTTCGTTTGTTGGTTTGTTGGTTTGTCGGTTTATTGGTTTGTTGGTTTGTTTGTTTGTTCGTTTGTTGGTTGTTGGTTTTTTGGCTTGTTGGTTTGTTTGTTTATTGGTTTTTTGGTTTGTAGATTTGTTGATTTGTTTGTTTGTTCGTTTGTTGGTTTGTTATTTTGTTGGTTTGTTGGTTTGTTGGCTTGTTGGTTTGTTGGCTTCTTGCTTTCTAGGTTTGTTGGTTTGTTGGTTTGTTGGTTTATTCGTTTGTTGGTTTGTTCGTTTGTTGGTTTGTTTGTTTGTTGGTTTGTTCGTTTGTTCGTTTGTTGGTTTGTTGGTTTGTTGGCTTGTTGGTTTGTTGGTTTTGTTGGTTACTTGGTTTGTTGATTTGTTGGTTTGTTGGTTTGTTGGCTTGTTGGTTTGTTGGTTTTTTGGTTTTTTGGTTTGTTGGTATGTTGGTTTGTTGGTTTGTTAGTTACTTGGTTTTTTGGTTTGTTGGTTTGTTGGTTTGTAGTTACTTGGTTTGTTGGTTTGTTGGTTTGTTGGTTTGTTTGTGTGTTGGTTTGTTCGTTTGTTGGTTTGTTGGTTTGTTGGTTTATTGGTTTGTTGGTTTGTTGGTTTGTTGGTTTGTTGGTTTGTTGGTTTGTTGGTTTGTTGGTTTGTTGGTTTGTTGGTTTGTTGGCTTGTTGGTTTCTTGGTTTTTTGGTTTGTTGGTTTGTTGGTTTGTTGGTTTGTTGGTTTATTCGTTTGTTGGTTTGTTCGTTTGTTGGTTTGTTTGTTTGTTGGTTTGTTCGTTTGTTCGTTTGTTGGTTTGTTGGTTTGTATGTTTGTTCGTTTGTTGGTTTGTTGGTTTGTTGGTTTGTTGGTTTGTTGGTTTGTTGGTTTGTTGGTTTGTTAGTTTGTTGGTTTGTTGGTTTGTTGGTTTGTTGGTTTGTTGGTTTGTTGGCTTGTTGGTTTCTTGGTTTTTGGGTTTGTTGGTTTGTTGGTTTGTTGGTTTGTTGGTTTGTTCGTTTGTTATTTTGTTCGTTTGTTGGTTTGTTTGTTTGTTGGTTCGTTCGTTTGTTGGTTTGTTGGTTACTTGGTTTGTTGATTTGTTGGTTTGTTGGTTTGTTGGCTTGTTGATTTGTTGGTTTGTTGGTTTGTTGGTTTATTGGTTTGTTGGTTTGTTGGTTTGTTGGTTTGTTGGTTTGTTAGTTTGTTGGTTTGTTGGTTTGTTGGTTTGTTGGTTTGTTGGTTTGTTGGCTTGTTGGTTTCTTGGTTTTTGGGTTTGTTGGTTTGTTGGTTTGTTGGTTTGTTGGTTTGTTGGTTTGTTGGTTTGTTGGTTTGTTCGTTTGTTATTTTGTTCGTTTGTTGGTTTGTTTGTTTGTTGGTTCGTTCGTTTGTTGGTTTGTTGGTTACTTGGTTTGTTGGTTTGTTCGTTTGTTCGTTTGTTCGTTTGTTCGTTTGTTGGTTTGTTGGTTTGTTGGTTTGTTGGCTTGTTCGTTTGTTGGTTTGTTCGTTTGTTCGTTTGTTCGTTTGTTGGTTTGTTGGTTTGTTGGCTAGTTGGTTTGTTGGTTTGTTGGTTACTTGGTTTGTTGGTTTGTTAGTTTGTTGGTTTGTTGGTTTGTAGGTTTGTTGGTTTGTTGGTTTGTTTGCTTGTTGGTTTGTTGGTTTAAAGGGTTCTTGGTTTGTTGGTTTGTTGGTTTGTTGGTTACTTGGTTTGTTGGTTTGTTGGTTTGTTAGTTTGTTGGTTTGTTGGTTTGTTGGCTTGTTGGTTTGTTGGCTTCTTGGTTTCTTGGTTTGTTGGTTAGTTGGTTTGTTGGTTTGTTGGTTTATTCGTTTGTTGGTTTGTTCATTTGTTGGTTTGTTTGTTTGTTGGTTTTGTTCGTTTGTTGGTTTGTTGGTTACTTGGTTTGTTGGTTTGTTGGTTTGTTGGTTTGTTGGTTTGTTGGTTTGTTGGTTTGTTTGTTTGTTCGTTTGTTGGCTTGTTGGCTTGTTGGCTTGTTGGTTTGTTGGTTTGTTGGTTTGTTGGCTTGTTTATTTGTTCGTTTGTTGGTTTGTTGGTTTGTTGGCTTGTTGGTTTGTTGGCTTGTTGGTTGGTTGGTTTGTTGACTTGTTGGTTTGTTGGTTTGTTGGTTTGTTGGTTTGTTTGTTTGTTGGTTTGTTTGTTTGTTCGTTTGTTGGTTTGTTGGTTTGTTGGTTTGTTGGCTTGTTGGTTTGTTGGTTTGTTGGCTTGTTGGTTTGTTGGTTTGTTCGTTTGTTGGTTTGTTGGTTTGTTATTTTGTTCGTTTGTTTGTTTGTTCGTTTGTTCCTTTGTTGGTTTATTGGTTTGTTGGCTTGTTAGTTTCTTGGTTTGTTGGTTACTTGGTTTGTTGGTTTGTTGGTTTGTTGGTTTGTTGGCTTGTTGGTTTGTTGGTTTGTTGGTTTTTTGGTTTGTTGGTTTGTTGGTTTGTTTGTTTGTTCGTTTGTTGGTTTGTTGGTTTGTTGGTTTGTTGGTTTGTTGGTTTGTTGGTTTGTTGGTTTGTTGGTTTGTTGGTTTGTTGGCTTGTTGGTTTGTTGGTTTGTTGGTTTCTTGGTTTGTTGGTTTGTTGGTTTGTTCGTTTGTTGGTTTGTTGGTTACTTGGTTTGTTGGTTTGTTCGTTTGTTCGTTTGTTCGTTTGTTGGTTTGTTCGTTTGTTGGTTTGTTGGTTTGTTGGTTTGTTGGTTTGTTCGTTTGTTGGTTTGTTTGTTTGTTGGTTTGTTTGTTTGTTCGTTTGTTGGTTTGTTGGTTTGTTGGCTCGTTGGTTTGTTGGTTTGTTGGTTACTTGGTTTGTTGGTTTGTTAGTTTGTTGGTTTGTTGGCTTGTTGGTTTGTTAGTTTGTTGGTTTGTTGGTTTGTAGGTTTGTTGGTTTGTTGGTTTGTTTGCTTGTTGGTTTGTTGGTTTAATGGGTTCTTGGTTTGTTGGTTTGTTGGTTTGTTGGTTTGTTGGTTTGTTGGTTACTTGGTTTGTTGGTTTGTCAGTTTGTTGGTTTGTTTGTTTGTTGGTTTGCTCGTTTGTTGGTTTGTTGGTTTATTGGTTTGTTGGTTTGTTTGTTTGTTCGTTTGTTGGTTTGTTGGTTTGTTGGCTTGTTGGTTTGTTGGTTTATTGTTTTTTTGGTTTGTTGGTTTGTTTGTTTTTTCGTTTGTTGGTTTGTTGGTTTGTTGGTTTGTTAGTTTGTTGGTTTGTTGGTTTGTTGGATTGTTGGTTTGTTGGCTTCTTGGTTTCTTGGTTTGTTGGTTAGTTGGTTTGTTGGTTTGTTGGTTTATTCGTTTGTTGGTTTGTTCGTTTGTTGGTTTGTTTGTTTGTTGGTTTTGTTCGTTTGTTGGTTTGTTGGTTACTTGGTTTGTTGGTTTGTTGGTTTGTTGGTTTGTTGGTTTGTTTGTTTGTTCGTTTGTTGGCTTGTTGGCTTGTTGGCTTGTTGGTTTGTTGGTTTGTTGGTTTGTTGGCTTGTTTGTTTGTTCGTTTGTTGGTTTGTTGGTTTGTTGGCTTGTTGGTTTGGTAGCTTGTTGGTTTGTTGGTTTGTTGACTTGTTCGTTTGTTGGTTTGCTGGTTTGTTGGTTTGTTGGTTTGTTTGTTTGTTGGTTTGTTTGTTTGTTCGTTTGTTGGTTTGTTGGTTTGTTGGTTTGTTGGCTTGTTGGTTTGTTGGTTTGTTGGCTTGTTGGTTTGTTGGTTTGTTCGTTTGTTGGTTTGTTGGTTTGTTAATTTGTTCGTTTGTTTGTTTGTTCGTTTGTTCGTTTGTTGGTTTATTGGTTTGTTTGCTTGTTGGTTTCTTGGTTTGTTGGTTACTTGGTTTGTTGGTTTGTTGGTTTGTTGGCTTGTTGGTTTGTTGGTTTGTTGGTTTTTTGGTTTGTTGGTTTGTTGGTTTGTTTGTTTGTTCGTTTGTTGGTTTGTTGGTTTGTTGGTTTGTTGGTTTGTTGGTTTGTTGGTTTGTTGGTTTGTTGGTTTGTTGGTTTGTTGGTTTGTTGGTTTGTTGGTTTGTTGGTTTGTTGGTTTGTTGGCTTGTTGGTTTGTTGGTTTCTTGGTTTCTTGGTTTGTTGGTTTGTTGGTTTGTTCGTTTGTTGGTTTGTTCGTTTGTTGGTTTGTTCGTTTGTTGGTTAGTTTGATTGTGTTATTTGTTTGTTGGTTTGTTGGTTACTTGGTTTGTTGGTTTGTTGGTTTGTTCTATTGTTGGTTTGTTGGTTTGTTCGTTTGTTGGTTTGTTGGTTTGTTGGCTAGTTGGTTTGTTGGTTTGTTGGTTACTTGGTTTGTTGGTTTGTTGGTTTGTTGGTTTGTTGGTTTGTTGGCCTGTTGGTTTGTTAGTTTGTTGGTTTGTTGGTTTGTTGGTTTGTTGGTTTGTTGGTTTGTTGGTTTGTTGGTTACTTGGTTTTTTGGTTTGTTGGTTTGTTGGTTTGTTGGTTTGTTTGTTTGTTGGTTTGTTCGTTTGTTGGTTTGTTGGTTTGTTGGTTTATTGGTTTGTTGGTTTGTTTGTTTGTTCGTTTGTTGGTTTGTTGGTTTGTTGGCTTGTTGGTTTGTTGGTTTATTGGTTTTTTGGTTTGTTGATTTGTTGGTTTGTTTGTTTGTTCGTTTGTTGGTTTGTTGGTTTGTTGGTTTGTTGGTTTGTTGGTTTGTTAGTTTGTTGGTTTGTTGGTTTGTTGGCTTGTTGGTTTGTTGGCTTCTTGGTTTCTTGGTTTGTTGGTTTGTTGGTTTGTTGGTTTATTCGTTTGTTGGTTTGTTAGTTTGTTGGTTTGTTTGTTTGTTGGTTTGTTGGTTTGTTCGTTTGTTCGTTTGTTCGTTTGTTGGTTTGTTGGTTTGTTGGCTTGTTGGTTTGTTGGTTTCTTGGTTACTTGGTTTGTTGATTTGTTGGTTTGTTGGTTTGTTGGCTTGTTGGTTTGTTGGTTTTTTGGTGTGTTGGTTTGTTGGTTTGTTGGTTTGTTGGTATGTTGGTTTGTTGGTTTGTTAGTTACTTGGTTTGTTGGATTGTTTGTTTGTTGGTTTGTTGGTTTGTTGGTTTGTTGGTTTGTTGGTTTGTTGGTTTGTTGGTTTGTTGGTTTGTTGGTTTGTTGGTTTGTTGATTTGTTTGTTTGTTCGCTTGTAGATTTGTTGGTTTGTTGGCTCGTTGGTTTGTTGGTTTGTTGGCTTGTTGGTTTCCTGGTTTGTTGGTTACTTGGTTTGTACGTTTGTTGGTTTGTTGGCTTGTTGGTTTGTTGGTTTGTTGGTTTTTTGTTTTGTTGGTTTGTTGGTTTGTTGGTTTGTTGGTTTATTGGTTTGTTGGTTTGTTGGTTTGTTGGTTGTTGGTTTGTTGGTTTGTTGGTTTGTTCGTTTGTTGGTTTGTTCGTTTGTTCGTATGTTGGTTTGTTGGTTTGTTGGCTTGTTGGTTTGTTGGTTTGTTCGTTTGTTGGTTTGTTGGTTTGTTGGTTTGTTGGTTTGTTGGTTTGTTGGTTTGTTGGTTTATTGGTTTGTTGGTTTGTATGTTTGTTCGTTTGTTGGTTTGTTGGTTTGTTGGTTTGTTGGTTTGTTGGTTTGTTGGTTTGTTGGTTTGTTGGTTTGTTAGTTTGTTGGTTTGTTGGTTTGTTGGTTTGTTGGTTTGTTGGTTTGTTGGTTTGTTGGCTTGTTGGTTTGTTGGTTTGTTGGTTACTTGGTTTGTTGATTTGTTGGTTTGTTGGTTTGTTGGCTTGTTGGTTTGTTGGTTTTTTGGTTTGTTGGTTTGTTGGTTTGTTGGTTTGTTGGTATGTTGGTTTGTTGGTTTGTTAGTTACTTGGTTTGTTGGATTGTTTGTTTGTTGGTTTGTTGGCTTGTTGGTTTGTTGGTTTGTTGGCTTGTTGGTTTCTTGGTTTGTTGGTTACTTGGTTTGTACGTTTGTTGGTTTGTTGGCTTGTTGGTTTGTTGGTTTGTTGGTTTTTTGTTTTGTTGGTTTGTTGGTTTGTTGGTTTGTTGGTTTGTTGGTTTGTTGGTTTGTTAGTTTGTTGGTTTGTTGGTTTGTTGGCTTGTTGGTTTGTTGGCTTCTTGGTTTCTTGGTTTGTTGGTTTGTTGGTTTGTTGGCTTATTCGTTTGTTGGTCTGTTCGTTTGTTGGTTTGTTTGTTTGTTGGTTTGTTGGTTTGTTCGTTTGTTCGTTTGTTGGTTTGTTGGTTTGTTGGCTTGTTGGTTTGTTGGTTTCTTGGTTACTTGGTTTGTTGATTTGTTGGTTTGTTGGTTTGTTGGCTTGTTGGTTTGTTGGTTTTTTGGTTTGTTGGTTTGTTGGTTTGTTGGTTTGTTGGTATGTTGGTTTGTTGGTTTGTTAGTTACTTGGTTTGTTGGATTGTTTGTTTGTTGGTTTGTTGGTTTGTTGGTTTGTTGGTTTGTTGGTTTGTTGGTTTGTTGGTTTGTTGGTTTGTTGGTTTGTTGGTTTGTTGATTTGTTTGTTTGTTCGCTTGTAGATTTGTTGGTTTGTTGGCTTGTTGGTTTGTTGGTTTGTTGGCTTGTTGGTTTCTTGGTTTGTTGGTTACTTGGTTTGTACGTTTGTTGGTTTGTTGGCTTGTTGGTTTGTTGGTTTGTTGGTTTTTTGTTTTGTTGGTTTGTTGGTTTGTTGGTTTGTTGGTTTATTGGTTTGTTGGTTTGTTGGTTTGTTGGTTGTTGGTTTGTTGGTTTGTTGGTTTGTTCGTTTGTTGGTTTGTTCGTTTGTTCGTATGTTGGTTTGTTGGTTTGTTGGCTTGTTGGTTTGTTGGTTTGTTCGTTTGTTGGTTTGTTGGTTTGTTGGTTTGTTGGTTTATTGGTTTGTTGGTTTGTATGTTTGTTCGTTTGTTGGTTTGTTGGTTTGTTGGTTTGTTGGTTTGTTGGTTTGTTGGTTTGTTAGTTTGTTGGTTTGTTGGTTTGTTGGTTTGTTGGTTTGTTGGTTTGTTGGTTTGTTGGCTTGTTGGTTTGTTGGTTTGTTGGTTACTTGGTTTGTTGATTTGTTGGTTTGTTGGTTTGTTGGCTAGTTGGTTTGTTGGTTTTTTGGTTTGTTGGTTTGTTGGTTTGTTGGTTTGTTGGTATGTTGGTTTGTTGGTTTGTTAGTTACTTGGTTTGTTGGATTGTTTGTTTGTTGGTTTGTTGGCTTGTTGGTTTGTTGGTTTGTTGGCTTGTTGGTTTCTTGGTTTGTTGGTTACTTGGTTTGTACGTTTGTTGGTTTGTTGGCTTGTTGGTTTGTTGGTTTGTTGGTTTTTTGTTTTGTTGGTTTGTTGGTTTGTTGGTTTGTTGGTTTATTGGTTTGTTTGTTTGTTGGTTTGTTGGTTGTTGGTTTGTTGGTTTGTTGGTTTGTTCGTTTGTTGGTTTGTTCGTTTGTTCGTATGTTGGTTTGTTGGTTTGTTGGCTTGTTGGTTTGTTGGTTTGTTCGTTTGTTGGTTTGTTGGTTTGTTGGTTTGTTGGTTTGTTGGTTTGTTGGTTTGTTGGTTTATTGGTTTGTTGGTTTGTATGTTAGTTCGTTTGTTGGTTTGTTGGTTTGTTGGTTTGTTGGTTTGTTGGTTTGTTGGTTTGTTAGTTTGTTGGTTTGTTGGTTTGTTGGTTTGTTGGTTTGTTGGTTTGTTGGTTTGTTGGCTTGTTGGTTTGTTGGTTTGTTGGTTACTTGGTTTGTTGATTTGTTGGTTTGTTGGTTTGTTGGCTTGTTGGTTTGTTGGTTTTTTGGTTTGTTGGTTTGTTGGTTTGTTGGTTTGTTGGTATGTTGGTTTGTTGGTTTGTTAGTTACTTGGTTTGTTGGATTGTTTGTTTGTTGGTTTGTTGGTTTGTTGGTTTGTTGGTTTGTTGGTTTGTTGGTTTGTTGGTTTGTTGGTTTGTTGGTTTGTTGGTTTGTTGATTTGTTTGTTTGTTCGCTTGTAGATTTGTTGGTTTGTTGGCTTGTTGGTTTGTTGGTTTGTTGGCTTGTTGGTTTCTTGGTTTGTTGGTTACTTGGTTTGTACGTTTGTTGGTTTGTTGGCTTGTTGGTTTGTTGGTTTGTTGGTTTTTTGGTTTGTTGGTTTGTTGGTTTGTTGGTTTGTTGGTTTATTGGTTTGTTGGTTTGTTGGTTTGTAAGTTGTTGGTTTGTTGGTTTGTTGGTTTGTTCGTTTGTTGGTTTGTTCGTTTGTTCGTATGTTGGTTTGTTGGTTTGTTGGCTTGTTGGTTTGTTGGTTTGTTCGTTTGTTGGTTTGTTGGTTTGTTGGTTTGTTGGTTTGTTGGTTTGTTGGTTTGTTGGTTTATTGGTTTGTTGGTTTGTATGTTTGTTCGTTTGTTGGTTTGTTGGTTTATTGGTTTGTTGTATTGTTGGTTTGTTGGTTTGTTAGTTTGTTGGTTTGTTGGTTTGTTGGTTTGTTGGTTTGTTGGTTTGTTGGCTTGTTGGTTTCTTGGTTTTTGGGTTTGTTGGTTTGTTGGTTTGTTGGTTTGTTGGTTTGTTCGTTTGTTATTTTGTTCGTTTGTTGGTTTGTTTGTTTGTTGGTTCGTTCGTTTGTTGGTTTGTTGGTTACTTGGTTTGTTGGTTTGTTCGTTTGTTCGTTTGTTGGTTTGTTCGTTTGTTGGTTTGTTGGTTTGTTGGTTTGTTGGTTTGTTCGTTTGTTGGTTTGTTCGTTTGTTCGTTTGTTGGTTTGTTGGTTTGTTGGCTAGTTGGTTTGTTGGTTTGTTGGTTACTTGGTTTGTTGGTTTGTTAGTTTGTTGGTTTGTTGGCTTGTTGGTTTGTTAGTTTGTTGGTTTGTTGGTTTGTAGGTTTGTTGGTTTGTTGGTTTGTTTGCTTGTTGGTTTGTTGGTTTAATGGGTTCTTGGTTTGTTGGTTTGTTGGTTTGTTGGTTTGTTGGTTACTTGGTTTGTTGGTTTGTCGGTTTGTTGGTTTGTTTGTTTGTTGGTTTGCTCGTTTGTTGGTTTGTTGGTTTATTGGTTTGTTGGTTTGTTTGTTTGTCCGTTTGTTGGTTTGTTGGTTTGTTGGCTTGTTGGTTTGTTGGTTTATTGTTTTTTTGGTTTGTTGGTTGGTTTGTTTTTTCGTTTGTTGGTTTGTTGGTTTGTTGGTTTGTGGGTTTGTGGGTTTGTTGGTTTGTTAGTTTGTTGGTTTGTTGGTTTGTTGGCTTGTTGGTTTGTTGGCTTCTTGGTTTCTTGGTTTGTTGGTTAGTTGGTTTGTTGGTTTGTTGGTTTATTCGTTTGTTGGTTTGTTCGTTTGTTGGTTTGTTTGTTTGTTGGTTTTGTTCGTTTGTTGGTTTGTTGGTTACTTGGTTTGTTGGTTTGTTGGTTTGTTGGTTTGTTGGTTTGTTTGTTTGTTCGTTTGTTGGGTTGTTGGCTTGTTGGCTTGTTGGTTTGTTGGTTTGTTGGTTTGTTGGCTTGTTTGTTTGTTCGTTTGTTGGTTTGTTGGTTTGTTGGCTTGTTGGTTTGTTGGTTTGTTGGTTTGTTGGTTTGTTGGTTTGTTTGTTTGTTGGTTTGTTTGTTTGTTCGTTTGTTGGTTCGTTGGTTTGTTGGTTTGTTGGCTTGTTGGTTTGTTGGTTTGTTGGCTTGTTGGTTTGTTGGTTTGTTCGTTTATTGGTTTGTCGGTTTGTTAATTTGTTTGTTTGTTTGTTTGTTCGTTTGTTCGTTTGTTGGTTTATTGGTTTGTTGGCTTGTTGGTTTCTTGGTTTGTTGGTTACTTGGTTTGTTGGTTTGTAGGTTTGTTGGCTTGTTGGTTGGTTGGTTTGTTGGTTTTTTGGTTTGTTGGTTTGTTGGTTTGTTTGTTTGTTCGTTTGTTGGTTTGTTGGTTTGTTGGTTTGTTGGTTTGTTGGTTTGTTGGTTTGTTGGTTTGTTGGTTTGTTGGTTTGTTGGCTTGTTGGTTTGTTGGTTTCTTGGTTTCTTGGTTTGTTGGTTTGTTGGTTTGTTCGTTTGTTGGTTTGTTCGTTTGTTGGTTAGTTTGATTGTGTTGTTCGTTTGTTGGTTTGTTGGTTACTTGGTTTGTTGGTTTGTTGGTTTGTTCGTTTGTTGGTTTGTTGGTTTGTTCGTTTGTTGGTTTGTTGGTTTGTTAGCTAGTTGGTTTGTTGGTTTGTTGGTTACTTGGTTTGTTGGTTTGTTGGTTTGTTGGTTTGTTGGTTTGTTGGCCTGTTGGTTTGTTAGTTTGTTGGTTTGGTGGTTTGTTGGTTTGTTGGTTTGTTGGCTTGTTGGTTTGTTGGTTTAATGGTTTCTTGGTTTGTTGGTTTGTTGGTTTGTTGGTTACTTGGTTTTTTGGTTTGTTGGTTTGTTGGTTTGTTGGTTTGTTTGTTTGTTGGTTTGTTCGTTTGTTGGTTTGTTGGTTTGTTGGTTTATTGGTTTGTTGGTTTGTTTGTTTGTTCGTTTGTTGGTTTGTTGGTTTGTTGGCTTGTTGGTTTGTTGGTTTATTGGTTTTTTGGTTTGTTGATTTGTTGATTTGTTTGTTTGTTCGTTTGTTGGTTTGTTGGTTTGTTGGTTTGTTGGTTTGTTGGTTTGTTAGTTTGTTGGTTTGTTGGTTTGTTGGCTTGTTGGTTTGTTGGCTTCTTGGTTTCTTGGTTTGTTGGTTTGTTGGTGTGTTGGTTTATTCGTTTGTTGGTTTGTTCGTTTGTTGGTTTGTTTGTTTGTTGGTTTGTTTGTTTGTTCGTTTGTTGGTTTGTTTGTTTGTTGGCTTGTTGGTTTGTTGGTTTGTTGGTTACTTGGTTTGTTGATTTGTTGGTTTGTTGGTTTGTTGGCTTGTTGGTTTGTTGGTTTTTTGGTTTGCTGGTTTGTTGGTTTGTTGGTTTGTTGGTATGTTGGTTTGTTGGTTTGTTAGTTACTTGGTTTGTTGGATTGTTTGTTTGTTGGTTTGTTGGTTTGTTGGTTTGTTGGTTTGTTGGTTTGTTGGTTTGTTGGTTTGTTGGTTTGTTGGTTTGTTGATTTGTTTGTTTGTTCGCTTGTAGATTTGTTGGTTTGTTGGCTTGTTGGTTTGTTGGTTTGTTGGCTTGTTGGTTTCTTGGTTTGTTGGTTACTTGGTTTGTACGTTTGTTGGTTTGTTGGCTTGTTGGTTTGTTGGTTTGTTGGTTTTTTGGTTTGTTGGTTTGTTGGTTTGTTGGTTTGTTGGTTTATTGGTTTGTTGGTTTGTTGGTTTGTTGGTTTGTTGGTTTGTTGGTTTGTTGGTTTGTTGGTTTGTTCGTTTGTTGGTTTGTTCGTTTGTTCGTATGTTGGTTTGTTGGTTTGTTGGCTTGTTGGTTTGTTGGTTTGTTTGTTTGTTGGTTTGTTGGTTTGTTGGTTTGTTGGTTTGTTGGTTTGTTGGTTTGTTGGTTTGTTGGTTTGTTGGTTTGTTGGTTTGTTGGTTTGTTGTTTTGTTGGTTTGTTGGTTTGTTGGTTTGTTGGTTTATTGGCTTGTTGGTTTGTTAGTTTGTTGGTTTCTTGGTTTGTTGGTTTGTTGGTTTGTTGGTTTGTTGGTTACTTGATTTGCTGGTTTTTTGGTTTGTTGGTTTGTTGGTTTGTTTTTTTTGTTGGTTTGTTGGTTTCTTGGCTTGTTGGTTTGTTGGTTTGTTGGTTACTTGGTTTGTTGGCTTTTTGGTTTGTTGGTTTGTTTGTTTGTTGGTTTGTTCATTTGTTGGTTTGTTGGTTTGTTGGTTTATTGGTTTGTTGGTTTGTTTGTTTGTTCTTTTGTTGGTTTGTTGGTTTGTTGGCTTGTTGGTTTGTTGGTTTGTTCGTTTGTTGGTTTGTTGGTTTGTTCGTTTGTTGGTTTGTTAGTTTGTTGGCTAGTTGGTTTGTTGGTTTGTTGGTTACTTGATTTGTTGGTTTGTTGGTTTGTTGGTTTGTTGGCCTGTTGGTTTGTTAATTTGTTGGTTTGGTGGTTTGTTGGTTTGTTGGTTTGTTGGTTTGTTGGTTTGTTGGCTTGTTGGTTTGTTGGTTTAATGGTTTCTTGGTTTGTTGGTTTGTTGGTTTGTTGGTTACTTGGTTTGTTGGTTTGTTGGTTTGTTGGTTTGTTTGTTTGTTGGTTTGTTCGTTTGTTGGTTTGTTGGTTTGTTGGTTTATTGGTTTGTTGGTTTGTTGGTTTGTTCGTTTGTTGGTTTGTTGGTTTGTTGGCTTGTTGGTTTGTTGGTTTATTGGTTTTTTGGTTTGTTGATTTGTTGGTTTGTTTGTTTGTTCGTTTGTTGGTTTGTTGGTTTGTTGGTTTGTTGGTTTGTTGGTTTGTTAGTTTGTTGGTTTGTTGGTTTGTTGGCTTGTTGGTTTGTTGGCTTCTTGGTTTCTTGGTTTGTTGGTTTGTTGGTTTGTTGATTTATTCGTTTGTTGGTTTGTTCGTTTGTTTGTTTGTTGGTTTGTTCGTTTGTTCGTTTGTTGGTTTGTTGGTTTGTTGGCTTGTTGGTTTGTTGGTTTGTTGGTTATTTGGTTTGTAGATTTGTTGGTTTGTTGGTTTTTTGGCTTGTTGGTTTGTTGGTTTTTTGGTTTGTTGGTTTGTTTGTTTGTTGGTTTGTTCGTTTGTTGGTTTGTTGGTTTGTTGGTTAATTGGTTTGTTGGTTTGTTGGTTTGTTGGTTTGTTGGTTTGTTGGTTTGTTGGTTTGTTGGTTTGTTGGTTTGTTGGTTTGTTGGTTTGTTGGTTTGTTGGCTTGTTGGTTTCTTGGTTTTTTGATTTGTTGGTTTGTTGGTTTGTTGGTTTATTCGTTTGTTGGTTTGTTCGTTTGTTGGTTTGTTTCTTTGTTGGTTTGTTCGTTTGTTGGTTTGTTGGTTTGTTGGCTTGTTGGTTTGTTGGTTTGTTGGTTACTTGGTTTGTTGATTTGTTGGTTTGTTGGTTTGTTGGTTTGTTGGCTTGTTGGTTTCTTGGTTTTTTGGTTTGTTGGTTTGTTGGTTTGTTGGTTTGTGGGTTTGTTAGTTACTTGGTCTTTTGGTTTGTTGGTTTGTTGGTTTTTAGTTACTTGGTTTGTTGGTTTGTTGGTTTGTTGGTTTGTTTGTTTGTTGGTTTGTTCGTTTGTTGGTTTGTTGGTTTGTTGGTTAATTGGTTTGTTGGTTTGTTGGTTTGTTGGTTTGTTGGTTTGTTGGTTTGTTGGTTTGTTGGTTTGTTGGTTTGTTGGTTAATTGGTTTGTTGGTTTGTTGGTTTGTTGGTTTGTTGGTTTGTTGGTTTGTTGGTTTGTTGGTTTGTTGGTTTGTTGGTTTGTGGGTTTGTTAGTTACTTGGTCTTTTGGTTTGTTGGTTTGTTGGTTTTTAGTTACTTGGTTTGTTGGTTTGTTGGTTTGTTTGTTTGTTGGTTTGTTCGTTTGTTGGTTTGTTGGTTTGTTGGTTAATTGGTTTGTTGGTTTGTTGGTTTGTTGGTTTGTTGGTTTGTTGGTTTGTTGGTTTGTTGGTTTGTTGGTTTGTTGGTTTGTTGGTTTGTTGGTTTGTTGGCTTGTTGGTTTCTTGGTTTTTTGGTTTGTTGGTTTGTTGGTTTGTTGGTTTATTCGTTTGTTGGTTTGTTCGTTTGTTGGTTTGTTTCTTTGTTGGTTTGTTCGTTTGTTCGTTTGTTGGTTGGTTGGTTTGTTGGCTTGTTGGTTTGTTGGTTTGTTGGTTACTTGGTTTGTTGATTTGTTGGTTTGTTGGTTTGTTGGCTTGTTGATTTGTTGGTTTGTTGGTTTGTTGGTTTATTGGTTTGTTGGTTTGTATGTTTGTTCGTTTGTTGGTTTGTTGGTTTGTTGGTTTGTTGGTTTGTTGGTTTCTTGGGTTTTTGGTTTGTTGGTTTGTTGGTTTGTTGGTTTGTTGGTTTGTTGGTCTGTTGGCTTGTTGCTTTCTTGGTTTTTGGGTTTGTTGGTTTGTTGGTTTGTTCGTTTGTTATTTTGTTCGTTTGTTGGTTTGTTTGTTTGTTGGTTCGTTCGTTTGTTGGTTTGTTGGTTACTTGGTTTTTTGGTTTGTTCGTTTGTTCGTTTGTTGGTTTGTTCGTTTGTTGGTTTGTTGGTTTGTTGGTTTGTTGGTTTGTTCGTTTGTTGGTTTGTTCGTTTGTTCGTTTGTTGGTTTGTTGGTTTGTTGGCTAGTTGGTTTGTTGGTTTGTTGGTTACTTGGTTTGTTGGTTTGTTAGTTTGTTGGTTTGTTGGCTTGTTGGTTTGTTAGTTTGTTGGTTTGTTGGTTTGTAGGTTTGTTGGTTTGTTGGTTTGTTGGCTTGTTGGTTTGTTGGTTTAATGGATTCTTGGTTTGTTGGTTTGTTGGTTTGTTGGTTTGTTGGTTACTTGGTTTGTTGGTTTGTCGGTTTGTTGGTTTGTTTGTTTGTTGGTTTGCTCGTTTGTTGGTTTGTTGGTTTATTGGTTTGTTGGTTTGTTTGTTTGTTCGTTTGTTGGTTTGTTGGTTTGTTGGCTTGTTGGTTTGTTGGTTTATTGTTTTTTTGGTTTGTTGGTTTGTTTGTTTTTTTGTTTGTTGGTTTGTTGGTTTGTTGGTTTGTTGGTTTGTTAGTTTGTTGGTTTGTTGGTTTGTTGGCTTGTTGGTTTGTTGGCTTTGTGGTTTCTTGGTTTGTTGGTTAGTTGGTTTGTTGGTTTGTTGGTTTATTCGTTTGTTGGTTTGTTCGTTTGTTGGTTTGTTTGTTTTTTGGTTTTTTTCGTTTGTTGGTTTGTTGGTTACTTGGTTTGTTGGTTTGTTGGTTTGTTGGTTTTTTGGTTTGTTTGTTTGTTCGTTTGTTGGTTTGTTGGTTTGTTGGCTTGTTGGTTTGTTGGCTTGTTGGTTTGTTGGTTTGTTGACTTGTTGGTTTGTTGGTTTGTTGGTTTGAGGGTTTGTTTGTTTGTTGGTTTGTTTGTTTGTTCGTTTGTTGGTTTGTTGGTTTGTTGGTTTGTTGGCTTGTTGGTTTGTTGGTTTGTTGGCTTGTTGGTTTGTTGGTTTGTTCGTTTGTTGGTTTGTTGGTTTGTTAATTTGTTCGTTTGTTTGTTTGTTCGTTTGTTCGTTTGTTGGTTTATTGGTTTTTTGGCTTGTTGGTTTCTTGGTTTGTTGGTTACTTGGTTTGTTGGTTTGTTGGTTTGTTGGTTTGTTGGCTTGTTGGTTTGTTGGTTTTTTGGTTTTTTTGGTTGTTGGTTTGTTGGTTTGTTTGTTTGTTCGTGTGTTGGTTTGTTGGTTTGTTGGTTTGTTGGTTTGTTGGTTTGTTGGTTTGTTGGTTTGTTGGTTTGTTGGTTTGTTGGTTTGTTGGTTTGTTGGTTTGTTGGTTTGTTGGCTTGTTGGTTTGTTGGTTTCTTAGTTTCTTGGTTTGTTGATTTGTTGGTTTGTTGGTTTGTTGGTTTGTTTGTTTGTTGGTTTGTTCGTTTGTTGGTTTGTTCGTTTGTTGGTTAGTTTGATTGTGTTGTTCGTTTGTTGGTTTGTTGGTTACTTGGTTTGTTAGTTTGTTAGTTTGTTCGTTTGTTGGTTTGTTGGTTTGTTCGTTTGTTGGTTTGTTGGTTTGTTGGATAGTTGGTTTGTTGGTTTGTTGGTTACTTGGTTTGTTGGTTTGTTGGCCTGTTGGTTTGTTAGTTTGTTGGTTTGGTGGTTTGTTGGTTTGTTGGTTTGTTGGTTTGTTGGTTTGTTGGCTTGTTGGTTTGTTGGTTTAATGGTTTCTTGGTTTGTTGGTTTGTTGGTTTGTTGGTTACTTGGTTTGTTGGTTTGTTGGTTTGTTGGTTTGCTTGTTTGTTGGTTTGTTCGTTTGTTGGTTTGTTGGTTTGTTGGTTTATAGGTTTGTTGGTTTGTTTGTTTGTTCGTTTGTTGGTTTGTTGGTTTGTTGGCTTGTTGGTTTGTTGGTTTATTGGTTTTTTGGTTTGTTGATTTGTTGGTTTGTTTGTTTGTTCGTTTGTTGGTTTGTTGGTTTGTTGGTTTGTTGGTTTGTTGGTTTGTTGGTTTGTTGGTTTGTTGGCTTGTTGGTTTGTTGGCTTCTTGGTTTCTTGGTTTGTTTGTTTGTTGGTTTGTTGGTTTATTCGTTTGTTGGTTTGTTCGTTTGTTGGTTTGTTTGTTTGTTGGTTTGTTCGTTTGTTCGTTTGTTGGTTTGTTGGTTTGTTGGCTTGTTGGTTTGTTGGTTTGTTGGTTACTTGGTTTGTTGATTTGTTGGTTTGTTGGTTTGTTAGCTTGTTGGTTTGTTGGTTTTTTGGTTTGTTGGTTTGCTGGTTTGTTGGTTTGTTGGTATGTTGGTTTGTTGGTTTGTTAGTTACTTGGTTTGTTGGTTTGTTTGTTTGTTGGTTTGTTGGTTTGTTGGTTTGTTGGTTTGTTGGTTTCTTGGTTTGTTGGTTTGTTGGTTTGTTGATTTGTTTGTTTGTTCGCTTTTAGATTTGTTGGTTTGTTGGCTTGTTGGTTTGTTGGTTTGTTGGTTTGTTGGCTTGTTGGTTTCTTGGTTGGTTGGTTACTTAGTTTGTACGTTTGTTGGTTTGTTGGCTTGTTGGTTTGTTGGTTTGTTGGTTTTTTGGTTTGTTGGTTTGTTGGTTTGTTGGTTTGTTGGTTTATTGGTTTGTTGGTTTGTTGGTTTGTTGGTTTGTGGGTTTGTTGGTTTGTTCGTTTGTTGGTTTGTTCGTTTGTTCGTATGTTGGTTTGTTGGTTTGTTGGCTTGTTGGTTTGTTGGTTTGTTCGTTTGTTGGTTTGTTGGTTTGTTGGTTTGTTGGTTTGTTGGTTTGTGGGTGTGTGGGTTTGTTGGTTTGTTGGTTTGTTGGTTTGTTGGTTTGTTGTTTCGTTGGTTTGTTGGTTTGTTGGTTTGTTGGTTTGTTGGTTTGTTGGTTTGTTGGTTTGTTAGTTTGTTGGTTTCTTGGTTTGTTGGTTTGTTGGTTTGTTGGTTTGTTGGTTACTTGGTTTGTTGGTTTTTTGGTTTGTTGGTTTGTTGGTTTGTTTTTTTTGTTGGTTTGTTGGTTTCTTGGCTTGTTGGTTTGTTGGTTTGTTGGTTTGTTGGTTTGTTGGTTTGTTGGTTTGTTGGTTACTTGGTTTGTTGGTTTTTTAATTTGTTGGTTTGTTTGTTTGTTGGTTTGTTCATTTGTTGGTTTGTTGGTTTGTTGGTTTATTGGTTTGTTGGTTTGTTTGTTTGTTCTTTTGTTGGTTTGTTGGTTTGTTGGCTTGTTGGTTTGTTGGTTTATTCGTTTTTTGGTTTGTTGGTTTGTTGGTTTGTTTGTTTGTTCGTTTGTTGGTTTGTTGGTTTGTTGGTTTGTTGGTTTGTTAGTTTGTTGGTTTGTTGATTTGTTGGCTTGTTGGTTTGTTGGCTTCTTGATTTCTTGGTTTGTTGGTTTGTTGTTTTGTTGGTTTATTCGTTTGTTGGTTTGTTGGTTTGTTGGCTTGTTGGTTTGTTGGTTTGTTGGCTTGTTGGTTTGTTGGTTTATTCGTTTGTTGGTTTGTTGGTTTGTTAGTTTGTTCGTGTGTTTGTTTGTTCGTTGGTTCGTTTGTTGGTTTGTTGGTTTGTTGGTTTGTTGGCTTGTTGGTTTGTTGGTTTGTTGGTTACTTGGTTTGTTGATTTGTTGGTTTGTTGGTTTGTTTTCTTGTTGGTTCGTTGGTTTCTTGGTTTGTTGTTTTGTTGGTTTTTTGGTTTGTTGGTTTGTTGGTTTGTTGGTTTGTTGGTTTGTTGGTTTGGTGGTTTGTTTGTTTGTTCGCTTGTAGATTTGTTGGTTTGTTAGCTTGTTAGTTTGTTGGTTTGTTGTCTTGTTGGTTTCTTGGTTTGTTGGTTACTTGGTTTGTTGGTTTGTTGGTTTGTTGGTTTGTTGGCTTGTTGGTTTGTTGGTTTGTTGTTTTTTTTGGTTTGTTGGTTTGTTGGTTTGTTTGTTTGTTCGTTTGTTGGTTTGTTGGTTTGTTGGTTTGTTGGTTTGTTGGTTTGTTGGTTTGTTGGTTTGTTGGTTTGTTGGTTTGTTGGCTTGTTGGTTTGTTGGTTTCTTGGTTTGTCGGTTTGTTGGTTTGTTGATTTTGTGGTTTGTTCGTTTGTTGGTTTGTTCGTTTGTTGGCTTGTTTGTTTGTTGGTTTGTCCGTTTGTTTGTTTGTTGGTTACTTGGTTTGTTGGTTTGTTGGTTTGTTGGTTTGTTTGTTTGTTCGTTTGTTGGTTTGTTGGTTTGTTAGCTTGCTGGTTTGTTGGTTTGTTGGCTTTTTGGTTTGTTGGTTTGTTCGTTTGTTGGTTTGTTGGTTTGTTGGTTTGTTGGTTTGTTCGTTTGTTGGTTTGTTCGTTTGTTCGTTTGTTGGTTTGTTGGTTTGTTGGCTTGTTTGTTTGTTGGTTTGTTGGTTACTTGGTTTCTTGGTTTGTTGGTTTGTTGGTTTGTTGGTTTGTTGGTTTGTTTGTTTGTTGGTTACTTGGTTTGTTGGTTTGTGGGTTGGTTGGTTTGTTTGTTTGTTCGTTTGTAGGTTTGTTGGTTTGTTGGCTTGTTGGTTTGTTGGTTTGTTGGCTTGTTGGTTTGTTGGTTTGTTAGTTTGTTGGTTTGTTTGTTTGTTCGTTTGTTGGCTTGTTGGTTTGTTGGTTTGTTGGCTTGTTGGTTTGTTGGTTTGTTGGTTTGTTGGTTTGTTGGTTTGTTGGTTTGTTGGTTTGTTGGTTTGTTCGTTTGTTCGTTTGCTGGTTTATTGGTTTGTTGGCTTGTTGGTGTGTTGGTTTGTTGGTTACTTGGTTTGTTGGTTTGTTGGCTTGTTGGTTCGTTGGTTTGTTGGTTTTTTGGTTTGTTGGTTTGTTGGTTTGTTTGTTTGTTAGTTTGTTGGTTTGTTGGTTTGTTAGTTTGTTGGTTTGTTGGTTTGTTCGTTTGTTGGTTTGTTGGCTTGTTGGTTTGTTGGTTTGTAGGTTTCTTGGTTTGTTGGTTTCTCGGTTTGTTGGTTTGTTGGTTTGTTGGTATGTTCGTTTGTTGGTTTGTTCGTTTGTTGAATTGTTTGTTTGTTGGGATGATCGTTTGTTGGTTTGTTGGTTACTTGGTTTGTTGGTTTGTTGGTTTGTTGGTTTGTTTGTTTGTTCGTTTGTTGGTTTGTTGGTTTGTTGGCTTGTTGATTTGTTGGTTTGTTGGCTTGTTGGTTTGTTAGTTTGTTGAATTGTTCGTTTGTTGGTTTGTTTGCTTGTTGGTTTGTTGGTTTGTTGGTTAATTGGTTTGTTGGTTTGTTGGTTTGTTGGTTTGTTGGCTTGTTGGTTTATTGGTTTATTGGTTTTTTGGTTTGTTGGTTTGCTGGTTTGTTGGTTTGTTGGTTTGTTGGCTGTTGGTTTGTTGGTTTGTTGGTTTCTTGGTTTGTTGGTTTGTTGGTTTGTTTATTTATTGGTTTGTTCCTGTGTTGGTTTGTTGGTTTGTTGGTTTGTTTGGTTTGTTGGTTTGTTGCTTTGTTTGTTTGTTCGTTTGTTGGTTTGTTGGTTTGTTGGCTTGTTGGTTTGTTGGTTTGTTGGCTTGTTGGTTTGTTTGTTTGTTGGTTTGTTGGTTTGTTTGTTTGTTCGTTTGTTGGTTTGTTGGTTTGTCGACTTGTTGGTTTGTTGGCTTGTTGGTTTGTTGGTTTTTTCGTTTGTTTGTTTGTTGATTTGTTGGTTACTTGGTTTGTTTGTTTGTTGGCTTGTTGGTTCGTTGGTTTGTTGGTTTTTTGGTTTGTTGGTTTGTTGGTTTGTTGGTTTGTTTGTTTGTTCTTTTGTTGGTTTGTTGGCTTGTTGGTTTGTTGGTTTGTAGGTTTCTTGGTTTGTTGGTTTGTTGGTTTGTTGGTATGTTCGTTTGTTGGTTTGTTCGTTTGTTGAATTGTTTGTTTGTTGGGATGATCGTTTGTTGGTTTGTTGGTTACTTGGTTTGTTGGTTTGTTGGTTTGTTGGTTTGTTTGTTTGTTCGTTTGTTGGTTTGTTGGTTTGTTCGCTTGTTGGTTTGTTGGTTTGTTGGCTTGTTGGTTTGTTTGTTTGTTCGTTTGTTGGTTTGTTGGTTTGTTGGCTTGTTGGTTTGTTGGTTTGTTGGCTTGTTGGTTTGTTTGTTTGTTGGTTTGTTGGTTTGTTGGTTTGTTTGTTTGTTCGTTTGTTGGTTTGTTGGTTTGTCGGCTTGTTGGTTTGTTGGTTTTTTCGTTTGTTGGTTTGTTGGTTTGTTCGTTTGTTGGTTTGTTTGTTTGTTCGTTTGGTGGTTTATTGGTTTGTTGGCTTGTTGGTTTGTTGGTTTTTTGGTTACTTGGTTTGTTGGTTTGTTCTCTTGTTGGTTTGTTGGCTTGTTGGTTTTTTGGTTTGTTGGTTTGTTGGTTTGTTGGTTTGTTGGTTACTTGCTTTGTTGGTTTGTTGGTTTGTTGGCTTGTTGGTTTGTTGGTTTGTTGGTTTGTTGGTTTGTTGGTTTGTTGGTTACTTGCTTTGTTGGTTTGTTGGTTTGTTGGCTTGTTGGTTTGTTGGTTTGTTGGTTTGTTCGTTTGTTGGTTTGTTGGTTTGTTGGTGTGTTCTTTTGTTGGTTTGCTCGTTTGTTCGTTTGTTGGTTTGTTGGTTTGTTGGCTTGTTGGTTTGTTGGTTTGTTGGTTACTTGCTTTGTTGGTTTGTTGGTTTGTTGGCTTGTTGGTTTGTTGGTTTGTTGGTTTGTTGGTTTGTTGGTTTGTTGGTTTGTTGATTTGTTGGTTTGTTGGTTTGTTGGTTTGTTGGTTTGTTGGCTTGTTGGTTTGTTGGTTTGTTGGTTTGTTGGTTTGTTGGTTTGTTGGTTTGTTGGTTTGTTGGTTACTTGGTTTGTTGGTTTTTGGTTTGTTGGTTTGTTGGTTTGTTCGTTTGTTGATTTGTTGGTTTGTGGGTTTGTTGGTATGTTGGTTTGTTGGCTTGTTGGTTTGTTGGTTTGCTGGTTACTTGGTTTGTTGGTTTTATGGCTTGTTGGTTTGTTGGTTTGGTGGTTTTTTGGTTTGTTGGTTTGTTGGTTTGTTTGTTTGTTCGTTTGTTGGTTTGTTGGTTTGTTGGTTTGTTGGTTTGTTGGTTTGTTGGTTTGTTGGTTTGTTGGTTTGTTGGTTTGTTGGTTTGTTGGCTTGTTGGTTTGTTGGTTTCTTGGTTTCTTGGTTTCTTGGTTTGTTGGTTTGTCGGTTTGTTGGTTTGTTCGTTTGTTGGTTTGTTCGTTTGTTGGCTTTTTTGTTTGTTGGTTTGTTCGTTTGTTGGTTTGTTGGTTACTTGGTTTGTTGGTTTGTTGGTTTGCTTGTTTGTTCGTTTGTTGGTTTGTTGGTTTGTTGGATTGTTTGCTTGTTGGTTTGTTGGTTTGTTCGTTTATTGGTTTGTTGGTTTGTTGGTTTGTTCGTTTGTTCGTTTGTTGGTTTGTTGGTTTGCTGGCTTGTTGGTTTATTGGATTGTTGGTTTATTGGCTTGTTGGCTTGTTGGTTTGTTGGTTTGTTGGTTTGTTGGTTTGTTGGTTTGTTGGTTTGTTGGTTTGTTTGTTTGGTTGTTTGTTGGTTTGTTCGTTTCTTGGTTTGTTGATTTGTTGGTTTGTTGGTTTGTTGGCTTGTTGGTTTGTTGGTTTGTTGGTTTGTTGGTTTGTTGGTTTGTTGATTTGTTGGTTTGTTGGTTTGTTCGTTTGTTGGTTTGTTCGTTTGTTGGTTTGTTTGTTTGTTGGTTTGTTGGTTTGTTGGTTTGTTGGCTTGTTGGTTTGTTGGTGTGTTGGTTTCTTGGTTTGTTGGTTTGTTGTCTTGTTGGTTTGTTGGTTTGTTGGTTTTTTAGTTTGTTGGCTTGTTGGTTTGTTGGTTTGTTGGTTTGTTGGCTTGTTGGTTTGTTGGTTTGTTGGTTTGTTCGTTTGTTGGTTTGTTTGCTTGTTGGTTTATTGGTTTGTTGGTTAATTGGTTTGTTGGTTTGTTGGTTTGTTGGCTTGTTGGTTTGTTGGTTTATTGGTTTCTTGGTTTGTTGGTTTGTTGGTTTGTTGGCTTGTTGGTTTGTTGGTTTGTTGGTTTGTTGGTTTGTTCGTTTGTTGGTTTGTTGGTTTGTTGGTTTGTTGGTTTGTTGGTTTGTTGGTTTGTTCGTTTGTTGGTTTGTTTGCTTGTTGGTTTGTTGGTTTGTTCGTTTGTTGGTTTGTTTGTTTGTTGGTTTGTTGGTTTGTTGGTTTGTTGGTTTGTTGGTTTGTTGGTTTGTTGGTTTGTTGGCTTGTTGGTTTGTTGGTGTGTTGGTTTCTTGGTTTGTTGGTTTGTTGTCTTATTGGTTTGTTGGTTTGTTGGTTTTTTAGTTTGTTGGCTTGTTGGTTTGTTGGTTTGTTGGCTTGTTGGTTTGTTGGTTTGTTGGTTTGTTCGTTTGTTGGTTTGTTTGCTTGTTGGTTTGTTGGTTTGTTGGTTAATTGGTTTGTTGGTTTGTTGGCTGTTGGTTTGTTGGTTTGTTGGTTTCTTGGTTTGTTGGTTTGTTGGTTTGTTGGTTTGTTTATTTGTTGGTTTGTTCCTGTGTTGGTTTGTTGGTTTGTTTTGTTTGTTGGTTTGTTGCTTTGTTTGTGTGTTCGTTTGTTGGTTTGTTGGTTTGTTGGCTTGTTGGTTGGTTGGTTTGTTGGTTTGTTGGTTTGTTGGTTTGTTGGTTTGTCGGTTTGTTTGTTTGGTTGTTGTTGGTTTGTTCGTTTCTTGGTTTGTTGATTTGTTGGTTTGTTGGTTTGTTGGCTTGTTGGTTTGTTGGTTTGTTGGTTTGTTGGTTTGTTGGTTTGTTGGTTTGTTGATTTGTTGGTTTGTTGGTTTGTTCGTTTGTTGGTTTGTTCGTTTGTTGGTTTGTTTGTTTGTTGGTTTGTTGGTTTGTTGGTTTGTTGGTTTGTTGGTTTGTTGGTTTGTTGGTTTGTTGGCTTGTTGGTTTGTTGGTGTGTTGGTTTCTTGGTTTGTTGGTTTGTTGTCTTGTTGGTTTGTTGTTTTGTTGGTTTTTTAGTTTGTTGGCTTGTTGGTTTGTTGGTTTGTTGGCTTGTTGGTTTGTTGGTTTGTTGGTTTGTTCGTTTGTTAATTTGTTTGCTTGTTGGTTTGTTGGTTTGTTGGTTAATTGGTTTGTTGGTTTGTTGGTTTGTTGGCTTGTTGGTTTGTTGGTTTATTGGTTTCTTGGTTTGTTGGTTTGTTGGTTTGTTGGCTTGTTGGTTTGTTGGTTTGTTGGTTTGTTCGTTTGTTGGTTTGTTGGTTTGTTGGTTTGTTGGTTTGTTCGTTTGTTGGTTTGTTTGCTTGTTGGTTTGTTGGTTTGTTCGTTTGTTGGTTTGTTTGTTTGTTGGTTTGTTGGTTTGTTGGTTTGTTGGTTTGTTGGTTTGTTGGCTTGTTGGTTTGTTGGTGTGTTGGTTTCTTGGTTTGTTGGTTTGTTGTCTTGTTGGTTTGTTGGTTTGTTGGTTTTTTAGTTTGTTGGCTTGTTGGTTTGTTGGTTTGTTGGCTTGTTGGTTTGTTGGTTTGTTGGTTTGTTCGTTTGTTGGTTTGTTTGCTTGTTGGTTTGTTGGTTTGTTGGTTAATTGGTTTGTTGGTTTGTTGGCTGTTGGTTTGTTGGTTTGTTGGTTTCATGGTTTGTTGGTTTGTTGGTTTGTTTATTTGTTGGTTTGTTCCTGTGTTGGTTGGTTGGTTTGTTTGGTTTGTTGGTTTGTTGCTTTGTTTGTTTGTTCGTTTGTTGGTTTGTTGGTTTGTTGGCTTGTTGGTTTGTTGGTTTGTTGGCTTGTTGGTTTGTTGGTTTGTTCGTTTGTTGGTTTGTTGATTTGTTGGTTTGTTGGTTTGTTCGTTTGTTGGTTTGCTCGTTTGTTGGTTTGTTTGTTTGTTGGTTTGTTGGTTTGTTGGTTTGTTGGTTTGTTTATTTGTTGGCTTGTTGGTTTGTTGGTGTGTTGGTTTCTTGGTTTGTTGGTTTGTTGTCTTGTTGGTTTGTTGGTTTGTTGGTTTTTTAGTTTGTTGGCTTGTTGGTTTGTTGGTTTGTTGGCTTGTTGGTTTGTTGGTTTGTTGGTTTGTTCGTTTGTTGGTTTGTTTGCTTGTTGGTTTGTTGGTTTGTTGGTTAATTGGTTTGTTGGTTTGTTGGTTTGTTGGCTTGTTGGTTTGTTAGTTTATTGGTTTCTTGGTTTGTTGGTTTGTTGGTTTGTTGGCTTGTTGGTTTGTTGGTTTGTTGGTTTGTTCGTTTGTTGGTTTGTTGGTTTGTTGGTTTGTTGGTTTGTTCGTTTGTTGGTTTGTTTGCTTGTTGGTTTGTTGGTTTGTTCGTTTGTTGGTTTGTTTGTTTGTTGGTTTGTTGGTTTGTCGGTTTGTTGGTTTGTTGGTTTGTTGGCTTGTTGGTTTGTTGGTGTGTTGGTTTCTTGGTTTGTTGGTTTGTTGTCTTGTTGGTTTGTTGGTTTGTTGGTTTTTTAGTTTGTTGGCTTGTTGGTTTGTTAGTTTGTTGGCTTGTTGGTTTGTTGGTTTGTTGGTTTGTTCGTTTGTTGGTCTGTTTGCTTGTTGGTTTGTTGGTTTGTTGGCTGTTGGTTTGTTGGTTTGTTGGTTTGTTGGTTTGTTGGTTTGTTGGTTTGTTGGTTTGTTTATTTGTTGGTTTGTTCCTGTGTTGGTTTGTTGGTTTGTTTGGTTTGTTGGTTTGTTGCTTTGTTTGTTTGTTCGTTTGTTGGTTTGTTGGTTTGTTGGCTTCTTGGTTTGTTGGTTTGTTGGCTTGTTGGTTTGTTTGTTTGTTGGTTTGTTGGTTTGTTTGTTTGTTCGTTTGTTGGTTTGTTGGTTTGTCGGCTTGTTGGTTTGTTGGTTTGTTGGCTTGTTGGTTTGTTGGTTTTTTCGTTTGTTGGTTTGTTGGTTTGTTCGTTTGTTGGTTTGTTTGTTTGTTCGTTTGTTGGTTTATTGGTTTGTTGGCTTGTTGGTTTGTTGGTTTTTTGGTTAATTGGTTTGTTGGTTTGTTGGTTTGTTGGCTTGTTGGTTTGTTGGTTTATTGGTTTCTTGGTTTGTTGGTTTGTTGGTTTGTTGGCTTGTTGGTTTGTTGGTTTGTTGGTTTGTTGGTTTGTTCGTTTGTTGGCTTGTTGGTTTGTTGGTTTGTTGGTTTGTTCGTTTGTTGGTTTGTTTGCTTGTTGGTTTGTTGGTTTGTTCGTTTGTTGGTTTGTTTGTTTGTTGGTTTGTTGGTTTGTTGGTTTGTTGGTTTGTTGGTTTGTTGGTTTGTTGGTTTGTTGGCTTGTTGGTTTGTTGGTGTGTTGGTTTCTTGGTTTGTTGGTTTGTTGTCTTATTGGTTTGTTGGTTTGTTGGTTTTTTAGTTTGTTGGCTTGTTGGTTTGTTGGTTTGTTGGCTTGTTGGTTTGTTGGTTTGTTGGTTTGTTCGTTTGTTGGTTTGTTTGCTTGTTGGTTTGTTGGTTTGTTGGTTAATTGGTTTGTTGGTTTGTTGGCTGTTGGTTTGTTGGTTTGTTGGTTTCTTGGTTTGTTGGTTTGTTGGTTTGTTGGTTTGTTTATTTGTTGGTTTGTTCCTGTGTTGGTTTGTTGGTTTGTTTTGTTTGTTGGTTTGTTGCTTTGTTTGTGTGTTCGTTTGTTGGTTTGTTGGTTTGTTGGCTTGTTGGTTGGTTGGTTTGTTGGTTTGTTGGTTTGTTGGTTTGTTGGTTTGTCGGTTTGTTTGTTTGGTTGTTGTTGGTTTGTTCGTTTCTTGGTTTGTTGATTTGTTGGTTTGTTGGTTTGTTGGCTTGTTGGTTTGTTGGTTTGTTGGTTTGTTGGTTTGTTGGTTTGTTGGTTTGTTGATTTGTTGGTTTGTTGGTTTGTTCGTTTGTTGGTTTGTTCGTTTGTTGGTTTGTTTGTTTGTTGGTTTGTTGGTTTGTTGGTTTGTTGGTTTGTTGGTTTGTTGGTTTGTTGGCTTGTTGGTTTGTTGGTGTGTTGGTTTCTTGGTTTGTTGGTTTGTTGTCTTGTTGGTTTGTTGTTTTGTTGGTTTTTTAGTTTGTTGGCTTGTTGGTTTGTTGGTTTGTTGGCTTGTTGGTTTGTTGGTTTGTTGGTTTGTTCGTTTGTTAATTTGTTTGCTTGTTGGTTTGTTGGTTTGTTGGTTAATTGGTTTGTTGGTTTGTTGGTTTGTTGGCTTGTTGGTTTGTTGGTTTATTGGTTTCTTGGTTTGTTGGTTTGTTGGTTTGTTGGCTTGTTGGTTTGTTGGTTTGTTGGTTTGTTCGTTTGTTGGTTTGTTGGTTTGTTGGTTTGTTGGTTTGTTCGTTTGTTGGTTTGTTTGCTTGTTGGTTTGTTGGTTTGTTCGTTTGTTGGTTTGTTTGTTTGTTGGTTTGTTGGTTTGTTGGTTTGTTGGCTTGTTGGTTTGTTGGTGTGTTGGTTTCTTGGTTTGTTGGTTTGTTGTCTTGTTGGTTTGTTGGTTTGTTGGTTTTTTAGTTTGTTGGCTTGTTGGTTTGTTGGTTTGTTGTCTTGTTGGTTTGTTGGTTTGTTGGTTTGTTCGTTTGTTGGTTTGTTTGCTTGTTGGTTTGTTGGTTTGTTGGTTAATTGGTTTGTTGGTTTGTTGGCTGTTGGTTTGTTGGTTTGTTGGTTTCTTGGTTTGTTGGTTTGTTGGTTTGTTTATTTGTTGGTTTGTTCCTGTGTTGGTTTGTTGGTTTGTTTGGTTTGTTGGTTTGTTGCTTTGTTTGTTTGTTCGTTTGTTGGTTTGTTGGTTTGTTGGCTTGTTGGTTTGTTGGTTTGTTGGCTTGTTGGTTTGTTGGTTTGTTCGTTTGTTGGTTTGTTGATTTGTTGGTTTGTTGGTTTGTTCGTTTGTTGGTTTGCTCGTTTGTTGGTTTGTTGGTTTGTTGGTTTGTTGGTTTGTTTATTTGTTGGCTTGTTGGTTTGTTGGTGTGTTGGTTTCTTGGTTTGTTGGTTTGTTGTCTTGTTGGTTTGTTGGTTTGTTGGTTTTTTAGTTTGTTGGCTTGTTGGTTTGTTGGTTTGTTGGCTTGTTGGTTTGTTGGTTTGTTGGTTTGTTCGTTTGTTGGTTTGTTTGCTTGTTGGTTTGTTGGTTTGTTGGTTAATTGGTTTGTTGGTTTGTTGGTTTGTTGGCTTGTTGGTTTGTTAGTTTATTGGTTTCTTGGTTTGTTGGTTTGTTGGTTTGTTGGCTTGTTGGTTTGTTGGTTTGTTGGTTTGTTCGTTTGTTGGTTTGTTGGTTTGTTGGTTTGTTGGTTTGTTCGTTTGTTGGTTTGTTTGCTTGTTGGTTTGTTGGTTTGTTCGTTTGTTGGTTTGTTTGTTTGTTGGTTTGTTGGTTTGTCGGTTTGTTGGTTTGTTGGTTTGTTGGCTTGTTGGTTTGTTGGTGTGTTGGTTTCTTGGTTTGTTGGTTTGTTGTCTTGTTGGTTTGTTGGTTTGTTGGTTTTTTAGTTTGTTGGCTTGTTGGTTTGTTAGTTTGTTGGCTTGTTGGTTTGTTGGTTTGTTGGTTTGTTCGTTTGTTGGTCTGTTTGCTTGTTGGTTTGTTGGTTTGTTGGCTGTTGGTTTGTTGGTTTGTTGGTTTGTTGGTTTGTTGGTGTGTTGGTTTGTTGGTTTGTTTATTTGTTGGTTTGTTCCTGTGTTGGTTTGTTGGTTTGTTTGGTTTGTTGGTTTGTTGCTTTGTTTGTTTGTTCGTTTGTTGGTTTGTTGGTTTGTTGGCTTCTTGGTTTGTTGGTTTGTTGGCTTGTTGGTTTGTTTGTTTGTTGGTTTGTTGGTTTGTTTGTTTGTTCGTTTGTTGGTTTGTTGGTTTGTCGGCTTGTTGGTTTGTTGGTTTGTTGGCTTGTTGGTTTGTTGGTTTTTTCGTTTGTTGGTTTGTTGGTTTGTTCGTTTGTTGGTTTGTTTGTTTGTTCGTTTGTTGGTTTATTGGTTTGTTGGCTTGTTGGTTTGTTGGTTTTTTGGTTACTTGGTTTGTTAATTTGTTGTGTTGTTGGTTTGCTGGCTTGTTGGTTTTTTGGTTTATTGGTTTGTTGGTTTTTTGGCTTGTTGGTTTGTTGGCTTGTTGGTTTCTTGGTTTGTTGGTTTGTTGGTTTGTTGGTTTGTTCGTGTGTTGGTTTGTTCGTTTGTTGGTTTGTTTGTTTGTTGGTTTGTTCGTTTGTTGGTTTGTTGGTTACTTGGTTTGTTGGTTTGTTGGTTTGTTTGTTTGTTCGTTTGTTGGTTTGTTGGTTTGTTGGCTTGTTGGTTTGTTGGTTTGTTGGCTTGTTGGTTTGTTGGTTTGTTCGTTTGTTGGTTTGTTGGTTTGTTGGTGTGTTCGTTTGTTGGTTTGCTCGTTTGTTCGTTTGTTGGTTTGTTGGTTTGTTGGTTTGTTGGCTTGTTGGTTTGTTGGTTTGTTGGTTACTTGGTTTGTTGGTTTGTTGGTTTGTTGGTTTGTTGGTTTGTTGGTTTGTTGGTTTGTTGGCTTGTTGGTTTGTTGGTTTGTTGGTTTGTTGGTTTGTTGGTTTGTTGGTTTGTTGGTTTGTTGGTTTGTTGGTTTCTTGGTTTGTTCGTTTGTTGGTTTGTTTGCTTGTTGGTTTGTTGGTTTGTTGGTTAATTGGTTTGTTGGTTTGTTGGCTGTTGGTTTGTTGGTTTGTTGATTTCTTGGTTTGTTGGTTTGTTGGTTTGTTGGTTTGTTTATTTTTTGGTTTGTTCCTGTGTTGGTTTGTTGGTTTGTTTGGTTTGTTGGTTTGTTGCTTTGTTTGTTTGTTCGTTTGTTGGTTTGTTGGTTTGTTGGCTTGTTGGTTTGTTGTTTTGTTGGCTTGTTGGTCTGTTTGTTTGTTGGTTTGTTGGTTTGTTTGTTTGTTCATTTGTTGGTTTGTTGGTTTGTCGGCTTGTTGGTTTGTTGGTTTGTTGGCTTGTTGGTTTGCTGGTTTTTTCGTTTGTTGGTTTGTTGGTTTGTTCGTTTGTTGGTTTGTTTGTTTGTTCGTTTGTTGGTTTATTGGTTTGTTGGCTTGTTGGTTTGTTGGTTTTTTGGTTACTTGGTTTGTTAATTTGTTGTCTTGTTGGTTTGTTGGCTTGTTGGTTTTTTGGTTTGTTGGTTTGTTGGTTTGTTGGCTTGTTGGTTTGTTGGCTTGTTGGTTTCTTGGTTTGTTGGTTTGTTGGTTTGTTGGTTTGTTCGTGTGTTGGTTTGTTCGTTTGTTGGTTTGTTTGTTTGTTAGTTTGTTCGTTTGTTGGTTTGTTGGTTACTTGGTTTGTTGGTTTGTTTGTTTGTTCGTTTGTTGGTTTGTTGGTTTGTTGGTTTGTTGGCTTGTTGGTTTGTTGGTTTGTTGGCTTGTTGGTTTGTTGGTTTGTTCGTTTGTTGGTTTGTTGGTTTGTTGGTGTGTTCGTTTGTTGGTTTGCTCGTTTGTTCGTTTGTTGGTTTGTTGGTTTGTTGGCTTGTTGGTTTGTTGGTTTAATGGTTACTTGGTTTGTTGGTTTGTTGGTTTGTTGGTTTGTTGGTTTGTTGGCTTGTTGGTTTGTTGGTTTGTTGGTTTGTTGGTTTGTTGGTTTGCTGGTTTGTTGGTTTGTTGGTTTCTTGGTTTGTTGGTTTGTTGGTTTGTTGGTTTGTTGGTTTGTTGGTTTGGTGGTTACTTGGTTTGTTGGTTTTTTGGTTTGTTGGTTTGTTGGTTTGTTCGTTTGTTGGTTTGTTGGTTTGTGGGTTTGTTGGTATGTTTGTTTGTTGGCTTGTTGGTTTGTTGGTTTGTTGGTTACTTGGTTTGTTGGTTTTTTGGCTTGTTGGTTTGTTGGTTTGGTGGTTTTTTGGTTTGTTGGTTTGTTGGTTTGTTTGTTTGTTCGTTTGTTGGTTTGTTGGTTTGTTGGTTTGTTGGTTTGTTGGTTTGTTGGTTTGTTGGTTTGTTGGTTTGTTGGTTTGTTGGCTTGTTGGTTTGTTGGTTTGTTGGTTTCTTGGTTTGTTGGTTTGTCGGTTTGTTGGTTTGTTCGTTTGTTAGTTTGTTTGTTTGTTTGTTTGTTCGTTTGTTGGTTTGTTGGTTTGTTGGTTTGTAGGTTTGTTGGTTTGTTGGCTTGTTGGTTTGTTGGTTTTTTGGTTTATTGGTTTGTTGGTTTGTTGGTTTGTTGGTTTGTTGGTTTGTTGGTTTGTTTCTTTGTTCGTTTGTTGGTTTGTTGGTTTGTTGGTTTGTTTAATTGTGGCTTGTTGGTTTGTTGGTTTGTTGGTTTATTGGTTTTTTGGTTTGTTGGTTTGTTGGTTTGTTGCTTTGTTGGTTTGTTGGTTTGTTGGTTTGTTGGCTTGTTGGTTTGTTGGTTTGTTGGTTTGTTGGTTTCTTGGTTTGTTGGTTTGTTGGTTTGTTGGTTTGTTTGTTTGTTGGTTTGTTGGTTTGTTGGTTTGTTCGTTTGTTGGTTTGTTCATTTGTTGGTTTGTTTGTTTGTTGGTTTGTTGGTTTGTTGGTTACTTGGTTTGTTGGTTTGTTGGTTTGTTGGTTTGTTTGTTTGTTCGTTTCTTGGTTTGTTGGTTTGTTGGCTTGTTGGTTTGTTGGCTTGTTGGTTTGTTGGCTTGTTGGTTTGTTGGTTTGTTTGTCTGTTGGTTTGTTGGTTTGTTGGTTTGTTCATTTGTTGGTTTGTTCGTTTGTTCGTTTGTTGATTTGTTGGTTTGTTGGCTTGTTGGTTTGTTGGTTTGTTGGTTACTTGGTTTGTTGGTTTGTTGGTTTGTTAGTTTGTTGGTTTGTTGGTTTGTTGGTTTGTTGGTTTGTTGGTTTGTTGGTTTGTTGGTTTGTTGGTTTGTTGGTTTGTTGGTTTGTTGGCTTGTTGGTTTGTTGGTTTGTTGGTTTGTTGGTTTGTTGGTTTGTTCGTTTGTTGGTTTGTTGGTTTGTTGGCTTTTTGGTTTGTTCGTTTGTTGGTTTGTTGATTTTTTGGTTTATTGGCTTGTTGGTTTGTTGGTTTGTTGGTTTGTTGGTTTGTTTGTTTGTTCGTTTGTTGGTTTGTTTGTTTGTTGGTTTGTTGGTTTGTTGGTTTGTTGGTTTGTTGGTTTGTTGGCTTGTTGGTTTGTTGGTTTGTTGGTTTTTTGGTTTGTTGGTTTTTTGGTTTGTTCGTTTGTTGGTTTGTTGGTTTGTTGGTTTTTTGGTTTGTTGGTTACTTGGTTTGTAGGTTTGTTGGTTTGTTAGCTTGTTGGTTTGTTGGTTTTTTGGTTTATTGGTTTGTTGGTTAGTTGGTTTGTTGGTTTGTTGGTTTGTTGGTTTGTTTGTTTGTTTGTTTGTTGGTTTGTTGGTTTGTTGGTTTGTTGGCTTGTTGGTTTGTTGGTTTGTTGGTTTGTTGGTTTTTTGGTTTGTTGGTTTGTTGGTTTGTTGGTTTGTTGCTTTGTTGGTTTGTTAGTTTGTTGACTTGTTGGTTTGTTGGTTTGTTGGTTTCTTGGTTTGTTGGTTTGTTGGTTTGTTTGTTTGTTGGTGTGTTGGTTTTTTGGTTTGTTGGTTTGTTTGTTTGTTTGTTTGGTTGTTTGTTGGTTTGTTCGTTTATTGGTTTGTTGGTTTGTAAGTTTGTTGGTTTGTTGGTTTGTTGGTTTGTTGATTTGTTGGTTTGTTGGTTTGTTGGTTTGTTTGTTTGTTCGTTTGTTGGTTTGTTTATTTGTTGGTTTGTTGGTTTGTTGGTTTGTTGGTTTGTTGGTTTGTTGGCTTGTTGGTTTGTTGGTTTGTTGGTTTCTTGGTTTGTTGGTTTGTTTGTCTGTTGGTTTGTTGGTTTGTTGGTTTGTTCATTTGTTGGTTTGTTCGTTTGTTCGTTTGTTGATTTGTTGGTTTGTTGGCTTGTTGGTTTGTTGGTTTGTTGGTTACTTGGTTTGTTGGTTTGTTGGTTTGTTAGTTTGTTGGTTTGTTGGTTTGTTGGTTTGTTGGTTTGTTGGTTTGTTGGTTTGTTGGTTTGTTGGTTTGTTGGTTTGTTGGTTTGTTGGTTTGTTGGCTTGTTGGCTTGTTGGTTTGTTGGTTTGTTGGTTTGTTCGTTTGTTGGTTTGTTGGTTTGTTGGTTTGTTGGCTTGTTGGTTTGTTGGCTTGTTCGTTTGTTGGTTTGTTGGTTTTTTGGTTTGTTGGCTTGTTGGTTTGTTCGTTTGTTGGTTTGTTGGTTTGTTGGTTTGTTGGTTTGTTGGTTTGTTGGTTTGTTCGTTTGTTCGTTTGTTGGTTTGTTGGTTTGTTGGCTTGTTGGTTTGTTCGGTTGTTGGTTTGTTGGTTTGTTGGTTTGTTGGTTTGTTTGTTTGTTCGTTTGTTGGTTTGTTTGTTTGTTGGTTTGTTGGTTTGTTGGTTTGTTGGTTTGTTGGTTTGTTGGCTTGTTGGTTTGTTGGTTTGTTGGTTTTTTGGTTTGTTGGTTTTTTGGTTTGTTCGTTTGTTGGTTTGTTGGTTTGTTTGTTTGTTTGTTTGTTGGTTTGTTGGTTTGTTGGTTTGTTGGCTTGTTGGTTTGTTGGTTTGTTGGTTTGTTGGTTTTTTGGTTTGTTGGTTTGTTGGTTTGTTGGTTTGTTGCTTTGTTGGTTTGTCAGTTTGTTGACTTGTTGGTTTGTTGGTTTGTTGGTTTCTTGGTTTGTTGGTTTGTTGGTTTGTTTGTTTGTTGGTGTGTTGGTTTTTTGGTTTGTTGGTTTGTTTGTTTGTTTGTTTGGTTGTTTGTTGGTTTGTTCGTTTATTGGTTTGTTGGTTTGTAAGTTTGTTGGTTTGTTGGTTTGTTGGTTTGTTGATTTGTTGGTTTGTTGGTTTGTTGGTTTGTTTGTTTGTTCGTTTGTTGGTTTGTTTATTTGTTGGTTTGTTAGTTTGTTGGTTTGTTGGTTTGTTGGTTTGTTGGCTTGTTGGTTTGTTGGTTTGTTGGTTTCTTGGTTTGTTGGTTTGTTTGTCTGTTGGTTTGTTGGTTTGTTCATTTGTTGGTTTGTTCGTTTGTTCGTTTGTTGATTTGTTGGTTTGTTGGCTTGTTGGTTTGTTGGTTTGTTGGTTACTTGGTTTGTTGGTTTGTTGGTTTGTTAGTTTGTTGGTTTGTTGGTTTGTTGGTTTGTTGGTTTGTTGGTTTGTTGGTTTGTTGGTTTGTTGGTTTGTTGGTTTGTTGGTTTGTTGGTTTGTTGGCTTGTTGGTTTGTTGGTTTGTTGGTTTGTTGGTTTGTTCGTTTGTTGGTTTGTTGGTTTGTTGGTTTGTTGGCTTGTTGGTTTGTTGGCTTGTTCGTTTGTTGGTTTGTTGGTTTTTTGGTTTGTTGGCTTGTTGGTTTGTTCGTTTGTTGGTTTGTTGGTTTGTTGGTTTGTTGGTTTGTTGGTTTGTTGGTTTGTTCGTTTGTTCGTTTGTTGGTTTGTTGGTTTGTTGGCTTGTTGGTTTGTTCTGTTGTTGGTTTGTTGGTTTGTTGGTTTGTTGGTTTGTTGGTTTGTTGGTTTGTTGGTTTGTTGGTTTGTTGGCTTGTTGGTTTGTTGGCTTGTTCGTGTGTTGGTTTGTTGGTTTTTTGGTTTGTTGGTTTATTGGTTTGTTGGCTTGTTGGTTAGTTTGTTTGTTGGTTACTTGGTTTGTAGGTTTGTTGGTTTGTTGGCTTGTTGGTTTGTTGGTTTTTTGGTTTATTGGTTTGTTGGTTTGTTGGTTTGTTGGTTTGTTGGTTTGTTTCTTTGTTCGCTTGTTGGTTTGTTGGTTTGTTTGTTTGTGGCTTGTTGGTTTGTTGGTTTATTGGTTTTTTGGTTTGTTGGTTTGTTGGTTTGTTGCTTTGTTGGTTTGTTGGTTTGTTGGCTTGTTGGTTTGTTGGTTTGTTGGTTTCTTGGTTTCTTGGTTTCTTGGTTTGTTGGTTTGTTGGTTTGTTTGTTTGTTGGTTTGTTGGTTTGTTGGTTTGTTCGTTTGTTGGTTTGTTCATTTGTTGGTTTGTTTGTTTGTTGGTTTGTTCGTTTGTTGGTTTGTTGGTTACTTGGTTTGTTGGTTTGTTGGTTTGTTGGTTTGTTGGTTTGTTTGTTTGTTCGTTTCGTGGTTTGTTGGTTTGTTGGCTTGTTGGTTTGTTGGCTTGTTGGTTTGTTGGTTTGTTTGTCTGGTGGTTTGTTGGTTTGTTGGTTTGTTCATTTGTTGGTTTGTTCGTTTGTTCGTTTGTTGATTTGTTGGTTTGTTGGCTTGTTGGTTTGTTGGTTTGTTGGTTACTTGGTTTGTTGGTTTGTTGGTTTGTTAGTTTGTTGGTTTGTTGGTTTGTTGGTTTGTTGGTTTGTTGGTTTGTTGGTTTGTTAGTTTGTTGGTTTGTTGGTTTGTTGGCTTGTTGGTTAGTTGGTTTGTTGGTTTGTTGGTTTGTTCGTTTGTTGGTTTGTTGGTTTGTTGGCTTTTTGGTTTGTTCGTTTGTTGGTTTGTTGATTTTTTGGTTTATTGGCTTGTTGGTTTGTTGGTTTGTTGGTTTGTTGGTTTGCTTGTTTGTCGGTTTGTTTGTTTGTTGGTTAGTTGGTTTGTTGGTTTGTTGGTTTGTTGGTTTGTTGGTTTGTTGGCTTGTTGGTTTGTTGGTTTGTTGGTTTTTTGGTTTGTTGGTTTTTTGGTTTGTTCGTTTGTTGGTTTGTTGGTTTGTTGGTTTTTTGGTTTGTTGGTTACTTGGTTTGTAGGTTTGTTGGTTTGTTGGCTTGTTGGTTTGTTGGTTTTTTGGTTTATTGGTTTATTGGTTTGTTGGTTAGTTGGTTTGTTGGTTTGTTGGTTTGTTGGTTTGTTTGTTTGTTTGTTTGTTGGTTTGTTGGTTTGTTGGTTTGTTGGCTTGTTGGTTTGTTGGTTTCTTGGTTTGTTGGTTTTTTGGTTTGTTGGTTTGTAGGTTTGTTGGTTTGTTGGTTTGTTGCTTTGTTGGTTTGTTAGTTTGTTGACTTGTTGGTTTGTTGGTTTGTTGGTTTCTTGGTTTGTTGGTTTGTTGGTTTGTTTGTTTGTTGGTGTGTTGGTTTTTTGGTTTGTTGGTTTGTTGGTTTGTTGGTTTGTTTGTTTGTTTGTTTGGTTGTTTGTTGGTTTGTTCGTTTCTTGGTTTGTTGGTTTGTTGGTTTGTTGGCTTGTTGGTTTGTTAGTTTGTTGGTTTGTTGGTTTGTTGATTTGTTGGTTTGTTGGTTTGTTAGTTTGTTTGTTTGTTCGTTTGTTGGTTTGTTTGTTTGTTGGTTTGTTGGTTTGTTGGTTTGTTGGTTTGTTGGCTTGTTGGTTTGTTGGTTTGCTGGTTTGTTGGTTTCTTGGTTTGTTGGTTTGTTTGTCTGTTGGTTTGTTGGTTTGTTGGTTTGTTCATTTGTTGGTTTGTTCGGTTGTTCGTTTGTTGATTTGTTGGTTTGTTGGCTTTTTGTTTTGTTGGTTTGTTGGTTACTTGGTTTGTTGGTTTGTTAGTTTGTTGGTTTGTTGGTTTGTTGGTTTGTTGGTTTGTTGGTTTGTTGGTTTGTTCGTTTGTTCCTTTGTTGGTTTGTTGGTTTGTTGGCTTGTTGGTTTGTTCGGTTGTTGGTTTGTTGGTTTGTTGGTTTGTTGGTTTGTTGGTTTGTTGGTTTGTTGGTTTGTTGGCTTGTTGGTTTGTTGGCTTGTTCGTTTGTTGGTTTGTTGGTTTTTTGGTTTGTTGGTTTATTGGTTTGTTGGCTTGTTGGTTAGTTTGTTTGTTGGTTACTTGGTTTGTAGGTTTGTTGGTTTGTTGGCTTGTTGGTTTGTTGGTTTTTTGGTTTATTGGTTTGTTGGTTTGTTGGTTTGTTGGTTTGTTGGTTTGTTTCTTTGTTCGTTTGTTGGTTTGTTGGTTTGTTTGTTTGTGGCTTGTTGGTTTGTTGGTTTATTGGTTTTTTGGTTTGTTGGTTTGTTGCTTTGTTGGTTTGTTGGTTTGTTGGCTTGTTGGTTTGTTGGTTTGTTGGTTCCTTGGTTTCTTGGTTTCTTGGTTTGTTGGTTTGTTGGTTTGTTTGTTTGTTGGTTTGTTGGTTTGTTGGTTTGTTCGTTTGTTGGTTTGTTCATTTGTTGGTTTGTTTGTTTGTTGGTTTGTTCGTTTGTTGGTTTGTTGGTTACTTGGTTTGTTGGTTTGTTGGTTTGTTGGTTTGTTGGTTTGTTTGTTTGTTCGTTTCGTGGTTTGTTGGTTTGTTGGCTTGTTGGTTTGTTGGCTTGTTGGTTTGTTGGTTTGTTTGTCTGGTGGTTTGTTGGTTTGTTGGTTTGTTCATTTGTTGGTTTGTTCGTTTGTTCGTTTGTTGATTTGTTGGTTTGTTGGCTTGTTGGTTTGTTGGTTTGTTGGTTACTTGGTTTGTTGGTTTGTTGGTTTGTTAGTTTGTTGGTTTGTTGGTTTGTTGGTTTGTTGGTTTGTTGGTTTGTTGGTTTGTTAGTTTGTTGGTTTGTTGGTTTGTTGGCTTGTTGGTTACTTGGTTTGTTGGTTTGTTCGTTTGTTGGTTTGTTGATTTTTTGGTTTATTGGCTTGTTGGTTTGTTGGTTTGTTGGTTTGTTGGTTTGCTTGTTTGTCGGTTTGTTTGTTTGTTGGTTTGTTGGTTTGTTGGTTTGTTGGTTTGTTGGTTTGTTGGTTTGTTGGCTTGTTGGTTTGTTGGTTTGTTGGTTTTTTGGTTTGTTGGTTTTTTGGTTTGTTCGTTTGTTGGTTTGTTGGTTTGTTGGTTTTTTGGTTTGTTGGTTACTTGGTTTGTAGGTTTGTTGGTTTGTTGGCTTGTTGGTTTGTTGGTTTTTTGGGTTATTGGTTTGTTGGTTAGTTGGTTTGTTGGTTTGTTGGTTTGTTGGTTTGTTGGTTTGTTTGTTTGTTTGTTTGTTGGTTTGTTGGTTTGTTGGTTTGTTGGCTTGTTGGTTTGTTGGTTTCTTGGTTTGTTGGTTTTTTGGTTTGTTGGTTTGTAGGTTTGTTGGTTTGTTGGTTTGTTGCTTTGTTGGTTTGTTAGTTTGTTGACTTGTTGGTTTGTTGGTTTGTTGGTTTCTTGGTTTGTTGGTTTGTTGGTTTGTTGGTTTGTTTGTTTGTTGGTGTGTTGGTTTTTTGGTTTGTTGGTTTGTTGGTTTGTTGGTTTGTTTGTTTGTTTGTTTGGTTGTTTGTTGGTTTGTTCGTTTCTTGGTTTGTTGGTTTGTTGGTTTGTTGGCTTGTTGGTTTGTTAGTTTGTTGGTTTGTTGGTTTGTTGGTTTGTTGATTTGTTGGTTTGTTGGTTTGTTAGTTTGTTTGTTTGTTCGTTTGTTGGTTTGTTTGTTTGTTGGTTTGTTGGTTTGTTGGTTTGTTGGTTTGTTGGCTTGTTGGTTTGTTGGTTTGCTGGTTTGTTGGTTTCTTGGTTTGTTGATTTGTTTGTCTGTTGGTTTGTTGGTTTGTTGGTTTGTTCATTTGTTGGTTTGTTCGGTTGTTCGTTTGTTGATTTGTTGGTTTGTTGGCTTTTTGTTTTGTTGGTTTGTTGGTTACTTGGTTTGTTGGTTTGTTAGTTTGTTGGTTTGTTGGTTTGTTGGTTTGTTGGTTTGTTGGTTTGTTCGTTTGTTCGTTTGTTGGTTTGTTTGTTTGTAGGTTTTTTGGTTTGTTCGTTTGTTGGTTTGTTGGTTTGTTGGTTTTTTGGTTTGTTGGTTACTTGGTTTGTAGGTTTGTTGGTTTGTTGGCTTGTTGGTTTGTTGGTTTTTTGGTTTATTGGTTTGTTGGTTTGTTGGTTTGTTGGTTTGTTGGTTTGTTGGTTTGTTGGTTTGTTGGTTTGTTGGTTTGTTGGTTTGTTTGTTTGTTCGTTTGTTGGTTTGTTGGTTTGTTGCTTTGTTGGTTTGTTAGTTTGTTGACTTGTTGGTTTGTTGGTTTGCTGGTTTCTTGGTTTGTTGGTTTGTTGGTTTGTTGGTTTGTTTGTTTGTTGGTTTGTTGGTTTGTTGGTTTGTTGGTTTGTTGGTTTGTTGGTTTGTTGGTGTGTTGGTTTGTTGGTTTGTTGGTTTGTTGGTTTGTTGGTTTGTTCGTTTTTTGGTTTGTTGGTTTGTTGGTTTGTTGGTTTGTTGGCTTATTGGTTTGTTAGTTTGTTGGTTTGTTTGTTTGTTGGTTTGTTGGTTTGTTGGTTTGTTGGTTTGTTGGTGTGCTGGTTTTTTGGTTTGTTGGTTTGTTGGTTTGTTGGTTTGTTTGTTTGTTTGTTTGGTTGTTTGTTGGTTTGTTCGTTTCTTGGTTTGTTGGTTTGTTGGTTTGTTGGTTTATTGGTTTATTGGTTTGTTGATTTGTTGGTTTGTTGGTTTGTTGGTTTGTTTGTTTGTTCGTATGTTGGTTTGTTTGTTTGTTGGTTTGTTGGTTTGTTGGTTGTTGGTTTGTTGGCTTGTTGGTTTGTTGGCTTTTTGGCTTTTTGGCTTGTTGGTTTGTTGGTTTGTTGGTTTGTTGGTTTATTGGCTTGTTGGTTTGTTGGCTTGTTGGCTTGTTGGTTTGTCGGTTTAGTTGGTTTGTTGGTTTGTTGGTTTGTTCGTTTGTTGGTTAATTAATTTTTTGGTTTATTGGCTTGTTGGTTTGTTGGTTTGTTGGTTTGTTGGTTTTTTGGTTTGATGGTATGTTGGTTTCTTGGTTTGTTGGTTTGTTGGTTTGTTGGTTTGTTGGTTTGTTGGTTTGTTGGTTTGTTCGTTTGTTGGTTTGTTTGTTTGTTGGTTTGTTGGTTTGTTTTTTTGTTGGTTTGTTAGTTTGTTGGTTTGTTGGTTTCTTGGTTTGTTGATTTGTTGGTTTGTTGGTTTGTTTGTTTGTTCGTTTGTTGGTTTGTTTGTTTGTTGGTTTGTTTGTTTGTTGGTTTGTTGGTTTGTTGGCTTGTTGGTTTGTTGGTTTGTCGGTTTCTTGGTTTGTTGGTTTGTTGTCTTGTTGGTTTGTTGGTTTGTTTGTTTGTTGGTTTGTTGGTTTATTGGTTTGTTGGTTTGTTGGTGTGTTGGTTTTTTGGTTTGTTGGTTTGTTGGTTTGTTGGTTTGTTTGTTTGTTTGTTTGGTTGTTTGTTGGTTTGTTCGTTTCTTGGTTTCTTGGTTTGTTGGTTTGTTGGTTTGTTGGCTTGTTGGTTTATTAGTTTGTTGGTTTGTTGGTTTGTTGGTTTGTTGATTTGTTGTTTTGTTGGTTTGTTGGTTTGTTTGTTTGTTCGTTTGTTGGTTTGTTTGTTTGTTGGTTTGTTGGTTTGTTGGTTTGTTGGTTTGTTGGTTTGTTGGTTTGTTGGTTTGTTGGTTTGTTGGCTTGTTGGTTTGTTGGCTTTTTGGCTTGTTGGTTTGTTGGTTTGTTGGTTTGTTGGTTTGTTGGCTTGTTGGTTTGTTGGCTTGTTGGCTTGTTGGTTTGTCGGTTTGTTGGTTTGTTGGTTTGTTGGTTTGTTGGTTTGTTCGTTTGTTGGTTTATAGATTTTTTCGTTTATTGGCTTGTTGGTTTGTTGGTTTGTTGGTTTGTTGGTTTGTTGGTTTTTTGGTTTGATGGTATGTTGGTTTGTTGGTTTGTTGGTTTGTTGGTTTGTTGGTTTGTTGGTTTGTTGGTTTGTTGGTTTGTTGGTTTGTTCGTTTGTTGGCTTTTTGGTTTGTTGGCTTGTTGGCTTGTTGGTTTGTTGGTTTGTTGGTTTGTTGGTTTGTTCGTTTGTTGGTTTGTTGGTTTGTTGGTATTTTGGTTTGTTGGTTTGTTGGTTTGTTGGCTTGTTGGTTTGTTGGTTTATTGGTTTGTTGATTTAATGGTTTGTTCGTTTGTTAATTTGTTGGTTTATTCGTTTGTTGGCTTGTTGGTTTGTTCGTTTGTTGGTTTGTTGGTTTGTTGGTTTGTTCGTTTGTTGGTTTGTTGGCATGTTGGTTTGTTGGTTTGTTGGTTTGTTGGTTTGTTGGTTTGTTGGTTTGTTGGCTTGTTGGTTTGTTGGTTTGTTTGTTTGTTGGTTTGTTGGTTTGTTGGTTTGTTGGTTTATTGGTTTGTTGGCTTGTTGGTTTGTTGGTTTGTTGGTTACTTGGTTTGTAGGTTTGTTGGTTTGTTGGTTTGTTGGTTTGTTGTTTTGTTGGTTTTTTGGTTTGTTGGTTTGTTGGTTTGTTGGTTTAATGGTTTGTTGGTTTGTTTGTCTGTTCGTTTGTTGGTTTGTTGGTTTGTTGGTTTGTTGGTTTGTTGGTTTGTTGGTTTGTTGGTTTGCTAATTTGTTGGCTTGTTGGTTTGTTGGTTTGTTGGTTTCTTGGTTTGTTGGTTTGTTGGTTTGTTGGCTTGTTGGTTTGTTCGTTTGTTGGTTTGTTCGTTTGTTGGTTTGTTTGTTTGTTGGTTTGTTCGTTTGTTGGTTTGTTGGTTACTTGGTTTGTTTGTTTGTTGTTTTGTTCGTTTGTTGGTTTGTTGATTTTTTGGTTTATTGGCTTGTTGGTTTGTTGTTTTGTTGGTTTGTTGGTTTGTTGGTTTTTTGGTTTGTTGGTATGTTGGTTTGTTGGTTTGTTGGTTTGTTGGTTTGTTGGTTTGTTGGTTTGTTGGTTTGTTGGTTTGTTGGATTTGTTGGTTTGTTCGTTTGTTGGTTTATTGATTTGTTGGTTTGTTCGTTTGTTGGCTTGTTGGTTTGTTGGCTTGTTGGCTTGTTGGTTTGTTTGTTTTTTGGTTTGTTGGTTTGTTCGTTTGTTGGTTTGTTGGTTCGCTGGTTTTTTGGTTTGTTGGTTTGTTGGTTTGTTTGTTTGTTTGTTCGGTTGTTTGTTGGTTTGTTCGTTTCTTGGTTTGTTGGTTTGTTGGTTTGTTGGTTTATTGGTTTATTGGTTTGTTGATTTGTTGGTTTGTTGGTTTGTTGGTTTGTTTGTTTGTTCGTATGTTGGTTTGTTTGTTTGTTGGTTTGTTGGTTTGTTGGTTTGTTGGTTTGTTGGCTTGTTGGTTTGTTGGCTTTTTGGCTTGTTGGTTTGTTGGTTTGTTAATTTGTTGGTTTATTGGCTTGTTGGTTTGTTGGCTTGTTGGCTTGTTGGTTTGTCGGTTTGTTGGTTTGTTGGTTTGTTGGTTTGTTCGTTTGTTGGTTTATTGATTTTTTGGTTTATTGGCTTGTTGGTTTGTTGGTTTGTTGGTTTGTTGGTTTTTTGGTTTGATGGTATGTTGGTTTCTTGGTTTGTTGGTTTGTTGGTTTGTTGGTTTGTTGGTTTGTTGGTTTGTTGGTTTGTTGGTTTGTTGGTTTGTTGGTTTGTTCGTTTGTTGGTTTGTTTGTTTGTTGGTTTGTTGGTTTGTTTTTTTGTTGGTTTGTTAGTTTGTTGGTTTGTTGGTTTCTTGGTTTGTTGATTTGTTGGTTTGTTGGTTTGTTTGTTTGTTCGTTTGTTGGTTTGTTTGTTTGTTGGTTTGTTGGTTTGTTGGTTTGTTGGTTTGTTGGCTTGTTGGTTTGTTGGTTTGTCGGTTTCTTGGTTTGTTGGTTTGTTGTCTTGTTGGTTTGTTGGTTTGTTTGTTTGTTGGTTTGTTGGTTTATTGGTTTGTTGGTTTGTTGGTGTGTTGGTTTTTGGGTTTGTTGGTTTGTTGGTTTGTTGGTTTGTTGGTTTGTTTGTTTGTTTGTTTGGTTGTTTGTTGGTTTGTTCGTTTCTTGGTTTGTTGGTTTGTTGGTTTGTTGGTTTGTTGGCTTGTTGGTTTATTAGTTTGTTGGTTTGTTGGTTTGTTGGTTTGTTGATTTGTTGGTTTGTTGGCTTTTTGGCTTGTTGGTTTGTTGGTTTGTTGGTTTGTTGGTTTGTTGGCTTGTTGGTTTGTTGGCTTTTTGGCTTGTTGGTTTGTTGGTTTGTTGGTTTGTTGGTTTGTTGGCTTGTTGGTTTGTTGGCTTGTTGGCTTGTTGGTTTGTCGGTTTGTTGGTTTGTTGGTTTGTTGGTTTGTTGGTTTGTTCGTTTGTTGGTTTATAGATTTTTTGGTTTATTGGCTTGTTGGTTTGTTGGTTTGTTGGTTTGTTGGTTTGTTGGTTTTTTGGTTTGATGGTATGTTGGTTTGTTGGTTTGTTGGTTTGTTGGTTTGTTGGTTTGTTGGTTTGTTGGTTTGTTGGTTTGTTGGTTTGTTCGTTTGTTGGCTTTTTGGTTTGTTGGCTTGTTGGCTTGTTGGTTTGTTGGTTTGTTGGTTTGTTGGTTTGTTCGTTTGTTGGTTTGTTGGTTTGTTGGTATTTTGGTTTGTTGGTTTGTTGGTTTGTTGGCTTGTTGGTTTGTTGGTTTATTGGTTTGTTGATTTAATGGTTTGTTCGTTTGTTAATTTGTTGGTTTATTCGTTTGTTGGCTTGTTGGTTTGTTCGTTTGTTGGTTTGTTGGTTTGTTGGTTTGTTGGTTTGTTCGTTTGTTGGTTTGTTGGCTTGTTGGTTTGTTGGTTTGTTGGTTTGTTGGTTTGTTGGTTTGTTGGTTTGTTGGCTTGTTGGTTTGTTGGTTTGTTCGTTTGTTGGTTTGTTGGTTTCTTGGTTTGTTGGTTTATTGGTTTGTTGGCTTGTTGGTTTGTTGGTTTGTTGGTTACTTGGTTTGTAGGTTTGTTGGTTTGTTGGTTTGTTGGTTTGTTGTTTTGTTGGTTTTTTGGTTTGTTGGTTTGTTGGTTTGTTGGTTTAATGGTTTGTTGGTTTGTTTGTCTGTTCGTTTGTTGGTTTGTTGGTTTGTTGGTTTGTTGGTTTGTTGGTTTGTTGGTTTGTTGGTTTGCTAATTTGTTGGCTTGTTGGTTTGTTGGTTTGTTGGTTTCTTGGTTTGTTGGTTTGTTGGTTTGTTGGCTTGTTGGTTTGTTCGTTTGTTGGTTTGTTCGTTTGTTGGTTTGTTTGTTTGTTGGTTTGTTCGTTTGTTGGTTTGTTGGTTACTTGGTTTGTTTGTTTGTTGTTTTGTTCGTTTGTTGGTTTGTTGATTTTTTGGTTTATTGGCTTGTTGGTTTGTTGTTTTGTTGGTTTGTTGGTTTGTTGGTTTTTTGGTTTGTTGGTATGTTGGTTTGTTGGTTTGTTGGTTTGTTGGTTTGTTAATGTGTTGGTTTGTTGGCTTGTTGGTTTGTTAGTTTGTTGGTTTGTTTGTTTGTTGGTTTGTTGGTTTGTTGGTTTGTTGGTTTGTTGGTTTGTTGGTGTGCTGGTTTTTTGGTTTGTTGGTTTGTTGGTTTGTTGGTTTGTTTGTTTGTTTGTTGGTTTGTTCGTTTCTTGGTTTGTTGGTTTGTTGGTTTGTTGGTTTATTGGTTTATTGGTTTGTTGATTTGTTGGTTTGTTGGTTTGTTGGTTTGTTTGTTTGTTCGTATGTTGGTTTGTTTGTTTGTTGGTTTGTTGGTTTGTTGGTTTGTTGGTTTGTTGGCTTGTTGGTTTGTTGGCTTTTTGGCTTGTTGGTTTGTTGGTTTGTTGGTTTGTTGGTTTATTGGCTTGTTGGTTTGTTGGCTTGTTGGCTTGTTGGTTTGTCGGTTTGTTGGTTTGTTGGTTTGTTGGTTTGTTCGTTTGTTGGTTTATTGATTTTTTGGTTTATTGGCTTGTTGGTTTATTGGTTTGTTGGTTTGTTGGTCTTTTGGTTTGATGGTATGTTGGTTTCTTGGTTTGTTGGTTTGTTGGTTTGTTGGTTTGTTGGTTTGTTGGTTTGTTGGTTTGTTCGTTTGTTGGTTTGTTTGTTTGTTGGTTTGTTGGTTTGTTTTTTTGTTGGTTTGTTAGTTTGTTGGTTTGTTGGTTTCTTGGTTTGTTGATTTGTTGGTTTGTTGGTTTGTTTGTTTGTTCGTTTGTTGGTTTGTTTGTTTGTTGGTTTGTTTGTTTGTTGGTTTGTTGGTTTGTTGGCTTGTTGGTTTGTTGGTTTGTCGGTTTCTTGGTTTGTTGGTTTGTTGTCTTGTTGGTTTGTTGGTTTGTTTGTTTGTTGGTTTGTTGGTTTATTGGTTTGTTGGTTTGTTGGTGTGTTGGTTTTTTGGTTTGTTGGTTTGTTGGTTTGTTGGTTTGTTTGTTTGTTTGTTTGGTTGTTTGTTGGTTTGTTCGTTTCTTGGTTTGTTGGTTTGTTGGTTTGTTGGTTTGTTGGCTTGTTGGTTTATTAGTTTGTTGGTTTGTTGGTTTGTTGGTTTGTTGATTTGTTGTTTTGTTGGTTTGTTGGTTTGTTTGTTTGTTCGTTTGTTGGTTTGTTTGTTTGTTGGTTTGTTGGTTTGTTGGTTTGTTGGTTTGTTGGTTTGTTGGTTTGTTGGTTTGTTGGTTTGTTGGCTTGTTGGTTTGTTGGCTTTTTGGCTTGTTGGTTTGTTGGTTTGTTGGTTTGTTGGTTTGTTGGCTTGTTGGTTTGTTGGCTTGTTGGCTTGTTGGTTTGTCGGTTTGTTGGTTTGTTGGTTTGTTGGTTTGTTGGTTTGTTCGTTTGTTGGTTTATAGATTTTTTGGTTTATTGGCTTGTTGGTTTGTTGGTTTGTTGGTTGGTTGGTTTGTTGGTTTTTTGGTTTGATAGTATGTTGGTTTGTTGGTTTGTTGGTTTGTTGGTTTGTTGGTTTGTTGGTTTGTTGGTTTGTTGGTTTGTTGGTTTGTTGGTTTGTTGGTTTGTTCGTTTGTTGGCTTTTTGGTTTGTTGGCTTGTTGGCTTGTTGGTTTGTTGGTTTGTTGGTTTGTTGGTTTGTTCGTTTGTTGGTTTGTTGGTTTGTTGGTATTTTGGTTTGTTGGTTTGTTGGTTTGTTGGCTTGTTGGTTTGTTGGTTTATTGGTTTGTTGATTTAATGGTTTGTTCGTTTGTTAATTTGTTGGTTTATTCGTTTGTTGGCTTGTTGGTTTGTTCGTTTGTTGGTTTGTTGGTTTGTTGGTTTGTTGGTTTGTTCGTTTGTTGGTTTGTTGGCTTGTTGGTTTGTTGGTTTGTTGGTTTGTTGGTTTGTTGGTTTGTTGGTTTGTTGGCTTGTTGGTTTGTTGGTTTGTTCGTTTGTTGGTTTGTTGGTTTCTTGGTTTGTTGGTTTATTGGTTTGTTGGCTTGTTGGTTTGTTGGTTTGTTGGTTACTTGGTTTGTAGGTTTGTTGGTTTGTTGGTTTGTTGGTTTGTTGGTTTGTTGGTTTGTTGGTTTGTTGGCTTGTTGGTTTGTTGGCTTTTTGGCTTGTTGGTTTGTTTGTTTGTTGGTTTGTTGGTTTGTTGGTTTGTTGGTTTGTTGGCTTGTTGGTTTGTTGGTTTGTTGGTTTGTTGGCTTGTTGGTTTGTTGGCTTTTTGGCTTGTTGGTTTGTTGGTTTGTTGGTTTGTTGGTTTGTTGGCTTGTTGGTTTGTTGGCTTGTTGGCTTGTTGGTTTGTCGGTTTGTTGGTTTGTTGGTTTGTTGGTTTGTTGGTTTGTTCGTTTGTTGGTTTATAGATTTTTTGGTTTATTGGCTTGTTGGTTTGTTGGTTTGTTGGTTGGTTGGTTTGTTGGTTTTTTGGTTTGATAGTATGTTGGTTTGTTGGTTTGTTGGTTTGTTGGTTTGTTGGTTTGTTGGTTTGTTGGTTTGTTGGTTTGTTGGTTTGTTGGTTTGTTCGTTTGTTGGCTTTTTGGTTTGTTGGCTTGTTGGCTTGTTGGTTTGTTGGTTTGTTGGTTTGTTGGTTTGTTCGTTTGTTGGTTTGTTGGTTTGTTGGTATTTTGGTTTGTTGGTTTGTTGGTTTGTTGGCTTGTTGGTTTGTTGGTTTATTGGTTTGTTGATTTAATGGTTTGTTCGTTTGTTAATTTGTTGGTTTATTCGTTTGTTGGCTTGTTGGTTTGTTCGTTTGTTGGTTTGTTGGTTTGTTGGTTTGTTGGTTTGTTCGTTTGTTGGTTTGTTGGCTTGTTGGTTTGTTGGTTTGTTGGTTTGTTGGTTTGTTGGTTTGTTGGTTTGTTGGCTTGTTGGTTTGTTGGTTTGTTCGTTTGTTGGTTTGTTGGTTTCTTGGTTTGTTGGTTTATTGGTTTGTTGGCTTGTTGGTTTGTTGGTTTGTTGGTTACTTGGTTTGTAGGTTTGTTGGTTTGTTGGTTTGTTGGTTTGTTGTTTTGTTGGTTTTTTGGTTTGTTGGTTTGTTGGTTTGTTGGTTTAATGGTTTGTTGGTTTGTTTGTCTGTTCGTTTGTTGGTTTGTTGGTTTGTTGGTTTGTTGGTTTGTTGGTTTGTTGGTTTGTTGGTTTGCTAATTTGTTGGCTTGTTGGTTTGTTGGTTTGTTGGTTTCTTGGTTTGTTGGTTTGTTGGTTTGTTGGCTTGTTGGTTTGTTCGTTTGTTGGTTTGTTCGTTTGTTGGTTTGTTTGTTTGTTGGTTTGTTCGTTTGTTGGTTTGTTGGTTACTTGGTTTGTTTGTTTGTTGTTTTGTTCGTTTGTTGGTTTGTTGATTTTTTGGTTTATTGGCTTGTTGGTTTGTTGTTTTCTTGGTTTGTTGGTTTGTTGGTTTTTTGGTTTGTTGGTATGTTGGTTTGTTGGTTTGTTGGTTTGTTGGTTTGTTGGTTTGTTGGTTTGTTGGTTTGTTGGTTTGTTGGTTTGTTGGATTTGTTGGTTTGTTCGTTTGTTGGTTTATTGATTTGTTGGTTTGTTCGTTTGTTGGCTTGTTGGTTTGTTGGCTTGTTGGCTTGTTGGTTTGTTTGTGTTTTGGTTTGTTGGTTTGTTCGTTTGTTGGTTTGTTGGTTCGCTGGTTTTTTGGTTTGTTGGTTTGTAGGCTTGTTGGTTTGTTGTTTTGTTGATTTAATGGTTTGTTCGTTTGTTCATTTGTTGGCTTGTTGGTTTGTTGGCTTGTTGGCTTGTTGGTTTGTTGGTTTGTTCGTTTGTTGGTTTGTTGGTTATTTGGTTTGTTGGTTTTTTGGTTTGTTGGCTTGTTGGTTTGTTCGTTTGTTGGTTTGTTGGTTTGTTGGTTTGTTGGTTTGTTGGTTTGTTGGTTTCTTGGTTTGTTGGTTTGTTGATTTGTTCGTTTGTTGTTTTGTTGGTTTGTTGGCTTGTTGGTTTGTTCGTTTGTTGGTTTGTTGATTTTTTGGTTTATTGCCTTGTTGGTTTGTTGGTTTGTTGGTTTGTTGGTTTATTGGTTTGTTGGTTTTTTGGTTTGTTGGTATGTTGGTTTGTTGGTTTGTTGGTTTGTTGGTTTGTTCGTTTGTTGTTTTGTTGGTTTGTTGGCTTGTTGGTTTGTTCGTTTGTTGGTTTGTTGATTTTTTGGTTTATTGCCTTGTTGGTTTGTTGGTTTGTTGGTTTGTTGGTTTATTGGTTTGTTGGTTTTTTGGTTTGTTGGTATGTTGGTTTGTTGGTTTGTTGGTTTGTTGGTTTGTTGGTTTGTTGGTTTGTTGGTTTGTTGGTTTGTTGGTTTGTTGGTTTGTTGGTTTGTTGGCTTGTTGGCTTGTTGGTTTGTTGGTTTGTTGATTTAATGGTTTGTTCGTTTGTTCATTTGTTGGCTTATTGGTTTGTTGGCTTGTTTGTTTGTTAGTTTGTTCGTTTGTTGGTTTCTTGGTTTGTTGGCTTGTTGGTTTGTTCGTTTGTTGGTTTGTTGGTTTATTGGTTTGTTGGTTTGTTGGTTTGTTGGCTTGTTGGTTTGTTTGTTTGTTCGTTTGTTGGTTTGTTGGTTATTTGGTTTATTGGTTTGTTGGTTTGTTTGTTTGTTCGTTTGTTGGTTTGTTGGGTTGTTGGCTTGTTGGTTTGTTAGCTTGTTGGTTTGTTGGTTTGTTGGTTAGTTGGTTTGTTGGTTACTTGGTTTGTAGGTTTGTTGGTTTGTTGGCTTGTTGGTTTGTTGGTTTTTTGGTTTATTGGTTTGTTGGTTTGTTGGTTTGTTGGTTTGTTGGTTTGTTTGTTTGTTCGTTTGTTGGTTTGTTGGTTTGTTGGTTTGTTGGCTTGTTGGTTTATTGGTTTATTGGTTTGTTGGCTTGTTGGTTAGTTGGTTTGTTGGTTACTTGGTTTGTAGGTTTGTTGGTTTGCTGGCTTGTTGGTTTGTTGGTTTTTTGGTTTATTGGTTTGTTGGTTTGTTGGTTTGTTGGTTTGTTGGTTTGTTTGTTTGTTCGTTTGTTGGTTTGTTGGTTTGTTGGTTTGTTGGCTTGTTGGTTTGTTGGTTTGTTGGTTTGTTGGTTTGTTGGTTAGTTGGTTTTTTGGTTTGTTGGTTTGTTGGTTTGTTGCTTTGTTGGTTTGTTGGTTTGTTCGTTTGTTGGATTGTTGGTTTGTTGGATTGTTTGTTTGTTCGTTTGTTGGTTTGTTGATTTTTTGGTTTATTGGCTTGTTGGTTTGTTGGTTTGTTGGTTTGTTGGTTTGTTGGTTTGTTGGTTTTTTGGTTTGTTGGTATGTTGGTTTGTTGGTTTGTTGGTTTGTTGCCTTGTTGGTTTGTTGGTTTGTTGGTTTGTTGGTTTGTTGGTTTGTTGGTTTGTTGGTTTGTTGGTTTGTTGGTTTGTTGGTTTGTTGGTTTGTTGGTTTGTTCGTTTGTTTTTTTTTGTTGGCTTGTTGGTTTGTTGGCTTGTTGGCTTGTTGGTTTGTTGGTTTGTTGATTTAATGGTTTGTTCGTTTGTTCATTTGTTGGCTTGTTGGTTCCTTGGCTTGTTGGTTTGTTGGCTTGTTGGCTTGTTGGTTTGTTTGTTTGTTCGTTTGTTGGTTTATTGGTTATTTGGTTTGTTGCTTTGTTGGTTTTTTGGTTTGTTGGCTTGTTGGTTTGTTCGTTTGTTGGTTTGTTGGTTTGTTGGTTTGTTGGTTTGTTGGTTTGTTGGTTTGTTGCTTTTTCGTTTGTTGGTTTGTTGGTTTGTTGGCTTGTTGGTTTGTTCGTTTGTCGGTTTGTTGGTTTGTTGGTTTGTTGGTTTGTTGGCTTGTTGGTTTGTTGGTTTGTTCGTTTGTTGGTTTGTTGGTTTTTTGTTTTGTTGGTTTATAGGTTTGTTGGCTTGTTGGTTAGTTGGTTTGTTGGTTACTTGGTTTGTAGGTTTGTTGGTTTCTTGGCTTGTTGGTTTGTTGGTTTTTTGGTTCATTGGTTTGTTGGTTTGTTGGTTTGTTGGTTTGTTGGTTTGTTGGTTTGTTTGTTTGTTCGTTTGTTGGTTTGTTGGTTTGTTGGTTTGTTGGCTTGTTGGTTTGTTGGTTTGTTGGTTTTTTGGTTTGTTGGTTTGTTGGTTTGTTGGTTTGTTTGTCTGTTGGTTTGTTGGTTTGTTGGCTTGTTTGCTTGTTGGTTTGTTCGTTTGTTCGTTTGTTGATTTGTTGGTTTGTTGGCTTGTTGGTTTGTTGGTTTGTTGGTTACTTGGTTTGTTGGTTTGTTGGTTTGTTAGTTTGTTGGTTTGTTGGTTTGTTGGTTTGTTGGTTTGTTGGTTTGTTGGTTTGTTGGTTTGTTGGTTTGTTGGTTTGTTGGTTTGTTGGTTTGTTGGTTTGTTGGTTTGTTGGCTTGTTGGTTTGTTGGTTTGTTGGTTTGTTGGTTTGTTCGTTTGTTGGTTTGTTGGTTTGTTGGTTTGTTGGCTTGTTGGTTTGTTGGTTTGTTCGTTTGTTCGTTTGTTCGTTTGTTGATTTGTTGGTTTGTTGGCTTGTTGGTTTATTGGTTTGTTGGTTACTTGGTTTGTTGGTTTGTTGGTTTGTTGGTTTGGTGGTTTGTTGGTTTGTTGGTTTGTTGGCTTGTTGGTTTGTTGGTTTGTTGGTTTTTTGGTTTGTTGGTTTGTTCGTTTGTTGGTTTGTTTGTTTGTTCGTTTGTTGGTTTGTTGGTTTGTTGGTTTGTTGGTTTGTTGGTTTGTTGGTTTGTTGGTTTGTTCGTTTGTTGGTTTGTTGGCTTGTTAGTTTGTTGGTTTGTTGGCTTCTTGGTTTGTTGGTTTCTTGGTTTGTTGGTTTGTTCGTTTGTTGGTTTGTTCGTTTGTTGGTTTGTTTGGTTGTTGGTTTGTTCGTTTGTTGGTTTGTTGGTTACTTGGTTTGTTGGTTTGTTGGTTTGTTGGTTTGTTGGTTTATTGGTTTGTTCGTTTGTTGGTTTGTTGGTTTGTTGGTTTGTTCATTTGTTGGTTTGTTCGTTTGTTCGTTTGTTGGTTTGTTGGTTTGTTGGCTTGTTGGTTTGTTGGTTTGTTGGTTACTTGGTTTGTTGGTTTTTTGGTTTGTTAGTTTGTTGGCTTGTTGGTTTGTTGGTTTGTTGGTTTGTTGGTTTGTTGGTTTGTTGGTTTGTTGGTTTGTTGGCTTGTTGGTTTGTTGGTTTGTTGGTTTCTTGGTTTGTTGGCTTGTTGGTTTGTTGGTTTCTTGGTTACTTGATTTGTTGGTTTGTTAGTTTGTTGGTTTTTTTGTTTGTTGGTTTGTTCGTTTGTTGGTTTGTTGGTTTGTTGGTTTGTTGGTTTGTTGGTTTGTTGGTTTGTTGGTTTGTTGGTTTGTTGGTTTGTTGGTTTGTTTGTTTGTTCGTTTGTTGGTTTGTTGGTTTGTTGGCTTGTTGGTTTGTTGGTTTGTTGGTTTGTTGGTTTGTTCGTTTGTTCGTTTGTTCGTTTATTGGTTTGTTGGCTTGTTGGCTTGTTGGTTTGTTGGTTTGTTGGTTACTTGGTTTGTTGGTTTGTTAACTTGTTGGTTTGTTTGTTTGTTGGTTTTTTGGTTTAATGGTTTGTTGGGTTGTGGGTTTGTTTGTTTGTTCGTTTGTTGGTTTGCTGGTTAGTTGGTTTGTAGGTCTGTTGGTTTGTTGGTTTGTTGGTTTGTTGGCTTGTTGGTTTGTTGGTTTGTCGGGTTGTTGGTTTCTTGGTTTGTTGGTTTGTTGGTTTGTTGGTTTGTTCGTTTGTTGGTTTGTTCGTTTGTTGGTTTGTTTGTTTGTTGGTTTTTTTTTCGTTTGTTGGTTTGTTGGTTACTTGGTTTGTTGGCTTGTTGGTTTGTTGGTTTGTTTGTTTGTTCGTTTGTTAGTTTGTTAGTTTGTTGGCTTGTTGGTTTGTTGGTTTGTTGGCTTGTTGGTTTGTTGGTTTGTTCGTTTGTTGGTTTGTTGGTTTTTTGGTTTGTTCTTTGTTGGTTTGTTCGTTTGTTCGTTTGTTCGTTTGTTGGTTTGTTGGTTTGTTGGTTTGTTGGTTTGTTGGCTTGTTGGTTTGTTGGTTTATTGGTTACTTGGTTTTTTGGTTTGTTGGTTTGTTGGTTTGTTGGTTTGTTGGTTTGTTTGTTTGTTTGTTTGGTTGTTTGTTGGTTTGTTCGTTTCTTGGTTTGTTGGTTTGTTGGTTTGTTGGCTTGTTGGTTTGTTAGTTTGTTGGTTTGTTGGTTTGTTGGTTTGTTGATTTGTTGGTTTGTTGGTTTGTTGGTTTTTTGGTTTGTTTGTTTGTTCGTTTGTTGGTTTGTTTGTTTGTTGGTTTGTTGGTTTGTTGGTTTGTTGGTTTGTTGGTTTGTTGGTTTGTTGGTTTGTTGGCTTGTTGGTTTGTTGGCTTTTTGGCTTGTTGGTTTGTTGGTTTGTTGGTTTGTTGGTTTGTTGGTTACTTGGTTTGTTGGTTTGTTGGTTTGTTGGTTTGTTGGTTTGTTGGTTTGTTGGTTTGTTGGTTTGTTGGTTTGTTGGTTTGCTGGTTTGTTGGCTTGTTGGTTTGTTGGTTTGTTGGTTTCTTGGTTTGTTGGTTTGTTGGTTTGTTGGCTTGTTGGTTTGTTCGTTTGTTGGTTTGTTCGTTTGTTGGTTTGTTTGTTTGTTGGTTTGTTCGTTTGTTGGTTTGTTGGTTACTTGGTTTGTTTGTTTGTTGGTTTGTTCGTTTGTTGGTTTGTTGATTTTTTGGTTTATTGGCTTGTTGGTTTGTTGTTTTGTTGGTTTGTTGGTTTGTTGGTTTTTTGGTTTGTTGGTATGTTGGTTTGTTGGTTTGTTGGTTTGTTGGTTTGTTGGTTTGTTGGTTTGTTGGTTTGTTGGTTTGTCGGTTTGTCGGTTTGTTGGTTTATTGATTTGTTGGTTTGTTCGTTTGTTGGCTTGTTGGTTTGTTGGCTTGTTGGCTTGTTGGTTTGTTTGTTTTTTGGTTTATTGGTTTGTTGGTTAGTTGGTTTGTTGGTTTGTTGGTTTGTTGGTTTGTTTGTTTGTTTGTTTGTTGGTTTGTTGGTTTGTTGGTTTGTTGGCTTGTTGGTTTGTTGGTTTCTTGGTTTGTTGGTTTTTTGGTTTGTTGGTTTGTAGGTTTGTTGGTTTGTTGGTTTGTTGCTTTGTTGGTTTGTTAGTTTGTTGACTTGTTGGTTTGTTGGTTTGTTGGTTTGTTGGTTTCTTGGTTTGTTGGTTTGTTGGTTTGTTTGTTAGTTGGTGTGTTGGTTTTTTGGTTTGTTGGTTTGTTGGTTTGTTGGTTTGTTTGTTTGTTTGTTTGGTTGTTTGTTGGTTTGTTCGTTTCTTGGTTTGTTGGTTTGTTGGTTTGTTGGCTTGTTGGTTTGTTAGTTTGTTGGTTTGTTGGTTTGTTGGTTTGTTGATTTGTTGGTTTGTTGGTTTGTTAGTTTGTTTGTTTGTTCGTTTGTTGGTTTGTTTGTTTGTTGGTTTGTTGGTTTGTTGGTTTGTTGGTTTGTTGGCTTGTTGGTTTGTTGGTTTGTTGGTTTGTTGGTTTCTTGGTTTGTTGGTTTGTTTGTCTGTTGGTTTGTTGGTTTGTTGGTTTGTTCATTTGTTGGTTTGTTCGGTTGTTCGTTTGTTGATTTGTTGGTTTGTTGGCTTTTTGTTTTGTTGGTTTGTTGGTTACTTGGTTTGTTGGTTTGTTAGTTTGTTGGTTTGTTGGTTTGTTGGTTTGTTGGTTTGTTGGTTTGTTCGTTTGTTCGTTTGTTGGCTTGTTGGTTTGTTGGCTTGTTGGCTTGTTGGTTTGTTTGTTTGTTGGTTTTTTGGTTTGTTCGTTTGTTGGTTTGCTGGTTTGTTGGTTTTTTGGTTTGTTGGTTACTTGGTTTGTAGGTTTGTTGGTTTGTTGGCTTGTTGGTTTGTTGGTTTTTTGGTTTATTGGTTTGTTGGTTTGTTGGTTTGTTGGTTTGTTGGTTTGTTGGTTTGTTGGTTTGTTGGTTTGTTGGTTTGTTTGTTTGTTCGTTTGTTGGTTTGTTGGTTTGTTGGTTTGTTGGCTTGTTGGTTTGTTGGTTTGTTGGTTTGCTGGTTTTTTGGTTTGTTGGTTTGTTGGTTTGTTGGTTTGTTGCTTTGTTGGTTTGTTAGTTTGTTGACTTGTTGGTTTGTTGGTTTGCTGGTTTCTTGGTTTGTTGGTTTGTTGGTTTGTTGGTTTGTTTGTTTGTTGGTTTGTTGGTTTGTTGGTTTGTTGGTTTGTTGGTTTGTTGGTTTGTTGGTGTGTTGGTTTGTTGGTTTGTTGGTTTGTTGGTTTGTTGGTTTGTTCGTTTTTTGGTTTGTTGGTTTGTTGGTTTGTTGGTTTGTTGGCTTGTTGGTTTGTTAGTTTGTTGGTTTGTTTGTTTGTTGGTTTGTTGGTTTGTTGGTTTGTTGGTTTGTTGGTGTGCTGGTTTTTTGGTTTGTTGGTTTGTTTGTTTGTTTGTTTGGTTGTTTGTTGGTTTGTTCGTTTCTTGGTTTGTTGGTTTGTTGGTTTGTTGGTTTATTGGTTTGTTGATTTGTTGGTTTGTTGGTTTGTTGGTTTGTTTGTTTGTTCGTATGTTGGTTTGTTTGTTTGTTGGTTTGTTGTTTTGTTGGTTTGTTGGTTTGTTGGCTTGTTGGTTTGTTGGCTTTTTGGCTTGTTGGTTTGTTGGTTTGTTGGTTTGTTGGTTTATTGGCTAGTTGGTTTGTTGGCTTGTTGGCTTGTTGGTTTGTCGGTTTGTTGGTTTGTTGGTTTGTTGGTTTGTTCGTTTGTTGGTTTATTGATTTTTTGGTTTATTGGCTTGTTGGTTTGTTGGTTTGTTGGTTTGTTGGTTTGTTGGTTTGTTGGTTTGTTGGTTTGTTGGTTTGTTCGTTTGTTGGTTTGTTTGTTTGTTGGTTTGTTGGTTTGTTTTTTTGTTGGTTTGTTAGTTTGTTGGTTTGTTGGTTTCTTGGTTTGTTGATTTGTTGGTTTGTTAGTTTGTTTGTTTGTTCGTTTGTTGGTTTGTTTGTTTGTTGGTTTGTTTGTTTGTTGGTTTGTTGGTTTGTTGGCTTGTTGGCTTGTTGGTTTGTTGGTTTGTCGGTTTCTTGGTTTGTTGGTTTGTTGTCTTGTTGGTTTGTTGGTTTTTTGGTTTGTTGGTTTGTTGGTTTATTGGTTTGTTGGTTTGTTGGTGTGTTGGTTTTTTGGTTTGTTGGTTTGTTGGTTTGTTGGTTTGTTTGTTTGTTTGTTTGGTTGTTTGTTGGTTTGTTCGTTTCTTGGTTTGTTGGTTTGTTGGTTTGTTGGTTTGTTGGCTTGTTGGTTTATTAGTTTGTTGGTTTGTTGGTTTGTTGGTTTGTTGATTTGTTGTTTTGTTGGTTTGTTGGTTTGTTTGTTTGTTCGTTTGTTGGTTTGTTTGTTTGTTGGTTTGTTGGTTTGTTGGTTTGTTGGTTTGTTGGTTTGTTGGTTTGTTGGTTTGTTGGTTTGTTGGTTTGTTGGCTTGTTGGTTTGTTGGCTTTTTGGCTTGTTGGTTTGTTGGTTTGTTGGTTTGTTGGTTTGTTGGCTTGTTGGTTTGTTGGCTTGTTGGCTTGTTGGTTTGTCGGTTTGTTGGTTTGTTGGTTTGTTGGTTTGTTGGTTTGTTGGTTTGTTCGTTTGTTCGTTTGTTGGTTTATAGATTTTTTGGTTTATTGGCTTGTTGGTTTGTTGGTTTGTTGGTTTGTTGGTTTGTTGGTTTTTTGGTTTGATGGTATGTTGGTTTGTTGGTTTGTTGGTTTGTTGGTTTGTTGGTTTGTTGGTTTGTTGGTTTGCTGGTTTGTTCGTTTGTTGGTTTTTTGGTTTGATGGTATGTTGGTTTGTTGGTTTTTTGGTTTGATGGTATGTTGGTTTCTTGGTTTGTTGGTTTGTTGGTTTGTTGGTTTGTTGGTTTGTTGGTTTGTTGGTTTGTTCGTTTGTTGGTTTGTTTGTTTGTTGGTTTGTTGGTTTGTTTTTTTGTTGGTTTGTTAGTTTGTTGGTTTGTTGGTTTCTTGGTTTGTTGATTTGTTGGTTTGTTAGTTTGTTTGTTTGTTCGTTTGTTGGTTTGTTTGTTTGTTGGTTTGTTTGTTTGTTGGTTTGTTGGTTTGTTGGCTTGTTGGCTTGTTGGTTTGTTGGTTTGTCGGTTTCTTGGTTTGTTGGTTTGTTGTCTTGTTGGTTTGTTGGTTTGTTGGTTTGTTGGTTTGTTGGTTTATTGGTTTGTTGGTTTGTTGGTGTGTTGGTTTTTTGGTTTGTTGGTTTGTTGGTTTGTTGGTTTGTTTGTTTGTTTGTTTGGTTGTTTGTTGGTTTGTTCGTTTCTTGGTTTGTTGGTTTGTTGGTTTGTTGGTTTGTTGGCTTGTTGGTTTATTAGTTTGTTGGTTTGTTGGTTTGTTGGTTTGTTGATTTGTTGTTTTGTTGGTTTGTTGGTTTGTTTGTTTGTTCATTTGTTGGTTTGTTTGTTTGTTGGTTTGTTGGTTTGTTGGTTTGTTGGTTTGTTGGTTTGTTGGTTTGTTGGTTTGTTGGTTTGTTGGCTTGTTGGTTTGTTGGCTTTTTGGCTTGTTGGTTTGTTGGTTTGTTGGTTTGTTGGTTTGTTGGCTTGTTGGTTTGTTGGCTTGTTGGCTTGTTGGTTTGTCGGTTTGTTGGTTTGTTGGTTTGTTGGTTTGTTGGTTTGTTGGTTTGTTCGTTTGTTCGTTTGTTGGTTTATAGATTTTTTGGTTTATTGGCTTGTTGGTTTGTTGGTTTGTTGGTTTGTTGGTTTGTTGGTTTTTTGGTTTGATGGTATGTTGGTTTGTTGGTTTGTTGGTTTGTTGGTTTGTTGGTTTGTTGGTTTGTTGGTTTGCTGGTTTGTTCGTTTGTTGGCTTTTTGGTTTGTTGGCTTGTTGGCTTGTTGGTTTGTTGGTTTGTTGGTTTGTTGGTTTGTTCGTTTGTTGGTTTGTTGGTTTGTTGGTATTTTGGTTTGTTGGTTTGTTGGTTTGTTGGCTTGTTGGTTTGTTGGTTTATTGGTTTGTTGATTTAATGGTTTGTTCGTTTGTTAATTTGTTGGTTTATTCGTTTGTTGGCTTGTTGGTTTGTTCGTTTGTTGGTTTGTTGGTTTGTTGGTTTGTTGGTTTGTTCGTTTGTTGGTTTGTTGGCTTGTTGGTTTGTTGGTTTGTTGGTTTGTTGGTTTGTTGGTTTGTTGGTTTGTTGGCTTGTTGGTTTGTTGGTTTGTTCGTTTGTTGGTTTGTTGGTTCCTTGGTTTGTTGGTTTATTGGTTTGTTGGCTTGTTGGTTTGTTGGTTTGTTGGTTACTTGGTTTGTAGGTTTGTTGGTTTGTTGGTTTGTTGGTTTGTTGTTTTGTTGGTTTTTTGGTTTGTTGGTTTGTTGGTTTGTTGGTTTAATGGTTTGTTGGTTTGTTTGTCTGTTCGTTTGTTGGTTTGTTGGTTTGTTGGTTTGTTGGTTTGTTGGTTTGTTGGTTTGTTGGTTTGCTAATTTGTTGGCTTGTTGGTTTGTTGGTTTGTTGGTTTCTTGGTTTGTTGGTTTGTTGGTTTGTTGGCTTGTTGGTTTGTTCGTTTGTTGGTTTGTTCGTTTGTTGGTTTGTTTGTTTGTTGGTTTGTTCGTTTGTTGGTTTGTTGGTTACTTGGTTTGTTTGTTTGTTGTTTTGTTCGTTTGTTGGTTTGTTGATTTTTTGGTTTATTGGCTTGTTGGTTTGTTGTTTTGTTGGTTTGTTGGTTTGTTGGTTTTTTGGTTTGTTGGTATGTTGGTTTGTTGGTTTGTTGGTTTGTTGGTTTGTTGGTTTGTTGGTTTGTTGGATTTGTTGGTTTGTTCGTTTGTTGGTTTATTGATTTGTTGGTTTGTTCGTTTGTTGGCTTGGTGGTTTGTTGGCTTGTTGGCTTGTTGGTTTGTTTGTTTTTTGGTTTGTTGGTTTGTTCGTTTGTTGGTTTGTTGGTTCGCTGGTTTTTTGGTTTGTTGGTTTGTAGGCTTGTTGGTTTGTTGTTTTGTTGATTTAATGGTTTGTTCGTTTGTTTATTTGTTGGCTTGTTGGTTTGTTGGCTTGTTGGCTTGTTGGTTTGTTGGTTTGTTCGTTTGTTGTTTTGTTGGTTATTTGGTTTGTTGGTTTTTTGGTTTGTTGGCTTGTTGGTTTGTTCGTTTGTTGGTTTGTTGGTTTGTTGGTTTGTTGGTTTGTTGGTTTGTTGGTTTGTTGGTTTCTTGGTTTGTTGGTTTGTTGATTTGTTCGTTTGTTGTTTTGTTGGTTTGTTGGCTTGTTGGTTTGTTCGTTTGTTGGTTTGTTGATTTTTTGGTTTATTGCCTTGTTGGTTTGTTGGTTTGTTGGTTTGTTGGTTTATTGGTTTGTTGGTTTTTTGGTTTGTTGGTATGTTGGTTTGTTGGTTTGTTGGTTTGTTGGTTTGTTGGTTTGTTCGTTTGTTGTTTTGTTGGTTTGTTGGCTTGTTGGTTTGTTCGTTTGTTGGTTTGTTGATTTTTTGGTTTATTGCCTTGTTGGTTTGTTGGTTTGTTGGTTTGTTGGTTTATTGGTTTGTTGGTTTTTTGGTTTGTTGGTATGTTGGTTTGTTGGTTTGTTGGTTTGTTGGTTTGTTGGTTTGTTGGTTTGTTGGTTTGTTGGTTTGTTGGTTTGTTGGTTTGTTGGTTTGTTGGTTTGTTGGCTTGTTGGCTTGTTGGTTTGTTGGTTTGTTGATTTAATGGTTTGTTTGTTTGTTCATTTGTTGGCTTATTGGTTTGTTGGCTTGTTTGTTTGTTGGTTTGTTCGTTTGTTGGTTTGTTGATTTGTTGGCTTGTTGGTTTGTTCGTTTTTTGGTTTGTTGGTTTATTGGTTTGTTGGTTTGTTGGTTTGTTGGCTTGTTGGTTTGTTTGATTGTTCGTTTGTTGGTTTGTTGGTTATTTGGTTTATTGGTTTGTTGGTTTGTTTGTTTGTTCGTTTGTTGGTTTGTTGGGTTGTTGGCTTGTTGGTTTGTTCGTTTATTGGTTTGTTGGTTTATTGGTTTGTTGGTTTGTTGGTTTGTTGGCTTGTTGGTTTGTTGGTTTGTTGGTTAGTTGGTTTGTTGGTTACTTGGTTTGTAGGTTTGTTGGTTTGTTGGCTTGTTGGTTTGTTGGTTTTTTGGTTTATTGGTTTGTTGGTTTGTTGGTTTGTTGGTTTGTTGGTTTGTTTGTTTGTTCGTTTGTTGGTTTGTTGGTTTGTTGGTTTGTTGGCTTGTTGGTTTATTGGTTTATTGGTTTGTTGGCTTGTTGGTTAGTTGGTTTGTTGGTTACTTGGTTTGTAGGTTTGTTGGTTTGTTGGCTTGTTGGTTTGTTGGTTTTTTGGTTTATTGGTTTGTTGGTTTGTTGGTTTGTTGGTTTGTTGGTTTGTTTGTTTGTTCGTTTGTTGGTTTGTTGGTTTGTTGGTTTGTTGGCTTGTTGGTTTGTTGGTTTGTTGGTTTGTTGGTTTTTTGGTTTGTTGGTTTGTTGGTTTGTTGCTTTGTTGGTTTGTTGGTTTGTTCGTTTGTTGGATTGTTGGTTTGTTGGATTGTTTGTTTGTTCGTTTGTTGGTTTGTTGATTTTTTGGTTTATTGGCTTGTTGGTTTGTTGGTTTGTTGGTTTGTTGGTTTGTTGGTTTGTTGGTTTTTTGGTTTGTTGGTATGTTGGTTTGTTGGTTTGTTGGTTTGTTGCCTTGTTGGTTTGTTGGTTTGTTGGTTTGTTGGTTTGTTGGTTTGTTGGTTTGTTGGTTTGTTGGTTTGTTGGTTTGTTGGTTTGTTGGTTTGTTGGTTTGTTGGTTTGTTCGTTTGTTTGTTTGTTGGCTTGTTGGTTTGTTGGCTTGTTGGCTTGTTGGTTTGTGGGTTTGTTGATTTAATGGTTTGTTCGTTTGTTCATTTGTTGGCTTGTTGGTTCCTTGGCTTGTTGGTTTGTTGGCTTGTTGGCTTGTTGGTTTGTTTGTTTGTTTGTTTGTTGGTTTATTGGTTATTTGGTTTGTTGGTTTGTTGGTTTTTTGGTTTGTTGGCTTGTTGGTTTGTTCGTTTGTTGGTTTGTTGGTTTGTTGGTTTGTTGGTTTGTTGGTTTGTTGGTTTGTTGCTTTTTCGTTTGTTGGTTTGTTGGTTTGTTGGCTTGTTGGTTTGTTCGTTTGTCGGTTTGTTGGTTTGTTGGTTTGTTGGTTTGTTGGCTTGTTGGTTCGTTGGTTTGTTCGTTTGTTGGTTTGTTGGTTTTTTGTTTTGTTGGTTTATAGGTTTGTTGGCTTGTTGGTTAGTTGGTTTGTTGGTTACTTGGTTTGTAGGTTTGTTGGTTTCTTGGCTTGTTGGTTTGTTGGTTTTTTGGTTTATTGGTTTGTTGGTTTGTTGGTTTGTTGGTTTGTTGGTTTGTTGGTTTGTTTGTTTGTTCGTTTGTTGGTTTGTTGGTTTGTTGGTTTGTTGGCTTGTTGGTTTGTTGGTTTGTTGGTTTTTTGGTTTGTTGGTTTGTTGGTTTGTTGGTTTGTTGCTTTGTTTGTTTGTTGGTTTGTTGGCTTGTTGGTTTGTTGGTTTCTTGGTTTGTTGGTTTCTTCGTTTGTTGGTTTGTTTGTTTGTTGGTTTGTTGGCTTGTTGGTTTGTTGGTTTGTTCGTTTGTTGGTTTGTTCATTTGTTGGTTTGTTTGTTTGTTGGTTTGTTCGTTTGTTGGTTTGTTGGTTACTTGGTTTGTTGGTTTGTTGGTTTGTTGGTTTGTTTCTTTGTTCGTTTCTTGGTTTGTTGGCTTGTTGGTTTGTTGGCTTGTTGGTTTGTTGGTTTGTTTGTCTGTTAGTTTGTTGGTTTGTTGGTTTGTTCATTTGTTGGTTTGTTCGTTTGTTCGTTTGTTGATTTGTTGGTTTGTTGGCTTGTTGGTTTGTTGGTTTGTTGGTTACTTGGTTTGTTGGTTTGTTGGTTTGTTGGTTTGGTGGTTTGTTGGTTTGTTGGTTTGTTGGCTTGTTGGTTTGTTGGTTTGTTGGTTTTTTGGTTTGTTGGTTTGTTCGTTTGTTGGTTTGTTTGTTTGTTCGTTTGTTGGTTTGTTGGTTTGTTGGTTTGTTGGTTTGTTGGTTTGTTGGTTTGTTCGTTTGTTGGTTTGTTGGCTTGTTAGTTTGTTGGTTTGTTGGCTTCTTGGTTTGTTGGTTTCTTGGTTTGTTGGTTTGTTCGTTTGTTGGTTTGTTCGTTTGTTGGTTTGTTGGTTTGTTGGTTTATTGGTTTGTTCGTTTGTTGGTTTGTTGGTTTGTTGGTTTGTTCATTTGTTGGTTTGTTCGTTTGTTTGTTTGTTGGTTTGTTGGTTTGTTGGCTTGTTCGTTTGTTCGTTTGTTGGTTTGTTGGTTTGTTGGCTTGTTGGTTTGTTGGTTTGTTGGTTACTTGGTTTGTTGGTTTGTCGGTTTGTTAGTTTATTGGCTTGTTGGTTTGTTGGTTTGTTGGTTTGTTGGTTTGTTGGTTTGTTGGTTTGTTGGTTTGTTGGTTTGTTGGCTTGTTGGTTTGTTGGTTTGTTGGTTTCTTGGTTTGTTGGCTTGTTGGTTTGTTGGTTTCTTGGTTTCTTGGTTACTTGATTTGTTGGTTTGTTAGTTTGTTGGTTTTTTTGTTTGTTGGTTTGTTCGTTTGTTGGTTTGTTGGTTTGTTGGTTTGTTGGTTTGTTGGTTTGTTGGTTTGTTTGTTTGTTCGTTTGTTGGTTTGTTGGTTTGTTGGCTTGTTGGTTTGTTGGTTTGTTGGTATGTTGGTTTGTTCGTTTGTTCGTTTGTTCGTTTGTTGGTTTATTGGTTTGTTGGCTTGTTGGTTTGTTGGTTTGTTGGTTACTTGGTTTGTTGGTTTGTTAACTTGTTGGTTTGTTTGTTTGTTGGTTTTTTGGTTTGTTGGTTTGTTGGGTTGCGGGTTTGTTTGTTTGTTCGTTTGTTGGTTTGCTGGTTAGTTGGTTTGTAGGTCTGTTGGTTTGTTGGTTTGTTGGTTTGTTGGCTTGTTGGTTTGTTGGTTTGTCGGGTTGTTGGTTTCTTGGTTTGTTGGTTTGTTGGTTTGTTGGTTTGTTCGTTTGTTGGTTTGTTCGTTTGTTGGTTAGTTTGTTTGTTGGTTTTATTTTCGTTTGTTGGTTTGTTGGTTACTTGGTTTGTTGGCTTGTTGGTTTGTTGGTTTGTTTGTTTGTTCGTTTGTTAGTTTGTTAGTTTGTTGGCTTGTTGGTTTGTTGGTTTGTTGGCTTGTTGGTTTGTTGGTTTGTTCGTTTGTTGGTTTGTTGGTTTTTTGGTTTGTTCTTTGTTGGTTTGTTCGTTTGTTCGTTTGTTGGTTTGTTGGTTTGTTGGTTTGTTGGCTTGTTGGTTTGTTGGTTTATTGGTTACTTGGTTTTTTGGTTTGTTGGTTTGTTGGTTTGTTTGTGTTTGGTTGTTTGTTGGTTTGTTCGTTTCTTGGTTTGTTGGTTTGTTGGTTTGTTGGTTTGTTGGCTTGTTGGTTTGTTAGTTTGTTGGTTTGTTGGTTTGTTGGTTTGTTGATTTGTTGGTTTGTTGGTTTGTTGGTTTGTTGGTTTGTTGGTTTGTTTGTTTGTTCGTTTGTTGGTTTGTTTGTTTGTTGGTTTGTTGGTTTGTTGGTTTGTTGGTTTGTTGGTTTGTTGGTTTGTTGGTTTGTTGGCTTGTTGGTTTGTTGGCTTTTTGGCTTGTTGGTTTGTTGGTTTGTTGGTTTGTTGGTTTGTTGGTTACTTGGTCTGTTGGTTTGTTGGTTTGTTGGTTTGTTGGTTTGTTGGTTTGTTGGTTTGCTGGTTTGTTGGCTTGTTGGTTTGTTGGTTTGTTGGTTTGTTGGTTTCTTGGTTTGTTGGTTTGTTGGTTTGTTGGCTTGTTGGTTTGTTCGTTTGTTGGTTTGTTCGTTTGTTGGTTTGTTTGTTTGTTGGTTTGTTCGTTTGTTGGTTTGTTGGTTACTTGGTTTGTTTGTTTGTTGGTTTGTTCGTTTGTTGGTTTGTTGATTTTTTGGTTTATTGGCTTGTTGGTTTGTTGTTTTGTTGGTTTGTTGGTTTTTTGGTTTGTTGGTATGTTGGTTTGTTGGTTTGTTGGTTTGTTGGTTTGTTGGTTTGTTGGTTTGTTGGTTTGTTGGTTTGTCGGTTTGTCGGTTTGTTGGTTTATTGATTTGTTGGTTTGTTCGTTTGTTGGCTTGTTGGTTTGTTGGTTTGTTTGTTTGTTCGTTTGTTGGTTTGTTGGTTTGTTGGTTTGTTGGCTTGTTGGTTTATTGGTTTATTGGTTTGTTGGCTTGTTGGTTAGTTGGTTTGTTGGTTACTTGGTTTGTAGGTTTGTTGGTTTGTTGGCTTGTTTGTTTGTTGGTTTTTTGGTTTATTGGTTTGTTGGTTTGTTGGTTTGTTGGTTTGTTGGTTTGTTTGTTTGTTCGTTTGTTGGTTTGTTGGTTTGTTGGTTTGTTGGCTTGTTGGTTTGTTGGTTTGTTGGTTTGTTGGTTTTTTGGTTTGTTGGTTTGTTGGTTTGTTGCTTTGTTGGTTTGTTGGTTTGTTCGTTTGTTGGATTGTTGGTTTGTTGGATTGTTTGTTTGTTCGTTTGTTGGTTTGTTGATTTTTTGGTTTATTGGCTTGTTGGTTTGTTGGTTTGTTGGTTTGTTGGTTTGTTGGTTTGTTGGTTTTTTGGTTTGTTGGTATGTTGGTTTGTTGGTTTGTTGGTTTGTTGCCTTGTTGGTTTGTTGGTTTGTTGGTTTGTTGGTTTGTTGGTTTGTTGGTTTGTTGGTCTGTTGGTTTGTTGGTTTGTTGGTTTGTTGGTTTGTTGGTTTGTTCGTTTGTTTGTTTGTTGGCTTGTTGGTTTGTTGGCTTGTTGGCTTGTTGGTTTGTGGGTTTGTTGATTTAATGGTTTGTTCGTTTGTTCATTTGTTGGCTTGTTGGTTCCTTGGCTTGTTGGTTTGTTGGCTTGTTGGCTTGTTGGTTTGTTTGTTTGTTTGTTTGTTGGTTTATTGGTTATTTGGTTTGTTGGTTTGTTGGTTTTTTGGTTTGTTGGCTTGTTGGTTTGTTCGTTTGTTGGTTTGTTGGTTTGTTGGTTTGTTGGTTTGTTGGTTTGTTGGTTTGTTGCTTTTTCGTTTGTTGGTTTGTTGGTTTGTTGGCTTGTTGGTTTGTTCGTTTGTCGGTTTGTTGGTTTGTTGGTTTGTTGGTTTGTTGGCTTGTTGGTTTGTTGGTTTGTTCGTTTGTTGGTTTGTTGGTTTTTTGTTTTGTTGGTTTATAGGTTTGTTGGCTTGTTGGTTAGTTGGTTTGTTGGTTACTTGGTTTGTAGGTTTGTTGGTTTCTTGGCTTGTTTGTTTGTTGGTTTTTTGGTTTATTGGTTTGTTGGTTTGTTGGTTTGTTGGTTTGTTGGTTTGTTGGTTTGTTTGTTTGTTCGTTTGTTGGTTTGTTGGTTTGTTGGTTTGTTGGCTTGTTGGTTTGTTGGTTTGTTGGTTTTTTGGTTTGTTGGTTTGTTGGTTTGTTGGTTTGTTGCTTTGTTTGTTTGTTGGTTTGTTGGCTTGTTGGTTTGTTGGTTTCTTGGTTTGTTGGTTTCTTCGTTTGTTGGTTTGTTTGTTTGTTGGTTTGTTGGCTTGTTGGTTTGTTGGTTTGTTCGTTTGTTGGTTTGTTCATTTGTTGGTTTGTTTGTTTGTTGGTTTGTTCGTTTGTTGGTTTGTTGGTTACTTGGTTTGTTGGTTTGTTGGTTTGTTGGTTTGTTTCTTTGTTCGTTTCTTGGTTTGTTGGCTTGTTGGTTTGTTGGCTTGTTGGTTTGTTGGTTTGTTTGTCTGTTAGTTTGTTGGTTTGTTGGTTTGTTCATTTGTTGGTTTGTTCGTTTGTTCGTTTGTTGATTTGTTGGTTTGTTGGCTTGTTGGTTTGTTGGTTTGTTGGTTACTTGGTTTGTTGGTTTGTTGGTTTGTTGGTTTGGTGGTTTGTTGGTTTGTTGGTTTGTTGGCTTGTTGGTTTGTTGGTTTGTTGGTTTTTTGGTTTGTTGGTTTGTTCGTTTGTTGGTTTGTTTGTTTGTTCGTTTGTTGGTTTGTTGGTTTGTTGGTTTGTTGGTTTGTTGGTTTGTTGGTTTGTTCGTTTGTTGGTTTGTTGGCTTGTTAGTTTGTTGGTTTGTTGGCTTCTTGGTTTGTTGGTTTCTTGGTTTGTTGGTTTGTTCGTTTGTTGGTTTGTTCGTTTGTTGGTTTGTTGGTTTGTTGGTTTATTGGTTTGTTCGTTTGTTGGTTTGTTGGTTTGTTGGTTTGTTCATTTGTTGGTTTGTTCGTTTGTTTGTTTGTTGGTTTGTTGGTTTGTTGGCTTGTTCGTTTGTTCGTTTGTTGGTTTGTTGGTTTGTTGGCTTGTTGGTTTGTTGGTTTGTTGGTTACTTGGTTTGTTGGTTTGTCGGTTTGTTAGTTTATTGGCTTGTTGGTTTGTTGGTTTGTTGGTTTGTTGGTTTGTTGGTTTGTTGGTTTGTTGGTTTGTTGGTTTGTTGGCTTGTTGGTTTGTTGGTTTGTTGGTTTCTTGGTTTGTTGGCTTGTTGGTTTGTTGGTTTCTTGGTTACTTGATTTGTTGGTTTGTTAGTTTGTTGGTTTTTTTGTTTGTTGGTTTGTTCGTTTGTTGGTTTGTTGGTTTGTTGGTTTGTTGGTTTGTTGGTTTGTTGGTTTGTTGGTTTGTTGGTTTGTTTGTTTGTTCGTTTGTTGGTTTGTTGGTTTGTTGGCTTGTTGGTTTGTTGGTTTGTTGGTTTGTTGGTTTGTTCGTTTGTTCGTTTGTTCGTTTGTTGGTTTATTGGTTTGTTGGCTTGTTGGTTTGTTGGTTTGTTGGTTACTTGGTTTGTTGGTTTGTTAACTTGTTGGTTTGTTTGTTTGTTGGTTTTTTGGTTTGTTGGTTTGTTGGGTTGCGGGTTTGTTTGTTTGTTCGTTTGTTGGTTTGCTGGTTAGTTGGTTTGTAGGTCTGTTGGTTTGTTGGTTTGTTGGTTTGTTGGCTTGTTGGTTTGTTGGTTTGTCGGGTTGTTGGTTTCTTGGTTTGTTGGTTTGTTGGTTTGTTGGTTTGTTCGTTTGTTGGTTTGTTCGTTTGTTGGTTAGTTTGTTTGTTGGTTTTATTTTCGTTTGTTGGTTTGTTGGTTACTTGGTTTGTTGGCTTGTTGGTTTGTTGGTTTGTTTGTTTGTTCGTTTGTTAGTTTGTTAGTTTGTTGGCTTGTTGGTTTGTTGGTTTGTTGGCTTGTTGGTTTGTTGGTTTGTTCGTTTGTTGGTTTGTTGGTTTTTTGGTTTGTTCTTTGTTGGTTTGTTCGTTTGTTCGTTTGTTGGTTTGTTGGTTTGTTGGTTTGTTGGCTTGTTGGTTTGTTGGTTTATTGGTTACTTGGTTTTTTGGTTTGTTGGTTTGTTGGTTTGTTGGTTTGTTTGTTTGGTTGTTTGTTGGTTTGTTCGTTTCTTGGTTTGTTGGTTTGTTGGTTTGTTGGTTTGTTGGCTTGTTGGTTTGTTAGTTTGTTGGTTTGTTGGTTTGTTGGTTTGTTGATTTGTTGGTTTGTTGGTTTGTTGGTTTGTTGGTTTGTTTGTTTGTTGGTTTGTTGGTTTGTTGGTTTGTTGGTTTGTTGGCTTGTTGGTTTGTTCGTTTGTTGGTTTGTTCGTTTGTTGGTTAGTTTGTTTGTTGGTTTTATTTTCGTTTGTTGGTTTGTTGGTTACTTGGTTTGTTGGCTTGTTGGTTTGTTGGTTTGTTTGTTTGTTCGTTTGTTAGTTTGTTAGTTTGTTGGCTTGTTGGTTTGTTGGTTTGTTGGCTTGTTGGTTTGTTGGTTTGTTCGTTTGTTGGTTTGTTGGTTTTTTGGTTTGTTCTTTGTTGGTTTGTTCGTTTGTTCGTTTGTTGGTTTGTTGGTTTGTTGGTTTGTTGGCTTGTTGGTTTGTTGGTTTATTGGTTACTTGGTTCTTTGGTTTGTTGGTTTGTTGGTTTGTTGGTTTGTTTGTTTGGTTGTTTGTTGGTTTGTTCGTTTCTTGGTTTGTTGGTTTGTTGGTTTGTTGGTTTGTTGGCTTGTTGGTTTGTTAGTTTGTTGGTTTGTTGGTTTGTTGGTTTGTTGATTTGTTGGTTTGTTGGTTTGTTGGTTTGTTGGTTTGTTTGTTTGTTGGTTTGTTGGTTTGTTGGTTTGTTGGTTTGTTGGCTTGTTGGTTTGTTGGCTTTTTGGCTTGTTGGTTTGTTGGTTTGTTGGTTTGTTGGTTTGTTGGTTACTTGGTCTGTTGGTTTGTTGGTTTGTTGGTTTGTTGGTTTGTTGGTTTGTTGGTTTGCTGGTTTGTTGGCTTGTTGGTTTGTTGGTTTGTTGGTTTGTTGGTTTCTTGGTTTGTTGGTTTGTTGGTTTGTTGGCTTGTTGGTTTGTTCGTTTGTTGGTTTGTTCGTTTGTTGGTTTGTTTGTTTGTTGGTTTGTTCGTTTGTTGGTTTGTTGGTTACTTGGTTTGTTTGTTTGTTGGTTTGTTCGTTTGTTGGTTTGTTGATTTTTTGGTTTATTGGCTTGTTGGTTTGTTGTTTTGTTGGTTTGTTGGTTTTTTGGTTTGTTGGTATGTTGGTTTGTTGGTTTGTTGGTTTGTTGGTTTGTTGGTTTGTTGGTTTGTTGGTTTGTTGGTTTGTCGGTTTGTCGGTTTGTTGGTTTATTGATTTGTTGGTTTGTTCGTTTGTTGGCTTGTTGGTTTGTTGGCTTGTTGGCTTGTTGGTTTGTTTGTTTTTTGGTTTGTTGGTTTGTTCGTTTGTTGGTTTGTTGGTTCGCTGGTTTTTTGGTTTGTTGGTTTGTAGGCTTGTTGGCTTGTTGTTTTGTTGATTTAATGGTTTGTTCGTTTGTTCATATGTTGGCTTGTTGGTTTGTTGGCTTGTTGGTTTGTTGGCTTGTTGGCTTGTTGGTTTGTTGGTTTGTTCGTTTGTTGGTTTGTTGGTTATTTGGTTTGTTGGTTTGTTGGCTTGTTGGTTTGTTCGTTTGTTGGTTTGTTGGTTTGTTGGTTTGTTGGTTTGTTGGTTTCTTGGTTTGTTGGTTTGTTGGTTTGTTCGTTTGTTGGTTTGTTGGTTTGTTGGCTTGTTGGTTTGTTCGTTGGTTGGTTTGTTGATTTTTTGGTTTATTGCCTTGTCGGTTTGTTGGTTTGTTGGTTTGTTGATTTGTTGGTTTTTTGGTTTGTTGGTATGTTGGTTTGTTGGTTTGTTGGTTTGTTGGTTTGTTGGTTTGTTGGTTTGTTGGTTTGTTGGTTTGTTGGTTTGTTGGTTTGTTGGTTTGTTGGTTTGTTGGTTTGTTGGTTTGTTCGTTTGTTCGTTTGTTGGCTTGTTGGTTTGTTGGTTTTTTGGTTTGTTGGTTTGTTGGCTTGTTGGTTTGTTGGTTTGTTGATTTAATGGTTTGTTCGTTTGTTCATTTGTTGGCTTATTGGTTTGTTGGCTTGTTTGTTTGTTGGTTTGTTCGTTTGTTGGTTTGTTGGTTTGTTGGCTTGTTGGTTTGTTCGTTTGTTGGTTTGTTGGTTTATTGGTTTGTTGGTTTGTTGGTTTGTTGGCTTGTTGGTTTGTTTGTTTGTTCGTTTGTTGGTTTGTTGGTTATTTGGTTTGTTGGTTTGTTGGTTTGTTGGTTTGTTCGTTTGTTGGTTTGTTGGGTTGTTGGCTTGTTGGTTTGTTCGTTTGTTGGTTTGTTGGTTTATTGGTTTGTTGGTTTGTTGGTTTGTTGGCTTGTTGGTTTGTTGGTTTGTTCGTTTGTTGGTTTGTTGGTTTTTTGGTTTGTTGGTTTATTGGTTTGTTGGCTTGTTGGTTAGTTGGTTTGTTGGTTACTTAGTTTGTAGGTTTGTTGGTTTGTTGGCTTGTTGGTTTGTTGGTTTTTTGGTTTATTGGTTTTTTGGTTTGTTGGTTTGTTGGTTTGTTGGTTTGTTTGATTGTTCGTTTGTTGGTTTGTTGGTTTGTTGGCTTGTTGGTTTGTTGGTTTGTTGGTTTGTTGGTTTGTTGGTTTTTTGGTTTGTTGGTTTGTTCGTTTGTTGGTTTGTTGCTTTGTTGGTTTGTTGGTTTGTTCGTTTGTTGGATTGTTGGTTTGTTGGCTTGTTTGTTTGTTCGTTTGTTGGTTTGTTGATTTTTTGGTTTATTGGCTTGTTGGTTTGTTGGTTTGTTGGTTTGTTGGTTTGTTGGTTTTTTGGTTTGTTGGTATGTTGGTTTGTTGGTTTGTTGGTTTGTTGGTTTGTTGGTTTGGTGGTTTGTTGGTTTGTTGGTTTGTTGGTTTGTTGGTTTGTTGGTTTGTTGGTTTGTTGTTTTGTTGGTTTGTTGGTTTGTTCGTTTGTTCGTTTGTTCGTTTGTTCGTTTGTTGGCTTGTTGGTTTGTTGGCTTGTTGGCTTGTTGGTTTGTTGGTTTGTTGATTTAATGGTTTGTTCGTTTGTTCATTTGTTGGCTTGTTGGTTCCTTGGCTTGTTGGTTTGTTGGCTTGTTGGCTTGTTGGTTTGTTTGTTTGTTCGTTTGTTGGTTTGTTGGTTATTTGGGTTGTTGGTTTGTTGGTTTTTTGGTTTGTTGGCTTGTTGGTTTGTTGGCTTGTTAGTTTGTTGGTTTGTTGGTTTCTTAGTTTGTTGGTTTCTTGGTTTGTTGGTTGGTTCGTTTGTTGGTTTGTTCGTTTGTTGGTTTGTTTGGTTGTTGGTTTGTTCGTTTGTTGGTTTGTTGGTTACTTGGTTTGTTGGTTTTTTGGTTTGTTGGTTTGTTGGTTTATTGGTTTGTTGGTTTGTTGGTTTGTTCATTTGTTGGTTTGTTCGTTTGTTCGTTTGTTGGTTTGTTGGTTTGTTGGTTTGTTGGCTTGTTGGTTTGTTGGTTTGTTGGTTACTTGGTTTGTTGGTTTGTTGGTTTGTTAGTTTGTTGGCTTGTTGGTTTGTTGGTTTGTTGGTTTGTTGGTTTGTTGGCTTGTTGGTTTGTTGGTTTGTTGGTTTCTTGGTTTGTTGGCTTGTTGGTTTGTTGGTTTGTTGGTTACTTGATTTGTTGGTTTGTTAGTTTGTTGGTTTTTTTTTTTGTTGGTTTGTTCGTTTGTTGGTTTGTTGGTTTGTTGGTTTGTTGGTTTGTTGGTTTGTTTGTTTGTTCGTTTGTTGGTTTGTTGGTTTGTTGGTTTGTTGGCTTGTTGGTTTGTTGGTTTGTTCGTTTGTTCGTTTGTTGGTTTATTGGTTTGTTGGCTTGTTGGTTTGTTGGTTTGTTGGTTACTTGGTTTGTTGGTTTGTTGGTTTCTTGGTTTGTTGGCTTGTTGATTTGTTGGTTTGTTGGTTACTTGATTTGTTGGTTTTTTAGTTTGTTGGTTTTTTTGTTTGTTGGTTTGTTCGTTTGTTGGTTTGTTGGTTTATTGGTTTGTTGGTTTGTTGGTTTGTTGGTTTGTTGGTTTGTTGGTTTGTTGGTTTGTTGGTTTGTTTGTTTGTTTGTTTGTTGGTTTGTTGGTTTGTTGGCTTGTTGGTTTGTTGGTTTGTTGGTCTGTTGATTTGTTGGTTTGTTGGTTTTTTGGTTTGTTGGTATGTTGGTTTGTTGGTTTGTTGGTTTGTTGGTTTGTTGGTTTGTTGGTTTGTTGGTTTGTTGGTTTGTTGGTTTGTTGGTTTGTTGGTTTGTTGGTTTGTTGGTTTGTTGGTTTGTTGGTTTGTTGGTTTGTTCGTTTGTTCGTTTGTTGGCTTGTTGGTTTGTTGGCTGGTTGGCTTGTTGGTTTGTTCATTTGTTGGTTTTTTGGTTTGTTGGTTTTTTGGTTTGTTGGTTTGTTGGCTTGTTGGTTTGTTGGTTTGTTGATTTAATGGTTTGTTCGTTTGTTCATTTGTTGGCTTATTGGTTTGTTGGCTTGTTTGTTTGTTGGTTTATTCGTTTGTTGGTTTGTTGGTTTGTTGGCTTGTTGGTTTGTTCGTTTGTTGGTTTGTTGGTTTATTGGTTTGTTGGTTTGTTGGTTTGTTGGCTTGTTGGTTTGTTTGTTTGTTCGTTTGTTGGTTTGTTGGTTATTTGGTTTGTTGGTTTGTTGGTTTGTTGGTTTGTTCGTTTGTTGGTTTGTTGGGTTGTTGGCTTGTTGGTTTGTTCGTTTGTTGGTTTGTTGGTTTATTGGTTTGTTGGTTTGTTGGTTTGTTGGCTTGTTGGTTTGTTGGTTTGTTCGTTTGTTGGTTTGTTGGTTTTTTGGTTTGTTGGTTTATTTTTTTGTTGGCTTGTTGGTTAGTTGGTTTGTTGGTTACTTGGTTTGAAGGTTTGTTGGTTTGTTGGCTTGTTGGTTTGTTGGTTTTTTGGTTTATTGGTTTGTTGGTTTGTTGGTTTGTTGGTTTGTTTGTTTGTTTGTTTGTTCGTTTGTGGGTTTGTTGGTTTGGTGGTTTGTTGGCTTGTTGGTTTGTTGGTTGCTTGGTTTGTTGGTTTTTTGGTTTGTTGGTTTGTTGGTTTGTTGGTTTGTTGCTTTGTTGGTTTGTTGGTTTGTTCGTTTGTTGGATTGTTGGTTTGTTGGCTTGTTTGTTTGTTCGTTTGTTGGTTTGTTGATTTTTCTGTTTATTGGCTTGTTGGTTTGTTGGTTTGTTGGTTTGTTGGTTTTTTGGTATGTTGGTATGTTGGTTTGTTGGTTTGTTGGTTTGTTGGTTTGTTGGTTTGTTGGTTTGTGGGTTTGTTAGTTTGTTGGTTTGTTGGTTTGTTGGTTTTTTGGTTTGTTGGTTTGTTGGTTTGTTGGTTTGTTAGTTTGTTCGTTTGTTCGTTTGTTCGTTTGTTAACTTGTTGGTTTGTTGGCTTGTTGGCTTGTTGGTTTGTTGGTTTGTTGATTTAATGGTTTGTTCGTTTGTTCATTTGTTGGCTTGTTGGTTCCTCGGCTTGTTGGTTTGTTGGCTTGTTGGCTTGTTGGTTTGTTTGTTTGTTCGTTTGTTGGTTTGTTCTTTATTTGGTTTGTTGGTTTGTTGTTTTTTTGGTTTCTTGGCTTGTTGGCTTGTTGGTTTGTTCGTTTGTTGGTTTGTTGGTTTGTTGGTTTGTTGGTTTGTTGGTTTGTTGGTTTGTTGGTTTGTTGGTTTGTTCGTTTGTTGGTTTGTTGGTTTGTTGGCTTGTTGGTTTGTTCGTTTGTCGGTTTGTTGGTTTGTTGGTTTGTTGGTTTGTTGGTTTGTTGGCTTGTTGGTTTGTTGGTTTGTTCGTTTGTTGGTTTGTTGGTTTTTTGGTTTGTTGGTTTATAGGTTTGTTGGCTTGTTGGTTAGTTGGTTTGTTTGTTACTTGGTTTGTAGGTTTGTTGGTTTCTTGGCTTGTTGGTTTGTTGGTTTTTTGGGTTATTGGTTTGTTGGTTTGTTGGTTTGTTGGTTTGTTGGTTTGTTGGTTTGTTTGTTTGTTCGTTTGTTGGTTTGTTGGTTTGTTGGTTTGTTGGCTTGTTGGTTTGTTGGTTTGTTGGTTTGTTGGTTTTTTGGTTTGTTGGTTTGTTGGTTTGTTGGTTTGTTGCTTTGTTGGTTTGTTGGTTTGTTGGCTTGTTGGTTTGTTGGTTTCTTGGTTTGTTGGTTTCTTCGTTTGTTGGTTTGTTGGTTTGTTGGCTTGTTGGTTTGTTGGTTTGTTCGTTTGTTGGTTTGTTTATTTGTTGGTTTGTTTGTTTGTTGGTTTGTTCGTTTGTTGGTTTGTTGGTTACTTGGTTTGTTGGTTTGTTGGTTTGTTGGTTTGTTTGTTTGTTGGTTTGTTGGTTTGTTTGTTTGTTCGTTTCTTGGTTTGTTGGTTTGTTGGTTTGTTTGTCTGTTAGTTTGTTGGCTTGTTGGTTTGTTCATTTGTTGGTTTGTTCGTTTGTTCGTTTGTTGATTTGTTGGTTTGTTGGCTTGTTGGTTTGTTCGTTTGTTGATTTGTTGGTTTGTTGGCTTGTTGGTTTGTTGGTTTGTTGGTTACTTCGTTTGTTGGTTTGTTGGTTTGTTGGTTTGTTGGTTTGTTGGCTTGTTGGTTTGTTGGTTTGTTGGTTTTTTGGTTTGTTGGTTTGTTTGTTTGTTGGTTTGTTTGTTTGTTTGTTTGTTGGTTTGTTGGTTTGTTGGTTTGTTGGTTTGTTGGTTTGTTCGTTTGTTGGTTTGTTGGCTTGTTAGTTTGTTGGTTTGTTGGTTTGTTGGTTTGTTCGTTTGTTGGTTTGTTTGGTTGTTGGTTTGTTCGTTTGTTGGTTTGTTGGTTACTTGGTTTGTTGGTTTGTTGGTTTGTTGGTTTGTTGGTTTATTGGTTTGTTCGTTTGTTGGTTTGTTGGTTTGTTGGTTTGTTCATTAGTTGGTTTGTTCGTTTGTTCGTTTGTTGGTTTGTTGGTTTGTTGGCTTGTTGGTTTGTTGGTTTGTTGGTTTGTTGGCTTGTTGGTTTGTTGGTTTCTTGGTTTCTTAATTTGTTGGCTTGTTGGTTTGTTGGTTTGTTGGTTACTTGATTTGTTGGTTTGTTAGTTTGTTGGTTTTTTTGTTTGTTGGTTCGTTCGTTTGTTGGTTTGTTGGTTTGTTGGTTTGTTGGTTTGTTGGTTTGTTGGTTTGTTGGTTTGTTTGTTTGTTCGTTTGTTGGTTTGTTGGTTTGTTGGCTTGTTCGTTTGTTGGTTTGTTGGTTTGTTCGTTTGTTCGTTTGTTGGTTTATTGGTTTGTTGGCTTGTTGGTTTGTTGGCTTGTTGGTTACTTGGTTTGTTGGTTTGTTGGCTTGTTGGTTTGTTTGTTTGTTGGTTTTTTGGTTTGTTGGTTTGTTGGGTAGTGGGTTTGTTTGTTTGTTCGTTTGTTGGTTTGCTGGTTTGTTGGTTTGTTGGTCTGTTGGTTTGTTGGTTTGTTGGTTTGTTGGCTTGTTGGTTTGTTGGTTTGTTGGGTTGTTGGTTTCTTGGTTTGTTGGTTTGTTGGTTTGTTGGTTTGTTGGTTTGTTGGTTTGTTGGTTTGTTCGTTTGTTGGTTTGTTCGTTTGTTGGTTTGTTTGTTTGTTGGTTTTTTTTTCGTTTGTTGGTTTGTTGGTTACTTAGTTTGTTGGTTTGTTGGTTTGTTGGTTTGTTTGTTTGTTCGTTTGTTAGTTTGTTAGTTTGTTGGCTTGTTGGTTTGTTGGTTTGTTGGCTTGTTGGTTTGTTGATTTGTTCGTTTGTTGGTTTGTTGGTTTTTTGGTTTGTTCTTTGTTGGTTTGTTCGTTTGTTCGTTTGTTGGTTTGTTGGGTTGTTGGTTTGTTGGCTTGTTGGTTTGTTGGTTTATTGGTTACTTGGTTTGTTGGTTTGTTGGTTTGTTGATTTGTTGGCTTGTTGGTTTGTCGGTATGTTGGTTTGTTGGTTTGTTGGTTTGTTGGTTTATTGGTTTGTTGGTTTGCTGGTTTGTTGGCTTGTTGGTTTGTTGGTTTGTTGGTTTGTTGGTTTGTTGGTTTGTTGGTTTGTTGGTTTGTTGGTTACTTGGTTTGTTGGTTTGTTGGTTTGTTGGTTTGTTGGTTTGTTTGTTTGTTGGTTTGTTCATTTGTTGGTTTGTTGGTTTGTTGGTTTGTTGGTTTGTTGGTTTGTTTGTTTGTTCGTTTGCTGGTTTGTTGGTTTGTTGGCTTGTTAGTTTGTTGGTTTGTTGGCTTGTTGGTTTGTTGGTTTGTTTTGTTTGTTCGTTTGTTGATTTGTTGGTTTCTTGGCTTGTTGGTTTGTTGGTTTGTTGGCTTGATGGTTTGTTGGTTTGTTCGTTTGTTGGTTTGTTGGTTTGTTGGTTTGTTCGTTTGTTCGTTTGTTGGTTTATTGTTTTGTTGGCTTGTTGGTTTGTTGGTTTGTTGGTTACTTGGTTTGTTGGTTTGTTGGTTTGTTGGCTTGTTGGTTTTTTGGTTTGTTGGTTTGTTGGTTTGTTGGTTTGTTTGTTTGTTCGTTTGTTGGTTTGTTGGTTTGTTGGTTTGTTGGTTTGTTGGTTAATTGGTTTGTTGGGTTGTTGGCTTGTTGGCTTGTTAGTTTGTTGGTTTGTTGGTTTCTTGGTTTGTTGGTTTGTTGGTTTGTTGGTTTGTTCGTTTGTTGGTTTGTTTGTTTGTTGGTTTGTTCGTTTGTTGGCTTGTTGGTTTGTTGGTTTGTTGGTTTGTTGGTTTGTTGGTTTGTTGGTTTGTTGGTTTGTTCGTTTGTTCGTTTGTTCGTTTGTTCGTTTGTTGGTTTGTTGGTTTGTTGGCTTGTTGGTTTGTTGGCTTGTTGGTTTGTTGGTTTGTTGGTTTGTTGGTTTATTGGTTTGTTGGTTTGTTGGTTTGTTGGTTTGTTTGTTTGTTGGTTTGTTGGCTTGTTGGTTTGTTGGTTTATTGGTTACTTGGTTTGTTGGTTTGTCGGTTTGTTGGTTTGTTGGCTTGTTGGTTTGTTGGTTTGTTGATTTGTTGGTTTGTTGGTTACTTGGTTTGTTGGGTTGTTGGTTTATTGGTTTGTTTGTTTGTTGGTTTGTTCGTTTGTTGGTTTGTTGGTTTGTTGTTTTGTTGGTTTGTTGGTTTGTTTGTTTGTTCGTTTGCTGGTTTGTTGGTTTGTTGGCTTGTTGGTTTGTTGGTTTGCTGGCTTGTTGGTTTGTTGGTTTGTTGGTTTGTTTTGTTTGTTCGTTTGTTGATTTGTTGGTTTCTTGGCTTGTTGGTTTGTTGGTTTGTTGGCTTGATGGTTTGTTGGTTTGTTCGTTTGTTGGTTTGTTGGTTTGTTGGTTTGTTCGTTTGTTCGTTTGTTGGTTTATTGTTTTGTTGGCTTGTTGGTTTGTTGGTTTGTTGGTTACTTGGTTTGTTGGTTTGTTGGTTTGTTGGCTTGTTGTTTTTTGGTTTGTTGGTTTGTTGGTTTGTTGGTTTGTTTGTTTGTTCGTTTGTTGGTTTGTTGGTTTGTTGGTTTGTTGGTTTGTTGGTTAATTGGTTTGTTGGTTTGTTGGCTTGTTGGCTTGTTAGTTTGTTGGTTTGTTGGTTTCTTGGTTTGTTGGTTTCTTGGTTTGTTGGTTTGTTGGTTTGTTCGTTTGTTGGTTTGTTTGTTTGTTGGTTTGTTCGTTTGTTGGCTTGTTGGTTTGTTGGTTTGTTGGTTTGTTGGTTTGTTGGTTTGTTGGTTTGTTGGTTTGTTCGTTTGTTCGTTTGTTCGTTTGTTCGTTTGTTGGTTTGTTGGTTTGTTGGCTTGTTGGTTTGTTGGCTTGTTGGTTTGTTGGTTTGTTCGTTTGTTGGTTTGTTAATTTGTTGGTTTGTTGGTTTGTTGGCTTGTTGGTTTGTTGGTTTGTTGGTTTGTTTGTTTGTTCGTTTGTTGGTTTGTTGGTTTGTTGGCTTGTTGGTTTGTTGGTTTGTTGGTTTGTTGGTTTTTTGGTTCGTTGGTTTGTTGGTTATTTGGTTTGTTGGTTTGTTGGTTTGTTCGTTTGTTCGTTTGTTCGTTTGTTCGTTTGTTCGTTTGTTGGTTTGTTGCTTTGTTGGCTTGTTGGTTTGTTGGTTTGTTGGTTTGTTGGTTTGTTGGTTTATTGGTTTGTTGGTTTATTGGGTTGTTGGTTTGTTGGTTTGTTTGTTTGTTGGTTTGTTGGTTTGTTGGCTTGTTGGTTTGTTGGTTTATTGGTTACTTGGTTTGTTGGTTTGTCGGTTTGTTGGTTTGTTGGCTTGTTGGTTTGTTGGTTTGTTGATTTGTTGGTTTGTTGGTTACTTGGTTTGTGGGGTTGTTGGTTTATTGGTTTGTTTGTTTGTTGGTTTGTTCGTTTGTTGGTTTGTTGGTTTGTTGTTTTGTTGGTTTGTTGGTTTGTTTGTTTGTTCGTTTGCTGGTTTGTTGGTTTGGTGGCTTGTTGGTTTGTTGGTTTGCTGGCTTGTTGGTTTGTTGGTTTGTTGGTTTGGTGGTTTGTTGGTTTGTTCGTTTCTTGGTTTGTTGGTTTGTTGGTTTGTTCGTTTGTTGGTTTGTTGGTTTGTTGGCTTGTTGGTTTGTTCGTTTGTTGGTTTGTTGGTTTGTTGGTTTGTTGGTTTGTTGGTTTGTTGGTTTGTTGGTTTGTTTGTTTGTTCGTTTGTTGGTTTGTTGGTTTGTTGGTTTGTTGGCTTGTTGGTTTGTTGGTTTGTTGGTTTGTTGGTTTTTTGGTTCGTTGGTTTGTTGGTTATTTTGTTTGTTGGTTTGTTGGTTTTTTGGTTTGTTGGCTTGTTGGTTTGTTCGTTTGTTCGTTTGTTGGTTTGTTGGTTTGTTGGTTTGTTGGTTTGTAGGTTTTTTGGTTTGTTCGTTTGTTGGTTTGTTCGTTTGTTGGTTTGTTGGTTTGTTGGTTTGTTGGTTTGTTGGTTTGTTGGTTTGTTGGCTTGTTGGTTTGTTGGTTTGTTCGTTTGTTGGTTTGTTGGTTTTTTGGTTTATTGGTTTATTGGTTTGTTGGCTTGTTGGTTAGTTGGTTTGTTGGTTACTTGGTTTGTAGGTTTGTTGGTTTGTTGGCTTGTTGGTTTGTTGGTTTTTTGGTTTATTGGTTTGTTGGTTTGTTGGTTTGTTGGTTTGTTGGTTTGTTTGTTTGTTGGTTTGTTGGTTTGTTGGTTTGTTCGTTTGTTGGTTTGTTCATTTGTTGGTTTGTTTGTTTGTTGGTTTGTTCGTTTGTTGGTTTGTTGGTTACTTGGTTTGTTGGTTTGTTGGTTTGTTGGTTTGTTTGGTTGTTCGTTTCTTGGTTTGTTGGTTTGTTGGCTTGTTGGTTTATTGGCTTGTTGGTTTGTTGGTTTGTTTGTCTGTTGGTTTGTTGGTTTGTTGGTTTGTTCATTTGTTGGTTTGTTCGTTTGTTGATTTGTTGGTTTGTTGGCTTGTTGGTTTGTTGGTTTGTTGGTTACTTGGTTTGTTGGTTTGTTGGTTTCTTAGTTTGTTGGTTTGTTGGTTTGTTGGTTTGTTGGTGTGTTGGTTTGTTGGTTTGTTGGTTTGTTGGTTTGTTGGTTTGTTGGCTTGTTGGTTTGTTGGTTTGTTGGTTTGTTGGTTTGTTCGTTTGTTGGTTTGTTGGTTTGTTGGCTTGTTGGTTTGTTCGTTTGTTGGTTTGTTGATTTTTTGGTTTATTGGTTTGTTGGTTTGTTGGTTTGTTGGTTTGTTGGTTTGTTGGTTTGTTGGTTTTTTGGTTTGTTGGTATGTTGGTTTGTTGGTTTGTTGGTTTGTTGGTTTGTTGGTTTGTTGGTTTGTTGGTTTGTTGGTTTGTTGGTTTGTTGGTTTGTTGGTTTGTTGGTTTGTTGGTTTGTTGGTTTGTTGGTTTGTTGGTTTGTTGGTTTGTTGGTTTGTTGGTTTGTTCGTTTGTTCGTTTGTTGGCTTGTTGGTTTGTTGGCTTGTTGGCTTGTTGGTTTGTTTGTTTGTTGGTTTGTTGATTTGTTCGTTTGTTGGTTTGTTGGTTTGTTGGTTTTGTGGTTTGTCGATTTGTTGGCTTGTTGGTTTGTTGGTTTGTTAATTTAATGGTTTGTTCGTTTGTTCATTTGTTGGTTTGTTGGTTTGTTGGTTTGTTGGTTTGTTGGTTTGTTGGTTTGTTGGTTTGTTGGTTTGTTCGTTTGTTGGTTTGTTCGTTTGTTCGTTTGTTGGCTTGTTGGTTTGTTGGCTTGTTGGCTTGTTGGTTTGTTTGTTTGTTGGTTTGTTCGTTTGTTGGTTTGTTGGTTTGTTGGCTTGTTGGTTTGTTCGTTTGTTGGTTTGTTGATTTTTTGGTTTATTGGTTTATTGGTTTGTTGGTTTGTTGGTTTGTTGGTTTGTTGGTTTGTTGGTTTTTTGGTTTGTTGGTATGTTGGTTTGTTGGTTTGTTGGTTTGTTGGTTTGTTGGTTTGTTGGTTTGTTGGTTTGTTGGTTTGTTGGTTTGTTGGTTTGTTGGTTTGTTGGTTTGTTGGTTTGTTGGTTTGTTGGTTTGTTGGTTTGTTGGTTTGTTGGTTTGTTCGTTTGTTCGTTTGTTGGCTTGTTGGTTTGTTGGCTTGTTGGTTTGTTGGCTTGTTGGCTTGTTGGTTTGTTTGTTTGTTGGTTTGTTGATTTGTTCGTTTGTTGGTTTGTTGGTTTGTTGGTTTTGTGGTTTGTCGGTTTGTTGGCTTGTTGGTTTGTTGGTTTGTTAATTTAATGGTTTGTTCGTTTGTTCATTTGTTGGTTTGTTGGTTTGTTGGTTTGTTGGTTGTTGGTTTGTTGGTTTGTTGGTTTGTTGGTTTGTTGGTTTGTTGGTTTGTTCGTTTGTTCGTTTGTTCGTTTGTTGGCTTGTTGGTTTGTTGGCTTGTTGGCTTGTTGGTTTGTTTGTTTGTTGGTTAGTTGGTTTGTTCGTTTGTTGGTTTGTTGGTTTGTTGGTTTTGTGGTTTGTTGGTTTGTTGGTTTGTTGGTTTGTTGGTTTGTTGGTTTGTTGGTTTGTTGGTTTGTTGGTTTGTTGGTTTGTTGGTTTGTTGGTTTGTTGGTTTGTTGGTTTGTTGGTTTGTTGGTTTGTTCGTTTGTTCGTTTGTTGGCTTGTTGGTTTGTTGGCTTGTTGGCTTGTTTGTTTGTTTGTTTGTTGGTTTGTTGGTTTGTTCGTTTGTTGGTTTGTTGGTTTGTTGGTTTGTTGGTTTGTTGGTTTGTTGGTTTGTTGGTTTGTTGGTTTGTTGGTTTGTTGGTTTGTTGGTTTGTTGGTTTGTTGGTTTGTTGGTTTGTTGGTTTGTTGGTTTGTTCGTTTGTTCGTTTGTTGGCTTGTTGGTTTGTTGGCTTGTTGGTTTGTTGGCTTGTTGGCTTGTTGGTTTGTTTGTTTGTTGGTTTGTTGATTTGTTCGTTTGTTGGTTTGTTGGTTTGTTGGTTTTGTGGTTTGTCGGTTTGTTGGCTTGTTGGTTTGTTGGTTTGTTAATTTAATGGTTTGTTCGTTTGTTCATTTGTTGGTTTGTTGGTTTGTTGGTTTGTTGGTTGTTGGTTTGTTGGTTTGTTGGTTTGTTGGTTTGTTGGTTTGTTGGTTTGTTCGTTTGTTCGTTTGTTGGCTTGTTGGTTTGTTGGCTTGTTGGCTTGTTGGTTTGTTTGTTTGTTGGTTAGTTGGTTTGTTCGTTTGTTGGTTTGTTGGTTTGTTGGTTTTGTGGTTTGTTGGTTTGTTGGTTTGTTGGTTTGTTGGTTTGTTGGTTTGTTGGTTTGTTGGTTTGTTGGTTTGTTGGTTTGTTGGTTTGTTGGTTTGTTGGTTTGTTGGTTTGTTGGTTTGTTGGTTTGTTCGTTTGTTCGTTTGTTGGCTTGTTGGTTTGTTGGCTTGTTGGCTTGTTTGTTTGTTTGTTTGTTGGTTTGTTGGTTTGTTCGTTTGTTGGTTTGTTGGTTTGTTGGTTTTGTGGTTTGTTGGTTTGTTGGTTTGTTGGTTTGTTGGTTTGTTGGTTTGTTGGTTTGTTGGTTTGTTGGTTTGTTGGTTTGTTGGTTTTGTGGTTTGTTGGCTTGTTGGCTTGTTGGTTTGTTTGTTTGTTGGTTTGTTCGTTTGTTGGTTTGTTGGTTTGTTGGTTTGTTGGTTTGTTGGTTTGTTGGCTTGTTGGTTTGTTGGTTTGTTCGTTTGTTGGTTTTTTGGTTTTTTGGTTTATTGGTTTGTTGGCTTGTTGGTTAGTTGGTTTGTTGGTTACTTGGTTTGTAGGTTTGTTGGTTTGTTGGTTTGTTGGCTTGTTGGTTTGTTGGTTTGTTGGTTTGTTGGTTTGTTGGTTTGTTGGTTTGTTGGTTTGTTGGTTTATTGGTTTGTTGGTTATTTGGTTTGTTGCTTTGTTGGTTTTTTTGTTTGTTGGTTTGTTGGTTTGTTCGTTTGTTGGTTTGTTGGTTTGTTGGTTTGTTGGTTTGTTGGTTTGTTTGTTTTTTCGTTTGTTGGCTTGTTGGTTTGTCGGTTTTTCGTTTTATTGGTTTGTTGGTTTGTTGGTTTGTTGGTTTGTTGGTTTCTTTGTTTGTTCGTTTGTTGGTTTGTTGGTTTGTTGGTTTGTTGGCTTGTTGGTTTGTTGGTTTGTTGGTTTGTTGGTTTTTTGGTTTGTTGGTTTGTTGGTTTGTTGGTTTGTTGCTTTGTTGGTTTGTTGGTTTGTTGGTTTGTTGGTTTGTTGGTTTGTTGGTTTGTTGGTTTGTTGGTTTCTTGATTTGTTGGTTTCTTCGTTTGTTGGTTTCATCGTTTGTTGGTTTGTTTGTTTGTTGGTTTGTTGGTTTGTTCGTTTGTTGGTTTGTTCATTTGTTGGTTTGTTTGTTTGTTGGTTTGTTCGTTTGTTGGTTTGTTGGTTACTTGGTTTGTTGGTTTGTTGGTTTGTTGGTTTGTTTGTTTGTTCGTTTCTTGCTTTCTTGGTTTGTTGGCTTGTTGGTTTGTTGGCTTGTTGGTTTGTTGGTTTGTTTGTCTGTTAGTTTGTTGGTTTGTTGGTTTGTTCATTTGTTGGTTTGTTCGTTTGTTCGTTTGTTCATTTGTTGGTTTGTTGGCTTGTTGGTTTGTTGGTTTGTTGGTTACTTGGTTTGTTGGTTTGTTGGTTTGTTAGTTTGTTGGCTTGTTGGTTTGTTGGTTTGTTGGTTTGTTGGTTTGCTGGTTTGCTGGTTTGTTGGTTTGTTGGTTTGTTGGTTTGTTGGTTTGTTGGTTTGTTGGCTTGTTGGTTTGTTGGTTTGTTGGTTTGTTGGTTTGTTGGTTTGTTGGTTTGTTGGTTTGTTGGTTTGTTGGTTTATTGGTTTGTTGGTTATTTGGTTTGTTGGTTTGTTGGTTTTTTTGTTTGTTGGTTTGTTGGTTTGTTCGTTTGTTGGTTTGTTGGTTTGTTGGTTTGTTGGTTTGTTTGTTTTTTCGTTTGTTGGTTTGTTGGTTTGTTGGCTTGTTGGTTTGTTGGTTTGTTGGTTTGTGCGTTTGTTCGTTTGTGGGTTTATTGGTTTGTTGGCTTCTTGGTTTGTTGGTTTGTTGGTTACTTAATTTGTTGGTTTGTTGGCTTTTTGGTTCGTTGGTTTGTTGGTTTTTTGGTTTGTTGGTTTGTTGGTTTGTTGGTTTGTTGGTTTTTTGGTTTGTTGGTTTATTGGTTTGTTGGCTTGTTGGTTAGTTGGTTTGTTGGTTACTTGGTTTGTAGGTTTGTTGGTTTGTTGGCTTGTTGGTTTGTCGGTTTTTTGTTTTATTGGTTTGTTGGTTTGTTGGTTAGTTGGTTTGTTGGTTTGTTTGTTTGTTCGTTTGTTGGTTTGTTGGTTTGTTGGTTTGTTGGCTTGTTGGTTTGTTGGTTTGTTGGTTTGTTGTTTTTTGGTTTGTTGGTTTGTTGGTTTGTTGGTTTGTTGCTTTGTTGCTTGGTTGGTTTGTTGGTTTGTTGGCTTGTTGCTTTGTTGGTTTGTTGGTTTCTTGGTTTGTTGGTTTCTTCGTTTGTTGGTTTGTTTGTTTGTTTGTTTGTTGGTTTGTTGGTCTGTTCGTTTGTTGGTTTGTTCATTTATTGGTTTGTTTGTTTGTTGGTTTGTTCGTTTGTTTGTTTGCTGGTTACTTGGTTTGTTGGTTTGTTAGTTTGTTGGTTTGTTTGTTTGTTCGTTTCTTGGTTTCTTGGTTTGTTGGATTGTTGGTTTGTTGGCTTTTTGGTTTGTTGGTTTGTTTGTCTGTTAGTTTGTTGGTTTGTTGGTTTGTTCATTTGTTGGTTTGTTGGTTTGTTCGTTTGTTGATTTGTTGGTTTGTTGGCTTGTTGGTTAGTTGGTTTGTTGGTTACTTGGTTTGTAGGTTTGTTGGTTTGTTGGCTTGTTGGTTTGTCGGTTTTTCGTTTTATTGGTTTGTTGGTTTGTTGGTTTGTTGGTTTGTTTGTTTGTTCGTTTGTTGGTTTGTTGGTTTGTTGGTTTGTTAGCTTGTTGGTTTGTTGGTTTGTTGGTTTGTTGGTTTTTTGGTTTGTTGGTTTGTTGGTTTGTTGGTTTGTTGCTTTGTTGGTTTGTTGGTTTGTTGGTTTGTTGGTTTGTTGGTTTGTTGGTTTGTTGGTTTGTTGGTTTCTTGGTTTGTTGGTTTCTTCGTTTGTTGGTTTGTTTGTTTGTTGGTTTGTTGGTTTGTTCGTTTGTTGGTTTGTTCATTTGTTGGTTTGTTTGTTTGTTGGTTTGTTCGTTTGTTGGTTTGTTGGTTACTTGGTTTGTTGGTTTGTTGGTTTGTTGGTTTGTTGGTTTGTTTGTTTGTTCGTTTCTTGCTTTCTTGGTTTGTTGGCTTGTTGGTTTGTTGGCTTGTTGGTTTGTTGGTTTGTTTGTCTGTTAGTTTGTTGGTTTGTTGGTTTGTTCATTTGTTGGTTTGTTCGTTTGTTCGTTTGTTCATTTGTTGGTTTGTTGGCTTGTTGGTTTGTTGGTTTGTTGGTTTCTTGGTTTGTTGGTTTGTTGGTTTCTTAGTTTGTTGGCTTGTTGGTTTGTTGGTTTGTTGGTTTGTTGGTTTGCTGGTTTGTTGGTTTGTTGGTTTGTTGGTTTGTTGGTTTGTTGGCTTGTTGGTTTGTTGGTTTGTTGGTTTGTTGGTTTGTTGGTTTTTTGGTTTGTTGGTTTATTGGTTTGTTGGCTTGTTGGTTAGTTGGTTTGTTGGTTACTTGGTTTGTAGGTTTGTTGGTTTGTTGGCTTGTTGGTTTGTCGGTTTTTTGTTTTATTGGTTTGTTGGTTTGTTGGTTAGTTGGTTTGTTGGTTTGTTTGTTTGTTCGTTTGTTGGTTTGTTGGTTTGTTGGTTTGTTGGCTTGTTGGTTTGTTGGTTTGTTGGTTTGTTGTTTTTTGGTTTGTTGGTTTGTTGGTTTGTTGGTTTGTTGCTTTGTTGCTTGGTTGGTTTGTTGGTTTGTTGGCTTGTTGCTTTGTTGGTTTGTTGGTTTCTTGGTTTGTTGGTTTCTTCGTTTGTTGGTTTGTTTGTTTGTTTGTTTGTTGGTTTGTTGGTCTGTTCGTTTGTTGGTTTGTTCATTTATTGGTTTGTTTGTTTGTTGGTTTGTTCGTTTGTTTGTTTGCTGGTTACTTGGTTTGTTGGTTTGTTAGTTTGTTGGTTTGTTTGTTTGTTCGTTTCTTGGTTTCTTGGTTTGTTGGATTGTTGGTTTGTTGGCTTTTTGGTTTGTTGGTTTGTTTGTCTGTTAGTTTGTTGGTTTGTTGGTTTGTTCATTTGTTGGTTTGTTGGTTTGTTCGTTTGTTGATTTGTTGGTTTGTTGGCTTGTTGGTTAGTTGGTTTGTTGGTTACTTGGTTTGTAGGTTTGTTGGTTTGTTGGCTTGTTGGTTTGTCGGTTTTTCGTTTTATTGGTTTGTTGGTTTGTTGGTTTGTTGGTTTGTTTGTTTGTTCGTTTGTTGGTTTGTTGGTTTGTTGGTTTGTTAGCTTGTTGGTTTGTTGGTTTGTTGGTTTGTTGGTTTTTTGGTTTGTTGGTTTGTTGGTTTGTTGGTTTGTTGCTTTGTTGGTTTGTTGGTTTGTTGGTTTGTTGGTTTGTTGGTTTGTTGGTTTGTTGGTTTGTTGGTTTCTTGGTTTGTTGGTTTCTTCGTTTGTTGGTTTGTTTGTTTGTTGGTTTGTTGGTTTGTTCGTTTGTTGGTTTGTTCATTTGTTGGTTTGTTTGTTTGTTGGTTTGTTCGTTTGTTGGTTTGTTGGTTACTTGGTTTGTTGGTTTGTTGGTTTGTTGGTTTGTTGGTTTGTTTGTTTGTTCGTTTCTTGCTTTCTTGGTTTGTTGGCTTGTTGGTTTGTTGGCTTGTTGGTTTGTTGGTTTGTTTGTCTGTTAGTTTGTTGGTTTGTTGGTTTGTTCATTTGTTGGTTTGTTCGTTTGTTCGTTTGTTCATTTGTTGGTTTGTTGGCTTGTTGGTTTGTTGGTTTGTTGGTTTCTTGGTTTGTTGGTTTGTTGGTTTCTTAGTTTGTTGGCTTGTTGGTTTGTTGGTTTGTTGGTTTGTTGGTTTGCTGGTTTGTTGGTTTGTTGGTTTGTTGGTTTGTTGGTTTGTTGGCTTGTTGGTTTGTTGGTTTGTTGGTTTGTTGGTTTGTTGGTTTGTTGGTTTGTTGGTTTGTTGGTTTGTTGGTTTATTGGTTTGTTGGTTATTTGGTTTGTTGCTTTGTTGGTTTTTTTGTTTGTTGGTTTGTTGGTTTGTTCGTTTGTTGGTTTGTTGGTTTGTTGGTTTGTTGGTTTGTTGGTTTGTTTGTTTTTTCGTTTGTTGGTTTGTTGGTTTGTTGGTTTGTTGGCTTGTTGGTTTGTTGGTTTGTTGGTTTGTGCGTTTGTTCGTTTGTGGGTTTATTGGTTTGTTGGCTTCTTGGTTTGTTGGTTTGTTGGTTACTTAATTTGTTGGTTTGTTGGCTTTTTGGTTCGCTGGTTTGTTGGTTTTTTGGTTTGTTGGTTTGTTGGTTTGTTGGTTTTTTGGTTTGTTGGTTTATTGGTTTGTTGGCTTGTTGGTTAGTTGGTTTGTTGGTTACTTGGTTGGTAGGTTTGTTGGTTTGTTGGCTTGTTGGTTTGTCGGTTTTTTGTTTTATTGGTTTGTTGGTTTGTTGGTTAGTTGGTTTGTTGGTTTGTTTGTTTGTTCGTTTGTTGGTTTGTTGGTTTGTTGGTTTGTTGGCTTGTTGGTTTGTTGGTTTGTTGGTTTGTTGGTTTTTTGGTTTGTTGGTTTGTTGGTTTGTTGGTTTGTTGCTTTGTTGCTTGGTTGGTTTGTTGGTTTGTTGGCTTGTTGGTTTGTTGGTTTGTTGGTTTCTTGGTTTGTTGGTTTCTTCGTTTGTTGGTTTGTTTGTTTGTTTGTTTGTTGGTTTGTTGGTCTGTTCGTTTGTTGGTTTGTTCATTTATTGGTTTGTTTGTTTGTTGGTTTGTTCGTTTGTTTGTTTGTTGGTTACTTGGTTTGTTGGTTTGTTAGTTTGTTGGTTTGTTTGTTTGCTCGTTTCTTGGTTTCTTGGTTTGTTGGCTTGTTGGTTTGTTGGCTTGTTGGTTTGTTTGTCTGTTAGTTTGTTGGTTTGTTGGTTTGTTCATTTGTTGGTTTGTTCGTTTGTTCGTTTGTTGATTTGTTGGTTTGTTGGCTTGTTGGTTTGTTGGTTACTTGGTTTGTTGGTTTGTTGGTTTGTTAGTTTGTTGGCTTGTTGGTTTGTTGGTTTGTTGGTTTGTTGGTTTGTTGGTTTGTTGGTTTGTTGGTTTGTTGGTTTGTTGGTTTGTTGGTTTGTTGGCTTGTTGGTTTGTTGGTTTGTTGGTTTGTTGGTTTGTTGGTTTGTTGGTTTGTTGGTTTATTGGTTTGTTGGTTTGTTGGTTTGTTGGTTTGTTGGCTTGTTGGTTTGTTGGTTTGTTGGTTTCTTGGTTTGTTGGTTTGTTGGTTTGGTGGTTTGTTGGTTTGTTGGTTTGTTTGTTTTTTCGTTTGTTGGTTTGTTGGTTTGTTGGTTTGCTGGTTTGTTGGTTTGTGGGTTTGTTGGTTTGTTTGTTTGTTCGCTTTTTTGTTTGTTGGTTTGTTGGTTTGTTGGTTTATTGCTTTGTTGGTTTGTTGGTTTGTTGGTTTGTTTGTTTGTTGGTTTGTTCGTTTGTTGGTTTGTTGGTTACTTGGTTTGTTGGTTTGTTGGTTTGTTGGTTTGTTTGTTTGTTCGTTTCTTGCTTTCTTGGTTTGTTGGCTTGTTGGTTTGTTGGCTTGTTGGTTTGTTGGTTTGTTTGTCTGTTAGTTTGTTGGTTTGTTGGTTTGTTCATTTGTTGGTTTGTTCGTTTGTTCGTTTGTTGATTTGTTGGTTTGTTGGCTTGTTGGTTTGTTGGTTTGTTGGTTACTTGGTTTGTTGGTTTGTTGGTTTGTTAGTTTGTTGGCTTGTTGGTTTGTTGGTTTGTTGGTTTGTTGGTTTGCTGGTTTGTTGGTTTGTTGGTTTGTTGGTTTGTTGGTTTGTTGGCTTGTTGGTTTATTGGTTTGTTGGTTTGTTGGTTTGTTGGTTTGTTGGTTTGTTGGTTTATTGGTTTGTTGGTTGATTGGTTTGTTGGTTTGTTGGTTTTTTTGTTTGTTGGTTTGTTGGTTTGTTCGTTTGTTGGTTTGTTGGTTTGTTGGTTTGTTGGTTTGTTTGTTTTTTCGTTTGTTGGTTTGTTGGTTTGTTGGCTTGTTGGTTTGTTGGTTTGTTGGTTTGTTGGTTTGTTGGTTTGTGCGTTTGTTCGTTTGTGGGTTTATTGGTTTGTTGGCTTCTTGGTTTGTTGGTTTGTTGGTTACTTAATTTGTTGGTTTGTTGGCTTTTTGGTTCGTTGGTTTGTTGGTTTTTTGGTTTGTTGGTTTGTTGGTTTGTAGGTTTTTTGTTTTGTTGGTTTATTGGTTTGTTGGCTTGTTGGTTAGTTGGTTTGTTGGTTACTTGGTTTGTAGGTTTGTTGGTTTGTTGGCTTGTTGGTTTATCGGTTTTTTGTTTTATTGGTTTGTTGGTTTGTTGGTTTGTTGGTTTGTTGGTTTGTTTGTTTGTTCGTTTGTTGGTTTGTTGGTTTGTTGATTTGTTGGCTTGTTGGTTTGTTGGTTTGTTGGTTTGTTGGTTTTTTGGTTTGTTGGTTTGTTGGTTTTTTGGTTTGTTTGTTTGTTCGTTTGTTGGTTTGTTGGTTTGTTGATTTGTTGGCTTGTTGGTTTGTTGGTTTGTTGGTTTGTTGGTTTTTTGGTTTGTTGGTTTGTTGGTTTGTTGGTTTGTTGCTTTGTTGCTTGGTTGGTTTGTTGGTTTGTTGGCTTGTTGGTTTGTTGGTTTGTTGGTTTCTTGGTTTGTTGGTTTCTTCGTTTGTTGGTTTGTTTGTTTGTTTGTTTGTTGGTTTGTTGGTCTGTTCGTTTGTTGGTTTGTTGGTTTGTCGGTTTTTTGTTTTATTGGTTTGTTGGTTTGTTGGTTTGTTGGTTTGTTTGTTTGTTCGTTTGTTGGTTTGTTGGTTTGTTGATTTGTTGGCTTGTTGGTTTGTCGGTTTTTTGTTTTATTGGTTTGTTGGTTTGTTGGTTTGTTGGTTTGTTGGTTTGTTGGTTTGTTGGTTTGTTTGTTTGTTCGTTTGTTGGTTTGTTGGTTTGTTGATTTGTTGGCTTGTTGGTTTGTTGGTTTGTTGGTTTGTTGGTTTTTTGGTTTGTTGGTTTGTTGGTTTGTTGGTTTGTTGCTTTGTTGCTTGGTTGGTTTGTTGGTTTGTTGGCTTGTTGGTTTGTTGGTTTGTTGGTTTCTTGGTTTGTTGGTTTCTTCGTTTGTTGGTTTGTTTGTTTGTTTGTTTGTTGGTATGTTGGTCTGTTCGTTTGTTGGTTTGTTCATTTATTGGTTTGTTTGTTTGTTGGTTTGTTCGTTTGTTGGTTTGTTGGTTACTTGGTTTGTTGGTTTGTTGGTTTGTTGGTTTGTTTGTTTGTTCGTTTCTTGGTTTCTTGGTTTGTTGGCTTGTTGGTTTGTTGGCTTGTTGGTTTGTTGGTTTGTTTGTCTGTTAGTTTGTTGGTTTGTTGGTTTTTTTGTTTGTTGGTTTGTTGGTTTGTTGGTTTATTGCTTTGTTGGTTTGTTGGTTTCTTGGTTTGTTTGTTTGTTGGTTTGTTCGTTTGTTGGTTTGTTGGTTACTTGGTTTGTTGGTTTGTTGGTTTGTTGGTTTGTTTGTTTGTTCGTTTCTTGCTTTCTTGGTTTGTTGGCTTGTTGGTTTGTTGGCTTGTTGGTTTGTTGGTTTGTTTGTCTGTTAGTTTGTTGGTTTGTTGGTTTGTTCATTTGTTGGTTTGTTCGTTTGTTCGTTTGTTGATTTGTTGGTTTGTTGGCTTGTTGGTTTGTTGGTTTGTTGGTTACTTGGTTTGTTGGTTTGTTGGTTTGTTAGTTTGTTGGCTTGTTGGTTTGTTGGTTTGTTGGTTTGTTGGTTTGCTGGTTTGTTGGTTTGTTGGTTTGTTGGTTTGTTGGTTTGTTGGCTTGTTGGTTTATTGGTTTGTTGGTTTGTTGGTTTGTTGGTTTGTTGGTTTGTTGGTTTATTGGTTTGTTGGTTGATTGGTTTGTTGGTTTGTTGGTTTTTTTGTTTGTTGGTTTGTTGGTTTGTTCGTTTGTTGGTTTGTTGGTTTCTTGGTTTGTTGGTTTGTTTGTTTTTTCGTTTGTTGGTTTGTTGGTTTGTTGGCTTGTTGGTTTGTTGGTTTGTTGGTTTGTTGGTTTGTTGGTTTGTGCGTTTGTTCGTTTGTGGGTTTATTGGTTTGTTGGCTTCTTGGTTTGTTGGTTTGTTGGTTACTTAATTTGTTGGTTTGTTGGCTTTTTGGTTCGTTGGTTTGTTGGTTTTTTGGTTTGTTGGTTTGTTGGTTTGTAGGTTTTTTGTTTTGTTGGTTTATTGGTTTGTTGGCTTGTTGGTTAGTTGGTTTGTTGGTTACTTGGTTTGTAGGTTTGTTGGTTTGTTGGCTTGTTGGTTTGTCGGTTTTTTGTTTTATTGGTTTGTTGGTTTGTTGGTTTGTTGGTTTGTTGGTTTGTTTGTTTGTTCGTTTGTTGGTTTGTTGGTTTGTTGATTTGTTGGCTTGTTGGTTTGTTGGTTTGTTGGTTTGTTGGTTTTTTGGTTTGTTGGTTTGTTGGTTTGTTGGTTTGTTGCTTTGTTGCTTGGTTGGTTTGTTGGTTTGTTGGCTTGTTGGTTTGTTGGTTTGTTGGTTTCTTGGTTTGTTGGTTTCTTCGTTTGTTGGTTTGTTTGTTTGTTTGTTTGTTGGTTTGTTGGTCTGTTCGTTTGTTGGTTTGTTCATTTATTGGTTTGTTTGTTTGTTGGTTTGTTCGTTTGTTGGTTTGTTGGTTACTTGGTTTGTTGGTTTGTTGGTTTGTTGGTTTGTTTGTTTGTTCGTTTCTTGGTTTCTTGGTTTGTTGGCTTGTTGGTTTGTTGGCTTGTTGGTTTGTTGGTTTGTTTGTCTGTTAGTTTGTTGGTTTGTTGGTTTGTTCATTTGTTGGTTTGTTCGTTTGTTCGTTTGTTGATTTGTTGGTTTGTTGGCTTGTTGGTTTGTTGGTTACTTGGTTTGTTGGTTTGTTGGTTTGTTAGTTTGTTGGCTTGTTGGTTTGTTGGTTTGTTGGTTGGTTGGTTTGTTGGTTTGTTGGTTTGTTGGTTTGTTGGTTTGTTGGTTTGTTGGTTTGTTGGCTTGTTGGTTTGTTGGTTTGTTGGTTTGTTGGTTTGTTGGTTTGTTGGTTTGTTGGTTTATTGGTTTGTTGGTTACTTGGTTTGTTGGTTTGTTGGTTTGTTGGTTTTTTTGTTTGTTGGTTTGTTGGTTTGTTCGTTTGTTGGTTTGTTGGTTTGTTGGTTTGTTGGTTTGTTGGTTTGTTTGTTTTTTCGTTTGTTGGTTTGTTGGTTTGTTGGCTTGTTGGTTCGTTGGTTTGTTGGTTTGTGCATTTGTTCGTTTGTGGGTTTATTGGTTTGTTGGCTTCTTGGTTTGTTGGTTTGTTGGTTACTTAATTTGTTGGTTTGTTGGCTTTTTGGTTCGTTGGTTTGTTGGTTTTTTGGTTTGTTGGTTTGTTGGTTTGTTGGTTTGTTGGTTTGTTTGTTTGTTCGTTTGTTGGTTTGTTGCTTTGTTGGTTTGTTGATTTGTTGGTTTGTTGGTTTGTTGGTTTGTTGGTTGGTTGGCTTGTTGGTTTGTTGGTTTGTTGGTTTCTTGGTTTGTTGGTTTGTTGGTTTGGTGGTTTGTTGGTTTGTTGGTTTGTTTGTTTTTTCGTTTGTTGGTTTGTTGGTTTGTTGGTTTGTTGGTTTGTTGGTTTGTGGGTTTGTTGGTTTGTTTGTTTGTTCGTTTTTTTGTTTGTTGGTTTGTTGGTTTGTTGGTTTATTGCTTTGTTGGTTTGTTGGTTTGTTGGTTTGTTGGTTTGTTTGTTTGTTGGTTTGTTCGTTTGTTGGTTTGTTGGTTACTTGGTTTGTTGGTTTGTTGATTTGTTGGTTTGTTGGTTTGTTGGTTTGTTGGTTTGTTGGCTTGTTGGTTTGTTGGTTTGTTGGTTTCTTGGTTTGTTGGTTTGTTGGTTTGGTGGTTTGTTGGTTTGTTGGATTGTTTGTTTTTTCGTTTGTTGGTTTGTTGGTTTGTTGGTTTGTTGGTTTGTTGGTTTGTGGGTTTGTTGGTTTGTTTGTTTGTTCGTTTTTTTGTTTGTTGGTTTGTTGGTTTGTTGGTTTATTGCTTTGTTGGTTTGTTGGTTTGTTGGTTTGTTTGTTTGTTGGTTTGTTCGTTTGTTGGTTTGTTGGTTACTTGGTTTGTTGGTTTGTTGGTTTGTTGGTTTGTTTGTTTGTTCGTTTCTTGCTTTCTTGGTTTGTTGGCTTGTTGGTTTGTTGGCTTGTTGGTTTGTTGGTTTGTTTGTCTGTTAGTTTGTTGGTTTGTTGGTTTGTTCATTTGTTGGTTTGTTCGTTTGTTCGTTTGTTGATTTGTTGGTTTGTTGGCTTGTTGGTTTGTTGGTTTGTTGGTTACTTGGTTTGTTGGTTTGTTGGTTTGTTAGTTTGTTGGCTTGTTGGTTTGTTGGTTTGTTGGTTTGTTGGTTTGCTGGTTTGTTGGTTTGTTGGTTTGTTGGTTTGTTGGTTTGTTGGCTTGTTGGTTTATTGGTTTGTTGGTTTGTTGGTTTGTTGGTTTGTTGGTTTGTTGGTTTATTGGTTTGTTGGTTGATTGGTTTGTTGGTTTGTTGGTTTTTTTGTTTGTTGGTTTGTTGGTTTGTTCGTTTGTTGGTTTGTTGGTTTGTTGGTTTGTTGGTTTGTTTGTTTTTTCGTTTGTTGGTTTGTTGGTTTGTTGGCTTGTTGGTTTGTTGGTTTGTTGGTTTGTTGGTTTGTTGGTTTGTGCGTTTGTTCGTTTGTGGGTTTATTGGTTTGTTGGCTTCTTGGTTTGTTGGTTTGTTGGTTACTTAATTTGTTGGTTTGTTGGCTTTTTGGTTCGTTGGTTTGTTGGTTTTTTGGTTTGTTGGTTTGTTGGTTTGTAGGTTTTTTGTTTTGTTGGTTTATTGGTTTGTTGGCTTGTTGGTTAGTTGGTTTGTTGGTTACTTGGTTTGTTGGTTTGTTGGTTTGTTGGTTTGTTGGTTTGTTTGTTTGTTCGTTTGTTGGTTTGTTGGTTTGTTGATTTGTTGGCTTGTTGGTTTGTTGGTTTGTTGGTTTGTTGGTTTTTTGGTTTGTTGGTTTGTTGGTTTGTTGGTTTGTTGCTTTGTTGCTTGGTTGGTTTGTTGGTTTGTTGGCTTGTTGGTTTGTTGGTTTGTTGGTTTCTTGGTTTGTTGGTTTCTTCGTTTGTTGGTTTGTTTAATTGTTTGTTTGTTGGTTTGTTGGTCTGTTCGTTTGTTGGTTTGTTCATTTATTGGTTTGTTTGTTTGTTGGTTTGTTCGTTTGTTGGTTTGTTGGTTACTTGGTTTGTTGGTTTGTTGGTTTGTTGGTTTGTTTGTTTGTTCGTTTCTTGGTTTCTTGGTTTGTTGGCTTGTTGGTTTGTTGGCTTGTTGGTTTGTTGGTTTGTTTGTCTGTTAGTTTGTTGGTTTGTTGGTTTGTTCATTTGTTGGTTTGTTCGTTTGTTCGTTTGTTGATTTGTTGGTTTGTTGGCTTGTTGGGTTGTTGGTTACTTGGTTTGTTGGTTTGTTGGTTTGTTAGTTTGTTGGCTTGTTGGTTTGTTGGTTTGTTGGTTTGTTGGTTTGTTGGTTTGTTGGTTTGTTGGTTTGTTGGTTTGTTGGTTTGTTGGCTTGTTGGTTTGTTGGTTTGTTGGTTTGTTGGTTTGTTGGTTTGTTGGTTTGTTGGTTTATTGGTTTGTTGGTTACTTGGTTTGTTGGTTTGTTGGTTTGTTGGTTTTTTTGTTTGTTGGTTTGTTGGTTTGTTCGTTTGTTGGTTTGTTGGTTTGTTGGTTTGTTGGTTTGTTGGTTTGTTTGTTTTTTCGTTTGTTGGTTTGTTGGTTTGTTGGCTTGTTGGTTCGTTGGTTTGTTGGTTTGTGCGTTTGTTCGTTTGTGGGTTTATTGGTTTGTTGGCTTCTTGGTTTGTTGGTTTGTTGGTTACTTAATTTGTTGGTTTGTTGGCTTTTTGGTTCGTTGGTTTGTTGGTTTTTTGGTTTGTTGGTTTGTTGGTTTGTTGGTTTGTTGGTTTGTTTGTTTGTTCGTTTGTTGGTTTGTTGGTTTGTTGGTTTGTTGATTTGTTGGTTTGTTGGTTTGTTGGTTTGTTGGTTTGTTGGCTTGTTGGTTTGTTGGTTTGTTGGTTTGTTGGTTTCTTGGTTTGTTGGTTTGTTGGTTTGGTGGTTTGTTGGTTTGTTGGTTTGTTTGTTTTTTCGTTTGTTGGTTTGTTGGTTTGTTGGTTTGTTGGTTTGTGGGTTTGTTGGTTTGTTTGTTTGTTCGTTTTTTTGTTTGTTGGTTTGTTGGTTTGTTGGTTTATTGCTTTGTTGGTTTGTTGGTTTGTTGGTTTGTTGGTTTGTTTGTTTGTTGGTTTGTTCGTTTGTTGGTTTGTTGGTTACTTGGTTTGTTGGTTTGTTGGTTTGTTGGTTTGTTTGTTTGTTCGTTTCTTGCTTTCTTGGTTTGTTGGCTTGTTGGTTTGTTGGCTTGTTGGTTTGTTGGTTTGTTTGTCTGTTAGTTTGTTGGTTTGTTCATTTGTTGGTTTGTTCGTTTGTTCGTTTGTTGATTTGTTGGTTTGTTGGCTTGTTGGTTTGTTGGTTTGTTGGTTACTTGGTTTGTTGGTTTGTTGGTTTGTTAGTTTGTTGGCTTGTTGGTTTGTTGGTTTGTTGGTTTGTTGGTTTGCTGGTTTGTTGGTTTGTTGGTTTGTTGGTTTGTTGGTTTGTTGGCTTGTTGGTTTATTGGTTTGTTGGTTTGTTGGTTTGTTGGTTTGTTGGTTTGTTGGTTTATTGGTTTGTTGGTTGATTGGTTTGTTGGTTTGTTGGTTTTTTTGTTTGTTGGTTTGTTGGTTTGTTCGTTTGTTGGTTTGTTGGTTTGTTGGTTTGTTGGTTTGTTTGTTTTTTCGTTTGTTGGTTTGTTGGTTTGTTGGCTTGTTGGTTTGTTGGTTTGTTGGTTTGTTGGTTTGTTGGTTTGTGCGTTTGTTCGTTTGTGGGTTTATTGGTTTGTTGGCTTCTTGGTTTGTTGGTTTGTTGGTTACTTAATTTGTTGGTTTGTTGGCTTTTTGGTTCGTTGGTTTGTTGGTTTTTTGGTTTGTTGGTTTGTTGGTTTGTAGGTTTTTTGTTTTGTTGGTTTATTGGTTTGTTGGCTTGTTGGTTAGTTGGTTTGTTGGTTACTTGGTTTGTAGGTTTGTTGGTTTGTTGGCTTGTTGGTTTGTCGGTTTTTTGTTTTATTGGTTTGTTGGTTTGTTGGTTTGTTGGTTTGTTGGTTTGTTGGTTTGTTTGTTTGTTCGTTTGTTGGTTTGTTGGTTTGTTGATTTGTTGGCTTGTTGGTTTGTTGGTTTGTTGGTTTGTTGGTTTGTTGGTTTTTTGGTTTGTTGGTTTGTTGGTTTGTTGGTTTGTTGCTTTGTTGCTTGGTTGGTTTGTTGGTTTGTTGGCTTGTTGGTTTGTTGGTTTGTTGGTTTCTTGGTTTGTTGGTTTCTTCGTTTGTTGGTTTGTTTGTTTATTTGTTTGTTGGTTTGTTGGTCTGTTCGTTTGTTGGTTTGTTCATTTATTGGTTTGTTTGTTTGTTGGTTTGTTCGTTTGTTGGTTTGTTGGTTACTTGGTTTGTTGGTTTGTTGGTTTGTTGGTTTGTTTGTTTGTTTGTTTCTTGGTTTCTTGGTTTGTTGGCTTGTTGGTTTGTTGGCTTGTTGGTTTGTTGGTTTGTTTGTCTGTTAGTTTGTTGGTTTGTTGGTTTGTTCATTTGTTGGTTTGTTCGTTTGTTCGTTTGTTGATTTGTTGGTTTGTTGGCTTGTTGGTTTGTTGGTTACTTGGTTTGTTGGTTTGTTGGTTTGTTGGTTTGTTGGTTTGTTGGTTTGTTGGTTTGTTGGTTTGTTGGTTTGTTGGTTTGTTGGCTTGTTGGTTTGTTGGTCTGTTGGTTTGTTGGTTTGTTGGTTTGTTGGTTTGTTGGTTTATTGGTTTGTTGGTTACTTGGTTTGTTGGTTTGTTGGTTTGTTGGTTTTTTTGTTTGTTGGTTTGATGGTTTGTTCGTTTGTTGGTTTGTTGGTTTGTTGGTTTGTTGGTTTGTTGGTTTGTTGGTTTGTTGGTTTGTTTCTTTTTTCTTTTGTTGGTTTGTTGGTTTGTTGGCTTGTTGGTTTGTTGGTTTGTTGGTTTGTGCGTTTGTTCGTTAGTGGGTTTATTGGTTTGTTGGCTTCTTGGTTTGTTGGTTTGTTGGTTACTTAATTTGTTGGTTTGTTGGCTTTTTGGTTCGTTGGTTTGTTGGTTTTTTGGTTTGTTGGTTTGTTGGTTTGTTGGTTTGTTTGTTTGTTCGTTTGTTGGTTTGTTGGTTTGTTGGTTTGTTGGTTTGTTGGTTTGTTGGTTTGTTGGCTTGTTGGTTTGTTGGTTTGTTGGTTTCTTGGTTTGTTGGTTTCTTGGTTTGTTGGTTTGTTGGTTTGGTGGTTTGTTGGTTTGTTGGTTTGTTTGTTTTTTCGTTTGTTGGTTTGTTGGTTTGTTGGCTTGTTGGTTTGTTGGTTTGTTGGTTTGTGTGTTTGTTCGTTTGTGGGTTTTTTGGTTTGTTGGCTTCTTGGTTTGTTGGTTTGTTGGTTACTTAATTTGTTGGTTTGTTGGCTTTTTGGTTCGTTGGTTTGTTGGTTTTTTGGTTTGCTGGTTTGTTGGTTTGTTGGTTTGTTTGTTTGTTCGTTTGTTGGTTTGTTGGTTTGTTGGTTTGTTGGTTTATTGGTTTGCTGGTTTGTTGGCTTGTTGGTTTGTTGGTTTGTTGGTTTCTTGGTTTGTTGGTTTGTTGGTTTGGTTGTTTGTTCGTTTGTTGGTTTGTTCGTTTGTTGGTCTGTTTGTTTGTTGGTTTGTTGGTTTGTTGGTTTGTTGGTTTGTTGGTTTGTTGGTTTGTTGGTTTGTTGGTTTGTTGGTTTGTTCGTTTGTTCGTTTGTTGGCTTGTTGGTTTGTTGGCTTGCTGGTTTGTTGGTTTGTTGGTTTATTGGTTTGTTGGTTACTTGGTTTGTTGGTTTGTTGGTTTGTTGGTTTTTTGTTTGTTGGTTTGTTGGTTTGTTCGTTTGTTGGTTTGTTGGTTTGTTGGTTTGTTGGTTTGTTGGTTTGTTTGTTTTTTCGTTTGTTGGTTTGTTGGTCTGTTGGCTTGTTGGTTTGTTGGTTTGTTGGTTTGTGCGTTTGTTCGTTTGTGGGTTTATTGGTTTGTTGGCTTCTTGGTTTGTTGGTTTGTTGGTTACTTAATTTGTTGGTTTGTTGGCTTTTTGGTTCGTTGGATTGTTGGTTTTTTGGTTTGTTGGTTTGTTGGTTTGTTGGTTTGTTTGTTTGTTCGTTTGTTGGTTTGTTGGTTTGTTGGTTTTTTGGTTTGTTGGTTTGTTGGTTTGTTGGTTTGTTGGTTTGGTGGTTTTTTGGTTTGTTTGTTTGTTTGTTTTTTCGTTTGTTGGTTTGTTGGTTTGTTGGCTTGTTGGTTTGTTGGTTTGTTGGTTTGTGCGTTTGTTCGTTTGTGGGTTTATTGGTTTGTTGGCTTCTTGGTTTGTTGGTTTGTTGGTTACTTAATTTGTTGGTTTGTTGGCTTTTTGGTTCGTTGGTTTGTTGGTATTTTGGTTTGTTGGTTTGTTGGTTTGTTGGTTTGTTTGTTTGTTCGTTTGTTGGTTTGTTGGTTTGTTGGTTTGTTGGTTTGTTGGTTTGTTGGTTTGTTGGTTTGTTGGTTTGTTGGCTTGTTGGTTTGTTGGTTTGTTGGTTTCTTGGTTTGTTGGTTTGTTGGTTTGGTGGTTTGTTCGTTTGTTGGTTTTTTGTTTGTTGGTTTGTTTGTTTGTTGGTTTGTTGGTTTGTTGGTTTGTTGGTTTGTTGGTTTGTTGGTTTGTTGGTTTGTTGGTTTGTTGGTTTGTTGGTTTGTTCGTTTGTTCGTTTGTTCGTTTGTTGGCTTGTTGGTTTGTTGGCTTGTTGGCTTGTTGGTTTGTTTGTTTGTTGGTTTGTTGGTTTGTTCGTTTGTTGGTTTGTTGGTTTTTTGGTTTTTTAGTTTGTTGGCTTGTTGGTTTGTTGGTTTGTTGATTTAATGGTTTGTTCGTTTGTTCATTTGTTGGCTTGTTGGTTTCTTGGCTTGTTGGTTTGTTGGCTTGTTGGCTTTTTGGTTTGTTTGTTTGTTCGTTTGTTGGTTTGTTGGTTATTTGGTTTGTTGGTTTCTTGGTTTTTTGGTTTGTTGGCTTGTTGGTTTGTTCGTTTGTTGGTTTGTTGGTTGGTTGGTTTGTCGGTTTGTTGGTTTGTTGGTTTGTTCGTTTGTTGGTTTGTTGGTTTGTTGGCTTGTTGGTTTGTTCGTTTGTTGGTTTGTTGGTTTGTTGGTTTGTTGGTTTGTTGGTTTGTTGGCTTGTTGGTTTGTTGGTTTGTTCGTTTGTTGGTTTGTTGGTTTTTTGGTTTGTTGGTTTATTGGTTTGTTGGTTTGTTGGTTTGTTGATTTGTTGGTTTGTTGGTTTGTTCGTTTGTTGGTTTGTTGGTTTTTTTGTTTGTTGGTTTATCGGTTTGTTGGCTAGTTGGTTAGTTGGTTTGTTGGTTACTTGGTTTGTAGGTTTGTTGGTTTGTTGGTTTGTTGGTTTGTTGGTTTCTTGGTTTGTTGGTTTCTTCGTTTGTTGGTTTGTTTGTTTGTTGGTTTGTTGGTTTGTTGGTTTGTTCGTTTGTTGGTTTGTTCATTTGTTGGTTTGTTTGTTTGTTGGTTTGTTCGTTTGTTGGCTTGTTGGTTACTTGGTTTGTTGGTTTGTTGGTTTGTTGGTTTGTTTGTTTGTTCGTTTCTTGGTTTGTTGGTTTGTTGGCTTGTTGGTTTGTTGGCTTGTTGGTTTGTTGGTTTGTTTGTCTGTTAGTTTGTTGGTTTGTTGGTTTATTCATTTGTTGGTTTGTTCGTTTGGTCGTTTGTTGATTTGTTGATTTGTTGGCTTGTTGGTTTGTTGGTTTGTTTGGTTACTTGGTTTGTTGGTTTGTTGGTTTGTTAGTTTGTTGGCTTGTTGGTTTGTTGGTTTGTTGGTTTGTTGGTTTGTTGGTTTGTAGGTTTGTTGGTTTGTTGGTTTGTTGGCTTGTCCGTTTGTTGGTTTGTTGGTTTGTTGGCTTGTTGGTTTGTTGGTTTGTTGGTTTGTTCGTTTGTTCGTTTGTGGGTTTATTGGTTTGTTGGCTTGTTGGTTTGTTGGTTTGTTGGTTACTTAATTTGTTGGTTTGTTGGCTTTTTTGTTCGTTGGTTTGTTGGTTTTTTGGTTTGTTGGTTTGTTGGTTTGTTTGTTTGTTCGTTTGTTGGTTTGTTGGTTTGTTGGTTTGTTGGTTTGTTGGTTTGTTGGTTTGTTGGCTTGTTGGTTTGTTGGTTTGTTGGTTTCTTGGTTTCTTGGTTTGTTGGTTTGTTGGTTTGGTGGTTTGTTCGTTTGTTGGTTTGTTGGTTTGTTGGTTTGTTTGTTTGTTGGCTTGTTGATTTGTTGGCTTGTTGGCTTGTTGGTTTGCTGGTTTGTTCGTTTGTTGGTTTGTTGGTGTGTTGGTTTGTTGGTTTGTTCGTTTGTTGGTTTGTTCGTTTGTTCGTTTGTTGGTTTGTTGATTTGTTGGCTTGTTGGTTTATTGGTTTATTGGTTACTTGGCTTGTTGGTTTGTTGGTTCGTTGGTTTCTTGGTTTGTTGGTTTGTTGATTTGTTGGTTTGTTGGTTACTTGGTTTGTTGGGTTGTTGGTTTGTTGGTTTGTTTGTTTGTTGGTTTGTTCGTTTGTTGGTTTGTTGGTTTGTTGTTTTGTTGGTTTGTTGGTTTGATTGTTTGTTCGTTTGCTGGTTTGTTGGTTTGTTGGCTTGTTGGTTTGTTGGTTTGCTGGCTTGTTGGTTTGTTGGTTTGTTTGTTTGTTCGTTTGTTGATTTGTTGTTTTCTTGGCTTGTTGGTTTGTTGGTATGTTGGCTTGTTGGTTTGTTGGTTCGTTCGTTTGTTGGTTTGTTGGTTTGTTGGTTTGTTGGTTTGTTGGTTTGTTCATTTGTTCGTTTTTTGGTTTATTGGTTTGTTGGCTTGTTGGTTTGTTGGTTTGTTGGTTACTTGGTTTGTTGGTTTGTTGGTTTGTTGGCTTGTTGGTTTGTTGGTTTGTTGGTTTTTTGGTTTGTTGGTTTGTTGGTTTGTTGGTTTGTTTGTTTGTTCATTTGTTGGTTTATTGGTTTGTTGGTTTGTTGGTTTGTTGGTTTGTTGGTTTGTTTGTTTGTTGGTCTGTTGGTTTGTTGGTTTGTTGGTTTGTTGGTTTGTTGGTTTGTTGGCTTGTTGGTTTGTTGGTTTGTTGGTTTGTTGGTTTGTTGGTTTGTTGGTTTCTTGGTTTGTTGGTTTGTTGGTTAGTTGGTTTGTTTGTTGTTGGTTTTTTTTTTCGTTTGTTGGTTTGTTGGTTACTTGGTTTGTTGGTTTGTTGGTTTGTTGGTTTGTTTGTTTGTTCGTTTGTTAGTTTTTTGGTTTGTTGGCTTGTTGGTTTGTTGGTTTGTTGGCTTGTTGGCTTGTTGGTTTGTTCGTTTGTTGGTTTGTTGGTTTGTTGGTTTGTTCTTTGTTGGTTTGTTCGTTTGTTCGTTTGTTGGTTTGTTGGTTTGTTGGCTTGTTGGTTTGTTGGTTTATTGGTTACTTGGTTTGTTGGTTTGTTGGTTTGTTGGTTTGTTGTCTTGTTGGTTTGTTGGTTTGTTGGTTTGTTGGTTTGTTGGTTTGTTGGTTTGTTGGTTTGTTGGTTTGCTGGTTTGTTTGTTTGTTTGTTTGTTCGTTTGTTGGTTTGTTGGTTACTTTGTTTGTTGGTTTGTTGGTTTGTTTGTTTGTTCGTCTGTTGGTTTGTTGGTTTGTTGGCTTGTTGGTTTGTTGGCTTGTTGGCTTTTTGGTTTGCTGGTTTGTTCGTTTGTTGGTTTGTTGGTGTGTTGGTTTGTTGATTTGTTCGTTTGTTGGTTTGATAGTTTGTTCGTTTGTTGGTTTGTTGGTTTGTTGGCTTGTTGGTTTGTTGGTTTATTGGTTACTTGGTTTGTTGGTTTGTCGGTTTGTTGGTTTGTTGGCTTGTTGGTTTGTTGGTTTGTTGGTTTGTTGGTTTGTTGGCTTGTTGGTTTGTTGGTTTGTTGGTTTCTTGGTTTGTTGGTTTGTTGATTTATTGGTTTGTTGGTTACTTGGTTTGTTGGGTTGTTGGTTTGTTGGTTTGTTTGTTTGTTGGTTTGTTCGTTTGTTGGTTTGTTGGTTTGTCGTTTTGTTGGTTTGTTGGTTTGATTGTTTGTTCGTTTGCTGGTTTGTTGGTTTGTTGGCTTGTTGGTTTGTTGGTTTGCTGGCTTGTTGGTTTGTTGGTTTGTTTGTTTGTTCGTTTGTTGATTTGTTGGTTTCTTGGCTTGTTGGTTTGTTGGTTTGATGGCTTGTTGGTTTTTTGGTTCGTTCGTTTGTTGGTTTGTTGGTTTGTTGGTTTGTTGGTTTGTTGGTTTGTTGGTTTGTTAATTTGTTCGTTTTTTGGTTTATTGGTTACTTGGTTTGTTGGTTTGTCGATTTGTTGGTTTGTTGGCTTGTTGGTTTGTTGGTTTGTTCGTTTGTTGGTTTGTTGGTTTGTTGGCTTGTTGGTTTGTTGGTTCGTTGGTTTCTTGGTTTGTTGGTTTGTTGATTTGTTGGTTTGTTGGTTACTTGGTTTGTTGGGTTGTTGGTTTGTTGGTTTGTTTGTTTGTTGGTTTGTTCGTTTGTTGGTTTGTTGGTTTGTTGTTTTGTTGGTTTGTTTGTTTGATTGTTTGTTCGTTTGCTGGTTTGTTGGTTTGTTGGCTTGTTGGTTTGTTGGTTTGCTGGCTTGTTGGTTTGTTGGTTTGTTTGTTTGTTCATTTGTTGATTTGTTGGTTTCTTGGCTTGTTCGTTTGTTGGTTTGTTGGCTTGTTGGTTTGTTGGTTCGTTCGTTTGTTGGTTTGTTGGTTTGTTGGTTTGTTGGTTTGTTGGTTTGTTCATTTGTTCGTTTTTTGGTTTATTGGTTTGTTGGCTTGTTGGTTTGTTGGTTTGTTGGTTACTTGGTTTGTTGGTTTGTTGGTTTGTTGGCTTGTTGGTTTGTTGGTTTGTTGGTTTTTTGGTTTGTTGGTTTGTTGGTTTGTTGGTTTGTTTGTTTGTTCATTTGTTGGTTTATTGGTTTGTTGGTTTGTTGGTTTGTTGGTTTGTTGGTTTGTTGGTTTGTTGGTCTGTTGGTTTGTTGGTTTGTTGGTTTGTTGGCTTGTTGGTTTGTTGGTTTGTTGGTTTGTTGGTTTCTTGGTTTGTTGGTTTGTTGGTTAGTTGGTTTGTTTGTTGTTGGTTTTTTTTTTCGTTTGTTGGTTTGTTGGTTACTTGGTTTGTTGGTTTGTTGGTTTGTTGGTTTGTTTGTTTGTTCGTTTGTTAGTTTTTTGTTTTGTTGGCTTGTTGGTTTGTTGGTTTGTTGGCTTGTTGGTTTGTTGGTTTGTTCGTTTGTTGGTTTGTAGGTTTGTTGGTTTGTTCTTTGTTGGTTTGTTCGTTTGTTGGTTTGTTGGTTTGTTGGCTTGTTGGTTTGTTGGTTTATTGGTTACTTGGTTTGTTGGTTTGTTGGTTTGTTGGTTTGCTGGTTTGTTGGTTTGTTGGTTTGTTGGTTTGCTGGTTTGTTTGTTTGTTTGTTTGTTGGTTTGCTGGTTTGTTTGTTTGTTTGTTTGTTCGTTTGTTGGTTTGTTGGTTACTTTGTTTGTTGGTTTGTTGGTTTGTTGGTTTGTTGGTTTGTTTGTTTGTTCGTCTGTTGGTTTGTTGGTTTGTTGGCTTGTTGGTTTGTTGGCTTGTTGGCTTTTTGGTTTGCTGGTTTGTTCGTTTGTTGGTTTGTTGGTGTGTTGGTTTGTTGATTTGTTCGTTTGTTGGTTTGATCGTTTGTTCGTTTGTTGGTTTGTTGGTTTGTTGTCTTGTTGGTTTGTTGGTTTATTGGTTACTTGGTTTGTTGGTTTGTCGGTTTGTTGGTTTGTTGGCTTGTTGGTTTGTTGGTTTGTTGGTTTGTTGGTTTGTTGGCTTGTTGGTTTGTTGGTTTGTTGGTTTCTTGGTTTGTTGGTTTGTTGATTTATTGGTTTGTTGGTTACTTGGTTTGTTGGGTTGTTGGTTTGTTGGTTTGTTTGTTTGTTGGTTTGTTCGTTTGTTGGTTTGTTGGTTTGTCGTTTTGTTGGTTTGTTGGTTTGATTGTTTGTTCGTTTGCTGGTTTGTTGGTTTGTTGGCTTGTTGGTTTGTTGGTTTGCTGGCTTGTTGGTTTGTTGGTTTGTTTGTTTGTTCGTTTGTTGATTTGTTGGTTTCTTGGCTTGTTGGTTTGTTGGTTTGATGGCTTGTTGGTTTTTTGGTTCGTTCGTTTGTTGGTTTGTTGGTTTGTTGGTTTGTTGGTTTGTTGGTTTGTTGGTTTGTTAATTTGTTCGTTTTTTGGTTTATTGGTTTGTTGGTTTGTTGGTTTGTTTGTTTGTTCATTTGTTGGTTTATTGGTCTGTTGGTTTGTTGGTTTGTTGGTTTGTTGGTTTGTTGGATTGTTGGCTTGTTAGTTTGTTGGTTTGTTGGTTTCTTGGTTTGTTGGTTTGTTGGTTTGTTCGTTTGTTGGTTTGTTCGTTTGTTGGTTTGTTAGTTTGTTGGTTTATTTGTTTGTTGGTTTGGTGGTTACTTGGTTTGTTGGTTTGTTGGTTTGTTGGTTTGTTTGTTTGTTCGTTTTTTGATTTGTTGGTTTCTAGGCTTGTTGGTTTGTTGGTTTGTTGGCTTGTTGGTTTGTTTGTTTGTTCGTTTGTTGGTTTGATGGTTTGTTGGTTTGTTGGTTTGTTCGTTTGTTCGTTTGTTGGTTTAATGGTTTGTTGGCTTGTTGGTTTGTTTGTTTGTTGGTTACTTGGTTTATTGGTTTGTTGGTTTGTTGGCTTGTTGGTTTGTTGGTTTGTTGGTTTTTTGGTTTGTTGGTTTGTTGGTTTGTTGGTTTGTTTGTTTGTTCGTTTGTTGGTTTGTTGGTTTGTTGGTTTGTTGGTTTGTTGGTTTGTTGGTTTGTTGGTTTGTTCGTTTGTTGGTTTGTTGGCTTGTTAGTTTGTTGGTTTGTTGGTTTCTTGGTTTGTTGGTTTCTTGGTTTGTTGGTTTGTTCGTTTGTTGGTTTGTTCGTTTGTTGGTTTGTTTGTTTGTTGGTTTGTTCGTTTGTTGGTTTGTTGGTTACTTGGTTTGTTGGTTTGTTGGTTTGTTGGCTTGTTGGTTTGTTGGTTTGTTCGTTTGTTGGTTTGTTGGTTTGTTGGTTTGTTCGTTTGTTGGTTTGTTCGTTTGTTGGTTTGTTGGTTTGTTGGCTTGTTGGTTTGTTGGTTTGTTGGTTACTTGGTTTGTTGGTTTGTTGGTTTGTTAGTTTGTTGGCTTGTTGGTTTGTTGGTTTGTTGGCTTGTTGGTTTGTTGGTTTGTTGGTTTTTTGGTTTGTTGGTTTGTTGGTTTGTTGGTTTGTTTGTTTCTTCATTTGTTGGTTTATTGGTTTGTTGGTTTGTTGGTTTGTTGGTTTGTTGGGTTGTCGGTTTGTTGATCTGTTGGTTTGTTGGTTTGTTGGTTTGTTGGCTTGTTGGTTTGTTGGTTTGTTGGTTTGTTGGTTTGTTGGTTTGTTGGTTTGTTGGTTTGTTGGTTTGTTGTTTTATTGGTTACTTGGTTTGTTAGTTTGTCGGTTTGTTGGTTTGTTGGCTTGTTGGTTTGTTGGTTTGTTGGTTTGTTGGTTTGTTGGTTTGTTGGTTTGTTAACTTGTTGGCTTGTTGGTTTGTTGCTTTGTTGGTTTCTTGGTTTGTTGGTTTGTTGATTTATTGGTTTGTTGGTTACTTGGTTTGTTGGGTTGTTGGTTGGTTGGTTTGTTTGTTTGTTGGTTTGTTCGTTTGTTGGTTTGTTGGTTTGTCGTTTTGTTGGTTTGTTGGTTTGATTGTTTGTTCGTTTGCTGGTTTGTTGGTTTGTTGGCTTGTTGGTTTGTTGGTTTGCTGGCTTGTTGGTTTGGTGGTTTGTTTGTTTAATCGTTTGTTGATTTGTTGGTTTCTTGGCTTGTTGGTTTGTTGGTTTGTTGGCTGGTTGGTTTGTTGGTTCGTTCGTTTGTTGGTTCGTTGGTTTGTTGGTTTGTTTATTTGTTGGTTTGTTCATTTGTTCGTTTTTTGGTTTATTGGTTTGTTGGCTTGTTGGTTTGTTGGTTTGTTGGTTACTTAGTTTGTTGGTTTGTTGGTTTGTTGGCTTGTTGGTTTGTTGGTTTGTTGGTTTTTTGGTTTGTTGGTTTGTTGGTTTGTTGGCTTGTTTGTTTGTTCATTTGTTGGTTTATTGGTTTGTTGGTTTGTTGGTATTTTGGTTTGTTGGTTTGTTGGATTGTTGGCTAGTTAGTTTGTTGGTTTGTTGGTTTCTTGGTTTGTTGGTTTGTTGGTTTGTTCGTTTGTTGGTTTGTTTGTTTGTTGGTTTGTTAGTTTGTTGGTTTGTTTGTTTGTTGGTTTGGTGGTTACTTGGTTTGTTGGTTTCTTGGTTTGTTGCTTTGTTTGTTTGTTCGATTTTGATTTGTTGGTTTCTAGGCTTGTTGATTTGTTGGTTTGTTGGCTTGTTGGTTTGTTGGTTTGTTCGTTTGTTGGGTTGTTGGTTTGTTCGTTTGTTCGTTTGTTGATTTAAAGGTTTGTTGGCTTGTTGGTTTGTTGGTTTGTTGGTTACTTGGTTTATTGGTTTGTTGGTTTGTTGGCTTGTTTGTTTGTTCGTTTGTTGGTTTGTTGGTTTGTTGGTTTGTTGGTTTGTTGGTTTGTTATTTTGTTCGATTGTTGGTTTGTTGGCTTGTTAGTTTGTTGGTTTGTTGGTTTCTTGGTTTGTTGGTTTCTTGGTTTGTTGGTTAGTTCGTTTGTTGGTTTGTTTGTTTGTTGGTTTGTTTGTTTGTAGGTTTGTTCGTTTGTTGGTTTGTTGGTTACTTGGTTTGTTGGTTTGTTGGTTTGTTGGCTTGTTGGTTTGTTGGTTTGTTCGTTTGTTGGTTTGTTGGTTTGTTGGTTTGTTCGTTTGTTGGTTTGTTCGTTTGTTGGTTTGTTGGTTTGTTGGCTTGTTGGTTTGTTGGTTTGTTGGTTACTTCGTTTGTATGTGTATTGGTTTGTTAGTTTGTTTGCTTGTTGGTTTGTTGGTTTGTTGGTTTGTTGGTTTGTTGGTTTGTTGGTTTGTTGGTTTGTTGGTTTGTTGGTTTGTTGGTTTGTTGGTTTGTTGGTTTGTTGGTTTGTTGGTTTCTTGGTTTGTTGGCTTGTTGGTTTGTTGGTTTGTTGGTTACTTGATTTGTTGGTTTGTTGGTTTGTTGGTTTTTTTGTTTGTTGGTTTGTTCGTTTGTTGGTTTGTTGGTTTGTTGGTTTGTTGGTTTGTTGGTTTGTTGGTTTGTTGGTTTGTTGGTTTGTTGGTTTGTTGGTTTGTTTGTTTGTTCGTTTGTTGGTTTGTTGGTTTGTTGGCTTGTTGGTTTGTTGGTTTGTTGGTTTGTTCGTTTTTTCGTTTGTTGGTTTATTTGTTTGTTGGCTTGTTGGTTTGGTGGTTTGTTGGTTACTTGGTTTGTTGGTTTTTTGGCTTGTTGGTTTGTTTGTTTGTTGGTTTTTTGGTTTGTTGGATTGTTGGGTTGTTGGTTTGTTTGTTTGTTCGTTTGTTGGTTTGCTGGTTTGTTGGTTTGTTGGTCTGTTGGTTTGTTGGTTTGTTGGTTTGTTGGCTTGTTGGTTTGTTGGTTTGTTGGTTTGTTGGTTTGTTGGTTTCTTGGTTTGTTGGTTTGTTGGTTTGTTGGTTTGTTGGTTTGTTCGTTTGTTGGTTTGTTCGTTTGTTGGTTTGTTGGTTTGTTTGTTGTTGGTTTTTTTTCGTTTGTTGGTTATTTGGTTTGTTGGTTTGTTGGTTTGTTGGTTTGTTTGTTTGTTCGTTTGTTAGTTTGTTGGTTTGTTGGCTTGTTCGTTTGTTAGTTTGTTGGTTCGTTGGCTTGTTGGTTTGTTAGTTTGTTGGCGTGTTGGTTTGTTGGTTTGTTCGTTTGTTGGTTTGTTGGTTTGTTGGTTTGTTCTTTGTTGGTTTGTTTGTTTGTTCGTTTGTTGGTTTGTTGGTTTGTTGGCTTGTTGGTTTGTTGGTTTATTGGTTACTTGGTTTGTTGGTTTGTTGGTTTGTTGTCTTGTTGGTTTGTTGGTTTGTTGGTTTGTTGGTTTGTTGGTTTGTTGGTTTGTTGGCTTGTTGGTTTGTTGGTTTGCTGGTTTGTTGGCTTGCTGGTTTGTTGATTTGTTGTTTTCTTGGTTTGTTAGTTTGTTGGTTTATTGGTTTGTTGGTTACTTGGTTTGTTGGTTTGTTGGTTTGTTGGTTTGTTTGTTTGTTGGTTTGTTGGTTTGTTCGTTTGTTGGTTTGTTGGTTTGTTGGTTTATTGGTTTGTTGATTTGTTGGTTTGTTGGTTTGTTTGTTTGTTCGTTTGCTGGTTTGTTGGTTTTTTGGGTTGTTAGTTTGTTGGTTTGTTGGCTTGTTGGTTTGTTGGTTTGTTTCGTTTTTTCGTTTGTTGATTGGTTGGTTTATTGGCTTGTTGGTTTGTTGGTTTGTTGACTTGTTGGTTTGTTGGTTTGTTAGTTTGTTGGTTTGTTGGGGTGTTGGTTTGTTCGTTTGTTCGTTTGTTGGTTTATTGGTTTATTGGTTTGTTGGTTTGTTGGTTTGTTGGTTACTTGGTTTGTTGGTTTGTTGGTTTGTTGGCTTGTTGGTTTGTTGGTTTTTAGTTTGTTGTTTTGGTGGTTTGTTGGTTTGTTTGTTTGTTCGTTTGTTGGTTTGTTGGTTTATTGGTTTGTTGGTTTGTTGGTTTGTTGGTTTGTTGGTTAATTGTTTTGTTGGTGTGTTGGCTTGTTGGCTTGTTAGTTTGTTTATTTGTTGGTTCCTTGGTTTCTTGGTTTCTTGGTTTGTTGGTTTGTTCGTTTGTTGGTTTGTTGGCTTGTTTGTTTGTAGGTTTGTTGGTTACTTGGTTTGTTGGTTTGATGGTTTGTTGGCTTGTTGGTTTGTTGGTTTGTTGGTTTTTTGGTTTGTTGGTTTGTTGGTTTGTTGGTTTGTTTGTTTGTTCATTTGTTGGTTTATTGGTTTGTTGGTTTGTTGGCTTGTTGGTTTGTTGGTTTGTAGGATTGTTGGCTTGTTAGTTTGTTGGTTTGTTGGTTTCTTGGTTTGTTGGTTTGTTGGTTTGTTCGTTTGTTCGTTTGTTGATTTGTTCGTTTGTTGGTTTGTTTGTTTGTTGGTTTGTTTGTTTGTTGGTTTGTTGGTTACTTGGTTTGTTGGTTTGTTGGTTTGTTGGTTTGTTTGTTTGTTCGTTTGTTGATTTGATGGTTTCTTGGCTTATTGGTTTGTTGGTTTGTTGGCTTGTTGGTTTGTTGGTTTGTTGGTTACTTGGTTTATTGGTTTGTTGGTTTGTTGGCTTGTTGGTTTGTTGGTTTGTTGGTTTTTTGGTTTGTTGGTTTGTTGGTTTGTTGGTTTGTTTGTTTGTTCGTTTGTTGGTTTGTTGGTTTGTTGGTTTGTTGGTTTGTTGGTTACTTGGTTTATTGGTTTGTTGGTTTGTTGGCTTGTTGGTTTGTTGGTTTGTTGGTTTTCTGGTTTGTTGGTTTGTTGGTTTGTTGGTTTGTTTGTTTGTTCGTTTGTTGGTTTGTTAGTTTGTTGGTTTGTTGGTTTGTTCGTTTGTTGGTTTGTTGGTTTGTTAGTTTGTTGGTTTGTTGGTTTCTTGGTTTGTTGGTTTCTTGGTTTGTTGATTTGTTCGTTTGTTGGTTTGTTCGTTTGTTGGTTTGTTTGTTTGTTGGTTTGTTCGTTTGTTGGTTTGTTGGTTACTTGGTTTGTTGGTTTGTTGGTTTGTTGGCTTGTTGGTTTGTTGGTTTGTTCGTTTGTTGGTTTGTTGGTTTGTTGGTTTGTTCATTTGTTGGTTTGTTCGTTTGTTCGTTTGTTGGTTTGTTGGTGTGTTGGCTGGTTGGTTTGTTGGTTTGTTGGTTACTTGGTTTGTTGGTTTGTTGGTTTGCTAGTTTGTTGGCTTGTTGGCTTGTTGGTTTGTTGGTTTGTTGGTTTGTTGGTTTGCTGGTTTGTTGGTTTGTTGGTTTGTTGGTTTGTTAATTTGTTGGCTTGTTGGTTTGTTGGTTTGTTGGTTTCTTGGTTTGTTGGCTTGTTGATTTGTTGGTTTGTTGGTTACTTGATTTGTTGGTTTGTTGGTTTGTTGGTTTTTTTGTTTGTTGGTTTGTTCGTTTGTTGGTTTGTTGGTTTGTTGGTTTGTTGGTTTGTTGGTTTGTTAGTTTGTTGGTTTGTTGGTTTGTTGGTTTGTTGGTTTATTTGTTTGTTCGTTTGTTGGTTTGTTGGTTTGTTGGCTTGTTGGTTTGTTGGTTTTTTGGGTTGTTCGTTTGTTCGTTTGTTGGTTTCTTGGTTTGTTGGTTTGTTGGTTTGTTGGTTTCTTGGTTTGTTCGTTTGTTGGTTTGTTTGTTTGTTGGTTTGTTTGTTTGTTGGTTTTTTTTTTCGTTTGTTGGTTTGTTGGTTACTTGGTTTGTTGGTTTGTTGGTTTGTTTGTTTGTTCGTTTGTTAGTTTGGTGGTTTGTTGGCTTGTTGGTTTGTTGGTTTGTTGGCTTGTTGGTTTGTTGGTTTGTTCGTTTGTTGGTTTGTTGGTTTGTTGGTTTGTTCTTTGTTGGTTTGTTCGTTTGATCGTTTGTTGGTTTGTTGGTTTGTTGGCTTGTTGGTTTGTTGGTTTATTGGTTACTTGGTTTGTTGGTTTATTGGTTTGTTGGTTTGTTGGCTTGTTGGTTTGTTGGTTTGTTGGTTTGTTGGTTTGTTGGTTTGTTGGTTTGTTGGTTTGTTGGTTTGCTGGTTTGTTGGCTTGTTGGTTTGTTGGTTTGTTGGTTTCTTGGTTTGTTGGTTTGTTGGTTTGTTGGTTTGTTGGTTACTTGGTTTGTTGGTTTGTTGGTTTGTTGGTTTGTTTGTTTGTTGGTTTGTTCGTTTGTTTGTTTGTTGGTTTGTTAGTTTGTTTGTTTGTTGGTTTGTTGGTTTGTTTGTTTGTTCCTTTGCTGGTTTGTTGGTTTGTTGGCTTGTTAGTTTGTTGGTTCGTTGGCTTGTTGGTTTGTTGGTTTGTTTTGTTTGTTCGTTTGTTGATTTGTTGGTTTCTTGGCTTGTTGGTTTGTTGGTTTGTTGGCTTGTTGGTTTGTTGGTTTGTTCGTTTGTTGGTTTATTGGTTTGTTGGTTTGTTCGTTTGTTCGTTTGTTGGTTTATTGGTTTGTTGGCTTGTTGGTTTGTTGGTTTGTTGGTTACTTGGTTTGTTGGTTTGTTGGTTTGTTGGCTTGTTGGTTTGTTGGTTTTTTGGTTTGTTGGTTTGTTGGTTTGTTGGTTTGTTTGTTTGTTGGTTTGTTGGTTTGTTGGTTTGTTGGTTTGTTGGTTTGTTGGTTTGTTGGTTTGTTGGTTTGTTGGTTTGTTGGTTTGTTTGTTTGTTGGTTTGTTGGTTTGTTGGCTTGTTGGTTTGTTGGTTTGCTGGTTTCTTAGTTTGTTGGTTTGTTGGTTTGTTGTTTTCTTGGTTGGTTGGTTTGTTGGTTTGTTGGTTTATTTGTTTGTTGGTTTGTTGTTTGTTGGTTTGTTGGTTTGTTGGTTTGTTGGTTTGTTGGTTTGTTGGTTTTTTTTGTTTGTTCGTTTGTCCGTTTGTTGGTTTGTTTGTTTGTTGGTTTGTTCGTTTGTTGGTTTGTTGGTTACTTGGTTTGTTGGTTTGTTGGTTTGTTTGTTTGTTCGTTTGTTAGTTTGTTGGTTTTTGCTTGTTGGTTTGTTGGTTTGTTTGTTTGTTCGTTTTTTGGTTTGTTGGTTTGTTGGTTTGTTGGTTTGTTGGTTTGTTGGCTTGATGGTTTGTTGGTTTGTTGGTTTTTTGGTATAATGGTTTGTTGGTTTGTTGGTTTGTTTGTTTGTTCGTTTGTTGGTTTGTTGGTTTGTTGGTTTGTTGGTTTGTTGGTTTGTTGGTTTGTTGGTTTGTTGGTTTGTTGGTTTGTTGCCTTGTTAGTTTGTTGGTTTGTTGGTTACTTGGTTTGTTGGTTTGTTAGTTTGTTGGATTGTTCGTTTGTTGGTTTGTTCGTTTGTTGGTTTGTTTGTTTGTTGGTTTGTTCGTTTGTTGGTTTGTTGGTTACTTGGTTTGTTGGTTTGTTGGTTTGTTGGCTTGTTGGCTTGTTGGTTTGTTCGTTTGTTGGTTTGTTGGTTTGTTGATTTGTTGGTTTGTTCATTTGTTGGTTTGTTACTTTGTTCGTTTGTTGGTTTGTTGGTTTGTTGGCTTGTGCGTTTGTTGGTTTGTTGGTTACTTGGTTTGTTGGTTTGTTGGTTTGTTAGTTTGTTGGCTTGTTGGTTTGTTGGTTTGTTGATTTGTTGGTTTGTTGGTTGGTTGGTTTGTTGGTTTGTTGGTTTGTTGGTTTGTTGGTTTGTTGGTTTGTTGGTTTGTTGGCTTGTTGGTTTGTTGGTTTGTTGGTTTCTGGGTTTGTTTGTTTGTTGGTTTGTTTGTTTGTTGGTTTTTTTTTTCGTTTGTTGGTTTGTTGGTTACTTGGTTTGTTGGTTTGTTGGTTTGTTTGTTTGTTTGTTTGTTAGTTTGGTGGTTTGTTGGCTTGTTGGTTTGTTGGTTTGTTGGCTTGTTGGTTTGTTGGTTTGTTCGTTTGTTGGTTTGTTGGTTTGTTGGTTTGTTGGTTTGTTCTTTGTTGGTTTGTTCGTTTGATCGTTTGTTGGTTTGTTGGTTTGTTGGCTTGTTGGTTTGTTGGTTTATTAGTTACATGGTTTGTTGGTTTATTGGTTTGTTGGTTTTTTGGCTTGTTGGTTTGTTGGTTTGTTGGTTTGTTGGTTTGTTGGTTTGTTGGTTTGTTGGTTTGTTGGTTTGCTGGTTTGTTGGCTTGTTGGTTTGTTGGTTTGTTGGTTTCTTGGTTTGTTGGTTTGTTGGTTTGTTGGTTTGTTGGTTACTTGGTTTGTTGGTTTGTTGGTTTGTTTGTTTGTTCGTTTGTTAGTTTGTTGGTTTTTGCTTGTTGGTTTGTTGGTTTGTTTGTTTGTTCGTTTTTTGGTTTGTTGGTTTGTTGGTTTGTTGGTTTGTTGGTTTGTTGGCTTGATGGTTTGTTGGTTTGTTGGTTTTTTGGTATAATAGTTTGTTGGTTTGTTGGTTTGTTTGTTTGTTCGTTTGTTGGTTTGTTGGTTTGTTGGTTTGTTGGTTTGTTGGTTTGTTGGTTTGTTGGTTTGTTGGTTTGTTGGTTTGTTGGTTTGTTGCCTTGTTAGTTTGTTGGTTTGTTGGTTACTTGGTTTGTTGGTTTGTTAGTTTGTTGGATTGTTCGTTTGTTGGTTTGTTCGTTTGTTGGTTTGTTTGTTTGTTGGTTTGTTCGTTTGTTGGTTTGTTGGTTACTTGGTTTGTTGGTTTGTTGGTTTGTTGGCTTGTTGGCTTGTTGGTTTGTTCGTTTGTTGGTTTGTTGGTTTGTTGATTTGTTGGTTTGTTCATTTGTTGGTTTGTTACTTTGTTCGTTTGTTGGTTTGTTGGTTTGTTGGCTTGTGCGTTTGTTGGTTTGTTGGTTACTTGGTTTGTTGGTTTGTTGGTTTGTTAGTTTGTTGGCTTGTTGGTTTGTTGGTTTGTTGATTTGTTGGTTTGTTGGTTGGTTGGTTTGTTGGTTTGTTGGTTTGTTGGTTTGTTGGTTTGTTGGTTTGTTGGTTTGTTGGCTTGTTGGTTTGTTGGTTTGTTGGTTTCTGGGTTTGTTTGTTTGTTGGTTTGTTTGTTTGTTGGTTTTTTTTTCGTTTGTTGGTTTGTTGGTTACTTGGTTTGTTGGTTTGTTGGTTTGTTTGTTTGTTTGTTTGTTAGTTTGGTGGTTTGTTGGCTTGTTGGTTTGTTGGTTTGTTGGCTTGTTGGTTTGTTGGTTTGTTCGTTTGTTGGTTTGTTGGTTTGTTGGTTTGTTGGTTTGTTCTTTGTTGGTTTGTTCGTTTGATCGTTTGTTGGTTTGTTGGTTTGTTGGCTTGTTGGTTTGTTGGTTTATTAGTTACTTGGTTTGTTGGTTTATTGGTTTGTTGGTTTTTTGGCTTGTTGGTTTGTTGGTTTGTTGGTTTGTTGGTTTGTTGGTTTGTTGGTTTGTTGGTTTGTTGGTTTGCTGGTTTGTTGGCTTGTTGGTTTGTTGGTTTGTTGGTTTGTTGGTTTGTTGGTTTGTTGGTTTGTTGGTTTGTTGGTTACTTGGTTTGTTGGTTTGTTGGTTTGTTGGTTTGTTCGTTTGTTTGTTTGTTGGTTTGTTGGTTTGTTAGTTTGTTGGTTTGTTGGTTTGTTTGTTTGTTCGTTTGCTGGTTTGTTGGTTTGTTGGCTTGTTAGTTTGTTGGTTCGTTGGCTTGTTGGTTTGTTGGTTTCTTTTGTTTGTTCGTTTGTTGATTTGTTGGTTTCTTGGCTTGTTGGTTTGTTGGTTTGTTGGTTACTTGGTTTGTTGGTTTGTTGGTTTGTTGGCTTGTTGGTTTGTTGGTTTTTTGGTTTGTTGGTTTGTTGGTTTGTTGGTTTGTTTGTTTGTTCGTTTGTTGGTTTGTTGGTTTGTTGGTTTGTTGGTTTGTTGGTTAATTGGTTTGTTGGTTTGTTGGCTTCTTGGTTTGTTGGTTTTTTGGTTTGTTGGTTTGTTGGTTTGTTGGTTTGGTTGTTTGTTGGTTTCTTGGTTTGTTGGTTTCTTGGTTTGTTGGTTTGTTCGTTTGTTGGTTTGTTTGTTTGTTGGTTTGTTCGTTTGCTGGTTTGTTGGTTTGTTGGTTTGTTCGTTTGTTTGTTTGTTGGTTTGTTGGTTTGTTGGTTTGTTGGCTTGTTGGTTTGTTGGCTTGTTGGCTTGTTGGTTTGCTGGTTTGTTGGTTTGTTGGTTTATTGGTCTGTTGGTTTGTTGGTTTGTTGGTTTGTTTGTTTATTTGTTTGTTGGTTTGTTGGCTTGTTGGTTTGTTGGTTTGTTGGTTTGTTGGTTTGTTGGTTTGTTGGTTTGTTGGTTTGTTGGTTTGTTGGTTTGTTGGTTTGTTGGTTTGTTGGTTTGTTGGTTTGTTGGTTTGTTTGTTTGTTGGTTTGTTGTTTGTTGGTTTGTTGGTTTGTTGGTTTGTTGGCTTGTTGGTTTGTCGGTTTGTTGGTTACTTGGTTTGTTGGTTTGTTGGTTTGTTGGCTTGTTGGTTTGTTGGTTTTTAGGTTTGTTGGTTTGTTGGTTTGTTTTGTTTGTTCGTTTGTTCGTTTGTTGGTTTGTTGGTTTGTTAGCTTGTTGGTTTGTTGGTTTGTTGGCTTGTTGATTTGTTGGTTTGTTGGTTTGTTGGTTTGTTTGTTTGTTTGTTTGTTGGTTTGTTGGTTTGTTGGCTTGTTGGTTTGTTGGCTTGTTGGTTTGTTGGTTTATTGGCTTGTTGGTTTGTTGGTTTGTTCGTTTGTTGGTTTGTTGGTTTGTTGGTTTGTTTGTTTGTTGGTTTGTTCGTTTGTTCGTTTGTTGGGTTGTTGGTTTATTGGCTTGGTGGTTTTTTGGTTTGGTGGGGACTTGGTTTGTTGGTTTGTTGGCTTGTTGGTTTATTGGTTTGTTGGTTTTATGATTTGTTGGTTTGTTGGTTTGTTGGTTTGTTTGTTTGTTCGTTTGTTGGTTTGTTGGTTTGTTGGTTTGTTGGTTTGTTGGTTTGTTGGTTTGTTGGTTTGTTGGTTTGTTGGTTTGTTGGTTTGTGGTTTGTTGGTTTGTGGGTTTGTTGGTTTGTTGGTTTGTTGGTTACTTGGTTTGTTGGTTAGTTGGTTTGTTGGTTTGTTTGTTTGTTGGTTTGTTGGTTTGTTGGCTTGTTGGTTTGTTGGTTTGTTGGTTTCTTAGTTTGTTGGTTTGTTGGTTTGTTGGTTTGTTGTTTTCTTGGTTGGTTGGTTTGTTGGTTTGTTGGTTTATTTGTTTGTTGGTTTGTTGTTTGTTGGTTTGTTGGTTTGTTGGTTTGTTGGTTTGTTGGTTTGTTGGTTTGTTGGTTTGTTGGTTTGTGGTTTGTTGGTTTGTGGGTTTGTTGGTTTGTTGGTTTGTTGGTTACTTGGTTTGTTGGTTAGTTGGTTTGTTGGTTTGTTTGTTTGTTGGTTTGTTGGTTTGTTGGCTTGTTGGTTTGTTGGTTTGTTGGTTTCTTAGTTTGTTGGTTTGTTGGTTTGTTGGTTTGTTGTTTTCTTGGTTGGTTGGTTTGTTGGTTTGTTGGTTTGTTGGTTTGTTGGTTTGTTGGTTTGTTGGTTTGTTGGTTTGTGGTTTGTTGGTTTGTGGGTTTGTTGGTTTGTTGGTTTGTTGGTTACTTGGTTTGTTGGTTAGTTGGTTTGTTGGTTTGTTTGTTTGTTGGTTTGTTGGTTTGTTGGCTTGTTGGTTTGTTGGTTTGTTGGTTTCTTAGTTTGTTGGTTTGTTGGTTTGTTGGTTTGTTGTTTTCTTGGTTGGTTGGTTTGTTGGTTTGTTTGTTTGTTGGTTTGTTGTTTGTTGGTTTGTTGGTTTGTTGGTTTGTTAGTTTCTTTGTTTGTTCGTTTGTCCGTTTGTTGGTTTGTTGGTTTGTTGGCTTCTTGGTTTGTTGGTTTGTTGGCTTGTTGGTTTGTTGGTTTGTTGGTTTGTTGGTTTGTTTGTTTGTTCGTTTGTTGGTTTGTTGGTTTGTTGGCTTGTTGGTTTGTTGGTTTGTTGGCTTGTTGGTTTGTTGGTTTGTTCGTTTGTTCGTTTGTTGGTTTGTTGGTTTGTTGGTTTGTTCGTTTGTTGGTTTGTTCGTTTGTTCGTTTGTTGGGTTGTTGGTTTATTGGCTTGTTGGTTTATTGGTTTGGTGGTTACTTGGTTTGTTAGTTTGTTGGCTTGTTGGTTTATTGGTTTGTTGGTTTTTTGATTTGTTGGTTTGTTGGTTTGTAGGTTTGTTTGTTTGTTCGTTTGTTGGTTTGTTGGTTTGTTGGTTTGTTGGTTTGTTGGTTTGTTGGTTTGTTGGTTTGTTGGCTTGTTGGTTTGTTCGGTTGTTGGTTTCTTGTTTGTTGGTTTGTTGGTTTGTTGGTTTGTTCGTTTGTTGGTTTGTTCGTTTGTTGGTTTGTTGGTTACTTGGTTTGTTGGTTTGTTGGTTTGTTTGTTTGTTCGTTTGTTAGTTTGTTGGTTTTTGCTTGTTGGTTTGTTGGTTTGTTTGTTTGTTCGTTTTTTGGTTTGTTGGTTTGTTGGTTTGTTGGTTTGTTGGTTTGTTGGCTTGATGGTTTGTTGGTTTGTTGGTTTTTTGGTATAATGGTTTGTTGGTTTGTTTGTTTGTTCGTTTGTTGGTTTGTTGGTTTGTTGGTTTGTTGGTTTGTTGGTTTGTTGGTTTGTTGGTTTGTTGGTTTGTTGGTTTGTTGGTTTGTTGGCTTGTTAGTTTGTTGGTTTGTTGGTTACTTGGTTTGTTGGTTTGTTAGTTTGTTGGTTTGTTCGTTTGTTGGTTTGTTCGTTTGTTGGTTTGTTTGTTTGTTGGTTTGTTCGTTTGTTGGTTTGTTGGCTACTTGGTTTGTTGGTTTGTTGGTTTGTTGGCTTGTTGGCTTGTTGGTTTGTTCGTTTGTTGGTTTGTTGGTTTGTTGATTTGTTGGTTTGTTCATTTGTTGGTTTGTTACTTTGTTCGTTTGTTGGTTTGTTGGTTTGTTGACTTGTGGGTTTGTTGGTTTGTTGGTTACTTGGTTTGTTGGTTTGTTGGTTTGTTAGTTTGTTTGCTTGTTGGTTTGTTGGTTTGTTGGTTTGTTGGTTTGTTGGTTGGTTGGTTTGTAGGTTTGTTGGTTTGTTGGTTTGTTGGTTTGTTGGTTTGTTGGTTTGTTGGTTTGTTGGCTTGTTGGTTTGTTGGTTTGTTGGTTTCTGGGTTTGTTGGTTTGTTGGTTTGTTGGTTTGTTGGTTACTTGATTTGTTGGTTTGTTGGTTTGTTGGTTTGTTCGTTTATTTGTTTGTTGGTTTGTTCATTTGTTGGTTTGTTGGTTTGTTGGTTTGTTGGTTTGTTTGTTTATTCGTTTGTTGGTTTGTTGTTTTGTTAGTTTGTTGGCTTGTTGGTTTGTTGGTTTGTTGGTTTGTTCGTTTGTTCGTTTGTTGGTTTATTGGTTTGTTGGTTTGTTGGTTTGTTGGTTTTTTGGTTTGCTGGTTTGTTGGTTTGTTGGTTTGTTTGTTTGTTCGTGTGTTGGTTTGTTGGATTGTTGGTTTGTTGGTTTGTTGGTTTGTTGGTTTGTTGGTTTGTTGGCTTGTTGGTTTGTTGGTTTGTTGGTTTGTTGGTTTGTTGGTTTGTTGGTTTGTTGGTTTGTTGGTTTGTGGGTTTGTTCGTTTGTTGGTTTGTTCGTTTGTTTGTTTGTTTGTTTGTTGGTTTGTTCGTTTGTTGGTTTGTTGGTTACTTGGTTTGTTGGTTTGTTTGTTTGTTCGTGTGTTGGTTTGTTGGTTTGTTGGTTTGTTCGTTTGTTGGTTTGTTCGGTTTGTTGGTTTGGTGGTTACTTGGTTTGTTGGTTTGTTGGCTTGTTGGTTTGTTGGTTTTTTGATTTGTTGGTTTGTTGGTTTGTAGGTTTGTTTGTTTGTTCGTTTGTTGGTTTGTTGTTTTGTTGGTTTGTTGGTTTGTTGGTTTGTTGGTTTGTTGGTTTGTTGGTTTGTTGGTTTGTTGGTTTGTGGGCTTGTTGGTTTGTTGGTTTGTTGGTTTCTTGTTTGTTGGTTTGTTGGTTTGTTCGTTTGTTGGTTTGTTCGTTTGTTGGTTTGTTTGTTTGTTGGTTTGTTCGTTTGTTGGTTTGTTGGTTACTTGGTTTGTTGGTTTGTTGGTTTGTTTGTTTGTTCGTTTGTTGGTTTGTTGGTTTTTGCTTGTTGGTTTGTTGGTTTGTTTGTTTTTTCGTTTTTTGGTTTGTTGGTTTGTTGGTTTGTTGGTTTGTTAGTTTGTTGGCTTGTTGGTTTGTTGGTTTGTTGGTTTTTTGGTATGTTGGTTTGTTGGTTTGTTGGTTTGTTTGTTTGTTCGTTTGTTGGTTTGTTGGTTTGTTGGTTTGTTGGTTTGTTGGTTTGTTGGTTTGTTGGTTTGTTGGTTTGTTGGTTCGTTGGCTTGTTAGTTTTGTTGGTTTGTTGGTTACTTGGTTTGTTGGTTTGTTGGTTTGTTGGTTTGTTCGTTTGTTGGTTTGTTCGTTTGTTGGTTTGTACGTTTGTTGGTTTGTTTGTTTGTTGGTTTGTTCGTTTGTTGGTTTATTGGTTACTTGGTTTGTTGGTTTGTTGGTTTGTTGGCTTGTTGGCTTGTTGGTTTGTTCGTTTGTTGGTTTGTTTTTTTGTTGATTTGTTGGTTTGTTCATTTGTTGGTTTGTTCGTTTGTTCGTTTGTTGGTTTGTTGGTTTGTTGGCTTGTGGGTGTGTTGGTTTGTTGGTTACTTGGTTTGTTGGTTTGTTGGTTTGTTAGTTTGTTGGCTTGTTGGTTTGCTGGTTTGTTGGTTTGTTGGTTTGTTGGTTGGTTGGTTTGTTGGTTTGTTGGTTTGTTGGTTTGTTTGTTTGTTGGCTTGTTGGTTTGTTGGTTTGTTGGTTTCTGGGTTTGTTGGTTTGTTGGTTTGTTGGTTTGTTAGTTACTTGGTTTGTTGGTTCGTTGGTTTGTTGGTTTTTTTGTTTGTTGGTTTGCTCGTTTGTTGGTTTGTTGGTTTGTTGGTTTGTTGGTTTGTTGGTTTGTTTGTTTATTCCTTTGTTGGTTTGTTGGTTTGTTGGCTTATTGGTTTGTTGGTTTGTTCGTTTGTTCGTTTGTTGGTTTATTGGTTTGTTGGCTTGTTGGTTTGTTGGTTTGTTGGTTACTTGGTTTGTTGGTTTGTTGGCTTGTTGGTTTGTTGGTTTGTTGGTTTGTTGGTTTTTTGGTTTGTTGGTTTGTTGGTTTGTTTGTTTGTTCGTGTGTTAGTTAGTGGGTTTGTTGGTTTGTTGGTTTGTTGGTTTGTTGGTTCGTTGGTTTGTTGGTTTGTTGGTTTGTTGGTTTGTTGGCTTGTTGGTTTGTTGGTTTGTTGGTTTGTTGGTTTGTTGGTTTGTTGGTTTGTTGGTTTGTTGGTTTGTTGGTTTGTTGGTTTGTGGGTTTGTTCGTTTGTTGGTTTGTTCGTTTGTTCGTTTGTTTGTTTGTTTGTTTGTTGGTTTGTTGGTTTGTTCGTTTGTTGGTTACTTGGTTTGTTGGTTTGTTGGTTTGTTGGTTTGTTGGTTTGTTGGTTTGTTCTTTGTTGGTTTGTTCGTTTGTTCGTTTGTTTGTTTGTTCGTTTGTTAGTTTGTTGGTTTGTTGGCTTCTTGGTTTGTTGGTTTGTTGGCTTGTTAGTTTGTTGGTTTGTTCGTTTGTTGGTTTGTTGGTTTGTTGGTTTGTTCTTTATGGGTTTGTTAGTTTGTTCGTTTGTTGGTTTGGTGGTATGTTGGCTTGTTGGTTTGTTGGTTTATTGGTTACTTGGTTTGTTGGTTTTTTGGTTTGTTGGTTTGTTGGCTTGTTGGTTTGTTAGTTTGTTGGTTTGTTGGTTTGTTGGTTTGTTGGTTTGTTGGTTTGTTGGTGTGTTGGTTTGTTGGTTTGCTGGTTTGTTGGGTTGTTCGTTTGTTGGTTTGTTGGTTTCTTGCTTTGTTGGTTTGTTGGTTTGTTGGTTTGTTGGTTACTTGGTTTGTTGGTTCGTTGGTTTGTTGGTTTGTTTGTTTGTTGGTTTGTCCGTTTGTTGGTTTGTTGGTTTGTTGGTTTGTTGGTTTGTTGGTTTGTTGGTTTGTTGGTTTGTTGGTTTGTTGGTTTGTTGGTTTGTTTGTTTGTTCGTTTGCTGGTTTGTTCGTTTGTTGGCTTGTTGGTTTATTGTTTACTTGGTTTGTTGGTTTGTTGGTTTGTTGGCTTGTTGGCTTGTTGGTTTGTTGGTTTGTTGGTTTGTTGGTTTGTTGGTTTGTTGGTTTGTTGGTTTGTTGGTTTGTTGGTTTGTTGGCTTGTTGGTTTGCTGGTTTGTTGGCTTGTTGGTTTGTTGGTTTGTTGGTTTCTTGGTTTGTTGGTGTGTTGGTGTGTTGGTTTGTTGGTTTGTTGGTTACTTGGTTTGTTGGTTAGTTGGTTTGTTGGTTTTTTTGTATGTTCGTTTGTTGGTTTGTTGGTTTGTTGGTTTGTTGGTTTGTTGGTTTGTTGGTTTGTTGGTTTGTTGGTTTGTTGGTTTGTTGGCTTGTTAGTTTGTTGGTTTGTTGGTTTCTTGGTTTGTTGGTTTGTTCGTTTGTTGGTTTCTTCGTTTGTTGAATTGTTCGTTTGTTGGTTTGTTTGTTTGTTGGTTTGTTCGTTTGTTGGCTTGTAGGTTTGTTGGTTTGTTCGTTTGTTGGTTTGTTGGTTTGTTAATTTATTGGTTTGTTCGTTTGTTCGTTTGTTGGTTTGTTGGTTTGTTCATTTGTTGGCTTGTTGGTTTGTATGTTTGTTGGTTTGTTGGTTTGTTATTTTGTTGGTTTGTTGGTTTGTTGGTTTGTTGGTTTGTTGGCTTGTTGGTTTGTTGGTTTGTTGGTTTCTTGTTTGTTGGTTTGTTGGTTTGTTGGTTTGTTCGTTTGTTAGTTTGTTCGTTTGTTGGTTTGTTTGTTTGTTGGTTTGTTCGTTTGTTGGTTTTTTGGTTACTTGGTTTGTTGGTTACTTGGTTTGTTGGTTTGTTGGTTTCTTTGTTTGTTTGTTCTTTTGTTGGTTTGTTGGTTTGTTGGTTTGTTGGTTTGTTGGTTTCTTGGCTTGTTGGTTTGTTGGTTTGTTCGTTTGTTCGTTTGTTGGTTTGTTGGTTTGTTGGCTTGTTGGTTTCTTCGTTTGTTGAATTGTTCGTTTGTTGGTTTGTTTGTTTGTTGGTTTGTTCGTTTGTTGGCTTGTTGGTTTGTTGGTTTGTTCGTTTGTTGGTTTGTTGGTTTGTTAATTTATTGGTTTGTTCGTTTGTTCGTTTGTTGGTTTGTTGGTTTGTTCATTTGTTGGCTTGTTGGTTTGTATGTTTGTTGGTTTGTTGGTTTGTTATTTTGTTGGTTTGTTGGTTTGTTCGTTTGTTGGTTTGTTGGTTTTTGGTTTGTTGGTTTGTTTGTTTGTTGGTTTGTTGGTTTGTTGGTTTGTTGGCTTGTTAGTTTGTTGGTTTGTTGGCTTGTTAGTTTGTTGGTTTGTTGGTTTCTTGGTTTGTTGGTTTGTTGGTTTGTTGGTTTCTTCGTTTGTTGAATTGTTCGTTTGTTGGTTTGTTTGTTTGTTGGTTTGTTCGTTTGTTGGCTTGTTGGTTTGTTGGTTTGTTCGTTTGTTGGTTTGTTGGTTTGTTAATTTATTGGTTTGTTCGTTTGTTGGTTTGTTGGTTTGTTCATTTGTTGGCTTGTTGGTTTGTATGTTTGTTGGTTTGTTGGTTTGTTATTTTGTTGGTTTGTTGGTTTGTTCGTTTGTTGGTTTGTTGGTTTTTGGTTTGTTGGTTTGTTTGTTTGTTGGTTTGTTGGTTTGTTGGTTTGTTGGTTTGTTGGTTTGTTGGTTTGTTAGTTTGTTGGTTTGTTGGTTTGTTTGTTTGTTGGTTTGTTGGTTTGTTGGCTTGTTGGTTTGTTGGTTTGTTGGTTTCTTAGTTTGTTGGTTTGTTGGTTTGTTGGTTTGTTGGTTTGTTGTTTTCTTGGTTTGTTGGTTTGTTGGTTTGTTGGTTTGTTTGTTTGTTGGTTTGCTGTTTGTTGGTTTGTTGGTTTGTTGGTTTGTTGGTTTGTTTGTTTGTTCGTTTGTCCGTTTGTTGGTTTGTTGGTTTGTTGGCTTGTTGGTTTGCTGGTTTGTTGGCTTGTTGGTTTGTTGGTTTGTTGGTTTGTTGGTTTGTTTGTTTGTTCGTTTGTTGGTTTGTTGGTTTGTTGGCTTGTTGGTTTGTTGGTTTGTTGGCTTGTCGGTTTGTTGGTTTGTTCGTTTGTTGGTTTGTTGGTTTGTTGGTTTGTTGGTTTGCTCGTTTGTTGGTTTGTTCGTTTGTTCGTTTGTTGGTTTGTTGGTTTATTGGCTTGTTGGTTTGTTGGTTTGGTGGTTACTTGGTTTGTTGGTTTGTTGGCTTGTTGGTTTATTGGTTTGTTGGTTTTTTGGTTTGTTAGTTTGTTGGTTTGTTTGTTTGTTCATTTGTTGGCTTGTTGGTTTGTATGTTTGTTGGTTTGTTGGTTTGTTATTTTGTTGGTTTGTTGGTTTGTTGGTTTGTTGGTTTGTTGGCTTGTTGGTTTGTTGGTTTGTTGGTTTCTTGTTTGTTGGTTTGTTGGTTTGTTGGTTTGTTGGTTTGTTCGTTTGTTAGTTTGTTCGTTTGTTGGTTTGTTTGTTTGTTGGTTTGTTCGTTTGTTGGTTTTTTGGTTACTTGGTTTGTTGGTTACTTGGTTTGTTGGTTTGTTGGTTTCTTTGTTTGTTTGTTCTTTTGTTGGTTTGTTGGTTTGTTGGTTTGTTGGTTTGTTGGTTTCTTGGCTTGTTGGTTTGTTGGTTTGTTCGTTTGTTCGTTTGTTGGTTTGTTGGTTTGTTGGCTTGTTGATTTGTTGGTTACTTGGTTTGTCCGTTTGTTGGCTTGTTGGTTTGTGTGCTTGTTGGTTTGTTGGTTTGTTGGTTTGTTGGTTTGTTGGTTTGTTGGCTTGTTGGTTTGTTGGTTTGTTGGTTTGTTGGTTTGTTGGTTTGTTGGTTTGTTGGTTTCTTGGTTAATTGGTTTGTTGGTGTGTTGGTTTGCTGGTTTGTTGGTTTGTTGGTTTGTTCGTTTGTTGGTTTGTTCGTTTGTTGGTTTGTTGGTTTTTGGTTTCTTCGTTTGTTGAATTGTTCGTTTGTTGGTTTGTTTGTTTGTTGGTTTGTTCGTTTGTTGGCTTGTTGGTTTGTTGGTTTGTTCGTTTGTTGGTTTGTTGGTTTGTTAATTTATTGGTTTGTTCGTTTGTTCGTTTGTTGGTTTGTTGGTTTGTTCATTTGTTGGCTTGTTGGTTTGTATGTTTGTTGGTTTGTTGGTTTGTTATTTTGTTGGTTTGTTGGTTTGTTCGTTTGTTGGTTTGTTGGTTTTTGGTTTGTTGGTTTGTTTGTTTGTTGGTTTGTTGGTTTGTTGGTTTGTTGGCTTGTTAGTTTGTTGGTTTGTTGGCTTGTTAGTTTGTTGGTTTGTTGGTTTCTTGGTTTGTTGGTTTGTTGGTTTGTTGGTTTCTTCGTTTGTTGAATTGTTCGTTTGTTGGTTTGTTTGTTTGTTGGTTTGTTCGTTTGTTGGCTTGTTGGTTTGTTGGTTTGTTCGTTTGTTGGTTTGTTGGTTTGTTAATTTATTGGTTTGTTCGTTTGTTGGTTTGTTGGTTTGTTCATTTGTTGGCTTGTTGGTTTGTATGTTTGTTGGTTTGTTGGTTTGTTATTTTGTTGGTTTGTTGGTTTGTTCGTTTGTTGGTTTGTTGGTTTTTGGTTTGTTGGTTTGTTTGTTTGTTGGTTTGTTGGTTTGTTGGTTTGTTGGTTTGTTGGTTTGTTGGTTTGTTAGTTTGTTGGTTTGTTGGTTTGTTTGTTTGTTGGTTTGTTGGTTTGTTGGCTTGTTGGTTTGTTGGTTTGTTGGTTTCTTAGTTTGTTGGTTTGTTGGTTTGTTGGTTTGTTGGTTTGTTGTTTTCTTGGTTTGTTGGTTTGTTGGTTTGTTGGTTTGTTTGTTTGTTGGTTTGCTGTTTGTTGGTTTGTTGGTTTGTTGGTTTGTTGGTTTGTTTGTTTGTTCGTTTGTCCGTTTGTTGGTTTGTTGGTTTGTTGGCTTGTTGGTTTGCTGGTTTGTTGGCTTGTTGGTTTGTTGGTTTGTTGGTTTGTTGGTTTGTTTGTTTGTTCGTTTGTTGGTTTGTTGGTTTGTTGGCTTGTTGGTTTGTTGGTTTGTTGGCTTGTCGGTTTGTTGGTTTGTTCGTTTGTTGGTTTGTTGGTTTGTTGGTTTGTTGGTTTGCTCGTTTGTTGGTTTGTTCGTTTGTTCGTTTGTTGGTTTGTTGGTTTATTGGCTTGTTGGTTTGTTGGTTTGGTGGTTACTTGGTTTGTTGGTTTGTTGGCTTGTTGGTTTATTGGTTTGTTGGTTTTTTGGTTTGTTAGTTTGTTGGTTTGTTTGTTTGTTCATTTGTTGGCTTGTTGGTTTGTATGTTTGTTGGTTTGTTGGTTTGTTATTTTGTTGGTTTGTTGGTTTGTTGGTTTGTTGGTTTGTTGGCTTGTTGGTTTGTTGGTTTGTTGGTTTCTTGTTTGTTGGTTTGTTGGTTTGTTGGTTTGTTGGTTTGTTCGTTTGTTAGTTTGTTCGTTTGTTGGTTTGTTTGTTTGTTGGTTTGTTCGTTTGTTGGTTTTTTGGTTACTTGGTTTGTTGGTTACTTGGTTTGTTGGTTTGTTGGTTTCTTTGTTTGTTTGTTCTTTTGTTGGTTTGTTGGTTTGTTGGTTTGTTGGTTTGTTGGTTTCTTGGCTTGTTGGTTTGTTGGTTTGTTCGTTTGTTCGTTTGTTGGTTTGTTGGTTTGTTGGCTTGTTGATTTGTTGGTTACTTGGTTTGTCCGTTTGTTGGCTTGTTGGTTTGTGTGCTTGTTGGTTTGTTGGTTTGTTGGTTTGTTGGTTTGTTGGTTTGTTGGCTTGTTGGTTTGTTGGTTTGTTGGTTTGTTGGTTTGTTGGTTTGTTGGTTTGTTGGTTTCTTGGTTAATTGGTTTGTTGGTGTGTTGGTTTGCTGGTTTGTTGGTTTGTTGGTTTGTTCGTTTGTTGGTTTGTTCGTTTGTTGGTTTGTTGGTTTTTGGTTTGTTGGTTTGTTTGTTTGTTGGTTTGTTGGTTTGTTGGCTTGTTGGTTTGTTGGCTTGTTGGTTTGTTGGTTTGTTGTTTTCTTGGTTTCTTGGTTTATCTGTTTGTTGGTGTGTTGGTTTGCTGGTTTGTTGGTTTGTTGGTTTGTTCGTTTGTTGGTTTGTTCGTTTGTTGGTTTGTTGGTTTGTTGGTTTGTTGGTTTGTTGGTTTGTTTGTTTGTTGTTTGTTGGTTTGTTGGCTTGTTGGTTGTTAGTTTGTTGATTTGTTGGTTTCTTGGTTTGTTGGTTTGTTGGTTTGTTGGTTTGTTTGTTTGTTGGTTTGTTCGTTTGTTAGTTTGTTTGTTTGTTGGTTTGTTCGTTTGTTGGTTTGTTGGTTACTTGGTTTGTTGGTTTGTTGGTTTGTTGGTTTGTTGGTTTGTTGGTTTGTTCGTTTGTTGGTTTGTTGGTTTGTTGGTTTGCTGGCTTGTTGGTTTGTTCGTTTGTTGGCTTGTTGGTTTGTTGGCTTGTTGGTTTGTTGGTTGTTGGTTTGTTGGTTTGTTGGTTTGTTTTATTTGTTGGTTTGTTGGTTTTTTGGTTTATTGGCTTGTGGGTTTGTTAGTTTGTTGGTTTATTGGTTTGTTGGTTTGTTGGTTTGTTGGTTTTTTGGTTTGTTAGTTTGTTGGTTTGATGGTTTTTTGGTTTGTTCGTTTGTTGGTTTGTTGGTTTGTTGGCTTGTTGGTTTGTTGGCTCGTTGGTTTGTTGGTTTGTTGGTTTGTTGGTTTGTTGGTTTGTTGGTTTGTTGGTTTGTTGGTTTGTTGGTTTGTTTGTTTTTTGGTTTGTTGGTTTGTTGGCTTGTTGGTTTGTTAGTTTGTTGGTTTCTTAGTTTGTTGGTTTGTTGGTTTGTTGGTTTGTTGGTTTGTTGTTTTCTTGGTTTGTTGGTTTGTTGGTTTGTTGGTTTGTTTGTTTGTTGGTTTGCTGTTTGTTGGTTTGTTGGTTTGTTGGTTTGTTGGTTTGTTTGTTTGTTCGTTTGTCCGTTTGTTGGTTTGTTGGTTTGTTGGCTTGTTGGTTTGTTGGTTTGTTGGCTTGTTGGTTTGTTGGTTTGTTGGTTTGTTGGTTTGTTTGTTTGTTCGTTTGTTGGTTTGTTGGTTTGTTGGCTTGTTGGTTTGTTGGTTTGTTGGCTTGTCGGTTTGTTGGTTTGTTCGTTTGTTGGTTTGTTGGTTTGTTGGTTTGTTGGTTTGCTCGTTTGTTGGTTTGTTCGTTTGTTCGTTTGTTGGTTTGTTGGTTTATTGGCTTGTTGGTTTGTTGGTTTGGTGGTTACTTGGTTTGTTGGTTTGTTGGCTTGTTGGTTTATTGGTTTGTTGGTTTTTTGGTTTGTTGGTTTGTTGGTTTGTTTGTTTGTTCGTTTGTTGGCTTGTTGGTTTGTTCGTTTGTTGGTTTGTTGGTTTGTTATTTTGTTGGTTTGTTGGTTTGTTGGTTTGTTGGTTTGTTGGCTTGTTGGTTTGTTGGTTTGTTGGTTTCTTGTTTGTTGGTTTGATGGTTTGTTGGTTTGTTCGTTTGTTAGTTTGTTCGTTTGTTGGTTTGTTTGTTTGTTGGTTTGTGCGTTTGTTGGTTTGTTGGTTACTTGGTTTGTTGGTTTGTTGGTTTCTTTTTTTGTTTGTTCTTTTGTTGGTTTGTTGGTTTGTTAGTTTGTTGGTTTGTTGGTTTCTTGGCTTGTTGGTTTGTTGGTTTGTTCGTTTGTTCGTTTGTTGGTTTGTTGGTTTGTTGGCTTGTTGATTTGTTGGTTACTTGGTTTGTCCGTTTGTTGGCTTGTTGGTTTGTGTGCTTGTTGGTTTGTTGGTTTGTTGGTTTGTTGGTTTGTTGGCTTGTTGGTTTGTTGGTTTGTTGGTTTGTTGGTTTGTTGGTTTGTTGGTTTCTTGGTTTATTGGTTTGTTGGTGTGTTGGTTTGCTGGTTTGTTGGTTTGTTGGTTTGTTGATTTGTTGGTTTGTTCGTTTGTTGGTTTGTTCGTTTGTTGGTTTGTTGGTTTGTTGGTTTGTTGGTTTGTTGGTTTGTTTGTTTGTTGGTTTGTTGGTTTGTTGGATTATTGGTTTGTTGGCTTGTTGGTTTGTTGGTTTGTTGGTTTGTTGGTTTGTTGGTTTGTTGGTTTCTTGGTTTATTTGTTTGTTGGTGTGTTGGTTTGCTGGTTTGTTGGTTTGTTGGTTTGTTCGTTTGTTGGTTTGTTCGTTTGTTGGTTTGTTGGTTTGTTGGTTTGTTGGTTTGTTTGTTTGTTGGTTTGTTGGCTTGTTGGTTTGTTAGTTTGTTGGTTTGTTGGTTTCTTGGTTTGTTGGTTTGTTGGTTTGTTGGTTTGTTTGTTTGTTGGTTTGTTCGTTTGTTAGTTTGTTTGTTTGTTGGTTTGTTCGTTTGTTGGTTTGTTGGTTACTTGGTTTGTTGGTTTGTTGGTGTGTTGGTTTGTTGGTTTGTTGGTTTGTTGGTTTGTTCGTTTGTTGGTTTGTTGGTTTGTTGGTTTGTTGGATTGTTGGTTTGTTCGTTTGTTGGCTTGTTGGTTTGTTGGCTTGTTGGTTTGTTGGTTGTTGGTTTGTTGGTTTGTTGGTTTGTTTTATTTGTTGGTTTGTTGGTTTTTTGGTTTATTGGCTTGTTGGTTTGTTGGTTTGTTGGTTTATTGGTTTGTTGGTTTGTTGGTTTGTTGGTTTGTTGGTTTGTTGGTTTTTTGGTTTGTTGGTTTGTTGGTTTGATGGTTTTTTGGTTTGTTCGTTTGTTGGCTTGTTGGTTTGTGGGCTTGTTGGCTTATTGGTTTGTTGGTTTGTTGGTTTGTTGGTTTGTTCGTTTGTTGATTTGTTTGTTTGTTAGTTTTTTGGTTTGTTGGTTTGGTGGCTTGTTGGTTTGTTGGTTTGTTGGTTTAATGGTTTGTTCGTTTGGTCGTTTGTTGGCTTGTTGGTTTGTTGGCTTGTTGGTTTGTTGGCGTGTTGGCTTGTTGGTTTGTTGGCTTGTTGGTTTGTTGGTTTGTCGTTTGTTGGTTTGTTGGTTACTTGGTTTGTTGGTTTGTTGGTTTTTTGGTTTGTTGGCTTGTTGGTTTGTTTGTTTATTGGTTTTTTGGTTTGTTGGTTTGTTAGTTTGTTGGTTTGTTGGTTTGTTCGCTTGTTGGCTTGTTGGTTTGTTGGTTTGTTGGTTTGTTTTTTTTGTTCGTTTGTTTGTTTGTTTGCTTGTTGGTTTGTTGGCTTGTTGGTTTGTTGCCTTCTTGGCTTGTTGGTTTGTTGGTTTGTTCGTTTGTTGGTTACTTGGTTTATTGGTTTGTTGGTTTTTTGGTTTGTTGGTTTGTTGGTTTCTTCGTTTGTTGGTTTGTTGGTTTGTTGGTTTGTTGGTTTGTTCGTTGGTTGGTTTGTTGGTTTGTTGGCTTGTTGGTTTGTTGGTTTGTGGGCTTGTTGGTTTGTTGGTTTTTTGGTTTGTTGGTTTGCTGGTTTGTTCGTTTGTTAATTTGTTAGGTTGTTAGGTTGTTGGCTTGTTGGTTTGTTGTTTTGTTGGTTTGTTGGTTTGTCGGTTTGTTGGTTTGTTGGTTTGTTTGTTTGTTGGTTTGTTAGTTTGTTGGTTTGTTGGTTTGTTGGTTTGTTGGCTTGTTGGTTTGTTCGTTTGTTGGTTTGATGGTTTGTTAGTTTGTTGGTTTGTTGGTTTGTTCGTTTGTTGGCTTGTTGGTTTGTTGGTTTGTTGGTTTGTTCGTTTGTTCGTTTGTTGGCTTGTTGGTTTGTTGGCTTGTTGGTTTGTTGATTTGTTGGTTTGTTCGTTTGTTCGTTTGTTGGTTTATTGGTTTGTTGGCTTGTTGGTTTGTTGGTTTGTTGGTTACTTGGTTTGTTTGTTTGTTATCTTGTTGGTTTGTTGGTTTGTTGGTTTTTTGGTTTGTTGGTTTGTTGGTTTTTTTTGTTTGTTCGTTTGTTGGTTTGTTGGTTTGTTGGTTTGTTGGTTTGTTGGTTGTTGGTTTGTTGGTTTGTTGGTTTGTTGGCTTGTTAGTTTGTTGGTTTGTTGGTTTCTTGGTTTGTTGGTTTGTTGGTTTGTTCGTTTGTTGGCTTGTTGGTTTGTTGGCTTGTTGGCTTGTTGGTTTGATGGTTTGTTGCTTTGTTCGTTTGTTGGTTTGTTTGTTTGTTGGTTTGTTGGTTTTTTGGTTTATTGGCTTGTTGGTTTGTTGGTTTGTTGGTTTGTTGATTTGATGGTTTTTTGGTTTGTTGGTATGTTGGTTTGTTGGTTTGTTGGTTTGTTGGTTTTTTGGTTTGTTAATTTGTTGGTTTGTTGGTTTTTTGGTTTGATGGTTTTTTGGTTTGTTCGTTTGTTGGCTTGTTGGTTTGTGGGCTTGTTGGCTTGTTGGTTTGTTGGTTTGTTTGTTTGTTGGTTTGTTCGTTTGTTGGTTTGTTTGTTTGTTGGTTTTTTGGTTTGTTGGTTTGGTGGCTTGTTGGTTTGTTGGTTTGTTGGTTTAATTGTTTGTTCGTTTGGTCGTTTGTTGGATTGTTGGTTTGTTGACTTGTTGGTTTGTTGGCTTGTTGGCTTGTTGGTTTGTTGGTTTGTTCGTTTGTTGGTTTGTTGGTTACTTGGTTTGTTGGTTTGTTGGTTTTTTGGTTTGTTGGCTTGTTGGTTTGTTTGTTTATTGGTTTTTTGGTTTGTTGGTTTGTTGGTTTGTTGGTTTGTTCGCTTGTTGGCTTGTTGGTTTGTTGGTTTGTTGGTTTGTTGGTTTGTTCGTTTGTTCGTTTATTTGCTTGTTGGTTTGTTGGCTTGTTGGTTTGTTGCCTTCTTGGCTTGTTGGTTTGTTGGTTTGTTCGTTTGTTGGTTTGTTGGTTACTTGGTTTATTGGTTTGTTGTTTTTTTGGTTTGTTGGTTTGTTGGTTTCTTCGTTTGTTGGTTTGTTGGTTTGTTGGTTTGTTGGTTTGTTGGTTTGTTGGTTTGTTGGTTTATTCGTTCGTTGGCTTATTGGTTTGTTGGTTTGTGGGCTTGTTGTTTTGTTGGTTTGTTGGTTTCTTGGTTTGTTCCATTGTTAGTTTGTTGGCTTGTTGGCTTGTTGGTTTGTTGGTTTGTTGGTTTGTTGGTTTGTCGGTTTGTTGGTTTGTTGGTTTGTTGGTTTGTTGGTTTGTTAGTTTGTTCGTTTGCTTTTTTTTTTTGGTTTGTTGGCTTGTTGGTTTGTTCGTTTGTTGGTTTGATGGTTTGTTGGTTTGTTGGTTTGTTGGTTGTTTGGTTTGTTCTTTTTTTGGCTTGTTGGTTTGTTGGTTTGTTGGTTTGTTTGTTTGTTCGTTTGTTGGCTTGTTTGTTTTTTGGCTTCTTGGTTTGTTGGCTTGTTGGTTTGTTGGTTTGTTGGTTTGTTCGTTTGTTCGTTTGTTGGTTTATTGGTTTATTGGTTGGTTAGCTTGTTGGTTTGTTGGTTTGTTGGTTACTTGGTTTGTTGGTTTGTTGGCTTGTTGGTTTGCTGGTTTGTTGGTTTTTTGGTTTGTTGGTTTGTTGGTTTGTTGGTTTGTTGGTTTGTTTGTTTGTGCGTTGTTGGTTTGTTGTTTTGTTGGTTTGTTGGTTTGTTGGTTTGTTGGTTTGTTGGTTTGTTGGCTTGTTAGTTTGTTGGTTTCTTGGTTTGTTGGTTTGTTGCTTCGTTGGTTTGTTGGTTTGTTTGTTTGTTGGTTTGTTCGTTTGTTGGTTTGCTTGTTTATTGGTTTGTTCGTTTGTTGGTTTGTTGGTTACTTGGTTTGTTGGTTTATTGGTTTGTTGGTTTGTTTGTTTGTTCGTTTGTTCGTTTGTTGGTTGGTTGGTTTGTTGGCTTGTTGGTTTGTTGGTTTGTTGGCTTGTTGGTTTGTTGGTTTGTTCGTTTGTTGGTTTGTTGCTTTTTTGGTTTGTTGGTTTGTTCGTTTGTTCGTTTGTTCGTTTGTTCGTTTGTTCGTTTGTTAGTTTGTTGGTTTGTTGGCTTTTTGGTTTGTTGGCTTGTTGGTTTGTTGGTTTGTTGGTTTGTTGGTTTGTTGGTTTTTTGGTTTGTTGGTTTGTTGGTTTGTTGGTTTGTTGGTTTGTTGGTTTGTTGGTTTGTTGGTTTGTTTGTTTGTTGGTTTGTTGGTTTGTTGGTTTGTTGGCTTGTTGGTTTGTTAGTTTGCTGGTTTCTTGGTTTGTTGGTTTGTTGGTTTGTTGGTTTATTGGTTTGTTGGTTTGTTGGTTTGTTGGTTTGGTGGTTTGTTTGTTTGTTGGTTTGTTGTTTGTTGGTTTGTTGGTTTGTTGGTTTGTTGGTTTGTTGGTTTGTTGGTTTGTTTGTTTGTTCGTTTGTTCGTTTGTTGGTTTGTTGGTTTGTTGGCTTGTTGGCTTGTTGGTTTGTTGGTTTGTCGGTTTGTTTGTTTGTTCATTTGTTCGTTTGTTGGTTTGTTGATTTGTTGTTTTGTTGGTTTGTTGGTTTGTTGGTTTGTTGGTTTGTTGGTTTGTTGGTTTGTTGGTTTGTTGGTTTGTTGGTTTGTTGGTTTGTTGTTTTGTTGGTTTGTTGGTTTGTTGGCTTGTTAGTTTGTTAGTTTGTTGGTTTGTTGGTTTCTTGGTTTGTTGGTTTGTTTGTTTGTTGGTTTGTTCGTTTATTGGTTTGTTCGTTTGTTGGTTTGCTTGTTTGTTGCTTTGTTCGTTTGTTGGTTTGTTGGTTACTTGGTTTGTTGGTTTGTTGGTTTGTTGGTTTGTTTGTTTATTCGTTTGTTGGTTGGTTGGTTTGTTGGCTTGTTTGTTTATTCGTTTGTTGGTTTGTTGGTTTGTTGGTTTGTTGGTTTGTTGGTTTGTTGGTTTGTTGGTTTGTTGGTTTGTTGGTTTGTTGGTTTGTTGGTTTGTTGGTTTGTTGGTTTGATGGTTTGTTGGTTTGTTGGCTTGTTGGTTTGTTGGTTTGTTGGTTTCTTGTTTGTTGGTTTGTTGGTTTGTTGGTTTGTTCGTTTGTTGGTTTGTTCGTTTGTTGGTTTGTTTGTTTGTTGGTTTGTTGGTTTGTTGGTTTGTTGGGTTGTTCGTTTGTTGGTTTGTTGGCTTGTTGGTTTGTTGGTTTGTTGGTTTTTTAATTTGTTGGCTTGTTAGTTTGTTGGCTTGTTGGTTTCTTGGTTTGGTGGTTTGTTTGTTTGTTGGTTTGTTCGTTTGTTGGTTTGTTCGTTTGTTGGTTTGCTTGTTTGTTGGTTTGTTCGTTTGTTGGTTTGTTGGTTACTTGGTTTGTTGGTTTGTTGGTTTGTTGGTTTGTTTGTTTATTCGTTTGTTGGTTGGTTGGTTTGTTGGCTTGTTAGTTTGTTGGTTTGTTGGTTTGTTGGTTTTTTTGTTTGTTGGTTTGTTGGTTTGTTGGTTTGTTTGTTTGTTCGTTTGTTGGTTTGTTGGTTTGTTGGTTTGTTGGTTTGTTGGTTTGATGGTTTGTTGGTTTGTTGGCTTGTTGGTTTGTTGGTTTGTTGAATTGATGGTTTTTTGGTTTGTTGGTTTGTTTGTTTGTTGGTTTGTTCGTTTGTTGGTTTCTTTGTTTGTTGGTTTTTTGGTTTGTTGGTTTGGTGGCTTGTTGGTTTGTTGGTTTGTTGGTTTAATTGTTTGTTCGTTTGGTCGTTTGTTGGATTGTTGGTTTGTTGACTTGTTGGTTTGTTGGCTTGTTGGCTTGTTGGTTTGTTGGTTTGTTCGTTTGTTGGTTTGTTGGTTACTTGGTTTGTTGGTTTGTTGGTTTTTTGGTTTGTTGGCTTGTTGGTTTGTTTGTTTATTGGTTTTTTGGTTTGTTGGTTTGTTGGTTTGTTGGTTTGTTCGCTTGTTGGCTTGTTGGTTTGTTGGTTTGTTGGTTTGTTGGCTTGTTCGTTTGTTCGTTTATTTGCTTGTTGGTTTGTTGGCTTGTTGGTTTGTTGCCTTCTTGGCTTGTTGGTTTGTTGGTTTGTTCGTTTGTTGGTTTGTTGGTTACTTGGTTTATTGGTTTGTTGTTTTTTTGGTTTGTTGGTTTGTTGGTTTCTTCGTTTGTTGGTTTGTTGGTTTGTTGGTTTGTTGGTTTGTTGGTTTATTCGTTCGTTGGTTTGTTGGCTTGTTGGCTTGTTGGTTTGTTGGTTTGTGGGCTTGTTGTTTTGTTGGTTTGTTGGTTTCTTGGTTTGTTCCATTGTTAGTTTGTTGGCTTGTTGGCTTGTTGGTTTGTTGGTTTGTTGGTTTGTCGGTTTGTTGGTTTGTTGGTTTGTTGGTTTGTTGGTTTGTTAGTTTGTTCGTTTGCTTTTTTTTTTGGTTTGTTGGCTTGTTGGTTTGTTCGTTTGTTGGTTTGATGGTTTGTTGGTTTGTTGGTTTGTTGGTTGTTTGGTTTGTTCTTTTTTTGGCTTGTTGGTTTGTTGGTTTGTTGGTTTGTTCGTTTGTTCGTTTGTTGGCTTGTTTGTTTTTTGGCTTCTTGGTTTGTTGGCTTGTTGGTTTGTTGGTTTGTTGGTTTGTTCGTTTGTTCGTTTGTTGGTTTATTGGTTTATTGGTTGGTTAGCTTGTTGGTTTGTTGGTTTGTTGGTTACTTGGTTTGTTGGTTTGTTGGCTTGTTGGTTTGTTGGTTTGTTGGTTTTTTGGTTTGTTGGTTTGTTGGTTTGTTGGTTTGTTTGTTTGTGCGTTGTTGGTTTGTTGTTTTGTTGGTTTGTTGGTTTGTTGGTTTGTTGGTTTGTTGGTTTGTTGGCTTGTTAGTTTGTTGGTTTCTTGGTTTGTTGGTTTGTTGCTTCGTTGGTTTGTTGGTTTGTTTGTTTGTTGGTTTGTTCGTTTGTTGGTTTGCTTGTTTATTGGTTTGTTTGTTTTTTGGTTTGTTGGTTACTTGGTTTGTTGGTTTGTTGGTTTGTTGGTTTGTTTGTTTGTTCGTTTGTTCGTTTGTTGGTTGGTTGGTTTGTTGGCTTGTTGGTTTGTTGGTTTGTTGGCTTGTTGGTTTGTTGGTTTGTTCGTTTGTTGGTTTGTTGGTTTTTTGGTTTGTTGGTTTGTTCGTTTGTTCGTTTGTTCGTTTGTTCGTTTGTTCGTTTGTTCGTTTGTTCGTTTGTTAGTTTGTTGGTTTGTTGGCTTTTTGGTTTGTTGGCTTGTTGGTTTGTTGGTTTGTTGGTTTGTTGGTTTGTTGGTTTTTTGGTTTGTTGGTTTGTTGATTTGTTGGTTTGTTGGTTTGTTGGTTTGTTGGTTTGTTGGTTTGTTTGTTTGTTGGTTGGTTGGTTTGTTGGTTTGTTGGCTTGTTGGTTTGTTAGTTTGCTGGTTTCTTGGTTTGTTGGTTTGTTGGTTTGTTGGTTTATTGGTTTGTTGGTTTGTTGGTTTGTTGGTTTGTTTGTTTGTTCGTTTGTTCGTTTGTTGGTTTGTTGGTTTGTTGGCTTGTTGGCTTGTTGGTTTGTTGGTTTGTCGGTTTGTTTGTTTGTTCATTTGTTCGTTTGTTGGTTTGTTGATTTGTTGTTTTGTTGGTTTGTTGGTTTGTTGGTTTGTTGGTTTGTTGGTTTGTTGGTTTGTTGGTTTGTTGGTTTGTTGGTTTGTTGGTTTGTTGGTTTGTTGGTTTGTTGTTTTGTTGGTTTGTTGGTTTGTTGGCTTGTTAGTTTGTTAGTTTGTTGGTTTGTTGGTTTCTTGGTTTGTTGGTTTGTTTGTTTGTTGGTTTGTTCGTTTATTGGTTTGTTCGTTTGTTGGTTTGCTTGTTTGTTGGTTTGTTCGTTTGTTGGTTTGTTGGTTACTTGGTTTGTTGGTTTGTTGGTTTGTTGGTTTGTTTGTTTATTCGTTTGTTGGTTGGTTGGTTTGTTGGCTTGTTTGTTTATTCGTTTGTTGGTTTGTTGGTTTGTTGGTTTGTTGGTTTGTTGGTTTGTTGGTTTGTTGGTTTGTTGGTTTGTTGGTTTGTTGGTTTGTTGGTTTGATGGTTTGTTGGTTTGTTGGCTTGTTGGTTTGTTGGTTTGTTGGTTTCTTGTTTGTTGGTTTGTTGGTTTGTTGGTTTGTTCGTTTGTTGGTTTGTTCGTTTGTTGGTTTGTTTGTTTGTTGGTTTGTTGGTTTGTTGGTTTGTTGGGTAGTTCGTTTGTTGGTTTGTTGGCTTGTTGGTTTGTTGGTTTGTTGGTTTTTTAATTTGTTGGCTTGTTAGTTTGTTGGCTTGTTGGTTTCTTGGTTTGGTGGTTTGTTTGTTTGTTGGTTTGTTCGTTTGTTGGTTTGTTCGTTTGTTGGTTTGCTTGTTTGTTGGTTTGTTCGTTTGTTGGTTTGTTGGTTACTTGGTTTGTTGGTTTGTTGGTTTGTTTGTTTATTCGTTTGTTGGTTGGTTGGTTTGTTGGCTTGTTAGTTTGTTGGTTTGTTGGTTTGTTGGTTTTTTTGTTTGTTGGTTTGTTGGTTTGTTGGTTTGTTTGTTTGTTCGTTTGTTGGTTTGTTGGTTTGTTGGTTTGTTGGTTTGTTGGTTTGTTGGTTTGTTGGTTTGTTGGTTTGTTGGTTTGATGGTTTGTTGGTTTGTTGGTTTGTTGGTTTGTTTGTTTGTTCGTTTGTTGGCTTGTTGGTTTGTTGGTTTGTTGGTTTGTTGGTTTGTTGGTTTGTTTGTTTGTTGGTTTGTTGGTTTGTTGGTTTGTTAGTTTGTTGGATTGTTGGTTTGTTGGTTTGTTGGTTTGTTGGTGTGTTGGTTTGTTTGTTTGTTGGTTTGTTCGTTTGTTGGCTTGTTGGTTACTTGGTTTGTTGGTTTGTTGGTTTGTTGGTTTGTTTGTTTGTTGGTTTGTTTGTTTGTTGGTTTGTTCGTTTGTTGGTTTGTTGGTTACTTGGTTTGTTGGTTTGTTGGTTTTTTGGCTTGTTGGTTGGTTGGTTTGTTGGTTTGTTGGTTTGTTGGTTTTTTGGTTTAATGGTTTGTTGGTTTGTTGGTTTGTTTGTTTGTTCGTTTTTTTGTTTGTGGGTTTGTTGATTTGTTGGTTTGTTGGTTTGTTGGTTTGTTGGTTTGTTGGTTTGTTGGTTTGTTGGTTTGTTTGTTTGTTGGTTTGTTGGTTTGTTGGTTTGTTGGTTTGTTGGTTTGTTGGCTTGTTAGTTTGTTGGTTTGTTGGTTTCTTGGTTTGTTGGTTTGTTTGTTTGTTGGTTTGTTCGTTTGTTGGTTTGTTCGTTTGTTGGTTTCCTTGTTTGTTGGTTTGTTCGTTTGTTGTTTTGTAGGTTACTTGGTTTGTTGGTTTGTTGGTTTGTTTGTTTGTTCGTTTGTTGGTTGGTTGGTTTGTTGGCTTGTTAGTTTGTTTGTTTGTTGGCTTGTTGGTTTGTTGGTTTGTTGGTTTTTTTGTTTGTTGGTTTGTTGGTTTGTTGGTTTGTTTGTTTGTTCGTTTGTTGGTTTGTTGGTTTGTTGGTTTGTTGGTTTGTTGGTTTGTTGGTTTGTTGGTTTGTTGGTTTGTTGGTTTGTTGGTTTGATGGTTTGTTGGTTTGTTGGCTTGTTGGTTTGTTGGTTTGTTGGTTTCTTGTTTGTTGGTTTGTTGGTTTGTTAATTTGTTCGTTTGTTGGTTTGTTCGTTTCTTGGTTTGTTGGTTTGTTGGCTTGTTGGTTTGTTGGTTGTTGGTTTGTTGGTTTGTTGGTTTGTTGGTTTGTTGGTTTGTTGGTTTTTTGGTTTGTTGGTTTGTTGGTTTGATGGTTTTTTGGTTTGTTCGTTTGTTGGTTTGTTGGTTTGTTGGCTTGTTGGTTTGTTGGCTCGTTGGTTTGTTGGTTTGTTGGTTTGTTGGTTTGTTGGTTTGTTGGTTTGTTGGTTTGTTGGTTTGTTGGTTTGTTTGTTTTTTGGTTTGTTGGTTTGTTGGCTTGTTGGTTTGTTAGTTTGTTGGTTTCTTAGTTTGTTGGTTTGTTGGTTTGTTGGTTTGTTGTTTTCTTGGTTTGTTGGTTTGTTGGTTTGTTTGTTTGTTGGTTTGCTGTTTGTTGGTTTGTTGGTTTGTTGGTTTGTTGGTTTGTTTGTTTGTTCGTTTGTCCGTTTGTTGGTTTGTTGGTTTGTTGGCTTGTTGGTTTGTTGGTTTGTTGGCTTGTTGGTTTGTTGGTTTGTTGGTTTGTTTGTTTGTTCGTTTGTTGGTTTGTTGGTTTGTTGGCTTGTTGGTTTGTTGGTTTGTTGGCTTGTCGGTTTGTTGGTTTGTTCGTTTGTTGGTTTGTTGGTTTGTTGGTTTGTTGGTTTGCTCGTTTGTTGGTTTGTTCGTTTGTTCGTTTGTTGGTTTGTTGGTTTATTGGCTTGTTGGTTTGTTGGTTTGGTGGTTACTTGGTTTGTTGGTTTGTTGGCTTGTTGGTTTATTGGTTTGTTGGTTTTTTGGTTTGTTGGTTTGTTGGTTTGTTTGTTTGTTCGTTTGTTGGCTTGTTGGTTTGTTCGTTTGTTGGTTTGTTGGTTTGTTATTTTGTTGGTTTGTTGGTTTGTTGGTTTGTTGGTTTGTTGGCTTGTTGGTTTGTTGGTTTGTTGGTTTCTTGTTTGTTGGTTTGTTGGTTTGTTGGTTTGTTCGTTTGTTAGTTTGTTCGTTTGTTGGTTTGTTTGTTTGTTGGTTTGTGCGTTTGTTGGTTTGTTGGTTACTTGGTTTGTTGGTTTGTTGGTTTCTTTTTTTTTTGTTCTTTTGTTGGTTTGTTGGTTTGTTAGGTTGTTGGTTTGTTGGTTTCTTGGCTTGTTGGTTTGTTGGTTTGTTCGTTTGTTCGTTTGTTGGTTTGTTGGTTTGTTGGCTTGTTGATTTGTTGGTTACTTGGTTTGTCCGTTTGTTGGCTTGTTGGTTTGTGTGCTTGTTGGTTTGTAGGTTTGTTGGTTTGTTGGTTTGTTGGTTTGTTGGCTTGTTGGTTTGTTGGTTTGTTGGTTTGTTGGTTTGTTGGTTTGTTGGTTTCTTGGTTTATTGGTTTGTTGGTGTGTTGGTTTGCTGCTGTGTTGGTTTGTTGGTTTGTTGGTTTGTTGGTTTGTTCGTTTGTTGGTTTGTTCGTTTGTTGGTTTGTTGGTTTGTTGGTTTGTTGGTTTGTTGGTTTGTTTGTTTGTTGGTTTGTTGGTTTGTTGGATTATTGGTTTGTTGGCTTGTTGGTTTGTTGGTTTGTTGGTTTGTTGGTTTGTTGGTTTGTTGGTTTCTTGGTTTATTTGTTTGTTGGTGTGTTGGTTTGCTGGTATGTTGGTTTGTTGGTTTGTTCGTTTGTTGGTTTGTTCGTTTGTTGGTTTGTTGGTTTGTTGGTTTGTTGGTTTGTTTGTTTGTTGGTTTGTTGGTTTGTTGGCTTGTTGGTTTGTTAGTTTGTTTGTTTGTTGGTTTCTTGGTTTGTTGGTTTGTTGGTTTGTTGGTTTGTTTGTTTGTTGGTTTGTTCGTTTGTTAGTTTGTTTCTTTGTTGGTTTGTTCGTTTGTTGGTTTGTTGATTACTTGGTTTGTTGGTTTGTTGGTTTGTTGGTTTGTTGGTTTGTTGGTTTGTTGGTTTGTTCGTTTGTTGGTTTGTTGGTTTGTTGGTTTGTTGGATTGTTGGTTTGTTCGTTTGTTGGCTTGTTGGTTTGTTGGCTTGTTGGTTTGTTGGTTGTTGGTTTGTTGGTTTGTTGGTTTGTTTTATTTGTTGGTTTGTTGGTTTTTTGGTTTATTGGCTTGTTGGTTTGTTGGTTTGTTGGTTTATTGGTTTGTTGGTTTGTTGGTTTGTTGGTTTGTTGGTTTTTTGGTTTGTTGGTTTGTTGGTTTGATGGTTTTTTGGTTTGTTCGTTTGTTGGCTTGTTGGTTTGTGGGCTTGTTGGCTTGTTGGTTTGTTGGTTTGTTGGTTTGTTGGTTTGTTCGTTTGTTGATTTGTTTGTTTGTTAGTTTTTTGGTTTGTTGGTTTGGTGGCTTGTTGGTTTGTTGGTTTGTTGGTTTAATGGTTTGTTCGTTTGGTCGTTTGTTGGCTTGTTGGTTTGTTGGCTTGTTGGTTTGTTGGCTTGTTGGTTTGTTGGCGTGTTGGCTTGTTGGTTTGTTGGCTTGTTGGTTTGTTGGTTTGTCGTTTGTTGGTTTGTTGGTTACTTGGTTTGTTGGTTTGTTGGTTTTTTGGTTTGTTGGCTTGTTGGTTTGTTTGTTTATTGGTTTTTTGGTTTGTTGGTTTGTTAGTTTGTTGGTTTGTTGGTTTGTTCGCTTGTTGGCTTGTTGGTTTGTTGGTTTGTTGGTTTGTTTTTTTGTTCGTTTGTTTGTTTGTTTGCTTGTTGGTTTGTTGGCTTGTTGGTTTGTTGCCTTCTTGGCTTGTTGGTTTGTTGGTTTGTTCGTTTGTTGGATACTTGGTTTATTGGTTTGTTGGTTTTTTGGTTTGTTGGTTTGTTGGTTTCTTCGTTTGTTGGTTTGTTGGTTTGTTGGTTTGTTGGTTTGTTCGTTGGTTGGTTTGTTGGTTTGTTGGCTTGTTGGTTTGTTGGTTTGTGGGCTTGTTGTTTTGTTGGTTTTTTGGTTTGTTGGTTTGCTGGTTTGTTCGTTTGTTAGTTTGTTAGGTTGTTAGGTTGTTGGCTTGTTGGTTTGTTGTTTTGTTGGTTTGTTGGTTTGTCGGTTTGTTGGTTTGTTGGTTTGTTTGTTTGTTGGTTTGTTAGTTTGTTGGTTTGTTGGTTTGTTGGTTTGTTGGCTTGTTGGTTTGTTCGTTTGTTGGTTTGATGGTTTGTTAGTTTGTTGGTTTGTTGGTTTGTTCGTTTGTTGGCTTGTTGGTTTGTTGGCTTGTTGGTTTGTTGATTTGTTGGTTTGTTCGTTTGTTCGTTTGTTGGTTTATTGGTTTGTTGGCTTGTTGGTTTGTTGGTTTGTTGGTTACTTGGTTTGTTTGTTTGTTATCTTGTTGGTTTGTTGGTTTGTTGGTTTTTTGGTTTGTTGGTTTGTTGGTTTGTTTGTTTGTTCGTTTGTTGGTTTGTTGGTTTGTTGGTTTGTTGGTTTGTTGGTTTGTTGGTTTGTTGGTTTGTTAGTTTGTTGGTTTGTTGGTTTCTTGGTTTGTTGGTTTGTTGGTTTGTTCGTTTGTTGGCTTGTTGGTTTGTTGGCTTGTTGGCTTATTGGTTTGATGGTTTGTTGCTTTGTTCGTTTGTTGGTTTGTTTGTTTGTTGGTTTGTTGGTTTTTTGGTTTATTGGCTTGTTGGTTTATTGGTTTGTTGGTTTGTTGATTTGATGGTTTTTTGGTTTGTTGGTATGTTGGTTTGTTGGTTTGTTGGTTTGTTGGTTTTTTGGTTTGTTAATTTGTTGGTTTGTTGGTTTTTTGGTTTGATGGTTTTTTGGTTTGTTCGTTTGTTGGCTTGTTGGTTTGTTGGCTTGTTGGCTTGTTGGTTTATTGGTTTGTTTGTTTGTTGGTTTGTTCGTTTGTTGGTTTGTTTGTTTGTTGGTTTTTTGGTTTGTTGGTTTGGTGGCTTGTTGGTTTGTTGGTTTGTTGGTTTAATTGTTTGTTCGTTTGGTCGTTTGTTGGATTGTTGGTTTGTTGACTTGTTGGTTTGTTGGCTTGTTGGCTTGTTGGTTTGTTGGTTTGTTCGTTTGTTGGTTTGTTGGTTACTTGGTTTGTTGGTTTGTTGGTTTTTTGGTTTGTTGGCTTGTTGGTTTGTTTGTTTATTGGTTTTTTGGTTTGTTGGTTTGTTGGTTTGTTGGTTTGTTCGCTTGTTGGCTTGTTGGTTTGTTGGTTTGTTGGTTTGTTGGTTTGTTCGTTTGTTCGTTTGTTTGCTTGTTGGTTTGTTGGCTTGTTGGTTTGTTGCCTTCTTGGCTTGTTGGTTTGTTGGTTTGTTCGTTTGTTGGTTTGTTGGTTACTTGGTTTATTGGTTTGTTGTTTTTTTGGTTTGTTGGTTTGTTGGTTTCTTCGTTTGTTGGTTTGTTGGTTTGTTGGTTTGTTGGTTTATTCGATCGTTGGTTTGTTGGTTTGTTGGCTAGTTGGTTTGTTGGTTTGTGGGCTTGTTGTTTTGTTGGTTTGTTGGTTTCTTGGTTTGTTCGTTTGTTGGTTTGTTTGTTTGTTGGTTTTTTGGTTTGTTGGTTTGGTGGCTTGTTGGTTTGTTGGTTTGTTGGTTTAATTGTTTGTTCGTTTGGTCGTTTGTTGGATTGTTGGTTTGTTGACTTGTTGGTTTGTTGGCTTGTTGGCTTGTTGGTTTGTTGGTTTGTTCGTTTGTTGGTTTGTTGGTTACTTGGTTTGTTGGTTTGTAAGTTTTTTGGTTTGTTGGCTTGTTGGTTTGTTTGTTTATTGGTTTTTTGGTTTGTTGGTTTGTTGGTTTGTTGGTTTGTTCGCTTGTTGGCTTGTTGGTTTGTTGGTTTGTTGGTTTGTTGGTTTGTTCGTTTGTTCGTTTGTTTGCTTGTTGGTTTGTTGGCTTGTTGGTTTGTTGCCTTCTTGGCTTGTTGGTTTGTTGGTTTGTTCGTTTGTTGGTTTGTTGGTTACTTGGTTTATTGGTTTGTTGTTTTTTTGGTTTGTTGGTTTGTTGGTTTCTTCGTTTGTTGGTTTGTTGGTTTGTTGGTTTGTTGGTTTATTCGATCGTTGGTTTGTTGGTTTGTTGGCTTGTTGGTTTGTTGGTTTGTGGGCTTGTCGTTTTGTTGGTTTGTTGGTTTCTTGGTTTGTTCCATTGTTAGTTTGTTGGCTTGTTGGCTTGTTGGTTTGTTGGTTTGTTGGTTTGTTGGTTTGTCGGTTTGTTGGTTTGTTGGTTTGTTGGTTTGTTGGTTTGTTAGTTTGTTCGTTTGCTTTTTTTTTTTGGTTTGTTGGCTTGTTGGTTTGTTTGTTTGTTGGTTTGATGGTTTGTTGGTTTGTTGGTTTGTTGGTTGTTTGGTTTGTTCTTTTTTTGGCTTGTTGGTTTGTTGGTTTGTTGGTTTGTTCGTTTGTTCGTTTGTTGGCTTGTTTGTTTTTTGGCTTCTTGGTTTGTTGGCTTGTTGGTTTGTTGGTTTGTTGGTTTGTTCGTTTGTTCGTTTGTTGGTTTATTGGTTTATTGGTTGGTTAGCTTGTTGGTTTGTTGGTTTGTTGGTTACTTGGTTTGTTGGTTTGTTGGCTTGTTGGTTTGTTGGTTTGTTGGTTTTTTGGTTTGTTGGTTTGTTGGTTTGTTGGTTTGTTTGTTTGTGCGTTGTTGGTTTGTTGTTTTGTTGGTTTGTTGGTTTGTTGGTTTGTTGGTTTGTTGGTTTGTTGGCTTGTTAGTTTGTTGGTTTCTTGGTTTGTTGGTTTGTTGCTTCGTTGGTTTGTTGGCTTGTTTGTTTGTTGGTTTGTTCGTTTGTTGGTTTGCTTGTTTATTGGTTTGTTCGTTTGTTGGTTTGTTGGTTACTTGGTTTGTTGGTTTGTTGGTTTGTTGGTTTGTTTGTTTGTTCGTTTGTTGGTTGGTTGGTTTATTGGCTTGTTGGTTTGTTGGTTTGTTGGCTTGTTGGTTTGTTGGTTTGTTCGTTTGTTGGTTTGTTGGTTTTTTGGTTTGTTGGTTTGTTCGTTTGTTCGTTTGTTCGTTTGTTGGTTTGTTGGTTTGTTGGCTTTTTGGTTTGTTGGCTTGTTGGTTTGTTGGTTTGTTGGTTTGTTGGTTTGTTGGTTTTTTGGTTTGTTGGTTTATTGGTTTGTTGGTTTGTTGGTTTGTTGGTTTGTTGGTTTGTTGGTTTGTTTGTTTGTTGGTTTGTTGGTTTGTTGGTTTGTTGGCTTGTTGGTTTGTTAGTTTGCTGGTTTCTCGGTTTGTTGGTTTGTTGGTTTATTGGTTTGTTGGTTTGTTGGTTTGTTCGTTTGGTGGTTTGTTTGTTTGTTGGTTTGTTGTTTGTTGGTTTGTTGGTTTGTTGGTTTATTGGTTTGTTGGTTTGTTTGTTTGTTCGTTTGTTGGTTTGTTGGCTTGTTGGCTTGTTGGTTTGTTGGTTTGTCGGTTTGTTTGTTTGTTCATTTGTTCGTTTGTTGGTTTGTTGATTTGTTGGTTTGTTGGTTTGTTGGTTTGTTGGTTTGTTGGTTTGTTGGTTTGTTGGTTTGCTGGTTTGTTGGTTTGTTGGGTTGTTGGTTTGTTGGTTTGTTGGTTTGTTGGTTTGTTGGCTTGTTAGTTTGTTAGTTTGTTGGTTTGTTGGTTTCTTGGTTTGTTGGTTTGTTTGTTTGTTGGTTTGTTCGTTTGTTGGTTTGTTCGTTTGTTGGTTTGCTTGTTTGTTGGTTTGTTCGTTTGTTGGTTTCTTGGTTTGTTGGTTTGTTGCTTCGTTGGTTTGTTGGCTTGTTTGTTTGTTGGTTTGTTCGTTTGTTGGTTTGCTTGTTTATTGGCTTGTTCGTTTGTTGGTTTGTTGGTTACTTGGTTTGTTGGTTTGTTGGTTTGTTGGTTTGTTTGTTTGTTCGTTTGTTGGTTGGTTGGTTTATTGGCTTGTTGGTTTGTTGGTTTGTTGGCTTGTTGGTTTGTTGGTTTGTTCGTTTGTTGGTTTGTTGGTTTTTTGGTTTGTTGGTTTGTTCGTTTGTTCGTTTGTTCGTTTGTTGGTTTGTTGGTTTGTTGGCTTTTTGGTTTGTTGGCTTGTTGGTTTGTTGGTTTGTTGGTTTGTTGGTTTGTTGGTTTGTTGGTTTGTTGGTTACTTGGTTTGTTGGTTTGTTGGATTGTTGGTTTGTTTGTTTATTCGTTTGTTGGTTGGTTGGTTTGTTGGCTTGTTTGTTTATTCGTTTGTTGGTTTGTTGGTTTGTTGGTTTGTTGGTTTGTTGGTTTGTTGGTTTGTTGGTTTGTTGGTTTGTTGGTTTGTTGGTTTGTTGGTTTGTTGGTTTGTTGGTTTGTTGGTTTGTTGGTTTGATGGTTTGTTGGTTTGTTGGTTTGTTGGTTTGTTGGTTTTTTTGTTTGTTGGTTTGTTGGTTTGCTGGTTTGTTTGTTTGTTCGTTTGTTGGTTTGTTGGTTTGTTGGTTTGTTGGTTTGTTGGTTTGTTGGTTTGTTGGTTTGTTGGTTTGTTGGTTTGATGGTTTGTTGGTTTGTTGGCTTGTTGGTTTGTTGGTTTGTTGGTTTGTTGGTTTGTTTGTTTGTGCGTTGTTGGTTTGTTGTTTTGTTGGTTTGTTGGTTTGTTGGTGTGTTGGTTTGTTGGTTTGTTGGCTTGTTAGTTTGTTGGTTTCTTGGTTTGTTGGTTTGTTGCTTCGTTGGTTTGTTGGCTTGTTTATTTGTTGGTTTGTTCGTTTGTTGGTTTGCTTGTTTATTGGTTTGTTCGTTTGTTGGTTTGTTGGTTACTTGGTTTGTTGGTTTGTTGGTTTGTTGGTTTGTTTGTTTGTTCGTTTGTTGGTTGGTTGGTTTATTGGCTTGTTGGTTTGTTGGTTTGTTGGCTGGTTGGTTTGTTGGTTTGTTCGTTTGTTGGTTTGTTGGTTTTTTGGTTTGTTGGTTTGTTCGTTTGTTCGTTTGTTCGTTTGTTGGTTTGTTGGTTTGTTGGCTTTTTGGTTTGTTGGCTTGTTGGTTTGTTGGTTTGTTGGTTTGTTGGTTTGTTGGTTTTTTGGTTTGTTGGTTTATTGGTTTGTTGGTTTGTTGGTTTGTTGGTTTGTTGGTTTGTTGGTTTGTTTGTTTGTTGGTTTGTTGGTTTGTTGGTTTGTTGGCTTGTTGGTTTGTTAGTTTGCTGGTTTCTTGGTTTGTTGGTTTGTTGGTTTATTGGTTTGTTGGTTTGTTGGTTTGTTGGTTTGGTGGTTTGTTTGTTTGTTGGTTTGTTGTTTGTTGGTTTGTTGGTTTGTTGGTTTATTGGTTTGTTGGTTTGTTTGTTTGTTCGTTTGTTGGTTTTTTGGCTTGTTGGCTTGTTGGTTTGTTGGTTTGTCGGTTTGTTTGTTTGTTCATTTGTTCGTTTGTTGGTTTGTTGATTTGTTGGTTTGTTGGTTTGTTGGTTTGTTGGTTTGTTGGTTTGTTGGTTTGTTGGTTTGCTGGTTTGTTGGTTTGTTGGGTTGTTGGTTTGTTGGTTTGTTGGTTTGTTGGTTTGTTGGCTTGTTAGTTTGTTAGTTTGTTGGTTTGTTGGTTTCTTGGTTTGTTGGTTTGTTTGTTTGTTGGTTTGTTCGTTTGTTGGTTTGTTCGTTTGTTGGTTTGCTTGTTTGTTGGTTTGTTCGTTTGTTGGTTTGTTGGTTACTTGGTTTGTTGGTTTGTTGGATTGTTGGTTTGTTTGTTTATTCGTTTGTTGGTTGGTTGGTTTGTTGGCTTGTTTGTTTATTCGTTTGTTGGTTTGTTGGTTTGTTGGTTTGTTGGTTTGTTGGTTTGTTGGTTTGTTGGTTTGTTGGTTTGTTGGTTTGTTGGTTTGTTGGTTTGTTGGTTTGTTGGTTTGATGGTTTGTTGGTTTGTTGGTTTGTTGGTTTGTTGGTTTTTTTGTTTGTTGGTTTGTTGGTTTGTTGGTTTGTTTGTTTGTTCGTTTGTTGGTTTGTTGGTTTGTTGGTTTGTTGGTTTGTTGGTTTGTTGGTTTGTTGGTTTGTTGGTTTGTTGGTTTGATGGTTTGTTGGTTTGTTGGCTTGTTGGTTTGTTGGTTTGTTGGTTTCTTGTTTGTTGGTTTGTTGGTTTGTTAATTTGTTCGTTTGTTGGTTTGTTCGTTTGTTGGTTTGTTGGTTTGTTGGCTTGTTGGTTTGTTGGTTGTTGGTTTGTTGGTTTGTTGGTTTGTTGGTTTGTTTGTTTGTTCGTTTGTTGGTTTGTTGGTTTGTTGGCTTGTTGGTTTGTTGGTTTGTTGGCTTGTCGGTTTGTTGGTTTGTTCGTTTGTTGGTTTGTTGGTTTGTTGGTTTGTTGGTTTGCTCGTTTGTTGGTTTGTTCGTTTGTTCGTTTGTTGGTTTGTTGGTTTATTGGCTTGTTGGTTTGTTGGTTTGGTGGTTACTTGGTTTGTTGGTTTGTTGGCTTGTTGGTTTATTGGTTTGTTGGTTTTTTGGTTTGTTGGTTTGTTGGTTTGTTTGTTTGTTCGTTTGTTGGCTTGTTGGTTTGTTCGTTTGTTGGTTTGTTGGTTTGTTATTTTGTTGGTTTGTTGGTTTGTTGGTTTGTTGGTTTGTTGGCTTGTTGGTTTGTTGGTTTGTTGGTTTCTTGTTTGTTGGTTTGTTGGTTTGTTGGTTTGTTCGTTTGTTAGTTTGTTCGTTTGTTGGTTTGTTTGTTTGTTGGTTTGTGCGTTTGTTGGTTTGTTGGTTACTTGGTTTGTTGGTTTGTTGGTTTCTTTTTTTTTTGTTCTTTTGTTGGTTTGTTGGTTTGTTAGGTTGTTGGTTTGTTGGTTTCTTGGCTTGTTGGTTTGTTGGTTTGTTCGTTTGTTCGTTTGTTGGTTTGTTGGTTTGTTGGCTTGTTGATTTGTTGGTTACTTGGTTTGTCCGTTTGTTGGCTTGTTGGTTTGTGTGCTTGTTGGTTTGTAGGTTTGTTGGTTTGTTGGTTTGTTGGTTTGTTGGCTTGTTGGTTTGTTGGTTTGTTGGTTTGTTGGTTTGTTGGTTTGTTGGTTTCTTGGTTTATTGGTTTGTTGGTGTGTTGGTTTGCTGCTGTGTTGGTTTGTTTGTTTGTTGGTTTGTTGGTTTGTTCGTTTGTTGGTTTGTTCGTTTGTTGGTTTGTTGGTTTGTTGGTTTGTTGGTTTGTTGGTTTGTTTGTTTGTTGGTTTGTTGGTTTGTTGGATTATTGGTTTGTTGGCTTGTTGGTTTGTTGGTTTGTTGGTTTGTTGGTTTGTTGGTTTGTTGGTTTCTTGGTTTATTTGTTTGTTGGTGTGTTGGTTTGCTGGTATGTTGGTTTGTTGGTTTGTTCGTTTGTTGGTTTGTTCGTTTGTTGGTTTGTTGGTTTGTTGGTTTGTTGGTTTGTTTGTTAGTTGGTTTGTTGGTTTGTTGGCTTGTTGGTTTGTTAGTTTGTTGGTTTGTTGGTTTCTTGGTTTGTTGGTTTGTTGGTTTGTTGGTTTGTTTGTTTGTTGGTTTGTTCGTTTGTTAGTTTGTTTGTTTGTTGGTTTGTTCGTTTGTTGGTTTGTTGGTTACTTGGTTTGTTGGTTTGTTGGTTTGTTGGTTTGTTGGTTTGTTGGTTTGTTGGTTTGTTCGTTTGTTGGTTTGTTGGTTTGTTGGTTTGTTGGATTGTTGGTTTGTTCGTTTGTTGGCTTGTTGGTTTGTTGGCTTGTTGGTTTGTTGGTTGTTGGTTTGTTGGTTTGTTGGTTTGTTTTATTTGTTGGTTTGTTGGTTTTTTGGTTTATTGGCTTGTTGGTTTGTTGGTTTGTTGGTTTATTGGTTTGTTGGTTTGTTGGTTTGTTGGTTTGTTGGTTTTTTGGTTTGTTGGTTTGTTGGTTTGATGGTTTTTTGGTTTGTTCGTTTGTTGGCTTGTTGGTTTGTGGGCTTGTTGGCTTGTTGGTATGTTGGTTTGTTGGTTTGTTGGTTTGTTCGTTTGTTGATTTGTTTGTTTGTTAGTTTTTTGGTTTGTTGGTTTGGTGGCTTGTTGGTTTGTTGGTTTGTTGGTTTAATGGTTTGTTCGTTTGGTCGTTTGTTGGCTTGTTGGTTTGTTGGCTTGTTGGTTTGTTGGCTTGTTGGTTTGTTGGCGTGTTGGTTTGTTGGTTTGTTGGTTTGTTGGTTTCTTGGTTTATTGGTTTGTTGGTGTGTTGGTTTGCTGCTGTGTTGGTTTGTTGGTTTGTTGGTTTGTTGGTTTGTTCGTTTGTTGGTTTGTTCGTTTGTTGGTTTGTTGGTTTGTTGGTTTGTTGGTTTGTTGGTTTGATGGTTTGTTGGTTTGTTGGCTTGTTGGTTTGTTGGTTTGTTGGTTTCTTGTTTGTTGGTTTGTTGGTTTGTTAATTTGTTCGTTTGTTGGTTTGTTCGTTTGTTGGTTTGTTGGTTTGTTGGCTTGTTGGTTTGTTGGTTGTTGGTTTGTTGGTTTGTTGGTTTGTTGGTTTGTTTGTTTGTTCGTTTGTTGGTTTGTTGGTTTGTTGGCTTGTTGGTTTGTTGGTTTGTTGGCTTGTCGGTTTGTTGGTTTGTTCGTTTGTTGGTTTGTTGGTTTGTTGGTTTGTTGGTTTGCTCGTTTGTTGGTTTGTTCGTTTGTTCGTTTGTTGGTTTGTTGGTTTATTGGCTTGTTGGTTTGTTGGTTTGGTGGTTACTTGGTTTGTTGGTTTGTTGGCTTGTTGGTTTATTGGTTTGTTGGTTTTTTGGTTTGTTGGTTTGTTGGTTTGTTTGTTTGTTCGTTTGTTGGCTTGTTGGTTTGTTCGTTTGTTGGTTTGTTGGTTTGTTATTTTGTTGGTTTGTTGGTTTGTTGGTTTGTTGGTTTGTTGGCTTGTTGGTTTGTTGGTTTGTTGGTTTCTTGTTTGTTGGTTTGTTGGTTTGTTGGTTTGTTCGTTTGTTAGTTTGTTCGTTTGTTGGTTTGTTTGTTTGTTGGTTTGTGCGTTTGTTGGTTTGTTGGTTACTTGGTTTGTTGGTTTGTTGGTTTCTTTTTTTTTTTGTTCTTTTGTTGGTTTGTTGGTTTGTTAGGTTGTTGGTTTGTTGGTTTCTTGGCTTGTTGGTTTGTTGGTTTGTTCGTTTGTTCGTTTGTTGGTTTGTTGGTTTGTTGGCTTGTTGATTTGTTGGTTACTTGGTTTGTCCGTTTGTTGGCTTGTTGGTTTGTGTGCTTGTTGGTTTGTAGGTTTGTTGGTTTGTTGGTTTGTTGGTTTGTTGGCTTGTTGGTTTGTTGGTTTGTTGGTTTGTTGGTTTGTTGGTTTGTTGGTTTCTTGGTTTATTGGTTTGTTGGTGTGTTGGTTTGCTGCTGTGTTGGTTTGTTGGTTTGTTGGTTTGTTGGTTTGTTCGTTTGTTGGTTTGTTCGTTTGTTGGTTTGTTGGTTTGTTGGTTTGTTGGTTTGTTGGTTTGTTTGTTTGTTGGTTTGTTGGTTTGTTGGATTATTGGTTTGTTGGCTTGTTGGTTTGTTGGTTTGTTGGTTTGTTGGTTTGTTGGTTTGTTGGTTTCTTGGTTTATTTGTTTGTTGGTGTGTTGGTTTGCTGGTATGTTGGTTTGTTGGTTTGTTCGTTTGTTGGTTTGTTCGTTTGTTGGTTTGTTAGTTTGTTGGTTTGTTGGTTTGTTTGTTTGTTGGTTTGTTGGTTTGTTGGCTTGTTGGTTTGTTAGTTTGTTGGTTTGTTGGTTTCTTGGTTTGTTGGTTTGTTGGTTTGTTGGTTTGTTTGTTTGTTGGTTTGTTCGTTTGTTAGTTTGTTTGTTTGTTGGTTTGTTCGTTTGTTGGTTTGTTGGTTACTTGGTTTGTTGGTTTGTTGGTTTGTTGGTTTGTTGGTTTGTTGGTTTGTTGGTTTGTTCGTTTGTTGGTTTGTTGGTTTGTTGGTTTGTTGGATTGTTGGTTTGTTCGTTTGTTGGCTTGTTGGTTTGTTGGCTTGTTGGTTTGTTGGTTGTTGGTTTGTTGGTTTGTTGGTTTGTTGGTTTGTTTTATTTGTTGGTTTGTTGGTTTTTTGGTTTATTGGCTTGTTGGTTTGTTGGTTTGTTGGTTTATTGGTTTGTTGGTTTGTTGGTTTGTTGGTTTGTTGGTTTTTTGGTTTGTTGGTTTGTTGGTTTGATGGTTTTTTGGTTTGTTCGTTTGTTGGCTTGTTGGTTTGTGGGCTTGTTGGCTTGTTGGTATGTTGGTTTGTTGGTTTGTTGGTTTGTTCGTTTGTTGATTTGTTTGTTTGTTAGTTTTTTGGTTTGTTGGTTTGGTGGCTTGTTGGTTTGTTGGTTTGTTGGTTTAATGGTTTGTTCGTTTGGTCGTTTGTTGGCTTGTTGGTTTGTTGGCTTGTTGGTTTGTTGGCTTGTTGGTTTGTTGGCGTGTTGGTTTGTTGGTTTGTTGGTTTGTTGGTTTCTTGGTTTATTGGTTTGTTGGTGTGTTGGTTTGCTGCTGTGTTGGTTTGTTGGTTTGTTGGTTTGTTGGTTTGTTCGTTTGTTGGTTTGTTCGTTTGTTGGTTTGTTGGTTTGTTGGTTTGTTGGTTTGTTGGTTTGTTTGTTTGTTGGTTTGTTGGTTTGTTGGATTATTGGTTTGTTGGCTTGTTGGTTTGTTGGTTTGTTGGTTTGTTGGTTTGTTGGTTTGTTGGTTTCTTGGTTTATTTGTTTGTTGGTGTGTTGGTTTGCTGGTATGTTGGTTTGTTGGTTTGTTCGTTTGTTGGTTTGTTCGTTTGTTGGTTTGTTGGTTTGTTGGTTTGTTGGTTTGTTTGTTTGTTGGTTTGTTGGTTTGTTGGCTTGTTGGTTTGTTAGTTTGTTGGTTTGTTGGTTTCTTGGTTTGTTGGTTTGTTGGTTTGTTGGTTTGTTTGTTTGTTGGTTTGTTCGTTTGTTAGTTTGTTTGTTTGTTGGTTTGTTCGTTTGTTGGTTTGTTGGTTACTTGGTTTGTTGGTTTGTTGGTTTGTTGGTTTGTTGGTTTGTTGGTTTGTTGGTTTGTTCGTTTGTTGGTTTGTTGGTTTGTTGGTTTGTTGGATTGTTGGTTTGTTCGTTTGTTGGCTTGTTGGTTTGTTGGCTTGTTGGTTTGTTGGTTGTTGGTTTGTTGGTTTGTTGGTTTGTTCGTTTGTTGGTTTGTTGGCTTGTTGGTTTGTTAGTTTGTTGGTTTCTTAGTTTGTTGGTTTGTTGGTTTGTTGGTTTGTTGTTTTCTTGGTTTGTTGGTTTGTTGGTTTGTTTGTTTGTTGGTTTGCTGTTTGTTGGTTTGTTGGTTTGTTGGTTTGTTGGTTTGTTTGTTTGTTCGTTTGTCCGTTTGTTGGTTTGTTGGTTTGTTGGCTTGTTGGTTTGTTGGTTTGTTGGCTTGTTGGTTTGTTGGTTTGTTGGTTTGTTTGTTTGTTCGTTTGTTGGTTTGTTGGTTTGTTGGCTTGTTGGTTTGTTGGTTTGTTGGCTTGTCGGTTTGTTGGTTTGTTCGTTTGTTGGTTTGTTGGTTTGTTGGTTTGTTGGTTTGCTCGTTTGTTGGTTTGTTCGTTTGTTCGTTTGTTGGTTTGTTGGTTTATTGGCTTGTTGGTTTGTTGGTTTGGTGGTTACTTGGTTTGTTGGTTTGTTGGCTTGTTGGTTTATTGGTTTGTTGGTTTTTTGGTTTGTTGGTTTGTTGGTTTGTTTGTTTGTTCGTTTGTTGGCTTGTTGGTTTGTTCGTTTGTTGGTTTGTTGGTTTGTTATTTTGTTGGTTTGTTGGTTTGTTGGTTTGTTGGTTTGTTGGCTTGTTGGTTTGTTGGTTTGTTGGTTTCTTGTTTGTTGGTTTGTTGGTTTGTTGGTTTGTTCGTTTGTTAGTTTGTTCGTTTGTTGGTTTGTTTGTTTGTTGGTTTGTGCGTTTGTTGGTTTGTTGGTTACTTGGTTTGTTGGTTTGTTGGTTTCTTTTTTTTTTGTTCTTTTGTTGGTTTGTTGGTTTGTTAGGTTGTTGGTTTGTTGGTTTCTTGGCTTGTTGGTTTGTTGGTTTGTTCGTTTGTTCGTTTGTTGGTTTGTTGGTTTGTTGGCTTGTTGATTTGTTGGTTACTTGGTTTGTCCGTTTGTTGGCTTGTTGGTTTGTGTGCTTGTTGGTTTGTAGGTTTGTTGGTTTGTTGGTTTGTTGGTTTGTTGGCTTGTTGGTTTGTTGGTTTGTTGGTTTGTTGGTTTGTTGGTTTGTTGGTTTCTTGGTTTATTGGTTTGTTGGTGTGTTGGTTTGCTGCTGTGTTGGTTTGTTGGTTTGTTGGTTTGTTGGTTTGTTCGTTTGTTGGTTTGTTCGTTTGTTGGTTTGTTGGTTTGTTGGTTTGTTGGTTTGTTGGTTTGTTTGTTTGTTGGTTTGTTGGTTTGTTGGATTATTGGTTTGTTGGCTTGTTGGTTTGTTGGTTTGTTGGTTTGTTGGTTTGTTGGTTTGTTGGTTTCTTGGTTTATTTGTTTGTTGGTGTGTTGGTTTGCTGGTATGTTGGTTTGTTGGTTTGTTCGTTTGTTGGTTTGTTCGTTTGTTGGTTTGTTGGTTTGTTGGCTTGTTGGTTTGTTGGTTTGTTGGTTTGTTGGTTTGTTGGTTTGTTGGTTTCTTGGTTTATTTGTTTGTTGGTGTGTTGGTTTGCTGGTATGTTGGTTTGTTGGTTTGTTCGTTTGTTGGTTTGTTCGTTTGTTGGTTTGTTGGTTTGTTGGTTTGTTGGTTTGTTTGTTTGTTGGTTTGTTGGTTTGTTGGCTTGTTGGTTTGTTAGTTTGTTGGTTTGTTGGTTTCTTGGTTTGTTGGTTTGTTGGTTTGTTGGTTTGTTTGTTTGTTGGTTTGTTCGTTTGTTAGTTTGTTTGTTTGTTGGTTTGTTCGTTTGTTGGTTTGTTGGTTACTTGGTTTGTTGGTTTGTTGGTTTGTTGGTTTGTTGGTTTGTTGGTTTGTTGGTTTGTTCGTTTGTTGGTTTGTTGGTTTGTTGGTTTGTTGGATTGTTGGTTTGTTCGTTTGTTGGCTTGTTGGTTTGTTGGCTTGTTGGTTTGTTGGTTGTTGGTTTGTTGGTTTGTTGGTTTGTTCGTTTGTTGGTTTGTTGGCTTGTTGGTTTGTTAGTTTGTTGGTTTCTTAGTTTGTTGGTTTGTTGGTTTGTTGGTTTGTTGTTTTCTTGGTTTGTTGGTTTGTTGGTTTGTTTGTTTGTTGGTTTGCTGTTTGTTGGTTTGTTGGTTTGTTGGTTTGTTGGTTTGTTTGTTTGTTCGTTTGTCCGTTTGTTGGTTTGTTGGTTTGTTGGCTTGTTGGTTTGTTGGTTTGTTGGCTTGTTGGTTTGTTGGTTTGTTGGTTTGTTTGTTTGTTCGTTTGTTGGTTTGTTGGTTTGTTGGCTTGTTGGTTTGTTGGTTTGTTGGCTTGTCGGTTTGTTGGTTTGTTCGTTTGTTGGTTTGTTGGTTTGTTGGTTTGTTGGTTTGCTCGTTTGTTGGTTTGTTCGTTTGTTCATTTGTTGGTTTGTTGGTTTATTGGCTTGTTGGTTTGTTGGTTTGGTGGTTACTTGGTTTGTTGGTTTGTTGGCTTGTTGGTTTATTGGTTTGTTGGTTTTTTGGTTTGTTGGTTTGTTGGTTTGTTTGTTTGTTCGTTTGTTGGCTTGTTGGTTTGTTCGTTTGTTGGTTTGTTGGTTTGTTATTTTGTTGGTTTGTTGGTTTGTTGGTTTGTTGGTTTGTTGGCTTGTTGGTTTGTTGGTTTGTTGGTTTCTTGTTTGTTGGTTTGTTGGTTTGTTGGTTTGTTCGTTTGTTAGTTTGTTCGTTTGTTGGTTTGTTTGTTTGTTGGTTTGTGCGTTTGTTGGTTTGTTGGTTACTTGGTTTGTTGGTTTGTTGGTTTCTTTTTTTTTTGTTCTTTTGTTGGTTTGTTGGTTTGTTAGGTTGTTGGTTTGTTGGTTTCTTGGCTTGTTGGTTTGTTGGTTTGTTCGTTTGTTCGTTTGTTGGTTTGTTGGTTTGTTGGCTTGTTGATTTGTTGGTTACTTGGTTTGTCCGTTTGTTGGCTTGTTGGTTTGTGTGCTTGTTGGTTTGTAGGTTTGTTGGTTTGTTGGTTTGTTGGTTTGTTGGTTTGTTGGCTTGTTGGTTTGTTGGTTTGTTGGTTTGTTGGTTTGTTGGTTTGTTGGTTTCTTGGTTTATTGGTTTGTTGGTGTGTTGGTTTGCTGCTGTGTTGGTTTGTTGGTTTGTTGGTTTGTTGGTTTGTTCGTTTGTTGGTTTGTTCGTTTGTTGGTTTGTTGGTTTGTTGGTTTGTTGGTTTGTTGGTTTGTTTGTTTGTTGGTTTGTTGGTTTGTTGGATTATTGGTTTGTTGGCTTGTTGGTTTGTTGGTTTGTTGGTTTGTTGGTTTGTTGGTTTGTTGGTTTCTTGGTTTATTTGTTTGTTGGTGTGTTGGTTTGCTGGTATGTTGGTTTGTTGGTTTGTTCGTTTGTTGGTTTGTTCGTTTGTTGGTTTGTTGGTTTGTTGGTTTGTTGGTTTGTTTGTTTGTTGGTTTGTTGGTTTGTTGGCTTGTTGGTTTGTTAGTTTGTTGGTTTGTTGGTTTGTTGGTTTGTTGGTTTGTTGGTTTGTTGGTTTGTTTGTTTGTTGGTTTGTTCGTTTGTTAGTTTGTTTGTTTGTTGGTTTGTTCGTTTGTTGGTTTGTTGGTTACTTGGTTTGTTGGTTTGTTGGTTTGTTGGTTTGTTGGTTTGTTGGTTTGTTGGTTTGTTCGTTTGTTGGTTTGTTGGTTTGTTGGTTTGTTGGATTGTTGGTTTGTTCGTTTGTTGGCTTGTTGGTTTGTTGGCTTGTTGGTTTGTTGGTTGTTGGTTTGTTGGTTTGTTGGTTTGTTTTATTTGTTGGTTTGTTGGTTTTTTGGTTTATTGGCTTGTTGGTTTGTTGGTTTGTTGGTTTATTGGTTTGTTGGTTTGTTGGTTTGTTGGTTTGTTGGTTTTTTGGTTTGTTGGTTTGTTGGTTTGATGGTTTTTTGGTTTGTTCGTTTGTTGGCTTGTTGGTTTGTGGGCTTGTTGGCTTGTTGGTTTGTTGGTTTGTTGGTTTGTTGGTTTGTTCGTTTGTTGATTTGTTTGTTTGTTAGTTTTTTGGTTTGTTGGTTTGGTGGCTTGTTGGTTTGTTGGTTTGTTGGTTTAATGGTTTGTTCGTTTGGTCGTTTGTTGGCTTGTTGGTTTGTTGGCTTGTTGGTTTGTTGGCTTGTTGGTTTGTTGGCGTGTTGGCTTGTTGGTTTGTTGGCTTGTTGGTTTGTTGGTTTGTCGTTTGTTGGTTTGTTGGTTACTTGGTTTGTTGGTTTGTTGGTTTTTTGGTTTGTTGGCTTGTTGGTTTGTTTGTTTATTGGTTTTTTGGTTTGTTGGTTTGTTAGTTTGTTGGTTTGTTGGTTTGTTCGCTTGTTGGCTTGTTGGTTTGTTGGTTTGTTGGTTTGTTTTTTTGTTCGTTTGTTTGTTTGTTTGCTTGTTGGTTTGTTGGCTTGTTGGTTTGTTGCCTTCTTGGCTTGTTGGTTTGTTGGTTTGTTCGTTTGTTGGATACTTGGTTTATTGGTTTGTTGGTTTTTTGGTTTGTTGGTTTGTTGGTTTCTTCGTTTGTTGGTTTGTTGGTTTGTTGGTTTGTTGGTTTGTTCGTTGGTTGGTTTGTTGGTTTGTTGGCTTGTTGGTTTGTTGGTTTGTGGGCTTGTTGTTTTGTTGGTTTTTTGGTTTGTTGGTTTGCTGGTTTGTTCGTTTGTTAGTTTGTTAGGTTGTTAGGTTGTTGGCTTGTTGGTTTGTTGTTTTGTTGGTTTGTTGGTTTGTCGGTTTGTTGGTTTGTTGGTTTGTTTGTTTGTTGGTTTGTTAGTTTGTTGGTTTGTTGGTTTGTTGGTTTGTTGGCTTGTTGGTTTGTTCGTTTGTTGGTTTGATGGTTTGTTAGTTTGTTGGTTTGTTGGTTTGTTCGTTTGTTGGCTTGTTGGTTTGTTGGCTTGTTGGTTTGTTGATTTGTTGGTTTGTTCGTTTGTTCGTTTGTTGGTTTATTGGTTTGTTGGCTTGTTGGTTTGTTGGTTTGTTGGTTACTTGGTTTGTTTGTTTGTTATCTTGTTGGTTTGTTGGTTTGTTGGTTTTTTGGTTTGTTGGTTTGTTGGTTTGTTTGTTTGTTCGTTTGTTGGTTTGTTGGTTTGTTGGTTTGTTGGTTTGTTGGTTTGTTGGTTTGTTGGTTTGTTGGTTTGTTGGTTTGTTAGTTTGTTGGTTTGTTGGTTTCTTGGTTTGTTTGTTTGTTGGTTTGTTCGTTTGTTGGCTTGTTGGTTTGTTGGCTTGTTGGCTTATTGGTTTGATGGTTTGTTGCTTTGTTCGTTTGTTGGTTTGTTTGTTTGTTGGTTTGTTGGTTTTTTGGTTTATTGGCTTGTTGGTTTATTGGTTTGTTGGTTTGTTGATTTGATGGTTTTTTGGTTTGTTGGTATGTTGGTTTGTTGGTTTGTTGGTTTGTTGGTTTTTTGGTTTGTTAATTTGTTGGTTTGTTGGTTTTTTGGTTTGATGGTTTTTTGGTTTGTTCGTTTGTTGGCTTGTTGGTTTGTTGGCTTGTTGGCTTGTTGGTTTATTGGTTTGTTTGTTTGTTGGTTTGTTCGTTTGTTGGTTTGTTTGTTTGTTGGTTTTTTGGTTTGTTGGTTTGGTGGCTTGTTGGTTTGTTGGTTTGTTGGTTTAATTGTTTGTTCGTTTGGTCGTTTGTTGGATTGTTGGTTTGTTGACTTGTTGGTTTGTTGGCTTGTTGGCTTGTTGGTTTGTTGGTTTGTTCGTTTGTTGGTTTGTTGGTTACTTGGTTTGTTGGTTTGTTGGTTTTTTGGTTTGTTGGCTTGTTGGTTTGTTTGTTTATTGGTTTTTTGGTTTGTTGGTTTGTTGGTTTGTTGGTTTGTTCGCTTGTTGGCTTGTTGGTTTGTTGGTTTGTTGGTTTGTTGGTTTGTTCGTTTGTTCGTTTGTTTGCTTGTTGGTTTGTTGGCTTGTTGGTTTGTTGCCTTCTTGGCTTGTTGGTTTGTTGGTTTGTTCGTTTGTTGGTTTGTTGGTTACTTGGTTTATTGGTTTGTTGTTTTTTTGGTTTGTTGGTTTGTTGGTTTCTTCGTTTGTTGGTTTGTTGGTTTGTTGGTTTGTTGGTTTATTCGATCGTTGGTTTGTTGGTTTGTTGGCTAGTTGGTTTGTTGGTTTGTGGGCTTGTTGTTTTGTTGGTTTGTTGGTTTCTTGGTTTGTTCGTTTGTTGGTTTGTTTGTTTGTTGGTTTTTTGGTTTGTTGGTTTGGTGGCTTGTTGGTTTGTTGGTTTGTTGGTTTAATTGTTTGTTCGTTTGGTCGTTTTTGGATTGTTGGTTTGTTGACTTGTTGGTTTGTTGGCTTGTTGGCTTGTTGGTTTGTTGGTTTGTTCGTTTGTTGGTTTGTTGGTTACTTGGTTTGTTGGTTTGTAAGTTTTTTGGTTTGTTGGCTTGTTGGTTTGTTTGTTTATTGGTTTTTTGGTTTGTTGGTTTGTTGGTTTGTTGGTTTGTTCGCTTGTTGGCTTGTTGGTTTGTTGGTTTGTTGGTTTGTTGGTTTGTTCGTTTGTTCGTTTGTTTGCTTGTTGGTTTGTTGGCTTGTTGGTTTGTTGCCTTCTTGGCTTGTTGGTTTGTTGGTTTGTTCGTTTGTTGGTTTGTTGGTTACTTGGTTTATTGGTTTGTTGTTTTTTTGGTTTGTTGGTTTGTTGGTTTCTTCGTTTGTTGGTTTGTTGGTTTGTTGGTTTGTTGGTTTATTCGATCGTTGGTTTGTTGGTTTGTTGGCTTGTTGGTTTGTTGGTTTGTGGGCTTGTCGTTTTGTTGGTTTGTTGGTTTCTTGGTTTGTTCCATTGTTAGTTTGTTGGCTTGTTGGCTTGTTGGTTTGTTGGTTTGTTGGTTTGTTGGTTTGTCGGTTTGTTGGTTTGTTGGTTTGTTGGTTTGTTGGTTTGTTAGTTTGTTCGTTTGCTTTTTTTTTTTGGTTTGTTGGCTTGTTGGTTTGTTCGTTTGTTGGTTTGATGGTTTGTTGGTTTGTTGGTTTGTTGGTTGTTTGGTTTGTTCTTTTTTTGGCTTGTTGGTTTGTTGGTTTTTTGGTTTGTTCGTTTGTTCGTTTGTTGGCTTGTTTGTTTTTTGGCTTCTTGGTTTGTTGGCTTGTTGGTTTGTTGGTTTGTTGGTTTGTTCGTTTGTTCGTTTGTTGGTTTATTGGTTTATTGGTTGGTTAGCTTGTTGGTTTGTTGGTTTGTTGGTTACTTGGTTTGTTGGTTTGTTGGCTTGTTGGTTTGTTGGTTTGTTGGTTTTTTGGTTTGTTGGTTTGTTGGTTTGTTGGTTTGTTTGTTTGTGCGTTGTTGGTTTGTTGTTTTGTTGGTTTGTTGGTTTGTTGGTTTGTTGGTTTGTTGGTTTGTTGGCTTGTTAGTTTGTTGGTTTCTTGGTTTGTTGGTTTGTTGCTTCGTTGGTTTGTTGGCTTGTTTGTTTGTTGGTTTGTTCGTTTGTTGGTTTGCTTGTTTATTGGTTTGTTCGTTTGTTGGTTTGTTGGTTACTTGGTTTGTTGGTTTGTTGGTTTGTTGGTTTGTTTGTTTGTTCGTTTGTTGGTTGGTTGGTTTATTGGCTTGTTGGTTTGTTGGTTTGTTGGCTTGTTGGTTTGTTGGTTTGTTCGTTTGTTGGTTTGTTGGTTTTTTGGTTTGTTGGTTTGTTCGTTTGTTCGTTTGTTCGTTTGTTGGTTTGTTGGTTTGTTGGCTTTTTGGTTTGTTGGCTTGTTGGTTTGTTGGTTTGTTGGTTTGTTGGTTTGTTGGTTTTTTGGTTTGTTGGTTTATTGGTTTGTTGGTTTGTTGGTTTGTTGGTTTGTTGGTTTGTTGGTTTGTTTGTTTGTTGGTTTGTTGGTTTGTTGGTTTGTTGGCTTGTTGGTTTGTTAGTTTGCTGGTTTCTCGGTTTGTTGGTTTGTTGGTTTATTGGTTTGTTGGTTTGTTGGTTTGTTCGTTTGGTGGTTTGTTTGTTTGTTGGTTTGTTGTTTGTTGGTTTGTTGGTTTGTTGGTTTATTGGTTTGTTGGTTTGTTTGTTTGTTCGTTTGTTGGTTTGTTGGCTTGTTGGCTTGTTGGTTTGTTGGTTTGTCGGTTTGTTTGTTTGTTCATTTGTTCGTTTGTTGGTTTGTTGATTTGTTGGTTTGTTGGTTTGTTGGTTTGTTGGTTTGTTGGTTTGTTGGTTTGTTGGTTTGCTGGTTTGTTGGTTTGTTGGGTTGTTGGTTTGTTGGTTTGTTGGTTTGTTGGTTTGTTGGCTTGTTAGTTTGTTAGTTTGTTGGTTTGTTGGTTTCTTGGTTTGTTGGTTTGTTTGTTTGTTGGTTTGTTCGTTTGTTGGTTTGTTCGTTTGTTGGTTTGCTTGTTTGTTGGTTTGTTCGTTTGTTGGTTTCTTGGTTTGTTGGTTTGTTGCTTCGTTGGTTTGTTGGCTTGTTTGTTTGTTGGTTTGTTCGTTTGTTGGTTTGCTTGTTTATTGGTTTGTTCGTTTGTTGGTTTGTTGGTTACTTGGTTTGTTGGTTTGTTGGTTTGTTGGTTTGTTTGTTTGTTCGTTTGTTGGTTGGTTGGTTTATTGGCTTGTTGGTTTGTTGGTTTGTTGGCTTGTTGGTTTGTTGGTTTGTTCGTTTGTTGGTTTGTTGGTTTTTTGGTTTGTTGGTTTGTTCGTTTGTTCGTTTGTTCGTTTGTTGGTTTGTTGGTTTGTTGGCTTTTTGGTTTGTTGGCTTGTTGGTTTGTTGGTTTGTTGGTTTGTTGGTTTGTTGGTTTGTTGGTTTGTTGGTTTGTTGGTTACTTGGTTTGTTGGTTTGTTGGATTGTTGGTTTGTTTGTTTATTCGTTTGTTGGTTGGTTGGTTTGTTGGCTTGTTTGTTTATTCGTTTGTTGGTTTGTTGGTTTGTTGGTTTGTTGGTTTGTTGGTTTGTTGGTTTGTTGGTTTGTTGGTTTGTTGGTTTGTTGGTTTGTTGGTTTGTTGGTTTGTTGGTTTGTTGGTTTGATGGTTTGTTGGTTTGTTGGTTTGTTGGTTTGTTGGTTTTTTTGTTTGTTGGTTTGTTGGTTTGTTGGTTTGTTTGTTTGTTCGTTTGTTGGTTTGTTGGTTTGTTGGTTTGTTGGTTTGTTGGTTTGTTGGTTTGTTGGTTTGTTGGTTTGTTGGTTTGATGGTTTGTTGGTTTGTTGGCTTGTTGGTTTGTTGGTTTGTTGGTTTGTTGGTTTGTTTGTTTGTGCGTTGTTGGTTTGTTGTTTTGTTGGTTTGTTGGTTTGTTGGTGTGTTGGTTTGTTGGTTTGTTGGCTTGTTAGTTTGTTGGTTTCTTGGTTTGTTGGTTTGTTGCTTCGTTGGTTTGTTGGCTTGTTTATTTGTTGGTTTGTTCGTTTGTTGGTTTGCTTGTTTATTGGTTTGTTCGTTTGTTGGTTTGTTGGTTACTTGGTTTGTTGGTTTGTTGGTTTGTTGGTTTGTTTGTTTGTTTGTTTGTTGGTTGGTTGGTTTATTGGCTTGTTGGTTTGTTGGTTTGTTGGCTTGTTGGTTTGTTGGTTTGTTCGTTTGTTGGTTTGTTGGTTTTTTGGTTTGTTGGTTTGTTCGTTTGTTCGTTTGTTCGTTTGTTGGTTTGTTGGTTTGTTGGCTTTTTGGTTTGTTGGCTTGTTGGTTTGTTGGTTTGTTGGTTTGTTGGTTTGTTGGTTTTTTGGTTTGTTGGTTTATTGGTTTGTTGGTTTGTTGGTTTGTTGGTTTGTTGGTTTGTTGGTTTGTTTGTTTGTTGGTTTGTTGGTTTGTTGGTTTGTTGGCTTGTTGGTTTGTTAGTTTGCTGGTTTCTTGGTTTGTTGGTTTGTTGGTTTATTGGTTTGTTGGTTTGTTGGTTTGTTGGTTTGGTGGTTTGTTTGTTTGTTGGTTTGTTGTTTGTTGGTTTGTTGGTTTGTTGGTTTATTGGTTTGTTGGTTTGTTTGTTTGTTCGTTTGTTGGTTTGTTGGCTTGTTGGCTTGTTGGTTTGTTGGTTTGTCGGCTTGTTTGTTTGTTCATTTGTTCGTTTGTTGGTTTGTTGATTTGTTGGTTTGTTGGTTTGTTGGTTTGTTGGTTTGTTGGTTTGTTGGTTTGTTGGTTTGCTGGTTTGTTGGTTTGTTGGGTTGTTGGTTTGTTGGTTTGTTGGTTTGTTGGTTTGTTGGCTTGTTAGTTTGTTAGTTTGTTGGTTTGTTGGTTTCTTGGTTTGTTGGTTTGTTTGTTTGTTGGTTTGTTCGTTTGTTGGTTTGTTCGTTTGTTGGTTTGCTTGTTTGTTGGTTTGTTCGTTTGTTGGTTTGTTGGTTACTTGGTTTGTTGGTTTGTTGGATTGTTGGTTTGTTTGTTTATTCGTTTGTTGGTTGGTTGGTTTGTTGGCTTGTTTGTTTATTCGTTTGTTGGTTTGTTGGTTTGTTGGTTTGTTGGTTTGTTGGTTTGTTGGTTTGTTGGTTTGTTGGTTTGTTGGTTTGTTGGTTTGTTGGTTTGTTGGTTTGTTGGTTTGTTGGTTTGTTGGTTTGATGGTTTGTTGGTTTGTTGGTTTGTTGGTTTGTTGGTTTTTTTGTTTGTTGGTTTGTTGGTTTGTTGGTTTGTTTGTTTGTTCGTTTGTTGGTTTGTTGGTTTGTTGGTTTGTTGGTTTGTTGGTTTGTTGGTTTGTTGGTTTGTTGGTTTGTTGGTTTGATGGTTTGTTGGTTTGTTGGCTTGTTGGTTTGTTGGTTTGTTGGTTTCTTGTTTGTTGGTTTGTTGGTTTGTTAATTTGTTCGTTTGTTGGTTTGTTCGTTTGTTGGTTTGTTGGTTTTTTGGCTTGTTGGTTTGTTGGTTGTTGGTTTGTTGGTTTGTTGGTTTGTTGGTTTGTTGGTTTGTTGGTTTTTTGGTTTGTTGGTTTGTTGGTTTGATGGTTTTTTGGTTTGTTCGTTTGTTGGTTTGTTGGTTTGTTGGCTTGTTGGTTTGTTGGCTCGTTGGTTTGTTGGTTTGTTGGTTTGTTGGTTTGTTGGTTTGTTGGTTTGTTGGTTTGTTGGTTTGTTGGTTTGTTGGTTTGTTTGTTTTTTGGTTTGTTGGTTTGTTGGCTTGTTGGTTTGTTAGTTTGTTGGTTTCTTAGATTGTTGGTTTGTTGGTTTGTTGGTTTGTTGTTTTCTTGGTTTGTTGGTTTGTTGGTTTGTTGGTTTGTTTGTTTGTTGGTTTGCTGTTTGTTGGTTTGTTGGTTTGTTGGTTTGTTGGTTTGTTTGTTTGTTCGTTTGTCCGTTTGTTGGTTTGTTGGTTTGTTGGCTTATTGGTTTGTTGGTTTGTTGGCTTGTTGGTTTGTTGGTTTGTTGGTTTGTTTGTTTGTTGGTTTGTTGGTTTGTTGGTTTTTTGGTTTGTTGGTTTATTGGTTTGTTGGTTTGTTGGTTTGTTGGTTTGTTGGTTTGTTGGTTTGTTTGTTTGTTGGTTTGTTGGTTTGTTGGTTTGTTGGCTTGTTGGTTTGTTAGTTTGCTGGTTTCTTGGTTTGTTGGTTTGTTGGTTTATTGGTTTGTTGGTTTGTTGGTTTGTTGGTTTGGTGGTTTGTTTGTTTGTTGGTTTGTTGTTTGTTGGTTTGTTGGTTTGTTGGTTTATTGGTTTGTTGGTTTGTTTGTTTGTTCGTTTGTTGGTTTGTTGGCTTGTTGGCTTGTTGGTTTGTTGGTTTGTCGGTTTGTTTGTTTGTTCATTTGTTCGTTTGTTGGTTTGTTGATTTGTTGGTTTGTTGGTTTGTTGGTTTGTTGGTTTGTTGGTTTGTTGGTTTGTTGGTTTGTTGGGTTGTTGGTTTGTTGGTTTGTTGGTTTGTTGGTTTGTTGGCTTGTTAGTTTGTTAGTTTGTTGGTTTGTTGGTTTCTTGGTTTGTTGGTTTGTTTGTTTGTTGGTTTGTTCGTTTGTTGGTTTGTTCGTTTGTTGGTTTGTTTGTTTGTTCGTTTGTTGGTTTGTTGGCTTGTTGGCTTGTTGGTTTGTTGGTTTGTCGGTTTGTTTGTTTGTTCATTTGTTCGTTTGTTGGTTTGTTGATTTGTTGGTTTGTTGGTTTGTTGGTTTGTTGGTTTGTTGGTTTGTTGGTTTGTTGGTTTGTTGGGTTGTTGGTTTGTTGGTTTGTTGGTTTGTTGGTTTGTTGGCTTGTTAGTTTGTTAGTTTGTTGGTTTGTTGGTTTCTTGGTTTGTTGGTTTGTTTGTTTGTTGGTTTGTTCGTTTGTTGGTTTGTTCGTTTGTTGGTTTGCTTGTTTGTTGATTTGTTCGTTTGTTGGTTTGTTGGTTACTTGGTTTGTTGGTTTGTTGGATTGTTGGTTTGTTTGTTTATTCGTTTGTTGGTTGGTTGGTTTGTTGGCTTGTTTGTTTATTCGTTTGTTGGTTTGTTGGTTTGTTGGTTTGTTGGTTTGTTGGTTTGTTGGTTTGTTGGTTTGTTGGTTTGTTGGTTTGTTGGTTTGTTGGTCTGTTGGTTTGTTGGTTTGTTGGTTTGATGGTTTGTTGGTTTGTTGGTTTGTTGGTTTGTTGGTTTTTTTGTTTGTTGGTTTGTTGGTTTGTTTGTTTGTTCGTTTGTTGGTTTGTTGGTTTGTTGGTTTGTTGGTTTGTTGGTTTGTTGGTTTGTTGGTTTGTTGGTTTGTTGGTTTGTTGGTTTGTTGGTTTGATGGTTTGTTGGTTTGTTGGCTTGTTGGTTTGTTGGTTTGTTGGTTTCTTGTTTGTTGGTTTGTTGGTTTGTTAATTTGTTCGTTTGTTGGTTTGTTCGTTTGTTGGTTTGTTGGTTTGTTGGCTTGTTGGTTTGTTGGTTGTTGGTTTGTTGGTTTGTTGGTTTGTTGGTTTGTTGGTTTGTTGGTTTTTTGGTTTGTTGGTTTGTTGGTTTGATGGTTTTTTGGTTTGTTCGTTTGTTGGTTTGTTGGTTTGTTGGCTTGTTGGTTTGTTGGCTCGTTGGTTTGTTGGTTTGTTGGTTTGTTGGTTTGTTGGTTTGTTGGTTTGTTGGTTTGTTGGTTTGTTGGTTTGTTGGTTAGTTGGTTTGTTTGTTTTTTGGTTTGTTGGTTTGTTGGCTTGTTGGTTTGTTAGTTTGTTGGTTTCTTAGTTTGTTGGTTTGTTGGTTTGTTGGTTTGTTGTTTTCTTGGTTTGTTGGTTTGTTGGTTTGTTGGTTTGTTTGTTTGTTGGTTTGCTGTTTGTTGGTTTGTTGGTTTGTTGGTTTGTTGGTTTGTTTGTTTGTTCGTTTGTCCGTTTGTTGGTTTGTTGGTTTGTTGGTTTGGTGGCTTATTGGTTTGTTGGTTTGTTGGCTTGTTGGTTTGTTGGTTTGTTGGTTTGTTTGTTTGTTCGTTTGTTGGTTTGTTGGTTTGTTGGCTTGTTGGTTTGTTGGTTTGTTGGCTTGTCGGTTTCTTGGTTTGTTCGTTTGTTGGTTTGTTGGTTTGTTGGTTTGTTGGTTTGCTCGTTTGTTGGTTTGTTCGTTTGTTCGTTTGTTGGTTTGTTGGTTTATTGGCTTGTTGGTTTGTTGGTTTGGTGGTTACTTGGTTTGTTGGTTTGTTGGCTTGTTGGTTTATTGGTTTGTTGGTTTTTTGGTTTGTTGGTTTGTTGGTTTGTTTGTTTGTTTGTTTGTTGGCTTGTTGGTTTGTTCGTTTGTTGGTTTGTTGGTTTGTTATTTTGTTGGTTTGTTGGTTTGTTGGTTTGTTGGTTTGTTGGCTTGTTGGTTTGTTGGTTTGTTGGTTTCTTGTTTGTTGGTTTGTTGGTTTGTTGGTTTGTTCGTTTGTTAGTTTGTTCGTTTGTTGGTTTGTTTGTTTGTTGGTTTGTGCGTTTGTTGGTTTGTTGGTTACTTGGTTTGTTGGTTTGTTGGTTTCTTTTTTTGTTTGTTCTTTTGTTGGTTTGTTGGTTTGTTAGTTTGTTGGTTTGTTGGTTTCTTGGCTTGTTGGTTTGTTGGTTTGTTCGTTTGTTCGTTTGTTGGTTTGTTGGTTTGTTGGCTTGTTGATTTGTTGGTTACTTGGTTTGTCCGTTTGTTGGCTTGTTGGTTTGTGTGTTTGTTGGTTTGTAGGTTTGTTGGTTTGTTGGTATGTTGGTTTGTTGGCTTGTTGGTTTGTTGGTTTGTTGGTTTGTTGGTTTGTTGGTTTGTTGGTTTCTTGGTTTATTGGTTTGTTGGTGTGTTGGTTTGCTGGTTTGTTGGTTTGTTGGTTTGTTGGTTTGTTGGTTTGTTCGTTTGTTGGTTTGTTCGTTTGTTGGTTTGTTGGTTTGTTGGTTTGTTGGTTTGTTGGTTTGTTGGTTTGTTTGTTTGTTGGTTTGTTGGTTTGTTGGATTATTGGTTTGTTGGCTTGTTGGTTTGTTGGTTTGTTGGTTTGTTGGTTTGTTGGTTTTTTCGGTTTATTTGTTTGTTGGTGTGTTGGTTTGCTGGTTTGTTGGTTTGTTGGTTTGTTCGTTTGTTGGTTTGTTCGTTTGTTGGTTTGTTGGTTTGTTGTTTTGTTGGTTTGTTTGTTTGTTGGTTTGTTGGTTTGTTGGCTTGTTGGTTTGTTAGTTTGTTGGTTTGTTGGTTTCTTGGTTTGTTGGTTTGTTGGTTTGTTGGTTTGTTTGTTTGTTGGTTTGTTCGTTTGTTAGTTTGTTTGTTTGTTGGTTTGTTCGTTTGTTGGTTTGTTGGTTACTTGGTTTGTTGGTTTGTTGGTTTGTTGGTTTGTTGGTTTGTTGGTTTGTTGGTTTGTTCGTTTGTTGGTTTGTTCGTTTGTTGGTTTGTTGGTTTGTTGGTTTGTTGGATTGTTGGTTTGTTCGTTTGTTGGCTTGTTGGTTTGTTGGCTTGTTGGTTTGTTGGTTGTTGGTTTGTTGGTTTGTTGGTTTGTTTTATTTGTTGGTTTGTTGGTTTTTTGGTTTATTGGCTTGTTGGTTTGTTGGTTTGTTGGTTTATTGGTTTGTTGGTTTGTTGGTTTGTTGGTTTGTTGGTTTTTTGGTTTGTTGGTTTGTTGGTTTGATGGTTTTTTGGTTTGTTCGTTTGTTGGCTTGTTGGTTTGTGGGCTTGTTGGCTTGTTGGTTTGTTGGTTTGTTGGTTTGTTGGTTTGTTCGTTTGTTGATTTGTTTGTTTGTTAGTTTTTTGGTTTGTTGGTTTGGTGGCTTGTTGGTTTGTTGGTTTGTTGGTTTAATGGTTTGTTCGTTTGGTCGTTTGTTGGCTTGTTGGTTTGTTGGCTTGTTGGTTTGTTGGCGTGTTGGCTTGTTGGTTTGTTGGCTTGTTGGTTTGTTGGTTTGTCGTTTGTTGGTTTGTTGGTTACTTGGTTTGTTGGTTTGTTGGTTTTTTGGTTTGTTGGCTTGTTGGTTTGTTTGTTTATTGGTTTTTTGGTTTGTTGGTTTGTTAGTTTGTTGGTTTGTTGGTTTGTTCGCTTGTTGGCTTGTTGGTTTGTTGGTTTGTTGGTTTGTTTTTTTGTTCGTTTGTTTGTTTGTTTGCTTGTTGGTTTGCTGGCTTGTTGGTTTGTTGCCTTCTTGGCTTGTTGGTTTGTTGGTTTGTTCGTTTATTGGTTACTTGGTTTATTGGTTTGTTGGTTTTTTGGTTTGTTGGTTTGTTGGTTTCTTCGTTTGTTGGTTTGTTGGTTTGTTGGTTTGTTGGTTTGTTCGTTGGTTGGTTTGTTGGTTTGTTGGCTTGTTGGTTTGTTGGTTTGTGGGCTTGTTGTTTTGTTGGTTTTTTGGTTTGTTGGTTTGCTGGTTTGTTCGTTTGTAAGTTTGTTAGGTTGTTAGGTTGTTGGCTTGTTGGTTTGTTGTTTTGTTGGTTTGTTGGTTTGTCGGTTTGTTGGTTTGTTGGTTTGTTTGTTTGTTTGTTTGTTGGTTTGTTAGTTTGTTGGTTTGTTGGTTTGTTGGTTTGTTGGCTTGTTGGTTTGTTCGTTTTTTGGTTTGATGGTTTGTTAGTTTGTTGGTTTGTTGGTTTGTTCGTTTGTTGGCTTGTTGGTTTGTTGGTTTGTTGGTTTGTTCGTTTGTTCGTTTGTTGGCTTGTTGGTTTGTTGGCTTGTTGGTTTGTTGGCTTGTTGGTTTGTTGATTTGTTGGTTTGTTCGTTTGTTCGTTTGTTGGTTTATTGGTTTGTTGGCTTGTTGGTTTGTTGGTTTGTTGGTTACTTGGTTTGTTTGTTTGTTATCTTGTTGGTTTGTTGGTTTTTTGGTTTGTTGGTTTGTTGGTTTGTTTGTTTGTTCGTTTGTTGGTTTGTTGGTTTGTTGGTTTGTTGGTTTGTTGGTTTGTTGGTTTGTTGGTTTGTTGGTTTGTTGGCTTGTTAGTTTGTTGGTTTGTTGGTTTCTTGGTTTGTTGGTTTGTTGGTTTGTTCGTTTGTTGGCTTGTTGGTTTGTTGGTTTGTTGGCTTGTTGGTTTGTTGGTTTGATGGTTTGTTGCTTTGTTCGTTTGTTGGTTTGTTTGTTTGTTGGTTTGTTGGTTTTTTGGTTTATTGGCTTGTTGGTTTGTTGGTTTGTTGGTTTGTTGATTTGATGGTTTTTTGGTTTGTTGGTATGTTGGTTTGTTGGTTTGTTGGTTTGTTGGTTTTTTGGTTTGTTAATTTGTTGGTTTGTTGGTTTTTTGGTTTGATGGTTTTTTGGTTTGTTCGTTTGTTGGCTTGTTGGTTTGTGGGCTTGTTGGCTTGTTGGTTTGTTGGTTTGTTTGTTTGTTGGTTTGTTCGTTTGTTGGTTTGTTTGTTTGTTGGTTTTTTGGTTTGTTGGTTTGGTGGCTTGTTGGTTTGTTGGTTTGTTGGTTTAATTGTTTGTTCGTTTGGTCGTTTGTTGGATTGTTGGTTTGTTGACTTGTTGGTTTGTTGGCTTGTTGGCTTGTTAGTTTGTTGGTTTGTTCGTTTGTTGGTTTGTTGGTTACTTGGTTTGTTGGTTTGTTGGTTTTTTGGTTTGTTGGCTTGTTGGTTTGTTTGTTTATTGGTTTTTTGGTTTGTTGGTTTGTTGGTTTGTTGGTTTGTTCGCTTGTTGGCTTGTTGGTTTGTTGGTTTGTTGGTTTGTTGGTTTGTTCGTTTGTTCGTTTGTTTGCTTGTTGGTTTGTTGGCTTGTTGGTTTGTTGCCTTCTTGGCTTGTTGGTTTGTTGGTTTGTTCGTTTGTTGGTTTGTTGGTTACTTGGTTTATTGGTTTGTTGTTTTTCTGGTTTGTTGGTTTGTTGGTTTCTTCGTTTGTTGGTTTGTTGGTTTGTTGGTTTGTTGGTTTATTCGTTCGTTGGTTTGTTGGTTTGTTGGCTTGTTGGTTTGTTGGTTTGTGGGCTTGTTGTTTTGTTGGTTTGTTGGTTTCTTGGTTTGTTCCATTGTTAGTTTGTTGGCTTGTTGGCTTGTTGGTTTGTTGGTTTGTTGGTTTGTTGGTTTGTCGGTTTGTTGGTTTGTTGGTTTGTTGGTTTGTTGGTTTGTTAGTTTGTTCGTTTGCTTTTTTTTTTGGTTTGTTGGGTTGTTGGTTTGTTCGTTTGTTGGTTTGATGGTTTGTTGGTTTGTTGGTTTGTTGGTTGTTTGGTTTGTTCTTTTTTTGGCTTGTTGGTTTGTTGGTTTGTTGGTTTGTTCGTTTGTTCGTTTGTTGGCTTGTTTGTTTTTTGGCTTCTTGGTTTGTTAGCTTGTTGGTTTGTTGGTTTGTTGGTTTGTTGGTTTGTTCGTTTGTTCGTTTGTTGGTTTATTGGTTTATTGGTTGGTTAGCTTGTTGGTTTGTTGGTTTGTTGGTTACTTGGTTTGTTGGTTTGTTGGCTTGTTGGTTTGTTGGTTTGTTGGTTTTTTGGTTTGTTGGTTTGTTGGTTTGTTAGTTTGTTTGTTTGTGCGTTGTTGGTTTGTTGTTTTGTTGGTTTGTTGGTTTGTTGGTTTGTTGGTTTGTTGGCTTGTTAGTTTGTTGGTTTCTTGGTTTGTTGGTTTGTTACTTCGTTGGTTTGTTGGTTTGTTTGTTTGTTGGTTTGTTCGTTTGTTGGTTTGCTTGTTTATTGGTTTGTTCGTTTGTTGGTTTGTTGGTTACTTGGTTTGTTGGTTTGTTGGTTTGTTGGTTTGTTTGTTTGTTCGTTTGTTGGTTGGTCGGTTTGTTGGCTTGTTGGTTTGTTGGTTTGTTGGCTTGTTGGTTTGTTGGTTTGTTCGTTTGTTGGTTTGTTGGTTTGTTGGTTTTTTGGTTTGTTGGTTTGTTCGTTTGTTCGTTTGTTCGTTTGTTCGTTTGTTGGTTTGTTGGTTTGTTGGCTTTTTGGTTTGTTGGCTTGTTGGTTTGTTGGTTTGTTGGTTTGTTGGTTTGTTGGTTTTTTGGTTTGTTGGTTTGTTGGTTTGTTGGTTTGTTGGTTTGTTGGTTTGTTGGTTTGTTGGTTTGTTTGTTTGTTGGTTTGTTGGTTTGTTGGTTTGTTGGCTTGTTGGTTTGTTAGTTTGCTGGTTTCTTGGTTTGTTGGTTTGTTGGTTTATTGGCTTGTTGGTTTGTTGGTTTGTTGGTTTGGTGGTTTGTTTGTTTGTTGGTTTGTTGTTTGTTGGTTTGTTGGTTTGTTGGTTTGTTGGTTTGTTGGTTTGTTGGTTTGTTGGTTTGTTTGTTTGTTCGTTTGTTCGTTTGTTGGTTAGTTGGTTTGTTGGCTTGTTGGCTTGTTGGTTTGTTGGTTTGTCGGTTTGTTTGTTTGTTCATTTGTTCGTTTGTTGGTTTGTTGATTTGTTGGTTTGTTGGTTTGTTGGTTTGTTGGTTTGTTGGTTTGTTGGTTTGTTGGTTTGTTGGTTTGTTGGTTTGTTGGTTTGTTGGTTTGTTGGGTTGTTGGTTTGTTGGTTTGTTGGTTTGTTGGTTTGTTGGCTTGTTAGTTTGTTAGTTTGTTGGTTTGTTGGTTTCTTGGTTTGTTGGTTTGTTTGTTTGTTGGTTTGTTCGTTTGTTGGTTTGTTCGTTTGTTGGTTTGCTTGTTTGTTGGTTTGTTCGTTTGTTGGTTTGTTGGTTTGTTGGTTTGTTTGTTTATTCGTTTGTTGGTTGGTTGGTTTGTTGGCTTGTTTGTTTATTCGTTTGTTGGTTTGTTGGTTTGTTGGTTTGTTGGTTTGTTGGTTTGTTGGTTTGTTGGTTTGTTGGTTTGTTGGTTTGTTGGTTTGTTGGTTTGTTGGTTTGTTGGTTTGATGGTTTGTTGGTTTGTTGGCTTGTTGGTTTGTTGGTTTGTTGGTTTCTTGTCTGTTGGTTTGTTGGTTTGTTCGTTTGTTGGTTTGTTCGTTTGTTGGTTTGTTTGTTTGTTGGTTTGTTGGTTTGTTGGTTTGTTGGGTTGTTCGTTTGTTGGTTTGTTGGCTTGTTGGTTTGTTGGTTTGTTGGTTTTTTAATTTGTTGGCTTGTTAGTTTGTTGGCTTGTTGGTTTCTTGGTTTGTTGGTTTGTTTGTTTGTTGGTTTGTTTGTTTGTTGGTTTGTTCGTTTGTTGGTTTGCTTGTTTGTTGGTTTGTTCGTTTGTTGGTTTGTTGGTTTGTTGGTTTGTTGGTTTGTTTGTTTATTCGTTTGTTGGTTGGTTGGTTTGTTGGCTTGTTAGTTTGTTGGTTTGTTGGTTTGTTGGTTTTTTTGTTTGTTGGTTTGTTGGTTTGTTGGTTTGTTTGTTTGTTCGTTTGTTGGTTTGTTGGTTTGTTAGTTTGTTGGTTTGATGGTTTGTTGGTTTGTTGGCTTGTTGGTTTGTTGGTTTGTTGAATTGATGGTTTTTTGGTTTGTTGGTTTGTTGGTTTGTTCGTTTGTTGGTTTGTTCGTTTGTTGGTTTGTTGGTTTGTTGGCTTGTTGGTTTGTTGGTTTGTTGGCTTGTTGGTTTGTTGGGTTTTTCGTTTGTTGGTTTGTTGGCTTGTTGGTTTGTTGGTTTGTTGGTTTTTTAATTTGTTGGCTTGTTAGTTTGTTGGCTTGTTGGTTTGTTGGTTTGTTGGTTTGTTGGTTTGTTGGCTTGTTGGTTTGTTTGTTTGTTGGTTTGTTGGTTTGTTGGTTTGTTCGTTTGTTCGTTTGTTTGCTTGTTGGTTTGTTGGCTTGTTGGTTTGTTGCCTTCTTGGCTTGTTGGTTTGTTGGTTTGTTCGTTTGTTGGTTTGTTGGTTACTTGGTTTATTGGTTTGTTGTTTTTTTGGTTTGTTGGTTTGTTGGTTTCTTCGTTTGTTGGTTTGTTGGTTTGTTGGTTTGTTGGTTTATTCGTTCGTTGGTTTGTTGGTTTGTTGGCTTGTTGGTTTGTTGGTTTGTGGGCTTGTTGTTTTGTTGGTTTGTTGGTTTCTTGGTTTGTTCCATTGTTAGTTTGTTGGCTTGTTGGCTTGTTGGTTTGTTGGTTTGTTGGTTTGTTGGTTTGTCGGTTTGTTGGTTTGTTGGTTTGTTGGTTTGTTGGTTTGTTAGTTTGTTCATTTGCTTTTTTTTTTTGGTTTGTTGGGTTGTTGGTTTGTTCGTTTGTTGGTTTGATGGTTTGTTGGTTTGTTGGTTTGTTGGTTGTTTTGTTTGTTCTTTTTTTGGCTTGTTGGTTTGTTGGTTTGTTGGTTTGTTCGTTTGTTCGTTTGTTGGCTTGTTTGTTTTTTGGCTTCTTGGTTTGTTAGCTTGTTGGTTTGTTGGTTTGTTGGTTTGTTGGTTTGTTCGTTTGTTCGTTTGTTGGTTTATTGGTTTATTGGTTGGTTAGCTTGTTGGTTTGTTGGTTTGTTGGTTACTTGGTTTCTTGGTTTGTTGGCTTGTTGGTTTGTTGGTTTGTTGGTTTTTTGGTTTGTTGGTTTGTTGGTTTGTTGGTTTGTTTGTTTGTGCGTTGTTGGTTTGTTATTTTGTTGGTTTGTTGGTTTGTTGGTTTGTTGGTTTGTTGGTTTGTTGGCTTGTTAGTTTGTTGGTTTCTTGGTTTGTTGGTTTGTTGCTTCGTTGGTTTGTTGGTTTGTTTGTTTGTTGGTTTGTTCGTTTGTTGGTTTGCTTGTTTATTGGTTTGTTCGTTTGTTGGTTTGTTGGTTACTTGGTTTGTTGGTTTGTTGGTTTGTTGGTTTGTTGGTTTGTTTGTTTGTTCGTTTGTTGGTTGGTCGGTTTGTTGGCTTGTTGGTTTGTTGGTTTGTTGGCTTGTTGGTTTGTTGGTTTGTTCGTTTGTTGGTTTGTTGGTTTTTTGGTTTGTTGGTTTGTTCGTTTGTTCGTTTGTTCGTTTGTTGGTTTGTTGGTTTGTTGGCTTTTTGGTTTGTTGGCTTGTTGGTTTGTTGGTTTGTTGGTTTGTTGGTTTGTTGGTTTGTTGGTTTGTTGGTTTTTTGGTTTGTTGGTTTGTTGGTTTGTTGGTTTGTTGGTTTGTTGGTTTGTTGGTTTGTTGGTTTGTTTGTTTGTTGGTTTGTTGGTTTGTTGGTTTGTTGGCTTGTTGGTTTGTTAGTTTGCTGGTTTCTTGGTTTGTTGGTTTGTTGGTTTGTTGGTTTATTGGTTTGTTGGTTTGTTGGTTTGTTGGTTTGGTGGTTTGTTTGTTTGTTGGTTTGTTGTTTGTTGGTTTGTTGGTTTGTTGGTTTGTTGGTTTGTTGGTTTGTTGGTTTGTTGGTTTGTTTGTTTGTTTGTTTGTTCGTTTGTTCGTTTGTTGGTTAGTTGGTATGTTGGCTTGTTGGCTTGTTGGTTTGTTGGTTTGTCGGTTTGTTTGTTTGTTCATTTGTTCGTTTGTTGGTTTGTTGATTTGTTGGTTGGTTGGTTTGTTGGTTTGTTGGTTTGTTGGTTTGTTGGTTTGTTGGTTTGTTGGTTTGTTGGTTTGTTGGGTTGTTGGTTTGTTGGTTTGTTGGTTTGTTGGTTTGTTGGTTTGTTGGCTTGTTAGTTTGTTAGTTTGTTGGTTTGTTGGTTTCTTGGTTTGTTGGTTTGTTTGTTTGTTGGTTTGTTCGTTTGTTGGTTTGTTCGTTTGTTGGTTTGCTTGTTTGTTGGTTTGTTCGTTTGTTGGTTTGTTTGTTTGTTGGTTTGTTGGTTTGTTTGTTTATTCGTTTGTTGGTTGGTTGGTTTGTTGGCTTGTTTGTTTATTCTTTTGTTGGTTTGTTGGTTTGTTGGTTTGTTGGTTTGTTGGTTTGTTGGTTTGTTGGTTTGTTGGTTTGTTGGTTTGTTGGTTTGTTGGTTTGTTGGTTTGTTGGTTTGTTGGTTTGATGGTTTGTTGGTTTGTTGGCTTGTTGGTTTGTTGGTTTGTTGGTTTCTTGTTTGTTGGTTTGTTGGTTTGTTGGTTTGTTCGTTTGTTGGTTTGTTGGTTTGTTTGTTTGTTGGTTTGTTGGTTTGTTGGTTTGTTGGGTTGTTCGTTTGTTGGTTTGTTGGCTTGTTGGTTTGTTGGTTTGTTGGTTTTTTAATTTGTTGGCTTGTTAGTTTGTTGGCTTGTTGGTTTCTTGGTTTGTTGGTTTGTTTGTTTGTTGGTTTGTTTGTTTGTTGGTTTGTTCGTTTGTTGGTTTGCTTGTTTGTTGGTTTGTTCGTTTGTTGGTTTGTTGGTTACTTGGTTTGTTGGTTTGTTGGTTTGTTGGTTTGTTTGTTTATTCGTTTGTTGGTTGGTTGGTTTGTTGGCTTGTTAGTTTGTTGGTTTGTTGGTTTGTTGGTTTTTTTGTTTGTTGGTTTGTTGGTTTGTTGGTTTGTTTGTTTGTTCGTTTGTTGGTTTGTTGGTTTGTTGGTTTGTTGGTTTGTTGGTTTGATGGTTTGTTGGTTTGTTGGCTTGTTGGTTTGTTGGTTTGTTGAATTGATGGTTTTTTGGTTTGTTGGTTTGTTGGTTTGTTCGTTTGTTGGTTTGTTCGTTTGTTGGTTTGTTGGTTTGTTGGCTTGTTGGTTTGTTGGTTTGTTGGTTTTTTAATTTGTTGGCTTGTTAGTTTGTTGGCTTGTTGGTTTGTTGGTTTGTTGGTTTGTTGGTTTGTTGGTTTGTTGGTTTGTTTGTTTGTTGGTTTGTTGGTTTGTTGGTTTGTTAGTTTGTTGGTTTGTTGGTTTGTTGGTTTGTTGGTTTGTTGGTTTGTTGGTTTGTTTGTTTGTTGGTTTGTTCGTTTGTTGGCTTGTTGGTTACTTGGTTTGTTGGTTTGTTGGTTTGTTGGTTTGTTTGTTTGTTGGTTTGTTTGTTTGTTGGTTTGTTCGTTTGTTGGTTTGTTGGTTACTTGGTTTGTTGGTTTGTTGGTTTTTTGGCTTGTTGGTTGGTTGGTTTGTTGGTTTGATGGTTTTTTGGTTTAATGGTTTGTTGGTTTGTTGGTTTGTTTGTTTGTTCGGTTTTTTGTTTGTAGGTTTGTTGAATTGTTGGTTTGTTGGTTTGTTGGTTTTTTTGGTTTGTTGGTTTGTTGGTTTGTTGGTTTGTTGGTTTGTTGGTTTGTTGGTTTGTTGGTTTGTTGGTTTGTTGGTTTGTTGGTTTGTTGGCTTGTTAGTTTGTTGGTTTGTTGGTTTCTTGGTTTGTTGGTTTGTTTGTTTGTTGGTTTGTTCGTTTGTTGGTTTGTTCGTTTGTTGGTTTCCTTGTTTGTTGGTTTGTTCGTTTGTTGGTTTGTTGGTTACTTGGTTTGTTGGTTTGTTGGTTTGTTGGTTTGTTTGTTTGTTCGTTTGTTGGTTGGTTGGTTTGTTGGCTTGTTAGTTTGTTGGTTTGTTGGCTTGTTGGTTTGTTGGTTTGTTGGTTTTTTTGTTTGTTGGTTTGTTGGTTTGTTGGTTTGTTTGTTTGTTCGTTTGTTGGTTTGTTGGTTTGTTGGTTTGTTGGTTTGTTGGTTTGTTGGTTTGTTGGTTTGTTGGTTTGTTGGTTTGTTGGTTTGATGGTTTGTTGGTTTGTTGGCTTGTTGGTTTGTTGGTTTGTTGGTTTCTTGTTTGTTGGTTTGTTGGTTTGTTAATTTGTTCGTTTGTTGGTTTGTTCGTTTGTTGGTTTGTTGGTTTGTTGGTTTGTTCGTTTGTTCGTTTGTTGGTTTATTGGTTTATTGGTTGGTTAGCTTGTTGGTTTGTTGGTTACTTGGTTTGTTGGTTTGTTGGCTTGTTGATTTGTTGGTTTGTTGGTTTTTTGGTTTGTTGGTTTGTTGGTTTGTTGGTTTGTTTGTTTGTGCGTTGTTGGTTTGTTGTTTTGTTGGTTTGTTGGTTTGTTGGTTTGTTGGTTTGTTGGCTTGTTAGTTTGTTGGTTTCTTGGTTTGTTGGTTTGTTGCTTCGTTGGTTTGTTGGTTTGTTTGTTTGTTGGTTTGTTCGTTTGTTGGTTTGCTTTTTTATTGGTTTGTTCGTTTGTTGGTTTGTTGGTTACTTGGTTTGTTGGTTTGTTGGTTTGTTGGTTTGTTTGTTTGTTCGTTTGTTGGTTGGTTGGTTTGTTGGCTTGTTGGTTTGTTGGTTTGTTGGCTTGTTGGTTTGTTGGTTTGTTCGTTTGTTGGTTTGTTGGTTTTTTGGTTTGTTGGTTTGTTCGTTTGTTCGTTTGTTCGTTTGTTCGTTTGTTGGTTTGTTGGTTTGTTGGTTTGTTGGCTTTTTGGTTTGTTGGCTTGTTGGTTTGTTGGTTTGTTGGTTTGTTGGTTTGTTGGTTTTTTGGTTTGTTGGTTTGTTGGTTTGTTGGTTTGTTGGTTTGTTGGTTTGTTGGTTTGTTGGGTTGTTTGTTTGTTGGTTTGTTGGTTTGTTGGTTTGTTGGCTTGTTGGTTTGTTAGTTTGCTGGTTTCTTGGTTTGTTGGTTTGTTGGTTTGTTGGTTTATTGGTTTGTTGGTTTGTTGGTTTGTTGGTTTGGTGGTTTGTTTGTTTGTTGGTTTGTTGTTTGTTGGTTTGTTGGTTTGTTGGTTTGTTGGTTTGTTGGTTTGTTGGTTTGTTTGTTTGTTCGTTTGTTCGTTTGTTGGTTTGTTGGTTTGTTGGCTTGTTGGCTTGTTGGTTTGTTGGTTTGTCGGTTTGTTTGTTTGTTCATTTGTTCGTTTGTTGGTTTGTTGATTTGTTGGTTTGTTGGTTTGTTGGTTTGTTGGTTTGTTGGTTTGTTGGTTTGTTGGTTTGTTGGTTTGTTGGTTTGTTGGTTTGTTGGGTTGTTGGTTTGTTGGTTTGTTGGTTTGTTGGTTTGTTGGCTTGTTAGTTTGTTAGTTTGTTGGTTTGTTGGTTTCTTGGTTTGTTGGTTTGTTTGTTTGTTGGTTTGTTCGTTTGTTGGTTTGTTCGTTTGTTGGTTTGCTTGTTTGTTGGTTTGTTCGTTTGTTGGTTTGTTGGTTACTTGGTTTGTTGGTTTGTTGGTTTGTTGGTTTGTTTGTTTATTCGTTTGTTGGTTGGTTGGTTTGTTGGCTTGTTTGTTTATTCGTTTGTTGGTTTGTTGGTTTGTTGGTTTGTTGGTTTGTTGGTTTGTTGGTTTGTTGGTTTGTTGGTTTGTTGGTTTGTTGGTTTGTTGGTTTGTTGGTTTGTTGGTTTGTTGGTTTGTTGGTTTGTTGGTTTGATGGTTTGTTGGTTTGTTGGCTTGTTGGTTTGTTGGTTTGTTGGTTTCTTGTTTGTTGGTTTGTTGGTTTGTTGGTTTGTTCGTTTGTTGGTTTGTTCGTTTGTTGGTTTGTTTGTTTGTTGGTTTGTTGGTTTGTTGGTTTGTTGGGTTGTTCGTTTGTTGGTTTGTTGGCTTGTTGGTTTGTTGGTTTGTTGGTTTTTTAATTTGTTGGCTTGTTAGTTTGTTGGCTTGTTGGTTTCTTGGTTTGTTTGTTTGTTGGTTTGTTCGTTTGTTGGTTTGTTCGTTTGTTGGTTTGCTTGTTTGTTGGTTTGTTCGTTTGTTGGTTTGTTGGTTACTTGGTTTGTTGGTTTGTTGGTTTGTTGGTTTGTTTGTTTATTCGTTTGTTGGTTTGTTTGTTTGTTCGTTTGTTGGTTTGTTGGTTTGTTGGTTTGTTGGTTTGTTGGTTTGATGGTTTGTTGGTTTGTTGGCTTGTTGGTTTGTTGGTTTGTTGAATTGATGGTTTTTTGGTTTGTTGGTTTGTTGGTTTGTTCGTTTGTTGGTTTGTTCGTTTGTTGGTTTGTTGGTTTGTTGGCTTGTTGGTTTGTTGGTTTGTTGGCTTGTTGGTTTGTTGGGTTTTTCGTTTGTTGGTTTGTTGGTTTGTTGGTTTGTTGGTTTGTTGGTTTGTTGGCTTGTTGGTTTGTTGGTTTGTTGGTTTCTTGTTTGTTGGTTTGTTGGTTTGTTGGTTTGTTCGTTTGTTGGTTTGTTCGTTTGTTGGTTTGTTTGTTTGTTGGTTTGTTGGTTTGTTGGTTTGTTGGGTTGTTCGTTTGTTGGTTTGTTGGCTTGTTGGTTTGTTGGTTTGTTGGTTTTTTAATTTGTTGGCTTGTTAGTTTGTTGGCTTGTTCGTTTCTTGGTTTGTTGGTTTGTTTGTTTGTTGGTTTGTTCATTTGTTGGTTTGTTCGTTTGTTGGTTTGCTTGTTTGTTGGTTTGTTCGTTTGTTGGTTTGTTGGTTACTTGGTTTGTTGGTTTGTTGGTTTGTTGGTTTGTTTGTTTATTCGTTTGTTGGTTTGTTTGTTTGTTCGTTTGTTGGTTTCTTCGTTTGTTGGTTTGTTGGTTTGTTGGCTTGTTGGTTTGTTGGTTTGTTGGCTTGTTGGTTTGTTGGGTTTTTCGTTTGTTGGTTTGTTGGCTTGTTGGTTTGTTGGTTTGTTGGTTTTTTAATTTGTTGGCTTGTTAGTTTGTTGGCTTGTTGGCTTGTTAGTTTGTTGGTTTGTTGGTTTGTTGGTTTGTTGGTTTGTTGGTTTGTTGGTTTGTTGGTTTGTTGGTTTGTTGGTTTGTTGGTTTGTTGGTTTGTTGGTTTGTTGGTTTGTTGGCTTGTTAGTTTGTTGGTTTGTTGGTTTCTTGGTTTGTTGGTTTGTTTGTTTGTTGGTTTGTTCGTTTGTTGGTTTGTTCGTTTGTTGGTTTCCTTGTTTGTTGGTTTGTTCGTTTGTTGGTTTGTTGGTTACTTGGTTTGTTGGTTTGTTGGTTTGTTGGTTTGTTTGTTTGTTCGTTTGTTGGTTGGTTGGTTTGTTGGCTTGTTAGTTTGTTGGTTTGTTGGCTTGTTGGTTTGTTGGTTTGTTGGTTTTTTTGTTTGTTGGTTTGTTGGTTTGTTGGTTTGTTTGTTTGTTCGTTTGTTGGTTTGTTGGTTTGTTGGTTTGTTGGTTTGTTGGTTTGTTGGTTTGTTGGTTTGTTGGTTTGTTGGTTTGATGGTTTGTTGGTTTATTGGCTTGTTGGTTTGTTGGTTTGTTGGTTTCTTGTTTGTTGGTTTGTTGGTTTGTTAATTTGTTCGTTTGTTGGTTTGTTCGTTTGTTGGTTTGTTGGTTTGTTGGTTTGTTCGTTTGTTCGTTTGTTGGTTTATTGGTTTATTGGTTGGTTAGCTTGTTGGTTTGTTGGTTACTTGGTTTGTTGGTTTGTTGGCTTGTTGATTTGTTGGTTTGTTGGTTTTTTGGTTTGTTGGTTTGTTGGTTTGTTGGTTTGTTTGTTTGTGCGTTGTTGGTTTGTTGTTTTGTTGGTTTGTTGGTTTGTTGGTTTGTTGGTTTGTTGGTTTGTTGGCTTGTTAGTTTGTTGGTTTCTTGGTTTGTTGGTTTGTTGCTTCGTTGGTTTGTTGGTTTGTTTGTTTGTTGGTTTGTTCGTTTGTTGGTTTGCTTGTTTATTGGTTTGTTCGTTTGTTGGTTTGTTGGTTACTTGGTTTGTTGGTTTGTTGGTTTGTTGGTTTGTTTGTTTGTTCGTTTGTTGGTTGGTTGGTTTGTTGGCTTGTTGGTTTGTTGGTTTGTTGGCTTGTTGGTTTGTTGGTTTGTTCGTTTGTTGGTTTGTTGGTTTTTTGGTTTGTTGGTTTGTTCGTTTGTTCGTTTGTTCGTTTGTTCGTTTGTTCGTTTGTTCGTTTGTTGGTTTGTTGGTTTGTTGGCTTTTTGGTTTGTTGGCTTGTTGGTTTGTTGGTTTGTTGGTTTGTTGGTTTGTTGGTTTTTTGGTTTGTTGGTTTGTTGGTTTGTTGGTTTGTTGGTTTGTTGGTTTGTTGGTTTGTTGGTTTGTTTGTTTGTTGGTTTGTTGGTTTGTTGGTTTGTTGGCTTGTTGGTTTGTTAGTTTGCTGGTTTCTTGGTTTGTTGGTTTGTTGGTTTGTTGGTTTATTGGTTTGTTGGTTTGTTGGTTTGTTGGTTTGGTGGTTTGTTTGTTTGTTGGTTTGTTGTTTGTTGGTTTGTTGGTTTGTTGGTTTGTTGGTTTGTTGGTTTGTTGGTTTGTTTGTTTGTTCGTTTGTTCGTTTGTTGGTTTGTTGGTTTGTTGGCTTGTTGGCTTGTTGGTTTGTTGGTTTGTCGGTTTGTTTGTTTGTTCATTTGTTCGTTTGTTGGTTTGTTGATTTGTTGGTTTGTTGGTTTGTTGGTTTGTTGGTTTGTTGGTTTGTTGGTTTGTTGGTTTGTTGGTTTGTTGGTTTGTTGGTTTGTTGGTTTGTTGGGTTGTTGGTTTGTTGGTTTGTTGGTTTGTTGGTTTGTTGGCTTGTTAGTTTGTTAGTTTGTTGGTTTGTTGGTTTCTTGGTTTGTTGGTTTGTTTGTTTGTTGGTTTGTTCGTTTGTTGGTTTGTTCGTTTGTTGGTTTGCTTGTTTGTTGGTTTGTTCGTTTGTTGGTTTGTTGGTTACTTGGTTTGTTGGTTTGTTGGTTTGTTGGTTTGTTTGTTTATTCGTTTGTTGGTTGGTTGGTTTGTTGGCTTGTTTGTTTATTCGTTTGTTGGTTTGTTGGTTTGTTGGTTTGTTGGTTTGTTGGTTTGTTGGTTTGTTGGTTTGTTGGTTTGTTGGTTTGTTGGTTTGTTGGTTTGTTGGTTTGTTGGTTTGTTGGTTTGTTGGTTTGTTGGTTTGATGGTTTGTTGGTTTGTTGGCTTGTTGGTTTGTTGGTTTGTTGGTTTCTTGTTTGTAGGTTTGTTGGTTTGTTTGTTTGTTCGTTTGTTGGTTTGTTCGTTTGTTGGTTTGTTTGTTTGTTGGTTTGTTGGTTTGTTGGTTTGTTGGGTTGTTCGTTTGTTGGTTTGTTGGCTTGTTGGTTTGTTGGTTTGTTGGTTTTTTAATTTGTTGGCTTGTTAGTTTGTTGGCTTGTTGGTTTCTTGGTTTGTTGGTTTGTTTGTTTGTTGGTTTGTTCGTTTGTTGGTTTGTTCGTTTGTTGGTTTGCTTGTTTGTTGGTTTGTTCGTTTGTTGGTTTGTTGGTTACTTGGTTTGTTGGTTTGTTGGTTTGTTGGTTTGTTTGTTTATTCGTTTGTTGGTTTGTTTGTTTGTTCGTTTGTTGGTTTGTTGGTTTGTTGGTTTGTTGGTTTGTTGGTTTGATGGTTTGTTGGTTTGTTGGCTTGTTGGTTTGTTGGTTTGTTGAATTGATGGTTTTTTGGTTTGTTGGTTTGTTGGTTTGTTCGTTTGTTGGTTTGTTCGTTTGTTGGTTTGTTGGTTTGTTGGCTTGTTGGTTTGTTGGTTTGTTGGCTTGTTGGTTTGTTGGGTTTTTCGTTTGTTGGTTTGTTGGTTTGTTGGTTTGTTGGTTTGTTGGTTTGTTGGTTTGTTGGTTTGATGGTTTGTTGGTTTGTTGGCTTGTTGGTTTGTTGGTTTGTTGGTTTCTTGTTTGTTGGTTTGTTGGTTTGTTGGTTTGTTCGTTTGTTGGTTTGTTCGTTTGTTGGTTTGTTTGTTTGTTGGTTTGTTGGTTTGTTGGTTTGTTGGGTTGTTCGTTTGTTGGTTTGTTGGCTTGTTGGTTTGTTGGTTTGTTGGTTTTTTAATTTGTTGGCTTGTTAGTTTGTTGGCTTGTTCGTTTCTTGGTTTGTTGGTTTGTTTGTTTGTTGGTTTGTTCGTTTGTTGGTTTGTTCGTTTGTTGGTTTGCTTGTTTGTTGGTTTGTTCGTTTGTTGGTTTGTTGGTTACTTGGTTTGTTGGTTTGTTGGTTTGTTGGTTTGTTTGTTTATTCTTTTGTTGGTTTGTTTGTTTGTTCGTTTGTTGGTTTCTTCGTTTGTTGGTTTGTTGGTTTGTTGGCTTGTTGGTTTGTTGGTTTGTTGGCTTGTTGGTTTGTTGGGTTTTTCGTTTGTTGGTTTGTTGGCTTGTTGGTTTGTTGGTTTGTTGGTTTTTTAATTTGTTGGCTTGTTAGTTTGTTGGCTTGTTGGTTTGTTGGTTTGTTGGTTTGTTGGTTTGTTGGTTTGTTGGTTTGTTTGTTTGTTGGTTTGTTGGTTTGTTGGTTTGTTAGTTTGTTGGTTTGTTGGTTTGTTGGTTTGTTGGTTTGTTGGTTTGTTGGTTTGTTGGTTTGTTTGTTTGTTGGTTTGTTCGTTTGTTGGCTTGTTGGTTACTTGGTTTGTTGGTTTGTTGGTTTGTTGGTTTGTTTGTTTGTTGGTTTGTTTGTTTGTTGGTTTGTTCGTTTGTTGTTGGTTTGTTCGTTGGTTTGTTGGTTTGTTGGTTTGTTGGTTTGTTGGTTTGTTGGTTTGATGGTTTGTTGGTTTGTTGGCTTGTTGGTTTGTTGGTTTGTTGGTTTCTTGTTTGTTGGTTTGTTGGTTTGTTGGTTTGTTCGTTTGTTGGTTTGTTCGTTTGTTGGTTTGTTTGTTTGTTGGTTTGTTGGTTTGTTGGTTTGTTGGGTTGTTCGTTTGTTGGTTTGTTGGCTTGTTGGTTTGTTGGTTTGTTGGTTTTTTAATTTGTTGGCTTGTTAGTTTGTTGGCTTGTTGGTTTCTTGGTTTGTTGGTTTGTTTGTTTGTTGGTTTGTTCGTTTGTTGGTTTGTTCGTTTGTTGGTTTGCTTGTTTGTTGGTTTGTTCGTTTGTTGGTTTGTTGGTTACTTGGTTTGTTGGTTTGTTGGTTTGTTGGTTTGTTTGTTTATTCGTTTGTTGGTTTGTTGGTTTGTTGGTTTGTTGGTTTGATGGTTTGTTGGTTTGTTGGCTTGTTGGTTTGTTCGTTTGTTGGTTTGTTGGTTTGTTGGTTTCTTGTTTGTTGGTTTGTTGGTTTGTTGGTTTGTTCGTTTGTTGGTTTGTTCGTTTGTTTGTTTGTTTGTTTGTTGGTTTGTTGGTTTGTTGGTTTGTTGGGTTGTTCGTTTGTTGGTTTGTTGGCTTGTTGGTTTGTTGGTTTGTTGGTTTTTTAATTTGTTGGCTTGTTAGTTTGTTGGCTTGTTGGTTTCTTGGTGTGTTGGTTTGTTTGTTTGTTGGTTTGTTCGTTTGTTGGTTTGTTCGTTTGTTGGTTTGTTGGTTTGTTGGTTTGTTGGTTTGTTTGTTTATTCGTTTTTTGGTTTGTTTGTTTGTTCGTTTGTTGGTTTGTTGGTTTGTTGGTTTGTTGGTTTGTTGGTTTGATGGTTTGTTGGTTTGTTGGCTTGTTGGTTTGTTGGTTTGTTGAATTGATGGTTTTTTGGTTTGTTGGTTTGTTGGTTTGTTCGTTTGCTGGTTTGTTCGTTTGTTGGTTTGTTGATTTGTTGGCTTGTTGGTTTGTTGGTTTGTTGGCTTGTTGGTTTGTTGGGTTTTTCGTTTGTTGGTTTGTTGGCTTGTTGGTTTGTTGGTTTGTTGGTTTTTTAATTTGTTGGCTTGTTAGTTTGTTGGCTTGTTGGTTTGTTGGTTTGTTGGTTTGTTGGTTTGTTGGTTTGTTGGTTTGTTGGTTTGTTTGTTTGTTGGTTTGTTGGTTTGTTGGTTTGTTAGTTTGTTGGTTTGTTGGTTTGTTGGTTTGTTGGTTTGTTGGTTTGTTGGTTTGTTTGTTTGTTGGTTTGTTCGTTTGTTGGCTTGTTGGATACTTGGTTTGTTGGTTTGTTGGTTTGTTGGTTTGTTTGTTTGTTGGTTTGTTTGTTTGTTGGTTTGTTCGTTTGTTGGTTTGTTGGTTACTTGGTTTGTTGGTTTGTTGGTTTTTTGGCTTGTTGGTTGGTTGGTTTTTTGGTTTTTTGGTTTGTTGGTTTTTTGGTTTAATGGTTTGTTGGTTTGTTGGTTTGTTTGTTTGTTCGTTTTTTTGTTTGTTGGTTTGTTGATTTGTTGGTTTGTTGGTTTGTTGGTTTGTTGGTTTGTTGGTTTGTTGGTTTGTTGGTTTGTTGGTTTGTTGGTTTGTTGGTTTGTTGGCTTGTTAGTTTGTTGGTTTGTTGGTTTCCTGGTTTGTTGGTTTGTTTGTTTGTTGGTTTGTTCGTTTGTTGGTTTGTTCGTTTGTTGGTTTCATTGTTTGTTGGTTTGTTCGTTTGTTGGTTTGTTGGTTACTTGGTTTGTTGGTTTGTTGGTTTGTTGGTTTGTTTGTTTGTTCGTTTGTTGGTTGGTTGGTTTGTTGGTTTGTTGGTTTGTTTGTTTGTTCGTTTGTTCGTTTGTTGGTTTGTTGGTTTGTTGGCTTGTTGGCTTGTTGGTTTGTTGGTTTGTCGGTTTGTTTGTTTGTTCGTTTGTTGGTTTGTTGATTTGTTGGTTTGTTGGTTTGTTGGTTTGTTGGTTTGTTGGTTTGTTGGTTTGTTGGTTTGTTGGTTTGTTGGTTTGTTGGTTTGTTGGTTTATTGGTTTGTTGGTTTGTTGGTTTGTTGGTTTGTTGGTTTGTTGGCTTGTTAGTTTGTTGGTTTGTTGGTTTCTTGGTTTGTTGGTTTGCTTGTTTGTTGGTTTGTTCGTTTGTTGGTTTGTTCGTTTGTTGGTTTGCTTGTTTGTTGGTTTGTTCGTTTGTTGGTTTGTTGGTTACTTGGTTTGTTGGTTTGTTGGTTTGTTTATTTATTCGTTTGTTGGTTGGTTGGTTTGTTGGCTTGTTAGTTTGTTGGTTTGTTGGCTTGTTGGTTTGTTTGTTTGTTGGTTTTTTTGTTTGTTGGTTTGTTGGTTTGTTGGTTTGTTTGTTTGTTCGTTTGTTGGTTTGTTGGTTTGTTTGTTTGTTCGTTTGTTGGTTTGTTGGTTTGTTGGTTTGTTGGTTTGTTGGTTTGTTGGTTTGTTGGGTTGTTGGTTTGTTGGTTTGTTGGTTTTTTAATTTGTTGGCTTGTTAGTTTGTTGGCTTGTTGGTTTGTTTGTTTGTTGGTTTGTTCGTTTGTTGGTTTGTTCGTTTGTTGGTTTGCTTGTTTGTTGGTTTGTTCGTTTGTTTGTTTGTTGGTTACTTGGTTTGTTGGTTTGTTGGTTTGTTGGTTTGTTTGTTTATTCGTTTGTTGGTTGGTTGGTTTGTTGGCTTGTTAGTTTGTTGGTTTGTTGGTTTGTTGGTTTTTTTGTTTGTTGGTTTGTTTGTTTGTTGGTTTGTTTGTTTGTTCGTTTGTTGGTTTGTTGGTTTGTTGGTTTGTTGGTTTGTTGGTTTGTTGGTTTGATGGTTTGTTGGTTTGTTGGCTTGTTGGTTTGTTGGTTTGTTGGTTTGATGGTTTTTTGGTTTGTTGGTTTGTTGGTTTGTTCGTTTGTTGGTTTGTTCGTTTGCTGGTTTGTTGGTTTGTTGGCTTGTTGGTTTGTTGGTTTGTTGGCTTGTTGGTTTGTTGGGTTTTTCGTTTGTTGGTTTGTTGGCTTGTTGGTTTGTTGGTTTGTTGGTTTTTTAATTTGTTGGCTTGTTAGTTTGTTGGCTTGTTGGTTTGTTGGTTTGTTGGTTTGTTGGTTTGTTGGTTTGTTGGTTTGTTGGTTTGTTTGTTTGTTGGTTTGTTGGTTTGTTGGTTTGTTAGTTTGTTGGTTTGTTGGTTTGTTGGTTTGTTGGTTTGTTTGTTTGTTGGTTTGTTTGTTTGTTGGTTTGTTCGTTTGTTGGCTTGTTGGTTACTTGGTTTGTTGGTTTGTTGGTTTGTTGGTTTGTTGGTTTATTGGTTTGTTGGTTTGTTGGTTTGTTGGTTTGTTGGTTTGTTGGCTTGTTAGTTTGTTGGTTTGTTGGTTTCTTGGTTTGTTGGTTTGCTTGTTTGTTGGTTTGTTCGTTTGTTGGTTTGTTCGTTTGTTGGTTTGCTTGTTTGTTGGTTTGTTCGTTTGTTGGTTTGTTGGTTACTTGGTTTGTTGGTTTGTTGGTTTGTTGGTTTGTTTATTTATTCGTTTGTTGTTTGGTTGGTTTGTTGGCTTGTTAGTTTGTTGGTTTGTTGGCTTGTTGGTTTGTTGGTTTGTTTGTTTGTTCGTTTGTTGGTTTGTTGGTTTGTTGGTTTGTTGGTTTGTTGGTTTGTTGGTTTGTTGGTTTGTTGGGTTGTTGGTTTGTTGGTTTGTTGGTTTTTTAATTTGTTGGCTTGTTAGTTTGTTGGCTTGTTGGTTTGTTTGTTTGTTGGTTTGTTCGTTTGTTGGTTTGTTCGTTTGTTGGTTTGCTTGTTTGTTGGTTTGTTCGTTTGTTTGTTTGTTGGTTACTTGGTTTGTTGGTTTGTTGGTTTGTTGGTTTGTTTGTTTATTCGTTTGTTGGTTGGTTGGTTTGTTGGCTTGTTAGTTTGTTGGTTTGTTGGTTTGTTGGTTTTTTTGTTTGTTGGTTTGTTTGTTTGTTGGTTTGTTTGTTTGTTCGTTTGTTGGTTTGTTGGTTTGTTGGTTTGTTGGTTTGTTGGTTTGATGGTTTGTTGGTTTGTTGGCTTGTTGGTTTGTTGGTTTGTTGGTTTGATGGTTTTTTGGTTTGTTGGTTTGTTGGTTTGTTCGTTTGTTGGTTTGTTCGTTTGCTGGTTTGTTGGTTTGTTGGCTTGTTGGTTTGTTGGTTTGTTGGCTTGTTGGTTTGTTGGGTTTTTCGTTTGTTGGTTTGTTGGCTTGTTGGTTTGTTGGTTTGTTGGTTTTTTAATTTGTTGGCTTGTTAGTTTGTTGGCTTGTTGGTTTGTTGGTTTGTTGGTTTGTTGGTTTGTTGGTTTGTTGGTTTGTTTGTTTGTTGGTTTGTTGGTTTGTTGGTTTGTTAGTTTGTTGGTTTGTTGGTTTGTTGGTTTGTTGGTTTGTTTGTTTGTTGGTTTGTTTGTTTGTTGGTTTGTTCGTTTGTTGGCTTGTTGGTTACTTGGTTTGTTGGTTTGTTGGTTTGTTGGTTTGTTTGTTTGTTGGTTTGTTTGTTTGTTGGTTTGTTCGTTTGTTGGTTTGTTGGTTACTTGGTTCGTTGGTTTGTTGGTTTTTTGGCTTGTTGGTTGGTTGGTTTGTTGGTTTGTTGGTTTGTTGGTTTTTTGGTTTAATGGTTGTTGGTTTGTTGGTTTGTTTGTTTGTTCGTTTTTTTGTTTGTTGGTTTGTTGATTTGTTGGTTTGTTGGTTTGTTGGTTTGTTGGTTTGTTGGTTTGTTGGTTTGTTGGTTTGTTGGTTTGTTGGTTTGTTGGTTTGTTGGTTTGTTGGTTTGTTGGCTTGTTAGTTTGTTGGTTTGTTGGTTTCTTGGTTTGTTGGTTTGTTTGTTTGTTGGTTTGTTCGTTTGTTGGTTTGTTCGTTTGTTGGTTTCCTTGTTTGTTGGTTTGTTCATTTGTTGGTTTGTTGGTTACTTGGTTTGTTAGTTTGTTGGTTTGTTGGTTTGTTTGTTTGTTCGTTTGTTGGTTGGTTGGTTTCTTGGCTTGTTAGTTTGTTGGTTTGTTGGCTTGTTGGTTTGTTGGTTTGTTGGTTTTTTTGTTTGTTGGTTTGTTGGTTTGTTGGTTTGTTTGTTTGTTCGTTTGTTGGTTTGTTGGTTTGTTGGTTTGTTGGTTTGTTGGTTTGTTGGTTTGTTGGTTTGTTGGTTTGTTGGTTTGATGGTTTGTTGGTTTGTTGGCTTGTTGGTTTGTTGGTTTGTTGGTTTCTTGTTTGTTGGTTTGTTGGTTTGTTAATTTGTTCGTTTGTTGGTTTGTTCGTTTGTTGGTTTGTTTGTTTGTTGGTTTGTTCGTTTGTTGGTTTGTTGGTTTGTTTGCTTGTTCGTTTGTTGGTTTGTTGGTTTGTTTGCTTTTTGGTTTGTTGGTTTGTTGGCTTGTTGGTTTGTTGGGTTGTTCGTTTGTTGGTTTGTTGGCTTGTTGGTTTGTTGGTTTGTTGGTTTTTTAATTTGTTGGCTTGTTAGTTTGTTGGCTTGTTGGCTTGTTGGTTTGTTGGTTTGTTGGTTTGTTGGTTTGTTGGTTTGTTTGTTTGTTGGTTTGTTGGTTTGTTGGTTTGTTGGTTTGTTGGTATGTTGGTTTGTTGGTTTGTTTGTTTGTTGGTTTGTTTGTTTGTTGGTTTGTTCGTTTGTTGGTTTGTTGGTTACTTGGTATGTTGGTTTGTTGGCTTGTTGGTTGGTTGGCTTGTTGGTTTGTTGCTTTGTTGGTTTTTTGGTTTAATGGTTTGTTGGTTTGTTGGTTTGTTTGTTTGTTCGTTTTTTTGTTTGTTGGTTTGTTGATTTGTTGGCTTGTTGGTTTGTTGGTTTGTTGGTTTGTTGGTTTGATGGTTTGTTGGTTTGTTGGCTTGTTAGTTTGTTGGTTTGTTGGTTTAATGGTTTGTTCGTTTGGTCGTTTGTTGGCTTGTTGGTTTGTTGGCTTGTTGGTTTGTTGGCTTGTTGGCTTGTTGGTTTGTTGGTTTGTTCGTTTGTTGGTTTTTTGGTTACTTGGTTTGTTGGTTTGTTGGTTTTTTGGTTTGTTGGCTTGTTGGTTTGTTTGTTTGTTGGTTTTTTTGGTTTGTTCGTTTGGTCGTTTTTTGGTTTGTTGGCTTGTTGGTTTGTTCGTTTGTTGGTTTGATGGTTTGTTCGTTTGTTGGTTTGTTGGTTTGTTGGCTTGTTGGTTTGTTGGCTTGTTGGTTTGTTGGTTTGTTGGTTTGTTTGTTTGTTCGTTTGTTGGTTTATTGGTTTGTTGGCTTGTTGGTTTGTTAGTTTGTTGGTTACTTGGTTTGTTGGTTTGTTGGCTTGTTGGTTTGTTGGTTTGTAGGTTTTTTGGTTTGTTGGTTTGTTGGTTTGTTGGTTTGTTGGTTTGTTTGTTTGTTCGTTTGTTGGTTTGTTGGTTTGTTGGTTTGTTGGTTTGTAGGTTTGTTGGTTTGTTGGTTTGTTGGCTTGTTAGTTTGTTGGTTTGTTGGTTTCTAGGTTTGTTGGTTTGTTGGTTTGTTGGTTTGTTCGTTTGTTGGCTTGTTGGTTTGTTGGCTTGTTGGCTTGTTGGTTTGTTGGTTTGTTGGTTTGATGGTTTTTTGGTTTGTTGGTATGTTGGTTTGTTGGTTTGTTGGTTTGTTGGTTTGTTGGTTTCTTGGTTTGTTCGTTTGTTAGTTTGTTGGCTTGTTGGCTTGTTGGTTTGTTGATTTGTCGGTTTCTTGGTTTGTTGGTTTGTTGGTTTGTTGGTTTGTTAGTTTGTTCGTTTGTTCGTTTTTTTGGTTTTTTGGCTTGTTGGTTTGTTCGTTTGTTGGTTTGATGGTTTGTTGGTTTGTTGGTTTATTGGTTTGTTAGTTTGTTCGTTTGTTGGTTTGTTGGTTTGTTGGTTTGTTGGTTTGTTCGTATGTTCGTTTGTTGGCTTGTTGGCTTGTTGGCTTGTTGGTTTGTTGGCTTGTTGGTTTGTTGGTTTGTTGGTTTGTTCGTTTGTTCGTTTGTTCGTTTGTTGGTTTATTGGTTGGTTGGCTTGTTGGTTTGTTGGTTTGTTGGTTACTTGGTTTATTGGTTTGTTGGCTTGTTGGTTTGTTGGTTTGTTGGTTTTTTTGTTTGTTGGTTTGTTGGTTTGTTTGTTTGTTTATTTGTGCGTTTGTTGGTTTGTTGGTTTGTTGGTTTGTTGGTTTGTTGGTTTGTTGGTTTGTTGGTTTGTTGGTTTGTTGGTTTGTTGGTTTGTTGGTTTGTTGGTTTGTTAGCTTGTTAGTTTGTTGGTTTGTTGGTTTCTTGGTTTGTTGGTTTGTTGGTTTGTTCGTTTGTTGGTTTGTTCGTTTGTTGGTTTGTTGGTTTGTTGGTTTGTTGGTTTGTTGGCTTGTTGGTTTGTTGGTTTGTTGGTTTGTTGGTTTGTTGGTTTATTGGTTTGTTGGTTTGTTGGTTTGTTGGTTTGTTGGTTTGTTTGTTTGTTGGTTTGTTGGTTTGTTGGCTTGTTGGTTTGTTAGTTTGTTGGTTTCTTGGTTTCTTGGTTTGTTGGTTTGTTGGTTTATTGGTTTCTTGGTTTGTTGGTTTGTTGGTTTGGTGGTTTGTTTGTTTGTTGGTTTGTTGTTTATTGGTTTGTCGGTTTGTTGGTTTGTTGGTTTGTTGGTTTGTTGGTTTGTTTGTTTGTTCGTTTGTTCGCTTGTTGGTTTGTTGGTTTGTTGGCTTGTTGGTTTGTTGGTTTGTTGGTTTGTTTGTTTGTTCGTTTGTTCGTTTGTGGGTTTGTTGGTTTGTTGGTTTGTTCGTTTGTTGGTTTGTTCGTTTGTTCGTTTGTTGGTTTGTTGGTTTGTTGGTTTGTTGGTTTGTTGGTTTGTTGGTTTGTTGATTTGTTGGTTTGTTGGTTTGTTGGTTTGTTGGTTTGTTGGTTTGTTGGTTTGTTGGTTTGTTGGTTTGTTGGTTTGTTGGTTTGTTGGTTTTTTGGTTTATTGGCTTGTTGTTTTGTTGGTTTGCTGGTTTGTTGGTTTTATGGTTTTTTGGTTTGTTGGTATGTTGGTTTGTTGGTTTGTTGGTTTGTTGATTTGTTGGTTTGTTGGCTTGTTGGTTTGTTGGTTTGTTGGTTTGTTGGTTTGTTCGTTTGTTCGTTTGTTCGTTTGTTGGTTTATTGGTTGGTTGGCTTGTTGGTTTGTTGGTTTTTTTGGTTTGTTCGTTTGGTCGTTTTTTGGTTTGTTGGCTTGTTGGTTTGTTCGTTTGTTGGTTTGATGGTTTGTTCGTTTGTTGGTTTGTTGGTTTGTTGGCTTGTTGGTTTGTTGGCTTGTTGGTTTGTTGGTTTGTTGGTTTGTTTGTTTGTTCGTTTGTTGGTTTATTGGTTTGTTGGCTTGTTGGTTTGTTGGTTTGTTGGTTACTTGGTTTGTTGGTTTGTTGGCTTGTTGGTTTGTTGGTTTGTAGGTTTTTTTGTTTGTTGGTTTGTTGGTTTGTTGGTTTGTTGGTTTGTTTGTTTGTTCGTTTGTTGGTTTGTTGGTTTGTTGGTTTGTTGGTTTGTAGGTTTGTTCGTTTGTTGGCTTGTTGGTTTGTTGGTTTGTTGGTTTTTTGGTTTATTGGCTTGTTGGTTTGTTGGTTTGTTGGTTTGTTGGTTTGATGGTTTTTTGGTTTGTTGATTTGTCGGTTTCGTGGTTTGTTGGTTTGTTGGTTTGTTGGTTTGTTAATTTGTTCGTTTGTTCGTTTTTTGGTTTTTTGGCTTGTTGGTTTGTTCGTTTGTTGGTTTGATGGTTTGTTGGTTTGTTGGTTTATTGGTTAGTTAGTTTGTTCGTTTGTTGGTTTGTTGGTTTGTTGGTTTGTTGGTTTGTTCGTATGTTCGTTTGTTGGCTTGTTGGCTTGTTGGCTTGTTGGTTTGTTTGCTTGTTGGTTTGTTGGTTTGTTGGTTTGTTCGTTTGTTCGTTTGTTCGTTTGTTGGTTTATTGGTTGGTTGGCTTGTTGGTTTGTTGGTTTGTTGGTTACTTGGTTTGTTGGTTTGTTGGCTTGTTGGTTTGTTGGTTTGTTGGTTTTTTTGTTTGTTGGTTTGTTGGTTTGTTTGTTTGTTTATTTGTGCGTTTGTTGGTTTGTTGGTTTGTTGGTTTGTTGGTTTGTTGGTTTGTTGGTTTGTTGGTTTGTTGGTTTGTTGGTTTGTTGGCTTGTTAGTTTGTTGGTTTGTTGGTTTCTTGGTTTGTTGGTTTGTTGGTTTGTTCGTTTGTTGGTTTGTTCGTTTGTTGGTTTGTTGGTTTGTTGGTTTGTTGGTTTGTTGGTTTGTTGGTTTGTTGGTTTGTTGGCTTGTTAGTTTGTTGGTTTGTTGGTTTCTTGGTTTGTTGGTTTGTTGGTTTGTTCGTTTGTTGGTTTGTTCGTTTGTTGGTTTGTTGGTTTGTTGGTTTGTTGGCTTGTTGGTTTGTTGGTTTGTTGGTTTGTTGGTTTGTTGGTTTATTGGTTTGTTGTTTGTTGTTTGTTGGTTTGTTGGTTTGTTTGTTTGTTTGTTGGTTTGTTGGTTTGTTGGCTTGTTGGTTTGTTAGTTTGTTGGTTTCTTGGTTTGTTGGTTTGTTGGTTTGTTGGTTTATTGGTTTCTTGGTTTGTTGGTTTGTTGGTTTGGTGGTTTGTTTGTTTGTTGGTTTGTTGTTTGTTGGTTTTGGTTGTTGTTTGTTGGTTTGTTGGTTTGTTGGTTGTTGGTTGTTTGTTGTTCGTTTGTTCGCTTTTTGGTTTGTTGGTTTGTTGGCTTGTTGGTTTGTTGGTTTGTTGGTTTGTTTGTTTATTCGTTTGTTCGTTTGTTGGTTTGTTGGTTTGTTGGTTTGTTCGTTTGTTGGTTTGTTCGTTTGTTCGTTTGTTGGTTTGTTGGTTTGTTGGTTTGTTGGTTTGTTGGTTTGTTGGTTTGTTGATTTGTTGGTTTGTTGGTTTGTTGGTTTGTTGGTTTGTTGGTTTGTTGGTTTGTTGGTTTGTTGGTTTGTTGGTTTGTTGGTTTGTTGGTTTGTTGGTTTTTTGGTTTATTGGCTTGTTGGTTTGTTGGTTTGTTGGTTTGTTGGTTTGATGGTTTGTTTGTTTGGTATGTTGGTATGTTGGTTTGTTGGTTTGTTGATTTGTTGGTTTGTTGGTTTGTTGGTTTGTTGGTTTGTTGGTTTGGTTGGTTTGTTGGTTTGTTGGTTTGTTGGTTTGTTGGTTTGTTGGTTTCTTGTGTTCGTTTGTTAGTTTGTTTGGCTTTGCTTGGCTGTGGTTTGTTGGTTTGTTGATTTGTTGATTTGTCGGTTTCTGTTTGGTTTGTTGGTTTGTTGTTGTTAGTTTGTTCGTTTGTTCGTTTGTTCGTTTGTTGGTTTGTTGGTTTGTTGGTTTGTTGGTTTGTTGGTTTGTTGGTTTGTTGGTTTGTTGGTTAGTTAGTTTGTTCGGTTTGTTAGTTTGTTCGTTTGTTGGTTTGTTGGTTTGTTGGTTTGTTCGTATGTTCGTTTGTTGGCTTGTTGGTTTGTTGGCTTGTGGTTTGTTGGCTTGTTGGTTTGTTGGTTTGTTGGTTTGTTCGTCTGTTCGTTTGTTGGTTTATTGGTTGGTTGGCTTGTTGGTTTGTTTGTTTGATGGTTACTTGGTTTGTTGGTTTGTTGGCTTGTTGGTTTGTTGGTTTGTTGGTTTTTTTGTTTGTTGGTTTGTTGGTTTGCTTGTTTGTTTGTTTGTGCGTTTGCTGGTTTGTTGGTTTGTTGGTTTGTTGGTTTGTTGGTTTGTTGGTTTTTTGGTTTGTTGGTTTGTTGGTTTGTTGGCTTGTTAGTTTGTTGGTTTGTTGGTTTCTTGGTTTGTTGGTTTGTTGGTTTGTTGGTTTGTTCGTTTGTTGGTTTGTTCGTTTGTTGGTTTGTTGGTTTGTTGGTTTGTTGGCTTGTTGGTTTGTTGGTTTGTTGGTTTGTTGGTTTGTTGGTTTATTGATTTGTTGGTTTGTTGGTTTGTTGGTTTGTTGGTTTGTTTTGTTTGTTGGTTTGTTGGTTTGTTGGCTTGTTGGTTTGTTAGTTTGTTGGTTTCTTGGTTTGTTGGTTTGTTGGTTTGTTGGTTTATTGGTTTCTTGGTTTGTTGGTTTGTTGGTTTGGTGGTTTGTTTGTTTGTTGGTTTGTTGCTTGTTGGTTTGTTGGTTTGTTGGTTTGTTGGTTTGTTGGTTTGTTGGTTTCTTTGTTTGTTCGTTTGTTCGTTTGTTGGTTTGTTGGTTTGTTGGCTTGTTGGTTTGTTGGTTTGTTTGTTTGTTGGTTTGTTTGTTTGTTCGTTTGTTCGTTTGGTGGTTTGTTGGTTTGTTGGTTTGTTCGTTTGTTGGTTTGTTCGTTTGTTCGTTTGTTCGTTTGTTGGTTTGTTGGTTTGTTGGTTTGTTGGTTTGTTGGTTTGTTGGTTTGTTGGTTTGTTGGTTTGTTGGTTTGTTGGTTTGTTGGTTTGTTGGTTTGTTGGTTTGTTGGTTTGTTGGTTTGTTGGTTTGTTGGTTTGTTGGTTTGTTCGTTTGTTGGTTCGTTGGTTTGCTTGTTTGTTGGTTTGTTCGTTTGTTGGTTTGTTGGTTACTTGGTTTGTTGGTTTGTTGGTTTGTTGGTTTGTTTGTTTGTTCGTTTGTTGGTTGGTTGGTTTGTTGGCTTGTTGGGTTTGTTGGTTTGTTGGCTTGTTGGTTTGTTGGTTTATGGGTTTTTTTTTGTTTGTTGGTTTGTTGGTTTGTTTATTTGTTCGTTTGTTGGTTTGTTGGTTTGTTGGTTTGTTGGTTTGTTGGTTTGTTGGTTTGTTGGTTTGTTGGTTTGATGGTTTGTTGGTTTGTTGGCTTGTTGGTTTGTTGGTTTGTTAGCTTCTTGTTTGTTGGTTTGTTGGTTTGTTCGTTTGTTGGTTTGTTCGTTTGTTGGTTTGTTTGTTTGTTGGTTTGTTCGTTTGTTGGTTTGTTGGTTTGTTGGTTTGTTCGTTTGTTCGTTTGTTGGCTTGTTGGTTTGTTGGCTTGTTGGTTTGTGGCTTGTTGGTTTGTTGGTTTGTTGGTTTGTTCGTTTGTTCGTTTGTTGGTTTATTGGTTGGTTGGCTTGTTGGTTTGTTGGTTTGTTGGTTACTTGGTTTGTTGGTTTGTTGGCTTGTTGGTTTGTAGGTTTGTTGGTTTTTTGGTTTGTTGGTTTGTTGGTTTGTTTGTTTGTTTGTTCGTGCGTTTGTTGGTTTGTTGGTTTGTTGGTTTGTTGGTTTGTTGGTTTGTTGGTTTGTTGGTTTGTTGGTTTGTTGGTTTGTTGGTTTGTTGGGTTGTTTGTTTGTTGGTTTGTTGGTTTGTTGGCTTGTTGGTTTGTTAGTTTGTTGGTTTCTTGGTTTGTTGGTTTGTTGGTTTGTTGGTTTATAGGTTTCTGGTTTGTTGGTTTGTTGGTTTGGTGGTTTGTTTGTTTGTTGGTTTGTTGTTTGTTGGTTTGTTGGTTTGTTGGTTTGTTAGTTTGTTGGTTTGTTGGTTTGTTTGTTTGTTCGTTTGTTCGTTTGTTGGTTTGTTGGTTTGTTGGCTTGTTGGTTTTTTGGTTTGTTGGTTTGTTTGTTTGTTCGTTTGTTCGTTTGTTCGTTTGTTCGTTTGTTCGTTTGTTCGTTTGTTCGTTTGTTCGTTTGTTCGTTTGTTCGTTTGTTCGTTTGTTCGTTTGTTCGTTTGTTCGTTTGTTGGTTTGTTTGTTTGTTCGTGTGCCGGTTTGTTGGTTCGTTGGTTTGTTGGTTTGTTGGTTTGTTCGTTTGTTGGTTTGTTCGTTTGTTCGTTTGTTCTGTTGTTGGTTTGTTGGTTTGTTGGTTTGTTCTTGTGCTGGTTTGTTGGTTTGTTGGTTTGTTGGTTTGTTGGTTTATTGGTTTGTTCGTTTGTTGGTTTGTTGGTTTGTTCGTTTGTTCGTTTGTTGGTTTGTTGGTTTGTTGGTTTGTTGGTTTGTTGGTTTGTTGGCTTGTTGGTTTGTTAGTTTGTTGGTTTATTGGTTTCTTGGTTTGTTGGTTTGTTGGTTTGTTGGTTTGTTGGTTTGTTCGTTTGTTGACTTGTTGGCTTGTTGGTTTGTTGGCTTGTTGGTTGGTTGGTTTGTTGGTTTGTTGGTTTGTTGGTTTTTTGGTTTATTGGTTTGTTGGTTTGTTGGTTTTTTTGTTTGTTCGTTTTTTTGTTTGTTGGTTTGTTGATTTGTTGGCTTGTTGGTTTGTTGGTTTGTTGGTTTGTTGGTTTGTTGGTTTGTTGGTTTGTTGGTTTGTTGGTTTGTTGGTTTGTTGGTTTGTTCGTTTGTTGGCTTGTTGGTTTGTTGGTTTGTTGGTTTGTTCGTTTGTTCGTTTGTTGGCTTGTTGGTTTGTTGGCTTGTTGGTTTGTAGGCTTGTTGGTTTGTTGGTTTGTTGGTTTAATGGTTTGTTCGTTTGGTCGTTTGTTGGCTTGTTGGTTTGTTGGCTTGTTGGTTTGTTGGCTTGTTGGCTTGTTGGCTTGTTGGTTTGTTGGTTTGTTCGTTTGTTGGTTTGTTGGTTACTTGGTTTGTTGGTTTGTTGGTTTTTTGGTTTGTTGGCTTGTTTGTTTGTTTGTTTGTTGGTTTTTTTGGTTTGTCCGTTTGTTCGTTTTTTGGTTTGTTAGCTTGTTGGTTTGTTCGTTTGTTGGTTTGATGGTTTGTTGGTTTGTTGGTTTGTTGGTTTGTTGGTTTGTTCGTTTGTTGGCTTGTTGGTTTGTTGGTTTGTTGGTTTGTTCGTTTGTTCGTTTGTTGGCTTGTTGGTTTGTTGGCTTGTTGGTTTGTTGGCTTGTTGGTTTGTTGGTTTGTTGGTTTTTTCGTTTGTTCGTTTGTTGGTTTATTGGTTTGTTGGTTTGTTGGTTTGTTAGTTACTTGGTTTGTTGGTTTGTTGGCTTGTTGGTTTGTTGGTTTGTTGGGTTGTTGGTTTGTTGGTTTGTTGGTTTGTTTGTTTGTTCGTTTGTTGGTTTGTTGGTTTGTTGGTTTGTTGGTTTGTTGGTTTGTTGGTTTGTTGGCTAGTTAGTTTGTTGGTTTATTGGTCTCTTGGTTTGTTGGTTTGTTGGTTTATTGGTTTGTTCGTTTTTTGGCTTGTTGGTTTGTTGGCTTGTTGGCTTGTTTGTTTGTTCGTTTGTTGGTTTTTTGGTTTATTGGCTTGTTGGTTTGTTGGTTTGTTGGTTTGTTGGTTTGATGGTTTCTTGATTTGTTGATATGTTGGTTTGTTGGTTTGTTCGTTTGTTGGCTTGTTGGTTTGTGGGCTTGTTGGCTTGTTCGTTTGTTGGTTTGTTGGTTTGTTCGTTTGTTGGTTTTTTGTTTGTTGGTTTTTTATTTTGTTGGTTTGGTGGCTTGTTGGTTTGTTGGTTTGTTGGTTTAATGATTTGTTCGTTTGGTCGTTTGTTGGCTTGTTGGTTTGTTGACTTGTTGGTTTGTTGGCTTGTTGGCTTGTTGGTTTGTTGGTTTCTTGTTTGTTGGTTTGTTGGTTTGTTGGTTTGTTCGTTTGTTGGTTTGTTCGTTTGTTGGTTTGTTTGTTTGTTGGTTTGTTTGTTTGTTGGTTTTTTGGTTTGTTGGTTTGGTGGCTTGTTGGTTTGTTGGTTTGTTGGTTTAATGGTTTGTTCTTTTGGTCGTTTGTTGGCTTGTTGGTTTGTTGGTTTGTTGGCTTGTTGGTTTCTTGGTTTGTTGGTTTGTTGGTTTGTTGGTTTGTTCGTTTGTTGGTTTGTTCGTTTGTTGGTTTGTTGGTTTGTTGGCTTGTTGGTTTGTTGGTTTGTTGGTTTGTTGGTTTGTTGGTTTATTGGTTTGTTGGTTTGTTGGTTTGTTGGTTTGTTGGTTTGTTTGTTTGTTGGTTTGTTGGTTTGTTGGCTTGTTGGTTTGTTAGTTTGTTGGTTTCTTGGTTTGTTGGTTTGTTGGTTTGTTGGTTTATTGGTTTCTTGGTTTGTTGGTTTGTTGGTTTGGTGGTTTGTTTGTTTGTTGGTTTGTTGCTTGTTGGTTTGTTGGTTTGTTGGTTTGTTGGTTTGTTGGTTTGTTGGTTTCTTTGTTTGTTCGTTTGTTCGTTTGTTGGTTTGTTGGTTTGTTGGCTTGTTGGTTTGTTGGTTTGTTGGTTTGTTGGTTTGTTTGTTTGTTCGTTTGTTCGTTTGGTGGTTTGTTGGTTTGTTGGTTTGTTCGTTTGTTGCTTGTTGGTTTGTTGGTTTGTTGGTTTGTTGGTTTGTTGGTTTGTTGGTTTCTTTGTTTGTTCGTTTGTTCGTTTGTTGGTTTGTTGGTTTGTTGGCTTGTTGGTTTATTGGTTTGTTGGTTTGTTGGTTTGTTGGTTTGTTGGTTTGTTTGTTTGTTGGTTTGTTGGTTTGTTGGCTTGTTGGTTTGTTAGTTTGTTGGTTTCTTGGTTTGTTGGTTTGTTGGTTTGTTGGTTTATTGGTTTCTTGGTTTGTTGGTTTGTTGGTTTGGTGGTTTGTTTGTTTGTTGGTTTGTTGCTTGTTGGTTTGTTGGTTTGTTGGTTTGTTGGTTTGTTGGTTTGTTGGTTTCTTTGTTTGTTCGTTTGTTCGTTTGTTGGTTTGTTGGTTTGTTGGCTTGTTGGTTTGTTGGTTTGTTTGTTTGTTGGTTTGTTTGTTTGTTCGTTTGTTCGTTTGGTGGTTTGTTGGTTTGTTGGTTTGTTCGTTTGTTGGTTTGTTCGTTTGTTCGTTTGTTCGTTTGTTGGTTTGTTGGTTTGTTGGTTTGTTAGTTTGTTGGTTTGTTGGTTTGTTGGTTTGTTGGTTTGTTGGTTTGTTGGTTTGTTGGTTTGTTGGTTTGTTGGTTTGTTGGTTTGTTGGTTTGTTGGTTTGTTGGTTTGTTGGTTTGTTGGTTTGTTGGTTTGTTCGTTTGTTGGTTCGTTGGTTTGCTTGTTTGTTGGTTTGTTCGTTTGTTGGTTTGTTGGTTACTTGGTTTGTTGGTTTGTTGGTTTGTTGGTTTGTTTGTTTGTTCGTTTGTTGGTTGGTTGGTTTGTTGGCTTGTTGGTTTGTTGGTTTGTTTGCTTGTTGGTTTGTTGGTTTATGGGTTTTTTTGTTTGTTGGTTTGTTGGTTTGTTTATTTGTTCGTTTGTTGGTTTGTTGGTTTGTTGGTTTGTTGGTTTGTTGGTTTGTTGGTTTGTTGGTTTGTTGGTTTGATGGTTTGTTGGTTTGTTGGCTTGTTGGTTTGTTGGTTTGTTGGCTTCTTGTTTGTTGGTTTGTTGGTTTGTTCGTTTGTTGGTTTGTTCGTTTGTTGGTTTGTTTGTTTGTTGGTTTGTTCGTTTGTTGGTTTGTTGGTTTGTTGGTTTGTTCGTTTGTTCGTTTGTTGGCTTGTTGGTTTGTTGGCTTGTTGGTTTGTGGCTTGTTGGTTTGTTGGTTTGTTGGTTTGTTCGTTTGTTCGTTTGTTGGTTTATTGGTTGGTTGGCTTGTTGGTTTGTTGGTTTGTTGGTTACTTGGTTTGTTGGTTTGTTGGCTTGTTGGTTTGTTGGTTTGTTGGTTTTTTGGTTTGTTGGTTTGTTGGTTTGTTTGTTTGTTTGTTCGTGCGTTTGTTGGTTTGTTGGTTTGTTGGTTTGTTGGTTTGTTGGTTTGTTGGTTTGTTGGTTTGTTGGTTTGTTGGTTTGTTGGTTTGTTGGGTTGTTTGTTTGTTGGTTTGTTGGTTTGTTGGCTTGTTGGTTTGTTAGTTTGTTGGTTTCTTGGTTTGTTGGTTTGTTGGTTTGTTGGTTTATAGGTTTCTGGTTTGTTGGTTTGTTGGTTTGGTGGTTTGTTTGTTTGTTGGTTTGTTGTTTGTTGGTTTGTTGGTTTGTTGGTTTGTTAGTTTGTTGGTTTGTTGGTTTGTTTGTTTGTTCGTTTGTTCGTTTGTTGGTTTGTTGGTTTGTTGGCTTGTTGGTTTTTTGGTTTGTTGGTTTGTTTGTTTGTTCGTTTGTTCGTTTGTTCGTTTGTTCGTTTGTTCGTTTGTTCGTTTGTTCGTTTGTTCGTTTGTTCGTTTGTTCGTTTGTTCGTTTGTTCGTTTGTTCGTTTGTTCGTTTGTTGGTTTGTTTGTTTGTTCGTGTGCCGGTTTGTTGGTTCGTTGGTTTGTTGGTTTGTTGGTTTGTTCGTTTGTTGGTTTGTTCGTTTGTTCGTTTGTTCTGTTGTTGGTTTGTTGGTTTGTTGGTTTGTTCTTGTGCTGGTTTGTTCGTTTGTTGGTTTGTTGGTTTGTTGGTTTATTGGTTTGTTCGTTTGTTGGTTTGTTGGTTTGTTCGTTTGTTCGTTTGTTCGTTTGTTGGTTTGTTGGTTTGTTGGTTTGTTGGTTTGTTGGTTTGTTGGCTTGTTGGTTTGTTAGTTTGTTGGTTTATTGGTTTCTTGGTTTGTTGGTTTGTTGGTTTGTTGGTTTGTTCGTTTGTTGACTTGTTGGCTTGTTGGTTTGTTGGCTTGTTGGTTGGTTGGTTTGTTGGTTTGTTGGTTTGTTGGTTTTTTGGTTTATTGGTTTGTTGGTTTGTTGGTTTTTTTGTTTGTTCGTTTTTTTGTTTGTTGGTTTGTTGATTTGTTGGCTTGTTGGTTTGTTGGTTTGTTGGTTTGTTGGTTTGTTGGTTTGTTGGTTTGTTGGTTTGTTGGTTTGTTGGTTTGTTGGTTTGTTCGTTTGTTGGCTTGTTGGTTTGTTGGTTTGTTGGTTTGTTCGTTTGTTCGTTTGTTGGCTTGTTGGTTTGTTGGCTTGTTGGTTTGTAGGCTTGTTGGTTTGTTGGTTTGTTGGTTTAATGGTTTGTTCGTTTGGTCGTTTGTTGGCTTGTTGGTTTGTTGGCTTGTTGGTTTGTTGGCTTGTTGGCTTGTTGGCTTGTTGGTTTGTTGGTTTGTTCGTTTGTTGGTTTGTTGGTTACTTGGTTTGTTGGTTTGTTGGTTTTTTGGTTTGTTGGCTTGTTTGTTTGTTTGTTTGTTGGTTTTTTTGGTTTGTCCGTTTGTTCGTTTTTTGGTTTGTTAGCTTGTTGGTTTGTTCGTTTGTTGGTTTGATGGTTTGTTGGTTTGTTGGTTTGTTGGTTTGTTGGTTTGTTGGTTTGTTCGTTTGTTGGCTTGTTGGTTTGTTGGTTTGTTGGTTTGTTCGTTTGTTCGTTTGTTGGCTTGTTGGTTTGTTGGCTTGTTGGTTTGTTGGCTTGTTGGTTTGTTGGTTTGTTGGTTTTTTCGTTTGTTCGTTTGTTGGTTTATTGGTTTGTTGGTTTGTTGGTTTGTTAGTTACTTGGTTTGTTGGTTTGTTGGCTTGTTGGTTTGTTGGTTTGTTGGGTTGTTGGTTTGTTGGTTTGTTGGTTTGTTTGTTTGTTCGTTTGTTGGTTTGTTGGTTTGTTGGTTTGTTGGTTTGTTGGTTTGTTGGTTTGTTGGCTAGTTAGTTTGTTGGTTTATTGGTCTCTTGGTTTGTTGGTTTGTTGGTTTATTGGTTTGTTCGTTTTTTGGCTTGTTGGTTTGTTGGCTTGTTGGCTTGTTTGTTTGTTCGTTTGTTGGTTTTTTGGTTTATTGGCTTGTTGGTTTGTTGGTTTGTTGGTTTGTTGGTTTGATGGTTTCTTGATTTGTTGGTATGTTGGTTTGTTGGTTTGTTCGTTTGTTGGCTTGTTGGTTTGTGGGCTTGTTGGCTTGTTCGTTTGTTGGTTTGTTGGTTTGTTCGTTTGTTGGTTTTTTGTTTGTTGGTTTTTTGGTTTGTTGGTTTGGTGGCTTGTTGGTTTGTTGGTTTGTTGGTTTAATGATTTGTTCGTTTGGTCGTTTGTTGGCTTGTTGGTTTGTTGACTTGTTGGTTTGTTGGCTTGTTGGCTTGTTGGTTTGTTGGTTTCTTGTTTGTTGGTTTGTTGGTTTGTTGGTTTGTTCGTTTGTTGGTTTGTTCGTTTGTTGGTTTGTTTGTTTGTTGGTTTGTTTGTTTGTTGGTTTTTTGGTTTGTTGGTTTGGTGGCTTGTTGGTTTGTTGGTTTGTTGGTTTAATGGTTTGTTCTTTTGGTCGTTTGTTGGCTTGTTGGTTTGTTGGTTTGTTGGCTTGTTGGTTTCTTGGTTTGTTGGTTTGTTGGTTTGTTGGTTTGTTCGTTTGTTGGTTTGTTCGTTTGTTGGTTTGTTGGTTTGTTGGTTTGTTGGCTTGTTGGTTTGTTGGTTTGTTGGTTTGTTGGTTTGTTGGTTTATTGGTTTGTTGGTTTGTTGGTTTGTTGGTTTGTTGGTTTGTTTGTTTGTTGGTTTGTTGGTTTGTTGGCTTGTTGGTTTGTTAGTTTGTTGGTTTCTTGGTTTGTTGGTTTGTTGCTTTGTTGGTTTATTGGTTTCTTGGTTTGTTGGTTTGTTGGTTTGGTGGTTTGTTTGTTTGTTGGTTTGTTGCTTGTTGGTTTGTTGGTTTGTTGGTTTGTTGGTTTGTTGGTTTGTTGGTTTCTTTGTTTGTTCGTTTGTTCGTTTGTTGGTTTGTTGGTTTGTTGGCTTGTTGGTTTGTTGGTTTGTTGGTTTGTTGGTTTGTTGGTTTGTTTGTTTGTTCGTTTGTTCGTTTGGTGGTTTGTTGGTTTGTTGGTTTGTTCGTTTGTTGGTTTGTTCGTTTGTTCGTTTGTTGGCTTGTTTGTTTGTTGGTTTGTTGGTTTGTTGGTTTGTTGGTTTGTTGGTTTGTTGGTTTGTTGGTTTGTTGGTTTGTTGGTTTGTTGGTTTGTTGGTTTGTTGGTTTGTTGGTTTGTTGGTTTGTTGGTTTGTTGGTTTGTTGGTTTGTTGGTTTGTTCGTTTGTTGGTTCATTGGTTTGCTTGTTTGTTGGTTTGTTCGTTTGTTGGTTTGTTGGTTACTTGGTTTGTTGGTTTGTTGGTTTGTTGGTTTGTTTGTTTGTTCGTTTGTTGGTTGGTTGGTTTGTTGGCTTGTTGGTTTGTTGGTTTGTTGGCTTGTTGGTTTGTTGGTTTATGGGTTTTTTTGTTTGTTGGTTTGTTGGTTTGTTTATTTGTTCGTTTGTTGGTTTGTTGGTTTGTTGGTTTGTTGGTTTGTTGGTTTGTTGGTTTGTTGGTTTGTTGGTTTGATGGTTTGTTGGTTTGTTGGCTTGTTGGTTTGTTGGTTTGTTGGCTTCTTGTTTGTTGGTTTGTTGGTTTGTTCGTTTGTTGGTTTGTTCGTTTGTTGGTTTGTTTGTTTGTTGGTTTGTTCGTTTGTTGGTTTGTTGGTTTGTTGGTTTGTTCGTTTGTTCGTTTGTTGGCTTGTTGGTTTGTTGGCTTGTTGGTTTGTGGCTTGTTGGTTTGTTGGTTTGTTGGTTTGTTCGTTTGTTCGTTTGTTGGTTTATTGGTTGGTTGGCTTGTTGGTTTGTTGGTTTGTTGGTTACTTGGTTTGTTGGTTTGTTGGCTTGTTGGTTTGTTGGTTTGTTGGTTTTTTGGTTTGTTGGTTTGTTGGTTTGTTTGTTTGTTTGTTCGTGCGTTTGTTGGTTTGTTGGTTTGTTGGTTTGTTGGTTTGTTGGTTTGTTCGTTTGTTGGTTTGTTGGTTTGTTGGTTTGTTGGCTTGTTGGTTTGTTGGTTTGTTGGTTTGTTGGTTTGTTGGTTTGTTGGTTTGTTGGTTTGTTGGTTTGTTGGTTTGTTGGTTTGTTGGTTTGTTGGTTTGTTGGGTTGTTTGTTTGTTGGTTTGTTGGTTTGTTGGCTTGTTGGTTTGTTAATTTGTTGGTTTCTTGGTTTGTTGGTTTGTTGGTTTATAGGTTTCTTGGTTTGTTGGTTTGTTGGTTTGGTGGTTTGTTTGTTTGTTGGTTTGTTGTTTGTTGGTTTGTTGGTTTGTTGGTTTGTTGGTTTGTTGGTTTGTTGGTTTGTTTGTTTGTTTGTTTGTTCGTTTGTTCGTTTGTTGGTTTGTTGGTTTGTTGGCTTGTTGGTTTTTTGGTTTGTTGGTTTGTTTGTTTGTTCGTTTGTTCGTTTGTTCGTTTGTTCGTTTGTTCGTTTGTTCGTTTGTTCGTTTGTTCGTTTGTTCGTTTGTTCGTTTGTTCGTTTGTTCGTTTGTTCGTTTGTTCGTTTGTTCGTTTGTTGGTTTGTTTGTTTGTTCGTGTGCCGGTTTGTTGGTTCGTTGGTTTGTTGGTTTGTTGGTTGTTCGTTTGTTGGTTTGTTCGTTTGTTCGTTTGTTCTGTTGTTGGTTTGTTGGTTTGTTGGTTTGTTCTTGTGCTGGTTTGTTGGTTTGTTGGTTTGTTGGTTTATTGGTTTGTTCGTTTGTTGGTTTGTTGGTTTGTTCGTTTGTTCGTTTGTTGGTTTGTTGGTTTGTTGGTTTGTTGGTTTGTTGGTTTGTTGGCTTGTTGGTTTGTTAGTTTGTTGGTTTATTGGTTTCTTGGTTTGTTGGTTTGTTGGTTTGTTGGTTTGTTCGTTTGTTGACTTGTTGGCTTGTTGGTTTGTTGGCTTGTTGGTTGGTTGGTTTGTTGGTTTGTTGGTTTGTTGGTTTTTTGGTTTATTGGTTTGTTGGTTTGTTGGTTTTTTTGTTTGTTCGTTTTTTTGTTTGTTGGTTTGTTGATTTGTTGGCTTGTTGGTTTGTTGGTTTGTTGGTTTGTTGGTTTGTTGGTTTGTTGGTTTGTTGGTTTGTTGGTTTGTTGGTTTGTTGGTTTGTTGGTTTGTTGGTTTGTTCGTTTGTTGGCTTGTTGGTTTGTTGGTTTGTTGGTTTGTTCGTTTGTTCGTTTGTTGGCTTGTTGGTTTGTTGGCTTGTTGGTTTGTAGGCTTGTTGGTTTGTTGGTTTGTTGGTTTAATGGTTTGTTCGTTTGGTCGTTTGTTGGCTTGTTGGTTTGTTGGCTTGTTGGTTTGTTGGCTTGTTGGCTTGTTGGCTTGTTGGTTTGTTGGTTTGTTCGTTTGTTGGTTTGTTGGTTACTTGGTTTGTTGGTTTGTTGGTTTTTTGGTTTGTTGGCTTGTTTGTTTGTTTGTTTGTTGGTTTTTTTGGTTTGTCCGTTTGTTCGTTTTTTGGTTTGTTAGCTTGTTGGTTTGTTCGTTTGTTGGTTTGATGGTTTGTTGGTTTGTTGGTTTGTTGGTTTGTTGGTTTGTTCGTTTGTTGGCTTGTTGGTTTGTTGGTTTGTTGGTTTGTTCGTTTGTTCGTTTGTTGGCTTGTTGGTTTGTTGGCTTGTTGGTTTGTTGGCTTGTTGGTTTGTTGGTTTGTTGGTTTTTTCGTTTGTTCGTTTGTTGGTTTATTGGTTTGTTGGTTTGTTGGTTTGTTAGTTACTTGGTTTGTTGGTTTGTTGGCTTGTTGGTTTGTTGGTTTGTTGGGTTGTTGGTTTGTTGGTTTGTTGGTTTGTTTGTTTGTTCGTTTGTTGGTTTGTTGGTTTGTTGGTTTGTTGGTTTGTTGGTTTGTTGGTTTGTTGGCTAGTTAGTTTGTTGGTTTATTGGTCTCTTGGTTTGTTGGTTTGTTGGTTTATTGGTTTGTTCGTTTTTTGGCTTGTTGGTTTGTTGGCTTGTTGGCTTGTTTGTTTGTTCGTTTGTTGGTTTTTTGGTTTATTGGCTTGTTGGTTTGTTGGTTTGTTGGTTTGTTGGTTTGATGGTTTTTTGATTTGTTGGTATGTTGGTTTGTTGGTTTGTTCGTTTGTTGGCTTGTTGGTTTGTGGGCTTGTTGGCTTGTTCGTTTGTTGGTTTGTTGGTTTGTTCGTTTGTTGGTTTTTTGTTTGTTGGTTTTTTGGTTTGTTGGTTTGGTGGCTTGTTGGTTTGTTGGTTTGTTGGTTTAATGGTTTGTTCGTTTGGTCGTTTGTTGGCTTGTTGGTTTGTTGACTTGTTGGTTTGTTGGCTTGTTGGCTTGTTGGTTTGTTGGTTTCTTGTTTGTTGGTTTGTTGGTTTGTTGGTTTGTTCGTTTGTTGGTTTGTTCGTTTGTTGGTTTGTTTGTTTGTTGGTTTGTTTGTTTGTTGGTTTTTTGGTTTGTTGGTTTGGTGGCTTGTTGGTTTGTTGGTTTGTTGGTTTAATGGTTTGTTCTTTTGGTCGTTTGTTGGCTTGTTGGTTTGTTGACTTGTTGGTTTGTTGGCTTGTTGGCTTGTTGGTTGGTTGGTTTCTTGTTTGTTGGTTTGTTGGTTTGTTGGTTTGTTCGTTTGTTGGTTTGTTCGTTTGTTGGTTTGTTTGTTTGTTGGTTTGTTCGTTTGTTGGTTTGTTGGTTTGTTGGTTTGTTCGTTTGTTCGTTTGTTGGCTTGTTGGTTTGTAGGCTTGTTGGTTTGTTGGCTTGTTGGTTTGTTGGTTTGTTGGTTTGTTCGTTTGTTCGTTTGTTGGTTTATTGGTTGGTTGGCTTGTTGGTTTGTTGGTTTGTTGGTTACTTGGTTTGTTGGTTTGTTGGTTTGTTGGTTTGTTGGTTTGTTGGTTTGTTCGTTTGTTCGTTTGTTCGTTTGTTGGTTTGTTGGTTTGTTGGTTTTTTGGTTTGTTGGTTTGTTGGTTTGTTTGTTTACTTGTTTGTGCGTTTGTTGGTTTGTTGGTTTGTTGGTTTGTTGGTTTGTTGGTTTGTTGATTTGTTGGTTTGTTGGTTTGTTGGCTTGTTAGTTTGTTGGTTTGTTGGTTTCTTGGTTTGTTGGTTTGTTGGTTTGTTGGTTTGTTGGTTTGTTGGTTTGTTCGTTTGTTCGTTTGTTGGTTTGTTCGTTTGTTGGTTTGTTGGTGTGTTAGTTTGTTGGTTTGTTCGTTTGTTCGTTTGTTGGTTTGTTGGTTTGTTGGCTTGTTGGTTGGTTGGCTTATTGGTTTGTTGGTTTGTTGGTTTGTTGGTTTGTTGGTTTGTTGGTTTGTTGGTTTGTTGGTTTGTTGGTTTGTTGGTTTGTTGGTTTGTTTGGTTGTTGGTTTGTTGGTTTGTTGGCTTGTTGGTTTGTTAGTTTGTTGGTTTGTTGGTTTGTTGGTTTGTTGGTTTATTGGTTTATTGGTTTCTTGGTTTGTTGGTTTGTTGGTTTGGTGGTTTGTTTGTTTGTTGGTTTGTTGTTTGTTGGTTTGTTGGTTTGTTGGTTTGTTGGTTTGTTGGTTTGTTGGTTTGTTGGTTTGTTGGTTTGTTGGTTTGTTGGTTTGTTGGTTTATTGGTTTCTTGGTTTGTTGGTTTGTTGGTTTGGTGGTTTTTTTGTTTGTTTGTTTGTTCGTTTGTTCGTTTGTTGGTTTGTTGGTTTGTTGGCTTGTTGGTTTGTTGGTTTGTTGGTTTGTTTGTTTGTTCGTTTGTTCGTTTGTTGGTTTGTTGGTTTGTTGGTTTGTGGTTTGTTGGTTTGTTGGTTTGTTGGTTTGTTGGTTTGTTTGTTTGTTGGTTTGTTGGTTTGTTGGCTTGTTGGTTTGTTAGTTTGTTGGTTTGTTGGTTTTTTTGTTTGTTGGTTTGTTGGTTTGTTGGTTTGTTTGTTTGTTCGTTTGTTGGTTTGTTGGTTCGTTGGTTTGTTGGTTTGTTGGTTCGTTGGTTTGTTGGTTTGTTGGTTTGTTGGTTTGATGGTTTGTTGGTTTGTTGGCTTGTCGGTTTGTTAGTTTGTTGGTTTCTTATTTGTTGGTTTGTTGGTTTGTTAGTTTGTTCGTTTGTTGGTTTGTTTGTTTGTTGGTTTGTTTGTTTGTTGGTTTGTTCGTTTGTTGGTTTGTTGGTTTGTTTGCTTGTTCGTTTGTTGGTTTGTTGGTTTGTTGGCTTGTTGGTTTGTTGGCTTGTTGGTTTGTTGGTTTGTTGGCTTGTTGGTTTATTGGGTTGTTCGTTTGTTGGTTTGTTGGCTTGTTGGCTTGTTGGTTCGTTGGTTTGTTGGTTTGTTGGTTTGTTGGTTTGTTGGCTTGTTGGTTGGTTGGTTTGTTGGTTTGTTGGTTTGTTGGTTTGTTGGTTTTTTGGTTTTTTGGTTTATTATTTTGTTGGTTTGTTGGTTTTTTTGTTTGTTCGTTTTTTTGTTTGTTGGTTTGTTGATTTGTTGGCTTGTTGGTTTGTTGGTTTGTTGGTTTGTTGGTTTGTTGGTTTGTTGGTTTGTTGGCTTGTTGGTTTGTTGGTTTGTTGGTTTGTTCGTTTGTTCGTTTGTTGGTTTATTGGTTGGTTGGCTTGTTGGTTTGTTGGTTTGTTGGTTACTTGGTTTGTTGGTTTGTTGGCTTGTTGGTTTGTTGGTTTGTTGATTTTTTGGTTTGTTGGTTTGTTGGTTTGTTTGTTTACTTGTTTGTGCGTTTGTTGGTTTGTTGGTTTGTTGGTTTGTTGGTTTGTGGGTTTGTTGATTTGTTGGTTTGTTGGTTGGTTGGCTTGTTAGTTTGTTGGTTTGTTGGTTTCTTGGTTTGTTGGTTTGTTGGTTTGTTGGTTTGTTGGTTTGTTGGTTTGTTCGTTTGTTCGTTTGTTGGTTTGTTCGTTTGTTGGTTTGTTGGTTTGTTGGTTTGTTGGTTTGTTCGTTTGTTCGTTTGTTGGTTTGTTGGTTTAATGGCTTGTTGGTTAGTTGGCTTGTTGGTTTGTTGGTTTGTTGTTTTGTTGGTTTGTTGGTTTGTTGGTTTGTTGGTTTGTTGGTTTGTTGGTTTGTTGGTTTGTTGGTTTGTTGGTTTGTTGGTTTGTTTGTTTGTTGGTTTGTTGGTTTGTTGGCTTGTTGGTTTGTTAGTTTGTTGGTTTGTTGGTTTATTGGTTTCTTGGTTTGTGGGTTTGTTGGTTTGTTGGTTTGGTTTGTTGGTGTGTTCGTTTGCTGGTTTGCTTGTTTGTTGGTTTGTTGGTTACTTGGTTTGTTGGTTTGTTGGTTTGTTGGTTTGTTGGTTTGTTGGTTTGTTGGTTTGTTGGTTTGTTGGTTTGTTGGTTTGTTGGTTTTTTCGTTTGTTGGTTTGTTGGCTTGTTGGTTTGTTAGTTTGTTGGTTTGTTGGTTTTTTTGTTTGTTGGTTTGTTGGTTTGTTGGTTTGTTTGTTTGTTCGTTTGTTGGTTTGTTGGTTCGTTGGTTTGTTGGTTTGCTGGTTTGTTGGTTTGTTGGTTTGTTGGTTTGTTGGTTTGATGGTTTGTTGGTTTGTTGGCTTATTAGTTTGTTAGTTTGTTGGTTTCTTGTTTGTTGGTTTGTTGGTTTGTTAGTTTGTTCGTTTGTTGGTTTGTTCGTTTGTTGGTTTGTTTGTTTGTTGGTTTGTTCGTTTGTTGGTTTGTTGGTTTGTTTGCTTGTTCGTTTGTTGGTTTGTTGGTTTGTTGGCTTGTTGGTTTGTTGGTTTGTTGGCTTGTTGGTTTATTGGGTTGTTCGTTTGTTGGTTTGTTGGCTTGTTGGTTTGTTGGTTTGTTGGTTTGTTAATTTGTTGGCTTGTTAGTTTGTTGGCTTGTTGGCTTGGTGGTTTGTTGGTTTGTTGGTTTGTTGGTTTGTTGGTTTGTTGGTTTGTTGGTTTGTTGGTTTGTTGGTTTGGTGGTTTGTTTGTTTGTTGGTTTGTTGGTTTGTTGGTTTGTTGGTTTGTTTGTTTGTTGGTTTGTTTGTTTGTTGGTTTTTTCGTTTGTTGGTTTGTTGGTTACTTGGTTTGTTGGTTTGTTGGTTTGTTGGCTTGTTGGTTGGTTGGTTTGTTGGTTTGTTGGTTTGTTGGTTTTTTCGTTTTTTGGTTTATTAGTTTGTTGGTTTGTTGGTTTTTTTGTTTGTTCGTTTTTTTGTTTGTTGGTTTGTTGATTTGTTGGCTTGTTGGTTTGTTGGTTTGTTGGTTTGTTGGTTTGTTGGTTTGTTGGTTTGTTGGCTTGTTAGTTTGTTGGTTTGTTGGTTTAATGGTTTGTTCGTTTGGTCGTTTTTTGGCTTGTTGGTTTGTTGGCTTGTTGGTTTGTTGGCTTGTTGGCTTGTTGGTTTGTTGGTTTGTTCGTTTGTTGGTTTGTTGGTTACTTGGTTTGTTGGTTTGTTGGTTTTTTGGTTTGTTGGCTTGTTGGTTTGTTTGTTTGTTGGTTTTTTTGGTTTGTCCGTTTGTTAGTTTTTTTGTTTGATGGCTTGTTGGTTTGTTCGTTTGTTGGTTTGATGGTTTGTTGGTTTGTTGGTTTGTTGGTTTGTTCGTTTGTTGGCTGTTGGCTTGTTGGTTTGTTGGTTTGTTGGTTTGTTCGTTTGTTCGTTTGTTGGCTTGTTGGCTTGTTGGTTTGTTGGCTTGTTGGTTTGTTGGCTTGTTGGTTTGTTGGCTTGTTGGTTTGTTGGTTTGTTGGTTACTTGGTTTGTTGGTTTGTTGGCTTCTTGGTTTGTTGATTTGTTGGTTTTTTGGTTTGTTGGTTTGTTGGTTTGTTGGTTTGTTTGTTTGTTTGTTTGTTGGTTTGTTGGTTTGTTGGTTTGTGGGTTTGTTGGTTTGTTGGTTTGTTGGTTTGTTGGTTTGTTGGTTTGTTGGCTAGTTAGTTTGTTGGTTTGTTGGTTTGTTGGTTTGTTGGTTTGTTGGTTTGTTGGTTTGTTGGTTTGTTAGTTTTTTGGCTTGTTGGTTTGTTGGTTTGATGGTTTGTTGGTTTGATGGTTTGTTGGTTTATTCGTTTGTTGGTTTGTTTATTTGTTGGTTTTTTGGTTTGTTGGTTTGGTGGCTTGTTGGTTTGTTGGTTTGTTGGTTTAATGGTTTGTTCGTTTGGTCGTTTGTTGGCTTGTTGGTTTGTTGACTTGTTGGTTTATTGGCTTGTTGGCTTGTTGGTTTGTTGGTTTGTTCGTTTGTTGGTTTGTTGGTTACTTGGTTTGTTGGTTTGTTGGTTTTTTGGTTTGTTGGCTTGTTGGTTTGTTTGTTTATTGGTTTTTTGGTTTGTTGGTTTGTTGGTTTGTTGGTTTGTTGGTTTGTTGGTTTGTTAACTTGTTGGCTTGTTGGTTTGTTGGTTTGTTGGTTTGTTGGTTTGTTGGTTTGTTCGTTTGTTCGTTTGTTCGTTTGTTGGTTTGTTGGTTTGTTGGTTTGTTGGTTTGTTTGTTTGTTGGTTTGTTGGTTACATGGTTTATTGGTTTGTTGGTTCTTTGGTTTGTTTGTTTGTTGGTTTCTTCGTTTGTTGGTTTGTTGGTTTGTTGGTTTGTTGGTTTGTTGGTTTGTTCGTTCTTGGTTTGTTGGTTTGTTGGCTTGTTGGTTTGTTGGTTTGTGGGCTTGTTGTTTTGTTGGTTTGTTGGTTTGTTGGTTTCTTGGTTTGTTCGTTTGTTAGTTTGTTGGCTTGTTGGCTTGTTGGTTTGCTGGTTTGTTGGTTTGTTGGTTTGTCGGTTTGTTGGTTTGTTGGTTTGCTTGTTTGTTGGTTTGTTCGTTTGTTGGTTTGTTGGTCACTTGGGTTGTTGGTTTGTTGGTTTGTTGGTTTGTTTGTTTGTTCTTTTGTTGGTTTTTTGGTTTGTTGGCTTGTTGGTTTATTGGTTTGTTGGCTTGTTGGTTTGTTGGTTTGTTCGTTTGTTGGTTTGTTGGTTTGTTGGTTTGTTGGTTTGTTGGTTTGTTGGTTTGTTGGTTTGTTGGTTTGTTGGTTTGTTGGTTTGTTGGTTTGTTGGTTTGTTGGTTTGTTCGTTTGTTCGTTTGTTGGTTTGTTGGTTTGTTGGCTTGTTGGTTTGTTGGCTTACTGGTTTGTTGGTTTGTTGGTTTGTTGGTTTGTTGGTTTGTTGGTTTGTAGGTTTGTTGGTTTGTTGGTTTGTTGGTTTATTTGTTTGATGGTTTGTTGGTTTGTTGGCTTGGTGGTTTGTTAGTTTGTTGGTTTCTTGGTTTGTTGGTTTGTTGGTTTGTTGGTTTGTTGGTTTCTCGGTTTGTTGGTTTGTTGGTTTGTTGGTTTGTTTGTTTGTTGGTTTGTTGGTTTGTTGTTTGTTGGTTTGTTGGTTTGTTGGTTTGTTGGTTTTTTGGTTTGTTGGTTTGTTTGTTTGTTCGTTTGTTCGTTGGTTTGTTGGTTGGTTTGTTGGCTTGTTTGTTTGTGTGTTTGTTGGTTTGTTTGTTTGTTCGTTTGTTCGTTTGTTCGTTTGTTGGTTTGTTGGTTTGTTGGTTTGTTCGTTTGTTGGTTTGTTCGTTTGTTCGTTTGTTGGTTTGTTGGTTTATTGGCTTGTTGGTTTGTTGGTTTGGTGGTTACTTGGTTTGTTGGTTTGTTGGCTTATTAATTTGTTGGTTTGTTCGTTTTTTTGTTTGTTGGTTTGTTAGTTTGTTGGTTTGTTTGTTTGTTGGTTTGTTCGTTTGTTGGTTTGTTGGTTTGTTTGTTTGTTCGCTTGTTGGTTTGTTGGCTTGTTGGTTTGTTGGTTTTTTTGGGTTGTTCGTTCATTGGTTTGTTGGCTTGTTGGTTTGTTGGTTTGTTGGTTTGTTGGTTTGTTAATTTGTTGGCTTGTTAGTTTGTTGGCTTGTTGGTTTGTTGGTTTGTTGGTTTCTTGTTTTGTTGGTTTGTTTGTTTGTTGGTTTGTTGGTTTTTTGGTTTATTGGCTTGTTTTTTGATGGTTTATTGGTTTGTTGGTTTGATGGTTTTTTGGTTTGTTTTTATGTTGGTTTGTTGGTTTGTTGGTTTGTTGGTTTGTTGGTTTGTTGTTTTGTTGGTTTGTTGGTTTGGTTGTTTTTTGGTTTGTTCGTTTGTTGGCTTGTTGGCTTGTGGGCTTGTTGGCTTGTTGGTTTGTTGGTTTGTTGGTTTGTTGGTTTGTTCGTTTGTTGGTTTGTTTGTTTGTTGGTTTTTTGGTTTGTTGGTTTGTTGGCTTGTTAGTTTGTTGGTTTGTTGGTTTAATGGTTTGTTCGTTTGGTCGTTTGCTGGCTTGTTGGTTTGTTGGCTTGTTGGTTTGTTGGCTTGTTGGTTTGTTGGTTTGTTCGTTTGTTGGTTTGTTGGTTACTTGGTTTGTTGGTTTGTTGGTTTTTTGGTTTGTTGGCTTGTTGGTTTGTTTGTTTGTTGGTTTTTTTGGTTTGTTGGTTTGTTGGTTTGTTGGTTTGTTGGTTTGTTCGCTTGTTGGCTTGTTAGTTTGTTGGTTTGTTGGTTTGGTGGTTTGTTGGTTTGTTCGTTTGTTCGTTTGTTTGCTTGTTGGTTTGTTGGCTTGTTGGTTTGTTGCCTTCTTGGTTTGTTGGTTTGTCCGTTTGTTGGTTTGTTGGTTACTTGGTTTATTGGTTTATTGGTTTTTTGGTTTGTTGGTTTGTTGGTTTGTTGGTTTGTTGGTTTGTTGGTTTGTTGGTTTGTTGGTTTGTTGGTTTGTTGGTTTGTTGGTTTGTTGGTTTGTTGGTTTGTTGGTTTGTTCGTTCGTTGGTTTGTTGGTTTGTTGGCTTGTTGGTTTGTTGGTTTGTGGGCTTGTTGTTTTGTTGGTTTGTTGGTTTGTTGGTTTGTAGGTTTGTTGGTTTGTTCGTTTGTTAATTTGTTGGCTTGTTGGCTTTTTGGTTTGTTGGTTTGTTGGTTTGTTGGTTTGTCGGTTTGTTGGTTTATTGGTTTGTTGGTTTGTTCGTTTGTTCGTTTTTTGGTGTGTTGGCTTGTTGGTTTGTTCGTTTGTTCGTTTGTTGGTTTGTTGGTTTGTTGGTTTGTTGGTTTGTTGGCTTGTTGGTTTGTTGGTTTGTTAGTTTGTTGGTTTGTTTATTTGTTCGTTTGTTGGCTTGTTGGTTTGTTGGCTTGTTGGTTTGTTGGCTTGTTGGTTTGTTGTTTTGTTGTTTTGTTGGTTTGTTCGTTTCTTGGCTTGTTGGTTTGTTGGTTTGTTGGTTTGTTGGTTTGTTGGCTTGTTGGTTTTTTGGTTTGTTGGCTTGTTGGTTTGTTGGTTTATTGGTTTGTTGGTTTGTTGGTTTGTTGGTTTGTTGATTTGTTCGTTTGTTCGTTTGTTCGTTTGTTCGTTTGTTCGTTTGTTCGTTTGTTCGTTTGTAGGTTTGTTGGTTTGTTGGCTTGTTGGTTTGTTGGCTTGTTGGCTTTTTGGCTTGTTGATTTGTTTGTTTGTACGTTTGTTGATTTGTTGGTTACTTGGTTTGTTGGTTTCTTGGTTTGTGTGTTTGTTGGTTTGTTCGTTTGTTGGTTTGTTCGTTTGTTGGTTTGATTGTTTGTTGGTTTGTTCGTTTGTTGGTTTGTTGGTTACTTGGTTTATTGGTTTGTTGGTTTTTTGGTTTGTTGGTTTGTTGGTTTGTTGGCTTGTTGGTTTGTTGGTTTGTTCGTTTGTTGGTTTGTTGGTTTTTTGGTTTGTTGGTTTGTTGGTTTGTTGGTTTGTTGGTTTGTTCGTTTGTTCGTTTGTTCGTTTGTTCGTTAGTTGGTTTGTTGGTTTGTTGGCTTGTTGGTTTGTTGGCTTGTTGGTTTGTTGGTTTGTTGGTTTGTTGGTTTGTTGGTTTGTTGGTTTGTTGGTTTGTTGGTTTGTTGGTTTGTTGGTTTGTTTGTTTGTTGGTTTATTGGTTTGTTGGCTTGTTTGTTTGTTAGTTTGTTGGTTTCTTGGTTTGTTGGTTTGTTGGTTTGTTGGTTTCTTGGTTTGTTTGTTTGTTGGTTTGTTGGTTTGTTTGTTTGTTGGTTTGTTGTTTGTTGGTTTGTTGATTTGTTGGTTTGTTGGTTTGTTGGTTTGTTGGTTTGTTTGTTTGTTCGTTTGTTCGTTTGTTCGTTTGTTGGTTTGTTGGTTTGTTGGCTTGTTTGTTTGTTGGTTTGTTTGTTTGTTCGTTTGTTCGTTTGTTTGTTTGTTTGTTTGTTGGTTTGTTGGTTTGTTCGTTTTTGGGTTTGTTTGTTTGTTCGTTTGTTGGTTTGTTGGTTTATTGGCTTGTTGGTTTGTTGGTTTGGTGGTTACTTGGTTTGTTGGTTTGTTGGCTTGTTGGTTTGTTGGTTTGTTGGTTTTTTTGTTTGTTGGTTTGTTGGTTGTTGGTTTGTTTGTTTGTTCGTTTGTTGGTTCGTTGGTTTGTTGGTTTGTTGGTTTGTTGGTTTGTTGGTTTGTTGGTTTGTTGGTTTGTTGGTTTGATGGTTTGTTGGTTTGTTGGCTTGTTGGTTTGTTGGTTTGTTGGTTTCTTGTTTGTTGCTTTGTTGGTTTGTTGGTTTGTTCGTTTGTTGGTTTGTTCGTTTGTTGGTTTGTTTGTTTGTTGGTTTGTTCGTTTGTTGGTTTGTTGGCTTGTTTGTTTGTTCGTTTGTTGGTTTGTTGGTTTGTTGGCTTGTTGGTTTGTTGGCTTGTTGGTTTGTTGGTTTGTTAGTTTGTTGGTTTGTTGGTTTGTTTGTTTGTTGGTTTGTTGGTTTTTTGGTTTATTGGCTTGTTGGTTTGTTGGTTTGTTCGTTTGTTGGTTTGATGGTTTTTTGGTTTGTTGGTATGTTGGTTTGTTGGTTTGTTGGTTTGTAAGTTTGTTTGTTTGTTGGTTTGTTGGTTTGTTGGTTTGTTGGTTTGTTGGTTTGTTGGTTTGTTGGTTTGTTGGTTTGGTGGCTTGTTGGTTTGTTGGTTTGTTCGCTTCTTGGTTTATTGGTTTGTTGGTTTGTTGGTTACTTGGTTTATTGGTTTGTTGGTTTGTTTGTTTGTTAGTTTGTTGGTTAGTTCGTTTGTTGGTTTGTTGGTTTGTTGGTTTGTTGGTTTGTTGGCTTGTTGGTTTGTTGGTTTGTTGGTTTGTTGGTGTGATGGTTTGTTGGTTTGTTGGCTTGTTGGTTTGTTGGTTTGTTGGTTTCTTGTTTGTTGGTTTGTTGGTTTGTTGGTTTGTTGGTTGGTTCGTTTGTTGGTTTGTTCGTTTGTTGGTTTGTTTGTTTGTTGGTTTGTTCTTTTGTTGGTTTGTTTGTTTGTTTGTTTGTTCGTTTGTTGGTTTGTTGGTTTGTTGGCTTGTTGGTTTGTTGGTTTGTTGGCTTATTGGTTTCTTGGGTTGTTCGTTTGTTGGTTTGTTGGCTTGTTGGTTTGTTGGTTTGTTGGTTTGTTAATTTGTTGGCTTGTTAGTTTGTTGGCTTGTTGGCTTGTTGGTTTGCTGGTTTGTTGGTTTGTTGGTTTGTTTGTTTGTTGGTTTGTTGGTTTGTTGGTTTATTGGCTTGTTAGTTTGTTGGTTTGTTGGTTTGTTGGTTTGATGGTTTTTTGGTTTGTTGGTATGTTGGTTTGTTGGTTTGTTGGTTTGTTGGTTTGTTGGTTTGTTGGTTTGTTGGTTTGTTGGTTTGTTGGTTTGTTGGTTTGTTGGTTTGTTGGTTTTTTGGTTTGTTCGTTTGTTGGCTTGTTGGTTTGTGGGCTTGTTGGCTTTTTGGTTTGTTGCTTTGTTGGTTTGTTGGTTTGTTCGTTTGTTGGTTTGTTTGTTTGTTGGCTTGTTAGTTTGTTGGTTTGTTGGTTTAATGGTTTGTTCGTTTGGTCGTTTGTTGGCTTGTTGGTTTGTTGGCTTGTTGGTTTGTTGGCTTGTTGGTTTGTTGGTTTGTTGGTTTGTTCGTTTGTTGGTTTGTTGGTTACTTGGTTTGTTGGTTTGTTGGTGTTTTGGTTTGTTGGCTTGTTGGTCTGTTTGTTTGTTGGTTTTTTTGGTTTGTTGGTTTGTTGGTTTGTTGGTTTGTTGGTTTGTTCGCTTGTTGGCTTGTTGGTTTGTTGGTTTCATGGTTTGTTGGTTTGTTCATTTGTTCGTTTGTTTGCTTGTTGGTTTGTTGGCTTGTTGGTTTGTTGCCTTCTTGGCTAGTTGGTTTGTTGGTTTGTTCGTTTGTTAGTTTAATCGTTACTTGGTTTATTGTTTTGTTGGTTTTTTGGTTTGTTGGTTTGTTTGTTTGTTCGTTTGTTGGTTTGTTGGTTTGTTGGTTTGTTGGTTTGTTGGTTTGTTCGTTCGTTGGTTTGTTGGTTTGTTGGTTTGTTGGTTTGTTGGTTTCTGGGCTTGTTGTTTTGTTGGTTTGTTGATTTGTTGGTTTGTTGGTTTGTTGGTTTGTTCGTTTGTTAATTTGTTGGCTTGTTGGCTTTTTGGTTTGTTGGTTTGTTGGTTTTTTGGTTTGTTGGTTTGTTGGTTTGTTGGTTTGTTCGTTTGTTCGTTTGTTCGTTTGTTCGTTAGTTGGTTTGTTGGTTTGTTGGCTTGTTGGTTTGTTGGCTTGTTGGTTTGTTGGTTTGTTGGTTTGTTGGTTTGTTGGTTTGTTGGTTTGTTTGTTTGTTGGTTTGTTGGTTTGTTGGTTTGTTTGTTTGTTGGTTTATTGGTTTGTTGGCTTGTTTGTTTGTTAGTTTGTTGGTTTCTTGGTTTGTTGGTTTGTTGGTTTGTTGGTTTGTTGGTTTGTTTGTTTGTTGGTTTGTTGGTTTGTTTGTTTGTTGGTTTGTTGTTTGTTGGTTTGTTGATTTGTTGGTTTGTTGGTTTGTTGGTTTGTTGGTTTGTTTGTTTGTTCGTTTGTTCGTTTGTTCGTTTGTTGGTTTATTGGTTTGTTGGCTTGTTTGTTTGTTGGTTTGTTTGTTTGTTCGTTTGTTCGTTTGTTTGTTTGTTTGTTTGTTGGTTTGTTGGTTTGTTCGTTTGTTGGTTTGTTTGTTTGTTCGTTTGTTGGTTTGTTGGTTTATTGGCTTGTTGGTTTGTTGGTTTGGTGGTTACTTGGTTTGTTGGTTTGTTGGCTTGTTGGTTTGTTGGTTTGTTGGTTTTTTTGTTTGTTGGTTTGTTGGTTGTTGGTTTGTTTGTTTGTTCGTTTGTTGGTTTGTTGGTTTGTTGGTTTGTTGGTTTGTTGGTTTGTTGGTTTGTTGGTTTGTTGGTTTGTTGGTTTGTTGGTTTGATGGTTTGTTGGTTTGTTGGCTTGTTGGTTTGTTGGTTTGTTGGTTTGTTGGTTTCTTGTTTGTTGCTTTGTTGGTTTGTTGGTTTGTTCGTTTGTTGGTTTGTTCGTTTGTTGGTTTGTTTGTTTGTTGGTTTGTTGGTTTGTTCGTTTGTTGGTTTGTTGGCTTGTTTGTTTGTTCGTTTGTTGGTTTGTTGGTTTGTTGGCTTGTTGGTTTGTTGGCTTGTTGGTTTGTTGGTTTGTTGGTTTGTTGGTTTGTTGGTTTGTTTGTTTGTTGGTTTGTTGGTTTTTTGGTTTATTGGCTTGTTGGTTTGTTGGTTTGTTCGTTTGTTGGTTTGATGGTTTTTTGGTTTGTTGGTATGTTGGTTTGTTGGTTTGTTGGTTTGTAAGTTTGTTGGTTTGTTGGTTTGTTGGTTTGTTGGTTTGTTGGTTTGTTGGTTTGTTGGTTTGTTGGTTTGTTGGTTTGGTGGCTTGTTGGTTTGTTGGTTTGTTCGCTTCTTGGTTTATTGGTTTGTTGGTTTGTTGGTTACTTGGTTTATTGGTTTGTTGGTTTGTTTGTTTGTTAGTTTGTTGGTTAGTTCGTTTGTTGGTTTGTTGGTTTGTTGGTTTGTTGGTTTGTTGGCTTGTTGGTTTGTTGGTTTGTTGGTTTGTTGGTTTGATGGTTTGTTGGTTTGTTGGCTTGTTGGTTTGTTGGTTTGTTGGTTTCTTGTTTGTTGGTTTGTTGGTTTGTTGGTTTGTTGGTTGGTTCGTTTGTTGGTTTGTTCGTTTGTTGGTTTGTTTGTTTGTTGGTTTGTTCTTTTGTTGGTTTGTTTGTTTGTTTGTTTGTTCGTTTGTTGGTTTGTTGGTTTGTTGGCTTGTTGGTTTGTTGGTTTGTTGGCTTATTGGTTTCTTGGGTTGTTCGTTTGTTGGTTTGTTGGCTTGTTGGTTTGTTGGTTTGTTGGTTTGTTAATTTGTTGGCTTGTTAGTTTGTTGGCTTGTTGGCTTGTTGGTTTGCTGGTTTGTTGGTTTGTTGGTTTGTTTGTTTGTTGGTTTGTTGGTTTTTTGGTTTATTGGCTTGTTAGTTTGTTGGTTTGTTGGTTTGTTGGTTTGATGGTTTTTTGGTTTGTTGGTATGTTGGTTTGTTGGTTTGTTGGTTTGTTGGTTTGTTGGTTTGTTGGTTTGTTGGTTTGTTGGTTTGTTGGTTTGTTGGTTTGTTGGTTTGTTGGTTTTTTGGTTTGTTCGTTTGTTGGCTTGTTGGTTTGTGGGCTTGTTGGCTTGTTGGTTTGTTGCTTTGTTGGTTTGTTGGTTTGTTCGTTTGTTGGTTTGTTTGTTTGTTGGCTTGTTAGTTTGTTGGTTTGTTGGTTTAATGGTTTGTTCGTTTGGTCGTTTGTTGGCTTGTTGGTTTGTTGGCTTGTTGGTTTGTTGGCTTGTTGGTTTGTTGGTTTGTTGGTTTGTTCGTTTGTTGGTTTGTTGGTTACTTGGTTTGTTGGTTTGTTGGTGTTTTGGTTTATTGGCTTGTTGGTCTGTTTGTTTGTTGGTTTTTTTGGTTTGTTGGTTTGTTGGTTTGTTGGTTTGTTGGTTTGTTCGCTTGTTGGCTTGTTGGTTTGTTGGTTTGTTGGTTTGTTGGTTTGTTCATTTGTTCGTTTGTTTGCTTGTTGGTTTGTTGGCTTGTTGGTTTGTTGCCTTCTTGGCTAGTTGGTTTGTTGGTTTGTTCGTTTGTTAGTTTAATCGTTACTTGGTTTATTGTTTTGTTGGTTTTTTGGTTTGTTGGTTTGTTTGTTTGTTCGTTTGTTGGTTTGTTGGTTTGTTGGTTTGTTGGTTTGTTGGTTTGTTCGTTCGTTGGTTTGTTGGTTTGTTGGTTTGTTGGTTTGTTGGTTTCTGGGCTTGTTGTTTTGTTGGTTTGTTGATTTGTTGGTTTGTTGGTTTGTTGGTTTGTTCGTTTGTTAATTTGTTGGCTTGTTGGCTTTTTGGTTTGTTGGTTTGTTGGTTTGTTGGTTTGTCGGTTTGTTGGTTTGTTTGTTTGTTGGTTTGTACGTTTGTTGGTTTGTTTGTTTGTTCGTTTTTTGGTGTGTTGGCTTGTTGGTTGGTTCGTTTGTTGGTTTGTTGGTTTGTTGGTTTGTTGGTTTGTTGGTTTGTTGGTTCGTTGGCTTGTTGGTTTGTTGGTTTGTTGGTTTGTTCCTTTGTTCGTTTGTTGGCTTGTTGATTTGTTGGCTTGTTGGTTTGTTGGCTTGTTGGTTTATTGGTTTATTGGTTTGTTCGTTTGTTCGTTTGTTCGTTTGTTCGTTTGTTCGTTTGTTGGCTTGTTGGTTTGTTGGTTTGTTGGTTTGTTGGCTTGTTGGCTTGTTGGCTTGTTGGTTTGTTTGTTTGTACGTTTGTTGATTTGTTGGTTACTTGGTTTGTTGGTTTGTTGGTTTGTTGGTTCGTTGGCTTGTTGGTTTGTTGGTTTGTTGGTTTGTTGGTTTGTTCCTTTGTTCGTTTGTTGGCTTGTTGATTTGTTGGCTTGTTGGTTTGTTTGCTTGTTGGTTTGTTGGTTTGTTCGTTTGTTCGTTTGTTCGTTTGTTGGCTTGTTGGTTTGTTGGTTTGTTGGTTTGTTGGTTTGTTGGCTTGTTGGTTTGTAGGTTTGTTGGCTTGTTGAATTGTTGGTTTGTTGGTTTGTTGGTTTGTTGGTTTGTTGGTTTGTTAAATTGTTCGTTTGTTCGTTTGTTCATTTGTTCGTTTGTTGGTTTGTTGGTTTGTTGGTTTGTTGGTTTGTTGGTTTTTTGATTTGTTCGTTTGTTCGTTTGTTCATTTGTTTGTTTGTTGGTTCGTTGGTTTGTTGGCTTGTTGGCTTGTTGGTTTGTTGGTTTGTTGGTTTGTTGGTTTGTTCGCTTGTTGGCTTGTTGGTTTGTTGGTTTGTTGGTTTGTTGGTTTGTTCATTTGTTCGTTTGTTTGCTTGTTGGTTTGTTGGCTTGTTGGTTTGTTGCCTTCTTGGCTAGTTGGTTTGTTGGTTTGTTCGTTTGTTGGTTTGTTCGTTACTTGGTTTATTGGTTTGTTGGTTTTTTGGATTCTTGGTTTGTTTGTTTGTTCGTTTGTTGGTTTGTTGGTTTGTTGGTTTGTTGGTTTGTTGGTTTGTTGGTTTGTTCGTTCGTTGGTTTGTTGGTTTGTTGGTTTGTTGGTTTGTTGGTTTCTGGGCTTGTTGTTTTGTTGGTTTGTTGGTTTGTTGGTTTGTTGGTTTGTTCGTTTGTTAATTTGTTGGCTTGTTGGCTTTTTGGTTTGTGGGTTTGTTGGTTTGTTGGTTTGTCGGTTTGTTGGTTTGTTTGTTTGTTGGTTTGTCCGTTTGTTGGTTTGTTTGTTTGTTCGTTTTTTGGTGTGTTGGCTTGTTGGTTTGTTCGTTTGTTAGTTTGTTGGTTTGTTGGTTTGTTAGTTTGTTGGTTCGTTGGCTTGTTGGTTTGTTCGTTTGTTCGTTTGTTCGTTTGTTCGTTTGTTCGTTTGTAGGTTTGTTGGTTTGTTGGCTTGTTGGTTTGTTGGCTTGTTGGCTTTTTGGCTTGTTGATTTGTTTGTTTGTACGTTTGTTGATTTGTTGGTTACTTGGTTTGTTGGTTTCTTGGTTTGTGTGTTTGTTGGTTTGTTCGTTTGTTGGTTTGTTCGTTTGTTGGTTTGATTGTTTGTTGGTTTGTTCGTTTGTTGGTTTGTTGGTTACTTGGTTTATTGGTTTGTTGGTTTTTTGGTTTGTTGGTTTGTTGGTTTGTTGGCTTGTTGGTTTGTTGGTTTGTTCGTTTGTTGGTTTGTTGGTTTTTTGGTTTGTTGGTTTGTTGGTTTGTTGGTTTGTTGGTTTGTTCGTTTGTTCGTTTGTTCGTTTGTTCGTTAGTTGGTTTGTTGGTTTGTTGGCTTGTTGGTTTGTTGGCTTGTTGGTTTGTTGGTTTGTTGGTTTGTTGGTTTGTTGGTTTGTTGGTTTGTTGGTTTGTTGGTTTGTTGGTTTGTTGGTTTGTTTGTTTGTTGGTTTATTGGTTTGTTGGCTTGTTTGTTTGTTAGTTTGTTGGTTTCTTGGTTTGTTGGTTTGTTGGTTTGTTGGTTTCTTGGTTTGTTTGTTTGTTGGTTTGTTGGTTTGTTTGTTTGTTGGTTTGTTGTTTGTTGGTTTGTTGATTTGTTGGTTTGTTGGTTTGTTGGTTTGTTGGTTTGTTTGTTTGTTCGTTTGTTCGTTTGTTCGTTTGTTGGTTTGTTGGTTTGTTGGCTTGTTTGTTTGTTGGTTTGTTTGTTTGTTCGTTTGTTCGTTTGTTTGTTTGTTTGTTTGTTGGTTTGTTGGTTTGTTCGTTTGTTGGTTTGTTTGTTTGTTCGTTTGTTGGTTTGTTGGTTTATTGGCTTGTTGGTTTGTTGGTTTGGTGGTTACTTGGTTTGTTGGTTTGTTGGCTTGTTGGTTTTTTGGTTTGTTGGTTTTTTTGTTTGTTGGTTTGTTGGTTGTTGGTTTGTTTGTTTGTTCGTTTGTTGGTTCGTTGGTTTGTTGGTTTGTTGGTTTGTTGGTTTGTTGGTTTGTTGGTTTGTTGGTTTGTTGGTTTGTTGGTTTGATGGTTTGTTGGTTTGTTGGCTTGTTGGTTTGTTGGTTTGTTGGTTTCTTGTTTGTTGCTTTGTTGGTTTGTTGGTTTGTTCGTTTGTTGGTTTGTTCGTTTGTTGGTTTGTTTGTTTGTTGGTTTGTTCGTTTGTTGGTTTGTTGGCTTGTTTGTTTGTTCGTTTGTTGGTTTGTTGGTTTGTTGGCTTGTTGGTTTGTTGGCTTGTTGGTTTGTTGGTTTGTTAGTTTGTTGGTTTGTTGGTTTGTTTGTTTGTTGGTTTGTTGGTTTTTTGGTTTATTGGCTTGTTGGTTTGTTGGTTTGTTCGTTTGTTGGTTTGATGGTTTTTTGGTTTGTTGGTATGTTGGTTTGTTGGTTTGTTGGTTTGTAAGTTTGTTGGTTTGTTGGTTTGTTGGTTTGTTGGTTTGTTGGTTTGTTGGTTTGTTGGTTTGTTGGTTTGTTGGTTTGGTGGCTTGTTGGTTTGTTGGTTTGTTCGCTTCTTGGTTTATTGGTTTGTTGGTTTGTTGGTTACTTGGTTTATTGGTTTGTTGGTTTGTTTGTTTGTTAGTTTGTTGGTTAGTTCGTTTGTTGGTTTGTTGGTTTGTTGGTTTGTTGGTTTGTTGGCTTGTTGGTTTGTTGGTTTGTTGGTTTGTTGGTGTGATGGTTTGTTGGTTTGTTGGCTTGTTGGTTTGTTGGTTTGTTGGTTTCTTGTTTGTTGGTTTGTTGGTTTGTTGGTTTGTTGGTTGGTTCGTTTGTTGGTTTGTTCGTTTGTTGGTTTGTTTGTTTGTTGGTTTGTTCTTTTGTTGGTTTGTTTGTTTGTTTGTTTGTTCGTTTGTTGGTTTGTTGGTTTGTTGGCTTGTTGGTTTGTTGGTTTGTTGGCTTATTGGTTTCTTGGGTTGTTCGTTTGTTGGTTTGTTGGCTTGTTGGTTTGTTGGTTTGTTGGTTTGTTAATTTGTTGGCTTGTTAGTTTGTTGGCTTGTTGGCTTGTTGGTTTGCTGGTTTGTTGGTTTGTTGGTTTGTTTGTTTGTTGGTTTGTTGGTTTGTTGGTTTATTGGCTTGTTAGTTTGTTGGTTTGTTGGTTTGATGGTTTTTTGGTTTGTTGGTATGTTGGTTTGTTGGTTTGTTGGTTTGTTGGTTTGTTGGTTTGTTGGTTTGTTGGTTTGTTGGTTTGTTGGTTTGTTGGTTTGTTGGTTTGTTGGTTTTTTGGTTTGTTCGTTTGTTGGCTTGTTGGTTTGTGGGCTTGTTGGCTTTTTGGTTTGTTGCTTTGTTGGTTTGTTGGTTTGTTCGTTTGTTGGTTTGTTTGTTTGTTGGCTTGTTAGTTTGTTGGTTTGTTGGTTTAATGGTTTGTTCGTTTGGTCGTTTGTTGGCTTGTTGGTTTGTTGGCTTGTTGGTTTGTTGGCTTGTTGGTTTGTTGGTTTGTTGGTTTGTTCGTTTGTTGGTTTGTTGGTTACTTGGTTTGTTGGTTTGTTGGTGTTTTGGTTTGTTGGCTTGTTGGTCTGTTTGTTTGTTGGTTTTTTTGGTTTGTTGGTTTGTTGGTTTGTTGGTTTGTTGGTTTGTTCGCTTGTTGGCTTGTTGGTTTGTTGGTTTCATGGTTTGTTGGTTTGTTCATTTGTTCGTTTGTTTGCTTGTTGGTTTGTTGGCTTGTTGGTTTGTTGCCTTCTTGGCTAGTTGGTTTGTTGGTTTGTTCGTTTGTTAGTTTAATCGTTACTTGGTTTATTGTTTTGTTGGTTTTTTGGTTTGTTGGTTTGTTTGTTTGTTCGTTTGTTGGTTTGTTGGTTTGTTGGTTTGTTGGTTTGTTGGTTTGTTCGTTCGTTGGTTTGTTGGTTTGTTGGTTTGTTGGTTTGTTGGTTTCTGGGCTTGTTGTTTTGTTGGTTTGTTGATTTGTTGGTTTGTTGGTTTGTTGGTTTGTTCGTTTGTTAATTTGTTGGCTTGTTGGCTTTTTGGTTTGTTGGTTTGTTGGTTTTTTGGTTTGTTGGTTTGTTGGTTTGTTGGTTTGTTCGTTTGTTCGTTTGTTCGTTTGTTCGTTAGTTGGTTTGTTGGTTTGTTGGCTTGTTGGTTTGTTGGCTTGTTGGTTTGTTGGTTTGTTGGTTTGTTGGTTTGTTGGTTTGTTGGTTTGTTTGTTTGTTGGTTTGTTGGTTTGTTGGTTTGTTTGTTTGTTGGTTTATTGGTTTGTTGGCTTGTTTGTTTGTTAGTTTGTTGGTTTCTTGGTTTGTTGGTTTGTTGGTTTGTTGGTTTGTTGGTTTGTTTGTTTGTTGGTTTGTTGGTTTGTTTGTTTGTTGGTTTGTTGTTTGTTGGTTTGTTGATTTGTTGGTTTGTTGGTTTGTTGGTTTGTTGGTTTGTTTGTTTGTTCGTTTGTTCGTTTGTTCGTTTGTTGGTTTATTGGTTTGTTGGCTTGTTTGTTTGTTGGTTTGTTTGTTTGTTCGTTTGTTCGTTTGTTTGTTTGTTTGTTTGTTGGTTTGTTGGTTTGTTCGTTTGTTGGTTTGTTTGTTTGTTCGTTTGTTGGTTTGTTGGTTTATTGGCTTGTTGGTTTGTTGGTTTGGTGGTTACTTGGTTTGTTGGTTTGTTGGCTTGTTGGTTTGTTGGTTTGTTGGTTTTTTTGTTTGTTGGTTTGTTGGTTGTTGGTTTGTTTGTTTGTTCGTTTGTTGGTTTGTTGGTTTGTTGGTTTGTTGGTTTGATGGTTTGTTGGTTTGTTGGCTTGTTGGTTTGTTGGTTTGTTGGTTTGTTGGTTTCTTGTTTGTTGCTTTGTTGGTTTGTTGGTTTGTTCGTTTGTTGGTTTGTTCGTTTGTTGGTTTGTTTGTTTGTTGGTTTGTTGGTTTGTTCGTTTGTTGGTTTGTTGGCTTGTTTGTTTGTTCGTTTGTTGGTTTGTTGGTTTGTTGGCTTGTTGGTTTGTTGGCTTGTTGGTTTGTTGGTTTGTTGGTTTGTTGGTTTGTTGGTTTGTTTGTTTGTTGGTTTGTTGGTTTTTTGGTTTATTGGCTTGTTGGTTTGTTGGTTTGTTCGTTTGTTGGTTTGATGGTTTTTTGGTTTGTTGGTATGTTGGTTTGTTGGTTTGTTGGTTTGTAAGTTTTTTGGTTTGTTGGTTTGTTGGTTTGTTGGTTTGTTGGTTTGTTGGTTTGTTGGTTTGTTGGTTTGTTGGTTTGGTGGCTTGTTGGTTTGTTGGTTTGTTCGCTTCTTGGTTTATTGGTTTGTTGGTTTGTTGGTTACTTGGTTTATTGGTTTGTTGGTTTGTTTGTTTGTTAGTTTGTTGGTTAGTTCGTTTGTTGGTTTGTTGGTTTGTTGGTTTGTTGGTTTGTTGGCTTGTTGGTTTGTTGGTTTGTTGGTTTGTTGGTTTGATGGTTTGTTGGTTTGTTGGCTTGTTGGTTTGTTGGTTTGTTGGTTTCTTGTTTGTTGGTTTGTTGGTTTGTTGGTTTGTTGGTTGGTTCGTTTGTTGGTTTGTTCGTTTGTTGGTTTGTTTGTTTGTTGGTTTGTTCTTTTGTTGGTTTGTTTGTTTGTTTGTTTGTTCGTTTGTTGGTTTGTTGGTTTGTTGGCTTGTTGGTTTGTTGGTTTGTTGGCTTATTGGTTTCTTGGGTTGTTCGTTTGTTGGTTTGTTGGCTTGTTGGTTTGTTGGTTTGTTGGTTTGTTAATTTGTTGGCTTGTTAGTTTGTTGGCTTGTTGGCTTGTTGGTTTGCTGGTTTGTTGGTTTGTTGGTTTGTTTGTTTGTTGGTTTGTTGGTTTTTTGGTTTATTGGCTTGTTAGTTTGTTGGTTTGTTGGTTTGTTGGTTTGATGGTTTTTTGGTTTGTTGGTATGTTGGTTTGTTGGTTTGTTGGTTTGTTGGTTTGTTGGTTTGTTGGTTTGTTGGTTTGTTGGTTTGTTGGTTTGTTGGTTTGTTGGTTTGTTGGTTTTTTGGTTTGTTCGTTTGTTGGCTTGTTGGTTTGTGGGCTTGTTGGCTTGTTGGTTTGTTGCTTTGTTGGTTTGTTGGTTTGTTCGTTTGTTGGTTTGTTTGTTTGTTGGCTTGTTAGTTTGTTGGTTTGTTGGTTTAATGGTTTGTTCGTTTGGTCGTTTGTTGGCTTGTTGGTTTGTTGGCTTGTTGGTTTGTTGGCTTGTTGGTTTGTTGGTTTGTTGGTTTGTTCGTTTGTTGGTTTGTTGGTTACTTGGTTTGTTGGTTTGTTGGTGTTTTGGTTTATTGGCTTGTTGGTCTGTTTGTTTGTTGGTTTTTTTGGTTTGTTGGTTTGTTGGTTTGTTGGTTTGTTGGTTTGTTCGCTTGTTGGCTTGTTGGTTTGTTGGTTTGTTGGTTTGTTGGTTTGTTCATTTGTTCGTTTGTTTGCTTGTTGGTTTGTTGGCTTGTTGGTTTGTTGCCTTCTTGGCTAGTTGGTTTGTTGGTTTGTTCGTTTGTTAGTTTAATCGTTACTTGGTTTATTGTTTTGTTGGTTTTTTGGTTTGTTGGTTTGTTTGTTTGTTCGTTTGTTGGTTTGTTGGTTTGTTGGTTTGTTGGTTTGTTGGTTTGTTCGTTCGTTGGTTTGTTGGTTTGTTGGTTTGTTGGTTTGTTGGTTTCTGGGCTTGTTGTTTTGTTGGTTTGTTGATTTGTTGGTTTGTTGGTTTGTTGGTTTGTTCGTTTGTTAATTTGTTGGCTTGTTGGCTTTTTGGTTTGTTGGTTTGTTGGTTTGTTGGTTTGTCGGTTTGTTGGTTTGTTTGTTTGTTGGTTTGTACGTTTGTTGGTTTGTTTGTTTGTTCGTTTTTTGGTGTGTTGGCTTGTTGGTTGGTTCGTTTGTTGGTTTGTTGGTTTGTTGGTTTGTTGGTTTGTTGGTTTGTTGGTTCGTTGGCTTGTTGGTTTGTTGGTTTGTTGGTTTGTTCCTTTGTTCGTTTGTTGGCTTGTTGATTTGTTGGGTTGTTGGTTTGTTGGCTTGTTGGTTTATTGGTTTATTGGTTTGTTCGTTTGTTCGTTTGTTCGTTTGTTCGTTTGTTCGTTTGTTGGCTTGTTGGTTTGTTGGTTTGTTGGTTTGTTGGCTTGTTGGCTTGTTGGCTTGTTGGTTTGTTTGTTTGTACGTTTGTTGATTTGTTGGTTACTTGGTTTGTTGGTTTGTTGGTTTGTTGGTTCGTTGGCTTGTTGGTTTGTTGGTTTGTTGGTTTGTTGGTTTGTTCCTTTGTTCGTTTGTTGGCTTGTTGATTTGTTGGCTTGTTGGTTTGTTTGCTTGTTGGTTTGTTGGTTTGTTCGTTTGTTCGTTTGTTCGTTTGTTGGCTTGTTGGTTTGTTGGTTTGTTGGTTTGTTGGTTTGTTGGCTTGTTGGTTTGTAGGTTTGTTGGCTTGTTGAATTGTTGGTTTGTTGGTTTGTTGGTTTGTTGGTTTGTTGGTTTGTTAAATTGTTCGTTTGTTCGTTTGTTCATTTGTTCGTTTGTTGGTTTGTTGGTTTGTTGGTTTGTTGGTTTGTTGGTTTTTTGATTTGTTCGTTTGTTCGTTTGTTCATTTGTTTGTTTGTTGGTTCGTTGGTTTGTTGGCTTGTTGGCTTGTTGGTTTGTTGGTTTGTTGGTTTGTTGGTTTGTTCGCTTGTTGGCTTGTTGGTTTGTTGGTTTGTTGGTTTGTTGGTTTGTTCATTTGTTCGTTTGTTTGCTTGTTGGTTTGTTGGCTTGTTGGTTTGTTGCCTTCTTGGCTAGTTGGTTTGTTGGTTTGTTCGTTTGTTGGTTTGTTCGTTACTTGGTTTATTGGTTTGTTGGTTTTTTGGATTCTTGGTTTGTTTGTTTGTTCGTTTGTTGGTTTGTTAGTTTGTTGGTTTGTTGGTTTGTTGGTTTGTTGGTTTGTTCGTTCGTTGGTTTGTTGGTTTGTTGGTTTGTTGGTTTGTTGGTTTCTGGGCTTGTTGTTTTGTTGGTTTGTTGGTTTGTTGGTTTGTTGGTTTGTTCGTTTGTTAATTTGTTGGCTTGTTGGCTTTTTGGTTTGTGGGTTTGTTGGTTTGTTGGTTTGTCGGTTTGTTGGTTTGTTTGTTTGTTGGTTTGTCCGTTTGTTGGTTTGTTTGTTTGTTCGTTTTTTGGTGTGTTGGCTTGTTGGTTTGTTCGTTTGTTAGTTTGTTGGTTTGTTGGTTTGTTAGTTTGTTGGTTCGTTGGCTTGTTGGTTTGTTGGTTTGTTGGTTTGTTGGTTTGTTCCTTTGTTCGTTTGTTGGCTTGTTGGTTTGTTGGCTTGTTGGTTTGTTGGTTTGTTGGTTTGTTCGTTTGTTCGTTTGTTCGTTTGTTGGCTTGTTGGTTTGTTGGTTTGTTGGTTTGTTGGGTTGTTGGCTTGTTGGTTTGTTGGTTTGTTGGCTTGTTGGTTTGTAGGTTTGTTGGCTTGTTGAATTGTTGGTTTGTTGGTTTGTTGGTTTGTTGGTTTGTTGGTTTGTTAAATTGTTCGTTTGTTCGTTTGTTCATTTGTTCGTTTGTTGGTTTGTTGGTTTGTTGGTTTGTTGGTTTGTTGGTTTTTTGATTTGTTCGTTTGTTCGTTTGTTCATTTGTTTGTTTGTTGGTTCGTTGGTTTGTTGGCTTGTTGGCTTGTTGGTTTGTTGGTTTGTTGGTTTGTTGGTTTGTTCGCTTGTTGGCTTGTTGGTTTGTTGGTTTGTTGGTTTGTTGGTTTGTTCATTTGTTCGTTTGTTTGCTTGTTGGTTTGTTGGCTTGTTGGTTTGTTGCCTTCTTGGCTAGTTGGTTTGTTGGTTTGTTCGTTTGTTGGTTTGTTCGTTACTTGGTTTATTGGTTTGTTGGTTTTTTGGATTCTTGGTTTGTTTGTTTGTTCGTTTGTTGGTTTGTTGGTTTGTTGGTTTGTTGGTTTGTTGGTTTGTTGGTTTGTTCGTTCGTTGGTTTGTTGGTTTGTTGGTTTGTTGGTTTGTTGGTTTCTGGGCTTGTTGTTTTGTTGGTTTGTTGGTTTGTTGGTTTGTTGGTTTGTTCGTTTGTTAATTTGTTGGCTTGTTGGCTTTTTGGTTTGTGGGTTTGTTGGTTTGTTGGTTTGTCGGTTTGTTGGTTTGTTTGTTTGTTGGTTTGTCCGTTTGTTGGTTTGTTTGTTTGTTCGTTTTTTGGTGTGTTGGCTTGTTGGTTTGTTCGTTTGTTAGTTTGTTGGTTTGTTGGTTTGTTAGTTTGTTGGTTCGTTGGCTTGTTGGTTTGTTGGTTTGTTGGTTTGTTGGTTTGTTCCTTTGTTCGTTTGTTGGCTTGTTGGTTTGTTGGCTTGTTGGTTTGTTGGTTTGTTGGTTTGTTCGTTTGTTCGTTTGTTCGTTTGTTGGCTTGTTGGTTTGTTGGTTTGTTGGTTTGTTGGGTTGTTGGCTTGTTGGTTTGTTGGTTTGTTGGCTTGTTGAATTGTTGGTTTGTTGGTTTGTTGGTTTGTTGGTTTGTTGGTTTGTTGATTTGTTCGTTTGTTCGTTTGTTCATTTGTTCGTTTGTTGGTTTGTTGGTTTGTTGGTTTGTTGGTTTGTTGGTTTGTTGGTTTGTTGGTTTGTTGATTTGTTCGTTTGTTCGTTTGTTCATTTGTTTGTTTGTTGGTTCGTTGGTTTGTTGGCTTGTTGGCTTGTTGGTTTGTTGGCTTGTTGGCTTGTTGGCTTGTTGGTTTGTTTGTTTGTACGTTTGTTGATTTGTTGGTTACTTGGTTTGTTGGTTTGTTGGTTTGTTGGTTGGTTGGCTTGTTGGTTTGTTGGTTTGTTGGTTTTTTGGTTGGTTGGTTTTTTAGTTTGTTGTTTTATTGGTTTGTTGGTTTGTTGGTTTGTTGGTTTGTTGGCTTATTGGTTTGTTGGTTTGTTGGTTTGTTGGTTACTTGATTTATTGGTTTGTTGGTTTGTTCGTTTGTTGGTTTGTTGGTTAGTTCGTTTGTTGGTTTGTTGGTTTGTTGGTTTGTTGGTTTTTTGGTTTCTTGGTTTGTTGATTTGTTGGTTTGTTGCTTTGTGGGTTTGTTGGTTTGTTCTTTTGTTGGTTTGTTGGTTTGTTGGTTTGTTGGTTTGTTCGTTTGTTGGTTTGTTGGGTTGTTGGATTGTTGGTTTGTTGGCTTGTTGCTTTGTTGGTTTGTTGGTTTGTCCGTTTGTTATTTTGTGCGTTTGTTCATTTGTTGGTTTGTTCATTTGTTGGTTTGTTGGTTTGTTCATTTGTTGGTTTGTTGATTTGTTTGTTTGTTGGTTAGTTTGTTTGTTGGCTTGTTGGTTTGTTGGCTTGTTGGTTTGTTGGCTTGTTGGCTTGTTGCTTTGTTAGTTTGTTGGTTTGTTGGTTTATTGGTTTGTTGGCTTGTTGGTTTATTGGCTTGTTGGTTTGTTGATTTGGTGGTTTGTTACCAACAAGCCAACAAACCAACAAGCCAACAAACGAACAAACAAATAAACCAACTAACTAACAAACCAAAAAACCAACAAACGAACAAACCAACAAACCAACAAACCAACAAACCAACAAACCAACAAACCAACAAGCCAACAAATTAAAAAACCAACAAACCAACAAACCAACAAACAAAAAAGCCAACAAGCCAACAAACAAACAAACCAACAAACCAATAAACCAACAAGCCAACAAAACAATAAACCAACAAACCAAGTAACCAACAAGCCAACAAACTAACAAACTAACTATCCAACAAGTCAACAAACCAACAAACCAACAAGCCAACAAGCCAACAAACCAACAAACCAACAAACCAACAAACCAAAAAACCAACAAACCAACAAACCAACAAACCAACAAACCAACTAACCAACAAGCCAAGAAGCCAACAAACCAATAAACCAACAAACCAACAAACCAACAAACCAACAAACTAACAAACCAACAAACCAACAAACCAACAAACCAACAAACCACCAAACCAACAAACCAACAAACCAAGTAAACAACAAACCAACAAACCAACAAAACAACAAACATACAAATCAACAAACCAACAAACCAACAAATAAATAAACCAACAAACCCACAAACCAACAAACCAACAAACCAACAAACCAACAAACCAACAAACCAACAAACCAATAAACCAACAAACCAACAAGCCAACAAGCCAACAAGCCAACAAACCAACAAGCCAACAAAAGAACAAACCAACAAACAAACAAACCAACAAACCAACAAACCAACAAACCAACAAACCAACAAACCAACAAACCAACAAACCACCAAACGAACAAACCAACAAACCAGCAAACGAACAAACCAACAAAACAATAAGCCAACAAGCCAAAAAACGAATAAACTAACAAACCAACAAGATAACAAACCAACAAACCAACAAACCAAGAAACCGACAAGCCAAAAAACCAACAAACCAACAATCCAACAAACCAACAAACCAACAAGCCAACAAGCCAACAAATCAAAAAACCAACAAACCAAGTAACCGACAAACCAACAATCGAACAAACCAACAACCAAACAAACCAACAAAACAACAAACCAACAAACCAACAAATCAAAAAACCAACAAACCAAGTAACCAACAAACCAACAATCGAACAAACCAACAACCAAACAAACCAACAAAACAACAAACCGACAAACCAACAAACCAACACACAAACAAACCAACAAACCAACAAAATAACAAACCAACAAACCAACAAACAAATAAACCAACAAGCCAACAAGCCAACAAAACAACAAACCAACAAACCAACAAACCCACAAACCAACAAACCAACAAGCCAACAAATCAAGAAACCAACAAACAAAAAAACGAGCAAACAAACAAACCAACAAACTAACAAACCAATAAACCAAAAAACCAACAAACCAACAAACCAATTAACCAACCAACCAACATGCCAACAAACCAACAAACCAACAAACCAAGTAACCAACAAACCAACAAACGAACCAATTAACAAACAAACAAACCAGCAAACAAACAAACCAACAAACCAACAAAACAACAAACGAACAAACCAATAAACAAATAAACCGACAAACCAACAAACCAACAAACCAACAAACCAACAAACCAAGAAACAAATAAACCAACAAATTAACAAACCAACAAACCAACAAACCAACAAACCAACAAACCAAGTAACCAACAAACCAACAAACGAACAAACCAACAAACAAACAAACCAACAAACAAACAAACCAACAAACGAACAAACCAACAAACCAACAAACCAACAAACCAACAAACCAACAAACCAGCAAATCAAGAAATCAACAAACCAACAAACCAACAAGCCAACAAACCAACAAACCAACAAACCAACAAACCAACAAACCAACAAACCAACAAACCAACAAACCAACAAACCAACAAACAAACAAACCAACAAACCAACAAACCAACAAACCAACAAGCAAACAAACCAACAAACCAACAAACGAACAAACAAACAAACCAACAAACGAACAAACCAACAAACCAAAAAACCAACAAACAAACAAGCCAACAAACGAACAAACCAACAAGCCAACAAACCAACAAACCAACAAACCAACAAACCAACAAACCAACAAACCAACAAACCAACAAACCAACAAACCAACAAACCAACAAACAAATAAACCAAGTAACCATCAAACAAACAAACCAATAAACCAACAAGCCAACAAGACAACAAACCAACAAACCAACAAAGCAACAAACCAACAAACGAACAAACCAACAAACCAACAAACCAACAAACCAACAAACCAACAAACCAACAATCCAACAAACCAACAAACCAACAAGCCAACAAACCAACAAACTAACAAACGAACAAACAAACAAACCAACCAACAAACCAACAAACCAACAAACGAACAAACCAACAAACCAAAAAACCAACAGACCAACAATCCAACAAACGAACAAACCAACAAACCAACCAACGAACAAGCCAACAAACCAACAAACCAACAAACCAACAAACCAACAAACCAACAAGCCAACAAACAAACAAGCCAACAAACGAACAAATCAACAAGCAAACAAACCAACAAACGGACAAACCAACAAACTAACAAACCAACAAACCAACAAGCCAACAAACCAACAAACCAACAAGTCAACAAACCAAAAAACAAACAAACCAACAAACCAACAAGCCACCAAACCAACAAACCAACAAGCCAACAAACCAATAAACCAACAAACAAACAAACCAACAAACCAACAAACCAACAAGCCAACAAACCAACAAACCAACAAACCAACAAACCAACAAACAAACAAACCAACAAATGAACAAACAAACAAACCAACAAACGAACAAACCAACAAACCAACAAACCAACAAACCAACAAACGAACAAACCAACAAACCAACAAAAGGACAAACCAATAAACGAACAAACCAACAAACCAACAAGCCAACAAACCAAAAAACCAACAAACAAACAAACCAACAAACCAACAAACGAACAAACCAACAAACCAACAAACCAACAAACCAACAAACCAACAAGCCAACAAGGCAACAAACCAACAAGCCAACAAACCAACAAACCAAAAAGCCAACAAACCAACAAGCCAACAAACAAACAAACCAACAAGCCAACAAGCCAACAAACCCACAAACCAACAAACCAACAAACCAACAAACCAACAAACCAACAAACCAACAAACCAACAAACCAACAAACCAACCAACCAACAAACCAACAAGCAAACAAGCCGACAAACCAACAAACCAACATACCAACAAACGAACAAACCAACAAACCAACAAGCCAACAAGCCAACAAACCAACAAACCAATATACCAACAAACGAACAAACCAACAAACCAACAAACCAACAAGCCAACAAACCAACAAACCAACAAATCAAGTAACAAACAAACCAACAAACAAACAAACCAACAAGCCAACAAACCAACAAACCAACAAACCAAGAAACCAACAAGCCAACAAACCAACAAGCCAACAAACCAACAAGCCAAGAAACGAACAAACCAACAAACCAACAAACCAACAAACCAACAGACCAACAAACCAACAAACCAACAAGCCAACAAACGAACAAACCAACAAACCAACAAACAAACAAACCAAGGAACCAACAAACCAACAAACCAACAAACCAACAAGCCAACAAGCCAAGAAACCAACAAACCAACAAACCAACAAACCAACAAACCAACAAACCAACAAACCAACAAGACAACAAGCCAACAAACCAACAAACCAACAAACCAACAAACCAACAAACCAACCGACCAACAAACCAACAAACCAACAAACGAACAAACCAACAAACCACAAACCAACAAACCAGCAAACGAACAAATCATCAAACCAACAAACCAACACACCAAAAAATCAACAAACCAACAAACCAACAAACCAACAAACCAACAAACCAACAAACCAACAAACCAAAAAACCAACAAACCAACAAACCAACAAACCAACAAGCCAACAAACCAACAAGCCAACAAACCAACAAACAAACAAACCAACAAACCGACAAACCAACAAACTAACAAATCAACAAGCCAACAAACCAACAAAAAAACAAACCAACAAACAAATAAACCAACAAACCAACAAACCAACAAGCCAACAAACCAACAAACGAACAAACCAACAAACCAACAAACCAACAAACCAACAAACCACCAAGCCAACAAACCAACAAAATAACAAACGAACAAACGAACAAACCAACAAACAAACAAACCAACAAGCCAACAAACCAACAAACCAACAAACCAACAAGCCAACAAACAAAAAAACCAATAAACCAATAAACCAACAAACCAATACACCAACAAACCAACAAACCAACAAGCCAACAAGCCAACAAACCAACAAGCCAACAAACCAACAAACCAACAAACCAACAAGCCAACAAACCAACAAACCAACAAGCCAACAAACCAACAAACCAACAAACCAACAAACCAACAAACGAACAAACCATAAAACCAACAAACCAACAAACCAACAAACCTACAAACCAAAAAGCCAACAAACCAACAAACCAAGAAACCAACAAGCCAACAAGCCAACAAGCCAACAAACCAACAAACCAACAAACCAACAAACCAACAAACCAAAAAACCAACAGACCAACAAACCAACAAGCCAACAAGCCAACAAACCAACAAACCAACAAGCCAACAAACCAACAAACCAACAAAACAACAAACGAACAAACCAACAAACCAACAAACTAACAAACCAACAAACCAACAAACACACAAACCAACAAGCCAACAAACCAACAAACCAAAAAACAAATAAACCAACAAACCAACAAACCAACAAACCAACAAACCAACAAACAAACAAACCAGCAAACCAACAAACCAACAAACCAACAAACCAACAAAACAACAAGCCAACAAACGAAAAAACCAACAAACCAACAAACCAACAAACCAACAAACGAACAAACCAACAAACGAATAAACCAACAAACTAACAAACAAACAAACAAACAAACCAACAAACCAACAAACCAATAAACCAACAAACCAACAAACCAACAAACCAAAAAGCCAACTAACCAAAAAACCAACAAACCAACAAACCAACAAACCAAGTAACCAACAAACCAACACACCAACAAACCAATAAACCAACAAACTAAAAAACCAACAAATAAATAAACCAACAAACCAACAAACCAACAAACCAACAAACCAACAAACCAACAAAGCAACAAACCAACAAACCAACAAACCAACAAACCAACAAACCAACAAACCAACAAACCAACAAACCAACAAACCAACAAACCAACAAACCAACAAGCCAATAAACCAACAAACCAACAAATCAACAAACCAACAAACCAACAAGCCAACAAGCCAACAAGCCAACAAACCAACAAACCAACAAACGAACAAACACTGAAACCAACAAACTAACAAACCCAAAAACCAACAAACCAACAAACGAACAAACCAACAAACCAACAAACCAACAAGCCAACAAACGAACAAACCAACAAGCCAATAAACCAACAAACCAACAAACCAACAAACCAACAAAGCAACAAACCAACAAACCAACAAACCAACAAACCAACAAACCAACAAACCAACAAACCAAGTAACCAACAAACCAACAAACCAACAACCAAACCAACCAACAAACGAACAAACGAACAAACGAACAAACCAACAAACCAACAAACCAACAAACCAAGAAACCAACAAACCAACAAACCAACAAGCCAACACACCAACAAACCAACAAACAAACAAATCAACAAACCAACAAACCAACAAACGAACAAACAAACAAACCAACAAACCAACAAACCAAGAAACCAACAAACAAACACACTAACAAACGAACAAACCAACAAACCAACAAACCAATAAACCAACAAACAAACAAACCAACAAACCGACAAACCAACAAACCAACAAACCAACAAACCAATAAACCAACAAACCAACAAACAACAAACCAACAAACAAACAAACCAACAAACGAACAAACCAACAAACGAACAAACCAACAAACAAACAATCCAACAAACCAACAAACGAACAAACCAACAAACCAACAAACCAACAAACCAGCAAACCAACAAACCAAGTAACCAACAAACCAACAAGCCAACAAACGAACAAACCAACAAATAAACAAACCAACAAACCAACAAGCCAACCAGCTAACAAACGAACAAACCAACAAACCAACAAATCAACAAATGAACAAACCAACAAACCAACAAACCAACAAACCAACAAACCAATAAACCAACAAACCAACCAGCCAACAAGCCAACAAACCAACAAGCCAACAAACGAACAAACCAACAAACCAACAAACCAATAAACAAACAAACAAACAAACCAAGTAACCAACAAACCAACAAACCAACAAGCCATCAAACCAACAAACCAACAAACCAACAAACCAACAAACCAACAAACCAACAAACCAACAAACCAACAAGCCAATAAACCAACAAACCAACAAATCAACAAACCAACAAACCAACAAGCCAATAAGCCAACAAGCCAACAAACCAACAAACCAACAAACGAACAAACACTGAAACCAACAAACTAACAAACCAAGAAACCAACAAACCAACAAACGAACAAACCAACAAACCAACAAACCAACAAGCCAACAAACGAACAAACCAACAAGCCAATAAACCAACAAACCAACAAACCAACAAACCAACAAAGCAACAAACCAACAAACCAACAAACCAACAAACCAACAAACCAACAAACCAACAAACCAAGTAACCAACAAACCAACAAACCAACAACCAAACCAACCAACAAACGAACAAACGAACAAACGAACAAACCAACAAACCAACAAACCAACAAACCAAGAAACCAACAAACCAACAAACCAACAAGCCAACACACCAACAAACCAACAAACAAACAAATCAACAAACCAACAAACCAACAAACCAACAAACGAACAAACAAACAAACCAACAAACCAACAAACCAAGAAACCAACAAACAAACACACTAACAAACGAACAAACCAACAAACCAACAAACCAATAAACCAACAAACAAACAAACCAACAAACCGACAAACCAACAAACCAACAAACCAACAAACCAATAAACCAATAAACCAACAAACCAACAAACAACAAACCAACAAACAAACAAACCAACAAACGAACAAACCAACAAACGAACAAACCAACAAACCAACAAACAAACAATCCAACAAACCAACAAACAAACAAACCAACAAACCAACAAACCAACAAACCAGCAAACCAACAAACCAAGTAACCAACAAACCAACAAGCCAACAAACGAACAAACCAACAAATAAACAAACCAACAAACCAACAAGCCAAAAAGCTAACAAACGAACAAACCAACAAACCAACAAATCAACAAATGAACAAACCAACAAACCAACAAACCAACAAACCAACAAACCAATAAACCAACAAACCAACCAGCCAACAAGCCAACAAACCAACAAGCCAACAAACGAACAAACCAACAAACCAACAAACCAACAAACAAACAAACCAAGTAACCAACAAACCAACAAACCAACAAGCCATCAAACCAACAAACCAACAAACCAACAAACTAACAAATCAACAAACCAACAAACCAACAAACCAACAAGCCAACAAACCAACAAACCAACAAGCCAACAAGTCAACAAACCAACAAACCAACAAACCAGCAAACCAACAAACCAACAAACCAACAACGAACAAACCAACAAACAAACAAACCAACACACCAATAAATCAAGAAACCAAGTAACCAACAAACCAACAAACCAACAAACCAACAAACCAACAAACCAACAAACAAACAAACCAACAAGACAACAAACGAACAAACCAACAAGCCAACAAACATACAAACCAACAAACCAATAAACCAACAAACCAACAAACCAACAAACCAACAAACGAACAAACAAACAAACCAACAAACCAACAAACCAACACACGAACAAACCAACAAACAAACAAACCAACAAACCAACAAACCAACAAACCAACAAACCAACAAACCAAGTAACCAACAAACCAATAAACCAACAAACCAACAAACCAAGAAACCAACAAAACAACAAAGCAACAACCAACAAGCCAACAAACAAATAAAACAACAAGCCAACAAACCAACAAACCAACAAACCAACAAACCAACAAACCAACAAACCAATAAACGAACAAACAAACAAACCAACAAACCAACAAACCAACAAACCCACAAACCAACAAACCAAGAAACCAACAAACGATTAAACCAACAAACCAACAAACCAACAAACCAACAAACCAACAAACCAAAAAACCAACAAACCAACAAACTAAGTAACCAACAAACCAACAAACTAACAAATCAACACACGAACAAACCAACAAACAAACAAGCCGACAAACCAACAAACCAACAAACCAACAAACCAACAAACCAACAAACCAACAAACCAAGTAACCAACACGCCAATAAACCAACAAACCAACAAACCAAGAAACCAAGAAACCAACAAACCAACAACCAACAAACCAACAAACGAACAAACCAACAAGCCAACAAACCAACAAACCAACAAACCAACAAACCAACGAACAAAGTAACCAACAAACCAACAAACAAACAAACCAACAAACGAACAAACGAACAAACGAACAAACCAACAAACCAACAAACCAAGAAACCAACAAACCAACAAACCAACAAACCAACAAACCAATAAACGAACAAACAAACAAAGCAACAAACCATTAAACCATTAAACCAACAAACCTACAAACCAACAAACCAACAAACCAACAAACCAACAAACCAACAAACCAACAAACCAACAAACCAACAAACGAAGAAACCAACAAGCCAACAAACCAAAAAACCAACAAACCAACAAACCAAGTAACCAACAAACCAACAAACGAACAAACCAACAAACCAACAAGCCAACAAGCCAACAAACCAACAAGCCAACAAACCAGCAAACCAACAAACCAACAAACCAACAAACCAACAAACCAACAAACCAACAAACCAACAAACCAACAAACCAACAAACCAACAAGCAATGAAGCCAACAAACCAACAAACCAACAAACAAATAAACCAACAAACCAACAAACCAACAAACCAACAAACCAACAAACCAACAAACCAACAAACCAACAAACCAACAAACCAACAAACCAAAAAACCAACAAACCAACAAACTATAAAACCAACAAACCAACAAACAAAAAAACCAACAAACCAACAAACAACAAACCAACAAACGAACAAACCAACAAACGAACAAACCAACAAACCAACAAACCAACAAACCAACAAACCAACAAACCAGCAAGCCAACAAGCCAACAAACCAACAAGCCAACAAACGAACAAACCAATAAACCAACAAAGCAACAACCAAACAAACCAGCAAACCAACAAACCAACAAACCAACAAACCAACAAACCAACAAGCCAACAAACCAACAAACCAACAAGCCAACAAACCAAAAAACCAAAAAAAACAACAAACCAACAAACCAACAAACCAACAAACCAACAAGCTAACAAACCAACAAACCAAAAAACCAACAAGCCAAAAAACCAAAAAACCAACAAACCAACAAACCAAGTAACCAACAAACGAACAAACCAACAAACAAGTAAACCAACAAGCCAACAAACCAACAAACCAAAAAACAAACAAACCAACAAACCAACAAACCAACAAACCAAGAAACCAACAAAATAACAAACCAACAAACCAACTAACCAAAAAACCAAGAAACCAACAAACCAACAAACCAACAAATCAACAAACCAAGAAACCAATAAACCAACAAACCAACAAACAAACAAGCCAACAAACCAACAAACGAACAAACCAACAAACCCACAAGCCAACAGACCAACAAACCAAGAAACCAACAAACGAACAAACCAACAAGCCAACAAACCAAAAAACCAACAAACCAACAAACCAAGTAACCAACAAACCAACAAACGAACAAACGAACAAACCAACAAACCAATAAGCCAACAAGCCAACAAACCAACAATTCAACAAACCAGCAAACCAACAAACCAACAAACCAACAAACGAACAAACCAACAAACAAACAAACCTACAAACCAACAAGCCAACAAGCCAACAAACCAACAAGCAAATAAACCAACAAACCAACAAACCAACAAGCCAACAAACCAACAAGCCAACAAACGAACAAACCAACAAACCAATAAACCAACAAATAAACAATCCAACAAACCAAAAAACCAACAAACGAACAAACCAAGTAACCAACAAACCAACAAAATAACAAACCAACAAACAAATAAACCAACAAACCAACAAACCAACAAACCAAAAACCAACAAGCCAACAAGCCAACAAGCCAACAAACCAACAAACCAACAAACGAACAAACAATCAAACCAACAAACTAACAAACCAACAAACCAACAAACCAACAAACGAACAAACAAACAAACCAACAAACCAACAAGCCAACAAACGAACAAACCAACAAGCCAACAAACCAACAAACCAACAAACCAACAAAGCAACAAACCAACAAACCAACAAACCACCAAACCAACAAACCACAAACTAACAAACCAACAAACCAACAAACCAAGTCACCAAAAAACCAACAAACGAACAAACCAACAAACAAACAAAACAACAAACCAAGAAACCAACTAACTAACAAACCAACAAGCCAACAAACCAACAAACCAAGAAACCAAAAACCAACAAACCAACAAGCCAACAAGCCAACAAGCCAACAAGCCAACAAGCCAACAAGCCAACAAACCAACAAACCGACAAACCAACAAACCAACAAACCAACGAACGAACAAACAAACAGACCAACAAACCAACAAACCAACAAACGAACAAACCAACAAACCAACAAACCAACAAACCAACAAGCCAACAAACCAACAAACCAACAAGCCAACAAACGAACAAGCCAACAACCCAACAAACAAACAAACCAACAAACCAACAAACCAAGAAACCAAGAAACCAACAAACCAACAAGCCAACAAACCAACAAACCAACAAACAAATAAATCAACAAACCAAAAAACCAACAAACGAACAAACAAACAAACCAACAAACCAACAAACCAACAAACCAACAAACCAACAAACCAACAAACAAACAAACCAACAAACGAACAAACCAACAAACCAACAAACCAACAAACCAACAAACAAACAAACCAAAAACCAACAAACCAAAAACCAACAAACAACAAACCAACAAACAAACAAACCAACAAACGAAAAAACCAACAAACCAACAAACCAACAAACCAACAAACCAACAAACCAACAAACGAATAAACCAACAAACCAACAAACCAACAAACCAACAAACCAACAAACCAAGTAACCAACAAACCAACAAGCCAACAAACGAATAAACCAACAAACAAACAAACCAACAAACCAACAAACCAATAAACCAACAAACCAACCAGCCAACATGCCAACAAACCAACAAGCCAACAAACGAACAAACCAACAAACCAACAAACCAACAAACAAACAAACCAAGTAAGCAACAACCCAACAAACCAACAAGCCAACAAACCAACAAACCAACAAACCAACAAACCAACAAACCGACAAACCAACAAACCAACAAACCAACAAACCAACAAACCAACAAACCAACAAGCTAACAAACCAACAAACCAAAAAACCAACAAGCCAAAAAACCAAAAAACCAACAAACCAACAAACCAAGTAACCAACAAACGAACAAACCAACAAACAAGTAAACCAACAAGCCAACAAACCAACAAACCAAAAAACAAACAAACCAACAAACCAACAAACCAACAAGCCAACAAACCAAAAACCAACAAACAAACAAACCAACAAACCAAGAAACCAACAAGCCAAAAAACCAAAAAACCAACAAACCAACAAACCAAGTAACCAACAAACGAACAAACCAACAAACAAGTAAACCAACAAGCCAACAAACCAACAAACCAAAAAACAAACAAACCAACAAACCAACAAACCAACAAGCCAACAAACCAAAAACCAACAAACAAACAAACCAACAAACCAAGAAACCAACAAAATAACAAACCAACAAACCAACTAACCAAAAAACCAACAAACCAACAAACCAACAAACCAACAAATCAACAAACCAAGAAACCAATAAACCAACAAACCAACAAACAAACAAGCCAACAAACCAACAAACGAACAAACCAACAAACCCACAAGCCAACAGACCAACAAACCAAGAAACCAACAAACGAACAAACCAACAAGCCAACAAACCAAAAAACCAACAAACCAACAAACCAAGTAACCAACAAACCAACAAACGAACAAACGAACAAACCAACAAACCAACAAGCCAACAAGCCAACAAACCAACAATTCAACAAACCAGCAAACCAACAAACCAACAAACCAACAAACGACCAAACCAACAAACAAACAAACCTACAAACCAACAAGCCAACAAGCCAACAAACCAACAAGCAAATAAACCAACAAACCAACAAACCAACAAGCCAACAAACCAACAAGCCAACAAACGAACAAACCAACAAACCAATAAACCAACAAATAAACAATCCAACAAACCAAAAAACCAACAAACCAACAAACCAAGTAACCAACAAACCAACAAAATAACAAACCAACAAACAAATAAACCAACAAACCAACAAACCAACAAACCAAAAACCAACAAGCCAACAAGCCAACAAGCCAACAAACCAACAAACCAACAAACGAACAAACAATCAAACCAACAAACTAACAAACCAACAAACCAACAAACCAACAAACGAACAAACAAACAAACCAACAAACCAACAAGCCAACAAACGAACAAACCAACAAGCCAACAAACCAACAAACCAACAAACCAACAAAGCAACAAACCAACAAACCAACAAACCACCAAACCAACAAACCACAAACTAACAAACCAACAAACCAACAAACCAAGTCACCAAAAAACCAACAAACGAACAAACCAACAAACAAACAAACCAACAAACCAAGAAACCAACTAACTAACAAACCAACAAGCCAACAAACCAACAAACCAAGAAACCAAAAACCAACAAACCAACAAGCCAACAAGCCAACAAGCCAACAAGCCAACAAGCCAACAAGCCAACAAACCAACAAACCAACAAACCAACAAACCAACAAACCAACGAACGAACAAACAAACAGACCAACAAACCAACAAACCAACAAACGAACAAACCAACAAACCAACAAACCAACAAACCAACAAGCCAAAAAACCAACAAACCAACAAGCCAACAAACGAACAAGCCAACAACCCAACAAACAAACAAACCAACAAACCAACAAACCAAGAAACCAAGAAACCAACAAACCAACAAGCCAACAAACCAACAAACCAACAAACAAACAAATCAACAAACCAAAAAACCAACAAACGAACAAACAAACAAACCAACAAACCAACAAACCAACAAACCAACAAACCAACAAACCAACAAACCAACAAACAAACAAACCAACAAACGAACAAACCAACAAACCAACAAACCAACAAACCAACAAACAAACAAACCAACAAACCAACAAACCAAAAACCAACAAACAACAAACCAACAAACAAACAAACCAACAAACGAAAAAACCAACAAACCAACAAACCAACAAACCAACAAACCAACAAACCAACAAACCAACAAACCAACAAACCAACAAACCAACAAACCAAGTAACCAACAAACCAACAAGCCAACAAACGAATAAACCAACAAACAAACAAACCAACAAGCCAACAAGCCAACAAACGAATTAACCAACAAACAAACAAGCCAACAAGCCAACAAGCCAACAAACGAACAAACCAACAAACCAACAAACCAACAAACCAAAAAACCAATAAACCAACAAACCAACCAGCCAACATGCCAACAAACCAACAAGCCAACAAACGAACAAACCAACAAACCAACAAACCAACAAGCCAACAAACCAACAAACCAACAAACCAACAAACCAACAAACCGACAAACCAACAAACCAACAAACCAACAAACGAAAAAACCAACAAAAAAACAAACCAACAAACCAACAAACCAACAAACCAAATAACCAACAAACCAACAAACCAACAAACCAACAAACCAACAAACCAACAAACCAACAAACCAACAAGTCAACAAGCCAACAAACGAACAAACCAACAAGCCAACAAACCAGCAAACCAACAAACCAACAAACCAACAAACCAACAAACAAACAAACCAACAAACCAACAAACCAACAAATGAACAAACAAACAAGCCAACAAACCAACAAACCAATAAACCAACAAACCAACACACGAACAAACCAACAAACAAACAAACCAACAAACCAACAAACCAACAAACCAACAAACCAACAAACCAACAAACCAAGTAATCAACAAACCAATAAACCAACAAACCAACAAATAAGGAAACCAACAAACCAACAAATCAACAAGCCAACAAACCAACAAACCAACAAACCAACAAACCAACAAAACAACAAACCAATAAACGACAAACAAACAAACCAACAAACCAACAAACCAACAAACCAACAAACCCACAAACCAACAAACCAACAAACCAAGAAACCAACAAACGAACAAACCAACAAACCAATAAGCCAACAAACCAAACAACGAAAAAACCAACAAACCAACAAACCAACAAACCAACAAACCAACAAACCAACAAACCAACAAACCAACAAACCAACAAACCAACAAACCAACAAACCAACAAACCAACAAACGAACAAACCAACAAGCCAACAAACCAAAAAACCAACAAACGAACAAACCAAGTAACCAACAAACCAACAAACGAACAAACCAACAAACCAACAAGCCAACAAGCCAACAAACCAACAAGCCAACAAACCAGCAAACCAATAAACCAACAAACCAACAAACGAACAAACCAACAAACCCACAAACCAACAAACCAACAAATCAACGAGCCAACAAGCCAACAAACCAACAAACCAACAAACAAATAAACCAACAAACCAACAAACCAACAAACCAACAAACCAACAAACCAACAAACAAACAAGCCAACTAACGAAAAAACCAACAAACCAACAAACAACAAACCAACAAACGAACAAACCAACAAACGAACAAACCAACAAACCAACAAACCAACAAACCAACAAACCAAAAAAACCAACAAACCAACAAGCCAACAAGCCAACAAACGAACAAACCAACAAACCAAAAAACCAACAAACAACAAACCAACAAACGAACAAACCAACAAACGAACAAACCAACAAACCAACAAACCAACAAACCAACAAACCAAAAAACGAACAAACCAACAAACCAACAAACCAACAAACCAACAAACCAAAAAAACCAACAAACCAACAAACCAACAAGCCAACAAACGAACAAACCAACAAACCAAAAAACCAACAAACAAACAAACCAGCAAACCAGCAAACCAACAATCCAACAAACCAACAAACCAACAAACCAACAAACCAACAAACCAACAAACCAACAAACCAACAAACCAACAAGCCAACAAACCAAAAAACCAACAAACCAACAAACCAACAAACCAACAAACTAACAAACCAACAAACCAACAAGCCAACAAACCAACAAACCAACAAACCAACAAACCAAAAAACCAACAAACAAACAAACCAACAAACCAACAAACAAATAAACCAACAAACCAAAAAACCAACAAACCAACAAACCAACAGGCCAATAAACCAAAAACCAAGAAACCAACAAACCAACAAACCAACAAACCAAGAAACCAACAAAATAACAAACCAACAAACCAACAAACCAACAAACCAACAAACCAACAAACCAACAAACCAACAAACCAACAACCAACAAATCAAAAAACCAACAAACCAACAAACGAACAAACAAACAAACCAACAAACCAACAAACCCACAAACCAAGAAACCAAGAAACCAACAAACGAACAAACCAACAAGCCAACAAACCAAAAAACCAACAAACCAACAAACCAAGTAACCAACAAACCAACAAACGAACAAACCAACAAACCAACAAGCCAACAAAACAACAAACCAACAATTCAACAAACCAGCAAACCAACAAATTAACAAACCAACAAACCAGCAAACCAACAAATTAACAAACCAACAAACCACCAAACCAATAAACCAACAAACCAACAAACCAACAAACCAACAAACCAACAAATCAACAAGCCAACAAACCAACAAACCAACATACCAACAAGCAAATAAACCAACAAACCAACAAACCAACAAACCAACAAACCAACAAACCAACAAACCAACAAACCAACAAACCAACAATCCAACAAACGAAAAAACCAACAAACCAACAAACAACAAACCAACAAACGAACAAACCAACAAACGAACAAACTAACAAACCAACAAACCAACAAACCAAAAAACCAACAAACCAACAAACCAACAAACCAACAAACCAACAAACCAAGAAACCAACAAACCAACAAACCAACAAACCAACAAACCAACAAACCAACAAACCAAGGATCCAACAAACTAACAAACCAACAAGCCAACAAACTAACAAACCAACAAACCAACAAACCAAAAACCAAAATACCAACAAGCCAACAAGCCAACAAGCCAACAAACCAACAAACCAACAAACCAACAACCCAACGAACAAACAAACAAACAAACCAACAAACCAACAAACGAACAAACCAACAAACCAACAAACGAACAAACCAACAAACCAACAAACCAGCAAGCCAACAAACCAAAAAACCAACAAACCAACAAACCAAGTAACCAACAAACCAACAAACCAACAAACCAACAAACCAACAAACCAACAAACCAACAAACCAACAAACAAGTAAACCAACAAACCAACAAACCAACAAACAACAAACCAACAAACCAACAAACCAACAAACTAACAAGCCAACAAACCAAAAACCAACAAACCAACAAACCAACAAACCAAGAAACCAACAAGCCAATAAACCAACAAACCAAAAAACCAACAAACCAACAAACCAACAAACCAACAAACCAAGAAACCAACAAACGAACAATCCAAGAAACCAACAAACCAAGAAACCAGCAAACTAACAAACCAACAAGCCAACAAACCAACAAACCAACAAACCAAAAACTAACAAACCAACAAGCCAACATTCGAAAAATCCAACAAGCCAACAAACCAACAAACCAACAAACCAACAAACCAACAAACGAACAAACTAACAAACCAACAAACCAACAAACCAAAAAACCAACAAACCAACAAACCAACAAACCAACAAACCAAGAAACCAACAAACCAACAAACCAACAAACCAACAAACCAACGAACAAACAAACCAACAAACCAACAAACCAACAAGCCACCAAACGAACAAACAAACAAGCCAACAAACCAACAAACCAACAAATCAACAAACCAACAAACCAACAAACCAACAAACTAACAAACCAACAAGCCCAGTAACCAACAAACCAACAAACGAAGAAACCAACAAATAAACAACCCAACAAACATACACACGAACAAACGAACAAACCAACAAACCAACAAACCAATAAAGCAACAAACCAACAAACCAAGAAACCAAGAAACCAACCAACCAACAAACCAACAAACCAATAAGCCAACAAACCAACAAACAAACAAACCAACAAACGAACAAACCAACAAACCAAAAAACCAATAAACCAACAAACCAACAAACGAACAAACCAACAAACCAACAAACCACCAAACCAACAAACCAAGTAACCAACAAACCAACAAGCCAACATACGAATAAACCAACAAACAAACAAACCAACAAACCAACAAGCCAACAAGCCAACAAACGAACAAACCAACAAACGAATAACCCAACAAGCCAACAAACCAATAAACCAACAAACCAACAAAGTAACAAACCAACAAACCAACAAAACAACAAACCAACAAACCAACAAACCAAGTAACTAACAAACCAACAAACGAACAAACCAACAAACAAACAAACCAACAAACGAACAAACGAATAAACGAACAAACGAACAAACCAACAAACCAACAAACCAACAAACCAACAAACCAACAAACCAACAAACCAACAAACCAACAAGCCAACAAACCAACAAACCAACAAACCAACAAACCAACAAACCAACAAACGAACAAATAAACAAACCAAGAAACCAACAAACAAACAAACCAACAAACCAAGAAACCAACAAACAAACAAACCAACAAACCAACAAACCAACAAACCAACAACTAAACAAACCAACAAACAAACAAACAAACAAACCAACAAACCAACAAACGAAAAAACCAACAAACGAACAAACCAACAAACGAACAAACCAACAAACGAACAAACCAACAAACGAACAAACCAACAAACGAAAAAACCAATAAACCAACAAACCAACAAACGAACAAACCAACAAACCAGCAAACCAACAAACCAAGTAACCAACAAACCAACAAGCCAACAAACGAACAAACCAACAAACAAACAAACAAACAAACCAACAAACCAACAAACCAACAAACCCACAAGGCAACAAACCAACAAACCAAGAAACCAAAAAACGAACAAACCAACAACCCAACAAACCAAAAAACCAACAAACCAACAAACCAAGTAACCAACAAACCAACAAACGAACAAACCAACAAACCAACAAGCCAACAAGCCAACAAACAAACAATTCAACAAACCAGCAAAATAACAAACCAACAAACCAACAAACCAACAAACCAACAAACCAACAAACCAACAAACCAACAAGCCAACAAGCCAACAAACCAATAAACCACCAAGCAAATAAACCAACAAACCAACAAACCAACAAACCAACAAGCCAACAAACGAAAAAACCAACAAACCAACAAACAACAAACCAACAAACGAACAAACCAACAAACGAACAAACTAACAAACCAACAAACCAACAAACCAACAAACCAACAAGCCAACAAGCCAACAAGCGAACAAACCAACAAGCCAACAAACGAACAAACAAACAAACCAACAAACTAACAAAGCAGCAAGCCAACAACCCAAAAAACCAACAAACCAACAAACCAACAAACCAACAAACCAACAAACCAACAAACTTACAAGCCAACAAACCAAAAAACCAACAAACCAACAAACCAACAAACCAACAAACCAAGAAACCAATAAACCAACAAACCAACTAACCAACAAACCAACAAACCAAGAAACCAACAAACTAACAAACCAACAAGCCAACAAACCAACAAACCAACAAACCAAAAACCAACAAACCAACAAGCCAACAATCCAACAAGCCAACAAACCAACAAACCAACAAACCAACAAACCAACGAAGGAACAAACAAACAAACCAACTAACCAACAAACCAACAAACGAACAAACCAACAAACCAACAAACCAACAAACCAACAAGCCAACAAGCCAACAAACGAACAAACCAACAAACGAATAACCCAACAAGCCAACAAACGAACAAACCAACAAACGAATAACCCAACAAGCCAACAAACCAATAAACCAACAAACCAACAAAGTAACAAACCAACAAACCAACAAAACAACAAACCAACAAACCAACAAACCAAGTAACCAACAAACCAACAAACGAACAAACCAACAAACAAACAAACCAACAAACGAACAAACGAATAAACGAACAAACGAACAAACCAACAAACCAACAAACCAACAAACCAACAAACCAACAAACCAACAAACCAACAAACCAACAAGCCAACAAACCAACAAACCAACAAACCAACAAACCAACAAACCAACAAACGAACAAATAAACAAACCAAGAAACCAACAAACAAACAAACCAACAAACCAAGAAACCAACAAACAAACAAACCAACAAACCAACAAACCAACAACTAAACAAACCAACAAACAAACAAACAAACAAACCAACAAACCAACAAACGAAAAAACCAACAAACGAACAAACCAACAAACGAACAAACCAACAAACGAACAAACCAACAAACGAACAAACCAACAAACGAAAAAACCAATAAACCAACAAACCAACAAACGAACAAACCAACAAACCAGCAAACCAACAAACCAAGTAACCAACAAACCAACAAGCCAACAAACGAACAAACCAACAAACAAACAAACAAACAAACCAACAAACCAACAAACCAACAAACCCACAAGGCAACAAACCAACAAACCAAGAAACCAAAAAACGAACAAACCAACAACCCAACAAACCAAAAAACCAACAAACCAACAAACCAAGTAACCAACAAACCAACAAACGAACAAACCAACAAACCAACAAGCCAACAAGCCAACAAACGAACAATTCAACAAACCAGCAAAATAACAAACCAACAAACCAACAAACCAACAAACCAACAAACCAACAAACCAACAAACCAACAAGCCAACAAGCCAACAAACCAATAAACCACCAAGCAAATAAACCAACAAACCAACAAACCAACAAACCAACAAGCCAACAAACGAAAAAACCAACAAACCAACAAACAACAAACCAACAAACGAACAAACCAACAAACGAACAAACTAACAAACCAACAAACCAACAAACCAACAAACCAACAAGCCAACAAGCCAACAAGCGAACAAACCAACAAGCCAACAAACGAACAAACAAACAAACCAACAAACTAACAAAGCAGCAAGCCAACAACCCAAAAAACCAACAAACCAACAAACCAACAAACCAACAAACCAACAAACCAACAAACTTACAAGCCAACAAACCAAAAAACCAACAAACCAACAAACCAACAAACCAACAAACCAAGAAACCAATAAACCAACAAACCAACTAACCAACAAACCAACAAACCAAGAAACCAACAAACTAACAAACCAACAAGCCAACAAACCAACAAACCAACAAACCAAAAACCAACAAACCAACAAGCCAACAATCCAACAAGCCAACAAACCAACAAACCAACAAACCAACAAACCAACGAAGGAACAAACAAACAAACCAACTAACCAACAAACCAACAAACGAACAAACCAACAAACCAACAAACCAACAAACCAACAAGCCACAAAACGAACAAACCAACAAGCCAACAAACCAACAAACCAACAAACCAACAAACACACAAACCAACAAACCAACAAACCAACAAACCAACAAACCAACAAACCAACAAACCAAGTAACCAACAAACCAACAAACGAACAAACCAACAAACCAACAAGCCAACAAAACAACAAACCAACAATTCAACAAACCAGCAAACCAATAAATTAACAAACCAACAAACCAGCAAACCAACAAATTAACAAACCAACAAACCAACAAACCAATAAACCAACAAACCAACAAACCAACAAACCAACAAACCAACAAATCAACAAGCCAACAAACCAACAAACCAACATACCAACAAGCAAATAAACCAACAAACCAACAAACCAACAAACCAACAAACCAACAAACCAACAAACCAACAAACCAACAAACCAACAAGCCAACAAACGAAAAAACCAACAAACCAACAAACAACAAACCAACAAACGAACAAACCAACAAACGAACAAACTAACAAACCAACAAACCAACAAACCAAAAAACCAACAAACCAACAAACCAACAAACCAACAAACCAAGAAACCAACAAACCAACAAACCAACAAACCAACAAACCAACAAACCAACAAACCAAGGATCCAACAAACTAACAAACCAACAAGCCAACAAACCAACAAACCAACAAACCAACAAACCAAAAACCAAAATACCAACAAGCCAACAAGCCAACAAGCCAACAAACCAACAAACCAACAAACCAACAAACCAACAAACCAACAACCCAACGAACAAACAAACAAACAAACCAACAAACCAACAAACGAACAAACCAACAAACCAACAAACGAACAAACCAACAAACCAACAAACCAGCAAGCCAACAAACCAAAAAACCAACAAACCAACAAACCAAGTAACCAACAAACCAACAAACCAACAAACCAACAAACCAACAAACCAACAAACCAACAAACCAACAAACAAGTAAACCAACAAACCAACAAACAACAAACCAACAAACCAACAAACCAACAAACTAACAAGCCAACAAACCAAAAACCAACAAACCAACAAACCAACAAACCAAGAAACCAACAAACCAATAAACCAACAAACCAAAAAACCAACAAACCAACAAACCAACAAACCAACAAACCAAGAAACCAACAAACGAACAAACCAAGAAACCAACAAACCAAGAAACCAGCAAACTAACAAACCAACAAGCCAACAAACCAACAAACCAACAAACCAAAAACTAACAAACCAACAAGCCAACATTCCAAAAATCCAACAAGCCAACAAACCAACAAGCCAACAAACCAACAAACCAACAAACAAACAAACTAACAAACCAACAAACCAACAAACCAAAAAACCAACAAACCAACAAACCAACAAACCAACAAACCAAGAAACCAACAAACCAACAAACCAATAAACCAACAAACCAACGAACAAACAAACCAACAAACCAACAAGCCACCAAACGAACAAACAAACAAGCCAACAAACCAACAAACCAACAAATCAACAAACCAACAAACCAACAAACCAACAAACTAACAAACCAACAAGCCCAGTAACCAACAAACCAACAAACGAAGAAACCAACAAATAAACAACCCAACAAACATACACACGAACAAACGAACAAACCAACAAACCAACAAACCAATAAAGCAACAAACCAACAAACCAAGAAACCAACCAACCAACAAACCAACAAACCAATAAGCCAACAAACCAACAAACAAACAAACCAACAAACGAACAAACCAACAAACCAAAAAACCAATAAACCAACAAACCAACAAACGAACAAACCAACAAACCAACAAACCACCAAACCAACAAACCAAGTAATCAACAAACCAACAAGCCAACATACGAATAAACCAACAAACAAACAAACCAACAAACCAACAAGCCAACAAGCCAACAAACGAACAAACCAACAAACGAATAACCCAACAAGCCAACAAACCAATAAACCAACAAACCAACAAAGTAACAAACCAACAAACCAACAAACCAACAAACCAACAAACCAACAAACCAAGTAACCAACAAACCAACAAACGAACAAACCAACAAACAAACAAACCAACAAACGAACAAACGAATAAACGAACAAACGAACAAACCAACAAACCAACAAACCAACAAACCAACAAACCAACAAACCAACAAACCAACAAACCAACAAACCAACAAGCCAACAAACCAACAAACCAACAAACCAACAAACCAACAAACCAACAAACGAACAAATAAACAAACCAAGAAACCAACAAACAAACAAACCAACAAACCAAGAAACCAACAAACAAACAAACCAACAAACCAACAAACCAACAAACCAACAACTAAACAAACCAACAAACAAACAAACAAACAAACCAACAAACCAACAAACGAAAAAACCAACAAACGAACAAACCAACAAACGAACAAACCAACAAACGAACAAACCAACAAACGAACAAACCAACAAACCAAAAAACCAATAAACCAACAAACCAACAAACGAACAAACCAACAAACCAGCAAACCAACAAACCAAGTAACCAACAAACCAACAAGCCAACAAACGAACAAACCAACAAACAAACAAACCAACAAACCAACAAACCAACAAACCCACAAGCCAACAAACCAACAAACCAAGAAACCAAAAAACGAACAAACCAACAACCCAACAAACCAAAAAACCAACAAACCAACAAACCAAGTAACCAACAAACCAACAAACGAACAAACCAACAAACCAACAAGCCAACAAGCCAACAAACAAACAATTCAACAAACCAGCAAAATAACAAACCAACAAACCAACAAACCAACAAACCAACAAACCAACAAACCAACAAACCAACAAGCCAACAAGCCAACAAACCAATAAACCACCAAGCAAATAAACCCACAAACCAACAAACCAACAAACCAACAAGCCAACAAACGAAAAAACCAACAAACCAACAAACAACAAACCAACAAACGAACAAACCAACAAACGAACAAACTAACAAACCAACAAACCAACAAACCAACAAACCAACAAGCCAACAAGCCAACAAGCGAACAAACCAACAAGCCAACAAACGAACAAACAAACAAACCAACAAACCAACAAAGCAGCAAGCCAACAACCCAAAAAACCAACAAACCAACAAACCAACAAACCAACAAACCAACAAACCAACAAACTTACAAGCCAACAAACCAAAAAACCAACAAACCAACAAACCAACAAACCAACAAACCAAGAAACCAAGAAACCAACAAACCAACAAACCAACAAACCAACAAACCAAGAAACCAACAAACTAACAAACCAACAAGCCAACAAACCAACAAACCAACAAACCAAAAACCAACAAACCAACAAGCCAACAATCCAACAAGCCAACAAACCAACAAACCAACAAACCAACAAACCAACGAAGGAACAAACAAACAAACCAACTAACCAACAAACCAACAAACGAACAAACCAACAAACCAACAAACCAACAAACCAACAAGCCACAAAACGAACAAACCAACAAGCCAACAAACCAACAAACCAACAAACCAACAAACACACAAACCAACAAACCAACAAACCAACAAACCAACAAACCAACAAACCAACAAACCAAGTAACCAACAAACCAACAAAGGAACAAACCAACAAACAAACAAACAAACCAACAAACATACAAACGAACAAACGAACAAACCAACAAACCAACAAACCAATAAAGCAACAAACCAACAAACCAAGAAACCAAGAAACCAAGAAACCAACAAACCAACAAACCAACAAACCAACAAGCCAACAAACCAACAAACCAACAAACCAACAAACCAACAAACCAACAAACAAACAAACAAACAAACCAACAAACCAACAAACGAAAAAACCAACAAAGGAACAAACCAACAAACAAACAAACCAACAAACCAACAAACGAACAAACCAACAAACGAACAAACCAACAAAACAAAAAACCAATAAACCAACAAACCAACAAACGAACAAACCAACAAACCAGCAAACCAACAAACGAACAAACCAACAAACCAACAAGCCAACAAGCCAACAAACGAATAAACCAACAAACCAAGAAACGAACAAACCAACAAGCCAACAAACGAACAAACCAACAAACAAACAAACCAACAAACCAACAAACGAACAAACCAACAAACCAAAAAACCAATAAACCAACAGACCAACAAACGAACAAACCAACAAACCAACAAGCCAACAAGCCAACAAACGAACAAACCAACAAACCAACAAACGAACAAACCAACAAGCCAACAAACCAGCAAACCAACAAAGCAACAAACCAACAAACCAACAAACCAACAAACCAACAAACCAACAAACCAACAAACCAACAAACCAACAAACCAACAAACAAACAAACCATCAAACCAACAAACCAACAAACCAACAAACCAAGTAACCAACAAACCAACAAACGAACAAACCAACAAACAAACAAACCAACAAACGAACAAACGAATAAACGAACAAACCAACAAACCAACAAACCAACAAACCAAGAAACCAACAAACCAACAAACCAACAAGCCAACACACCAACAAACCAACACACAAACAAATCAACAAACCAACTAACCAACAAACGAACAAATAAACAAACCAAGAAACCAACAAACAAACAAACCAACAAACCAAGAAACCAACAAACAAACAAACCAACAAACGAACAAACCAACAAACCAACTAACCAACAAACCAACAAACAAACAAACAAACAAACCAACAAACCAACAAACGAAAAAACCAACAAACGAACAAACCAACAAACGAACAAACCAACAAACGAACAAACCAACAAACGAACAAACCAACAAACCAAAAAACCAATAAACCAACAAACCAACAAACGAACAAACCAACAAACCAGCAAACCAACAAACCAAGTAACCAACAAACCAACAAGCCAACAAACGAACAAACCAACAAACAAATAAACCAACAAACCAACAAACCAACAAACCCACAAGCCAACAAACCAACAAACCAAGAAACCAAAAAACGAACAAACCAACAAGCCAACAAACCAAAAAAACAACAAACCAACAAACCAAGTAACCAACAAACCAACAACCCAACAAACCAACAAGCCAACAAGCCAATAAACCAATAAACCAACAAGCAAAAACCAACAAACCAACAAACCAACAAACCAACAAACCAACAAGCCAACAAACGAAAAAACCGACAAACCAACAAACAACAAACCAACAAACGAACAAACCAACAAACGAACAAACTAACAAACCAACAAACCAACAAACCAGCAAACCAACAAACCAACAAACCAACAAGCCAACAAGCAAACAAACCAACAAGCCAACAAACGAACAAACCAACAAACCAACAAACCAACAAACCAGCAAGTCAACAAACCAAAAAACCAACAAACCAACAAACCAAGTAACCAACAAACCAACAAACTAACAAACCAACAAACCAACAAACCAACAAACCAACAAACCAACAAACCAACAAACCAACAAGCCAACAAGCCAACAAACCAATAAACCAACAAGCAAAAAACCAACAAACCAACAAACCAACAAACCAACGAACCAACAAGCCAACAAACGAAAAAACCGACAAACCGACAAACAACAAACCAACAAACGAACAAACCAACAAACAACCAAACTAACAAACCAACAAACCAAGTAACCAACAAACCAACAAACGAACAAACCAACAAACAAACAAACCAACAAACGAACAAACGAATAAACGAACAAACCAACAAACCAACAAACCAACAAACCAAGAAACCAACAAACCAACAAACCAACAAGCAAACACACCAACAAACCAACAAACCAACAAACCAACGAACCAACAAGCCAACAAACGAAAAAACCGACAAACCGACAAACAACAAACCAACAAACGAACAAACCAACAAACGACCAAACTAACAAACCAACAAACCAACAAACCAACAAACCAACAGACCAACAAACCAACAAGCCAACACGCAAACAAACCAACAAGCCAACAAACCAACAAACCAACAAACCAGAAAGCCAACAAACCAAAAAACCAACAAACCAACAAACCAAGTAACCAACAAACCAACAAACCAACAAACAAGTAAAACAACAAACCAACAAACCAACAAACAACAAACCAACAAACCAACAAACCAACAAACTTACAAGCCAACAAACCAAAAAACCAACAAACCAACAAACCAACAAACCAACAAACCAAGAAGCCAACCAACCAACAAACCGAAAAACCAACAAACCAAGAAACCAACAAACTAACAAACCAACAAGCCAACAAACCAACAAACCAACAAACCAAAAACCAACAAACCAACAAGCCAACAATCCAACAAGCCAACAAACCAACAAACCAACAAACCAACAAACCAACAAACCAACAAACCAACGAAGGAACAAACAAACAAACCAACTAACCAACAAATCAACAAACGAACAAACCAACAAACCAACAAACCAACAAACCAACAAACCAACAAACCAACAAGCCACCAAACGAACAAACCAACAAGCCAACAAACCAACAAACCAACAAACCAACAAACCAAAAAACCAACAAACCGACAAACCAACAAATTAACAAACCAACAAACCAAGTAACCAACAAACCAACAAACGAACAAACCAACAAACAAACAAACCAACAAATATACAAACGAACAAACGAACAAACCAACAAACCAACAAACCAATAAACCAACAAACCAACAAACAAACAAACAAACAAACCAACAAACCAACAAACAAACAAACAAACAAACCAACAAACCAACAAACCAAGAAACCAAGAAACCAAGAAATCAACAAACCAACAAACCAACAAACCAACAAACCAACAAACCAACAAACCAACAAACCAACAAACCAACAAACCAACAAACCAACAAACCAACAAACCAACAAACAAACAAACAAACAAACCAACAAACCAACAAACGAACAAACCAATAAACGAACAAACGAACAAACCAACAAACCAAAAAACCAATAAACCAACAAACCAACAAACGAACAAACCAACAAACCAGCAAACCAACAAACCAACAAGCCAACAAACGAACAAACCAACAAACAAACAAACCAGCAAACCAACAAGCCAACAAGCCAACAAACGAACAAACCAACAAACCAACAAACGAACAAACCAACAAGCCAACAAACCAACAAACCAACAAACCAACAAACCAACAAAGCAACAAACCAACAAACGAACAAACCAACAAGCCAACAAACCAACAAACCAACAAACCAACAAACCAACAAACCAACAAACCAACAAACCAACAAACCAACAAACCAACAAACCAACAAACCAAGTAACCAACAAACCAACAAATGAACAAACCAACAAACAAACAAACCAACAAACGAACAAACGAATAAACAAACAAACCAACAAACCAACAAACCAACAAACCAAGAAACCAACAAACCAACAAACCAACAAACCAACAAGCCAGCAAACCAACAAACCAACAAACAAACAAATCAACAAACCAACAAACCAACAAACGAACAAATAAACAAACCAACAAACCAACAAACAAACAAACCAACAAACCAACAAACCAAGAAACCAACAAACAAACAAACCAACAAACGAACAAACCAACAAACCACCAAACCAACAAACAAACAAACAAACAAACCAACAAACCAACAAACGAAAAAACCAACAAACGAACCAACCAACAAACGAACAAACCAACAAACGAACAAACCAACAAACGAACAAACCAACAAACCAAAAAACCAATAAACCAACAAACCAACAAACGAACAAGCCAACAAACCAGCAAACTAACAAACCAAGTAACCAACAAACCAACAAGCCAACAAACGAACAAACCAACAAACAAAGAAACCAACAAACCAACAAGCCAACAAGCCAACAAACGAACAAACCAACAAACCAACAAACGAACAAACCAACAAGCCAACAAACCAACAAACCAACAAAGCAACAAACCAACAAACCAACAAACCAACAAACCAACAAACCAACAAACCAACAAACCAACAAACCAACAAACCAACAAACCAAGTAACCAACAAACCAACAAACGAACAAAGCAACAAACAAACAAACCAACAAACGAACAAACGAATAAACGAACAAACCAACAAACCAACAAACCAACAAACCAAGAAACCAAAAAACCAACAAACCAACAAGCCAACAAACTAACAACCCAACAAACAAACAAATCAACAAACCAACAAACCAATAAACGAACAAACAAACAAACCAACAAACCAACAAACAAACAAACCAACAAACCAAGAAACCAACAAACAAACAAACCAACAAACGAACAAACCAACAAACAAACAAACCAACAAACCAACAAAAAACAAACCAACAAACAAACAAACCAACAAACGAACAAACCAACAAACGAACAAACCAACAAATCAACAAACCAACAAACCAACAAACCAACAAACCAACAAACCAACAAACGAACAAACCAACAAACCAACAAACCAACAAACAAACAAACAAACAAACCAACAAACCAACAAACCAAAAAACCAACAAACGAACAAACCAACAAACAAACAAACCAACAAACGAACAAACCAACAAACGAACAAACCAACAAACCAACAAACCAATAAACCAATAAACCAACAAACGAATAAACCAACAAACCAACAAACCAACAAACCAAGTAACCAACAAACCAATAAGCCAACAAACGAACAAACCAACAAACAAACAAACCAACGAATCAACAAGTCAACAAGCCAACAAACGAACAAACCAACAAACCAACAAACGAACAAACCAACAAGCCAACAAACCAACAAACCAACAAACCAACAAAGCAACAAACCAACAAACCAACAAACAAACAAACCAACAAACCAACAAACCAACAAACCAACAAACCAACAAACCAACAAACCAACAAACCAACAAACCAACAAACCAAGTAACCAACAAACCAACAAGCCAACAAACCAACAAACCAACAAACAAACAAATCAACAAACCAACAAACAAACAAACTAACAAACAAACAAACCAACAAACCAACAAACAAACAAACCGACAAACCAAGAAACCAACAAACAAACAAACCAACAAACGAACAAATCAACAAACCAACAAACCAACAAACCAACAAACCAACAAACAACAAACCAACAAACAAACAAACCAACAAACGAACAAACCAACAAACGAACAAACCAACAAACCAACAAACCAATAAACCAACAAACCAACAAACGAACAAACCAACAAACCAACAAACCAACAAACCAACAAACCAAGTAACCAACAAACCAACAGGCCAACAAACGAACAAACCAACAAACAAACAAACCAACAAGCCAACAAGCCAACAAACGAACAAACCAACAAACCAACAAACGAACAAACCAACAAACCAACAAACCAGCAAACCAACAAACCAATAAATCAACAAACCAACCAGCCAACAAGCCAACAAACCAACAAGCCAACAAACGAACAAACCAACAAACCAACAAACCAACAAAACAACAAACAAACAAACCAAGAAACCAACAAACCAACAAACCAACAAGCCAACAAAACAACAAACCAACAAACCAACAAACGAACAAACCAATAAACGAACAAACGAACAAACCAACAAACCAAAAAACCAATAAACCAACAAACCAACAGACGAACAAACCAACAAACCAGCAAACCAACAAACCAAGTAACCAACAAACCAACAAGCCAACAAACGAACAAACCAACAAACAAACAAACCAACAAACCAACAAGCCAACAAGCCAACAAACGAACAAACCAACAAACCAACAAACGAACAAACCAACAAGCCAACAAACCAACAAACCAACAAACCAACAAAGCAACAAACCAACAAACCAACAAACCAACAAACCAACAAACCAACAAACCAACAAACCAACAAACCAACAAACCAACAAACCAACAAACCAACAAACCAAGTAACCAACAAACCCACAAACGAACAAACCAACAAACAAACAAACCAACAAACGAACAAACGAATAAACGAACAAACCAACAAACCAACAAACCAACAAACCAAGAAACCAACAAACCAACAAACCAACAAGCCAGCAAACCAACAAACCAACAAACAAACAAATCAACAAACCAACAAACCAACAAACGAACAAATAAACAAACCAACAAACCAACAAACAAACAAACCAACAAACCAACAAACCAAGAAACCAACAAACAAACAAACCAACAAACGAACAAACCAACAAACCACCAAACCAACAAACCAACAAACAAACAAACAAACAAACCAACAAACCAACAAACGAAAAAACCAACAAACGAACAAACCAACAAACGAATAAACCAACAAACGAACAAACCAACAAACGAACAAACCAACAAACCAAAAAACCAATAAACCAACAAACCAACAAACGAACAAACCAACAAGCCAACAAACCAACAAACCAAGAAACCAAAAAACCAACAAACCAACAAGCCAACAAACTAACAACCCAACAAACAAACAAATCAACAAACCAACAAACCAATAAACGAACAAACGAACAAATCAACAAACGAACAAAACAACAAACCAACAAACCAACAAACCAACAAACCAACAAGCCACCAAACGAACAAACCAACAAGCCAACAAACCAACAAACCAACAAACCAACAAACCAAAAAACCAACAAACCAACAAACCAACAAACCAACAAACCAACAAACCAAGTAACAAACAAACCAACAAACGAACAAACCAACAAACAAACAAACCAACAAATATACAAACGAACAAACGAACAAACCAACAAACCAACAAACCAATAAAGCAACAAACCAAGAAACCAAGAAACCAAGAAATCAAAAAATCAACAAACCAACAAACCAACAAGCCAACAAACCAACAAACCAACAAACCAACAAACCAACAAACCAACAAACCAACAAACCAACAAACCAACAAACAAACAAACAAACAAACCAACAAACCAACAAACAACAAACCAACAAACAAACAAAGCAACAAACCAACAAACCAACAAACCAACAAACCAACAAACCAACAAACCAACAAACCAACAAACCAACAAACCAACAAACCAACAAACCAAGTAACCAACAAACCAACAAGCCAACAAACCAACAAACCAACAAACAAACAAATCAACAAACCAACAAACCAACAAACGAACAAACAAACAAACCAACAAACCAACAAACAAACAAACCAACAAACCAAGAAACCAACAAACAAACAAACCAACAAAAGAACAAATCAACAAACCAACAAACCAACAAACCAACAAACCAACAAACAACAAACCAACAAACAAACAAACCAACAAACGAACAAACCAACAAACGAACAAACCAACAAACCAACAAACCAATAAACCAACAAACCAGCAAACGAACAAACCAACAAACCAACAAACCAACAAACCAACAAACCAAGTAACCAACAAACCAACAGGCCAACAAACGAACAAACCAACAAACAAACAAACCAACAAGCCAACAAGCCAACAAACGAACAAACCAACAAACCAACAAACGAACAAACCAACAAACCAACAAACCAGCAAACCAACAAACCAATAAATCAACAAACCAACCAGCCAACAAGCCAACAAACCAACAAGCCAACAAACGAACAAACCAACAAACCAACAAACCAACAAACCAACAAACAAACAAACCAAGAAACCAACAAACCAACAAACCAACAAGCCAACAAAACAACAAACCAACAAACCAACAAACGAACAAACCAATAAACGAACAAACGAACAAACCAACAAACCAAAAAACCAATAAACCAACAAACCAACAAACGAACAAACCAACAAACCAGCAAACCAACAAACCAAGTAACAAACAAACCAACAAGCCAACAAACGAACAAACCAACAAACAAACAAACCAACAAACCAACAAGCCAACAAGCCAACAAACGAACAAACCAACAAACCAACAAACAAACAAACCAACAAGCCAACAAACCAACAAACCAACAAACCAACAAACCAACAAAGCAACAAACCAACAAACCAACAAACCAACAAACCAACAAACCAACAAACCAACAAACCAACAAACCAACAAACCAACAAACCAACAAACCAACAAACCAACAAACCAACAAACCAACAAACCAACAAACCAAGTAACCAACAAACCAACAAACGAACAAACCAACAAACAAACAAACCAACAAACGAACAAACGAATAAACGAACAAACCAACAAACCAACAAACGAACAAACCAAGAAACCAACAAACCAACAAACCAACAAGCCAGCAAACCAACAAACCAACAAACAAACAAACCAACAAACCAACAAACCAAGAAACCAACAAACAAACAAACCAACAAACGAACAAACCAACAAACCACCAAACCAACAAACCAACAAACAAACAAACAAACAAACCAACAAACCAACAAACGAAAAAACCAACAAACGAACAAACCAACAAACGAACAAACCAACAAACCAAAAAACCAATAAACCAACAAACCAACAAACGAACAAACCAACAAACCAGCAAACTAACAAACCAAGTAACCAACAAACCAACAAGCCAACAAACGAACAAACCAACAAACAAACAAACGAACAAACCAACAAGCCAACAAGCCAACAAACGAACAAACCAACAAACCAACAAACGAACAAACCAACAAGCCAACAAACCAACAAACCAACAAAGCAACAAACCAACAAACCAACAAACCAACAAACTAACAAACCAACAAACCAACAAACCAACAAACCAAGAAACCAAAAAACCAACAAACCAACAAGCCAACAAACTAACAACCCAACAAACAAACAAATCAACAAACCAACAAACCAATAAACGAACAAACGAACAAATCAACAAACGAACAATGCAACAAACCAACAAACCAACAAACCAACAAACCAACAAGCCACCAAACGAACAAACCAACAAGCCAACAAACCAACAAACCAACAAACCAACAAACCAAAAAACCAACAAACCAACAAACCAACAAACCAACAAACCAACAAACCAAGTAACAAACAAACCAACAAACGAACAAACCAACAAACAAACAAACCAACAAATATACAAACGAACAAACGAACAAACCAACAAACCAACAAACCAATAAAGCAACAAACCAACAAACCAAGAAACCAAGAAATCAAAAAATTAACAAACCAACAAACCAACAAGCCAACAAACCAACAAACCAACAAACCAACAAACCAACAAACCAACAAACCAACAAACCAACAAACCAACAAACAAACAAACAAACAAACCAACAAACCAACAAACAACAAACCAACAAACAAACAAACCAACAAACGAACAAACCAACAAACGAACAAACCAACAAACCAACAAACCAACAAACCAATAAACCAACAAACCAACAAACGAACAAACCAACAAACCAACAAACCAACAAACCAACAAACCAACAAACCAAAGTAACCAACAAACCAACAGGCCAACAAACGAACAAACCAACAAACAAACAAACCAACAAGCCAACAAGCCAACAAACGAACAAACCAACAAACCAACAAACGAACAAACCAACAAACCAACAAACCAGCAAACCAACAAACCAATAAATCAACAAACCAACCAGCCAACAAGCCAACAAACCAACAAGCCAACAAACGAACAAACCAACAAACCAACAAACCAACAAACCAACAAACCAACAAACAAACAAACCAAGAAACCAACAAACCAACAAACCAACAAGCCAACAAACCAACAAACCAACAAACCAACAAACGAACAAACCAATAAACGAACAAACCAACAAACCAAAAAACCAATAAACCAACAAACCAACAAACGAACAAACCAACAAACCAGCAAACCAACAAACCAAGTAACCAACACACCAACAAGCCAACAAACGAACACACCAACAAACAAACAAACCAAGAAACCAACAAACCAACAAACCAACAAGCCAACAAGCCAACAAGCCAACAAACGAACAAACCAACAAACCAACAAACGAACAAACCAACAAGCCAACAAACCAACAAACCAACAAACCAACAAAGCAACAAACCAACAAACCAACAAACCAACAAACCAACAAACCAACAAACCAACAAACCAACAAACCAACAAACCAACAAACCAACAAACCAAGTAACCAACAAACCAACAAACGAACAAACCAACAAACAAACAAACCAACAAACGAACAAACGAATAAACGAACAAACCAACAAACCAACAAACCAACAAACCAAGAAACCAAGAAACCAACAAACCAACAAGCCAGCAAACCAACAAACCAACAAACAAACAAATCAACAAACCAACAAACCAACAAACGAAAAAATAAACAAACCAACAAACCAACAAACAAACAAACCAACAAACCAACAAACCAAGAAACCAACAAACAAACAAACCAACAAACGAACAAACCAACAAACCACCAAACCAACAAACCAACAAACAAACAAACAAACAAACCAACAAACCAACAAACGAAAAAACCAACAAACGAACAAACCAACAAACGAACAAACCAACAAACGAACAAACCAACAAACGAACAAACCAACAAACCAAAAAACCAATAAACCAACAAACCAACAAACGAACAAACCAACAAACCAGCAAACTAACAAACCAAGTAACCAACAAACCAACAAGCCAACAAACGAACAAACCAATAAACAAACAAACCAACAAACCAACAAGCCAACAAGCCAACAAACGAACAAACCAACAAACCAACAAACGAACCAACCAACAAGCCAACAAACCAACAAACCAACAAAGCAACAAACCAACAAACCAACAAACCAACAAACCAACAAACCAACAAACCAACAAACCAAGTCACCAACAAACCAACAAACGAACAAACCAACAAACAAACAAACCAACAAACGAACAAACGAATAAACGAACAAACCAACAAACCAACAAACCAACAAACCAAGAAACCAAAAAACCAACAAACCAACAAGCCAACAAACTAACAACCCAACAAACAAACAAATCAACAAACCAACAAACCAATAAACGAACAAACAAACAAATCAACAAACGAACAAACCAACAAACCAACAAACCAACAAACCAACAAACCAACAAGCCACCAAACGAACAAACCAACAAGCCAACAAACCAACAAACCAACAAACAACAAACCAACAAACAAACAAACCAACAAACGAACAAACCAACAAACGAACAAACCAACAAACCAACAAACCAACAAACCAACAAACCAACAAACGAACAAACCAACAAACCAACAAACCAACAAACCAACAAACAAACAAACAAACAAACCAACAAACCAACAAACCAAAAAACCAACAAACGAACAAACCAACAAACAAACAAACCAACAAACGAACAAACCAACAAACGAACAAACCAACAAACCAACAAACCAATAAATCAATAAACCAACAAACGAATAAACCAACAAACCAACAAACCAACAAACCAAGTAACCAACAAACCAATAAGCCAACAAACGAACAAACCAACAAACAAACAAACCAACGAATCAACAAGTCAACAAGCCAACAAACGAACAAACCAACAAACTAACAAACGAACAAACCAACAAGCCAACAAACCAACAAACCAACAAACCAACAAAGCAACAAACCAACAAACCAACAAACCAACAAACCAACAAACCAACAAACCAACAAACCAACAAACCAACAAACCAACAAACCAACAAACCAACAAACCAACAAACCAAGTAACCAACAAAACAACAAGCCAACAAACCAACAAACCAACAAACAAACAAATCAACAAACCAACAAACCAACAAACGAACAAACAAACAAACCAACAAACCAAGAAACCAACAAACAAACAAACCAACAAACGAACAAACCAATAAACCAACAAACCAACAAACCAGCAAACCAACGAACAACAAACCAACAAACAAACAAACCAACAAACGAACAAACCAACAAACGAACAAACCAACAAACCAACAAACCAATAAACCAACAAACCAACAAACGAACAAACCAACAAACCAACAAACCAACAAACCAACAAACCAAGTAACCAACAAACCAACAAGCCAACAAACGAACAAACCAACAAACAAACAAACCAACAAGCCAACAAGCCAACAAGCGAACAAACCAACAAACCAACAAACGAACAAACCAACAAACCAACAAACCAGCAAACCAACAAACCAATAAACCAACAAACCAACCAGCCAACAAGCCAACAAACCAACAAGCCAACAAAGGAACAAACCAACAAACCAACAAACCAACAAACCAACAAACAAACAAACCAAGAAACCAACAAACCAACAAACCAACAAGCACACAAAACAACAAACCAACAAACCAACAAACGAACAAATCAATAAACGAACAAACGAACAAACCAACAAACCAAAAAACCAATAAACCAACAAACCAACAAACGAACAAACCAACAAACCAGCAAACCAACAAACCAAGTAACCAACAAACCAACAAGCCAACAAACGAACAAACCAACAAACAAACAAACCAACAAACCAACAAGCCAACAAGCCAACAAACGAACAAACCAACAAACCAACAAACGAACAAACCAACAAGCCAGCAAACCAACAAACCAACAAACCAACAAAGCAACAAACCAACAAACCAACAAACCAACAAACCAACAAACCAACAAACCAACAAACCAACAAACCAACAAACCAACAAACCAACAAACCAACAAACCAACAAACCAACAAACCAACAAACCAACAAACCAACAAACCAACAAACCAACAAACCAAATAACCAACAAACCAACAAACGAACAAACCAACAAACAAACAAACCAACAAACGAACAAACGAATAAACGAACAAACCAACAAACCAACAAACCAACAAACCAAGAAACCAACAAACCAACAAACCAACAAGCCAGAAAACCAACAAACCAACAAACAAACAAATCAACAAACCAACAAACCAACAAACGAACAAATAAACAAACCAACAAACTAACAAACAAACAAACCAACAAACCAACAAACCAACAAACAAACAAACCAACAAACGAACAAACCAACAAACCACCAAACCAACCAACAAACAAACAAACAAACAATCCAACAAACCAACAAACGAAAAAACCAACAAACGAACAAACCAACAAACGAACAAACCAACAAACGAACAAACCAACAAACGAACAAACCAACAAACGAACAAACCAACAAACCAAAAAACCAATAAACCAACAAACCAACAAACGAACAAACCAACAAACCAGCAAACTAACAAACCAAGTAACCAACAAACCAACAAGCCAACAAACGAACAAACCAACAAACAAACAAACCAACAAACCAACAAGCCAACAAGCCAACAAACGAACAAACCAACAAACCAACAAACGAACAAACCAACAAGCCAACAAACCAACAAACCAACAAAGCAACAAACCAACAAACCAACAAACCAACAAACCAACAAACCAACAAACCAACAAACCAACAAACCAAGTAACCAACAAACCAACAAACGAACAAACCAACAAACAAACAAACCAACAAACGAACAAACGAATAAACGAACAAACCAACAAACCAACAAACCAACAAACCAAGAAACCAAAAAACCAACAAACCAACAAGCCAACAAACTAACAACCCAACAAACAAACAAATCAACAAACCAACAAACCAATAAACGAACAAACAAACAAACCAACAAACCAACAAACAAACAAACCAACAAACCAAGAAACCAACAAACAAACAAACCAACAAACGAACAAACCAACAAACAAACAAACCAACAAACCAACAAACAACAAACCAACAAACAAACAAACCAACAAACGAACAAACCAACAAACGAACAAACCAACAAACCAACAAACCAACAAACCAACAAACCAACAAACGAACAAACCAACAAACCAACAAACCAACAAACCAACAAACAAACAAACAAACAAACAAACCAACCAACCAACAAACCAAAAAACCAACAAACGAACAAACCAACAAACAAACAAACCAACAAACGAACAAACCAACAAACGAACAAACCAACAAACCAACAAACCAACAAACGAATAAACCAACAAACCAACAAACGAATAAACCAACAAACCAACAAACCAACAAACCAAGTAACCAACAAACCAATAAGCCAACAAACGAACAAACCAACAAACAAACAAACCAACGAATCAACAAGTTAACAAGCCAACAAACGAACAAACCAACAAACCAACAAACGAACAAACCAACAAGCCAACAAACCAACAAACCAACAAAGCAACAAACCAACAAACCAACAAACCAACAAATCAACAAACCAACAAACCAACAAACCAACAAACCAACAAACCAACAAACCAACAAACCAACAAACCAACAAACCAAGTAACCAATAAACCAACAAGCCAACAAACCAACAAACCAACAAAAAAACAAATCAACAAACCAACAAACCAACAAACGAACAAACAAACAAACCAACAAACCAACAAACAAACAAACCAACAAACCAAGAAACCAACAAACAAACAAACCAACAAACGAACAAACCAACAAACCAACAAACCAACAATCCAACAAACCAACAAACCAAGTAACCAACAAACAAACAAACCAACAAACGAACAAACCAACAAACGAACAAACCAACAAACCAACAAGCCAACAAACGAACAAACTTACAAACCAACAAACGAACAAACCAACAAACCAACAAACGAGCAAACCAACAAACCAATAAACCAACAAACCAACCAGCCAACAAGCCAACAAACCAACAAACCAAGAAACCAACAAACAAACAAACGAACCAACCAACAAACCAACAAACCAACAAACCAACAAACCAACAAACCAACAAACCAAGTAACCAACAAACCAAAAAGCCAACAAACGAACAAACCAACAAACAAACAAACCAACAAGCCAACAAGCCAACAAACGAACAAACCAACAAACCAACAAACGAACAAACCAACAAACCAACAAACCAACAAACGAGCAAACCAACAAACCAATAAACCAACAAACCAACCAGCCAACAAGCCAACAAACCAACAAGCCAACAAGCCAACAAACGAACAAACCAACAAACCAACAAACCAACAAACCAACAAACAAACAAACCAAGAAACCAACAAACCAACAAACCAACAAGCCAACAAAACAACAAACCAACAAACCAACAAACCAACAAACCAACAAACCAACAAGCCAACAAACCAACAAACCAACAAGCCACCAAACCAACAAACCAACAAGCCAACAAACCAACAAATTAACAAACCAACAAACCAACAAATGAACAAACCAACAAACAAACAAACCAACAAACCAACAAACCAAGTAACCAACAAACCAACAAACCAACAAATGAACAAACCAACAAACCAACAAACCAACAAACCAACAAACCAACAAACCAACAAGCCAACAAACGAACAAACCAACAAGACAACAAACCAACAAAACAACAAACCAACAAACCAACAAACCAACAAACCAACAAACCAACAAACGAACAAACAAACAAACCAACAAACCAACAAACCAACAAACCAACAAACCAACACAAGAACAAGCCAACAAACAAACAAACCAACAAACCAACAAACCAACAAACCAACAAACGAACAAACAAGTAACCAACAAACCAATAAACCAACAAACCAACAAACCAGGAAACCAACAAACCAACAAACCAACAACCAACAAACCAACAAACGAATAAACCGAAAAGCCAACAAACCAACAAACCAACAAACGAAAAAACCAGCAAACCAACGAACAAAGTAACCAACAAACCAAAAAACGAACAAACCAACAAACAAACAAACCAACAAACGAACAAACGAACAAACAAACAAACCAACAAACCAACAAACCAAGAAACCAACAAACCAACAAACCAACAAACCAACAAACCAATAAACGAACAAACAAACAAACCAACAAACCAACAAACCAACAAACCAACAAACCCACAAACCAACAAACCAACAAACCAACAAACCAACAAACCAAGTAACCAACAAACCAAAAAGCCAACAAACGAACAAACCAACAAACAAACAAACCAACAAGCCAACAAGCCAACAAACGAACAAACCAACAAACCAACAAACGAACAAACCAACAAACCAACAAACCAACAAACGAGCAAACCAACAAACCAATAAACCAACAAACCAACCAGCCAACAAGCCAACAAACCAACAAGCCAACAAGCCAACAAACGAACAAACCAACAAACCAACAAACCAACAAACCAACAAACAAACAAACCAAGAAACCAACAAACCAACAAACCAACAAGCCAACAAAACAACAAACCAACAAACCAACAAACCAACAAACCAACAAACCAACAAGCCAACAAACCAACAAACCAACAAGCCACCAAACCAACAAACCAACAAGCCAACAAACCAACAAATTAACAAACCAACAAACCAACAAATGAACAAACCAACAAACAAACAAACCAACAAACCAACAAACCAAGTAACCAACAAACCAACAAACCAACAAATGAACAAACCAACAAACCAACAAACCAACAAACCAACAAACCAACAAACCAACAAGCCAACAAACGAACAAACCAACAAGACAACAAACCAACAAAACAACAAACCAACAAACCAACAAACCAACAAACCAACAAACCAACAAACGAACAAACAAACAAACCAACAAACCAACAAACCAACAAACCAACAAACCAACACAAGAACAAGCCAACAAACAAACAAACCAACAAACCAACAAACCAACAAACCAACAAACGAACAAACAAGTAACCAACAAACCAATAAACCAACAAACCAACAAACCAGGAAACCAACAAACCAACAAACCAACAACCAACAAACCAACAAACGAATAAACCGAAAAGCCAACAAACCAACAAACCAACAAACGAAAAAACCAGCAAACCAACGAACAAAGTAACCAACAAACCAAAAAACGAACAAACCAACAAACAAACAAACCAACAAACGAACAAACGAACAAACAAACAAACCAACAAACCAACAAACCAAGAAACCAACAAACCAACAAACCAACAAACCAACAAACCAATAAACGAACAAACAAACAAACCAACAAACCAACAAACCAACAAACCAACAAACCCACAAACCAACAAACCAACAAACCAAGAAACCAACAAACGAACAAACCAACAAACCAACAAACCAACAAACCAACAAACCAACAAACGAAAAAACCAACAAACCAACAAACCAACAAACCAACAAACCAACAAACCAACAAACCAACAAACCAACCAACCAACAAACCAACAAACCAACAAAAGAACAAACCAACAAGCCAACAAACCAAAAAACCAACAAACCAACAAACCAAGTAACCAACAAACCAACAAACGAACAAACCAACAAACCAACAAACGAACAAACCAACAAACTAACAAACCAATAAACCAACAAACCAACAAACGAATAAACCAACAAACCAACAAACCAACAAACCAAGTAACCAACAAACCAATAAGCCAACAAACGAACAAACCAACAAACAAACAAACCAACGAATCAACAAATCAACAAGCCAACAAACGAACAAACCAACAAACCAACAAACGAACAAACCAACAAGCCAACAAACCAACAAACCAACAAACCAACAAACCAACAAACCAACAAACCAACAAACCAGCAAACCAACAAACCAACAAACCAACAAACCAAGTAACCAACAAACCAACAAACGAACAAACCAACAAACAAACAAACCAACATACGAACAAACGAATAAACGAACAAACCAACAAACCAACAAACCAACAAACTAAAAAACCAACAAACCAACAAACCAACAAGCCAGCAAACCAACAAACCAACAAACAAACAAATCAACAAACCAACAAACCAACAAACGAACAAATAAACAAACCAACAAACCAACAAACAAACAAACCAACAAACCAACAAACCAAGAAATCAACAAACAAACAAACCAACAAACGAACAAACCAACAAACCACCAAACCAACAAACCAACAAACAAACAAACAAACAAACCAACAAACCAACAAACGAAAAAACCAACAAACGAACAAACCAACAAACGAACAAACCAACAAACGAACAAACGAACAAACCAACAAACGAACAAACCAACAAACCAAAAAACCAATAAACCAACAAACCAACAAACGAACAAACCAACAAACCAGCAAACTAACAAACCATGTAACCAACAAACCAACAAGCCAACAAACGAACAAACCAACAAACAAACAAACCAACAAACCAACAAGCCAACAAGCCAACAAACGAACAAACCAACAAACCAACAAACGAACAAACCAACAAGCCAACAAACCAACAAACCAACAAACCAACAAAGCAACAAACCAACAAACCAAAAAACCAACAAACCAACAAACCAACAAACCAAGTAACCAACAAACCAACAAACGAACAAACCAACAAACAAACAAACCAACAAACGAACAAACAAATAAACGAACAAACCAACAAACCAACAAACCAACAAACCAGCAATCCAAGAAACCAAAAAACCAACAAACCAACAAGCCAACAAACCAACAACCCAACAAACAAACAAATCAACAAACCAACAAACCAATAAACGAACAAACAAACAAACCAACAAACCAACAAACAAACAAACCAACAAACCAAGAAACCAACAAACAAACAAACCAACAAACGAACAAACCAACAAACAAACAAACCAACAAACCAACAAACAACAAACCAACAAACAAACAAACCAACAAAGGAACAAAACAACAAACGAACAAACTAACAAACCAACAAACCAACAAACCAACAAACGGACAAACCAACAAACCAACAAACCAACAAACTAACAAACAAACAAACAAACAAACCAACAAACCAACAAACCAAAACACCAACAAACGAACAAACCAACAAACCAACAAACCAATAAACCAACAAACCAACAAACTAATAAACGGACAAACCAACAAACCAACAAACCAAGTAACCAACAAACCAATAAGCCAACAAATGAACAAACCAACAAACAAACAAATCAACGAATCAACAAGTCAACAAGCCAACAAACGAACAAACCAACAAACCAACAAACGAACAAACCAACAAGCCAACAAACCAACAAAGCAACAAACCAACAAAGCAACAAACCAACAAACCAACAAACCAACAAACCAACAAACCAACAAACCAACAAACCAACAAACCAACAAACCAAGTAACCAACAAACCAACAAGCCAACAAACCAACAAACCAACAAACAAACAAATCAACAAACCAACAAACGAAAAAACAAACAAACCAACAAACCAACAAACAAACAAACCAACAAACCAAGAAACCAACAAATAAACAAACCAACAAACGAACAAACCAACAAACCAACAAACCAACAAACCAACAAACCAACAAACAACAAACCAACAAACAAACAAACCAACAAACGAACAAACCAACAAACGAACAAACCAACAAACCAACAAACCAATAAACCAACAAACCAACAAACGAACAAACCAACAAACCAACAAACCAACAAACCAACAAACCAACAAACCAACAAACCAAGTAACCAACAAACCAACAAGCCAACAAACGAACAAACCAACAAACAAACAAACCAACAAGCCAACAAGCCAACAAACGAACAAACCAACAAACCAACAAACGAACAAAACAACAAGCCAACAAACCAACAAGCCAACAAACGAACAAACCAACAAACCAACAAACCAACAAACCAACAAACCAACAAACCAACAAACAAACAAACCAAGAAACCAACAAACCAACAAACTAACAAGCCAACAAAACAACAAACCAACAAACCAACAAACCAACAAACCAACAAGCCAACAAACCAACAAGCCAACAAACCAACAAACCAACTATCCAACAAGCCAACAAACCAACAAATTAACAAACCAACAAACCAACAAACGAACAAACCAACAAACAAACAAACCAACAAACCAACAAACCAACAAACCAAGTAACCAACAAACCAACAAACCAACAAATGAACAAACCAACAAACCAACAAACCAACAAACCAACAAGCCAACAAACGAATTAACCAACAAGCCAACAAACCAACAAAACAACAAACCAACAAACCAACAAACCAACAAACCAACAAACCAACAAACGAACAAACAAACAAACCAACAAACCAACAAACCAACAAACCAACACAAGAACAAACCAACAAAAAAACAAACCAACAAGCCAACAAACCAACAAACGAACAAACCAAGTAACCAACAAACCAATAAACCAACAAACCAACAAACGAATAAACCAACAAACCAACAAACCAACAAACCAAGTAACCAACAAACCAATAAGCCAACAAACGAACAAACCAACAAACAAACAAACCAACGAATCAACAAGTCAACAAGCCAACAAACGAACAAACCAACAAACCAACAAACGAACAAACCAACAAGCCAACAAACCAACAAACCAACAAACCAACAAACCAACAAACCAACAAACCAACAAACCAACAAACCAGCAAACCAACAAACCAACAAACCAACAAACCAAGTAACCAACAAACCAACAAACGAACAAACCAACAAACAAACAAACCAACAAACGAACAAACGAATAAACGAACAAACCAACAAACCAACAAACCAACAAACTAAGAAACCAACAAACCAACAAACCAACAAGCCAGCAAACCAACAAACCAACAAACAAACAAATCAACAAACCAACAAACCAACAAACGAACAAATAAACAAACCAACAAACCAACAAACAAACAAACCAACAAACCAACAAACCAAGAAATCAACAAACAAACAAACCAACAAACGAACAAACCAACAAACCACCAAACCAACAAACCAACAAACAAACGAACAAACAAACCAACAAACCAACAAACGAAAAAACCAACAATCGAACAAACCAACAAACGAACAAACCAACAAACGAACAAACGAACAAACCAACAAACGAACAAACCAACAAACCAAAAAACCAATAAACCAACAAACCAACAAACGAACAAACCAACAAACCAGGAAACTAACAAACCATGTAACCAACAAACCAACAAGCCAACAAACGAACAAACCAACAAACAAACAAACCAACAAACCAACAAGCCAACAAGCCAACAAACGAACAAACGAACAAACCAACAAGCCAACAAACCAACAAACCAACAAACCAATAAACCAACAAACCAACAAAGCAACAAACCAACAAACCAAAAAACCAACAAACCAACAAACCAACAAACCAAGTAATCAACAAACCAACAAACGAACAAACCAACAAACAAACAAACCAACAAACGAACAAACGAATAAACGAACAAACCAACAAACCAACAAACCAACAAACCAACAATCCAAGAAACCAAAAAACCAACAAACCAATAAGCCAACAAACCAACAACCCAACAAACAAACAAATCAACAAACCAACAAACCAATAAACGAACAAACAAACAAACCAACAAACCAACAAACAAACAAACCAACAAACCAAGAAACCAACAAACAAACAAACCAACAAACGAACAAACCAACAAACAAACAAACCAACAAACCAACAAACAACAAACCAACAAACAAACAAACCAACAAAGGAACAAAACAACAAACGAACAAACTAACAAACCAACAAACCAACAAACCAACAAACGGACAAACCAACAAACCAACAAACCAACAAACTAACAAACAAACAAACAAACAAACCAACAAACCAACAAACCAAAACACCAACAAACGAACAAACCAACAAACCAACAAACCAATAAACCAACAAACCAACAAACGAATAAACCGACAAACCAACAAACCAACAAACCAAGTAACCAACAAACCAATAAGCCAACAAACAAACAAATCAACGAATCAACAAGTCAACAAGCCAACAAACGAACAAACCAACAAACCAACAAACGAACAAACCAACAAGCCAACAAACCAACAAAGCAACAAACCAACAAAGCAACAAACCAACAAACCAACAAACCAACAAACCAACAAACCAACAAACCAACAAACCAACAAACCAACAAACCAACAAACCAAGTAACCAACAAACCAACAAGCCAACAAACCAACAAACAAACAAATCAACAAACCAACAAACCAACAAACGAAAAAACAAACAAACCAACAAACCAACAAACAAACAAACCAACAAACCAAGAAACCAACAAATAAACAAACCAACAAACGAACAAACCAACAAACCAACAAACCAACAAACCAACAAACCAACAAACAACAAACCAACAAACAAACAAACCAACAAACGAACAAACCAACAAACGAACAAACCAACAAACCAACAAACCAATAAACCAACAAACCAACAAACGAACAAACCAACAAACCAACAAACCAACAAACCAACAAACCAACAAACCAACAAACCAAGTAACCAACAAACCAACAAGCCAACAAACGAACAAACCAACAAACAAACAAACCAACAAGCCAACAAGCCAACAAACGAACAAACCAACAAACCAACAAACGAACAAACCAACAAACCAACAAACCAGCAAACCAACAAACCAACAAACAAACAAACCAAGAAACCAACAAACCAACAAACTAACAAGCCAACAAAACAACAAACCAACAAACCAACAAACCAACAAACCAACAAGCCAACAAACCAACAAGCCAACAAACCAACAAACCAACAAGCCAACAAGCCAACAAACCAACAAATTAACAAACCAACAAACCAACAAACGAACAAACCAACAAACAAACAAACCAACAAACCAACAAACCAACAAACCAAGTAACCAACAAACCAACAAACCAACAAATAAACAAACCAACAAACCAACAAACCAACAAACCAACAAGCCAACAAACGAATTAACCAACAAGCCAACAAACCAACAAAACAACAAACCAACAAACCAACAAACCAACAAACCAACAAACCAACAAACGAACAAACAAACAAACCAACAAACCAACAAACCAACAAACCAACAAACCAACACAAGAACAAACCAACAAAAAAACAAACCAACAAACCAACAAACCAACAAACGAACAAACCAAGTAACCAACAAACCAATAAACCAACAAACAAGGAAACCAACAAACCAACAAACCAACAACCAACAAGCGAACAAACGAACAAACCAAAAAGCCAACAAACCAACAAACCAAGAGACGAAAAAACCAACAAACCAACGAACAAAGTAACCAACAAACCAAAAAACGAACAAACCAACAAACAAACAAACCAACAAACGAACAAACAAACAAACAAACAAACCAACAAACCAACAAACCAAGAAACCAACAAACCAACAAACCAACAAAAGAACAAACCAACAAGCCAACAAACCTAAAACCAACAAACCAACAAACCAAGTAAACAACAAACCAACAAACGACCAAACGAACAAACCAACAAACCAACAAACCAACAAGCCAACAAGCCAACAAACCATCAAGCCAACAAACCAGCAAACCAACAAACCAACAAACCAACAAACGAACAAACCAACAAACCAACAAACCAACAAACCAACAAGCCAACAAACCAACAAACCAACAAACAAATAAACCAACAAACCAACAAACCAAAAAAAACCAACAAACCAATACACCAACAAGCCAACAAACGAAAAAACCAACAAACCAACAAACACCAAACAACAAACCAACAAACGAACAAACCAACAAACGAACAAACCAACAAACCTACAAACCAACAAACCAACAAACCAACAAACCAACAAGCCAACAAGCCAACAAACCAACAAGCCAACAAACGAACAAACCAACAAACGAACAAACCAACAAACAAACAAACGAACAAACCAACAAACAAACAAACCAACAAACGAACAAACCAACAAACGAACAAACCAACAAACCAATAAACCAATAAACCAACAAACCAACAAACGAACAAACCAACAAACCAACAAACCAACAAACCAAGTAACCAACACACCAACAAGCCAACAAACGAACAAACCAACAAACAAACTAACCAACAAACCAACAAGTCAACAATCCAACAAACGAACAAACCAACAAACCAACAAACGAACAAACCAACAAGCCAACAAACCAACAAACCAACAAACCAACAAAGCAACAAACCAACAAACCAACAAACCAACAAACCAACAAACCAACAAACTAACAAACCAACAAACCAACAAACCAACAAACCAACAAACCAACAAACCGACAAACCAACAAACCAACAAACCAACAAACCAACAAACTAACAAGCCAACAAAACAACAAACCAACAAACCAACAAACCAACAAACCAACAAGCCAACAAACCAACAAGCCAACAAACCAACAAACAAACAAGCCAACAAGCCAACAAACCAACAAATTAACAAACCAACAAACCAACAAACGAACAAACCAACAAACAAACAAACCAACAAACCAACAAACCAACAAACCAAGTAACCAACAAACCAACAAACCAACAAATGAACAAACCAACAAACCAACAAACCAACAAACCAACAAGCCAACAAACGAATTAACCAACAAGCCAACAAACCAACAAAACAACAAACCAACAAACCATCAAACCAACAAACCAACAAACGAACAAACAAACAAACCAACAAACCAACAAACCAACAAACCAACACAAGAACAAACCAACAAAAAAACAAACCAACAAACCAACAAACCAACAAACGAACAAACCAAGTAACCAACAAACCAATAAACCAACAAACAAGGAAACCAACAAACCAACAAACCAACAACCAACAAGCGAACAAACGAACAAACCGAAAAGCCAACAAACCAACAAACCAAGAGACGAAAAAACCAACAAACCAACGAACAAAGTAACCAACAAACCAAAAAACGAACAAACCAACAAACAAACAAACCAACAAACGAACAAACAAACAAACAAACAAACCAAGAAACCAACAAACCAAGAAACCAACAAACCAACAAACCAACAAACCAACAAACCAATAAACGAACAAATAAACAAACCAACAAACCAACAAACCAACAAACCCACAAACCAACAAACCAACAAACCAAGAAACCAACAAACGAACAAACCAACAAACCAACAAACCAACAAACCAACAAACCAACAAACGAAAAAACCAACAAACCAACAAACCAACAAAGCAACAAACCAACAAACCAACCAACAAACAAACCAACAAACCAACAAACCAACAAAAGAACAAACCAACAAGCCAACAAACCAACAAACCAAGTAAACAACAAACCAACAAACGAACAAACGAACAAACCAACAAACCAACAAGCCAACAAGCCAACAAACCATCAAGCCAACAAACCAGCAAACCAACAAACCAACAAACCAACAAACGAACAAACCAACAAACCAACAAACCAACAAACCAACAAGCTAACAAACCAACAAACCAACAAACAAATAAACCAACAAACCAACAAACCAAAAAAAACCAACAAACCAATACACCAACAAGCCAACAAACGAAAAAACCAACAAACCAACAAACACCAAACAACAAACCAACAAACGAACAAACCAACAAACGAACAAACCAACAAACCTACAAACCAACAAACCAACAAACCAACAAACCAACAAGCCAACAAGCCAACAAACCAACAAGCCAACAAACGAACAAACCAACAAACGAACAAACCAACAAACAAACAAACGAACAAACCAACAAACAAACAAACCAACAAACGAACAAACCAACAAACGAACAAACCAACAAACCAATAAACCAATAAACCAACAAACCAACAAACGAACAAACCAACAAACCAACAAACCAACAAACCAAGTAACCAACACACCAACAAGCCAACAAACGAACAAACCAACAAACAAACTAACCAACAAACCAACAAGTCAACAAGCCAACAAACGAACAAACCAACAAACCAACAAACGAACAAACCAACAAGCCAACAAACCAACAAACCAACAAACCAACAAAGCAACAAACCAACAAACCAACAAACCAACAAACCAACAAACCAACAAACCAACAAACCAACAAACCAACAAACCAACAAACCAACAAACCAACAAACCAACAAACCGACAAACCAACAAACCAAGTAACCAACAAACCAACAAACGAACAAACCAACAAACAAACAAACCAACAAACGAACAAACGAATAAACGAACAACCCCACAAACCAACAAACCAACAAACCAAGAAACCAACAAACCAACAAACCAACACCCCAACAAACCAACAAACCAACAAACAAACAAATCAACAAACCAACAAACCAACAAACGAACAAACAAACAAACCAACAAACCAACAAACCAACAAACAAACAAACCAACAAACCAAGAAACCAACAAATAAACAAACCAACAAACGAACAAACCAACAAACCCACAAACCAACAAACCAACAAACCAACAAACCAACAAACAAACAAACAAATAAAGGAACAAACCAACAAACGAACAAACCAACAAACCAACAAACCAATAAACCAACAAACCAACAAATGAACAAACCAACAAACCAACAAACCAACAAACCAACAAACTAACAAACCAACAAACCTAGTAACCAACAAACCAGCAAGCCAACAAACGAACAAACCAACAAACAAACAAACCAACAAGCCAACAAGCCAGCAAACGAACAAACCAACAAACCAACAAACGAACAAACCAACAAACCAACAAACCAACAAACCAACAAACCAATAAACCAACAAACCAACCAGCCAACAAGCCAACAAACCATAAAGCCAACAAACGAACAAACCAACAAACCAACAAACAAACAAACCAAGAAACCAACAGACCAACAAACCAACAAGCCAACAAAACAACAAACCAACAAACCAACAAACCAACAAACCAACAAGCCAACAAACCAACAAACCAACAAACCAACAAACCAACAAACCAATAAACCAACAAACCAACAAACCAACAAACGAACAAACAAACAAACCAACAAACCAACAAACCAATAAACCAACAAACCAACAAACCAACAAACGAACAAACAAACAAACCAACAAACCAACAAATCAACACACGAACAAACAAACAAACAAACAAACAAACCAACAAACCAACAAACCAACAAACCAACAAACCAAGTAACCAACAAACCAATAAACCAACAAACCAACAAACAAGGAAACCAACAAACCAACAAACCAACAACCAACAAGCCAACAAACGAACAAACCAACAAGCCAACAAACCAACAAACCAACAAACCAAAAAACCAACAAACCAAGTAACCAACAAACCAAAAAACGAACAAACCAACAAACAAACAAACCAACAAACGAACAAACGAACAAACAAACAGACCAACAAACCAACAAACCAAGAAACCAACAAACGAACAAACCAACAAGCCAACAAACCAACAAACCAACAAACCAACAAAGCAACAAACCAACAAACCAACAAACCAACAAACCAACAAACCAACAAACCAACAAACCAAGTAACCAACAAACCAACATACGAACAAACCAACAAACAAACAAACCAACAAACGAACAAACGAATAAACGAACAAACCAACAAACCAACAAACCAACAATCCAAGAAACCAAAAAACCAACAAACCAACAAGCCAACAAACCAACAACCCAACAAACAAACAAATCAACAAACCAACAAACCAATAAACGAACAAACAAACAAACCAACAAACCAACAAACAAACAAACCAACAAACCAAGAAACCAACAAACAAACAAACCAACAAACGAACAAACCAACAAACAAACAAACCAACAAACCAACAAACAACAAACCAACGAACAAACAAACCAACAAAGGAACAAACCAACAAACGAACAAACTAACAAACCAACAAACCAACAAACCAACAAACCAACAAACGGACAAACCAACAAACCAACAAACCAACAAACTAACAAACAAACAAACAAACAAACCAACAAACCAACAAACCAAAACACCAACAAACGAACAAACCAACAAACCAACAAACCAATAAACCAACAAACCAACAAACGAATAAACCAACAAACCAACAAACCAACAAACCAAGTAACCAACAAACCAATAAGCCAACAAACGAACAAACCAACAAACAAACAAACCAACGAATCAACAAGTCAACAAGCCAACAAACGAACAAACCAACAAACCAACAAACGAACAAACCAACAAGCCAACAAACCAACAAACCAACAAACCAACAAACCAACAAACCAACAAACCAACAAACCAACAAACCAACAAACCAACAAACCAACAAACCAACAAACCAACAAACCAACAAACCAACAAACCAACAAACCAACAAACCAACAAACCAACAAACCAACAAACCAAGTAACCAACAAACCAACAAGCCATCAAACCAACAAACCAACAAACAAGCAAATCAACAAACCAACAAACAAACAAACGAAAAAACAAACAAACCAACAAACCAACAAACAAACAAACCAACAAACCAAGAAACCAACAAACAAACAAACCAACAAACGAACAAACCAACAAACCAACAAACCAACAAACCAACAAACCAACAAATAACAAACCAACAAACAAACAAACCAACAAACGAACAAACCAACAAACGAACAAACCAACAAACCAACAAACCAACAAACCAATAAACCAACAAACCAACAAACGAACAAACCAACAAACCAACAAACCAACAAACCAACAAACCAACAAACCAAGTAACCAACAAACCAACAAGCCAACAAACGAACAAACCAACAAACAAACAAACCAACAAGCCAACAAGCCAACAAACGAACAAACTAACAAACCAACAAACGAACAAACCAACAAACCAACAAACCAGCAAACCAACAAACCAATAAACCAACAAACCAACCAGTTAACAAGCCAACAAACCAACAAGCCAACAAACGAACAAACCAACAAACCAACAAACCAACAAACCAACAAACCAACAAACAAACAAACCAAGAAACCAACAAACCAACAAACTAACAAGCCAACAAAACAACAAACCAACAAACCAACAAACCAACAAACCAACAAGCCAACAAACCAACAAGCCAACAAACCAACAAACCAACAAGCCAACAAGCCAACAAACCAACAAATTAACAAACCAACAAACCAACAAACGAACAAACCAACAAACAAACAAACCAACAAACCAACAAACCAACAAACCAAGTAACCAACAAACCAACAAACCAACAAACCAACAAACCAACAAACCAACAAGCCAACAAACGAATAAACCAACAAGCCAACAAACCAACAAAACAACAAACCAACAAACCAACAAACCAACAAACCAACAAACCAACAAACCAACAAACGAACAAACAAACAAACCAACAAACCAACAAACCAACAAACCAACAAACCAACACAAGAACAAACCAACAAAAAAACAAACCAACAAACCAACAAACGAATAAACCAAGTAACCAACAAACCAATAAACCAACAAACCAACAAACAAGGAAACCAACAAACCAACAAACCAACAACCAACAAGCCAACAAACGAACAAACCGAAAAGCCAACAAACCAACAAACCAACAAACGAAAAAACCAACAAACCAACGAACAAAGTAACCAACAAACCAAAAAACGAACAAACCAACAAACAAACAAACCAACAAACGAACAAACGAACAAACAAACAAACCAACACACCAACAAACCAACAAACCAAGAAACCAACAAACCAACAAACCAACAAACCAACAAACCAATAAACGAACAAATAAACAAACCAACAAACCAACAAACCAACAAACCCACAAACCAACAAACCAACAAACCAAGAAACCAACAAACGAACAAACCAACAAACCAACAAACCAACAAACCAACAAACCAACAAACGAAAAAACCAACAAACCAACAAACCAATAAACCAACAAACCAACAAACCAACAAACCAACAAACCAACCAACCAACAAACCAACAAACCAACAAACCAACAAAAGAACAAACCAACAAGCCAACAAACCTAAAACCAACAAACCAACAAACCAAGTAAACAACAAAACAACAAACGAACAAACCAACAAACCAACAAGCCAACAAGCCAACAAACCATCAAGCCAACAAACCAGCAAACCAACAAACCAACAAACCAACAAACGAACAAACCAACAAACCAACAAACCAACAAACCAACAAGCCAACAAACCAACAAACCAACAAACAAATAAACCAACAAACCAACAAACCAAAAAAAACCAACAAACCAATACACCAACAAGCCAACAAACGAAAAAACCAACAAACCAACAAACACCAAACAACAAACCAACAAACGAACAAACCAACAAACGAACAAACCAACAAACCTACAAACCAACAAACCAACAAACCAACAAACCAACAAGCCAACAAACCAACAAACCAACAAACCAACAACCAACAAGCCAACAAACGAACAAACCGAAAAGCCAACAAACCAACAAACCAACAAACGAAAAAACCAACAAACCAACGAACAAAGTAACCAACAAACCAAAAAACGAACAAACCAACAAACAAACAAACCAACAAACGAACAAACGAACAAACAAACAAACCAACAAACCAACAAACCAACAAACCAAGAAACCAACAAACCAACAAACCAACAAACCAACAAACCAATAAACGAACAAATAAACAAACCAACAAACCAACAAACCAACAAACCCACAAACCAACAAACCAACAAACCAAGAAACCAACAAACGAACAAACCAACAAACCAACAAACCAACAAACCAACAAACCAACAAACGAAAAAACCAACAAACCAACAAACCAATAAACCAACAAACCAACAAACCAACAAACCAACAAACCAACCAACCAACAAACCAACAAACCAACAAACCAACAAAAGAACAAACCAACAAGCCAACAAACCTAAAACCAACAAACCAACAAACCAAGTAAACAACAAAACAACAAACGAACAAACCAACAAACCAACAAGCCAACAAGCCAACAAACCATCAAGCCAACAAACCAGCAAACCAACAAACCAACAAACCAACAAACGAACAAACCAACAAACCAACAAACCAACAAACCAACAAGCCAACAAACCAACAAACCAACAAACAAATAAACCAACAAACCAACAAACCAAAAAAAACCAACAAACCAATACACCAACAAGCCAACAAACGAAAAAACCAACAAACCAACAAACACCAAACAACAAACCAACAAACGAACAAACCAACAAACGAACAAACCAACAAACCTACAAACCAACAAACCAACAAACCAACAAACCAACAAACCAACAAGCCAACAAGCCAACAATCCAACAAGCCAACAAACGAACAAACCAACAAACGAACAAACCAACAAACAAACAAACGAACAAACCAACAAACAAACAAACCAACAAACGAACAAACCAACAAACGAACAAACCAACAAACCAATAAACCAATAAACCAACAAACCAACAAACGAACAAACCAACAAACCAACAAACCAACAAACCAAGTAACCAACAAACCAACAAGCCAACAAACGAACAAACCAACAAACAAACTAACCAACAAACCAACAAGTCAACAAGCCAACAAACGAACAAACCAACAAACCAACAAACGAACAAACCAACAAGCCAACAAACCAACAAACCAACAAACCAACAAAGCAACAAACCAACAAACCAACAAACCAACAAACCAACAAACCAACAAACCAACAAACCAACAAACCAACAAACCAACAAACCAACAAACCAACAAACCAACAAACCGACAAACCAACAAACCAAGTAACCAACAAACCAACAAACGAACAAACCAACAAACAAACAAACCAACAAACGAACAAACGAATAAACGAACAAACCCACAAACCAACAAACAAACAAACCAAGAAACCAACAAACCAACAAACCAACACCCCAACAAACCAACAAACCAACAAACAAACAAATCAACAAACCAACAAACCAACAAACGAACAAACAAACAAACTAACAAACCAACAAACAAACAAACCAACAAACCAAGAAACCAACAAACAAACAAACCAACAAACGAACAAACCAACAAATCCACAAACCAACAAACCAACAAACAACAAACCAACAAACAAACAAACAAATAAACGAACAAACCAACAAACGAATAAACCAAGTAACCAACAAACCAACAAGCCAACAAACGAACAAACCAACAAACAAACAAACCAACAAGCCAACAAGCCAACAAACGAACAAACTAACAAACCAACAAACGAACAAACCAACAAACCAACAAACCAGCAAACCAACAAACCAATAAACCAACAAACCAACCAGCCAACAAGCCAACAAACCAACAAGCCAACAAACGAACAAACCAACAAACCAACAAACCAACAAACCAACAAACCAACAAACAAACAAACCAAGAAACCAACAAACCAACAAACTAACAAGCCAACAAAACAACAAACCAACAAACCAACAAACCAACAAACCAACAAGCCAACAAACCAACAAGCCAACAAACCAACAAACCAACAAGCCAACAAGCCAACAAACCAACAAATTAACAAACCAACAAACCAACAAACGAACAAACCAACAAACAAACAAACCAACAAACCAACAAACCAACAAACCAAGTAACCAACAAACCAACAAACCAACAAACCAACAAACCAACAAACCAACAAGCCAACAAACGAATAAACCAACAAGCCAACAAACCAACAAAACAACAAACCAACAAACCAACAAACCAACAAACCAACAAACCAACAAACCAACAAACGAACAAACAAACAAACCAACAAACCAACAAACCAACAAACCAACAAACCAACACAAGAACAAACCAACAAAAAAACAAACCAACAAACCAACAAACGAATAAACCAAGTAACCAACAAACCAATAAACCAACAAACCAACAAACAAGGAAACCAACAAACCAACAAACCAACAACCAACAAGCCAACAAACGAACAAACCGAAAAGCCAACAAACCAACAAACCAACAAACGAAAAAACCAACAAACCAACGAACAAAGTAACCAACAAACCAAAAAACGAACAAATTAACAAACAAACAAACCAACAAACGAACAAACGAACAAACAAACAAACCAACAAACCAACAAACCAACAAACCAAGAAACCAACAAACCAACAAACCAACAAACCAACAAACCAATAAACGAACAAATAAACAAACCAACAAACCAACAAACCAACAAACCCACAAACCAACAAACCAACAAACCAAGAAACCAACAAACGAACAAACCAACAAACCAACAAACCAACAAACCAACAAACCAACAAACAAAAAAACCAACAAACCAATAAACCAACAAACCAACAAACCAACAAACCAACAAACCAACCAACCAACAAACCAACAAACCAACAAACCAACAAAAGAACAAACCAACAAGCCAACAAACCTAAAACCAACAAACCAACAAACCAAGTAAACAACAAAACAACAAACGAACAAACCAACAAACCAACAAGCCAACAAGCCAACAAACCATCAAGCCAACAAACCAGCAAACCAACAAACCAACAAACCAACAAACGAACAAACCAACAAACCAACAAACCAACAAACCAACAAGCCAACAAACCAGCAAACCAACAAACAAATAAACCAACAAACCAACAAACCAAAAAAAACCAACAAACCAATACACCAACAAGCCAACAAACGAAAAAACCAACAAACCAACAAACACCAAACAACAAACCAACAAACGAACAAACCAACAAACGAACAAACCAACAAACCTACAAACCAACAAACCAACAAACCAACAAACCAACAAACCAACAAGCCAACAAGCCAACAAACCAACAAGCCAACAAACGAACAAACCAACAAACGAACAAACCAACAAACAAACAAACGAACAAACCAACAAACAAACAAACCAACAAACGAACAAACCAACAAACGAACAAACCAACAAACCAATAAACCAATAAACCAACAAACCAACAAACGAACAAACCAACAAACCAACAAACCAACAAACCAAGTAACCAACAAACCAACAAGCCAACAAACGAACAAACCAACAAACAAACTAACCAACAAACCAACAAGTCAACAAGCCAACAAACGAACAAACCAACAAACCAACAAACGAACAAACCAACAAGCCAACAAACCAACAAACCAACAAACCAACAAACCAACAAAGCAACAAACCAACAAACCAACAAACCAACAAACCAACAAACCAACAAACCAACAAACCAACAAACCAACAAACCAACAAACCAACAAACCAACAAACCAACAAACCGACAAACCAACAAACCAAGTAACCAACAAACCAACAAACGAACAAACCAACAAACAAACAAACCAACAAACGAACAAACGTATAAACGAACAAACCCACAAACCAACAAACAAACAAACCAAGAAACCAACAAACCAACAAACCAACAAACCAACGAGCCAACAAACCAAAAAACCAACAAACCAACAAACCAAGTAACCAACAAACCAACAAACCAACAAACCAACAAACCAACAAACAAACAAATCAACAAACCAACAAACCAACAAACGAACAAACAAACAAACTAACAAACCAACAAACAAACAAACCAACAAACCAAGAAACCAACAAACAAACAAACCAACAAACGAACAAACCAACAAACCCACAAACCAACAAACCAACAAACAACAAACCAACAAACAAACAAACAAATAAACGAACAAACCAACAAACGAACAAACCAACAAACCAACAAACCAATAAACCAACAAACCAACAAATGAACAAACCAACAAACCAACAAACCAACAAACCAACAAACCAACAAACCAACAAACCAACAAACCAACAAACCTAGTAACCAACAAACCAGCAAGCCAACAAACGAACAAACCAACAAACAAACAAACCAACAAGCCAACAAGCCAGCAAACGAACAAACCAACAAACCAACAAACGAACAAACCAACAAACCAACAAACCAACAAACCAACAAACCAATAAACCAACAAACCAACCAGCCAACAAGCCAACAAACCATAAAGCCAACAAACGAACAAACCAACAAACCAACAAACAAACAAACAAAGAAACCAACAGACCAACAAACCAACAAGCCAACAAAACAACAAACCAACAAACCAACAAACCAACAAACCAACAAGCCAACAAACCAACAAACCAACAAGCCAACAAACCAACAAACCAACAAGCCAACAAGCCAACAAACCACCAAATTAACAAACCAACAAACCAACAAACGAACAAACCAACATACAAACAATCCAACAAACCAAGTAACCAACAAACCAACAAACCAACAAATGAACAAACCAACAAACCAACAAAACAGCAAACCAACAAGCCAACAAACGAACAAACCAACAAGCCAACAACCCAACAAAACAACAAACCAACAAACCAACAAACCAACAAACCAACAAACCAACAAACCAACAAACGAACAAACAAACAAACCAACAAACCAATAAACCAACAAACCAACAAATCAACACACGAACAAAAAAACAAACAAACAAACCAACAAACCAACAAACCAACAAACCAACAAACCAAGTAACCAACAAACCAATAAACCAACAAACCAACAAACAAGGAAACCAACAAACCAACAAACCAACAACCAACAAGCCAACAAACGAACAAACCAACAAGCCAACAAACCAACAAACCAACAAACCAAAAAACCAACAAACCAACGAACCAAGTAACCAACAAACCAAAAAACGAACAAACCAACAAACAAACAAACCAAAAAACGAACAAACGAACAAACAAACAGACCAACAAACCAACAAACCAAGAAACCAACAAACCAACAAATTCAACAAGCCAACAAACCAACAAACCAACAAACCAACAAACCAAAAAATCAATAAACGAACAAACAAATAAACCAACAAACCAAATAACCAACAAACCCACAAACCAACAAACAAACAAACCAAGAAACCAGCAAACGAACAAACCAACAAACCAACAAACCAACAAATCAACAAACCAACAAACCAACAAACGAAAAAACCAACAAACCAACAAACCAACAAACCAACAAACCAACAAACCAACAAACCAACAAACCAACAAACCAACAAAAGAACAAACCAACAAGCCAACAAACCAAAAAACCAACAAAACAACAAACCAAGTAACTAACAAACCAACAAGCGAACAAACCAACAAACCAACAAGCCAACAAGCCAACAAACCAACAAGCCAACAAACCAGCAAACCAACAAACCAACAAACGAACAAACCAACAAACCAACAAACCAACAAACCAACAAGCCAACAAACCAACAAGCCAACAAACGAACAAACCAACAAACCAACAAACCAACAAACCAACAAACCAACAAACCAACAAACCAACAAAGCAACAAACCAACAAACCAACAAACCAACAAACCAACAAACCAACAAGCCAACAAACCAAAAAACAAACAAACTAACAAACCAACAAACCAACAAACCAACAAAACAACAAGCCAACAAACCAACAAACCAACAAACCAACGAGCCAACAAACCAAAAAACCAACAAACCAACAAACCAAGTAACCAACAAACCAACAAACCAACAAACCAACAAACCAACAAACCAACAAACCAACAAACCAACAAACCAACAAACCAGCAAACAAGTAAACCAACAAACTAACAAACCAACAAACCAAAAAACCAACAAACCAAAAAACCAACAAACCAACAAGCCAACAAACCAAAAAGCAACAAAACAACAAACCAACAAACCAAGAAACCAACAAAATAGCAAACCAACAAACCAACAAACCAAGAAACCAACAAACCAACAAACCAACAAACCAACAAACCAACAAACCAACAAACCAACAAACCAACAAACCAACAAACCAACAAACCAACAAACCAACAAACCAACAAACCAACAAACCAACAAACGAACAAACAAACAAACCAACAAACCAACAAACCAACAAACCCACAAGCCAACAAACCAACAAACCAAGAAACTAACAAACGAAAAAACCAACAAGCCAACAAACCAAAAAACCAACAAACCAACAAACCCACAAACCAACAAACGAACAAACCAACAAACCAACAAGCCAACAAGCCAACAAACCAACAATTCAACAAACCAGCAAACCAACAAACCAACAAACCAACAAACGAACAAACCAACAAACCAACAAACCAACAAACCAATAAACCAACAAGCCAACAAACCAACAAACCAACAAACCAAAAAACCAACAAACCAACGAACCAAGTAACCAACAAACCAAAAAACGAACAAACCAACAAACAAACAAACCAACAAACGAACAAACGAACAAACAAACAAACCAATAAACCATCAAACCAAGAAACCAACAAACCAACAAACCAACAAGCCAACAAACCAACAAAACAACAAACCAACAAACCAAAAAACCAATAAACGAACAAACAAACAAACCAACAAACCAACAAACCAACAAACCCACAAACCAACAAACCAACAACCCAACAAACCAACAAACGAACAAACGAACAAACCAACAAACCAACAAACCAACAAACCAAGAAACGAAAAAACCAACAAACCAACAAACCAACAAACCAACAAACAACAAACCAACAAACAAACAAACAAATAAACGAACAAACCAACAAACGAACAAACCAACAAACCAACAAACCAATAAACCAACAAACCAACAAATGAACAAACCAACAAACCAACAAACCAACAAACCAACAAACCAACAAACCAACAAACCAACAAACCTAGTAACCAACAAACCAGCAAGCCAACAAACGAACAAACCAACAAACAAACAAACCAACAAGCCAACAAGCCAGCAAACGAACAAACCAACAAACCAACAAACGAACAAACCAACAAACCAACAAACCAACAAACCAATAAACCAACAAACCAACCAGCCAACAAGCCAACAAACCATAAAGCCAACAAACGAACAAACCAACAAACCAACAAACAAACAAACAAAGAAACCAACAGACCAACAAACCAACAAGCCAACAAAACAACAAACCAACAAACCAACAAACCAACAAACCAACAAGCCAACAAACCAACAAACCAACAAGCCAACAAACCAACAAACCAACAAGCCAACAAGCCAACAAACCACCAAATTAACAAACCAACAAACCAACAAACGAACAAACCAACAAACAAACAATCCAACAAACCAAGTAACCAACAAACCAACAAACCAACAAATGAACAAACCAACAAACCAACAAAACAGCAAACCAACAAGCCAACAAACGAACAAACCAACAAGCCAACAAACCAACAAAACAACAAACCAACAAACCAACAAACCAACAAACCAACAAACCAACAAACCAACAAACGAACAAACAAACAAACCAACAAACCAATAAACCAACAAACCAACAAATCAACACACGAACAAAAAAACAAACAAACAAACCAACAAACCAACAAACCAACAAACCAACAAACCAAGTAACCAACAAACCAATAAACCAACAAACCAACAAACAAGGAAACCAACAAACCAACAAACCAACAACCAACAAGCCAACAAACGAACAAACCAACAAGCCAACAAACCAACAAACCAACAAACCAAAAAACCAACAAACCAACGAACCAAGTAACCAACAAACCAAAAAACGAACAAACCAACAAACAAACAAACCAAAAAACGAACAAACGAACAAACAAACAGACCAACAAACCAACAAACCAAGAAACCAACAAACCAACAAATTCAACAAGCCAACAAACCAACAAACCAACAAACCAACAAACCAAAAAATCAATAAACGAACAAACAAATAAACCAACAAACCAAATAACCAACAAACCCACAAACCAACAAACAAACAAACCAAGAAACCAGCAAACGAACAAACCAACAAACCAACAAACCAACAAATCAACAAACCAACAAACCAACAAACGAAAAAACCAACAAACCAACAAACCAACAAACCAACAAACCAACAAACCAACAAACCAACAAACCAACAAACCAATAAAAGAACAAACCAACAAGCCAACAAACCAAAAAACCAACAAAACAACAAACCAAGTAACTAACAAACCAACAAGCGAACAAACCAACAAACCAACAAGCCAACAAGCCAACAAACCAACAAGCCAACAAACCAGCAAACCAACAAACCAACAAACGAACAAACCAACAAACCAACAAACCAACAAACCAACAAGCCAACAAACCAACAAGCCAACAAACGAACAAACCAACAAACCAACAAACCAACAAACCAACAAACCAACAAACCAACAAACCAACAAAGCAACAAACCAACAAACCAACAAACCAACAAACCAACAAACCAACAAGCCAACAAACCAAAAAACAAACAAACTAACAAACCAACAAACCAACAAACCAACAAAACAACAAGCCAACAAACCAACAAACCAACAAACCAACGAGCCAACAAACCAAAAAACCAACAAACCAACAAACCAAGTAACCAACAAACCAACAAACCAACAAACCAACAAACCAACAAACCAACAAACCAACAAACCAACAAACCAGCAAACAAGTAAACCAACAAACTTACAAACCAACAAACCAAAAAACCAACAAACCAAAAAACCAACAAACCAACAAGCCAACAAACCAAAAAGCAACAAAACAACAAACCAACAAACCAAGAAACCAACAAAATAGCAAACCAACAAACCAACAAACCAAGAAACCAACAAACCAACAAACCAACAAACCAACAAACCAACAAACCAACAAACCAACAAACCAACAAACCAACAAACCAACAAACCAACAAACCAACAAACGAACAAACAAACAAACCAACAAACCAACAAACCAACAAACCCACAAGCCAACAAACCAACAAACCAAGAAACTAACAAACGAAAAAACCAACAAGCCAACAAACCAAAAAACCAACAAACCAACAAACCCACAAACCAACAAACGAACAAACCAACAAACCAACAAGCCAACAAGCCAACAAACCAACAATTCAACAAACCAGCAAACCAACAAACCAACAAACCAACAAACGAACAAACCAACAAACCAACAAACCAACAAACCAATAAACCAACAAGCCAACAAACCAACAAACCAACAAACCAAAAAACCAACAAACCAACGAACCAAGTAACCAACAAACCAAAAAACGAACAAACCAACAAACAAACAAACCAACAAACGAACAAACGAACAAACAAACAAACCAACAAACCATCAAACCAAGAAACCAACAAACCAACAAACCAACAAGCCAACAAACCAACAAAACAACAAACCAACAAACCAAAAAACCAATAAACGAACAAACAAACAAACCAACAAACCAACAAACCAACAAACCCACAAACCAACAAACCAACAACCCAACAAACCAACAAACGAACAAACGAACAAACCAACAAACCAACAAACCAAGAAACGAAAAAACCAACAAACCAACAAACCAACAAACCAACAAACCAACAAACCAACAAACCAACAAACCAACAAACCAACAAACCAACAAACCAACAAACCAACAAACCAACAAACCAACAAAAGAACAAACCAACAAGCCAACAAACCAAAAAACCAACAAACCAACAAACCAAGTAACCAACAAACCAACAAACGAACAACCCAACAAACCAACAAGCCAACAAGCCAACAAACAAACAAGCCAACAAACCAGCAAACCAACAAACCAACAAACCAACAAACGAACAAACCAACAAACCAACAAACCAACAAACCAACAGACCAACAAACCAACAAGCCAACAATCCAACAAACCAACAAACAAATAAACCGACAAACCAACAAACCAAAAAAACCAACAAACAAATAAACCAACAAGCCAACAAACGAAAAAACCAAAAAACCAACAAACAACAAACAACAAACCAACAAACGAACAAACCAACAAACGAACAAGCCAACAAACCAACAAACCAACAAACCAACAAACCAACAAACCAACAAACCAACAAGCCAACAAGCCAACAAACCAACAAGCCAACAAACGAACAAACCAACAAACCAACAAACCAACAAACCAACAAACCAACAAACCAACAAACCAACAACCCAACAAACCAACAAACAAACAAACTAACAAACCAACAAACCAACAAGCCTACAAACCAAAAAACCAACAAACCAACAAACCAACAAACCAACAAACCAACAAACCAACAAACCAACAAGCCAACAAACCAACAAACCAACAAACCAACAAGCCAACAAACCAAAAACCAACAAACCAACAAACCAAGTAACCAACAATCCAACAAACCAACAAACCAACAAACCAACAAACCAACAAACCAACAAGCCAGCAAACAAGTAAACCAACAAACTAATAAACCAACAAACCAAAAAACCAACAAACCAACAAAACAAAAAAACCAAACAAGCCAACAAACCAAAAAGCAAGAAACCAACAAACCAACAAACCAAGAAACCAACAAAATATCAAACCAACAAACCAACAAACCAAGAAACCTACAAACCAACAAACCAACAAACCAACAAACCAACAAACCAACAAACCAACAAACCAACAAACAAACAAACCAACAAACCCACAAGCCAACAAACCAACAAACCAACAAACCAACAAACCAACAAACCAACAAACGAACAAACCAACAAACCAACAAGCCAACAAGCCAACAAACCAACAATTCAACAAACCAGCAAACCAACAAACCAACAAACCAACAAACGAACAAACCAACAAACCAACAAACGAAAAAACCAACAAACCAATAAACAACAAACCAACAAACGAACAAACCAACAAACGAACAAGCTAACAAACTAACAAACGAACAAACGAACAAACAAACAAACCAACAAACCAACAAACCAACAAACCAAGAAACCAACAAACCAACAAACCAACAAACCAACAAACCAATAAACGAACAAATAAACAAACCAACAAACCAACAAACCAACAAACCCACAAACCAACAAACCAACAAACCAAGAAACCAACAAACGAACAAACCAACAAACCAACAAACCAACAAACCAACAAACCAACAAACGAAAAAACCAACAAACCAACAAACCAATAAACCAACAAACCAACAAACCAACAAACCAACAAACCAACCAACCAACAAACCAACAAACCAACAAACCAACAAAAGAACAAACCAACAAGCCAACAAACCTAAAACCAACAAACCAACAAACCAAGTAAACAACAAAACAACAAACGAACAAACCAACAAACCAACAAGCCAACAAGCCAACAAACCATCAAGCCAACAAACCAGCAAACCAACAAACCAACAAACCAACAAACGAACAAACCAACAAACCAACAAACCAACAAACCAACAAGCCAACAAACCAACAAACCAACAAACAAATAAACCAACAAACCAACAAACCAAAAAAAACCAACAAACCAATACACCAACAAGCCAACAAACGAAAAAACCAACAAACCAACAAACACCAAACAACAAACCAACAAACGAACAAACCAACAAACGAACAAACCAACAAACCTACAAACCAACAAACCAACAAACCAACAAACCAACAAACCAACAAGCCAACAAGCCAACAATCCAACAAGCCAACAAACGAACAAACCAACAAACGAACAAACCAACAAACAAACAAACGAACAAACCAACAAACAAACAAACCAACAAACGAACAAACCAACAAACGAACAAACCAACAAACCAATAAACCAATAAACCAACAAACCAACAAACGAACAAACCAACAAACCAACAAACCAACAAACCAAGTAACCAACAAACCAACAAGCCAACAAACGAACAAACCAACAAACAAACTAACCAACAAACCAACAAGTCAACAAGCCAACAAACGAACAAACCAACAAACCAACAAACGAACAAACCAACAAGCCAACAAACCAACAAACCAACAAACCAACAAAGCAACAAACCAACAAACCAACAAACCAACAAACCAACAAACCAACAAACCAACAAACCAACAAACCAACAAACCAACAAACCAACAAACCAACAAACCGACAAACCAACAAACCAAGTAACCAACAAACCAACAAACGAACAAACCAACAAACAAACAAACCAACAAACGAACAAACGAATAAACGAACAAACCCACAAACCAACAAACAAACAAACCAAGAAACCAACAAACCAACAAACCAACACCCCAACAAACCAACAAACCAACAAACAAACAAATCAACAAACCAACAAACCAACAAACGAACAAACAAACAAACTAACAAACCAACAAACAAACAAACCAACAAACCAAGAAACCAACAAACAAACAAACCAACAAACGAACAAACCAACAAATCCACAAACCAACAAACCAACAAACAACAAACCAACAAACAAACAAACAAATAAACGAACAAACCAACAAACGAATAAACCAAGTAACCAACAAACCAACAAGCCAACAAACGAACAAACCAACAAACAAACAAACCAACAAGCCAACAAGCCAACAAACGAACAAACTAACAAACCAACAAACGAACAAACCAACAAACCAACAAACCAGCAAACCAACAAACCAATAAACCAACAAACCAACCAGCCAACAAGCCAACAAACCAACAAGCCAACAAACGAACAAACCAACAAACCAACAAACCAACAAACCAACAAACCAACAAACAAACAAACCAAGAAACCAACAAACCAACAAACTAACAAGCCAACAAAACAACAAACCAACAAACCAACAAACCAACAAACCAACAAACCAACAAGCCAACAAACCAACAAGCCAACAAACCAACAAACCAACAAGCCAACAAGCCAACAAACCAACAAATTAACAAACCAACAAACCAACAAACGAACAAACCAACAAACAAACAAACAAACAAACCAACAAACCAACAAACCAAGTAACCAACAAACCAACAAACCAACAAACCAACAAACCAACAAACCAACAAGCCAACAAACGAATAAACCAACAAGCCAACAAACCAACAAAACAACAAACCAACAAACCAACAAACCAACAAACCAACAAACCAACAAACCAACAAACGAACAAACAAACAAACCAACAAACCAACAAACCAACAAACCAACACAAGAACAAACCAACAAAAAAACAAACCAACAAACCAACAAACGAATAAACCAAGTAACCAACAAACCAATAAACCAACAAACCAACAAACAAGGAAACCAACAAACCAACAAACCAACAACCAACAAGCCAACAAACGAACAAACCGAAAAGCCAACAAACCAACAAACCAACAAACGAAAAAACCAACAAACCAACGAACAAAGTAACCAACAAACCAAAAAACGAACAAATTAACAAACAAACAAACCAACAAACGAACAAACGAACAAACAAACAAACCAACAAACCAACAAACCAACAAACCAAGAAACCAACAAACCAACAAACCAACAAACCAACAAACCAATAAACGAACAAATAAACAAACCAACAAACCAACAAACCAACAAACCCACAAACCAACAAACCAACAAACCAAGAAACCAACAAACGAACAAACCAACAAACCAACAAACCAACAAACCAACAAACCAACAAACGAAAAAACCAACAAACCAATAAACCAACAAACCAACAAACCAACAAACCAACAAACCAACCAACCAACAAACCAACAAACCAACAAACCAACAAAAGAACAAACCAACAAGCCAACAAACCTAAAACCAACAAACCAACAAACCAAGTAAACAACAAAACAACAAACGAACAAACCAACAAACCAACAAGCCAACAAGCCAACAAACCATCAAGCCAACAAACCAGCAAACCAACAAACCAACAAACCAACAAACGAACAAACCAACAAACCAACAAACCAACAAACCAACAAGCCAACAAACCAGCAAACCAACAAACAAATAAACCAACAAACCAGCAAACCAAAAAAAACCAACAAACCAATACACCAACAAGCCAACAAACGAAAAAACCAACAAACCAACAAACACCAAACAACAAACCAACAAACGAACAAACCAACAAACGAACAAACCAACAAACCTACAAACCAACAAACCAACAAACCAACAAACCAACAAACCAACAAGCCAACAAGCCAACAAACCAACAAGCCAACAAACGAACAAACCAACAAACGAACAAACCAACAAACAAACAAACGAACAAACCAACAAACAAACAAACCAACAAACGAACAAACCAACAAACGAACAAACCAACAAACCAATAAACCAATAAACCAACAAACCAACAAACGAACAAACCAACAAACCAACAAACCAACAAACCAACAAACCAAGTAACCAACAAACCAACAAGCCAACAAACGAACAAACCAACAAACAAACTAACCAACAAACCAACAAGTCAACAAGCCAACAAACGAACAAACCAACAAACCAACAAACGAACAAACCAACAAGCCAACAAACCAACAAACCAACAAACCAACAAAGCAACAAACCAACAAACCAACAAACCAACAAACCAACAAACCAACAAACCAACAAACCAACAAACCAACAAACCAACAAACCAACAAACCAACAAACCAACAAACCGACAAACCAACAAACCAAGTAACCAACAAACCAACAAACGAACAAACCAACAAACAAACAAACCAACAAACGAACAAACGTATAAACGAACAAACCCACAAACCAACAAACAAACAAACCAAGAAACCAACAAACCAACAAACCAACAAACCAACGAGCCAACAAACCAAAAAACCAACAAACCAACAAACCAAGTAACCAACAAACCAACAAACCAACAAACCAACAAACCAACAAACAAACAAATCAACAAACCAACAAACCAACAAACGAACAAACAAACAAACTAACAAACCAACAAACAAACAAACCAACAAACCAAGAAACCAACAAACAAACAAACCAACAAACGAACAAACCAACAAACCCACAAACCAACAAACCAACAAACAACAAACCAACAAACAAACAAACAAATAAACGAACAAACCAACAAACGAACAAACCAACAAACCAACAAACCAATAAACCAACAAACCAACAAATGAACAAACCAACAAACCAACAAACCAACAAACCAACAAACCAACAAACCAACAAACCAACAAACCAACAAACCTAGTAACCAACAAACCAGCAAGCCAACAAACGAACAAACCAACAAACAAACAAACCAACAAGCCAACAAGCCAGCAAACGAACAAACCAACAAACCAACAAACGAACAAACCAACAAACCAACAAACCAACAAACCAACAAACCAATAAACCAACAAACCAACCAGCCAACAAGCCAACAAACCATAAAGCCAACAAACGAACAAACCAACAAACCAACAAACAAACAAACAAAGAAACCAACAGACCAACAAACCAACAAGCCAACAAAACAACAAACCAACAAACCAACAAACCAACAAACCAACAAGCCAACAAACCAACAAACCAACAAGCCAACAAACCAACAAACCAACAAGCCAACAAGCCAACAAACCACCAAATTAACAAACCAACAAACCAACAAACGAACAAACCAACAAACAAACAATCCAACAAACCAAGTAACCAACAAACCAACAAACCAACAAATGAACAAACCAACAAACCAACAAAACAGCAAACCAACAAGCCAACAAACGAACAAACCAACAAGCCAACAAACCAACAAAACAACAAACCAACAAACCAACAAACCAACAAACCAACAAACCAACAAACCAACAAACGAACAAACAAACAAACCAACAAACCAATAAACCAACAAACCAACAAATCAACACACGAACAAAAAAACAAACAAACAAACCAACAAACCAACAAACCAACAAACCAACAAACCAAGTAACCAACAAACCAATAAACCAACAAACCAACAAACAAGGAAACCAACAAACCAACAAACCAACAACCAACAAGCCAACAAACGAACAAACCAACAAGCCAACAAACCAACAAACCAACAAACCAAAAAACCAACAAACCAACGAACCAAGTAACCAACAAACCAAAAAACAAACAAACCAACAAACAAACAAACCAAAAAACGAACAAACGAACAAACAAACAGACCAACAAACCAACAAACCAAGAAACCAACAAACCAACAAATTCAACAAGCCAACAAACCAACAAACCAACAAACCAACAAACCAAAAAATCAATAAACGAACAAACAAATAAACCAACAAACCAAATAACCAACAAACCCACAAACCAACAAACAAACAAACCAAGAAACCAGCAAACGAACAAACCAACAAACCAACAAACCAACAAATCAACAAACCAACAAACCAACAAACGAAAAAACCAACAAACCAACAAACCAACAAACCAACAAACCAACAAACCAACAAACCAACAAACCAACAAACCAACAAAAGAACAAACCAACAAGCCAACAAACCAAAAAACCAACAAAACAACAAACCAAGTAACTAACAAACCAACAAGCGAACAAACCAACAAACCAACAAGCCAACAAGCCAACAAACCAACAAGCCAACAAACCAGCAAACCAACAAACCAACAAACGAACAAACCAACAAACCAACAAACCAACAAACCAACAAGCCAACAAACCAACAAGCCAACAAACGAACAAACCAACAAACCAACAAACCAACAAACCAACAAACCAACAAACCAACAAACCAACAAAGCAACAAACCAACAAACCAACAAACCAACAAACCAACAAACCAACAAGCCAACAAACCAAAAAACAAACAAACTAACAAACCAACAAACCAACAAACCAACAAAACAACAAGCCAACAAACCAACAAACCAACAAACCAACGAGCCAACAAACCAAAAAACCAACAAACCAACAAACCAAGTAACCAACAAACCAACAAACCAACAAACCAACAAACCAACAAACCAACAAACCAACAAACCAACAAACCAACAAACCAGCAAACAAGTAAACCAACAAACTAACAAACCAACAAACCAAAAAACCAACAAACCAAAAAACCAACAAACCAACAAGCCAACAAACCAAAAAGCAACAAAACAACAAACCAACAAACCAAGAAACCAACAAAATAGCAAACCAACAAACCAACAAACCAAGAAACCAACAAACCAACAAACCAACAAACCAACAAACCAACAAACCAACAAACCAACAAACCAACAAACCAACAAACCAACAAACCAACAAACCAACAAACCAACAAACCAACAAACGAACAAACAAACAAACCAACAAACCAACAAACCAACAAACCCACAAGCCAACAAACCAACAAACCAAGAAACTAACAAACGAAAAAACCAACAAGCCAACAAACCAAAAAACCAACAAACCAACAAACCCACAAACCAACAAACGAACAAACCAACAAACCAACAAGCCAACAAACCAACAAACCAATAAACCAACAAGCCAACAAACCAACAAACCAACAAACCAAAAAACCAACAAACCAACGAACCAAGTAACCAACAAACCAAAAAACGAACAAACCAACAAACAAACAAACCAACAAACGAACAAACGAACAAACAAACAAACCAACAAACCATCAAACCAAGAAACCAACAAACCAACAAACCAACAAGCCAACAAACCAACAAAACAACAAACCAACAAACCAAAAAACCAATAAACGAACAAACAAACAAACCAACAAACCAACAAACCAACAAACCCACAAACCAACAAACCAACAACCCAACAAACCAACAAACGAACAAACGAACAAACCAACAAACCAACAAACCAACAAACCAAGAAACGAAAAAACCAACAAACCAACAAACCAACAAACCAACAAACAACAAACCAACAAACAAACAAACAAATAAACGAACAAACCAACAAACGAACAAACCAACAAACCAACAAACCAATAAACCAACAAACCAACAAATGAACAAACCAACAAACCAACAAACCAACAAACCAACAAACCAACAAACCAACAAACCAACAAACCTAGTAACCAACAAACCAGCAAGCCAACAAACGAACAAACCAACAAACAAACAAACCAACAAGCCAACAAGCCAGCAAACGAACAAACCAACAAACCAACAAACGAACAAACCAACAAACCAACAAACCAACAAACCAACAAACCAATAAACCAACAAACCAACCAGCCAACAAGCCAACAAACCATAAAGCCAACAAACGAACAAACCAACAAACCAACAAACAAACAAACAAAGAAACCAACAGACCAACAAACCAACAAGCCAACAAAACAACAAACCAACAAACCAACAAACCAACAAACCAACAAGCCAACAAACCAACAAACCAACAAGCCAACAAACCAACAAACCAACAAGCCAACAAGCCAACAAACCACCAAATTAACAAACCAACAAACCAACAAACGAACAAACCAACAAACAAACAATCCAACAAACCAAGTAACCAACAAACCAACAAACCAACAAATGAACAAACCAACAAACCAACAAAACAGCAAACCAACAAGCCAACAAACGAACAAACCAACAAGCCAACAAACCAACAAAACAACAAACCAACAAACCAACAAACCAACAAACCAACAAACCAACAAACCAACAAACGAACAAACAAACAAACCAACAAACCAATAAACCAACAAACCAACAAATCAACACACGAACAAAAAAACAAACAAACAAACCAACAAACCAACAAACCAACAAACCAACAAACCAAGTAACCAACAAACCAATAAACCAACAAACCAACAAACAAGGAAACCAACAAACCAACAAACCAACAACCAACAAGCCAACAAACGAACAAACCAACAAGCCAACAAACCAACAAACCAACAAACCAAAAAACCAACAAACCAACGAACCAAGTAACCAACAAACCAAAAAACGAACAAACCAACAAACAAACAAACCAAAAAACGAACAAACGAACAAACAAACAGACCAACAAACCAACAAACCAAGAAACCAACAAACCAACAAATTCAACAAGCCAACAAACCAACAAACCAACAAACCAACAAACCAAAAAATCAATAAACGAACAAACAAATAAACCAACAAACCAAATAACCAACAAACCCACAAACCAACAAACAAACAAACCAAGAAACCAGCAAACGAACAAACCAACAAACCAACAAACCAACAAATCAACAAACCAACAAACCAACAAACGAAAAAACCAACAAACCAACAAACCAACAAACCAACAAACCAACAAACCAACAAACCAACAAACCAACAAACCAATAAAAGAACAAACCAACAAGCCAACAAACCAAAAAACCAACAAAACAACAAACCAAGTAACTAACAAACCAACAAGCGAACAAACCAACAAACCAACAAGCCAACAAGCCAACAAACCAACAAGCCAACAAACCAGCAAACCAACAAACCAACAAACGAACAAACCAACAAACCAACAAACCAACAAACCAACAAGCCAACAAACCAACAAGCCAACAAACGAACAAACCAACAAACCAACAAACCAACAAACCAACAAACCAACAAACCAACAAACCAACAAAGCAACAAACCAACAAACCAACAAACCAACAAACCAACAAACCAACAAGCCAACAAACCAAAAAACAAACAAACTAACAAACCAACAAACCAACAAACCAACAAAACAACAAGCCAACAAACCAACAAACCAACAAACCAACGAGCCAACAAACCAAAAAACCAACAAACCAACAAACCAAGTAACCAACAAACCAACAAACCAACAAACCAACAAACCAACAAACCAACAAACCAACAAACCAACAAACCAACAAACCAGCAAACAAGTAAACCAACAAACTTACAAACCAACAAACCAAAAAACCAACAAACCAAAAAACCAACAAACCAACAAGCCAACAAACCAAAAAGCAACAAAACAACAAACCAACAAACCAAGAAACCAACAAAATAGCAAACCAACAAACCAACAAACCAAGAAACCAACAAACCAACAAACCAACAAACCAACAAACCAACAAACCAACAAACCAACAAACCAACAAACCAACAAACCAACAAACCAACAAACCAACAAACGAACAAACAAACAAACCAACAAACCAACAAACCAACAAACCCACAAGCCAACAAACCAACAAACCAAGAAACTAACAAACGAAAAAACCAACAAGCCAACAAACCAAAAAACCAACAAACCAACAAACCCACAAACCAACAAACGAACAAACCAACAAACCAACAAGCCAACAAGCCAACAAACCAACAATTCAACAAACCAGCAAACCAACAAACCAACAAACCAACAAACGAACAAACCAACAAACCAACAAACCAACAAACCAATAAACCAACAAGCCAACAAACCAACAAACCAACAAACCAAAAAACCAACAAACCAACGAACCAAGTAACCAACAAACCAAAAAACGAACAAACCAACAAACAAACAAACCAACAAACGAACAAACGAACAAACAAACAAACCAACAAACCATCAAACCAAGAAACCAACAAACCAACAAACCAACAAGCCAACAAACCAACAAAACAACAAACCAACAAACCAAAAAACCAATAAACGAACAAACAAACAAACCAACAAACCAACAAACCAACAAACCCACAAACCAACAAACCAACAACCCAACAAACCAACAAACGAACAAACGAACAAACCAACAAACCAACAAACCAACAAACCAAGAAACGAAAAAACCAACAAACCAACAAACCAACAAACCAACAAACCAACAAACCAACAAACCAACAAACCAACAAACCAACAAACCAACAAACCAACAAACCAACAAACCAACAAAAGAACAAACCAACAAGCCAACAAACCAAAAAACCAACAAACCAACAAACCAAGTAACCAACAAACCAACAAACGAACAACCCAACAAACCAACAAGCCAACAAGCCAACAAACAAACAAGCCAACAAACCAGCAAACCAACAAACCAACAAACCAACAAACGAACAAACCAACAAACCAACAAACCAACAAACCATCAGACCAACAAACCAACAAGCCAACAATCCAACAAACCAACAAACAAATAAACCGACAAACCAACAAACCAAAAAAACCAACAAACAAATAAACCAACAAGCCAACAAACGAAAAAACCAAAAAACCAACAAACAACAAACAACAAACCAACAAACGAACAAACCAACAAACGAACAAACCAACAAACCAACAAACCAACAAACCAACAAACCAACAAACCAACAAACCAACAAGCCAACAAGCCAACAAACCAACAAGCCAACAAACGAACAAACCAACAAACCAACAAACCAACAAACCAACAAACCAACAAACCAACAAACCAACAACCCAACAAACCAACAAACAAACAAACTAACAAACCAACAAACCAACAAGCCTACAAACCAAAAAACCAACAAACCAACAAACCAACAAACCAACATACCAACAAACCAACAAACCAACAAGCCAACAAACCAACAAACCAACAAACCAACAAGCCAACAAACCAAAAACCAACAAACCAACAAACCAAGTAACCAACAATCCAACAAACCAACAAACCAACAAACCAACAAACCAACAAACCAACAAGCCAGCAAACAAGTAAACCAACAAACTAATAAACCAACAAACCAAAAAACCAACAAACCAACAAAACAAAAAAACCAAACAAGCCAACAAACCAAAAAGCAAGAAACCAACAAACCAACAAACCAAGAAACCAACAAAATATCAAACCAACAAACCAACAAACCAAGAAACCTACAAACCAACAAACCAACAAACCAACAAACCAACAAACCAACAAACCAACAAACCAACAAACAAACAAACCAACAAACCCACAAGCCAACAAACCAACAAACCAACAAACCAACAAACCAACAAACCAACAAACGAACAAACCAACAAACCAACAAGCCAACAAGCCAACAAACCAACAATTCAACAAACCAGCAAACCAACAAACCAACAAACCAACAAACGAACAAACCAACAAACCAACAAACGAAAAAACCAACAAACCAATAAACAACAAACCAACAAACGAACAAACCAACAAACGAACAAGCTAACAAACTAACAAACCAACAAACCAACAAACCAACAAACCAACAAGCCAACAAACGAACAAACCAACAAACCAAGAAACCAACAAACCAACATGCCAACAAACCAAAAAACCAACAAACCATAAACCAAGTAACCAACAAACCAACAAACCAACAAACCAACAAACAAGTAAACCAACATCTCAACAAACCAACAAACGAACAAACCAACAAACCAACAAACCAACAAACCAACAAGCCAACAAACCAACAAGCCAACAAACGAACAAACCAACAAACCAACAAACCAACAAACAAACAAACCAACAAACCAACAAACCAACAAACCAACAAACCAACAAACCAACAAACCAACAAACCAACAAACCAACAAACCAACAAAGCAACAAACCAACAAACCAACAAACCAACAAACCAACAAACCAACAAGCCAACAAACCAAAAAACCAACAAACTAACAAACCAACAAACCAACAAACCAACAAACCAACAAGCCAACAAACCAACAAACCAACAAACCAACAAGCCAACAAACCAAAAAACCAACAAACCAACAAACCAAGTAACCAACAAACCAACAAACCAACAAACCAACAAACCAACAAACCAACAAACCAACAAACCAACAAACCAACAAACCAACAAACGAACAAACAAACAAACCAACAAACCAACAAACCAACAAACCCACAAGCCAACAAACCAACAAACCAAGAAACTAACAAACGAAAAAACCAACAAGCCAACAAACCAAAAAACCAACAAACCAACAAACCAAGTAACCAACAAACCAACAAACGAACAAACCAACAAACCAACAAGCCAACAAGCCAACAAACCAACAATTCAACAAACCAGCAAACCAACAAACCAACAAACCAACAAACGAACAAACCAACAAACCAACAAACCAATAAACCAATAAACCAACAAGCCAACAAACCAACAAACCAACAAACCAAAAAACCAACAAACCAACGAACCAAGTAACCAACAAACCAAAAAACGAACAAACCAACAAACAAACAAACCAACAAACGAACAAACGAACAAACAAACAAACCAACAAACCATCAAACCAAGAAACCAACAAACCAACAAACCTACAAGCCAACAAACCAACAAAACAACAAACCAACAAACCAAAAAACCAATAAACGAACAAACAAACAAACCAAAAAACCAACAAACCAACAAACCAACAACCCAACAAACCAACAAACGAACAAACCAACAAACCAACAAACCAACAAACCAACAAACCAACAAACCAAGAAACGAAAAAACCAACAAACCAACAAACCAACAAACCAACAAACCAACAAACCAACAAACCAACAAACCAACAAACCAACAAACCAACAAACCAACAAACCAACAAACCAACAAAAGAACAAACCAACAAGCCAACAAACCAAAAAACCAACAAACCAACAAACCAAGTAACCAACAAACCAACAAACGAACAACCCAACAAACCAACAAGCCAACAAGCCAACAAACCAACAAGCCAACAAACCAGCAAACCAACAAACCAACAAACCAACAAACGAACAAAACAACAAACCAACAAACCAACAAACCAACAGACCAACAAACCAACAAGCCAACAATCCAACAAACCAACAAACAAATAAACCGACAAACCAACAAACCAAAAAAACCAACAAACAAATAAACCAACAAGCCAACAAACGAAAAAACCAAAAAACCAACAAACAACAAAAAACAAACCAACAAACGAACAAACCAACAAACGAACAAACCAACAAACCAACAAACCAACAAGCCAACAAGCCAACAAACCAACAAGCCAACAAACGAACAAACCAACAAACCAACAAACCAACAAACAAACAAACCAGCAAACAAACAAACCAACAAACCAACAAACCAACAAACCAACAAACCAACAACCCAACAAACCAACAAACCAACAAACCAACAAACTAACAAACCAACAAACCAACAAGCCAACAAACCAAAAAACCAACAAACCAACAAACTAACAAACCAACAAACCAACAAACCAATAAACCAACAAGCCAACAAACCAACAAACCAACAAACCAACAAGCCAACAAACCAAAAACCAACAAACCAACAAACCAAGTAACCAACAAACCAACAAACCAACAAACCAACAAACCAACAAACCAACAAACCAACAAACCAACAAACCAGCAAACAAGTAAACCAACAAACTAATAAACCAACAAACCAAAAAACCAACAAACCAACAAACCAACAAACCAACAAGCCAACAAACCAAAAAGCAACAAACCAACAAACCAACAAACCAAGAAACCAACAAAATATCAAACCAACAAACCAACAAACCAAGAAACCTACAAACCAACAAACCAAAAAACCAACAAACCAACAAACCAACAAACCAACAAACCAACAAACAAACAAACCAACAAACCCACAAGCCAACAAACCAACAAACCAACAAACCAACAAACCAAGTAACCAACAAACCAACAAACGAACAAACCAACAAACCAACAAGCCAACAAGCCAACAAACCAACAATTCAACAAACCAGCAAACCAACAAACCAGCAAGCCGACAAACGAACAAACCAACAAACCAACAAACCAACAAACCAATAAACCAACAAGCCAACAAGCCAACAAACCAACAAACCAACACGCAAATAAACCAACAAACCAACAAACCAACAAACCAACAAACCAACAAGCCAACAAACGAAAAAACCAACAAGCCAATAAACAACAAACCAACAAACGAACAAACCAACAAACGAACAAGCTAACAAACTAACAAACCAACAAACCAACAAACCAACAAACCAACAAGCCAACAAGCCAACAAACCAACAAACCAACAATCCAACAAACGAACAAACCAACAAACCAACAAACCAACAAACCAACAAGCCAACAAACCAAAAAACCAACAAACCATAAACCAAGTAACCAACAAACCAACAAACCAACAAACCAACAAACGAACAAACAAGTAAACCAACATCCCAACAAACCAACAAACAACAAACCAACAAACCAACAAACCAACAAACTAACAAGCCAACAAACCAAAAAACCAACAAACCAACAAACCAACAAACCAACAAACCAAGAAACCAACAAACCAACAAACCAACAAACCAACAAACCAACAAACCAAGAAACCAACAAACTAACAAACCAACAAACCAACAAACCAACAAACCAACAAACCAAAAACCAACAAACCATTAAGCCAACAAGCGAACAAGCCAACAAACCAACAAACCAACAAACCAACAAACCAACGAACGAACAAACAAACAAACCAACAAACCAACAAACGAACAAACGAACAAACCAACAAACCAACAAACCAACAAACCAACAAACCAACAAACCAACAAGCCAACAAACGAACAAACCAACAAGCCAACAAACCAACAAACCAACAAACCAACAAACCAACAAACCAACAAACCAACAAACCAACAAACCAACAAACCAACAAACCAACAAACCAACAAACCAACAAACCAACAAACCAACAAACCAACAAACCAACAACCCAACAAACCAACAAACCAACAAACCAAGTAACCAACAAACCAACAAACGAACAAACGAACCAACAAACAAACCAAAAAACCAAGTAACTAACAAACCAACAAACGAACAAACCAACAAACCAACAAACGAAAAAACCAACAAACCGACAAACCAACAAACCAACAAACCAACAAACCAACAAACCAACAAACCAACAAACCAACAAACCAACAAAAAAACCAACCAACAAGCCAACAAACCAAAAAACCAACAAACGAACAAACCAAGTAACCAACAAACCAACAAACGAACAAACCAACAAACTAACAAGCCAACAAGCCAACAAACCAACAAGCCAACAAACCAGCAAACCAGCAAACCAACAAACCAACAAACCAACAACCGAACAAACCAACAAACCAACAAACCAACAAACCAACAAGCCAAGAATCCAATAAACCAACAAACCAACAAACAAATAAACCAACAAACCAACAAACCAAAAAAAACCAACAAACCAATAAACCAACAAACAACAAACAACAAAACAACAAACGAACAAACCAACAAACGAACAAACCAACAAACAACAAACCAACAAACCAACAAACCAACAAACCAACAAACCAACAAGCCAACAAGCCAACAAGCCAACAAACCAACAAGCCAACAAACGAACAAACGAACAAACCAACAAACCAACAAACCAACAAACCAACAAACCAACAAACCAACAAACCAACAAACCAACAAACCAACAAACCAACAAACCAACAAACCAACAAACCAACAAACCAACAAACCAACAAAACAACAAACCAACAAACCAACAAACTAACAAACCAACAAACCAACAAGCCAACAAACTAACAAACCAACAAACCAACAAACCAACAAACCAACAAACCAACAAACCAACAAGCCAACAAACCAACAAACCAACAAACCAACAAACAAACAAGTCAACAAACCAAAACACCAACAAACCAACAAACCAAGTAACCAACAAACCAACAAACCAACAAACCAACAAACCAACAAACCAACAAACCAACAAACCAGCAAACAAGTAAACCAACAAACTAACAAACCAACAAACCAAAAAACCAACAAACCAACAAACCAACAAACCAACAAGCCAACAAACAAAAAGCAACAAACCAACAAACCAAGAAACCAACAAAATAACAAACCAACAAACCAACAAACCAACAAACCAAGAAGCCAACAAACCAACAAACCAACAAACCAACAAACCAACAAACCAACAAACCAACAAACTAACAAACGAACAAACCAACAAACCAACAAATCAACTAACCCACAAGCCAACAAACCAACAAACCAAGAAACCAACAAACGAAAAAACCAACAAGCCAACAAACCAAAAAACCAACAAACCAACAAACCAAGTAACCAACAAACCAACAAACGAACAAACCAACAAATCAACAAGCCAACAAGCCAACAAACCAACAATTCAACAAACCAGCAAACCAACAAACCAACAAACCAACAAACGAATAAACCAACAAACCAACAAACCAACAAACAAACAAACCAACAAACCAACAAACCAACAAACCAACAAACCAAAAACCAACAAACCAACAAACCAAGTAACCAACAAACCAACAAACGAACAAACCAACAAACAAACAAACTAACAAGCCAACAAACCAAAAAACCAACAAATCAACAAACCAACAAACCAACAAACCAACAAACCAACAAACCAACAAACGAACAAACCAACAAACCAACAAACCAACAAACCAACAAACCAACAAACCAACAAACCAACAAACCAACAAACTAACAAACCAACAAACCAACAAGCCAACAAACCGAAAAATAAACAAACCAACAAACCAAGAAACCAACAAACCAACAAACCAACAAACCAACAAACCAACAAGCCAACAAACCAAAAAACCAACAAACCAACAAACCAAGTAACCAACAAACCAACAAACCAACAAACCAACAAACCAACCAACCAACAAACTAACAAACCAACAAACCAACAAACCAACAAACCAGCAAACAAGTAAACCAACAAACTAACAAACCAACAAACCCACAAACCCACAAGCCAAGAAACCAACAAACCAACAAACTAACAAACCAACAAGCCAACAAACCAAAAAGCAACAAACCAACAAACCAACAAACCAAGAAACCAACAAAATAACAAACCAACAAACCAACAAACCAACAAACCAACAAACCAACAAACCAAGTAACCAACAAACCAACAAACGAACAAACCAACAAACAAACAAACTAACAAGCCAACAAACCAAAAAACCAACAAATCAACAAACCAACAAACCAACAAACCAACAAACCAACAAACCAACAAACGAACAAACCAACAAAACAACAAACCAACAAACCAACAAACCAACAAACCAACAAACCAACAAACCAACAAACCAACAAACTAACAAACCAACAAACCAACAAGCCAACAAACCGAAAAATAAACAAACCAACAAACCAAGAAACCAACAAACCAACAAACCAACAAACCAACAAACCAACAAGCCAACAAACCAAAAAACCAACAAACCAACAAACCAAGTAACCAACAAACCAACAAACCATTAAACCAACAAACCAACAAACCAACAAACTAACAAACCAACAAACCAACAAACCAACAAACCAGCAAACAAGTAAACCAACAAACTAACAAACCAACAAACCCACAAACCCACAAGCCAAGAAACCAACAAACCAACAAACTAACAAACCAACAAGCCAACAAACCAAAAAGCAACAAACCAACAAACCAACAAACCAAGAAACCAACAAAATAACAAACCAACAAACCAACAAACCAAGAAACCAACAAACCAACAAACCAACAAACCAACAAACCAACAAACCAACAAACCAACAAACCAACAAACCAACAAACCAACAAACCAACAAACCAACAAACCAACAAACCAACAAACCAACAAACCAACAAACCAACAAAGCAACAAACGAACAAACAAACAAACCAACAAACCAACAAACGAACAAACCAACAAACCAACAAACCAACAAACCAACAAGCCAATAAACCAAAAAACCAACAAACCACAAACCAAGTAACCAACAAACCAACAAACCAACAAACCAACAAACCAACAAACAACAAACCAACAAACCAACAAACCAACAAACCAACAAGCCAACAAACCAACAAACCAACAAACCAACAAGCCAACAAACCAAAAAACCAACAAACCAACCAACCAACAAACCAACAAACCAAGAAACCAACAAACCGGCAAACCAACAAACCAACAAACCAACAAACCAACAAACCAACAAACCAACAAACCAACAAACTAACAAACCAACAAACCAACAAGCCAACAAACCGAAAAATAAACAAACCAACAAACCAAGAAACCAACAAACCAACAAACCAACAAACCAACAAACCAACAAGCCAACAAACCAAAAAACCAACAAACCAACAAACCAAGTAACCAACAAACCAACAAACCAACAAACCAACAAACCAACCAACCAACAAACTAACAAACCAACAAACCAACAAACCAACAAACCAGCAAACAAGTAAACCAACAAACTAACAAACCAACAAACCCACAAACCCACAAGCCAAGAAACCAACAAACCAACAAACTAACAAACCAACAAGCCAACAAACCAAAAAGCAACAAACCAACAAACCAACAAACCAAGAAACCAACAAAATAACAAACCAACAAACCAACAAACCAACAAACCAACAAACCAACAAACCAAGTAACCAACAAACCAACAAACGAACAAACCAACAAACAAACAAACTAACAAGCCAACAAACCAAAAAACCAACAAATCAACAAACCAACAAACCAACAAACCAACAAACCAACAAACCAACAAACGAACAAACCAACAAAACAACAAACCAACAAACCAACAAACCAACAAACCAACAAACCAACAAACCAACAAACCAACAAACTAACAAACCAACAAACCAACAAGCCAACAAACCGAAAAATAAACAAACCAACAAACCAAGAAACCAACAAACCAACAAACCAACAAACCAACAAACCAACAAGCCAACAAACCAAAAAACCAACAAACCAACAAACCAAGTAACCAACAAACCAACAAACCATTAAACCAACAAACCAACAAACCAACAAACTAACAAACCAACAAACCAACAAACCAACAAACCAGCAAACAAGTAAACCAACAAACTAACAAACCAACAAACCCACAAACCCACAAGCCAAGAAACCAACAAACCAACAAACTAACAAACCAACAAGCCAACAAACCAAAAAGCAACAAACCAACAAACCAACAAACCAAGAAACCAACAAAATAACAAACCAACAAACCAACAAACCAAGAAACCAACAAACCAACAAACCAACAAACCAACAAACCAACAAACCAACAAACCAACAAACCAACAAACCAACAAACCAACAAACCAACAAACCAACAAACCAACAAACCAACAAACCAACAAACCAACAAACCAACAAAGCAACAAACGAACAAACAAACAAACCAACAAACCAACAAACGAACAAACCAACAAACCAACAAACCAACAAACCAACAAGCCAATAAACCAAAAAACCAACAAACCACAAACCAAGTAACCAACAAACCAACAAACCAACAAACCAACAAACCAACAAACAACAAACCAACAAACCAACAAACCAACAAACCAACAAACCAACAAACCAACAAACCAACAAACCAACAAGCCAACAAACCAAAAAACCAACAAACCAACCAACCAACAAACCAACAAACCAAGAAACCAACAAACCGGCAAACCAACAAACCAACAAACCAACAAACCAATAAACTAACAAACCCACAAGCCAACAAACCAGCAAACCAACAAACCAAAAACCAACAAGCCAACAAGCCAACAAACCAACAAACCAATAAACCAACAAACCAACGAACGAACAAACAAACAAACCAACAAACCAACAAACCAACAAACGAACAAACCAACAAACCAACAAACCAACAAACCAACAAGCCAACAAACGAACAAACCAACAAGCCAACAAACCAACAAACCAACAAACCAACAAACCAACAAACCAACACACCAACAAACCAACAAACCAACAAACCAACAAACCAACAAACCAACAAACCAACAAAACAACAAACCAAGTAACCAACAAACCAACAAACGAACAAACCAACAAACAAACAAACCAACAAACATACAAACGAACAAACGAACAAACCAACAAACCAACACGCCAATAAAGCAACAAACCAACAAACCAAGAAACCAGCAAACCAACAAACCAACAAACCAAGTAACCAACAAACCAACAAACCAAAAAACCAACAAACCAACAAACCAACAAACCAACAAACCAACAAACCAACAAACAAACAAACAAACCAACTAACCCACAAACTAAAAACCAACAAACGAACAAACCAACAAACAAACAAACCAACGAACGAAAAACCAACAAACGAACAAACCAACGAACCAACAAACCAAAAACCAACAAAACAACAAACGAACAAACTAACAAACCAACAAACCAACAAACCAACAAACCAACAAACCAACAAACCAACAAACCAACAAACCAACAAACCAACAAACCAAGTAACTAACAAACCAACAAGCCAACAAACGAACAAACCAACAAACAAACAAACCAACAAACCAACAAACCAACAAGCCAACAAACGGACAAACCAACAAACCAAGTAACCAACAAACCAACAAACCAACAAACCAACAAACGAACAAACCAACAAACCAACAAGCCAACAAGCCAACAAATCAACTAGCCAACAAACGAACAAACAAACAAACCAACAAACAAACAAACCAAGAAACCAACAAACAAACAAACCAACAAACGAACAAACCAACAAGCCAACAAACGGACAAACAAACAAACAAACAAACATACAAACCAACAAACCAACAAACCAACAAACCAAGTAACCAACAAACTAACAAACCAACAAATCAACAAACCAAAAAACCAACAAAACAACAAGCCAACAAACCAAAAAACCAACAAACCAACAGACCAAGTAACCAACAAACCAACAAACCAACAACCAACAAACCAACAAACCAACAAACCAACAAACAAATAAACCAACAAGCCAACAAACCAACAAACCAACAAACCAACAAACCAACAAACGAACAAACAAGCAAACCAACAAACCAACAAACTAACAAACCCACAAACCAACAAACCAACAAACCAACAAACCAACAAACCAAGAAACCAACAAACGGACAAACAAACAAACAAACAAACAAATAAACCAACAAACCAACAAACCAACAAGACAAGTAACCAACAAACTAACAAACCAACAAACCAACAAACCAACAAACCAACAAGCCAACACACCAAAAAACCAACAAACCAACAAACCAAGTAACCAATAAACCAACAAACCAACAACCAACAAACCAACAAACCAACAAACAAATAAACCAACAAACCAACAAACCAAGAAACCAACAAATGAACAAACCAACAAACCTACAAACCAACAAACCAACAAACCAACAAACCAACAAACCAAGTAACCAACAAACTAACAAACCAACAAACCAACAAACCAAGAAACTAACAACCCAACAAGCCAATAAACCAAAAAACCAACAAACCAACAAACCAAGTAACCAACAAACCAACAAACCAACAAACCAACAAACCAACAAACAAATAAACCAACAAACCAACAAACCAACAAACCAACAAACCAACAAACGAACAAACAAACAAACCAACAAACAATCAAACCAACAAACCAACAAACCAACAAACCAACAAACGAACAAACCAACAAACCAACAAACCAACAAGCCAACAAACGAACAAACGAACAAACGAACAAACCAACAAACAAACAAACCAACAAACCAACAAGCCAACAAACCAACAATCCAACAAACAAATAAACCACCAAACCAACAAACCATCAAACAAATAAACTAACAAACCAACAAGCCAACAAACCAACAAACCAATAAGCCAACAAACCAACAAACCAACAAACCAACAAACCAACAAACCAAAAAACCAACAAGCCAACAAACCAACAAACGAACAAACCAACAAACCAACAAACGAACAAACCAACAAGCCAACAAGCCAACGAACCAACAAGCCAACAAACGAACGAACCAACAAACAAACCAACCAACAAACCAACAAGCCAACAAACCAACAAACCAACAAACCAACAAACGAACAAACAAACAAACCAACAAACCAACAAACCAAGAAGCCAACAAACCAACAAGCCAACAAACCAACAAACCAACAAGCCAACAAACGAACAAACCAACAAGCCAACAAGCCAACAAACCAACAAGCCCACAAGCCAACAAACCAACAAACGAACAAGCCAACAAACCAAAAATCCAACAAACCAACAAACCAACAAACCAACAAACAAACAAACCAAGTAACCAAGAAACCAACAAACCAACAAACCAACAAACCAACAAGCCAACAAGCCAACAAACCAACAAACCAACAAGCTAACAAACTAACAAACCAACAAACCAACAAACCAAAAAACCAAAAAGCCAACAAACCAACAAACCAACAAACCAACAAACCAACAATCCAACAAACCAACAAACGAACAGACCAACAAACCAACAAATCAACAAACCAAGTAACCAACAAACCAACAAACTAACAACCAACAAACCAACAAACCAACAAACAAATAAACCAACAAACCAACAAACCAAGAAACCAACAAACGAACAAACCAACAAACCTACAAACCAACAAACCAACAAACCAACAAACCAACAAACCAAGTAACCAACAAACTAACAAACCAACAAACCAACAAACCAAGAAACTAACAACCCAACAAGCCAACAAACCAAAAAACCAACAAACCAACAAACCAAGTAACCAACAAACCAACAAACCAACAAACCAACAAACCAACAAACAAATAAACCAACAAACCAACAAACCAACAAACCAACAAACCAACAAACGAACAAACAAACAAACCAACAAACAAACAAACCAACAAACCAACAAACCAACAAACCAACAAACGAACAAACCAACAAACCAACAAACCAACAAGCCAACAAACGAACAAACCAACAAACAAACAAACCAACAAACCAACAAGACAACAAACCAACAAGCCAACAAACAAATAAACCACCAAACCAACAAACCATCAAACAAATAAACTAACAAACCAACAAGCCAACAAACCAACAAACCAATAAGCCAACAAACCAACAAACCAACAAACCAACAAACTAACAAACCAAAAAACAACAAGCCAACAAACCAACAAACGAACAAACCAACAAACCAACAAACGAACAAACCAACAAGCCAACAAGCCAACAAACCAACAAGCCAACAAACGAACGAACCAACAAACAAACTGACCAACAAACCAACAAGCCAACAAACCAACAAGCCAACAAACCAACAAACGAACAAACAAACAAACCAACAAACCAACAAACCAAGAAGCCAACAAACCAACAAGCCAACAAACCAACAAACCAACAAGCCAACAAACGAACAAACCAACAAGCCAACAAGCCAACAAACCAACAAGCCCACAAGCCAACAAACCAACAAACGAACAAGCCAACAAGCCAACAAACCAAAAAACCAACAAACCAACAAACCAACAAACCAACAAACAAACAAACCAAGTAACCAAGAAACCAACAAACCAACAAACCAACAAACCAACAAGCCAACAAGCCAACAAACCAACAAACCAACAAGCTAACAAACTAACAAACCAACAAACCAACAAACCAAAAAACCAAAAAGCCAACAAACCAACAAACTAACAAACCAACAAACCAACAATCCAACAAACCAACAAACGAACAGACGAACAAACCAACAAACCAACAAATCAACAAACCAAGTAACCAACAAACCAACAAACCAACAAACCAACAAACGAACAAACTAACAAACCAGCAAGCCAACAAGCCAACAAACCAACAAGCCAACAAACGAACAAACCAACAAACCAACAAACCAAGAAACCAACAAACAAACAAACCAACAAACAAACAAACCAACAAACCAACAAACGGACAAAAAAACCCAACAAACAAACAAACAAACCAACAAACCAAAAAACTAACAAACCAAGTAACCAACAAACTAACAAACCAACAAACCAAGACACCAACAAACCAACATGCCAACAAACCAAAAAACCAACAAACCAACACACGAAGTAACCAACAAACCAACAAACCAACAAACCAACAAACCGACAAACCAACAAACCAACAAACCAACAAACAAACAAACCAATAAACCAACAAACAAATAAACCAACAAACCAAAAAACCAACAAACCAACAAACCAACAAACGAACAAACAAACAAACCAACAAACCAACAAACTAACAAACCCACAAACCAACAAACCAACAAACCAATAAACCAAGAAACCAACAAACGAACAAACCAACAAACCAACAAACCAACAAACCAACAAACCAACAAACCAAGTAACCAACAAACTAACAAACCAACAAACCAACAAACCAAGAAACTAACAAACGAACAAGCCAACAAACCAAAAAACCAACAAACCAACAAACCAAGTAACCAACAAACCAACAAACCAACAAACCAACAAACAAATAAACCAATAAACCAACAAACCAACAAACCAAAAAACCAACAAACGAACAAACAAACAAACCAACAAACCAACAAATTAACAAATCCACAAACCAACAAACCAACAAATCAACAAACCAAGAAACCAACAAACGAACAAACCAACAAACCAACAAACCAACAAACCAATAAACCAACAAACCAACAAAGAAAAAAACCAACAAACCAACATACCAACAAACCAACAAACCAACAAACCAACAAACCAACAAACCAACAAACGAACAAACCAACAAGCCAACAAACCAAAAAACCAATAAACCAACAAAGCAAGTTAACAACAAACCAACTAACAAGCAAACCAACAAACTTACAAGCCAACAAGCAAACAAACCAACAAGCCAACAAACCAACAAACCAACAAACCAACAAACCAACAAACTAACAAACAAATAAACCAACAAACCAACAAACCACAAACCAACAAACCAACAAACCAACAAGCCAACAAACGAAAAACCAACAAACCAAAAAATCAACAAACCAACAAACGAACAAACCAACAAACGAACAAACCAACAAACCAACAAACCTACAAACCAACAAGCCAACAAGCCAACAAACCAACAAGCCAACAAACGAACAAACCAACAAACCAACAAACAAACAAACCAACAAACCAACAAACCAACAAACAAACAAATCAACAAACCAACAAACCAACAAACCAACAAACCAACAAACCAACAAACCAACAAACCAACAAGCCAACAAGCCAACAAACGAACAAACCAACAAGCCAACAAGCCAACAAACCAACAAGCCAACAAACCAACAAACGAATAAACCAACAAGCCAACAAACCAACAAACCAACAAACCAACAAACAAATAAACCAACAAACCAACAAACGAGCAAACCAACAAACCAACAAACCAACAAACCAACAAACCAACAAGCCAACAAACCAACAAACGAACAAACCAACAAGCCAACAAACCAAAAAACCAATAAACCAACAAACCAAGTTAACAACAAACCAACAAACAAGCAAACCAACAAACCTACAAGCCAACAAGCCAACAAACCAACAAGCCAACAAACCAACAAACCAACAAACCAACAAACCAACAAGCCAACAAACCAACAAACGAACAAGCTAACAAACCAACAAGCCAACAAACCAAAAAACCAATAAACCAACAAACCGAGTTAACAACAAACCAATAAACAACCAAACCAACAAACCTACAAACCAACAAACCAACAAGCCAACAAACCGGCAAACCAACAAACCAACAAACCAAGAAACCAACAAGCCAACAAACCAACAATTCAACAAACCAGCAAACCAACAAACCAACAAACCAACAAACCAACAAACCAACAAAACAACAAGCCAACAAGCCAACAAACCAACAAACCAACACGCAAATAAACCAACAAACCAACAAACCAACAAACCAACAAACCAACAAGCCAACAAACGAAAAAACCAACAAACCAATAAACAACAAACCAACAAACGAACAAACCAACAAACGAACAAGCTAACAAACTAACAAACCAACAAACCAACAAACCAACAAACCAACAAGCCAACAAGCCAACAAACCAACAAGCCAACAAACGAACAAACCAACAAACCAACAAACCAACAAACCAACAAACCAACAAGCCAATAAACCAAAAAACCAACAAACCACAAACCAAGTAACCAACAAACCAACAAACCAACAAACCAACAAACCAACAAACAAGTAAACCAACAAACAACAAACCAACAAACCAACAAACCAACAAACCAACAAACCAACAAACCAACAAGCCAACAAACCAAAAAACCAACAAACCAACCAACCAACAAACCAACAAACCAAGAAACCAACAAACCGGCAAACCAACGAACCAACAAACCAACAAACCAAGAAACCAACAAACTAACAAACCCACTAGCCAACAAACCAGCAAACCAACAAACCAAAAACCAACAAACCATTAAGCCAACAAGCCAACAAGCCAACAAACTAACAAACCAACAAACCAATAAACCAACAAACCAACGAACGAACAAACAAACAAACCAACAAACCAACAAACCAACAAACGAACAAACCAACAAACCAACAAACCAAAAAACCAACAAGCCAACAAACGAACAAACCAACAAGCCAACAAACCAACAAACCAACAAACCAACAAACCAACAAACCAACAAACCAACACACCAACAAACCAACAAACCAACAAACCAACAAACCAACAAACCAACAAACCAACAAACCAACAAACCAACAAACCAAGTAACCAACAAACCAACAAACGAACAAACCAACAAACAAACAAACCAACAAACATACAAACATACAAACGAACAAACCAACAAACCAACACGCCAATAAAGCAACAAACCAACAAACCAAGAAACCAGCAAACCAACAAACCAACAAACCAAGTAACCAACAAACCAACAAACCAACAAACCAACAAACCAACAAACCAACAAACCAACAAACAAACAAACAAACCAACTAACCCACAAACTAAAAACCAACAAACGAACAAACCAAAAAACAAACAAACCAACAAACGAAAAACCAACAAACGAACAAACCAACGAGCCAACAAACCAAAAACCAACAAACCAACAAACGAACAAACCAACAAACCAACAAACCAACAAACCAACAAACTAACAAACCAAGTAACTAACAAACCAACAAGCCAACAAACGAACAAACCAACAAACAAACAAACCAACAAACCAACAAACCAACAAGCCAACAAACGGACAAACCAACAAACCAAGTAACCAACAAACCAACAAACCAACAAACCAACAAACCAACAAACCAAGAAACCAACAAGCCAACAAACCAACAATTCAACAAACCAGCAAACCAACAAACCAACAAACCAACAAACCAACAAACCAACAAAACAACAAGCCAACAAGCCAACAAACCAACAAACCAACACGCAAATAAACCAACAAACCAACAAACCAACAAACCAACAAACCAACAAGCCAACAAACGAAAAAACCAACAAACCAATAAACAACAAACCAACAAACGAACAAACCAAAAACGAACAAGCTAACAAACTAACAAACCAACAAACCAACAAACCAACAAACCAACAAGCCAACAAGCCAACAAACCAACAAGCCAACAAACGAACAAACCAACAAACCAACAAACCAACAAACCAACAAACCAACAAGCCAATAAACCAAAAAACCAACAAACCACAAACCAAGTAACCAACAAACCAACAAACCAACAAACCAACAAACCAACAAACCAACAAACAAGTAAACCAACAAACAACAAACCAACAAACCAACAAACCAACAAACCAACAAACCAACAAACCAACAAGCCAACAAACCAAAAAACCAACAAACCAACCAACCAACAAACCAACAAACCAAGAAACATACAAACCGGCAAACCAACAAACCAACAAACCAACAAACCAAGAAACCAACAAACTAACAAACCCACAAGCCAACAAACCAGCAAACCAACAAACCAAAAACCAACAAACCATTAAACCAACAAGCCAACAAGCCAACAAACCAACAAACCAACAAACCAATAAACCAACAAACCAACGAACGAACAAACAAACAAACCAACAAACCAACAAACCAACAAACGAACAAACCAACAAACCAACAAACCAACAAACCAACAAGCCAACAAACGAACAAACCAACAAGCCAACAAACCAACAAACCAACAAACCAATAAACCAACAAACCAACAAACCAACACACCAACAAACCAACAAACCAACAAACCAACAAACCAACAAACCAAGTAACCAACAAACCAACAAACGAACAAACCAACAAACAAACAAACCAACAAACATACAAACATACAAACGAACAAACCAACAAACCAACACGCCAATAAAGCAACAAACCAACAAACCAAGAAACCAGCAAACCAACAAACCAACAAACCAAGTAACCAACAAACCAACAAACCAACAAACCAACAAACCAACAAACCAACAAACCAACAAACAAACAAACAAACCAACTAACCCACAAACTAAAAACCAACAAACGAACAAACCAACAAACAAACAAACCAACAAACGAAAAACCAACAAACGAACAAACCAACGAACCAACAAACCAAAAACCAACAAACCAACAAACGAACAAACCAACAAACCAACAAACCAACAAACCAACAAACTAACAAACCAAGTAACTAACAAACCAACAAGCCAACAAACGAACAAACCAACAAACCAAGAAACCAACAAACTAACAAACCCACAAGCCAACAAACCAGCAAACCAACAAACCAAAAACCAACAAACCATTAAGCCAACAAGCCAACAAGCCAACAAACCAACAAACCAACAAACCAATAAACCAACAAACCAACGAACGAACAAACAAACAAACCAACAAACCAACAAACCAACAAACGAACAAACCAACAAACCAACAAACCAACAAACCAACAAGCCAACAAACGAACAAACCAACAAGCCAACAAACCAACAAACCAACAAACCAACAAACCAACAAACCAACAAACCACCACACCAACAAACCAACAAACCAACAAACCAACAAACCAACAAACCAACAAACCAACAAACCAACAAACCAAGTAACCAACAAACCAACAAACGAACAAACCAACAAACAAACAAACCAACAAACATACAAACATACAAACGAACAAACCAACAAACCAACACGCCAATAAAGCAACAAACCAACAAACCAAGAAACCAGCAAACCAACAAACCAACAAACCAAGTAACCAACAAACCAACAAACCAACAAACCAACAAACCAACAAACCAACAAACCAACAAACAAACAAACAAACCAACTAACCCACAAACTAAAAACCAACAAACGAACAAACCAAAAAACAAACAAACCAACAAACAAAAAACCAACAAACGAACAAACCAACGAACCAACAAACCAAAAACCAACAAACCAACAAACGAACAAACCAACAAACCAACAAACCAACAAACCAACAAACTAACAAACCAAGTAACTAACAAACCAACAAGCCAACAAACGAACAAACCAACAAACAAACAAACCAACAAACCAACAAACCAACAAGCCAACAAACCAACAAACCAAGAAACCAACAAGCCAACAAACCAACAATTCAACAAACCAGCAAACCAACAAACCAAGAAACCAACAAGCCAACAAACCAACAATTCAACAAACCAGCAAACCAACAAACCAACAAACCAACAAACCAACAAACCAACAAAACAACAAGCCAACAAGCCAACAAACCAACAAACCAACACGCAAATAAACCAACAAACCAACAAACCAACAAACCAACAAACCAACAAGCCAACAAACGAAAAAACCAACAAACCAATAAACAACAAACCAACAAACGAACAAACCAACAAACGAACAAGCTAACAAACTAACAAACCAACAAACCAACAAACCAACAAACCAACAAGCCAATAAACCAAAAAACCAACAAACCACAAACCAAGTAACCAACAAACCAACAAACCAACAAACCAACAAACCAACAAACAAGTAAACCAACAAACAACAAACCAACACACCAACAAACCAACAAACCAACAAACCAACAAACCAACAAACCAACAAGCCAACAAACCAAAAAACCAACAAACCAACAAACCAAGAAACCAACAAACCGGCAAACCAACAAACCAACAAACCAACAAACCAAGAAACCAACAAACTAACAAACCCACAAGCCAACAAACCAGCAAACCAACAAACCAAAAACCAACAAACCATTAAGCCAACAAGCCAACAAGCCAACAAACCAACAAACCAACAAACCAATAAACCAACAAACCAACGAACGAACAAACAAACAAACCAACAAACCAACAAACCAACAAACGAACAAACCAACAAACCAACAAACCAACAAACCAACAAGCCAACAAACGAACAAACCAACAAGCCAACAAACCAACAAACCAACAAACCAATAAACCAACAAACCAACAAACCAACACACCAACAAACCAACAAACCAACAAACCAACAAACCAACAAACCAAGTAACCAACAAACCAACAAACGAACAAACCAACAAACAAACAAACCAACAAACATACAAACATACAAACGAACAAACCAACAAACCAACACGCCAACAAACCAACAAACCAACAAACCAACAAACCAACAAACAAACAAACAAACCAATTAACCCACAAACTAAAAACCAACAAACGAACAAACCAACAAACAAACAAACCAACAAACGAAAAACCAACAAACGAACAAACCAACGAACCAACAAACCAAAAACCAACAAACCAACAAACGAACAAACCAACAAACCAACAAACCAACAAACCAACAAACTAACAAACCAAGTAACTAACAAACCAACAAGCCAACAAACGAACAAACCAACAAACAAACAAACCAACAAACCAACAAACCAACAAGCCAACAAACGGACAAACCAACAAACCAAGTAACCAACAAACCAACAAACCAACAAACCAACAAACGAACAAACCAACAAACCAACAAGCCAACAAATCAACAAGCCAACAAACGAACAAACAAACAAACCAACAAACAAACAAACCAAGAAACCAACAAACAAACAAACCAACAAACGAACAAACCAACAAGCCAACAAACGGACAAACAAACAAACAAACAAACATACAAACCAACAAACCAACAAACCAACAAACCAAGTAACCAACAAACTAACAAACCAACAAATCAACAAACCAAGAAACCAACAAACCAACAAGCCAACAAACCAAAAAACCAACAAACCAACAGACCAAGTAACCAACAAACCAACAAACCAACAACCAACAAATCAACAAACCAACAAGCCAACAAACGAACAAACCAACAAGCCAACAAACCAACAAACCAACAAACCAACAAACCAACAAACCAACAAACCAACAAACCAACACACCAACAAACCAACAAACCAACAAACCAACAAACCAACAAACCAAGTAACCAACAAACCAACAAACGAACAAACCAACAAACAAACAAACCAACAAACATATAAACGAACCAACGAACAAACCAACAAACCAACACGCCAATAAAGCAACAAACCAACAAACCAAGAAACCAGCAAACCAACAAACTAACAAACCAAGTAACCAACAAACCAACAAACCAACAAACCAACAAACCAACAAACCAAGTAACCAACAAACCAACAAACGAACAAACCAACAAACAAACAAACCAACAAACATACAAACATACAAACGAACAAACCAACAAACCAACACGCCAATAAAGCAACAAACCAACAAACCAAGAAACCAGCAAACCAACAAACCAACAAACCAAGTAACCAACAAACCAACAAACCAACAAACCAACAAACCAACAAACCAACAAACCAACAAACAAACAAACAAACCAACTAACCCACAAACTAAAAACCAACAAACGAACAAACCAACAAACAAACAAACCAACAAACGAAAAACCAACAAACGAACAAACCAACGAACCAACAAACCAAAAACCAACAAACCAACAAACGAACAAACCAACAAACCAACAAACCAACAAACCAACAAACTAACAAACCAAGTAACTAACAAACCAACAAGCCAACAAACGAACAAACCAACAAACCAAGAAACCAACAAACTAACAAACCCACAAGCCAACAAACCAGCAAACCAACAAACCAAAAACCAACAAACCATTAAGCCAACAAGCCAACAAGCCAACAAACCAACAAACCAACAAACCAATAAACCAACAAACCAACGAACGAACAAACAAACAAACCAACAAACCAACAAACCAACAAACGAACAAACCAACAAACCAACAAACCAACAAACCAACAAGCCAACAAACGAACAAACCAACAAGCCAACAAACCAACAAACCAACAAACCAACAAACCAACAAACCAACAAACCAACACACCAACAAACCAACAAACCAACAAACCAACAAACCAACAAACCAACAAACCAACAAACCAACAAACCAAGTAACCAACAAACCAACAAACGAACAAACCAACAAACAAACAAACCAACAAACATACAAACATACAAACGAACAAACCAACACGCCAATAAAGCAACAAACCAACAAACCAAGAAACCAGCAAACCAACAAACCAACAAACCAAGTAACCAACAAACCAACAAACCAACAAACCAACAAACCAACAAACCAACAAACCAACAAACAAACAAACAAACCAACTAACCCACAAACTAAAAACCAACAAACGAACAAACCAAAAAACAAACAAACCAACAAACAAAAAACCAACAAACGAACAAACCAACGAACCAACAAACCAAAAACCAACAAACCAACAAACGAACAAACCAACAAACCAACAAACCAACAAACCAACAAACTAACAAACCAAGTAACTAACAAACCAACAAGCCAACAAACGAACAAACCAACAAACAAACAAACCAACAAACCAACAAACCAACAAGCCAACAAACCAACAAACCAAGAAACCAACAAGCCAACAAACCAACAATTCAACAAACCAGCAAACCAACAAACCAAGAAACCAACAAGCCAACAAACCAACAATTCAACAAACCAGCAAACCAACAAACCAACAAACCAACAAACCAACAAACCAACAAAACAACAAGCCAACAAGCCAACAAACCAACAAACCAACACGCAAATAAACCAACAAACCAACAAACCAACAAACCAACAAACCAACAAGCCAACAAACGAAAAAACCAACAAACCAATAAACAACAAACCAACAAACGAACAAACCAACAAACGAACAAGCTAACAAACTAACAAACCAACAAACCAACAAACCAACAAACCAACAAGCCAATAAACCAAAAAACCAACAAACCACAAACCAAGTAACCAACAAACCAACAAACCAACAAACCAACAAACCAACAAACAAGTAAACCAACAAACAACAAACCAACAAACCAACAAACCAACAAACCAACAAACCAACAAACCAACAAACCAACAAGCCAACAAACCAAAAAACCAACAAACCAACCAACCAACAAACCAACAAACCAAGAAACCAACAAACCGGCAAACCAACAAACCAACAAACCAACAAACCAAGAAACCAACAAACTAACAAACCCACAAGCCAACAAACCAGCAAACCAACAAACCAAAAACCAACAAACCATTAAGCCAACAAGCCAACAAGCCAACAAACCAACAAACCAACAAACCAATAAACCAACAAACCAACGAACGAACAAACAAACAAACCAACAAACCAACAAACCAACAAACGAACAAACCAACAAACCAACAAACCAACAAACCAACAAGCCAACAAACGAACATACCAACAAGCCAACAAACCAACAAACCAACAAACCAATAAACCAACAAACCAACAAACCAACACACCAACAAACCAACAAACCAACAAACCAACAAACCAACAAACCAAGTAACCAACAAACCAACAAACGAACAAACCAACAAACAAACAAACCAACAAACATACAAACATACAAACGAACAAACCAACAAACCAACACGCCAACAAACCAACAAACCAACAAACCAACAAACCAACAAACAAACAAACCAATTAACCCACAAACTAAAAACCAACAAACGAACAAACCAACAAACAAACAAACCAACAAACGAAAAACCAACAAACGAACAAACCAACGAACCAACAAACCAAAAACCAACAAACCAACAAACGAACAAACCAACAAACCAACAAACCAACAAACCAACAAACTAACAAACCAAGTAACTAACAAACCAACAAGCCAACAAACGAACAAACCAACAAACAAACAAACCAACAAACCAACAAACCAACAAGCCAACAAACGGACAAACCAACAAACCAAGTAACCAACAAACCAACAAACCAACAAACCAACAAACGAACAAACCAACAAACCAACAAGCCAACAAATCAACAAGCCAACAAACGAACAAACAAACAAACCAACAAACAAACAAACCAAGAAACCAACAAACAAACAAACCAACAAACGAACAAACCAACAAGCCAACAAACGGACAAACAAACAAACAAACAAACATACAAACCAACAAACCAACAAACCAACAAACCAAGTAACCAACAAACTAACAAACCAACAAATCAACAAACCAAGAAACCAACAAACCAACAAGCCAACAAACCAAAAAACCAACAAACCAACAGACCAAGTAACCAACAAACCAACAAACCAACAACCAACAAATCAACAAACCAACAAGCCAACAAACGAACAAACCAACAAGCCAACAAACCAACAAACCAACAAACCAACAAACCAACAAACCAACAAACCAACAAACCAACAAACCAACACACCAACAAACCAACAAACCAACAAACCAACAAACCAACAAACCAAGTAACCAACAAACCAACAAACGAACAAACCAACAAACAAACAAACCAACAAACATATAAACGAACCAACGAACAAACCAACAAACCAACACGCCAATAAAGCAACAAACCAACAAACCAAGAAACCAGCAAACCAACAAACTAACAAACCAAGTAACCAACAAACCAACAAACCAACAAACCAACAAACCAACAAACCAACAAACCAACAAACAAACAAACAAACCAACTAACCCACAAACTAAAAACCAACAAACGAACAAACCAACAAACAAACAAACCAACAAACGAAAAACCAACAAACGAACAAACCAACGAACCAACAAACCAAAAACCAACAAACCAACAAACGAACAAACCAACAAACCAACAAACCAACAAACCAACAAACCAACAAACCAACAAACCAAGTAACTAACAAACCAACAAGCCAACAAACGAACAAACCAACAAACAAACAAACCAACAAACCAACAAACCAACAAGCCAACAAACGGACAAACCAACAAACCAAGTAACCAACAAACCAACAAACCAACAAACCAACAAACCAACAAACGAACAAACCAACAAACCAACAAGCCAACAAGACAACAAATCAACAAGCCAACAAACGAACAAACAAACAAACCAACAAACAAACAAACCAAGAAACCAACAAACAAGCAAACCAACAAACGAACAAACCAACAAGCCAACAAACGGACAAACAAACAAACAAACAAACATACAAACCAACAAACCAACAAACCAACAAACCAAGTAACCAACAAACTAACAAACCAACAAATCAACAAACCAAGAAACCAACAAACCAACAAGCCAACAAACCAAAAAACCAACAAACCAACAGACCAAGTAACCAACAAACCAACAAACCAACAACCAACAAACCAACAAACCAACAAACCAACAAACAAATAAACCAACAAGCCAACAAATCAACAAACCAACAAACGAACAAACAAGCAAACCAACAAACCAACAAACTAACAAACCCACAAACCAACAAACCAACAAACCAACAAACCAACAAACCAAGAAACCAACAAACGGACAAACAAACAAACAAACAAACAAACAAACCAAAAAACCAACAAACCAACAAGCCAAGTAACCAACAAACTAACAAACCAACAAACCAACAAACCAACAAACCAACAAGCCAACAAACCAAAAAACCAACAAACCAACAAACCAAGTAACCACTAAACCAACAAATCAACAACCAACAAACCAACAAACCAACAAACAAATAAACCAACAAACCAACAAACCAAGAAACCAACAAACGAACAAACCAACAAACCTACAAACCAACAAACCAACAAACCAACAAACCAACAAACCAAGTAACCAACAAACTAACAAACCAACAAACCAACAAACCAAGAAACTAACAACCCAACAAGCCAACAAACCAAAAAACCAACAAACCAACAAACCAAGTAACCAACAAACCAACAAACCAACAAACCAACAAACCAACAAACAAATAAACCAACAAACCAACAAACCAACAAACCAACAAACCAACAAACGAACAAACAAACAAACCAACAAACAAACAAACCAACAAACCAACAAACCAACAAACCAACAAACGAACAAACCAACAAACCAACAAACCAACAAGCCAACAAACGAACAAACCAACAAACAAGCAAACCAACAAACCAACAAGCCAACAAACCAACAAGCCAACAAACAAATAAACCACCAAACCAACAAACCATCAAACAAATAAACTAACAAACCAACAAGCCAACAAACCAACAAACCAATAAGCCAACAAACCAACAAACCAACAAACCAACAAACCAACAAACCAAAAAACCAACAAGCCAACAAACCAACAAACGAACAAACCAACAAACTAACAAACGAACAAACCAACAAGCCATCAAGCCAACAAACAAACAAGCCAACAAACGAACGAACCAACAAACAAACCAACCAACAAACCAACAAGCCAACAAACCAACAAACCAACAAACCAACAAACGAACAAACAAACAAACCAACAAACCAACAAACCAAGAAGCCAACAAACCAACAAGCCAACAAACCAACAAACCAACAAGCCAACAAACGAACAAACCAACAAGCCAACAAGCCAACAAACCAACAAGCCCACAAGCCAACAAACTAACAAACCAACAAGCCAACAAACCAACAAACCAATAAGCCAACAAACCAACAAACCAACAAACCAACAAACCAAAAAACCAACAAGCCAACAAACCAACAAACGAACAAACCAACAAACCAACAAACGAACAAACCAACAAGCCATCAAGCCAACAAACAAACAAGCCAACAAACGAACGAACCAACAAACAAACCAACCAACAAACCAACAAGCCAACAAACCAACAAACCAACAAACCAACAAACGAACAAACAAACAAACCAACAAACCAACAAACCAAGAAGCCAACAAACCAACAAGCCAACAAACCAACAAACCAACAAACCAACAAACCAACAAACCAAGTAACCAAGCAACCAACAAACCAACAAACCAACAAACCAACAAGCCAACAAGCCAACAAACCAACAAACCAACAAGCTAACAAATTAACAAACCAACAAACCAACAAACCAAAAAACCAAAAAGCCAACAAACCAACAAACCAACAAACCAACAAACCAACAATCCAACAAACCAACAAACGAACAGACCAACAAACCAACAAACCAACAGATCAACAAACCAAGTAACCAACAAACCAACAAACCAACAAACCAACAAACGAACAAACTAACAAACAAGCAAGCCAACAAGCCAACAAACCAACAAGCCAACAAACGAACAAACCAACAAACCAACAAACCAAGAAAACAACAAACAAACAAACCAACAAACGAACAAACCAACAAACCAACAAACGGACAAAAAAACAAACAAACAAACAAACAAACCAACAAACCAAAAAACTAACAAACCAAGTAACCAACAAACTAACAAACCAACAAACCAACAAACCAAGACACCAACAAACCAACATGCCAACAAACCAAAAAACCAACAAACCAACACACGAAGTAACCAACAAACCAACAAACCAACAAACCAACAAACCGACAAACCAACAAACCAACAAACCAACAAACAAACAAACCAACAAACCAACAAACAAATAAACCAACAAACCAACAAACCAACAAACCAACAAGCACACAAACCAACAAGCCAACAAACCAAAAAACCAACAAACCAACAAACCAAGTAACCACTAAACCAACAAACCAACAACCAACAAACCAACAAACCAACAAACAAATAAACCAACAAACCAACAAACCAAGAAACCAACAAACGAACAAACCAACAAACCTACAAACCAACAAACCAACAAACCAACAAACCAACAAACCAAGTAACCAACAAACTAACAAACCAACAAACCAACAAACCAAGAAACTAACAACCCAACAAGCCAACAAACCAAAAAACCAACAAACCAACAAACCAAGTAACCAACAAACCAACAAACCAACAAACCAACAAACCAACAAACAAATAAACCAACAAACCAACAAACCAACAAACCAACAAACCAACAAACGAACAAACAAACAAACCAACAAACAAACAAACCAACAAACCAACAAACCAACAAACCAACAAACGAACAAACCAACAAACCAACAAACCAACAAGCCAACAAACGAACAAACCAACAAACAAGCAAACCAACAAACCAACAAGCCAACAAACCAACAAGCCAACAAACAAATAAACCACCAAACCAACAAACCATCAAACAAATAAACTAACAAACCAAGAAGCCAACAAACCAACAAACCAATAAGCCAACAAACCAACAAACCAACAAACCAACAAACCAACAAACCAAAAAACCAACAAGCCAACAAACCAACAAACGAACAAACCAACAAACCAACAAACGAACAAACCAACAAGCCATCAAGCCAACAAACAAACAAGCCAACAAACGAACAAACCAACAAACAAACCAACCAACAAACCAACAAGCCAACAAACCAACAAACCAACAAACCAACAAACGAACAAACAAACAAACCAACAAACCAACAAACCAAGAAGCCAACAAACCAACAAGCCAACAAACCAACAAACCAACAAGCCAACAAACGAACAAACCAACAAGCCAACAAGCCAACAAACCAACAAGCCCACAAGCCAACAAACTAACAAACCAACAAGCCAACAAACCAACAAACCAATAAGCCAACAAACCAACAAACCAACAAACCAACAAACCAACAAACCAAAAAACCAACAAGCCAACAAACCAACAAACGAACAAACCAACAAACCAACAAACGAACAAACCAACAAGCCATCAAGCCAACAAACAAACAAGCCAACAAACGAACGAACCAACAAACAAACCAACCAACAAACCAACAAGCCAACAAACCAACAAACCAACAAACCAACAAACGAACAAACAAACAAACCAACAAACCAACAAACCAAGAAGCCAACAAACCAACAAGCCAACAAACCAACAAACCAACAAACCAACAAACCAACAAACCAAGTAACCAAGAAACCAACAAACCAATAAACCAACAAACCAACAAGCCAACAAGCCAACAAACCAACAAACCAACAAGCTAACAAATTAACAAACCAACAAACCAACAAACCAAAAAACCAAAAAGCCAACAAACCAACAAACCAACAAACCAACAAACCAACAATCCAACAAACCAACAAACGAACAGACCAACAAACCAACAAACCAACAGATCAACAAACCAAGTAACCAACAAACCAACAAACCAACAAACCAACAAACGAACAAACTAACAAACAAGCAAGCCAACAAACCAACAAGCCAACAAACGAACAAACCAACAAACCAACAAACCAAGAAAACAACAAACAAACAAACCAACAAACGAACAAACCAACAAACCAACAAACGGACAAAAAAACAAACAAACAAACAAACAAACCAACAAACCAAAAAACTAACAAACCAAGTAACCAACAAACTAACAAACCAACAAACCAACAAACCAAGACACCAACAAACCAACATGCCAACAAACCAAAAAACCAACAAACCAACACACGAGGTAACCAACAAACCAACAAACCAACAAACCAACAAACCGACAAACCAACAAACCAACAAACCAACAAACAAACAAACCAACAAACCAACAAACAAATAAACCAACAAACCAACAAACCAACAAACCAACAAACCAACAAACGAACAAACAAACAAACCAACAAACCAACAAACTAACAAACCCACAAACCAACAAACCAACAAACCAATAAACCAAGAAACCAACAAACGAACAAACCAACAAACCAACAAACCAACAAACCCACAAACCAACAAACCAAGTAACCAACAAACTAACAAACCAACAAACCAACAAACCAAGAAACTAACAAACCAACAAGCCAACAAACCAAAAAACCAACAAACCAACAAACCAAGTAACCAACAAACCAACAAACCAACAAACCAACAAACAAATAAACCAATAAACCAACAAACCAACAAACCAGAAAACCAACAAACGAACAAACAAACAAACCAACAAACCAACAAATTAACAAATCCACAAACCAACAAACCAACAAATCAACAAACCAAGAAACCAACAAACGAACAAACCAAAAAACCTACAAACCAACAAACCAATAAACCAACAAACCAACAAAGGAAAAAACCCACAAACCAACAAACCAACAAACCAATAAACCAAGAAACCAACAAACGAACAAACCAACAAACCAACAAACCAACAAACCAACAAACCAACAAACCAAGTAACCAACAAACTAACAAACCAACAAACCAACAAACCAAGAAACTAACAAACCAACAAGCCAACAAACCAAAAAACCAACAAACCAACAAACCAAGTAACCAACAAACCAACAAACCAACAAACCAACAAACAAATAAACCAATAAACCAACAAACCAACAAACCAAAAAACCAACAAACGAACAAACAAACAAACCAACAAACCAACAAATTAACAAACCAACAAACCAACAAACCAACAAACCAACAAACCAACAAACAAACAAACCAACAACCAACAAACCAACAAACCAACAAACGAACAAACCAACAAGCCATCAAGCCAACAAACAAACAAGCCAACAAACGAACGAACCAACAAACAAACCAACCAACAAACCAACAAGCCAACAAACCAACAAACCAACAAACCAACAAACGAACAAACAAACAAACCAACAAACCAACAAACCAAGAAGCCAACAAACCAACAAGCCAACAAACCAACAAACCAACAAGCCAACAAACGAACAAACCAACAAGCCAACAAGCCAACAAACCAACAAGCCCACAAGCCAACAAACTAACAAACCAACAAGCCAACAAACCAACAAACCAATAAGCCAACAAACCAACAAACCAACAAACCAACAAACCAACAAACCAAAAAACCAACAAGCCAACAAACCAACAAACGAACAAACCAACAAACCAACAAACGAACAAACCAACAAGCCATCAAGCCAACAAACAAACAAGCCAACAAACGAACGAACCAACAAACAAACCAACCAACAAACCAACAAGCCAACAAACCAACAAACCAACAAACCAACAAACGAACAAACAAACAAACCAACAAACCAACAAACCAAGAAGCCAACAAACCAACAAGCCAACAAACCAACAAACCAACAAACCAACAAACCAACAAACCAAGTAACCAAGAAACCAACAAACCAACAAACCAACAAACCAACAAGCCAACAAGCCAACAAACCAACAAACCAACAAGCTAACAAATTAACAAACCAACAAACCAACAAACCAAAAAACCAAAAAGCCAACAAACCAACAAACCAACAAACCAACAAACCAACAATCCAACAAACCAACAAACGAACAGACCAACAAACCAACAAACCAACAGATCAACAAACCAAGTAACCAACAAACCAACAAACCAACAAACCAACAAACGAACAAACTAACAAACAAGCAAGCCAACAAGCCAACAAACCAACAAGCCAACAAACGAACAAACCAACAAACCAAGAAAACAACAAACAAACAAACCAACAAACGAACAAACCAACAAACCAACAAACGGACAAAAAAACAAACAAACAAACAAACAAACCAACAAACCAAAAAACTAACAAACCAAGTAACCAACAAACTAACAAACCAACAAACCAACAAACCAAGACACCAACAAACCAACATGCCAACAAACCAAAAAACCAACAAACCAACACACGAAGTAACCAACAAACCAACAAACCAACAAACCAACAAACCGACAAACCAACAAACCAACAAACCAACAAACAAACAAACCAACAAACCAACAAACAAATAAACCAACAAACCAACAAACCAACAAACCAACAAGCCAACAAACCAACAAGCCAACAAACCAAAAAACCAACAAACCAACAAACCAAGTAACCACTAAACCAACAAACCAACAACCAACAAACCAACAAACAAATAAACCAACAAACCAACAAACCAAGAAACCAACAAACGAACAAACCAACAAACCTACAAACCAACAAACCAACAAACCAACAAACCAACAAACCAACAAACCAAGTAACCAACAAACTAACAAACCAACAAACCAACAAACCAAGAAACTAACAACCCAACAAGCCAACAAACCAAAAAACCAACAAACCAACAAACCAAGTAACCAACAAACCAACAAACCAACAAACCAACAAACCAACAAACAAATAAACCAACAAACCAACAAACCAACAAACCAACAAACCAACAAACGAACAAACAAACAAACCAACAAACAAACAAACCAACAAACCAACAAACCAACAAACCAACAAACGAACAAACCAACAAACCAACAAACCAACAAGCCAACAAACGAACAAACCAACAAACAAGCAAACCAACAAACCAACAAGCCAACAAACCAACAAGCCAACAAACAAATAAACCACCAAACCAACAAACCATCAAACAAATAAACTAACAAACCAACAAGCCAACAAACCAACAAACCAATAAGCCAACAAACCAACAAACCAACAAACCAACAAACCAACAAACCAAAAAACCAACAAGCCAACAAACCAACAAACGAACAAACCAACAAACCAACAAACGAACAAACCAACAAGCCATCAAGCCAACAAACAAACAAGCCAACAAACGAACGAACCAACAAACAAACCAACCAACAAACCAACAAGCCAACAAACCAACAAACCAACAAACCAACAAACGAACAAACAAACAAACCAACAAACCAACAAACCAAGAAGCCAACAAACCAACAAGCCAACAAACCAACAAACCAACAAGCCAACAAACGAACAAACCAACAAGCCAACAAGCCAACAAACCAACAAGCCCACAAGCCAACAAACTAACAAACCAACAAGCCAACAAACCAACAAACCAATAAGCCAACAAACCAACAAACCAACAAACCAACAAACCAACAAACCAAAAAACCAACAAGCCAACAAACCAACAAACGAACAAACCAACAAACCAACAAACGAACAAACCAACAAGCCATCAAGCCAACAAACAAACAAGCCAACAAACGAACGAACCAACAAACAAACCAACCAACAAACCAACAAGCCAACAAACCAACAAACCAACAAACCAACAAACGAACAAACAAACAAACCAACAAACCAACAAACCAAGAAGCCAACAAACCAACAAGCCAACAAACCAACAAACCAACAAACCAACAAACCAACAAACCAAGTAACCAAGAAACCAACAAACCAATAAACCAACAAACCAACAAGCCAACAAGCCAACAAACCAACAAACCAACAAGCTAACAAATTAACAAACCAACAAACCAACAAACCAAAAAACCAAAAAGCCAACAAACCAACAAACCAACAAACCAACAAACCAACAATCCAACAAACCAACAAACGAACAGACCAACAAACCAACAAACCAACAGATCAACAAACCAAGTAACCAACAAACCAACAAACCAACAAACCAACAAACGAACAAACTAACAAACAAGCAAGCCAACAAACCAACAAGCCAACAAACGAACAAACCAACAAACCAACAAACCAAGAAAACAACAAACAAACAAACCAACAAACGAACAAACCAACAAACCAACAAACGGACAAAAAAACAAACAAACAAACAAACAAACCAACAAACCAAAAAACTAACAAACCAAGTAACCAACAAACTAACAAACCAACAAACCAACAAACCAAGACACCAACAAACCAACATGCCAACAAACCAAAAAACCAACAAACCAACACACGAAGTAACCAACAAACCAACAAACCAACAAACCAACAAACCGACAAACCAACAAACCAACAAACCAACAAACAAACAAACCAACAAACCAACAAACAAATAAACCAACAAACCAACAAACCAACAAACCAACAAACCAACAAACGAACAAACAAACAAACCAACAAACCAACAAACTAACAAACCCACAAACCAACAAACCAACAAACCAATAAACCAAGAAACCAACAAACGAACAAACCAACAAACCAACAAACCAACAAACCCACAAACCAACAAACCAAGTAACCAACAAACTAACAAACCAACAAACCAACAAACCAAGAAACTAACAAACCAACAAGCCAACAAACCAAAAAACCAACAAACCAACAAACCAAGTAACCAACAAACCAACAAACCAACAAACCAACAAACAAATAAACCAATAAACCAACAAACCAACAAACCAGAAAACCAACAAACGAACAAACAAACAAACCAACAAACCAACAAATTAACAAATCCACAAACCAACAAACCAACAAATCAACAAACCAAGAAACCAACAAACGAACAAACCAAAAAACCTACAAACCAACAAACCAATAAACCAACAAACCAACAAAGGAAAAAACCCACAAACCAACAAACCAACAAACCAATAAACCAAGAAACCAACAAACGAACAAACCAACAAACCAACAAACCAACAAACCAACAAACCAACAAACCAACAAACCAAGTAACCAACAAACTAACAAACCAACAAACCAACAAACCAAGAAACTAACAAACCAACAAGCCAACAAACCAAAAAACCAACAAACCAACAAACCAAGTAACCAACAAACCAACAAACCAACAAACCAACAAACAAATAAACCAATAAACCAACAAACCTACAAACCAACAAACCTACAAACCAACAAACCAACAAACCAACAAACGAACAAACCAAGTAACCAACAAACTAACAAACCAACAAACCAACAAACCAAGAAACTAACAACCCAACAAGCCAACAAACCAAAAAACCAACAAACCAACAAACCAAGTAACCAACAAACCAACAAACCAACAAACCAACAAACCAACAAACCAACAAACAAATAAACCAACAAACCAACAAACCAACAAACCAACAAACCAACAAACGAACAAACAAACAAACCAACAAACAAACAAACCAACAAACCAACAAACCAACAAACCAACAAACCAACAAACGAACAAACCAACAAACCAACAAACCAACAAGCCAACAAACGAACAAACCAATAAACAAACAAACCAACAAACCAACAAGCCAACAAGCCAACAAACAAATAAACCACCAAACCAACAAACCATCAAACAAATAAACTAACAAACCAACAAGCCAACAAACAAACAAACCAATAAGCCAACAAACCAACAAACCAACAAACCAACAAACCAACAAACCAAAAAACCAACAAGCCAACAAACCAACAAACGAACAAACCAACTAACCAACAAACGAACAAACCAACAAGCCAACAAGCCAACAAACCAACAAGCCAACAAACGAACGAACCAACAAACAAACCAACCAACAAACCAACAAGCCAACAAACCAACAAACCAACAAACGAACAAGCCAACAAGCCAACAAACCAAAAAACCAACAAACCAACAAACCAACAAACCAACAAACCAACAAACCAACAAACCAACAAACCAACAAACCAAATAACCAAGAAACCAACAAACCAACAAATCAACAAACCAACAAGCCAACAAGCCAACAAACCAACAAACCAACAAGCTAACAAACTAACAAACCAACAAACCAACAAACCAAAAAACCAAAAAGCCAACAAACCAACAAACCAACAAACCAACAAACCAACAAACCAACAATCCAACAAACCAACAAACGAACAGACCAACAAACCAACAAACCAACAAATCAACAAACCAAGTAACCAACAAACCAACAAACCAACAAACCAATAAACGAACAAACTAACAAACCAGCAAGCCAACAAGCCAACAAACCAACAAGCCAACAAACGAACAAACCAACAAACCAACAAACCAAGAAAACAACAAACAAACAAACCAACAAAGGAACAAACCAACAAACCAACAAACGGACAAAAAAACAAACAAACAAACAAACAAACCAACAAACCAAAAAACTAACAAACCAAGTAACCAACAAACTAACAAACCAACAAACCAACAAACAAACAAACCAAAAAACCAACAAACAAATAAACCAACAAACCAACAAACCAACAAACCAACAAACCAACAAACGAACAAACAAACAAACCAACAAACCAACAAACTAACAAACCCACAAACCAACAAACCAACAAACCAATAAACCAAGAAACCAACAAACGAACAAACCAACAAACCAACAAACCAACAAACCAACAAACCAACAAACCAACAAACCAAGTAACCAACAAACTAACAAACCAACAAACCAACAAACCAAGAAACTAACAAACCAACAAGCCAACAAATCAAAAAACCAACAAACCAACAAACCAAGTAACCAACAAACCAACAAACCAACAAACCAACAAACCAACAAACCAATAAACCAACAAACCAACAAACCAAAAAACCAACAAACGAACAAACAAACAAACCAACAAACCAACAAATTAACAAATCCACAAACCAACAAACCAACAAATCAACAAACCAAGAAACCAACAAACGAACAAACCAACAAACCAACAAACCAACAAACCAATAAACCAACAAACCAACAAACCAACAAACCAACAAACCAACAAACCAACAAACCAACAAACCAACAAACCAACAAACCAACAAACCAAAAAACCAATAAACCAACAAACCAAGTTAACAACAAACCAACAAACAAGCAAACCTACAAACCAACAAACCAAAAAACCAACAAACCAACAAACCAAGTAACCAACAAACTAACAAACCAACAAACCAACAAACCAAGAAACTAACAACCCAACAAGCCAACAAACCAAAAAACCAACAAACCAACAAACCAAGTAACCAACAAACCAACAAACCAACAAACCAACAAACCAACAAACAAATAAACCAACAAACCAACAAACCAACAAACCAACAAACCAACAAACGAACAAACAAACAAACCAACAAACAAACAAACCAACAAACCAACAAACCAACAAACCAACAAACGAACAAACCAACAAACCAACAAACCAACAAGCCAACAAACGAACAAACCAACAAACAAACAAACCACCAAACCAACAAACCATCAAACAAATAAACTAACAAACCAACAAGCCAACAAACCAACAAACCAGTAAGCCAACAAACCAACAAACCAACAAACCAACAAACCAACAAACCAAAAAACCAACAAGCCAACAAACCAACAAACGAACAAACCAACAAACCAACAAACAAACAAACCAACAAGCCAACAAGCCAACAAACCAACAAGCCAACAAACGAACGAACCAACAAATAAACCAACCAACAAACCAACAAGCCAACAAACCAACAAACCAACAAACCAACAAACGAACAAACAAACAAACCAACAAACCAACAAACCAAGAAGCCAACAAACCAACAAGCCAACAAACGAACAAACCAACAAGCCAACAAGCCAACAAACCAACAAGCCCACAAGCCAACAAACCAACAAACGAACAAGCCAACAAGCCAACAAACCAAAAAACCAACAAACCAACAAACCAACAAACCAACAAACCAACAAACCAACAAACCAAGTAACCAAGAAACCAACAAACCAACAAACCAACAAACCAACAAGCCAACAAGCCAACAAACCAACAAACCAACAAGCTAACAAACTAACAAACCAACAAACCAACAAACCAAAAAACCAAAAAGCCAACAAACCAACAAACCAACAAACCAACAAACCAACAAACCAACAAACCAACAAACCAAGTATCCAAGAAACCAACAAACCAACAAACCAACAAACCAACAAGCCAACAAGCCAACAAAACAACAACCCAACAAGCTAACAAACTAACAAACCAACAAACCAACAAACCAAAAAACCAAAAAGCCAACAAGCCAACAAACCAACAAACCAACAAACCAACAAACCAACAATCCAACAAACCAACAAACGAACAAACCAACAAACCAACAAAACAACAAATCAACAAACCAAGTAACCAACAAACCAACAAACCAACAAACCAACAAACCAACAAACGAACAAACCAACAAACCAACAAGCCAACAAGCCAACAAACCAACAAGCCAACAAACGAACAAACCAACAAACCAACAAACCAAGAAACCAACAAACAAACAAACCAACAAACGAACAAACCAACAAACCAACAAACGGACAAAAAACAAACAAACAAACAAACAAACCAACAAACCAGCAAACCAACAAACCAAGTAACCAACAAACTAACAAACCAACAAACCAACAAACCAAGAAACCAACAAACCAACATGCCAACAAACCAAAAAACCAACAAACCAACACACCAAGTAACCAACAAACCAACAAACCAACAAACCAACAAACCGACAAACCAACAAACCAACAAACCAACAAACCAACAAACAAATAAACCAACAAACCAACAAACCAACAAACCAACAAACGAACAAACAAACAAACCAACAAACCAACAAACTAACAAACCCACAAACCAACAAACCAACAAACCAACAAACCAATAAACCAAGAAACCAACAAACGAACAAACCAACTAACCAACAAACCAACAAACCAACAAACCAACAAACCAAGTAACCAACAAACTAACAAACCAACAAACCAACAAACCAAGAAACTAACAAACCAACAAGCCAACAAACCAAAAAACCAACAAACCAACAAACCAAGTAACCAACAAACCAACAAACTAACAAACCAACAAACCAACAAACAAATAAACCAATAAACCAACAAACCAACAAACCAAAAACCAACAAACGAACAAACAAACAAACCACCAAACCAACAAATTAACAAATCCACAAACCAATAAACCAACAAATCAACAAACCAAGAAACCAACAAACGAACAAACCAACAAGCCAACAAACCAAAAAACCAATAAACCAACAAACCAAGTTAACAACAACCCAACAAACAAGCAAACCAACAAACCAACAAACCAACAAACCAACAAACCAACAAACCAACAAACCAACAAACCAACAAACCAACAAACCAACAAACCAACAAACCAACAAGCCAACAAACCAAAAAACCAATAAACCAACAAACCAAGTTAACAACAACCCAACAAACAAGCAAACCAACAAACCCATAAACCAACAAACCAACAAAGGAAAAAACCAACAAACCACCATACCAACAAACCAACAAACCAACAAACCAACAAACCAACAATCCAACAAACCAACAAACCAACAAACCAACAAACCAACAAACCAACAAACCAACAAGCCAACAAGCCAACAAACGAACAAACCAACAAGCCAACAAGCCAACAAACCAACAAGCCAACAAACCAACAAGCCAACAAACGAATAAACCAACAAAAAAACAAACCAACAAACCAACAAACCAACAAACAAATAAACCAACAAACCAACAAACGAGCAAACCAACAAACCAACAAACCAACAAACCAACAAACCAACAAGTCAACAAGCCAACAAACCAACAAACGAACAAACCAATAAGCCAACAAACCAAAAAACCAATAAACCAACAAACCAAGTTAACAACAAACCAACAAACAAGCAAACCAACAAATCTACAAGCCAACAAGCCAACAAACCAACAAGCCAACAAACCAACAAACCAACAAACCAACAAACCAACAAGCCAACAAACCAACAAATGAACAAGCTAACAAACCAACAAGCCAACAAACCAAAAAACCAATAAACCAACAAACCAAGTTAACAACAAACCAACAAACAACCAAACCAACAAACCTACAAACCAACAAAACAACAAGCCAACAAACGAACAAACCAACAAGCCAACAAGCCAACAAACCAACAAGCCCACAAGCCAACAAACCAACAAACGAACAAGCCAACAAGCCAACAAACCAAAAAACCAACAAACCAACAAACCAACAAACCAACAAACCAACAAACCAAGTATCCAAGAAACCAACAAACCAACAAACCAACAAACCAACAAGACAACAAGCCAACAAACCAACAACCCAACAAGCTTACAAACTAACAAACCAACAAACCAACAAACCAAAAAACCAAAAAGCCAACAAGCCAACAAACCAACAAACCAACAAACCAACAAACCAACAATCCAACAAACCAACAAACGAACAAACCAACAAACCAACAAACCAACAAATCAACAAACCAAGTAACCAACAAACCAACAAACCAACAAACCAACAAACCAACAAACGAACAAACCAACAAACCAACAAGCCAACAAGCCAACAAACCAACAAGCCAACAAACGAACAAACCAACAAACCAACAAACCAAGAAACCAACAAACAAACAAACCAACAAACGAACAAACCAACAAACCAACAAACGGACAAAAAACAAACAAACAAACAAACAAACCAACAAACCAGCAGACCAACAAACCAAGTAACCAACAAACTAACAAACCAACAAACCAACAAACCAAGAAACCAACAAACCAACATGCCAACAAACCAAAAAACCAATAAACCAACAAACCAAGTAACCAACAAACCAACAAACCAACAAACCAACAAACCGACAAACCAACAAACCAACAAACCAACAAACCAACAAACAAATAAACCAACAAACCAACAAACCAACAAACCAACAAACGAACAAACAAACAAACCAACAAACCAACAAACTAACAAACCCACAAACCAACAAACCAAGTAACCAACAAACCAACAAACCAATAAACCAAGAAACCAACAAACGAACAAACCAACTAACCAACAAACCAACAAACCAACAAACCAACAAACCAAGTAACCAACAAACTAACAAACCAACAAACCAACAAACCAAGAAACAAACAAACCAACAAGCCAACAAACCAAAAAACCAACAAACCAACAAACCAAGTAACCAACAAACCAACAAACCAACAAACCAACAAACCAACAAACAAATAAACCAATAAACCAACAAACCAACAAACCAAAAACCAACAAACGAACAAACAAACAAACCAACAAACCAACAAATTAACAACTCCACAAACCAATAAACCAACAAATCAACAAACCAAGAAACCAACAAACGAATAAACCAACAAGCCAACAAACCAAAAAACCAATAAACCAACAAACCAAGTTAACAACAACCCAACAAACAAGCAAACCAACAAACCAACAAACCAACAAACGAACAAACCAACAAACAAACAAACCAACAAACCAACAAACCAACAAGCCAACAAACGGACAAACCAACAAACCAAGTAACCAACAAACCAACAAACCAACAAACCAACAAACCAACAAACGAACAAACCAACAAACCAACAAGCCAACAAGCCAACAAATCAACAAGCCAACAAACGAACAAACAAACAAACCAACAAACAAACAAACCAAGAAACCAACAAACAAACAAACCAACAAACGAACAAACCAACAACCCAACAAACGGACAAACAAACAAACAAACAAACATACAAACCAACAAACCAACAAACCAACAAACCAAGTAACCAACAAACTAACAAACCAACAAATCAACAAACCAAGAAACCAACAAACCAACAAACCAAAAAACCAACAAACCAACAGACCAAGTAACCAACAAACCAACAAACCAACAACCAACAAACCAACAAACCAACAAGCCAACAAACGAACAAACCAACAAGCCAACAAACCAACAAACCAACAAACCAACAAACCAACAAACCAACAAACCAACAAACCAACACACCAACAAACCAACAAACCAACAAACCAACAAACCAACAAACCAAGTAACCAACAAACCAACAAACGAACAAACCAACAAACAAACAAACCAACAAACATACAAACGAACCAACGAACAAACCAACAAACCAACACGCCAATAAAGCAACAAACCAACAAACCAAGAAACCAGCAAACCAGCAAACCAACAAACCAACAAACCAAGTAACCAACAAACCAACAAACCAACAAACCAACAAACCAACAAACCAACAAACCAACAAACAAACAAACAAACCAACTAACCCACAAACTAAAAACCAACAAACGAACAAACCAACAAACAAACAAACCAACAAACGAAAAACCAACAAACGAACAAACCAACGAACCAACAAACCAAAAACCAACAAACCAACAAACGAACAAACCAACAAACCAACAAACCAACAAACCAACAAACCAACAAACCAACAAACCAAGTAACTAACAAACCAACAAGCCAACAAACGAACAAACCAACAAACAAACAAACCAACAAACCAACAAACCAACAAGCCAACAAACGGACAAACCAACAAACCAAGTAACCAACAAACCAACAAACCAACAAACCAACAAACCAACAAACGAACAAACCAACAAACCAACAAGCCAACAAGACAACAAATCAACAAGCCAACAAACGAACAAACAAACAAACCAATAAACAAACAAACCAAGAAACCAACAAACAAGCAAACCAACAAACGAACAAACCAACAAGCCAACAAACGAACAAACAAACAAACAAACAAACATACAAACCAACAAACCAACAAACCAACAAACCAAGTAACCAACAAACTAACAAACCAACAAATCAACAAACCAAGAAACCAACAAACCAACAAGCCAACAAACCAAAAAACCAACAAACCAACAGACCAAGTAACCAACAAACCAACAAACCAACAACCAACAAACCAACAAACCAACAAACCAACAAACAAATAAACCAACAAGCCAACAAACCAACAAACCAACAAACCAACAAACCAACAAACGAACAAACAAGCAAACCAACAAACCAACAAACTAACAAACCCACAAACCAACAAACCAACAAACCAACAAACCAACAAACCAAGAAACCAACAAACGGACAAACAAACAAACAAACAAACAAACAAACCAACAAACCAACAAACCAACAAGCCAAGTAACCAACAAACTAACAAACCAACAAACCAACAAACCAACAAACCAACAAGCCAACAAACCAAAAAACCAACAAACCAACAAACCAAGTAACCACTAAACCAACAAACCAACAACCAACAAACCAACAAACAAATAAACCAACAAACCAACAAACCAAGAAACCAACAAACGAACAAACCAACAAACCTACAAACCAACAAACCAACAAACCAACAAACCAACAAACCAAGTAACCAACAAACTAACAAACCAACAAACCAACAAACCAAGAAACTAACAACCCAACAAGCCAACAAACCAAAAAACCAACAAACCAACAAACCAAGTAACCAACAAACCAACAAACCAACAAACCAACAAACCAACAAACCAACAAACAAATAAACCAACAAACCAACAAACCAACAAACCAACAAACCAACAAACGAACAAACAAACAAACCAACAAACAAACAAACCAACAAACCAACAAACCAACAAACCAACAAACGAACAAACCAACAAACCAACAAACCAACAAACCAACAAGCCAACAAACGAACAAACCAACAAACAAGCAAACCAACAAACCAACAAGCCAACAAACCAACAAGCCAACAAACAAATAAACCACCAAACCAACAAACCATCAAACAAATAAACTAACAAACCAACAAGCCAACAAACCAACAAACCAATAAGCCAACAAACCAACAAACCAACAAACCAACAAACCAACAAACCAAAAAACCAACAAGCCAACAAACCAACAAACAAACCAACCAACAAACCAACAAGCCAACAAACCAACAAACCAACAAACCAACAAACGAACAAACAAACAAACCAACAAACCAACAAACCAAGAAGCCAACAAACCAACAAGCCAACAAACCAACAAACCAACAAGCCAATAAACGAACAAACCAACAAGCCAACAAGCCAACAAACCAACAAGCCCACAAGCCAACAAACCAACAAACGAACAAGCCAACAAGCCAACAAACCAAAAAACCAACAAACCAACAAACCAACAAACCAACTAACCAACAAACCAACAAACCAAGTAACCAAGAAACCAACAAACCAACAAACCAACAAACCAACAAGCCAACAAGCCAACAAACCAACAAACCAACAAGCTAACAAATTAACAAACCAACAAACCAACAAACCAAAAAACCAAAAAGCCAACAAACCAACAAACCAACAAACCAACAAACCAACAATCCAACAAACTAACAAACGAACAGACCAACAAACCAACAAACCAACAGATCAACAAACCAAGTAACCAACAAACCAACACACCAACAAACCAACAAACGAACAAACTAACAAACAAGCAAGCCAACAAGCCAACAAACCAACAAGCCAACAAACGAACAAACCAACAAACCAAGAAAACAACAAACAAACAAACCAACAAACGAACAAACCAACAAACCAACAAACGGACAAAAAAACAAACAAACAAACAAACAAACCAACAAACCAAAAAACTAACAAACCAAGTAACCAACAAACTAACAAACCAACAAACCAACAAACCAAGACACCAACAAACCAACATGCCAACAAACCAAAAAACCAACAAACCAACACACGAAGTAACCAACAAACCAACAAACCAACAAACCAACAAACCGACAAACCAACAAACCAACAAACCAACAAACAAACAAACCAACAAACCAACAAACAAATAAACCAACAAACCAACAAACCAACAAACCAACAAACCAACAAACGAACAAACAAACAAACCAACAAACCAACAAACTAACAAACCCACAAACCAACAAACCAACAAACCAATAAACCAAGAAACCAACAAACGAACAAACCAACAAACCAACAAACCAACAAACCAACAAACCAACAAACCAAGTAACCAACAAACTAACAAACCAACAAACCAACAAACCAAGAAACTAACAAACCAACAAGCCAACAAACCAAAAAACCAACAAACCAACAAACCAAGTAACCAACAAACCAACAAACCAACAAACCAACAAACAAATAAACCAATAAACCAACAAACCAACAAACCAGAAAACCAACAAACGAACAAATAAACAAACCAACAAACCAACAAATTAACAAATCCACAAACCAACAAACCAACAAATCAACAAACCAAGAAACCAACAAACGAACAAACCAACAAACCTACAAACCAACAAACCAATAAACCAACAAACCAACAAAGGAAAAAACCCACAAACCAACAAACCAACAAACCAATAAACCAAGAAACCAACAAACGAACAAACCAACAAACCAACAAACCAACAAACCAACAAACCAACAAACCAAGTAACCAACAAACTAACAAACCAACAAACCAACAAACCAAGAAACTAACAAACCAACAAGCCAACAAACCAAAAAACCAACAAACCAACAAACCAAGTAACCAACAAACCAACAAACCAACAAACCAACAAACAAATAAACCAATAAACCAATAAACCAACAAACCAACAAACCAAAAAACCAACAAACGAACAAACAAACAAACCAACAAACCAACAAATTAACAAACCAACAAACCAACAAACCAACAAACCAACAAACCAACAAACCAACAAACGAACAAACCAACAAGCCAACAAACCAAAAAACCAATAAACCAACAAACCAAGTTAACAACAAACCAACAAACAAGCAAACCTACAAACCAACAAACCAACAAACCAACAAACCAACAAACCAACAAACGAACAAACCAAGTAACCAACAAACTAACAAACCAACAAACCAACAAACCAAGAAACTAACAACCCAACAAGCCAACAAACCAAAAAACCAACAAACCAACAAACCAAGTAACCAACAAACCAACAAACCAACAAACCAACAAACCAACAAACCAACAAACAAATAAACCAACAAACCAACAAACCAACAAACCAACAAACCAACAAACGAACAAACAAACAAACCAACAAACAAACAAACCAACAAACCAACAAACCAACAAACCAACAAACGAACAAACCAACAAACCAACAAACCAACAAGCCAACAAACGAACAAACCAATAAACAAACAAACCAACAAACCAACAAGCCAACAAACCAACAAGCCAACAAACAAATAAACCACCAAACCAACAAACCATCAAACAAATAAACTAACAAACCAACAAGCCAACAAACCAACAAACCAATAAGCCAACAAACCAACAAACCAACAAACCAACAAACCAACAAACCAAAAAACCAACAAGCCAACAAACCAACAAACGAACAAACCAACTAACCAAAAAACGAACAAACCAACAAGCCAACAAGCCAACAAACCAACAAGCCAACAAACGAACGAACCAACAAACAAACCAACCAACAAACCAACAAGCCAACAAACCAACAAACCAACAAACCAACAAACGAACAAACAAACAAACCAACAAACCAACAAACCAAGAAGCCAACAAACCAACAAGCCAACAAACCAACAAACCAACAAGCCAACAAACGAACAAACCAACAAGCCAACAAGCCAACAAACCAACAAACCAACAAGCCCACAAGCCAACAAACCAACAAACGAACAAGCCAACAAGCCAACAAACCAAAAAACCAACAAACCAACAAACCAACAAACCAACAAACCAAGTAACCAAGAAACCAACAAACCAACAAATCAACAAACCAACAAGCCAACAAGCCAACAAACCAACAAACCAACAAGCTAACAAACTAACAAACCAACAAACCAACAAACCAAAAAACCAACAAGCCAACAAACCAACAAACCAACAAACCAACAAACCAACAATCCAACAAACCAACAAACGAACAGACCAACAAACCAACAAACCAACAAATCAACAAACCAAGTAACCAACAAACCAACAAACCAACAAACCAATAAACGAACAAACTAACAAACCAGCAAGCCAACAAGCCAACAAACCAACAAGCCAACAAACGAACAAACCAACAAACCAACAAACCAAGAAAACAACAAACAAACAAACCAACAAAGGAACAAACCAACAAACCAACAAACGGACAAAAAAACAAACAAACAAACAAACAAACAAACCAACAAACCAAAAAACTAACAAACCAAGTAACCAACAAACTAACAAACCAACAAACCAACAAACCAAGACACCAACAAACCAACATGCCAACAAACCAAAAAACCAACAAACCAACACACGAAGTAACCAACAAACCAACAAACCAACAAACCAACAAACCGACAAACCAACAAACCAACAAACCAACAAACAAACAAACCAAAAAACCAACAAACAAATAAACCAACAAACCAACAAACCAACAAACCAACAAACCAACAAACGAACAAACAAACAAACCAACAAACCAACAAACTAACAAACCCACAAACCAACAAACCAACAAACCAATAAACCAAGAAACCAACAAACGAACAAACCAACAAACCAACAAACCAACAAACCAACAAACCAACAAACCAACAAACCAACAAACCAAGTAACCAACAAACTAACAAACCAACAAACCAACAAACCAAGAAACTAACAAACCAACAAGCCAACAAACCAAAAAACCAACAAACCAACAAACCAAGTAACCAACAAACCAACAAACCAACAAACCAACAAACAAATAAACCAATAAACCAACAAACCAACAAACCAAAAAAACAACAAACGAACACACAAACAAACCAACAAACCAACAAATTAACAAATCCACAAACCAACAAACCAACAAATCAACAAACCAAGAAACCAACAAACGAACAAACCAACAAACCAACAAACCAACAAACCAATAAACCAACAAACCAACAAAGGAAAAAACCAACAAACCAACATACCAACAAACCAACAAACCAACAAACCAACAAACCAACAAACCAACAAACCAACAAACCAACAAACCAACAAACCAAAAAACCAACAAACCAACAAACGAACAAACCAACAAGCCAACAAACCAAAAAACCAATAAACCAACAAACCAAGTTAACAACAAATCAACAAACAAGCAAACCTACAAACCAACAAACCAACAAACCAACAAACCAACAAACCAAGTAACCAACAAACTAACAAACCAACAAACCAACAAACCAAGAAACTAACAACCCAACAAGCCAACAAACCAAAAAACCAACAAACCAACAAACCAAGTAACCAACAAACCAACAAACCAACAAACCAACAAACCAACAAACAAATAAACCAACAAACCAACAAACCAACAAACCAACAAACCAACAAACGAACAAACAAACAAACCAACAAACAAACAAACCAACAAACCAACAAACCAACAAACCAACAAACGAACAAACCAACAAACCAACAAACCAACAAGCCAACAAACGAACAAACCAACAAACAAACAAACCAACAAACCAACAAGCCAACAAACTAACAAGCCAACAAACAAATAAACCACCAAACCAACAAACCATCAAACAAATAAACTAACAAACCAACAAGCCAACAAACCAACAAACCAGTAAGCCAACAAACCAACAAACCAACAAACCAACAAACCAACAAACCAAAAAACCAACAAGCCAACAAACCAACAAACGAACAAACCAACAAACCAACAAACAAACAAACCAACAAGCCAACAAGCCAACAAACCAACAAGCCAACAAACGAACGAACCAACAAATAAACCAACCAACAAACCAACAAGCCAACAAACCAACAAACCAACAAACCAACAAACGAACAAACAAACAAACCAACAAACCAACAAACCAAGAAGCCAACAAACCAACAAGCCAACAAACGAACAAACCAACAAGCCAACAAGCCAACAGACCAACAAGCCCACAAGCCAACAAACCAACAAACGAACAAGCCAACAAGCCAACAAACCAAAAAACCAACAAACCAACAAACTAACAAACCAACAAACCAACAAACCAACAAACCAAGTAACCAAGAAACCAACAAACCAACAAACCAACAAACCAACAAGCCAACAAGCCAACAAACCAACAAACCAACAAGCTAACAAACTAACAAACCAACAAACCAACAAACCAAAAAACCAAAAAGCCAACAAACCAACAAACCAACAAACCAACAAACCAACAAACCAACAAACCAACAAACCAAGTATCCAAGAAACCAACAAACCAACAAACCAACAAACCAACAAGCCAACAAGCCAACAAAGCAACAACCCAACAAGCTAACAAAGTAACAAACCAACAAACCAACAAACCAAAAAACCAAAAAGCCAACAAGCCAACAAACCAACAAACCAACAAACCAACAAACCAACAATCCAACAAACCAACAAACGAACAAACCAACAAACCAACAAAACAACAAATCAACAAACCAAGTAACCAACAAACCAACAAACCAACAAACCAACAAACCAACAAACGAACAAACCAACAAACCAACAAGCCAACAAGCCAACAAACCAACAAGCCAACAAACGAACAAACCAACAAACCAACAAACCAACAAACCAAGAAACCAACAAACAAACAAACCAACAAACGAACAAACCAACAAACCAACAAACGGACAAAAAACAAACAAACAAACAAACAAACCAACAAACCAGCAAACCAACAAACCAAGTAACCAACAAACTAACAAACCAACAAACCAACAAACCAAGAAACCAACAAACCAACATGCCAACAAACCAAAAAACCAACAAACCAACACACCAAGTAGCCAACAAACCAACAAACCAACAAACCAACAAACCGACAAACCAACAAACCAACAAACCAACAAACCAACAAACAAATAAACCAACAAACCAACAAACCAACAAACCAACAAACGAACAAACAAACAAACCAACAAACCAACAAACTAACAAACCCACGAACCAACAAACCAACAAACCAACAAACCAATAAACCAAGAAACCAACAAACGAACAAACCAACTAACCAACAAACCAACAAACCAACAAACCAACAAACCAAGTAACCAACAAACTAACAAACCAACAAACCAACAAACGAACAAACAAACAAACCAACAAACAAACAAACCAACAAACCAACAAACCAAAAAAACCAACAAAGGAACAAACCAACAAACCAACAAACCAACAAGCCAACAAAAGAACAAACCAATAAACAAACAAACCAACAAACCAACAAGCCAACAAACCAACAAGCCAACAAACAAATAAACCACCAAACCAACAAACCATCAAACAAATAAACTAACAAACCAACAAGCCAACAAACCAACAAACCAATAAGCCAACAAACCAACAAACCAACAAACCAACAAACCAACAAACCAAAAAACCAACAAGCCAACAAACCAACAAACGAACAAACCAACTAACCAAAAAACGAACAAACCAACAAGCCAACAAGCCAACATACCAACAAGCCAACAAACGAACGAACCAACAAACAAACCAACCAACAAACCAACAAGCCAACAAACCAACAAACCAACAAACCAACAAACGAACAAACAAACAAACCAACAAACCAACAAACCAAGAAGCCAACAAACCAACAAGCCAACAAACCAACAAACCAACAAGCCAACAAACGAACAAACCAACAAGCCAACAAGCCAACAAACCAACAAGCCCACAAGCCAACAAACCAACAAACGAACAAGCCAACAAGCCAACAAACCAAAAAACCAACAAACCAACAAACCAACAAACCAACAAACCAACAAACCAACAAACCAACAAACCAAGTAACCAAGAAACCAATAAACCAACAAATCAACAAACCAACAAGCCAACAAGCCAACAAACCAACAAACCAACAAGCTAACAAACTAACAAACCAACAAACCAACAAACCAAAAAACCAAAAAGCCAACAAACCAACAAACCAACAAACCAACAAACCAACAATCCAACAAACCAACAAACGAACAGACCAACAAACCAACAAACCAACAAATCAACAAACCAAGTAACCAACAAACCAACAAACCAACAAACCAATAAACGAACAAACTAACAAACCAGCAAGCCAACAAGCCAACAAACCAACAAGCCAACAAACGAACAAACCAACAAACCAACAAACCAAGAAAACAACAAACAAACAAACCAACAAAGGAACAAACCAACAAACCAACAAACGGACAAAAAAACAAACAAACAAACAAACAAACCAACAAACCAAAAAACTAACAAACCAAGTAACCAACAAACTAACAAACCAACAAACCAACAAACCAAGACACCAACAAACCAACATGCCAACAAACCAAAAAACCAACAAACCAACACACGAAGTAACCAACAAACCAACAAACCAACAAACCAACAAACCGACAAACCAACAAACCAACAAACCAACAAACAAACAAACCAAAAAACCAACAAACAAATAAACCAACAAACCAACAAACCAACAAACCAACAAACCAACAAACGAACAAACAAACAAACCAACAAACCAACAAACTAACAAACCCACAAACCAACAAACCAACAAACCAATAAACCAAGAAACCAACAAACGAACAAACCAACAAACCAACAAACCAACAAACCAACAAACCAAGTAACCAACAAACGAACAAACCAACAAGCCAACAAGCCAACAAACCAACAAGCCAACAAACGAACGAACCAACAAACAAACCAACCAACAAACCAACAAGCCAACAAACCAACAAACCAACTAACCAACAAACGAACAAACAAACAAACCAACAAACCAACAAACCAAGAAGCCAACAAACCAACAAGCCAACAAACCAACAAACCAACAAGCCAACAAACCAACAAGCCAACAAACGAACAAACCAACAAGCCAACAAGCCAACAAACCAACAAGCCCACAAGCCAACAAACCAACAAACGAACAAGCCAACAAGCCAACAAACCAAAAAACCAACAAACCAACAAACCAACAAACCAACAAACCAACAAACCAACAAACCAACAAACCAAGTAACCAAGAAACCAACAAACCAACAAATCAACAAACCAACAAGCCAACAAGCCAACAAACCAACAAACCAACAAGCTAACAAACTAACAAACCAACAAACCAACAAACCAAAAAACCAAAAAGCCAACAAACCAACAAACCAACAAACCAACAAACCAACAATCCAACAAACCAACAAACGAACAGACCAACAAACCAACAAACCAACAAATCAACAAACCAAGTAACCAACAAACCAACAAACCAACAAACCAATAAACGAACAAACTAACAAACCAGCAAGCCAACAAGCCAACAAACCAACAAGCCAACAAACGAACAAACCAACAAACCAACAAACCAAGAAAACAACAAACAAACAAACCAACAAAGGAACAAACCAACAAACCAACAAACGGACAAAAAAACAAACAAACAAACAAACAAACCAACAAACCAAAAAACTAACAAACCAAGTAACCAACAAACTAACAAACCAACAAACCAACAAACCAAGACACCAACAAACCAACATGCCAACAAACCAAAAAACCAACAAACCAACACACGAAGTAACCAACAAACCAACAAACCAACAAACCAACAAACCGACAAACCAACAAACCAACAAACCAACAAACAAACAAACCAAAAAACCAACAAACAAATAAAACAACAAACCAACAAACCAACAAACCAACAAACCAACAAACGAACAAACAAACAAACCAACAAACCAACAAACTAACAAACCCACAAACCAACAAACCAACAAACCAATAAACCAAGAAACCAACAAACGAACAAACCAACAAACCAACAAACCAACAAACCAACAAACCAACAAACCAACAAACCAAGTAACCAACAAACTAACAAACCAACAAACCAACAAACCAAGAAACTAACAAACCAACAAGCCAACAAACCAAAAAACCAACAAACCAACAAACCAAGTAACCAACAAACCAACAAACCAACAAACCAACAAACAAATAAACCAATAAACCAACAAACCAACAAACCAAAAAACCAACAAACGAACACACAAACAAACCAACAAACCAACAAATTAACAAATCCACAAACCAACAAACCAACAAATCAACAAACCAAGAAACCAACAAACGAACAAACCAACAAACCAACAAACCAACAAACCAACAAACCAATAAACCAACAAACCAACAAAGGAAAAAACCAACAAACCAACATACCAACAAACCAACAAACCAACAAACCAACAAACCAACAAACCAACAAACCAACAAACCAACAAACCAACAAACCAACAAACCAACAAACCAACAAACCAACAAACGAACAAACCAACAAGCCAACAAACCAAAAAACCAATAAACCAACAAACCAAGTTAACAACAAACCAACAAACAAGCAAACCTACAAACCAACAAACCAACAAACCAACAAACCAACAAACCAAGTAACCAACAAACTAACAAACCAATAAACCAACAAACCAAGAAACTAACAACCCAACAAGCCAACAAACCAAAAAACCAACAAACCAACAAACCAAGTAACCAACAAACCAACAAACCAACAAACCAACAAACCAACAAACAAATAAACCAACAAACCAACAAACCAACAAACCAACAAACCAACAAACCAACAAACGAACAAACAAACAAACCAACAAACAAACAAACCAACAAACCAACAAACCAACAAACCAACAAACGAACAAACTAACAAACCAACAAACCAACAAGCCAACAAACGAACAAACCAACAAACAAACAAACCAACAAACCAACAAGCCAACAAACTAACAAGCCAACAAACAAATAAACCACCAAACCAACAAACCATCAAACAAATAAACTAACAAACCAACAAGCCAACAAACCAACAAACCAGTAAGCCAACAAACCAACAAACCAACAAACCAACAAACCAACAAACCAAAAAACCAACAAGCCAACAAACCAACAAACGAACAAACCAACAAACCAACAAACAAACAAACCAACAAGCCAACAAGCCAACAAACCAACAAGCCAACAAACGAACGAACCAACAAATAAACCAACCAACAAACCAACAAGCCAACAAACCAACAAACCAACAAACCAACAAACGAACAAACAAACAAACCAACAAACCAACAAACCAAGAAGCCAACAAACCAACAAGCCAACAAACGAACAAACCAACAAGCCAACAAGCCAACAAGCCAACAAACCAACAAGCCCACAAGCCAACAAACCAACAAACGAACAAGCCAACAAGCCAACAAACCAAAAAACCAACAAACCAACAAACCAACAAACCAACAAACCAACAAACCAACAAACCAAGTAACCAAGAAACCAACAAACCAACAAACCAACAAACCAACAAGCCAACAAGCCAACAAACCAACAAACCAACAAGCTAACAAACTAACAAACCAACAAACCAACAAACCAAAAAACCAAAAAGCCAACAAACCAACAAACCAACAAACCAACAAACCAACAAACCAACAAACCAACAAACCAAGTATCCAAGAAACCAACAAACCAACAAACCAACAAACCAACAAGCCAACAAGCCAACAAAGCAACAACCCAACAAGCTAACAAAGTAACAAACCAACAAACCAACAAACCAAAAAACCAAAAAGCCAACAAGCCAACAAACCAACAAACCAACAAACCAACAAACCAACAATCCAACAAACCAACAAACGAACAAACCAACAAACCAACAAAACAACAAATCAACAAACCAAGTAACCAACAAACCAACAAACCAACAAACCAACAAACCAACAAACGAACAAACCAACAAACCAACAAGCCAACAAGCCAACAAACCAACAAGCCAACAAACGAACAAACCAACAAACCAACAAACCAACAAACCAAGAAACCAACAAACAAACAAACCAACAAACGAACAAACCAACAAACCAACAAACGGACAAAAAACAAACAAACAAACAAACAAACCAACAAACCAGCAAACCAACAAACCAAGTAACCAACAAACTAACAAACCAACAAACCAACAAACCAAGAAACCAACAAACCAACATGCCAACAAACCAAAAAACCAACAAACCAACACACCAAGTAACCAACAAACCAACAAACCAACAAACCAACAAACCGACAAACCAACAAACCGACAAACCAACAAACCAACAAACAAATAAACCAACAAACCAACAAACCAACAAACCAACAAACGAACAAACAAACAAACCAACAAACCAACAAACTAACAAACCCACAAACCAACAAACCAACAAACCAACAAACCAATAAACCAAGAAACCAACAAACGAACAAACCAACTAACCAACAAACCAACAAACCAACAAACCAACAAACCAAGTAACCAACAAACTAACAAACCAACAAACCAACAAACCAAGAAACTAACAAACCAACAAGCCAACAAACCAAAAAACCAACAAACCAACAAACCAAGTAACCAACAAACCAACAAACTAACAAACCCACAAACCAACAAACAAATAAACCAATAAACCAACAAACCAACAAACCAAAAACCAACAAACGAACAAACAAACAAACCAACAAACCAACAAATTAACAAATCCACAAACCAATAAACCAACAAATCAACAAACCAAGAAACCAACAAACGAACAAACCAACAAGCCAACAAACCAAAAAACCAATAAACCAACAAACCAAGTTAACAACAACCCAACAAACAAGTAAACCAACAAACCAACAAACCAACAAACCAACAAACCAACAAACCAACAAACCAACAAACCAACAAACCAACAAACCAACAAACCAACAAACCAACAAACCAACAAACCAACAAGCCAACAAACCAAAAAACCAATAAACCAACAAACCAAGTTAACAACAACCCAACAAACAAGCAAACCAACAAACCAATAAACCAACAAACCAACAAAGGAAAAAACCAACAAACCACCATACCAACAAACCAACAAACCAACAAACCAACAAACCAACAATCCAACAAACCAACAAACCAACAAACCAACAAACCAACAAACCAACAAACCAACAAACCAACAAACCAACAAACCAACAAACCAACAAACCAACAAGCCAACAAACCAAAAAACCAATAAACCAACAAACCAAGTTAACAACAACCCAACAAACAAGCAAACCAACAAACCAATAAACCAACAAACCAACAAAGGAAAAAACCAACAAACCACCATACCAACAAACCAACAAACCAACAAACCAACAAACCAACAATCCAACAAACCAACAAACCAACAAACCAACAAACCAACAAACCAACAAACCAACAAACCAACAAGCCAACAAGCCAACAAACGAACAAACCAACAAGCCAACAAGCCAACAAACCAACAAGCCAACAAACCAACAAGCCAACAAACGAATAAACCAACAAAAAAACAAACCAACAAACCAACAAACCAACAAACAAATAAACCAACAAACCAACAAACGAGCAAACCAACAAACCAACAAACCAACAAACCAACAAACCAACAAGCCAACAAGCCAACAAACCAACAAACGAACAAACCAATAAGCCAACAAACCAAAAAACCAATAAACCAACAAACCAAGTTAACAACAAACCAACAAACAAGCAAACCAACAAATCTACAAGCCAACAAGCCAACAAACCAACAAGCCAACAAACCAACAAACCAACAAACCAACAAACCAACAAGCCAACAAACCAACAAACGAACAAGCTAACAAACCAACAAGCCAACAAACCAAAAAACCAATAAACCAACAAACCAAGTTAACAACAAACCAACGAACAACCAAACCAACAAACCTGCAAACCAACAAAACAACAAGCCAACAAACGAACAAACCAACAAGCCAACAAGCCAACAAACCAACAAGCCCACAAGCCAACAAACCAACAAACGAACAAGCCAACAAGCCAACAAACCAAAAAACCAACAAACCAACAAACCAACAAACCAACAAACCAACAAACCAAGTATCCAAGAAACCAACAAACCAACAAACCAACAAACCAACAAGACAACAAGCCAACAAACCAACAACCCAACAAGCTAACAAACTAACAAACCAACAAACCAACAAACCAAAAAACCAAAAAGCCAACAAGCCAACAAACCAACAAACCAACAAACCAACAAACCAACAATCCAACAAACCAACAAACGAACAAACCAACAAACCAACAAACCAACAAATCAACAAACCAAGTAACCAACAAACCAACAAACCAACAAACCAACAAACCAACAAACCAACAAACCAACAAACCAACAAGCCAACAAGCCAACAAGCCAACAAACCAACAAACGAACAAACCAATAAGCCAACAAACCAAAAAACCAATAAACCAACAAACCAAGTTAACAACAAACCAACAAACAAGCAAACCAACAAATCTACAAGCCAACAAGCCAACAAACCAACAAGCCAACAAACCAACAAACCAACAAACCAACAAACCAACAAGCCAACAAACCAACAAACGAACAAGCTAACAAACCAACAAGCCAACAAACCAAAAAACCAATAAACCAACAAACCAAGTTAACAACAAACCAACGAACAACCAAACCAACAAACCTACAAACCAACAAAACAACAAGCCAACAAACGAACAAACCAACAAGCCAACAAGCCAACAAACCAACAAGCCCACAAGCCAACAAACCAACAAACGAACAAGCCAACAAGCCAACAAACCAAAAAACCAAAAAACCAACAAACCAACACACGAAGTAACCAACAAACCAACAAACCAACAAACCAACAAACCGACAAACCAACAAACCAACAAACCAACAAACAAACAAACCAAAAAACCAACAAACAAATAAACCAACAAACCAACAAACCAACAAACCAACAAACCAACAAACCAACAAACGAACAAACAAACAAACCAACAAACCAACAAACTAACAAACCCACAAACCAACAAACCAACAAACCAATAAACCAAGAAACCAACAAACGAACAAACCAACAAACCAACAAACCAACAAACCAACAAACCAACAAACCAACAAACCAAGTAACCAACAAACGAACAAACCAACAAGCCAACAAGCCAACAAACCAACAAGCCAACAAACGAACGAACCAACAAACAAACCAACCAACAAACCAACAAGCCAACAAACCAACAAACCAACAAACCAACAAACGAACAAACAAACAAACCAACAAACCAACAAACCAAGAAGCCAACAAACCAACAAGCCAACAAACCAACAAACCAACAAGCCAACAAACGAACAAACCAACAAGCCAACAAACCAACAAGCCCACAAGCCAACAAACCAACAAACGAACAAGCCAACAAGCCAACAAACCAAAAAACCAACAAACCAACAAACCAACAAACCAACAAACCAACAAACCAACAAACCAACAAACCAAGTAACCAAGAAACCAACAAACCAACAAATCAACAAACCAACAAGCCAACAAGCCAACAAACCAACAAACCAACAAGCTAACAAACTAACAAACCAACAAACCAACAAACCAAAAAACCAAAAAGCCAACAAACCAACAAACCAACAAACCAACAAACCAACAATCCAACAAACCAACAAACGAACAGACCAACAAACCAACAAACCAACAAATCAACAAACCAAGTAACCAACAAACCAACAAACCAACAAACCAATAAACGAACAAACTAACAAACCAGCAAGCCAACAAGCCAACAAACCAACAAGCCAACAAACGAACAAACCAACAAACCAACAAACCAAGAAAACAACAAACAAACAAACCAACAAAGGAACAAACCAACAAACCAACAAACGGACAAAAAAACAAACAAACAAACAAACAAACCAACAAACCAAAAAACTAACAAACCAAGTAACCAACAAACTAACAAACCAACAAACCAACAAACCAAGACACCAACAAACCAACATGCCAACAAACCAAAAAACCAACAAACCAACACACGAAGTAACCAACAAACCAACAAACCAACAAACCAACAAACCGACAAACCAACAAACCAACAAACCAACAAACAAACAAACCAAAAAACCAACAAACAAATAAACCAACAAACCAACAAACCAACAAACCAACAAACCAACAAACGAACAAACAAACAAACCAACAAACCAACAAACTAACAAACCCACAAACCAACAAACCAACAAACCAATAAACCAAGAAACCAACAAACGAACAAACCAACAAACCAACAAACCAACAAACCAACAAACCAACAAACCAACAAACCAAGTAACCAACAAACTAACAAACCAACAAACCAACAAACCAAGAAACTAACAAACCAACAAGCCAACAAACCAAAAAACCAACAAACCAACAAACCAAGTAACCAACAAACCAACAAACCAACAAACCAACAAACAAATAAACCAATAAACCAACAAACCAACAAACCAAAAAACCAACAAACGAACACACAAACAAACCAACAAACCAACAAATTAACAAATCCACAAACCAACAAACCAACAAATCAACAAACCAAGAAACCAACAAACGAACAAACCAACAAACCAACAAACCAACAAACCAATAAACCAACAAACCAACAAAGGAAAAAACCAACAAACCAACATACCAACAAACCAACAAACCAACAAACCAACAAACCAACAAACCAACAAACCAACAAACCAACAAACCAACAAACCAACAAACCAACAAACGAACAAACCAACAAGCCAACAAACCAAAAAACCAATAAACCAACAAACCAAGTTAACAACAAACCAACAAACAAGCAAACCTACAAACCAACAAACCAACAAACCAACAAACCAACAAACCAAGTAACCAACAAACTAACAAACCAATAAACCAACAAACCAAGAAACTAACAACCCAACAAGCCAACAAACCAAATAACCAACAAACCAACAAACCAAGTAACCAACAAACCAACAAACCAACAAACCAACAAACCAACAAACAAATAAACCAACAAACCAACAAACCAACAAACCAACAAACCAACAAACGAACAAACAAACAAACCAACAAACAAACAAACCAACAAACCAACAAACCAACAAACCAACAAACGAACAAACTAACAAACCAACAAACCAACAAGCCAACAAACGAACAAACCAACAAACAAACAAACCAACAAACCAACAAGCCAACAAACTAACAAGCCAACAAACAAATAAACCACCAAACCAACAAACCATCAAACAAATAAACTAACAAACCAACAAGCCAACAAACCAACAAACCAGTAAGCCAACAAACCAACAAACCAACAAACCAACAAACCAACAAACCAAAAAACCAACAAGCCAACAAACCAACAAACGAACAAACCAACAAACCAACAAACAAACAAACCAACAAGCCAACAAGCCAACAAACCAACAAGCCAACAAACGAACGAACCAACAAATAAACCAACCAACAAACCAACAAGCCAACAAACCAACAAACCAACAAACCAACAAACGAACAAACAAACAAACCAACAAACCAACAAACCAAGAAGCCAACAAACCAACAAGCCAACAAACGAACAAACCAACAAGCCAACAAGCCAACAAGCCAACAAACCAACAAGCCCACAAGCCAACAAACCAACAAACGAACAAGCCAACAAGCCAACAAACCAAAAAACCAACAAACCAACAAACCAACAAACCAACAAACCAACAAACCAACAAACCAAGTAACCAAGAAACCAACAAACCAACAAACCAACAAACCAACAAGCCAACAAGCCAACAAACCAACAAACCAACAAGCTAACAAACTAACAAACCAACAAACCAACAAACCAAAAAACCAAAAAGCCAACAAACCAACAAACCAACAAACCAACAAACCAACAAACCAACAAACCAACAAACCAAGTATCCAAGAAACCAACAAACCAACAAACCAACAAACCAACAAGCCAACAAGCCAACAAAGCAACAACCCAACAAGCTAACAAAGTAACAAACCAACAAACCAACAAACCAAAAAACCAAAAAGCCAACAAGCCAACAAACCAACAAACCAACAAACCAACAAACCAACAATCCAACAAACCAACAAACGAACAAACCAACAAACCAACAAAACAACAAATCAACAAACCAAGTAACCAACAAACCAACAAACCAACAAACCAACAAACCAACAAACGAACAAACCAACAAACCAACAAGCCAACAAGCCAACAAACCAACAAGCCAACAAACGAACAAACCAACAAACCAACAAACCAACAAACCAAGAAACCAACAAACAAACAAACCAACAAACGAACAAACCAACAAACCAACAAACGGACAAAAAACAAACAAACAAACAAACAAACCAACAAACCAGCAAACCAACAAACCAAGTAACCAACAAACTAACAAACCAACAAACCAACAAACCAAGAAACCAACAAACCAACATGCCAACAAACCAAAAAACCAACAAACCAACACACCAAGTAACCAACAAACCAACAAACCAACAAACCAACAAACCGACAAACCAACAAACCAACAAACCAACAAACCAACAAACAAATAAACCAACAAACCAACAAACCAACAAACCAACAAACGAACAAACAAACAAACCAACAAACCAACAAACTAACAAACCCACAAACCAACAAACCAACAAACCAACAAACCAATAAACCAAGAAACCAACAAACGAACAAACCAACTAACCAACAAACCAACAAACCAACAAACCAACAAACCAAGTAACCAACAAACTAACAAACCAACAAACCAACAAACCAAGAAACTAACAAACCAACAAGCCAACAAACCAAAAAACCAACAAACCAACAAACCAAGTAACCAACAAACCAACAAACTAACAAACCAACAAACCAACAAACAAATAAACCAATAAACCAACAAACCAACAAACCAAAAACCAACAAACGAACAAACAAACAAACCAACAAACCAACAAATTAACAAATCCACAAACCAATAAACCAACAAATCAACAAACCAAGAAACCAACAAACGAACAAACCAACAAGCAAACAAACCAAAAAACCAATAAACCAACAAACCAAGTTAACAACAACCCAACAAACAAGCAAACCAACAAACCAACAAACCAACAAACCAACAAACCAACAAACCAACAAACCAACAAACCAACAAACCAACAAACCAACAAACCAACAAACCAACAAACCAACAAACCAACAAGCCAACAAACCAAAAAACCAATAAACCAACAAACCAAGTTAACAACAACCCAACAAACAAGCAAACCAACAAACCAATAAACCAACAAACCAACAAAGGAAAAAACCAACAAACCACCATACCAACAAACCAACAAACCAACAAACCAACAAACCAACAATCCAACAAACCAACAAACCAACAAACCAACAAACCAACAAACCAACAAACCAACAAACCAACAAGCCAACAAGCCAACAAACGAACAAACCAACAAGCCAACAAGCCAACAAACCAACAAGCCAACAAACCAACAAGCCAACAAACGAATAAACCAACAAAAAAACAAACCAACAAACCAACAAACCAACAAACAAATAAACCAACAAACCAACAAACGAGCAAACCAACAAACCAACAAACCAACAAACCAACAAACCAACAAGCCAACAAGCCAACAAACCAACAAACGAACAAACCAATAAGCCAACAAACCAAAAAACCAATAAACCAACAAACCAAGTTAACAACAAACCAACAAACAAGCAAACCAACAAATCTACAAGCCAACAAGCCAACAAACCAACAAGCCAACAAACCAACAAACCAACAAACCAACAAACCAACAAGCCAACAAACCAACAAACGAACAAGCTAACAAACCAACAAGCCAACAAACCAAAAAACCAATAAACCAACAAACCAAGTTAACAACAAACCAACGAACAACCAAACCAACAAACCTACAAACCAACAAAACAACAAGCCAACAAACGAACAAACCAACAAGCCAACAAGCCAACAAACCAACAAGCCCACAAGCCAACAAACCAACAAACGAACAAGCCAACAAGCCAACAAACCAAAAAACCAACAAACCAACAAACCAACAAACCAACAAACCAACAAACCAAGTATCCAAGAAACCAACAAACCAACAAACCAACAAACCAACAAGACAACAAGCCAACAAACCAACAACCCAACAAGCTAACAAACTAACAAACCAACAAACCAACAAACCAAAAAACCAAAAAGCCAACAAGCCAACAAACCAACAAACCAACAAACCAACAAACCAACAATCCAACAAACCAACAAACGAACAAACCAACAAACCAACAAACCAACAAATCAACAAACCAAGTAACCAACAAACCAACAAACCAACAAACCAACAAACCAACAAACCAACAAACCAACAAACCAACAAACCAACAAGCCAACAAGCCAACAAACCAACAAACGAACAAACCAATAAGCCAACAAACCAAAAAACCAATAAACCAACAAACCAAGTTAACAACAAACCAATAAACAAGCAAACCAACAAATCTACAAGCCAACAAGCCAACAAACCAACAAGCCAACAAACCAACAAACCAACAAACCAACAAACCAACAAGCCAACAAACCAACAAACGAACAAGCTAACAAACCAACAAGCCAACAAACCAAAAAACCAATAAACCAACAAACCAAGTTAACAACAAACCAACGAACAACCAAACCAACAAACCTACAAACCAACAAAACAACAAGCCAACAAACGAACAAACCAACAAGCCAACAAGCCAACAAACCAACAAGCCCACAAGCCAACAAACCAACAAACGAACAAGCCAACAAGCCAACAAACCAAAAAACCAACAAACCAACAAACCAACAAACCAACAAACCAACAAACCAAGTATCCAAGAAACCAACAAACCAACAAACCAACAAACCAACAAGATAACAAGCCAACAAACCAACAACCCAACAAGCTAACAAACTAACAAACCAACAAACCAACAAACCAAAAAACCAAAAAGCCAACAAGCCAACAAACCAACAAACCAACAAACCAACAAACCAACAATCCAACAAACCAACAAACGAACAAACCAACAAACCAACAAACCAACAAATCAACAAACCAAGTAACCAACAAACCAACAAACCAACAAACCAACAAACCAACAAACGAACAAACCAACAAACCAACAAGCCAACAAGCCAACAAACCAACAAGCCAATAAACGAACAAACCAACAAACCAACAAACCAAGAAACCAACAAACAAACAAACCAACAAACGAACAAACTAACAAACCAACAAACGGACAAAAAACAAACAAACAAACAAACAAACCAACAAACCAGCAGACCAACAAACCAAGTAACCAACAAACTAACAAACCAACAAACCAACAAACCAAGAAACCAACAAACCAACATGCCAACAAACCAAAAAACCAATAAACCAACAAACCAAGTAACCAACAAACCAACAAACCAACAAACCAACAAACCGACAAACCAACAAACCAACAAACCAACAAACCAACAAACCAACAAACAAATAAACCAACAAACCAACAAACCAACAAACCAACAAACGAACAAACAAACAAACCAACAAACCAACAAACTAACAAACCCACAAACCAACAAACCAAGTAACCAACAAACCAACAAACCAATAAACCAAGAAACCAACAAACGAACAAAACAACTAACCAACAAACCAACAAACCAACAAACCAACAAACCAACAAACCAAGTAACCAACAAACTAACAAACCAACAAACCAACAAACCAAGAAACAAACAAACCAACAAGCCAACAAACCAAAAAACCAACAAACCAACAAACCAAGTAACCAACAAACCAACAAACCAACAAACCAACAAACCAACAAACAAATAAACCAATAAACCAACAAACCAACAAACCAAAAACCAACAAACGAACAAACAAACAAACCAACAAACCAACAAATTAACAACTCCACAAACCAATAAACCAACAAATCAACAAACCAAGAAACCAACAAACTAATAAACCAACAAGCCAACAAACCAAAAAACCAATAAACCAACAAACCAAGTTAACAACAACCCAACAAACAAGCAAACCAACAAACCAACAAACCAACAAACCAACAAACCAACAAACCAACAAACCAACAAACCAACAAACGAACAAACCAACAAGCCAACAAACCAAAAAACCAATAAACCAACAAACCAAGTTAACAACAACCCAACAAACAAGCAAACCAACAAACCAATAAACCAACAAACCAACAAAGGAAAAAACCAACAAACCACCATACCAACTAACCAACAAACCAACAAACCAACAAACCAACAAACCAACAAACCAACAAACCAACAAACCAACAAACCAACAAACCAACAAACCAACAAACCAAGTATCCAAGAAACCAACAAACCAACAAACCAACAAACCAACAAGACAACAAGCCAACAAACCAACAACCCAACAAGCTAACAAACTAACAAACCAACAAACCAACAAACCAAAAAACCAAAAAGCCAACAAGCCAACAAACCAACAAACCAACAAACCAACAAACCAACAATCCAACAAACCAACAAACGAACAAACCAACAAACCAACAAACCAACAAACCAAGTAACCAACAAACCAACAAACCAACAAACCAACAAACCAACAAACCAACAAACCAACAAACCAACAAACCAACAAGCCAACAAGCCAACAAACCAACAAACGAACAAACCAATAAGCCAACAAACCAAAAAACCAATAAACCAACAAACCAACAAGCCAACAAACCAACAAACGAACAAGCTAACAAACCAACAAGCCAACAAACCAAAAAACCAATAAACCAACAAACCAAGTTAACAACAAACCAACGAACAACCAAACCAACAAACCTACAAACCAACAAAACAACAAGCCAACAAACGAACAAACCAACAAGCCAACAAGCCAACAAACCAACAAGCCCACAAGCCAACAAACCAACAAACGAACAAGCCAACAAGCCAACAAACCAAAAAACCAACAAACCAACAAACCAACAAACCAACAAACCAACAAACCAAGTATCCAAGAAACCAACAAACCAACAAACCAACAAACCAACAAGATAACAAGCCAACAAACCAACAACCCAACAAGCTAACAAACTAACAAACCAACAAACCAACAAACCAAAAAACCAAAGAGCCAACAAGCCAACAAACCAACAAACCAACAAACCAACAAACCAACAATCCAACAAACCAACAAACGAACAAACCAACAAACCAACAAACCAACAAATCAACAAACCAAGTAACCAACAAACCAACAAACCAACAAACCAACAAACCAACAAACGAACAAACCAACAAACCAACAAGCCAACAAGCCAACAAACCAACAAGCCAATAAACGAACAAACCAACAAACCAACAAACCAAGAAACCAACAAACAAACAAACCAACAAACGAACAAACTAACAAACCAACAAACGGACAAAAAACAAACAAACAAACAAACAAACCAACAAACCAGCAGACCAACAAACCAAGTAACCAACAAACTAACAAACCAACAAACCAACAAACCAACAAACCAAGAAACCAACAAACCAACATGCCAACAAACCAAAAAACCAATAAACCAACAAACCAAGTAACCAACAAACCAACAAACCAACAAACCAACAAACCGACAAACCAACAAACCAACAAACCAACAAACCAACAAACCAACAAACAAATAAACCAACAAACCAACAAACCAACAAACCAACAAACGAACAAACAAACAAACCAACAAACCAACAAACTAACAAACCCACAAACCAACAAACCAAGTAACCAACAAACCAACAAACCAATAAACCAAGAAACCAACAAACGAACAAAACAACTAACCAACAAACCAACAAACCAACAAACCAACAAACCAACAAACCAAGTAACCAACAAACTAACAAACCAACAAACCAACAAACCAAGAAACAAACAAACCAACAAGCCAACAAACCAAAAAACCAACAAACCAACAAACCAAGTAACCAACAAACCAACAAACCAACAAACCAACAAACCAACAAACAAATAAACCAATAAACCAACAAACCAACAAACCAAAAACCAACAAACGAACAAACAAACAAACCAACAAACCAACAAATTAACAACTCCACAAACCAATAAACCAACAAATCAACAAACCAAGAAACCAACAAACTAATAAACCAACAAGCCAACAAACCAAAAAACCAATAAACCAACAAACCAAGTTAACAACAACCCAACAAACAAGCAAACCAACAAACCAACAAACCAACAAACCAACAAACCAACAAACCAACAAACCAACAAACGAACAAACGAACAAGCCAACAAACCAAAAAACCAATAAACCAACAAACCAAGTTAACAACAACCCAACAAACAAGCAAACCAACAAACCAATAAACCAACAAACCAACAAAGGAAAAAACCAACAAACCACCATACCAACTAACCAACAAACCAACAAACCAACAAACCAACAAACCAACAAACCAACAAACCAACAAACCAACAAACCAACAAACCAACAAACCAACAAACGAACAAACCAACAAGCCAACAAACCAAAAACCCAATAAACCAACAAACCAAGTTAACAACAACCCAACAAACAAGCAAACCAACAAACTTACAAGCCAACAAGCCAACAAACCAACAAGCCAACAAACCAACAAACCAACAAACCAACAAACCAACAAACCAACAAGCCAACAAACGAAAAACCAACAAACCAAAAAACCAACAAACCAACAAACGAACAAACCACAAACCAACAAACCAACAAACCAACAAGCCAACAAACGAAAACCCAACAAACCAAAAAACCAACAAACCAACAAACGAACAAACCAACAAACGAACAAACCAACAAACCAACAAACCTACAAACCAACAAGCCAACAAGCCAACAAACCAACAAGCCAACAAACGAACAAACCAACAAACCAACAAACAAACAAACCAACAAACAAACAAACCAACAAACCAACAAACCAACAAACCAACAAACAAACAAATCAACAAACCAACAAACCAACAAACCAAGTAACCAACAAACCAACAAACCAATAAACCAAGAAACCAACAAACGAACAAAACAACTAACCAACAAACCAACAAACCAACAAACCAACAAACCAACAAACCAAGTAACCAACAAACTAACAAACCAACAAACCAACAAACCAAGAAACAAACAAACCAACAAGCCAACAAACCAAAAAACCAACAAACCAACAAACCAAGTAACCAACAAACCAACAAACCAACAAACCAACAAACCAACAAACAAATAAACCAATAAACCAACAAACCAACAAACCAAAAACCAACAAACGAACAAACAAACAAACCAACAAACCAACAAATTAACAACTCCACAAACCAATAAACCAACAAATCAACAAACCAAGAAACCAACAAACTAATAAACCAACAAGCCAACAAACCAAAAAACCAATAAACCAACAAACCAAGTTAACAACAACCCAACAAACAAGCAAACCAACAAACCAACAAACCAACAAACCAACAAACCAACAAACCAACAAACCAACAAACGAACAAACGAACAAGCCAACAAACCAAAAAACCAATAAACCAACAAACCAAGTTAACAACAACCCAACAAACAAGCAAACCAACAAACCAATAAACCAACAAACCAACAAAGGAAAAAACCAACAAACCACCATACCAACTAACCAACAAACCAACAAACCAACAAACCAACAAACCAACAAACCAACAAACCAACAAACCAACAAACCAACAAACCAACAAACCAACAAACGAACAAACCAACAAGCCAACAAACCAAAAACCCAATAAACCAACAAACCAAGTTAACAACAACCCAACAAACAAGCAAACCAACAAACTTACAAGCCAACAAGCCAACAAACCAACAAGCCAACAAACCAACAAACCAACAAACCAACAAACCAACAAACCAACAAGCCAACAAACGAAAAACCAACAAACCAAAAAACCAACAAACCAACAAACGAACAAACCACAAACCAACAAACCAACAAACCAACAAGCCAACAAACGAAAACCCAACAAACCAAAAAACCAACAAACCAACAAACGAACAAACCAACAAACGAACAAACCAACAAACCAACAAACCTACAAACCAACAAGCCAACAAGCCAACAAACCAACAAGCCAACAAACGAACAAACCAACAAACCAACAAACAAACAAACCAACAAACAAACAAACCAACAAACCAACAAACCAACAAACCAACAAACAAACAAATCAACAAACCAACAAACCAACAAACCAACAAACCAACAAACCAACAAACCAACAAACCAACAAGCCAACAAGCCAACAAACGAACAAACCAACAAGCCAACAAGCCAACAAACCAACAAGCCAACAAACCAACAAGCCAACAAACGAACAAACCAACAAACAAACAAACCAACAAACCAACAAACCAACAAACAAATAAACCAACAAACCAACAAACGAGCAACCCAACAAACCAACAAACCAACAAACCAACAAACCAACAAGCCAACAAGCCAACAAACCAACAAACGAACAAACCAACAAACCAAAAGACCAATAAACCACCAAACCAAGTTAACAACAAACCAACAAACAAGCAAACCAACAAACCTACAAGCCAACAAGCCAACAAACCAACAAGCCAACAAACCAACAAACCAACAAACCAACAAACCAACAAACGAACAAACAAACAAACCAACAAACCAACAAACCAACACACCGACAAACCAACAAGGCAACAAGCCAACAAACCCACAAACCAACAAACAAATAAACCAACAAACCAACAAACCACAAACCAACAAACCAACAAAACAACAAGCCAACAAACAAACAAACCAACAAACCAGCAAACGGACAAAAAAACAAACAAACAAACAAACAAACCAACAAACCAACAAACCAACAAACCAAGTAACCAACAAACTAACAAACCAACAAACCAACAAACTAAGAAACCAACAAACCAACATGCCAACAAACCAAAAAACCAACAAGCCAACACACCAAGTAACCAACAAACCAACAAACCAACAAACCAACAAACCGACAAACCAAAACCAACAAACAAAAAAACCAACAAACCAACAAACCAACAAACCAACAAACGAACAAACAAACAAACCAACAAACCAACAAACTAACAAACCCACAAACCAATAAACCAACAAACCAATAAACCAAGAAACCAACAAACGAACAAACCAACAAACCAACAAACCAACAAACCAACAAACCAACAAACCAAGTAACCAACAAACTAACAAACCAACAAACCAACAAACCAAGAAACTAACAAACCAACAAGCCAACAAACCAAAAAACCAACAAACCAACAAACCAAGTAACCAACAAACCAACAAACCAACAAACCAACAAACCAACAAACCAACAAACCAACAAACCAACAAACCAACAAACCAACAAACAAATAAACCAATAAACCAACAAACCAACAAACCAAAAAGCCAACAAACGAACAAACAAACAAACCAACAAACCAACAAATTAACAAATCCACAAACCAACAAACCAACAAATCAACAAACCAAGAAACCAACAAACGAACAAACCAACAAACCAACAAACCAACAAACCAACAAACCAATAAACCAACAAAGGAGAAAACCAACAAGCCAACAAACCAACAAGCCAACAAACCAACAAACCAACAAACCAACAAACCAACAAACCAACAAGCCAACAAACGAAAAACCAACAAACCAACAAACCAACAAACCAAGTAACCAACAAACTAACAAACCAACAAACCAACAAACCAAGAAACTAACAAACCAACAAGCCAACAAACCAAAAAACCAACAAACCAACAAACCAAGTAACCAACAAACCAACAAACTAACAAACCAACAAACCAACAAACAAATAAACCAATAAACCAACAAACCAACAAACCAAAAACCAACAAACGAACAAACAAACAAACCAACAAACCAACAAATTAACAAATCCACAAACCAATAAACCAACAAATCAACAAACCAAGAAACCAACAAACGAACAAACCAACAAGCCAACAAACCAAAAAACCAATAAACCAACAAACCAAGTTAACAACAACCCAACAAACAAGCAAACCAACAAACCAACAAACCAACAAACCAACAAACCAACAAACCAACAAACCAACAAACCAACAAACCAACAAACCAACAAACCTACAAACCAACAAACCAACAAGCCAACAAACCAAAAAACCAATAAACCAACAAACCAAGTTAACAACAACCCAACAAACAAGCAAACCAACAAACCAATGAACCAACAAACCAACAAAGGAAAAAACCAACAAACCACCATACCAACAAACCAACAAACCAACAAACCAACAAACCAACAATCCAACAAACCAACAAACCAACAAACCAACAAACCAACAAACCAACAAACCAACAAACCAACAAACCAACAAGCCAACAAGCCAACAAACGAACAAACCAACAAGCCAACAAGCCAACAAACCAACAAGCCAACAAACCAACAAGCCAACAAACGAATAAACCAACAAAAAAACAAACCAACAAACCAACAAACCAACAAACCAACAAACAAATAAACCAACAAACCAACAAACGAGCAAACCAACAAACCAACAAACCAACAAACCAACAAACCAACAAGCCAACAAGCCAACAAACCAACAAACGAACAAACCAATAAGCCAACAAACCAAAAAACCAATAAACCAACAAACCAAGTTAACAACAAACCAACAAACAAGCAAACCCACAAATCTACAAGCCAACAAGCCAACAAACCAACAAGCCAACAAACCAACAAACCAACAAACCAACAAACCAACAAACCAACAAGCCAACAAACCAACAAACGAACAAGCTAACAAACCAACAAGCCAACAAACCAAAAAACCAATAAACCAACAAACCAAGTTAACAACAAACCAACAAACAACCAAACCAACAAACCTACAAACCAACAAAACAACAAGCCAACAAACGAACAAACCAACAAGCCAACAAGCCAACAAACCAACAAGCCCACAAGCCAACAAACCAACAAACGAACAAGCCAACAAGCCAACAAACCAAAAAACCAACAAACCAACAAACCAACAAACCAACAAACCAACAAACCAAGTATCCAAGAAACCAACAAACCAACAAACCAACAAACCAACAAGACAACAAGCCAACAAACCAACAACCCAACAAACCAAAAAACCAAAAAGCCAACAAGCCAACAAACCAACAAACCAACAAACCAACAAACCAACAATCCAACAAACCAACAAACGAACAAACCAACAAACCAACAAACCAACAAATCAACAAACCAAGTAACCAACAAACCAACAAACCAACAAACCAACAAACCAACAAACGAACAAACCAACAAACCAACAAGCCAACAAGCCAACAAACCAACAAGCCAACAAACGAACAAACCAACAAACCAACAAACCAAGAAACCAACAAACAAACAAACCAACAAACGAACAAACCAACAAACCAACAAACGGACAAAAAACAAACAAACAAACAAACAAACCAACAAACCAGCAGACCAACAAACCAAGTAACCAACAAACTAACAAACCAACAAACCAACAAACCAAGAAACCAACAAACCAACATGCCAACAAACCAAAAAACCAATAAACCAACAAACCAAGTAACCAACAAACCAACAAACCAACAAACCAACAAACCGACAAACCAACAAACCAACAAACCAACAAACCAACAAACCAACAAACAAATAAACCAACAAACCAACAAACCAACAAACCAACAAACGAACAAACAAACAAACCAACAAACCAACAAACTAACAAACCCACAAACCAACAAACCAAGTAACCAACAAACCAACAAACCAATAAACCAAGAAACCAACAAACGAACAAACCAACTAACCAACAAACCAACAAACCAACAAACCAACAAACCAAGTAACCAACAAACTAACAAACCAACAAACCAACAAACCAAGAAACAAACAAACCAACAAGCCAACAAACCAAAAAACCAACAAACCAACAAACCAACAAACCAAGTAACCAAGAAACCAACAAACCAACAAACCAACAAACCAACAAACAAATAAACCAATAAACCAACAAACCAACAAACCAAAAACCAACAAACGAACAAACAAACAAACCAACAAACCAACAAATTAACAACTCCACAAACCAATAAACCAACAAATCAACAAACCAAGAAACCAACAAACGAATAAACCAACAAGCCAACAAACCAAAAAACCAATAAACCAACAAACCAAGTTAACAACAACCCAACAAACAAGCAAACCAACAAACCAACAAACCAACAAACCAACAAACCAACAAACCAACAAACCAACAAACCAACAAACGAACAAACCAACAAGCCAACAAACCAAAAAACCAATAAACCAACAAACCAAGTTAACAACAACCCAACAAACAAGCAAACCAACAAACCAATAAACCAACAAACCAACAAAGGAAAAAACCAACAAACCACCATACCAACAAACCAACAAACCAACAAACCAACAAACCAACAAACCAACAAACCAACAAACCAACTAACCAACAAACCAACAAACCAACAAACCAACAAACCAACAAACCAACAAACGAACAAACCAACAAGCCAACAAACCAAAAAACCAATAAACCAACAAACCAAGTTAACAACAACCCAACAAACAAGCAAACCAACAAACTTACAAGCCAACAAGCCAACAAACCAACAAGCCAACAAACCAACAAACCAACAAACCAACAAACCAACAAACCAACAAACCAACAAGCCAACAAACGAAAAACCAACAAACCAAAAAACCAACAAACCAACAAACGAACAAACCACAAACCAACAAACCAACAAACCAACAAGCCAACAAACGAAAAACCAACAAACCAAAAAACCAACAAACCAACAAACGAACAAACCAACAAACGAACAAACCAACAAACCAACAAACCTACAAACCAGCAAGCCAACAAGCCAACAAACCAACAAGCCAACAAACGAACAAACCAACAAACCAACAAACAAACAAACCAACAAACCAACAAACCAACAAACCAACAAACAAACAAATCAACAAACCAACAAACCAACAAACCAACAAACCAACAAACCAACAAACCAACAAACCAACAAACCAACAAACCAACAAGCCAACAAGCCAACTAACGAACAAACCAACAAGCCAACAAGCCAACAAACCAACAAGCCAACAAACCAACAAGCCAACAAACGAACAAACCAACAAACAAACAAACCAACAAACCAACAAACCAACAAACCAACAAACAAATAAACCAACAAACCAACAAACGAGCAAACCAACAAACCAACAAACCAACAAACCAACAAACCAACAAGCCAACAAGCCAACAAACCAACAAACGAACAAACCAACAAGCCAACAAACCAAAAGACCAATAAACCACCAAACCAAGTTAACAACAAACCAACAAACAAGCAAACCAACAAACCTACAAGCCAACAAGCCAACAAACCAACAAGCCAACAAACCAACAAACCAACAAACCAACAAACCAACAAACGAACAAACAAACAAACCAACAAACCAACAAACCAACACACCGACAAACCAACAAGGCAACAAGCCAACAAACCCACAAACCAACAAACAAATAAACCAACAAACCAACAAACCACAAACCAACAAACCAACAAAACAACAAGCCAACAAACAAACAAACCAACAAACCAGCAAACGGACAAAAAAACAAACAAACAAACAAACAAACCAACAAACCAACAAACCAACAAACCAAGTAACCAACAAACTAACAAACCAACAAACCAACAAACTAAGAAACCAACAAACCAACATGCCAACAAACCAAAAAACCAACAAACCAACACACCAAGTAACCAACAAACCAACAAACCAACAAACCAACAAACCGACAAACCAACAAACCAACAAACAAATAAACCAACAAACCAACAAACCAACAAACCAACAAACCAACAAACGAACAAAGAAACAAACCAACAAACCAACAAACTAACAAACCCACAAACCAACAAACCAACAAACCAATAAACCAAGAAACCAACAAACGAACAAACCAACAAACCAACAAACCAACAAACCAACAAACCAAGTAACCAACAAACTAACAAACCAACAAACCAAGAAACTAACAAACCAACAAGCCAACAAACCAAAAAACCAACAAACCAACAAACCAAGTAACCAACAAACCAACAAACCAACAAACCAACAAACCAACAAACCAACAAACCAACAAACCAACAAACCAACAAACCAACAAACCAACAAACCAACAAACCAACAAACCAACAAACAAATAAACCAATAAACCAACAAACCAACAAACGAACAAACAAACAAACCAACAAACCAACAAACCAACACACCGACAAACCAACAAGGCAACAAGCCAACAAACCCACAAACCAACAAACAAATAAACCAACAAACCAACAAACCACAAACCAACAAACCAACAAAACAACAAGCCAACAAACAAACAAACCAACAAACCAGCAAACGGACAAAAAAACAAACAAACAAACAAACAAACCAACAAACCAACAAACCAACAAACCAAGTAACCAACAAACTAACAAACCAACAAACCAACAAACTAAGAAACCAACAAACCAACATGCCAACAAACCAAAAAACCAACAAACCAACACACCAAGTAACCAACAAACCAACAAACCAACAAACCAACAAACCGACAAACCATCAAACCAACAAACAAATAAACCAACAAACCAACAAACCAACAAACCAACAAACCAACAAACCAACAAACGAACAAACAAACAAACCAACAAACCAACAAACTAACAAACCCACAAACCAACAAACCAACAAACCAATAAACCAAGAAACCAACAAACGAACAAACCAACAAACCAACAAACCAACAAACCAACAAACCAAGTAACCAACAAACTAACAAACCAACAAACCAACAAACCAAGAAACTAACAAACCAACAAGCCAACAAACCAAAAAACCAACAAACCAACAAACCAAGTAACCAACCAACCAACAAACCAACAAACCAACAAACCAACAAACCAACAAACCAACAAACCAACAAACCAACAAACCAACAAACCAACAAACAAATAAACCAATAAACCAACAAACCAACAAACCAAAAAGCGAACAAACGAACAAACAAACAAACCAACAAACCAACAAATTAACAAATCCACAAACCAACAAACCAACAAATCAACAAACCAAGAAACCAACAAACGAACAAACCAACAAACCAACAAACCAACAAACCAACAAACCAATAAACCAACAAAGGAGAAAACCAACAAACCAACATACCAACAAACCAACAAACCAAAAAACCAACAAACTAACAAACCATCAAACCAACAAACCAACAAACCAACAAACGAACAAACCAACAAGCCAACAAACCAAAAAACCAATAAACCAACAAACCAAGTTAACAACAAACCAACAAACAAGCAAACCAACAAACTTCCAAGCCAACAAGCCAACAACCCAACAAGCCAACAAACCAACAAACCAACAAACCAACAAACCAACAAACGAACAAACAAACAAACCAACAAACCAACAAAACAACAAGCCAACAAACGAACAAACCAACAAACCAACAAAAGGACAAAAAAACAAACCAACAAACGAACAAACCAACAAACGAACAAACCAACAAACCAACAAACCTACAAACCAACAAGCCAACAAGCCAACAAACCAACAAGCCAACAAACGAACAAACCAACAAACCAACAAACAAATAAACCAACAAACCAACAAACCAACAAACAAACAAATCAACAAACCAACAAACCAACAAACCAACGAACCAACAAACCAACAAACCAACAAACCAACAAACCAACAAACCAACAAGCCAACAAGCCAACAAACGAACAAACCAACAAGCCAACAGCCAACAAACCAACAAGCCAACAAACCAACAAGCCAACAAACGAACAAACCAACAAACAAACAAACCAACAAACCAACAAAACAACAAACAAATAAACCAACAAACCAACAAACGAGCAAACCAACAAACCAACAAACCAACAAACCAACAAACCAACAAACCAACAAGCCAACAAGCCAACAAACCAACAAACGAACAAACCAACAAGCCAACAAACCAAAAAACTAATAAACCAACAAACCAAGTTAACAACAAACCAACAAACAAGCAAACCAACAAACCTACAAGCCAACAAGCCAACAAACCAACAAGCCAACAAACCAACAAACCAACAAACCAACAAACCAACAAACGAACAAACAAACAAACCAACAAACCAACAAACCAACACACCGACAAATCAACAAGGCAACAAGCCAACAAACCAACAAACCAACAAACAAATAAGCCAACAAACCAACAAACCAACAAACCACAAACCAACAAACCAACAAACCAACAAGCCAACAAACGAACAAACCAACAAACCAACAAACGGACAAAAAAACAAACATACAAACAAACAAACCAACAAACCAACAAACCAACAAACCAAGTAACCAACAAACTAACAAACCAACAAACCAACAAACCAAGAAACCAACAAACCAACTTGCCAACAAACCAAAAAACCAACAAACCAACACACCAAGTAACCATCAAACCAACAAACCAACAAACCAACAAACCGACAAACCAACAAACCAACAAACCAACAAACCAACAAACCAACAAACCAACAAACAAATAAACCAACAAACCAACAAACCAACAAACCAACAAACGAACAAACAAACGAACCAACAAACCAACAAACTAACAAACCCACAAACCAACAAACCAACAAACCAATAAACCAAGAAACCAACAAACGAACAAACCAACAAACGAACAAACCAACAAACCAACAAACCAACAAACCAAGTAACCAACAAACTAACAAACCAACAAACCAAGAAACTAACAAACCAACAAGCCAACAAACCAAAAAACCAACAAACCAAGTAACCAACAAACCAACAAACCAATAAACCAACAAACCAAGTTAACAACAAACCAACAAACAAGCAAACCAACAAACTTCCAAGCCAACAAGCCAACAACCCAACAAGCCAACAAACCAACAAACCAACAAACCAACAAACCAACAAACCAACAAACAAACAAACCAACAAACCAACAAAACAACAAGCCAACAAACGAACAAACCAACAAACCAACAAAAGGACAAAAAAACAAACCAACAAACGAACAAACCAACAAACGAACAAACCAACAAACCAACAAACCTACAAACCAACAAGCCAACAAGCCAACAAACCAACAAGCCAACAAACGAACAAACCAACAAACCAACAAACAAATAAACCAACAAACCAACAAACCAACAAACAAACAAATCAACAAACCAACAAACCAACAAACCAACAAACCAACAAACCAACAAACCAACAAACCAACAAACCAACAAGCCAACAAGCCAACAAACGAACAAACCAACAAGCCAACAGCCAACAAACCAACAAGCCAACAAACCAACAAGCCAACAAACGAACAAACCAACAAACAAACAAACCAACAAACCAACAAACCAACAAACAAATAAACCAACAAACCAACAAACGAGCAAACCAACAAACCAACAAACCAACAAACCAACAAACCAACAAACCAACAAGCCAACAAGCCAACAAACCAACAAACGAACAAACCAACAAGCCAACAAACCAAAAAACTAATAAACCAACAAACAAAGTTAACAACAAACCAACAAACAAGCAAACCAACAAACCTACAAGCCAACAAGCCAACAAACCAACAAGCCAACAAACCAACAAACCAACAAACCAACAAACCAACAAACCAACAAACGAACAAACAAACAAACCAACAAACCAACAAACCAACACACCGACAAACCAACAAGGCAACAAGCCAACAAACCAACAAACCAACAAACAAATAAGCCAACAAACCAACAAACCAACAAACCAACAAACCAACAAACCAACAAACGAACAAACAAACAAACCAACAAACCAACAAACCAACACACCGACAAACCAACAAGGCAACAAGCCAACAAACCAACAAGCCAACAAACGAACAAACCAACAAACGGACAAAAAAACAAACAAACAAACAAACAAACCAACAAACCAACAAACCAACAAACCAAGTAACCAACAAACTAACAAACCAACAAACCAACAAACCAAGAAACCAAAAAACCAACAAACCAACACACCAAGTAACCATTAAACCAACAAACCAACAAACCAACAAACCGACAAACCAACAAACCAACAAACCAACAAACCAACAAACCAACAAACCAACAAACAAATAAACCAACAAACCAACAAACCAACAAACCAACAAACGAACAAACAAACGAACCAACAAACCAACAAACTAACAAACCCACAAACCAACAAACCAACAAACCAATAAACCAAGAAACCAACAAACGAACAAACCAACAAACGAACAAACCAACAAACCAACAAACCAACAAACCAAGTAACCAACAAACTAACAAACCAACAAACCAAGAAACTAACAAACCAACAAGCCAACAAACCAAAAAACCAACAAACCAACAAACCAAGTAACCAACAAACCAACAAACCAACAAACCAACAAACCAACAAACCAACAAACCAACAAACAAATAAACCAATAAACCAACAAACCAACAAACCAAAAAACCAACAAACGAACAAACAAACAAACCAACAAACCAACAAATTAACAAATCCACAAACCAACAAACCAACAAATCAACAAACCAAGAAACCAACAAACGAACAAATTAACAAACCAACAAACCAACAAACCAATAAACCAACAAAGGAAAAAACCAACAAACCAACATACCAACAAACCAACAAACCAACAAACCAACAAACCAACAAACCAACAAACCAACAAACCAACAAACCAACAAACCAACAAACCAACAAACCAACAAACATACAAACCAACAAGCCAACAAACCAAAAAACCAATAAACCAACAAACCAAGTTAACAACAAACCAACAGACAAGCAAACCAACAAACTTACAAGCCAACAAGCCAACAAACCAACAAGCCAACAAACCAACAAACCAACAAACCAACAAACCAACAAACGAACAAACAAACAAACCAACAAACCAACAAACCAACAAACCGACAAACCAACAAGCCAACAAGCCGACAAACCAACAAACCAACAAACAAATAAACCAACAAACCAACAAACCACAAACCAACAAACTAACAAACCAACAAGCCAACAAACGAAAAACCAACAAAAAAAAAACCCACAAACCAACAAACGAACAAACCAACAAACGAACAAATCAACAAACCAACAAACCTACAAACCAACAAGCCAACAAGCCAACAAACCAACAAGCCAACAAACGAACAAACCAACAAACCAACAAACAAACAAACCAACAAACCAACAAACCAACAAACCAACAAACAAACAAATCAACAAACCAACAAACCAACAAACCAACAAACCAACAAACCAACAAACCAACAAGCCAACAAGCCAACAAACGAACAAACCAACAAGCCAACAAGCCAACAAACCAACAAGCCAACAAACCAACAAGCCAACAAACGAACAAACCAACAAACAAACAAACAACAAACCAACAAACCAACAAACAAATAAACCAACAAACCAACAAACGAGCAAACCAACAAACCAACAAACCAACAAACCAATAAACCAACAAACAAATAAACCAACAAACCAACAAACCACAAACCAACAAACCAACAAACCAACAAGCCAACAAACGAAAAACCAACAAACCAAAAAACCAACAAACCAACAAACGAACAAACCAACAAACGAACAAACCAACACACCAACAAACCTACAAACCAACAAGCAAACAAGCCAACAAACCAAAAAGCCAACAAACGAACAAACCAACAAACCAACAAACCAACAAACAAACAAACCAACAAACCAACAAACCAACAAACCAACAAACTAACAAACCAACAAACCAACAAACCAACAAACCAACAAACCAACAAACCAACAAACCAACAAACCAACAAACCAACAAGCCAATAAACGAACAAACCAACAAGCCAACAAGCCAACAAACCAACAAGCCAACAAACCAACAAGCCAACAAACGAACAAACCAACAAACAAACATACCAACAAACCAACAAACCAACAAACAAATAAACCAACAAACCAACAAACGAGCAAACCAATAAACCAACAAACCAACAAACCAACAAACCAACAAGCCAACAAGCCAACAAACGAACAAACCAACAAACGAACAAACGGACAAACCAACAAACGAACAAACCAACAAACAAACAAACCAACAAACCAACAAGCCAACAAACCAACAAACCAATAAGCCAACAAACCAACAAACCAACAAACCAACAAACCAACAAACCAACAAACCAACAAACCAACAAACCAACAAGCCAACAAACCAAGAAGCCAACAAACCAACAAGCCAACAAACCAACAAACCAACAATCCAACAAACGAACAAGCCAACAAGCCAACAAACGAACAAACCAACAAACGAACAAACGGACAAACCAACAAACGAACAAACCAACAAACAAACAAACCAACAAACCAACAAGCCAACAAACCAACAAACCAATAAGCCAACAAACCAACAAACCAACAAACCAACAAACCAACAAACCAACAAACCAACAAACCAACAAGCCAACAAACCAACAAACCAACAAGCCTACAAGCCAACAAACCAACAAACCAACAAACCAACAAACCAAATAACCAACAAACCAACAAACCAACAAGCCAACAAGCCAATTAACCAACAAACCAACAAACAAACAAACCAACAAACCAACAAGCCAACAAACCAACAAACCAACAAACCAAGTAACCAACAAGCCAACAAACCAACAAGCCAACAAACAAATAAACCACCAAACCAACAAACCAACAAACAAATAAACCAACAAAGCAACAAGCCAACAAACCAACAAACCAACAAGCCAACAAACCAACAAACCAACAAACCAACAAACCAACAAACCAACAAACCAACAAGCCAACAAACCAACAAACGAACAAACCAACAAACCAACAAACGAACAAACCAACAAGCCAACAACCCAACAAACCAACAAGCCAATAAACGAACGAACCAACAAACAAACAAACCAACAAACCAACAAGCCAACTAACCAACAAACCAACAAACCAACAAACCAACAAACGAACAAACAAACAAACCAACAAACCAACAAGCCAACAAACCAAGAAGCCAACAAACCAACAAGCCAACAAACCAACAAACCAACAATCCAACAAACGAACAAGCCAACAAGCCAACAAACGAACAAACCAACAAACGAACAAACGGACAAACCAACAAACGAACAAACCAACAAACAAACAAACCAACAAACCAACAAGCCAACAAACCAACAAACCAATAAGCCAACAAACCAACAAACCAACAAACCAACAAACCAACAAACCAACAAACCAACAAACCAACAAGCCAACAAACCAACAAACCAACAAGCCTACAAGCCAACAAACCAACAAACCAACAAACCAACAAACCAAATAACCAACAAACCAACAAACCAACAAGCCAACAAGCCAATTAACCAACAAACCAACAAACAAACAAACCAACAAACCAACAAGCCAACAAACCAACAAACCAACAAACCAACAAACCAACAAACCAACAAACCAACAAGCCAACAAACCAACAAACGAACAAACCAACAAACCAACAAACGAACAAACCAACAAGCCAACAACCCAACAAACCAACAAGCCAATAAACGAACGAACCAACAAACAAACAAGCCAGCAAACCAAAAAACCCACAAACCTACAAACCACTAAACCAACAAACCAACAAACCAACAAACCAACAAACCAACAAACCAACAAACCAAGAAACCAACAAAATAACAAACCAACAAACCAACAAACCAACAAACCAACAAACCAACAAACCAACAAACCAACAAACCAACAAGCCAGCAAACCAAAAAACCCACAAACCTACAAACCAACAAACCAACAAACCAACAAACCAACAAAGTAACAAACGAACAAACCAACAAACCAACAAACCAACAAACCAACAAGCCAGCAAACCAAAAAACCCACAAACCTACAAACCACTAAACCAACAAACCAACAAACCAACAAACCAACAAACCAACAAACCAACAAACCAAGAAACCAACAAAATAACAAACCAACAAACCAACAAACCAACAAACCAACAAACCAACAAACCAACAAACCAACAAACCAACAAACCAACAAACCAAGAAACCAACAAAATAACAAACCAACAAGCCAACAAACCAACAAGCCAACAAACAAATAAACCACCAAACCAACAAACCAACAAACAAATAAACCAACAAAGCAACAAGCCAACAAACCAACAAACCAACAAGCCAACAAACCAACAAACCAACAAACCAACAAACCAACAAACCAACAAACCAACAAGCCAACAAACCAACAAACGAACAAACCAACAAACCAACAAACGAACAAACCAACAAGCCAACAACCCAACAAACCAACAAGCCAATAAACGAACGAACCAACAAACAAACAAGCCAGCAAACCAAAAAACCCACAAACCTACAAACCACTAAACCAACAAACCAACAAACCAACAAACCAACAAACCAACAAACCAACAAACCAAGAAACCAACAAAATAACAAACCAACAAACCAACAAACCAACAAACCAACAAACCAACAAACCAACAAACCAACAAACCAACAAGCCAGCAAACCAAAAAACCCACAAACCTACAAACCAACAAACCAACAAACCAACAAACCAACAAAGTAACAAACGAACAAACCAACAAACCAACAAACCAACAAACCAACAAGCCAGCAAACCAAAAAACCCACAAACCTACAAACCACTAAACCAACAAACCAACAAACCAACAAACCAACAAACCAACAAACCAACAAACCAAGAAACCAACAAAATAACAAACCAACAAACCAACAAACCAACAAACCAACAAACCAACAAACCAACAAACCAACAAACCAACAAACCAACAAACCAACAAACGAACAAACAAACAAACCAACAAACCAACAAACCCACAAGCCAACAAACCAACAAACCAAGAAACCAACAAACGAAAAAACCAACAAGCCAACAAGCCAACAGACCAACAATTTAACAAACCAGCCAACCAAAAAACCAACAAACTTACAAACTAACAAACCAACTAACCAACAAACCAACAAACCAACAAACCAACAAGTCAACAAGCCAATAAACCAACAAACCAACACGCAAATAAACCAACAAACCGACAAACCAACAAACCAACAAACCAACAAGCCAACAAACGGAAAAACAAACAAACCAACAGACAACAAACCAACAAACAAACAAACCAACAAACGAACAAGCTAACAAACTAACAAACCAACAAACCAACAAACCAACAAACCAACAAACCAACAAACGAACAAACCAACAAGCAAACAAACCAACAAAGCAACAAACCAACAAACCAAAAAACGAACAAACAAACAAACCAACAAACCAACAAACCAACAAACCCACAAGCCAACAAACCAACAAACCAAGAAACCAACAAACGAACAAACCAACAAGCCAACAAACCAAAAAACCAACAAACCAACAAACCAAGTAATCAACAAACCAACAAACGAACAAACCAACAAACCAACAAGCCAACAAGCCAACAGACCAACAATTCAACAAACCAGCCAACCAACAAGCCAACAAACCAACAAACCAACACGCAAATAAACCAACAAACCAACAAACCAACAAACCAACAAGCCAACAAACGAAAAAACCTATAATATAACAAACAACAAACCAACAAACGAACAAACCAACAAACGAATAAGCTAACAAACTAACAAACTAACAAACCAACAAACCAACAAGCCAACGAACCAACAAACCAACAAACCAATAAGCCAACAAACCAAAAAACCAACAAACCTACAAACCAATTAACCAACAAACCAACAAACCAACAAACAAGTAAACCAAGAAACCACCAAACCAAGAAACCAACAAACGAACAAACCAACAAACCAACAAACCAACAAACCAACAAACCAACAAACCAAGTAACCAACAAACTAACAAACCAACAAACCAACAAACCAAGAAACTAACAACCCAACAAGCCAACAAACCAAAAAACCAACAAAACAAAAAACCAAGTAACCAACAAACCAACAAACCAACAAACCAACAAACCAACAAACAAATAAACCAACAAACCAACAAACCAACAAACCAACAAACCAACAAACCAACAAACCAACAAACCAACGAACGAACAAACAAACAAACCAACAAACAAACAAACCATTAAACCAACAAACCAACAAACCAACAAACGAACAAACCAACAAACCAACAAACCAAAAAGCCAACAAACGAACCAACCAACCAACAAACAAAACAACAAACCAACAAGCCAACAAACCAACAAACCAACAAACCAAGTAACCAACAAGCCAACAAACCAACTAGCCAACAAACAAATAAACCACCAAACCAACAAACCATCAAACAAATAAACCAACAAACCAACAAGCCAACAAACCAACAAACCAATAAGCCAAAAAACCAACAAACCAACAAACCAACAAACCAACAAACCAACAAGCCAACAAACCAACAAACGAACAAACGAACAAACCAATAAACCAACAAACGAACAAACCAACAAGCCAACAAGCCAACAAACCAACAATCCAACAAACGAACGAACCAACAAACAAACCAACCAACAAACCAACAAACCAACAAACCAACAAACCAACAAAGGAACAAACGAACAAACAAACAAACCAACAAACCAACAAACCAAGAAGCCAACAAACCAACAAGCCAACAAACCAACAAACCAACAAGCCAACAAACGAACAAACCAACAAGCCAACAAGCCAACAAACCAACAAGCCCACAAGCCAACAAACCAACAAACGAACAAGCCAACAAGCCAACAAACCAAAAAACCAACAAACCAAAAAACCAACAAACCAACAAACCAACAAACCAACAAACCAACAAACCAAGTAACCAAAAAACCAACAAACCAACAAACCAACAAACCAACAAGCCAACAAGCCAACAAACCAACAAACCAACAAGCTAACAAACTAACAAACCAACAAACCAACAAACCAAAAAACCAAAAAGCCAACAAACCAACAAACTAACAAACCAACAAACCAACAATCCAACAAACCAACAAACGAACAAACCAACAAACCAACAAATCAACAAACCAAGTAACCAACAAACCAACAAACCAACAAACCAACAAACGAACAAACCAACAAACCAACAAGCCAACAAACCAAGTAACCAACAAACTAACAAACAAACAAACCAAGAAACCAACAAACCAACATGGCAACAAACCAAAAAACCAACAAACCAACACACCAAGTAACCAACAAACCAACAAACCAACAAACCAACAAACCAACAAACCAACAAACCAACAAACCAACAAACCAACAAAACCAACAAACCAACAAACAAATAAACCAACAAACCAACAAACCAACAAACCAACAAATGAACAAACAAACAAACCAACAAACCAACAAACGAACAAACCAACAAGCCAACAAACCAACAAGCCAATAAACGAACGAACCAACAAACAAACAAACCAACAAACCAACAAGCCAACTAACCAACAAACCAACAAACCAACAAACGAACAAACAAACAAACCAACAAACAAACAAGCCAACAAACCAAGAAACCAACAAGCCAACAAACCAACAAACCAACAAGCCAACAAACGAACAAACCAATAAGCCAACAAGCCAACAACCCAACAAGCCCACAAGCCAACAAACCAACAAACCAACAAGCCAACAATCCAACAAACCAAAAAACCAGCAAACCAACAAACCAACAAACCAACAAACCAACAAACCAACAAACCAACAAACCAACAAACCAATAAGCCAACAAACCAACAAACCAACAAACCAACAAGCCAACAATCCAACAAACCAACAAGCCAACAAACTAACAAACCAACAAACAAACAAGCCAACAAACCAACAAACGAACAAACAAACAAACAAACAAACCAACAAACCAACAAGCCAACAAACCAAAAAACCAACAAACCAACAGACCAACAAACGTACAAACCAACAAGCCAACGAACCAACAAACCAACAAACAAATAAGCCAACAAACCAAAAAACCAACAAACCAACAAACCAAGTAACCAGCAAACCAACAAACCAACAAACAAGTAAACCAAGAAACCAACAAACCAAAAACCAACAAACCAACAAACCAACAAACCAACAAACCAACAAACCAACAAGCCAACAAACCAAAAAACCAACAAACCAACAAACCAACAAACCAACAAACCAACAAACCAACAAACCAACAAACCAACAAACCAACAAACCAACAAACCAATAAACCAACAAACCAAAAAACCAACACACCAACCAGCCAACAAACCAACAAACCCACAAACCAACAAACCAACAAGCCAACAAGCCAACAACCCAACAAACCAACAAACCAAGTAACCAACAAACCAACAAACCAACAAACCAAGAAACTAACAACCCAACAAGCCAACAAACCAAAAAACCAACAAACCAACAAACCAAGTAACCAACAAACCAACAAACCAACAAACCAACAAACCAACAAACAAATAAACCAACAAACCAACAAACCAACAAACCAACAAACCAACAAACGATCAAACAAACAAACCAACAAACAAACAAACCATTAAACCAACAAACCAACAAACCAACAAACGAACAAACCAACAAACCAACAAGCCAACAAACGAAGAAACCAACAAACAAAAAAAACAACAAACCAACAAGCCAACAAACCAACAAACCAACAAACCAAGTAACCAACAAGCCAACAAACCAACAAGCCAACAAACAAATAAACCACCAAACCAACAAACCATCAAATAAATAAACCAACAAACCAACAAGCCAACAAACCAACAAACCAATAAGCCAACAAACCAACAAACCAACAAACCAACAAACCAACAAACCAACAAACCAACAAGCCAACAAACCAACAAACGAACAAACTAACAAACCAACAAACGAACAAACCAACAAGCCAACAAGCCAACAAACCAAGAAGCCAACAAACCAATAAGCCAACAAACCAACAAACCAACAAGCCAATAAACGAACAAACCAACAAGCCAACAAACCAACAAACGAACAAGCCAACAAGCCAACAAACCAAAAAACCAAAAAACCAACAAACCAACAAACCAACAAACCAACAAACCAACAAACCAAGTAACCAAGAAACCAACAAACCAACACGCCAACAAGCCAACAAACCAACAAACCAACAAGCTAACAAACTAACAAACCAACAAACCAACAAACCAAAAAACCAAAAAGCCAACAAACCAACAAACTAACAAACCAACAAACCAACAATCCAACAAACCAACAAACGAACAAACCAACAAACCAACAAACCAACAAATCAACAAACCAAGTAACCAACAAACCAACAAACCAACAAACCAACAAACGAACAAACCAACAAACCAACAAACCAACAAACGAAAAACCAACAAACCAAAAAACCAACAAACCAACAAACGAACAAACCAACAAACGAACAAACCAACAAACCAACAAACCTACAAACCAACAAGCCAACAAACCAACAAGCCAACAGACGAACAAACCAACAAACCAACAAACAAACAAACCAACAAACCAACAAACCAACAAACAATCAAACCAACAAACCAACAAACCAACAAACCAACAAACCAACAAGCCAACAAGCCAACAAACGAACAAACCAAGAAGCCAACAAGCCAACAAACCAAAAAGCCAACAAACCAACATGCCAGCAAACGAACAAACCAACAAACAAACAAACCAACAAACCAACAACCCAACAAGCAAATAAACCAACAAACCAACAAATGAGCAAACCAACAAACCAACAAACCAACAAACCAACAAACCAACAAGTCAACAAGCCAACAAACCAACAAACGAACAAACCAACAAGCCAACAAACCAAAAAACCAAGTTAACAACAAACCAACAAACAAGCAAACCAACAAACCTACAAGCCAACAAGCCAACAAACCAACAAGCCAACAAACCAACAAACCAACAAACCAACAAACCAACAAACGAACAAACAAACAAACCAACAAACCAACAAACCAACAAACCGACAAACCAACAAGGCAACAAGCCCACAAACCAACAAACCAAAAAACAAATAAACCAACAAACCAACAAACCACAAACCAACAAACCAACAAACCAACAAGCCAACAAACGAAAAACCAACAAACCAAAAAACCAACAAACCAACAAACGAACAAACCAACAAACGAACAAACCAAGAAACCAACAAACCTACAAACCAACAAGCCAACAAACCAACAAGCCAACAAACAAACAAACCAACAAAACAACAAACCAACAAACCAACAAACCAACAAACCAACAAACCAACAAGCCAACAAGCCAACAAACCTACAAGCCAACAAGCCAACAAACCAACAAGCCAACAAACCAACAAACCAACAAACCAACAAACCAACAAACGAACAAACAAACAAACCAACAAACCAACAAACCAACAAACCGACAAACCAACAAGCCAACAAGCCAACAAACGAACAAACCAACAAGCCAACAAGCCAACAAACCAACAAGCCAACAAACCAACAAGCCAACAAACGAACAAACCAACAAACAAACAAACCAACAAACCAACAAACCAACAAACAAATAAACCAACAAACCAACAAACCAACAAGCCAACAAGCCAACAAACGAACAAACCAACAAACCAACAAACCAACAAACCAACAAACCAACAAACCAACAAACCAACAAGCCAACAAACCAACAAACCAACAAGCCAACAAGCCAACAAACCAACAAACCAACAAACCAACAAACCAACTAACCAACAAACCAACAAACCAACAAGCCAACAAGCCAAATAACCAACAAACCAACAAACCAACAAACCAACAAACGAACAAACCAACAAACCAACAAACCAACAAGCCAACAAACGAACAAACCAATAAATAAACAAACCAACAAACCAACAAGCCAACAAACCAACAAACCAACTAACCAAGTAACAAACAAGCCAACAAACCAACAAGCCAACAAACAAATAAACTACAAAACCAACAAACCAACAAACAAATAAACCAACAAACCAACAAGCCAACAAACCAACAAACCAACAGGCCAACAAACCAACAAACCAACAAACGAACAAACCAACAAACCAACAAACCAACAAGCCAACAAACCAACGAACGAACAAACCAACAAACCAACAAACGAACAAACCAACAAGCCAACAAGCCAACAAACCAACAAACCAATAAACGAACGAAGCAACAAACAAACAAACCAACAAACCAACAAGCCAACGAACCAACAAACCACCAAACCAACAAACGAACAAACAAACAAACCAACAAACCAACAAACCAACAAACCAACAAACCAACAAGCCAACAAACCAACAAACCAACAAGCCAACAAGCCAACAAACCAACAAACCAACAAACCAACAAACCAACTAACCAACAAACCAACAAACCAACAAGCCAACAAGCCAAATAACCAACAAACCAACAAACCAACAAACCAACAAACGAACAAACCAACAAACCAACAAACCAACAAGCCAACAAACGAACAAACCAATAAATAAACAAACCAACAAACCAACAAGCCAACAAACCAACAAACCAACTAACCAAGTAACAAACAAGCCAACAAACCAACAAGCCAACAAACAAATAAACTACAAAACCAACAAACCAACAAACAAATAAACCAACAAACCAACAAGCCAACAAACCAACAAACCAACAGGCCAACAAACCAACAAACCAACAAACCAACAAACCAACAAACCAACAAACCAACAAGCCAACAAACCAACGAACGAACAAACCAACAAACCAACAAACGAACAAACCAACAAGCCAACAAGCCAACAAACCAACAAACCAATAAACGAACGAAGCAACAAACAAACAAACCAACAAACCAACAAGCCAACGAACCAACAAACCACCAAACCAACAAACGAACAAACAAACAAACCAACAAACCAACAAGCCAACAAACCAAGAAGCCAACAAACCAACAAGCCAACAAACCAACAAACCAACAAGCCAACAAACGAACAAACCAACAAGCCAACAAGCCAACAACCCAACAAGCCCACAAGCCAACAAACCAATAAACCAACAAGCCAACAAGCCAACAAACCAAAAAACCAACAAACCAACAAACCAACAAACCAACAAATCAACAAACCAACAAACCAACAAACCAACAAACCAACAAACCAACAAACCAATAAGCCAACAAACCAACAAACTAACAAACCAACAAGCCAACAATCCAACAAACCAACAAGCCAACAAACGAACAAACCAACAAACAAACAAGCCAACAAACCAACAAACGAACAAACAAACAAACCAACAAACCAACAAACCAACAAGCCAACAAACCAAAAAACCAACAAGCCAACAAACCAACAAACCAACAGACCAACAAACGTACAAACCAACAAGCCAACGAACCAACAAACCAACAAACGAATAAGCCAACAAACCAAAAAACCAACAAACCAAGTAACCAACAAACCAACAAACCAACAAACAAGTAAACCAAGAAACCAACAAACCAAAAACCAACAAACCAACAAACCAACAAACCAACAAACCAACAAACCAACAAGCCAACAAACCAAAAAACCAACAAACCAACAAACCAACAAACCAACAAACCAACAAACCAACAAACCAACAAACCAACAAACCAATAAACCAACAAACCAAGAAACCAAAAACCAACAAACCAACCAGCCAACAAACCAACAAATCCACAAACCAACAAACCAACAAGCCAACAAGCCAACAACCCAACAAACCAACGAACCAACAAACCAACAAACCAACAAACGAACAAACAAACAAACAAACAAACCAACAAACCAACAAACCAACAAAATTACAAACGAACAAACCAACAAACCAACAAACCAACAAACCAACAAGCCAGCAAACGAACAAACCAACTAGCCAACAAACCAAAAAACCCACAAACCAACAAACTACTAAACCAACAAACCAACAAACCAACAAACCAACAACCCAACAAACCAACAAACCAACAAGCCAAGAAACCAACAAAATAACAAACCAACAAACCAACAAACCAACAAACCAACAAACCAAGAAACCAACAAACCAACAAACCAACAAACCAACAAACCAACAAACCAACAAACCAACAAACCAACAAACCAACAAACCAACAAACGAACAAACAAACAAACCAACAAACCAACAAACCAACAAAGCCACTAGCCAACAAACCAACAAACCAAGAAACCAACAAACGAACAAACGAACAAACCAACAAGCAAACAAACCAACAAACCAACAAACCAACAAACCAACAAACCAACAAACGAACAAACAAACAAACCAACAAACCAACAAACCAACAAACCCACAAGCCAACAAACCAACAAACCAAGAAACCAACAAACAAACAAACCAACAAGCCAACAAACCAAAAAACCAACAAACCAACAAGCCAAGTAATCAACAAACCAACTAACCAACAAACCAACAAACCAACAAACCAACAAACCAACAAACCAACAAGCCAACAAACCAACAAACCAACACGCAAATAAACCAACAAACCAACAAACCAACAAACCAAGAAACCAACAAGCCAACAAACGAAAAAACCAACAAACCAACAAACAACAAACCAACAAACGAACAAACCAACAAACGAACAAGCTAACAAACTAACAAACCAACAAACCAACAAATTAACAAGCCAACAAACCAACAAGCCAACAAGCCAGCAAACCAACAAGCCAACAAACGAACAAAAAAACAAACCAACAAACCAGCAAACCAACAAGCCAACAAACCCAAAAACCAACAAACCACAAACCAAGTAACCAATAAACCAACAAACCAACAATCCAACAAACAAGTAAACCAACAAACCAACAAACCAACAAACAACAAACCAACAAGCCAACAAACAAATAAACCACCAAACCAACAAACCAACAAACAAATAAACCAACAAAACAACAAGCCAACAAACCAACAAACCAACAAGCCAACAAACCAACAAACCAACAAACCAACAAATCAACAAACCAACAAACCAACAAGCCAACAAACAAACAAACGAACACACCAACAAACCAACAAACGAACAAACCAACAAGCCAACAAGCCAACAAACCAACAAGCCAACAAGCCAACAAACCAAAAAACCAACAAACCAACAAACCAACAAACCAACAAACCAACAAACCAACAAACCAACAAACCAATAAGCCACAAACCAACAAACCAACAAGCCAACAAACCAACAAACCAACAAACCAAGAAGCCAACAAACCAACAAGCCAACAAACCAACAAACCAACAAGCCAACAAACGAACAAACCAACGAGCAAACAAGCGAACAAACCAACAAGCCCACAAGCCAACAAACCAACAAACCAACAAGCCAACAAGCCAACAAACCAAAAAACCAACAAACCAACAAACCAACAAACCAACAAACCAACAAACCAACAAACCAACAAACCAATAAGCCACAAACCAACAAACCAACAAACCAACAATCCAACAAACCAACAAGCCAACAAACGAACAAACCAACAAACAAACAAGCCAACAAACCAACAAACCAACAAACCAACAAACGAACAAACAAACAAACCAACAAACCAACAAACCAACAAGCCAACAAACCAAAAAACCAACAAACCAACAAACCAACAAACCAACAGACCAACAAACCAACAAACCAACAAGCCAACAAACCAACAAACAAGTAAACCAAGAAACCAAGAAACCAACAAACCAACAAACCAACAAACTAACAAACCAACAAACCAACAAACCAACAAGCCAACAAACCAAAAAACCAACAAACCAACAAACCAACAAACCAACAAACCAACAAACGAAGAAACCAACAAACCAACAAACCAAATAACCAATAAACCAACAAACCAAGAAACCAAAAAACCAACACACCAACAAGCCAACAAACCAACAAACCAACAAACCCACAAACCAACAAACCAACAAACCAACAAGCCAACAAGCCAACAAGCCAATAAACCAACAAACCAACAAACCAGCAAACCAACAAACGAACAAACAAACAATCCAACAATCCAACAAACCAATAAACCAACAAACCAACAAACCAACAAACGAACAAACCGACAAACCAACAAACCAATAAGCCAACAAACGAACAAACCAACAAGCCAACAAACCAAAAAACCCACAAACCAACAAACCACTAAACCAACAAACTAACAAACCAACAAACCAACAAACCAAGAAACCAACAAAATAACAAACCAACATACCAACAAACCAACAAACCAACAAACCAAGAAACCAACAAATCAACAAACCAACAAACCAACAAACCAACAAACCAACAAACCAACAAACCAACAAACCAACAAACCAACAAACCAACAAACCAACAAACCAACAAACCAACAAACCAACAAACCAACAAACAAACAAACAAACAAACCAACAAACCAACAAACCAACAAACCCACAAGCCAACAAACCAACAAACCAAGAAACCAACAAACGAACAAACCAACAAGCCAACAAACCAAAAAACCAACAAACCAACAAACCAAGTAACCAACAAACCAACAAACGAACAAAGCAACAAACCAACAAGCCAACAAGCCAACAAACCAACAATTCAACAAACCAGCCAACCAACAAACCAACAAACCTACAAACGAACAAAACAACAAGCCAACAAGCCAACAAACCAACAAACCAACACGCAAATAAACCAACAAACCAACAAACCAACAAACCAACAAACAAACAAACCAACAAGCCAACAAACGAAAAAACCAACAAAACAACAAACAACAAACCAACAAACGAACAAACCAACAAACGAACAAACCAACAAACGAACAAGCCAACAAACGAACAAACCAACAAACCAACAAACCAACAAACCAACAAGCCAACAAACCAAAAAAACCAACAAACCACAAACCAAGTAACCAACAAACCAACAAACCAACAAACCAACAAACAAGTAAACCAACAAACCAACAAACCAACAAACAACAAACCAACAAACTAACAAGCCAACAAACCAAAAAACCAACAAATCAACAAACTAACAAACCAACAAACCAACAAGCCAACAAACCAACAATTCAACAAACCAGCCAACCAACTAACCAAGAAACCTACAAACGAACAAACCAACAAACCAACAAACCAACAAACCAACAAACCAACAAGCCAACAAGCCAACAAACCAACAAACCAACACGCAAATAAACCAACAAACCAACAAACCAACAAGCCAACAAACGAAAAAACCAACAAACCAACAAACAACTAACCAACAAACGAAAAAACCAACAAACGAACAAACCAACAAACGAACAAGCCAACAAACGAACAAACCAACAAACCAACAAACCAACAAACCAACAAGCCAACAAACCAAAAAACCAACAAAGCACAAACCAAGTAACCAACAAACCAACAAACCAACAAACCAACAAAAAAGTAAACCAACAAACCAACAAACCAACAAACAACAAACCAACAAACTAACAAGCCAACAAACCAAAAAACCAACAAATCAACAAACCAACAAACCAACAAACCAAGAAACAAACAAACCAACAAACCAACAAACCAACAAACCAACAACTCAAGAAACCAACAAACTAACAAACCAAAAAGCCAACAAACCAACAAATCAACAAACCAAAAACCAACAAACCAACAAGCCATTAAGCCAACAAACGAACGAACCAACAAGCCAACAAACCAACAAACCAACAAACCAACAAACCAACAAACCAACAAACCAACAAACCAACAAACCAACAAACCAACAAACCAACAAACCAACAAACCAACAAACCAACAAACCAACAAACCAACAAACCAACAAACCAACAAACCAACAAACCAACAAACCAACAAACCAACAAACCAACAAACCAAGTAACCAACAAACCAACAAACATACAAACGAACAAACAAACAAACGAACAAACCAACAAACCAACAAACCAATAAAGACACAAACCAACAAACCAAGAAACCAAGAAACCAACAAACTAACAAACCAACAAGCCAACAAACCAACAAACCAACAAACCAAAAACCAACAAACCAACAAGCCAACAAGCCAACAAACTAACGAACCAACAAGCCAACAAACCAACAAACCAACAAACCAACAAACCAACAAACCAACAAACCAACAAACAAACAAACCAACAAACCAAAAAACCAACAAACCAACAAACCAACAAACCAACAAACCAAGTAACCAACAAACCAACAAACTAACAAACCAACAAACCAACAAACCAACAAACCAACAAACCAACAAACCAACAAACAAACAAACAAACCAACTAACCAACAAACCAAAAACCAACAAACGAACAAACCAACAAACAAACAAACCAACAAGCGAACAAACAAACAAACGAACAAACCAACAAACCAACAAACCAATAAACCAACAAACCAACAAACGAACAAACCAACAAATCAACAAACTAACAAACCAACAAACCAACAAACCAACAAACCAACAAACCAACAAACCAACAAACCAAGTAACCAACAAACCAACAAGCCAACAAACAAACAAACCAACAAACAAACAAACCAACAAACCAACAAACCAACAAGCCAACAAACAAACAAACCGACAAACCAACAAACGAACAAACCAACAAACCAACAAATCAACAAACCAACAAACCAACAAACCAACAAACCAACAAACCAACAAGCCAACAAGCCAACAACCCAACAAGCCAACAAACAACAAACCAATAAACCAACAACCCAACAAGCCAACAAACAACAAACCAATAAACCAACAAACCAACAAGCCAACAAACCAACAAACCAACAAACCAACAAACCAACAATCCAACAAACCAACAAACGAACAAACCAACAAACCAACAAACCAACAAACAACATAACCAACAAACCAACAAACCAACAAACCAACAAACGAACAAACCAACAAACCAACAAGCCAACAAGCCAACAAGCCAACAAACCAACAAGCCAAAAACGAACAAACGAACAAACCAACAAACCAACAAACCAAGAAACCAACAAACAAACAAACCAACAAACGAACAAACCAACAAACCAACAAACAGACAAACAAACAAACAAACAAACAAACCAACAAACCAACAAACCAACAAACCAACAAACCAACAAACCAAGTAACCAACAAACTAACAAACCAACAAACCAAGAAACCAACAAACCAACAAGCCAACAAACCAAAAAACCAACAAACCAACAAACGAAGTAACCAAGAAACCAACAAACCAACAAACCAACAAACCAACAAACCAACAAGCCAACAAGCCAACAAACCAACAAACCAACAAGCTAACAAACCAACAAACCAACAAACCAACAAGCCAACAAACCAACAAACCAACAAACCAACAAACCAACAAACCAACAAACCAACAAACCAACAAACCAAGTAACCAACAAACCATCAAACCAACAAACCAACAAATGAACAAACTTACAAACCAACAAGCCAACAAGCCAACAAACCAACAAGCCAACAAACGAATAAACGAACAAACCAACAAACCAACAAACCAACAAACCAAGAAACCAACAAACGAACAAACCAATAAACCAACAAACCAACAAACAGGCAAACAAACAAACAAACAAACAAACAAACCAACAAACAAACAAACCAACAAACCAAGTAACCAACAAACTAACAAACCAACAAACCAACAAACCAAGAAACCAACAAACCAACAAGCCAACAAACCAAAAAACCAACAAACCAACAAACCAAGTAACCAACAAACCAACAAACTAACAAACCAACAAACCAACAAACCAACAAACCAACAAACCAACAAACAAATAAACCAAAAAACTAACAAACCAACAAACCAACAAACCAACAAACCCACATACCAACAAACGAACAAACAAACAAACCAACAAACCAACAAACTAACAAACCCACAAACCAACAAACCAACAAACCAACAAACCAAGAAACCAACAAACGAACAAACCAACAAACCAACAAACCAACAAACCAACAAACCAACAAACCAAGTAACCAACAAACTAACAAACCGACAAACCAAGAAACCAACAATTCAACAAGCCAACAAACCAAAAAACCAACAAACCAACAAACCAAGTAACCAACAAACCAACAAACCAACAAACCAACAAACCAACAAACCAACATACCAACAAACCAACAAACTAACAAACGAACAAACAAACAAACAAACAAACCAACAAACTAACAAACCCACAAACCAACAAACCAACAAACCAACAAACCAACAAACCAACAAACGAACAAACCAACAAACCAACAAACCAACAAACCAATAAACCAACAAACCAACAAACGAAATAACCAACAAACCAACATACCAACAAACCAACAAACCAACAAACCAACAAACCAACAAACCAACAAACCAACAAACCAACAAACCAACAAATCAACAAACCAGCAAACGAACAAACCAACAAACTAACAAACCAACAAACCAACAAAACAACAAACGAACAAACCAACAACAAACAAACCAACAAACGAACAAACCAACAAACGAACAAACCAACAAACCAACAAACCAACAAACCAACAAACCAACAAACCAACAAACCAACAAACGAACAAACCAACAAACCAACAAGCCAATAAGCCAACAAACCAACAAGCCAACAAACGAACATACCAACAAACCAACAAACCAAGCAACAAACAAACCGAGTAACCAACAATCCAACAAACCAACAAGCCAACAAAAGAACAAACCAACAAACAAACAAGCCAACAAACCAACAAACCAACAAACGAACAAACAAACAAACGAACAAACAAACAAACCAACAAACCAACAAACCAACAAACCAATAAGCCAACAAACCAAAAAACCAACAAACCAACAAACCAAGTAACCAACAAACCAACAAACCAACAAACAAGTAAACCAAGAAACCAACAAACCAACAAACCAACAAACCAACAAACCAACAAACCAACAAACCAACAAACCAACAAACCAACAAGCCAACAAACCAAAAAACCAACAAACCAACAAACCAACAAACCAACAAACCAACAAACCAACAAACAAACAAACCAAGAAACCAAGAAACCAAGAAACCAACAAACCAACAAACCAACAAACCAAGAAACCTACAAACGAACAAACGAACAAACGAACAAACAAACAAACAAACCAACAAACCAACAAACCAACAAACCAACAAACCAACAAACGAACAAACCAACAAACCAACAAACCAACAAACCAACAAACCAACAAACCAACAAGCCAACAAGCCAACAAACCAACAAACAAATAAACCAACAAACCAACAAACCAACAAACCAACAAACCAACAAACCAACAAACCAACAAGCCAACAAACGAAAAACCAACAAACCAACAAACCAACAAACCAACAAACCAACAAACCAACAAACGAACAAACCAACAAACGAAGAAACCAACAAACAAACAAACCAACAAACCAACAAACGAACAAACCAACAAACCAACAAGCCAACAAGCCAACAAGCCAACAAACCAACAAGCCAACAAACGAACAAAGCAACAAACCAACAACCAAACAAACAAACAAACAAACCAACAAACCAACAAACAAACAAACCAACAAACCAACAAACCAACAAACCAACATGCCAACAAACCAACAAACCAACAAGCCAACAAGCCAACAAACTAAGAAACCAACAAGCAAACAAGCCAACAAACCAACAAGCCAACAAACCAACAAACCAACAAACAAATAAACCAACAAACCAACAAACGAGCAAACCAACAAACCAACAAACCAACAAACCAACAAACCAACTAACCAACAAGCCAACAAGCCAACAAACGAACAAACCAAGAAACGAACAAACGGACAAACCAACAAACGAACAAACCAACAAACAAACAAACCAACAAACCAACAAACCAACAAGCCAACAAACCAACAAACTAATAAGCCAAGAAACCAACAAACCAACAATCCAATAAACCAACAAACCAACAAACCAACAAGCCAACAAACCAACAAACCAACAAGCCAACAAGCCAACAAACCAACAAACCAACAAAGCAACAAACCAACAAACCAACAAACCAACAAGCCAAATATCCAACAAACCAACAAACCAACAAACCAACAAACCAACAAACCAACAAACCAACAAACCAACAAACCAACAAACCAACAAGCCAAGAAACTAACAAACCAACAAACAAACAAACCAACAAACCAACAAGCCAACCAACCAACAAACCAACAAACCAAGTAACCAACGAGCCAACAAACCAACAAGCCAACAAACAAATAAACCACCAAACCAACAAACCACCAAACAAATAAACCAACAAACCAACAAACCAACAAGCCAACAAACCAACAAACCAACAAGCCAACAAACCAACAAACCAACAAACCAACAAACCAACAAACCAACAAACCAACAAGCCAACAAACCAACAAACGAACAAACCAACAAACCAACAAATAAACAAACCAACAAGCCTACAAGCCAACAAACCAACAAGCCAACAAACGATCGAACCAACAAACCAACAAACCATCAAACCAAAAAACCAACAAACAAAGAAACAAACAAACCAACAAACCAACAAACCAACAAACCAACAAGCCAACAAAACAACAAACCAACAAACCAACAAACCAACAAACCATCAAACCAAAAAACAAACAAACGAACAAACCAACAACAAACAAACCAACAAACGAACAAACCAACAAACGAACAAACCAACAAACCAACAAACAAACAAACCCACAAACCAACAAAACAACAAACGAACAAACCAACAACAAACAAACCAACAAACGAACAAACCAACAAACGAACAAACCAACAAACCAACAAACCAACAAACGAACAAACGAACAAACCAACAAACCAACAAGTAAACAAGCCAACAAACCAACAAGCCAACAAACGAACAAACCAACAAACCAAGCAACAAACAAACCGAGTAACCAACAAACCATTAAGCCAACAAACCAATAAACCAACAAACCAACAAACCAATAAACCAGCAAACCAACAAACCAACAAACGAACAAACCAACAAACCAACAAACCAACAATCCAACAAACCAACAAGCCAACAAAAGAACAAACCAACAAACAAACAAGCCAACAAACCAACAAACCAACAAACCAACAAACGAACAAACAAACAAACCAACAAACCGACAAACCAACAAGCCAACAAACCAAAAAACCAACAAACCAACAAACCAACAAACCAACAAACGAACAAACCAACAAACCAACAAACCAACAAACCAACAAACCAACAAACCAACAAACGAACAAACCAACAAACCAACAAGCCAACAATCCAACAAACCAACAAGCCAACAAAAGAAGAAACCAACAAACAAACAAGCCAACAAACCAACAAACCAACAAACGAACAAACAAACAAACGAACAAACAAACAAACCAACAAACCGACAAACCAACAAGCCAACAAACCAAAAAACCAACAAACCAACAAACCAACAAACCAACAAACCAACAAACCAACAAACCAACAAGCCAACGAACCAACAAACCAACAAACCAATAAGCCAACAAACCAAAAAACCAACAAACCAACAAACCAAGTAACCAACAAACCAACAAACCAACAAACAAGTAAACCAAGAAACCAACAAACCAACAAACCAACAAGCCAACAAACCAACAAACCAACAAGCCAACAAACCAAAAAACCAACAAACCAACAAACCAACAAACCAACAAACAAACAAACCAAGAAACCAAGAAACCAAGAAACCAACAAACCAACAAACCAACAAACCAAGAAACCTACAAACGAACAAACGAACAAACGAACAAACAAACAAACAAACCAACAAACCAACAAACCAACAAAACAACAAACGAACATACCAACAAACCAACAAACCAACAAACCAACAAACCAACAAACCAACAAACCAACAAGCTAACAAGCCAACAAGCCAACAAACCAACAAACCAACAAGCCAACAAACGAAAAACCAACAAACCAATAAACCAACAAACCAACAAACCAACAAACCAACAAACGAACAAACCAACAAACGAACAAACCAACAAACGAAGAAACCAACAAACCAACAAGCCAACAAGCCAACAAGCCAACAAACCAACAAGCCAACAAACGAACAAAGCAACAAACCAACAACCAAACAAACAAACAAACCAACAAACCAACAAACAAACAAACCAACAAACCAACAAACCAACAAACCAACATGCCAACAAACCAACAAACCAACAAGCCAACAAGCCAACAAACTAACAAACCAACAAGCAAACAAGCCAACAAACCAACAAGCCAACAAACCAACAAACCAACAAACAAATAAACCAACAAACCAACAAAGGAGCAAACCAACAAACCAACAAACCAACAAACCAACAAACCAACAAGCCAACAAGCCAACAAACGAACAAACCTACAAACGAACAAACGGACAAACCAACAAACGAAAAAACCAACAAACAAACAAACCAACAAACCAACAAACCAACAAGCCAACCAACCAACAAACTAATAAGCCAAGAAACCAACAAACTAACAATCCAACAAACCAACAAACCAACAAACCAACATGCCAACAAACCAACAAACCAACAAGCCAACAAGCCAACAAACCAACAAACCAACAAAGCAACAAACCAACAAACCAACAAACCAACAAACCAACAAGCCAAATAACCAACAAACCAACAAACCAACAAACCAACAAACCAACAAACCAACAAACCAACAAGCCAAGAAACGAACAAACCAACAAACAAACAAACCAACAAACCAACAAGCCAACAAACCAACAAACCAACAAACCAAGTAACCAACGAGCCAACAAACCAACAAGCCAACAAACAAATAAACCACCAAACCAACAAACCAACAAACAAATAAACCAACTAACCAACAAACCAACAAGCCAACAAACCAACAAACCAACAAGCCAACAAACCAACAAACCAACAAACCAACAAACCAACAAACCAACAAACCAACAAACCAACAAGCCAACAAACCAACAAACGAACAAACCAACAAACCAACAAATGAACAAACCAACAAGCCTACAAGCCAACAAACCAACAAGCCAACAAACGATCGAACCAACTAACAAACAAATCAACAAACCAACTAGCCAACAAACCAACAAACCAACAAACCAACAATTGAACAAACAAACAAACCAACAAACCAACAAACCAACAAGCCAACAAACCAACAAAACAACAAGCCAACAAACGAACAAACCAACAAGCCAACAAACCAACAAGCTCACAAGCCAACAAACCAACAAACCAACAAGCCAACAAGCCAACAAACCAAAAAACCAACAAACCCACAAACCAACAAACCAACAAAACAACAAACCAACAAACCAATAAGCCAACAAACCAACAAACCAACAAACCAACAAACCAACAAACCAACAAGCCAACAAACCAACAAACCAAAAAGCCAACAAAACAACAAACCAACAAACCAACAAACCATCAAACCAAAAAACCAACAAACAAAGAAACAAACAAACCAACAAACCAACAAACCAACAAACCAACAAGCCAACAAAACAACAAACCAACAAACCAACAAACCATCAAACCAAAAAACAAACAAACGAACAAACCAACAACAAACAAACCAACAAACGAACAAACCAACAAACGAACAAACCAACAAACCAACAAACAAACAAACCCACAAACCAACAAAACAACAAACGAACAAACCAACAACAAACAAACCAACAAACGAACAAACCAACAAACGAACAAACCAACAAACCAACAAACCAACAAACGAACAAACGAACAAACCAACAAACCAACAAGCCAACAAGCCAACAAACCAACAAGCCAACAAACGAACAAACCAACAAACCAAGCAACAAACAAACCGAGTAACCAACAAACCAACAAACCATTAAGCCAACAAACCAACAAACCAACAAACCAACAAACCAATAAACCAGCAAACCAACAAACCAACAAACGAACAAACCAACAAACCAACAAGCCAACAATCCAACAAACCAACAAGCCAACAAAAGAATAAACCAACAAACAAACAAGCCAACAAACCAACAAACCAACAAACCAACAAACGAACAAACAAACAAACCAACAAACCTACAAACCAACAAGCCAACAAACCAAAAAACCAACAAACCAACAAACCAACAAACCAACAAACGTACAAACCAACAAACCAACAAACCAACAAACCAACAAACCAACAAACAAACAAACCAACAAACCAACAAACAAACAAACCAACAAACGAACAAACGAACAAACGAACAAACGAACAAACGAACAAACGAAAAAACCAACAAACCAACAAACCAACAAACCAACAAACCGACAAACCAAAAAACAAAGAAACCAACAAACGAACAAACCAACAAACCAACAAACCAAGAAACCAACAAACCAACAAACAAAGAAACCAACAAACCAACAAACCAACAAACCAACAAACCAACAAACCAACAAACCAACAAACCAACAAACCAACAAACCAACAAACCAACAAACCAACAAACGAACAAACCAACAAACAAACAAACCAAAAAAACCAACAAACAAAGAAACAAACAAACCAACAAACCAACAAACCAACAAACCAAAAAACCAAGAAACCAAGAAACCAAGAAACCAACAAACCAACAAGCCAACAAACCAACAAACCAACAAACCAACAAACCAACAAACCAACAAACCAACAAACCAAAAACCAACAAACAAACAAACAAACAAACCAACATACCAACAAACCAACAAACCAAGAAACCAACAAACCAACAAACGGAAAACCCAACAAACCAACAAACCAACACACAAACAAACCCACAAACCAACAAACCAACAAACAAATAAACGAACAAGCCAACAACCAAAAATGCAACAAACGAACAAACCAACAAACGAACAAACCAACAAACCAACAAACCAACAAACCAACAAACCAACAAACGAACAAACCAACAAATCAACAAACCAACAAACCAACAAACCAACAAGCCAACAAGCCAACAAACCAACAAACCAACAAACGAACAAACCAACAAACCAAGAAACCAACAAGCCAACAAACCAACAAACGAACAAAACAACAAACTAACAAACCAACAAACTAACAAACCAACAAACCAACAAACCAACAAACAAACAAACCAACAAACCAACAAACCAACAAGCCAACAAGCCAACAAACGAACAAACCAACAAACCAACAAACGAACAAACCAACAAACCAACAAATCAACAAACCAACAAACCAACAAACCAACAAGCCAACAAGCCAACAAACCAACAAACCAACAAACGAACAAACCAACAAACCAACAAAACAAAAAGCCAACAAACCAACAAACGAACAAAACAACAAACCAACAAACCAACAAACTAACAAACCAACAAACCAATAACCCAACAAGCCAACAAGCCAACAAACCAACACGCCAACAAACGAACAAACCAACAAACCAACCGACAAACAAGCCAAGTAACCAACAAACCAATAAGCCAACAAACGAACAAACCAACAAACCAACAAACCAACAAACCAACAAACCAATAAACCAACAAACCAACAAACCAACAAACCAACAAACCAACAAACCAAAAAACCAACAAACCAACAAACCAACAAACCAACAAACCAACAAACCAACAAACCAACAAACCAACAAACCAACAAACCAACAAACCAACAAGTCAACAAACCAACAAACCAACAAACCAACAAACCAACAAGCCAACAAACCAACAAACCAAAAAGCCAACAAAACAACAAACCAACAAACCAACAAACCATCAAACCAAAAAACCAACAAACAAAGAAACAAACAAACCAACAAACCAACAAACCAACAAACCAACAAGCCAACAAAACAACAAACCAACAAACCAACAAACCATCAAACCAAAAAACAAACAAACGAACAAACCAACAACAAACAAACCAACAAACGAACAAACCAACAAACGAACAAACCAACAAACCAACAAACAAACAAACCCACAAACCAACAAAACAACAAACGAACAAACCAACAACAAACAAACCAACAAACGAACAAACCAACAAACGAACAAACCAACAAACCAACAAACCAACAAACGAACAAACGAACAAACCAACAAACCAACAAGCCAACAAGCCAACAAACCAACAAGCCAACAAACGAACAAACCAACAAACCAAGCAACAAACAAACCGAGTAACCAACAAACCAACAAACCATTAAGCCAACAAACCAACAAACCAACAAACCAACAAACCAATAAACCAGCAAACCAACAAACCAACAAACGAACAAACCAACAAACCAACAAGCCAACAATCCAACAAACCAACAAGCCAACAAAAGAATAAACCAACAAACAAACAAGCCAACAAACCAACAAACCAACAAACCAACAAACGAACAAACAAACAAACCAACAAACCTACAAACCAACAAGCCAACAAACCAAAAAACCAACAAACCAACAAACCAACAAACCAACAAACGTACAAACCAACAAACCAACAAACCAACAAACCAACAAACCAACAAACAAACAAACCAACAAACCAACAAACAAACAAACCAACAAACGAACAAACGAACAAACGAACAAACGAACAAACGAACAAACGAAAAAACCAACAAACCAACAAACCAACAAACCAACAAACCGACAAACCAAAAAACAAAGAAACCAACAAACGAACAAACCAACAAACCAACAAACCAAGAAACCAACAAACCAACAAACAAAGAAACCAACAAACCAACAAACCAACAAACCAACAAACCAACAAACCAACAAACCAACAAACCAACAAACCAACAAACCAACAAACCAACAAACCAACAAACGAACAAACCAACAAACAAACAAACCAAAAAAACCAACAAACAAAGAAACAAACAAACCAACAAACCAACAAACCAACAAACCAAAAAACCAAGAAACCAAGAAACCAACAAACCAACAAACCAACAAGCCAACAAACCAACAAACCAACAAACCAACAAACCAACAAACCAACAAACCAACAAACCAAAAACCAACAAACAAACAAACAAACAAACCAACATACCAACAAACCAACAAACCAAGAAACCAACAAACCAACAAACGGAAAACCCAACAAACCAACAAACCAACACACAAACAAACCCACAAACCAACAAACCAACAAACAAATAAACGAACAAGCCAACAACCAAAAATGCAACAAACGAACAAACCAACAAACGAACAAACCAACAAACCAACAAACCAACAAACCAACAAACCAACAAACGAACAAACCAACAAATCAACAAACCAACAAACCAACAAACCAACAAGCCAACAAGCCAACAAACCAACAAACCAACAAACGAACAAACCAACAAACCAAGAAACCAACAAGCCAACAAACCAACAAACGAACAAAACAACAAACTAACAAACCAACAAACTAACAAACCAACAAACCAACAAACCAACAAACAAACAAACCAACAAACCAACAAACCAACAAGCCAACAAGCCAACAAACGAACAAACCAACAAACCAACAAACGAACAAACCAACAAACCAACAAATCAACAAACCAACAAACCAACAAACCAACAAGCCAACAAGCCAACAAACCAACAAACCAACAAACGAACAAACCAACAAACCAACAAAACAAAAAGCCAACAAACCAACAAACGAACAAAACAACAAACCAACAAACCAACAAACTAACAAACCAACAAACCAATAACCCAACAAGCCAACAAGCCAACAAACCAACACGCCAACAAACGAACAAACCAACAAACCAACCGACAAACAAGCCAAGTAACCAACAAACCAATAAGCCAACAAACGAACAAACCAACAAACCAACAAACCAACAAACCAACAAACCAATAAACCAACAAACCAACAAACCAACAAACCAACAAACCAACAAACCAAAAAACCAACAAACCAACAAACCAACAAACCAACAAACCAACAAACCAACAAACCAACAAACCAACAAACCAACAAACCAACAAACCAACAAGTCAACAAACCAACAAACCAACAAACCAACAAACAAACATACCAACAAACGAACAAACCAACAAACGAACAAACCAACAAACCAACAAACCAACAAACGAACAAACCAACAAACCAACAAACCAACAAACAAATAAACCAACAAACCAACAAACCAACAAGCCAACAAACGAACAAAACCAACAAACAAACAAACAAACCCACAAACCAACAAACCAACAAACGAATAAACCAACAAACAAACAAACCAACAAACGAACAAACCAACAAACGAACAAAGCAACAAACCAACAAACCAACAAACCAACAAAACAACAAACCAACAAACGAACAAACCAACAAACGAACAAACCAAGTAACCAACAAACCAACAAGCCAACAAACGAACAAACCAACAAACAAACAAAGCAACAAACCATCAAGCCAACAAGCCAATAAACGAACAAACCAACAAACCAACAAACGAACAAACCAACAAGCCAGCAAACGAACAAACAAACAACCAAGTAACCAAGAAACCAACAAACCAACAAAACAACAAACCAACAAGCCAACAAACGAACAAACCAACAAGCCAACTAACCAACAAACCAACAAACCAACAAACCAACAAACCAACAAGCCAACAAACGAACAAACCAACAAGCCAACAAACCAACAAACCAACAAACCAATAAACCAACAAACAAACAAAACAACGAACCAACAAACCAACAAACCAACAAACCAAAAAACCAACAAACCAACAAACCAACAAACCAACAAACCGACAAGCCAACAAACCAACAAACCAACAAACCAACAAACAAACAAACAAACAAACAAACCAACAAACGAACAAACCAACAAACGAACAAACCAAAAAACCAACAAACCAACAAACGAACAAACCAACAATTCAACAAACCAACAAACAAATAAACCAACAAACCAACAAACCACTAAGCCAACAAACAAACAAACCAACAAACCAATAAACCAACAAACAAACAAACCAAGTAACCAACAAACCAACAAACCAACAAACCAACAAGCCAAAAAACCAACAAACCAACAAACCAATAAGCCAACAAACCAACAAACCAACAAACCAAGTAACCAAGAAACCAAGAAACCAACAAACCAACAAACCAACAAGACAAAAAACGAACAAACCAACAAGCCAACAAACCAACAAACCAACAAACCAACAAACCTACAAACCAACAAACCAACAAACCAACAAACCAACAAGCCAACAAGCAAACAAGCCAACAAACCAACAAACCAACAAACCAACAATCCAACAAACCAACAAACGAACAAACCAACAAACCAACAAACCAACAAACCAACAAACCAACAAACCAACAAACCAACAAACCAAGTGACCAACAAACCAACAAACCAACAAACGAACAAACCAACAAACCAACAAGCCAACAAGCCAACAAACCAACAAGCCAACAAACGAACAAACCAAGAAACCAACAAACCAAGAAACCAACAAATCTACAAACTAACAAACGAACAAACCAACAAACCAACAAGCCAACAAACGAACAAACCAAGAAACCAACAAACCAAGAAACCAACAAATCTACAAACTAACAAACGAACAAACCAACAAACCAACAAACGAACAAACCAACAAACCAACAAACAAACAAACCAACAAACCAACAAACCAACAAACCAAGTAACCAACAAACCAACAAACCAACAAACCAACAAACCAAGAAACCAACAAACCAACAAGCCAACAAACCAAAAAACCAACAAACCAACAAACCAAGTGACCAACAAACCAACAAACCAACAAACCAACAAAATAACAAACCAAGAAACCAACAAGCAAATAAACCAACAAACCAACAAACCAACAAACCAACAAACCAACAAACCAACACACCAACAAACCAACAAACTAACAAGCCAACAAACCAACAAACCAAGAAACCAACAAACCAACAAACCAACAAGCCAACAAACTAACAAACCAAGAAACCAAGAAACCAACAAACCAACAAACCAACAAGCCAACAAGCCAACAAACCAACAAATTAACAAACCAACAAACCAACAAACGAACAAGCAAACAAACCAACAAACCAACACACCAGCAAACCAACAAACCAACAAACCAACAAACCAACAAACCAAAGACCAACAAGCCAACAAACCAACAAACAAATAAACCAACAAACCAACAAACCAACAAACCTACAAACCAACAAACCAACAAACCAACAAGCCAACAAACCAACAAACCAACAAACCAACAAACCAACAAACCAACAAACCAACAAACCAACAAACCAACAAACCAACAAACCAAAAAACCAACAAACCAACAAGCCAACAAACGAACAAACCAACAAACAAACAAACCAACAAACCAACAAACCAAAAAACCAACAAACCAACAAGCCAACAAACAAAAAAACCAACAAACCAACAAACCAACAAACCAACAAACCAACAAACCAACAAACCAACAAACAAATAAATCAACAAACCAACAAACCATCAAACCAACAAACCAACAAACCAACAAACCAACAAACCAACAAACTAACAAACCAACAAACCAACAAACAAATAAACCAACAAACCAACAAACCAACAAACCAACAAACCAACAAACCAACAAACAAACAAACCAACAAACCAACAAACCAACAAGCCAACAAACCAACAAACCAATGAGCCAACAAACCAACAAACCAAGAAACCAACAAACCAACAAACCAACAAGCCAACAAAATAACAAACCAACAAACCAACAAACAAGCAAACAAGCAAACCAACAAACCAACAAACCAACATACCAACAAACCAACAAACCAACAAGCCAACAAACCAACAAACCAAGAAACCAACAAACCAACAAACCAACAAGCCAACAAAATAACAAACCAACAAACCAACAAACAAACAAACCAACAAACCAACAAACCAACATACCAACAAGCCAACAAACCAACAACCCAACAAACCAACAAACCAACAAACAAACAAACCAAAAAATGAACAAACCAACAAACGAACAAACCAACAAATCAACAAACCAACAAACGAACAAACCAACAAACCAACAAACAAATAAACCAACAAACCAACAAACCAACAAGCCAACATATAAACAAACCAACAAACCAATAAACCAACAAACAAACAAACCAAGTAACCAACAAACCAATAAACCAACAAACCAACAAGCCAACAAACCAACAAACCAACAAACCAATAAGCCAACAAACCAACAAACCAACAAACCCAGTAACCAAGAAACCAACAAACCAACAAACCAACAAACCAACAAGACAAAAAACGAACAAACCAACAAGCCAACAAACCAACAAACCAACAAACCAACAAACCAACAAACCAACAAACCAACAAACCAACAAACCAAGTAACCAACAAACCAACAAACCAACAAACGAACAAACCAACAAACCAACAAGCCAACAAGCCAACAAACCAACAAGCCAACAAACGAACAAACCAACAAACCAACATACCAAGAAACCAACAAATCTACAAACTAACAAACGAACAAACGAACAAACCAACAAACCAACAAACGAACAAACCAACAAACCAACAAACAAACAAACCAACAAACCAACAAACCAACAAACCAAGTAACCAACAAACCAACAAACCAACAAACCAACAAACCAAGAAACCAACAAACCAACAAGCCAACAAACCAAAAAACCAACAAACCAACAAACCAAGTGACCAACAAACCAACAAACCAACAAACCAACAAAATAACAAACCAAGAATCCAACAAGCAAATAAACCAACAAACCAACAAACCAACAAACTAACAAGCCAACAAACCAACAAACCAAGAAACCAACAAACCAACAAACCAACAAGCCAACAAACTAACAAACCAATAAACCAAGAAACCAACAAACCAACAAACCAACAAGCCAACAAGCCAACAAACCAACAAACCAACAAATTAACAAACCAACAAACCAACAAACGAACAAGCAAACAAACCAACAAACCAACACACCAGCAAACCAACAAACCAACAAACCAACAAACCAAAGACCAACAAGCCAACAAACCAACAAACAAATAAACCAACAAACCAACAAACCAACAAACCTACAAACCAACAAACCAACAAACCAACAAGCCAACAAACCAACAAACCAACAAACCAACAAACCAATAAACCAACAAACCAACAAACCAAAAAACCAACAAACCAACAAGCCAACAAACGAACAAACCAACAAACAAACAAACCAACAAACCAACAAACCAAAAAACCAACAAACCAACAAGCCAACAAACAAAAAAACCAACAAACCAACAAACCAACAAACCAACAAACCAACAAACCAACAAACCAACAAACCAACAAACCAACAAACCAACAAACCAACAAACAAATAAATCAACAAACCAACAAACCATCAAACCAACAAACCAACAAACCAACAAACCAACAAACCAACAAACCAACAAACCAACAAACCAACAAACAAATAAACCAACAAAACAACAAACCAACAAACCAACAAACCAACAAACAAACAAACCAACAAACCAACAAACCAACAAGCCAACAAACCAACAAACCAATAAGCCAACAAACCAACAAACCAAGAAACCAACAAATCAACAAACCAACAAGCCAACAAAATAACAAACCAACAAACCAAGAAACAAGCAAACCAACAAACCAACAAACCAACATACCAACAAACCAATAAACCAACAAGCCAACAAACCAACAAACCAAGAAACCAACAAACCAACAAACCAACAAGCCAACAAAATAACAAACCAACAAACCAACAAACAAACAAACCAACAAACCAACAAACCAACATACCAACAAGCCAACAAACCAACAACCCAACAAACGAACAAACCAACAAGCCAACAAACCAACAAACCAACAAACCAATAAACCAACAAACAAACAAAACAACGAACCAACAAACCAACAAACCAACAAACCAAAAAACCAACAAACCAACAAACCAACAAACCAACAAACCGACAAGCCAACAAACCAACAAACCAACAAACCAACAAACAAACAAACAAACAAACCAACAAACCAACAAACGAACAAACCAAAAAACCAACAAACCAACAAACGAACAAACCAACAATTCAACAAACCAACAAACAAATAAACCAACAAACCAACAAACCAACAAGCCAACAAACAAACAAACCAACAAACCAATAAACCAACAAACAAACAAACCAAGTAACCAACAAACCAACAAACCAACAAACCAACAAGCCAAAAAACCAACAAACCAACAAACCAATAAGCCAACAAACCAACAAACCAACAAACCAAGTAACCAAGAAACCAAGAAACCAACAAACCAACAAACCAACAAGACAAAAAACGAACAAACCAACAAGCCAACAAACCAACAAACCAACAAACCAACAAACCAACAAACCAACAAACCAACAAGCCAACAAGCCAACAAGCCAACAAACCAACAAACCAACAAACCAACAATCCAACAAACCAACAAACGAACAAACCAACAAACCAACAAACCAACAAACCAACAAACCAACAAACCAACAAACCAACAAACCAAAAGACCAAGTAACCAACAAACCAACAAACCAACAAACGAACAAACCAACAAACCAACAAACCAACAAGCCAACAAGCCAACAAACCAACAAGCCAACAAACGAACAAACCAACAAACCAACAAACCAAGAAACCAACAAATCTACAAACTAACAAACGAACAAACCAACAAACGAACAAACGAACAAACCAACAAACCAACAAACAAACAAACCAACAAACCAACAAACCAACAAACCAACAAACCAAGTAACCAACAAACCAACAAACCAACAAACCAACAAACAGAGAAACCAACAAACCAACAAGCCAACAAACCAAAAAACCAACAAACCAACAAACCAAGTGACCAACAAACCCACAAACCAACAAACCAACAAAATAACAAACCAAGAAACCAACAAGCAAATAAACCAACAAACCAACAAACCAACAAACCAACAAACCAACACACCAACAAATCAACAAACTAACAAGCCAACAAACCAACAAACCAAGAAACCAACAAACCAACAAACCAACAAGCCAACAAACTAACAAACCAAGAAACCAAGAAACCAACAAACCAACAAACCAACAAGCCAACAAGCCAACAAACCAACAAATTAACAAACCAACAAACCAACAAACGAACAAGCAAACAAACCAACAAACCAACACACCAGCAAACCAACAAACCAACAAACCAACAAACCAACAAACCAAAGACCAACAAGCCAACAAACCAACAAACAAATAAACCAACAAACCAACAAACCAACAAACCTACAAACCAACAAACCAACAAACCAACAAGCCAACAAACCAACAAACCAACAAACCAACAAACCAACAAACCAACAAACCAACAAACCAACAAACCAACAAACCAAAAAACCAACAAACCAACAAGCCAACAAACGAACAAACCAACAAACAAACAAACCAACAAACCAAAAAACCAACAAACCAACAAGCCAACAAACAAAAAAACCAACAAACCAACAAACCAACAAACCAACAAACCAACAAACCAACAAACCAACAAACCAACAAACCAACAAACAAATAAATCAACAAACCAACAAACCATCAAACCAACAAACCAACAAACCAACAAACCAACAAACCAACAAACTAACAAACCAACAAACCAACAAACAAATTAACCAACAAACCAACAAACCAACAAACCAACAAACCAACAAACAAACAAACCAACAAACCAACAAACCAACAAGCCAACAAACCAACAAACCAACAAGCCAACAAACCAACAAACCAAGAAACCAACAAACCAACAAACCAACAAGCCAACAAAATAACAAACCAACAAACCAACAAACAAGCAAACAAGCAAACCAACAAACCAACAAACCAACATACCAACAAACCAACAAACCAACAAGCCAACAAACCAACAAACCAAGAAACCAACAAACCAACAAACCAACAAGCCAACAAAATAACAAACCAACAAACCAACAAACAAACAAACCAACAAACCAACAAACCAACATACCAACAAGCCAACAAACCAACAACCCAACAAACCAACAAACCAACAAACAAACAAACCAAAAAATGAACAAACCAACAAACGAACAAACCAACAAATCAACAAACCAACAAACGAACAAACCAACAAACCAACAACCAAATAAACCAACAAACCAACAAACCAACAAGCCAACAAATAAACAAACCAACAAACCAATAAACCAACAAACAAACAAACCAAGTAACCAACAAACCAACAAACCAACAAACCAACAAGCCAACAAACCAACAAACCAACAAACCAATAAGCCAACAAACCAACAAACCAACAAACCCAGTAACCAAGAAACCAACAAACCAACAAACCAACAAACCAACAAGACAAAAAATGAACAAACCAACAAGCCAACAAACCAACAAACCAACAAACCAACAAACCAACAAACCAACAAACCAACAAACCAACAAACCAACAAACCAACAAACCAACAAACCAAGTAACCAACAAACCAACAAACCAACAAACGAACAAACCAACAAACCAACAAGCCAACAAACCAACAAGCCAACAAACGAACAAACCAACAAACCAACATACCAAGAAACCAACAAATCTACAAACTAACAAACGAACAAACCAACAAACCAACAAACGAACAAACCAACAAACCAACAAACAAACAAACCAACAAACCAACAAACCAACAAACCAAGTAACCAACAAACCAACAAACCAACAAACCAACAAACCAAGGAACCAACAAACCAACAAGCCAACAAACCAAAAAACCAACAAACCAACAAACCAAGTGACCAACAAACCAACAAACCAACAAACCAACAAAATAACAAACCAAGAAACCAACAAGCAAATAAACCAACAAACCAACAAACCAACAAACTAACAAGCCAACAAACCAACAAACCAAGAAACCAACAAACCAACAAACCAACAAGCCAACAAACTAACAAACCAAGAAACCAAGAAACCAACAAACCAACAAACCAACAAGCCAACAAGCCAACAAACCAACAAACCAACAAATTAACAAACCAACAACCCAACAAACGAACAAGCAAACAAACCAACAAACCAACACACCAGCAAACCAACAAACCAACAAACCAACAAACCAACAAACCAAAGACCAACAAGCCAACAAACCAACAAACAAATAAACCAACAAACCAACAAACCAACAAACCTACAAACCAACAAACCAACAAACCAACAAGCCAACAAACCAACAAGCCAACAAGCCAACAAACCAACAAACCAACAAACCAACAATCCAACAAACCAACAAACGAACAAACCAACAAACCAACAAACCAACAAACCAACAAACCAACAAACCAACAAACCAACAAACCAACAGACCAAGTAACCAACAAACCAACAAACCAACAAACGAACAAACCAACAAACCAACAAACCAACAAGCCAACAAGCCAACAAACCAACAAGCCAACAAACGAACAAACCAACAAACCAACAAACCAAGAAACCAACAAATCTACAAACTAACAAACGAACAAACCAACAAACGAACAAACGAACAAACCAACAAACCAACAAACAAACAAACCAACAAACCAACAAACCAACAAACCAACAAACCAAGTAACCAACAAACCAACAAACCAACAAACCAAGAAACCAACAAACCAACAAGCCAACAAACCAAAAAACCAACAAACCAACAAACCAAGTGACCAACAAACCAACAAACCAACAAACCAACAAAATAACAAACCAAGAAACCAACAAGCAAATAAACCAACAAACCAACAAACCAACAAACCAACAAACCAACACACCAACAAATCAACAAACTAACAAGCCAACAAACCAACAAACCAAGAAACCAACAAACCAACAAACCAACAAGCCAACAAACTAACAAACCAAGAAACCAAGAAACCAACAAACCAACAAACCAACAAGCCAACAAGCCAGCAAACCAACAAATTAACAAACCAACAAACCAACAAACGAACAAGCAAACAAACCAACAAACCAACACACCAGCAAACCAACAAACCAACAAACCAACAAACCAACAAACCAAAGACCAACAAGCCAACAAACCAACAAACAAATAAACCAACAAACCAACAAACCAACAAACCTACAAACCAACAAACCAACAAACCAACAAGCCAACAAACCAACAAACCAACAAACCAACAAACCAACAAACCAACGAACCAACAAACCAACAAACCAACAAACCAAAAAACCAACAAACCAACAAGCCAACAAACGAACAAACCAACAAACAAACAAACCAACAAACCAAAAAACCAACAAACCAACAAGCCAACAAACAAAAAAACCAACAAACCAACAAACCAACAAACCAACAAACCAACAAACCAACAAACCAACAAACCAACAAACAAATAAATCAACAAACCAACAAACCATCAAACCAACAAACCAACAAACCAACAAACCAACAAACCAACAAACTAACAAACCAACAAACCAACAAACAAATTAACCAACAAACCAACAAACCAACAAACCAACAAACCAACAAACAAACAAACCAACAAACCAACAAACCAACAAGCCAACAAACCAACAAACCAACAAGCCAACAAACCAACAAACCAAGAAACCAACAAACCAACAAACCAACAAGCCAACAAAATAACAAACCAACAAACCAACAAACAAGCAAACAAGCAAACCAACAAACCAACAAACCAACATACCAACAAACCAACAAACCAACAAGCCAACAAACCAACAAACCAAGAAACCAACAAACCAACAAACCAACAAGCCAACAAAATAACAAACCAACAAACCAACAAACAAACAAACCAACAAACCAACAAACCAACATACCAACAAGCCAACAAACCAACAACCCAACAAACCAACAAACCAACAAACAAACAAACCAAAAAATGAACAAACCAACAAACGAACAAACCAACAAATCAACAAACCAACAAACGAACAAACCAACAAACCAACAAACAAATAAACCAACAAACCAACAAACCAACAAGCCAACAAATAAACAAACCAACAAACCAATAAACCAACAAACAAACAAACCAAGTAACCAACAAACCAACAAACCAACAAACCAACAAGCCAACAAACCAACAAACCAACAAACCAATAAGCCAACAAACCAACAAACCCAGTAACCAAGAAACCAACAAACCAACAAACCAACAAACCAACAAGACAAAAAACGAACAAACCAACAAGCCAACAAGCCAACAAACCAACAAACCAACAAACCAACAAACCAACAAACCAACAAACCAACAAACCAACAAACCAACAAACCAACAAACCAACAAACCAAGTAACCAACAAACCAACAAACCAACAAACGAACAAACCAACAAACCAACAAGCCAACAAACCAACAAGCCAACAAACGAACAAACCAACAAACCAACATACCAAGAAACCAACAAATCTACAAACTAACAAACGAACAAACCAACAAACCAACAAACGAACAAACCAACAAACCAACAAACAAACAAACCAACAAACCAACAAACCAACAAACCAAGTAACCAACAAACCAACAAACCAACAAACCAACAAACCAAGAAACCAACAAACCAACAAGCCAACAAACCAAAAAACCAACAAACCAACAAACCAAGTGACCAACAAACCAACAAACCAACAAACCAACAAAATAACAAACCAAGAAACCAACAAGCAAATAAACCAACAAACCAACAAACCAACAAACTAACAAGCCAACAAACCAACAAACCAAGAAACCAACAAACCAACAAACCAACAAGCCAACAAACTAACAAACCAAGAAACCAAGAAACCAACAAACCAACAAACCAACAAGCCAACAAGCCAACAAACCAACAAACCAACAAATTAACAAACCAACAACCCAACAAACGAACAAGCAAACAAACCAACAAACCAACACACCAGCAAACCAACAAACCAACAAACCAACAAACCAACAAACCAAAGACCAACAAGCCAACAAACCAACAAACAAATAAACCAACAAACCAACAAACCAACAAACCTACAAACCAACAAACCAACAAACCAACAAGCCAACAAACCAACAAACCAACAAACCAACAAACCAATAAACCAACAAACCAACAAACCAAAAAACCAACAAACCAACAAGCCAACAAACGAACAAACCAACAAACAAACAAACCAACAAACCAACAAACCAAAAAACCAACAAACCAACAAGCCAACAAACAAAAAAACCAACAAACCAACAAACCAACAAACCAACAAACCAACAAACCAACAAACCAACAAACCAACAAACCAACAAACAAATAAATCAACAAACCAACAAACCATCAAACCAACAAACCAACAAACCAACAAACCAACAAACCAACAAACCAACAAACCAACAAACCAACAAACCAACAAACAAATAAACCAACAAAACAACAAACCAACAAACCAACAAACCAACAAACAAACAAACCAACAAACCAACAAACCAACAAGCCAACAAACCAACAAACCAATAAGCCAACAAACCAACAAACCAAGAAACCAACAAATCAACAAACCAACAAGCCAACAAAATAACAAACCAACAAACCAAGAAACAAGCAAACCAACAAACCAACAAACCAACATACCAACAAACCAATAAACCAACAAGCCAACAAACCAACAAACCAAGAAACCAACAAACCAACAAACCAACAAGCCAACAAAATAACAAACCAACAAACCAACAAACAAACAAACCAACAAACCAACAAACCAACATACCAACAAGCCAACAAACCAACAACCCAACAAACCAACAAACCAACAAACAAACAAACCAAAAAATGAACAAACCAACAAATCAACAAACCAACAAACGAACAAACCAACAAACCAACAAACAAATAAACCAACAAACCAACAAACCAAGAAGCCAACAAACGAACAAACCAACAAACAAACAAACCCATAACCCAACAAACCAACAAACGGACAAACCAACAAACAAACAAACCAACAAACGAACAAACCAACAAACAAACAAACCAACAAACAAACAAACCCACATAAGAACAAACGAACAAGCGAACAAACCAACAAACCAACAAAGCAACAAACCAACAAACCAACAAACCAACAAACCAACAAGCCAACAAAACAACAAACCAACAAACCAACAAACCAACAAACCAAAAAACCAACAAACAAAGAAACAAACAAACCAACAAACCAACAAACCAACAAACCAACAAACCAACAAACCAACAAACCAACAAACCAACAAACCAACAAACCAACAAACCAACAAACCAACAAACCAACAAACCAACAAACCAACAAACCAACAAACCAACAAACAAACAAACCAAAAAACGAACAAACCAACAAACGAACAAACCAACAAACCAACAAACGAACAAACCAACAAACCAACAAACAAATAGACCAACAAACCAACAAACCAACAAGCCAACAAACGAACAAACCAACAAACAAACAAACCCACAAACCAACAAACCAACAAACGGACAAACCAACAAACCAACAAACCAACAAATCAACAAACCAAGTAACCAACAAACCAACAAGCCAACATACGAACAAACCAACAAACAAACAAACCAACAAACCAACAAGCCAACAAGCCAACAAAAGAACGAACCAACAAACCAACAAACAAACAAACAAACAAAACAACCAACCAACAAATCAACAAACCAACAAACCAACAAACCAACAAACCAACAAACCAACAAGCCAACAAACCAACAAACCAAAAAACCAACAAACCAACAAACCAACAAACCAACAAACCGACAAGCCAACAAACCAACAAACCAACAAACAAACAAACAAACCAACAAACGAACAAACCAACAAACGAACAAACCAACAAACCAACAAACCAACAAACCAACAAACGAACAAACCAACAAATCAACAAACCAACAAACAAATAAACCAACAAACCAACAAGCCAACAAACGAACAAACCAACAAACCAACAAACCAACAAAAAAACAAACCAAGTAACCAACAAACCAACAAACCAACAAACCAACAAGCCAACAAACCAGCAAACCAACAAACCAATAAACCAACAAACCAACAAACCAACAAACCAAGTAACCAAGAAACCAACAAACCAACAAACCAACAAACCAACAAACCAACAAGACAAAAAACGAACAAACCAACAAGCCAACAAACCAACAAACCAACAAACCAACAAACCAACAAGCCAACAAGCCAACAAACCAACAAACCAACAAACCAACAATCCAACAAACCAACAAACGAACAAACCAACAAACCAACAAACCAACAAACCAACAAACCAACAAACCAACAAACCAACAAACCAAGTAACCAACAAACCAACAAACCAACAAACGAACAAACCAACAAACCAACAAGCCAACAAGCCAACAAACCAACAAGCCAACAAACGAACACACCAACAAACCAACAAACCAAGAAACTAACAAATCTACAAACCAACAAACGAACAAACCAACAAACCAACAAACGAACAAACCAACAAACCAACAAACCAACAAACAAACAAACCAACAAACCAACAAACCAACAAACCAAGTAACCAACAAACTAACAAACCAACAAACCAAGAAACCAACAAACCAACAAGCCAACAAACCAACAAACCAACAAACCAACAAACCAAGTGACCAACAAACCAACACACCAACAAACCAACAAACCAACAAAATAACAAACCAAGAAACCAACAAGCAAATAAACCAACAAACGAACAAACCAACAAACCAACACACCAACACACCAACAAACCAACAAACCAACAAGCCAACAAACCAACAAACAAAGAAACCAACAAACCAACAAACCAACAAGCCAACAAACTAACAAACCAAGAAACCAACAAACCAACAAACCAACAAACCAACAAGCCAACAAGCCAACAAACCAACAAACCAACAAATTAACAAACCAACAAACTAACAAACGAACAAACAAACAAACCAACAAACCAACAAACCAGCAAACCAACAAACCAACAAACCAAAGACCAACAAACAAATAAACCAACAAACCAACAAACCAACAAACCAACAAACCTACAAACCGACAAACCAACAAACCAACAAACCAAAAAACCAACAAACCAACAAACCAACAAACCAACAAACCGACAAGCCAACAAACCAACAAACCAACAAACAAACAAACAAACCAACAAACGAACAAACCAACAAACGAACAAACCAACAAACCAACAAACCAACAAACCAACAAACCAACAAACCAACAAGCCAACAAGCCAAAAAAAGAACGAACTAACAAACCAACAAACAAACAAACAAACAAAACAACCAACCAACAAATCAACAAACCAACAAACCAACAAACCAACAAACCAACAAGCCAACAAACCAACAAACCAAAAAACCAACAAACCAACAAACCAACAAACCAACAAACCGACAAGCCAACAAACCAACAAACCAATAAACAAACAAACAAACCAACAAACGAACAAACCAACAAACGAACAAACCAACAAACCAACAAACCAACAAACCAACAAACGAACAAACCAACAAATCAACAAACCAACAAACAAATAAACCAACAAACCAACAAGCCAACAAACGAACAAACCAACAAACCAACAAACCAACAAAAAAACAAACCAAGTAACCAACAAACCAACAAACCAACAAACCAACAAGCCAACAAACCAACAAACCAACAAACCAATAAACCAACAAACCAACAAACCAACAAACCAAGTAACCAAGAAACCAACAAACCAACAAACCAACAAACCAACAAACCAACAAGACAAAAAACGAACAAACCAACAAGCCAACAAACCAACAAACCAACAAACCAACAAGCCAACAAGCCAACAAGCCAACAAACCAACAAACCAACAAACCAACAATTCAACAAACCAACAAACGAACAAACCAACAAACCAACAAACCAACAAACCAACAAACCAACAAACCAACAAACCAAGTAACCAACAAACCAACAAACCAACAAACGAACAAACCAACAAACCAACAAGCCAACAAACCAACAAGCCAACAAACGAACACACCAACAAACCAACAAACCAAGAAACTAACAAATCTACAAACCAACAAACGAACAAACCAACAAACCAACAAACGAACAAACCAACAAACCAACAAACCAACAAACAAACAAACCAACAAACCAACAAACCAACAAACCAAGTAACCAACAAACTAACAAACCAACAAACCAAGAAACCAACAAACCAACAAGCCAACAAACCAACAAACCAACAAACCAACAAATCAAGTGACCAACAAACCAACAAACCAACAAACCAACAAACCAACAAAATAACAAACCAAGAAACCAACAAGCAAATAAACCAACAAACGAACAAACCAACAAACCAACACACCAACACACCAACAAACCAACAAACCAACAAGCCAACAAACCAACAAACAAAGAAATGAACAAACCAACAAACCAACAAGCCAACAAACTAACAAACCAAGATACCAACAAACCAACAAGCCAACAAACCAACAAGCCAACATGCCAACAAACCAACAAACCAACAAATTAACAAACCAACAAACTAACAAACGAACAAACAAACAAACCAACAAACCAACAAACCAGCAAACCAACAAACCAACAAACCAACAAACCAACAAACCAAAGACCAACAAACAAATAAACCAACAAACCAACAAACCAACAAACCAACAAACCTACAAACCGACAAACCAACAAACCAACAAGCCAACAAACCAACAAACCAACAAACCAACAAACCAACAAACCAACAAACCAACACACCAACACACCAACAGACCAAAAAACCAATAAACCAACAAGCCAACAAACGAGAAAACCAACAAACAAACAAACCAACAAACCAACAAACCAAAAAACCAACAAACCAACTAGCCAACAAACCAAAAAACCAACAAACCAACAAACCAACAAACCAACAAACCAATAAACCAACGAGCCAACAAACCAACAAGAAAACAAACCAACAAACAAATAAATCAACAAACCAACAAACCATCAAACGAACAAATCAACAAACCAACAAACCAACAAACCAACAAACCAACAAACCAACAAACCAACAAACAAATAAACCAACAAACCAACAAACCAACAAACCAACAAACCAACAAACCAACAAACCAACAAACCAACAAACCAACAAGCCAACAAACCAACAAACCAACAAGCCAATAAACCAACAAACAAAGAAACCAACAAACCAACAAACCAACAAGCCAACAAAATAACAAACCAACAAACCAACAGAAAAACAAACCAACAAACCAACAAACCAACAAACCAACATACCAACAAACCAACAAACCAACAAGCCAACAAACCAACAAACCAAGAAACCAACAAACCAACAAACCAACAAGCCAACAAAATAACAAACCAACAAACCAACAAACAAACAAACCAACAAACCAACAAACCAACATACCAACAAGCCAACAAAGCAACAACCCAACAAAACAACAAACCAACAAACAAACAAACCAAAAAAACGAACAAACCAACAAACGAACAAACCAACAAATCAACAAACCAACAAACGAACAAACCAACAAACCAACAATCAAATAAACCAACAAACCAACAAACCAACAAGCCAACAAACGAAACAAACCAACAAACAAACAAACCCAAAAACCAACAAACCAACAAACGGACAAACCAACAAACAAACAAACCAACAAACGAACAAACCAACAAACGAACAAACCAACAAACAAACAAACCAAAAAACCAAGAAACCAACAAACCAACAAACCAACAAACCAACAAACCAACAAATCAAGAAACTAAGTAACCAACAAACCAACAAGCCAACATACAAACAAACCAACAAACAAACAAACCAACAAACCAACAAGCCAACAAGCCAACAAAAGAACAAACCAACAAACCAACAAACAAACAAATCAACCAACCAACAAATCAACAAACCAACAAACCAACAAACCAACAAACCAACAAGCCAACAAACCAACAAACCAACAAGCCAAAAAACGGACAAACCAACAAACCAACAAACCAAGAAACCAAAAAACCAACAAACCAACAAACCAACAAACCAACAAACCAACAAACCAACAAACCAACAAACCAACAAACCAACAAACCAACAAACCAACAAATTAACAAACCAACAAACCAACAAGCCAACAAACCAAAAAGCCAACAAACGAACAAACCAACAAACCAACCAACAAACAAACCATGTAATCAACAAACCAACAAACCAATAAGCCAACAAACCCACAAAACAACAAACCAACAAACCAACAAACCAACAAACCAACAAACAAGTAACCAAGAAACCAACTAACCAACAAACCAACAAACCAACAAGCCAACAAACGAACAAACCAACAAACGAACAAACCAACAAGCCAAAAAACCATTAAACCAACAAACCAACAAACCAGCAAACCAACAAACAAACAAAACAACAAACCAACAAACCAACAAACCAAAAAACCAACAAACCAACAAACCAACAAACCAACGAACCAACAAACCAACAAACCAACCAACCAACAAGCCAACAAACCAACAATCCAACAAGCCAACAAACCAACAAACCAACAAACCAACAAACCAACAAACCAACAAACAAACAAACCAACGACCAAACGAACCAACAAACGAACAAACCAACAAACCAACAAACCAACAAGCGAACAAACCAACAAACCAACAAACCAACAAACAAATCAACCAACAAACCAACAAACCAACAAGCCAACAAACGAACAAATCAACAAACCAACAAACCAACAAACCAACAAACCAACAAGCCAACAAACGAACAAACCAAAAAGCCAACAAGCCAACAAACCAACAAACCAACAAACCAACAATCCAACAAACCAACAAACCAAGTAACCAACAAACCAACAAACCAACAAACCAACAAACGAACAAACCAACAAACGAGCAAACCAACAAACCAACAAGCCAACAAGCCAACAAACCAACAAGCCAACAAACGAACAAACCAACAAACCTACAAACCAAGAAACTAACAAACCAACAAACTTACAAGCAAACAAACCAACAAACAAGCAAACGAACAAACCAACAAACAAACAAACCAACAAACCATTAAGCGAAGTAACCAACAAACTAACAAACCAACAAACCAACAAACCAAGAAACCAACAAACCAACAAGAAAACAAACCAAAAAAACAACAAACCAACAAACCAAGAAACCAACAAACCAACAAACCAACAAACAACAAACTAACAAACCAACAAACCAGAAAACCAACAAACCGACTAGCCAACAAGCCATCAAACCAACAAACCAACAAACCAATAAATCAACAAACCAACGAACGAACAAACAAACAAACCAACAAACCAACAAACCAACAAACCAGCAAACCAACAAACCAACAAATAAACAAACCAACAAACCAACAAGCAAATAAACCAACAAACGAACAAACCAACAAACCAACAAACCAACAAACCAACACACCAACACACCAACAAACCGACAAACCAACAAGCCAACAAACCAACAAACCAAGAAACCAACAAACCAACAAACCAACAAGCCAACAAACTAACAAACCATGAAACCAAGAAACCAACAAACCAACAAACCAACAAGCCAACAAGCCAACAAACCAACAAACCAACAAATTAACAAACCAACAAACCAACAAACGAACAAACAAACAAACCAATAAACCAACAAACCAACAAACCAACCAACCAACAAGCCAACAAACCAACAATCCAACAAGCCAACAAACCAACAAACCAACAAACCAACAAACCAACAAACAAACAAAACAACAAACCAACAAACCAACAAACCAAAAAACCAACAAACCAACAAACCAACAAACCAACAAACCAACGAACCAACAAACCAACAAACCAACCAACCAACAAGCCAACAAACCAACAATCCAACAAGCCAACAAACCAACAAACCAACAAACCAACAAACAAACAAACCAACAAACAAACAAACCAACGACCAAACGAACCAACAAACGAACAAACCAACAAACCAACAAACCAACAAGCGAACAAACCAACAAACCAACAAACCAACAAACAAATCAACCAACAAACCAACAAACCAACAAGCCAACAAACGAACAAATCAACAAACCAACAAACCAACAAACCAACAAACCAACAAGCCAACAAACGAACAAACCAACAAGCCAACAAGCCAACAAACCAACAAACCAACAAACCAACAATCCAACAAACCAACAAACCAAGTAACCAACAAACCAACAAACCAACAAACCAACAAACGAACAAACCAACAAACGAGCAAACCAACAAACCAACAAGCCAACAAGCCAACAAACCAACAAGCCAACAAACGAACAAACCAACAAACCTACAAACCAAGAAACTAACAAACCAACAAACTTACAAGCAAACAAACCAACAAACAAGCAAACGAACAAACCAACAAACAAACAAACCAACAAACCATTAAACGAAGTAACCAACAAACTAACAAACCAACAAACCAACAAACCAAGAAACCAACAAACCAACAAGAAAACAAACCAAAAAAACAACAAACCAACAAACCAAGAAACCAACAAACCAACAAACCAACAAACAACAAACTAACAAACCAACAAACCAGAAAACCAACAAACCGAGTAGCCAACAAGCCATCAAACCAACAAACCAACAAACCAATAAATCAACAAACCAACGAACGAACAAACAAACAAACCAACAAACCAACAAACCAACAAACCAGCAAACCAACAAACCAACAAATAAACAAACCAACAAACCAACAAGCAAATAAACCAACAAACGAACAAACCAACAAACCAACAAACCAACACACCAACACACCAACAAACCAACAAACCAACAAGCCAACAAACCAACAAACCAAGAAACCAACAAACCAACAAACCAACAAGCCAACAAACTAACAAACCAAGAAACCAAGAAACCAACAAACCAACAAACCAACAAGCCAACAAACCAACAAACCAACAAACCAACAAATTAACAAACCAACAAACCAACAAACGAACAAACAAACAAACCAACAAACCAACAAACCAGCAAACCAACAAACCAACAAACCAACAAACCAACAAACCAAAGACCAACAAACAAATAAACCAACAAACCAACAAACCAACAAACCAACAAACCAACAAACCTACAAACCAACAAACCAACAAACCAACAAGCCAACAAACCAACAAACCAACAAACCAACAAACCAACAAACCAACACACCAACACACCAACAGACCAAAAAACCAATAAACCAACAAGCCAACAAACGAGAAAACCAACAAACAAACAAACCAACAAACCAACAAACCAAAAAACCAACAAACCAACTAGCCAACAAACCAAAAAACCAACAAACCAACAAACCAACAAACCAACAAACCAACAAACCAACAAGCCAACAAACCAACAAGCCAACAAACCAACAAACAAATAAATCAACAAACCAACAAACCATCAAACAAACAAATCAACAAACCAACAAACCAACAAACCAACAAACCAACAAACCAACAAACCAACAAACCAACAAACAAATAAACCAACAAACCAACAAACCAACAAACCAACAAACCAACAAACCAACAAACCAACAAACCAACAAACCAACAAACCAACAAGCCAACAAACCAACAAACCAACAAGCCAATAAACCAACAAACCAAGAAACCAACAAACCAACAAACCAACAAGCCAACAAAATAACAAACCAACAAACCAACAAAAAAACAAACCAACAAACCAACAAACCAAGAAACCAACATACCAACAAACCAACAAACCAACAAGCCAACAAACCAACAAACCAAGAAACCAACAAACCAACAAACCAACAAGCCAACAAAATAACAAACCAACAAACCAACAAACACACAAACCAACAAACCAACAAACCAACACACCAACAAGCCAACAAAGCAACAACCCAACAAAACAACAAACCAACAAACAAACAAACCAAAAAACGAACAAACCAACAAACGAACAAACCAACAAATCAACAAACCAACAAACGAACAAACCAACAAACCAACAAATCAACAAACCAAGTAACCAACAAACCAACAAACCAACAAACCAAGAAACCAACAAACCAACAAACCAACAAGCCAACAAAATAACAAACCAACAAACCAATAAACAAACAAACCAACAAACCAACAAACCAACACACTAACACACCAACAGACCAAAAAACCAATAAACCAACAAGCCAACAAACGAGAAAACCAACAAACAAACAAACCAACAAACCAACAAACCAAAAAACCAACAAACCAACTAGCCAACAAACCAAAAAGCCAACAAACCAACAAACCAACAAACCAACAAACCAACAAACAAACAAACCAACAAACCAACAAGCCAACAAGCCAACAAAAGAACAAACAAACAAATCAACCAACCAACAAATCAACAAACCAACAAACCAACAAACCAACAAACCAACAAGCCAACAAACCAACAAACCAACAAGCCAAAAAACGGACAAACCAACAAACCAAGAAACCAAAAAACCAACAAACCAACAAACCAACAAACCAACAAACCAACAAACCAACAAACCAACAAACCAACAAACCAACAAACCAACAAACCAACAAACCAACAAACCAACAAACCAACAAACCAACAAGCCAACAAACCAAAAAGCCAACAAACGAACAAACCAACAAACCCACAAACCAACCAACAAACAAACCATGTAATCAACAAACCAACAAACCAATAAGCCAACAAACCCACAAAACAACAAACCAACAAACCAACAAACCAACAAACCAACAAACCAACAACCAAGTAACCAAGAAACCAACTAACCAACAAAACAACAAACCAACAAGCCAACAAACGAACAAACCAACAAGCCAAAAAACCATTAAACCAACAAACCAACAAACCAACAAACCAACAAACAAACAAAACAACAAACCAACAAACCAACAAACCAAAAACCAACAAACCAACAAACCAACGAACCAACAAACCAACAAACCAACCAACCAACAAGCCAACAATCCAACAATCCAACAAGCCAACAAACCAACAAACCAATAAACCAACAAACCAACAAACCAACAAACAAACAAACCAACGACCAAACGAACCAACAAACGAACAAACCAACAAACCAACAAACCAACAAGCGAACAAACCAACAAACCAACAAACAAATCAACCAACAAACCAACAAACCAACAAGCCAACAAACGAACAAATCAACAAACCAACAAACCAACAAACCAACAAACTAACAAGCCAACAAATGAACAAACCAACAAGCCAACAAGCCAACAAACCAACAAACCAACAAACCAACAATCCAACAAACCAACAAACGAACAAACCAACAAACCAACAAACCAACAAACCAACAAACCAACAAACCAACAAACCAAGTAACCAACAAACCAACAAACCAACAAACCAACAAACGAACAAACCAACAAACGAGCAAACCAACAAACCAACAAGCCAAAAAGCCAACAAACCAACAAGCCAACAAACGAACAAACCAACAAACCTACAAACCAAGAAACTAACAAACCAACAAACTTACAAGCAAACAAACCAACAAACCAACAAATCAACAAACCAACAAACCAACAAATCAACAAACCAAGTAACCAACAAACCAACAAGCCAACATACAAACAAACCAACAAACAAACAAACCAACAAACCAACAAGCCAACAAAAGAACAAACCAACAAACCAACAAACAAACAAATCGGCCAACCAACAAATCAACAAACCAACAAACCAACAAACCAACAAACCAACAAGCCAACAAACCAACAAGCCAAAAAACGAACAAACCAACAAACCAACAAACCAAGAAACCAAAAAACCAACAAACCAACAAACCAACAAACCAACAAACCAACAAACCAACAAACCAACAAACCAACAAACCAACAAACCAACAAACCAGCAAACCAACAAACCAACAAACCAACAAGCCAACAAACCAAAAAGCCAACAAACGAACAAACCAACAAACCCACAAACCAACCAACAAACAAACCATGTAATCAACAAACCAACAAACCAATAAGCCAACAAACCCACAAAACAACAAACCAACAAACCAACAAACCAACAAGCCAACAAACCAACAACCAAGTAACCAAGAAACCAACTAACCAACAAACCAACAAACCAACAGGCCAACAAACGAACAAACCAACAAACGAACAAACCAACAAGCCAAAAAACCATTAAACCAACAAACCAACAAACCAACAAACCAACAAACAAACAAAACAACAAACCAACAAACCAACAAACCAAAAAACCAACAAACCAACAAACCAACGAACCAACAAACCAACAAACCAACCAACCAACAAGCCAACAATCCAACAATCCAACAAGCCAACAAACCAACAAACCAACAAACCAACAAACCAACAAACCAACAAACAAACAAACCAACGACCAAACGAACCAACAAACGAACAAACCAACAAACCAACAAACCAACAAGCGAACAAACCAACAAACCAACAAACCAACAAACAAATCAACCAACAAACCAACAAACCAACAAGCCAACAAACGAACAAATCAACAAACCAACAAACCAACAAACCAACAAACCAACAAGCCAACAAACGAACACACCAACAAGCCAACAAGCCAACAAACCAACAAACCAACAAACCAACAATCCAACAAACCAACAAACGAACAAACCAACAAACCAACAAACCAACAAACCAACAAACCAACAAACCAACAAACCAAGTAACCAACAAACCAACAAACCAACAAACCAACAAACGAACAAACCAACAAACGAGCAAACCAACAAACCAACAAGCCAACAAGCCAACAAACCAACAAGCCAACAAACGAACAAACCAACAAACCTACAAACCAAGAAACTAACAAACCAACAAACTTACAAGCAAACAAACCAACAAACAAGCAAACGAACAAACCAACAAACAAACAAACCAACAAACCATTAAACGAAGTAACCAACAAACTAACAAACCAACAAACCAACAAACCAAGAAACCAACAAACCAACAAGCCAACAAACCAAAAAAACAACAAACCAACAAACCAAGAAACCAACAAACCAACAAACCAACAAACAACAAACTAACAAACCAACAAACCAGAAAACCAACAAACCGACTAGCCAACAAGCCATCAAACCAACAAACCAACAAACCAATAAATCAACAAACCAACGAACGAACAAACAAACAAACCAACAAACCAACAAACCAGCAAACCAACAAACCAACAAACCAACAAACCAACAAACCAACAAACCAACAAACCAACAAACCAACAAACCAACAAACCAACAAACCAACAAACCAACAAACCAACAAACCAACAAGCCAACAAACCAAAAAGCCAACAAACGAACAAACCAACAAACCCACAAACTAACCAACAAACAAACCATGTAATCAACAAACCAACAAACTAATAAGCCAACAAACCAACAAAACAACAAACCAACAAACCAACAAACCAAAAAACCAACAAACCAACAACCAAGTAACCAAGAAACCAACTAACCAACAAACCAACAAACGAGCAAGCCAACTAACGAACAAACCAACAAACGAACAAACCAACAAGCCAAAAAACCAACAAACCAACAAACCAACAAACCAACAAACCAACAAACCAACAAACAAACAAAACAACAAACCAACAAACCAACAAACCAAAAAACCAACAAACCAACAAACCAACGAACCAACAAACCAACAAACCAACCAACCAACAAGCCAACAAACCAACAATCCAACAAGCCAACAAACCAACAAACCAACAAACCAACAAACCAACAAACCAACAAACCAACAAACCAACAAACAAACAAACCAACAAACAAACGAACCAACAAACGAACAAACCAACAAACCAACAAACCAACAAGCGAACAAACCAACAAACCAACAAACCAACAAACAAATCAACCAACAAACCAACAAACCAACAAGCCAATAAACGAACAAATCAACAAACCAACAAACCAACAAACCAACAAACCAACAAGCCAACAAACGAACAAACCAACAAGCCAACAAGGCAACAAACCAACAAACCAACAAACCAACAATCCAACAAACCAACAAACAAACAAACCAACAAACCAACAAACCAACAAACCAACAAACCAACAAACCAAGAAACCAACAAACCAACAAATCAAAAAACCAACAAACCAACAACCAAGTAACCCAGAAACCAACTAACCAACAAACCAACAAACCAACAAGCCAACAAACGAACAAGCCAACAAGCCAACAAACCAACAAGCCAACAAACGAACAAACCAACAAACCTACAAACCAAGAAACTAACAAACCAACAATTTTACAAGCAAACAAACCAACAAACAAGCAAACGAACAAACCAACAAACAAACAAACCAACAAACCAACAAACCATTAAACGAAGTAACCAACAAACTAACAAACCAACAAACCAACAAACCAAGAAACCAACAAACCAACAAGCCAACAAACCAAAAAAAAAACAAACCAACAAACCAAGAAACCAACAAACCAACAAACAACAAACTAACAAACCAACAAACCAGAAAACCAACAAACCAACTAGCCAACAAGCCATCAAACCAACAAACCAATAAATTAACAAACCAACGAACAAACAAACAAACAAACCAACAAACCAACAAACCAGCAAACCAACAAACCAACAAACCAACAAACCAACAAACCAACAAACCAACAAACCAACAAACCAACAAACCAACAAGCCAACAAACTAACAAACAAATAAACCAACAAACCAACAAACCAACATACCAAAAAACCAACAAACCAACAAACCAACAAACCAACAAGCCAACAAACGAACAAACCAACAAACCAAGCAACAAACAAACCGAGTAACCAACAAACCAACAAACCATTAAGCCAACAAACCAACAAACCAACAAACCAACAAACCAATAAACCAACAAACCAACAAACCAACAAACGAAAAACCAACAAACCAACAAACCAACAAACCAACAAACCAACAAACCAACAAACCAACAAGCCAACAAGCCAACAAACCAACAATCCAACAAACGAACAAACCAACAAACCAACAAACCAAGTAACCAACAAACCAACAAACCAACAAACAAATAAACCAACAAACCAACAAAACAAAAAACCAACAAACCAACAAATCAACAAACCAACAAACCAACAAACCAACAAACCAACAAACCAACAAACCAACAAACCAACAAACCAACAAGCCAAAAAACCAACAAACCAACAAACCAACAAACCAACAAACCACCAAAACCAACAAGCCAACGAACTAACAAACCAACAAACCAACAAGCCAACAAACCAAAAAACCAACAAACCAACAAACCAAGTAACCAAAAAACCAACAAACCAACAAACCAACAAACCAACAAACAAGTAAACCAAGAAACCAACAAACCGACAAACCAACAAACCAATAAACCAATAAACCAACAAACCAACAAACCAACAAACCAACAAGCCAACAAACCAACAAACCAACAAACCAACAAACCAACAAACCAACAAACCAACAAACCAACAAACCAACAAACCAACAAACCAACAAACCAACAAACGAACAAACCAACAAACCAACAGACCAAGTAACCAACAAACCAACAAACCAACAAACCACAAACCAACAAACCAACAAACCAACAAACCAACAAACCAACAAACCAACAAACAAACAAACCAACAAACCAACAAACAAACAAACCAACAAACGAACAAACGAGCAAACGAACAAATGAACAAACCAACAAACCAACAAACCAACAAACCAACAAACCAACAAACCAACAAACCAACAAACCAACAAACCAAAAAGCCAAGAAACCAAGAAACATACAAACCAACAAACCAACAAGCCAACAAACCAACAAACCAACAAACCAACAAAGCAACAAACCAACAAACCAACAAACCAACAAACAAACAAACAAACAAACCAACAAACCAACAAACCAACAAACCAACAAACCAACAAACCAACAAACCCACAAACGAAAAACCCAACAAACCAACAAACCAACACCCAAACAAACCCACAAACCAACAAATTAACAAACAAACAAACGAACAAACCAACAACAAACAATCCAGCAAACGAACAAACCAACAAACGAACAAACCAACAAACCAACAAACCAACAAACTAACAAGCCAACAAACGAACAAACCAACAAACCAACAAACCAACAAACCAACAAACCAACAAACCAACAAACCAAGTAACCAACAAACCAACAAACCAACAAACGAACAAACCAACAAACCAACAGACCAAGTAACCAACAAACCAACAAACCAACAAACCACAAACCAACAAACCAACAAACCAACAAACCAACAAACCAACAAACCAACAAACAAACAAACCAACAAACCAACAAACAAACAAACCAACAAACGAACAAACGAGCAAACGAACAAATGAACAAACCAACAAACCAACAAACCAACAAACCAACAAACCAACAAACCAACAAACCAACAAACCAACAAACCAAAAAGCCAAGAAACCAAGAAACATACAAACCAACAAACCAACAAGCCAACAAACCAACAAACCAACAAACCAACAAAGCAACAAACCAACAAACCAACAAACCAACAAACAAACAAACAAACAAACCAACAAACCAACAAACCAACAAACCAACAAACCAACAAACCAACAAACCCACAAACGAAAAACCCAACAAACCAACAAACCAACACCCAAACAAACCCACAAACCAACAAATTAACAAACAAACAAACGAACAAACCAACAACAAACAATCCAGCAAACGAACAAACCAACAAACGAACAAACCAACAAACCAACAAACCAACAAACTAACAAGCCAACAAACGAACAAACCAACAAACCAACAAACCAACAAACCAACAAACCAACAAACCAACAAACCAAGTAACCAACAAACCAACAAGCCAACAAACGAACAAAACAACAAACAACCAAACCAACAAACCAACAAGCCAACAAGCCAACAAACGAACAAACCAACAAACCAACAACCGAACAAACCAACAAACCAACAAATGAACAAACCAACAAACCAACAAACCAACAAACCAACTAACCAACAAGCCAACAAGCCAACAAACCAACAAGCCAACAAGCGAACAAACCAACAACCCAACAAACCAAGAAACCAAAAAGCCAACAAACCAACAAACGAACAAACCAACAAACCAACAAACCAACAAACTAACAAGCCAACAAACGAGCAAACCAACAAACGAACAAACCAACAAACCAACCGACAAACAAGCCAAGTAACCAACAAACAAATAAGCCAACAAACGAACAAACCAACAAACCAACAAACCAACAAACCAACAAACTAATAAACCAACAAACCAACAAACCAACAAACGAACAAACCAACAAACCAAAAAACCAACAAACCAAAAAACCAGCAAACCAACAAACCAACAAACCAACAAACCAACAAACCAACAAACCAACAAACCAAAAAACCAACAAGCCAACAAACCAACAAACCAACAAACCAACAAACCAACAAACAAACAAACCAACAAACGAGCAAACCAACAAACGAACAAACCAACAAACCAACAAACGAACAAACCAACAAACCAACAAACAAATAAACCAACAAACCAACAAACCAACAAGCCAACAAACGAACAAACCAACAAACAAACAAACCCACTAACCAACAAACCAACAAACGAACAATCCAACAAACAAACAAACCAACAAACGAACAAACCAACAAACTAACAAACCAACAAACCAACAAACCAACAAACCAACAAGCCAACAAACCAACAAACGAACAAACCAACAAAACAACAAACAAACAAACCAACAAACGAGCAAACCAACAAACGAATAAACCAACAAACCAACAAACCAACAAACGAACAAACCAACAAACCAACAAACAAATAAACCAACAAACCAACAAACCAACAAGCCAACAAACGAACAAACCAACAAACAACAAACCCACAAACCAACAAACCAACAAACGAACAAACCAACAAACAAACACACCAACAAACGAACAAACCAACAAACTAACAAAGCAACAAACCAACAAACCAACAAACCAACAAACCAACAAACCAACAAACCAACAAACCAACAAACCAACAAACCAACAAACGAACAAACCAACAAACCAACAAACCAACAAACCAACAAACCAACAAACCAACTAGCCAACAAACCAACGAGCCAACAAACGAACAAACCAACAAACAAACAAACCAACAAACCAACAAGCCAACAAGCCAACAAACGAACAAACCAACAAACCAACAAACGAACAAACCAACAAACCAGCAAACGAACAAACCAACAATCAAGTAACCAAGAAACCAACAAATCAACAAACCAACCAACCAACCAACAAACAAACCAAGTAACCAACAAACCAACAAACCAACAAACAAATAAACCAACAAACCAACAAAACAAAAAACCAACAAACCAACAAATCAACAAACCAACAAACCAACAAACCAACAAACCAACAAACCAACAAACCAACAAACCAACAAGCCAAAAAACCAACAAACCAACAAACCAACAAACCAACAAACCAACAAACCAACAAGCCAACGAACTAACAAACCAACAAACCAACAAGCCAACAAACCAAAAAACCAACAAACCAACAAACCAAGTAACCAACAAACCAACAAACCAACAAACCAACAAACAAGTAAACCAAGAAACCAACAAACCGACAAACCAACAAACCAATAAACCAACAAACCAACAAACCAACAAACCAACAAACCAACAAGCCAACAAACCAACAAACCAACAAACCAACAAACCAACAAACCAACAAACCAACAAACCAACAAACCAACAAACCAACAAACCAACAAACCAACAAACCAACAAACGAACAAACCAACAGACCAAGTAACCAACAAACCAACAAACCAACAAACCACAAACCAACAAACCAACAAACCAACAAACCAACAAACCAACAAACCAACAAACCAACAAACAAACAAACCAGCAAACGAACAAACGAGCAAACGAACAAATGAACAAACCAACAAACCAACAAACCAACAAACCAACAAACCAACAAACCAACAAACCAACAAACCAACAAACCAACAAACCAACAAACCAAAAAACCAAGAAACCAAGAAACCAACAAACCAACAAACCAACAAGCCAACAAACCAACAAACCAACAAACCAACAAAGCAACAAACCAACAAACCAACAAACCAACAAACAAACAAACAAACAAACCAACAAACCAACAAACCAACAAACCAACAAACCAACAAACCAACAAACCCACAAACGAAAAACCCAACAAACCAACAAACCAACACCCAAACAAACCCACAAACCAACAAATTAACAAACAAACAAACGAACAAACCAACAACAAACAATCCAACAAACGAACAAACCAACAAACGAACAAACCAACAAACCAACAAACCAACAAACTAACAAGCCAACAAACGAACAAACCAACAAACCAACAAACCAACAAACCAACAAACCAACAAACCAACAAACCAAGTAACCAACAAACCAACAAGCCAACAAACGAACAAAACAACAAACAACCAAACCAACAAACCAACAAGCCAACAAGCCAACAAACGAACAAACCAACAAACCAACAACCGAACAAACCAACAAACCAACAAATGAACAAACCAACAAACCAACAAACCAACAAACCAACAAACCAACAAGCCAACAAGCCAACAAACCAACAAGCCAACAAGCGAACAAACCAACAACCCAACAAACCAAGAAACCAAAAAGCCAACAAACCAACAAACGAACAAACCAACAAACCAACAAACCAACAAACTAACAAGCCAACAAACGAGCAAACCAACAAACGAACAAACCAACAAACCAACAAACCAACAAGCCAACAACCCAACAAGCCAACAAGCCAACAAACCAACAAGCCAACAAACGAACAAACCAACAAACCAACAAACCAACCGACAAACAAGCCAAGTAACCAACAAACCAATAAGCCAACAAACGAACAAACCAACAAACCAACAAACCAACAAACCAACAAACTAATAAACCAACAAACCAACAAACCAACAAACTAACAAACCAACAAACCAAAAAACCAACAAACCAAAAAACCAGCAAACCAACAAACCAACAAACCAACAAACCAACAAACCAACAAACCAACAAACCAAAAAACCAACAAGCCAACAAACCAACAAACCAACAAACCAACAAACCAACAAACAAACAAACCAACAAACGAGCAAACCAACAAACGAACAAACCAACAAACCAACAAACGAACAAACCAACAAACCAACAAACAAATAAACCAACAAACCAACAAACCAACAAGCCAACAAACGAACAAACCAACAAACAAACAAACCCACTAACCAACAAACCAACAAACGAACAATCCAACAAACAAACAAACCAACAAACGAACAAACCAACAAACTAACAAACCAACAAACCAACAAACCAACAAACCAACAAGCCAACAAACCAACAAACGAACAAACCAACAAAACAACAAACAAACAAACCAACAAACGAGCAAACCAACAAACGAATAAACCAACAAACCAACAAACCAACAAACGAACAAACCAACAAACCAACAAACAAATAAATTAACAAACCAACAAACCAACAAGCCAACAAACGAACAAACCAACAAACAACAAACCCACAAACCAACAAACCAACAAACGAACAAACCAACAAACAAACAAACCAACAAACGAACAAACCAACAAACTAACAAAGCAAACAAACCAACAAACCAACAAACCAACAAACCAACAAACCAAAAAACCAACAAACCAACAAACCAACAAACCAACAAACGAACAAACCAACAAACCAACAAACCAACAAACCAACAAACCAACTAACCAACAAACCAACGAGCCAACAAACGAAAAAACCAACAAGCCAACAAACCAACAAACCAACAAACCAATAAACCAACAAACAAACAAAACAACGAACCAACAAACCAACAAACCAACAAACCAAAAAACCAACAAACCAAGAAACCAACAAACCGACAAAACAACAAACCGGCAAACCAACAAACCAACAAACAAACAAACAAACAAACCAACAAACGAACAAACCAACAAACGAACAAACCAACAAACGAACAAACCAACAAACGAACAAACCAACAAACCAACAAACAAATAAACCAACAAACCAACAAACCAACAAGCCAACAAACGAACAAACCAACAATCCAATAAACCAACAAACCAACAAACCAATAAACCAACAAACAAACAAACGAACAAACCAAGTAACCAAGAAACCAACAAACCAACAAACAAACAAACCAACAAACCAACAAAACAACAAACAAACAAACCAACAAACGAGCAAACCAACAAACGAATAAACCAACAAACCAGCAAACCAACAAACGAACAAACCAACAAACCAACAAACAAATAAACCAACAAACCAACAAACCAACAAGCCAACAAACGAACAAACCAACAAACAAAAAACCCACAAACCAACAAACCAACAAACGAACAAACCAACAAACAAACAAACCAACAAACGAACAAACCAACAAACTAACAAAGCAACAAACCAACAAACCAACAAACCAACAAACCAACAAACCAACAAACCAACAAACCAACAAACGAACAAACCAACAAACCAACAAACAAACAAACCAACAAACCAAAAAACCAACTAACCAACAAACCAACGAGCCAACAAACGAACAAACCAACAAACAAACAAACCAACAAACCAACAAGCCAACAAGCCAACAAACGAACAAACCAACAAACCAACAAACGAACAAACCAACAAACCAGCAAACGAACAAACCAGCAAACGAACAAACCAACAACCAAGTAACCAAGAAACCAACAAACCAACAAACCAACAAACCAACAAGCCAACAAACGAACAAACCAACAAGCCAACAAACCAACAAACCAACAAACCAATAAACCAACAAACATACAAAACAACGAACCAACAAACCAACAAACCAACAAACCAAAAAACCAACAAACCAACAAACCGACAAGCCAACAAACCAGCAAACCAACAAACCAACAAACAAACAAACAAACAAACCAACAAACGAACAAACCAACAAACGAACAAACCAACAAACCAACAAACCAACAAACTAACAAAGCAACAAACCAACAAACCAACAAACCAACAAATCAACAAACCAACAAACCAACAAACCAACAAACGAACAAACCAACAAACCAACAAACCAACAAACCAACAAACCAACTAACCAACAAACCAACGAGCCAACAAACGAACAAACCAACAAACAAACAAACCAACAAACCAACAAGCCAACAAGCCAACAAACGAACAAACCAACAAACCAACAAACGAACAAACCAACAAACCAGCAAACGAACAAACCAACAACCAAGTAACCAAGAAACCAACAAACCAACAAACCAACAAACCAACAAACCAACAAGCCAACAAACGAACAAACCAACAAGCCAACAAACCAACAAACCAACAAACCAATAAACCAACAAACATACAAAACAACGAACCAACAAACCAACAAACCAACAAACCAAAAAACCAACAAACCAACAAACCGACAAGCCAACAAACCAGCAAACCAACAAACCAACAAACAAACAAACAAACAAACCAACAAACGAACAAACCAACAAACGAACAAACCAACAAACCAACAAACCAACAAACGAACAAACCAACAAATCAACAAACCAACAAACAAATAAACCAACAAACCAACAAACCAACAAGCCAACAAACGAACAAACCAACAATCCAACAAACCAACAAACCAACAAACCAATAAACCAACAAACCAACAAACGAACAAACCAAGTAACCAAGAAACCAACAAACCAACAAACAAACAAACCAACAAACCAACAAAGCAACAAACCAACAAGCCAAAAAACGAACAAACCAACAAGCTAACAAACCAACAAACCAACAAACCAACAAACCAACAAGCCAACAAGCCAACAAGCCAACAAACCAACAAACCAACAAACCAACAATCCAACAAACCAACAAACGAATAAACCAACAAACCAACAAACCAACAAACCAACAAACCAACAAACGAACAAACCAACAAACCAACAAGCCAACAAGCCAACAAACCAACAAGCCAACAAACGAACAAACCAACAAACCAACAAACCAAGAAACCAACAAATCTACAAACCAACAAACGAACAAACCAACAAACGAACAAACCAACAAACCAACAAATAAACAAACCAACAAACCAACAAACCAACAAACCAAGTAACCAACAAACCAACAAACCAAAAAACCAAGAAACCAACAAACCAACAAGCCAACAAACCAAAAAACCAACAAACCAACAAACCAAGTGACCAACAAACCAACAAACCAACAAAATAACAAACCAAGAAACCAACAAGCAAATAAACCAACAAACCAACAAACCAACAAACCAACAAACCAACAAACCAACAAACCAACACACCAAAAAACCAACAAACCAACAAGCCAACAAACCAACAAACCAAGAAACCAACAAACCAACAAACCAACAAGCCAACAAACTAACAAACCAAGAAACCAAGAAACCAACAAACCAACAAACCAACAAGCCAACAAGCCAACAAACCAACAAACCAACAAATTAACAAACCAACAAACCAACAAACGAACAAACAAACAAACAAACAAACCAACAAACCAACAAACCAGCAAACCAACAAACCAACAAACCAACAAACCAACAAACTAAAGACCAACAAGCCAACAAACCAACAAACAAATAAACCAACAAACCAACAAACCAACAAACCAACAAACCTACAAACCAACAAACCAACACACCAACAAGCCAACAAACCAACAAACCAACAAACAAACAAACCAACAAACCAACAAACCAACAAACCAACAAACCAACAAACCAAAAAACCAACAAACCAACAAGCCAACAAACCAACAAACCAAAAAACCAACAAACCAACAAGCCAACAAACCAAAAAACCAACAAACCAACAAACCAACAAACCAACAAACCAACAAACCAACAAGCCAACAAACCAACAAACAAATAAATAAACAAACCAACAAACCATCAAACCAACAAACCAACAAAACAACAAGCCAACAAAATAACAAACCAACAAACAAACAAACCAGCAAACCAACAAACCAACATACCAACAAGCCAACAAACCAACAACCCAACAAACCAACAAACCAGCAAACAAACAAGCCAAAAAACGAACAAACCAACAAACGAACAAACCAACAAATCAACAAACCAACAAACGAACAAACCAACAAACCAACAAACAAATAAACCAACAAACCAACAAACCAACAAGCCAACAAACGAACAAACCAAAAAACAAACAAACCCACAAACCAACAAACCAACAAACGGACAAACCAACAAACAAACAAACCAACAAACGAACAAACCAAAAAACCAACAAGCCAACAAGCCAACAAAAGAACAAACCAACAAACCAACAAACAAACAAACCAACCAACCAACAAATCAACAAACCAACAAACCAACAAACCAACAAACCAACAAGCCAACAAACGGACAAACCAACAAACCAACAAATAAACAAACCAACAAACCAACAAACCAACAAACCAAGTAACCAACAAACCAACAAACCAAAAAACCAAGAAACCAACAAACCAACAAGCCAACAAACCAAAAAACCAACAAACCAACAAACGAAGTGACCAACAAACCAACAAACCAACAAAATAACAAACCAAGAAACCAACAAGCAAATAAACCAACAAACCAACAAACCAACAAACCAACAAACCAACAAACCAACAAACCAACACACCAAAAAAACAACAAACCAACAAGCCAACAAACCAACAAACCAAGAAACCAACAAACCAACAAACCAACAAGCCAACAAACTAACAAACCAAGAAACCAACAAACCAACAAACCAACAAACCAACAAGCCAACAAGCCAACAAACCAACAAACCAACAAATTAACAAACGAAGTGACCAACAAACCAACAAACCAACAAAATAACAAACCAAGAAACCAACAAGCAAATAAACCAACAAACCAACAAACCAACAAACCAACAAACCAACAAACCAACAAACCAACACACCAAAAAAACAACAAACCAACAAGCCAACAAACCAACAAACCAAGAAACGAACAAACAAACAAACAAACAAACCAACAAACCAACAAACCAGCAAACCAACAAACCAACAAACCAACAAACCAACAAACCAACAAACCAAAGACCAACAAGCCAACAAACCAACAAACAAATAAACCAACAAACCAACAAACCAACAAACCAACAAACCTACAAACCAACAAACCAACACACCAACAAGCCAACAAACCAACAAACCAACAAACAAACAAACCAACAAACCAACAAACCAACAAACCAACAAACCAACAAACCAAAAAACCAACAAACCAACAAGCCAACAAACCAACAAACCAAAAAACCAACAAACCAACAAGCCAACAAACCAAAAAACCAACAAACCAACAAACCAACAAACCAAAAAACCAAGAAACCAACAAACCAACAAGCCAACAAACCAAAAAACCAACAAACCAACAAACCAAGTGACCAACAAACCAACAAACCAACAAAATAACAAACCAAGAAACCAACAAGCAAATAAACCAACAAACCAACAAACCAACAAACCAACAAACCAACAAACCAACAAACCAACACACCAAAAAACCAACAAACCAACAAGCCAACAAACCAACAAACCAAGAAACCAACAAACCAACAAACCAACAAGCCAACAAACTAACAAACCAAGAAACCAAGAAACCAACAAACCAACAAACCAACAAGCCAACAAGCCAACAAGCCAACAAGCCAACAAACCAACAAACCAACAAATTAACAAACCAACAAACCAACAAACGAACAAACAAACAAACAAACAAACCAACAAACCAACAAACCAGCAAACCAACAAACCAACAAACCAACAAACCAAAGACCAACAAGCCAACAAACCAACAAACAAATAAACCAACAAACCAACAAACCAACAAACCAACAAACCTACAAACCAACAAACCAACACACCAACAAGCCAACAAACCAACAAACCAACAAACAAACAAACCAACAAACCAACAAACCAACAAACCAACAAACCAACAAACCAAAAAACCAACAAACCAACAAGCCAACAAACCAACAAACCAAAAAACCAACAAACCAACAAGCCAACAAACCAAAAAACCAACAAACCAACAAACCAACAAACCAACAAACCAACAAACCAACAAGCCAACAAACCAACAAACAAATAAATAAACAAACCAACAAACCATCAAACCAACAAACCAACAAAACAACAAGTTAACAAAATAACAAACCAACAAACAAACAAACCAACAAACCAACAAACCAACATACCAACAAGCCAACAAACCAACAACCCAACAAACCAACAAACCAGCAAACAAACAAGCCAAAAAACGAACAAACCAACAAACGAACAAACCAACAAATCAACAAACCAACAAACGAACAAACCAACAAACCAACAAACAAATAAACCAACAAACCAACAAACCAACAAGCCAACAAACGAACAAACCAAAAAACAAACAAACCCACAAACCAACAAACCAACAAACGGACAAACCAACAAACAAACAAACCAACAAACGAACAAACCAAAAAACCAACAAGCCAACAAGCCAACAAAAGAACAAACCAACAAACCAACAAACAAACAAACCAACCAACCAACAAATCAACAAACCAACAAACCAACAAACCAACAAACCAACAAGCCAACAAACGGACAAACCAACAAACCAACAAACCAAAAAACCAACAAACCAACAAACCAACAAACCAACAAACCAACAAACCAACAAACCAACAAACCAACAAACCAACAAACCAACAAACCAACAAACCAACAAACCAACAAACCAACAAACCAACAAACCAAGAAACCAACAAACCAACAAACCAACAAACCAACAAACCAACAAACCAACAAACCAACAAACCAACAAACCAACAAACCAACAAACCAACAAACCAACAAACCAACAAACCAACAAACCAACAAACCATCAAACCAACAAACCAAGAAACCAACAAACCAACAAACCAACAAACCAACAAACCAACAAACCAACAAACCAACAAGCCAACAAACGAACAAACCAACAAACGAACAAACCAACAAGCCAACAAGCCAACAAACCAACAAACCAACAAACCAACAAACCAACAAACAAACAAAACAACAAACCAACAAACCAACAAACCAAAAAACCAACAAACCAACAAACCAACAAACCAACAAACCAACAAACCAACAAACCAACAAAGCAACAAACGAACAAACCAACAAACCAACAAACCAACAAACCAACAAACAAATCAACCAACAAACCAACAAACCAATAAGCCAACAAACGAACAAATCAACAAACCAACAAACCAACAAACCAACAAACCAACAAGCCAACAAACGAACAAACCATCAAGCCAACAAGCCAACAAACCAACAAACCAACAAACCAACAAACCAACAATCCAACAAACCAACAAACGAACAAACCAACAAACCCACAAACCAACAAACCAACAAACCAAGTAACCAACAAACCAACAAACCAACAAACCAACAAACGAACAAACCAACAAACGAGCAAACCAACAAACCAACAAGCCAACAAGCCAAAAAACCAACAAGCCAACAAACGAACAAACCAACAAACCTACAAACCGAGAAACTAATAAACCAACAAACTTACAAACAAACAAACCAACAAACAAGCAAACGAACAAACCAACAAACAAACAAACCAACAAACCAACAAACCATTAAACCAAGTAACCAACAAACTAACAAACCAACAAACCAACAAACCAAGAAATCAACAAACCAACAAGCCAACAAACCAAAAAACCAACAAACCAACAAACCAAGAAACCAACAAACCACAAACCAACAAACAACAAACTAACAAACCAACAAACCAAAAAACCAACAAACCAACAAGCCAACAAGCCATCAAACCAACAAACCAACAAACCAACAAACCAACGAACGAGCAAACAAAACAAACCAACAAACCAACAAACCAGCAAACCAGCAAACCAACAAACCAACAAACCAACAAACCAACAAACCAACAAACCAACAAACAAACAAACCAACAAGCCAACAAACCAACAAACAAATAAACCAACAAACCAACAAACCAACAAACCAACAAACCAACAAACCATACAAACCAACAAGCCAACAAACCAACAAACCAAGAAACCAACAAACCAACAAATCAACAAACCAACAACCCAAAAAAACAACAAACGAACAAGCCAACACACGAGCAAACCAATAAACAAACAAGCCAACAAGCCAACAAACCAACAAACCAACAAACCAACAAACCAACAAATCAACAAACCAAAAAACAAACAAACCAACAAACCAACAAGCCAACAAACCAACAAACCAACAAACCAACAAACCAATAAACCAACAAATCAACAAACCAAAAAACCAACAAACAAACAAGCCAATAAACGAACAAACCAACAAACAAACAAACCAACAAACTAACAAACCAACAAATCAACAAACCAACAAGAAAACAAACCAAAAAACCAACAAACCAAAAAACCAACTAACCAACAAACCAACAAACACATAAACCAACAAGCCAACAAACCAACAAACCAACAAGCCAACAAGCCAACAAACCAACAAGCCAACAAACGAACAAACAAACAAACAAACAAACCAACAAACCAACAAACCAACAAACCAACAAACCAACAAACCAACAAACCAACAAACCAACAAACCAACAAACCAACAAACCAACAAGCCAACAAACCAACAAACCAACAAACCAACGAACGAACAAACAAACAAACCAACAAAACAAAAAACCAGCAAACTAACAAACCAACAAGCCAACAAACCAACGAACCAACAAACCAACAAACCAACAAGCCAACAAACCAACAAACAAATAAACAAATAAACCAACAAACCAACAAACCAACATACCAACAAACCAACAAACCAACAAACCAACAAACCAACAAACCAACAAACCAACAAACCAATAAGCCAACAAAGCAACAAACCAACAAACCGACAAACCAACAAACCAACAAACCAGTAAACCAAAAAACCAAAAAACCAACAAGCCAACATACGAGCAAACCAACAAACAAACAAACAAACAAACAAACCAACAAACCAAAAAAGCAACAAACCAACAAGCCAACAAACCAACAAACCAACAAACCAATAAACCAACAAACCAACAAACCAACAAACCAACAAGCCAACAAACCAACAAACCAACAAACCAACAAATCAACTAACCAAAAAAGCAACAAACCAACAAACCAACAAGCCAACAAACAAACACACCAACAAACCAACAAACCGACAAATCAACAAACCAAAAAACCAACAAACAAACAAGCCAACAAACGAACAAACCAACAAATAAACAAACCAACAAACTAACAAACCAACAAATCAACAAACCAACAAGAAAACAAACCAAAAAACCAACAAACCAACAAACCAACAAACCAACAAACCAACAAACCAAATAACCAACAAACCAACAAGCCAACAAGCCAACAAACCAACAAACCAACAAACCAACAAATCAACAAACCAACAAACCAACAAAATAACAAGCCAACAAACCAACAAACCAACAAACCAACAAACCAACAAATCAACAAACCAAAAAACCAACAAACCAACAAACCAACAAGCCAACAAACCAACAAACCAACAAACCAACAAAGAAACAAACCAACAAACCAACAAAGCAACAAACCAAAAAAACAACAAACAAACAAGCCAACAAACGAACAAACAACAAACAAACAAACCAACAAACTAGCAAACCAACAAATCAACAAACCAACAAGAAAACAAACCAAAAAACCAACAAACGAACAAACCAACAAACCAACAAACAAACAAACCAACAAACCAACAAACCAACAAACCAACAAACCAAGTAACCAACAAACCAACAAACCAACAAACCAAGAAACCAACAAACCAACAAGCCAACAAACCAAAAAACGAACAAACCAACAAACCAAGTGACCAACAAACCAACAAACCAACAAACCAACAAAATAACAAACCAAGAAACCAACAAGCAAATAAACCAACAAACCAACAAACCAACAAACCAACAAACCAACACACCAACAAACCAACAAACCAACAAACCAATAAATTAACAAACCAACAAACCAACAAACGAACAAACAAACAAACCAACAAACCAACAAACCAGCAAACCAACAAACCAACAAACCAACAATCCAACAAACCAAAGACCAACAAGCCAACAAACCAACAAACAAATAAACCAACAAACCAACAAACCAACAAACCTACAAATCAACAAACCAACAAACCAACAAGCCAACAAACCAACAAACCAACAAACCAACAAACCAACAAACCCACAAACCAACAAACCAACAAACCAAAAAACCAACAAACCAACAAGCCAAAAAACGAACAAACCAGCAAACAAACAAACCAACAAACCAACAAACCAAAAAACCAACAAACCAACAAGCCAACAAACCAAAAAACCAACAAACCAACAAGCCAACAAACCAACAAACCAACAAACCAACAAACAAATAAACCAACAAACCAACAAACCATCAACCAACAAACCAACAAACCAACAAACCAACAAACCAACAAACCAACAAACCAACAAACCAACAAACAAATAAACCAACAAACCAACAAACCAACAAACCAACAAACTAACAAACCAACAAACCAACAAACCAACAAGCCAACAAACCAACAAACCAAGAAACCAACAAGCCAACAAACCAACAAGCCGACAAACTAACAAACCAACAAACCAACAAACCAACAAACGAAACAAGAAATAAACCAACAAACCAACAAACCAACAAACCAACAAACCAACAAACCAACAAACCAACAAACCAACAAACCAACAAACCAACAAGCCAACAAACCAACAAACCAAGAAACCAACAAACCAACAAACCAACAAGCCAACAAAATAACAAACCAACAAACCAACAAACAAACAAACCAACAAACCAACAAACCAACAAACCATTATACCAACAAGCCAAAAAACCAACAACCCAACAAACCAACAAACCAACAAACAAACAAACCAAAAAACGAACAAACCAACAAACGAACAAACCAACAAACCAACAAACCAACAAACCAACAAACGAACAAACCAACAAACCAACAAACAAATAAACTAACAAACCAACAAACCAACAAGCCAACAAACGAACAAACAAACAAACCCACAAACCAAAAAACCAACAAACGGACAAACCAACAAACAAACAAACCAACAAACGAACAAACCAACAAACGAACAAACCAACAAACCAACAATCCAAAAAACCAACAAACCAACAAACGAACAAACCAACAAACCAACAAACCAATAAACCAACAAATCAACAAACCAAGTAACCAACAAACCAACAAGCCAACATACGAACAAACCAACAAACAAACAAACCAACAAACCAACAAGCCAACAAGCCAACAAAAGAACAAACCAACAAACCAACAAACAAACAAACCAACAAACCAACAAATCAACAAACCAACAAACCAACAAACCAACAAACCAACAAACCAACAAACCAACAAACCAACAAACCAACAAACCAACAAACCAACAAACCAACAAGCCAACAAACCAACAAACCAACAAGCCAAAAAACGGACAAACCAACAAACCAACAAACCAACAAACCAACAAACCAACAAACCAACAAACCAACAAAAGAACAAACCAACAAACCAACAAACAAACAAACCAACAAACCAACAAATCAACAAACCAACAAACCAACAAACCAACAAACCAACAAACCAACAAGTCAACAAACCAACAAGCCAAAAAACGGACAAACCAACAAATCAACAAACCAACAAACCAACAAGCCAACAAACCAACAAACCAACAAGCCAAAAAACGGACAAACCAACAAACCAACAAACCAACAAACCAACAAACCAACAAACCAACAAACCAACAAACCAACAAACCAACAAACCAACAAACCAACAAACCAACAAACCAACAAACCAACAAACCAACAAACCAACAAACCAACAAACCAACAAACCAACAAACCAACAAACCAACGAACCAACAAACCAACAAAAAAACCAACCAACAAACCAACAAGCCAACAAGCCAACAAACCAAAAAGCCAACAAACGAACAAACCAACAAACCCACAAACCAACCAACAAACAAACCATGTAATCAACAAACCAACAAACCAATAAGCCAACAAACCAACAAAACAACAAACCAACAAACCAACAAACCAACAAACCAACAAACCAACAAACCAACAAACCAACAAACCAACAAACCAACAACCAAGTAACCAAGAAACCAACTAACCAACAAACCAACAAACCAACAAGCCAACAAAGGAACAAACCAACAAACGAACAAACCAACAAACCAACAAGCCAACAAACCAACAAACCAGCAAACCAACAAACCAACAAACCAACAAACCAACAAACAAACAAAACAACAAACCAACAAACCAACAAACCAAAAAACCAACAAACCAACAAACCAACAAACCAACAACCCAACAAGTTAACAAACCAACAAACCAACAAGCCAACAAACCTACAAACCAACAAACCAACAAACCAACAAACAAACAAACCAACAAACAAACGAACCAACAAACGAACAAACCAACAAACCAACAAACCAACAAACGAACAAACCAACAAACAAATCAACCAACAAACCAACAAACCAACAAGCCAACAAACGAACAAATCAACAAACCAACAAACCAACAAACCAACATACCAACAAGCCAACAAACGAATAAACCAACAAGCCAACAAGCCAACAAACCAACAAACCAGCAAACCAACAATCCAACAAACCAACAAACGAACAAACCAACAAACCAACAAACCAACAAACCAACAAACCAACAAACCAAGTAACCAACAAACCAACAAACCAACAAACCAACAAACGAACAAACCAACAAACGCGCAAACCAACAAACCAACAAGCCAACAAGCCAACATACCAACAAGCCAACAAACGAACAAACCAACAAACCTACAAACCAAGAAACCAACAAACCAACAAACTTAAAAACAAACAAACCAACAAACAATCAAACGAACAAACAAACAAACCAACAAACCAACAAACCATTAAACCAAGTAACCGACACACTAACAAACCAACAAACCAACAAACCAAGAAACTAACAAACCAACAAGCCAACAAATCAAAAAACCAACAAATCAACAAACCAAGAAACTAACAAACCAACAAACCAACAAACCAACAAACCAACAAAAAAATAAACCAACAAACCAACAAACCAACAAACCAACAACCCAACAAGTTAACAAACCAACAAACCAACAAGCCAACAAACCTACAAACCAACAAACCAACAAACCAACAAACAAACAAACCAACAAACAAACGAACCAACAAACGAACAAACCAACAAACCAACAAACCAACAAACGAACAAACCAACAAACAAATCAACCAACAAACCAACAAACCAACAAGCCAACAAACGAACAAATCAACAAACCAACAAACCAACAAACCAACATACCAACAAGCCAACAAACGAATAAACCAACAAGCCAACAAGCCAACAAACCAACAAACCAGCAAACCAACAATCCAACAAACCAACAAACGAACAAACCAACAAACCAACAAACCAACAAACCAACAAACCAACAAACCAAGTAACCAACAAACCAACAAACCAACAAACCAACAAACGAACAAACCAACAAACGCGCAAACCAACAAACCAACAAGCCAACAAGCCAACATACCAACAAGCCAACAAACGAACAAACCAACAAACCTACAAACCAAGAAACCAACAAACCAACAAACTTAAAAACAAACAAACCAACAAACAATCAAACGAACAAACAAACAAACCAACAAACCAACAAACCATTAAACCAAGTAACCGACACACTAACAAACCAACAAACCAACAAACCAAGAAACTAACAAACCAACAAGCCAACAAATCAAAAAACCAACAAATCAACAAACCAAGAAACTAACAAACCAACAAACCAACAAACCAACAAACCAACAAAAAAATAAACCAACAAACCAACAAACCAACAAACCAACAAACCAACAAACTAACAAACCAACAAACCAACAAGCCAACAAACCAACAAACCAAGAAACCAACAAACCAACAAACCAACAAACAACAAACTAACAAACCAACAAATAAAATAACCAACAAACCAACAAGCCAACAAGCCATCAAACCAACAAACGAACAAACCAATAAACCAACAAACGAACGAACGAACAAACAAACAAACCAACAAACCAACAAACCAGCAAACCAACAAACCAACAAACCAACAAACCAACAAACCAACAAACCAACTAACCAACAAACCAACAAACAAACAAGCCAACAAACCAACAAACAAATAAACCAACAAACCAACAAACCAACAAACCAACAAACCAACAAACCAACAAACCAACAAGCCAACAAACCAACAAACCAACAAACCAACAAACCAACAAACCAACAAACCAAAAAACCAACAAACGAACAAGCCAACAAACGAGCAAATCAATAAACAAACAAGCCAACAAACCAACAAACCAACAAACCAACAAACCAACAAACCAACAAACCAACAAACCAACAAACCAACAAACCAACAAGCCAACAAACCAACAAACCAACAAACTAACAAACCAACAAATCAACAAACCAAAAAACCAACAAATCAACAAACCAACAAACCAACAAGCCAACAAACCAACAAACCAACAAACCAACAAACCAACAAATCAACAAACCAAAAAACCAACAAACAAACAAGCCTACAAACGAACAAACCAACAAACAAACAAACCAACAAACTAACAAACCAACAAATCAACAAACCAACAAGAAAACAAACCAAAAAACCAACAAACCAACAAACCAACTAACCAACAAACCAACAAACCAACAAACCAACAAACCAGTAAGCCAACAAACCAACAAACAAACAAGCCAACAAGCCAACAAACCAACAAGCGAACAAACGAACAAACAAACAAACAAACAAACCAACAAACCAACAAACCAACAAACAAACAAACCAACAAACCAACAAACCAACAAACCAACAAACCAACAAACCAACGAACGAACAAACAAACAAACCAACAAAACAACAAACCAGCAAACCAACAAACCAACAAGCCAACAAACCAACAAACCAACAAACCAACAAACCAACAAACCAACAAGCCAACAAACCAACAAACAAATAAACCAACAAACCAACAAACCAACAAACAAACAAACCAACAAACCAACAAACCAACAAACCAACTAACCAACAAACCAACAAACCAACAAGCAAACAAACCAACAAACCAACAAACCAACAAATCAACAAACCAACAAACCAACAAACCAACAAACCAAAAAACCAAAAAACCAACAAGCCAACAAACGAGCAAACCAACAAACAAACAAACAAACAAACCAACAAACCAAAAAAGCAACAAACTAACAAGCCAACAAACCAACAAACCAACAAACCAATAAACCAACAAAGCAACAAACAAACAAACCAAGTAACCAACAAACCAACAAACCAACAAACCAACAAACGAACAAACCAACAAACGCGCAAACCAACAAACCAACAAGCCAACAAGCCAACATACCAACAAGCCAACAAACAAACAAACCAACAAACCTACAAACCAAGAAACCAACAAACCAACAAACTTAAAAACAAACAAACCAACAAACAATCAAACGAACAAACCAACAAACAAACAAACCAACAAACCAACAAACCATTAAACCAAATAACCAACACACTAACAAACCAACAAACCAACAAACCAAGAAACTAACAAACCAACAAGCCAACAAATCAAAAAACCAACAAATCAACAAACCAAGTAACTAACAAACCAACAAACCAACAAATCAACAAACCAACAAACCAACAAACCAACAAACAAATAAACCAACAAACCAACAAACCAACAAACCAACAAACCAACAAACCAACAAACCAACAAACCAACAAACCAACAAGCCAACAAACCAACAAACCAAGAAACCAACAAATCAACAAACCAACAAACAACAAACTAACAAACCAACAAACCAAATAACCAACAAACCAACAAGCCAACAAGCCATCAAACCAACAAACGAACAAACCAACAAACCAACAAACGAACGAACAAACAAACAAACAAACCAACAAACCAACAAACCAGCAAACCAACAAACCAACAAACCAACAAACCAACAAACCAACAAACCAACAAACCAACAAACCAACTAACCAACAAACCAACAAACCAACAAGCCAACAAACCAACAAACAAATAAACCAACAAACCAACAAACCAACAAACCAACAAACCAACAAACCAACAAACCAACAAACCAACAAGCCAACAAACCAACAAACCAACAAACCAACAAACCAACAAACCAACAAACCAAAAAACCAACAAACGAACAAGCCAACAAACGAGCAAACCAATAAACAAACAAGCCAACAAACCAACAAACCAACAAACCAACAAACCAACAAACCAACAAACCAAGAAACCAACAAACCAACAAACCAACAAACCAACAAACCAACAAGCCAACAAACCAACAAACAAATAAACCAACAAACCAACAAACCAACAAACCAACAAACCAACAAACCAACAAACCAACAAACCAACAAGCCAACAAACCAACAAACCAACAAACCAACAAACTAACAAACCAACAAACCAAAAAACCAACAAACGAACAAGCCAACAAACGAGCAAACCAATAAACAAACAAGCCAACAAACCAACAAACCAACAAACCAACAAACCAACAAACCAACAAACCAAGAAACCAACAAACCAACAAACCAACAAGCCAACAAACCAACAAACCAACAAACCAGCAAGCCAACAAACCAACAAACAAACAAGCCTACAAACGAACAAACCAACAAACCAACAAACTAACAAACCAACAAATCAACAAACCAACAAGAAAACAAACCAAAAAACCAACAAACCAACAAACCAACTAACCAACAAACCAACAAACCAACAAACCAACAAACCAGCAAGCCAACAAACCAACACACAAACAAGCCAACAAGCCAACAAACCAACAAGCGAACAAACGAACAAACAAACAAACAAACAAACAAACAAACCAACAAACAAACAAACCAACAAACCAACAAACCAACAAACCAACAAACCAACAAACCAACGAACGAACAAACAAACAAACCAACAAAACAACAAACCAGCAAACCAACAAACCAACAAGCCAACAAACCAACAAACCAACAAACCAACAAACCAACAAACCAACAAGCCAACAAACCAACAAACAAATAAACCAACAAATCAACAAACCAACAAACAAACAAACCAACAACCCAACAAACCAACAAACCAACTAACCAACAAACCAACAAACCAACAAGCCAACAAACCAACAAACCAACAAACCAACAAACCAACGAACGAACAAACAAACAAACCAACAAAACAACAAACCAGCAAACCAACAAACCAACAAGCCAACAAACCAACAAACCAACAAACCAACAAACCAACAAACCAACAAGCCAACAAACCAACAAACAAATAAACCAACAAATCAACAAACCAACAAACAAACAAACCAACAACCCAACAAACCAACAAACCAACTAACCAACAAACCAACAAACCAACAAACCAACAAACCAACAAATAAAAAAACCAAAAAACCAACAAGCCAACAAACGAGCAAACCAACAAACAAACAAACAAACAAACTAACAAACCAAAAAAGCAACAAACTAACAAGCCAACAAACCAACAAACCAACAAACCAATAAACCAACAAAGCAACAAACAAACAAACCAACAAGCCAACAAACCAACAAAGCAACAAACCAATAAACCAACAAAGCAACAAACAAACAAACCAACAAGCCAACAAACCAACAAACCAACAAACCAACAAATCAACTAACCAAAAAACCAACAAACCAACGAACCAACAAGCCAACAAACCAACAAACCAACAAACCAACAAACCAACAAATCAACAAACCAAAAAAGCAACAAACAAACAAGCCAACAAACGAACAAACCAACAAACAAACAAACCAACAAACTAACAAACCAACAAATCAACAAACCAACAAGAAAACAAACCAAAAAACCAACAAACCAACAAACCAACAAACCAACAAACCAAAAAACCAACAAACCAAAAAGCCAACAATCCAACAAACCAACAAACCAACAAACCAACAAATCAACAAACCAACAAACCAACAAACCAACAAGCCAACAAACCAACAAACCAACAAATCAACAAACCAAAAAACCAACAAAACAACAAACCAACAAGCCAACAAACCAACAAACCAACAAACCAACAAACCAACAAGCCAACAAGCCAACAAACCAACAAACCAACAAGCCAACAAGCCAACAAACCAACAAGCCAACAAACAAACAAACAAACAAACAAACAAACCAACAAACCAACAAACCAACAAACCAACAAACCAACAAACCAACAAACCAGCAAACCAACAAACAAATAAACTAACAAACTACCAAACCAACAAACCAACAAACCAACAAATCAACAAACCAACAATCCAACAAACCAAAAAACCAACAAACCAACAAACCAATAAACCAAAAAACCAACAAACCAACAAGCCAACAAACCAACAAGCCAACAAGCCAACAAACCAACAAGCCAGCAAACGAACAAACAACAAACAAATAAACCAACAAACTAACAAACCAACAAATCAACAAACCAACAAGAAAACAAACCAAAAAACCAACAAACCAACAAACTAACAAACCAACAAACCAACAAACCAACAAGCCAACAAACCAACAAACCAACAAACCAACAAGCCAACAAGCCAACAAACCAACAAGCCAACAAACGAACAAACATACAAACAAACAAACCAACAAACCAACAAACCAACAAGCCAACAAACCAACAAAACAACAAGTCAACAAGCCAACAAACCAAAAAACCAACAAACCAACAAACCAAAAAACCAACAAACCAACAAACCAACAGACCAACAGACCAACAAACCAACGAGCCAACAAACCGACAAACCAACAAGCCAACAAACCAACAAACTAACAAACCAACAAACAAATAAACCAACAAAAAAACAAGCCAACAAACCAATAAACCAGCAAGCCAACAAGCCAACAAACCAACAAGCCAACAAACCAACAAACCAACAAGCCAACAAGCCAACAAACCAACAAACCAACAAACCAGCAAACCAACAAACCAACAAACCAACAAACGAACAAACCAACAAACCAACAAACCAACAAACCAACAAACCAACAAATCAACAAACCAACAAGCCAACAAACCAAAAAACCAACAAACCAACAAACCAACAAACCAACAAACCAACAACCCAACAAGCCAACAAACCAACAAACCAACAAGCCAACAAGCCAACAAACAAACAAGCCAACAAACAAACAAACAAACAAACAAACAAACCAACAAACCAACAAACCAACAACCCAACAAGCCAACAAACCAACAAACCAACAAGCCAACAAGCCAACAAACAAACAAGCCAACAAACAAACAAACAAACAAACAAACAAACCAACAAACCAACAAACCAACAAACCAACAAGCCAACAAGCCAACAAACCAACAAACCAACAAACCAGCAAACCAACAAACCAACAAACAAATCAACCAACAAACATCCAAACCAACAAACCAACAAACCAACAAATCAACAAACCAACAATCCAACAAACCTAAAAACCAACAAACCAACAAACCAATAAACCAACAAACCAATAAACAAACAAGCCAACAAACCAACACACCAACAAGCCAACAAGCCAACAAACCAAAAAACCAACAAACCAACAAACCAACAAACCAACAAACCAACAAACCAACAAACCAGCAAGCCAACAAACCAACAAACCAACAAACCAACAAACCAACAAGCCAACAAGCCAACAAACCAACAAACCAACAAACCAGCAGGCCAACAAACCAACAAACCAACAAACCAACAAACCAACAAACCAACAAACCAAAAAACCAACAAACCAACAAGCCAACAAACCAACAAACAAACAAACCAACAAGCCAACAAGCCAACAAACCAACAAACAAACAAACCAGCAGAACAAAAAACCAACAAACCAACAAACCAACAAACCAACAAACGACCAAACTAACAAACAAACAAACCAACAAACCAACAAACCAACAAATCAACAAACCAACAAGCCAACAAACCAAAAAACCAACAAACCAACAAACCAACAAACCAACAAGCCAACAAACCAACAAACCAACAAGCCAACAAGCCAACAAACCGACAAGCCAACAAACGAACAAATAAACAAACAAACAAACAAACAAACAAACAAACCAACAAACCAACAAACCAACAAACCAACAAACCAACACACCAACAAACCAACAAACCAACAAACCAACAAGCCAGCAAACCAAAAAACCAAAAAACCAACAAACCAACAAACCAACAAACCAACAAACCAACAAACCAACAAACCAACAAACCAACAAGCCAACAAACCAACAAGCCAACAAGCCAACAAACCAACAAACCAACAAACCAACAAACCAACAAACCAACAAACCAACAAACCAACAAACCAACAAACCAACAAACCAACAAACCAACAAGCCAACAAACCAACAAACCAACAACCCAACAAACCAACAAACAAACAAATCAACAAACCAACAAGAAAACAAACCAAAAAACCAACAAACCAACAAACTAACAAACCAACAAACCAACAAACCAACAAGCCAACAAACCAACAAACCAACAAGCCAACAAGCCAACAAACCAACAAGCCAACAAACGAACAAACATACAAACAAACAAACAAACAAACCAACAAACCAACAAACCAACAAACCAACAAACCAACAAGCCAACAAACCAACAAACCAACAAGTCAACAAGCCAACAAACCAACAAGCCAACAAACGAACAAACAAACAAACAAACAAACAAACAAACCAACAAACCAACAAACCAACAAGCCAGCAAACCAAAAAACCAACAAACCAACAAACCAACAAACCAACAAACCAGCAAACCAACAAACCAACAAACCAACAAGACAACAAACCAACAAGCCAACAAGCCAACAAACCAACAAACCAACAAACCAACAAACCAACAAACCAACAAACCATCAAACCAACAAACCAACAAACCAACAAGCCAACAAACCAACAAACCAACAACCCAACAAACCAACAAACAAACAAATCAACAAATCAACAAGAAAACAAACCAAAAAACCAACAAACCAACAAACTAACAAACCAACAAACCAACAAACCAACAAGCCAACAAACCAACAAACCAACAAGCCAACAAGCCAACAAACCAACAAGCCAACAAACGAACAAACATACAAACAAACAAACCAACAAACCAACAAACCAACAAACCAACAAACCAACAAGCCAACAAACCAACAAACCAACAAGTCAACAAGCCAACAAACCAAAAAACCAACAAACCAACAAACCAAAAAACCCACAAACCAACAAACCAACAGACCAACAGACCAACAAACCAACGAGCCAACAAACCAACAAACCAACAAGCCAACAAACCAACAAACTAACAAACCAACAAACAAATAAACCAACAAAAAAACAAGCCAACAAACCAACAAACCAGCAAGCCAACAAGCCAACAAACCAACAAACCAACAAACCAACAAACCAACAAACCAACAAGCCAACAAACCAACAAACCAACAAACGAACAAACAAAACAAACCAACAAACCAACAAACCAAAAAATCAACAAACCAACAAGCCAACAAATAAAAAAACCAACAAACCAACAAACCAACAAACCAACAAACCAACAACCCAGCAAGCCAACAAGCCAACAAACCAACAAACCAACAAACCAACAAACCAACAAGCCAACAAGCCAACAAACCAACAAACCAACAAACGAACAAACCAACAAATCAACAAACCAACAAACCAACAAATCAACAAACCAACAAGCCAACAAACCAAAAAACCAACAAACCAACAAACCAACAAACCAACAAGCCAACAAACAAACAAACAAACAAACAAACAAACCAACAAACCAACAAACCAACAAACCAACAAACCAACAAGCCAACAAGCCAACAAACCAACAAACCAAAAAACCAGCAAACCAACAAACCAACAAACAAATAAACCAACAAACATCCAAACCAACAAACCAACAAACCAACAAACCAACAAATCAACAAACCAACAATCCAACAAACCAAAAAACCAACAAACCAACAAACCAATAAACCAACAAACCAACAAACCAACAAGCCAACAAACCAACACACCAACAAGCCAACAAGCCAACAAACCAAAAAACCAACAAACCAACATACCAACAAACCAACAAACCAACAAACCAACAAACCAGCAAGCCAACAAACCAACAAACCAACAAACCAACAAGCCAACAAGCCAACAAACCAACAAACCAACAAACCAACAAACCAGCAGACCAACAAACCAACAAACCAACAAACCAACAAACCAACAAACCAAAAAACCAAAAAACCAATAAACCAACAACCCAACAAACCAACAAACAAACAAACCAACCAGCCAACAAGCCAACAAACCAACAAACAAACAAACCAGCAGACCAACAAACCAACAAAAAAACAAACCAACAAACCAACACACCAACAAACGACCAAACCAACAAACAAACAAACCAACAAACCAACAAACCAACAAATCAACAAACCAACAAGCCAACAAACCAAAAAACCAACAAAACAACAAACCAACAAACCAACAAGCCAACAAACCAACAAACCAACAAGCCAACAAGCCAACAAACCAACAAGCCAACAAACGAACAAACAAACAAACAAACAAACCAACAAACCAACAAACCAACAAACCAACACACCAACAAACCATCAACCCAACAAACCAACAAGCGAGCAAACCAAAAAACCAACAAACCAACAAACCAACAAAGCAACAAGCCAACAAACCAAAAAACCAACAAACCAACAAACCAACAAACCAACAAGCCAACAAACCAACAAACCAACAAGCCAATAAGCCAACAAACCAACAAGCCAACAAACGAACAAACAAACAAACAAACAAACAAACAAACCAACAAACCAACAAACCAACAAACCAACAAACCAACACACCAACAAACCAACAAACCAACAAACCAACAAGCCAGCAAACCAAAAAACCAACAAACCAACAAACCAACAAACCAACAAACCAACAAACCAACAAACCAACAAGCCAACAAACCAACAAGCCAACAAGCCAACAAACCAACAAACCAACAAACCAACAAACCAACAAACCAACAAACCAACAAACCAACAAACCAACAAACCAACAAACCAACAAACCAACAAACCAACAAACCAACAACCCAACAAACCAACAAACAAACAAATCAACAAACCAACAAGAAAACAAACCAAAAAACCAACAAACCAACAAACTAACAAACCAACAAACCAACAAACCAACAAGCCAACAAACCAACAAACCAACAAGCCAACAAGCCAACAAACCAACAAGCCACCAAACGAACAAACATACAAACAAACAAACCAACAAACCAACAAACCAACAAACCAACAAACTAACAAACCAACAATCCAACAAACCAACAAACCAACAAGTCAACAAGCCAACAAACCAAAAAACCAACAAACCAACAAACCAAAAAACCCACAAACCAACAAACCAACAGACCAACAGACCAACAAACCAACGAGCCAACAAACCAACAAACCAACAAAACAACAAACCAACAAACTAACAAACCAACAAACAAATAAACCAACAAAAAAACAAGCCAACAAACCAACAAACCAGCAAGCCAACAAGCCAACAAACCAACAAACCAACAAACCAACAAACCAACAAGCCAACAAACCAACAAACCAACAAACGAACAAACCAACAAACCAACAAACCAACAAACCAACAAATCAACAAACCAACAAGCCAACAAACCAAAAAACCAACAAACCAACAAACCAACAAACCAACAAGCCAACAAGCCAACAAACCAACAAACCAACAAGTCAACAAGCCAACAAACCAAAAAACCAACAAACCAACAAACCAAAAAACCCACAAACCAACAAACCAACAGACCAACAGACCAACAAACCAACGAGCCAACAAACCAACAAACCAACAAGCCAACAAACCAACAAACTAACAAACCAACAAACAAATAAACCAACAAAAAAACAAGCCAACAAACCAACAAACCTGCAAGCCAACAAGCCAACAAACCAACAAACCAACAAACCAACAAACCAACAAACCAACAAGCCAACAAACCAACAAACCAACAAACGAACAAACAAAACAAACCAACAAACCAACAAACCAAAAAATCAACAAACCAACAAGCCAACAAATAAAAAAACCAACAAACCAACAAACCAACAAACCAACAAACCAACAACCCAGCAAGCCAACAAGCCAACAAACCAACAAACCAACAAACCAACAAACCAACAAACCAACAAGCCAACAAGCCAACAAACCAACAAACCAACAAACGAACAAACCAACAAATCAACAAACCAACAAACCAACAAATCAACAAACCAACAAGCCAACAAACCAAAAAACCAACAAACCAACAAACCAACAAACCAACAAGCCAACAAACAAACAAACAAACAAACAAACAAACCAACAAACCAACAAACCAACAAACCAACAAGCCAACAAGCCAACAAACCAACAAACCAAAAAACCAGCAAACCAACAAACCAACAAACAAATAAACCAACAAACATCCAAACCAACAAACCAACAAACCAACAAACCAACAAATCAACAAACCAACAATCCAACAAACCAAAAAACCAACAAACCAACAAACCAATAAACCAACAAACCAACAAACCAACAAGCCAACAAACCAACACACCAACAAGCCAACAAGCCAACAAACCAAAAAACCAACAAACCAACATACCAACAAACCAACAAACCAACAAACCAACAAACCAGCAAGCCAACAAACCAACAAACCAACAAACCAACAAGCCAACAAGCCAACAAACCAACAAACCAACAAACCAACAAACCAGCAGACCAACAAACCAACAAACCAACAAACCAACAAACCAACAAACCAAAAAACCAAAAAACCAATAAACCAACAACCCAACAAACCAACAAACAAACAAACCAACAAGCCAACAAGCCAACAAACCAACAAACAAACAAACCAGCAGACCAACAAACCAACAAAAAAACAAACCAACAAACCAACACACCAACAAACGACCAAACCAACAAACAAACAAACCAACAAACCAACAAACCAACAAATCAACAAACCAACAAGCCAACAAACCAAAAAACCAACAAAACAACAAACCAACAAACCAACAAGCCAACAAACCAACAAACCAACAAGCCAACAAGCCAACAAACCAACAAGCCAACAAACGAACAAACAAACAAACAAACAAACCAACAAACCAACAAACCAACAAACCAACAAACCAACAAGCCAACAAACCAACAAACAAACAAACCAACAAGCCAACAAGCCAACAAACCAACAAACAAACAAACCAGCAGAACAAAAAACCAACAAACCAACAAACCAACAAACCAACAAACGACCAAACTAACAAACAAACAAACCAACAAACCAACAAACCAACAAACCAACAAATCAACAAACCAACAAACCAACAAACCAAAAAACCAACAAACCAACAAACCAACAAACCAACAAGCCAACAAACCAACAAACCAACAAGCCAACAAGCCAACAAACCGACAAGCCAACAAACGAACAAACAAACAAACAAACAAACAAACAAACAAACAAACCAACAAACCAACAAACCAACAAACCAACAAACCAACAAACCAACACACCAACAAACCAACAAACCAACAAACCAACAAGCCAGCAAACCAAAAAACCAAAAAACCAACAAACCAACAAACCAACAAACCAACAAACCAACAAACCAACAAACCAACAAACCAACAAGCCAACAAACCAACAAGCCAACAAGCCAACAAACCAACAAACCAACAAACCAACAAACCAACAAACCAACAAACCAACAAACCAACAAACCAACAAACCAACAAACCAACAAACCAACAAGCCAGCAAACCAAAAAACCAACAAACCAACAAACCAACAAACCAACAAACCAACAAACCAACAAACCAACAAGCCAACAAACCAACAAGCCAACAAGCCAACAAACCAACAAACCAACAAACCAACAAACCAACAAACCAACAAACCAACAAACCAACAAACCAACAAACTAACAAACCAACAAGCCAACAAACCAACAAACCAACAACCCAACAAACCAACAAACAAACAAATCAACAAACCAACAAGAAAACAAACCAAAAAACCAACAAACCAACAAACTAACAAACCAACAAACCAACAAACCAACAAGCCAACAAACCAACAAACCAACAAGCCAACAAGCCAACAAACCAACAAGCCAACAAACGAACAAACATACAAACAAACAAACCAACAAACCAACAAACTAACAAACCAACAAACCAACAAACCAACAATCCAACAAACCAACAAACCAACAAGTCAACAAGCCAACAAACCAAAAAACCAACAAACCAACAAACCAAAAAACCCACAAACCAACAAACCAACAGACCAACAGACCAACAAACCAACGAGCCAACAAACCAACAAACCAACAAACCAACAAACCAACAAACTAACAAACCAACAAACAAATAAACCAACAAAAAAACAAGCCAACAAACCAACAAACCAGCAAGCCAACAAGCCAACAAACCAACAAACCAACAAACCAACAAACCAACAAGCCAACAAACCAACAAACCATCAAACGAACAAACCAACAAACCAACAAACCAACAAACCAACAAATCAACAAACCAACAAGCCAACAAACCAAAAAACCAACAAACCAACAAACCAACAAATCAACAAGCCAACAAGCCAACAAACAAATAAACTAACAAACTACCAAACCAACAAACCAACAAACCAACAAATCAACAAACCAACAATCCAACAAACCAAAAAACCAACAAACCAACAAACCAATAAACCAACAAACCAACAAACCAACAAGCCAACAAACCAACAAGCCAACAAGCCAACAAACCAACAAACCAACAAACCAACAAACCAACAAGACAACAAACCAACAAGCCAACAAGCCAACAAACCAACAAACCAACAAACCAACAAACCAACAAACCAACAAACCATCAAACCAACAAACCAACAAGCCAACAAACCAACAAACCAACAACCCAACAAACCAACAAACAAACAAACCAACAAGCCAACAAACCAACAAACCAACAAGTCAACAAGCCAACAAACCAAAAAACCAACAAACCAACAAACCAAAAAACCCACAAACCAACAAACCAACAGACCAACAGACCAACAAACCAACGAGCCAACAAACCAACAAACCAACAAGCCAACAAACCAACAAACTAACAAACCAACAAACAAATAAACCAACAAAAAAACAAGCCAACAAACCAACAAACCAGCAAGCCAACAAGCCAACAAACCAACAAACCAACAAACCAACAAACCAACAAACCAACAAGCCAACAAACCAACAAACCAACAAACGAACAAACAAAACAAACCAACAAACCAACAAACCAACAAATCAACAAACCAACAAGCCGACAAATAAAAAAACCAACAAACCAACAAACCAACAAACCAACAAACCAACAACCCAGCAAGCCAACAAGCCAACAAACCAACAAACCAACAAACCAACAAACCAACAAACCAACAAGCCAACAAGCCAACAAACCAACAAACCAACAAACGAACAAACCAACAAATCAACAAACCAACAAACCAACAAATCAACAAACCAACAAGCCAACAAACCAAAAAACCAACAAACCAACAAACCAACAAACCAACAAGCCAACAAACAAACAAACAAACAAACAAACAAACCAACAAACCAACAAACCAACAAACCAACAAGCCAACAAGCCAACAAACCAACAAACCAAAAAACCAGCAAACCAACAAACCAACAAACAAATAAACCAACAAACATCCAAACCAACAAACCAACAAACCAACAAATAAACAAACCAACAATCCAACAAACCAAAAAACCAACAAACCAACAAACCAATAAACCAACAAACCAACAACCCAACAAGCCAACAAACCAACACACCAACAAGCCAACAAGCCAACAAACCAAAAAACCAACAAACCAACTTACCAACAAACCAACAAACCAACAAACCAACAAACCAGCAAGCCAACAAACCAACAAACCAACAAACCAACAAGCCAACAAGCCAACAAACCAACAAACCAACAAACCAACAAACCAGCAGACCAACAAACCAACAAACCAACAAACCAACAAACCAACAAACCAAAAAACCAAAAAACCAATAAACCAACAACCCAACAAACCAACAAACAAACAAACCAACAAGCCAACAAGCCAACAAACCAACAAACAAACAAACCAGCAGACCAACAAACGAACAAAAAAACAAACCAACAAACCAACACACCAACAAACGACCAAACCAACAAACAAACAAACCAACAAACCAACAAACCAACAAATCAACAAACCAACAAGCCAACAAACCAAAAAACCAACAAACCAACAAACCAACAAACCAACAAGCCAACAAACCAACAAACCAACAAACCAACAAGCCAACAAGCCAACAAACCAACAAGCCAACAAACGAACAAACAAACAAACAAACAAACCAACAAACCAACAAACCAACAAACCAACACACCAACAAACCATCAACCCAACAAACCAACAAGCGAGCAAACCAAAAAACCAACAAACCAACAAACCAACAAAGCAACAAGCCAACAAACCAAAAAACCAACAAACCAACAAACCAACAAACCAACAAGCCAACAAACCAACAAACCAACAAGCCAACAAGCCAACAAACCAACAAGCCAACAAACGAACAAACAAACAAACAAACAAACAAACAAACCAACAAACCAACAAACCAACAAACCAACAAACCAACAAACCAACACACCAACAAACCAACAAACCAACAAACCAACAAGCCAGCAAACCAAAAAACCAACAAACCAACAAACCAACAAACCAACAAACCAACAAACCAACAAACCAACAAGCCAACAAACCAACAAGCCAACAAGCCAACAAACCAACAAACCAACAAACCAACAAACCAACAAACCAACAAACCAACAAACCAACAAACCAACAAACCAACAAACCAACAAACCAACAAGCCAACAAACCAACAAACCAACAACCCAACAAACCAACAAACAAACAAATCAACAAACCAACAAGAAAATAAACCAAAAAACCAACAAACCAACAAACTAACAAACCAACAAACCAACAAACCAACAAGCCAACAAACCAACAAACCAACAAGCCAACAAGCCAACAAACCAACAAGCCAACAAACGAACAAACATACAAACAAACAAACCAACAAACCAACAAACCAACAAACTAACAAACCAACAAACCAACAATCCAACAAACCAACAAACCAACAAGTCAACAAGCCAACAAACCAAAAAACCAACAAACCAACAAACCAAAAAACCCACAAACCAACAAACCAACAGACCAACAGACCAACAAACCAACGAGCCAACAAACCAACAAACCAACAAACCAACAAACCAACAAACTAACAAACCAACAAACAAATAAACCAACAAAAAAACAAGCCAACAAACCAACAAACCAGCAAGCCAACAAGCCAACAAACCAACAAACCAACAAACCAACAAACCAACAAACCAACAAGCCAACAAACCAACAAACCAACAAACGAACAAACCAACAAACCAACAAACCAACAAACCAACAAATCAACAAACCAACAAGCCAACAAACCAAAAAACCAACAAACCAACAAACCAACAAACCAACAAACCAACAACCCAGCAAGCCAACAAGCCAACAAACCAACAAACCAACAAACCAACAAACCAACAAGCCAACAAGCCAACAAACCAACAAACCAACAAACGAACAAACCAACAAACCAACAAACCAACAAACCAACAAATCAACAAACCAACAAGCCAACAAACCAAAAAACCAACAAACCAACAAACCAACAAACCAACAAGCCAACAAACAAACAAACAAACAAACAAACAAACCAACAAACCAACAAACCAACAAACCAACAAGCCAACAAGCCAACAAACCAACAAACCAAAAAACCAGCAAACCAACAAACCAACAAGCAAATAAACCAACAAACATCTAAACCAACAAACCAACAAACCAACAAATCAACAAACCAACAATTCAACAAACCAAAACACCAACAAACCAACAAACCAATAAACCAACAAACCAACAAACCAACAAGCCAACAAACCAACACACCAACAAGCCAACAAGCCAACAAACCAAAAAACCAACAAACCAACATACCAACAAACCAACAAACCAACAAACCAACAAACCAGCGAGCCAACAAACCAACAAACCAACAAACCAACAAACCAACAAGCCAACAAACCAACAAACCAACAGACCAACAAACCAACAAACCAACAAACCAACAAACCAACAAACCAACAAACCAACAAACCAAAAAACCAATAAACCAACAACCCAACAAACCAACAAACAAACAAACCAACAAGCCAACAAGCCAACAAACCAACAAACAAACAAACCAGCAGACCAACAAACCAACAAACCAACAAACCAACAAACCAACAAACCAACAAACGACCAAACCAACAAACAAACAAACCAACAAACCAACAAACCAACAAATCAACAAACCAACAAGCCAACAAACCAAAAAACCAACAAACCAAAAAACCAACAAACCAACAAACCAACAAACCAACAAGCCAACAAACCAACAAACCAACAAGCCAACAAGCCAGCAAACCAACAAGCCAACAAACGAACAAACAAACAAACAAACAAACCAACAAACCAACAAACCAACAAACCAACAAACCAACACACCAACAAACCATCAACCCAACAAACCAACAAGCGAGCAAACCAAAAAACCAACAAACCAACAAACCAACAAACCAACAAACCAACAAACCAACAAACCAACAAACCAACAAACCAACAAACCAACAAACCAACAAACCAACAAACCAACAAACCAACAAACCAACAAGCCAACAAGCCAACAAACCGACAAACCAACAACCCAACAAACCAACAAACAAACAAATCAACAAACCAACAAGCCAACAAACCAAAAAACTAACAAACCAACAAACCAACAAACCAACAAACCAACAAGCCAACAAGCCAACAAACCAACAAACCAACAAACCAACAAACCAGCAGACCAACAAACCAACAAACCAGCAAACCAACAAACCAACAAACCAACAAAACAAAAAACCAACAAACCAACAAGCCAACAAACGAACAAACCAACAAACATACAAACCAACAAACCAACAAACCAACAAACCAACAAACCAAAAAAACAACAAACCAATAAACCAACAAACCAACAAGCCAACAAGCCAACAAACCAACAAGCCAACAAACGAACAAACCAACAAACAAACAAACCAACAAACCAACAAACCAACAAACCATTAAACCAACAAGCCAACAAACCAACAAATCAACTAACCAAAAAACCAACAAACCAACACACCAACAAGCCAACTAACCAACAAACCAACAAATCAACAAACCAAAAAACCAACAAACAAACAAGCCAACAAACTAACAAACCAACAAATCAACAAAACAACAAGAAAACAAACCAAAAAACCAACAAACCAACAAACCAACAAACCAAAAAACCAACAAACCAACAAGCCAACAAGCCAACAAACCAACAAACCAACAAACCAACAAATCAACAAACCAATAAACCAACAAACCAACAAACCAACAAACCAACAAGCCATCAAACCAACAAACCAACAAATCAACTAACCAAAAAACCAACAAACCAACAAACCAACAAGCCAACAAACCAACAAACCAACAAACCAACAAACCAACAAACCAACATATCAACAAACCAAAAAACCAAAAAACAAACAAGCCAAAAAACGAACAAACCAACAAACAAACAAACCAACAAACTAACAAACCAACAAATCAATAAACCAACAAGAAAACAAACCAAAAAACCAACAAACCAACAAACTAACAAACCAACAAACCAACAAACCAACAAGCCAACAAACCAACAAACCAACAAACCAACAAGCCAAGAAGCCAACAAACCAACAAGCCAACAAACGAACAAACATACAAACAAACAAACCAACAAACCAACAAACCAACAAACCAACAAACCAACAAACCAACAAACCAACAATTCAACAAGCCAACAAACCAACAAACCAACAAGTCAACAAGCCAACAAACCAATAAACCAACAAACCAACAAGCCAACAAGCCAACAAACCAACAAGCCAACAAACGAACAAACCAACAAACAAACAAACCAACAAACCAACAAACCAACAAACCATTAAACCAACAAGCCAACAAACCAACAAATCAACTAACCAAAAAACCAACAAACCAACACACCAACAAGCTAACTAACCAACAAACCAACAAATCAACAAACCAAAAAACCAACAAACAAACAAGCCAACAAACTAACAAACCAACAAATCAACAAAACAACAAGAAAACAAACCAAAAAACCAACAAACCAACAAACCAACAAACCAACAAACCAAAAAACCAACAAACCAACAAGCCAACAAGCCAACAAACCAACAAACCAACAAACCAACAAATCAACAAACCAATAAACCAACAAACCAACAAACCAACAAACCAACAAGCCAACAAACCAACAAATCAACTAACCAAAAAACCAACAAACCAACAAACCAACAAGCCAACAAACCAACAAACCAACAAACCAACAAACCAACAAACCAACAAATCAACAAACCAAAAAACCAAAAAACAAACAAGCCAAAAAACGAACAAACCAACAAACAAACAAACCAACAAACTAACAAACCAACAAATCAATAAACTAACAAGAAAACAAACCAAAAAACCAACAAACCAACAAACTAACAAACCAACAAACCAACAAACCAACAAGCCAACAAACCAACAAACCAACAAGCCAAGAAGCCAACAAACCAACAAGCCAACAAACGAACAAACATACAAACAAACAAACCAACAAACCAACAAACCAACAAACCAAAAACCAACAAACCAACAAAACAACAAACCAACAATTCAACAAGCCAACAAACCAACAAACCAACAAGTCAACAAGCCAACAAACCAAAAAACCAACAAACCCACAAACCAAAAAACCAACAAACCAACAAACCAACAGACCAACAGACCAACAAATCAACGAACCAAAAAACCAACAAACCAACAAACCAACAAGCCAACAAACCAACAAACCAACAAACCAACAAAGAAACAAACCAACAAACCAACAAATCAACAAACCAAAAAAACAACAAATAAACAAGCCAACAAGCGAACAAACAACAAACAAACAAACCAACAAACCAACAAACTAACAAACCAATAAACCAACAAACCAACAAGCCAACAAACCAACAAACCAACAAGCCAAGAAGCCAACAAACCAACAAGCCAACAAACGAACAAACATACAAACAAACAAACCAACAAACCAACAAACCAACAAACCAACAAACCAACAAACCAACAATTCAACAAGCCAACAAACCAACAAACCAACAAGTCAACAAGCCAACAAACCAAAAAACCAACAAACCCACAAACCAAAAAACCAACAAACCAACAAACCAACAACCCAACAAACTAACAAACCAACAAACAAATATACCAACAAAAAAACAAGCCAACAAACCAACAAACCAGCAAGCCAACAAGCCAACAAACCAACAAACCAACAAACCAACAAACCAACAAGCCAACAAACCAACAAACCAGCAAACCAACAAACCAACAAACCAACAAACGAACAAACCAACAAACCAACAAACCAACAAACCAACAAATCAACAAACCAACAAGCCAACAAACCAAAAAACCAACAAACCAACACACCAACAAACCAACAAACCAACAAACCAACAAGCCAACAAACCAACAAACCAACAAGCCAACAAGCCAACAAACCAACAAGCCAACAAACCAACAAACAAATAAACCAACACACAACCAAACCAACAAACTAACAAACCAACAAATCAACAAACCAACAATCCAACAAACCAAAAAACCAACAAACCAACAAACCAACAAACCAATAAACCAACAAACCAACAAGCAAACAAACCAACACACCAACAAGCCAACAAGCCAACAAACCAAAAAACCAACAAACCAACAAACCAACAAACCAACAAACCAACAAACCAGCAAGCCAACAAGCCAACAAACCAACAAACCAACAAACCAACAAACCAACAAACCAACAAACCAACAAGTCAACAAGCCAACACACCAATAAACCAACAAACCAGCAGACCAACAAACCAACAAACCAACAAACCAACAAACCAAAAAACCAACAAACCAACAATGCAACAAACGAACAAACCAACAAACAAACAAACCAACAAACCAACAAACCAACAAATCAACAAACCAACAAGCCAACAAACCAAAAAACCAACAAACCAACAAACCAACAAGCCAACAAACCAACAAACCAACAAGCCAACAAGCCAACAAACCAACAAGCCAACAAACGAACAAACAAACAAACAAACAAACCAACAAACCAACAAACCACCACACCAACAAACCATCAAACCAACAAACCAACAAGCCTACAAACCAAAAAACCAACAAACCAACAAACCAACAAACCAACAAACCAACAAACCAACAAACCAATAAACCAACAAGCCAACAAACCAACAAACCAACAACCCAACAAACCAAGAAACAAACAAATCAACAACCCAACAAGCCAACAAACCAAAAAACCAACAAACCAACAAACCAACAAACCAACAAACCAACAAACCAACAAACCAACAAGCCAACAAGCCAACAAACCAACAAACCAACAAACCAGCAGACCAACAAACCAACAAACCAACAAACCAACAAACCAACAAACCAACAAACCAACAAACCAACAAACCAACAAGCCAACAAACGAACAAACGAACAAACCAACAAACCAACAAACCAACAAACCAACAAACCAACAAACCAACAAACCAACAAACCAATAAACCAACAAACCAACAAACCAACAAGCCAACAAACCAACAAGCCAACAAACGAACAAACCAACAAACAAACAAACCAACAAACCTACAAACCAACAAACCAACAAACCAACAAACCAACAAACCAACAAACCAACAAACCAACAAACCAACAAACCAATCAACCAACAAGCCAACAAACCAACAAACCAACAAACCAACAAAACAACCAACAAACCAACAAACCAACAAACGAACAAACCAACAAACCAACAAACCAACAAGGCAGCAAACCAACAAACCAACAAACCAACAAACCAACAAGCCAACAAGCCAACAAACCAACAAACCAACAAGCTGACAAGCCAACAAACCAATAAGCTAACAAGCCAACAAACCAACAAACCAACAAACCAACAAACCAACAAACCAACAAACCAACAAACCAACAAACCAACAAACCAACAAACCAACAAGCCAACAAACCAACAAAAAAATAAACCAACAAACCAACAAACCAACAAACCAACAAACGAACAAACCAACAAACCAACAAACCAACAAACCAACAAACAAACAAACCAAGAAGCCAACAAGCCAACAAACCAACAAACCAACAAACCAACAAACCAACAAACCAAAAAGCCAACAAGCCAACAAGCCAACAAACCAACAAACCAACAAACCAATAAACCAACAAACCAACAAACCAACAAACCAACAAACCAGCAAACCAACAAACGAACAAACCAACAAGCCAACAAACGAACAAACCAACAAACAAACAAACCAACAAACCAACAAACCAACAAGCCAACAAACCAACAAACGAACAAATCAACAAACCAACAAACGAACCAACTAACAAACCAACAAACCAACAAACCAACAAACCAACAAACAAACAAACCAAGAAATCAACAAACCAACAAACCAACAAGCCAACAAACGAACGAACCAACAAACGAACAAGCCAACAAACACACAAACCAACAAACCAACAAACCAACAAACCAACAAACCAACAAACGACCAAACCAGCAAACCAACAAGCCAACAAACCGACAAACCAACAACCCAACAAACCAACAAACAAACAAATCAACAAACCAACAAGCCAACAAACCAAAAAACTAACAAACCAACAAACCAACAAACCAACAAACCAACAAGCCAACAAGCCAACAAACCAACAAACCAACAAACCAACAAACCAGCAGACCAACAAACCAACAAACCAGCAAACCAACAAACCAACAAACCAACAAAACAAAAAACCAACAAACCAACAAGCCAACAAACGAACAAACCAACAAACATACAAACCAACAAACCAACAAACCAACAAACCAACAAACCAAAAAAACAACAAACCAATAAACCAACAAACCAACAAGCCAACAAGCCAACAAACCAACAAGCCAACAAACGAACAAACCAACAAACAAACAAACCAACAAACCAACAAACCAACAAACCATTAAACCAACAAGCCAACAAACCAACAAATCAACTAACCAAAAAACCAACAAACCAACACACCAACAAGCTAACTAACCAACAAACCAACAAATCAACAAACCAAAAAACCAACAAACAAACAAGCCAACAAACTAACAAACCAACAAATCAACAAAACAACAAGAAAACAAACCAAAAAACCAACAAACCAACAAACCAACAAACCAACAAACCAACAAACCAAAAAACCAACAAACCAACAAGCCAACAAGCCAACAAACCAACAAACCAACAAACCAACAAATCAACAAACCAATAAACCAACAAACCAACAAACCAACAAACCAACAAGCCATCAAACCAACAAACCAACAAATCAACTAACCAAAAAACCAACAAACCAACAAACCAACAAGCCAACAAACCAACAAACCAACAAACCAACAAACCAACAAACCAACATATCAACAAACCAAAAAACCAAAAAACAAACAAGCCAAAAAACGAACAAACCAACAAACAAACAAACCAACAAACTAACAAACCAACAAATCAATAAACCAACAAGAAAACAAACCAAAAAACCAACAAACCAACAAACTAACAAACCAACAAACCAACAAACCAACAAGCCAACAAACCAACAAACCAACAAACCAACAAGCCAAGAAGCCAACAAACCAACAAGCCAACAAACGAACAAACATACAAACAAACAAACCAACAAACCAACAAACCAACAAACCAACAAACCAACAAACCAACAAACCAACAATTCAACAAGCCAACAAACCAACAAACCAACAAGTCAACAAGCCAACAAACCAATAAACCAACAAACCAACAAGCCAACAAGCCAACAAACCAACAAGCCAACAAACGAACAAACCAACAAACAAACAAACCAACAAACCAACAAACCAACAAACCATTAAACCAACAAGCCAACAAACCAACAAATCAACTAACCAAAAAACCAACAAACCAACACACCAACAAGCTAACTAACCAACAAACCAACAAATCAACAAACCAAAAAACCAACAAACAAACAAGCCAACAAACTAACAAACCAACAAATCAACAAAACAACAAGAAAACAAACCAAAAAACCAACAAACCAACAAACCAACAAACCAACAAACCAAAAAACCAACAAACCAACAAGCCAACAAGCCAACAAACCAACAAACCAACAAACCAACAAATCAACAAACCAATAAACCAACAAACCAACAAACCAACAAACCAACAAGCCAACAAACCAACAAACCAACAAATCAACTAACCAAAAAACCAACAAACCAACAAACCAACAAGCCAACAAACCAACAAACCAACAAACCAACAAACCAACAAACCAACAAATCAACAAACCAAAAAACCAAAAAACAAACAAGCCAAAAAACGAACAAACCAACAAACAAACAAACCAACAAACTAACAAACCAACAAATCAATAAACTAACAAGAAAACAAACCAAAAAACCAACAAACCAACAAACTAACAAACCAACAAACCAACAAACCAACAAGCCAACAAACCAACAAACCAACAAGCCAAGAAGCCAACAAACCAACAAGCCAACAAACGAACAAACATACAAACAAACAAACCAACAAACCAACAAACCAACAAACCAACAAACCAACAAACCAACAAAACAACAAACCAACAATTCAACAAGCCAACAAACCAACAAACCAACAAGTCAACAAGCCAACAAACCAAAAAACCAACAAACCCACAAACCAAAAAACCAACAAACCAACAAACCAACAGACCAACAGACCAACAAATCAACGAACCAAAAAACCAACAAACCAACAAACCAACAAGCCAACAAACCAACAAACCAACAAACCAACAAAGAAACAAACCAACAAACCAACAAATCAACAAACCAAAAAAACAACAAATAAACAAGCCAACAAGCGAACAAACAACAAACAAACAAACCAACAAACCAACAAACTAACAAACCAATAAACCAACAAACCAACAAGCCAACAAACCAACAAACCAACAAGCCAAGAAGCCAACAAACCAACAAGCCAACAAACGAACAAACATACAAACAAACAAACCAACAAACCAACAAACCAACAAACCAACAAACCAACAAACCAACAATTCAACAAGCAAACAAACCAACAAACCAACAAGTCAACAAGCCAACAAACCAAAAAACCAACAAACCCACAAACCAAAAAACCAACAAACCAACAAACCAACAACCCAACAAACTAACAAACCAACAAACAAATATACCAACAAAAAAACAAGCCAACAAACCAACAAACCAGCAAGCCAACAAGCCAACAAACCAACAAACCAACAAACCAACAAACCAACAAGCCAACAAACCAACAAACCAGCAAACCAACAAACCAACAAACCAACAAACGAACAAACCAACAAACCAACAAACCAACAAACCAACAAATCAACAAACCAACAAGCCAACAAACCAAAAAACCAACAAACCAACACACCAACAAACCAACAAACCAACAAACCAACAAGCCAACAAACCAACAAACCGACAAGCCAACAAGCCAACAAACCAACAAGCCAACAAACCAACAAACAAATAAACCAACACACAACCAAACCAACAAACTAACAAACCAACAAATCAACAAACCAACAATCCAACAAACCAAAAAACCAACAAACCAACAAACCAACAAACCAATAAACCAACAAACCAACAAGCCAACAAACCAACACACCAACAAGCCAACAAGCCAACAAACCAAAAAACCAACAAACCAACAAACCAACAAACCAACAAACCAACAAACCAGCAAGCCAACAAGCCAACAAACCAACAAACCAACAAACCAACAAACCAACAAACCAACAAACCAACAAGTCAACAAGCCAACACACCAATAAACCAACAATCCAGCAGACCAACAAACCAACAAACCAACAAACCAACAAACCAAAAAACCAACAAACCAACAATGCAACAAACGAACAAACCAACAAACAAACAAACCAACAAACCAACAAACCAACAAATCAACAAACCAACAAGCCAACAAACCAAAAAACCAACAAACCAACAAACCAACAAGCCAACAAACCAACAAACCAACAAGCCAACAAGCCAACAAACCAACAAGCCAACAAACGAACAAACAAACAAACAAACAAACCAACAAACCAACAAACCACCACACCAACAAACCATCAAACCAACAAACCAACAAGCCTACAAACCAAAAAACCAACAAACCAACAAACCAACAAACCAACAAACCAACAAACCAACAAACCAATAAACCAACAAGCCAACAAACCAACAAACCAACAACCCAACAAACCAAGAAACAAACAAATCAACAACCCAACAAGCCAACAAACCAAAAAACCAACAAACCAACAAACCAACAAACCAACAAACCAACAAACCAACAAACCAACAAGCCAACAAGCCAACAAACCAACAAACCAACAAACCAGCAGACCAACAAACCAACAAACCAACAAACCAACAAACCAACAAACCAACAAACCAACAAACCAACAAACCAACAAGCCAACAAACGAACAAACGAACAAACCAACAAACCAACAAACCAACAAACCAACAAACCAACAAACCAACAAACCAACAAACCAACAAACCAATAAACCAACAAACCAACAAGCCAACAAGCCAACAAACCAACAAGCCAACAAACGAACAAACCAACAAACAAACAAACCAACAAACCTACAAACCAACAAACCAACAAACCAACAAACCAACAAACCAACAAACCAACAAACCAACAAACCAACAAACCAATCAACCAACAAGCCAACAAACCAACAAACCAACAAACCAACAAAACAACCAACAAACCAACAAACCAACAAACGAACAAACCAACAAACCAACAAACCAACAAGGCAGCAAACCAACAAACCAACAAACCAACAAACCAACAAGCCAACAAGCCAACAAACCAACAAACCAACAAGCTGACAAGCCAACAAACCAATAAGCTAACAAGCCAACAAACCAACAAACCAACAAACCAACAAACCAACAAACCAACAAACCAACAAACCAACAAACCAACAAACCAACAAACCAACAAACCAACAAGCCAACAAACCAACAAAAAAATAAACCAACAAACCAACAAACCAACAAACCAACAAACGAACAAACCAACAAACCAACAAACCAACAAACCAACAAACAAACAAACCAAGAAGCCAACAAGCCAACAAACCAACAAACCAACAAACCAACAAACCAACAAACCAAAAAGCCAACAAGCCAACAAGCCAACAAACCAACAAACCAACAAACCAATAAACCAACAAACCAACAAACCAACAAACCAACAAACCAGCAAACCAACAAACGAACAAACCAACAAGCCAACAAACGAACAAACCAACAAACAAACAAACCAACAAACCAACAAACCAACAAGCCAACAAACCAACAAACGAACAAATCAACAAACCAACAAACGAACCAACTAACAAACCAACAAACCAACAAACCAACAAACCAACAAACAAACAAACCAAGAAATCAACAAACCAACAAACCAACAAGCCAACAAACGAACAAACCAACAAACGAACAAGCCAACAAACACACAAACCAACAAACCAACAAACCAACAAACCAACAAACCAACAAACGACCAAACCAGCAAACCAACAAGCCAACAAACCAACATACCAACAAACGAACAAACCAACAAACGAATAAACCAACAAACGAACAAACCAACAAACCAACAAACCAACAAACCAACAAAACAATAAACCAACAAACCAACAAACCAACAAGCCAACAAACCATTAAACCAACAAACCAACAAACCAACAAACCAACAAACCAACAACGAACAAGCCAACAAACCAACAAACCAACAAACCAAAAAGCCAACTAACTAAGGAACCAAGAAACCAACAAACGAACAAACGAACAAACCAACAAACAAACAAACCAACAAACGAACAAACCAACAAACAAACAAACCAACAAACCAACAAACGAACAAACCAACAAACCAACAAACCAACAAACCAACAAACAAACAAACCAAGTAACCAACAAAACAACAAACAAGCAAGCCAACAAAGTAACAAACCAACAAACCAACAAACCAACAAACCAACAAACCAACAAACCAACAAACCAAGTAATCAAGAAACCAACAAACCAACAACCCAACAAACGAACAAACCAACAAGCCAACAAACCAACAAACCAACCAACCAACAAACCAACAAGCCAACAAGCCAACAAACCAGCAAACCAACAAACCAACAAATCAACAAACGAACAAACCAACAAACCAACAAACCAAGAAACCAACAAACCAAGTAACCAACAAACCAACAAACCAACAAACCAACGAACGAACAAACCAACAAACGAACCAACCAACAAACCAAGAAGCCAACAAGCCAACAAACCAACAAGCCAACAAACGAACAAACCAACACACCAACAAACTAAGAAACCAACAAACCAACAAACGAACAAGCCAACAAACAAACAAACCAACAAGCCAACAAACCAACAAACCGACATGCCTCCAAACCAACAAACCAAAAAGCCAACTAATTAAGGAACCAAGAAACCAACAAACGAACAAACGAACAAACCAACAAACAAACAAACCAACAAACGACCAAACCAACAAATGAACAAACCAACAAACCAACAAACCAAGAAACCAACAAACCAACAAATCAACAAACGAACAAACGAACAAAAAAAACAAACCAACAAACCAACAAACCAACAAACCAAGTAAGCAACAAACCAACAAGCCAACAAACGAAAAAACCAACAAACAAACAAACCAACAAACAAATAAGCCAACAAGCCAACAAACGAACAAACAAACAAACCAATAAACCACCAAACCAACAAACCAACTAACAAACAAACCATCAAGCCAACAAGCTAACAAACCAACAAGCCAACAAACGAACAAACCAACAAACCAAGAAACCAACAAACCAACAAACCATCAAACGAACAAACCAACAAACCAACTAACAAACAAACCATCAAGCCAACAAGCTAAGAAACCAACAAGCCAACAAACGAACAAACCAACAAACCAAGAAACCAACAAACCAACAAACCAACAAACGAACAAACCAACAAACCAACAAACCAACAAACCAACAAACCAACAAACCAACAAACCAACAAACCAACAAACCAACAAGCCAAGAAGCCAACAAACCAACAAGCCAACAAACGAACAAACATACAAACAAACAAACCAACAAACCAACAAACCAACAAACCAACAATTCAACAAGCCAACAAACCAACAAACCAACAAGCCAACAAACCAACAAACCAACAAGCCAAGAAGCCAACAAACCAACAAGCCAACAAACGAACAAACATACAAACAAACAAACCAACAAACCAACAAACCAACAAACCAACAAACCAACAAACCAACAAACCAACAATTCAACAAGCCAACAAACCAACAAACCAACAAGTCAACAAGCCAACAAACCAATAAACCAACAAACCAACAAGCCAACAAGCCAACAAACCAACAAGCCAACAAACGAACAAACCAACAAACAAACAAACCAACAAACCAACAAACCAACAAACCATTAAACCAACAAGCCAACAAACCAACAAATCAACTAACCAAAAAACCAACAAACCAACACACCAACAAGCTAACTAACCAACAAACCAACAAATCAACAAACCAAAAAACCAACAAACAAACAAGCCAACAAACTAACAAACCAACAAATCAACAAAACAACAAGAAAACAAACCAAAAAACAAACAAACCAACAAACCAACAAACCAACAAACCAAAAAACCAACAAACCAACAAGCCAACAAGCCAACAAACCAACAAACCAACAAACCAACAAATCAACAAACCAATAAACCAACAAACCAACAAACCAACAAACCAACAAGCCAACAAACCAACAAACCAACAAATCAACTAACCAAAAAACCAACAAACCAACAAACCAACAAGCCAACAAACCAACAAACCAACAAACCAACAAACCAACAAATCAACAAACCAAAAAACCAAAAAACAAACAAGCCAAAAAACGAACAAACCAACAAACAAACAAACCAACAAACTAACAAACCAACAAATCAATAAACTAACAAGAAAACAAACCAAAAAACCAACAAACCAACAAACTAACAAACCAACAAACCAACAAACCAACAAGCCAACAAACCAACAAACCAACAAGCCAAGAAGCCAACAAACCAACAAGCCAACAAACGAACAAACATACAAACAAACAAACCAACAAACCAACAAACCAACAAACCAACAAACCAACAAACCAACAAACCAACAAGCCAACAAACCAACAAACCAACAAGTCAACAAGCCAACAAGTCAACAAGCCAACAAACCAAAAAACCAACAAACCCACAAACCAAAAAACCAACAAACCAACAAACCAACAGACCAACAGACCAACAAATCAACGAACCAAAAAACCAACAAACCAACAAACCAACAAGCCAACAAACCAACAAACCAACAAACCAACAAACCAACAAACCAACAAAGAAACAAACCAACAAACCAACAAATCAACAAACCAAAAAAACAACAAATAAACAAGCCAACAAGCGAACAAACAACAAACAAACAAACCAACAAACTAACAAACCAACAAATCAACAAACCAACAAGAAAACAAACCAAAGAACCAACAAACCAACAAACTAACAAACCAATAAACCAACAAACCAACAAGCCAACAAACCAACAAACCAACAAGCCAAGAAGCCAACAAACCAACAAGCCAACAAACGAACAAACATACAAACAAACAAACCAACAAACCAACAAACCAACAAACCAACAAACCAACAAACCAACAATTCAACAAGCCAACAAACCAACAAACCAACAAGTCAACAAGCCAACAAACCAAAAAACCAACAAACCCACAAACCAAAAAACCAACAAACCAACAAACCAACAACCCAACAAACTAACAAACCAACAAACAAATATACCAACAAAAAAACAAGCCAACAAACCAACAAACCAGCAAGCCAACAAGCCAACAAACCAACAAACCAACAAACCAACAAACCAACAAGCCAACAAGCCAACAAACCAACAAACCAACAAACCAGCAAACCAACAAACCAACAAACCAACAAACGAACAAACCAACAAACCAACAAACCACCAAACCAACAAATCAACAAACCAACAAGCCAACAAACCAAAAAACCAACAAACCAACACACCAACAAACCAACAAACCAACAAACCAACAAGCCAACAAACCAACAAACCAACAGGCCAACAAGCCAACAAACCAACAAGCCAACAAACAAACAAACAAACACACAAACAAACCAACAAACCAACAAACCAACAAACCAACAAACCAACAAACCAACAAGCCAACAAGCCAACAAACCAACAAACCAACAAACCAGCATGCCAACAAACCAACAAACAAATAAACCAACACACAACCAAACCAACAAACTAACAAACCAACAAATCAACAAACCAACAATCCAACAAACCAACAAGCCAACAAACCAACACACCAACAAGCCAACAAGCCAACAAACCAAAAAACCAACAAACCAACAAACCAACAAACCAACAAACCAACAACCCAGCAAGCCAACAAGCCAACAAACCAACAAACCAACAAACCAACAAACCAACAAACCAACAAACCAACAAGTCAACAAGCCAACAAACCAACAAACCAACAAACCAGCAGACCAACAAACCAACAAACCAACAAACCAAAAAACCAAAAAACCAACAAACCAACAATGCAACAAACGAACAAACCAACAAACAAACAAACCAACAAACCAACAAATCAACAAACCAACAAGCCAACAAACCAAAAAACCAACAAACCAACAAACCAACAAGCCAACAAACCAACAAACCAACAAGCCAACAAGCCAACAAACCAACAAGCCAACAAACGAACAAACAAACAAACAAACAAACCAACAAACCAACAAACCACCACACCAACAAACCATCAAACCAACAAACCAACAAGCCTACAAACCAAAAAACCAACAAACCAACAAACCAACAAACCAACAAACCAACAAACCAACAAACCAATAAACCAACAAGCCAACAAACCAACAACCCAACAAACCAAGAAACAAACAAATCAACAACCCAACAAGCCAACAAACCAAAAAACCAACAAACCAACAAACCAACAAACCAACAAACCAACAAACCAACAAACCAACAAGCCAACAAGCCAACAAACCAACAAACCAACAAACCAGCAGACCAACAAACCAACAAACCAACAAACCAACAAACCAACAAACCAACAAACCAACAAACCAACAAACCAACAAGCCAACAAACGAACAAACCAACAAACCAACAAACCAACAAACAAACAAACCAACAAACCAACAAACCAACAAACCAATAAACCAACAAACCAACAAGCCAACAAGCCAACAAACCAACAAGCCAACAAACGAACAAACCAACAAACAAACAAACCAACAAACCTACAGACCAACAAACCAACAAACCAACAAACCAACAAACCAATAAACCTACAAACCAACAAGCCAACAAACCAACAAATCAACAAGCCAATAAGCCAACAAACCAAAAAACCAACAAACGAACAAACCAACAAACCGACAAACCAACAAACCAACAAACCAACAAACCAACAAACCAATCAACCAACAAGCCAACAAACCAACAAACCAACAAACCAACAAAACAACCAACAAACCAACAAACGAACAAACCAACAAACCAACAAACCAACAAGGCAGCAAACCAACAAACCAACAAACCAACAAACCAACAAGCCAACAAACCAACAAACCAACAAGCTGACAAGCCAACAAACCAATAAGCTAACAAGCCAACAAACCAACAAACCAACAAACCAACAAACCAACAAACCAACAAACCAACAAACCAACAAACCAACAAACCAACAAACCAACAAACCAACAAACCAACAAGCCAACAAACCAACAAAAAAATAAACCAACAAACCAACAAACCAACAAACCAACAAACGAACAAACCAACAAACCAACAAACCAACAAACCAACAAACAAACAAACCAAGAAGCCAACAAGCCAACAAACCAACAAACCAACAAACCAACAAACCAACAAACCAAAAAGCCAACAAGCCAACAAGCCAACAAACCAACAAACCAACAAACCAATAAACCAACAAACCAACAAACCAACAAACCAACAAACCAGCAAACCAACAAACGAACAAACCAACAAGCCAACAAACGAACAAACCAACAAACAAACAAACCAACAAACCAACAAACCAACAAGCCAACAAACCAACAAACGAACAAATCAACAAACCAACAAACGAACCAACTAACAAACCAACAAACCAACAAACCAACAATTCAACAAGCCAACAAACCAACAAACCAACAAGCCAACAAACCAACAAACCAACAAGCCAAGAAGCCAACAAACCAACAAGCCAACAAACGAACAAACATACAAACAAACAAACCAACAAACCAACAAACCAACAAACCAACAAACCAACAAACCAACAAACCAACAATTCAACAAGCCAACAAACCAACAAACCAACAAGTCAACAAGCCAACAAACCAATAAACCAACAAACCAACAAGCCAACAAGCCAACAAACCAACAAGCCAACAAACGAACAAACCAACAAACAAACAAACCAACAAACCAACAAACCAACAAACCATTAAACCAACAAGCCAACAAACCAACAAATCAACTAACCAAAAAACCAACAAACCAACACACCAACAAGCTAACTAACCAACAAACCAACAAATCAACAAACCAAAAAACCAACAAACAAACAAGCCAACAAACTAACAAACCAACAAATCAACAAAACAACAAGAAAACAAACCAAAAAACAAACAAACCAACAAACCAACAAACCAACAAACCAAAAAACCAACAAACCAACAAGCCAACAAGCCAACAAACCAACAAACCAACAAACCAACAAATCAACAAACCAATAAACCAACAAACCAACAAACCAACAAACCAACAAGCCAACAAACCAACAAACCAACAAATCAACTAACCAAAAAACCAACAAACCAACAAACCAACAAGCCAACAAACCAACAAACCAACAAACCAACAAACCAACAAATCAACAAACCAAAAAACCAAAAAACAAACAAGCCAAAAAACGAACAAACCAACAAACAAACAAACCAACAAACTAACAAACCAACAAATCAATAAACTAACAAGAAAACAAACCAAAAAACCAACAAACCAACAAACTAACAAACCAACAAACCAACAAACCAACAAGCCAACAAACCAACAAACCAACAAGCCAAGAAGCCAACAAACCAACAAGCCAACAAACGAACAAACATACAAACAAACAAACCAACAAACCAACAAACCAACAAACCAACAAACCAACAAACCAACAAACCAACAAGCCAACAAACCAACAAACCAACAAGTCAACAAGCCAACAAGTCAACAAGCCAACAAACCAAAAAACCAACAAACCCACAAACCAAAAAACCAACAAACCAACAAACCAACAGACCAACAGACCAACAAATCAACGAACCAAAAAACCAACAAACCAACAAACCAACAAGCCAACAAACCAACAAACCAACAAACCAACAAACCAACAAACCAACAAAGAAACAAACCAACAAACCAACAAATCAACAAACCAAAAAAACAACAAATAAACAAGCCAACAAGCGAACAAACAACAAACAAACAAACCAACAAACTAACAAACCAACAAATCAACAAACCAACAAGAAAACAAACCAAAGAACCAACAAACCAACAAACTAACAAACCAATAAACCAACAAACCAACAAGCCAACAAACCAACAAACCAACAAGCCAAGAAGCCAACAAACCAACAAGCCAACAAACGAACAAACATACAAACAAACAAACCAACAAACCAACAAACCAACAAACCAACAAACCAACAAACCAACAATTCAACAAGCCAACAAACCAACAAACCAACAAGTCAACAAGCCAACAAACCAAAAAACCAACAAACCCACAAACCAAAAAACCAACAAACCAACAAACCAACAACCCAACAAACTAACAAACCAACAAACAAATATACCAACAAAAAAACAAGCCAACAAACCAACAAACCAGCAAGCCAACAAGCCAACAAACCAACAAACCAACAAACCAACAAACCAACAAGCCAACAAGCCAACAAACCAACAAACCAACAAACCAGCAAACCAACAAACCAACAAACCAACAAACGAACAAACCAACAAACCAACAAACCACCAAACCAACAAATCAACAAACCAACAAGCCAACAAACCAAAAAACCAACAAACCAACACACCAACAAACCAACAAACCAACAAACCAACAAGCCAACAAACCAACAAACCAACAGGCCAACAAGCCAACAAACCAACAAGCCAACAAACAAACAAACAAACACACAAACAAACCAACAAACCAACAAACCAACAAACCAACAAACCAACAAACCAACAAGCCAACAAGCCAACAAACCAACAAACCAACAAACCAGCATGCCAACAAACCAACAAACAAATAAACCAACACACAACCAAACCAACAAACTAACAAACCAACAAATCAACAAACCAACAATCCAACAAACCAACAAGCCAACAAACCAACACACCAACAAGCCAACAAGCCAACAAACCAAAAAACCAACAAACCAACAAACCAACAAACCAACAAACCAACAACCCAGCAAGCCAACAAGCCAACAAACCAACAAACCAACAAACCAACAAACCAACAAACCAACAAACCAACAAGTCAACAAGCCAACAAACCAACAAACCAACAAACCAGCAGACCAACAAACCAACAAACCAACAAACCAAAAAACCAAAAAACCAACAAACCAACAATGCAACAAACGAACAAACCAACAAACAAACAAACCAACAAACCAACAAATCAACAAACCAACAAGCCAACAAACCAAAAAACCAACAAACCAACAAACCAACAAGCCAACAAACCAACAAACCAACAAGCCAACAAGCCAACAAACCAACAAGCCAACAAACGAACAAACAAACAAACAAACAAACCAACAAACCAACAAACCACCACACCAACAAACCATCAAACCAACAAACCAACAAGCCTACAAACCAAAAAACCAACAAACCAACAAACCAACAAACCAACAAACCAACAAACCAACAAACCAATAAACCAACAAGCCAACAAACCAACAACCCAACAAACCAAGAAACAAACAAATCAACAACCCAACAAGCCAAAAAACCAAAAAACCAACAAACCAACAAACCAACAAACCAACAAACCAACAAACCAACAAACCAACAAGCCAACAAGCCAACAAACCAACAAACCAACAAACCAGCAGACCAACAAACCAACAAACCAACAAACCAACAAACCAACAAACCAACAAACCAACAAACCAACAAACCAACAAGCCAACAAACGAACAAACCAACAAACCAACAAACCAACAAACAAACAAACCAACAAACCAACAAACCAACAAACCAATAAACCAACAAACCAACAAGCCAACAAGCCAACAAACCAACAAGCCAACAAACGAACAAACCAACAAACAAACAAACCAACAAACCTACAGACCAACAAACCAACAAACCAACAAACCAACAAACCAATAAACCTACAAACCAACAAGCCAACAAACCAACAAATCAACAAGCCAATAAGCCAACAAACCAAAAAACCAACAAACGAACAAACCAACAAACCGACAAACCAACAAACCAACAAACCAACAAACCAACAAACCAATCAACCAACAAGCCAACAAACCAACAAACCAACAAACCAACAAAACAACCAACAAACCAACAAACGAACAAACCAACAAACCAACAAACCAACAAGGCAGCAAACCAACAAACCAACAAACCAACAAACCAACAAGCCAACAAACCAACAAACCAACAAGCTGACAAGCCAACAAACCAATAAGCTAACAAGCCAACAAACCAACAAACCAACAAACCAACAAACCAACAAACCAACAAACCAACAAACCAACAAACCAACAAACCAACAAACCAACAAACCAACAAACCAACAAGCCAACAAACCAACAAAAAAATAAACCAACAAACCAACAAACCAACAAACCAACAAACGAACAAACCAACAAACCAACAAACCAACAAACCAACAAACAAACAAACCAAGAAGCCAACAAGCCAACAAACCAACAAACCAACAAACCAACAAACCAACAAACCAAAAAGCCAACAAGCCAACAAGCCAACAAACCAACAAACCAACAAACCAATAAACCAACAAACCAACAAACCAACAAACCAACAAACCAGCAAACCAACAAACGAACAAACCAACAAGCCAACAAACGAACAAACCAACAAACAAACAAACCAACAAACCAACAAACCAACAAGCCAACAAACCAACAAACGAACAAATCAACAAACCAACAAACGAACCAACTAACAAACCAACAAACCAACAAACCAACAAACCAACAAACAAACAAACCAAGAAATCAACAAACCAACAAACCAACAAGCCAACAAACGAACAAACCAACAAACGAACAAGCCAACAAACACACAAACCAACAAACCAACAAACCAACAAACCAACAAACCAACAAACCAACAAACGACCAAACCAGCAAACCAACAAGCCAACAAACCAACATACCAACAAACGAACAAACCAACAAACGAATAAACCAACAAACGAACAAACCAACAAACCAACAAACCAACAAACCAACAAAACAATAAACCAACAAACCAACAAACCAACAAGCCAACAAACCATTAAACCAACAAACCAACAAACCAACAAACCAACAAACCAACAACGAACAAGCCAACAAACCAACAAACCAACACACCAACAAACCAAAAAGCCAACTAACTAAGGAACCAAGAAACCAACAAACGAACAAACGAACAAACCAACAAACAAACAAACCAACAAACGAACAAACCAACAAACAAACAAACCAACAAACCAACAAACGAACAAACCAACAAACCAACAAACCAACAAACCAACAAACAAACAAACCAAGTAACCAACAAAACAACAAACAAGCAAGCCAACAAACTAACAAACCAACAAACCAACAAACCAACAAACCAACAAACCAACAAACCAACAACCCAACAAACGAACAAACCAACAACCCAACAAACGAACAAACCAACAAGCCAACAAACCAACAAACCAACCAACCAACAAACCAACAAGCCAACAAGCCAACAAACCAGCAAACCAACAAACCAACAAATCAACAAACGAACAAACCAACAAACCAACAAACCAAGAAACCAACAAACCAAGTAACCAACAAACCAACAAACCAACAAACCAACGTACGAACAAACCAACAAACGAACCAACCAACAAACCAAGAAGCCAACAAGCCAACAAACCAACAAGCCAACAAACGAACAAACCAACACACCAACAAACTAAGAAACCAACAAACCAACAAACGAACAAGCCAACAAACAAACAAACCAACAAGCCAACAAACCAACAAACCGACATGCCTCCAAACCAACAAACCAAAAAGCCAACTAATTAAGGAACCAAGAAACCAACAAACGAACAAACGAACAAACCAACAAACAAACAAACCAACAAACGACCAAACCAACAAATGAACAAACCAACAAACCAACAAACCAAGAAACCAACAAACCAACAAATCAACAAACGAACAAACGAACAAAAAAAACAAACCAACAAACCAACAAACCGACAAACCAAGTAAGCAACAAACCAACAAGCCAACAAACGAAAAAACCAACAAACAAACAAACCAACAAACAAATAAGCCAACAAGCCAACAAACGAACAAACAAACAAACCAATAAACCACCAAACCAACAAACCAACTAACAAACAAACCATCAAGCCAACAAGCTAACAAACCAACAAGCCAACAAACGAACAAACCAACAAACCAAGAAACCAACAAACCAACAAACCAACAAACGAACAAACCAACAAACCAACTAACAAACAAACCATCAAGCCAACAAGCTAACAAACCAACAAGCCAACAAACGAACAAACCAACAAACCAAGAAACCAACAAACCAACAAACCAACAAACGAACAAACCAACAAACCAACAAACCAACAAACCAACAAACCAACAAACCAACAAACCAACAAACCAACAAACCAACAAACCAACAAACCAACAAACCAACAAAAAAAAAGCCAACAAGCCAACAACCCAACAAGCCAACAAACGAACAAACAAATAAACCAACAATACAAACAAACCAACAAGCCAACAAACGAACAGACCAACAAACCAACAAACCAACAAACCAACAAACAAACAAACCAAGTAACCAACAAAACAACAAACAAGCAAGCCAACAAACTAACAAACCAACAAACCAACAAACCAACAAACCAACAAACCAACAAACGAACAAACCAGAACACCAAGAAACCAACAAACCAACAAACGAACAAGCCAACAAACAAACAAACCAACAAGCCAACAAACCAACAAACCGACAAGCCACCAAACCAACAAACCAACAAACCAACAAACCAACAAACCAACAAACCAACAAACAAACAAACCAAGAAACAAACAAACCAACAAACCAAAAAGCCAACAAGCCAACAAGCCAACAAACCAACAAACCAACAAACCAATAAACCAACAAACCAACAAACCAACAAACCAACAAACCAGCAAACCAACAAACGAACAAACCAACAAGCCAACAAACGAACAAACCAACAAACAAACAAACCAACAAACCAACAAACCAACAAGCCAACAAACCAACAAACGAACAAATCAACAAACCAACAAACGAACCAACTAACAAACCAACAAACCAACAAACCAACAAACCAACAAACAAACAAACCAAGAAATCAACAAACCAACAAACCAACAAGCCAACAAACGAACAAACCAACAAACGAACAAGCCAACAAACACACAAACCAACAAACCAACAAACCACCAAACCAACAAACCAACAAACCAACAAACGACCAAACCAGCAAACCAACAAGCCAACAAACCAACATACCAACAAACGAACAAACCAACAAACGAATAAACCAACAAACGAACAAACCAACAAACCAACAAACCAACAAACCAACAAAACAATAAACCAACAAACCAACAAACCAACAAGCCAACAAACCATTAAACCAACAAACCAACAAACCAACAAACCAACAAACCAACAACGAACAAGCCAACAAACCAACAAACCAACAAACCAACAAACCAAAAAGCCAACTAACTAAGGAACCAAGAAACCAACAAACGAACAAACGAACAAACCAACAAACAAACAAACCAACAAACGAACAAACCAACAAACAAACAAACCAACAAACCAACAAACGAACAAACCAACAAACCAACAAACCAACAAACCAACAAACAAACAAACCAACAAACCAACAAACCAACAAACCAGCAAACCAACAAACGAACAAACCAACAAGCCAACAAACGAACAAACCAACAAACAAACAAACCAACAAACCAACAAACCAACAAGCCAACAAACCAACAAACGAACAAATCAACAAACCAACAAACGAACCAACTAACAAACCAACAAACCAACAAACCAACAAACCAACAAACAAACAAACCAAGAAATCAACAAACCAACAAACCAACAAACCAATAAACCAACAAACCAACAAACCAACAAACCAACAAACCAGCAAACCAACAAACGAACAAACCAACAAGCCAACAAACGAACAAACCAACAAACAAACAAACCAACAAACCAACAAACCAACAAGCCAACAAACCAACAAACGAACAAATCAACAAACCAACAAACGAACCAACTTACAAACCAACAAACCAACAAACCAACAAACCAACAAACAAACAAACCAAGAAATCAACAAACCAACAAACCAACAAGCCAACAAACGAACAAACCAACAAACGAACAAGCCAACAAACACACAAACCAACAAACCAACAAACCAACAAACCAACAAACCAACAAACCAACAAACGACCAAACCAGCAAACCAACAAGCCAACAAACCAACATACCAACAAACGAACAAACCAACAAACGAATAAACCAACAAACGAACAAACCAACAAACCAACAAACCAACAAACCAACAAAACAATAAACCAACAAACCAACAAACCAACAAGTCAACAAACCATTAAACCAACAAACCAACAAACCAACAAACCAACAAACCAACAACGAACAAGCCAACAAACCAACAAACCAACAAACCAACAAACCAAAAAGCCAACTAACTAAGGAACCAAGAAACCAACAAACGAACAAACGAACAAACCAACAAACAAACAAACCAACAAACGAACAAACCAACAAACAAACAAACCAACAAACCAACAAACGAACAAACCAACAAACCAACAAACCAACAAACCAACAAACAAACAAACCAAGTAACCAACAAAACAACAAACAAGCAAGCCAACAAACTAACAAACCAACAAACCAACAAACCAACAAACCAACAAACCAACAAACCAACAACCCAACAAACGAACAAACCAACAACCCAACAAACGAACAAACCAACAAGCCAACAAACCAACAAACCAACCAACCAACAAACCAACAAGCCAACAAGCCAACAAACCAGCAAACCAACAAACCAACAAATCAACAAACGAACAAACCAACAAACCAACAAACCAAGAAACCAACAAACCAAGTAACCAACAAACCAACAAACCAACAAACCAACGAACGAACAAACCAACAAACGAACCAACCAACAAACCAAGAAGCCAACAAGCCAACAAACCAACAAGCCAACAAACGAACAAACCAACACACCAACAAACTAAGAAACCAACAAACCAACAAACGAACAAGCCAACAAACAAACAAACCAACAAGCCAACAAACCAACAAACCGACATGCCTCCAAACCAACAAACCAAAAAGCCAACTAATTAAGGAACCAAGAAACCAACAAACGAACAAACGAACAAACCAACAAACAAACAAACCAACAAACGACCAAACCAACAAATGAACAAACCAACAAACCAACAAACCAAGAAACCAACAAACCAACAAATCAACAAACGAACAAACGAACAAAAAAAACAAACCAACAAACCAACAAACCGACAAACCAAGTAAGCAACAAACCAACAAGCCAACAAACGAAAAAACCAACAAACAAACAAACCAACAAACAAATAAGCCAACAAGCCAACAAACGAACAAACAAACAAACCAATAAACCACCAAACCAACAAACCAACTAACAAACAAACCATCAAGCCAACAAGCTAACAAACCAACAAGCCAACAAACGAACAAACCAACAAACCAAGAAACCAACAAACCAACAAACCAACAAACGAACAAACCAACAAACCAACTAACAAACAAACCATCAAGCCAACAAGCTAACAAACCAACAAGCCAACAAACGAACAAACCAACAAACCAAGAAACCAACAAACCAACAAACCAACAAACGAACAAACCAACAAACCAACAAACCAACAAACCAACAAACCAACAAACCAACAAACCAACAAACCAACAAACCAACAAACCAACAAAAAAAAAGCCAACAAGCCAACAACCCAACAAGCCAACAAACGAACAAACAAATAAACCAACAATACAAACAAACCAACAAGCCAACAAACGAACAGACCAACAAACCAACAAACCAACAAACCAACAAACCAACAAACAAACAAACCAAGTAACCAACAAAACAACAAACAAGCAAGCCAACAAACTAACAAACCAACAAACCAACAAACCAACAAACCAACAAACCAACAAACGAACAAACCAGAACACCAAGAAACCAACAAACCAACAAACGAACAAGCCAACAAACAAACAAACCAACAAGCCAACAAACCAACAAACCGACAAGCCACCAAACCAACAAACCAACAAACCAACAAACCAACAAACCAACAAACCAACAAACAAACAAACCAAGAAACCAAGAAACAAACAAACCAACAAACCAACAAGCCAACAAACGAACAAACCAACAAACGAACAAACCAACAAACCAACAAACCAACAAACCAACAAACCAACAAACCAACAAACCAACAAACCAACAAACCAACAAACCAACAAACCAACAAACCAACAAACCAACAAACCAACAAGCCAACAAACCAACAAACCAACAACCCAACAAACCAACAAACAAACAAATCAACAAACCAACAAGAAAACAAACCAAAAAACCAACAAACCAACAAACTAACAAACCAACAAACCAACAAACCAACAAGCCAACAAACCAACAAACCAACAAGCCAACAAGCCAACAAACCAACAAGCCAACAAACGAACAAACATACAAACAAACAAACCAACAAACCAAAAAACCAACAAACCAACAAACCAACAAGCCAACAAACCAACAAACCAACAAGTCAACAAGCCAACAAACCAAAAAACCAACAAACCAACAAACCAAAAAACCAACAAACCAACAAACCAACAGACCAACAGACCAACAAACCAACGAGCAAACAAACCAACAAACCAACAAGCCAACAAACCAACAAACTAACAAACCAACAAACAAATAAACCAACAAAAAAACAAGCCAACAAACCAACAAACCAGCAAGCCAACAAGCCAACAAACCAACAAACCAACAAACCAACAAACCAACAAGCCAGCAAGCCAACAAGCCAGAAAACCAACAAACCAACAAACCAGCAAACCAACAAACCAACAAACCAACAAACGAACAAACCAACAAACCAACAAACCAACAAACCAACAAATCAACAAACCAACAAGCCAACAAACCAAAAAACCAACAAACCAACAAACCAACAAACCAACAAACCAACAAACCAACAACCCAACAAGCCAACAAACCAACAAACCAACAAGCCAACAAGCCAACAAACCAACGAGCCAACCAACAAACAAACGAACAAACAAACAAACCAACAGACCAACAAACCAACAAACCAACAAGCCAACAAGCCAACAAACCAACAAACCAACAAACCAGCAAACCAACAAACAAATAAACCAACAAACATCCAAACCAACAAACCAACAAACCAACAAACCAACAAATCAACAAACCAGCAATCCAACAAACCAAAAAACCAACAAACCAACAAACCAATAAACCAACAAACCAACAAACCAACAAACCAACACACCAACAAGCCAACAAGCCAACAAACCAAAAAACCAACAAACCAACATACCAACAAACCAACAAACCAAAAAACCAACAAACCAGCAAGCCAACAAACCAACAAACCAACAAACCAACAAGCCAACAAGCCAACAAACCAACAAACCAACAAACCAGCAGACCAACAAAACAACAAACCAACAAACCAACAAACCAACAAACCAACAAACCAAAAAACCAACAAACCAACAACCCAACAAACCAACAAACAAACAAACCAACAAGCCAACAAGCCAACAAATCAACAAACAAACAAACCAGCAGACCAACAAACCAACAAACCAACAAACAAACAAACCAAGAAACGACCAAACCAACAAACAAACAAACCAACAAATCAACAAACCAACAAATCAACAAACCAACAAGCCAACAAACCAAAAACCAACAAACCAACAAACCAACAAACCAACAAGCCAACAAACCAACAAACCAACAAGCCAACAAGCCAACAAGCCAACAAACCAACAAGCCAACAAACGAACAAACAAACAAACAAACAAACCAACAAACCAACAAACCAACAAACCAACAAACCAACACACCAACAAACCATCAAACCAACAAACCAACAAGCCAGCAAACCAAAAAACTAACAAACCAACAAACCAACAAACCAACAAACCAACAAACCAACAAGCCAACAAACCAACAAGCCAACAAGCCAACAAGCCAACAAACCAACAAACCAACAAACCAACAAACCAACAAACCAACAAACCAACAAACCAACAAACCAACAAACCAACAAACCAACAAACCAACAAACCAACAAGCCAACAAACTAACAAACCAACAACCCAACAAACCAACAAACAAACAAATCAACAAACCAACAAGCCAACAAACCCAAAAACCAACAAACCAACAAACCAACAAACCAACAAACCAACAAACCAACAAGCCAACAAGCCAACAAACCAACAAACCAACAAACCAACAAACCAGCAGACCAACAAACCAACAAACCAACAAACCAACAAACCAACAAACCAACAAACCAACAAACCAACAAACCAACAAACAAATAAACCAACAAACCAACAAGCCAAAAAGCCAACAAACCAACAAGCCAACAAACGAACAAACCAACAAACAAACAAACCAACAAACCAACAAACCAACAAACCAACAAACCAACAAACAATTAAACCAACAACCCAACAAACCAACAAATCAACTAACCAAAAAACCAAGAAACCAACAAGCTAACTAACCAACAAACCAACAAACCAACAAATCAACAAACCAAAAAACCAACAAACAAACAAGCCAACAAACTAACAAACCAACAAATCAACAAAACAACAAGAAAACAAACCAAACAACCAACAAACCAACAAACCAACAAACCAACAAACCAACAAACCAAAAAACCAACAAACCAACAAGCCAACAAACCAACAAACCAACAAACCAACAAATCAACAAACCAAAAAACCAAAAAACAAACAAGCCAACAAACGAACAAACCAACAAACAAACAAACCAACAAACTAACAAACCAACAAATCAACAAACCAACAAGAAAACAAACTAAAAAACCAACAAACCAACCAACCAACAAACCAACAAACCAACAAACCAAAAAACCAACAAACCAACAAGCCAACAAGCCAACAAGCCAACAAACTAACAAACCAACAAACCAACAAATCAACAAACCAACAAACCAACAAGCCAACAAACCAACAAACCAACAAACCAACAAACCAACAAATCAACAAACCAAAAAACCAACAAACCAACAAATCAACAAGCCAACCAACCAGCAAACCAACAAACCAACAAAGAAACAAAGCATAAAACCAACAAACCAACAAACCAACAAACAAACAAACCAACAAGCCAACAAGCCAACAAACCAAAAAACCAACAAACCAACAAACCAACAAACCAACAAGCCAACAATCCAACAAGCCAACAAACCAACAAACCAACAAACCAATAAACCAACAAACCAACAAACCAACAAACCAACAAACCAGCAAACCAACAAACGAACAAACCAACAAGCCAACAAACGAACAAACCAACAAACAAACAAACCAACAAACCAACAAACCAACAAGCCAACAAACCAACAAACGAACAAATCAACAAACCAACAAACGAACCAACTAACAAACCAACAAACCAACAAACCAACAAACCAACAAGCCAACAAACCAACAAACCAACAAGCCAACAACCCAACAAACCTACGAGCCACCAAACCAACAAACCAACAAACCAACAAACCAACAAACCAACAAACCAACAAACAAACAAACCAAGAAATCAACAAACCAACAAACCAACAAACCAACAAGCCAACAAACGAACAAACCAACAAACGAACAAGCCAACAAACCAACAAACCAACAAACCGACAAACCAACAAACCAACAAACCAACAAACGACCAAACCAGCAAACCAACAGTCCAACAAACCAACATTCCAACAAACGAACAAACCAACAAACGAACAAACCAACAAACGAACAAACCAACAAACCAACAAACCAACAAACCAACAAAACAATAAACCAACAAACCAACAAACCAACAAGCCAACAAACCATTAAACCAACAAACCAACAAACCAACAAACCAACAAACCAACAAACCAACAACGAACAAGCCAACAAACCAACAAACCAACAAACCAAAAAGCCAACTAACTAAGGAACCAAGAAACCAACAAACGAACAAACGAACAAACCAACAAACAAACAAACCAACAAACGAACAAACCAACAAACGAACAAACCAACAAACCAACAAACCAACAAACGAACAAACGAACAAAAAAACAAACCAACAAACCAACAAACCAACAAACCAAGTAAGCAACAAACCAACAAGCCAACAAACGAAAAAACCAAAAAACAAACAAACCAACAAACAAACAAAGCCAACAAGCCAACAAACGAACAAACAAACAAACCAATAAACCACCAAACCAACAAACACACTAACAAACAAACCATCAAGCCAACAAGCTAACAAACCAACAAGCCAACAAACGAACAAACCAACAAACCAAGAAACCAACAAACCAACAAACCAACAAACGAACAAACCAACAAACCAACAAACCAACAAACCAACAAACCAACAAACCAACAAACCAACAAAAAAAAAAGCCAACAAGCCAACAACCCAACAAGCCAAGAAACGAACAAACAAATAAACCAACAATACAAACAAACCAACAAGCCAACAAATGAACAAACCAACAAACCAACAAACCAACAAACCAACAAACCAACAAACCAACAAACCAACAAACAAACAAACCAAGTAACCAACAACACAACAAACAAGCAAGCCAACAAACTAACAAACCAACAAACCAACAAACCAACAAACCAACAAACCAACAAACCAACAAACCAAGTAACCAAGAAATCAACAAACCAACAACCCAACAAACGAACAAACCAACAAGCCAACAAACCAACAAACCAACCAACCAACAAACCAACAAGCCAACAAGCCAACAAACCAGCAAACCAACAAACCAACAAATCAACAAACGAACAAACCAACAAACCAACAAACCAAGAAACCAACAAACCAAGTAACCAACAAACCAACAAACCAACAAACCAACGAACGAACAAACCAACAAACGAACCAACCAACAAACCAAGAAGCCAACAAGCCAACAAACCAACAAGCCAACAAACGAACAAACCAACACACCAACAAACTAAGAAACCAACAAACCAACAAACGAACAAGCCAACAAACAAACAAACCAACAAGCCAACAAACCAACAAACCGACATGCCACCAAACCAACAAACCAACAAACAAACCAAAAAGCCAACTAACTAAGGAACCAAGAAACCAACAAACGAACAAACGAACAAACCAACAAACAAACAAACCAACAAACGAACAAACCAACAAACGAACAAACCAACAAACCAAGAAACCAACAAACCAACAAATCAACAAACGAACAAACGAACAAAAAAACAAACCAACAAACCAAGTAAGCAACAAACCAACAAGCCAACAAACGAAAAAACCAACAAACAAACAAACCAACAAACCAACAAGCCAACAAGCCAACAAGCCAACAAACTAACAAACCAACAAACCAACAAATCAACAAACCAACAAACCAACAAGCCAACAAACCAACAAACCAACAAACCAACAAATCAACAAATCAACAAACCAAAAAACCAACAAACCAACAAATCAACAAGCCAACCAACCAGCAAACCAACAAACCAACAAAGAAACAAAGCATAAAACCAACAAACCAACAAACCAACAAACAAACAAACCAACAAGCCAACAAGCCAACAAACCAAAAAACCAACAAACCAACAAACCAACAAACCAACAAGCCAACAATCCAACAAGCCAACAAACCAACAAACCAACAAACCAATAAACCAACAAACCAACAAACCAACAAACCAACAAACCAGCAAACCAACAAACGAACAAACCAACAAGCCAACAAACGAACAAACCAACAAACAAACAAACCAACAAACCAACAAACCAACAAGCCAACAAACCAACAAACGAACAAATCAACAAACCAACAAACGAACCAACTAACAAACCAACAAACCAACAAACCAACAAACCAACAAGCCAACAAACCAACAAACCAACAAGCCAACAAACCAACAAACCTACAAGCCACCAAACCAATAAACCAACAAACCAACAAACCAACAAACCAACAAACCAACAAACAAACAAACCAAGAAATCAACAAACCAACAAACCAACAAACCAACAAGCCAACAAACGAACAAACCAACAAACGAACAAGCCAACAAACCAACAAACCAACAAACCGACAAACCAACAAACCAACAAACCAACAAACGACCAAACCAGCAAACCAACAGTCCAACAAACCAACATTCCAACAAACGAACAAACCAACAAACGAACAAACCAACAAACCAACAAGCCAACAAACCATTAAACCAACAAACCAACAAACCAACAAACCAACAAACCAACAAACCAACAACGAACAAGCCAACAAACCAACAAACCAACAAACCAAAAAGCCAACTAACTAAGGAACCAAGAAACCAACAAACGAACAAACGAACAAACCAACAAACAAACAAACCAACAAACGAACAAACCAACAAACGAACAAACCAACAAACCAACAAACCAACAAACGAACAAACGAACAAAAAAACAAACCAACAAACCAACAAACCAACAAACCAAGTAAGCAACAAACCAACAAGCCAACAAACGAAAAAACCAAAAAACAAACAAACCAACAAACAAACAAAGCCAACAAGCCAACAAACGAACAAACAAACAAACCAATAAACCACCAAACCAACAAACCAACTAACAAACAAACCATCAAGCCAACAAGCTAACAAACCAACAAGCCAACAAACGAACAAACCAACAAACCAAGAAACCAACAAACCAACAAACCAACAAACGAACAAACCAACAAACCAACAAACCAACAAACCAACAAACCAACAAACCAACAAACCAACAAACCAACAAACCAACAAAAAAAAAAGCCAACAAGCCAACAACCCAACAAGCCAAGAAACGAACAAACAAATAAACCAACAATACAAACAAACCAACAAGCCAACAAATGAACAAACCAACAAACCAACAAACCAACAAACCAACAAACCAACAAACCAACAAACCAACAAACAAACAAACCAAGTAACCAACAACACAACAAACAAGCAAGCCAACAAACTAACAAACCAACAAACCAACAAACCAACAAACCAACAAACCAACAAACCAACAAACCAAGTAACCAAGAAATCAACAAACCAACAACCCAACAAACGAACAAACCAACAAGCCAACAAACCAACAAACCAACCAACCAACAAACCAACAAGCCAACAAGCCAACAAACCAGCAAACCAACAAACCAACAAATCAACAAACGAACAAACCAACAAACCAACAAACCAAGAAACCAACAAACCAAGTAACCAACAAACCAACAAACCAACAAACCAACGAACGAACAAACCAACAAACGAACCAACCAACAAACCAAGAAGCCAACAAGCCAACAAACCAACAAGCCAACAAACGAACAAACCAACACACCAACAAACTAAGAAACCAACAAACCAACAAACGAACAAGCCAACAAACAAACAAACCAACAAGCCAACAAACCAACAAACCGACATGCCACCAAACCAACAAACCAACAAACAAACCAAAAAGCCAACTAACTAAGGAACCAAGACACCAACAAACGAACAAACGAACAAACCAACAAACAAACAAACCAACAAACGAACAAACCAACAAACGAACAAACCAACAAACCAAGAAACCAACAAACCAACAAATCAACAAACGAACAAACGAACAAAAAAACAAACCAACAAACCAAGTAAGCAACAAACCAACAAGCCAACAAACGAAAAAACCAACAAACAAACAAACCAACAAACCAATAAGCCAACAAGCCAACAAACGAACAAACAAACAAACCAATAAACCACCAAACCAACAAACCAACTAACAAACAAACCATCAAGCCAACAAGCTAACAAACCAACAACCCAACAAACGAACAAACCAACAAACCAAGAAACCAACAAACCAACAAACCAACAAACGAACAAACCAACAAACCAACTAACAAACAAACCATCAAGCCAACAAGCTAACAAACCAACAAGCCAACAAACGAACAAACCAACAAACCAAGAAACCAACAAACCAACAAACCAACAAACGAACAAACCAACAAACAAACAAACCAACAAACCAACAAACCAACAAACCAACAAACCAACAAACCAACAAACCAACAAACCAACAAACCAACAAACCAACAAACCAACAAACCAACAAACCATTAAACCAACAAAACAACAAACCAACAAACCAACAAACCAACAACGAACAAGCCAACAAACCAACAAACCAACAAACCGAAAAGCCAACTAACTAAGGAACCAAGAAACCAACAAACGAACAAACGAACAAACCAACAAACAAACAAACCAACAAACGAACAAACCAACAAACGAACAAACCAACAAACCAACAAACCAACAAACGAACAAACGAACAAAAAAACAAACCAACAAACCAACAAACCAACAAACCAAGTAAGCAACAAACCAACAAGCCAACAAACGAAAAAACCAAAAAAACAAACAAACCAACAAACAAACAAAGCCAACAAGCCAACAAACGAACAAACAAACAAACCAATAAACCACCAAACCAACAAACCAACTAACAAACAAACCATCAAGCCAACAAGCTAACAAACCAACAAACCAACAAACCAACAAACCAACAAACCAACCAACAAACAAACCAAGTAACCAACAAAACAACAAACAAGCAAGCCAACAAACTAACAAACCAACAAACCAACAAACCAACAAGCCAACAAACGAACAAACCAACAAACCAAGAAACCAACAAACCAACAAACCAACAAACGAACAAACCAACAAACAAACAAACCAACAAACCAACAAACCAACAAACCAACAAACCAACAAACCAACAAACCAACAAAAAAAAAGCCAACAAGCCAACAACCCAACAAGCCAACAAACGAACAAACAAATAAACCAACAATACAAACAAACCAACAAGACAACAAACGAACAAACCAACAAACCAACAAACCAACGAACCAACAAACCAACAAACAAACAAACCAAGTAACCAACAAAACAACAAACAAGCAAGCCAACAAACTAACAAACCAACAAACCAACAAACCAACAAACCAACAAACCAACAAACCAAGTAACCAAGAAACCAACAAAACAACAACCCAACAAACGGACAAACCAACAAGCCAACAAACCAACAAACCAACTAACCAACAAACCAACAAGCCAACAAGCCAACAAACCAGCAAACCAACAAACCAACAAATCAACAAACGAACAAACCAACAAACCAACAAACCAACAAACCAACAAACCAAGTAACCAACAAACCAACAAACCAACAAACCAACGAACGAACAAACCAACAAACGAACCAACCTACAAACCAAGAAGCCAACAAGCCAACAAACCAACAAGCCAACAAACGAACAAACCAACACACCAAGAAACCAACAAACCAACAAACGAACAAGCCAACAAACAAACAAACCAACAAGCCAACAAACCAACAAACCGACAAGCCACCAAACCAACAAACCAACAAACCAACAAACCAACAAACCAACAAACCAACAAACCAACAAACCAACAAACAAACAAACCAAGAAACCAAGAAACCAACAAACCAACAAACCAACAAGCCAACAAACGAACAAACCAACAAACGAGCAAACCAACAAACCAACAAACCAACAACCCAACAAACCAACAAACAAACAAATCAACAAACCAACAAGAAAACAAACCAAAAAACCAACAAACCAACAAACTAACAAACCAACAAACCAACAAACCAACAAGCCAACAAGCCAACAAACCAACAAACCAACAAGCCAACAAGCCAAGAAACCAACAAGCCCACCAACAAACAAACAAACAAACAAACAGACCAACAGACCAACAAACCAACAAACCAACAAGCCAACAAGCCAACAAACCAACAAACCAACAAACCAACAAGCCAACCAACAAACAAACAAACCAACAGACCAACAGACCAACAAACCAACGAGCCAACAAACCAACAAACCAACAAGCCAACAAACCAACAAACTAACAAACCAACAAACAAATAAACCAACAAAAAAACAAGCCAACAAACCAACAAACCAGCAAGCCAACAAGCCAACAAACCAACAAACCAACAAACCAACAAACCAACAAGCCAGCAAGCCAACAAGCCAGCAAACCAACAAACCAACAAACCAGCAAACCAACAAACCAACAAACCAACAAACGAACAAACCAACAAACCAACAAACCAACAAACCAACAAACCAACAAATCAACAAACCAACAAGCCAACAAACCAAAAAACCAACAAACCAACAAACCAACAAACCAACAAACCAACAAACCAACAACCCAACAAGCCAACAAACCAACAAACCAACAAGCCAACAAGCCAAGAAACCAACAAGCCCACCAACAAACAAACAAACAAACAAACAGACCAACAGACCAACAAACCAACAAACCAACAAGCCAACAAGCCAACAAACCAACAAACCAACAAACCAGCAAACCAACAAACCAACAAACAAATAAACCAACAAACATCCAAACCAACAAACCAACAAACCAACAAATCAACAAACCAGCAATCCAACAAACCAAAAAACCAACAAAACAACAAACCAATAAACCAACAAACCAACAAACCAACAAACCAACACACCAACAAGCCAACAAGCCAACAAACCAAAAAACCAACAAACCAACATACTAACAAACCAACAAACCAACAAACCAGCAAGCCAACAAACCAACAAACCAACAAACCAACAAGCCAACAAGCCAACAAACCAACAAACCAACAAACCAGCAGACCAACAAAACAACAAACTAACAAACCAACAAACCAACAAACCAACAAACCAACAAACCAAAAAACCAACAAACCAACAACCCAACAAACCAACAAACAAACAAACCAACAAGCCAACAAGCCAACAAACCAACAAACAAACAAACCAGCAGACCAACAAACCAACAAACCAACAAACAAACAAACCAAGAAACGACCAAACCAACAAACAAACAAACCAACAAACCAACAAACCAACAAATCAACAAACCAACAAGCCAACAAACCAAAAAACCAACAAACCAACAAACCAACAAACCAACAAGCCAACAAACCAACAAACCAACAAGCCAACAAGCCAACAAACCAACAAACCAACAAACGAACAAACAAACAAACAAACAAACCAACAAACCAACAAACCAACAAACCAACACACCAACAAACCATCAAACCAACAAACCAACAAGCCAGCAAACCAAAAAACCAACAAACCAACAAACCAACAAACCAACAAACCAACAAACCAACAAACCAACAAGCCAACAAACCAACAAGCCAACAAGCCAACAAACCAACAAACCAACAAACCAACAAACCAACAAACCAACAAACCAACAAACCAACAAACTAACAAACCAACAAACCAACAAACCAACAAACCAACAAACCAACAATCCAACAAACCAACAAACCAACAACCCAACAAACCAACAAACAAACAAATCAACAAACCAACAAGCCAACAAACCCAAAAACCAACAAACCAACAAACCAACAAACCAACAAGCCAACAAGCCAACAAACCAACAAACCAACAAACCAGCAGACCAACAAACTAACAAACCAACAACCCAACAAACCAACAAACCAACAAACCAACAAAACAAAAAACCAACAAACCAACAAGCCAACAAACGAACAAACCAACAAACAAACAAACAAACAAACCAACAAACAAACAAACCAACAAACCAACAAACCAACAAACCAACAAACCAACAAACCAATAAACCAACAAACCAACAAGCCAATAAGCCAACAAACCAACAAGCCAACAAACGAACAAACCAACAAACAAACAAACAAACAAACCAACAAACAAACAAACCAACAAACCAACAAACCAACAAACCAACAAACCAACAAACCAATAAACCAACAAACCAACAAGCCAATAAGCCAACAAACCAACAAGCCAACAAACGAACAAACCAACAAACCAACAAACCAACAAACCAAAAAACCAAAAAACAAACAAGCCAACAAACGAACAAACCAACACACAAACAAACCAACAAACTAACAAACCAACAAATCAACAAACCAACAAGAAAACAAACCAAAAAACCAACAAACCAACAAACCAACAAACCAACAAACCAAAAAACCAACAAACCAACAAGCCAACAAGCCAACAAGCCAACAAACTAACAAACCAACAAACCAACAAACCAACAAGCCAACAAACCAACAAACCAACAAACCAACAAACCAACAAATCAACAAACCAAAAAACCAACAAACCAACAAATCAACAAGCCAACCAACCAGCAAACCAACAAACCAACAAAGAAACAAACCATCAAACCAACAAATCAACAAACCAAAAAAACAACAAATAAACAAACCAACAAACGAACAAACAACAAACAAACAAACCAACAAACTAACAAACCAACAAATCAACAAACCAACAAGAAAACAAACCAAAAAACCAACAAACCAACAAACTAACAAACCAACAAACCAACAAACCAACAAGCCAACAAACCAACAAACCAACAAGCCAAGAAGCCAACAAACCAACAAGCCAACAAACGAACAAACATACAAACAAACAAACCAACAAACCAACAAACCAACAAACCAACAAACCAACAAACCAACAAACCAACAAACCAACAATTCAACAAGCCAACAAACCAACAAACCAACAAGTCAACAAGCCAACAAACCAAAAAACCAACAAACCCACAAACCAAAAAACCAACAAACCAACAAACCAACAGACCAACAGACCAACAAACCAACGAGCCAACAAACCAACAAACCAACAAGCCAACAAACCAACAAACTAACAAACCAACAAACAAATATACCAACAAAAAAAACAAGCCAACAAACCAACAAACCAGCAAGCCAACAAGCCAACAAACCAACAAACCAACAAACCAACAAACCAACAAGCAACAAGCAACAAGCCAACAAACCAACAAACCAACAAACCAGCAAACCAACAAACCAACAAACCAACAAACGAACAAACCAACAAACCAACAAACCAACAAACCAACAAACCAACAAATTAACAAACCAACAAGCCAACAAACCAAAAAACCAACAAACCAACAGACCAACAAACCAACAAACCAACAAATCAACAAGCCAACAAACCAACAAACCAACAAGCCAACAAGCCAACAAACCAACAAGCCAACAAACAAACAAACAAACACACAAACAAACCAACAAACCAACAAACCAACAAACCAACAAACCAACAAACCAACAAACCAACAAACCAACAAACCAACAAACCAACAAGCCAACAAAGCAACAAACAAATAAACCAACACACAACCAAATCAACAAACTAACAAACCAACAAATCAACAAACCAACAATCCAACAAACCAAAAAACCAACAAACCAACAAACCAACAAACCAACAAACCAATAAACCAACAAACCAACAAGCCAATAAGCCAACAAACCAACAAGCCAACAAACGAACAAACCAACAAACAAACAAACAAACAAACCAACAAACAAACAAACCAACAAACCAACAAACCAACAAACCAACAAACCAACAAACCAATAAACCAACAAACCAACAAGCCAATAAGCCAACAAACCAACAAGCCAACAAACGAACAAACCAACAAACCAACAAACCAACAAACCAAAAAACCAAAAAACAAACAAGCCAACAAACGAACAAACCAACACACAAACAAACCAACAAACTAACAAACCAACAAATCAACAAACCAACAAGAAAACAAACCAAAAAACCAACAAACCAACAAACCAACAAACCAACAAACCAAAAAACCAACAAACCAACAAGCCAACAAGCCAACAAGCCAACAAACTAACAAACCAACAAACCAACAAACCAACAAGCCAACAAACCAACAAACCAACAAACCAACAAACCAACAAATCAACAAACCAAAAAACCAACAAACCAACAAATCAACAAGCCAACCAACCAGCAAACCAACAAACCAACAAAGAAACAAACCATCAAACCAACAAATCAACAAACCAAAAAAACAACAAATAAACAAACCAACAAACGAACAAACAACAAACAAACAAACCAACAAACTAACAAACCAACAAATCAACAAACCAACAAGAAAACAAACCAAAAAACCAACAAACCAACAAACTAACAAACCAACAAACCAACAAACCAACAAGCCAACAAACCAACAAACCAACAAGCCAAGAAGCCAACAAACCAACAAGCCAACAAACGAACAAACATACAAACAAACAAACCAACAAACCAACAAACCAACAAACCAACAAACCAACAAACCAACAAACCAACAAACCAACAATTCAACAAGCCAACAAACCAACAAACCAACAAGTCAACAAGCCAACAAACCAAAAAACCAACAAACCCACAAACCAAAAAACCAACAAACCAACAAACCAACAGACCAACAGACCAACAAACCAACGAGCCAACAAACCAACAAACCAACAAGCCAACAAACCAACAAACTAACAAACCAACAAACAAATATACCAACAAAAAAAACAAGCCAACAAACCAACAAACCAGCAAGCCAACAAGCCAACAAACCAACAAACCAACAAACCAACAAACCAACAAGCAACAAGCAACAAGCCAACAAACCAACAAACCAACAAACCAGCAAACCAACAAACCAACAAACCAACAAACGAACAAACCAACAAACCAACAAACCAACAAACCAACAAACCAACAAATCAACAAACCAACAAGCCAACAAACCAAAAAACCAACAAACCAACAGACCAACAAACCAACAAACCAACAAATCAACAAGCCAACAAACCAACAAACCAACAAGCCAACAAGCCAACAAACCAACAAGCCAACAAACAAACAAACAAACACACAAACAAACCAACAAACCAACAAACCAACAAACCAACAAACCAACAAACCAACAAACCAACAAACCAACAAACCAACAAACCAACAAGCCAACAAAGCAACAAACAAATAAACCAACACACAACCAAATCAACAAACTAACAAACCAACAAATCAACAAACCAACAATCCAACAAACCAAAAAACCAACAAACCAACAAACCAACAAACCAATAAACCAACAAACCAACAAGCCAACAAACCAACACACCAACAAGCCAACAAGCCAACAAACAAAAAAACCAACAAACCAAAAAACCAACAAACCAACAAACCAACAAACCAACAAACCAGCAAGCCAACAAGCCAACAAACCAACAAACCAACAAACCAACAAACCAACAAACCAACAAGCCAACAAGCCAACAAACCAATAAACCAACAAACCAGCAGACCAACAAACCAACAAACCAACAAACCAACAAACCAAAAAACCAACAAACCAACAATGCAACAAACGAACAAACCAAAAAACAAACAAACCAACAAACCAACAAACCAACAATTCAACAAACCAACAAGCCAACAAACCAAAAAACCAACAAACCAACAAACCAACAAACCGACAAGCCAATAAACCAACAAACCAACAAGCCAACAAGACAACAAACCAACAAGCCAACAAACGAACAAACAAACAAACAAACAAACCAACAAACCAACAAACCACCACACCAACAAACCATCAAACCAACAAACCAACAAACCAAAAAACCAACAAACCAACAAACCAACAAACCAACAAACCAACAAACCAACAAACCAACAAACCAACAAGCCAACAAACCAACAAACAAACAACCCAACAAACCAACAAACAAACAAATCAACAACCCAACAAGCCAACAAACCAAAAAACCAACAAACCAACAAGCCAACAAGCCAACAAACCAACAAACCAACAAACCAGCAGACCAACAAACCAACAAACCAACAAACCAACAAACCAACAAACCAACAAACCAACAAACCAACAAGCCAACAAACGAACAAACCAACAAACCAACAAACCAACAAACCAACAAACCAACAAACCAACAAACCAACAAACCAACAAACTAATAAACCAACAAACCAACAAGCCAACAAGCCAACAAACCAACAAGCCAACAAACGAACAAACCAACAAACAAACAAACCAACAAACCAACAAACCAACAAACCAACAAACCAACAAACCAACAAACCAACAAACCAACAAACCAACAAACCAACAAACCAACAAACCAACAAACCAACAAACCAACAAGCCAACAAACCAACAAATCAACAAGCCAATAAGCCAACAAACCAAAAAACCAACAAAAGAATAAACCAACAAACCAACAAACCAACAAACCAACAAACCAACAAACCAATTAACCAACAAGTCAACAAACCAACAAACCAACAAACCAACAAACCAACAAAACAACCAACAAACCAACAAACCAACAAACGAACAAACCAACAAACCAACAAACCAACAAGGCAACAAACCAACAAACCAACAAACCAACAAACCAACAAACCAACAAGCCAACAAACCAACAAACCAACAAGCCAACAAACCAACAAACCAACAAACAAACAACCCAACAAGCCAACAAGCCAACAAGCCAACAAACCAACAAACCAAGAAACCAACAAACCAACAAACCAACAAGCCAACAATCCAACAAGCCAACAAACCAACAAACCAACAAACCAATAAACCAACAAACCAACAAACCAACAAACCAACAACCAGCAAACCAACAAACGAACAAACCAACAAGCCAACAAACGAACAAACCAACAAACAAACAAACCAACAAACCAACAAACCAACAAGCCAACAAACCAACAAACGAACAAATCAACAAACCAACAAACCGACAAACGAAGCAACTAACAAACCAACCAACCAACAAACCAACAAACGAACAAGCCAACAAACCAACAAACCAACAAGCCAACAAACCAACAAACCTACAAGCCACCAAACCAACAAACCAACAAACCAACAAACCAACAAACCAACAAACCAACAAACCAACAAACCAACAAACCAACAAACCAACAAACCAACAAACCAACAAACCAACAAACCAACAAACCAACAAGCCAACAAACCAACAAACCAACAACACAACAAACCAACAAACAAACAAATCAACAAACCAACAAGCCAACAAACCCAAAAACCAACAAACCAACAAACCAACAAACCAACAAACCAACAAGCCAACAAGCCAACAAACTAATAAACCAACAAACCAACAAACCAACAAACCAGCAGACCAACAAACCAACAAACCAACAAACCAACAAACCAACAAAACAAAAAACCAACAAACCAAAAAGCCAATAAACGAACAAACCAACAAACAAACAAACCAACAAACAAACAAACCAACAAACCAACAAACCAACAAACCAACAAACCAACAAACCAATAAACCAACAAACCAACAAGCCAACAAGCCAACAAACCAACAAGCCAACAAACGCACAAACCAACAAACAAACAAACCAACAAACCAACAAACCAACAAACCATTAAACCAACAAGCCAACAAACCAACAAATCAACTAACCAAAAACCAACAAACCAACAAGCTAACTAACCAACAAACCAACAAACCAACAAATCAACAAACCAAAAAACCAACAAACAAACAAGCCAACAAACTAACAAACCAACAAATCAACAAAACAACAAGAAAACAAACCAAACAACCAACAAACCAACAAACCAACCAACCAACAAACCAACAAACCAAAAAACCAAAAAACAAACAAGCCAACAAACGAACAAACCAACAAACAAACAAACCAACAAACTAACAAAACAACAAATCAACAAACCAACAAGAAAACAAACCAAAAAACCAACAAACCAACAAACCAACAAACCAACAAACCAACAAACCAAAAAACCAACAAACCAACAAGCCAACAAGCCAACAAGCCAACAAGCTAACAAACCAACAAACCAACAAATCAACAAACCAACAAACCAACAAGCCAATAAACCAACAAACCAACAAACCAACAAACCAACAAATCAACAAACCAAAAAACCAACAAACCAACAAATCAACAAGCCAACCAACCAGCAAACCAACAAACCAACAAAGAAACAAACCATCAAACCAACAAATCAACAAACCATAAGAACAACATATAAACAAGCCAACAAACGAACAAACAACAAACAAACAAACCAACAAACTAACAAACCAACAAATCAACAAACCAACAAGAAAACAAACCAAAAAACCAACAAACCAACAAACTAACAAACCAACAAACCAACAAACCAACAAACCAACAAGCCAACAAACCAACAAACCAACAAGCCAAGAAGCCAACAAACCAACAAGCCAACAAACGAACAAACATACAAACAAACAAACAAACAAACCAACAAACCAACAAACCAACAAACCAACAAACCAACAAACCAACAAACCAAAAAACCAACAAACCAACAAGCCAACAAGCCAACAAGCCAACAAACTAACAAACCAACAAACCAACAAACCAACAAGCCAACAAACCAACAAACCAACAAACCAACAAACCAAAAAACCAACAAACCAACAAATCAACAAGCCAACCAACCAGCAAACCAACAAACCAACAAAGAAACAAACCATCAAACCAACAAATCAACAAACCAAAAAAACAACAAATAAACAAGCCAACAAACGAACAAACAACAAACAAACAAACCAACAAACTAACAAACCAACAAATCAACAAACCAACAAGAAAACAAACCAAAAAACGAACAAACCAACAAACTAACAAACCAACAAACCAACAAACCAACAAGCCAACAAACCAACAAACCAACAAGCCAAGAAGCCAACAAACCAACAAGCCAACAAACGAACAAACATACAAACAAACAAACCAACAAACCAACAAACCAACAAACCAACAAACCAACAAACCAACAAACCAACAATTCAACAAGCCAACAAACCAACAAACCAACAAATCAACAAGCCAACAAACCAAAAAACCAACAAACCCACAAACCAAAAAACCAACAAACCAACAAACCAACAGACCAACAGACCAACAAACCAACGAGCCAACAAACCAACAAACCAACAAGCCAACAAACCAACAAACTAACAAACCAACAAACAAATATACCAACAAAAAAACAAGCCAACAAACCAACAAACCAGCAAACCAACAAGCCAACAAACCAACAAACCAACAAACCAACAAACCAACAAGCAACAAGCCAACAAACCAACAAACCAACAAACCAGCAAACCAACAAACCAACAAACCAACAAACGAACAAACCAACAAACCAACAAACCAACAAACCAACAAACCAACAAATCAACAAACCAACAAGCCAACAAACCAAAAAACCAACAAACCAACAGACCAACAAATCAACAAACCAACAAATCAACAAGCCAACAAACCAACAAACCAACAAGCCAACAAGCCAACAAACCAACAAGCCAACAAACAAACAAACAAACAAACACACAAACAAACCAACAAACCAACAAACCAACAAACCAACAAACCAACAAACCAACAAACCAACAAACCAACAAACCAACAAGCCAACAAAGCAACAAACAAATAAACCAACACACAACCAAACCAACAAACTAACAAACCAACAAATCAACAAACCAACAATCCAACAAACCAAAAAACCAACAAACCAACAAACCAACAAACCAATAAACGAACAAACCAACAAGCCAACAAACCAACACACCAACAAGCCAACAAGCCAACAAACAAAAAAACCAACAAACCAAAAAACCAACAAACCAACAAACCAACAAACCAACAAACCAGCAGGCCAACAAGCCAACAAACCAACAAACCAACAAACCAACAAACCAACAAACCAACAAGCCAACAAGCCAACAAACCAATAAACCAACAAACCAGCAGACCAACAAACCAACAAACCAACAAACCAACAAACCAAAAAACCAACAAACCAACAATGCAACAAACCAACAAACAAACAAACCAACAAACCAACAAACCAACAAATCAACAAACCAACAAGCCAACAAACCAAAAAACCAACAAACCAACAAACCAACAAACCGACAAGCCAATAAACCAACAAACCAACAAGCCAACAGGACAACAAACCAACAAGCCAACAAACGAACAAACAAACAAACAAACAAACCAACAAACCAACAAACCAACAAACCACCACACCAACAAACCATCAAACCAACAAACCAACAAACCAACAAACCAACAAACCAACAAGCCAACAAACGAACAAACCAACAAACCAACAAACCAACAAACCAACAAACCAACAAACCAACAAACCAACAAACCAACAAACCAAAAAACCAACAAACCAATAAACCAACACACCAACAAGCCAACAAGCCAACAAACCAACAAGCCAACAAACGAACAAACCAACAAACAAACAAACCAACAAACCAACAAACCAACAAACCAACAAACCAACAAACCAACAAACCAACAAACCAACAAACCAACAAACCAACAAGCCAACAAACCAACAAATCAACAAGCCAATAAGCCAACAAACCAAAAAACCAACAAACGAACAAACCAACAAACCAACAAACCAACAAACCAACAAACCAACAAACCAATCAACCAACAAGTCAACAAACCAACAAACCAACAAACCAACAATCCAACAAAACAACCAACAAACCAACAAACCAACAAACGAACAAACCAACAAACCAACAAACCAACAAGGCAACAACCCAACAAACCAACAAACCAACAAACCAACAAACCAACAAGCCAACAAACCAACAAACCAACAAGCCAACAAGCCAACAAACCAATAAGCCAACAAGCCAACAAACCAACAAACCAACAAACAAATAAACCAACAAACCAACAAACCAACAAACCAACAAACGAACAAACCAACAAACCAACAAACCAACAAACAAACAACCCAACAAGCCAACAAGCCAACAAGCCAACAAACCAACAAACCAACAAACCAACAAACCAACAAGTTAACAATCCAACAAGCCAACAAACCAACAAACCAACAAACCAATAAACCAACAAACCAACAAACCAACAAACCAACAACCAGCAAACCAACAAACGAACAAACCAACAAGCCAACAAACGAACAAACCAACAAACAAACAAACAAACAAACCAACAAACCAACAAGCCAACAAACCAACAATCGAACAAATCAACAAACCAACAAGCCGACAAACGAAGCAACTAACAAGCCAACCAACCAACAAACCAACACACCAACAAGCCAACAAACCAACAAACCAATAAGCCAACAAACCAACAAACCTACAAGCCACCAAACCAACAAACCAACAAACCAACAAACCAACAGACCAACAAACCAACAAACCAACAAACCAACAAACCAACAAACCAACAAACCAACAAACCAACAAACCAACAAACCAACAAACCAACAAGCCAACAAACCAACAAACCAACAACACAACAAACCAACAAACAAACAAATCAACAAACCAACAAGCCAACAAACCCAAAAACCAACAAACCAACAAACCAACAAACCAACAAACCAACAAGCCAACAAGCCAACAAACCAATAAACCAACAAACCAACAAACCAACAAACCAGCAGACCAACAAACCAACAAACCAACAAACCAACAAACCAACAAACCAACAAAACAAAAAACCAACAAACCAAAAAGCCAACAAACGAACAAACCAACAAACAAACAAACCAACAAACAAACAAACCAACAAACCAACAAACCAACAAACCAACAAACCAACAAACCAATAAACCAACAAACCAACAAGCCAACAAGCCAACAAACCAACAAGCCAACAAACGCACAAACCAACAAACAAACAAACCAACAAACCAACAAACCAACAAGCCAACAAACCAACAAATCAACAAGCCAATAAGGCAACAAACCAAAAAACCAACAAACGAACAAACCAACAAACCAACAAACCAACAAAACAACCAACAAACCAACAAACCAACAAACGAACAAACCAACAAACCAACAAACCAACAAGGCAACAAACCAACAAACCAACAAACCAACAAACCAACAAACCAACAAGCCAACAAACCAACAAACCGACAAGCCAACAAGCCAACAAACCAATAAGCCAACAAGCCAACAAACCAACAAACAAATAAACCAACAAACCAACAAACCAACAAACCAACAAACGAACAAACCAACAAACCAACAAACCAACAAACAAACAACCCAACAAGCCAACAAGTCAACAAGCCAACAAACCAACAAACCAACAAACCAACAAACCAACAAACCAACAAGCCAACAATCCAACAAGCCAACAAACCAACAAACCAACAAACCAATAAACCAACAAACCAACAAACCAACAAACCAACAACCAGCAAACCAACAAACGAACAAACCAACAAGCCAACAAACGAACAAACCAACAAACAAACAAACCAACAAACCAACAAACCAACAAGCCAACAAACCAACAAACGAACAAATCAACAAACCAACAAACCGACAAACGAAGCAACTAACAAACCAACCAACCAACAAACCAACAAACCAACAAGCCAACAAACCAACAAACCAACAAGCCAACAAACCAACAAACCTACAAGCCACCAAACCAACAAACCAATAAACCAACAAACCAACAAACCAACAAACCAACAAACCAACAAACCAACAAACCAACAAACCAACAAACCAACAAACCAACAAACCAACAAACCAACAAACCAACAAACCAACAAGCCAACAAACCAACAAACCAACAACACACCAAACCAACAAACAAACAAATCAACAAACCAACAAGCCAACAAACCCAAAAACCAACAAACCAACAAACCAACAAACCAACAAACCAACAAGCCAACAAGCCAACAAACCAATAAACCAACAAACCAACAAACCAAAAAACCAGCAGACCAACAAACCAACAAACCAACAAACCAACAAACCAACAAACCAACAAAACAAAAAACCAACAAACCAAAAAGCCAACAAACGAACAAACCAACAAACAAACAAACCAACAAACAAACAAACCAACAAACCAACAAACCAACAAACCAACAAACCAACAAACCAATAAACCAACAAACCAACAAGCCAACAAGCCAACAAACCAACAAGCCAACAAACGCACAAACCAACAAACAAACAAACCAACAAACCAACAAACCAACAAACCATTAAACCAACAAGCCAACAAACCAACAAATCAACTAACCAAAAAACCAAAAAACCAACAAGCTAACTAACCAACAAACCAACAAACCAACAAATCAACAAACCAAAAAACCAACAAACAAACAAGCCAACAAACTAACAAACCAACAAATCAACAAAACAACAAGAAAACAAACCAAACAACCAACAAACCAACAAACCAACAAACCAACAAACCAACAAACCAAAAAACTAACAAACCAACAAGCCATCAAGCCAACAAAACAACAAACCAACAAACCAACAAACCAACAAATCAACAAACCAAAAAACCAAAAAACAAACAAGCCAACAAACGAACAAACCAACAAACAAACAAACCAACAAACTAACAAACCAACAAATCAACAAACCAATAAGAAAACAAACCAAAAAACCAACAAACCAACAAACCAACAAACCAACAAACCAAAAAACCAACAAACCAACAAGCCAACAAGCCAACAAGCCAACAAGCTAACAAACCAACAAACCAACAAATCAGCAAACCAACAAACCAACAAGCCAACAAACCAACAAACCAGCAAACCAACAAACCAACAAATCAACAAACCAAAAAACCAACAAACCAACAAATCAACAAGCCAACCAACCAGCAAACCAACAAACCAACAAAGAAACAAACCATCAAACCAACAAATCAACAAACCAAAAAAACAACAAATAAACAAGCCAACAAACGAACAAACAACAAACAAACAAACCAACAAACTAACAAACCAACAAATCAACAAACCAACAAGAAAACAAACCAAAAAACCAACAAACCAACAAACTAACAAACCAACAAACCAACAAACCAACAAGCCAACAAACCAACAAGTCAAGAAGCCAACAAACCAACAAGCCAACAAACGAACAAACATACAAACAAACAAACAAACAAACCAACAAACCAACAAACCAACAAACCAACAAACCAAAAAACCAACAAACCAACAATTCAACAAGCCAACAAACCAACAAACCAACAAGTCAACAAGCTAACAAACCAAAAAACCAACAAACCCACAAACCAAAAAACCAACAAACCAACAAACCAACAGACCAACAGACAAACAAACCAACGAGCCAACAAACCAACAAACCAACAAGCCAACAAACCAACAAACTAACAAACCAACAAACAAATATACCAACAAAAAAACAAGCCCACAAACCAACAAACCAGCAAGCCAACAAGCCAACAAACCAACAAACCAACAAACCAACAAACCAACAAGCAACAAGCCAACAAACCAACAAACCAACAAACCAGCAAACCAACAAACCAACAAACCAACAAACGAACAAACCAACAAACCAACAAACCAACAATCCAACAAATCAACAAACCAACAAATCAACAAACCAACAAGCCAACAAACCAAAAAACCAACAAACCAACAGACCAACAAACCAACAAACAAACAAACCAACAAGCCAACAAACCAACAAACCAACAAGCCAACAAGCCAACAAACCAACAAGCCAACAAACAAACAAACAAACACACAAACAACCCAACAAACCAACAAACCAACAAACCAACAAACCAACAAACCAACAAACCAACAAACCAACAAACCAACAAGCCAACAAACCAACAAACAAATAAACCAACACACAACCAAACCAACAAACTAACAAACCAACAAATCAACAAACCAACAATCCAACAAACCAAAAAACCAACAAACCAACAAACCAACAAACCAATAAACCAACAAACCAACAAGCCAACAAACCAACACACCAACAAGCCAACAAGCCAACAAACAAAAAAAACCAACAAACCAAAAAACCAACAAACCAACAAACCAACAAACCAACAAACCAGCAAGCCAACAAGCCAACAAACCAACAAACCAACAAACCAACAAACCAACAAACCAACAAACCAACAAGCCAACAAGCCAAAAAAACCAACAAACCAACAAACCAGCAGACCAACAAACCAACAAACCAACAAACCAACAAACCAAAAAACCAACAAACCAACAATGCAACAAACGAACAAACCAACAAACAAACAAACCAACAAACCAACAAATCAACAAACCAACAAGCCAACAAACCAAAAAACCAACAAACCAACAAACCAACAAGCCAATAAACCAACAAACCAACAAGCCAACAAGACAACAAACCAACAAGCCAACAAACGAACAAACAAACAAACAAACAAACAAACAAACCAACAAACCAACAAACCACCACACCAACAAACCATCAAACCAACAAACCAACAAACCAAAAAACCAACAAACCAACAAACCAACAAACCAACAAACCAACAAACCAACAAAGCAACAAACCAACAAACCAACAAGCCAACAAACCAACAAACCAACAACCCAACAAACCAACAAACCAACAAATCAACAACCCAACAAGCCAACAAACCAAAAAACCAACAAACCAACAAACAAACAAACCAACAAACCAACAAACCAACAAGCCAACAAGCCAACAAACCAACAAACCAACAAACCAGCAGACCAACAAACCAACAAACCAACAAACCACCAAACCAACAAACCAACAAACCAACAAACCAACAAGCCAACAAACGAACAAACCAACAAACCAACAAACCAACAAGCCAACAAACCAACAAAACAACAAACCAACAAACCAACAAACCAACAAACCAATAAACCAACAAACCAACAAGCCAACAAGCCAACAAACCAACAAGCCAACAAACGAACAAACCAACAAACAAACAAACCAACAAACCAACAAACCAACAAACCAACAAACCAACAAACCAACAAACCAACAAACCAACAAACCAACAAACCAACAAACCAACAAACCAACAAACCAACAAGCCAACAAACCAACAAATCAACAAGCCAATAAGCCAACAAACCAAAAAACCAACAAACGAACAAACCAACAAACCAACAAACCAATAAACCAACAAACCAACAAACCAATCAACCAACAAGCCAACAAACCAACAAACCAACAAACCAACAAAACAACCAACAAACCAACAAACCAACAAACGAACAAACCAACAAACCAACAAACCAACAAGGCAACAAACCAACAAACCAACAAACCAACAAACCAACAAACCAACAAGCCAACAAACCAACAAACCAACAAGCCAACAAGCCAACAAGCCAACAAGCCAACAAACCAATAAGCCAACAAGCCAACAAACAACAAACAAATAAACCAACAAACCAACAAACCAAAACCAACAAACAAACAAACCAACAAAACAACAAACCAACAAACCAACAAGCCAACAAACCCACAAACCAAAAAGCCAACAAACAAAAAAACCAACAAACCAAAAAACCAACAAACCAACCAACCAACAAACCAACAAACGAACAAACGAACAAACCAACAAACCAACAAACGAACAAACGAACAAACGAACAAGCCAACAAACCAACAAGCCAACAAACCAACAAACCAACAAGCTAACAAACCAACAAACCAACAAGCCAACAAACCAACAAACCAACAAACCAACAAACCAACAAACGAACAAACCAACAAACCAACAAACGAACAAACCAACAAACCAACAAACCAACAAATCAAAAAACCAACAAACCAACAAACCAAGTAACCAACAAACTAACAAACGAACAAACCAACAAGCCAACAAACCAAAAAACTAACAAAGCAAGAAACCAAAAAACCAACAAACCAACAAACCAAAAAGCCAACAAACCAACAAACAAACACACCAACAAACTACCAAACCAACAAACCAACAAGCTAACAAATCAAAACACCAACAAACCAACAAACCAACAATCCAACAAACCAACAAACCAACAAACCAACAAACCAGCAAACCAACAAACCAAAAAACCAACAAACCAACAAGCCAACAAACCAACAAACCAACAAGCCAATAATCGAACAAAACAACAAACCAAGAAACCAACCAACGAACAAACCAACAAACCAACAAGCCAATAAGCCAACAAACCAACAAACCAACAAACCAACAAACCAACAAACCAACAAACCAAACAACCAACAAACCAATAAACGAACAAACCAACATACCAACAAACCAACAAACCAACAAACCAACAAACTAACAAACCAACAAAACCAACAAACCAACAAGCCAACAAACCAACAAACCAACAAACCAACAAGCCAACAAGTCAACAAACCAACAAACCTACAAACCAACAAACGAACAACCCAAGAAACCAATAAACCAGCAAACCAACAAACCAACAAACCAACAAACCAACAAACCAACAAACCAACAAACCAACAAACCAACAAGCCAACAAGCCAACAAACCAACAAACCAACAAACCAAAAAACCAACAAACTAACAAACCAACAAACCAACAAACCAACAAACCAACAAGCCAACAAACCAACAAACCAACAAACCAACAAACCAACGAACCAACAAACCAACAAACCAACAAACCAACAAACCAACAAGCCAACAAACCAACAAACCAACAAACCAAAAAACCAACAAGCCAACAAACCAACAAACCAACAAACGAACAAACCAAGAAACCAACAAACCAACAAACCAACAAACCAACAAACCAACAAACCAACAAACCAACAAACCAACAAACCAACAAACCAACAAACCAACAAACCAACAAACCAACAAACCAACAAACCAACAAACCAACAAACCAACAAACCAACAAACCAACAAACCAACAAGCCAAAAAAACCAACAAGCCAATAAACCAACAAACCTACTAACCAACAAACCAACGCACCAACAAACCAACAAACCAACAAACCAACAAGCCAGCAAACCAACAAACCAACAAACGAACAAACAAACAAACCAACAAACCAAGAAGCATACCAGCCAACAAACCAACGCACCAACAAACCAACAAACCAACAAACCAACAGACCAACAAACTAGCAAACCAAAAAACCACCAAACCAACAAACCAACAAACCAACAAACCAACAAACCAATAAACCAATAAACCAATAAACTAATAAACCAAATAGCCAACAAACCAACAAACCAACAAACCAACAAGCCAACAAACGAACAAACCAACAAACCAACAAACCAACAAGCCAACAAACCAACAAACCAACAAACCAACAAACCAACAAGCCAACAAACCAACAAACCAACAACCCAACAAGCCAACAAACCAACAAAATAACAAACCAACAAACCAACAAACCAAGAAACCAACAAACCACCAAACCAACAAGCCAACAAACCAACAAACCAACAAACCAAAAAACCAACAAGCCAACAAACCAACAAACAACAAACGAACAAACCAACAAACCAACAAACTAACAAACCAACAAACGAACAAACCAACAAACCAATAAACCAACAAACCAACAAACCAACAAACCAACAAACTAACAAACAAACAAGCCAACAAACGAACAAACCAACAAACGAACAACCCAACAAACGAACAAACCAACAAACCAACAAACCAACAAACCAACAAACGAACAAACCAACAAACCAATAAACCAACAAACCACCAAACCAACAAACCAACAAACTAACAAACAAACAAGCCAACAAACGAACAAACCAACAAACGAACAACCCAACAAACCAACAAACCAACAAGCCAACAAGCCAATGAACCAACAAGCCAACAAACCAATAACCCAACAAGCCAACAAGCCAACAAACCAACATGCCACCAAACCAACAAACCAACAAACCAAAAACCAACAAAAACGAACAAACCAACAAACCAACAAACCAACAAACCACCAAACCAACAAACCAACAAACCAACAAACCAAAAAGCCAAAAAACCAACAAGCCAATAAACCAAAAAACCTACAAACCAACAAACCAACACACCAACAAACCAACAAACCAACAAAACAACAAGCCAACAAACCAACAAACCAACAAACCAACAAACCAACAAACCAACAAACCAACAAACCAACAAACCAACGAACCAACAAACCAACAAACCAACAAACCAAAAAACCAAAAAGCCAACAAACCAACAAACCAACAAACGAACAAACCAACAAACCAACAAACCAACAAACCAACAAACGAACAAACCAACAAACCAACAAACCAACAAACCAACAAACCAACAAACCAACAAACCAACAAACCAACAAACCAACAAACCAACAAACCAACAAACCAACAAACCAACAAACCAACAAACCAACAAACCAACAAACCAACAAACCAACAAACCAACAAACCAACAAACCAACAAACCAACAAACCAACAAACCAACAAACCAACAAACCAACAAACCAACAAACCAACAAACCAACAAACCAACAAACCAACAAACCAACAAACCAACAAGCCAAAAAAACCAACAAGCCAATAAACCAACAAACCTACAAACCAACAAACCAACGCACCAACAAACCAACAAACCAACAAACCAACAAGCCAGCAAACCAACAAACCAACAAACGAACAAACAAACAAACCAACAAACCAACAAGCCAACCAGCCAACAAACCAACGCACCAACAAACCAACAAACCAACAAACCAACAAACCAACAGACCAACAAACTACCAAACCAAAAAACCACCAAACCAACAAACCAACAAACCAACAAACCAACAAACCAATAAACCAATAAACCAATAAACTAATAAACCAACTAGCCAACAAACCAACAAACCAACAAACCAACAAGCCAACAAACGAACAAACCAACAAACCAACAAACCAACAAGCCAACAAACCAACAAACCAACAAACCAACAAACCAACAAACCAACAAACCAACAAACCAACAAGCCAACAAACCAACAAACCAACAACCCAACAAGCCAACAAACCAACAAGCCAACGAACCAACAAGCCAACCAACCAACAAACCAACAAACCAACAAACCAACAAACCAACAAACCAACAAACCAACAAACGAACAAACCAACAAACCAACAAGCCAACAAACTAACAAACCAAAAAACCAACAAGCCAACAAGCCAACAAACCAACAAGCCAACAAGCCAACAAACCAACAAGCCAACAAACGAACAAACCAACAAACCAACAAACCAACAAACCAACAAACCAACAAGCCAACAAAACAACAAGCCAACAAACCAAAAAACGAACAAACAAACAAACCAACAAACCAGTAAGCCAACAAACCAACAAGCCAACAAACGAACAAACCAACAAACAGACAAACCAACAAACCAACAAACCAACAAAATAACAAACCAACAAACCAACAAACCAAGAAACCAACAAACCACCAAACCAACAAGCCAACAAACCAACAAACCAACAAACCAACAAACTAACAAACAAACAAGCCAACAAACGAACAAACCAACAAACGAACAACCCAACAAGCCAACAAACCAACAAGCCAACAAGCCAATGAACCAACAAGCCAACAAACCAATAACCCAACAAGCCAACAAGCCAACAAACCAACATGCCACCAAACCAACAAACCAACAAACCAAAAACCAACAAAAACGAACAAACCAACAAACCAACAAACCAACAAACCAACAAACCAACAAACCAACAAACCAAAAAGCCAAAAAACCAACAAGCCAATAAACCAAAAAACCTACAAACCAACAAACCAACACACCAACAAACCAACAAACCAACAAAACAACAAGCCAACAAACCAACAAACCAAATAACGAACAAACAAACAAACCAACAAACCAACAAACCAACAAACCAACAAACCAACAAACCAACAAACCAACAAACCCACAAGCCAAAAAACCAACAAGCCAATAAACCAACAAACCTACAAACCAACATACCAACACACCAACAAACCAACAAACCAACAAACCAACAATCCAACAAACCAACAAATTAACAAACGATCAAACAAACAAACCAACAAGCCAACCAGCCAACAAACCAACACATCAACAAACCAACAAACCAACAAACCAACAAACCAACAAACCAACAAACCAACAAACCAACAAACCAACAAACCAACAAACCAACAAACCAACAAACCAAAAAGCCAACAAACCAACAAACCAACAAACCAACAAACCAACAAACCAACGAACCAACGAACCAACAAACCAACAAACCAACAAACCAACAAACCAACAAACCAACAAACCAACAAGCCAACAAACCAACAAACCAACAAACCAACAAACCAAAAAACCAACAAGCCAACAAACCAACAAACCAACAAACGAACAAACCAACAAACCAACAAACCAACAAACCAACAAACCGACAAACCAACAAACCAACTAACCAACAAACCAACAAACCAACAAACCAACAAACCAACAAACCAACAAACCAACAAACCGACAAACCAACAAACCAACAAACCAACAAACCAACAAGCCAAAAAACCAACAAGCCAATAAACCAATAAACCTACAAACCAACATACCAACACACCAACAAACCAACAAACCAACAATCCAACAAACCAACAAATTATCAAACGAACAAACAAACAAACCAACAAACCAACAAGCCAACCAGCCAGCAAACCAACACACCAACAAACCAATAAACCAACAAACCAACAGACCAACAAACCAACAAACCAACAAACCAAAAAACCACCAAACCAACAAACCAACAAACCAACAAACCAACAAACCAACAAACCAACAAACCAAAAAACCAACAAACCAAGAAGCCAACAAACCAACAAACCAACAAGCCAACAATCCAACAAAACAACAAAGCAACCAACCAACAAACGAACAAACCAACAAACCAACAAGCCAATAAGCCAACAAACCAACAAACCAACAAACAAACAAACCAACAAACCAACAAACCAACAAACCAAACAACCAACAAACCAACAAACCAACAAGCCAACAAACCAACAAACTAACAAACAAAAAAACGAACAAACCAACAAACCAACAAACCAACAAACCAACAAACCAACAAACCAACAAACCAAAAAACCAACAAGCCAACAAACCAACAAACCAACAAACCAACAAACCAACAAACCAACAAACCAACATACCAACAAACCAACAAACCAACAAACCAACTAACCAACAAACCAACAAACATACAAACCAACAAAACAACAAACCAACAAGCTGACAAACCAACAAACCAACAAACCAAAAAGCCAACAAACAAAAAAACCAACAAACCAAAAAACCCAAAAAACCAAGAAGCCAACAAACCAATAAACCAATAAGCCAACAATCCTATAAAACAACAAACCAACAAACCAACAAACGAACAAACCAACAAACCAACAAGCCAATAAGTCAACAAACCAACAAACCAACAAACCAATAAACCAACAAACCAACAAACCAAACAACCAACAAACCAACAAACCAACAAACGAACAAACCAACAAACCAACAAGCCAATAAGCCAACAAACCAACAAACCAACAAACCGACAAACCAACAAACCAACAAACCAACAAACCAAACAACCAACAAACCAACAAACCAACAAGCCAATAAACCAACAAACCAACAAACAAAAAAACGAACAAACCAACAAACCAACAAACCAACAAACCAACAAACCAAAAAACCAACAAGCAAACAAACCAACAAACCAACAAACCAACAAACCAACAAACCAACAAACCAACAAACCAACAAACCAACAAACCAACAAACCAACAAACCAACAAACCAACTAACCAACAAACCAACAAACCAACAAACAAACAAACCAACAAACCAACAAACCAACAAGCTAACAACCCAACAAACCAACAAACCAAAAAGCTAACAAAAAAAAAGCAACAAACCAAAAAACCAACAAACCAACCAACCAACAAACCAACAAACGAACAAACGAACAAACCAACAAACCAACAAACGAACAAACCAACAAACCAACAAGCCAACAAACCAACAAACCAACAAACCAACAAACTAACAAACGAACAAACCAACAAACCAACAAACGAAGTAACCAACAAACCAACAAACCAACAGGCCAACAAACCAAAAAACGAACAAAGCAACAAACCAACAAACCAACACACCAACAAACCAAAAAGCCAACAAACCAACAAACAAACACACCAACAAACTAAAAAACCAACAAACCAACAAACCAAAAAACCAACAAACCAACAAACCAACAAACCAACAAACCAACAAACCAACAAACCAGCTAACCAACAAACCAAAAAACCAACAAACCAACAAGCCAACAAACCAACAAACCAACAAGCCAACAATCGAACAAAACAACAAACCAACAAACCAACAAACGAACAAACCAACAAACCAACAAGCCAATAAGCCAACAAACCAACAAACCAACAAACCAGCAAACCAACAAACCAACAAACCAAACAACCAACAAACCAATAAACGAACAAACCAACATACCAACAAACCAACAAACCAACAAACCAATAAACCAACAAACCAACAAACCAACAAACCAACAAACCAACAAACCAACAAACCAACAAACCAACAAGCCAACAAACCAACAAACCAAAAAACCAACAAGCTAAAAAAACCAACAACCAATAAACCAACAAACCTACAAACCAACAAACCAACACACCAACAAACCAAAAAAACCAACAAACCAACAAGCCAACAAACCAACAAACTAACAAACGAACAAAGAAACAAACCAACAAACCAACAAGCCAACCAGCCAACAAACCAACACACCAACAAACCAACAAACCAACAAACCAACAGACCAACAAACCAACAAACCAAAAAACCACCAAACCAACAAACTAACAAACCAACAAACCAACAAACCAATAAACCAATAAACTAACAAACTAATAAACCAACTAGCCAACAAACCAACAAACCAACAAACCAACAAGCCAACAAACGAACAAACCAACAAACCAACAAGCCAACAAACCAACAAACCAACAAACCAACAAACCAACAAACCAACAAGCCAACAAACCAAAAAACCAACAAGCCAACAAGCCAAAAAACCAACAAGCCAACGAACCAACAAACCAACAAACCAACAAACCAACAAACCAACAAACCAACAAACCAACAAACCAACAAACCAACAAACCAACAAACCAACAAACCAACAAACCAACAAACCAACAAACCAACAAACCAACAAACCAACAAACCAACAAGCCAACAAACGAACAAACCAACAAACCAACAAGCCAACAAACCAACAAACCAAAAAACCAACAAGCTAACTAACCAACAAACCAACAAACCAACAAACCAACAAACCAACAAGCCAACAAGCCAACAAGCCAACAAACCAACAAGCCAACAAGCCAACAAACCAATAAGCCAACAAACGAACAAACCAACAAACCAACAAACCAACAAACCAACAAGCCAACAAACCAACAACCCAACAAACCAACAAACGAACAAACCAACAAACCAGTAAGCCAACAAACCAACAAGCCAACAAACGAAAAAACCAACAAACAAACAAACCAACAAACCAACAAACCAAAAAAATAACAAACCAACAAACAAACAAACCAAGAAACCAACAAACCATCAAACCAACAAGCCAACAAACCAACAAACCAACAAACCAACAAACCAACAAACCAACAAACCAACAAACCAACAAGCCAACAAACGAACAAACCAACAAACCAACAAACCAACAAGCCAACGAACCAACAAACCAACAAACCAACAAGCCAACAAACCAAAAAACCAACAAGCCAACAAGCCAAAAAACCAACAAGCCAACGAACCAACAAACCAACAAACCAACAAACCAACAAACCAACAAACCAACGAACCAACAAATCAACAAACCAACAAACCAACAAACCAACAAACCAACAAACGAACAAACCAACAAACCAACAAGCCAACAAACCAACAAACCAAAAAACCAACAAGCTAACTAACCAACAAACCAACAAACCAGCAAACCAACTAACCAACAAGCCAACAAACCAACAAACAAACAAACCAACAAACCAACAAACCAACAAGCTAACAACCCAACAAACCAACAAACCAAAAAGCCAACAAAAAAAAAAGCAACAAACCAAAAAACCAACAAACCAACCAACCAACAAACCAACAAACGAACAAACGAACAAACCAACAAACCAACAAACGAACAAACGAACAAGCCAACAAACCAACAAGCCAACAAACCAACAAACCAACAAGCCAACAAACCAACAAACCAACAAACCAACAAACTAACAAACGAACAAACCAACAAACCAACAAACCAACAAACCAACAAATCAAGTAACCAACAAACCAACAAACCAACAAGCCAACAAACCAAAAAACGAACAAAGCAACAAACCAACAAACCAACAAACCAACAAACCAAAAAGCCAACAAACCAACAAACAAACACACCAACAAACTAACAAACCAACAAACCAACAAACCAACAAACCAAAAAACCAACAAACCAACAAACCAACAAACCAACAAACCAACAAACCAGCTAACCAACAAACCAAAAAGCCAACAAACCAACAAACCAACAAACCAACAAACCAACAAACCAACGAACCAACAAACCAACAAACCAACAAACCAACAAACCAACAAACCAACAAGCCAACAAGCCAACAAACCAACAAACCAACAAACCAAAAAACCAACAAGCCAACAAACCAACAAACCAACAAACGAACAAACCAACAAACCAACAAACCAACAAACCAACAAACCAACAAACCGACAAACCAACAAACCAACAAACCAACAAACCAACAAACCAACAAACCAACAAACCAACAAACCAACAAACCAACAAACCAACAAACCAACAAACCAACAAACCAACAAACCAACAAGCCAAAAAACGAACAAGCCAATAAACCAATAAACCAACAAACCAACATACCAACACACCAACAAACCAACAAACCAACAATCCAACAAACCAACAAATTAACAAACGAACAAACAAACAAACCAACAAACCAACAAGCCAACCAGCCAGCAAACCAACACACCAACAAACCAATAAACCAACAAACCAACAGACCAACAAACCAACAAACCAACAAACCAACAAACTAAAAAACCACCAAACCAACAAACCAACAAACCAACAAACTAACAAACCAACAAACCAAAAAACCAACAATCCAATAAAACAACAAACCAACAAACCAACAAACGAACAAACCAACAAACCAACAAGCCAATAAGTCAACAAACCAACAAACCAACAAACCAGTAAACCAACAAACCAACAAACCAAACAACCAACAAACCAACAAATCAACAAACGAACAAACCAACAAACCAACATGCCAATAAGCCAACAAACCAACAAACCAACAAACCGACAAACCAACAAACCAACAAACCAACAAACCAAACAACCAACAAACCAACAAACCAACAAGCTAACAACCCAACAAACCAACAAACCAAAAAGCCAACAAAAAAAAAAGCAACAAACCAAAAAACCAACAAACCAACCAACCAACAAACCAACAAACGAACAAACGAACAAACCAACAAACCAACAAACCAACAAACCAACAAGCCAACAAACCAACAAACCAACAAACCAACAAACCAACAAACCAACAAACCAACTAACCAACAAACCAACAAAACAACAAACAAACAAACCAACAAACCAACAAACCAACAAACCAACAAACCAACAAGCTAACAACCCAACAAACCAACAAACCAAAAAGCCAACAAAAAAAAAAGCAACAAACCAAAAAACCAACAAACCAACCAACCAACAAACCAACAAACGAACAAACGAACAAACCAACAAACCAACAAACGAACAAACGAACAAGCCAACAAACCAACAAGCCAACAAACCAACAAGCCAACAAACCAAAAAACCAACAAACCAACAAACTAACAAACGAACAAACCAACAAACCAACAAACCAACAAACCAACAAACCAAGTAACCAACAAACCAACAAACCAACAAACCAACAAGCCAACAAACCAAAAAACGAACAAAGCAACAAACCAACAAACCAACAAACCAACAAACCAAAAAGCCAACAAACCAACAAACAAACACACCAACAAACTAACAAACCAACAAACCAACAAACCAACAAACCAAAAAACCAACAAACCAACAAACCAACAAACCAACAAACCAACAAACCAACAAACCAACAAACCAGCTAACCAACAAACCAAAAAATTAACAAACCAACAAGCCAACAAACCAACAAACCAACAAGCCAACAATCGAACAAAACAACAAACCAACAAACCAACAAACCAACAAACGAACAAACCAACAAACCAACAAGCCAATAAGCCAACAAATCAACAAACCAACAAACCAGCAAACCAACAAACCAACAAACCAAACAACCAACAAACCAATAAACGAACAAACCAACATACCAACAAACCAACAAACCAACAAACCAACAAACCAATAAACCAACAAACCAACAACACCAACAAACCAACAAGCCAACAAACCAACAAACCAATAAACCAACAAGCCAACAAGCCAACAAACCAACAAACCTACAAACTAACAAACGAACAAACCAAGAAGCCAGCAAACCAACAAACCAACAACCAACAAACCAACAAATCAACAAACCAACAAACCAACAAACCAACAAACCAACAAACCAACAAGCCAACAAACCAACAAACCAACAAACCAACAAACCAACAAACCAACAAACCAACAAACCAACAAACCAACAAGCCAACAAACCAACAAACCAACAAACCTACAAACTAACAAACGAACAAACCAAGAAGCCAGCAAACCAACAAACCAACAAACCAACAAACCAACAAACCAACAAACCAACAAACCAACAGACCAACAAACCAACAAACCAACAAACCAACTAACCAACAAACCAACAAACCAACAAACAAACAAACCAACAAAACAACAAACCAACAAGCTGACAAACCAACAAACCAACAAACCAAAAAGCCAACAAACAAAAAAACCAACAAACCAAAAAACCCAAAAAACCAAGAAGCCAACAAACCAATAAAACAACAAACCAAAAAACCAACAAACGAACAAACCAACAAACCAACAAGCCAATAAGTCAACAAACCAACAAACCAACAAACCAATAAACCAACAAACCAACAAACCAAACAACCAACAAACCAACAAAACAACAAACGAACAAACCAACAAACCAACAAGCCAATAAGCCAACAAACCAACAAACCAACAAACCGACAAACCAACAAACCAACAAACCAACAAACCAAACAACCAACAAACCAACAAACCAACAATCCAATAAACCAACAAACCAACAAACAAAAAAACCAACAAGCCAACAAACCAACAAACCAACAAACCAACAAACCAACAAACCAACAAACCAACAAACCAACAAACCAACAAGCCAACAAACCAACAAACCAATAAACCAACAAACCAACAACACCAACAAACCAACAAGCCAACAAACCAACAAACCAACAAACCAACAAGCCAACAAGCCAACAAACCAACAAACCTACAAACTAACAAACGAACAAACCAAGAAGCCAGCAAACCAACAAACCAACAAACCAACAAACCAACAAACCAACAAACCAACAAACCAACAGACCAACAAACCAACAAACCAACAAACCAACTAACCAACAAACCAACAAACCAACAAACAAACAAACCAACAAACAAACAAACCGACAAAACAACAAACCAACAAGCTGACAAACCAACAAACCAACAAACCAAAAAGCCAACAAACAAAAAAACCAACAAACCAAAAAACCCAAAAAACCAAGAAGCCAACAAACCAATAAAACAACAAACCAAAAAACCAACAAACGAACAAACCAACAAACCAACAAGCCAATAAGTCAACAAACCAACAAACCAACAAACCAATAAACCAACAAACCAACAAACCAAACAACCAACAAACCAACAAAACAACAAACGAACAAACCAACAAACCAACAAGCCAATAAGCCAACAAACCAACAAACCAACAAACCGACAAACCAACAAACCAACAAACCAACAAACCAAACAACCAACAAACCAACAAACCAACAAACCAATAAACCAACAAACCAACAAACAAAAAAACTAACAAACCAACAAACCAACAAACCAACAAATCAACAAACCAACAAACCAAAAAACCAACAAGCCAACAAACCAACAAACCAACAAACCAACAAACCAACAAACCAACAAACCAACAAACCAACAAACCAACAAACCAACAAACCAACTAACCAACAAACCAACAAACCAACAAACAAACAAACCAACAAACCAACAAACCAACAAACCAACAAGCTAACAACCCAACAAACCAACAAACCAAAAAGCCAACAAAAAAAAAAAGCAACAAACCAAAAAACCAACAAACCAACCAACCAACAAACCAACAAACGAACAAACGAACAAACCAACAAACCAACAAACGAACAAACGAACAAGCCAACAAACCAACAAGCCAACAAACCAACATGCCAACAAACCAACAAACCAACAAACCAACAAACTAACAAACGAACAAACCAACAAACCAACAAACCAACAAACCAACAAACCAACAAACCAACAAACCAAGTAACCAACAAACCAACAAACCAACAAGCCAACAAACCAAAAAACGAACAAAGCAACAAACCAACAAACCAACAAACCAACAAACCAACAAACCAGCTAACCAACAAACCAAAAAACCAACAAACCAACAAGCCAACAAACCAACAAACCAACAAGCCAACAATCGATCAAAACAACAAACCAACAAACCAACAAACGAACAAACCAACAAACCAACAAGCCAATAAGCCAACAAACCAACAAACCAACAAACCAGCAAACCAACAAACCAACAAACCAAACAACCAACAAACCAATAAAAGAACAAACCAACATACCAACAAACCAACAAACCAACAAACCAATAAACCAACAAACCAACAACACCAACAAACCAACAAGCCAACAAACCAACAAACCAACAAACCAACAAGCCAACAAGCCAACAAACCAACAAACCTACAAACCAACAAACCAACAAACCAACAAACCAACAAACCAACAAACCAACAAACCAACAAGCCAACAAACCAACAAACCAAAAAACCAACAAACCAACAAGCTAAAAAAACCAACAACCAATAAACCAACAAACCTACAAACCAACAAACCAACACACCAACAAACCAAAAAAACCAACAAACCAACAAGCCAACAAACCAACAAACTAACAAACGAACAAAGAAACAAACCAACAAACCAACAAGCCAACCAGCCAACAAACCAACACACCAACAAACCAACAAACCAACAAACCAACAGACCAACAAACCAACAAACCAACAAACCAACAAACCAAAAAACCACCAAACCAACAAACTAACAAACCAACAAACCAACAAACCAATAAACCAATAAACTAACAAACTAATAAACCAACTAGCCAACAAACCAACAAACCAACAAACCAACAAGCCAACAAACGAACAAACCAACAAACCAACAAGCCAACAAACCAACAAACCAACAAACCAACAAACCAACAAACCAACAAACCAAAAAACCAACAAGCCAACAAGCCAAAAAACCAACAAGCGAACGAACCAACAAACCAACAAACCAACAAACCAACAAACCAACAAACCAACAAACCAACAAACCAACAAACCAACAAACCAACAAACCAACAAACCAACAAACCAACAAACCAACAAACCAACAAACCAACAAGCCAACAAACGAACAAACCAACAAGCCAACAAACCAACAAACCAAAAAACCAACAAGCTAACTAACCAACAAACCAACAAACCAACAAACCAACAAACCAACAAACCAACAAACCAACAAGCCAACAAGCCAACAAGCCAACAAGCCAACAAACCAACAAGCCAACAAGCCAACAAACCAATAAGCCAACAAACGAACAAACCAACAAACCAACAAACCAACAAACCAACAAGCCAACAAACCAACAACCCAACAAACCAACAAACGAACAAACCAACAAACCAGTAAGCCAACAAACCAACAAGCCAACAAACGAAAAAACCAACAAACAAACAAACCAACAAACCAACAAACCAAAAAAATAACAAACCAACAAACAAACAAACCAAGAAACCAACAAACCACCAAACCAACAAGCCAACAAACCAACAAACCAACAAACCAACAAACCAACAAACCAACAAACCAACAACCCAACAAACGAACAAACCAACAAACCAACAAACCAACAAGCCAACGAACCAACAAACCAACAAACCAACAAGCCAACAAACCAAAAAACCAACAAGCCAACAAGCCAAAAAACCAACAAGCCAACGAACCAACAAACCAACAAACCAACAAACCAACAAACCAACAAACCAACGAACCAACAAATCAACAAACCAACAAACCAACAAACCAACAAACCAACAAACGAACAAACCAACAAACCAACAAGCCAACAAACCAACAAACCAAAAAACTAACAAGCTAACTAACCAACAAACCAACAAACCAGCAAACCAACTAACCAACAAGCCAACAAACCAACAAACAAACAAACCAACAAACCAACAAACCAACAAGCTAACAACCCAACAAACCAACAAACCAACAAACCAACAAGCCAACAAGCCAACAAACCAACAAACCTACAAACCAACAAACCAACAAACCAACAAACCAACAAACCAACAAACCAACAAACCAACAAGCCAACAAACCAACAAACCAAAAAACCAACAAACCAACAAGCTAAAAAAACCAACAACCAATAAACCAACAAACCTACAAACCAACAAACCAACACACCAACAAACCAAAAAAAACCAACAAACCAACAAGCCAACAAACCAACAAACTAACAAACGAACAAAGAAACAAACCCACAAACCAACAAGCCAACCAGCCAACAAACCAACACACCAACAAACCAACAAACCAACAAACCAACAGACCAACAAACCAACAAACCAACAAACCAACAAACCAAAAAACCACCAAACCAACAAACTAACAAACCAACAAACCAACAAACCAATAAACCAATAAACTAACAACCTAATAAACCAACTAGCCAACAAACCAACAAACCAACAAACCAACAAGCCAACAAACGAACAAACCAACAAACCAACAAGCCAACAAACCAACAAACCAACAAACCAACAAACCAACAAGCCAACAAACCAAAAAACCAACAAGCCAACAAGCCAAAAAACCAACAAGCCAACGAACCAACAAACCAACAAACCAACAAACCAACAAACCAACAAACCAACAAACCAACAAACCAACAAACCAACAAACCAACAAACCAACAAACCAACAAACCAACAAACCAACAAACCAACAAACCAACAAGCCAACAAACGAACAAACCAACAAGCCAACAAACCAACAAACCAAAAAACCAACAAGCTAACTAACCAACAAACCAACAAACCAACAAACCAACAAACCAACAAACCAACAAACCAACAAGCCAACAAGCCAACAAGCCAACAAACCAACAAGCCAACAAGCCAACAAACCAATAAGCCAACAAACGAACAAACCAACAAACCAACAAACCAACAAACCAACAAGCCAACAAACCAACAACCCAACAAACCAACAAACGAACAAACCAACAAACCAGTAAGCCAACAAACCAACAAGCCAACAAACGAAAAAACCAACAAACAAACAAACCAACAAACCAACAAACCAAAAAAATAACAAACCAACAAACAAACAAACCAAGAAACCAACAAACCACCAAACCAACAAGCCAACAAACCAACAAACCAACAAACCAACAAACCAACAAACCAACAAACCAACAAGCCAACAAACGAACAAACCAACAAACCAACAAACCAACAAGCCAACGAACCAACAAACCAACAAACCAACAAGCCAACAAACCAAAAAACCAACAAGCCAACAAGCCAAAAAACCAACAAGCCAACGAACCAACAAACCAACAAACCAACAAACCAACAAACCAACAAACCAACGAACCAACAAATCAACAAACCAACAAACCAACAAACCAACAAACCAACAAACGAACAAACCAACAAACCAACAAGCCAACAAACCAACAAACCAAAAAACTAACAAGCTAACTAACCAACAAACCAACAAACCAGCAAACCAACTAACCAACAAGCCAACAAACCAACAAACAAACAAACCAACAAACCAACAAACCAACAAGCTAACAACCCAACAAACCAACAAACCAAAAAGCCAACAAAAAAAAAAGCAACAAACCAAAAAACCAACAAACCAACCAACCAACAAACCAACAAACGAACAAACGAACAAACCAACAAACCAACAAACGAACAAACGAACAAGCCAACAAACCAACAAGCCAACAAACCAACAAACCAACAAGCCAACAAACCAACAAACCAACAAACCAACAAACTAACAAACGAACAAACCAACAAACCAACAAACCAACAAACCAACAAATCAAGTAACCAACAAACCAACAAACCAACAAGCCAACAAACCAAAAAACGAACAAAGCAACAAACCAACAAACCAACAAACCAACAAACCAAAAAGCCAACAAACCAACAAACCAACAAACCAACAAACCAAAAAACCAACAAACCAACAAACCAACAAACCAACAAACCAACAAACCAGCTAACCAACAAACCAAAAAGCCAACAAACCAACAAACCAACAAACCAACAAACCAACAAACCAACGAACCAACAAACCAATAAACCAACAAACCAACAAACCAACAAACCAACAAGCCAACAAGCCAACAAACCAACAAACCAACAAACCAAAAAACCAACAAGCCAACAAACCAACAAACCAACAAACGAACAAACCAACAAACCAACAAACCAACAAACCAACAAACCGACAAACCAACAAACCAACAAACCAACAAACCAACAAACCAACAAACCAACAAACCAACAAACCAACAAACCAACAAACCAACAAACCAACAAACCAACAAACCAACAAGCCAAAAAACGAACAAGCCAATAAACCAATAAACCTACAAACCAACATACCAACACACCAACAAACCAACAAACCAACAATCCAACAAACCAACAAATTAACAAACGAACAAACAAACAAACCAACAAACCAACAAGCCAACCAGCCAGCAAACCAACACACCAACAAACCAATAAACCAACAAACCAACAGACCAACAAACCAACAAACCAACAAACCAACAAACTAAAAAACCACCAAACCAACAAACCAACAAACCAACAAACTAACAAACCAAGAAACCAAAAAACCAACAATCCAATAAAACAACAAACCAACAAACCAACAAACGAACAAACCAACAAACCAACAAGCCAATAAGTCAACAAACCAACAAACCAACAAACCAATAAACCAACAAACCAACAAACCAAACAACCAACAAACCAACAAACCAACAAACGAACAAACCAACAAACCAACATGCCAATAAGCCAACAAACCAACAAACCAACAAACCGACAAACCAACAAACCAACAAACCAACAAACCAAACAACCAACAAACCAACAAACCAACAAGCCAATAAACCAACATACCAACAAACAAAAAAACGAACAAACCAACAAACCAACAAACCAACAAACCAACAAACCAACAAACCAACAAACCAACAAACCAACAAACCAACAAACCAACTAACCAACAAACCAACAAAACAACAAAACAACAAACAAACAAACCAACAAACCAACAAACCAACAAACCAACAAACCAACAAGCGAACTACCCAACAAACCAACAAACCAAAAAGCCAACAAAAAAAAAAGCAACAAACCAAAAAACCAACAAACCAACCAACCAACAAACCAACAAACGAACAAACGAACAAACCAACAAACCAACAAACGAACAAACGAACAAGCCAACAAACCAACAAGCCAACAAACCAACAAGCCAACAAACCAACAAACCAACAAACCAACAAACTAACAAACGAATAAACCAACAAACCAACAAACCAACAAACCAACAAACCAAGTAACCAACAAACCAACAAACCAACAAACCAACAAGCCAACAAACCAAAAAACGAACAAAGCAACAAACCAACAAACCAACAAACCAACAAACCAAAAAGCCAACAAACCAACAAACAAACACACCAACAAACTAACAAACCAACAAACCAACAAACCAACAAACCAAAAAACCAACAAACCAACAAACCAACAAACCAACAAACCAACAAACCAACAAACCAGCTAACCAACAAACCAAAAAACCAACAAACCAACAAGCCAACAAACCAACAAACCAACAAGCCAACAATCGAACAAAACAACAAACCAACAAACCAACAAACGAACAAACCAACAAACCAACAAGCCAATAAGCCAACAAACCAACAAACCAACAAACCAGCAAACCAACAAACCAACAAACCAAACAACCAACAAACCAATAAACGAACAAACCAACATACCAACAAACCAACAAACCAACAAACCAACAAACCAATAAACCAACAAACCAACAACACCAACAAACCAACAAGCCAACAAACCAACAAACCAATAAACCAACAAGCCAACAAGCCAACAAACCAACAAACCTACAAACTAACAAACGAACAAACCAAGAAGCCAGCAAACCAACAAACCAACAACCAACAAACCAACAAATCAACAAACCAACAAACCAACAAACCAACAAACCAACAAACCAACAAGCCAACAAACCAACAAACCAACAAACCAACAAACCAACAAACCAACAAGCCAACAAACCAACAAACCAACAAACCAACAAGCCAACAAACCAACAAACCAATAAACCAACAAACCAACAAACCAACAAACCAACGAACCAACAAACCAATAAACCAACAAACCAACAAACCAACAAGCCAACAAACCAAAAAACGAACAAAGCAACAAACCAACAAACCAACAAACCAACAAACCAAAAAGCCAACAAACCAACAAACCAACAAACCAACAAACCAAAAAACCAACAAACCAACAAACCAACAAACCAACAAACCAACAAACCAGCTAACCAACAAACCAAAAAGCCAACAAACCAACAAACCAACAAACCAACAAACCAACAAACCAACGAACCAACAAACCAATAAACCAACAAACCAACAAACCAACAAACCAACAAGCCAACAAGCCAACAAACCAACAAACCAACAAACCAAAAAACCAACAAGCCAACAAACCAACAAACCAACAAACGAACAAACCAACAAACCAACAAACCAACAAACCAACAAACCAACAAACCAACAAACCAACAAACCAACAAACCAACAAACCAACAAACCAACAAACCAACAAACCAACAAACCAACAAACCAACAAACCAACAAACCAACAAACCAACAAGCCAAAAAACGAACAAGCCAATAAACCAATAAACCTACAAACCAACATACCAACACACCAACAAACCAACAAACCAACAATCCAACAAACCAACAAATTAACAAACGAACAAACAAACAAACCAACAAACCAACAAGCCAACCAGCCAGCAAACCAACACACCAACAAACCAATAAACCAACAAACCAACAGACCAACAAACCAACAAACCAACAAACCAACAAACTAAAAAACCACCAAACCAACAAACCAACAAACCAACAAACTAACAAACCAAGAAACCAAAAAACCAACAATCCAATAAAACAACAAACCAACAAACCAACAAACGAACAAACCAACAAACCAACAAGCCAATAAGTCAACAAACCAACAAACCAACAAACCAATAAACCAACAAACCAACAAACCAAACAACCAACAAACCAACAAACCAACAAACGAACAAACCAACAAACCAACATGCCAATAAGCCAACAAACCAACAAACCAACAAACCGACAAACCAACAAACCAACAAACCAACAAACCAAACAACCAACAAACCAACAAACCAACAAGCCAATAAACCAACATACCAACAAACAAAAAAACGAACAAACCAACAAACCAACAAACCAACAAACCAACAAACCAACAAACCAACAAACCAACAAACCAACAAACCAACAAACCAACTAACCAACAAACCAACAAAACAACAAAACAACAAACAAACAAACCAACAAACCAACAAACCAACAAACCAACAAACCAACAAGCGAACTACCCAACAAACCAACAAACCAAAAAGCCAACAAAAAAAAAAAGCAACAAACCAAAAAACCAACAAACCAACCAACCAACAAACCAACAAACGAACAAACGAACAAACCAACAAACCAACAAACGAACAAACGAACAAGCCAACAAACCAACAAGCCAACAAACCAACAAGCCAACAAACCAACAAACCAACAAACCAACAAACTAACAAACGAATAAACCAACAAACCAACAAACCAACAAACCAACAAACCAAGTAACCAACAAACCAACAAACCAACAAACCAACAAGCCAACAAACCAAAAAACGAACAAAGCAACAAACCAACAAACCAACAAACCAACAAACCAAAAAGCCAACAAACCAACAAACAAACACACCAACAAACTAACAAACCAACAAACCAACAAACCAACAAACCAAAAAACCAACAAACCAACAAACCAACAAACCAACAAACCAACAAACCAACAAACCAGCTAACCAACAAACCAAAAAACCAACAAACCAACAAGCCAACAAACCAACAAACCAACAAGCCAACAATCGAACAAAACAACAAACCAACAAACCAACAAACGAACAAACCAACAAACCAACAAGCCAATAAGCCAACAAACCAACAAACCAACAAACCAGCAAACCAACAAACCAACAAACCAAACAACCAACAAACCAATAAACGAACAAACCAACATACCAACAAACCAACAAACCAACAAACCAACAAACCAATAAACCAACAAACCAACAACACCAACAAACCAACAAGCCAACAAACCAACAAACCAATAAACCAACAAGCCAACAAGCCAACAAACCAACAAACCTACAAACTAACAAACGAACAAACCAAGAAGCCAGCAAACCAACAAACCAACAACCAACAAACCAACAAATCAACAAACCAACAAACCAACAAACCAACAAACCAACAAACCAACAAGCCAACAAACCAACAAACCAACAAACCAACAAACCAACAAACCAACAAGCCAACAAACCAACAAACCAACAAACCAACAAGCCAACAAACCAACAAACCAATAAACCAACAAACCAACAACACCAACAAACCAACAAGCCAACAAACCAACAAACCAACAAACCAACAAGAAAACAAGCCAACAAACCAACAAACCTACAAACTAACAAACGAACAAACCAAGAAGCCAGCAAACCAACAAACCAACAAACCAACAAACCAACAAACCAACAAACCAACAAACCAACAGACCAACAAACCAACAAACCAACAAACCAACTAACCAACAAACCAACAAACCAACAAACAAACAAACCAACAAAACAACAAACCAACAAGCTGACAAACCAACAAACCAACAAACCAAAAAGCCAACAAACAAAAAAACCAACAAACCAAAAAACCCAAAAAACCAAGAAGCCAACAAACCAATAAACCAACAAGCCAACAATCCAATAAAACAACAAACCAAAAAACCAACAAACGAACAAACCAACAAACCAACAAGCCAATAAGTCAACAAACCAACAAACCAACAAACCAATAAACCAACAAACCAACAAACCAAACAACCAACAAACCAACAAAACAACAAACGAACAAACCAACAAACCAACAAGCCAATAAGCCAACAAACCAACAAACCAACAAACCGACAAACCAACAAACCAACAAACCAACAAACCAAACAACCAACAAACCAACAAACCAACAAACCAATAAACCAACAAACCAACAAACAAAAAAACTAACAAACCAACAAACCAACAAACCAACAAACCAACAAACCAACAAACCAAAAAACCAACAAGCCAACAAACCAACAAACTAACAAACCAACAAACCAACAAACCAACAAACCAACAAACCAACAAACCAACAAACCAACAAACCAACTAACCAACAAACCAACAAACCAACAAACAAACAAACCAACAAACCAACAAACCAACAAACCAACAAGCTAACAACCCAACAAACCAACAAACCAAAAAGCCAACAAAAAAAAAAAGCAACAAACCAAAAAACCAACAAATCAACCAACCAACAAACCAACAAACGAACAAGCGAACAAACCAACAAACCAACAAACGCACAAACGAACAAGCCAACAAACCAACAAGCCAACAAACCAACAAGCCAACAAACCAACAAACCAACAAACCAACAAACTAACCAACGAACAAACCAACAAACCAACAAACCAACAAACCAACAAACCAACAAACCAAGTAACCAACAAACCAACAAACCAACAAGCCAACAAACCAAAAAACGAACAAAGCAACAAACCAACAAACCAACAAACTTACAAACCAAAAAGCCAACAAACCAACAAACAAACACACCAACAAACTAACAAACCAACAAACCAACAAACCAAAAAACCAAAAAACCAACAAACCAACAAACCAACAAACCAACAAACCAACAAACCAACAAACCAACAAACCAGCTAACCAACAAACCAAAAAACCAACAAACCAACAAGCCAACAAACCAACAAACCAACAAGCCAACAATCGAACAAAACAACAAACCAACAAACCAACAAACGAACAAACCAACAAACCAACAAGCCAATAAGCCAACAAACCAACAAACCAACAAACCAGCAAACCAACAAACCAACAAACCAAACAACCATCAAACCAATAAACGAACAAACCAACATACCAACAAACCAACAAACCAACAAACCAATAAACCAACAAACCAACAACACCAACAAACCAACAAGCCAACAAACCAACAAACCAACAAACCAACAAGCCAACAAGCCAACAAACCAACAAACCTACAAACTAACAAACGAACAAACCAAGAAGCCAGCAAACCAACAAACCAACAAACCAACAAACCAACAAACCAACAAACCAACAAACCAACAAACCAACAAACCAACAAACCAACAAGCCAACAAACCAACAAACCAACAAACCAAAAAACCAACAAACCAACAAGCTAAAAAACCAACAACCAATAAACCAACAAACCTACAAACCAACAAACCAACACACCAACAAACCAAGAAACCAACAAACCAACAAGCCAACAAACCAACAAACCAACAAACGAACAAACAAACAAACCAACAAACCAACAAGCCAACCAGCCAACAAACCAACACATCAACAAACCAACAAACCAACAAACCAACAGGCCAACAAACCAACAAACCAACAAACCAAAAAACCACCAAACCAACAAACAAACAAACCAACAAACCAACAAACCAATAAACCAATAAACCAACAAACTAATAAACCAACTAGCCAACAAACCAACAAACCAACAAACCAACAAGCCAACAAACGAACAAACCAACAAACCAACAAACCAACAAGCCAACAAACCAACAAACCAACAAACCAACAACCCAACAAACGAACAAACCAACAAACCAACAAGCCAACAAACCAACAAACCAAAAAACCAGCAAGCTAACTAACCAACAAACCAACAAACCAACAAACCGACAAACCAACAAACCAACAAGCCAACAAGCCAACAAACCAACAAGCCAACAAGCCAACAAACCAACAAGCCAACAAACGAACAAACCAACAAACCAACAAACGAACAAACCAACAAACCAGTAAGCCAACAAACCAACAAGCCAACAAACGAACAAACCAACAAACAAACAAACCAACAAACAAACAAACCAACAAACCAACAAAATAACAAACCAACAAACAAACAAACCAAGAAACCATCAAACCACCAAACCAACAAGCCAACAAGCCAACAAACCAACAAACCAACAAACCAACAAACCAACAAACCAACAAACCAACAAGCTAACAAACGAACAAACCAACAAACCAACAAACCAACAAGCCAACAAACCAACAAACCAACAAACCAACAAACCAACAAACCAACAAGCCAACAAACCAAAAAACCAACAAGCCAACAAGCCAAAAAACCAACAAGCCAACGAACCAACAAACCAACAAACCAACAAACCAACAAACCAACAAACCAAGAAACCAACAAACCAAGAAACCAACAAACCAACAAACCAACAAACCAACAAACCAACAAACGAACAAACCAACAAACCTACAAGCCACCAAACCAACAAACCAAAAAACCAACAAGCTAACTAACCAACAAACCAACAAACCCATAAACCAATAAACCAACAAACTAATAAACCAACTAGCCAACAAACCAACAAACCAACAAACCAGCAAGCCAACAAACCAACAAACCAACAAACCAACAAACTAACAAACCAACAAACCAACAAACCAACAAACCAACAAACCAACAAACCCACAAGCCAAAAAACCAACAAGCCAATAAACCAACAAACCTACAAACCAACATACCAACACACCAACAAACCAACAAACCAACAAACCAACATTCCAACAAAGCAACAAATTAACAAACGAACAAACAAACAAACCAACAAGCAAACCAGCCAACAAACCAACACATCAACACATCAACAAACCAACAAACCAACAAACCAACAAACCAACAAACCAACAAACCAACAAACCACCAAACCAACAAACCAACAAACCAACAAACCAACAAACCAACAAACCAACAAACCAACAAACCAACAAACCAAAAAGCCAACAAACCAACATACCAACAAACCAACAAACCAACAAACCAACAAACCAACAAACCAACAAACCAACAAACCAACAAACCAACAAACCAACAAACCAACAAACCAACAAACCAACAAACCAACAAACCAACAAACCAATAAACCAACAAACCTACAAACCAACAAACCAACACACCAACAAACCAAGAAACCAACAAACCAACAAGCCAACAAACCAACAAACCAACAAACGAACAAACAAACAAACCAACAAACCAACAAGCCAACCAGCCAACAAACCAACACATCAACAAACCAACAAACCAACAAACCAACAGGCCAACAAACCAACAAACCAACAAACCAAAAAACCACCAAACCAACAAACAAACAAACCAACAAACCAACAAACCAATAAACCAATAAACCAACAAACTAATAAACCAACTAGCCAACAAACCAACAAACCAACAAACCAACAAGCCAATAAACGAACAAACCAACAAACCAACAAACCAACAAGCCAACAAACCAACAAACCAACAAACCAACAACCCAACAAACGAACAAACCAACAAACCAACAAGCCAACAAACCAACAAACCAAAAAACCAACAAGCTAACTAACCAATAAACCAACAAACCAACAAACCAACAAACCAACAAACCAACAAACCAACAAGCCAACAAGCCAACAAACCAACAAGCCAACAAGCCAACAAACCAACAAGCCAACAAACGAACAAACCAACAAACCAACAAACGAACAAACCAACAAACCAGTAAGCCAACAAACCAACAAGCCAACAAACGAACAAACCAACAAACAAACAAACCAACAAACCAACAAAATAACAAACCAACAAACAAACAAACCAAGAAACCATCAAACCACCAAACCAACAAGCCAACAAGACAACAAACCAACAAACCAACAAACCAACAAACCAACAAACCAACAAACCAACAAGCTAACAAACGAACAAACCAACAAACCAACAAACCAACAAGCCAACAAACCAACAAACCAACAAACCAACAAACCAACAAGCCAACAAACCAAAAAACCAACAAGCCAACAATACAAAAAACCAACAAGCCAACGAACCAACAAACCAACAAACCAACAAACCAATAAACCAACAAACCTACAAACCAACAAACCAACACACCAACAAACCAAGAAACCAACAAACCAACAAGCCAACAAACCAACAAACCAACGAACGAACAAACAAACAAACCAACAAACCAACAAGCCAACCAGCCAACAAACCAACACATCAACAAACCAACAAACCAACAAACCAACAGGCCAACAAACCAACAAACCAACAAAATAACAAACCAACAAACCAACAAACCAACAAACCAACAAACCAACAAACCAACAAACCCACAAGCCAAAAAACCAACAAGCCAATAAACCAACAAACCTACAAACCAACATACCAACACACCAACAAACCAACAAACCAACAAACCAACATTCCAACAAAGCAACAAATTAACAAACGAACAAACAAACAAACCAACAAGCAAACCAGCCAACAAACCAACACATCAACACATCAACAAACCAACAAACCAACAAACCAACAAACCAACAAACCAACAAACCAACAAACCACCAAACCAACAAACCAACAAACCAACAAACCAACAAACCAACAAACCAACAAACCAACAAACCAACAAACCAAAAAGCCAACAAACCAACATACCAACAAACCAACAAACCAACAAACCAACAAACCAACAAACCAACAAACCAACAAACCAACAAACCAACAAACCAACAAACCAACAAACCAACAAACCAACAAACCAACAAACCAATAAACCAACAAACCTACAAACCAACAAACCAACACACCAACAAACCAAGAAACCAACAAACCAACAAGCCAACAAACCAACAAACCAACAAACGAACAAACAAACAAACCAACAAACCAACAAGCCAACCAGCCAACAAACCAACACATCAACAAACCAACAAACAAACAAACCAACAAACAAACAAACCAACAAACCAACAAAATAACAAACCAACAAACAAACAAACCAAGAAACCATCAAACCACCAAACCAACAAGCCAACAAGCCAACAAACCAACAAACCAACAAACCAACAAACCAACAAACCAACAAACCAACAAGCTAACAAACGAACAAACCAACAAACCAACAAACCAACAAGCCAACAAACCAACAAACCAACAAACCAACAAACCAACAAGCCAACAAACCAAAAAACCAACAAGCCAACAAGCCAAAAAACCAACAAGCCAACGAACCAACAAACCAACAAACCAACAAACCAACAAACCAACAAACCAAGAAACCAACAAACCAAGAAACCAACAAACCAACAAACCAACAAACCAACAAACCAACAAACGAACAAACCAACAAACCTACAAGCCACCAAACCAACAAACCAAAAAACCAACAAGCTAACTAACCAACAAACCAACAAACCCATAAACCAATAAACCAACAAACTAATAAACCAACTAGCCAACAAACCAACAAACCAACAAACCAGCAAGCCAACAAACCAACAAACCAACAAACCAACAAACTAACAAACCAACAAACCAACAAACCAACAAACCAACAAACCAACAAACCCACAAGCCAAAAAACCAACAAGCCAATAAACCAACAAACCTACAAACCAACATACCAACACACCAACAAACCAACAAACCAACAAACCAACATTCCAACAAAGCAACAAATTAACAAACGAACAAACAAACAAACCAACAAGCAAACCAGCCAACAAACCACACATCAACACATCAACAAACCAACAAACCAACAAACCAACAAACCAACAAACCAACAAACCAACAAACCACCAAACCAACAAACCAACAAACCAACAAACCAACAAACCAACAAACCAACAAACCAACAAACCAACAAACCAAAAAGCCAACAAACCAACATACCAACAAACCAACAAACCAACAAACCAACAAACCAACAAACCAACAAACCAACAAACCAACAAACCAACAAACCAACAAACCAACAAACCAACAAACCAACAAACCAACAAACCAATAAACCAACAAACCTACAAACCAACAAACCAACACACCAACAAACCAAGAAACCAACAAACCAACAAGCCAACAAACCAACAAACCAACAAACGAACAAACAAACAAACCAACAAACCAACAAGCCAACCAGCCAACAAACCAACACATCAACAAACCAACAAACCAACAAACCAACAGGCCAACAAACCAACAAACCAACAAACCAAAAAACCACCAAACCAACAAACAAACAAACCAACAAACCAACAAACCAATAAACCAATAAACCAACAAACTAATAAACCAACTAGCCAACAAACCAACAAACCAACAAACCAACAAGCCAATAAACGAACAAACCAACAAACCAACAAACCAACAAGCCAACAAACCAACAAACCAACAAACCAACAACCCAACAAACGAACAAACCAACAAACCAACAAGCCAACAAACCAACAAACCAAAAAACCAACAAGCTAACTAACCAATAAACCAACAAACCAACAAACCAACAAACCAACAAACCAACAAACCAACAAGCCAACAAGCCAACAAACCAACAAGCCAACAAGCCAACAAACCAACAAGCCAACAAACGAACAAACCAACAAACCAACAAACGAACAAACCAACAAACCAGTAAGCCAACAAACCAACAAGCCAACAAACGAACAAACCAACAAACAAACAAACCAACAAACCAACAAAATAACAAACCAACAAACAAACAAACCAAGAAACCATCAAACCACCAAACCAACAAGCCAACAAGACAACAAACCAACAAACCAACAAACCAACAAACCAACAAACCAACAAACCAACAAGCTAACAAACGAACAAACCAACAAACCAACAAACCAACAAGCCAACAAACCAACAAACCAACAAACCAACAAACCAACAAGCCAACAAACCAAAAAACCAACAAGCCAACAATACAAAAAACCAACAAGCCAACGAACCAACAAACCAACAAACCAACAAACCAACAAACCAACAAACCAAGAAACCAACAAACCAACAAACCAACAAACCAACAAACCAACAAACCAACAAACCAACAAACCAACAAACGAACAAACCAACAAACCAACAAGCCAACAAACCAACAAACCAAAAAACCAACAAGCTAACTAACCAACAAACCAACAAACCCATAAACCAATAAACCAACAAACTAATAAACCAACTAGCCAACAAACCAACAAACCAACAAACCAACAAGCCAACAAACCAACAAACCAACAAACCAACAAACCCACAAGCCAAAAAACCAACAAGCCAATAAACCAACAAACCTACAAACCAACATACCAACACACCAACAAACCAACAAACCAACAAACCAACAATCCAACAAAGCAACAAATTAACAAACGAACAAACAAACAAACCAACAAGCAAACCAGCCAACAAACCAACACATCAACAAACCAACAAACCAACAAACCAACAAACCAACAAACCAACAAACCAACAAACCAACAAACCAACAAACCAACAAACCAACAAACCAACAAACCAACAAACCAACAAACCAACAAACCAAAAAGCCAACAAACCAACATACCAACAAACCAACAAACCAACAAACCAACAAACCAACAAACCAACAAACCAACAAACCAACAAACCAACAAACCAACAAACCAACAAACCAACTAACCAACAAACCAACAAACCAACAAACAAACAAACCAACAAACCAACAAAACAACAAACCAACAAGCTGACAAACCAACAAACCAGCAAACCAAAAAGCCAACAAACAAAAAAACCAACAAACCAAAAAACCAATAAACTAAGAAGCCAACAAACCAACAAACCAACAAGCCAACAATCCAATAAAACAACAAACCAACAAACCCACAAACGAACAAACCAACAAACCAACAAGCCAATAAGTCAACAAACCAACAAACCAACAAACCAACAAACCAACAAACCAACAAACCAAACAACCAACAAACCAACAAACCAACAAACGAACAACCCAACAAACCAACAAGCCAATAAGCCAACAAACCAACAAACCAACAAACCGACAAACGAACAAACCAACAAACCAACAAACCAAACAACCAACAAACCAAAAAACCAACAAGCCAACAAACCATCAAACAAACAAACAAAAAAACGAACAAACCAAAAAACCAACCAGCCAACAAACCAACAAACCAACAAACCAACAAACCAACAAACCACCAAACCAACAAACCAACAAACCAACTAACCAACAAACCAACAAACCAACAAACCAACAAACAAACAAACCAACAAACCAACAAACCAACAAACCAACAAGCTAACAACCCAACAAACCAAAAAACCAAAAATCCAACAAACAAAAAAACCAACAAACCAAAAAACCAACAAACCAACCAACCAACAAACCAACAAACGAACAAACGAACAAACCAACAAACCAACAAACGAACAAACAAACAAGCCAACAAACCAACAAGCCAACAAACCAACAAACCAACAAGCCAACAAACCAACAAACCAACAAGCCAACAAGCCAACAAACCAACAAACCAACAAACCAACAAACGAACAAACCAACAAACTAACAAACGAACAAACCAACAAACCAACCAACCAACAAACCAACAAACCAAGTAACCAACAAACCAACAAACCAACACGCCAACAAACCAAAAAACGAACAAAGCAACAAACCAACAAACCAACAAACAAACAAACCAAAAAGCCAACAAACCAACAAACAAACACACCAACAAACTAACAAACCAACAAACCAACAAACCAATAAACCAAAAAACCAACAAACCAACAAACCTACAAACCAACAAACCAACAAACCAACAAACCAACAAACCAGCTAACCAACAAACCAAAAAACCAACAAACCAACAAGCCAACAAACCAACAAACCAACAAGCCAACAATCGAACAAAACAACAAACCAACAAACCAACAAACGAACAAACCAACAAACCAACAAGCCAATAAGCCAACAAACCAACAAACCAACAAACCAACAAACCAACAAACCAACAAACCAACAAACCAAACAACCAACAAACCAATAAACGAACAAACCAACATACCAGCAAACCAACAAACCAACAAACCAATAAACCAACAAACCAACAACACCAGCAAACCAACAAACCAACAAATCAGCAAACCAACAAACCAACAAACCAACAAACCAACAAACCAACAAGCCAACAAACCAACAAACCAACATACCAAAAAACCAACAAACCAACAAGCTAAAAAACCAACAACCCATAAACCAACAAACCTACAAACCAACAAACCAACACACCAACAAACCAAGAAACCAACAAACCAACAAGCCAACAAACCAAAAAACCAACAAACGAACAAACAAACAAACCAACAAACCAACAAGCCAACCAGCCAACAAACCAACACACCAACAACCCAACAAACCAACAAACCAACAGACCAACAAACCAACAAACCAACAAACCAAAAAACCACCAAACCAACAAACTAACAAACCAACAAACCAACAAACCAACAAACCAATAAACCAATAAACCAACAAACTAATAAACCAACTAGCCAACAAAGCAACAAACCAACAAACCAACAAGCCAACAAACGAACAAACCAACAAACCAACAAACCAACAAGCCAACAAACCAACAAACCAACAAACCAAAAAACCAACAAGCCAACAAGCCAAAAAACCAACAAGCCAACGAACCAACAAACCAACAAACCAACAAACCAACAAACCAACAAACCAACAAACCAACAAACCAACAAACCAACAAACCAACAAGCCAACAAACGAACAAACCAACAAACCAACAAGCCAACAAACCAACAAACCAAAAAATCAACAAGCTAACTAACCAACAAACCAACAAACCAACAAACCAACAAACCAACAAACCAACAAACCAACAAGCCAACAAGCAAACAAACCAACAAGCCAACAAGCCAACAAGCCAACAAACCAACAAGCCAACAAACGAACAAACCAACAAACCAACAAACCAACAAACCAACAAGCCAACAAACCAACAACCCAACAAACCAACAAACGAACAAACAAACAAACCGACAAACCAGTAAGCCAACAAACCAACAAGCCAACAAACGAACAAACCAACAAACAAACAAACCAACAAACCAACAAACCAACAAAATAACAAACCAACAAACAAACAAACCAAGAAACCAACAAACCAAAAAACCAACAAGCCAACCAACCAACAAACCAACAAACGAACAAACGAACAAACCAACAAACCAACAAACGAACAAACAAACAAGCCAACAAACCAACAAGCCAACAAACCAACAAACCAACAAGCCAACAAACCAACAAACCAACAAGCCAACAAGCCAACAAACCAACAAACCAACAAACCAACAAACGAACAAACCAACAAACTAACAAACGAACAAACCAACAAACCAACCAACCAACAAACCAACAAACCAAGTAACCAACAAACCAACAAACCAACACGCCAACAAACCAAAAAACGAACAAAGCAACAAACCAACAAACCAACAAACAAACAAACCAAAAACCCAACAAACCAACAAACAAACACACCAACAAACTAACAAACCAACAAACCAACAAACCAATAAACCAAAAAACCAACAAACCAACAAACCTACAAACCAACAAACCAACAAACCAACAAACCAACAAACCAGCTAACCAACAAACCAAAAAACCAACAAACCAACAAGCCAACAAACCAACAAACCAACAAGCCAACAATCGAACAAAACAACAAACCAACAAACCAACAAACGAACAAACCAACAAACCAACAAGCCAATAAGCCAACAAACCAACAAACCAACAAACCAACAAACCAACAAACCAACAAACCAACAAACCAAACAACCAACAAACCAATAAACGAACAAACCAACATACCAGCAAACCAACAAACCAACAAACCAATAAACCAACAAACCAACAACACCAGCAAACCAACAAACCAACAAATCAGCAAACCAACAAACCAACAAACCAACAAACCAACAAACCAACAAGCCAACAAACCAACAAACCAACATACCAAAAAACCAACAAACCAACAAGCTAAAAAACCAACAACCCATAAACCAACAAACCTACAAACCAACAAACCAACACACCAACAAACCAAGAAACCAACAAACCAACAAGCCAACAAACCAAAAAACCAACAAACGAACAAACAAACAAACCAACAAACCAACAAGCCAACCAGCCAACAAACCAACACACCAACAACCCAACAAACCAACAAACCAACAGACCAACAAACCAACAAACCAACAAACCAAAAAACCACCAAACCAACAAACTTACAAACCAACAAACCAACAAACCAACAAACCAATAAACCAATAAACCAACAAACTAATAAACCAACTAGCCAACAAAGCAACAAACCAACAAACCAACAAGCCAACAAACGAACAAACCAACAAACCAACAAACCAACAAGCCAACAAACCAACAAACCAACAAACCAAAAAACCAACAAGCCAACAGGCCAAAAAACCAACAAGCCAACGAACCAACAAACCAACAAACCAACAAACCAACAAACCAACAAACCAACAAACCAACAAACCAACAAACCAACAAACCAACAAGCCAACAAACGAACAAACCAACAAACCAACAAGCCAACAAACCAACAAACCAAAAAATCAACAAGCTAACTAACCAACAAACCAACAAACCAACAAACCAACAAACCAACAAACCAACAAACCAACAAGCCAACAAGCAAACAAACCAACAAGCCAACAAGCCAACAAGCCAACAAACCAACAAGCCAACAAACGAACAAACCAACAAACCAACAAACCAACAAACCAACAAGCCAACAAACCAACAACCCAACAAACCAACAAACGAACAAACAAACAAACCGACAAACCAGTAAGCCAACAAACCAACAAGCCAACAAACGAACAAACCAACAAACAAACAAACCAACAAACCAACAAACCAACAAAATAACAAACCAACAAACAAACAAACCAAGAAACCAACAAACCACCAAACCAACAAGCCAACAAACCAACAAACCAACAAACCAACAAACCAACAAACCAACAAACAAACAAGCCAACAAACCAACAAACCAACAAACCAACAAACGAACAAACCAACAAACTAACAAACGAACAAACCAACAAACCAACAAACCAACAAACCAACAAACCAAGTAACCAACAAACCAACAAACCAACAAGCCAACAAACCAAAAAACGAACAAAGCAACAAACCAACAAACCAACAAACAAACAAATCAAAAAGCCAACAAACCAACAAACAAACACACCAACAAACTAACAAACCAACAAACCAACAAACCAATAAACCGAAAAACCAACAAACCAACAAACCTACAAACCAACAAACCAACAAACCAACAAACCAACAAACCAGCTAACCAACAAACCAAAAAACCAACAAACCAACAAGCCAACAAACCAACAAACCAACAAGCCAACAATCGAACAAAACAACAAACCAACAAACCAACAAACGAACAAACCAACAAACCAACAAGCCAATAAGCCAACAAACCAACAAACCAACAAACCAACAAACCAACAAACCAACAAACCAAACAACCAACAAACCAATAAACGAACAAACCAACATACCAGCAAACCAACAAACCAACAAACCAATAAACCAACAAACCAACAACACCAGCAAACCAACAAACCAACAAATCAGCAAACCAACAAACCAACAAACCAACAAACCAACAAACCAACAAGCCAACAAACCAACAAACCAACATACCAAAAAACCAACAAACCAACAAGCTAAAAAACCAACAACCCATAAACCAACAAACCTACAAACCAACAAACCAACACACCAACAAACAAAGAAACCAACAAACCAACAAGCCAACAAACCAAAAAACCAACAAACGAACAAACAAACAAACCAACAAACCAACAAGCCAACCAGCCAACAAACCAACACACCAACAACCCAACAAACCAACAAACCAACAGACCAACAAACCAACAAACCAACAAACCAACAAACAAACACACCAACAAACTAACAAACCAACAAACCAACAAACCAATAAACCAAAAAACCAACAAACCAACAAACCTACAAACCAACAAACCAACAAACCAACAAACCAACAAACCAGCTAACCAACAAACCAACATACCAAAAAACCAACAAACCAACAAGCTAAAAAACCAACAACCCATAAACCAACAAACCTACAAACCAACAAACCAACACACCAACAAACAAAGAAACCAACAAACCAACAAGCCAACAAACCAAAAAACCAACAAACGAACAAACAAACAAACCAACAAACCAACAAGCCAACCAGCCAACAAACCAACACACCAACAAACCAACAAACCAACAAACCAAAAAACCACCAAACCAACAAACTAACAAACCAACAAACAAACACACCAACAAACTAACAAACCAACAAACCAACAAACCAATAAACCAACAAACCAACAAATCAGCAAACCAACAAACCAACAAACCAACAAACCAACAAACCAACAAGCCAACAAACCAACAAACCAACATACCAAAAAACCAACAAACCAACAAGCTAAAAAACCAACAACCCATAAACCAACAAACCTACAAACCAACAAACCAACACACCAACAAACAAAGAAACCAACAAACCAACAAGCCAACAAACCAAAAAACCAACAAACGAACAAACAAACAAACCAACAAACCAACAAGCCAACCAGCCAACAAACCAACACACCAACAAACCAACAAACCAACAAACCAAAAAACCACCAAACCAACAAACTAACAAACCAACAAACCAACAAACCAACAAATCAATAAACCAATAAACCAACAAACTAATAAACCAACTAGCCAACAAAGCAACAAACCAACAAACCAACAAGCCAACAAACGAACAAACCAACAAACCAACAAACCAACAAGCCAACAAACCAACAAACCAACAAACCAACAAACCAACAAGCCAACAAACCAAAAAACCAACAAGCCAACAAGCCAAAAAACCAACAAGCCAACGGACCAACAAACCAACAAACCAACAAACCAACAAACCAACAAACCAACAAACCAACAAACCAACAAACCAACAAACCAACAAACCAACAAACCAACAAACGAAAAAACCATTAAACCAACAAGCCAACAAACCAACAAACCAACAAACCAAAAAATCAACAAGCTAACTAACCAACAAACCAACAAACCAACAAACCAACAAACCAACAAACCAACAAACCAACAAGCCAACAAGCCAACAAACCAACAAGCCAACAAGCCAACAAGCCAACAAACCAACAAGCCAACAAACGAACAAACCAACAAACCAACAAACCAACAAACCAACAAGCCAACAAACCAACAACCCAACAAACCAACAAACGAACAAACAAACAAACCGACAAACCAGTAAGCCAACAAACCAACAAGCCAACAAACGAACAAACCAACAAACAAACAAACCAACAAACCAACAAACCAACAAAATAACAAACCAACAAACCAACAAACCAAGAAACCAACAAACCACCAAACCAACAAGCCAACAAACCAACAAACCAACAAACCAACAAACCAACAAACCAACAAACAAACAAGCCAACAAACCAACAAACCAACAAACCAACAAACGAACAAACCAACAAACTAACAAACGAACAAACCAACAAACCAACAAACCAACAAACCAACAAACCAAGTAACCAACAAACCAACAAACCAACAAGCCAACAAACCAAAAAACGAACAAAGCAACAAACCAACAAACCAACAAACAAACAAACCAAAAAGCCAACAAACCAACAAACAAACACACCAACAAACTAACAAACCAACAAACCAACAAACCAATAAACCAAAAAACCAACAAACCAACAAACCTACAAACCAACAAACCAACAAACCAACAAACCAACAAACCAGCTAACCAACAAACCAAAAAACCAACAAACCAACAAGCCAACAAACCAACAAACCAACAAGCCAACAATCGAACAAAACAACAAACCAACAAACCAACAAACGAACAAACCAACAAACCAACAAGCCAATAAGCCAACAAACCAACAAACCAACAAACCAACAAACCAACAAACCAACAAACCAAACAACCAACAAACCAATAAACGAACAAACCAACATACCAGCAAACCAACAAACCAACAAACCAATAAACCAACAAACCAACAACACCAGCAAACCAACAAACCAACAAATCAGCAAACCAACAAACCAACAAACCAACAAACCAACCAGCCAACAAACCAACACACCAACAACCCAACAAACCAACAAACCAACAGACCAACAAACCAACAAACCAACAAACCAAAAAACCACCAAACCAACAAACTAACAAACCAACAAACCAACAAACCAACAAACCAATAAACCAATAAACCAACAAACTAATAAACCAACTAGCCAACAAAGCAACAAACCAACAAACCAACAAGCCAACAAACGAACAAACCAACAAACCAACAAACCAACAAGCCAACAAACCAACAAACCAACAAACCAACAAACCAACAAGCCAACAAACCAAAAAACCAACAAGCCAACAAGCCAAAAAACCAACAAGCCAACGAACCAACAAACCAACAAACCAACAAACCAACAAACCAACAAACCAACAAACCAACAAGCCAACAAACCAACAAACCAACATACCAAAAAACCAACAAACCAACAAGCTAAAAAACCAACAACCCATAAACCAACAAACCTACAAACCAACAAACCAACACACCAACAAACCAAGAAACCAACAAACCAACAAGCCAACAAACCAAAAAACCAACAAACGAACAAACAAACAAACCAACAAACCAACAAGCCAACCAGCCAACAAACCAACACACCAACAACCCAACAAACCAACAAACCAACAGACCAACAAACCAACAAACCAACAAACCAAAAAACCACCAAACCAACAAACTAACAAACCAACAAACCAACAAACCAACAAACCAATAAACCAATAAACCAACAAAATAATAAACCAACTAGCCAACAAAGCAACAAACCAACAAACCAACAAGCCAACAAACGAACAAACCAACAAACCAACAAACCAACAAGCCAACAAACCAACAAACCAACAAACCAACAAACCAACAAGCCAACAAACCAAAAAACCCACAAGCCAACAAGCCAAAAAACCAACAAGCCAACGAACCAACAAACCAACAAACCAACAAACCAACAAACCAACAAACCAACAAACCAACAAACCAACAAACCAACAAACCAACAAACCAACAAACCAACAAACGAACAAACCAACAAACCAACAAGCCAACAAACCAACAAACCAACAAACCAAAAAACCAACAAGCTAACTAACCAACAAACCAACAAACCAACAAACCAACAAACCAAAAAACCAACAAACCAACAAGCCAACAAGCCAACAAACCAACAAGCCAACAAGCCAACAAGCCAACAAACCAACAAGCCAACAAACGAACAAACCAACAAACCAACAAACCAACAAACCAACAAGCCAACAAACCAACAACCCAACAAACAAACAAACGAACAAACAAACAAACCGACAAACCAGTAAGCCAACAAACCAACAAGCCAACAAACGAACAAACCAACAAACAAACAAACCAACAAACCAACAAACCAACAAAATAACAAACCAACAAACAAACAAACCAAGAAACCAACAAACCACCAAACCAACAAGCCAACAAACCAACAAACCAACAAACCAACAAACCAACAAACCAACAAACAAACAAGCCAACAAACGAACAAACCAACAAACGAACAAACCAACAAACCAACAAACCAACAAGCCAACAAGCCAATGAACCAACAAGCCAATAAACCAACAAACCTACAAACCAACATACCAACACACCAACAAACCAACAAACCAACAAACCAACAAGCCAACAAACCAACAAACCAACAAACGAACAAACAAACAAACCAACAAACCAACAAGCCAAGCAGCCAACAAACCAACACACCAACAAACCAACAAACCAACAAACCAACAGACCAACAAACCAACAAACCAACAAACCAAAAAACCACCAAACCAACAACCCAAAAAACCAACAAACCAATAAACCAATAAACCAATAAACCAACAAACTAATAAACCAACTAGCCAACAAACCAACAAACCAACAAACCTACAAGCCAACGAACCAACAAACCAACAAACCAACAAACCAACAAACCAACAAACCAACAAACCAACAAACCAACAAGCCAACCAGCCAACAAACCAACACACCAACAAACCAACAAACCAACAAACCAACAAGCCAACAAACCAAAAAACCAACAAGCCAAAAAAACAATAAGCCTATAAACCAACAAACCAACAAACCAACAAACCAACACACCTACAAACCAACAAACCAACAAACCAACAAGCCAACAAACCAACAAACCAACAAACGAACAAACAAACAAACCAACAAACCAACAAGCCAACCAGCCAACAAACCAACGCACCAACAAACCAACAAACCAACAAACCAACAGACCAACAAACCAACAAACCAAAAAACCACCAAACCAACAACCCAAAAAACCAACAAACCAATAAACCAATAAACCAATAAACCAACAAACTAATAAACCAACTAGCCAACAAACCAACAAACCAACAAGCCAACGAACCAACAGACCAACAAACCAACAAACCAACAAACCAACAAACCAACAAACCAACAAACCAACAAGCCAACCAGCCAACAAACCAACACACCAACAAACCAACAAACCAACAAACCAACAGACCAACAAACCAACAAAACAACAAACCAAAAAACCACCAAACCAACAACCCAAAAAACCAACAAACCAATAAACCAATAAACCAATAAACCAACAAACTAATAAACCAACTAGCCAACAAACCAACAAACCAACAAACCAACAAGCCAACGAACCAACAAACCAACAAACCAACAAACCAACAAACCAACAAACCAACAAACCAACAAACCAACAAACCAACAAACCAACAAACGAACAAACCAACAAACCAACAAGCCAACGAACCAACAAACCAAAAAACCAACAAGCTTACTAACCAACAAACCAACAAACCAACAAACCAACAAACAGACAAGCCAACAAGCCAACAAACCGACAAGCCAACAAGCCAACAAACCAACAAGCCAACAAACGAACAAACCAACAAACCAACAAACCAACAAACCAACAAGGCAACAAACCAACAAACCAACAAGCCAACAAACCAACAAACGAACAACCAAACAAACCAACAAACCAACAAACCAACAAACCAACAAACCAACAAACCAACAAACCAACAAGCCAACAAACCAACAAACCAACACACCAACAAACCAACAAACCAACAAACCAACAATCCAACAAACCAACAAATTAGCAAACGAACAAACAAACAAACCAACAAACCAACAAGCCAACCAGCCAACAAACCAACACACCAACAAACCAACAAACCAACAAACCAACAAACCAACAAAACAACAAACCAACAAGCCAACAAGCCAACAAACCAACAAACCAACAAACCAACAAACCAACAAACCAACAAACCAACAAACGAACAAACCAACAAACCAACAAACCAACAAACCAACAAACCAACAAGCCAACAAACCAACAAACGAACAAACAAACAAACCAACAAACCAGTAAGACAACAAACCAACAAGCCAACAAACGAACAAACCAACAAACAAACAAACCAACAAACCAACAAATCAACAAAATAACAAACCAACAAACCAACAAACCAAGAAACCAACAAACCACCAAACCAACAAGCCACCAAACCAACAAGCCAACAAACCAACAAGCCAACAAACCAACAAACCAACAAACCAACAAACCAACAAACCAACAAACAAACAAGCCAACAAACGAACAAACCAACAAACGAACAAACCAACAAACCAACAAACCAACAAGCCAACAAGCCAATGAACCAACAAGCCAACAAACCAATAAGCCAACATGCCAACAAGCCAACAAACCAACACGCCACCAAACCAACAAACCAACAAACCAAAAAACCAACAAAAACGAACAAACCAACAAACCAACAAACCTACAAACCAACAAACCAACAAACCAACAAACCAACAAGCCAAAAAACCAATTAGCCAATAAACCAACAAACCTACAAACCAACAAACCAACACACCAAGAAACCAACAAACCAACAAACCAACAAGCCAACAAACCAACAAACCAACAAACGAACAAACAAACAAACCAACAAACCAACAAGCCAACCAGCCAACAAACCAACACACCAACAAACCAACAAACCAACAAACCATCAGACCAACAAACCAACAAACCAACAAACCAAAAAACCACCAAACCAACAAACCAACAAACCAACAAACAAACAAACCAATAAACCAATAAACCAACAAACTAATAAACCAACTAGCCAACAAACGAACAAACCAACAAACCAACAAACCAACAAACCAACAAGCCAACAAACCAACAAACCAACAAACCAACAAACCAACAAACCAACAAGCCAACAAACCAACAAACCAACAAGCCAACAAGCCAACAAACCAACAAGCCAACGAACCAACAAACCAACAAACCAACAAACCAACAAACCAACAAACCAACAAACCAACAAACCAACAAAACAACAAACCAACAAACGAATAAACCAACAAACCAACAAGCCAACAAACCAACAAACCAACAAGCCAACAAACCAACAAACCAACAAACCAACAAACCAACAAGCCAACAAACCAACAAACCAACAAACCAACAAACCAACAAACCAACAAACCAACAAGCCAACGAACCAACAAACCAACATACCGACAAACCAACTAACCAACAAACCAACAAGCCAACAAACGAACAAACCAACAAACCAACAAGCCAACAAACCAACAAACGAACAAACAAACAAACCAACAAACCAGTAAGCCAACAAACCAACAAGCCAACAAACGAACAAACCAACTCACAAACAAACCAACAAACCAACAAACCAACAAAATAACAAACCAACAAACCAACAAACCAAGAAACCAACAAACCACCAAACCAACAAGCCAACAAACCAACAAACCAACAAACCAACAAACCAACAAACCAACAAACAAACAAGCCAACAAACGAACAAACCAACAAACGAACAAACCAACAAACCAACAAACCAACAAGCCAACAAGCCAATGAACCAACAAGCCAACAAACCAATAAGCCAATAAGCCAACAAGCCAACAAACCAACATATTACCAAACCAACAAACCAGTAAGCCAACAAACCAACAAGCCAACAAACCAACAAACCAACAAACCAACAAACCAACAAACCAACAAACAAACAAGCCAACAAACGAACAAACCAACAAACGAACAAACCAACAAACCAACAAACCAACAAGCCAGCAAGCCAATGAACCAACAAGCCAACAAACCAATAAGCCAACAAGCCAACAAACCAACATGTTACCAAACCAACAAACCAGTAAGCCAAACAACCCAACAAACCAACAAGCCAACAAACCAACAAACCAACAAGCCAACAAACCAACAAACGAACAAACAAACAAACCAACAAACCAGTAAGCCAACAAACCACCAAACCAACAAGCCAACAAACCAACAAACCAACAAACCAACAAACCAACAAACCAACAAACCAACAAACCAACAAACCAACAAACCAACAAACCAACAAACCAACAAACCAACAAAAAAGAACAAACCAACAAACCAACAAACCAACAAACCAACAAACCAACAAACCAACAAACCAACAAGCCAAAAAACCAATAAGCCAATAAACCAACAAACCTACAAACCAAGAAACCAACACACCAACAAACAAAAATCCCAACAAGCCAACAAACCAACAAACCAACAGACGAACAAACAAACAAACCAACAAACCAACAAGCAAACCAGCCAACAAACCAACACACCAACAAACCAACAAACCAACAAACCACCAAACCAACAACCAATAAACCAACAAACCAAGAAACCATTAAACCAGCAAACTAATAAACCAACTAGCCAACAAACCAACAAACCAACAAACCAACAAGCCAACGAACCAACAAACCAACAAACCAACAAACCAACAAACCAACAAACCAACAAACCAACAAACCAACAAACCAACAAACCAACAAACCAACAAACCAACAAACCAACAAACCAACAAACCAACAAACCAACAAACCAACAAACCAACAAACCAACAAACCAACAAACCAACAAACGAACAAACCAACAAACCAACAAGCCAACAAACGAACAAACCAAAAAACGAACAAGCTAACTAACCAACAAACCAACAAACCAACAAACCAACAAGCCAACAAGCCAACAAACCAACAAGCCAACAAGCCAACAAACCAACAAGCCAACAAACGAACAAACATTAAACCAACAAACCAACAAACCAACAAGCCGACAAACCAACAAACCAAGAGGCCAACAAACCAACAAACGAACAAACAAACAAACCAACAAACCAGTAAGCCAACAAACCAACAAGCCAACAAATGAACAAACCAACAAACAAACAAACCAACAAACCAACAAACGAACAAACCAACAAACCAACAAACCAACAAACCAACAAACCAACAAACCAACAAACCAACAAACCAACAAACCAACAAACCAACAAACCAAGTAACCAACAAACCAACAAACGAACAAACCAACAAGCCAACAAACCAAAAAACGAACAAAGCAACAAACCAACAAACCAACAAACCAAAAAGCCAACAAACCAACAAACAAACACACCAACAAACTAACAAACCAGCACACCAACAAGCCAACAAACCAACAAACCAAAACACCAACAAACCAACAAACCAACAAACCAATAAACCAACAAACCAACAAACCAACAAACCAAAAACAAAACAAACCAACAAGCCAACAAACCAACAAAACAACAAGCCAACAATCCAACAAAACAACAAACCAACAAACCAACAAATAAACAAATCAACAAAACAATAAACCAACAAACCAAGAAACCAACAAACCAACAAACGAACAAACCAACAAACCAACAAGCCAACAAACCAACAAACCAAAAAACCAATAAGCTAACTAACAAACATACCAACAAACCGACAGACCAACAAACCAACAAACTAACAAACCAACAAACCAACAAACCAACAAACGAACAAACCAACAAACCAACAAGCCAACAAACCAAAAAACCAACAAGCTAACTAACCAACAAATCAACAAACCAAGAAGCCAACAAACCAACAAACGAACAAACAAACAAACCAACAAACCAGTAAGACAACAAACCAACAAGCCAACAAACGAACAAACCAACAAACAAACAAACCAACAAACCAACAAAATAACAAACCAACAAACCAAGAAACCAACAAACCACCAAACCAACAAGCCACCAAACCAACAAGCCAACAAACCAACAAGCCAACAAACCGACAAACCAACAAACCAACAAACCAACAAACCAACAAACCAACAAACCAACAAACAAACAAGCCAACAAACGAACAAACCAACAAACGAACAAACCAACAAACCAACAAACCAACAAGCCAACAAGCCAATGAACCAACAAGCCAACAAACCAATAAGCCAACATGCCAACAAGCCAACAAACCAACATGCCACCAAACCAACAAACCAACAAACCAAAAAACCAACAAAAACGAACAAACCAACAAACCAACAAACCAACAAACCAACAAACCAACAAACCAACAAACCAACAAACCAACAAGCCAAAAAACCAATTAGCCAATAAACCAACAAACCTACAAACCAACAAACCAACACACCAAGAAACCAACAAACCAACAAACCAACAAGCCAACAAACCAACAAACCAACAAACGAACAAACAAACAAACCAACAAACCAACAAGCCAACCAGCCAACAAACCAACACACCAACAAACCAACAAACCAACAAACCATCAGACCAACAAACCAACAAACCAACAAACCAAAAAACCACCAAACCAACAAACCAACAAACCAACAAACAAACAAACCAATAAACCAATAAACCAACAAACTAATAAACCAACTACCCAACAAACGAACAAACCAACAAACCAACAAACCAACAAACCAACAAGCCAACAAACCAACAAACCAACAAACCAACAAACCAACAAACCAACAAACCAACAAGCCAACAAACCAACAAACCAACAAGCCAACAAGCCAACAAACCAACAAGCCAACGAACCAACAAACCAACAAACCAACAAACCAACAAAACAACAAACCAACAAACGAATAAACCAACAAACCAACAAACCAACAAGCCAACAAACCAACAAACCAACAAACCAACAAACCAACAAGCCAACAAATTAACAAACCAACAAACCAACAAACCAACAAACCAACAAACCAACAAGCCAACGAACCAAAAAACCAACAAACCAACAAACCAACAAACCAACAAACCAACAAGCCAACAAACGAACAAACCAACAAACCAACAAGCCAACAAACCAACAAACGAACAAACAAACAAACCAACAAACCAGTAAGCCAACAAACCAACAAGCCAACAAACGAACAAACCAACTCACAAACAAACCAACAAACCAACAAACCAACAAAATAACAAACCAACAAACCAACAAACCAAGAAACCAACAAACCACCAAACCAACAAGCCAACAAACCAACAAACCAACAAACCAACAAACCAACAAACCAACAAACAAACAAGCCAACAAACGAACAAACCAACAAACGAACAAACCAACAAACCAACAAACCAACAAGCCAACAAGCCAATGAACCAACAAGCCAACAAACCAATAAGCCAATAAGCCAACAAGCCAACAAACCAACATATTACCAAACAAACAAACCAGTAAGCCAACAAACCAACAAGCCAACAAACGAACAAACCAACAAACAAAGAAACCAACAAACCAACAAACCAACAAAATTACAAACCAACAAACCAACAAACCAAGAAACCAACAAACCACCAAACCAACAAGCCAACAAACCAACAAACCAACAAACCAACAAACCAACAAACCAACAAACAAACAAGCCAACAAACGAACAAACCAACAAACGAACAAACCAACAAACCAACAAACCAACAAGCCAGCAAGCCAATGAACCAACAAGCCAACAAACCAATAAGCCAACAAGCCAACAAACCAACATGTTACCAAACCAACAAACCAGTAAGCCAACAAACCAACAAGCCAACAAACGAACAAACCAACAAACAAAGAAACCAACAAACCAACAAACCAACAAAATAACAAACCAACAAACCAACAAACCAAGAAACCAACAAACCACCAAACCAACAAGCCAACAAACCAACAAACCAACAAACCAACAAACCAACAAACCAACAAACAAACAAGCCAACAAACGAACAAACCAACAAACGAACAAACCAACAAACCAACAAACCAACAAGCCAACAAGCCAATGAACCAACAAGCCAACAAACCAATAAGCCAATAAGCCAACAAGCCAACAAACCAACATATTACCAAACCAACAAACCAGTAAGCCAACAAACCAACAAGCCAACAAACGAACAAACCAACAAACAAAGAAACCAACAAACCAACAAACCAACAAAATAACAAACCAAGAAACCAACAAACCAAGAAACCAACAAACCACCAAACCAACAAGCCAACAAACCAACAAACCAACAAACCAACAAACCAACAAACCAACAAATAAACAAGCCAACAAACGAACAAACCAACAAACGAACAAACCAACAAACCAACAAACCAACAAGCCAACAAGCCAATGAACCAACAAGCCAACAAACCAATAAGCCAACAAGCCAACAAGCCAACAAACCAACATATTACCAAACCACCAAACCAACAACCAAAAAACCAACAAAAACGAACAAACCAACAAACCAACAAACCAACAAACCAACAAACCAACAAACCAACAAACCAACAAGCCAAAAAACCAATAAGCCAATAAACCAACAAACCTACAAACCAACAAACCAACACACCAACAAACCAACAAACCAACAAACCAACAAGCCAACAAACCAACAAACGAACAAACAAACAAACCAACAAACCAACAAGCCAACCAGCCAACAAACCAACACACCAACAAACCAACAAACCAACAAACCAACAGACCAACAAACCAACAAACCAAAAAATCACCAAACCAACAAACCAACAAACCAACAAACCAATATACCAATAAACCAACAAACTAATAAACCAACTAGCCAACAAACCAACAAGCCAACAAACCAACAAACCAACAAGCCAACAAGCCAACAAACCAACAAGCCAACGAACCAACAAACCGACAAACCAACAAACCAACAAACCAACAAACCAACAAACCAACAAACCAACAAACGAACAAACCAACAAACCAACAAACCAACAAACCAAAAAACCAACAAGCTAACTAACCAACAAACCAACAAACCAACAAACCAACAAGCCAACAAGACAATAAACCAACAAGCCAACAAGCCAACAAACCAACAAGCCAACAAACGAACAAACCAACAAACCAACAAACCAACAAACCAACAAACCAACAAGCCAACAAGCCAATGAACCAACAAGCCAACAAACCAATAAGCCAACAAGCCAACAAGCCAACAAACCAACATATTACCAAACCACCAAACCAACAAACCAAAAAACCAACAAAAACGAACAAACCAACAAACCAACAAACCAACAAACCAACAAACCAACAAACCAACAAACCAACAAGCCAAAAAACCAATAAGCCAATAAACCAACAAACCTACAAACCAACAAACCAACACACCAACAAACCAACAAACCAACAAACCAACAAGCCAACAAACCAACAAACGAACAAACAAACAAACCAACAAACCAACAAGCCAACCAGCCAACAAACCAACACACCAACAAACCAACAAACCAACAAACCAACAGACCAACAAACCAACAAACCAACAAACCAAAAAATCACCAAACCAACAAACCAACAAACCAACAAACCAATATACCAATAAACCAACAAACTAATAAACCAACTAGCCAACAAACCAACAAGCCAACAAACCAACAAACCAACAAGCCAACAAGCCAACAAACCAACAAGCCAACGAACCAACAAACCGACAAACCAACAAACCAACAAACCAACAAACCAACAAACCAACAAACCAACAAACGAACAAACCAACAAACCAACAAACCAACAAACCAAAAAACCAACAAGCTAACTAACCAACAAACCAACAAACCAACAAACCAACAAGCCAACAAGACAATAAACCAACAAGCCAACAAGCCAACAAACCAACAAGCCAACAAACGAACAAACCAACAAACCAACAAACCAACAAACCAACAAACCAACAAACCAACAAATCAACAAGCCAACAAATCAACAAGCCAACAAATCAACAAACCAACAAATCAACAAACCAACAAACCATCAGACCAACAAACCAACAAACCAACAAACCAAAAAACCACCAAACCAACAAACCAACAAACCAACAAACCAACAAGCCAACAAGCCCACAAACCAACAAGCCAACGAACCAACAAACCAATAAACCAACAAACCAACAAGCCAACAAACCAACAAACCGACAAGCCAGCAAGCCAACAAACCAACAAGCCAACGAACCAACAAACCAACAAACCAACAAACCAACAAACCAACAAACCAACAAAACAACAAACCAACAAACGAACAAACCAACAAACCAACAAGCCAACAAACCAACAAACCAACAAACCAACAAACCAACAAACCAACAAACCAACAAACCAACAAACCAACAAGCCAACAAACCAACAAACCAACGAACCAACAAACCAATAAACCAACAAACCAACAAGCCAACAAACCAACAAACCAACAAACCAACAAGCCAACAAGCCAACAAACCAAGAAGCCAACGAACCAACAAACCAACAAACCAACAAACCAACAAACCAACAAAACAACAAACCAACAAACGAACAAACCAACAAACCAACAAGCCAACAAACCAACAAACCAACAAGCCAACAAGCCAACAAACCAACAAACCAACAAACCAACAAGCCAACAAACCAAGAAACCAACAAGCCAACGAACCAACAAACCAACAAACCAACAAACCCACAAACCAACAAAGCAACAAACCAACAAACCAACAAACCAACAAACCAACAAGCCAACAAACGAACAAACCAAGAAACAAACAAACCAACAAACCAACAAACCAACAAAATAACAAACCAACAAACCAACAAACCAAGACACCAACAAACCACCAAACCAACACGCCAACAAACCAACAAACCAACAAACCAATGAACCAACAAGCCAACAAACCAATAAGCCAACAAGCCAACAAGCCAACAAACCAACAAACCAACAAACCAACAAACCAACAAAGCAACAAACCAACAAGCCAAAAAACCAATAAGCCAATAAACCAACAAACCAACAACCCAACACACCAACAAACCAACAAACCAACAAACCAACAAGCCAACAAACCAACAAACGAACAAACAAACAAACCAACAAACCAACAAGCCAACCAGCCAACAAACCAACACACCAACACACCAACAAACCTACAAACCAACAGACCAACAAACCAACAAACGAACAAACCAAAAAACCACCAAAATAACAAACCAACAAACCAATAAACCAACAAACCAATAACCCAATAAACCAACAAACTAATAAACCAACTAACCAACAAACCAACAAACCAACAAACCAACAAGCCAACAAACGAACAAATCAACAAACCAACAAACGAACAAGCCAACAAACCAACAAACCAACAAACCAACAAACCAACAAACCAACAAGCCAACAAACCAACAAACCAACAAGCCAACAAGCCAACAAACCAACAAGCCAACAAACCAACAAACCAACAAACCAACAAGCCAACAAACGAACAAATCAACAAACCAACAAACCAATGAACCAACAAGCCAACAAACCAATAAGCCAACAAGCCAACAAGCCAACAAACCAACAAAACAACAAACCAACAAACCAACAAACCAACAAACCAACAAACCAACAAACCAACAAACCAACAAACCAACAAACCAATGAACCAACAAGCCAACAAACCAATAAGCCAACAAGCCAACAAGCCAACAAACCAACATGCCACCAAACCAACAAACCAACAAACAAAAAAACCAACAAAAACGAACAAACCAACAAACCAACAAACCAACAAACCAACAAACCAACAAACCAACAAGCCAAAAAACCAATAAGCCAATAAACCAACAAACCAACAACCCAACACACCAACAAACCAACAAACCAACAAACCAACAAACCAACAAGCCAACAAACCAACAAACGAACAAACAAACAAACCAACAAACCAACAAGCCAACCAGCCAACAAACCAACACACCAACACACCAACAAACCTACAAACCAACAGACCAACAAACCAACAAACGAACAAACCAAAAAACCACCAAAACAACAAACCAACAAACCAATAAACCAACAAACCAATAAACCAATAAACCAACAAACTAATAAACCAACTAACCAACAAACCAACAAACCAACAAACCAACAAGCCAACAAACGAACAAATCAACAAACCAACAAACGAACAAGCCAACAAACCAACAAACCAACAAACCAACAAACCAACAAACCAACAAGCCAACAAACCAACAAACCAACAAGCCAACAAGCCAACAAACCAACAAGCCAACGAACCAACAAACCAGCAAACCAACAAACCAACAAACGAAAAAACCAACAAACCAACAAACTAACAAACCAACAAACGAACAAACCAATAAACCAACAAGCCAACAAACCAACAAACCACAAAACCAACAAGTTAACTAACCAACAAACCAACAAACCAACAAACCAACAAACCAACAAACCAACAAACCAACAAGCCAACAAGCCAACAAACCAACAAGCCAACAAGCCAACAAACCAACAAGCCAACAAACGAACAAACCAACAAACCAACAAACCAACAAACCAACAAGCCAACAAACCAACAAACCAACAAGCCAACAAACCAACAAACGAACAAACAAACAAACCAGTAAGCCAACAAACCAATAAGCCAACAAACGAACAAACCAACAAACAAACAAACCAACAAACCAACAAACCAATAAAATAACAAACCAACAAACCAACAAACCAAGAAACCAACAAACCACCAAACCAACAAGCCAACAAACCAACAAACCAACAAACCAACAAACCAACAAACAAACAAGCCACCAAACTAACAAACCAACAAACGAACAAATCAACAAACCAACAACCCAACAAACCAACAAGTCAACAAGCCAATGAACCAACAAGCCAACAAACCAGTAAGCCAACAAGCCAACAAGCCAACAAACCAACATGCCACCAAACCAACAAACCAACAAACCAACAAACAAACAAGCCACCAAACTAACAAACCAACAAACGAACAAATCAATAAACCAACAAACCAACAAACCAACAAGCCAACAAGCCAATGAACCAACAAGCCAACAAACCAATAAGCCAACAAGCCAACAAGCCAACAAACCAACATGCCACCAAACCAACAAGCCAACAAACCAACAAACCCACAAACCAACAAACCAACAAACCAACAAACCAACAAGCTAACATACCAACAAACCAACAAACCAACAAGCCAACAAGCCAACAGACCAACAAGCCAACAAACCAACAAGCCAACAAACCAACAAACAAACAAACCAACAAACCAACAAACCAACAAACCAACAAACCAAAAAACCAACAAGCCAGCAAACCAACAAACCAACAAGTCAGCAAACCAACAAACCAACAAACCAACAAACCAACAAGCCAACAAACCAACAAACCAAAAAACCAACAAGCCAACAAACCAACAAATCAACAAACTAACAAACCAACAAACCAACAAACCAACAAACCAACAAACCAACAAGCCAACAAGCCAACAAACCAAGTAACCAACAAACCAACAAACGAACAAACCAACAAGCCAACAAACCAAAAAACGAACAAAATAACAAACCAACAAACCAACAAACGAACAAACCAGCAAGCCAACAAACCAACAAACGAACAAACCAAGAAGCCAACAAACCAACAAACCAACAAACCAACAAACCAACAAACCAACAAACCAACAAACCAAAAAACCAACAAACCAACAAACCAACAAGCCAACAAACAAACAAACCAACAAACCAAAAAACCAACAAACCAACAAGCCAAAAAACCAACAAGCCAATAAACCAACAAACCTACAAACCAACAAACCAACACACCAACAAACCAGGAAACCAACAAACCAACAAGCCAACAAATCAACAAACCAACAAACGAAAAAACAAACAAACCAACAAACCAACAAGCCAACCAGCCAACAAACCAACACAAAAACAAACCAACAAACCAACAAACCAACAAACCAACAGACCAACAAACCAACAAACCAAAAAACCACCAAACCAACAAACCAACAAACGAACAAACCAACAAACCAATAAACCAATAAACCAACAAACTAATAAACCAACTAGCCAACAAACCAACAAGCCAACAAACCAACAAACCAATAAGCCAACAAGCCAACAAACCAACAAGCCAACGAACCAACCAACCAACAAACCAACAAACCAACAAACCAACAAGCCAACAAACCAAAAAACCAACAAGCTAACTGACCAACAAACCAACAAACCAACAAACCAACAAACCAACAAACCAACAAACCAACAAACCAACAAGCCAACAAGCCAACAAGCCAACAAGCCAACAAACCAACAAGCAAACAAACGAACAAACCAACAAATCAACAAACCAACAAACCAACAAGCCAACAAACCAACAAACCAACAAGCCAACAAACCAACAAACGAACAAACAAACAAACCAACAAACCAGTAAGCCAACAAACCAACAAGCCAACAAACGAACAAACCAACAAACAAACAAACCAACAAACCAACAAACCAACAAAATAACAAACCAACAAACCAACAAACCAAGAAACCAAAAAACCACCAAACCAACAAGCCAACAAACCAACAAACGAACAAACAAACAAACCAGTAAGCCAACAAACCAATAAGCCAACAAACGAACAAACCAACAAACAAACAAACCAACAAACCAACAAACCAATAAAATAACAAACCAACAAACCAACAAACCAAGAAACCAACAAACCACCAAACCAACAAGCCAACAAACCAACAAACCAACAAACCAACAAACAAACAAGCCACCAAACTAACAAACCAACAAACGAACAAATCAACAAACCAACAAACCAACAAACCAACAAGCCAACAAGCCAATGAACCAACAAGCCAACAAACCAGTAAGCCAACAAGCCAACAAGCCAACAAACCAACATGCCACCAAACCAACAAACCAACAAACCAACAAACAAACAAGCCACCAAACTAACAAACCAACAAACGAACAAATCAACAAACCAACAAACCAACAAACCAACAAGCCAACAAGCCAATGAACCAACAAGCCAACAAACCAATAAGCCAACAAGCCAACAAGCCAACAAACCAACATGCCACCAAACCAACAAGCCAACAAACCAACAAACCCACAAACCAACAAACCAACAAACCAACAAGCCAACATACCAACAAACCAACAAACCAACAAGCCAACAAGCCCACAAACCAACAAGCCAACAAACCAACAAGCCAACAAACCAACAAACAAACAAACCAACAACCCAACAAACCAACAAACCAACAAACCAAAAAACCAACAAGTCAGCAAACCAACAAACCAACAAGTCAGCAAACCAACAAACCAACAAACCAACAAACCAACAAGCCAACAAACCAAGTAACCAACAAACCAACAAACGAACAAACCAACAAGCCAACAAACCAAAAAACGGACAAAATAACAAACCAACAAACCAACAAACGAACAAACCAGCAAGCCAACAAACCAACAAACGAACAAACCAACAAACCAAGAAGCCAGCAAACCAACAAACCAACAAACCAACAAACCAACAAACCAACAAACCAACAAACCAACAAACCAACAAGCCAACAAACAAACAAACCAACAAACCAAAAAACCAACAAACCAACAAGCCAAAAAACCAACAAGCCAATAAACCAACAAACCTACAAACCAACAAACCAACACACCAACAAACCAGGAAACCAACAAACCAACAAGCCAACAAACCAACAAACCAACAAACGAAAAAACAAACAAACCAACAAACCAACAAGCCAACAAACCAACACAAAAACAAACCAACAAACCAACAAACCAACAAACCAACAGACCAACAAACCAACAAACCAAAAAACCACCAAACCAACAAACCAACAAACGAACAAACCAACAAACCAGTAAACCAATAAACCAACAAACTAATTAACCAGTTAGCCAACAAACCAACAAGCCAACAAACCAACAAACCAATAAGCCAACAAGCCAACAAACCAACAACCCAACGAACCAACCAACCAACAAACCAACAAACCAACAAACCAACAAGCCAACAAACCAAAAAACCAACAAGCTAACTGACCAACAAACCAACAAACCAACAAACCAACAAACCAACAAACCAACAAACCAACAAACCAACAAACCAACAAACCAACAAGCCAACAAGCCAACAAGCCAACAAACCAACAAGGAAACAAACGAACAAACCAACAAATCAACAAACCAACAAACCAACAAGCCAACAAACCAACAAACCAACAAGCCAACAAACCAACAAACGAACAAACAAACAAACCAACAAACCAGTAAGCCAACAAACCAACAAGCCAACAAACGAACAAACCAACAAACAAACAAACCAACAAACCAACAAACCAACAAAATAACAAACCAACAAACCAACAAACCAAGAAACCAAAAAACCACCAAACCAACAAGCCAACAAACCAACAAACCAACAAACCAACAAACCAACAAACAAACAAGCCAACAAACGAACAAACCAACAAACGAACAAACCAACAAACCAACAAACCAACAAGCCAACAAGCCGACAAGCCAACAAACTAACAAGCCAACAAACGAACAAACCATTAAACCAAAAAACCAACAAACCAACAAGCCAACAAACCTACAAACCAACAGGCCAACAAACCAACGAACAAACAAACAAACCAACAAACCAGTAAGCCAACAAACCAACAAGCCAACAAACGAACAAACCAACAAACAAACAAACCAACAAACCAACAAACCAACAAACCAACAAAATAACAAACCAACAAACCAACAAACCAAGAAACCAACAAACGAACAAACCAACAAACCAATAAGCCAACAAACCAACAAACCAAAAAACCAACAAGCTAACTAACCAACAAACCAACAAACCAACAAACCAACAAACCAACAAACCAACAAACCAACAAACCAACAAACGAACAAACCAACAAACCAACAAGCCAACAAACCAACAAACCAAAAAACCAACAAGCTAACTAACCAACAAATCAATAAACCAACAAACCAACAAACCAACAAACCAACAAACCAACAAGCCAACAAGCCAACAAACGAGCAAGCCAACAAGCCAACAAACCAACAAGCCAACAAACGAACAAACCAACAAACCAACAAACCAACAAACCAACAAACCAACAAGCCAACAAACCAACAAACCAACAAGCCAACAAACCAACAAACGAACAAACAAACAAACCAACAAACCAGTAAGCCAACAAACCAACAAGCCAACAAACGAACAAACCAACAAACAAACAAACCAACAAACCAACAAACCAACAAAATAACAAACCAACAAACCAACAAACCAAGAAACCAACAAACCACCAAACCAACAAGCCAACAAACCAACAAACAAGCAAACCAACAAACCAACAAACCAACAAACCAACAAACAAACAAGCCAACAAACGAACAAACCAACAAACCAACAAACCAACAAGCCAACAAGCCAATGAACCAACAAGCCAAAAAACCAATTAGCCAATAAACCAACAAACCTACAAACCAACAAACCAACACACCAAGAAACCAGGAAACCAACAAACAAACAAGCCAACAAACGAACAAACCAACAAACCAACAAACCAACAAGCCAACAAGCCAATGAACCAACAAGCCAAAAAACCAATTAGCCAATAAACCAACAAGCCAACAAACCAACAAACCAACAAACGAACAAACAAACAAACCAACAAACCAACAAGCCAACCAGCCAACAAACCAACACACCAACAAACCAACAAACCAACAAACCATCAGACCAACAAACCAACAAACCAACAAACCAAAAAACCACCAAACCAACACACCAACAAACCAATAAACCAACAAACTAATAAACCAACTAGCCTAGAAACCAACAAACCAACAAACCAACAAGCCAACAAACGAACAAACCGACAAACCAACAAACCAACAAGCCAACAAACCAACAAACCAACAAACCAACAAACCAACAAACCAACAAGCCAACAAACCAACAAACCAACAAGCCAACAAGCCAACAAACCAACAAGCCAACGAACCAACAAACCAACAAACAACAAACCAACAAACCAACAAACCAACAAAACAACAAACCAACAAACGAACAAACCAACAAACCAACAAGCCAACAAACCAACAAACCAACAAGCCAACAAACCAACAAACCAACAAACCAACAAACCAACAAGCCAACAAACCAACAAACCAACAAACCAACAAACCAACAAACCAACAAACCAACAAGCCAACGAACCAACAAACCAACAAACCACCAAACCAACAAGCCAACAAACCAACAAACCAACAAACCAACAAACCAACAAACCAACAAACAAACAAGCCAACAAACGAACAAACCAACAAACGAACAAACCAACAAACCAACAAACCAACAAGCCAACAAGCCGACAAGCCAACAAACTAACAAGCCAACAAACGAACAAACCATTAAACCAACAAACCAACAAACCAACAAGCCAACAAACCTACAAACCAACAGGCCAACAAACCAACGAACAAACAAACAAACCAACAAACCAGTAAGCCAACAAACCAACAAGCCAACAAACGAACAAACCAACAAACAAACAAACCAACAAACCAACAAACCAACAAACCAACAAAATAACAAACCAACAAACCAACAAACCAAGAAACCAACAAACTACCAAACAAACAAGCCAACAAGCCAACAAACCAACAAACCAACAAACCAACAAACCAACAATCCAAGTAACCAACAAACCAACAAACGAACAAACCAACAAGCCAACAAACCAAGAAACGAACAAAGCAACAAGCCAACCAACCAACAAACCAACAAACCAAAAAGCCAACAAACCAACAAACAAACACACCAACAAACTAACAAACCGACACACCAACAAGGCAACAAACCAACAAACCAAAAAACCAACAAACCAACAAACCAACAAACCAACAAACGAACAAACCAACAAACCAACAAGCCAACCAGCCAAGAAACCAACAAACCAACAAACCAACAAGCCAACAAGCCAATGAACCAACAAGCCAACAAACCAATAAGCCAACAAGCCAACAAGCCAACAAACCAACATGCCACCAAACCAACCAACCAACAAACCAAAAAACCAACAAAAACGAACAAACCAACAAACCAAAAAACCAACAAACCAACAAACCAACAAACCAACAAACGAACAAACCAACAAACCAACAAGCCAACCAGCCAAGAAACCAACAAGCCAAGAAACCAACAAACCAACAAACCAACAAACCAAAAAACCAACAAGCCAGCAAACCAACAAACCAACAAACCAACAAGCCAGCAAACCAACAAACCAACAAACCAACAAACCAACAAACCAACAAACCAACAAACCAACAAGCCAACAAACCAACAAACCAAAAAACTAACAAGCCAACAAACCAACAAACCAACAAACGAACAAACCAACAAACCAACAAACCAACAAACCAACAAACCAACAAACCAACAAACCAACAAACCAACAAACCAACAAACCAACAATCCAAGTAACCAACAAACCAACAAACGAACAAACCAACAAGCCAACAAACCAAGAAACGAACAAAGCAACAAGCCAACCAACCAACAAACCAACAAACCAAAAAGCCAACAAACCAACAAACAAACACACCAACAAACTAACAAACCGACACACCAACAAGGCAACAAACCAACAAACCAAAAAACCAACAAACCAACAAACCAACAAACCAACAAACCAACAAACCAACAAACCAACAAACCAAAAACCCAACAAACCAATAAGCCAACAAACCAACATAACAACAAGCCAACAATCCAACAAAACAACAAAACAACAAACGAACAAATAAACAAACCAACAAACCAACAAACCAACAAACCAACAAACCAACAAACCAACAAACGAACAAACCAACGAACCAATAACCCAACAAACCAACAAACCAAAAAACCAACAAGCTAACTAACCAACAAACCAACAAACCAACAAACCAACAAACCAACAAACCAACAAACCAACAAACCAACAAACGAACAAACCAACAAACCAACAAGCCAACAAACCAACAAACCAAAAAACCAACAAGCTAACTAACCAACAAATCAATAAACCAACAAACCAACAAACCAACAAACCAACAAACCAACAAGCCAACAAGCCAACAAACCAACAAGCCAACAAGCCAACAAACCAACAAGCCAACAAACGAACAAACCAACAAACCAACAAACCAACAAACCAACAAACCAACAAGCCAACAAACCAACAAACCAACAAGCCAACAAACCAACAAACGAACAAACAAACAAACCAAAAAACCAGTAAGCCAACAAACCAACAAGCCAACAAACGAACAAACCAACAAACAAACAAACCAACAAACCAACAAACCAACAAAATAACAAACCAACAAACCAACAAACCAAGAAACCAACAAACCACCAAACCAACAAGCCAACAAACCAACAAGTCAGCAAACCAACAAACCAACAAACCAACAAACCAACAAGCCAACAAACCAACAAACCAAAAAACCAACAAGCCAACAAACCAACAAATCAACAAACTAACAAACCAACAAACCAACAAACCAACAAACCAACAAACCAACAAGCCAACAAACCAAGTAACCAACAAACCAACAAACGAACAAACCAACAAGCCAACAAACCAAAAAACGAACAAAATAACAAACCAACAAACCAACAAACGAACAAACCAGCAAGCCAACAAACCAACAAACGAACAAACCAAGAAGCCAACAAACCAACAAACCAACAAACCAACAAACCAACAAACCAACAAACCAACAAACCAACAAACCAACAAACCAACAAGCCAACAAACAAACAAACCAACAAACCAAAAAACCAACAAACCAACAAGCCAAAAAACCAACAAGCCAATAAACCAACAAACCTACAAACCAACAAACCAACACACCAACAAACCAGGAAACCAACAAACCAACAAGCCAACAAACCAACAAACCAACAAACGAAAAAACAAACAAACCAACAAACCAACAAGCCAGCCAGCCAACAAACCAACACAAAAACAAACCAACAAACCAACAAACCAACAAACCAACAGACCAACAAACCAACAAACCAAAAAACCACCAAACCAACAAACCAACAAACGAACAAACCAACAAACCAATAAACCAATAAACCAACAAACTAATAAACCAACTAGCCAACAAACCAACAAGCCAACAAACCAACAAACCAATAAGTCAACAAGCCAACAAACCAACAAACCAACAAGCCAACGAACCAACCAACCAACAAACCAACAAACCAACAAACCAACAAGCCAACAAACCAAAAAACCAACAAGCTAACTGACCAACAAACCAACAAACCAACAAACCAACAAACCAACAAACCAACAAACCAACAAACCAACAAGCCAACAAGCCAACAAGCCAACAAGCCAACAAACCAACAAGCAAACAAACGAACAAACCAACAAATCAACAAACCAACAAACCAACAAGCCAACAAACCAACAAACCAACAAGCCAACAAACCAACAAACGAACAAACAAACAAACCAACAAACCAGTAAGCCAACAAACCAACAAGCCAACAAACGAACAAACCAACAAACAAACAAACCAACAAACCAACAAACCAACAAAATAACAAACCAACAAACCAACAAACCAAGAAACCAAAAAACCACCAAACCAACAAGCCAACAAACCAACAAACGAACAAACAAACAAACCAGTAAGCCAACAAACCAATAAGCCAACAAACGAACAAACCAACAAACAAACAAACCAACAAACCAACAAACCAATAAAATAACAAACCAACAAACCAACAAACCAAGAAACCAACAAACCACCAAACCAACAAGCCAACAAACCAACAAACCAACAAACCAACAAACAAACAAGCCACCAAATTAACAAACCAACAAACGAACAAATCAACAAACCAACAAACCAACAAACCAACAAGCCAACAAGCCAATGAACCAACAAGCCAACAAACCAGTAAGCCAACAAGCCAAAAAGCCAACAAACCAACATGCCACCAAACCAACAAACCAACAAACCAACAAACAAACAAGCCACCAAACTAACAAACCAACAAACGAACAAATCAACAAACCAACAAACCAACAAACCAACAAGCCAACAAGCCAATGAACCAACAAGCCAACAAACCAATAAGCCAACAAGCCAACAAGCCAACAAACCAACATGCCACCAAACCAACAAGCCAACAAACCAACAAACCCACAAACCAACAAACCAACAAACCAACAAGCCAACATACCAACAAACCAACAAACCAACAAGCCAACAAGCCCACAAACCAACAAGCCAACAAACCAACAAGCCAACAAACCAACAAACAAACAAACCAACAACCCAACAAACCAACAAACCAAAAAACCAACAAGTCAGCAAACCAACAAACCAACAAGTCAGCAAACCAACAAACCAACAAACCAACAAACCAACAAGCCAACAAACCAAGTAACCAACAAACCAACAAACGAACAAACCAACAAGCCAACAAACCAAAAAACGGACAAAATAACAAACCAACAAACCAACAAACGAACATACCAGCAAGCCAACAAACCAACAAACGAACAAACCAACAAACCAAGAAGCCAGCAAACCAACAAACCAACAAACCAACAAACCAACAAACCAACAAACCAACAAACCAACAAACCAACAAACCAACAAGCCAACAAACAAACAAACCAACAAACCAAAAAACCAACAAACCAACAAGCCAAAAAACCAAAAAGCCAATAAACCAACAAACCTACAAACCAACAAACCAACACACCAACAAACCAGGAAACCAACAAACCAACAAGCCAACAAACCAACAAACCAACAAACGAAAAAACAAACAAACCAACAAACCAACAAGCCAACAAACCAACACAAAAACAAACCAACAAACCAACAAACCAACAAACCAACAGACCAACAAACCAACAAACCAAAAAACCACCAAACCAACAAACCAACAAACGAACAAACCAACAAACCAGTAAACCAATAAACCAACAAACTAATAAACCAACTAGCCAACAAACCAACAAGCCAACAAACCAACAAACCAATAAGCCAACAAGCCAACAAACCAACAACCCAACGAACCAACCAACCAACAAACCAACAAACCAACAAACCAACAAGCCAACAAACCAAAAAACCAACAAGCTAACTGACCAACAAACCAACAAACCAACAAACCAACAAACCAACAAACCAACAAACCAACAAACCAACAAACCAACAAGCCAACAAGCCAACAAGCCAACAAACCAACAAGGAAACAAACGAACAAACCAACAAATCAACAAACCAACAAGCCAACAAACCAACAAACCAACAAGCCAACAAACCAACAAACGAACAAACAAACAAACCAACAAACCAGTAAGCCAACAAACCAACAAGCCAACAAACGAACAAACCAACAAACAAACAAACCAACAAACCAACAAACCAACAAAATAACAAACCAACAAACCAACAAACCAAGAAACCAAAAAACCACCAAACCAACAAGCCAACAAACCAACAAACCAACAAACCAACAAACAAACAAGCCAACAAACGAACAAACCAACAAACGAACAAACCAACAAACCAACAAACCAACAAGCCAACAAGCCGACAAGCCAACAAACTAACAAGCCAACAAACGAACAAACCATTAAACCAAAAAACCAACAAACCAACAAGCCAACAAACCTACAAACCAACAGGCCAACAAACCAACGAACAAACAAACAAACCAACAAACCAGTAAGCCAACAAACCAACAAGCCAACAAACGAACAAACCAACAAACAAACAAACCAACAAACCAACAAACCAACAAACCAACAAAATAACAAACCAACAAACCAACAAACCAAGAAACCAACAAACGAACAAACCAACAAACCAATAAGCCAACAAACCAACAAACCAAAAAACCAACAAGCTAACTAACCAACAAACCAACAAACCAACAAACCAACAAACCAACAAACCAACAAACCAACAAACCAACAAACGAACAAACCAACAAACCAACAAGCCAACAAACCAACAAACCAAAAAACCAACAAGCTAACTAACCAACAAATCAATAAACCAACAAACCAACAAACCAACAAACCAACAAACCAACAAACCAACAAGCCAACAAGCCAACAAACCAACAAGCCAACAAGCCAACAAACCAACAAGCCAACAAACGAACAAACCAACAAACCAACAAACCAACAAACCAACAAACCAACAAGCCAACAAACCAACAAACCAACAAGCCAACAAACCAACAAACGAACAAACAAACAAACCAACAAACCAGTAAGCCAACAAACCAACAAGCCAACAAACGAACAACCCAACAAACAAACAAACCAACAAACCAACAAACCAACAAAATAACAAACCAACAAACCAACAAACCAAGAAACCAACAAACCACCAAACCAACAAGCCAACAAACCAACAAACAAGCAAACCAACAAACCAACAAACCAACAAACCAACAAACAAACAAGCCAACAAACGAACAAAACAACAAACCAACAAACCAACAAGCCAACAAGCCAATGAACCAACAAGCCAAAAAACCAATTAGCCAATAAACCAACAAACCTACAAACCAACAAACCAACACACCAAGAAACCAGGAAACCAACAAACCAACAAACCAACAAGCCAACAAACCAACAAACCAACAAACGAACAAACAAACAAACCAACAAACCAACAAGCCAACCAGCCAACAAACCAACACACCAACAAACCAACAAACCAACAAACCATCAGACCAACAAACCAACAAACCAACAAACCAAAAAACCACCAAACCAACACACCAACAAACCAATAAACCAACAAACTAATAAACCAACTAGCCTAGAAACCAACAAACCAACAAACCAAAAAGCCAACAAACGAACAAAATGACAAACCAACAAACCAACAAGCCAACAAACCAACAAACCAACAAACCAACAAACCAACAAACCAACAAGCCAACAAACCAACAAACCAACAAGCCAACAAGCCAACAAACCAACAAGCCAACAAACCAACAAACCAACAAACAACAAACCAACAAACCAACAAACCAACAAAACAACAAACCAACAAACGAACAAACCAACAAACCAACAAGCCAACAAACCAACAAACCAACAAGCCAACAAACCAATAAACCAACAAACCAACAAACCAACAAGCCAACAAACCAACAAACCAACAAACCAACAAACCAACAAACCAACAAACCAACAAACCAACAAGCCAACGAACCAACAAACCAACAAACCACCAAACCAACAAGCCAACAAACCAACAAACCAACAAACCAACAAACCAACAAACCAACAAACAAACAAGCCAACAAACGAACAAACCAACAAACGAACAAACCAACAAACCAACAAACCAACAAGCCAACAAGCCGACAAGCCAACAAACTAACAAGCCAACAAACGAACAAACCATTAAACCAACAAACCAACAAACCAACAAGCCAGCAAACCTACAAACCAACAGGCCAACAAACCAACGAACAAACAAACAAACCAACAAACCAGTAAGCCAACAAACCAACAAGCCAACAAACGAACAAACCAACAAACAAACAAACCAACAAACCAACAAACCAACAAACCAACAAAATAACAAACCAACAAACCAACAAACCAAGAAACCAACAAACTACCAAACAAACAAGCCAACAAGCCAACAAGCCAACAAACCAACAAACCAACAAACCAACAAACCAACAAACCAACAAACCAACAAACCAACAAACAAACAAGCCAACAAACGAAACAACCAACAAACGAACAAACCAACAAACCAACAAACCAAAAAACCAACAAGCCAACAAGCCAATGAACCAACAAGCCAACAAACCAATAAGCCAACAAGCCAACAAGCCAACAAACCAACATGCCACCAAACCAACCAACCAACAAACCAAAAAACCAACAAAAACGAACAAACCAACAAACCAAAAAACCAACAAACCAACAAACCAACAAACCAACAAACGAACAAACCAACAAACCAACAAGCCAACCAGCCAAGAAACCAACAAGCCAAGAAACCAACAAACCAACAAACCAACAAACCAAAAAACCAACAAGCCAGCAAACCAACAAACCAACAAACCAACAAGCCAGCAAACCAACAAACCAACAAACCAACAAACCAACAAACCAACAAACCAACAAACCAGCAAGCCAACAAACCAACAAACCAAAAAACTAACAAGCCAACAAACCAACAAACCAACAAACGAACAAACCAACAAACCAACAAACCAACAAACCAACAAACCAACAAACCAACAAACCAACAAACCAACAATCCAAGTAACCAACAAACCAACAAACGAACAAACCAACAAGCCAACAAACCAAGAAACGAACAAAGCAACAAGCCAACCAACCAACAAACCAACAAACCAAAAAGCCAACAAACCAACAAACAAACACACCAACAAACTAACAAACCGACACACCAACAAGGCAACAAACCAACAAACCAAAAAACCAACAAACCAACAAACCAACAAACCAACAAACCAACAAACCAACAAACCAACAAACCAAAAACCCAACAAACCAATAAGCCAACAAACCAACATAACAACAAGCCAACAATCCAACAAAACAACAAAACAACAAACGAACAAATAAACAAACCAACAAACCAACAAACCAACAAACCAACAAACCAACAAACCAACAAACGAACAAACCAACGAACCAATAACCCAACAAACCAACAAACCAAAAACCAACAAGCTAACTAACCAACAAACCAACAAACCAACAAACCAACAAACCAACAAACCAACAAACCAACAAACCAACAAACGAACAAACCAACAAACCAACAAGCCAACAAACCAACAAACCAAAAAACCAACAAGCTAACTAACCAACAAATCAATAAACCAACAAACCAACAAACCAACAAACCAACAAACCAACAAGCCAACAAGCCAACAAACCAACAAGCCAACAAGCCAACAAACCAACAAGCCAACAAACGAACAAACCAACAAACCAACAAACCAACAAACCAACAAACCAACAAGCCAACAAACCAACAAACCAACAAGCCAACAAACCAACAAACGAACAAACAAACAAACCAAAAAACCAGTAAGCCAACAAACCAACAAGCCAACAAACGAACAAACCAACAAACAAACAAACCAACAAACCAACAAACCAACAAAATAACAAACCAACAAACCAACAAACCAAGAAACCAACAAACCACCAAACCAACAAGCCAACAAACCAACAAACAAGCAAACAAACAAACCACCAAACCAACAAACCAACAAACAAACAAGCCAACAAACAAACAAACCAACAAACCAACAAACCAACAAGCCAACAAGCCAATGAACCAACAAGCCAAAAAACCAATTAGCCAATAAACCAACAAACCTACAAACCAACAAACCAACACACCAAGAAACCAACAAATCAACAAACCAACAAGCCAACAAACCAACAAACCAATAAACCAACAAACGAACAAACAAACAAACCAACAAACCAACAAGCCAACCAGCCAACAAACCAACACACCAACAAACCAACAAACCAACAAACCATCAGACCAACAAACCAACAAACCAACAAACCAAAAAACCACCAAACCAACAAACCAACAAACCAACAAACCAATAAACCAATAAACCAACAAACTAATAAACCAACTAGCCTAGAAACCAACAAACCAACAAACCAACAAGCCAACAAACGAACAAACCGACAAACCAACAAGCCAACAAGCCAACAAACCAACAAACCAACAAACCAACAAACCAACAAACCAACAAACCAACAAACCAACAAGCCAACAAACCAACAAACCAACAAGCCAACAAGCCAACAAACCAACAAGCCAACGAACCAACAAACCAACAAACAACAAACCAACAAACCAACAAACGAACAAAACAACAAACCAACAAACGAACAAACCAACAAACCAACAAGCCAACAAACCAACAAACCAACAAGCCAACAAACCAACAAACCAACAAACCAACAAACCAACAAGCCAACAAACCAACAAACCAACAAACCAACAAACCAACAAACCAACAAACCAACAAGCCAACGAACCAACAAACCAACAAACCAACAAACCAACAAACCAACAAACCAACAAACCAACAAGCCAACAAACGAACAAACCAACAAACCAACAAGCAAACAAACCAACAAACGAACAAACAAACTAACTAACAAACCAGTAAGCCAACAAACCAACAAGCCAACAAACGAACAAACCCACAAACAAACAAACCAACAAACCAACAAACCAACAAACCAACAAAATAACAAACCAACAAACCAACAAACCAAGAAACCGACAAACCACCAAACCAACAAGCCAACAAACCAACAAACCAACAAACCAACAAACCAACAAACCAACAAACAAACAAGCCAACAAACGAACAAACCAACAAACGAACAAACCAACAAACCAACAAACCAACAAACCAACAAGCCAACAAGCCAATGAACAAACAAGCCAACAAACCAATAAACCAACAAGCCAACAAGCCAACAAACCAACACGCCACCAAACCAACAAACCAACAAACCAAAAAACCAAGAAAAACGAACAAACCAACAAACCAACAAACCAACAAACCAACAAACCAACAAACCAACAAACCAACAAACCAACAAACCAACAAACCAACAAACCAGCAAGCCAAAAAACCAATAAGCCAATAAAACAACAAACCTACAAACCAACAAACCAACACACCAACAAACCAACAAACCAACAAACCAACAAGCCAACAAACCAACAAACGAACAAACAAACAAACCAACAAACCAACAAGCCAACCAGCCAACAAACCAACACACCAACAAACCAACAAACCAACAAACCAACAGACCAACAAACCAACAAACCAAAAAACCACCAAACCAACAAACCAACAAACCAACAAACCAACAAACCAATAAACCAATAAACCAACAAACTAATAAACCAACTAGCCAACAAACCAACAAACCAACAAACCAACAAGCCAACAAACGAACAAATCAACAAACCAACAAACCAACAAACCAACAAACCAACAAACCAACAAACCAACAAACCAACAAACGGTGAAACCAACAAACCAACAAGCCAACAAACCAACAAACCAAAAAACCAACAAGCTAACTAACCAACAAATCAATAAACCAACAAACCAACAAACCAACAAACCAACAAACCAACAAGCCAACAAGCCAACAAACCAACAAGCCAACAAGCCAACAAACCAACAAGCCAACAAACGAACAAACCAACAAACCAACAAACCAACAAACCAACAAACCAACAAGCCAACAAAACAACAAACCAACAAGCCAACAAACCAACAAACGAACAAACAAACAAACCAACAAACCAGTAAGCCAACAAACCAACAAGCCAACAAACGAACAAACAAACAAACAAACAAATCAACAAACCAACAAAATAACAAACCAACAAACCAACAAACCAAGAAACCAACAAACCACCAAACCACCAAACCAACAAGCCAACAAACCAACAAACAAGCAAACCAACAAACCAACAAACCAACAAACCAACAAACAAACAAGCCAACAAACGAACAAACCAACAAACCAACAAACCAACAAGCCAACAAGCCAATGAACCAACAAGCCAACAAACCAATAAGCCAACAAGCCAGCAAGCCAACAAACCAACATGCCACCAAACCAACAAACCAACAAACCAAAAAACCAACAAAAACGAACAAACCAACAAACCATTAAACCAACAAACCAACAAACCAACAAACCAACAAACCTACAAGCCAAAAAATTAATTAGCCAATAAACCAACAAACCTACAAACCAACAAACCAACACACCAAGAAACCAACAAACCAACAAACCAACAAACCAACAAACCAACAAACGAACAAACAAACAAACCAACAAACCAACAAGCCAACCAGCCAACAAACCAACACACCAACAAACCAACAAACCATCAGACCAACAAACCAACAAACCAACAAACCAAAAAACCACCAAACCAACAAACCAACAAACCAACAAACCAAAAAACCAATAAACCAATAAACCAACAAACTAATAAACCAACTAGCCAAGAAACCAACAAACCAACAAGCCAACAAACGAACAAACCAACAAACCAACAAACCAACAAGCCAACAAACCAACAAACCAACAAACCAACAAGCCAACAAACCAACAAACCAACAAGCCAACAAGCCAACAAACCAACAAGCCAACAAACCAACAAACCAACAAACAACAAACCAACAAACCAACAAACCAACAAAACAACAAACCAACAAACGAACAAACCAACAAACCAACAAGCCAACAAACCAACAAACCAACAAGCCAACAAACCAACAAACCAACAAACCAACAAACCAACAAACCAGTAAGCCAACAAAAAAACAAGCCAACAAACGAACAAACCAACAAACAAACAAACCAACAAACCAACAAACCAACAAACCAACAAAATAACAAACCAACAAACCAACAAACCAAGACACCAGCAAACCACCAAACCAACAAGCCAACAAACCAACAAACCAACAAACCAACAAACCAACAAACCAACAAACAAACAAGCCAACAAACGAACAAACCAACAAACGAACAAACCAACAAACCAACAAACCAACAAGCCAACAAGCCAATGAACAAACAAGCCAACAAACCAATAAGCCAACAAGCCAACAAGCCAACAAACCAACACACCACCAAACCAACAAACCAACAAACCAAAAAACCAACAAAAACGAACAAACCAACAAACCAACAAACCAACAAACCAGCAAACCAACAAACCAACAAACCAGCAAGCGAAAAAACCAATAAGCCAATAAACCAACAAACCTACAAACTAACAAACCAACACACCAACAAACCAACAAACCAACAAACCAACAAGCCAACAAACCAACAAACGAACAAACAAACAAACCAACAAACCAACAAGCCAACCAGCCAACAAACCAACACACCAACAAACCAACAAACCAGCAAATCAACAGACCAACAAACCAACAAACCAACAAACCAAAAAACCACCAAACCAACAAACCAACAAACCAACAAACCAACAAACCAATAAACCAATAAACCAACAAACTAATAAACCAACTAGCCAACAAACCAACAAACCAACAAACCAACAAGGCAACAAGCGAACAAATCAACAAACCAACAAACCAACAAGCCAACAAACCAACAAACCAACAAACCAACAAACCAACAAACCAACAAGCCAACAAACAAACAAACCAACAAGCCAACAAGCCAACAAACCAACAAGCCAACGAACCAACAAACCAACAAACCAACAAACCAACAAACCAACAAACCAACAAACCAACAAACCAACAAACCAACAAACGAACAAACCAACAAACCAACAAACCAACAAGCCGAAAAACCAACAAGCTAACTAACCAACAAACCAACAAACCAACAAACCAACAAACCAACAAACCAACAAACCAACAAACCAACAAGCCAACAAACCAACAAGCCAACAAACCAACAAACCAACAAGCCAACAAACGAACAAACCAACAAACCAACAAACCAACAAACCAACAAGCCAACAAACCAACAAACCAACAAACCAACAAACCAACAAACCATCAGACCAACAAACCAACAAGCCAACAAACCAACAAACCAACAAACCAATAACCCAATAAACCAACAAACTAATAAACCAACTAGCCAAGAAACCAACAAACCAACAAACCAACAAGCCAACAAACGAACAAACAAACAAACCAACAAACCAACAAGCCAACAAACCAACAAACCAACAAATCAACAAACCAACAAACCAACAAGCCAACAAACCAACAAACCAACAAGCCAACAAACCAACAAACCAACAAACCAACAAACCAACAAACCATCAGACCAACAAACCTACAAACCAACAAACCAACAAACCAACAAACGAACAAACAAACAAACCAACAAACCAGTAAGCCAACAAACCAACAAGCCAACAAACGAACAAACAAACAAACAAACAAATCAACAAACCAACAAAATAACAAACCAACAAACCAACAAACCAACAAACCAAGAAACCAACAAACCACCAAACCACCAAACCAACAAGCCAACAAACCAACAAACAAGCAAACCAACAAACCAACAAACCAACAAACCAACAAACAAACAAGCCAACAAACGAACAAACCAACAAACCAACAAACCAACAAGCCAACAAGCCAATGAACCAACAAGCCAACAAACCAATAAGCCAACAAGCCAGCAAGCCAACAAACCAACATGCCACCAAACCAACAAACCAACAAACCAAAAAACCAACAAAAACGAACAAACCAACAAACCAACAAACCAACAAACCAACAAACCAACAAACCTACAAGCCAAAAAACCAATTAGCCAATAAACCAACAAACCTACAAACCAACAAACCAACACACCAAAAAACCAACAAACCAACAAACCAACAAACCAACAAACCAACAAACGAACAAACAAATAAACCAACAAACCAACAAGCCAACCAGCCAACAAACCAACACACCAACAAACCAACAAACCATCAGACCAACAAACCAACAAACCAACAAACCAAAAAACCACCAAACCAACAAACCAACAAACCAACAAACCAACAAACCAATAAACCAATAAACCAACAAACTAATAAACCAACTAGCCAAGAAACCAACAAACCCACAAACCAACAAGCCAACAAACGAACAAACCAACAAACCAACAAACCAACAAGCCAACAAACCAACAAACCAACAAACCAACAAACCAACAAACCAACAAGCCAACAAACCAACAAACCAACAAGCCAACAAGCCAACAAACCAACAAGCCAACGAACCAACAAACCAACAAACAATAAACCAACAAACCAACAAACCAACAAAACAACAAACCAACAAACGAACAAACCAACAAACCAACAAGCCAACAAACCAACAAACCAACAAGCCAACAAACCAACAAACCAACAAACCAACAAACCAACAAACCAACAAACCAGTAAGCCAACAAAAAAACAAGCCAACAAACGAACAAACCAACAAACAAACAAACCAACAAACCAACAAACCAACAAACCAACAAAATAACAAACCAACAAACCAACAAACCAAGACACCAGCAAACCACCAAACCAACAAGCCAACAAACCAACAAACCAACAAACCAACAAACCAACAAACCAACAAACAAACAAGCCAACAAACGAACAAACCAACAAACGAACAAACCAACAAACCAACAAACCAACAAGCCAACAAGCCAATGAACAAACAAGCCAACAAACCAATAAGCACACAAGCCAACAAGCCAACAAACCAACACACCACCAAACCAACAAACCAACAAACCAAAAAACCAACAAAAACGAACAAACCAACAAACCAACAAACCAACAAACCAACAAACCAACAAACCAACAAACCAGCAAGCGAAAAAACCAATAAGCCAATAAACCAACAAACCTACAAACTAACAAACCAACACACCAACAAACCAACAAACCAACAAACCAACAAGCCAACAAACCAACAAACGAACAAACAAACAAACCAACAAACCAACAAGCCAACCAGCCAACAAACCAACACACCAACAAACCAACAAACCAGCAAATCAACAGACCAACAAACCAACAAACCAACAAACCAAAAAACCACCAAACCAACAAACCAACAAACCAACAAACCAACAAACCAATAAACCAATAAACCAACAAACTAATAAACCAACTAGCCAACAAACCAACAAACCAACAAACCAACAAGGCAACAAGCGAACAAATCAACAAACCAACAAACCAACAAGCCAACAAACCAACAAACCAACAAACCAACAAACCAACAAACCAACAAACCAGCAAACCAACAAGCCAACAAACAAACAAACCAACAAGCCAACAAGCCAACAAACCAACAAGCCAACGAACCAACAAACCAACAAACCAACAAACCAACAAACCAACAAACCAACAAACCAACAAACCAACAAACCAACAAACCAACAAACGAATAAACCAACAAACCAACAAACCAACAAGCCGAAAAACCAACAAGCTAACTAACCAACAAACCAACAAACCAACAAACCAACAAACCAACAAACCAACAAACCAACAAACCAACAAGCCAACAAACCAACAAGCCAACAAACCAACAAACCAACAAGCCAACAAACGAACAAACCAACAAACCAACAAACCAACAAACCAACAAGCCAACAAACCAACAAACCAACAAACCAACAAACCAACAAACCATCAGACCGACAAACCAACAAGCCAACAAACCAACAAACCAACAAACCAATAAGCCAATAAACCAACAAACTAATAAACCAACTAGCCAAGAAACCAACAAACCAACAAACCAACAAGCCAACAAACGAACAAACAAACAAACCAACAAACCAACAAGCCAACAAACCAACAAACCAACAAATCAACAAACCAACAAACCAACAAGCCAACAAACCAACAAACCAACAAGCCAACAAACCAACAAACCAACAAACCAACAAACCAACAAACCATCAGACCAACAAACCTACAAACCAACAAACCAAAAAACCACCAAACCAACAAACCAACAAACCAACAAACCAATAAACCAACAAACTAATAAACCAACTAGCCCACGAACCAACAAACCAACAAACCAACAAGCCAACAAACCAACAAACCAACAAGCCAACAAGCCAACAAACCAACAAGCCACCGAACCAACAAACCAACAAACCAACAAACCAACAAGCCAACAAACCAACAAACCAACAAGCCAACAAGCCACAAACCAACAAGCCAACGAACCAACAAACCAACAAACCAACAAACCAACAAACCAACAAACCATCAGACCAACAAACCTACAAACCAACAAACCAAAAAACCACCAAACCAACAAACCAACAAACCAACAAACCAACAAGCCAACAAACCAACAAACCAACAAACGAACAAACAAACAAACCAACAAACTAGTATGCCAACAAACCAACAAGCCAACAAACGAACAAACCAACAAACAAACAAACCAACAAACCAACAAACCAACAAACCAACAAAATAACAAACCAACAAACCAACAAACCAACAAACCAACAAACCAACAAACCACCAAACCAACAAGCCAACGAACCAACAAACCAACAAACCAACAAACCAACAAACCAACAAACCAACAAACCAACAAACCAACAAACCAACAAACCAACGAACCAACAAGCCAACAAACGAACAAACTAACAAACCAACAAGCCAACAAACCAACAAACGAACAAATAAACAAACCAACAAACTAGTATGCCAACAAACCAACAAGCCAACAAACGAACAAACCAACAAACAAACAAACCAACAAACCAACAAACCAACAAAATAACAAACCAACAAACCAACAAACCAAGAAACCAACAAACCACCAAACCAACAATCCAACAAACTAACAAACCAACAAACCAACAAACCAACAAACCAACAAACAAACAAGCCAAAAAGCCAACAAACGAACAAACCAACAAACGAACAAACCAACAAACCAACAAACCAACAAGCCAACAAGCCAATGAACCAACAAGCCAATAAACAAATAAACCAACATGCCACCAAACAAACAAACCAACAAACCAAAAAACCAACAAAAACGAACAAACCAACAAACCAACAAACCAACAAACCAACAAACCAACAAACCAACAAACCAACAAACCAACAAACCAACAAACCAACAAACCAACAAACCAACAAACCAACAAACCAACAAGCCAAAAAACCAATAAGCCAATAAACCAACAAACCTACAAACCAACAAACCAACACACCAACAAACCAACAAACGAACAAACCAAAAATCCACCAAACCAACAAACCAACAAACCAACAAACCAACAAACCAATAAACCAATAAACCAACAAACTAATAAACCAACTAGCCAACAAACCAACAAACCAACAAACCAACAAGCCAACAAACGAACAAATCAACAAACCAACAAACCAACAAGCCAACAAACCAACAAACCAACAAACCAACAAACCAACAAACCAACAAACCAACAAACCAACAAGCCAACAAACCAACAAACCAACAAGCCAACAAGCCTACAAACCAATAAGCCAACGAACCAACAAACCAACAAACCAACAAACCAACAAACCAACAAACCAACAAACCAACAAACTAACAAACCAACAAACCAACAAACGAACAAACCAACAAACCAACAAGCCAACAAACCAACAAACCAAAAAACCAACAAGCTAACTAACCAACAAACCAACAAACCAACAAACCAACAAACCAACAAACCAACAAACCAACAAACCAACAAACCAACAAACCAACAAGCCATCAAGCCAACAAACCAACAAGCCAACAAGCGAACAAACCAACAAACTAACAAACCAACAAACCAACAAGCCAACAAACCAACAAACCAACAAACGAACAAACAAATAAACCAGTAAGCCAACAAACCAATAAGCCAACAAACGAACAAACCAACAAACAAACAAACCAACAAACCAACAAACCAACAAACCAACAAACCAACAAACCAACAAACCAACAAACAAACAAGCCAACAACCTAACAAACCAACAAACGAACAAATCAACAAACCAACAAACCAACAAACCAACAAGCCAACAAGCCAATGAACCAACAAGCCAACAAACCAATAAGCCAACAAGCCAACAAGCCAACAAACCAACATGCCACCAAACCAACAAACCAACAAACCAACAAACCAACAAACCAACAAACCAACAAACCAACAAACAAACAAGCCAACATACCAACAAGCCAACAAGCTAACAAACCAACAAGCTAACAAACCAACAAGCCAACAAACCAACAAGCCAACAAATCAACAAACCAACAAACCAACAAACCAACAAACCAACAAACCAAAAAACCAACAAGCCAGCAAACCAACAAACCAACAAGCCAGCAAACCAACAAACCAATAAACCAACAAACCAACAAACCACCAAACCAACAAACCAACAAACCAACAAGCCAACAAACCAACAAACCAAAAAACCAACAAACCAACAAGCCAGCAAACCAACAAACCAACAAACCAACAAACCAACACACCAACAAGTCAACAAACCAACAAACCAACAAGCCAACAAACCAACAAACCAACAAACCAACAAACCAACAAGCCAACAAGCCAACAAGCCAACAAACCAACAAACCAACAAACGAACAAACAAACAAACCATCAAAATAGTATGCCAACAAACCAACAAGCCAACAAACGAACAAACCAACAAACAAACAAACCAACAAACCAACAAACCAACAAACCAACAAGCCAATAAACCAACAAGCCAACAAACCAATAAGCCAACAAGCCAACAAGCCAACAAACCAACATGCCACCAAACCAACAAACCAACAAACCAAAAAACCAACAAAAACGAACAAACCAACAAACCAACAAACAAACAAACCAACAAACCAACAAGCCAACAAACCTACAAGCCAAAAAACCAATTAGCCAATAAACTAACAAACCTACAAACCAACAAACCAACACACCAAGAAACCAACAAACCAACAAACCAACAAGCCAACAAACCAACAAACCAACAAACGAACAAACAAACAAACCAACAAACCAACAAGCCAACCAGCCAACAAACCAACACACCAACAAACCAACAAACCATCAGACCAACAAACCAACAAACCAACAAACCAAAAAACCACCAAACCAACAAACCAACAAACCAACAAACCAACAAACCAATTAACCAATAAACCAACAAACTAATAAACCAACTATCCAAGAAACCAACAAACCAACAAACCAACAAGCCAACAAACGAACAAACAAACAAACCAACAAACCAACAAGCCAACAAACCAACAAACCAACAAATCAACAAACCAACAAACCAACAAGCCAACAAACCAGCAAACCAACAAGCCAACAAGCCAACAAACCAACAAGCCAACGAACCAACAAACCAACAAACAAGAAACCAACAAACCAACAAACCAACAAAACAACAAACCAACAAACGAACAAACCAACAAACCAACAAGCCAACAAACCAACAAACCAACAAGCCAAAAAACCAACAAACCAACAAACCAACAAACCAACAAACCAACAAGCCAACAAACCAACAAACCAACAAACCAACAAACCAACGAGTCAACGATCCAACAAACCAACAAACCAACAAACCAACAAACCAACAAGCCGACAAACGAACAAACCAACAAACCAACAAGCCAACAAACCAACAAAAGAACAAACAAACAAACCAACAAACCAGTAAGCCAACAAACCAACAAGCCAACAAACGAACAAACCAACAAACAAACAAACCAACAAACCAACAAACCAACAAACCAACAAAATATCAAACCAAAAAACCAACAAACCAAGAAACCAACAAACCACCAAACCAACAAGCCAACAAACCAACAAACCAACAAACCAACAAACCAACAAACCAACAAACCAACAAACAAACAAGCCAACAAACGAACAAACCAACAAACGAACAAACCAACAAACCAACAAACCCACAAGCCAACAAGCCAATGAACAAACAAGCCAACAAACCAATAAGCCAACAAGCCAACAAGCCAACAAACCAACACGCCACCAAACCAACAAACAAACAAACCAAAAAACCAACAAAAACGAACAAACCAACAAACCAACAAACCAACAAACCAACAAACCAACAAACCAACAAACCAACAAACCAGCAAGCCAAAAAACCAATAAGCCAATAAACCAACAAACCTACAAACCAACAAACCAACACACCAACAAACCAACAAACCAACAAATCAACAAGCCAACAAACCAACAAACGAACAAACAAACAAACCAACAAATCAACAAGCCAACCATCCAACAAACCAACACACCAACAAACCAACAAACCAACAAACCAACAGACCAACAAACCAACAAACCAACAAACCAAAAAACCACCAAACCAACAAACCAACAAACCAACAAACCAACAAACCAACAAACCAATAAACCAATAAACCAATAAACCAACAAACTAATAAACCAACTAGCCAACAAATCAACAAACCAACAAACCAACAAGCCAACAAACGAACAAATCAACAAACCAACAAACCAACAAGCCAACAAACCAACAAACTAACAAACCAACAAACCAACAAACCAACAAGCCAACAAGCCAACAAACCAACAAGCCAACGAACCAACAAACCAACAAACCAACAAACCAACAAACCAACAAACCAACAAACCAACAAACCAACAAACCAACAAACGAACAAACCAACAAACCAACAAGCCAACAAACTAACAAACCAAAAAACCAACAAGCTAACTAACCAACAAACCAACAAACCAACAAACCAACAAACCAACAAACCAACAAACCAACAAACCAACAAACCAACAAACCAACAAACCAACAAGCCAACAAACCAACAAGCCAACAAGCCAACAAACCAACAAGCCAACAAACGAACAAACCAACAAACCAACAAACCAACAAACCAACAAGCCAACAAACCAACAAACCAACAAACCAACAAACCAAAAAACCAACAAACCATCAGACCAACAAACCAACAAACCAACAAACCAACAAACCAAAAAACCACCAAACCAACAAACCAACAAATCAACAAACCAATAAACCAACAAACTAATAAACCAACTAGCCAACGAACCAACAAACCAACAAACCAACAAGCCAACAAACCAACAAACCAACAAGCCAACAAGCCAACAAACCAACAAGCCACCGAACCAACAAACCAACAAACCAACAAACCCACAAGCCAACAAACCAACAAACCAACAAGCCAACAAGCCAACAAACCAACAAGCCAACGAACCAACAAACCAACAAAATAACAAACCAACAAACCAACAAACCAACAAAACAACAAACCAACAAACGAACAAACCAACAAACCAACAAGCCAACAAACCAACAAACCAACAAGCCAACAAACCAACAAACCAACAAACCAACAAACCAACAAGCCAACAAACCAAGAAACCAACAAACGAACAAACAAACAAACCAATAAACTAGTATGCCAACAAACCAACAAGCCAACAAACGAACAAACAAACAAACAAACAAACCAACAAACCAACAAACCAACAAAATAACAAACCAACAAACCAACAAACCAACAAACCAACAAACCACCAAAACAACAAGCCAACGAACCAACAAACCAACAAACCAACAAACCAACAAACTAACAAACCAACAAACCAACGAACCAACAAGCCAACGAACAAACAAACAAACAAACCAACAAGCCAACAAACCAACAAACGAACAAACAAACAAACCAACAAACTAGTATGCCAACAAACCAACAAGCCAACAAACGAACAAACCAACAAACCAACAAACAAACAAACCAACAAACCAACAAACCAACAAAATAACAAACCAACAAACCAACAAACCAAGAAACCAACAAACCACCAAACCAACAATCCAACAAACTAACAAACCAACAAACCAACAAACCAACAAACAAACAAGCCAACAAACGAACAAACCAACAAACGAGCAAACCAACAAACCAACAAACCAACAAGCCAACAAGCCAATGAACCAACAAGCCAACAAACCATTAAGCCAACAAGCCAACAAGCCAACAAACCAACATGCCACCAAACCAACAAACCAACAAACCAAAAAACCAACAAAAACGAACAAACCAACAAACCAACAAACCAACAAACCAACAAACCAACAAACCAACAAACCAACAAACCAACAAACCAACAAGCCAAAAAACCAATAAGCCAATAAACCAACAAACCTACAAACCAACAAACCAACACACCAACAAACCAACAAACCAACAAACCAACAAGCCAACAAACCAACAAACGAACAAACAAACAAACCAACAAACCAACAAACCAACAAGCCAACCAGCCAACAAACCAACACACCAACAAACCAACAAACCAACAAACTAACAGACCAACAAACCAACAAACCAACAACCCAAAAAACCACCAAACCAACAAACCAACAAACCAACAAACCAACAAACCAATAAACCAATAAACCAACAAATTAATAAACCAACTAGCCAGCAAACCAACAAACCAACAAACCAACAAGCAAACAAACGAACAAATCAACAAACCAACAAACCAACAAGCCAACAAACCAACAAACCAACAAACCAACAAACCAACAAACCAACAAACCAACAAACCAACAAACCAACAAGCCAACAAACCAACAAACCAACAAGCCAACAAGCCAACAAACCAACAAGCCAACGAACCAACAAACCAACAAACCAACAAACCAACAAACCAACAAACCAACAAACCAACAAACCAACAAACCAACAAACCAACAAACCAACAAACCAACAAACGAACAAACCAACAAACCAACAAGCCAACAAACCAACAAACCAAAAAACCAACAAGCTAACTAACCAACAAACCAACAAACCAACAAACCAACAAACCAACAAACCAACAAACCAACAAACCAACAAACCAACAAACCAACAAGCCAACAAGCCAAAAAACCAACAAGCCAACAAGCCAACAAACCAACAAGCCAACAAACGAACAAACCAACAAACCAACAAACCAACAAACCAACAAGCCAACAAACCAACAAACCAACAAACGAACAAACAAATAAACCAGTAAGCCAACAAACCAATAAGCCAACAAACGAACAAACCAACAAACAAACAAACCAACAAACCAACAAAATAACAAACCAACAAACCAACAAACCAAGAAACCAAAAAACCACCAAACCAACAAGCCAACAAACCAACAAACCAACAAACCAACAAACCAACAAACCAACAAACCAACAAACAAACAAGCCAACAACCTAACAAACCAACAAACCAACAAACCAACAAACCAACAAACCAACAAGCCAACAAGCCAATGAACCAACAAACCAACAAACCAATAAGCCAACAAGCCAACAAGCCAACAAACCAACATGCCACCAAACCAACAAACCAACAAACCAACAAACCAACAAACCAACAAACCAACAAACCAACAAGCCAACATACCAACAAACCAACAAACCAACAAGCCAACAAGCCAACAAACCAACAAGCCAACAAACCAACAAGCCAACAAATCAACCAAACCAACAAACCAACAAACTAACAAAACAACAAACCAAAAAACCAACAAGCCAGCAAACCAACAAACCAACAAGCCAGCAAACCAAAAAACCAACAAACCAACAAACCAACAAACCAACAAACCAACAAACCAACAAACCAACAAGCCAACAAACCAACAAACCAACAAACCAAAAAACCAACAAACCAACAAGCCAGCAAACCAACAAACCAACAAACCAACAAACTAACACACCAACAAACCAACAAACCAACAAGCCAACAAACGAACAAACCAACAAACCAACAAGCTAACAAACGAACAAACCAACAAACAAACAAACCAACAAACCAACAAACCAACAAAATAACAAACCAACAAACCAACAAACCAACAAACCACCAAACCAACAAGCCAACGAACCAACAAACCAACAAACCAACAAACCAACAAACCAACAAACCAACAAACCAACAAACCAACAAGCCAACAAACCAACAAACGAACAAACAAACAAACCAACAAACTAGTATGCCAACAAACGAACAAACCAACAAACAAACAAACCAACAAACCAACAAACCAACAAAATAACAAACCAACAAACCAACAAAACAACAAACCACCAAACCAACAAGCCAACGAACCAACAAACCAACAAACCAACAAACCAACAAACTAACAAACCAACAAACCAACAAACCAACAAGCCAACAAACGAACAAACCAACAAACCAACAAGCTAACAAACGAACAAACCAACAAACAAACAAACCAACAAACCAACAAACCAACAAAATAACAAACCAACAAACCAACAAACCAACAAACCACCAAACCAACAAGCCAACGAACCAACAAACCAACAAACCAACAAACCAACAAACCAACAAACCAACAAACCAACAAACCAACAAGCCAACAAACGAACAAACCAACAAACAACCAAACCAACAAACCAACAAACCAACAAAATAACAAACCAACCAACCAACAAACCAAGAAACCAACAAACCACCAAACCAACAATCCAACAAACCAACAAACCAACAAACCAACAAACCAACAAACCAACAAACAAACAAGCCAACAAACGAACAAACGAACAAACGAACAAACCAACAAACCAACAAACCAACAAGCCAACAAGCCAATGAACCAACAAGCCAACAAACCAATAAGCCAACAAGCCAACAAGCCAACAAACCAACATTCCACCAAACCAACAAACCAACAAACCAAAAAACCAACAAAAACGAACAAACCAACAAACCAATAAACCAACAAACGAACAAACCAACAAACTAACAAGCCAACAAACCAACAAACCAAAAAACCAACAAGCTAACTAACCAACAAACCAACAAACCAACAAACCAACAAACCAACAAACCAACAAACCAACAAACCGACAAGCCAACAAGCCAACAAACCAACAAGCCAACAAGCCAACAAACCAACAAGCCAACAAACGAACAAACCAACAAACCAACAAACCAACAAACTAACAAGCCAACAAACCAACAAACCAACAAACGAACAAACAAACAAACCAGTAAGCCAACAAACCAATAAGCCAACAAACGAACAAACCAACAAACAAACAAACCAACAAACGAACAAAATAACAAACCAAGAAACCAAAAAACCCCCAAACCAACAAGCCAACAAACCAACAAACCAACAAACCAACAAACCAACAAACCAACAAATAAACAAGCCAACAAACTAACAAACCAACAAACGAACAAACCAACAAACCAACAAACCAACAAACCAACAAGCCAATGAACCAACAAGCCAACAAACCAATAAGCCAACAAGCCAACAAGCCAACAAACCAACATGCCACCAAACCAACAAACCAACAAACCAACAAACCAACAAACCAACAAACCAACAAACCAACAAACCAACAAGCCAACATACCAACAAACCAACAAACCAACAAGCCAACAAGCCAACAAACCAACAAACCAACAAACCAACAAGCCAACAAACCAACAAACGAACAAATAAACAAACCAACAAACCAACAAGCCAACCAGCCAACAAACCAACACACCAACAAACCAACAAACCAACAAACCAACAGACCAACAAACCAACAAACCAACAAACCAAAAAACCACCAAACCAACAAAACAACAAACCAACAAACCAACAAACCAATAAACCAATAAACCAATAAACTAACAAACTAATAAACCAACTAGCCAACAAACCAACAAACCAACAAACAAACAAGCCAACAAACGAACAAATCAACAAACCAACAAACCAACAAGCCAACAAGCCAACAAACCAACAAGCCAACGAACCAACAAACCAACAAACCAACAAACCAACAAACCAACAAACCAACAAACCAACAAACCAACAAACCAACAAACCAACAAACGAACAAACCAACAAACCAACAATCCAACAAACCAACAAACCAAAAAACCAACAGGCTAACTAACCAACAAACCAACAAACCAACAAACCAACAAACCAACAAACCAACAAACCAACAAGCCAACAAGCCAACAAACCAACACGCCAACAAGCCGACAAACCAACAAGCCAACAAACCAACAAACCAACAAACCAACAAACCAACAAACCAACAAACCAACAAACCAACAAACCAACAAACGAACAAACCAACAAACCAACAAGCCAACAAACCAACAAACCAAAAAACCAACAAGCCAACTAACCAACAAACCAACAAACCAACAAACCAACAAACCAACAAACCAACAAACCAACAAACCAACAAACCAACAAACCAACAAGCCAACAAGCCAACAAACCAACAAGCCAACAAGCCAACAAACCAACAAACCAACAAACGAACAAACCAACAAACCGACAAACCAACAAACCAACAAGCCAACAAACCAACAAACCATCAAACGAACAAACAAATAAACCAGTAAGCCAACAAACCAATAAGCCAACAAACGAACAAACCAACAAACAAACAAACCAAGAAACCAAAAAACCACCAAACCAACAAGCCAACAAACCAACAAACCAACAAACCAACAAACCAACAAACTAACAAACCAACAAACAAACAAGCCAACAAACTAACAAACCAACAAACGAACAAACCAACAAACCAACAAACCAACAAGCCAACAAGCCAATGAACCAACAAGCCAACAAACCAATAAGCCAACAAGCCAACAAGCCAACAAACCAACATGCCACCAAACCAACAAACCAACAAACCAACAAACCAACAAACCAACAAACCAACAAACCAACAAACCAACAAGCCAACATACCAACAAACCAACAAACCAACAAGCCAACAAGCCAACAAACCAACAAACCAACAAACCAACAAGCCAACAAATCAACAAACCAACAAACCAACAAACTAACAAACCAACAAACAAAAAAACCAACAAGCCAGCAAACCAACAAACCAACAAGCCAGCAAACCAAAAAACCAACAAACCAACAAACCAACAAACCAACAAACCAACAAAACAACAAACCAACAAGCCAACAAACCAACAAACCAAAAAACCAACAAACCAACAAGCCAGCAAACCAACAAACCAACAAATCAACAAACCAACACACCAACAAACCAACAAACCAACAAACCAACAAGCCAACAAACCAACAAACCAACAAACCAACAAACCAACAAGCCAACAAACCAACAAACCAACAAACGAACAAACAAACAAACCAACAAACTAGTATGCCAACAAACCAACAAGCCAACAAACGAACAAACCGACAAACAAACAAACCAACAAACCAACAAACCAACAAAATAACAAACCAACGAACCAACAAACCAACAAACCACCAAACCAACAAGCCAACGAACCAACGAACCAACAAACCAACAAACCAACAAACCAACAAACCAACAAACCAACAAACCAACAAACCAACAAACCAACAAGCCAACAAACGAACAAACCAACAAACCAACAAGCCAACAAACCAACAAACGAACAAACAAACAAACCAACAAACTAGTATGCCAACAAACCAACAAGCCAACAAACGAACAAACCAACAAACAACCAAACCAACAAACCAACAAACCAACAAAATAACAAACCAACAAACCAACAAACCAACAAACCAACAAACCACCAAACTGACAATCCAACAAACCAACAAACCAACAAACCAACAAACCAACAAACCAACAAACCAACAAACAAACAAGCCAACAAACGAACAAACCAACAAACGAACAAACCAACAAACCAACAAACCAACAAGCCAATGAACCAACAAGCCAACAAACCAATAAGCCAACAAGCCAACAAGCCAACAAACCAACATGCCACCAAACCAACAAACCAACAAACCTAAAAACCAACAAAAATGAACAAACCAACAAACCGACAAACCAACAAACGAACAAACCAACAAACCAACAAACAAACAAGCCAACAAACGAACAAACCAACAAACGAACAAACCAACAAACCAACAAACCAACAAGCCAACAAGCCAATGAACCAACAAGCCAACAAACCAATAAGCCAACAAGCCAACAAGCCAACAAACTAACATGCCACCAAACCAACAAACCAACAAACCAAAAAACCAACAAAAACGAACAAACCAACAAACCAACAAACCAACAAACGAACAAACCAACAAACCAACAAGCCAACAAACCAACAAACCAAAAAACCAACAAGCTAACTAACCAACAAACCAACAAACCAACAAACCAACAAACCAACAAACCAACAAACCAACAAACCAACAAGTCAACAAGCCAACAAACCAACAAGCCAACAAGCCAACAAACCAACAAGCCAACAAACGAACAAACCAACAAACCAACAAACCAACAAACCAACAAGCCAACATACCAACAAACCAACAAACGAACAAACAAACAAACCAGTAAGCCAACAAACCAATAAGCCAACAAACGAACAAACCAACAAACAAACAAACCAACAAACCAACAAAATAACAAACCAACAAACCAACAAACCAAGAAACCAAAAAACCCCCAAACCAACAAGCCAACAAACCAACAAACCAACAAACCAACAAACCAACAAACCAACAAACCAACAAACCAACAAACCAACAAACCAACAAACCAACAAACAAACAAGCCAACAAACCAACAAACCAACAAACCAACAAACCAACAAACCAACAAACCAACAAACCAACAAACCAACAAGCCAACAAGCCAACAAACCAACAAGCCAACAAGCCAACAAACCAACAAACCAACAAACGAACAAACCAACAAACCGACAAACCAACAAACCAACAAGCCAACAAACCAACAAACCATCAAACGAACAAACAAATAAACCAGTAAGCCAACAAACCAATAAGCCAACAAACGAACAAACCAACAAACAAACAAACCAAGAAACCAAAAAACGACCAAACCAACAAGCCAACAAACCAACAAACCAACAAACCAACAAACCAACAAACTAACAAACCAACAAACAAACAAGCCAACAAACTAACAAACCAACAAACGAACAAACCAACAAACCAACAAACCAACAAGCCAACAAGCCAATGAACCAACAAGCCAACAAACCAATAAGCCAACAAGCCAACAAGCCAACAAACCAACATGCCACCAAACCAACAAACCAACAAACCAACAAACCAACAAACCAACAAACCAACAAACCAACAAGCCAACATACCAACAAACCAACAAACCAACAAGCCAACAAGCCAACAAACCAACAAGCCAACAAACCAACAAGCCAACAAATCAACAAACCAACAAACCAACAAACTAACAAACCAACAAACAAAAAAACCAACAAGCCAGCAAACCAACAAACCAACAAGCCAGCAAACCAAAAAACCAACAAACCAACAAACCAACAAACCAACAAACCAACAAAACAACAAACCAACAAGCCAACAAACCAACAAACCAAAAAACCAACAAACCAACAAGCCAGCAAACCAACAAACCAACAAATCAACAAACCAACACACCAACAAACCAACAAACCACCAAACCAACAAGCCAACAAACCAACAAACCAACAAACCAACAAACCAACAAGCCAACAAACCAACAAACCAACAAACGAACAAACAAACAAACCAACAAACTAGTATGCCAACAAACCAACAAGCCAACAAACGAACAAACCGACAAACAAACAAACCAACAAACCAACAAACCAACAAAATAACAAACCAACGAACCAACAAACCAACAAACCACCAAACCAACAAGCCAACGAACCAACAAACCAACAAACCAACAAACCAACAAACCAACAAACCAACAAACCAACAAACCAACAAACCAACAAGCCAACAAACGAACAAACCAACAAACCAACAAGCCAACAAACCAACAAACGAACAAACAAACAAACCAACAAACTAGTATGCCAACAAACCAACAAGCCAACAAACGAACAAACCAACAAACAACCAAACCAACAAACCAACAAACCAACAAAATAACAAACCAACAAACCAACAAACCAAGAAACCAACAAACCACCAAACTGACAATCCAACAAACCAACAAACCAACAAACCAACAAACCAACAAACCAACAAACCAACAAACAAACAAGCCAACAAACGAACAAACCAACAAACGAACAAACCAACAAACCAACAAACCAACAAGCCAATGAACCAACAAGCCAACAAACCAATAAGCCAACAAGCCAACAAGCCAACAAACCAACATGCCACCAAACCAACAAACCAACAAACCTAAAAACCAACAAAAATGAACAAACCAACAAACCGACAAACCAACAAACGAACAAACCAACAAACCAACAAACAAACAAGCCAACAAACGAACAAACCAACAAACGAACAAACCAACAAACCAACAAACCAACAAGCCAACAAGCCAATGAACCAACAAGCCAACAAACCAATAAGCCAACAAGCCAACAAGCCAACAAACTAACATGCCACCAAACCAACAAACCAACAAACCAAAAAACCAACAAAAACGAACAAACCAACAAACCAACAAACCAACAAACGAACAAACCAACAAACCAACAAGCCAACAAACCAACAAACCAAAAAACCAACAAGCTAACTAACCAACAAACCAACAAACCAACAAACCAACAAACCAACAAACCAACAAACCAACAAACCAACAAGTCAACAAGCCAACAAACCAACAAGCCAACAAGCCAACAAACCAACAAGCCAACAAACGAACAAACCAACAAACCAACAAACCAACAAACCATCAAGCCAACATACCAACAAACCAACAAACGAACAAACAAACAAACCAGTAAGCCAACAAACCAATAAGCCAACAAACGAACAAACCAACAAACAAACAAACCAACAAACCAACAAAATAACAAACCAACAAACCAACAAACCAAGAAACCAAAAAACCCCCAAACCAACAAGCCAACAAACCAACAAACCAACAAACCAACAAACCAACAAACCAACAAACCAACAAACAAACAAGCCAACAAACTAACAAACCAACAAACGAACAAACCAACAAACCAACAAACCAACAAACCAACAAGCCAATGAACCAACAAGCCAACAAATCAATAAGCCAACAAGCCAACAAGCCAACAAACCAACATGCCACCAAACCAACAAACCAACAAATCAACAAACCAACAAACCAACAAACCAACAAACCAACAAGCCAACATACCAACAAACCAACAAACCAACAAGCCAACAAGCCAATAAACCAACAAACAAACAAACCAACAAGCCAACAAACCAACAAACGAACAAATAAACAAACCAACAAACCAACAAGCCAACCAGCCAACAAACCAATACACCAACAAACCAACAAACCAACAAACCAACAGACCAACAAACCAACAAACCAACAAACCAAAAAACCACCAAACCAACAAACCAACAAACCAACAAACCAACAAACCAACAAACCAATAAACCAATAAACTAACAAACTAATAAACCAACTAGCCAACAAACCAACAAACCAACAAACAAACAAGCCAACAAACGAACAAATCAACAAACCAACAAACCAACAAGCCAACAAACCAACAAACCAACAAACCAACAAACCAACATACCAACAAACCAACAAACCAACAAATAAACAAGCCAACAAACGAACAAACCAACAAACGAACAAACCAACAAACCAACAAACCAACAAACCAACAAGCCAATGAACCAACAAGCCAACAAACCAATAAGCCAACAAGCCAACAAGCCAACAAACCAACATGCCACCAAACCAACAAACCAACAAACCAACAAACCAACAAACCAACAAACCAACAAACCAACAAACCAACAAGCCAACATACCAACAAACCAACAAACCAACAAGCCAACAAGCCAACAAACCAACAAACCAACAAACCAACAAGCCAACAAACCAACAAACGAACAAATAAACAAACCAACAAACCAACAAACCAACCAGCCAACAAACCAACACACCAACAAACCAACAAACCAACAAACCAACAGACCAACAAACCAACAAACCAACAAACCAAAAAACCACCAAACCAACAAACCAACAAACCAACAAACCAACAAACCAATAAGCCAATAAACTAACAAACTAATAAACCAACTAGCCAACAAACCAACAAACCAACAAACAAACAAGCCAACAAACGAACAAATCAACAAACCGACAAACCAACAAACCAACAAGCCAACAAACCAACAAACCATCAAACGAACAAACAAATAAACCAGTAAGCCAACAAACCAATAAGCCAACAAACGAACAAACCAACAAACAAACAAACCAACAAACCAACCAAATAACAAACCAACAAACCAACAAACCAAGAAACCAAAAAACCACCAAACCAACAAGCCAACAAACCAAGAAACCAACAAACCAACAAACCAACAAACCAACAAACCAACAAACAAACAAGCCAACAAACTAACAAACCAACAAACGAACAAACCAACAAACCAACAAACCAACAAGCTAACAAGCCAATGAACCAACAAGCCAACAAACCAATAAGCCAACAAGCCAACAAGCCAACAAACCAACATGCCACCAAACCAACAAACCAACAAACCAACAAACCAACAAACCAACAAACCAACAAACCAACAAACCAACAAGCCAACATACCAACAAACCAACAAACCAACAAGCCAACAAGCCAACAAACCAACAAGCCAACAAACCAACAAGCCAACAAATCAACAAACCAACAAACCAACAAACTAACAAACCAACAAACAAAAAAACCAACAAGCCAGCAAACCAACAAACCAACAAGCCAGCAAACCAAAAAACCAACAAACCAACAAACCAACAAACCAACAAACCAACAAAACAACAAACCAACAAACCAACAAACCAACAAACCAAAAAACCAACAAACCAACAAGCCAGCAAACCAAGAAACCAACAAATCAACAAACCAACACACCAACAAACCAACAAACCAACAAACCAACAAGCCAACAAACCAACAAACCAACAAACCAACAAACCAACAAGCCAACAAACCAACAAACCAACAAACGAACAAACAAACAAACCAAAAAACTAGTATGCCAACAAACCAACAAGCCAACAAACGAACAAACCAACAAACAAACAAACCAACAAACCAACAAACCAACAAAATAACAAACCAACAAACCAACAAACCAACAAACCACCAAACCAACAAGCCAACGAACCAACAAACCAACAAACCAACAAACCAACAAACCAACAAACCAACAAACCAACAAACCAACAAGCCAACAAACGAACAAACCAACAAACCAACAAGCCAACAAACCAACAAACGAACAAACAAACAAACCAACAAACTAGTATGCCAACAAACCAACAAGCCAACAAACGAACAAACCAACAAACAACCAAACCAACAAACCAACAAACCAACAAAATAACAAACCAACAAACCAACAAATCAAGAAACCAACAAACCACCAAACCAACAATCCAACAAACCAACAAACCAACAAACCAACAAACCAACAAACAAACAAGCCAACAAACGAACAAACCAACAAACGAACAAACCAACAAACCAACAAACCAACAAGCCAACAAGCCAATGAACCAACAAGCCAACAAACCAATAAGCCAACAAGCCAACAAGCCAACAAACCAACATGCCACCAAACCAACAAACCAACAAACCAAAAAACCAACAAAAATGAACAAACCAACAAACCAACAAACCAACCAACGAACAAACCAACAAACCAACAAACAAACAAACCAACAAACAAACAAGCCAACAAACGAACAAACCAACAAACGAACAAACCAACAAACCAACAAACCAACAAGCCAACAAGCCAATGAACCAACAAGCCAACAAACCAATAAGCCAACAAGCCAACAAGCCAACAAACCAACATGCCACCAAACCAACAAACCAACAAACCAAAAAACCAACAAAAACGAACAAACCAACAAACCAACAAACCAACAAACGAACAAACCACCAAGCCAACAAGCCAACAAACCAACAAACCAAAAAACCAACAAGCTAACTAACCAACAAACCAACAAACCAACAAACCAACAAACCAACAAACCAACAAACCAACAAACCAACAAGCCAACAAGCCAACAAACCAACAAGCCAACAAGCCAACAAACCAACAAGCCAACAAACGAACAAACCAACAAACCAACAAACCAACAAACGAACAAACCAACAAACAAACAAACCAACAAACCAACAAAATAACAAACCAACAAACCACCAAACCAAGAAACCAAAAAACCCCCAAACCAACAAGCCAACAAACCAACAAACCAACAAACCAACAAACCAACAAACCAACAAACCAACAAACAAACAAGCCAACAAACTAACAAACCAACAAACGAACAAACCAACAAACCAACAAGCCAATGAACCAACAAGCCAACAAACCATTAAGCCAACAAGCCAACAAGCCAACAAACCAACATGCCACCAAACCAACAAACCAACAAACCAACAAACCAACAAACCAACAAACCAACAAACCAACAAACCAACAAGCCAACATACCAACAAACCAACAAACCAACAAGCCAACAAGCCAACAAACCAACAAACCAACAAACCAACAAGCCAACAAACCAACAAACGAACAAATAAACAAACCAACAAACCAACAAGCCAACCAGCCAACAAACCAGCACACCAACAAACCAACAAACCAACAAACCAACAGACCAACAAACCAACAAACCAACAAACCAAAAAACCACCAAACCAACAAACCAACAAACCAACAAACCAACAAGCCAATAAACCAATAAACTAACAAACTAATAAACCAACTAGCCAACAAACCAACAAACCAACAAACAAACAAGCCAACAAACGAACAAATCAACAAACCAACAAACCAACAAGCCAACAAACCAACAAACCAACAAACCAACAAACCAACAAACCAACAAACCAACAAGCCAACAAACCAACAAACCAACAAACCAACAAGCCAACAAGCCAACAAACCAACAAGCCAACGAACCAACAAACCAACAAACCAACAAACCAACAAACCAACAAACCAACAAACCAACAAACCAACAAACCAACAAACCAACAAACCAACAAACGAACAAACCAACAAACCAACAAGCCAACAAACCAAAAAACCAACAAGCTAACTAACCAACAAACCAACAAACCAACAAACCAACAAACCAACAAACCAGCAAGCCAACAAGCCAACAAACCAACACGCCAACAAGCCAACAAACCAACAAGCCAACAAACGAACAAACCAACAAACCAACAAACCAACAAACCAACAAACCAACAAGCCAACAAACCAACAAACCAACAAACGAACAAACAAACAAACCAGTAAGCCAACAAACCAATAAGCCAACAAACGAACAAACCAACAAACAAACAAACCAACAAACCAACAAAATAACAAACCAACAAACCAAGAAATCAACAAGCCAACAAGCCAACAAACCAACAAACGAACAAACCACCAAGCCAACAAGCCAACAAACCAACAAACCAAAAAACCAACAAGCTAACTAACCAACAAACCAACAAACCAACAAACCAACAAACCAACAAACCAACAAACCAACAAACCAACAAGCCAACAAGCCAACAAACCAACAAGCCAACAAGCCAACAAACCAACAAGCCAACAAACGAACAAACCAACAAACCAACAAACCAACAAACGAACAAACCAACAAACAAACAAACCAACAAACCAACAAAATAACAAACCAACAAACCACCAAACCAAGACACCAAAAAACCCCCAAACCAACAAGCCAACAAACCAACAAACCAACAAACCAACAAACCAACAAACCAACAAACCAACAAACAAACAAGCCAACAAACTAACAAACCAACAAACGAACAAACCAACAAACCAACAAGCCAATGAACCAACAAGCCAACAAACCATTAAGCCAACAAGCCAACAAGCCAACAAACCAACATGCCACCAAACCAACAAACCAACAAACCAACAAACCAACAAACCAACAAACCAACAAACCAACAAACCAACAAGCCAACATACCAACAAACCAACAAACCAACAAGCCAACAAGCCAACAAACCAACAAACCAACAAACCAACAAGCCAACAAACCAACAAACGAACAAATAAACAAACCAACAAACCAACAAGCCAACCAGCCAACAAACCAGCACACCAACAAACCAACAAACCAACAAACCAACAGACCAACAAACCAACAAACCAACAAACCAAAAAACCACCAAACCAACAAACCAACAAACCAACAAACCAACAAGCCAATAAACCAATAAACTAACAAACTAATAAACCAACTAGCCAACAAACCAACAAACCAACAAACAAACAAGCCAACAAACGAACAAATCAACAAACCAACAAACCAACAAGCCAACAAACCAACAAACCAACAAACCAACAAACCAACAAACCAACAAACCAACAAGCCAACAAACCAACAAACCAACAAACCAACAAGCCAACAAGCCAACAAACCAACAAGCCAACGAACCAACAAACCAACAAACCAACAAACCAACAAACCAACAAACCAACAAACCAACAAACCAACAAACCAACAAACCAACAAACCAACAAATGAACAAACCAACAAACCAACAAGCCAACAAACCAACAAACCAAAAAACCAACAAGCTAACTAACCAACAAACCAACAAACCAACAAACCAACAAACCAACAAACCAACAAACCAGCAAGCCAACAAGCCAACAAACCAACACGCCAACAAGCCAACAAACCAACAAGCCAACAAACGAACAAACCAACAAACCAACAAACCAACAAACCAACAAACCAACAAGCCAACAAACCAACAAACCAACAAACGACCAAACAAACAAACCAGTAAGCCAACAAACCAATAAGCCAACAAACGAACAAACCAACAAACAAACAAACCAACAAACCAACAAAATAACAAACCAACAAACCAAGAAACCAAAAAACCACCAAACTAACAAGCCAACAAGCCAACAAACCAACAAACCAACAAACCAACAAACCAACAAACAAACAAGCCAACAAATTAACAAACCAACAAACCAACAAACCAACAAACCAACAAGCCAACAAGCCAATGAACCAACAAGCCAACAAACCAATAAGCCAACAAGCAAACAAACCAACAAACCAACATGCCACCAAACCAACAAACCAACAAACCAACAAACCAACAAACCAACGAACCAACAAGCCAACATACCAACAAACCAACAAACCAACAAGCCAACAAGCCCACAAACCAACAAGCCAACAAACCCACAAGCCAACAAACCAACAAACCAACAAACCAACAAACCAACAAACCAACAAACCAACAAACCAAAAAACCAACAAGCCAGCAAACCAACAAACCAACAAGCCAGCAAACCAACAAACCAACAAACCAACAAACCAACAAACCAACAAACCAACAAACCAACAAACCAACAAACCAACAAGCCAACAAACCAACAAACCAAAAAACCAACAAGCTAACAAACCAACAAACCAACAAACGAACAAACCAACAAACCAACAAACCAAAAAGCCAACAAACCAACATACCAACAAGCCAACAATCCAACAAAACAAAAAACCAACAAACCAACAAACGAACAAACCAAATACTAACAAGCCAATAAGCCAACAAACCAACAAACCAACACACCAACAAACCAACAAACCAACAAACCATACAACCAACAAACCAACAAACGAACAAACCAACATACCAACAAACCAACAAACCAACAAAACAACAAACCAACAAAACAACAAACCAACAAAACCAACAAACCAACAAGCCAACAAACCAACAAACCAACAAACCAACAAGCCAACAAGCCAACAAATTAACAGACCTACAAACTAACAAACGAACAAGCCAACAAACCAACAAGCCGGCAAACCAACAAACCAACAAACCAACAAACCAACAAACCAACAAACCAACAAACTAACAAACCAACAAGCCAACAAACCAACAAACCAACAAACCAAAAAAACAAAAAACCAACAAGCCAACAAACCAACAAACCAACAAACCAACAAACCAACAAACCAACAAACCAACAAACCAACAAACCAACAAACCAACAAACCAACAAACCAACAAACCAACAAACCAACAAACCAACAAACCAACAAACCAACAAACCAACAAGCCAACAAAACCAACAAGCCAACAAACCAACAAACCAACAAGCCAACAAACCAACAAACCAAAAAACCAACAAGCTAACTAACCAACAAACCAACAAACCAACAAACCAACAAACCAACAAACCAACAAACCAACAAACCAACAAGCCAACAAACCAACACGCCAACAAGCCAACAAACCAACAAACCAACAAACCAAAAAACCAACAAGCTAACTAACCAACAAACCAACAAACCAACAAACCAACAAACCAACAAACCAACAAACCAACAAGCCAACAAGCCAACAAGCCAACAAACCAACAGACCTACAAACCAACAAACGAACAAACCAACAAACCAACAAGCCGGCAAACCAACAAACCAACAAACCAACAAACCAACAAACCAACAAACCAACAAACCAACAAAACAACAAACTAACAAACCAACAAGCCAACAAACCAACAAACCAACAAACCAAAAAAACAAAAAACCAACAAGCCAACAAACCAACAAACCAACAAACCAACAAACCAACAAACCAACAAACCAACAAACCAACAAACCAACAAACCAACAAACCAACAAAGAAACAAACCAACAAACCAATAAACGAACAAACCAACAAACCAACAAGCCAACAAACCAACAAACCAAAAAACCAACAAGCTAACTAACCAACAAACCAACAAACCAACAAACCAACAAACCAACAAACCAACAAACCAACAAGCCAACAAGCCAACAAACCAACACACCAACAAGGCAACAAACCAACAAGCCAACAAACGAACAAACCAACAAACCAACAAACCAACAAACCAACAAACCAACAAACCAACAAACCAACAAACCAACAAACAAACAAGCCAACAAATTAACAAACCAACAAACGAACAAACCAACAAACCAACAAACCAACAAGCCAACAAGCCAATGAACCAACAAGCCAACAAACCAATAAGCCAACAAGCAAACAAGCCAACAAACCAACATGCCACCAAACCAACAAACCAACAAACCAACAACCCAACAAACCAACGAACCAACAAGCCAACATACCAACAAACCAACAAACCAACAAGCGAACAAGCCAACAAACCAACAAGATAATAAACCAACAAGCCAACAAGCCAACAAACCAACAAACCAACAAACCAACAAACCAACAAACCAACAAACCAAAAAACCAACAAGCCAGCAAACCAACAAACCAACAAGCCAGCAAACCAACAAACCAACAAACCAACAAACCAACAAACCAACAAACCAACAAACCAACAAGCCAACAAACCAAAAAACCAACAAGCGAACAAACCAACAAACGAACAAACGAACAAACTAACAAACCAACAAACCAAAAAGCCAACAAACCAACATACCAACAAGCCAACAATCCAACAAAACAAAAAACCAACAAACCAACAAACGAACAAACCAAATACCAACAAGCCAATAAGCCAACAAACCAACAAACCAACACACCAACAAACCAACAAACCAACAAACCAACAAACCAACAAACCAACAAAACAACAAACCAACAAAACCAACAAACCAACAAGCCAACAAACCAACAAACCAACAAACCAACAAGCCAACAAGCCAACAAGCCAACAAACCAACAGACCTACAAACCAACAAACGAACACACCAACAAACCAACTAGCCGGCAAACCAACAAACCAACAAACCAACAAACCAACAAACCAACAAACCAACAAATTAACAAACCAACAAGCCAACAAACCAACAAACCAACAAACCAAAAAAACAAAAAACCAACAAGCCAACAAACCAACAAACCAACAAACCAACAAACTAACAAACCAACAAACCAACAAACCAACAAACCAACAAACCAACAAACCAACAAACCAACAAACCAACAAACCAACAAACCAACAAACCAACAAACCAACAAGCCAACAAAATCAACAAGCCAACAAACCAACAAACCAACAAGTCCACAAACCAACAAACCAACAAGCCAACAAGCCAACAAGCCAACAAACCAACAGACCTACAAACCAACAAACGAACAAACCAACAAACCAACAAGCCGGCAAACCAACAAACCAACAAACCAACAAACCAACAAACCAACAAACCAACAAACTAACAAACCAACAAGCCAACAAACCAACAAACCAACAAACCAAAAAAACAAAAAACCAACAAGCCAACAAACCAACAAACCAACAAACCAACAAACCAACAAACCAACAAACCAACAAACCAACAAACCAACAAACAAACAAACCAACAAACCAACAAACCAACAAACCAACAAGCCAACAAAACCAACAAGCCAACAAACCAACAAACCAACAAGCCAACAAACCAACAAACCAAAAAACCAACAAGCTAACTAACCAACAAACCAACAAACCAACAAACCAACAAACCAACAAACCAACAAACCAACAAACCAACAAGCCAACAAACCAACACGCCAACAAGCCAACAAACCAACAAACCAACAAACCAAAAAACCAACAAGCTAACTAAGCAACAAACCAAAAAACCAACAAACCAACAAACCAACAAACCAACAAACCAACAAACCAACAAGTAAACAAGCCAACAAGCCAACAAACCAACAGACCTACAAACCAACAAACGAACAAACCAACAAACCAACAAGCCGGCAAACCAACAAACCAACAAACCAACAAACCAACAAACCAACAAACCAACAAAACAACAAACTAACAAACCAACAAGCCAACAAACCAACAAACCAAAAAAACAAAAAACCAACAAGCCAACAAACCAACAAATCAACAAACCAACAAACCAACAAACCAACAAACCAACAAACCAACAAACCAACAAATCAACAAACCAACAAAGAAACAAACCCAAAAACCAATAAACGAACAAACCAACAAACCAACAAGCCAACAAACCAACAAACCAAAAAACCAACAAGCTAACTAACCAACAAACCAACAAACCAACAAACCAACAAACCAACAAACCAACAAACCAACAAGCGAACAAGCCAACAAACCAACACACCAACAAGGCAACAAACCAACAAGCCAACAAACGAACAAACCAACAAACCAACAAACCAACAAACCAACAAGCCAACAAACCAACAAACCAACAAACGAACAAACAAACAAACCAGTAAGCCAACAAACCAATAAGCCAACAAACGAACAAACCATCAAACAAACAAACCACCAAACCAACAAAATAACAAACCAACAAACCAACAAACCAAGAAACCAAAAAACCACCAAACCAACAAGCCAACAAGCCAACAAACCAACAAACCAATAAACCAACAAACCAACAAACAAACAAGCCAACAAATTAACAAACCAACAAACGAACAAACCAACAAACCAACAAACCAACAAGCCAACAAGCCAATGAACCAATAAGCCAACAAACCAATAAGCCAACAAGCAAACAAGCCAACAAACCAACATGCCACCAAACCAACAAACCAACAAACCAACAAACCAACAAACCAACAAACCAACAAACCAACAAACCAACGAAACAACAAGCCAACATACCAACAAACCAACAAACCAACAAACCAACAAACCAACAAACCAACAAACCAAAAAACCAACAAGCCAGCAAACCAACAAACCAACAAGCCAGCAAACCAACAAACCAACAAACCAACAAACCAACAAACCAACAAACCAACAAACCAACAAACCAACAAACCAACAAGCCAACAAACCAACAAACCAAAAAACCAACAAGCCAACAAACCAACAAACCAACAAACGAACAAACGAACAAACCAACAAACCAACAAACCAAAAAGCCAACAAACCAACACACCAACAAGCCAACAATCCAACAAAACAAAAAACCAACAAACCAACAAACGAACAAACCAAATACCAACAAGCCAATAAGCCAACAAACCAACAAACCAACACACCAACAAACCAACAAACCAACAAACCAAACAACCAACAAACCAACAAACGACCAAACCAACATACCAACAAACCAACAAACCAACAAACCAACAAACCAACAAACCAACAAAACAACAAACCAACAAAACCAACAAACCAACAAGCCAACAAACCAACAAACCAACAAACCAACAAGCCAACAAGCCAACAAGCCAACAAACCAACAGACCTACAAACCAACAAACGAACAAACCAACAAACCAACAAGCCGGCAAACCAACAAACCAACAAACCAACAAACCAACAAACCAACAAACCAACAAATTAACAAACCAACAAGCCAACAAACCAACAAACCAACAAACCAAAAAAACAAAAAACCAACAAGCCAACAAACCAACAAACCAACAAACCAACAAACCAACAAACCAACAAACCAACAAACCAACAAACCAACAAACCAACAAACCAACAAACCAACAAACCAACAAACCAACAAACCAACAAACCAACAAACCAACAAACCAACAAGCCAACAAAATCAACAAGCCAACAAACCAACAAACCAACAAGTCCACAAACCAACAAACCAACAAGCCAACAAGCCAACAAGCCAACAAACCAACAAACCAACAAACCAACAAACGAACAAACCAACAAGCCAACAAACCAAAAAACGAACAAAGCAACAAACCAACAAACCAACAAACCAACAAACTAACAAGCCAACAAGCCAACAAACAAACACACAAACAAACTAACAAACCAACAAACGAACAACCCAACAAGCCAACAAACCAAAAAACGAACAAAGCAACAAACCAACAAACCAACAAACCAACAAACCAACAAGCCAACAAGCCAACAAACAAACACACAAACAAACTAACAAACCAACAAATCAACAAGCCAACAAACCAACAAACCAACAAGCCAACAAACCAACAAACCAACAAACTAACAAACCAACAAACCAACAAACCAACAAACCAACAAACCAACAAACCAAAAAACCAACAAATCAACAAGCCAACAAACCAACAAACCAACAAGCCAACAATCCAATAAAACAACAAACCAACAAACCAACAACCGAACAAACCAACAAAGCAACAATCCAATAAGCCAACAAACCAACAAACCAACAAACCAACAAACCAACAAACCGACAAACCAACAAACCAAACAACCAACAAACGAACAAACCAACAAACGACAAACCAACAAACCAACAAGCCAATAAGCCAACAAATCAACAAACCAACAAACCAACAAACCAACAAACCAACAAACCAACAAACGAACAAACCAACAAACCAACAAAAGAACAAACCAACAAACCAACAAACCAACAAACCAAGTAACCAACAAACCAACAAACGAACAAACCAACAAGCCAACAAACCAAAAAACGAACAAACCAACAAGCCAACAAACAAACACACAAACAAACTAATTAACCAACAAACCAACAAGCCAACAAACCAACAAACAAACAAACCAACAAACCAACAAACCAACAAACCAAAAAACCAACAAACCAACAAGCCAACAAACCAACAAACCAACAAGCCAACAATCCAAAAAAACAACAAACCAACAAACCAACAAACGAACAAACCAACAAACCAACAAGCCAATAAGCCAACAAACCAACAAACCAAAAAAACCAACAAACCAACAAACCAACAAACCAACAAACCAAAAAACCAACAAGCCAACAAACCAACAAACCAACAAACCAACAAAGCAACAAACCAACAAACCAACAAACCAACAAACCAACAAACCAGCAAACCAACAAACCAAAAAGCCAACAAGCCAACAAACCAACAAACCAACAAACCAACAAACCAACAAACCAACAAACCAACAAACCAACAAACCAACAAACCAACAAACCAACAAACCAATAAACCAACAAACCAACAAACAAACAAACCAACAAACCAACAAACCAACAAACTACCAAACCAACAAACCAACAAACCAAAAAACCAACATACCAAAAAACCAACAAACCAACAAACCAACAAACCAACAAACCAACAAACGAACAAACGAACAAACCAACAAACGAACAAGCCAACAAACCAACAAGCCAACAAACCAACAAACCAACAAAATAACAAACCAACAAACCAACAAGCCAACAAGCCAACAAACCAACAAACCAACAAACCAACAAACAAACAAACCAACAAACCAACAAACGAACAAACCAACAAAACAACAAACAAACAAACAAACACACCAACAAACTAACAAACCAACAAACCAACAAACCAACAAACCAACAAACCAACAAACCAACAAACCAACAAACCAAACAACCAACAAGCCAACAAGCCAACAAACAAACACACCAACAAACTAACAAACCAACAAACCAACAAACCACCAAACCAACAAACCAACAAACCAACAAACCAACAAACCAACAAACCAACAAACCAACAAACCAACAAACCAACAAACCAACAAACCAAAAAACCAACAAACCAACAAGCCAACAAACCAACAAACCAACAAACCAACAAACCAACAAGCCAACAAACCAACAAACCAAACAACCAACAAACCAACAAACGAACAAACCAACATACCAACAAACCAACAAACCAACAAACCAACAAACCAACAAACCAACAAACCAACAAACCAACAAACCAACAAAACCAACAAACCAACAAGCCAACAAACCAACAAACCAACAAACCAACAAAGGAACAAACCAACAAGCCAAAAAATCAAAACACAAACAAAGCAACAAACCAACAAACCAACAAGCCAACAAGCCAACAAGCCAACAAACCAACAAACCAACAAACCAACAAACGAACAAACCAACAAGCCAACAAACCAAAAAACGAACAAAGCAACAAACCAACAAACCAACAAACCAACAAACTAACAAGCCAACAAGCCAACAAACAAACACACAAACAAACTAACAAACCAACAAACGAACAAACCAACAAGCCAACAAACCAAAAAACGAACAAAGCAACAAACCAACAAACCAACAAACCAACAAACCAACAAGCCAACAAGCCAACAAACAAACACACAAACAAACTAACAAACCAACAAATCAACAAGCCAACAAACCAACAAACCAACAAGCCAACAAACCAACAAACCAACAAACTAACAAACCAACAAACCAACAAACCAACAAACCAACAAACCAACAAACCAAAAAACCAACAAATCAACAAGCCAACAAACCAACAAACCAACAAGCCAACAATCCAATAAAACAACAAACCAACAAACCAACAACCGAACAAACCAACAAAGCAACAATCCAATAAGCCAACAAACCAACAAACCAACAAACCAACAAACCAACAAACCGACAAACCAACAAACCAAACAACCAACAAACGAACAAACCAACAAACGACAAACCAACAAACCAACAAGCCAATAAGCCAACAAATCAACAAACCAACAAACCAACAAACCAACAAACCAACAAACGAACAAACCAACAAACCAACAAACGAACAAACCAACAAACCAACAAACCAACAAACCAAGTAACCAACAAACCAATAAACGAACAAACCAACAAGCCAACAAACCAAAAAACGAACAAACCAACAAGCCAACAAACAAACACACAAACAAACTAATTAACCAACAAACCAACAAGCCAACAAACCAACAAACAAACAAACCAACAAACCAACAAACCAACAAACCAAAAAACCAACAAACCAACAAGCCAACAAACCAACAAACCAACAAGCCAACAATCCAAAAAAACAACAAACCAACAAACCAACAAACGAACAAACCAACAAACCAACAAGCCAATAAGCCAACAAACCAACAAACCAAAAAAACCAACAAACCAACAAACCAACAAACCAACAAACCAAAAAACCAACAAGCCAACAAACCAACAAACCAACAAATCAACAAACCAACAAACCAACAAACCAACAAACCAACAAACCAACAAACCAACAAACCAGCAAACCAACAAACCAAAAAGCCAACAAGCCAACAAACCAACAAACCAACAAACCAACAAACCAACAAACCAACAAACCAACAAACCAACAAACCAACAAACCAACAAACCAACAAACCAACAAACCAATAAACCAACAAACCAACAAACAAACAAACCAACAAACCAACAAACCAACAAACCAACAAACCAACAAACCAACAAACCAAAAAACCAACATACCAAAAAACCAACAAACCAACAAACCAACAAACCAACAAACGAACCAACGAACAAACCAACAAACGAACAAGCCAACAAACCAACAAGCCAACAAACCAACAAACCAACAAAATAACAAACCAACAAACCAACAAGCCAACAAGCCAACAAACCAACAAACCAACAAACCAACAAACGAACAAACCAACAAACCAACAAACGAACAAACCAACAAACCAACAAACAAACAAACAAACACACCAACAAACTAACAAACCAACAAACCAACAAACCAACAAACCAACAAACCAACAAACCAACAAACCAACAAACCAAACAACCAACAAGCCAACAAGCCAACAAACAAACACACCAACAAACTAACAAACCAACAAACCAACAAACCAACAAACCAACAAACCAACAAACCAACAAACCAACAAACCAACAAACCAACAAACCAACAAACCAACAAACCAAAAAACCAACAAACCAACAAGCCAACAAACCAACAAACCAACAAACCAACAAACCAACAAGCCAACAAACCAACAAACCAAACAACCAACAAACCAACAAACGAACAAACCAACATACCAACAAACCAACAAACCAACAAACCAACAAACCAACAAACCAACAAACCAACAAACCAACAAAACCAACAAACCAACAAGCCAACAAACCAACAAACCAACAAACCAACAAACGAACAAACCAACAAGCCAAAAAATCAAAACACAAACAAAGCAACAAACCAACAAACCAACAAACCAACAAACCAACAAACCAACAAGCCAACAAACAAATACACCAACAAACTAACAAACCAACAAACCAACAAACCAACAAACCAACAAACCAACAAACCAACAAACCAACAAACCACCAAACCACCAAACCAACAAACCAACAAACCAACAAACCAAAAAACCAACAAACCAACAAGCCAACAAACCAACAAACCAACAAACCAACAAACCAACAAACCAACAAACCAACAAACCAAACAACCAACAAACCAATAAACGAACAAACCAACATACCAACAAACCAACAAACCAACAAACCAACAAATCAACAAACCAACAAAACCAACAAACCAACAAGCCAACAAACCAACAAACCAATAAGCCAGCAAACCAGCAAACCAACAAACCAACAAACCTACAAACCAACAAACCAACAAACCAACAAACCAACAAGCCAACAAACCAACAAACCAACAAACCAAAAAACCAACAAGCCAACAAACCAACAAACCAACAAACCAATAAACCAACAAACCAACAAAGAAACAAACCAACAAGCCAACAAACCAACAAACCGACAAGCCAACAAAACCAACAAGCCAACACACCAACAAACCAACAAGTCAACAAACCAACAAACCAACAAGCCAACAAGCCAACAAACCAACAAACCAACAAACCAACAAACGAACAAACCAACAAACCAACAAACGAACAAATCAACAAACCAACAAACCAACAAACCAACAAACCAACAAACAAACAAACCAAGTAACCAACAAACCAACAAACGAACAAACCAACAAGCCAACAAACCAAAAAACGAACAAAGCAACAAACCAACAAACCAACAAACCAACAAGCCAACAAGCCAACAAGCCAACAAACAAACACACAAACAAACTAACAAACCAACAAACCAACAAGCCAACAAACAAACAAACCAACAAACCAACAAACCAACAAACCAACAAACCAACAAACCAACAAACCAACAAACCAACAAACCAACAAACCAACAAACCAACAAACCAACAAACCAACAAACTAACAAACCAACAAACCAACAAACCAACAAACCAACAAACCAAAAACCCAACAAACCAACAAACCAACAAACCAACATACCAACAAGCCAACAATCCAACAAAACAACAAACCAACAAACCGACAAACGAACAAACCAACAAACCAACAAAGCAACAAAACAACAAACCAACAAAAAAACAAACCAACAAACCAAAAAACCAACAATCCAACAAACCAACAAACCAACAAACCAACAAACCAACAAAGAAACAAACAAAAAACCAACAAACCAACAAACCTACAAGTAAACAAAACCAACAAGCCGACAAACCAACAAACCAACAAGTCAACAAACCAACAAACCAACAAGCCAACAAGCCAACAAACCAACAAACCAACAAACCAACAAACCAACAAACCAACAAACCAAAAAACCAACAAACCAACAAGCCAACAAACCAACAAACAAACAAGCCAACAATCCAACAAAACAACAAACCAACAAACGAACAAACTAACAAACCAACAAGCCAATAAGCCAACAAACCAACAAACCAACAAACCAACAAACCAACAAACCAACAAACCAAACAACCAACAAACCAACAAACGAACAAACCAACATACCAACAAACCAACAAACCAACAAACGAAGAAACCAACAAACCAACAAAACCAACAAACCAACAAGCCAAAAAACCAACAAACCAACAAACCAACAAGCCAACAAGCCAACAAACCTACAAACCAACAAACCAACAAGCCAACAAACCAACAAACCAACAAACCAACAAAGAAACAAACCAGCAAGCCAACAAACCAACAAACCAACAAGCCAACAAAACCAACAAGCCAACAAACCAACAAACCAACAAGTCAACAAACCAACAAACCAAGAAGCCAACAAGCCAACAAACCAACAAACCAACAAACCAACAAACGAACAAACCAACAAACCAACAAACGAATAAACCAACAAACCAACAAACCAACAAACCAACAAACCAAGTAACCAACAAACCAACAAACGAACAAACCAACAAGCCAACAAACGAAAAAACGCACAAAGCAACAAACCAACAAACCAACAAGCCAACAAGCCAACAAGCCAATAAACAAACACACAAACAAACTAACAAACCAACAAACCAACAAGCCAACAAACCAACAAACCATCAAACCAACAAACCAACAAACCAACAAACCAACAAACCAACAAACCAACAAACCAACAAACCAACAAACCAACAAACTAACAAACCAACAAACCAACAAACCAACAAACCAAAAACCCAACAAACCAACAAGCCAACAAACCAACATACCAACAAGCCAACAATCCAACAAAACAACAAACCAACAAACCGACAAACGAACAAACCAACAAACCAACAAGCCAATAAGCCAACAAACCAGCAAACCAACAAACCAACAAACCAACAAACCAACAAACCAAACAACCAACAAACCAACAAACGAAAAAACCAACATGCGAACAAACCAACAAACCAACAAACCAACAAACCAACAAACCAACAAAACCAACAAACCAACAAGCCAACAAACCAACAAACCAACAAACCAACAAGCCAACAAGCCAACAAACCAACAAACCTACAAACCAACAAACGAACAAACCAACAAACCAACAAGCCAGCAAACCAACAAACCAACAAACCAACAAACCAACAAACAAACAAACCAACAAACCAACAAACTAGCAAACCAACAAGCCAACAAACCAACAAACCAACAAACCAAAAAACCAACAAGCCAACAAACCAACAAACCAACAAACCAACAAACCAACAAACCAACAAACCAACAAACCAACAAACCAACAAACCAACAAACCAGCAAACCAACAAGCCAACCAAACCAACAAGCCAACAAACCAACAAACCAACAAGTCCACAAACCAACAAACCAACAAGCCAACAAGCCAACAAACCAACAAACCAACAAACCAACAAACGAACAAACCAACAAACCAACAAACGAACAAACCAGCAAACCAACAAACCAACAAACCAACAAACCAACAAACCAACAAACCAACAAACCAACAAACCAACAAACCAAGAAACCAAGTAACCAACAAACCAACAAACGAACAAACCAACAAGCCAACAAACCAAAAAACGAACAAAGCAACAAACCAACAAACCAACAAACCAACAAACCAACAAGCCAACAAGCCAACAAACAAACACACAAACAAACTAACAAACCAACAAACCAACAAGCCAACAAACCAACATACCAACAAACCAACAAACCAACAAACCAACAAACCAACAAACCAACAAACCAACAAACCAAAAAACCAACAAACCAACAAGCCAACAAACCAACAAACCAACAAGCCAACAATCCAACAAAACAACAAACCAACAAACCAACAACCGAACAAACCAACAAACCAACAAGCGAATAAGCCAACAAACCAACAAACCAACAAACCAACAAACCAACAAACCAAACAACCAACAAACCTACAAACCAACAAGCCAACAAACCAACAAACCAACAAACCAACAAACCAACAAACCAACAAACCAAACAACCAACAAACCAACAAACCAACAAGCCAACAAACCAACAAACCAACAAACCAACAAACCAACAAGCCAACTAGCCAACAAACAAACACACAAACAAACTAACAAACCAACAAACCAACAAGCCAACAAACCAACAAACAAACAAACAAACAAACCAACAAACCAACAAACCAACAAACCAACAAACCAACAAACCAACAAACCAACAAACCAACAAACCAACAAACCAACAAACCAACAAACCAACAAACCAACAAACCAACAAACCAAAAAACCAACAAACCAACAAGCCAACAAACCAACAAACCAACAATCCAACAAAACAACAAACCAACAAACCAACAAACGAACAAACTAACAAACCAACAAGCCAATAAGCCAACAAACCAACAAACCAAAAAAACCAACAAACCAACAAACCAACAAACCAAAAAACGAACAAACCAACAAACCAACAAACCAACAAAACAAAAAGCCAACAAACGAACAAACCAATAAGCCAACAAACCAACAAACCAACAAACCAACAAACCAACAAACCAACAACCCAACAAACCAACAAAACAACAAACCAACAAAGAAACAAACCAACAAACCAAAAAACCAACAAGCCAACAAACCAACAAACCAACAAACCAACAAACCAACAAAGAAACAAACCAAAAAACCAACAAACCAACAAACCTACAAGCCAACAAAACCAACAAGCCGACAAACCAACAAACCAACAAGTCAACAAGCCAACAAGCCAACAAGCCAACAAACAAACACACAAACAAACTAACAAACCAACAAACCAACAAGCCAACAAATCAACAAACCATCAAACCAACAAACCAACAAACCAACAAACCAACAAACCGACAAACCAACAAACCAACAAACCAACAAACCAACAAACCAACAAACCAACAAACCAACAAACCAACAAACTAACAAACCAACAAACCAACAAACCAACAACCCAACAAACCAAAAACCCAACAAACCAACAAGCCAACAAACCAACATACCAACAAGCCAACAATCCAACAAAACAACAAACCAACAAACCGACAAACGAACAAACCAACAAACCAACAAGCCAATAAGCCAACAAACCAACAAACCAACAAACCAACAAACCAACAAGCCAACAAACCAAACAACCAACAAACCAACTAACGAAAAAACCAACATGCGAACAAACCAACAAACCAACAAACCAACAAACCAACAAACCAACAAAACCAACAAACCAACAAGCCAACAAACCAACAAACCAACAAACCAACAAGCCAACAAGCCAACAAACCAACAAACCTACAAACCAACAAACGAACAAACCAACAAACCAACAAGCCAGCAAACCAACAAACCAACAAACCAACAAACCAACAAACAAACAAACCAACAAACCAACAAACTAGCAAACCAACAAGCCAACAAACCAACAAACCAACAAACCAAAAAACCAACAAGCCAACAAACGAACAAACCAACAAACCAACAAACCAACAAACCAACAAACCAACAAACCAACAAACCAACAAACCAACAAACCAACAAACCAGCAAACCAACAAGCCAACCAAACCAACAAGCCAACAAACCAACAAACCAACAAGTCCACAAACCAACAAACCAACAAGCCAACAAGCCAACAAACCAACAAACCAACAAACCAACAAACGAACAAACCAACAAACCAACAAACGAACAAACCAGCACACCAACAAACCAACAAACCAACAAACCAACAAACCAACAAACCAACAAACCAACAAACCAACAAACCAACAAACCAAGAAACCAAGTAACCAACAAACCAACAAACAAACAAACCAACAAGCCAACAAACCAAAAAACGAACAAAGCAACAAACCAACAAACCAACAAACCAACAAACCAACAAGCCAACAAGCCAACAAACAAACACACAAACAAACTAACAAACCAACAAACCAACAAGCCAACAAACCAACATACCAACAAACCAACAAACCAACAAACCAACAAACCAACATACCAACAAACCAACAAACCAAAAAACCAACAAACCAACAAGCCAACAAACCAACAAACCAACAAGCCAACAATCCAACAAAACAACAAACCAACAAACCAACAACCGAACAAACCAACAAACCAACAAGCGAATAAGCCAACAAACCAACAAACCAACAAAACAACAAACCAACAAACCAACAACCGAACAAACCAACAAACCAACAAGCGAATAAGCCAACAAACCTACAAACCAACAAGCCAACAAACCAACAAACCAACAAACCAACAAACCAACAAACAAACAAACCAAACAACCAACAAACCAACAAACCAACAAGCCAACAAACCAACAAACCAACAAACCAACAAACCAACAAACCAACAAGCCAACTAGCCAACAAACAAACACACAAACAAACTAACAAACCAACAAACCAACAAGCCAACAAACCAACAAACAAACAAACAAACAAACCAACAAACCAACAAACCAACAAACCAACAAACCAACAAACCAACAAACCAACAAACCAACAAACCAACAAACCAACAAACCAACAAACCAAAAAACCAACAAACCAACAAGCCAACAAACCAACAAACCAACAAGCCAACAATCCAACAAAACAACAAACCAACAAACCAACAAACGAACAAACTAACAAACCAACAAGCCAATAAGCCAACAAACCAACAAACCAAAAAAACCAACAAACCAACAAACCAACAAACCAAAAAACGAACAAACCAACAAACCAACAAACCAACAAAACAAAAAGCCAACAAACGACCAAACCAACAAGCCAACAAACCAACAAACCAACAAACCAACAAACCAACAACCCAACAAACCAACAAAACAACAAACCAACAAAGAAACAAACCAACAAACCAAAAAACCAACAAGCCAACAAACCAACATACCAACAAACCAACAAACCAACAAAGAAACAAACCAAAAAACCAACAAACCAACAAACCTACAAGCCAACAAAACCAACAAGCCGACAAACCAACAAACCAACAAGTCAACAAACCAACAAACCGACAAGCCAACAAGCCAACAAACGAACAAACCAACAAACCAACAAACCCACAAACCAACAAACCAACAAACCAAAAAACCAACAAACCAACAAACCAAAAAACCAACAAACCAACAAGCCAACAAACCAACATACAAACAAGCCAACAATCCAACAAAACAACAAACCAACAAACCAACAAACGAACAAACGAACAAACTAACAAACCAACAAGCCAATAAGCCAACAAACCAACAAACCAACAAACCAACAAACCAACAAACCAACAAACCAAACAACCAACAAACCAACAAACGAACAAACCAACATACCAACAAACCAACAAACCAACAAACGAAGAAACCAACAAACCAACAAAACCAACAAACCAACAAGCCAACAAACCAACAAACCAACAAACCAACAAGCCAACAAGCCAACAAACCTACAAACAAACAAACCAACAAACCAACAAACGAATAAACCAACAAACGAACAAACCAACAAGCCAACAAACGAAAAAACGAACAAAGCAACAAACCAACAAACCAACAAAGCAACAAACCAACAAGCCAACAAGCCAACCAACAAACACACAAACAAACTAACAAACCAACAAACCAACAAGCCAACAAACCAACAAACCATCAAACCAACAAACCAACAAACCAACAAACCAACAAACCAAAAAAACCAACAAACCAACAAACTAACAAACCAACAAACCAACAGACTAACAAACCAACAAACCAAAAACCCAACAAACCAACAAGCCAACAAACCAATATACCAACAAGCCAACAATCCAACAAAACAACAAACCAACAAACCGACAAACGAACAAACCAACAAACCAACAAGCCAATAAGCCAACAAACCAACAAACCAACAAACCAAAAAACCAACAAACCAACAAACCAAACAACCAACAAACCAACAAAGGAACAAACCAACATACGAACAAACCAACAAACTAACAAACCAACAAACCAACAAACCAACAAAACCAACAAACCAACAAGCCAACAAGCCAACAAACCAACAAACCAACAAGCCAACAAGCCAACAAACCAACAAACCTACAAACCAACAAACGAACAAACCAACAAACCAACAAACCAACAAACCAACAAACCAACAAACCAACAAACCAAAAAACCAACAAACCAACAAGCCAACAAACCAACAAACCAACAAGCCAACAATCCAACAAAACAACAAACCAACAAACCAACAACCGAACAAACCAACAAACCAACAAGCGAATAAGCCAACAAACCAACAAACCAACAAACCAACAAACCAACAAACCAAACAACCAACAAACCTACAAACCAACAAGCCAACAAACCAACAAACCAACAAACCAACAAACCAACAAACCAAACAACCAACAAACAAACAAACCAACAAGCCAACAAACCAACAAACCAACAAACCAACAAACCAACAAGCCAACTAGCCAACAAACAAACACACAAACAAACTAACAAACCAACAAACCAACAAGCCAACAAACCAACAAACAAACAAACCAACAAACCAATAAACCAACAAACCAACAAACCAACAAACCAACAAACCAACAAACCAACAAACCAACAAACCAAAAAACCAACAAACCAACAAGCCAACAAACCAACAAACCAACAAGCCAACAATCCAACAAAACAACAAACCAACAAACCAACAAACGAACAAACTAACAAACCAACAAGCCAATAAGCCAACAAACCAACAAACCAAAAAAACCAACAAACCAACAAACCAACAAACCAAAAAACGAACAAACCAACAAACCAACAAACCAACAAAACAAAAAGCCAACAAACGAACAAACCAACAAGCCAACAAAACAACAAACCAACAAACCAACAAACCAACAACCCAACAAACCAACAAAACAACAAACCAACAAAGAAACAAACCAACAAACCAAAAAACCAACAAGCCAACAAACCAACAAACCAACAAACCAACAAACCAACAAAGAAACAAACCAAAAAACCAACAAACCAACAAACCTACAAGCCAACAAAACCAACAAGCCGACAAACCAACAAACCAACAAGTCAACAAACCAACAAACTGACAAGCCAACAAGCCAACAAACCAACAAACCAACAAACCAACAAACCCACAAACCAACAAACCAACAAACCAAAAAACCAACAAACCAACAAACCAAAAAACCAACAAACCAACATACAAACAAGCCAACAATCCAACAAAACAACAAACCAACAAACCAACAAACGAACAAACTAACAAACCAACAAGCCAATAAGCCAACAAACCAACAAACCAACAAACCAACAAACCAACAAACCAATAAACCAACAAACCAAACAACCAACAAACCAACAAACGAACAAACCAACATACCAACAAACCAACAAACGAAGAAACCAACAAACCAACAAAACCAACAAACCAACAAGCCAACAAACCAACAAACCAACAAACCAACAAGCCAACAAGCCAACAAACCTACAAACAAACAAACCAACAAACCAACAAACGAATAAACCAACAAACGAACAAACCAACAAGCCAACAAACGAAAAAACGACCAAAGCAACAAACCAACAAACCAACAAACCAACAAACCAACAAGCCAACAAGCCAACAAACAAACACACAAACAAACTAACAAACCAACAAACCAACAAACCAACAAACTAACAAACCCACAAACCAACAGACTAACAAACCAACAAACCAAAAACCCAACAAACCAACAAGCCAACAAACCAACATTGCAACAAGCCAACAATCCAACAAAACAACAAACCAACAAACCGACAAACGAACAAACCAACAAACCAACAAGCCAATAAGCCAACAAACCAACAAACCAACAAACCAAAAAACCAACAAACCAACAAACCAAACAACCAACAAACCAACAAAGGAACATACCAACATACGAACAAACCAGCAAACTAACAAACCAACAAACCAACAAACCAACAAAACCAACAAACCAACCAGCCAACAAGCCAACAAACCAACAAACCTACAAACCAACAAACGAACAAACCAACAAACCAACAAGCCAGCAAACCAACAAACCAACAAGCCAACAAACCAACATACCAACAAGCCAACAATCCAACAAAACAACAAACCAACAAACCAACAAACCGACAAACGAACAAACCAACAAACCAACAAGCCAATAAGCCAACAAACCAACAAACCAACAAACCAAAAAACCAACAAACCAACAAACCAAACAACCAACAAACCAGCAAAGGAACAAACCAACATACGAACAAACCAACAAACCAACAAACCAACAAACCAACAAACAAACAAAACCAACAAACCAACAAGCCAACAAGCCAACAAACCAACAGACCAACAAGCCAACAAGCCAACAAACCAACAAACCTACAAACCAACAAACGAACAAACCAACAAACCAACAAGCCAGCAAACCAACAAACAAACAAACCAACAAACCAACAAACCAACAAACCAACAAACCAACAAACTAACAAACCAACAAGCCAACAAACCAACAAACCAACAAACCAACAAACCAACAAACCAACAAACCAACAAACCAACAAACCAACAAACCAACAAACCAACAAACCAACAAACCAACAAACCAACAAACCAACAAGCCAACCAAACCAACAAGCCAACAAACCAACAAACCAACAAGTCCACAAACCAACAAACCAACAAACCAACAAGCCAAAAAGCCAACAAACCAACAAACCAACAAACCAACAAACCAACAAACGAACAAACCAACAAACCAACAAACGAACAAACCAGCAAACCAACAAACCAACAAACCAACAAACCAACAAACCAACAAACCAACAAACCAACAAACCAACAAACCAACAAACCAACAAACCAAGTAACCAACAAACCAACAAACGAACAAACCAACAAGCCAACAAACCCAAAAACGAACAAAGCAACAAACCAACAAACCAACAAACCAACAAACCAACAAGCCAACAAGCCAACAAACAAACACACAAACAAACTAACAAACCAACAAACCAACAAGCCAACAAACCATCAAAACCAACAAACCAACAAACCAACAAAGCAACAAACCAACAAACCAACAAACTAACAAACCAACAAACCAACAAACCAACAAACCAACAAACCAACAAACCAAAAACCCAACAAACCAACAAGCCAACAAACCAACATACCAACAAGCCAACAATCCAAGAAAACAACAAACCAACAAACCGACAAACGAACAAACCAACAAACCAACAAACCAACAAGCCAACAAACCAACAAACCAACAAACCAACAAACCAACAAACCAACAAGCCAACAAGCCAACAAACCAACAAACCTACAAACCAACAAACGAACAAACCAACAAACCAACAAGCCAGCAAACCAACAAACCCACAAACCAACAAACCAACAAACCAACAAACCAACAAACTAACAAACCAACAAGCCAACAAACCAACAAACCAACAAACCAAAAAACCAACAAGCCAACAAACCAACAAACCAACAAACCAACAAACCAACAAACCAACAAACCAACAAACCAACAAACCAACAAACCAACAAACCAACAAACCAACAAACCAACAAACCAACAAACCAACAAACCAACAAACCAACAAGCCAACCAAACCAACAAGCCAACAAACCAACAAACCAACAAGTCCACAAACCAACAAACCAACAAGCCAACAAGCCAACAAACCAACAAACCAACAAACCAACAAACGAACAAACCAACAAACCAACAAACGAACAAACCAGCAAACCAACAAACCAAGAAACCAACAAACCATCAAACCAACAAACCAACAAACCAACAAACCAACAAACCAACAAACCAACAAACCAAGTAACCAACAAACCAACAAACGAACAAACCAACAAACGAACAAACCAAAAAGCCAACAAACCAAAAAACGAACAAAGCAACAAACCAACAAACCAACAAACCAACAAGCCAACAAGCCAACAAACAAACACACAAACAAACTAACAAACCAACAAACCAACAAGCCAACAAACCAACAAACCAACAAACCAACAAACCAACAAACCAACAAACCAACAAACCAACAAACCAACATACCAACAAACCAAAAAACCAACAAACCAACAAGCCAACAAACCAACAAACCAACAAGCCAACAATCCAACAAAACAACAAACCAACAAACCAACAACCGAACAAACCAACAAACCAACAAGCGAATAAGCCAACAAACCAACAAACCAACAAACCAACAAACCAACAAACCAAACAACCAACAAACCAACACACCAACAAGCCAACAAACCAACAAATCAACAAACCAACAAACCAAACAACCAACAAACTAACAAACCAACAAGCCAACAAACCAACAAACCAACAAACCAACAAACCAACAAGCCAACAAGCCAACAAACCAACAAACCAACAAGCCAACAAACCAAGAAACAAACAAACCAACAAACCAACAAACCAACAAACCAACAAACCAACAAACCAACAAACCAACAAACCAACAAACCAACAAACCAACAAACCAAAAAACCAACAAACCAACAAGCCAACAAACCAACAAACCAACAAGCCAACAATCCAACAAAACAACAAACCAACAAACGAACAAACTAACAAACCAACAAGCCAATAAGCCAACAAACCAACAAACCAAAAAAACCAACAAACCAACAAACCAACAAACCAAAAAACGAACAAACCAACAAACCAACAAACCAACAAAAAAAAAGCCAACAAACGAACAAACCAACAAGCCAACAAACCAACAAACCAACAAACCAACAAACCAACAACCCAACAAACCAACAAGCCAACAAACCTACAAACAAACAAACCAACAAACCAACAAACGAATAAACCAACAAACGAACAAACCAACAAGCCAACAAACGAAAAAACGAACAAAGCAACAAACCAACAAACCAACAAACCAACAAACCAACAAGCCAACAAGCCAACAAACAAACACACAAACAAACTAACAAACCAACAAACCAACAAACCAACAAGCCAACAAACCAACAAACCATCAAACCAACAAACCAACAAACCAACAAACCAACAAACCAACAAACCAACAAATCAACAAACCAACAAACTAACAAACCAACAAACCAACAGACTAACAAACCAACAAACCAAAAACCCAACAAACCAACAAGCCAACAAACCAACATACCAACAAGCCAACAATCCAACAAAACAACAAACCAACAAACCGACAAACGAACAAACCAACAAACCAACAAGCCAATAAGCCAACAAACCAACAAACCAACAAACCAAAAAACCAACAAACCAACAAACCAAACAACCAACAAACCAACAAAGGAACAAACCAACATACGAACAAACCAACAAACCAACATACCAACAAACCAAAAAACCAACAAACCAACAAGCCAACAAACCAACAAACCAACAAGCCAACAATCCAACAAAACAACAAACCAACAAACCAACAACCGAACAAACCAACAAACCAACAAGCGAATAAGCCAACAAACCAACAAACCAACAAACCAACAAACCAACAAACCAAACAACCAACAAACCAACACACCAACAAGCCAACAAACCAACAAATCAACAAACCAACAAACCAAACAACCAACAAACTAACAAACCAACAAGCCAACAAACCAACAAACCAACAAACCAACAAACCAACAAGCCAACAAGCCAACAAACCAACAAACCAACAAGCCAACAAACCAAGAAACAAACAAACCAACAAACCAACAAACCAACAAACCAACAAACCAACAAACCAACAAACCAACAAACCAACAAACCAACAAACCAACAAACCAACAAACCAAAAAACCAACAAACCAACAAGCCAACAAACCAACAAACCAACAAGCCAACAATCCAACAAAACAACAAACCAACAAACGAACAAACTAACAAACCAACAAGCCAATAAGCCAACAAACCAACAAACCAAAAAAACCAACAAACCAACAAACCAACAAACCAAAAAACGAACAAACCAACAAACCAACAAACCAACAAAACAAAAAGCCAACAAACGAACAAACCAACAAGCCAACAAACCAACAAACCAACAAACCAACAAACCAACAAACCAACAAACCAACAACCCAACAAACCAACAAGCCAACAAACCTACAAACAAACAAACCAACAAACCAACAAACGAATAAACCAACAAACGAACAAACCAACAAGCCAACAAACGAAAAAACGAACAAAGCAACAAACCAACAAACCAACAAACCAACAAACCAACAAGCCAACAAGCCAACAAACAAACACACAAACAAACTAACAAACCAACAAACCAACAAACCAACAAGCCAACAAACCAACAAACCATCAAACCAACAAACCAACAAACCAACAAACCAACAAACCAACAAACCAACAAATCAACAAACCAACAAACTAACAAACCAACAAACCAACAGACTAACAAACCAACAAACCAAAAACCCAACAAACCAACAAGCCAACAAACCAACATACCAACAAGCCAACAATCCAACAAAACAACAAACCAACAAACCGACAAACGAACAAACCAACAAACCAACAAGCCAATAAGCCAACAAACCAACAAACCAACAAACCAAAAAACCAACAAACCAACAAACCAAACAACCAACAAACCAACAAAGGAACAAACCAACATACGAACAAACCAACAAACTAACAAACCAACAAACCAACAAACCAACAAAACCAACAAACCAACAAGCCAACAAGCCAACAAACCAACAAACCAACAAGCCAACAAGCCAAGAAACCAACAAACCTACAAACCGACAAACGAACAAACCAACAAACCAACAAGCCAGCAAACCAACAAACCAACAAGCCAACAAACCAACATACCAACAAGCCAACAATCCAACAAAACAACAAACCAACAAACCGACAAACGAAAAAACCAACAAACCAGCAAGCCAATAAGCCAACAAACCAACAAACCAACAAACCAAAAAACCAACAAACCAACAAACCAAACAACCAACAAACCAACAAAGGAACAAACCAACATACGAACAAACCAACAAACCAACAAACCAACAAACCAACAAACAAACAAAACCAACAAACCAACAAGCCAACAAGCCAACAAACCAACAAACCAACAAGCCAACAAGCCAACAAACCAACAAACCTACAAACCAACAAACGAACAAACCAACAAACCAACAAGCCAGCAAACCAACAAACCAACAAACCAACAAACCAACAAACCAACAAACCAACAAACCAACAAACCAACAAACTAACAAACCAACAAGCCAACAAACCAACAAACCAACAAACCAAAAAACCAACAAGCCAACAAACGAACAAACCAACAAACCAACAAACCAAGTAACCAACAAACCAACAAACGAACAAACCAACAAGCCAACAAACCCAAAAACGAACAAAGCAACAAACCAACAAACCAACAAACCAAACAACCAACAAACCAACAAAGGAACAAACCAACATACGAACAAACCAACAAACCAACAAACCAACAAACCAACAAACAAACAAAACCAACAAACCAACAAGCCAACAAGCCAACAAACCAACAAACCAACAAGCCAACAAGCCAACAAACCAACAAACCTACAAACCAACAAACGAACAAACCAACAAACCAACAAGCCAGCAAACCAACAAACCAACAAACCAACAAACCAACAAACCAACAAACCAACAAACCAACAAACCAACAAACTAACAAACCAACAAGCCAGCAAACCAACAAACCAACAAACCAACAAACCAACAAACCAACAAACCAACAAACCAACAAACCAACAAACCAAGTAACCAACAAACCAACAAACGAACAAACCAACAAGCCAACAAACCCAAAAACGAACAAAGCAACAAACCAACAAACCAACAAACCAAACAACCAACAAACCAACAAAGGAACAAACCAACATACGAACAAACCAACAAACCAACAAACCAACAAACCAACAAACAAACAAAACCAACAAACCAACAAGCCAACAAGCCAACAAACCAACAAACCAACAAGCCAACAAGCCAACAAACCAACAAACCTACAAACCAACAAACGAACAAACCAACAAACCAACAAGCCAGCAAACCAACAAACCAACAAACCAACAAACCAACAAACCAACAAACCAACAAACCAACAAACCAACAAACTAACAAACCAACAAGCCAACAAACCAACAAACCAACAAACCAAAAAACCAACAAGCCAACAAACCAACAAACCAACAAACCAACAAACCAACAAACCAACAAACCAACAAACCAACAAACCAACAAACCAACAAACCAACAAACCAACAAACCAACAAACCAACAAACCAACAAACCAACAAACCAACAAACCAACAAACCAACAAACCAACAAGCCAACCAAACCAACAAGCCAACAAACCAACAAACCAACAAGTCCACAAACCAACAAACCAACAAACCAACAAGCCAACAAGCCAACAAACCAACAAACCAACAAACCAACAAACAAACAAACCAACAAACCAACAAACGAACAAACCAGCAAACCAACAAACCAACAAACCAACAAACCAACAAACCAACAAACCAACAAACCAACAAACCAATAAACCAACAAACCAACAAACCAAGTAACCAACAAACCAACAAACGAACAAACCAACAAGCCAACAAACCCAAAAACGAACAAAGCAACAAACCAACAAACCAACAAACCAACAAACCAACAAGCCAACAAGCCAACAAACAAACACACAAACAAACTAACAAACCAACAAACCAACAAGCCAACAAACCATCAAAACCAACAAACCAACAAACCAACAAACCAAAAAACCAACAAACCAACAAACTAACAAACCAACAAACCAACAAACCAACAAACCAACAAACCAACAAACCAACAAACCAACAAACCAAAAACCCAACAAACCAACAAGCCAACAAACCAACATACCAACAAGCCAACAATCCAACAAAACAACAAACCAACAAACCGACAAACGAACAAACCAAAAAACCAACAAGCCAATAAGCCAACAAACCAACAAACCAACAAGCCAACAAACCAACAAACCAACAAGCCAACAAGCCAACAAACCAACAAACCTACAAACCAACAAACGAACAAACCAACAAACCAACAAGCCAGCAAACCAACAAACCAACAAGCCAACAAACCAACATACCAACAAGCCAACAATCCAACAAAACTACAAACCAACAAACAGACAAACGTAACAAACCAACAAACCAACAAGCCAATAAGCCAACAAACCAACAAACCAATAAACCAAAAAACCAACAAACCAACAAACCAAACAACCAACAAACCAACGAAGGAACAAACCAACATACGAACAAACCAACAAACCAACAAACCTACAAACCAACAAACAAACAAAACCAACAAACCAACAAGCCAACAAGCCAACAAGCCAACAAACCAACAAACCAACAAGCCAACAAGCCAACAAACCAACAAACCTACAAACCAACAAACGAACAAACCAACAAACCAACAAGCCAGCAAACCAACAAACCAACAAACCAACAAACCAACAAGCCAACAAGCCAACAAACCTACAAACAAACAAACCAACAAACCAACAAACGAATAAACCAACAAACGAACAAACCAACAAGCCAACAAACGAAAAAACGAACAAAGCAACAAACCAACAAACCAACAAACCAACAAGCCAACAAGCCAACAAACAAACACACAAGCAAACTAACAAACCAACAAACCAACAAGCCAACAAACCAACAAACCATCAAACCAACAAACCAACAAACCAACCAACCAACAAACCAACAAACCAACAAACCAACAAACCAACAAACTAACAAACCAACAAACCAACAGACTAACAAACCAACAAACCAAAAACCCAACAAACCAACAAGCCAACAAACCAACATACCAACAAGCCAACAATCCAACAAAACAACAAACCAACAAACCGACAAACGAACAAACCAACAAACCAACAAGCCAATAAGCCAACAAACCAACAAACCAACAAACCAAAAAACCAACAAACCAACAAACCAAACAACCAACAAACCAACAAAGGAACAAACCAACATACGAACAAACCAACAAACTAACAAACCAACAAACCAACAAACCAAAAAAAACCAACAAACCAACAAGCCAACAAGCCAACAAACCAACAAACCAACAAGCCAACAAGCCAACAAACCAACAAACCTACAAACCAACAAACGAACAAACCAACAAACCAACAAGCCAGCAAACCAACAAACCAACAAGCCAACAAACCAACATACCAACAAGCCAACAATCCAACAAAACAACAAACCAACAAACCGACAAACGAACAAACCAACAAACCAACAAGCCAATAAGCCAACAAACCAACAAACCAACAAAACAAAAAAACCAACAAACCAACAAACCAAACAACCAACAAACCAACAAAGGAACAAACCAACATACGAACAAACCAACAAACCCACAAACCAACAAACCAACAAACAAACAAAACCAACAAACCAACAAGCCAACAAGCCAACAAACCAACAAACCAACAAGCCAACAAGCCAACAAACCAACAAACCTACAAACCAACAAACGAACAAACCAACAAACCAACAAGCCAGCAAACCAACAAACCAACAAACCAACAAACCAACAAACCAACAAACCAACAAACCAACAAACTAACAAACCAACAAGCCAACAAACCAACAAACCAACAAACCAAAAAACCAACAAGCCAGCAAACCAACAAACCAACAAACCAACAAACCAACAAACCAACAAACCAACAAACCAACAAACCAACAAACCAACAAACCAACAAACCAACAAACCAACAAACCAACAAACCAACAAACCAACAAACCAACAAACCAACAAACCAACAAACCAACAAACCAACAAACCAACAAACCAACAAGCCAACCAAACCAACAAGCCAACGAACCAACAAACCAACAAGTCCACAAACCAACAAACCAACAAACCAACAAGCCAACAAGCCAACAAACCAACAAACCAACAAACCAACAAACGAACAAACCAACAAACCAACAAACGAACAAACCAGCAAACCAACAAACCAACAAACCAACAAACCAACAAACCAACAAACCAACAAACCAACAAACCAACAAACCAACAAACCAACAAACCAACAAACCAAGTAACCAACAAACCAACAAACGAACAAACCAACAAGCCAACAAACCCAAAAACCAACAAGTCCACAAACCAACAAACCAACAAACCAACAAGCCAACAAGCCAACAGACCAACAAACCAACAAACCAACAAACGAACAAACCAACAAACCAACAAACGAACAAACCAGCAAACCAACAAACCAACAAACCAACAAACCAACAAACCAACAAACCAACAAACCAACAAACCAACAAACCAACAAACCAACAAACCAACAAACCAAGTAACCAACAAACCAAAAAGCCAACAAACCAACAAACCAACAAGTCCACAAACCAACAAACCAACAAATCAACAAGCCAACAAGCCAACAAACCAACAAACCAACAAACGAACAAACCAGCAAACCAACAAACCAACAAACCAACAAACCAACAAACCAACAAACCAACAAACCAACAAGCCAACAAGCCAACAAACAAACACACAAACAAACTAACAAACCAACAAACCAACAAGCCAACAAACCATCAAAACCAACAAACCAACAAACCAACAAACCAACAAACCAACAAACCAACAAACTAACAAACCAACAAACCAACAAACCAACAAACCAACAAACCAACAAACCAAAAACCCAACAAACCAACAAGCCAACAAAACAACATACCAACAAGCCAACAATCCAACAAAACAACAAACCAACAAACCGACAAACGAACAAACCAACAAACCAACAAGCCAATAAGCCAACAAACCAACAAACCAACAAACCAACAAACCAACAAACCAACAAACCAACAAACCAAACAACCAACAAACCAACAAACCAAAAAACCAACATACGAACAAACCAACAAACCAACAAACCAACAAACCAACAAACCAACAAAACCAACAAACCAACAAGCCAAAAAACCAACAAACCAACAAACCAACAAACCAACAAGCCAACAAGCCAACAAACCAACAAACCTACAAACCAACAAACGAACAAACCAACAAACCAACAAGCCAGCAAACCAACAAACCCACAAACCAACAAACCAACAAACCAACAAACCAACAAACCAACAAACTAACAAACCAACAAGCCAACAAACCAACAAACCAACAAACCAAAAAACCAACAAGCTAACAAACCAACAAACCAACAAACCAACAAACCAACAAACCAACAAACCAACAAACCAACAAACCAACAAACCACCAAACCAACAAACCAACAAACCAACAAACCAACAAACCAGGAAGCCAACCAAACCAACAAGCCAACAAACCAACAAACCAACAAGTCCACAAACCACAAACCAACAAGCCAACAAGCCAACAAACCAACAAACCAACAAACCAACAAACGAACAAACCAACAAACCAACAAACGAACAAACCAGCAAACCAACAAACCAACAAACCAACAAACCAACAAACCAACAAACCAACAAACCAACAAACCAACAAACCAACAAACCAACAAACCAACAAACCAACAAACCAACAAACCAAGTAACCAACAAACCAACAAACGAACAAACCAACAAACGAACAAACCAACAAGCCAACAAACCAAAAAACAAACAAAGCAACAAACCAACAAACCAACAAACCAACAAACCAACAAGCCAACAAGCCAACAAACAAACACACAAACAAACTAACAAACCAACAAACCAACAAGCCAACAAACCAACAAACCAACAAACCAACAAACCAACAAACCAAAAAACCAACAAACCAAAAAATCAACAAACCAACAAGCCAACAAACCAACAAACCAACAAGCCAACAATCCAACAAAACAACAAACCAACAAACCAACAACCGAACAAACCAACAAACCAACAAGCGAATAAGCCAACAAACCAACAAACCAACAAACCAAACAACCAACAAACCAACAAACCAACAAGCCAACAAACCAACAAACCAACAAACCACCAAACCAACAAACCAAACAACCAACAAACTAACAAACCAACAAGCCAACAAACCAACAAACCAACAAACCAACAAACCAACAAGCCAACAAGCCAACAAACAAACACACAAACAAACTAACAAACCAACAAACCAACAAACCAACAAGCCAACAAACCAACAAACAAACAAACCAACAAACCAACAAACCAACAAACCAACAAACCAACAAACCAACAAACCAACAAACCAACAAACCAACAAACCAAAAAACCAACAAACCAAGAAGCCAACAAACCAACAAACCAACAATCCAACAATCCAACAAAACAACAAACCAACAAACCAACAAACGAACAAACTAACAAACCAACAAGCCAATAAGCCAACAAACCAACAAACCAAAAAAACCAACAAACCAACAAACCAACAAACCAAAAAACGAACAAACCAACAAACCAACAAACCAACAAAACAAACGAACAAACCAACAAGCCAACAAACCAACAAACCAACAAACCAACAAACCAACAACCCAACAAACCAACAAAACAACAAACCAACAAAGAAACAAACCAACAAACCAAAAAACCAACAAGCCAACAAACCAACAAACCAACAAACCAACAAACCAACAAAGAAACAAACCAAAAAACCAACAAACCAACAAACCTACAAGCCAACAAAACCAACAAGCCGACAAACCAACAAACCAACAAGTCAACAAACCAACAAACCAACAAAACCAACAAACCAACAAGCCAAAAAACCAACAAACCAACAAACCAACAAACCAACAAGCCAACAAGCCAACAAACCAACAAACCTACAAACCAACAAACGAACAAACTAACAAACCAACAAGCCAGCAAACCAAACAACCAACAAACCAACAAACCAAAAAACCAACATACGAACAAACCAACAAACCAACAAACCAACAAACCAACAAAACCAACAAACCAACAAGCCAAAAAACCAACAAACCAACAAACCAACAAACCAACAAGCCAACAAGCCAACAAACCAACAAACCTACAAACCAACAAACGAACAAACCAACAAACCAACAAGCCAGCAAACCAACAAACCCACAAACCAACAAACCAACAAACCAACAAACCAACAAACCAACAAACTAACAAACCAACAAGCCAACAAACCAACAAACCAACAAACCAAAAAAAAAACAAGCCAACAAACCAACAAACCAACAAACCAACAAACCAACAAACCAACAAACCAACAAACCAACAAACCAACAAACCACCAAACCAACAAACCAACAAACCAACAAACCAACAAACCAAGAAGCCAACCAAACCAACAAGCCAACAAACCAACAAACCAACAAGTCCACAAACCAACAAACCAACAAGCCAACAAGCCAACAAACCAACAAACCAACAAACCAACAAACGAACAAACCAACAAACCAACAAACGAACAAACCAGCAAACCAACAAACCAACAAACCAACAAACCAACAAACCAACAAACCACCAAACCAACAAACCAACAAACCAACAAACCAACAAACCAACAAACCAACAAACCAAGTAACCAACAAACCAACAAACGAACAAACCAACAAACGAACAAACCAACAAGCCAACAAACCAAAAAACAAACAAAGCAACAAACCAACAAACCAACAAACCAACAAACCAACAAGCCAACAAGCCAACAAACAAACACACAAACAAACTAACAAACCAACAAACCAACAAGCCAACAAACCAACAGACCAACAAACCAACAAACCAACAAACCAACAAACCAACAAACCAAAAAATCAACAAACCAACAAGCCAACAAACCAACAAACCAACAAGCCAACAATCCAACAAAACAACAAACCAACAAACCAACAACCGAACAAACCAACAAACCAACAAGCGAATAAGCCAACAAACCAACAAACCAACAAACCAAACAACCAACAAACCAACAAACCAACAAGCCAACAAACCAACAAACCAACAAACCAACAAACCAACAAACCAAACAACCAACAAACTAACAAACCAACAAGCCAACAAACCAACAAACCAACAAACCAACAAACCAACAAGCCAACAAGCCAACAAACAAACACACAAACAAACTAACAAACCAACAAACCAACAAACCAACAAGCCAACAAACCAACAAACAAACAAACCAACAAACCAACAAACCAACAAACCAACAAACCAACAAACCAACAAACCAACAAACCAACAAACCAAAAAACCAACAAACCAACAAGCCAACAAACCAACAAACCAACAATCCAACAATCCAACAAAACAACAAACCAACAAACCAACAAACGAACAAACTAACAAACCAACAAGCCAATAAGCCAACAAACCAACAAACCAAAAAAACCAACAAACCAACAAACCAACAAACCAAAAAACGAACAAACCAACAAACCAACAAACCAACAAAACAAACGAACAAACCAACAAGCCAACAAACCAACAAACCAACAAACCAACAAACCAACAACCCAACAAACCAACAAAACAACAAACCAACAAAGAAACAAACCAACAAACCAAAAAACCAACAAGCCAACAAACCAACAAACCAACAAACCAACAAACCAACAAAGAAACAAACCAAAAAACCAACAAACCAACAAACCTACAAGCCAACAAAACCAACAAGCCGACAAACCAACAAACCAACAAGTCAACAAACCAACAAACCAACAAGCCAACAAGCCAACAAACCAACAAACCAACAAACCAACAAACCCACAAACCAACAAACCAACAAACCAAAAAACCAACAAACCAACAAACCAAAAAACCAACAAACCAACAAGCCAACAAACCAACAAACAAACAAGCCAACAATCCAACAAAACAACAAACCAACAAACCAACAAACGAACAAACTAACAAACCAACAAGCCAATAAGCCAATAAGCCAACAAACCAACAAACCAACAAACCAACAAACCAACAAACCAACAAACCAAACAACCAGCAAACCTACAAACGAACAAACCAACATACCAACAAACCAACAAACCAACAAACGAAGAAACCAACAAACCAACAAAACCAACAAACCAACAAGCCAACAAACCAACAAACCAACAAACCAACAAGCCAACAAGCCAACAAACCTACAAACCAACAAACGAACAAACGAACAAACCAACAAACCAACTAGCCAGCAAACCAACAAACCAACAAACCAACAAATCTACACACCAACAAACCAACAAACCAACAAACCAACAAGCCAACAAACCAACAAACTAACAAACCAACAAAGAAACAAACCAACAAGCCAACAAACCAACAAACCAACAAGCCAACAAAACCAACAAGCCAATAAACCAACAAACCAACAAGTCAACAAACCAACAAACCAACAAGCCAACAAGCCAACAAACCAACAAACCAACAAACCAACAACCGAACAAACCAACAAACCAACAAACGAATAAACCAACAAACGAACAAACCAACAAGCCAACAAACGAAAAAACGAACAAAGCAACAAACCAACAAACCAACAAACCAACAAGCCAACAAGCCAACAAACAAACACACAAACAAACTAACAAACCAACAAACCAACAAGCCAACAAACCAACAAACCATCAAACCAACAAACCAACAAACCAACAAACCAACAAACCAACAAACTAACAAACCAACAAACCAACAAACTAACAAACCAACAAACCAAAAACCCAACAAACCAACAAGCCAACAAACCAACATACCAACAAGCCAACAATCCAACAAAACAACAAACCAACAAACCGACAAACGAACAAACCAACAAACCAACAAGCCAATAAGCCAACAAACCAACAAACCAACAAACCGAAAAACCAACAAACCAACAAACCAACAAACCAACAAACTAACAAACCAACAAGCTAACAAACCAACAAACCAACAAACCAAAAAACCAACAAGCCAACAAACCAACAAACCAACAAACCAACAAACGAACAAACCAACAAACCAACAAACCAACAAACCAACAAACCAACAAACCAACAAACCAACAAACCAACAAACCAACAAACCAACAAACCAACAAACCAACAAACCAACAAACCAACAAACCAACAAACCAACAAACCAACAAACCAACAAGCCAACCAAACCAACAAACCAACAAACCAACAAGTCCACAAACCAACAAACCAACAAACCAACAAGCCAACAAGCCAACAAACCAACAAACCAACAAACCAACAAACGAACAAACCAACAAACCAACAAACGAACAAACCAGCAAACCAACAAACCAACAAACCAACAAACCAACAAACCAACAAACCAACAAACCAACAAACCAAGTAACCAACAAACCAACAAACGAACAAACCAACAAGCCAACAAACCCAAAAACGAACAAAGCAACAAACCAACAAACCAACATACCAGCAAACCAACAAGCCAACAAGCCAACAAACAAACACACAAACAAACTAACAAACCAACAAACCAACAAGCCAACAAACCATCAAAACCAACAAACCAACAAACCAACAAACCAACAAACCAACAAACCAACAAACTAACAAACCAACAAACCAACAAACCAACAAACCAACAAACCAAAAACCCAACAAACCAACAAGCCAACAAACCAACATACCAACAAGCCAGCAATCCAACAAAACAACAAACCAACAAACCGACAAACGAACAAACCAACAAACCAACAAGCCAATAAGCCAACAAACCAACAAACCAACAAACCAACAAACCAACAAACCAACAAACCAAACAACCAACAAACCAACAAACGAAAAAACCAACATACGAACAAACCAACAAACCAACAAACCAACAAACCAACAAACCAACAAAACCAACAAACCAACAAGACAACAAACCAACAAACCAACAAACCAACAAACCAACAAGCCAACAAGCCAACAAACCAACAAACCTACAAACCAACAAACGAACAAACCAACAAACCAACAAGCCAGCAAACCAACAAACCCACAAACCAACAAACCAACAAACCAACAAACCAACAAACCAACAAACTAACAAACCAACAAGCCAACAAACCAACAAACCAACAAACCAAAAAACCAACAAGCCAACAAACCAACAAACCAACAAACCAACAAACCAACAAACCAACAAACCAACAAACCAACAAACCAACAAACCAACAAGCCAACCAAACCAACAAGCCAACAAACCAACAAACCAACAAGTCCACAAACCAACAAACCAACAAGCCAACAAGCCAACAAACCAACAAACCAACAAACGAACAAACCAACAAACCAACAAACGAACAAACCAGCAAACCAACAAACCAACAAACCAACAAACCAACAAACCAACAAACCAACAAACCAACAAACCAACAAACCAACAAACCAACAAACCAAGTAACCAACAAACCAACAAACGAACAAACCAACAAACGAACAAACCAACAAGCCAACAAACCAAAAAACGAACAAAGCAACAAACCAACAAACCAACAAACCAACAAACCAACAAGCCAACAAGCCAACAAACAAACACACAAACAAACTAACAAACCAACAAACCAACAAGCCAACAAACCAACAAACCAACAAACCAACAAACCAACAAACCAACAAACCAACAAACCAACAAACCAAAAAACCAACAAACCAACAAGCCAACAAACCAACAAACCAACAAGCCAACAATCCAACAAAACAACAAACCAACAAACCAACAACCGAACAAACCAACAAACCAACAAGCGAATAAGCCAACAAACCAACAAACCAACAAACCAACAAACCAACAAACCAACAAACCAAACAACCAACAAACCAACAAACCAACAAGCCAACAAACCAACAAACCAACAAACCAACAAACCAACAAACCAAACAACCAACAAACTAACAAACCAACAAGCCAACAAACCAACAAACCAACAAACCAACAAACCAACAAGCCAACAAGCCAACAAACAAACACACAAACAAACTAACAAACCAACAAACCAACAAGCCAACAAACCAACAAACAAACAAACCAACAAACCAACAAACCAACAAACCAACAAACCAACAAACCAACAAACCAACAAACCAACAAACCAACAAACCAACAAACCAACAAACCAACAAATCAAAAAACTAACAAACCAACAAGCCAACAAACCAACAAACCAACAAGCTAACAATCCAACAAAACAACAAACCAACAAACCAACAAACGAACAAACTAACAAACCAACAAGCCAATAAGCCAACAAACCAACAAACCAAAAAAACCAACAAACCAACAAACCAACAAACCAAAAAACGAACAAACCAACAAACCAACAAACCAACAAAACAAACGAACAAACCAACAAGCCAACAAACCAACAAACCAACAAACCAACAAACCAACAAACCAACAACCCAACAAACCAACAAAACAACAAACCAACAAAGAAACAAACCAACAAACCAAAAAACAACAAGCCAACAAACCAACAAACCAACAAACCAACAAACCAACAAAGAAACAAACCAAAAAACCAACAAACCAACAAACCTACAAGCCAACAAAACCAACAAGCCGACAAACCAACAAACCAACAAGTCAACAAACCAAGAAACCAACAAGCCAACAAGCCAACAAACCAACAAACCAACAAACCAACAAACCCACAAACCAAAAAACCAACAAACCAAAAAACCAACAAACCAACAAACCAAAAAACCAACAAACCAACAAGCCAACAAACCAACAAACAAACAAGCCAACAATCCAACAAAACAACAAACCAACAAACCAACAAACGAACAAACTAACAAACCAACAAGCCAATAAGCCAATAAGCCAACAAACCAACAAACCAACAAACCAACAAACCAACAAACCAACAAACCAACAAACCAACAAACCAAACAACCAACAAACCTACAAACGAACAAACCAACATACCAACAAACCAACAAACCAACAAACGAAGAAACCAACAAACCAACAAAACCAACAAACCAACAAGCCAACAAACCAACAAACCAACAAACCAACAAGCCAACAAGCCAACAAACCCACAAACCAACAAACGAACAAACGAACAAACCAACAAACCAACTAGCCAGCAAACCAACAAACCAACAAACCAACAAATCTACAAACCAACAAACCAACAAACCAACAAACCAACAAGCCAACAAACCAACAAACCAACAAACTAACAAAGAAACAAACCAACAAGCCAACAAACCAACAAACCAACAAGACAACAAAACCAACAAGCCAACACACCAACAAACCAACAAGTCAACAAACCAACAAACCAACAAGCCAACAAGCCAACAAACCAACAAACCAACAAACCAACAACCGAACAAACCAACAAACCAACAAACGAATAAACCAACAAACGAACAAACCAACAAGCCAACAAACGAAAAAACGAACAAAGCAACAAACCAACAAACCAACAAACCAACAAGCCAACAAGCCAACAAACAAACACACAAACAAACTAACAAACCAACAAACCAACAAGCCAACAAACCAACAAACCATCAAACCAACAAACCAACAAACCAACAAACCAACAAACCAACAAACCAACAAACCAACAAACCAACAAACCAACAAACCAACAAACTAACAAACCAACAAACCAACAAACTAACAAACCAACAAACCAAAAACCCAACAAACCAACAAGCCAACAAACCAACATACCAACAAGCCAACAATCCAACAAAACAACAAACCAACAAACCGACAAACAAACAAACCAACAAACCAACAAGCCAATAAGCCAACAAACCAACAAACCAACAAACCGAAAAACCAACAAACCAACAAACCAAACAACCAACAAACCAACAAAGGAACAAACCAACATACGAACAAACCAACAAACCAACAAACCAACAAACCAACAAAACCAACAAACCAACAAGCCAACAAGCCAACAAACCAACAAACCAACAAGCCAACAAGCCAACAAACCAACAAACCTACAAACCAACAAACGAACAAACCAACAAACCAACAAGCCAGCAAACCAACAAACCAACAAACCAACAAACCAACAAACCAACAAACCAACAAACCAACAAACTAACAAACCAACAAGCCAACAAACCAACAAACCAACAAACCAACAAACCAAAAAACCAACAAGCCAACAAACCAACAAACCAACAAACAAACAAACCAACAAACCAACAAACCAACAAACCAACAAACCAACAAACCAACAAACCAACAAACCAACAAACCAACAAACCAACAAACCAACAAACCAACAAGCCAACCAAACCAACAAGCCAACAAACCAACAAACCAACAAGTCCACAAACCAACAAACCAACAAGCCAACAAGCCAACAAACCAACAAACCAACAAACCAACAAACGAACAAACCAACAAACCAACAAATGAATAAAACCAGCAAACCAACAAACCAACAAACCAACAAACCAACAAACCAACAAACCAACAAACCAACAAACCAACAAACCAACAAACCAACAAACCAACAAACCAACAAACCAACAAACCAAGTAACCAACAAACCAACAAACGAACAAACCAACAAGCCAACAAACCCAAAAACGAACAAAGCAACAAACCAACAAACCAACAAGCCAACAAACCAACAAGCCAACAAGCCAACAAACAAACACACAAACAAACTAACAAACGAACAAACCAACAAGCCAACAAACCAACAAACCAACAAACCAACAAACCAACAAACCAACAAACCAACAAACCAACAAACCAACAAACCAACAAACCAAAAAACCAACAAACCAACAAGCCAACAAACCAACAAACCAACAAGCCAACAATCCAACAAAACAACAAACCAACAAACCAACAACCGAACAAACCAACAAACCAACAAGCGAATTAGCCAACAAACCAACAAACCAACAAACCAACAAACCAACAAACCAAACAACCAACAAACCAACAAACCAACAAGCCAACAAACCAACAAACCAACAAACCAACAAACCAACAAAGAAACAAACCAACAAACCAACAAACCAACAAACCAACAAGTCAACAAAACCAACAAAACAACAAACGAACAAACCAACAAACCAACAATCCAACAAAACAACAAACCAACAAACCAACAACCGAACAAACCAACAAACCAACAAGCGAATTAGCCAACAAACCAACAAACCAACAAACGAACAAACCAACAAGCCAACAAACCAAAAAACGAACAAAGCAACAAACCAACAAACCAACAAACCAACAAACCAACAAGCCAATAAGCCAACAAACAAACAAACAAACAAACCAACAAACCAACAAACCAACAAACCAACAAACCAACAAACCAACAAACCAACAAACCAACAAACCAACAAACCAACAAACCAACAAACCAACAAACCAACAAACCAACAAACCAAAAAAACAACAAACCAACAAGCCAACAAACCAACAAACCAACAAGCCAACAATCCAACAAAACAACAAACCAACAAACCAACAAACGAACAAACCAACAAACCAACAAACCAACAAACCAACAAACCAAAAAACGAACAAACCAACAAACCAACAAAACAAAAAGCCAACAAACGAACAAACCAACAAGCCAACAAACCAACAAACCAACAAACCAACAAACCAACAACCCAACAAACCAACAAACCAACAAACCAACAAAGAAAAAAAAACCAACAAACCAAAAAACCAATAAGCCAACAAACCAACAAACCTTCACGCCAACAAAACCAACAAGCCAACAAACCAACAAACCAACAAGTCAACAAACCAACAAACCAACAAGCCAACTAGCCAACAAACCAACAAACCAACAAACCAACAAACCAACAAACCAACAAACAAACAAACCAAAAAACCAACAAGCCAACAAACCAACAAACCAACAAACCAACAAACCAACACACCAACAAACCAACAAACCAACAAACAAACAAGCCAACAAACGAAAAAACCAACAAACGAACAAACCAACAAACCAACAAGCCAACAAGCCTATGAACCAACAAGCCAACAAACCAATAAGCCAACAAGCCAACAAGCCAACAAACCAACATGCCACCAAACCAACAAACCAACAAACCAAAAAACCAACAAAAACGAACAAACCAACAAACCAACAAACCAACAAACCAACAAACCAACAAACCAACAAACCAACAAACCAACAAGCCAAAAAACAAATAAGCCAATAAACCAACAAACAAACAAACCAAAAAACCAACAAGCCAACCAGCCAACAAACCAACACGCCAACAAACCAACAAACCAACAAACCAACAGACCAACAAACCAACATACCAACAAACCAAAAAACCACCAAACCAACAAACCAACAAACCAACAAACCAACAAACCAACAAACCAACAAACCAATAAACCAATAAACCAACAAACTAATAAACCAACTAGCCAACAAACCAACAAACCAACAAACCAACAAGCCAACAAACGAACAAATCAACAAACCAACAAACCAACAAACCAACAAGCCAACAAACCAACAAACCAACAAACCAACAAACCAACAAACCAACAAACCAACAAGCCAACAAACCAACAAACCAACAAGCCAACAAGCCAACAAACCAACAAGCCAACGAACCAACAAACCGACAAACCAACAAACTAACAAACCAACAAACCAACAACCCAACAAACCAACAAACCAACAAACGAACAAACCAACAAACCAAAAAGCCAACAAACCAACAAACCAAAAAAACAACAAGCTAACTAACCAACAAACCAACAAACCAACAAACCAACAAACCAACAAACCAACAAACCAACAAGCCAACAAGTCAACAAACCAACAAGCCAACAAGCCAACAAACCAACCAGCCAGCAAACGAACAAACCAACAAACCAACAAACCAACAAACCAACAAGCCAACAAACCAACAAACCAACAAGCCAACAAACCAACAAACGAACAAACAAACAAACCAACAAACCAGTAAGCCAACAAACCAACAAGCCAACAAACGAACAAACCAACAAACAAATAAACGAACAAACCAATAAACCAACAAAATAACAAACCAACAAACCAACAAACCAAGAAACCAACAAACCACCGAACCAACAAGCCAACAAACCAACAAACCAACAAACCAACAAACAAACAAGCCAACAAACTAACAAACCAAGAAACGAACAAACCAACAAACCAACAAACCAACAAACCAACAAGCCAATAAGCCAATGAACCAACAAGCCAACAAACCAATAAACCAACAAGCCAACAAGCCAACAAACCACCATGCCATTAAACCAACAAACCAACAAACCAACAAACCAACGAACCAACAAGCCAACAAACCAAGAAACCAACAAACCAACAAGCCAACAAGCCAACAAACCAACAAGCCAACAAACCAACAAGCCAACAAACCAACAAACCAACAAACCAACAAACCAACAAACCAAAAAACCAACAAGCCAGCAAACCAACAAGCCAGCAAACCAACAAACCAACAAACCAACAAACCAACAAACCAACAAACCAACAAACCAACAAACCAACAAACCAACAAGCCAACAAACCAACAAACCAAAAAACCAACAAGTCAACGAACCAACAAACCAACAAACGAACAAACCAACAAACCAACAAACCAACAACCCAACAAACCAACAAACCAAGTAACCAACAAACCAACAAACGAACAAACCATCAAGCCAACAAACCAAAAAACGAACAAAACAACAAACCAACAAACCAACAAACCAACAAACCAAAAAGCCAACAAACCAACAAACAAACACACCAACAAACTAACAAACCAACACACCAACAAGCCAACAAACCAACAAACCAACAAACCAACAAACCAAAAACCCAACAAACCAACAAGCCAACAAACCAACATACCAACAAGCCAACAATCCAACAAAACAACAAACCAACAAACCAACAAACGAACAAACCAACAAACCAACAAGCCAGTAAGCCAACAAACCAACAAACCAACAAACCAACAAACCAACAAACCAACAAACCAACAAACCAACAAACCAAACAACCAACAAACCAACAAACCAACAAACCAACATACCAACAAACCAACAAACCAACAAACCAACAAACCAACAAACCAACAACTCAACAAAACCAACAAACCAACAAGCCAACAAACCAACAAACCAACAAACCAACAAGCCAACAAGCCAACAAGCCAATAAACCAACAAACCTATAAACGAACAAACCAACAAACCGACAAACCAACAAACCAACAAACCAAGAAACCAACAAACCAACAAACCAACAAACCAACAAACTAACAAACCAACAAACCAACAAACCAACAAACCAACAAGCCAACAAAACCAACAAGCCAACAAACCAACAAACCAACAAGTCCACAAACCAACAAACCAACAAGCCAACAAGCCAACAAACCAACAAACCAACAAACCAACAAACCAACAAACCAACAAACTAACAAACCAACAAGCCAACAAACTAACAAACCAAGAAACGAACAAACCAACAAACCAACAAACCAACAAACCAACAAGCCAACAAGCCAATGAACCAACAAGCCAACAAACCAATAAACCAACAAACCAACAAGCCAACAAGCCAACAAACCAACAAGCCAACAAACCAACAAGCCAACAAACCAACAAACCAACAAACCAACAAACCAACAAACCAAAAAACCAACAAGCCAGCAAACCAACAAACCAACAAGCCAGCAAACCAACAAACCAACAAACCAACAAACCAACAAACCAACAAACCAACAAACCAACAAACCAACAAGCCAACAAACCAACAAACCAAAAAACCAACAAGCCAACGAACCAACAAACCAACAAACTAACAAACCAACAAACCAACAAACCAACAAACCAACAAGCCAACAAAACCAACAAGCCAACAAACCAACAAACCAACAAGTCCACAAACCAACAAACCAACAAGCCAACAAGCCAACAAACCAACAAACCAACAAACCAACAAACCAACAAACCAACAAACTAACAAACCAACAAGCCAACAAACTAACAAACCAAGAAACGAACAAACCAACAAACCAACAAACCAACAAACCAACAAGCCAACAAGCCAATGAACCAACAAGCCAACAAACCAATAAACCAACAAACCAACAAGCCAACAAGCCAACAAACCAACAAGCCAACAAACCAACAAGCCAACAAACCAACAAACCAACAAACCAACAAACCAACAAACCAAAAAACCAACAAGCCAGCAAACCAACAAACCAACAAGCCAGCAAACCAACAAACCAACAAACCAACAAACCAACAAACCAACAAACCAACAAACCAACAAACCAACAAGCCAACAAACCAACAAACCAAAAAACCAACAAGCCAACGAACCAACAAACCAACAAACGAACAAACCAACAAACCAACAAACCAACAACCCAACAAACCAACAAACCAAGTAACCAACAAACCAACAAACGAACAAACCATCAAGCCAACAAACCAAAAAAAGGAACAAAACAACAAACCAACAAACCAACAAACCAACAAACCAAAAAGCCAACAAACCAACAAACAAACACACCAACAAACTAACAAACCAACACACCAACAAGCCAACAAACCAACAAACCAACAAACCAACAAACCAACAAACCAAAAACCCAACAAACCAACAAGCCAACAAACCAACATACCAACAAGCCAACAATCCAACAAAACAACAAACCAACAAACCACCAAACGAACAAACCAACAAACCAACAAGCCAGCAAGCCAACAAACCAACAAGCCAGCAAACCAACAAACCAACAAGCCAACAAGCCAACAAGCCAACAAACCAACAAACCTATAAACGAACACACCAACAAACCGACAAACCAACAAACCAACAAACCAACAAACCAACAAACCAACAAACCAACAAACCAACAAACCAACAAACCAACAAACCAACAAGCCAACAAAACCAACAAGCCAACACACCAACAAACCAACAAGTCCACAAACCAACAAACCAACAAGCCAACAAGCCAACAAACCAACAAACCAACAAACCAACAAACCAACAAACCAACAAACTAACAAACCAACAAGCCAACAAACCAACAAACCAACAAACCAAAAAACCAACAAGCCAACAAACCAACAAACCAACAAACCAACAAAGAAACAAACCAACAAACCAACAAACCAACAAACTAACAAACCAACAAACCACCAAGCCAACAAAACCAACAAGCCAACAAACCAACAAACCAACAAGCCAACAAACCAACAAACCAACAAACCAACAAACCAACAAACCAACAAACCAAAAACCCAACAAACCAACAAGCCAACAAACCAACATACCAACAAGCCAACAATCCAACAAAACAACAAACCAACAAACCAACAAACGAACAAACCAACAAACCAACAAGCCAGCAAGCCAACAAACCAACAAGCCAGCAAACCAACAAACCAACAAGCCAACAAGCCAACAAGCCAACAAACCAACAAACCTATAAACGAACACACCAACAAACCGACAAACCAACAAACCAACAAACCAACAAACCAACAAACCAACAAACCAACAAACCAACAAACCAACAAACCAACAAACCAACAAACCAACAAACCAACAAGCCAACAAAACCAACAAGCCAACACACCAACAAACCAACAAGTCCACAAACCAACAAACCAACAAGCCAACAAGCCAACAAACCAACAAACCAACAAACCAACAAACCAACAAACCAACAAACTAACAAACCAACAAGCCAACAAACCAACAAACCAACAAACCAAAAAACCAACAAGCCAACAAACCAACAAACCAACAAACCAACAAAGAAACAAACCAACAAACCAACAAACCAACAAACTAACAAACCAACAAACCACCAAGCCAACAAAACCAACAAGCCAACAAACCAACAAACCAACAAGTCCACAAACCAACAAACCAACAAGGCAACAAGCCAACAAACCAACAAACCAACAAACCAACAAACCAACAAACCAACAAACGAACAAACCAACAAACCAACAAACGAACAAACCAACAAACCAACAAACCAACAAACCAAGAAACCAACAAACCAACAAACCAACAAACCAAGTAACCAACAGACCAACAAACGAACAAACCAACAAACCAACACACCAACAAACCAACAAACCAACAAACCAACAAACCAACAAACCAACAAACCAACAAACCAACAAACCAACAAGCCAACAAACCAACAAACCAACAAACCAAGTAACCAACAAACCAACAAACCAACAAACCAACAAACCAACAAACCAACAAACCAACAAACCAACAAACCAACAAACCAACAAACCAACAAACCAAAAAACCAACAAACCAACAAGCCAACAAACCAACAAACAAAGAAGCCAACAATCCAACAAACCAACAAACCAACAAACCAACAAACCAACAAACCAAAAAACCAACAAACCAACAAACCAACAAACCAAAAAACCAACAAACCAACAAGCCAACAAACCAACAAACAAAGAAGCCAACAATCCAACAAAACAACAAACCAACAAACCAACAACCGAACAAACCAACAAACCAACAAGCCAATAAGCCAACAAACCAACAAACCAACCAACCAACAAGCCAACAATCCAACAAAACAACAAACGAACAAACCAACAAACGAACAAACCAACAAACCAACAAGCCAATAAGCCAACAAACCAACAAACTAACAAACGAAGAAACCAACAAACCAACAAACGAACAAACCAACAAACCAACAAACCAACAAACCAAGTAACCAACAAACCAACAAACGAACAAACCAACAAGCCAACAAACCAAAAAACGAACAAAGCAACAAACCAACAAACCAACAAACAAACAAACCAACAAGCCAACAAGCCAACAAACAAACACACAAACAAACTAACAAACCAACAAACCAACAAGCCAACAAACCAACAAACAAACAAACCAACAAACCAACAAACCAACAAACCAACAAACGAACAAACCAACAAACTAACAAACGAAAAAACCAACAAACCAACAAGCCAACAAACCAACAAACCAACAAGCCAACAATCCAACAAAACAACAAACCAACAAACCAACAAACCAACAAACCAACAAACCAACAAAGCAACAAACCAACAAACCAACAAACCAACAAACCAACAAACTAACAAACCAACAAACCAACAAGCCAACAAAACCAACAAGCCAACAAACCAACAAACCAACAAGTCCACAAACCAACAAACCAACAAGCCAACAAGCCAACAAACCAACAAACCAACAAACCAACAAACCAACAAACGAACAAACCAACAAACCAACAAACGAACAAACCAACAAACCAACAAACCAACAAACCAACAAACCAACAAACCAACAAACCAACAAACCAACAAACCAAGTAACCAACAGACCAACAAACGAACAAACCAACAAACCAACACACCAACAAACCAACAAACCAACAAACCAACAAACCAACAAACCAACAAACCAACAAACCAACAAACCAACAAGCCAACAAACAAACAAACCAACAAACCAAGTAACCAACAAACCAACAAACCAACAAACCAACAAACCAACAAACCAACAAATCAACAAACCAACAAACCAACAAACGAAAAAACCAACAAACCAACAAGCCAACAAACCAACAAACAAAGAAGCCAACAATCCAACAAACCAACAAGCCAACAAGCCAACAAACCAACAAACCAAGTAACCAACAAACCAACAAACCAACAAACCAACAAACCAACAAACCAACAAACCAACAAACCAACAAACCAACAAACCAACAAACCAACAAACCAAAAAACCAACAAACCAACAAGCCAAAAAACCAACAAACTAAGAAGCCAACAATCCAACAAAACAACAAACCAACAAACCAACAACCGAACAAACCAACAAACCAACAAGCCAATAAGCCAACAAACCAACAAACCAACAAACCAACAAGCCAACAATCCAACAAAACAACAAACGAACAAACCAACAAACGAACAAACCAACAAACCAACAAGCCAATAAGCCAACAAACCAACAAACTAACAAACGAAGAAACCAACAAACCAACAAACGAACAAACCAACAAACCAACAAACCAACAAACCAAGTAACCAACAAACCAACAAACGAACAAACCAACAAGCCAACAAACCAAAAAACGAACAAAGCAACAAACCAACAAACCAACAAACAAACAAACCAACAAGCCAACAAGCCAACAAACAAACACACAAACAAACTAACAAACCAACAAACCAACAAGCCAACAAACCAACAAACAAACAAACCAACAAACCAACAAACCAACAAACCAACAAACCAACAAACCAACAAACCAACAAACTAACAAACCAAAAAACCAACAAACCAACAAGCCAACAAACCAACAAACCAACAAGCCAACAATCCAACAAAACAACAAACCAACAAACCAACAAACGAACAAACCAACAAACCAACAAGCCAATAAGCCAACAAACCAACAAACCAAAAAAACCAACAAACCAACAAACCAACAAACCCACAAACCAAAAAACGAACAAACCAACAAACCAACATAACAAAAAGCCAACAAACAAACAAACCAACAAGCCAACAACCAACAAACCAACAAACCAACAACCCAACAAACCAACACCAACAAACCAACAAAGAAACAAACCAACAAACCAAAAAACCAACAAGCCAACAAACCAACAAACCAACAAACCAACAAACCAACAAACCAACAAAGAAACAAACCAACAAACCAACAAACCAACAAACCTACAAGCCAACAAAACCAACAAACCAACAAACCAACAAACCAACAAACCAACAAACTAACAAACCAAAAAACCAACAAACCAACAAGCCAACAAACCAACAAACCAACAAGCCAACAATCCAACAAAACAACAAACCAACAAACCAACAAACGAACAAACCAACAAACCAACAAGCCAATAAGCCAACAAACCAACAAACCAAAAAAACCAACAAACCAACAAACCAACAAACCAACAAACCAAAAAACGAACAAACCAACAAACCAACATAACAAAAAGCCAACAAACGAACAAACCAACAAGCCAGCAACCAACAAACCAACAAACCAACAACCCAACAAACCAACACCAACAAACCAACAAAGAAACAAACCAACAAACCAAAAAACCAACAAGCCAACAAACCAACAAACCAACAAACCAACAAAGAAACAAACCAACAAACCAACAAACCAAAAAACCAACAAGTCAATAAACCAACAAGCCAACAAGCCAACAAAAAAACAAACCAACAAACCAACAAACCAACAAACCAACAAACCAACAAACCAACAAACCAACAAACCAAAAAACCAACAAGCCAACAAACCAACAAACCAACAAACCAACAAACCAACAAAACAAAAAGCCAACAAGCCAACAAACCAACAAACCAACAAACCAACAAACCAACAAACCAACAAACCAATAAACCATCAAACCAACAAACAAACAAACCAACAAACCAACAAACCAACAAACCAACAAACCAACAAACCAACAAACCAACAAACCAACAAGCCAACAAACCAACAAACCAAAAAACCAACAAATCAACAAACCAACAAACCAACAAACGAACAAACGAACAAGCCAACAAACCAACAAGCCAACAAACCAACAAACCAACAAGCCAACAAACCAACAAAACAACAAGCCAACAAGCCAACAAACCAACAAACCAACAAACCAACAAAACAACAAATGAACAAACCAACAAACCAACAAACGAACAAACCAACAAACCAACAAACCAACAAACCAACAAACCAACAAACCAACAAACCAAGTAACCAACAAACCAACAAACGAACAAACCAACAAGCCAAAAAACCAAAACACAAACAAAGCAACAAACCAACAAACCAACAAACCAACAAACCAACAAACCAACAAGCCAACAAGCCAACAAACAAACACACCAACAAACTAACAAACCAACAAATTAACAAACCAACAAACCAACAAACCAACAAACCAACAAACCAACAAACCAACAAACCAACAAACCAACAAACCAACAAACCAACAAACCAACAAACCAAAAAACCAACAATCCAACAAGCCAACAAACCAACAAACCAACAAGCCAACAATCCAACAAAACAACAAACCAACAAACCAACAAACGAACAAATTAACAAACCATCAAGGCAATAAGCCAACAAACCAACAAACCAACAAACCAGCAAACCAACAAACCAACAAACCAAACAACCAACAAACCAACAAACGAACAAACCAACATACCAACAAACCAACAAACCAACAAACCAACAAACCAACAAACCAACAAACCAACAAAACCAACAAACCAACAAGCCAACAAACCAACAAACCAACAAACCAACAAGCCAACAAGCCAACAAACCAACAAACCTACAAACCAACAAACGAACAAACCAACAAACCAACAAGCCAGCAAACCAACAAACCAACAAACCAACAAACCTACAAACCAACAAACCAACGAACCAACAAACCAACAAGCCAACAAACCAACAAACCAACAAACCAAAAAACCAACAAGCCAACAAACCAACAAACCAACAAACCAACAAAGAAACAAACCAACAAGCCAACAAACCAACAAACCAACAAGCCAACAAAACCAACAAGCCAACAAACCAACAAACCAACAAGTCAACAAACCAACAAACCAACAAGCCCACAAGCCAACAAACCAACAAACCAACAAACCAACAAACGAACAAACCAACAAACCAACAAACCAACAAACGAACAAACCAACAAACCAACAAACCAACAAACCAACAAACCAACAAACCAAGTAACCAACAAACCAACAAACGAACAAACCAACAAGCCAACAAACAAAAAACGAACAAAGCAACAAACCAACAAACCAACAAACCAACAAACCAACAAGCCAACAAGCCAACAAACAAACACACAAACAAACTAACAAACCAACAAACCAACAAACCAACAAACCAAAAACCCAACAAACCAACAAGCCAACAAACCAACATACCAACAAGCCAACAATCCAACAAAACAACAAACCAACAAACCGACAAACGAACAAACCAACAAACCAACAAGCCAATAAGCCAACAAACCAAAAACCAACAAACCAACAAACCAACAAACCAACAAACCAACAAACCAAACAACCAACAAACCAACAAACGAACAAACCAACATACGAACAAACCAACAAACCAACAAACCAACAAACCTACAAAACCAACAAACCAACAAGCCAACAAACCAACAAACCAACAAACCAACAAGCCAACAAGCCAACAAACCAACAAACCTACAAACAAACAAACGAACAAACCAACAAACCAACAAGCCAGCAAACCAACAAACCAACAAACCAACAAACCAACAAACCAACAAACCAACAAACTAACAAACCAACAAGCCAACAAACCAACAAACCAACAAACCAAAAACACAACAAGCCAACAAACAAACAAACCAACAAACCAACAAACCAACAAACCAACAAACCAACAAACCAACAAACCAACAAACCAACAAACAAACAAACCAAAAAACCAACAAGCCAACAAACCAACAAACCAACAAACCAACACACCAACAAACCAACAAACCAACAAACAAACAAGCCAACAAACGAAAAAACCAACAAACGAACAAACCAACAAACCAACAAACCAACAAACCAACAAAGAAAAAAAAACCAACAAACCAAAAAACCAATAAGCCAACAAACCAACAAACCTACACGCCAACAAAACCAACAAGCCAACAAACCAACAAACCAACAAGTCAACAAACCAACAAACCAACAAGCCAACAAGCCAACAAACCAACAAACCAACAAACCAACAAACCAACAAACCAACAAACAAACAAACCAAAAAACCAACAAGCCAACAAACCAACAAACCAACAAACCAACAAACCAATACACCAACAAACCAACAAACCAACAAACAAACAAGCCAACAAACGAAAAAACCAACAAACGAACAAACCAACAAACCAACAAACCAACAAGCCAACAAGCCTATGAACCAACAAGCCAACAAACCAATAAGCCAACAAGCCAACAAGCCAACAAACCAACATGCCACCAAACCAACAAACCAACAAACCAAAAAACCAACAAAAACGAACAAACCAACAAACCAACAAACCAACAAACCAACAAACCAACAAGCCAAAAAACCATTAAGCCAATAAACCAACAAACAAACAAACCAAAAAACCAACAAGCCAACCAGCCAACAAACCAACACACCAACAAACCAACAAACCAACAAACCAACAGACCAACAAACCAACATACCAACAAACCAAAAAACCACCAAACCAACAAACCTACAAACCAACAAACCAACAAACCAACAAACCAACAAACCAACAAACCAATAAACCAATAAACCAACAAACTAATAAACCAACTAGCCAACAAACCAACAAACCAACAAACCAACAAGCCAACAAACGAACAAATCAACAAACCAACAAACCAACAAGCCAACAAACCAACAAACCAACAAACCAACAAACCAACAAACCAACAAACCAACAAGCCAACAAACCAACAAACCAACAAGCCAACAAGCCAACAAACCAACAAGCCAACGAACCAACAAACCAACAAACCAACAAACCAACAAACCAACAAACCAACAAACCAACAAACCAACAAACCAACAAACCAACAAACCAACAAACGAACAAACCAACAAACCAAAAAGCCAACAAACCAACAAACCAAAAAAACAACAAGCTAACTAACCAACAAACCAACAAACCAACAAACCAACAAACCAACAAACCAACAAGCCAACAAGCCAACAAACCAACAAGCCAACAAGCCAACAAACCAACAAGCCAACAAACGAACAAACCAACAAACCAACAAACCAACAAACCAACAAGCCAACAAACCAACAAACCAACAAACCAACAAGCCAACAAACCAACAAACGAACAAACAAACAAACCAACAAACCAGTAAGCCAACAAACCAACAAGCCAACAAACGAACGAACCAACAAACAAATAAACGAACAAACCAATAAACCAACAAACCAACAAACCAACAAACCAAACAACCAACAAACCAACAAACGAACAAACCAACATACCAACAAACCAACAAACCAACAAACCAACGAACCAACAACTCAACAAAACCAACAAACCAACAAGCCAACAAACCAACAAACCAACAAACCAACAAGCCAACAAGCCAACAAGCCAACAAACCAACAAACCTATAAACGAACAAACCAACAATCCGACAAACCAACAAACCAACAAACCAACAAACCAACAAGCCAACAAACCAACAAACCAACAAACCAAGTAACCAACAAACCAACAAACCAACAAACCAACAAACCAACAAACCAACAAACCAACAAACCAACAAACCAGCAAACCAACAAACCAACAAACCAAAAAACCAACAAACCAACAAGCCAACAAACCAACAAACAAAGAAGCCAACAATCCAACAAAACAACAAACCAACAAACCAACAACCGAACAAACCAACAAACCAACAAGCCAATAAGCCAACAAACCAACAAATCAACAAACCAACAAGCCAACAATCCAACAAAACAACAAACGAACAAACCAACAAACGAACAAACCAACAAACCAACAAGCCAATAAGCCAACAAACCAACAAACTAACAAACGAAGAAACCAACAAACCAACAAACGAGCAAACCAACAAACCAACAAACCAACAAACCAAGTAACCAACAAACCAACAAACGAACAAACCAACAAGCAAACAAACCAAAAAACGAACAAAGCAACAAACCAACAAACCAACAAACAAACAAACCAACAAGCCAACAAGCCAACAAACAAACACACAAACAAACTAACAAACCAACAAACCAACAAGCCAACAAACCAACAAACAAACAAACCAACAAACCAACAAACCAACAAACCAACAAACCAACAAACTAACAAACCAAAAAACCAACAAGCCAACAATCCAACAAAACAACAAACCAACAAACCAACAAACGAACAAACCAACAAACCAACAAGCCAATAAGCCAACAAACCAACAAACCAAAAAAACCAACAAACCAACAAACCAACAAACCAACAAACCAAAAAACGAACAAACCAACAAACCTACATAACAAAAAGCCAACAAACGAACAAACCAACAAGCCAACAAACCAACAAACCAACAAACCAACAACCCAACAAACCAACACCAACAAACCAACAAAGAAACAAACCAACAAACCAAAAAACCAACAAGCCAACAAACCAACAAACCAACAAACCAACAAACCAACAAAGAAACAAACCAACAAACCAACAAACCAACAAACCTACAAGCCAACAAAACCAACAAGCCAAGAAACCAAGAAACCAAGAAACCAAGAAACCAACAAACCAACAAGCCAACAAGCCAACAAAAAAACAAACCAACAAACCAACAAACCAACAAACCAACAAACCAACAAACCAAAAAACCAACAAGCCAACAAACCAACAAACCAACAAACCAACAAACCGACAAAACAAAAAGCCAACAAGCCAACAAACCAACAAACCAACAAACCAACAAACCAACAAACCAACAAACCAACAAACCAACAAACCAACAAACCAACAAACCAACAAACCAACAAACCAACAAACTAACAAACCAACAAGCCAACAAACCAACAAACCAACAAACCAAAAAACCAACAAGCCAACAAACAAACAAACCAACAAACCAACAAACCAACAAACCAACAAACCAACAAACCAACAAACAAACAAACAAATAAACCAAAAAACCAACAAGCCAACAAACCAACAAACCAACAAACCAACAAACCAACACACCAACAAACCAACAAACAAACAAACAAACAAGCCAACAAACGAAAAAACCAACAAACGAACAAACCAACAAACCAACAAACCAACAAACCAACAAAGAAAAAAAAACCAACAAACCAAAAAACCAATAAGCGAACAAACCAACAAACCAACAAACCTACACGCCAACAAAACCAACAAGCCAACAAACCAACAAACCAACAAGTCAACAAACCAACAAACCAACAAGCCAACAAGCCAACAAACCAACAAACCAACAAACCAACAAACCAACAAACCAATAAACAAACAAACCAAAAAACCAACAAGCCAACAAACCAACAAACCAACAAACCAACAAACCAACACACCAACAAACCAACAAACCAACAAACAAACAAGCCAACAAACGAAAAAACCAACAAACGAACAAACCAACAAACCAACAAACCAACAAGCCAACAAGCCTATGAACCAACAAGCCAACAAACCAATAAGCCAACAAGCCAACAAGCCAACAAACCAACATGCCACCAAACCAACAAACCAACAAACCAAAAAACCAACAAAAACGAACAAACCAACAAACCAACAAACCAACAAACCAACAAACCAACAAACCAACAAGCCAAAAAACCAATAAGCCAATAAACCAACAAACAAACAAACCAAAAAACCAACAAGCCAACCAGCCAACAAACCAACACACCAACAAACCAACAAACCAACAAACCAACAGACCAACAAACCAACATACCAACAAACCAAAAAACCACCAAACCAACAAACCAACAAACCAACAAACCAACAAACCAACAAACCAACAAACCAACAAACCAACAAACCAATAAACCATTAAACCAACAAACTAATAAACCAACTAGCCAACATACCAACAAACCAACAAACCAACAAGCTAACAAACGAACAAATCAACAAACCAACAAACCAACAAGCCAACAAACCAACAAACCAACAAACCAACAAACCAACAAACCAACAAACCAAAAACCCAACAAACCAACAAGCCAACAAACCAACATACCAACAAGCCAACAATCCAACAAAACAACAAACCAACAAACCAACAAACGAACAAACCAACAAACCAACAAGCCAATAAGCCAACAAACCAACAAACCAACAAACCAACAAACCAACAAACCAACAAACCAACAAACCAACAAACCAAACAACCAACAAACCAACAAACGAACAACCCAACATACCAACAAACCAACAAACCAACAAACCAACGAACCAACAACTCAACAAAACCAACAAACCAACAAGCCAACAAACCAACAAACCAACAAACCAACAAGCCAACAAGCCAACAAGCCAACAAACCAACAAACCTATAAACGAACAAACCAACAATCCGACAAACCAACAAACCAACAAACCAACAAACCAACAAACCAACAAACCAACAAACCAACAAACCAACAAACCAACAAACCAACAAACCAACAAACCAACAAACCAACAAACCAACAAACCAACAAACCAACAAACCAACAAGCCAACAAAACCAACAAGCCAACAAACCAACAAACCAACAAGCCCACAAACCAACAAACCAACAAGCCAACAAGCCAACAAGCCAACAAACCAACAAACCAACAAACCAACAAACCAACAAACCAACAAACTAACAAACCAACAAGCCATCAAACCAACAAACCAACAAACCAAAAAACCAACAAGCCAACAAACCAACAAACCAACAAACCAACAAAGCAACAAACCAACAAACCAACAAACCAACAAACCAACAAACTAACAAACCAACAAACCAACAAGCCAACAAAACCAACAAGCCAACAAACCAACAAACCAACAAGTCCACAAACCAACAAACCAACAAGTCAACAAGCCAACAAATCGACAAACCAACAAACCAACAAACCAACAAACCAACAAACGAACAAACCAACAAACCAACAAACCAACAAACCAACAAACCAACAAACCAACAAACCATGTAACCAACAGCCCAACAAACGAACAAACCAACAAACCAACACACCAACAAACCAACAAACCAACAAACCAACAAACCAACAAACCAACAAACCAACAAGCCAACAAACCAACAAACCAACAAACCAAGTAACCAACAAACCAACAAACCAACAAACCAACAAACCAACAAACCAACAAACCAACAAACCAACAAACCAACAAACCAACAAACCAACAAACCAACAAACCAACAAACCAACAAACCAACAAACCAACAAACCAACAAACCAAAAAACCAACAAACCAACAAGCCAACAAACCAACAAACAAAGAAGCCAACAATCCAACAAAACAACAAACCAACAAACCAACAACCGAACAAACCAACAAACCAACAAGCCAATAAGCCAACAAACCAACAAATCAACAAACCAACAAGCCAACAATCCAACAAAACAACAAACGAACAAACCAACAAACGAACAAACCAACAAACGAACAAACCAACAAACCAACAAGCCAATAAGCCAACAAACCAACAAACTAACAAACGAAGAAACCAACAAACCAACAAACGAGCAAACCAACAAACCAACAAACCAACAAACCAACAAACCAACAAACCAACAAACCAACAAGCCAACAAGCCAACAAACCAACAAGCCAACAAGCCAACAAGCCAACAAACGAACAAACCAACAAACCAACAAACCAACAAACCAACAAGCCAACAAACCAACAAACCAACAAGCCAACAAACCAACAAACGAACAAACAAACAAACCAACAAACCAGTAAGCCAACAAACCAACAAGCCAACAAACGAACAAACCAACAACAAATAAATGAACAAATCAATAAACCAACAAAATAACAAACCAACAAACCAACAAACCAAGAAACCAACAAACCACCGAACCAACAAGCCAACAAACCAACAAACCAACAAACCAACAAACCAACAAACAAACAAGCCAACAAACTAACAAACCAAGAAACGAACAAACCAACAAACCAACAAACCAACAAACCAACAAGCCAACAAGCCAATGAACCAACAAGCCAACAAACCAATAAGCCAACAAGCCAACAAACCACCATGCCATTAAACCAACAAACCAACAAACCAACAAACCAACAAACCAACAAACCAACGAACCAACAAGCCAACAAACCAAGAAACCAACAAACCAACAAGCCAACAAGCCAACAAACCAACAAGCCAACAAACCAACAAGCCAACAAACCAACAAACCAACAAACCAACAAACCAACAAACCAACAAACCAAAAAACCAACAAGCCAGCAAACCAACAAGCCAACAAGCCAGCAAACCAACAAACCAACAAACCAACAAACCAACAAACCAACAAACCAACAAACCAACAAACCAACAAACCAACAAGCCAACAAACCAACAAACCAAAAAACCAACAAGCCAACGAACCAACAAACCAACAAACGAACAAACCAACAAACCAACAAACCAACAACCCAACAACCCAACAAACCAACAAACCAAGTAACCAACAAACCAACAAACGAACAAACCATCAAGCCAACAAACCAAAAAACGAACAAAACAACAAACCAACAAACCAACAAACCAAAAAACCAAAAAGCCAACAAACCAACAAACAAACACACCAACAAACTAACAAACCAACACACCAACAAGCCAACAAACCAACAAACCAACAAACCAACAAACCAACAAACCAAAAACCCAACAAACCAACAAGCCAACAAGCCAACATACCAACAAGCCAACAATCCAACAAAACAACAAACCAACAAACCAACAAACGAACAAACCAACAAACCAACAAGCCAATAAGCCAACAAACCAACAAACCAACAAACCAACAAAACAACAAACCAACAAACCAACAAACCAACAAACCAAACAACCAACAAACCAACAAACGAACAAACCAACATACCAACAAACCAACAAACCAACAAACCAACAACTCAAAAAAACCAACAAACCAACAAGCCAACAAACCAACAAACCAACAAACCAACAAGCCAACAAGCCAACAAGCCAACAAACCAACAAACCTATAAACGAACAAACCAACAAACCGACAAACCAACAAACCAACAAACCAACAAACCAACAAACCAACAAACCAACAAACCAACAAACCAACAAGCCAACAAAACCAACAAGCCAACAAACCAACAAACCAACAAGTCCACAAACCAACAAACCAACAAGCCAACAAGCCAACAAATCAACAAACCAACAAACCAACAAACCAACAAACTAACAAACCAACAAGCCAACAAACCAACAAACCAACAAACCAAAAAACCAACAAGCCAACAAACCAACAAACCAACAAAGCAACAAACCAACAAACCAACAAACCAACAAACCAACAAACTAACAAACCAACAAACCAACAAGCCAACAAAACCAACAAGCCAACAAACCAACAAACCAACAAGTCCACAAACCAATAAACCAACAAGCCAACAAGCCAACAAACCAACAAACCAACAAACCAACAAACCAACAAACCAACAAACCAACAAACCAACAAACGAACAAACCAACAAACCAACAAACCAACAAACCAACAAAAAAAGTAACCAACAAACCAACAAACGAACAAACCAACAAGCCAACAAACCAAAAAACGAACAAAGCAACAAGCCAACAAACCAACAAACCAACAAACCAACAAGCCAACAAGCCAACAAACAAACACACTAACAAACTAACAAACCAACAAACCAACAAACCAACAAACCAAAAACCCAACAAACCAACAAGCCAACAAACCAACATACCAACAAGCCACCAATCCAACAAAACAACAAACCAACAAACCGACAAACGAACAAACCAACAAACCAACAAGCCAATAAGCCAAAAAACCAAAAACCAACAAACCAACAAACCAACAAACCAACAAACCAACAAACCAACAAACCAAACAACCAACAAACCAACAAACGAGCAAACCAACATACGAACAAACCAACAAACCAACAAACCAACAAACCTACAAAACTAACAAACCAACAAGCCAACAAACCAACAAACCAACAAACCAACAAGCCAACAAGCCAACAAACCAATAAACCAACAAGCCAACAAAACCAACAAGCCAACAAACCAACAAACCAACAAGTCCACAATTCAACAAACTCACAAGCCAACAAGCCAACAAACCAACAAACCAACAAACGAATAAACCAACAAACCAACCAACGAACAAACCAACAAACCAACAAACCAACAAACCAACAAACCAACAAACCAAGAAACCAACAAACCAACAAACCAACAAACCAAGCAACCAACAAACTAACAAACGAACAAACCAACAAGCCAACAAACCAAAAAACTAACAAAGCAGCAAACCAACAAACCAACAAACCAACAAACCAACAAACCAACAAGCCAACAAACAAACACTCAAACAAACTAACAAACCAACAAACCAACAAGCCAACAAACCAACAAACCAACAAACCAACAAACCAACAAACCAACAAACCAACAAACCAACAAACCAACAAACCAACAAACCAACAAACCAACAAACCAACAAACCAAAAAACTAACAAACCAACAAGCCAACAAACCAACAAACCAACAAGCCAACAATCCAACAAAACAACCAATCAACAAACCAACAACCGAACAAACCAACAAACCAACAAGCCAATAAGCCAACAAACCAACAAACCAACAAACCAACAAACCAAACAACCAACAAACCAACAAACCAACAAGCCAACAAACCAACAAACCAACAAACCAACAAAGGAACAAACCAACAAACCAACAAACCAACAAACCAGCAAGCCAACAAAACCAACAAAACAACAAACGAACAAACCAACAAACAAACAAACCAACAAACCAACAAGCCAGTAAGCCAACAAACCAACAAACCAACAAACCAACAAACCAACAAACGAACAAACCAACAAACCAACAAACGAACAAACCAACAAACCAACAAACCAACAAACCAAGTAACCAACAAACCAACAAACGAACAAACCAGCAAGCCAACAAAACCAACAAAACAACAAACGAACAAACCAACAAACGAACAAACCAACAAACCAACAAGCCAGTAAGCCAACAAACCAACAAACCAACAAGCGAACAAACCAACAAACGAACAAACCAACAAACCAACAAGCCAGTAAGCCAACAAACCAACAAACCAACAAACCAACAAACCAACAAACGAACAAACCAACAAACCAACAAACGAACAAACCAACAAACCAACAAACCAACAAACCAACAAACCAACAAACCAACAAACCAACAAGCCAACAAGCCAACAAACAAACACACAAACAAACTAACAAACCAACAAACCAACAAGCCAACAAACCAACAAACAAACAAACTAACAAACCCACAAACCAACAAACCAACAAACCAACAAACCAACAAACCAACAAACCAACAAACCAAAAAACCAACAAACCAACAAGCCAACAAACCAACAAACCAACAAGCCAACAATCCAACAAAACAACAAACCAACAAATCAACAAACGAACAAACCAACAAACCAACAAGCCAATAAGCCAACAAACCAACAAACCAAAAAAACCAACAAACCAACAAACCAACAAACCAAAAAACTAACAAACCAACAAACCAACAAACCAACAAAACAAAAAGCCAACAAACGAACAAACCAACAAGACAACAAACCAACAAACCAACAAACCAACAACCCAACAAACCAACAAACCAACAAACCAACAAACCAACAAAGAAACAAATCAACAAACCAAAAAACCAACAAGCCAACAAACCAACAAACCAACAAACCAACAAACCAACAAAGGAACAAACCAACAAACCAACAAACCAACAAACCTACAAGCCAACAAAACCAACAAGCCAACAAACCAACAAACCAACAAGTCAACAAACCAACAAACCAACAAGCCAACAAGCCAACAAACCAACAAACCAACAAACCAACAAACCAACAAACCAAAAAACCAACAAGCTAACAAACCAACAAACCAACAAACCAGCAAACCAACAAACCAACAAACCAACAAACCAACAAACCAACAAACCAACAAACCAACAAACCAACAAACCAACAAACCAAAAAGCCAACAAGTCAACAAACCAACAAACCAACAAACCAACAAACCAACAAACCAACAAACCAACAAACCAACAAACCAACAAACCAACAAACCAACAAACCAACAAACCAACAAACCAACAAACAAACAAACCAACAAACCAACAAACCAACAAACCAACAAACCAACAAACCAACAAACCAACAAGCCAACAAACCAACAAACCAAAAAGCCAACAAACCAAAAAACCAACAAACCAAAAAACCAACAAACCAACAAACCAACAAACCAACAAACGAACAAACGAACAAACCAACAAACCAACAAACGAACAAGCCAACAAACCAACAAGCCAACAAACCAACAAACCAACAAGAAAAAAAAAACAAACCAACAAGTCAACAAGCCAACAAACCAACAAACCAACAAACCAACAAACGAACAAACGAACAAACCAACAAACCAACATACGAACAAACCAACAAACCAACAAACCAACAAACCAACAAACCAATAAACCAACAAACCAACAAACAAACAAACCAACAGACCAACAAACCAACAAACCAACAAACCAACAACAAACCAAAAAGCCAACAAACCAAAAAACCAACAAACCAAAAAACCAACAAACCAACAAACCAACAAACCAACAAACCAACAAGCCAACAAAACAACAAACCTACAAACCAACAAACCAACAAACCAACAAACCAACAAACCAACAAACCAACAAACCAACAAACCAACAAACCAACAAACCAACAAACCAACAAACCAACAAACCAACAAGCCAACAAACCAACAAACCAACAAACCAATAAACCAATAAACCAACAAACTAATAAACCAACTAGCCAACAAACCAGAAAACCAACAAACCAACAAACCAACAAACCAACAAGCCAACAAACGAACAAATCAACAAACCAACAAACCAACAAGCCAACAAACCAACAAACCAACAAACCAACAAACCAACAAACCAACAAACCAACAAGCCAACAAACCAACAAACCAACAAGCCAACAAGCCAACAAACCAACAAGCCAACGAACCAACAAACCAACAAACCAACAAACCAACAAACCAACAAACCAACAAACCAACAAACCAACAAACCAACAAACGAACAAACCAACAAACCAAAAAGCCAACAAACCAACAAACCAAAAACAACAAGCTAACTAACCAACAAACCAACAAACCAACAAACCAACAAACCAACAAACCAACAAGCCAACAAGCCAACAAACCAACAAGCCAACAAGCCAACAAACCAAAAAGCCAACAAACGAACAAACCAACAAACCAACAAACCAACAAACCAACAAACCAACAAGCCAACAAACCAACAAACCAACAAGCCAACAAACCAACAAACGAACAAACAAACAAACCAACAAACCAGTAAGCCAACAAACCAACAAGCCAACAAACGAACAAACCAACAAACAAATAAACGAACAAACCAATAAACCAACAAGTCCACAAACCAACAAACCAACAAGCCAACAAGCCAACAAACCAACAAACCAACAAACCAACAAACCAACAAACCAACAAACCAACAAACGAACAAACCAACAAACCAACAAACCAACAAACCAACAAAAAAAGTAACCAACAAACCAACAAACGAACAAACCAACAAGCCAACAAACCAAAAAACGAACAAAGCAATAAGCCAACAAACCAACAAACCAACAAACCAACAAGCCAACAAGCCAACAAACAAACACACAAACAAACTAACAAACCAACAAACCAACAAACCAACAAACCAAAAACCCAACAAACCAACAAGCCAACAAACCAACATACCAACAAGCCACCAATCCAACAAAACAACAAACCAACAAACCGACAAACGAACAAACCAACAAACCAACAAGCCAATAAGCCAAAAAACCAAAAACCAACAAACCAACAAACCAACAAACCAACAAACCAACAAACCAACAAACCAAACAACCAACAAACCAACAAACGAGCAAACCAACATACGAACAAACCAACAAACCAACAAACCAACAAACCTACAAAACCAACAAACCAACAAGCCAACAAACCAACAAACCAACAAACCAACAAGCCAACAAGCCAACAAACCAATAAACCAACAAGCCAACAAAACCAACAAGCCAACAAACCAACAAACCAACAAGTCCACAATTCAACAAACCAACAAGCCAACAAGCCAACAAACCAACAAACCAACAAACGAATAAACCAACAAACCAACCAACGAACAAACCAATAAACCAACAAACCAACAAACCAACAAACCAACAAACCAAGAAACCAACAAACCAACAAACCAACAAACCAAGCAACCAACAAACTAACAAACGAACAAACCAACTAGCCAACAAACCAAAAAACTAACAAAGCAGCAAACCAACAAACCAACAAACCAACAAACCAACAAACCAACAAGCCAACAAACAAACACTCAAACAAACTAACAAACCAACAAACCAACAAGCCAACAAACCAACAAACCAACAAACCAACAAACCAACAAACCAACAAACCAACAAACCAACAAACCAACAAACCAACAAACCAACAAACCAACAAACCAAAAAACTAACAAACCAACAAGCCAACAAACCAACAAACCAACAAGCCAACAATCCAACAAAACAACAAATCAACAAACCAACAACCGAACAAACCAACAAACCAACAAGCCAATAAGCCAACAAACCAACAAACCAACAAACCAACAAACCAAACAACCAACAAACCAACAAACCAACAAGCCAACAAACCAACAAACCAACAAACCAACAAAGGAACAAACCAACAAACCAACAAACCAACAAACCAGCAAGCCAACAAAACCAACAAAACAACAAACGAACAAACCAACAAACGAACAAACCAACAAACCAACAAGCCAGTAAGCCAACAAACCAACAAACCAACAAACCAACAAACCAACAAACGAACAAACCAACAAACCAACAAACGAACAAACCAACAAACCAACAAACCAACAAACCAAGTAACCAATAAACCAACAAACGAACAAACCAGCAAGCCAACAAAACCAACAAAACAACAAACGAACAAACCAACAAACGAACAAACCAACAAACCAACAAGCCAGTAAGCCAACAAACCAACAAACCAACAAGCGAACAAACCAACAAACGAACAAACCAACAAACCAACAAGCCAGTAAGCCAACAAACCAACAAACCAACAAACCAACAAACCAACAAACGAACAAACCAACAAACCAACAAACGAACAAACCAACAAACCAACAAACCAACAAACCAACAAACCAACAAACCAACAAACCAACAAGCCAACAAGCCAACAAACAAACACACAAACAAACTAACAAACCAACAAACCAACAAGCCAACAAACCAACAAACAAACAAACTAACAAACCCACAAACCAACAAACCAACAAACCAACAAACCAACAAACCAACAAACCAAAAAACCAACAAACCAACAAGCCAACAAACCAACAAACCAACAAGCCAACAATCCAACAAAACAACAAACCAACAAATCAACAAACGAACAAACCAACAAACCAACAAGCCAATAAGCCAACAAACCAACAAACCAAAAAAACCAACAAACCAACAAACCAACAAACCAAAAAACTAACAAACCAACAAACCAACAAAACAAAAAGCCAACAAACGAACAAACCAACAAGACAACAAACCAACAAACCAACAAACCAACAACCCAACAAACCAACAAACCAACAAACCAACAAACCAACAAAGAAACAAGCCAACAAACCAAAAAACCAACAAGCCAACAAACCAACAAACCAACAAACCAACAAACCAACAAAGAAACAAACCAACAAACCAACAAACCAACAAACCTACAAGCCAACAAAACCAACAAGCCAACAAACCAACAAACCAACAAGTCAACAAACCAACAAACCAACAAGCCAACAAGCCAACAAACCAACAAACCAACAAACCAACAAACCAAAAAACCAACAAGCTAACAAACCAACAAACCAACAAACCAGCAAACCAACAAACCAACAAACCAACAAACCAACAAACCAACAAACCAACAAACCAACAAACCAACAAACCAAAAAGCCAACAAGTCAACAAACCAACAAACCAACAAACCAACAAACCAACAAACCAACAAACCAACAAACCAACAAACCAACAAACCAACAAACCAACAAACCAACAAACCAACAAACAAACAAACCAACAAACCAACAAACCAACAAACCAACAAACCAACAAACCAACAAACCAACAAGCCAACAAACCAACAAACCAAAAAGCCAACAAACCAAAAAACCAACAAACCAAAAAACCAACAAACCAACAAACCAACAAACCAACAAACGAACAAACGAACAAACCAACAAACCAACAAACGAACAAGCCAACAAACCAACAAGCCAACAAACCAACAAACCAACAAGAAAAAAAAAACAAACCAACAAGTCAACAAGCCAACAAACCAACAAACCAACAAACCAACAAACGAACAAACGAACAAACCAACAAACCAACAAACGAACAAACCAACAAACCAACAAACCAACAAACCAACAAACCAACAAACCAACAAACCAACAAACCAACAAACCAACAAACCAACAACCCAACAAACCAACAAACCAACAAACCAACAAACCAAAAAGCCAACAAGCCAACAAACCAACAAACCAACAAACCAACAAACCAACAAACCAACAAACCAACAAACCAACAAACCAACAAACCAACAAACCAACAAACCAATAAACCAACAAACCAACAAACAAACAAACCAACAGACCAACAAACCAACAAACCAACAAACCAACAAGCCAACAAACCAACAAACCAAAAAGCCAGCAAACCAAAAAACCAACAAACCAAGAAACCAACAAACCAACAAACCAACAAACCAACAAACCAACAAGCCAACAAAAGAACAAACCTACAAACCAACAAACCAACAAACCAACAAACCAACAAACCAATAAACCAACAAACCAACAAACCAACAAACCAACAAACCAACAAACCAACAAACCAACAAGCCAACAAACCAACAAACCAACAAACCAATAAACCAATAAACCAACAAACTAATAAACCAACTAGTTAACAAACCAGCAAACCAACAAACCAACAAACCAACAAACCAACAAACCAACAAGCCAACAAACGAACAAATCAACAAACCAACAAACCAACAAGCCAACAAACCAACAAACCAACAAACCAACAAACCAACAAACCAACAAACCAACAAGCCAACAAACCAACAAACCAACAAGCCAACAAGCCAACAAACCAACAAGCCAACGAACCAACAAACCAACAAACCAACAAACCAACAAACCAACAAACCAACAAACCAACAAACCAACAAACCAACAAACCAACAAACGAACAAACCAACAAACCAAAAAGCCAACAAACCAACAAACCAAAAACAACAAGCTAACTAACCAACAAACCAACAAACCAACAAACCAACAAACCAACAAACCAACAAGCCAACAAGCCAACAAACCAACAAGCCAACAAGCCAACAAACCAAAAAGCCAACAAACGAACAAACCAACAAACCAACAAACCAACAAACCAACAAACCAACAAGCCAACAAACCAACAAACCAACAAGCCAACAAACCAACAAACGAACAAACAAACAAACCAACAAACCAGTAAGCCAACAAACCAACAAGCCAACAAACGAACAAACCAACAAACAAATAAACGAACAAACCAATAAACCAACAAAATAACAAACCAACAAACCAACAAACCAACAAACCAACAAAGAAACAAGCCAACAAACTAACAAACCAAGAAACGAACAAACCAACAAACCAACAAACCAACAAGCCAACAAGCCAATGAACCAACAAGCCAACAAACCAATAAGCCAACAAGCCAACAAGCCAACAAACCACCATGCCATTAAAACAACAAACCAACAAACCAACAAACCAACAAACCAACAAACCAACGAACCAACAAGCCAACAAACCAAGAAACCAACAAACCAACAAGGCAACAAGCCAACAAACCAACAAGCCAACAAACCAACAAGCCAACAAACCAACAAAACAACAAACTAACAAACCAACAAACCAACAAACCAAAAAGCCAACAAACCAAAAAACAAACACACCAACAAACTAACAAACCAACACACCAACAAGCCAACAAACCTACAAACCAACAAACCAACAAACCAACAAACCAAAAACCCAACAAACCAACAAGCCAACAAACCAACATACCAACAAGCCAACAATCCAACAAAACAACAAACCAACAAACCAACAAACGAACAAACCAACAAACCAACAAGCCAATAAGCCAACAAACCAACAAACCAACAAACAAACAAACCAACAAACCAACAAACCAACAAACCAAACAACCAACAAACCAACAAACGAACAAACCAACATACCAACAAACCAACAAACCAACAAACCAAAAAACCAACAACTCAACAAAACCAACAAACCAACAAGCCATCAAACCAACAAACCAACAAACCAACAAACCAACAAGCCAACAAGCCAACAAGCCAACAAACCAACAAACCTATAAACGAACAAACCAACAAACCGACAAGCCAACAAACGAACAAATCAACAAACCAACAAACCAACAAGCCAACAAACCAACAAACCAACAAACCAACAAACCAACAAACCAACAAACCAACAAACCAACAAACGAACAAACCAACAAACCAAAAAGCCAACAAACCAACAAACCAAAAAAACAACAAGCTAACTAACCAACAAACCAACAAACCAACAAACCAACAAACCAACAAACCAACAAACCAACAAGCCAACAAGCCAACAAACCAACAAGCCAACAAACCAACAAACCAACAAGCCAACAAACGAACAAACCAACAAACCAACAAACCAACAAACCAACAAGCCAACAAACCAACAAACCAACAAGCCAACAAACCAACAAACGAACAAACAAACAAACCAACAAACCAGTAAGCCAACAAACCAACAAGCCAACAAACGAACAAACCAACAACAAATAAATGAACAAACCAATAAACCAACAAAATAACAAACCAACAAACCAACAAACCAAGAAACCAACAAACCACCGAACCAACAAGCCAACAAACCAACAAACCAACAAACCAACAAACCAACAAACAAACAAGCCAACAAACTAACAAACCAAGAAACGAACAAACCAACAAACCAACAAACCAACAAACCAACAAGCCAACAAGCCAATGAACCAACAAGCCAACAAACCAATAAGCCAACAAGCCAACAAACCACCATGCCATTAAACCAACAAACCAACAAACCAACAAACCAACAAACCAACAAACCAACGAACCAACAAGCCAACAAACCAAGAAACCAACAAACCAACAAGCCAACAAGCCAACAAACCAACAAGCCAACAAACCAACAAGCCAACAAACCAACAAACCAACAAACCAACAAACCAACAAACCAAAAAACCAACAAGCCAGCAAACCAACAAGCCAACAAGCCAGCAAACCAACAAACCAACAAACCAACAAACCAACAAACCAACAAACCAACAAACCAACAAGCCAACAAACCAACAAACCAAAAAACCAACAAGCCAACGAACCAACAAACCAACAAACGAACAAACCAACAAACCAACAAACCAACAACCCAACAACCCAACAAACCAACAAACCAAGTAACCAACAAACCAACAAACGAACAAACCATCAAGCCAACAAACCAAAAAACGAACAAAACAACAAACCAACAAACCAACAAACCAAAAAGCCAACAAACCAACAAACAAACACACCAACAAACTAACAAACCAACACACCAACAAGCCAACAAACCAACAAACAAACAAACCAACAAACCAACAAACCAAAAACCCAACAAACCAACAAGCCAACAAGCCAACATACCAACATGCCAACAATCCAACAAAACAACAAACCAACAAACCAACAAACCAACAAACGAACAAACCAACAAACCAACAAACGAACAAACCAACAAACCAACAAACCAACAAACCAACAAACCAACAAACCAACAAACCAACAAACCAAACAACCAACAAACCAACAAACGAACAAACCAACATACCAACAAACCAACAAACCAACAAACCAACAAACCAACAACTCAAAAAAACCAACAAACCAACAAGCCAACAAACCAACAAACGAACAAACCAACAAGCCAACAAGCCAACAAGCCAACAAACCAACAAACCAACAAACCTATAAACGAACAAACCAACAAACCGACAAACCAACAAACCAACAAACCAACAAACCAACAAACCAACAAACCAACAAACCAACAAACCAACAAACCAACAAGCCAACAAAACCAACAAGCCAACAAACCAACAAACCAACAAGTCCACAAACCAACAAACCAACAAGCCAACAAGCCAACAAACCAACAAACCAACAAACCAACAAACCAACAAACCAACAAACTAACAAACCAACAAGCCAACAAACCAACAAACCAACAAACCAAAAAACCAACAAGCCAACAAACCAACAAACCAACAAACCAACAAAGCAACAAACCAACAAACCAACAAACCAACAAACCAACAAACTAACAAACCAACAAACCAACAAGCCAACAAAACCAACAAGCCAACAAACCAACAAACCAACAAGTCCACAAACCAACAAACCAACAAGCCAACAAGCCAACAAACCAACAAACCAACAAACCAACAAACCAACAAACCAACAAACGAACAAACCAACAAACCAACAAACGAACAAACCAACAAACCAACAAACCAACAAACCAACAAACCAACAAACCAACAAACCAACAAACCAAGTAACCAACAGACCAACAAACGAACAAACCAACAAACCAACACACCAACAAACCAACAAACCAACAAACCAACAAACCAACAAACCAACAAACCAACAAGCCAACAAACCAACAAACCAACAAACCAAGTAACCAACAAACCAACAAACCAATAAACCAACAAACCAACAAACCAACAAACCAACAAACCAACAAACCAACAAGCCAACAAACCAACAAACCAACAACCGAACCAACCAACAAACCAACAAGCCAATAAGCCAACAAACCAACAAACCAACAAACCAACAAGCCAACAATCCAACAAAACAACAAACGAACAAACCAACAAACGAACAAACCAACAAACCAACAAGCCAATAAGCCAACAAACCAACAAACTAACAAACGAAGAAACCAACAAACCAACAAACGAACAAACCAACAAACCAACAAACCAACAAACCAAGTAACCAACAAACCAACAAACGAACAAACCAACAAGCCAACAAACCAAAAAACGAACAAAGCAACAAACCAACAAACCAATAAACAAACAAACCAACAAGCCAACAAGCCAACAAACAAACACACAAACAAACTAACAAACCAACAAACCAACAAGCCAACAAACCAACAAACAAACAAACCAACAAACCAACAAACCAACAAACCAACAAACCAACAAACCAACAAATCAACAAACCAACAAATTAACAAACCAAAAAACCAACAAACCAACAAGCCAACAAACCAACAAACCAACAAGCCAACAATCCAACAAAACAACAAACCAACAAACCAACAAACGAACAAACCAACAAACCAACAAGGCAATAAGCCCACAAACCAACAAATCAAAAAAACCAACAAACCAACAAACCAACAAACCAAAAAACGAACAAACCAACAAACCAACATAACAAAAAGCCAACAAACGAAAAAAACCAACAAGCCAACAAACCAACAAACCAACAAACCAACAACCCAACAAACCAACACCAACAAACCAACAAAGAAACAAACCAACAAACCAAAAAACCAACAAGCCAACAAACCAACAAACCAACAAACCAACAAACCAACAAAACAAGAAGCCAACAAGCCAACAAACCAACAAACCAACAAACCAACAAACCAACAAACCAACAAACCAACAAACCAACAAACCAACAAACCAATAAACCAACAAACCAACAAACAAACAAACCAACAAACCAACAAACCAACAAACCAACAAACCAACAAACCAACAAACCAACAAACCAACAAGCCAACAAACCAACAAACTAAAAAACCAACAAACCAACAAACCAACAAACCAACAAACGAACAAACGAACAAACGAACAAACCAACAAACCAACAAACGAACAAGCCAACAAACCAACAAGCCAACAAACCAACAAACCAACAAGCCAACAAACCAACAAACCAACAAGCCAACAAGCCAACAAACCAACAAACCAACAAACCAACAAACGAACAAACCAACAAACCAAAAAACGAACAAACCAACAAACCAAGAAACCAACAAACCAACAAACCAACAAACCAAGTAAAACCAAAACACAAACAAAGCAACAAACCAACAAACCAACAAACCAACAAACCAACAAGCCAACAAGCCAACAAACAAACACACCAACAAACTAACAAACCAATAAACCAACAAACCAACAAACCAACAAACCAACAAACCAACAAACCAACAAACCAACAAACCAACAAACCAACAAACCAACAAACCAACAAACCAACAAACCAAAAAAACCAACAATCCAACAAGCCAACAAACCAACAAACCAACAAGCCAACATTCCAACAAAACAACAAACCAACAAACCAACAAACGAACAAATTAACAAACCAACAAGGCAATAAGCCAACAAACCAACAAACCAACAAACCAACAAACCAACAAACCAAACAACCAACAAACCAACAAACGAACAAACCAACATACCAACAAACCAACAAACCAACAAACCAACAAACCAACAAAACCAACAAACCTACAAACCAACAAACGAACAAACCAACAAACCAACAAGCCAGCAAACCAACAAACCAACAAACCAACAAACCTACAAACCAACAAACCAACAAACCAACAAACCAACAAACCAACAAACCAACAAACCAACAAGCCAACAAACCAACAAACCAACAAACCAAAAAACCAACAAGCCAAAAAACCAACAAACCAACAAACCAACAAACCAACAAAGAAACAAACCAACAAGCGAACAAACCAACAAACCAACAAGCCAACAAAACCAACAAGCCAACAAACCAACAAACCAACAAGTCAACAAACCAACAAACCAACAAGCCCACAAGCCAACAAACCAACAAACCAACAAACCAACAAACGAACAAACCAACAAACCAACAAACGAAAAAACCAACAAACCAACAAACCAACAAACCAACAAACCAACAAACCAACAAACCAAGTAACCAACAAACCAACAAACGAACAAACCAACAAGCCAACAAACCAAAAAACGAACAAAGCAACAAACCAACAAACCAACAAACCAACAAACCAACAAGCCAACAAACAAACACACAAACAAACTAACAAACCAACAAACCAACAAACCAACAAACCAACAAACCAAAAACTTAACAAACCAACAAGCCAACAAACCAACATACCAACAAGCCAACAATCCAACAAAACAAGAAACCAACAAACCGACAAACGAACAAACCAACAAACCAACAAGCCAATAAGCCAACAAACCAAAAACCAACAAACCAACAAACCAACAAACCAACAAACCAACAAACCAACAAACCAACAAACCAAAAAACCAACAAACCAACAAACAAACAAACCAACATACGAACAAACCAACAAACCAACAAACCAACAAACCAACAAACCTACAAAACCAACAAACCAACAAGCCAACAAACCAACAAACCAACAAACCAACAAGCCAACAAGCCAACAAACCAACAAACCTACAAACAAACAAACGAACAAACCAACAAACCAACAAGCCAGCAAACCAACAAACCAACAAACCAACAAACCAACAAACCAACAAACCAACAAACCAACAAACCAACAAGCCAACAAAACCAACAAGCCAACAAACCAACAAACCAACAAGTCCACAAACCAACAAACCAACAAGCCAACAAGCCAACAAACCAACAAACCAACAAACCAAAAAACCAACAAACCAACAAACAAACAAACTAACAAACCAACAAGCCAACAAACCAACAAACCAACAAACCAAAAAACCAACAAGCCAACAAACCAACAAACCAACAAACCAACAAAGCAACAAACCAACAAACCAACAAACCAACAAACCAACAAACTAACAAACCAACAAACCAACAAAACCAACAAGCCAACAAACCAACAAACCAACAAGTCAACAAACCAACAAACCTACAAACCAACAAACCAACAAACCAACAAACCAACAAACCAACAAACCAACAAGCCAACAAACCAACAAACCAACAAACCAAAAAACCAACAAGCCAAAAAACCAACAAACCAACAAACCAACAAACTAACAAACGAACAAACCAACATACCAACAAACCAACAAACCAACAAACCAACAAACCAACAAACCAACAAACCAACAAAACCAACAAACCAACAAGCCAACAAACCAACAAACCAACAAACCAATAAGCCAACAAGCCAACAAACCAACAAACCTACAAACCAACAAACGAACAAACCAACAAACCAACAAGCCAGCAAACCAACAAACCAACAAACCAACAAACCTACAAACCAACAAACCAACAAACCAACAAACCAACAAACCAACAAGCCAAAAAACCAACAAACCAACAAACCAAAAAACCAACAAGCCAAAAAACCAACAAACCAACAAACCAACAAACCAACAAAGAAACAAACCAACAAGCCAACAAACCAACAAACCAACAAGCCAACAAAACCAACAAGCCAACAAACCAACAAACCAACAAGTCAACAAACCAACAAACCAACAAGCCCACAAGCCAATAAACCAACAAACCAACAAACCAACAAACGAACAAACCAACAAACCAACAAACGAACAAACCAACAAACCAACAAACCAACAAACCAACAAACCAACAAACCAAGTAACCAACAAACCAACAAACGAACAAACCAACAAGCCAACAAACCAAAAAACGAACAAAGCAACAAACCAACAAACCAACAAACCAACAAACCAACAAGCCAACAAACAAACACACAAACAAACTAACAAACCAACAAACCAACAAACCAACAAACCAACAAACCAACAAACGAAAAACCCAACAAACCAACAAGCCAACAAACCAACATACCAACAAGCCAACAATCCAACAAAACAAGAAACCAACAAACCGACAAACGAACAAACCAACAAACCAACAAGCCAATAAGCCAACAAACCAAAAACCAACAAACCAACAAACCAACAAACCAACAAACCAACAAACCAACAAACCAAACAACCAACAAACCAACAAACAAACAAACCAACATACGAACAAACCAACAAACCAACAAACCAACAAACCAACAAACCTACAAAACCAACAAACCAACAAGCCAACAAACCAACAAACCAACAAACCAACAAGCCAACAAGCCAACAAACCAACAAACCTACAAACAAACAAACGAACAAACCAACAAACAAACAAGCCAGCAAACCAACAAACCAACAAACCAACAAACCAACAAACCAACAAACCAACAAACCAACAAACCAACAAGCCAACAAAACCAACAAGCCAACTAACCAACAAGTCCACAAACCAACAAATCAACAAGCCAACAAGCCAACAAACCAACAAACCAACAAACCAACAAACCAACAAACCAACAAACCAACAAACAAACAAACTAACAAACCAACAAGCCAACAAACCAACAAACCAAAAAACCAACAAGCCAACAAACCAACAAACCAACAAACCAACAAAGCAACAAACCAACAAACCAACAAACCAACAACCCAACAAACTAACAAACCAACAAACCAACAAGACAACAAAACCGACAAGCCAACAAACCAACAAACCAACAAGCCCACAAACCAACAAACCAACAAGCCAACAAGCCAACAAACCAACAAACCAACAAACCAACAAACCAACAAACGAACAAACCAACAAACCAACAAACGAACAAACCAACAAACCAACAAACCAACAAACCAACAAACCAACAAACCAACAAACCAACAAACCAAGTAACCAACAGACCAACAAACGAACAAACCAACAAACCAACACACCAACAAACCAATAAACCAACAAACCAACAAACCAACAAACCAACAAACCAACAAGCCAACAAACCAACAAACTAACAAACCAAGTAACCAACAAACCAACAAACCAACAAACCAACAAACCAACAAACCAACAAACCAACAAACCAACAAACCAACAAACCAACAAACCAAAAAACCAAAAAACCAACAAATTAACAAGCCAACAAACCAACAAACCAAGAAGCCAACAATCCAACAAAACAACAAACCAACAAACCAACAACCGAACAAACCAACAAACCAACCAGCCAATAAGCCAACAAACCAACAAACCAACAAACCAACAAGCCAACAATCCAACAAAACAACAAACGAACAAACCAACAAACGAACAAACCAACAAACCAACAAGCCAATAAGCCAACAAACCAACAAACTAACAAACGAAGAAACCAACAAACCAACAAACGAACAAACCAACAAACCAACAAACCAACAAACCAAGTAATCAACAAACCAACAAACGAATAAACCAACAAGCCAACAAACCAAAAAACGAACAAAGCAACAAACCAACAAACCAACAAACCAACAAACCAACAAGCCAACAAACAAACACACAAACAAACTAACAAACCAACAAACCAACAAACCAACAAACCAACAAACCAAAAACCCAACAAACCAACAAGCCAACAAACCAACATAGCAACAAGCCAACAAACCAACAAACCTACAAACCAACAAACCAACATACCGACAAAAACCAACAAACCAACAAACCAACAAACCAACAAAACCAACAAACCAACAAGCCAACAAACCAACAAACCAACAAACCAACAAGCCAACAAGCCAACAAACCAACAAACCTACAAACCAACAAACGAACAAACCAACAAACCAACAAGCCAGCAAACCAACAAACCAACAAACCAACAAACCAACAAACCAACAAACCAACAAACCAACAAACCAACAAGCCAACAAACCAACAAACCAACAAACTAAAAAACCAACAAGTCAACAAACCAACACCAACAAACCAACAAACCAACAAACCAATAAGCCAACAAACCAACAAACCAACAAGCCAACAAACCAACAAACCAAAAAACCAACAAGCCAACAAACCAACAAACCAACAAACGAACAAACCAACAAACCAACAAACCAACAAACCAAAAAACCAACAAGCCAACAAACCAACAAACCAACAAACCAACAATCCAACAAACCAAAAAACGAACAAAGCAACAAACCAACAAACCAACAAACCAACAAACCAAAAAGCCAACAAACCAACAAACAAACACACCAACAAACTAACAAACCAACAAGCCAACAAACCAAAAAACCAACAAACCAACAAACCAACAAACCAAACAACCAACAAACCAACAAACCGACAAGCCAACAAACCAACAAACAAAAAAACGAACAAACCAACAAACCAACAAACCAACAAACCAACAAACCAAAATGCCAACAAACCAACAAACCAACAAACCAACAAACCAACAAACCAACAAACCAACAAACCAACAAACCAACACTCCAACAAACCAAAAAACCAACAAGCCAACAAACCAACAAACCAACAAACCAACAAACCAACAAACCAACAAACCAACAAACCAACAAACCAACAAACCAACAAACCAACAAACCAACAAACCAACAAACCAACAAACCAACAAACCAACAAACCAACAAACCAACAAACCAACAAACCAACAAACCAACAAAGCAACAAACCAACAAACCAACAAACCAACAAACCAACAAACCAACAAACCAACAAACCAAAAAACCAACAAACCAATAAGCCAAGAAACCAACAAACCAACAAGCCAACAATCCAATAAAACAACAAACCAACAAACCAATAAACGAACAAACCAACAAACCAATGAACCAATAAGCCAACAAACCAACAAACCAACAAACCAACAAACCAACAAACCAACAAACCAAACAACCAACAAACCAACATACCAACAAGCCAACAAACCAACAAACAAAAAAACGAACAAACCAACAAACCAACAAACCAACAAACCAACAAACCAAAATGCCAACAAACCAACAAACCAACAAACCAACAAACCAAAACCAACAAACCAACAAACCAACAAACCGAAAAACCAACAAGCCAACAAACCAACAAACCAACAAACCAACAAACCAACAAACCAACAAACCAACAAACCAACAAACCAACAAACCAACAAACCAACAAACCAACAAACCAACAAACCAACAAACCAACAAACCAACAAACCAACAAACCAACAAACCAACGAACCAACAAACAAACAAACCAACAAACCAACAAACCAACAAACCAACAAACCAACAAGCCAACAAACCAACAAACCAACAAGCCAACAAACCAACAAACCTACAAACCAACAAACGAACAAGCCAACAAACCAACAAGACAGCAAACCAACAAACCAACAAACCAGCAAACCAACAAACCAGCAAACCAATAAACCAACAAGCCAACAAACCAACAAACCAACAAACCAAAAAACCAACAAGCCAACAAACCAACAAACCAACAAACCAACAAACCAACAAACCAAAAAACCAACAAACCAACAAACCAACAAACCAACAAACCAACAAGCCAACAAACCAACAAACTAACAAACTAAAAAACCAAAAAGCCAACAAACCAACAAACCAACAAACGAACAAACCAACAAACCAACAAACTAACCAACCAACAAAGCAACAAGCCAACAAACAAACAAACCAACAAACCAACATACCAACAAACCAATAAACCAACAAACCAACAACCCAACAAGCCAACAAACCAACAAACCAACAAGCCAACAATCCAACAAAACAACAAACCAACAAACCAACAAACAAACAAACCAACAAACCAACAAGCCAATAAGCCAACAAACTAACAAACCAACAAACCAACAAACCAACATACCAACAAACCAACAACCCAACAAACCAAACAACCAACAAACCAACAAACGAACAAACCAACATACCACCAAACCAACAAACCAACAAACCAACAAACCAACAAACCAACAAAACCAACAAACCAACAAGCCAACAAACCAACAAACCAGCAAACCAACAAGCCAACAAGCCAACAAACCAACAAACCTACAAACCAACAAACGAACAAACCAACAAACCAACAAGCCAGCAAACCAACAAACCAACAAACCAACAAACCAACAAACCAACAATCCAACAAACCAACAAACCAACAAACCAACAAACCAACAAACCAACAGACCAACAAGCCAACAAACCAACAAACCAACAAACCAAAAAACCAACAAGTCAACAAACCAACACCAACAAACCAACAAACCAACAAACCAATAAACCAACAAACCAACAAACCAACAAGCCAACAAACCAACAAACCAGCAAACCAAAAAACCAACAAGCCAACAAACCAACAAACCAACAAACGAACAAACCAACAAACCAACAAACCAACAAACCAACAAGCCAAAAAACCAACAAGCCAATAAACCAACAAACCTACGAACCAACATACCAACACACCAACAAACCAACAAACCAACAATCCAACAAACCAACAAATTAACAAACGAACAAACAAACAAACCAACAAACCAACAAGCCAACAAACCAAAAAACCAACAAACCAACAAGCCAACAAACCTACAAACCAACAAACCAACACACCAACAAACCAACAAACCAACAAACCAGCAAGCCAACAAACTAACAAACTAACAAACGAACAAACAAACAAACCAACAAACCAACAAGCCAACCAGCCAACAAACCAACACACCAACAAACCAACAAACCAACAAACCAAACAACCAAACAACAAACAAACCAACAAACGAACAAACCAACATACCAACAAACCAACAAACCAACACACCAACAAACCAACAAACCAACAAACCAACAGACCAACAAACCAACAAACCAACAAACCAAAAAACCACCAAACCAACAAACCAACAAACCAACAAACCAACAAACCAAAAAACCAACAAACCAACAAACCAAACAACCAACAAACCAACAAACCGACAAGCCAACAAACCAACAAACAAAAAAACGAACAAACCAACAAACCAACAAACCAACAAACCAACAAACCAAAATGCCAACAAACCAACAAACCAACAAACCAACAAACCAACAAACCAACAAACCAACAAACCAACAAACCAACACTTCAACAAACCAAAAAACCAACAAGACAACAAACCAACAAACCAACAAACCAACAAACCAACAAACCAACAAACCAACAAACCAACAAACCAACAAACCAACAAACCAACAAACCAACAAACCAACAAACCAACAAACCAACAAACCAACAAACCAACAAACCAACAAACCAACAAACCAAAAAACCAACAAACCAATAAGCCAAGAAACCAACAAACCAACAAGCCAACAATCCAATAAAACAACAAACCAACAAACCAATAAACGAACAAACCAACAAACCAATGAACCAATAAGCCAACAAACCAACAAACCAACAAACCAACAAACCAACAAACTTACAAACCAAACAACCAACAAACCAACAAACCAACAAGCCAACAAACCAACAAACAAAAAAACGAACACACCAACAAACCAACAAACCAACAAACCAACAAACCAACAAACCAAAATGCCAACAAACCAACAAACCAACAAACCAACAAACCAAAACCAACAAACCAACAAACCAACAAACCGAAAAACCAACAAGCCAACAAACCAACAAACCGAAAAACCAACAAGCCAACAAACCAACAAACCAACAAACCAACAAACCAACAAACCAACAAACCAACAAACCAACAAACCAACAAACCAACAAACCAACAAACCAACAAACCAACAAACCAACAAACCAACAAACCAACAAACCAACAAACCAACAAACCAACAAACCAACAAACCAACAAACCAACGAACCAACAAACAAACAAACCAACAAACCAACAAACCAACAAACCAACAAACTAACAAGCCAACAAACCAACAAACCAAAAAGCCAACAAACAAAAAAACCAACAAACCAAAAAACCAACAAACCAACCAACCAACGAACCAACAAACGAACAAACGAACAAACCAACAAACCAACAAACGAACAAACGAACAAACGAACAAGCCAACAAACCAACAAGCCAACAAACCAACAAACCAACAAGCTAACAAACCAACAAACCAACAAGCCAACAAACCAACAAACCAACAAGCCAACAAACCAACAAACGAACAAACCAACAAGCCAACAAACCAAAAAACGAACAAAGCAAGAAACCAAAAAACCAACAAACCAACAAACCAAAGAGCCAACAAACCAACAAACAAACACACCAACAAACTACCAAACCAACAAACCAACAAGCTAACAAACCAAAAAAACCAACAAACCAACAAACCAGCAAACCAACAAACCAAAAAACCAACAAACCAACAAGCCAACAAACCAACAAGCCAATAATCGAACAAAACAACAAACCAACAAACCAACCAACGAACAAACCAACAAATCAACAAGCCAATAACCCAACAAACCAACAAACCAACAAACCAACAAACCAACAAACCAACAAACCAAACAAAAAACAAACCAATAAACGAACAAACCAACAAACCAACAAACCAACAAACCAACAAACCAACAAACCAACAAACAAACAAACCAACAATCTAACAAACCAACAAACAAAAAAACCAACAAACCAAAAAACCAACAAACCAACCAACCAACAAACCAACAAACGAACAAACGAACAAACCAACAAACGAACAAACGAACAAGCCAACAAACCAAGAAGCCAACAAACCAACAAACCAACAAGCTAACAAACCAACAAACCAACAAGCCAAGAAGCCAACAAACCAACAAACCAACAAACCAACAAACCAACAAACGAACAAACCAACAAACCAACAAACGAACAAACCAACAAGTCAACAAACGAACAAACCAACAAACCAACAAACCAACAAACCAACAAACCAAGTAACCAACAAACCAACAAACGAACAAACCAACAATCCAACAAACCAAAAAACGAACAAAGCAACAAACCAACAAACCAACAAACCAACAAACCAAGTAACCAACAAACCAACAAACGAACAAACCAACAAGCCAACAAACGAACAAACCAACAAACCAACAAACCAACAAACCAACAAACCAAGTAACCAACAAACCAAAAAACCACCAACCCAACAAACCAAAAAACCACCAACCCAACAAACCAACAAACCAACAAACCAACAAACCAACAAACCAACAAACCAACAAACAAAAACCAAAAAACCAGCAAACAAACAAGCCAACAAACCAACAAACCAACAAGCCAACAATCCAACAAAACAACAAACCAACAAACCAACAAACGAACAAACCAACAAACCAACAAGCCAATTAGCCAACAAACCAACAAACCAACAAACCAACAAACCAACAAATCAACAAACCAACAAACCAAACAACCAACAAACCAACAAACCAACAAACCAACAAACCAACAAACCAACAAACCAACTAACCAACAAACCAAAAAGCCAACAAACCGACAAACCGACAAACCAACAAACCAACAAACCAAAAAACCAACAAGCCAACAAACCAACAAACCAACAAACCAACAAACCAATAAACCATCAAACCAACAAACCAACAAACCAATAAACCAACGAACCAACAAACCAACAAACCAACAAACCAACAAACAAACAAACCAACAATCCAGCAAACCAACAAACCAACAAGCCAACAAACCAACAAACCAACAAACCAACAAACCAACAAACCAACAAACCAACAAACCAACAAACAAACAAACCAACAATCCAACAAACCAACAAACCAAGAAGCCAACAAACCAACAAACAAAAAAACCAAGAAACCAAAAAACCAACAAACCAACCAACCAACAAACCAACAAACGAACAAACGAACAAACCAACAAACCAACAAACGAACAAACGAACAAGCCAACAAACCAAGAAGCCAACAAACCAACAAACCAACAAGCTAACAAACCAACAAACCAACAAACCAACAAGCCAAGAAGCCAACAAACCAACAAACCAACAAACCAACAAACAAACAAACCAACAAACCAACAAACGAACAAACCAACAAACCAACAAACCAAGTAACCAACAAACCAACAAACGAACAAACCAACAAGCCAACAAACGAACAAACCAACAAACCAACAAACCAACAAACCAACAAACCAAGTAACCAACAAACCAACAAACGAACAAACCAACAATCCAACAAACCAAAAAACGAACAAAGCAACAAACCAACAAACCAACAAACCAACAAACCAAAAAGCCAACAAACCAACAAACAAACACACCAACAAACTAACAAACCAACAAGCCAACAAACCAAAAAACCAACAAACCAACAAACCAACAAACCAACAAACCAGCAAACCAACAAACCAAAAAACCAACAAACCGACAAGCCAACAAACCAACAAACCAACAAGCCAAAAATCCAACAAAACAACAAACCAACAAACCAACAAACGAACAAACCAACAAACCAACAAGCCAATAAGCCAACAAACCAACAAACCAACAAACCAACAAACCAAACAACCAACAAACCAACAAACGAACAAACCAACATACCAACAAACCAACAAACCAACAAACCACCAAACCAACAAACCAACAAAACCAACAAACCAACAAGCCAACAAACCAACAAAGCAACAAACCAACAAGCCAACAAGCCAACAAACCAACAAACCTACAAACCAACAAACGAACAAGCCAACAAACCAACAAGACAGCAAACCAACAAACCAACAAACCAACAAACCAACAAACCAACAAACCAATAAACCAACAAGCCAACAAACCAACAAACCAACAAACCAAAAAACCGACAAGCCAACAAACCAACAAACCAACAAACCAACAAACCAACAAACCAACAAACCAAAAAACCAACAAACCAACAAACCAACAAACCAACAAACCAACAAGCCAACAAACCAACAAACTAACAAACTAAAAAACCAACAAGCCAACAAACGAACAAACCAACAAACGAACAAACCAACAAACCAACAAACCAACCACCCAACAAACCAACAAGCCAACAAACCAACAAACCAACAAACCAACATACCAACAAACCAATAAACCAACAAACCAACAACCCAACAAGCCAACAAACCAACAAATCAACAAGCCAACAATCCAACAAAACAACAAACCAACAAACCAACAAACCAACAAACCAACAAGCCAATAAGCCAACAAACTAACAAACCAACAAAACAACAAACCAACATACCAACAAACCAACAAACCAACAAACCAAACAACCAACAAACCAACAAACGAACAAACCAACATACCGACAAAAACCAACAAACCAACAAACCAACAAGCCAACAAACCAACAAACCTACAAACCAACAAACGAACAAACCAACAAACCAACAAGCCAGCAAACCAACAAACCAACAAACCAACAAACCAACAAACCAACAAACCAACAAACCAACAAACCAACAAGCCAACAAACCAACAAACCAACAAACTAAAAAACCAACAAGTCAACAAACCAACACCAACAAACCAACAAACCAACAAACCAATAAGCCAACAAACCAACAAACCAACAAGCCAACAAACCAACAAACCAAAAAACCAACAAGCCAACAAACCAACAAACCAACAAACGAACAAACCAACAAACCAACAAACCAACAAACCAACAAACCAACAAACCAGCAAACAAACAAACCAACAAACCAACAAACCAACAAACCAACAAGCCAAAAAACCAACAAACCAATAAACCAATAAACCTACAAACCAACATACCAACACACCAACAAACCAACAAACCAACAAACCAACAATCCAACAAACCAACAAATTAACAAACGAACAAACAAACAAACCAACAAACCAACAAGCCAACCAGCCAACAAACCAACACACCAACAAACCAACAAACCAACAAACCAACAGCCCAACAAACCAACAAACCAACAAACCAAAAAACCACCAAACCAAGAAACCAACAAACCAACAAACCAACAAACCAAAAAACCAACAAACCAATAAGCCAACAAACCAACAAACCAATAAGCCAAAAATCCAATAAAACAACAAACCAACAAACCAACAAACGAACAAACCAACAAACCAATAAGCCAATAAGCCAACAAACCAACAAATTAACAAACCAACAAACCAACAAACCAACAAACCAAACAACCAACAAACCAACAAACCAACAAGCCAACAAACCAACAAACAAAAAAACGAACAAACCAACAAACCAACAAACTAACAAACCAACAAACCAACAAACCAAAATGCCAACAAACCAAAATACCAACAAACCAACAAACCAACAAACCAACAAACCAACAAACCAACAAACCAACAAACCAACAAACCAAAAAACCAACAAGCCAACAAACCAACAAACCAACAAACCAACAAACCAACAAACCAACAAACCAACAAACCAACAAACCAACAAACCAACAAACCAACAAACCAACAAACCAACAAACCAACAAACCAACAAACCAACAAACCAACAAACCAACAAACCAACAAACCAACAAACCAACAAACCAACAAACCAACAAACCAACAAACCAACAAACCAACAAACCAACAAACCAACAAACCAACAAACCAACAAACAAACAAACCAACAAACCACCAAACCAACAAACCAACAAACCAACAAACCAACAAACCAAAAAACCAACAAACCAATATGCCAACAAACCAACAAACCAACAAACCAACTAGCCAACAATCCAATAAAACAACAAACCAACAAACCAATAAACGAACAAACCAACAAACCAATAAGCCAATTAGCCAATAAACCAACAAACCAACAAACCAACAAACCAACAAACCAAACAACCAACAAACCAACAAACCAACAAGCCAACAAACCAACAAACAAAAAAACGAACAAACCAACAAACCAACAAACCAACAAACCAACAAACCAAAATGCCAACAAACCAACAAACCAACAAACCAACAAACCAACAAACCAACAAACCAACAAATCAACAAACCAACAAACCAACAAACCAACAAACCAACAAACCAACAAACCAACAAACCGAAAAACCAACAAGCCAACAAACCAACAAACCAACAAACCAACAAACCAACAAACCAACAAACCAACAAACCAACAAACCAACAAACCAACAAACCAACAAACCAACAAACCAACAAACCAACAAACCAACAAATTAACAAACCAACAAACCAACAAACCAACAAACCAACAAACCAACAAACCAACAAACAAACAAACCAACAAAACAACAAACCAACAAACCAACAAGCCAACAAACCCACAAACCAAAAAGCCAACAAACAAAAAAACCAACAAACCAAAAAACCAACAAACCAACCAACCAACAAACCAACAAACGAACAAACGAACAAACCAACAAACCAACAAACGAACAAACGAACAAACGAACAAGCCAACAAACCAACAAGCCAACAAACCAACAAACCAACAAGCTAACAAACCAACAAACCAACAAGCCAACAAACCAACAAACCAACAAACCAACAAACCAACAAACGAACAAACCAACAAACCAACAAACGAACAAACCAACAAACCAACAAACCAACAAACCAAAAAACCAACAAACCAACAAACCAAGTAACCAACAAACTAACAAACGAACAAACCAACAAGCCAACAAACCAAAAAACGAACAAAGCAAGAAACCAAAAAACCAACAAACCAACAAACCAAAAAGCCAACAAACCAACAAACAAACACACCAACAAACTACCAAACCAACAAACCAACAAGCTAACAAATCAAAACACCAACAAACCAACAAACCAACAATCCAACAAACCAACAAACCAACAAACCAACAAACCAGCAAACCAACAAACCAAAAAACCAACAAACCAACAAGCCAACAAACCAACAAACCAACAAGCCAATAATCGAACAAAACAACAAACCAACAAACCAACCAACGAACAAACCAACAAACCAACAAGCCAATAAGCCAACAAACCAACAAACCAACAAACCAACAAACCAACAAACCAACAAACCAAACAACCAGCAAACCAATAAACGAACAAACCAACATACCAACAAACCAACAAACCAACAAACCAACAAACTAACAAACCAACAAAACCAACAAACCAACAAGCCAACAAACCAACAAACCAACAAACCAACAAGCCAACAAGTCAACAAACCAACAAACCTACAAACCAACAAACGAACAACCCAAGAAACCAATAAACCAGCAAACCAACAAACCAACAAACCAACAAACCAACAAACCAACAAACCAACAAACCAACAAGCCAACAAGCCAACAAACCAACAAACCAACAAACCAAAAAACTAACAAACTAACAAACCAACAAACCAACAAACCAACAAACCAACAAATCAACAAACCAACAAACCAAACAACCAACAAACCAACAAACCAACAAACCAACAAACCAACAAACCAACAAACCAACTAACCAACAAACCAAAAAGCCAACAAACCGACAAACCGACAAACCAACAAACCAACAAACCAACAAACCAAAAAACCAACAAGCCAACAAACCAACAAACCAACAAACCAACAAACCAATAAACCATCAAACCAACAAACCAACAAACCAACAAACCAACAAACCAACAAACCAACAAACAAACAAACCAACAATCCAGCAAACCAACAAACCAACAAGCCAACAAACCGACAAACCAACAAACCAACAAACCAACAAACCAACAAACCAACAAACAAACAAACCAACAATCCAACAAACCAACAAACCAACAAGCCAACAAACCAACAAACAAAAAAACCAAGAAACCAAAAAACCAACAAACCAACCAACCAACAAACCAACAAACGAACAAACGAACAAACCAACAAACCAACAAACGAACAAACGAACAAGCCAACAAACCAAGAAGCCAACAAACCAAGAAACCAACAAGCTAACAAACCAACAAACCAACAAACCAACAAGCCAAGAAGCCAACAAACCAACAAACCAACAAACCAACAAACAAACAAACCAACAAACCAACAAACGCACAAACAAACAAACCAACAAACCAAGTAACCAACAAACCAACAAACGAACAAACCAACAAGCCAACAAACGAACAAACCAACAAACCAACAAACCAACAAACCAACAAACCAAGTAACCAACAAACCAACAAACGAACAAACCAACAATCCAACAAACCAAAAAACGAACAAAGCAACAAACCAACAAACCAACAAACCAACAAACCAAAAAGCCAACAAACCAACAAACAAACACACCAACAAACTAACAAACCAACAAGCCAACAAACCAAAAAACCAACAAACCAACAAACCAACAAACCAACAAACCAGCAAACCAACAAACCAAAAAACCAACAAACCGACAAGCCAACAAACCAACAAACCAACAAGCCAACAATCCAACAAAACAACAAACCAACAAACCAACAACGAACAAACCAACAAACCAACAAGCCAATAAGCCAACAAACCAACAAACTAACAAACCAACAAACCAAACAACCAACAAACCAACAAACGAACAAACCAACATACCAACAAACCAACAAACCAACAAACCACCAAACCAACAAACCAACAAAACCAACAAACCAACAAGCCAACAAACCAACAAACCAACAAACCAACAAGCCAACAAGCCAACAAACCAACAAACCTACAAACCAACAAACGAACAAGCCAACAAACCAACAAGACAGCAAACCAACAAACCAACAAACCAACAAACCAACAAACCAACAAACCAACAAACCAATAAACCAACAAGCCAACAAACCAACAAACCAACAAACCAAAAAACCAACAAGCCAACAAACCAACAAACCAACAAACCAACAAACCAACAAACCAAAAAACCAACAAACCAACAAACCAACAAACCAACAAACCAAAAAGCAACAAACCAACAAACTAACAAAAAACTAAAAAACCAACAAGCCAACAAACCAACAAACCAACAAACGAACAAACCAACAAACCAACAAACCAACCAACCAACAAACCAACAAGCCAACAAACCAACAAACCAACAAACCAACATACCAACAAACCAATAAACCAACAAACCAACAACCCAACAAGCCAACAAACCAACAAATCAACAAGCCAACAATCCAACAAAACAACAAACCAACAAACCAACAAGCCAACAAACCAACAAGCCAATAAGCCAACAAACTAACAAACCAACAAAACAACAAACCAACATACCAACAAACCAACAAACCAACAAACCAAACAACCAACAAACCAACAAACGAACAAACCAACATACCGACAAAAACCAACAAACCAACAAACCAACAAACCAACAAACCAACAAGCCAACAAACCAACAAACTAACAAACTAAAAAACCAACAAGCCAACAAACCAACAAACCAACAAACGAACAAACCAACAAACCAACAAACCAACCAACCAACAAACCAACAAGCCAACAAACCAACAAACCAACAAACCAACATACCAACAAACCAATAAACCAACAAACCAACAACCCAACAAGCCAACAAACCAACAAATCAACAAGCCAACAATCCAACAAAACAACAAACCAACAAACCAACAAACCAACAAACCAACAAGCCAATAAGCCAACAAACTAACAAACCAACAAAACAACAAACCAACATACCAACAAACCAACAAACCAACAAACCAAACAACCAACAAACCAACAAACGAACAAACCAACATACCGACAAAAACCAACAAACCAACAAACCAACAAACCAACAAGCCAACAAACCAACAAACCAACAAACCAACATACCAACAAACCAATAAACCAACAAACCAACAACCCAACAAGCCAACAAACCAACAAATCAACAAGCCAACAATCCAACAAAACAACAAACCAACAAACCAACAAACCAACAAACCAAAAAACCAACAAACCAACAAACCAACAAGCCAACTTGGTTTGTTGTTTTGTTGGTTTGTTAGTTTGTTGGCTTATTGGCTTGTTGGTTTGTTGGTTTGTTGGTTTGTTGGTTTGTTGTTTTGTTGGATTGTTGGCTTGTTGATTTGTTGGTTTGTTGGCTTGTTGGGTTGTTGGTTTGTTGGTTTATTGGTTTGTTGGTATGTTGGTTTGTTGGTTTGTTGGTTTGTTGGCTTGTTGGTTTGTTGGGTGGTTGGTTTGTTGGTTTGTTGGTTTGTTCGTTTGTTGGTTTGTTGGTTTGTTGGCTTGTTGGTTTTTTAGTTTGTTAGTTTGTTGGTTTGTTGGCTTGTTGGTTTGTTGGTTTGTTGGTTTGTTGGTTTGTTGGTTTTTTGGTTTGTTGGTTTGTTGGTTTGTTGGTTTGTTGGTTTGTTGGCTTGTTGGTTTTTTGGTTTGTTGGTTTGTTGGTTTGTTGGCTTGTTGGTTTATTGGTTTGTTGGTTTGTTGGTTTGTTGGTTTGTTGGTTTGTTGGTTTGCTGTCTTGTTGGTTTGTTGGCTTGTTCGTTTGTTGGTTTGTAGGTTTGTTGGTTTGTTGGCTTGTTGGCTTGTTGGTTTGTTGCTTTGTTGGTTTGTTGGCTTGTTGGTTTGTTGGTTTTGTTGGTTTGTTGGTTTTATGGTTTGTTGGTTTGTTGGTTTGTTGGTATGTTGGTTTGTTCGTTTGTTGGTTTGTTGGTTGTTTGGTTTGTTGGTTTGTTGGTTTGTTGGTTTGTTGGCTTATTGGCTTGTTGGTTTGTTGGTTTGTTCGTTTGTTGGTTTGTTGGTTTGTTGTTTTGTTGGATTGTTGGCTTGTTGGTTTGTTGGTTTGTTGGCTTGTCGGTTTGTTGGTTTTTTGGTTTGTTGGTTTGCTGGTTTGTTGGTTTGTTGGTTTGTTGGTTTGTTGGTTTTTTGGTTTGTTGGCTTGTTGGTTTGTTAGTTTGTTGGTGTGTTTGTTTGTTGGTTTGTTGGCTTTTTGGTTTGTTGGTTTGTTGGTTTGTTGGTTTGTTGCTTTGTTCGTTTTTTGGTTTGTTGGATTGTTGGTTTGTTCGTTTGTTGGTTTGTTGGTTACTTGGTTTGTTGGTTTGTTGGTTTGTTGGTTTGTTGGTTTGTTCGTTTGTTGGCTTGTTGGTTTGTTCGTTTGTTGGTTTGTTGGTTACTTGGTTTGTTGGTTTGTTGGTTTGTTCGTATGTTGGTTTGTTGGTTTGTTTGTTTGTTGGTTTGTTGGTTTGTTGGTTTGTTGGCTTCTTGGCTTGTTGGTTTGTTGGTTTGTTGGCTTGTTGGTTTGTTGGTTTGTTGGCTTCTTGGTTTGTTGGCTTGTTCGTTTGTTCGTTTGTTGGTTTGTTGGTTTGTTCGTTTGTTCGTTTGTTGGTTTGTTGGTTGGTTGGTTTGTTGGTTTTTTGGTTTCTTGGTTTTTTTGTTTGTTGGTTTGTTGGCTTGTTGGTTTGTTGGTTTGTTGGATTGTTGGTTTGTTTGTTTGTTGGTTTGTTGGTTTGTTGGTTTGTTGGTTTGTTGGTTTGTTGGTTTGTTGGTTTGTTGGCTTGTTGGTTTGTTGGTTTGCTGGATTGTTGGTTTGTTTGTTTGTTGGTTTGTTGGTTTGTTGGTTTGTTGGTTTGTTGGTTTATTGGTTTGTTGGTTTGTTGGTTTGATGGTTTATTGGTTTGTTGGTTTGTTGGTTTGTTGGTTTGTTGGCTTGTTGGTTTTTTGGTTTGTTGGTTTGTTGGTTTGTTGGTTTGTCGGTTTGTCGGTTTGTTGGCTTTTTGGTTTGTTGGTTAGTTGGTTTGTTGGTTTGTTGGTTTGTTGGTTTGTTGGTTTGTTGGTTTGTTGGTTGTTTGGTTTGTTGGTTTGTTGATTTGTTGGTTTGTTGGTTTGTTGGTTTGTTGGTTTGTTGGCTAATTGGCTTGTTGGTTTGTTGGTTTGTTGGTTTGTTGGTTTGTTGTTTTGTTGTTTTGTTGGATTGTTGGCTTGTTGGTTTGTTGGTTTGTTGGCTTGTTTGTTTGCTGGTTTTTTGGTTTTTGTTTGTTGGTTTGTTGGTTTGTTGGTTTGTTGGTTTGTTGGTTTGTTGGTTTGTTGGGTTGGTGGTTTTTTGGTTTGTTGGGTTGGTGGTTTTTTGGTTTGTTGGTTACTTGGTTTGTTGGTTTGTTGGTTTGTTGGTTTGTTGGTTTGTTCGTTTGTTGGCTTGTTGGTTTGTTCGTTTGTTGGTTTGTTGGTTACTTGGTTTGTTGGTTTGTTGGTTTGTTGGTTTGTTGCTTTGTTCGTTTTTTGGTTTGTTGGATTGTTGGTTTGTTCGTTTGTTGGTTTGTTGGTTACTTGGTTTGTTGGTTTGTTGGTTTGTTGGTTTGTTGGTTTGTTCGTTTGTTGACTTGTTGGTTTGTTCATTTGTTGGTTTGTTGGTTTGTTCGTTTGTTGGTTTGTTGGTTTGTTGGTTTGTTGGTTTGTTGGCTTCTTGGCTTGTTGGTTTGTTGGTTTGTTAGCTTGTTGGTTTGGTGGTTTGTTGGCTTCTTGGTTTGTTGGCTTGTTCGTTTGTTCGTTTGTTCGTTTGTTGGTTTGTTCATTTGTTCGTTTGTTGGTTTGTTGGTTGGTTGGTTTGTTGGTTTTTTGGTTTGTTGGTTTTTTTGTTTGTTGGTTTGTTAGATTGTTGGTTTGTTTGTTTGTTGGTTTGTTGGTTTGTTGGTTTGTTGGTTTGTTGGTTTGTTGGTTTGTTCGTTTATTGGTTTGTTTTTTGTTTGGTTTGTTGGTTTGTTGGTTTGTTAGTTTGTTGGTTTGTTGGTTTGTTGGCTTATTGGCTTGTTGGTTTGTTGGTTTGTTCGTTGGTTGGTTTGTTGGTTTGTTGTTTTGTTCGATTATTGGCTTGTTGGTTTGTTGGCTTGTTGGTTTGTTGGTTTTTTGGTTTGTTGGTTTGCTGGTTTGTTGGTTTGTTGGTTTTTTTGGTTTGTTAGCTTGTTGGTTTGTTGGTTTGGTAGTTTGTTGGTGTGTTTGTTTGTTGGTTTGTTGGCTCTTTGGTTTGTTGGTTTGTTGGTTTTTTGGTTTCTTGCTTTGTTCGTTTTTTGGTTTGTTGGCTTGTTGGTTTGTTCGTTTGTTGGTTTGTTGGTTTGTTGGTTTGTTGGTTTGTTGGTTTGTTGGCTTGTTGGTTTGTTGGTTTGTTAGCTTGTTGGTTTGTTGGTTTGTTGGCTTGTTGGTTTGTTGGCTTGTTCGTTTGTTCGTTTGTTCGTTTGTTGGTTTGTTGGTTTGTTCGTTTGTTCGTTTGTTGGTTCGTTGGTTGGTTGGTTTGTTGGTTTTTTGGTTTGTTGGTTTTTTTGTTTGTTGGCTTTTTGGTTTGTTCGTTTGTTGGCTTGTCGGTTTGTTGGTTTTTTGGTTTGTTGGTTTGCTGGTTTGTTGGTTTGTTGGTTTGTTGGTTTTTTGGTTTGTTGGCTTGTTGGTTTGTTAGTTTGTTGGTGTGTTTGTTTGTTGGTTTGTTGGCTTTTTGGTTTGTTCGTTTGTTGGCTTGTCGGTTTGTTGGTTTTTTGGTTTGTTGGTTTGCTGGTTTGTTGGTTTGTTGGTTTGTTGGTTTGTTGGTTTTTTGGTTTGTTGGCTTGTTGGTTTGTTAGTTTGTTGGTGTGTTTGTTTGTTGGTTTGTTGGCTTTTTGGTTTGTTGGTTTGTTGGTTTGTTGGTTTGTTGGTTTGTTGCTTTGTTCGTTTTTTGGTTTGTTGGATTGTTGGTTTGTTCGTTTCTTGGTTTGTTGGTTACTTGGTTTGTTGGTTTGTTGGTTTGTTGGTTTGTTGGTTTGTTCGTTTGTTGGCTTGTTGGTTTGTTCGTTTGTTGGTTTGTTGGTTACTTGGTTTGTTGGTTTGTTGGTTTGTTCGTTTGTTGGTTTGTTGGTTTGTTTGTTTGTTGGTTTGTTGGTTTGTTGGTTTGTTGGCTTCTTGGCTTGTTGGTTTTTTGGTTTGTTGGCTTGTTGGTTTGTTGGTTTGTTGGCTTCTTGGTTTGTTGGCTTGTTCGTTTGTTCGTTTGTTGGTTTGTTGGTTTGTTCGTTTGTTCGTTTGTTGGTTTGTTGGTTGGTTGGTTTGTTGGTTTTTTGGTTTCTTGGTTTTTTTGTTTGTTGGTTTGTTGGCTTGTTGGTTTGTTGGTTTGTTGGATTGTTGGTTTGTTTGTTTGTTGGTTTGTTGGTTTGTTGGTTTGTTGGTTTGTTGGTTTGTTGGTTTGTTGGTTTGTTGGCTTGTTGGTTTGTTGGTTTGCTGGATTGTTGGTTTGTTTGTTTGTTGGTTTGTTGGTTTGTTGGTTTGTTGGTTTGTTGGTTTATTGGTTTGTTGGTTTGTTGGTTTGATGGTTTATTGGTTTGTTGGTTTGTTGGTTTGTTGGTTTGTTGGCTTGTTGGTTTTTTGGTTTGTTGGTTTGTTGGTTTGTTGGTTTGTCGGTTTGTCGGTTTGTTGGCTTTTTGGTTTGTTGGTTAGTTGGTTTGTTGGTTTGTTGGTTTGTTGGTTTGTTGGTTTGTTGGTTTGTTGGTTGTTTGGTTTGTTGGTTTGTTGATTTGTTGGTTTGTTGGTTTGTTGGTTTGTTGGTTTGTTGGCTAATTGGCTTGTTGGTTTGTTGGTTTGTTCGTTTGTTGGTTTGTTGGTTTGTTGTTTTGTTGGATTGTTGGCTTGTTGGTTTGTTGGTTTGTTGGCTTGTTTGTTTGCTGGTTTTTTGGTTTTTGTTTGTTGGTTTGTTGGTTTGTTGGTTTGTTGGTTTGTTGGTTTGTTGGTTTGTTGGGTTGGTGGTTTTTTGGTTTGTTGGGTTGGTGGTTTTTTGGTTTGTTGGTTACTTGGTTTGTTGGTTTGTTGGTTTGTTGGTTTGTTGGTTTGTTCGTTTGTTGGCTTGTTGGTTTGTTCGTTTGTTGGTTTGTTGGTTACTTGGTTTGTTGGTTTGTTGGTTTGTTGCTTTGTTCGTTTTTTGGTTTGTTGGATTGTTGGTTTGTTCGTTTGTTGGTTTGTTGGTTACTTGGTTTGTTGGTTTGTTGGTTTGTTGGTTTGTTGGTTTGTTCGTTTGTTGACTTGTTGGTTTGTTCGTTTGTTGGTTTGTTGGTTTGTTCGTTTGTTGGTTTGTTGGTTTGTTGGTTTGTTGGTTTGTTGGCTTCTTGGCTTGTTGGTTTGTTGGTTTGTTAGCTTGTTGGTTTGTTGGTTTGTTGGCTTCTTGGTTTGTTGGCTTGTTCGTTTGTTCGTTTGTTCGTTTGTTGGTTTGTTCGTTTGTTCGTTTGTTGGTTTGTTGGTTGGTTGGTTTGTTGGTTTTTTGGTTTGTTGGTTTTTTTGTTTGTTGGTTTGTTAGATTGTTGGTTTGTTTGTTTGTTGGTTTGTTGGTTTGTTGGTTTGTTGGTTTGTTGGTTTGTTGGTTTGTTCGTTTATTGGTTTGTTTTTTGTTTGGTTTGTTGGTTTGTTGGTTTGTTGGTTTGTTGGTTTGTTGGTTTGTTGGTTTGTTGGCTTATTGGCTTGTTGGTTTGTTGGTTTGTTCGTTGGTTGGTTTGTTGGTTTGTTGTTTTGTTCGATTATTGGCTTGTTGGTTTGTTGGCTTGTTGGTTTGTTGGTTTTTTGGTTTGTTGGTTTGCTGGTTTGTTGGTTTGTTGGTTTTTTTGGTTTGTTAGCTTGTTGGTTTGTTGGTTTGGTAGTTTGTTGGTGTGTTTGTTTGTTGGTTTGTTGGCTCTTTGGTTTGTTGGTTTGTTGGTTTTTTGGTTTCTTGCTTTGTTCGTTTTTTGGTTTGTTGGCTTGTTGGTTTGTTCGTTTGTTGGTTTGTTGGTTTGTTGGTTTGTTGGTTTGTTGGCTTGTTGGTTTGTTGGTTTGTTAGCTTGTTGGTTTGTTGGTTTGTTGGCTTGTTGGTTTGTTGGCTTGTTCGTTTGTTCGTTTGTTCGTTTGTTGGTTTGTTGGTTTGTTCGTTTGTTCGTTTGTTGGTTCGTTGGTTGGTTGGTTTGTTGGTTTTTTGGTTTGTTGGTTTTTTTGTTTGTTGGCTTTTTGGTTTGTTGGTTTGTTGGCTTGTTAGTTTGTTGGTTTGTTGGTTTGTTGGTTTGTTGGTTTGTTGGTTTGTTGGTTTGTTGGTTTGTTGGTTTGTTGGTTTGTTGGTTTGTTGGTTTGTTGGTTTGTTGGTTTGTTGGTTTGTTGGTTTGTTGGTTTGTTGGTTTGTTGGTTTGTTGGTTTGTTGGTTTGTTGGTTTGTTGGCTTGTTGGTTTTTCGGTTTGTTGGTTTGTTGGTTTGTTGGTTTTGGTTTGTTGGTTTGTTGGTTTGTTGGTTTGTTGGCATTTTGGTTTGTTGGTTTGTTGGTTTGTTGGTTTGTTGGTTTGTTGGTGTGTTCGTTTTTTTGTTTGTTGGTTTGTTGGCTTGTTGGTTTGTTGGTTTGTTGGTTGTTTGGTTTGTTGGTTTGTTGGTTTGTTGGTTTGTTGGTTTGTTGGTTTGTTGGCTTATTGGTTCATTGGTTTGTTGGTTTGTTCGTTTATTGGTTTGTTGGTTTGTTGTTTTATTGGATTGTTGGCTTGTTGGTTTGTTGGTTTCTTGGCTTATTGGTTTGTTGGTTTTTTGGTTTGTTGGTTTGTTGGTTTGTTGGTTTGTTGGTTTGTTGGTTTGTTGGTTTGTTGGTTTGTTGGTTTGTTGGTTTGTTGGTTTGTTGGTTTGTTGGTTTGTTGGTTTGTTGGTTTGTTGGTTTGTTGGTTTGTTGGTTTGTTGGTTTGTTGGTTTGTTGGTTTGTTGGTTTGTTGGTTTGTTGGTTTGTTGGTTTGTTGGTTTGTTGGTTTGTTGGTTTGTTGGTTTGTTGGTTTGTTGTCTTGTTGGTTTTTTGGTTTGTTGGAGTGTTGGTTTGTTGGTTTGTTGGTTTGTTGGTTTGTTGGTTTGTTGGTTTGTTGGTTTGTTGGTTTGTTGGCATTTTGGTTTGTTGGTTTGTTGGTTTGTTGGTTTGTTGGTTTGTTCGTTTTTTTGTTTGTTGGTTTGTTGGCTTGTCGGTTTGTTGGTTTGTTGGTTGTTTGGTTTGTTGGTTTGTTGGTTTTTTGGTTTGTTGGTTTGTTGGTTTGTTGGTTTGTTGGTTTGGTGGTTTTTTGGTTTGTTGGTTTGTTGGTTTGTTGGTCTGTTGGTTTGTTGGTTTGTTGGTTTGTTGGTGTGTTGGTTTGTTGGTTTGTTGGTATGTTGGTTTGTTCGTTTGTTGGTTTGTTTGTTGTTTGGTTGTTTGGTTCGTTGGTTTGTTGGTTTGTTGGTGTGTTGGTTTGTTGGCTGGTTGGCTTGTTGGTTTGTTGGTTTGTTTGTTTGTTCGTTTGTTAGTTTGTTAGTTTGTTGGCTTGCTGGTTTGTTGGTTTGTTGGTTGTTTGGTTTGTTGGTTTGTTGGTTTGTTGGTTTGTTGGTTTGTTGGTGTGTTCGTTTTTTTGTTTGTTGGTTTGTTGGCTTGTTGGTTTGTTGGTTTGTTGGTTGTTTGGTTTGTTGGTTTGTTGGTTTGTTGGTTTGTTGGTTTGTTGGTTTGTTGGCTTATTGGTTCATTGGTTTGTTGGTTTGTTCGTTTATTGGTTTGTTGGTTTGTTGTTTTATTGGATTGTTGGCTTGTTGGTTTGTTGGTTTCTTGGCTTATTGGTTTGTTGGTTTTTTGGTTTGTTGGTTTGTTGGTTTGTTGGTTTGTTGGTTTGTTGGTTTGTTGGTTTGTTGGTTTGTTGGTTTGTTGGTTTGTTGGTTTGTTGGTTTGTTGGTTTGTTGGTTTGTTGGTTTGTTGGTTTGTTGGTTTGTTGGTTTGTTGGTTTGTTGGTTTGTTGGTTTGTTGGTTTGTTGGTTTGTTGGTTTGTTGGTTTGTTGGTTTGTTGGTTTGTTGGTTTGTTGATTTGTTGTCTTGTTGGTTTTTTGGTTTGTTGGAGTGTTGGTTTGTTGGTTTGTTGGTTTGTTGGTTTGTTGGTTTGTTGGTTTGTTGGTTTGTTTGTTTGTTGGCATTTTGGTTTGTTGGTTTGTTGGTTTGTTGGTTTGTTGGTTTGTTCGTTTTTTTGTTTGTTGGTTTTTTGGTTTGTTGGTTTGTTGGTTTGTTGGCTTGTTGGTCTGTTGGTTTGTTGGTTTGTTGGTTTGTTGGTTTGTTGGTTTGTTGGATTGTTGGTTTGTGGTTTGTTGGTTTGTTGGTTTGTTGGTTTGCTGGCTTGTTGGTTTGTTGGTTTGTTCGTTTGTTGGTTTGTAGGTTTGTTGGTTTGTTGGCTTGTTGGCTTGTTGGTTTGCTGGTTTGTTGGCTTGTTGGTTTGTTGGTTTTGTTGGTTTGTTGGTTTGTTGGTTTGTTGGTTTGTTGGTTTGTTGGTATGTTGGTTTGTTCGTTTGTTGGTTTGTTGGTTGTTTGGTTTGTTGGTTTGTTGGTTTGTTGGTATGTTGGTTTGTTGGTTTGTTGGTTTGTTAGTTTGTTGGCTTATTGGCTTGTTGGTTTGTTGGTTTGTTTGTTTGTTGGTTTGTTGGTTTGTTGTTTTGTTGGATTGTTGGCTTGTTGGTTTGTTGGTTTGTTGGCTTGTTGGGTTGTTGGTTTGTTGGTTTATTGGTTTGTTGGTATGTTGGTTTGTTGGTTTGTTGGTTTGTTGGCTTGTTGCTTTGTTGGTTGGTTAGTTTGTTGGTTTGTTGGTTTGTTCGTTTGTTGGTTTGTTGGTTTGTTGGCTTTTTGGTTTTTTAGTTTGTTAGTTTGTTGGTTTGTTGGCTTGTTGGTTTGTTGGTTTGTTGGTTTGTTGGTTTGTTGGTTTTTTGGTTTGTTGGTTTGTTGGTTTGTTGGTTTGTTGGTTTGTTGGCTTGTTGGTTTTTTGGTTTGTTGGTTTGTTGGTTTGTTGGCTTGTTGGTTTATTGGTTTGCTGGTTTGTTGGTTTGCTGGTTTGTTGGTTTGTTGGTTTGCTGTCTTGTTGGTTTGTTGGCTTGTTCGTTTGTTGGTTTGTAGGTTTGTTGGTTTGTTGGCTTGTTGGTTTGTTGGTTTGTTGGCTTGTTGGTTTGTTGGTTTGTTGGTTTGTTGGTTTGTTGGTTTGTTTGTTTGTTGGTTCGTTGGTTTGTTGGTTTGTTGGTTTGTTGGTTTGTTGGTTTGTTGGTTTGTTGGTTTGTTGGTTTGTTGGTTTGTTGGTTTGTTGGTTTGTTGGTTTGTTGGTTTGTTGGTTTGTTGGTTTGTTGGTTTGTTGGTTTGTTGGTTTGTTGGTTTGTTGGCTTGTTGGTTTTTCGGTTTGTTGGTTTGTTGGTTTGTTGGTTTTGGTTTGTTGGTTTGTTGGTTTGTTGGTTTGTTGGCATTTTGGTTTGTTGGTTTGTTGGTTTGTTGGTTTGTTGGTTTGTTCGTTTTTTTGTTTGTTGGTTTGTTGGCTTGTTGGTTTGTTGGTTTGTTGGTTGTTTGGTTTGTTGGTTTGTTGGTTTGTTGGTTTGTTGGTTTGTTGGTTTGTTGGCTTATTGGTTCATTGGTTTGTTGGTTTGTTCGTTTATTGGTTTGTTGGTTTGTTGTTTTATTGGATTGTTGGCTTGTTGGTTTGTTGGTTTCTTGGCTTATTGGTTTGTTGGTTTTTTGGTTTGTTGGTTTGTTGGTTTGTTGGTTTGTTGGTTTGTTGGTTTGTTGGTTTGTTGGTTTGTTGGTTTGTTGGTTTGTTGGTTTGTTGGTTTGTTGGTTTGTTGGTTTGTTGGTTTGTTGGTTTGTTGGTTTGTTGGTTTGTTGGTTTGTTGGTTTGTTGGTTTGTTGGTTTGTTGGTTTGTTGGTTTGTTGGTTTGTTGGTTTGTTGGTTTGTTGGTTTGTTGGTTTGTTGGTTTGTTGGTTTGTTGGTTTGTTGGTTTGTTGGCTTGTTGGTTTTTTGGTTTGTTGGAGTGTTGGTTTGTTGGTTTGTTGGTTTGTTGGTTTGTTGGTTTGTTGGTTTGTTGGTTTGTTGGTTTGTTGGCATTTTGGTTTGTTGGTTTGTTGGTTTGTTGGTTTGTTGGTTTGTTCGTTTTTTTGTTTGTTGGTTTGTTGGCTTGTCGGTTTGTTGGTTTGTTGGTTGTTTGGTTTGTTGGTTTGTTGGTTTTTTGGTTTGTTGGTTTGTGGGTTTGTTGGTTTGTTGGTTTGGTGGTTTTTTGGTTTGTTGGTTTGTTGGTTTGTTGGTCTGTTGGTTTGTTGGTTTGTTGGTTTGTTGGTGTGTTGGTTTGTTGGCTGGTTGGCTTGTTGGTTTGTTGGTTTGTTTGTCTGTTCGTTTGTTAATTTGTTGGTTTGTTGGATTGTTGGTTTGTTGGTTTGTTGGTGTGTTGGTATGTTGGTTCGTAGGTTTGTTGGTTTATTGGCTTGTTGGTTTTTTGGCTTGTTGGTTTGTTGGTTTGTTGGTTTGTTGGTTTGTTCGTTTGTTGGTTTGTTGGTTTGTTGGCTTGTTGGTTTTTTGGTTTGCTGGTTTGTTGGTTTGTTGGCTTGTTGGTTTGTTGGTTTGTTGGTTTATTGGTTTGTTGGTTTGTTGGTTTGTTGGTGTTGGTTTGTTGACTTGTTGGTTTTTTGGTTTGTTGGTTTGTTGGTTTGTTGGCTTGTTGGTCTGTTGGTTTGTTGGTTTGTTGGTTTGTTGGTTTGTTGGTTTGTTGGATTGTTGGTTTGTTGGTTTGTTGGTTTTGTTGGTTTGTTGGTTTGCTGGCTTGTTGGTTTGTTGGTTTGTTCGTTTGTTGGTTTGTAGGTTTGTTGGTTTGTTGGCTTGTTGGCTTGTTGGTTTGTTGTTTGTTGGTTTGTTGGCTTGTTGGTTTGTTGGTTTTGTTGGTTTGTTGGTTTGTTGGTTTGTTGGTTTGTTGGTTTGTTGGTATGTTGGTTTGTTCGTTTGTTGGTTTGTTGGTTGTTTGGTTTGTTGGTTTGTTGGTTTGTTGGTATGTTGGTTTGTTGGTTTGTTGGTTTGTTAGTTTGTTGGCTTATTGGCTTGTTGGTTTGTTGGTTTGTTTGTTTGTTGGTTTGTTGGTTTGTTGTTTTGTTGGATTGTTGGCTTGTTGGTTTGTTGGTTTGTTGGCTTGTTGGGTTGTTGGTTTGTTGGTTTATTGGTTTGTTGGTATGTTGGTTTGTTGGTTTGTTGGTTTGTTGGCTTGTTGCTTTGTTGGTTGGTTGGTTTGTTGGTTTGTTGGTTTGTTCGTTTGTTGGTTTGTTGGTTTGTTGGCTTTTTGGTTTTTTAGTTTGTTAGTTTGTTGGTTTGTTGGCTTGTTGGTTTGTTGGTTTGTTGGTTTGTTGGTTTGTTGGTTTTTTGGTTTGTTGGTTTGTTGGTTTGTTGGTTTGTTGGTTTGTTGGCTTGTTGGTTTTTTGGTTTGTTGGTTTGTTGGTTTGTTGGCTTGTTGGTTTATTGGTTTGCTGGTTTGTTGGTTTGCTGGTTTGTTGGTTTGTTGGTTTGCTGTCTTGTTGGTTTGTTGGCTTGTTCGTTTGTTGGTTTGTAGGTTTGTTGGTTTGTTGGCTTGTTGGCTTGTTGGTTTGTTGGTTTGTTGGTTTGTTGGCTTGTTGGTTTGTTGGTTTTGTTGGTTTGTTGGTTTGGTGGTTTGTTGGTTTGTTGGTTTGTTAGTATGTTGGTTTGTTCGTTTGTTGGTTTGTTGGTTGTTTGGTTTGTTGGTTTGTTGGTTTGTTGGTTTGTTGGCTTATTGGCTTGTTGGTTTGTTGGTTTGTTCGTTTGTTGGTTTGTTGGTTTGTTGTTTTGTTGGATTGTTGGCTTGTTGGTTTGTTGGTTTGTTGGCTTGTTGGTTTGTTGGTTTTTTGGTTTGTTGGTTTGCTGGTTTGTTGGTTTGTTGGTTTGTTGGTTTGTTGGTTTGTTGGTTTGTTGGTTTTTTGGTTTGTTGGCTTGTTGGTTTGTTAGTTTGTTGGTGTGTTTGTTTGTTGGTTTGTTGGCTTTTTGGTTTGTTGGTTTGTTGGTTTGTTGGTTTGTTGCTTTGTTCGTTTTTTGGTTTGTTGGATTGTGGGTTTGTTGGTTTATTGGTTTGTTGGTTACTTGGTTTGTTGGTTTGTTGGTTTGTTGGTTTGTTGGTTTGTTCGTTTGTTGGCTTGTTGGTTTGTTCGTTTGTTGGTTTGTTGGTTACTTGGTTTGTTGGTTTGTTGGTTTGTTGGCTTGTTGGTTTGTTCGTTTGTTGGTTTGTTGGTTTGTTCGTTTGTTGGTTTGTTGGTTTGTTGGTTTGTTGGTTTGTTGGTTTGTTGGCTTGTTGGTTTGTTGGTTTGCTGGATTGTTGGTTTGTTGGTTTGTTGGTTTGTTGGTTTGTTGGCTTGTTGGTTTTTTGGTTTGTTGGTTTGTTGGTTTGTTGGCTCTTTGGTTTTTTAGTTTGTTAGTTTGTTGGTTTGTTGGCTTGTTGGTTTGTTGGTTTGTTGGTTTGTTGGTTTGTTGGTTTTTTGGTTTGTTGGTTTGTTGGTTTGTTGGTTTGTTGGTTTGTTGGCTTGTTGGTTTTTTGGTTTGTTGGTTTGTTGGTTTGTTGGCTTGTTGGTTTATTGGTTTGCTGGTTTGTTGGTTTGCTGGTTTGTTGGTTTGTTGGTTTGCTGTCTTGTTGGTTTGTTGGCTTGTTCGTTTGTTGGTTTGTAGGTTTGTTGGTTTGTTGGCTTGTTGGCTTGTTGGTTTGTTGGTTTGTTGGTTTGTTGGCTTGTTGGTTTGTTGGTTTTGTTGGTTTGTTGGTTTGGTGGTTTGTTGGTTTGTTGGTTTGTTAGTATGTTGGTTTGTTCGTTTGTTGGTTTGTTGGTTGTTTGGTTTGTTGGTTTGTTGGTTTGTTGGTTTGTTGGCTTATTGGCTTGTTGGTTTGTTGGTTTGTTCGTTTGTTGGTTTGTTGGTTTGTTGTTTTGTTGGATTGTTGGCTTGTTGGTTTGTTGGTTTGTTGGCTTGTTGGTTTGTTGGTTTTTTGGTTTGTTGGTTTGCTGGTTTGTTGGTTTGTTGGTTTGTTGGTTTGTTGGTTTGTTGGTTTGTTGGTTTTTTGGTTTGTTGGCTTGATGGTTTGTTAGTTTGTTGGTGTGTTTGTTTGTTGGTTTGTTGGCTTTTTGGTTTGTTGGTTTGTTGGTTTGTTGGTTTGTTGGTTTGTTGCTTTGTTCGTTTTTTGGTTTGTTGGATTGGGGTTTGTTGGTTTGTTGGTTTGTTGGTTACTTGGTTTGTTGGTTTGTTCGTTTGTTGGCTTGTTGGTTTGTTCGTTTGTTGGTTTGTTGGTTACTTGGTTTGTTGGTTTGCTGGATTGTTGGTTTGTTGGTTTGTTGGTTTGTTGGTTTGTCGGTTTGTCGGTTTGTTGGCTTTTTGGTTTGTTGGTTAGTTGGTTTGTTGGTTTGTTGGTTTGTTGGTTTGTTCGTTTTTTTGTTTGTTGGTTTGTTGGTTTGTTGGTTTGTTGCGTTGTTGGTTTGTTGGTTTGTTGGTTGTTTGGTTTGTTGGTTTGTTGGCTTTTTGGTTTGTTGGTTAGTTGGTTTGTTGGTTTGTTGGTTTGTTGGTTTGTTCGTTTTTTTGTTTGTTGGTTTGTTGGTTTGTTGGTTTGTTGCCTTGTTGGTTTGTTGGTTTGTTGGTTGTTTGGTTTGTTGGTTTGTTGGTTTGTTGGTTTGTTGGTTTGTTGGTTTGTTGGTTTGTTGGTTTGTTGGCTTATTGGCTTGTTGGTTTGTTGGTTTGTTCGTTTGTTGGTTTGTTTGTTTGTTGGTTTGTTGGTTTGTTGGTTTGTTGGTTTGTTGGTTTGTTGGCTTGTTGGTTTGTTGGTTTGTTGGTTTGCTGGATTGTTGGTTTGTTGGTTTGTTGGTTTGTTGGTTTGTTGGCTTGTTGGTTTTTTGGTTTGTTGGTTTGTTGGTTTGTTGGTTTGTCGGTTTGTCGGTTTGTTGGCTTTTTGGTTTGTTGGTTAGTTGGTTTGTTGGTTTGTTGGTTTGTTGGTTTGTTCGTTTTTTTGTTTGTTGGTTTGTTGGTTTGTTGGTTTGTTGCCTTGTTGGTTTGTTGGTTTGTTGGTTGTTTGGTTTGTTGGTTTGTTGGCTTTTTGGTTTGTTGGTTAGTTGGTTTGTTGGTTTGTTGGTTTGTTGGTTTGTTCGTTTTTTTGTTTGTTGGTTTGTTGGTTTGTTGGTTTGTTGCCTTGTTGCCTTGTTGGTTTGTTGGTTTGTTGGTTGTTTGGTTTGTTGGTTTGTTGGTTTGTTGGTTTGTTGGTTTGTTGGTTTGTTGGTTTGTTGGCTTATTGGCTTGTTGGTTTGTTGGTTTGTTCGTTTGTTGGTTTGTTGGTTTGTTGTTTTGTTGGATTGTTGGCTTGTTGGTTTGTTGGTTTGTTGGCTTGTTGGTTTGCTGGTTTTTTGGTTTTTGTTTGTTGGTTTGTTGGTTTGTTGGTTTGTTGGTTTGTTGGTTTGTTGGTTTGTTGGGTTGGTGGTTTTTTGGTTTGTTGGTTTGTTGGTCTGTTGGTTTGTTTGTTTGTTGGTTTGTTGGTGTGTTGGTTTGTTGGGTGGTTGGCTTGTTGGTTTGTTGGTTTGTTTGTTTGTTCGTCTGTTGGTTTGTTAGTTTGTTGGCTTGCTGGTTTGTTCGTTTGTTGGTTTGTTGGTGTGTTGTTTTGTTGGTTTGTAGGTTTGTTGGTGTATTGGCTTGTTGGTTTGTTTGTTTGTTGGTTTGTTGGTTTGTTGTTTTGTTGGATTGTTGGCTTGTTGGTTTGTTGGTTTGTTGGCTTGTTGGGTTGTTGGTTTGTTGGTTTATTGGTTTGTTGGTATGTTGGTTTGTTGGTTTGTTGGTTTGTTGGCTTGTTGCTTTGTTGGTTGGTTGGTTTGTTGGTTTGTTGGTTTGTTGGTTTGTTCGTTTGTTGGTTTGTTGGTTTGTTGGCTTTTTGGTTTTTTAGTTTGTTAGTTTGTTGGTTTGTTGGCTTGTTGGTTTGTTGGTTTGTTGGTTTGTTGGTTTGTTGGTTTTTTGGTTTGTTGGTTTGTTGGTTTGTTGGTTTGTTGGTTTGTTGGCTTGTTGGTTTTTTGGTTTGTTGGTTTGTTGGTTTGTTGGCTTGTTGGTTTATTGGTTTGCTGGTTTGTTGGTTTGCTGGTTTGTTGGTTTGTTGGTTTGCTGTCTTGTTGGTTTGTTGGCTTGTTCGTTTGTTGGTTTGTAGGTTTGTTGGTTTGTTGGCTTGTTGGCTTCTTGGTTTGTTGGTTTGTTGGTTTGTTGGCTTGTTGGTTTGTTGGTTTTGTTGGTTTGTTGGTTTGGTGGTTTGTTGGTTTGTTGGTTTGTTAGTATGTTGGTTTGTTCGTTTGTTGGTTTGTTGGTTGTTTGGTTTGTTGGTTTGTTGGTTTGTTGGTTTGTTGGCTTATTGGCTTGTTGGTTTGTTGGTTTGTTCGTTTGTTGGTTTGTTGGTTTGTTGTTTTGTTGGATTGTTGGCTTGTTGGTTTGTTGGTTTGTTGGCTTGTTGGTTTGTTGGTTTTTTGGTATGTTGGTTTGCTGGTTTGTTGGTTTGTTGGTTTGTTGGTTTGTTGGTTTGTTGGTTTTTTGGTTTGTTGGCTTGTTGGTTTGTTAGTTTGTTGGTGTGTTTGTTTGTTGGTTTGTTGGCTTTTTGGTTTGTTGGTTTGTTGGTTTGTTGGTTTGTTGCTTTGTTCGTTTTTTGGTTTGTTGGATTGTGGGTTTGTTGGTTTGTTGGTTACTTGGTTTGTTGGTTTGTTGGTTTGTTGGTTTGTTGGTTTGTTCGTTTGTTCGTTTGTTGGCTTGTTGTTTTGTTCGTTTGTTGGTTTGTTGGTTACTTGGTTTGTTGGTTTGTTGGTTTGTTGGCTTGTTGGTTTGTTCGTTTGTTGGTTTGTTGGTTTGTTCGTTTGTTGGTTTGTTGGTTTGTTGGTTTGTTGGCTTCTTGGCTTGTTGGTTTATTGGTTTGTTAGCTTGTTGGTTTGTTGGTTCGTTGGCTTCTTGGTTTGTTGGCTTAATCGTTTGTTCGTTTGTTGGTTTGTTGGTTTGTTGGTTTGTTGGTTTGTCGGTTTGTCGGTTTGTTGGCTTTTTGGTTTGTTGGTTAGTTGGTTTGTTGGCTTGTTGGTTTGTTGGTTTGTTCGTTTTTTTGTTTGTTGGTTTGTTGGTTTGTTGGTTTGTTGCCTTGTTGGTTTGTTGGTTTGTTGGTTGTTTGGTTTGTTGGTTTGTTGGCTTTTTGGTTTGTTGGTTAGTTGGTTTGTTGGTTTGTTGGTTTGTTGGTTTGTTCGTTTTTTTGTTTGTTGGTTTGTTGGTTTGTTGGTTTGTTGCCTTGTTGGTTTGTTGGTTTGTTGGTTGTTTGGTTTGTTGGTTTGTTGGTTTGTTGGTTTGTTGGTTTGTTGGTTTGTTGGTTTGTTGGCTTATTGGCTTGTTGGTTTGTTGGTTTGTTCGTTTGTTGGTTTGTTAGTTTGCTGGATTGTTGGTTTGTTGGTTTGTTGGTTTGTTGGTTTGTTGGTTTGTTGGCTTGTTGGTTTTTTGGTTTGTTGGTTTGTTGGTTTGTTGGTTTTTTGTTTGTTGGTTTGTTGGCTTGTTGGTTTGTTGGTTTGTTGGATTGTTGGTTTGTTTGTTTGTTGGTTTGTTGGTTTGTTGGTTTGTTGGTTTGTTGGTTTGTTGGTTTGTTGGCTTGTTGGTTTGTTGGTTTGCTGGATTGTTGGTTTGTTGGTTTGTTGGTTTGTTGGTTTGTTGGCTTGTTGGTTTTTTGGTTTGTTGGTTTGTTGGTTTGTTGGTTTGTCGGTTTGTCGGTTTGTTGGCTTTTTGGTTTGTTGGTTAGTTGGTTTGTTGGTTTGTTGGTTTGTTGGTTTGTTCGTTTTTTTGTTTGTTGGTTTGTTGGTTTGTTGGTTTGTTGCCTTGTTGGTTTGTTGGTTTGTTGGTTGTTTGGTTTGTTGGTTTGTTGGCTTTTTGGTTTGTTGGTTAGTTGGTTTGTTGGTTTGTTGGTTTGTTGGTTTGTTCGTATTTTTGTTTGTTGGTTTGTTGGTTTGTTGGTTTGTTGCCTTGTTGGTTTGTTGGTTTGTTGGTTGTTTGGTTTGTTGGTTTGTTGGTTTGTTGGTTTGTTGGTTTGTTGGTTTGTTGGTTTGTTGGTTTGTTGGCTTATTGGCTTGTTGGTTTGTTGGTTTGTTCGTTTGTTGGTTTGTTGGTTTGTTGTTTTGTTGGATTGTTGGCTTGTTGGTTTGTTGGTTTGTTGGCTTGTTGGTTTGCTGGTTTTTTGGTTTTTGTTTGTTGGTTTGTTGGTTTGTTGGTTTGTTGGTTTGTTGGTTTGTTGGTTTGTTGGTTTGTTGGGTTGGTGGTTTTTTGGTTTGTTGGTTTGTTGGTCTGTTGGTTTGTTTGTTTGTTGGTTTGTTGGTGTGTTGGTTTGTTGGGTGGTTGGCTTGTTGGTTTGTTGGTTTGTTTGTTTGTTCGTCTGTTGGTTTGTTAGTTTGTTGGCTTGCTGGTTTGTTCGTTTGTTGGTTTGTTGGTGTGTTGTTTTGTTGGTTTGTAGGTTTGTTGGTTTATTGGCTTGTTGGTTTTTTGGTTTGTTGGCTTGTTGGCTTGTTGGTTTTTTGGTTTGTTGGTTAGTTGGTTTGTTGGTTTGTTGGTTTGTTGGTTTGTTGGTTTGTTGGTTTGTTTGTTTGTTGGCTTGTTTGTTTGTTGGTGTGTTAGTTTGTTGGTGTGATTGTTTGTTGGTTTGTTGGCTTTTTGGTTTGCTGGTTTGTTGGTTTGTTGGTTTGTTGCTTTGTTCGTTTTTTGGTTTGTTGGCTTGTTGGTTTGTTCGTTTGTTGGTTTGTTGGTTACTTGGTTTGTTGGTTTGTTGGTTTGTGGGTTTGTTGGTTTGTTGGTTTGTTGGTTTGTTGGTTTGTTGGTTTGTTGGTTTGTTGGTTTGTTGGTTTGTTGGTTTGTTGGTTTGTTCGTTTGTTGGTTTGTTGGTTTGTTCGTTTGTTGGTTTGTTGGTTGGTTGGTTTGTTGGTTTTTTGGTTTGTTGGTTTTTTGGTTTGTTGGCTTTTTGGTTTGTTGGTTTGTTGGTTTGTTGGCTTGTTGGTTTGTTGGTTTGTTGGTTTGTTGGTTTGTTGGTTTGTTTGTTTGTTGGTTTGTTGGTTTGTTGGTTTGTTGGTTTGTTGGTTTGTTGGTTTGTTGGTTTGTTGGTTTGTTGGTTTGTTGGCTTTTTGGTTTGTTGGTTTGTTGGTTTGTTTGTTTGTTGGTTTGTTGGTTTGTTGGTTTGTTGGTTTGTTGGTTTGTTGGTTTGTTGGTTTGTTGGTTTGTTGGCTTGTTGGTTTTTTGGTTTGTTGGTTTGTTGGTTTGTTGGTTTGTTGGCTTATTGGTTTGTCGGTTTGTTGGTTTGTTGGCTTGTTGGTTTGTTCGTTTTTTTGTTTGTTGGTTTTTTGGTTTGTTGGCTTGTTGGTTTGTTGGTTTGTTGGTTGTTTGGTTTGTTGGGTTGTTGGTTTGTTGGTTTGTTGGTTTGTTGGGTTGTTGGCTTATTGGCTTATTGGTTTGTTGGTTTGTTCGTTTGTTGGTTTGTTGGTTTGTTGTTTTGTTGGATTGTTGGCTTGTTGGTTTGTTGGTTTGTTGGCTTGTTGGTTTGTTGGTTTTTTGGTTTGTTGGTTTGTTAGTTTGTTGGTTTGTTGGTTTGTTGGTTTGTTGGTTTGTTGGTTTGTTGGTTTGTTGGTTTGTTGGTTTGTTGGTTTGTTGGTTTGTTGGTTTGTTGGTTTGTTGGTTTGTTGGTTTGTTGGTTTGTTGGTTTGTTGGTTTGTTGGTTTGTTGGCTTGTTGGTTTGTTGGTTTGTTAGTTTGTTTGTGTGTTTGTTTGTTGGCTTGTTGGCTTGTTGGTTTGTTGGTTTGTTGGTTTGTTGGTTTGTTGGTTTGTTGGTTTGTTGGTTTGTTGGTTTGTTGGTTTGTTGGTTTGTTGGTTTGTTGGTTTGTTGGTTTGTTGGTTTGTTGGTTTGTTGGTTTGTTGGTTTGTTGGTTTGTTGGTTTGTTGGTTTGTTGGTTTGTTGGTTTGTTGGTTTGTTGGTATGTTGGTTTGTTCGTTTGTTGGTTTGTTTGTTGTTTGGTTGTTTGGTTTGTTGGTTTGTTGGTTTGTAGGTGTGTTGGTTTGTTGGCTGGTTGGCTTGTTGGTTTGTTGGTTTGTTTGTTTTTTCGTTTGTTAGTTTGTTAGTTTGTTGGCTTGCTGGTTTGTTGGTTTGTTGGTTTGTTGGTGTGTTGGTTTGTTGGTTTGTAGGTTTTTTGGCTTGTTGGTTTGTTGGTTTTTTGGTTTGTTGGCTTGTTGGTTTGTTGGTTTGTTGGTTTGTTGGTTTGTTGGTTTGTTGGTTTGTTGGTTTGTTGGTTTGTTGGTTTGTTTTTTTGTTGGCTTGTTGGTTTGTTGGTTGGTTGGTTTGTTGGTTTGTTGGTTTGTTCGTTTGTTGGTTTTTTTGGTTTGTGTGCTTGTTGGTTTTTTGGTTTGTTGGTTTGTTGGTTTGTTGGCTTGTTGGTTTGTTGTTTTGCTGGTTTGTTGGTTTGTTGGTTTGTTGGTTTGTTGGTTTGTTGGTTTGTTGGTTTGTTGGTTTGTTGGCTTGTTGGTTTTTTGGTTCATTGGTTTTTGGTTTGTTGGCTTGTTGGTTTATTGGTTTGTTGGTTTGTTGGTTTGTTGGTTTGTTGGTTTGTTGGTTTGCTGGCTTCTTGGTTTGTTGGTTTGTTCGTTTGTTGGTTTGTAGGTTTGTTGGCTTGTTGGTTTGTTGGTTTGTTGGTTTGTTGGTTTGTTCGTTCTTTTGTTTGTTGGTTTGTTGGTTTGTTGGCTTGTTGGTTTGTTGGTTTGTTGGTTGTTTGGTTTGTTGGGTTGTTGGTTTGTTGGTTTGTTGGTTTGTTGGGTTGTTGGCTTATTGGCTTATTGGTTTGTTGGTTTGTTCGTTTGTTGGTTTGTTGGTTTGTTGTTTTGTTGGAATGTTGGCTTGTTGGTTTGTTGGTTTGTTGGCTTGTTGGTTTGTTGGTTTTTGGTTTGTTGGTTTGTTGGTTTGTTGGTTTGTTGGTTTGTTGGTTTGTTGGTTTGTTGGTTTGTTGGTTTGTTGGTTTGTTGGTTTGTTGGTTTGTTGGTTTGTTGGTTTGTTGGTTTGTTGGTTTGTTGGTTTGTTGGTTTGTTATTTTGTTGGCTTGTTGGTTTGTTGGTTTGTTAGTTTGTTTGTGTGTTTGTTTGTTGGCTTGTTGGCTTGTTGGTTTGTTGGTTTGTTGGTTTGTTGGTTTGTTGCTTTGTTCGTTTTTTGGTTTGTTGGCTTGTTGGTTTGTTCGTTTGTTGGTTTGTTGGTTACTTGGTTTGTTGGTTTGTTGGTTTATTGGTTTGTTGGTTTGTTGGTTTGTTGGTTTGTTCGTTTGTTGGTTTGTTCGTTTGTTGGTTTGTTGGTTTGTTGGTTTGTTGGCTTGTTGGCTTGTTTGTTTGTTGGTTTTTTGGTTTGTTGGGTTGTTGGTTTGTTGGTTTGTTGGTTTGTTGGTTTGTTGGTTTGTTGGTTTGTTGGTTTGTTGGTTTGTTGGTTTGTTGGTTTGTTGGTTTGTTGGTTTGTTGGTTTGTTGGTTTGTTGGTATGTTGTTTGTTTGTTTGTTGGTTTGTTGGTTGTTTGGTTGTTTGGTTTGTTGGTTTGTTGGTTTGTTGGTGTGTTGGTTTGTTGGCTGGTTGGCTTGTTGGTTTGTTGGTTTGTTTGTTTGTTCGTTTGTTAGTTTGTTAGTTTGTTGGCTTGCTGGTTTGTTGGTTTGTTGGTTTGTTGGTGTGTTGGTTTGTTGGTTTGTAGGTTTGGTGGCTTGTTGGTTTGTTGGTTTTTTGGGTTGTTGGGTTGTTGGTTTGTTGGTTTGTTGGTTTGTTGGTTTGTTGGTTTGTTGGCTTGTTGGTTTGTTGGTTTGTTGGTTTGTTGGTTTGTTGGTTTGTTGGCTTGTTGGTTTGTTGGTTTGTTGGTTTGTTGGTTTGTTGGTTTGTTGGTTTGTTGGTTTGTTGGTTTGTTGGTTTGTTGGTTTGTTGGTTTGCTGGTTTGTTGGTTTGTTAGTTTGTTGGCTTGTTGGTTTGTTGGTTTGTTAGTTTGTTTGTGTGTTTGTTTGTTGGCTTGTTGGCTTGTTGGTTTGTTGGTTTGTTGGTTTGTTGGTTTGTTGCTTTGTTCGTTTTTTGGTTTGTTGGCTTGTTCGTTTGTTCGTTTGTTGGCTTGTTTTTTACTTGGTTTGTTGGTTTTTTGGTTTGTTGGTTTGTTGGTTTGTTGGTTTGTTCGTTTGTTGGTTTGTTCGTTTGTTGGTTTGTTGGTTTTTTGGTTTGTTGGTTTGTTGGCTTGTTGGCTTGTTTTTTTGTTGGTTTTTTGGTTTGTTGGGTTGTTGGTTTGTTGGTTTGTTGGTTTGTTGGTTTGTTGGTTTGTTGGTTTGTTGGTTTGTTGGTTTGTTGGTTTGTTGGTTTGTTGGTTTGTTGGTTTGTTGGTTTGTTGGTATGTTGGTTTGTTCGTTTGTTGGTTTGTTAGTTGTTTGGTTGTTTGGTTTGTTGGTTTGTTGGTTTGTTGGTGTGTTGGTTTGTTGGCTGGTTGGCTTGTTGGTTTGTTGGTTTGTTTGTTTGTTCGTTTGTTAGTTTGTTAGTTTGTTGGCTTGCTGGTTTGTTGGTTTGTTGGTTTGTTGGTGTGTTGGTTTGTTGGTTTGTAGGTTTGTTGGCTTGTTTTTTTGTTGGCTTGTTGGTTTGTTGGTTGGTTGGTTTGTTGGTTTGTTGGTTTGTTCGTTTGTTGGTTTGTTGGTTTGTTGGCTTGTTGGTTTTTTGGTTTGTTGGTTCGTTGGTTTGTTGGCTTGTTGGTTTGTTGGTTTGTTGGTTTGTTGTTTTTTTGGTTTGTTGGTTTGTTGGTTTGTTGGTTTGTTGGTTTGTTGGTTTGTTGGCTTGTTGGTTTTTTTGGTTTGTTTGTTTGTTGGTTTGTTGGCTTGTTGGTTTATTGGTTTGTTGGTTTGTTGGTTTGTTGGTTTGTTGGTTTGCTGGCTTGTTGGTTTGTTGGTTTGTTCGTTTGTTGGTTTGTAGGTTTGTTGGCTTGTTGGCTTATTGGTTTGTTGGTTTGTTGGTTTGTTGGTTTGTTGGTTTGTTGTTATGTTGGTTTGTTCGTTCGTTGGTTTGTTGGTTGTTTGGTTTGTTGGTTTGTTGATTTGTTGGTTTGTTGGTTTGCTCGTTTGTTGGTTTGTTGGTTTGTTGGTTTGTTGGTTTGTTGTTTTGTTGGATTGTTGGCTTGTTGGTTTGTTGGTTTGTTGGCTTGTTGGTTTGTTGGTTTTTTGGTTTGTTAGTTTGCTGGTTTGTTGGTTTGTTGGTTTGTTGGTTTGTTGGTTTGTTGGTTTGTTGGTTTTTTGGTTTGTTGGCTTGTTGGTTTGTTGGTTTGTTAGTTTGTTGGTGTGTTTGTTTGTTGGTTTGTTGGCTTTTTGGTTTGTTGGTTTGTTGGTTTGTTGGTTTGTTGCTTTGTTTGTTTTTTGGTTTGTTGGCTTGTTGGTTTGTTCGTTTGTTGGTTTGTTGGTTACTTGGTTTGTTGGTTTGTTGGTTTGATGGTTTGTTGGTTTGTTCGTTTGTTTGCTTGTTGGTTTGTTCGTTTGTTGGTTTGTTCGTTACTTGGTATGTTGGTTTGTTGGTTTGTTGGTTTGTTCGTTTGTTGGTTCGTTTGTTGGTTTGTTAATTTGTTGGTTTGTTGGATTGTTGGCTTGTTGGCTTGTTGGCTTGTTGGTTTGTTGGTTTGTTGGTTTGTTAGCTTGTTGGTTTGTTGGTTTGTTGGCTTGTTGGTTTGTTGGCTTGTTCGTTTGTTGGTTTGTTGGTTTGTTGGTTTGTTCGTTTGTTCGTTTGTTGGTTTTTTGGTTGGTTGGTTTGTTGGTTTTTTGGTTTTTTTGCTTGTTGGCTTTTTGGTTTGTTGGTTTGTTGGTTTGTTGGCTTGTTGGTTTGTTGGTTTGTTGGATTGTTGGTTTGTTTGTTTGCTGGTTTGTTGGTTTGTTGGTTTGTTGGTTTGTTGGTTAGTTGGTTTGTTGGTTTGTTGGTTTGTTGGTTTGTTGGTTTGTTGGTTTGTTGGTTTGTTGGTTTGTTGGTTTGTTGGTTTGTTGGTTTGTTGGTTTGTTGGTTTGTTGGCTTGTTGGTTTTTTGGTTTGTTGGTTTGTTGGTTTGTTGGTTTGTTGGTTTGTTGGTTTGTTGGTTTGTTGGCTTTTTGGTTTGTTGGTTTGTTGGTTTGTTGGTTTGTTGGTTTGTTGGTTTGTTGGTTTGTTGGTTTGTTCGTTTTTTTGTTTGTTGGTTTGTTGGCTTGTTGGTTTGTTGGTTTGTTGGTCGTTTGGTTTGTTGGTTTGTTGGTTTGTTGGTTTGTTGGTTTGTTGGTTTGTTAGCTTGTTGGTTTGTTGGTTTGTTGGCTTGTTGGTTTGTTGGCTTGTTCGTTTGTTGATTTGTTGGTTTGTTGGTTTGTTGGTTTGTTGGTTTGTTGGTTTGCTGGCTTGTTGGTTTGTTGGTTTGCTGGCTTGTTGGTTTTTTGGTTTGTTGGTTTGTTGGTTTGTTGGTTTGTTGGTTTGTTGGCTTGTTGGTTTGTTGGCTTGTTGGTTTGTTGGCTTGTTGGCTTGTTGGTTTGTTGGTTTATTGGTTTGTTGGCTTGTTGGTTCATTGGCTTGTTGGCTTATTGGTTCATTGGTTTGTTGGTTTGTTCGTTTATTGGTTTGTTGGTTTGTTGTTTTATTGGATTGTTGGCTTGTTGGTTTGTTGGTTTCTTGGCTTATTGGTTTGTTGGTTTTTTGGTTTGTTGGTTTGTTGGTTTGTTGGTTTGTTGGTTTGTTGGTTTGTTGGTTTGTTGGTTTGTTGGTTTGTTGGTTTGTTGGTTTGTTGGTTTGTTGGTTTGTTGGTTTGTTGGTTTGTTGGTTTGTTGGTTTGTTGGTTTGTTGGTTTGTTGGTTTGTTGGTTTGTTGGTTTGTTGGTTTGTTGGTTTGTTGGTTTGTTGGTTTGTTGGTTTGTTGGTTTGTTGGTTTGTTGTCTTGTTGGTTTTTTGGTTTGTTGGAGTGTTGGTTTGTTGGTTTGTTGGTTTGTTGGTTTGTTGGTTTGTTGGTTTGTTGGTTTGTTGGTATGTTGGTTTGTTCGTTTGTTGGTTTGTTGGTTTGTTGGTTTGTTGGTTTGTTCGTTTTTTTGTTTGTTGGTTTGTTGGCTTGTCGGTTTGTTGGTTTGTTGGTTGTTTGGTTTGTTGGTTTGTTGGTTTTTTGGTTTGTTGGTTTGTTGGTTTGTTGGTTTGTTGGTTTGGTGGTTTTTTGGTTTGTTGGTTTGTTGGTTTGTTGGTCTGTTGGTTTGTTGGTTTGTTGGTTTGTTGGTGTGTTGGTTTGTTGGTTTGTTGGTATGTTGGTTTGTTCGTTTGTTGGTTTGTTTGTTGTTTGGTTGTTTGGTTCGTTGGTTTGTTGGTTTGTTGGTGTGTTGGTTTGTTGGCTGGTTGGCTTGTTGGTTTGTTGGTTTGTTTGTTTGTTCGTTTGTTAGTTTGTTAGTTTGTTGGCTTGCTGGTTTGTTGGTTTGTTGGTTGTTTGGTTTGTTGGTTTGTTGGTTTGTTGGTTTGTTGGTTTGTTGGTGTGTTCGTTTTTTTGTTTGTTGGTTTGTTGGCTTGTTGGTTTGTTGGTTTGTTGGTTGTTTGGTTTGTTGGTTTGTTGGTTTGTTGGTTTGTTGGTTTGTTGGTTTGTTGGCTTATTGGTTCATTGGTTTGTTGGTTTGTTCGTTTATTGGTTTGTTGGTTTGTTGTTTTATTGGATTGTTGGCTTGTTGGTTTGTTGGTTTCTTGGCTTATTGGTTTGTTGGTTTTTTGGTTTGTTGGTTTGTTGGTTTGTTGGTTTGTTGGTTTGTTGGTTTGTTGGTTTGTTGGTTTGTTGGTTTGTTGGTTTGTTGGTTTGTTGGTTTGTTGGTTTGTTGGTTTGTTGGTTTGTTGGTTTGTTGGTTTGTTGGTTTGTTGGTTTGTTGGTTTGTTGGTTTGTTGGTTTGTTGGTTTGTTGGTTTGTTGGTTTGTTGGTTTGTTGGTTTGTTGGTTTGTTGTCTTGTTGGTTTTTTGGTTTGTTGGAGTGTTGGTTTGTTGGTTTGTTGGTTTGTTGGTTTGTTGGTTTGTTGGTTTGTTGGTTTGTTTGTTTGTTGGCATTTTGGTTTGTTGGTTTGTTGGTTTGTTGGTTTGTTGGTTTGTTCGTTTTTTTGTTTGTTGGTTTGTTGGCTTGTCGGTTTGTTGGTTTGTTGGTGTTGGTTTGTTGACTTGTTGGTTTTTTGGTTTGTTGGTTTGTTGGTTTGTTGGCTTGTTGGTCTGTTGGTTTGTTGGTTTGTTGGTTTGTTGGTTTGTTGGTTTGTTGGATTGTTGGTTTGTGGTTTGTTGGTTTGTTGGTTTGTTGGTTTGCTGGCTTGTTGGTTTGTTGGTTTGTTCGTTTGTTGGTTTGTAGGTTTGTTGGTTTGTTGGCTTGTTGGCTTGTTGGTTTGCTGGTTTGTTGGTTTGTTGGCTTGTTGGTTTGTTGGTTTTGTTGGTTTGTTGGTTTGTTGGTTTGTTGGTTTGTTGGTTTGTTGGTATGTTGGTTTGTTCGTTTGTTGGTTTGTTGGTTGTTTGGTTTGTTGGTTTGTTGGTTTGTTGGTATGTTGGTTTGTTGGTTTGTTGGTTTGTTAGTTTGTTGGCTTATTGGCTTGTTGGTTTGTTGGTTTGTTTGTTTGTTGGTTTGTTGGTTTGTTGTTTTGTTGGATTGTTGGCTTGTTGGTTTGTTGGTTTGTTGGCTTGTTGGGTTGTTGGTTTGTTGGTTTATTGGTTTGTTGGTATGTTGGTTTGTTGGTTTGTTGGTTTGTTGGCTTGTTGCTTTGTTGGTTGGTTAGTTTGTTGGTTTGTTGGTTTGTTCGTTTGTTGGTTTGTTGGTTTGTTGGCTTTTTGGTTTTTTAGTTTGTTAGTTTGTTGGTTTGTTGGCTTGTTGGTTTGTTGGTTTGTTGGTTTGTTGGTTTGTTGGTTTTTTGGTTTGTTGGTTTGTTGGTTTGTTGGTTTGTTGGTTTGTTGGCTTGTTGGTTTTTTGGTTTGTTGGTTTGTTGGTTTGTTGGCTTGTTGGTTTATTGGTTTGCTGGTTTGTTGGTTTGCTGGTTTGTTGGTTTGTTGGTTTGCTGTCTTGTTGGTTTGTTGGCTTGTTCGTTTGTTGGTTTGTAGGTTTGTTGGTTTGTTGGCTTGTTGGTTTGTTGGTTTGTTGGCTTGTTGGTTTGTTGGTTTGTTGGTTTGTTGGTTTGTTGGTTTGTTTGTTTGTTGGTTCGTTGGTTTGTTGGTTTGTTGGTTTGTTGGTTTGTTGGTTTGTTGGTTTGTTGGTTTGTTGGTTTGTTGGTTTGTTGGTTTGTTGGTTTGTTGGTTTGTTGGTTTGTTGGTTTGTTGGTTTGTTGGTTTGTTGGTTTGTTGGTTTGTTGGTTTGTTGGCTTGTTGGTTTTTCGGTTTGTTGGTTTGTTGGTTTGTTGGTTTTGGTTTGTTGGTTTGTTGGTTTGTTGGTTTGTTGGCATTTTGGTTTGTTGGTTTGTTGGTTTGTTGGTTTGTTGGTTTGTTCGTTTTTTTGTTTGTTGGTTTGTTGGCTTGTTGGTTTGTTGGTTTGTTGGTTGTTTGGTTTGTTGGTTTGTTGGTTTGTTGGTTTGTTGGTTTGTTGGTTTGTTGGCTTATTGGTTCATTGGTTTGTTGGTTTGTTCGTTTATTGGTTTGTTGGTTTGTTGTTTTATTGGATTGTTGGCTTGTTGGTTTGTTGGTTTCTTGGCTTATTGGTTTGTTGGTTTTTTGGTTTGTTGGTTTGTTGGTTTGTTGGTTTGTTGGTTTGTTGGTTTGTTGGTTTGTTGGTTTGTTGGTTTGTTGGTTTGTTGGTTTGTTGGTTTGTTGGTTTGTTGGTTTGTTGGTTTGTTGGTTTGCTGGTTTGTTGGTTTGTTGGTTTGTTGGTTAGTTGGTTTGTTGGTTTGTTGGTTTGTTGGTTTGTTGGTTTGTTGGTTTGTTGGTTTGTTGGTTTGTTGGTTTGTTGGTTTGTTGGCTTGTTGGTTTTTTGGTTTGTTGGAGTGTTGGTTTGTTGGTTTGTTGGTTTGTTGGTTTGTTGGTTTGTTGGTTTGTTGGTTTGTTGGTTTGTTGGCATTTTGGTTTGTTGGTTTGTTGGTTTGTTGGTTTGTTGGTTTGTTCGTTTTTTTGTTTGTTGGTTTGTTGGCTTGTCGGTTTGTTGGTTTGTTGGTTGTTTGGTTTGTTGGTTTGTTGGTTTTTTGGTTTGTTGGTTTGTGGGTTTGTTGGTTTGTTGGTTTGGTGGTTTTTTGGTTTGTTGGTTTGTTGGTTTGTTGGTCTGTTGGTTTGTTGGTTTGTTGGTTTGTTGGTGTGTTGGTTTGTTGGCTGGTTGGCTTGTTGGTTTGTTGGTTTGTTTGTCTGTTCGTTTGTTAATTTGTTGGTTTGTTGGATTGTTGGTTTGTTGGTTTGTTGGTGTGTTGGTATGTTGGTTCGTAGGTTTGTTGGTTTATTGGCTTGTTGGTTTTTTGGCTTGTTGGTTTGTTGGTTTGTTGGTTTGTTGGTTTGTTCGTTTGTTGGTTTGTTGGTTTGTTGGCTTGTTGGTTTTTTGGTTTGCTGGTTTGTTGGTTTGTTGGCTTGTTGGTTTGTTGGTTTGTTGGTTTATTGGTTTGTTGGTTTGTTGGTTTGTTGGTGTTGGTTTGTTGACTTGTTGGTTTTTTGGTTTGTTGGTTTGTTGGTTTGTTGGCTTGTTGGTCTGTTGGTTTGTTGGTTTGTTGGTTTGTTGGTTTGTTGGTTTGTTGGATTGTTGGTTTGTTGGTTTGTTGGTTTGTTGGTTTGTTGGTTTGCTGGCTTGTTGGTTTGTTGGTTTGTTCGTTTGTTGGTTTGTAGGTTTGTTGGTTTGTTGGCTTGTTGGCTTGTTGGTTTGTTGGTTTGTTGGTTTGTTGGCTTGTTGGTTTGTTGGTTTTGTTGGTTTGTTGGTTTGTTGGTTTGTTGGTTTGTTGGTTTGTTGGTATGTTGGTTTGTTCGTTTGTTGGTTTGTTGGTTGTTTGGTTTGTTGGTTTGTTGGTTTGTTGGTATGTTGGTTTGTTGGTTTGTTGGTTTGTTAGTTTGTTGGCTTATTGGCTTGTTGGTTTGTTGGTTTGTTTGTTTGTTGGTTTGTTGGTTTGTTGTTTTGTTGGATTGTTGGCTTGTTGGTTTGTTGGTTTGTTGGCTTGTTGGGTTGTTGGTTTGTTGGTTTATTGGTTTGTTGGTATGTTGGTTTGTTGGTTTGTTGGTTTGTTGGCTTGTTGCTTTGTTGGTTGGTTGGTTTGTTGGTTTGTTGGTTTGTTCGTTTGTTGGTTTGTTGGTTTGTTGGCTTTTTGGTTTTTTAGTTTGTTAGTTTGTTGGTTTGTTGGCTTGTTGGTTTGTTGGTTTGTTGGTTTGTTGGTTTGTTGGTTTTTTGGTTTGTTGGTTTGTTGGTTTGTTGGTTTGTTGGTTTGTTGGCTTGTTGGTTTTTTGGTTTGTTGGTTTGTTGGTTTGTTGGCTTGTTGGTTTATTGGTTTGCTGGTTTGTTGGTTTGCTGGTTTGTTGGTTTGTTGGTTTGCTGTCTTGTTGGTTTGTTGGCTTGTTCGTTTGTTGGTTTGTAGGTTTGTTGGTTTGTTGGCTTGTTGGCTTGTTGGTTTGTTGGTTTGTTGGTTTGTTGGCTTGTTGGTTTGTTGGTTTTGTTGGTTTGTTGGTTTGGTGGTTTGTTGGTTTGTTGGTTTGTTAGTATGTTGGTTTGTTCGTTTGTTGGTTTGTTGGTTGTTTGGTTTGTTGGTTTGTTGGTTTGTTGGTTTGTTGGCTTATTGGCTTGTTGGTTTGTTGGTTTGTTCGTTTGTTGGTTTGTTGGTTTGTTGTTTTGTTGGATTGTTGGCTTGTTGGTTTGTTGGTTTATTGGCTTGTTGGTTTGTTGGTTTTTTGGTTTGTTGGTTTGCTGGTTTGTTGGTTTGTTGGTTTGTTGGTTTGTTGGTTTGTTGGTTTGTTGGTTTTTTGGTTTGTTGGCTTGTTGGTTTGTTAGTTTGTTGGTGTGTTTGTTTGTTGGTTTGTTGGCTTTTTGGTTTGTTGGTTTGTTGGTTTGTTGGTTTGTTGCTTTGTTCGTTTTTTGGTTTGTTGGATTGTGGGTTTGTTGGTTTATTGGTTTGTTGGTTACTTGGTTTGTTGGTTTGTTGGTTTGTTGGTTTGTTGGTTTGTTCGTTTGTTGGCATGTTGGTTTGTTCGTTTGTTGGTTTGTTGGTTACTTGGTTTGTTGGTTTGTTGGTTTGTTGGCTTGTTGGTTTGTTCGTTTGTTGGTTTGTTGGTTTGTTCGTTTGTTGGTTTGTTGGTTTGTTGGTTTGTTGGTTTGTTGGTTTGTTGGCTTGTTGGTTTGTTGGTTTGCTGGATTGTTGGTTTGTTGGTTTGTTGGTTTGTTGGTTTGTTGGCTTGTTGGTTTTTTGGTTTGTTGGTTTGTTGGTTTGTTGGCTCTTTGGTTTTTTAGTTTGTTAGTTTGTTGGTTTGTTGGCTTGTTGGTTTGTTGGTTTGTTGGTTTGTTGGTTTGTTGGTTTTTTGGTTTGTTGGTTTGTTGGTTTGTTGGTTTGTTGGTTTGTTGGCTTGTTGGTTTTTTGGTTTGTTGGTTTGTTGGTTTGTTGGCTTGTTGGTTTATTGGTTTGCTGGTTTGTTGGTTTGCTGGTTTGTTGGTTTGTTGGTTTGCTGTCTTGTTGGTTTGTTGGCTTGTTCGTTTGTTGGTTTGTAGGTTTGTTGGTTTGTTGGCTTGTTGGCTTGTTGGTTTGTTGGTTTGTTGGTTTGTTGGCTTGTTGGTTTGTTGGTTTTGTTGGTTTGTTGGTTTGGTGGTTTGTTGGTTTGTTGGTTTGTTAGTATGTTGGTTTGTTCGTTTGTTGGTTTGTTGGTTGTTTGGTTTGTTGGTTTGTTGGTTTGTTGGTTTGTTGGCTTATTGGCTTGTTGGTTTGTTGGTTTGTTCGTTTGTTGGTTTGTTGGTTTGTTGTTTTGTTGGATTGTTGGCTTGTTGGTTTGTTGGTTTGTTGGCTTGTTGGTTTGTTGGTTTTTTGGTTTGTTGGTTTGCTGGTTTGTTGGTTTGTTGGTTTGTTGGTTTGTTGGTTTGTTGGTTTGTTGGTTTTTTGGTTTGTTGGCTTGATGGTTTGTTAGTTTGTTGGTGTGTTTGTTTGTTGGTTTGTTGGCTTTTTGGTTTGTTGGTTTGTTGGTTTGTTGGTTTGTTGGTTTGTTGCTTTGTTCGTTTTTTGGTTTGTTGGATTGGGGTTTGTTGGTTTGTTGGTTTGTTGGTTACTTGGTTTGTTGGTTTGTTCGTTTGTTGGCTTGTTGGTTTGTTCGTTTGTTGGTTTGTTGGTTACTTGGTTTGTTGGTTTGCTGGATTGTTGGTTTGTTGGTTTGTTGGTTTGTTGGTTTGTCGGTTTGTCGGTTTGTTGGCTTTTTGGTTTGTTGGTTAGTTGGTTTGTTGGTTTGTTGGTTTGTTGGTTTGTTCGTTTTTTTGTTTGTTGGTTTGTTGGTTTGTTGGTTTGTTGCGTTGTTGGTTTGTTGGTTTGTTGGTTGTTTGGTTTGTTGGTTTGTTGGCTTTTTGGTTTGTTGGTTAGTTGGTTTGTTGGTTTGTTGGTTTGTTGGTTTGTTCGTTTTTTTGTTTGTTGGTTTGTTGGTTTGTTGGTTTGTTGCCTTGTTGGTTTGTTGGTTTGTTGGTTGTTTGGTTTGTTGGTTTGTTGGTTTGTTGGTTTGTTGGTTTGTTGGTTTGTTGGTTTGTTGGTTTGTTGGCTTATTGGCTTGTTGGTTTGTTGGTTTGTTCGTTTGTTGGTTTGTTTGTTTGTTGGTTTGTTGGTTTGTTGGTTTGTTGGTTTGTTGGTTTGTTGGCTTGTTGGTTTGTTGGTTTGTTGGTTTGCTGGATTGTTGGTTTGTTGGTTTGTTGGTTTGTTGGTTTGTTGGCTTGTTGGTTTTTTGGTTTGTTGGTTTGTTGGTTTGTTGGTTTGTCGGTTTGTCGGTTTGTTGGCTTTTTGGTTTGTTGGTTAGTTGGTTTGTTGGTTTGTTGGTTTGTTGGTTTGTTCGTTTTTTTGTTTGTTGGTTTGTTGGTTTGTTGGTTTGTTGCCTTGTTGGTTTGTTGGTTTGTTGGTTGTTTGGTTTGTTGGTTTGTTGGCTTTTTGGTTTGTTGGTTAGTTGGTTTGTTGGTTTGTTGGTTTGTTGGTTTGTTCGTTTTTTTGTTTGTTGGTTTGTTGGTTTGTTGGTTTGTTGCCTTGTTGCCTTGTTGGTTTGTTGGTTTGTTGGTTGTTTGGTTTGTTGGTTTGTTGGTTTGTTGGTTTGTTGGTTTGTTGGTTTGTTGGTTTGTTGGCTTATTGGCTTGTTGGTTTGTTGGTTTGTTCGTTTGTTGGTTTGTTGGTTTGTTGTTTTGTTGGATTGTTGGCTTGTTGGTTTGTTGGTTTGTTGGCTTGTTGGTTTGCTGGTTTTTTGGTTTTTGTTTGTTGGTTTGTTGGTTTGTTGGTTTGTTGGTTTGTTGGTTTGTTGGTTTGTTGGGTTGGTGGTTTTTTGGTTTGTTGGTTTGTTGGTCTGTTGGTTTGTTTGTTTGTTGGTTTGTTGGTGTGTTGGTTTGTTGGGTGGTTGGCTTGTTGGTTTGTTGGTTTGTTTGTTTGTTCGTCTGTTGGTTTGTTAGTTTGTTGGCTTGCTGGTTTGTTCGTTTGTTGGTTTGTTGGTGTGTTGTTTTGTTGGTTTGTAGGTTTGTTGGTTTATTGGCTTGTTGGTTTGTTTGTTTGTTGGTTTGTTGGTTTGTTGTTTTGTTGGATTGTTGGCTTGTTGGTTTGTTGGTTTGTTGGCTTGTTGGGTTGTTGGTTTGTTGGTTTATTGGTTTGTTGGTATGTTGGTTTGTTGGTTTGTTGGTTTGTTGGCTTGTTGCTTTGTTGGTTGGTTGGTTTGTTGGTTTGTTGGTTTGTTGGTTTGTTCGTTTGTTGGTTTGTTGGTTTGTTGGCTTTTTGGTTTTTTAGTTTGTTAGTTTGTTGGTTTGTTGGCTTGTTGGTTTGTTGGTTTGTTGGTTTGTTGGTTTGTTGGTTTTTTGGTTTGTTGGTTTGTTGGTTTGTTGGTTTGTTGGTTTGTTGGCTTGTTGGTTTTTTGGTTTGTTGGTTTGTTGGTTTGTTGGCTTGTTGGTTTATTGGTTTGCTGGTTTGTTGGTTTGCTGGTTTGTTGGTTTGTTGGTTTGCTGTCTTGTTGGTTTGTTGGCTTGTTCGTTTGTTGGTTTGTAGGTTTGTTGGTTTGTTGGCTTGTTGGCTTCTTGGTTTGTTGGTTTGTTGGTTTGTTGGCTTGTTGGTTTGTTGGTTTTGTTGGTTTGTTGGTTTGGTGGTTTGTTGGTTTGTTGGTTTGTTAGTATGTTGGTTTGTTCGTTTGTTGGTTTGTTGGTTGTTTGGTTTGTTGGTTTGTTGGTTTGTTGGTTTGTTGGCTTATTGGCTTGTTGGTTTGTTGGTTTGTTCGTTTGTTGGTTTGTTGGTTTGTTGTTTTGTTGGATTGTTGGCTTGTTGGTTTGTTGGTTTGTTGGCTTGTTGGTTTGTTGGTTTTTTGGTATGTTGGTTTGCTGGTTTGTTGGTTTGTTGGTTTGTTGGTTTGTTGGTTTGTTGGTTTTTTGGTTTGTTGGCTTGTTGGTTTGTTAGTTTGTTGGTGTGTTTGTTTGTTGGTTTGTTGGCTTTTTGGTTTGTTGGTTTGTTGGTTTGTTGGTTTGTTGCTTTGTTCGTTTTTTGGTTTGTTGGATTGTGGGTTTGTTGGTTTGTTGGTTACTTGGTTTGTTGGTTTGTTGGTTTGTTGGTTTGTTGGTTTGTTCGTTTGTTCGTTTGTTGGCTTGTTGTTTTGTTCGTTTGTTGGTTTGTTGGTTACTTGGTTTGTTGGTTTGTTGGTTTGTTGGCTTGTTGGTTTGTTCGTTTGTTGGTTTGTTGGTTTGTTCGTTTGTTGGTTTGTTGGTTTGTTGGTTTGTTGGCTTCTTGGCTTGTTGGTTTATTGGTTTGTTAGCTTGTTGGTTTGTTGGTTCGTTGGCTTCTTGGTTTGTTGGCTTAATCGTTTGTTCGTTTGTTGGTTTGTTGGTTTGTTGGTTTGTTGGTTTGTCGGTTTGTCGGTTTGTTGGCTTTTTGGTTTGTTGGTTAGTTGGTTTGTTGGTTTGTTGGTTTGTTGGTTTGTTCGTTTTTTTGTTTGTTGGTTTGTTGGTTTGTTGGTTTGTTGCCTTGTTGGTTTGTTGGTTTGTTGGTTGTTTGGTTTGTTGGTTTGTTGGCTTTTTGGTTTGTTGGTTAGTTGGTTTGTTGGTTTGTTGGTTTGTTGGTTTGTTCGTTTTTTTGTTTGTTGGTTTGTTGGTTTGTTGGTTTGTTGCCTTGTTGGTTTGTTGGTTTGTTGGTTGTTTGGTTTGTTGGTTTGTTGGTTTGTTGGTTTGTTGGTTTGTTGGTTTGTTGGTTTGTTGGCTTATTGGCTTGTTGGTTTGTTGGTTTGTTCGTTTGTTGGTTTGTTAGTTTGCTGGATTGTTGGTTTGTTGGTTTGTTGGTTTGTTGGTTTGTTGGTTTGTTGGCTTGTTGGTTTTTTGGTTTGTTGGTTTGTTGGTTTGTTGGTTTTTTGTTTGTTGGTTTGTTGGCTTGTTGGTTTGTTGGTTTGTTGGATTGTTGGTTTGTTTGTTTGTTGGTTTGTTGGTTTGTTGGTTTGTTGGTTTGTTGGTTTGTTGGTTTGTTGGCTTGTTGGTTTGTTGGTTTGCTGGATTGTTGGTTTGTTGGTTTGTTGGTTTGTTGGTTTGTTGGCTTGTTGGTTTTTTGGTTTGTTGGTTTGTTGGTTTGTTGGTTTGTCGGTTTGTCGGTTTGTTGGCTTTTTGGTTTGTTGGTTAGTTGGTTTGTTGGTTTGTTGGTTTGTTGGTTTGTTCGTTTTTTTGTTTGTTGGTTTGTTGGTTTGTTGGTTTGTTGCCTTGTTGGTTTGTTGGTTTGTTGGTTGTTTGGTTTGTTGGTTTGTTGGCTTTTTGGTTTGTTGGTTAGTTGGTTTGTTGGTTTGTTGGTTTGTTGGTTTGTTCGTATTTTTGTTTGTTGGTTTGTTGGTTTGTTGGTTTGTTGCCTTGTTGGTTTGTTGGTTTGTTGGTTGTTTGGTTTGTTGGTTTGTTGGTTTGTTGGTTTGTTGGTTTGTTGGTTTGTTGGTTTGTTGGTTTGTTGGCTTATTGGCTTGTTGGTTTGTTGGTTTGTTCGTTTGTTGGTTTGTTGGTTTGTTGTTTTGTTGGATTGTTGGCTTGTTGGTTTGTTGGTTTGTTGGCTTGTTGGTTTGCTGGTTTTTTGGTTTTTGTTTGTTGGTTTGTTGGTTTGTTGGTTTGTTGGTTTGTTGGTTTGTTGGTTTGTTGGGTTGGTGGTTTTTTGGTTTGTTGGTTTGTTGGTCTGTTGGTTTGTTTGTTTGTTGGTTTGTTGGTGTGTTGGTTTGTTGGGTGGTTGGCTTGTTGGTTTGTTGGTTTGTTTGTTTGTTCGTCTGTTGGTTTGTTAGTTTGTTGGCTTGCTGGTTTGTTCGTTTGTTGGTTTGTTGGTGTGTTGTTTTGTTGGTTTGTAGGTTTGTTGGTTTATTGGCTTGTTGGTTTTTTGGTTTGTTGGCTTGTTGGCTTGTTGGTTTTTTGGTTTGTTGGTTAGTTGGTTTGTTGGTTTGTTGGTTTGTTGGTTTGTTGGTTTGTTGGTTTGTTGGTTTGTTTGTTTGTTGGCTTGTTTGTTTGTTGGTGTGTTAGTTTGTTGGTGTGATTGTTTGTTGGTTTGTTGGCTTTTTGGTTTGCTGGTTTGTTGGTTTGTTGGTTTGTTGCTTTGTTCGTTTTTTGGTTTGTTGGCTTGTTGGTTTGTTCGTTTGTTGGTTTGTTGGTTACTTGGTTTGTTGGTTTGTTGGTTTGTGGGTTTGTTGGTTTGTTGGTTTGTTGGTTTGTTGGTTTGTTGGTTTGTTGGTTTGTTGGTTTGTTGGTTTGTTGGTTTGTTGGTTTGTTCGTTTGTTGGTTTGTTGGTTTGTTCGTTTGTTGGTTTGTTGGTTGGTTGGTTTGTTGGTTTTTTGGTTTGTTGGTTTTTTGGTTTGTTGGCTTTTTGGTTTGTTGGTTTGTTGGTTTGTTGGCTTGTTGGTTTGTTGGTTTGTTGGTTTGTTGGTTTGTTGGTTTGTTTGTTTGTTGGTTTGTTGGTTTGTTGGTTTGTTGGTTTGTTGGTTTGTTGGTTTGTTGGTTTGTTGGTTTGTTGGCTTTTTGGTTTGTTGGTTTGTTGGTTTGTTTGTTTGTTGGTTTGTTGGTTTGTTGGTTTGTTGGTTTGTTGGTTTGTTGGTTTGTTGGTTTGTTGGTTTGTTGGCTTGTTGGTTTTTTGGTTTGTTGGTTTGTTGGTTTGTTGGTTTGTTGGCTTATTGGTTTGTCGGTTTGTTGGTTTGTTGGCTTGTTGGTTTGTTCGTTTTTTTGTTTGTTGGTTTTTTGGTTTGTTGGCTTGTTGGTTTGTTGGTTTGTTGGTTGTTTGGTTTGTTGGGTTGTTGGTTTGTTGGTTTGTTGGTTTGTTGGGTTGTTGGCTTATTGGCTTATTGGTTTGTTGGTTTGTTCGTTTGTTGGTTTGTTGGTTTGTTGTTTTGTTGGATTGTTGGCTTGTTGGTTTGTTGGTTTGTTGGCTTGTTGGTTTGTTGGTTTTTTGGTTTGTTGGTTTGTTAGTTTGTTGGTTTGTTGGTTTGTTGGTTTGTTGGTTTGTTGGTTTGTTGGTTTGTTGGTTTGTTGGTTTGTTGGTTTGTTGGTTTGTTGGTTTGTTGGTTTGTTGGTTTGTTGGTTTGTTGGTTTGTTGGTTTGTTGGTTTGTTGGTTTGTTGGCTTGTTGGTTTGTTGGTTTGTTAGTTTGTTTGTGTGTTTGTTTGTTGGCTTGTTGGCTTGTTGGTTTGTTGGTTTGTTGGTTTGTTGGTTTGTTGGTTTGTTGGTTTGTTGGTTTGTTGGTTTGTTGGTTTGTTGGTTTGTTGGTTTGTTGGTTTGTTGGTTTGTTGGTTTGTTGGTTTGTTGGTTTGTTGGTTTGTTGGTTTGTTGGTTTGTTGGTTTGTTGGTTTGTTGGTTTGTTGGTTTGTTGGTTTGTTGGTATGTTGGTTTGTTCGTTTGTTGGTTTGTTTGTTGTTTGGTTGTTTGGTTTGTTGGTTTGTTGGTTTGTAGGTGTGTTGGTTTGTTGGCTGGTTGGCTTGTTGGTTTGTTGGTTTGTTTGTTTTTTCGTTTGTTAGTTTGTTAGTTTGTTGGCTTGCTGGTTTGTTGGTTTGTTGGTTTGTTGGTGTGTTGGTTTGTTGGTTTGTAGGTTTTTTGGCTTGTTGGTTTGTTGGTTTTTTGGTTTGTTGGCTTGTTGGTTTGTTGGTTTGTTGGTTTGTTGGTTTGTTGGTTTGTTGGTTTGTTGGTTTGTTGGTTTGTTGGTTTGTTTTTTTGTTGGCTTGTTGGTTTGTTGGTTGGTTGGTTTGTTGGACTGTTGGTTTGTTCGTTTGTTGGTTTTTTTGGTTTGTGTGCTTGTTGGTTTTTTGGTTTGTTGGTTTGTTGGTTTGTTGGCTTGTTGGTTTGTTGTTTTGCTGGTTTGTTGGTTTGTTGGTTTGTTGGTTTGTTGGTTTGTTGGTTTGTTGGTTTGTTGGTTTGTTGGCTTGTTGGTTTTTTGGTTCATTGGTTTTTGGTTTGTTGGCTTGTTGGTTTATTGGTTTGTTGGTTTGTTGGTTTGTTGGTTTGTTGGTTTGTTGGTTTGCTGGCTTCTTGGTTTGTTGGTTTGTTCGTTTGTTGGTTTGTAGGTTTGTTGGCTTGTTGGTTTGTTGGTTTGTTGGTTTGTTGGTTTGTTCGTTCTTTTGTTTGTTGGTTTGTTGGTTTGTTGGCTTGTTGGTTTGTTGGTTTGTTGGTTGTTTGGTTTGTTGGGTTGTTGGTTTGTTGGTTTGTTGGTTTGTTGGGTTGTTGGCTTATTGGCTTATTGGTTTGTTGGTTTGTTCGTTTGTTGGTTTGTTGGTTTGTTGTTTTGTTGGAATGTTGGCTTGTTGGTTTGTTGGTTTGTTGGCTTGTTGGTTTGTTGGTTTTTGGTTTGTTGGTTTGTTGGTTTGTTGGTTTGTTGGTTTGTTGGTTTGTTGGTTTGTTGGTTTGTTGGTTTGTTGGTTTGTTGGTTTGTTGGTTTGTTGGTTTGTTGGTTTGTTGGTTTGTTGGTTTGTTGGTTTGTTATTTTGTTGGCTTGTTGGTTTGTTGGTTTGTTAGTTTGTTTGTGTGTTTGTTTGTTGGCTTGTTGGCTTGTTGGTTTGTTGGTTTGTTGGTTTGTTGGTTTGTTGCTTTGTTCGTTTTTTGGTTTGTTGGCTTGTTGGTTTGTTCGTTTGTTGGTTTGTTGGTTACTTGGTTTGTTGGTTTGTTGGTTTATTGGTTTGTTGGTTTGTTGGTTTGTTGGTTTGTTCGTTTGTTGGTTTGTTCGTTTGTTGGTTTGTTGGTTTGTTGGTTTGTTGGCTTGTTGGCTTGTTTGTTTGTTGGTTTTTTGGTTTGTTGGGTTGTTGGTTTGTTGGTTTGTTGGTTTGTTGGTTTGTTGGTTTGTTGGTTTGTTGGTTTGTTGGTTTGTTGGTTTGTTGGTTTGTTGGTTTGTTGGTTTGTTGGTTTGTTGGTTTGTTGGTATGTTGTTTGTTTGTTTGTTGGTTTGTTGGTTGTTTGGTTGTTTGGTTTGTTGGTTTGTTGGTTTGTTGGTGTGTTGGTTTGTTGGCTGGTTGGCTTGTTGGTTTGTTGGTTTGTTTGTTTGTTCGTTTGTTAGTTTGTTAGTTTGTTGGCTTGCTGGTTTGTTGGTTTGTTGGTTTGTTGGTGTGTTGGTTTGTTGGTTTGTAGGTTTGGTGGCTTGTTGGTTTGTTGGTTTTTTGGGTTGTTGGGTTGTTGGTTTGTTGGTTTGTTGGTTTGTTGGTTTGTTGGTTTGTTGGCTTGTTGGTTTGTTGGTTTGTTGGTTTGTTGGTTTGTTGGTTTGTTGGCTTGTTGGTTTGTTGGTTTGTTGGTTTGTTGGTTTGTTGGTTTGTTGGTTTGTTGGTTTGTTGGTTTGTTGGTTTGTTGGTTTGTTGGTTTGCTGGTTTGTTGGTTTGTTAGTTTGTTGGCTTGTTGGTTTGTTGGTTTGTTAGTTTGTTTGTGTGTTTGTTTGTTGGCTTGTTGGCTTGTTGGTTTGTTGGTTTGTTGGTTTGTTGGTTTGTTGCTTTGTTCGTTTTTTGGTTTGTTGGCTTGTTGGTTTGTTCGTTTGTTGGCTTGTTTTTTACTTGGTTTGTTGGTTTTTTGGTTTGTTGGTTTGTTGGTTTGTTGGTTTGTTCGTTTGTTGGTTTGTTCGTTTGTTGGTTTGTTGGTTTTTTGGTTTGTTGGTTTGTTGGCTTGTTGGCTTGTTTTTTTGTTGGTTTTTTGGTTTGTTGGGTTGTTGGTTTGTTGGTTTGTTGGTTTGTTGGTTTGTTGGTTTGTTGGTTTGTTGGTTTGTTGGTTTGTTGGTTTGTTGGTTTGTTGGTTTGTTGGTTTGTTGGTTTGTTGGTATGTTGGTTTGTTCGTTTGTTGGTTTGTTAGTTGTTTGGTTGTTTGGTTTGTTGGTTTGTTGGTTTGTTGGTGTGTTGGTTTGTTGGCTGGTTGGCTTGTTGGTTTGTTGGTTTGTTTGTTTGTTCGTTTGTTAGTTTGTTAGTTTGTTGGCTTGCTGGTTTGTTGGTTTGTTGGTTTGTTGGTGTGTTGGTTTGTTGGTTTGTAGGTTTGTTGGCTTGTTTTTTTGTTGGCTTGTTGGTTTGTTGGTTGGTTGGTTTGTTGGTTTGTTGGTTTGTTCGTTTGTTGGTTTGTTGGTTTGTTGGCTTGTTGGTTTTTTGGTTTGTTGGTTCGTTGGTTTGTTGGCTTGTTGGTTTGTTGGTTTGTTGGTTTGTTGTTTTTTTGGTTTGTTGGTTTGTTGGTTTGTTGGTTTGTTGGTTTGTTGGTTTGTTGGCTTGTTGGTTTTTTTGGTTTGTTTGTTTGTTGGTTTGTTGGCTTGTTGGTTTATTGGTTTGTTGGTTTGTTGGTTTGTTGGTTTGTTGGTTTGCTGGCTTGTTGGTTTGTTGGTTTGTTCGTTTGTTGGTTTGTAGGTTTGTTGGCTTGTTGGCTTATTGGTTTGTTGGTTTGTTGGTTTGTTGGTTTGTTGGTTTGTTGTTATGTTGGTTTGTTCGTTCGTTGGTTTGTTGGTTGTTTGGTTTGTTGGTTTGTTGATTTGTTGGTTTGTTGGTTTGCTCGTTTGTTGGTTTGTTGGTTTGTTGGTTTGTTGGTTTGTTGTTTTGTTGGATTGTTGGCTTGTTGGTTTGTTGGTTTGTTGGCTTGTTGGTTTGTTGGTTTTTTGGTTTGTTAGTTTGCTGGTTTGTTGGTTTGTTGGTTTGTTGGTTTGTTGGTTTGTTGGTTTGTTGGTTTTTTGGTTTGTTGGCTTGTTGGTTTGTTGGTTTGTTAGTTTGTTGGTGTGTTTGTTTGTTGGTTTGTTGGCTTTTTGGTTTGTTGGTTTGTTGGTTTGTTGGTTTGTTGCTTTGTTTGTTTTTTGGTTTGTTGGCTTGTTGGTTTGTTCGTTTGTTGGTTTGTTGGTTACTTGGTTTGTTGGTTTGTTGGTTTGATGGTTTGTTGGTTTGTTCGTTTGTTTGCTTGTTGGTTTGTTCGTTTGTTGGTTTGTTCGTTACTTGGTATGTTGGTTTGTTGGTTTGTTGGTTTGTTCGTTTGTTGGTTCGTTTGTTGGTTTGTTAATTTGTTGGTTTGTTGGATTGTTGGCTTGTTGGCTTGTTGGCTTGTTGGTTTGTTGGTTTGTTGGTTTGTTAGCTTGTTGGTTTGTTGGTTTGTTGGCTTGTTGGTTTGTTGGCTTGTTCGTTTGTTGGTTTGTTGGTTTGTTGGTTTGTTCGTTTGTTCGTTTGTTGGTTTTTTGGTTGGTTGGTTTGTTGGTTTTTTGGTTTTTTTGCTTGTTGGCTTTTTGGTTTGTTGGTTTGTTGGTTTGTTGGCTTGTTGGTTTGTTGGTTTGTTGGATTGTTGGTTTGTTTGTTTGCTGGTTTGTTGGTTTGTTGGTTTGTTGGTTAGTTGGTTTGTTGGTTTGTTGGTTTGTTGGTTTGTTGGTTTGTTGGTTTGTTGGTTTGTTGGTTTGTTGGTTTGTTGGTTTGTTGGTTTGTTGGTTTGTTGGTTTGTTGGCTTGTTGGTTTTTTGGTTTGTTGGTTTGTTGGTTTGTTGGTTTGTTGGTTTGTTGGTTTGTTGGTTTGTTGGCTTTTTGGTTTGTTGGTTTGTTGGTTTGTTGGTTTGTTGGTTTGTTGGTTTGTTGGTTTGTTGGTTTGTTCGTTTTTTTGTTTGTTGGTTTGTTGGCTTGTTGGTTTGTTGGTTTGTTGGTCGTTTGGTTTGTTGGTTTGTTGGTTTGTTGGTTTGTTGGTTTGTTGGTTTGTTAGCTTGTTGGTTTGTTGGTTTGTTGGCTTGTTGGTTTGTTGGCTTGTTCGTTTGTTGATTTGTTGGTTTGTTTGTTTGTTCGTTTGTTAGTTTGTTAGTTTGTTGGCTTGCTGGTTTGTTGGTTTTTTGGTTTGTTGGTTTTTTTGTTTGTTGGCTTTTTGGTTTGTTGGCTTGTTGGTTTGTTGGTTTTTTGGTTTGTTGGTTTGTTGGTTTGTTGGTTTGTTGGTTTGTTTTTTTGTTGGCTTGTTGGTTTGTTGGTTTGTTGGTTTGTTGGTTAGTTGGTTTGTTGGTTTGTTGGTTTGTTGGTTTATTGGTTTGTTGGTTTGTTGGTTTGTTGGTTTGTTGGTTTGTTGGTTTGTTGGTATGTTGGCTTGTTCGTTTGTTGGTTTGTTGGTTGTTTGGTTGTTTGGTTTGTTGGTTTGTTGGTGTGTTGGTTTGTTGGCTGGTTGGCTTGTTGGTTTGTTGGTTTGTTTGTTTGTTCGTTTGTTAGTTTGTTAGTTTGTTGGCTTTCTGGTTTGTTGGTTTGTTGGTTTGTTGGTGTGTTGGTTTGTTGGTTTGTAGGTTTGGTGGCTTGTTGGTTTGTTGGTTTTTTGGTTTGTTGGTTTGTTGGTTTGTTGGTTTGTTTTTTTGTTGGCTTGTTGGTTTGTTGGTTGGTTGGTTTGTTGGTTTGTTGGTTTGTTCGTTTGTTGGTTTGTTGGTTTGTTGGCTTGTTGGTTTTTTGGTTTGTTGGTTCGTTGGTTTGTTGGCTTGTTGGTTTGTTGGTTTGTTGGTTTGTTGGTTTTTTGGTTTGTTGTTTTGTTGGATTGTTGGCTTGTTGGTTTGTTGGTTTGTTGGTTTGTTGGGTTGTTGGTTTGTTGGTTTGTTGGTTTGTTGGTTTGTTGGTTTGTTGGTTTGTTGGTTTGTTGGTTTGTTGGTTTGTTGGTTTGTTGGTTTGTTGGTTTGTTGGTTTGTTGGTTTGTTGGTTTGTTGGTATGTTGGTTTGTTCGTTTGTTGGTTTGTTGGTTGTTTGGTTGTTTGGTTTGTTGGTTTGTTGGTTTGTTGGTGTGTTGGTTTGTTGGCTGGTTGGCTTGTTGGTTTGTTGGTTTGTTTGTTTGTTCGTTTGTTCGTTTGTTAGTTTGTTAGTTTGTTGGCTTGCTGGTTTGTTGGTTTGTTGGTTTGTTGGTTTGTTGGTGTGTTGGTTTGTTGGTTTGTAGGTTTGTTGGCTTGTTGGTTTGTTGGTTTTTTGGTTTGTTGGGTTGTTGGTTTGTTGGTTTGTTGGTTTGTTGGTTTGTTGGTTTGTTGGTTTGTTTTTTTGTTGGCTTGTTGGTTTGTTGGTTGGTTGGTTTGTTGGTTTGTTGGTTTGTTCGTTTGTTGGTTTGTTGGTTTGTTGGCTTGTTGGTTTTTTGGTTTGTTGGTTCGTTGGTTTGTTGGCTTGTTGGTTTGTTGGTTTGTTGGTTTGTTGTTTTTTTGGTTTGTTGGTTTGTTGGTTTGTTGGTTTGTTGGTTTGTTGGTTTGTTGGCTTGTTGGTTTTTTGGTTTGTTTGTTTGTTGGTTTGTTGGCTTGTTGGTTTATTGGTTTGTTGGTTTGTTGGTTTGTTGGTTTGTTGGTTTGCTGGCTTGTTGGTTTGTTGGTTTGTTCGTTTGTTGGTTTGTAGGTTTGTTGGCTTGTTGGCTTATTGGTTTGTTGGTTTGTTGGTTTGTTGGTTTGTTGGTTTGTTGGTATGTTGGTTTGTTCGTTCGTTGGTTTGTTGGTTGTTTGGTTTGTTGGTTTGTTGGTTTGTTGGTTTGTTGGATTGTTGGTTTGTTGGCTTATTGGCTTGTTGGTTTGTTGGTTTGCTCGTTTGTTGGTTTGTTGGTTTGTTGGTTTGTTGTTTTGTTGGATTGTTGGCTTGTTGGTTTGTTGGTTTGTTGGCTTGTTGGTTTGTTGGTTTTTTGGTTTGTTGGTTTGCTGGTTTGTTGGTTTGTTGGTTTGTTGGTTTGTTGGTTTGTTGGTTTGTTGGTTTTTTGGTTTGTTGGCTTGTTGGTTTGTTGGTTTGTTAGTTTGTTGGTGTGTTTGTTTGTTGGTTTGTTGGCTTTTTGGTTTGTTGGTTTGTTGGTTTGTTGCTTTGTTTGTTTTTTGGTTTGTTGGCTTGTTGGTTTGTTCGTTTGTTGGTTTGTTGGTTACTTGGTTTGTTGTTTTGTTGGTTTGTTGGTTTGTTGGTTTGTTCGTTTGTTGGCTTGTTGGTTTGTTCGTTTGTTGGTTTGTTCGTTACTTGGTATGTTGGTTTGTTGGTTTGTTGGTTTGTTCGGTTGTTGGTTCGTTTGTTGGTTTGTTAATTTGTTGGTTTGTTGGATTGTTGGCTTGTTGGCTTGTTGGCTTGTTGGTTTGTTGGTTTGTTGGTTTGTTAGCTTGTTGGTTTGTTGGTTTGTTGGCTTGTTGGTTTGTTGGCTTGTTCGTTTGTTGGTTTGTTGATTTGTTGGTTTTTTGGTTTGTTGGCTTGTTGGTTTGTTCGTTTGTTGGTTTGTTGGTTACTTGGTTTGTTGGTTTGTTGGTTTGATGGTTTGTTGGTTTGTTCGTTTGTTTGCTTGTTGGTTTGTTCGTTTGTTGGTTTGTTCGTTACTTGGTATGTTGGTTTGTTGGTTTGTTGGTTTGTTCGTTTGTTGGTTCGTTTGTTGGTTTGTTAATTTGTTGGTTTGTTGGATTGTTGGCTTGTTGGCTTGTTGGCTTGTTGGTTTGTTGGTTTGTTGGTTTGTTAGCTTGTTGGTTTGTTGGTTTGTTGGCTTGTTGGTTTGTTGGCTTGTTCGTTTGTTGGTTTGTTGGTTTGTTGGTTTGTTCGTTTGTTCGTTTGTTGGTTTTTTGGTTGGTTGGTTTGTTGGTTTTTTGGTTTTTTTGCTTGTTGGCTTTTTGGTTTGTTGGTTTGTTGGTTTGTTGGCTTGTTGGTTTGTTGGTTTGTTGGATTGTTGGTTTGTTTGTTTGCTGGTTTGTTGGTTTGTTGGTTTGTTGGTTAGTTGGTTTGTTGGTTTGTTGGTTTGTTGGTTTGTTGGTTTGTTGGTTTGTTGGTTTGTTGGTTTGTTGGTTTGTTGGTTTGTTGGTTTGTTGGTTTGTTGGTTTGTTGGCTTGTTGGTTTTTTGGTTTGTTGGTTTGTTGGTTTGTTGGTTTGTTGGTTTGTTGGTTTGTTGGTTTGTTGGCTTTTTGGTTTGTTGGTTTGTTGGTTTGTTGGTTTGTTGGTTTGTTGGTTTGTTGGTTTGTTGGTTTGTTCGTTTTTTTGTTTGTTGGTTTGTTGGCTTGTTGGTTTGTTGGTTTGTTGGTCGTTTGGTTTGTTGGTTTGTTGGTTTGTTGGTTTGTTGGTTTGTTGGTTTGTTAGCTTGTTGGTTTGTTGGTTTGTTGGCTTGTTGGTTTGTTGGCTTGTTCGTTTGTTGATTTGTTGGTTTGTTTGTTTGTTCGTTTGTTAGTTTGTTAGTTTGTTGGCTTGCTGGTTTGTTGGTTTTTTGGTTTGTTGGTTTTTTTGTTTGTTGGCTTTTTGGTTTGTTGGCTTGTTGGTTTGTTGGTTTTTTGGTTTGTTGGTTTGTTGGTTTGTTGGTTTGTTGGTTTGTTTTTTTGTTGGCTTGTTGGTTTGTTGGTTTGTTGGTTTGTTGGTTAGTTGGTTTGTTGGTTTGTTGGTTTGTTGGTTTATTGGTTTGTTGGTTTGTTGGTTTGTTGGTTTGTTGGTTTGTTGGTTTGTTGGTATGTTGGCTTGTTCGTTTGTTGGTTTGTTGGTTGTTTGGTTGTTTGGTTTGTTGGTTTGTTGGTGTGTTGGTTTGTTGGCTGGTTGGCTTGTTGGTTTGTTGGTTTGTTTGTTTGTTCGTTTGTTAGTTTGTTAGTTTGTTGGCTTTCTGGTTTGTTGGTTTGTTGGTTTGTTGGTGTGTTGGTTTGTTGGTTTGTAGGTTTGGTGGCTTGTTGGTTTGTTGGTTTTTTGGTTTGTTGGTTTGTTGGTTTGTTGGTTTGTTTTTTTGTTGGCTTGTTGGTTTGTTGGTTGGTTGGTTTGTTGGTTTGTTGGTTTGTTCGTTTGTTGGTTTGTTGGTTTGTTGGCTTGTTGGTTTTTTGGTTTGTTGGTTCGTTGGTTTGTTGGCTTGTTGGTTTGTTGGTTTGTTGGTTTGTTGGTTTTTTGGTTTGTTGTTTTGTTGGATTGTTGGCTTGTTGGTTTGTTGGTTTGTTGGTTTGTTGGGTTGTTGGTTTGTTGGTTTGTTGGTTTGTTGGTTTGTTGGTTTGTTGGTTTGTTGGTTTGTTGGTTTGTTGGTTTGTTGGTTTGTTGGTTTGTTGGTTTGTTGGTTTGTTGGTTTGTTGGTTTGTTGGTATGTTGGTTTGTTCGTTTGTTGGTTTGTTGGTTGTTTGGTTGTTTGGTTTGTTGGTTTGTTGGTTTGTTGGTGTGTTGGTTTGTTGGCTGGTTGGCTTGTTGGTTTGTTGGTTTGTTTGTTTGTTCGTTTGTTCGTTTGTTAGTTTGTTAGTTTGTTGGCTTGCTGGTTTGTTGGTTTGTTGGTTTGTTGGTTTGTTGGTGTGTTGGTTTGTTGGTTTGTAGGTTTGTTGGCTTGTTGGTTTGTTGGTTTTTTGGTTTGTTGGGTTGTTGGTTTGTTGGTTTGTTGGTTTGTTGGTTTGTTGGTTTGTTGGTTTGTTTTTTTGTTGGCTTGTTGGTTTGTTGGTTGGTTGGTTTGTTGGTTTGTTGGTTTGTTCGTTTGTTGGTTTGTTGGTTTGTTGGCTTGTTGGTTTTTTGGTTTGTTGGTTCGTTGGTTTGTTGGCTTGTTGGTTTGTTGGTTTGTTGGTTTGTTGTTTTTTTGGTTTGTTGGTTTGTTGGTTTGTTGGTTTGTTGGTTTGTTGGTTTGTTGGCTTGTTGGTTTTTTGGTTTGTTTGTTTGTTGGTTTGTTGGCTTGTTGGTTTATTGGTTTGTTGGTTTGTTGGTTTGTTGGTTTGTTGGTTTGCTGGCTTGTTGGTTTGTTGGTTTGTTCGTTTGTTGGTTTGTAGGTTTGTTGGCTTGTTGGCTTATTGGTTTGTTGGTTTGTTGGTTTGTTGGTTTGTTGGTTTGTTGGTATGTTGGTTTGTTCGTTCGTTGGTTTGTTGGTTGTTTGGTTTGTTGGTTTGTTGGTTTGTTGGTTTGTTGGATTGTTGGTTTGTTGGCTTATTGGCTTGTTGGTTTGTTGGTTTGCTCGTTTGTTGGTTTGTTGGTTTGTTGGTTTGTTGTTTTGTTGGATTGTTGGCTTGTTGGTTTGTTGGTTTGTTGGCTTGTTGGTTTGTTGGTTTTTTGGTTTGTTGGTTTGCTGGTTTGTTGGTTTGTTGGTTTGTTGGTTTGTTGGTTTGTTGGTTTGTTGGTTTTTTGGTTTGTTGGCTTGTTGGTTTGTTGGTTTGTTAGTTTGTTGGTGTGTTTGTTTGTTGGTTTGTTGGCTTTTTGGTTTGTTGGTTTGTTGGTTTGTTGCTTTGTTTGTTTTTTGGTTTGTTGGCTTGTTGGTTTGTTCGTTTGTTGGTTTGTTGGTTACTTGGTTTGTTGTTTTGTTGGTTTGTTGGTTTGTTGGTTTGTTCGTTTGTTGGCTTGTTGGTTTGTTCGTTTGTTGGTTTGTTCGTTACTTGGTATGTTGGTTTGTTGGTTTGTTGGTTTGTTCGGTTGTTGGTTCGTTTGTTGGTTTGTTAATTTGTTGGTTTGTTGGATTGTTGGCTTGTTGGCTTGTTGGCTTGTTGGTTTGTTGGTTTGTTGGTTTGTTAGCTTGTTGGTTTGTTGGTTTGTTGGCTTGTTGGTTTGTTGGCTTGTTCGTTTGTTGGTTTGTTGATTTGTTGGTTTGTTCGTTTGTTCGTTTGTTGGTTTTTTGGTTGGTTGGTTTGTTGGTTTTTTGGTTTGTTGGTTTTTTTGTTTGTTGGCTTTTTGGTTTGTTGGTTTGTTGGTTTGTTGGCTTGTTGGTTTGTTGGTTTGTTGGATTGTTGGTTTGTTTGTTTGCTGGTTTGTTGGTTTGTTGGTTTGTTGGTTTGTTGGTTAGTTGGTTTGTTGGTTTGTTGGTTTGTTGGTTTGTTGGTTTGTTGGTTTGTTGGTTTGTTGGTTTGTTGGTTTGTTGGTTTGTTGGTTTGTTGGCTTGTTGGTTTTTTGGTTTGTTGGTTTGTTGGTTTGTTGGTTTGTTGGTTTGTTGGTTTGTTGGTTTGTTGGTTTGTTGGCTTTTTGGTTTGTTGGTTTGTTGGTTTGTTGGTTTGTTGGTTTGTTGGTTTGATGGTTTGTTGGTTTGTTCGTTTTTTTGTTTGTTGGTTTGTTGGCTTGTTGGTTTGTTGGTTTGTTGGTTGTTTGGTTTGTTGGTTTGTCGGTTTGTTGGTTTGTTGGTTTGTTGGTTTGTTGGTTTGTTGGCTTATTGGCTTGTTGGTGTGTTGGTTTGTTCGTTTGTTGGCTTGTTGGTTTGTTGTTTTGTTGGATTGTTGGCTTGTTGGTTTGTTGGTTTGTTGGCTTGTTGGTTTGCTGGTTTTTTGGTTTGTTTGTTTGTTGGTTTGTTGGTTTGTTGGTTTGTTGGTTTGTTGGTTTGGTGGTTTTTTGGTTTGTTGGTTTGTTGGTTTGTTGGTTTGTTAGTTTGTTGGTTTGTTGGTGTGTTGGTTTGTTGGCTGGTTGGCTTGTTGGCTTGTTGGTTTGTTTGTTAGTTTGTTTGTTGGTTTGTTAGTTTGTTGGCTTGCTGGTTTGTTGGTTTGTTGGTTTGTTGGTGTGTTGGTTTGTTGGTTTGTAGGTTTGTTGGTTTATTGGCTTGTTGGTTTTTTGGCTTTTTGGTTTTTTGGTTTGTTGGTTTGTTGGTTTGTTGGTTTGTTGGTTTGTTGGTTTGTTGGTTTGTTCGTTTGTTGGTTTGTTGGTTTGTTGTTTTATTGGTTTGTTGGCTTGTTGGTTTGTTGGTTTGTTGGCTTGTTGGTTTGCTGGTTTTTTGGTTTGTTTGTTTGTTGGTTTGTTGGTTTGTTGGTTTGTTGGTTTGGTGGTTTTTTGGTTTGTTGGTTTGTTGGTTTGTTGGTTTGTTGGTTTGTTGGTTTGTTGGTTTGTGGGCTTGGTGGCTTGTTGCTTTGTTGGTTTGTTGGTTTATTGGCTTCTTGGCTTGTTGGTTTGTTAGTTTGTTGGCTTTTTGGTTACTTGGTTTGTTGGTTTGTTGGTTTGTTGGCTTGTTGGTTTGTTGGCTTGTTGGTTTGTTGGTTTGTTGGTTTGTTGGCTTGTTGGCTTGTTGGTTTGTTGGTTTGTTGGTTTATTGGTTACTTTGTTTGTTGGTGTGTTGGTTTGTTGGCTTGTTGTTTTGTTGGCTTGTTGGTTTGTTGGTTTGTTGGCTTGTTGGCTTGTTGGTTTGTTGGTTTGTTGGTTTGTTGGTTTGTTGGTTTTTGGTTTGTTGGTTTATTTGTTTGTTAGTTTGTTGGCTTGTTGGTTTGTTGGTTTGTTGGTTTGTTGGTTTGTTGGCTTGTTGGTTTATTGGTTTGTTGGTTTGTTGGCTTGTTGGTTCGTTGGTTTATTGGTTTGTTGGTTTGTTGGCTTGTTGGTTTGTTGGTTTGTTGGTTTGTTGGCTTGTTGGCTTGTTGGTTTGTTGGTTTGTTGGCTTGTTGGCTTGTTGGTTTGTTGGTTAGTTCGTTTGTTGGTTTGTTAGTTTGTTGGTTTGTTGGTTTGTTGGCTTGTTGGCTTGTTGGTTTGTTGGTTTGTTGGCTTGTTGGTTTGTTGGCTTGTTGGTTTGTTGGCTTGTTGGTTTGTTGGTTTGTTGGTTTGTTGGCTTGTTGGTTTGCTGGTTTGTTGGCTTGTTGGTTTGTTGGCTTGTTGGTTACTTGGTTTGTTGGTTTGTTGGTTTGTTGGCTTGTTCGTTTGTTGGCTTGTTGGTTTATTGGTTTGTTGGTTTGTTGGCGTGTTGGCTTGTTGTTTTGTTGGTTTGTTGGTTTGTTGGTTTGTTGGTTTTTTGGTTTGTTGGTTTATTTTTTTGTTGGTTTGTTGGCTTGTTGGTTTGTAGGTTTGTTGGCTTGTTGGCTTGTTGGTTTGCTGGTTTGTTGGCTTGTTGGTTTGTTGGTTTGTTGGCTTGTTGGCTTGTTGCTTTGTTGGTTTGTTGGTTTGTTGGCTTGTTGGCTTGTTGGTTTGTTAGTTTGTTAGCTTTTTGGTTACTTGGTTTGTTGGTTTGTTGGTTTGTTGGTTTGTTGGTTTGTTGGCTTGTTGGTTTGTTGGTTTGTTGGTTTGTTGGCTTGTTGGCTTGTCGGTTTGTTGGTTTGTTGGTTTGTTGGTTTGTTGGTTTATTGGTTTGTTGGTTTGTTGGTTTTTTTGTTTGTTAGTTTATTTGTTTGTTGGTTTGTTGGCTTGTTGGTTTGTTGGTTTGTTGGTTTGTTGGCTTGTTGGTTTGTTGGTTTGTTGGCTTGTTGGCTTGTTGGTTTGTTGGTTTGTTGGCTTGTTGGCTTGTTGGCTTGTTGGCTTGTTGGTTTGTTGGTTTGTTGGTTTTTTGGTTTGTAGGTTTGTTGGTTTGTTGGTTTGTTGGTTTGTTGGTTTATTTGTTTGTTGGTTTGTTGGCTTGTTGGTTTGTTGGTTTGTTGGTTTGTTGGCTTGTTGGTTTGTTGGTTTGTGGGCTTGGTGGCTTGTTGCTTTGTTGGTTTGTTGGTTTGTTCGCTTCTTGGCTTGTTGGTTTGTTAGTTTGTTGGCTTTTTGGTTACTTGGTTTGTTGGTTTGTTGGTTTGTTGGCTTGTTGGTTTGTTGGCTTGTTGGTTTGTTGGTTTGTTGGTTTGTTGGCTTGTTGGCTTGTTGGTTTGTTGGTTTGTTGGTTTGTTGGTTTATTTGTTCGTTGGTTTGTTGGCTTGTTGGTTTGTTGGTTTGTTGGTTTGTTGGCTTGTTGGCTTGTTGGTTTGTTGGCTTGTTGGCTTGTTGCTTTGTTGGTTTTTTGGATTGTTGGCTTGTTGGCTTGTTGGTTTGTTCGTTTGTTGGCTTTTTGGTTACTTGGTTTGTTGGTTTGTTGGTTTGCTGGCTTGTTGGTTTGTTGGCTTGTTGGTTTGTTGTTTTGTTGCTTTGTTGGCTTGTTGGTTTGTTGGTTTACTGGCTTGTTGGCTTGTTGGTTTGTTGGTTTGTTGGTTTGTTGGTTTGTTGGCTTGTTGGCTTATTGGTTTGTTGGTTAGTTCGTTTGTTGGTTTGTTAGTTTGTTGGTTTGTTGGCTTGTTGGTTTGTTGGTTTGTTGGTTTGTTGGTTTGTTGGTTTTTTGGTTTGTTGGTTTGTTGGTTTGTTGGCTTGTTGGTTTGTTGGTTTGTTGGCTTGTTGGCTTGTTGGCTTGTCGGTTTGTTGGCTTGTTGGTTACTTAGTTTGTTGGTTTGTTGGTTTTTTGGTTTGTTGGCTTTTTGGCTTATTGGTTTGTTGGTTAGTTCGTTTGTTGGTTTGTTAGTTTGTTGGTTTGTTGGCTTGTTGGCTTGTTGGTTTGTTGGTTTTTTGGTTTGTTGGTTTGTTGGTTTGTTGGTTTGTTGATTTATTTGTTTGTTGGTTTGTTGGCTTGTTGGTTTGTTGGTTTGTTGGTTTGTTGGTTTGTTGGCTTGTTGGCTTGTTGGTTTGTTGGTTTGTTGGTTTTTTGGTTTGTTGGTTTGTTGGTTTGTTGGTTTGTTGGTTTGTTGGTTTATTTGTTTGTTGGCTTGTTGGTTTGTTGGTTTGTTGGCTTGTTGGCTTGTTGGTTTGTTGGTTTGTTGGTTTGTTGGTTTGTTGGTTTTTTTGTTTGTTGGTTTGTTGGCTTGTTGTCTGGTTGGTTTGTTGGTTTGTTGGATTGTTGGTTTGTTAGTTTGTTGGCTTTTTGGTTACTTGGTTTGTTGGTTTGTTGGTTTATTGGTTTTTTGGTTTGTTGGTTTGTTGGCTTGTTAATTTGTTGGTTTGTTGGCTTGTTGGCTTTTTGGTTTGTTGGCTTGTTGGCTTGTTGGTTTGTTGGTTTGTTGGCTTGTTGGTTTGTTTGCTTGTTGGCTTGTTTCTTTGTTAGTTTGTTGGTTTGTTGGCTTGTTGGCTTGTTGGTTTGTTAGTTTGTTGGCTTTTTGGTTACTTAGTTTGTTGGTTTGTTGGCTTGTTGGTTTGTTGGCTTGTTGGTTTGTTGGTTTGTTGGTTTGTTGGTTTGTTGGCTTGTTGGCTTGTTGGTTTGTTGGTTTGTTGGTTTGTTGGTTTGTTGGTTTGTTGGTTTTTTTTTTTTTTGGTATGTTGGTTTATTTGTTTGTTGGTTTGTTGGCTTGTTGGTCTGTTGGTTTGTTGGTTTGTTGGCTTGTTGGTTTGTTGGCTTGTTGGCTTGTTGATTTTTTGGTTTGTTGGTTTGTTGGTTTGTTGGCTTGTTGGTTTGTTGGCTTGTTGGTTTGTTGGTTTGTTGGTTTGTTGGCTTGTTGGTTTGCTGGTTTGTTGGCTTGTTGGTTTGTTGGCTTGTTGGTTACTTGGTTTGTTGGTTTGTTGGTTTGTTGGCTTGTTGGTTTGTTGGCTTGTTGGTTTATTGGTTTGTTGGTTTGTTGGCGTGTTGGCTTGTTGTTTTGTTGGTTTGTTGGTTTGTTGGTTTGTTGGTTTTTTGGTTTGTTGGTTTATTTTTTTGTTGGCTTGTTGGTTTGCTGGTTTGTTGGCTTGTTGGTTTGTTGGTTTGTTGGCTTGTTGGCTTGTTGCTTTGTTGGTTTGTTGGTTTGTTGGCTTGTTGGCTTGTTGGTTTGTTAGTTTGTTAGCTTTTTGGTTACTTGGTTTGTTGGTTTGTTGGTTTGTTGGTTTGTTGGTTTGTTGGCTTGTTGGTTTGTTGGTTTGTTGGTTTGTTGGCTTGTTGGCTTGTCGGTTTGTTGGTTTGTTGGTTTGTTGGTTTGTTGGTTTATTGGTTTGTTGGTTTGTTGGTTTTTTGGTTTGTTAGTTTATTTGTTTGTTGGTTTGTTGGCTTGTTGGTTTGTTGGTTTGTTGGTTTGTTGGCTTGTTGGTTTGTTGGTTTGTTGGCTTGTTGGCTTGTTGGTTTGTTGGTTTGTTGGCTTGTTGGCTTGTTGGCTTGTTGGCTTGTTGGTTTGTTGGTTTGTTGGTTTTTTGGTTTGTAGGTTTGTTGGTTTGTTGGTTTGTTGGTTTGTTGGTTTATTTGTTTGTTGGTTTGTTGGCTTGTTGGTTTGTTGGTTTGTTGGTTTGTTGGCTTGTTGGTTTGTTGGTTTGTGGGCTTGGTGGCTTGTTGCTTTGTTGGTTTGTTGGTTTGTTCGCTTCTTGGCTTGTTGGTTTGTTAGTTTGTTGGCTTTTTGGTTACTTGGTTTGTTGGTTTGTTGGTTTGTTGGCTTGTTGGTTTGTTGGCTTGTTGGTTTGTTGGTTTGTTGGTTTGTTGGCTTGTTGGCTTGTTGGTTTGTTGGTTTGTTGGTTTGTTGGTGGTATTTGTTCGTTGGTTTGTTGGCTTGTTGGTTTGTTGGTTTGTTGGTTTGTTGGCTTGTTGGTTTATTGGCTTGTTGGCTTGTTGCTTTGTTGGTTTTTTGGTTTGTTGGCTTGTTGGCTTGTTGGTTTGTTCGTTTGTTGGCTTTTTGGTTACTTGGTTTGTTGGTTTGTTGGTTTGCTGGCTTGTTGGTTTGTTGGCTTGTTGGTTTGTTGGTTTGTTGCTTTGTTGGCTTGTTGGTTTGTTGGTTTAGTGGCTTGTTGGCTTGTTGGTTTGTTGGTTTGTTGGTTTGTTGGTTTGTTGGCTTGTTGGCTTATTGGTTTGTTGGTTAGTTCGTTTGTTGGTTTGTTAGTTTGTTGGTTTGTTGGCTTGTTGGTTTGTTGGTTTGTTGGTTTGTTGGTTTGTTGGTTTTTTGGTTTGTTGGTTTGTTGGTTTGTTGGCTTGTTGGTTTGTTGGTTTGTTGGCTTGTTGGCTTGTTGGCTTGTCGGTTTGTTGGCTTGTTGGTTACTTAGTTTGTTGGTTTGTTGGTTTTTTGGTTTGTTGGCTTTTTGGCTTATTGGTTTGTTGGTTAGTTCGTTTGTTGGTTTGTTAGCTTGTTGGTTTGTTGGCTTGTTGGCTTGTTGGTTTGTTGGTTTTTTGGTTTGTTGGTTTGTTGGTTTGTTGGTTTGTTGATTTATTTGTTTGTTGGTTTGTTGGCTTGTTGGTTTGTTGGTTTGTTGGTTTGTTGGTTTGTTGGCTTGTTGGCTTGTTGGTTTGTTGGTTTGTTGGTTTTTTGGTTTGTTGGTTTGTTGGTTTGTTGGTTTGTTGGTTTGTTGGTTTATTTGTCTGTTGGTTTGTTGGCTTGTTGGTTTGTTGGTTTGTTGGCTTGTTGGCTTGTTGGTTTGTTGGTTTGTTGGTTTGTTGGTTTGTTGGTTTTTTTGTTTGTTGGTTTGTTGGCTTGTTGTCTGGTTGGTTTGTTGGTTTGTTGGCTTGTTGGTTTGTTAGTTTGTTGGCTTTTTGGTTACTTGGTTTGTTGGTTTGTTGGTTTATTGGTTTTTTGGTTTGTTGGTTTGTTGGCTTGTTAATTTGTTGGTTTGTTGGCTTGTTGGCTTTTTGGTTTGTTGGCTTGTTGGCTTGTTGGTTTGTTGGTTTGTTGGCTTGTTGGTTTGTTTGCTTGTTGGCTTGTTTCTTTGTTAGTTTGTTGGTTTGTTGGCTTGTTGGCTTGTTGGTTTGTTAGTTTGTTGGCTTTTTGGTTACTTAGTTTGTTGGTTTGTTGGTTTGTTGGCTTGTTGGTTTGTTGGCTTGTTGGTTTGTTGGTTTGTTGGTTTGTTGGTTTGTTGGCTTGTTGGCTTGTTGGTTTGTTGGTTTGTTGGTTTGTTGGTTTGTCGGTTTGTTGGTTTTTTTTTTTTTTTGGTATGTTGGTTTATTTGTTTGTTGGTTTGTTGGCTTGTTGGTCTGTTGGTTTGTTGGTTTGTTGGCTTGTTGGTTTGTTGGTTTGTTGGCTTGTTGGCTTGTTGATTTTTTGGTTTGTTGGCTTGTTGGCTTGTTGGTTTGTTGGTTTGTTGGTTTTTTGGTTTGTTGGTTTGTTGGTTTGTTGGTTTGTTGGTTTGTAGGTTTATTTGTTTGTTGGTTTGTTGGCTTGTTGGTTTGTTGGTTTGTTGGTTTTTTGGTTTGTTGGTTTGATGGCTTGTTGGTTTGTTGGTTTGTTGGTTTGTTGGCTTGTTGGCTTGTTGGTTTGTTGGTTTGTTGGCTTGTTGGTTTGTTGGTTTGTTGGCTTGTTGCTTTGTTGGTTTGTTGGTTTGTTGGATTGTTGGTTCTTGGTTTGCCGGTTTGTTGGTTTGTTGGTTTGTTGGTTTGTTGGTTTTTTGGTTTGTTGGTTTGTTGGTTTGTTGGCTTGTTGGTTTGTTGTTTTGTTGGCTTGTTGGCTTGTTGGTTTGTTGGTTTGTTGGTTTGTTGGTTTGTTGGTTTGTTGGCTTGTTGGTTTGTTGGTTTGTTGGCTTGTTGGTTTGTGGGTTTGTTGGTTTGTTGGCTTGTTGGCTTGTTGGTTTGTTAGTTTGTTTGCTTGTTGGTTTGTTGGTGTGTTGGCTTGTTGGCTTGTTTCTTTGTTCGTTTGATGGTTTGTTGGTTTGTTGGTTTTTTGGTTTGTTGGTTTTTTGGTTTGTTGCTTTGTTGGTTTGTTGGTTTGTTGGCTTGTTGGCTTGTTGGTTTGTTGGCTTGTTGGTTTGTTAGTTTGTTGGCTTTTTGGTTACTTGGTTTGTTGGTTTGTTGGCTTGTTGGCTTGTTCGTTTGTTGCTTTGTTCGTTTGATGGTTTGTTGGTTTGTTGGTTACTTGGTTTGTTGGTTTGTTGGTTTATTGGCTTGTTGGTTTGTTGGTTTGTTGGCTTGTTGGCTTGTTGCTTTGTTGGTTTGTTGGTTTGTTGGCTTGTTGGTTTGTTAGTTTGATGGCTTTTTGGTTACTTGGTTTGTTGGTTTGTTGGTTTGTTGGCTTGTTGGTTTGTTGGCTTGTTGGTTTGTTGGTTTGTTGAATTGTTGGCTTGTTGGCTTGTTGGTTTGTTGGTTGGTTGGCTTGTTGGCTTGTTGGTTTGTTGGTTTGTTGGCTTGTTGGCTTGTCGGCTTGTTGGTTTGTTGGTTTGTTGGTTTGTTGGTTTGTTGGTTTGTTGGTTTGCTGCTTTGTTGGGTTGTTGGTTTGTTGGCTTTTTGGTTACTTGGTTGGTTGGTTTTTTGGTTTGTTGGCTTGTTGGTTTGTTGGCTTGTTGGTTTGTTGTTTTGTTGGTTTGTTGGCTTGTTGGCTTGTTGGTTTGTTGGTTTGTTGGTTTGTTGGTTTGTTGGTTTGTTGGTTTGTTGGTTTTTTGGTTTGTTGGCTTGTTGGCTTTTTGGTTTGTTGGTTTGTTGGCTTGTTGGATTCTTAGTTTGTTGGCTTGTTGGTTTGTTGGTTTGTTGGTTTGTTGGTTTGTTGGTTTGTTGGCTTGTTGGCTTGTTGGTTTGTTGGTTAGTTCGTTTGTTGGTTTGTTAGTTTGTTGGTTTGTTGGCTTGTTGGCTTGTTGGTTTGTTGGTTTGTTGGTTTTTTGGTTTGTTGGTTTGTTGGTTTGTTGGCTTGTTGGCTTGTTGGTTTGTTGGTTTGTTGGCTTGTTGGCTTGTTGGTTTGTTGGTTTGTTGGTTTGTTGCTTTGTTGGTTTGTTGGTTTGTTGGTTTGTTGGCTTGTTGGCTTGTTGGTTTGTTAGTTTGTTGGCTTTTTGGTTGCTTGGTTTGTTGGTTTGTTGGTTTGTTGGCTTGTTGGTTTGTTGGCTTGTTGGTTTGTTGGCTTGTTGGTTTGTTGGTTTGTTGGTTTGTTTGCTTGTTGGTTTGTTGGTTTGTTGGCTTGTTGGTTTGTTGGCTTGTTGGCTTGTTGGTTTGCTGGTTTGTTGGCTTGTTGGCTTGTTGGTTTGTTGGTTTGTTGGTTTGTTGGTTTATTTGTTTATTGGTTTGTTGGCTTGTTGGTTTGTTGGCTTGTTGGTTTGTTGGCTTGTTGGTTTGTTAGTTTGTTGGCTTTTTGGTTACTTGGTTTGTTGGTTTGTTGGTTTGTTGGTTTGTTGGTTTTTTGGTTTGTTGGTTTGTTGGTTTGTTGGCTTGTTGGTTTGTTGGTTTGTTGGCTTGTTGGCTTGTGTGTTTGTTGGCTTGTTGGCTTGTTGGTTTGTTGGTTTGTTGGCTTGTTGGTTTGTTGCTTTGTTGGCTTGTTGTCTTGTTGCTTTGTAGGTTTGTTGGTTTGTTGGCTTGTTGGCTTGTTGGCTTGTTGGTTTGTTAGTTTGTTGGCTTTTTGGTTACTTGGTTTGTTGGTTTGCTGGCTTGTTGGTTTGTTGGCTTGTTAATTTGTTGGTTTGTTGGTTTGTTGGCTTGTTGGCTTGTTGGTTTGTTGGTTTGTTGGTTTGTTGGTTTGTTGGTTTGTTGGTTTGTTGGTTTGTTGGTTTTTTGGTTTGTTGGTTTATTTGTTTGTTGGTTTGTTGGCTTGTTGGTTTGTTGGTTTGTTGGCTTTTTGGTTTGTTGGCTTTTTGGTTTGTTGGTTTGTTGGCTTGTTGGCTTGTTGGTTTGTTGGCTTGTTGGCTTGTTGGTTTGTTGGTTTGTTGGTTTTTTGGTTTGTTGGTTTGTTGGTTTGTTGGTTTGTTGGTTTGTTGGTTTGTTGGTTTATTTGTTTGTTGGTTTGTTGGCTTGTTGGTTTGTTGGCTTTATGGTTTGATGGCTTTTTGGTTTGTTGGTTTGTTGGCTTGTTGGCTTGTTGGTTTGTTGGCTTGTTGGCTTGTTGGTTTGTTGGTTTGTTGGTTTTTTAGTTTGTTGGTTTGTTGGTTTGTTGGTTTGTTGGTTTGTTGGTTTATTTGTTTGTTGGTTTGTTGGTTTGTTGGTTTGTTGGTTTGTTGGTTTGTTGGTTTTTTTTTTTTTGGTATGTTGGTTTATTTGTTTGTTGGTTTGTTGGCTTGTTGGTCTGTTGGTTTGTTGGTTTGTTGGCTTGTTGGTTTGTTGGTTTGTTGGCTTGTTGGCTTGTTGATTTTTTGGTTTGTTGGCTTGTTGGCTTGTTGGTTTGTTGGTTTGTTGGTTTTTTGGTTTGTTGGTTTGTTGGTTTGTTGGTTTGTAGGTTTATTTGTTTGTTGGTTTGTTGGCTTGTTGGTTTGTTGGTTTGTTGGTTTTTTGGTTTGTTGGTTTGTTGGCTTGTTGGTTTGTTGGTTTGTTGGTTTGTTGGCTTGTTGGCTTGTTGGTTTGTTGGTTTGTTGGCTTGTTGGTTTGTTGGTTTGTTGGCTTGTTGCTTTGTTAGTTTGTTGGTTTGTTGGATTGTTGGTTCTTGGTTTGCCGGTTTGTTGGTTTGTTGGTTTGTTGGTTTGTTGGTTTTTTGGTTTGTTGGTTTGTTGGTTTGTTGGCTTGTTGGTTTGTTGGTTTGTTGGCTTGTTGGTTTGTTAGTTTGTTGGCTTTTTGGTTACTTGGTTTGTTGGTTTGTTGGCTTGTTGGTTTGTTAGCTTGTTGGTTTGTTGGTTTGTTGGTTTGTTGGTTTGTTGGCTTGTTGGTTTGCTGGTTTGTTGGCTTGTTGGTTTGTTGGCTTGTTGGTTACTTGGTTTGTTGGTTTGTTGGTTTGTTTGCTTGTTGGTTTGTTGGTTTGTTGGCTTGTTGGTTTGTTGGCTTGTTGGCTTGTTGGTTTGCTGGTTTGTTGGCTTGTTGGCTTGTTGGTTTGTTGGTTTGTTGGTTTGTTGGTTTATTTGTTTATTGGTTTGTTGGCTTGTTGGTTTGTTGGCTTGTTGGTTTGTTGGCTTGTTGGTTTGTTAGTTTGTTGGCTTTTTGGTTACTTGGTTTGTTGGTTTGTTGGTTTGTTGGTTTGTTGGTTTTTTGGTTTGTTGGTTTGTTGGTTTGTTGGCTTGTTGGTTTGTTGGTTTGTTGGCTTGTTGGCTTGTGTGTTTGATGGCTTGTTGGCTTGTTGGTTTGTTGGTTTGTTGGCTTGTTGGTTTGTTGCTTTGTTGGCTTGTTGTCTTGTTGCTTTGTAGGTTTGTTGGTTTGTTGGCTTGTTGGCTTGTTGGCTTGTTGGTTTGTTAGTTTGTTGGCTTTTTGGTTACTTGGTTTGTTGGTTTGTTGGCTTGTTGGTTTGTTGGCTTGTTAATTTGTTGGTTTGTTGGTTTGTTGGCTTGTTGGCTTGTTGGTTTGTTGGTTTGTTGGTTTGTTGGTTTGTTGGTTTGTTGGTTTGTTGGTTTGTTGGTTTGTTGGTTTGTTGGTTTTTTGGTTTGTTGGTTTATTTGTTTGTTGGTTTGTTGGCTTGTTGGTTTGTTGGTTTGTTGGCTTTTTGGTTTGTTGGCTTTTTGGTTTGTTGGTTTGTTGGCTTGTTGGCTTGTTGGTTTGTTGGCTTGTTGGCTTGTTGGTTTGTTGGTTTGTTGGTTTTTTGGTTTGTTGGTTTGTTGGTTTGTTGGTTTGTTGGTTTGTTGGTTTGTTGGTTTATTTGTTTGTTGGTTTGTTGGCTTGTTGGTTTGTTGGCTTTATGGTTTGATGGCTTTTTGGTTTGTTGGTTTGTTGGCTTGTTGGCTTGTTGGTTTGTTGGCTTGTTGGCTTGTTGGTTTGTTGGTTTGTTGGTTTTTTGGTTTGTTGGTTTGTTGGTTTGTTGGTTTGTTGGTTTATTTGTTTGTTGGTTTGTTGGTTTGTTGGTTTGTTGGTTTGTTGGTTTGTTGGTTTTTTTTTTTTTGGTATGTTGGTTTATTTGTTTGTTGGTTTGTTGGCTTGTTGGTCTGTTGGTTTGTTGGTTTGTTGGCTTGTTGGTTTGTTGGTTTGTTGGCTTGTTGGCTTGTTGATTTTTTGGTTTGTTGGCTTGTTGGCTTGTTGGTTTGTTGGTTTGTTGGTTTTTTGGTTTGTTGGTTTGTTGGTTTGTTGGTTTGTAGGTTTATTTGTTTGTTGGTTTGTTGGCTTGTTGGTTTGTTGGTTTGTTGGTTTTTTGGTTTGTTGGTTTGTTGGCTTGTTGGTTTGTTGGTTTGTTGGTTTGTTGGCTTGTTGGCTTGTTGGTTTGTTGGTTTGTTGGCTTGTTGGTTTGTTGGTTTGTTGGCTTGTTGCTTTGTTAGTTTGTTGGTTTGTTGGATTGTTGGTTCTTGGTTTGCCGGTTTGTTGGTTTGTTGGTTTGTTGGTTTTTTGGTTTGTTGGTTTGTTGGTTTGTTGGCTTGTTGGTTTGTTGGTTTGTTGGCTTGTTGGTTTGTTAGTTTGTTGGCTTTTTGGTTACTTGGTTTGTTGGTTTGTTGGCTTGTTGGTTTGTTGGCTTGTTGGTTTGTTGGTTTGTTGGTTTGTTGGCTTGTTGGTTTGCTGGTTTGTTGGCTTGTTGGTTTGTTGGCTTGTTGGTTACTTGGTTTGTTGGTTTGTTGGTTTGTTGGCTTGTTGGTTTGTTGGCTTGTTGGTTTATTGGTCTGTTGGTTTGTTGGCGTGTTGGCTTGTTGTTTTGTTGGTTTGTTGGTTTGTTGGTTTGTTGGTTTTTTGGTTTGTTGGTTTATTTTTTTGTTGGCTTGTTGGTTTGCTGGTTTGTTGGCTTGTTGGTTTGTTGGTTTGTTGGCTTGTTGGCTTGTTGCTTTGTTGGCTTGTTGGTTTGTTCGTTTGTTGGCTTTTTGGTTACTTGGTTTGTTGGTTTGTTGGTTTGCTGGCTTGTTGGTTTGTTGGCTTGTTGGTTTGTTGTTTTGTTGCTTTGTTGGCTTGTTGGTTTGTTGGTTTACTGGCTTGTTGGCTTGTTGGTTTGTTGGTTTGTTGGTTTGTTGGTTTGTTGGCTTGTTGGCTTATTGGTTTGTTGGTTAGTTCGTTTGTTGGTTTGTTAGTTTGTTGGTTTGTTGGCTTGTTGGTTTGTTGGTTGTTTGGTTTGTTGGTTTGTTGGTTTGTTGGTTTGTTGGTTTGTTGGTTTGTTGGTTTGTTGGCTTATTGGCTTGTTGGTGTGTTGGTTTGTTCGTTTGTTGGCTTGTTGGTTTGTTGTTTTGTTGGATTGTTGGCTTCTTGGTTTGTTGGTTTGTTGGCTTGTTGGTTTGCTGGTTTTTTGGTTTGTTTGTTTGTTGGTTTGTTGGTTTGTTGGTTTGTTGGTTTGGTGGTTTTTTGGTTTGTTGGTTTGTTGGTTTGTTGGTTTGTTAGTTTGTTGGTTTGTTGGTGTGTTGGTTTGTTGGCTGGTTGGCTTGTTGGCTTGTTGGTTTGTTTGTTAGTTTGTTTGTTGGTTTGTTAGTTTGTTGGCTTGCTGGTTTGTTGGTTTGTTGGTTTGTTGGTGTGTTGGTTTGTTGGTTTGTAGGTTTGTTGGTTTATTGGCTTGTTGGTTTTTTGGCTTTTTGGTTTTTTGGTTTGTTGGTTTGTTGGTTTGTTGGTTTGCTGGTTTGTTGGTTTGTTTGTTTGTTCGTTTGTTGGTTTGTTGGTTTGTTGTTTTATTGGTTTGTTGGCTTGTTGGTTTGTTGGTTTGTTGGCTTGTTGGTTTGCTGGTTTTTTGGTTTGTTTGTTTGTTGGTTTGTTGGTTTGTTGGTTTGTTGGTTTGTTGGTTTGGTGGTTTTTTGGTTTGTTGGTTTGTTGGTTTGTTGGTTTGTTGGTTTGTTGATTTGTTGGTTTGTGGGCTTGGTGGCTTGTTGCTTTGTTGGTTTGTTGGTTTATTGGCTTCTTGGCTTGTTGGTTTGTTAGTTTGTTGGCTTTTTGGTTACTTGGTTTGTTGGTTTGTTGGTTTGTTGGCTTGTTGGTTTGTTGGCTTGTTGGTTTGTTGGTTTGTTGGTTTGTTGGCTTGTTGGCTTGTTGGTTTGTTGGTTTGTTGGTTTATTGGTTACTTTGTTTGTTGGTGTGTTGGTTTGTTGGCTTGTTGTTTTGTTGGCTTGTTGGTTTGTTGGTTTGTTGGTTTGTTGGCTTGTTGGTTTGTTGGTTTGTTGGTTTGTTGCTTTGTTGGTTTTTGGTTTGTTGGTTTATTTGTTTGTTAGTTTGTTGGCTTGTTGGTTTGTTGGTTTGTTGGTTTGTTGGTTTGTTGGCTTGTTGGTTTATTGGTTTGTTGGTTTGTTGGCTTGTTGGTTCGTTGGTTTATTGGTTTGTTGGTTTGTTGGCTTGTTGGTTTGTTGGTTTGTTGGTTTGTTGGCTTGTTGGCTTGTTGGTTTGTTGGTTTGTTGGCTTGTTGGCTTGTTGGTTTGTTGGTTAGTTCGTTTGTTGGTTTGTTAGTTTGCTGGTTTGTTGGTTTGTTGGCTTGTTGGCTTGTTGGTTTGTTGGTTTGTTGGCTTGTTGGCTTGTTGGCTTGTTGGTTTGTTGGCTTGTTGGTTTGTTGGTTTGTTGGTTTGTTGGCTTGTTGGTTTGCTGGTTTGTTGGCTTGTTGGTTTGTTGGCTTGTTGGTTACTTGGTTTGTTGGTTTGTTGGTTTGTTGGCTTGTTCGTTTGTTGGCTTGTTGGTTTATTGGTTTGTTGGTTTGTTGGCGTGTTGGCTTGTTGTTTTGTTGGTTTGTTGGTTTGTTGGTTTGTTGGTTTTTTGGTTTGTTGGTTTATTTTTTTGTTGGTTTGTTGGCTTGTTGGTTTGTAGGTTTGTTGGCTTGTTGGCTTGTTGGTTTGCTGGTTTGTTGGCTTGTTGGTTTGTTGGTTTGTTGGCTTGTTGGCTTGTTGCTTTGTTGGTTTGTTGGTTTGTTGGCTTGTTGGCTTGTTGGTTTGTTAGTTTGTTAGCTTTTTGGTTACTTGGTTTGTTGGTTTGTTGGTTTGTTGGTTTGTTGGTTTGTTGGCTTGTTGGTTTGTTGGTTTGTTGGTTTGTTGGCTTGTTGGCTTGTCGGTTTGTTGGTTTGTTGGTTTGTTGGTTTGTTGGTTTATTGGTTTGTTGGTTTGTTGGTTTTTTTGTTTGTTAGTTTATTTGTTTGTTGGTTTGTTGGCTTGTTGGTTTGTTGGTTTGTTGGTTTGTTGGCTTGTTGGTTTGTTGGTTTGTTGGCTTGTTGGCTTGTTGGTTTGTAGGTTTGTTGGCTTGTTGGCTTGTTGGCTTGTTGGCTTGTTGGTTTGTTGGTTTGTTGGTTTTTTGGTTTGTAGGTTTGTTGGTTTGTTGGTTTGTTGGTTTGTTGGTTTATTTGTTTGTTGGTTTGTTGGCTTGTTGGTTTGTTGGTTTGTTGGTTTGTTGGCTTGTTGGTTTGTTGGTTTGTGGGCTTGGTGGCTTGTTGCTTTGTTGGTTTGTTGGTTTGTTCGCTTCTTGGCTTGTTGGTTTGTTAGTTTGTTGGCTTTTTGGTTACTTGGTTTGTTGGTTTGTTGGTTTGTTGGCTTGTTGGTTTGTTGGCTTGTTGGTTTGTTGGTTTGTTGGTTTGTTGGCTTGTTGGCTTGTTGGTTTGTTGGTTTGTTGGTTTGTTGGTTTATTTGTTCGTTGGTTTGTTGGCTTGTTGGTTTGTTGGTTTGTTGGTTTGTTGGCTTGTTGGTTTGTTGGCTTGTTGGCTTGTTGCTTTGTTGGTTTTTTGGATTGTTGGCTTGTTGGCTTGTTGGTTTGTTCGTTTGTTGGCTTTTTGGTTACTTGGTTTGTTGGTTTGTTGGTTTGCTGGCTTGTTGGTTTGTTGGCTTGTTGGTTTGTTGTTTTGTTGCTTTGTTGGCTTGTTGGTTTGTTGGTTTACTGGCTTGTTGGCTTGTTGGTTTGTTGGTTTGTTGGTTTGTTGGTTTGTTGGCTTGTTGGCTTATTGGTTTGTTGGTTAGTTCGTTTGTTGGTTTGTTAGTTTGTTGGTTTGTTGGCTTGTTGGTTTGTTGGTTTGTTGGTTTGTTGGTTTGTTGGTTTTTTGGTTTGTTGGTTTGTTGGTTTGTTGGCTTGTTGGTTTGTTGGTTTGTTGGCTTGTTGGCTTGTTGGCTTGTCGGTTTGTTGGCTTGTTGGTTACTTAGTTTGTTGGTTTGTTGGTTTTTTGGTTTGTTGGCTTTTTGGCTTATTGGTTTGTTGGTTAGTTCGTTTGTTGGTTTGTTAGTTTGTTGGTTTGTTGGCTTGTTGGCTTGCTGGTTTGTTGGTTTTTTGGTTTGTTGGTGTGTTGGTTTGTTGGTTTGTTGATTTATTTGTTTGTTGGTTTGTTGGCTTGTTGGTTTATTTGTTTGTTGGCTTGTTGGTTTGTTGGTTTGTTGGCTTGTTGGCTTGTTGGTTTGTTGGTTTGTTGGTTTGTTGGTTTGTTGGTTTTTTTGTTTGTTGGTTTGTTGGCTTGTTGTCTGGTTGGTTTGTTGGTTTGTTGGATTGTTGGTTTGTTAGTTTGTTGGCTTTTTGGTTACTTGGTTTGTTGGTTTGTTGGTTTATTGGTTTTTTGGTTTGTTGGTTTGTTGGCTTGTTAATTTGTTGGTTTGTTGGCTTGTTGGCTTTTTGGTTTGTTGGCTTGTTGGCTTGTTGGTTTGTTGGTTTGTTGGCTTGTTGGTTTGTTTGCTTGTTGGCTTGTTTCTTTGTTAGTTTGTTGGTTTGTTGGCTTGTTGGCTTGTTGGTTTGTTAGTTTGTTGGCTTTTTGGTTACTTAGTTTGTTGGTTTGTTGGCTTGTTGGTTTGTTGGCTTGTTGGTTTGTTGGTTTGTTGGTTTGTTGGTTTGTTGGCTTGTTGGCTTGTTGGTTTGTTGGTTTGTTGGTTTGTTGGTTTGTTGGTTTGTTGGTTTTTTTTTTTTTTGGTATGTTGGTTTATTTGTTTGTTGGTTTGTTGGCTTGTTGGTCTGTTGGTTTGTTGGTTTGTTGGCTTGTTGGTTTGTTGGTTTGTTGGCTTGTTGGCTTGTTGATTTTTTGGTTTGTTGGTTTGTTGGTTTGTTGGCTTGTTGGTTTGTTGGCTTGTTGGTTTGTTGGTTTGTTGGTTTGTTGGCTTGTTGGTTTGCTGGTTTGTTGGCTTGTTGGTTTGTTGGCTTGTTGGTTACTTGGTTTGTTGGTTTGTTGGTTTGTTGGCTTGTTGGTTTGTTGGCTTGTTGGTTTATTGGTTTGTTGGTTTGTTGGCGTGTTGGCTTGTTGTTTTGTTGGTTTGTTGGTTTGTTGGTTTGTTGGTTTTTTGGTTTGTTGGTTTATTTTTTTGTTGGCTTGTTGGTTTGCTGGTTTGTTGGCTTGTTGGTTTGTTGGTTTGTTGGCTTGTTGGCTTGTTGCTTTGTTGGTTTGTTGGTTTGTTGGTTTGTTGGTTTGTTGGTTTGTTGGTTTGTTGGCTTGTTGGTTTGTTGGTTTGTTGGTTTGTTGGCTTGTTGGCTTGTCGGTTTGTTGGTTTGTTGGTTTGTTGGTTTGTTGGTTTATTGGTTTGTTGGTTTGTAGGTTTTTTGGTTTGTTAGTTTATTTGTTTGTTGGTTTGTTGGCTTGTTGGTTTGTTGGTTTGTTGGTTTGTTGGCTTGTTGGTTTGTTGGTTTGTTGGCTTGTTGGCTTGTTGGTTTGTTGGTTTGTTGGCTTGCTGGCTTGTTGGCTTGTTGGCTTGTTGGTTTGTTGGTTTGTTGGTTTTTTGGTTTGTAGGTTTGTTGGTTTGTTGGTTTGTTGGTTTGTTGGTTTATTTGTTTGTTGGTTTGTTGGCTTGTTGGTTTGTTGGTTTGTTGGTTTGTTGGTTTGTTGGCTTGTTGGTTTGTTGGTTTGTGGGCTTGGTGGCTTGTTGCTTTGTTGGTTTGTTGGTTTGTTCGCTTCTTGGCTTGTTGGTTTGTTAGTTTGTTGGCTTTTTGGTTACTTGGTTTGTTGGTTTGTTGGTTTGTTGGCTTGTTGGTTTGTTGGCTTGTTGGTTTGTTGGTTTGTTGGTTTGTTGGCTTGTTGGCTTGTTGGTTTGTTGGTTTGTTGGTTTGTTGGTGGTATTTGTTCGTTGGTTTGTTGGCTTGTTGGTTTGTTGGTTTGTTGGTTTGTTGGCTTGTTGGTTTATTGGCTTGTTGGCTTGTTGCTTTGTTGGTTTTTTGGTTTGTTGGCTTGTTGGCTTGTTGGTTTGTTCGTTTGTTGGCTTTTTGGTTACTTGGTTTGTTGGTTTGTTGGTTTGCTGGCTTGTTGGTTTGTTGGCTTGTTGGTTTGTTGGTTTGTTGCTTTGTTGGCTTGTTGGTTTGTTGGTTTACTGGCTTGTTGGCTTGTTGGTTTGTTGGTTTGTTGGTTTGTTGGTTTGTTGGCTTGTTGGCTTATTGGTTTGTTGGTTAGTTCGTTTGTTGGTTTGTTAGTTTGTTGGTTTGTTGGCTTGTTGGTTTGTTGGTTTGTTGGTTTGTTGGTTTGTTGGTTTTTTGGTTTGTTGGTTTGTTGGTTTGTTGGCTTGTTGGTTTGTTGGTTTGTTGGCTTGTTGGCTTGTTGGCTTGTCGGTTTGTTGGCTTGTCGGTTTGTTGGCTTGTTGGTTACTTAGTTTGTTGGTTTGTTGGTTTTTTGGTTTGTTGGCTTTTTGGCTTATTGGTTTGTTGGTTAGTTCGTTTGTTGGTTTGTTAGTTTGTTGGTTTGTTGGCTTGTTGGCTTGTTGGTTTGTTGGTTTTTTGGTTTGTTGGTTTGTTGGTTTGTTGGTTTGTTGATTTATTTGTTTGTTGGTTTGTTGGCTTGTTGGTTTGTTGGTTTGTTGGTTTGTTGGTTTGTTGGCTTGTTGGCTTGTTGGTTTGTTGGTTTGTTGGTTTTTTGGTTTGTTGGTTTGTTGGTTTGTTGGTTTGTTGGTTTGTTGGTTTATTTGTTTGTTGGTTTGTTGGCTTGTTGGTTTGTTGGTTTGTTGGCTTGTTGGCTTGTTGGTTTGTTGGTTTGTTGGTTTGTTGGTTTGTTGGTTTTTTTGTTTGTTGGTTTGTTGGCTTGTTGTCTGGTTGGTTTGTTGGTTTGTTGGCTTGTTGGTTTGTTAGTTTGTTGGCTTTTTGGTTAGTTGGTTTGTTGGTTTGTTGGTTTATTGGTTTTTTGGTTTGTTGGTTTGTTGGCTTGTTAATTTGTTGGTTTGTTGGCTTGTTGGCTTTTTGGTTTGTTGGCTTGTTGGCTTGTTGGTTTGTTGGTTTGTTGGCTTGTTGGTTTGTTTGCTTGTTGGCTTGTTTCTTTGTTAGTTTGTTGGTTTGTTGGCTTGTTGGCTTGTTGGTTTGTTAGTTTGTTGGCTTTTTGGTTACTTAGTTTGTTGGTTTGTTGGTTTGTTGGCTTGTTGGTTTGTTGGCTTGTTGGTTTGTTGGTTTGTTGGTTTGTTGGTTTGTTGGCTTGTTGGCTTGTTGGTTTGTTGGTTTGTTGGTTTGTTGGTTTGTCGGTTTGTTGGTTTTTTTTTTTTTTGGTATGTTGGTTTATTTGTTTGTTGGTTTGTTGGCTTGTTGGTCTGTTGGTTTGTTGGTTTGTTGGCTTGTTGGTTTGTTGGTTTGTTGGCTTGTTGGCTTGTTGATTTTTTGGTTTGTTGGCTTGTTGGCTTGTTGGTTTGTTGGTTTGTTGGTTTTTTGGTTTGTTGGTTTGTTGGTTTGTTGGTTTGTTGGTTTGTAGGTTTATTTGTTTGTTGGTTTGTTGGCTTGTTGGTTTGTTGGTTTGTTGGTTTTTTGGTTTGTTGGTTTGATGGCTTGTTGGTTTGTTGGTTTGTTGGTTTGTTGGCTTGTTGGCTTGTTGGTTTGTTGGTTTGTTGGCTTGTTGGTTTGTTGGTTTGTTGGCTTGTTGCTTTGTTGGTTTGTTGGTTTGTTGGATTGTTGGTTCTTGGTTTGCCGGTTTGTTGGTTTGTTGGTTTGTTGGTTTGTTGGTTTTTTGGTTTGTTGGTTTGTTGGTTTGTTGGCTTGTTGGTTTGTTGTTTTGTTGGCTTGTTGGCTTGTTGGTTTGTTGGTTTGTTGGTTTGTTGGTTTGTTGGTTTGTTGGCTTGTTGGTTTGTTGGTTTGTTGGCTTGTTGGTTTGTGGGTTTGTTGGTTTGTTGGCTTGTTGGCTTGTTGGTTTGTTAGTTTGTTGGCTTGTTGGTTTGTTGGTGTGTTGGCTTGTTGGCTTGTTTCTTTGTTCGTTTGATGGTTTGTTGGTTTGTTGGTTTTTTGGTTTGTTGGTTTTTTGGTTTGTTGCTTTGTTGGTTTGTTGGTTTGTTGGCTTGTTGGCTTGTTGGTTTGTTGGCTTGTTGGTTTGTTAGTTTGTTGGCTTTTTGGTTACTTGGTTTGTTGGTTTGTTGGCTTGTTGGCTTGTTCGTTTGTTGCTTTGTTCGTTTGATGGTTTGTTGGTTTGTTGGTTACTTGGTTTGTTGGTTTGTTGGTTTATTGGCTTGTTGGTTTGTTGGTTTGTGGGCTTGTTGGCTTGTTGCTTTGTTGGTTTGTTGGTTTGTTGGCTTGTTGGTTTGTTAGTTTGATGGCTTTTTGGTTACTTGGTTTGTTGGTTTGTTGGTTTGTTGGCTTGTTGGTTTGTTGGCTTGTTGGTTTGTTGGTTTGTTGAATTGTTGGCTTGTTGGCTTGTTGGTTTGTTGGTTGGTTGGCTTGTTGGCTTGTTGGTTTGTTGGTTTGTTGGCTTGTTGGCTTGTCGGCTTGTTGGTTTGTTGGTTTGTTGGTTTGTTGGTTTGTTGGTTTGTTGGTTTGCTGCTTTGTTGGGTTGTTGGTTTGTTGGCTTTTTGGTTACTTGGTTGGTTGGTTTTTTGGTTTGTTGGCTTGTTGGTTTGTTGGCTTGTTGGTTTGTTGTTTTGTTGGTTTGTTGGCTTGTTGGCTTGTTGGTTTGTTGGTTTGTTGGTTTGTTGGTTTGTTGGTTTGTTGGTTTGTTGGTTTTTTGGTTTGTTGGTTTGTTGGTTTGTTGGCTTGTTGGCTTGTTGGTTTGTTGGTTTGTTGGTTTGTTGGCTTGTTGGATTCTTAGTTTGTTGGCTTGTTGGTTTGTTGGTTTGTTGGTTTGTTGGTTTGTTGGTTTGTTGGCTTGTTGGCTTGTTGGTTTGTTGGTTAGTTCGTTTGTTGGTTTGTTAGTTTGTTGGTTTGTTGGCTTGTTGGCTTGTTGGTTTGTTGGTTTGTTGGTTTGTTGGTTTTTTGGTTTGTTGGTTTGTTGGTTTGTTGGCTTGTTGGCTTGTTGGTTTGTTGGTTTGTTGGCTTGTTGGCTTGTTGGTTTGTTGGTTTGTTGGTTTGTTGCTTTGTTGGTTTGTTGGTTTGTTGGTTTGTTGGCTTGTTGGCTTGTTGGTTTGTTAGTTTGTTGGCTTTTTGGTTGCTTGGTTTGTTGGTTTGTTGGTTTGTTGGCTTGTTGGTTTGTTGGCTTGTTGGTTTGTTGGCTTGTTGGTTTGTTGGTTTGTTGGTTTGTTTGCTTGTTGGTTTGTTGGTTTGTTGGCTTGTTGGTTTGTTGGCTTGTTGGCTTGTTGGTTTGCTGGTTTGTTGGCTTGTTGGCTTGTTGGTTTGTTGGTTTGTTGGTTTGTTGGTTTATTTGTTTATTGGTTTGTTGGCTTGTTGGTTTGTTGGCTTGTTGGTTTGTTGGCTTGTTGGTTTGTTAGTTTGTTGGCTTTTTGGTTACTTGGTTTGTTGGTTTGTTGGTTTGTTGGTTTGTTGGTTTTTTGGTTTGTTGGTTTGTTGGTTTGTTGGCTTGTTGGTTTGTTGGTTTGTTGGCTTGTTGGCTTGTGTGTTTGTTGGCTTGTTGGCTTGTTGGTTTGTTGGTTTGTTGGCTTGTTGGTTTGTTGCTTTGTTGGCTTGTTGTCTTGTTGCTTTGTAGGTTTGTTGGTTTGTTGGCTTGTTGGCTTGTTGGCTTGTTGGTTTGTTAGTTTGTTGGATTTTTGGTTACTTGGTTTGTTGGTTTGTTGGCTTGTTGGTTTGTTGGCTTGTTAATTTGTTGGTTTGTTGGTTTGTTGGCTTGTTGGCTTGTTGGTTTGTTGGTTTGTTGGTTTGTTGGTTTGTTGGTTTGTTGGTTTGTTGGTTTGTTGGTTTTTTGGTTTGTTGGTTTATTTGTTTGTTGGTTTGTTGGCTTGTTGGTTTGTTGGTTTGTTGGCTTTTTGGTTTGTTGGCTTTTTGGTTTGTTGGTTTGTTGGCTTGTTGGCTTGTTGGTTTGTTGGCTTGTTGGCTTGTTGGTTTGTTGGTTTGTTGGTTTTTTGGTTTGTTGGTTTGTTGGTTTGTTGGTTTGTTGGTTTGTTGGTTTGTTGGTTTATTTGTTTGTTGGTTTGTTGGCTTGTTGGTTTGTTGGCTTTATGGTTTGATGGCTTTTTGGTTTGTTGGTTTGTTGGCTTGTTGGCTTGTTGGTTTGTTGGCTTGTTGGCTTGTTGGTTTGTTGGTTTGTTGGTTTTTTGGTTTGTTGGTTTGTTGGTTTGTTGGTTTGTTGGTTTGTTGGTTTATTTGTTTGTTGGTTTGTTGGTTTGTTGGTTTGTTGGTTTGTTGGTTTGTTGGTTTTTTTTTTTTTGGTATGTTGGTTTATTTGTTTGTTGGTTTGTTGGCTTGTTGGTCTGTTGGTTTGTTGGTTTGTTGGCTTGTTGGTTTGTTGGTTTGTTGGCTTGTTGGCTTGTTGATTTTTTGGTTTGTTGGCTTGTTGGCTTGTTGGTTTGTTGGTTTGTTGGTTTTTTGGTTTGTTGGTTTGTTGGTTTGTTGGTTTGTAGGTTTATTTGTTTGTTGGTTTGTTGGCTTGTTGGTTTGTTGGTTTGTTGGTTTTTTGGTTTGTTGGTTTGTTGGCTTGTTGGTTTGTTGGTTTGTTGGTTTGTTGGCTTGTTGGCTTGTTGGTTTGTTGGTTTGTTGGCTTGTTGGTTTGTTGGTTTGTTGGCTTGTTGCTTTGTTAGTTTGTTGGTTTGTTGGATTGTTGGTTCTTGGTTTGCCGGTTTGTTGGTTTGTTGGTTTGTTGGTTTTTTGGTTTGTTGGTTTGTTGGTTTGTTGGCTTGTTGGTTTGTTGGTTTGTTGGCTTGTTGGTTTGTTAGTTTGTTGGCTTTTTGGTTACTTGGTTTGTTGGTTTGTTGGTTTGCTGGCTTGTTGGTTTGTTGGCTTGTTGGTTTGTTGGTTTGTTGAATTGTTGGCTTGTTGGCTTGTTGGTTTGTTGGTTTGTTGGTTTGTTGGTTTGTTGGTTTGTTGGTTTGTTGGTTTTTTGGTTTGTTGGTTTGTTGGTTTGTTGGCTTGTTGGTTTGTTGGTTTATTGGCTTGTTGGCTTGTTTGTTTGTTGGTTTGTTGGCTTGTTGGTTACTTAGTTTGTTGGTTTGTTGGTTTGTTGGTTTGTTGGTTTGTTGGCTTGTTGGCTTGTTGGTTTGTTGGTTAGTTCGTTTGTTGATTTGTTAGTTTGTTGGTTTGTTGGCTTGTTGGCTTGTTGGTCTGTTGGTTTGTTGGTTTGTTGGTTTGTTGGTTTATTTGTTTGTTGGTTTGTTGGCTTGTTGGTTTGTTGGTTTGTTGGTTTGTTGGCTTCTTAGTTTTTTGGTTTGTTGGTTTGTTGGCTTGTTGGTTTGTTGGTTTGTTGGCTTGTTGGTTTGTTGGCTTGTTGGCTTGTTGGTTTGTTGGTTTGTTGGCTTGTTGGCTTGTGGGTTTGTTGGTTTGTTGGTTTGTCGTTTTATTTGTTTGTTGGTTTGTTGGCTTGTAGGCTTGTTGGCTTGTTGGTTTGTTGGCTTGTTGGTTTGTTAGTTTGTTGGCTTTTTGGTTATTTGGTTTGTTGGTTTGTTGGCTTGTTGGCTTGTTGGTTTGTTGGTTTGTTAGCTTGTTGGTTTGTTAGTTTGTTGGTTTGTTGGCTTGTTGGCTTGTTGGTGTGTTGGTTTGTTGGTTTGTTGGTTTGTTGGTTTTTTGGTTTGTTGGTTTGTTGGTTTGTTGGTTTGTTGGCTTGTTGGTTTGTTGGTTTGTTGGCTTGTTGGCTTGTTGGTTTGTTGGTTTGTTGGCTTGTTGGATTGTTGGTTTGTTGGTTTGTTGGTTTGTTGGTTTGTTGCTTTGTTGCTTTGTTGGTTTGTTGGTTTGTTGGCTTGTTGGCTTGTTGGTTTGTTAGTTTGTTGGCTTTTTGGTTACTTGGTTTGTTGGTTTGTTGGTTTGTAGGCTTGTTGGTTTGTTGGCTTCTTGGTTTGTTGGTTTGTTGGTTTGTTAGCTTGTTGGCTTGTTGGTTTGTTGGTTTGTTGGTTTGTTGGTTTGTTGGTTTGTTGGTTTGTAGGTTTTTTGGTTTGTTGGTTTGTTGGTTTGTTGGTTTATTGGTTTGTTAGTTTGTTGGCTTGTTAGTTACTTGGTTTGTTGGTTTGTTGGCTTGTTGGCTTGTTGGTTTGTTGGTTTGTTGGCTTGTTGGTTTGTTAGTTTATTGGTTTGTGTGCTTGTTGGCTTGTTGGTTTGTTGGTTTGTTGGTTTGTTAGTTTGTTGGTTTGTTGGGTTTTTTGGTTTGTTGGTTTGTTGGTTTCTTGGCTTGTTGGTTTGTTGGTTGGTTGGCTTGTTGGCTTGTTGGTTTGTTGGTTTGTTGGCTTGTTGGCTTGTTGGCTTGTTGGTTTGTTGGTTTGTTGGTTTGTTGGTTTGTTGGTTTATTGGTTTGCTGCTTTGTTGGTTTGTTGGTTTGTTGGCTTTTTGGTTACTTGTTTGGTTGGTTTTTTGGATTGTTGGCTTGTTGGTTTGTTGGCTTGTTGGTTTGTTGTTTTGTTGGTTTGTTGGCTTGTTGGTTTGTTGGTTTGTTGGTTTGTTGGTTTGTTGGTTTTTTGGTTTGTTGGTTTGTTGGTTTGTTGGCTTGTTGGCTTGTTGGTTTGTTGGTTTGTTGGCTTGTTGGCTTGTTGGTTTGTTGGTTTGTTGGCTTGTTGGATTCTTAGTTTGTTGGCTTGTTGGTGTGTTGGTTTGTTGGTTTGTTGGTTTGTTGGTTTGTTGGCTTGTTGGCTTGTTGGTTTGTTGGTTAGTTCGTTTGTTGGTTTGTTAGTTTGTTGGTTTGTTGGCTTGTTGGCTTGTTGGTTTGTTGGTTTTTTGGTTTTTTGGTTTGTTGGTTTGTTGGTTTGTTGGCTTGTTGGCTTGTTGGTTTGTTGGTTTGTTGGCTTGTTGGCTTGTTGGTTTGTTGGTTTGTTGGTTTGTTGCTTTGTTGGTTTGTTGGTTTGTTGGCTTGTTGGCTTGTTGGTTTGTTAGTTTGTTGGCTTTTTGGTTACTTGGTTTGTTGGTTTGTTGGTTTGTTGGCTTGTTGGTTTGTTGGCTTGTTGGTTTGTTGGCTTGTTGGTTTGTTGGTTTGTTGCTTTGTTTGCTTGTTGGTTTGTTAGCTTGTTGGTTTGTTGGCTTGTTGGCTTGTTGGTTGGCTGGTTTTTTGGCTTGTTGGCTTGTTGATTTGTTGGTTTGTTGGTTTGTTGGTTTATTTGTTTATTGGTTTGTTGGCTTGTTGGTTTGTTGGCTTGTTGGTTTGTTGGCTTGTTGGTTTGTTAGTTTGTTGGCTTTTTGGTTACTTGGTTTGTTGGTTTGTTGGTTTGTTGGTTTGTTGGCTTTTTGGTTTGTTGGTTTGTTGGTTTGTTGGCTTGTTGGTTTGTTGGCTTGTTGGCTTGTTGGTTTGTTGGTTTGTTGGTTTTTTGGTTTGTTGGTTTGTTGGTTTGTTGGTTTGTAGGTTTATTTGTTTGTTGGTTTGTTGGCTTGTTGGTTTGTTGGTTTGTTGGTTTTTTGGTTTGTTGGTTTGTTGGCTTGTTGGTTTGTTGGTTTGTTGGTTTGTTGGCTTGTTGGCTTGTTGGTTTGTTGGTTTGTTGGCTTGTTGGTTTGTTGGTTTGTTGGCTTGTTGCTTTGTTAGTTTGTTGGTTTGTTGGATTGTTGGTTCTTGGTTTGCCGGTTTGTTGGTTTGTTGGTTTGTTGGTTTGTTGGTTTTTTGGTTTGTTGGTTTGTTGGTTTGTTGGCTTGTTGGTTTGTTGGTTTGTTGGCTTGTTGGTTTGTTAGTTTGTTGGCTTTTTGGTTACTTGGTTTGTTGGTTTGTTGGCTTGTTGGTTTGTTGGCTTGTTGGTTTGTTGGTTTGTTGGTTTGTTGGCTTGTTGGTTTGCTGGTTTGTTGGCTTGTTGGTTTGTTGGCTTGTTGGTTACTTGGTTTGTTGGTTTGTTGGTTTGTTTGCTTGTTGGTTTGTTGGTTTGTTGGCTTGTTGGTTTGTTGGCTTGTTGGCTTGTTGGTTTGCTGGTTTGTTGGCTTGTTGGCTTGTTGGTTTGTTGGTTTGTTGGTTTGTTGGTTTATTTGTTTATTGGTTTGTTGGCTTGTTGGTTTGTTGGCTTGTTGGTTTGTTGGCTTGTTGGTTTGTTAGTTTGTTGGCTTTTTGGTTACTTGGTTTGTTGGTTTGTTGGTTTGTTGGTTTGTTGGTTTTTTGGTTTGTTGGTTTGTTGGTTTGTTGGCTTGTTGGTTTGTTGGTTTGTTGGCTTGTTGGCTTGTGTGTTTGTTGGCTTGTTGGCTTGTTGGTTTGTTGGTTTGTTGGCTTGTTGGTTTGTTGCTTTGTTGGCTTGTTGTCTTGTTGCTTTGTAGGTTTGTTGGTTTGTTGGCTTGTTGGCTTGTTGGCTTGTTGGTTTGTTAGTTTGTTGGCTTTTTGGTTACTTGGTTTGTTGGTTTGTTGGCTTGTTGGTTTGTTGGCTTGTTAATTTGTTGGTTTGTTGGTTTGTTGGCTTGTTGGCTTGTTGGTTTGTTGGTTTGTTGGTTTGTTGGTTTGTTGGTTTGTTGGTTTGTTGGTTTGTTGGTTTGTTGGTTTGTTGGTTTTTTGGTTTGTTGGTTTATTTGTTTGTTGGTTTGTTGGCTTGTTGGTTTGTTGGTTTGTTGGCTTTTTGGTTTGTTGGCTTTTTGGTTTGTTGGTTTGTTGGCTTGTTGGCTTGTTGGTTTGTTGGCTTGTTGGCTTGTTGGTTTGTTGGTTTGTTGGTTTTTTGGTTTGTTGGTTTGTTGGTTTGTTGGTTTGTTGGTTTGTTGGTTTGTTGGTTTATTTGTTTGTTGGTTTGTTGGCTTGTTGGTTTGTTGGCTTTATGGTTTGATGGCTTTTTGGTTTGTTGGTTTGTTGGCTTGTTGGCTTGTTGGTTTGTTGGCTTGTTGGCTTGTTGGTTTGTTGGTTTGTTGGTTTTTTGGTTTGTTGGTTTGTTGGTTTGTTGGTTTGTTGGTTTGTTGGTTTATTTGTTTGTTGGTTTGTTGGTTTGTTGGTTTGTTGGTTTGTTGGTTTGTTGGTTGTTTTTTTTTGGTATGTTGGTTTATTTGTTTGTTGGTTTGTTGGCTTGTTGGTCTGTTGGTTTGTTGGTTTGTTGGCTTGTTGGTTTGTTGGTTTGTTGGCTTGTTGGCTTGTTGATTTTTTGGTTTGTTGGCTTGTTGGCTTGTTGGTTTGTTGGTTTGTTGGTTTTTTGGTTTGTTGGTTTGTTGGTTTGTTGGTTTGTAGGTTTATTTGTTTGTTGGTTTGTTGGCTTGTTGGTTTGTTGGTTTGTTGGTTTTTTGGTTTGTTGGTTTGTTGGCTTGTTGGTTTGTTGGTTTGTTGGTTTGTTGGCTTGTTGGCTTGTTGGTTTGTTGGTTTGTTGGCTTGTTGGTTTGTTGGTTTGTTGGCTTGTTGCTTTGTTAGTTTGTTGGTTTGTTGGATTGTTGGTTCTTGGTTTGCCGGTTTGTTGGTTTGTTGGTTTGTTGGTTTGTTGGTTTTTTGGTTTGTTGGTTTGTTGGTTTGTTGGCTTGTTGGTTTGTTGGTTTGTTGGCTTGTTGGTTTGTTAGTTTGTTGGCTTTTTGGTTACTTGGTTTGTTGGTTTGTTGGCTTGTTGGTTTGTTGGCTTGTTGGTTTGTTGGTTTGTTGGTTTGTTGGCTTGTTGGTTTGCTGGTTTGTTGGCTTGTTGGTTTGTTGGCTTGTTGGTTACTTGGTTTGTTGGTTTGTTGGTTTGTTGGCTTGTTGGTTTGTTGGCTTGTTGGTTTATTGGTTTGTTGGTTTGTTGGCGTGTTGGCTTGTTGTTTTGTTGGTTTGTTGGTTTGTTGGTTTGTTGGTTTTTTGGTTTGTTGGTTTATTTTTTTGTTGGCTTGTTGGTTTGCTGGTTTGTTGGCTTGTTGGTTTGTTGGTTTGTTGGCTTGTTGGCTTGTTGCTTTGTTGGCTTGTTGGTTTGTTCGTTTGTTGGCTTTTTGGTTACTTGGTTTGTTGGTTTGTTGGTTTGCTGGCTTGTTGGTTTGTTGGCTTGTTGGTTTGTTGTTTTGTTGCTTTGTTGGCTTGTTGGTTTGTTGGTTTACTGGCTTGTTGGCTTGTTGGTTTGTTGGTTTGTTGGTTTGTTGGTTTGTTGGCTTGTTGGCTTATTGGTTTGTTGGTTAGTTCGTTTGTTGGTTTGTTAGTTTGTTGGTTTGTTGGCTTGTTGGTTTGTTGGTTGTTTGGTTTGTTGGTTTGTTGGTTTGTTGGTTTGTTGGTTTGTTGGTTTGTTGGTTTGTTGGCTTATTGGCTTGTTGGTGTGTTGGTTTGTTCGTTTGTTGGCTTGTTGGTTTGTTGTTTTGTTGGATTGTTGGCTTGTTGGTTTGTTGGTTTGTTGGCTTGTTGGTTTGCTGGTTTTTTGGTTTGTTTGTTTGTTGGTTTGTTGGTTTGTTGGTTTGTTGGTTTGGTGGTTTTTTGGTTTGTTGGTTTGTTGGTTTGTTGGTTTGTTAGTTTGTTGGTTTGTTGGTGTGTTGGTTTGTTGGCTGGTTGGCTTGTTGGCTTGTTGGTTTGTTTGTTAGTTTGTTTGTTGGTTTGTTAGTTTGTTGGCTTGCTGGTTTGTTGGTTTGTTGGTTTGTTGGTGTGTTGGTTTGTTGGTTTGTAGGTTTGTTGGTTTATTGGCTTGTTGGTTTTTTGGCTTTTTGGTTTTTTGGTTTGTTGGTTTGTTGGTTTGTTGGTTTGCTGGTTTGTTGGTTTGTTGGTTTGTTCGTTTGTTGGTTTGTTGGTTTGTTGTTTTATTGGTTTGTTGGCTTGTTGGTTTGTTGGTTTGTTGGCTTGTTGGTTTGCTGGTTTTTTGGTTTGTTTGTTTGTTGGTTTGTTGGTTTGTTGGTTTGTTGGTTTGTTGGTTTGGTGGTTTTTTGGTTTGTTGGTTTGTTGGTTTGTTGGTTTGTTGGTTTGTTGATTTGTTGGTTTGTGGGCTTGGTGGCTTGTTGCTTTGTTGGTTTGTTGGTTTATTGGCTTCTTGGCTTGTTGGTTTGTTAGTTTGTTGGCTTTTTGGTTACTTGGTTTGTTGGTTTGTTGGTTTGTTGGCTTGTTGGTTTGTTGGCTTGTTGGTTTGTTGGTTTGTTGGTTTGTTGGCTTGTTGGCTTGTTGGTTTGTTGGTTTGTTGGTTTATTGGTTACTTTGTTTGTTGGTGTGTTGGTTTGTTGGCTTGTTGTTTTGTTGGCTTGTTGGTTTGTTGGTTTGTTGGTTTGTTGGCTTGTTGGTTTGTTGGTTTGTTGGTTTGTTGCTTTGTTGGTTTTTGGTTTGTTGGTTTATTTGTTTGTTAGTTTGTTGGCTTGTTGGTTTGTTGGTTTGTTGGTTTGTTGGTTTGTTGGCTTGTTGGTTTATTGGTTTGTTGGTTTGTTGGCTTGTTGGTTCGTTGGTTTATTGGTTTGTTGGTTTGTTGGCTTGTTGGTTTGTTGGTTTGTTGGTTTGTTGGCTTGTTGGCTTGTTGGTTTGTTGGTTTGTTGGCTTGTTGGCTTGTTGGTTTGTTGGTTAGTTCGTTTGTTGGTTTGTTAGTTTGCTGGTTTGTTGGTTTGTTGGCTTGTTGGCTTGTTGGTTTGTTGGTTTGTTGGCTTGTTGGCTTGTTGGCTTGTTGGTTTGTTGGCTTGTTGGTTTGTTGGTTTGTTGGTTTGTTGGCTTGTTGGTTTGCTGGTTTGTTGGCTTGTTGGTTTGTTGGCTTGTTGGTTACTTGGTTTGTTGGTTTGTTGGTTTGTTGGCTTGTTCGTTTGTTGGCTTGTTGGTTTATTGGTTTGTTGGTTTGTTGGCGTGTTGGCTTGTTGTTTTGTTGGTTTGTTGGTTTGTTGGTTTGTTGGTTTTTTGGTTTGTTGGTTTATTTTTTTGTTGGTTTGTTGGCTTGTTGGTTTGTAGGTTTGTTGGCTTGTTGGCTTGTTGGTTTGCTGGTTTGTTGGCTTGTTGGTTTGTTGGTTTGTTGGCTTGTTGGCTTGTTGCTTTGTTGGTTTGTTGGTTTGTTGGCTTGTTGGCTTGTTGGTTTGTTAGTTTGTTAGCTTTTTGGTTACTTGGTTTGTTGGTTTGTTGGTTTGTTGGTTTGTTGGTTTGTTGGCTTGTTGGTTTGTTGGTTTGTTGGTTTGTTGGCTTGTTGGCTTGTCGGTTTGTTGGTTTGTTGGTTTGTTGGTTTGTTGGTTTATTGGTTTGTTGGTTTGTTGGTTTTTTTGTTTGTTAGTTTATTTGTTTGTTGGTTTGTTGGCTTGTTGGTTTGTTGGTTTGTTGGTTTGTTGGCTTGTTGGTTTGTTGGTTTGTTGGCTTGTTGGCTTGTTGGTTTGTTGGTTTGTTGGCTTGTTGGCTTGTTGGCTTGTTGGCTTGTTGGCTTGTTGGTTTGTTGGTTTGTTGGTTTTTTGGTTTGTAGGTTTGTTGGTTTGTTGGTTTGTTGGTTTGTTGGTTTATTTGTTTGTTGGTTTGTTGGCTTGTTGGTTTGTTGGTTTGTTGGTTTGTTGGCTTGTTGGTTTGTTGGTTTGTGGGCATGGTGGCTTGTTGCTTTGTTGGTTTGTTGGTTTGTTCGCTTCTTGGCTTGTTGGTTTGTTAGTTTGTTGGCTTTTTGGTTACTTGGTTTGTTGGTTTGTTGGTTTGTTGGCTTGTTGGTTTGTTGGCTTGTTGGTTTGTTGGTTTGTTGGTTTGTTGGCTTGTTGGCTTGTTGGTTTGTTGGTTTGTTGGTTTGTTGGTTTATTTGTTCGTTGGTTTGTTGGCTTGTTGGTTTGTTGGTTTGTTGGTTTGTTGGCTTGTTGGTTTGTTGGCTTGTTGGCTTGTTGCTTTGTTGGTTTTTTGGATTGTTGGCTTGTTGGCTTGTTGGTTTGTTCGTTTGTTGGCTTTTTGGTTACTTGGTTTGTTGGTTTGTTGGTTTGCTGGCTTGTTGGTTTGTTGGCTTGTTGGTTTGTTGTTTTGTTGCTTTGTTGGCTTGTTGGTTTGTTGGTTTACTGGCTTGTTGGCTTGTTGGTTTGTTGGTTTGTTGGTTTGTTGGTTTGTTGGCTTGTTGGCTTATTGGTTTGTTGGTTAGTTCGTTTGTTGGTTTGTTAGTTTGTTGGTTTGTTGGCTTGTTGGTTTGTTGGTTTGTTGGTTTGTTGGTTTGTTGGTTTTTTGGTTTGTTGGTTTGTTGGTTTGTTGGCTTGTTGGTTTGTTGGTTTGTTGGCTTGTTGGCTTGTTGGCTTGTCGGTTTGTTGGCTTGTTGGTTACTTAGTTTGTTGGTTTGTTGGTTTTTTGGTTTGTTGGCTTTTTGGCTTATTGGTTTGTTGGTTAGTTCGTTTGTTGGTTTGTTAGTTTGTTGGTTTGTTGGCTTGTTGGCTTGTTGGTTTGTTGGTTTTTTGGTTTGTTGGTGTGTTGGTTTGTTGGTTTGTTGATTTATTTGTTTGTTGGTTTGTTGGCTTGTTGGTTTATTTGTTTGTTGGCTTGTTGGTTTGTTGGTTTGTTGGCTTGTTGGCTTGTTGGTTTGTTGGTTTGTTGGTTTGTTGGTTTGTTGGTTTTTTTGTTTGTTGGTTTGTTGGCTTGTTGTCTGGTTGGTTTGTTGGTTTGTTGGATTGTTGGTTTGTTAGTTTGTTGGCTTTTTGTTTACTTGGTTTGTTGGTTTGTTGGTTTATTGGTTTTTTGGTTTGTTGGTTTGTTGGCTTGTTAATTTGTTGGTTTGTTGGCTTGTTGGCTTTTTGGTTTGTTGGCTTGTTGGCTTGTTGGTTTGTTGGTTTGTTGGCTTGTTGGTTTGTTTGCTTGTTGGCTTGTTTCTTTGTTAGTTTGTTGGTTTGTTGGCTTGTTGGCTTGTTGGTTTGTTAGTTTGTTGGCTTTTTGGTTACTTAGTTTGTTGGTTTGTTGGCTTGTTGGTTTGTTGGCTTGTTGGTTTGTTGGTTTGTTGGTTTGTTGGTTTGTTGGCTTGTTGGCTTGTTGGTTTGTTGGTTTGTTGGTTTGTTGGTTTGTTGGTTTGTTGGTTTTTTTTTTTTTTGGTATGTTGGTTTATTTGTTTGTTGGTTTGTTGGCTTGTTGGTCTGTTGGTTTGTTGGTTTGTTGGCTTGTTGGTTTGTTGGTTTGTTGGCTTGTTGGCTTGTTGATTTTTTGGTTTGTTGGTTTGTTGGTTTGTTGGCTTGTTGGTTTGTTGGCTTGTTGGTTTGTTGGTTTGTTGGTTTGTTGGCTTGTTGGTTTGCTGGTTTGTTGGCTTGTTGGTTTGTTGGCTTGTTGGTTACTTGGTTTGTTGGTTTGTTGGTTTGTTGGCTTGTTGGTTTGTTGGCTTGTTGGTTTATTGGTTTGTTGGTTTGTTGGCGTGTTGGCTTGTTGTTTTGTTGGTTTGTTGGTTTGTTGGTTTGTTGGTTTTTTGGTTTGTTGGTTTATTTTTTTGTTGGCTTGTTGGTTTGCTGGTTTGTTGGCTTGTTGGTTTGTTGGTTTGTTGGCTTGTTGGCTTGTTGCTTTGTTGGTTTGTTGGTTTGTTGGCTTGTTGGCTTGTTGGTTTGTTAGTTTGTTAGCTTTTTGGTTACTTGGTTTGTTGGTTTGTTGGTTTGTTGGTTTGTTGGTTTGTTGGCTTGTTGGTTTGTTGGTTTGTTGGTTTGTTGGCTTGTTGGCTTGTCGGTTTGTTGGTTTGTTGGTTTGTTGGTTTGTTGGTTTATTGGTTTGTTGGTTTGTAGGTTTTTTGGTTTGTTAGTTTATTTGTTTGTTGGTTTGTTGGCTTGTTGGTTTGTTGGTTTGTTGGTTTGTTGGCTTGTTGGTTTGTTGGTTTGTTGGCTTGTTGGCTTGTTGGTTTGTTGGTTTGTTGGCTTGTTGGCTTGTTGGCTTGTTGGCTTGTTGGTTTGTTGGTTTGTTGGTTTTTTGGTTTGTAGGTTTGTTGGTTTGTTGGTTTGTTGGTTTGTTGGTTTATTTGTTTGTTGGTTTGTTGGCTTGTTGGTTTGTTGGTTTGTTGGTTTGTTGGCTTGTTGGTTTGTTGGTTTGTGGGCTTGGTGGCTTGTTGCTTTGTTGGTTTGTTGGTTTGTTCGCTTCTTGGCTTGTTGGTTTGTTAGTTTGTTGGCTTTTTGGTTACTTGGTTTGTTGGTTTGTTGGTTTGTTGGCTTGTTGGTTTGTTGGCTTGTTGGTTTGTTGGTTTGTTGGTTTGTTGGCTTGTTGGCTTGTTGGTTTGTTGGTTTGTTGGTTTGTTGGTGGTATTTGTTCGTTGGTTTGTTGGCTTGTTGGTTTGTTGGTTTGTTGGTTTGTTGGCTTGTTGGTTTATTGGCTTGTTGGCTTGTTGCTTTGTTGGTTTTTTGGTTTGTTGGCTTGTTGGCTTGTTGGTTTGTTCGTTTGTTGGCTTTTTGGTTACTTGGTTTGTTGGTTTGTTGGTTTGCTGGCTTGTTGGTTTGTTGGCTTGTTGGTTTGTTGGTTTGTTGCTTTGTTGGCTTGTTGGTTTGTTGGTTTACTGGCTTGTTGGCTTGTTGGTTTGTTGGTTTGTTGGTTTGTTGGTTTGTTGGCTTGTTGGCTTATTGGTTTGTTGGTTAGTTCGTTTGTTGGTTTGTTAGTTTGTTGGTTTGTTGGGTTGTTGGTTTGTTGGTTTGTTGGTTTGTTGGTTTGTTGGTTTTTTGGTTTGTTGGTTTGTTGGTTTGTTGGCTTGTTGGTTTGTTGGTTTGTTGGCTTGTTGGCTTGTTGGCTTGTCGGTTTGTTGGCTTGTCGGTTTGTTGGCTTGTTGGTTACTTAGTTTGTTGGTTTGTTGGTTTTTTGGTTTGTTGGCTTTTTGGCTTATTGGTTTGTTGGTTAGTTCGTTTGTTGGTTTGTTAGTTTGTTGGTTTGTTGGCTTGTTGGCTTGTTGGTTTGTTGGTTTTTTGGTTTGTTGGTTTGTTGGTTTGTTGGTTTGTTGATTTATTTGTTTGTTGGTTTGTTGGCTTGTTGGTTTGTTGGTTTGTTGGTTTGTTGGTTTGTTGGCTTGTTGGCTTGTTGGTTTGTTGGTTTGTTGGTTTTTTGGTTTGTTGGTTTGTTGGTTTGTTGGTTTGTTGGTTTGTTGGTTTATTTGTTTGTTGGTTTGTTGGCTTGTTGGTTTGTTGGTTTGTTGGCTTGTTGGCTTGTTGGTTTGTTGGTTTGTTGGTTTGTTGGTTTGTTGGTTTTTTTGTTTGTTGGTTTGTTGGCTTGTTGTCTGGTTGGTTTGTTGGTTTGTTGGCTTGTTGGTTTGTTAGTTTGTTGGCTTTTTGGTTACTTGGTTTGTTGGTTTGTTGGTTTATTGGTTTTTTGGTTTGTTGGTTTGTTGGCTTGTTAATTTGTTGGTTTGTTGGCTTGTTGGCTTTTTGGTTTGTTGGCTTGTTGGCTTGTTGGTTTGTTGGTTTGTTGGCTTGTTGGTTTGTTTGCTTGTTGGCTTGTTTCTTTGTTAGTTTGTTGGTTTGTTGGCTTGTTGGCTTGTTGGTTTGTTAGTTTGTTGGCTTTTTGGTTACTTAGTTTGTTGGTTTGTTGGTTTGTTGGCTTGTTGGTTTGTTGGCTTGTTGGTTTGTTGGTTTGTTGGTTTGTTGGTTTGTTGGCTTGTTGGCTTGTTGGTTTGTTGGTTTGTTGGTTTGTTGGTTTGTCGGTTTGTTGGTTTTTTTTTTTTTGGTATGTTGGTTTATTTGTTTGTTGGTTTGTTGGCTTGTTGGTCTGTTGGTTTGTTGGTTTGTTGGCTTGTTGGTTTGTTGGTTTGTTGGCTTGTTGGCTTGTTGATTTTTTGGTTTGTTGGCTTGTTGGCTTGTTGGTTTGTTGGTTTGTTGGTTTTTTGGTTTGTTGGTTTGTTGGTTTGTTGGTTTGTTGGTTTGTAGGTTTATTTGTTTGTTGGTTTGTTGGCTTGTTGGTTTGTTGGTTTGTTGGTTTTTTGGTTTGTTGGTTTGATGGCTTGTTGGTTTGTTGGTTTGTTGGTTTGTTGGCTTGTTGGCTTGTTGGTTTGTTGGTTTGTTGGCTTGTTGGTTTGTTGGTTTGTTGGCTTGTTGCTCTGTTGGTTTGTTGGTTTGTTGGATTGTTGGTTCTTGGTTTGCCGGTTTGTTGGTTTGTTGGTTTGTTGGTTTGTTGGTTTTTTGGTTTGTTGGTTTGTTGGTTTGTTGGCTTGTTGGTTTGTTGTTTTGTTGGCTTGTTGGCTTGTTGGTTTGTTGGTTTGTTGGTTTGTTGGTTTGTTGGTTTGTTGGCTTGTTGGTTTGTTGGTTTGTTGGCTTGTTGGTTTGTGGGTTTGTTGGTTTGTTGGCTTGTTGGCTTGTTGGTTTGTTAGTTTGTTGGCTTGTTGGTTTGTTGGTGTGTTGGCTTGTTGGCTTGTTTCTTTGTTCGTTTGATGGTTTGTTGGTTTGTTGGTTTTTTGGTTTGTTGGTTTTTTGGTTTGTTGCTTTGTTGGTTTGTTGGTTTGTTGGCTTGTTGGCTTGTTGGTTTGTTGGCTTGTTGGTTTGTTAGTTTGTTGGCTTTTTGGTTACTTGGTTTGTTGGTTTGTTGGCTTGTTGGCTTGTTCGTTTGTTGCTTTGTTCGTTTGATGGTTTGTTGGTTTGTTGGTTACTTGGTTTGTTGGTTTGTTGGTTTATTGGCTTGTTGGTTTGTTGGTTTGTGGGCTTGTTGGCTTGTTGCTTTGTTGGTTTGTTGGTTTGTTGGCTTGTTGGTTTGTTAGTTTGATGGCTTTTTGGTTACTTGGTTTGTTGGTTTGTTGGTTTGTTGGCTTGTTGGTTTGTTGGCTTGTTGGTTTGTTGGTTTGTTGAATTGTTGGCTTGTTGGCTTGTTGGTTTGTTGGTTGGTTGGCTTGTTGGCTTGTTGGTTTGTTGGTTTGTTGGCTTGTTGGCTTGTCGGCTTGTTGGTTTGTTGGTTTGTTGGTTTGTTGGTTTGTTGGTTTGTTGGTTTGCTGCTTTGTTGGGTTGTTGGTTTGTTGGCTTTTTGGTTACTTGGTTGGTTGGTTTTTTGGTTTGTTGGCTTGTTGGTTTGTTGGCTTGTTGGTTTGTTGTTTTGTTGGTTTGTTGGCTTGTTGGCTTGTTGGTTTGTTGGTTTGTTGGTTTGTTGGTTTGTTGGTTTGTTGGTTTGTTGGTTTTTTGGTTTGTTGGTTTGTTGGTTTGTTGGCTTGTTGGCTTGTTGGTTTGTTGGTTTGTTGGCTTGTTGGCTTTTTGGTTTGTTGGTTTGTTGGCTTGTTGGATTCTTAGTTTGTTGGCTTGTTGGTTTGTTGGTTTGTTGGTTTGTTGGTTTGTTGGTTTGTTGGCTTGTTGGCTTGTTGGTTTGTTGGTTAGTTCGTTTGTTGGTTTGTTAGTTTGTTGGTTTGTTGTCTTGTTGGCTTGTTGGTTTGTTGGTTTGTTGGTTTGTTGGTTTTTTGGTTTGTTGGTTTGTTGGTTTGTTGGCTTGTTGGCTTGTTGGTTTGTTGGTTTGTTGGCTTGTTGGCTTGTTGGTTTGTTGGTTTGTTGGTTTGTTGCTTTGTTGGTTTGTTGGTTTGTTGGTTTGTTGGCTTGTTGGCTTGTTGGTTTGTTAGTTTGTTGGCTTTTTGGTTGCTTGGTTTGTTGGTTTGTTGGTTTGTTGGCTTGTTGGTTTGTTGGCTTGTTGGTTTGTTGGCTTGTTGGTTTGTTGGTTTGTTGGTTTGTTTGCTTGTTGGTTTGTTGGTTTGTTGGCTTGTTGGTTTGTTGGCTTGTTGGCTTGTTGGTTTGCTGGTTTGTTGGCTTGTTGGCTTGTTGGTTTGTTGGTTTGTTGGTTTGTTGGTTTATTTGTTTATTGGTTTGTTGGCTTGTTGGTTTGTTGGCTTGTTGGTTTGTTGGCTTGTTGGTTTGTTAGTTTGTTGGCTTTTTGGTTACTTGGTTTGTTGGTTTGTTGGTTTGTTGGTTTGTTGGTTTTTTGGTTTGTTGGTTTGTTGGTTTGTTGGCTTGTTGGTTTGTTGGTTTGTTGGCTTGTTGGCTTGTGTGTTTGTTGGCTTGTTGGCTTGTTGGTTTGTTGGTTTGTTGGCTTGTTGGTTTGTTGCTTTGTTGGCTTGTTGTCTTGTTGCTTTGTAGGTTTGTTGGTTTGTTGGCTTGTTGGCTTGTTGGCTTGTTGGTTTGTTAGTTTGTTGGATTTTTGGTTACTTGGTTTGTTGGTTTGTTGGCTTGTTGGTTTGTTGGCTTGTTAATTTGTTGGTTTGTTGGTTTGTTGGCTTGTTGGCTTGTTGGTTTGTTGGTTTGTTGGTTTGTTGGTTTGTTGGTTTGTTGGTTTGTTGGTTTGTTGGTTTTTTGGTTTGTTGGTTTATTTGTTTGTTGGTTTGTTGGCTTGTTGGTTTGTTGGTTTGTTGGCTTTTTGGTTTGTTGGCTTTTTGGTTTGTTGGTTTGTTGGCTTGTTGGCTTGTTGGTTTGTTGGCTTGTTGGCTTGTTGGTTTGTTGGTTTGTTGGTTTTTTGGTTTGTTGGTTTGTTGGTTTGTTGGTTTGTTGGTTTGTTGGTTTGTTGGTTTATTTGTTTGTTGGTTTGTTGGCTTGTTGGTTTGTTGGCTTTATGGTTTGATGGCTTTTTGGTTTGTTGGTTTGTTGGCTTGTTGGCTTGTTGGTTTGTTGGCTTGTTGGCTTGTTGGTTTGTTGGTTTGTTGGTTTTTTGGTTTGTTGGTTTGTTGGTTTGTTGGTTTGTTGGTTTGTTGGTTTATTTGTTTGTTGGTTTGTTGGTTTGTTGGTTTGTTGGTTTGTTGGTTTGTTGGTTTTTTTTTTTTTGGTATGTTGGTTTATTTGTTTGTTGGTTTGTTGGCTTGTTGGTCTGTTGGTTTGTTGGTTTGTTGGCTTGTTGGTTTGTTGGTTTGTTGGCTTGTTGGCTTGTTGATTTTTTGGTTTGTTGGCTTGTTGGCTTGTTGGTTTGTTGGTTTGTTGGTTTTTTGGTTTGTTGGTTTGTTGGTTTGTTGGTTTGTAGGTTTATTTGTTTGTTGGTTTGTTGGCTTGTTGGTTTGTTGGTTTGTTGGTTTTTTGGTTTGTTGGTTTGTTGGCTTGTTGGTTTGTTGCTTTGTTGGTTTGTTGGCTTGTTGGCTTGTTGGTTTGTTGGTTTGTTGGCTTGTTGGTTTGTTGGTTTGTTGGCTTGTTGCTTTGTTAGTTTGTTGGTTTGTTGGATTGTTGGTTCTTGGTTTGCCGGTTTGTTGGTTTGTTGGTTTGTTGGTTTGTTGGTTTTTTGGTTTGTTGGTTTGTTGGTTTGTTGGCTTGTTGGTTTGTTGGTTTGTTGGCTTGTTGGTTTGTTAGTTTGTTGGCTTTTTGGTTACTTGGTTTGTTGGTTTGTTGGTTTGCTGGCTTGTTGGTTTGTTGGCTTGTTGGTTTGTTGGTTTGTTGAATTGTTGGCTTGTTGGCTTGTTGGTTTGTTGGTTTGTTGGTTTGTTGGTTTGTTGGTTTGTTGGTTTGTTGGTTTTTTGGTTTGTTGGTTTGTTGGTTTGTTGGCTTGTTGGTTTGTTGGTTTGTTGGTTTTTTGGTTTGTTGGTTTGATGGCTTGTTGGTTTGTTGGTTTGTTGGTTTGTTGGCTTGTTGGCTTGTTGGTTTGTTGGTTTGTTGGCTTGTTGGTTTGTTGGTTTGTTGGCTTGTTGCTCTGTTGGTTTGTTGGTTTGTTGGATTGTTGGTTCTTGGTTTGCCGGTTTGTTGGTTTGTTGGTTTGTTGGTTTGTTGGTTTTTTGGTTTGTTGGTTTGTTGGTTTGTTGGCTTGTTGGTTTGTTGTTTTGTTGGCTTGTTGGCTTGTTGGTTTGTTGGTTTGTTGGTTTGTTGGTTTGTTGGTTTGTTGGCTTGTTGGTTTGTTGGTTTGTTGGCTTGTTGGTTTGTGGGTTTGTTGGTTTGTTGGCTTGTTGGCTTGTTGGTTTGTTAGTTTGTTGGCTTGTTGGTTTGTTGGTGTGTTGGCTTGTTGGCTTGTTTCTTTGTTCGTTTGATGGTTTGTTGGTTTGTTGGTTTTTTGGTTTGTTGGTTTTTTGGTTTGTTGCTTTGTTGGTTTGTTGGTTTGTTGGCTTGTTGGCTTGTTGGTTTGTTGGCTTGTTGGTTTGTTAGTTTGTTGGCTTTTTGGTTACTTGGTTTGTTGGTTTGTTGGCTTGTTGGCTTGTTCGTTTGTTGCTTTGTTCGTTTGATGGTTTGTTGGTTTGTTGGTTACTTGGTTTGTTGGTTTGTTGGTTTATTGGCTTGTTGGTTTGTTGGTTTGTGGGCTTGTTGGCTTGTTGCTTTGTTGGTTTGTTGGTTTGTTGGCTTGTTGGTTTGTTAGTTTGATGGCTTTTTGGTTACTTGGTTTGTTGGTTTGTTGGTTTGTTGGCTTGTTGGTTTGTTGGCTTGTTGGTTTGTTGGTTTGTTGAATTGTTGGCTTGTTGGCTTGTTGGTTTGTTGGTTGGTTGGCTTGTTGGCTTGTTGGTTTGTTGGTTTGTTGGCTTGTTGGCTTGTCGGCTTGTTGGTTTGTTGGTTTGTTGGTTTGTTGGTTTGTTGGTTTGTTGGTTTGCTGCTTTGTTGGGTTGTTGGTTTGTTGGCTTTTTGGTTACTTGGTTGGTTGGTTTTTTGGTTTGTTGGCTTGTTGGTTTGTTGGCTTGTTGGTTTGTTGTTTTGTTGGTTTGTTGGCTTGTTGGCTTGTTGGTTTGTTGGTTTGTTGGTTTGTTGGTTTGTTGGTTTGTTGGTTTGTTGGTTTTTTGGTTTGTTGGTTTGTTGGTTTGTTGGCTTGTTGGCTTGTTGGTTTGTTGGTTTGTTGGCTTGTTGGCTTTTTGGTTTGTTGGTTTGTTGGCTTGTTGGATTCTTAGTTTGTTGGCTTGTTGGTTTGTTGGTTTGTTGGTTTGTTGGTTTGTTGGTTTGTTGGCTTGTTGGCTTGTTGGTTTGTTGGTTAGTTCGTTTGTTGGTTTGTTAGTTTGTTGGTTTGTTGGCTTGTTGGCTTGTTGGTTTGTTGGTTTGTTGGTTTGTTGGTTTTTTGGTTTGTTGGTTTGTTGGTTTGTTGGCTTGTTGGCTTGTTGGTTTGTTGGTTTGTTGGCTTGTTGGCTTGTTGGTTTGTTGGTTTGTTGGTTTGTTGCTTTGTTGGTTTGTTGGTTTGTTGGTTTGTTGGCTTGTTGGCTTGTTGGTTTGTTAGTTTGTTGGCTTTTTGGTTGCTTGGTTTGTTGGTTTGTTGGTTTGTTGGCTTGTTGGTTTGTTGGCTTGTTGGTTTGTTGGCTTGTTGGTTTGTTGGTTTGTTGGTTTGTTTGCTTGTTGGTTTGTTGGTTTGTTGGCTTGTTGGTTTGTTGGCTTGTTGGCTTGTTGGTTTGCTGGTTTGTTGGCTTGTTGGCATGTTGGTTTGTTGGTTTGTTGGTTTGTTGGTTTATTTGTTTATTGGTTTGTTGGCTTGTTGGTTTGTTGGCTTGTTGGTTTGTTGGCTTGTTGGTTTGTTAGTTTGTTGGCTTTTTGGTTACTTGGTTTGTTGGTTTGTTGGTTTGTTGGTTTGTTGGTTTTTTGGTTTGTTGGTTTGTTGGTTTGTTGGCTTGTTGGTTTGTTGGTTTGTTGGCTTGTTGGCTTGTGTGTTTGTTGGCTTGTTGGCTTGTTGGTTTGTTGGTTTGTTGGCTTGTTGGTTTGTTGCTTTGTTGGCTTGTTGTCTTGTTGCTTTGTAGGTTTGTTGGTTTGTTGGCTTGTTGGCTTGTTGGCTTGTTGGTTTGTTAGTTTGTTGGATTTTTGGTTACTTGGTTTGTTGGTTTGTTGGCTTGTTGGTTTGTTGGCTTGTTAATTTGTTGGTTTGTTGGTTTGTTGGCTTGTTGGCTTGTTTGTTTGTTGGTTTGTTGGTTTGTTGGTTTGTTGGTTTGTTGGTTTGTTGGTTTGTTGGTTTTTTGGTTTGTTGGTTTATTTGTTTGTTGGTTTGTTGGCTTGTTGGTTTGTTGGTTTGTTGGCTTTTTGGTTTGTTGGCTTTTTGGTTTGTTGGTTTGTTGGCTTGTTGGCTTGTTGGTTTGTTGGCTTGTTGGCTTGTTGGTTTGTTGGTTTGTTGGTTTTTTGGTTTGTTGGTTTGTTGGTTTGTTGGTTTGTTGGTTTGTTGGTTTGTTGGTTTATTTGTTTGTTGGTTTGTTGGCTTGTTGGTTTGTTGGCTTTATGGTTTGATGGCTTTTTGGTTTGTTGGTTTGTTGGCTTGTTGGCTTGTTGGTTTGTTGGCTTGTTGGCTTGTTGGTTTGTTGGTTTGTTGGTTTTTTGGTTTGTTGGTTTGTTGGTTTGTTGGTTTGTTGGTTTGTTGGTTTATTTGTTTGTTGGTTTGTTGGTTTGTTGGTTTGTTGGTTTGTTGGTTTGTTGGTTTGTTGGTTTTTTTTTTTTTGGTATGTTGGTTTATTTGTTTGTTGGTTTGTTGGCTTGTTGGTCTGTTGGTTTGTTGGTTTGTTGGCTTGTTGGTTTGTTGGTTTGTTGGCTTGTTGGCTTGTTGATTTTTTGGTTTGTTGGCTTGTTGGCTTGTTGGTTTGTTGGTTTGTTGGTTTTTTGGTTTGTTGGTTTGTTGGTTTGTTGGTTTGTAGGTTTATTTGTTTGTTGGCTTGTTGGTTTGTTGCTTTGTTGGTTTGTTGGCTTGTTGGCTTGTTGGTTTGTTGGTTTGTTGGCTTGTTGGTTTGTTGGTTTGTTGGCTTGTTGCTTTGTTAGTTTGTTGGTTTGTTGGATTGTTGGTTCTTGGTTTGCCGGTTTGTTGGTTTGTTGGTTTGTTGGTTTGTTGGTTTTTTGGTTTGTTGGTTTGTTGGTTTGTTGGCTTGTTGGTTTGTTGGTTTGTTGGCTTGTTGGTTTGTTAGTTTGTTGGCTTTTTGGTTACTTGGTTTGTTGGTTTGTTGGTTTGCTGGCTTGTTGGTTTGTTGGCTTGTTGGTTTGTTGGTTTGTTGAATTGTTGGCTTGTTGGCTTGTTGGTTTGTTGGTTTGTTGGTTTGTTGGTTTGTTGGTTTGTTGGTTTGTTGGTTTTTTGGTTTGTTGGTTTGTTGGTTTGTTGGCTTGTTGGTTTGTTGGTTTATTGGCTTGTTGGCTTGTTTGTTTGTTAGTTTGTTGGCTTGTTGGTTACTTAGTTTGTTGGTTTGTTGGTTTGTTGGTTTGTTGGTTTGTTGGCTTGTTGGCTTGTTGGTTTGTTGGTTAGTTCGTTTGTTGATTTGTTAGTTTGTTGGTTTGTTGGCTTGTTGGCTTGTTGGTCTGTTGGTTTGTTGGTTTGTTGGTTTGTTGGTTTATTTGTTTGTTGGTTTGTTGGCTTGTTGGTTTGTTGGTTTGTTGGTTTGTTGGCTTCTTAGTTTTTTGGTTTGTTGGTTTGTTGGCTTGTTGGTTTGTTGGTTTGTTGGCTTGTTGGTTTGTTGGCTTGTTGGCTTGTTGGTTTGTTGGTTTGTTGGCTTGTTGGCTTGTGGGTTTGTTGGTTTGTTGGTTTGTCGTTTTATTTGTTTGTTGGTTTGTTGGCTTGTAGGCTTGTTGGCTTGTTGGTTTGTTGGCTTGTTGGTTTGTTAGTTTGTTGGCTTTTTGGTTATTTGGTTTGTTGGTTTGTTGGCTTGTTGGCTTGTTGGTTTGTTGGTTTGTTAGCTTGTTGGTTTGTTAGTTTGTTGGTTTGTTGGCTTGTTGGCTTGTTGGTGTGTTGGTTTGTTGGTTTGTTGGTTTGTTGGTTTTTTGGTTTGTTGGTTTGTTGGTTTGTTGGTTTGTTGGCTTGTTGGTTTGTTGGTTTGTTGGCTTGTTGGCTTGTTGGTTTGTTGGTTTGTTGGCTTGTTGGATTGTTGGTTTGTTGGTTTGTTGGTTTGTTGGTTTGTTGCTTTGTTGCTTTGTTGGTTTGTTGGTTTGTTGGCTTGTTGGCTTGTTGGTTTGTTAGTTTGTTGGCTTTTTGGTTACTTGGTTTGTTGGTTTGTTGGTTTGTTGGCTTGTTGGTTTGTTGGCTTCTTGGTTTGTTGGTTTGTTGGTTTGTTAGCTTGTTGGCTTGTTGGTTTGTTGGTTTGTTGGTTTGTTGGTTTGTTGGTTTGTTGGTTTGTAGGTTTTTTGGTTTGTTGGTTTGTTGGTTTGTTGGTTTATTGGTTTGTTAGTTTGTTGGCTTGTTAGTTACTTGGTTTGTTGGTTTGTTGGCTTGTTGGCTTGTTGGTTTGTTGGTTTGTTGGCTTGTTGGTTTGTTAGTTTATTGGTTTGTGTGCTTGTTGGCTTGTTGGTTTGTTGGTTTGTTGGTTTGTTAGTTTGTTGGTTTGTTGGGTTTTTTGGTTTGTTGGTTTGTTGGTTTCTTGGCTTGTTGGTTTGTTGGTTGGTTGGCTTGTTGGCTTGTTGGTTTGTTGGTTTGTTGGCTTGTTGGCTTGTTGGCTTGTTGGTTTGTTGGTTTGTTGGTTTGTTGGTTTGTTGGTTTATTGGTTTGCTGCTTTGTTGGTTTGTTGGTTTGTTGGCTTTTTGGTTACTTGTTTGGTTGGTTTTTTGGATTGTTGGCTTGTTGGTTTGTTGGCTTGTTGGTTTGTTGTTTTGTTGGTTTGTTGGCTTGTTGGTTTGTTGGTTTGTTGGTTTGTTGGTTTGTTGGTTTTTTGGTTTGTTGGTTTGTTGGTTTGTTGGTTTGTTGGCTTGTTGGCTTGTTGGTTTGTTGGTTTGTTGGCTTGTTGGCTTGTTGGTTTGTTGGTTTGTTGGCTTGTTGGATTCTTAGTTTGTTGGCTTGTTGGTGTGTTGGTTTGTTGGTTTGTTGGTTTGTTGGTTTGTTGGCTTGTTGGCTTGTTGGTTTGTTGGTTAGTTCGTTTGTTGGTTTGTTAGTTTGTTGGTTTGTTGGCTTGTTGGCTTGTTGGTTTGTTGGTTTTTTGGTTTTTTGGTTTGTTGGTTTGTTGGTTTGTTGGCTTGTTGGCTTGTTGGTTTGTTGGTTTGTTGGCTTGTTGGCTTGTTGGTTTGTTGGTTTGTTGGTTTGTTGCTTTGTTGGTTTGTTGGTTTGTTGGCTTGTTGGCTTGTTGGTTTGTTAGTTTGTTGGCTTTTTGGTTACTTGGTTTGTTGGTTTGTTGGCTTGTTGGTTTGTTGGCTTGTTGGTTTGTTGGCTTGTTGGTTTGTTGGTTTGTTGCTTTGTTTGCTTGTTGGTTTGTTAGCTTGTTGGTTTGTTGGCTTGTTGGCTTGTTGGTTGGCTGGTTTTTTGGCTTGTTGGCTTGTTGATTTGTTGGTTTGTTGGTTTGTTGGTTTATTTGTTTATTGGTTTGTTGGCTTGTTGGTTTGTTGGCTTGTTGGTTTGTTGGCTTGTTGGTTTGTTAGTTTGTTGGCTTTTTGGTTACTTGGTTTGTTGGTTTGTTGGTTTGTTGGTTTGTTGGCTTTTTGGTTTGTTGGTTTGTTGGTTTGTTGGCTTGTTGGTTTGTTGGTTTGTTGGCTTGTTGGCTTGTGTGTTTGTTGGCTTGTTGGCTTGTTGGTTTGTTGGTTTGTTGGCTTGTTGGTTTGTTGCTTTGTTGGCTTGTTGTCTTGTTGCATTGTAGGTTTGTTGGTTTGTTGGCTTGTTGGCTTGTTGGTTTGTTAGTTTGTTGGCTTTTTGGTTACTTGGTTTGTTGGCTTGTTGGCTTGTTGGTTTGTTGGTTTGTTGGCTTGTTGGATTGTTGGTTTGTTGGTTTGTTGGTTTGTTGGTTTGTTGGTTTGTTGGTTTGTTGCTTTGTTGCTTTGTTGGTTTGTTGGTGTGTTGGCTTGTTGGCTTGTTGGTTTGTTAGTTTGTTGGCTTTTTGGTTACTTGGTTTGTTGGTTTGTTGGTTTGTTGACTTGTTGGTTTGTTGGCTTCTTGGTTTGTTGGTTTGTTGGTTTGTTAGCTTGTTGGCTTGTTGGTTTGTTGGTTTGTTGGTTTGTTGGTTTGTTGGTTTGTTGGTTTGTAGGTTTTTTGGTTTGTTGGTTTGTTGGTTTGTTGGTTTATTGGTTTGTTAGTTTGTTGGCTTGTTAGTTACTTGGTTTGTTGGTTTGTTGGCTTGTTGGCTTGTTGGTTTGTTGGTTTGTTGGCTTGTTGGTTTGTTAGTTTATTGGTTTGTGTGCTTGTTGGCTTGTTGGTTTGTTGGTTTGTTGGTTTGTTAGTTTGTTGGTTTGTTGGGTTTTTTGGTTTGTTGGTTTGTTGGTTTCTTGGCTTGTTGGTTTGTTGGTTGGTTGGCTTGTTGGCTTGTTGGTTTGTTGGTTTGTTGGCTTGTTGGCTTGTTGGCTTGTTGGTTTGTTGGTTTGTTGGTTTGTTGGTTTGTTGGTTTATTGGTTTGCTGCTTTGTTGGTTTGTTGGTTTGTTGGCTTTTTGGTTACTTGTTTGGTTGGTTTTTTGGATTGTTGGCTTGTTGGTTTGTTGGCTTGTTGGTTTGTTGTTTTGTTGGTTTGTTGGCTTGTTGGTTTGTTGGTTTGTTGGTTTGTTGGTTTGTTGGTTTTTTGGTTTGTTGGTTTGTTGGCTTGTTGGCTTGTTGGTTTGTTGGTTTGTTGGCTTGTTGGCTTGTTGGTTTGTTGGTTTGTTGGCTTGTTGGATTCTTAGTTTGTTGGCTTGTTGGTGTGTTGGTTTGTTGGTTTGTTGGTTTGTTGGTTTGTTGGCTTGTTGGCTTGTTGGTTTGTTGGTTAGTTCGTTTGTTGGTTTGTTAGTTTGTTGGTTTGTTGGCTTGTTGGCTTGTTGGTTTGTTGGTTTTTTGGTTTTTTGGTTTGTTGGTTTGTTGGTTTGTTGGCTTGTTGGCTTGTTGGTTTGTTGGTTTGTTGGCTTGTTGGCTTGTTGGTTTGTTGGTTTGTTGGTTTGTTGCTTTGTTGGTTTGTTGGTTTGTTGGCTTGTTGGCTTGTTGGTTTGTTAGTTTGTTGGCTTTTTGGTTACTTGGTTTGTTGGTTTGTTGGCTTGTTGGTTTGTTGGCTTGTTGGTTTGTTGGCTTGTTGGTTTGTTGGTTTGTTGCTTTGTTTGCTTGTTGGTTTGTTAGCTTGTTGGTTTGTTGGCTTGTTGGCTTGTTGGTTGGCTGGTTTTTTGGCTTGTTGGCTTGTTGATTTGTTGGTTTGTTGGTTTGTTGGTTTATTTGTTTATTGGTTTGTTGGCTTGTTGGTTTGTTGGCTTGTTGGTTTGTTGGCTTGTTGGTTTGTTAGTTTGTTGGCTTTTTGGTTACTTGGTTTGTTGGTTTGTTGGTTTGTTGGTTTGTTGGCTTTTTGGTTTGTTGGTTTGTTGGTTTGTTGGCTTGTTGGTTTGTTGGTTTGTTGGCTTGTTGGCTTGTGTGTTTGTTGGCTTGTTGGCTTGTTGGTTTGTTGGCTTGTTGGTTTGTTGCTTTGTTGGCTTGTTGTCTTGTTGCATTGTAGGTTTGTTGGTTTGTTGGCTTGTTGGCTTGTTGGTTTGTTAGTTTGTTGGCTTTTTGGTTACTTGGTTTGTTGGTTTGTTGGCTTGTTGGTTTGTTGGATTGTTAATTTGTTGGTTTGTTGGTTTGTTGGCTTGTTGGTTTGTTGGTTTGTTGGTTTGTTGGTTTGTTGGTTTGTTGGTTTGTTGGTTTGTTGGTTTTTTGGTTTGTTGGTTTATTTGTTTGTTGGTTTGTTGGCTTGTTGGTTTGTTGGTTTGTTGGATTTTTGGTTTGTTTTCTTTTTGGTTTGTTGGTTTGTTGGCTTGTTGGCTTGTTGGTTTGTTGGCTTGTTGGCTTGTTGGTTTGTTGGTTTGTTGGTTTTTTGGTTTGTTGGTTTGTTGGTTTGTTGGTTTGTTGGTTTGTTGGTTTGTTGGTTTATTTGTTTGTTGGTTTGTTGGCTTGTTGGTTTGTTGGTTTGTTGGTTTGTTGGCTTGTTGGTTTGTTGGTTTGTTGGCTACTCGGTTTGTTCGCTTGCTGGTTTGTTGGTTTGTTGGCTTGTTGGCTTGTTGGTTTGTTGGTTTGTTGGCTTGTTGGTTTGTTGGCTTGTTGGCTTGTTGGTTTGTTGGTTTGTTGGCTTGTTGGCTTGTTGGTTTGTTGGTTTTTTGGTTTGTTGGTTTATTTGTTTGTTGGTTTGTTGGCTTGTTGGTTTGTTGGTTTGTTGGCTTGTTGGCTTGTTGGTTTGTTGGTTTCTTGGTTTGTTGGTTTGTTGGTTTGTTGGTTTGTTTGCTTGTTGGTTTGTTGGTTTGTTGGTTTGTTGGCTTGTTGGCTTGTTGGTTTGTTGGTTTGTTGGCTTCTTGGTTTGTTGGTTTGTTGGTTTGTTGGCTTGTTGGCTTGTTGCTTTGTTCGTTTGATGGTCTGTTGGTTTGTTGGTTTGTTGGTTTGTTGGTTTGTTGGCTTGTTGGCTTGTTGGTTTGTTGGTTTGTTGGCTTCTTGGTTTGTTGGTTTGTTGGTTTGTTGGCTTGTTGGCTTGTTGCTTTGTTCGTTTGATGGTTTGTTGGTTTATTGGTTACTTTGTTTGTTGGTTTGTTGGCTTGTTGGTTTGTTCGCTTGTTGGTTTGTTGGTTTGTTGGCTTGTTGGTTTGTTGGTTTGTTGGTTTGTTGGTTTGTTGGTTTGTTGGTTTGTTGGTTTTCGGTTTGTTGGTTTATTTGTTTGTTGGTTTGTTGGCTTGTTGGTTTGTTGGTTTGTTGGTTTGTTGGTTTGTTGGCTTGTTGGTTTGTTGGTTTGTTGTTTTGTTGGCTTGTTGGCTTGTTGGTTTGTTGGTTTTTTGGTTTGTTGGTTTATTTGTTTGTTGGTTTGTTGGCTTGTTGGTTTGTTGGTTTGTTGGTTTGTTGGTTTGTTGGCTTGTTCGTTTGTTGGTTTGTTGGTTTGTTGGCTTGTTGGCTTGTTGGTTTGTTGGTTTGTTGGCTTGTTGGCTTGTTGGTTTGTTGGTTAGTTCGTTTGTTGGTTTGTTAGTTTGTTGGTTTGTTGGTTTGTTGGCTTGTTGGCTTGTTGGCTTGTTGGTTTGTTGGTTTGTTGGCTTGTTGGTTTGTTGGCTTGTTGGTTTGTTGGCTTGTTGGTTTGTTGGTTTGTTGGTTTGTTGGTTTGTTGGCTTGTTGGTTTGTTGGTTTGTTGGCTTGTTGGTTTGTTGGCTTGTTGGTTACTTGGTTTGTTGGTTTGTTGGTTTGTTTGCTTCTTGGTTTGTTGGCTTGTTGGTTTGTTGGTTTGTTGGTTTGTTGGCGTGTTGGCTTGTTGGTTTGTTGGTTTGTTGGTTTGTTGGTTTGTTGGTTTCTTGGTTTTTTGGTTTGTTGATTTATTTGTTTGTTGGTTTGTTGGCTTGTTGGTTTGTTGGTTTGTTGGCTTGTTGGCTTGTTGGTTTGTTGGTTTGTTGGCTTGTTGGTTTGTTGGTTTGTTGGTTTGTTGGCTTGTTGGTTTGTTGGCTTGTTGGCTTGTTGGTTTGTTGGTTTGTTGGCTTGTTGGCTTGTTGGTTTGTTGGTTTGTTTGTTTGTTGGTTTATTTGTTTGTTGGTTTGTTGGCTTGTTGGTTTGTTGGTTTGTTGGCTTGTTGGCTTGTTGGTTTGTTGGTTTGTTGGTTTGTTGGTTTGTTGGTTTGTTGGTTTGTTGGTTTGTTGGTTTGTTGGTTTGTTGGTTTGTTGGTTTGTTGGTTTGTTGGTTTGTTGGTTTGTTGGTTTGTTGGCTTGTTGGTTTGTTGGTTTGTTGGCTTGTTGGCTTGTTGGTTTGTTGGTTTATTGGTTTGTTGGTTTGTTGGTTTGTTGGCTTGTTGGTTTGTTGGTTTGTTGGTTTGTTGGCTTGTTGGTTTGTTGGTTTGTTGGTTTGTTGGCTTGTTGGCTTGTTGCTTTGTTCGTTTGATGGTTTGTTGGTTTGTTGGTTTTTTGGTTTGTTGGTTTTTTGGTTTGTTGCTTTGTTGGTTTGTTGGTTTGTTGGCTTGTTGGCTTGTTGGCTTGTTGGTTTGTTGGCTTGTTGGTTTGTTAGTTTGTTGGCTTTTTGGTTACTTGGTTTGTTGGTTTGTTGGCTTGTTGGCTTGTTGGCTTGTTGGTTTGTTGCTTTGTTCGTTTGATGGTTTGTTGGTTTATTGGTTACTTTGTTTGTTGGTTACTTTGTTTGTTGGTTTGTTGGCTTGTTGGCTTGTTGGTTTGTTGGCTTGTTGGTTTGTTGGTTTGTTGGTTTGTTGGCTTGTTGGCTTGTTGGTTTGTTGGTTTGTTGGTTTGTTGGTTTGTTGGTTTGTTGGTTTGTTGGTTTGTTTTTTTGTTGGTTTGTTGGTTTGTTGGTTTGTTGGTTTGTTGGTTTGTTGGTTTGTTGGTTTGTTGGCTTGTTGGCTTGTTGGTTTGTTGGTTTGTTGGCTTGTTGGCTTGTTCGTTTGTTGGTTAGTTCGTTTGTTGGTTTGTTAGTTTGTTGGTTTGTTGGTTTGTTGGCTTGTTGGCTTTTTGGTTTGTTGGTTTGTTGGTTTGTTGGTTTGTTGGCTTGTGGGCTTGTTGGTTTGTTGGTTTGTTGGTTTGTTGGCTTGTTGGTTTGTTGGCTTGTTGGCTTGTTGGTTTGCTCGTTTGTTGGCTTGTTGGCTTGTTGGTTTGTTGGTTTGTTGGTTTGTTGGTTTATTTGTTTATTGGTTTGTTGGCTTGTTGGTTTGTTGGCTTGTTGGTTTGTTGGCTTGTTGGTTTGTTAGTTTGTTGGCTTTTTGGTTACTTGGATTGTTGGTTTGTTGGTTTGTTGGTTTGTTGGTTTTTTGGTTTGTTGGTTTGTTGGTTTGTTGGCTTGTTGGTTTGTTGGTTTGTTGGCTTGTTGGCTTGTTGGTTTGTTGGCTTGTTGGTTTGTTGGTTTGTTGGCTTGTTGGTTTGTTGCTTTGTTGGCTTGTTGGCTTGTTGCTTTGTTGGTTTGTTGGTTTGTTGGCTTGTTGGCTTGTTGGTTTGTTAGTTTGTTGGCTTTTTGGTTACTTGGTTTGTTGGTTTGTTGGTTTGTTGGCTTGTTGGTTTGTTGGCTTGTTAATTTGTTGGTTTGTTGGTTTGTTGGCTTGTTGGCTTGTTGGTTTTTTGGTTTGTTGGTTTGTTGGTTTGTTGGTTTGTTGGTTTGTTGATTTTTTGGTTTGTTAGTTTATTTGTTTGTTGGTTTGTTGGCTTGTTGGTTTGTTGGTTTGTTGGTTTGTTGGCTTTTTGGTTTGTTGGTTTGTTGCCTTGTTGGCTTGTTGGTTTGTTGGTTTGTTGGTTTGTTGGCTTGTTGGTTTGTTGGTTTGTTGGTTTTTTGGTTTGTTTTTTTGTTGGTTTGTTGGTTTGTTGGTTTGTTGGTTTATTTGTTTGTTGGTTTCTTGGTTTGTTGGTTTGTTGGTTTGTTGGTTTGTTTGCTTGTTGGTTTGTTGGTTTGTTGGTTTGTTGGCTTGTTGGCTTGTTGGCTTGTTGGTTTGTTGGTTTGTTGGCTTCTTGGTTTATTGGTTTGTTGGTTTGTTGGCTTGTTGGTTTGTTGCCTTGTTGGCTTGTTGGTTTGTTGGTTTGTTGGCTTGTTGGCTTGTTCGTTTGTTGGTTTGTTGGTTTGTTGGTTTATTTAATTGTTGGTTTGTTGGCTTGTTGGTTTGTTGGTTTGTTGGCTTGTTGGCTTGTTGGTTTGTTGGTTTCTTGGTTTGTTGGTTTGTTGGTTTGTTGGTTTGTTCGTTTGTTGGTTTGTTCGTTTGTTACCTTGTTGGTTTGTTGGCTTGTTGGCTTGTTGGTTTAATGTTTTGTTGGTTTGTTGATTTGTTGGTTTGTTGGTTTGTTGGTTTGTTGGTTTGTTGGTTTGTTGTTTTGTTGGCTTGTTGTTTTGTTGGTTTGTTGGTTTGTTGGTTTGTTCGTTTGTTGGTTTGTTCGTTTGTTGTTTTGTTGGTTTGTTCGTTTGTTGGTTTTTTGGTTTGTTGGTTTGTTGGTTTGTGGGCTTGTTGGTTTGGGGGCTTGTTGGCTTATTGGTTTGTTGGCTTGTTGGTTTGTTGGCTTGTTGGCTTGTTGGCTTGTTGGTTTGTTGGCTTGTTGGTTTGTTCGTTTGTTGGTTTGTTCGTTTGTTTGTTTGTTTATTTGTTGGTTTGTTGGTTTGTTGGTTTGTTGGTTTGTTGGCTTGTTTGCTTATTGGTTTGTTCGTTTGTTACTTTGTTGGTTTGTTGGCTTGTTGGCTTGTTGGTTTAATGCTTTGTTGGTTTGTTGATTTGTTGGTTTGTTGGTTTGTTGGTTTGTTGGTTTGTTGGCTTGTTGGTATGTTGGTTTGTTGGTTTGCTGGTTATTTGGTTTGTTGGTTTGTTCGTTTGTTGGTTTGTTGGTTTGTTGGCTTGTTGGTTTGTTGGCTTGTTGGCCTGTTGGTTTGTTCGTTTGTTAGTTTGTTGGTTTGTTGGTTTGTAAGCTTGTTGGGTTGTTGGTTTGGTGGCTTGTTGGTTTGTTGGTTTGTTGGTTTGTTGGTTTGTTGGTTTGTTGGTTTGTTGGTTTCTTGGTTTTTTGGTTTGTTGATTTATTTGTTTGTTGGTTTGTTGGCTTGTTGGTTTGTTGGTTTGTTGGCTTGTTGGCATGTTGGTTTGTTGGCTTGTTGGTTTGTTGGTTTGTTGGTTTGTTGGCTTGTTGGTTTGTTGGCTTGTTGGCTTGTTGGTTTGTTGGTTTGTTGGCTTGTTGGCTTGTTGGTTTGTTGGTTTGTTTGTTTGTTGGTTTATTTGTTTGTTGGTTTGTTGGCTTGTTGGTTTGTTGGTTTGTTGGCTTGTTGGCTTGTTGGTTTGTTGGTTTGTTGGTTTGTTGGTTTGTTGGTTTGTTGGTTTGTTGGTTTGTTGGTTTGTTGGTTTGTTGGTTTGTTGGTTTGTTGGTTTGTTGGTTTGTTGGTTTGTTGGTTTGTTGGCTTGTTGGTTTGTTGGTTTGTTGGCTTGTTGGCTTGTTGGTTTGTTGGTTTGTTGGTTTGTTGGTTTGTTGGTTTGTTGGCTTGTTGGTTTGTTGGTTTGTTGGTTTGTTGGCTTGTTGGTTTGTTGGTTTGTTGGTTTGTTGGCTTGTTGGCTTGTTGCTTTGTTCGTTTGATGGTTTGTTGGTTTGTTGGTTTTTTGGTTTGTTGGTTTTTTGGTTTGTTGCTTTGTTGGTTTGTTGGTTTGTTGGCTTGTTGGCTTGTTGGTTTGTTGGCTTGTTGGTTTGTTAGTTTGTTGGCTTTTTGGTTACTTGGTTTGTTGGTTTGTTGGCTTGTTGGCTTGTTGGTTTGTTGCTTTGTTCGTTTGATGGTTTGTTGGTTTATTGGTTACTTTGTTTGTTGGTTTGTTGGTTTGTTGGTTTGTTGGCTTGTTGGCTTGTTGGTTTGTTGGCTTGTTGGTTTGTTGGTTTGTTGGTTTGTTGGCTTGTTGGCTTGTTGGTTTGTTGGTTTGTTGGTTTGTTGGTTTGTTGGTTTGTTGGTTTGTTTTTTTGTTGGTTTGTTGGTTTGTTGGTTTGTTGGTTTGTTGGTATGTTGGTTTGTTGGCTTGTTGGCTTGTTGGTTTGTTGGTTTGTTGGCTTGTTGGCTTGTTCGTTTGTTGGTTAGTTCGTTTGTTGGTTTGTTAGTTTGTTGGTTTGTTGGTTTGTTGGCTTGTTGGCTTTTCGGTTTGTTGGTTTGTTGGTTTGTTGGTTTGTTGGCTTGTGGGCTTGTTGGTTTGTTGGTTTGTTGGTTTGTTGGCTTGTTGGTTTGTTGGCTTGTTGGCTTGTTGGTTTGCTCGTTTGTTGGCTTGTTGGCTTGTTGGTTTGTTGGTTTGTTGGTTTGTTGGTTTATTTGTTTATTGGTTTGTTGGCTTGTTGGTTTGTTGGCTTGTTGGTTTGTTGGCTTGTTGGTTTGTTAGTTTGTTGGCTTTTTGGTTACTTGGATTGTTGGTTTGTTGGTTTGTTGGTTTTTTGGTTTGTTGGTTTGTTGGTTTGTTGGCTTGTTGGTTTGTTGGTTTGTTGGCTTGTTGGCTTGTTGGTTTGTTGGCTTGTTGGTTTGTTGGTTTGTTGGCTTGTTGGTTTGTTGCTTTGTTGGCTTGTTGGCTTGTTGCTTTGTTGGTTTGTTGGTTTGTTGGCTTGTTGGCTTGTTGGTTTGTTAGTTTGTTGGCTTTTTGGTTACTTGGTTTGTTGGTTTGTTGGTTTGTTGGCTTGTTGGTTTGTTGGCTTGTTAATTTGTTGGTTTGTTGGTTTGTTGGCTTGTTGGCTTGTTGGTTTGTTGGTTTGTTGGTTTGTTGGTTTGTTGGTTTGTTGGTTTGTTGGTTTTTTGGTTTGTTAGTTTATTTGTTTGTTGGTTTGTTGGTTTGTTGGTTTGTTGGTTTGTTGGTTTATTTGTTTGTTAGTTTATTGGCTTGTTGGTTTGTTGGTTTGTTTGTTGGCTTGTTGGTTTGTTGGTTTGTTGGCTACTTGGTATGTTCGCTTGTTGGTTTGTTGGTTTGTTGGCTTGTTGGCTTGTTGGTTTGTTGGTTTGTTGGCTTGTTGGTTTGTTGCCTTGTTGGCTTGTTGGTTTGTTGGTTTGTTGGCTTGTTGGCTTGTTGGTTTGTTGGTTTGTTGGTTTGTTGGTTTATTTGTTTGTTGGTTTGTTGGCTTGTTGGTTTGTTGGTTTGTTGGCTTGTTGGCTTGTTGGTTTGTTGGTTTCTTGGTTTGTTGGTTTGTTGGTTTGTTGGTTTGTTCGTTTGTTGGTTTGTTCGTTTGTTACCTTGTTGGTTTGTTGGCTTGTTGGCTTGTTGGTTTAATGTTTTGTTGGTTTGTTGATTTGTTGGTTTGTTAGTTTGTTGGTTTGTTGGTTTGTTGGTTTGTTGTTTTGTTGGCTTGTTGGTTTGTTGGTTTGTTGATTTGTTGGTTTGTTCGTTTGTTGGTTTGTTCGTTTGTTGTTTTGTTGGTTTGTTCGTTTGTTGGTTTTTTGGTTTGTTGGTTTGTTGGTTTGTGGGCTTGTTGGTTTGGGGGCTTGTTGGCTTATTGGTTTGTTGGCTTGTTGGTTTGTTGGCTTGTTGGCTTGTTGGTTTGTTGGCTTGTTGGTTTGTTCGTTTGTTGGTTTGTTCGTTTGTTTGTTTGTTTATTTGTTGGTTTGTTGGTTTGTTGGTTTGTTGGTTTGTTGGCTTGTTGGCTTATTGGTTTGTTCGTTTGTTACTTTGTTGGTTTGTTGGCTTGTTGGCTTGTTGGTTTAATGCTTTGTTGGTTTGTTGATTTGTTGGTTTGTTGGTTTGTTGGTTTGTTGGTTTGTTGGCTTGTTGGTATGTTGGTTTGTTGGTTTGTTGGTTATTTGGTTTGTTGGTTTGTTCGTTTGTTGGTTTGTTGGTTTGTTGGCTTGTTGGTTTGTTGGCTTGTTGGCCTGTTGGTTTGTTGGTTTGTTCGTTTGTTAGTTTGTTGGTTTGTTGGTTTGTAAGCTTGTTGGGTTGTTGGTTTGTTGGCTTGTTGGTTTGTTGGTTTGTTGGTTTGTTGGTTTGTTGGTTTGTCGTTTGTTCGTTTGTTGGTTTGTTGGTTTTTTGGTTTGTTGGTTTGTTCGTTTCTTGGTTTGTTCGTTTGTTGGCTTGTTGGTTTGTTGGTTTGTTGGCTTGTTGGTTTGTTGGTTCGTTGGTTTGTTGGTTTGTTGGTTTGTTGGTTTGTTGGTTTGTTGGTTTGGTGGTTTGTTGGTTTGTTGGTTTGTTGGTTTGTTGGCTTGTTGGTTTGTAAGCTTGTTGGGTTGTTGGTTTGTTGGCTTGTTGGTTTGTTGGTTTGTTGGTTTGTTGGTTTGTTGGTTTGTTGGTTTGTCGTTTGTTCGTTTGTTGGTTTGTTGGTTTTTTGGTTTGTTGGTTTGTTCGTTTGTTGGTTTGTTCGTTTGTTGGCTTGTTAGTTTGTTGGTTTGTTGGCTTTTTGGTTTGTTGGTTCGTTGGTTTGTTGGTTTGTTGGTTTGTTGGTTTGTTGGTTTGGTGGTTTGTTGGTTTGTTGGTTTGTTGATTTGTTGGCTTGTTGGTTTGTTGGTTTGTTGGTTTGTTGGTTTGTTGGTTTGTTGGTTTGTTCGTTTGTTGGTTTGTTGGTTTGTTGGCTTGTTGGTTTGTTGGCTTGTTGGCTTGTTTGTGTGTTGGTTTTTTCGTTTGTTGGTTTGTTGGTTTGTTGGTTTGTTGATTTGTTGGTTTGTTCGTTTGTTGGTTTGTTGGTTTGTTAGCTTGTTGGTTTGTTGGCTTGTTGGCTTGTTGGTTTGTTGGTTTGTTCGTTTGTTGGTTTGTTGGTTTGTTGGTTTGTTAGCTTGTTGGCTTGTTGGTTTGTTGGTTTGTTGGCTTGTTGGTTTGTTGATTATTTGCTTTGTTGGTTTGTTGGTTTGTTCGTTTGTTCGTTTGTTCGTTTGTTGGTTTGTTGGTTTGTTGGTTTGTTGGTTTGTTGGTTTGTTGGTTTGTTGGTTTGTTGGTTTGTTAGTTTGTTGGTTTGTTGGTTTGTTGGTTTGTTGGTTTGTTGTCTTGTTCGTTTGTTGGTTTGTTGGTTTGTTGGCTTGTTGGTTTGTTGGTTTGTTGGTTTGTTGGTTTGTTGGTTTGTTGGTTTGTTCGTTTGTTGGTTTGTTGGCTTGTTTGTTTATTCGTTTGTTGGCTTGTCTGTTTGTTGGCTTGTTGGTTTGTCGGTTTGTCGGTTTGTTGGCTTGTTGGTTTGTTGGTTTGTTGTTTTGTTGGTTTGTTCGTTTGTTGATTTGTTCGTTTGTTGGCTTGTTCGTTTGTTGGTTTGTTGACTTGTTGGTTTGTTGGTTTGTTGGCTTGTTGGTTTGTTGGTTTGTTGGCTTGTTGGTTTGTTGGTTTGTTGGCTTGTTGGTTTGTTGGTTTGTTGGTTTGTTGGCTTTTTGGCTTGTTGGTTTGTTAAATTGTTGGTTTGTTGGTTTGTTCGTTTGTTGGTTTGTTGGTTTGTTGGTTTGTTGGCTTGTTGGATTGTTGGCTTGTTGGCTTGTTGGTTGTTTGGTTTGTTGGTTTGTTGGTTTGTTCGTTTGTTGGCTTGTTGGTTTGTTGGCTTGTTGGCTTGTTGGTTTGTTGGCTTGTTGGATTGTGGGTTTGTTGGTTTGTTGGTTTGTTGGTTTGTTGGTTTGTTGGTTTGTTGGTTAGTTGGCTTGTTGGCTTGTTGGTTTGTTGGTTTGTTGGCTTGATGGTTTGTTGGTTTGTTCGTTTGTTGGTTTGTTGGTTTGTTGGCTTGTTGGCTTGTTGGTTTGTTGGTTTGTTGGTTTGTTGGTTTGTTGGTTTGTTGGTTTGTTGGTTTGTTTTTTTGTTGGTTTGTTGGTTTGTTGGTTTGTTGGTTTGTTGGTTTGTTGGCTTGTTGGTTTGTTGGTTTGTTGGCTTGTTGGCTTGTTGGTTTGTTGGTTTGTTGGCTTGTTGGCTTGTTCGTTTGTTGGTTAGTTCGTTTGTTGGTTTGTTAGTTTGTTGGTTTGTTGGTTTGTTGGCTTGTTGGCTTTTTGGTTTGTTGGTTTGTTGGTTTGTTGGTTTGTTGGCTTGTGGGCTTGTTGGTTTGTTGGTTTGTTGGTTTGTTGGCTTGTTGGTTTGTTGGCTTGTTGGCTTGTTGGTTTGCTCGTTTGTTGGCTTGTTGGCTTGTTGGTTTGTTGGTTTGTTGGTTTGTTGGTTTATTTGTTTATTGGTTTGTTGGCTTGTTGGTTTGTTGGCTTGTTGGTTTGTTGGCTTGTTGGTTTGTTAGTTTGTTGGCTTTTTGGTTACTTGGATTGCTGGTTTGTTGGTTTGTTGGTTTGTTGGTTTTTTGGTTTGTTGGTTTGTTGGTTTGTTGGCTTGTTGGTTTGTTGGTTTGTTGGCTTGTTGGCTTGTTGGTTTGTTGGCTTGTTGGTTTGTTGGTTTGTTGGCTTGTTGGTTTGTTGCTTTGTTGGCTTGTTGGCTTGTTGCTTTGTTGGTTTGTTGGTTTGTTGGCTTGTTGGCTTGTTGGTTTGTTAGTTTGTTGGCTTTTTGGTTACTTGGTTTGTTGGTTTGTTGGTTTGTTGGCTTGTTGGTTTGTTGGCTTGTTAATTTGTTGGTTTGTTGGTTTGTTGGCTTGTTGGCTTGTTGGTTTGTTGGTTTGTTGGTTTGTTGGTTTGTTGGTTTGTTGGTTTGTTGGTTTTTTGGTTTGTTAGTTTATTTGTTTGTTGGTTTGTTGGCTTGTTGGTTTGTTGGTTTGTTGGTTTGTTGGCTTTTTGGTTTGTTGGTTTGTTGGCTTGTTGGCTTGTTGGTTTGTTGGTTTGTTGGCTTGTTGGCTTGTTGGTTTGTTGGTTTGTTGGTTTTTTGGTTTGTTTTTTTGTTGGTTTGTTGGTTTGTTGGTTTGTTGGTTTATTTGTTTGTTGGTTTATTGGCTTGTTGGTTTGTTGGTTTGTTGGTTTGTTGGCTTGTTGGTTTGTTGGTTTGTTGGCTACTTGGTATGTTCGCTTGTTGGTTTGTTGGTTTGTTGGCTTGTTGGCTTGTTGGTTTGTTGGTTTGTTGGCTTGTTGGTTTGTTGCCTTGTTGGCTTGTTGGTTTGTTGGTTTGTTGGCTTGTTGGCTTGTTGGTTTGTTGGTTTGTTGGTTTGTTGGTTTATTTGTTTGTTGGTTTGTTGGCTTGTTGGTTTGTTGGTTTGTTGGTTTGTTGGTTTATTTGTTTGTTGGTTTGTTGGCTTGTTGGCTTGTTGGTTTGTTGGCTTGTTGGATTGTGGGTTTGTTGGTTTGTTGGTTTGTTGGTTTGTTGGTTTGTTGGTTTGTTGGTTAGTTGGCTTGTTGGCTTGTTGGTTTGTTGGTTTGTTGGCTTGATGGTTTGTTGGTTTGTTCGTTTGTTGGTTTGTTGGTTTGTTGGCTTGTTGGCTTGTTGGTTTGTTGGTTTGTTGGTTTGTTGGTTTGTTGGTTTGTTGGTTTGTTGGTTTGTTTTTTTGTTGGTTTGTTGGTTTGTTGGTTTGTTGGTTTGTTGGTTTGTTGGCTTGTTGGTTTGTTGGTTTGTTGGCTTGTTGGCTTGTTGGTTTGTTGGCTTGTTGGCTTGTTCGTTTGTTGGTTAGTTCGTTTGTTGGTTTGTTAGTTTGTTGGTTTGTTGGTTTGTTGGCTTGTTGGCTTTTTGGTTTGTTGGTTTGTTGGTTTGTTGGTTTGTTGGCTTGTGGGCTTGTTGGTTTGTTGGTTTGTTGGTTTGTTGGCTTGTTGGTTTGTTGGCTTGTTGGCTTGTTGGTTTGCTCGTTTGTTGGCTTGTTGGCTTGTTGGTTTGTTGGTTTGTTGGTTTGTTGGTTTATTTGTTTATTGGTTTGTTGGCTTGTTGGTTTGTTGGCTTGTTGGTTTGTTGGCTTGTTGGTTTGTTAGTTTGTTGGCTTTTTGGTTACTTGGATTGTTGGTTTGTTGGTTTGTTGGTTTTTTGGTTTGTTGGTTTGTTGGTTTGTTGGCTTGTTGGTTTGTTGGTTTGTTGGCTTGTTGGCTTGTTGGTTTGTTGGCTTGTTGGTTTGTTGGTTTGTTGGCTTGTTGGTTTGTTGCTTTGTTGGCTTGTTGGCTTGTTGCTTTGTTGGTTTGTTGGTTTGTTGGCTTGTTGGCTTGTTGGTTTGTTAGTTTGTTGGCTTTTTGGTTACTTGGTTTGTTGGTTTGTTGGTTTGTTGGCTTGTTGGTTTGTTGGCTTGTTAATTTGTTGGTTTGTTGGTTTGTTGGCTTGTTGGCTTGTTGGTTTGTTGGTTTGTTGGTTTGTTGGTTTGTTGGTTTGTTGGTTTGTTGGTTTTTTGGTTTGTTAGTTTATTTGTTTGTTGGTTTGTTGGCTTGTTGGTTTGTTGGTTTGTTGGTTTGTTGGCTTTTTGGTTTGTTGGTTTGTTGGCTTGTTGGCTTGTTGGTTTGTTGGTTTGTTGGCTTGTTGGCTTGTTGGTTTGTTGGTTTGTTGGTTTTTTGGTTTGTTTTTTTGTTGGTTTGTTGGTTTGTTGGTTTGTTGGTTTATTTGTTTGTTGGTTTATTGGCTTGTTGGTTTGTTGGTTTGTTGGTTTGTTGGCTTGTTGGTTTGTTGGTTTGTTGGCTACTTGGTATGTTCGCTTGTTGGTTTGTTGGTTTGTTGGCTTGTTGGCTTGTTGGTTTGTTGGTTTGTTGGCTTGTTGGTTTGTTGCCTTGTTGGCTTGTTGGTTTGTTGGTTTGTTGGCTTGTTGGCTTGTTGGTTTGTTGGTTTGTTGGTTTGTTGGTTTATTTGTTTGTTGGTTTGTTGGCTTGTTGGTTTGTTGGTTTGTTGGCTTGTTGGCTTGTTGGTTTGTTGGTTTCTTGGTTTGTTGGTTTGTTGGTTTGTTGGTTTGTTCGTTTGTTGGTTTGTTCGTTTGTTACCTTGTTGGTTTGTTGGCTTGTTGGCTTGTTGGTTTAATGTTTTGTTGGTTTGTTGATTTGTTGGTTTGTTGGTTTGTTGGTTTGTTGGTTTGTTGTTTTGTTGGCTTGTTGGTTTGTTGGTTTGTTGGTTTGTTGGTTTGTTTGTTTGTTGGTTTGTTCGTTTGTTGTTTTGTTGGTTTGTTCGTTTTTTGGTTTTTTGGTTTGTTGGTTTGTTGGTTTGTGGGCTTGTTGGTTTGGGGGCTTGTTGGCTTATTGGTTTGTTGGCTTGTTGGTTTGTTGGCTTGTTGGCTTGTTGGTTTGTTGGCTTGTTGGTTTGTTCGTTTGTTGGTTTGTTCGTTTGTTTGTTTGTTTATTTGTTGGTTTGTTGGTTTGTTGGTTTGTTGGTTTGTTGGCTTGTTGGCTTATTGGTTTGTTCGTTTGTTACTTTGTTGGTTTGTTGGCTTGTTGGCTTGTTGGTTTAATGCTTTGTTGGTTTGTTGATTTGTTGGTTTGTTGGTTTGTTGGTTTGTTGGTTTGTTGGCTTGTTGGTATGTTGGTTTGTTGGTTTGTTGGTTATTTGGTTTGTTGGTTTGTTCGTTTGTTGGTTTGTTGGTTTGTTGGCTTGTTGGTTTGTTGGCTTGTTGGCCTGTTGGTTTGTTGGTTTGTTCGTTTGTTAGTTTGTTGGTTTGTTGGTTTGTAAGCTTGTTGGGTTGTTGGTTTGTTGGCTTGTTGTTTTGTTGGTTTGTTGGTTTGTTGGTTTGTTGGTTTGTCGTTTGTTCGTTTGTTGGTTTGTTGGTTTTTTGGTTTGTTGGTTTGTTCGTTTCTTGGTTTGTTCGTTTGTTGGCTTGTTGGTTTGTTGGTTTGTTGGCTTGTTGGTTTGTTGGTTCGTTGGTTTGTTGGTTTGTTGGTTTGTTGGTTTGTTGGTTTGTTGGTTTGGTGGTTTGTTGGTTTGTTGGTTTGTTGGTTTGTTGGCTTGTTGGTTTGTAAGCTTGTTGGGTTGTTGGTTTGTTGGCTTGTTGGTTTGTTGGTTTGTTGGTTTGTTGGTTTGTTGGTTTGTTGGTTTGTCGTTTGTTCGTTTGTTGGTTTGTTGGTTTTTTGGTTTGTTGGTTTGTTCGTTTGTTGGTTTGTTCGTTTGTTGGCTTGTTAGTTTGTTGGTTTGTTGGCTTTTTGGTTTGTTGGTTCGTTGGTTTGTTGGTTTGTTGGTTTGTTGGTTTGTTGGTTTGGTGGTTTGTTGGTTTGTTGGTTTGTTGGTTTGTTGGCTTGTTGGTTTGTTGGTTTGTTGGTTTGTTGGTTTGTTGGTTTGTTGGTTTGTTCGTTTGTTGGTTTGTTGGTTTGTTGGCTTGTTGGTTTGTTGGCTTGTTGGCTTGTTTGTGTGTTGGTTTTTTCGTTTGTTGGTTTGTTGGTTTGTTGGTTTGTTGATTTGTTGGTTTGTTCGTTTGTTGGTTTGTTGCTTTGTTAGCTTGTTGGTTTGTTGGCTTGTTGGCTTGTTGGTTTGTTGGTTTGTTCGTTTGTTGGTTTGTTGGTTTGTTGGTTTGTTAGCTTGTTGGCTTGTTGGTTTGTTGGTTTTGGTTTGTTGGTTTGTTGATTATTTGCTTTGTTGGTTTGTTGGTTTGTTGGTTTGTTCGTTTGTTCGTTTGTTCGTTTGTTGGTTTGTTGGTTTGTTGGTTTGTTGGTTTGTTTTTGTGTTGGTTTGTTGGTTTGTTGGTTTGTTGGTTTGTTGTCTTGTTCGTTTGTTGGTTTGTTGGTTTGTTGGCTTGTTGGTTTGTTGGTTTGTTGGTTTGTTGGTTTGTTGGTTTGTTCGTTTGTTGGTTTGTTGGCTTGTTTGTTTATTCGTTTGTTGGCTTGTCTGTTTGTTGGCTTGTTGGTTTGTCGGTTTGTTGGTTTGTTGGCTTGTTGGTTTGTTGGTTTGTTGTTTTGTTGGTTTGTTCGTTTGTTGATTTGTTCGTTTGTTGGCTTGTTGGTTTGTTGGTTTGTTGACTTGTTGGTTTGTTGGTTTGTTGGCTTGTTGGTTTGTTGGTTTGTTGGCTTGTTGGTTTGTTCGTTTGTTGGCTTGTTGGTTTGTTGGTTTGTTGGTTTGTTGGCTTTTTGGCTTGTTGGTTTGTTAATTTGTTGGTTTGTTGGTTTGTTGGTTTGTTCGTTTGTTGGTTTGTTGGTTTGTTGGTTTGTTGGCTTGTTGGTTTGTTGGCTTGTTGGCTTGTTGGTTGTTTGGTTTGTTGGTTTGTTGGTTTGTTCGTTTGTTGGCTTGTTGGTTTGTTGGCTTGTTGGCTTGTTGGTTTGTTGGCTTGTTGGATTGTGGGTTTGTTGGTTTGTTGGTTTGTTGGTTTGTTGGTTTGTTGGTTTGTTGGTTTGTTGGTTAGTTGGCTTGTTGGCTTGTTGGTTTGTTGGTTTGTTCGCTTGATGGTTTGTTGGTTTGTTCGTTTGTTGGTTTGTTCGTTTGTTGGTTTGTTGGTTTGTTGGTTTGTTGGTTTGTTGGTTTGTTGGTTTGTTGGTTTGTTGGTTCGTTGGTTTGTTGGTTTGTTGGCTTGTTGGGTTGTTGGTTTGTGTGTTTGTGTGTTTGTTGGTTTGATGGCTTGTTGGTTTGTTCGTTTGTTGGCTTGTTGGTTTGTTGGTTTGTTGGCTTGTTGGTTTGTTGGTTTGTTGGTTTTTTCGTTTGTTGGTTAGTTAGTTTATTGGTTTGTTGGCTTGTTGGTTTGTTGGTTTGTTGGCTTGTTGGTTTGTTGGTTTGTTGGTTTGTTCGTTTGTCGGCTTGTTGGTTTGTTGGCTTGTTGCTTTGTTGGCTAGTTGGTTTGTTAGTTTGTTTGTTTTGTAGGTTTGTAGGTTTGTTGGTTTGTTGGTTTGTTGGCTTGTTGGTTTGTTGGCTTGTTGGCTTGTTGGTTTGTTGGTTTGTTCGTTTGTTGGTTTGTTGGTTTGTTGATTTGTTGGTTTGTTGGCTTGTTGGCTTGTTAGTTTGTTGGTTTGTCGGTTTGTTGGTTTGTTGGCTTGTTGGCTTGTTGGCTTGTTGGTTTGTTGGTTTGTTCGTTTGTTGGTTTGTTGGTTTGTTGGTTTGTTGGTTTTTTGGTTTGTTGGCTTGTTGGCTTGTTGGTTTGTTGGGGATGTTGGTTTGTTGGTTTGTTGGCTTGTTGGTTTGTTGGTTTGTTGGTTTGTTGGCTTGTTGGCTTGTTGGCTTGTTGGTTTGTTGGCTTGTTGGCTTGTTGGTTTGTTGGTTTGTTCGTTTGTTGGTTTTTTGGTTTGTTGGTTTGTTGGCTTATTGGCTTGTTGGTTTGTTGGTTTGTTGGCTTGTTGGTTTGTTGGTTTGTTGGTTTGTTGGTTTGTTGGTTTGTTGGTTTGTTGGTTTGTTGGTTTGTTGGTTTGTTGGTTTGTTGGTTTGTTGGTTTGTTGGTTTGTTGGTTTGTTGGTTTGTTGGTTTGTTGATTTGTTGGTTTGTTGGTTTGTTGGTTTGTTGGTTTGTTGGTTTGTTGGCTTGTTGGTTTGTTGGTTTGTTGGTTTGTTCGTTTGTTGGTTTGTTGGTTTGTTCGTTTGTTGGTTTGTTCATTTGTTGGCTTGTTGGTTTGTTGGCTTGTTGGTTTGTTGTTTTGTTGGTTTGTCCGTTTGTTGGTTTGTTTGTTTGTTTGTTTGTTCGTTTGTTGGCTTGTTGGTTTGTTGGTTTGTTGGTTTGTTGGTTTGTTGCTATGTTGGTTTGTTGGTTTGTTCGTTTGTTGGTTTGTTGGTTTGTTGGCTTGTTGGTTTGTTGGTTTGTTGGTTTGTTCGTTTGTTGGTTTGTTCGTTTGTATGCTTGTTGGTTTGTTGGTTTGTTGACTTGTTGGTTTGTTGGTTTGTTGGTTTGTTGGCTTGTTGGCGTGTTGGCTTGTTGGTTTGTTGGCTTGTTGGTTTGTTGGTTTGTTGGTTTGTTCGTTTGTTGGTTTGTTGGTTTGTTGGTTTGTTTGCTTGTTGGTTTGTTGGCTTGTTGGCTTGTTGGTTTATTGGTTTGTTCGTTTGTTGGTTTGTTGGTTTGATGGTTTGTTCGTTTGTTGGTTTTTTGGTTTGTTGGTTTGTTGGTTTGGTGGCATGTTGGTTTGTTGGCTTGTTGGCTTGTTAGCTTATTGGTTTGTTGGCTTGTTGGTTTGTTGGCTTGTTGGCTTGTTGGTTTGTTGGCTTGTTGGTTTGTTCGTTTGTTGGTTTGTTGGTTTGTTGGTTTGTTGTTTGTTGGTTTGTTGGTTTGTTGGTTTGTTGGTTTGTTGGTTTGTTGGTTTGTTGCTTTGTTGGTTTGTTGGTTTGTTGGTTTGTTGGCTTGTTGGTTTGGTGGTTTGTTGGTTTGTTAGTTTGTTGGCTTTTTGGTTACTTGGTTTGTTGGTTTGTTGGTTTGTTGGCTTGTTGGTTTGTTGGCTTGTTAATTTGTTGGTTTGTTGGTTTGTTGGCTTGTTGGTTTTTTGGTTTGTTAGTTTATTTGTTTGTTGGTTTGTTGGCTTGTTGGTTTGTTGGTTTGTTGGTTTGTTGGCTTTTTGGTTTGTTGGTTTGTTGGCTTGTTGGCTTGTTGGTTTGTTGGTTTGTTGGCTTGTTGGCTTGTTGGTTTGTTGGTTTGTTGGTTTTTTGGTTTGTTTTTTTGTTGGTTTGTTGGTTTGTTGGTTTGTTGGTTTATTTGTTTGTTGGTTTATTGGCTTGTTGGTTTGTTGGTTTGTTGGTTTGTTGGCTTGTTGGTTTGTTGGTTTGTTGGCTACTTGGTATGTTCGCTTGTTGGTTTGTTGGTTTGTTGGCTTGTTGGCTTGTTGGTTTGTTGGTTTGTTGGCTTGTTGGTTTGTTGCCTTGTTGGCTTGTTGGTTTGTTGGTTTGTTGGCTTGTTGGCTTGTTGGTTTGTTGGTTTGTTGGTTTGTTGGTTTATTTGTTTGTTGGTTTGTTGGCTTGTTGGTTTGTTGGTTTGTTGGCTTGTTGGCTTGTTGGTTTGTTGGTTTCTTGGTTTGTTGGTTTGTTGGTTTGTTGGTTTGTTCGTTTGTTGGTTTGTTCGTTTGTTACCTTGTTGGTTTGTTGGCTTGTTGGCTTGTTGGTTTAATGTTTTGTTGGTTTGTTGATTTGTTGGTTTGTTGGTTTGTTGGTTTGTTGGTTTGTTGGTTTGTTGTTTTGTTGGCTTGTTGGTTTGTTGGTTTGTTGGTTTGTTGGTTTGTTTGTTTGTTGGTTTGTTCGTTTGTTGTTTTGTTGGTTTGTTCGTTTGTTGGTTTTTTGGTTTGTTGGTTTGTTGGTTTGTGGGCTTGTTGGTTTGGGGGCTTGTTGGCTTATTGGTTTGTTGGCTTGTTGGTTTGTTGGCTTGTTGGCTTGTTGGTTTGTTGGCTTGTTGGTTTGTTTGTTTGTTGGTTTGTTCGTTTGTTTGTTTGTTTATTTGTTGGTTTGTTGGTTTGTTGGTTTGTTGGTTTGTTGGCTTGTTGGCTTATTGGTTTGTTCGTTTGTTACTTTGTTGGTTTGTTGGCTTGTTGGCTTGTTGGTTTAATGCTTTGTTGGTTTGTTGATTTGTTGGTTTGTTGGTTTGTTGGTTTGTTGGTTTGTTGGCTTGTTGGTATGTTGGTTTGTTGGTTTGTTGGTTATTTGGTTTGTTGGTTTGTTCGTTTGTTGGTTTGTTGGTTTGTTGGCTTGTTGGTTTGTTGGCTTGTTGGCCTGTTGGTTTGTTGGTTTGTTCGTTTGTTAGTTTGTTGGTTTGTTGGTTTGTAAGCTTGTTGGGTTGTTGGTTTGTTGGCTTGTTGGTTTGTTGGTTTGTTGGTTTGTTGGTTTGTTGGTTTGTCGTTTGTTCGTTTGTTGGTTTGTTGGTTTTTTGGTTTGTTGGTTTGTTCGTTTCTTGGTTTGTTCGTTTGTTGGCTTGTTGGTTTGTTGGTTTGTTGGCTTGTTGGTTTGTTGGTTCGTTGGTTTGTTGGTTTGTTGGTTTGTTGGTTTGTTGGTTTGTTGGTTTGGTGGTTTGTTGGTTTGTTGGTTTGTTGGTTTGTTGGCTTGTTGGTTTGTAAGCTTGTTGGGTTGTTGGTTTGTTGGCTTGTTGGTTTGTTGGTTTGTTGGTTTGTTGGTTTGTTGGTTTGTTGGTTTGTCGTTTGTTCGTTTGTTGGTTTGTTGGTTTTTTGGTTTGTTGGTTTGTTCGTTTGTTGGTTTGTTCGTTTGTTGGCTTGTTAGTTTGTTGGTTTGTTGGCTTTTTGGTTTGTTGGTTCGTTGGTTTGTTGGTTTGTTGGTTTGTTGGTTTGTTGGTTTGGTGGTTTGTTGGTTTGTTGGTTTGTTGGTTTGTTGGCTTGTTGGTTTGTTGGTTTGTTGGTTTGTTGGTTTGTTGGTTTGTTGGTTTGTTCGTTTGTTGGTTTGTTGGTTTGTTGGCTTGTTGGTTTGTTGGCTTGTTGGCTTGTTTGTGTGTTGGTTTTTTCGTTTGTTGGTTTGTTGGTTTGTTGGTTTGTTGATTTGTTGGTTTGTTCGTTTGTTGGTTTGTTGCTTTGTTAGCTTGTTGGTTTGTTGGCTTGTTGGCTTGTTGGTTTGTTGGTTTGTTGGTTTGTTGGTTTGTTGGTTTGTTGGTTTGTTAGCTTGTTGGCTTGTTGGTTTGTTGGTTTGTTGGCTTGTTGGTTTGTTGATTATTTGCTTTGTTGGTTTGTTGGTTTGTTCGTTTGTTCGTTTGTTCGTTTGTTGGTTTGTTGGTTTGTTGGTTTGTTGGTTTGTTTTTGTGTTGGTTTGTTGGTTTGTTGGTTTGTTGGTTTGTTGTCTTGTTCGTTTGTTGGTTTGTTGGTTTGTTGGCTTGTTGGTTTGTTGGTTTGTTGGTTTGTTGGTTTGTTGGTTTGTTGGTTTGTTCGTTTGTTGGTTTGTTGGCTTGTTTATTTATTCGTTTGTTGGCTTGTCTGTTTGTTGGCTTGTTGGTTTGTCGGTTTGTTGGTTTGTTGGCTTGTTGGTTTGTTGGTTTGTTGTTTTGTTGGTTTGTTCGTTTGTTGATTTGTTCGTTTGTTGGCTTGTTGGTTTGTTGGTTTGTTGACTTGTTGGTTTGTTGGTTTGTTGGCTTGTTGGTTTGTTGGTTTGTTGGCTTGTTGGTTTGTTCGTTTGTTGGCTTGTTGGTTTGTTGGTTTGTTGGTTTGTTGGCTTTTTGGCTTGTTGGTTTGTTAATTTGTTGGTTTGTTGGTTTGTTCGTTTGTTGGTTTGTTGGTTTGTTGGTTTGTTGGCTTGTTGGTTTGTTGGCTTGTTGGCTTGTTGGTTGTTGGGTTTGTTGGTTTGTTGGTTTGTTCGTTTGTTGGCTTGTTGGTTTGTTGGCTTGTTGGCTTGTTGGTTTGTTGGCTTGTTGGATTGTGGGTTTGTTGGTTTGTTGGTTTGTTGGTTTGTTGGTTTGTTGGTTTGTTGGTTTGTTGGTTAGTTGGCTTGTTGGCTTGTTGGTTTGTTGGTTTGTTCGCTTGATGGTTTGTTGGTTTGTTCGTTTGTTGGTTTGTTCGTTTGTTGGTTTGTTGGTTTGTTGGTTTGTTGGTTTGTTGGTTTGTTGGTTTGTTGGTTCGTTGGTTTGTTGGTTTGTTGGCTTGTTGGGTTGTTGGTTTGTGTGTTTGTTGGTTTGATGGCTTGTTGGTTTGTTCGTTTGTTGGCTTGTTGGTTTGTTGGTTTGTTGGTTTGTTGGTTTGTTGGTTTGTTGGTTTTTTCGTTTGTTGGTTAGTTAGTTTATTGGTTTGTTGGCTTGTTGGTTTGTTGGTTTGTTGGCTTGTTGGTTTGTTGGTTTGTTGGTTTGTTCGTTTGTCGGCTTGTTGGTTTGTTGGCTTGTTGCTTTGTTGGCTAGTTGGTTTGTTAGTTTGTTTGTTTTGTAGGTTTGTAGGTTTGTTGGTTTGTTGGTTTGTTGGCTTGTTGGTTTGTTGGCTTGTTGGCTTGTTGGTTTATTGGTTTGTTCGTTTGTTGGTTTGTTGGTTTGTTGATTTGTTGGTTTGTTGGCTTGTTGGCTTGTTAGTTTGTTGGTTTGTTGGTTTGTTGGTTTGTTGGCTTGTTGGCTTGTTGGCTTGTTGGTTTGTTGGTTTGTTCGTTTGTTGGTTTGTTGGTTTGTTGGTTTGTTGGTTTTTTGGTTTGTTGGCTTGTTGGCTTGTTGGTTTGTTGGGGATGTTGGTTTGTTGGTTTGTTGGCTTGTTGGTTTGTTGGTTTGTTGGTTTGTTGGCTTGTTGGCTTGTTGGCTTGTTGGTTTGTTGGCTTGTTGGCTTGTTGGTTTGTTGGTTTGTTCGTTTGTTGGTTTTTTGGTTTGTTGGTTTGTTGGATTATTGGCTTGTTGGTTTGTTGGTTTGTTGGCTTGTTGGTTTGTTGGTTTGTTGGTTTGTTGGTTTGTTGGTTTGTTGGTTTGTTGGTTTGTTGGTTTGTTGGTTTGTTGGTTTGTTGGTTTGTTGGTTTGTTGGTTTGTTGGTTTGTTGATTTGTTGGTTTGTTGGTTTGTTGGTTTGTTGGTTTGTTGGTTTGTTGGCTTGTTGGTTTGTTGGTTTGTTGGTTTGTTCGTTTGTTGGTTTGTTGGTTTGTTCGTTTGTTGGTTTGTTCATTTGTTGGCTTGTTGGTTTGTTGGCTTGTTGGTTTGTTGTTTTGTTGGTTTGTCCGTTTGTTGGTTTGTTTGTTTGTTTGTTTGTTCGTTTGTTGGCTTGTTGGTTTGTTGGTTTGTTGGTTTGTTGGTTTGTTGCTATGTTGGTTTGTTGGTTTGTTCGTTTGTTGGTTTGTTGGTTTGTTGGCTTGTTGGTTTGTTGGTTTGTTGGTTTGTTCGTTTGTTGGTTTGTTCGTTTGTATGCTTGTTGGTTTGTTGGTTTGTTGACTTGTTGGTTTGTTGGTTTGTTGGTTTGTTGGCTTGTTGGCGTGTTGGCTTGTTGGTTTGTTGGCTTGTTGGTTTGTTGGTTTGTTGGTTTGTTCGTTTGTTGGTTTGTTGGTTTGTTGGTTTGTTGGCTTGTTGCTTTGTTGGCTTGTTGGCTTGTTGGTTTGTTGGTTTGTTCGTTTGTTGGTTTGTTGGTTTGATGGTTTGTTCGTTTGTTGGTTTTTTGGTTTGTTGGTTTGTTGGTTTGGTGGCATGTTGGTTTGTTGGCTTGTTGGCTTGTTAGCTTATTGGTTTGTTGGCTTGTTGGTTTGTTGGCTTGTTGGCTTGTTGGTTTGTTGGCTTGTTGGTTTGTTCGTTTGTTGGTTTGTTGGTTTGTTGGTTTGTTTGTTTGTTGGTTTGTTGGTTTGTTGGTTTGTTGGTTTGTTGGTTTGTTGGTTTGTTGCTTTGTTGGTTTGTTGGTTTGTTGGTTTGTTGGCTTGTTGGTTTGGTGGTTTGTTGGTTTCTTGGTTTGTTGGTTTGTTCGTTTGTTGGTTTGTTGGTTTGTTCGTTTGTTTGTTTGTTGGTTTGTTCTTTTGTTGGTTTGTTGGCTTACTGGTTTGTTGGTTTGTTTGTTTGTTCGTTTGTTGGTTTGTTGGTTTGTTGGCTTGTTGGTTTGTTGGTTTGTTGACTTGTTGGTTTGTTGGTTTGTTGGTTTGTTGGTTTGTTAGTTTGTTGGCTTGTTGGTTTGTTGGCTTGTTGGCTTGTTGGTTTGTTGGCTTGTTGGCTTGTTGGTTTGTTGGTTTGTTGGTTTGTTGGTTTGTTGGTTTGTTGGTTTGTTGGTTTGTTGGTTAGTTAGCTTGTTGGCTTGTTGGTTTGTTGGTTTGTTGGCTTGTTGGTTTGTTGGTTTTTTGGTTTGTTCGTTTGTTGGTTTCTTGGTTTGTTGGTTTGTTGGTTTGTTGGCTTGTTGGTTTGTCGGCTTGTTGGCTTGTTGGTTTGTTGGCTTGTTGGTTTGTTGCCTTGTTGGTTTGTTGGTTTGTTGGTTTGTTGGTTTGTTGGTTTGTGGACTTGTTGGTTTGTTGGTTTGTTGGTTTTTTCGTTTGTTGGCTTGTTGGTTTGTTGGCTTGTTGGTTTGTTGGCTAGTTGGTTTGTTGGTTTGTTGGTTTGTTGGTTTATTGGTTTGTTGGTTTGTTGGTTTGTTGGTTGGTTGGTTGGTTGGTTTGTTGGTTTGTTGGTTTGTTGGTTTGTTGGTTTGTTGGTTTGTTGGTTTGTTGGTTTCTTCGTTTGTTGGTTTGTCGGTTTGTTGGTTTGTTGGCTTCTTGGTTCGTTGGTTTGTTGGTTTCTTGGTTTGTTGGTTTGTTGGTTTGTTCGTTTGTTGGTTTGTTGGTTTTTTGGCTTGTTTGTTTGTTCGTTTGGTGGCTTTTTTGTTTTGGTGGCTTATTGGTTTGTTGGTTTGCTGGTTTGTTGGTTTGTTTGTTTGTTCGTTTGTTAGTTTGTTGGTTTGTTGGTTTGTAAGCTTGTTGGGTGGTTGGTTTGTTGGCTTGTTGGTTTGTTGGTTTGTTGGTTTGTTGGTTTGTTGGTTTGTTGGTTTGTCGTTTGTTCGTTTGTTGGTTTGTTGGTTTTTTGGTTTGTTGGTTTGTTCGTTTCTTGGTTTGTTCGTTTGTTGGCTTGTTGGTTTGTTGGTTTGTTGGCTTGTTGGTTTGTTGGTTCGTTGGTTTGTTGGTTTGTTGGTTTGTTGGTTTGTTAGTTTGTTGGTTTGGTGGTTTGTTGGTTTGTTGGTTTGTTGGTTTGTTGGCTTGTTGGTTTGTAAGCTTGTTGGGTTGTTGGTTTGCTGGCTTGTTGGTTTGTTGGTTTGTTGGTTTGTTGGTTTGTTGGTTTGTTGGTTTGTCGTTTGTTCGTTTGTTGGTTTGTTGGTTTTTTGGTTTGTTGGTTTGTTCGTTTGTTGGTTTGTTCGTTTGTTGGCTTGTTAGTTTGTTGGTTTGTTGGCTTTTTGGTTTGTTGGTTCGTTGGTTTGTTGGTTTGTTGGTTTGTTGGTTTGTTGGTTTGGTGGTTTGTTGGTTTGTTGGTTTGTTGGTTTGTTGGCTTGTTGGTTTGTTGGTTTGTTGGTTTGTTGGTTTGTTGGTTTGTTGGTTTGTTGGTTTGTTCGTTTGTTGGTTTGTTGGTTTGTTGGCTTGTTGGTTTGTTGGCTTGTTGGCTTGTTTGTGTGTTGGTTTTTTCGTTTGTTGGTTTGTTGGTTTGTTGGTTTGTTGATTTGTTGGTTTGTTCGTTTGTTGGTTTGTTGGTTTGTTAGCTTGTTGGTTTGTTGGCTTGTTGGCTTGTTGGTTTGTTGGTTTGTTCGTTTGTTGGTTTGTTGGTTTGTTGGTTTGTTAGCTTGTTGGCTTGTTGGTTTGTTGGTTTGTTGGCTTGTTTGTTTGTTGATTATTTGCTTTGTTGGTTTGTTGGTTTGTTCGTTTGTTCGTTTGTTCGTTTGTTGGTTTGTTGGTTTGTTGGTTTGTTGGTTTGTTGGTTTGTTGGTTTGTTGGTTTGTTGGTTTGTTGGTTTGTTGGTTTGTTGTCTTGTTCGTTTGTTGGTTTGTTGGTTTGTTGGCTTGTTGGTTTGTTGGTTTGTTGGTTTGTTGGTTTGTTGGTTTGTTGGTTTGTTCGTTTGTTGGTTTGTTGGCTTGTTTGTTTATTCGTTTGTTGGCTTGTCTGTTTGTTGGCTTGTTGGTTTGTCGGTTTGTTGGTTTGTTGGCTTGTTGGCTTGTTGGTTTGTTGGCTTGTTGGTTTGTTCGTTTGTTGGTTTGTTCGTTTGTTTGTTTGTTTATTTGTTGGTTTGTTGGTTTGTTGGTTTGTTGGTTTGTTGGTTTGTTGGCTTGTTGGCTTATTGGTTTGTTCGTTTGTTACTTTGTTGGTTTGTTGGCTTGTTGGCTTGTTGGTTTAATGCTTTGTTGGTTTGTTGATTTGTTGGTTTGTTGGTTTGTTGGTTTGTTGGTTTGTTGGCTTGTTGGTATGTTGGTTTATTGGTTTGTTGGTTATTTGGTTTGTTGGTTTGTTCGTTTGTTGGTTTATTGGTTTGTTGGCTTGTTGGTTTGTTGGCTTGTTGGCCTGTTGGTTTGTTGGTTTGTTCGTTTGTTAGTTTGTTGGTTTGTTGGTTTGTAAGCTTGTTGGGTTGTTGGTTTGTTGGCTTGTTGGTTTGTTGGTTTGTTGGTTTGTTGGTTTGTTGGTTTGTCGTTTGTTCGTTTGTTGGTTTGTTGGTTTTTTGGTTTGTTGGTTTGTTCGTTTCTTGGTTTGTTCGTTTGTTGGTTTGTTGGTTTGTTGGTTTGTTGGCTTGTTGGTTTGTTGGTTCGTTGGTTTGTTGGTTTGTTGGTTTGTTGGTTTGTTGGTTTGTTGGTTTGGTGGTTTGGTGGTTTGTTGGTTTGTTGGTTTGTTGGTTTGTTGGCTTGTTGGTTTGTAAGCTTGTTGGGTTGTTGGTTTGTTGGCTTGTTGGTTTGTTGGTTTGTTGGTTTGTTGGTTTGTTGGTTTGTTGGTTTGTCGTTTGTTCGTTTGTTCGTTTGTTGGTTTGTTGGTTTGTTAGCTTGTTGGTTTGTTGGCTTGTTGGCTTGTTGGTTTGTTGGTTTGTTCGCTTGTTGGTTTGTTGGTTTGTTGGTTTGTTAGCTTGTTGGCTTGTTGGTTGGTTGGTTTGTTGGCTTGTTGGTTTGTTGATTATTTGCTTTGTTGGTTTGTTGGTTTGTTCGTTTGTTCGTTTGTTCGTTTGTTGGTTTGTCGGTTTGTTGGTTTGTTGGTTTGTTGGTTTGTTGGTTTGTTGGTTTGTTGGTTTGTTGGTTTGTTGTCTTGTTCGTTTGTTGGTTTGTTGGCTTGTTGGTTTGTTGGTTTGTTGGTTTGTTGGTTTGTTGGTTTGTTCGTTTGTTGGTTTGTTGGCTTGTTTGTTTATTCGTTTGTTGGCTTGTCTGTTTGTTGGCTTGTTGGTTTGTCGGTTTGTTGGTTTGTTGGCTTGTTGGTTTGTTGGTTTGTTGTTTTGTTGGTTTGTTCGTTTGTTGATTTGTTCGTTTGTTGGCTTGTTGGTTTGTTGGTTTGTTGACTTGTTGGTTTGTTGGTTTGTTGGCTTGTTGGTTTGTTGGTTTGTTGGCTTGTTGGTTTGTTGGTTTGTTGGCTTGTTGGTTTGTTGGTTTGTTGGTTTGTTGGCTTTTTGGCTTGTTGGTTTGTTAATTTGTTGGTTTGTTGGTTTGTTCGTTTGTTGGTTTGTTGGTTTGTTGGTTTGTTGGCTTGTTGGTTTGTTGGCTTGTTGGCTTGTTGGTTGTTTGGTTTGTTGGTTTGTTGGTTTGTTCGTTTGTTGGCTTGTTGGTTTGTTGGCTTGTTGGCTTGTTGGTTTGTTGGCTTGTTGGATTGTGGGTTTGTTGGTTTGTTGGTTTGTTGGTTTGTTGGTTTGTTGGTTTGTTGGTTAGTTGGCTTGTTGGCTTGTTGGTTTGTTGGTTTGTTGGCTTGATGGTTTGTTGGTTTGTTCGTTTGTTGGTTTGTTCGTTTGTTGGTTTGTTGGTTTGTTGGTTTGTTGGTTTGTTGGTTTGTTGGTTTGTTGGTTTGTTGGTTTGTTGGTTTGTTGGTTTGTTGGTTCGTTGGTTTGTTGGTTTGTTGGCTTGTTGGGTTGTTGGTTTGTGTGTTTGTTGGTTTGTTGGCTTGTTGGTTTGTTCGTTTGTTGGCTTGTTGGTTTGTTGGTTTGTTGGTTTGTTGGTTTGTTGGTTTGTTGGTTTTTTCGTTTGTTGGTTAGTTAGTTTATTGGTTTGTTGGCTTGTTGGTTTGTTGGTTTGTTGGCTTGTTGGTTTGTTGGTTTGTTGGTTTGTTCGGTTGTTGGCTTGTTGGTTTGTTGGCTTGTTGCTTTGTTGGCTAGTTGGTTTGTTAGTTTGTTTGTTTTGTAGGTTTGTAGGTTTGTTGGTTTGTTGGTTTGTTGGCTTGTTGGTTTGTTGGCTTGTTGGCTTGTTGGTTTGTTGGTTTGTTCGTTTGTTGGTTTGTTGGTTTGTTGATTTGTTGGTTTGTTGGCTTGTTGGCTTGTTGGTTTGTTGGTTTGTTGGTTTGTTGGTTTGTTGGTTTGTTGGCTTGTTGGCTTGTTGGTTTGTTGGTTTGTTCGTTTGTTGGTTTGTTGGTTTGTTGGTTTGTTGGTTTTTTGGTTTGTTGGCTTGTTGGCTTGTTGGTTTTTTGGGGATGTTGGTTTGTTGGTTTGTTGGCTTGTTGGTTTGTTGGTTTGTTGGTTTGTTGGCTTGTTGGCTTGTTGGCTTGTTGGTTTGTTGTCTTGTTGGCTTGTTGGTTTGTTGGTTTGTTCGTTTGTTGGTTTTTTGGTTTGTTGGTTTGTTGGCTTATTGGCTTGTTGGTTTGTTGGTTTGTTGGCTTGTTGGTTTGTTGGTTTGTTGGTTTGTTGGTTTGTTGGTTTGTTGGTTTGTTGGTTTGTTGGTTTGTTGGTTTGTTGGTTTGTTGGTTTGTTGGTTTGTTGGTTTGTTGGTTTGTTGATTTGTTGGTTTGTTGGTTTGTTGGTTTGTTGGTTTGTTGGCTTGTTGGTTTGTTGGTTTGTTGGTTTGTTCGTTTGTTGGTTTGTTGGTTTGTTCGTTTGTTGGTTTGTTCATTTGTTGGCTTGTTGGTTTGTTGGCTTGTTGGTTTGTTGTTTTGTTGGTTTGTCCGTTTGTTGGTTTGTTTGTTTGTTTGTTTGTTCGTTTGTTGGCTTGTTGGTTTGTTGGTTTGTTTGTTTGTTGGTTTGTTGCTTTGTTGGTTTGTTGGTTTGCTCGTTTGTTGGTTTGTTGGTTTGTTGGCTTGTTGGTTTGTTGGTTTGTTGGTTTGTTCGTTTGTTGGTTTGTTCGTTTGTATGCTTGTTGGTTTGTTGGTTTGTTGACTTGTTGGTTTGTTGGTTTGTTGGTTTGTTGGTTTGTTGGCTTGTTGGCGTGTTGGCTTGTTGGTTTGTTGGCTTGTTGGTTTGTTGGTTTGTTGGTTTGTTCGTTTGTTGGTTTGTTGGTTTGTTGGTTTGTTCGCTTGTTGGTTTGTTGGCTTGTTGGCTTGTTGGTTTGTTGGTTTGTTCGTTTGTTCGTTTGTTGGTTTGTTGGTTTGTTGGTTTGTTGGTTTGTTGGTTTGTTGGTTTGTTCGTTTGTTGGTTTTTTGGTTTGTTGGTTTGTTGGTTTGGTGGCATGTTGGTTTGTTGGCTTGTTGGCTTGTTAGCTTATTGGTTTGTTGGCTTGTTGGTTTGTTGGCTTGTTGGCTTGTTGGTTTGTTGGCTTGTTGGTTTGTTCGTTTGTTGGTTTGTTGGTTTGTTGGTTTGTTTGTTTGTTGGTTTGTTGGTTTGTTGGTTTGTTGGTTTGTTGGTTTGTTGGTTTGTTGCTTTGTTGGTTTGTTGGTTTGTTGGTTTGTTGGCTTGTTGGTTTGGTGGTTTGTTGGTTTCTTGGTTTGTTGGTTTGTTCGTTTGTTGGTTTGTTGGTTTGTTCGTTTGTCTGTTTGTTGGTTTGTTCTTTTGTTGGTTTGTTGGCTTACTGGTTTGTTGGTTTGTTTGTTTGTTCGTTTGTTGGTTTGTTGGTTTGTTGGCTTGTTGGTTTGTTGGTTTGTTGACTTGTTGGTTTGTTGGTTTGTTAGTTTGTTGGTTTGTTGGTTTGTTCGTTTGTTGGCTTGTTGGTTTGTTGGCTTGTTGGCTTGTTGGTTTGTTGGCTTGTTGGCTTGTTGGTTTGTTGGTTTGTTGGTTTGTTGGTTTGTTGGTTTGTTGGTTTGTTGGTTTGTTGGTTAGTTAGCTTGTTGGCTTGTTGGTTTGTTGGTTTGTTGGCTTGTTGGTTTGTTGGGTTTTTGGTTTGTTCGTTTGTTGGTTTCTTGGTTTGTTGGTTTGTTGGTTTGTTGGCTTGTTGGTTTGTCGGCTTGTTGGCTTGTTGGTTTGTTGCCTTGTTGGTTTGTTGGTTTGTTGGTTTGTTGGTTTGTTGGTTTGTTGACTTGTTGGTTTGTTGGTTTGTTGGTTTTTTCGTTTGTTGGGTTGTTGGTTTGTTGGCTTGTTGGTTTGTTGGCTAGTTGGTTTGTTGGTTTGTTGGTTTGTTGGTTTATTGGTTTGTTGGTTTGTTGGTTTGTTGGTTGGTTGGTTTGTTGGTTTGTTGGTTTGTTGGTTTGTTGGTTTGTTGGTTTGTTGGTTTGTTGGTTTCTTCGTTTGTTGGTTTGTCGGTTTGTTGGTTTGTTGGCTTCTTGGTTCGTTGGTTTGTTGGTTTCTTGGTTTGTTGGTTTGTTGGTTTGTTCGTTTGTTGGTTTGTTGGTTTTTTGGCTTGTTTGTTTGTTCGTTTGGTGGCTTGTTGGTTTGTTGGCTTATTGGTTTGTTGGTTTGCTGGTTTGTTGGTTTGTTTGTTTGTTAGTTTGTTGGTTTGTTGGTTGGTTGGCTTGTAGGTTTGTTGATTTGTTGGCTTGTTGGTTTGTTGGTTTGTTGGTTTGTTCGTTTGTTGGCTTGTTGGCTTGTTGGTTTGTTGGTTTGTTGGTTTGTTGGTTTGTTGGTTTGTTGGTTTGTTGGCTTGTTGGCTTGTTGGTTTGTTGGTTTGTTGGCTTGTTGGTTTGTTGGTTTTTTGGTTTGTTGGTTTGTTGGTTTGTTTGTTTATTCGTTTGCTGGTTTGTTGGTTTGCTGGCTGCTTGGCTTGTTGGTTTATTGGCTTGTTGGTTGGTTGGTTTGTTGGTTTGTTGGTTTGTTCGTTTTTTGGCTTGTTGGTTTGTTGGCTTGTTAACTTGTTGGTTTGTTGGCTTGTTGGCTTGTTGGTTTGTTGGTTTGTTGGTTTGTTGGTTTGTTGGTTTGTTGGTTTGTTGGTTTGTTGGTTAGTTGGGTTGTTGGCTTGTTGGTTTGTTGGTTTGTTGGCTCTTTAGTTTGTTGGTTTTTTGGTTTGTTCTTTTGTTGGTTTGTTTGTTTGTTGGCTTGTTGGTTTGTTGGTTTGTTCGTTTTGTTGGTTTGTTGGTTTGTTGGTTTGTTTGTTTGTTCGTTTGTTGGTTTGTTTGTTTGTTGGCTTGTTGGTTTGTTGGTTTGTTGGCTTGTTGGTTTGTTGGTTTGTTGGTTTGTTAGTTTGTTCGTTTGTTGGCTTGTTGGTTTGTTGGCTTGTTGGCTTGTTGGTTTGTTGGCTTGTTGGCTTGTTGGTTTGTTGGTTTGTTGGTTTGTTGGTTTGTTGGTTTGTTGGTTTGTTGGTTTGTTGGTTAGTTGGCTTGTTGGTTTGTTGGTTTGTTGGCTTGTTGGTTTGTTGGTTTTTTGGTTTGTTCGTTTGTTGGTTTGTTGGTTTGTCGGTTTGTGGGTTTGTTGGTTTGTTGATTTGTTGGTTTGTTCGTTTTATTGGTTTGTCAGTTTGTTGGTTTGTTGGTTTGTTGGTTTGTTGGTTTGTTGGTTTGTTGGTTTGTTCGTTTGTTGGTTTGTTGGTTTGTTGGTTTGTTGGCTTGTTGGTTTGTTGGTTTGTTGGTTTATTGGTTTGTTGGTTTGTTGCCTTGTTGGTTTGTTGGTTTGTTGGTTTGTTGGTTTGTTCGTTTGTTGGCTTGTTGGTTTGTTGGCTTGTTGGTTTGTTGGCTAGTAGGTTTGTTGGTTTGTTGGTTTGTTGGTTTGTTGGTTTGTTGGTTTGTTGGTTTGTTGGTTTGTTGGTTTGTTCGTTTGTTGGTTTGTTGGTTTGTTGGTTTGTTGGTTTGTTGGTTTGTTGGTTTGTTCGTCTGTTGGTTTGTTGATTTGTTCGTTTGTTAGTTAGTTGGTTTTTTGGTTTGTTGGCTTGTTGGTTTGTTGGTTTGTTGGCTTGTTGGTTTGTTGGTTTGTTGGTTTGTTCGTTTGTTGGCTTGTTGGTTTGTTGCCTTGTTGGTTTGTTCGCTAGTTGGTTTGTTGGTTTTGTAGGTTTGTAGGTTTGTTGGTTTGTTGGTTTGTTTAACTTGTTGGTTTGTTGGTTTGTTGGTTTGTTGGTTTTTTGGTTTGTTGGCTTGTTGGCTTGTTGGCTTGTTGGTTTGTTGGTTTGTTCGTTTGTTGGTTTGTTGGTTTGTTGGTTTGTTGATTTGTTGGTTTGTTGGCTTGTTGGCTTGTTGGTTTGTTGGTTTGTTGGTTTGTTGGTTTGTTGACCTGTTGGCTTGTTGGCTTGTTGGTTTGTTGGTTTGTTCGTTTGTTGGTTTGTTGGTTTGTTGGTTTGTTGGTTTTTTGGTTTGTTGGCTTGTTGCTTTGTTGGTTTTTTGGTTTGTTTGTTTGTTCGTTTGTTGGTTTTTTGGTTTGTTGCTTTGTTGGTTTGTTGGCTTGTTGGTTTGTTGGTTTGTTGGTTTGTTGGTTTGTTGGCTTGTTGGTTTGTTGGTTTGTTGGTTTGTTGGCTTGTTGGCTTGTTGTTTTGTTGGCTTGTTCACTTGTTGGTTTGTTGGTTTGTTCGTTTGTTGGTTTGTTGGTTTGTTGGTTTGTTGGTTTATTGGCTTGTTGGTTTGTTGGTTTGTTGGCTTGTTGGTTTGTTGGTTTGTTGGTTTGTTGGTTTGTTGGTTTGTTGGTTTGTTGGTTTGTTGGTTTGTTGGTTTGTTGGTTTGTTGGTTTGTTGGTTTGTTGGTTTGTTGGTTTGTTGGTTTGTTGGTTTGTTGGTTTCTTGATTTTATGGTTTGTTGGTTTGTTGGTTTGTTGGCTTGTTGGTTTGTTGGTTTGTTGGTTTGTTGGTTTGTTGGTTTGTTGGTTTGTTGGTTTGTTGGTTTGTTGGTTTGTTGGTTTGTTCGTTTGTTGGTTTGTTGGCTTGTTGGTTTGTTGGTTTGTTGGTTTGTTGGTTTGTTGGCTTGTTGGTTTGTTGGTTTGTTGGTTTGTTGGCTTGTTGGCTTGTTGGTTTGTTGGCTTGTTCACTTGTTGGTTTGTTGGTTTGTTGGTTTGTTGGGTTGTTGGTTTGTTGGTTTGTTGGTTTGTTGGTTTGTTGGCTTGTTGGCTTGTTGGTTTGTTAGTTTGTTGGTTTGTTTGTTTGTTTGTTTGTTGGTTTGTTGGTTTGTTGGTTTGTTGGTTTGTTGGCTTGTTGGTTTGTTGGTTTGTTGGTTTGTTGGCTTGTTGGCTTGTTGTTTTGTTGGCTTGTTCACTTGTTGGTTTGTTGGTTTGTTCGTTTGTTGGTTTGTTGGTTTGTTGGTTTGTTGGTTTATTGGCTTGTTGGTTTGTTGGTTTGTTGGCTTGTTGGTTTGTTGGTTTGTTGGTTTGTTGGTTTGTTGGTTTGTTGGTTTGTTGGTTTGTTGGTTTGTTGGTTTGTTGGTTTGTTGGTTTGTTGGTTTGTTGGTTTGTTGGTTTGTTGGTTTGTTGGTTTCTTTATTTTATGGTTTGTTGGTTTGTTGGTTTGTTGGTTTGTTGGTTTGTTGGCTTGTTGGTTTGTTGGTTTGTTGGTTTGTTGGTTTGTTGGTTTGTTGGTTTGTTGGTTTGTTGGTTTGTTGGTTTGTTCGTTTGTTGGTTTGTTGGCTTGTTGGTTTGTTGGTTTGTTGGTTTGTTGGTTTGTTGGCTTGTTGGTTTGTTGGTTTGTTGGTTTATTGGCTTGTTGGCTTGTTGGTTTGTTGGCTTGTTCACTTGTTGGTTTGTTGGTTTGTTGGTTTGTTGGGTTGTTGGTTTGTTGGTTTGTTGGTTTGTTGGTTTGTTGGCTTGTTGGCTTGTTGGTTTGTTAGTTTGTTGGTTTGTTTGTTTGTTTGTTTGTTGGTTTGTTGGTTTGTTGGTTTGTTCGTTTGTTGGTTTGTTTGTTTGTTGGTTTGTTGGTTTGTTGGTTTGTTGGTTTGTTGGTTTGTTGGTTTGTTCGTTTTGTTGGTTTGTCAGTTTGTTGGTTTGTTGGTTTGTTGGTTTGTTGGTTTGTTCGTTTGTTGGTTTGTTGGTTTGTTGGTTTGTTGGCTTGTTGGTTTGTTGGTTTATTGGTTTGTTGGTTTGTTGCCTTGTTCGTTTGTTGGTTTATTGGTTTGTTGGTTTGTTGGTTTGTTCGTTTTGTTGGTTTGTCAGTTTGTTGGTTTGTTGGTTTGTTGGTTTGTTGGTTTGTTCGTTTGTTGGTTTTTTGGTTTGTTGGTTTGTTGGTTTGTTGGCTTGTTGGTTTGTTGGTTTGTTGGTTTGTTGGTTTGTTGGCTTGTTGGTTTGTTGGTTTGTTGGTTTGTTGGCTTGTTGGCTTGTTGTTTTGTTGGCTTGTTCACTTGTTGGTTTGTTGGTTTGTTCGTTTGTTGGTTTGTTGGTTTGTTGGTTTGTTGGTTTGTTGGTTTGTTGGTTTTTTGGTTTGTTGGCTTGTTGCTTTGTTGGTTTTTTGGTTTGTTTGTTTGTTCGTTTGTTGGTTTTTTGGTTTGTTGGTTTGTTGGTTTGTTGGCTTGTTGGTTTGTTGGTTTGTTGGTTTGTTGGTTTGTTGGCTTGTTGGTTTGTTGGTTTGTTGGTTTGTTGGCTTGTTGGCTTGTTGTTTTGTTGGCTTGTTCACTTGTTGGTTTGTTGGTTTGTTCGTTTGTTGGTTTGTTGGTTTGTTGGTTTGTTGGTTTATTGGCTTGTTGGTTTGTTGGTTTGTTGGCTTGTTGGTTTGTTGGTTTGTTGGTTTGTTGGTTTGTTGGTTTGTTGGTTTGTTGGTTTGTTGGTTTGTTGGTTTGTTGGTTTGTTGGTTTGTTGGTTTGTTGGTTTGTTGGTTTGTTGGTTTGTTGGTTTCTTGATTTTATGGTTTGTTGGTTTGTTGGCTTGTTGGTTTGTTGGTTGTTGGTTTGTTGGTTTGTTGGTTTGTTGGTTTGTTGGTTTGTTCGTTTGTTGGTTTGTTGGTTTGTTGGCTTGTTGGTTTGTTGGTTTGTTGGTTTGTTGGTTTGTTGGCTTGTTGGTTTGTTGGTTTGTTGGTTTGTTGGCTTGTTGGCTTGTTGGTTTGTTGGCTTGTTCACTTGTTGGTTTGTTGGTTTGTTGGTTTGTTGGGTTGTTGGTTTGTTGGTTTGTTGGTTTGTTGGTTTGTTGGTTTGTTGGCTTGTTGGCTTGTTGGCTTGTTGGTTTGTTAGTTTCTTGGTTTGTTTGATTGTTTGTTTGTTGGTTTGTAGGTTTGTTGGTTTGTTCGGTTGTTGGTTTGTTTGTTTGTTTGTTTGTTGGTTTGTTGGTTTGTTGGTTTGTTGGTTTGTTCGTTTTGTTGGTTTGTCAGTTTGTTGGTTTGTTGGTTTGTTGGTTTGTTGGTTTGTTCGTTTGTTGGTTTGTTGGTTTGTTGGTTTGTTGGCTTGTTGGTTTGTTGCTTTGTTGGGTTTTTGGTTTGTTTGTTTGTTCGTTTGTTGGTTTTTTGGTTTGTTGGTTTGTTGGTTTGTTGGCTTGTTGGTTTGTTGGTTTCTTGGTTTGTTGGTTTGTTGGCTTGTTGGTTTGTTGGTTTGTTGGTTTGTTGGCTTGTTGGCTTGTTGTTTTGTTGGCTTGTTCACTTGTTGGTTTGTTGGTTTGTTCGTTTGTTGGTTTGTTGGTTTGTTGGTTTGTTGGTTTATTGGCTTGTTGGTTTGTTGGTTTATTGGCTTGTTGGTTTGTTGGTTTGTTGGTTTGTTGGTTTGTTGGTTTGTTGGTTTGTTGGTTTGTTGGTTTGTTGGTTTGTTGGTTTGTTGGTTTGTTGGTTTGTTGGTTTGTTGGTTTGTTGGTTTGTTGGTTTCTTGATTTTATGGTTTGTTGGTTTGTTGGTTTGTTGGCTTGTTGGTTTGTTGGTTTGTTGGTTTGTTGGTTTGTTGGTTTGTTGGTTTGTTGGTTTGTTCGTTTGTTGGTTTGTTGGCTAGTTGGTTTGTTGGTTTGTTGGTTTGTTGGTTTGTTGGCTTGTTGGTTTGTTGGTTTGTTGGTTTGTTGGCTTGTTGGCTTGTTGGTTTGTTGGCTTGTTCACTTGTTGGTTTGTTGGTTTGTTGGTTTGTTGGGTTGTTGGTTTGTTGGTTTGTTGGTTTGTTGGTTTGTTGGTTTGTTGGTTTGTTGGCTTGTTGGCTTTTTGGTTTGTTAGTTTGTTGGTTTGTTTGTTTGTTTGTTTGTTGATTTGTTGGTTTGTTGGTTTGTTCGTTTGTTGGTTTGTTTGTTTGTTTGTTTGTTGGTTTGTTGGTTTGTTGGTTTGTTGGTTTGTTCGTTTTGTTGTTTTGTCAGTTTGTTGGTTTGTTGGTTTGTTGGTTTGTTGGTTTGTTCGTTTGTTGGTTTGTTGGTTTGTTGGTTTGTTGGCTTGTTGGTTTGTTGGTTTATTGGTTTGTTGGTTTGTTGCCTTGTTCGTTTGTTGGTTTGTTGGTTTGTTGGTTTGTTGGTTTGTTCGTTTTGTTGGTTTGTCAGTTTGTTGGTTTGTTGGTTTGTTGGTTTGTTGGTTTGTTCGTTTGTTGGTTTGTTGGTTTGTTCGTTTGTTGGTTTGTTGGTTTGTTGGTTTGTTGGTTTTTTGGTTTGTTGGCTTGTTGCTTTGTTGGTTTTTTGGTTTGTTTGTTTGTTCGTTTGTTGGTTTTTTGGTTTGTTGGTTTGTTGGTTTGTTGGCTTGTTGGTTTGTTGGTTTGTTGGTTTGTTGGTTTGTTGGCTTATTGGTTTGTTGATTTGTTGGTTTGTTGGCTTGTTGGCTTGTTGTTTTGTTGGCTTGTTCACTTGTTGGTTTGTTGGTTTGTTCGTTTGTTGGTTTGTTGGTTTGTTTGTTTGTTTGTTTGTTGGTTTGTTGGTTTGTTGGTTTGTTGGTTTGTTCGTTTTGTTGGTTTGTCAGTTTGTTGGTTTGTTGGTTTGTTGGTTTGTTGGTTTGTTCGTTTGTTGGTTTGTTGGTTTGTTGGTTTGTTGGCTTGTTGGTTTGTTGCTTTGTTGGTTTTTTGGTTTGTTTGTTTGTTCGTTTGTTGGTTTTTTGGTTTGTTGGTTTGTTGGTTTGTTGGCTTGTTGGTTTGTTGGTTTGTTGGTTTGTTGGTTTGTTGGCTTGTTGGTTTGTTGGTTTGTTGGTTTGTTGGCTTGTTGGCTTGTTGTTTTGTTGGCTTGTTCACTTGTTGGTTTGTTGGTTTGTTCGTTTGTTGGTTTGTTGGTTTGTTGGTTTGTTGGTTTATTGGCTTGTTGGTTTGTTGGTTTGTTGGCTTGTTGGTTTGTTGGTTTGTTTGTTTGTTTGTTTTTTGGTTTGTTGGTTTGTTGGTTTGTTCGCGTGTTGGTTTGTTTGTTTGTTTGTTTGTTGGTTTGTTGGTTTGTTGGTTTGTTGGCTTGTTGGCTTGTTGGTTTGTTGGTTTGTTGGTTTGTTGGTTTGTTGGTTTGTTGGTTTGTTGGCTTGTTGGTTTGTTGGTTTGTTGGTTTGTTGGTTTGTTGGTTTGTTGGTTTGTTGGTTTGTTGGTTTGTTGGTTTGTTGGTTTGTTGGTTTGTTGGTTTGTTGGTTTGTTGGTTTGTTGGTTTGTTGGTTTGTTGGTTTGTTGGTTTGTTGGTTTCTTGATTTTATGGTTTGTTGGTTTGTTGGTTTGTTGGTTTGTTGGCTTGTTGGTTTGTTGGTTTGTTGGTTTGTTGGTTTGTTGGTTTGTTGGTTTATTCGTTTGTTGGTTTGTTGGCTTGTTGGTTTGTTGGTTTGTTGGTTTGTTGGTTTGTTGGCTTGTTGGTTTGTTGGTTTGTTGGTTTGTTGGCTTGTTGGCTTGTTGGTTTGTTGGCTTGTTCACTTGTTGGTTTGTTGGTTTGTTGGTTTGTTGGGTTGTTGGTTTGTTGGTTTGTTGGTTTGTTGGTTTGTTGGTTTGTTGGCTTGTTGGCTTGTTGGTTTGTTAGTTTGTTGGTTTGTTTGTTTGTTTGTTTGTTGGTTTGTTGGTTTGTTGGTTTGTTCGTTTGTTGGTTTGTTTGTTTGTTTGTTTGTTGGTTTGTTGGTTTGTTGGTTTGTTGGTTTGTTCGTTTTGTTGGTTTGTCAGTTTGTTGGTTTGTTGGTTTGTTGGTTTGTTGGTTTGTTCGTTTGTTGGTTTGTTGGTTTGTTGGTTTGTTGGCTTGTTGGTTTGTTGGTTTATTGGTTTGTTGGTTTGTTGCCTTGTTCGTTTGTTGGTTTGTTGGTTTGTTGGTTTGTTGGTTTGTTCGTTTTGTTGGTTTGTCAGTTTGTTGGTTTGTTGGTTTGTTGGTTTGTTGGTTTGTTCGTTTGTTGGTTTGTTGGTTTGTTCGTTTGTTGGTTTGTTGGTTTGTTGGTTTGTTGGTTTTTTGGTTTGTTGGCTTGTTGCTTTGTTGGTTTTTTGGTTTGTTTGTTTGTTCGTTTGTTGGTTTTTTGGTTTGTTGGTTTGTTGGTTTGTTGGCTTGTTGGTTTGTTGGTTTGTTGGTTTGTTGGTTTGTTGGTTTGTTGGCTTGTTGGTTTGTTGGTTTGTTTGTTTGTTGGCTTGTTGGCTTGTTGTTTTGTTGGCTTGTTCACTTGTTGGTTTGTTGGATTGTTCGTTTGTTGGTTTGTTGGTTTGTTGGTTTGTTGGTTTATTGGCTTGTTGGTTTGTTGGTTTGTTGGCTTGTTGGTTTGTTGGTTTGTTGGTTTGTTGGTTTGTTGGTTTGTTGGTTTGTTGGTTTGTTGGTTTGTTGGTTTGTTGGTTTGTTGGTTTGTTGGTTTGTTGGTTTGTTGGTTTGTTGGTTTGTTGGTTTGTTGGTTTGTTGGTTTCTTGATTTTATGGTTTGTTGGTTTGTTGGTTTGTTGGTTTGTTGGCTTGTTGGTTTGTTGGTTTGTTGGTTTGTTGGTTTGTTGGTTTGTTGGTTTGTTGGTTTGTTGGTTTGTTGGTTTGTTGGCTTGTTGGTTTGTTGGTTTGTTGGTTTGTTGGTTTGTTGGCTTGTTGGTTTGTTGGTTTGTTGGTTTGTTGGCTTGTTGGCTTGTTGGTTGGTTGGCTTGTTCACTTGTTGGTTTGTTGGTTTGTTGGTTTGTTGGGTTGTTGGTTTGTTGGTTTGTTGGTTTGTTGGTTTGTTGGTTTGTTGGCTTGTTGGCTTGTTGGTTTGTTAGTTTCTTGGTTTGTTTGTTTGTTTGTTTGTTGGTTTGTTGGTTTGTTGGTTTGTTCGTTTGTTGGTTTGTTTGTTTGTTTGTTTGTTGGTTTGTTGGTTTGTTGGTTTGTTGGTTTGTTCGTTTTGTTGGTTTGTCAGTTTGTTGGTTTGTTGGTTTGTTGGTTTGTTCGTTTGTTGGTTTGTTGGTTTGTTGGTTTGTTGGTTTGTTGGTTTGTTGCTTTGTTGGTTTTTTGGTTTGTTTGTTTGTTCGTTTGTTGGTTTTTTGGTTTGTTGGTTTGTTGGTTTGTTGGCTTGTTGGTTTGTTGGTTTGTTGGTTTGTTGGTTTGTTGGCTTGTTGGTTTGTTGGTTTGTTGGTTTGTTGGCTTGTTGGCTTGTTGTTTTGTTGGCTTGTTCACTTGTTGGTTTGTTGGTTTGTTGGTTTGTTGGTTTGTTGGTTTATTGGCTTGTTGGTTTGTTGGTTTGTTGGCTTGTTGGTTTGTTGGTTTGTTGGTTTCTTGGTTTGTTGGTTTGTTGGTTTGTTGGTTTGTTGGTTTGTTGGTTTGTTGGTTTGTTGGTTTGTTGGTTTGTTGGTTTGTTGGTTTGTTGGTTTGTTGGTTTGTTGGTTTGTTGGTTTGTTGGTCTGTTGGTTTCTTGATTTTATGGTTTGTTGGTTTGTTGGTTTGTTGGCTTGTTGGTTTGTTGGTTTGTTGGTTTGTTGGTTTGTTGGTTTGTTGGTTTGTTGGTTTGTTCGTTTGTTGGTTTGTTGGCTAGTTGGTTTGTTGGTTTGTTGGTTTGTTGGTTTGTTGGTTTGTTGGCTTGTTGGTTTGTTGGTTTGTTGGTTTGTTGGCTTGTTGGCTTGTTGGTTTGTTGGCTTGTTCACTTGTTGGTTTGTTGGTTTGTTGGTTTGTTGGGTTGTTGGTTTGTTGGTTTGTTGGTTTGTTGGTTTGTTGGTTTGTTGGCTTGTTGGCTTGTTGGTTTGTTAGTTTGTTGGTTTGTTGGTTTGTTTGTTTGTTTGTTTGTTGGTTTGTTGGTTTGTTGGTTTGTTCGTTTGTTGGTTTGTTTGTTTGTTTGTTTGTTGGTTTGTTGGTTTGTTGGTTTGTTGGTTTGTTCGTTTTGTTGGTTTGTCAGTTTGTTGGTTTGTTGGTTTGTTGGTTTGTTGGTTTGTTCGTTTGTTGGTTTGTTGGTTTGTTGGTTTGTTGGCTTGTTGGTTTGTTGGTTTATTGGTTTGTTGGTTTGTTGCCTTGTTCGTTTGTTGGTTTGTTGGTTTGTTGGTTTGTTGGTTTGTTCGTTTTGTTGGTTTGTCAGTTTGTTCGTTTGTTGGTTTGTTGGTTTGTTGGTTTGTTCGTTTGTTGGTTTGTTGGTTTAATCGTTTGTTGGTTTGTTGGTTTGTTGGTTTGTTGGTTTTTTGGTTTGTTGGCTTGTTGCTTTGTTGGTTTTTTGGTTTGTTTGTTTGTTCGTTTGTTGGTTTTTTGGTTTGTTGGTTTGCTGGTTTGTTGGCTTGTTGGTTTGTTGGTTTGTTGGTTTGTTTGTTTGTTGGCTTGTTGGTTTGTTGGTTTGTTGGTTTGTTGGCTTGTTGGCTTGTTGTTTTGTTGGCTTGTTCACTTGTTGGTTTGTTGGTTTGTTCGTTTGTTGGTTTGTTGGTTTGTTGGTTTGTTGGTTTATTGGCTTGTTGGTTTGTTGGTTTGTTGGCTTGTTGGTTTGTTGGTTTGTTGGTTTGTTGGTTTGTTGGTTTGTTGGTTTGTTGGTTTGTTGGTTTGTTGGTTTGTTGGTTTGTTGGTTTGTTGGTTTCTTGGTTTCTTGATTTTATGGTTTGTTGGTTTGTTGGTTTGTTGGTTTGTTGGCTTGTTGGTTTGTTGGTTTGTTGGTTTGTTGGTTTGTTGGTTTGTTGGTTTGTTGGTTTGTTCGTTTGTTGGTTTGTTGGCTTGTTGGTTTGTTGGTTTGTTGGTTTGTTGGTTTGTTGGCTTGTTGGTTTGTTGGTTTGTTGGTTTGTTGGCTTGTCGGCTTGTTGGTTTGTTGGCTTGTTCACTTGTTGGTTTGTTGGTTTGTTGGTTTGTTGGGTTGTTGGTTTGTTGGTTTGTTGGTTTGTTGGTTTGTTGGTTTGTTGGCTTGTTGGCTTGTTGGTTTGTTAGTTTGTTGGTTTGTTTGTTTGTTTGTTTGTTGGTTTGTTGGTTTGTTGGTTTGTTCGTTTGTTGGTTTGTTTGTTTGTTTGTTTGTTGGTTTGTTGGTTTGTTGGTTTGTTGGTTTGTTCGTTTTGTTGGTTTGTCAGTTTGTTGGTTTGTTGGTTTGTTGGTTTGTTGGTTTGTTCGTTTGTTGGTTTGTTGGTTTTTTGGTTTGTTGGCTTGTTGGTTTGTTGGTTTATTGGTTTGTTGGTTTGTTGCCTTGTTCGTTTGTTGGTTTGTTGGTTTGCTGGTTTGTTCGTTTGTTGGCTTGTTGGTTTGTTGGCTTGTTGGTTTGTTGGCTAGTAGGTTTGTTGGTTTGTTGGTTTGTTGGTTTGTTGGTTTGTTGGTTTGTTGGTTTGTTGGTTTATTGGTTTGTTGGTTTGTTGGTTTGTTGGTTTGTTGGTTTGTTGGTTTGTTGGTTTGTTGGTTTGTTGGCTTGTTGGTTTGTTAGTTTGTTGGTTTGTTGATTTGTTCGTTTGTTGGTTAGTTGGTTTATTGGTTTGTTGGCTTGTTGGTTTGTTGGTTTGTTGGCTTGTTGGTTTGTTGGTTTGTTGGTTTGTTCGTTTATTGGCTTGTTGGTTTGTTGCCTTGTTGGTTTGTTCGCTACTTGGTTTGTTGGTTTGTTGGTTTTGTAGGTTTGTGGGTTTGTTGGTTTGTTGGTTTGTTTAACTTGTTGGTTTGTTGGCTTGTTGGCTTGTTGGTTTGTTGGTTTGTTCGTTTGTTGGTTGGTTGGTTTGTTGGCTTGTTGGCTTGTTGGTTTGTTGGTTTGTTGGTTTGTTGGTTTGTTGGCTTGTTGGCTTTTTGTTTTGTTGGTTTGTTCGTTTGTTGGTTTTTTGGTTTGTTGGCTTGTTCGCTTGTTGGCTTGTTGGTTTGTTGGTTTGTTCGTTTGTTGGTTTGTTGGTTTGTTGATTTGTTGGTTTGTTGGCTTGTTGGCTTGTTGGTTTGTTGGTTTGTTGGTTTGTTGGTTTGTTGACTTGTTGGCTTGTTGGCTTGTTGGTTTGTTGGTTTGTTCGTTTGTTGGTTTGTTGGTTTGTTGGTTTGTTGGTTTGTTGGTTTTTTGGTTTGTTGGCTTATTGCTTTGTTGGTTTTTTGGTTTGTTTGTTTGTTCGTTTGTTGGTTTTTTGGTTTGTTGGTTTGTTGGTTTGTTGGCTTGTGGTTTGTTGGTTTGTTGGTTTGTTGGTTTGTTGGGTTGTTGGTTTGTTGGTTTGTTGGTTTGTTGGCTTGTTGGCTTGTTGGCTTGTTGGCTTGTTCACTTGTTGGTTTGTTGGTTTGTTCGTTTGTTGGTTTGTGGGTTTGTTGGTTTGTTGGTTTATTTGCTTGTTGGTTTGTTGGTTTGTTGGTTTGTTGGTTTGTTGGTTTGTTGGTTTGTTGGTTTGTTGGTTTGTTGGTTTGTTGGTTTGTTGGTTTGTTGGTTTGTTGGTTTGCTGGTTTGTTGGTTTGTTGGTTTCTTGATTTGTTGGTTTGTTGGTTTGTTGGTTTGTTGGTTTGTTGGCTTGTTGGTTTGTTGATTTGTTGGTTTGTTGGTTTGTTGGTTTGTTGGTTTGTTGGTTTGTTGGTTTGTTCGTTTGTTGGTTTTTTGGCTTGTTGGTTTGTTGGTTTGTTGGTTTGTCGGTTTGTTGGCTTGTTGGTTTGTTGGTTTGTTGGGTTGTTGGCTTGTTGGTTTGTTGGCTTGTTCACTTGTTGGTTTGTTGGTTTGTTGGTTTGTTGGTTTGTTGGTTTGTTGGTTTGTTGGTTTGTTGGTTTGTTGGTTTGTTGGTTTGTTGGTTTGTTGGCTTGTTGGTTTGTTAGTTTGTTGGTTTGTTTGTTTGTTTGTTTTTTGGTTTGTTGGTTTGTTGGTTTGTTCGTTTGTTGGTTTGTTTGTTTGTTTGTTTGTTGGTTTGTTGGTTTGTTGGTTTGTTGGCTTGTTGGTTTGTTAGTTTGTTGGTTTGTTGGCTTGTTGTTTTGTTGCTTTGTTGGTTTGTTTGTTTGTTGGCTTGTTGGTTTGGTGGTTTGTCGGTTTCTTGGTTTGTTGGTTTGTTGGATTTTTGGCTTGTTGGTTTGTTGGTTTGTTGGCTTGTTGGTTTATTGGTTTGTTGGTTTGTTGGTTTGTTCGTTTGTTGGCTTGTTGGATTGTTGGTTTGTTGGTTTGTTGGTTTGTTGGTTTGTTGGTTTGTTGGTTTGTTGGTTTGTTGGTTTGTTGACTTGTTGGTTTGTTGGCTTGTTGGCTTGTTGGGTTGTTGCCTTGTTGGTTTGTTGTTTTGTTGGTTTGTTGACTTGTTGGTTTGTTGGTTTGTTGGTTTGTTCGTTTGTTGGCTTGTTGGTTTGTTGGCTTGTTGGTTTGTTGGCTAGTTGGTTTGTTGGTTTGTTGGTTTGTTGGTTTATTGGTTTGTTGGTTTGTTGGTTTGTTGGTTGGTTGGTTTGTTGGTTTGTTGGTTTGTTGGTTTGTTGGTTTGTTAATTTGTTAGTTTGTTGGTTTTTTGGTTTGTTGGCTTCTTGGTTCGTTGGTTTGTTGGTTTCTTGGTTTGTTGGCTTATTGGTTTGTTCGTTTGTTGGTTTGTTGGTTTGTTGGCTTGTTTGTTTGTTAGTTTGATCGTTTGGTGGCTTGTTGGTTTGTTGGCTTATTGGTTTGTTCGTTTGTTGGTTTGCTGGTTTGTTGGCTTGTTTATTTGTTCGTTTGTAAGTTTGTTGGTTGGTTGGTTTGTTGGTTTGTTGGCTTGTTGGTTTGTTGGTTTGTTGGTTTGTTCGTTTGTTGGCTTATTGGTTTGTTGGCTTGTTGGTTTGTTGGCTTGTTGGCTTGTTGGTTTGTTGGTTTGTTGGTTTGTTGGTTTGTTGGTTTGTTGGCTTGTTGGCTTGTTGGTTTGTTGGTTTGTTGGCTTGTTGGTTTGTTGGTTTTTTGGTTTGTTATTTTGTTGGTTTGTTTGTTTGTTGGTTTGTTTGTTTGTTCGTTTGTTGGTTTGTTGGTTTGTTGGCTTGTTGGTTTGTTGGTTTGTTGGCTTGTTGGTTTGTTGGTTTGTTGGTTTGTTGGTTTGTTGGTTAGTTGGCTTGTTGGCTTGTTGTTTTGTTGGTTTGTTGGCTTGTTGGTTTGTTGGTTTTTTGGTTTGTTCGTTTGTTGGTTTGTTGGTTTGTCGGTTTGTGAATTTGTTGGTTTGTTGATTTATTGGTTTGTTGGCTTGTTGGTTTGTTGATTTGTTGGTTTGTTCGTTTTGTTGGTTTGTTGGTTTGTTGGTTTGTTGGTTTGTTGGTTTGTTGGTTTGTTGGTTTGTTGGTTTGTTGGTTTGTTGGTTTGTTCGTTTGTTGGCTTGTTGGTTTGTTGGCTTATTGGTTTGTCGGCTAGTAGGTTTGTTGGTTTGTTGGTTTGTTGGTTTGTTGGTTTGTTGGTTTGTTGGTTTTGTTGGCTTGTTGGTTTGTTGGTTTGTTGGCTTGTTGGTTTGTTGGTTTGTTGGTTTGTTGGTTTGTTCGTTTGTTGGCTTGTTGGTTTGTTGGTTTGTTGGTTTGTTGGTTTGTTGGTTTGTTGGTTTGTTGGTTTGTTGGTTTGTTGGCTTGTTGGTTTGTTGGCTTGTTGGCTTGTTGGTTTGTTGCCTTGTTGGTTTGTTGGCTTGTTGGTTTGTTGGTTTGTTGGTTTGTTGGTTTGTTGGTTTGTTGGTTTGTTGGTTTGTTGGTTAGTTGGCTTGTTGGTTTGTTGGTTTGTTGGCTTGTTGGTTTGTTGGTTTTTTGGTTTGTTCGTTTGTTGGTTTGTTGGTTTGTCGGTTTGTGGGTTTGTTGGTTGTTGATTTGTTGGTTTGTTCGTTTTGTTGGTTTGTCAGTTTGTTGGTTTGTTGGTTTGTTGGTTTGTTGGTTTGTTGGTTTGTTCGTTTGTTGGTTTGTTGGTTTGTTGGTTTGTTGGCTTGTTGGTTTGTTGGTTTATTGGTTTGTTGGTTTGTTGCCTTATTGGTTTGTTGGTTTGTTGGTTTGTTCGTTTGTTGGCTTGTTGGTTTGTTGGCTTGTTGGTTTGTTGGCTAGTAGGTTTGTTGGTTTGTTGGTTTGTTGGTTTGTTGGTTTGTTGGATTGTTGGTTTGTTGGTTTGTTGGTTTGTGCATTTGTTGGTTTGTTGGTTTGTTGGTTTGTTGGTTTATTGGTTTGTTCGTTTGTTGGTTTGTTGGTTTCTTGATTTGTTGGTTTGTTGGTTTGTTGGTTTGTTGGTTTGTTGGCTTATTGGTTTGTTGATTTGTTGGTTTGTTGGTTTGTTGGTTTGTTGGTTTGTTGGTTTGTTCGTTTGTTGGTTTGTTGGCTTGTTGGTTTGTTGGTTTGTTGGTTTGCCGGTTTGTTGGCTTGTTGGTTTGTTGGTTTGTTGGTTTGTTGGGTTGTTGGCTTGTTGCTTTGTTGGCTTGTTCACTTGTTGGTTTGTTGGTTTGTTGGTTTGTTGGTTTGTTGGTTTGTTGGTTTGTTGGTTTGTTGGTTTGTTGGTTTGTTGGTTTGTTGGTTTGTTGGCTTGTTGGTTTGTTAGTTTGTTGGTTTGTTTGTTTGTTTGTTTTTTGGTTTGTTGGTTTGTTGGTTTGTTCGTTTGTTGGTTTGTTTGTTTGTTTGTTTGTTGGTTTGTTGGTTTGTTGGTTTGTTGGCTTGTTGGTTGGTTAGTTTGTTGGTTTGTTGGCTTGTTGTTTTGTTGCTTTGTTGGTTTGTTGGTTTGTTGGCTTGTTGGTTTGGTGGTTTGTCGGTTTCTTGGTTTGTTGGTTTGTTGGATTGTTGGCTTGTTGGTTTGTTGGTTTGTTGGCTTGTTGGTTTATTGGTTTGTTGGTTTGTTGGTTTGTTCGTTTGTTGGCTTGTTGGATTGTTGGTTTGTTGGTTTGTTGGTTTGTTGGTTTGTTGGTTTGTTGGTTTGTTGGTTTGTTGGTTTGTTGGTTTGTTGACTTGTTGGTTTGTTGGCTTGTTGGCTTGTTGGGTTGTTGCCTTGTTGGTTTGTTGTTTTGTTGGTTTGTTGGTTTGTTGACTTGTTGGTTTGTTGGTTTGTTGGTTTGTTCGTTTGTTGGCTTGTTGGTTTGTTGGCTTGTTGGTTTGTTGGCTAGTTGGTTTGTTGGTTTGTTGGTTTGTTGGTTTATTGGTTTGTTGGTTTGTTGGTTTGTTGGTTGGTTGGTTTGTTGGTTTGTTGGTTTGTTGGTTTGTTGGTTTGTTAATTTGTTGGTTTGTTGGTTTTTTGGTTTGTTGGCTTCTTGGTTCGTTGGTTTGTTGGTTTCTTGGTTTGTTGGCTTGTTGGTTTGTTCGTTTGTTGGTTTGTTGGTTTGTTGGCTTGTTTGTTTGTTAGTTTGATCGTTTGGTGGCTTGTTGGTTTGTTGGCTTATTGGTTTGTTGGTTTGCTGGTTTGCTGGTTTGTTGGCTTGTTTATTTGTTCGTTTGTAAGTTTGTTGGTTGGTTGGTTTGTTGGTTTGTTGGCTTGTTGGTTTGTTGGTTTGTTGGTTTGTTCGTTTGTTGGCTTATTGGTTTGTTGGCTTGTTGGTTTGTTGGCTTGTTGGCTTGTTGGTTTGTTGGTTTGTGGGTTTGTTGGTTTGTTGGTTTGTTGGCTTGTTGGCTTGTTGGTTTGTTGGTTTGTTGGCTTGTTGGTTTGTTGGTTTTTTGGTTTGTTATTTTGTTGGTTTGTTTGTTTGTTGGTTTGTTTATTTGTTCGTTTGTTGGTTTGTTGGTTTGTTGGCTTGTTGGTTTGTTGGTTTGTTGGCTTGTTGGTTTGTTGGTTTGTTGGTTTGTTGGTTTGTTGGTTAGTTGGCTTGTTGGCTTGTTGTTTTGTTGGTTTGTTGGCTTGTTGGTTTGTTGGTTTTTTGGTTTGTTCGTTTGTTGGTTTGTTGGTTTGTCGGTTTGTGAATTTGTTGGTTTGTTGATTTATTGGTTTGTTGGCTTGTTGGTTTGTTGATTTGTTGGTTTGTTCGTTTTGTTGGTTTGTTGGTTTGTTGGTTTGTTGGTTTGTTGGTTTGTTGGTTTGTTGGTTTGTTGGTTTGTTGGTTTGTTCGTTTGTTGGCTTGTTGGTTTGTTGGCTTATTGGTTTGTTGGTTTGTTGGTTTGTTGGTTTGTTGGTTTGTTGGTTTGTTGGTTTGTTGGTTTGTGCGTTTGTTGGTTTGTTGGTTTGTTGGTTTGTTGGTTTGTTGGTTTGTTCGTTTGTTCGTTTGTTGGTTTGTTGATTTGTTCGTTTGTTGGTTAGTTGGTTTATTGGTTTGTTGGCTTGTTGGTTTGTTGGTTTGTTGGCTTGTTGGTTTGTTGGTTTGTTGGTTTGTTCGTTTGTTGGCTTGTTGGTTTGTTGCCTTGTTGGTTTGTTCGCTAGTTGGTTTGTTGGTTTATCGGTTTTGTAGGTTTGTAGGTTTGTTGGTTTGTTGGTTTGTTTAACTTGTTGGTTTGTTGGCTTGTTGGCTTGTTGGTTTGTTGGTTTGTTCGTTTGTTGGTTTGTTGGTTTGTTGGCTTGTTGGCTTGTTGGTTTGTTGGTTTGTTGGTTTGTTGGTTTGTTGGTTTGTTGGTTTGTTGGCTTGTTGGCTTGTTGGTTTGCTGGTTTGTTCGTTTGTTGGTTTGTTGGTTTGTTGGTTTGTTGGTTTTTTGGTTTGTTGGCTTGTTGGCTTGTTGGCTTGTTGGTTTGTTGGTTTGTTCGTTTGTTGGTTTGTTGGTTTGTTGATTTGTTGGTTTGTTGGCTTGTTGGCTTGTTGGTTTGTTGGTTTGTTGGTTTGTTGGTTTGTTGACTTGTTGGCTTGTTGGTTTGTTGGTTTGTTCGTTTGTTGGTTTGTTGGTTTGTTGGTTTGTTGGTTTTTTGGTTTGTTGGCTTGTTGTTTTGTTGGTTTTTTGGTTTGTTTGTTTGTTCGTTTGTTGGTTTTTTGGTTTGTTGGTTTGTTGGTTTGTTGGCTTGTTGGTTTGTTGGTTTGTTGGTTTGTTGGTTTGTTGGCTTGTTGGTTTGTTGGTTTGTTGGTTTGTTGGCTTGTTGGCTTGTTGGTTTGTTGGCTTGTTCACTTGTTGGTTTGTTGGTTTGTTCGTTTGTTGGTTTGTTGGTTTGTTGATTTGTTCGTTTGTTGGTTTGTTGGTTTGTTGATTTGTTGGTTTGTTGGCTTGTTGGCTTGTTGGTTTGTTGGTTTGTTGGTTTGTTGGTTTGTTGACTTGTTGGCTTGTTGGTTTGTTGGTTTGTTCGTTTGTTGGTTTGTTGGTTTGTTGGTTTGTTGGTTTTTTGGTTTGTTGGCTTGTTGTTTTGTTGGTTTTTTGGTTTGTTTGTTTGTTCGTTTGTTGGTTTGTTGGTTTGTTGACTTGTTGGCTTGTTGGTTTGTTGGTTTGTTCGTTTGTTGGTTTGTTGGTTTGTTGGTTTGTTGGTTTTTTGGTTTGTTGGCTTGTTGTTTTGTTGGTTTTTTGGTTTGTTTGTTTGTTCGTTTGTTGGTTTTTTGGTTTGTTGGTTTGTTGGTTTGTTGGCTTGTTGGTTTGTTGGTTTGTTGGTTTGTTGGTTTGTTGGCTTGTTGGTTTGTTGGTTTGTTGGTTTGTTGGCTTGTTGGCTTGTTGGTTTGTTGGCTTGTTCACTTGTTGGTTTGTTGGTTTGTTCGTTTGTTGGTTTGTTGGTTTGTTGGTTTGTTGGTTTATTGGCTTGTTGGTTTGTTGGTTTATTGGCTTGTTGGTTTGTTGGTTTGTTGGTTGGTTGGTTTGTTGGTTTGTTGGTTTGTTGGTTTGTTGGTTTGTTGGTTTGTTGGTTTGTTGGTTTGTTGGTTTGTTGGTTTGTTGGTTTGTTGGTTTGTTGGTTTCTTGATTTGTTGGTTTGTTGGTTTGTTGGTTTGTTGGTTTGTTGGTTTGTTGGTTAGTTGGCTTGTTGGTTTGTTGGTTTGTTGGCTTGTTGGTTTGTTGGTTTTTTGGTTTGTTCGTTTGTTGGTTTGTTGGTTTGTCGGTTTGTGGGTTTGTTGGTTGTTGATTTGTTGGTTTGTTCGTTTTGTTGGTTTGTCAGTTTGTTGGTTTGTTGGTTTGTTGGTTTGTTGGTTTGTTGGTTTGTTCGTTTGTTGGTTTGTTGGTTTGTTGGTTTGTTGGCTTGTTGGTTTGTTGGTTTATTGGTTTGTTGGTTTGTTGCCTTATTGGTTTGTTGGTTTGTTGATTTGTTCGTTTGTTGGCTTGTTGGTTTGTTGGCTTGTTGGTTTGTTGGCTAGTAGGTTTGTTGGTTTGTTGGTTTGTTGGTTTGTTGGTTTGTTGGTTTGTTGGTTTGTTGGTTTGTTGGTTTGTTGGTTTGTTGGTTTGTTGGTTTGTGCGTTTGTTGGTTTGTTGGTTTGTTGGTTTGTTGGTTTGTTGGTTTGTTGGTTTGTTCGTTTGTTGGTTTGTTGGTTTGTTGATTTGTTCGTTTGTTGGTTAGATGGTTTATTGGTTTGTTGGCTTGTTGGTTTGTTGGTTTGTTGGCTTGTTGGTTTGTTGGTTTGTTGGTTTGTTCGTTTGTTGGCTTGTTGGTTTGTTGCCTTGTTGGTTTGTTCGCTAGTTGGTTTGTTGGTTTGTTGATTTTGTAGGTTTGTAGGTTTGTTGGTTTGTTGGTTTGTTTAACTTGTTGGTTTGTTGGCTTGTTGGCTTGTTGGTTTGTTGGTTTGTTCGTTTGTTGGTTTGTTGGTTTGTTGGCTTGTTGGCTTGTTGGTTTGTTGGTTTGTTGGATTGTTGGTTTGTTGGTTTGTTGGTTTGTTGGCTTGTTGGCTTGTTGGTTTGTTGGTTTGTTCGTTTGTTGGTTTGTTGGTTTGTTGGTTTGTTGGTTTTTTGGTTTGTTGGCTTGTTGGCTTGTTGGCTTGTTGGTTTGTTGGTTTGTTCGTTTGTTGGTTTGTTGGTTTGTTGATTTGTTGGTTTGTTGGCTTGTTGGCTTGTTGGTTTGTTGGTTTGTTGGTTTGTTGGTTTGTTGACTTGTTGGCTTGTTGGTTTGTTGGTTTGTTCGTTTGTTGGTTTGTTGGTTTGTTGGTTTGTTGGTTTTTTGGTTTGTTGGCTTGTTGTTTTGTTGGTTTTTTGGTTTGTTTGTTTGTTCGTTTGTTGGTTTTTTGGTTTGTTGGTTTGTTGGTTTGTTGGCTTGTTGCTTTGTTGGTTTGTTGGTTTGTTGGTTTGTTGGCTTGTTGGTTTGTTGGTTTGTTGGTTTGTTGGCTTGTTGGCTTGTTGGTTTGTTGGCTTGTTCACTTGTTGGTTTGTTGGTTTGTTCGTTTGTTGGTTTGTTGGTTTGTTGGTTTGTTGGTTTATTGGCTTGTTGGTTTGTTGGTTTATTGGCTTGTTGGTTTGTTGGTTTGTTGGTTGGTTGGTTTGTTGGTTTGTTGGTTTGTTGGTTTGTTGGTTTGTTGGTTTGTTGGTTTGTTGGTTTGTTGCTTTGTTGGTTTGTTGGTTTCTTGATTTGTTGGTTTGTTGGTTTGTTGGTTTGTTGGTTTGTTGGTTTGTTGGTTAGTTGGCTTGTTGGTTTGTTGGTTTGTTGGCTTGTTGGTTTGTTGGTTTTTTGGTTTGTTCGTTTGTTGGTTTGTTGGTTTGTCGGTTTGTGGGTTTGTTGGTTGTCGATTTGTTGGTTTGTTCGTTTTGTTGGTTTGTCAGTTTGTTGGTTTGTTGGTTTGTTGGTTTGTTGGTTTGTTGGTTTGTTCGTTTGTTGGTTTGTTGGTTTGTTGGTTTGTTGGCTTGTTGGTTTGTTGGTTTATTGGTTTGTTGGTTTGTTGCCTTATTGGTTTGTTTGTTTGTTGGTTTGTTCGTTTGTTGGCTTGTTGGTTTGTTGGCTTGTTGGTTTGTTGGCTAGTAGGTTTGTTGGTTTGTTGGTTTGTTGGTTTGTTGGTTTGTTGGTTTGTTGGTTTGTTGGTTTGTTGGTTTGTTGGTTTGTTGGTTTGTTGGTTTGTGCGTTTGTTGGTTTGTTGGTTTGTTGGTTTGTTGGTTTGTTGGTTTGTTCGTTTGTTGGTTTGTTGGTTTGTTGATTTGTTCGTTTGTTGGTTAGTTGGTTTATTGGTTTGTTGGCTTGTTGGTTTGTTGGTTTGTTGGCTTGTTGGTTTGTTGGTTTGTTGGTTTGTTCGTTTGTTGGCTTGTTGGTTTGTTGCCTTGTTGGTTTGTTCGCTAGTTGGTTTGTTGGTTTGTTGGTTTTGTAGGTTTGTAGGTTGTTGGTTTGTTGGTTTGTTTAACTTGTTTGTTTGTTGGCTTGTTGGCTTGTTGGTTTGTTGGTTTGTTCGTTTGTTGGTTTGTTGGTTTGTTGGCTTGTTGGCTTGTTGGTTTGTTGGTTTGTTGGTTTGTTGGTTTGTTGGTTTGTTGGTTTGTTGGCTTGTTGGCTTGTTGGTTTGTTGGTTTGTTCGTTTGTTGGTTTGTTGGTTTGTTGGTTTGTTGGTTTTTTGGTTTGTTGGCTTGTTGGCTTGTTGGCTTGTTGGTTTGTTGGTTTGTTCGTTTGTTGGTTTGTTGGTTTGTTGATTTGTTGGTTTGTTGGCTTGTTGGCTTGTTGGTTTGTTGGTTTGTTGGTTTGTTGGTTTGTTGGTTTGTTGACTTGTTGGCTTGTTGGTTTGTTGGTTTGTTCGTTTGTTGGTTTGTTGGTTTGTTGGTTTGTTGGTTTTTTGGTTTGTTGGCTTGTTGTTTTGTTGGTTTTTTGGTTTGTTTGTTTGTTCGTTTGTTGGTTTTTTGGTTTGTTGGTTTGTTGGTTTGTTGGCTTGTTGGTTTGTTGGTTTGTTGGTTTGTTGGTTTGTTGGCTTGTTGGTTTGTTGGTTTGTTGGTTTGTTGGCTTGTTGGCTTGTTGGTTTGTTGGCTTGTTCACTTGTTGGTTTGTTGGTTTGTTCGTTTGTTGGTTTGTTGGTTTGTTGGTTTGTTGGTTTATTGGCTTGTTGGTTTGTTGGTTTATTGGCTTGTTGGTTTGTTGGTTTGTTGGTTGGTTGGTTTGTTGGTTTGTTGGTTTGTTGGTTTGTTGGTTTGTTGGTTTGTTGGTTTGTTGGTTTGTTGGTTTGTTGGTTTGTTGGTTTGTTGGTTTGTTGGTTTGTTGGTTTGTTGGTTTATTGGCTTGTTGGTTTGTTGGTTTGTTGGTTGGTTGGTTTGTTGGTTTGTTGGTTTGTTGGTTTGTTGGTTTGTTGGTTTGTTGGTTTGTTGGTTTGTTGGTTTGTTGGTTTGTTGGTTTGTTGGTTTGTTGGTTTCTTGATTTGTTGGTTTGTTGGTTTGTTGGTTTGTTGGTTTGTTGGTTTGTTGGTTAGTTGGCTTGTTGGTTTGTTGGTTTGTTGGCTTGTTGGTTTGTTGGTTTTTTGGTTTGTTCGTTTGTTGGTTTGTTGGTTTGTCGGTTTGTGGGTTTGTTGGTTGTTGATTTGTTGGTTTGTTCGTTTTGTTGGTTTGTCAGTTTGTTGGTTTGTTGGTTTGTTGGTTTGTTGGTTTGTTGGTTTGTTGGTTTGTTCGTTTGTTGGTTTGTTGGTTTGTTGGTTTGTTGGTTTGTTGGCTTGTTGGTTTGTTGGTTTATTGGTTTGTTGGTTTGTTGCCTTATTGGTTTGTTGGTTTGTTGGTTTGTTCGTTTGTTGGCTTGTTGGTTTGTTGGCTTGTTGGTTTGTTGGCTAGTAGGTTTGTTGGTTTGTTGGTTTGTTGGTTTGTTGGTTTGTTGGTTTGTTGGTTTGTTGGTTTGTTGGTTTGTTGGTTTGTGCGTTTGTTGGTTTGTTGGTTTGTTGGTTTGTTGGTTTGTTGGTTTGTTCGTTTGTTGGTTTGTTGGTTTGTTGATTTGTTCGTTTGTTGGTTAGATGGTTTATTGGTTTGTTGGCTTGTTGGTTTGTTGGTTTGTTGGCTTGTTGGTTTGTTGGTTTGTTGGTTTGTTCGTTTGTTGGCTTGTTGGTTTGTTGCCTTGTTGGTTTGTTCGCTAGTTGGTTTGTTGGTTTGTTGGTTTTGTAGGTTTGTAGATTTGTTGGTTTGTTGGTTTGTTTAACTTGTTGGTTTGTTGGCTTGTTGGCTTGTTGGTTTGTTGGTTTGTTCGTTTGTTGGTTTGTTGGTTTGTTGGCTTGTTGGCTTGTTGGTTTGTTGGTTTGTTGGTTTGTTGGTTTGTTGGTTTGTTGGTTTGTTGGCTTGTTGGCTTGTTGGTTTGTTGGTTTGTTCGTTTGTTGGTTTGTTGGTTTGTTGGTTTGTTGGTTTTTTGGTTTGTTTGCTTGTTGGCTTGTTGGCTTGTTGGTTTGTTGGTTTGTTCGTTTGTTGGTTTGTTGGTTTGTTGATTTGTTGGTTTGTTGGCTTGTTGGCTTGTTGGTTTGTTGGTTTGTTGGTTTGTTGGTTTGTTGACTTGTTGGCTTGTTGGTTTGTTGGTTTGTTCGTTTGTTGGTTTGTTGGTTTGTTGGTTTGTTGGTTTTTTGGTTTGTTGGCTTGTTGTTTTGTTGGTTTTTTGGTTTGTTTGTTTGTTCGTTTGTTGGTTTTTTGGTTTGTTGGTTTGTTGGTTTGTTGGCTTGTTGGTTTGTTGGTTTGTTGGTTTGTTGGTTTGTTGGCTTGTTGGTTTGTTGGTTTGTTGGTTTGTTGGTTTGTTGGTTTGTTGGCTTGTTGGCTTGTTGGTTTGTTGGCTTGTTCACTTGTTGGTTTGTTGGTTTGTTCGTTTGTTGGTTTGTTGGTTTGTTGGTTTGTTGGTTTATTGGCTTGTTGGTTTGTTGGTTTATTGGCTTGTTGGTTTGTTGGTTTGTTGGTTGGTTGGTTTGTTGGTTTGTTGGTTTGTTGGTTTGTTGGTTTGTTGGTTTGTTGGTTTGTTGGTTTGTTGGTTTGTTGGTTTGTTGCTTTGTTGGTTTGTTGGTTTCTTGATTTGTTGGTTTGTTGGTTTGTTGGTTTGTTGGTTTGTTGGTTTGTTGGTTAGTTGGCTTGTTGGTTTGTTGGTTTGTTGGCTTGTTGGTTTGTTGGTTTTTTGGTTTGTTCGTTTGTTGGTTTGTTGGTTTGTCGGTTTGTGGGTTTGTTGGTTGTTGATTTGTTGGTTTGTTCGTTTTGTTGGTTTGTCAGTTTGTTGGTTTGTTGGTTTGTTGGTTTGTTGGTTTGTTGGTTTGTTGGTTTGTTCGTTTGTTGGTTTGTTGGTTTGTTGGTTTGTTGGCTTGTTGGTTTGTTGGTTTATTGGTTTGTTGGTTTGTTGCCTTATTGGTTTGTTGGTTTGTTGGTTTGTTCGTTTGTTGGCTTGTTGGTTTGTTGGCTTGTTGGTTTGTTGGCTAGTAGGTTTGTTGGTTTGTTGGTTTGTTGGTTTGTTGGTTTGTTGGTTTGTTGGTTTGTTGGTTTATTGGTTTGTGCGTTTGTTGGTTTGTTGGTTTGTTGGTTTGTTGGTTTGTTCGTTTGTTGGTTTGTTGGTTTGTTGATTTGTTCGTTTGTTGGTTAGTTGGTTTATTGGTTTGTTGGCTTGTTGGTTTGTTGGTTTGTTGGCTTGTTGGTTTGTTGGTTTGTTGGTTTGTTCGTTTGTTGGCTTGTTGGTTTGTTGCCTTGTTGGTTTGTTCGCTAGTTGGTTTGTTGGTTTGTTGGTTTTGTAGGTTTGTAGGTTGTTGGTTTGTTGGTTTGTTTAACTTGTTGGTTTGTTGGCTTGTTGGCTTGTTGGTTTGTTGGTTTGTTCGTTTGTTGGTTTGTTGGTTTGTTGGCTTGTTGGCTTGTTGGTTTGTTGGTTTGTTGGTTTGTTGGTTTGTTGGTTTGTTGGTTTGTTGGCTTGTTGGCTTGTTGGTTTGTTGGTTTGTTCGTTTGTTGGTTTGTTGGTTTGTTGGTTTGTTGGTTTTTTGGTTTGTTGGCTTGTTGGCTTGTTGGCTTGTTGGTTTGTTGGTTTGTTCGTTTGTTGGTTTGTTGGTTTGTTGATTTGTTGGTTTGTTGGCTTGTTAACTTGTTGGTTTGTTGGTTTGTTGGTTTGTTGGTTTGTTGGTTTGTTGACTTGTTGGCTTGTTGGTTTGTTGGTTTGTTCGTTTGTTGGTTTGTTGGTTTGTTGGTTTGTTGGTTTTTTGGTTTGTTGGCTTGTTGTTTTGTTGGTTTTTTGGTTTGTTTGTTTGTTCGTTTGTTGGTTTTTTGGTTTGTTGGTTTGTTGGTTTGTTGGCTTGTTGGTTTGTTGGTTTGTTGGTTTGTTGGTTTGTTGGCTTGTTGGTTTGTTGGTTTGTTGGTTTGTTGGCTTGTTGGCTTGTTGGTTTGTTGGCTTGTTCACTTGTTGGTTTGTTGGTTTGTTCGTTTGTTGGTTTGTTGGTTTGTTGGTTTGTTGGTTTATTGGCTTGTTGGTTTGTTGGTTTATTGGCTTGTTGGTTTGTTGGTTTGTTGGTTGGTTGGTTTGTTGGTTTGTTGGTTTGTTGGTTTGTTGGTTTGTTGGTTTGTTGGTTTGTTGGTTTGTTGGTTTGTTGGTTTGTTGGTTTGTTGGTTTGTTGGTTTGTTGGTTTGTTGGTTTGTTGGTTTGTTGGTTTCTTGATTTGTTGGTTTGTTGGTTTGTTGGTTTGTTGGCTTGTTGGTTTGTTGGTTTGTTGGTTTGTTGATTTGTTGGTTTGTTGGTTTGTTGGTTTGTTCGTTTGTTAGTTTGTTGGCTTGTTGGTTTGTTGGTTTGTTGGTTTGTTGGTTTGTTGGCTTGTTGGTTTGTTGGTTCATTGGTTTGTTGGTTTGTTGGCTTGTTGGTTTGTTGGCTTGTTCACTTGTTGGTTTGTTGGTTTGTTGGTTTGTTGGTTTGTTGGTTTGTTGGTTTGTTGGTTTGTTGGTTTGTTGGTTTGTTGGTTTGTTGGTTTGTTAGCTTGTTGGTTTGTTAGTTTGTTGGTTTGTTTGTTTGTTTGTTTGTTTGTTGGTTTGTTGGTTTGTTGGTTTGTTCGTTTGTTGTTTTGTTTGTTTGTTTGTTTGTTTGTTTGTTGGTTTGTTGGTTTGTTGGTTTGTTGGCTTGTTGGTTTGTTGGTTTGTTGGTTTGTTGGCTTGTTGGCTTGTTGGTTTGTTGGCTTGTTCAATTGTTGGTTTGTTGGTTTGTTGGTTTGTTGGTTTGTTGGTTTGTTGGTTTGTTGGTTTGTTGGCTTGTTGGTTTGTTGGCTTGTTGGTTTGTTGGTTTGTTGGTTTGTTGGTTTGTTGGTTTGTTGGTTTCTTCGTTTGTTGGTTTGTTGGTTTGTTGGTTTGTTGGCTTGTTGGTTTGTTGGTTTGTTGGTTTGTTCGTTTGTTGGTTTGTTCGTTTGTTGGCTTGTTGGTTTGTTGGTTTGTTGACTTGTTGATTTGTTGGTTTGTTGGTTTGTTGGTTTGTTGGTTTGTTGGTTTGTTGGTTTGTTGGCTTGTTGGCTTGTTGGTTTGTTGGTTTGTTGGTTTGTTGGTTTGTTGGTTTGTTGGTTTGTTCGTTTGTTGGTATGTTGGTTTGTTGGTTTGTTGGCTTGTTGGTTTGTTGGCTTGTTGGCTTGTTGGTTTGTTGGTTTGTTCGTTTGTTGGTTTGTTGGTTTGTTGGTTTGTTGGTTTGTTGGTTTTGTTGGTTTTTTTGGTTTGTTCGTTTGTTGGTTTTTTGGTTTGTTGGTTTGTTGGTGTGGTGGCATGTTGGTTTGTTGGCTTGTTGGCTTGTTGGCTTATTGGTTTGTTGGCTTGGTGGTTTGTTGGCTTGTTGGTTTGTTGGTTTGTTGGTTTGTTCGTTTGTTGGTTTGTTGGTTTGTTGGTTTGTTTGTTTGTTGGTTGTTTGGTTTGTTGGTTTGTTGGTTTGTTGGTTTGTTGGTTTGTTCGTTTGTTGGTTTGTTGGTTTGTTGGTTTGTTTGTTTGTTGGTTGTTTGGTTTGTTGGTTTGTTGGTTTGTTGGCTTGTTGGTTTGGTGGTTTGTCGGTTTCTTGGTTTGTTGGTTTGTTGGCTTGTTGGTTTGTTGGTTTGTTGTTTTGTTGGTTTCTTGGTTTGTTGGTTTGTTGGTTTGTTCGTTTGTTGGTTTGTTGGTTTGTTGGTTTGTTGGTTTGTTGGTTTGTTGGTTTGTTGGTTTGTTGGTTTGTTGGTTTGTTGGTTTGTTGGCTTGTTGGTTTGTTGGCTTGTTGGCTTGTTGGTTTGTTGCCTTGTAGGTTTGTTGTTTTGTTGGTTTGTTGGTTTGTTGACTTGTTGGTTTGTTGGTTTGTTGGTTTGTTCGTTTGTTGGCTTGTTGGTTTGTTGGCTAGTTGGTTTGTTGGTTTGTTGGTTTGTTGGTTTATTGGTTTGTTGGTTTGTTGGTTTGTTGGTTGGTTGGTTTGTTGGTTTGTTGGTTTGTTGGTTTGTTGGTTTGTTAATTTGTTGGTTTGTTGGTTTGTTGGTTTGTTGGCTTCTTGGTTCGTTGGTTTGTTGGTTTCTTGGTTTGTTGGTTTGTTGGTTTGTTCGTTTGTTGGTTTGTTGGTTTGTTGGCTTGTTTGTTTGTTAGTTTGTTCGTTTGGTGGCTTGTTGGTTTGTTGGCTTATTGGTTTGTTGGTTTGTTGGTTTGCTGGTTTGTTGGCTTGTTTATTTGTTCGTTTGTTGGTTTGTTGGTTGGTTGGTTTGTTGGTTTGTGGGCTTGTTGGTTTGTTGGTTTGTTGGTTTGTTCGTTTGTTGGCTTGTTGGTTTGTTGGCTTGTTGGCTTGTTGGTTTCTTAGCTTGTTGGCTTGTTGGTTTGTTGGTTTGTTGGTTTGTTGGTTTGTTGGTTTGTTGGTTTGTTGGTTTGTTGGTTTTGTTGGTTTTTTTGGTTTGTTCGTTTGTTGGTTTTTTGGTTTGTTGGTTTGTTGGTGTGGTGGCATGTTGGTTTGTTGGCTTGTTGGCTTGTTGGCTTATTGGTTTGTTGGCTTGGTGGTTTGTTGGCTTGTTGGTTTGTTGGTTTGTTGGTTTGTTCGTTTGTTGGTTTGTTGGTTTGTTGGTTTGTTTGTTTGTTGGTTGTTTGGTTTGTTGGTTTGTTGGTTTGTTGGTTTGTTGGTTTGTTCGTTTGTTGGTTTGTTGGTTTGTTGGTTTGTTTGTTTGTTGGTTGTTTGGTTTGTTGGTTTGTTGGTTTGTTGGCTTGTTGGTTTGGTGGTTTGTCGGTTTCTTGGTTTGTTGGTTTGTTGGCTTGTTGGTTTGTTGGTTTGTTGTTTTGTTGGTTTCTTGGTTTGTTGGTTTGTTGGTTTGTTCGTTTGTTGGTTTGTTGGTTTGTTGGTTTGTTGGTTTGTTGGTTTGTTGGTTTGTTGGTTTGTTGGTTTGTTGGTTTGTTGGTTTGTTGGCTTGTTGGTTTGTTGGCTTGTTGGCTTGTTGGTTTGTTGCCTTGTAGGTTTGTTGTTTTGTTGGTTTGTTGGTTTGTTGACTTGTTGGTTTGTTGGTTTGTTGGTTTGTTCGTTTGTTGGCTTGTTGGTTTGTTGGCTAGTTGGTTTGTTGGTTTGTTGGTTTGTTGGTTTATTGGTTTGTTGGTTTGTTGGTTTGTTGGTTGGTTGGTTTGTTGGTTTGTTGGTTTGTTGGTTTGTTGGTTTGTTAATTTGTTGGTTTGTTGGTTTGTTGGTTTGTTGGCTTCTTGGTTCGTTGGTTTGTTGGTTTCTTGGTTTGTTGGTTTGTTGGTTTGTTCGTTTGTTGGTTTGTTGGTTTGTTGGCTTGTTTGTTTGTTAGTTTGTTCGTTTGGTGGCTTGTTGGTTTGTTGGCTTATTGGTTTGTTGGTTTGTTGGTTTGCTGGTTTGTTGGCTTGTTTATTTGTTCGTTTGTTGGTTTGTTGGTTGGTTGGTTTGTTGGTTTGTGGGCTTGTTGGTTTGTTGGTTTGTTGGTTTGTTCGTTTGTTGGCTTGTTGGTTTGTTGGCTTGTTGGCTTGTTGGTTTCTTAGCTTGTTGGCTTGTTGGTTTGTTGGTTTGTTGGTTTGTTGGTTTGTTGGTTTGTTGGTTTGTTGGTTTGTTGGTTTTTTGGTTTGTTGGCTTGTTGGCTTGTTGGTTTGTTGGTTTGTTGGCTTGTTGGTTTATTGGTTTTTTGGTTTGTTATTTTGTTGGTTTGTTTGTTTGTTGGTTTGTTTGTTTGTTCGTTTGTTGGTTTGTTGGTTTGTTGGCTTGTTGGTTTGTTGGTTTGTTGGCTTGTTGGTTTGTTGGTTTGTTGGTTTGTTGGTTTGTTCGTTTGTTGGCTTGTTAGTTTGTTGGCTTGTTGGCTTGTTGGTTTGTTGGTTTGTTTGCTTGTTGGTTTGTTGGTTTATTGGTTTGTTGGTTTGTTGGTTTTTTGGTTTGTTGGTTTGTTGGTTAGTTGGCTTGTTGGCTTGTTGGTTTGTTGGTTTGTTGGCTTGTTTGTTTGTTGGTTTTTTGGTTTGTTCGTTTGTTGGTTTGTTGGTTTGTCGGTTTGTGAATTTGTTGGTTTGTTGATTTATTGGTTTGTTGGCTTGTTGGATTGTTGATTTTTTGGTTTGTTCGTTTTGTTGGTTTGTTCGTTTGTTGGTTTGTTGGTTTGTTGGTTTGTTGGTTTTTTGGTTTGTTGGCTTGTTGTTTTGTTGGTTTTTTGGTTTGTTTGTTTGTTCGTTTGTTGGTTTTTTGGTTTGTTGGTTTGTTGGTTTGTTGGCTTGTTGGTTTGTTGGTTTGTTGGTTTGTTGGTTTGTTGGCTTGTTGGTTTGTTGGTTTGTTGGTTTGTTGGCTTGTTGGCTTGTTGGTTTGTTGGCTTGTTCACTTGTTGGTTTGTTGGTTTGTTCGTTTGTTGGTTTGTTGGTTTGTTGGTTTGTTGGTTTATTGGCTTGTTGGTTTGTTGGTTTATTGGCTTGTTGGTTTGTTGGTTTGTTGGTTGGTTGGTTTGTTGGTTTGTTGGTTTGTTGGTTTGTTGGTTTGTTGGTTTGTTGGTTTGTTGGTTTGTTGGTTTGTTGGTTTGTTGGTTTGTTGGTTTGTTGGTTTATTGGCTTGTTGGTTTGTTGGTTTGTTGGTTGGTTGGTTTGTTGGTTTGTTGGTTTGTTGGTTTGTTGGTTTGTTGGTTTGTTGGTTTGTTGGTTTGTTGGTTTGTTGGTTTGTTGGTTTGTTGGTTTGTTGGTTTCTTGATTTGTTGGTTTGTGGTTTGTTGGTTTGTTGGTTTGTTGGTTTGTTGGTTAGTTGGCTTGTTGGTTTGTTGGTTTGTTGGCTTGTTGGTTTGTTGGTTTTTTGGTTTGTTCGTTTGTTGGTTTGTTGGTTTGTCGGTTTGTGGGTTTGTTGGTTGTTGATTTGTTGGTTTGTTCGTTTTGTTGGTTTGTCAGTTTGTTGGTTTGTTGGTTTGTTGGCTTGTTGGTTTGTCGGTTTGTTCGTTTGTTGGTTTGTTGGTTTGTTGGTTTGTTGGCTTGTTGGTTTGTTGGTTTATTGGTTTGTTGGTTTGTTGCCTTATTGGTTTGTTGGTTTGTTGGTTTGTTCGTTTGTTGGCTTGTTGGTTTGTTGGCTTGTTGGTTTGTTGGCTAGTAGGTTTGTTGGTTTGTTGGTTTGTTGGTTTGTTGGTTTGTTGGTTTGTTGGTTTGTTGGTTTGTTGGTTTGTTGGTTTGTTGGTTTGTTGGTTTGTGCGTTTGTTGGTTTGTTGGTTTGTTGGTTTGTTGGTTTGTTGGTTTGTTCGTTTGTTGGTTTGTTGGTTTGTTGATTTGTTCGTTTGTTGGTTAGATGGTTTATTGGTTTGTTGGCTTGTTGGTTTGTTGGTTTGTTGGCTTGTTGGTTTGTTGGTTTGTTGGTTTGTTCGTTTGTTGGCTTGTTGGTTTGTTGCCTTGTTGGTTTGTTTGCTAGTTGGTTTGTTGGTTTGTTGGTTTTGTAGGTTTGTAGGTTTGTTGGTTTGTTGGTTTGTTTAACTTGTTGGTTTGTTGGCTTGTTGGCTTGTTGGTTTGTTGGTTTGTTCGTTTGTTGGTTTGTTGGTTTGTTGGCTTGTTGGCTTGTTGGTTTGTTGGTTTGTTGGTTTGTTGGTTTGTTGGTTTGTTGGTTTGTTGGCTTGTTGGCTTGTTGGTTTGTTGGTTTGTTCGTTTGTTGGTTTGTTGGTTTGTTGGTTTGTTGGTTTGTTGGTTTTTTGGTTTGTTGGCTTGTTGGCTTGTTGGCTTGTTGGTTTGTTGGTTTGTTCGTTTGTTGGTTTGTTGGTTTGTTGATTTGTTGGTTTGTTGGCTTGTTGGCTTGTTGGTTTGTTGGTTTGTTGGTTTGTTGGTTTGTTGACTTGTTGGCTTGTTGGTTTGTTGGTTTGTTCGTTTGTTGGTTTGTTGGTTTGTTGGTTTGTTGGTTTTTTGGTTTGTTGGCTTGTTGTTTTGTTGGTTTTTTGGTTTGTTTGTTTGTTCGTTTGTTGGTTTTTTGGTTTGTTGGTTTGTTGGTTTGTTGGCTTGTTGGTTTGTTGGTTTGTTGGTTTGTTGGTTTGTTGGCTTGTTGGTTTGTTGGTTTGTTGGTTTGTTGGCTTGTTGGCTTGTTGGTTTGTTGGCTTGTTCACTTGTTGGTTTGTTGGTTTGTTCGTTTGTTGGTTTGTTGGTTTGTTGGTTTGTTGGTTTATTGGCTTGTTGGTTTGTTGGTTTATTGGCTTGTTGGTTTGTTGGTTTGTTGGTTGGTTGGTTTGTTGGTTTGTTGGTTTGTTGGTTTGTTGGTTTGTTGGTTTGTTGGTTTGTTGGTTTGTTGGTTTGTTGGTTTGTTGCTTTGTTGGTTTGTTGGTTTCTTGATTTGTTGGTTTGTTGGTTTGTTGGTTTGTTGGTTTGTTGGTTAGTTGGCTTGTTGGTTTGTTGGTTTGTTGGCTTGTTGGTTTGTTGGTTTTTTGGTTTGTTCGTTTGTTGGTTTGTTGGTTGTTGATTTGTTGGTTTGTTCATTTTGTTGGTTTGTCAGTTTGTTGGTTTGTTGGTTTGTTGGTTTGTTGGTTTGTTGGTTTGTTCGTTTGTTGGTTTGTTGGTTTGTTGGTTTGTTGATTTGTTCGTTTGTTGGTTAGTTGGTTTATTGGTTTGTTGGCTTGTTGGTTTGTTGGTTTGTTGGCTTGTTGGTTTGTTGGTTTGTTGGTTTGTTCGTTTGTTGGCTTGTTGGTTTGTTGCCTTGTTGGTTTGTTCGCTAGTTGGTTTGTTGGTTTGTTGGTTTTGTAGGTTTGTAGGTTGTTGGTTTGTTGGTTTGTTTAACTTGTTGGTTTGTTCGTTTTGTTGGTTTGTCAGTTTGTTGGTTTGTTGGTTTGTTGGTTTGTTGGTTTGTTGGTTTGTTCGTTTGTTGGTTTGTTGGTTTATTGGTTTGTTGGCTTGTTGGTTTGTTGGTTTATTGGTTTGTTGGTTTGTTGCCTTATTGGTTTGTTGGTTTGTTGGTTTGTTCGTTTGTTGGCTTGTTGGTTTGTTGGCTTGTTGGTTTGTTGGCTAGTAGGTTTGTTGGTTTGTTGGTTTGTTGGTTTGTTGGTTTGTTGGTTTGTTGGTTTGTTGGTTTGTTGGTTTGTTGGTTTGTTGGTTTGTTGGTTTGTTGGTTTGTGCGTTTGTTGGTTTGTTGGTTTGTTGGTTTGTTAGTTTGTTGGTTTGTTCGTTTGTTGGTTTGTTGGTTTGTTGATTTGTTCGTTTGTTGGTTAGTTGGTTTATTGGTTTGTTGGCTTGTTGGTTTGTTGGTTTGTTGGCTTGTTGGTTTGTTGGTTTGTTGGTTTGTTCGTTTGTTGGCTTGTTGGTTTGTTGCCTTGTTGGTTTGTTCGCTAGTTGGTTTGTTGGTTTGTTGGTTTTGTAGGTTTGTAGGTTGTTGGTTTGTTGGTTTGTTTAACTTGTTGGTTTGTTGGCTTGTTGGCTTGTTGGTTTGTTGGTTTGTTCGTTTGTTGGTTTGTTGGTTTGTTGGTTTGTTGGCTTGTTGGTTTGTTGGTTTGTTGGTTTGTTGGTTTGTTGGTTTGTTGGTTTGTTGGCTTGTTGGCTTGTTGGTTTGTTGGTTTGTTCGTTTGTTGGTTTGTTGGTTTGTTGGTTTGTTGGTTTTTTGGTTTGTTGGCTTGTTGGCTTGTTGGCTTGTTGGTTTGTTGGTTTGTTCGTTTGTTGGTTTGTTGGTTTGTTGATTTGTTGGTTTGTTGGTTTGTTGGCTTGTTAACTTGTTGGTTTGTTGGTTTGTTGGTTTGTTGGTTTGTTGGTTTGTTGACTTGTTGGCTTGTTGGTTTGTTGGTTTGTTCGTTTGTTGGTTTGTTGGTTTGTTGGTTTGTTGGTTTTTTGGTTTGTTGGCTTGTTGTTTTGTTGGTTTTTTGGTTTGTTTGTTTGTTCGTTTGTTGGTTTTTTGGTTTGTTGGTTTTTTGGTTTGTTGGTTTGTTGGTTTGTTGGCTTGTTGGTTTGTTGGTTTGTTGGTTTGTTGGTTTGTTGGCTTGTTGGTTTGTTGGTTTGTTGGTTTGTTGGCTTGTTGGCTTGTTGGTTTGTTGGCTTGTTCACTTGTTGGTTTGTTGGTTTGTTCGTTTGTTGGTTTGTTGGTTTGTTGGTTTGTTGGTTTATTGGCTTGTTGGTTTGTTGGTTTATTGGCTTGTTGGTTTGTTGGTTTGTTGGTTGGTTGGTTTGTTGGTTTGTTGGTTTGTTGGTTTGTTGGTTTGTTGGTTTGTTGGTTTGTTGGTTTGTTGGTTTGTTGGTTTGTTGGTTTGTTGGTTTCTTGATTTGTTGGTTTGTTGGTTTGTTGGTTTGTTGGCTTGTTGGTTTGTTGGTTTGTTGGTTTGTTGATTTGTTGGTTTGTTGGTTTGTTGGTTTGTTCGTTTGTTAGTTTGTTGGCTTGTTGGTTTGTTGGTTTGTTGGTTTGTTGGTTTGTTGGCTTGTTGGTTTGTTGGTTCATTGGTTTGTTGGTTTGTTGGCTTGTTGGTTTGTTGGCTTGTTCACTTGTTGGTTTGTTGGTTTGTTGGTTTGTTGGTTTGTTGGTTTGTTGGTTTGTTGGTTTGTTGGTTTGTTGGTTTGTTGGTTTGTTGGTTTGTTGGTTTGTTAGCTTGTTGGTTTGTTAGTTTGTTGGTTTGTTTGTTTGTTTGTTTGTTGGTTTGTTGGTTTGTTGGTTTGTTCGTTTGTTGGTTTGTTTGTTTGTTTGTTTGTTGGTTTGTTGGTTTGTTGGTTTGTTGGCTTGTTGGTTTGTTGGTTTGTTGGTTTGTTGGCTTGTTGGCTTGTTGGTTTGTTGGCTTGTTCAATTGTTGGTTTGTTGGTTTGTTGGTTTGTTGGTTTGTTGGTTTGTTGGTTTGTTGGTTTGTTGGCTTGTTGGTTTGTTGGCTTGTTGGTTTGTTGGTTTGTTGGTTTGTTGGTTTGTTGGTTTGTTGGTTTCTTCGTTTGTTGGTTTGTTGGTTTGTTGGTTTGTTGGCTTGTTGGTTTGTTGGTTTGTTGGTTTGTTCGTTTGTTGGTTTGTTCGTTTGTTGGCTTGTTGGTTTGTTGGTTTGTTGACTTGTTGATTTGTTGGTTTGTTGGTTTGTTGGTTTGTTGGTTTGTTGGTTTGTTGGTTTGTTGGCTTGTTGGCTTGTTGGTTTGTTGGTTTGTTGGTTTGTTGGTTTGTTGGTTTGTTGGTTTGTTCGTTTGTTGGTATGTTGGTTTGTTGGTTTATTGGCTTGTTGGTTTGTTGGCTTGTTGGCTTGTTGGTTTGTTGGTTTGTTCGTTTGTTGGTTTGTTGGTTTGTTGGTTTGTTGGTTTGTTGGTTTTGTTGGTTTTTTTGGTTTGTTCGTTTGTTGGTTTTTTGGTTTGTTGGTTTGTTGGTGTGGTGGCATGTTGGTTTGTTGGCTTGTTGGCTTGTTGGCTTATTGGTTTGTTGGCTTGGTGGTTTGTTGGCTTGTTGGTTTGTTGGTTTGTTGGTTTGTTCGTTTGTTGGTTTGTTGGTTTGTTGGTTTGTTTGTTTGTTGGTTGTTTGGTTTGTTGGTTTGTTGGTTTGTTGGTTTGTTGGTTTGTTCGTTTGTTGGTTTGTTGGTTTGTTGGTTTGTTGGTTTGTTTGTTTGTTGGTTGTTTGGTTTGTTGGTTTGTTGGTTTGTTGGCTTGTTGGTTTGGTGGTTTGTCGGTTTCTTGGTTTGTTGGTTTGTTGGCTTGTTGGTTTGTTGGTTTGTTGTTTTGTTGGTTTGTTGGTTTGTTGGTTTGTTGGTTTGTTCGTTTGTTGGCTTGTTGGTTTGTTGGTTTGTTGGTTTGTTGGTTTGTTGGTTTGTTGGTTTGTTGGTTTGTTGGTTTGTTGGCTTGTTGGTTTGTTGGCTTGTTGGCTTGTTGGTTTGTTGCCTTGTAGGTTTGTTGTTTTGTTGGTTTGTTGGTTTGTTGACTTGTTGGTTTGTTGGTTTGTTGGTTTGTTCGTTTGTTGGCTTGTTGGTTTGTTGGCTTGTTGGTTTGTTGGCTAGTTGGTTTGTTGGTTTGTTGGTTTGTTGGTTTATTGGTTTGTTGGTTTGTTGGTTTGTTGGTTGGTTGGTTTGTTGGTTTGTTGGTTTGTTGGTTTGTTGGTTTGTTAATTTGTTGGTTTGTTGGTTTGTTGGTTTGTTGGCTTCTTGGTTCGTTGGTTTGTTGGTTTCTTGGTTTGTTGGTTTGTTGGTTTGTTCGTTTGTTGGTTTGTTGGTTTGTTGGCTTGTTTGTTTGTTAGTTTGTTCGTTTGGTGGCTTGTTGGTTTGTTGGCTTATTGGTTTGTTGGTTTGTTGGTTTGCTGGTTTGTTGGCTTGTTTATTTGTTCGTTTGTTGGTTTGTTGGTTGGTTGGTTTGTTGGTTTGTGGGCTTGTTGGTTTGTTGGTTTGTTGGTTTGTTCGTTTGTTGGCTTGTTGGTTTGTTGGCTTGTTGGCTTGTTGGTTTCTTAGCTTGTTGGCTTGTTGGTTTGTTGGTTTGTTGGTTTGTTGGTTTGTTGGTTTGTTGGTTTGTTGGCTTGTTGGCTTGTTGGTTTGTTGGTTTGTTGGCTTGTTGGTTTATTGGTTTTTTGGTTTGTTATTTTGTTGGTTTGTTTGTTTGTTGGTTTGTTTGTTTGTTCGTTTGTTGGTTTGTTGGTTTGTTGGCTTGTTGGTTTGTTGGTTTGTTGGCTTGTTGGTTTGTTGGTTTGTTGGTTTGTTGGTTTGTTCGTTTGTTGGCTTGTTAGTTTGTTGGCTTGTTGGCTTGTTGGTTTGTTGGTTTGTTTGCTTGTTGGTTTGTTGGTTTATTGGTTTGTTGGTTTGTTGGCTTGTTGGTTTGTTGGTTTGTTGGTTTGTTGGTTTGTTCGTTTGTTGGCTTGTTAGTTTGTTGGCTTGTTGGCTTGTTGGTTTGTTGGTTTGTTTGCTTGTTGGTTTGTTGGTTTATTGGTTTGTTGGTTTGTTGGTTTTTTGGTTTGTTGGTTTGTTGGTTAGTTGGCTTGTTGGCTTGTTGGTTTGTTGGTTTGTTGGCTTGTTTGTTTGTTGGTTTTTTGGTTTGTTCGTTTGTTGGTTTGTTGGTTTGTCGGTTTGTGAATTTGTTGGTTTGTTGATTTATTGGTTTGTTGGCTTGTTGGTTTGTTGATTTGTTGGTTTGTTCGTTTTGTTGGTTTGTTGGTTTGTTGGTTTGTTGGTTTGTTGGTTTGTTGGTTTGTTGGTTTGTTGGTTTGTTCGTTTGTTGGCTTGTTGGTTTGTTGGCTTGTTGGTTTGTTTGCTAGTAGGTTTGTTGGTTTGTTGGTTTGTTGGTTTGTTGGTTTGTTGGTTTGTTGGTTTGTTGGCTTGTTGGTTTGTTGGTTTGTTGGCTTGTTGGTCTGTTGGTTTGTTGGTTTGTTCGTTTGTTGGCTTGTTGGTTTGTTAGTTTGTTGGTTTGTTGGTTTGTTGGTTTGTTGGTTTGTTGGTTTGTTGGTTTGTTGGTTTGTTGGCTTGTTGGTTTGTTGGCTTGTTGGCTTGTTGGTTTGTTGCCTTGTTGGTTTGTTGCTTTGTTGGTTTGTTGGTTTGTTGACTTGTTGGTTTGTTGGTTTGTTGGTTTGTTCGTTTGTTGGCTTGTTGGTTTGTTGGCTTGTTGGTTTGTTGGCTAGTTGGTTTGTTGGTTTGTTGGTTTGTTGGCTTGTTGGCTTGTTGGTTTGTTGGCTTGTTGGTTTGTTGGCTTGTTGGTTTGTTGGCTAGTTGGTTTGTTGGTTTGTTGGTTTGTTGGCTTGTTGGCTTGTTGGTTTGTTGGTTTGTTTGTCTGTTGGTTTGTTCGTTTGTTAGTTTGTGGGTTTGTTGGTTTGTTGGCTTGTTGGTTTGTTGGTTGGTCGGTTTGTTGGTTTGTTGGCTTGTTGGTTTGTTGGTTTGTTGGTTTGTTGGTTTGTTGGTTTGTTAATTTGTTGGTTTGTTGGTTTGTTGGTTTGTTGGCTTCTTGGTTCGTTGGTTTGTTGGTTTCTTGGTTTGTTGGTTTGTTGGTTTGTTCGTTTGTTGGTTTGTTGGTTTGTTGGCTTGTTTGTTTGTTAGTTTGTTCGTTTGGTGGCTTGTTGGTTTGTTGGCTTATTGGTTTGTTGGTTTGTTGGTTTGCTGGTTTGTTGGCTTGTTTATTTGTTCGTTTGTTGGTTTGTTGGTTGGTTGGTTTGTTGGTTTGTGGGCTTGTTGGTTTGTTGGTTTGTTGGTTTGTTCGTTTGTTGGCTTGTTGGTTTGTTGGCTTGTTGGCTTGTTGGTTTCTTAGCTTGTTGGCTTGTTGGTTTGTTGGTTTGTTGGTTTGTTGGTTTGTTGGTTTGTTGGTTTGTTGGCTTGTTGGCTTGTTGGTTTGTTGGTTTGTTGGCTTGTTGGTTTATTGGTTTTTTGGTTTGTAATTTTGTTGGTTTGTTTGTTTGTTGGTTTGTTTGTTTGTTCGTTTGTTGGTTTGTTGGTTTGTTGGCTTGTTGGTTTGTTGGTTTGTTGGCTTGTTGGTTTGTTGGTTTGTTGGTTTGTTGGTTTGTTCGTTTGTTGGCTTGTTAGTTTGTTGGCTTGTTGGCTTGTTGGTTTGTTGGTTTGTTTGCTTGTTGGTTTGTTGGTTTATTGGTTTGTTGGTTTGTTGGTTTTTTGGTTTGTTGGTTTGTTGGTTAGTTGGCTTGTTGGCTTGTTGGTTTGTTGGTTTGTTGGCTTGTTTGTTTGTTGGTTTTTTGGTTTGTTCGTTTGTTGGTTTGTTGGTTTGTCGGTTTGTGAATTTGTTGGTTTGTTGATTTATTGGTTTGTTGGCTTGTTGGTTTGTTGATTTGTTGGTTTGTTCGTTTTGTTGGTTTGTTGGTTTGTTGGTTTGTTGGTTTGTTGGTTTGTTGGTTTGTTGGTTTGTTGGTTTGTTCGTTTGTTGGCTTGTTGGTTTGTTGGCTTGTTGGTTTGTTTGCTAGTAGGTTTGTTGGTTTGTTGGTTTGTTGGTTTGTTGGTTTGTTGGTTTGTTGGTTTGTTGGTTTGTTGGCTTGTTGGTTTGTTGGTTTGTTGGCTTGTTGGTCTGTTGGTTTGTTGGTTTGTTCGTTTGTTGGCTTGTTGGTTTGTTGGTTTGTTGGTTTGTTGGTTTGTTGGTTTGTTGGTTTGTTGGTTTGTTGGTTTGTTGGTTTGTTGGCTTGTTGGTTTGTTGGCTTGTTGGCTTGTTGGTTTGTTGCCTTGTTGGTTTGTTGCTTTGTTGGTTTGGTGGTTTGTTGACTTGTTGGTTTGTTGGTTTGTTGGTTTGTTCGTTTGTTGGCTTGTTGGTTTGTTGGCTTGTTGGTTTGTTGGCTAGTTGGTTTGTTGGTTTGTTGGTTTGTTGGCTTGTTGGCTTGTTGGTTTGTTGGTTTGTTGGTTTGTTGATTTGTTGGTTTGTTGGTTTTTTGGTTTGTTGGCTTGTTGGTTTGTTGGTTTGTTGGTTTGTTGGTTTGTTCGTTTGTTGGTTTTTTGGTTTGTTGGTTTGTTGTTTTTTTGGCTTGTTGGTTTGTTGGTTTGTTGGTTTGTTGGTTTGTTGGTTTGTTGGTTTATTTGTTTGTTGGTTTGTTGGTTTGTTGGTTTGTTGGCTTGTTGGTTTGTTGGTTTGTTGGTTTGTTGGTTTGTTGGTTTGTTGGTTTGTTGGTTTGTTGGTCTGTTGGTTTGTTGGTTTGTTGGTTTGTTGGTTTGTTGGTTTGTTGGTATGTTGGTTTGTTGGTTTGTTGGTTTGTTGGTTTGTTGGTTTGTTGGTTTGTTGGTTTGTTGGTTTGTTGGTTTGTTGGTTTATTGGTTTGTTGGTTTGTTGGCTTGTTGGTTTATTGGTTTGTTGGTTTGTTGGTTTGTTGGTTTGTTGGTTTGTTGGTTTGTTCGTTTGTTGGTTTGTTGGTTTGTTGGTTTGTAAGCTTGTTGGCTTGTTGGTTTGTTGGTTTGTTGGCTTGTTGGTTTGTTGGTTTGTTGGTTTGTTCATTTGTTGGCTTGTTGGCTTGTTGGTTTGTTGGCTTGTTGGTTTGTTGGCTAGTTGGTTTGTTGGTTTGTTGGTTTTGTAGGTTTGTAGGTTTGTTGGTTTGTTGGTTTGTTGGCTTGTTGGCTTGTTGGTTTGTTGGTTTGTTCGTTTGTTGGTTTGTTGGTTTGTTGGTTTGTTGGTTTTTTGGTTTGTTGGCTTGTTGGTTTGTTGGTTTGTTGGTTTGTTGGTTTGTTCGTTTGTTAGTTTTTTGGTTTGTTGGTTTGTTGGTTTGTTGGCTTGTTGGTTTGTTGGTTTGTTGGTTTGTTGGTTTGTTGGCTTGTTGGTTTGTTGGTTTGTTGGTTTGTTGGTTTGTTGGTTTGTTGGTTTGTTGGTTTGTTGGTTTGTTGGTTTGTTGGTTTGTTGGTTTGTTGGTTTGTTGGTTTGTTGGTTTGTTGGTTTGTTGGGTTGTTGGTTTGCTGGTTTGTTGGTTTGTTGGTTTGTGGGTTTGGTGGTTTGTTGGATTGTTGGTTTGTTGGTTTGTTGATTTGTTGGCTTGTTGGTTTGTTGATTTGTTCGTTTGTTTGTTTGTTGGTTTGTTGGTTTGTTGGTTTGTTGGGGTGTTGGTTTGTTGGCTTGTTGGTTTGTTGGTTTGTTCGTTTGTTGGTTTGTTGTTTTGTTGGTTTGTTTGTTTGTTGGTTTGTTGATTTGTTTGTTTGTTGGTTTGTTCGTTTGGTGGCTTGTTGATTTGTTGGTTTTTTGGTTTGTTGGTTTGTTGGTATGTTTGTTTGTTCGTTTGTTGGTTTGTTTGTGTGTTGGCTTGTTGGTTTGTTGGTTTGTTGGCTTGTTGGTTTGTTGGTTTGTTGGTTTGTTCGTTTGTTGGCTTGTTGGTTTGTTGGCTGGTTGGCTTGTTGGTTTGTTGGCTTGTTGGCTTGTTGGTTTGTTGGTTTGTTGGTTTGTTGGTTTGTTTGTTGGTTTGTTGGCTTGTTGGCTTGTTGGCTTGTTGGTTTGTTGGTTTGTTGGCTTGTTGGTTTGTTGGTTTTTTGGTTTGTTGGTTTGTTGGTTTGTTTGTTTGTTGGTTTGTTTGTTTGTTCGTTTGTTGGTTTGTTGGTTTGTTGGCTTGTTGGTTTGTTGGTTTGTTGGCTTGTTGGCTTGTTGGTTTGTTGGTTTGTTGGTTTGTTCGTTTGTTGGCTTGTTGGTTTGTTGACTTGTTGGCTTGTTGGTTTGTTGGTTTGTTGGCTTGTTGGCTTGTTGGTTTGTTGGTTTGTTGGTTTGTTGGTTTGTTGGTTTGTTGGTTTGTTGGTTTGTTGGTTAGTTGGCTTGTTGACTTGTTGGTTTGTTGGTTTGTTGGCTTGTTGGTTTGTTAGTTTTTTGGTTTGTTCGTTTGTTGGTTTGTTGGTTTGTCGGTTTGTGGGTTTGTTGGTTTGTTGATTTGTTGGTTTGTTCGTTTGTTCGTTTGTTGGTTTGTTGGTTTGCTGGTTTGTTGGCTTGTTGGTTTGTTGGTTTATTGGTTTGTTGGTTTGTTGGCTTGTTGGTTTGTTGGTATGTTGGTTTGTTCGTTTGTTGGCTTGTTGGTTTGTTGGCTTGTTGGTTTGTTGGCATGTTGGTTTGTTGGTTTGTTGGTTTGTTTGTTTGTTGGTTTATTGGTTTGTTGGTTTGTTGGTTTGTTCGTTTATTGGTTTGTTGGTTTGTTGGTTTGTTCGTTTGTTGGTTAGTTGGTTTATATGTTTGTTGGCTTGTTGGTTTGTTGGTTTGTTGGCTTGTTGGTTTGTTGGTTTGTTGGTTTGTTCATTTGTTGGCTTGTTGGCTTGTTGGTTTGTTGGCTTGTTGGTTTGTTGGCTAGTTGGTTTGTTGGCTGGTTGGTTTGTTGGTTTGTTGGTTTTGTAGGTTTGTAGGTTTGTTGGTTTGTTCGTTTGTTGGCTTGTTGGTTTGTTGGCTTGTTGGCTTGTTGGTTTGTTGGTTTGTTCGTTTATTGGTTTTTTGGTTTGTTGGATTGTTGGCTTGTTGGTTTGTTGGTTTGTTGGTTAGTTGGTTTGTTGGCTTGTTGGTTTGTTGGTTTGTTGGTTTGTTGGTTTGTTCGTTTGTTGGTTTGTTGGTTTGTTGGTTTGTTGGTTTTTTGGTTTGTTGGCTTGTTGGTTTGTTGGTTTGTTGGCTTGTTTGTTTGTTGGTTTGTTGGTTTGTTGGTTTGTTGGTTTGTTGGTTTGTTGGTTTGTTGGTTTGTTGGTTTGTTGGTTTGTTGGTTTGTTGGTTTGTTGGTTTGTTGGTTTGTTGGTTTGTTGGTTTGTTGGTTTATTGGTTTGTTGGTTTGTTGGCTTGTTGGTTTATTGGTTTGTTGGTTTGTTGGTTTGTTGGTTTGTTGGTTTGTTTGTTTGTTCGTTTGTTGGTTTGTTGGTTTGTTGGCTTGTTGGTTTGTTGGTTTGTTGGCTTGTTGGCTTGTTGGTTTGTTGGTTTGTTGGTTTGTTCGTTTGTTGGCTTGTTGGTTTGTTGACTTGTTGGCTTGTTGGTTTGTTGGCTTGTTGGCTTGTTGGTTTGTTGGTTTGTTGGTTTGTTGGTTTGTTGGTTTGTTGGTTTGTTGGTTTGTTGGTTAGTTGGCTTGTTGACTTGTTGGTTTGTTGGTTTGTTGGCTTGTTGGTTTGTTAGTTTTTTGGTTTGTTCGTTTGTTGGTTTGTTGGTTTGTCGGTTTGTGGGTTTGTTGGTTTGTTGATTTGTTGGTTTGTTCGTTTGTTCGTTTGTTGGTTTGTTGGTTTGCTGGTTTGTTGGCTTGTTGGTTTGTTGGTTTATTGGTTTGTTGGTTTGTTGGCTTGTTGGTTTGTTGGTATGTTGGTTTGTTCGTTTGTTGGCTTGTTGGTTTGTTGGCTTGTTGGTTTGTTGGCATGTTGGTTTGTTGGTTTGTTGGTTTGTTTGTTTGTTGGTTTATTGGTTTGTTGGTTTGTTGGTTTGTTCGTTTATTGGTTTGTTGGTTTGTTGGTTTGTTCGTTTGTTGGTTAGTTGGTTTATATGTTTGTTGGCTTGTTGGTTTGTTGGTTTGTTGGCTTGTTGGTTTGTTGGTTTGTTGGTTTGTTCATTTGTTGGCTTGTTGGCTTGTTGGTTTGTTGGCTTGTTGGTTTGTTGGCTAGTTGGTTTGTTGGCTGGTTGGTTTGTTGGTTTGTTGGTTTTGTAGGTTTGTAGGTTTGTTGGTTTGTTCGTTTGTTGGCTTGTTGGTTTGTTAGCTTGTTGGCTTGTTGGTTTGTTGGTTTGTTCGTTTATTGGTTTTTTGGTTTGTTGGATTGTTGGCTTGTTGGTTTGTTGGTTTGTTGGTTAGTTGGTTTGTTGGCTTGTTGGTTTGTTGGTTTGTTGGTTTGTTGGTTTGTTCGTTTGTTGGTTTGTTGGTTTGTTGGTTTGTTGGTTTTTTGGTTTGTTGGCTTGTTGGTTTGTTGGTTTGTTGGCTTGTTTGTTTGTTGGTTTGTTGGTTTGTTGGTTTGTTGGTTTGTTGGTTTGTTGGTTTGTTGGTTTGTTGGTTTGTTGGTTTGTTGGTTTGTTGGTTTGTTGGTTTGTTGGTTTGTTGGTTTGTTGGTTTGTTGGTTTATTGGTTTGTTGGTTTGTTGGCTTGTTGGTTTATTGGTTTGTTGGTTTGTTGGTTTGTTGGTTTGTTGGTTTGTTGGTTTGTTCGTTTGTCGGTTTGTTGGTTTGTTGGCTTGTTGGTTTGTTGGCTTGTTGGCTTGTTGGTTTGTTGGTTTGTTGGTTTGTTGGTTTGTTCGTTTGTTGGTTTGTTGGTTTGTTGGTTTGTAAGCTTGTTGGCTTGTTGGTTTGTTGGTTTGTTGGCTTGTTGGTTTGTTGGTTTGTTGGTTTGTTCATTTGTTGGCTTGTTGGCTTGTTGGTTTGTTGGCTTGTTGGTTTGTTGGCTAGTTGGTTTGTTGGTTTGTTGGTTTTGTAGGTTTGTAGGTTTGTTGGTTTGTTGGTTTGTTGGCTTGTTGGCTTGTTGGTTTGTTGGTTTGTTCGTTTGTTGGTTTGTTGGTTTGTTGGTTTGTTGGTTTTTTGGTTTGTTGGCTTGTTGGTTTGTTGGTTTGTTGGTTTGTTGGTTTGTTCGTTTGTTAGTTTTTTGGTTTGTTGGTTTGTTGGTTTGTTGGCTTGTTGGTTTGTTGGTTTGTTGGTTTGTTGGTTTGTTGGCTTGTTGGTTTGTTGGTTTGTTGGTTTGTTGGTTTTTTGGTTTGTTGGTTTGTTGGTTTGTTGGTTTGTTGGTTTGTTGGTTTGTTGGTTTGTTGGTTTGTTGGTTTGTTGGGTTGTTGGTTTGCTGGTTTGTTGGTTTGTTGGTTTGTTGGTTTGGTGGTTTGTTGGATTGTTGGTTTGTTGGTTTGTTGATTTGTTGGCTTGTTGGTTTGTTGATTTGTTCGTTTGTTCGTTTGTTGGTTTGTTGGTTTGTTGGTTTGTTGGTTTGTTGGTTTGTTGGCTTGTTGGTTAGTTGGTTTGTTCGTTTGTTGGTTTGTTGTTTTGTTGGTTTGTTTGTTTGTTGGTTGTTGATTTGTTTGTTTGTTGGTTTGTTCGTTTGGTGGCTTGTTGATTTGTTGTTTTTTTGGTTTGTTGGTTGTTGGTTTGTTTGTTTGTTCGTTTGTTGGTTTGTTTGTGTGTTGGCTTGTTGGTTTGTTGGTTTGTTGGCTTATTGGTTTGTTGGTTTGTTGGTTTGTTCGTTTGTTGGCTTGTTTGTTTGTTGGCTGGTTGGCTTGTTGGTTTGTTGGCTTGTTGGCTTGTTGGTTTGTTGGTTTGTTGGTTTGTTGGTTTGTTTGTTGGTTTGTTGGCTTATTGGCTTGTTGGCTTGTTGGTTTGTTGGTTTGTTGGCTTGTTGGTTTGTTGGTTTTTTGGTTTGTTGGTTTGTTGGTTTGTTTGTTTGTTGGTTTGTTTGTTTGTTCGTTTGTTGGTTTGTTAGTTTGTTGGCTTGTTGGTTTGTTGGTTTGTTGGCTTGTTGGTTTGTTGGTTTGTTGGTTTGTTGGTTTGTTCGTTTGTTGGCTTGTTGGTTTGTTGACTTGTTGGCTTGTTGGTTTGTTGGCTTGTTGGCTTGTTGGTTTGTTGGTTTGTTGGTTTGTTGGTTTGTTGGTTTGTTGGTTTGTTGGTTTGTTGGTTAGTTGGCTTGTTGACTTGTTGGTTTGTTGGTTTGTTGGCTTGTTGGTTTGTTGGTTTTTTGGTTTGTTCGTTTGTTGGTTTGTTGGTTTGTCGGTTTGTGGGTTTGTTGGTTTGTTGATTTGTTGGTTTGTTCGTTTGTTCGTTTGTTGGTTTGTTGGTTTGCTGGTTTGTTGGCTTGTTGGTTTGTTGGTTTATTGGTTTGTTGGTTTGTTGGCTTGTTGGTTTGTTGGTATGTTGGTTTGTTCGTTTGTTGGCTTGTTGGTTTGTTGGCTTGTTGGTTTGTTGGCATGTTGGTTTGTTGGTTTGTTGGTTTGTTTGTTTGTTGGTTTATTGGTTTGTTGGTTTGTTGGTTTGTTCGTTTATTGGTTTGTTGGTTTGTTGGTTTGTTCGTTTGTTGGTTAGTTGGTTTATATGTTTATTGGCTTGTTGGTTTGTTGGTTTGTTGGCTTGTTGGTTTGTTGGTTTGTTGGTTTGTTCATTTGTTGGCTTGTTGGCTTGTTGGTTTGTTGGCTTGTTGGTTTGTTGGCTAGTTGGTTTGTTGGTTTGTTGGTTTTGTAGGTTTGTAGGTTTGTTGGTTTGTTGGTTTGTTGGCTTGTTGGTTTGTTGGCTTGTTGGTTTGTTGGTTTGTTGGTTTGTTCGTTTATTGGTTTGTTCGTTTGTTGGTTTGTTGGTTTGTTGGTTTGTTGGTTTGTTGGTTTTTTGGTTTGTTGGCTTGTTGGTTTGTTGGTTTGTTGGTTTGTTGGTTTGTTCGTTTGTTGGTTTTTTGGTTTGTTGGTTTGTTGGTTTTTTGGCTTGTTGGTTTGTTGGTTTGTTGGTTTGTTGGTTTGTTGGTTTGTTGGTTTATTTGTTTGTTGGTTTGTTGGTTTGTTGGCTTGTTGGTTTGTTGGTTTGTTGGTTTGTTGGTTTGTTGGTTTGTTGGTTTGTTGGTTTGTTGGTTTGTTGGTTTGTTGGTTTGTTGGTTTTTTGGTTTGTTCGTTTGTTGGTTTATTTGTTTGTTGGTTTGTTGGTTTGTTGGCTTGTTGGTTTGTTGGTTTGTTGGTTTGTTGGTTTGTTGGTTTGTTGGTTTGTTGGTTTGTTGGCTTGTTGGTTTGTTGGTTTTTTGGTTTGTTCGTTATTTGGTTTGTTGGTTTGTCGGTTTGTGGGTTTGTTGGTTTGTTGATTTGTAGGTTTGTTCGTTTGTTCGTTTGTTGGTTTGTTGGTTTGCTGGTTTGTTGGCTTGTTGGTTTGTTGGTTTATTGGTTTGTTGGTTTGTTGGCTTGTTGGTTTGTTGGTATGTTGGTTTGTTCGTTTGTTGGCTTGTTGGTATGTTGGCTTGTTGGTTTGTTGGCATGTTGGTTTGTTGGTTTGTTGGTTTGTTTGTTTGTTGGTTTATTGGTTTGTTGGTTTGTTGGTTTGTTCGTTTATTGGTTTGTTGGTTTGTTGGTTTGTTCGTTTGTTGGTTAGTTGGTTTATATGTTTATTGGCTTGTTGGTTTGTTGGTTTGTTGGCTTGTTGGTTTGTTGGTTTGTTGGTTTGTTCATTTGTTGGCTTGTTGGCTTGTTGGTTTGTTGGCTTGATGGTTTGTTGGCTAGTTGGTTTGTTGGTTTGTTGGTTTTGTAGGTTTGTAGGTTTGTTGGTTTGTTGGTTTGTTGGCTTGTTGGTTTGTTGGCTTGTTGGTTTGTTGGTTTGTTGGTTTGTTCGTTTATTGGTTTGTTCGTTTGTTGGTTTGTTGGTTTGTTGGTTTGTTGGTTTGTTGGTTTTTTGGTTTGTTGGCTTGTTGGTTTGTTGGTTTGTTGGTTTGTTGGTTTGTTCGTTTGTTGGTTTTTTGGTTTGTTGGTTTGTTGGTTTTTTGGCTTGTTGGTTTGTTGGTTTGTTGGTTTGTTGGTTTGTTGGTTTGTTGGTTTATTTGTTTGTTGGTTTGTTGGTTTGTTGGCTTGTTGGTTTGTTGGTTTGTTGGTTTGTTGGTTTGTTGGTTTGTTGGTTTGTTGGTTTGTTGGTTTGTTGGTTTGTTGGTTTGTTGGTTTGTTGGTTTGTTGGTTTGTTGGTTTGTTGGTTTGTTGGTTTGTTGGTTCGTTGGTTTGTTGGTTTATTGGTTTGTTGGTTTGTTGGCTTGTTGGTTTATTGGTTTGTTGGTTTGTTGGTTTGTTGGTTTGTTGGTTTGTTGGTTTGTTCGTTTGTCGGTTTGTTGGTTTGTTGGCTTGTTGGTTTGTTGGCTTGTTGGCTTGTTGGTTTGTTGGTTTGTTGGTGTGTTGGTTTGTTCGTTTGTTGGTTTTTTGGTTTGTTGGTTTGTAAGCTTGTTGGCTTGTTGGTTTGTTGGTTTGTTGGCTTGTTGGTTTGTTGGTTTGTTGGTTTGTTCATTTGTTGGCTTGTTGGCTTGTTGGTTTGTTGGCTTGTTGGTTTGTTGGCTAGTTGGTTTGTTGGTTTGTTGGTTTTGTAGGTTTGTAGGTTTGTTGGTTTGTTGGTTTGTTGGCTTGTTGGCTTGTTGGTTTGTTGGTTTGTTCGTTTGTTGGTTTGTTGGTTTGTTGGTTTGTTGGTTTTTTGGTTTGTTGGCTTGTTGGTTTGTTGGTTTGTTGGTTTGTTGGTTTGTTCGTTTGTTAGTTTTTTGGTTTGTTGGTTTGTTGGTTTGTTGGCTTGTTGGTTTGTTGGTTTGTTGGTTTGTTGGTTTGTTGGCTTGTTGGCTTGTTGGTTTGTTGGTTTGTTGGTTTGTTGGTTTGTTGGTTTGTTGGTTTGTTGGTTTGTTGGTTTGTTGGTTTGTTGGTTTGTTGGTTTGTTGGTTTGTTGGTTTGTTGGTTTGTTGGGTTGTTGGTTTGCTGGTTTGTTGGTTTGTTGGTTTGTTGGTTTGGTGGTTTGTTGGATTGTTGGTTTGTTGGTTTGTTGATTTGTTGGCTTGTTGGTATGTTGATTTGTTCGTTTGTTCGTTTGTTGGTTTGTTGGTTTGTTTGTTTGTTGGTTTGTTGGTTTGTTGGCTTGTTGGTTTGTTGGTTTGTTCGTTTGTTGGTTTGTTGTTTTGTTGGTTTGTTTGTTTGTTGGTTTGTTGATTTGTTTGTTTGTTGGTTTGTTCGTTTGGTGGCTTGTTGATTTGTTGGTTTTTTGGTTTGTTGGTTTGTTTGTGTGTTGGCTTGTTGGTTTGTTGGTTTGTTGGCTTGTTGGTTTGTTGGTTTGTTGGTTTGTTCGTTTGTTGGCTTGTTGGTTTGTTGGCTGGTTGGCTTGTTGGTTTGTTGGCTTGTTGGCTTGTTGGTTTGTTGGTTTGTTGGTTTGTTGGTTTGTTGGTTTGTTGGTTTGTTGGTTTGTTGGCTTGTTGGCTTGTTGGCTTGTTGGTTTGTTGGTTTGTTGGCTTGTTGGTTTGTTGGTTTTTTGGTTTGTTGGTTTGTTGGTTTGTTTGTTTGTTGGTTTGTTTGTTTGTTCGTTTGTTGGTTTGTTCGTTTGTTGGCTTGTTGGTTTGTTGGTTTGTTGGCTTGTTGGTTTGTTGGTTTGTTGGTTTGTTGGTTTATTCGTTTGTTGGCTTGTTGGTTTGTTGACTTGTTGGCTTGTTGGTTTGTTGGCTTGTTGGCTTGTTGGTTTGTTGGTTTTTTGGTTTGTTGGTTTGTTGGTTTGTTTGTTTGTTGGTTTGTTTGTTTGTTCGTTTGTTGGTTTGCTGGTTTGTTGGCTTGTTTGTTTGTTGCTTTGTTGGCTTGTTGGTTTGTTGGTTTGTTGGTTTGTTGGTTTGTTCGTTTGTTGGCTTGTTTGTTTGTTGGTTTGTTGGCTTGTTCGTTTGTTCGTTTGTTGGTTTGTTGGTTTGCTGGTTTGTTGGCTTGTTGGTTTGTTGGTTTATTGGTTTGTTGGTTTGTTGGTTTGTTGGCTTGTTGGTTTGTTGGTTTGTTGGCTTGTTGGTTTGTTGGTTTTTTGGTTTGTTCGTTTGTTGGTTTGTTGGTTTATTGGTTTGTTGGCTTGTTGGTTTGTTGGTTTGTTGGCTTGCTGGTTTGTTGGTTTGTTGGTTTGTTCGTTTTTTGGCTTGTTGGTTTGTTGGCTTGTTTGTTTGTTCGCTAGTTGGTTTGTTGGTTTTGTAGGTTTGTAGGTTTGTTGGCTTGTTGGTTTGTTGGTTTGTTGGTTTGTTCGTTTGTTGGCTTGTTGGTTTGTTGGCTTGTTGGTTTGTTCGCTAGTTGGTTTGTTGGTTTGTTGGTTTTGTAGGTTTGTAGGTTTGTTGGTTTGTTGGTTTGTTTAACTTGTTGGTTTGTTGGCTTGTTGGCTTGTTGGTTTGTTGGTTTGTTCGTTTGTCGGTTTGTTGGTTTGTTGGTTTGTTGGCTTGTTGGCTTGTTGGTTTGTTGGTTTGTTGGTTTGTTGGTTTGTTGGTTAGTTGGTTTGTTGGCTTGTTGGTTTGTTGGTTTGTTGGTTTGTTGGTTTGTTCGTTTGTTGGTTTGTTGGTTTGTTGGTTTGTTGGTTTGTTGGTTTTTTGGTTTGTTGGCTTGTTGGTTTGTTGGTTTGTTGGTTTGTTGGTTTGTTCGTTTGTTGGTTTTTTGGTTTGTTGGTTTGTCGGTTTTTTGGCTTGTTGGTTTGTTGGTTTGTTGGTTTGTTGGTTTGTTGGTTTGTTGGTTTATTTGTTTGTTGGTTTGTTGGTTTGTTGGATTGTTGGCTTGTTGGTTTGTTGGTTTGTTGGTTTGTTGGTTTGTTGGTTTGTTGGTTTGTTGGTTTGTTGGTTTGTTGGTTTGTTGGTTTGTTGGTTTGTTGGTTTGTTGGTTTGTTGGTTTATTGGTTTGTTGGTTTGTTGGTTTGTTGGTTTGTTGGTTTGTTGGTTTATTGGTTTGTTGGTTTGTTGGCTTGTTGGTTTATTGGTTTGTTGGTTTGTTGGTTTGTTGGTTTGTTGGTTTGTTGGTTTGTTCGTTTGTCGGTTTGTTGGTTTGTTGGCTTGTTGGTTTGTTGGCTTGTTGGCTTGTTGGTTTGTTGGTTTGTTGGTTTGTTGGTTTGTTGGTTTGTTCATTTGTTGGTTTGTTGGTTTGTTGGTTTGTAAGCTTGTTGGCTTGTTGGTTTGTTGGTTTGTTGGCTTGTTGGTTTGTTGGTTTATTGGTTTGTTGGTTTGTTGGTTTGTTTGTTTGTTGGTTTGTTGGTTTGTTGGTTTGTTGGTTTGTTGGTTTGTTCGTTTGTTGGTTTGTTTGTTTGTTAGCTTATTGGTTTGTTGGTTTGTTGGCTTGTTGGTTTGTTGGTTTGTTAGTTTGTTGGTTTGTTGGTTTGTTGGTTTGTTGGTTTGTTGGTTTGTTGGTTTGTTGGTTTGTTGGCTTGTTGGTTTGTTTTTTTGTTGGTTTGTTTGTTTGTTGGTTTGTTGGTTTGTTCGTTTGTTGGTTTGTTGGTTTGTTGGTTTGTTGGCTGGCTGGTTTGTTGGTTTGTTGGTTTGTTCGTTTTTTGGCTTGTTGGTTTGTTGGCTTGTTTGTTTGTTCGCTAGTTGGTTTGTTGGTTTTGTAGGTTTGTAGGTTTGTTGGCTTGTTGGTTTGTTGGTTTGTTGGTTTGTTCGTTTGTTGGCTTGTTGGTTTGTTGGCTTGTTGGTTTGTTCGCTAGTTGGTTTGTTGGTTTTTTGGTTTTGTAGGTTTGTAGGTTTGTTGGTTTGTTGGTTTGTTTAACTTGTTGGTTTGTTGGCTTGTTGGCTTGTTGGTTTGTTGGTTTGTTCGTTTGTCGGTTTGTTGGTTTGTTGGTTTGTTGGCTTGTTGGCTTGTTGGTTTGTTGGTTTGTTGGTTTGTTGGTTTGTTGGCTTGTTGGCTTGTTGGTTTGTTGGTTTGTTCATTTGTTGGTTTGTTGGTTTGTTGGTTTGTTGGTTTTTTGGTTTGTTGGCTTGTTGGTTTGTTGGTTTGTTGGTTTGTTGGTTTGTTAGTTTTTTGGTTTGTTGGTTCGTTGGTTTGTTGGCTTGTTGGTTTGTTGGTTTGTTGGTTTGTTGGTTTGTTGGCTTGTTGGTTTGTTGGTTTGTTGGTTTGTTGGTTTGTTGGTTTGTTGGTTTGTTGGTTTGTTGGTTTGTTGGTTTGTTGGTTTGTTGGTTTGTTGGTTTGTTGGTTTGTTGGTTTGTTGGCTTGTTGGCTTGTTGGTTTGTTGGTTTGTTCATTTGTTGGTTTGTTGGTTTGTTGGTTTATTGGTTTTTTGGTTTGTTGGCTTGTTGGTTTGTTGGTTTGTTGGTTTGTTGGTTTGTTAGTTTTTTGGTTTGTTGGTTTGTTGGTTTGTTGGCTTGTTGGTTTGTTGGTTTGTTGGTTTGTTGGTTTGTTGGCTTGTTGGTTTGTTGGTTTGTTGGTTTGTTGGTTTGTTGGTTTGTTGGTTTGTTGGTTTGTTGGGTTGTTGGTTTGCTGGTTTGTTGGTTTGTTGGTTTGTTGGTTTGGTGGTTTGTTGGATTGTTGGTTTGTTGGTTTGTTGATTTGTTGGTTTGTTGGTTTGTTGATTTGTTCGTTTGTTCGTTTGTTGGTTTGTTGGTTTGTTGGTTTGTTGGTTTGTTGGTTTGTTGGTTTGTTGGTTTGTTGGTTTGTTGGTTTGTTGGTTTGTTGGTTTGTTGGGTTGTTGGTTTGCTGGTTTGTTGGTTTGTTCGTTTGTTGGTTTGTTGGTTTGTTGGTTTGTTTGTTTGTTGGTTTGTTGATTTGTTTGTTTGTTGGTTTGTTCGTTTGGTGGCTTGTTGATTTGTTGGTTTTTTGGTTTGTTGGTTTGTTGGTTTGTTTGTTTGTTCGTTTGTTGGTTTGTGTGTGTGTTGGCTTGTTGGTTTGTTGGTTTGTTGGCTTGTTGGTTTGTTGGTTTGTTGGTTTGTTCGTTTGTTGGCTTGTTGGTTTGTTGGCTGGTTGGCTTGTTGGTTTGTTGGCTTGTTGGCTTGTTGGTTTGTTGGTTTGTTGGTTTGTTGGTTTGTTGGTTTGTTGGTTTGCTGGTTTGTTGGCTTGTTGGCTTGTTGGCTTGTTGGTTTGTTGGCTTGTTGGTTTGTTGGTTTTTTGGTTTGTTGGTTTGTTGGTGTGTTTGTTTGTTGGTTTGTTTGTTTGTTCGTTTGTTGGTTTGTTGGTTTGTTGGCTTGTTGGTTTGTTGGTTTGTTGGCTTGTTGGTTTGTTGGTTTGTTGGTTTGTTGGTTTGTTCGTTTGTTGGCTTGTTGGGTTGTTGGTTTGCTGGTTTGTTGGTTTGTTGGTTTGTTGGTTTGGTGGTTTGTTGGATTGTTGGTTTGTTGGTTTGTTGATTTGTTGGCTTGTTGGTATGTTGATTTGTTCGTTTGTTCGTTTATTGGTTTGTTGGTTTGTTTGTTTGTTGGTTTGTCCATTTGTTGGCTTGTTGGTTTGTTGGTTTGTTCGTTTGTTGGTTTGTTGTTTTGTTGGTTTGTTTGTTTGTTGGTTTGTTGATTTGTTTGTTTGTTGGTTTGTTCGTTTGGTGGCTTGTTGATTTGTTGGTTTTTTGGTTTGTTGGTTTGTTGGTTTGTTTGTTTGTTCGTTTGTTGGTTTGTTTGTGTGTTGGCTTGTTGGTTTGTTGGTTTGTTGGCTTGTTGGTTTGTTGGTTTGTTGGTTTGTTCGTTTGTTGGCTTGTTGGTTTGTTGGCTGGTTGGCTTGTTGGTTTGTTGGCTTGTTGGCTTGTTGGTTTGTTGGTTTGTTGGTTTGTTGGTTTGTTGGTTTGTTGGTTTGTTGGTTTGTTGGTTTGTTGGCTTGTTGGCTTGTTGGCTTGTTGGTTTGTTGGTTTGTTGGCTTGTTGGTTTGTTGGTTTTTTGGTTTGTTGGTTTGTTGGTTTGTTTGTTTGTTGGTTTGTTTGTTTGTTCGTTTGTTGGTTTGTTCGTTTGTTGGCTTGTTGGTTTGTTGGTTTGTTGGCTTGTTGGTTTGTTGGTTTGTTGGTTTGTTGGTTTATTCGTTTGTTGGCTTGTTGGTTTGTTGACTTGTTGGCTTGTTGGTTTGTTGGCTTGTTGGCTTGTTGGTTTGTTGGTTTTTTGGTTTGTTGGTTTGTTGGTTTGTTTGTTTGTTGGTTTGTTTGTTTGTTCGTTTGTTGGTTTGCTGGTTTGTTGGCTTGTTTGTTTGTTGGTTTGTTGGTTTGTTGGTTTGTTGGTTTGTTGGCTTGTTGGTTTGTTTTTTTGTTGGTTTGTTTGTTTGTTGGTTTGTTGGTTTGTTCGTTTGTTGGTTTGTTGGTTTGTTGGTTTGTTGGCTGGCTGGTTTGTTGGTTTGTTGGTTTGTTCGTTTTTTGGCTTGTTGGTTTGTTGGCTTGTTTGTTTGTTCGCTAGTTGGTTTGTTGGTTTTGTAGGTTTGTAGGTTTGTTGGCTTGTTGGTTTGTTGGTTTGTTGGTTTGTTCGTTTGTTGGCTTGTTGGTTTGTTGGCTTGTTGGTTTGTTCGCTAGTTGGTTTGTTGGTTTGTTGGTTTTGTAGGTTTGTAGGTTTGTTGGTTTGTTGGTTTGTTTAACTTGTTGGTTTGTTGGCTTGTTGGCTTGTTGGTTTGTTGGTTTGTTCGTTTGTCGGTTTGTTGGTTTGTTGGTTTGTTGGCTTGTTGGCTTGTTGGTTTGTTGGTTTGTTGGTTTGTTGGTTTGTTGGCTTGTTGGCTTGTTGGTTTGTTGGTTTGTTCATTTGTTGGTTTGTTGGTTTGTTGGTTTGTTGGTTTTTTGGTTTGTTGGCTTGTTGGTTTGTTGGTTTGTTGGTTTGTTGGTTTGTTAGTTTTTTGGTTTGTTGGTTCGTTGGTTTGTTGGCTTGTTGGTTTGTTGGTTTGTTGGTTTGTTGGTTTGTTGGCTTGTTGGTTTGTTGGTTTGTTGGTTTGTTGGTTTGTTGGTTTGTTGGTTTGTTGGTTTGTTGGTTTGTTGGTTTGTTGGTTTGTTGGTTTGTTGGTTTGTTGGTTTGTTGGCTTGTTGGCTTGTTGGTTTGTTGGTTTGTTCATTTGTTGGTTTGTTGGTTTGTTGGTTTATTGGTTTTTTGGTTTGTTGGCTTGTTGGTTTGTTGGTTTGTTTGTTTGTTTGTTTGTTAGTTTTTTGGTTTGTTGGTTTGTTGGTTTGTTGGCTTGTTGGTTTGTTGGTTTGTTGGTTTGTTGGTTTGTTGGCTTGTTGGTTTGTTGGTTTGTTGGTTTGTTGGTTTGTTGGTTTGTTGGTTTGTTGGTTTGTTGGTTTGTTGGGTTGTTGGTTTGCTGGTTTGTTGGTTTGTTGGTTTGTTGGTTTGGTGGTTTGTTGGATTGTTGGTTTGTTGGTTTGTTGATTTGTTGGTTTGTTGGTTTGTTGATTTGTTCGTTTGTTCGTTTGTTGGTTTGTTGGTTTGTTGGTTTGTTGGTTTGTTGGTTTGTTGGTTTGTTGGTTTGTTGGTTTGTTGGTTTGTTGGTTTGTTGGTTTGTTGGGTTGTTGGTTTGCTGGTTTGTTGGTTTGTTCGTTTGTTGGTTTGTTGGTTTGTTGGTTTGTTTGTTTGTTGGTTTGTTGATTTGTTTGTTTGTTGGTTTGTTCGTTTGGTGGCTTGTTGATTTGTTGGTTTTTTGGTTTGTTGGTTTGTTGGTTTGTTTGTTTGTTCGTTTGTTGGTTTGTGTGTGTGTTGGCTTGTTGGTTTGTTGGCTTGTTGGTTTGTTGGTTTGTTGGTTTGTTCGTTTGTTGGCTTGTTGGTTTGTTGGCTGGTTGGCTTGTTGGTTTGTTGGCTTGTTGGCTTGTTGGTTTGTTGGTTTGTTGGTTTGTTGGTTTGTTGGTTTGTTGGTTTGCTGGTTTGTTGGCTTGTTGGCTTGTTGGCTTGTTGGTTTGTTGGTTTGTTGGCTTGTTGGTTTGTTGGTTTTTTGGTTTGTTGGTTTGTTGGTGTGTTTGTTTGTTGGTTTGTTTGTTTGTTCGTTTGTTGGTTTGTTGGTTTGTTGGCTTGTTGGTTTGTTGGTTTGTTGGCTTGTTGGTTTGTTGGTTTGTTGGTTTGTTGGTTTGTTCGTTTGTTGGCTTGTTGGGTTGTTGATTTGCTGGTTTGTTGGTTTGTTGGTTTGTTGGTTTGGTGGTTTGTTGGATTGTTGGTTTGTTGGTTTGTTGATTTGTTGGCTTGTTGGTATGTTGATTTGTTCGTTTGTTCGTTTGTTGGTTTGTTGGTTTGTTTGTTTGTTGGTTTGTTGGTTTGTTGGCTTGTTGGTTTGTTGGTTTGTTCGTTTGTTGGTTTGTTGTTTTGTTGGTTTGTTTGTTTGTTGGTTTGTTGATTTGTTTGTTTGTTGGTTTGTTCGTTTGGTGGCTTGTTGATTTGTTGGTTTTTTGGTTTGTTGGTTTGTTGGTTTGTTTGTTTGTTCGTTTGTTGGTTTGTTTGTGTGTTGGCTTGTTGGTTTGTTGGTTTGTTGGCTTGTTGGTTTGTTGGTTTGTTGGTTTGTTCGTTTGTTGGCTTGTTGGTTTGTTGGCTGGTTGGCTTGTTGGTTTGTTGGCTTGTTGGCTTGTTGGTTTGTTGGTTTGTTGGTTTGTTGGTTTGTTGGTTTGTTGGTTTGTTGGTTTGTTGGCTTGTTGGCTTGTTGGCTTGTTGGTTTGTTGGTTTGTTGGCTTGTTGGTTTGTTGGTTTTTTGGTTTGTTGGTTTGTTGGTTTGTTTGTTTGTTGGTTTGTTTGTTTGTTCGTTTGTTGGTTTGTTCGTTTGTTGGCTTGTTGGTTTGTTGGTTTGTTGGCTTGTTGGTTTGTTGGTTTGTTGGTTTGTTGGTTTATTCGTTTGTTGGCTTGTTGGTTTGTTGACTTGTTGGCTTGTTGGTTTGTTGGCTTGTTGGCTTGTTGGTTTGTTGGTTTTTTGGTTTGTTGGTTTGTTGGTTTGTTTGTTTGCTGGTTTGTTTGTTTGTTCGTTTGTTGGTTTGCTGGTTTGTTGGCTTGTTTGTTTGTTGCTTTGTTGGCTTGTTGGTTTGTTGGTTTGTTGGTTTGTTGGTTTGTTCGTTTGTTGGCTTGTTTGTTTGTTGGTTTGTTGGCTTGTTCGTTTGTTCGTTTGTTGGTTTGTTGGTTTGCTGGTTTGTTGGCTTGTTGGTTTGTTGGTTTATTGGTTTGTTGGTTTGTTGGTTTGTTGGCTTGTTGGTTTGTTGGTTTGTTGGCTTGTTGGTTTGTTGGTTTTTTGGTTTGTTCGTTTGTTGGTTTGTTGGTTTATTGGTTTGTTGGCTTGTTGGTTTGTTGGTTTGTTGGCTTGCTGGTTTGTTGGTTTGTTGGTTTGTTCGTTTTTTGGCTTGTTGGTTTGTTGGCTTGTTTGTTTGTTCGCTAGTTGGTTTGTTGGTTTTGTAGGTTTGTAGGTTTGTTGGCTTGTTGGTTTGTTGGTTTGTTGGTTTGTTCGTTTGTTGGTTTGTTGGTTTGTTGGCTTGTTGGTTTGTTCGCTAGTTGGTTTGTTGGTTTGTTGGTTTTGTAGGTTTGTAGGTTTGTTGGTTTGTTGGTTTGTTTAACTTGTTGGTTTGTTGGCTTGTTGGCTTGTTGGTTTGTTGGTTTGTTCTTTTGTCGGTTTGTTGGTTTGTTGGTTTGTTGGCTTGTTGGCTTGTTGGTTTGTTGGTTTGTTGGTTTGTTGGTTTGTTGGTTAGTTGGTTTGTTGGCTTGTTGGTTTGTTGGTTTGTTGGTTTGTTCGTTTGTTGGTTTGTTGGTTTGTTGGTTTGTTGGTTTGTTGGTTTTTTGGTTTGTTGGCTTGTTGGTTTGTTGGTTTGTTGGTTTGTTGGTTTGTTCGTTTGTTGGTTTTTTGGTTTGTTGGTTTGTCGGTTTTTTGGCTTGTTGGTTTGTTGGTTTGTTGGTTTGTTGGTTTGTTGGTTTGTTGGTTTATTTGTTTGTTGGTTTGTTGGTTTGTTGGATTGTTGGCTTGTTGGTTTGTTGGTTTGTTGGTTTGTTGGTTTGTTGGTTTGTTGGTTTGTTGGTTTGTTGGTTTGTTGGTTTGTTGGTTTGTTGGTTTGTTGGTTTGTTGGTTTATTGGTTTGTTGGTTTGTTGGTTTGTTGGTTTGTTGGTTTGTTGGTTTATTGGTTTGTTGGTTTGTTGGCTTGTTGGTTTATTGGTTTGTTGGTTTGTTGGTTTGTTGGTTTGTTGGTTTGTTGGTTTGTTCGTTTGTCGGTTTGTTGGTTTGTTGGCTTGTTGGTTTGTTGGCTTGTTGGCTTGTTGGTTTGTTGGTTTGTTGGTTTGTTGGTTTGTTGGTTTGTTCATTTGTTGGTTTGTTGGTTTGTTGGTTTGTAAGCTTGTTGGCTTGTTGGTTTGTTGGTTTGTTGGCTTGTTGGTTTGTTGGTTTATTGGTTTGTTGGTTTGTTGGTTTGTTTGTTTGTTGGTTTGTTGGTTTGTTGGTTTGTTGGTTTGTTGGTTTGTTCGTTTGTTGGTTTGTTTGTTTGTTAGCTTATTGGTTTGTTGGCTTGTTGGTTTGTTGGTTTGTTAGTTTGTTGGTTTGTTGGTTTGTTGGTTTGTTGGTTTGTTGGTTTTTTGGTTTGTTGGTTTGTTGGCTTGTTGGTTTGTTTTTTTGTTGGTTTGTTTGTTTGTTGGTTTGTTGGTTTGTTCGTTTGTTGGTTTGTTGGTTTGTTGGTTTGTTGGCTGGCTGGTTTGTTGGTTTGTTGGTTTGTTCGTTTTTTGGCTTGTTGGTTTGTTGGCTTGTTTGTTTGTTCGCTAGTTGGTTTGTTGGTTTTGTAGGTTTGTAGGTTTGTTGGCTTGTTGGTTTGTTGGTTTGTTGGTTTGTTCGTTTGTTGGCTTGTTGGTTTGTTGGCTTGTTGGTTTGTTCGCTAGTTGGTTTGTTGGTTTGTTGGTTTTGTAGGTTTGTAGGTTTGTTGGTTTGTTGGTTTGTTTAACTTGTTGGTTTGTTGGCTTGTTGGCTTGTTGGTTTGTTGGTTTGTTCGTTTGTCGGTTTGTTGGTTTGTTGGTTTGTTGGCTTGTTGGCTTGTTGGTTTGTTGGTTTGTTGGTTTGTTGGTTTGTTGGCTTGTTGGCTTGTTGGTTTGTTGGTTTGTTCATTTGTTGGTTTGTTGGTTTGTTGGTTTGTTGGTTTTTTGGTTTGTTGGCTTGTTGGTTTGTTGGTTTGTTGGTTTGTTGGTTTGTTAGTTTTTTGGTTTGTTGGTTCGTTGGTTTGTTGGCTTGTTGGTTTGTTGGTTTGTTGGTTTGTTGGTTTGTTGGCTTGTTGGTTTGTTGGTTTGTTGGTTTGTTGGTTTGTTGGTTTGTTGGTTTGTTGGTTTGTTGGTTTGTTGGTTTGTTGGTTTGTTGGTTTGTTGGTTTGTTGGCTTGTTGGCTTGTTGGTTTGTTGGTTTGTTCATTTGTTGGTTTGTTGGTTTGTTGGTTTATTGGTTTTTTGGTTTGTTGGCTTGTTGGTTTGTTGGTTTGTTGGTTTGTTGGTTTGTTAGTTTTTTGGTTTGTTGGTTTGTTGGTTTGTTGGCTTGTTGGTTTGTTGGTTTGTTGGTTTGTTGGTTTGTTGGCTTGTTGGTTTGTTGGTTTGTTGGTTTGTTGGTTTGTTGGTTTGTTGGTTTGTTGGTTTGTTGGGTTGTTGGTTTGCTGGTTTGTTGGTTTGTTGGTTTGTTGGTTTGGTGGTTTGTTGGATTGTTGGTTTGTTGGTTTGTTGATTTGTTGGTTTGTTGGTTTGTTGATTTGTTCGTTTGTTCGTTTGTTGGTTTGTTGGTTTGTTGGTTTGTTGGTTTGTTGGTTTGTTGGTTTGTTGGTTTGTTGGTTTGTTGGTTTGTTGGTTTGTTGGTTTGTTGGGTTGTTGGTTTGCTGGTTTGTTGGTTTGTTCGTTTGTTGGTTTGTTGGTTTGTTGGTTTGTTTGTTTGTTGGTTTGTTGATTTGTTTGTTTGTTGGTTTGTTCGTTTGGTGGCTTGTTGATTTGTTGGTTTTTTGGTTTGTTGGTTTGTTTGTTTGTTCGTTTGTTGGTTTGTGTGTGTGTTGGCTTGTTGGTTTGTTGGTTTGTTGGCTTGTTGGTTTGTTGGTTTGTTGGTTTGTTCGTTTGTTGGCTTGTTGGTTTGTTGGCTGGTTGGCTTGTTGGTTTGTTGGCTTGTTGGCTTGTTGGTTTGTTGGTTTGTTGGTTTGTTGGTTTGTTGGTTTGTTGGTTTGCTGGTTTGTTGGCTTGTTGGCTTGTTGGCTTGTTGGTTTGTTGGTTTGTTGGCTTGTTGGTTTGTTGGTTTTTTGGTTTGTTGGTTTGTTGGTGTGTTTGTTTGTTGGTTTGTTTGTTTGTTCGTTTGTTGGTTTGTTGGTTTGTTGGCTTGTTGGTTTGTTGGTTTGTTGGCTTGTTGGTTTGTTGGTTTGTTGGTTTGTTGGTTTGTTCGTTTGTTGGCTTGTTGGTTTGTTGACTTGTTGGCTTGTTGGTTTGTTGGCTTGTTGGCTTGTTGGTTTGTTGGTTTGTTGGTTTGTTGGTTTGTTGTTTTGTTGGTTTGTTGGTTTGTTGGTTAGTTGGCTTGTTGACTTGTTGGTTTGTTGGTTTGTTGGCTTGTTGGTTTGTTGGTTTTTTGGTTTGTTCATTTGTTGGTTTGTTGGTTTGTGGGTTTGTTGGTTTGTTGATTTGTTGGTTTGTTCGTTTTGTTGGTTTGTTGGTTTGTTGGTTTGTTGGTTTGTTGGTTTGTTGGTTTGTTGGTTTGTTGGTTTGTTCGTTTGTTGGCTTGTTGGTTTGTTGGCTGGTTGGCTTGTTGGTTTGTTGGCTTGTTGGCTTGTTGGTTTGTTGGTTTGTTGGTTTGTTGGTTTGTTGGTTTGTTGGTTTGCTGGTTTGTTGGCTTGTTGGCTTGTTGGCTTGTTGGTTTGTTGGTTTGTTGGCTTGTTGGTTTGTTGGTTTTTTGGTTTGTTGGTTTGTTGGTGTGTTTGTTTGTTGGTTTGTTTGTTTGTTCGTTTGTTGGTTTGTTGGTTTGTTGGCTTGTTGGTTTGTTGGTTTGTTGGCTTGTTGGTTTGTTGGTTTGTTGGTTTGTTGGTTTGTTCGTTTGTTGGCTTGTTGGTTTGTTGACTTGTTGGCTTGTTGGTTTGTTGGCTTGTTGGCTTGTTGGTTTGTTGGTTTGTTGGTTTGTTGGTTTGTTGTTTTGTTGGTTTGTTGGTTTGTTGGTTAGTTGGCTTGTTGACTTGTTGGTTTGTTGGTTTGTTGGCTTGTTGGTTTGTTGGTTTTTTGGTTTGTTCGTTTGTTGGTTTGTTGGTTTGTGGGTTTGTTGGTTTGTTGATTTGTTGGTTTGTTCGTTTTGTTGGTTTGTTGGTTTGTTGGTTTGTTGGTTTGTTGGTTTGTTGGTTTGTTGGTTTGTTGGTTTGTTTGTTTGTTCGTTTGTTGGTTTGTTGGTTTGCTGGTTTGTTGGCTTGTTGGTTTGTTGGTTTATTGGTTTGTTGGTTTGTTGGCTTGTTGGTTTGTTGGTATGTTGGTTTGTTCGTTTGTTGGCTTGTTGGTTTGTTGGCTTGTTGGTTTGTTGGCATGTTGGTTTGTTGGTTTGTTTGTTTGTTGGTTTATTGGTTTGTTGGTTTGTTGGTTTGTTCGTTTATTGGTTTGTTGGTTTGTTGGTTTGTTCGTTTGTTGGTTAGTTGGTTTATATGTTTGTTGGCTTGTTGGTTTGTTGGTTTGTTGGCTTGTTGGTTTGTTGGTTTGTTGGTTTGTTCGTTTGTTGGCTTGTTGGCTTGTTGGTTTGTTGGCTTGTTGGTTTGTTGGCTAGTTGGTTTGTTGGTTTGTTGGTTTTGTATGTTTGTATGTTTGTTGTTTTGTTGGTTTGTTGGCTTGTTGGTTTGTTGGCTTGTTGGCTTGTTGGTTTGTTGGTTTGTTCGTTTATTGGTTTGTTGGTTTGTTGGCTTGTTGGCTTGTTGGTTTGTTGGTTTGTTGGTTAGTTGGTTTGTTGGCTTGTTGGTTTGTTGGTTTGTTGGTTTGTTGGTTTGTTCGTTTGTTGGTTTGTTGGTTTGTTGGTTTGTTGGTTTGTTGGTTTTTTGGTTTGTTGGCTTGTTGGTTTGTTGGTTTGTTGGTTTGTTGGTTTGTTCGTTTGTTGGTTTTTTGGTTTGTTGGTTTGTTGGTTTTTTGGCTTGTTGGTTTGTTGGTTTGTTGTTTGTTGGTTTGTTGGTTTGTTGGTTTATTTGTTTGTTGGTTTGTTGGTTTGTTGGTTTGTTGGTTTGTTGGTTTGTTGGTTTGTTGGTTTGTTGGTTTGTTGGTTTGTTGGTTTGTTGGTTTGTTGGTTTGTTGGTTTGTTGGTTTGTTGGTTTATTGGTTTGTTGGTTTGTTGGTTTGTTGGTTTATTGGTTTGTTGGTTTGTTGGTTTGTTGGTTTGTTGGTTTGTTGGTTTGTTGGTTTGTTGGTTTGTTCGTTTGTCGGTTTGTTGGTTTGTTGGCTTGTTGGTTTGTTGGCTTGTTGGCTTGTTGGTTTGTTGGTTTGTTGGTTTGTGGGTGTGTTCGTTTGTTGGTTTGTTGGTTTGTTGGTTTGTAAGCTTGTTGGCTTGTTGGTTTGTTGGTTTGTTGGCTTGTTGGTTTGTTGGTTTATTGGTTTGTTGGTTTGTTGGTTTGTTTGTTTGTTCGTTTGTTGGTTTGTTGGTTTGTTGGTTTGTTGGTTAGTTCGTTTGTTGGTTTGTTTGTTTGTTAACTTATTGGTTTGTTGGTTTGTTGGTTTGTTGGTTTGTTGGTTTGTTCGTTTGTTGGTTTTTTGGTTTGTTGGTTTGTTGGTTTTTTGGCTTGTTGGTTTGTTGGTTTGTTGTTTGTTGGTTTGTTGGTTTGTTGGTTTATTTGTTTGTTGGTTTGTTGGTTTGTTGGTTTGTTGGTTTGTTGGTTTGTTGGTTTGTTGGTTTGTTGGTTTGTTGGTTTGTTGGTTTGTTGGTTTGTTGGTTTGTTGGTTTATTGGTTTGTTGGTTTGTTGGCTTGTTGGTTTATTTGTTTGTTGGTTTGTTGGTTTGTTGGTTTGTTGGTTTGTTGGTTTGTTGGTTTGTTCGTTTGTCGGTTTGTTGGTTTGTTGGTTTGTTGGCTTGTTGGTTTGTTGGTTTGTTGGCTTGTTGGTTTGTTGGTTTGTTGGTTTGTTGGTTTGTTGGTTTGTTGGTTTGTTGGTTTGTTGGTTTGTTGGTTTGTTGGTTTGTTGGTTTGTTGGTTTGTTGGTTTGTTGGTTTGTTGGTTTGTTGGTTTGTTGGTTTGTTGGTTTATTGGTTTGTTGGTTTGTTGGCTTGTTGGTTTATTGGTTTGTTGGTTTGTTGGTTTGTTGGTTTGTTGGTTTGTTGGTTTGTTGGTTTGTTCGTTTGTCGGTTTGTTGGTTTGTTGGCTTGTTGGTTTGTTGGCTTGTTGGCTTGTTGGTTTGTTGGTTTGTTGGTTTGTGGGTTTGTTCGTTTGTTGGTTTGTTGGTTTGTTGGTTTGTAAGCTTGTTGGCTTGTTGGTTTGTTGGTTTGTTGGCTTGTTGGTTTGTTGGTTTATTGGTTTGTTGGTTTGTTGGTTTGTTTGTTTGTTCGTTTGTTGGTTTGTTGGTTTGTTGGTTTGTTGGTTAGTTCGTTTGTTGGTTTGTTTGTTTGTTAGCTTATTGGTTTGTTGGTTTGTTGGCTTGTTGGTTTGTTGGTTTGTTAGTTTGTTGGTTTGTTGGTTTGTTGGTTTGTTGGTTTGTTGGTTTGTTGGTTTGTTGGCTTGTTGGTTTGTTTTTTTGTTGGTTTATTTGTTTGTTGGTTTGTTGGTTTGTTCGTTTGTTGGTTTGTTGGTTTGTTGGTTTGTTGGCTTGTTGGTTTTTTGGCTTGTTGGCTTGTTAGTTTGTTGGTTTGTTGGTTTGTTGGTTTGTTGGTTTGTTCGTTTGTTGGTTTGTTGGTTTGTTGGCTTGTTGGTTTGTTGGCTTGTTGGCTTGTTGGTTTGTTGGTTTGTTCGTTTGTTCGTTTGTTGGTTTGTTTGTTTGTTAGCTTGTTGGCTTGTTGGTTTGTTGGTTTGTTGGCTTGTTGGTTTGTTGGTTTTTTGGTTTGTTGGTTTGTGGGCTTGTTGGTTTGTTGGTTTATTGGTTTGTTGGTTTGTTGGCTTGTTGGTTTGTTGGTATGTTGGTTTGTTCGTTTGTTGGCTTGTTGGTTTGTTGGCTTGTTGGTTTGTTGCCTAGTTGGTTTGTTGGTTTGTTGGTTTATTGGTTTGTTGGCTTGTTGGTTTGTTGGCTTGTTGGCTTGTTGGTTTGTTGGTTTGTTGGTTTGTTGGTTTGTTGGTTTGTTGGTTTGTTGGTTTGTTGGTTTGTTGGTTTGTTGGTTTGTTGGTTTGTTGGTTTGTTGGTTTGTTGGTTTGTTTGTTTGTTCGTTTGTTGGTTTGTGTGTGTGTTGGCTTGTTGGTTTGTTGGTTTGTTGGCTTGTTGGTTTGTTGGTTTGTTGGTTTGTTCGTTTGTTGGTTTGTTGGTTTGTTGGTTTGTTGGTTTGTTTGTTTGTTGGTTTGTTGATTTGTTTGTTTGTTGGTTTGTTCGTTTGGTGGCTTGTTGATTTGTTGGTTTTTTGGTTTGTTGGTTTGTTGGTTTGTTGGTTTGTTTGTTTGTTCGTTTGTTGGTTTGTGTGTGTGTTGGCTTGTTGGTTTGTTGGTTTGTTGGCTTGTTGGTTTGTTGGTTTGTTGGTTTGTTCGTTTGTTGGCTTGTTGGTTTGTTGGCTGGTTGGCTTGTTGGTTTGTTGGCTTGTTGGCTTGTTGGTTTGTTGGTTTGTTGGTTGGTTGGTTTGTTGGTTTGTTGGTTTGTTGGTTTGTTGGCTTGTTGGCTTGTTGGCTTGTTGGTTTGTTGGTTTGTTGGCTTGTTGGTTTGTTGGTTTTTTGGTTTGTTGGTTTGTTGGTTTGTTTGTTTGTTGGTTTGTTTGTTTGTTCGTTTGTTGGTTTGTTGGTTTGTTGGCTTGTTGGTTTGTTGGTTTGTTGGCTTGTTGGTTTGTTGGTTTGTTGGTTTGTTGGTTTGTTCGTTTGTTGGCTTGTTGGTTTGTTGACTTGTTGGCTTGTTGGCTTGTTGGTTTGTTGGTTTGTTTGTTTGTTGGTTTGTTGGTTTGTTGTTTTGTTGGTTTGTTGGTTTGTTGGTTAGTTGGCTTGTTGACTTGTTGGTTTGTTGGTTTGTTGGCTTGTTGGTTTGTTGGTTTTTTGGTTTGTTCGTTTGTTGGTTTGTTGGTTTGTCGGTTTGTGGGTTTGTTGGTTTGTTGATTTGTTGGTTTGTTCGTTTTGTTGGTTTGTTGGTTTGTTGGTTTGTTGGTTTGTTGGTTTGTTGGTTTGTTGGTTTGTTGGTTTGTTTGTTTGTTCGTTTGTTGGTTTGTTTGTTTGTTCGTTTGTTGGTTTGTTGGTTTGCTGGTTTGTTGGCTTGTTGGTTTGTTGGCTTGTTGGTTTGTTGGCATGTTGGTTTGTTGGTTTGTTGGCTTGTTGGTTTGTTGGTTTGTTGGCTTGTTGGTTTGTTGGTTTGTTGGTTTGTTCGTTTGTTGGCTTGTTGGCTTGTTGGTTTGTTGGCTTGTTGGTTTGTTGGCTAGTTGGTTTGTTGGTTTGTTGGTTTTGTAGGTTTGTAGGTTTGTTGTTTTGTTGGTTTGTTGGCTTGTTGGTTTGTTGGCTTGTTGGCTTGTTGGTTTGTTGGTTTGTTCGTTTATTGGTTTGTTAGTTTGTTGGCTTGTTGGCTTGTTGGTTTGTTGGTTTGTTGGTTAGTTGGTTTGTTGGCTTGTTGGTTTGTTGGTTTGTTGGTTTGTTGGTTTGTTCTTTTGTTGGTTTGTTGGTTTGTTGGTTTGTTGGTTTGTTGGTTTGTTGGTTTTTTGGTTTGTTGGCTTGTTGGTTTGTTCGTTTGTTGGTTTGTTGGTTTGTTGGCTTGTTGGTTTGTTGGCTTGTTGGCTTGTTGGTTTGTTGGTTTGTTCGTTTGTTCGTTTGTTGGTTTGTTTGTTTGTTAGCTTGTTGGCTTGTTGGTTTGTTGGTTTGTTGGCTTGTTGGTTTGTTGGTTTTTTGGTTTGTTGGTTTGTGGGCTTGTTGGTTTGTTGGTTTATTGGTTTGTTGGTTTGTTGGCTTGTAGGTTTGTTGGTATGTTGGTTTGTTCGTTTGTTGGCTTGTTGGTTTGTTGGCTTATTGGTTTGTTGCCTAGTTGGTTTGTTGGTTTGTTGGTTTATTGGTTTGTTGGCTTGTTGGTTTGTTGGCTTGTTGGCTTGTTGGTTTGTTGGTTTGTTGGTTTGTTGGTTTGTTGGTTTGTTGGTTTGTTGGTTTGTTGGTTTGTTGGTTTGTTGGTTTGTTGGTTTGTTGGTTTGTTGGTTTGTTGGTTTGTTGGTTTGTTGGTTTGTTTGTTTGTTCGTTTGTTGGTTTGTGTGTGTGTTGGCTTGTTGGTTTGTTGGTTTGTTGGCTTGTTGGTTTGTTGGTTTGTTGGTTTGTTCGTTTGTTGGTTTGTTGGTTTGTTGGTTTGTTTGTTTGTTGGTTTGTTGATTTGTTTGTTTGTTGGTTTGTTCGTTTGGTGGCTTGTTGATTTGTTGGTTTTTTGGTTTGTTGGTTTGTTGGTTTGTTTGTTTGTTCGTTTGTTGGTTTGTGTGTGTGTTGGCTTGTTGGTTTGTTGGTTTGTTGGCTTGTTGGTTTGTTGGTTTGTTGGTTTGTTCGTTTGTTGGCTTGTTGGTTTGTTGGCTGGTTGGCTTGTTGGTTTGTTGGCTTGTTGGCTTGTTGGTTTGTTGGTTTGTTGGTTTGTTGGTTTGTTGGTTTGTTGGTTTGTTGGTTTGTTGGCTTGTTGGCTTGTTGGCTTGTTGGTTTGTTGGTTTGTTGGCTTGTTGGTTTGTTGGTTTTTTGGTTTGTTGGTTTGTTGGTTTGTTTGTTTGTTGGTTTGTTTGTTTGTTCGTTTGTTGGTTTGTTGGTTTGTTGGCTTGTTGGTTTGTTGGTTTGTTGGCTTGTTGGTTTGTTGGTTTGTTGGTTTGTTGGTTTGTTCGTTTGTTGGCTTGTTGGTTTGTTGACTTGTTGGCTTGTTGGTTTGTTGGCTTGTTGGCTTGTTGGTTTGTTGGTTTGTTGGTTTGTTGGTTTGTTGTTTTGTTGGTTTGTTGGTTTGTTGGTTAGTTGGCTTGTTGACTTGTTGGTTTGTTGGTTTGTTGGCTTGTTGGTTTGTTGGTTTTTTGGTTTGTTCGTTTGTTGGTTTGTTGGTTTGTCGGTTTGTGGATTTGTTGGTTTGTTGATTTGTTGGTTTGTTCGTTTTGTTGGTTTGTTGGTTTGTTGGTTTGTTGGTTTGTTGGTTTGTTGGTTTGTTGGTTTGTTGGTTTGTTGGTTTGTTTGTTTGTTCGTTTGTTGGTTTGTTGGTTTGCTGGTTTGTTGGCTTGTTGGTTTGTTGGTTTATTGGTTTGTTGGTTTGTTGGCTTGTTGGTTTGTTGGTATGTTGGTTTGTTCGTTTGTTGGCTTGTTGGTTTGTTGGCTTGTTGGTTTGTTGGCATGTTGGTTTGTTGGTTTGTTGGTTTGTTTGTTTGTTGGTTTATTGGTTTGTTGGTTTGTGGGTTTGTTCGTTTATTGGTTTGTTGGTTTGTTGGTTTGTTCGTTTGTTGGTTAGTTGGTTTATATGTTTGTTGGCTTGTTGGTTTGTTGGTTTGTTGGCTTGTTGGTTTGTTGATTTGTTGGTTTGTTCGTTTGTTGGCTTGTTGGCTTGTTGGTTTGTTGGCTTGTTGGTTTGTTGGCTAGTTGGTTTGTTGGTTTGTTGGTTTTGTAGGTTTGTAGGTTTGTTGTTTTGTTGGTTTGTTGGCTTGTTGGTTTGTTGGCTTGTTGGCTTGTTGGTTTGTTGGTTTGTTCGTTTATTGGTTTGTTGGTTTGTTGGCTTGTTGGCTTGTTGGTTTGTTGGTTTGTTGGTTAGTTGGTTTGTTGGCTTGTTGGTTTGTTGGTTTGTTGGTTTGTTGGTTTGTTCGTTTGTTGGTTTGTTGGTTTGTTGGTTTGTTGGTTTGTTGGTTTTTTGGTTCGTTGGCTTGTAGGTTTGTTGGTTTGTTGGTTTGTTGGTTTGTTCGTTTGTTGGTATTTTGGTTTGTTGGTTTGTTGGTTTTTGGCTTGTTGGTTTGTTGGTTTGTTTGTTTGTTGGTTTGTTGGTTTGTTGGTTTGTTGGCTTGTTGGTTTGTTGGTTTGTTGGTTTGTTGGTTTGTTGGTTTGTTGGTTTGTTGGTTTGTTGGTTTGTTGGTTTGTTGATTTGTTGGTTTGTTGGTTTGTTGGTTTGTTGGTTTGTTGGTTTGTTGGTTTGTTGGTTTGTTGGTTTGTTGGTTTATTGGTTTGTTGGTTTGTTGGCTTGTTGGTTTATTGGTTTGTTGGTTTGTTGGTTTGTTGGTTTGTTGGTTTGTTGGTTTGTTCGTTTGTCGGTTTGTTGGTTTGTTGGCTTGTTGGTTTGTTGGCTTGTTGGCTTGTTGGTTTGTTGGTTTGTTGGTTTGTTGGTTTGTTCGTTTGTTGGTTTGTTGGTTTGTTGGTTTGTAAGCTTGTTGGTTTGTTGGTTTGTTGGCTTGTTGGTTTGTTGGTTTATTGGTTTGTTGGTTTGTTGGTTTGTTTGTTTGTTCGTTTGTTGGTTTGTTGGTTTGTTGGTTTGTTGGTTTGTTCGTTTGTTGGTTTGTTTGTTTGTTAGCTTATTGGTTTGTTGGTTTGTTGGCTTGTTGGTTTGTTGGTTTGTTAGTTTGTTGGTTTGTTGGTTTGTTGGTTTGTTGGTTTGTTGGTTTGTTGGTTTGTTGGCTTGTTGGTTTGTTTTTTTGTTGGTTTGTTTGTTTGTTGGTTTGTTGGTTTGTTCGTTTGTTGGTTTGTTGGTTTGTTGGTTTGTTGGCTTGTTGGTTTGTTGGCTTGTTGGCTTGTTAGTTTGTTGGTTTGTTGGTTTGTTCGTTTGTCGGTTTGTTGGTTTGTTGGTTTGTTGGCTTGTTGGTTTGTTGGTTTGTTGGCTTGTTGGTTTGTTGGTTTGTTGGTTTGTTGGTTTGTTGGTTTGTTGGTTTGTTGGTTTGTTGGTTTGTTGGTTTGTTGGTTTGTTGGTTTGTTGGTTTGTTGGTTTATTGGTTTGTTGGTTTGTTGGCTTGTTGGTTTATTGGTTTGTTGGTTTGTTGGTTTGTTGGTTTGTTGGTTTGTTGGTTTGTTGGTTTGTTCGTTTGTCGGTTTGTTGGTTTGTTGGCTTGTTGGTTTGTTGGCTTGTTGGCTTGTTGGTTTGTTGGTTTGTTGGTTTGTGGGTTTGTTCGTTTGTTGGTTTGTTGGTTTGTTGGTTTGTAAGCTTGTTGGCTTGTTGGTTTGTTGGTTTGTTGGCTTGTTGGTTTGTTGGTTTATTGGTTTGTTGGTTTGTTGGTTTGTTTGTTTGTTCGTTTGTTGGTTTGTTGGTTTGTTGGTTTGTTGGTTAGTTCGTTTGTTGGTTTGTTTGTTTGTTAGCTTATTGGTTTGTTGGTTTGTTGGCTTGTTGGTTTGTTGGTTTGTTAGTTTGTTGGTTTGTTGGTTTGTTGGTTTGTTGGTTTGTTGGTTTGTTGGTTTGTTGGCTTGTTGGTTTGTTTTTTTGTTGGTTTATTTGTTTGTTGGTTTGTTGGTTTGTTCGTTTGTTGGTTTGTTGGTTTGTTGGTTTGTTGGCTTGTTGGTTTTTTGGCTTGTTGGCTTGTTAGTTTGTTGGTTTGTTGGTTTGTTGGTTTGTTGGTTTGTTCGTTTGTTGGTTTGTTGGTTTGTTGGCTTGTTGGTTTGTTGGCTTGTTGGCTTGTTGGTTTGTTGGTTTGTTCGTTTGTTCGTTTGTTGGTTTGTTTGTTTGTTAGCTTGTTGGCTTGTTGGTTTGTTGGTTTGTTGGCTTGTTGGTTTGTTGGTTTTTTGGTTTGTTGGTTTGTGGGCTTGTTGGTTTGTTGGTTTATTGGTTTGTTGGTTTGTTGGCTTGTTGGTTTGTTGGTATGTTGGTTTGTTCGTTTGTTGGCTTGTTGGTTTGTTGGCTTGTTGGTTTGTTGCCTAGTTGGTTTGTTGGTTTGTTGGTTTATTGGTTTGTTGGCTTGTTGGTTTGTTGGCTTGTTGGCTTGTTGGTTTGTTGGTTTGTTGGTTTGTTGGTTTGTTGGTTTGTTGGTTTGTTGGTTTGTTGGTTTGTTGGTTTGTTGGTTTGTTGGTTTGTTGGTTTGTTGGTTTGTTGGTTTGTTTGTTTGTTCGTTTGTTGGTTTGTGTGTGTGTTGGCTTGTTGGTTTGTTGGTTTGTTGGCTTGTTGGTTTGTTGGTTTGTTGGTTTGTTCGTTTGTTGGTTTGTTGGTTTGTTGGTTTGTTGGTTTGTTTGTTTGTTGGTTTGTTGATTTGTTTGTTTGTTGGTTTGTTCGTTTGGTGGCTTGTTGATTTGTTGGTTTTTTGGTTTGTTGGTTTGTTGGTTTGTTGGTTTGTTTGTTTGTTCGTTTGTTGGTTTGTGTGTGTGTTGGCTTGTTGGTTTGTTGGTTTGTTGGCTTGTTGGTTTGTTGGTTTGTTGGTTTGTTCGTTTGTTGGCTTGTTGGTTTGTTGGCTGGTTGGCTTGTTGGTTTGTTGGCTTGTTGGCTTGTTGGTTTGTTGGTTTGTTGGTTGGTTGGTTTGTTGGTTTGTTGGTTTGTTGGTTTGTTGGCTTGTTGGCTTGTTGGCTTGTTGGTTTGTTGGTTTGTTGGCTTGTTGGTTTGTTGGTTTTTTGGTTTGTTGGTTTGTTGGTTTGTTTGTTTGTTGGTTTGTTTGTTTGTTCGTTTGTTGGTTTGTTGGTTTGTTGGCTTGTTGGTTTGTTGGTTTGTTGGCTTGTTGGTTTGTTGGTTTGTTGGTTTGTTGGTTTGTTCGTTTGTTGGCTTGTTGGTTTGTTGACTTGTTGGCTTGTTGGCTTGTTGGTTTGTTGGTTTGTTTGTTTGTTGGTTTGTTGGTTTGTTGTTTTGTTGGTTTGTTGGTTTGTTGGTTAGTTGGCTTGTTGACTTGTTGGTTTGTTGGTTTGTTGGCTTGTTGGTTTGTTGGTTTTTTGGTTTGTTCGTTTGTTGGTTTGTTGGTTTGTCGGTTTGTGGGTTTGTTGGTTTGTTGATTTGTTGGTTTGTTCGTTTTGTTGGTTTGTTGGTTTGTTGGTTTGTTGGTTTGTTGGTTTGTTGGTTTGTTGGTTTGTTGGTTTGTTTGTTTGTTCGTTTGTTGGTTTGTTTGTTTGTTCGTTTGTTGGTTTGTTGGTTTGCTGGTTTGTTGGCTTGTTGGTTTGTTGGCTTGTTGGTTTGTTGGCATGTTGGTTTGTTGGTTTGTTGGCTTGTTGGTTTGTTGGTTTGTTGGCTTGTTGGTTTGTTGGTTTGTTGGTTTGTTCGTTTGTTGGCTTGTTGGCTTGTTGGTTTGTTGGCTTGTTGGTTTGTTGGCTAGTTGGTTTGTTGGTTTGTTGGTTTTGTAGGTTTGTAGGTTTGTTGTTTTGTTGGTTTGTTGGCTTGTTGGTTTGTTGGCTTGTTGGCTTGTTGGTTTGTTGGTTTGTTCGTTTATTGGTTTGTTAGTTTGTTGGCTTGTTGGCTTGTTGGTTTGTTGGTTTGTTGGTTAGTTGGTTTGTTGGCTTGTTGGTTTGTTGGTTTGTTGGTTTGTTGGTTTGTTCTTTTGTTGGTTTGTTGGTTTGTTGGTTTGTTGGTTTGTTGGTTTGTTGGTTTTTTGGTTTGTTGGCTTGTTGGTTTGTTCGTTTGTTGGTTTGTTGGTTTGTTGGCTTGTTGGTTTGTTGGCTTGTTGGCTTGTTGGTTTGTTGGTTTGTTCGTTTGTTCGTTTGTTGGTTTGTTTGTTTGTTAGCTTGTTGGCTTGTTGGTTTGTTGGTTTGTTGGCTTGTTGGTTTGTTGGTTTTTTGGTTTGTTGGTTTGTGGGCTTGTTGGTTTGTTGGTTTATTGGTTTGTTGGTTTGTTGGCTTGTAGGTTTGTTGGTATGTTGGTTTGTTCGTTTGTTGGCTTGTTGGTTTGTTGGCTTATTGGTTTGTTGCCTAGTTGGTTTGTTGGTTTGTTGGTTTATTGGTTTGTTGGCTTGTTGGTTTGTTGGCTTGTTGGCTTGTTGGTTTGTTGGTTTGTTGGTTTGTTGGTTTGTTGGTTTGTTGGTTTGTTGGTTTGTTGGTTTGTTGGTTTGTTGGTTTGTTGGTTTGTTGGTTTGTTGGTTTGTTGGTTTGTTGGTTTGTTGGTTTGTTTGTTTGTTCGTTTGTTGGTTTGTGTGTGTGTTGGCTTGTTGGTTTGTTGGTTTGTTGGCTTGTTGGTTTGTTGGTTTGTTGGTTTGTTCGTTTGTTGGTTTGTTGGTTTGTTGGTTTGTTTGTTTGTTGGTTTGTTGATTTGTTTGTTTGTTGGTTTGTTCGTTTGGTGGCTTGTTGATTTGTTGGTTTTTTGGTTTGTTGGTTTGTTGGTTTGTTTGTTTGTTCGTTTGTTGGTTTGTGTGTGTGTTGGCTTGTTGGTTTGTTGGTTTGTTGGCTTGTTGGTTTGTTGGTTTGTTGGTTTGTTCGTTTGTTGGCTTGTTGGTTTGTTGGCTTGTTGGCTTGTTGGTTTGTTGGCTTGTTGGCTTGTTGGTTTGTTGGTTTGTTGGTTTGTTGGTTTGTTGGTTTGTTGGTTTGTTGGTTTGTTGGCTTGTTGGCTTGTTGGCTTGTTGGTTTGTTGGTTTGTTGGCTTGTTGGTTTGTTGGTTTTTTGGTTTGTTGGTTTGTTGGTTTGTTTGTTTGTTGGTTTGTTTGTTTGTTCGTTTGTTGGTTTGTTGGTTTGTTGGCTTGTTGGTTTGTTGGTTTGTTGGCTTGTTGGTTTGTTGGTTTGTTGGTTTGTTGGTTTGTTCGTTTGTTGGCTTGTTGGTTTGTTGACTTGTTGGCTTGTTGGTTTGTTGGCTTGTTGGCTTGTTGGTTTGTTGGTTTGTTGGTTTGTTGGTTTGTTGTTTTGTTGGTTTGTTGGTTTGTTGGTTAGTTGGCTTGTTGACTTGTTGGTTTGTTGGTTTGTTGGCTTGTTGGTTTGTTGGTTTTTTGGTTTGTTCGTTTGTTGGTTTGTTGGTTTGTCGGTTTGTGGATTTGTTGGTTTGTTGATTTGTTGGTTTGTTCGTTTTGTTGGTTTGTTGGTTTGTTGGTTTGTTGGTTTGTTGGTTTGTTGGTTTGTTGGTTTGTTGGTTTGTTGGTTTGTTGGTTTGTTTGTTTGTTCGTTTGTTGGTTTGTTGGTTTGCTGGTTTGTTGGCTTGTTGGTTTGTTGGTTTATTGGTTTGTTGGTTTGTTGGCTTGTTGGTTTGTTGGTATGTTGGTTTGTTCGTTTGTTGGCTTGTTGGTTTGTTGGCTTGTTGGTTTGTTGGCATGTTGGTTTGTTGGTTTGTTGGTTTGTTTGTTTGTTGGTTTATTGGTTTGTTGGTTTGTGGGTTTGTTCGTTTATTGGTTTGTTGGTTTGTTGGTTTGTTCGTTTGTTGGTTAGTTGGTTTATATGTTTGTTGGCTTGTTGGTTTGTTGGTTTGTTGGCTTGTTGGTTTGTTGATTTGTTGGTTTGTTCGTTTGTTGGCTTGTTGGCTTGTTGGTTTGTTGGCTTGTTGGTTTGTTGGCTAGTTGGTTTGTTGGTTTGTTGGTTTTGTAGGTTTGTAGGTTTGTTGTTTTGTTGGTTTGTTAGCTTGTTGGTTTGTTGGCTTGTTGGCTTGTTGGTTTGTTGGTTTGTTCGTTTATTGGTTTGTTGGTTTGTTGGCTTGTTGGCTTGTTGGTTTGTTGGTTTGTTGGTTAGTTGGTTTGTTGGCTTGTTGGTTTGTTGGTTTGTTGGTTTGTTGGTTTGTTCGTTTGTTGGTTTGTTGGTTTGTTGGTTTGTTGGTTTGTTGGTTTTTTGGTTCGTTGGCTTGTAGGTTTGTTGGTTTGTTGGTTTGTTGGTTTGTTCGTTTGTTGGTATTTTGGTTTGTTGGTTTGTTGGTTTTTGGCTTGTTGGTTTGTTGGTTTGTTTGTTTGTTGGTTTGTTGGTTTGTTGGTTTGTTGGCTTGTTGGTTTGTTGGTTTGTTGGTTTGTTGGTTTGTTGGTTTGTTGGTTTGTTGGTTTGTTGGTTTGTTGGTTTGTTGGTTTGTTGGTTTGTTGGTTTGTTGGTTTGTTGGTTTGTTGGTTTGTTGGTTTGTTGGTTTGTTGGTTTGTTGGTTTATTGGTTTGTTGGTTTGTTGGCTTGTTGGTTTATTGGTTTGTTGGTTTGTTGGTTTGTTGGTTTGTTGGTTTGTTGGTTTGTTCGTTTGTCGGTTTGTTGGTTTGTTGGCTTGTTGGTTTGTTGGCTTGTTGGCTTGTTGGTTTGTTGGTTTGTTGGTTTGTTGGTTTGTTCGTTTGTTGGTTTGTTGGTTTGTTGGTTTGTAAGCTTGTTGGCTTGTTGGTTTGTTGGTTTGTTGGCTTGTTGGTTTGTTGGTTTATTGGTTTGTTGGTTTGTTGGTTTGTTTGTTTGTTCGTTTGTTGGTTTGTTGGTTTGTTGGTTTGTTGGTTTGTTCGTTTGTTGGTTTGTTTGTTTGTTAGCTTATTGGTTTGTTGGTTTGTTGGCTTGTTGGTTTGTTGGTTTGTTAGTTTGTTGGTTTGTTGGTTTGTTGGTTTGTTGGTTTGTTGGTTTGTTGGTTTGTTGGCTTGTTGGTTTGTTTTTTTGTTGGTTTGTTTGTTTGTTGGTTTGTTGGTTTGTTCGTTTGTTGGTTTGTTGGTTTGTTGGTTTGTTGGCTTGTTGGTTTGTTGGCTTGTTGGCTTGTTAGTTTGTTGGTTTGTTGGTTTGTTGGTTTGTTGGTTTGTTCGTTTGTTGGTTTGTTGGTTTGTTGGCTTGTTGGTTTGTTGGCTTGTTGGCTTGTTGGTTTGTTGGTTTGTTCGTTTGTTCGTTTGTTGGTTTGTTTGTTTGTTAGCTTGTTGGCTTGTTGGTTTGTTGGTTTGTTGGCTTGTTGGTTTGTTGGTTTTTTGGTTTGTTGGTTTGTGGGCTTGTTGGTTTGTTGGTTTATTGGTTTGTTGGTTTGTTGGCTTGTTGGTTTGTTGGTATGTTGGTTTGTTCGTTTGTTGGCTTGTTGGTTTGTTGGCTTGTTGGTTTGTTGCCTAGTTGGTTTGTTGGTTTGTTGGTTTATTGGTTTGTTGGTTTGTTGGTTTGTTGGCTTGTTGGCTTGTTGGTTTGTTGGTTTGTTGGTTTGTTGGTTTCTTGGTTTGTTGGTTTGTTGGTTTGTTGGTTTGTTGGTTTGTTGGTTTGTTGGTTTGTTGGTTTGTTGGTTTTTTGGTTTTTTGGTTTGTTGGTTTGTTGGTTTATTGGTTTGTTGGTTTGTTGGCTTGTTGGTTTGTTGGTTTGTTGGTTTGTTGATTTGTTGGTTTGTTGGTTTGTTGGTTTGTAGGTTTGTTGGTTTGTTGGTTTGTTGGTTTGTTGGTTTGTTGGCTTGTTGGCTTGTTGGTTTGTTGGTTTGTTCGTTTATTGGTTTGTTGGTTTGTTGGCTTGTTGGCTTCTTGGCTTGTTGGTGTGTTGGTTTGTTGGTTAGATGGTTTGTTGGCTTGTTGGTTTGTTGGTTTGTTGGTTTGTTGGTTTGTTCGTTTGTTGGTTTGTTGGTTTGTTGGTTTGTTGGTTTGTTGGTTTTTTGGTTTGTTGGCTTGTTGGTTTGTTGGTTTGTTGGTTTGTTCGTTTGTTGGTTTTTTGGGTTGTTGGTATGTTGGTTTTTTGGCTTGTTGGTTTGTTGGTTGGTTGGTTTGTTGGTTTGTTGGTTTGTTGGTTTGTTGGTTTATTTGTTTGTTGGTTTGTTGGTTTGTTGGCTTGTTGGTTTGTTGGTTTGTTGGTTTGTTGGTTTGTTGGTTTGTTGGTTTGTTGGTTTGTTAGTTTGTTGGTTTGTTGGTTTGTTGGTTTGTTGGTTTGTTGGTTTGTTGGTTTATTGGTTTGTTGGTTTGTTGGTTTGTTGGTTTGTTGGTTTGTTCGTTTGTCGGTTTGTTGGTTTGTTGGCTTGTTGGTTTGTTGGCTTGTTGGCTTGTTGGTTTGTTAGTTTGTTGGTTTGTTGGTTTGTTGGTTTGTTGGTTTGTTGGTTTGTTGGTTTGTTGGTTTGTTGGCTTGTTGGTTTGTTTTTTTGTTGGTTTGTTTGTTTGTTGGTTTGTTGGTTTGTTCGTTTGTTGGTTTGTTGGTCTGTTGGTTTGTTGGCTTGTTGGTTTGTTGGCTTGTTGGCTTGTTAGTTTGTTGGTTTGTTGGTTTGTTGGTTTGTTGGTTTGTTCGTTTGTTGGTTTGTTGGTTTGTTGGCTTGTTGGTTTGTTGGCTTGTTGGTTTGTTGGTTTGTTGGTTTGTTGGTTTGTTGGTTTGTTGGTTTGTTGGTTTGTTTGTTTGTTCGTTTGTTGGTTTGTTGGTTTGCTGGTTTGTTGGCTTGTTGGTTTGTTGGTTTATTGGTTTGTTGGTTTTTTGGCTTGTTGGTTTGTTGGTTTGTTGGTTTGTTGGTTTGTTGGTTTGTTGGTTTGTTGGTTTGTTGGTTTATTTGTTTGTTGGTTTGTTGGTTTGTTGGCTTGTTGGTTTGTTGGTTTGTTGGTTTGTTGGTTTGTTGGTTTGTTAGTTTGTTGGTTTGTTGGTTTGTTGGTTTGTTGGTTTGTTGGTTTGTTGGTTTGTTGGTTTGTTGGTTTATTGGTTTGTTGGTTTGTTGGTTTGTTGGTTTGTTGGTTTGTTCGTTTGTCGGTTTGTTGGTTTGTTGGCTTGTTGGTTTGTTGGCTTGTTGGCTTGTTGGTTTGTTGGTTTGTTGGTTTGTTCGTTTGTTGGTTTGTTGGTTTGTTGGTTTGTAAGCTTGTTGGCTTGTTGGTTTGTTGGTTTGTTGGCTTGTTGGTTTGTTGGTTTGTTGGTTTGTTGGTTTGTTGGTTTGTTGGTTTGTTTGTTTGTTCGTTTGTTGGTTTGTTGGTTTGTTGGTTTGTTGGTTTGTTAGTTTGTTCGTTTGTTGGTTTGTTTGTTTGTTAGATTATTGGTTTGTTGGTTTGTTGGCTTGTTGGTTTTTTGGTTTATTGGTTTGTTGGTTTGTTGGTTTGTTGGTTTGTTGGTTTGTTGGCTTGTTGGTTTATTTTTTTGTTGGTTTGTTTGTTTGTTGGTTTGTTGGTTTGTTCGTTTGTTGGTTTGTTGGTTTGTTGGCTTGTTGGCTTGTTGGTTTGTTGGTTTGTTGGTTTGTTGGTTTGTTGTTTTGTTGGTTTGTTGGTTTGTTGGCTAGTTGGCTTGTTGACTTGTTGGTTTGTTGGTTTGTTGGCTTGTTGGTTTGTTGGTTTTTTGGTTTGTTCGTTTGTTGGTTTGTTGGTTTGTCGGTTTGTGGGTTTGTTGGTTTGTTGATTTGTTGGTTTGTTCGTTTTGTTGGTTAGTTGGTTTGTTGGTTTGTTGGTTTGTTGGTTTGTTCGTTTGTTGGTTTGTTTGTTTGTTCGTTTGTTGGTTTGTTGGTTTGCTGGTTTGTTGGCTTGTTGGTTTGTTGGTTTATTGGTGTGTTGGTTTGTTGGCTTGTTGGTTTGTTGGTATGTTGGTTTGTTCGTTTGTTGGCTTGTTGGTTTGTTGGCTTGTTGGTTTGTTGGCATGTTGGTTTGTTGGTTTGTTGGTTTGTTTGTTTGTTGGTTTATTGGTTTGTTGGTTTGTGGGTTTGTTCGTTTATTGGTTTGTTGGTTTGTTGGTTTGTTCGTTTGTTGGTTAGTTGGTTTATATGTTTGTTGGCTTGTTGGTTTGTTGGTTTGTTGGCTTGTTGGTTTGTTGATTTGTTGGTTTGTTCGTTTGTTGGCTTGTTGGCTTGTTGGTTTGTTGGCTTGTTGGTTTGTTGGCTAGTTGGTTTGTTGGTTTGTTGGTTTTGTAGGTTTGTAGGTTTGTTGTTTTATTGGTTTGTTGGCTTGTTGGTTTGTTGGCTTGTTGGCTTGTTGGTTTGTTGGTTTGTTCGTTTATTGGTTTGTTGGTTTGTTGGCTTGTTGGCTTGTTGGTTTGTTGGTTTGTTGGTTAGTTGGTTTGTTGGCTTGTTGGTTTGTTGGTTTGTTGGTTTGTTGGTTTGTTCGTTTGTTGGTTTGTTGGTTTGTTGGTTTGTTGGTTTGTTGGTTTTTTGGTTCGTTGGCTTGTAGGTTTGTTGGTTTGTTGGTTTGTTGGTTTGTTCGTTTGTTGGTTTTTTGGTTTGTTGGTTTGTTGGTTTTTGGCTTGTTGGTTTGTTGGTTTGTTTGTTTGTTGGTTTGTTGGTTTGTTGGTTTGTTGGTTTATTTGTTTGTTGGTTTGTTGGTTTGTTGGTTTGTTGGTTTGTTGGTTTGTTGGTTTGTTGGTTTGTTGGTTTGTTGGTTTGTTGGTTTATTGGTTTGTTGGTTTGTTGGCTTGTTGGTTTATTGGTTTGTTGGTTTGTTGGTTTGTTGGTTTGTTGGCTTGTTGGTTTGTTGGCTTGTTGGCTTGTTGGTTTGTTGGTTTGTTGGTTTGTTGGTTTTTTCGTTTGTTGGTTTGTTGGTTTGTTGGTTTGTAAGCTTGTTGGCTTGTTGGTTTGTTGGTTTGTTGGCTTGTTGGTTTGTTGGTTTATTGGTTTGTTGGTTTGTTGGTTTGTTTGTTTGGTCGTTTGTTGGTTTGTTGGTTTGTTGGTTTGTTGGTTTGTTCGTTTGTTGGTTTGTTTGTTTGTTAGCTTATTGGTTTGTTGGCTTGTTGGTTTGTTGGTTTGTTAGTTTGTTGGTTTGTTGGTTTGTTGGTTTGTTGGTTTGTTGGTTTGTTGGTTTGTTGGCTTGTTGGTTTGTTTTTTTGTTGGTTTGTTTGTTTGTTGGTTTGTTGGTTTGTTCGTTTGTTGGTTTGTTGGTTTGTTGGTTTGTTGGCTTGTTGGTTTGTTGGCTTGTTGGCTTGTTAGTTTGTTGGTTTGTTGGTTTGTTGGTTTGTTGGTTTGTTCGTTTGTTGGTTTGTTGGTTTGTTGGCTTGTTGGTTTGTTGGCTTGTTGGCTTGTTGGTTTGTTGGTTTGTTCGTTTGTTCGTTTGTTGGTTTGTTTGTTTGTTAGCTTGTTGGCTTGTTGGTTTGTTGGTTTGTTGGCTTGTTGGTTTGTTGGTTTTTTGGTTTTTTGGTTTGTGGGCTTGTTGGTTTGTTGGTTTATTGGTTTGTTGGTTTGTTGGCTTGTTGGTTTGTTGGTATGTTGGTTTGTTCGTTTGTTGGCTTGTTGGTTTGTTGGCTTGTTGGTTTGTTGCCTAGTTGGTTTGTTGGTTTGTTGGTTAATTGGTTTGTTGGCTTGTTGGTTTGTTGGCTTGTTGGCTTGTTGGTTTGTTGGTTTGTTGGTTTGTTGGTTTCTTGGTTTGTTGGTTTGTTGGTTTGTTGGTTTGTTGGTTTGTTGGTTTGTTGGTTTGTTGGTTTTTTGGTTTGTTGGTTTGTTGGTTTATTGGTTTGTTGGTTTGTTGGCTTGTTGGTTTGTTGGTTTGTTGGTTTGTTGATTTGTTGGTTTGTTGGTTTGTAGGTTTGTTGGTTTGTTGGTTTGTTGGTTTGTTGGTTTGTTGGTTTGTTGGCTTGTTGGCTTGTTGGTTTGTTGGTTTGTTCGTTTATTGGTTTGTTGGTTTGTTGGTTTGTTGGCTTCTTGGATTGTTGGTGTGTTGGTTTGTTGGTTAGATGGTTTGTTGGCTTGTTGGTTTGTTGGTTTGTTGGTTTGTTGGTTTGTTCGTTTGTTGGTTTGTTGGTTTGTTGGTTTGTTGGTTTGTTGGTTTTTTGGTTTGTTGGCTTGTTGGTTTGTTGGTTTGTTGGTTTGTTCGTTTGTTGGTTTTTTGGGTTGTTGGTATGTTGGTTTTTTGGCTTGTTGGTTTGTTGGTTTGCTGGTTTGTTGGTTTGTTGGTTTGTTGGTTTGTTGGTTTATTTGTTTGTTGGTTTGTTGGTTTGTTGGCTTGTTGGTTTGTTGGTTTGTTGGTTTGTTGGTTTGTTGGTTTGTTGGTTTGTTGGTTTGTTGGTTTGTTGGTTTGTTAGTTTGTTGGTTTGTTGGTTTGTTGGTTTGTTGGTTTGTTGGTTTGTTAGTTTATTGGTTTGTTGGTTTGTTGGTTTGTTGGTTTGTTGGTTTGTTCGTTTGTCGGTTTGTTGGTTTGTTGGCTTGTTGGTTTGTTGGCTTGTTGGCTTGTTGGTTTGTTGGTTTGTTGGTTTGTTCGTTTGTTGGTTTGTTGGTTTGTTGGTTTGTAAGCTTGTTGGCTTGTTGAATTGTTGGTTTGTTGGCTTGTTGGTTTGTTGGTTTGTTGGTTTGTTGGTTTGTTGGTTTGTTTGTTTGTTCGTTTGTTGGTTTGTTGGTTTGTTGGTTTGTTGGTTTGTTAGTTTGTTCGTTTGTTGGTTTGTTTGTTTGTTAGATTATTGGTTTGTTGGTTTGTTGGCTTGTTGGTTTGTTGGTTTATTGGTTTGTTGGTTTGTTGGTTTGTTGGTTTGTTGGTTTGTTGGCTTGTTGGTTTATTTTTTTGTTTGTTTGTTTGTTTGTTGGTTTGTTGGTTTGTTCGTTTGTTGGTTTGTTGGTTTGTTGGCTTGTTGGTTTGTTGGCTTGTTGGCTTGTTAGTTTGTTGGTTTGTTCGTTTGTTGGTTTGTTGGTTTGTTGGTTTGTTCGTTTGTTGGTTTGTTAGTTTGTTGGCTTGTTGGTTTGTTGGCTTGTTGGCTTGTTGGTTTGTTGGTTTGTTCGTTTGTTGGTTTGTTTGTTTGTTAGCTTGTTGGCTTGTTGGTTTGTTGGTTTGTTGGCTTGTTAGTTTGTTGGTTTTTTGGTTTGTTGGTTTGTTGGTTTGTTGGTTTGTTGGTTTGTTCGTTTGTTGTTTTTTTGGTTTGTTGGTTTGTTCGTTTGTTGAAAGTTGGTTTGTTGGCTTGTTGGTTTGTTGGTTTGTTGGATTGTTGGTTTGTTCGTTTGTTGGTTTGTTCGTTTGTTGGCTTTTTGGTTTGTTGGTTTGTTGGCTTGTTGGTTTGTTGGTTTGTTGGTTTGTTGGTTTGTTGGTTTGTTGGTTTGTTGGTTTGTTGGTTTGTTGGCTTGTTGGTTTGTTGGTTTATTGGTTTGTTGGTTTGTTGGCTTGTTGGTTTGTTGGTATGTTGGTTTGTTCGTTTGTTGGCTTGTTGGTTTGTTGGCTTGTTGGTTTGTTACCTAGTTGGTTTGTTGGTTTGTTGGTTTATTGGTTTGTTGGCTTGTTGGTTTGTTGGCTTGTTGGCTTGTTAGTTTGTTGGTTTGTTCGTTTGTTGGTTTGTTGGTTTGTTGGTTTGTTGGTTTGTTCTTTTGTTGGTTTGTTGGTTTGTTGGCTTGTTGTTTTGTAGGCTTGTTGTCTTGTTGGCTTGTTGGTTTGTTCGTTTGTTGGTTTGTTTGTTTGTTAGCTTGTTGGCTTGTTAGTTTGTTGGCTTGTTGGTTTGTTGGTTTTTTGGTTTTTTGGTTTGTTGGTTTGTTGGTTTGTTCGTTTGTTCGTTTGTTGGTTTTTTGGTTTGTTTGTTGTTGGTTTGTTCGTTTGTTGGTTTGTTGGTTTGTTGGCTTGTTGGTTTATTGGTTTGTTGGATAATTGGTTTGGTCGTTTGTTGGTTTGTTCGTTTGTTGGCTTTTTGGTTTGTTGGTTTGTTGGTTCGTTGGTTTTGTGGGTTTGTACGTTTGTTGGTTTGTTGGTTTGTTGGCTTGTTGGTTTGTTGGCTTGTTGGCTTGTTGGTTTGTTGGTTTACTCGTTTGTTGGTTTATTAGTTTGTTGGTTTGTTGGCTTGTTGGCTTGTTGGCTTGTTGGTTTGTTGGTTTGTTGGTTTGTTGGCTTGTTGGATTGTTAGTGTGTTGGTTTGTTCGTTTGTTGGTTTGTTGGTTTGTTGGTTTGTTGGTTTGTTGGTTTTTTGGTTTGTTGGCTTGTTGGTTTGTTGGTTTGTTGGTTTGTTGGTTTGTCCGTTTGTTGGTTTTTTGGTTTGTTGGTTTGTTGGTTTGTTGGCTTGTTGGTTTGTTGGTTTGTTGTTTTGTTGGTTTGTTGGTTTGTTGGTTTGTTGGTTTATTTTTTTGTTGATTTGTTGGCTTGTTGGTTTGTTGGTTTGTTGGTTTGTTGGTTTGTTGGTTTGTTGGTTTGTTGGTTTGTTGGTTTGTTGGTTTGTTGGTTTGTTGGTTTGTTGGTTTGTTGGTTTGTTGGTTTATTGGTTTGTTGGTTTGTTGGTTTGTTGGTTTATTGGTTTGTTGGTTTGTTGGCTTGTTGGTTTGTTGGTTTGTTGGTTTGTTGGTTTGTTGGTTTGTTGGTTTGTTGGTTTGTTAGTTTGTTGGTTTCTTGGTTTGTTGGTTTGTTGGTTTGTTGGTTTGTTCGTTTGTTGGTTTGTTGGTTTGTTGGTTTGTTGGTTTTTTGGTTTGTTGGCTTGTTGGTTTGTTGGTTTGTTGGTTTGTTGGTTTGTTCGTTTGTTAGTTTTTTGGTTTGTTGGTTTGTTGGTTTGTTGGCTTGTTGGTTTGTTGGTTTGTTGGTTTGTTGGTTTGTTGGCTTGTTGGTTTGTTGGTTTGTTGGTTTGTTGGTTCGTTGGTTTGTTGGTTTGTTGGTTTGTTGGTTTGTTGGTTTGTTGGTTTGTTGGTTTGTTGGTTTGTTGGTTTGTTGGGTTGTTGGTTTGCCGGTTTGTTGGTTTGTTGGTTTGTTGGTTTGTTGGATTGTTGGTTTGTTGGTTTGTTGATTTGTTGGTTTGTTGGTTTGTTGGTTTGTTGGTTTGTTCGTTTGTTCGTTTGTTAGTTTGTTGGTTTGTTGGTTTGTTGGTTTGTTGGCTTGTTGGTTTGTTTGTTTGTTGGTTTGTTCGTTTGGTGGCTTGTTGATTTGTTGGTTTTTTGGCTTGTTGGTTTGTTGGTTTGTTGGCTTGTTGGTTTGTTGGTTTGTTGGTTTGTTCGTTTGTTGGCTTGTTGGTTTGTTGGCTGGTTGGCTTGTTGGTTTGTTGGCTTGTTGGCTTGTTGGTTTGTTGGTTTGTTGGTTTGTTGGTTTGTTGGTTTGTTGGTTTGTTGGTTTGTTGGCTTGTTGGCTTGTTGGCTTGTTGGTTTGTTGGTTTGTTATTTTTTTGGTTTGTTGGTTTGTTGGTTTGTTTGTTTGTTGGTTTGTTTGTTTGTTCGTTTGTTGGTTTGTTGGTTTGTTGGCTTGTTGGTTTGTTGCTTTGTTGGCTTGTTGGTTTGTTGGTTTGTTGGTTTGTTGGTTTGTTGGTTTGTTGGTTTGTTGGTTTGTTGGTTTGTTGGTTTATTGGTTTGTTGGTTTGTTGGCTTGTTGGTTTATTGGTTTGTTGGTTTGTTGGTTTGTTGGTTTGTTGGTTTGTTCGTTTGTCGGTTTGTTGGTTTGTTGGCTTGTTGGTTTGTTGGCTTGTTGGCTTGTTGGTTTGTTGGTTTGTTGGTTTGTTGGTTTGTTCGTTTGTTGGTTTGTTGGTTTGTTGGTTTGTAAGCTTGTTGGCTTGTTGGTTTGTTGGTTTGTTGGCTTGTTGGTTTGTTGGTTTATTGGTTTGTTGGTTTGTTGGTTTGTTTGTTTGGTCGTTTGTTGGTTTGTTGGTTTGTTGGTTTGTTGGTTTGTTCGTTTGTTGGTTTGTTTGTTTGTTAGCTTATTGGTTTGTTGGCTTGTTGGTTTGTTGGTTTGTTAGTTTGTTGGTTTGTTGGTTTGTTGGTTTGTTGGTTTGTTGGTTTGTTGGTTTGTTGGTTTGTTGGCTTGTTGGTTTGTTTTTTTGTTGGTTTGTTTGTTTGTTGGTTTGTTGGTTTGTTCGTTTGTTGGTTTGTTGGTTTGTTGGTTTGTTGGCTTGTTGGTTTGTTGGCTTGTTGGCTTGTTAGTTTGTTGGTTTGTTGGTTTGTTGGTTTGTTGGTTTGTTCGTTTGTTGGTTTGTTGGTTTGTTGGCTTGTTGGTTTGTTGGCTTGTTGGCTTGTTGGTTTGTTGGTTTGTTCGTTTGTTGGTTTGTTTGTTTGTTAGCTTGTTGGCTTGTTGGTTTGTTGGTTTGTTGGCTTGTTGGTTTGTTGGTTTTTTGGTTTGTTGGTTTGTGGGCTTGTTGGTTTGTTGGTTTATTGGTTTGTTGGTTTGTTGGCTTGTTGGTTTGTTGGTATGTTGGTTTGTTCGTTTGTTGGCTTGTTGGTTTGTTGGCTTGTTGGTTTGTTGCCTAGTTGGTTTGTTGGTTTGTTGGTTAATTGGTTTGTTATCTTGTTGGTTTGTTGGCTTGTTGGTTTGTTGGTTTGTTGGTTTGTTGGTTTGTTGGTTTCTTGGTTTGTTGGTTTGTTGGTTTGTTGGTTTGTTGGTTTGTTGGTTTGTTGGTTTGTTGGTTTGTTGGTTTTTTGGTTTGTTGGTTTGTTGGTTTATTGGTTTGTTGGTTTGTTGGCTTGTTGGTTTGTTGGTTTGTTGGTTTGTTGATTTGTTGGTTTGTTGGTTTGTTGGTTTGTAGGTTTGTTGGTTTGTTGGTTTGTTGGTTTGTTGGTTTGTTGGTTTGTTGGCTTGTTGGCTTGTTGGTTTGTTGGTTTGTTCGTTTATTGGTTTGTTGGTTTGTTGGTTTGTTGGCTTCTTGGATTGTTGGTGTGTTGGTTTGTTGGTTAGATGGTTTGTTGGCTTGTTGGTTTGTTGGTTTGTTGGTTTGTTGGTTTGTTCGTTTGTTGGTTTGTTGGTTTGTTGGTTTGTTGGTTTGTTGGTTTTTTGGTTTGTTGGCTTGTTGGTTTGTTGGTTTGTTGGTTTGTTCGTTTGTTGGTTTTTTGGGTTGTTGGTATGTTGGTTTTTTGGCTTGTTGGTTTGTTGGTTTGCTGGTTTGTTGGTTTGTTGGTTTGTTGGTTTGTTGGTTTATTTGTTTGTTGGTTTGTTGGTTTGTTGGCTTGTTGGTTTGTTGGTTTGTTGGTTTGTTGGTTTGTTGGTTTGTTGGTTTGTTGGTTTGTTGGTTTGTTAGTTTGTTGGTTTGTTGGTTTGTTGGTTTGTTGGTTTGTTGGTTTGTTGGTTTATTGGTTTGTTGGTTTGTTGGTTTGTTGGTTTGTTCGTTTGTCGGTTTGTTGGTTTGTTGGCTTGTTGGTTTGTTGGCTTGTTGGCTTGTTGGTTTGTTGGTTTGTTGGTTTGTTCGTTTGTTGGTTTGTTGGTTTGTTGGTTTGTAAGCTTGTTGGCTTGTTAGTTTGTTGGTTTGTTGGCTTGTTGGTTTGTTGGTTTGTTGGTTTGTTGGTTTGTTGGTTTGTTTGTTTGTTCGTTTGTTGGTTTGTTGGTTTGTTGGTTTGTTGGTTTGTTAGTTTGTTCGGTTGTTGGTTTGTTTGTTTGTTAGATTATTGGTTTGTTGGTTTGTTGGCTTGTTGGTTTGTTGGTTTATTGGTTTGTTGGTTTGTTGGTTTGTTGGTTTGTTGGTTTGTTGGCTTGTTGGTTTATTTTTTTGTTTGTTTGTTTGTTTGTTGGTTTGTTGGTTTGTTCGTTTGTTGGTTTGTTGGTTTGTTGGCTTGTTGGTTTGTTGGCTTGTTGGCTTGTTAGTTTGTTGGTTTGTTCGTTTGTTGGTTTGTTGGTTTGTTGGTTTGTTCGTTTGTTGGTTTGTTAGTTTGTTGGCTTGTTGGTTTGTTGGCTTGTTGGCTTGTTGGTTTGTTGGTTTGTTCGTTTGTTGGTTTGTTTGTTTGTTAGCTTGTTGGCTTGTTGGTTTGTTGGTTTGTTGGCTTGTTAGTTTGTTGGTTTTTTGGTTTGTTGGTTTGTTGGTTTGTTGGTTTGTTCGTTTGTTGTTTTTTTGGTTTGTTGGTTTGTTCGTTTGTTGAATGTTGGTTTGTTGGCTTGTTGGTTTGTTGGTTTGTTGGATTGTTGGTTTGTTCGTTTGTTGGTTTGTTCGTTTGTTGGCTTTTTGGTTTGTTGGTTTGTTGGCTTGTTGGTTTGTTGGTTTGTTGGTTTGTTGGTTTGTTGGTTTGTTGGTTTGTTGGTTTGTTGGTTTGTTAGTTTGTTGGTTTGTTGGTTTGTTGGTTTGTTGGTTTGTTGGTTTGTTGGTTTGTTGGTTTATTGGTTTGTTGGTTTGTTGGTTTGTTGGTTTGTTGGTTTGTTCGTTTGTCGGTTTGTTGGTTTGTTGGCTTGTTGGTTTGTTGGCTTGTTGGCTTGTTGGTTTGTTGGTTTGTTGGTTTGTTCGTTTGTTGGTTTGTTGGTTTGTTGGTTTGTAAGCTTGTTGGCTTGTTGGTTTGTTGGTTTGTTGGCTTGTTGGTTTGTTGGTTTGTTGGTTTGTTGGTTTGTTGGTTTGTTTGTTTGTTCGTTTGTTGGTTTGTTGGTTTGTTGGTTTGTTGGTTTGTTAGTTTGTTCGTTTGTTGGTTTGTTTGTTTGTTAGATTATTGGTTTGTTGGTTTGTTGGCTTGTTGGTTTGTTGGTTTATTGGTTTGTTGGTTTGTTGGTTTGTTGGTTTGTTGGTTTGTTGGCTTGTTGGTTTATTTTTTTGTTTGTTTGTTTGTTTGTTGGTTTGTTGGTTTGTTCGTTTGTTGGTTTGTTGGTTTGTTGGCTTGTTGGTTTGTTGGCTTGTTGGCTTGTTAGTTTGTTGGTTTGTTCGTTTGTTGGTTTGTTGGTTTGTTGGTTTGTTCGTTTGTTGGTTTGTTAGTTTGTTGGCTTGTTGGTTTGTTGGCTTGTTGGCTTGTTGGTTTGTTGGTTTGTTCGTTTGTTGGTTTGTTTGTTTCTTAGCTTGTTGGCTTGTTGGTTTGTTGGTTTGTTGGCTTGTTAGTTTGTTGGTTTTTTGGTTTGTTGGTTTGTTGGTTTGTTGGTTTGTTCGTTTGTTGTTTTTTTGGTTTGTTGGTTTGTTCGTTTGTTGAATGTTGGTTTGTTGGCTTGTTGGTTTGTTGGTTTGTTGGATTGTTGGTTTGTTCGTTTGTTGGTTTGTTCGTTTGTTGGCTTTTTGGTTTGTTGGTTTGTTGGCTTGTTGGTTTGTTGGTTTGTTGGTTTGTTGGTTTGTTGGTTTGTTGGTTTGTTGGTTTGTTGGTTTGTTGGCTTGTTGGTTTGTTGGTTTATTGGTTTGTTGGTTTGTTGGCTTGTTGGTTTGTTGGTATGTTGGTTTGTTCGTTTGTTGGCTTGTTGGTTTGTTGGCTTGTTGGTTTGTTACCTAGTTGGTTTGTTGGTTTGTTGGTTTATTGGTTTGTTGGCTTGTTGGTTTGTTGGCTTGTTGGCTTGTTAGTTTGTTGGTTTGTTCGTTTGTTGGTTTGTTGGTTTGTTGGTTTGTTGGTTTGTTCTTTTGTTGGTTTGTTGGTTTGTTGGCTTGTTGTTTTGTAGGCTTGTTGTCTTGTTAGCTTGTTGGTTTGTTCGTTTGTTGGTTTGTTTGTTTGTTAGCTTGTTGGCTTGTTAGTTTGTTGGCTTGTTGGTTTGTTGGTTTTTTGGTTTTTTGGTTTGTTGGTTTGTTGGTTTGTTCGTTTGTTCGTTTGTTGGTTTTTTGGTTTGTTTGTTGTTGGTTTGTTCGTTTGTTGGTTTGTTGGTTTGTTGGCTTGTTGGTTTATTGGTTTGTTGGATAATTGGTTTGTTCGTTTGTTGGTTTGTTCGTTTGTTGGCTTTTTGGTTTGTTGGTTTGTTGGTTCGTTGGTTTTGTGGGTTTGTACGTTTGTTGGTTTGTTGGTTTGTTGGCTTGTTGGTTTGTTGGCTTGTTTGCTTGTTGGTTTGTTGGTTTACTCGTTTGTTGGTTTATTAGTTTGTTGGTTTGTTGGCTTGTTGGCTTGTTGGCTTGTTGGTTTGTTGGTTTGTTGGTTTGTTGGCTTGTTGGATTGTTAGTGTGTTGGTTTGTTCGTTTGTTGGTTTGTTGGTTTGTTGGTTTGTTGGTTTGTTGGTTTTTTGGTTTGTTGGCTTGTTGGTTTGTTGGTTTGTTGGTTTGTTGGTTTGTCCGTTTGTTGGTTTTTTGGTTTGTTGGTTTGTTGGTTTGTTGGCTTGTTGGTTTGTTGGTTTGTTGTTTTGTTGGTTTGTTGGTTTGTTGGTTTGTTGGTTTATTTTTTTGTTGGTTTGTTGGCTTGTTGGTTTGTTGGTTTGTTGGTTTGTTGGTTTGTTGGTTTGTTGGTTTGTTGGTTTGTTGGTTTGTTGGTTTGTTGGTTTGTTGGTTTGTTGGTTTGTTGGTTTGTTGGTTTGTTGGTTTGTTGGTTTATTGGTTTGTTGGTTTGTTGGTTTGTTGGTTTATTGGTTTGTTGGTTTGTTGGCTTGTTGGTTTGTTGGTTTGTTGGTTTGTTGGTTTGTTGGTTTGTTGGTTTGTTGGTTTGTTAGTTTGTTGGTTTCTTGGTTTGTTGGTTTGTTGGTTTGTTGGTTTGTTCGTTTGTTGGTTTGTTGGTTTGTTGGTTTGTTGGTTTTTTGGTTTGTTGGCTTGTTGGTTTGTTGGTTTGTTGGTTTGTTGGTTTGTTCGTTTGTTAGTTTTTTGGTTTGTTGGTTTGTTGGTTTGTTGGCTTGTTGGTTTGTTGGTTTGTTGGTTTGTTGGTTTGTTGGCTTGTTGGTTTGTTGGTTTGTTGGTTTGTTGGTTCGTTGGTTTGTTGGTTTGTTGGTTTGTTGGTTTGTTGGTTTGTTGGTTTGTTGGTTTGTTGGTTTGTTGGTTTGTTGGTTTGTTGGGTTGTTGGTTTGCCGGTTTGTTGGTTTGTTGGTTTGTTGGTTTGTTGGATTGTTGGTTTGTTGGTTTGTTGATTTGTTGGTTTGTTGGTTTGTTGGTTTGTTCGTTTGTTCGTTTGTTGGTTTGTTGGTTTGTTGGTTTGTTGGTTTGTTGGCTTGTTGGTTTGTTTGTTTGTTGGTTTGTTCGTTTGGTGGCTTGTTGATTTGTTGGTTTTTTGGCTTGTTGGTTTGTTGGTTTGTTGGCTTGTTGGTTTGTTGGTTTGTTGGTTTGTTCGTTTGTTGGCTTGTTGGTTTGTTGGCTGGTTGGCTTGTTGGTTTGTTGGCTTGTTGGCTTGTTGGTTTGTTGGTTTGTTGGTTTGTTGGTTTGTTGGTTTGTTGGTTTGTTGGTTTGTTGGCTTGTTGGCTTGTTGGCTTGTTGGTTTGTTGGTTTGTTATTTTTTTGGTTTGTTGGTTTGTTGGTTTGTTTGTTTGTTGGTTTGTTTGTTTGTTCGTTTGTTGGTTTGTTGGTTTGTTGGCTTGTTGGTTTGTTGCTTTGTTGGCTTGTTGGTTTGTTGGTTTGTTGGTTTGTTGGTTTGTTCGTTTGTTGGCTTGTTGGTTTGTTGGCTTGTTGGCTTGTTGGTTTGTTGGCTTGTTGGCTTGTTGGTTTGTTGGTTTGTTGGTTTGTTGGTTTGTTGGTTTGTTGGTTTGTTGGTTTGTTGGTTTGTTGGTTAGTTGGCTTGTTGACTTGTTGGTTTGTTGGTTTGTTGGCTTGGTGGTTTGTTGGCTTGTTGGTTTGTTGGTTTGTTGGTTTGTTCGTTTTTTGGCTTGTTGGTTTGTTGGCTTGTTTGTTTGTTCGCTAGTTGGTTTGTTGGTTTTGTAGGTTTGTAGGTTTGTTGGCTTGTTGGTTTGTTGGTTTGTTGGTTTGTTGGTTTGTTGGTTTTTTGGTTTGTTGGCTTGTTGGTTTCTTGGTTTGTTGGTTTGTTGGTTTGTCCGTTTGTTGGTTTTTTGGTTTGTTGGTTTGTTGGTTTGTTGGCTTGTTGGTTTGTTGGTTTGTTGTTTTGTTGGTTTGTTGGTTTGTTGGTTTGTTGGTTTATTTTTTTGTTGGTTTGTTGGCTTGTTGGTTTGTTGGTTTGTTGGTTTGTTGGTTTGTTGGTTTGTTGGTTTGTTGGTTTGTTGGTTTGTTGGTTTGTTGGTTTGTTGGTTTGTTGGTTTGTTGGTTTGTTGGTTTATTGGTTTGTTGGTTTGTTGGTTTGTTGGTTTATTGGTTTGTTGGTTTGTTGGCTTGTTGGTTTGTTGGTTTGTTGGTTTGTTGGTTTGTTGGTTTGTTGGTTTGTTGGTTTGTTAGTTTGTTGGTTTCTTGGTTTGTTGGTTTGTTGGTTTGTTGGTTTGTTCATTTGTTGGTTTGTTGGTTTGTTGGTTTGTTGGTTTTTTGGTTTGTTGGCTTGTTGGTTTGTTGGTTTGTTGGTTTGTTGGTTTGTTCGTTTGTTAGTTTTTTGGTTTGTTGGTTTGTTGGTTTGTTGGCTTGTTGGTTTGTTGGTTTGTTGGTTTGTTGGTTTGTTGGCTTGTTGGTTTGTTGGTTTGTTGGTTTGTTGGTTCGTTGGTTTGTTGGTTTGTTGGTTTGTTGGTTTGTTGGTTTGTTGGTTTGTTGGTTTGTTGGTTTGTTGGTTTGTTGGTTTGTTGGGTTGTTGGTTTGCCGGTTTGTTGGTTTGTTGGTTTGTTGGTTTGTTGGATTGTTGGTTTGTTGGTTTGTTGATTTGTTGGTTTGTTGGTTTGTTGGTTTGTTCGTTTGTTCGTTTGTTGGTTTGTTGGTTTGTTGGTTTGTTGGTTTGTTGGCTTGTTGGTTTGTTTGTTTGTTGGTTTGTTCGTTTGGTGGCTTGTTGATTTGTTGGTTTTTTGGCTTGTTGGTTTGTTGGTTTGTTGGCTTGTTGGTTTGTTGGTTTGTTGGTTTGTTCGTTTGTTGGCTTGTTGGTTTGTTGGCTGGTTGGCTTGTTGGTTTGTTGGCTTGTTGGCTTGTTGGTTTGTTGGTTTGTTGGTTTGTTGGTTTGTTGGTTTGTTGGTTTGTTGGTTTGTTGGCTTGTTGGCTTGTTGGCTTGTTGGTTTGTTGGTTTGTTATTTTTTTGGTTTGTTGGTTTGTTGGTTTGTTTGTTTGTTGGTTTGTTTGTTTGTTCGTTTGTTGGTTTGTTGGTTTGTTGGCTTGTTGGTTTGTTGCTTTGTTGGCTTGTTGGTTTGTTGGTTTGTTGGTTTGTTGGTTTGTTCGTTTGTTGGCTTGTTGGTTTGTTGGCTTGTTGGCTTGTTGGTTTGTTGGCTTGTTGGCTTGTTGGTTTGTTGGTTTGTTGGTTTGTTGGTTTGTTGGTTTGTTGGTTTGTTGGTTTGTTGGTTAGTTGGCTTGTTGACTTGTTGGTTTGTTGGTTTGTTGGCTTGGTGGTTTGTTGGCTTGTTGGTTTGTTGGTTTGTTGGTTTGTTCGTTTTTTGGCTTGTTGGTTTGTTGGCTTGTTTGTTTGTTCGCTAGTTGGTTTGTTGGTTTTGTAGGTTTGTAGGTTTGTTGGCTTGTTGGTTTGTTGGTTTGTTGGTTTGTTGGTTTGTTGGTTTGTTGGTTTGTTGGCTTGTTGGCTTGTTGGTTTGTTGGTTTATTGGTTTGTTAGTTTGTTGGCTTGTTGGTTTGTTGGTATGTTGGTTTGTTCGTTTGTTGGCTTGTTGGTTTGTTGGCTTGTTGGTTTGTTGCCTAGTTGGTTTGTTGGTTTGTTGGTTTATTGGTTTGTTGGCTTGTTGGTTTGTTGGCTTGTTGGCTTGTTAGTTTGTTGGTTTGTTCGTTTGTTGGTTTGTTGGTTTGTTGGTTTGTTCTTTTGTTGGTTTGTTGGTTTGTTGGCTTGTTGGTTTGTAGGCTTGTTGTCTTGTTGGTTTGTTCGTTTGTTGGTTTGTTTGTTTGTTAGCTTGTTGGCTTGTTGGTTTGTTGGCTTGTTGGTTTGTTGGTTTTTTGGTTTTTTGGTTTGTTGGTTTGTTGGTTTGTTCGTTTGTTCGTTTGTTGGTTTTTTGGTTTGTTTGTTGTTGGTTTGTTCGTTTGTTGGTTTGTTGGTTTGTTGGCTTGTTGGTTTGTTGGTTTGTTGGTTTGTTGGATTATTGGTTTGTTCGTTTGTTGGTTTGTTCGTTTGTTGGCTTTTTGGTTTGTTGGTTTGTTGGTTCGTTGGTTTTGTAGGTTTGTACGTTTGTTGGTTTGTTGGTTTGTTGGCTTGTTGGTTTGTTGGCTTGTTGGCTTGTTGGTTTGTTGGTTTGTTCGTTTGTTGGTTTATTAGTTTGTTGGTTTGTTGGCTTGTTGGCTTGTTGGCTTGTTGGTTTGTTGGTTTGTTGGTTTGTTGGCTTGTTGGATTGTTAGTGTGTTGGTTTGTTCGTTTGTTGGTTTGTTGGTTTGTTGGTTTGTTGGTTTGTTGGTTTGTTGGTTTTTTGGTTTGTTGGCTTGTTGGTTTGTTGGTTTGTTGGTTTGTTGGTTTGTCCGTTTGTTGGTTTTTTGGTTTGTTAGTTTGTTGGTTTGTTGGCTTGTTGGTTTGTTGGTTTGTTGTTTTGTTGGTTTGTTGGTTTGTTGGTTTGTTGGTTTATTTTTTTGTTGGTTTGTTGGCTTGTTGGTTTGTTGGTTTGTTGGTTTGTTGGTTTGTTGGTTTGTTGGTTTGTTGGTTTGTTGGTTTGTTGGTTTGTTGGTTTGTTGGTTTGTTGGTTTGTTGGTTTGTTGGTTTGTTGGTTTGTTGGTTTGTTGGTTTGTTGGTTTGTTGGTTTATTGGTTTGTTGGTTTGTTGGTTTGTTGGTTTGTTGGTTTGTTGGTTTGTTGGTTTGTTGGTTTGTTGGTTTGTTGGTTTGTTGGTTTGTTGGTTTGTTGGCTTGTTGGTTTGTTGGTTTGTTGGCTTGTTGGCTTGTTGGTTTGTTGGTTTGTTGGTTTGTTCGTTTGTTGGCTTGTTGGTTTGTTGCCTAGTTGGTTTGTTGGTTTGTTGGTTTATTGGTTTGTTGGCTTGTTGGTTTGTTGGCTTGTTGGCTTGTTAGTTTGTTAGTTTGTTGGTTTGTTCGTTTGTTGGTTTGTTGGTTTGTTGGTTTGTTCTTTTGTTGGTTTGTTGGTTTGTTGGATTGTTGGTTTGTAGGCTTGTGGGCTTGTTGGCTTGTTGGTTTGTTCGTTTGTTGGTTTGTTTGTTTGTTAGCTTGTTGGCTTGTTGGTTTGTTGGCTGGTTGGTTTGTTGGTTTTTTGGTTTTTTGGTTTGCTGGTTTGTTGGTTTGTTCGTTTGTTCGTTTGTTGGTTTTTTGGTTTGTTTGTTGTTAGTTTGTTCGTTTGTTGGTTTGTTGGTTTGTTGGCTTGTTGGTTTGTTGGTTTGTTGGATTATTGGTTTGTTCGTTTGTTGGTTTGTTGGCTTTTTGGTTTGTTGGTTTGTTGGTTGGTTGGTTTTGTAGGTTTTACGTTTGTTGGTTTGTTGGTTTGTTGGCTTGTTGGTTTGTTGGCTTGTTGGCTTGTTGGTTTGTTGGTTTGTTCGTTTGTTGGTTTATTAGTTTGTTGGTTTGTTGGCTTGTTGGCTTGTTGGCTTGTTGGTTTGTTGGTTGGTTGGTTTCTTGGCTTGTTGGCTTGTTGGTGTGTTGGTTTGTTCGTTTGTTGGTTTGTTGGTTTGTTGGTTTGTTGGTTTTTTGGTTTGTTGGCTTGTTGGTTTGTTGGTTTGTTGGTTTATTGGTTTGTCCGTTTGTTGGTTTTTTGGTTTGTTGGTTTGTTGGTTTGTTGGCTTGTTGGTTTGTTGGTTTGTTGTTTTGTTGGTTTGTTGGTTTGTTGGTTTGTTGGTTTATTTTTTTGTTGGTTTGTTGGCTTGTTGGTTTGTTGGTTTGTTGGTTTGTTGGTTTGTTGCTTTGTTGGTTTGTTGGTTTGTTGGTTTGTTGGTTTGTTGGTTTGTTGGTTTGTTGGTTTGTTGGTTTGTTGGTTTGTTGGTTTGTTGGTTTGTTGGTTTGTTGGTTTGTTGGTTTATTGGTTTGTTGGTTTGTTGGCTTGTTGGTTTGTTGGTTTGTTGGTTTGTTGGTTTGTTGGTTTGTTGGTTTGTTGGTTTGTTGGTTTGTTGGTTTGTTGGTTTGTTGGTTTGTTGGTTTGTTGGTTTGTTGGTTTGTTGGTTTGTTGGTTTGTTCGTTTGTTGGTTTGTTGGTTTGTTGGCTTGTTGGTTTGTTGGTTTGTTGGCTTGTTGGCTTGTTGGCTTGTTGGTTTGTTGGTTTGTTGGTTTGTTCGTTTGTTGGTTTGTTGGTTTGTTGGTTTGTAAGCTTGTTGGCTTGTTGGTTTGTTGGTTTGTTGGCTTGTTGGTTTGTTGGTTTGTTGGTTTGTTGGTTTGTTGGTTTGTTTGTTTGTTCGTTTGTTGGTTTGTTGGTTTGTTGGTTTGCTGGTTTGTTCGTTTGTTGGTTTGTTTGTGTGTTAGCTTGTTGGTTTGTTGGTTTGTTGGCTTGTTGGTTTGTTGGTTTGTTGGTTTGTTAATTTGTTGGTTTGTTGGTTTCTTGGTTTGTTGGTTTGTTGGTATGTTGGTTTGTTGGCTTGTTGGCTTGTTGGTTTGTTTTTTTGTTGGTTTGTTTGTTTGTTGGTTTGTTCGTTTGTTGGTTTGTTGGTTTGTTGGCTTGTTGGTTTGTTGGCTTGTTGGCTTGTTGGTTTGTTGGTTTGTTCGTTTGTTGGTTTGTTGGTTTGTTGGTTTGTTCGTTTGTTGGTTTGTTGGTTTGTTGGTTTGTTGGCTTGTTGGTTTGTTGGCTTGTTGGCTTGTTGGTTTGTTGGTTTGTTCGTTTGTTGGTTTGTTTGTTTGTTAGCTTGTTGGCTTGTTGGTTTGTTGGTTTGTTGGCTTGTTGGTTTGTTGGTTTTTTGGTTTGTCGGTTTGTTGGTTTGTTGGTTTGCTCGTTTGTTGGTTTGTTGGTTTGTTGGCTTGTTGGTTTGTTGGTTTGTTGGTTTGTTGGTTTGTTGGTTTGTTGGTTTGTTGGCTTGTTGGCTTGTTGGTTTGTTGGTTTGTTGGTTTGTTGGTTTGTTGGTTTGTTGGTTTGTTCGTTTGTTGGTTTGTTGGTTTGTTGGTTTGTTGGCTTATTGGTTTGCTAGCTTGTTGGCTTGTTGGTTTGTTGGTTTTAATGGTTTGTTGGTTTGTTGGTTTGTTCGTTTGTTGGTTTGTTCGTTTGTTGGTTTGTTTGTTTGTTGGTTTGTTGGTTTGTTGGTTTGTTGGTTTGTTGGTTTGTTGGTTTGTTGGTTTGTTGGTTTTAATGGTTTGTTGGTTTGTTGGTTTGTTCGTTTGTTGGTTTGTTCGTTTGTTGGTTTGTTTGTTTGTTGGTTTGTTGGTTTGTTGGTTTGTTGGTTTGTTGGTTTGTTGGTTTGTTGGTTTGTTGGTTTGTTGGTTTGTTGGTTTGTTGGTTTGTTGGTTTGTTGGTTTATTAGTTTGTTGGTTTGTTGGCTTGTTGGCTTGTTGGCTTGTTGGTTTGTTGGTTGGTTGGTTTGTTGGCTTGTTGGCTTGTTGGTGTGTTGGTTTGTTCGTTTGTTGGTTTGTTGGTTTGTTGGTTTGTTGGTTTTTTGGTTTGTTGGCTTGTTGGTTTGTTGGTTTGTTGGTTTATTGGTTTGTCCGTTTGTTGGTTTTTTGGTTTGTTGGTTTGTTGGTTTGTTGGCTTGTTGGTTTGTTGGTTTGTTGTTTTGTTGGTTTGTTGGTTTGTTGGTTTGTTGGTTTATTTTTTTGTTGGTTTGTTGGCTTGTTGGTTTGTTGGTTTGTTGGTTTGTTGGTTTGTTGGCTTGTTGGTTTGTTGGTTTGTTGGTTTGTTGGTTGTTGGTTTGTTGGTTTGTTGGTTTGTTGGTTTGTTGGTTTGTTGGTTTGTTGGTTTGTTGGTTTGTTGGTTTATTGGTTTGTTGGTTTGTTGGCTTGTTGGTTTGTTGGTTTGTTGGTTTGTTGGTTTGTTGGTTTGTTGGTTTGTTGGTTTGTTGGTTTGTTCGTTTGTTGGTTTGTTGGTTTGTTGGCTTGTTGGTTTGTTGGTTTGTTGGCTTGTTGGCTTGTTGGTTTGTTGGTTTGTTGGTTTGTTCGTTTGTTGGATTGTTGGTTTGTTGGTTTGTAAGCTTGTTGGCTTGTGGGTTTGTTGGTTTGTTGGCTTGTTGGTTTGTTGGTTTGTTGGTTTGTTGGTTTGTTGGTTTGTTTGTTTGTTCGTTTGTTGGTTTGTTGGTTTGTTGGTTTGTTGGTTTGTTGGTTTGTTCGTTTGTTGGTTTGTTTGTGTGTTAGCTTGTTGGTTTGTTGGTTTGTTGGCTTGTTGGTTTGTTGGTTTGTTGGTTTGTTGGTTTGTTGGTTTGTTGGTTTATTAGTTTGTTGGTTTGTTGGCTTGTTGGCTTGTTGGTTTGTTGGTTTGTTCTTTTGTTGGTTTGTTGGTTTGTTGGCTTGTTGGTTTGTAGGCTTGTGGGCTTGTTGGCTTGTTGGTTTGTTCATTTGTTGGTTTGTTTGTTTGTTAGCTTGTTGGCTTGTTGGTTTGTTTATTTGTTGGTTTGTTGGTTTGTTCTTTTGTTGGTTTGTTGGTTTGTTGGCTTGTTGGTTTGTAGGCTTGTTGGCTTGTTGGCTTGTTGGTTTGTTCGTTTGTTGGTTTGTTTGTTTGTTAGCTTGTTGGCTTGTTGGTTTGTTGGCTTGTTGGTTTGTTGGTTTTTTGGTTTTTTGGTTTGCTGGTTTGTTGGTTTGTTTGTTTGTTCGTTTGTTGGTTTTTTGGTTTGTTTGTTGTTGGTTTGTTCGTTTGTTGGTTTGTTGGTTTGTTGGCTTGTTGGTTTGTTGGTTTGTTGGATTATTGGTTTGTTCGTTTGTTGGTTTGTTCATTTGTTGGCTTTTTGGTTTGTTGGTTTGTTGGTTTGTTGGTTTTGTAGGTTTGTACGTTTGTTGGTTTGTTGGTTTGTTGGCTTGTTGGTTTGTTGGCTTGTTGGCTTGTTGGTTTGTTGGTTTGTTCGTTTGTTGGTTTATTAGTTTGTTGGTTTGTTGGCTTGTTGGCTTGTTGGCTTGTTGGTTTGTTGGTTGGTTGGTTTGTTGGCTTGTTGTCTTGTTGGTGTGTTGGTTTGTTCGTTTGTTGGTTTGTTGGTTTGTTGGTTTGTTGGTTTTTTGGTTTGTTGGCTTGTTGGTTTGTTGGTTTGTTGGTTTATTGGTTTGTCCGTTTGTTGGTTTTTTGGTTTGTTGGTTTGTTGGTTTGTTGGCTTGTTGGTTTGTTGGTTTGTTGTTTTGTTGGTTTGTTGGTTTGTTGGTTTGTTGGTTTATTTTTTTGTTGGATTGTTGGCTTGTTGGTTTGTTGGTTTGTTGGTTTGTTGGTTTGTTGGTTTGTTGGTTTGTTGGTTTGTTGGTTTGTTGGTTTGTTGGTTTGTTGGTTTGTTGGTTTGTTGGTTTGTTGGTTTGTTGGTTTGTTGGTTTGTTGGTTTGTTGGTTTATTGGTTTGTTGGTTTGTTGGCTTGTTGGTTTGTTGGTTTGTTGGTTTGTTGGTTTGTTGGTTTGTTGGTTTGTTGGTTTGTTGGTTTGTTGGTTTGTTGGTTTGTTGGTTTGTTCGTTTGTTGGTTTGTTGGTCTGTTGGCTTGTTGGTTTGTTGGTTTGTTGGCTTGTTGGCTTGTTGGTTTGTTGGTTTGTTGGTTTGTTCGTTTGTTGGTTTGTTGGTTTGTTGGTTTGTAAGCTTGTTGGCTTGTTGGTTTGTTGGTTTGTTGGCTTGTTGGCTTGTTGGTTTGTTGGTTTGTTGGTTTGTTGGTTTGTTGGTTTGTTGGTTTGTTGGTTTGTTTGTTTGTTCGTTTATTGGTTTGTTAGTTTGTTGGTTTGTTGGTTTGTTCGTTTGTTGGTTTGTTTGTGTGTTAGCTTGTTGGTTTGTTGGTTTGTTGGCTTGTTGGTTTGTTGGTTTGTTGGTTTGTTAATTTGTTGGTTTGTTGGTTTCTTGGTTTGTTGGTTTGTTGGTATGTTGGTTTGTTGGCTTGTTGGTTTGTTTTTTTGTTGGTTTGTTTGTTTGCTGGTTTGTTGGTTTGTTCGTTTGTTGGTTTGTTGGTTTGTTGGCTTGTTGGTTTGTTGGTTTGTTGGCTTGTTGGTTTGTTGGTTTGTTCGTTTGTTGATTTGTTGGTTTTTTGGTTTGTTCGTTTGTTGGTTTGTGGTTTGTTGGTTTGTTGGCTTGTTGGTTTGTTGGCTTGTTGGCTTGTTGGTTTGTTGGTTTGTTCGTTTGTTGGTTTGTTTGTTTGTTAGCTTGTTGGCTTGTTGGTTTGTTGGTTTGTTGGCTTGTTGGTTTGTTGGTTTTTTGGTTTGTCGGTTTGTTGGTTTGTTGGTTTGTTCGTTTGTTGGTTTTTTGGTTTGTTGGTTTGTTGGTTTGTTCGTTTGTTGGTTTGTTGGTTTGTTGGCTTGTTTGTTTGTTGGTTTGTTGGATTGTTGGTTTGTTCATTTGTTGGTTTGTTCGTTTGTTGGCTTTTTGGTTTGTTGGTTTGTTGGCTTGTTGGTTTGTTGGTTTGTTGGTTTGTTGGTTTGTTGGTTTGTTGGTTTGTTGGTTTGTTGGCTTGTTGGCTTGTTGGTTTATTGGTTTGTTGGTTTGTTGGTTTGTTGGTTTGTTGGTTTGTTCGTTTGTTGGTTTGTTGGTTTGTTGGTTTGTTGGCTTATTGGTTTGCTAGCTTGTTGGCTTGTTGGTTTGTTGGTTTGTTGGTTTGTTGGTTTGTTGGTTTGTTGGTTTGTTCGTTTGTTGGTTTGTTCGTTTGTTGGTTTATTTGTTTGTTGGTTTGTTGGTTTGTTGGTTTGTTGGTTTGTTGGTTTGTTGGTTTGTTGGTTTGTTGGTTTGTTGGTTTGTTGGTTTGTTGGTTTGTTGGTTTGTTGGTTTGTTGGTTTGTTGGTTTGTAGGTTTGTTGGTTTGTTGGTTTGTTGGTTTGTTGGTTTGTTAGCTTGTTGGTTTGTTCGCTAGTTGGTTTGTTGGTTTGTTGGTTTTGTAGGTTTGTAGGTTTGTTGGTTTGTTGGTTTGTTTAACTTGTTGGTTTGTTGGCTTGTTGGCTTGTTGGCTTGTTGGTTTGTTCGTTTGTTCGTTTGTTGGTTTGTTGGTTTGTTGGTTTGTTGACTTGTTGGCTTGTTGGTTTGTTGGTTTGTTGGTTTGTTGGTTTGTTGGCTTGTTGGCTTGTTGGTTTGTTGGTTTGTTCGTTTGTTGGTTTGTTGGTTTGTTGTATTGTTGGTTTTTTGATTTGTTGGCTTGTTGGTTTGTTGGTTTGTTGGTTTGTTGGTTTGTTCGTTTGTTGGTTTTTTGGTTTTTTGGTTTGCTGGTTTGTTGGTTTGTTGGCTTGTTGGCTTGTTGGTCTGTTGGTTTGTTGGTTTGTTGGGTTGTTGGTTTGTTGGTTTATTTGTTTGTTGGTTTGTTGGCTTGTTGGTTTGTTGGTTTGTTGGTTTGTTGTTTTGTTGGTTTGTTGGTTTGTTGGTTTGTTGGTTTGTTCGTTTGTTGGTTTGTTTGTTTGTTAGCTTGTTGGCTTGTTAGTTTGTTGGTTTGTTAGCTTGTTGGTTTGTTGGTTTTTTGGTTTGTTGGTTTGTTGGTTTGTTGGTTTGTTCGTTTGTTGGTTTTTTGGTTTGTTGGTTTGTTGGTTTGTTCGTTTGTTGGTTTGTTGGTTTGTTGGCTTGTTTGTTTGTTGGTTTGTTGGATTGTTGGTTTGTTCGTTTGTTGGTTTGTTCGTTTGTTGGCTTTTTGGTTTGTTGGTTTGTTGGCTTGTTGGTTTGTTGGTTTGTTGGTTTGTTGGTTTGTTGGTTTGTTGGCTTGTTGGCTTGTTGGTTTGTTGGTTTGTTGGTTTGTTGGTTGGTTGGTTTGTAGGTTTGTTCGTTTGTTGGTTTGTTGGGTTGTTGGCTTATTGGTTTGCTGGCTTGTTGGCTTGTTGGTTTTTTGGTTTGTTGGGTTGTTGGTTTGTTGGTTTCTTGGTTTGTTCGTTTGTTGGTTTGTTCGTTTGTTGGTTTGTTTGTTTGTTTGTTTGTTGGTTTGTTGGTTTGTTGGTTTGTTGGTTTGTTGGTTTGTTGGTTTGTTGGTTTGTAGGTTTGTTGGTTTGTTGGTTTGTTGGTTTGTTGGTTTGTTGGTTTGTTGGTTTGTTCGTTTGTTGGTTTGTTGGTTTGTTGGTTTGTTGGTTAGTTGGTTTATTGGTTTGTTGGCTTGTTGGTTTGTTGGTTTGTTGGTTTGTTGGCTTGTTGGTTTGTTGGTTTGTTGGTTTGTTCGTTTGTTAGCTTGTTGGTTTGTTGGCTTGTTGGATTGTTCGCTAGTTGGTTTGTTGGTTTGTTGGTTTTGTAGGTTTGTAGGTTTGTTGGTTTGTTGGTTTGTTTAACTTGTTGGTTTGTTGGCTTGTTGGCTTGTTGGTGTGTTGGTTTGTTCGTTTGTTGATGTGTTGGTTTGTTGGTTTGTTGGCTTGTTGGCTTGTTGGTTTGTTGGTTTGTTGGATTGTTCGCTAGTTGGTTTGTTGGTTTGTTGGTTTTGTAGGTTTGTAGGTTTGTTGGTTTGTTGGTTTGTTTAACTTGTTGGTTTGTTGGCTTGTTGGCTTGTTGGTGTGTTGGTTTGTTCGTTTGTTGATGTGTTGGTTTGTTGGTTTGTTGGCTTGTTGGCTTGTTGGTTTGTTGGTTTGTTGGTTTGTTGGTTTGTTGGTTTGTTGGCTTGTTGGTTTGTTGGTTTGTTCGTTTGTTGGTTTGTTGTGTTGTTGGTTTTTTGGTTTGTTGGTTTGTTGGGTTGTTGGTTTGTTGGTTTATTTGTTTGTTGGTTTGTTGGCTTGTTGGTTTGTTGGTTTGTTGGTTTGTTGTTTTGTTGGTTTGTTGGTTTGTTGGTTTGTTGGTTTGTTCGTTTGTTGGTTTGTTTGTTTGTTAGCTTGTTAGCTTTTTGGTTTGTTGGTTTGTTAGCTTGTTGGTTTGTTGGTTTTTTGGTTTGTTGGTTTGTTGGTTTGTTGGTTTGTTCGTTTGTTGGTTTTTTGGTTTGTTGGTTTGTTGGTTTGTTCGTTTGTTGGTTTGTTGGTTTGTTGGCTTGTTTGTTTGTTGGTTTGTTGGATTGTTGGTTTGTTCGTTTGTTGGTTTGTTCGTTTGTTGGCTTTTTGGTTTGTTGGTTTGTTGGCTTGTTGGTTTGTTGGTTTGTTGGTTTGTTGGTTTGTTGGTGTGTTGGTTTGTTCGTTTGTTGATGTGTTGGTTTGTTGGTTTGTTGGCTTGTTGGCTTGTTGGTTTGTTGGTTTGTTGGTTTGTTGGTTTGTTGGTTTGTTGGCTTGTTGGTTTGTTGGTTTGTTCGTTTGTTGGTTTGTTGTGTTGTTGGTTTTTTGGTTTGTTGGCTTGTTGGGTTGTTGGTTTGTTGGTTTGTTCGTTTGTTGGTTTTTTGGTTTTTTGGTTTTTTGGTTTGTTTGTTTGTTGGTTTGTTGGCTTGTTGGCTTGTTGGTTTGTTGGTTTGTTGGTTTGTTGGGTTGTTGGTTTGTTGGTTTATTTGTTTGTTGGTTTGTTCGTTTGTTGGCTTGTTGGTTTGTTGGTTTGTTGGTTTGTTGTTTTGTTGGTTTGTTGGTTTGTTGGTTTGTTGGTTTTTTGGTTTGTTGGTATGTTGGTTTGTTCGTTTGTTGGTTTGTTGGTTTGTTGGTTTGTTGGCTTGTTTATTTGTTGGTTTGTTGGATTGTTGGTTTTTTCGTTTGTTGGTTTGTTCGTTTGTTGGCTTTTTGGTTTGGTGGTTTGTTGGCTTGTTGGTTTGTTGGTTTGTTGGTTTGTTGGTTTGTTGGTTTGTTGGCTTGTTGGCTTGTTGGTTTGTTGGTTTGTTGGTTTGTTGGTTTGTTGGTTTGTTGGTTTGTTGGTTTGTTGGTTTGTTGGTTTGTTGGTTTGTAGGTTTGTTGGTTTGTTGGTTTGTTGGTTTGTTGGTTTGTTAGCTTGTTGGTTTGTTGGCTTGTTGGTTTGTTCGCTAGTTGGTTTGTTGGTTTGTTGGTTTTGTAGGTTTGTAGGTTTGTTGGTTTGTTGGTTTGTTTAACTTGTTGGTTTGTTGGCTTGTTGGTTTGTTCGTTTGTTCGTTTGTTGGTTTGTTGGTTTGTTGGTTTGTTGACTTGTTGGTTTGTTGGTTTGTTGGTTTGTTGGTTTGTTGGCTTGTTGGCTTGTTGGTTTGTTGGTTTGTTCGTTTGTTGGTTTGTTGGTTTGTTGTATTGTTGGTTTTTTGGTTTGTTGGCTTGTTGGTTTGTTGGTTTGTTGGTTTGTTGGTTTGTTCGTTTGTTGGTTTTTTGGTTTTTTGGTTTGTTGGTTTGTTGGTTTGTTGGCTTGTTGGCTTGTTGGTCTGTTGGTTTGTTGGTTTGTTGGGTTGTTGGTTTGTTGGTTTATTTGTTTGTTGGTTTGTTGGTTTGTTGGCTTGTTGGTTTGTTGGTTTGTTGGTTTGTTGTTTTGTTGGTTTGTTGGTTTGTTGGTTTGTTGGTTTGTTCGTTTGTTGGTTTGTTTGTTTGTTAGCTTGTTGGCTTGTTGGTTTGTTGGTTTGTTAGCTTGTTGGTTTGTTGGTTTTTTGGTTTGTTGGTTTGTTGGTTTGTTGGTTTGTTCGTTTATTGGTTTTTTGGTTTGTTGGTTTGTTGGTTTGTTCGTTTGTTGGTTTGTTGGTTTGTTGGCTTGTTTGTTTGTTGGTTTGTTGGATTGTTGGTTTGTTCGTTTGTTGGTTTGTTCGTTTGTTGGCTTTTTGGTTTGTTGGTTTGTTGGCTTGTTGGTTTGTTGGTTTGTTGGTTTGTTGGTTTGTTGGTTTGTTGGTTTGTTGGCTTGTTGGTTTGTTGGTTTGTTCGTTTGTTGGTTTGTTGTGTTGTTGGTTTTTTGGTTTGTTGGTTTGTTGGGTTGTTGGTTTGTTGGTTTATTTGTTTGTTGGTTTGTTGGCTTGTTGGTTTGTTGGTTTGTTGGTTTGTTGTTTTGTTGGTTTGTTGGTTTGTTGGTTTGTTCGTTTGTTGGTTTGTTTGTTTGTTAGCTTGTTGGCTTTTTGGTTTGTTGGTTTGTTAGCTTGTTGGTTTGTTGGTTTTTTGGTTTGTTGGTTTGTTGGTTTGTTGGTTTGTTCGTTTGTTGTTTTTTTGGTTTGTTGGTTTGTTGGTTTGTTCGTTTGTTGGTTTGTTGGTTTGTTGGCTTGTTTGTTTGTTGGTTTGTTGGATTGTTGGTTTGTTCGTTTGTTGGTTTGTTCGTTTGTTGGCTTTTTGGTTTGTTGGTTTGTTGGCTTGTTGGTTTGTTGGTTTGTTGGTTTGTTGGTTTGTTGGTGTGTTGGTTTGTTCGTTTGTTGATGTGTTGGTTTGTTGGTTTGTTGGCTTGTTGGCTTGTTGGTTTGTTGGTTTGTTGGTTTGTTGGTTTGTTGGTTTGTTGGCTTGTTGGTTTGTTGGTTTGTTCGTTTGTTGGTTTGTTGTGTTGTTGGTTTTTTGGTTTGTTGGCTTGTTGGGTTGTTGGTTTGTTGGTTTGTTCGTTTGTTGGTTTTTTGGTTTTTTGGTTTTTTGGTTTGTTTGTTTGTTGGTTTGTTGGCTTGTTGGCTTGTTGGTTTGTTGGTTTGTTGGTTTGTTGGGTTGTTGGTTTGTTGGTTTATTTGTTTGTTGGTTTGTTCGTTTGTTGGCTTGTTGGTTTGTTGGTTTGTTGGTTTGTTGTTTTGTTGGTTTGTTGGTTTGTTGGTTTGTTGGTTTTTTGGTTTGTTGGTATGTTGGTTTGTTCGTTTGTTGGTTTGTTGGTTTGTTGGTTTGTTGGCTTGTTTATTTGTTGGTTTGTTGGATTGTTGGTTTTTTCGTTTGTTGGTTTGTTCGTTTGTTGGCTTTTTGGTTTGGTGGTTTGTTGGCTTGTTGGTTTGTTGGTTTGTTGGTTTGTTGGTTTGTTGGTTTGTTGGCTTGTTGGCTTGTTGATTTGTTGGTTTGTTGGTTTGTTGGTTTGTTGGTTTGTTGGTTTGTTGGTTTGTTGGTTTGTTGGTTTGTTGGTTTGTAGGTTTGTTGGTTTGTTGGTTTGTTGGTTTGTTGGTTTGTTAGCTTGTTGGTTTGTTGGCTTGTTGGTTTGTTCGCTAGTTGGTTTGTTGGTTTGTTGGTTTTGTAGGTTTGTAGGTTTGTTGGTTTGTTGGTTTGTTTAACTTGTTGGTTTGTTGGCTTGTTGGTTTGTTCGTTTGTTCGTTTGTTGGTTTGTTGGTTTGTTGGTTTGTTGACTTGTTGGTTTGTTGGTTTGTTGGTTTGTTGGTTTGTTGGCTTGTTGGCTTGTTGGTTTGTTGGTTTGTTCGTTTGTTGGTTTGTTGGTTTGTTGTATTGTTGGTTTTTTGGTTTGTTGGCTTGTTGGTTTGTTGGTTTGTTGGTTTGTTGGTTTGTTCGTTTGTTGGTTTTTTGGTTTTTTGGTTTGTTGGTTTGTTGGTTTGTTGGCTTGTTGGCTTGTTGGTCTGTTGGTTTGTTGGTTTGTTGGGTTGTTGGTTTGTTGGTTTATTTGTTTGTTGGTTTGTTGGTTTGTTGGCTTGTTGGTTTGTTGGTTTGTTGGTTTGTTGTTTTGTTGGTTTGTTGGTTTGTTGGTTTGTTGGTTTGTTCGTTTGTTGGTTTGTTTGTTTGTTAGCTTGTTGGCTTGTTGGTTTGTTGGTTTGTTAGCTTGTTGGTTTGTTGGTTTTTTGGTTTGTTGGTTTGTTGGTTTGTTGGTTTGTTCGTTTGTTGGTTTTTTGGTTTGTTGGTTTGTTGGTTTGTTCGTTTGTTGGTTTGTTGGTTTGTTGGCTTGTTTGTTTGTTGGTTTGTTGGATTGTTGGTTTGTTCGTTTGTTGGTTTGTTCGTTTGTTGGCTTTTTGGTTTGTTGGTTTGTTGGCTTGTTGGTTTGTTGGTTTGTTGGTTTGTTGGTTTGTTGGTTTGTTGGTTTGTTGGCTTGTTGGCTTGTTGGTTTGTTGGTTTGTTGGTTTGTTGGTTTGTTGGTTTGTAGGTTTCTTCGTTTGTTGGTTTGTTGGGTTGTTGGCTTATTGGTTTGCTGGCTTGTTGGCTTGTTGGTTTTTTGGTTTGTTGGTTTGTTGGTTTGTTGGTTTCTTGGTTTGTTCGTTTGTTGGTTTGTTCGTTTGTTGGTTTGTTTGTTTGTTTGTTTGTTGGTTTGTTGGTTTGTTGGTTTGTTGGGTTGTTAGCTTGTTGGTTTGTTGGCTTGTTGGTTTGTTCGCTAGTTGGTTTGTTGGTTTGTTGGTTTTGTAGGTTTGTAGGTTTGTTGGTTTGTTGGTTTGTTTAACTTGTTGGTTTGTTCGCTTGTTGGCTTGTTGGTTTGTTCGTTTGTTCGTTTGTTGGTTTGTTGGTTTGTTGGTTTGTTGACTTGTTGGCTTGTTGGTTTGTTGGTTTGTTGGTTTGTTGGTTTGTTGGCTTGTTGGCTTGTTGGTTTGTTGGTTTGTTCGTTTGTTGGTTTGTTGGTTTGTTGTATTGTTGGTTTTTTGGTTTGTTGGCTTGTTGGTTTGTTGGTTTGTTGGTTTGTTGGTTTGTTCGTTTGTTGGTTTTTTGGTTTTTTGGTTTGTTGGTTTGTTGGTTTGTTGGCTTGTTGGCTTGTTGGTCTGTTGGTTTGTTGGTTTGTTGGGTTGTTGGTTTGTTGGTTTATTTGTTTGTTGGTTTGTTGGCTTGTTGGTTTGTTGGTTTGTTGGTTTGTTGTTTTGTTGGTTTGTTGGTTTGTTGGTTTGTTGGTTTGTTCGTTTGTTGGTTTGTTTGTTTGTTAGCTTGTTGGCTTTTTGGTTTGTTGGTTTGTTAGCTTGTTGGTTTGTTGGTTTTTTGGTTTGTTGGTTTGTTGGTTTGTTGGTTTGTTCGTTTGTTGGTTTTTTGGTTTGTTGGTTTGTTCGTTTGTTGGTTTGTTGGTTTGTTGGCTTGTTTGTTTGTTGGTTTGTTGGATTGTTGGTTTGTTCGTTTGTTGGTTTGTTCGTTTGTTGGCTTTTTGGTTTGTTGGTTTGTTGGCTTGTTGGTTTGTTGGTTTGTTGGTTTGTTGGTTTGTTGGTTTGTTGGTTTGTTGGTTTGTTGGCTTGTTGGCTTGTTGGTTTGTTGGTTTGTTGGTTTGTTGGTTGGTTGGTTTGTAGGTTTGTTCGTTTGTTGGTTTGTTGGGTTGTTGGCTTATTGGTTTGCTGGCTTGTTGGCTTGTTGGTTTTTTGGTTTGTTGGTTTGTTGGTTTGTTGGTTTCTTGGTTTGTTCGTTTGTTGGTTTGTTCGTTTGTTGGTTTGTTTGTTTGTTTGTTTGTTGGTTTGTTGGTTTGTTGGTTTGTTGGTTTGTTGGTTTGTTGGTTTGTAGGTTTGTTGGTTTGTTGGTTTGTTGGTTTGTTGGTTTGTTGGTTTGTTCGTTTGTTGGTTTGTTGGTTTGTTGGTTTGTTGGTTAGTTGGTTTATTGGTTTGTTGGCTTGTTGGTTTGTTGGTTTGTTGGTTTGTTGGCTTGTTGGTTTGTTGGTTTGTTGGTTTGTTCGTTTGTTAGCTTGTTGGTTTGTTGGCTTGTTGGATTGTTCGCTAGTTGGTTTGTTGGTTTGTTCGTTTTGTAGGTTTGTAGGTTTGTTGGTTTGTTTGTTTGTTTAACTTGTTGGTTTGTTGGCTTGTTGGCTTGTTGGTGTGTTGGTTTGTTCGTTTGTTGATGTGTTGGTTTGTTGGTTTGTTGGCTTGTTGGCTTGTTGGTTTGTTGGTTTGTTGGTTTGTTGGTTTGTTGGTTTGTTGGTTTGTTGGCTTGTTGGTTTGTTGGTTTGTTCGTTTGTTGGTTTGTTGTATTGTTGGTTTTTTGGTTTGTTGGCTTGTTGGGTTGTTGGTTTGTTGGTTTGTTCGTTTGTTGGTTTTTTGGTTTTTTGGTTTTTTGGTTTGTTTGTTTGTTGGTTTGTTGGCTTGTTGGCTTGTTGGTTTGTTGGTTTGTTGGGTTGTTGGTTTGTTGGTTTATTTGTTTGTTGGTTTGTGGGTTTGTTGGCTTGTTGGTTTGTTGGTTTGTTGGTTTGTTGTTTTGTTGGTTTGTTGGTTTGTTGGTTTGTTGGTTTTTTGGTTTGTTGGTATGTTGGTTTGTTCGTTTGTTAGTTTGTTGGTTTGTTGGTTTGTTGGCTTGTTTATTTGTTGGTTTGTTGGATTGTTGGTTTTTTCGTTTGTTGGTTTGTTCGTTTGTTGGCTTTTTGGTTTGGTGGTTTGTTGGCTTGTTGGTTTGTTGGTTTGTTGGTTTGTTGGCTTGTTGGCTTGTTGGTTTGTTGGTTTGTTGGTTTGTTGGTTTGTTGGTTTGTTGGTTTGTTGGTTTGTTGGTTTGTTGGTTTGTTGGTTTGTTGGTTTGTTGGTTTGTAGGTTTGTTGGTTTGTTGGTTTGTTGGTTTGTTGGTTTGTTGGTTTGTTAGCTTGTTGGTTTGTTGGCTTGTTGGTTTGTTCGCTAGTTGGTTTGTTCGTTTGTTGGTTTTGTAGGTTTGTAGGTTTGTTGGTTTGTTGGTTTGTTTAACTTGTTGGTTTGTTGGCTTGTTGGCTTGTTGGTTTGTTCGTTTGTTCGTTTGTTGGTTTGTTGGTTTGTTGGTTTGTTGACTTGTTGGTTTGTTGGTTTGTTGGTTTGTTGGTTTGTTGGCTTGTTGGCTTGTTGGTTTGTTGGTTTGTTCGTTTGTTTGTTTGTTGGTTTGTTGTATTGTTGGTTTTTTGGTTTGTTGGCTTGTTGGTTTGTTGGTTTGTTGGTTTGTTGGTTTGTTCGTTTGTTGGTTTTTTGGTTTTTTGGTTTGTTGGTTTGTTGGTTTGTTGGCTTGTTGGCTTGTTGGTCTCTTGGTTTGTTGGTTTGTTGGGTTGTTGGTTTGTTGGTTTATTTGTTTGTTGGTTTGTTGGTTTGTTGGCTTGTTGGTTTGTTGGTTTGTTGGTTTGTTGTTTTGTTGGTTTGTTGGTTTGTTAGTTTGTTGGTTTGTTCGTTTGTTGGTTTGTTTGTTTGTTAGCTTGTTGGCTTGTTGGTTTGTTGGTTTGTTAGCTTGTTGGTTTGTTGGTTTTTTGGTTTGTTGGTTTGTTGGTTTGTTGGTTTGTTCGTTTGTTAGTTTTTTGGTTTGTTGGTTTGTTGGTTTGTTCGTTTGTTGGTTTGTTGGTTTGTTGGCTTGTTTGTTTGTTGGTTTGTTGGATTGTTGGTTTGTTCGTTTGTTGGTTTGTTCGTTTGTTGGCTTTTTGGTTTGTTGGTTTGTTGGCTTGTTGGTTTGTTGGTTTGTTGGTTTGTTGGTTTGTTGGTTTGTTGGTTTGTTGGCTTGTTGGCTTGTTGGTTTGTTGGTTTGTTGGTTTGTTGGTTTGTTGGTTTGTAGGTTTCTTCGTTTGTTGGTTTGTTGGGTTGTTGGCTTATTGGTTTGCTGGCTTGTTGGCTTGTTGGTTTTTTGGTTTGTTGGTTTGTTGGTTTGTTGGTTTCTTGGTTTGTTCGTTTGTTGGTTTGTTCGTTTGTTGGTTTGTTTGTTTGTTTGTTTGTTGGTTTGTTGGTTTGTTGGTTTGTTGGTTTGTTGGTTTGTTGGTTTGTTGGTTTGTTGGTTTGTTGGTTTGTTGGTTTGTTGGTTTGTAGGTTTGTTGGTTTGTTGGTTTGTTGGTTTGTTGGTTTGTTGGTTTGTTCGTTTGTTGGTTTGTTGGTTTGTTGGTTTGTTGGTTAGTTGGTTTATTGGTTTGTTGGCTTGTTGGTTTGTTGGTTTGTTGGTTTGTTGGTTTGTTGGCTTGTTGGTTTGTTGGTTTGTTGGTTTGTTCATTTGTTAGCTTGTTGGTTTGTTGGCTTATTGGATTGTTCGCTAGTTGGTTTGTTGGTTTTGTAGGTTTGTAGGTTTGTTGGTTTGTTGGTTTGTTTAACTTGTTGGTTTGTTGGCTTGTTGGCTTGTTGGTGTGTTGGTTTGTTCGTTTGTTGATGTGTTGGTTTGTTGGTTTGTTGGCTTGTTGGCTTGTTGGTTTGTTGGTTTGTTGGTTTGTTGGTTTGTTGGTTTGTTGGTTTGTTGGCTTGTTGGTTTGTTGGTTTGTTCGTTTGTTGGTTTGTTGTATTGTTGGTTTTTTGGTTTGTTGGCTTGTTGGGTTGTTGGTTTGTTGGTTTGTTCGTTTGTTGGTTTTTTGGTTTTTTGGTTTTTTGGTTTGTTGGTTTGTTGGTTTGTTAGCTTGTTGGCTTGTTGGTTTGTTGGTTTGTTGGTTTGTTGGGTTGTTGGTTTGTTGGTTTATTTGTTTGTTGGTTTGTTGGTTTGTTGGCTTGTTGGTTTGTTGGTTTGTTGGTTTGTTGTTTTGTTGGTTTGTTGGTTTGTTGGTTTGTTGGTTTTTTGGTTTGTTGGTATGTTGGTTTGTTCGTTTGTTGGTTTGTTGGTTTGTTGGCTTGTTTGTTTGTTGGTTTGTTGGATTGTTGGTTTGTTGGTTTGTTGGTTTGTTCGTTTGTTGGCTTTTTGGTTTGTTGGTTTGTTGGCTTGTTGTTTTGTTGGTTTGTTGGTTTGTTGGTTTGTTGGTTTGTTGTTTTGTTGGCTTGTTGGCTTGTTGGTTTGTTGGTTTGTTGGTTTGTTGGTTTGTTGGTTTGTAGGTTTGTTCGTTTGTTGGTTTGTTGGTTTGTTGGCTTATTGGTTTGCTGGCTTGTTGGCTTGTTGGTTTTTTGGTTTGTTGGTTTGTTGGTTTGTTGGTTTGTTGGTTTGTTCGTTTGTCGGTTTGTTCGTTTGTTGGTTTGTTTGTTTGTTGGTTTGTTGGTTTGTTGGTTTGTTGGTTTGTTGGTTTGTTGGTTTGTTGGTTTGTTGGTTTGTTGGTTTGTTGGTTTGTTGGTTTGTTGGTTTGTTGGTTTGTAGGTTTGTTGGTTTGTTGGTTTGTTGGTTTGTTGGTTTGTTGGTTTGTTCGTTTGTTGGTTTGTTGGTTTGTTGGTTTGTTGGTTAGTTTGTTTATTGGTTTGTTGGCTTGTTGGTTTGTTGGTTTGTTGGCTTGTTGGTTTGTTGGTTTGTTGGTTTGTTCGTTTGTTAGCTTGTTGGTTTGTTGGCTTGTTGGTTTGTTCGCTAGTTGGTTTGTTGGTTTGTTGGTTTTGTAGGTTTGTAGGTTTGTTGGTTTGTTGGTTTGTTGGTTTGTTGGTTTGTTCGTTTGTTGGTTTGTTGGTTTGTTGGTTTGTTGGTTTGTTGGTTAGTTGGTTTATTGGTTTGTTGGCTTGTTGGTTTGTTGGTTTGTTGGCTTGTTGGTTTGTTGGTTTGTTGGTTTGTTCGTTTGTTAGCTTGTTGGTTTGTTGGCTTGTTGGTTTGTTCGCTAGTTGGTTTGTTGGTTTGTTGGTTTTGTAGGTTTGTAGGTTTGTTGGTTTGTTGGCTTGTTGGCTTGTTGGTGTGTTGGTTTGTTCGTTTGTTGATGTGTTGGTTTGTTGGTTTGTTGGCTTGTTGGCTTGTTGGTTTGTTGGTTTGTTGGTTTGTTGGTTTGTTGGCTTGTTGGCTTGTTGGTTTGTTGGTTTGTTCGTTTGTTGGTTTGTTGGTTTGTTGGCTTGTTGGTTTGTTGGTTTGTTGGTTTGTTGTTTTGTTGGTTTGTTGGTTTGTTGGTTTGTTGGTTTTTTGGTTTGTTGGTATGTTGGTTTGTTCGTTTGTTGGTTTGTTGGTTTGTTGGCTTGTTGGCTTGTTGGTTTGTTGGTTTGTTGGTTTGTTGGTTTGTTGGTTTGTTGGTTTGTTGGCTTGTTGGTTTGTTGGTTTGTTCGTTTGTTGGTTTGTTGTATTGTTGGTTTTTTGGTTTGTTGGCTTGTTGGGTTGTTGGTTTGTTGGTTTGTTCGTTTGTTGGTTTTTTGGTTTTTTGGTTTTTTGGTTTGTTGGTTTGTTGGTTTGTTAGCTTGTTGGCTTGTTGGTTTGTTGGTTTGTTGGTTTGTTGGGTTGTTGGTTTGTTGGTTTATTTGTTTGTTGGTTTGTTGGTTTGTTGGCTTGTTGGTTTGTTGGTTTGTTGGTTTGTTGTTTTGTTGGTTTGTTGGTTTGTTGGTTTGTTGGTTTTTTGGTTTGTTGGTATGTTGGTTTGTTCGTTTGTTGGTTTGTTGGTTTGTTGGCTTGTTTGTTTGTTGGTTTGTTGGATTGTTGGTTTTTTGGTTTGTTGGTTTGTTGGTTTGTTAGCTTGTTGGCTTGTTGGTTTGTTGGTTTGTTGGTTTGTTGGGTTGTTGGTTTGTTGGTTTATTTGTTTGTTGGTTTGTTGGTTTGTTGGCTTGTTGGTTTGTTGGTTTGTTGGTTTGTTGTTTTGTTGGTTTGTTGGTTTGTTGGTTTGTTGGTTTTTTGGTTTGTTGGTATGTTGGTTTGTTCGTTTGTTGGTTTGTTGGTTTGTTGGCTTGTTTGTTTGTTGGTTTGTTGGATTGTTGGTTTGTTGGTTTGTTGGTTTGTTCGTTTGTTGGCTTTTTGGTTTGTTGGTTTGTTGGCTTGTTGTTTTGTTGGTTTGTTGGTTTGTTGGTTTGTTGGTTTGTTGTTTTGTTGGCTTGTTGGCTTGTTGGTTTGTTGGTTTGTTGGTTTGTTGGTTTGTTGGTTTGTAGGTTTGTTCGTTTGTTCGTTTGTTGGTTTGTTGGTTTGTTGGCTTATTGGTTTGCTGGCTTGTTGGCTTGTTGGTTTTTTGGTTTGTTGGTTTGTTGGTTTGTTGGTTTGTTGGTTTGTTCGTTTGTCGGTTTGTTCGTTTGTTGGTTTGTTTGTTTGTTGGTTTGTTGGTTTGTTGGTTTGTTGGTTTGTTGGTTTGTTGGTTTGTTGGTTTGTTGGTTTGTTGGTTTGTTGGTTTGTTGGTTTGTTGGTTTGTTGGTTTGTAGGTTTGTTGGTTTGTTGGTTTGTTGGTTTGTTGGTTTGTTGGTTTGTTCGTTTGTTGGTTTGTTGGTTTGTTGGTTTGTTGGTTAGTTTGTTTATTGGTTTGTTGGCTTGTTGGTTTGTTGGTTTGTTGGCTTGTTGGTTTGTTGGTTTGTTGGTTTGTTCGTTTGTTAGCTTGTTGGTTTGTTGGCTTGTTGGTTTGTTCGCTAGTTGGTTTGTTGGTTTGTTGGTTTTGTAGGTTTGTAGGTTTGTTGGTTTGTTGGTTTGTTGGTTTGTTGGTTTGTTCGTTTGTTGGTTTGTTGGTTTGTTGGTTTGTTGGTTTGTTGGTTAGTTGGTTTATTGGTTTGTTGGCTTGTTGGTTTGTTGGTTTGTTGGCTTGTTGGTTTGTTGGTTTGTTGGTTTGTTCGTTTGTTAGCTTGTTGGTTTGTTGGCTTGTTGGTTTGTTCGCTAGTTGGTTTGTTGGTTTGTTGGTTTTGTAGGTTTGTAGGTTTGTTGGTTTGTTGGCTTGTTGGCTTGTTGGTGTGTTGGTTTGTTCGTTTGTTGATGTGTTGGTTTGTTGGTTTGTTGGCTTGTTGGCTTGTTGGTTTGTTGGTTTGTTGGTTTGTTGGTTTGTTGGCTTGTTGGCTTGTTGGTTTGTTGGTTTGTTCGTTTGTTGGTTTGTTGTATTGTTGGTTTTTTGGTTTGTTGGCTTGTTTGTTTGTTGGTTTGTTGGTTTGTTCGTTTGTTGGTTTTTTGGTTTTTTGGTTTGTTGGTTTGTTGGTTTGTTGGCTTGTTGGCTTGTCGGTTTGTTGGTTTGTTGGTTTGTTGGGTTGTTGGGTTGTTGGTTTGTTGGTTTATTTGTTTGTTGGTTTGTTGGTTTGTTGGCTTGTTGGTTTGTTGGTTTGTTGGTTTGTTGTTTTGTTGGTTTGTTGGTTTGTTGGTTTGTTGGTTTGTTGGTTTGTTGGTTTGTTGGTTTGTTGGTTTGTTGGTTTGTTGGTTTGTTCGTTTGTTCGTTTGTTGGTTTGTTGGTTTGTTGGTTTGTTAGTTTGTTGGCTTGTTGGTTTGTTGGTTTGTTCGTTTGTTGGTTTGTTGGTTTGTTGGTTTGTTTGTTTGTTGGTTGGTTTGTTTGGTGGCTTGTTGGTTTGTTGGCTTATTGGTTTGTTGGTTTGTTGGTTTGTTGGTTTGTTTGTCTGTTTGTTTGTTCGTTTGTTGGTTTGTTGGTTGGTTGGCTTGTTGGTTTGTTGGTTTGTTGGCTTGTTGGTTTGTTGGTTTGTTCGTTTGTTGGCTTGTTGGTTTGTTGGCTTGTTGGCTTGTTGGTTTGTAAGCTTGTTGGCTTGTTGGTTTGTTGGATTTTTGGTTTGTTGGTTTGTTGGTTTGTTTGTTTGTTGGTTTGTTTGTTTGTTCGTTTGTTGGTTTGTTGGTTTGTTGGCTTGTTGGTTTGTTAATTTGTTGGCTTGTTGGTTTGTAGGTTTGTTGGTTTGTTGGTTTGTTCATTTGTTGGCTTGTTGGTTTGTTGGCTTGTTGGCTTGTTGATTTGTTAGCTTGTTGGCGTGTTGGTTTGTTGGTTTGTTGGTTTGTTGGTTTGTTGGTTTATTGGTTTGTTGGTTAGTTGACTTGTTGGCTTGTTGGTTTGTTGGTTTGTTGGCTTGTTGGTTTGTTGGTTTTTTGGTTTGTTCGTTTGTTGGTTTGTTGGTTTGTCGGTTTGTGGGTTTGTTGGTTTGTTGGTTTGTTGGTTTGTTGGTTTGTTGGTTTGTTGGTTTGTTGGTTTATTGGTTTGTTCGTTTGTTAGTTTGTTAGTTTGTTGGTTTGTTGGCTTGTTGGTTTGTTGGTTTATTGGTTTGTTGGTTTGTTGGCTTGTTGGTTTGTTGGTATGTTGGTTTGTTCGTTTGTTGGCTTGTTGGTTTGTTATCTTGTTGGTTTGTTGGCTAGTTGGTTTGTTGGTTTGTTGGTTTGTTCGTTTGTTGGTTTGTTTGTCTGTTTGTTTGTTCGTTTGTTGGTTTGTTGGTTGGTTGGCTTGTTGGTTTGTTGGTTTGTTGGCTTGTTGGTTTGTTGGTTTGTTCGTTTGTTGGCTTGTTGGTTTGTTGGCTTGTTGGCTTGTTAGTTTGTAAGCTTGTTGGCTTGTTGGTTTGTTAGTTTGTTGGCTTGGTGGCTTGTTGGTTTGTTGGCTTATTGGTTTGTTGGTTTGTTGGTTTGTTGGTTTGTTTGTCTGTTTGTTTGTTCGTTTGTTGGTTTGTTGGTTGGTTGGCTTGTTGGTTTGTTGGTTTGTTGGCTTGTTGGTTTGTTGGTTTGTTCGTTTGTTGGCTTGTTGGTTTGTTGGCTTGTTGGCTTGTTGGTTTGTAAGCTTGTTGGCTTGTTGGTTTGTTGGATTTTTGGTTTGTTGGTTTGTTGGTTTGTTTGTTTGTTGGTTTGTTTGTTTGTTCGTTTGTTGGTTTGTTGGTTTGTTGGCTTGTTGGTTTGTTAATTTGTTGGCTTGTTGGTTTGTAGGTTTGTTGGTTTGTTGGTTTGTTCATTTGTTGGCTTGTTGGTTTGTTGGCTTGTTGGCTTGTTGATTTGTTAGCTTGTTGGCGTGTTGGTTTGTTGGTTTGTTGGTTTGTTGGTTTGTTGGTTTATTGGTTTGTTGGTTAGTTGACTTGTTGGCTTGTTGGTTTGTTGGTTTGTTGGCTTGTTGGTTTGTTGGTTTTTTGGTTTGTTCGTTTGTTGGTTTGTTGGTTTGTCGGTTTGTGGGTTTGTTGGTTTGTTGGTTTGTTGGTTTGTTGGTTTGTTGGTTTGTTGGTTTGTTGGTTTATTGGTTTGTTCGTTTGTTAGTTTGTTAGTTTGTTGGTTTGTTGGCTTGTTGGTTTGTTGGTTTATTGGTTTGTTGGTTTGTTGGCTTGTTGGTTTGTTGGTATGTTGGTTTGTTCGTTTGTTGGCTTGTTGGTTTGTTATCTTGTTGGTTTGTTGGCTAGTTGGTTTGTTGGTTTGTTGGTTTGTTGGTTTGTTTGTTTGTTGGTTTGTTTGTTTGTTCGTTTGTTGGTTTGTTGGTTTGTTGGCTTGTTGGTTTGTTGGTTTGTTGGCTTGTTGGTTTGTAGGTTTGTTGGTTTGTTGGTTTGTTCATTTGTTGGCTTGTTGGTTTGTTGGCTTGTTGGCTTGTTGATTTGTTAGCTTGTTGGCGTGTTGGTTTGTTGGTTTGTTGGTTTGTTGGTTTGTTGGTTTATTGGTTTGTTGGTTAGTTTACTTGTTGGCTTGTTGGTTTGTTGGTTTGTTGGCTTGTTGGTTTGTTGGTTTTTTGGTTTGTTCGTTTGTTGGTTTGTTGGTTTGTCGGTTTGTGGGTTTGTTGGTTTGTTGGTTTGTTGGTTTGTTGGTTTGTTGGTTTGTTGGTTTGTTGGTTTGTTGGTTTGTTGGTTTGTTCGTTTGTTAGTTTGTTGGTTTGTTGGTTTGTTGGCTTGTTGGTTTGTTGGTTTATTGGTTTGTTGGTTTGTTGGCTTGTTGGTTTGTTGGTATGTTGGTTTGTTCGTTTGTTGGCTTGTTGGTTTGTTATCTTGTTGGTTTGTTGGCTAGTTGGTTTGTTGGTTTGTTGGTTTGTTCGTTTGTTGGTTTGTTGGTTTGTTGGTTTGTTGGTTTGTTGGTTTGTTCGTTTGTTGGTTTGTTCGTTTGTTGGTTTGTTGGTTTGTTGGTTTGTTCGTTTGTTGGTTTGTTGGTTTGTTGGTTTGTTCGTTTGTTGGTTAGTTGGTTTATTGGTTTGTTGGTTTGTTGGTTTGTTGGTTTGTTGGCTTGTTGGTTTGTTGGTTTGTTGGTTTGTTGGTTTGTTCGTTTGTTGGCTTGTTGGTTTGTTGGCTTGTTGGTTTGTTGGCTAGTTGGTTTGTTAGTTTGTTGGTTTTGTAGGTTTTTAGGTTTGTTGGTTTGTTGGTTTGTTGGCTTGTTGGTTTGTTGGTTTGTTGGTTTGTTCGTTTGTTGGTTTGTTGGTTTGTTGGTTTGTTGGCTTGTTGGCTTGTTGGTTTGTTGGTTTGTTGGTTTGTTGGTTTGTTGGTTTGTTGGCTTGCTGGCTTGTTGGTTTGTTGGTTTGTTCGTTTGTTGGTTTGTTGGTTTGTTGGTTTGTTGGTTTTTTGGTTTGTTGGCTTGTTGGTTTGTTGGTTTGTTGGTTTGTTGGTTTGTTCGTTTGTTGGTTTTTTGGTTTGCTGGTTTGTTGGTTTGTTGGCTTGTTGGTTTGTTGGTTTGTTGGTTTGTTGGTTTGTTGGTTTGTTGGTTTGTTGGTTTATTTGTTTGTTGGTTTGTTGGTTTGTTGGCTTGTTGGTTTGTTGGTTTGTTGGTTTGTTGGTTTGTTGGTTTGTTGGTTTGTTGGTTTGTTGGTTTGTTGGTTTGTTGGTTTGTTGGCTTGTTGGTTTGTTGGTTTGTTGGTTTGTTGGTTTGTTGGTTTGTTTGTTTGTTCGTTTGTTGGTTTGTTGGTTTGTTGGCTTGTTGGTTTGTTGGCTTGATTGGCTTGTTGGTTTGTTGGTTTGTTCGTTTGTTGGTTTGTTGGTTTGTTAGTTTATTGGTTTGTAAGCTTGTTGGCTTGTTGGTTTGTTGGTTTGTTGTCTTGTTGGTTTGTTGGTTTGTTGGTTTTTTGGTTTGTTGGTTTGTTGGTTTGTTTGTTTGTTTGTTTGTTGGTTTGTTGGTTTGTTGGTTTGTTGGTTTGTTGGTTTGTTCGTTTGTTGGTTTGTTTGTTTGTTAGCTTGTTGGTTTGTTGGTTTGTTGGTTTTTGGTTTGTTGGTTTGTTGGTTTGTTGGTTTGTTGGTTTGTTGGTTTGTTGGTTTGTTGGTTTGTTGGTTTGTTGGCTTGTTGGTTTGTTGGTTTGTTGGTTTGTTTGCTTGTTGGTTTGTTGGTTTGTTCGTTTGTTGGTTTGTTGGTTTGTTGGCTTGTTGATTTGTTGTCTTGTTGGCTTGTTGGTTTGTTGGTTTGTTCGTTTGTTGGTTTTTGGTTTGTTGGTTTGTTCGTTTGTTGGTTTGTTGGTTTGTTGGCTGGTTTTTTTGTTGGATTGTTGTCTTGTTGGTTTGTTGGTTTGTTCGTTTGTTGGTTTGTTTGTTTGTTAGCTTGTTGGCTTGTTGGTTTGTTGGTTTGTTGGCTTGTTGGTTTGTTGGTTTTTTGGTTTGTTGGTTTGTTGGTTTGTTGGTTTGTTCGTTTGTTGGTTTTTTGGTTTGTTGGTTTGTTGGTTTGTTCGTTTGTTGGCTTGTTGGTTTGTTGGTATGTTGGTTTGTTCGTTTGTTGGCTTGTTGGTTTGTTATCTTGTTGGTTTGTTGGCTAGTTGGTTTGTTGGTTTGTTGGTTTGTTGGTTTGTTGGTTTGTTGGTTTGTTGGTTTGTTCGTTTGTTGGTTTGTTGGTTTGTTGGTTTGTTCGTTTGTTGGTTAGTTGGTTTATTGGTTTGTTGGTTTGTTGGTTTGTTGGTTTGTTGGCTTGTTGGTTTGTTGGTTTGTTGGTTTGTTGGTTTGTTCGTTTGTTGGCTTGTTGGTTTGTTGGCTTGTTGGTTTGTTGGCTAGTTGGTTTGTTAGTTTGTTGGTTTTGTAGGTTTTTAGGTTTGTTGGTTTGTTGGTTTGTTGGCTTGTTGGTTTGTTGGTTTGTTGGTTTGTTCGTTTGTTGGTTTGTTGGTTTGTTGGTTTGTTGGCTTGTTGGCTTGTTGGTTTGTTGGTTTGTTGGTTTGTTGATTTGTTGGTTTGTTGGCTTACTGGCTTGTTGGTTTGTTGGTTTGTTCGTTTGTTGGTTTGTTGGTTTGTTGGTTTGTTGGTTTTTTGGTTTGTTGGCTTGTTGGTTTGTTGGTTTGTTGGTTTGTTGGTTTGTTCGTTTGTTGGTTTTTTGGTTTGTTGGTTTGTTGGTTTGTTGGCTTGTTGGTTTGTTGGTTTGTTGGTTTGTTGGTTTGTTGGTTTGTTGGTTTGTTGGTTTATTTGTTTGTTGGTTTGTTGGTTTGTTGGCTTGTTGGTTTGTTGGTTTGTTGGTTTGTTGGTTTGTTGGTTTGTTGGTTTGTTGGTTTGTTGGTTTGTTGGTTTGTTGGCTTGTTGGTTTGTTGGTTTGTTGGTTTGTTGGTTTGTTGGTTTGTTGGTTTGTTTGTTTGTTCGTTTGTTGGTTTGTTGGCTTGTTGGTTTGTTGGCTTGATTGGCTTGTTGGTTTGTTGGTTTGTTCGTTTGTTGGTTTGTTGGTTTGTTGGTTTATTGGTTTGTAAGCTTGTTGGCTTGTTGGTTTGTTGGTTTGTTGTCTTGTTGGTTTGTTGGTTTGTTGGTTTTTTGGTTTGTTGGTTTGTTGGTTTGTTTGTTTGTTTGTTTGTTGGTTTGTTGGTTTGTTGGTTTGTTGGTTTGTTCGTTTGTTGGTTTGTTTGTTTGTTAGCTTGTTGGTTTGTTGGTTTGTTGGTTTTTGGTTTGTTGGTTTGTTGGTTTGTTGGTTTGTTGGTTTGTTGGTTTGTTGGTTTGTTGGTTTGTTGGCTTGTTGGTTTGTTGGTTTGTTGGTTTGTTTGCTTGTTGGTTTGTTGGTTTGTTCGTTTGTTGGTTTGTTGGTTTGTTGGCTTGTTGATTTGTTGTCTTGTTGGCTTGTTGGTTTGTTGGTTTGTTCGTTTGTTGGTTTGTTGGTTTGTTGGTTTGTTCGTTTGTTGGTTTGTTGGTTTGTTGGCTGGTTTTTTTGTTGGATTGTTGTCTTGTTGGTTTGTTGGTTTGTTCGTTTGTTGGTTTGTTTGTTTGTTAGCTTGTTGGCTTGTTGGTTTGTTGGTTTGTTGGCTTGTTGGTTTGTTGGTTTTTTGGTTTGTTGGTTTGTTGGTTTGTTGGTTTGTTCGTTTGTTGGTTTTTTGGTTTGTTGGTTTGTTGGTTTGTTCGTTTGTTGGTTTGTTGGTTTCTTGGCTTGTTGGTTTGTTGGTTTGTTTGTTTGTTGGTTTGTTTGTTTGTTGGTTTGTTCGTTTGTTGGTTTGTTGGTTTGTTGGTTTGTTGGCTTGTTGGCTTGTTGGTTTGTTGGTTTGTTGGTTTGTTGGTTTGTTGGTTTGTTGGCTTGCTGGCTTGTTGGTTTGTTGGTTTGTTCGTTTGTTGGTTTGTTGGTTTGTTGGTTTGTTGGTTTTTTGGTTTGTTGGGTTGTTGGTTTGTTGGTTTATTTGTTTGTTGGTTTGTTGGTTTGTTGGCTTGTTGGTTTGTTGGTTTGTTGGTTTGTTGTTTTGTTGGTTTGTTGGTTTGTTGGTTTGTTGTTTTGTGCGTTTGTTGGTTTGTTAGTTTGTTGGTTTGTTGGTTTGTTGGCTTGTTGGTTTGTTGGTTTGTTGGTTTGTTTGTTTGTTGGTTTGTTGGTTTGTTCGTATGTTCGTTTGTTGGTTTGTTGGTTTGTTGGTTTGTTGGTTTGTTGGCTTGTTGGTTTGTTGGTTTGTTGGTTTGTTCGTTTGTTGGTTTGTTAGTTAGTTGACTTGTTGGTTTGTTTGTTTGTTGGCTTGTTGGTTTGTTGGTTTTTTGGTTTTTCGTTTGTTGGTTGGTTGGTTTGTTGGTTTGTGGGTTTGTTGGTTTGTTTGTTTGGTGGCTTGTTGGTTTGTTGGCTTGTTGGTTTGTTGGTTTGTTGGTTTGTTGGTTTGTTTGTTTGTTTGTTTGTTCGTTTGTTGGTTTGTTGGTTGGTTGGCTTGTTGGTTTGTTGGTTTGTTGGCTTGTTGGTTTGTTGGTTTGTTGGTTTGTTCGTTTGTTGGCTTGTTGGTTTGTTGGCTTGTTGGCTTGTTGGTTTGTTGGCTTTTTGGCTTGTTGGTTTGTTGGATTTTGGGTTTGTTGGTTTGTTGGTTTGTTTGTTTGTTGGTTTGTTTGTTTGTTTGTTTGTTGGTTTGTTGGTTTGTTGGCTTGTTGGTTTGTTGGTTTGTTGGCTTGTTGGTTTGTAGGTTTGTTGGGTTGTTGGTTTGTTCGTTTGTTGGCTTGTTGGTTTGTTGGCTTGTTGGCTTGTTGGTTTGTTGGCTTGTTGGCGTGTTGGTTTGTTGGTTTGTTGGTTTGTTGGTTTGTTGGATTGTTGGTTTGTTGGTTTGTTAGTTAGTTGACTTGTTGGTTTGTTTGTTTGTTGGCTTGTTGGTTTGTTGGTTTTTTGGTTTTTCGTTTGTTGGTTGGTTGGTTTGTTGGTTTGTGGGTTTGTTGGTTTGTTGATTTGTTGGTTTGTTCGTTTTGTTGGTTTGTTGGTTTGTTGGTTTGTTGGTTTATTGGTTTGTTGGTTTGTTGGTTTGTTCGTTTGTTGGTTTGTTGGTTTGTTAGTTTGTTGGCTTGTCGGTTTGTTGGTTTGTTGGTTTATTGGTTTGTTGGTTTGTTGGCTTCTTGGTTTGTTGGTATGTTGGTTTGTTCGTTTGTTGGTTTGTTGGTTTGTTGGTTTGTTCGTTTGTTGGTTAGTTGGTTTATTGGTTTGTTGGCTTGTTGGTTTGTTGGTTTGTTGGCTTGTTGGTTTGTTGGTTTGTTGGTTTGTTCGTTTGTTGGCTTGTTGGTTTGTTGACTTGTTGGTTTGTTGGCTAGTTGGTTTGTTGGTTTGTTGGTTTGTAGGTTTGTTGGTTTGTTGGTTTGTTGGCTTGTTGGTTTGTTGGCTTGTTGGCTTGTTGGTTTGTTGGTTTGTTGGTTTGTTCGTTTGTTGGCTTGCTGGCGTGTTGGTTTGTTGGTTTGTTCGTTTGTTGGTTTGTTGGTTTGTTGGTTTGTTGGTTTTTTGGTTTGTTGGCTTGTTGGTTTGTTGGTTTGTTGGTTCTTTCGTTTGTTGGTTTTTTGGTTTGTTGGTTTGTTGGTTTGTTGGCTTGTTGGTTTGTTGGTTTGTTGGTTTGTTGGTTTGTTGGTTTGTTTGTTTGTTGGTTTATTTGTTTGTTGGTTTGTTGGTTTGTTGGCTTGTTGGTTTGTTGGTTTGTTGGTTTGTTGGTTTATTGGTTTGTTGGTTTGTTGGTTTGTTGGTTTGTTGGTTTGTTGGTTTGTTGGTTTGTTGGTTTGTTGGTTTGTTGGTTTGTTGGTTTGTTGGTTTGTTGGTTTGTTGGTTTGTTGGTTTGTTGGTTTGTTGGTTTGTTGGTTTGTTGGTTTGTTGGTTTGTTGGTTTGTTGGTTTGTTGGTTTGCTGGTTTGTTGGCTTGTTGGTTTGTTGGTTTGTTGGTTTATTGGTTTGTTAGTTTGTTGGTTTGTTGGTTTGTTGGTTTGTTTGTTTGTTCGTTTGTTGGTTTGTTGGTTTGTTGGCTTGTTGGTTTGTTGGCTTGTTGGCTTGTTGGTTTGTTGGTTTGTTGGTTTGTTCGTTTGTTGGTTTGTTGGTTTGTTGGTTTGTAAGCTTGTTGGCTTGTTGGTTTGTTGGTTTGTTGGCTTGTTGGTTTGTTGGTTTGTTGGTTTTTTGGTTTGTTGGTTTGTTTGTTTGTTCGGTTGTTGGTTTGTTGGTTTGTTGGTTTGTTGGTTTGTTCGTTTGTTGGTTTGTTTGTTTGTTAGCTTGTTGGTTAGTTGGTTTGTTGGCTTGTTGGTTTGTTGGTTTGTTGGTTTGTTGGTTTGTTGGTTTGTTGGTTTGTTGGTTTGTTGGTTTGTTGGTTTGTTGGCTTGTTGGTTTGTTGGTTTGTTGGTTTGTTTGCTTGTTGGTTTGTTGGTTTGTTCGTTTGTTGGTTTTTTGGTTTGTTAACTTGTTGATTTGTTGGCTTGTTGGCTTGTTGGTTTGTTGGTTTGTTCGTTTGTTGGTTTGTTGGTTTGTTGGTTTGTTCGTTTGGTGGTTTGTTGGTTTGTTGGTTTGTTCGTTTGTTGGTTTGTTTGTTTGTAAGCTTGTTGGCTTGTTGGTTTGTTGGTTTGTTGGCTTGTTGGTTTGTTGGTTTTTTGGTTTGTTGGTTTGTTGGTTTGTTGGTTTGTTCGTTTGTTGGTTTTTTGGTTTGTTGGTTTGTTGGTTTGTTCGTTTGTTGGTTTGTTGGTTTGTTGGCTTGTTGGTTTGTTGGTTTGTTGGATTGTTGGTTTGTTTGTTTGTTGGTTTGTTCGTTTGTTGGCTTGTTGGTTTGTTGGTTTGTTGGCTTGTTAGCTTGTTGGTTTGTTGGTTTGTTGGTTTGTTGGTTTGTTGGTTTGTTGGCTTGTTGGCTTGTTGGTTTGTTGGTTTGTCGGTTTGTTGGTTTGTTGGTTTGTTGGTTTCATGGTTTGTTGGTTTGTTGGTTTGTTAGCTTGTTGGTTTGCTGGCTTGTTGGCTTGTTCGTTTGTTGGTTTGTTGGTTTGTTTGTTTTTAGTTTGTTGGTTTTTTGGTTTGCTGGTTGTTAGTTTGTTGGCATGCTGGTTTGTTGGCTTGTTGGCTTGTTGGCTTATTGGTTTGTTGGCTTGTTGGTTTGTTGGCTTGTTGGCTTGTTGGTTTGTTGGTTTGTGCGTTTGTTGGTTTGTTCGTTTGTTGGTTTGTTTGTTTGTTGGTTTGTTGGTTTGTTTTTTTGTTGGTTTGTTGGTTTGTTGGTTTGTTGGTTTGTTGGTTTGTTGGTTTGTTGGTTTGTTGGTTTGTTGGTTTGTTATTTTGTTGGTTTGTTGGTTTGTTGGTTTGTTGGTTTGTTGGCTTGTTGGTTTGGTGGTTTGTTGGTTTCTTGGTTTGTTGGTTTGTTCGTTTGTTGGTTTGTTGGTTTGTTGGTTTGTTTGTTTGTTGGTTTGTTCGTTTGTTGGCTTGTTGGTTTGTTGGCTTATTGGTTTGTTGGTTTGTTGGTTTGTTTTTTTGGTGGCTTGTTGGTTTGTTGGCTTATTGGTTTGTTGGTTTGTTGGTTTGTTGGTTTGTTTGTTTGTTTGTTTGTTCGTTTGTTTGTTTGTTGGTTGGTTGGCTTGTTGGTTTGTTGGTTTGTTGGCTTGTTGGTTTGTTGGTTTGTTGGTTTGTTGGTTTGTTCGTTTGTTGGCTTGTTGGTTTGTTGGCTTGTTGGCTTGTTGGTTTGTTGGCTTTTTGGCTTGTTGGTTTGTTGGATTTTTGGTTTGTTGGTTTGTTGGTTTGTTTGTTTGTTGGTTTGTTTGTTTGTTTGTTTGTTGGTTTGTTGGTTTGTTGGCTTGTTGGTTTGTTGGTTTGTTGGCTTGTTGGTTTGTAGGTTTGTTGGTTTGTTGGTTTGTTCGTTTGTTGGCTTGTTGGTTTGTTGGCTTGTTGGCTTGTTGGTTTGTTGGCTTGTTGGCGTGTTGGTTTGTTGGTTTGTTGGTTTGTTGGTTTGTTGGTTTGTTGGATTGTTGGTTTGTTGGTTTGTTGGTTAGTTGACTTGTTGGTTTGTTTGTTTGTTGGCTTGTTGGTTTGTTGGTTTTTTGGTTTTTCGTTTGTTGGTTGGTTGGTTTGTTGGTTTGTGGGTTTGTTGGTTTGTTGATTTGTTGGTTTGTTCGTTTTGTTGGTTTGTTGGTTTGTTGGTTTGTTGGTTTATTGGTTTGTTGGTTTGTTGGTTTGTTCGTTTGTTGGTTTGTTGGTTTGTTAGTTTGTTGGCTTGTTGGTTTGTTGGTTTGTTGGTTTATTGGTTTGTTGGTTTGTTGGCTTCTTGGTTTGTTGGTATGTTGGTTTGTTCGTTTGTTGGCTTGTTGGTTTGTTGGCTTGTTGGTTTGTTGGCTAGTTGGTTTGTTGGTTTGTTCGTTTGTTGGTTTGTTGGATTGTTGGTTTGTTGGTTTGTTCGTTTGTTGGTTTGTTGGTTTGTTGGTTTGTTCGTTTGTTGGTTAGTTGGTTTATTGGTTTGTTGGCTTGTTGGTTTGTTGGTTTGTTGGTTTGTTGGTTTGTTGGCTTGTTGGTTTGTTGGTTTGTTGGTTTGTTCGTTTGTTGGCTTGTTGGTTTGTTGACTTGTTGGTTTGTTGGCTAGTTGGTTTGTTGGTTTGTTGGTTTGTAGGTTTGTTGGTTTGTTGGTTTGTTGGCTTGTTGGTTTGTTGGCTTGTTGGCTTGTTGGTTTGTTGGTTTGTTGGTTTGTTCGTTTGTTGGCTTGCTGGCGTGTTGGTTTCTTGGTTTGTTCGTTTGTTGGTTTGTTGGTTTGTTGGTTTGTTGGTTTTTTGGTTTGTTGGCTTGTTGGTTTGTTGGTTTGTTGGTTCTTTCGTTTGTTGGTTTTTTGGTTTGTTGGTTTGTTGGTTTGTTGGCTTGTTGGTTTGTTGGTTTGTTGGTTTGTTGGTTTGTTGGTTTGTTGGTTTGTTTGTTTGTTGGTTTATTTGTTTGTTGGTTTGTTGGTTTGTTGGCTTGTTGGTTTGTTGGTTTGTTGGTTTGTTGGTTTATTGGTTTGTTGGTTTGTTGGTTTGTTGGTTTGTTGGTTTGTTGGTTTGTTGGTTTGTTGGTTTGTTGGTTTGTTGGTTTGTTGGTTTGTTGGTTTGTTGGTTTGTTGGTTTATGGGTTTGTTGGTTTGTTGGTTTGTTGGTTTGTTGGTTTGTTGGTTTGCTGGTTTGTTGGCTTGTTGGTTTGTTGGTTTGTTGGTTTATTGGTTTGTTAGTTTGTTGGTTTGTTGGTTTGTTGGTTTGTTTGTTTGTTCGTTTGTTGGTTTGTTGGTTTGTTGGCTTGTTGGTTTGTTGGCTTGTTGGCTTGTTGGTTTGTTGGTTTGTTGGTTTGTTCGTTTGTTGGTTTGTTGGTTTGTTGGTTTGTAAGCTTGTTGGCTTGTTGGTTTGTTGGTTTGTTGGCTTGTTGGTTTGTTGGTTTGTTGGTTTTTTGGTTTGTTGGTTTGTTTGTTTGTTCGTTTGTTGGTTTGTTGGTTTGTTGGTTTGTTGGTTTGTTCGTTTGTTGGTTTGTTTGTTTGTTAGCTTGTTGGTTAGTTGGTTTGTTGGCTTGTTGGTTTGTTGGTTTGTTGGCTTGTTGGTTTGTTGGTTTGTTGGTTTGTTGGTTTGTTGGTTTGTTGGTTTGTTGGCTTGTTGGTTTGTTGTTATGTTGGTTTGTTTGCTTGTTGGTTTGTTGGTTTGTTCGTTTGTTGATTTTTTGGTTTGTTAACTTGTTGATTTGTTGGCTTGTTGGCTTGTTGGTTTGTTCGTTTGTTGGTTTGTTGGTTTGTTGGTTTGTTCGTTTGTTGGTTTGTTGGTTTGTTGGTTTGTTCGTTTGTTGGTTTGTTTGTTTGTAAGCTTGTTGGCTTGTTGGTTTGTTGGTTTGTTGGCTTGTTGGTTTGTTGGTTTTTTGGTTTGTTGGTTTGTTGGTTTGTTGGTTTGTTCGTTTGTTGGTTTTTTGGCTTGTTGGTTTGTTGGTTTGTTCGTTTGTTGGTTTGTTGGTTTGTTGGCTTGTTGGTTTGTTGGTTTGTTGGATTGTTGGTTTGTTTGTTTGTTGGTTTGTTCGTTTGTTGGCTTGTTGGTTTGTTGGTTTGTTTGCTTGTTAGCTTGTTGGTTTGTTGGTTTGTTGGTTTGTTGGTTTGTTGGCTTGTTGGCTTGTTGGTTTGTTGGTTTGTCGGTTTGTTGGTTTGTTGGTTTGTTGGTTTCATGGTTTGTTGGTTTGTTGGTTTGTTAGCTTGTTGGTTTGCTGGCTTGTTGGCTTGTTCGTTTGTTGGTTTGTTGGTTTGTTTGTTTTTCGTTTGTTGGTTTTTTGGTTTGCTGGTTTGTTAGTTTGTTGGCATGTTGGTTTGTTGGCTTGTTGGCTTGTTGGCTTATTGGTTTGTTGGCTTGTTGGTTTGTTGGCTTGTTGGCTTGTTGGTTTGTTGGTTTGTGCGTTTGTTGGTTTGTTCGTTTGTTGGTTTGTTTGTTTGTTGGTTTGTTGGTTTGTTGGTTTGTTGGTTTGTTGGTTTGTTGGTTTGTTGGTTTGTTGGTTTGTTGGTTTGTTGGTTTGTTGGTTTGTTATTTTGTTGGTTTGTTGGTTTGTTGGTTTGTTGGCTTGTTGGTTTGGTGGTTTGTTGGTTTCTTGGTTTGTTGGTTTGTTCGTTTGTTGGTTTGTTGGTTTGTTGGTTTGTTTGTTTGTTGGTTTGTTCGTTTGTTGGCTTAATGGTTTGTTGGCTTATTGGTTTGTTGGTTTGTTGGTTTGTTTGTTTGTTCGTTTGTTGGTTTGTTGGTTTGTTGGCTTGTTGGTTTGTTTATTTATTGGCTTGTTGGTTTGTTGGTTTATTGGTTTGTTGGTTTGTTCGTTTATTGGCTTGTTGGTTTGTTGGCTTGTTGGCTTGTTGGTTTGTTGGCTTGTTGGCTTGTTGGTTTGTTGGTTTGTTGGTTTGTTGGTTTGTTGGTTTGTTGGTTTGTTGGTAAGTTGGCTTGTTGGCTTGTTGGTTTGTTGGTTTGTTGGCTTGTTGGTTTGTTGGTTTTGTGGTTTGTTCGTTTGTTGGTTTGTTGGTTTGTTGGTTTGTTGGTTTGTTGGTTTGTTGGTTTGTTGGTTTGTTCGTTTGTTGGTTTGTTGGTTTGTTGGTTTGTTGGTTTGTTCGTTTGTCGGTTTGTTGGTTTGTTGGCTTGTTGGTTTGTTGGTTTATTGGTTTGTTCGTTTGTTGGTTTGTTGGTTTGTTGGTTTATTGGTTTGTTGGTTTGTTGGTTTGTTGGTTTGTTGGTTTGTTGGTTTGTTGGTTTGTTGGTTTGTTGGTTTGTTGGTTTGTTGGTTTGTTGGTTTGTTGGTTTGTTGGTTTGTTGGTTTGTTCGTTTGTTCGTTTGTTGGTTTGTTGGTTTGTTGGTTTGTTGGTTTGTTCGTTTCTTGGTTTGTTGGTTTGTTGGTTTGTTGGCTTGTTGGTTTGTTGGTTTGTTGGTTTGTTGGTTTGTTGGTTTGTTGGTTTGTTGGTTTGTTGGCTTGTTGGTTTGGTGGTTTGTTGGTTTGTTCGTTTGTTTGCTTGTTGGTTTGTGCTTGTTGGTTTGTTGGCTAGTTGGTTTGTTGGTTTGTTGGTTTGTTGGTTTATTGGTTTGTTGTTTTGTTGGTTTGTTGGCTTGTTGGTGTGTTGGCTTCATGGCTTGTTGGTTTGTTGGTTTGTTCGTTTGTTGGTTTGTTGGTTTGTTGGTTTGTTGGTGTGTTGGTTTGTTGGTTTGTTGGCTTGTTTGCTTGTTGGTTTGTTGGTTTGTTGGTTTGTTGGTTTGTTGGCTTGTTGGCTTGTTGGTTTGTTGGTTTGTTCGTTTGCTTGTTTGTTTTTTTGTTGGTTTGTTGGTTTTTTGGTTTGTTGGCTTGTTGGTTTGTTGGTTTGTTGGTTTGTTGGTTTGTTGGTTTGTTCGTTTGTTGGTTTTTTGGTTTGTTGGTTTGTTGGTTTGTTGGCTTGTTGGTTTGTTAGCTTGTTGGCTTGTTAACTTATTGGTTTGTTGGTTTGTTGGTTTGTTGGCTTGTTGGTTTGTTGGTTTGTTGGTTTGTTCGGTTGTTGGTTTGTTCGTTTGTTGGTTTGTTTGTTTGTTGGTTTGTTGGTTTGTTGGTTTGTTGGTTTGTTGGCTTATTGGCTTATTGGTTTGTTCGTTTGTTGGCTTGTTGGTTTGTTGATTTGTTGGCTTTTTGGTTTGTTGGTTTGTTAGCTTGTTGGTTTGTTGGTTTGTTGGTTTGTTGGTTTGTTGGTTTATTCGTTTGTTGGTTTGTTGGTTTGTTGGCTTGTTGGTTTGTTGGTTTGTTGGCTTGTAAGTTTTTTGGTTTGTTGGTTTGTTGGCTTGTTGGTTTGTTGGTTTGTTGGCTTGTTGGTTTGTTGGTTTGTTGGTTTGTTGGTTTGTTGGTTTGTTGGTTTGTTGGTTTGTTGGCTTGTTGGTTTGTTGGTTTGTTGGTTTGTTGGTTTGTTGGTGTGTTGGTTTGTTGGCTTGTTGGCTTGTTGGTTTGTTGGTTTGTTTGTTTGTTCGTTTGTTGGTGTGTTGGTTTGTTGGTTTGTTGGTTTGTTGGTTTGTTGGCTTGTTGGTTTGTTGGATTATTGGTTTGTTAGTTTGTTGGTTTGTTGGTTTGTTGGCTTGATGGTTTGTTGGTTTGTTGGTTTGTTCGTTTGTTGGTTTGTTGGCTTTTGGTTTGTTGGTTTGTTGGTTTGTTGGTTTGTTGGTTTGTTAGTTTGTTGGTTTGTTGGTTTGTTGGTTTGTTCGTTTGTTGGTTTGTTGGTTTGTTGGTTTGTTGGCTTGTTAGTTTTTTGGTTTGTTGGTTTTTTGGCTTGTTAGTTTGTTGGTTTGTTGGCTTGTTGGTTTGTTGGTTTGTTATTTTGTTGGTTTGTTGGTTTGTTGGTTTGTTGGTTTGTTGGTTTGTTGGTTTGTTGGTCTGTTGGCTTGTTGGTTCGTTGGTTTCTTGGTTTCTTGGTTTGTTGGTTTGTTGGTTTGTTCGTTTGTTGGTTTGTTGGTTTGTTGGTTTGTTTATTTGTTGGTTTGTTCGTTTGTTGGCTTGTTGGTTTGTTGGCTTATTGGTTTGTTGGTTTGTTGGTTTGTTGGTTTGTTGGTTTGTTGGTTTGTTGGTTTGTTGGCTTGTTGGTTTGCTGGTTTGTTGGTTTATTGGTTTGTTGGTTTGTTGGTTTGTTGGTTTGTTGGTTTGTTTGTTTGTTCGTTTGTTGGTTTGTTGGTTTGTTGGCTTGTTGGTTTGGTGGCTTGTTGGTTTGTTGGTTTGTTGGTTTGTTGGTTTGTTGGTTTGTTGGTTTGTTCGTTTGTTGGTTTGTTGGTTTGTTGGTTTGTAAGCTTGTTGGCTTGTTGGTTTGTTGGTTTGTTGGCTTGTTGGTTTGTTGGTTTGTTGGTTTTTTGGTTTGTTGATTTGTTTGTTTGTTCGTTTGTTGGTTTGTTGGTTTGTTGGTTTGTTCGTTTGTTGGTTTGTTCGTTTGTTGGTTTGTTTGTTTGTTAGCTTGTTGGTTAGTTGGTTTGTTGGCTTGTTGGTTTGTTGGTTTGTTGGTTTGTTGGTTTGTTGGTTTGTTGGTTTGTTGGTTTGTTGGTTTGTTGGTTTGTTGGTTTGTTGGTTTGTTGGCTTGTTGGTTTGTTGGTTTGTTGGTTTGTTTGCTTGTTGGTTTGTTGGTTTGTTCGTTTGTTGGTTTGTTGGTTTGTTGGCTTGTTGATTTGTTGGCTTGTTGGCTTGTTGTTTGTTTGTTTGTTCGTTTGTTAGTTTGTTAGTTTGTTGGTTTGTTGGTTTGTTGGCTTGTTTGTTTGTTGGCTTGTTGTCTTGTTGGTTTGTTGGTTTGTTCGTTTGTTGGTTTGTTTGTTTGTTAGCTTGTTGGCTTGTTGGTTTGTTGGTTTGTTGGCTTGTTGGTTTGTTGGTTTTTTGGTTTGTTGGTTTGTTGGTTTGTTGGTTTGTTCGTTTGTTGGTTTTTTTGGTTTGTTGGTTTGTTAATTTGTTCGTTTGTTGGTTTGTTGGTTTGTTGGCTTGTTGGTTTGTTGGTTTGTTGGATTGTTGGTTTGTTTGTTTGTTGGTTTGTTCGTTTGTTGGCTTGTTGGTTTGTTGGTTTGTTGGCTTGTTGGCTTGTTGGTTTGTTGGTTTGTTGGTTTGTTGGTTTGTTGGTTTGTTGGTTTGTTGGCTTGTTGGCTTGTTGGTTTGTTGGTTTGTTGGTTTGTTGGTTTGTTGGTTTGTTGGTTTGTTGGTTTGTTGGTTTGTTGGTTTGTTAGCTTGTTGGTTTGTTGGTTTGTTGGTTTGTTGGTTTGTTGGTTTGTTGATTTGTTTGTTTTTCGTTTGTTGGTTTTTTGGTTTGCTGGTTTGTTGGTTTGTTGGCATGTTGGTTTGTTGGCTTGTTGGCTTGTTGGCTTATTGGTTTGTTGGCTTGTTGGTTTGTTGGCTTGTTGGCTTGTTGGTTTGTTGGTTTGTGCGTTTGTTGGTTTGTTCGTTTGTTGGTTTGTTTGTTTGTTGGTTTGTTGGTTTGTTGGTTTGTTGGTTTGTTGGTTTGTTGGTTTGTTGGTTTGTTGGTTTGTTGGTTTGTTGGTTGGTTGGTTTGTTGGTTTGTTGGTTTGTTGGTTTGTTGGTTTGTTGGTTTGTTGGCTTGTTGGTTTGGTGGTTTGTTGGTTTCTTGGTTTGTTGGTTTGTTCGTTTGTTGGCTTGTTGGTTTGTTGGTTTGTTGGCTTGTTGGTTTGTTGGCTTATTGGTTTGTTGGTTTGTTTGTTTGTTCGTTTGTTGGTTTGTTGGTTTGTTGGCTTGTTGGTTTGTTTATTTATGGGCTTGTTGGTTTGTTGGTTTATTGGTTTGTTGGTTTGTTCGTTTGTTGGCTTGTTGGTTTGTTGGCTTGTTGGCTTGTTGGTTTGTTGGCTCTTTGGCTTGTTGGTTTGTTGGTTTGTTGGTTTGTTGGTTTGTTGGTAAGTTGGCTTGTTGGCTTGTTGGTTTGTTGGTTTGTTGGCTTGTTGGTTTGTTGGTTTTTTGGTTTGTTCGTTTGTTGGTTTGTTGGTTTGTTGGTTTGTTGGTTTGTTGGTTTGTTGGTTTGTTGGTTTGTTGGTTTGTTGGTTTGTTGGTTTGTTGGTTTTTTGGTTTGTTGGTTTGTTCGTTTGTTGGTTTGTTGGTTTGTGGGTTTGTTGGTTTGTTCGTTTGTTGGTTTGTTGGTTTGTTGGTTTGTTTGCTTGTTGGTTTGTTGGTTTGTTGGTTTGTTGGCTTGTTGGCTTATTGGTTTGTTGGCTTGTTGGTTTGTTGGCTTGTTGGCTTGTTGGTTTGTTGGTTTGTGCGTTTGTTGGTTTGTTCGTTTGTTGGTTTGTTTGTTTGTTGGTTTGTTGGTTTGTTGGTTTGTTGGTTTGTTGGTTTGTTGGTTTGTTGGTTTGTTGGTTTGTTGGTTTGTTGGTTTGTTGGTTTGTTGGTTTGTTGGTTTGTTGGTTTGTTGGTTTGTTGGTTTGTTGGCTTGTTGGTTTGGTGGTTTGTTGGTTTCTTGGTTTGTTGGTTTGTTCGTTTGTTCGTTTGTCGGTTTGTTGGTTTGTTGGTTTGTTGGCTTGTTGGTTTGTTGGCTTATTGGTTTGTTGGTTTGTTGGTTTGTTGGTTTGTTTGTTTGTTCGTTTGTTGGTTTGTTAGTTTGTTGGTTTGTCGGTTTGTTGGTTTGTTGGTTTGTTTGTTTGTTCGTTTGTTGGTTTGTTGGTTTGTTGGCTTGTTGGTTTGTTGGTTTGTTGGTTTGTTTGCTTGTTAGTTTTTTGGTTTGTTGGTTTGTTGGCTTGTTAGTTTGTTGGTTTGTTGGCTTGTTGGTTTGTTGGTTTGTTGTTTTGTTGGTTTGTTGGTTTGTTGGTTTGTTGGTTTGTTGGTTTGTTGGTTTGTTGGTTTGTTGGTTTGTTGGTTTGTTCGTTTGTTGGCTTGTTGGTTCGTTGGTTTCTTGGTTTCTTGGTTTGTTGGTTTGTTGGTTTGTTCGTTTGTTGGTTTGTTGGTTTGTTGGTTTGTTTATTTGTTGGTTTGTTCGTTTGTTGGCTTGTTGGTTTGTTGGCTTATTGGTTTGTTGGTTTGTTGGTTTGTTGGTTTGTTGGTTTGTTTGTTTGTTCGTTTGTTGGTTTGTTGGCTTGTTGGCTTGTTGGTTTGTTGGTTTGTGCGTTTGTTGGTTTGTTCGTTTGTTGGTTTGTTTGTTTGTTGGTTTGTTGGTTTGTTGGTTTGTTGGTTTGTTGGTTTGTTGGTTTGTTGGTTTGTTGGTTTGTTGGTTTGTTGGTTTGTTGGTTTGTTGGTTTGTTGGTTTGTTGGTTTGTTGGTTTGTTGGTTTGTTGGTTTGTTGGTTTGTTGGCTTGTTGGTTTGGTGGTTTGTTGGTTTCTTGGTTTGTTGGTTTGTTCGTTTGTTCGTTTGTCGGTTTGTTGGTTTGTTGGTTTGTTGGCTTGTTGGTTTGTTGGCTTATTGGTTTGTTGGTTTGTTGGTTTGTTGGTTTGTTTGTTTGTTCGTTTGTTGGTTTGTTAGTTTGTTGGTTTGTCGGTTTGTTGGTTTGTTGGTTTGTTTGTTTGTTCGTTTGTTGGTTTGTTGGTTTGTTGGCTTGTTGGTTTGTTGGTTTGTTGGTTTGTTTGCTTGTTAGTTTTTTGGTTTGTTGGTTTGTTGGCTTGTTAGTTTGTTGGTTTGTTGGCTTGTTGGTTTGTTGGTTTGTTGTTTTGTTGGTTTGTTGGTTTGTTGGTTTGTTGGTTTGTTGGTTTGTTGGTTTGTTGGTTTGTTGGTTTGTTGGTTTGTTGGTTTGTTCGTTTGTTGGCTTGTTGGTTCGTTGGTTTCTTGGTTTCTTGGTTTGTTGGTTTGTTGGTTTGTTCGTTTGTTGGTTTGTTGGTTTGTTGGTTTGTTTATTTGTTGGTTTGTTCGTTTGTTGGCTTGTTGGTTTGTTGGCTTATTGGTTTGTTGGTTTGTTGGTTTGTTGGTTTGTTGGTTTGTTTGTTTGTTCGTTTGTTGGTTTGTTGGTTGGTTGGTTTGTTGGCTTGTTGGGTTGTTGGTTTGTTGGCTTGTTGGCTTGTTGGTTTGTTGGTTTGTTGGTTTGTTGTTTTGTTGGTTTGTTGGTTTGTTGGTTTGTTGGCTTGTTGGCTTGTTGGTTTGTCGGTTTGTTGCTTGTTGGTTTGTTGGTTTTTTGGTTTGTTCGTTTGTTGGTTTGTTGGTTTGTTGGTTGGTTGGTTTGTTGGCTTGTTGGCTTGTTGGTTTGTTGGTTTGTTGGTTTGTTGTTTTGTTGGTTTGTTGGTTTATTGGTTTGTTGGCTTGTTGGCTTGTTGGTTTGTCGGTTTGTTGCTTGTTGGTTTGTTGGATTGTTGGTTTTTCGGTTAGTTCGTTTTTTGGTTTGTTGGTTTGTTGGTTTGTTGGTTTGTTAGTTTGTGGTTTGTTGGTCTGTTGGTTGGTTGGCTTGTGGGCTTGTTGGTTTGTTGGTTTGTTGGTTTGTTTGTTTGTTGGTTTGTTTATTTGTTCGTTTGTTGGTTTGTTGGTTTGTTGGCTTTTTGGTTTGTTGGTTTGTTGGATTGTTGGTTTGTTGGTTTGTTGGTTTGTTTGCTTGTTGGTTTGTTGGTTTGTTCGTTTGTTGGTTTGTTGGTTTGTTGGTTTGTTCGTTTGTTGGTTTGTTCGTTTGTTGGTTTGTTTGTTTGTTAGCTTGTTGGTTAGTTGGTTTGTTGGCTTGTTGGTTTGTTGGTTTGTTGGTTTGTTGGTTTGTTGGTTTGTTGGTTTGTTGGTTTGTTGGTTTGTTGGTTTGTTGGTTTGTTGGTTTGTTGGTTTGTTGGTTTGTTGGCTTGTTGGTTTGTTGGTTTGTTGGTTTGTTTGCTTGTTGGTTTGTTGGTTTGTTCGTTTGTTGGTTTGTTGGTTTGTTGGCTTGTTGATTTGTTGGCTTGTTGGCTTGTTGTTTGTTTGTTTGTTCGTTTGTTGGTTTGTTAGTTTGTTGGTTTGTTGGTTTGTTGGCTTGTTTGTTTGTTGGCTTGTTGTCTTGTTGGTTTGTTGGTTTGTGCGTTTGTTGGTTTGTTTGTTTGTTAGCTTGTTGGCTTGTTGGTTTGTTGGTTTGTTGGCTTGTTGGTTTGTTGGTTTTTTGGTTTGTTGGTTTGTTGGTTTGTTGGTTTGTTCGTTTGTTGGTTTTTTTGGTTTGTTGGTTTGTTAATTTGTTCGTTTGTTGGTTTGTTGGTTTGTTGGCTTGTTGGTTTGTTGGTTTGTTGGATTGTTGGTTTGTTTGTTTGTTGGTTTGTTCGTTTGTTGGCTTGTTGGTTTGTTGGTTTGTTGGCTTGTTGGTTTGTTGGTTTGTTGGTTTGTTGGTTTGTTGGTTTGTTGGTTTGTTGGCTTGTTGGCTTGTTGGTTTGTTGGTTTGTTGGTTTGTTGGTTTGTTGGTTTGTTGGTTTGTTGGTTTGTTGGTTTGTTGGTTTGTTAGCTTGTTGGTTTGTTGGTTTGTTGGTTTGTTGGTTTGTTGGTTTGTTGATTTGTTTGTTTTTCGTTTGTTGGTTTTTTGGTTTGCTGGTTTGTTGGTTTGTTGGCATGTTGGTTTGTTGGCTTGTTGGCTTGTTGGCTTATTGGTTTGTTGGCTTGTTGGTTTGTTGGCTTGTTGGCTTGTTGGTTTGTTGGTTTGTGCGTTTGTTGGTTTGTTCGTTTGTTGGTTTGTTTGTTTGTTGGTTTGTTGGTTTGTTGGTTTGTTGGTTTGTTGGTTTGTTGGTTTGTTGGTTTGTTGGTTTGTTGGTTTGTTGGTTGGTTGGTTTGTTGGTTTGTTGGTTTGTTGGTTTGTTGGTTTGTTGGTTTGTTGGCTTGTTGGTTTGGTGGTTTGTTGGTTTCTTGGTTTGTTGGTTTGTTCGTTTGTTGGCTTGTTGGTTTGTTGGTTTGTTGGCTTGTTGGTTTGTTGGCTTATTGGTTTGTTGGTTTGTTGGTTTGTTTGTTTGTTCGTTTGTTGGTTTGTTGGTTTGTTGGCTTGTTGGTTTGTTTATTTATGGGCTTGTTGGTTTGTTGGTTTATTGGTTTGTTGGTTTGTTCGTTTGTTGGCTTGTTGGTTTGTTGGCTTGTTGGCTTGTTGGTTTGTTGGCTTGTTGGCTTGTTGGTTTGTTGGTTTGTTGGTTTGTTGGTTTGTTGGTAAGTTGGCTTGTTGGCTTGTTGGTTTGTTGGTTTGTTGGCTTGTTGGTTTGTTGGTTTTTTGGTTTGTTCGTTTGTTGGTTTGTTGGTTTGTTGGTTTGTTGGTTTGTTGGTTTGTTGGTTTGTTGGTTTGTTGGTTTGTTGGTTTGTTGGTTTGTTGGTTTGTTGGTTTTTTGGTTTGTTGGTTTGTTCGTTTGTTGGTTTGTTGGTTTGTGGGTTTGTTGGTTTGTTCGTTTGTTGGTTTGTTGGTTTGTTGGTTTGTTTGCTTGTTGGTTTGTTGGTTTGTTGGTTTGTTGGCTTGTTGGCTTATTGGTTTGTTGGCTTGTTGGTTTGTTGGCTTGTTGGCTTGTTGGTTTGTTGGTTTGTGCGTTTGTTGGTTTGTTCGTTTGTTGGTTTGTTTGTTTGTTGGTTTGTTGGTTTGTTGGTTTGTTGGTTTGTTGGTTTGTTGGTTTGTTGGTTTGTTGGTTTGTTGGTTTGTTGGTTTGTTGGTTTGTTGGTTTGTTGGTTTGTTGGTTTGTTGGTTTGTTGGTTTGTTGGTTTGTTGGTTTGTTGGCTTGTTGGTTTGGTGGTTTGTTGGTTTCTTGGTTTGTTGGTTTGTTCGTTTGTTCGTTTGTCGGTTTGTTGGTTTGTTGGTTTGTTGGCTTGTTGGTTTGTTGGCTTATTGGTTTGTTGGTTTGTTGGTTTGTTGGTTTGTTTGTTTGTTCGTTTGTTGGTTTGTTAGTTTGTTGGTTTGTCGGTTTGTTGGTTTGTTGGTTTGTTTGTTTGTTCGTTTGTTGGTTTGTTGGTTTGTTGGCTTGTTGGTTTGTTGGTTTGTTGGTTTGTTTGCTTGTTAGTTTTTTGGTTTGTTGGTTTGTTGGCTTGTTAGTTTGTTGGTTTGTTGGCTTGTTGGTTTGTTGGTTTGTTGTTTTGTTGGTTTGTTGGTTTGTTGGTTTGTTGGTTTGTTGGTTTGTTGGTTTGTTGGTTTGTTGGTTTGTTGGTTTGTTGGTTTGTTCGTTTGTTGGCTTGTTGGTTCGTTGGTTTCTTGGTTTCTTGGTTTGTTGGTTTGTTGGTTTGTTCGTTTGTTGGTTTGTTGGTTTGTTGGTTTGTTTATTTGTTGGTTTGTTCGTTTGTTGGCTTGTTGGTTTGTTGGCTTATTGGTTTGTTGGTTTGTTGGTTTGTTGGTTTGTTGGTTTGTTTGTTTGTTCGTTTGTTGGTTTGTTGGTTGGTTGGTTTGTTGGCTTGTTGGGTTGTTGGTTTGTTGGCTTGTTGGCTTGTTGGTTTGTTGGTTTGTTGGTTTGTTGTTTTGTTGGTTTGTTGGTTTGTTGGTTTGTTGGCTTGTTGGCTTGTTGGTTTGTCGGTTTGTTGCTTGTTGGTTTGTTGGTTTTTTGGTTTGTTCGTTTGTTGGTTTGTTGGTTTGTTGGTTGGTTGGTTTGTTGGCTTGTTGGCTTGTTGGTTTGTTGGTTTGTTGGTTTGTTGTTTTGTTGGTTTGTTGGTTTATTGGTTTGTTGGCTTGTTGGCTTGTTGGTTTGTCGGTTTGTTGCTTGTTGGTTTGTTGGATTGTTGGTTTTTCGGTTAGTTCGTTTTTTGGTTTGTTGGTTTGTTGGTTTGTTGGTTTGTTAGTTTGTGGTTTGTTGGTCTGTTGGTTGGTTGGCTTGTGGGCTTGTTGGTTTGTTGGTTTGTTGGTTTGTTTGTTTGTTGGTTTGTTTATTTGTTCGTTTGTTGGTTTGTTGGTTTGTTGGCTTTTTGGTTTGTTGGTTTGTTGGATTGTTGGTTTGTTGGTTTGTTGGTTTGTTGGTTTATTCGTTTGTTGTATTGCTGGTTTGTTGGCTTGTTGGCTTGTTGGTTTGTTGGCTTGTTGGCTTGTTGGTTTGTTGGTTTGTTGGTTTGTTGGTTTGTTGGTTTGTTGGTTAGTTGGCTTGTTGGTTTGTTCGTTTGTTTGTTTGTTGGTTTGTTGGTTGGTTGGTTTGTTGGCTTGTTGGTTTGTTGGTTTGTTGTTTTGTTGGTTTGTTGGTTTGTTGGTTTGTTGGCTTGTTGGCTTGTTGGTTTGTCGGTTTGTTGCTTGTTGGGTTGTTGGATTGTTGGTTTGTCGGTTTGTTCGTTTGTTGGTTTGTTGGTTTGTTGGTTTGTTGGTTTGTTAGTTTGTGGTTTGTTGGTTTGTTGGTTTGTTGGTTTGTTGGTTTGTTAGTTTGTTAGTTTGTGGTTTGTTGGTCTGTTGGTTTGTTGGCTTGTTGGCTTGTTGGTTTGTTGGTTTGTTGGTTTGTTTGTTTGTTGTTTTGTTTGTTTGTTCGTTTAATGGTTTGTTGGTTTGTTGGCTTTTTGGTTTGTTGGTTTGTTGGATTGTTGGTTTGTTGGTTTGTTGGTTTGTTGGTTTATTCGTTTGTTCGCTTGCTGGTTTGTTGGCTTGTTGGCTTGTTGGTTTGTTGGCTTGTTGGCTTGTTGGTTTGCTGGTTTGTTGGTTTGTTGGTTTGTTGGTTTGTTGGTTAGTTGGCTTGTTGGTTTGTTGGTTTGTTGGTTTGTTGGCTTGTTGGTTTGTTGGTTTTTTGGTCTGTTCGTTTTTTGGTTTGTTGGTTTATTGGTTTGTTGGTTGGTTGGTTTGTTGGTTTGTTGGCTTGTTGGTTTGTTGGTTTGTTGGTTTGTTCGTTTGTTGGCTTGTTGGATTGTTGGTTTGTTGGTTTGTTGGTTAGTTGGTTTGTTGGTTTGTTGGTTTGTTGGTTTGTTGGTTTGTTGGTTTGTTCTTTTGTTGGTTTGTTGGTTTGTTGGTTTGTTGGTTTGTTGGTTTGCTGGTTTGTTGGTTTGTTGGTTTGTTGGTTTGTTGTTTGTACGTTTGTTGGTTTGTTGGTTTGTTGTTATGTTGGTTTGTTCGTTTGTTGGTTTGTTGGTTTGTTGGTTTGTTCATTTGTTGGTTAGTTGGTTTATTGGTTTGTTGGCTTGTTGGTTTGTTGGTTTATTGGCTTGTTGGTTTGTTGGTTTGTTGGTTTGTTCGTTTGTTGGCTTGTTGGTTTGTTGGGTTGTTGGTTTGTTGGCTAGTTGGTTTGTTGGTTTGTTGGTTTTGTAGGTTTGTAGGTATGTTGGTTTGTTGGTTTGTTGGCTTGTTGGTTTGTTGGCTTGTTGGCTTGTTGGTTTGTTGGTTTGTTTGTTTGTTGGTTTGTTGGTTTGTTGGTTTGTTGGTTTGTTGGCTTGTTGGCTTGTTGGCTTGTTGGTTTGTTGGTTTGTTGGTTTTTTGGTTTGTTGGTTTGTTGGTTTGTTGGCTTTTTGGCTTGTTGGTTTGTTGGTTTGTTCGTTTGTTGGTTTGTTGGTTTGTTCGTTTGTTGGTTTGTTGGTTTGTTGGTTTGTTTGTTTGTTGGTTTGTTCGTTTGTTGACTTGTTGGTTTGTTGGCTTATTGATTTGTTGGTTTGTTGGCTTGTTGGCTTGTTGGTTTGTTGGTTTGTTCGTTAGTTGGTTTGTTCGTTTGTCGGTTTGTTGGTTTGTTGGTTTGTTTGTTTGTTGGTTTGTTCGTTTGTTGACTTGTTGGTTTGTTGGCTTATTGGTTTGTTGGTTTGTTGGCTTGTTGGTTTGTTTGTTAGTTCGTTTGTTGGTGTGTTGGTTGGTTGGCTTGTTGGTTTGATGGTTTGTTGGCTTGTTGGTTTGTTGGTTTGTTGGTTTGTTCGTTTGTTGGCTTGTTAGTTTGTTGGCTTCTTGGCGTGTTGGTTTGTTGGCTTGTTGGCTTGTTGGTTTGTTGGTTCGTTAGTTTGTTGGTTTGTTGGTTTGTTGGTTTGTTGGTTTGTTGGCTTGTTGGCTTGTTCGTTTGTTGGTTTGTTGGCTTGTTGGTTTGTTGGTTTTTTCGTTTGTTCGTTTGTTGGTTTGTTGGTTTGTTGGTTTGTTGGTTTGTTGGCTTGTTCGTTTGTTGGTTTGTTGGTTTGTTTGTTTGTTGGTTTGTTGGTTTGTTGGTTTGTTGGCTTGTTGGTTTGTTGGTTTGTTGGTTTGTTGGTTTGTTTGTTCGTTGGTTTGTTTGTTTGTTCGTTTGTTGGTTTGTTGGTTTGTTGGCTTGTTGGTTTGTTGGTCTGTTGGCTTGTTGGTTTGTTGGTTTGTTGGTTTGTTGGTTTGTTCGTTTGTTGGCTTGTTGGCTTGGTGGCTTGTTGGCTTGTTGGTTTGTTGGCTTGTTGGCTTGTTGGCTTGTTGGTTTGTTGGTTTGTTGGTTTGTTGGTTTGTTGGCTTGTTGGTTTGTTGGTTAGTTGGCTTGTTGGCTTTTCGATTTGTTGGTTTGTTGGCTTGTTGGTTTGTTGGTTTTTTGGTTTGTTCGTTTGTTGTTTTGTTGGTTTGTTGGTTTGTTCGTTTGTTGGTTTGTTGGTTTGTTCGTTTGTTGGTTTGTTGGTTTGTTGGTTTGTTGGTTTGTTGGTTTGTTGGTTTGTTGGTTTGTTGGTTTGTTCGTTTGTTGTTTTGTTGGTTTGTTGGTTTGTTGGCTTGTTGGTTTGTTGGTTGGTTGGTTTGTTGGTTTGTTGGCTTAATGGTTTGTTAGTTTGTTGGTTTGTTCGTTTGTTGGCTTGTTGGTTTGTTGGCTTGTTGGTTTGTTGGCTAGTTGGTTTGTTGGTTTGTTGGTTTATTGGTTTGTTGGTTTGTTGGTTTGTTGGTTTTTTGGTTTGTTGGTTTGTTGGTTTGTTGGTTTGTTGGTTTGTTGGTTTGTTCGTTTGTTGGTTTGTTGGTTTGTTGGTTTGTTGGTTTGATGGTTTGTTCGTTTGTTGGTTTGTTGGTTTGTTGGTTCGTTCGTTTGTTGGTTAGTTGGTTTATTGGTTTGTTGGCTTGTTGGTTTGTTGGTTTGTTAGTTTGCTGGTTTGTTGGTTTGTTGGTTTTGTTGGTTTGTTGGTTTGTTGGATTGTTGGTATGTTGGTTTGTTGGTTTGTTGGTTTATTTGTTTGTTGGCTTGCTGGTTTGTTGGCTTGTTGGCTTGTTGGTTTGTTGGCTTGTTGGCTTGTTGGCTTGTTGGTTTGTTGGTTTGTTGGTTTGTTGGTTTGTTGGTTAGTTGGCTTGTTGGTTTGTTCGTTTGTTCGTTTGTTGGTTTGTTGGTTGGTTGGTTTGTTGGCTTGTTGGTTCGTTGGTTTGTTGTTTTGTTGGTTTGTTGGTTTGTTGGTTTGTTGGTTTGTTGGCTTGTTGGCTTGTTGGTTTGTCGGTTTGTTGCTTGTTGGTTTGTTGGATTGTTGGTTTGTCGGTTTTTTCGTTTGTTGGTTTGTTGGTTTGTTGGTTTGTTGGTTTGTTAGTTTGTGGTTTTGTTGGTTTGTTGGTTTGTTCGTTTGTTGGTTTGTTGGTTGGTTGGTTTGTTGGCTTGTTGGTTTGTTGGTTTGTTGGTTTGTTTGTTTGTTGGTTTGTTTGTTTGTTCGTTTGTTGGTTTGTTGGTTTGTTGGCTTTTTGGTTTGTTGGTTTGTTGGATTGTTGGTTTGTTGGTTTGTTGGTTTTTTGGTTTATTCGTTTGTTGGCTTGCTGGTTTGTTGGCTTGTTGGCTTGTTGGTTTGTTGGCTTGTTGGCTTGTTGGTTTGTTGGTTTGTTGGTTTGTTGGTTTGTTGGTTTGTTGGTTTGTTGGTTAGTTGGCTTGTTGGTTTGTTGGTTTGTTGGTTTGTTGGTTTGTTGGCTTGTTCGTTTGTTGGTTTGTTGGTTTGTTTGTTTGTTGGTTTGTTCGTTTGTTGGTTTGTTGGTTTGTTGGTTTGTTGGCTTGTTGGTTTGTTGGTTTGTTGGTTTTTTGGTTTGTTTGTTCGTTGGTTTGTTTGTTTGTTCGTTTGTTGGTTTGTTGGTTTGTTGGCTTGTTGGTTTGTTGGTCTGTTGGCTTGTTGGTTTGTTGGTTTGTTGGTTTGTTGGTTTGTTCGTTTGTTGGCTTGTTGGCTTGGTGGCTTGTTGGCTTGTTGGTTTGTTGGCTTGTTGGCTTGTTGGTTTGTTGGTTTGTTGGTTTGTTGGCTTGTTGGCTTGTTGGTTTGTTGGTTTGTTGGTTTGTTGGTTTGTTGGCTTGTTGGTTTGTTGGTTAGTTGGCTTGTTGGCTTTTCGATTTGTTGGTTTGTTGGCTTGTTGGTTTGTTGGTTTTTTGGTTTGTTCGTTTGTTGTTTTGTTGGTTTGTTGGTTTGTTGGTTTGTTGGTTTGTTGGTTTGTTGGTTTGTTGGTTTGTTGGTTTGTTCGTTTGTTGGTTTGTTGGTTTGTTGGTTTGTTGGCTTGTTGGTTTGTTGGTTGGTTGGTTTGTTGGTTTGTTGGCTTAATGGTTTGTTGGTTTGTTGGTTTGTTCGTTTGTTGGCTTGTTGGTTTGTTGGCTTGTTGGTTTGTTGGCTAGTTGGTTTGTTGGTTTGTTGGTTTATTGGTTTGTTGGTTTGTTGGTTTGTTGGTTTTTTGGTTTGTTGGTTTGTTGGTTTGTTGGTTTGTTGGTTTGTTGGTTTGTTGGTTTGTTGGTTTGTTGGCTTGTTCGTTTGTTGGTTTGTTGGTTTGTTTGTTTGTTGGTTTGTTCGTTTGTTGGTTTGTTGGTTTGTTGGTTTGTTGGTTTGTTGGCTTGTTGGTTTGTTGGTTTGTTGGTTTTTTGGTTTGTTTGTTCGTTGGTTTGTTTGTTTGTTCGTTTGTTGGTTTGTTGGTTTGTTGGCTTGTTGGTTTGTTGGTCTGTTGGCTTGTTGGTTTGTTGGTTTGTTGGTTTGTTGGTTTGTTCGTTTGTTGGCTTGTTGGCTTGGTGGCTTGTTGGCTTGTTGGTTTGTTGGCTTGTTGGCTTGTTGGTTTGTTGGTTTGTTGGTTTGTTGGCTTGTTGGCTTGTTGGTTTGTTGGTTTGTTGGTTTGTTGGTTTGTTGGCTTGTTGGTTTGTTGGTTAGTTGGCTTGTTGGCTTTTCGATTTGTTGGTTTGTTGGCTTGTTGGTTTGTTGGTTTTTTGGTTTGTTCGTTTGTTGTTTTGTTGGTTTGTTGGTTTGTTGGTTTGTTGGTTTGTTGGTTTGTTGGTTTGTTGGTTTGTTGGTTTGTTGGTTTGTTCGTTTGTTGGTTTGTTGGTTTGTTGGTTTGTTGGCTTGTTGGTTTGTTGGTTGGTTGGTTTGTTGGTTTGTTGGCTTAATGGTTTGTTGGTTTGTTGGTTTGTTCGTTTGTTGGCTTGTTGGTTTGTTGGCTTGTTGGTTTGTTGGCTAGTTGGTTTGTTGGTTTGTTGGTTTATTGGTTTGTTGGTTTGTTGGTTTGTTGGTTTTTTGGTTTGTTGGTTTGTTGGTTTGTTGGTTTGTTGGTTTGTTGGTTTGTTGGTTTGTTCGTTTGTTGGTTTGTTGGTTTGATGGTTTGTTCGTTTGTTGGTTTGTTGGTTTGTTGGTTCGTTCGTTTGTTGGTTAGTTGGTTTATTGGTTTGTTGGCTTGTTGGTTTGTTGGTTTGTTAGTTTGCTGGTTTGTTGGTTTGTTGGTTTTGTTGGTTTGTTGGTTTGTTGGATTGTTGGTATGTTGGTTTGTTGGTTTGTTGGTTTATTTGTTTGTTGGCTTGCTGGTTTGTTGGCTTGTTGGCTTGTTGGTTTGTTGGCTTGTTGGCTTGTTGGCTTTTTGGTTTGTTGGTTTGTTGGTTTGTTGGTTTGTTGGTTAGTTGGCTTGTTGGTTTGTTCGTTTGTTCGTTTGTTGGTTTGTTGGTTGGTTGGTTTGTTGGCTTGTTGGTTTGTTGGTTTGTTGTTTTGTTGGTTTGTTGGTTTGTTGGTTTGTTGGCTTGTTGGCTTGTTGGTTTGTCGGTTTGTTGCTTGTTGGTTTGTTGGATTGTTGGTTTGTCGGTTTTTTCGTTTGTTGGTTTGTTGGTTTGTTGGTTTGTTGGTTTGTTAGTTTGTGGTTTGTTGGTTTGTTGGTTTGTTGGTTTGTTAGTTTGTTAGTTTGTGGTTTGTTGGTCTGTTGGTTTGTTGGCTTGTTGGCTTGTTGGTTTGTTGGTTTGTTGGTTTGTTTGTTTGTTGGTTTGTTTGTTTGTTTGTTTGTTCGTTTGTTGGTTTGTTGGTTTGTTGGCTTTTTGGTTTGTTGGTTTGTTGGATTGTTGGTTTGTTGGTTTGTTGGTTTTTTGGTTTATTCGTTTGTTGGCTTGCTGGTTTGTTGGCTTGTTGGCTTGTTGGTTTGTTGGCTTGTTGGCTTGTTGGTTTGTTGGTTTGTTGGTTTGTTGGTTTGTTGGTTTGTTGGTTTGTTGGTTTGTTGGTTAGTTGGCTTGTTGGTTTGTTGGTTTGTTGGTTTGTTGGCTTGTTGGTTTGTAGGTTTTTTGGTTTGTTCGTTTGTTGGTTTGTTGGTTTGTTGGTTTGTTGGTTTGTTGGTTTGTTGCTTTGTTGGTTTGTTGGTTTGTTGGTTTGTTCGTTTGTTCGTTTGTTCGTTTGTTGGTTTGTTGGTTTGTATGTTTGTTGGTTTGTTGGTTTGTAGGTTTGTTGGTTTGTTGGTTTGTTCGTTTGTTTGTTTGTTGGTTTTTTGGTTTGTTGGTTTGTTGGTTTGTTGGTTGGTTGGTTTGTTGGTTTGTTGGCTTGTTGGTTTGTTGGTTTGTTGGTTTGTTCGTTTGTTGGCTTGTTGGTTTGTTGGTTTGTTGGTTTGTTGGTTAGTTGGTTTGTTGGTTTATTGGTTTGTTGGTTTGTTGGTTTGTTGGTTTGTTGGTTTGTTGGTTTGTTGGTTTGTTGGTTTGTTGTTTTGTTGGTTTGTTGGTTTGTTGGTTTGTTGGTTTGTTGGTTTGTTGGTTTGTTGGTTTGTTCGTTTGTTGGTTTGTTGGTTTGTTGGTTTGCTGGTTTGTTCGTTTGTTGGTTTGTTGGTTTGTTGGTTTGTTCATTTGTTGGTTAGTTGGTTTATTGGTTTGTTGGCTTGTTGGTTTGTTGGTTTATTGGCTTGTTGGTTTGTTGGTTTATTGGTTGGTTCGTTTGTTGGCTTGTTGGTTTGATGGTTTGTTCGTTTGTTGGTTTGTTGGTTTGTTGGTTCGTTCGTTTGTTGGTTAGTTGGTTTATTGGTTTGTTGGCTTGTTCGTTTGTTGGTTTGTTGGCTTGTTGGTTTGTTGATTTTTTCGTTTGTTCGTTTGTTGGTTTGTTGGTTTGTTGGTTTGTTGGTTTGTTCGTTTGTTGGTTTGTTGGTTTGTTTGTTTGTTGGTTTGTTCGTTTGTTGGTTTGTTGGTTTGTTGGTTTGTTGGCTTGTTGGTTTGTTGGTTTGTTGGTTTGTTGGTTTGTTTGTTCGTTGGTTTGTTTGTTTGTTCGTTTGTTGGTTTGTTGGTTTGTTGGCTTGTTGGTTTGTTGGTCTGTTGGCTTGTTGGTTTGTTGGTTTGTTGGTTTGTTGGTTTGTTCGTTTGTTGGCTTGTTGGCTTGGTGGCTTGTTGGCTTGTTGGTTTGTTGGCTTCTTGGCTTGTTGGTTTGTTGGTTTGTTGGTTTGTTGGTTTGTTGGTTTGTTGGTTAGTTGGCTTGTTGGCTTTTCGATTTGTTGGTTTGTTGGCTTGTTGGTTTGTTGGTTTTTTGGTTTGTTCGTTTGTTGTTTTGTTGGTTTGTTGGTTTGTTCGTTTGTTGGTTTGTTGGTTTGTTCGTTTGTTGGTTTGTTGGTTTGTTGGTTTGTTGGTTTGTTGGTTTGTTGGTTTGTTGGTTTGTTGGTTTGTTCGTTTGTTGGTTTGTTGGTTTGTTGGTTTGTTGGCTTGTTGGTTTGTTGGTTGGTTGGTTTGTTGGTTTGTTGGCTTAATGGTTTGTTGGTTTGTTCGTTTGTTGGCTTGTTGGTTTGTTGGCTTGTTGGTTTGTTGGCTAGTTGGTTTGTTGGTTTGTTGGTTTGTTGGTTTGTTGGTTTGTTGGTTTTTTGGTTTGTTGGTTTGTTGGTTTGTTGGTTTGTTGGTTTGTTCGTTTGTTGGTTTGTTGGTTTGTTGGTTTGTTGGTTTGTTGGTTCGTTCGTTTGTTGGTTAGTTGGTTTATTGGTTTGTTGGCTTGTTGGTTTGTTGGTTTGTTAGTTTGCTGGTTTGTTGGTTTGTTGGTTTTGTTGGTTTGTTGGTTTGTTGGATTGTTGGTTTGTTGGTTTGTTGGTTTGTTGGTTTATTCATTTGTTGGCTTGCTGGTTTGTTGGCTTGTTGGCTTATTGGTTTGTTGGCTTGTTGGCTTGTTGGTTTGTTGGTTTGTTCGTTTGTTGGTTTGTTGGTTTGTTGGTTTGTTGGTTTGATGGTTTGTTCGTTTGTTGGTTTGTTGGTTCGTTCGTTTGTTGGTTAGTTGGTTTATTGGTTTGTTGGCTTGTTGGTTTGTTGGTTTGTTGGTTTTGTTGGTTTGTTGGTTTGTTGGTTTGTTGGTTTGTTCGTTTGTTGGTTTGTTGGTTTGTTGGTTTGTTGGCTTGTTGGTTTGTTGGTTGGTTGGTTTGTTGGTTTGTTGGCTTAATGGTTTGTTGGTTTGTTCGTTTGTTGGCTTGTTGGTTTGTTGGCTTGTTGGTTTGTTGGCTAGTTGGTTTGTTGGTTTGTTGGTTTGTTGGTTTGTTGGTTTGTTGGTTTTTTGGTTTGTTGGTTTGTTGGTTTGTTGGTTTGTTGGTTTGTTCGTTTGTTGGTTTGTTGGTTTGTTGGTTTGATGGTTTGTTCGTTTGTTGGTTTGTTGGTTTGTTGGTTCGTTCGTTTGTTGGTTAGTTGGTTTATTGGTTTGTTGGCTTGTTGGTTTGTTGGTTTGTTAGTTTGCTGGTTTGTTGGTTTGTTGGTTTTGTTGGTTTGTTGGATTGTTGGTTTGTTGGTTTGTTGGTTTGTTGGTTTATTCGTTTGTTGGCTTGCTGGTTTGTTGGCTTGTTGGCTTGTTGGTTTGTTGGCTTGTTGGCTTGTTGGTTTGTTGGTTTGTTGGTTTGTTGGTTTGTTGGTTTATTCGTTTGTTGGCTTGCTGGTTTGTTGGCTTGTCGGCTTGTTGGTTTGTTGGCTTATTGGCTTGTTGGTTGGTTGGTTTGTTGGTTTGTTGGTTTGTTGGTTAGTTGGTTTGTTGGTTTGTTGGTTTGTTAGTTTGTTAGTTTGTGGTTTGTTGGTCTGTTGGTTTGTTGGCTTGTTGGCTTGTTGGTTTGTTGGTTTGTTGGTTTGTTTGTTTGTTGGTTTGTTTGTTTGTTCATTTGTTGGTTTGTTGGTTTGTTGGCTTTTTGGTTTGTTGGTTTGTTGGATTGTTGGTTTGTTGGTTTGTTGGTTTGTTGGTTTGTTGGTTTATTCGTTTGTTGGCTTGCTGGTTTGTTGGCTTGTCGGCTTGTTGGTTTGTTGGCTTATTGGCTTGTTGGTTCGTTGGTTTGTTGGTTTGTTGGTTTGTTGGTTAGTTGGCTTGTTGGTTTGTTGGTTTGTTGGTTTGTTTGCTTGTTGGTTTGTTGGTTTTTTGGTTTGTTCGTTTGTTGGTTTGTTGGTTTGTTGGTTTGTTGGTTTGTTGGTTTGTTGGTTTGTTGGTTTGTTGGTTTGTTGGTTTGTTGGTTTATTGGTTTGTTCGTTTGTTGGTTTGTTGGTTTGTTGGTTTGTTGGTTTGTTTGTTAGTTCGTTTGTTGGTGTGTTGGTTGGTTGGCTTGTTGGTTTGATGGTTTGTTGGCTTGTTGGTTTGTTGGTTTGTTGGTTTGTTCGTTTGTTGGCTTGTTGGTTTGTTGGCCTCTTGGCGTGTTGGTTTGTTGGCATGTTGGCTTGTTGGTTTGTTGGTTCGTTGGTTTGTTGGTTTGTTGGTTTGTTGGTTTGTTGGTTTGTTGGTTTGTTGGCTTGTTGGCTTGTTCGTTTGTTGGTTTGTTGGCTTGTTGGTTTGTTGGTTTTTTCGTTTGCTCGTTTGTTGGTTTGTTGGTTTGTTGGTTTGTTGGTTTGTTCGTTTGTTGGTTTGTTGGTTTGTTGGTTTGTTTATTTGTTGATTTGTTCGTTTGTTGGTTGGTTGGTTTGTTGGTTTGTTGGCTTGTTGGTTTGTTGGTTTGTTGGTTTGTTGGTTTGTTTGTTTGTTGGTTTGTTTGTTTGTTCGTTTGTTGGTTTGTTGGTTTGTTGCCTTGTTGGTTTGTTGGTCTGTTGGCTTGTTGGTTTGTTGGTTTGTTGGTTTGTTGGTTTGTTCGTTTGTTGGCTTGTTGGCTTGGTGGCTTGTTGGCTTGTTGGTTTGTTGGCTTCTTGGCTTGTTGGTTTGTTGGTTTGATGGTTTGTTGGTTTGTTGGTTTGTTGGTTTGTTGGTTAGTTGGCTTGTTGGCTTTTTGATTTGTTGGTTTGTTGGCTTGTTGGTTTGTTGGTTTTTTGGTTTGTTCGTTTGTTGGTTTGTTGGTTTGTTGGTTTGTTGGTTTGTTGGTTTGTTGGTTTGTTCGTTTGTTGGTTTGTTGGTTTGTTGGTTTGTTCGTTTGTTGGTTTGTTGGTTTGTTGGTTCGTTGGCTTGTTGGTTTGTTGGTTGGTTGGTTTGTTGGTTTGTTGGCTTAATGGTTTGTTGGTTTGTTCGTTTATTGGCTTGTTGGTTTGTTGGCTTGTTGGTTTGTTGGCTAGAGTGGTTTGTTGGTTTGTTGGTTTGTTGGTTTGTTGGTTTGTTGGTTTGTTGGTTTGTTGGTTTGTTGGTTTGTTCGTTTGTTGGTTTGTTGGTTTGTTGGTTTGTTTGTTTGATGGTTTGTTCGTTTGTTGGTTTGTTGGTTTGTTGGTTCGTTCGTTTGTTGGTTAGTTGGTTTATTGGTTTGTTGGCTTGTTGGTTTGTTGGTTTGTTAGTTTGCTGGTTTGTTGGTTTGTTGGTTTTGTTGGTTTGTTGGTTTGTTGGATTGTTGGTTTGTTGGTTTGTTGGTTTTTTGGCTTATTCGTTTGTTGGCTTGCTGGTTTGTTGGCTTGTTGGCTTGTTGGTTTGTTGGCTTGTTGGCTTGTTGGTTTGTTGGTTTGTTGGTTTGTTGGTTTGTTGGTTTGTTGGTTAGTTGGCTTGTTGGTTTGTTCGTTTGTTCGTTTGTTTTTTTGTTGGTTGGTTGGTTTGTTGGCTTGTTGGTTTGTTGGTTTGTTGTTTTGTTGGTTTGTTGGTTTGTTGGTTTGTTGGCTTGTTGGCTTGTTGGCTTGTTGGTTTGTCGGTTTGTTGCTTGTTCGTTTGTTGGATTGTTGGTTTGTCGGTTTGTTCGTTTGTTGGTTTGTTGGTTTGTTGGTTTGTTGGTTTGTTAGTTTGTGGTTTGTTGGTTTGTTGGTTTGTTGGTTTGTTGGTTTGTTGGTTTGTTAGTTTGTTAGTTTGTGGTTTGTTGGTCTGTTGGTTTGTTGGCTTGTTGGCTTGTTGGTTTGCTGGTTTGTTGGTTTGTTTGTTTGTTGGTTTGTTTGTTTGTTCGTTTGTTGGTTTGTTGGTTTGTTGGCTTTTTGGTTTGTTGGTTTGTTGGATTGTTGGTTTGTTGGTTTGTTTGTTTGTTGGTTTGTTTGTTTGTTCGTTTGTTGGTTTGTTGGTTTGTTGGCTTTTTGGTTTGTTGGTTTGTTGGATTGTTGGTTTGCTGGTTTGTTGGTTTGTTGGTTTGTTGGTTTGTTGGTTTGTTGGTTAGTTGGCTTGTTGGTTTGTTGGTTTGTTGGTTTGTTGGCTTGTTGGTTTGTTGGTTTTTTGGTTTGTTCGTTTGTTGGTTTGTTGGCTTGTTGGTTTGTTGGTTTGTTGGTTTGTTGGTTTGTTGGTTTGTTCGTTTGTTGGTTTGTTGGTTTGTTGGTTTGTTGGTTGGTTGGTTTGTTGGTTTGTTGGTTTGTTGGCTTGTTGGTTTGTTGGTTTGTTGGTTTGTTCGTTTGTTGGCTTGTTGGTTTGTTGTTTTGTTGGTTTGTTGGTTAGTTGGTTTGTTGGTTTGTTGGTTTGTTGGTTTGTTGGTCTGTTGGTTTGTTGGTTTGTTGGTTTGTTGGTTTGTTGGTTTGTTGGTTTGTTGGTTTGTTGGTTTGTTGGTTTGTTGGTTTGTTGGTTTGTTCGTTTGTTGGTTTGTTGGTTTGTTGGTTTATTGGTTTGTTCGTTTGTTGGTTTGTTGGTTTGTTGGTTTGTTCATTTGTTGGTTAGTTGGTTAGTTGGTTTGTTGGTTTGTTGGTTTGTTGGTTTGTTAGTTTGTTAGTTTGTGGTTTGTTGGTCTGTTAGTTTGTTGGTTTGTTGGCTTTTTGGTTTGTTGGTTTGTTGGATTGTTGGTTTGTTGGTTTGTTGGTTTGTTGGTTTATTCGTTTGTTGGTTTGTTGGTTTGTTGGTTTGTTGGTTTGTTCGTTTGTTGGTTTGTTGGTTTGTTGGTTTGTTCATTTGTTGGTTAGTTGGTTTGTTGGTTTGCTGGTTTGTTGGTTTGTTGGTTTGTTTGTTTGTTGGTTCGTTTGTTTGTTCGTTTGTTGGTTTGTTGGTTTGTTGGCTTTTTGGTTTATTGGTTTGTTGGATTGTTGGTTTGTTGGTTTGTTGGTTTGTTGGTTTATTCGTTTGTTGGCTTGCTGGTTTGTTGGCTTGTTGGCTTGTTGGTTTGTTGGCTTGTTGGCTTGTTGGTTTGTTGGTTTGTTGGTTTGTTGGTTTGTTGGTTTGTTGGTTGGTTGGTTAGTTGGCTTGTTGGTTTGTTTGTTTGTTGGTTTGTTTGTTTGTTCGTTTGTTAGTTTTTTGGTTTGTTCGTTTGTTGGTTTGTTGGTTTGTTGGTTTGTTGGTTTGTTGGTTTGTTGGTTTGTTGGTTTGTTGGTTTGTTCGTTTGTTGGTTTGTTGGTTTGTTGGTTTGTTGGTTTGTTGGTTTGTTGGTTTGTTGGTTTGTTGGTTTGTTGGTTTGTTCGTTTGTTGGTTTTTTGGTTTGTTGGTTTGTTGGTTTGTTGGTTGGTTGGTTTGTTGGTTTGTTGGTTTGTTGGCTTGTTGGTTTGTTGGTTTGTTCGTTTGTTGGCTTGTTGGTTTGTTGGTTTGTTGGTTTGTTGGTTAGTTGGTTTGTTGGTTTGTTGGTTTGTTGGTTTGTTGGTTTGTTGGTTTGTTGGTTTGTTGGGTTGTTGGTTTGTTGGCTAGTTGGTTTGTTGGTTTGTTGGTTTTGTAGGTTTGTAGGTATATTGGTTTGTTGGTTTGTTGGCTTGTTGGTTTGTTGGCTTGTTGGCTTGTTGGTTTGTTGGTTTGTTTGTTTCTTGGTTTGTTGGTTTGTTGGTTTGTTGGCTTGTTGGCTTGTTGGTTTGTTGGTTTGTTGGTTTTTTGGTTTGTTGGTTTGTTGGTTTGTTGGCTTGTTGGCTTGTTGGTTTGTTGGTTTGTTCGTTTGTTGGTTTGTTGGTTTGTTCGTTTGTTGGTTTGTTAGTTTGTTGGTTTGTTTGTTGGTTTGTTCGTTTGTTGACTTGTTGGTTTGTTGGCTTATTGGTTTGTTGGTTTGTTGGTTTGTTGGTTTGTTTATTAGTTCGTTTGTTGGTGTGTTGGTTGGTTGGCTTGTTGGTTTGATGGTTTGTTGGCTTGTTGGTTTGTTGGTTTGTTGGTTTGTTCGTTTGTTGGCTTGTTGGTTTGTTGGCCTCTTGGCGTGTTGGTTTGTTGGCTTGTTGGCTTGTTGGTTTGTTGGTTCGTTGGTTTGTTGGTTTCTTGGTTTGTTGGTTTGTTGGTTTGTTCGTTTGTTGGTTTGTTGGTTTGTTCATTTGTTGGTTAGTTGGTTTGTTGGTTTGTTGGTTTGTTTGTTTGTTGGTTTGTTTGTTTGTTCGTTTGTTGGTTTGTTGGTTTGTTGGTTTTTTGGTTTGTTGGTTTGTTGGATTGTTGGTTTGTTGGTTTGTTGGTTTGTTGGTTTGTTGGTTTATTCGTTTGTTGGCTTGCTGGTTTGTTGGCTTGTTGGCTTGTTGGTTTGTTGGCTTGTTGGCTTGTTGGTTTGTTGGTTTGTTGGTTTGTTGGTTTGTTGGTTTGTTGGTTTGTTGGTTTGTTGGTTAGTTGGCTTGTTGGTTTGTTGGTTTGTTGGTTTGTTGGCTTGTTGGTTTGTTGGTTTTTTGGTTTGTTCGTTTGTTGGTTTGTTGGTTTGTTGGTTTGTTGGTTTGTTGGTTTGTTGGTTTGTTGGTTTGTTGGTTTGTTGGTTTGTTGGTTTGTTCGTTTGTTGGTTTGTTGGTTTGTTGGTTTGTTGGTTTGTTGGTTTGTTGGTTTGTTGGTTTGTTGGTTTGTTGGTTGGTTGGTTTGTTGGTTTGTTGGTTTGTTGGCTTGTTGGTTTGTTGGTTTGTTGGTTTGTTCGTTTGTTGGCTTGTTGGTTTGTTGGTTTGTTGGCTTGTTGGTTTGTTGGTTTGTTGGTTTGTTCGTTTGTTGGCTTGTTGGTTTGTTGGTTTGTTGGTTTGTTGGTTAGTTGGTTTGTTGGTTTGTTGGTTTGTTGGTTTGTTGGTTTGTTGGTTTGTTGGTTTGTTGGTTTGTTGGGTTGTTGGTTTGTTGGCTAGTTGGTTTGTTGGTTTGTTGGTTTTGTAGGTTTGAAGGTATGTTGGTTTGTTGGTTTGTTGGCTTGTTGGTTTGTTGGCTTGTTGGCTTGTTGGTTTGTTGGTTTGTTTGTTTCTTGGTTTGTTGGTTTGTTGGTTTGTTGGCTTGTTGGCTTGTTGGCTTGTTGGTTTGTTGGTTTTTTGGTTTGTTGGTTTGTTGGTTTGTTGGCTTGTTGGCTTGTTGGTTTGTTGGTTTGTTCGTTTGTTGGTTTGTTGGTTTGTTCGTTTGTTGGTTTGTTAGTTTGTTGGTTTGTTTGTTTGTTGGTTTGTTCGTTTGTTGACTTGTTGGTTTGTTGGCTTATTGGTTTGTTGGTTTGTTGGTTTGTTGGTTTGTTTGTTAGTTCGTTTGTTGGTGTGTTGGTTGGTTGGCTTGTTGGTTTGATGGTTTCTTGGCTTGTTGGTTTGTTGGTTTGTTGGTTTGTTCGTTTGTTGGCTTGTTGGTTTGTTGGCCTCTTGGCGTGTTGGTTTGTTGGCTTGTTGGCTTGTTGGTTTGTTGGTTTGTTGGTTTGTTGGTTTGTTGACTTGTTGGCTTGTTCGTTTGTTGGTTTGTTGGCTTATTGGTTTGTTGGTTTTTTCGTTTGTTCGTTTGTTGGTTTGTTGGTTTGTTGGTTTGTTGGTTTGTTCGTTTGTTGGTTTGTTGGTTTGTTTGTTTGTTGATTTGTTCGTTTGTTGGTTTGTTGGTTTGTTGGTTTGTTGGCTTGTTGGTTTGTTGGTTTGTTGGTTTGTTGGTTTGTTTGTTTGTTGGTTTGTTTGTTTGTTCGTTTGTTGGTTTGTTGGTTTGTTGGCTTGTTGGTTTGTTGGTCTGTTGGCTTGTTGGTTCGTTGGTTTGTTGGTTTGTTGGTTTGCTCGTTTGTTGGCTTGTTGGCTTGGTGGCTTGTTGGCTTGTTGGTTTGTTGGCTTGTTGGCTTGTTGGTTTGTTGGTTTGTTGGTTTGTTGGTTTGTTGGTTTGTTAGTTTGTTGGTTAGTTGGCTTGTTGGCTTTTTGATTTGTTGGTTTGTTGGCTTGTTGGTTTGTTGGTTTTTTGGTTTGTTCGTTTGTTGGTTTGTTGGTTTGTTGGTTTGTTCGTTTGTTGGTTTGTTGGTTTGTTCGTTTGTTGGTTTGTTGGTTTGTTGGTTTGTTGGTTTGTTGGTTTGTTGGTTTGTTGGTTTGTTGGTTTGTTGGTTTGTTTGTTTGTTGGTTTGTTGGTTTGTTGGTTTGTTGGCTTGTTGGTTTGTTGGTTGGTTGGTTTGTTGGTTTGTTGGCTTAATGGTTTGTTGGTTTGTTGGTTTGTTCGTTTGTTGGCTTGTTAGTTTGTTGGCTTGTTGGTTTGTTGGCTAGTTGGTTTGTTGGTTTGTTGGTTTGTTGGTTTGTTGGTTTGTTGGTTTGTTGGTTTGTTGGTTTGTTGGTTTGTTGGTTTGTTGGTTTGTTCGTTTGTTGGTTTGTTGGTTTGTTGGCTTGTTGGTTTGATGGTTTGTTCGTTTGTTGGTTGGTTGGTTTGTTGGTTCGTTCGTTTGTTGGTTAGTTGGTTTATTGGTTTGTTGGCTTGTTGGTTTGTTGGTTTGTTAGTTTGCTGGTTTGTTGGTTTGTTGGTTTTGTTGGTTTGTTGGTTTGTTGGCTTGTTGGTTTGTTCGTTTGTCGGTTTGTTGGTTTGTTGGTTTGTAAGCTTATTGGCTTGGTGGTTTGTTGGTTTGTTGGCTTGTTGGTTTGTTGGTTTGTTGGTTTGTTGGTTCGTTCGTTTGTTCGTTTGTTGGTTTGTTGGTTTGTTGGTTTGTTGGTTTGTTCGTTTGTTGGTTTGTTCTTTAGTTGGCTTGTTGGTTTGTTGGTTTGTTGGCTTGTTGGTTTGTTGGTTTATTGGTTTGTTGGTTTGTTGGTTTGTTGGTTTGTTGGTTTGTTGGTTTGTTGGTTTGTTGGCTTGTTGGTTTGTTGGTTTGTTGGTTTGTTGGTTTGTTGGTTTGTTGGTTTGTTGGTTTGTTGGTTTGTTGGTTTGTTGGTTTGTTCGTTTGTTGGTTTGTTGGTTTGTTGGTTTGTTGGCTTGTTGGTTTGTTGGTTTGCTGGCTTGTTGGTTTGTTGGTTTGTTGGTTTGTTGGCTTGTTGGTTTGTTCGTTTGTTCATTTGTTGGTTTGTTGGTTTGTTGGTTTGTTGGTTTGTTGGTTTGTTGGCTTGTTGGCTTGTTGGTTTGTTTGTTGGTTCGTTTGTTGGTTTGTTGGTTTGTTGGCTTGTTGGTTTGTTGGTTTGTTGGTTTGTTGGTTTGTTGATTTGTTGGTTTGCTGGTTTGTTGGTTTGTTCGTTTGTTGGTTTGTTGGTTTGTTTGTTTGTTCGTTTGTTCGTTTGTTGGCTTGTTGGTTCGGTGGTTTGTTGCTTTGTTGGTTTGTTGGATTATTGGTTTGTTGGTTTGTTCGTTTGTTGGTTTGTTGGATTGTTGGTTGATGGTTTGTTGGTTTGTTCGTTTGTTGGTTTGTTCGTTTGTTGGCTTGTTGGTTTATTGGTTTGTTGGCTTGTTGGTTTGTTGGTTTGTTGGTTCGTTGGCTTCTTGGCTTGTTGGTTTGTTGGTTTGTTGGTTTGTTGGTTTGTTGGTTTGTTGGTTTGTTCGTTTGTTGGTTTATTGGTTTGTTGGTTTGTTGGTTTGTTGGCTTGTTGGTTTGTTGGCTTGTTGGCTTGTTGGTTTGTTGGTTTGTTGGTTTGTTGGTTTGTTGGTTTGTTGGTATGTTGGTTTGTTGGTTTGTTGGTTTGTTGGTTTGTTCGTTTGTTGGTTTGTTCGTTTGTTGGCTTGTTGGTTTGTTGGTTTGTTGGTTTGTTGGTTTGTTGGTTAGTTGGGTTGTTGGTTTGTTGGTTTGTTGGTTTGTTGGTTTGTTGGTTTGTTGGTTTGTTGGTTTGTTGGTTTGTTTGCTTGTTGGTTTGTTGGTTTGTTTGTTTGTTCGTTTGTTGGTTTCTTGGTTTGTTGGCTTGTTGGTTTGTTGGTTTGTTGGTTTGTTGGTTAGTTGGTTTGTTGGTTTGTTGGTTTGTTGGTTTGTTGGCTTGTTAGCTTGTTGGTTTGTTGGTTTGTTGGTTTGTTGGTTTGTTGGTTTGTTGGTTTGTTGGTTTGTTGGTTTGTTCGTTTGTTGGTTTGTTCATTTGTTGGTTTGTTGGTTTGTTGGTTTGTTGGCTTGTTGGTTTGTTGGTTTGTTGGTTTGTTGGTTAGTTGGTTTGTTGGTTTGTTGGTTTGTTGGTTTGTTGGTTTGTTTGCTTGTTGGTTTGTTGGTTTGTTTGTTTGTTCGTTTGTTGGTTTGTTGGTTTGTTGGCTTGTTGGTTTGTTGGTTTGTTGGTTTGTTGGTTAGTTGGTTTGTTGGTTTGTTGGTTTAATGGTTTGTTGGCTTGTTGGTTTATTGGCTTGTTGGTTTATTGGCTTGTTGGTTTGTTCGTTTGTTGGTTTGTTGGTTTGTTGGTTTGTTGGTTTGTTGGTTTGTTGGTTTGTTGGTTTGTTGGTTTATTGGTTTGTTGGTTTGTTGGCTTGTTGGTTGTTGGTTTGTTAGTTTTTTGGTTTGTTGTATTGTTGGTTTGTTGGTTTGTTGGTTTGTTGGTTTGTTGGTTTGTTAGTTTGTTGGTTTGTTGTTTTGGTGGTTTGTTGGTTTGTTGGTTTGTTGGTTTGTTGGTTTGTTGGTTTGTTGGTTTGTTTGCTTGTTGGTTTGTTCGTTTGTTGGCTTGTTGGTTTGTTGGCTTTCTGGTTTGTTGGTTTGTTGGTTTGTTGGTTTGTTGGTTTGTTGGTTTGTTGGTTTGTTGGTTTGTTGGTTTGTGGGTTTGTTCGTTTGTTGGTTTGTTGGTTTGTTGGTTTGATGGTTTGTTCGTTTGTTGGTTTGTTGGTTTGTTGGTTCGTTCGTTTGTGGGTTAGTTGGTTTATTGGTTTGCTGGTTTGTTGGTTTGTTATTTTGTTAGTTTGCTGGTTTGTTGGTTTGTTGGTTTGTTGGTTTGTTGGCTTGTAGGTTTGTTGGTTTGTTGGTTTGTTGGTTTGTTGGTTTGTCCGTTTGTTGGTTTGTTGGTTTGTTGGCTTGTTGGTTTGTTGGCTTGTTGGCTTGTTGGTTTGTTCGTTTGTCGGTTTGTTTATTTGTTGGTTTGTTGGCTTGTTGGCTTGTTGGTTTGTTGGTTTGTTGGTTTGTTGGTTTGTTGGTTTGTTGGTTTGTGGGTTTGTTCGTTTGTTCGTTTGTTGGTTTGTTGGTTTGTTGGTTTGTTGGTTTGTTGGTTTGTTGGTTTGTTGGCTTGTTGGCTTGTTGGTTTGTTGGTTTGTTTGTTTGTTCGTTTGTTCGTTTGTTGGTTTGTTGGTTTGTTGGCTTGTTAGTTTGTTGGTTTGTTGGTTTGTTGGTTTGTTGGTTTGTTGGTTTGTTGGTTTGTTCGTTTGTTGGTTTGTTGGTTTGTTTGTTTGTTCGTTTGTTGGCTTGTTGGTTTGTTGGCTTGTTGGTTTGTTGGTTTGTTGGATTATAGGTTTGTTGGTTTGTTGGTTTCTTCGTTTGTTGGTTTGTTGGATTGTTGGTTGATGGTTTGTTGGTTTGTTCGTTTGTTGGTTTGTTCGTTTGTTGGCTTGTTGGTTTGTTATTTTGTTGGATTGTTGGTTTGTTGGTTTATTGGTTTGTTGGTTTGTTGGTTTGTTGGTTTGTTGGTTTGTTGGTTTGTTGGTTTGTTGGCTTCTTGGCTTAATGGTTTGTTGGTTTGTTGGTTTGTTGGTTTGTTCGTTTGTTGGTTTATTGGTTTGTTGGTTTGTTGACTTGTTGGTTTGTTGGCTTGTTGGTTTGTTGTTTTGTTGGTTTGTTGGTTTGTTGGGTTGTTGGTTTGTTGGTTTGTTGGTTTGTTCGTTTGTTGGTTTGTTCGTTTGTTTGCTTGTTGGTTTGTTGGTTTGTTGGCTTGTTGGTTTGTTGGTTTGTTGGTTTGTTGGTTAGTTGGTTTGTTGGTTTGTTGGTTTGTTGGTTTGTTGGTTTGTTGGTTTGTTTGCTTGTTGGTTTATTGGTTTGTTTGTTTGTTCGTTTGTTGGCTTGTTGGTTTGTTGGCTTGTTGGTTTGTTGGTTTGTTGGTTTGTTGGTTAGTTGGTTTGTTGGTTTGTTGGTTTAATGGTTTGTTGGCTTGTTGGTTTATTGGCTTGTGGGTTTGTTGGTTTGTTGATTTGTTGGTTTGTTGGTTTGTTGGTTTCTTGGTTTGTTGGTTTGTTGGTTTGTCCGTTTGTTGGTTTGTTGGATTGTTGTTTTGGTTGTTTGTTGGTTTGTTCGTTTGTTGGCTTGTTGGTTTGTTGGCTTGCTGGTTTGTTGGTTTGTTGGTTTGTTGGTTTGTTGGTTTGTTTGTTTGTTCGCTTGTTGGTTTGTTGGTTTGTTGGGTTGTTGGTTTGTTGGTTTGTTGGCTTGTTGGTTTGTTGATTTGTTGGTTTGTTGGCTTGTTCGTTTGTTGGCTTGTTGGTTCGTTGGCTTCTTGGCTTGTTGGTTTGTTGGTTTGTTGGTTTGTTAGTTTGTCGGTTTGTTGGTTTGTTGGTTTGTTGGTTTGTTGGTTTGTTGGTTTGTTGGTTTGTTGGTTTGTTGGCTTGTTGGTTTATTGGTTTGTTGGCTTGTTGGGTTGTTGGTTTGTTTCCTTGTTGGCTTGTTGGTTTGTTGGTTTGTTAGTTTGTTGGCTTGTTGGTTCGTTGGTTTGTTGGTTTATTGGCTTGTTGGCTTGTTGGTTCGTTGGTTTGTTGGTTTATTGGCTTGTTGGTTTGTTGGTTTGTTGGTTTGTTGGTTTGTTGGTTTGTTGGTTTGTTGGTTTGTTGGTTTGTTGGTTTGTTGGTTTGTTGGTTTGTTGGCTTGTTGGTTTGTTGACTGTTGGTTTGTTCGTTTGTTGGCTTGTTGGTTTGTTGGCTTGTTGGTTTGTTGGCTAGTTGGTTTGTTGGTTTGTTGGTTTTGTAGGTTTGTAGGTTTGTTGGCTTCTTGGTTTGTTGGCTTGTTGGTTTGTTGGCTTGTTGGCTTGTTGGCTTGTTGGTTTGTTGGTGTGTTCGTTAGTTGGTTTGTTGGTTTGTTGGTTTATTGGTTTGTTGGTTTGTAGGCTTGTTGGCTTGTTGTTTTGTTGGTTTGTTGGTTTGTTGGTTTTTTGGTTTGTTGGTTTGTTGGCTTGTTGGCTTGTTGGTTTGTTGGCTTGTTCGTTTGTTGGTTTGTTGGTTTGTTGGTTTGTTGGTTTGTTGGTTTTTTGGTTTGTTGGCTTGTTGGTTTGTTGGTTTGTTGGTTTCTTGGTTTGTCCATTTGTTGGTTTTTTGGTTTGTTGGTTTGTTGGTTTGTTGGCTTGTTGGTTTGTTGTTTTGTTGGTTTGTTGGTTTATTTGTTTGTTGGTTTGTTGGTTTACTGGCTTGTTGGTTTGTTGGTTTGTTGATTTGTTGGTTTGTTGGTTTGTTGGTTTGTGGGTTTGTTGGTTTGTTGGTTTGTTGGTTTGTTGGTTTGTTGGTTTGTTGGCTTGCTGGCTTGTTGGTTTGTTGGCTTGTTGGCTTGTTGGTTTGTTGGTTTGTTCGTTTGTTGGTTTGTTGGTTTGTTGGTTTTTGGCTTGTTGGCTTGTTGGTTTGTTGGCTTGTTGGTTTGTTGGTTTGTTGGATTATAGGTTTGTTGGTTTGTTGGTTTCTTCGTTTGTTGGTTTGTTGGATTGTTGGTTGATGGTTTGTTGGTTTGTTCGTTTGTTGGTTTGTTCGTTTGTTGGCTTGTTGGTTTGTTATTTTGTTGGATTGTTGGTTTGTTGGTTTATTGGTTTGTTGGTTTGTTGGTTTGTTGGTTTGTTGGTTTGTTGGTTTGTTGGTTTGTTGGCTTCTTGGCTTAATGGTTTGTTGGTTTGTTGGTTTGTTGGTTTGTTCGTTTGTTGGTTTATTGGTTTGTTGGTTTGTTGACTTGTTGGTTTGTTGGCTTGTTGGTTTGTTGTTTTGTTGGTTTGTTGGTTTGTTGGGTTGTTGGTTTGTTGGTTTGTTGGTTTGTTCGTTTGTTGGTTTGTTCGTTTGTTTGCTTGTTGGTTTGTTGGTTTGTTGGCTTGTTGGTTTGTTGGTTTGTTGGTTTGTTGGTTAGTTGGTTTGTTGGTTTGTTGGTTTGTTGGTTTGTTGGTTTGTTGGTTTGTTTGCTTGTTGGTTTATTGGTTTGTTTGTTTGTTCGTTTGTTGGCTTGTTGGTTTGTTGGCTTGTTGGTTTGTTGGTTTGTTGGTTTGTTGGTTAGTTGGTTTGTTGGTTTGTTGGTTTAATGGTTTGTTGGCTTGTTGGTTTATTGGCTTGTGGGTTTGTTGGTTTGTTGATTTGTTGGTTTGTTGGTTTGTTGGTTTCTTGGTTTGTTGGTTTGTTGGTTTGTCCGTTTGTTGGTTTGTTGGATTGTTGTTTTGGTTGTTTGTTGGTTTGTTCGTTTGTTGGCTTGTTGGTTTGTTGGCTTGCTGGTTTGTTGGTTTGTTGGTTTGTTGGTTTGTTGGTTTGTTTGTTTGTTCGCTTGTTGGTTTGTTGGTTTGTTGGGTTGTTGGTTTGTTGGTTTGTTGGCTTGTTGGTTTGTTGATTTGTTGGTTTGTTGGCTTGTTCGTTTGTTGGCTTGTTGGTTCGTTGGCTTCTTGGCTTGTTGGTTTGTTGGTTTGTTGGTTTGTTAGTTTGTCGGTTTGTTGGTTTGTTGGTTTGTTGGTTTGTTGGTTTGTTGGTTTGTTGGTTTGTTGGTTTGTTGGCTTGTTGGTTTATTGGTTTGTTGGCTTGTTGGGTTGTTGGTTTGTTTCCTTGTTGGCTTGTTGGTTTGTTGGTTTGTTAGTTTGTTGGCTTGTTGGTTCGTTGGTTTGTTGGTTTATTGGCTTGTTGGCTTGTTGGTTCGTTGGTTTGTTGGTTTATTGGCTTGTTGGTTTGTTGGTTTGTTGGTTTGTTGGTTTGTTGGTTTGTTGGTTTGTTGGTTTGTTGGTTTGTTGGTTTGTTGGTTTGTTGGTTTGTTGGCTTGTTGGTTTGTTGACTGTTGGTTTGTTCGTTTGTTGGCTTGTTGGTTTGTTGGCTTGTTGGTTTGTTGGCTAGTTGGTTTGTTGGTTTGTTGGTTTTGTAGGTTTGTAGGTTTGTTGGCTTGTTGGTTTGTTGGCTTGTTGGTTTGTTGGCTTGTTGGCTTGTTGGCTTGTTGGTTTGTTGGTGTGTTCGTTAGTTGGTTTGTTGGTTTGTTGGTTTATTGGTTTGTTGGTTTGTAGGCTTGTTGGCTTGTTGTTTTGTTGGTTTGTTGGTTTGTTGGTTTTTTGGTTTGTTGGTTTGTTGGCTTGTTGGCTTGTTGGTTTGTTGGCTTGTTCGTTTGTTGGTTTGTTGGTTTGTTGGTTTGTTGGTTTGTTGGTTTTTTGGTTTGTTGGCTTGTTGGTTTGTTGGTTTGTTGGTTTCTTGGTTTGTCCATTTGTTGGTTTTTTGGTTTGTTGGTTTGTTGGTTTGTTGGCTTGTTGGTTTGTTGTTTTGTTGGTTTGTTGGTTTATTTGTTTGTTGGTTTGTTGGTTTACTGGCTTGTTGGTTTGTTGGTTTGTTGATTTGTTGGTTTGTTGGTTTGTTGGTTTGTGGGTTTGTTGGTTTGTTGGTTTGTTGGTTTGTTGGTTTGTTGGTTTGTTGGCTTGCTGGCTTGTTGGTTTGTTGGCTTGTTGGCTTGTTGGTTTGTTGGTTTGTTCGTTTGTTGGTTTGTTGGTTTGTTGGTTTTTGGCTTGTTGGCTTGTTGGTTTGTTGGTTTGTTGGCTTGTTGGTTTGTTGGTTTGTTGGTTTGTTGGTTTGTTGGTTTGTTGGTTTGTTGGTTTTTTGGTTTGTTGGTTTGTTGGTTTGTTGGTTTGTTGGTTTGTTGATTTGTTGGTTTGTTGGTTTGTTGGTTTGTTGGCTTGTTGGTTTGTTGGTTTGTTGGTTTGTTGGTTTGTTGGTTTGTTGGTTTGTTCGTTTGTTGGTTTGTTGGTTTGTTGGCTTGTTGGTTTGTTGGCTTGTTGGCTTGTTGGTTTGTTCCTTTGTTGGTTTAATGGTTTGTTGGTTTGTAAGCTTGTTGGCTTGTTGGTTTGTTGGTTTGTTGGCTTGTTGGTTTGTTGGTTTGTTGGTTTGTTGGTTTGTTGGTTTGTTGGTTTGTTGATTTGTTCGTTTGTTCGTTTGTTGGTTTGTTGGTTTGTTGGTTTGTTGGTTTGTTGGTTTGTTCGTTTGTTGGTTTGTTCGTTTGTTGGCTTGTTGGTTTGTTGGTTTGTTGGCTTGTTGGTTTGTTGGTTTGTGAGTTTGTTGGTTTGTTGGTTTGTGGGCTTGTGGGCTTGTTGGTTTGTTGGTTTGTTGGTTTGTTGGTTTGTTGGTTTGTTGGTTTGTTCGTTTGTTGGTTTGTTGGTTTGTTGGTTTGTTGGCTTGTTGGTTTGTTGGCTTGTTGGCTTGTTGGTTTGTTGGTTTGTTCGTTTGTTGGTTTGTTTGTTTGTTGGTTTGTTCGTTTGTTGGTTTGTTGGATTGTTGGCTTGTTGGTTTGTTGGCTTTTTGGCTTGTTGGTTTGTTGGTTTGTTCGTTTGTTTGTTTGTTGGTTTGTTGGTTTGTTAGCTTGTTGGCTTGTGTGTTTGTTGGTTTGTTGGCTTGTTGGTTTGTTGGTTTGTTGGTTTGTTGGTTTGTTGGTTTATTCGTTTGTTCGTTTGTTGGTTTGTTGGTTTGTTGGTTTGTTGGTTTGTTGGTTTGTTGGTTTGTTGGTTTGTTGGTTTGTTGGTTTGTTCGTTTGTTGGTTTGTTGGCTTGTTAGTTTATTGGCTTGTTGGTTTGTTGGTTTGTTGGTTTGTTGGTTTATTTGTTTGTTGGTTTGTTGGTTTACTGGCTTGTTGGTTTGTTGGTTTGTTGATTTGTTGATTTGTTGGTTTGTTGGTTTGTTGGTTTGTTGGTTTGTTGGTTTGTTGAATTGTTGGTTTGTTGGCTTGCTGGCTTGTTGGTTTGTTGGCTTGTTGGCTTGTTGGTTTGTTGGTTTGTTTCGTTTGTTGGTTTGTTGGTTTGTTGGTTTTTGGCTTGTTGGCTTGTTGGTTTGTTGGTTTGTTGGCTTGTTGGTTTGTTGGTTTGTTGGTTTCTTGGTTTGTTCATTTGTTGGTTTTTTGGTTTGTTGGTTTGTTGGTTTGTTGGCTTGTTGGTTTGTTGGTTTGTTGGTTTGTTGGTTTATTTGTTTGTTGGTTTGTTGGTTTACTGGCTTGTTGGTTTGTTGGTTTGTTGATTTGTTGGTTTGTTGGTTTGTTGGTTTGTTGGTTTGTTGGTTTGTTGGTTTGTTGGTTTGTTGGCTTGCTGGCTTGTTGGTTTGTTGGCTTGTTGGCTTGTTGGTTTGTTGGTTTGTTCGTTTGTTGGTTTGTTGGTTTGTTGGTTTTTGGCTTGTTGGCTTGTTGGTTTGTTGGTTTGTTGGCTTGTTGGTTTGTTGGTTTTTGGCTTGTTGGCTTGTTGGTTTTTTGGTTTGTTGGCTTGTTGGTTTGTTGGTTTGTTGGTTTCTTGGTTTGTTCATTTGTTGGTTTTTTGGTTTGTTGGTTTGTTGGTTTGTTGGCTTGTGGGTTTGTTGGTTTGTTGGTTTGTTGGTTTATTTGTTTGTTGGTTTGTTGGTTTACTGGCTTGTTGGTTTGTTGGTTTGTTGATTTGTTGGTTTGTTGGTTTGTTGGTTTGTTGGTTTGTTGGTTTGTTGGTTTGTTGGTTTGTTGGTTTGTTGGCTTGCTGGCTTGTTGGTTTGTTGGCTTGTTGGCTTGTTGGTTTGTTGGTTTGTTCGTTTGTTGGTTTGTTGGTTTGTTGGTTTTTGGCTTGTTGGCTTGTTGGTTTGTTGGTTTGTTGGCTTGTTGGTTTGTTGGTTTGTTGGTTTGTTGGTTTGTTGGTTTGTTGGTTTGTTGGTTTTGTTGGTTTGTTGGTTTGTTGGTTTGTTGGTTTGTTGGTTTGTTGGTTTGTTGGTTTGTTGGTTTGTTGATTTGTTGGTTTGTTGGTTTGTTGGTTTGTTGGTTTGTTGGCTTGTTGGTTTGTTGGTTTGTTGGTTTGTTGGTTTGTTGGTTTGTTGGTTTGTTGGTTTGTTCGTTTGTTGGTTTGTTGGTTTGTTGGCTTGTTGGTTTGTTGGCTTGTTGGCTTGTTGGTTTGTTCCTTTGTTGGTTTAATGGTTTGTTGGTTTGTAAGCTTGTTGGTTTGTTGGTTTGTTGGCTTTTTGGTTTGTTGGTTTGTTGGTTTGTTGGTTTGTTGGTTTGTTGGTTTGTTGATTTGTTCGTTTGTTCGTTTGTTGGTTTGTTGGTTTGTTGGTTTGTTGGTTTGTTCGTTTGTTGGTTTGTTCGTTTGTTGGCTTGTTGGTTTGTTGGTTTGTTGGCTTGTTGGTTTGTTCGTTTGTGAGTTTGTTGGTTTGTTGATTTGTTGGTTTGTTGGTTTGTTGGTTTCTTGGTTTGTTGGTTTGTTGGTTTGTCCGTTTGTTGGTTTGTTGGATTGTTGTTTTGGTTGTTTGTTGGTTTGTTCGTTTGTTGGCTTGTTGGTTTGTTGGCTTGCTGGTTTGTTGGTTTGTTGGTTTGTTGGTTTGTTGGTTTGTTTGTTTGTTCGCTTGTTGGTTTGTTGGTTTGTTGGGTTGTTGGTTTGTTGGTTTGTTGGCTTGTTGGTTTGTTGATTTGTTGGTTTGTTGGCTTGTTCGTTTGTTGGCTTGTTGGTTCGTTGGCTTCTTGGCTTGTTGGTTTGTTGGTTTGTTGGTTTGTTAGTTTGTCGGTTTGTTGGTTTGTTGGTTTGTTGGTTTGTTGGTTTGTTGGTTTGTTGGTTTGTTGGTTTGTTGGTTTGTTGGCTTGTTGGTTTATTGGTTTGTTGGCTTGTTGGGTTGTTGGTTTGTTTCCTTGTTGGCTTGTTGGTTTGTTGGTTTGTTAGTTTGTTGGCTTGTTGGTTCGTTGGTTTGTTGGTTTATTGGCTTGTTGGCTTGTTGGTTCGTTGGTTTGTTGGTTTATTGGCTTGTTGGTTTGTTGGTTTGTTGGTTTGTTGGTTTGTTGGTTTGTTGGTTTGTTGGTTTGTTGGTTTGTTGGTTTGTTGGTTTGTTGGTTTGTTGGCTTGTTGGTTTGTTGACTGTTGGTTTGTTCGTTTGTTGGCTTGTTGGTTTGTTGGCTTGTTGGTTTGTTGGCTAGTTGGTTTGTTGGTTTGTTGGTTTTGTAGGTTTGTAGGTTTGTTGGCTTGTTGGTTTGTTGGCTTGTTGGTTTGTTGGCTTGTTGGCTTGTTGGCTTGTTGGTTTGTTGGTGTGTTCGTTAGTTGGTTTGTTGGTTTGTTGGTTTATTGGTTTGTTGGTTTGTAGGCTTGTTGGCTTGTTGTTTTGTTGGTTTGTTGGTTTGTTGGTTTTTTGGTTTGTTGGTTTGTTGGCTTGTTGGCTTGTTGGTTTGTTGGCTTGTTCGTTTGTTGGTTTGTTGGTTTGTTGGTTTGTTGGTTTGTTGGTTTTTTGGTTTGTTGGCTTGTTGGTTTGTTGGTTTGTTGGTTTCTTGGTTTGTCCATTTGTTGGTTTTTTGGTTTGTTGGTTTGTTGGTTTGTTGGCTTGTTGGTTTGTTGTTTTGTTGGTTTGTTGGTTTATTTGTTTGTTGGTTTGTTGGTTTACTGGCTTGTTGGTTTGTTGGTTTGTTGATTTGTTGGTTTGTTGGTTTGTGGGTTTGTTGGTTTGTTGGTTTGTTGGTTTGTTGGTTTGTTGGTTTGTTGGCTTGCTGGCTTGTTGGTTTGTTGGCTTGTTGGCTTGTTGGTTTGTTGGTTTGTTCGTTTGTTGGTTTGTTGGTTTGTTGGTTTTTGGCTTGTTGGCTTGTTGGTTTGTTGGTTTGTTGGCTTGTTGGTTTGTTGGTTTGTTGGTTTGTTGGTTTGTTGGTTTGTTGGTTTGTTGGTTTTTTGGTTTGTTGGTTTGTTGGTTTGTTGGTTTGTTGGTTTGTTGATTTGTTGGTTTGTTGGTTTGTTGGTTTGTTGGCTTGTTGGTTTGTTGGTTTGTTGGTTTGTTGGTTTGTTGGTTTGTTGGTTTGTTCGTTTGTTGGTTTGTTGGTTTGTTGGCTTGTTGGTTTGTTGGCTTGTTGGCTTGTTGGTTTGTTCCTTTGTTGGTTTAATGGTTTGTTGGTTTGTAAGCTTGTTGGCTTGTTGGTTTGTTGGTTTGTTGGCTTGTTGGTTTGTTGGTTTGTTGGTTTGTTGGTTTGTTGGTTTGTTGGTTTGTTGATTTGTTCGTTTGTTCGTTTGTTGGTTTGTTGGTTTGTTGGTTTGTTGGTTTGTTGGTTTGTTCGTTTGTTGGTTTGTTCGTTTGTTGGCTTGTTGGTTTGTTGGTTTGTTGGCTTGTTGGTTTGTTGGTTTGTGAGTTTGTTGGTTTGTTGGTTTGTGGGCTTGTGGGCTTGTTGGTTTGTTGGTTTGTTGGTTTGTTGGTTTGTTGGTTTGTTGGTTTGTTCGTTTGTTGGTTTGTTGGTTTGTTGGTTTGTTGGCTTGTTGGTTTGTTGGCTTGTTGGCTTGTTGGTTTGTTGGTTTGTTCGTTTGTTGGTTTGTTTGTTTGTTGGTTTGTTCGTTTGTTGGTTTGTTGGATTGTTGGCTTGTTGGTTTGTTGGCTTTTTGGCTTGTTGGTTTGTTGGTTTGTTCGTTTGTTTGTTTGTTGGTTTGTTGGTTTGTTAGCTTGTTGGCTTGTGTGTTTGTTGGTTTGTTGGCTTGTTGGTTTGTTGGTTTGTTGGTTTGTTGGTTTGTTGGTTTATTCGTTTGTTCGTTTGTTGGTTTGTTGGTTTGTTGGTTTGTTGGTTTGTTGGTTTGTTGGTTTGTTGGTTTGTTGGTTTGTTGGTTTGTTCGTTTGTTGGTTTGTTGGCTTGTTAGTTTATTGGCTTGTTGGTTTGTTGGTTTGTTGGTTTGTTGGTTTATTTGTTTGTTGGTTTGTTGATTTACTGGCTTGTTGGTTTGTTGGTTTGTTGATTTGTTGATTTGTTGGTTTGTTGGTTTGTTGGTTTGTTGGTTTGTTGGTTTGTTGAATTGTTGGTTTGTTGGCTTGCTGGCTTGTTGGTTTGTTGGCTTGTTGGCTTGTTGGTTTGTTGGTTTGTTCGTTTGTTGGTTTGTTGGTTTGTTGGTTTTTGGCTTGTTGGCTTGTTGGTTTGTTGGTTTGTTGGCTTGTTGGTTTGTTGGTTTGTTGGTTTCTTGGTTTGTTCATTTGTTGGTTTTTTGGTTTGTTGGTTTGTTGGTTTGTTGGCTTGTTGGTTTGTTGGTTTGTTGGTTTGTTGGTTTATTTGTTTGTTGGTTTGTTGGTTTACTGGCTTGTTGGTTTGTTGGTTTGTTGATTTGTTGGTTTGTTGGTTTGTTGGTTTGTTGGTTTGTTGGTTTGTTGGTTTGTTGGTTTGTTGGCTTGCTGGCTTGTTGGTTTGTTGGCTTGTTGGCTTGTTGGTTTGTTGGTTTGTTCGTTTGTTGGTTTGTTGGTTTGTTGGTTTTTGGCTTGTTGGCTTGTTGGTTTGTTGGTTTGTTGGCTTGTTGGTTTGTTGGTTTTTGGCTTGTTGGCTTGTTGGTTTTTTGGTTTGTTGGCTTGTTGGTTTGTTGGTTTGTTGGTTTCTTGGTTTGTTCATTTGTTGGTTTTTTGGTTTGTTGGTTTGTTGGTTTGTTGGCTTGTGGGTTTGTTGGTTTGTTGGTTTGTTGGTTTATTTGTTTGTTGGTTTGTTGGTTTACTGGCTTGTTGGTTTGTTGGTTTGTTGATTTGTTGGTTTGTTGGTTTGTTGGTTTGTTGGTTTGTTGGTTTGTTGGTTTGTTGGTTTGTTGGTTTGTTGGCTTGCTGGCTTGTTGGTTTGTTGGCTTGTTGGCTTGTTGGTTTGTTGGTTTGTTCGTTTGTTGGTTTGTTGGTTTGTTGGTTTTTGGCTTGTTGGCTTGTTGGTTTGTTGGTTTGTTGGCTTGTTGGTTTGTTGGTTTGTTGGTTTGTTGGTTTGTTGGTTTGTTGGTTTGTTGGTTTTGTTGGTTTGTTGGTTTGTTGGTTTGTTGGTTTGTTGGTTTGTTGGTTTGTTGGTTTGTTGGTTTGTTGATTTGTTGGTTTGTTGGTTTGTTGGTTTGTTGGTTTGTTGGTTTGTTGGCTTGTTGGTTTGTTGGTTTGTTGGTTTGTTGGTTTGTTGGTTTGTTGGTTTGTTCGTTTGTTGGTTTGTTGGTTTGTTGGCTTGTTGGTTTGTTGGCTTGTTGGCTTGTTGGTTTGTTCCTTTGTTGGTTTAATGGTTTGTTGGTTTGTAAGCTTGTTGGTTTGTTGGTTTGTTGGCTTTTTGGTTTGTTGGTTTGTTGGTTTGTTGGTTTGTTGGTTTGTTGGTTTGTTGATTTGTTCGTTTGTTCGTTTGTTGGTTTGTTGGTTTGTTGGTTTGTTGGTTTGTTCGTTTGTTGGTTTGTTCGTTTGTTGGCTTGTTGGTTTGTTGGTTTGTTGGCTTGTTGGTTTGTTCGTTTGTGAGTTTGTTGGTTTGTTGGTTTGTTGGTTTGTGGGCTTGTGGGCTTGTTGGTTTGTTGGTTTGTTGGTTTGTTGGTTTGTTGGTTTGTTGGTTTGTTCGTTTGTTGGTTTGTTGGTTTGTTGGTTTGTTGGTTTGTTGGTTTGTTGGTTTGTTGGTTTTTTGGTTTGTTGGCTTGTTGGTTTGTTGGTTTGTTGGTTTCTTGGTTTGTCCATTTGTTGGTTTTTTGGTTTGTTGGTTTGTTGGTTTGTTGGCTTGTTGGTTTGTTGGTTTGTTGGTTTGTTGGTTTATTTGTTTGTTGGTTTGTTGGTTTACTGGCTTGTTGGTTTGTTGATTTGTTGGTTTGTTGGTTTGTTGGTTTGTTGGTTTGTTGGTTTGTTGGTTTGTTGGTTTGTTGGTTTGTTGGTTTGTTGGTTTGTTGGCTTGCTGGCTTGTTGGTTTGTTGGCTTGTTGGCTTGTTGGTTTGTTGGTTTGTTCGTTTGTTGGTTTGTTGGTTTGTTGGTTTTTGGCTTGTTGGCTTGTTGGTTTGTTGGTTTGTTGGCTTGTTGGTTTGTTGGTTTGTTGGTTTGTTGGTTTGTTGGTTTGTTGGTTTGTTGGTTTGTTGGTTTGTTGGTTTGTTGGTTTGTTGGTTTGTTGGTTTGTTGATTTGTTGGTTTGTTGGTTTGTTGGTTTGTTGGCTTGTTGGTTTGTTGGTTTGTTGGTTTGTTGGTTTGTTGGTTTGTTGGTTTGTTCGTTTGTTGGTTTGTTGGTTTGTTGGCTTGTTGGTTTGTTGGCTTGTTGGCTTGTTGGTTTGTTCCTTTGTTGGTTTAATGGTTTGTTGGTTTGTAAGCTTGTTGGCTTGTTGGTTTGTTGGTTTGTTGGCTTGTTGGTTTGTTGGTTTGTTGGTTTGTTGGTTTGTTGGTTTGTTGGTTTGTTGGTTTGTTGGTTTGTTGATTTGTTCGTTTGTTCGTTTGTTGGTTTGTTGGTTTGTTGGTTTGTTGGTTTGTTGGTTTGTTCGTTTGTTGGTTTGTTCGTTTGTTGGCTTGTTGGTTTGTTGGTTTGTTGGCTTGTTGGTTTGTTGGTTTGTGAGTTTGTTGGTTTGTTGGTTTGTGGGCTTGTGGGCTTGTTGGTTTGTTGGTTTGTTGGTTTGTTGGTTTGTTCGTTTGTTGGTTTGTTGGTTTGTTGGTTTGTTGGCTTGTTGGTTTGTTGGCTTGTTGGCTTGTTGGTTTGTTGGTTTGTTCGTTTGTTGGTTTGTTTGTTTGTTGGTTTGTTCGTTTGTTGGTTTGTTGGATTGTTGGCTTGTTGGTTTGTTGGCTTTTTGGCTTGTTGGTTTGTTGGTTTGTTCGTTTGTTTGTTTGTTGGTTTGTTGGTTTGTTAGCTTGTTGGCTTGTGTGTTTGTTGGTTTGTTGGCTTGTTGGTTTGTTGGTTTGTTGGTTTGTTGGTTTGTTGGTTTATTCGTTTGTTCGTTTGTTGGTTTGTTGGTTTGTTGGTTTGTTGGTTTGTTGGTTTGTTGGTTTGTTGGTTTGTTGGTTTGTTGGTTTGTTGGTTTGTTGGTTTGTTCGTTTGTTGGTTTGTTGGCTTGTTGGTTTATTGGCTTGTTGGTTTGTTGGTTTGTTGGTTTGTTGGTTTATTTGTTTGTTGGTTTGTTGGTTTACTGGCTTGTTGGTTTGTTGGTTTGTTGATTTGTTGGTTTGTTGGTTTGTTGGTTTGTTGGTTTGTTGGTTTGTTGGTTTGTTGGTTTGTTGGTTTGTTGGCTTGCTGGCTTGTTGGTTTGTTGGCTTGTTGGCTTGTTGGTTTGTTGGTTTGTTCGTTTGTTGGTTTGTTGGTTTGTTGGTTTTTGGCTTGTTGGCTTGTTGGTTTGTTGGTTTGTTGGCTTGTTGGTTTGTTGGTTTGTTGGTTTCTTGGTTTGTTCATTTGTTGGTTTTTTGGTTTGTTGGTTTGTTGGTTTGTTGGCTTGTTGGTTTGTTGGTTTGTTGGTTTGTTGGTTTATTTGTTTGTTGGTTTGTTGGTTTACTGGCTTGTTGGTTTGTTGGTTTGTTGATTTGTTGGTTTGTTGGTTTGTTGGTTTGTTGGTTTGTTGGTTTGTTGGTTTGTTGGTTTGTTGGTTTGTTGGCTTGCTGGCTTGTTGGTTTGTTGGCTTGTTGGCTTGTTGGTTTGTTGGTTTGTTCGTTTGTTGGTTTGTTGGTTTGTTGGTTTTTGGCTTGTTGGCTTGTTGGTTTGTTGGTTTGTTGGCTTGTTGGTTTGTTGGTTTTTGGCTTGTTGGCTTGTTGGTTTTTTGGTTTGTTGGCTTGTTGGTTTGTTGGTTTGTTGGTTTCTTGGTTTGTTCATTTGTTGGTTTTTTGGTTTGTTGGTTTGTTGGTTTGTTGGCTTGTTGGTTTGTTGGTTTGTTGGTTTGTTGGTTTATTTGTTTGTTGGTTTGTTGGTTTACTGGCTTGTTGGTTTGTTGGTTTGTTGATTTGTTGGTTTGTTGGTTTGTTGGTTTGTTGGTTTGTTGGTTTGTTGGTTTGTTGGTTTGTTGGCTTGCTGGCTTGTTGGTTTGTTGGCTTGTTGGCTTGTTGGCTTGTTGGTTTGTTGGTTTGTTCGTTTGTTGGTTTGTTGGTTTGTTGGTTTTTGGCTTGTTGGCTTGTTGGTTTGTTGGTTTGTTGGCTTGTTGGTTTGTTGGTTTGTTGGTTTGTTGGTTTGTTGGTTTGTTGGTTTGTTGGTTTTGTTGGTTTGTTGGTTTGTTGGTTTGTTGGTTTGTTGGTTTGTTGGTTTGTTGGTTTGTTGGTTTGTTGATTTGTTGGTTTGTTGGTTTGTTGGTTTGTTGGTTTGTTGGCTTGTTGGTTTGTTGGTTTGTTGGTTTGTTGGTTTGTTGGTTTGTTGGTTTGTTGGTTTGTTCGTTTGTTGGTTTGTTGGTTTGTTGGCTTGTTGGTTTGTTGGCTTGTTGGCTTGTTGGTTTGTTCCCTTGTTGGTTTAATGGTTTGTTGGTTTGTAAGCTTGTTGGTTTGTTGGTTTGTTGGCTTTTTGGTTTGTTGGTTTGTTGGTTTGTTGGTTTGTTGGTTTGTTGGTTTGTTGATTTGTTCGTTTGTTCGTTTGTTGGTTTGTTGGTTTGTTGGTTTGTCCGTTTGTTGGTTTGTTCGTTTGTTGGCTTGTTGGTTTGTTGGTTTGTTGGCTTGTTGGTTTGTTCGTTTGTGAGTTTGTTGGTTTGTTGGTTTGTTGGTTTGTGGGCTTGTGGGCTTGTTGGTTTGTTGGTTTGTTGGTTTGTTGGTTTGTTGGTTTGTTGGTTTGTTCGTTTGTTGGTTTGTTGGTTTGTTGGTTTGTTGGTTTGTTGGTTTGTTGGTTTGTTGGTTTTTTGGTTTGTTGGCTTGTTGGTTTGTTGGTTTGTTGGTTTCTTGGTTTGTCCATTTGTTGGTTTTTTGGTTTGTTGGTTTGTTGGTTTGTTGGCTTGTTGGTTTGTTGGTTTGTTGGTTTGTTGGTTTATTTGTTTGTTGGTTTGTTGGTTTACTGGCTTGTTGGTTTGTTGGTTTGTTGATTTGTTGGTTTGTTGGTTTGTTGGTTTGTTGGTTTGTTGGTTTGTTGGTTTGTTGGTTTGTTGGCTTGCTGGCTTGTTGGTTTGTTGGCTTGTTGGCTTGTTGGTTTGTTGGTTTGTTCGTTTGTTGGTTTGTTGGTTTGTTGGTTTTTGGCTTGTTGGCTTGTTGGTTTGTTGGTTTGTTGGCTTGTTGGTTTGTTGGTTTGTTGGTTTGTTGGTTTGTTGGTTTGTTGGTTTGTTGGTTTGTTGGTTTGTTGGTTTGTTGGTTTGTTGGTTTGTTGGTTTGTTGGTTTGTTGATTTGTTGGTTTGTTGGTTTGTTGGTTTGTTGGCTTGTTGGTTTGTTGATTTGTTGGTTTGTTGGTTTGTTGGTTTGTTAGTTTGTTCGTTTGTTGGTTTGTTGGTTTGTTGGCTTGTTGGTTTGTTGGCTTGTTGGCTTGTTGGTTTGTTCCTTTGTTGGTTTAATGGTTTGTTGGTTTGTAAGCTTGTTGGCTTGTTGGTTTGTTGGTTTGTTGGCTTGTTGGTTTGTTGGTTTGTTGGTTTGTTGGTTTGTTGGTTTGTTGATTTGTTCGTTTGTTCGTTTGTTGGTTTGTTGGTTTGTTGGTTTGTTGGTTTGTTGGTTTGTTGGTTTGTTCGTTTGTTGGTTTGTTCGTTTGTTGGCTTGTTGGTTTGTTGGTTTGTTGGCTTGTTGGTTTGTTGGTTTGTGAGTTTGTTGGTTTGTTGGTTTGTTGGTTTGTGGGCTTGTGGGCTTGTTGGTTTGTTGGTTTGTTGGTTTGTTGGTTTGTTGGTTTGTTGGTTTGTTCGTTTGTTGGTTTGTTGGTTTGTTGGTTTGTTGGCTTGTTGGTTTGTTGGCTTGTTGGCTTGTTGGTTTGTTGGTTTGTTCGTTTGTTGGTTTGTTTGTTTGTTGGTTTGTTCGTTTGTTGGTTTGTTGGATTGTTGGCTTGTTGGTTTGTTGGCTTGTTGGTTTGTTGGTTTGTTCGTTTGTTTGTTTGTTGGTTTGTTGGTTTGTTAGCTTGTTGGCTTGTGTGTTTGTTGGTTTGTTGGCTTGTTGGTTTGTTGGTTTGTTGGTTTGTTGGTTTGTTGGTTTATTCGTTTGTTCGTTTGTTGGTTTGTTGGTTTGTTGGTTTGTTGGTTTGTTGGTTTGTTGGTTTGTTGGTTTGTTGGTTTGTTCGTTTGTTCGTTTGTTGGTTTGTAAGCTTGTTGGCTTGTTGGTTTGTTGGTTTGTTGGCTTGTTGGTTTGTTGGTTTGTTGGTTTGTTGGTTTGTTGGTTTGTTGGTTTGTTGGTTTGTTGATTTGTTCGTTTGTTCGTTTGTTGGTTTGTTGGTTTGTTGGTTTGTTGGTTTGTTCGTTTGTTGGTTTGTTCGTTTGTTGGCTTGTTGGTTTGTTGGTTTGTTGGCTTGTTGGTTTGTTGGTTTGGGAGTTTGTTGGTTTGTTGGTTTGTTGGTTTGTGGGCTTGTGGGCTTGTTGGTTTGTTGGTTTGTTGGTTTGTTGGTTTGTTGGTGTGTTGGTTTGTTCGTTTGTTGGTTTGTTGGTTTGTTGGTTTGTTGGCTTGTTGGTTTGTTGGCTTGTTGGCTTGTTGGTTTGTTGGTTTGTTCGTTTGTTGGTTTGTTTGTTTGTTGGTTTGTTCGTTTGTTGGTTTGTTGGATTGTTGGCTTGTTGGTTTGTTGGCTTTTTGGCTTGTTGGTTTGTTGGTTTGTTCGTTTGTTTGTTTGTTGGTTTGTTGGTTTGTTAGCTTGTTGGCTTGTGTGTTTGTTGGTTTGTTGGCTTGTTGGTTTGTTGGTTTGTTGGTTTGTTGGTTTGTTGGTTTATTCGTTTGTTCGTTTGTTGGTTTGTTGGTTTGTTGGTTTGTTGGTTTGTTGGTTTGTTGGTTTGTTGGTTTGTTCGTTTGTTGGTTTGTTGGCTTGTTGGTTTATTGGCTTGTTGGTTTGTTGGTTTGTTGGTTTGTTGGTTTGTTGGTTTGTTGGTTTGTTGGTTTGTTGGTTAATTGGTTTGTTGGTTTGTTGGTTTGTTGGTTTGTTGGTTTGTTTGTTTGTTCGTTTGTTGGCTTGTTGGTTTGTTGGCTTGCTGGTTTGTTGGTTTGTTGGTTTGTTGGTTTGTTGGTTTGTTTGTTTGTTCGCTTGTTGGTTTGTTGGTTTGTTGGGTTGTTGGTTTGTTGGTTTGTTGGCTTGTTGGCTTGTTGATTTGTTAGTTTGTTGGTTTGTTCGTTTGTTGGCTTGTTGGTTCGTTGGCTTGTTGGCTTGTTGATTTGTTGGTTTGTTGGCTTGTTGGTTTATTGGTTTGTTGGTTTGTTGGTTTGTTGGTTTGTTGGCTTGTTGGGTTGTTGGTTTGTTGGTTTGTTGGCTTGTTGGTTGTTTGGTTTTTTTGTTTGTTCGTTTGTTGGTTTGTTGGTTTGTTGGTTTGTTGGTTTGTTGGTTTGTTAGTTTGTCGGTTTGTTGGTTTGTTGGTTTATTGGTTTGTTGGTTTGTTGGTTTGTTGGCTTATTGGTTTGTTGGTTTGTTTGCTTGTTGGTTGGTTGATTTTTTGGTTTCTTGGTTTGTTCGTTTGTTGGCTTGTTGGTTCGTTGGCTTGTTGGCTTGTTGATTTGTTGGCTTGTTGGCTTGTTGGTTTATTGGTTTGTTGGTTTGTTGGTTTGTTGGTTTATTGGCTTGTTGGGTTGTTGGTTTATTGGTTTGTTGGCTTGTCGGTTGTTTGGTTTTTTTGTTTGTTCGTTTGTTGGTTTGTTGGTTTGTTGATTTGTTAGTTTGTCGGTTTGTTGGTTTGTTGGTTTGTTGGTTTGTTGGTTTGTTGGTTTGTTGGTTTGTTGGTTTGTTGGTTTGTTGGCTTGTTGGTTTATTGGTTTTTTGGCTTATTGGTTTGTTGGTTTGTTTCCTTGTTGGCTTGTTGGTTTGTTGGTTTGTTAGTTTGTTGGCTTGTTGGTTCGTTGGTTTGTTGGTTTATTGGCTTGTTGGTTTGTTGGTTTGTTGGTTTGTTGGCTTGTTGGCTTGTTGGTTTGTTGGTTTGTTAGTTTGTTGGTTTGTTGGTTTGTTGGTTTGTTGGTTTGTTGGTTTGTTGGTTTGTTCGTTTGTTGGTTTGTTGGTTTGTTGGTTTGTTGGTTTGTTCGTTTGTTGGCTTGTTCGTTTGTTGGTTAGTTGGTTTATTGGTTTGTTGGCTTGTTGGTTTGTTGGTTTGTTGGCTTGTTGGTTTGTTGATTGTTGGTTTGTTCGTTTGTTGGGTTGTTGGTTTGTTGGCTTGTTGGTTTGTTGGCTAGTTGGTTTGTTGGTTTGTTGGTTTTGTAGGTTTGTAGGTTTGTTGGCTTAGTTGGTTTGTTGGTTTGTTGGTTTATTGGTTTGTTGGTTTGTAGGCTTGTTGGCTTGTTGGTTTGTTGGTTTGTTGGTTTGTTGGTTTGTTGGTTTGTTGGTTTGTTGGCTTGTTGGCTTGTTGGTTTGTTGGTTTGTTGGTTTGTTCGTTTGTTGGTTTGTTGGTTTGTAGGTTTGTTGGTTTTTTGGTTTGTTGGCTTGTTGGTTTTTTGGTTTGTTGGTTTGTTCATTTGTTGGTTTTTTGGTTTGTTGGTTTGTTGGTTTGTTGGCTTGTTGGTTTGTTGGTTTGTTGGTTTGTTGGTTTGTTGGTTTATTTGTTTGTTGGTTTGTTGGTTTACTGGCTTGTTGGTTTGTTGGTTTGTTAGTTTGTTGGTTTGTTGGTTTGTTGGTTTGTTGGTTTGTTGGTTTGTTGGTTTGTTCGTTTGTTGGTTTGTTGGTTTGTTGGTTTGTTGGTTTGTTCGTTTGTTGGCTTGTTCGTTTGTTGGTTAGTTGGTTTATTGGTTTGTTGGCTTGTTGGTTTGTTGGTTTGTTGGCTTGTTGGTTTGTTGATTGTTGGTTTGTTCGTTTGTTGGGTTGTTGGTTTGTTGGCTTGTTGGTTTGTTGGCTAGTTGGTTTGTTGGTTTGTTGGTTTTGTAGGTTTGTAGGTTTGTTGGCTTAGTTGGTTTGTTGGTTTGTTGGTTTATTGGTTTGTTGGTTTGTAGGCTTGTTGGCTTGTTGGTTTGTTGGTTTCTTGGTTTGTTGGTTTGTTGGTTTGTTGGTTTGTTGGCTTGTTGGCTTGTTGGTTTGTTGGTTTGTTGGTTTGTTCGTTTGTTGGTTTGTTGGTTTGTAGGTTTGTTGGTTTTTTGGTTTGTTGGCTTGTTGGTTTTTTGGTTTGTTGGTTTGTTCATTTGTTGGTTTTTTGGTTTGTTGGTTTGTTGGTTTGTTGGCTTGTTGGTTTGTTGGTTTGTTGGTTTGTTGGTTTGTTGGTTTATTTGTTTGTTGGTTTGTTGGTTTACTGGCTTGTTGGTTTGTTGGTTTGTTGATTTGTTGGTTTGTTGGTTTGTTGGTTTGTTGGCTTGCTGGCTTGTTGGTTTGTTGGCTTGTTGGCTTGTTCGTTTGTTGGTTTGTTCGTTTGTTGGTTTGTTGGTTTGTTGGTTTTTGGCTTGTTGGCTTGTTGGTTTGTTGGTTTGTTGGCTTGTTGGTTTGTTGGTTTGTTGGTTTGTTGGTTTGTTGGTTTTTTGGTTTGTTGGTTTGTTGGTTTGTTTGTTTGTTGGTTTGTTGGTGTTGGTTTGTTGGATTGTTGGTTTGTTGGTTTGTTGGTTTGTTGGTTTGTTGGTTTGTTGGTTTGTTGGTTTGTTGGTTTGTTCGTTTGTTGGTTTGTTGGTTTGTTGGCTTGTTGGTTTGTTGGCTTGTTGGCTTGTCGGTTTGTTCGTTTGTTGGTTTAATGGTTTGTTGGTTTGTAAGCTTGTTGGCTTGTTGGTTTGTTGGTTTGTTGGCTTGTATGTTTGTTGGTTTGTTGGTTTGTTGATTTGTTCGTTTGTTCGTTTGTTGGTTTGTTGGTTTGTTGGTTTGTTGGTTTGTTCGTTTGTTGGTTTGTTCGTTTGTTGGCTTGTTGGTTTGTTGGTTTGTTTGCTTGTTGGTTTGTTGGTTTGTGAGTTTGTTGGTTTGTTGGTTTGTTGGTTTCTTTGTTTGTTGGTTTGTTGGTTTGTTGGTTTGTTGGTTTGTTGGTTTGTTGGTTTGTTGGTTTGTTTGTTTGTTGGTTTGTTGGTGTTGGTTTGTTGGATTGTTGGTTTGTTGGTTTGTTGGTTTGTTGGTTTGTTGGTTTGTTGGTTTGTTGGTTTGTTGGTTTTTTGGTTTGTTGGTTTGTTCGTTTGTTGGTTTGTTGGTTTGTTGGCTTGTTGGCTTGTTGGTTTGTTCGTTTGTTGGTTTAATGGTTTGTTGGTTTGTAAGCTTGTTGGCTTGTTGGTTTGTTGGTTTGTTGGCTTGTATGTTTGTTGGTTTGTTGGTTTGTTGGTTTGTTGATTTGTTCGTTTGTTCGTTTGTTGGTTTGTTGGTTTGTTGGTTTGTTGGTTTGTTCGTTTGTTGGTTTGTTCGTTTGTTGGCTTGTTGGTTGGTTGGTTTGTTTGCTTGTTGGTTTGTGAGTTTGTTGGTTTGTTGGTTTGTTGGTTTGTTGGTTTGTAGGTTTGTTGGTTTGTGGGCTTGTCGGTTTGTTGGTTTGTTGGTTTGTTGGTTTGTTGGTTTGTTGGTTTGTTCGTTTGTTGGTTTGTTGGTTTGTTGGCTTGTTGGTTTGTTGGCTTGTTGGCTTGTTGGTTTGTTGGTTTGTTCGTTTGTTGGTTTGTTTGTTTGTTGGTTCGTTCGTTTGTTGGTTTGTTGGATTGTTGGCTAGTTGGTTTGTTGGCTTGTTGACTTGTTGGTTTGTTGGTTTGTTCGTTTGTTGGTTTGTTGGTTTGTTGGTTTGTTAGCTTGTTGGCTTGTGTGTTTGTTGGTTTGTTGGCTTGTTGGTTTGTTGGTTTGTTGGTTTGTTGGTTTGTTGGTTTGTTGGTTTGTTGGTTTGTTGGTTTGTTGGTTTATTCGTTTGTTCGTTTGTTGGTTTGTTGGTTTGTTGGTTTGTAAGTTTGTTGGTTTGTTGGTTTGTTGGTTTGTTGGTTTGTTTGTTTGTAGGTTTGTTGGCTTGTTGGTTTATGCGCTTGTTGGTTTGTTGGTTTGTTGGTTTGTTGGTTTGTTGGTTTGTTGGTTTATTGGTTTGTTGGTTTGTTGGCTTGTTGGTTGTTGGTTTGTTAGTTTGTTGGTTTGTTGTTTTGTTGGTTTGTTGGTTTGTTGGTTTGTTGGTTTGTTGGTTTGTTGGTTTGTTGGTTTGTTGGTTTGTTGGTTTCTTGGTTTGTTGGTTTGTTGGTTTGTCCGTTTGTTGGTTTGTTGGTTTGTTGGTTTGTTGGTTTGTTTGTTTGTTGGTTTGTTCGTTTGTTGGCTTGTTGGTTTGTTGGCTTGCTGGTTTGTTGGTTTGTTGGTTTGTTGGTTTGTTGGTTTGTTGGTTTGTTTGTTTGTTCGCTTGTTGGTTTGTTGGTTTGTTGGGTTGTTGGTTTGTTGGTTCGTTGGCTTGTTGGCTTGTTGATTTGTTGGCTTGTTGGCTTGTTGGTTTATTGGATTGTTGGTTTGTTGGTTTGTTGGTTTGTTGGCTTGTTGGGTTGTTGGTTTGTTGGTTTGTTGGCTTGTTGGTTGTTTGGTTTTTTTGTTTGTTCGTTTGTTGGTTTGTTGGTTTGTTGGTTTGTTGGTTTGTTAGTTTGTCGGTTTGTTGGTTTGTTGGTTTGTTGGTTTGTTGGTTTGTTGGTTTCTTGGCTTGTGGGTTTGTTGGTTTGTTCGCTTGTTGGTTTGTTGGTTTGTTTCCTTGTTGGCTTGTTGGTTTTTTAGGTTTGTTAGTTTGTTGGCTTGTTGGTTCGTTGGTTTGTTGGTTTATTGGCTTGTTGGTTTGTTGGTTTGTTGGTTTGTTGGCTTGTTGGCTTGTTGGTTTGTTGGTTTGTTGGTTTGTTGGTTTGTTGGTTTGTTGGTTTGTTGGTTTGTTGGTTTGTTCGTTTGTTGGTTTGTTGGTTTGTTGGTTTGTTGGTTTGTTGGTTTGTTGGTTTGTTTGTTTGTTGGTTTGTTCGTTTGTGGGTTAGTTGGTTTATTGGTTTGTTGGCTTGTTGGTTTGTTGGTTTGTTGGCTTGTTGGTTTGTTGATTGTTGGTTTGTTCGTTTGCTGGCTTGTTGGTTTGTTGGCTTGTTGGTTTGTTGGCTAGTCGGTTTGTTGGTTTGTTGGTTTTGTAGGTTTGTAGGTTTGTTGGCTTGTTGGTTTGTTGGCTTGTTGGTTTGTTGGCTTGTTGGCTTGTTGGCTTGTTGGTTTGTTGGTTTGTTGGTTTGTTCGTTAGTTGGTTTGTTGGTTTGTTGGTTTGTTGGTTTGTTGGTTTGTAGGCTTGTTGGCTTGTTGGTTTGTTGGTTTGTTGGTTTGTGGGTTTGTTGGTTTGTTCGTTTGTTGGCTTGTTGGCTTGTTGGTTTGTTGGTTTGTTCGTTTGTTGGTTTGTTGGTTTGTTGGTTTGTTGGTTTTTTGGTTTGTTGGCTTGTTGGTTTGTTGTTTTGTTGGTTTGTTGGTTTGTTCATTTGTTGGTTTTTTGGTTTGTTGGTTTGTTGGTTTGTTGGCTTGTTGGTTTGTTGGTTTGTTGGTTTGTTGGTTTATTTGTTTGTTGGTTTGTTGGTTTACTGGCTTGTTGGTTTGTTGGTTTGTTGATTTGTTAGTTTGTTGGTTTGTTGGTTTGTTGGTTTGTTGGTTTGTTGGTTTGTTGGTTTGTTGGTTTGTTGGCTTGCTGGCTTGTTGGTTTGTTGGCTTGTTGGTTTGTTGGTTTGTTCGTTTGTTGGTTTGTTGGTTTGTTGGTTTTTGGCTTGTTGGCTTGTTGGTTTGTTGGTTTGTTGGTTTGTTGGTTTGTTGGTTTGTTGGTTTGTTGGTTTGTTGGTTTGTTGGTTTGTTGGTTTGTTGGTTTGTTGGTTTGTTGGTTTGTTGGTTTGTTGGTTTGTTGGCTTGTTGGTTTGTTGGTTTGTTGGTTTGTTGGTTTGTTGGTTTGTTGGTTTGTTCGTTTGTTGGTTTGTTGGTTTGTTGGCTTGTTGGTTTATTGGCTTGTTGGCTTGTTGGCTTGTTCATTTGTTGGTTTAATGGTTTGTTGGTTTAATGGTTTGTTGGTTTGTAAGCTTGTTGGTTTGTTGGCTTGTTGGCTTGTTGGTTTGTTGGTTTGTTGGTTTTTGGCTTGTTGGCTTGTTGGTTTGTTGGTTTGTTGGTTTGTTGGTTTGTTGGTTTGTTGGTTTGTTGGTTTGTTGGTTTGTTGGTTTGTTGGTTTGTTGGTTTGTTGGTTTGTTGGTTTGTTGGCTTGTTGGCTTGTTGGTTTGTTGGTTTGTTGGTTTGTTGGTTTGTTGGTTTGTTGGTTTGTTCGTTTGTTGGTTTGTTGGTTTGTTGGCTTGTTGGTTTGTTGGCTTGTTGGCTTGTTGGCTTGTTGGTTTGTTGGTTTGTTGGTTTGTTGGTTTGTTGGTTTGTTGGTTTGTTGGTTTGTTGGTTTGTTGGTTTGTTGGTTTGTTGGTTTGTTGGTTTGTTGGTTTGTTGGTTTGTTGGTTTGTTGGTTTGTTGGTTTGTTGGCTTGTTGGGTTGTTGGTTTGTTGGTTTGTTGGCTTGTTGGTTGTTTGGTTTTTTTGTTTGTTCGTTTGTTGGTTTGTTGGTTTGTTGGTTTGTTGGTTTGTTGGTTTGTTAGTTTGTCGGTTTGTTGGTTTGTTGGTTTGTTGGTTTGTTGGTTTGTTGGTTTGTTGGCTTGTTGGTTTGTTGGTTTGTTGGCTTGTTGGTTTGTTGGTTTGTTTCATTGTTGGCTTGTTGGTTTGTTGGTTTGTTAGTTTGTTGGCTTGTTGGTTCGTTGGTTTGTTGGTTTATTGGCTTGTTGGTTTGTTGGTTTGTTGGTTTGTTGGCTTGTTGGCTTGTTGGTTTGTTGGTTTGTTGGTTTGTTGGTTTGTTGGTTTGTTGGTTTGTTGGTTTGTTGGTTTGTTCGTTTGTTGGTTTGTTGGTTTGTTGGTTTGTTGGTTTGTTTGTTTGTTGGCTTGTTCGTTTGTGGGTTAGTTGGTTTATTGGTTTGTTGGCTTGTTGGTTTGTTGGTTTGTTGGCTTGTTGGTTTGTTGATTGTTGGTTTGTTCGTTTGTTGGCTTGTTGGTTTGTTGGCTTGTTGGTTTGTTGGCTAGTCGGTTTGTTGGTTTGTTGGTTTTGTAGGTTTGTAGGTTTGTTGGATTGTTGGTTTGTTGGCTTGTTGGTTTGTTGGCTTGTTGGTTTGTTGGCTTGTTGGCTTTTTGGCTTGTTGGTTTGTTGGTTTGTTCGTTAGTTGGTTTGTAGGCTTGTTTTTTGTTGGTTTGTTGGTTTGTTGGTTTGTTGGTTTGTTGGTTTGTTTGTTTGTTGGCTTGTTGGCTTGTTGGTTTGTTGGTTTGTTCGTTTGTTTGTTTGTTGGTTTGTTGGTTTGTTGGTTTTTTGGTTTGTTGGCTTGTTGGTTTGTTGGTTTGTTGGTTTGTTGGTTTGTTCATTTGTTGGTTTTTTGGTTTGTTAGTTTGTTGGTTTGTTGGCTTGTTGGTTTGTTGGTTTGTTGGTTTGTTGGTTTATTTGTTTGTTGGTTTGTTGGTTTACTGGCTTGTTGGTTTGTTGGTTTGTTGATTTGTTGGTTTGTTGGTTTGTTGGTTTGTTAGTTTGTTGGTTTGTTGGTTTGTTGGTTTGTTGGTTTGTTGGCTTGCTGGCTTGTTGGTTTGTTGGCTTGTTGGTTTGTTGGTTTGTTCGTTTGTTGGTTTGTTGGTTTGTTGGTTTTTGGCTTGTTGGCTTGTTGGTTTGTTGGTTTGTTGGTTTGTTGGTTTGTTGGTTTGTTGGTTTGTTGGTTTGTTGGTTTGTTGGTTTGTTGGTTTGTTGTTTTGTTGGTTTGTTGGTTTGTTGGTTTGTTGGCTTGTTGGTTTGTTGGTTTGTTGGTTTGTTGGTTTGTTGGTTTGTTGGTTTGTTCGTTTGTTGGTTTGTTGGTTTGTTGGCTTGTTGGTTTATTGTCTTGTTGGCTTGTTGGCTTGTTGATTTGTTGGTTTAATGGTTTGTTGGTTTAATGGTTTGTTGGTTTGTAAGCTTGTTGGTTTGTTGGCTTGTTGGTTTGTTGGTTTGTTGGTTTGTTGGTTTTTGGCTTGTTGGTTTGTTGGTTTGTTGGTTTGTTGGTTTGTTGGCTTGTTGGCTTGTTGGTTTGTTGGTTTGTTGGTTTGTTGGTTTGTTGGTTTGTTGGTTTGTTCGTTTGTTGGTTTGTTGGTTTGTTGGCTTGTTGATTTGTTGGCTTGTTGGCTTGTTGGCTTGTTGGTTTGTTGGTTTGATGGTTTGTTGGTTTGTTGGTTTGTTGGTTTGTTGGTTTGTTGGTTTGTTGGTTTGTTGGTTTGTTGGTCTGTTGGTTTGTTGGTTTGTTGGTTTGTTGGTTTGTTGGTTTGTTGGTTTGTTGGCTTGTTGGTTTGTTGGTTTGTTGGTTTGTTGGTTTGTTAGTTTGTTGGTTTGTTGGTTTGTTCGTTTGTTGGTTTGTTGATTTGTTGGCTTGTTGGTTTGTTGGCTTGTTGGCTTGTTGGCTTGTTGATTTGTTGGTTTGTCGGTTTGTTGGTTTGTTCATTTGTTCGTTTGTTGGTTTTTTGATTTGTTGGTTTGTTCGTTTGTTGGTTTGTTCGTTTGTTGGCTTGTTGGTTTGTTGGTTTGTTGGCTTGTTGGTTTGTTGGTTTGTTGGTTTGTTGGTTTGTTGGTTAGTTGGTTTGTTGGTTTGTTGGTTTGTTGGCTTGTTGGTTTGTTGGCTTTTTGGCTTGTTGGTTTGTTGGTTTGTTGGTTTGTTGGTTTATTGGTTTGTTGGTTTGTTGGTTTGTTGGTTTTTTGTTTTTTTGGTTTATTGGCTTGTTGGTTGTTGGTTTGTTAGTTTGTTGGTTTGTTGGTTTGTTGGTTTGTTGGTTTGTTGGTTTGTTGGTTTGTTGCTTTGTTGGTTTGTTGGTTTGTTGGCTTATTGGTTTGTTGGTTCGTTGGTTTCTTGGTTTCTTGGTTTGTTCGTTTGTTGGTTTGTTGGTTTGTTGGTTTGTTTGTTTGTTAGTTTGTTCGTTTGTTGGCTTGTTGCTTTGTTGGCTTGTTGGTTTATTGGTTTGTTGGTTTGTTGGTTTGTTGGTTTGTTTGTTTGTTCGCTTGTTGGTTTGTTGGTTTGTTGGCTTGTTGGTTTGTTGGTTTGTTGGCTTGTTGGTTTGTTGATTTGTTGGTTTGTTGGTTTGTTCGTTTGTTGGTTTGTTGGCTTGCTGGCTTGTTGGTTTGTTGGCTTGTTGGTTTGTTCGTTTGTTGGTTTGTTGGTTTGTTGGTTTTTGGCTTGTTGGCTTATTGGTTTGTTGGTTTGTTGGTTTGTTGGTTTGTTGGTTTGTTGGTTTGTTGGTTTGTTGGTTTGTTGGTTTGTTGGTTTGTTGTCTTGTTGGTTTGTTGGTTTGTTGGTTTGTTGGCTTGTTGGTTTGTTGGTTTGTTGGTTTGTTGGTTTGTTGGTTTGTTGGTTTGTTCGTTTGTTGGTTTGTTGGTTTGTTGGCTTGTTGGTTTATTGGCTTGTTGGCTTGTTGGCTTGTTGATTTGTTGGTTTAATGGTTTGTTGGTTTAATGGTTTGTTGGTTTGTAAGCTTGTTGGTTTGTTGGCTTGTTGGTTTGTTGGTTTGTTGGTTTGTTGGTTTTTGGCTTGTTGGTTTGTTGGTTTGTTGGTTTGTTGGTTTGTTGGCTTGTTGGCTTGTTGGTTTGTTGGTTTGTTGGTTTGTTGGTTTGTTGGTTTGTTCGTTTGTTGGTTTGTTGGTTTGTTGGCTTGTTGGTTTGTTGGCTTGTTGGCTTGTTGGCTTGTTGGTTTGTTGGTTTGATGGTTTGTTGGTTTGTTGGTTTGTTGGTTTGTTGGTTTGTTGGTTTGTTGGTTTGTTGGTTTGTTGGTTTGTTGGTTTGTTGGTTTGTTGGTTTGTTGGTTTGTTGGTTTGTTGGCTTGTTGGTTTGTTGGTTTGTTGGTTTGTTGGTTTGTTAGTTTGTTGGTTTGTTGGTTTGTTCGTTTGTTGGTTTGTTGGTTTGTTGGCTTGTTGGTTTGTTGGCTTGTTGGCTTGTTGGCTTGTTGATTTGTTGGTTTGTCGGTTTGTTGGTTTGTTCATTTGTTCGTTTGTTGGTTTTTTGATTTGTTGGTTTGTTCGTTTGTTGGTTTGTTCGTTTGTTGGCTTGTTGGTTTGTTGGTTTGTTGGCTTGTTGGTTTGTTGGTTTGTTGGTTTGTTGGTTTGTTGGTTAGTTGGTTTGTTGGTTTGTTGGTTTGTTGGCTTGTTGGTTTGTTGGTTTGTTTGTTTGTTCGTTTGTTGGTTTGTTGGTTTGTTGGTTTGTTGGCTTGTTGGTTTGTTGGTTTGTTGGTTTGTTGGTTAGTTGGTTTGTTGGTTTGTTGGTTTGTTGGTTTGTTGGCTTGTTGGTTTGTTGGCTTTTTGGCTTGTTGGTTTGTTGGTTTGTTGGTTTGTTGGTTTATTGGTTTGTTGGTTTGTTGGTTTGTTGGTTTTTTGTTTTGTTGGTTTATTGGCTTGTTGGTTGTTGGTTTGTTAGTTTGTTGGTTTGTTGGTTTGTTGGTTTGTTGGTTTGTTGGTTTGTTGGTTTGTTGCTTTGTTGGTTTGTTGGTTTGTTGGCTTATTGGTTTGTTGGTTCGTTGGTTTCTTGGTTTCTTGGTTTGTTCGTTTGTTGGTTTGTTGGTTTGTTGGTTTGTTTGTTTGTTAGTTTGTTCGTTTGTTGGCTTGTTGCTTTGTTGGCTTGTTGGTTTATTGGTTTGTTGGTTTGTTGGTTTGTTGGTTTGTTTGTTTGTTCGCTTGTTGGTTTGTTGGTTTGTTGGCTTGTTGGTTTGTTGGTTTGTTGGCTTGTTGGTTTGTTGATTTGTTGGTTTGTTGGTTTGTTCGTTTGTTGGCTTGTTGGTTCGTTGGCTTGTTGGCTTGTTGGTTTGTTGACTTGTTGGCTTGTTGGTTTGTTGGTTTGTTGGCTTGTTGGTTTGTTGGCTTGTTGGCTTGTTGGTTTGTTGGTTTGTTGGTTTGTTGGTTTGTTGGTTTGTTTGTTTGTTGGTTTGTTCGTTTGTGGGTTAGTTGGTTTATTGGTTTGTTGGCTTGTTGGTTTGTTGGTTTGTTGGCTTGTTGGTTTGTTGATTGTTGGTTTGTTCGTTTGTTGGCTTGTTGGTTTGTTGGCTTGTTGGTTTGTTGGCTAGTCGGTTTGTTGGTTTGTTGGTTTGTTGGTTTTGTAGGTTTGTAGGTTTGTTGGCTTGTTGGTTTGTTGGCTTGTTGGTTTGTTGGCTTGTTGGTTTGTTGGCTTGTTGGCTTGTTGGCTTGTTGGTTTGTTGGTTTGTTCGTTACTTGGTTTGGTGGTTTGTTGGTTTGTTGGTTTGTAGGCTTGTTGGCTTGTTGGTTTGTTGGTTTGTTGGTTTGTTGGTTTGTTGGTTTGTTGGTTTGTTGGCTTGTTGGCTTGTTGGTTTGTTGATTTGTTCGTTTGTTGGTTTGTTGGTTTGTTGGTTTGTTGGTTTTTTGGTTTGTTGGCTTGTTGGTTTGTTGGTTTGTTGGTTTGTTGGTTTGTTCATTTGTTGGTTTTTTGGTTTGTTGGTTTGTTGGTTTGTTGGCTTGTTGGTTTGTTGGTTTGTTGGTTTGTTGGTTTATTTGTTTGTTGGTTTGTTGGTTTACTGGCTTGTTGGTTTGTTGGTTTGTTGTTTTGTTGGCTGGTTGGTTTGTTGGTTTGTTGGTTTGTTGGTTTGTTGGTGTGTTGATTTGTTGGTTTGTTGGTTTGTTCGTTTGTTGGCTTGTTGGTTCGTTGGCTTGTTGGCTTGTTGGTTTGTTGACTTGTTGGCTTGTTGGTTTGTTGGTTTGTTGGCTTGTTGGTTTGTTGGCTTGTTGGCTTGTTGGTTTGTTGGTTTGTTGGTTTGTTGGTTTGTTGGTTTGTTTGTTTGTTGGTTTGTTCGTTTGTGGGTTAGTTGGTTTATTGGTTTGTTGGCTTGTTGGTTTGTTGGTTTGTTGGCTTGTTGGTTTGTTGATTGTTGGTTTGTTCGTTTGTTGGCTTGTTGGTTTGTTGGCTTGTTGGTTTGTTGGCTAGTCGGTTTGTTGGTTTGTTGGTTTGTTGGTTTTGTAGGTTTGTTGGCTTGTTGGCTTGTTGGCTTGTTGGTTTGTTGGTTTGTTCGTTACTTGGTTTGGTGGTTTGTTGGTTTGTTGGTTTGTAGGCTTGTTGGCTTGTTGGTTTGTTGGTTTGTTGGTTTGTTGGTTTGTTGGTTTGTTGGTTTGTTGGCTTGTTGGCTTGTTGGTTTGTTGATTTGTTCGTTTGTTGGTTTGTTGGTTTGTTGGTTTGTTGGTTTTTTGGTTTGTTGGCTTGTTGGTTTGTTGGTTTGTTGGTTTGTTGGTTTGTTCATTTGTTGGTTTTTTGGTTTGTTGGTTTGTTGGTTTGTTGGCTTGTTGGTTTGTTGGTTTGTTGGTTTGTTGGTTTATTTGTTTGTTGGTTTGTTGGTTTACTGGCTTGTTGGTTTGTTGGTTTGTTGTTTTGTTGGCTGGTTGGTTTGTTGGTTTGTTGGTTTGTTGGTTTGTTGGTGTGTTGGTTTGTTGGTATATTGGTTTGTTGGCTTGTTGGTTTGTTGGTTTTGTTGGTTTGTTGGTTTGTTGGTTTGTTGGTGTGTTGGTTTGTTTGTTTGTTGGTTTGTTTGTTTGTTGGTTTGTTCTTTTGTTGGTTTGTTGGTTTGTTGGTTTTTTTGTTTGTTCGTTTGTTGGTTTGTTGGTTTGTTGATTTGTTGGTTTGTTGGCTTGTTGGTTTGTTGTTTTTTTGGTTTGTTCGTTTGTTGGTTTGTTGGTTTGTTGGTTTGTTGGTTTGTTGGCTTGTTGGTTTGTTGTTTTTTTGGTTTGTTCGTTTGTTGGTTTGTTGGTTTGTTGGTTTGTTGGTTTGTTCGTTTGTTGGTGTGTTGGTGTGTTGATTTGTTGGCTTGTTGGTTTGTTGGCTTGTTATATTGTTGGTTTGTTGGTTTGTTGGCTTTTTGGTTTGTTGGTTTGTTAGTTTGTCGGTTTGTTGGTTTGTTCGTTTGTTCGTTTGTTCGTTTTTTGGTTTGTTGGTTTGTTCGTTTTTTGGTTTGTTCGTTTGTTGGCTTCTTGGTTTGTTGGTTTATTGCCTTGTTGGTTTGTTGGTTTGTTAGTTCGTTGGTTAGTTGGTTTGTTGGTTTGTTGGTTTGTTGGCTTGTTGGTTTGTTGGTTTGTTTGTTTGTTCGTTTGTTGGTTTGTTGGTTTGTTGGCTTGTTGGTTTGTTGGTTTGTTGGTTTGTTGGTTTGTTGGTTTGTTGGTTAGTTGGATTGTTGGTTTGTTGGTTTGTTGGTTTGTTGGCTTGTTGGTTTGTTGGCTTGTTGGTTTGTTGGTTTGTTGGTTTGTTGGTTTGTTGGTTTGCTGGTTTGTTGGTTTGTTGGTTTGTTGTTTTGTTGGCTGGTTGGTTATTGGTTTGTTAGTTTGTTGGTTTGTTGGTTTGTTGGTTTGTTGGTTTGTTGGTTTGTTGGTTTGTTGGTTTGCTGGTTTGTTGGTTTGTTGGTTTGTTGGTTTGTTCGTTTGTTGGTTTGTTTGTTTGTTGGTTTGTTTGTTTGTTGGTTTGTTGGTTTGTTGGCTTGTTGTTATGTTGGTTTATTGGTTTGTTGGGTTGTTGGTTTGTTTGTTTGTTCGCTTGTTGGTTTGTTGGTTTGTTGACTTGTTGGTTTGTTGGTGTGTTGGCTTATTGGTTTGTTGATTTGTTGGTTTGTATGTTTTTTCGTTTGTTGGCTTGTTGGTTCGTTGGCTTGTTGGCTTGTTGGTTTGTTGGCTTGTTGGTTTGTTGGTTTGTTGGTTTGTTGGTTTGTTGGTTTGTTGGTTTGTTGGTTTGTTGGTTTGTTGGCTTGTTGGCTTGTTGGTTTGTCGGTTTGTTGGCTTGTTGGTTTGTTGGTTTTTTTGTTTGTTCGTTCGTTGGCTTGTTGGCTTGTTGGTTTGTTGGCTTGTTGGTTTGTTGGTTTGTTGGTTTGTTGGTTTGTTGGTTTGTTGGTTTGTTGGTTTGTTAGCTTGTTGGTTTGTTGTTTTTTTGGTTTGTTCGTTTGTTGGTTTGTTTGTTTGTTAGTTTGTTGGTTTGTTGGTTTGTTGGTTTGTTGGTTTGTTGGTTTGTTGGTTTGTTGGTTTGTTGATTTGTTGGTTTGTTGGTTTGTTGGTTTGTTGGTTTGTTGGTTTGTTGGTTTGTTGGTTTGTTGGTTTGTTGGTTTGTTGGTTTGTTGGTTTGTTCGTTTGTTGGTTTGTTGGTTTGTTGGTTTGTTGATTTGTTCGTTTCTTGGTTTGTTGGTTTGTTGGCTTGTTGGCTTGTTGGTTTATTGGTTTGTTGGTTTGTTGGCTTGTAGGTTTGTTGGTTTGTTGGTTTGTTGGTTAGTAGTTTGTTGGTTTGTTGGCTTGTTGGTTTGTTGGCTTGTTGGCTAGTTGGTTTGTTGGTTTGTTGGTTTGTTGGTTTGTTGGTTTGCTGGTTTGTTGGTTTGTTGGTTTGTTGTTTTGTTGGTTTGTTGGCTTGTTGGTTGTTGGTTTGTTAGTTTGTTGGTTTGTTGGTTTGTTGGTTTGTTGGTTTGTTGGTTTGTAGGTTTGTTGGCTTGTTGGTTTGTTGGTTTGTTCGTTTGTTGGTTTGTTTGTTTGTTGGTTTGTTCGTTTGTTGGTTTGTTGGTTTGTTGGCTTGTTGGTATGTTGGTTTATTGGTTTTTTGGGTTGTTGGTTTGTTTGTTTGTTCGCTTGTTGGTTTGTTGGTTTGTTGATTTGTTGGTTTGTTGGTGTGTTGGCTTATTGGTTTGTTGATTTGTTGGTTTGTAGGTTTGTTCGTTTGTTGGCTTGTTGGTTCGTTGGCTTGTTGGCTTGTTGGTTTGTTGGCTTGTTGGTTTGTTGGTTTGTTGGTTTGTTGGTTTGTTGGTTTGTTGGTTTGTTGGTTTGTTGGCTTGTTGGCTTGTTGGTTTGTTGGTTTGTTGGCTTGTTGGTTTGTTGGTTTTTTTGTTTGTTCGTTTGTTGGTTTGTTGGTTTGTTGGTTTGTTGGTTTGTTGGCTTGTTGGTTTGTTGTTTTTTTGGTTTGTTCGTTTGTTGGTTTGTTGGTTTGTTTGTTTGTTAGTTTGTTGGTTTGTTGGTTTGTTGGTTTGTTGGTTTGTTGGTTTGTTGGTTTGTTGATTTGTTGGTTTGTTGGTTTGTTGGTTTGTTGGTTTGTTGGTTTGTTGGTTTGTTGGTTTGTTGGTTTGTTGGTTTGTTCGTTTGTTGGTTTGTTGGTTTGTTGGCTTGTTGATTTGTTCGTTTCTTGGTTTGTTGGTTTGTTGGCTTGTTGGCTTGTTGGTTTATTGGTTTGTTGGTTTGTTGGCTTGTTGGTTTGTTCGTTTGTTGGTTTGTTGGTTAGTTGGTTTGTTGGTTTGTTAGTTTGTTGGTTTGTTGGCTTGTTGGTTTGTTGGCTTGTTGGCTAGTTGGTTTGTTGGTTTGTTGGTTTGTTGGTTTGTTGGTTTGCTGGTTTGTTGGTTTGTTGGTTTGTTGTTTTGTTGGTTTGTTGGCTTGTTGGTTGTTGGTTTGTTAGTTTGTTGGTTTGTTGGTTTGTTGGTTTGTTGGTTTGTTGGTTTGTAGGTTTGTTGGCTTGTTGGTTTGTTGGTTTGTTGGTTTGTTGGTTTGTTAGTTTCTTGGTTTGTTGGATTGTTGGTTTGTTGGTTTGTTCGTTTGTCGGTTTGTTGGTTTGTTGGTTTGTTTGTTTGTTGGTTTGTTCGTTTGTTGGCTTGTTGGTTTGTTTGTTTGTTCGCTTATTGGTTTGTTGGTTTGTTGTCTTGTTGGTTTGTTGGTTTGTTGGCTTGTTGGTTTGTTGATTTGTTGGTTTGTTGGTTTGTTCGTTTGATGGCTTGTTGGTTCGTTGGCTTGTTGGCTTGTTGGTTTGTTGGCTTGTTGGCTTGTTGGTTTGTTGGTTTGTTGGTTTGTTGGTTTGTTGATTTGTTGGCTTGTTGGCTTGTTGGCTTGTTGGTTTGTTGGTTTGTTGGCTTGTTGGTTTGTTGGTTTTTTGGTTTGTTCGTTTGTTGGTTTGTTGGTTTGTTGGTTTGTTGGTTTGTTGGTTTGTTCATTTGTTGGTTTGTTGGTTTGTTGGTTTGTTGGTTTGTTGGTTTGTTCGTTGGTTGGTTTGTTGGTTTGTTGGTTTGTTGGTTTGTTGGTTTGTTGGTTTGTTGGTTTGTTGGTTTGTTGGTTTGTTGGTTTGTTGGTCAGTTGGCTTGTTGGTTTGTTGGTTTGTTGGTTTGTTGGTTTGTTGGCTTGTTGGCTTGTTAGTTTGTTGGTTTGTTGGTTTGTTGGTTTGTTGGTTTGTTGGTTTGTTGGTTTGTTCGTTTGTTGGTTTGTTGGTTTGTTGGCTTGTTGGTTTGTTGGCTTGTTGCCTTGTTGGTTTGTTAGTTTGTTTGTTCGTTGGTTTGTTGGTTTGTTGGTTTTTTGGTTTTTCGGGTTGTTGGTTTGTTATTTTGTTGGCTTGTTGGCTTGTTGGTTTGTTGGTATATTCGTTTGTTGGCTTGTTGGTTTGTTGGTTTGTTGGTTTTGTTGGTTTGTTGGTTTGTTGGTTTGTTGGTTTGTTGGTGTGTTGGTTTGTTTGTTTGTTGGTTTGTTTGTTTGTTGGTTTGTTTGTTTGTTCGCTTGTTGGTTTGTTGGTTTGTTGACTTGTTGGTTTGTTGGTGTGTTGGCTTATTGGTTTGTTGATTTGTTGGTTTGTAGGTTTGTTCGTTTGTTGGCTTGTTTGTTCGTTAGCTTGTTGGCTTGTTGGTTTGTTGGTTTGTTGGTTTGTTGGTTTGTTGGTTTGTTGGCTTGTTGGCTTGTTGGTTTGTTGGTTTGTTGGCTTGTTGGTTTGTTGGTTTGTTGGTTTGTTTGTTTGTTCGCTTGTTGGTTTGTTGGTTTGTTGACTTGTTGGTTTGTTGGTGTGTTGGCTTATTGGTTTGTTGATTTGTTGGTTTGTAGGTTTGTTTGTTTGTTGGCTTGTTGGTTCGTTGGCTTGTTGGCTTGTTGGTTTGTTGGCTTGTTGGTTTGTTGGTTTGTTGGATTGTTGGTTTGTTGGTTTGTTGGTTTGTTGGTTTGTTGGTTTGTTGGCTTGTTGGCTTGTTGGTTTGTTGGTTGGTTGGCTTGTTGGTTTGTTGGTTTTTTGGTTTGTTCGTTTGTTGGTTTGTTGGTTTGTTGGTTTGTTGGTTTGTTCGTTTGTTGGTTTGTTGGTTTGTTGGTTTGTTGATTTGTTCGTTTCTTGGTTTGTTGGTTTGTTGGTTTGTTGGCTTGTTGGCTTGTTGGTTTATTGGTTTGTTGGTTTGTTGGCTTGTGGGTTTGTTGGTTTGTTGGTTTGTTGGTTAGTTGGTTTGTTGGTTTGTTAGTTTGTTGGTTTGTTGGCTTGTTGGTTTGTTGGCTTGTTGGCTAGTTGGTTTGTTGGTTTGTTGGTTTGTTGGATTGTTGGTTTGTTGGTTTGTTGGTTTGTTGGTTTGTTGTTTTGTTGGGTTGTTGGCTTGTTGGTTGTTGGTTTGTTAGTTTGTTGGTTTGTTGGTTTGTTGGTTTGTTAGTTTGTTGGTTTGTTGGTTTGTTGGTTTGTTGGTTTGTAGGTTTGTTGGCTTGTTGGTTTGTTGGGTTGTTGGTTTCTTGGTTTGTTGGTTTGTTGGTTTGTTGGTTTGTTGGTTTGTTCGTTTGTTGGTTTGTTGGTTTGTTGGCTTGTTTGTTTGTTGGTTTGTTCGTTTGTTGGCTTGTTGGTTTGTTTGTTTGTTCGCTTATTGGTTTGTTGGTTTGTTGTCTTGTTGGTTTGTTGGTTTGTTGGCTTGTTGGTTTGTTGATTTGTTGGTTTGTTGGTTTGTTCGTTTGTTGGCTTGTTGGTTCGTTGGCTTGTTGGCTTGTTGGTTTGTTGGCTTGTTGGCTTGTTGGTTTGTTGGTTTGTTGGTTTGTTGGTTTGTTGATTTGTTGGCTTGTTGGCTTGTTGGCTTGTTGGTTTGTTGGTTTGTTGGCTTGTTGGTTTGTTGGTTTTTTGGTTTGTTTGTTTGTTGGTTTGTTGGTTTGTTGGTTTGTTTGTTTGTTGGTTTGTTCGTTTGTTGTTTTGTTGGTTTGTTGGTTTGTTGGTTTTTTCGTTGGTTGGTTTGTTGGTTTGTTGGTTTGTTGGTTTGTTGGCTTGTTGGTTTGTTGGTTTGTTGGTTTGTTTGTTTGTTGGTTTGTTCGTTTATTGGTTTGATGGTTTGTTGGTTTGTTGGTTTGTTGGTTTGTTGGTTTGTTGGTCAGTTGGCTTGTTGGTTTGTTGGTTTGTTGGTTTGTTGGTTTGTTTGTTTGTTGGCTTGTTGGGTTGTTAGTTTGTTGGTTTGTTGGTTTGTTGGTTTGTTGGTTTGTTGGTTTGTTCGTTTGTTGGTTTGTTGGTTTGTTGGCTTGTTGGTTTGTTGGCTTGTTGGCTTGTTGGTTTGTTAGTTTGTTGGTTTGTTTGTTTGTTGGTTTGTTTGTTTGTTGGTTTGTTTGTTTGTTCGCTTGTTGGTTTGTTGGTTTGTTGACTTGTTGGTTTGTTGGTGTGTTGGCTTATTGGTTTGTTGATTTGTTGGTTTGTAGGTTTGTTCGTTTGTTGGCTTGTTTGTTCGTTAGCTTGTTGGCTTGTTGGTTTGTTGGTTTGTTGGTTTGTTGGTTTGTTGGTTTGTTGGCTTGTTGGCTTGTTGGTTTGTTGGTTTGTTGGTGTGTTGGCTTATTGGTTTGTTGATTTGTTGGTTTGTAGGTTTGTTCGTTTGTTGGCTTGTTGGTTCGTTGGCTTGTTGGCTTGTTGGTTTGTTGGCTTGTTGGTTTGTTGGTTTGTTGGTTTGTTGGTTTGTTGGTTTGTTGGTTTGTTGGCTTGTTGGCTTGTTGGTTTGTTGGTTTGTTGGCTTGTTGGTTTGTTGGTTTTTTGTTTGTTCGTTTGTTGGTTTGTTGGTTTGTTGGTTTGTTGGTTTGTTGGCTTGTTGGTTTGTTGTTTTTTTGGTTTGTTCGTTTGTTGGTTTGTTGGTTTGTTTGTTTGTTAGTTTGTTGGTTTGTTGGTTTGTTGGTTTGTTGGTTTGTTGGTTTGTTGGTTTGTTGATTTGTTGGTTTGTTGGTTTGTTGGTTTGTTGGTTTGTTGGTTTGTTGGTTTGTTGGTTTGTTGGTTTGTTGGTTTGTTCGTTTGTTGGTTTGTTGGTTTGTTGGCTTGTTGATTTGTTCGTTTCTTGGTTTGTTGGTTTGTTGGCTTGTTGGCTTGTTGGTTTATTGGTTTGTTGGTTTGTTGGCTTGTTGGTTTGTTCGTTTGTTGGTTTGTTGGTTAGTTGGTTTGTTGGTTTGTTAGTTTGTTGGTTTGTTGGCTTGTTGGTTTGTTGGCTTGTTGGCTAGTTGGTTTGTTGGTTTGTTGGTTTGTTGGTTTGTTGGTTTGCTGGTTTGTTGGTTTGTTGGTTTGTTGTTTTGTTGGTTTGTTGGCTTGTTGGTTGTTGGTTTGTTAGTTTGTTGGTTTGTTGGTTTGTTGGTTTGTTGGTTTGTTGGTTTGTAGGTTTGTTGGCTTGTTGGTTTGTTGGTTTGTTGGTTTGTTGGTTTGTTAGTTTCTTGGTTTGTTGGATTGTTGGTTTGTTGGTTTGTTCGTTTGTCGGTTTGTTGGTTTGTTGGTTTGTTTGTTTGTTGGTTTGTTCGTTTGTTGGCTTGTTGGTTTGTTTGTTTGTTCGCTTATTGGTTTGTTGGTTTGTTGTCTTGTTGGTTTGTTGGTTTGTTGGCTTGTTGGTTTGTTGATTTGTTGGTTTGTTGGTTTGTTCGTTTGATGGCTTGTTGGTTCGTTGGCTTGTTGGCTTGTTGGTTTGTTGGCTTGTTGGCTTGTTGGTTTGTTGGTTTGTTGGTTTGTTGGTTTGTTGATTTGTTGGCTTGTTGGCTTGTTGGCTTGTTGGTTTGTTGGTTTGTTGGCTTGTTGGTTTGTTGGTTTTTTGGTTTGTTCGTTTGTTGGTTTGTTGGTTTGTTGGTTTGTTGGTTTGTTGGTTTGTTCATTTGTTGGTTTGTTGGTTTGTTGGTTTGTTGGTTTGTTGGTTTGTTCGTTGGTTGGTTTGTTGGTTTGTTGGTTTGTTGGTTTGTTGGTTTGTTGGTTTGTTGGTTTGTTGGTTTGTTGGTTTGTTGGTTTGTTGGTCAGTTGGCTTGTTGGTTTGTTGGTTTGTTGGTTTGTTGGTTTGTTGGCTTGTTGGCTTGTTAGTTTGTTGGTTTGTTGGTTTGTTGGTTTGTTGGTTTGTTGGTTTGTTGGTTTGTTGGTTTGTTGGTTTGTTCGTTTGTTGGTTTGTTGGTTTGTTGGCTTGTTGGTTTGTTGGCTTGTTGCCTTGTTGGTTTGTTAGTTTGTTTGTTCGTTGGTTTGTTGGTTTGTTGGTTTTTTGGTTTTTCGGGTTGTTGGTTTGTTATTTTGTTGGCTTGTTGGCTTGTTGGTTTGTTGGTATATTCGTTTGTTGGCTTGTTGGTTTGTTGGTTTGTTGGTTTTGTTGGTTTGTTGGTTTGTTGGTTTGTTGGTTTGTTGGTGTGTTGGTTTGTTTGTTTGTTGGTTTGTTTGTTTGTTGGTTTGTTTGTTTGTTCGCTTGTTGGTTTGTTGGTTTGTTGACTTGTTGGTTTGTTGGTGTGTTGGCTTATTGGTTTGTTGATTTGTTGGTTTGTAGGTTTGTTCGTTTGTTGGCTTGTTTGTTCGTTAGCTTGTTGGCTTGTTGGTTTGTTGGTTTGTTGGTTTGTTGGTTTGTTGGTTTGTTGGCTTGTTGGCTTGTTGGTTTGTTGGTTTGTTGGCTTGTTGATTTGTTGGTTTGTTGGTTTGTTTGTTTGTTCGCTTGTTGGTTTGTTGGTTTGTTGACTTGTTGGTTTGTTGGTGTGTTGGCTTATTGGTTTGTTGATTTGTTGGTTTGTAGGTTTGTTTGTTTGTTGGCTTGTTGGTTCGTTGGCTTGTTGGCTTGTTGGTTTGTTGGCTTGTTGGTTTGTTGGTTTGTTGGATTGTTGGTTTGTTGGTTTGTTGGTTTGTTGGTTTGTTGGTTTGTTGGCTTGTTGGCTTGTTGGTTTGTTGGTTGGTTGGCTTGTTGGTTTGTTGGTTTTTTGGTTTGTTCGTTTGTTGGTTTGTTGGTTTGTTGGTTTGTTGGTTTGTTCGTTTGTTGGTTTGTTGGTTTGTTGGTTTGTTGATTTGTTCGTTTCTTGGTTTGTTGGTTTGTTGGTTTGTTGGCTTGTTGGCTTGTTGGTTTATTGGTTTGTTGGTTTGTTGGCTTGTGGGTTTGTTGGTTTGTTGGTTTGTTGGTTAGTTGGTTTGTTGGTTTGTTAGTTTGTTGGTTTGTTGGCTTGTTGGTTTGTTGGCTTGTTGGCTAGTTGGTTTGTTGGTTTGTTGGTTTGTTGGATTGTTGGTTTGTTGGTTTGTTGGTTTGTTGGTTTGTTGTTTTGTTGGGTTGTTGGCTTGTTGGTTGTTGGTTTGTTAGTTTGTTGGTTTGTTGGTTTGTTGGTTTGTTAGTTTGTTGGTTTGTTGGTTTGTTGGTTTGTTGGTTTGTAGGTTTGTTGGCTTGTTGGTTTGTTGGGTTGTTGGTTTCTTGGTTTGTTGGTTTGTTGGTTTGTTGGTTTGTTGGTTTGTTCGTTTGTTGGTTTGTTGGTTTGTTGGCTTGTTTGTTTGTTGGTTTGTTCGTTTGTTGGCTTGTTGGTTTGTTTGTTTGTTCGCTTATTGGTTTGTTGGTTTGTTGTCTTGTTGGTTTGTTGGTTTGTTGGCTTGTTGGTTTGTTGATTTGTTGGTTTGTTGGTTTGTTCGTTTGTTGGCTTGTTGGTTCGTTGGCTTGTTGGCTTGTTGGTTTGTTGGCTTGTTGGCTTGTTGGTTTGTTGGTTTGTTGGTTTGTTGGTTTGTTGATTTGTTGGCTTGTTGGCTTGTTGGCTTGTTGGTTTGTTGGTTTGTTGGCTTGTTGGTTTGTTGGTTTTTTGGTTTGTTTGTTTGTTGGTTTGTTGGTTTGTTGGTTTGTTTGTTTGTTGGTTTGTTCGTTTGTTGTTTTGTTGGTTTGTTGGTTTGTTGGTTTTTTCGTTGGTTGGTTTGTTGGTTTGTTGGTTTGTTGGTTTGTTGGCTTGTTGGTTTGTTGGTTTGTTGGTTTGTTTGTTTGTTGGTTTGTTCGTTTATTGGTTTGATGGTTTGTTGGTTTGTTGGTTTGTTGGTTTGTTGGTTTGTTGGTCAGTTGGCTTGTTGGTTTGTTGGTTTGTTGGTTTGTTGGTTTGTTTGTTTGTTGGCTTGTTGGGTTGTTAGTTTGTTGGTTTGTTGGTTTGTTGGTTTGTTGGTTTGTTGGTTTGTTCGTTTGTTGGTTTGTTGGTTTGTTGGCTTGTTGGTTTGTTGGCTTGTTGGCTTGTTGGTTTGTTAGTTTGTTGGTTTGTTTGTTTGTTGGTTTGTTTGTTTGTTGGTTTGTTTGTTTGTTCGCTTGTTGGTTTGTTGGTTTGTTGACTTGTTGGTTTGTTGGTGTGTTGGCTTATTGGTTTGTTGATTTGTTGGTTTGTAGGTTTGTTCGTTTGTTGGCTTGTTTGTTCGTTAGCTTGTTGGCTTGTTGGTTTGTTGGTTTGTTGGTTTGTTGGTTTGTTGGTTTGTTGGCTTGTTGGCTTGTTGGTTTGTTGGTTTGTTGGCTTGTTGGTTTGTTGGTTTGTTGGTTTGTTTGTTTGTTCGCTTGTTGGTTTGTTGGTTTGTTGACTTGTTGGTTTGTTGGTGTGTTGGCTTATTGGTTTGTTGATTTGTTGGTTTGTAGGTTTGTTTGTTTGTTGGCTTGTTGGTTCGTTGGCTTGTTGGCTTGTTGGTTTGTTGGCTTGTTGGTTTGTTGGTTTGTTGGATTGTTGGTTTGTTGGTTTGTTGGTTTGTTGGTTTGTTGGTTTGTTGGCTTGTTGGCTTGTTGGTTTGTTGGTTGGTTGGCTTGTTGGTTTGTTGGTTTTTTGGTTTGTTCGTTTGTTGGTTTGTTGGTTTGTTGGTTTGTTGGTTTGTTCGTTTGTTGGTTTGTTGGTTTGTTGGTTTGTTGATTTGTTCGTTTCTTGGTTTGTTGGTTTGTTGGTTTGTTGGCTTGTTGGCTTGTTGGTTTATTGGTTTGTTGGTTTGTTGGCTTGTGGGTTTGTTGGTTTGTTGGTTTGTTGGTTAGTTGGTTTGTTGGTTTGTTAGTTTGTTGGTTTGTTGGCTTGTTGGTTTGTTGGCTTGTTGGCTAGTTGGTTTGTTGGTTTGTTGGTTTGTTGGATTGTTGGTTTGTTGGTTTGTTGGTTTGTTGGTTTGTTGTTTTGTTGGGTTGTTGGCTTGTTGGTTGTTGGTTTGTTAGTTTGTTGGTTTGTTGGTTTGTTGGTTTGTTAGTTTGTTGGTTTGTTGGTTTGTTGGTTTGTTGGTTTGTAGGTTTGTTGGCTTGTTGGTTTGTTGGGTTGTTGGTTTCTTGGTTTGTTGGTTTGTTGGTTTGTTGGTTTGTTGGTTTGTTCGTTTGTTGGTTTGTTGGTTTGTTGGCTTGTTTGTTTGTTGGTTTGTTCGTTTGTTGGCTTGTTGGTTTGTTTGTTTGTTCGCTTATTGGTTTGTTGGTTTGTTGTCTTGTTGGTTTGTTGGTTTGTTGGCTTGTTGGTTTGTTGATTTGTTGGTTTGTTGGTTTGTTCGTTTGTTGGCTTGTTGGTTCGTTGGCTTGTTGGCTTGTTGGTTTGTTGGCTTGTTGGCTTGTTGGTTTGTTGGTTTGTTGGTTTGTTGGTTTGTTGATTTGTTGGCTTGTTGGCTTGTTGGCTTGTTGGTTTGTTGGTTTGTTGGCTTGTTGGTTTGTTGGTTTTTTGGTTTGTTTGTTTGTTGGTTTGTTGGTTTGTTGGTTTGTTTGTTTGTTGGTTTGTTCGTTTGTTGTTTTGTTGGTTTGTTGGTTTGTTGGTTTTTTCGTTGGTTGGTTTGTTGGTTTGTTGGTTTGTTGGCTTGTTGGTTTGTTGGTTTGTTGGTTTGTTTGTTTGTTGGTTTGTTTGTTTATTGGTTTGTTGGTTTGTTGGTTTGTTGGTTTGTTGGTTTGTTGGTTTGTTGGTCAGTTGGCTTGTTGGTTTGTTGGTTTGTTGGTTTGTTGGTTTGTTTGTTTGTTGGCTTGTTGGGTTGTTAGTTTGTTGGTTTGTTGGTTTGTTGGTTTGTTGGTTTGTTGGTTTGTTCGTTTGTTGGTTTGTTGGTTTGTTGGCTTGTTGGTTTGTTGGCTTGTTGGCTTGTTGGTTTGTTAGTTTGTTCTTTCGTTGGTTTGTTGGTTTGTTGGTTTGTTGGTATATTCGTTTGTTGGCTTGTTGGTTTGTTGGTTTTGTTGGTTTTTTGGTTTGTTGGTTTGTTGGCTTGTTGGTTTGTTGGTTTGTTGGTTTGTTTGTTTGTTCGCTTGTTGGTTTGTTGGTTTGTTGACTTGTTGGTTTGTTGGTGTGTTGGCTTATTGGTTTGTTGATTTGTTGGTTTGTAGGTTTGTTTGTTTGTTGGCTTGTTGGTTCGTTGGCTTGTTGGCTTGTTGGTTTGTTGGCTTGTTGGTTTGTTGGTTTGTTGGATTGTTGGTTTGTTGGTTTGTTGGTTTGTTGGTTTGTTGGCTTGTTGGCTTGTTGGTTTGTTGGTTTGTTGGCTTGTTGGTTTGTTGGTTTTTTGGTTTGTCCGTTTGTTGGTTTGTTGGTTTGTTGGTTTGTTGGTTTGTTCGTTTGTTGGTTTGTTGGTTTGTTGGTTTAATGATTTGTTCGTTTCTTGGTTTGTTGGTTTGTTGGCTTGTTGGCTTGTTGGTTTATTGGTTTGTTGGTTTGTTGGCTTGTTGGTTTGTTGGTTTGTTGGTTTGTTGGTTAGTTGGTTTGTTGGTTTGTTAGTTTGTTGGTTTGTTGGCTTGTTGGTTTGTTGGCTTGTTGGCTAGTTGGTTTGTTGGTTTGTTGGTTTGTTGGTTTGTTGGTTTGTTGGTTTGTTGGTTTGTTGGTTTGTTGTTTTGTTGGTTTGTTGGCTTGTTGGTTGTTGGTTTGTTAGTTTGTTGGTTTGTTGGTTTGTTGGTTTGTTGGTTTGTTGGTTTGTTGGTTTGTTGGTTTGTTGGTTTGTAGGTTTGTTGGCTTGTTGGTTTGTTGGGTTGTTGGTTTCTTGGTTTGTTGGTTTGTTGGTTTGTTGGTTTGTTCGTTTGTTCGTTTGTTGGTTTGTTGGTTTGTTGGTTTGTTTGTTTGTTGGTTTGTTCGTTTGTTGGCTTGTTGGTTTGTTTGTTTGTTCGCTTATTGGTTTGTTGGTTTGTTGTCTTGTTGGTTTGTTGGTTTGTTGGCTTGTTGGTTTGTTGATTTGTTGGTTTGTTGGTTTGTTCGTTTGTCGGCTTGTTGGTTCGTTGGCTTGTTGGCTAATTGGTTTGTTGGCTTGTTGGCTTGTTGGTTTGTTGGTTTGTTGGTTTGTTGGTTTGTTGATTTGTTGGCTTGTTGGCTTGTTGGCTTGTTGGTTTGTTGGTTTGTTGGCTTGTTGGTTTGTTGGTTTTTTGGTTTGTTTGTTTGTTGGTTTGTTGGTTTGTTGGTTTGTTTGTTTGTTGGTTTGTTCGTTTGTTGTTTTGTTGGTTTGTTGGTTTGTTGGTTTGTTCGTTGGTTGGTTTGTTGGTTTGTTGGTTTGTTGGCTTGTTGGCTTGTTGGTTTGTTGGTTTGTTGGTTTGTTTGTTTGTTGGTTTGTTCGTTTATTGGTTTGTTGGTTTGTTGGTTTGTTGGTTTGTTGGTTTGTTGGTTTGTTGGCTTGTTGGGTTGTTAGTTTGTTGGTTTGTTGGTTTGTTGGTTTGTTGGTTTGTTGGTTTGTTGGTTTGTTCGTTTGTTGGTTTGTTGGTTTGTTGGCTTGTTGGTTTGTTGGCTTGTTGGCTTGTTGGTTTGTTAGTTTGTTCTTTCGTTGGTTTGTTGGTTTGTTGGTTTTTTGGTTTTTTGGGTTGTTGGTTTGTTATTTTGTTGGCTTGTTGGCTTGTTGGTTTGTTGGTATATTCGTTTGTTGGCTTGTTGGTTTGTTGGTTTTGTTGGTTTGTTGGTTTGTTGGTTTGTTGGTGTGTTGGTTTGTTTGTTTGTTGGTTTGTTTGTTTGTTGGTTTGTTCGTTTGTTGGTTTGTTGGTTTGTTGGTTTGTTGGCTTGTTGGTTTGTTGGTTTGTTGGCTTGTTGGTTTGTTGGTTTGCTGGTTTGTTGGTTTGTTGGTTTGTTGGTTTGTTGGTTTGTTGGTTTGTAGGTTTCTTGGTTTGTTGGTTTGGTGGTTTGTTGATTTGTTTGTTTGTTCGTTTGTTGGTTTGTTGGTTTATTGGCTTGTTGGCTTGTTGGTTTGTTGGTTTGTTGGCTTGTTGGTTTGTTGGTTTGTTGGTTTGTTGGTTTGTTGGTTTGTTGGTTTGTTGGTTTGTTGGTTTGTTAATTTGTTGGTTTGTTGGTTTGTTGGTTTGTTGGTTTGTTCGTTTGTTGGTTGGTTTGTTTGTTGGTTTGTTGGTTTGTTGGTTTGTTCGTTTGTTGGTTTGTTGGTTTGTTGGTTTGTTCGTTTGTTGGTTTGCTGGTTTGTTTTGTTGGTTTGTTTGTTTGTTGGTTTGTTTGTTTGTTGGTTTGTTCGTTTGTTGGTTTGTTGATTTGTTCGTTTGTTGGTTTGTTGGTTTGTTGGTTTTTCGGTTTGTTGGCTTGTTGGTTTGTTGGTTTGTTCGTTTGTTGGTTTGTTCGTTTGTTTGTTTGTTTGCCTGTTGGTTTGTTGGTTTGTTTGTTGGTTGGGTTGTTGGTTTGTTGGTTTGTTGGTTTGTTTGTTTGTTGGCTTGTTAGCTTGTTGGATTGTTGGCTTGTTGGTTTGTTGCTTTGTTGGTTTGTTGGTTTGTTGGTTTGTTGGTTTGTTGGTTTGTTGGTTTGTTCGTTTGTTGGTGTGTTGGTGTGTTGATTTGTTGGCTTGTTGGTTTGTTGGCTTGTTATATTGTTGGTTTGTTGGTTTGTTGGCTTTTTGGTTTGTATATTAGTTAGTTTGTCGGTTTGTTGGTTTCTTCGTTTGTTCGTTTTTTGGTTTGTTGGTTTCTTCGTTTGTTGGTTTGTTTGTTTGTGGGCTTCTTGGTTTGTTGGTTTGTTGGCTTGTTGGTTTGTTGGTTTGTTGGTTTGTTGGTTAGTTGGTTTGTTGGTTTGTTGGTTTGTTGGCTTGTTGGTTTGTTGGTTTGTTTGTTCGTTCGTTTGTTGGTTTGTTGGTTTGTTGGCTTGTTGGTTTGTTGGTTTGTTGGTTTGTTGGTTAGTTGGTTTGTTGGTTTGTTGGTTTGTTGGTTTGTTGGCTTGTTGGTTTGTTGGCTTGTTGGTTTGTTGGTTTGTTGGTTTGTTGGTTTGCTGGTTTGTTGGTTTGCTGGTTTGTTGGTTTGTTGGCTTGTTGGTTATTGGTTTATTAGTTTGTTGGTTTGTTGGTTTGTTGGTTTGTTGGTTTGTTGGTTTGCTGGTTTGTTGGTTTGTTGGCTTGTTGGTTTGTTGGTTTGTTGGCTTCTTGGTTTGTTGGTTTGTTGGTTTGTTGGTTTGTTCGTTTGTTGGTTTGTTGGTTTGTTTGTTTGCTGGTTTGTTCGTTTGATGGTTTGTCGGTTTGTTGGCTTGTTGGTATGTTGGTTTATTGGTTTGTTGGGTTGTCGGTTTGTTTGTTTGTTCGCTTGTTGGTTTGTTGGTTTGTTAGCTTGTTGGTTTGTTGGTTTGTTGGCTTATTGGTTTGTTGATTTGTTGGTTTGTAGGTTTGTAGGTTTGTTCGTTTGTTGGCTTGTTGGTTTGTTGGCTTGTTGGCTTGTTGGCTTGTTGGTTTGTTGGTTTGTTGGCTTGTTGGTTTGTTGGTTTTTTGGTGTGTTCGTTTGTTGGTTTGTTGGTTTGTTGGCTTGTTGGTTTGTTGGTTTTTTGGTTTGTTTGTTTGTTGGTTTGTTGGTTTGTTGGTTTGTTGGTTTGTTGGTTTGTTTGTTTATTGGTTTGTTGGTTTGTTGGTTTGTTGGTTTGTTGGTTTGTTCGTTGGTTGGTTTGTTGGTTTGTTGGTTTGTTGGCTTGTTGGCTTGTTGGTTTGTTGGTTTGTTGGTTTGTTTGTTTGTTGGTTTGTTCGTTTATTGGTTTGTTGGTTTGTTGGTTTGTTGGTTTGTTGGTTTGTTAGTCAGTTGGCTTGTTGGTTTGTTGGTTTGTTGGTTTGTTGGTTTGTTGGTTTGTTAGTTTGTTGGTTTGTTGGTTTGTTGGTTTGTTGGTTTGTTGGTTTGTTGGTTTGTTGGTTTGTTCGTTTGTTGGTTTGTTGGTTTGTTGGCTTGTTGGTTTGTTGGCTTGTTGGCTTGTTGGTTTGTTAGTTTGTTCGTTCGTTGGTTTGTTGGTTTGTTGGTTTGTTGGTTTTTTGGGTTGTTGGTTTGTTATTTTGTTGGCTTGTTGGCTTGTTGGTTTGTTGGTATATTTGTTTGTTGGCTTGTTGGTTTGTTGGTTTTGTTGGTTTGTTGGTTTGTTGGTTTGTTGGTGTGTTGGTTTGTTTGTTTGCAGGTTTGTTTGTTTGTTGGTTTGTTCGTTTGTTGGTTTGTTGGTTTGTTGGTTTGTTGGTTTGTTGGCTTGTTGGTTTGTTGGTTTGTTGGCCTGTTGGTTTGTTGGTTTGCTGGTTTGTTGGTTTGTTGGTTTGTTGGTTTGTTGGTTTGTTGGTTTGTTGGTTTCTTGGTTTGTTGGTTTGGTGGTTTGTTGATTTGTTTGTTTGTTTGTTTGTTGGTTTGTTGGTTTATTGGCTTGTTGGCTTGTTGGTTTGTTAGTTTGTTGGCTTGTTGGTTTGTTGGTTTGTTGGTTTGTTGGTTTGTTGGTTTGTTGGTTTGTTGGTTTGTTGGTTTGTTGGTTTGTTGGTTTGTTAATTTGTTGGTTTGTTGGTTTGTTGGTTTGTTCGTTTGTTGGTTGGTTTGTTTGTTGGTTTGTTGGTTTGTTCGTTTGTTGGTTTGTTGGTTTGTTGGTTTGTGCGTTTGTTGGTTTGCTGGTTTGTTTTGTTGGTTTTTTTGTTTGTTGGTTGGTTTGCTTATTGGTTTGTTCGTTTGTTGGTTTGTTGATTTGTTTGTTTGTTGGTTTGTTGGTTTGTTGGTTTTTCGGTTTGTTGGCTTGTTGGTTTGTTGGTTTGTTCGTTTGTTGGTTTGTTCGTTTGTTGGTTTGTTTGCCTGTTGGTTTGTTGGTTTGTTGGTTGGTTGGCTTGTTGGTTAGTTGGTTTGTTGGTTTGTTCGTTTGTTGGCTTGTTAGCTTGTTGGATTGTTGGCTTGTTGGTTTGTTGCTTTGTTGGTTTGTTGGTTTGTTGGTTTGTTGGTTTGTTGGTTTGCTCGTTTGTTGGTGTGTTGGTGTGTTGATTTGTTGTCTTGTTGGTTTGTTGGCTTGTTATATTGTTGGTTTGTTGGTTTGTTGGCTTTTTGGTTTGTATGTTTGTTAGTTTGTCGGTTTGTTGGTTTCTTCGTTTGTTCGTTTGTTCGTTTTTTGGTTTGTTGGTTTGTTCGTTTGTTGGTTTGTTTGTTTGTTGGCTTCTTGGTTTGTTGGCTTGTTGGTTTGTTGGTTTGTTGGTTTGGTGGTTAGTTGGTTTGTTGGTTTGTTGGTTTGTTGGCTTATTGGTTTGTTGGTTTGTTTGTTTGTTCGTTTGTTGGTTTGTTGGTTTGTTGGCTTGTTGGTTTGTTGGTTTGTTGGTTTGTTGGTTAGTTGGTTTGTTGGTTTGTTGGTTTGTTGGTTTGTTGGCTTGTTGATTTGTTGGCTTGTTGGTTTGTTGGTTTGTTGGTTTGTTGGTTTGTTGGTTTGCTGGTTCGTTGGTTTGTTGGTTTGTTGGTTTGTTGGCTTGTTGGTTATTGGTTTGATAGTTTGTTGGTTTGTTGGTTTGTTGGTTTGCTGGTTTGTTGGTTTGTTGGCTTGTTGGTTTGTTGGTTTGTTGGCTTCTTGGTTTGTTGGTTTGTTGGTTTGTTCGTTTGTTGGTTTGTTGGTTTGTTGGTTTGTTTGTTTGCTGGTTTATTCGTTTGATAGTTTGTTGGTTTGTTGGCTTGTTGGTATGTTGGTTTATTGGTTTGTTGGGTTGTTGGTTTGTTTGTTTGTTTGTTTGTTCGCTTGTTGGTTTGTTGGTTTGTTGGCTTGTTGGTTTGTTGGTTTGTTGGCTTATTGGTTTGTTGATTTCTTGGTTTGTAGGTTTGTTCGTTTGTTGGCTTGTTGGTTTGTTGGCTTGTTGGTTTGTTGGTTTGTTGGTTTGTAGGTTTGCTGGTTTGTTGGTTTGTTGGCTTGTTGGCTTGTTGGTTTGTTGGTTTGTTGGCTTGTTGGTTTGTTGGTTTTTTGGTTTGTTCGTTTGTTGGTTTGTTGGTTTGTTGGTTTGTTGGTTTGTTGCTTTGTTGGTTTGTTGGTTTGTTGGTTCGTTCGTTTGTTGGTTTGTTTGTCTGTTAGTTTGTTGGTTTGTTGGTTTGTTGGTTTGTTGGTTTGTTGGTTTGTTGATTTGTTGGTTTGTTGGTTTGTTGGTTTGTTGGTTTGTTGGTTTGTTCGTTTGTTGGTTTGTTGGTTTGTTGGTTTGTTGATTTGTTCGTTTCTTGGTTTGTTGGTTTGTTGGTTTGTTGGCTTGTTGGCTTGTTGGTTTATTGGTTTGTTGGTTTGTTGGCTTGTTGGTTTGTTGGTTTGTTGGTTAGTTGGTTTGTTGGTTTGTTAGTTTGTTGGTTTGTTGGCTTGTTGGTTTGTTGGCTTGTTGGCTAGTTGGTTTGTTGGTTTGTTGGTTTGTTGGTTTGTTGGTTTGTTGGTTTGTTGGTTTGTTGGTTTGTTGTTTTGTTGGTTTGTTGGCTTGTTGGTTGTTGGTTTGTTAGTTGTTGGTTTGTTGGTTTGTTGGTTTGTTGGTTTGTTGGTTTGTTGGTTTGTTGGTTTGTTGGTTTGTTGGTTTGTTGGCTTGTTGGTTTGTTGGTTTGTTGGTTTCTTGGTTTGTTGGTTTGTTGGTTTGTTGGTTTGTTCGTTTGTTGGTTTGTTGGTTTGTTGGTTTGTTTGTTTGTTGGCTTGTTCGTTTGTTGGCTTGTTGGTTTGTTGGCTTGTTGGTTTATTGGTTTGTTGGTTTGTTGGTTTGTTGGTTTGTTTGTTTGTTCGCTTATTGGTTTGTTGGTTTGTTGTCTTGTTGGTTTGTTGGTTTGTTGGCTTGTTGGTTTGTTGATTTGTTGGTTTGTTGGTTTGTTCGTTTGTTGGCTTGTTGGTTCGTTGGCTTGTTGGCTTGTTGGTTTGTTGGCTTGTTGGCTTGTTGGTTTGTTGGTTTGTTGGTTTGTTGGTTTGTTGATTTGTTGGCTTGTTGGCTTGTTGGTTTGTTGGTTTGTTGGCTTGTTGGTTTGTTGGTTTTTTGGTTTGTTCGTTTGTTGGTTTGTTGGTTTGTTGGTTTGTTGGTTTGTTGGTTTGTTGGTTTGTTAGTTTGTTGGTTTGTTGGTTTGTTGGTTTGTTGGTTTGTTGGTTTGTTGGTTTGTTGGTTTGTTGGTTTGTTGGTTTGTTGGTTTGTTGGTTTGTTGGTTTGTTGGTTTGTTGGTTTGTTGGTTTGTTGGTTTGTTGGTTTGTTGGTTTGTTCGTTTGTTGGTTTGTTGGTTTGTTGTTTTGTTGGTTTGTTCGTTGGTTGGTTTGTTGGTTTGTTGGTTTGTTGGCTTGTTGGCTTGTTGGTTTGTTGGTTTGTTGGTTTGTTTGTTTGTTGGTTTGTTCGTTTATTGGTTTGTTGGTTTGTTGGTTTGTTGGTTTGTTGGTTTGTTCGTTTGTTGGTTTGTTGGTTACTTGGTTTGTTGGTTTGTTAGCTTGTTGGTTTGTTGCTTTGTTGGTTTTTTGGTTTGTTAGTTTGTTGGTTTGTTGGTTTGTTGGTTTTTGGTTGGTTTGTTGGTTTATTTGTTTGTTGGTTTGTCGGTTTGTTGGTTTGTTGGTTTGTTGGTTTGTTGGTTTATTTGTTTGTTGGTTTGTTGGTTTGTTGGTTTATTGGTTTTTTGGCTTGTTGGTTTGTTGGTTTGCTGGCTTATTGGTTACTTGGTTTGTTGGTTTGTTGGTTTGTTGGCTTGTTGGTTTGTTGGTTTGTTGGTTTGTTGGTTTGTTGGCATGTTGGCTTGTTGGCTTGTTGGTTTGTTTGTTTGTTAGTTTGTTGGCTTGTTGGTTTGTTGGTTTGTTGGTTTATTGACTTGTTGGTTTGTTGGCTTGTTGGTTTGTTGGCTTGTTGGCTTATTGGTTAGTTGGTTTGTTGGTTTATTGGTTTGTTGGTTTGTTGGTCAGTTGGCTTGTTGGTTTTTTTGGTTTGTTGGTTTGTTGGTTTGTTGGTTTGATGGCTTGTTGGCTTGTTGGTTAATTGGTTTGTTGGTTTGTTGGTTTGTTGGTTTGTTGGTTTGTTGGTTTGTTGGTTTGTTGGTTTGTTCGTTTGTTGGTTTGTTGGTTTGTTGGCTTGTTGGTTTGTTGGCTTGTTGGCTTGTTGGTTTGTTAGTTTGTTCGTTCGTTGGTTTGTTGGTTTGTTGGCTTGTTGGTTTGTTGGTATATTGGTTTGTTGGCTTGTTGGTTTGTTGGTTTTGTTGGTTTGTTGGTTTGTTGGTTTGTTGGTTTGTTGGTTTGTTGGTTTGTTTGTTTGTTGGTTTGTTTGTTTGTTGGTTTGTTCGTTTGTTGGTTTGTTGGTTTGTTGGCTTAGTGGTTTGTTGGTTTGTTGGCCTGCTGGTTTGTTGATTTTTTGGTTTGTTGGTTTGTTGGTTTGTTGGTTTGTTGGTTTCTTGGTTTTTTGGATTCTTGGTTTGTTGGTTTGTTGGTTTGTTGGTTTGTTGATTTGTTTGTTTGTTGGTTTGTTGGTTTGTTGGCTTGTTGGCTTGTTGGTTTGTTGGTTTGTTGGTTTGTTGGTTTGTTGGTTTGTTGGTTTGTTGGTTTGTAGGTTTGTTGTTTTGTTGGTTGGTTAATTTGTTGGTTTGTTGGTTTGTTGGTTTGTTGGTTTGTTCGTTTGTTGGTTTGTTTGTTTGTTGGTTTGTTGGTTTGTTGGTTTGTTCGTTTGTTGGTTTGTTGGTTTGTTGGTTTTTTCGTTTGTTGGTTTGTTGGTTTGTTTTGTTTGTTTGTTTGTTTGTTGGTTTATTTGTTTGTTGGTTTGTTCGTTTGTTGGTTTGTTGATTTGTTCGTTTGTTGGTTTGTTGGTTTGTTGGTTTTTCGGTTTGTTGGCTTGTTGGTTTGTTGGTTTGTTCGTTTGTTGGTTTCTTCGTTTGTTGGTTTGTTTGTCTGTTGGTTTGTTGGTTTGTTGGTTTGTTGGTTGGTTGGCTTTTTGGTTTGTTGGTTTGTTGGTTTGTTGGTTTGTTCGTTTGTTGGCTTGTTGGTTTGTTGGCTTGTTGGTTTGTTGGTTTGTTGGTTTGTTGGTTTGTTCGTTTGTTGGCTTGTTGATTTGTTGGCTTGTTGGCTTGTTGGTTTCTGCTTTGTTGGTTTGTTGGTTTGTTCGTTTGTTGGTGTGTTGGTGTGTTGTTTTGTTGGCTTGTTGGTTTGTTGGCTTGTTATATTGTTGGTTTGTTGGTTTGTTGGCTTTTTGGTTTGTTGGTTTGTCGGTTTTTTGTTTTGTTCGTTTGTTCGTTTGTTCGTTTTTTGGTTTGTTGGTTTGTTCGTTTGTTGGTTTGTTCGTTTGTTGGCTTCTTGGTTTGTTGGTTTGTTGGCTTGTTGGTTTGTTGGTTTGTTGGTTTGTTGGTTAGTTGGTTTGTTGGTTTGTTGGTTTGTTGGCTTGTTGGTTTGTTGGTTTGTTTGTTTGTTCGTCTGTTGGTTTGTTGGTTTGTTGGCTTGTTGGTTTGTTGGTTTGTTGGTTTGTTGGTTAGTTGGTTAGTTGGTTTGTTGGTTTGTTGGTTTGTTGGTTTGTTGGTTTGTTGGTTTGTTGGCTTGCTGGTTTGTTAGTTTGTTGGTTTGTTGGTTTGTTGGTTTGCTGGTTTGTTGGTTTGTTGATTTGTTGGTTTAATGGTTTGTTGGCTTGTTGGCTTGTTGTTTATTGGTTTGTTAGTTTGTTGGTTTGTTAATTTGTTGGTTTGTTGGTTTATTGGTTTGCTGGTTTGTTGGTTTGTTGGCTTGTTGGTTTGTTGGTTTGTTGGTTTCTTGGTTTGTTGGTTTGTTGGTTTGTTGGTTTGTTCGTTTGTTGGTTTGTTGGTTTGTTGGTTTGTTGGTTTATTTGTTTGTTTGTTTGTTGGTTTGTTCGTTTGTTGGCTTGTTGGTTTGTTGGCTTGTTAGTATGTTGGTTTATTGGTTTGTTGGGTTGTTGGTTTATTTGTTTGTTCGCTTGTTGGTTTGTTGGTTTGTTGGCTTGTTGGTTTGTTGGTTTGTTGGCTTATTGGTTTTGTTGATTTGTTGGTTTGTTGGTTTGTTCGTTTGTTGGCTTGTTGGTTCGTTGGCTTGTTGGCTTGTTGGTTTGTTGGCTTGTAGGTTTGTTGGTTTGTTGGTTTGTTGGTTTGTTGGCTTGTTGGCTTGTTGGTTTGTTGGTTTGTTGGCTTGTTGGCTTGTTGTTTTGTTGGTTTGTTGGCTTATTGGTTTGTTGGTTTGTTGGTTTGTTGGTTTGTTGGTTTGTTGGTTTGTTTGTTTGTTGGTTTGTTAGTTTGTTGGTTTGTTGGTTTGTTGATTTGTTGGTTTGTTGGTTTGTTGGTTTGTTGGTTTGTTGGTTTGTTCGTTTGTTGGTTTGTTGGTTTGTTGGTTTGTTGATATGTTCGTTTCTTGGTTTGTTGGTTTGTTGGTTTGTTGGCTTGTTGGCTTGTTGGTTTATTGGTTTGTTGGTTTGTTTGATAATTCGTTTGTTCGTTTGTTGGTTTGTTGGTTTGTTGGTTTGTTGGTTTGTCCGTTTGTTGGTTTGTTTTTTTGTTGGTTTGTTGGTTTGTTGGTTTGTTGGTTTGTTTGTTTGTTGGTTTGTTCGTTTGTTGGTTTGTTAGTTTGTTGGTTTGTTGGCTTGTTAATTTGTTGCTTTGTTGGTTTTTTGGTTTGTTGTTTTGTTGGTTTGTTGGTTTGTTGGTTTGTTGTTGGTTTGTTGGTTTATTTGTTTGTTGGTTTGTTGGTTTGTTGGTTTGTTCGTTTGTTGGTTTGTTGGTTTGTTGGTTTGTTGGTTTGTTGGTTTGTTTGTTTGTTGGTTTGTTGGTTTATTTGTTTGTTGGTTTGTGGGTTTGTTGGTTTATTGGTTTGTTGGTTTGTTGGTTTGTTGGTTTGCTGACTTATTGGTTACTTGGTTTGTTGGTTTGTTGGTTCGTTGGCTTGTTGGATTTTTGGTTTGTTGGCTTGTTGGTTTGTTGGTTTGTTGGCTTGTTGGCTTGTTGGTTTGTTGGTTTGTTAGTTTGATGGCTTGTTGGTTTGTTGGTTTGTTGGTTAATTGGCTTGTTGGTTTGTTGGCTTGTTGGTTTGTTGGCTTGTTGGCTTGTTGGTTTGTTGGTTTGTTGGTTTGTTGGTTTGCTGACTTATTGGTTACTTGGTTTGTTGGTTTGTTGGTTTGTTGGCTTGTTGGTTTTTTGGTTTGTTGGCTTGTTGGTTTGTTGGTTTGTTGGCTTGTTGGCTTGTTGGTTTGTTGGTTTGTTAGTTTGATGGCTTGTTGGTTTGTTGGTTTGTTGGTTAATTGGCTTGTTGGTTTGCTGGCTTGTTGGTTTGTTGGCTTGTTGGCTTGTTGGTTTGTTGGTTTGTTGGTTTGTTGGTCACTTGGCTTATTGGTTTGTTGGTTTGTTGGTTTGTTGGTTTGTTGGTTTGTTGGCTTGTTGGCTTGTTGTTATGTTGGTTTGTTGGTTTGTTGGTTTGTTAGTTTTTTGGTTTGTTGGTTTGTTGGTTTGTTCGTTTGTTCGTTTGTTGGCTTGTTGGTTTGTTGGCTTGTTGGCTTGTTGGTTTGTTAGTTTGTTCGTTCGTTGGTTTGTTGGTTTGTTGGTTTGTTATATTGTTGGTTTGTTGGTCTTTTTGGTTTGTTGGTTTGTTGGTTTGTTGGTTTGTCGGTTTTTTGTTTTGTTCGTTTGTTTGTTTTTTGGTTTGTTTGTTTGTTGGTTTGTTCGTTTGTTGGTTTGTTGATTTGTTCGTTTGTTGGTTTGTTGGTTTGTTGGTTTTTCGGTTTGTTGGCTTGTTGGTTTGTTGGTTTGTTCGTTTGTTGGTTTCTTCGTTTGTTGGTTTGTTTGTCTGTTGGTTTGTTGGTTTGTTGGTTTGTTGGTTGGTTGGCTTTTTGGTTTGTTGGTTTGTTGGTTTGTTGGTTTGTTCGTTTGTTGGCTTGTTGGTTTGTTGGCTTGTTGGTTTGTTGGTTTGTTGGTTTGTTCGTTTGTTGGCTTGTTGGTTTGTTGGCTTGTTGGCTTGTTGGTTTGCTGCTTTGTTGGTTTGTTGGTTTGTTCGTTTGTTGGTGTGTTGGTGTGTTGTTTTGTTGGCTTGTTGGTTTGTTGGCTTGTTATATTGTTGGTTTGTTGGTTTGTTGGCTTTTTGGTTTGTTGGTTTGTTGGTTTGTCGGTTTTTTGTTTTGTTCGTTTGTTCGTTTGTTCGTTTTTTAGTTTGTTGGTTTGTTCGTTTGTTGGTTTGTTCGTTTGTTGGCTTCTTGGTTTGTTGGTTTGTTGGCTTGTTGGTTTGTTGGTTTGTTGGTTTGTTGGTTAGTTGGTTTGTTGGTTTGTTGGTTTGTTGGCTTATTGGTTTGTTGGTTTGTTTGTTTGTTCGTCTGTTGGTTTGTTGGTTTGTTGGCTTGTTGGTTTGTTGGTTTGTTGGTTTGTTGGTTAGTTGGTTAGTTGGTTTGTTGGTTTGTTGGTTTGTTGGTTTGTTGGCTTGTTGGTTTGTTGGCTTGCTGGTTTGTTAGTTTGTTGGTTTGTTGGTTTGTTGGTTTGCTGGTTTGTTGGTTTGTTGGTTTGTTGGTTTAATGGTTTGTTGCCTTGTTGGCTTGTTGGTTATTGGTTTGTTAGTTTGTTGGTTTGTTAATTTGTTGGTTTGTTGGTTTGTTGGTTTGCTGGTTTGTTGGTTTGTTGGCTTGTTGGTTTGTTGGTTTGTTGGTTTCTCGGTTTGTTGGTTTGTTGGTTTGTTGGTTTGTTCGTTTGTTGGTTTGTTGGTTTGTTGGTTTGTTTGTTTGTTGGTTTGTTCGTTTGTTGGCTTGTTGGTTTGTTGGCTTGTTGGTATGATGGTTTATTGGTTTGTTGGGTTGTTGGTTTATTTGTTTGTTCGCTTGTTGGTTTGTTGGTTTGTTGGCTTGTTGGTTTGTTGGTTTGTTGGCTTATTGGTTTTGTTGATTTGTTGGTTTGTTTGTTTGTTTGTTTGTTGGCTTGTTGGTTCGTTGGCTTGTTGGCTTGTTGGTTTGTTGGCTTGTTGGTTTGTTGGCTTGTTGGTTTGTTGGTTTGTTGGGTTGTTGGCTTGTTGGCTTGTTGGTTTGTTGGTTTGTTGGCTTGTTGGCTTGTTGGTTTGTTGGTTTGTTGGCTTATTGGTTTGTTGGTTTGTTGGTTTGTTGGTTTGTTGGTTTGTTGGTTTGTTGGTTTGTTGGTTTGTTGGTTTGTTGGTTTGTTAGTTTGTTGGTTTGTTGGTTTGTTGGTTTGTTGATTTGTTGGTTTGTTGGTTTGTTGGTTTGTTGGTTTGTTCGTTTGTTGGTTTGTTGGTTTGTTGGTTTGTTGGTTTGTTGATATGTTCGTTTCTTGGTTTGTTGGTTTGTTGGCTTGTTGGCTTGTTGGTTTATTGGTTTGTTGGTTTGTTTGATAGTTCGTTTGTTCGTTTGTTGGTTTGTTGGTTTGTTGGTTTGTTGGTTTGTTGGTTTGTCCGTTTGTTGGTTTGTTTTTTTGTTGGTTTGTTGGTTTGTTGGTTTGTTGGTTTGTTTGTTTGTTGGTTTGTTCGTTTGTTGGTTTGTTAGTTTGTTGGTTTGTTGGTTTGTTGGTTTGTTGATATGTTCGTTTCTTGGTTTGTTGGTTTGTTGGTTTGTTGGCTTGTTGGCTTGTTGGTTTATTGGTTTGTTGGTTTGTTTGATAATTCGTTTGTTCGTTTGTTGGTTTGTTGGTTTGTTGGTTTGTTGGTTTGTCCGTTTGTTGGTTTGTTTTTTTGTTGGTTTGTTGGTTTGTTGGTTTGTTGGTTTGTTTGTTTGTTGGTTTGTTCGTTTGTTGGTTTGTTAGTTTGTTGGTTTGTTGGCTTGTTTATTTGTTGCTTTGTTGGTTTTTTGGTTTGTTGTTTTGTTGGTTTGTTGGTTTGTTGGTTTGTTGTTGGTTTGTTGGTTTATTTGTTTGTTGGTTTGTTGGTTTGTTGGTTTGTTCGTTTGTTGGTTTGTTGGTTTGTTGGTTTGTTCGTTTGTTGGTTTGTTGGTTTGTTTGTTTGGTGGTTTGTTGGTTTATTTGTTTGTTGGTTTGTGGGTTTGTTGGTTTATTGGTTTGTTGGTTTGTTGGTTTGTTGGTTTGCTGACTTATTGGTTACTTGGCTTGTTGGTTTGTTGGTTCGTTGGCTTGTTGGATTTTTGGTTTGTTGGCTTGTTGGTTTGTTGGTTTGTTGGCTTGTTGGCTTGTTGGTTTGTTGGTTTGTTAGTTTGATGGCTTGTTGGTTTGTTGGTTTGTTGGTTAATTGGCTTGTTGGTTTGTTGGCTTGTTGGTTTGTTGGCTTGTTGGCTTGTTGGTTTGTTGGTTTGTTGGTTTGTTGGTTTGCTGACTTATTGGTTACTTGGTTTGTTGGTTTGTTGGTTTGTTGGCTTGTTGGTTTTTTGGTTTGTTGGCTTGTTGGTTTGTTGGTTTGTTGGCTTGTTGGCTTGTTGGTTTGTTGGTTTGTTAGTTTGATGGCTTGTTGGTTTGTTGGTTTGTTGGTTAATTGGCTTGTTGGTTTGTTGGCTTGTTGGTTTGTTGGCTTGTTGGCTTGTTGGTTTGTTGGTTTGTTGGTTTGTTGGTCACTTGGCTTATTGGTTTGTTGGTTTGTTGGTTTGTTGGTTTGTTGGTTTGTTGGCTTGTTGGCTTGTTGTTATGTTGGTTTGTTGGTTTGTTGGTTTGTTAGTTTTTTGGTTTGTTGGTTTGTTGGTTTGTTCGTTTGTTTGTTTGTTCGTTTGTTGGCTTGTTGGTTTGTTGGCTTGTTGGCTTGTTGGTTTGTTAGTTTGTTCGTTCGTTGGTTTGTTGGTTTGTTGGTTTGTTATATTGTTCGTTTGTTGGTTTGTTGGCTTTTTGGTTTGTTGGTTTGTTGGTTTGTTGGTTTGTCGGTTTTTTGTTTTGTTCGTTTGTTTGTTTTTTGGTTTGTTTGTTTGTTGGTTTGTTCGTTTGTTGGTTTGTTGATTTGTTCGTTTGTTGGTTTGTTGGTTTGTTGGTTTTTCGGTTTGTTGGCTTGTTGGTTTGTTGGTTTGTTCGTTTGTTGGTTTCTTCGTTTGTTGGTTTGTTTGTCTGTTGGTTTGTTGGTTTGTTGGTTTGTTGGTTGGTTGGCTTTTTGGTTTGTTGGTTTGTTGGTTTGTTGGTTTGTTCGTTTGTTGGCTTGTTGGTTTGTTGGCTTGTTGGTTTGTTGGTTTGTTGGTTTGTTCGTTTGTTGGCTTGTTGGTTTGTTGGCTTGTTGGCTTGTTGGTTTGCTGCTTTGTTGGTTTGTTGGTTTGTTCGTTTGTTGGTGTGTTTGTGTGTTGTTTTGTTGGCTTGTTGGTTTGTTGGCTTGTTATATTGTTGGTTTGTTGGTTTGTTGGCTTTTTGGTTTGTTGGTTTGTTGGTTTGTCGGTTTTTTGTTTTGTTCGTTTGTTCGTTTGTTCGTTTTTTAGTTTGTTGGTTTGTTCGTTTGTTGGTTTGTTCGTTTGTTGGCTTCTTGGTTTGTTGGTTTGTTGGCTTGTTGGTTTGTTGGTTTGTTGGTTTGTTGGTTAGTTGGTTTGTTGGTTTGTTGGTTTGTTGGCTTATTGGTTTGTTGGTTTGTTTGTTTGTTCGTCTGTTGGTTTGTTGGTTTGTTGGCTTGTTGGTTTGTTGGTTTGTTGGTTTGTTGGTTAGTTGGTTAGTTGGTTTGTTGGTTTGTTGGTTTGTTGGTTTGTTGGCTTGTTGGTTTGTTGGCTTGCTGGTTTGTTAGTTTGTTGGTTTGTTGGTTTGCTGGTTTGTTGGTTTGTTGGTTTGTTGGTTTAATGGTTTGTTGGCTTGTTGGCTTGTTGGTTATTGGTTTGTTAGTTTGTTGGTTTGTTTATTTGTTGGTTTGTTGGTTTGTTGGTTTGCTGGTTTGTTGGTTTGTTGGCTTGTTGGTTTGTTGGTTTGTTGGTTTCTCGGTTTGTTGGTTTGTTGGTTTGTTGGTTTGTTCGTTTGTTGGTTTGTTGGTTTGTTGGTTTGTTTGTTTGTTGGTTTGTTCGTTTGTTGGCTTGTTGGTTTGTTGGCTTGTTGGTATGTTGGTTTATTGGTTTGTTGGGTTGTTGGTTTATTTGTTTGTTCGCTTGTTGGTTTGTTGGTTTGATGGCTTGTTGGTTTGTTGGTTTGTTGGCTTATTGGTTTTGTTGATTTGTTGGTTTGTTTGTTTGTTTGTTTGTTGGCTTGTTGGTTCATTGGCTTGTTGGTTTGTTGGTTTGTTTGTTTGTAGGTTTGTTGGCTTGTTGGTTTGTTGGTTTGTTGGTTCGTTGGCTTGTTGGCTTGTTGGTTTGTTGGTTTGTTGGCTTGTTGGCTTGTTGGTTTGTTGGTTTGTTGGCTTATTGGTTTGTTGGTTTGTTGGTTTGTTGGTTTGTTGGTTTGTTGGTTTGTTGGTTTGTTGGTTTGTTGGTTTGTTGGTTTGTTAGTTTGTTGGTTTGTTGGTTTGTTGGTTTGTTGATTTGTTGGTTTGTTGGTTTGTTGGTTTGTTGGTTTGTTCGTTTGTTGGTTTGTTGGTTTGTTGGTTTGTTGATATGTTCGTTTCTTGGTTTGTTGGTTTGTTGGTTTGTTGGCTTGTTGGCTTGTTGGTTTATTGGTTTGTTGGTTTGTTTGATAGTTCGTTTGTTCGTTTGTTGGTTTGTTGGTTTGTTGGTTTGTTGGTTTGTTGGTTTGTCCGTTTGTTGGTTTGTGTTTTTGTTGGTTTGTTGGTTTGTTGGTTTGTTGGTTTGTTTGTTTGTTGGTTTGTTCGTTTGTTGGTTTGTTAGTTTGTTGGTTTGTTGGCTTGTTTATTTGTTGCTTTGTTGGTTTTTTGGTTTGTTGTTTTGTTGGTTTGTTGGTTTGTTGGTTTGTTGTTGGTTTGTTGGTTTATTTGTTTGTTGGTTTGTTGGTTTGTTGGTTTGTTGGTTTGTTCGTTTGTTGGTTTGTTGGTTTGTTGGTTTGTTGATATGTTCGTTTCTTGGTTTGTTGGTTTGTTGGTTTGTTGGCTTGTTGGCTTGTTGGTTTATTGGTTTGTTGGTTTGTTTGATAATTCGTTTGTTCGTTTGTTGGTTTGTTGGTTTGTTGGTTTGTTGGTTTGTCCGTTTGTTGGTTTGTTTTTTTGTTGGTTTGTTGGTTTGTTGGTTTGTTGGTTTGTTTGTTTGTTGGTTTGTTCGTTTGTTGGTTTGTTAGTTTGTTGGTTTGTTGGCTTGTTTATTTGTTGCTTTGTTGGTTTTTTGGTTTGTTGTTTTGTTGGTTTGTTGGTTTGTTGGTTTGTTGTTGGTTTGTTGGTTTATTTGTTTGTTGGTTTGTTGGTTTGTTGGTTTGTTCGTTTGTTGGTTTGTTGGTTTGTTGGTTTGTTGGTTTGTTGGTTTGTTGGTTTGTTGGTTTGTTTGTTTGTTGGTTTGTTGGTTTATTTGTTTGTTGGTTTGTGGGTTTGTTGGTTTATTGGTTTGTTGGTTTGTTGGTTTGTTGGTTTGCTGACTTATTGGTTACTTGGTTTGTTGGTTTGTTGGTTCGTTGGCTTGTTGGATTTTTGGTTTGTTGGCTTGTTGGTTTGTTGGTTTGTTGGCTTGTTGGCTTGTTGGTTTGTTGGTTTGTTAGTTTGATGGCTTGTTGGTTTGTTGGTTTGTTGGTTAATTGGCTTGTTGGTTTGTTGGCTTGTTGGTTTGTTGGCTTGTTGGCTTGTTGGTTTGTTGGTTTGTTGGTTTGTTGGTTTGCTGACTTATTGGTTACTTGGTTTGTTGGTTTGTTGGTTTGTTGGCTTGTTGGTTTTTTGGTTTGTTGGCTTGTTGGTTTGTTGGTTTGTTGGCTTGTTGGCTTGTTGGTTTGTTGGTTTGTTAGTTTGATGGCTTGTTGGTTTGTTGGTTTGTTGGTTAATTGGCTTGTTGGTTTGTTGGCTTGTTGGTTTGTTGGCTTGTTGGCTTGTTGCTTTGTTGGTTTGTTGGTTTGTTGGTCACTTGGCTTATTGGTTTGTTGGTTTGTTGGTTTGTTGGTTTGTTGGTTTGTTGGCTTGTTGGTTTGTTGGTTTGTTGGTTTGTTGGTTTGTTGGCTTGTTGGCTTGTTGTTATGTTGGTTTGTTGGTTTGTTGGTTTGTTGGTTTGTTAGTTTTTTGGTTTGTTGGTTTGTTGGTTTGTTCGTTTGTTCGTTTGTTCGTTTGTTGGCTTGTTGGTTTGTTGGCTTGTTTGCTTGTTGGTTTGTTAGTTTGTTCGTTCGTTGGTTTGTTGGTTTGTTGGTTTGTTATATTGTTGGTTTGTTGGTTTGTTGGCTTTTTGGTTTGTTGGTTTGTTGGTTTGTTGGTTTGTCGGTTTTTTGTTTTGTTCGTTTGTTTGTTTTTTGGTTTGTTTGTTTGTTGGTTTGTTCGTTTGTTGGTTTGTTGATTTGTTCGTTTGTTGGTTTGTTGGTTTGTTGATTTTTCGGTTTGTTGGCTTGTTGGTTTGTTGGTTTGTTCGTTTGTTGGTTTCTTCGTTTGTTGGTTTGTTTGTCTTATGGTTTGTTGGTTTGTTGGTTTGTTGGTTGGTTGGCTTTTTGGTTTGTTGGTTTGTTGGTTTGTTGGTTTGTTCGTTTGTTGGCTTGTTGGTTTGTTGGCTTGTTGGTTTGTTGGTTTGTTGGTTTGTTCGTTTGTTGGCTTGTTGGTTTGTTGGCTTGTTGGCTTGTTGGTTTGCTGCTTTGTTGGTTTGTTGGTTTGTTCGTTTGTTGGTGTGTTGGTTTGTTGGTTTGTTGGTTTGTTGGTTTGTCGGTTTTTTGTTTTGTTCGTTTGTTTGTTTTTTGGTTTGTTTGTTTGTTGGTTTGTTCGTTTGTTGGTTTGTTGGTTTGTTGGCTTGTTGGTTTGTTGGTTTGTTGGTTTCTCGGTTTGTTGGTTTGTTGGTTTGTTGGTTTGTTCGTTTGTTGGTTTGTTGGTTTGTTGGTTTGTTTGTTTGTTGGTTTGTTCGTTTGTTGGCTTGTTGGTTTGTTGGCTTGTTGGTATGTTGGTTTATTGGTTTGTTGGGTTGTTGGTTTATTTGTTTGTTCGCTTGTTGGTTTGTTGGTTTGATGGCTTGTTGGTTTGTTGGTTTGTTGGCTTATTGGTTTTGTTGATTTGTTGGTTTGTTTGTTTGTTTGTTTGTTGGCTTGTTGGTTCATTGGCTTGTTGGTTTGTTGGTTTGTTTGTTTGTAGGTTTGTTGGCTTGTTGGTTTGTTGGTTTGTTGGTTTGTTGGCTTGTTGGCTTGTTGGTTTGTTGGTTTGTTGGCTTGTTGGCTTGTTGGTTTGTTGGTTTGTTGGCTTATTGGTTTGTTGGTTTGTTGGTTTGTTGGTTTGTTGGTTTGTTGGTTTGTTGGTTTGTTGGTTTGTTGGTTTGTTGGTTTGTTGGTTTGTTAGTTTGTTGGTTTGTTGGTTTGTTGGTTTGTTGATTTGTTTGTTTGTTAGTTTGTTGGTTTGTTGGTTTGTTCGTTTGTTGGTTTGTTGGTTTGTTGGTTTGTTGATATGTTCGTTTCTTGGTTTGTTGGTTTGTTGGCTTGTTGGCTTGTTGGTTTATTGGTTTGTTGGTTTGTTTGATAGTTCGTTTGTTCGTTTGTTGGTTTGTTGGTTTGTTGGTTTGTTGGTTTGTTGGTTTGTCCGTTTGTTGGTTTGTTTTTTTGTTGGTTTGTTGGTTTGTTGGTTTGTTGGTTTGTTTGTTTGTTGGTTTGTTCGTTTGTTGGTTTGTTAGTTTGTTGGTTTGTTGGCTTGTTTATTTGTTGCTTTGTTGGTTTTTTGGTTTGTTGTTTTGTTGGTTTGTTGGTTTGTTGGTTTGTTGTTGGTTTGTTGGTTTATTTGTTTGTTGGTTTGTTGGTTTGTTGGTTTGTTCGTTTGTTGGTTTGTTGGTTTGTTGGTTTGTTGATATGTTCGTTTCTTGGTTTGTTGGTTTGTTGGTTTGTTGGCTTGTTGGCTTGTTGGTTTATTGGTTTGTTGGTTTGTTTGATAAGTCGTTTGTTCGTTTGTTGGTTTGTTGGTTTGTTGGTTTGTTGGTTTGTCCGTTTGTTGGTTTGTTTTTTTGTTGGTTTGTTGGTTTGTTGGTTTGTTGGTTTGTTTGTTTGTTGGTTTGTTCGTTTGTTGGTTTGTTAGTTTGTTGGTTTGTTGGCTTGTTTATTTGTTGCTTTGTTGGTTTTTTGGTTTGTTGTTTTGTTGGTTTGTTGGTTTGTTGGTTTGTTGTTGGTTTGTTGGTTTATTTGTTTGTTGGTTTGTTGGTTTGTTGGTTTGTTCGTTTGTTGGTTTGTTGGTTTGTTGGTTTGTTGGTTTGTTGGTTTGTTGGTTTGTTTGTTTGTTGGTTTGTTGGTTTATTTGTTTGTTGGTTTGTGGGTTTGTTGGTTTATTGGTTTGTTGGTTTGTTGGTTTGTTGGTTTGCTGACTTATTGGTTACTTGGTTTGTTGGTTTGTTGGTTCGTTGGCTTGTTGGATTTTTGGTTTGTTGGCTTGTTGGTTTGTTGGTTTGTTGGCTTGTTGGCTTGTTGGTTTGTTGGTTTGTTAGTTTGATGGCTTGTTGGTTTGTTGGTTTGTTGGTTAATTGGCTTGTTGGTTTGTTGGCTTGTTGGTTTGTTGGCTTGTTGGCTTGTTGGTTTGTTGGTTTGTTGGTTTGTTGGTTTGCTGACTTATTGGTTACTTGGTTTGTTGGTTTGTTGGTTTGTTGGCTTGTTGGTTTTTTGGTTTGTTGGCTTGTTGGTTTGTTGGTTTGTTGGCTTGTTGGCTTGTTGGTTTGTTGGTTTGTTAGTTTGATGGCTTGTTGGTTTGTTGGTTTGTTGGTTAATTGGCTTGTTGGTTTGTTGGCTTGTTGGTTTGTTGGCTTGTTGGCTTGTTGGTTTGTTGGTTTGTTGGTTTGTTGGTCACTTGGCTTATTGGTTTGTTGGTTTGTTGGTTTGTTGGTTTGTTGGTTTGTTGGCTTGTTGGTTTGTTGGTTTGTTGGTTTGTTGGTTTGTTGACTTGTTGGCTTGTTGTTATGTTGGTTTGTTGGTTTGTTGGTTTGTTAGTTTTTTGGTTTGTTGGTTTGTTGGTTTGTTCGTTTGTTCGTTTGTTGGTTTGTTGGCTTGTTGGTTTGTTGGCTTGTTGGCTTGTTGGTTTGTTAGTTTGTTCGTTCGTTGGTTTGTTGGTTTGTTGGTTTGTTATATTGTTGGTTTGTTGGTTTGTTGGCTTTTTGGTTTGTTGGTTTGTTGGTTTGTTGGTTTGTCGGTTTTTTGTTTTGTTCGTTTGTTTGTTTTTTGGTTTGTTTGTTTGTTGGTTTGTTCGTTTGTTGGTTTGTTGATTTGTTCGTTTGTTGGTTTGTTGGTTTGTTGGTTTTTCGGTTTGTTGGCTTGTTGGTTTGTTGGTTTGTTCGTTTGTTGGTTTCTTCGTTTGTTGGTTTGTTTGTCTTATGGTTTGTTGGTTTGTTGGTTTGTTGGTTGGTTGGCTTTTTGGTTTGTTGGTTTGTTGGTTTGTTGGTTTGTTCGTTTGTTGGCTTGTTGGTTTGTTGGCTTGTTGGTTTGTTGGTTTGTTGGTTTGTTCGTTTGTTGGCTTGTTGGTTTGTTGGCTTGTTGGCTTGTTGGTTTGCTGCTTTGTTGGTTTGTTGGTTTGTTCGTTTGTTGGTGTGTTGGTGTGTTGTTTTGTTGGCTTGTTGGTTTGTTGGCTTGTTATATTGTTGGTTTGTTGGTTTGTTGGCTTTTTGGTTTGTTGGTTTGTTGATTTGTCGGTTTTTTGTTTTGTTCGTTTGTTCGTTTGTTCGTTTTTTAGTTTGTTGGTTTGTTCGTTTGTTGGTTTGTTCGTTTGTTGGCTTCTTGGTTTGTTGGTTTGTTGGCTTGTTGGTTTGTTGGTTTGTTGGTTTGTTGGTTAGTTGGTTTGTTGGTTTGTTGGTTTGTTGGCTTATTGGTTTGTTGGTTTGTTGGTTTGTTGGTTTCTTGGTTTTTTGGATTCTTGGTTTGTTGGTTTGTTGGTTTGTTGGTTTGTTGATTTGTTTGTTTGTTGGTTTGTTGGTTTGTTGGCTTGTTGGCTTGTTGGTTTGTTGGTTTGTTGGTTTGTTGGTTTGTTGGTTTGTTGGTTTGTTGGTTTGTAGGTTTGTTGTTTTGTTGGTTGGTTAATTTGTTGGTTTGTTGGTTTGTTGGTTTGTTGGTTTGTTCGTTTGTTGGTTTGTTTGTTTGTTGGTTTGTTGGTTTGTTGGTTTGTTCGTTTGTTGGTTTGTTGGTTTGTTGGTTTTTTCGTTTGTTGGTTTGTTGGTTTGTTTTGTTTGTTTGTTTGTTTGTTGGTTTATTTGTTTGTTGGTTTGTTCGTTTGTTGGTTTGTTGATTTGTTCGTTTGTTGGTTTGTTGGTTTGTTGGTTTTTCGGTTTGTTGGCTTGTTGGTTTGTTGGTTTGTTCGTTTGTTGGTTTCTTCGTTTGTTGGTTTGTTTGTCTGTTGGTTTGTTGGTTTGTTGGTTTGTTGGTTGGTTGGCTTTTTGGTTTGTTGGTTTGTTGGTTTGTTGGTTTGTTCGTTTGTTGGCTTGTTGGTTTGTTGGCTTGTTGGTTTGTTGGTTTGTTGGTTTGTTGGTTTGTTCGTTTGTTGGCTTGTTGATTTGTTGGCTTGTTGGCTTGTTGGTTTCTGCTTTGTTGGTTTGTTGGTTTGTTCGTTTGTTGGTGTGTTGGTGTGTTGTTTTGTTGGCTTGTTGGTTTGTTGGCTTGTTATATTGTTGGTTTGTTGGTTTGTTGGCTTTTTGGTTTGTTGGTTTGTCGGTTTTTTGTTTTGTTCGTTTGTTCGTTTGTTCGTTTTTTGGTTTGTTGGTTTGTTCGTTTGTTGGTTTGTTCGTTTGTTGGCTTCTTGGTTTGTTGGTTTGTTGGCTTGTTGGTTTGTTGGTTTGTTGGTTTGTTGGTTAGTTGGTTTGTTGGTTTGTTGGTTTGTTGGCTTGTTGGTTTGTTGGTTTGTTTGTTTGTTCGTCTGTTGGTTTGTTGGTTTGTTGGCTTGTTGGTTTGTTGGTTTGTTGGTTTGTTGGTTAGTTGGTTAGTTGGTTTGTTGGTTTGTTGGTTTGTTGGTTTGTTGGTTTGTTGGTTTGTTGGCTTGCTGGTTTGTTAGTTTGTTGGTTTGTTGGTTTGTTGGTTTGCTGGTTTGTTGGTTTGTTGATTTGTTGGTTTAATGGTTTGTTGGCTTGTTGGCTTGTTGTTTATTGGTTTGTTAGTTTGTTGGTTTGTTAATTTGTTGGTTTGTTGGTTTATTGGTTTGCTGGTTTGTTGGTTTGTTGGCTTGTTGGTTTGTTGGTTTGTTGGTTTCTTGGTTTGTTGGTTTGTTGGTTTGTTGGTTTGTTCGTTTGTTGGTTTGTTGGTTTGTTGGTTTGTTGGTTTATTTGTTTGTTTGTTTGTTGGTTTGTTCGTTTGTTGGCTTGTTGGTTTGTTGGCTTGTTAGTATGTTGGTTTATTGGTTTGTTGGGTTGTTGGTTTATTTGTTTGTTCGCTTGTTGGTTTGTTGGTTTGTTGGCTTGTTGGTTTGTTGGTTTGTTGGCTTATTGGTTTTGTTGATTTGTTGGTTTGTTGGTTTGTTCGTTTGTTGGCTTGTTGGTTCGTTGGCTTGTTGGCTTGTTGGTTTGTTGGCTTGTAGGTTTGTTGGTTTGTTGGTTTGTTGGTTTGTTGGCTTGTTGGCTTGTTGGTTTGTTGGTTTGTTGGCTTGTTGGCTTGTTGTTTTGTTGGTTTGTTGGCTTATTGGTTTGTTGGTTTGTTGGTTTGTTGGTTTGTTGGTTTGTTGGTTTGTTTGTTTGTTGGTTTGTTAGTTTGTTGGTTTGTTGGTTTGTTGATTTGTTGGTTTGTTGGTTTGTTGGTTTGTTGGTTTGTTGGTTTGTTCGTTTGTTGGTTTGTTGGTTTGTTGGTTTGTTGATATGTTCGTTTCTTGGTTTGTTGGTTTGTTGGTTTGTTGGCTTGTTGGCTTGTTGGTTTATTGGTTTGTTGGTTTGTTTGATAATTCGTTTGTTCGTTTGTTGGTTTGTTGGTTTGTTGGTTTGTTGGTTTGTCCGTTTGTTGGTTTGTTTTTTTGTTGGTTTGTTGGTTTGTTGGTTTGTTGGTTTGTTTGTTTGTTGGTTTGTTCGTTTGTTGGTTTGTTAGTTTGTTGGTTTGTTGGCTTGTTAATTTGTTGCTTTGTTGGTTTTTTGGTTTGTTGTTTTGTTGGTTTGTTGGTTTGTTGGTTTGTTGTTGGTTTGTTGGTTTATTTGTTTGTTGGTTTGTTGGTTTGTTGGTTTGTTCGTTTGTTGGTTTGTTGGTTTGTTGGTTTGTTGGTTTGTTGGTTTGTTTGTTTGTTGGTTTGTTGGTTTATTTGTTTGTTGGTTTGTGGGTTTGTTGGTTTATTGGTTTGTTGGTTTGTTGGTTTGTTGGTTTGCTGACTTATTGGTTACTTGGTTTGTTGGTTTGTTGGTTCGTTGGCTTGTTGGATTTTTGGTTTGTTGGCTTGTTGGTTTGTTGGTTTGTTGGCTTGTTGGCTTGTTGGTTTGTTGGTTTGTTAGTTTGATGGCTTGTTGGTTTGTTGGTTTGTTGGTTAATTGGCTTGTTGGTTTGTTGGCTTGTTGGTTTGTTGGCTTGTTGGCTTGTTGGTTTGTTGGTTTGTTGGTTTGTTGGTTTGCTGACTTATTGGTTACTTGGTTTGTTGGTTTGTTGGTTTGTTGGCTTGTTGGTTTTTTGGTTTGTTGGCTTGTTGGTTTGTTGGTTTGTTGGCTTGTTGGCTTGTTGGTTTGTTGGTTTGTTAGTTTGATGGCTTGTTGGTTTGTTGGTTTGTTGGTTAATTGGCTTGTTGGTTTGCTGGCTTGTTGGTTTGTTGGCTTGTTGGCTTGTTGGTTTGTTGGTTTGTTGGTTTGTTGGTCACTTGGCTTATTGGTTTGTTGGTTTGTTGGTTTGTTGGTTTGTTGGTTTGTTGGCTTGTTGGCTTGTTGTTATGTTGGTTTGTTGGTTTGTTGGTTTGTTAGTTTTTTGGTTTGTTGGTTTGTTGGTTTGTTCGTTTGTTCGTTTGTTGGCTTGTTGGTTTGTTGGCTTGTTGGCTTGTTGGTTTGTTAGTTTGTTGGTTTGTTGGTCACTTGGCTTATTGGTTTGTTGGTTTGTTGGTTTGTTGGTTTGTTGGTTTGTTGGCTTGTTGGTTTGTTGGTTTGTTGGTTTGTTGGTTTGTTGACTTGTTGGCTTGTTGTTATGTTGGTTTGTTGGTTTGTTGGTTTGTTAGTTTTTTGGTTTGTTGGTTTGTTGGTTTGTTCGTTTGTTCGTTTGTTGGTTTGTTGGCTTGTTGGTTTGTTGGCTTGTTGGCTTGTTGGTTTGTTAGTTTGTTCGTTCGTTGGTTTGTTGGTTTGTTGGTTTGTTATATTGTTGGTTTGTTGGTTTGTTGGCTTTTTGGTTTGTTGGTTTGTTGGTTTGTTGGTTTGTCGGTTTTTTGTTTTGTTCGTTTGTTTGTTTTTTGGTTTGTTTGTTTGTTGGTTTGTTCGTTTGTTGGTTTGTTGATTTGTTCGTTTGTTGGTTTGTTGGTTTGTTGGTTTTTCGGTTTGTTGGCTTGTTGGTTTGTTGGTTTGTTCGTTTGTTGGTTTCTTCGTTTGTTGGTTTGTTTGTCTTATGGTTTGTTGGTTTGTTGGTTTGTTGGTTGGTTGGCTTTTTGGTTTGTTGGTTTGTTGGTTTGTTGGTTTGTTCGTTTGTTGGCTTGTTGGTTTGTTGGCTTGTTGGTTTGTTGGTTTGTTGGTTTGTTCGTTTGTTGGCTTGTTGGTTTGTTGGCTTGTTGGCTTGTTGGTTTGCTGCTTTGTTGGTTTGTTGGTTTGTTCGTTTGTTGGTGTGTTGGTGTGTTGTTTTGTTGGCTTGTTGGTTTGTTGGCTTGTTATATTGTTGGTTTGTTGGTTTGTTGGCTTTTTGGTTTGTTGGTTTGTTGATTTGTCGGTTTTTTGTTTTGTTCGTTTGTTCGTTTGTTCGTTTTTTAGTTTGTTGGTTTGTTCGTTTGTTGGTTTGTTCGTTTGTTGGCTTCTTGGTTTGTTGGTTTGTTGGCTTGTTGGTTTGTTGGTTTGTTGGTTTGTTGGTTAGTTGGTTTGTTGGTTTGTTGGTTTGTTGGCTTATTGGTTTGTTGGTTTGTTTGTTTGTTCGTCTGTTGGTTTGTTGGTTTGTTGGCTTGTTGGTTTGTTGGTTTGTTGGTTTGTTGGTTAGTTGGTTAGTTGGTTTGTTGGTTTGTTGGTTTGTTGGTTTGTTGGCTTGTTGGTTTGTTGGCTTGCTGGTTTGTTAGTTTGTTGGTTTGTTGGTTTGTTGGTTTGCTGGTTTGTTGGTTTGTTGGTTTGTTGGTTTAATGGTTTGTTGGCTTGTTGGCTTGTTGGTTATTGGTTTGTTAGTTTGTTGGTTTGTTAATTTGTTGGTTTGTTGGTTTGTTGGTTTGCTGGTTTGTTGGTTTGTTGGCTTGTTGGTTTGTTGGTTTGTTGGTTTCTCGGTTTGTTGGTTTGTTGGTTTGTTGGTTTGTTCGTTTGTTGGTTTGTTGGTTTGTTGGTTTGTTTGTTTGTTGGTTTGTTCGTTTGTTGGCTTGTTGTTTTGTTGGCTTGTTGGTATGTTGGTTTATTGGTTTGTTGGGTTGTTGGTTTATTTGTTTGTTCGCTTGTTGGTTTGTTGGTTTGTTGGCTTGTTGGTTTGTTGGTTTGTTGGCTTATTGGTTTTGTTGATTTGTTGGTTTGTTTGTTTGTTTGTTTGTTGGCTTGTTGGTTCGTTGGCTTGTTGGCTTGTTGGTTTGTTGGCTTGTTGGTTTGTTGGCTTGTTGGTTTGTTGGTTTGTTGGTTTGTTGGCTTGTTGGCTTGTTGGTTTGTTGGTTTGTTGGCTTGTTGGCTTGTTGGTTTGTTGGTTTGTTGGCTTATTGGTTTGTTGGTTTGTTGGTTTGTTGGTTTGTTGGTTTGTTGGTTTGTTGGTTTGTTGGTTTGTTGGTTTGTTGGTTTGTTAGTTTGTTGGTTTGTTGGTTTGTTGGTTTGTTGATTTGTTGGTTTGTTGGTTTGTTGGTTTGTTGGTTTGTTCGTTTGTTGGTTTGTTGGTTTGTTGGTTTGTTGATATGTTCGTTTCTTGGTTTGTTGGTTTGTTGGTTTGTTGGCTTGTTGGCTTGTTGGTTTATTGGTTTGTTGGTTTGTTTGATAGTTCGTTTGTTCGTTTGTTGGTTTGTTGGTTTGTTGGTTTGTTGGTTTGTTGGTTTGTCCGTTTGTTGGTTTGTTTTTTTGTTGGTTTGTTGGTTTGTTGGTTTGTTGGTTTGTTTGTTTGTTGGTTTGTTCGTTTGTTGGTTTGTTAGTTTGTTGGTTTGTTGGCTTGTTTATTTGTTGCTTTGTTGGTTTTTTGGTTTGTTGTTTTGTTGGTTTGTTGGTTTGTTGGTTTGTTGTTGGTTTGTTGGTTTATTTGTTTGTTGGTTTGTTGGTTTGTTGGTTTGTTCGTTTGTTGGTTTGTTGGTTTGTTGGTTTGTTGGTTTGTTGGTTTGTTGGTTTGTTTGTTTGTTGGTTTGTTGGTTTATTTGTTTGTTGGTTTGTGGGTTTGTTGGTTTATTGGTTTGTTGGCTTGTTGGTTTGTTGGTTTGCTGACTTATTGGTTACTTGGTTTGTTGGTTTGTTGGTTTGTTGGCTTGATGGTTTTTTGGTTTGTTGGCTTGTTGGTTTGTTGGTTTGTTGGCTTGTTGGCTTGTTGGTTTGTTGTTTTGTTAGTTTGATGGCTTGTTGGTTTGTTGGTTTGTTGGTTAATTGGCTTGTTGGTTTGTTGGCTTGTTGGTTTGTTGGCTTGTTGGCTTGTTGGTTTGTTGGTTTGTTGGTTTGTTGGTCACTTGGCTTATTTGTTTGTTGGTTTGTTGGTTTGTTGGTTTGTTGGCTTGTTGGCTTGTTGTTTTGTTGGTTTGTTGGTTTGTTGGTTTGTTAGTTTGTTGGTTTGTTGGTTTGTTGGTTTGTTGGTTTGTTCGTTTGTTCGTTTGTTGGTTTGTTGGTTTGTTGGCTTGTTGGTTTGTTGACTTGTTGGCTTGTTGGTTTGTTAGTTTGTTCGTTCGTTGGTTTGTTGGTTTGTTGGTTTGTTGGTTTTTTGGTTTTTTGGGTTGTTGGTGTGTTATTTTGTTGGCTTGTTGGTTTGTTGGTTTGTTGGCTTGTTGGTTTGTTGGTTTTGTTGGTTTGTTGGTTTGTTGGTTTGTTGGTTTGTTGGTTTGTTGGTTTGTTGGTTTGTTTGTTTGTTTGTTTGTTTGTTTGTTGGTTTGTTCGTGTGTTGGTTTGTTGTTTTGTTGGCTTGTTGGTTTGTTGGTTTGTTGGCTTGTTGGTTTGTTGGTTTGTTGGTTTGTTGGTGTGTTGGTTTGTTGGTTTGTTGGTTTATTGGTTTGTTGGTTTGTTGGTTTGTTGGTTTGTTGGTTTGTTGGTTTGTTGGTTTGTTGGTTTGTTGATTTGTTCGTTTGTTGGTTTGTTGGTTTGTTGGCTTGTTGGCTTGTTGGCTTGTTGGTTTGTTGGTTTGTTGGCTTGTTGGTTTATTGGTTTGTTGGTTTGTTGGTTTGTTGGTTTGTTGGTTTGTTGGTTTGTTGGTTTGTTGGTTTGTTGGTTTGTTAGTTTGTTGGTTTGTTGGTTTGTTGGTTTGTTGGTTTGTTGGTTTGTTGGTTTGTTGGTTTGTTGGTTTGTTGGTTTGTTGGTTTGTTGGTTTGTTCGTTTGTTGGTTTGTTTGTTTGTTGGTTTGTTGGTTTGTTGGTTTGTTCGGTTGTTGGTTTGTTGGTTTGTTGGTTTGTTTGTTTGTTGGTTTGTTGGTTTGTTGGTTTGTTGGTTTGTTGGTTTGTTGGTTTGTTGGTTTGTTCGGTTGTTGGTTTGTTGGTTTGTTGGTTTGTTTGTTTGTTGGTTTGTTGGACTGTTGGTTTGTTGGTTTATTGGTTTGTTGGTTTGTTGGTTTGTTGGCTTGTTGGCTTGGTGGTTTGTTGGTTTGTTGGTTCGTTGGTTTGTTGGTTTGTTGGCTTGTTGGCGTGTTGGTTTGCTGGGTTGTTGGTTTGTTGGTTTGTTGGTTTGCTGGTTTGTTTGTTTGTTGGTTTGTTCGTTTGTTGGTTTGTGGCTTTGTTGGTTTGTTGGCTTGTTGGTTTGTTGGTTTGTCGGTTTATTGGTTTGTTGGCTTGTTGGTTTATTGGTTTGTTGGTTTGTTCGTTTGTTGGTTTGTTCGTTTGTTGGCTTGTTGGCTTGTTGGTTTGTTGGTTTGTTGGTTTGTTGGTTTGTTGGTTTGTTGGTTTGTTGGTTTGTTGGCTTGTTGGCTTGTTGGTTTGTTGGTTTGTTGGTTTGTTGGTTTGTTTGTTTGTTGGTTTGTTCGTTTGTTCGTTTGTTGGTTTGTGGGTTTGTTGGTTTGTTTTTTTGTTGCTTACTTGGTTTGTTGGTTTGTTGGCTTGTTGGTTTGTTGGTCTGTTCGTTTGTTGGTTTGTTGTTTGTTGGTTTGTTGGTTTGTTGGTTTGTTGGTTTGTTGGTTTGTTGGTTTGTTGGTTTATTGGTTTGTTGGTTTGTTGGTTTGTGGGCTTGTTGGCTTGTTGGCTTGTTGGTTTGTTGGTTTGTTTGTTTGTTGGTTTGTTGGTTTGTTGGTTTGCTAGTTTGTTGGTTTGTTGGTTTGTTGGTTTGTTGGTTTGTTGTTTTGTTGGTTTGTTTGTTTGTTGGTTTGTTTGTTGGTTGGTTTGTTCGTTTGTTGGTTTGTTCGTTTGTTGGTTTGTTGGTTTGTTAACTTGTTGGTTTGTTAGTTTTTTGGTATGTTGGCTTGTTGGTTTGTTGGCTTGTTGGCTTGTTGGTTTGTTGGTTTGTTGGTTTGTTGGTTTGTTGGTTTGTTGGTTTGTTGGTTTGTTGGCTTGTTGGCTCGTTGGTTTGTTGGTTTGTTGGTTTGTTGGTTTGTTAGTTTTTTGGTTTGTTGGCTTGTTGGTTTATTGGTTTGTTGGATTGTTGGTTTGTTGGTTTATTGGTTTGTTGGTTTGTTGGTTTGTTGGCTTGTTGGCTTGGTGGTTTGTTGGTTTGTTGGTTCGTTGGTTTGTTGGTTTGTTGGCTTGTTGGCGTGTTGGTTTGCTGGTTTGTTGGTTTGTTGGTTTGTTGGTTTGTTGGTTTGTTTCTTTGTTGGTTTGTTCGTTTGTTGGTTTGTGGGTTTGTTGGTTTGTTGGCTTGTTGGTTTGTTGGTTTGTCGGTTTGTTGGTTTGTTGGCTTGTTGGTTTGTTGGTTTGTTGGTTTGTTCGTTTGTTGGCTTGTTCGTTTGTTGGCTTGTTGGCTTGTTGGTTTGTTGGTTTGTTGGTTTGTTGGTTTGTTGGTTTGTTGGTTTGTTGGTTTGTTGGCTTGTTGGCTTGTTGGTTTGTTGGTTTGTTGGTTTGTTGGTTTGTTTGTTTGTTGGTTTGTTCTTTTGTTCGTTTGTTGGTTTGTTGGTTTGTTGGTTTGTTGGGTTGTTGGTTTGTTGGTTTGTTGGTTTGTTGGTTTGTTGGTTTGTTGGTTTGTTGGCTTGTTGGCTTGTTGGTTTGTTGGTTTGTTCGTTTGTTGGTTTGTTGTTTGTTGGTTTGTTGGTTTGTTGGTTTGTTGGTTTGTTAGTTTGTTGGTTTGTTGGTTTGTTGGTTTGTTGGTTTATTGGTTTGTTGGTTTCTTGGTTTGTTGGCTTGTTGGCTTGTTGGCTTGTTGGTTTGTTGGTTTGTTGGTTTGTTCGTTTGTTGGTTTGTTGGTTTGTTGGTTTGTTGGTTTGTTGGTTTGTTGGCTTGTTGGTTTGTTGGTTTGTTGGCTTGTTGGTTTGTTAGTTTGTTCGTTTGTTGGTTTGCTGGTTTGTTGATTTGTTGGTTGGTTGGGTTATTAGTTTGTTATTTTGTTGGGTTGTTGGCTTGTTGGCTTGTTGGCTTGTTGGTTTGCTAGTTTGTTGGTTTGTTGGTTTGTTGGTTTGTTGGTTTGTTGGTTTGTTGGTTTGTTGGTTTGTTGTTTTGTTGGTTTGTTTGTTTGTTGGTTTGCTTGTTGGTTTGTTGATTTGTTCGTTTGTTGGTTTGTTCGTTTGTTGGTTTGTTCGTTTGTTGGTTTGTTCGTTTGTTGGTTTGTTTGTCTGTTGGTGTGTTGGTTTGTTGGTTTGTTGGTTTGTTGGCTTGTTGGTTTGTTGGTTTGTTGGTTTGTTCGTTTGTTGGCTTGTTGGTTTGTTGGCTTGTTGGCTTGTTGGTTTGTTGGTTTGTTGGTTTGTTGGTTTGTTGGTTTGTTGGTTTGTTGGTTTGTTGGTTTGTTGTTTTGTTCGTTTGTTGGTGTGTTGGTGTGCTGATTTATTGGCTTGTTGGTTTGTTGGTTTTGTGGTTTGTTGGCTTGTTGGGTTGTTGGTTTGTTGGTTTGTTCGTTTGTTGGCTTGTTGGTTTGTTGGCTTATTGGCTTGTTGGTTTGTTGGTTTGTTGGTTTGTTGGTTTGTTGGTTTGTTGGTTTGTTGGTTTGTTCGTTTGTTGGTTTGTTGGTTTGTTGGTTTGTTGGATTGTTGGTTTGTTGGTTTATTGGTTTGTTGGTTTGTTGGTTTGTTGGTTTGTTGGTTTGTTGGTTTGTTGGTTTGTTGGTTTGCTAGTTTGTTGGTTTGTTGGTTTGTTGGTTTGTTGGTTTGTTGTTTTGTTGGTTTGTTTGTTTGTTGGTTTGTTTGTTGGTTGGTTTTTTCGTTTGTTGGTTTGTTGGTTTGTTGGCTTGTTTGTTTGTTGGTTTGTTGGCTTGTTGGTTTGTTGGTTTGTTGGTTTGTTGGTTTGTTGGTTTGTTGGTTTGTTGGTTTGTTGGTTTGTTGGTTTTTTGGTTTGTTGGTTTGTTGGTTTGTTGGTTTGTTGTTTTGTTGGTTTGTTGATTTGTTTGTTTGTTGGTTTGTTGGTTTGTTGGTTTGTTGACTTGTTGGCTTGTTGGTTTGTTGGTTTGTTGGTTGTTGGTTTGTTGGTTTGTTGGTTTGTTGGTTTGTTGGTTTGTTGGTTTGTTGGTTTGTTGGTTTGTTGGTTTGTTCGTTTGTTTGGTTGTTTGTTTGTTGGTTTGTTGGTTTGTTGGTTTGTTGGTTTGTTGGTTTGTTGGCTTGTTGGTTTGTTGGTTTGTTGGCTTGTTGGTTTGCTGGTTTGTTGGTTTGTTGGTTTGTTGGTTTGTTGGTTTGTTAGTTTGTTGGTTTGTTGGTTTGTTGGTTTGTTGGTTTGTTGGTTTCTTGATTTGATGGTTTGTTGGTTTGTTCGTTTGTTGGTTTGTTTGTTTGTTGGTTTGTTGTTTTGTTGGTTTGTTCGTTTGTTGGTTTGTTGGTTTGTTGGTTTGTTCGTTTGTTGGTTTGTTGTTTGTTGGTTTGTTGGTTTGTTGGTTTGTTGGTTTGTTGGTTTGCTGGTTTGTTGGTTTGTTGGTTTATTGGTTTGTTGGTTTGTTGTTTGTTGGCTTGTTGGCTTTTTGGCTTCTTGGTTTGTTGGTTTGTTGGTTTGTTCGTTTGTTGGTTTGTTGGTTTGTTGGTTTGTTGGTTTGTTGGTTTGTTGGCTTGTTGGTTTGTTGGTTTGTTGGCTTGTTGGTTTGTTAGTTTGTTCGTTTGTTGGTTTGCTGGTTTGTTGATTTGTTGGTTTGTTGGGTTATTAGTTTGTTATTTTGTTGGCTTGTTGGCTTGTTGGCTTGTTGGATTGTTGGTTTGTTGGTTTGCTAGTTTGTTGGTTTGTTGGTTTGTTGGTTTGTTGTTTTGTTGGTTTGTTTGTTTGTTGGTTTGTTTGTTGGTTGGTTTGTTCGTTTGTTGGTTTGTTGGTTTGTTGGCTTGTTTGTTTGTTGGTTTGTTGGCTTGTTGGTTTGTTGGTTTGTTGGTTTGTTGGTTTGTTGGTTTGTTGGTTTGTTGGTTTGTTGGTTTTTTGGTTTGTTGGTTTGTTGGTTTGTTGGTTTGTTGTTTTGTTGGTTTGTTGATTTGTTTGTTTGTTGGTTTGTTGGTTTGTTGGTTTGTTGGCTTGTTGGCTTGTTGGTTTGTTGGTTTGTTGGTTGTTGGTTTGTTGGTTTGTTGGTTTGTTGGTTTGTTGGTTTGTTGGTTTGTTGGTTTGTTCGTTTGTTGGGTTGTTTGTTTGTTGGTTTGTTGGTTTGTTGGTTTGTTGGTTTGTTGGTTTGTTGGTTTGTTGGCTTGTTGGTTTGTTGGTTTGTTGGCTTGTTGGTTTGCTGGTTTGTTGGTTTGTTGGTTTGTTGGTTTGTTGGTTTGTTGGTTTGTTGGTTTGTTGGTTTGTTGGTTTCTTGATTTGTTGATTTGTTGGTTTGTTGGTTTGTTCATTTGTTGGTTTGTTTGTTTGTTGGTTTGTTGTTTTGTTGGTTTGTTCGTTTGTTGGTTTGTTGGTTTGTTGTTTTGTTCGTTTGTTGGTTTGTTTGTTTGTTGGTTTGTTGGTTTGTTTGTTAGTTGGTTTGTTTGTTTGTTGGTTTGTTCGTTTACTGGTTCGTTGATTTGTTCGTTTGTTGGTTTGTTCGTTTGTTGGTTTGTTCGTTTGTTGGTTTGTTCGTTTGTTGGTTTGTTTGTCTGTTGGTGTGTTGGTTTGTTGGTTTGTTGGTTTGTTGGCTTGTTGGTTTGTTGGTTTGTTGGTTTGTTCGTTTGTTGGCTTGTTGGTTTGTTGGCTTGTTGGCTTGTTGGTTTGTTGGTTTGTTGGTTTGTTGGTTTGTTGGTTTGTTGGTTTGTTGGTTTGTTGTTTTGTTCGTTTGTTGGTGTGTTGGTGTGTTGATTTATTGGCTTGTTGGTTTGTTGGTTTTGTGGTTTGTTGGCTTGTTGGGTTGTTGGTTTGTTGGTTTGTTCGTTTGTTGGCTTGTTGGTTTGTTGGCTTATTGGCTTGTTGGTTTGTTGGTTTGTTGGTTTGTTGGTTTGTTGGTTTGTTGGTTTGTTGGTTTGTTCGTTTGTTGGTTTGTTGGTTTGTTGGTTTGTTGGATTGTTGGTTTGTTGGTTTATTGGTTTGTTGGTTTGTTGGTTTGTTGGTTTGTTGGTTTGTTGGTTTGTTGGTTTGTTGGTTTGTTGGTTTGCTAGTTTGTTGGTTTGTTGGTTTGTTGGTTTGTTGTTTTGTTGTTTTGTTGGTTTGTTTGTTTGTTGGTTTGTTTGTTGGTTGGTTTGTTCGTTTGTTGGTTTGTTGGTTTGTTGGCTTGTTTGTTTGTTGGTTTGTTGGCTTGTTGGTTTGTTGGTTTGTTGGTTTGTTGGTTTGTTGGTTTGTTGGTTTGTTGGTTTTTTTGTTTGTTTGTTGGTTTGTTGGTTTGTTGGTTTGTTGGCTTGTTGGCTTGTTGGTTTGTTGGTTTGTTGGTTGTTGGTTTGTTGGTTTGTTGGTTTGTTGGTTTGTTGGTTTGTTGGTTTGTTGGTTTGTTGGTTTGTTCGTTTGTTGGGTTGTTTGTTTGTTGGTTTGTTGGTTTGTTGGTTTGTTGGTTTGTTGGTTTGTTGGTTTGTTGGCTTGTTGGTTTGTTGGTTTGTTGGCTTGTTGGTTTGCTGGTTTGTTGGTTTGTTTGTTTGTTGGTTTGTTGGTTTGTTGGTTTGTTGGTTTGTTGGTTTGTTGGTTTGTTGGCTTGTTGGCTTGTTGGTTTGTTGGTTTGTTTGGTTTGTTGGTTTGTTGGTTTGTTTGTTTGTTGGTTTGTTCGTTTGTTCGTTTGTTGGTTTGTTGGTTTGTTGGTTTGTTTTTTTGTTGCTTACTTGGTTTGTTGGTTTGTTGGTTTGTTGGTTTGTTGGTTTGTTGGTTTGTTGGCTTCTTGGCTTGTTGGTTTGTTGGTTTGTTCGTTTGTTGGTTTGTTGTTTGTTGGTTTGTTGGTTTGTTGGTTTGTTGGTTTGTTGGTTTGTTGGTTTGTTGGTTTATTGGTTTGTTGGTTTGTTGGTTTGTTGGCTTGTTGGCTTGTTGGCTTGTTGGTTTGTTGGTTTGTTGGTTTGTTCGTTTGTTGGTTTGTTGGTTTGTTGGTTTGTTGGTTTGTTGGTTTGTTGGTTTGTTGGCTTGTTGGTTTGTTGGTTTGTTGGCTTGTTGGTTTGTTGGTTTGTTGGTTTGTTGGTTTGCTAGTTTGTTGGTTTGTATGTTTGTTGGTTTGTTGGTTTGTTGGTTTGTTGTTTTGTTGGTTTGTTTGTTTGTTGGTTTGTTTGTTGGTTGGTTTGTTCGTTTGTTGGTTTATTGGTTTGTTGGCTTGTTTGTTTGTTGGTTTGTTGGCTTGTTGGTTTGTTGGTTTGTTGGTTTGTTGGTTTGTTGGTTTGTTGGTTTGTTGGTTTTTTGGTTTGTTGGTTTGTTGGTTTGTTGGTTTGTTGTTTTGTTGGTTTGTTGATTTGTTTGTTTGTTGGTTTGTTGGTTTGTTGGTTTGTTGGCTTGTTGGCTTGTTGGTTTGTTGGTTTGTTGGTTGTTGGTTTGTTGGTTTGTTGGTTTGTTCGTTTGTTGGTTTGTTGGTTTGTTGGTTTGTTCGTTTGTTGGGTTGTTTGTTTGTTGGTTTGTTGGTTTGTTGGTTTGTTGGTTTGTTGGTTTGTTGGTTTGTTGGCTTGTTGGTTTGTTGGTTTGTTGGCTTGTTGGTTTGCTGGTTTGTTGGTTTGTTGGTTTGTTGGTTTGTTGGTTTGTTGGTTTGTTGGTTTGTTGGTTTGTTGGTTTGTTGGTTTGTTGGTTTCTTGATTTGTTGGTTTGTTGATTTGTTCGTTTGTTGGTTTGTTTGTTTGTTGGTTTGTTGTTTTGTTGGTTTGTTCGTTTGTTGTTTTGTTGGTTTGTTGGTTTGTTCGTTTGTTGGTTTGTTGGTTTGTTGGTTTGTTGGTTTGTTTGTTAGTTGGTTTGTTTGTTTGTTGGTTTGTTCGTTTGTTAGTTTGTTGATTTGTTCGTTTGTTGGTTTGTTCGTTTGTTGGTTTGTTCGTTTGTTGGTTTGTTCGTTTGTTGGTTTGTTTGTCTGTTGGTGTGTTGGTTTGTTGGTTTGTTGGTTTGTTGGCTTGTTGGTTTGTTGGTTTGTTGGTTTGTTCGTTTGTTGGCTTGTTGGTTTGTTGGCTTGTTGGCTTGTTGGTTTGTTGGTTTGTTGGTTTGTTGGTTTGTTGGTTTGTTGGTTTGTTGGTTTGTTGTTTTGTTCGTTTGTTGGTGTGTTGGTGTGTTGATTTATTGGCTTGTTGGTTTGTTGGTTTTGTGGTTTGTTGGCTTGTTGGGTTGTTGGTTTGTTGGTTTGTTCGTTTGTTGGCTTGTTGGTTTGTTGGCTTATTGGCTTGTTGGTTTGTTGGTTTGTTGGTTTGTTGGTTTGTTGGTTTGTTGGTTTGTTGGTTTGTTGGTTTGTTCGTTTGTTGGTTTGTTGGTTTGTTGGTTTGTTGGTTTGTTGGTTTATTGGTTTGTTGGTTTGTTGGTTTGTTGGTTTGTTGGTTTGTTGGTTTGTTGGTTTGCTAGTTTGTTGGTTTGTTGGTTTGTTGGTTTGTTGGTTTGTTGTTTTGTTGGTTTGTTTGTTTGTTGGCTTGTTTGTTGGTTGGTTTGTTCGTTTGTTGGTTTGTTGGTTTGTTGGCTTGTTTGTTTGTTGGTTTGTTGGCTTGTTGGTTTGTTTGTTTGTTGGTTTGTTGGTTTGTTGGTTTGTTGGTTTGTTGGTTTTTTGGTTTGTTGGTTTGTTGGTTTGTTGGTTTGTTGTTTTGTTGGTTTGTTGATTTGTTTGTTTGTTGGTTTGTTGGTTTGTTGGTTTGTTGGCTTGTTGGCTTGTTGGTTTGTTGGTTTGTTGGTTGTTGGTTTGTTGGTTTGTTGGTTTGTTGGTTTGTTGGTTTGTTGGTTGTTGGTTTGTTCGTTTGTTGGGTTGTTTGTTTGTTGGTTTGTTGGTTTGTTGGTTTGTTGGTTTGTTGGTTTGTTGGTTTCTTGGCTTGTTGGTTTGTTGGTTTGTTGGCTTGTTGGTTTGCTGGTTTGTTGGTTTGTTGGTTTGTTGGTTTGTTGGTTTGTTGGTTTGTTGGTTTGTTGGTTTGTTGGTTTGTTGGTTTGTTGGTTTCTTGATTTGTTGGTTTGTTGGTTTGTTCGTTTGTTGGTTTGTTTGTTTGTTGGTTTGTTGTTTTGTTGGTTTGTTCGTTTTGTGGTTTGTTGGTTTGTTGGTTTGTTCGTTTGTTGGTTTGTTGGTTTGTTGGTTTGTTGGTTTGTTTGTTAGTTGGTTTGTTTGTTTGTTGGTTTGTTCGTTTGTTGGTTTGTTGATTTGTTCGTTTGTTGGTTTGTTCGTTTGTTGGTTTGTTCGTTTGTTGGTTTGTTCGTTTTTTGGTTTGTTTGTCTGTTGGTGTGTTGGTTTGTTGGTTTGTTGGTTTGTTGGCTTGTTGGTTTGTTGGTTTGTTGGTTTGTTCGTTTGTTGGCTTGTTGGTTTGTTGGCTTGTTGGCTTGTTGGTTTGTTGGTTTGTTGGTTTGTTGGTTTGTTGGTTTGTTGGTTTGTTGGTTTGTTGTTTTGTTCGTTTGTTGGTGTGTTGGTGTGTTGATTTATTGGCTTGTTGGTTTGTTGGTTTTGTGGTTTGCTGGCTTGTTGGGTTGTTGGTTTGTTGGTTTGTTCGTTTGTTGGCTTGTTGGTTTGTTGGCTTATTGGCTTGTTGGTTTGTTGGTTTGTTGGTTTGTTGGTTTGTTGGTTTGTTGGTTTGTTGGTTTGTTGGTTTGTTGGTTTGTTTGTTTGTTGGTTTGTTGGTTTGTTGGTTTGTTGGATTGTTGGTTTGTTGGTTTATTGGTTTGTTGGTTTGTTGGTTTGTTGGTTTGTTGGCTTGATGGTTTGTTGGTTTGTTTGTTTGTTGGTTTGTTGGTTTGTTGGCTTGTTGGCTTGTTGGTTTGTTGGTTTGTTGGTTTGTTGGTTTGTTGGTTTGTTGGTTTGTTTGTCTGTTGGTTTGTTCGTTTGTTAGTTTGTGGGTTTGTTGGTTTGTTGGCTTGTTGGTTTGTTGGTTGGTCGGTTTGTTGGTTTGTTGGCTTGTTGGTTTGTTGGCTTGTTGGTTTGTTGGTTTGTGGGTTTGTTGGCTTGTTGGCTTGTTGGTTTGTTGGTTTGTTTGTTTGAGGGTTTGTTCGTTTGTTCGTTTGTTGGTTTGTTGGTTTTTTTGTTTGTTTTTTTGTTGGTTACTTGATTTGTTGGTTTGTTGGTTTGTTGGTTTGTTGGCTTGTTGGCTTGTTGGTTTGTTGGTTTGGTCGTTTGTTGGTTTGTTGGTTTGTTGGTTTGTTGGTTTGTTGGTTTTTTGGTTTGTTGGTTTGTTGGTTTGTTGGTTTATTGGTTTGTTGGTTTGTTGGTTTGTTGGCTTGTTGGCTTGTTGGTTTGTTGGTTTGTTGGTTTGTTGGTTTGTTGGTTTGTGGGTTTGTTGGTTTGTTTGTTTGTTGGTTTGTTGGTTTGTTGGCTTGTTGGCTTGTTGGTTTGTTGGTTTGTTGGCTTGTTGGTTTGTTAGTTTGTTCGTTTGTTGGTTTGCTGGTTTGTTGATTTGTTGGTTTGTTGGGTTGTTGGTTTGTTGGTTTGTTAGTTTGTTCGTTTGTTGGTTTGCTGGTTTGTTGATTTGTTGGTTTGTTGGGTTGTTGGTTTGTTATTTTGTTGGCTTGTTGGTTTGTTGGTTTGTTGGTTTATTGGTTTGTTGGTTTGTTGGTTTGTTGGTTTGTTGGTTTGTTGGTTTGTTGGTTTGTTGGTTTGTTGACTTGTTGGCTTGTTGGTTTGTTGGTTTGTTGGCTTGTTGGTTTGTTGGTTTGTTGGTTTGTTCGTTTGTTGGGATGTTTGTTTGTTGGTTTGTTGGCTTAGTCGTTTGTTGGTTTGTTGGTTTGTTGGTTTGTTGGTTTGTTGGTTTGTTGGTTTGTTGGTTTGTTGGTTTGTTTATTTGTTGGTTTGTTCGTTTGTTGGTTTGTTGATTTGTTCGTTTTTTGGTTTGTTGGTTTGTTGGTTTTTTGGCTTGTTGTCTGGTTGGTTTGTTGGTTTGTTCGTTTGTTGGTTTGTTCGTTTGTTGGTTTGTTTGTTTGTTGGTTAGTTGGTTTGTTGGTTTGTTGGTTTGTTGGTTTGTTGGCTTGTTGGTTTGTTGGTTTGTTAGTTTGTTCGTTTGTTGGCTTGTTAGTTTGTTGGCTTGTTGGTTTGTTGGTTTGTTGGTTTGTTGGTTTGTTGGTTTGTTGGTTTGTTGGTTTGTTGGTTTGTTGGTTTGTTAGTTTGTTCGTTTGTTGGTGTGTTGGTGTGTTGATTTGTTGGCTTGTTGGTTTGTTGGTTTTGTGGTTTGTTGGCTTGTTGGTTTGTTGGTTTGTTAGTTTGTTCGTTTGTTGACTTGTGGGTTTGTTGGCTTGTTGGCTTGTCGGTTTGTTGGTTTGTTGGTTTGTTGGTTTGTTGGTTTGTTGGTTTGTTGGTTTGTTGGTTTGTTTGTTAGTTGGTTGGTTTGTTTGTTGTTTTGTTCGTTTGTTGGTTTGTTGATTTGTTCGTTTGTTGGTTTGTTGGTTTGTTGGTTTTTTGGTTTGTTGGCTCGTTGGTTTGTGGTTTGTTCGCTTGTTGGTTTGTTCGTTTGTTGGTTTGTTCGTTTGTTGGTTTGTTTGTCTGTTGGTTTGTTGGTTTGTTGGTTTGTTGGTTTGTTGGCTTATTGGTTTGTTGGTTTGTTGGTTTGTTAGTGTGTTTCTTTTGTTTGCTTATTGGTTTGTTTGTTTGTTGGTTTGTTGGTTTGTTCGTTTGTTGGTTTGTTGGTTTGTTGGTTTGTTCGTTTGTTGGTTTGTTGGTTTGTTGGTTTGTTAGTTTGTTTGTTAGTTGGTTTGTTTGTTTGTTGGTTTGTTCGTTTGTTGGTTTGTCGATTTGTTCGTTTGTTGGTTTGTTGGTTTGTCGGTTTTTTGGTTTGTTGGCTTGTTGGTTAATTGGTTTGTTCGTTTGTTGGTTTGTTCGTTTGTTGGTTTGTTTGTCTGTTGGTTTGTTGGTTTGTTGGTTTGTTGGCTTGTTGGTTTGTTGGTTTGTTGGTTTGTTCGTTTGTTGGCTTGTTGGTTTGTTGGCTTGTTGGCTTGTTGGTTTGTTGGTTTGTTGGTTTGTTGGTTTGTTGGTTTGTTGGTTTGTTCGTTTGTTGGTGTGTTGGTGTGTTGATTTGTTGGCTTGTTGGTTTGTTGGTTTTGTGGTTTGTTGGCTTGTTGGGTTGTTGGTTTGTTGGTTTGTTCGTTTGTTGGCTTGTTAGTTTGTTGGCTTGTTGGCTTGTTGGTTTGTTGGTTTGTTGGTTTGTTGGTTTGTTGGTTTGTTGGCTTGTTGGTTAGTTGGTTAGTTGGTTTGTTCGTTTGTTGGTTTGTTCGTTTGTTGGTTTGCTCGTTTGTTGGTTTGTTTTTCTGTTGGTTTGTTGGTTTGTTAGTTTGTGGGTTTGTTGGTTTGTTGGCTTGTTGGTTTGTTGGTTGGTCGGTTTGATGGTTTGTTGGCTTGTTGGTTTGTTGGTTTGTTGGTTTGTTGGCTTGTTGGCTTTTTGGTTTGTTGGCTTGTTGGCTTGTTGGTTTGTTGGTTTGTTGGTTTGTTTGTTTGTTGGTTTATTCGTTTGTTCGTTTATTGGTTTGTTGGTTTTTTTGTTTGTTTTTTTGTTGGTTACTTGGTTTGTTGGTTTGTTGGTTTGTTGGTTTGTTGGCTTGTTGGCTTGTTGGTTTGTTGGTTTGGTCGTTTGTTGGTTTGTTGGTTTGTTGACTTGTTGGCTTATTGGTTTGTTGGTTTGTTGGCTTGTTGGTTTGTTGGTTTGTTGGTTTGTTGGTTTGTTCGTTTGTTGGGTTGTTTGTTTGTTGGTTTGTTGTTTTGTTCGTTTGTTGGTTTGTTGGTTTGTTGGTTTGTTGGTTTGTTGGTTTGTTGGTTTGTTGGTTTGTTGGTTTGTTGGTTTGTTGGTTTGTTGGTTTGTTGGTTTGTTGGTTTGTTGGCTTGTTGGTTTGTTGGTTTGTTGGTTTGTTGGCTGGTTGGTTTGTTGGTTTGTTCGTTTGTTGGTTTGTTCGTTTGTTGGTTTGTTTGTTTGTTGGTTAGTTGGTTTGTTGGTTTGTTGGTTTGTTGGTTTGTTGGCTTGTTGGTTTGTTGGTTTGTTAGTTTGTTCGTTTGTTGGCTTGTTAGTTTGTTGGCTTGTTGGCTTGTTGGTTTGTAGGTTTGTTGGTTTGTTGGTTTGTTGGTTTGTTGGTTTGTTGGTTTGTTAGTTTGTTCGTTTGTTGGTGTGTTGGTGTGTTGATTTGTTGGCTTGTTGGTTTGTTGGTTTTGTGGTTTGTTGGCTTGTTGGTTTGTTGGTTTGTTAGTTTGTTCGTTTGTTGACTTGTGGGTTTGTTGGCTTGTTGGCTTGTTGGTTTATTGGTTTGTTGGTTTGTTGGTTTGTTGGTTTGTTGGTTTGTTGGTTTGTTGGTTTGTTTGTTAGTTGGTTGGTTTGTTTGTTGTTTTGTTCGTTTGTTGGTTTGTTGATTTGTTCGTTTGTTGGTTTGTTGGTTTGTTGATTTTTTGTTTGTTGGCTCGTTGGTTTGTGGTTTGTTCGTTTGTTGGTTTGTTCGTTTGTTGGTTTGTTCGTTTGTTGGTTTGTTCGTTTGTTGGTTTGTTTGTTAGTTGGTTTGTTGGTTTGTTGGTTTGTTGGTTTGTTGGTTTGTTGGCTTGTTGGTTTGTTGGTTTGTTGGTTTGTTGGTTTGTTCGTTTGTTTGCTTATTGGTTTGCTTGTTTGTTGGTTTGTTGGCTTGTTAGTTTGTTGGCTTGTTGGCTTGTTGGTTTGTTGGTTTGTTGGTTTGTTGGTTTGTTGGTTTGTTGGTTTGTTGGTTTGTTAGTTTGTTCGTTTGTTGGTGTGTTGGTGTGTTGATTTGTTGGCTTGTTGGTTTGTTGGTTTTGTGGTTTGTTGGCTTGTTGGTTTGTTGGTTTGTTAGTTTGTTCGTTTGTTGACTTGTGGGTTTGTTGGCTTGTTGGCTTGTTGGTTTGTTGAATTGTTGGTTTGTTGGTTTGTTGGTTTGTTGGTTTGTTGGTTTGTTTGTTAGTTGGTTGGTTTGTTTGTTGTTTTGTTCGTTTGTTGGTTTGTTGATTTGTTCGTTTGTTGGTTTGTTGGTTTGTTGGTTTTTTGGTTTGTTGGCTCGTTGGTTTGTGGTTTGTTCGCTTGTTGGTTTGTTCGTTTGTTGGTTTGTTCGTTTGTTGGTTTGTTTGTCTGTTGGTTTGTTGGTTTGTTGGTTTGTTGGTTTGTTGGCTTGTTGGTTTGTTGGTTTGTTGGTTTGTTGGTTTGTTTCTTTTGTTTGCTTATTGGTTTGTTTGTTTCTTGGTTTGTTCGTTTGTTGGTTTGTTGGTTTGTTGGTTTGTTCGTTTGTTGGTTTGTTGGTTTGTTGGTTTGTTGGTTTGTTTGTTAGTTGGTTTGTTTGTTTGTTGGTTTGTTCGTTTGTTGGTTTGTTGATTTGTTCGTTTGTTGGTTTGTTGGTTTGTCGGTTTTTTGGTTTGTTGGCTTGTTGGTTAGTTGGTTTGTTCGTTTGTTGGTTTGTTCGTTTGTTGGTTTGTTCGTTTGTTGGTTTGTTTGTCTGTTGGTTTGTTGGTTTGTTGGTTTGTTGGTTTGTTGGCTTGTTGGTTTGTTGGTTTGTTGGTTTGTTCGTTTGTTGGCTTGTTGGTTTGTTGGCTTGTTGGCTTGTTGGTTTGTTGGTTTGTTGGTTTGTTGGTTTGTTTGTTTGTTGGTTTGTTCGTTTGTTGGTTTGTTGGTGTATTGATTTGTTGGCTTGTTGGTTTGTTGGTTTTGTGGTTTGTTGGCTTGTTGGGTTGTTGGTTTGTTGGTTTGTTCGTTTGTTGGCTTGTTGGTTTGTTGGCTTGTTGGCTTGTTGGTTTGTTGGTTTGTTGGTTTGTTGGTTTGTTGGTTTGTTGGCTTGTTGGTTAGTTGGTTAGTTGGTTTGTTCGTTTGTTGGCTGGTTGGTTTGTTGGTTTGTTCGTTTGTTGGTTTGTTCGTTTGTTGGTTTGTTTGTTTGTTGGTTAGTTGGTTTGTTGGTTTGTTGGTTTGTTGGTTTGTTGGCTTGTTGGTTTGTTGGTTTGTTAGTTTGTTCGTTTGTTGGCTTGTTAGTTTGTTGGCTTGTTGGCTTGTTGGTTTGTAGGTTTGTTGGTTTGTTGGTTTGTTGGTTTGTTGGTTTGTTGGTTTGTTAGTTTGTTCGTTTGTTGGTGTGTTGGTGTGTTGATTTGTTGGCTTGTTGGTTTGTTGGTTTTGTGGTTTGTTGGCTTGTTGGTTTGTTGGTTTGTTAGTTTGTTCGTTTGTTGACTTGTGGGTTTGTTGGCTTGTTGGCTTGTTGGTTTATTGGTTTGTTGGTTTGTTGGTTTGTTGGTTTGTTGGTTTGTTGGTTTGTTGGTTTGTTTGTTAGTTGGTTGGTTTGTTTGTTGTTTTGTTCGTTTGTTGGTTTGTTGATTTGTTCGTTTGTTGGTTTGTTGGTTTGTTGATTTTTTGTTTGTTGGCTCGTTGGTTTGTGGTTTGTTCGTTTGTTGGTTTGTTCGTTTGTTGGTTTGTTCGTTTGTTGGTTTGTTCGTTTGTTGGTTTGTTTGTTAGTTGGTTTGTTGGTTTGTTGGTTTGTTGGTTTGTTGGTTTGTTGGCTTGTTGGTTTGTTGGTTTGTTGGTTTGTTGGTTTGTTCGTTTGTTTGCTTATTGGTTTGCTTGTTTGTTGGTTTGTTGGCTTGTTAGTTTGTTGGCTTGTTGGCTTGTTGGTTTGTTGGTTTGTTGGTTTGTTGGTTTGTTGGTTTGTTGGTTTGTTAGTTTGTTCGTTTGTTGGTGTGTTGGTGTGTTGATTTGTTGGCTTGTTGGTTTGTTGGTTTTGTGGTTTGTTGGCTTGTTGGTTTGTTGGTTTGTTAGTTTGTTGGTTTGTTGACTTGTGGGTTTGTTGGCTTGTTGGCTTGTTGGTTTGTTGGTTTGTTGGTTTGTTGGTTTGTTGGTTTGTTGGTTTGTTGGTTTGTTTGTTAGTTGGTTGGTTTGTTTGTTGTTTTGTTCGTTTGTTGGTTTGTTGATTTGTTCGTTTGTTGGTTTGTTGGTTTGTTGGTTTTTTGGTTTGTTGGCTCGTTGGTTTGTGGTTTGTTCGCTTGTTGGTTTGTTCGTTTGTTGGTTTGTTCGTTTGTTGGTTTGTTTGTCTGTTGGTTTGTTGGTTTGTTGGTTTGTTGGTTTGTTGGCTTGTTGGTTTGTTGGTTTGTTGGTTTGTTGGTTTGTTTCTTTTGTTTGCTTATTGGTTTGTTTGTTTCTTGGTTTGTTCGTTTGTTGGTTTGTTGGTTTGTTGGTTTGTTCGTTTGTTGGTTTGTTGGTTTGTTGGTTTGTTGGTTTGTTTGTTAGTTGGTTTGTTTGTTTGTTGGTTTGTTCGTTTGTTGGTTTGTTGATTTGTTCGTTTGTTGGTTTGTTGGTTTGTCGGTTTTTTGGTTTGTTGGCTTGTTGGTTAGTTGGTTTGTTCGTTTGTTGGTTTGTTCGTTTGTTGGTTTGTTCGTTTGTTGGTTTGTTTGTCTGTTGGTTTGTTGGTTTGTTGGTTTGTTGGTTTGTTGGCTTGTTGGTTTGTTGGTTTGTTGGTTTGTTCGTTTGTTGGCTTGTTGGTTTGTTGGCTTGTTGGCTTGTTGGTTTGTTGGTTTGTTGGTTTGTTGGTTTGTTTGTTTGTTGGTTTGTTCGTTTGTTGGTTTGTTGGTGTATTGATTTGTTGGCTTGTTGGTTTGTTGGTTTTGTGGTTTGTTGGCTTGTTGGGTTGTTGGTTTGTTGGTTTGTTCGTTTGTTGGCTTGTTGGTTTGTTGGCTTGTTGGCTTGTTGGTTTGTTGGTTTGTTGGTTTGTTGGTTTGTTGGTTTGTTGGCTTGTTGGTTAGTTGGTTAGTTGGTTTGTTCGTTTGTTGGTTTGTTCGTTTGTTGGTTTGCTCGTTTGTTGGTTTGTTTGTCTGTTGGTTTGTTGGTTTGTTAGTTTGAGGGTTTGTTGGTTTGTTGGCTTGTTGGTTTGTTGGTTGGTCGGTTTGTTGGTTTGTTGGCTTGTTGGTTTGTTGGTTTGTTGGTTTGTTGGTTTGTTGGCTTGTTGGCTTTTTGGTTTGTTGGCTTGTTGGCTTGTTGGTTTGTTGGTTTGTTGGTTTGTTTGTTTGTTGGTTTGTTCGTTTGTTCGTTTATTGGTTTGTTGTTTTTTTGTTTGTTTTTTGTTGGTTACTTGGTTTGTTGGTTTGTTGGTTTGTTGGTTTGTTGGCTTGTTGGCTTGTTGGTTTGTTGGTTTGGTCGTTTGTTGGTTTGTTGGTTTGTTGACTTGTTGGCTTATTGGTTTGTTGGTTTGTTGGCTTGTTGGTTTGTTGGTTTGTTGGTTTGTTGGTTTGTTGGTTTGTTCGTTTGTTGGGTTGTTTGTTTGTTGGTTTGTTGTTTTGTTCGTTTGTTGGTTTGTTGGTTTGTTGGTTTGTTGGTTTGTTGGTTTGTTGGTTTGTTCATTTGTTGGTTTGTTGGTTTGTTGGTTTGTTGGTTTGTTGGTTTGTTGGTTTGTTGGTTTGTTGGCTTGTTAGCTTGTTGGTTTGTTGGTTTGTTGGCTGGTTGGTTTGTTGGTTTGTTCCTTTGTTGGTTTGTTCGTTTGTTGGTTTGTTTGTTTGTTGGTTAGTTGGTTTGTTGGTTTGTTGGTTTGTTGGTTTGTTGGTTTGTTGGTTTGTTGGTTTGTTGGCTTGTTGGTTTGTTGGTTTGTTGGTTTGTTGGTTTGTTCGTTTGTTTGCTTATTGGTTTGCTTGTTTGTTGGTTTGTTGGCTTGTTAGTTTGTTGGCTTGTTGGCTTGTTGGTTTGTTGGTTTGTTGGTTTGTTGGTTTGTTGGTTTGTTAGTTTGTTCGTTTGTTGGTGTGTTGGTGTGTTGATTTGTTGGCTTGTTGGTTTGTTGGTTTTGTGGTTTGTTGGCTTGTTGGTTTGTTGGTTTGTTAGTTTGTTGGTTTGTTGACTTGTGGGTTTGTTGGCTTGTTGGCTTGTTGGTTTGTTGGTTTGTTGGTTTGTTGGTTTGTTGGTTTGTTGGTTTGTTGGTTTGTTTGTTAGTTGGTTGGTTTGTTTGTTGTTTTGTTCGTTTGTTGGTTTGTTGATTTGTTCGTTTGTTGGTTTGTTGGTTTGTTGGTTTTTTGGTTTGTTGGCTCGTTGGTTTGTGGTTTGTTCGCTTGTTGGTTTGTTCGTTTGTTGGTTTGTTCGTTTGTTGGTTTGTTTGTCTGTTGGTTTGTTGGTTTGTTGGTTTGTTGGTTTGTTGGCTTGTTGGTTTGTTGGTTTGTTGGTTTGTTGGTTTGTTTCTTTTGTTTGCTAATTGGTTTGTTTGTTTCTTGGTTTGTTCGTTTGTTGGTTTGTTGGTTTGTTGGTTTGTTCGTTTGTTGGTTTGTTGGTTTGTTGGTTTGTTGGTTTGTTTGTTAGTTGGTTTGTTTGTTTGTTGGTTTGTTCGTTTGTTGGTTTGTTGATTTGTTCGTTTGTTGGTTTGTTGGTTTGTCGGTTTTTTGGTTTGTTGGCTTGTTGGTTAGTTGGTTTGTTCGTTTGTTGGTTTGTTCGTTTGTTGGTTTGTTCGTTTGTTGGTTTGTTTGTCTGTTGGTTTGTTGGTTTGTTGGTTTGTTGGTTTGTTGGCTTGTTGGTTTGTTGGTTTGTTGGTTTGTTCGTTTGTTGGCTTGTTGGTTTGTTGGCTTGTTGGCTTGTTGGTTTGTTGGTTTGTTGGTTTGTTGGTTTGTTTGTTTGTTGGTTTGTTCGTTTGTTGGTTTGTTGGTGTATTGATTTGTTGGCTTGTTGGTTTGTTGGTTTTGTGGTTTGTTGGCTTGTTGGGTTGTTGGTTTGTTGGTTTGTTCGTTTGTTGGCTTGTTGGTTTGTTGGCTTGTTGGCTTGTTGGTTTGTTGGTTTGTTGGTTTGTTGGTTTGTTGGTTTGTTGGCTTGTTGGTTAGTTGGTTAGTTGGTTTGTTCGTTTGTTGGTTTGTTCGTTTGTTGGTTTGCTCGTTTGTTGGTTTGTTTGTCTGTTGGTTTGTTGGTTTGTTAGTTTGAGGGTTTGTTGGTTTGTTGGCTTGTTGGTTTGTTGGTTGGTCGGTTTGTTGGTTTGTTGGCTTGTTGGTTTGTTGGTTTGTTGGTTTGTTGGTTTGTTGGCTTGTTGGCTTTTTGGTTTGTTGGCTTGTTGGCTTGTTGGTTTGTTGGTTTGTTGGTTTGTTTGTTTGTTGGTTTGTTCGTTTGTTCGTTTATTGGTTTGTTGTTTTTTTGTTTGTTTTTTGTTGGTTACTTGGTTTGTTGGTTTGTTGGTTTGTTGGTTTGTTGGCTTGTTGGCTTGTTGGTTTGTTGGTTTGGTCGTTTGTTGGTTTGTTGGTTTGTTGACTTGTTGGCTTATTGGTTTGTTGGTTTGTTGGCTTGTTGGTTTGTTGGTTTGTTGGTTTTTTGGTTTGTTCGTTTGTTGGGTTGTTTGTTTGTTGGTTTGTTGTTTTGTTCGTTTGTTGGTTTGTTGGTTTGTTGGTTTGTTGGTTTGTTGGTTTGTTGGTTTGTTCATTTGTTGGTTTGTTGGTTTGTTGGTTTGTTGGTTTGTTGGTTTGTTGGTTTGTTGGTTTGTTGGCTTGTTAGCTTGTTGGTTTGTTGGTTTGTTGGCTGGTTGGTTTGTTGGTTTGTTCCTTTGTTGGTTTGTTCGTTTGTTGGTTTGTTTGTTTGTTGGTTAGTTGGTTTGTTGGTTTGTTGGTTTGTTGGTTCGTTGGCTTGTTGGTTTGTTGGTTTGTTAGTTTGTTCGTTTGTTGGCTTGTTAGTTTGTTGGCTTGTTGGCTTGTTGGTTTGTAGGTTTGTTGGTTTGTTGGTTTGTTGGTTTGTTGGTTTGTTGGTTTGTTTGTTTGTTTGTTAGTTGGTTGGTTTGTTTGTTGTTTTGTTCGTTTGTTGGTTTGTTGATTTGTTCGTTTGTTGGTTTGTTGGTTTGTTGGTTTTTTGTTTGTTGGCTCGTTGGTTTGTGGTTTGCTCGTTTGTTGGTTTGTTCGTTTGTTGGTTTGTTCGTTTGTTGGTTTGTTCGTTTGTTGGTTTGTTTGTTAGTTGGTTTGTTGGTTTGTTGGTTTGTTGGTTTGTTGGTTTGTTGGCGTGTTGGTTTGTTGGTTTGTTGGTTTGTTCGTTTGTTTGCTTATTGGTTTGCTTGTTTGTTGGTTTGTTGGTTTGTTCGTTTGTTGGTTTGTTTGTTAGTTGGTTTGTTTGTTTGTTGGTTTGTTCGTTTGTTGGTTTGTTGATTTGTTCGTTTGTTGGTTTGTTGGTTTGTTGGTTTTTTGGTTTGTTGGCTTGTTGGTTAGTTGGTTTGTTCGTTTGTTGGTTTGTTCGTTTGTTGGTTTGTTCGTTTGTTGGTTTGTTTGTCTGTTGGTTTGTTGGTTTGTTGGCTTGTTGGTTTGTTGGTTTGTTGGTTTGTTCGTTTGTTGGCTTGTTGGTTTTTTGGCTTGTTGGCTTGTTGGTTTGTTGGTTTGTTGGTTTGTTGTTTTGTTGGTTTGTTTGTTTATTCGTTTGTTGGTGTCTTGGTGTGTTGATTTGTTGGCTTGTTGGTTTGTTGGTTTTGTGGTTTGTTGGCTTGTTGGGTTGTTGGTTTGTTGGTTTGTTCGTTTGTTGGCTTGTTGGTTTGTTGGCTTGTTGGCTTGTTGGTTTGTTGGTTTGTTGGTTTGTTGGTTTGTTGGTTTGTTGGTTTGTTGGTTTGTCGGTTTGTTGGTTTGTTCGTTTGTTGGTTTGTTGGTTTGTTGGCTTGTTGATTTGTTGGTTTTTTGGTTTGTTGGCTTATTGGTTTGTTGGTTTGTTGGCTTGTTGGTTTGTTGGTTTGTTGGCTTGTTGGCTTATTTGTTTGTTGGTTTGTTGGTTTGTTCGTTTGTTGGTTTGTTGGTTTGTTCGTTTCTTGGTTTGTTGGTTTGTTGGTTTTTTGGCTTGTTGGCTGGTTGGTTTGTTGGTTTGTTCGTTTGTTGGTTTGTCCGTTTGTTGGTTTGTTTGTTTGTTGGTTAGTTGGTTTGTTGGTTTGTTGGTTTGTTGGTTTGTTGGCTTGGTGGTTTGTTGGTTTGTTAGTTTGTTCGTTTGTTGGCTTGTTAGTTTGTTGGCTTCTTGGCTTGTTGGTTTGTTGGTTTGTTGGTTTGTTGGTTTGTTGGTTTGTTGGTTTGTTGGTTTGTTGGTTTGTTGGTTTGTTCGTTTGTTGGTTTGTTAGTTTGTTCGTTTGTTGACTTGTGGGTTTGTTGGCTTGTTGGCTTGTTGGTTTGTTGGTTTGTTGGTTGGTTGGTTTGTTGGTTTGTTGGCTTGTTGGTTTGTTGGTTTGTTGGTTTGTTGGTTTGTTGGCTTGTTGGCTTGTTGGTTTGTTGGTTTGTTCATTTGTTGGTTTGTTGGTTTGTTGGTTTGTTGTTTTGTTGGTTTGTTTGTTTGTTGGTTTGTTTGTTGGTTGGTTTGTTCTTTTGTTGGTTTGTTCGTTTGTTTGTTTGTTGGTTTGTTAACTTGTTGGTTTGTTGGTTTTTTGGTATGTTGGCTTGTTGGTTTGTTGGCTTGTTGGCTTGTTGGTTTGTTGGTTTGTTCGTTTGTTGGCTTGTTGGCTTGTTGGTTTGTTGGTTTGTTGGTTTGTTGGTTTGTTGGTTTGTTGGTTTGTTGGTTTGTTGGTTTGTTGGTTTGTTGGCTTGTTGGCTGGTTGGTTTGTTGGTTTGTTCCTTTGTTGGTTTGTTCGTTTGTTGGTTTGTTTGTTTGTTGGTTAGTTGGTTTGTTGGTTTGTTGGTTTGTTGGTTTGTTGGCTTGTTGGTTTGTTGGTTTGTTAGTTTGTTCGTTTGTTGGCTTGTTAGTTTGTTGGCTTGTTGGCTTGTTGGTTTGTAGGTTTGTTGGTTTGTTGGTTTGTTGGTTTGTTGGTTTGTTGGTTTGTTTGTTTGTTTGTTAGTTGGTTGGTTTGTTTGTTGTTTTGTTCGTTTGTTGGTTTGTTGATTTGTTCGTTTGTTGGTTTGTTGGTTTTTTGTTTGTTGGCTCGTTGGTTTGTGGTTTGCTCGTTTGTTGGTTTGTTCGTTTGTTGGTTTGTTCGTTTGTTGGTTTGTTCGTTTGTTGGTTTGTTTGTTAGTTGGTTTGTTGGTTTGTTGGTTTGTTGGTTTGTTGGTTTGTTGGCGTGTTGGTTTGTTGGTTTGTTGGTTTGTTGGTTTGTTCGTTTGTTTGCTTATTGGTTTGCTTGTTTGTTGGTTTGTTGGTTTGTTCGTTTGTTGGTTTGTTTGTTAGTTGGTTTGTTTGTTTGTTGGTTTGTTCGTTTGTTGGTTTGTTGATTTGTTCGTTTGTTGGTTTGTTGGTTTGTTGGTTTTTTGGTTTGTTGGCTTGTTGGTTAGTTGGTTTGTTCGTTTGTTGGTTTGTTCGTTTGTTGGTTTGTTCGTTTGTTGGTTTGTTTGTCTGTTGGTTTGTTGGTTTGTTGGCTTGTTGGTTTGTTGGTTTGTTGGTTTGTTCGTTTGTTGGCTTGTTGGTTTTTTGGTTTGTTGGCTTGTTGGTTTGTTGGTTTGTTGGTTTGTTGTTTTGTTGGTTTGTTTGTTTATTCGTTTGTTGGTGTCTTGGTGTGTTGATTTGTTGGCTTGTTGGTTTGTTGGTTTTGTGGTTTGTTGGCTTGTTGGGTTGTTGGTTTGTTGGTTTGTTCGTTTGTTGGCTTGTTGGTTTGTTGGCTTGTTGGCTTGTTGGTTTGTTGGTTTGTTGGTTTGTTGGTTTGTTGGTTTGTTGGTTTGTTGGTTTGTCGGTTTGTTGGTTTGTTCGTTTGTTGGTTTGTTGGTTTGTTGGCTTGTTGATTTGTTGGTTTTTTGGTTTGTTGGCTTGTTGGTTTGTTGGTTTGTTGGCTTGTTGGTTTGTTGGTTTGTTGGCTTGTTGGCTTATTTGTTTGTTGGTTTGTTGGTTTGTTCGTTTGTTGGTTTGTTGGTTTGTTCGTTTCTTGGTTTGTTGGTTTGTTGGTTTTTTGGCTTGTTGGCTGGTTGGTTTGTTGGTTTGTTCGTTTGTTGGTTTGTCCGTTTGTTGGTTTGTTTGTTTGTTGGTTAGTTGGTTTGTTGGTTTGTTGGTTTGTTGGTTTGTTGGCTTGGTGGTTTGTTGGTTTGTTAGTTTGTTCGTTTGTTGGCTTGTTAGTTTGTTGGCTTCTTGGCTTGTTGGTTTGTTGGTTTGTTGGTTTGTTGGTTTGTTGGTTTGTTGGTTTGTTGGTTTGTTGGTTTGTTGGTTTGTTGGTTTGTTCGTTTGTTGGTTTGTTAGTTTATTCGTTTGTTGACTTGTGGGTTTGTTGGCTTGTTGGCTTGTTGGTTTGTTGGTTTGTTGGTTTGTTGGTTTGTTGGTTTGTTGGCTTGTTGGTTTGTTGGTTTGTTGGTTTGTTGGTTTGTTGGCTTGTTGGCTTGTTGGTTTGTTGGTTTGTTCATTTGTTGGTTTGTTGGTTTGTTGGTTTGTTGTTTTGTTGGTTTGTTTGTTTGTTGGTTTGTTTGTTGGTTGGTTTGTTCGTTTGTTGGTTTGTTCGTTTGTTTGTTTGTTGGTTTGTTAACTTGTTGGTTTGTTGGTTTTTTGGTATGTTGGCTTGTTGGTTTGTTGGCTTGTTGGCTTGTTGGTTTGTTGGTTTGTTCGTTTGTTGGCTTGTTGGCTTGTTGGTTTGTTGGTTTGTTGGTTTGTTGGTTTGTTGGTTTGTTGGTTTGTTGGTTTGTTGGTTTGTTGGTTTGTTGGCTTGTTGGCTTGTTGGTTTGTTGGTTTGTTGGTTTGTTGGTTTGTTGGCTTGTTGGTTTGTTGGTTTGTTGGATTGTTGGTTTGTTGGTTTATTGGTTTGTTGGTTTGTTGGTTTGTTGGCTTGGTGGTTTGTTGGTTTGTTTGTTTGTTGGTTTGTTGGTTTGTTGGCTTGTTGGCGTGTTGGTTTGTTGGTTTGTTGGTTTGTTGGTTTGTTGGTTTGTTGGTTTGTTTGTCTGTTGGTTTGTTCGTTTGTTAGTTTGTGGGTTTGTTGGTTTGTTGGCTTGTTGGTTTGTTGGTTGGTCGGTTTGTTGGTTTGTTGGCTTGTTGGTTTGTTGGTTTGTTGGTTTGTTCGTTTGTTGGCTTGTTGGTTTGTTGGCTTGTTGGCTTTTTGGTTTGTTGGTTTGTTGGTTTGTTGGTTTGTGGGTTTGTTAGCTTGTTGGCTTGTTGGTTTGTTGGTTTGTTTGTTTGAGGGTTTGTTCGTTTGTTCGGTTGTTGGTTTGTTGGTTTTTTGTTTGTTTTTTTGTTGGTTACTTGGTTTGTTGGTTTGTTGGTTTGTTGGTTTGTTGGCTTGTTGGCTTGTTGGTTTGTTGGTTTGGTCGTTTGTTGGTTTGTTGGTTTGTTGGTTTGTTGGTTTGTTGGTTTGTTGGTTTGTTGGTTTGTTGGCTTGTTGGTTTGTTGGTTTATTGGTTTGTTGGTTTGTTGGTTTGTTGGCTTGTTGGCTTGTTGGTTTCTTGGTTTGTTCGTTTGTTGGTTTGTTGGTTTGTTGGTTTGTTGGTTTGTTTGTTTGTTGGTTTGTTGGTTTGTTGGCTTGTTGGTTTGTTGGTTTGTTGGCTTGTTGGTTTGTTAGTTTGTTCGTTTGTTGGTTTGCTGGTTTGTTGATTTGTTGGTTTGTTGGGTTGTTGGTTTGTTGGTTTGTTAGTTTGTTCGTTTGTTGGTTTGCTGGTTTGTTGATTTGTTGGTTTGTTGGGTTGTTGGTTTGTTATTTTGTTGGCTTGTTGGCTTGTTGGTTTGTTGGTTTGTTGGTTTATTTGTTTGTTGGTTTGTTGGTTTGTTGGTTTGTTGGTTTGTTGATTTGTTTGTTTGTTGGTTTGTTGGTTTGTTGGTTTGTTGACTTGTTGGCTTGTTGGTTTGTTGGTTTGTTGGCTTGTTGGTTTGTTGGCTTGTTGGTTTGTTGGTTTTTTGGTTTTTTGGTTTGTTGGTTTGTTGGTTTGTTGGCTTGTTGGCTTGTTGGTTTGTTGGTTTGTTCGTTTGTTGGCTTGTTGGCCTGTTGGTTTGTTGGTTTGTTGGTTTGTTGGTTTGTTGGTTTGTTGGTTTGTTGGTTTGTTGGCTTGTTGGCTTGTTGGTTTGTTGGTTTGTTGGTTTGTTGGTTTGTTGGTTTTTTGGTTTGTTGGCTTGTTAGTTTGTTGGTTTGTTGGATTGTTGGTTTGTTGGTTTATTGGTTTGTTGGTTTGTTGGTTTGTTGGCTTGGTGGTTTGTTGGTTTGTTTGTTTGTTGGTTTGTTGGTTTGTTGGCTTGTTGGCGTGTTGGTTTGTTGGTTTGTTGGTTTGTTGGTTTGTTGGTTTGTTGGTTTGTTTGTCTGTTGGTTTGTTCGTTTATTAGTTTGTGGGTTTGTTGGTTTGTTGGCTTGTTGGTTTGTTGGTTGGTCGGTTTGTTGGCTTTTTGGTTTGTTGGTTTGTTGGTTTGTTGGTTTGTGGGTTTGTTAGCTTGTTGGCTTGTTGGTTTGTTGGTTTGTTTGTTTGAGGGTTTGTTCGTTTGTTCTTTTGTTGGTTTGTTGGTTTTTTTGTTTGTTTTTTTGTTGGTTACTTGGTTTGTTGGTTTGTTGGTTTGTTGGTTTGTTGGCTTGTTGGCTTGTTGGTTTGTTGGTTTGGTCGTTTGTTGGTTTGTTGGTTTGTTGGTTTGTTGGTTTGTTGGTTTGTTGGTTTGTTGGTTTGTTGGTTTATTGGTTTGTTGGTTTGTTGGTTTGTTGGCTTGTTGGCTTGTTGGTTTCTTGGTTTGTTGGTTTGTTGGTTTGTTGGTTTGTTGGTTTGTTGGTTTGTTTGTTTGTTGGTTTGTTGGTTTGTTGGCTTGTTGGCTTGTTGGTTTGTTGGTTTGTTGGCTTGTTGGTTTGTTAGTTTGTTCGTTTGTTGGTTTGCTGGTTTGTTGATTTGTTGGTTTGTTGGGTTGTTGGTTTGTTGGTTTGTTAGTTTGTTCGTTTGTTGGTTTGCTGGTTTGTTGATTTGTTGGTTTGTTGGGTTGTTGGTTTGTTATTTTGTTGGCTTGTTGGCTTGTTGGTTTGTTGGTTTGTTGGTTTATTGGTTTGTTGGTTTGTTGGTTTGTTGGTTTTTTGGTTTGTTGATTTGTTTGTTTGTTGGTTTGTTGGTTTGTTGGTTTGTTGACTTGTTGGCTTGTTGGTTTGTTGGTTTGTTGGCTTGTTGGTTTGTTGGTTTGTTGGTTTGTTCGTTTGTTGGGTTGTTTGTTTGTTGGTTTGTTGGTTTAGTCGTTTGTTGGTTTGTTGGTTTGTTGGTTTGTTGGTTTGTTGGTTTGTTGGTTTGTTTGTTTGTTGGTTTGTTCGTTTGTTGGTTTGTTGATTTGTTCGTTTTTTGGTTTGTTGGTTTGTTGGTTTTTTGGCTTGTTGGCTGGTTGGTTTGTTGGTTTGTTCGTTTGTTGGTTTGTTCGTTTGTTGGTTTGTTTGTTTGTTAGTTAGTTGGTTTGTTGGTTTGTTGGTTTGTTGGTTTGTTGGCTTGTTGGTTTGTTGGTTTGTTAGTTTGTTCGTTTGTTGGCTTGTTAGTTTGATGGCTTGTTGGCTTGTTGGTTTGTTGGTTTTTTGGTTTGTTGGTTTGTTGGTTTGTTGTTTTGTTAGTTTGTTCGTTTGTTGGTGTGTTGGTGTGTTGATTTGTTGGCTTGTTGGTTTGTTGGTTTTGTGGTTTGTTGGCTTGTTGGTTTGTTGGTTTGTTAGTTTGTTCGTTTGTTGACTTGTGGGTTTGTTGGCTTGTTGGCTTGTTGGTTTGTTGGTTTGTTGGTTTGTTGGTTTGTTGGTTTGTTGGTTTGTTGGTTTGTTTGTTAGTTGGTTGGTTTGTTTGTTGTTTTGTTCGTTTGTTGGTTTGTTGATTTGTTCGTTTGTTGGTTTGTTGGTTTGTTGGTTTTTTGGTTTTTTGGCTCGTTGGTTTGTGGTTTGTTCGCTTGTTGGTTTGTTCGTTTGTTGGTTTGTTCGTTTGTTGGTTTGTTTGTCTGTTGGTTTGTTGGTTTGTTGGTTTGTTGGTTTGTTGGCTTGTTGGTTTGTTGGTTTGTTGGTTTGTTGGTTTGTTTCTTTTGTTTGCTTATTGGTTTGTTTGTTTGTTGGTTTGTTGGTTTGTTCGTTTGTTGGTTCGTTGGTTTGTTGGTTTGTTCGTTTGTTGGTTTGTTGGTTTGTTGGTTTGTTGGTTTGTTTGTTAGTTGGTTTGTTTGTTTGTTGGTTTGTTCGTTTGTTGGTTTGTTGATTTGTTCGTTTGTTGGTTTGTTGGTTTGTCGGTTTTTTGGTTTGTTGGCTTGTTGGTTAGTTGGTTTGTTCGTTTGTTTGTTTGATCGTTTGTTGGTTTGTTCGTTTGTTGGTTTGTTTGTCTGTTGGTTTGTTGGTTTGTTGGTTTGTTGGTTTATTGGCTTGTTGGTTTGTTGGTTTGTTGGTTTGTTCGTTTGTTGGCTTGTTGGTTTGTTGGCTTGTTGGCTTGTTGGATTGTTGGTTTGTTGGTTTGTTGGTTTGTTGGTTTGTTGGTTTGTTGGTTTGTTCGTTTGTTGGTGTGTTGGTGTGTTGATTTGTTGGCTTGTTGGTTTGTTGGTTTTGTGGTTTGTTGGCTTGTTGGGTTGTTGGTTTGTTGGTTTGTTCGTTTGTTGGCTTGTTGGTTTGTTGGCTTGTTGGCTTGTTGGTTTGTTGGTTTGTTGGTTTGTTGGTTTGTTGATTTGTTGGCTTGTTGGTTAGTTGGTTTGTTCGTTTGTTGGTTTGTTTGTCTGTTGGTTTGTTGGTTTGTTAGTTTGTGGGTTTGTTGGTTTGTTGGCTTGTTGGTTTGTTGGTTTGTTGGTTTGTTGGCTTGTTGGTTTGTTGGTTTGTTGGTTTGTTGGTTTGTTGGCTTGTTGGCTTTTTGGTTTGTTGGCGTGTTTGCTTGTTGGTTTGTTGGTTTGTTGGTTTGTTTGTTTGTTGGTTTGTTCGTTTGTTCGTTTATTGGTTTGTTGGTTTTTTGTTTGTTTTTTTGTTGGTTACTTGGTTTGTTGGTTTGTTGGTTTGTTGGTTTGTTGGCTTGTTGGCTTGTTGGTTTGTTGGTTTGGTCGTTTGTTGGTTTGTTGGTTTGTTGACTTGTTGGCTTATTGGTTTGTTGGTTTGTTGGCTTGTTGGTTTGTTGGTTTGTTGGTTTGTTGGTTTGTTCGTTTGTTGGGTTGTTTATTTGTTGGTTTGTTGTTTTGTTCGTTTGTTGGTTTGTTGGTTTGTTGGTTTGTTGGTTTGTTGGTTTGTTGGTTTGTTGGTTTGTTGGTTTGTTGGTTTGTTGGTTTGTTGGTTTGTTGGTTTGTTGGCTTGTTGGCTTGTTGGTTTGTTGGTTTGTTGGCTGGTTGGTTTGTTGGTTTGTTCGTTTGTTGGTTTGTTCGTTTGTTGGTTTGTTTGTTTGTTGGTTAGTTGGTTTGTTGGTTTGTTGGTTTGTTGGTTTGTTGGCTTGTTGGTTTGTTGGTTTGTTAGTTTGTTCGTTTGTTGGCTTGTTAGTTTGATGGCTTGTTGGCTTGTTGGTTTGTTGGTTTGTTGGTTTGTTGGTTTGTTGGTTTGTTGGTTTGTTGGTTTGTTAGTTTGTTCGTTTGTTGGTGTGTTGGTGTGTTGATTTGTTGGCTTGTTAATTTGTTGGTTTTGTGGTTTGTTGGCTTGTTGGTTTGTTAGTTTGTTCGTTTGTTGACTTGTGGGTTTGTTGGCTTGTTGGCTTGTTGGTTTGTTGGTTTCTTGGTTTGTTGGTTTGTTGGTTTGTTGGTTTCTTGGTTTGTTGGTTTGTTGGTTTGTTTGTTAGTTGGTTGGTTTGTTTGTTGTTTTGTTCGTTTGTTGGTTTGTTGATTTGTTCGTTTGTTGGTTTATTGGTTTGTTGGTTTTTTGGTTTGTTGGCTCGTTGGTTTGTGGTTTGTTCGCTTGTTGGTTTGTTCGTTTGTTGGTTTGTTCGTTTGTTGGTTTGTTTGTCTGTTGGTTTGTTGGTTTGTTGGTTTGTTGGTTTGTTGGCTTGTTGGTTTGTTGGTTTGTTGGTTTGTTGGTTTGTTGGTTTGTTTCTTTTGTTTGCTTATTGGTTTGTTTGTTTGTTGGTTTGTTGGTTTGTTCGTTTGTTGGTTTGTTGGTTTGTTGGTTTGTTCGTTTGTTGGTTTGTTGGTTTGTTGGTTTGTTGGTTTGTTTTTTAGTTGGTTTGTTTGTTTGTTGGTTTGTTCGTTTGTTGGTTTGTTGATTTGTTCGTTTGTTGGTTTGTTGGTTTGCCGGTTTTTTGGTTTGTTGGCTTGTTGGTTAGTTGGTTTGTTCGTTTGTTGGTTTGTTCGTTTGTTGGTTTGTTCGTTTGTTGGTTTGTTTGTCTGTTGGTTTGTTGGTTTGTTGGTTTGTTGGTTTGTTGGCTTGTTGGTTTGTTGGTTTGTTGGTTTGTTCGTTTGTTGGCTTGTTGGTTTGTTGGCTTGTTGGCTTGTTGGTTTGTTGGTTTGTTGGTTTGTTGGATTGTTGGTTTGTTGGTTTGTTGGTTTGTTCGTTTGTTGGCTTGTTGGTTTGTTGGCTTGTTGGTTTGTTGGTTTGTTGGTTTGTTGGTTTGTTGGTTTGTTGGCTTGTTGGTTAGTTGGTTTGTTCGTTTGTTGGTTTGTTTGTCTGTTGGTTTGTTGGTTTGTTAGTTTGCGGGTTTGTTGGTTTGTTGGCTTGTTGGTTTGTTGGTTTGTTGGTTTGTTGGCTTGTTGGTTTGTTGGTTTGTTGGTTTGTTGGTTTGTTGGCTTGTTGGCTTTTTGGTTTGTTCGCGTGTTTGCTTGTTGGTTTGTTGGTTTGTTGGTTTGTTTGTTTGTTGGTTTGTTCGTTTGTTCGTTTATTGGTTTGTTGGTTTTTTTGTTTGTTTTTTTGTTGGTTACTTGGTTTGTTGGTTTGTTGGTTTGTTGGTTTGTTGGCTTGTTGGCTTGTTGGTTTGTTGGTTTGGTCGTTTGTTGGTTTGTTGGTTTGTTGACTTGTTGGCTTATTGGTTTGTTGGTTTGTTGGCTTGTTGGTTTGTTGGTTTGTTGGTTTGTTGGTTTGTTCGTTTGTTGGGTTGTTTGTTTGTTGGTTTGTTGTTTTGTTCGTTTGTTGGTTTGTTGGTTTGTTGGTTTGTTGGTTTGTTGGTTTGTTGGTTTGTTGGTTTGTTGGTTTGTTGGTTTGTTGGTTTGTTGGTTTGTTGGCTTGTTGGCTTGTTGGTTTGTTGGTTTGTTGGCTGGTTGGTTTGTTGGTTTGTTCGTTTGTTGGTTTGTTCGTTTGTTGGTTTGTTTGTTTGTTGGTTAGTTGGTTTGTTGGTTTGTTGGATTGTTGGTTTGTTGGCTTGTTGGTTTGTTGGTTTGTTAGTTTGTTCGTTTGTTGGCTTGTTAGTTTGTTGGCTTGTTGGCTTGTTGGTTTGTTGGTTTGTTGGTTTGTTGGTTTGTTGGTTTGTTGGTTTGTTGGTTTGTTGGTTTGTTAGTTTGTTCGTTTGTTGGTGTGCTGGTGTGTTGATTTGTTGGCTTGTTGGTTTGTTGGTTTTGTGGTTTGTTGGCTTGTTGGTTTGTTGGTTTGTTAGTTTGTTCGTTTGTTGACTTGTGGGTTTGTTGGCTTGTTGGTTTGTTGGTTTGTTGGTTTGTTGGTTTGTTGGTTTGTTGGTTTGTTGGTTTGTTGGTTTGTTGGTTTGTTGGTTTGTTTGTTAGTTGGTTGGTTTGTTTGTTGTTTTGTTCGTTTGTTGGTTTGTTGATTTGTTCGTTTGTTGGTTTGTTGGTTTGTTGGTTTTTTGTTTGTTGGCTCGTTGGTTTGTGGTTTGTTCGTTTGTTGGTTTGTTCGTTTGTTGGTTTGTTCGTTTGTTGGTTTGTTCGTTTGTTCGTTTGTTTGTCTGTTGGTTTGTTGGTTTGTTGGTTTGTTGGTTTGTTGGTTTGTTGGTTTGTTGGCTTGTTGGTTTGTTGGTTTGTTGGTTTGTTGGTTTGTTCGTTTGTTTGCTTATTGGTTTGCTTGTTTGTTGGTTTGTTGGTTTGTTCGTTTGTTGGTTTGTTTGTTAGTTGGTTTGTTTGTTTGTTGGTTTGTTCGTTTGTTGGTTTGTTGATTTGTTCGTTTGTTGGTTTGCTGGTTTGTTGGTTTTTTGGTTTGTTGGCTTGTTGGTTAGTTGGTTTGTTCGTTTGTTGGTTTGTTCGTTTGTTGGTTTGTTCGTTTGTTGGTTTGTTGGTTTCTTGGTTTGTTGGCTTGTTGGTTTGTTGGTTTGTTGGTTTGTTCGTTTGTTGGCTTGTTGGTTTGTTGGCTTGTTGGCTTGTTGGTTTGTTGGTTTGTTGGTTTGTTGGTTTGTTGGTTTGTTTGTTTGTTCGTTTGTTGGTGTGTTGGTGTGTTGATTTGTTGGCATGTTGGTTTGTTGGTTTTGTGGTTTGTTGGCTTGTTGGGTTGTTGGTTTGTTGGTTTGTTCGTTTGTTGGCTTGTTGGTTTGTTGGCTTGTTGGCTTGTTGGTTTGTTGGTTTGTTGGTTTGTTGGTTTGTTGGTTTGTTGGTTTGTTGGTTTGTTGGTTTGTTGGTTTGTTCGTTTGTTGGTTTGTTGGTTTGTTGTATTGTTGATTTGTTGGTTTTTTGGTTTGTTGGCTTGTTGGTTTGTTGGTTTGTTGACTTGTTGGTTTGTTGGTTTATTCGTTTGTTGGCTTGTTTGCTTGTTGGTTTGTTGGTTTGTTGGTTTGTTGGTTTGTTGGTTTGTTGGCTTATTGGCTTGTTGGTTTGTTGGTTTGTTGGTTTGTTGTTTTTTTGGTTTGTTGGTTTGTTGGCTTGTTAGTTTGTTGGTTTGTTGGTTTGTTGGATTGTTGGTTTGTTGGTTTATTGGTTTGTTGGTTTGTTGGTTTGTTGGTTTGTTGGTTTGTTGGCTTTTTGGCGTGTTGGTTTGTTGGTTTGTTGGTTTGTTGGTTTGTTGGTTTGTTTGTTTGTTTGTTTGTTTGTTCGTTTGTTAGTTTGTGGGTTTGTTGGTTTGTTGGCTTGTTGGTTTGTTGGTTTGTGGGTTTGTTGGTTTGTTGGCTTGTTGGTTTGTTGGTTTGTTGGTTTGTTCGTTTGTTGGCTTGTTGGTTTGTTGGCTTGTTGGCTTTTTGGTTTGTTGGTTTGTTGGTTTGTTGGTTTGTTGGTTTGTTGGCTTGTTGGCTTGTTGGTTTGTTGGTTTGTTGGTTTGTTTGTTTGTTGGTTTGTTCTTTTGTTGGTTTGTTGGTTTGTTGGTTGGTTGGCTTGTTGGTTTGTTGGTTTGTTGGTTTGTTGGTTTATTGGTTTGTTGGTTTGTTGGTTTGTTTGTTTGTTGGTTTGCTGGTTTGTTGATTTGTTGGTTTGTTGGGTTGTTGGTTTGTTATTTTGTTGGCTTGTTGGCTTGTTGGCTTGCTGGTTTGTTGGTTTGTTAGTTTGTTGGTTTGTTGGCTTTTTGGTTTGTTGGTTTGTTGGTTTGTTGGTTTGGTGGTGTGTTGGTTTGTTGGTTGTTGGTTTGTTTGTTTGTTTGTTTGTTGGTTTGTTTGTTGGTTGGTTTGTTCGTTTGTTGGTTTGTTGGTTTGTTGGCTTGTTTGTTTGTTGGTTTGTTGACTTGTTGGTTTGTTGGTTTTTTGGTTTGTTGGTTTTTTGGTTTGTTGGTTTTTTGGTTTGTTGGTTTGTTGGTTTGTTGGTTTGTTGGTTTGTTCATTTGTTTGTTTGTTGGTTTGTTGGTTTGTTGGTTTGTTGGCTTGTTGGCTTGTTGGTTTGTTGGTTTGTTGGCTTGTTGGTTTGTTGGTTTGTTGGTTTGTTGGTTTGTTCGGTTGTTGGGTTGTTTGTTTGTTGGTTTGTTGGTTTGTTCGTTTGTTGGTTTGTTGGTTTGTTCGTTTTTTGGTTTGTTGGTTTGTTGGTTTTTTGGCTTGTTGGCTGGTTGGTTTGTTGGTTTGTTTGTTTGTTGGTTAGTTGGTTTGTTGGTTTGTTGATTTGTTGGTTTGTTGGCTTGGTGGTTTGTTGGTTTGTTAGTTTGTTCGTTTGTTGGCTTGTTAGTTTGTTGGCTTGTTGGCTTGTTGGTTTGTTGGTTTGTTGGTTTGTTGGTTTGTTGGTTTGTTGGTTTGTTGGTTTGTTGGTTTGTTCGTTTGTTGGTTTGTTAGTTTGTTCGTTTGTTGACTTGTGGGTTTGTTGGCTTGTTGGCTTGTTGGTTTGTTGGTTTGTTGGTTTGTTGGTTTGTTGGTTTGTTGACTTGTTGGTTTGTTGGTTTGTTGGTTTGTTGGCTTGTTGGCTTGTTGGTTTGTTGGTTTGTTCGTTTGTTGGTTTGTTGGTTTGTTGGTTTGTTGGCTTGTTGGCTTGTTTGTTTGTTGGTATTGTTCGTTTGTTGGTTTGTTGATTTGTTGGTTTGTTGGTTTGTTTGTTTGTTGGTTTGTTGGTTTGTTGGGTTGTTGGTTTGTTGGTTTGTTGGCTTGTTGGTTTGTTAGTTTGTTCGTTTGTTGGTTTGCTGGTTTGTTGATTTGTTGGTTTGTTGGGTTGTTGGTTTGTTATTTTGTTGGCTTGTTGGATTGTTGGTTTGTTGGTTTGTTGGTTTGTTGGCTTGTTGGTTTGTTGGTTTGTTGGTTTGTTGGTTTTTTGGTTTGTTGGTTTGTTGGTTTATTTGTTTGTTGGTTTGTTTGTTGGTTAGTTTGTTCGTTTGTTGGTTTGTTGGTTTGTTGGTTTGTTTGTTTGTTGGTTTGTTGGCTTGTTGGTTTGTTGGTTTGTTGGTTTGTTGGTGTGTTGGTTTGTTGGTTTTTTGGTTTGTTGGTTTGTTGGTTTGTTGGTTTGTTGGTTTGTTGGTTTGTTGGTTTGTTGATTTGTTTGTTTGTTGGTTTGTTGGTTTGTTGGTTTGTTGGCTTGTTGGCTTGTTGGTTTGTTGGTTTGTTTGCTTGTTGGTTTCTTGGTTTGTTGGTTTGTGGTTGGTTTGTTGGTTTGTTGGTTTGTTGGTTTGTTCGTTTGTTGGGTTGTTTGTTTGTTGGTTTGTTGGTTTGTTCGTTTGTTCGTTTGTAGGTTTGTTGGTTTGTTGGTTTGTTGGTTTGTTGGTTTGTTGGTTTGTTGGTTTGTTGGTTTGTTGGTTTATTTTTTGTTGGTTTGTTCGTTTGTTGGTTTGTTGGTTTGTTGGTTTGTTCGTTTTTTGGTTTGTTGGTTTGTTGGTTTTTTGGCTTGTTGGCTGGTTGGTTTGTTGGTTTGTTCGTTTGTTGGTTTGTTCGTTTGTTGGTTTGTTTGTTTGTTGGTTTGTTGGTTTGTTGGTTTGTTGGTTTGTTGGCTTGTTGGTTTGTTGGTTTGTTAGTTTGTTCGTTTGTTGGCTTGTTGGTTTGTTGGCTTGTTGGCTTGTTGGTTTGTTGGTTTGTTGGTTTGTTGGTTTGTTGGTTTGTTGGTTTGTTGGTTTGTTGGTTTGTTCGTTTGTTGGTGTGTTGGTGTGTTGATTTGTTGGCTTGTTGGGTTGTTGGTTTTGTGGTTTGTTGGCTTGTTAGTTTGTTGGTTTGTTAGTTTGTTCGTTTGTTGACTTGTGGGTTTGTTGGCTTGTTGGTTTGTTGGTTTGTTGGTTTGTTGGTTTGTTGGTTTGTTGGTTTGTTGGTTTGTTGGTTTGTTGGTTTGTTCGTTTGTTGGTTTCTTGGTTTGTTGGCTTGTTGGTTTGTTGGTTTGTTGGTTTGTTGGTTTGTTGGTTTGTTGGTTTGTTGGTTTGTTGGTTTGTTGGTTTGTTGGTTTGTTTGTTTGTTTGTTTGTTGGTTTGTTTGTTGGTTGGTTTGTTCGTTTGTTGGTTTGTTGGTTTGTTGGCTTGTTTGTTTGTTGGTTTGTTGGCTTGTTGGTTTGTTGGTTTGTTGGTTTGTTGGTTTGTTGGTTTGTTGGTTTGTTGGTTTGTTGGTTTATTGGTTTGTTGGTTTGTTGGCTTGTTGGTTTGTTAGTTTATTGATTTGTTTGTTTGTTGGTTTGTTGGCTTCTTGGCTTGTTGGTTTGTTGGTTTGTTGGCTTGTTGGTTTGTAGGTTTGTTGGTTTGTTGGTTTGTTGGTTTGTTGGTTTGTTCGTTTGTTGGGTTGTTTGTTTGTTGGTTTGTTGGTTTGTTCGTTTGTTGGTTTGTTGGTTTGTTGGTTTGTTGGTTTGTTGGTTTGTTGGTTTGTTGGTTTGTTGGTTTGTTGGTTTGTTGGTTTGTTGGTTTGTTGGTTTGTTTGTTTGTTGGTTTGTTCGTTTGTTGGTTCGTTGGTTTGTTCGTTTTTTGGTTTGTTGGTTTGTTGGTTTTTTAGGCTTGTTGGCTGGTTGGTTTGTTGGTTTGTTCGTTTGTTGGTTTGTTCGTTTGTTGGTTTGTTTGTTTGTTGGTTTGTTGGTTTTTTGGGTTGTTGGTTTGTTGATTTGTTGGCTTGTTGGTTTGTTGGTTTGTTAGTTTGTTCGTTTGTTGGCTTGTTGGTTTGTTGGCTTGTTGGCTTGTTGGTTTGTTGGTTTGTTGGTTTGTTGGTTTGTTGGTTTGTGGGTTTGTTGGTTTGTTCGTTTGTTGGTGTGTTGGTGTGTTGATTTGTTGGCTTGTTGGTTTGTTGGTTTTGTGGTTTGTTGGCTTGTTGGTTTGTTGGTTTGTTAGTTTGTTCGTTTGTTGACTTGAGGGTTTGTTGGCTTGTTGGTTTGTTGGTTTGTTGGTTTGTTGGTTTGTTGGTTTGTTGGTTTGTTGGTTTGTTGGTTTGTTGGTTTGTTGGTTTGTTGGTTTGTTGGTTTGTTCGTTTGTTGGTTTGTTGGTTTGTTGGTTTGTTGGCTTGTTGGTTTGTTGGTTTTTTGGTTTGGAGGCTTGTTGGTTTGTTGGCTTGTTGCCTTGTCGGTTTGTTGGTTTGTTGGTTTGTTGGTTTGTTGGTTTGTTGGTTTATTGATTTGTTTGTTTGTTGGTTTGTTGGTTTGTTGGCTTGTTGGCTTGTTGGTTTGTTGGTTTGTTGGCTTGTTGGTTTGTTGGTTTGTTGGTTTGTTGGTTTGTTGGTTTGTTGGTTTGTTGGTTTGTTGGTTTGTTGGTTTGTTGGTTTGTTCGTTTGTTGGGTTGTTTGTTTGTTGGTTTGTTGGTTTGTTCGTTTGTTGGTTTGTTGGTTTGTTGGTTTGTTGGTTTGTTGGTTTGTTGGTTTGTTGGTTTGTTGGTTTGCTGGTTTCTTTGTTTGTTCGTTTGTTGGTTCGTTGGTTTGTTGGTTTCTTCGTTTCTTGGTTTGTTGGCTTGTTGGTTTGTTGGTTTGTTGGTTTGTTGGTTTGTTGGCTTGTTGGCTTGTTGGTTTGTTGGTTTGTTCGTTTGTTGGTTTGTTGGTTTGTTGGTTTGTTGGTTTGTTGGTTTATTGGTTTGTTGGTTTGTTGGTTTGTTGGCTTGTTGGCTTGTTTGTTTGTTGGTTTGTTCGTTTGTTAGTTTGTTGATTTGTTGGTTTGTTGGTTTGTTTGTTTGTTGGTTTGTTGGTTTGTTGGCTTGTTGGTTTGATGGTTTGTTGGCTTGTTGGTTTGTTAGTTTGTTCGTTTGTTGGTTTGCTGGTTTGTTGATTTGTTGGTTTGTTGGGTTGTTGTTTTTTTATTTTTTTGGCTTGTTGGCTTGTTGGTTTGTTGGTTTGTTGGTTTGTTGGCTTGTTGGTTTGTTGGTTTGTTGGTTTGTTGGTTTTTTGGTTTGTTGGTTTTTTGGTTTATTTGTTTGTTGGTTTGTTTGTTGGTTGGTTTGTTCGTTTGTTGGTTTGTTGGTTTGTTGGTTTGTTTGTTTGTTGGTTTGTTGGCTTGTTGGTTTGTTGGTTTGTTGGTTTGTTGGTGTGTTGGTTTGTTGGTTTTTTGGTTTGTTGGTTTGTTGGTTTGTTGGTTTGTTGGTTTGTTGGCTTGTTGGCTTGTTGGTTTGTTGGTTTGTTTGCTTGTTGGTTTGTTGGTTTGTTGGTTTGTGGTTGGTTTGTTGGTTTGTTGGTTTGTTGGTTTGTTGGTTTGTTCGTTTGTTGGGTTGTTTGTTTGTTGGTTTGTTGGTTTGTTCATTTGTTCGTTAGTAGGTTTGTTGGTTTGTTGGTTTGTTGGTTTGTTGGTTTGTTGGTTTGTTGGTTTGTTGGTTTATTTGTTTGTTGGTTTGTTCGTTTGTTGGTTTGTTGGTTTGTTGGTTTGTTGGTTTGTTGGTTTGTTCGTTTTTTGGTTTGTTGGTTTGTTGGTTTTTTGGCTTGTTGGCTGGTTGGTTTGTTGGTTTGTCCGTTTGTTGGTTTGTTCGTTTGTTGGTTTGTTTGTTTGTTGGTTTGTTGGTTTGTTGGTTTGTTGGTTTGTTGGTTTGTTGGTTTGTTGGCTTGTTGGTTTGTTGGTTTGTTAGTTTGTTCGTTTGTTGGCTTGTTGGCTTGTTGGCTTGTTGGTTTCTTGGTTTGTTGGTTTGTTGGTTTGTTGGTTTGTTGGTTTGTTGGTTTGTTGGTTTTTTGGTTTGTTCGTTTGTTGGTGTGTTGGTGTGTTGATTTGTTGGCTTGTTGGCTTGTTGGGTTGTTGGTTTTGTGGTTTGTTGGCTTGTTAGTTTGTTGGTTTGTTAGTTTGTTCGTTTGTTGACTTGTGGGTTTGTTGGCTTGTTGGCTTGTTGGTTTGTTGGTTTGTTGGTTTGTTGGTTTATTGGTTTGTTGGTTTGTTGGTTTGTTGGTTTCTTCGTTTGTTGGTTTGTTGGTTTGTTGGCTTGTTGGTTTGTTGGTTTGTTGGTTTGTTGGTTTGTTGGTTTCTTGGTTTGTTGGTTTCTTGGTTTGTTGGTTTGTTGGTTTGTTGGTTTGTTTGTTTGTTGGTTTGTTTGTTGGTTGGTTTGTTCGTTTGTTGGTTTGTTGGTTTTGTGGCTTGTTTGTTTGTTGGCTTGTTGGTTTGTTGGTTTTTTGGTTTGTTGGTTTGTTGGTTTGTTGGTTTGTTGGGTTGTTGGTTTGTTGGTTTGTTGGCTTGTTGGTTTGTTAGTTTATTGATTTGTTTGTTTGTTGGTTTGTTGGTTTGTTGGCTTGTTGGTTTGTTGGTTTGTTGGCTTGTTGGTTTGTTGGTTTGTTGGTTTGTTGGTTTGTTGGTTTGTTGATTTGTTGGTTTGTTGGTTTGTTGGTTTGTTCGTTTGTTGGGTTGTTTGTTTGTTGGTTTGTTGGTTTGTTCGTTTGTTGGTTTGTTGGTTTGTTGGTTTGTTGGTTTGTTGGTTTGTTGGTTTGGTGGTTTGTTTGTTTGTTGGTTTGTTCGTTTGTTGGTTCGTTGGTTTGTTCGTTTTTTGGTTTGTTGGTTTGTTGGTTTTTTAGGCTTGTTGGCTGGTTGGTTTGTTGGTTTGTTCGTTTGTTGGTTTGTTGGTTTGCTGGCTTGTTGGCTTGTCGGTTTGTTGGTTTGTTGGTTTGTTGGTTTGTTGGTTTGTTGGTTTATTGATTTGTTGGTTTGTTGGTTTGTTGGCTTGTTGGCTTGTTGGTTTGTTAGTTTGTTGGCTTGTTGGTTTGTTGGTTTGTTGGTTTGTTGGTTTGTTGGTTTGTTGGTTTGTTCGATTGTTGGGTTGTTTGTTTGTTGGGTTGTTTGTTTGTTGGTTTGTTGGTTTGTTCGTTTGTTGGTTTGTTGGTTTGTTGGTTTGTTGGTTTGTTGGTTTGTTGGTTTGTTTGTTTGTTGGTTTGTTGGTTTGCTGGTTTGTTTGTTTGTTGGTTTGTTCGTTTGTTGGTTCGTTGGTTTGTTGGTTTCTTCGTTTGTTGGTTTGTTGGCTTGTTGGTTTGTTGGTTTGTTGGTTTGTTGGTTTGTTGGCTTGTTGGCTTGTTGGTTTGTTGGTTTGTTCGTTTGTTGGTTTGTAGGTTTGTTGGTTTGTTGGTTTGTTGGTTTATTGGTTTGTTGGTTTGTTGGTTTGTTGGCTTGTTGGCTTGTTTGTTTGTTGGTTTGTTCGTTTTTTGGTTTGTTGATTTGTTGGTTTGTTGGTTTGTTGGTTTGTTTGTTTGTTGGTTTGTTGGTTTGTTGGCTTGTTGGTGTTGGTTTGTTGGCTTGTTGGTTTGTTAGTTTGTTCGTTTGTTGGTTTGCTGGTTTGTTGATTTGTTGGTTTGTTGGGTTGTTGGTTTGTTATTTTGTTGGCTTGTTGGCTTGTTGGTTTGTTGGTTTGTTGGTTTGTTGGCTTGTTGGTTTGTTGGTTTGTTGGTTTGTTGGTTTTTTGGTTTGTTTGTTTGTTGGTTTGTTTGTTGGTTGGTTTGTTCGTTTGTTGGTTTGTTGGTTTGTTGGTTTGTTGGTTTGTTGGTTTGTTTGTTTGTTGGTTTGTTGGCTTGTTGGTTTGTTGGTTTGTTATTTTGTTGGTGTGTTGGTTTGTTGGTTTTTTGGTTTGTTGGTTTGTTGGTTTGTTGGTTTGTTGGTTTGTTGATTTGTTTGTTTGTTGGTTTGTTGGTTTGTTGGTTTGTTGGCTTGTTGGCTTGTTGGTTTGTTGGTTTGTTTGCTTGTTGGTTTGTTGGTTTGTTGGTTTGTGGTTGGTTTGTTGGTTTGTTGGTTTGTTGGTTTGTTGGTTTGTTGGTTTGTTCGTTTGTTGGGTTGTTTGTTTGTTGGTTTGTTGGTTTGTTCGTTTGTTCGTTTGTAGGTTTGTTGGTTTGTTGGTTTGTTGGTTTGTTGGTTTGTTGGTTTGTTGGTTTATTTGTTTGTTGGTTTGTTCGTTTGTTGGTTTGTTGGTTTGTTGGTTTGTTCGTTTTTTGGTTTGTTGGTTTGTTGGTTTTTTGGCTTGTTGGCTGGTTGGTTTGTTGGTTTGTTCGTTTGTTGGTTTGTTCGTTTGTTGGTTTTTTTGTTTGTTGGTTTGTTGGTTTGTTGGTTTGTTGGTTTGTTGGTTTGTTGGTTTGTTGGTTTGTTGGCTTGTTGGTTTGTTGGTTTGTTAGTTTGTTCGTTTGTTGGCTTGTTGGTTTGTTGGCTTGTTGGCTTGTTGGTATGTTGGTTTGTTGGTTTGTTGGTTTGTTGGTTTGTTGGTTTGTTGGTTTGTTGGTTTGTTGGTTTGTTGGTTTGTTCGTTTGTTGGTGTGTTGGTGTGTTGATTTGTTGGTTTGTTGGGTTGTTGGTTTTGTGGTTTGTTGGCTTGTTAGTTTGTTGGTTTGTTAGTTTGTTCGTTTGTTGACTTGTGGGTTTGTTGGCTTGTTGGCTTGTTGGTTTGTTGGTTTGTTGGTTTGTTGGTTTGTTGGTTTGTTGGTTTGTTGGTTTGTTGGTTTGTTCGTTTGTTGGTTTGTTGGTTTGTTGGCTTGTTGGTTTGTTGGTTTGTTGGTTTGTTGGTTTGTTAGTTTGTTGGTTTGTTGGTTTGTGGTTTGTTTGTTTGTTGGTTTGTTTGTTGGTTGGTTTGTTCTTTTGTTGGTTTGTTGGTTTGTTGGCTTGTTTGTTTGTTGGTTTGTTGGCTTGTTGGTTTGTTGGTTTGTTGGTTTGTTGATTTGTTGGTTTGTTGGTTTGTTGGCTTGTTGGTTTGTTGGTTTGTTGGTTTGTTGGTTTGTTCGTTTGTTGGGTTGTTTGTTTGTTGGTTTGTTGGTTTGTTCGTTTGTTGGTTTGTTGGTTTGTTGGTTTGTTGGTTTTTTGGTTTGTTGGTTTGTTGGTTTGTTGGTTTGTTGGTTTGTTTGTTTGTTGGTTTGTTCGTTTGTTGGTTCGTTGGTTTGTTTGTTTTTTGGTTTGTTGGTTTGTTGGTTTTTTAGGCTTGTTGGCTGGTTGGTTTGTTGGTTTTTTCGTTTGTTGGTTTGTTCGTTTGTTGGTTTGTTTATTTGTTGGTTTGTTGGTTTGTTGGTTTGTTGGTTTGTTGGTTTGTTGGCTTGTTGGTTTGTTGGTTTGTCAGTTTGTTCGTTTGTTGGCTTGTTGGTTTGTTGGCTTGTTGGCTTGTTGGTTTGTTGGTTTGTTGGTTTGTTGGTTTGTTGGTTTGTGGGTTTGTTGGTTTGTTCGTTTGTTGGTGTGTTTGTGTGTTGATTTGTTGGCTTGTTGGTTTGTTGGTTTTGTAGTTTGTTGGCCTGTTGGTTTGTTGGTTTGTTAGTTTGTTCGTTTGTTGACTTGTGGGTTTGTTGGCTTGTTGGCTTGTTGGTTTGTTGGTTTGTTGGTTTGTTGGTTTGTTGGTTTGTTGGTTTGTTGGCTTGTTGGTTTGTTGGTTTGTTCGTTTGTTGGTTTGTTGGTTTGTTGGCTTGTTGGTTTGTTGGTTTTTTGGTTTGTTCGCTTGTTGGTTTGTTGGCTTGTTGGCTTGTCGGTTTGTTGGTTTGTTGGTTTGTTGGTTTGTTGGTTTGTTGGTTTATTGATTTATTTGTTTGTTGGTTTGTTGGCTTGTTGGCTTGTTGGTTGGTTGGTTTGTTGGCTTGTTGGTTTGTTGGTGTGTTGGTTTGTTGGTTTGTTGGTTTGTTGGTTTATTGGTTTGTTGGTTTGTTGGTTTGTTGATTTGTTGGTTTGTTCGTTTGTTGGGTTGTTTGTTTGTTGGTTTGTTGGTTTGTTCGTTTGTTGGTTTGTTGGTTTGTTGGTTTGTTGGTTTGTTGGTTTGTTTGTTTCTTGGTTTGTTGGTTTGCTAGTTTGTTTGTTTGTTGGTTTGTTCGTTTGTTGGTTCATTGGTTTGTTCATTTTTTGGTTTGTTGGTTTGTTGGTTTTTTAGGCTTGTTGGCTGGTTGGTTTGTTGGTTTGTTCGTTTGTTGGTTTGTTCGTTTGTTGGTTTGCTTGTTTGTTGGTTTGTTGGTTTGTTGGTTTGTTGGTTTGTTGGTTTGTTGGTTTGTTGGCTTGTTAGTTTGTTGTTTTGTTAGTTTGTTCGTTTGTTGGCTTGTTGGTTTTTGACTTGTTGGCTTGTTGGTTTGTTGGTTTGTTGGTTTGTTGGTTTGTTGGTTTGTGGGTTTGTTGGTTTGTTCGTTTGTTGGTGTGTTGGTGTGTTGATTTGTTGGCTTGTTGGTTTGTTGGTTTTGTGGTTTGTTGGCTTGTTGGTTTGTTGGTTTGTTAGTTTGTTCGTTTGTTGACTTGTGGGTTTGTTAGTTTGTTGGTTTGTTGGTTTGTTGGTTTGTTGGTTTGCTGGTTTGTTGGTTTGTTCGTTTGTTGGTTTGTTGGTTTGTTGGCTTGTTGGTTTGTTGGTTTTTTGGTTTGTTGGCTTGTTGGTTTGTTGGCTTGTTGGCTTGTCGGTTTGTTGGTTTGCTCGTTTGTTGGCTTGTTGGCTTGTTGGTTTGTTGGTTTGTTGGTTTGTTGGTTTGTTGGTTTGTTGGTTTCTTGGTTTGTTGGTTTGTTGGCTTGTTGGCTTGTTGGTTTGTTGGTTTGTTGGTTTGTTGGTTTGTTGGTTTGTTGGCTTGTTGGCTTGGTGGTTTGTTGGTTTGTTGGTTTGTTGGTTTGTTGGCTTGTTGGTTTGTTGGTTTGTTGGTTTGTTGGTTTGTTGGTTTGTTGGTTTGTTGGTTTGTTAGTTTGTTGGTTTGGTGGTTTGTTTGTTTGTTGGTTTGTTCGTTTGTTGGTTTGTTGGTTTGTTGGTTTATTGGTTTGTTGGTTTGTTGGTTTGTTGGCTTGTTGGCTTGGTGGTTTATTGGTTTGTTGGTTTGTTGGTTTGTTGGCTTGTTGGTTTGTTGGTTTGTTGGTTTGTTGGTTTGTTGGTTTGTTGGTTTGTTGGTTTGTTGGTTTGTTGGTTTGTTGGTTTGTATGTTTGTTGGTTTGTTCGTTTGTTGGTTTGTTGGTTTGTTGGTTTGTTGGCTTGTTGGTTTGTTGCTTTGTTAGTTTGTTGGTTTGCTGGCTTGTTGGTTTGTTGGTTTGTTGGTTTGTTGGTTTGTTGGCTTGTTGGTTTGTTGGCTTGTTGGCTTGTTGGTTTGTTGGTTTGTTGGTTTGTTGGTTTGTTGGTTTGTTGGTTTGTTGGTTTGTTGGTTTGTTGGCTTGTAGGCTTGTTGGTTTGTTGGTTTGTTGGCTTGTTGGTTTGTTAGTTTGTTCGTCTGTTGGTTTGCTGGTTTGTTGATTTGTTGGTTTGTTGGGTTGTTGGTTTGTTATTCTGTTAGCTTGTTGGCTTGTTGGCTTGTTGGCTTGTTGGTTTGTTGGTTTGTTGGTTTTTTGGCTTGCTGGTTTGTTGGTTTGTTGGTTTGTTGGTTTGTTTGTTTGTTGGTTTGTTCGTTTGTTGGTTTGTTGGTTTATTGGTTTGTTGGTTTGTTGGTTTGTTGGCTTGTTGGCTTGGTGGTTTGTTGGTTTGTTGGTTTGTTGGTTTGTTGGCTTGTTGGTTTGTTGGTTTGTTGGTTTGTTGGTTTGTTGGTTTGTTGGTTTGTTGGTTTGTTTGTTTGTTGGTTTGTTGGTTTGTTCGTTTGTTGGTTTGTTGGTTTGTTGGTTTGTTGGCTTGTTGGTTTGTTGGTTTGTTAGTTTGTTGGTTTGTTGGCTTGTTGGCTTGTTGGTTTGTTGGTTTGTTGGCTTGTTTGTTTGTTGGATTGTTGGCTTGTTGGTTTGTTGGTTTGTTGGGCTGTTGGTTTGTTTGTTTGTTGGTTTGTTGGCTTGTAGGTTTGTTGGTTTATTGGTTTGTTGGCTTGTTGGTTTGTTAGTTTGTTCGTCTGTTGGTTTGCTGGTTTGTTGATTTGTTGGTTTGTTTGTTGGTTGGTTTGTTCGTTTGTTGGTTTGTTGGTTTGTTGGCTTGTTTGTTTGTTGGTTTGTTGGCTTGTTGGTTTGTTGGTTTGTTGGTTTGTTGGTTTGTTGGTTTGTTGGTTTTTTGGTTTGTTGGTTTGTTGGTTTGTTGGTTTGTTGGTTTGTTGGTTTGTTGATTTGTTTGTTTGTTGGTTTGTTGGTTTGTTAGTTTGTTGGCTTGTTGGTTTGTTGGTTTGTTGGTTTGTTGGTTTGTTGGCTTGTTGGTTTGTTGGTTTGTTGGTTTGTTGGTTTGTTGGTTTGTTGGTTTGTTAGTTTGTTGGTTTGTTTGTTTGTTGGTTTGTTCGTTTGTTGGTTTGTTGGTTTGTTCTTTTTTTGGTTTGTTGGTTTGTTGGTTTTTTGGCTTGTTGGCTGGTTGGTTTGTTGGTTTGTTCGTTTGTTGGTTTGTTCGTTTGTTGGTTTGTTTGTTTGTTGGTTTGTTGGTTTGTTGGTTTGTTGGTTTGTTGGTTTCTTCGCTTGTTGGTTTATTGGTTTGTTAGTTTGTTCGTTTGTTGGCTTGTTAGTTTGTTGGTTTGTTGGCTTGTTGGCTTGTTGGTTTGTTGGTTTGTTGGTTTGTTGGTTTGTTGGTTTGTTGGTTTGTTGGTTTGTTCGTTTGTTGGTGTGTTGGTGTGTTGATTTGTTGGATTGTTGGTTTGTTGGTTTTGTGGTTTGTTGGCTTGTTGGTTTGTTGGTTTGTTGGTTTGTTAGTTTGTTCGTTTGTTGACTTGTGGGTTTGTTGGCTTGTTGGTTTGTTGGTTTGTTGGTTTGTTGGTTTGTTGGTTTGTGGGTTTGTGGGTTTGTTCGTTTGTTCGTTTGTTCGTTTGTTGGTTTGTTGGTTTGTTGGCTTCTTGGTTTGTTGGTTTGTTGGTTTGTTGGCTTGTTGCCTTGTTGGCTTGTTGGTTTGTTGGTTTGTTGGTTTGTTCGTTTGTTGGTTTGTTACTTTGTTGGTTTGTTGGTTTGTTGGTTTGTTGGTTTGTTGGTTTGTTGGTTTATTGGTTTGTTGGTTTGTTGGTTTGTTGGCTTGTTGGTTTGTTGGTTTGTTGGTTTGTTGGTTTGTTCGTTTGTTGGTTTGTTGGTTTGTTGGTTTGTTGGTTTGTTGGCTTGTTGGTTTGTTGGTTTGTTGGTTTGTTTGTTTGTTGGTTTGTTCGTTTGTTGGTTTGTTGGTTTATTGGTTTGTTGGTTTGTTGGTTTGTTGGCTTGTTGGCTTGGTGGTTTGTTGGTTTGTTGGTTTGTTGGTTTGTTGGCTTGTTGGTTTGTTGGTTTGTTGGTTTGTTGGTTTGTTGGTTTGTTGGTTTGTTGGTTTGTTTGTTTGTTGGTTTGTTGGTTTGTTCGTTTGTTGGTTTGTTGGTTTGTTGGTTTGTTGGCTTGTTGGTTTGTTGGTTTGTTAGTTTGTTGGTTTGTTGGCTTGTTGGTTTGTTGGTTTGTTGGTTTGTTGGCTTGTTTGTTTGTTGGATTGTTGGCTTGTTGGTTTGTTGGTTTGTTGGGCTGTTGGTTTGTTTGTTTGTTGGTTTGTTGGCTTGTAGGTTTGTTGGTTTATTGGTTTGTTGGCTTGTTGGTTTGTTAGTTTGTTCGTCTGTTGGTTTGCTGGTTTGTTGATTTGTTGGTTTGTTTGTTGGTTGGTTTGTTCGTTTGTTGGTTTGTTGGTTTGTTGGCTTGTTTGTTTGTTGGTTTGTTGGCTTGTTGGTTTGTTGGTTTGTTGGTTTGTTGGTTTGTTGGTTTGTTGGTTTTTTGGTTTGTTGGTTTGTTGGTTTGTTGGTTTGTTGGTTTGTTGGTTTGTTGATTTGTTTGTTTGTTGGTTTGTTGGTTTGTTAGTTTGTTGGCTTGTTGGTTTGTTGGTTTGTTGGTTTGTTGGTTTGTTGGCTTGTTGGTTTGTTGGTTTGTTGGTTTGTTGGTTTGTTGGTTTGTTGGTTTGTTAGTTTGTTGGTTTGTTTGTTTGTTGATTTGTTCGTTTGTTGGTTTGTTGGTTTGTTCTTTTTTTGGTTTGTTGGTTTGTTGGTTTTTTGGCTTGTTGGCTGGTTGGTTTGTTGGTTTGTTCGTTTGTTGGTTTGTTCGTTTGTTGGTTTGTTTGTTTGTTGGTTTGTTGGTTTGTTGGTTTGTTGGTTTGTTGGTTTCTTCGCTTGTTGGTTTATTGGTTTGTTAGTTTGTTCGTTTGTTGGCTTGTTAGTTTGTTGGTTTGTTGGCTTGCTGGCTTGTTGGTTTGTTGGTTTGTTGGTTTGTTGGTTTGTTGGTTTGTTGGTTTGTTGGTTTGTTCGTTTGTTGGTGTGTTGGTGTGTTGATTTGTTGGATTGTTGGTTTGTTGGTTTTGTGGTTTGTTGGCTTGTTGGTTTGTTGGTTTGTTGGTTTGTTAGTTTGTTCGTTTGTTGACTTGTGGGTTTGTTGGCTTGTTGGTTTGTTGGTTTGTTGGTTTGTTGGTTTGTTGGTTTGTGGGTTTGTGGGTTTGTTCGTTTGTTCGTTTGTTCGTTTGTTGGTTTGTTGGTTTGTTGGCTTCTTGGTTTGTTGGTTTGTTGGTTTGTTGGCTTGTTGCCTTGTTGGCTTGTTGGTTTGTTGGTTTGTTGGTTTGTTCGTTTGTTGGTTTGTTGGTTTGTTGGTTTGTTGGTTTGTTGGTTTTTTGGTTTGTTGGTTTGTTGGTTTGTTGGTTTGTTGGTTTGTTGGTTTGTTGATTTGTTTGTTTGTTGGTTTGTTGGTTTGTTAGTTTGTTGGCTTGTTGGTTTGTTGGTTTGTTGGTTTGTTGGTTTGTTGGCTTGTTGGTTTGTTGGTTTGTTGGTTTGTTGGTTTGTTGGTTTGTTGGTTTGTTAGTTTGTTGGTTTGTTTGTTTGTTGGTTTGTTCGTTTGTTGGTTTGTTGGTTTGTTCTTTTTTTGGTTTGTTGGTTTGTTGGTTTTTTGGCTTGTTGGCTGGTTGATTTGTTGGTTTGTTTGTTGGTTGGTTTGTTCGTTTGTTGGTTTGTTGGTTTGTTGGCTTGTTTGTTTGTTGGTTTGTTGGCTTGTTGGTTTGTTGGTTTGTTGGTTTGTTGGTTTGTTGGTTTGTTGGTTTTTTGGTTTGTTGGTTTGTTGGTTTGTTGGTTTGTTGGTTTGTTGGTTTGTTGATTTGTTTGTTTGTTGGTTTGTTGGTTTGTTAGTTTGTTGGCTTGTTGGTTTGTTGGTTTGTTGGTTTGTTGGTTTGTTGGCTTGTTGGTTTGTTGGTTTGTTGGTTTGTTGGTTTGTTGGTTTGTTGGTTTGTTAGTTTGTTGGTTTGTTTGTTTGTTGGTTTGTTCGTTTGTTGGTTTGTTGGTTTGTTCTTTTTTTGGTTTGTTGGTTTGTTGGTTTTTTGGCTTGTTGGCTGGTTGGTTTGTTGGTTTGTTCGTTTGTTGGTTTGTTCGTTTGTTGGTTTGTTTGTTTGTTGGTTTGTTGGTTTGTTGGTTTGTTGGTTTGTTGGTTTCTTCGCTTGTTGGTTTATTGGTTTGTTAGTTTGTTCGTTTGTTGGCTTGTTAGTTTGTTGGTTTGTTGGCTTGTTGGCTTGTTGGTTTGTTGGTTTGTTGGTTTGTTGGTTTGTTGGTTTGTTGGTTTGTTGGTTTGTTCGTTTGTTGGTGTGTTGGTGTGTTGATTTGTTGGATTGTTGGTTTGTTGGTTTTGTGGTTTGTTGGCTTGTTGGTTTGTTGGTTTGTTGGTTTGTTAGTTTGTTCGTTTGTTGACTTGTGGGTTTGTTGGCTTGTTGGTTTGTTGGTTTGTTGGTTTGTTGGTTTGTTGGTTTGTGGGTTTGTGGGTTTGTTCGTTTGTTCGTTTGTTCGTTTGTTGGTTTGTTGGTTTGTTGGCTTCTTGGTTTGTTGGTTTGTTGGTTTGTTGGCTTGTTGCCTTGTTGGCTTGTTGGTTTGTTGGTTTGTTGGTTTGTTCGTTTGTTGGTTTGTTACTTTGTTGGTTTGTTGGTTTGTTGGTTTGTTGGTTTGTTGGTTTGTTGGTTTGTTGGTTTATTGGTTTGTTGGTTTGTTGGTTTGTTGGCTTGTTGGTTTGTTGGTTTGTTGGTTTGTTGGTTTGTTCGTTTGTTGGTTTGTTGGTTTGTTGGTTTGTTGGTTTGTTGGCTTGTTGGTTTGTTGGTTTGTTGGCTTGTTGGTTTGTTAGTTTGTTCGTTTGTTGGTTTGCTGGTTTGTTGATTTGTTGGTTTGTTGGGTTGTTGGTTTGTTATTTTGTTGGCTTGTTGGTTTGTTGGTTTGTTGGTTAGTTGGCTTGTTGGTTTGTTGGTTTGTTGGTTTGTTGGTTTGTTGGTTTGTTGGTTTGTTGGTTTGTTGGTTTGTTGGTTTGTTTGTTTGTTGGTTTGTTTGTTGGTTGGTTTGTTCGTTTGTTGGTTTGTTGGTTTGTTGGCTTGTTTGTTTGTTGGTTTGTTGGCTGGTTGGTTTGTTGGTTTGTTGGTTTGTTGGTTTGTTGGTTTGTTGGTTTGTTGGTTTGTTGGTTTGTTGGTTTGTTGGTTTGTTGGTTTGTTGGTTTGTTTGTTTGTTGGTTTGTTTGTTGGTTGGTTTGTTCGTTTGTTGGTTTGTTGGATTGTTTGTTTGTTGGTTTGTTGGCTTGTTGGTTTGTTGGTTTGTTGGTTTGTTGGTGTGTTGCTTTGTTGGTTTTTTGGTTTGTTGGTTTGTTGGTTTGTTAGTTTGTTGGTTTGTTGGTTTGTTGGTTTGTTGATTTCTTTGTTTGTTGGTTTGTTGGTTTTTTGGTTTTTTGGCTTGTTGGTTTGTTGGTTTGTTGGTTTGTTGGCTTATTGGTTTGTTGGTTTATTGGTGTGTTGGTTTGTTGGTTTGTTGGTTTGTTGGTTTGTTGGTTTGTTCGTTTGTTGGGTTGTTTGGTTGTTGGTTTGTTGGTTTGTTCGTTTGTTGGTTTGTTGGTTTGTTGGTTTGTTTGTTTGTTGGTTTGTTGGTTTGTTGGTTTGTTAGTTTGTTGGTTTGTTGGTTTATTTGTTTGTTGCTTTGTTCGTTTGTTGGTTTGCTGGTTTGTTCGTTTTTTGGTTTGTTGGTTTGTTCGTTTTTTGGCTTGTTGGCTGGTTGGTTTGTTGGTTTGTTCGTTTGTTGGTTTGTTTGTTTGTTGGTTTGTTGGTTTGTTGGTTTGTTGGTTTGTTGGTTTGTTGGTTTGTTGGCTTGTTGGTTTGTTGGTTTGTTAGTTTGTTCGTTTGTTGGCTTGTTTGTTTGTTGGCTTGTTGGCTTGTTGGTTTGTTGATTTGTTGGTTTGTTGGTTTGTTGGTTTGTTGGTTTGTTGGTTTGTTGGTTTGTTCGTTTGTTGGTGTGTTGGTGTGTTGATTTGTTGGCTTGTTGGTTTGTTGGTTTTGTGGTTTGTTGGCTTGTTGGTTTGTTGGTTTGTTAGTTTGTTCGTTTGTTGACTTGTGGGTTTGTTGGCTTGTTGGCTTGTTGGTTTGTTGGTTTGTTGGTTTGTTGGTTTGTTGGTTTGTTGGTTTGTTGGTTTGTTGGTTTGTTGGTTTGTTCGTTTGTTGGTTTGTTGGTTTGTTGGCTTGTTGGTTTGTTGGTTTGTTGGTTTGTTGGTTTGTTGGTTTTTTGGTTTGTTGGTTTGTTTGTTTGTTGGTTTGTTTGTTGGTTGGTTTGTTGGTTTGTTGGTTTGTTGGCTTGTTGGTTTGTTGGTTTGTTGGCTTGTTGGTTTGTTGGTTTGTTGGATTGTTGGCTTGTTGGTTTGTTGGTTTGTTGGCTTGTTGGTTTGTTGGTTTGTTGGTTTGTTGGTTTGTTGGTTTGTTGGTTTGTTGGTTTGTTGGTTTGTTGGTTTGTTGGTTTGTTGGTTTGTTGGTTTGTTTGTTTGTTGGTTTGTTCGTTTGTTGGTTCGTTTGTTTGTTCATTTTTTGGTTTGTTGGTTTTTTGGCTTGTTGGCTGGTTGGTTTGTTGGTTTGTTGGTTTGTTCGTTTGTTGGTTTGTTCGTTTGCGGGTTTGTTTGTTTGTTGGTTTGTTGGTTTGTTGGTTTGTTGGTTTGTTGGTTTGTTGGCTTGTTGGTTTGTTGGTTTGTTAGTTTGTTCGTTTGTTGGCTTGTTGGTTTGTTGGCTTGTTGGCTTGTTGGTTTGTTGGTTTGTTGGTTTCTTGGTTTGTTGGTTTGTTGGTTTGTTGGTTTGTTGGTTTGTTCGTTTGTTGGTTTGTTGGTGTGTTGATTTGTTGGCTTGTTGGTTTGTTGGTTTTGTGGTTTGTTGGCTTGTTGGTTTGTTGGTTTGTTAGTTTGTTCGTTTGTTGACTTGTGGGTTTGTTGGCTTGTTGGCTTGTTGGTTTGTTGGTTTGTTGGCTTGTTGGTTTGTTGGTTTTTTGGTTTGTTGGCTTGTTGGTTTGTTGGCTTGTTGGCTTGTCGGTTTGTTGGTTTGTTCGATTGTTGGCTTGTTGGCTTGTTGTCTTGTTGGTTTGTTGGTTTGTTGGTTTGTTGGTTTGTGCTTGTTGGCTTGGTGTTTTGTTGGTTTGTTGGTTTGTTGGCTTGTTGGTTTGTTGGTTTGTTGGTTTGTTGGTTTGTTGGTTTATTGGTTTGTTGGTTTGTTGGTTTGTTGGTTTGTTGGTTTGTTTATTTGTTGGTTTGTTCGTTTGTTGGTTTGTTGGTTTATTGGTTTGTTGGTTTGTTGGTTTGTTGGCTTGTTGGCTTGGTGGTTTGTTGGTTTGTTGGTTTGTTGGTTTGTGGGCTTGTTGGTTTGTTGGTTTGTTGGTTTGTTGGTTTGTTGGTTTGTTGGTTTGTTGGTTTGTTGGTTTGTTGGTTTGTTGGTTTGTTTGTTTGTTGGTTTGTTCGTTTGTTGGTTTGTTGGTTTGTTGGTTTGTTGGTTTGTTGGTTTGTTGGCTTGTTGGTTTGTTGGCTTGTTGGTTTGTTGGTTTGTTGGTTTGTTGGTTTGTTGGCTTGTTGGTTTGTTGGCTTGTTGGCTTGTTGGTTTGTTGGTTTGTTGGTTTATTGGTTTGTTGGTTTGTTGGTTTGTTGGCTTGTTGGCTTGTTGGCTTGTTGGTTTGTTGGTTTGTTTGTTTGTTTGTTTGTTGGTTTGTTCGTTTGTTCGTTTGTTGGTTTGTTGGTTTGTTGGTTTGTTGGGTTGCTGGTTTGTTGGTTTGTTGGTTTGTTCGTTTGTTGGTTTGTTGGTTTGTTGGTTTTTTCGTTTGTTAGTTTGTTGTTTTGTTGGTTTGTTGGCTTGTTGGTTTGTTGGTTTGTTGGTTTGTTGGTTTGTTGGCTTGTTGGTTTGTTGTTTTGTTGGTTTGTTTGTTTGTTAGTTTGTTCGTTTGTTGGCTTGTTGGTTTGTTGGTTTGTTTGCTTGTTGGTTTGTTGGTATGTTGGTTTGGTGGTTTGTTTGCTTATTCGTTTGCTGGTTTTTTGTTTTGTTGGTTTGTTGGCTTATTGGTTTGTTGGTTTGTTGGTTTGTTGGTTTGTTGGTTTGTTGGTTTGTTCGTTTGTTAGTTTTTTGGTTTGTTGGTTTGTTGGTTTGTTCGTTTGTTGGCTTGTTGGCTTATTGGTTTGTTGGTTTGTTGGTTTGTTCGTTTGTTGGCTTGTTGGCTTGTTGGTGTATTGGTTTGTTGGTTTGTTGGTTTGTTGGTTTGTTGGCTTGTTGGCTTGTTGGTTTGTTGGTTTATTGGTTTGTTGGTTTGTTCGTTTGTTCGTTTTTTGGTTTGTTGGCTTGTTGGTTTGTTGGTTTGTTGGATTGTTGGTTTGTTGGTTTATTGGTTTGTTGGTTTGTTGGTTTGTTGGTTTGTTGGTTTGTTGGCTTGGTGGTTTGTTGGTTTGTTGGTTTGTTGGTTTGTTGGTTTATTGGTTTGTTGCCTTGTTGGCTTGTTGGTTTGTTGGTTTGTTGGTTTGTTGGTTTGTTGGTTTGTTTGTTTGTTGGTATGTTCGTTTGTTGGTTTGTGGGTTTGTTGGTTTGTTGGCTTGTTGGTTTGTTGGTTTGTCGGTTTGTTGGTTTGTTGGCTTGTTGGTTTGTTGGTTTGTTGGTTTATTCGTTTGTTGGCTTGTTGGTTTGTGTGCTTGTTGGCTTGTTGGTTTGTTGGTTTGTTGGTTTGTTGGTTTGTTGGCTTGTTGGTTTGTTGGCTTGCTGGCTTGTCGGTTTGTTGGTTTGTTCGTTTGTTGGCTTGTTGGCTTGTTGGTTTGTTGGTTTGTTTGTTTGTTTGTTTGTTGGTTTGTTGGTTTGTTGGCTTGTTGGCTTGGTGGTTTGTTGGTTTGTTGGTTTGTTGGTTTGTTGGCTTGTTGGTTTGTTGGTTTGTTGGTTTGTTGGTTTGTTGGTTTGTTGGTTTGTTGGTTTGTTGGTTTGTTGGTTTGTTGGCTTGTTGGCTTGTTGGTTTGTTGGTTTATTTGCTTGTTGGTTTGTTGGTTTGTTGGTTTGGTGGTTTGTTTGCTTGTTCGTTTGCAGGTTTGTTGGTTTGTTGGTTTGTTGGCTTATTGGTTTGTTGGTTTGTTGGTTTGTTGGTTTGTTCGTTTGTTAGTTTTTTGGTTTGTTGGTTTGTTGGTTTGTTCGTTTGTTGTTTTGTTGGCTTGTTGGTTTGTTGGTTTGTTGGTTTGTTCGTTTGTTGGCTTGTTGGTTTGTTGGTTTGTTGGTTTGTTCGTTTTTTGGTTTGTTGGCTTGTTGGTTTGTTGGTTTGTTGGATTGTTGGTTTGTTGGTTTATTGGTCTGTTGGTTTGTTGGTTTGTTGGCTTGTTGGCTTGGTGGTTTGTTGGTTTGTTGGTTTGTTGGTTTGTTGGTTTGTTGGCTTGTTGGCTTGTTGGTTTGTTGGTTTGTTGGTTTGTTGGTTTGTTGGTTTGTTTGTTTGTTTGTTTGTTGGTTTGTTGGTTTGTTCGTTTGTTGGTTGGTGGGTTTGTTGGCTTGTTGGTTTGTTGGTTTGTCGGTTTGTTGGTTTGTTGGCTTGTTATTTTGTTGGTTTGTTGGTTTCTTGGTTTGTTTGTTTGTTAGTTTGTTGATTTGTTGGTTTGTTGGCTTGTTGATTTGTTGGTTTGTTGGCTTGTTGGTTTGTTGGTTTGTTTGTTTGTTGGTTTGTTCGTTTGTTGGCTTGTTGGCTTGTTGGTTTGTTGGTTTATTTGCTTGTTGGTTTGTTGGTTTTTTGGTTTGGTGGTTTGTTTGCTTGTTCGTTTGCAGGTTTGTTGGTTTGTTGGTTTGTTGGCTTATTGGTTTGTTGGTTTGTTGGTTTGTTGGTTTGTTCGTTTGTTAGTTTTTTGGTTTGTTGGTTTGTTGGTTTGTTCGTTTGTTGTTTTGTTTGTTTGTTGGTTTGTTATTTTGTTTGTTTGTTGGTTTCTTGGTTTGTTTATTTGTTAGTTTGTTGATTTGTTGGTTTGTTGGCTTGTTGATTTGTTGGTTTGTTGGCTTGTTGGTTTGTTGGTTTGTTTGTTTGTTGGTTTGTTCGTTTGTTGGCTTGTTGGTTTGTTGGCTTGTTGGCTTGTTGGTTTGTTGGTTTATTTGCTTGTTGGTTTGTTGGTTTGTTGGTTTGGTGGTTTGTTTGCTTGTTCGTTTGCAGGTTTGTTGGTTTGTTGGTTTGTTGGCTTATTGGTTTGTTGGTTTGTTGGTTTGTTGGTTTGTTCGTTTGTTAGTTTTTTGGTTTGTTGGTTTGTTGGTTTGTTCGTTTGTTGTTTTGTTGGCTTGTTGGTTTGTTGGTTTGTTGGTTTGTTCGTTTGTTGGCTTGTTGGCTTGTTGGTTCGTTGGTTTGTTGGTTTTTTGGTTTTTTGGTTTGTTGGTTTGTTGGCTTGTTGGTTTGTTGGTTTGTTGGTTTGTTCGTTTTTTGGTTTGTTGGCTTGTTGGTTTGTTGGTTTGTTGGATTGTTGGTTTGTTGGTTTATTGGTCTGTTGGTTTGTTGGTTTGTTGGCTTGTTGGCTTGGTGGTTTGTTGGTTTGTTGGTTTGTTGGTTTGTTGGTTTGTTGGCTTGTTGGCTTGTTGGTTTGTTGGTTTGTTGGTTTGTTGGTTTGTTTGTTTGTTTGTTTGTTGGTTTGTTGGTTTGTTCGTTTGTTGGTTGGTGGGTTTGTTGGCTTGTTGGTTTGTTGGTTTGTCGGTTTGTTGGTTTGTTGGCTTGTTGGTTTCTTGGTTTGTTGGTTTGTTCGTTTGTTGGCTTGTTGGTTTGTTGGCTTGTTGGCTTGTTGGTTTGTTGGTTTGTTGGTTTGTTGGTTTGTTGGTTTGTTGGTTTGTTGGTTTGTTGGTTTGTTGGCTTGTTGGCTTGTTGGTTTGTTGGTTTGTTGGTTTCTTTGTTTGTTGGTTTGTTGGTTTGTTCGTTTGTTGGTTTGTTGGTTTGTTGGTTTGTTGGTTACTTGGTTTGTTGGTTTGTTGGTTTGTTGGTTTGTTGGTTTGTTGGCTTGTTGGCTTGTTGGCTTGTTGGTTTGTTGGTTTGTTCGTTTGTTGGTTTGTTGGTTTGTTGGTTTGTTGGTTTGTCGGTTTGTTGTATTGTTGGTTTATTGGTTTGTTGGTTTGTTGGTTTGTTGGCTTGTTGGCTTGTTGGTTTGTTGGTTTGTTTGTTTGTTGGTTTGTTGGTTTGTTGGTTTGTTGGTTTGTTGGTTTGTTTGTTTGTTGGTTTGTTGGTTTGTTGGTTTGTTGGCTTGTTGGTTTGTTGGTTTGTTGGCTTGTTGGTTTGTTAGTTTGTTCGTTTGTTGGTTTGGTGGTTTGTTCATTTGTTGGTTTGTTGACTTGTTTGTTTATTATTTTGTTGGCTTGTTGGCTTGTTGGCTTGTTGGTTTGTTGGTTTGTTGGTTTGTTGGTTTATTGGTTTGTTGGCTTGTTGGCTTGTTGGCTTGTTGGCTTGTTGGGTTGTTGGTTTGTTGGTTTGTTGGTTTGTTGGTTTGTTTGTTTGTTGGTTTGTTCGTTTGTTGGTTTGTTGGTTTGTTTGTTTGTTGGTTTGTTCGTTTGTTGGTTTGTGGGTTTCTTGGTTTGTTGGCTTGTTGGTTTGTTGGTTTGTCGGTTTGTTGGTTTGTTGGCTTGTTGGCTTGTTGGTTTGTTGGTTTGTTGGTTTGTTGGTTTGTTGGTTTGTTGGTTTGTTGGTTTGTTGGTTTGTTGGTTTGTTGGCTTGTTGGCTTGTTGGTTTGTTGGTTTGTTGGTTTGTTTGTTTGTTGGTTTGTTGGTTTGTTCGTTTGTTCGTTGGTTGGTTTGTTGGTTTGTTGGTTTGTTTTTTTGTTGGTTACTTGGTTTGTTGGTTTGTTGTTTTGTTGGTTTGTTGGCTTGTTGGCTTGTTGGTTTGTTGGTTTGTTCGTTTGTTGGTTTGTTGGTTTGTTGGTTTGTTGGTTTGTTGGTTTGTTGGTTTGTTGGTTTGTTGGTTTGTTGGTTTGTTAGTTTGTTGGTTTGTTGGCTTGTTGGTTTGTTGGCTTGTTGGCTTGTTGGTTTGTTAGTTTGTTCGTTTGTTGGTTTGCTGGTTTGTTCAATTGTTGGTTTGTTGACTTGTTGGTTTATTATTTTGTTGGCTTGTTGGCTTGTTGGCTTGTTGGTTTGTTGGTTTGTTGGTTTGTTGGCTTGTTGGTTTGTTGGTTTGTTGGCTTGTTGGTTTGTTGGTTTGTTGGTTTGTTTGTTTGTTGGCTTGTTTGTTGGTTGGTTTGTTCGTTTGTTGGTTTGTTGGTTTGTTGGCTTGTTTGTTTGTTGGTTTGTTGGCTTGTTGGTTTGTTGGTTTGTTGGTTTGTTGGTTTGTTGGTTTTTTGGTTTGTTGGTTTGTTTGTTTGTTGGTTTGTTGGTTTGTTGATTTGTTCGTTTGTTGGTTTGTTGGTTTGTTGGTTTCTTGGCTTGTTGGCTTGTTGGTTTGTTGGTTTGTTGGCTTGTTGGTTTGTTGGTTTGTTGGTTTGTTGGTTTCTTGGTTTGTTGGTTTGTTGGTTTGTTCGTTTGTTGGGTTGTTTTTTTGTTGGTTTGTTGAATTGTTCGTTTGCTGGTTTGTTGGTTTGTTGGTTTGTTGGTTTGTTGGTGTGTTGGTTTGTTGGTTTGTTGGTTTGTTGGTTTGTTGGTTTGTTGGTTTGTTGGTTTGTTGGTTTGATTGTTTGTTGGTTTGTTCGTTTGTTGGTTTGTTGGTTTGTTCGTTTTTTGGTTTGTTGGTTTGTAGGTTTTTTGGCTTGTTGGCCGGTTGGTTTGTCGGTTTGTTCGTTTGTTGGTTTGTTCGTTTGTTGGTTTGTTTGTTTGTTGGTTTGTTGGTTTCTTGGTTTGTTGGTTTGTTGGTTTGTTGGTTTGTTGGTTTGTTGGCTTGTTGGTTTGTTGGTTTGTTAGTTTGATCGTTTGTTGGCTTGTTGGTTTGTTGGCTTGTTGGCTTGTTGGTTTGTTGGTTTGTTGGTTTGTTGGTTTGTTGGTTTGTTGGTTTGTTGGTTTGTTGGTTTGTTCGTTTGTTGGTGTGTTGGTGTGTAGATTTGTTGGTTTGTTGGTTTTGTGGTTTGTTGGCTTGTTGGTTTGTTGGTTTGTTGGTTTGTTCGTTTGTTCGTTGGTTGGTTTTTTGGTTTGTTGGTTTGTTTTTTTGTTGGTTACTTGGTTTGTTGGTTTGTTGGTTTGTTGGCTTGTTGGTTTGTTGGCTTGTTGGCTTGTTGGTTTGTTGGTTTGTTCGTTTGTTGGTTTGTTCGTTTGTTAGTTTGATGTTTTGTTGGTTTGTTGGCTTGTTGGTTTGTTGGTTTGTTGGTTTGTTGGTTTGTTGGCTTGTTGGTTTGTTTGTTTGTTGGTTTGTTGGTTTGTTTGTTTGTTGGTTTGTTCATTTGTTGGCTTGTTGGTTTGTTGGTTTGTTTGCTTGTTGGTTTGTTGGTATGTTGGTTTGGTGGTTTGTTTGCTTATTCGTTTGCTGGTTTTTTGGTTTGTTGGTTTGTTGGCTTATTGGTTTGTTGGTTTGTTGGTTTGTTCGTTTGTTAGTTTTTTGGTTTGTTGGTTTGTTGGTTTGTTCGTTTGTTGGCTTGTTGGCTTGTTGGTTTGTTGGTTTGTTGGTTTGTTCGTTTGTTGGCTTGTTGGCTTGTTGGTGTATTGGTTTGTTGGTTTGTTGGCTTGTTCGTTTGTTGGCTTGTTGGCTTGTTGGTTTGTTGGTTTTTTGGTTTGTTGGTTTGTTCGTTTTTTGGTTTGTTGGCTTGTTGGTTTGTTGGTTTGTTGGATTGTTGGTTTGTTGGTTTATTGGTTTGTTGGTTTGTTGGTTTGTTGGTTTGTTGGTTTGTTGGCTTGGTGGTTTGTTGGTTTGTTGGTTTGTTGGTTTGTTGGTTTGTTGCCTTGCTGGCTTGTTGGTTTGTTGGTTTGTTGGTTTGTTGGTTTGTTGGTTTGTTTGTTTGTTGGTATGTTCGTTTGTTGGTTTGTGGGTTTGTTGGTTTGTTGGCTTGTTGGTTTGTTGGTTTGTCGGTTTGTTGGTTTGTTGGTTTGTTGGTTTGTTGGTTTGTTGGTTTGTTCGTTTGTTGGCTTGTTGGTTTGTGTGCTTGTTGGCTTGTTGGTTTGTTGGTTTGTTGGTTTGTTGGCTTGTTGGTTTGTTGGCTTGTTGGCTTGTCGGTTTGTTGGTTTGTTCGTTTGTTGGCTTGTTGGCTTGTTGGTTTGTTGGTTGGTTGGTTTGTTGGTTTGTTGGTTTGTTGGCTTGTTGGCTTGGTGGTTTGTTGGTTTGTTGGTTTGTTGGTTTGTTGGCTTGTTGGTTTGTTGGTTTGTTGGTTTGTTGGTTTGTTGGTTTGTTGGTTTGTTGGTTTGTTGGTTTGTTGGTTTGTTGGTTTGTTTGTTTGTTGGTTTGTTCATTTGTTGGTTTGTTGGTTTATTGGTTTGTTGGTTTGTTGGCTTGTTGGCTTGTTGGCTTGGTGGTTTGTTGGTTTGTTGGTTTGTTGGTTTGTCGGCTTGTTGGTTTGTTGGTTTGTTGGTTTGTTGGTTTGTGGGTTTGTTGGTTTGTTGGTTTGTTGGTTTGTTGGTTTGTTGGTTTTTTGGTTTGTTGGTTTGTTGGTTTGTTGGTTTGTTTGTTTGTTGGTTTGTTCGTTTGTTGGTTTGTTGGTTTGTTGTTTTGTTGGTTTGTTGGTTTGTTTGTTTGTTGGTTTGTTCGTTTGTTGGTTTGTTGGTTTGTTGGTTTGTTGGTTTGTTGGTTTGTTGGTTTGTTTGCTTTTTGGTTTGTTGGCTTGTTGGCTTGTTGGTTTGTTGGTTTGTTGGTTTGTTGGTTTGTTAGTTTGTTGGCTTGTTGGCTTGTTGGTTTGTTGGTTTGTTTGTGTGTTTGTTTGATGGTTTATTCGTTTGTTGGTTTGTTGGTTTGTTGGGTTGCTGGTTTGTTTGTTTGTTGGTTTGTTATTTTGTTGGTTTGTTGGTTTCTTGGTTTGTTTGTTTGTTAGTTTGTTGATTTGTTGGTTTGTTGGCTTGTTGATTTGTTGGTTTGTTGGCTTGTTGGTTTGTTGGTTTGTTTGTTTGTTGGTTTGTTCGTTTGTTGGCTTGTTGGTTTGTTGGCTTGTTGGCTTGTTGATTTGTTGGTTTGTTTACTTGTTGGTTTGTTGGTTTGTTGGTTTGGTGGTTTGTTGGTTTGTTGGTTTGTCCGTTTGTTGTTTTGTTGGCTTGTTGGTTTGTTGGTTTGTTGGCTTGTTGGTTTGTTGGTTTGTTTGTTTGTTGGTTTGTTCGTTTGTTGGCTTGTTGGTTTGTTGGCTTGTTGGCTTGTTGGTTTGTTGATTTCTTTGCTTATTGGTTTGTTGGTTTGTTGGTTTGGTGGTTTGTTTGCTTGTTCGTTTGCTGGTTTGTTGGTTTGTTGGTTTGTTGGTTTGTTGGCTTATTGGTTTGTTGGTTTGTTGGTTTGTTGGTTTGTTGGTTTGTTTGTTTGTTAGTTTTTTGGTTTGTTGGTTTGTTGGTTTGTTCGTTTGTTGTTTTGTTGGCTTGTTGGTTTGTTGGTTTGTTTGTTTGTTCGTTTGTTGGCATGTTGGCTTGTTGGTTCGTTGGTTTGTTGGTTTTTTGGTTTGTTGGTTTGTTGGTTTGTTGGCTTGTTGGTTTGTTGGTTTGTTGGTTTGTTCGTTTTTTGGTTTGTTGGCTTGTTGGTTTGTTGGTTTGTTGGATTGTTGGTTTGTTGGTTTATTGGTCTGTTGGTTTGTTGGTTTGTTGGCTTGTTGGCTTGGTGGTTTGTTGGTTTGTTGGTTTGTTGGTTTGTTGGTTTGTTGGCTTGTTGGCTTGTTGGTTTGTTGGTTTGTTGGTTTGTTGGTTTGTTTGTTTGTTTGTTTGTTGGTTTGTTCGTTTGTTGGTTTGTGGGTTTGTTGGTTTGTTGGCATGTTGGTTTGTTGGTTTGTCGGTTTGTTGGTTTGTTGGCTTGTTGGTTTGTTGGTTTGTTGGTTTGTTCGTTTGTTGGCTTGTTGGTTTGTTGGCTTGTTGGCTTGTTGGTTTGTTGGTTTGTTGGTTTGTTGGTTTGTTGGTTGTTGGCTTGTTGGCTTGTTGGTTTGTTGGTTTGTTGGTTTCTTTGTTTGTTGGTTTGTTGGTTTATTCGTTTGTTCGTTTGTTGGTTTGTTGGTTTGTTGGTTTGTTTTTTTGTTGGTTACTTGGTTTGTTGGTTTGTTGGTTTGTTGGTTTGTTGGTTTGTTGGCTTGTTGGCTTGTTGGCTTGTTGGCTTGTTGGTTTGTTGGTTTGTTCGTTTGTTGGTTTGTTGGTTTGTTGGTTTGTTGGTTTGTTGGTTTGTTGGTTTGTCGGTTTGTTGGTTTGTTGGTTTATTGGTTTGTTGGTTTGTTGGTTTGTTGGCTTGTTGGCTTGTTGGTTTGTTGGTTTGTTCGTTTGTTGGTTTGTTGGTTTGTTGGTTTGTTGGTTTGTTTGTTTGTTGGTTTGTTGGTTTGTTGGTTTGTTGGCTTGTTGGTTTGTTGGTTTGTTGGCTTGTTGGTTTGTTAGTTTATTCGTTTGTTGGTTTGCTGGTTTGTTCATTTGTTGGTTTGTTGACTTGTTTGTTTATTATTTTGTTGGCTTGTTGGCTTGTTGGCTTGTTGGTTTGTTGGTTTGTTGGTTTGTTGGTTTGTTGGTTTATTGGTTTGTTGGCTTGTTGGCTTGTTGGCTTGTTGGGTTATTGGGTTGTTGGTTTGTTGGTTTGTTGGTTTGTTGGTTTGTTTGTTTGTTGGTTTGTTCGTTTGTTGGTTTGTGGGTTTCTTGGTTTTTTGGCTTGTTGGTTTGTTGGTTTGTCGGTTTGTTGGTTTGTTGGCTTGTTGGCTTGTTGGTTTGTTGGTTTGTTGGTTTGTTGGTTTGTTGGTTTGTTGGTTTGTTGGCTTGTTGGCTTGTTGGTTTGTTGGTTTGTTGGTTTGTTTGTTTGTTGGTTTGTTGGTTTGTTCGTTTGTTTGTTGGTTGGTTTGTTGGTTTGTTGGTTTGTTTTTTTGTTGGTTACTTGGTTTGTTGGTTTGTTGGTTTGTTGGTTTGTTGGCTTGTTGGCTTGTTGGTTTGTTGGTTTGTTCGTTTGTTGGTTTGTTGGTTTGTTGGTTTGTTGGTTTGTTGGTTTGTTGGTTTGTTGGTTTGTTGGTTTGTTGGTTTGTTGGTTTGTTGGTTTGTTGGTTTGTTGGTTTGTTGGTTTGTTGGTTTGTTGGTTTGTTGGTTTGTTGGTTTGTTGGTTTGTTGGTTTGTTGGTTTGTTGGTTTGTTGGTTTGTTGGTTTGTTGGTTTGTTGGTTTGTTGGTTTGTTGGTTTGTTGGCTTGTTGGCTGGTTGGTTTGTTGGTTTTTTCGTTTGTTGGTTTTTTCGTTTGTTGGTTTGTAGTTTGTTGGTTTGTCGGTTTGTTGGTTTGTTTGTTTGTTGGTTTGTTGGTTTGTTGGTTTGTTGGCTTGTTGGTTTGTTGGCTTGTTGGCTTGTTGGTTTGTTAGTTTGTTCGTTTGTTGGTTTGCTGGTTTGTTCATTTGTTGGTTTGTTGACTTGTTGGTTTATTATTTGGTTGGCTTGTTGGCTTGTTGGCTTGTTGGCTTGTTGGTTTGTTGGTTTGTTGGTTTGTTGGTTTGTTGGCTTGTTGGTTTGTTGGTTTGTTGGCTTGTTGGTTTGTTGGTTTGTTGGTTTGTTTGTTTGTTGGCTTGTTTGTTGGTTGGTTTGTTCGTTTGTTGGTTTGTTGGTTTGTTGGTTTGTTGGTTTGTTGGCTTGTTTGTTTGTTGGTTTGTTGGTTTGTTGGTTTGTTGGTTTGTTGGTTTGTTGGTTTGTTGGTTTGTTGGTTTGTTGGTTTGTTGGTTTTTTGGTTTGTTGGTTTGTTGGTTTGTTGGTTTGTTGGTTTGTTGACTTGTTCGTTTGTTGGTTTGTTGGTTTGTTGGTTTGTTGGCTTGTTGGCTTGTTGGTTTGTTGGTTTGTTGGCTTGTTGGTTTGTTGGTTTGTTGGTTTGTTGGTTTGTTGGTTTGTTGGTTTGTTGGTTTGTTCGTTTGTTGGGTTGTTTTTTTGTTGGTTTGTTGGTTTGTTCGTTTGCTGGTTTGTTGGTTTGTTGGTTTGTTGGTTTGTTGGTTTGTTGGTTTGTTGGTTTGTTGGTTTGTTGGTTTGTTGGTTTGTTGGTTTGTTGGTTTGATTGTTTGTTGGTTTGTTCGTTTGTTGGTTTGTTGGGTTGTTCGTTTTTTGGTTTGTTGGTTTGTAGGTTTTTTGGCTTGTTGGCCGGTTGGTTTGTCGGTTTGTTCGTTTCTTGGTTTGTTGGTTTGTTTGTTTGTTGGTTTGTTGGTTTGTTGGTTTGTTTGTTTGTTAGTTTGTTCGTTTGTAGACTTGTGGGTTTGTTGGCTTGTTGGTTTGTTGGTTTGTTGGTTTGTTCGTTTGTTCGTTGGTTGGTTTGTTGGTTTGTTGGTTTGTTTTTTTGTTGGTTACTTGGTTTGTTGGTTTGTTGGTTTGTTGGTTTGTTGGTTTGTTGGCTTGTTGGCTTGTTGGTTTGTTGGTTTGTTCGTTTGTTGGTTTGTTCGTTTGTTCGTTTGTTGTTTTGTTGGTTTGTTGGCTTGTTGGTTTGTTGGTTTGTTGGTTTGTTGGTTTGTTGGCTTGTTGGTTTGTTGGTTTGTTGGTTTGTTGGTTTGTTTGTTTGTTGGTTTGTTCGTTTGTTGGCTTGTTGGTTTGTTGGTTTGTTTGCTTGTTGGTTTGTTGGTATGTTGGTTTGGTGGTTTGTTTGCTTATTCGTTTGCTGGTTTTTTGGTTTGTTGGTTTGTTGGCTTATTGGTTTGTTGGTTTGTTGGTTTGTTGGTTTGTTCGTTTGTTAGTTTTTTGGTTTGTTGGTTTGTTCGTTTGTTGGCTTGTTGGCTTGTTGGTTTGTTGGTTTGTTGGTTTGTTGGTTTGTTGGTTTGTTGGTTTGTTGGCTTGTTGGCTTTATGGTTTGTTGGTTTGTTGGTTTGTTGGTTTGTTCGTTTTTTGGTTTGTTGGCTTGTTGGTTTGTTGGTTTATTGGATTGTTGGTTTGTTGGTTTATTGGTTTGTTGGTTTGTTGGTTTGTTGGATTGTTGGTTTGTTGGCTTGGTGGTTTGTTGGTTTGTTGGTTTGTTGGTTTATTGGTTTGTTGGTTGTTGCCTTGTTGGCTTGTTGGTTTGTTGGTTTGTTGGTTTGTTGGTTTGTTGGTTTGTTTGTTTGTTGGTATGTTCGTTTGTTGGTTTGTGGGTTTGTTAGTTTGTTGGCTTGTTGGTTTGTTGGTTTGTCGGTTTGTTGGTTTGTTGGCTTGTTGGTTTGTTGGCTTGTTGGTTTGTTGGTTTGTTGGTTTGTTCGTTTGTTGGCTTGTTGGTTTGTGTGCTTGTTGGCTTGTTGGTTTGTTGGTTTGTTGGCTTGTTGGTTTGTTGGCTTGTTGGCTTGTCGCTTTGTTGGTTTGTTCATTTGTTGGCTTGTTGGCTTGTTGGTTTGTTGGTTTGTTGGTTTGTTGGTTTGTTGGTTTGTTGGCTTGTTGGCTTGGTGGTTTGTTGGTTTGTTGGTTTGTTGGTTTGTTGGCTTGTTGGTTTGTTGGTTTGTTGGTTTGTTGGTTTGTTGGTTTGTTGGTTTGTTGGTTTGTTGGTTTGTTGGTTTGTTGGTTTGTTGGTTTGTTTGTTTGTTGGTTTGTTCGTTTGTTGGTTTGTTCGTTTGTTGGTTTGTTGGTTTGTTGGTTTATTGGTTTGTTGGTTTGTTGGCTTGTTGGCTTGTTGGCTTGGTGGTTTGTTAGTTTGTTGGTTTGTTGGTTTGTCGGCTTGTTGGTTTGTTGGTTTGTTGGTTTGTTGGTTTGTTGGTTTGTTGGTTTGTTGGTTTGTTGGTTTGTTGGTTTGTTGGTTTGTTTGTTTGTTGGTTTGTTTGTTTGTTGGTTTGTTGGTTTGTTGGTTTGTTGGTTTGTTGGTTTGTTGGTTTGTTTGCTTTTGGGTTTGTTGGCTTGTTGGCTTGTTGGTTTGTTGGTTGGTTGGTTTGTTGGTTTGTTAGTTTGTTGGCTTGTTGGCTTGTTGGTTTGTTGGTTTGTTGGTTTGTTTGTGTGTTTGTTTGTTAGTTTGTTCGTTTGTTGGTTTGTTGGTTTGTTGGTTTGTTGGGTTGCTGGTTTGTTTGTTTGTTGGTTTGTTATTTTGTTGGTTTGTTGGTTTCTTGGTTTGTTTGTTTGTTAGTTTGTTGATTTGTTGGTTTGTTGGCTTGTTGATTTGTTGGTTTGTTGGTTTGTTGGCTTGTTGGTTTGTTGGTTTGTTTGTTTGTTGGTTTGTTCGTTTGTTGGCTTGTTGGTTTGTTGGCTTGTTGGTTTGTTGGTTTGTTTGCTTGTTGGTTTGTTGGTTTGTTGGTTTGGTGGTTTGTTGGTTTGTTCGTCTGTTGTTTTGTTGGCTTGTTGGTTTGTTGGTTTGTTGGTTTGTTCGTTTGTTGGCTTGTTGGCTTGTTGGTTCGTTGGTTTGTTGGTTTTTTGGTTTGTTGGTTTGTTGGTTTGTTGGCTTGTTGGTTTGTTGGTTTGTTGGTATGTTCGTTTTTTGGTTTGTTGGCTTGTTGGTTTGTTGGTTTGTTGGTTTATTGGTCTGTTGGTTTGTTGGTTTGTTGGCTTGTTGGCTTGGTGGTTTGTTGGTTTGTTGGTTTGTTGGTTTGTTGGTTTGTTGGCTTGTTGGCTTGTTGGTTTGTTGGCTTGTTGGTTTGTTGGTTTGTTGGTTTGTTTGTTTGTTTGTTTGTTGGTTTGTTCGTTTGTTGGTTTGTGGGTTTGTTGGTTTGTTGGCTTGTTTGTTTGTTGGTTTGTCGGTTTGTTGGTTTGTTGGCTTGTTGGTTTGTTGGTTTGTTGGTTTGTTCGTTTGTTGGCTTGTTGGTTTGTTGGCTTGTTGGCTTGTTGGTTTGTTGGTTTGTTGGTTTGTTGGTTTGTTGGTTTGTTGGTTTGTTGGCTTGTTGGCTTGTTGGTTTATTGGTTTGTTGGTTTCTTTGTTTGTTGGTTTGTTGGTTTGTTCGTTTGTTCGTTTGTTGGTTTGGTGGTTTGTTGGTTTGTTTTTTTGTTGGTTACTTGGTTTGTTGGTTTGTTGGTTTGTTGGTTTGTTGGTTTGTTGGCTTGTTGGCTTGTTGGCTTGTTGGCTTGTTGGTTTGTTGGTTTGTTCGTTTGTTGGTTTGTTGGTTTGTTGGTTTGTTGGTTTGTTGGTTTGTTGGTTTGTTGGTTTGTCGGTTTGTTGGTTTGTTGGTTTATTGGTTTGTTGGTTTGTTGGTTTGTTGGCTTGTTGGCTTGTTGGTTTGTTGGTTTGTTCGTTTGTTGGTTTGTTGGTTTGTTGGTTTGTTGGTTTGTTGGTTTGTTGGTTTGTTTGTTTGTTGGTTTGTTCGTTTGTTGGTTTGTTGGCTTGTTGGTTTGTTGGTTTGTTGGCTTGTTGGTTTGTTAGTTTGTTCGTTTGTTGGTTTGCTGGTTTGTTCAATTGTTGGTTTGTTGACTTGTTTGTTTATTATTTTGTTGGCTTGTTGGCTTGTTGGTTTGTTGGTTTGTTGGTTTGTTGGTTTGTTGGTTTATTGGTTTGTTGGCTTGTTGGCTTGTTGGGTTGTTGGTTTGTTGGTTTGTTGGTTTGTTGGTTTGTTTGTTTGTTGGTTCGTTCGTTTGTTGGTTTGTGGGTTTCTTGGTTTGTTGGCTTGTTGGTTTGTTGGTTTGTCGGTTTGTTGGTTTGTTGACTTGTTGGCTTGTTGGTTTGTTGGTTTGTTGGTTTGTTGGTTTGTTGGTTTGTTGGTTTGTTGGCTTGTTGGCTTGTTGGTTTGTTGGTTTGTTGGTTTGTTTGTTTGTTGGTTTGTTGGTTTGTTCGTTTGTTCGTTGGTTGGTTTGTTGGTTTGTTTTTTTGTTGGTTACTTGGTTTGTTGGTTTGTTGGTTTGTTGGTTTGCTGTTTTGTTGGCTTGTTGGCTTGTTGGTTTGTTGGTTTGTTCGTTTGTTGGTTTGTTGGTTTGTTGGTTTGTCGGTTTGTTGGTTTGTTGGTTTGTTGGTTTGTTGGTTTGTTGGTTTGTTGGTTTGTTGGTTTGTTGGTTTGTTGGTTTGTTGGTTTGTTGGTTTGTTGGTTTGTTGGTTTGTTGGTTTGTTGGTTTGTTGGCTTGTTGGCTGGTTGGTTTGTTGGTTTGTTCGTTTGTTGGTTTGTAGTTTGCTGGTTTGTCGGTTTGTTGGTTTGTTTGTTTGTTGGTTTGTTGGTTTGTTGGTTTGTTGGCTTGTTGGTTTGTTGGCTTGTTGGCTTGTTGGTTTGTTAGTTTGTTCGTTTGTTGGTTTGCTGGTTTGTTCATTTGTTGGTTTGTTGACTTGTTGGTTTATTATTTTGTTGGCTTGTTGGCTTGTTGGTTTGTCGGTTTGTTGGTTTGTTGGCTTGTTGGTTTGTTGGTTTGTTGGCTTGTTGGTTTGTTGGTTTGTTGGTTTGTTTGTTTGTTGGCTTGTTTGTTGGTTGGTTTGTTCGTTTGTTGGTTTGTTGGTTTGTTGGTTTGTTGGCTTGTTTGTTTGTTGGTTTGTTCGCTTGTTGGTTTGTTGGTTTGTTAGTTTGTTGGTTTGTTGGTTTGTTGGTTTTTTGGTTTGTTGGTTTGTTGGTTTGTTGGTTTGTTGGTTTGTTGATTTGTTCGTTTATTGGTTTGTTGGTTTGTTGGTTTGTTGGCTTGTTGGCTTGTTGGTTTGTTGGTTTGTTGGCTTGTTGGTTTGCTGGTTTGTTGGTTTGTTGGTTTCTTGGTTTGTTGGTTTGTTGGTTTGTTCGTTTGTTGGGTTGTTTTTTTGTTGGTTTGTTGGTTTGTTCGTTTGCTGGTTTGTTGGTTTGTTGGTTTGTTGGTTTGGTGGTTTGTTGGTTTGTTGGTTTGTTGGTTTGTTGGTTTGTTGGTTTGTTTGTTTGTTGGTTTGTTCGTTTGTTGGTTTGTTGGTTTGTTCGTTTTTTGGTTTGTTGGTTTGTAGGTTTTTTGGCTTGTTGGTTTGTTGGCTTGTTGTCTTGTCGGTTTGTTGGTTTCTTCGTTTGTTGGCTGGTTGGCTTGTTGGTTTGTTGGTTTGTTGGTTTGTTGGTTTGTTGGTTTGTTGGCTTGTTGGCTTGTTGGTTTGTTGGTTTGTTGGTTTGTTGGTTTGTTCGTTTTTTGGTTTGTTGGCTTGTTGGCTTGTTGGTTTGTTGGTTTGTTGGCTTGTTGGTTTGTTGGTTTATTGGTTTGTTGGTTTGTTGATTTGTTGGCTTGTTGGCTTGGTGGTTTGTTGGTTTGTTGGTTTGTTGGTTTGTTGGCTTGTTGGTTTGTTGGTTTATTGGTTTGTTGGTTTGTTGGTTTGTTGGTTTGTTGGTTTGTTGGTTTGTTTGTTTGTTGGTTTGTTCGTTTGTTGGTTTGTTGGATTGTTGGTTTGTTTGTTTGTTTGTTTGTTGGTTTGTTCGTTTGTTGGTTTGTGGGTTTGTTGGTTTGTTGGCTTGTTGGTTTGTTGGTTTGTCGGTTTGTTGGTTTGTTGGCTTGTTGGTTTGTTGGTTTGTTGGTTTGTTCGTTTGTTGGCTTGTTGGTTTGTTGGCTTGTTGGCTTGTTGGTTTGTTGGTTTGTTGGTTTGTTGGTTTGTTGGTTTGTTGGCTTGTTGGCTTGTTGGTTTGTTGGTTTGTTGGTTTCTTTGTTTGTTGGTTTGTTGGTTTATTCGTTTGTTCGTTTGTTGGTTTGTTGGTTTGTTGGTTTGTTTTTTTGTTGGTTACTTGGTTTGTTGGTTTGTTGGTTTGTTGGTTTGTTGGTTTGTTGGCTTGTTGGCTTGTTGGCTTGTTGGCTTGTTGGTTTGTTGGTTTGTTCGTTTGTTGGTTTGTTGGTTTGTTGGTTTGTTGGTTTGTTGGTTTGTCGGTTTGTTGGTTTGTTGGTTTATTGGTTTGTTGGTTTGTTGGTTTGTTGGCTTGTTGGCTTGTTGGTTTGTTGGTTTGTTCGTTTGTTGGTTTGTTGGTTTGTTGGTTTGTTGGTTTGTTTGTTTGTTGGTTTGTTGGTTTGTTGGTTTGTTGGCTTGTTGGTTTGTTGGTTTGTTGGCTTGTTGGTTTGTTTGTTTGTTCGTTTGTTGGTTTGCTGGTTTGTTCATTTGTTGGTTTGTTGACTTGTTTGTTTATTATTTTGTTGGCTTGTTGGCTTGTTGGCTTGTTGGTTTGTTGGTTTGTTGGTTTGTTGGTTTGTTGGTTTATTGGTTTGTTGGCTTGTTGGCTTGTTGGCTTGTTGGGTTGTTGGTTTGTTGGTTTGTTGGTTTGTTGGTTTGTTTGTTTGTTGGTTTGTTCGTTTGTTGGTTTGTGGGTTTCTTGGTTTGTTGGCTTGTTGGTTTGTTGGTTTGTCGGTTTGTTGGTTTGTTGGCTTGTTGGCTTGTTGGTTTGTTGGTTTGTTGGTTTGTTGGTTTGTTGGTTTGTTCGTTTGTTGGTTTGTTGGCTTGTTGGCTTGTTGGTTTGTTGGTTTGTTGGTTTGTTTGTTTGTTGGTTTGTTGGTTTGTTCGTTTGTTCGTTGGTTGGTTTGTTGGTTTGTTGGTTTGTTTTTTTGTTGGTTACTTGGTTTGTTGGTTTGTTGGTTTGTTGGTTTGTTGGTTTGTTGGCTTGTTGGCTTGTTGGTTTGTTGGTTTGTTCGTTTGTTGGTTTGTTGGTTTGTTGGTTTGTTGGTTTGTTTGTTTGTTGGTTTGTTGGTTTGTTGGTTTGTTGGTTTGTTGGTTCGTTGGTTTGTTAGTTTGTTGGTTTGTTGGTTTGTTGGTTACTTGGTTTGTTGGTTTGTTGGTTTGTTGGTTTGTTGGCTTGTTGGCTTGTTGGCTTGTTGGTTTGTTGGTTTGTTGGTTTGTTGGTTTGTTGGTTTATTGGTTTGTTGGCTTGTTGGCTTGTTGGCTTGTTGGGTTGTTGGTTTGTTGGTTTGTTGATTTGTTGGTTTGTTTGTTTGTTTGTTTGTTCGTTTGTTGGTTTGTGGGTTTCTTGGTTTGTTGGCTTGTTGGTTTGTTGGTTTGTCGGTTTGTTGGTTTGTTGGCTTGTTGGCTTGTTGGTTTGTTGGTTTGTTGGTTTGTTGGTTTGTTGGTTTGTTGGTTACTTGGTTTGTTGGTTTGTTGGTTTGTTGGTTTGTTGGTTTGTGGGTTTCTTGGTTTGTTGGCTTGTTGGTTTGTTGGTTTGTCGGTTTGTTGGTTTGTTGGCTTGTTGGCTTGTTCGTTGGTTGGTTTGTTGGTTTGTTGGTTTGTTTTTTTGTTGGTTACTTGGTTTGTTGGTTTGTTGGTTTGTTGGTTTGTTGGTTTGTTGGCTTGTTGGCTTGTTGGTTTGTTGGTTTGTTCGTTTGTTGGTTTGTTGGTTTGTTGGTTTGTTGGTTTGTTGGTTTGTTGGTTTGTTGGTTTGTTGGTTTGTTGGTTTGTTGGTTTGTTGGTTTGTTGGTTTGTTGGTTTGTTGGTTTGTTGGTTTGTTGGTTTGTTGGTTTGTTGGTTTGTTGGTTTGTTGGTTTGTTGGTTTGTTGGTTTGTTGGCTTGTTGGTTTGTTGGTTTGTTGGCTTGTTGGCTGGTTGGTTTGTTGGTTTTTTCGTTTGTTGGTTTGTAGTTTGTTGGTTTGTCGGTTTGTTGGTTTGCTTGTTTGTTGGTTTGTTGGTTTGTTGGTTTGTTGGCTTGTTGGTTTGTTGGCTTGTTGGCTTGTTGGTTTGTTAGTTTGTTCGTTTGTTGGTTTGCTGGTTTGTTCATTTGTTGGTTTGTTGACTTGTTGGTTTATTATTTTGTTGGCTTGTTGGCTAGTTGGCTTGTTGGCTTGTTGGTTTGTTGGTTTGTTGGTTTGTTGGTTTGTTGGCTTATTGGTTTGTTGGTTTGTTGGCTTGTTGGTTTGTTGGTTTGATGGTTTGTTTGTTTGTTGGCTTGTTTGTTGGTTGGTTTGTTCGTTTGTTGGTTTGTTGGTTTGTTGGTTTGTTGGCTTGTTTGTTTGTTGGTTTGTTGGTTTGTTGGTTTGTTGGTTTGTTGGTTTGTTGGTTTGTTGGTTTGTTGGTTTGTTGGTTTGTTGGTTTTTTGGTTTGTTGGTTTGTTGGTTTGTTGGTTTGTTGGTTTGTTGATTTGTTCGTTTGTTGGTTTGTTGGTTTGTTGGTTTGTTGGCTTGTTGGCTTGTTGGTTTGTTGGTTTGTTGGCTTGTTGGTTTGTTGGTTTGTTGGTTTGTTGGTTTCTTGGTTTGTTGGTTTGTTGGTTTGTTCGTTTGTTGGGTTGTTTTTTTGTTGGTTTGTTGGTTTGTTCGTTTGCTGGTTTGTTGGTTTGTTGGTTTGTTGGTTTGTTGGTTTGTTGGTTTGTTGGTTTGTTGCTTTGTTGGTTTGATTGTTTGTTGGTTTGTTGGTTTGTTGGGTTGTTCGTTTTTTGGTTTGTTGGTTTGCAGGTTTTTTGGCTTGTTGGCCGGTTGGTTTGCCGGTTTGTTCGTTTCTTGGTTTGTTCGTTTGTTCGTTTGTTGTTTTGTTGGTTTGTTGGCTTGTTGGTTTGTTGGTTTGTTGTTTTGTTGGTTTGTTGGCTTGTTGGCTTGTTGGTTTGGTGGTTTGTTTGCTTGTTGGTTTGTTGGTATGTTGGTTTGGTGGTTTGTTTGCTTATTCGTTTGCTGGTTTTTTGGTTTGTTGGTTTGTTGGCTTATTGGTTTGTTGGTTTGTTGGTTTGTTGGTTTGTTCGTTTGTTAGTTTTTTGGTTTGTTGGTTTGTTGGTTTGTTCGTTTGTTGGCTTGTTGGCTTGTTGGTTTGTTGGTTTGTTGGTTTGTTGGTTTGTTGGTTTGTTGGCTTGTTGGCTTGTTGGTTTGTTGGTTTGTTGGTTTGTTGGTTTGTTTGTTTTTTGGTTTGTTGGCTTGTTAGTTTGTTGGTTTGTTGGATTGTTGGTTTGTTGGTTTATTGGTTTGTTGGTTTGTTGGATTGTTGGTTTGTTGGCTTGGTGGTTTGTTGGTTTGTTGGTTTGTTGGTTTGTTGGTTTATTGGTTTGTTGGTTTGTGGCCTTGTTGGCTTGTTGGTTTGTTGGTTTGTTGGTTTGTTGCTTTGTTGGTTTGTTTGTTTGTTGGTATGTTCGTTTGTTGGTTTGTGGGTTTGTTGGTTTGTTGGCTTGTTGGTTTGTTGGTTTGTCGGTTTGTTGGTTTGTTGGCTTGTTGGTTTGTTGGCTTGTTGGTTTGTTGGTTTGTTGGTTTGTTCGTTTGTTGGCTTGCTGGTTTGTGTGCTTGTTGGCTTGTTGGTTTGTTGGTTTGTTGGCTTGTTGGTTTGTTGGCTTGTTGGCTTGTCGGTTTGTTGGTTTGTTCATTTGTTGGCTTGTTGGCTTGTTGGTTTGTTGGTTTGTTGGTTTGTTGGTTTGTTGGTTTGTTGGCTTGTTGGCTAGGTGGTTTGTTGGTTTGTTGGTTTGTTGGTTTGTTGGCTTGTTGGTTTGTTGGTTTGTTAGTTTGTTGGTTTGTTGGTTTGTTGGTTTGTTGGTTTGTTGGTTTGTTGGTTTGTTGGTTTGTTGGTTTGTTGGTTTGTTTGTTTGTTGGTTTGTTCGTTTGTTGGTTTGTTCGTTTGTTGGTTTGTTGGTTTGTTGTTTTATTGGTTTGTTGGTTTGTTGGCTTGTTGGCTTGTTGGCTTGGTGGTTTGTTGGTTTGTTGGTTTGTTGGTTTGTCGGCTTGTTGGTTTGTTGGTTTGTTGGTTTGTTGGTTTGTTGGTTTGTTGGTTTGTTGGTTTGTTGGTTTGTTGGTTTGTTGGTTTGTTGGTTTGTTGGTTTGTTTGTTTGTTGGTTTGTTTGTTTGTTGGTTTGTTGGTTTGTTGGTTTGTTGGTTTGTTGGTTTGTTGGTTTGTTTGCTTTTTGGTTTGTTGGCTTGTTGGCTTGTTGGTTTGTTGGTTGGTTGGTTTGTTGGTTTGTTAGTTTGTTGGCTTGTTGGCTTGTTGGTTTGTTGGTTTGTTGGTTTGTTTGTGTGTTTGTTTGTTAGTTTGTTCGTTTGTTGGTTTGTTGGTTTGTTGGTTTGTTGGGTTGCTGGTTTGTTTGTTTGTTGGTTTGTTATTTTGTTGGTTTGTTGGTTTCTTGGTTTGTTTGTGTGTTAGTTTGTTGATTTGTTGGTTTGTTGGCTTGTTGATTTGTTGGTTTGTTGGTTTGTTGGCTTGTTGGTTTGTTGGTTTGTTTGTTTGTTGGTTTGTTCGTTTGTTGGCTTGTTGGTTTGTTGGCTTGTTGGTTTGTTGGTTTGTTTGCTTGTTGGTTTGTTGGTTTGTTGGTTTGGTGGTTTGTTGGTTTGTGCGTTTGTTGTTTTGTTGGCTTGTTGGTTTGTTGGTTTGTTGGTTTGTTCGTTTGTTGGCTTGTTGGCTTGTTGGTTCGTTGGTTTGTTGGTTTTTTTGTTTGTTGGTTTGTTGGTTTGTTGGCTTGTTGGTTTGTTGGTTTGTTGGTTTGTTCGTTTTTTGGTTTGTTGGCTTGTTGGTTTGTTGGTTTGTTGGTTTATTGGTCTGTTGGTTTGTTGGTTTGTTGGCTTGTTGGCTTGGTGGTTTGTTGGTTTGTTGGTTTGTTGGTTTGTTGGTTTGTTGGCTTGTTGGCTTGTTGGTTTGTTGGCTTGTTGGTTTGTTGGTTTGTTTGTTTGTTTGTTTGTTGGTTTGTTCGTTTGTTGGTTTGTGGGTTTGTTGGTTTGTTGGCTTGTTGGTTTGTTGGTTTGTCGGTTTGTTGGTTTGTTGGTTTGTTGGTTTGTTGGTTTGTTGGTTTGTTCGTTTGTTGGCTTGTTGGTTTGTTGGCTTGTTGGCTTGTTGGTTTGTTGGTTTGTTGGTTTGTTGGTTTGTTGGTTTGTCGGTTTGTTGGTTTGTTGGTTTATTGGTTTGTTGGTTTGTTGGTTTGTTGGCTTGTTGGCTTGTTGGCTTGTTGGCTTGTTGGTTTGTTGGTTTGTTGGTTTGTTGGTTTGTTGGTTTGTTGGTTTGTTTGTTTGTTGGTTTGTTCGTTTGTTGGTTTGTTCGTTTGTTGGTTTGTTGGTTTGTTGGTTTATTGGTTTGTTGGTTTGTTGGTTTGTTGGTTTGTTGGCTTGTTGGCTAGGTGGTTTGTTGGTTTGTTGGTTTGTTGGTTTGTTGGCTTGTTGGTTTGTTGGTTTGTTAGTTTGTTGGTTTGTTGGTTTGTTGGTTTGTTGGTTTGTTGGTTTGTTGGTTTGTTGGTTTGTTGGTTTGTTTGTTTGTTGGTTTGTTCGTTTGTTGGTTTGTTCGTTTGTTGGTTTGTTGGTTTGTTGGTTTATTGGTTTGTTGGTTTGTTGGCTTGTTGGCTTGTTGGCTTGGTGGTTTGTTGGTTTGTTGGTTTGTTGGTTTGTCGGCTTGTTGGTTTGTTGGTTTGTTGGTTTGTTGGTTTGTTGGTTTGTTGGTTTGTTGGTTTGTTGGTTTGTTGGTTTGTTGGTTTGTTGGTTTGTTTATTTGTTGGTTTGTTTGTTTGTTGGTTTGTTGGTTTGTTGGTTTGTTGGTTTGTTGGTTTGTTGGTTTGTTTGCTTTTTGGTTTGTTGGCTTGTTGGCTTGTTGGTTTGTTGGTTGGTTGGTTTGTTGGTTTGTTAGTTTGTTGGCTTGTTGGCTTGTTGGTTTGTTGGTTTGTTGGTTTGTTTGTGTGTTTGTTTGTTAGTTTGTTCGTTTGTTGGTTTGTTGGTTTGTTGGTTTGTTGGGTTGCTGGTTTGTTTGTTTGTTGGTTTGTTATTTTGTTGGTTTGTTGGTTTCTTGGTTTGTTTGTGTGTTAGTTTGTTGATTTGTTGGTTTGTTGGCTTGTTGATTTGTTGGTTTGTTGGTTTGTTGGCTTGTTGGTTTGTTGGTTTGTTTGTTTGTTGGTTTGTTCGTTTGTTGGCTTGTTGGTTTGTTGGCTTATTGGTTTGTTGGTTTGTTTGCTTGTTGGTTTGTTGGTTTGTTGGTTTGGTGGTTTGTTGGTTTGTGCGTTTGTTGTTTTGTTGGCTTGTTGGTTTGTTGGTTTGTTGGTTTGTTCGTTTGTTGGCTTGTTGGCTTGTTGGTTCGTTGGTTTGTTGGTTTTTTGGTTTGTTGGTTTGTTGGTTTGTTGGCTTGTTGGTTTGTTGGTTTGTTGGTTTGTTCGTTTTTTGGTTTGTTGGCTTGTTGGTTTGTTGGTTTGTTGGTTTATTGGTCTGTTGGTTTGTTGGTTTGTTGGCTTGTTGGCTTGGTGGTTTGTTGGTTTGTTGGTTTGTTGGTTTGTTGGTTTGTTGGCTTGTTGGCTTGTTGGTTTGTTGGCTTGTTGGTTTGTTGGTTTGTTTGTTTGTTTGTTTGTTGGTTTGTTCGTTTGTTGGTTTGTGGGTTTGTTGGTTTGTTGGCTTGTTGGTTTGTTGGTTTGTCGGTTTGTTGGTTTGTTGGTTTGTTGGTTTGTTGGTTTGTTGGTTTGTTCGTTTGTTGGCTTGTTGGTTTGTTGGCTTGTTGGCTTGTTGGTTTGTTGGTTTGTTGGTTTGTTGGTTTGTTGGTTTGTCGGTTTGTTGGTTTGTTGGTTTATTGGTTTGTTGGTTTGTTGGTTTGTTGGCTTGTTGGCTTGTTGGCTTGTTGGCTTGTTGGTTTGTTGGTTTGTTGGTTTGTTGGTTTGTTGGTTTGTTGGTTTGTTGGTTTGTCGGTTTGTTGGTTTGTTGGTTTATTGGTTTATTGGTTTGTTGGTTTGTTGGCTTGTTGGCTTGTTGGTTTGTTGGTTTGTTCGTTTGTTTGTTTGTTGGTTTGTTGGTTTGTTGGTTTGTTGGTTTGTTGGTTTGTTTGTTTGTTGGTTTGTTGGTTTGTTGGTTTGTTGGCTTGTTGGTTTGTTGGTTTGTTGGCTTGTTGGTTTGTTAGTTTGTTCGTTTGTTGGTTTGCTGGTTTGTTCATTTGTTGGTTTGTTGACTTGTTTGTTTATTATTTTGTTGGCTTGTTGGCTTGTTGGCTTGTTGGTTTGTTGGTTTGTTGGTTTGTTGGTTTGTTGGTTTATTGGTTTGTTGGCTTGTTGGCTTGTTGGGTTGTTGGTTTGTTGGTTTGTTGGTTTGTTGGTTTGATTGTTTGTTGATTTGTTCGTTTGTTGGTTTGTGGGTTTCTTGGTTTGTCGGCTTGTTGGTTTGTTGGTTTGTCGGTTTGTTGGTTTGTTGGCTTGTTGGCTTGTTGGTTTGTTGGTTTGTTGGTTTGTTGGTTTGTTGGGTTGTTGGTTTGTTGGTTTGTTGGCTTGTTGGCTTGTTGGTTTGTTGGTTTGTTGGTTTGTTTGTTTGTTGGTTTGTTGGTTTGTTCGTTTGTTCGTTGGTTGGTTTGTTGGTTTGTTTTTTTGTTGGTTACTTGGTTTGTTGGTTTGTTGGTTTGTTGGTTTGCTGGTTTGTTGGCTTGTTGGCTTGTTGGTTTGTTGGTTTGTTCGTTTGTTGGTTTGTTGGTTTGTTGGTTTGTCGGTTTGTTGGTTTGTTGGTTTGTTGGTTTGTTGGTTTGTTGGTTTGTTGGTTTGTTGGTTTGTTGGTTTGTTGGTTTGTTGGTTTGTTGGTTTGTTGGTTTGTTGGTTTGTTGGTTTGTTGGTTTGTTGGTTTGTTGGCTTGTTGGCTGGTTGGTTTGTTGGTTTGTTCGTTTGTTGGTTTGTAGTTTGTTGGTTTGTCGGTTTGTTGGTTTGTTTGTTTGTTGGTTTGTTGGTTTGTTGGTTTGTTGGCTTGTTGGTTTGTTGGCTTGTTGGCTTGTTGGTTTGTTAGTTTGTTCGTTTGTTGGTTTGCTGGTTTGTTCATTTGTTGGTTTGTTGACTTGTTGGTTTATTATTTTGTTGGCTTGTTGGCTTGTTGGTTTGTTGGTTTGTTGGTTTGTTGGCTTGTTGGTTTGTTGGTTTGTTGGCTTGTTGGTTTGTTGGTTTGTTGGTTTGTTTGTTTGTTGGCTTGTTTGTTGGTTGGTTTGTTCGTTTGTTGGTTTGTTGGTTTGTTGGTTTGTTGGCTTGTTTGTTTGTTGGTTTGTTCGCTTGTTGGTTTGTTGGTTTGTTAGTTTGTTGGTTTGTTGGTTTGTTGGTTTTTTGGTTTGTTGGTTTGTTGGTTTGTTGGTTTGTTGGTTTGTTGATTTGTTCGTTTGTTGGTTTGTTGGTTTGTTGGTTTGTTGGCTTGTTGGCTTGTTGGTTTGTTGGTTTGTTGGCTTGTTGGTTTGCTGGTTTGTTGGTTTGTTGGTTTCTTGGTTTGTTGGTTTGTTGGTTTGTTCGTTTGTTGGGTTGTTTTTTTGTTGGTTTGTTGGTTTGTTCGTTTGCTGGTTTGTTGGTTTGTTGGTTTGTTGGTTTGTTGGTTTGTTGGTTTGTTGGTTTGTTGGTTTGTTGGTTTGTTGGTTTGTTGGTTTGTTTGTTTGTTGGTTTGTTCGTTTGTTGGTTTGTTGGTTTGTTCGTTTTTTGGTTTGTTGGTTTGTAGGTTTTTTGGCTTGTTGGTTTGTTGGCTTGTTGTCTTGTCGGTTTGTTGGTTTCTTCGTTTGTTGGCTGGTTGGCTTGTTGGTTTGTTGGTTTGTTGGTTTGTTGGTTTGTTGGTTTGTTGGCTTGTTGGCTTGTTGGTTTGTTGGTTTGTTGGTTTGTTGGTTTGTTGGTTTGTTCGTTTTTTGGTTTGTTGGCTTGTTGGCTTGTTGGTTTGTTGGTTTGTTGGCTTGTTGGTTTGTTGGTTTATTGGTTTGTTGGTTTGTTGATTTGTTGGCTTGTTGGCTTGGTAGTTTGTTGGTTTGTTGGTTTGTTGGTTTGTTGGCTTGTTGGTTTGTTGGTTTATTGGTTTGTTGGTTTGTTGGTTTGTTGGTTTGTTGGTTTGTTGGTTTGTTGGTTTGTTTGTTTGTTGGTTTGTTCGTTTGTTGGTTTGTTGGTTTGTTGGTTTGTTGGCTTGTTGGTTTGTTGGTTTGTTAGTTTGTTGGTTTGTTGGCTTGTTGGTTTGTTGGTTTCTTGGTTTGTTCGTTTGTTGGCTTGTCGGTTTGTTGGCTTCTTGGCTTGTTGGTTTGTTGGTTTGTTGGTTTGTTGGTTTGTTGGTTTGTTGGTTTGTTGGCTTGTTGGCTTGTTGGTTTGTTGGTTTGTTGGTTTGTTTGTTTGTTTGTTTAATGGTTTGTTCGTTTGTTGGTTTGCTGGTTTGTTGGTTTGTTGGGTTGTTCGTTTGTTGGTTTGTTGGTTTGTTGGTTTGTTCGTTTGTTAGTTTGTTGATTTGTTGGTTTGTTGGCTTGTTGGTTTTTGTTTTGTTGGTTTGTTGGCTTGTTGGTTTGTTGGTTTGTTGGTTTGTTGGTTTGCTAGTTTGTTTGTTTGTTTGTTGGTTTGTTCGTTTGTTGGCTTGTTGGTTTATTGGCTTGTTGGCTTGTTGGTTTGTTGGTTTGTTTGCTTGTTGGTTTGTTGGTTTGTTGGTTTGTTGGCTTGTTTGCTTGTTCGTTTGCTGGTTTGTTGGTTTGTTGGTTTGTTGGCTTATTGGTTTGTTGGTTTGTTGGTTTATTGGTTTGTTCGTTTGTTAGTTTTTTGGTTTGTTGGTGTGTTGGTTTGTTCGTTTGTTGGCTTGTTGGCTTGTTGGTTTGTTGGTTTGTTGGCTTGTTGGCTTGTTGGTTTGTTGGTTTGTTGGTTTGTTGGTTTGTTGGTTTGTTGGTTTGTTGGTTTGTTGGTTTGGTGGTTTGTTGTTTTATTAGTTTGTTGGTTTGTTGGTTTGTTGGTTTGTTGGTTTGTTAGCTTCTTGGCTTTTTGGTTTGTTGGTTTGTTGGATTGATGGCTTGTTGGTTTGTTGGTTTGTTGGCTTGTTGGTTTGTTCGTTTGTTGGTTTGTTTGTTTGTTTGTTTGTTGGTTTGTTGGTTTGTTTGTTTGTTGATTTGTTGGTTTGTTGGTTTGTTGGTTTGCTCGTTTGTTGGCTTATTGGCTTGTTGGTTTGTTGGTTTGTTGGCTTGTTGGTTTGTTGGTTTGTTGGCTTGTTGTTTTGTTGGTTTGTTGGTTTATTGGTTTGTTGGCTTGTTGGTTTGTTGGTTTGTTGGTTTGTTGGTTTGTTGGTTTCTTGGTTTATTCGTTTGTTGGTTTGTTGGTTTGTTGGTTTGTTGGTTTGTTGGTTTGCCGATTTGTTGGTTTGTTGGTTTGTTGGTTTGTTTGTTTGTTGGTTTGTTGGTTTGTTGGCTTGTTGGTTTGTTGGCTTGTTGGCTTGTTGGTTTGTTGGTTTGTTCGTTTGTTGGTTTGTTGGTTTGTTGGCCAGTTTGTTTGTTGGTTTGTTGGCATGTTGGTTTGTTGGTTTGGTGGTTTGTTGGTTTGTTGGTTTATTTGTTTGTTGGTTTGTTTGCTTGTTGGTTTGTTGGTTTGTTGGTTTGTTGGTTTGTTGGTTTGTTGGTTTGTTGGTTTGTTGGTTTGTTGGTTTGTTGGCTTGTTGATTTGTTGGTTTTTTGGTTTCTTGGTTTGTTGGTTTCTTGGTTTGTTGGTTTGTTGGTTTGTTCGTTTGTTGGTTTGTTGGTTTGTTGGTTTGTTTGTTTGTTGGTTTGTTCGTTTGTTGATTTGTTGGTTTGTTGGTTTGTTGGTTTGCTCGTTTGTTGGCTTATTGGCTTGTTGGTTTGTTGGTTTGTTGGCTTGTTGGTTTGTTGGTTTGTTGGCTTGTTGTTTTGTTGGTTTGTTGGTTTATTGGTTTGTTGGCTTGTTGGTTTGTTGGTTTGTTGGTTTGTTGGTTTCTTGGTTTATTCGTTTGTTGGTTTGTTGGTTTGTTGGTTTGTTGGTTTGTTGGTTTGTTGGTTTGCCGATTTGTTGGTTTGTTGGTTTGTTGGTTTGTTTGTTTGTTGGTTTGTTGGTTTGTTGGCTTGTTGGTTTGTTGGCTTGTTGGCTTGTTGGTTTGTTGGTTTGTTCGTTTGTTGGTTTGTTGGTTTGTTGGCCAGTTTGTTTGTTGGTTTGTTGGCATGTTGGTTTGTTGGTTTGGTGGTTTGTTGGTTTGTTGGTTTATTTGTTTGTTGGTTTGTTTGCTTGTTGGTTTGTTGGTTTGTTGGTTTGTTGGTTTGTTGGTTTGTTGGTTTGTTGGTTTGTTGGTTTGTTGGCTTGTTTATTTGTTGGTTTGTTGGTTTCTTGGTTTGTTGGTTTCTTGGTTTGTTGGTTTGTTGGTTTGTTCGTTTGTTGGTTTGTTGGTTTGTTGGTTTGTTTGTTTGTTGGTTTGTTCGTTTGGTGGCTTGTTGGTTTGTTGGTTTGTTGGTTTGTTTGTTTGTTGATTTGTTGGTTTGTTGGTTTGTTGGTTTGCTCGTTTGTTGGCTTATTGGCTTGTTGGTTTGTTGGTTTGTTGGCTTGTTGGTTTGTTGGTTTGTTGGCTTGTTGTTTTGTTGGTTTGTTGGTTTATTGGTTTGTTGGCTTGTTGGTTTGTTGGTTTGTTGGTTTCTTGGTTTCTTGGTTTATTCGTTTGTTGGTTTGTTGGTTTATTGGTTTGTTGGTTTGTTGGTTTGTTGGTTTGTTTGTTTGTTGGTTTGTTGGTTTGTTGGCTTGTTGGTTTGTTGGCTTGTTGGCTTGTTGGTTTGTTGGTTTGTTCGTTTGTTGGTTTGTTGGTTTGTTGGCCAGTTTGTTTGTTGGTTTGTTGGCATGTTAGTTTGTTGGTTTGGTGGTTTGTTGGTTTGTTGGTTTATTTGTTTGTTGGTTTGTTTGCTTGTTGGTTTGTTGGTTTGTTGGTTTGTTGGTTTGTTGGTTTGTTGGTTTGTTGGTTTGTTGGTTTGTTGGTTTGTTGGCTTGTTGATTTGTTGGTTTGTTGGTTTCTTGGTTTGTTGGTTTCTTGGTTTGTTGGTTTGTTGGTTTGTTCGTTTGTTGGTTTGTTGGTTTGTTGGTTTGTTTGTTTGTTGGTTTGTTCGTTTGGTGGCTTGTTGGTTTGTTAGCTTGTTGGTTTGTTGGTTTGTTGGTTTGTTGGTTTGTGGGTTTGTTTGTTTGTTCTTTTGTTGGTTTGTTGGTTTGTCGGCTTGTTGGTTTGTTGGTTTGTTGGCTTGTTGTTTTGTTGGTTTGTTGGTTTATTGGTTTGTTGGCTTGTTGGTTTGTTGGTTTGTTGGTTTGTTGGTTTCTTGGTTTATTCGTTTGTTGGTTTGTTGGTTTGTTGGTTTGTTGGTTTGCCGATTTGTTGGTTTGTTGGTTTGTTGGTTTGTTTGTTTGTTGGTTTGTTGGTTTGTTGGCTTGTTGGTTTGTTGGCTTGTTGGCTTGTTGGTTTGTTGGTTTGTTCGTTTTTTGGTTTGTTGGTTTGTTGGTTTGTTCGTTTGTTGGTTTGTTGGTTTGTTGGTTTGTTTGTTTGTTGGTTTGTTCGTTTGGTGGCTTGTTGGTTTGTTAGCTTGTTGGTTTGTTGGTTTGTTGGTTGGTTGGTTTGTGGGTTTGTTTGTTTGTTCTTTTGTTGGTTTGTTGGTTTGTCGGCTTGTTGGTTTGTTGGTTTGTTGGCTTGTTGTTTTGTTGGTTTGTTGGTTTATTGGTTTGTTGGCTTGTTGGTTTGTTGGTTTGTTGGTTTGTTGGTTTCTTGGTTTATTCGTTTGTTGGTTTGTTGGTTTGTTGGTTTGTTGGTTTGCCGATTTGTTGGTTTGTTGGTTTGTTGGTTTGTTTGTTTGTTGGTTTGTTGGTTTGTTGGCTTGTTGGTTTGTTGGCTTGTTGGCTTGTTGGTTTGTTGGTTTGTTCGTTTGTTGGTTTGTTGGTTTGTTGGCCAGTTTGTTTGTTGGTTTGTTGGCATGTTGGTTTGTTGGTTTGGTGGTTTGTTGGTTTGTTGGTTTATTTGTTTGTTGGTTTGTTTGCTTGTTGGTTTGTTGGTTTGTTGGTTTGTTGGTTTGTTGGTTTGTTGGTTTGTTGGTTTGTTGGTTTGTTGGCTTGTTGATTTGTTGGTTTGTTGGTTTCTTGGTTTGTTGGTTTCTTGGTTTGTTGGTTTGTTGGTTTGTTCGTTTGTTGGTTTGTTGGTTTGTTGGTTTGTTTGTTTGTTGGTTTGTTCATTTGTTGATTTGTTGGTTTGTTGGTTTGTTGGTTTGCTCGTTTGATTGGCTTGTTGGTTTGTTGGTTTGTTGGCTTGTTGGTTTGTTGGTTTGTTGGCTTGTTGTTTTGTTGGTTTGTTGGTTTATTGGTTTGTTGGCTTGTTGGTTTGTTGGTTTGTTGGTTTGTTGGTTTCTTGGTTTATTCGTTTGTTGGTTTGTTGGTTTGTTGGTTTGTTGGTTTGTTGGTTTGCCGATTTGTTGGTTTGTTGGTTTGTTGGTTTTTTTGTTTGTTGGTTTGTTGGTTTGTTGGCTTGTTGGTTTGTTGGCTTGTTGGCTTGTTGGTTTGTTGGTTTGTTCGTTTGTTGGTTTGTTGGTTTGTTGGCCAGTTTGTTTGTTGGTTTGTTGGCATGTTGGTTTGTTGGTTTGGTGGTTTGTTGGTTTGTTGGTTTATTTGTTTGTTGGTTTGTTTGCTTGTTAGTTTGTTGGTTTGTTGGTTTGTTGGTTTGTTGGTTTGTTGGTTTGTTGGTTTGTTGGTTTGTTGGTTTGTTGGCTTGTTGATTTGTTGGTTTGTTGGTTTCTTGGTTTGTTGGCTTGTTGATTTGTTGGTTTGTTGGTTTCTTGGTTTGTTGGTTTCTTGGTTTGTTGGTTTGTTGGTTTGTTCGTTTGTTGGTTTGTTGGTTTCTTGGTTTGTTTGTTTGTTGGTTTGTTCGTTTGGTGGCTTGTTGGTTTGTTGGTTTGTTGGTTTGTTTGTTTGTTGATTTGTTGGTTTGTTGGTTTGTTGGTTTGCTCGTTTGTTGGCTTATTGGCTTGTTGGTTTGTTGGTTTGTTGGCTTGTTGGTTTGTTGGTTTGTTGGCTTGTTGTTTTGTTGGTTTGTTGGTTTATTGGTTTGTTGGCTTGTTGGTTTGTTGGTTTGTTGGTTTGTTGGTTTCTTGGTTTATTCGTTTGTTGGTTTGTTGGTTTGTTGGTTTGTTGGTTTGTTGGTTTGCCGATTTGTTGGTTTGTTGGTTTGTTGGTTTGTTTGTTTGTTGGTTTGTTGGTTTGTTGGCTTGTTGGTTTGTTGGCTTGTTGGCTTGTTGGTTTGTTGGTTTGTTCGTTTGTTGGTTTGTTGGTTTGTTGGCCAGTTTGTTTGTTGGTTTGTTGGCATGTTGGTTTGTTGGTTTGGTGGTTTGTTGGTTTGTTGGTTTATTTGTTTGTTGGTTTGTTTGCTTGTTGGTTTGTTGGTTTGTTGGTTTGTTGATTTGTTGGTTTGTTGGTTTGTTGGTTTGTTGGTTTGTTGGCTTGTTGATTTGTTGGTTTGTTGGTTTCTTGGTTTGTTGGTTTCTTGGTTTGTTGGTTTGTTGGTTTGTTCGTTTGTTGGTTTGTTGGTTTGTTGGTTTGTTTGTTTGTTGGTTTGTTCGTTTGGTGGCTTGTTGGTTAGTTAGCTTGTTGTTTTGTTGGTTTGTTGGTTTGTTGGTTTGTGGGTTTGTTTGTTTGTTCTTTTGTTGGTTTGTTAGTTTGTCGGCTTGTTGGTTTGTTGGTTTGTCGGCTTGTTGGTTTGTTGATTTTTTGGTTTGTTCATTTGTTAGTTTGTTGATTTGTTGGTTTGTTGGCTTGTTGGTTTGTTGGTTTGTTGGTTTGTTGGCTTGTTGGTTTGTTGGTTTCTTGGTTTGTTGGTTTGTTGGTTTGTTTGTTTGTTTGTTTGTTGGCTTGTTGGTTTGTTGGCTTGTTGGCTTGTTGGTTTGTTGGTTTGTTTGCTTGTTGGTTTGTTGGTTTGTTGGTTTGTTTGCTTGTTCGTTTGTTGGTTTGTTGGTTTGTTGGTTTGTTGGCTTATTGGTTTGTTGGTTTGTTGGTTTGTTGGTTTGTTCGTTTGTTAGTTTTTTGGTTTGTTGGTTTATTGGTTTGTTCGTTTGTTGGCTTGTTGGTTTGTTTGTTTGTTTGTTTGTTGGTTTGTTCGTTTGTTGGTTTGCTGGTTTGTTGGTTTGTTGGGTTGTTCGTTTGTTGGTTTGTTAGTTTGTTGGTTTGTTCGTTTGTTAGTTTGTTGATTTGTTGGTTTGTTGGCTTGTTGGTTTGTTGTTTTGTTGGTTTGTTGGCTTGTTGGTTTGTTGGTTTGTTGGTTTGCTGGTTTGTTTGTTTGTTGGTTTGTTCGTTTGTTGGCTTGTTGGTTTATTGGCTTGTTGGCTTGTTGGTTTGTTGGTTTGTTTGCTTGTTGGTTTGTTGGTTTGTTGGTTTGTTGGCTTGTTTGCTTGTTCGTTTGCTGGTTTGTTGGTTTGTTGGTTTGTTGGCTTATTGGTTTGTTGGTTTGTTGGTTTGTTGGTTTGTTCGTTTGTTAGTTTTTTGGTTTGTTGGTGTGTTGGTTTGTTCGTTTGTTGGCTTGTTGGCTTGTTGGTTTGTTGGTTTGTTGGCTTGTTGGCTTTTTGGTTTGTTGGTTTGTTGGTTTGTTGGTTTGTTGGTTTGTTGGTTTGTTGGTTTGTTGGTTTGGTGGTTTGTTGTTTTATTAGTTTGTTGGTTTGTTGGTTTGTTGGTTTGTTAGCTTCTTGGCTTTTTGGTTTGTTGGTTTGTTGGATTGATGGCTTGTTGGTTTGTTGGTTTGTTGGGTTGTTGGTTTGTTCGTTTGTTGGTTTGTTTGTTTGTTGGTTTGTTGGTTTGTTGGTTTGTTTGTTTGTTGATTTGTTGGTTTGTTGGTTTGTTGGTTTGCTCGTTTGTTGGCTTATTGGCTTGTTGGTTTGTTGGTTTGTTGGCTTGTTGGTTTGTTGGTTTGTTGGCTTGTTGTTTTGTTGGTTTGTTGGTTTATTGGTTTGTTGGCTTGTTGGTTTGTTGGTTTGTTGGTTTGTTGGTTTCTTGGTTTATTCGTTTGTTGGTTTGTTGGTTTGTTGGTTTGTTGGTTTGTTGGTTTGCCGATTTGTTGGTTTGTTGGTTTGTTGGTTTGTTTGTTTGTTGGTTTGTTGGTTTGTTGGCTTGTTGGTTTGTTGGCTTGTTGGCTTGTTGGTTTGTTGGTTTGTTCGTTTGTTGGTTTGTTGGTTTGTTGGTTTGTTGGCCAGTTTGTTTGTTGGTTTGTTGGCATGTTGGTTTGTTGGTTTGGTGGTTTGTTGGTTTGTTGATTTATTGGTTTGTTGGTTTGTTTGCTTGTTGGTTTGTTGGTTTGTTGGTTTGTTGGTTTGTTGGTTTGTTGGTTTGTTGGTTTGTTGGTTTGTTGGTTTGTTGGCTTGTTGGTTTGTTGGTTTGTTGGTTTCTTGGTTTGTTGGTTTCTTGGTTTGTTGGTTTGTTGGTTTGTTCGTTTGTTGGTTTGTTGGTTTGTTGGTTTGTTTGTTTGTTGGTTTGTTCGTTTGGTGCCTTGTTGGTTTGTTAGCTTGTTGGTTTGTTGGTTTGTTGGTTTGTTAATTTGTGGGTTTGTTTGTTTGTTCTTTTGTTGGTTTGTTGGTTTGTCGGCTTGTTGGTTTGTTGGTTTGTCGGCTTGTTGGTTTGTTGATTTTTTGGTTTGTTGGTTTGTTCGTTTGTTGGTTTGTTGGTTTGTTGGTTTGTTGGTTTGTTCATTTGTTAGTTTGTTGATTTGTTGGTTTGTTGGCTTGTTGGTTTGTTGGTTTGTTGGTTTGTTGGTTTGTTGGTTTGTTGGTTTGTTGGTTTGTTGGTTTGTTGGTTTGTTTGTTTGTTTGTTTGTTGGCTTGTTGGTTTGTTGGCTTGTTGGCTTGTTGGTTTGTTGGTTTCTTTGCTTGTTGGTTTGTTGGTTTGTTGGTTTGTTTGCTTGTTCGTTTGTTGGTTTGTTGGTTTGTTGGTTTGTTGGCTTATTGGTTTGTTGGTTTGTTGGTTTGTTGGTTTGTTCGTTTGTTAGTTTTTTGGTTTGTTGGTTTATTGGTTTGTTCGTTTGTTGGCTTGTTGGCTTGTTGGTTTGTTAGTTTGTTGGTTTGTTGGCTTATTGGCTTGTTGGTTTGTTGGTTTGTTGATTTGTTGGTTTGTTGATTTGTTGGTCTGTTGGTTTGTTGGTTTGTTGGTTTGTTGGTTTGTTGGTTTGTTGGCTTGTTGGTTTATTTGTTTGTTGGTTTGTTGGTTTGTTGGCTTCTTGGCTTGTTGGTTTGTTGGTTTGTTGGCTTGATGGCTTGTTGGTTTGTTGATTTGTGGCTTATTGGTTTGTTGGTTTGTTGGTTAGTTGGTTTGTTGGTTTTTTGGTTTGTTGGTTTGTTGGTTTGTTGGTTTGTTGGTTTGTTTGTTTGTTGGTTTGTTGGTTTGTTGGTTTGTTGGTTTGTTGGCTTGTTGGCTTGTTGGTTTTTTGGTTTGTTGGCTTGTTGGCTTGTTGGTTTGTTGGTTTGTTGGCTTGTTGTTTTGTTGGTTTGTTGGTTTATTGGTTTGTTGGTTCGTTGGCTTGTTGGTTTGTTGGTTTGTTGGTTTGTTGGTTTCTTGGTTTATTCGTTTGTTGGTTTGTTGGTTTGTTGGTTTGTTGGTTTGTTGGTTTGTTGGTTTGTTGGTTTGTTGGTTTGTTGGTTTGTTTGTGTGTTGGTTTGTTGATTTGTTGGCTTGTTGGTTTGTTGGCTTGTTGGCTTCTTGGTTTGTTGGTTTGTTCGTTTGTTGGTTTGTTGGTTTGTTGGTTTGTTGTCTTGTTGGCCTGTTTGTTTGTTGGTTTGTTGGTATGTTGGTTTGTTGGTCTATTTGTTTGGTGGTTTGTTCGTTTGTTGGTTTGTTGGTTTGTTGGTTTGTTTGCTTGTTGGTTTGTTGGTTTGTTGGTTTGTTGGTTTGTTGGTTTGTTGGTTTGTTGGTTTGTTGGTTTGTTGGTTTGTTGGTTTGTTGGTTTGTTGGTTTGTTGGTTTGTTGGTTTGTTGGTTTGTTGGCTTGTTGGTTTGCTGGTTTGTTGGTTTCTTGGTTTGTTGGTTTGTTGGTTTGTTTGTTTGTTGGTTTGTTGGTTTGTTGGTTTGTTTGTTTGTTGGTTTGTTTGTTTGTTGGCTTGTTGGTTTATTGGCTTGTTGGTTTGTTGGTTTGTTGGTTTGTTGAATTGTTGGTTTGTTTGTTTGTTTGTTTGTTCGTTTGTTGGTTTGTTGGTTTGTTGGCTTGTTGGTTTGTTGGTTTGTTGGCTTGTTGGTTTGTTGATTTGTTGGTTTGTTGGTTTGTTCGTTTGTTGGCTTGTTGGTTTGTTGGCTTGTTGGCTTGTTGATTTGTTGGCTTGTTGGTTTGTTGGTTTGTTGGTTTGTTGGTTTGTTGGTTTGTTGGTTTGTTGGTTTGTTTGTTTGTTGGCTTGTTGGCTTGTTGGTTTGTTGGTTTGTTGGCTTCTTGGTTTGTTGGTTTTTTGGTTTGTTCGTTTGTTGGTTTGTTGGTTTGTTGGTTTGTTGGTTTGTTGGTTTGTTGGTTTGTTGGTTTGTTGGTTTGTTGGTTTGTTGGTTTGTTGGTTTGTTGGTTTGTTGGTTTGTTGATTTGTTGGTTTGTTGGTTTGTTGGTTTGTTGGTTTGTTGGTTTGTTGGTTTGTTGGTTTGTTGGTTTGTTGGTTTGTTGGTTTGTTGGTTTGTTGGTTTGTTGGTTTGTTGGTTTGTTCGTTTGTTGGTTTGTTGGTTTGTTGGTTTGTTGGTTTGTTGGTTTGTTCGTTTGTTGGTATGTTGGTTTGTTGGTGTGTTGGTTGTTGGCTTGTTGGTTTGTTGGTTTGTTGGTTTGTTTGTTTGTTGGTTTGTTCGTTTGTTGGCTTGTTGGTTTGTTGGCTTGTTGGCTTGTTGATTTGTTGGCTTGTTGCCTTGTTGGTTTGTTGGTTTGTTGGTTTGTTGGTTTGTTGGTTTGTTGGTTTGTTTGTTTGTTGGCTTGTTGGCTTGTTGGTTTGTTGGTTTGTTGGCTTGTTGGTTTGTTGGTTTTTGGTTTGTTCGTTTGTTAGTTTGTTGGTTTGTTGGTTTGTTGGTTCCTTGGTTTGTTTGTTTGTTGGTTTATTGATTTGTTGGTTTGTTGGTTTGTTGGCTTGTTGGTTTGTTTGTTTGTTGGTTTTTTTTTTGTTGGCTTGTTGGCTTGTTGGTTTGTTGGTTTGTTGGTTTGTTGGATTGTTGGGTTGTTGGTTTGTTTGTTTGTTGGCTTGTTGGCTTGTTGGTTTGTTGGTTTGTTGGCTTGTTGGTTTGTTGGTTTGTTGGCTTGTTGGCTTGTTGTTTTGTTGGTTTGTTGGTTTATTGGTTTGTTGGCTTGTTGGTTTGTTGGTTTGTTGGTTTGTTGGTTTGTTGGTTTGTTGGTTTGTTGGTTTGTTGGTTTGTTGGCTTGTTGGCCTGTTTGTTTGTTGGTTTGTTGGCATGTTGGTTTGTTGGTTTGTTGGTTTGTTGGTTTGGTGGTTTGTTGGTTTGTTGGTTTATTGGTTTGTTGGTTTGTTTGCTTGTTGGTTTGTTGGTTTGTTGGTTAGTTGGTTTGTTGGTTTGTTGGTTTGTTGGTTTGTTGGTTTGTTTGTTTGTTGGTTTGTTGGTTTGTTGGCTTGTTGGTTTGTTGGCTTGTTGGCTTGTTGGGTTGTTGGTTTGTTCGTTTGTTGGTTTGTTGGTTTGTTGGTTTGTTGGCCTGTTTGTTTGTTGGTTTGTTGGAATGTTGGTTTGTTGGTTTGTTGGTTTGGTGGTTTGTTGGTTTGTTGGTTTATTGGTTTGTTGGTTTGTTTGCTTGTTTTTTTGTTGGTTTGTTGGTTTGTTGGTTTGTTGGTTTGTTGGTTTGTTGGTTTGTTGGTTTGTTGGTTTGTTGGCTTGTTGGTTTGTTAGTTTGTTGGTTTCTTGGTTTGTTGGTTTGTTGGTTTGTTCGTTTGTTGGTTTGTTGGTTTGTTGGTTTGTGTGTTTGTTGGTTTGTTCGTTTGTTGGCTTGTTGGTTTGTTAGCTTGTTGGTTTGTTGGTTTGTTGGTTTGTTGGTTTGTTGGTTTGTTGGTTTGTTGGTTTGTTGGTTTGTTTGTTTGTTGGTTTGTTCGCTTGTTGGTTTGTTGGTTTGTTGGTTTGTTGGCTTGTTGGTTTGTTGGTTTGTTAGTTTGTTGGTTTGTTGGCTTGTTGGTTTGTTGGTTTGTTCGTTTGTTGGCTTGTCGGTTTGTTGGCTTGTTGGCTTGTTGGTTTGTTGGTATGTTGGTTGGTTGGTTTGTTGGTTTGTTGGCTTGTTGGTTTGTTGGTTTGTTTGTTTGTTTGTTTGTTGGTTTGTTCGTTTGTTCGTTTGTTGGTTTGTTGGTTTGTTGGTTCGCTGGTTTGTTGGTTTGTTGGTTTGTTCGTTTGTTGGTTTGTTGGTTTGTTGGTTTGTTCATTTGTTAGTTTGTTGATTTGTTGGTTTGTTGGCTTGTTGGTTTGTTGGTTTGTTGGTTTGTTGGTTTGTTGGCTTGTTGGTTTGTTGGTTTGTTGGTTTGTTGGTTTGATGGTTTGTTTGTTTGTTGGTTTGTTCGTTTGTTGGCTTGTTGGTTTATTGGCTTGTTGGCTTGTTGGTTTGTTGGTTTGTTTGCTTGTTGGTTTGTTGGTTTGTTGGTTTGTTGGTTTGTTTGCTTGTTCGTTTGCTGGTTTGTTGGTTTGTTGGTTTGTTGGCTTATTGGTTTGTTGGTTTGTTGGTTTGTTGGTTTGTTGGTTTGTTGGCTTGTTGGTTTATTTGTTTGTCGGTTTGTTGGTTTGTTGGCTTCTTGGCTTGTTGGTTTGTTGGTTTGTTGGCTTGATGGCTTGTTGGTTTGTTGATTTGTGGCTTATTGGTTTGTTGGTTTGTTGGTTAGTTGGTTTGTTGGTTTTTTGGTTTGTTGGTTTGTTGGTTTGTTGGTTTGTTGGTTTGTTGGCTTGTTGGCTTGTTGGTTTGTTGGTTTGTTGGTTTGTTGGCTTGATGGCTTGTTGGTTTGTTGATTTGTGGCTTATTGGTTTGTTGGTTTGTTGGTTAGTTGGTTTGTTGGTTTGTTGGCTTATTGGTTTGTTGGTTTGTTCGTTTGTTGGTTTGTTGGTTTGTTGGTTTGTTCATTTGTTAGTTTGTTGATTTGTTGGTTTGTTGGCTTGTTGGTTTGTTGGTTTGTTGGTTTGTTGGTTTGTTGGTTTGTTGGTTTGTTGGTTTGTTGGTTTGTTTGTGTGTTGGTTTGTTGGTTTGTTGGCTTGTTGGTTTGTTAACTTGTTGGCTTCTTGGTTTGTTGGTTTGTTCGTTTGTTGGTTTGTTGGTTTGTTGGTTTGTTGTCTTGTTGGCCTGTTTGTTTGTTGGTTTGTTGGCATGTTGGTTTGTTGGTCTATTTGTTTGGTGGTTTGTTCGTTTGTTGGTTTGTTGGTTTGTTGGTTTGTTTGCTTGTTGGTTTGTTGGTTTGTTGGTTTGTTGGTTTGTTGGTTTGTTGGTTTGTTGGTTTGTTGGTTTGTTGGTTTGTTGGTTTGTTGGTTTGTTAGTTTGTTGGTTTGTTGGTTTGTTGGTTTGTTGGCTTGTTGGTTTGCTGGTTTGTTGGTTTCTTTGTTTGTTGGTTTGTTGGTTTGTTTGTTTGTTGGTTTGTTGGTTTGTTTGTTTGTTTGTTTGTTGGTTTGTTTGTTTGTTGGCTTGTTGGTTTGTTGGCTTGTTGGTTTGTTGGTTTGTTGGTTTGTTGAATTGTTGGTTTGTTTGTTTGTTTGTTTGTTTGTTCGTTTGTTGGTTTGTTGGTTTGTTGGCTTGTTGGTTTGTTGGTTTGTTGGCTTGTTGGTTTGTTGATTTGTTGGTTTGTTGGTTTGTTCGTTTGTTGGCTTGTTGGTTTGTTGGCTTGTTGGCTTGTTGATTTGTTGGCTTGTTGGTTTGTTGGTTTGTTGGTTTGTTGGTTTGTTGGTTTGTTGGTTTGTTGGTTTGTTGGTTTGTTTGTTTGTTGGCTTGTTGGCTTGTTGGTTTGTTGGTTTGTTGGCTTCTTGGTTTGTTGGTTTTTTGGTTTGTTCGTTTGTTGGTTTGTTGGTTTGTTGGTTTGTTGGTTTGTTGGTTTGTTGGTTTGTTGGTTTGTTGGTTTGTTGGTTTGTTGGTTTGTTGGTTTGTTGATTTGTTGGTTTGTTGGTTTGTTGGTTTGTTGGTTTGTTGGTTTGTTGGTTTGTTGGTTTGTTGGTTTGTTGGTTTGTTGGTTTGTTGGTTTGTTGGTTTGTTGGTTTGTTGGTTTGTTGGTTTGTTGGTTTGTTCGTTTGTTGGTTTGTTGGTTTGTTGGTTTGTTGGCTTGTTGGTTTATTGGTTTGTTGGTATGTTGGTTTGTTGGTGTGTTGGTTGTTGGCTTGTTGGTTTGTTGGTTTGTTGGTTTGTTTGTTTGTTGGTTTGTTCGTTTGTTGGCTTGTTGGTTTGTTGGCTTGTTGGCTTGTTGATTTGTTGGCTTGTTGCCTTGTTGGTTTGTTGGTTTGTTGGTTTGTTGGTTTGTTGGTTTGTTTGTTTGTTGGCTTGTTGGCTTGTTGGTTTGTTGGTTTGTTGGCTTGTTGGTTTGTTGGTTTTTGGTTTGTTCGTTTGTTAGTTTGTTGGTTTGTTGGTTTGTTGGTTCCTTGGTTTGTTTGTTTGTTGGTTTGTTGATTTGTTGGTTTGTTGGTTTGTTGGCTTGTTGGTTTGTTTGTTTGTTGGTTTGTTTGTTTGTTGGCTTGTTGGCTTGTTGGTTTGTTGGTTTGTTGGTTTGTTGGATTGTTGGTTTGTTGGTTTGTTTGTTTGTTGGCTTGTTGGCTTGTTGGTTTGTTGGTTTGTTGGCTTGTTGGTTTGTTGGTTTGTTGGCTTGTTGTTTTGTTGGTTTGTTGGTTTATTGGTTTGTTGGCTTGTTGGTTTGTTGGTTTGTTGGTTTGTTGGTTTGTTGGTTTGTTGGTTTGTTGGTTTGTTGGTTTGTTGGCTTGTTGGCCTGTTTGTTTGTTGGTTTGTTGGCATGTTGGTTTGTTGGTTTGTTGGTTTGGTGGTTTGTTGGTTTGTTGGTTTATTGGTTTGTTGGTTTGTTTGCTTGTTGGTTTGTTGGTTTGTTGGTTAGTTGGTTTGTTGGTTTGTTGGTTTGTTGGTTTGTTGGTTTGTTTGTTTGTTGGTTTGTTGGTTTGTTGGCTTGTTGGTTTGTTGGCTTGTTGGCTTGTTGGTTTGTTGGTTTGTTCGTTTGTTGGTTTGTTGGTTTGTAGGTTTGTTGGCCTGTTTGTTTGTTGGTTTGTTGGCATGTTGGTTTGTTGGTTTGTTGGTTTGGTGGTTTGTTGGTTTGTTGGTTTATTGGTTTGTTGGTTTGTTTGCTTGTTTTTTTGTTGGTTTGTTGGTTTGTTGGTTTGTTGGTTTGTTGGTTTGTTGGTTTGTTGGTTTGTTAGTTTGTTAGTTTGTTGGCTTGTTGGTTTGTTGGTTTGTTGGTTTCTTGGTTTGTTGGTTTGTTGGTTTGTTCGTTTGTTGGTTTGTTGGTTTGTTGGTTTTTGTGTTTGTTGGTTTGTTCGTTTGTTGGCTTGTTGGTTTGTTAGCTTGTTAATTTGTTGGTTTGTTGGTTTGTTGGTTTGTTGGTTTGTTGGTTTGTTGGTTTGTTGGTTTGTTGGTTTGTTGGTTTGTTAGTTTGTTCGCTTGTTGGTTTGTTGGTTTGTTGGTTTGTTGGCTTGTTGGTTTGTTGGTTTGTTAGTTTGTTGGTTTGTTGGCTTGTTGCTTTGTTGGTTTGTTGGTTTGTTGGCTTGTCGGTTTGTTGGCTTGTTGGCTTGTTGGTTTGTTGGTTTGTTGGTTGGTTGGTTTGTTGGTTTGTTGGCTTGTTGGCTTGTTGGTTTGTTGGTTTGTTGGTTTGTTTGTTTGTTTGTTTGTTGGTTTGTTCGTTTGTTCGTTTGTTGGTTTGTTGGTTTGTTGGTTTGCTGGTTTGTTGGTTTGTTGGTTTGTTCGTTTGTTGGTTTGTTGGTTTGTTGGTTTGTTCATTTGTTAGTTTGTTGATTTGTTGGTTTGTTGGCTTGTTGGTTTGTTGGTTTGTTGGTTTGTTGGTTTGTTGGCTTGTTGGTTTGTTGGTTTGTTGGTTTGTTGGTTTGATGGTTTGTTTGTTTGTTGGTTTGTTCGTTTGTTGGCTTGTTGGTTTATTGGCTTGTTGGCTTGTTGGTTTGTTGGTTTGTTTGCTTGTTGGTTTGTTGGTTTGTTGGTTTGTTGGTTTGTTTGCTTGTTCGTTTGCTGGTTTGTTGGTTTGTTGGTTTGTTGGCTTATTGGTTTGTTGGTTTGTTGGTTTGTTGGTTTGTTTGTTTGTTAGTTTTTTGGTTTGTTGGTTTGTTGGTTTGTTCGTTTGTTGGCTTGTTGGTTTGTTGGTTTGTTCGTTTGTTAGTTTTTTGGTTTGTTGGGTTGTTGGTTTGTTGGTTTGTTGGTTTGTTGGTTTGTTGGTTTGTTGGTTTGTTGGTTTGTTGGTTTGTTGGTTTGTTGGTTTGGTGGTTTGTTGTTTTATTAGTTTGTTGGTTTCTTGGTTTGTTGGTTTGTTGGCTTCTTGGCTTTTTGGTTTGTTGGTTTGTTGGCTTGATGGCTTGTTGGTTTGTTGGTTTGTTGGCTTGTTGGTTTGTTCGTTTGTTGGTTTGTTGGTTTGTTGATTTGTTGGTTTGCTCGTTTGTTCGCTTGTTGGCTTGTTGGTTTGTTGGTTTGTTCGTTTGTTAGTTTTTTGGTTTGTTGGGTTGTTGGTTTGTTGGTTTGTTGGTTTGTTGGTTTGTTGGTTTGTTGGTTTGTTGGTTTGTTGGTTTGTTGGTTTGTTGGTTTGGTGGTTTGTTGTTTTATTAGTTTGTTGGTTTCTTGGTTTGTTGGTTTGTTGGCTTCTTGGCTTTTTGGATTGTTGGTTTGTTGGCTTGATGGCTTGTTGGTTTGTTGGTTTGTTGGCTTGTTGGTTTGTTGGTTTGTTGGTTTGTTGGTTTGTTGGTTTGTTGGTTTGTTGGTTTGTTGGTTTGTTGGTTTGGTGGTTTGTTGTTTTATTAGTTTGTTGGTTTCTTGGTTTGTTGGTTTGTTGGCTTCTTGGCTTTTTGGTTTGTTGGTTTGTTGGCTTGATGGCTTGTTGGTTTGTTGGTTTGTTGGTTTGTTGGTTTGTTGGTTTGTTGGTTTGTTGGTTTGTTGGTTTGTTGGTTTGGTGGTTTGTTGTTTTATTAGTTTGTTGGTTTCTTGGTTTGTTGGTTTGTTGGCTTCTTGGCTTTTTGGTTTGTTGGTTTGTTGGCTTGATGGCTTGTTGGTTTGTTGGTTTGTTGGCTTGTTGGTTTGTTGGTTTGTTGGTTTGTTGGTTTGTTGGTTTGGTGGTTTGTTGTTTTATTAGTTTGTTGGTTTCTTGGTTTGTTGGTTTGTTGGCTTCTTGGCTTTTTGGTTTGTTGGTTTGCTGGTTTGTTGACTTGTTGGTTTGTTGGTTTGTTGGCTTGTTGTTTTGTTGGTTTGTTGGTTTGTTGGTTTGTTGGCTTGTTGGTTTGTTGGTCTGTTGGTTTGTTGGTTTCTTGGTTTATTCGTTTGTTGGTTTGTTGGTTTGTTGGTTTGTTGGTTTGTTGGTTTGTTGGTTTGTTGGTTTGTTGGTTTGTTGGTTTGTTTGTTTGTTGGTTTGTTGGTTTGTTGGCTTGTTGGTTTGTTGGCTTGTTGGCTTGTTGGTTTGTTGGTTTGTTCGTTTGTTGGTTTGTTTGTTTGTTGGTTTGATCGTTTGTTCGTTTGTTGGCTTGTTGGTTTGTTAGCTTGTTAGTTTGTTGGTTTGTTGGTTTGTTGGTTTGTTGGTTTGTTGGTTTGTTGGTTTGTTTGTTTGTTCTTTTGTTGGTTTGTTGGTTTGTCGGCTATTTGGTTTGTTGGTTTGTCGGCTTGTTGGTTTGTTGATTTGTTGGTTTGTTGGTTTGTTCGTTTGTTGGTTTGTTGGTTTGTTGGTTTGTTCGTTTGTTAGTTTGTTGATTTGTTGGTTTGTTGGCTTGTTGGTTTGTTGGTTTGTTTGCTTGTTGGTTTGTTGGTTTGTTGGTTTGTCGGTTTCTTGGTTTGTTGGCTTATTGGTTTGTTGGTTTGTTGGTTTGTTGGTTTGTTCGTTTGTTAGTTTTTTGGTTTGTTGGTTTATTGGTTTGTTCGTTTGTCGGCTATTTGGTTTGTTGGTTTGTCGGCTTGTTGGTTTGTTGATTTGTTGGTTTGTTGGTTTGTTCGTTTGTTGGTTTGTTGGTTTGTTGGTTTGTTCGTTTGTTAGTTTGTTGATTTGTTGGTTTGTTGGCTTGTTGGTTTGTTGGTTTGTTTGCTTGTTGGTTTGTTGGTTTGTTGGTTTGTTGGTTTGTCGGTTTCTTGGTTTGTTGGCTTATTGGTTTGTTGGTTTGTTGGTTTGTTGGTTTGTTCGTTTGTTAGTTTTTTGGTTTGTTGGTTTATTGGTTTGTTCGTTTGTTGGCTTGCTGGCTTGTTGGTTTGTTGGTTTGTTGGTTTGTTGGCTTATTGGCTTGTTGGTTTGTTGGTTTGTTGATTTGTTGGTTTGTTGGTTTGTTGGTTTGTTAGTTTGTTGGTTTGTTGGTTTGTTGGTTTGTTGGTTTGTTGGTTTGTTGGTTTGTTGGCTTATTGGTTTATTTGTTTGTTGGTTTGTTGGTTTGTTGGCTTCTTGGCTTGGTGGTTTGTTGGTTTATTGGCTTGATGGCTTGTTGGTTTGTTGATTTGTGGCTTGTTGGTTTGTTGGTTTGTTGGTTTGTTGGTTTGTTGGTTTGTTGGTTTGTTGGTTTGTTGGTTTGTTGGTTTGTTGGTTTGTTGGCTTGTTGGCTTGTTGGTTTGTTGGTTTGTTGGCTTGTTGGCTTGTTGGTTTGTTGGTTTGTTGTCTTGTTGTTTTGTTGGTTTGTTGGTTTATTGGTTTGTTGGCTTGTTGGCTTGTTGGTTTGTTGGTTTGTTGGTCTGTTGGTTTCTTGGTTTATTCGTTTGTTGGTTTGTTGGTTTGTTGGTTTGTTGGTTTGTTGGTTTGTTGGTTTGTTGGTTTGTTGGTTTGTTGGTTTGTTGGTTTGTTTGTTGGTTGGTTTGCTGGTTTGTTGGTTTGTTCGTTTGTTGCCTTGTTGGCTTGTTGGTTTGTTGGTTTGTTCGTTTGTTGGTTTGTTGGTTTGTTGGTTTGTTGTCTTGTTGGCTTATTGGCCTGTTTGTTTGTTGGTTTGTTGGCATGTTGGTTTGTTGGTGTTTTTGTTTGGTGGTTTGTTCGTTTGTTGGGTTGTTGGTTTGTTGGTTTGTTTGCTTGTTGGTTTGTTGGTTTGTTGGTTTGTTGGTTTGTTGGTTTGTTGGTTTGTTGGTTTGTTGGCTTGTTGGTTTGTTGGTTTGTTTGTTTCTTGGTTTGTTGGTTTGTTGGTTTGTTCGTTTGTTGGTTTGTTGGTTTGTTTGTTTGTTGGTTTGTTTGTTTGTTGGCTTGTTGGTTTGTTGGTTTGTTGTTTTGTTGGTTTGTTGGTTTGTTGAATTGTTGGTTTGTTTGATTGTTTGTTTGTTCGTTTGTTGGTTTGTTGGTTTGTTGGCTTGTTGGATTGTTGGTTTGTTGGCTTGTTGCTTTGTTGATTTGTTGGTTTGTTGGTTTGTTCGTTTGTTGGCTTGTTGGTTTGTTGGCTTGTTGGCTTGTTGATTTGTTGGCTTGTTGGCTTGTTGGTTTGTTGGTTTGTTGGTTTGTTGGTTTGTTGGTTTGTTGGTTTGTTTGTTTGTTGGCTTGTTGGCTTGTTGGTTTGTTGGTTTGTTGGCTTGTTGGTTTGTTGGTATTTTGGTTTGTTCGTTTGTTGGTTTGTTGGTTTGTTGGTTTGTTGGTTTGTTGGTTTGTTGGTTTGTTGGTTTGTTGGTTTGTTGGTTTGTTGGTTTGTTGGTTTGTTGGTTTGTTGGTTTGTTGGTTTGTTGGTTTGTTGGTTTGTTGTTTTGTTGGTTTGTTGGTTTGTTGGTTTGTTGGTTTGTTGGTTTGTTGGTTTGTTGGTTTGTTGGTTTGTTGGTTTGTTGGTTTGTTGGTTTGTTGGCTTGTTGGTTTGTTGGTTTGTTGGTTTGTTGGTTTGTTCGTTTGTTGGTTTGTTGGTTTGTTGGTTTGTTGGTTTGTTCGTTTGTTGGTTTGTTGCTTTGTTGGTTTGTGCGTTTGTTTGTTTGTTGTTTTGTTGGTTTGTTGGTTTGTTGGTTTGTTAGTTTGTTCGTTTGTTGGTTTGTTGGTTTGTTGGTTTGTTCGTTTGTTGGTTTGTTGGTTTGTTGGTTTGTTGGCTTGTTGGTTTGTTGGTTTGTTGGTTTGTTGGTTTGTTAGCTTATTGGTTTGTTGGTTTGTTGGTTTGTTGGTTTGTTCGTTTGTTGGCTTTTTGGTTTGTTGGCTTGTTGGTTTGTTGGCTAGTTGGTTTGTCGGTTTGTTGGTTTGTTGGTTTGTTGGTTTGTTGGTTTGTTGGTTTGTTGGTTTGTTGGTTTGTTGGTTTGTCGGTTTGTTGGCTTGTTGGTTTGTTAGCTTGTTGGCTTGTTAATTTGTTGGTTTGTTCGTTTGTTGGTTTGTTGGTTTGTTGGTTTGTTGGTTTGTTGGTTTGTTGGCCTGTTGGTTTGTTGGTTTGTTGGTTTGTTGGTTTGTTGGTTTGTTGGCTTGTTGGCTTGTTGGTTTGTTGGTTTGTTCGTTTGTTGGTTTGTTTGTTTGTTGGTTTGCTGGTTTTTTGGTTTGTTGGTTTGTTGGATTGTTGGTTTGTTGGTTTGTTGGTTTGTTGGTTTGTTGGTTTGTTGGTTTGTTGGTTTGCTCGTTTGTTGGTTTTTTGGTTTGTTGGTTTGTTGGTTTGTTGGCTTGTTGGTTTGTTAGTTTGTTGGTTTGTTGGTTTGTTGGTTTGTTGGTTTGTTGGTTTGTTGGTTACTTGGTTTGTTGGTTTGTTGGTTTGTTGGTTTGTTGGTTTGTTCGTTTGTTCGTTTGTTCGTTTGTTCGTTTGTTGGTTTGTTGGTTTGTCGGTTTGTTGGTTTGATGGTTTGTTGGTTTGTTCGTTTGCTGGCTTGTTGTCTTGTTGGTTTGTTGGTTTGTTGGTTTGTTCGTTTGTTCGTTTGTTGGTTTGTTTGTTTATTGGTTTGTTCGTTTGTTGGTTTGTTGGTTACTTGGTTTGTTCGTTTGTTAGTTTGTTGGTTTGTTGGCTTGTTGGTTTGTTGGTTTGTTGGTTTTTTGGTTTGTTGGTGTGTTGGTTTGTTGGTTTGTTGTTAATTTGTTGGTTTGTTGGTTTGTTGGTTTGTTTGTTTGTTGGTTTGTTGGTTTGTAGGTTTGGTGGTTTATTTGTTTGTTGGTTTTTTGGTTTGTTGGCTTGTTTGTTTGTTGGTTTCTTGGTTTGGTGGTTTGTTGGTTTGTTGGTTTATTGGTTTGTTGGTTTGGTCGTTTGTTGGCTTGTTGGTTTGTTGGCTTGTTGGCTTGTTGGTTTGTTGGTTTGTTTGTTGGTTTGTTCGTTTGTTGGTTTGTTGGTTACTTGGTTTGTTGGTTTGTTAGTTTGTTGGTTTGTTGGCTTGTTGGTTTGTTGGTTTGTTGGTTTGTTGGTTTGTTCGTTTGGTGGTTTTTTTGTTTGTTGGTTTGTTGGCTTGTTGGTTTGTTGGTTTGTTGGTTTCTTGGTTTGTTGGTTTGTTGGTTTGATGGTTTTTTAGTTTGTTGGTTTGTTAGTTTGTTCGTTTGTTGGCTTGTTGGTTTGTTGGCTTGTTGGCTTGTTGGTTTGTTGGTTTGTTGGTTTGTTTGTTTGTTGGTTTGTTCGTTTTTTGGTTTGTTGGTTACTTGGTTTGTTGATTTGTTAGTTTGTTGGTTTGTTGGTTTCTTGGTTTGTTGGTTTATTTGTTTGTTGGTTTGTTGGTTTGTTGGTTTTTTGGTTTGTTGTATTGTTGGTTTTTTGGTTTGTTGGTTTGTCGGTTTGTTGGCTTGTTAACTTGTTGGTTTGTTGGTTTGTTGGTTTGTTGGCTTGTTGGCTTGTTGGTTTGTTGGTTTGTTGGTTTGCTGGCTTATTGGTTACTTGGTTTGTTGGTTGGTTGGTTTGATGGCTTATTGGTTTGTTGGTTTGTTGGCTTGTTGGTTTGTTGGTTTGTTGGCTTGTTGGCTTGTTGGTTTTTGGGTTTGTTAGTTTGTTGGCTTGTTGGTTTGTTGGTTTGTTGGCTTATTGGCTTGTTGGTTTGTTGGTTTGTTGGTTTGTTAGCTTGTTGGTTTGTTGGTTTGTTGGTTTGTTGTTTTGTTGGTTTGTTGGTTTGTTGGTTTGTTGGTTTGTTGGTTTGTTGGTTTGTTGGTTTGTTGGTTTGTTGGTTTGTTGGTTTGTTGGTTTGTTGGTTTGTTGGTTTGTTGGTTTGTTGGTTTGTGTGCTTGTTGGATTGTTGGTTTGTTGGCTTGTTGGTTTGTTGGTTTGTTGGTTTATTGGTTTGTTGGTTTGTTGGTTTGTTGGTTTGTTGGTTTGTTGGTTTGTTGGTTTGTTGGTTTGTTGGTTTGTTGGTTTGTTGGTTTGTTGGTTTGTTGGTTTGTTGGTTTGTTGGTTTGTTGGTTTATTGGTTTGTTGGTTTGTTGGTTTGTTGGTTTGTTGGCTTGTTGGCTTGTTGGTTTATTGGTTTGTTGGCTTGTTGGTTTGTTGGTTTGGTGGTTTGTTGGTTTGTTGGTTTGTTGGTTTTTCGGTTTGTTGGTTTGTTGGTTTGTTGGGTTGTTGGTTTGTTGGTTTGTTGGTTTGTTGGTTTGTTGGTTTGTTCATTTCTTGGTTTGTTTGTTTGTTGGTTTGTTGGTTTGTTGGTTTGTTGGTTTGTTGGTTTGTTCGTTTGTTGGTTTGTTGGTTTGTTAGTTTGTTGGTTTTTTGGTTTGTTGGTTTGTTTATTTGTTGGTTTGTTCGTTTGTTGGTTTGTTGGTTTGTTCGTTTCTTGGTTTGTTGGTTTGTTGGTTTGTTGGTCTGTTGGTTTTTTGGGTTGTTCGTTTGTTGATTTGTTTGTTTGTTGGTTTGTTGGTTTGTTGGTTTGTTGGTTTGTTGGCTTGTTGGTTTGTTGATTTGTTGGTTTGTTCGTTTGTTGGTTTGTTGGCTTGTTGGTTTGTTGGTTTGTTGGTTTGTTGGTTTGTTGGTTTGTTGGTTTGTTGGTTTGTTGGTTTGTTGGTTTGTTGGTTTGTTGGCTTGTTAGTTTGTTGGTTTGTTGGCTTGTCGGTTTGTCGGTTTGTTGGTTTGTTGGTTTGTTGGTTTGTTGGTTTGTTGGTTTGTTGGTTTGTTGGTTTGTTGGTTTGTTGGTTTGTTGATTTGTTCGTTTGTTGGTTTGTTGGTTTGTTGGTTTGTTGGCTTGCTGGCTTGTTGGTTTGTTGGTTTGTTGGCTTGTTAGTTTGTTGGTTTGGTGGTTTGTCGGTTTTTTGGTTTTTTGGTTAGTTGGTTTGTTGGTTTGTTGGTTTGTTGGTTTGTTGGTTTGTTGGTTTGTTGGTTTGTTGGTTTGTTCATTTGTTGGTTTGTTTGTTTGTTGATTTGTTGGTTTGTTGGTTTGTTCGTATTTTGGTTTGTTGGTTTGTTGGTTTGTTGGTTTGTTGGTTTGTTTGTTTGTTGGTTTTTTGGGTTGTTGGCTTGTTGGTTTGTTGGTTTGTTCGTTTGTTGGTTTGTTCGTTTGTTGATTTGTTTGTTTGTTGGTTTGTTGGCTTGTTGGCTTGTTGGTTTGTTGGTTTGTTGGTTTGTCGGTTTGTTGGTTTTTTGGTTTGTTGTGTTCGTTTGTTGGTGTGTTGGTTTGTTGATTTGTTGGCTTGTTGGTTTGTTGGTCTGTTGGTTTGTTTGTTTGTTGGCTTGTTGGTTTGTTGGCTTGTTGGCTTGTTGGTTTGTTTGTTTGTTGGTTTGTTGGTTTGTTGGTTTGTTGGTTTGTTGGTTTGTTGGTTTGTTGGTTTGTTGGTTTGTTGGTTTGTTGGTTTGTTGGTTTGTTGGTTTGTTGGTTTGTTGGTTTGTTGGTTTGTCGGTTTGTCGGTTTGTTGGTTTGTTGGTTTGTTGGTTTGTTCGTTTGTTGGTTTGTTGGTTTGTTGGCTTGTTGGCTTGTTGGTTTGTTGGTTTTTTGGTTTGTTGGCTTGTTGGTTTGTTGGCATGTTGGCTTGTTGGTTTGTGGGTTTGATCATTTGTTGGCTTGTTCGCTTGTTGGTTTGTTGGTTTGTTGGTTTGTTGGTTTGTTGGTTTGTTGGTTTGTTGGTTTTTTGGCTTGTTGGCTTGTTGGTTTGTTGGTTTGTTGGTTAGTTCGTTTTTTAGTTTGTTGGCTTGTTGGTTTGTTGGTTTGTTGGTTTGTTGGTTTGTTGGTTTGTTGGTTTGTTGGTTTTTTCATTTGTTGGTTTATTTGTTTGTTGGTTTGTTGGTTTGTTATTTTGTTCGTTTGTTGGTTTGTTGGTTTGTTGGTTTGTTGGTTTGTTGGTTTGTTGGTTTGTTGGTTTGTTAGTTTGTTTGTTTGTTGGTTTGTTCGTTTGTTGGTTTGTTGGTTTGTTCGTTTGTTGGTTTGTTGGTTTGTTGGTTTGTTGGTTTTTTGGCTTGTTGGCTTGTTGGTTTGTTGGTTTGTTCGTTTGTTGGTTTGTTCGTTTGTTGATTTGTTTGTTTGTTGGTTTGTTGGTTTATTGGTTTGTTAATTTGTTGGTTTGTTGGCTTGTTGGTTTGTTGATTTGTTGGTTTGTTTGTTTGTTTTTTTGTTTGTTTGTTGGTATGTTCGTTTGTTGGTTTGTTGGTTTGTTGGTTTGTTGGCTTGTTGGTTTGTTGGTTTGTTGGCTTGTTGGTTTGTTAGTTTGTTGGTTTGTTAGTTTGTTGGTTTGTTGGTTTGTTGGTTGGTTGGTTTGTTGGTTTGTTGGTTTGTTGATTTGTTGGCTTGTTGGTTTGTTGGTTTGTTAGTTTGCTGGCTTATTGGTTACTTGGTTTGTTGGTTTGTGGGTTTGTTGGTTTGTTGGTTTGTTGGCTTGTTGGTTTGTTGGTTTGTTGGTTTGTTGGCTTGTTGGTTTGTTCGTTTGTTGGTTTGTTGGTTTGTTGGTTTGTTGGTTTTTTGGCTTGTTGGCTTGTTGGTTTGTTGGTTTGTTGGTTTGTTGGTTTGTTGGTTTGTTTTGGATTGTTGGTTTGTTGATTTGTTGGCTTGTTGGCTTGTTGGTTTGTTGGTTTGTTAGTTTGCTGGCTTATTGGTTACTTGGTTTGTTGGTTTGTTGGCTTGTTGGTTTGTTCGTTTGTTGGTTTGTTGGTTTGTTGGTTTGTTGGTTTGTTGGTTTTTTTTTCTTGTTGGCTTGTTGGTTTGTTGGTTTGTTCGTTTGTTGGTTTGTTCGTTTGTTGATTTGTTTGTTTGTTGGTTTGTTGGTTTGTTGGTTTGTTGGTTTGTTGGCTTGTTGGTTTGTTGATTTGTTGGTTCGTTCGTTTGTTGGTTTGTTGGCTTGTTGGTTTGTTGGTTTGTTGGTTTGTTGGTTTGTTGGTTTGTTGGTTTGTTGGTTTGTTGGTTTGTTGGTTTGTTGGTTTGTTGGTTTGTTGGTTTGTTGGTTTGTTGGCTTGTTGGTTTGTTGGTTTGTTGGCTTATCGGTTTGTTGGTTTGTTGGTTTGTTGGTTTGTTGGTTTGTTGGTTTGTTGGTTTGTTGGTTTGTTAGTTTGTTGATTTGTTCGTTTGTTGGTTTGTTGGTTTGTTGGTTTGTCGGCTTGCTGGCTTGTTGGTTTGTTGGTTTGTTGGCTTGTTGGTTTGTTGGTTTGGTGGTTTGTCGGTTTGTTGGTTTGTTGGTTTTTTGGTTAGTTGGTTTGTTGGTTTGTTGGTTTGTTGGGTTGTTGGTTTGTTGGTTTGTTCATTTGTTGGTTTGTTTGTTTGTTGATTTGTTGGTTTGTTGGTTTGTTCGTATTTTGGTTTGTTGGTTTGTTGGTTTGTTTGTTTGTTGGTTTGTTCGTTTGTTGGTTTGTTGGATTGTTCTTTTGTTGGTTTGTTGGTTTGTTGGTTTTTTGGCTTGTTGGCTTGTTGGTTTGTTGGTTTGTTCGTTTGTTGGTTTGTTCGTTTGTTGATTTGTTTGTTTGTTGGCTTGTTGGCTTGTTGGTTTGTTGGTTTGTTCGTTTGTTGGTTTGTTCGTTTGTTGGTTTGTTGGTTTGTTGGTTTGTTGGTTTGTTTTGGATTGTTGGTTTGTTGATTTGTTGGCTTGTTGGCTTGTTGGTTTGTTGGTTTGTTAGTTTGCTGGCTTATTGGTTACTTGGTTTGTTGATTTGTTGGCTTGTTGGTTTGTTGGTTTGTTGGTTTGTTCGTTTGTTGGCTTGTTGGTTTGTTGGCTTGATGGCTTGTTGGTTTGTTGGTTTGTTGGTTTGTTGGTTTGTTGGTTTGTTGGTTTGTTGGTTTGTTGGTTTGTTGGTTTGTTGGTTTGTTGGTTTGTTGGTTTGTTGGTTTGTTGGTTTGTTGGTTTGTTGGTTTGTTGGTTTGTTCGTTTGTTGGTTTGTTGGTTTGTTGGCTTGTTGGTTTGTTGGTTTTTTGGTTTTGTTGGCTTGTTGGTTTGTTGGCTTGTTGGTTTGTGGGTTTGATAGTTTGTTGGCTTGTTCGCTTATTGGTTTGTTGGTTTGTTGGTTTGTTGGTTTGTTGGTTTGTTGGTTTTTTGGCTTGTTGGCTTATTGGTTTGTTGGTTTGTTGGTTAGTTTGTTTTTTGGTTTGTTGGCTTGTTGGTTTGTTGGTTTGTTGGTTTGTTGGTTGGTTGGTTTGTTTGTTTGTTCATTTGTTGGTTTGTTTTTTTGTTGGTTTGTTGGTTTGTTAGTTTGTTCGTTTCTTGGTTTGTTGGTTTGTTGGTTTGTTGGTTTGTTGGTTTGTTAGTTTGTTTGTTTGTTGGTTTGTGCGTTTGTTGGTTTGTTGGTTTGTTCGTTTGTTGGTTTGTTGGTTTGTTGGTTTGTTGGTTTTTTGGCTTGTTGGCTTGTTGGTTTGTTGGTTTGTTCGTTTGTTGGCTTGTTCGTTTGTTAATTTGTTTGTTTGTTGGTTTGTTGGTTTCTTGGTTTGTTGGCTTGTTGGTTTGTTGATTTGTTGGTTTGTTTGTTTCTTGGTTTGTTTGTTTGTTGGTATGTTCGTTTGTTGGTTTGTTGGTTTGTTGGTTTGTTGGTTTGTTGGCTTGTTGGTTTGTTGGTTTGTTGGCTTGTTGGTTTGTTGGTTTGTTGGTTTGTTAGTTTGTTGGTTTGTTGGTTTGTTGGTTTGTTGGTTTGTTGGTTTGTTCATTTGTTGGTTTGTTTGTTTGTTGGTTTGTTTGTTTGTTGATATGTTCGTTTGTTGGTTTGTTGGTTTGTTGGTTTTTTGGTTTGTTTGTTTGTTGGTATGTTCGTTTGTTGGTTTGTTGGTTTGTTCGTTTGTTGGCTTGTTGGTTAGTTGGTTTGTTAGTTTGTTGGTTTGTTGGTTTGTTGGTTTGTTGGTTTTTTGGTTTGTTGGTTTGTTGGTTTGTTCATTTGTTGGTTTGTTTGTTTGTTGGTTTGTTTGTTTGTTGGTATGTTCGTTTGTTGGTTTGTTTGTTTGTTGGTATGTTCGTTTGTTGGTTTGTTGGTTTGTTGGTTTATTGGCTTGTTGGTTTTCTGGTTTGTTGGCTTGTTGGTTTGTTGGTTTGTTGGTTTGTTAGTTTGTTGGTTTGTTGGTTTGTTGGTTTGTTGGTTTTTTTGGTTTGTTGGTTTGTTGGTTTGTTGATTTGTTGGCTTGTTGGCTTGTTTGTTTGTTTGGTTTGTTAGTTTGCTGGCTTATTGTTTACTTGGTTTGTTGGTTTGTTGGCTTGTTGGTTTGTTGGTTTGTTGGCTTGTTGGCTTGTTGGTTTGTTGGATTGTTGGCTTGTTGGTTTGTTGGTTTGTTGGTTTGTTGGTTTGTTGGTTTGTTGGTTTGTTGGTTTGTTGGTTTGTTGGTTTGTTGGTTTGTTGTTTTGTTGGTTTTTTTTGGCTTGTTGGCTTGTTGGTTTGTTGGTTTGTTCGTTTGTTGGTTTGTTCGTTTGTTGATTTGTTGGTTTGTTAGTTTGCTGGCTTATTGTTTACTTGGTTTGTTGGTTTGTTGGTTTGTTGGTTTGTTGGCTTGTTGGTTTGTTGATTTCTTGGTTTGTTCGTTTGTTGGTTTGTTGGCTTGTTGGTTTGTTGGTTTGTTGGTTTGTTGGTTTGTTGGTTTGTTGGTTTGTTGGTTTGTTGGTTTGTTGGCTTGTTGGTTGGTTGGTTTGTTGGCTTGTCGGTTTGTTGGTTTGTTGGTTTGTTGGTTTGTTGGTTTGTTGGTTTGTTGGTTTGTTGATTTGTTCGTTTGTTGGTTTGTTGGCTTGTTGGTTTGTTGGTTTGTTGGTTTGTTGGTTTGGTGGTTTGGTGGTTTGTTGGTTTGTTGGTTTGTTGGTTTGTTGATTTGTTTGTTTGTTGGTTTGTTGGCTTGTTGGCTTGTTGGTTTGTTGGTTTGTCGGTTTGTTTGTTTTTTGGTTTGTTGTGTTCGTTTGTTGGTGTGTTGGTTTGTTTGTTTGTTGGTATGTTCGTTTGTTGGTTTGTTGGTTTGTTGGTTTGTTGGTTTGTTGGCTTGTTGGTTTGTTGGTTTGTTGGCTTGTTGGTTTGTTGGTTTGTTGGTTTGTTAGTTTGTTGGTTTGTTGGTTTGTTGGTTTGTTGGTTTTTTGGATTGTTGGTTTGTTGGTTTGTTGATTTGTTGGCTTGTTGGCTTGTTGGTTTATTTGGTTTGTTAGTTTACTGGCTTATTGGTTACTTGGTTTGTTGGTGTGTTGGCTTGTTGGTTTGTTGGTTTGTTGGCTTGTTGGTTTGTTGGTTTGTTGGTTTGTTGGCATGTTGGTTTGTTGGTTTGTTGGCTTATTGGCTTGTTGATTTATTGGTTTGTTGGTTTGTTGGCTTGTTGGCTTGTTGGTTTGTTGGTTTGTTGGTTTGTTAGTTTGTTGATTTGTTGGTTTTTTTGGCTGTTGGCTTGTTGGTTTGTTGGTTTGTTCGTTTGTTGGTTTGTTCGTTTGTTGATTTGTTTGTTTGTTGGTTTGTTGGTTTGTTGGTTTGTTGGCTTGTTGGTTTGTTGATTTGTTGGTTTGTTCGTTTGTTGGTTTGTTGGCTTGTTGGCTTGTTGGTTTGTTGGTTTGTTGGTTGGTTGGTTTGTTGGTTTGTTGGTTTGTTGGTTTGTTGGTTTGTTGGCTTGTTGGTTGGTTGCTTTGTTGGCTTGTCGGTTTGTTGGTTTGTTGGTTTGTTGGTTTGTTGGTTTGTTGGTTTGTTGGTTTGTTGGTTTGTTGGTTTGTTGGTTTGTTGGTTTGTTGATTTGTTCGTTTGTTGGTTTGTTGGCTTGCTGGCTTGTTGCTTTGTTGGTTTGTTGGCTTGTTGGTTTGTTGGTTTGGTGGTTTGTCGGTTTGTTGGTTTGTTGGTTTTTTGGTTAGTTGGTTTGTTGGTTTGTTGGTTTGTTGGTTTGTTGGATTGTTGGTTTGTTGGTTTGTTCATTTGTTGGTTTGTTTGTTTGTTGATTTGTTGGTTTGTTGGTTTGTTCGTATTTTGGTTTGTTGATTTGTTGGTTTGTTGGTTTGTTTGTTTGTGGGTTTGTTCGTTTGTTGGTTTGTTGGATTGTTCGTTTGTTGGTTTGTTGGTTTGTTAGTTTTTTGGCTTGTTGGATTGTTGGTTTGTTGGTTTGTTCGTTTGTTGGTTTGTTCGTTTGTTGATTTGTTTGTTTGTTGGTTTGTTGGCTTGTTGGCTTGTTGGTTTGTTGGTTTGTTGGTGTGTCGGTTTGTTTGTTTTTTGGTTTGTTGTGTTCGTTTGTTGGTGTGTTGGTTTTTTGATTTGTTGGCTTGTTGGTTTGTTGGTTTGTTGGTTTGTTCGTTTGTTGGCTTCTTGGTTTGTTGGCTTGTTGGCTTGTTGGTTTGTTGGTTTGTTGGTTTGTTAGTTTGTTGGTTTGTTGGTTTGTTGGTTTTTTGGTTTGTTGGTTTGTTGGTTTGTTGGTTTGTTGGTTTGTTGGTTTGTTGGTTTGTTGGTTTGTTGGTTTGTTCGTTTGTTGATTTGTTAGTTTGTTGGCTTGTTGGTTTGTTGGTTTTTTGGTTTGTTGGCTTGTTGGTTTGTTGGCTTGTTGGCTTGTTGGTTTGTGGGTTTGATCGTTTGTTAGCTTGTTCGCTTGTTGGTTTGTTGGTTTGTTGGTTTGTTGGTTTGTTGGTTTGTTGGTTTGTTGGTTTTTTGGCTTGTTGGCTTGTTGGTTTGTTGGTTTGTTGGTTAGTTCGTTTTTTGGTTTGTTGGCTTGTTGGTTTGTTGGTTTGTTGGTTTGTTGGTTTGTTGGTTTGTTGGTTTGTTGGTTTGTTCATTTGTTGGTTTGTTTGTTTGTTGGTTTGTTTGTTTGTTGATATGTTCGTTTGTTGGTTTGTTGGTTTGTTGGTTTTTTGGTATGTTTGTTTGTTGGTATGTTCGTTTGTTGGTTTGTTGGTTTGTTGGTTTGTTGGTTTGTTGGTTTGTTGGTTTTTTGGTTTGTTGGTTTGTTGGTTTGTTGATTTGTTGGTTTGTTTGTTTGTTGGTTTGTTTGTTTGTTGGTATGTTCGTTTGTTGGTTTGTTTGTTTGTTGGTATGTTCGTTTGTTGGTTTGTTGGTTTGTTGGTTTGTTGGCTTGTTGGTTTTCTGGTTTGTTGGCTTGTTGGTTTGTTGGTTTGTTCGTTTGTTTGTTTGTTGGTTTGTTTGTTTGTTGGTATGTTCGTTTGTTGGTTTGTTTGTTTGTTGGTATGTTCGTTTTTTGGTTTGTTGGTTTGTTGGTTTGTTGGCTTGTTGGTTTTCTGGTTTGTTGGCTTGTTGGTTTGTTGGTTTGTTCGTTTGTTGGCTTGTTCGTTTGTTAATTTGTTTGTTTGTTGGTTTGTTGGTTTGTTGGTTTGTTGGCTTGTTGGTTTGTTGATTTGTTGGTTTGTTTGTTTGTTGGTTTGTTTGTTTGTTGGTATGTTCGTTTGTTGGTTTGTTGGTTTGTTGGTTTGTTGGTTTGTTGGCTTGTTGGTTTGTTGGTTTGTTGGCTTGTTGGTTTGTTGGTTTGTTGGTTTGTTAGTTTGTTGGTTTGTTGGTTTGTTGGTTTGTTGGTTTGTTGGTTTGTTCATTTGTTGGTTTGTTTGTTTGTTGGTTTGTTTGTTTGTTGATATGTTCGTTTGTTGGTTTGTTGGTTTGTTGGTTTTTTGGTTTGTTTGTTTGTTGGTATGTTCGTTTGTTGGTTTGTTGGTTTGTTCGTTTGTTGGCTTGTTGGTTTGTTGGTTTGTTAGTTTGTTGGTTTGTTGGTTTGTTGGTTTGTTGGTTTTTTGGTTTGTTGGTTTGTTGGTTTGTTGATTTGTTGGTTTGTTTGTTTGTTGGTTTGTTTGTTTGTTGGTATGTTCGTTTGTTGGTTTGTTTGTTTGTTGGTATGTTCGTTTGTTGGTTTGTTGGTTTGTTGGTTTATTGGCTTGTTGGTTTTCTGGTTTGTTGGCTTGTTGGTTTGTTGGTTTGTTGGTTTGTTAGTTTGTTGGTTTGTTGGTTTGTTGGTTTGTTGGTTTTTTTGGTTTGTTGGTTTGTTGGTTTGTTGATTTGTTGGCTTGTTGGCTTGTTTGTTTGTTTGGTTTGTTAGTTTGCTGGCTTATTGTTTACTTGGTTTGTTGGTTTGTTGGCTTGTTGGTTTGTTGGTTTGTTGGCTTGTTGGCTTGTTGGTTTGTTGGATTGTTGGCTTGTTGGTTTGTTGGTTTGTTGGTTTGTTGGTTTGTTGGTTTGTTGGTTTGTTGGTTTGTTGGTTTGTTGGTTTGTTGGTTTGTTGTTTTGTTGGTTTTTTTTGGCTTGTTGGCTTGTTGGTTTGTTGGTTTGTTCGTTTGTTGGTTTGTTCGTTTGTTGATTTGTTGGTTTGTTAGTTTGCTGGCTTATTGTTTATTTAGTTTGTTGGTTTGTTGGTTTGTCGGTTTGTTGGCTTGTTGGTTTGTTGATTTCTTGGTTTGTTCGTTTGTTGGTTTGTTGGCTTGTTGGTTTGTTGGTTTGTTGGTTTGTTGGTTTGTTGGTTTGTTGGTTTGTTGGTTTGTTGGTTTGTTGGCTTGTTGGTTGGTTGGTTTGTTGGCTTGTCGGTTTGTTGGTTTGTTGGTTTGTTGGTTTGTTGGTTTGTTGGTTTGTTGGTTTGTTGATTTGTTCGTTTGTTGGTTTGTTGGCTTGTTGGTTTGTTGGTTTGTTGGTTTGTTGGTTTGGTGGTTTGTTGGTTTGTTGGTTTGTTGGTTTGTTGATTTGTTTGTTTGTTGGTTTGTTGGCTTGTTGGCTTGTTGGTTTGTTGGTTTGTCGGTTTGTTTGTTTTTTGGTTTGTTGTGTTCGTTTGTTGGTGTGTTGGTTTGTTTGTTTGTTGGTATGTTCGTTTGTTGGTTTGTTGGTTTGTTGGTTTGTTGGTTTGTTGGCTTGTTGGTTTGTTGGTTTGTTGGCTTGTTGGTTTGTTGGTTTGTTGGTTTGTTAGTTTGTTGGTTTGTTGGTTTGTTGGTTTGTTGGTTTTTTGGATTGTTGGTTTGTTGGTTTGTTGATTTGTTGGCTTGTTGGCTTGTTGGTTTATTTGGTTTGTTAGTTTACTGGCTTATTGGTTACTTGGTTTGTTGGTGTGTTGGCTTGTTGGTTTGTTGGTTTGTTGGCTTGTTGGTTTGTTGGTTTGTTGGTTTGTTGGCATGTTGGTTTGTTGGTTTGTTGGCTTATTGGCTTGTTGATTTATTGGTTTGTTGGTTTGTTGGCTTGTTGGCTTGTTGGTTTGTTGGTTTGTTGGTTTGTTGGTTTGTTAGTTTGTTGATTTGTTGGTTTTTTTGGCTGTTGGCTTGTTGGTTTGTTGGTTTGTTCGTTTGTTGGTTTGTTCGTTTGTTGATTTGTTTGTTTGTTGGTTTGTTGGTTTGTTGGTTTGTTGGCTTGTTGGTTTGTTGATTTGTTGGTTTGTTCGTTTGTTGGTTTGTTGGCTTGTTGGCTTGTTGGTTTGTTGGTTTGTTGGTTGGTTGGTTTGTTGGTTTGTTGGTTTGTTGGTTTGTTGGTTTGTTGGCTTGTTGGTTGGTTGCTTTGTTGGCTTGTCGGTTTGTTGGTTTGTTGGTTTGTTGGTTTGTTGGTTTGTTGGTTTGTTGGTTTGTTGGTTTGTTGGTTTGTTGGTTTGTTGGTTTGTTGATTTGTTCGTTTGTTGGTTTGTTGGCTTGCTGGCTTGTTGCTTTGTTGGTTTGTTGGCTTGTTGGTTTGTTGGTTTGGTGGTTTGTCGGTTTGTTGGTTTGTTGGTTTTTTGGTTAGTTGGTTTGTTGGTTTGTTGGTTTGTTGGTTTGTTGGTTTGTTGGATTGTTGGTTTGTTGGTTTGTTCATTTGTTGGTTTGTTTGTTTGTTGATTTGTTGGTTTGTTGGTTTGTTCGTATTTTGGTTTGTTGATTTGTTGGTTTGTTGGTTTGTTTGTTTGTGGGTTTGTTCGTTTGTTGGTTTGTTGGATTGTTCGTTTGTTGGTTTGTTGGTTTGTTAGTTTTTTGGCTTGTTGGATTGTTGGTTTGTTGGTTTGTTCGTTTGTTGGTTTGTTCGTTTGTTGATTTGTTTGTTTGTTGGTTTGTTGGCTTGTTGGCTTGTTGGTTTGTTGGTTTGTTGGTGTGTCGGTTTGTTTGTTTTTTGGTTTGTTGTGTTCGTTTGTTGGTGTGTTGGTTTTTTGATTTGTTGGCTTGTTGGTTTGTTGGTTTGTTGGTTTGTTCGTTTGTTGGCTTCTTGGTTTGTTGGCTTGTTGGCTTGTTGGTTTGTTGGTTTGTTGGTTTGTTGGTTTGTTAGTTTGTTGGTTTGTTGGTTTGTTGGTTTTTTGGTTTGTTGGTTTGTTGGTTTGTTGGTTTGTTGGTTTGTTGGTTTGTTGGTTTGTTGGTTTGTTGGTTTGTTCGTTTGTTGATTTGTTAGTTTGTTGGCTTGTTGGTTTGTTGGTTTTTTGGTTTGTTGGCTTGTTGGTTTGTTGGCTTGTTGGCTTGTTGGTTTGTGGGTTTGATCGTTTGTTAGCTTGTTCGCTTGTTGGTTTGTTGGTTTGTTGGTTTGTTGGTTTGTTGGTTTTTTGGCTTGTTGGCTTGTTGGTTTGTTGGTTTGTTGGTTAGTTCGTTTTTTGGTTTGTTGGCTTGTTGGTTTGTTGGTTTGTTGGTTTGTTGGTTTGTTGGTTTGTTGGTTTGTTGGTTTGTTCATTTGTTGGTTTGTTTGTTTGTTGGTTTGTTTGTTTGTTGATATGTTCGTTTGTTGGTTTTTTGGTTTGTTGGTTTTTTGGTATGTTTGTTTGTTGGTATGTTCGTTTGTTGGTTTGTTGGTTTGTTCGTTTGTTGGTTTGTTGGTTTGTTGGTTTTTTGGTTTGTTGGTTTGTTGGTTTGTTGATTTGTTGGTTTGTTTGTTTGTTGGTTTGTTTGTTTGTTGGTATGTTCGTTTGTTGGTTTGTTTGTTTGTTGGTATGTTCGTTTGTTGGTTTGTTGGTTTGTTGGTTTGTTGGCTTGTTGGTTTTCTGGTTTGTTGGCTTGTTGGTTTGTTGGTTTGTTGGTTTGTTAGTTTGTTGGTTTGTTGGTTTGTTGGTTTGTTGGTTTTTTTGGTTTGTTGGTTTGTTGGTTTGTTGATTTGTTGGCTTGTTGGCTTGTTTGTTTGTTTGGTTTGTTAGTTTGCTGGCTTATTGTTTACTTGGTTTGTTGGTTTGTTGGCTTGTTGGTTTGTTGGTTTGTTGGCTTGTTGGTTTGTTGGTTTGTTGGATTGTTGGCTTGTTGGTTTGTTGGTTTGTTGGTTTGTTGGTTTGTTGGTTTGTTGGTTTGTTGGTTTGTTGGTTTGTTGGTTTGTTGTTTTGTTGGTTTTTTTTGGCTTGTTGGCTTGTTGGTTTGTTGGTTTGTTCGTTTGTTGGTTTGTTCGTTTGTTGATTTGTTGGTTTGTTAGTTTGCTGGCTTATTGTTTACTTGGTTTGTTGGTTTGTTGGTTTGTTGGTTTGTTGGCTTGTTGGTATGTTGATTTCTTGGTTTGTTCGTTTGTTGGTTTGTTGGCTTGTTGGTTTGTTGGTTTGTTGGTTTGTTGGTTTGTTGGTTTGTTGGTTTGTTGGTTTGTTGGTTTGTTGGCTTGTTGGTTGGTTGGTTTGTTGGCTTGTCGGTTTGTTGGTTTGTTGGTTTGGTGGTTTGTTGGTTTGTTGGTTTGTTGGTTTGTTGATTTGTTCGTTTGTTGGTTTGTTGGCTTGTTGGTTTGTTGGTTTGTTGGTTTGTTGGTTTGTTGGTTTGTTGGTTTGTTGGTTTGTTGGTTTGTTGGTTTGTTGATTTGTTTGTTTGTTGGTTTGTTGGCTTGTTGGCTTGTTGGTTTGTTGGTTTGTCGGTTTGTTTGTTTTTTGGTTTGTTGTGTTCGTTTGTTGGTGTGTTGGTTTGTTGATTTGTTGGCTTGTTGGTTTGTTGGTTTGTTGGTTTGTTCGTTTGTTGGCTTGTTGGTTTGTTGGTTTGTTGGTTTGTTGGTTTGTTGGTTTGTTGGCTTGTTGGTTTGTTGATTTCTTGGTTTGTTCGTTTGTTGGTTTGTTGGCTTGTTGGTTTGTTGGTTTGTTGGTTTGTTGGTTTGTTGGTTTGTTGGTTTGTTGGTTTGTTGGTTTGTTGGTTTGTTGGTTTGTTGGTTTGTTGGCTTGTTGGTTGGTTGGTTTTTTTGGCTTGTTGGTTTGTTGGTTTGTTGGTTTGTTGGCTTGTTTGTTTGTTCATTTGTTGGTTTGTTGGCTTGTTGGTTTGTTGGTTTGTTGGTTTGTTGGTTTGTTGGTTTGTTGGTTTGTTCGTTTGTTGATTTGTTTGTTTGTTGGTTTGTTGGTTTGTTGGCTTGTTGGTTGGTTGGTTTTTTTGGCTTGTTGGTTTGTTGGTTTGTTGGTTTGTTGGCTAGTTGGTTTGTTCATTTGTTGGTTTGTTGGCTTGTTGGTTTGTTGGTTTGTTGGTTTGTTGGTTTGTTGGTTTGTTGGTTTGTTGGTTTGTTCGTTTGTTGATTTGTTTGTTTGTTGGTTTGTTGGTTTGTTGGTTTGTTGGTTTGTTCGTTTGTTGGCTTGTTGGTTTGTTGGCTTGTTGGCTTGTTGGTTTGTTGGTTTGTTGGTTTGTTGGTTTGTTGGTTTGTTGGTTTGTTGGTTTTTTGGTTTGTTGGTTTGTTGGTTTGTTGGTTTGTTGGTTTGTTGGTTTGTTGGTTTGTTGGTTTGTTCGTTTGTTGGTTTGTTAGTTTGTTGGCTTGTTGGTTTGTTGGTTTTTTGGTTTGTTGGCTTGTTGGTTTGTTGGCTTGTTGGCTTGTTGGTTTGTGGGTTTGATCGTTTGTTGGCTTGTTCGCTTGTTGGTTTGTTAGTTTGTTGGTTTGTTGGTTTGTTGGTTTGTTGGTTTGTTGGTTTTTTGGCTTGTTGGCTTGTTGGTTTGTTCGTTTGTTGGTTTGTTGGTTAGTTCGTTTTTTGGTTTGTTGGCTTGTTGGTTTGTTGGTTTGTTGGTTTGTTGGTTTGTTGGTTTGTTGGTTTGTTGGTTTGTTGGTTTGTTCATTTGTTGGTTTGTTTGTTTGTTGGTTTGTTTGTTTGTTGGTATGTTCGTTTGTTGGTTTGTTGGTTTGTTGGTTTGTTTGTCTGTTGGTATGTTCGTCCGTTGGTTTGTTGGTTTGTTGGTTTGTTGGCTTGTTGGTTTGTTGGTTTGTTGGCTTGTTGGTTTGTTGGTTTGTTGGTTTGTTAGTTTGTTGGTTTGTTGGTTTGTTGGTTTGTTGGTTTTTTGGTTTGTTGGTTTGTTGGTTTGTTGGTTTGTTGATTTGTTGGTTTGTTTGTTTGTTGGTTTGTTTGTTTGTTGGTATGTTCGTTTTTTGGTTTGTTGGTTTGTTGGTTTGTTGGCTTGTTGGTTTTCTGGTTTGTTGGCTTGTTGGTTTGTTGGTTTGTTGGTTTGTTAGTTTGTTGGTTTGTTGGTTTGTTGGTTTGTTGGTTTTTTGGTTTGTTGGTTTGTTGGTTTGTTGATTTGTTGGCTTGTTGGCTTGTTGGTTTGTTGGTTTGTTAGTTTGCTGGCTTATTGTTTACTTGGTTTGTTTGTTTTTTGGTTTGTTGTGTTCGTTTGTTGGTGTGTTGGTTTGTTTGTTTGTTGGTATGTTCGTTTGTTGGTTTGTTGGTTTGTTGGTTTGTTGGTTTGTTGGCTTGTTGGTTTGTTGGTTTGTTGGCTTGTTGGTTTGTTGGTTTGTTGGTTTGTTGATTTGTTCGTTTGTTGGTTTGTTGGCTTGTTGGTTTGTTGGTTTGTTGGTTTGTTGGTTTGTTGGTTTGTTGGTTTGTTGGTTTGTTGGTTTGTTGGTTTGTTGATTTGTTTGTTTGTTGGTTTGTTGGCTTGTTGGCTTGTTGGTTTGTTGGTTTGTCGGTTTGTTTGTTTTTTGGTTTGTTGTGTTCGTTTGTTGGTGTGTTGGTTTGTTGATTTGTTGGCTTGTTGGTTTGTTGGTTTGTTGGTTTGTTCGTTTGTTGGCTTGTTGGTTTGTTGGTTTGTTGGTTTGTTGGTTTGTTGGTTTGTTGGCTTGTTGGTTTGTTGATTTCTTGGTTTGTTCGTTTGTTGGTTTGTTGGCTTGTTGGTTTGTTGGTTTGTTGGTTTGTTGGTTTGTTGGTTTGTTGGTTTGTTGGTTTGTTGGTTTGTTGGTTTGTTGGTTTGTTGGTTTGTTGGCTTGTTGGTTGGTTGGTTTTTTTGGCTTGTTGGTTTGTTGGTTTGTTGGTTTGTTGGCTTGTTTGTTTGTTCATTTGTTGGTTTGTTGGCTTGTTGGTTTGTTGGTTTGTTGGTTTGTTGGTTTGTTGGTTTGTTGGTTTGTTCGTTTGTTGATTTGTTTGTTTGTTGGTTTGTTGGTTTGTTGGCTTGTTGGTTGGTTGGTTTTTTTGGCTTGTTGGTTTGTTGGTTTGTTGGTTTGTTGGCTAGTTGGTTTGTTCATTTGTTGGTTTGTTGGCTTGTTGGTTTGTTGGTTTGTTGGTTTGTTGGTTTGTTGGTTTGTTGGTTTGTTGGTTTGTTCGTTTGTTGATTTGTTTGTTTGTTGGTTTGTTGGTTTGTTGGTTTGTTGGTTTGTTCGTTTGTTGGCTTGTTGGTTTGTTGGCTTGTTGGCTTGTTGGTTTGTTGGTTTGTTGGTTTGTTGGTTTGTTGGTTTGTTGGTTTGTTGGTTTTTTGGTTTGTTGGTTTGTTGGTTTGTTGGTTTGTTGGTTTGTTGGTTTGTTGGTTTGTTGGTTTGTTCGTTTGTTGGTTTGTTAGTTTGTTGGCTTGTTGGTTTGTTGGTTTTTTGGTTTGTTGGCTTGTTGGTTTGTTGGCTTGTTGGCTTGTTGGTTTGTGGGTTTGATCGTTTGTTGGCTTGTTCGCTTGTTGGTTTGTTAGTTTGTTGGTTTGTTGGTTTGTTGGTTTGTTGGTTTGTTGGTTTTTTGGCTTGTTGGCTTGTTGGTTTGTTCGTTTGTTGGTTTGTTGGTTAGTTCGTTTTTTGGTTTGTTGGCTTGTTGGTTTGTTGGTTTGTTGGTTTGTTGGTTTGTTGGTTTGTTGGTTTGTTGGTTTGTTGGTTTGTTCATTTGTTGGTTTGTTTGTTTGTTGGTTTGTTTGTTTGTTGGTATGTTCGTTTGTTGGTTTGTTGGTTTGTTGGTTTGTTTGTCTGTTGGTATGTTCGTCCGTTGGTTTGTTGGTTTGTTGGTTTGTTGGCTTGTTGGTTTGTTGGTTTGTTGGCTTGTTGGTTTGTTGGTTTGTTGGTTTGTTAGTTTGTTGGTTTGTTGGTTTGTTGGTTTGTTGGTTTTTTGGTTTGTTGGTTTGTTGGTTTGTTGGTTTGTTGATTTGTTGGTTTGTTTGTTTGTTGGTTTGTTTGTTTGTTGGTATGTTCGTTTTTTGGTTTGTTGGTTTGTTGGTTTGTTGGCTTGTTGGTTTTCTGGTTTGTTGGCTTGTTGGTTTGTTGGTTTGTTGGTTTGTTAGTTTGTTGGTTTGTTGGTTTGTTGGTTTGTTGGTTTTTTGGTTTGTTGGTTTGTTGGTTTGTTGATTTGTTGGCTTGTTGGCTTGTTGGTTTGTTGGTTTGTTAGTTTGCTGGCTTATTGTTTACTTGGTTTGTTTGTTTTTTGGTTTGTTGTGTTCGTTTGTTGGTGTGTTGGTTTGTTTGTTTGTTGGTATGTTCGTTTGTTGGTTTGTTGGTTTGTTGGTTTGTTGGTTTGTTGGCTTGTTGGTTTGTTGGTTTGTTGGCTTGTTGGTTTGTTGGTTTGTTGGTTTGTTAGTTTGTTGGTTTGTTGGTTTGTTGGTTTGTTGGTTTTTTGGATTGTTGGTTTGTTGGTTTGTTGATTTGTTGGCTTGTTGGCTTGTTGGTTTATTTGGTTTGTTAGTTTACTGGCTTATTGGTTACTTGGTTTGTTGGTGTGTTGGCTTGTTGGTTTGTTGGTTTGTTGGCTTGTTGGTTTGTTGGTTTGTTGGTTTGTTGGCATGTTGGTTTGTTGGTTTGTTGGCTTATTGGCTTGTTGATTTATTGGTTTGTTGGTTTGTTGGCTTGTTGGCTTGTTGGTTTGTTGGTTTGTTGGTTTGTTAGTTTGTTGATTTGTTGGTTTTTTTGGCTGTTGGCTTGTTGGTTTGTTGGTTTGTTCGTTTGTTGGTTTGTTCGTTTGTTGGCTTGTTGGTTTGTTGGTTTGTTGGTTTGTTGGTTTGTTGGTTTGTTGGTTTGTTCGTTTGCTGATTTGTTTGTTTGTTGGTTTGTTGGTTTGTTGGCTTGTTGGTTGGTTGGTTTTTTTGGCATGTTGGTTTGTTGGTTTGTTGGTTTGTTGGCTAGTTGGTTTGTTCATTTGTTGGTTTGTTGGCTTGTTGGTTTGTTGGTTTGTTGGTTTGTTGGTTTGTTGGTTTGTTGGTTTGTTGGTTTGTTCGTTTGTTGATTTGTTTGTTTGTTGGTTTGTTGGTTTGTTGGTTTGTTGGTTTGTTCGTTTGTTGGCTTGTTGGTTTGTTGGCTTGTTGGCTTGTTGGTTTGTTGGTTTGTTGGTTTGTTGGTTTGTTGGTTTGTTGGTTTGTTGGTTTTTTGGTTTGTTGGTTTGTTGGTTTGTTGGTTTGTTGGTTTGTTGGTTTGTTGGTTTGTTGGTTTGTTCGTTTGTTGGTTTGTTAGTTTGTTGGCTTGTTGGTTTGTTGGTTTTTTGGTTTGTTGGCTTGTTGGTTTGTTGGCTTGTTGGCTTGTTGGTTTGTGGGTTTGATCGTTTGTTGGCTTGTTCGCTTGTTGGTTTGTTAGTTTGTTGGTTTGTTGGTTTGTTGGTTTGTTGGTTTGTTGGTTTTTTGGCTTGTTGGCTTGTTGGTTTGTTGGTTTGTTGGTTTGTTGGTTAGTTCGTTTTTTGGTTTGTTGGCTTGTTGGTTTGTTGGTTTGTTGGTTTGTTGGTTTGTTGGTTTGTTGGTTTGTTGGTTTGTTGGTTTGTTCATTTGTTGGTTTGTTTGTTTGTTGGTTTGTTTGTTTGTTGGTATGTTCGTTTGTTGGTTTGTTGGTTTGTTGGTTTGTTTGTCTGTTGGTATGTTCGTCCGTTGGTTTGTTGGTTTGTTGGTTTGTTGGCTTGTTGGTTTGTTGGTTTGTTGGCTTGTTGGTTTGTTGGTTTGTTGGTTTGTTAGTTTGTTGGTTTGTTGGTTTGTTGGTTTGTTGGTTTTTTGGTTTGTTGGTTTGTTGGTTTGTTGGTTTGTTGATTTGTTGGTTTGTTTGTTTGTTGGTTTGTTTGTTTGTTGGTATGTTCGTTTTTTGGTTTGTTGGTTTGTTGGTTTGTTGGTTTTCTGGTTTGTTGGCTTGTTGGTTTGTTGGTTTGTTGGTTTGTTAGTTTGTTGGTTTGTTGGTTTGTTGGTTTGTTGGTTTTTTGGTTTGTTGGTTTGTTGGTTTGTTGATTTGTTGGCTTGTTGGTTTGTTGGTTTGTTAGTTTGCTGGCTTATTGTTTACTTGGTTTGTTGGTTTGGTGGCTTGTTGGTTTGTTGGTTTGTTGGCTTGTTGGTTTGTTGGTATGTTGGTTTGTTGGCTTGTTGGTTTGTTGGTTTGTTGGCTTATTGGCTTGTTGGTTTATTGGTTTGTTGGTTTGTTGGCTTATTGGCTTGTTGGTTTGTTGGTTTGTTGGTTTGTTGGTTTGTTGGTTTGTTGGTTTGTTGGTTTGTTGGTTTGTTGGTTTTTTTTGGCTTGTTGGCTTGTTGGTTTGTTGGTTTGTTCGTTTGTTGGTTTGTTGATTTGTTTGTTTGTTGGTTTGTTGGTTTGTTGGTTTGTTGGTTTGTTGGCTTGTTGGTTTGTTGATTTCTTGGTTTGTTGGTTTTTTTTAGCTTGTTGGCTTGTTGGTTTGTTGGTTTGTTCGTTTGTTGGTTTGTTCGTTTGTTGATTTGTTTGTTTGTTGGTTTGTTGGTTTGTTGGTTTGCTGGTTTGTTGGCTTGTTGGTTTGTTGATTTCTTGGTTTGTTCGTTTGTTGGTTTGCTGGCTTGTTGGTTTGTTGGTTTGTTGGTTTGTTGGTTTGTTGGTTTGTTGGTTTGTTGGTTTATTGGTTTGTTGGTTTGTTGGTTTGTTGGTAGGTTGGTTTGTTGGCTTGTCGGTTTGTTGGTTTGTTGGTTTGTTGGTTTGTTGGTTCGTTGGTTTGTTGGTTTGTTGGTTTGTTGATTTGTTCGTTTGTTGGTTTGTTGGTTTGTTGGTTTGTTGGCTTGCTGGCTTGTTGCTTTGTTGGTTTGTTGGCTTGTTGGTTTGTTGGTTTGGTGGTTTGTCGGTTTGTTGGTTTGTTGGTTTTTTGGTTAGTTGGTTTGTTGGTTTGTTGGTTTGTTGGTTTGTTGGTTTGTTGGTTTGTTGGTTTGTTCATTTGTTGGTTTGTTTGTTTGTTGATTTGTTGGTTTGTTGGTTTGTTCGTATTTTGGTTTGTTGGTTTGTTGGTTTGTTGGTTTGTTTGTATGTGGGTTTGTTCGTTTGTTGGTTTGTTGGATTGTTCGTTTGTTGGTTTGTTGGTTTGTTGGTGTTTTGGCTTGTTGGCTTGTTGGTTTGTTGGTTTGTTCGTTTGTTGGTTTGTTCGTTTGTTGATTTGTTTGTTTGTTGGTTTGTTGGCTTGTTGGCTTGTTGGTTTGTTGGTTTGTTGGTTTGTTGGTTTGTCGGTTTGTTGGTTTTTTGGTTTGTTGTGTTCGTTTGTTGGTGTGTTGGTTTGTTGATTTGTTGGCTTGTTGGTTTGTTGGTTTGTTGGTTTGTTGGTTTGTTGGTTTGTTGGTTTGTTGGTTTGTTGGTTTGTTGGTTGGTTCGTTTGTTGGTTTGTTGGTTTGTTGGTTTGTTGGTTCGTTTGTTTGTTGGTTTGTTGGTTTGTTGGCTTGTTGGTTTGTTGGTTTTTTGGTTTGTTGGCTTGTTGGTTTGTTGGCTTGTTGGCTTGTTGGTTTGTGGGTTTGATCGTTTGTTGGCTTGTTCGCTTGTTGGTTTGTTGGTTTGTTGGTTTGTTGGTTTGTTGGTTTGTTGGTTTGTTGGTTTTTTGGCTTGTTGGCTTGTTGGTTTGTTGGTTTGTTGGTTTGTTGGTTTGTTCATTTGTTGGTTTGTTTGTTTGTTGGTCTGTTGGTTTGTTAGTTTGTTCGTTTGTGGGTTTGTCAGTTTGTTGGTTTGTTGGTTTGTTGGTTTGTTGGTTTGTAAGTTTGTTTGTTTGTTGGTTTGTTGGTTTGTTGGTTTGTTGGTTTGTTGGTTTGTTGGTTTGTTGGTTTGTTGGTTTGTTGGTTTCTTGGTTTGTTGGTTTGTTGGTTTGTTGGTTTGTTGGTTTGTTGGTTTGTTGGTTTGTTAGTTTGTTGGTTTGTCGGTTTGTTTGTTTTTTGGTTTGTTGTGTTCGTTTGTTGGTGTGTTGGTTTGTTGACTTGTTGGCTTGTTGGTTTGTTGATTTGTTGGTTTGTTCGTTTGTTGGCTTGTTGGTTTGTTGGCTTGTTGGTTTGTTGGTTTGTTGGTTTGTTGGTTTGTTGGTTTGTTGGTTTGTTGGTTTGTTGGTTTGTTGGTTTTTTGGTTTGTTGGTTTGTTGGTTTGTTGGTTTGTTGGTTTGTTGGTTTGTTGGTTTGTTGGTTTGTTCGTTTGTTGGTTTGTTAGTTTGTTGGCTTGTTGGTTTGTTGGTTTTTTGGTTTGTTGGCTTGTTGGTTTGTTGGCTTGTTGGCTTGTTGGTTTGTGGGTTTGATCGTTTGTTGGCTTGTTCGCTTGTTGGTTTGTTGGTTTGTTGGTTTGTTGGTTTGTTGGTTTGTTGGTTTGTTGGTTTTTTGGCTTGTTGGCTTGTTGGTTTGTTGGTTTGTTGGTTTGTTGGTTAGTTCGTTTTTTGGTTTGCTGGCTTGTTGGTTTGTTGGTTTGTTGGTTTGTTGGTTTGTTGGTTTGTTGGTTTGTTGGTTTGTTCATTTGTTGGTTTGTTTGTTTGGTGGTTTGTTTGTTTGTTGGTATGTTCGTTTGTTGGTTTGTTGGTTTGTTGGTTTGTTGGTTTGTTTGTTTGTTGGTATGTTCGTTTGTTGGTTTGTTGGTTTGTTGGTTTGTTGGCTTGTTGGTTTGTTGGTTTGTTGGCTTGTTGGTTTGTTGGTTTGTTGGTTTGTTAGTTTGTTGGTTTGTTGGTTTGTTGGTTTGTTGGTTTTTTGGTTTGTTGGTTTGTTGGTTTGTTGATTTGTTGGTTTGTTTGTTTATTGGTTTGTTTGTTTGTTGGTATGTTCGTTTTTTGGTTTGTTGGTTTGTTGGTCTGTTGGTTTGTTGGTTTTCTGGTTTGTTGGCTTGTTGGTTTGTTGGTTTGTTGGTTTGTTAGTTTGTTGGTTTGTTGGTTTGTTGGTTTGTTGGTTTGTTGATTTGTTGGCTTGTTGGCTTGTTGGTTTGTTGGTTTGTTAGTTTGCTGGCTTATTGTTTACTTGGTTTGTTGGTTTGGTGGCTTGTTGGTTTGTTGGTTTGTTGGCTTGTTGGTTTGTTGGTTTGTTGGTTTGTTAGCTTGTTGGTTTGTTGGTTTGTTGGCTTATTGGCTTGTTGGTTTATTGGTTTGTTGGTTTGTTGGCTTGTTGGCTTGTTGGTTTGTTGGTTTGTTGGTTTGTTGGTTTGTTGGTTTGTTGGTTTGTTGGTTTGTTGGTTTTTTTTTGGCTTGTTGGCTTGTTGGTTTGTTGGTTTGTTCGTTTGTTGGTTTGTTCGTTTGTTGATTTGTTTGTTTGTTGGTTTGTTGGTTTGTTGGTTTGTTGGTTTGTTGGCTTGTTGGTTTGTTGATTTCTTGGTTTGTTGGTTTTTTTTAGCTTGTTGGCTTGTTGGTTTGTTGGTTTGTTCGTTTGTTGGTTTGTTCGTTTGTTGATTTGTTTGTTTGTTGGTTTGTTGGTTTGTTGGTTTGCTGGTTTGTTGGCTTGTTGGTTTGTTGATTTCTTGGTTTGTTCGTTTGTTGGTTTGCTGGCTTGTTGGTTTGTTGGTTTGTTGGTTTGTTGGTTTGTTGGTTTGTTGGTTTGTTGGTTTATTGGTTTGTTGGTTTGTTGGTTTGTTGGTTGGTTGGTTTGTTGGCTTGTCGGTTTGTTGGTTTGTTGGTTTGTTGGTTTGTTGGTTTGTTGGTTTGTTGGTTTGTTGGTTTGTTGGTTTGTTGATTTGTTCGTTTGTTGGTTTGTTGGTATGTTGGTTTGTTGGCTTGCTGGCTTGTTGCTTTGTTGGTTTGTTGGCTTGTTGGTTTGTTGGTTTGGTGGTTTGTCGGTTTGTTGGTTTGTTGGTTTTTTGGTTAGTTGGTTTGTTGGTTTGTTGGTTTGTTGGTTTGTTGGTTTGTTGGTTTGTTTTTTTGTTTATTTGTTGGTTTGTTTGTTTGTTGATTTGTTGGTTTGTTGGTTTGTTCGTATTTTGGTTTGTTGGTTTGTTGGTTTGTTGGTTTGTTTGTATGTGGGTTTGTTCGTTTGTTGGTTTGTTGGATTGTTCGTTTGTTGGTTTATTGGTTTGTTGGTGTTTTGGCTTGTTGGCTTGTTGGTTTGTTGATTTGTTCGTTTGTTGGTTTGTTCGTTTGTTGATTTGTTTGTTTGTTGGTTTGTTGGCTTGTTGGCTTGTTGGTTTGTTGGTTTGTTGGTTTGTTGGTTTGTCGGTTTGTTGGTTTTTTGGTTTGTTGTGTTCGTTTGTTGGTGTGTTGGTTTGTTGATTTGTTGGCTTGTTAGTTTGTTGGTTTGTTGGTTTGTTGGTTTGTTGGTTTGTTGGTTTGTTGGTTTGTTGGTTTGTTGGTTTGTTGGTTTGTTGGTTTGTTCGTTTGTTGGTTTGTTGGTTTGTTGGTTTGTTGGTTTGTTCGTTTGTTGGTTTGTTGGTTTGTTGGCTTGTTGGTTTGTTGGTTTTTTGGTTTGTTGGCTTGTTGGTTTGTTGGCTTGTTGGCTTGTTGGTTTGTGGGTTTGATCGTTTGTTGACTTGTTCGCTTGTTGGTTTGTTGGTTTGTTGGTTTGTTGGTTTGTTGGTTTGTTGGTTTGTTGGTTTGTTGGTTTTTTGGCTTGTTGGCTTGTTGGTTTGTTGGTTTGTTGGTTTGTTGGTTGTTCATTTGTTGGTTTGTTTGTTTGTTGGTCTGTTGGTTTGTTAGTTTGTTCGTTTGTGGGTTTGTCAGTTTGTTGGTTTGTTGGTTTGTTGGTTTGTAAGTTTGTTTGTTTGTTGGTTTGTTGGTTTGTTGGTTTGTTGGTTTGTTGGTTTGTTGGTTTGTTGGTTTGTTGGTTTTTTGGTTTGTTGGCTTGTTGGTTTGTTGGCTTGTTGGCTTGTTGGTTTGTGGGTTTGATCGTTTGTTGGCTTGTTCGCTTGTTGGTTTGTTGGTTTGTTGGTTTGTTGGTTTGTTGGTTTGTTGGTTTGTTGGTTTTTTGGCTTGTTGGCTTGTTGGTTTGTTGGTTTGTTGGTTAGTTCGTTTTTTGGTTTGTTGGCTTGTTGGTTTGTTGGTTTGTTGGTTTGTTGGTTTGTTGGTTTGTTGGTTTGTTAGTTTGTTCATTTGTTGGTTCGTTTGTTTGTTGGTTTGTTTGTTTGTTGGTTTGTTCGTTTGTTGGTTTGTTGGTTTGTTAGTTTGTTGGTTTGTTTATTTGTTGATATGTTCGTTTGTTGGTTTGTTGGTTTGTTGGTTTGTTGGCTTGTTGGTTTATTGGTTTGTTGGCTTGTTGGTTTGTTGGTTTGTTGGTTTGTTAGTTTGTTGGTTTATTGGTTTGTTGGTTTGTTGGTTTTTTGGTTTGTTGGTTTGTTGGTTTGTTGATTTGTTGGTTTGTTTGTTTGTTGGTTTGTTTGTTTGTTGGTATGTTCGTTTGTTAGTTTGTTGGTTTGTTGGTTTGTTGGCTTGTTGGTTTGTTGGTTTGTTGGCTTGTTGGTTTGTTGGTTTGTTGGTTTGTTAGTTTGTTGGATTGTTGGTTTGTTGGTTTGTTGGTTTGTTGGTTTTTTGGTTTGTTGGTTTGTTGGTTTGTGGGTTTGTTAATTTGTTGGCTTGTTGGCTTGTTCGTTTGTTGGTTTGTTAGTTTGCTGGCTTATTGGTTACTTGGTTTGTTGGTTTGTTGGCTTGTTGGTTTGTTGGTTTGTTGGCTTGTTGGTTTGTTGGTTTGTTGGTTTGTTGTCTTGTTGGTTTGTTGGTTTGTTGGCTTATTGGCTTGTTGGTTTATTGGTTTGTTGATTTGTTGGCTTGTTGGCTTGTTGGTTTGTTGGTTTGTTGGTTTGTTGGTTTGTTGGTTTGTTGGTTTGTTGGTTTTTTTGGCTTGTTGGCTTGTTGGTTTGTTGGTTTGTTCGTTTGTTGGTTTGTTCGTTTGTCGATTTGTTTGTTTGTTGGTTTGTTGGTTTGTTGGTTTGTTGGTTTGTTGGCTTTTTGGTTTGTTGAATTGTTGGTTTGTTGGTTTGTTCGTTTGTTGGTTTGTTCGTTTGTTGATTTGTTTGTTTGTTGGTTTGTTGGTTTGTTGGTTTGTTGGTTTGTTGGCTTGTTGGTTTGTTGATTTCTTTGTTTGTTCGTTTGTTGGTTTGTTGGCTTGTTGGTTTGTTGGTTTGTTGGTTTGTTGGTTTGTTGGTTTGTTGGTTTGTTCGTTTGTTGGCTTGTTGGTTGGTTGGTTTGTTTGCTTGTCGGTTTGTTGGTTTGTTGGTTTGTTGGTTTGTTGGTTTGTTGGTTTGTTGGTTTGTTGGCTTGTTGGCTTGTTGGTTTGTTGGTTTGTTGGTTTGTTGGTTTGTCGGTTTGTTTGTTTTTTGGTTTGTTGTGTTCGTTTGTTGGTGTGTTGGTTTGTTGATTTGTTGGCTTGTTGGTTTGTTGGTTTGTTGGTTTGTTCGTTTGTTGGCTTGTTGGTTTGATGGTTTGTTGGTTTGTTGGTTTGTTGGTTTGTTGGTTTGTTGGTTTGTTGGCTTGTTGGTTTGTTGATTTCTTGGTTTGTTCGTTTGTTGGTTTGTTGGCTTGTTGGTTTGTTGGTTTGTTGGTTTGTTGGTTTGTTGGTTTGTTGGTTTGTTGGTTTGTCGGTTTGTTAGCTTGTTGGTTGGTTGGTTTGTTGGCTTGTTGGTTTGTTGGTTTGTTGGTTTGTTGGTTTGTTGGCTTGTTGGTTTGTTGGTTTGTTGGTTTGTTGGTTTGTTGGTTTGTTCGTTTGTTGATTTGTTTGTTTGTTGGTTTGTTGGCTTGTTGGCTTGTTGGTTTGTTGGTTTGTTGGTTTGTCGGTTTGTTTGTTTTTTGGTTTGTTGTGTTCGTTTGTTGGTGTGTTGGTTTGTTGATTTGTTGGCTTGTTGGTTTGTTGGTTTGTTGGTTTGTTCGTTTGTTGGCTTGTTGGTTTGTTGGCTTGTTGGCTTGTTGGTTTGTTGGTTTGTTGGTTTGTTGGTTTGTTGGTTTGTTAATTTGTTGGTTTTTTGGTTTGCTGGTTTGTTGGTTTGTTGGTTTGTTGGTTTGTTGGTTTGTTGGTTTGTTGGTTTGTTGGTTTGTTGGTTTGTTCGTTTGTTGGTTTGTTAGTGTGTTGGCTTGTTGGTTTGTTGGTTTTTTGGTTTGTTGGCTTGTTGGTTTGTTGGCTTGTTGGCTTGTTGGTTTGTGGGTTTGATCGTTTGTTGGCTTGTTCGCTTGTTGGTTTGTTGGTTTGTTGGTTTGTTGGTTTGTTGGTTTGTTGGTTTGTTGGTTTTTTGGCTTGTTGGCTTGTTGGTTTGTTGGTTTGTTGGTTAGTTCGTTTTTTGGTTTGTTGGCTTGTTGGTTTGTTGGTTTGTTGGTTTGTTGGTTTGTTGGTTTGTTGGTTTGTTGGTTTGTTCATTTGTTGGTTTGTTTGTTTGTTGGTTTGTTTGTTTGTTGGTATGTTCGTTTGTTGGTTTGTTGGTTTGTTGGTTTGTTGGTTTGTTGGTTTGTTTGTTTGTTGGTATGTTCGTTTGTTGGTTTGTTGGTTTGTTGGTTTGTTGGCTTGTTGGTTTGTTGGTTTGTTGGCTTGTTGGTTTATTGGTTTATTGGTTTGTTAGTTTGTTGGTTTGTTGGTTTGTTGGTTTGTTGGTTTGTTGGTTTTTTGGTTTGTTGGTTTGTTGGTTTGTTGATTTGTTGGTTTGTTTGTTTGTTGGTTTGTTTGTTTGTTGGTATGTTCGTTTGTTGGTTTGTTGGTTTGTGGGTTTGTTGGCTTGTTGGTTTTCTGGTTTGTTGGCTTGTTGGTTTGTTGGTTTGTTGGTTTGTTAGTTTGTTGGTTTGTTGGTTTGTTGGTTTGTTGGTTTTTTGGTTTGTTGGTTTGTTGGTTTGTTGGTTTGTTGATTTGTTGGCTTGTTGGCTTGTTGGTTTGTTGGTTTGTTAGTTTGCTGGCATATTGTTTACTTGGTTTGTTGGTTTGTTGGTTTGTTGGTTTGTTGGTTTGTTGGCTTGTTGGTTTGTTGGTTTGTTGGTTTGTTGGCTTGTTGGTTTGTTGGTTTGTTGGCTTATTGGCTTGTTGGTTTATTGGTTTGTTGGTTTGTTGGCTTGTTGGCTTGTTGGTTTGTTTGTTTGTTGGTTTGTTGGTTTGTTGGTTTGTTGGTTTGTTGGTTTGTTGGTTTGTTGGTTTTTTTTGGCTTGTTGGCTTGTTGGTTTGTTGGTTTGTTTGTTTGTTGGTTTGTTCGTTTGTTGATTTGTTTGTTTGTTGGTTTGTTGGTTTGTTGGTTTGTTGGTTTGTTGGCTTGTTGGTTTGTTGGTTTCTTGGTTTGTTCGTTTGTTGGTTTGTTGGCTTGTTGGTTTGTTGGATTGTTGGTTTGTTGGTTTGTTGGTTTGTTGGTTTGTTGGTTTGTTGGTTTGTTGGCTTGTTGGTTGGTTGGTTTGTTGGCTTGTCGGTTTGTTGGTTTATTGGTTTGTTGGTTTGTTGGTTTATTGGTTTGTTGGTTTGTTGGTTTGTTGATTTGTTCGTTTGTTGGTTTGTTGGTTTGTTGGTTTGTTGGCTTGCTGGCTTGTTGCTTTGTTGGTTTGTTGGCTTGTTGGTTTGTTGGTTTGGTGGTTTGTCGGTTTGTTGGTTTGTTGGTTTTTTGGTTAGTTGGTTTGTTGGTTTGTTGGTTTGTTGGTTTGTTCGTTTGTTGGTTTGTTCATTTGTTGGTTTGGTTGTTTGTTGATTTGTTGGTTTGTTAGTTTGTTCGTATTTTGGTTTGTTGGTTTGTTGGTTTGTTGGTTTGTTTGTTTGTGGGTTTCTTCGTTTGTTGGTTTGTTGGATTGTTCGTTTGTTGGTTTGTTGGTTTGTTGGTTTTTTGGCTTGTTGGCTTGTTGGTTTGTTGGTTTGTTCGTTTGTTGGTTTGTTCGTTTGTTGATTTGTTTGTTTGTTGGTTTGTTGGGTTGTTGGCTTGTTGGTTTGTTGGTTTGTTTGTTTGTTGGTTTGTCGGTTTGTTGGTTTTTTGGTTTGTTGTGTTCGTTTGTTGGTGTGTTGGTTTGTTGATTTGTTGGCTTGTTGGTTTGTTGGTTTGTTGGTTTGTTGGTTTGTTGGCTTGTTGGTTTGTTGGCTTGTTGGCTTGTTGGTTTGTTGGTTTGTTGGTTTGTTGGTTTGTTGGTTTGTTGGTTTGTTGGTTTGTTGGTTTGTTGGTTTGTTGGTTTGTTGGTTTGTTGGTTTGTTGGTTTGTTGGTTTGTTGGTTTGTTGGTTTGTTGGCTTGTTGGTTTGTTGGTTTTTTGGTTTGTTGGCTTGTTGGTTTGTTGGGTTGTTGGCTTGTTGGTTTGTGGGTTTGATCGTTTGTTGGCTTGTTCGCTTGTTGGTTTGTTGGTTTGTTGGTTTGTTGGTTAATTGGTTTGTTGGTTTGTTGGTTTTTTGGATTGTTGGCTTGTTGGTTTGTTGGTTTGTTGGTTTGTTGGTTTGTTCATTTGTTGGTTTGTTTGTTTGTTGGTCTGTTGGTTTGTTAGTTTGTTGGTTTGTTGGTTTGTTGGTTTGTTGGTTTGTTGGTTTGTTGGTTTGTTGGTTTGTTGGTTTGTTGGTTTGTTGGTTTGTTGGTTTGTTGGTTTGTTGGTTTGTTGGTTTGTTGGTTTGTTGGTTTGTTGGTTTGTTGGTTTGTTCGTTTGTTGGTTTGTTGGTTTGTTGGCTTGTTGGTTTGTTGGTTTTTTGGTTTGTTGGCTTGTTGGTTTGTTGGCTTGTTGGCTTGTTGGTTTGTGGGTTTGATCGTTTGTTGGCTTGTTCGCTTGTTGGTTTGTTGGTTTGTTGGTTTGTTGGTTTGTTGGTTTGTTGGTTTGTTGGTTTGTTGGTTTTTTGGTTTGTTGGTTAGTTCGTTTTTTGGTTTGTTGGCTTGTTGGTTTGTTGGTTTGTTGGTTTGTTGGTTTGTTGGTTTGTTGGTTTGTTCATTTGTTGGTTTGTTTGTTTGTTGGTTTGTTTGTTTGTTGGTTTGTTCGTTTCTTGGTTTGTTGGTTTGTTGGTTTGTTGGTATGTTCGTTCGTTGGTTTGTTGGTTTGTTGGTTTGTTGGTTTGTTGGCTTGTTGGTTTGTTGGTTTGTTGGCTTGTTGGTTTGTTGGTTTGTTGGTTTGTTAGTTTGTTGGTTTGTTGGTTTGTTGGTTTGTTGGTTTTTTTGGTTTGTTGGTTTGTTGATTTGTTGGTTTGTTTGTTTGTTGGTTTGTTTGTTTGTTGGTATGTTCGTTTGTTAGTTTGTTGGTTTGTTGGTTTGTTGGCTTGTTGGTTTGTTGGTTTGTTGGCTTGTTGGTTTGTTGGTTTGTTGGTTTGTTAGTTTGTTGGTTTGTTGGTTTGTTGGTTTGTTGGTTTTTTGGTTTGTTGGTTTGTTGGTTTGTTGGTTTGTTGGTTTGTTGATTTGTTGGCTTGTTGGCTTGTTGGTATGTTCGTTTGTTAGTTTGTTGGTTTGTTGGTTTGTTGGCTTGTTGGTTTGTTGGTATGTTGGCTTGTTGGTTTGTTGGTTTGTTGGCTTGTTGGTTTGTTGATTTGTTGGTTTGTTGGCTTGTTGGTTTGTTGATTTGTTGGCTTATTGGCTTGTTGGTTTATTGGTTTGTTGGTTTGTTGGCTTGTTGGCTTGTTGGTTTGTTGGTTTGTTGGTTTGTTGGTTTGTTGGTTTGTTGGTTTGTTGGTTTTTTTGGCTTGTTGGCTTGTTGGTTTGTTGGTTTGTTCGTTTGTAGGTTTGTTCGTTTGTCGATTTGTTTGTTTGTTGGTTTGTTGGTTTGTTGGTTTGTTGGTTTGTTGGTTTGTTGGCTTGTTGGTTTGTTGATTTGTTGGTTTGTTCGTTTGTTGGTTTATTGGCTTGTTGGTTTGTTGGTTTGTTGGTTTGTTGGTTTGTTGGTTTGTTGGTTTGTTGGTTTGTTGGTTTGTTGGTTTGTTGGCTTGTTGGTTGGTTGGTTTGTTGGCTTGTCGGTTTGTTGGTTTGTTGGTTTGTTGGTTTGTTGGTTTGTTGGTTTGTTGGTTTGTTGAATTGTTCGTTTGTTGGTGTGATGGTTTTTTGGTTTGTTGGCTTGCTGGCTTGTTGCTATGTTGGTTTGTTGGCTTGTTGGTTTGTTGGTTTGGTGGTTTTTCGGTTTGTTGGTTTGTTGGTTTTTTGGTTAGTTGGTTTGTTGGTTTGTTGGTTTGTTGGTTTGTTGGTTTGTTGGTTTGTTGGTTTGTTGGTTTGTTCATTTGTTGGTTTGTTTGTTTGTTGATTTGTTGGTTTGTTGGTTTGTTCGTATTTTGGTTTGTTGGTTTGTTGGTTTGTTGGTTTGTTTGTTTGTGGGTTTGTTCGTTTGTTGGTTTGTTGGATTGTTCGTGTGTTGGTTTGTTGGTTTGTTGGTTTTTTGGCTTGTTGGCTTGTTGGTTTGTTGGTTTGTTCGTTTGTTGGTTTGTTCGTTTGTTGATTTGTTTGTTTGTTGGTTTGTTGGCTTGATGGCTTGTTGGTTTGTTGGTTTGTTGGTTTGTCGGTTTGTTGGTTTTTTGGTTTGTTGTGTTCGTTTGTTGGTGTGTTGGTTTGTTGATTTGTTGGCTTGTTGGTTTGTTGGTTTGTTGGTTTGTTCGTTTGGTGGCTTGTTGGTTTGTTGGCTTGTTGGCTTGTTGGTTTGTTGGTTTGGTTTGTTGGTTTGTTGGTTTGTTGGTTTGTTGGTTTGTTGGTTTGTTGGTTTGTTGGTTTGTTGGTTGGTTGGTTTGTTGGTTTGTTGGTTTGTTGGTTTGTTGGTTTGTTCGTTTGTTGGTTTGTTCGTTTGTTGGCTTGTTGGTTTGTTGGTTTGTTGGCTTGTTGGTTTGTTGGTTTTTTTGGTTTGTTGGCTTGTTGGTTTGTTGGCTTGTTGGCTTGTTGGTTTGTGGGTTTGATCGTTTGTTGGCTTGTTTGCTTGTTGGTTTGTTGGTTTGTTGGTTTGTTGGTTTGTTGGTTTGTTGGTTTGTTAGTTTTTTGGCTTTTTGGCTTGTTGGTTTGTTGGTTTGTTGGTTAGTTCGTTTTTTGGTTTGTTGGCTTGTTGGATTGTCGGTTTGTTGGTTTGTTGGTTTGTTGGTTTGTTGGTTTGTTGGTTTGTTGGTTTGTTCATTTGTTGGTTTGTTTGTTTGTTGGTTTGTTGATTTGTTAGTTTGTTCGTTTGTGTGTTTGTTGGTTTGTTGGTTTGTTGGTTTGTTGGTTTGTTGGTTTGTTGGTTTGTTAGTTTGTTTGTTTGTTGGTTTGTTCGTTTGTTGGTTTGTTGGTTTGTTAGTTTGTTGGTTTGTTGGTTTGTTGGTTTGTTGGTTGTTTGGCTTGTTGGCTTGTTGGTTTGTTGGTTTGTTCGTTTGTTGGTTTGTTCGTTTGTTGATTTGTTTGTTTGTTGGTTTGTTGGTTTGTTAATTTGTTGGTTTGTTGGCTTGTTGGTTTGTTGATTTGTTGGTTTGTTTGTTTGTTGGTTTGTTTGTTTGTTGGTATGTTCGTTTGTTGGTTTGTTGGCTTGTTGGTTTGTTGGCTTGTTGGTTTGTTGGTTTGTTGGTTTGTTAGTTTGTTGGTTTGTTGGTTTGTTGGTTTGTTGGTTTGTTGGTTTGTTGATTTGTTGGCTTGTTGGCTTGTTGGTTTGTTGGTTTGTTATTTTGCTGGCTTATTGGTTACTTGGTTTGTTGGTTTGTTGGCTTGTTGGTTTGTTGGATTGTTGGCTTGTTGGTTTGTTGGTTTGTTGGTTTGTTGGCTTGTTGGTTTGTTCGTTTGTTGGTTTGTTGGTTTGTTGGTTTGTTGGTTTGTTGGTTTGTTGGTTTTTTGGCTTGTTGGCTTGTTAGTTTGTTGGTTTGTTGGTTTGTTGGTTTGTTGGTTTGTTGGTTGTTTGATTTGTTGGCTTGTTGGCTTGTTGGTTTGTTGGTTTGTTCGTTTGCTGGCTTATTGGTTACTTGGTTTGTTGGTTTGTTGGCTTGTTGGTTTGTTCGTTTGTTGGTTTGTTGGTTTGTTGGTTTGTTGGTTTGTTGGTTTTTTCGGCTTGTTGGCTTGTTGGTTTGTTGGTTTGTTGGTTTGTTGGTTTTTTGGCTTGTTGGCTTGTTCGTTTGTTGGTTTGTTGGTTAGTTCGTTTTTTGGTTTGTTGGCTTATTGGTTTGTTGGTTTGTTGGTTTGTTGGTTTGTTGGTTTGTTTGTTTGTTCATTTGTTGGTTTGTTTGTTTGTTGGTTTGTTGGTTTGTTAGTTTGTTCGTTTGTTGGTTTGTTGTTTTGTTGGTTTGTTGGTTTGTTGGTTTGTTAGTTTGTTTGTTTGTTGGTTTGTTCGTTTGTTGGTTTGTTGGTTTGTTCGTTTGTTGGTTTGTTGGTTTGTTGGTTTGTTGGTTTTTTGGCTTGTTGGCTTGTTGGTTTGTTGGTTTGTTGGTTTGTTAATTTGTTGGTTTGTTGGCTTGTTGGTTTGTTGATTTGTTGGTTTGTTTGTTTGTTGGTTTGTTTGTTTGTTGGTATGTTCGTTTGTTGGTTTGTTGGTTTGTTGGTTTGTTGGCTTGTTGGTTTGTTGGTTTGTTGGCTTGTTGGTTTGTTGGTTTGTTGGTTTGTTAGTTTGTTGATTTTTTGCTTTGTTGGTTTGTTGGTTTGTTGGTTTGTTGGTTTGTTGATTTGTTGGCTTGTTGGCTTGTTGGTTTGTTGGTTTGTTAGTTTGCTGGCTTATTGGTTACTTGGTTTGTTAGTTTGTTGGCTTGTTGGTTTGTTGGTTTGTTGGCTTGTTGGTTTGTTGGCTTGTTGGTTTGTTGGCTTGTTGGTTTGTTGGTTTGTTGGCTTATTGGCTTGTTGGTTTATTGGTTTGTTGGTTTGTTGGCTTGTTGGCTTGTTGGTTTGTTGGTTTGTTGGTTTGTTGGATTGTTGTTTACTTGGTTTGTTGGTTTGTTGGTTTGTTGTTTTATTGGCTTGTTGGCTTATTAGTTTGTTTATTTGTTGGCTTGTTGGTTTGTTGGTTTGTTGGTTTGTTGGTTTGTTAGTTTGTTGGTTTGTTGGTTTGTTGGTTTGGTGGTTTGTTGGTTTGTTGGTTTGTGGGTTTGTTGATTAGTTCGTTTGTTGGTTTGTTGGTTTGTTGGTTTGTTGGCTTGTTGGTTTGTTGGTTTGTTGGCTTGTTGGTTTGTTGGTTTGTTGGTTTGTTGATTTGTTGGTTTGTTGGTTTGTTGGTTTGTTGGTTCGTTGGCTTGTTGGTTTGTTGGTTTGTTGGTTTTTTGGTTTGTTGGTTTTTTGGTTTGTTGGTTTGTTGGTTTGTTGGTTTGTTGGTTTGTTAATTTGTTGGTTTGTTTGTTTGTTGGTTTGTTGGTTTGTTGGTTTGTTCGTTTGTTGGTTTGTTCGTTTGTTGGTTTGTTGGTTTTTGGGTTTGTTGGTTTGTTGGTTTGTTGGTTTGTTTGTGTGTTGGTTTATTCGTTTGTTGGTTTGTTGGTTTGTTCGTTTGAAGGTTTGTTGGTTTTTTGGTTTGTTGGTTTTTTGGCTTGTTGGCTTGTTGGTTTGTTTGTTTGTTCGTTTGTTGGTTTGTTCGTTTGTTGATTTGTTTGTTTGTTGGTTTGTTGGTTTGTTGGTTTGTTGGTTTGTTGGCTTATTGGTTTGTTGATTTGTTGGTTTGTTTGTTTGTTGGCTTGTTGGTTTGTTGGCTGGTTGGCTTGTTGGTTTGTTTGTTTGTTTGTTTGTTGGTTTGTTGGTTTGTTGGTTTGTTGGCTTCTTTGTTTGTTAGTTTGTTGGCTTGTTGGTTTGTTGGTATGTTGGTTTGTTGGTTTGTTGGTTTGTTGGTTTGTTGGTTTGTTGGTTTGTTGGTTTGTTGGTTTGTTGGTTTCTTGGTTTGTTGGTTTGTTGATTTGTTGGTTTGTTGATTTGTTCGTTTTTTGGTTTGTTGGTTTGTTGGTTTGTTGGCTCATTGGCTTGTTGGTTTGTTGGTTTCTTGGCTTGTTGGTTTGTTGGTTTGTTGGTTTGTTGGTTTGTTAGTTTGTTGGTTTGTTGGTTTGGTGGTTTTTTGGTTTGTTGGTTTGTGGGTTTGTTGTTTAGTTCGTTTGCTTGTTTGTTGGTTTGTTGGTTTGTTGGCTTGTTGGTTTGTTGGTTTGTTGGCTTGTTGGTGTGTTGGTTTGTTGGTTTGTTGGTTTGTTGGCTCATTGGCTTGTTGGTTTGTTGGTTTGTTGGTTTGTTGGTTTGTTGGTTTGGTGGTTCCTCGTTTTGTTAAGTTGTTGGTTTGTTGGTTTGTTGGTTTGTTAGTTTGTTGGTTTGTTGGTTTGTTGGTTTGTTGGTTTTTTGGCTTGTTGGCTTGTTGGTTTGTTGGTTTGTTCGTTTGTTGGTTTGTTCGTTTGTTGATTTGTTTTTTATTTGTTGGTTTGTGGGTTTGTTGGTTTGTTAATTTGTTGGTTTGTTGGCTTGTTGGTTTGTTGATTTGTTGGTTTGTTTTTTTGTTGGTTTGTTTGTTTGTTGGTATGTTCGTTTGTTGGTTTGTTGGTTTGTTGGTTTGTTGGCTTGTTGGTTTGTTGGTTTGTTGGCTTGTTGGTTTGTTGGTTTGTTGGTTTGTTAGTTTGTTGGTTTGTTGGTTTGTTGGTTTGTTGGTTTGTTGGTTTGTTGGTTTGTTGGTTTGTTGATTTGTTGGCTTGTTGGCTTGTTGGTTTGTTGGTTTGTTAGTTTGCTGGCTTATTGGTTACTTGGTTTGTTGGTTTGTTGGTTTGCTGGTTTGTTGGCTTGTTGGTTTGTTGGCTTGTTGGTTTGTTGGTTTGTTGGCTTATTGGCTTGTTGGTTTATTGGTTTGTTGGTTTGTTGGCTTGATGGCTTGCTGGTTTGTTGGTTTGTTGGTTTGATGGTTTGTTGTTTACTTGGTTTGTTGGTTTGTTGGTTTGTTGTTTTGTTGGCTTGTTGGCTTGTTGGTTTGTTGATTTGTTGGCTTGTTGGTTTGTTGGTTTGTTGGTTTGTTAGTTTGTTGGTTTGTTGGTTTGGTGGTTTGTTGGTTTGTTGGTTTGTGGGTTTGTTGATTAGTTCGTTTGTTGTTTGTTGGTTTGTTGGTTTGCTGGCTTGTTGGTTTGTTGGTTTGTTGGCTTGTTGGTTTGTTGGTTTGTTGGTTTGTTGATTTGTTGCTTTGTTGGTTTGTTGGTTTGTTGGTTTGTTGGTTTGTTGGTTTGTTGGTTTGTTGGTTTGTTGGTTTGTTGGTTTGTTGGTTTGTTGGTTTTTTGGTTTGTTGGTTTGTTGGTTTGTTGGTTTGTTGGTTTGTTAATTTGTTGGTTTGTTTGTTTGTTGGTTTGTTGTTTTGTTTTTTTGTTCGTTTGTTGGTTTGTTCGTTTGTTGGTTTGTTGGTTTGTTGGTTTGTGGGTTTGTTGGTTTGTTGGTTTGTTGGTTTGTTTGTGTGTTGGTTTATTCGTTTGTTGGTTTGTTGGTTTGTTCGTTTGTTGGTTTGTTGGTTTTTTGGTTTGTTGGTTTTTTGGCTTGTTGGCTTGTTGGTTTGTTTGTTTGTTCGTTTGTTGGTTTGTTCGTTTGTTGATTTGTTTGTTTGTTGGTTTGTTGGTTTGTTGGTTTGTTGGTTTGTTGGTTTGTTGGTTTGTTGGTTTGTTGGTTTGTTGATTTGTTGGTTTGTTTGTTTGTTGGCTTGTTGGTTTGTTGGCTTGTTGGCTTGTTGGTTTGTTGGTTTGTTTGTTTGTTGGTTTGTTGGTTTGTTGGTTTGTTGGCTTCTTTGTTTGTTGGTTTATTGGCTTGTTGGTTTGTTGGTATGTTGGTTTGTCGGTTTGTTGGTTTGTTGGTTTGTTGGTTTGTTGGTTTGTTGGTTTGGTGGTTTGTTTGTTTGTTGGTTTGTTGATTTGTTCGTTTGTTGGTTTGTTGGTTTGTTGGTTTGTTGGCTTATTGGCTTGTTGGTTTGTTGGTTTGTTGGCTTGTTGGTTTGTTGGTTTGTTGGTTTGTTGGTTTGTTGGTTTGTTGGTTTGTTGGCTTCTTTGTTTGTTGGTTTGTTGGCTTGTTAGTTTGTTCGTTTGTTGGTTTGTTGGTATGTTGGTTTGTTGGTTTGTTGGTTTGTTGGTTTGTTTGTTTGTCGGTTTGTTCGTTTGTTGGTTTGTTCGTTTGTTGGCTTGTTGGTTTGTTGGTTTGTTTGTTTGTTTGTTTGTTCGTTTGTTGATTTGTTTGTTTGTTGGTTTGTTGGTTTGTTGGGTTGTAAATTTGTTGGTTTGTTGGCTTGTTGGTTTGTTGATTTGTTGGTTTGTTTGTTTGTTGGTTTGTTTGTTTGTTGGTATGTTTGTTTGTTGGTTCGTTGGTTTGTTGGTTTGTTGGCTTGTTGGTTTGTTGGTTTGTTAGCTTGTTGGTTTGTTGGTTTGTTGGTTTGTTAGTTTGTTGGTTTGTTAGTTTGTTGGTTTGTTGGTTTGTTGGTTTGTCGTTTTGTTAAGTTGTTGGTTTGTTGGTTTGTTGGTTTGTTGGTTTGTTAGTTTGTTGGTTTGTTGGTTTGTTGGTTTGTTCAGTTGTTGGTTTGATTGTTTGTTGGTTTGTTGGTTTGTTCGTTTGTTGGTTTGTTGGTTTGTTGGTTTGTTAGTTTGTTGGTTTGTTGGCTTGTTGGTTTGTTGGTTTGTTGGTTTGTTGGTTTGTTGGTTTGTTGGTTTGTTGGTTTGTTGGTTTGTTGGCTTCTTTGTTTGTTGGTTTGTTGGCTTGTTGGTTTGTTGGTTTATTGGTTTGTTGGTTTGTTGGTTTGTTGGCTTGTTGGTTTGTTAGTTTGTTGGTTTGTTCGTTTTTTGGTTTGTTGGCTTGTTGGTTTGTTGGTTTGTTGGTTTGTTGGTTTGTTGGTTTGTTGTTTTGTTCATTTGTTGGTTTGTTTGTTTGTTGGTTTGTTGTTTTGTTAGTTTGTTCGTTTGTTGGTTTGTTGGTTTGTTGGTTTATTGGTTTGTTGGTTTGTTGGTTTGTTGGTTTGTTTGTTTGTCGGTTTGTTCGTTTGTTGGTTTGTTCGTTTGTTGGCTTGTTGGTTTGTTGGTTTGTTTGTTTGTTGGTTTGTTCGTTTGTTGATTTGTTTGTTTGTTGGTTTGTTGGTTTGTTGGGTTATAAATTTGTTGGTTTGTTGGCTTGTTGGTTTGTTGATTTGTTGGTTTGTTTGTTTGTTGGTTTGTTTGTTTGTTGGTATGTTCGTTTGTTGGTTTGTTGGTTTGTTGGTTTGTTGGCTTGTTGGTTTGTTGGTTTGTTAGCTTGTTGGTTTGTTGGTTTGTTGGTTTGTTAGTTTGTTGGTTTGTTAGTTTGTTGGTTTGTTGGTTTGTTGGTTTGTTGGTTTGTTGGTTTGTTGGTTTGTTGGTTTGTTGGTTTGTTGGTTTCTTGGTTTGTTGATTTGTTGGCTTGTTGGCTTGTTGGTTTGTTGGTTTGTTAGTTTGCTGGCTTATTGGTCACTTGGTTTGTTGGTTTGTTGGCTTGTTGGCTTGTTGGTTTGTTGGTTTGTTGGCTTGTTGGTTTGTTGGTTTGTTGGTTTGTTGGCTTGTTGGCTTGTTGGTTTGTGGGTTTGTGAGTTTGTTGGCTTGTTGGTTTGTTGGTTTGTTGGTTTGTTGGCTTATTGGCTTGTTGGTTTGTTGGTTTGTTGGCTTGTTGGCTTGTTGGTTTGTTGGTTTGTTGGTTTGTTGGTTTGTTGGTTTGTTGGTTTGTTGGTTACTTGGTTTGTTGGTTTGTTGGTTTGTTGGTTTGTTGTTTTGTTGGCTTGTTGGCTTGTTGGTTTGTTGGTTTGTTGGCTTGTTGGTTTGTTGGTTTGTTGGTTTGTTGGTTTGTTGGTTTGTTGGTTTGGTGGTTTGTTGGTTTGTTGGTTTGTTGGTTTGTTGGTTTGTTGATTTGTTCGTTTGTTGGTTTGTTGGTTTGTTGGCTTGTTGGTTTGTTGGTTTGTTGGCTTGTTGGTTTGTTGGTTTGTTGGTTTGTTGATTTGTTGGTTTGTTGGTTTGTTGGTTTGTTGGTTTGTTGGTTTGTTGGTTTGTTGGTTTGTTGGTTTGTTGGTTTGTTGGTTTGTTGGTTTGTTGGTTTGTCGGTTTGTTTGTTTGTTGGTTTGTTCGTTTGTTGTTTTGTTGGTTTTTTGGTTTGTTGGTTTGTTGGTTTGTTGGTTTGTCTGTGTGGTGGTTTGTTCGTTTGTTGGTTTGTTGGTTTGTTCGTTTGTTGGTTTGTTGGTTTGTTGGTTCGTTGGTTTTTTGGCTTGTTGGCTTGTTGGTTTGTTTGTTTGTTCGTTTGTTGGTTTGTTCGTTTGTTGATTTTTTTGTTTGTTGGTTTGTTGGTTTGTTGGTTTGTTGGTTTGTTGGTTTGTTGGTTTGTTGGCTTGTTGGTTTGTTGATTTATTGGTTTGTTCGTTTGTTGGCTTGTTAATTTGTTGGGTTGTTGGCTTGTTGGTTTGTTGGTTTGTTGGTTTGTTGGTTTGTTGGTTTGTTGGTTTGTTGGTTTGTTGGCTTCTTTGTTTGTTTGTTTGTTGGCTTGTTGGCTTGTTGGTTAGTTGGTTTGTTGGCTTGTTGGTTTGTTGGCTTGTTGGTTTGTTGGTTTGTTGGTTTGTTTGTTTGTTGGTTTGTTTGTTTGTTGGTATGTTCGTTTGTTGGTTCGTTGGTTTGTTGGTTTGTTGGCTTGTTGGTTTGTTGGTTTGTTAGCTTGTTGGTTTGTTGGTTTGTTGGTTTGTTAGTTTGTTGGTTTGTTAGTTTGTTGGTTTGTTGGTTTGTTGGTTTGTCGTTTTGTTAAGTTGTTGGTTTGTTGGTTTGTTGGTTTGTTGGTTTGTTAGTTTGTTGGTTTGTTGGTTTGTTGGTTTGTTCAGTTGTTGGTTTGATTGTTTGTTGGTTTGTTGGTTTGTTCGTTTGTTGGTTTGTTGGTTTGTTGGTTTGTTAGTTTGTTGGTTTGTTGGCTTGTTGGTTTGTTGGTTTGTTGGTTTGTTGGTTTGTTGGTTTGTTGGTTTGTTGGTTTGTTGGTTTGTTGGCTTCTTTGTTTGTTGGTTTGTTGGCTTGTTGGTTTGTTGGTTTATTGGTTTGTTGGTTTGTTGGTTTGTTGGCTTGTTGGTTTGTTAGTTTGTTGGTTTGTTCGTTTTTTGGTTTGTTGGCTTGTTGGTTTGTTGGTTTGTTGGTTTGTTGGTTTGTTGGTTTGTTGTTTTGTTCATTTGTTGGTTTGTTTGTTTGTTGGTTTGTTGTTTTGTTAGTTTGTTCGTTTGTTGGTTTGTTGGTTTGTTGGTTTGTTGGTTTGTTGGTTTGTTGGTTTGTTGGTTTGTTTGTTTGTCGGTTTGTTCGTTTGTTGGTTTGTTCGTTTGTTGGCTTGTTGGTTTGTTGGTTTGTTTGTTTGCTGGTTTGTTCGTTTGTTGATTTGTTTGTTTGTTGGTTTGTTGGTTTGTTGGGTTGTAAATTTGTTGGTTTGTTGGCTTGTTGGTTTGTTGATTTGTTGGTTTGTTTGTTTGTTGGTTTGTTTGTTTGTTGGTATGTTCGTTTGTTGGTTTGTTGGTTTGTTGGTTTGTTGGCTTGTTGGTTTGTTGGTTTGTTAGCTTGTTGGTTTGTTGGTTTGTTGGTTTGTTAGTTTGTTGGTTTGTTAGTTTGTTGGTTTGTTGGTTTGTTGGTTTGTTGGTTTGTTGGCTTGTTGGTTTGTTGGTTTGTTGGCTTGTTGGCTTGTTGGTTTGTTGGTTTGTTGGTTTGTTGGTTTGTTGGTTTGTTGGTTTGTTGGTTACTTGGTTTGTTGGTTTGTTGGTTTGTTGGTTTGTTGTTTTGTTGGCTTGTTGGCTTGTTGGTTTGTTGGTTTGTTGGCTTGTTGGTTTGTTGGTTTGTTGGTTTGTTGGTTTGTTGGTTTGTTGGTTTGGTGGTTTGTTGGTTTGTTGGTTTGTTGGTTTGTTGGTTTGTTGGTTTGTTGATTTGTTCGTTTGTTGGTTTGTTGGTTTGTTGGCTTGTTGGTTTGTTGGTTTGTTGGCTTGTTGGTTTGTTGGTTTGTTGGTTTGTTGATTTGTTGGTTTGTTGGTTTGTTGGTTTGTTGGTTTGTTGGTTTGTTGGTTTGTTGGTTTGTTGGTTTGTTGGTTTGTTGGTTTGTTGGTTTGTTGGTTTGTTGGTTTGTCGGTTTGTTTGTTTGTTGGTTTGTTCGTTTGTTGTTTTGTTGGTTTTTTGGTTTGTTGGTTTGTTGGTTTGTTGGTTTGTCTGTGTGGTGGTTTGTTCGTTTGTTGGTTTGTTGGTTTGTTCGTTTGTTGGTTTGTTGGTTTGTTGGTTTGTTGGTTTTTTGGCTTGTTGGCTTGTTGGTTTGTTTGTTTGTTCGTTTGTTGGTTTGTTCGTTTGTTGATTTTTTTGTTTGTTGGTTTGTTGGTTTGTTGGTTTGTTGGTTTGTTGGTTTGTTGGTTTGTTGGTTTGTTGGCTTGTTGGTTTGTTGATTTATTGGTTTGTTCGTTTGTTGGCTTGTTAATTTGTTGGCTTGTTGGCTTGTTGGTTTGTTGGTTTGTTGGTTTGTTGGTTTGTTGGTTTGTTGGTTTGTTGGCTTCTTTGTTTGTTGGTTTGTTGGCTTGTTGGCTTGTTGGTTAGTTGGTTTGTTGGCTTGTTGGTTTGTTGGTTTGGTGGTTTGTCGGTTTGTTGGTTTGTTGGTTTTTTGGTTTGTTGGTTTGTTGGTTTGTTGGTTTGTTGGTTTGTTGGTTTGTTGGTTTGTTGGTTTGTTGCTTTGTTGGTTTGTTGGTTTGTTTGTTTGTTGGTTTGTTGGTTTGTTGGTTTGTTGGTTACTTGGTTTGTTGGTTTGTTGGTTTGTTGGTTTGTTGGTTTGTTGGTTTGTTGTTTTGTTGGCTTGTTGGCTTGTTGGTTTGTTGGTTTGTTGGCTTGTTGGTTTGTTGGTTTGTTGGTTTGTTGGTTTGTTGGTTTGTTGGTTTGGTGGTTTGTTGGTTTGTTGGTTTGTTGGTTTGTTGGTTTGTTGATTTGTTCGTTTGTTGGTTTGTTGGTTTGTTGGCTTGTTGGTTTGTTGGTTTGTTGGCTTGTTGGTTTGTTGGTTTGTTGGTTTGTTGATTTGTTGGTTTGTTGGTTTGTTGGTTTGTTGGTTTGTTGGTTTGTTGGTTTGTTGGTTTGTTGGTTTGTTGGTTTGTTGGTTTGTTGGTGTGTTGGTTTGTTTGTTTGTTGGTTTGTTCGTTTGTTGTTTTGTTGGTTTTTTGGTTTGTTGGTTTGTTGGTTTGTTGGTTTGTCTGTGTGGTGGTTTGTTCGTTTGTTGGTTTGTTGGTTTGTTCGTTTGTTGGTTTGTTGGTTTTTTGGTTTGTTGGTTTGTTGGTTTGTTGGTTTGTCTGTGTGGTGGTTTGTTCGTTTGTTGGTTTGTTGGTTTGTTCGTTTGTTGGTTTGTTGGTTTGTTGGTTTGTTGGTTTTTTGGCTTGTTGGCTTGTTGGTTTGTTGGGTTGTAAATTTATTGGTTTGTTGGCTTGTTGGTTTGTTGATTTGTTGGTTTGTTTGTTTGTTGGTTTGTTTGTTTGTTGGTATGTTCGTTTGTTGGTTTGTTGGTTTGTTGGTTTGTTGGCTTGTTGGTTTGCTGGTTTGTTAGCTTGTTGGTTTGTTGGTTTGTTGGTTTGTTAGTTTGTTGGTTTGTTGGTTTGTTGGTTTGTTGGTTTGTTGGTTTGTTGGTTTGTTGGTTTGTTGGTTTGTTGGTTTGTTGGTTTGTTGGTTTCTTGGTTTGTTGATTTGTTGGCTTGTTGGCTTGTTGGTTTGTTGGTTTGTTAGTTTGCTGGCTTATTGGTCACTTGGTTTGTTGGTTTGTTGGCTTGTTGGCTTGTTGGTTTGTTGGTTTGTTGGCTTGTTGGTTTGTTGGTTTGTTGGTTTGTTGGCTTGTTGGCTTGTTGGTTTGTGGGTTTGTGAGTTTGTTGGCTTGTTGGTTTGTTGGTTTGTTGGCTTATTGGCTTGTTGGTTTGTTGGTTTGTTGGCTTGTTGGCTTGTTGGTTTGTTGGTTTGTTGGTTTGTTGGTTTGTTGGTTTGTTGGTTTGTTGGTTACTTGGTTTGTTGGTTTGTTGGTTTGTTGGTTTGTTGTTTTGTTGGCTTGTTGGCTTGTTGGTTTGTTGGTTTGTTGGCTTGTTGGTTTGTTGGTTTGTTGGTTTGTTGGTTTGTTGGTTTGTTGGTTTGTTGGTTTGGTGGTTTGTTGGTTTGTTGGTTTGTTGGTTTGTTGGTTTGTTGATTTGTTCGTTTGTTGGTTTGTTGGTTTGTTGGCTTGTTGGTTTGTTGGTTTGTTGGCTTGTTGGTTTGTTGGTTTGTTGGTTTGTTGATTTGTTGGTTTGTTGGTTTGTTGGTTTGTTGGTTTGTTGGTTTGTTGGTTCGTTGGTTTGTTGGTTTGTTGGTTTGTTGGTTTGTTGGTTTGTTGGTTTGTTGGTTTGTTGGTTTGTTTGTTTGTTGGTTTGTTCGTTTGTTGTTTTGTTGGTTTTTTGGTTTGTTGGTTTGTTTGTTTGTTGGTTTGTTGGTTTGTTGGTTTGTTGGTTTTTTGGCTTGTTGGCTTGTTGGTTTGTTTGTTTGTTCGTTTGTTGGTTTGTTCGTTTGTTGATTTTTTTGTTTGTTGGTTTGTTGGTTTGTTGGTTTGTTGGTTTGTTGGTTTGTTGGTTTGCTGGCTTGTTGGTTTGTTGATTTATTGGTTTGTTCGTTTGTTGGCTTGTTAATTTGTTGGCTTGTTGGCTTGTTGGTTTGTTGGTTTGTTGGTTTGTTGGTTTGTTGGTTTGTTGGTTTGTTGGCTTCTTTGTTTGTTGGTTTGTTGGCTTGTTGGCTTGTTGGTTAGTTGGTTTGTTGGCTTGTTGGTTTGTTGGTTTGGTGGTTTGTCGGTTTGTTGGTTTGTTGGTTTTTTGGTTTGTTGGTTTGTTGGTTTGTTGGTTTGTTGGTTTGTTGGTTTGTTGGTTTGTTGGTTTGTTGGTTTGTTGCTTTGTTGGTTTGTTGGTTTGTTTGTTTGTTGGTTTGTTGGTTTGTTGGTTTGTTGGTTACTTGGTTTGTTGGTTTGTTGGTTTGTTGGTTTGTTGTTTTGTTGGCTTGTTGGCTTGTTGGTTTGTTGGTTTGTTGGCTTGTTGGTTTGTTGGTTTGTTGGTTTGTTGGTTTGTTGGTTTGTTGGTTTGGTGGTTTGTTGGTTTGTTGGTTTGTTGGTTTGTTGGTTTGTTGATTTGTTCGTTTGTTGGTTTGTTGGTTTGTTGGCTTGTTGGTTTGTTGGTTTGTTGGCTTGTTGGTTTGTTGGTTTGTTGGTTTGTTGATTTGTTGGTTTGTTGGTTTGTTGGTTTGTTGGTTTGTTGGTTTGTTGGTTTGTTGGTTTGTTGGTTTGTTTGTTTGTTGGTTTGTTCGTTTGTTGTTTTGTTGGTTTTTTGGTTTGTTGGTTTGTTGGTTTGTTGGTTTGTCTGTGTGGTGGTTTGTTCGTTTGTTGGTTTGTTGGTTTGTTCGTTTGTTGGTTTGTTGGTTTGTTGGTTTGTTGGGTTTTTGGCTTGTTGGCTTGTTGGTTTGTTTGTTTGTTCGTTTGTTGGTTTGTTCGTTTGTTGATTTTTTTGTTTGTTGGTTTGTTGGTTTGTTGGTTTGTTGGTTTGTTGGTTTGTTGGTTTGTTGGCTTGTTGGTTTGTTGATTTATTGGTTTGTTCGTTTGTTGGCTTGTTAATTTGTTGGCTTGTTGGTTTGTTGGTTTGTTGGTTTGTTGGTTTGTTGGTTTGTTGGTTTGTTGGCTTCTTTGTTTGTTGGTTTGTTGGATTGTTGGCTTGTTGGTTAGTTGGTTTGTTGGCTTGTTGGTTTGTTGGTTTGGTGGTTTGTCAATTTGTTGTTTTGTTGGTTTTTTGGTTTGTTGGTTTGTTGGTTTGTTGGTTTGTTGGTTTGTTGGTTTGTTGGTTTGTTGGTTTGTTAATTTGTTGGTTTGTTGGTTTGTTGGTTTGTTGGTTTGTTGGTTTGTTCATTTGTTCGTTTGTTTGTTTGTTGGTTTGTTGGTTTGTTGGTTTGTTCGTTTGTTGGTTTGTTGGTTTGTTGCTTTGTTGGTTTGTTGGTTTGTTTGTTTGTTGGTTTGTTCGTTTGTTGGTTTGTTGGTTTGTTCGTTTGTTGGTTTGTTGGTTTGGTGGTTTGTTGGTTTGTTAGTTTGTTGGTTTGTTTGTGTGTTGGTTTGTTCGGTTGTTGGTTTGTTGGTTTGTTCGTTTGTTGGTTTGTTGGTTTGTTGACTTGTTGGTTTTTTGGCTTGTTGGCTTGTTGGTTTGTTGGTTTGTTCGTTTGTTGGTTTGTTGGTTTGTTGGCTTGTTGGTTTGTTGATTTGTTGGTTTGTTCGTTTGTTGGCTTGTTGGTTTGTTGGCTTGTTGGCTTGTTGGTTTATTGGTTTGTTGGTTTGTTAGTTTGTTGGTTTGTTGGTTTGTTGGCTTGTTGGTTTGTTGGTTTGTTGGCTTGTTGGTTTGTTGGTTTGTTGGTTTGTTGGTTTGTTGGTTTGTTGGTTTGTTGGTTTGTTGGTTTGTTGGTTTGTTGGTTTGTTGGTTTGTTGGTTTGTTGGTTTGTTGGTTTGGTGGTTTGTTGGTTTGTTGGTTTGTTGGTTTGTTGGTTTGTTGGTTTGTTGATTTGTTCGTTTGTTGGTTTGTTGGTTTGTTGGTTTGTTGGCTTGTTGGCTTGTTGGTTAGTTGGTTTGTTGGCTTGTTGGTTTGTTGGTTTGGTGGTTTGTCGGTTTGTTGGTTTGTTGGTTTTTTGGTTTGTTGGTTTGTTGGTTTGTTGGTTTGTTGGTTTGTTGGTTTGTTGGTTTGTTGGTTTGTTGGTTTGTTGGTTTGTTGGTTTGTTCATTTGTTCGTTTGTTTGTTTGTTGGTTTGTTGGTTTGTTGGTTTGTTCGTTTGTTGGTTTGTTGGTTTGTTGGTTTGTTGCTTTGTTGGTTTGTTGGTTTGTTTGTTTGGTGGTTTGTTCGTTTGTTGGTTTGTTGGTTTGTTCGTTTGTTGGTTTGTTGGTTTGTTGGTTTGTTGGTTTTTTGGCTTGTTGGCTTGTTGGTTTGTTGGTTTGTTCGTTTGTTGGTTTGTTGATTTGTTTGTTTGTTGGTTTGTTGGCTTGTTAACTTGTTGGTTTGTTGGTTTGTTGGTTTGTTGGTTTATTGGTTTGTTGTGTTCGTTTGTTGGTGTATTGGTTTGTTGATTTGTTGGCTTGTTGGTATGTTGGTTTTGTGGTTTGTTGGCTTGTTGGTTTGTTGGCTTGTTTGTTTGTTGGTTTGTTGGTTCGTTCATTCGTTGGTTTGTAAGTTTGTTGGCTTGTTGGCTTGTTGGTTTGTTGGTTTGTTGGTTTGTTGGTTTGTTGGTTTGTTGGTTTGTTGGCTTGTTGGTTTGTTGGCTTGTTGGTTTGTTGGCTTGTTGGCTTGTTGGTTTGTTAGTTTGTTGGTTTGTTGGTTTGTTGGCTTGTTGGTTTGTTGGCTTGTTGGTTTGTTGGCTTGTTGGTTTGTTGGTTTGTTGGTTTGTTGGCTTGTTGGCTTGTTGGTTTGTAGGCTTGTTGGTTTATTGGCTTGTTGGCTTGTTTGTTTGTTGGTTTGTTGTTTGTTCATTTGTTGGTTTGTAAGTTTGTTGGCTTTTTGGCTTGTTGGTTTGTTGGTTTGTTAGTTTGTTGGTTTGTTGGTTTGTTGGTTTGTTAGCTTGTGGGCTTGTTGGTTTGTTGGTTTGTTGGTTTGTTGGTTTGTTCGTTTGTTGGCTTGTTGGTTTGTTGGTTTGTTGGTTTGTTGGCTTGTTGGCTTGTTGGTTTGTTGGTTTGTTGGTTAGTTGGTTTTTTGGTTTGTTGGTTTGTTGGTTTGTTGGCTTGTTGGTTTATTGGTTTCTTGGTTTGTTGGCTTGTTGGTTTGTTGGTTTGTTGGTTTGTTGGTTTGTTGGTTTGTTGGTTTGTTTGTTTGTTGGTTTGTTCATTTGTTCGTTTGTTGGTTTGTTGGCTTGTTGGCTTGTTGGTTTGTTGGTTTATTAGCTTGTTGGTTTGTTGGTTTGTTGGTTTGTTGGTTTGTTGGTTTGTTGGTTTGCTGGTTTGTTGGTTTGTTGGCTTGTGGGCTTGTTGGTTTGTTGGTTTGTTGGTTTGTTGGTTTGTTCGTTTGTTGGCTTGTTGGTTTGTTGGTTTGTTGGTTTGTTGGCTTGTTGGCTTGTTGGTTTGTTGGTTTGTTGGTTAGTTGGTTTTTTGGTTTGTTGGTTTGTTGGTTTGTTGGCTTGTTGGTTTATTGGTTTCTTGGTTTGTTGGCTTGTTGGTTTGTTGGTTTGTTGGTTTGTTGGTTTGTTGGTTTGTTGGTTTGTTGGTTTGTTTGTTTGTTGGTTTGTTCATTTGTTCGTTTGTTGGTTTGTTGGCTTGTTGGCTTGTTGGTTTGTTGGTTTATTAGCTTGTTGGTTTGCTGGTTTGTTGGTTTGTTGGTTTTGTTGGTTAGTTGGTTTGTTGGCTTGTTGGTTTATTGGTTTGTAGGTTTGTTGGTTTGTTGGTTTGTAGGTTTGTTGGTTTGTTGGATTGTTGGCGTGTTGGCTTGTAGGTTTGTTGGCTTGTAGGCTTGTTGGTTTGTTGGATTGTTCGTTTGTTGGTTTGTTGGTTCGTCGGTTTGTTGGTTTGTTGGGTTGTTGGTTTGTTATTTTGTTGGCTTGTTGGCTTGTTGGTTTGTTGGTTTGTTGGTTTGTTGGCTTGTTGGTTTGTGTTTTTGTTGGTTTGTTGGTTTGTTGGTTTGTTGGTTTGTTAGTTTGTTGGTTTGTTGGCTTGTTGGCTTGTTGGTTTGTTAGTTTGTTGGTTTGTTTGTTTGTTCGTTTTTTGGTTTGTTGGTTTGTTGGCTTGTTGGCTTGTTGGTTTGTTAGTTTGTTGGTTTGTTTGTTTGTTGGTTTGTTGGATTGTTGGTTTGTTGGTTTGTTGGTTTGTTGGCTTGTTGGTTTGTTGGTTTGTTGGTTTGTTGGATTGTTGGCTTGTTGGTTTGTTAGTTTGTTGGTTTGTTTGTTTGTTCGTTTACTGGTTTGTTGGCTTGTAGGTTTGTTGGCTTGTAGGCTTGTTGGTTTGTTGGATTGTTCGTTTGTTGGTTTGTTATTTTGTTGGCTTGTTGGTTTGTTGGGTTGTTGGTTTGTTATTTTGTTGGCTTGTTGGCTTGTTGGTTTGTTGGTTTGTTGGTTTGTTGGCTTGTTGGTTTGTGGGTTTGTTGGTATGTTGTTTTGTTGGTTTGTTGGTTTGTTTGTTTGTTGGTTTGTTGGCTTGTTGGCTTGTTGGTTTGTTAGTTTGTTGGTTTGTTTGTTTGTTCGTTTTTTGGTTTGTTGGTTTGTTGTCTTGTTGGCTTGTTGGTTTGTTAGTTTGTTGGTTTGTTTGTTTGTTCGTTTATTGGTTTGTTGGTTTGTTGGTTTGTTGGCTTGTTGGTTTGTTGGTTTGTTGGATTGTTGGTTTGTTGGTTTGTTCGTTTGTTGGTTTGTTGGTTTGTTGGTTTGTTGGTTTGTTGGTTTGTTCGTTTGTTGGCTTGTTGGCTTGTTGGTTTGTTGGTTTGTTGGCTTGTTGGCTTGTTGGCTTGTTGGTTTGTTGGTTTATTGGTTTGTTGGTTTGTTGGCTTGTTGGTTTGTTGGTTTGTTGGTTTGTTGGTTTATTTGTTTGTTGGTTTATTGGTTTGTTGGTTTGTTGGTTTGTTGGTTTGTTGGTTTGTTGGTTTGTTGGTTTGTTGAATTGTTCATTTGTTGGTTTATTTGTTTGTTGGTTTGTTGGTTTGTTGGTTTGTTTGTTTTGTTGGTTTGTTGGTTTGTTGGTTTGTTGGTTTGTTGGTTTGTTGGTTTGTTGGTTTGTTGGTTTGTTGGTTTGTTGGTTTGTTCGTTTGTTGATTTGTTGGCTTGTTGGTTTGTTGCTTTTGTTGGCTTGTTGATTTGTTCGTTTGTTGGTTTGTTGGTTTGTTGGTTTGTTGTTTGTTCATTTGTTGGTTTGTAAGTTTGTTGGCTTTTTGGCTTGTTGGTTTGTTGGTTTGTTGGTTTGTTGGTTTGTTGGTTTGTTGGTTTGTTGGCTTGTGGGCTTGTTGGTTTGTTGGTTTGTTGGTTTGTTGGTTTGTTGCTTTGTTGGTTTGTTGGTTTGTTGGTTTGTTTGTTTGTTGGTTTGTTGGTTTGTTGGTTTGTTGGTTACTTGGTTTGTTGGTTTGTTGGTTTGTTGGTTTGTTGTTTTGTTGGCTTTTTGGCTTGTTGGTTTGTTGGTTTGTTGGCTTGTTGGTTTGTTGGTTTGTTGGTTTGTTGGTTTGTTGGTTTGTTGGTTTGGTGGTTTGTTGGTTTGTTGGTTTGTTGGTTTGTTGGTTTGTTGATTTGTTCGTTTGTTGGTTTGTTGGTTTGTTGGCTTGTTGGTTTGTTGGTTTGTTGGCTTGTTGGTTTGTTGGTTTGTTGGTTTGTTGATTTGTTGGTTTGTTGGTTTGTTGGTTTGTTGGTTTGTTGGTTTGTTGGTTTGTTGGTTTGTTGGTTTGTTGGTTTGTTGGTTTGTTGGTTTGTTGGTTTGTTGGTTTGTTGGTTTGTTGGTTTGTTGGTTTGTTGGTTTGTTTGTTTGTTGGTTTGTTCGTTTGTTGTTTTGTTGGTTTTTTGGTTTGTTGGTTTGTTGGTTTGTTGGTTTGTCTGTGTGGTGTTTTGTTCGTTTGTTGGTTTGTTGGTTTGTTCGTTTGTTGGTTTGTTGGTTTGTTGGTTTGTTGGTTTTTTGGCTTGTTGGCTTGTTGGTTTGTTTGTTTGTTCGTTTGTTGGTTTGTTCGTTTGTTGATTTTTTTGTTTGTTGGTTTGTTGGTTTGTTGGTTTGTTGGTTTGTTGGTTTGTTGGTTTGTTGGTTTGTTGGCTTGTTGGTTTGTTGATTTATTGGTTTGTTCGTTTGTTGGCTTGTTAATTTGTTGGCTTGTTGGCTTGTTGGTTTGTTTGTTTGTTGGTTTGTTGGTTTGTTGGTTTGTTGGTTTGTTGGCTTCTTTGTTTGTTGGTTTGTTGGATTGTTGGCTTGTTGGTTAGTTGGTTTGTTGGCTTGTTGGTTTGTTGGTTTGGTGGTTTGTCAATTTGTTGGTTTGTTGGTTTTTTGGTTTGTTGGTTTGTTGGTTTGTTGGTTTGTTGGTTTGTTGGTTTGTTGGTTTGTTAATTTGTTGGTTTGTTGGTTTGTTGGTTTGTTGGTTTGTTCATTTGTTCGTTTGTTTGTTTGTTGGTTTGTTGGTTTGTTGGTTTGTTCGTTTGTTGGTTTGTTGGCTTGTTGGTTTGTTGCTTTGTTGGTTTGTTGGTTTGTTTGTTTGTTGGTTTGTTCGTTTGTTGGTTTGTTGGTTTGTTCGTTTGTTGGTTTGTTGGTTTGGTGGTTTGTTGGTTTGTTAGTTTGTTGGTTTGTTTGTGTGTTGGTTTGTTCGGTTGTTGGTTTGTTGGTTTGTTCGTTTGTTGGTTTGTTGGTTTGTTGACTTCTTGGTTTTTTGGCTTGTTGGCTTGTTGGTTTGTTGGTTTGTTCGTTTGTTGGTTTGTTGGTTTGTTGGCTTGTTGGTTTGTTGATTTGTTGGTTTGTTCGTTTGTTGGCTTGTTGGTTTGTTGGCTTGTTGGCTTGTTGGTTTATTGGTTTGTTGGTTTGTTAGTTTGTTGGTTTGTTGGTTTGTTGGCTTGTTGGTTTGTTGGTTTGTTGGCTTGTTGGTTTGTTGGTTTGTTGGTTTGTTGGTTTGTTGGTTTGTTGGTTTGTTGGTTTGTTGGTTTGTTGGTTTGTTGGTTTGTTGGTTTGTTGGTTTGGTGGTTTGTTGGTTTGTTGGTTTGTTGGTTTGTTGGTTTGCTGGTTTGTTGGTTTGTTGATTTGTTCGTTTGTTGGTTTGTTGGTTTGTTGGTTTGTTGGCTTGTTGGCTTGTTGGTTAGTTGGTTTGTTGGCTTGTTGGTTTGTTGGTTTGGTGGTTTGTCGGTTTGTTGGTTTGTTGGTTTTTTGGTTTGTTGGTTTGTTGGTTTGTTGGTTTGTTGGTTTGTTGGTTTGTTGGTTTGTTGGTTTGTTGGTTTGTTGGTTTGTTGGTTTGTTCATTTGTTCGTTTGTTTGTTTGTTGGTTTGTTGGTTTGTTGGTTTGTTCGTTTGTTGGTTTGTTGGTTTGTTGGTTTGTTGCTTTGTTGGTTTGTTGGTTTGTTTGTTTGTTGGTTTGTTCGTTTGTTGGTTTGTTGGTTTGTTCGTTTGTTGGTTTGTTGGTTTGTTGGTTTGTTGGTTTTTTGGCTTGTTGGCTTGTTGGTTTGTTGGTTTGTTCGTTTGTTGGTTTGTTGATTTGTTTGTTTGTTGGTTTGTTGGCTTGTTAACTTGTTGGTTTGTTGGTTTGTTGGTTTGTTGGTTTATTGGTTTGTTGTGTTCGTTTGTTGGTGTATTGGTTTGTTGATTTGTTGGCTTGTTGGTATGTTGGTTTTGTGGTTTGTTGGCTTGTTGGTTTGTTGGCTTGTTTGTTTGTTGGTTTGTTGGTTTGTTCATTCGTTGGTTTGTAAGTTTGTTGGCTTGTTGGCTTGTTGGTTTGTTGGTTTGTTGGTTTGTTGGTTTGTTGGTTTGTTGGTTTGTTGGCTTGTTGGTTTGTTGGCTTGTTGGTTTGTTGGCTTGTTGGCTTGTTGGTTTGTTGGTTTGTTGGTTTGTTGGTTTGTTGGTTTGTTGGCTTGTTGGTTTGTTGGCTTTTTGGTTTGTTGGCTTGTTGGTTTGTTGGTTTGTTGGTTTGTTGGCTTGTTGGCTTGTTGGTTTGTTGGCTTGTTGGTTTATTGGCTTGTTGGCTTGTTTGTTTGTTGGTTTGTTGTTTGTTCATTTGTTGGTTTGTAAGTTTGTTGGCTTTTTGGCTTGTTGGTTTGTTGGTTTGTTGGTTTGTTGGTTTGTTGGTTTGTTGGTTTGTTGGCTTGTGGGCTTGTTGGTTTGTTGGTTTGTTGGTTTGTTGGTTTGTTCGTTTGTTGGCTTGTTGGTTTGTTGGTTTGTTGGTTTGTTGGCTTGTTGGCTTGTTGGTTTGTTGGTTTGTTGGTTAGTTGGTTTTTTGGTTTGTTGGTTTGTTGGTTTGTTGGCTTGTTGGTTTATTGGTTTCTTGGTTTGTTGGCTTGTTGGTTTGTTGGTTTGTTGGTTTGTTGGTTTGTTGGTTTGTTGGTTTGTTTGTTTGTTGGTTTGTTCATTTGTTGGTTTGTTGGTTTGTTGGCTTGTTGGCTTGTTGGTTTGTTGGTTTATTAGCTTGTTGGTTTGTTGGTTTGTTGGTTTGTTGGTTTGTTGGTTTGTTGGTTTGCTGGTTTGTTGGTTTGTTGGTTTGTTGGTTTGTTGGTTTGTTGGCTTGTTGGCTTATTGGTTTGTTGGTTTGTTGGTTTGTTGGTTTGTAGGTTTGTTGGTTTGTTGGATTGTTGGCGTGTTGGCTTGTAGGTTTGTTGGCTTGTAGGCTTGTTGGTTTGTTGGATTGTTCGTTTGTTGGTTTGTTGGTTCGTCGGTTTGTTGGTTTGTTGGGTTGTTGGTTTGTTATTTTGTTGGCTTGTTGGCTTGTTGGTTTGTTGGTTTGTTGGTTTGTTGGCTTGTTGGTTTGTGTTTTTGTTGGTTTGTTGGTTTGTTGGTTTGTTGGTTTGTTAGTTTGTTGGTTTGTTGGCTTGTTGGCTTGTTGGTTTGTTAGTTTGTTGGTTTGTTTGTTTGTTCATTTTTTGGTTTGTTGGTTTGTTGGCTTGTTGGCTTGTTGGTTTGTTAGTTTGTTGGTTTGTTTGTTTGTTCGTTTATTGGTTTGTTGGTTTGTTGGTTTGTTGGTTTGTTGGCTTGTTGGTTTGTTGGTTTGTTGGTTTGTTGGATTGTTGGTTTGTTGGTTTGTTGGTTTGTTGGCTTGTTGGTTTGTTGGTTTGTTGGTTTGTTGGATTGTTGGCTTGTTGGTTTGTTAGTTTGTTGGTTTGTTTGTTTGTTCGTTTATTGGTTTGTTGGCTTGTAGGTTTGTTGGCTTGTAGGCTTGTTGGTTTGTTGGATTGTTCGTTTGTTGGTTTGTTATTTTGTTGGCTTGTTGGTTTGTTGGGTTGTTGGTTTGTTATTTTGTTGGCTTGTTGGCTTGTTGGTTTGTTGGTTTGTTGGTTTGTTGGCTTGTTGGTTTGTGGGTTTGTTGGTATGTTGGTTTGTTGGTTTGTTGGTTTGTTTGTTTGTTGGTTTGTTGGCTTGTTGGCTTGTTGGTTTGTTAGTTTGTTGGTTTGTTTGTTTGTTCGTTTTTTGGTTTGTTGGTTTGTTGTCTTGTTGGCTTGTTGGTTTGTTAGTTTGTTGGTTTGTTTGTTTGTTCGTTTATTGGTTTGTTGGTTTGTTGGTTTGTTGGCTTGTTGGTTTGTTGGTTTGTTGGATTGTTGGTTTGTTGGTTTGTTCGTTTGTTGGTTTGTTGGTTTGTTGGTTTGTTGGTTTGTTCGTTTGTTGGCTTGTTGGCTTGTTGGTTTGTTGGTTTGTTGGCTTGTTGGCTTGTTGGCTTGTTGGTTTGTTGGTTAATTGGTTTGTTGGTTTGTTGGCTTGTTGGTTTGTTGGTTTGTTGGTTTGTTGGTTTATTTGTTTGTTGGTTTATTGGTTTGTTGGTTTGTTGGTTTGTTGGTTTGTTGGTTTGTTGGTTTGTTGAATTGTTCATTTGTTGGTTTATTTGTTTGTTGGTTTGTTGGTTTGTTGGTTTGTTGGTTTGTTGGTTTGTTGGTTTGTTGGTTTGTTGGTTTGTTGGTTTGTTGGTTTGTTGGTTTGTTGGTTTGTTCGTTTGTTGATTTGTTGGCTTGTTGGTTTGTTGCTTTTGTTGGCTTGTTGATTTGTTCGTTTATTGGTTTGTTGGTTTGTTGGCTTGTTGGTTTATTGGTTTGTTGGTTTGTTCGTTTGTTGGTTTGTTGGTTTGTTGGTTTGTTGGTTTATTGGTTTGTTGGTTTGTTGGTTTGTTGGTTTGTTGGTTTGTTGGTTTGTTGGTTTGTTGGTTTATTTGTTTGTTGGTTTATTGGTTTGTTGGTTTGTTGGTTTGTTGGTTTGTTGGTTTGTTGGTTTGTTGAATTGTTCATTTGTTGGTTTATTTGTTTGTTGGTTTGTTGGTTTGTTGGTTTGTTGGTTTGTTGGTTTGTTGGTTTGTTGGTTTGTTGGTTTGTTGGTTTGTTGGTTTGTTGGTTTGTTGGTTTGTTGGTTTGTTCGTTTGTTGATTTGTTGGCTTGTTGGTTTGTTGCTTTTGTTGGCTTGTTGATTTGTTCGTTTATTGGTTTGTTGGTTTGTTGGCTTGTTGGTTTATTGGTTTGTTGGTTTGTTCGTTTGTTGGTTTGTTGGTTTGTTGGTTTGTTGGTTTGTTGGTTTATTGGTTTGTTGGTTTGTTGGTTTGTTGGTTTGTTGGTTTGTTGGTTTGTTGGTTTGTTGGTTTGTTTGTTTGTTGGTTTGTTCGTTTGTTGTTTTGTTGGTTTTTTGGTTTGTTGGTTTGTTGGTTTGTTGGTTTGTCTGTGTGGTGGTTTGTTCGTTTGTTGGTTTGTTGGTTTGTTCGTTTGTTGGTTTGTTGGTTTGTTGGTTTGTTGGTTTTTTGGCTTGTTGGCTTGTTGGTTTGTTTGTTTGTTCGTTTGTTGGTTTGTTCGTTTGTTGATTTTTTTGTTTGTTGGTTTGTTGGTTTGTTGGTTTGTTGGTTTGTTGGTTTGTTGGTTTGTTGGTTTGTTGGTTTGTTGGCTTGTTGGTTTGTTCGTTTGTTGGTTTGTTGGTTTGTTGGTTTGTTGCTTTGTTGGTTTGTTGGTTTGTTTGTTTGTTGGTTTGTTCGTTTGTTGGTTTGTTGGTTTGTTCGTTTGTTGGTTTGTTGGTTTGGTGGTTTTTTGGTTTGTTAGTTTGTTGGTTTGTTTGTGTGTTGGTTTGTTCGGTTGTTGGTTTGTTGGTTTGTTCGTTTGTTGGTTTGTTGGTTTGTTGACTTGTTGGTTTTTTGGCTTGTTGGCTTGTTGGTTTGTTGGTTTGTTCGTTTGTTGGTTTGTTGGTTTGTTGGCTTGTTGGTTTGTTGATTTGTTGGTTTGTTCGTTTGTTGGCTTGTTGGTTTGTTGGCTTGTTGGCTTGTTGGTTTATTGGTTTGTTGGTTTGTTAGTTTGTTGGTTTGTTGGCTTGTTGGTTTGTTGGTTTGTTGGCTTGTTGGTTTGTTGGTTTGTTGGTTTGTTGGTTTGTTGGTTTGTTGGTTTGTTGGTTTGTTGGTTTGTTGGTTTGTTGGTTTGTTGGTTTGTTGGTTTGGTGGTTTGTTGGTTTGTTGGTTTGTTGGTTTGTTGGTTTGTTGGTTTGTTGGTTTGTTGATTTGTTCGTTTGTTGGTTTGTTGGTTTGTTGGTTTGTTGGCTTGTTGGCTTGTTGGTTAGTTGGTTTGTTGGCTTGTTGGTTTGTTGGTTTGGTGGTTTGTCGGTTTGTTGGTTTGTTGGTTTTTTGGTTTGTTGGTTTGTTGGTTTGTTGGTTTGTTGGTTTGTTGGTTTGTTGGTTTGTTGGTTTGTTGGTTTGTTGGTTTGTTCATTTGTTCGTTTGTTTGTTTGTTGGTTGGTTGGTTTGTTGGTTTTTTGGCTTGTTGGCTTGTTGGTTTGTTGGTTTGTTCGTTTGTTGGTTTGTTGATTTGTTTGTTTGTTGGTTTGTTGGCTTGTTAACTTGTTGGTTTGTTGGTTTGTTGGTTTGTTGGTTTATTGGTTTGTTGTGTTCGTTTGTTGGTGTATTGGTTTGTTGATTTGTTGTCTTGTTGGTATGTTGGTTTTGTGGTTTGTTGGCTTGTTGGTTTGTTGGCTTGTTTGTTTGTTGGTTTGTTGGTTTGTTCATTCGTTGGTTTGTAAGTTTGTTGGCTTGTTGGTTTGTTGGTTTGTTGGTTTGTTGGTTTGTTGGTTTGTTGGCTTGTTGGTTTGTTGGCTTGTTGGTTTGTTGGCTTGTTGGCTTGTTGGTTTGTTGGTTTGTTGGTTTGTTGGTTTGTTGGTTTGTTGGCTTGTTGGTTTGTTGGCTTGTTGGTTTGTTGGCTTGTTGGTTTGTTGGTTTGTTGGTTTGTTGGCTTGTTGGCTTGTTGGTTTGTTGGCTTGTTGGTTTATTGGCTTGTTGGCTTGTTTGTTTGTTGGTTTGTTGTTTGTTCATTTGTTGGTTTGTAAGTTTGTTGGCTTTTTGGCTTGTTGGTTTGTTGGTTTGTTGGTTTGTTGGTTTGTTGGTTTGTTGGTTTGTTGGCTTGTGGGCTTGTTGGTTTGTTGGTTTGTTGGTTTGTTGGTTTGTTCGTTTGTTGGCTTGTTGGTTTGTTGGTTTGTTGGTTTGTTGGCTTGTTGGCTTGTTGGTTTGTTGGTTTGTTGGTTAATTGGTTTTTTGGTTTGTTGGTTTGTTGGTTTGTTGGCTTGTTGGTTTATTGGTTTCTTGGTTTGTTGGCTTGTTGGTTTGTTGGTTTGTTGGTTTGTTGGTTTGTTGGTTTGTTGGTTTGTTTGTTTGTTGGTTTGTTCATTTGTTGGTTTGTTGGTTTGTTGGCTTGTTGGCTTGTTGGTTTGTTGGTTTATTAGCTTGTTGGTTTGTTGGTTTGTTGGTTTGTTGGTTTGTTGGTTTGTTGGTTTGCTGGTTTGTTGGTTTGTTGGTTTGTTGGTTTGTTGGTTTGTTGGCTTGTTGGTTTATTGGTTTGTTGGTTTGTTGGTTTGTTGGTTTGTAGGTTTGTTGGTTTGTTGGATTGTTGGCGTGTTGGCTTGTAGGTTTGTTGGCTTGTAGGCTTGTTGGTTTGTTGGATTGTTCGTTTGTTGGTTTGTTGGTTCGTCGGTTTGTTGGTTTGTTGGGTTGTTGGTTTGTTGGTTTGTTGGTTTGTTTGTTTGTTGGTTTGTTGGCTTGTTGGCTTGTTGGTTTGTTAGTTTGTTGGTTTGTTTGTTTGTTCGTTTTTTGGTTTGTTGTTTTGTTGTCTTGTTGGCTTGTTGGTTTGTTAGTTTGTTGGTTTGTTTGTTTGTTCGTTTATTGGTTTGTTGGTTTGTTGGTTTGTTGGCTTGTTGGTTTGTTGGTTTGTTGGATTGTTGGTTTGTTGGTTTGTTCGTTTGTTGGTTTGTTGGTTTGTTGGTTTGTTGGTTTTTTGGTTTGTTCGTTTGTTGGCTTGTTGGCTTGTTGGTTTGTTGGTTTGTTGGCTTGTTGGCTTGTTGGCTTGTTGGTTTGTTGGTTTATTGGTTTGTTGGTTTGTTGGCTTGTTGGTTTGTTGGTTTGTTGGTTTGTTGGTTTATTTGTTTGTTGGTTTATTGGTTTGTTGGTTTGTTGGTTTGTTGGTTTGTTGGTTTGTTGGTTTGTTGGCTTGTTGGTTTGTTGGCTTGTTGGCTTGTTGGTTTGTTGGTTTGTTGGTTTGTTGGCTTGTTGGTTTGCTGGTTTGTTGGCTTGTTGGCTTGTTGGTTTGTTGGTTTGTTGGCTTGCCGGTTTATTGGTTTGTTGGTTTATTGGTTTGTTGGTTTGTTGGTTTGTTGGTTTGGTGGTTTGGTGGTTTGTTGGTTTGTTGGTTTGTTGGTTTGTTGGTTTGTTGGTTTGTTTTTATGTTCGTTTGTTGGTTTGTTGGTTTGTTGGTTTGTTGGTTTGTTGGTTTGTTGGTTTGTTGGTTTGTTGGTTTGTTCGTTTTTGGGTTTGTTTGTTTGTTGGTTTGTTGGCTTGTTGGTTTGTTGGTTTGTTGGCTTGTTGGCTTTCTGGTTTGTTCGTTTGTTGGCTTGTTGGTTTGTTGGCTTGTTGGCTTGTTGTTTTGTTGGTTTGTTGGCTTGTTGGTTTGTTCGTTTGTTGGTTTATGGTTTGTTGGTTTGTTGGTTTGTTGGTTTATTTGTTTGTTGGATTGTTGGTTTGTTGGCTTGTTGGCTTGCTGGTTTGTTGGTTTGTTCGTTTGTTGGTTTGTTGGTTTGTTGGTTTGTTGCTTTGTAGGTTTGTTGGTTTGTTTGTTTGTTGGTTTGTTCGTTTGTTGGTTTGTTGGTTTGTTCGTTTGTTGGTTTGTTGGTTTGTTGGTTTGTTGGTTTTTTGGCTTGTTGGCTTGTTGGTTTGTTGGTTTGTTCGTTTGTTGGTTTGTTGATTTGTTTGTTTGTTGGTTTGTTGGCTTGTTAACTTGTTGGTTTGTTGGTTTGTTGGTTTGTTGGTTTATTGGTTTGTTGTGTTCGTTTGTTGGTGTATTGGTTTGTTGATTTGTTGGCTTGTTGGTATGTTGGTTTTGTGGTTTGTTGGCTTGTTGGTTTGTTGGCTTGTTTGTTTGTTGGTTTGTTGGTTTGTTCATTCGTTGGTTTGTAAGTTTGTTGGCTTGTTGGCTTGTTGGTTTGTTGGTTTGTTGGTTTGTTGGTTTGTTGGTTTGTTGGTTTGTTGGCTTGTTGGTTTGTTGGCTTGTTGGTTTGTTGGCTTGTTGGCTTGTTGGTTTGTTGGTTTGTTGGTTTGTTGGTTTGTTGGTTTGTTGGCTTGTTGGTTTGTTGGCTTTTTGGTTTGTTGGCTTGTTGGTTTGTTGGTTTGTTGGTTTGTTGGCTTGTTGGCTTGTTGGTTTGTTGGCTTGTTGGTTTATTGGCTTGTTGGCTTGTTTGTTTGTTGGTTTGTTGTTTGTTCATTTGTTGGTTTGTAAGTTTGTTGGCTTTTTGGCTTGTTGGTTTGTTGGTTTGTTGGTTTGTTGGTTTGTTGGTTTGTTGGTTTGTTGGCTTGTGGGCTTGTTGGTTTGTTGGTTTGTTGGTTTGTTGGTTTGTTCGTTTGTTGGCTTGTTGGTTTGTTGGTTTGTTGGTTTGTTGGCTTGTTGGCTTGTTGGTTTGTTGGTTTGTTGGTTAGTTGGTTTTTTGGTTTGTTGGTTTGTTGGTTTGTTGGCTTGTTGGTTTATTGGTTTCTTGGTTTGTTGGCTTGTTGGTTTGTTGGTTTGTTGGTTTGTTGGTTTGTTGGTTTGTTGGTTTGTTTGTTTGTTGGTTTGTTCATTTGTTGGTTTGTTGGTTTGTTGGCTTGTTGGCTTGTTGGTTTGTTGGTTTATTAGCTTGTTGGTTTGTTGGTTTGTTGGTTTGTTGGTTTGTTGGTTTGTTGGTTTGCTGGTTTGTTGGTTTGTTGGTTTGTTGGTTTGTTGGTTTGTTGGCTTGTTGGCTTATTGGTTTGTTGGTTTGTTGGTTTGTTGGTTTGTAGGTTTGTTGGTTTGTTGGATTGTTGGCGTGTTGGCTTGTAGGTTTGTTGGCTTGTAGGCTTGTTGGTTTGTTGGATTGTTCGTTTGTTGGTTTGTTGGTTCGTCGGTTTGTTGGTTTGTTGGGTTGTTGGTTTGTTATTTTGTTGGCTTGTTGGCTTGTTGGTTTGTTGGTTTGTTGGTTTGTTGGCTTGTTGGTTTGTGTTTTTGTTGGTTTGTTGGTTTGTTGGTTTGTTGGTTTGTTAGTTTGTTGGTTTGTTGGCTTGTTGGCTTGTTGGTTTGTTAGTTTGTTGGTTTGTTTGTTTGTTCATTTTTTGGTTTGTTGGTTTGTTGGCTTGTTGGCTTGTTGGTTTGTTAGTTTGTTGGTTTGTTTGTTTGTTCGTTTATTGGTTTGTTGGTTTGTTGGTTTGTTGGTTTGTTGGCTTGTTGGTTTGTTGGTTTGTTGGTTTGTTGGATTGTTGGTTTGTTGGTTTGTTGGTTTGTTGGCTTGTTGGTTTGTTGGTTTGTTGGTTTGTTGGATTGTTGGCTTGTTGGTTTGTTAGTTTGTTGGTTTGTTTGTTTGTTCGTTTATTGGTTTGTTGGCTTGTAGGTTTGTTGGCTTGTAGGCTTGTTGGTTTGTTGGATTGTTCGTTTGTTGGTTTGTTATTTTGTTGGCTTGTTGGTTTGTTGGGTTGTTGGTTTGTTATTTTGTTGGCTTGTTGGCTTGTTGGTTTGTTGGTTTGTTGGTTTGTTGGCTTGTTGGTTTGTGGGTTTGTTGGTATGTTGGTTTGTTGGTTTGTTGGTTTGTTTGTTTGTTGGTTTGTTGGCTTGTTGGCTTGTTGGTTTGTTAGTTTGTTGGTTTGTTTGTTTGTTCGTTTTTTGGTTTGTTGGTTTGTTGTCTTGTTGGCTTGTTGGTTTGTTAGTTTGTTGGTTTGTTTGTTTGTTCGTTTATTGGTTTGTTGGTTTGTTGGTTTGTTGGCTTGTTGGTTTGTTGGTTTGTTGGATTGTTGGTTTGTTGGTTTGTTCGTTTGTTGGTTTGTTGGTTTGTTGGTTTGTTGGTTTGTTCGTTTGTTGGCTTGTTGGCTTGTTGGTTTGTTGGTTTGTTGGCTTGTTGGCTTGTTGGCTTGTTGGTTTGTTGGTTAATTGGTTTGTTGGTTTGTTGGCTTGTTGGTTTGTTGGTTTGTTGGTTTGTTGGTTTATTTGTTTGTTGGTTTATTGGTTTGTTGGTTTGTTGGTTTGTTGGTTTGTTGGTTTGTTGGTTTGTTGAATTGTTCATTTGTTGGTTTATTTGTTTGTTGGTTTGTTGGTTTGTTGGTTTGTTGGTTTGTTGGTTTGTTGGTTTGTTGGTTTGTTGGTTTGTTGGTTTGTTGGTTTGTTGGTTTGTTGGTTTGTTGGTTTGTTCGTTTGTTGATTTGTTGGCTTGTTGGTTTGTTGCTTTTGTTGGCTTGTTGATTTGTTCGTTTATTGGTTTGTTGGTTTGTTGGCTTGTTGGTTTATTGGTTTGTTGGTTTGTTCGTTTGTTGGTTTGTTGGTTTGTTGGTTTGTTGGTTTGTTGGTTTGTTGGTTTGTTGGTTTGTTGGTTTATTGGTTTGTTGGTTTGTTGGTTTGTTGGTTTGTTGGTTTGTTGGTTTGTTGGTTTGTTGGTTTGTTTGTTTGTTGGTTTGTTCGTTTGTTGTTTTGTTGGTTTTTTGGTTTGTTGGTTTGTTGGTTTGTTGGTTTGTCTGTGTGGTGGTTTGTTCGTTTGTTGGTTTGTTGGTTTGTTCGTTTGTTGGTTTGTTGGTTTGTTGGTTTGTTGGTTTTTTGGCTTGTTGGCTTGTTGGTTTGTTTGTTTGTTCGTTTGTTGGTTTGTTCGTTTGTTGATTTTTTTGTTTGTTGGTTTGTTGGTTTGTTGGTTTGTTGGTTTGTTGGTTTGTTGGTTTGTTGGTTTGTTGGTTTGTTGGCTTGTTGGTTTGTTCGTTTGTTGGTTTGTTGGTTTGTTGGTTTGTTGCTTTGTTGGTTTGTTGGTTTGTTTGTTTGTTGGTTTGTTCGTTTGTTGGTTTGTTGGTTTGTTCGTTTGTTGGTTTGTTGGTTTGGTGGTTTTTTGGTTTGTTAGTTTGTTGGTTTGTTTGTGTGTTGGTTTGTTCGGTTGTTGGTTTGTTGGTTTGTTCGTTTGTTGGTTTGTTGGTTTGTTGACTTGTTGGTTTTTTGGCTTGTTGGCTTGTTGGTTTGTTGGTTTGTTCGTTTGTTGGTTTGTTGGTTTGTTGGCTTGTTGGTTTGTTGATTTGTTGGTTTGTTCGTTTGTTGGCTTGTTGGTTTGTTGGCTTGTTGGCTTGTTGGTTTATTGGTTTGTTGGTTTGTTAGTTTGTTGGTTTGTTGGCTTGTTGGTTTGTTGGTTTGTTGGCTTGTTGGTTTGTTGGTTTGTTGGTTTGTTGGTTTGTTGGTTTGTTGGTTTGTTGGTTTGTTGGTTTGTTGGTTTGTTGGTTTGTTGGTTTGTTGGTTTGGTGGTTTGTTGGTTTGTTGGTTTGTTGGTTTGTTGGTTTGTTGGTTTGTTGATTTGTTCGTTTGTTGGTTTGTTGGTTTGTTGGTTTGTTGGCTTGTTGGCTTGTTGGTTAGTTGGTTTGTTGGCTTGTTGGTTTGTTGGTTTGGTGGTTTGTCGGTTTGTTGGTTTGTTGGTTTTTTGGTTTGTTGGTTTGTTGGTTTGTTGGTTTGTTGGTTTGTTGGTTTGTTGGTTTGTTGGTTTGTTGGTTTGTTGGTTTGTTCATTTGTTCGTTTGTTTGTTTGTTGGTTTGTTGGTTTGTTGGTTTTTTGGCTTGTTGGCTTGTTGGTTTGTTGGTTTGTTCGTTTGTTGGTTTGTTGATTTGTTTGTTTGTTGGTTTGTTGGCTTGTTAACTTGTTGGTTTGTTGGTTTGTTGGTTTGTTGGTTTATTGGTTTGTTGTGTTCGTTTGTTGGTGTATTGGTTTGTTGATTTGTTGTCTTGTTGGTATGTTGGTTTTGTGGTTTGTTGGCTTGTTGGTTTGTTGGCTTGTTTGTTTGTTGGTTTGTTGGTTTGTTCATTCGTTGGTTTGTAAGTTTGTTGGCTTGTTGGTTTGTTGGTTTGTTGGTTTGTTGGTTTGTTGGTTTGTTGGCTTGTTGGTTTGTTGGCTTGTTGGTTTGTTGGCTTGTTGGCTTGTTGGTTTGTTGGTTTGTTGGTTTGTTGGTTTGTTGGTTTGTTGGCTTGTTGGTTTGTTGGCTTGTTGGTTTGTTGGCTTGTTGGTTTGTTGGTTTGTTGGTTTGTTGGCTGGTTGGCTTGTTGGTTTGTTGGCTTGTTGGTTTATTGGCTTGTTGGCTTGTTTGTTTGTTGGTTTGTTGTTTGTTCATTTGTTGGTTTGTAAGTTTGTTGGCTTTTTGGCTTGTTGGTTTGTTGGTTTGTTGGTTTGTTGGTTTGTTGGTTTGTTGGTTTGTTGGCTTGTGGGCTTGTTGGTTTGTTGGTTTGTTGGTTTGTTGGTTTGTTCGTTTGTTGGCTTGTTGGTTTGTTGGTTTGTTGGTTTGTTGGCTTGTTGGCTTGTTGGTTTGTTGGTTTGTTGGTTAATTGGTTTTTTGGTTTGTTGGTTTGTTGGTTTGTTGGCTTGTTGGTTTATTGGTTTCTTGGTTTGTTGGCTTGTTGGTTTGTTGGTTTGTTGGTTTGTTGGTTTGTTGGTTTGTTGGTTTGTTTGTTTGTTGGTTTGTTCATTTGTTGGTTTGTTGGTTTGTTGGCTTGTTGGCTTGTTGGTTTGTTGGTTTATTAGCTTGTTGGTTTGTTGGTTTGTTGGTTTGTTGGTTTGTTGGTTTGTTGGTTTGCTGGTTTGTTGGTTTGTTGGTTTGTTGGTTTGTTAGTTTGTTGGCTTGTTGGTTTATTGGTTTGTTGGTTTGTTGGTTTGTTGGTTTGTAGGTTTGTTGGTTTGTTGGATTGTTGGCGTGTTGGCTTGTAGGTTTGTTGGCTTGTAGGCTTGTTGGTTTGTTGGATTGTTCGTTTGTTGGTTTGTTGGTTCGTCGGTTTGTTGGTTTGTTGGGTTGTTGGTTTGTTATTTTGTTGGCTTGTTGGCTTGTTGGTTTGTTGGTTTGTTGGTTTGTTGGCTTGTTGGTTTGTGTTTTTGTTGGTTTGTTGGTTTGTTGGTTTGTTGGTTTGTTAGTTTGTTGATTTGTTGGCTTGTTGGCTTGTTGGTTTGTTAGTTTGTTGGTTTGTTTGTTTGTTCGTTTTTTGGTTTGTTGGTTTGTTGGCTTGTTGGCTTGTTGGTTTGTTAGTTTGTTGGTTTGTTTGTTTGTTCGTTTATTGGTTTGTTGGTTTGTTGGTTTGTTGGTTTGTTGGCTTGTTGGTTTGTTGGTTTGTTGGTTTGTTGGATTGTTGGTTTGTTGGTTTGTTGGTTTGTTGGCTTGTTGGTTTGTTGGTTTGTTGGTTTGTTGGATTGTTGGCTTGTTGGTTTGTTAGTTTGTTGGTTTGTTTGTTTGTTCGTTTATTGGTTTGTTGGCTTGTAGGTTTGTTGGCTTGTAGGCTTGTTGGTTTGTTGGATTGTTCGGTTGTTGGTTTGTTATTTTGTTGGCTTGTTGGTTTGTTGGGTTGTTGGTTTGTTATTTAATTGGCTTGTTGGCTTGTTGGTTTGTTGGTTTGTTGGTTTGTTGGCTTGTTGGTTTGTGGGTTTGTTGGTATGTTGGTTTGTTGGTTTGTTGGTTTGTTTGTTTGTTGGTTTGTTGGCTTGTTGGCTTGTTGGTTTGTTAGTTTGTTGGTTTGTTTGTTTGTTCGTTTTTTGGTTTGTTGTTTTGTTGTCTTGTTGGCTTGTTGGTTTGTTAGTTTGTTGGTTTGTTTGTTTGTTCGTTTATTGGTTTGTTGGTTTGTTGGTTTGTTGGCTTGTTGGTTTGTTGGTTTGTTGGATTGTTGGTTTGTTGGTTTGTTCGTTTGTTGGTTTGTTGGTTTGTTGGTTTGTTGGTTTTTTGGTTTGTTCGTTTGTTGGCTTGTTGGCTTGTTGGTTTGTTGGTTTGTTGGCTTGTTGGCCTGTTGGCTTGTTGGTTTGTTGGTTTATTGGTTTGTTGGTTTGTTGGCTTGTTGGTTTGTTGGTTTGTTGGTTTGTTGGTTTATTTGTTTGTTGGTTTATTGGTTTGTTGGTTTGTTGGTTTGTTGGTTTGTTGGTTTGTTGGTTTGTTGAATTGTTCATTTGTTGGTTTATTTGTTTGTTGGTTTGTTGGTTTGTTGGTTTGTTGGTTTGTTGGTTTGTTGGTTTGTTGGTTTGTTGGTTTGTTGGTTTGTTGGTTTGTTGGTTTGTTGGTTTGTTGGTTTGTTGGTTTGTTCGTTTGTTGATTTGTTGGCTTGTTGGTTTGTTGCTTTTGTTGGCTTGTTGGTTTGTTGGTTTGTTGGTTTATTGGTTTGTTGGCGTGTTGGTTTATTGGTTTGTTCGTTTGTTGGTTTGTTGGTTTGTTGGTTTGTTGGTTTGTTGGTTTGTTGGTTTGTTGGTTTGTTGGTTTATTGGTTTGTTGGTTTGTTTGTTTGTTGGTTTGTTAGTTTGTTGGTTTGTTGGCTTGTTAGTTTGTGGGCTTGTTTGTTTGTTGGTTTGTTGGTTTGTTGGCTTGTTTGTTTGTTGGTTTGTTCGAATGTTGGTTTATTGGTTTGTTGGTTTGTTGGTTTGTTCGTTTTTTGGTTTGATGGTTTGTTTGTTTGTTGGTTTGTTCGTTTGTTTGTTTGTTGGTTTGCTCGTTTGTTGGTTCTTTGGTTTGGTGGTTTGTTGGCTTGTTGGCTTGTTGGTTTGTTGGTTTGTTGGTTTGTTGGCTTGTTGGTTTGTTGGTTTGGTGGTTTGTTGGTTTGTTGGTTTGTTATTTTGTTCGTTTTTTGGCTTGTTGGTTTGTTGGTTTGTTGGTTTGTTCGTTTTTTGGCTTGTTGGTTTATTTTTTTGTTGGTTTGTTCGTTTGCTGGTTTGTTTATTTGCTGGTTTGTTGGCTTGTTGGTTTGTTAGTTTGTTGGTTTCTGGGTTTGTAGGCTTTTTGGTTTGTTGGTTTGTTGGTTTGTTGGCTTATTGGTTTGTTGGTTTGTTGGTTTGTTGATTTGTTCGTTTGTTGGTTTGTTGGTTTGTTGGTTTGTTGGCTTCTTGGTTTGTTGGTTTGTTGGTTTGTTGGTTTGTTGGTTTGTTGGTTTGTTGGTTTGTTGGTTTGTTGGTTTGTTGGTTTGTTGGTTTGTTGATTTGTTGGTTTGTTGGCTTGTTGGTTTGTTGGCTTGTTGGCTTGTTGGTTTGTTGGTTTGTTGGTTTGTTGGCTTGTTGGTTTGCTGGTTTGTTGGCTTGTTGGCTTGTTGGTTTGTTGGTTTGTTGGCTTGCCGGTTTATTGGTTTGTTGGTTTATTGGTTTGTTGGTTTGTTGGTTTGTTGGTTTGGTGGTTTGGTGGTTTGTTGGTTTGTTGGTTTGTTGGTTTGTTGGTTTGTTGGTTTGTTTTTATGTTCGTTTGTTGGTTTGTTGGTTTGTTGGTTTGTTGGTTTGTTGGTTTGTTGGTTTGTTGGTTTGTTGGTTTGTTCGTTTTTGGGTTTGTTTGTTTGTTGGTTTGTTGGCTTGTTGGTTTGTTGGTTTGTTGGCTTGTTGGCTTTCTGGTTTGTTCGTTTGTTGGCTTGTTGGTTTGTTGGCTTGTTGGCTTGTTGTTTTGTTGGTTTGTTGGCTTGTTGGTTTGTTCGTTTGTTGGTTTATGGTTTGTTGGTTTGTTGGTTTGTTGGTTTATTTGTTTGTTGGATTGTTGGTTTGTTGGCTTGTTGGCTTGCTGGTTTGTTGGTTTGTTGGCTTGTTGGTTTTTTGGTTTGTTTGTTTGTTCGTTTATTGGTTTGTTGGTTTGTTGGTTTGTTGGCTTGTTGGTTTGCTGGTTTGTTGGTTTGTTGGTTTGTTGGTTTGTTCGTTTGTTGGCTTGTTGGTTTATTGGTTTATTGGTTTGTTGGTTTGTTGGTTTGTTGGCTTGTTGGTTTGTTAGTTTGTTGGTTTGTTCGTTTTTTGGTTTGTTGGCTTGTTGGTTTGTTGGTTTGTCGGTTTGTTGGTTTGTTGGTTTGTTGTTTTGTTCATTTGTTGGTTTGTTTGTTGGTTGGTTTGTTGTTTTGTTAGTTTGTTCGTTTGTTGGTTTGTTGGTTTGTTTGTTTGTTGGTTTGTTGGTTTGTTGGTTTGTTGGTTTGTTGGTTTGTTGGTTTGTTGGTTTGTTTGTTTGTTGGTTTGTTCGTTTGTTGGTTTGTTCGTTTGTTGGCTTGTTGGTTTGTTGGTTTGTTTGTTTGTTGGTTTGTTCGTTTGTTGATTTGTTTGTTTGTTTTTTTTTTTTTTTTTTTTGGGTTGTAAATTTGTTGGTTTGTTGGCTTGTTGGTTTGTTGATTTGTTGGTTTGTTTGTTTGTTGGTTTGTTTGTTTGTTGGTATGTTCGTTTGTTGGTTTGTTGGTTTGTTGGTTTGTTGGCTTGTTGGTTTGTTGGTTTGTTAGCTTGTTGGTTTGTTGGTTTGTTGGTGTGTTGGTTTGTTAGTTTGTTGGTTTGTTGGTTTGTTGGTTTGTTGGTTTGTTGGTTTGTTGGTTTGTTGGTTTGTTGGTTTGTTGGTTTGTTGGTTTGTTGGTTTGTTGGTTTGTTGGTTTGTTGGTTTCTTGGTTTGTTGATTTGTTGGCTTGTTGGCTTGTTGGTTTGTTGGTTTGTTAGTTTGCTGGCTTATTGGTCACTTGGTTTGTTGGCTTGTTGGCTTGTTGGCTTGTTGGTTTGTTGGTTTGTTGGCTTGTTGGTTTGTTGGTTTGTTGGTTTGTTGGCTTGTTGGCTTGTTGGTTTGTGGGTTTGTGAGTTTGTTGGCTTGTTGGTTTGTTGGTTTGTTGGCTTATTGGCTTGTTGGTTTGTTGGTTTGTTGGCTTGTTGGCTTGTTGGTTTGTTGGTTTGTTGGTTTGTTGGTTTGTTGGTTTGTTGGTTTGTTGGTTTGTTGGTTACTTGGCTTGTTGGTTTGTTGGTTTGTTGGTTTGTTGTTTTGTTGGCTTGTTGGCTTGTTGGTTTGTTGGTTTGTTGGCTTGTTGGTTTGTTGGTTTGTTGGTTTGTTGGTTTGTTGGTTTGTTGGTTTGGTGGTTTGTTGGTTTGTTGGTTTGTTGGTTTGTTGGTTTGTTGATTTGTTCGTTTGTTGGTTTGTTGGTTTGTTGGTTTGTTGGTTTGTTGGTTTGTTGGCTTGTTGGTTTGTTGGTTTGTTGGCTTGTTGGTTTGTTGGTTTGTTGGTTTGTTGATTTGTTGGTTTGTTGGTTTGTTGGTTTGTTGGTTTGTTGGTTTGTTGATTTGTTGGTTTGTTGGTTTGTTGGTTTGTTGGTTTGTTGGTTTGTTGGTTTGTTGGTTTGTTTGTTTGTTGGTTTGTTCGTTTGTTGTTTTGTTGGTTTTTTGGTTTGTTGGTTTGTTGGTTTGTTGGTTTGTCTGTGTGGTGGTTTGTTCGTTTGTTGGTTTGTTGGTTTGTTCGTTTGTTGGTTTGTTGGTTTGTTGGTTTGTTGGTTTTTTGGCTTGTTGGCTTGTTGGTTTGTTTGTTTGTTCGTTTGTTGGTTTGTTCGTTTGTTGATTTTTTTGTTTGTTGGTTTGTTGGTTTGTTGGTTTGTTGGTTTGTTGGTTTGTTGGTTTGTTGGTTTGTTGGTTTGTTGGCTTGTTGGTTTGTTGATTTATTGGTTTGTTCGTTTGTTGGCTTGTTAATTTGTTGGCTTGTTGGCTTGTTGGTTTGTTGGTTTGTTGGTTTGTTGGTTTGTTGGTTTGTTGGTTTGTTGGCTTCTTTGTTTGTTGGTTTGTTGGCTTGTTGGCTTGTTGGTTAGTTGGTTTGTTGGCTTGTTGGTTTGTTGGTTTGGTGGTTTGTCGGTTTGTTGGTTTGTTGGTTTTTTGGTTTGTTGGTTTGTTGGTTTGTTGGTTTGTTGGTTTGTTGGTTTGTTGGTTTGTTGGTTTGTTGCTTTGTTGGTTTGTTGGTTTGTTTGTTTGTTGGTTTGTTGGTTTGTTGGTTTGTTGGTTACTTGGTTTGTTGGTTTGTTGGTTTGTTGGTTTGTTGTTTTGTTGGCTTGTTGGCTTGTTGGTTTGTTGGTTTGTTGGCTTGTTGGTTTGTTGGTTTGTTGGTTTGTTGGTTTGTTGGTTTGTTGGTTTGGTGGTTTGTTGGTTTGTTGGTTTGTTGGTTTGTTGGTTTGTTGATTTGTTCGTTTGTTGGTTTGTTGGTTTGTTGGCTTGTTGGTTTGTTGGTTTGTTGGCTTGTTGGTTTGTTGGTTTGTTGGTTTGTTGATTTGTTGGTTTGTTGGTTTGTTGGTTTGTTGGTTTGTTGGTTTGTTGGTTTGTTGGTTTGTTGGTTTGTTGGTTTGTTGGTTTGTTGGTTTGTTGGTTTGTTTGTTTGTTGGTTTGTTCGTTTGTTGTTTTGTTGGTTTTTTGGTTTGTTGGTTTGTTGGTTTGTTGGTTTGTCTGTGTGGTGGTTTGTTCGTTTGTTGGTTTGTTGGTTTGTTCGTTTGTTGGTTTGTTGGTTTGTTGGTTTGTTGGTTTTTTGGCTTGTTGGCTTGTTGGTTTGTTTGTTTGTCCGTTTGTTGGTTTGTTCGTTTGTTGATTTTTTTGTTTGTTGGTTTGTTGGTTTGTTGGTTTGTTGGTTTGTTGGTTTGTTGGTTTGTTGGTTTGTTGGCTTGTTGGTTTGTTGATTTATTGGTTGGTTCGTTTGTTGGCTTGTTAATTTGTTGGCTTGTTGGCTTGTTGGTTTGTTGGTTTGTTGGTTTGTTGGTTTGTTGGTTTGTTGGTTTGTTGGCTTCTTTGTTTGTTGGTTTGTTGGATTGTTGGCTTGTTGGTTAGTTGGTTTGTTGGCTTGTTGGTTTGTTGGTTTGGTGGTTTGTCGGTTTGTTTGTGTGTTGGTTTTTTGGTTTGTTGGTTTGTTGGTTTGTTGGTTTGTTGGTTTGTTGGTTTGTTGGTTTTTTGGTTTGTTGGTTTGTTGGTTTGTTCATTTGTTCGTTTGTTTGTTTGTTGGTTTGTTGGTTTGTTGGTTTGTTCGTTTGTTGGTTTGTTGGTTTGTTGGTTTGTTGCTTTGTTGGTTTGTTGGTTTGTTTGTTTGTTGGTTTGTTCGTTTGTTGGTTTTTTGGTTTGTTCGTTTGTTGGTTTGTTGGTTTGGTGGTTTGTTGGTTTGTTAGTTTGTTGGTTTGTTTGTGTGTTGGTTTGTTCGGTTGTTGGTTTGTTGGTTTGTTGGTTTGTTCGTTTGTTGGTTTGTTGGTTTGTTGACTTGTTGGTTTTTTGGCTTGTTGGCTTGTTGGTTTGTTGGTTTGTTCGTTTGTTGGTTTGTTGGTTTGTTGGCTTGTTGGTTTGTTGATTTGTTGGTTTGTTCGTTTGTTGGCTTGTTGGTTTGTTGGCTTGTTGGCTTGTTGGTTTATTGGTTTGTTGGTTTGTTAGTTTGTTGGTTTGTTGGTTTGTTGGCTTGTTGGTTTGTTGGTTTGTTGGATTGTTGGTTTGTTGGTTTGTTGGTTTGTTGGTTTGTTGGTTTGTTTGTTTGTTGGTTTGTTGGTTTGTTGGTTTCTTGGTTTGTTGGTTTGTTGGTTTGGTGGTTTGTTGGTTTGTTGGTTTGTTGGTTTGTTGGTTTGTTGGTTTGTTGATTTGTTCGTTTGTTGGTTTGTTGGTTTGTTGGTTTGTTGGCTTGTTGGCTTGTTGGTTAGTTGGTTTGTTGGCTTGTTGGTTTGTTGGTTTGGTGGTTTGTCGGTTTGTTGGTTTGTTGGTTTTTTGGTTTGTTGGTTTGTTGGTTTGTTGGTTTGTTGGTTTGTTGGTTTGTTGGTTTGTTGGTTTGTTGGTTTGTTGGTTTGTTGGTTTGTTCATTTGTTCGTTTGTTTGTTTGTTGGTTTGTTGGTTTGTTGGTTTGTTCGTTTGTTGGTTTGTTGGTTTGTTGGTTTGTTGCTTTGTTGGTTTGTTGGTTTGTTTGTTTGTTGGTTTGTTCGTTTGTTGGTTTGTTGGTTTGTTGGTTTGTTCGTTTGTTGGTTTGTTGGTTTATTGGTTTGTTGGTTTTTTGGCTTGTTGGCTTGTTGGTTTGTTGGTTTGTTCGTTTGTTGGTTTGTTGATTTGTTTGTTTGTTGGTTTGTTGGCTTGTTAACTTGTTGGGTTGTTGGTTTGTTGGTTTGTTGGTTTATTGGTTTGTTGTGTTCGTTTGTTGGTGTATTGGTTTGTTGATTTGTTGGCTTGTTGGTATGTTGGTTTTGTGGTTTGTTGGCTTGTTGGTTTGTTGGCTTGTTTGTTTGTTGGTTTGTTGGTTTGTTCATTCGTTGGTTTGTAAGTTTGTTGGCTTGTTGGCTTGTTGGTTTGTTGGTTTGTTGGTTTGTTGGTTTGTTGGTTTGTTGGCTTGTTGGTTTGTTGGCTTGTTGGTTTGTTCGCTTGTTGGCTTGTTGGTTTGTTGGTTTGTTGGTTTGTTGGTTTGTTGGTTTGTTGGCTTGTTGGTTTGTTGGCTTGTTGGTTTGTTGGCTTGTTGGTTTGTTGGTTTGTTGGTTTGTTGGCTTGTTGGCTTGTTGGTTTGTTGGCTTGTTGGTTTATTGGCTTGTTGGCTTGTTTGTTTGTTGGTTTGTTGTTTGTTCATTTGTTGGTTTGTAAGTTTGTTTGCTTTTTGGCTTGTTGGTTTGTTGGTTTGTTGGTTTGTTGGTTTGTTGGTTTGTTGGCTTGTGGGCTTGTTGGTTTGTTGGTTTGTTGGTTTGTTGGTTTGTTTGTTTGTTGGTTTGTTCATTTGTTGGTTTGTTGGTTTGTTGGCTTGTTGGCTTGTTGGTTTGTTGGTTTATTAGCTTGTTGGTTTGTTGGTTTGTTGGTTTGTTGGTTTGTTGGTTTGCTGGTTTGTTGGTTTGTTGGTTTGTTGGTTTGTTGGTTTGTTGGCTTGTTGGTTTATTGGTTTGTTGGTTTGTTGGTTTGTTGGTTTGTAGGTTTGTTGGTTTGTTGGGTTGTTGGCGTGTTGGCTTGTAGGTTTGTTGGCTTGTAGGCTTGTTGGTTTGTTGGATTGTTCGTTTGTTGGTTTGTTGGTTTGTTGGTTAGTTGGTTTTTTGGTTTGTTGGTTTGTTGGTTTGTTGGCTTGTTGGTTTATTGGTTTCTTGGTTTGTTGGCTTGTTGGTTTGTTGGTTTCTTGGTTTGTTGGTTTGTTGGTTTGTTGGTTTGTTTGTTTGTTGGTTTGTTCATTTGTTGGTTTGTTGGTTTGTTGGCTTGTTGGCTTGTTGGTTTGTTGGTTAATTAGCTTGTTGGTTTGTTGGTTTGTTGGTTTGTTGGTTTGTTGGTTTGCTGGTTTGTTGGTTTGTTGGTTTGTTGGTTTGTTGGTTTGTTGGCTTGTTGGTTTATTGGTTTGTTGGTTTGTTGGTTTGTTGGTTTGTAGGTTTGTTGGTTTGTTGGATTGTTGGCGTGTTGGCTTGTAGGTTTGTTGGCTTGTAGGCTTGTTGGTTTGTTGGATTGTTCGTTTGTTGGTTTGTTGGTTCGTCGGTTTGTTGGTTTGTTGGGTTGTTGGTTTGTTATTTTGTTGGCTTGTTGGCTTGTTGGTTTGTTGGTTTGTTGGTTTGTTGGCTTGTTGGTTTGTGTTTTTGTTGGTTTGTTGGTTTGTTGGTTTGTTGGTTTGTAAGTTTGTTGGTTTGTTGGCTTGTTGGCTTGTTGGTTTGTTAGTTTGTTGGTTTGTTTGTTTGTTCGTTTTTTGGTTTGTTGGTTTGTTGGCTTGTTGGCTTGTTGGTTTGTTAGTTTGTTGGTTTGTTTGTTTGTTCGTTTATTGGTTTGTTGGTTTGTTGGTTTGTTGGTTTGTTGGCTTGTTGGTTTGTTGGTTGTTGGTTTGTTGGATTGTTGGTTTGTTGGTTTGTTGGTTTGTTGGCTTGTTGGTTTGTTGGTTTGTTGGTTTGTTGGATTGTTGGCTTGTTGGTTTGTTAGTTTGTTGGTTTGTTTGTTTGTTCGTTTATTGGTTTGTTGGCTTGTAGGTTTGTTGGCTTGTAGGCTTGTTGGTTTGTTGGATTGTTCGTTTGTTGGTTTGTTATTTTGTTGGCTTGTTGGTTTGTTGGGTTGTTGGTTTGTTATTTTGTTGGCTTGTTGGCTTGTTGGTTTGTTGGTTTGTTGGTTTGTTGGCTTGTTGGTTTGTGGGTTTGTTGGTATGTTGGTTTGTTGGTTTGTTGGTTTGTTTGTTTGTTGGTTTGTTGGCTTGTTGGCTTGTTGGTTTGTTAGTTTGTTGGTTTGTTTGTTTGTTCGTTTTTTGGTTTGTTGGTTTGTTGTCTTGTTGGCTTGTTGGTTTGTTAGTTTGTTGGTTTGTTTGTTTGTTCGTTTATTGGTTTGTTGGTTTGTTGGTTTGTTGGCTTGTTGGTTTGTTGGTTTGTTGGATTGTTGGTTTGTTGGTTTGTTCGTTTGTTGGTTTGTTGGTTTGTTGGTTTGTTGGTTTGTTGGTTTGTTCGTTTGTTGGCTTGTTGGCTTGTTGGTTTGTTGGTTTGTTGGCTTGTTGGCTTGTTGGCTTGTTGGTTTGTTGGTTTATTGGTTTGTTGGTTTGTTGGCTTGTTGGTTTGTTGGTTTGTTGGCTTGTTGGTTTATTTGTTTGTTGGTTTATTGGTTTGTTGGTTTGTTGGTTTGTTGGTTTGTTGGTTTGTTGGTTTGTTGAATTGTTCATTTGTTGGTTTATTTGTTTGTTGGTTTGTTGGTTTGTTTGTTTGTTGGTTTGTTGGTTTGTTGGTTTGTTGGTTTGTTGGTTTGTTGGTTTGTTGGTTTGTTGGTTTGTTGGTTTGTTGGTTTGTTGGTTTGTTGGTTTGTTCGTTTGTTGATTTGTTGGCTTGTTGGTTTGTTGCTTTTGTTGGCTTGTTGGTTTGTTGGTTTGTTGGTTTATTGGTTTGTTGGCGTGTTGGTTTATTGGTTTGTTGGTTTGTTCGTTTGTTGGTTTGTTGGTTTGTTGGTTTGTTGGTTTGTTGGTTTGTTGGTTTGTTGGTTTATTGGTTTGTTGGTTTGTTTGTTTGTTGGTTTGTTAGTTTGTTGGTTTGTTGGCTTGTTAGTTTGTGGGCTTGTTTGCTTGTTGGTTTGTTGGTTTGTTGGTTTGTTGGCTTGTTTGTTTGTTGGTTTGTTGGAATGTTGGTTTATTGGTTTGTTGGTTTGTTGGTTTGTTCTTTTTTTGGTTTGATGGTTTGTTTGTTTGTTGGTTTGTTCGTTTGTTTGTTTGTTGGTTTGTTAGTTTGTTGGTTTGTTGGTTTGCTCGTTTGTTGGTTCTTTGGTTTGGTGGTTTGTTGGCTTGTTGGCTTGTTGGTTTGTTGGTTTGCTGGTTTGTTGGCTTGTTGGTTTGTTGGTTTGGTGGTTTGTTGGTTTGTTGGTTTGTTATTTTGTTCGTTTTTTGGCTTGTTGGTTTGTTGGTTTGTTGGTTTGTTCGTTTTTTGGCTTGTTGGTTTGTTTTTTTGTTGGTTTGTTCGTTTGCTGGTTTGTTTATTTGCTGGTTTGTTGGCTTGTTGGCTTGTTAGTTTGTTGGTTTGTGGGTTTGTTGGCTTTTTGGTTTGTTAGTTTGTTGGTTTGTTGGCTTATTGGTTTGTTGGTTTGTTGGTTTGTTGGTTTGTTGATTTGTTCGTTTGTTGGTTTGTTGGTTTGTTGGTTTGTTGGCTTCTTGGTTTGTTGGTTTGTTGGTTTGTTGGTTTGTTGGTTTGTTGGTTTGTTGGTTTGTTGGTTTGTTGGTTTGTTGGTTTGTTGGTTTGTTGATTTGTTGGTTTGTTGGCTTGTTGGTTTGTTGGCTTGTTGGCTTGTTGGTTTGTTGGTTTGTTGGTTTGTTGGCTTGTTGGTTTGCTGGTTTGTTGGCTTGTTGGCTTGTTGGTTTGTTGGTTTGTTGGCTTGCCGGTTTGTTGGTTTGTTGGTTTATTGGTTTGTTGGTTTGTTGGTTTGTTGGTTTGGTGGTTTGGTGGTTTGTTGGTTTGTTGGTTTGTTGGTTTGTTGGTTTGTTTTTATGTTCGTTTGTTGGTTTGTTGGTTTGTTGGTTTGTTGGTTTGTTGGTTTGTTGGTTTGTTGGTTTGTTGGTTTGTTCGTTTTTGGGTTTGTTTGTTTGTTGGTTTGTTGGCTTGTTGGTTTGTTGGTTTGTTGGCTTGTTGGCTTGTTGGTTTGTTCGTTTGTTGGCTTGTTGGTTTGTTGGCTTGTTGGCTTGTTGTTTTGTTGGTTTGTTGGCTTGTTGGTTTGTTCGTTTGTTGGTTTATGGTTTGTTGGTTTGTTAGTTTGTTGGTTTATTGGTTTGTTGTGTTCGTTTGTTGGTGTATTGGTTTGTTGATTTGTTGGCTTGTTGGTATGTTGGTTTTGTGGTTTGTTGGCTTGTTAGTTTGTTGGCTTGTTTGTTTGTTGGTTTGTTGGTTTGTTCATTTGTTGGTTTGTAAGTTTGTTGGCTTGTTGGCTTGTTGGTTTGTTGGTTTGTTGGTTTGTTGGTTTGTTGGTTTGTTGGTTTGTTGGCTTGTTGGCTTTTTGGTTTGTTGGTTTGTTGGTTTGTTGGTTTGTTGGTTTGTTGGTTTGTTGACTTGTTAGCTTGTTGGTTTATTGGTTTGTTGGTTTGTTGGTTTGTTGGTTTGTTGCTTTGTTGGTTTGTTGGCTTGTTGGTTTGTTGGCTTGTTGGTTTGTTGGCTTGTTGGTTTGTTGGTTTGTTGGTTTGTTGGTTTGTTGGCTTGTTGGCTTGTTGGTTTGTTGGTTTGTTGGTTTGTTGGTTTGTTGGCTTGTTGGTTTGTTGGTTTGTTGGTTTGTTGGTGTGTTGGTTTATTGGGTCGTTGGCTTGTTGGCTTGTTGGTTTGTTGGTTTGTTGGTTTGTCGGTTTGTTGGTTTGTTCGTTTCTTGGCTTGTTGGTTTGTTGGTTTGTTGGTTTGTTGGTTTGTTGGTTTGTTGGTCTGTTGGTTTGTTAGTTTGTTGGCTTGTTGGCTTGTTGGTTTGATGGTTTGTTGGTTTGTTGGTTTGTTGGCTTGTTGGCTTGTTAATTTGTTGGTTTGTTGGCTTGTTGGTTTGTTGGATTGTTGGTCTGTTGGTTTGTTGGTTTGTTGGTTTGTTGGTTTGTTCGTTTGTTGGATTGTTGGCTTGTTGGTTTGTTGGTTTGTTGGTATGGTGGCTTGTTGGCTTGTTGGTTTGTTGGCTTGTTGGTTTGTTGGTTTGTTGGTTTGTTGGTTTGTTGGTTTATTGGGTCGTTGGCTTGTTGGCTTGTTGGTTTGTTGGTTTGTTGGTTTGTTGGTTTGTTGGTTTGTTGGTTTGTTGGTTTGTTGATTTGATCGTTTGTTGGTTTGTTGGTTTATTGGTTTGTTGGCTTGTTGCCTTGTTGTTTTGTTGGTTTGTTGGCTTGTTGGCTTGTTGGTTTGTTGGTTTGGTGGTTTGTCGTTTTGTTAAGTTGTTGGTTTTTTGGTTTGTTGGTTTGTTGGTTTGTTGGTTTGTTGGTTTGTTGGTTTGCTGGTATGTTGATTTGTTTGTTTGTTGGTTTGTTCGTTTGTTGGTTTGTTGGTTTGTTCGTTTGTTGGTTTGTTGGTTTGTTGGTTTTTTGGCTTGTTGGCTTGTTGGTTTGTTGTTTTGTTCGTTTGTTGGTTTGTTCGTTTGTTGATTTGTTTGTTTGTTGGTTTGTTGGCTTGTTTGTATGTTGGTTTTGTGGTTTGTTGGCTTGTTGGTTTGTTGGTTTGTTGGTTTGTTCGTTTGTTGGCTTGTTGGTTTGTTGGCTTGTTGGCTTGTTCGTTTGTTGGCTTGTTGGTTTGTTGTTTTGCTGGTTTGCTGGTTTATTGGTTTGTTGGTTTGTTGGTTTGTTGGTTTGTTGGTTTGTTGGTTTGTTGGTTTGTTGGTTTGTTCATTTGTTGGTTTGTTTGTTTGTTGGTTTGTTGGTTTGTTGGTTTGTTCGTTTGTTGGTTTGTTGGTTTGGTGGTTTGTTGGTTTGTTGGTTTGTTGGTTTGTTTGTGTGTTGGTTTGTTCGGTATTTGGTTTGTTGGTTTGCTCGTTTGTTGGTTTGTTGGTTTGTTGGCTTGTTGGTTTTTTGGCTCGTTGGCTTGTTGGTTTGTTGGTTTGTTCGTTTGTTGGTTTGTTCGTTTGTTGATACGTTTTTTTGTTGGTTTGTTCGTTTGTTGGTTTGTTGGTTTGTTGGCTTGTTGGTTTGTTGATTTGTTGGTTTGTTCGTTTGTTGACTTGTTGGTTTGTTGGCTTGTTGGCTTGTTGGTTTATTGGTTTGTTGGTTTGTTAGTTTGTTGGTTTGTTGGTTTGCTGACTTGTTGGTTTGTTGGTTTGTTGGCTTGTTGGTTTGTTGGTTTGTTGGTTTGTTGGTTTGTTGGTTTGTTGGTTTGTTGGTTTGTTGGTTTGTTGGTTTGTTGGTTTGTTGGTTTGGTGGTTTGTTGGTTTGTTGGTTTGTTGGTTTGTTGGTTTGTTGGTTTGTTGATTTGTTCTTTTGTTGGTTTGTTGGTTTGTTGGTTTGTTGGCTTGTTGGCTTGTTGGCTAGTTGGTTTATTGGCTTGTTGGTTTGTTGGTTTGGTGGTTTTTCGGTTTGTTGGTTTGTTGGTTTTTTGGTTTGTTGGTTTGTTCGTTTGTTGGTTTGTTGACTTGTTTGTTTGTTGGTTTGTTGGCTTGTTGGCTTGTTGGTTTGTTGGTTTGTTGGTTTGTTGGTTTATTGGTTTGTTGTGTTCGTTTGTTGGTGTATTGGTTTGTTGATTTGTTGGCTTGTTGGTATGTTGGTTTTGTGGTTTGTTGGCTTGTTAGTTTGTTGGCTTGTTTGTTTGTTGGTTTGTTGGTTTGTTCATTTGTTGGTTTGTAAGTTTGTTGGCTTGTTGGCTTGTTGGTTTGTTGGTTTGTTGGTTTGTTGGTTTGTTGGTTTGTTGGTTTGTTGGCTTGTTGCTTCGTTGGCTTGTTGGTTTGTTGGCTTGTTGGCTTGTTGGTATGTTGGTTTGTTGGTTTGTTGGTTTGTTGGTTTGTTGGTTTGTTGGCTTGTTGGTTTGTTGGCTTGTTGGTTTGTTGGCTTGTTGGTTTGTTGGTTTGTTGGTTTGTTGGCTTGTTGGCTTGTTGGTTTGTTGGCTTGTTGGTTTATTGGCTTGTTGGCTTGTTTGTTTGTTGGTTTGTTGGTTTGTTCATTTGTTGGTTTGTAAGTTTGTTGGCTTTTTGGCTTGTTGGTTTGTTGGTTTGTTGGTTTGTTGGTTTGTTGGTTTGTTAGTTTGTTGGCTTGTGGGCTTGTTGGTTTGTTGGTTTTTGGTTTGTTGGTTTGTTCGTTTGTTGGCTTGTTGGTTTGTTGGTTTGTTGGTTTGTTGGTTTGTTGGCTTGTTGGCTTGTTGGTTTGTTGGTTTGTTGGTTTGTTGGTTTTTTGGTTTGTTGGTTTGTTGGTTTGTTGGCTTGTTGGTTTATTGGTTTCTTGGTTTGTTGGCTTGTTGGTTTGTTGGTTTGTTGGTTTGTTGGTTTGTTGGTTTGTTTGTTTGTTGGTTTGTTCATTTGTTGGTTTGTTGGTTTGTTGGCTTGTTGGCTTTTAGGCTTGTTGGCTTGTTGGTTTGTTGGTTTATTAGCTTGTTGGTTTGTTGGCTTGTTGGTTTGTTGGTTTGTTGGTTTGCTGGTTTGTTGGTTTGTTGGTTTGTTGGTTTGTTGGTTTGTTGGCTTGTTGGTTTATTGGTTTGTTGGTTTGTTGGTTTGTTGGTTTGTAGGTTTGTTGGTTTGTTGGATTGTTGGCTTGTTGGCTTGTAGGTTTGTTGGCTTGTAGGCTTGTTGGTTTGTTGGATTGTTCGTTTGTTGTTTTGTTGGTTCGTCGGTTTGTTGGTTTGTTGGGTTGTTGGTTTGTTATTTTGTTGGCTTGTTGGTTTGTTGGTTTGTTGGTTTGTTGGCTTGTTGGTTTGTGTTTTTGTAGTTTGTTGGTTTGTTGGTTTGTTGGTTTGTTAGTTTGTTGGTTTGTTGGCTTGTTGGCTTGTTGGCTTGTTGGTTTGTTAGTTTGTTGGTTTGTTTGTTTGTATGTTTTTTGGTTTGTTGGTTTGTTGGCTTGTTGGCTTGTTGGTTTGTTAGTTTGTTTGTTTGTTCGTTTATTGGTTTGTTGGTTTGTTGGTTTGTTGGTTTGTTGGCTTGTTGGTTTGTTGGTTTGTTGGTTTGTTGGATTGTTGGTTTGTTGGTTTTTTGGTTTGTTGGTTTGTAGGTTTGTTGGTTTGTTGGATTGTTGGCTTGTTGGCTTGTAGGTTTGTTGGCGTGTAGGCTTGTTGGTTTGTTGGATTGTTCGTTTGTTGGTTTGTTATTTTGTTGGTTTGTTGGTTTGTTGGGTTGTTGGTTTGTTATTTTGTTGGCTTGTTGGCTTGTTGGTTTGTTGGTTTGTTGGTTTGTTGGCTTGTTGGTTTGTGGGTTTGTTGGTCTGTTGGTTTGTTGGTTTGTTGGTTTGTTTGTTTGTTGGTTTGTTGGCTTGTTGGCTTGTTGGTTTGTTAGTTTGTTGGTTTGTTTGTTTGTTCGTTTTTTGGTTTGTTGGTTTGTTGGCTTGTTGGCTTGTTCATTTGTTAGTTTGTTGGTTTGTTTGTTTGTTCGTTTATTGGTTTGTTGGTTTGTTGGCTTGTTGGTTTGTTGGTTTGTTGGATTGTTGGTTTATTGGTTTGTTCGTTTGTTGGTTTGTTGGCTTGTTGGTTTGTTGGTTTGTTGGTTTGTTCGTTTGTTGGCTTGTTGGCTTGTTGGTTTGTTGGTTTGTTGGCTTGTTGGCTTGTTGGCTTGTTGGTTTGTTGGTTTATTGGTTTGTTGGTTTGTTGGTTTGTTGGTTTGTTGGTTTGTTGGCTTGTTGGTTTGTTGGTTTGTTGGTTTGTTGGTTTGTTGGTTTGTTGGTTTGTTGGTTTGTTGGTTTGTTGGTTTGTTGGTTTGTTGGTTTGTTGGTTTGTTGGTTTGTTGGTTTGTTGGTTTGTTGGTTTGTTGGTTTGTTGGTTTGTTGGTTTGTTGGTTTGTTGGTTTGTTGGTTTGTTCGTTTGTTGATTTGTTGGCTTGTTGGTTTGTTGCTTTTGTTGGCTTGTTGGTTTGTTGGTTTGTTGGTTTATTGGTTTGTTGGCGTGTTGGTTGGTTGGTTTGTTGGTTTGTTTGTTTGTTGGTTTGTTGGTTTGTTGGTTTGTTGGTTTGTTGGTTTGTTGGTTTGTTGGTTTATTGGTTTGTTGGTTTGTTTGTTTGTTGGTTTGTTAGTTTGTTGGTTTGTTGGCTTGTTAGTTTATGGGCTTGTTTGCTTGTTGGTTTGTTGGTTTGTTGGTTTGTTGGCTTGTTTGTTTGTTGGTTTGTTGGCATGTTGGTTTATTGGTTTGTTGGTTTGTTGGTTTGTTGGTTTGTTGGTTTGTTGGTTTGTTGATTTGTTGGTTTGTTGGCTTGTTGGTTTGTTGGCTTGTTGGCTTGTTGGTTTGTTGGTTTGTTGGTTTGTTGGCTTGTTGGTTTGCTGGTTTGTTGGCTTGTTGGCTTGTTGGTTTGTTGGTTTGTTGGCTTGCCGGTTTGTTGGTTTGTTGGTTTGTTGGTTTGTTGGTTTGTTGGTTTGTTGGTTTGTTGGTTTGTTGGTTTGGTGGTTTGTTGGTTTGTTGGTTTGTTTGTTTGTTGGTTTGTTGGTTTGTTTTTATGTTCGTTTGTTGGTTTGTTGGTTTGTTGGTTTGTTGGTTTGTTGGTTTGTTGGTTTGTTGGTTTGTTCGTTTTTTGGTTTGTTTGTTTGTTGGTTTGTTGGCTTGTTGGTTTGTTGGTTTGTTGGCTTGTTGGCTTGTTGGTTTGTTCGTTTGTTGGCTTGTTGGTTTGTTGGCTTGTTGGCTTGTTGTTTTGTTGGTTTGTTGGCTTGTTGGTTTGTTCGTTTGTTGGTTTATGGTTTGTTGGTTTGTTGGTTTGTTGGTTTATTTGTTTGTTGGATTGTCGTTTTGTTGGCTTGTTGGCTTGCTGGTTTGTTGGTTTGTTGGCTTGTTGGTTTTTTGGTTTGTTGGCTTGTTGGCTTGTTGGTTTGTTGGTCTGTTGGCTTGTTGGTTTGTTGGTTTGTTGGTTTGTTGGTTAGTTGGTTTGTGGGTTTGTTGGCTTGTTGGCTTGTTGGTTTGTTGGTTTGTTGGTTTGTTGGCTTGTTGGTTTGTTGGCTTGTTGGTTTGTTGGTTTGTTGGTTTATTGGGTCGTTGGCTTGTTGGCTTGTTGGTTTGTTTGTTTGTTGGCTTGTTGGTTTGTTGGCTTGTTGGCTTTTTGGTTTGTTGGTTTGTTGGTTTGTTGGTTTGTTGGTTTGTTGGTTTGTTGGTTTGTTGGCTTGTTGGCTTGTTGGTTTGTTCGTTTGTTGGCTTGTTGGTTTGTTGGCTTGTTGGCTTCTTGGTTTGTTGGCTTGTTGGTTTGTTGGTTTGTTGGTTTGTTGGTTTGTTGGTTTATTGGGTCGTTGGCTTGTTGGCTTGTTGGTTTGTTTGTTTGTTGGCTTGTTGGTTTGTTGGCTTGTTGGCTTTTTGGTTGTTGGTTTGTTGGTTTGTTGGTTTGTTGGTTTGTTGGTTTGTTGGCTTGTTAGCTTGTTGGTTTGTTGGTTTGTTGGCTTGTTGGTTTGTTGGCTTGTTGGTTTGTTGGTTTGTTGGTTTGTTGGTTTGTTGGCTTGTTGGCTTGTTAGTTTGTTGGTTTGTTGGTTTGTTGGTTTGTTGGTTTGTCGGATTGTGGGCTTGTTGTTTTGTTGGTTTGTTCGTTTCTTGGCTTGTTGGTTTGTTGGTTTGTTGGTTTGTTGGTTTGTTGGTTTGTTGGTCTGTTGGTTTGTTAGTTTGTTGGCTTGTTGGCTTGTTGGTTTAATGGTTTGTTGGTTTGTTGGTTTGTTGGCTTGTTGGCTTGTTAATTTGTTGGTTTGTTGGCTTGTTGGTTTGTTGGATTGTTGGTCTGTTGGTTTGTTGGTTTGTTGGTTTGTTGGTTTGTTCGTTTGTTGGATTGTTGGCTTGTTGGTTGGTTGGTTTGTTGGTATGTTTGCTTGTTGGCTTGTTGGTTTGTTGGCTTGTTGGTTTGTTGGTTTGTTGGTTGGTTGGTTTGTTGGTTTATTGGGTCGTTGGCTTGTTGGTTTGTTGGTTTGTTGGTTTGTCGGTTTGTTGGTTTGTTGGCTTGTTGGTTTGTTGGTTTGTTGGTTTGTTGGTTTGTTGGTTTGTTGGCTTCTTGGCTTGTTGGTTTGTTGGCTTGTTGGTTTGTTGGCTTGTTGGCTTGTTGGTTTGTTGGTTTGTTGATTTGTTCATTTGTTGGTTTGTTGGTTTGTTGGTTTGTTGGTTTGTTGGCTTGTTGGCTTGTTGGTTTGTTAGTTTGTTGGTTTGTTGGTTTGTTGGTTTGTTGATTTGTTCGTCTGTCGGCTTGTGGGCTTGTTGGTTTGTTGGTTTGTTCGTTTCTTGGCTTGTTGGTTTGTTGGTTTGTTGGTTTGTTGGTTTGTGGGTTTTTTGGTTTTTGGCTTGTTGGTTTGTTGGTTTGTTGGTTTGTTGGCTTGTTGGTTTGTTGGCTTGTTGGTTTGTTGGTTTGTTGGTTTGTTGGTTTGTTGGTGTGTTGGTTTATTTGGTCGTTTGCTTGTTGGCTTGTTGGTTTGTTGGTTTGTTGGTTTGTCGGGTTGTTGGTTTATTGGCTTGTTGGTTTGTTGGTTTGTTGGTTTGTTGGTTTGTTGGTTTGTTGGCTTCTTGGCTTGTTGGCTTATTGGTTTGTTGGCTTGTTGGTTTGTTGGCTTGTTGGCTTGTTGGTTTGTTGGTTTGTTGGTTTGTTCATTTGTTGGTTTGTTGGTTTGTTGGTTTGTTGGCTTGTTGGCTTGTTGGTTTGTTAGTTTGTTGGTTTGTTGGTTTGTTGGTTTGTTGGTTTGTTAGTCTGTCGGCTTGTGGGCTTGTTGGTTTGTTGGTTTGTTCGTTTCTTGGCTTGTTGATTTGTTGGTTTGTTGGTTTGTTGGTTTGTTGGTTTGTTGGTTTGTTGGTTTGTTGGTTTGTTGGTTTGTTGGTTTGTTGGTTTGTTGGTTTGTTAGTTTGTTGGCTTTTTGGCTTGTTGGTTTGATGGTTTGTTGGTTTGTTCGTTTCTTGGCTTGTTGGTTTGTTGGTTTGTTGGTTTGTTGGTTTGTTGGTTTGTTGGTTTGTTGGTTTGTTGGTTTGTTGGTTTGTTGGTTTGTTGGTTTGTTGGTTTGTTAGTTTGTTGGCTTTTTGGCTTGTTGGTTTGATGGTTTGTTGGTTTGTTGGTTTGTTGGCTTGTTGGCTTGTTAATTTGTTGGTTTGTTGGCTTGTTGGATTGTTGGTTTATTGGTTTGTTGGTTTGTTCGTTTGTTGGATTGTTGGCTTGTTGGTTTGTTGGTTTGTTGGTTTGTTGGCTTGTTGGCTTGTTGGTTTGTTAGTTTGTTGGTTTATTTGCTTGTTGGATTGTTTGTTTGTTGGCTTGTTGGCTTGTTGGTTTGTTGGTTTGTTGGCTTGTTGGTTTTTTGGTTTGTTGGCTTGTTGGCTTGTTGGTTTGTTGGTCTGTTGGCTTGTTGGTTTGTTTGTTTGTTGGTTTGTTGGTTTGTTGGTTTGTGGGTTTGTTGGCTTGTTGGCTTGTTGGTTTGTTGGTTTGTTGGTTTGTTGGCTTGTTGGTTTGTTGGCTTGTTGGTTTGTTGGTTTGTTGGTTTGTTGGTTTGTTGGTTTATTGGGTCTTTGGCTTGTTGGCTTGTTGGTTTGTTGGTTTGTTGGTTTGTCGGTTTGTTGGTTTGTTGGCTTGTTGGTTTGTTGGTTTGTTGGTTTGTTGGTTTGTTGGTTTGTTCGTTTGTTGGTTTGTTGGTTTGTTGGTTTGTTGGTTTGTTGGTTTGTTGGCTTGTTGGCTTGTTGGTTTGTTGGTTTGTTGGTTTGTTGGCTTGTTGGCTTGTTAATTTGTTGGTTTGTTGGCTTGTTGGTTTGTTGGATTGTTGGTCTGTTGGTTTGTTGGTTTGTTGGTTTGTTGGTTTGTTCGTTTGTTGGATTGTTGGCTTGTTGGTTGGTTGGTTTGTTGGTATGTTGGCTTGTTGGCTTGTTGGTTTGTTGGCTTGTTGGTTTGTTGGTTTGTTGGTTGGTTGGTTTGTTGGTTTATTGGGTCGTTGGCTTGTTGGTTTGTTGGTTTGTTGGTTTGTCGGTTTGTTGGTTTGTTGGTTTGTTGGATTGTTGGTTTGTTGGTTTTTTGGTATGCTGGTTTGTAGGTTTGTTGGTTTGTTGGATTGTTGGCTTGTTGGCTTGTAGGTTTGTTGGTTTGTTAGATTGTTCGTTTGTTGGTTTGTTATTTTGTTGGTTTGTTGGTTTGTTGGGTTGTTGGTTTGTTATTTTGTTGGCTTGTTGGCTTGTTGGTTTGTTGGTTTGTTGGTTTGTTGGCTTGTTGGTTTGTGGGTTTGTTGGCCTGTTGGTTTGTTGGTTTGTTGGTTTGTTTGTTTGTTGGTTTGATGGCTTGTTGGCTTGTTGGTTTGTTAGTTTGTTGGTTTGTTTGTTTGTTCGTTTTTTGGTTTGTTGGTTTGTTGGCTTGTTGGCTTGTTCATTTGTTAGTTTGTTGGTTTGTTTGTTTGTTCGTTTATTGGTTTGTTGGTTTGTTGGTTTGTTGGCTTGTTGGTTTGTTGGTTTGTTGGATTGTTGGTTTATGGGTTTGTTCGTTTGTTGGTTTGTTGGTTTGTTGGTTTGTTGGTTTGTTCGTTTGTTGGCTTGTTGGCTTGTTGGTTTGTTGGTTTGTTGGCTTGTTGGCTTGTTGGCTTGTTGGTTTGTTGGTTTATTGGTTTGTTGGTCTGTTGGTTTGTTGGTTTGTTGGTTTGTTGGTTTGTTGGTTTATTTGTTTGTTGGTTTGTTGGTTTGTTGGTTTGTTGGCTTCTTGGCTTGTTGGTTTGTTGGTTTGTTGGCTTGTTGGTTTGTTGGTTTGTTGGTTTGTTGGTTTGTTGGTTTGTTGGTTTGTTGGTTTGTTGGTTTGTTGGTTTGTTGGTTTGTTGGTTTGTTGGTTTGTTGGTTTGTTGGTTTGTTGGTTTGTTGGTTTGTTGGTTTGTTGGTTTGTTGGTTTGTTGGTTTGTTGGTTTGTTGGTTTGTTCGTTTGTTGATTCGTTGGCTTGTTGGTTTGTTGCTTTTGTTGGCTTGTTGGTTTGTTGGTTTGTTGGTTTATTGGTTTGTTGGCGTGTTAGTTTGTTGGTTTGTTCGTTTGTTGGTTTGTTGGTTTGTTGGTTTGTTGGTTTGTTGGTTTGTTGGTTTGTTGGTTTGTTGGTTTATTGGTTTGTTGGTTTGTTTGTTTGTTGGTTTGTTAGTTTGTTGGTTTGTTCGCTTGTTAGTTTGTGGGCTTGTTTGCTTGTTGGTTTGTTGGTTTGTTGGTTTGTTGGCTTGTTTGTTTGTTGGTTTGTTGGCATGTTGGTTTATTGGTTTGTTGGTTTGTTGGTTTGTTCGTTTTTTGGTTTGATGGTTTGTTTGTTTGTTGGTTTGTTCGTTTGTTTGTTTGTTGGTTTGTTAGTTTGTTGGTTTGTTGGTTTGTTCGTTTGTTGGTTCTTTGGTTTGGTGGTTTGTTGGCTTGTTGGCTTGTTGGTTTGTTGGTTTGTTGGCTTGTTGGTTTGTTGGTTTGGTGGTTTGTTGGTTTGTTGGTTTGTTATTTTGTTCATTTTTTGGCTTGTTGGTTTGTTGGTTTGTTCGTTTCTTGGCTTGTTGGTTTGTTTTTTTGTTGGTTTGTTCGTTTGCTGGTTTGTTAATTTGCTGGTTTGTTGGCTTGTTGGCTTGTTAGTTTGTTGGTTTGTGGGTTTGTTGGCTTTTTGTTTGTTGGTTTGTTGGTTTGTTGGCTTCTTGGTTTGTTGGTTTGTTGGTTTGTTAGTTTGTTGGTTTGTTGGTTTGTTGGTTTGTTGGTTTGTTGGTTTGTTGATTTGTAGGTTTGTTGGCTTGTTGGTTTGTTGGCTTGTTGGCTTGTTGGTTTGTTGGTTTGTTGGTTTGTTGGCTTGTTGGTTTGCTGGTTTGTTGGCTTGTTGGCTTGTTGGTTTGTTGGTTTGTTGGCTTGCCGGTTTGTTGGTTTGTTGGTTTGTTGGTTTGTTGGTTTGTTGGTTTGTTGGTTTGTTGGTTAGGTGGTTTGTTGGTTTGTTGGTTTGTTTGTTCGTTGGTTTGTTGGTTTGTTTTTATGTTGGTTTGTTGGTTTGTTGGTTTGTTGGTTTGTTGGTTTGTTGGTTTGTTGGTTTGTTCGTTTTTTGGTTTGTTTGTTTGTTGGTTTGTTGGCTTGTTGGTTTATTGGTTTGTTGGCTTGTTGGCTTGTTGGTTTGTTCGTTTGTTGGCTTGTTGGTTTGTTGGCTTGTTGGCTTGTTGTTTTGTTGGTTTGTTGGCTTGTTGGTTTGTTCGTTTGTTGGTTTATGGTTTGTTGGTTTGTTGGTTTGTTGTTTTATTTGTTTGTTGGATTGTTTGTTTGTTGGCTTGTTGGCTTGCTGGTTTGTTGGTTTGTTGGCTTGTTGGTTTTTTGGTTTGTTGGCTTGTTGGCTTGTTGGTTTGTTGGTCTGTTGGCTTGTTGGTTTGTTGGTTTGTTGGTTTGTTGGTTAGTTGGTTTGTGGGTTTGTTGGCTTGTTGGCTTGTTGGTTTGTTGGTTTGTTGGTTTGTTGGCTTGTTGGTTTGTTGGCTTGTTGGTTTGTTGGTTTGTTGGTTTGTTGGTTTGTTGGTTTGTTGGTTTATTGGGTCGTTGGCTTGTTGGCTTGTTGGTTTGTTTGTTTGTTGGCTTGTTGGTTTGTTGGCTTGTTGGCTTTTTGGTTTGTTGGTTTGTTGGTTTGTTGGTTTGTTGGTTTGTTGGTTTGTTGGTTTGTTGGCTTGTTGGCTTGTTGGTTTGTTCGTTTGTTGGCTTGTTGGTTTGTTGGCTTGTTGGCTTCTTGGCTTGTTGGCTTGTTGGTTTGTTGGTTTGTTGGTTTGTTGGTTTATTGGGTCGTTGGCTTGTTGGCTTGTTGGTTTGTCTGTTTGTTGGCTTGTTGGTTTGTTGGCTTGTTGGCTTTTTGGTTTTTTGGTTTGTTGGTTTGTTGGTTTGTTGGTTTGTTGGTTTGTTGGCTTGTTAGCTTGTTGGTTTGTTGGTTTGTTGGTTTGTTGGTTTGTTGGCTTGTTGGCTTGTTGGTTTGTTGGTTTGTTGGTTTGTTGGTTTGTTGGTTTGTCGGATTGTGGGCTTGTTGTTTTGTTGGTTTGTTCGTTTCTTGGCTTGTTGGTTTGTTGGTTTGTTGGTTTGTTGGCTTGTTGGCTTGTTGGTTTGTTCGTTTGTTGGCTTGTTGGTTTGTTGGCTTGTTGGCTTCTTGGCTTGTTGGCTTGTTGGTTTGTTGGTTTGTTGGTTTGTTGGTTTATTGGGTCGTTGGCTTGTTGGCTTGTTGGTTTGTTTGTTTGTTGGCTTGTTGGTTTGTTGGCTTGTTGGCTTTTTGGTTTGTTGGTTTGTTGGTTTGTTGGTTTGTTGGTTTGTTGGTTTGTTGGCTTGTTAGCTTGTTGGTTTGTTGGTTTGTTGGTTTGTTGGTTTGTTGGCTTGTTGGCTTGTTGGTTTGTTGGTTTGTTGGTTTGTTGGTTTGTTGGTTTGTCGGATTGTGGGCTTGTTGTTTTGTTGGTTTGTTCGTTTCTTGGCTTGTTGGTTTGTTGGTTTGTTGGTTTGTTGGTTTGTTGGTCTGTTGGTTTGTTTGTTCGTTGGTTTGTTGGTTTGTTTTTATGTTGGTTTGTTGGTTTGTTGGTTTGTTGGTTTGTTGGTTTGTTGGTTTGTTGGTTTGTTCGTTTTTTGGTTTGTTTGTTTGTTGGTTTGTTGGCTTGTTGGTTTATTGGTTTGTTGGCTTGTTGGCTTGTTGGTTTGTTCGTTTGTTGGCTTGTTGGTTTGTTGGCTTGTTGGCTTGTTGTTTTGTTGGTTTGTTGGCTTGTTGGTTTGTTCGTTTGTTGGTTTATGGTTTGTTGGTTTGTTGGTTTGTTGGTTTATTTGTTTGTTGGATTGTTGGTTTGTTGGCTTGTTGGCTTGCTGGTTTGTTGGTTTGTTGGCTTGTTGGTTTTTTGGTTTGTTGGCTTGTTGGCTTGTTGGTTTGTTGGTCTGTTGGCTTGTTGGTTTGTTGGTTTGTTGGTTTGTTGGTTAGTTGGTTTGTGGGTTTGTTGGCTTGTTGGCTTGTTGGTTTGTTGGTTTGTTGGTTTGTTGGCTTGTTGGTTTGTTGGCTTGTTGGTTTGTTGGTTTGTTGGTTTGTTGGTTTGTTGGTTTGTTGGTTTATTGGGTCGTTGGCTTGTTGGCTTGTTGGTTTGTTTGTTTGTTGGCTTGTTGGTTTGTTGGCTTGTTGGCTTTTTGGTTTGTTGGTTTGTTGGTTTGTTGGTTTGTTGGTTTGTTGGTTTGTTGGTTTGTTGGCTTGTTGGCTTGTGGGTTTGTTCGTTTGTTGGCTTGTTGGTTTGTTGGCTTGTTGGCTTCTTGGCTTGTTGGCTTGTTGGTTTGTTGGTTTGTTGGTTTGTTGGTTTATTGGGTCGTTGGCTTGTTGGCTTGTTGGTTTGTTTGTTTGTTGGCTTGTTGGTTTGTTGGCTTGTTGGCTTTTTGGTTTGTTGGTTTGTTGGTTTGTTGGTTTGTTGGTTTGTTGGTTTGTTGGCTTGTTAGCTTGTTGGTTTGTTGGTTTGTTGGTTTGTTGGTTTGTTGGCTTGTTGGCTTGTTGGTTTGTTGGTTTGTTGGTTTGTTGGTTTGTTGGTTTGTCGGATTGTGGGCTTGTTGTTTTGTTGGTTTGTTCGTTTCTTGGCTTGTTGGTTTGTTGGTTTGTTGGTTTGTTGGTTTGTTGGTCTGTTGGTTTGTTAGTTTGTTGGCTTGTTGGCTTGTTGGTTTAATGGTTTGTTGGTTTGTTGGTTTGTAGGCTTGTTGGCTTGTTAATTCGTTGGTTTGTTGACTTGTTGGTTTGTTGGATTGTTGGTCTGTTGGTTTGTTGGTTTGTTGGTTTGTTGGTTTGTTCGTTTGTTGGATTGTTGGCTTGTTGGTTGGTTGGTTTGTTGGTATGTTGGCTTGTTGGCTTGTTGGTTTGTTGGCTTGTTGGTTTGTTGGTTTGTTGGTTGGTTGGTTTGTTGGTTTATTGGGTCGTTGGCTTGTTGGTTTGTTGGTTTGTTGGTTTGTCGGTTTGTTGGTTTGTTGGCTTGTTGGTTTGTTGGTTTGTTGGTTTGTTGGTTTGTTGGTTTGTTGGTTTGGTGGTTTGTTGGTTTTTTGGTTTGTTGGTTTGTTGGTTTGTTGGTTTGTTTTTATGTTCGTTTGTTGGTTTGTTGGTTTGTTGGTTTGTTGATTTGTTGGTTTGTTGGTTTGTTGGCTTGTTGGCTTGTTGGTTTGTTGGCTTGTTGGTTTGTTGGCTTGTTAGCTTGTTGATTTGTTGGTTTGTTCATTTGTTGGTTTGTTGGTTTGTTGGTTTGTTGGCTTGTTGGCTTGTTGGTTTGATGGTTTGTTGGTTTGTTGGTTTGTTGGTTTGTTGGTTTGTTGGCTTCTTGGTTTGTTGGCTTGTTGGTTTGTTGGCTTCTTGGTTTGTTGGTTTGTTGGTTTGTTGGCTTGTTTGCTTTTTGGCTTGTTGGTTTGTTGGTTTGTTGGTTTGTTGGTTTGTTGGTTTGTTGGCTTGTGGGCTTGTTGGTTTGTTGGTTTGATCGTTTGTTGGCTTGTTGGTTTGTTGGTTTGTTGGTTTGTTGGTTTGTTGGTTTGTTGGTTTGTTGGTTTGTTGGTTTGTTGGTTTGTTAGTTTGTTGGCTTGTTGGCTGGTTGGTTTGTTGGTTTGTTGGTTTGTCGGTTTGTTGGTTTGTTGGCTTGTTGGTTTGTTGGTTTGTTGGTTTGTTGGTTTGTTGGTTTGTTGGTTTGTTCGTTTGTTGGTTTGTTGGTTTGTTGGTTTGTTGGTTTGTTGGCTTGTTGGCTTGTTGGTTTGTTGGCTTGTTGATTTGTTGGCTTGTTGGCTTGTTGGTTTGTTGGTTTGTTGCTTTGTTCATTTGTTGGTTTGTTGGTTTGTTAGTTTGTTGGCTTGTTGGCTTGTTGGTTTTTTCGTTTAATGGTTTGTTGGTTTGTTGGTTTGTTGGCTTGTTGGCTTGTTGATTTGTTGGTTTGTTGGTTTGTTGGTTTGTTGGTCTGTCGGCTTGTGGGCTTGTTGGTTTGTTGGTTTGTTCGTTTCTTGGCTTGTTGGTTTGTTGGCTTGTTGGCTTGTTGGTTTGTTGGTTTGTTGGTTTGTTGGTTTGTTAGTTTGTTGGCTTTTTGGCTTGTTGGTTTGATGGTTTGTTGGTTTGTTCGTTTCTTGGCTTGTTGGTTTGTTGGTTTGTTGGTTTGTTGGTTTGTTGGCTTGTGGGCTTGTTGGTTTGTTGGTTTGATCGTTTGTTGGCTTGTTGGTTTGTTGGTTTGTTGGTTTGTTGGTTTGTTGGTTTGTTGGTTTGTTGGTTTGTTGGTTTGTTGGTTTGTTGGTTTGTTGGTTTGTTAGTTTGTTGGCTTGTTGGCTGGTTGGTTTGTTGGTTTGTTGGTTTGTCGGTTTGTTGGTTTGTTGGCTTGTTGGTTTGTTGGTTTGTTGGTTTGTTGGTTTGTTGGTTTGTTGGTTTGTTCGTTTGTTGGTTTGTTGGTTTGTTGGTTTGTTGGTTTGTTGGCTTGTTGGCTTGTTGGTTTGTTGGCTTGTTGATTTGTTGGCTTGTTGGCTTGTTGGTTTGTTGGTTTGTTGCTTTGTTCATTTGTTGGTTTGTTGGTTTGTTAGTTTGTTGGCTTGTTGGCTTGTTGGTTTTTTCGTTTAATGGTTTGTTGGTTTGTTGGTTTGTTGGCTTGTTGGCTTGTTGATTTGTTGGTTTGTTGGTTTGTTGGTTTGTTGGTCTGTCGGCTTGTGGGCTTGTTGGTTTGTTGGTTTGTTCGTTTCTTGGCTTGTTGGTTTGTTGGTTTGTTGGTTTGTTGGTTTGTTGGTTTGTTGGTTTGTTGGTTTGTTAGTTTGTTGGCTTTTTGGCTTGTTGGTTTGATGGTTTGTTGGTTTGTTCGTTTCTTGGCTTGTTGGTTTGTTGGTTTGTTGGTTTGTTGGTTTGTTGGTTTGTTGGTTTGTTGGTTTGTTAGTTTGTTGGCTTTTTGGCTTGTTGGTTTGATGGTTTGTTGGTTTTTTGGTTTGCTGGCTTGTTGGCTTGTTGATTTGTTCGTTTGTTGGTTTGTTGGTTTGTTGGTTTGTTGGCTTCTGGGTTTGTTGGTTTGTTGGTTTGTTGGTTTGTTGGTTTGTTGGTTTGTTGGTTTGTTGGTTTGTTGGTTTGTTGGTTTGTTGGTTTGTTGGTTTGTTGATTTGTTGGTTTGTTGGCTTGTTGGTTTGTTGGCTTGTTGGCTTGTTGGTTTGTTGGTTTGTTGGTTTGTTGGCTTGTTGGTTTGCTGGTTTGTTGGCTTGTTGGCTTGTTGGTTTGTTGGTTTGTTGGCTTGCCGGTTTGTTGGTTTGTTGGTTTGTTGGTTTGTTGGTTTGTTGGTTTGTTGGTTTGTTGGTTTGGTGGTTTGTTGGTTTGTTGGTTTGTTGGTTTGTTGGTTTGTTTTTATGTTCGTTTGTTGGTTTGCTGGTTTGTTGGTTTGTTGGTTTGTTGGTTTGTTGGTTTGTTGGTTTGTTGGTTTGTTCGTTTTTTGGTTTGTTTGTTTGTTGGTTTGTTGGCTTGTTGGTTTGTTGGTTTGTTGGCTTGTTGGCTTGTTGGTTTGTTCGTTTGTTGGCTTGTTGGTTTGTTGGCTTGTTGGCTTGTTGTTTTGTTGGTTTGGTGGCTTGTTGGTATGTTCGTTTGTTGGTTTATGGTTTGTTGGTTTGTTGGTTTGTTGGTTTATTTGTTTGTTGGTTTGTTGGTTTGTTGGTTTGTTGGTTTGTTGGTTTGTTAGTTTGTTGGCTTTTTGGCTTGTTGGTTTGATGGTTTGTTGGTTTGTTCGTTTCTTGGCTTGTTGGTTTGTTGGTTTGTTGGTTTGTTGGTTTGTTAGTTTGTTGGCTTTTTGGCTTGTTGGTTTGATGGTTTGTTGGTTTGTTGGTTTGTTGGCTTGTTGGCTTGTTGATTTGTTCGTTTGTTGGTTTGTTTGTTTGTTGGTTTGTTGGCTTCTTGGTTTGTTGGTTTGTTGGTTTGTTGGTTTGTTGGTTTGTTGGTTTGTTGGCTTGTTTGCTTTTTGGCTTGTTGGTTTGTTGGTTTGTTGGTTTGTTGGCTTGTGGGCTTGTTGGTTTGTTGGTTTGATCGTTGGTTGGCTTGTTGGTTTGTTGGTTTGTTGGTTTGTTGGTTTGTTGGTTTGTTGGTTTGTTGGTTTGTTGGTTTGTTGGTTTGTTGGTTTGTTGGTTTGTTAGTTTGTTGGCTTGTTGGCTGGTTGGTTTGTTGGTTTGTTGGTTTGTCGGTTTGTTGGTTTGTTGGCTTGTTGGTTTGTTGGTTTGTTGGTTTGTTGGTTTGTTGGTTTGTTGGTTTGTTCGTTTGTTGGTTTGTTGGTTTGTTGGTTTGTTGGCTTGTTGGCTTGTTGGTTTGTTGGCTTGTTGATTTGTTGGCTTGTTGGCTTGTTGGTTTGTCGGTTTGTTGCTTTGTTCATTTGTTGGTTTGTTGGTTTGTTAGTTTGTTTGCTTGTTAGCTTGTTGGTTTGTTGGTTTGTTGGCTTGTTGGTTTGTTGGCTGGTTGGTTTGTTGGATTGTTGGTTTGTTGGTTTGTTGGTTTGTTGGTTTGTTGGTTAGTTGGCTTGTTGGCTTGTTGATTTGTTGGTTTGTTCGTTTCATGGCTTGTTGGTTTGTTGGTTTGTTGGTTTGTTGGTTTGTTGGTTTGTTGGTTTGTTAGTTTGTTGGCTTTTTGGCTTGTTGGTTTGATGGTTTGTTGGTTTGTTCGTTTCTTGGCTTGTTGGTTTGTTGGTTTGTTGGTTTGTTGGTTTGTTGGTTTGTTGGTTTGTTGGTTTGTTGGTTTGTTAGTTTGTTGGCTTTTTGGCTTGTTGGTTTGATGGTTTGTTGGTTTGTTGGTTTGTTGGCTTGTTGGCTTGTTGATTTGTTCGTTTGTTGGTTTGTTGGTTTGTTGGTTTGTTGGTTTCTTGGTTTGTTGGTTTGTTGGTTTGTTGGTTTGTTGGTTTGTTGGTTTGTTGGTTTGTTGGTTTGTTGGTTTGTTGATTTGTTGGTTTGTTGGCTTGTTGGTTTGTTGGCTTGTTGGCTTGTTGGTTTGATGGTTTGTTGGTTTGTTGCCTTGTTGGTTTGCTGGTTTGTTGGCTTGTTGGCTTGTTGGTTTGTTGGTTTGTTGGCTTGCCGGTTTGTTGGTTTGTTGGTTTGTTGGTTTGTTGGTTTGTTGGTTTGTTGGTTTGTTGGTTTGGTGGTTTGTTGGTTTTTTGGTTTGTTGGTTTGTTGGTTTGTTGGTTTGTTTTTATGTTCGTTTGTTGGTTTGTTGGTTTGTTGGTTTGTTGATTTGTTGGTTTGTTGGTTTGTTGGCTTGTTGGCTTGTTGGTTTGTTGGCTTGTTGGTTTGTTGGCTTGTTAGCTTGTTGGTTTGTTGGTTTGTTCATTTGTTGGTTTGTTGGTTTGTTGGTTTGTTGGCTTGTTGGCTTGTTGGTTTGATGGTTTGTTGGTTTGTTGGTTTGTTGGTTTGTTGGTTTGTTGGCTTCTTGGTTTGTTGGCTTGTTGGTTTGTTGGCTTCTTGGTTTGTTGGTTTGTTGGTTTGTTGGCTTGTTTACTTTTTGGCTTGTTGGTTTGTTGGTTTGTTGGTTTGTTGGTTTGTTGGTTTGTTGGCTTGTGGGCTTGTTGGTTTGTTGGTTTGATCGTTTGTTGGCTTGTTGGTTTGTTGGTTTGTTGGTTTGTTGGTTTGTTGGTTTGTTGGTTTGTTGGTTTGTTGGTTTGTTGGTTTGTTAGTTTGTTGGCTTGTTGGCTGGTTGGTTTGTTGGTTTGTTGGTTTGTCGGTTTGTTGGTTTGTTGGCTTGTTGGTTTGTTGGTTTGTTGGTTTGTTGGTTTGTTGGTTTGTTGGTTTGTTCGTTTGTTGGTTTGTTGGTTTGTTGGTTTGTTGGTTTGTTGGCTTGTTGGCTTGTTGGTTTGTTGGCTTGTTGATTTGTTGGCTTGTTGGCTTGTTGGCTTGTTGGTTTGTTGGTTTGTTGCTTTGTTCATTTGTTGGTTTGTTGGTTTGTTAGTTTGTTGGCTTGTTGGCTTGTTGGTTTTTTCGTTTAATGGTTTGTTGGTTTGTTGGTTTGTTGGCTTGTTGGCTTGTTGATTTGTTGGTTTGTTGGTTTGTTGGTTTGTTGGTCTGTCGGCTTGTGGGCTTGTTGGTTTGTTGGTTTGTTCGTTTCTTGGCTTGTTGGTTTGTTGGTTTGTTGGTTTGTTGGTTTGTTGGTTTGTTGGTTTGTTGGTTTGTTAGTTTGTTGGCTATTTGGCTTGTTGGTTTGATGGTTTGTTGGTTTGTTCGTTTCTTGGCTTGTTGGTTTGTTGGTTTGTTGGTTTGTTGGTTTGTTGGTTTGTTGGTTTGTTGGTTTGTTAGTTTGTTGGCTTTTTGGCTTGTTGGTTTGATGGTTTGTTGGTTTTTTGGTTTGTTGGCTTGTTGGCTTGTTGATTTGTTCGTTTGTTGGTTTGTTGGTTTGTTGGTTTGTTGGCTTCTTGGTTTGTTGGTTTGTTGGTTTGTTGGTTTGTTGGTTTGTTGGTTTGTTGGTTTGTTGGTTTGTTGGTTTGTTGGTTTGTTGGTTTGTTGGTTTGTTGATTTGTTGGTTTGTTGGCTTGTTGGTTTGTTGGCTTGTTGGCTTGTTGGTTTGTTGGTTTGTTGGTTTGTTGGCTTGTTGGTTTGCTGGTTTGTTGGCTTGTTGGCTTGTTGGTTTGTTGGTTTGTTGGCTTGCCGGTTTGTTGGTTTGTTGGTTTGTTGGTTTGTTGGTTTGTTGGTTTGTTGGTTTGTTGGTTTGGTGGTTTGTTGGTTTGTTGGTTTGTTGGTTTGTTGGTTTGTTGGTTTGTTTTTATGTTCGTTTGTTGGTTTGCTGGTTTGTTGGTTTGTTGGTTTGTTGGTTTGTTGGTTTGTTGGTTTGTTGGTTTGTTCGTTTTTTGGTTTGTTTGTTTGTTGGTTTGTTGGCTTGTTGGTTTGTTGGTTTGTTGGCTTGTTGGCTTGTTGGTTTGTTCGTTTGTTGGATTGTTGGTTTGTTGGCTTGTTGCCTTGTTGTTTTGTTGGTTTGGTGGCTTGTTGGTATGTTCGTTTGTTGGTTTATGGTTTGTTGGTTTGTTGGTTTGTTGGTTTATTTGTTTGTTGGTTTGTTGGTTTGTTGGTTTGTTGGTTTGTTGGTTTGTTAGTTTGTTGGCTTTTTGGCTTGTTGGTTTGATGGTTTGTTGGTTTGTTCGTTTCTTGGCTTGTTGGTTTGTTGGTTTGTTGGTTTGTTGGTTTGTTAGTTTGTTGGCTTTTTGGCTTGTTGGTTTGATGGTTTGTTGGTTTGTTGGTTTGTTGGCTTGTTGGCTTGTTGATTTGTTCGTTTGTTGGTTTGTTGGTTTGTTGGTTTGTTGGCTTCTTGGTTTGTTGGTTTGTTGGTTTGTTGGTTTGTTGGTTTGTTGGTTTGTTGGTTTGTTGGTTTGTTGGTTTGTTGATTTGTTGGTTTGTTGGCTTGTTGGTTTGTTGGCTTGTTGGCTTGTTGGATTGTTGGTTTGTTGGTTTGTTGGCTTGTTGGTTTGCTGGTTTGTTGGTTTGTTGGTTTGTTGGTTTGTTGGTTTGTTGGTTTGTTGGTTTGTTCGTTTTTTGGTTTATTTGTTTGTTGGTTTGTTGGCTTTTTGGCTTGTTGGTTTGATAGTTTGTTGGTTTGTTCGTTTCTTGGCTTGTTGGTTTGTTGGTTTGTTGGTTTGTTGGTTTGTTGGTTTGTTGGTTTGTTGGTTTGTTGGTTTGTTAATTTGTTGGCTTTTTGGCTTGTTGGTTTGATGGTTTGTTGGTTTTTTGGTTTGTTGGCTTGTTGGCTTGTTGATTTGTTCGTTTGTTGGTTTGTTGGTTTGTTGGTTTGTTGGATTCTTGGTTTGTTGGTTTGTTGGTTTGTTGGTTTGTTGGTTAGTTGGTTTGTTGGTTTGTTGGTTTGTTGGTTTGTTGGTTTGTTGATTTGTTGGTTTGTTGGCTTGTTGGTTTGTTGGCTTGTTCGCTTGTTGGTTTGTTGGTTTGTTGGTTTGTTGGTTTGTTGGTTTGTTGGTTTGTTGGTTTGTTGGTTTGGTGGTTTGTTGGTTTGTTGGTTTGTTGGTTTGTTGGTTTGTTGGTTTGTTGGTTTGTTTTTATGTTCGTTTGTTGGTTTGTTGGTTTGTTGGTTTGTTGGTTTGTTGGTTTGTTGGTTTGTTGGTTTGTTCGTTTTTTGGTTTGTTTGTTTGTTGGTTTGTTGGCTTGTTGGTTTGTTGGTTTGTTGGCTTGTTGGCTTGTTGGTTTGTTCGTTTGTTGGCTTGTTGGTTTGTTGGCTTGTTGGCTTGTTGTTTTGTTGGTTTGTTGGCTTGTTGGTATGTTCGTTTGTTGGTTTATGGTTTGTTGGTTTGTTGGTTTGTTGGTTTATTTGTTTGTTGGATTGTTGGTTTGTTGGCTTGTTGGTTTGCTGGTTTGTTGGTTTGTTGGCTTGTTGGTTTTTTGGTTTGTTGGCTTGTTGGCTTGTTGGTTTGTTGGTCTGTTGGCTTGTTGGTTTGTTGGTTTGTTGGTTTGTTGGTTAGTTGGTTTGTGGGTTTGTTGGCTTGTTGGCTTGTTGGTTTGTTGGTTTGTTGGTTTGTTGGCTTGTTGGTTTGTTGGCTTGTTGGTTTGTTGGTTTGTTGGTTTGTTGGTTTGTTGGTTTGTTGGTTTATTGGGTCGTTGGCTTGTTGGCTTGTTGGTTTGTTGGTTTGTTGGCTTGTTGGTTTGTTTGTTTGTTGGCTTGTTGGTTTGTTGGCTTGTTGGCTTTTTGGCTTGTTGGTTTGTTGGTTTGTTGATTTGTTGGTTTGTTGGTTTGTTGGCTTGGTAGCTTGTTGGTTTGTTGGTTTGTTGGTTTGTTGGTTTGTTGGTTTGTTGGTTTGTTGGTTTGTTGGTTTGTTGGCTTGTTGGTTTGTTGGCTTGTTGGTTTGTTGGCTTGTTGGTTTGTTGGTTTGTTGGTTTGTTGGTTTGTTGGCTTGTTGGTTTGTTGGTTTGGTGGTTTGTTGGTTTGTTGGTTTGTCGGATTGTGGGCTTGTTGTTTTGTTGGTTTGTTCGTTTCTTGGCTTGTTGGTTTGTTGGTTTGTTGGTTTGTTGGTTTGTTGGTTTGTTGGTCTGTTGGTTTGTTAGTTTGTTGGCTTGTTGGCTTGTTGGTTTGATGGTTTGTTGGTTTGTTGGTTTGTTGGCTTGTTGGCTTGTTAATTTGTTGGTTTGTTGGCTTGTTGGTTTGTTGGATTGTTGGTCTGTTGGTTTGTTGGTTTGTTGGTTTGTTGGTTTGTTGGCTTGTTGGTTGGTTGGTTTGTTGGTATGTTGGCTTGTTGGCTTGTTGGTTTGTTGGCTTGTTGGTTTGTTGGTTTGTTGGTTGGTTGGTTTGTTGGTTTATTGGGTCGTTGGCTTGTTGGCTTGTTGGTTTGTTGGTTTGTTGGTTTGTCGGTTTGTTGGTTTGTTGGCTTGTTGGTTTGTTGGTTTGTTGGTTTGTTGGTTTGTTGGTTTGTTGGCTTCTTGGCTTGTTGGTTTGTTGGCTTGTTGGTTTGTTGGCTTGTTGGCTTGTTGGTTTGTTGGTTTGTTGGTTTGTTCATTTGTTGGTTTGTTGGTTTGTTGGTTTGTTGGTTTGTTGGCTTGTTGGCTTGTTGGTTTGTTAGTTTGTTGGTTTGTTGAATTGTTGGTTTGTTGATTTGTTCGTCTGTCGGCTTGTGGGCTTGTTGGTTTGTTGGTTTGTTCGTTTCTTGGCTTGTTGGTTTGTTGGTTTGTTGGTTTGTTGGTTTGTGGGTTTGTTGGTTTTTGGCTTGTTGGTTTGTTGGTTTGTTGGCTTGTTGGTTTGTTGGCTTGTTGGTTTGTTGGTTTGTTGGTTTGTTGGTGTGTTGGTTTATTGAGTCGTTGGCTTGTTGGCTTGTTGGTTTGTTGGTTTGTTGGTTTGTCGGTTTGTTGGTTTATTGGCTTGTTGGTTTGTTGGTTTGTTGGTTTGTTGGTTTGTTGGTTTGTTGTTTTGTTGGCTTCTTGGCTTATTGGCTTGTTGGTTTGTTGGCTTGTTGGTTTTTTGGCTTGTTGGCTTGTTGGTTTGTTGGTTTGTTGGTTTGTTCACTTGTTGGTTTGTTGGTTTGTTGGTTTGTTGGTTTGTTGGTTTGTTGGCTTGTTGGCTTGTTGGTTTGTTAGTTTGTTGGTTTGTTGGTTTGTTGGTTTGTTGGTTTGTTGGTCTGTCGGCTTGTGGGCTTGTTGGTTTGTTGGTTTGTTCGTTTCTTGGCTTGTTGGTTTGTTGGTTTGTTGGTTTGTTGGTTTGTTGGTTTGTTGGTTTGTTGGTTTGTTGGTTTGTTGGTTTGTTGGTTTGTTAGTTTGTTGGCTTTTTGGCTTGTTGGTTTGATGGTTTGTTGGTTTGTTCGTTTCTTGGCTTGTTGGTTTGTTGGTTTGTTGGTTTGTTGGTTTGTTGGTTTGTTGGTTTGTTGGTTTGTTGGTTTGTTGGTTTGTTGGTTTGTTGGTTTGTTGGTTTGTTAGTTTGTTGGCTTTTTGGCTTGTTGGTTTGATGGTTTGTTGGTTTGTTGGTTTGTTGGCTTGTCGGCTTGTTAATTTGTTGGTTTGTTGGCTTGTTGGATTGTTGGTTTGTTGGTTTGTTGGTTTGTTGGTTTGTTCGTTTGTTCGTTTGTTGGATTGTTGGCTTGTTGGTTTGTTGGTTTGTTGGTTGGTTTGTATGTTGGTTTGTTCGTTTGTTGGTTTGTTGGTTTGTTGGTTTGTTGGTTTGTTGGTTTGTTGGTTTGTTCATTTGTTGGTTTATTGGTTTGTTGGTTTGTTGGCCTGTTGGCTTGTCGGTTTGTTGGTTTGTTGGCTTGTTGGTTTGTTGGTTTGTTGGTTTGTTGGTTTGTTGATTTGTTGGTTTGTTGCCTTGTTGGTTTGTTGGTTTGTTGGTTTGTTGGTTGGTTTGTATGTTAGTTTGTTCGTTTGTTGGTTTGTTGGTTTGTTGGTTTGTTGGTTTGTTGGTTTGTTGGTTTGTTCATTTGTTGGTTTATTGGTTTGTTGGTTTGTTGGCCTGTTGGCTTGTTGGTTTGTTGGTTTGTTGGCTTGCTGGCTTGTTGGGTTGTTGGTTTGTTGGTTTGTTGGTTTGTTGGTTTGTTGGTTTGTTGGTTTGTTGGTTTGTTGGTTTGTTGGTTTGTTGGTTTGTTGGTTTGTTGGTTTGTTGGTTTGTTCGTTTGTTGGTTTGTTTGTTTGTTGGTTTGTTGGCTTGTTGGTTTGTTGGTTTGTTGGCTTGTTGGCCTGTTGGTTTGTTCGTTTGTTGGCTTGTTGGTTTGTTGGCTTGTTGGCTTGTTGTTTTGTTGGTTTGTTGGCTTGTTGGTTTGTTGGTTTGTTGGTTTATGGTTTGTTGGTTTGTTAGTTTGTTGATTTATTTGCTTGTTGGATTGTTTGTTTGTTGGCTTGTTGGCTTGTTGGTTTGCTGGTTTGTTGGCTTGTTGGTTTTTTGGTTTGTTGGCTTGTTGGCTTGTTGGTTTGTTGGTCTGTTGGCTTGTTGGTTTGTTTGTTTGTTGGTTTGTTGGTTTGTTGGTTTGTGGGTTTGTTGGCTTGTTGGCTTGTTGGTTTGTTGGTTTGTTGGTTTGTTGGCTTGTTGGTTTGTTGGCTTGTTGGTTTGTTGGTTTGTTGGTTTGTTGGTTTGTTGGTTTATTGGGTCTTTGGCTTGTTGGCTTGTTGGTTTGTTGGTTTGTTGGTTTGTCGGTTGGTTGGTTTGTTGGCTTGTTGGTTTGTTGGTTTGTTGGTTTGTTGGTTTGTTGGTTTGTTCGTTTGTTGGTTTGTTGGTTTGTTGGTTTGTTGGTTTGTTGGTTTGTTGGATTGTTGGCTTGTTGGTTTGTTGGCTTGTTGGTTTGTTGGCTTGTTTGCTTGTTGGTTTGTTGGTTTGTTCATTTGTTGGTTTGTTGGTTTGTTGGTTTGTTGGCTTGTTGGCTTGTTGGTTTGATGGTTTGTTGGTTTGTTGGTTTGTTGGTTTGTTGGCTTCTAGGTTTGTTGGCTTGTTGGTTTGTTGGCTTCTTGGTTTGTTGGTTTGTTGGTTTGTTGGTTTGTTGGCTTGTTGGCTATTTGGCTTGTTGGTTTGTTGGTTTGTTGGTTTGTTGGTTTGTTGGTTTGTTGGCTTGTGGGCTTGTTGGTTTGTTGGTTTGTTCGTTTGTTGGCTTGTTGGTTTGTTGGTTTGTTGGTTTGTTGGTTTGTTGGTTTGTTGGTTTGTTGGTTTGTTGGTTTGTTGGTTTGTTAGTTTGTTGGCTTGTTGGCTGGTTGGTTTGTTGGTTTGTTGGTTTGTCGGTTTGTTGGTTTGTTGGCTTGTTGGTTTGTTGGTTTGTTGGTTTATTGGTTTGTTGGTTTGTTGGTTTGTTCGTTTGTTGGTTTGTTGGTTTGTTGGTTTGTTGGTTTGTTGGCTTGTTGGCTTGTTGGTTTGTTGGCTTGTTGATTTGTTGGCTTGTTGGTTTGTTGGCTTGTTGGCTTGTTGGTTTGTTGGCTTGTTGGTTTGTTGGCTTGTTGGTTTGCTGGTTTGTTGGCTTGTTGGCTTGTTGGTTTGTTGGGTTGCTGGCTTGTTGGGTTGTTGGTTTGTTGGTTTGTTGGTTTGTTGGTTTGTTGGTTTGTTGGTTTGTTGGTTTGTTGGTTTGTTGGTTTGTTGGTTTGTTGGTTTGTTGGTTTGTTGGTTTGTTCGTTTGTTCGTTTGTTGGTTTGTTTGTTTGTTGGTTTGTTGGCTTGTTGGTTTGTTGGTTTGTTGGCTTGTTGGCCTGTTGGTTTGTTCGTTTGTTGGCTTGTTGGTTTGTTGGCTTGTTGGCTTGTTGTTTTGTTGGTTTGTTGGCTTGTTGGTTTGTTGGTTTGTTGGTTTATGGTTTGTTGGTTTGTTAGTTTGTTGGTTTATTTGCTTGTTGGATTGTTTGTTTGTTGGCTTGTTGGCTTGTTGGTTTGTTGTTTTGTTGGCTTGTTGGTTTTTTGGTTTGTTGGCTTGTTGGCTTGTTGGTTTGTTGGTCTGTTGGCTTGTTGGTTTGTTTGTTTGTTGGTATGTTGGTTTGTTGGTTTGTAAGTTTGTTGGCTTGTTGGCTTGTTGATTTGTTGGTTTGTTGGTTTGTTAGCTTGTTGGTTTGTTGGCTTGTTGGTTTGTTGGTTTGTTGGTTTGTTGGTTTGTTGGTTTATTGGGTCTTTGGCTTGTTGGCTTGTTGGTTTGTTGGTTTGTTGGTTTGTCGGTTTGTTGGTTTGTTGGCTTGTTGGTTTGTTGGTTTGTTGGTTTGTTGGTTTGTTGTTTTGTTCGTTTGTTGGTTTGTTGGTTTGTTGGTTTGTTGGTTTGTTGATTTGTTGGTTTGTTGGCTTGTTGGCTTGTTGGTTTGTTGGCTTGGTGGTTTGTTGGCTTGTTTGCTTGTTGGTTTGATGGTTTGTTCATTTGTTGGTTTGTTGGTTTGTTGGTTTGTTGGCTTGTTGGCTTGTTGGTTTGATGGTTTGTTGGTTTGTTGGTTTGTTGGTTTGTTGGTTTGTTGGCTTCTTGGTTTGTTGGCTTGTTGGTTTGTTGGCTTCTTGGTTTGTTGGTTTGTTGGTTTGTTGGTTTGTTGGCTTGTTGGCTTTTTGGCTTGTTGGTTTGTTGGTTTGTTGGTTTGTTGGTTTGTTGGTTTGTTGGCTTGTGGGCTTGTTGGTTTGTTGGTTTGTTCGTTTGTTGGCTTGTTGGTTTGTTGGTTTGTTGGTTTGTTGGTTTGTTGGTTTGTTGGTTTGTTGGTTTGTTGGTTTGTTGGTTTGTTGGTTTGTTAGTTTGTTGGCTTGTTGGCTGGTTGGTTTGTTGGTTTGTTGGTTTGTCGGTTTGTTGGTTTGTTGGCTTGTTGGTTTGTTGGTTTGTTGGTTTGTTGGTTTGTTGGTTTGTTGGTTTGTTCGTTTGTTGGTTTGTTGGTTTGTTGGTTTGTTGGTTTGTTGGCTTGTTGGCTTGTTGGTTTGTTGGCTTGTTGATTTGTTGGCTTGTTGGTTTGTTGGTTTGTTGCTTTGTTCATTTGTTGGTTTGTTGGTTTGTTAGTTTGTTGGCTTGTTGGCTTGTTGGTTTGTTCGTTTGTTGGTTTGTTGGTTTGTTGGTTTGTTGGTTTGTTGGCTTGTTGGTTTGTTGGCTGGTTGGTTTGTTGGATTGTTGGTTTGTTGGTTTGTTGGTTTGTTGGTTTGTTGGTTTGTTGGCTTGTTGGCTTGTTGATTTGTTGGTTTGTTGGTTTGTTGGTTTGTTGGTTTGTCGGCTTGTGGGCTTGTTGGTTTGTTGGTTTGTTCGTTTCTTGGCTTGTTGGTTTGTTGGTTTGTTGGTTTGTTAGTTTGTTGGCTTGTTGGCTTGTTGGTTTGATGGTTTGTTGGTTTGTTGGTTTGTTGGCTTGTTGGCTTGTTAATTTGTTGGTTTGTTGGCTTGTTGGCTTGTTAGTTTGTTGGCTTGTTGGCTTGTTGGTTTGATGGTTTGTTGGTTTGTTGGTTTGTTGGCTTGTTGGCTTGTTAATTTGTTGGTTTGTTGGCTTGTTGGCTTGTTGGATTGTTGGTTTGTTGGTTTGTTGGTTTGTTGTTTTGTTGGTTTGTTGGTTTGTTCGTTTGTTGGATTGTTGGCTTGTTGGTTTATTGGTTTGTTGGTATGTTGGCTTGTTGGCTTGTTGGTTTGTTGGTTTGTTGGTTTGTTCGTTTTTTGGTTAGTTGGCTTGTTGGTTTGTTGGTTTGTTGGCTTGTTGGTTTGTTGGTTTGTTGGTTTGTTGGTTTGTTGGTTTGTTGTTTTGTTGGTTTTTTGGTTTGTTGGCTTGTTGGTTTGTTGGTTTGTTGGTTTGTTGGTTTGTTTGTATGTTGGTTTGTTCGTTTGTTGGTTTGTTGGTTTGTTGGTTTATTGGCTTTTTGGTATGTTGGTTTGTTGGTTTGTTGGCTTGTTGGTTTGTTGGTTTGTTGGTTTGTTGGTTTGTTGGTTTGTTCGTTTGTTGGTTTGTTGGTTTGTTGGCTTGTTGGTTTGTTGGTTTGTTGGTTTGTTGGTTTATTGGTTTGTTGGTTTGTTGGCTTGTTGGTTTGTTGGCTTGTTGGCTTGTTGGTTTGTTGGTTTGTTGGTGTGTTGGCTTGTTGGTTTGCTGGTTTGTTGGCTTGTTGGCTTGTTGGTTTGTTGGTTTGTTGGCTTGCTGGTTTGTTGGTTTGTTGGTTTGTTGGTTTGTTGGTTTGTTGGTTTGTTGGTTTGTTGGTTTGTTGGTTTGTTGGTTTGTTGGTTTGTTGGTTTGTTGGCTTGTTGGCTTGTTGGCTTGTTGGTTTGTTCGTTTGTTGGCTTGTTGGTTTGTTGGCTTGTTGGCTTGTTGTTTTGTTGGTTTGTTGGCTTGTTGATTTGTTGGTTTCTTGGTTTATGGTTTGTTGGTTTGTTGGTTTGTTGGTTTATTTGTTTGTTGAATTGTTGGTTTGTTGGCTTGTTGGCTTGTTGGTTTGTTGGTTTGTTGGCTTGTTGGTTTTTTGGTTTGTTGGCTTGTTGGCTTGTTGGTTTGTTGGTCTGTTGGCTTGTTGGTTTGTTGGTTTCTTGGTTTGTTGGTTTGTTGGTTTGTGGGTTTGTTGACTTGTTGGCTTGTTGGTTTGATGGTTTGTTGGTTTGTTGGTTTGTTGGCTTGTTGTTTTGTTAATTTGATGGTTTGTTGGCTTGTTGGCTTGTTGGATTGTAGGTTTGTTGGTTTGTCGGTTTGTTGGTTTGTTGGCTTGTTGGTTTGTTGGTTTGCTGGTTTGTTGGTTTGTTGGTTTGTTCGTTTGTTGGTTTGTTGGTTTGTTGGTTTGTTGGTTTGTTGGCTTGTTGGTTTGTTGGTTTGTTGGCTTGTTGGTTTGTTGGCTTGTTGGCTTGTTGGTTTGTTGGTTTGTTGGTTTGTTCATTTGTTGGTTTGTTGGTTTGTTGGCTTGTTGGCTTGTTGGTTTGTTGGTTTGTGGGTTTGTTGGTTTGTTGGTTTGTTGGTTTGTTGGCTTGTTGGTTTGTTGGCTTGTTGGTTTATTGGTTTGTTGGTTTGTTCGTTTGTTGGTTTGTTGGTTTGTTGGTTTGTTGGTTTGTTGGCTTGTTGGCTTGTTGGTTTGCTGGTTTGTTGGTTTGTTGGTTTGTTGGTTTGTCGGCTTGTGGGCTTGTTGGTTTGTTGGTTTGTTCGTTTCTTGGTTTGTTGGTTTGTTGGTTTGTTGGTTTGTTGGTTTGTTGGTTTGTTGGTTTGTTGGTTTGTTGGTTTGTTGGTTTGTTGGTTTGTTAGTTTGTTGACTTGTTGGCTTGTTGGTTTGATGGTTTGTTGGTTTGTTGGTTTGTTGGCTTGTTGTTTTGTTAATTTGATGGTTTGTTGGCTTGTTGGCTTGTTGGATTGTAGGTTTGTTGGTTTGTTGGTTTGTTGGTTTGTTGGTTTGTTCGTTTGTTGGATTGTTGGCTTGTTGGTTTGTTGGTTTGTTGGTTTGTTGGCTTGTTGGCTTGTTGGCTTGTTGGTTTGTTGGTTTGTTGGTTTGTTGGTTTGTTCGCTTTTTGGTTAGTTGGCTTGTTGGTTTGTTGGTTTCTTGGCTTGTTGGTTTTTTGGTTTGTTGGTTTGTTGGTTTGTTGGTTTGTTGGTTTGTTGGTTTGTTGGTTTGTTGGTTTGTTGGCTTGTTGGTTTGTTGGCTTGTTGGTTTGTTGGTTTGTTGGTTTGTTGGTTTGTTCATTTGTTGGTTTGTTGGTTTGTTGGCTTGTTGGTTTGTTGGTTTGTTGGTTTGTTGGTTTGTTGGTTTGTTGGTTTGTTGGTTTGTTGGTTTGTTGGCTAGTTGGTTTGTTGGCTTGTTGGCTTATTGGTTTGTTGGTTTGTTGGTTTGTTGGCTTGTTGGTTTGCTGGTTTGTTGACTTGTTGGCTTGTTGGTTTGTTGGTTTGTTGGCTTGCTGGTTTGTTGGTTTGTTGGTTTGTTGGTTTGTTGGTTTGTTGGTTTGTTGGTTTGTTGGTTTGTTGGTTTGTTGGTTTGTTCGTTTGTTGGTTTGTTTGTTTGTTGGTTTGTTGGCTTGTTGGTTTGTTGGTTTGTTGGTTTGTTGGTTTGTTGGTTTGTTGGTTTGTTGGTTTGCTGGTTTGTTGTTTTGTTGGTTTGTTGGTTTGTTGGCTTGTTCGTTTGTTGGCTTGTTGGCTTATTGGTTTGTTGGTTTGTTGGTTTGTTGGCTTGTTGGTTTGCTGGCTTGTTGGCTTGTTGGTTTGTTGGTTTGTTGGCTTGTTGGCTTTTTGGCTTGTTGGTTTGTTGGTTTGTTGGTTTGTTGGTTTGTTGGTTTGTTGGCTTGTGGGCTTGTTGGTTTGTTGGTTTGTTGGTTTGTTGGCTTGTTGGTTTGTTGGCTTGTTGGCTTATTGGTTTGTTGGTTTGTTGGTTTGTTGGCTTGTTGGTTTGCTGGTTTGTTGGCTTGTTGGCTTGTTGGTTTGTTGGTTTGTTGGCTTGTTGGCTTTTTGGCTTGTTGGTTTGTTGGTTTGATGGTTTGTTGGTTTGTTGGTTTGTTGGTTTGTTGGCTTGTTGGTTTGTTGGCTTGTTGGCTTGTTGGTTTGTTGGTTTGTTGGTTTGTTGGCTTGTTGGTTTGCTGGTTTGCTGGTTTGTTGGCTTGTTGGCTTGTTGGTTTGTTGGTTTGTTGGCTTGCTGGTTTGTTGGTTTGTTGGTTTGTTGGTTTGTTGGTTTGTTGGTTTGTTGGTTTGTTGGTTTGTTAGTTTGTTGGTTTGTTGGTTTGTTGGTTTGTTGGTTTGTTGGTTTGTTGGTTTGTTGGTTTGTTGGTTTGTTGGCTTGTTGGCTTGTTGGTTTGTTCGTTTGTTGGCTTGTTGGTTTGTTGGCTTGTTGGCTTGTTGTTTTGTTGGTTTGTTGGCTTGTTGATTTGTTGGTTTCTTGGTTTATGGTTTGTTGGTTTGTTGGTTTGTTGGTTTATTTGTTTGTTGAATTGTTGGTTTGTTGGCTTGTTGGCTTGTTGGTTTGTTGGTTTGTTGGCTTGTTGGTTTTTTGGTTTGTTGGCTTGTTGGCTTGTTGGTTTGTTGGTCTGTTGGCTTGTTGGTTTGTTGGTTTCTTGGTTTGTTGGTTTGTTGGTTTGTGGGTTTGTTGGCTTGTTGGCTTGTTGGTTTGTTGGTTTGTTGGTTTGTTGGCTTGTCGGTTTGTTGGCTTGTTGGTTTGTTGGTTTGTTGGTTTGTTGGTTTGTTGGTTTATTGGGTCGTTGGCTTGTTGGCTTGTTGGTTTGTTGGTTTGTTGGTTTGTCGGTTTGTTGGTTTGTTGGCTTGTTGGTTTGTTGGTTTGCTGGTTTGTTGGTTTGTTGGTTTGTTCGTTTGTTGGTTTGTTGGTTTGTTGGTTTGTTGGTTTGTTGGCTTGTTGGTTTGTTGGTTTGTTGGCTTGTTGGTTTGTTGGCTTGTTGGCTTGTTGGTTTGTTGGTTTGTTGGTTTGTTCATTTGTTGGTTTGTTGGTTTGTTGGCTTGTTGGCTTGTTGGTTTGTTGGTTTGTGGGTTTGTTGGTTTGTTGGTTTGTTGGTTTGTTGGCTTGTTGGTTTGTTGGCTTGTTGGTTTATTGGTTTGTTGGTTTGTTGGTTTGTTGGTTTGTTGGTTTGTTGGTTTGTTGGCTTGTTGGCTTGTTGGTTTGCTGGTTTGTTGGTTTGTTGGTTTGTTGGTTTGTCGGCTTGTGGGCTTGTTGGTTTGTTGGTTTGTTCGTTTCTTGGTTTGTTGGTTTGTTGGTTTGTTGGTTTGTTGGTTTGTTGGTTTGTTGGTTTGTTGGTTTGTTGGTTTGTTGGTTTGTTGGTTTGTTAGTTTGTTGGCTTGTTGGCTTGTTGGTTTGATGGTTTGTTGGTTTGTTGGTTTGTTGGCTTGTTGTTTTGTTAATTTGATGGTTTGTTGGCTTGTTGGCTTGTTGGATTGTAGGTTTGTTGGTTTGTTGGTTTGTTGGTTTGTTGGTTTGTTCGTTTGTTGGATTGTTGGCTTGTTGGTTTGTTGGTTTGTTGGTTTGTTGGCTTGTTGGCTTGTTGGTTTGTTGGTTTGTTGGTTTGTTGGTTTGTTCGCTTTTTGGTTAGTTGGCTTAGTGGTTTGTTGGTTTCTTGGCTTGTTGGTTTTTTGGTTTGTTGGTTTGTTGGTTTGTTGGTTTGTTGGTTTGTTGGTTTGTTGGTTTGTTGGCTTGTTGGTTTGTTGGCTTGTTGGTTTGTTGGTTTGTTGGTTTGTTGGTTTGTTCATTTGTTGGTTTGTTGGTTTGTTGGTTTGTTGGCTTGTTGGTTTGTTGGTTTGTTGGTTTGTTGGTTTGTTGGTTTGTTGGTTTGTTGGTTTGTTGGTTTGTTGGTTTGTTGGCTAGTTGGTTTGTTGGCTTGTTGGCTTATTGGTTTGTTGGTTTGTTGGTTTGTTGGCTTGTTGGTTTGCTGGTTTGTTGACTTGTTGGCTTGTTGGTTTGTTGGTTTGTTGGCTTGCTGGTTTGTTGGTTTGTTGGTTTGTTGGTTTGTTGGTTTGTTGGTTTGTTGGTTTGTTGGTTTGTTGGTTTGTTGGTTTGTTGGTTTGTTGGTTTGTTCGTTTGTTGGTTTGTTTGTTTGTTGGTTTGTTGGCTTGTTGGTTTGTTGGTTTGTTGGTTTGTTGGTTTGTTGGTTTGTTGGTTTGCTGGTTTGTTGGTTTGTTGGTTTGTTGGTTTGTTGGCTTGTTGGTTTGTTGGCTTGTTGGCTTATTGGTTTGTTGGTTTGTTGGTTTGTTGGCTTGTTGGTTTGCTGGTTTGTTGGCTTGTTGGCTTGTTGGTTTGTTGGTTTGTTGGCTTGTTGGCTTTTTGGCTTGTTGGTTTGTTGGTTTGTTGGTTTGTTGGTTTGTTGGTTTGTTGGTTTGTTGGCTTGTGGGCTTGTTGGTTTGTTGGTTTGTTCGTTTGTTGGCTTGTTGGTTTGTTAGTTTGTTGGTTTGTTGGTTTGTTGGTTTGTTGGTTTGTTGGTTTGTTGGTTTGTTAGTTTGTTGGCTTGTTGGCTGGTTGGTTTGTTGGTTTGTTGGTTTGTCGGTTTGTTGGTTTGTTGGCTTGTTGGTTTGTTGGTTTGTTGGTTTGTTGGTTTGTTGGTTTGTTGGTTTGTTCGTTTGTTGGTTTGTTGGTTTGTTGGTTTGTTGGTTTGTTGGCTTGTTGGCTTGTTGGTTTGTTGGCTTGTTGATTTGTTGGCTTGTTGGTTTGTTGGTTTGTTGCTTTGTTCATTTGTTGGTTTGTTGGTTTGTTAGTTTGTTGGCTTGTTGGCTTGTTGGTTTGTTCGTTTGTTGGTTTGTTGGTTTGTTGGTTTGTTGGTTTGTTGGCTTGTTGGTTTGTTGGCTGGTTGGTTTGTTGGATTGTTGGTTTGTTGGTTTGTTGGTTTGTTGGTTTGTTGGTTTGTTGGTTTGTTGGCTTGTTGGTTTGTTGATTTGTTGGTTTGTTGGTTTGTTGGTTTGTTGGTTTGTCGGCTTGTGGGCTTGTTGGTTTGTTGGTTTGTTCGTTTCTTGGCTTGTTGGTTTGTTGGTTTGTTGGTTTGTTAGTTTGTTGGCTTGTTGGCTTGTTGGTTTGATGGTTTGTTGGTTTGTTGGTTTGTTGGCTTGTTGGCTTGTTAATTTGTTGGTTTGTTGGCTTGTTGGCTTGTTAGATTGTTGGTTTGTTGGTTTGTTGGTTTGTTGTTTTGTTGGTTTGTTGGTTTGTTCGTTTGTTGGATTGTTGGCTTGTTGGTTTGTTGGTTTGTTGGTATGTTGGCTTGCTGGCTTGTTGGTTTGTTGGTTTGTTGGTTTGTTCGTTTTTTGGTTAGTTGGCTTGTTGGTTTGTTGGCTTGTTGGTTTGTTGGTTTGTTGGTTTGTTGGTTTGTTGGTTTGTTGTTTTGTTGGTTTTTTGGTTTGTTGGCTTGTTGGTTTGTTGGTTTGTTGGTTTGTTGGTTTGTTTGTACGTTGGTTTGTTCGTTTGTTGGTTTGTTGGTTTGTTGGTTTATTGGCTTTTTGGTATGTTGGTTTGTTGGTTTGTTGGCTTGTTGGTTTGTTGGTTTGTTGGTTTGTTGGTTTGTTGGTTTGTTCGTTTGTTGGTTTGTTGGTTTGTTGGCTTGTTGGTTTGTTGGTTTGTTGGTTTGTTGGTTTATTGGTTTGTTGGTTTGTTGGCTTGTTGGTTTGTTGGCTTGTTGGCTTGTTGGTTTGTTGGTTTGTTGGTTTGTTGGCTTGTTGGTTTGCTGGTTTGTTGGCTTGTTGGCTTGTTGGTTTGTTGGTTTGTTGGCTTGCTGGTTTGTTGGTTTGTTGGTTTGTTGGTTTGTTGGTTTGTTGGTTTGTTGGTTTGTTGGTTTGTTGGTTTGTTTGTTTGTTGGTTTGTTGGTTTGTTGGTTTGTTGGTTTGTTGGTTTGTTGGCTTGTTGGCTTGTTGGTTTGTTCGTTTGTGGGCTTGATGGTTTGTTGGCTTGTTGGCTTGTTGTTTTGTTGGTTTGTTGGCTTGTTGATTTGTTGGTTTCTTGGTTTATGGTTTGTTGGTTTGTTGGTTTGTTGGTTTATTTGTTTGTTGAATTGTTGGTTTGTTGGCTTGTTGGCTTGTTGGTTTGTTGGTTTGTTGGCTTGTTGGTTTTTTGGTTTGTTGGCTTGTTGGCTTGTTGGTTTGTTGGTCTGTTGGCTTGTTGGTTTGTTGGTTTCTTGGTTTGTTGGTTTGTTGGTTTGTGGGTTTGTTGGCTTGTTGGCTTGTTGGTTTGTTGGTTGGTTGGTTTGTTGGCTTGTTGGTTTGTTGGCTTGTTGGTTTGTTGGTTTGTTGGTTTGTTGGTTTGTTGGTTTATTGGGTCGTTGGCTTGTTGGCTTGTTGGTTTGTTGGTTTGTCGGTTTGTTGGTTTGTTGGCTTGTTGGTTTGTTGGTTTGCTGGTTTGTTGGTTTGTTGGTTTGTTCGTTTGTTGGTTTGTTGGTTTGTTGGTTTGTTGGTTTGTTGGCTTGTTGGTTTGTTGGTTTGTTGGCTTGTTGGTTTGTTGGCTTGTTGGCTTGTTGGTTTGTTGGTTTGTTGGTTTGTTCATTTGTTGGTTTGTTGGTTTGTTGGCTTGTTGGCTTGTTGGTTTGTTGGTTTGTGGGTTTGTTGGTTTGTTGGTTTGTTGGTTTGTTGGCTTGTTGGTTTGTTGGCATGTTGGTTTATTGGTTTGTTGGTTTGTTGGTTTGTTGGTTTGTTGGTTTGTTGGTTTGTTGGCTTGTTGGCTTGTTGGTTTGTTGGTTTGTTGGTTTGTTGGTTTGTTGGTTTGTCGGCTTGTGGGCTTGTTGGTTTGTTGGTTTGTTCGTTTCTTGGCTTGTTGGTTTGTTGGTTTGTTGGTTTGTTGGCTTGTTGGTTTGTTGGTTTGTTGGTTTGTTGGTTTGTTCGTTTGTTCGTTTGTTGGTTTGTTGGTTTGTTGGCTTGTTGGTTTGTTGGTTTGTTGGTTTGTTGGTTTATTGGTTTGTTGGTTTGTTGGCTTGTTGGTTTGTTGGCTTGGTGGCTTGTTGGTTTGTTGGTTTGTTGGTTTGTTGGCTTGTTGGTTTGCTGGTTTGTTGGCTTGTTGGCTTGTTGGTTTATTGGTTTGTTGGCTTGCTGGTTTGTTGGTTTGTTGGTTTGTTGGTTTGTTGGTTTGTTGGCTTGTTGGTTTGTTGGTTTGTTGGTTTGTTGGTTTGTTTGTTTGTTGGTTTGTTGGTTTGTTGGTTTGTTGGTTTGTTGGTTTGTTGGCTTGTTGGCTTGTTGGTTTGTTCGTTTGTTGGCTTGTTGGTTTGTTGGCTTGTTGGCTTGTTGTTTTGTTGGTTTGTTGGCTTGTTGATTTGTTGGTTTCTTGGTTTATGGTTTGTTGGTTTGTTGGTTTGTTGGTTTATTTGTTTGTTGAATTGTTGGTTTGTTGGCTTGTTGGTTTGTTGGTTTGTTGGCTTGTTGGTTTTTTGGTTTGTTGGCTTGTTGGCTTGTTGGTTTGTTGGTCTGTTGGCTTGTTGGTTTGTTGGTTTCTTGGTTTGTTGGTTTGTTCGTTTGTGGGTTTGTTGGCTTGTTGGCTTGTTGGTTTGTTGGTTTGTTGGTTTGTTGGCTTGTTGGTTTGTTGGCTTGTTGGTTTGTTGGTTTGTTGGTTTGTTGGTTTGTTGGTTTATTGGGTCGTTGGCTTGTTGGCTTGTTGGTTTGTTGGTTTGTTGGTTTGTCGGTTTGTTGGTTTGTTGGCTTGTTGGTTTGTTGGTTTGCTGGTTTGTTGGTTTGTTGGTTTGTTCGTTTGTTGGTTTGTTGGTTTGTTGGTTTGTTGGTTTGTTGGCTTGTTGGTTTGTTGGTTTGTTGGCTTGTTGGTTTGTTGGCTTGTTGGCTTGTTGGTTTGTTGGTTTGTTGGATTGTTCATTTGTTGGTTTGTTGGTTTGTTGGCTTGTTGGCTTGTTGGCTTGTTGGTTTGTTGGTTTGTGGGTTTGTTGGTTTGTTGGTTTGTTGGTTTGTTGGCTTGTTGGTTTGTTGGCTTGTTGTTTTATTGGTTTGTTGGTTTGTTGTTTTGTTAATTTGATGGTTTGTTGGCTTGTTGGCTTGTTGGATTGTCGGTTTGTTGGTTTGTTGGTTTGTTGGCTTGTTAGTTTGTTCGTTTGTTGGATTGTTGGCTTGTTGGTTTGTTGGTTTGTTGGTTTGTTGGCTTGTTGGCTTGTTGGTTTGTTGGTTTGTTGGTTTGTTGGTTTGTTCGCTTTTTGGTTAGTTGGCTTGTTGGTTTGTTGGTTTCTTGGCTTGTTGGTTTTTTGGTTTGTTGGTTTGTTAGTTTGTTGGTTTGTTGGTTTGTTGGTTTGTTGGTTTGTTGGCTTGTTGGTTTGTTGGCTTGTTGGTTTGTTGGTTTGTTGGTTTGTTGGTTTGTTCATTTGTTGGTTTGTTGGTTTGTTGGTTTGTTGGCTTGTTGGTTTGTTGGTTTGTTGGTTTGTTGGTTTGTTGGTTTGTTGGTTTGTTGGTTTGTTGGTTTGTTGGCTAGTTGGTTTGTTGGCTTGTTGGCTTATTGGTTTGTTGGTTTGTTGGTTTTTTGGCTTGTTGGTTTGCTGGTTTGTTGACTTGTTGGCTTGTTGGTTTGTTGGTTTGTTGGCTTGCTGGTTTGTTGGTTTGTTGGTTTGTTGGTTTGTTGGTTTGTTGGTTTGTTGGTTTGTTGGTTTGTTGGTTTGTTGGTTTGTTCGTTTGTTGGTTTGTTTGTTTGTTGGTTTGTTGGTTTGTTGGCTTGTTGGTTTGTTGGTTTGTTGGTTTGTTGGTTTGTTGGTTTGTTGGTTTGTTGGTTTGCTGGTTTGTTGGTTTGTTGGTTTGTTGGTTTGTTGGCTTGTTGGTTTGTTGGCTTGTTGGCTTATTGGTTTGTCGGTTTGTTGGTTTGTTGGCTTGTTAGTTTGCTGGTTTGTTGGCTTGTTGGCTTGTTGGTTTGTTGGTTTGTTGGCTTGTTGGCTTTTTGGCTTGTTGGTTTGTTGGTTTGTTGGTTTGTTGGTTTGTTGGTTTGTTGGCTTGTGGGCTTGTTGGTTTGTTGGTTTGTTCGTTTGTTGGCTTGTTGGTTTGTTGGTTTGTTGGTTTGTTGGTTTGTTGGTTTGTTGGTTTGTTGGTTTGTTGGTTTGTTGGTTTGTTGGTTTGTTAGTTTGTTGGCTTGTTGGCTGGTTGGTTTGTTGGTTTGTTGGTTTGTCGGTTTGTTGGTTTGTTGGCTTGTTGGTTTGTTGGTTTGTTGGTTTGTTGGTTTGTTGGTTTGTTGGTTTGTTCGTTTGTTGGTTTGTTGGTTTGTTGGTTTGTTGGTTTGTTGGCTTGTTGGCTTGTTGGTTTGTTGGCTTGTTGATTTGTTGGCTTGTTGGTTTGTTGGTTTGTTGCTTTGTTCATTTGTTGGTTTGTTGGTTTGTTAGTTTGTTGGCTTGTTGGCTTGTTGGTTTGTTCGTTTGTTGGTTTGTTGGTTTGTTGGTTTGTTGGTTTGTTGGCTTGTTGGTTTGTTGGCTGGTTGGTTTGTTGGATTGTTGGTTTGTTGGTTTGTTGGTTTGTTGGTTTGTTGGTTTGTTGGTTTGTTGGCTTGTTGGCTTGTTGATTTGTTGGTTTGTTGGTTTGTTGGTTTGTTGGTTTGTCGGCTTGTGGGCTTGTTGGTTTGTTGGTTTGTTCGTTTCTTGGCTTGTTGGTTTGTTGGTTTGTTGGTTTGTTAGTTTGTTGGCTTGTTGGCTTGTTGGTTTGATGGTTTGTTGGTTTGTTGGTTTGTTGGCTTGTTGGCTTGTTAATTTGTTGGTTTGTTGGCTTGTTGGCTTGTTGGCTTGTTGGATTGTTGGTTTGTTGGTTTGTTGGTTTGTTGTTTTGTTGGTTTGTTGGTTTGTTCGTTTGTTGGATTGTTGGCTTGTTGGTTTGTTGGTTTGTTGGTATGTTGGCTTGTTGGCTTGTTGGTTTGTTGGTTTGTTGGTTTGTTGGTTTGTTCGTTTTTTGGTTAGTTGGCTTGTTGGTTTGTTGGCTTGTTGGTTTGTTGGTTTGTTGGTTTGTTGGTTTGTTGGTTTGTTGTTTTGTTGGTTTTTTGGTTTGTTGGCTTGTTGGTTTGTTGGTTTGTTGGTTTGTTGGTTTGTTTGTATGTTGGTTTGTTCGTTTGTTGGTTTGTTGGTTTGTTGGTTTATTGGCTTTTTGGTATGTTGGTTTGTTGGTTTGTTGGCTTGTTGGTTTGTTGGTTTGTTGGTTTGTTGGTTTGTTGGTTTGTTCGTTTGTTGGTTTGTTGGTTTGTTGGCTTGTTGGTTTGTTGGTTTGTTGGTTTGTTGGTTTATTGGTTTGTTGGTTTGTTGGCTTGTTGGTTTGTTGGCTTGTTGGCTTGTTGGTTTGTTGGTTTGTTGGTTTGTTGGCTTGTTGGTTTGCTGGTTTGTTGGCATGTTGGCTTGTTGGTTTGTTGGTTTGTTGGCTTGCTGGTTTGTTGGTTTGTTGGTTTGTTGGTTTGTTGGTTTGTTGGTTTGTTGGTTTGTTGGTTTGTTGGTTTGTTGGTTTGTTTGTTTGTTGGTCTGTTGGTTTGTTGGTTTGTTGGTTTGTTGGTTTGTTGGCTTGTTGGCTTGTTGGTTTGTTCGTTTGTTGGCTTGTTGGTTTGTTGGCTTGTTGGCTTGTTGTTTTGTTGGTTTGTTGGCTTGTTGATTTGTTGGTTTCTTGGTTTATGGTTTGTTGGTTTGTTGGTTTGTTGGTTTATTTGTTTGTTGAATTGTTGGTTTGTTGGCTTGTTGGCTTGTTGGTTTGTTGGTTTGTTGGCTTGTTGGTTTTTTGGTTTGTTGGCTTGTTGGCTTGTTGGTTTGTTGGTCTGTTGGCTTGTTGGTTTGTTGGTTTCTTGGTTTGTTGGTTTGTTGGTTTGTGGGTTTGTTGGCTTGTTGGCTTGTTGGTTTGTTGGTTTGTTGGTTTGTTGGCTTGTTGGTTTGTTGGCTTGTTGGTTTGTTGGTTTGTTGGTTTGTTGGTTTGTTGGTTTATTGGGTCGTTGGCTTGTTGGCTTGTTGGTTTGTTGGTTTGTTGGTTTGTCGGTTTGTTGGTTTGTTGGCTTGTTGGTTTGTTGGTTTGCTGGTTTGTTGGTTTGTTGGTTTGTTCGTTTGTTGGTTTGTTGGTTTGTTGGTTTGTTGGTTTGTTGGCTTGTTGGTTTGTTGGTTTGTTGGCTTGTTGGTTTGTTGGCTTGTTGGCTTGTTGGTTTGTTGGTTTGTTGGTTTGTTCATTTGTTGGTTTGTTGGTTTGTTGGCTTGTTGGCTTGTTGGTTTGTTGGTTTGTGGGTTTGTTGGTTTGTTGGTTTGTTGGTTTGTTGGCTTGTTGGTTTGTTGGCTTGTTGGTTTATTGGTTTGTTGGTTTGTTGGTTTGTTGGTTTGTTGGTTTGTTGGTTTGTTGGCTTGTTGGCTTGTTGGTTTGTTGGTTTGTTGGTTTGTTGGTTTGTTCGTTTGTCGGCTTGTGGGCTTGTTGGTTTGTTGGTTTGTTCGTTTCTTGGCTTGTTGGTTTGTTGGTTTGTTGGTTTGTTGGTTTGTTGGTTTGTTGGTTTGTTGGTTTGTTGGTTTGTTGGTTTGTTAGTTTGTTGGCTTGTTGGCTTGTTGGTTTGATGGTTTGTTGGTTTGTTGGTTTGTTGGCTTGTTGTTTTGTTAATTTGATGGTTTGTTGGCTTGTTGGCTTGTTGGATTGTCGGTTTGTTGGTTTGTTGGTTTGTTGGTTTGTTGGTTTGTTCGTTTGTTGGATTGTTGGCTTGTTGGTTTGTTGCTTTGTTGGTTTGTTGGCTTGTTGGCTTGTTGGTTTGTTGGTTTGTTGGTTTGTTGGTTTGTTCGCTTTTTGGTTAGTTGGCTTGTTGGTTTGTTGGTTTCTTGGCTTGTTGGTTTTTTGGTTTGTTGGTTTGTTGGTTTGTTGGTTTGTTGGTTTGTTGGTTTGTTGGTTTGTTGGCTTGTTGGTTTGTTGGCTTGTTGGTTTGTTGGTTTGTTGGTTTGTTGGTTTGTTCATTTGTTGGTTTGTTGGTTTGTTGGTTTGTTGGCTTGTTGGTTTGTTGGTTTGTTGGTTTGTTGGTTTGTTGGTTTGTTGGTTTGTTGGTTTGTTGGTTTGTTGGCTAGTTGGTTTGTTGGCTTGTTGGCTTATTGGTTTGTTGGTTTGTTGGTTTGTTGGCTTGTTGGTTTGCTGGTTTGTTGACTTGTTGGCTTGTTGGTTTGTTGGTTTGTTGGCTTGCTGGTTTGTTGGTTTGTTGGTTTGTTGGTTTGTTGGCTTGTTGGTTTGTTGGTTTGTTGCTTTGTTCATTTGTTGGTTTGTTGGTTTGTTAGTTTGTTGGCTTGTTGGCTTGTTGGTTTGTTCGTTTGTTGGTTTGTTGGTTTGTTGGTTTGTTGGTTTGTTGGCTTGTTGGTTTGTTGGCTGGTTGGTTTGTTGGATTGTTGGTTTGTTGGTTTGTTGGTTTGTTGGTTTGTTGGTTTGTTGGTTTGTTGGCTTGTTGGCTTGTTGATTTGTTGGTTTGTTGGTTTGTTGGTTTGTTGGTTTGTCGGCTTGTGGGCTTGTTGGTTTGTTGGTTTGTTCGTTTCTTGGCTTGTTGGTTTGTTGGTTTGTTGGTTTGTTAGTTTGTTGGCTTGTTGGCTTGTTGGTTTGATGGTTTGTTGGTTTGTTGGTTTGTTGGCTTGTTGGCTTGTTAATTTGTTGGTTTGTTGGCTTGTTGGCTTGTTGGCTTGTTGGATTGTTGGTTTGTTGGTTTGTTGGTTTGTTGTTTTGTTGGTTTGTTGGTTTGTTCGTTTGTTGGATTGTTGGCTTGTTGGTTTGTTGGTTTGTTGGTATGTTGGCTTGTTGGCTTGTTGGTTTGTTGGTTTGTTGGTTTGTTGGTTTGTTCGTTTTTTGGTTAGTTGGCTTGTTGGTTTGTTGGCTTGTTGGTTTGTTGGTTTGTTGGTTTGTTGGTTTGTTGGTTTGTTGTTTTGTTGGTTTTTTGGTTTGTTGGCTTGTTGGTTTGTTGGTTTGTTGGTTTGTTGGTTTGTTTGTATGTTGGTTTGTTCGTTTGTTGGTTTGTTGGTTTGTTGGTTTATTGGCTTTTTGGTATGTTGGTTTGTTGGTTTGTTGGCTTGTTGGTTTGTTGGTTTGTTGGTTTGTTGGTTTGTTGGTTTGTTCGTTTGTTGGTTTGTTGGTTTGTTGGCTTGTTGGTTTGTTGGTTTGTTGGTTTGTTGGTTTATTGGTTTGTTGGTTTGTTGGCTTGTTGGTTTGTTGGCTTGTTGGCTTGTTGGTTTGTTGGTTTGTTGGTTTGTTGGCTTGTTGGTTTGCTGGTTTGTTGGCATGTTGGCTTGTTGGTTTGTTGGTTTGTTGGCTTGCTGGTTTGTTGGTTTGTTGGTTTGTTGGTTTGTTGGTTTGTTGGTTTGTTGGTTTGTTGGTTTGTTGGTTTGTTGGTTTGTTGGTTTGTTTGTTTGTTGGTCTGTTGGTTTGTTGGTTTGTTGGTTTGTTGGTTTGTTGGCTTGTTGGCTTGTTGGTTTGTTCGTTTGTTGGCTTGTTGGTTTGTTGGCTTGTTGGCTTGTTGTTTTGTTGGTTTGTTGGCTTGTTGATTTGTTGGTTTCTTGGTTTATGGTTTGTTGGTTTGTTGGTTTGTTGGTTTATTTGTTTGTTGAATTGTTGGTTTGTTGGCTTGTTGGCTTGTTGGTTTGTTGGTTTGTTGGCTTGTTGGTTTTTTGGTTTGTTGGCTTGTTGGCTTGTTGGTTTGTTGGTCTGTTGGCTTGTTGGTTTGTTGGTTTCTTGGTTTGTTGGTTTGTTGGTTTGTGGGTTTGTTGGCTTGTTGGCTTGTTGGTTTGTTGGTTTGTTGGTTTGTTGGCTTGTTGGTTTGTTGGCTTGTTGGTTTGTTGGTTTGTTGGTTTGTTGGTTTGTTGGTTTATTGGGTCGTTGGCTTGTTGGCTTGTTGGTTTGTTGGTTTGTTGGTTTGTCGGTTTGTTGGTTTGTTGGCTTGTTGGTTTGTTGGTTTGCTGGTTTGTTGGTTTGTTGGTTTGTTCGTTTGTTGGTTTGTTGGTTTGTTGGTTTGTTGGTTTGTTGGCTTGTTGGTTTGTTGGTTTGTTGGCTTGTTGGTTTGTTGGCTTGTTGGCTTGTTGGTTTGTTGGTTTGTTGGTTTGTTCATTTGTTGGTTTGTTGGTTTGTTGGCTTGTTGGCTTGTTGGTTTGTTGGTTTGTGGGTTTGTTGGTTTGTTGGTTTGTTGGTTTGTTGGCTTGTTGGTTTGTTGGCTTGTTGGTTTATTGGTTTGTTGGTTTGTTGGTTTGTTGGTTTGTTGGTTTGTTGGTTTGTTGGCTTGTTGGCTTGTTGGTTTGTTGGTTTGTTGGTTTGTTGGTTTGTTCGTTTGCCGGCTTGTGGGCTTGTTAGTTTGTTGGTTTGTTCGTTTCTTGGCTTGTTGGTTTGTTGGTTTGTTGGTTTGTTGGTTTGTTGGTTTGTTGGTTTGTTGGTTTGTTGGTTTGTTGGTTTGTTAGTTTGTTGGCTTGTTGGCTTGTTGGTTTGATGGTTTGTTGGTTTGTTGGTTTGTTGGCTTGTTGTTTTGTTAATTTGATGGTTTGTTGGCTTGTTGGCTTGTTGGATTGTCGGTTTGTTGGTTTGTTGGTTTGTTGGTTTGTTGGTTTGTTCGTTTGTTGGATTGTTGGCTTGTTGGTTTGTTGCTTTGTTGGTTTGTTGGCTTGTTGGCTTGTTGGTTTGTTGGTTTGTTGGTTTGTTGGTTTGTTCGCTTTTTGGTTAGTTGGCTTGTTGGTTTGTTGGTTTCTTGGCTTGTTGGTTTGTTGGTTTGTTGGTTTGTTGGTTTGTTGGTTTGTTGGTTTGTTGGTTTGTTGGCTTGTTGGTTTGTTGGCTTGTTGGTTTGTTGGTTTGTTGGTTTGTTGGTTTGTTCATTTGTTGGTTTGTTGGTTTGTTGGTTTGTTGGCTTGTTGGTTTGTTGGTTTGTTGGTTTGTTGGTTTGTTGGTTTGTTGGTTTGTTGGTTTGTTGGTTTGTTGGCTAGTTGGTTTGTTGGCTTGTTGGCTTATTGGTTTGTTGGTTTGTTGGTTTGTTGGCTTGTTGGTTTGCTGGTTTGTTGACTTGTTGGCTTGTTGGTTTGTTGGTTTGTTGGCTTGCTGGTTTGTTGGTTTGTTGGTTTGTTGGTTTGTTGGTTTGTTGGTTTGTTGGTTTGTTGGTTGTTGGTTTGTTGGTTTGTTGGTTTGTTCGTTTGTTGGTTTGTTTGCTTGTTGGTTTGTTGGCTTGTTGGTTTGTTGGTTTGTTGGTTTGTTGGTTTGTTGGTTTGTTGGTTTGCTGGTTTGTTGGTTTGTTGGTTTGTTGGTTTGTTGGCTTGTTGGTTTGTTGGCTTGTTGGCTTATTGGTTTGTTGGTTTGTTGGTTTGTTGGCTTGTTGGTTTGCTGGTTTGTTGGCTTGTTGGCTTGTTGGTTTGTTGGTTTGTTGGCTTGCTGGTTTGTTGGTTTGTTGGTTTGTTGGTTTGTTGGTTTGTTAATTTGTTGGTTTGTTGGTTTGTTGGTTTGTTGGTTTGTTGGCTTGTTGGCTTGTTGGTTTGTTGGTTTGTTGGCTTGTTGGTTTGTTGGTTTGTTGGTTTGTTGGCTTGTTGGTTTGTTGGTTTGTTGGTTTGTTGGTTTGTTGGTTTGTTGGCTTGTTGGCTTGTTGGTTTGTTGGTTTGTTGGTTTGTTCGTTTGTTGGATTGTTGGCTTGTTGTTTTGTTGGTTTGTTGGTTTGTTGGCTTGTTGGCTTGTTGGTTTGTTGGTTTGTTGGTTTGTTGGTTTGTTCGTTTTTTGGTTAGTTGGCTTGTTGGTTTGTTGGTTTCTTGGCTTGTTGGTTTGTTGGTTTGTTGGTTTGTTGGTTTGTTGGTTTGTTGGTTTGTTGGTTTGTTGGTTTGTTGGTTTGTTGGCTTGTTGGTTTGTTGGTTTGTTGGTTTGTTGGTTTGTTTGTATGTTGGTTTGTTCGTTTGTTGGTTTGTTGGTTTGTTGGTTTGTTGGTTTGTTGGTTTGTTGGTTTGTTCATTTGTTGGTTTGTTGGTTTGTTGGGTTGTTGGCTTGTTGGTTTGTTGGTTTGTTGGCTTGTTGGTTTGTTGGTTTGTTGGTTTGTTGGCTTGCTGGTTTGTTGGTTTTTTGGTTTGTTGGTTTGTTGGTTTGTTGGTTTGTTGTTTTGTTGGTTTGTTGGTTTGTTGGTTTGTTGGTTTGTTCGTTTGTTGGTTTGTTTGTTTGTTGGTTTGTTGGCTTGTTGGTTTGTTGGTTTGTTGGCTTGTTGGCTTGTTGGTTTGTTCGTTTGTTGGCTTGTTGGTTTGTTGGTTTGTTGGTTTGTTGGTTTGTTGGTTTGTTGGTTTGTTCATTTGTTGGTTTGTTGGTTTGTTGGTTTGTTGGCTTGTTGGCTTGTTAGTTTGTTGGTTTGTTTGCTTGTTGGTTTGTTGGTTTGTTGGTTTGTTGACTTGTTGGTTTGTTGGTTTGTTGGTTTGTTGGTTTGTTGGTTTGTTGGTTTGTTGGCTTGTTGGTTTGTTGGTTTGTTGGTTTGCTGGTTTGTTGGTTTGTTGGTTTGTTGGTTTGTTGGTTTGTTGGCTTGTTGGTTTGTTGGTTTGTTGGTTTGCTGGCTTGTTGGTTTGCTGGTTTGTTCGTTTGTTGGTTTGGTGGTTTGTTGGTTTGTTGGTTTGTTTGTTTGTTGGTTTGTTGGTTTGTTGGTTTGTTTGTTTGTTGCTTTGTTCATTTGTTGGTTTGTTGGTTTGTTGGTTTGTTGGTTTATTGGTTTGTTGGTTTGCTGGTTTGTTGGTTTGTTGGTTTGTTGGTTTGTTGGCTTGTTGGTTTGTTGGCTTGTTGGCTTATTGGTTTGTTGGTTTGTTGGTTTGTTGGCTTGTTGGTTTGCTGGTTTGTTGGCTTGTTGGCTTGTTGGTTTGTTGGTTTGTTGGCTTGCTGGTTTGTTGGTTTGTTGGTTTGTTGGTTTGTTGGTTTGTTCATTTGTTGGTTTGTTGGTTTGTTGGTTTGTTGGTTTTTTGGCTTGTTGGCTTGTTGGTTTGTTGGTTTGTTGGCTTGTTGGTTTGTTGGTTTGTTGGTTTGTTGGCTTGTTGGTTTGTTGGTTTGTTGGTTTGTTGGTTTGTTGGTTTGTTGGTTTGTTGGCTTGTTGGCTTGTTGGTTTGTTGGTTTGTTGGTTTGTTCGTTTGTTGGATTGTTGGTTTGTTGGTTTGTTGGTTTGTTGGTTTGTTGGCTTGTTGGCTTGTTGGTTTGTTGGTTTGTTGGTTTGTTGGTTTGTTCGTTTTTTGGTTAGTTGGCTTGTTGGTTTGTTGGTTTCTTGGCTTGTTGGTTTGTTGGTTTGTTGGTTTGTTGGTTTGTTGGTTTGTTGGTTTGTTGGTTTGTTGGTTTGTTGGTTTGTTGGCTTGTTGGTTTGTTGGTTTGTTGGTTTGTTGGTTTGTTTGTATGTTGGTTTGTTCGTTTGTTGGTTTGTTGGTTTGTTGGTTTGTTGGTTTGTTGGTTTGTTCATTTGTTGGTTTGTTGGTTGGTTGGTTTGTTGGGTTGTTGGCTTGTTGGTTTGTTGGTTTGTTGGCTTGTTGGTTTGTTGGTTTGTTGGTTTGTTGGCTTGCTGGTTTGTTGGTTTGTTGGTTTGTTGGTTTGTTGGTTTGTTGGTTTGTTGGTTTGTTGGTTTGTTGGTTTGTTGGTTTGTTCGTTTGTTGGTTTGTTTGTTTGTTGGTTTGTTGGCTAGTTGGTTTGTTGGTTTGTTGGCTTGTTGGCTTGTTGGTTTGTTCGTTTGTTGGCTTATTGGTTTGTTGGTTTGTTGGTTTGTTGGTTTGTTGGTTTGTTGGTTTGTTCATTTGTTGGTTTGTTGGTTTGTTGGTTTGTTGGCTTGTTGGCTTGTTGGTTTGTTGGTTTGTTGGCTTGGTGGTTTGTTGGTTCGTTGGTTTGTTGGCTTGTTGGTTTGTTGGTTTGTTGGTTTGTTGGTTTGTTGGTTTGTTGGTTTGTTGGTTTGTTGGCTTGTTGGTTTGTTGGCTTGTTGGCTTATTGGTTTGTTGGCTTGTTGGTTTGCTGGTTTGTTGGCTTGTTGTTTTGTTGCTTTGTTGGTTTGTTGGCTTGCTGGTTTGTTGGTTTGTTGGCTTGTTGGCTTGTTGGTTTGTTGGTTTGTTGGTTTGTTGGTTTGTTGGTTTGTTGGTTTATTGGTTTGTTGGTTTGCTGGTTTGTTGGTTTGTTGGTTTGTTGGTTTGTTGGCTTGTTGGTTTGTTGGCTTGTTGGCTTATTGGTTTGTTGGTTTGTTGGTTTGTTGGCTTGTTGGTTTGCTGGTTTGTTGGCTTGTTGGCTGGTTGGTTTGTTGGTTTGTTGGCTTGCTGGTTTGTTGGTTTGTTGGTTTGTTGGTTTGTTGGTTTGTTCATTTGTTGGTTTGTTGGTTTGTTGGTTTGTTGGTTTGTTGGCTTGTTTGCTTGTTGGTTTGTTGGTTTGTTGGCTTGTTGGTTTGTTGGTTTGTTGGTTTGTTGGCTTGTTGGTTTGTTGGTTTGTTGGTTTGTTGGTTTGTTGGTTTGTTGCCTTGTTGGCTTGTTGGTTTGTTGGTTTGTTGGTTTGTTCGTTTGTTGGATTGTTGGCTTGTTGGTTTGTTGGTTTGTTGGTTTGTTGGCTTGTTGGCTTGTTGGTTTGTTGGTTTGTTGGTTTGTTGGTTTGTTCGTTTTTTGGTTAGTTGGCTTGTTGGTTTGTTGGTTTCTTGGCTTGTTGGTTTGTTGGTTTGTTGGTTTGTTGGTTTGTTGGTTTGTTGGTTTGTTGGTTTGTTGGTTTGTTGGTTTGTTGGTTTGTTGGCTTGTTGGTTTGTTGGTTTGTTGGTTTGTTGGTTTGTTTGTATGTTGGTTTGTTCGTTTGTTGGTTTGTTGGTTTGTTGGTTTGTTGGTTTGTTGGTTTGTTCATTTGTTGGTTTGTTGGTTTGTTGGTTTGTTGGCTTGTTGGCTTGTTGGTTTGTTGGTTTGTTTGCTTGTTGGTTTGTTGGTTTGTTGGTTTGTTGACTTGTTGGTTTGTTGGTTTGTTGGTTTGTTGGTTTGTTGGTTTGTTGGTTTGTTGGCTTGTTGGTTTGTTGGTTTGTTGGTTTGCTGGTTTGTTGGTTTGTTGGTTTGTTGGTTTGTTGGTTTGTTGGCTTGTTGGTTTGTTGGTTTGTTGGTTTGCTGGCTTGTTGGTTTGTTGGTTTGTTCGTTTGTTGGTTTGGTGGTTTGTTGGTTTTTTGGTTTGTTGGTTTGTTGGTTTGTTGGTTTGTTGGTTTGTTGGTTTGTTGGCTTGTTGGTTTATTGGTTTGTAGGTTTGTTGGCTTGTTGGTTTGTTGGTTTGTTGGTTTGTTTGTTTGTTGGTTTGTTGGTTTGTTGGTTTGTTTGTTTGTTGCTTTGTTCATTTGTTGGTTTGTTGGTTTGTTGGTTTGTTGGTTTATTGGTTTGTTGGTTTGCTGGTTTGTTGGTTTGTTGGTTTGTTGGTTTGTTGGCTTGTTGGTTTGTTGGCTTGTTGGCTTATTGGTTTGTTGGTTTGTTGGTTTGTTGGCTTGTTGGTTTGCTGGTTTGTTGGTTTGTTGGCTTGTTGGTTTGTTGGTTTGTTGGTTTGTTGGCTTGTTGGTTTGTTGGTTTGTTGGTTTGTTGGTTTGTTGGTTTGTTGGCTTGTTGGCTTGTTGGTTTGTTGGTTTGTTGGTTTGTTCGTTTGTTGGATTGTTGGTTTGTTGGTTTGTTGGTTTGTTGGTTTGTTGGCTTGTTGGCTTGTTGGTTTGTTGGTTTGTTGGTTTGTTGGTTTGTTCATTTTTTGGTTAGTTGGCTTGTTGGTTTGTTGGTTTCTTGGCTTGTTGGTTTGTTGGTTTGTTGGTTTGTTGGTTTGTTGGTTTGTTGGTTTGTTGGTTTGTTGGTTTGTTGGTTTGTTGGTTTGTTGGCTTGTTGGTTTGTTGGTTTGTTGGTTTGTTGGTTTGTTTGTATGTTGGTTTGTTCGTTTGTTGGTTTGTTGGTTTGTTGGTTTGTTGGTTTGTTGGTTTGTTCATTTGTTGGTTTGTTGGTTGGTTGGTTTGTTGGGTTGTTGGCTTGTTGGTTTGTTGGTTTGTTTGCTTGTTGGTTTGTTGGTTTGTTGGTTTGTTGGCTTGCTGGTTTGTTGGTTTGTTGGTTTGTTGGTTTGTTGGTTTGTTGGTTTGTTGGTTTGTTGGTTTGTTGGTTTGTTGGTTTGTTCGTTTGTTGGTTTGTTGGTTTGTTTGTTTGTTGGTTTGTTGGCTAGTTGGTTTGTTGGTTTGTTGGCTTGTTGGCTTGTTGGTTTGTTCGTTTGTTGGCTTATTGGTTTGTTGGTTTGTTGGTTTGTTGGTTTGTTGGTTTGTTAGTTTGTTGGTTTGTTCATTTGTTGGTTTGTTGGTTTGTTGGTTTGTTGGCTTGTTGGCTTGTTGGTTTGTTGGTTTGTTGGCTTGGTGGTTTGTTGGTTCGTTGGTTTGTTGGCTTGTTGGTTTGTTGGTTTGTTGGTTTGTTGGTTTGTTGGTTTGTTGGTTTGTTGGTTTGTTGGTTTGTTGGCTTGTTGGTTTGTTGGCTTGTTGGCTTATTGGTTTGTTGGCTTGTTGGTTTGCTGGTTTGTTGGCTTGTTGTTTTGTTGCTTTGTTGGTTTGTTGGCTTGCTGGTTTGTTGGTTTGTTGGCTTGTTGGCTTGTTGGTTTGTTGGTTTGTTGGTTTGTTGGTTTGTTGGTTTGTTGGTTTATTGGTTTGTTGGTTTGCTGGTTTGTTGGTTTGTTGGTTTGTTGGTTTGTTGGCTTGTTGGTTTGTTGGCTTGTTGGCTTATTGGTTTGTTGGTTTGTTGGTTTGTTGGCTTGTTGGTTTGCTGGTTTGTTGGCTTGTTGGCTTGTTGGTTTGTTGGTTTGTTGGCTTGCTGGTTTGTTGGTTTGTTGGTTTGTTGGTTTGTTGGTTTGTTCATTTGTTGGTTTGTTGGTTTGTTGGTTTGTTGGTTTGTTGGCTTGTTTGCTTGTTGGTTTGTTGGTTTGTTGGCTTGTTGGTTTGTTGGTTTGTTGGTTTGTTGGCTTGTTGGTTTGTTGGTTTGTTGGTTTGTTGGTTTGTTGGTTTGTTGGCTTGTTGGCTTGTTGGTTTGTTGGTTTGTTGGTTTGTTCGTTTGTTGGATTGTTGGCTTGTTGGTTTGTTGGTTTGTTGGTTTGTTGGCTTGTTGGCTTGTTGGTTTGTTGGTTTGTTGGTTTGTTGGTTTGTTCGTTTTTTGGTTAGTTGGCTTGTTGGTTTGTTGGTTTCTTGGCTTGTTGGTTTGTTGGTTTGTTGGTTTGTTGGTTTGTTGGTTTGTTGGTTTGTTGGTTTGTTGGTTTGTTGGTTTGTTGGCTTGTTGGTTTGTTGGTTTGTTGGTTTGTTGGTTTGTTTGTATGTTGGTTTGTTCGTTTGTTGGTTTGTTGGTTTGTTGGTTTGTTGGTTTGTTGGTTTGTTCATTTGTTGGTTTGTTGGTTTGTTGGTTTGTTGGGTTGTTGGCTTGTTGGTTTGTTGGTTTGTTGGCTTGTTGGTTTGTTGGTTTGTTGGTTTGTTGGCTTGCTGGTTTGTTGGTTTGTTGGTTTGTTGGTTTGTTGGTTTGTTGGTTTGTTGGTTTGTTGGTTTGTTGGTTTGTTGGTTTGTTGGTTTGTTCGTTTGTTGGTTTGTTTGTTTGTTTGTTTGTTGGTTTGTTGGCTTGTTGGTTTGTTGGTTTGTTGGCTTGTTGGCTTGTTGGTTTGTTCGTTTGTTGGCTTGTTGGTTTGTTGGTTTGTTGGTTTGTTGGTTTGTTGGTTTGTTGGTTTGTTCATTTGTTGGTTTGTTGGTTTGTTGGTTTGTTGGCTTGTTGGCTTGTTGGTTTGTTGGTTTGTTGGCTTGTTGGTTTATTGGTTGGTTGGTTTGTTGGCTTGTTGGTTTGTTGGTTTGTTGGTTTGTTGGTTTGTTGGTTTATTGGTTTGTTGGTTTGTTGGTTTGTTGGCTTGTTGGTTTGTTGGCTTGTTGGCTTATTGGTTTGTTGGCTTGTTGGTTTGCTGGTTTGTTGGCTTGTTGGCTTGTTGCTTTGTTGGTTTGTTGGCTTGCTGGTTTGTTGGTTTGTTGGTTTGTTGGTTTGTTGGTTTGTTGGTTTGTTGGTTTGTTGGTTTGTTGGTTTGTTGGTTTGTTGGTTTGTTCGTTTGTTGGTTTGTTTGTTTGTTGGTTTGTTGGCTTGTTGGTTTGTTGGTTTGTTGGTTTGTCGGTTTGTTGGTTTGTTGGCTTGTTGGTTTGTTGGTTTGTTGGATTGTTAGTTTTTTCGTTTGTTGGTTTGTTGGTTTGTTGTTTTGTTGGTTTGTTGGCTTGTTTGCTTGTTGGTTTGTTGGTTTGTTGGTTTGTTGGTTTGTTGGTTTGTTGGTTTGTTGGTTTGTTGGCTTGTTGGTTTGTTGGCTTGTTGGTTTGTTGGCTTGTTGGTTTGTTGGTTTGTTGGTTTGTTGGTTTGTTGGTTTGTTGGTTTGTTGGCTTGTTGGCTTGTTGGCTTGTTGGCTTGCTGGTTTGTTGGTTTGTTGGTTTGTTGGTTTGTTGGTTTGTTGGCTTGTTGGCTTGTTGGTTTGTTGGTTTGTTGGTTTGTTGGTTTGTTGGTTTGTTAGTTTGTTGGCTTGTTGGCTTGTTGGTTTGTTGGTTTTTTGGTTTGTTGGTTTGTTTGTTTGTTGTTTTGTTTGTTTGTTGGTTTATTCCTTTGTTGATTTGTTGGTTTGTTGGTTTGTTGGTTTTTTGGTTTGTTGGTTTTTTGGTTTGTTGGTTTGTTAGCTTGTTAATTGTTGGTTTGTTGGTTTGGTTGTTTGTTTGTTTGTGGGTTTGTTCGTTTGTTGGTTTGTTGGTTTGTTGGTTTGTTGGCTTATTGGCTTGTTGGTTTGTTGGTTTGTTGGTTTGTTGGTTTGTTCGTTTTTTGGTTTGTTGGCTTGTTGGTTTGTTGGTTTGTTGGTTTGTTGGTTTGTTGGTTTGTTGGTTTGTTGGTTTGTTGGCTTGTTGGTTTGTTGGCTTGTTGGCTTGTTGATTTGTTGGTTTGTTGGTTTGTAGGTTTGTTGGCTTGTTGGTTTGTTGGTTTGTTGGCTTGTTGGTGTGTTGGTTTGTTCGTTTGTTGGTTTGTTGGTTTGTTGGTTTGTTGGTTTGTAGGTTTGTTCGTTTGTTGGTTTGTTGGTTTGTTGGTTTGTTGGCTTGTTGGTTTGTTGGTTTGTTGGTTTGTTGGTTTGTTGGTTTGTTGGTTTGTTGGTTTGTTGGTTTGTTGGTTTGTTGGTTTGTTGGCTTGTTGGTTTATTGGTTTGTTGGTTTGTTGGCTTGTTGGTTTGTTTGTTTATTTGTTTGTTGGTTTGTTGGTTTGTTTGTTTGTTGGTTTGTTCATTTGTTGGTTTGTTGGTTTGTTGGTTTGTTGGCTTGTTGGTTTGTTGGTTTGTTGGTTTGCTGGTTTGTTGGTTTGTTGGTTTGTTGGTTTGTTGGTTTGTTGGCTTGTTGGTTTATTGGTTTGTTGGTTTGTAGGTTTGTTGGTTTGTTGGCTTGTTGGCTTGTTTACTTGTTGGCTTGTTGGTTTGTTGGCTTGTTGGCTTGTTGGTTTGTTGGTTTGTTCGTTTGTTGGTTTGGTGGTTTGTTGGTTTTTTGGTTTGTTGGTTTGTTGGTTTGTTGGTTTGTTGGTTTGTTGGTTTGTTGGCTTGTTGGTTTATTGGTTTGTTGGTTTGTTGGCTTGTTGGTTTGTTGGTTTGTTGGTTTGTTTGTTTGTTGGTTTGTTGGTTTGTTGGTTTGTTTGTTTGTTGCTTTGTTCATTTGTTGGTTTGTTGGTTTGTTGGTTTGTTGGTTTGTTGGCTTGTTGGTTTGTTGGTTTGTTGGTTTGCTGGTTTGTTGGTTTGTTGGTTTGTTGGTTTGTTGGTTTGTTGGCTTGTTGGTTTATTGGTTTGTTGGTTTTTAGGTTTGTTGGTTTGTAGGCTTGTTGGCTTGTTGGCTTGTTGGTTTGTTGGCTTGTTGGCTTGTTGGTTTGTTGGTTTGTTCGTTTGTTGGTTTGTTGGTTCGTTGGTTTGTTGGTTTGTTGGGTTGTTGGTTTGTTATTTTGTTGGCTTGTTGGCTTGTTGGTTTCTTGGTTTGTTGGTTTGTTGGCTTGTTGGTTTGTGGGTTTGTTGGTTTGTTGGTTTGTTGGTTTGTTGGTTTGTTGGTTTGTTTGTTTGTTGGTTTGTTTGTTTGTTGGTTTGTTCGTTTGTTGGTTTGTTGGTTTCTTGGTTTGTTGGATTGTTGGTTTGTTGGTTTGTTGGCTTATTGGTTTGTTGGTTTGTTGGCTTGTTGGTTTGTTGGTTTGTTGGTTTGTTGGTTTGTTGGTTTGTTGGTTTGTTGGTTTGTTGGTTTATTGGTTTGTTGGTTTGTTGGTTTGTTGGTTTGTTGGTTTGTTGGTTTGTTGGTTTGTTGGTTTGTTGGTTTGTTGGTTTGTTGGTTTGTTGGTTTTATTGGTTTGTTGGTTTGTTGGTTTGTTCGTTTGTTCGTTTGTTGGTTTGTTGGTTTGTTGGTTTGTTGGTTTGTTGGTTTGTTGGTTTGTTGGTTTGTTTGTTTGTTGGTTGGTTCGTTTGTTGGTTTATTGGTTTGTTCGATTGTTGGTTTGTTTGTTTGTTGATTTGTTGGTTTGTTGGTTTGTTGGTTTGCTGGCTTGTTGGCTTGTTCATTTGTTGGTTTGTTGGCTTGTTGGTTTGTTGGTTTGTTGGTTTGTTGGTTTGTTGGTTTGTTCGTTTGTTGGTTTGTTGGTTTGTTGGCTTGTTGGCTTGTTGGTTTATTTGTTTTTTTTTGGTTTCTTGGCTTGTTGTTTAGCTGGATTGTTGGCTTGTTGGTTTGTTGGTATGCTCGTTTGTTGGCTAATTGGCTTGTTGGTTTGTTGGTTTGTTGGTTTGTTGGTTTGTTGGTTTGTTGGCTTATTGGCTTATTGGCTTGTTGGTTTGTTGGTTTGTTGGTTTGTTGGTTTGTTCGTTTTTTGGTTTGTTGGTTTGTTAGTTTGTTGGTTTGTTGGCTTGTTGGTTTCTTGGTTTGTTGGTTTGTTGATTTGTTGGTTTGTTGGTTTGTTGGTTTGTTGGTTTGTTGGTTTGTTGGTTTGTTGGTTTGTTGGTTTGTTGGCTTGTTGGTGTGTTGGTTTGTTCGTTTGTTGGTTTGTTGGTTTGTTGGTTTGTAGGTTTGTTCGTCTGTTTGTTTGTTGGTTTGTTGGTTTGTTGGGTTGTTGGCTTGTTGCTTTGTTAGTTTGTTGGTTTGTTGGTTTGTTGGCTTGTTGGTTTATTGGCTTGTTGGCTTATTGGTTTGTTGGTTTGTTGGCTTGTTGGTTTGTTGGTCTGTTAGTTTGTTGGTTTGTTGGTTTGTTGGCTTATTGGTTTGTTGGTTTGTTGGCTTGTTGGTTTGTTGGTTTGTTAGTTTGTTGGTTTGTTGGTTTGTTGGTTGGTTGGCTTGTTGGTTTGTTGATTTGTTGGTTTGTTCGTTTGTTGGTTTGTTGGTTTGTTGGTTTGTTGGTTTGTTGGTTTGTTGGTTTGTTGGTTTGTTGGTTTGTTGGTTTGTTGGTTTGTTGGTTTGTTGGTTTGTTGGTTTGTTGGTTTTTTGGTTTGTTGGTTTGTTGGTTTGTTGGTTTGTTGGTTTGTTGGTTTGTTGGTTTGTTGGCTTGTTGGTTTGTTGGTTTGTTGGTTTGTTGGTTTGTTGGTTTGTTGGTTTGTTGGTTTGTTGGTTTGTTGGTTTGTTGGTTTGTTGGTTTGTTGGTTTGTTGGCTTGTTGGTTTATTGGTTTGTTGGTTTGTTGGTTTGTTGGTTTGTTGGTTTGTTGGTTTGTTGGTTTGTTGGTTTGTTGGCTTGTTGGATTGTTGGTTTGTTGGTTTGTTGGTTTGTTGGTTTGTTTGTTTATTGGTTTGTTCATTTGTTGGTTTGTTGGTTTGTTGGTTTGTTGGCTTGTTGGCTTGTTGGTTTGTTGGTTTATTGGCTTGTTAGTTTGTTGGTTTGTTAGTTTGTTGGCTTGTTGGTTTGTTGGTTTCTTGGTTTGCTGGTTTGTTGGTTTGTTGGTTTGTTGGTTTGTTGGTTTGTTGGTTTGTTGGTTTGTTGGCTTGTTGGTGTATTGGTTTGTTGGTTTGTTGGCTTGTTGGTTTGTTGGCTTGTTGGCTTGTTGGCTAGTTGGTTTGTTGGCTTGTTGGCTTGTTGGTTTGTTGGTTTGTTCGTTTGTTGGTTTGTTGGTTTGTTGGTTTGTTGGTTTGTTGGGTTGTTGGTTTGTTTTTTTGTTGGCTTGTTGGCTTGTTGGTTTGTTGGTTTGTTGGTTTTTTGGCTTGTTGGTTTGTGGGTTTGTTGGTTTGTTGGTTTGTTGGTTTGTTGGTTTGTTGGTTTGTTTGTTTGTTGGTTTGTTTGTTTGTTGGTTTGCTCGTTTGTTGGTTTGTTGGTTTGTTGGTTTGTTGGATTGTTGGTTTGTTGGTTTGTTGGTTTGTTGGCTTGTTGGTTTGTTGTTTTGTTGGCTTGTTGGTTTGTTGGTTTGTTGGTTTGTTGGTTTGATGGTTTGTTGGTTTGTTGGTTTATTGGTTTGTTGGTTTGTTGGTTTGTTGATTTGTAGGTTTGTTGGTTTGTTGGTTTGTTGGTTTGTTGGTTTGTTCATTTGTTGGTTTATTTGTTTGTTGGTTTGTTAGTTTGTTGGTTTGTTCGTTTGTTGGTTTGTTGGTTTGTTGGTTTGTTTGTTTGTTGGTTTGTTGGTTTGTTGGTTTGTTGGTTTGTTGGTTTGTTGGTTTGTTGGTTTGTTGGTTTGTTGGTTTGTTGGTTTGTTTGTATGTTTCTTTGTTGGTTTGTTCGTTTGTTGGTTTATTGGTTGGGTCGTTTGTTGGTTTGTTTGTTTGTTGGTTTGTTGGTTTGTTGGTTTGTTGGTTAGTTGGTTTGTTAGTTTGTTGGTTTGTTCGTTTGTTGGCTTGTTGGTTTGTTGGCTTGTTAGCTTGTTGGTTTGTTTGTTTATTGATTTGTTTGTTTGTTGGTTTGTTGGTTTGTTGGTTTGTTCGTTTGTTGGTTTGTTGGTTTGTACGTTTGTTGGTTTGTTGGTTTGTTGGTTTGTTGGTTTGTTGGTTTGTTGATTTATTGGTTTGTTTGTTTGTTGGTTTGTTCGTTTGTTGGTTTTGTTGGTTTGTTCGTTTGTTGGTTTGTTTGTTTGTTGATTTGTTGGCTTGTTGGCTTGTTGGTTTGTTGGTTTGTTGGCTTGTTGGTTAATTGGTTTGTTAGTTTGTTGGTTTGTTGGTTTGTTCGTTTGTTGGTTTGTTGGTTTGTTGGTTTGTTGGTTTGTTGGTTTGTTTGTTTGTTGGCTTGTTGGCTTGTTGGTTTGTTGGTTTGTTGGTTTGTTGGCTTGTTGGCTTGTTGGTTTGTTGGTTTGTTGGTTTGTTGGGTTGTTGGTTTGTTGGTTTGTTGGTTTGTTGGTTTGTTGGTTTGTTGGTTTGTTGGTTTGTTGGTTTATTTGTTTGTTGGTTTGTTGGTTTGTTGGTTTGTTGGCTTCTTGGCTTGTTGGTTTATTGGTTTGTTGGCTTGTTGGCTTGTTGGCTTGTTGGTTTGTTGGTTTGTTGGCTTGGTGGCTTATTGGGTTGTTGGCTTGTTGGTTTGTTGGTTTGTTGGTTTGTTAGTTTGTTGGTTTGTTGGTTTGTTGGTTTGTTGGATTGTTGGTTTGTTCGTTTGTTGGTTTGTTGGTTTGTTGGTTTGTTGGTTTGTTGGTTTGTCGGTTTGTTGGTTTGTTGGTTTGTTGGTTTGTTGGTTTGTTGGTTTGTTGGTTTGTTGGCTTGTTGGTTTGTTAGTTTGTTGGTTTGTTGGTTTGTTGGTTTGTTGGTTTGTTGGTTTGTTGGTTTAATGGCTTGTTGGCTTGTTGGTTTGTTGGTTTGTTGGTTTATTGGTTTGTTGGTTTGTTGGTTTGTTGGTTTGTTGGTTTGTTGGTTTGTTGGTTTGTTGGCTTGTTGGTTTATTGGTTTGTTGGTTTGTTGGTTTGTAGGTTTGTAGGTTTGTTGGTTTGTTGGCTTGTTGGTTTGTTGGCTTGTTGGTTTGTTGGTTTGTTGGCTTGTTGGCTTGTTGGTTTGTTGGTTTGTTCGTTTGTTGGTTTGTTGGTTCGTTGGTTTGTTGGTTTGTTAGGTTGTTGGTTTGTTATTTTGTTGGCTTGTTGGCTTGTTAGTTTGTTGGTTTGTTGATTTGTTGGCTTGTTGGTTTGTGGGTTTCTTGGTTTGTTGGTTTGTTGGTTTGTTGGTTTGTTGGTTTGTTTGTTTGTTGGTTTGTTTGTTTGTTGGTTTGTTCGTTTGTTGGTTTGTTGGTTTGTTGGTTTGTTGGATTGTTGGTTTGTTGGTTTGTTGGCTTGTTGGTTTGTTGGTTTGTTGGTTTGTTGGTTTGTTGGTTTGTTGGTTTGTTGGTTTGTTGGTTTGTTGGGTTGTTGGTTTGTTATTTTGTTGGCTTGTTGGCTTGTTGGTTTGTTGGTTTGTTGGTTTGTTGGCTTGTTGGTTTGTTGGTTTGTTGGTTTGTTGGTTTGTTGGTTTGTTGGCTTGATTGTTTGTTGGTTTGTTTGTTTGTTGGTTTGTTGGTTTGTTTGTTTGTTGGTTAGTTCGTTTGTTGGTTTTGTTGGTTTGTTCGTTTGTTGGTTTGTTTGTTTGTTGGTTTGTTGGCTTGTTGGCTTGTTGGTTTGTTGGTTTGTTGGATTGTTGGTTTGTTGGTTTGTTGGCTTGTTCGTTTGTTGGTTTGTTGGTTTGTTGGTTTGTTGGCTTGTTGGTTTGTTGGTTTTTTGGTTTGTTGGCTTGTTGGTTTGTTGGCTTGTTGGCTTGTTGGTTTGTTGGTTTGTTCGTTTGTTGGCTTGTTGGCTTGTTGGTTTGTTGGTTTGTTGGTTTGTTGGTTTGTTGGTTTGTTGGTTTATTGGTTTGTTGGTTTGTTGGCTTGTTGGCTTGTTGGTTTGTTGGTTTGTTAGTTTGTTGGTTTGTTGGTTTGTTCGTTTTTTGGTTTGTTGGCTTGTTGGTTTGTTGGTTTGTTGGCTTCTTCGTTTGTTGGTTTATTGGTTTGTTGGTTTGTTGGCTTGTTGGCTTGGTGGTTTGAGGTTTGTTGGTTTGTTGGTTTGTTGGCTTGTTGGCTTGTTGGTTTGTTTTTTTGTACGTTTGTTGGTTTGTTGGTTTGTTCGTTTGTTGGTTTTGTTGGTTTGTTCGTTTGTTGGTTTGTTTGTTTGTTGGTTTGTTGGCTTGTTGGCATGTTGGTTTGTTGGTTTGTTGGTTTGTTGGTTTGTTGGTTTGTTGGTTTGTTGGTTTGTTGGCTTCTTCGTTTGTTGGTTTGTTGGTTTGTTGGTTTGTTGGTTTGTTGGTTTGTTAGTTTGTTGGCTTGTTGGTTTGTTGTTTTGTTGGTTTGTTGGCTTGTTGGCTTGTTGGTTTGTTGGTTTGTTGGTTTGTTGGTTTGTTCGTTTTTGGGTTAGTTGGCTTGTTGGTTTGTTGGCTTGTTGGTTTGTTGGTTTGTTGGTTTGTTGGTTTGTTGGTTTGTTGGTTTGTTGGCTTGTTGGCTTGTTGGTTTGTTGGTTTGTTGGTTTGTTGGTTTGTTGGTTTGTTGGTTTGTTGGTTTGTTGGTTTATTGGCTTGTTGGCTTGTTGGTTTGTTGGTTTTTTGGTTTGTTGGTTTGTTTGTTTGTTGGTTTGTTTGTTTGTTGGTTTATTCCTTTGTTGATTTGTTGGTTTGTTGGTTTGTTGGTTTTTTGGTTTGTTGGTGTTTTGGTTTGTTGGCTTGTTAGCTTGTTAATTTGTTGGTTTGTTGGTTTGTTTGTTTGTTTGTTTGTGGGTTTGTTCGTTTGTTGGTTTGTTGGTTTGTTGGTTTGTTGGCTTATTGGCTTGTTGGTTTGTTGGTTTGTTGGTTTGTTGGTTTGTTGGTTTGTTCGTTTTTTGGTTTGTTGGCTTGTTGGTTTGTTGGTTTGTTGGTTTGTTGGTTTGTTGGTTTGTTGGTTTGTTGGTTTGTTGGCTTGTTGGTGTGTTGGCTTGTTGGCTTGTTGATTTGTTGGTTTGTTGGTTTGTTGGTTTGTTGGCTTGTTGGTTTGTTGGTTTGTTGGCTTGTTGGTGTGTTGGTTTGTTCGTTTGTTGGTTTGTTGGTTTGTTGGTTTGTTGGTTTGTTCGTTTGTTGGTTTGTTGGTTTGTTGGCTTGTTGGTTTGTTGGTTTGTTGGTTTGTTGGTTTGTTGGTTTGTTGGTTTGTTGGTTTGTTGGTTTGTTGGTTTGTTGGTTTGTTGGTTTGTTGGTTTGTTGGCTTGTTGGTTTATTGGTTTGTTGGTTTGTTGGCTTGTTGGTTTGTTGGTTTATTTGTTTGTTGGTTTGTTGGTTTGTTTGTTTGTTGGTTTGTTCATTTGTTGGTTTGTTGGTTTGTTGGTTTGTTGGCTTGTTATTTTGTTGGTTTGTTGGTTTGCTGGTTTGTTGGTTTGTTGGTTTGTTGGTTTGTTGGTTTGTTGGCTTGTTGGTTTATTGGTGTATTGGTTTGTAGGTTTGTTGGTTTGTTGGCTTGTTGGCTTATTGGCTTGTTGGCTTGTTGGCTTGTTGGTTTGTTGGCTTGTTGGTTTGTTGGTTTGTTCGTTTGTTGGTTTGGTGGTTTGTTGGTTTTTTGGTTTGTTGGTTTGTTGGTTTGTTGGTTTGTTGGTTTGTTGGTTTGTTGGCTTGTTGGTTTATTGGTTTGTTGGTTTGTTGGCTTGTTGGTTTGTTGGTTTGTTGGTTTGTTTGTTTGTTGGTTTGTTGGTTTGTTGGTTTGTTTGTTTGTTGCTTTGTTCATTTGTTGGTTTGTTGGTTTGTTGGTTTGTTGGTTTGTTGGCTTGTTGGTTTTTTTGGTTTGTTGGTTTGCTGGTTTGTTGGTTTGTTGGTTTGTTGGTTTGTTGGTTTGTTGGTTTGTTGGCTTGTTGGTTTATTGGTTTGTTGGTTTTTAGGTTTGTTGGTTTGTTGGCTTGTTGGCTTGTTGGCTTGTTGGTTTGTTGGCTTGTTGGCTTGTTGGTTTGTTGGTTTGTTGATTTGTTGGTTCGTTGGTTTGTTGGTTTGTTGGGTTGTTGGTTTATTATTTTGTTGGCTTGTTGGCTTGTTGGTTTGTTGGTTTGTTGGTTTGTTGGCTTGTTGGTTTGTGGGTTTTTTGGTTTGTTGGTTTGTTGGTTTGTTGGTTTGTTGGTTTGTTTGTTTGTTGGTTTGTTTGTTTGTTAGTTTTTCGTTTGTTGGTTTGTTGGTTTCTTGGTTTGTTGGATTGTTGGTTTGTTGGTTTGTTGGCTTATTGGTTTGTTGGTTTGTTGGCTTGTTGGTTTGTTGGTTTGTTGGTTTGTTGGTTGGTTGGTTTGTTGGTTTGTTGGTTTATTGGTTTGTTGGTTTGTTGGTTTGTTGGTTTGTTGGTTTGTTGGTTTGTTGGTTTGTTGGTTTGTTGGTTTGTTGGTTTGTTGGTTTGTTGGTTTGTTGGTTTGTTGGTTTGTTGGTTTGTTGGTTTGTTGGTTTGTTGGTTTGTTCGTTTGTTCGTTTGTTGGTTTGTTTGTTTGTTGGTTTGTTGGTTTGTTAGTTTGTTCGTTTGTTGGTTTGTTGGTTTGTCGGTTTGTTCGTTTGTTGGTTTTTTGGTTTGTTGGTTTTTTGGTTTGTTGGCTTGTTGGCTTGTTGGTTTGTTGGTTCGTTGGTTTGTTGGTTTGTTCGTTTTTGGGTTAGTTGGCTTGTTGGTTTGTTGGCTTGTTGGTTTGTTGGTTTGTTGGTTTGTTGGTTTGTTGGTTTGTTGGTTTGTTGGCTTGTTGGCTTGTTGGTTTGTTGGTTTGTTGGTTTGTTGGTTTGTTGGTTTGTTGGTTTGTTGGCTTGTTGGCTTGTTGGTTTGTTGGTTTGTTGGTTTGTTGGCTTGTTGGCTTGTTGGTTTGTTGGCTTGTTGGTTTGTTGGTTTGTTGGTTTGTTGGTTTGTTGGTTTGTTGGTTTGTTGGCTTGTTGGTTTGTTGGTTTTTAGGTTTGTTGGTTTGTTGGCTTGTTGGCTTGTTGGCTTGTTGGTTTGTTGGCTTGTTGGCTTGTTGGTTTGTTGGTTTGTTCGTTTGTTGGTTTGTTGGTTCGTTGGTTTGTTGGTTTGTTGGGTTGTTGGTTTGTTATTTTGTTGGCTTGTTGGCTTGTTGGTTTGTTGGTTTTTTGGTTTGTTGGCTTGTTGGTTTGTTGGTTTTTTGGTTTGTTGGTTTTTTGGTTTGTTGGTTTGTTAGCTTGTTAATTTGTTGGTTTGTTGGTTTGTTTGTTTGTTTGTTTGTGGGTTTGTTCGTTTCTTGGTTTGTTGGTTTGTTGGTTTGTTGGCTTATTGGCTTGTTGGTTTGTTGGTTTGTTGGTTTGTTGGTTTGTTGGTTTGTTCGTTTTTTGGTTTGTTGGCTTGTTGGTTTGTTGGTTTGTTGGTTTGTTGGTTTGTTGGTTTGTTGGTTTGTTGGCTTGTTGGTTTGTTGGCTTGTTGGCTTGTTGATTTGTTGGTTTGTTGGTTTGTTGGTTTGTTGGCTTGTTGGTTTGTTGGTTTGTTGGCTTGTTGGTGTGTTGGTTTGTTCGTTTGTTGGTTTGTTGGTTTGTTGGTTTGTTGGTTTGTAGGTTTGTTCGTTTGTTGGTTTGTTGGTTTGTTGGTTTGTTGGCTTGTTGGTTTGTTGGTTTGTTGGTTTGTTGGTTTGTTGGTTTGTTGGTTTGTTGGTTTGTTGGTTTGTTGGTTTGTTGGCTTGTTGGTTTATTGTTTGTTGGTTTGTTGGCTTGTTGGCTTGTTGGTTTGTTGGTTTTTTTGTTTGTTGGTTTGTTGGTTTGTTTGTTTGTTGGTTTGTTCATTTGTTGGTTTGTAGGTTTGTTGGTTTGTTGGCTTGTTGGTTTGTTGGTTTGTTGGTTTGCTGGTTTGTTGGTTTGTTGGTTTGTTGGTTTGTTGGTTTGTTGGTTTGTTGGCTTGTTGGTTTATTGGCTTGTTGGTTTGTAGGTTTGTTGGTTTGTTGGCTTGTTGGCTTGTTGGCTTGTTGGCTTGTTGGTTTGTTGGCTTGTTGGCTTGTTGGTTTCTTGGTTTGTTCGTTTGTTGGTTTGGTGGTTTGTTGGTTTTTTGGTTTGTTGTTTTGTTCATGTGTTGGTTTGTTGGTTTGTTGGTTTGTTGGTTTGTTGGCTTGTTGGTTTGTTGGTTTGTTGGTTTACTGGTTTGTTGGTTTGTTGGTTTGTTGGTTTGTTGGTTTGTTGGTTTGTTGGTTTGTTGGCTTGTTGGTTTATTGGTTTGTTTGTTTTTAGGTTTGTTGGTTTGTTGGCTTGTTGGCTTGTTGGCTTGTTGGTTTGTTGGCTTGTTGGCTTGTTGGTTTGTTGGTTTGTTCGTTTGTTGGTTTGTTGGTTCGTTGGTTTGTTGGTTTGTTGGGTTGTTGGTTTGTTATTTTGTTGGCTTGTTGGCTTGTTGGTTTGTTGGTTTGTTGGTTTGTTGGCTTGTTGGTTTGTGGGTTTTTTGGTTTGTTGGTTTGTTGGTTTTTTGGTTTGTTGGTTTGTTTGTTTGTTGGTTTGTTTGTTTGTTGGTTTGTTCGTTTGTTGGTTTGTTGGTTTCTTGGTTTGTTGGATTGTTGGTTTGTTGGTTTGTTGGCTTATTGGTTTGTTGGTTTGTTGGCTTGTTGGTTTGTTGGTTTGTTGGTTTGTTGGTTTGTTGGTTTGTTGGTTTGTTGGTTTGTTGGTTTGTTGGTTTGTTGGTTTATTGGTTTGTTGGTTTGTTGGTTTGTTGGTTTGTTGGTTTGTTGGTTTGTTGGTTTGTTGGTTTGTTGGTTTGTTGGTTTGTTGGTTTGTTGGTTTGTTGGTTTGTTGGTTTGTTGGTTTGTTGGTTTGTTCGTTTGTTCGTTTGTTGGTTTGTTTGTTTGTTGGTTTGTTGGTTTGTTAGTTTGTTCGTTTGTTGGTTTGTTGGTTTGTTGGTTTGTCGGTTTGTTCGTTTGTTGGTTTGTTGGTTTGTTGGTTTGTTGGTTTGTTGGTTTATTGGTTTGTTTGTTTGTTTGTTTGTTGGTTGGTTCGTTTGTTGGTTTATTGGTTTGTTCGTTTGTTGGTTTGTTTGTTTGTTGATTTGTTGGTTTGTTGGTTTGTTGGTTTGCTGGCTTGTTGGCTTGTTCATTTGTTGGTTTGTTGGCTTGTTGGTTTGTTGGTTTGTTGGTTTGTTGGTTTGTTCGTTTGTTGGTTTGTTGGTTTGTTGGCTTGTTGGCTTGTTGGTTTATTTGTTTTTTTTTGGTTTCTTGGCTTGTTGTTTAGCTGGATTGTTGGCTTGTTGGTTTGTTGGTATGCTCGTTTGTTGGCTAATTGGCTTGTTGGTTTGTTGGTTTGTTGGTTTGTTGGTTTGTTGGCTTATTGGCTTATTGGCTTGTTGGTTTGTTGGTTTGTTGGTTCGTTGGTTTGTTCTTTTTTTGGTTTGTTGGTTTGTTGGTTTGTTGGTTTGTTGGCTTGTTGGTTTCTTGGTTTGTTGGTTTGTTGGTTTGTTGGTTTGTTGGTTTGTTGGTTTGTTGGTTTGTTGGTTTGTTGGCTTGTTGGTTTGTTGGTTCGTTTGCTTGTTGGTGTGTTGGTTTGTTCGTTTGTTGGTTTGTTGGTTTGTTGGTTTGTAGGTTTGTTCGTCTGTTTGTTTGTTGGTTTGTTGGTTTGTTGGGTTGTTGGCTTGTTGCTTTGTTAGTTTGTTGGTTTGTTGGCTTGTTGGTTTGTTGGTTTGTTAGTTTGTTGGTTTGTTGGTTTGTTGGCTTGTTGGTTTGTTAGTTTGTTGGCTTGTTGGTTTGTTGGTTTGTTAGTTTGTTGGTTTGTTGGTTTGTTGGTTGGTTGGCTTGTTGGTTTATTGATTTGTTGGTTTGTTAGTTTGTTGGTTTGTTGGTTTGTTGGTTTGTTGGTTTGTTGGTTTGTTGGTTTGTTGGTTTGTTGGTTTGTTGGTTTTTTGGTTTGTTGGTTTGTTGGTTTGTTGGTTTGTTGGTTTGTTGGTTTGTTGGTTTGTTGGTTTGTTGGCTTGTTGGTTTGTTGGTTTGTTGGTTTGTTGGTTTTTTGGTTTGTTGGTTTGTTGGTTTGTTGGTTTGTTGGCTTGTTGGTTTATTTGTTTGTTGGTTTGTTGGTTTGTTGGTTTGTTGGTTTGTTGGTTTGTTGGTTTGTTGGTTTGTTGGCTTGTTGGATTGTTGGTTTGTTGGTTTGTTGGTTTGTTGGTTTGTTGGTTTGTTTGTTTGTTGGTTTGTTCATTTGTTGGTTTGTTGGTTTGTTGGTTTGTTGGTTTGTTGGCTTGTTGGCTTGTTGGTTTGTTGGTTTATTGGCTTGTTAGTTTTTTGGTTTGTTAGTTTGTTGGCTTGTTGGTTTGTTGGTTTGTTGGTTTGCTGGTTTGTTGGTTTGTTGGTTTGTTGGTTTGTTGGTTTGTTGGTTTGTTGGCTTGTTGGTGTATTGGTTTGTTGGTTTGTTGGCTTGTTGGTTTGTTGGCTTGTTGGCTTGTTGGCTAGATGGTTTGTTGGCTTGTTGGCTTGTTGGTTTGTTGGTTTGTTCGTTTGTTGGTTTGTTGGTTTGTTGGTTTGTTGGGTTGTTGGTTTGTTTTTTTGTTGGCTTGTTGGCTTGTTGGTTTGTTGGTTTGTTGGTTTTTTGGCTTGTTGGTTTGTGGGTTTGTTGGTTTGTTGGTTTGTGGGTTTGTTGGTTTGTTTGTTTGTTGGTTTGTTTGTTTGTTAGTTTGCTCGTTTGTTGGTTTGTTGGTTTGTTGGTTTGTTGGATTGTTGGTTTGTTGGTTTGTTGGCTTGTTGGTTTGTTGTTTTGTTGGCTTGTTGGTTTGTTGGTTTGTTGGTTTGTTGGTTTGATGGTTTGTTGGTTTGTTGGTTTATTGGTTTGTTGGTTTGTTAGTTTGTTGGTTTGATGATTTGTAGGTTTGTTGGTTTTTTGGTTTGTTGGTTTGTTGGTTTGTTGGTTTGTTCATTTGTTGGTTTGTTTGTTTGTTGGTTTGTTAGTTTGTTGGTTTGTTCGTTTGTCGGTTTGTTGGTTTGTTGGTTTGTTTGTTTGTTGGTTTGTTGGTTTGTTGGTTTGTTGGTTTGTTGGTTTGTGGGTTTGTTTGTATGTTTCTTTGTTGGTTTGTTCGTTTGTTGGTTTATTGTTTGGTTCGTTTGTTGGTTTGTTTGTTTGTCGGTTTGTTGGTTTGTTGGTTTGTTGGTTGGTTGGTTTGTTAGTTTGTTGGTTTGTTCGTTTGTTGGCTTGTTGGTTTGTTGGCTTGTTAGCTTGTTGGTTTGTTTGTTTGTTGATTTGTTTGTTTGTTGGTTTGTTGGTTTGTTGGTTTGTTCGTTTGTTGGTTTGTTGGTTTGTACGTTTGTTGGTTTGTTGGTTTGTTGGTTTGTTGGTTTGTTGGTTTGTTGGTTTGTTGGTTTGTTGGTTTGTTGGTTTGTTGGTTTGTTGGCTTGTTGGCTTGTTGGCTTGTTGGTTTGTTGGCTTGTTGGCTTGTTGGTTTGTTGGTTTGTTCGTTTGTTGGTTTGTTGGTTCGTTGGTTTGTTGGTTTGTTGGGTTGTTGGTTTGTTATTTTGTTGGCTTGTTGGCTTGTTGGTTTGTTGGTTTTTTGGTTTGTTGGCTTGTTGGTTTGTTGGTTTTTTGGTTTGTTGGTTTTTTGGTTTGTTGGTTTGTTAGCTTGTTAATTTGTTGGTTTGTTGGTTTGTTTGTTTGTTTGTTTGTGGGTTTGTTCGTTTCTTGGTTTGTTGGTTTGTTGGTTTGTTGGCTTATTGGCTTGTTGGTTTGTTGGTTTGTTGGTTTGTTGGTTTGTTGGTTTGTTCGTTTTTTGGTTTGTTGGCTTGTTGGTTTGTTGGTTTGTTGGTTTGTTGGTTTGTTGGTTTGTTGGTTTGTTGGTTTGTTGGTTTGTTGGTTTGTTGGCTTGTTGGTTTGTTGGTTTGTTGGTTTGTTGGTTTGTTGGTTTGTTGGTTTGTTGGCTTGTTGGTTTGTTGGTTTGTTGGCTTGTTGGTGTGTTGGTTTGTTCGTTTGTTGGTTTGTTGGTTTGTTGGTTTGTTGGTTTGTAGGTTTGTTCGTTTGTTGGTTTGTTGGTTTGTTGGTTTGTTGGCTTGTTGGTTTGTTGGTTTGTTGGTTTGTTGGTTTGTTGGTTTGTTGGTTTGTTGGTTTGTTGGTTTGTTGGTTTGTTGGCTTGTTGGTTTATTGTTTGTTGGTTTGTTGGCTTGTTGGCTTGTTGGTTTGTTGGTTTATTTGTTTGTTGGTTTGTTGGTTTGTTTGTTTGTTGGTTTGTTCATTTGTTGGTTTGTAGGTTTGTTGGTTTGTTGGCTTGTTGGTTTGTTGGTTTGTTGGTTTGCTGGTTTGTTGGTTTATTGGTTTGTTGGTTTGTTAGTTTGTTGGTTTGATGATTTGTAGGTTTGTTGGTTTTTTGGTTTGTTGGTTTGTTGGTTTGTTGGTTTGTTCATTTGTTGGTTTGTTTGTTTGTTGGTTTGTTAGTTTGTTGGTTTGTTCGTTTGTCGGTTTGTTGGTTTGTTGGTTTGTTTGTTTGTTGGTTTGTTGGTTTGTTGGTTTGTTGGTTTGTTGGTTTGTGGGTTTGTTTGTATGTTTCTTTGTTGGTTTGTTCGTTTGTTGGTTTATTGTTTGGTTCGTTTGTTGGTTTGTTTGTTTGTCGGTTTGTTGGTTTGTTGGTTTGTTGGTTGGTTGGTTTGTTAGTTTGTTGGTTTGTTCGTTTGTTGGCTTGTTGGTTTGTTGGCTTGTTAGCCTGTTGGTTTGTTTGTTTGTTGATTTGTTTGTTTGTTGGTTTGTTGGTTTGTTGGTTTGTTCGTTTGTTGGTTTGTTGGTTTGTACGTTTGTTGGTTTGTTGGTTTGTTGGTTTGTTGGTTTGTTGGTTTGTTGGTTTGTTGGTTTGTTGGTTTGTTGGTTTGTTGGTTTGTTGGCTTGTTGGCTTGTTGGCTTGTTGGTTTGTTGGCTTGTTGGCTTGTTGGTTTGTTGGTTTGTTCGTTTGTTGGTTTGTTGGTTCGTTGGTTTGTTGGTTTGTTGGGTTGTTGGTTTGTTATTTTGTTGGCTTGTTGGCTTGTTGGTTTGTTGGTTTTTTGGTTTGTTGGCTTGTTGGTTTGTTGGTTTTTTGGTTTGTTGGTTTTTTGGTTTGTTGGTTTGTTAGCTTGTTAATTTGTTGGTTTGTTGGTTTGTTTGTTTGTTTGTTTGTGGGTTTGTTCGTTTCTTGGTTTGTTGGTTTGTTGGTTTGTTGGCTTATTGGCTTGTTGGTTTGTTGGTTTGTTGGTTTGTTGGTTTGTTGGTTTGTTCGTTTTTTGGTTTGTTGGCTTGTTGGTTTGTTGGTTTGTTGGTTTGTTGGTTTGTTGGTTTGTTGGTTTGTTGGTTTGTTGGCTTGTTGGTTTGTTGGCTTGTTGGCTTTTTGATTTGTTGGTTTGTTGGTTTGTTGGTTTGTTGGCTTGTTGGTTTGTTGGTTTGTTGGCTTGTTGGTGTGTTGGTTTGTTCGTTTGTTGGTTTGTTGGTTTGTTGGTTTGTTGGTTTGTAGGTTTGTTCGTTTGTTGGTTTGTTGGTTTGTTGGTTTGTTGGCTTGTTGGTTTGTTGGTTTGTTGGTTTGTTGGTTTGTTGGTTTGTTGGTTTGTTGGTTTGTTGGTTTGTTGGTTTGTTGGCTTGTTGGTTTATTGTTTGTTGGTTTGTTGGCTTGTTGGCTTGTTGGTTTGTTGGTTTATTTGTTTGTTGGTTTGTTGGTTTGTTTGTTTGTTGGTTTGTTCATTTGTTGGTTTGTAGGTTTGTTGGTTTGTTGGCTTGTTGGTTTGTTGGTTTGTTGGTTTGCTGGTTTGTTGGTTTGTTGGTTTGTTGGTTTGTTGGTTTGTTGGTTTGTTGGCTTGTTGGTTTATTGGCTTGTTGGTTTGTAGGTTTGTTGGTTTGTTGGCTTGTTGGCTTGTTGGCTTGTTGGCTTGTTGGTTTGTTGGCTTGTTGGCTTGTTGGTTTCTTGGTTTGTTCGTTTGTTGGTTTGGTGGTTTGTTGGTTTTTTGGTTTGTTGTTTTGTTCATGTGTTGGTTTGTTGGTTTGTTGGTTTGTTGGTTTGTTGGCTTGTTGGTTTGTTGGTTTGTTGGTTTACTGGTTTGTTGGTTTGTTGGTTTGTTGGTTTGTTGGTTTGTTGGTTTGTTGGTTTGTTGGCTTGTTGGTTTATTGGTTTGTTTGTTTTTAGGTTTGTTGGTTTGTTGGCTTGTTGGCTTGTTGGCTTGTTGGTTTGTTGGCTTGTTGGCTTGTTGGTTTGTTGGTTTGTTCGATTGTTGGTTTGTTGGTTCGTTGGTTTGTTGGTTTGTTGGGTTGTTGGTTTGTTATTTTGTTGGCTTGTTGGCTTGTTGGTTTGTTGGTTTGTTGGTTTGTTGGCTTGTTGGTTTGTGGGTTTGTTGGTTTGTTGGTTTGTTGGTTTGTTGGTTTGTTGGTTTGATTGTTTGTTGGTTTGTTTGTTTGTTGGTTTGTTCGTTTGTTGGTTTGTTGGTTTCTTGGTTTGTTGGATTGTTGGTTTGTTGGTTTGTTGGCTTATTGGTTTGTTGGTTTGTTGGCTTGTTGGTTTGTTGGTTTGTTGGTTTGTTGGTTTGTTGGTTTGTTGGTTTGTTGGTTTGTTGGTTTGTTGGTTTGTTGGTTTATTGGTTTGTTGGTTTGTTGGTTTGTTGGTTTGTTGGTTTGTTGGTTTGTTGGTTTGTTGGTTTGTTGGTTTGTTGGTTTGTTGGTTTGTTGGTTTGTTGGTTTGTTGGTTTGTTGGTTTGTTCGTTTGTTCGTTTGTTGGTTTGTTTGTTTGTTGGTTTGTTGGTTTGTTAGTTTGTTCGTTTGTTGGTTTGTTGGTTTGTTGGTTTGTCGGTTTGTTCGTTTGTTGGTTTGTTGGTTTGTTGGTTTGTTGGTTTGTTGGTTTATTGGTTTGTTTGTTTGTTTGTTTGTTGGTTGGTTCGTTTGTTGGTTTATTGGTTTGTTCGTTTGTTGGTTTGTTTGTTTGTTGATTTGTTGGTTTGTTGGTTTGTTGGTTTGCTGGCTTGTTGGCTTGTTCATTTGTTGGTTTGTTGGCTTGTTGGTTTGTTGGTTTGTTGGTTTGTTGGTTTGTTCGTTTGTTGGTTTGTTGGTTTGTTGGCTTGTTGGCTTGTTGGTTTATTTGTTTTTTTTTGGTTTCTTGGCTTGTTGTTTAGCTGGATTGTTGGCTTGTTGGTTTGTTGGTATGCTCGTTTGTTGGCTAATTGGCTTGTTGGTTTGTTGGTTTGTTGGTTTGTTGGTTTGTTGGCTTATTGGCTTATTGGCTTGTTGGTTTGTTGGTTTGTTGGTTCGTTGGTTTGTTCTTTTTTTGGTTTGTTGGTTTGTTGGTTTGTTGGTTTGTTGGCTTGTTGGTTTCTTGGTTTGTTGGTTTGTTGGTTTGTTGGTTTGTTGGTTTGTTGGTTTGTTGGTTTGTTGGTTTGTTGGCTTGTTGGTTTGTTGGTTCGTTTGCTTGTTGGTGTGTTGGTTTGTTCGTTTGTTGGTTTGTTGGTTTGTTGGTTTGTAGGTTTGTTCGTCTGTTTGTTTGTTGGTTTGTTGGTTTGTTGGGTTGTTGGCTTGTTGCTTTGTTAGTTTGTTGGTTTGTTGGCTTGTTGGTTTGTTGGTTTGTTAGTTTGTTGGTTTGTTGGTTTGTTGGCTTGTTGGTTTGTTAGTTTGTTGGCTTGTTGGTTTGTTGGTTTGTTAGTTTGTTGGTTTGTTGGTTTGTTGGTTGGTTGGCTTGTTGGTTTATTGATTTGTTGGTTTGTTAGTTTGTTGGTTTGTTGGTTTGTTGGTTTGTTGGTTTGTTGGTTTGTTGGTTTGTTGGTTTGTTGGTTTGTTGGTTTTTTGGTTTGTTGGTTTGTTGGTTTGTTGGTTTGTTGGTTTGTTGGTTTGTTGGTTTGTTGGTTTGTTGGCTTGTTGGTTTGTTGGTTTGTTGGTTTGTTGGTTTTTTGGTTTGTTGGTTTGTTGGTTTGTTGGTTTGTTGGCTTGTTGGTTTATTTGTTTGTTGGTTTGTTGGTTTGTTGGTTTGTTGGTTTGTTGGTTTGTTGGTTTGTTGGTTTGTTGGCTTGTTGGATTGTTGGTTTGTTGGTTTGTTGGTTTGTTGGTTTGTTGGTTTGTTTGTTTGTTGGTTTGTTCATTTGTTGGTTTGTTGGTTTGTTGGTTTGTTGGTTTGTTGGCTTGTTGGCTTGTTGGTTTGTTGGTTTATTGGCTTGTTAGTTTTTTGGTTTGTTAGTTTGTTGGCTTGTTGGTTTGTTGGTTTGTTGGTTTGCTGGTTTGTTGGTTTGTTGGTTTGTTGGTTTGTTGGTTTGTTGGTTTGTTGGCTTGTTGGTGTATTGGTTTGTTGGTTTGTTGGCTTGTTGGTTTGTTGGCTTGTTGGCTTGTTGGCTAGATGGTTTGTTGGCTTGTTGGCTTGTTGGTTTGTTGGTTTGTTCGTTTGTTGGTTTGTTGGTTTGTTGGTTTGTTGGGTTGTTGGTTTGTTTTTTTGTTGGCTTGTTGGCTTGTTGGTTTGTTGGTTTGTTGGTTTTTTGGCTTGTTGGTTTGTGGGTTTGTTGGTTTGTTGGTTTGTGGGTTTGTTGGTTTGTTTGTTTGTTGGTTTGTTTGTTTGTTAGTTTGCTCGTTTGTTGGTTTGTTGGTTTGTTGGTTTGTTGGATTGTTGGTTTGTTGGTTTGTTGGCTTGTTGGTTTGTTGTTTTGTTGGCTTGTTGGTTTGTTGGTTTGTTGGTTTGTTGGTTTGATGGTTTGTTGGTTTGTTGGTTTATCGGTTTGTTGGTTTGTTAGTTTGTTGGTTTGATGATTTGTAGGTTTGTTGGTTTTTTGGTTTGTTGGTTTGTTGGTTTGTTGGTTTGTTCATTTGTTGGTTTGTTTGTTTGTTGGTTTGTTAGTTTGTTGGTTTGTTCGTTTGTCGGTTTGTTGGTTTGTTGGTTTGTTTGTTTGTTGGTTTGTTGGTTTGTTGGTTTGTTGGTTTGTTGGTTTGTGGGTTTGTTTGTATGTTTCTTTGTTGGTTTGTTCGTTTGTTGGTTTATTGTTTGGTTCGTTTGTTGGTTTGTTTGTTTGTCGGTTTGTTGGTTTGTTGGTTTGTTGGTTGGTTGGTTTGTTAGTTTGTTGGTTTGTTCGTTTGTTGGCTTGTTGGTTTGTTGGCTTGTTAGCTTGTTGGTTTGTTTGTTTGTTGATTTGTTTGGTTGTTGGTTTGTTGGTTTGTTGGTTTGTTCGTTTGTTGGTTTGTTGGTTTGTACGTTTGTTGGTTTGTTGGTTTGTTGGTTTGTTGGTTTGTTGGTTTGTTGGTTTGTTGGTTTGTTGGTTTGTTGGTTTGTTGGTTTGTTGGTTTGTTGGTTTGTTGGTTTGTTGGTTTGTTGGCTTGTTCGTTTGTTGGTTTGTTGGTTTGTTGGTTTGTTGGCTTGTTGGGTTGTTGGTTTGTTAGTTTGTTCGTTTGTTGGTTTGTTGGTTTGTTGTTTTGTTGGTTTGTTGGTTTGTTGGTTTGTCGGTTTGTTGGTTTGTTGGCTTGTTGGTTTGTTGGTTTGTTGGCTTGTTGGCTTGTTGGTTTGTTGGTTTGTTTGTTTGTTGATTTGTTTGTTTGTTGGTTTGTTGGTTTGTTGGTTTGTTCGTTTGTTGGTTTGTTGGTTTGTACGTTTGTTGGTTTGTTGGTTTGTTCGTTTGTTGGTTTTGTTGGTTTGTTCGTTTGTTGGTTTGTTTGTTTGTTGGTTTGTTGGCTTTTTGGCTTGTTGGTTTGTTGGTTTGTTGGTTTGTTGGTTTGTTGGTTTGTTGGCTTGTTCGTTTGTTGGTTTGTTGGTTTGTTGGTTTGTTGGCTTGTTGGTTTGTTGGTTTTTTGGTTTGTTGGCTTGTTGGTTTGTTGGCTTGTTGGCTTGTTGGTTTGTTGGTTTGTTCGTTTGTTGGCTTGCTGGCTTATTGGCTTGTTGGTTTGTTGGTTTGTTGGTTTGTTGGTTTGTTGGTTTGTTGGCTTGTTGGTTTATTGGTTTGTTGGTTTGTTGGTTTGTTGGTTTGTTCGTTTGTTAGCTTGTTGGCTTGTTGGTTTGTTGGTTTGTTGGTTTGTTGGTTTGTTGGTTTGTTGGTTTGTTGGTTTGTTGGTTTGTTGGCTTGTTCGTTTGTTGGTTTGTTGGTTTGTTGGTTTGTTGGCTTGTTGGGTTGTTGGTTTGTTAGTTTGTTCGTTTGTTGGTTTGTTGGTTTGTTGTTTTGTTGGTTTGTTTGTTTGTTGGTTTGTTGGCTTGTTGGCTTGTTAGTTTGTTGGTTTGTTGGTTTGTTGGTTTGTTCGTTTGTTGGTTTGTTGGTTTGTTGGCTTGTTGGTTTGTTGGTTTGTTGGTTTGTTGGTTTGTTGGTTTGTTGGTTTGTTGGTTTGTTGGTTTGTTGGTTTGTTGGTTTGTTGGTTTGTTGGTTTGTTGGCTTGTTGGTTTATTGGTTTGTTGGTTTGTTGGCTTGTTGGTTTGTTGGTTTATTTGTTTGTTGGTTTGTTTGTTTGTTGGTTTGTTCATTTGTTGGTTTGTTGGTTTGTTGGTTTGTTGGCTTGTTATTTTGTTGGTTTGTTGGTTTGCTGGTTTGTTGGTTTGTTGGTTTGTTGGTTTGTTGGTTTGTTGGTTTGTTGGCTTGTTGGTTTATTGGTGTATTGGTTTGTAGGTTTGTTGGTTTGTTGGCTTGTTGGCTTATTGGCTTGTTGGCTTGTTGGCTTGTTGGCTTGTTGGTTTGTTGGCTTGTTGGCTTGTTGGTTTGTTGGTTTGTTCGTTTGTTGGTTTGGTGGTTTGTTGGTTTTTTGGTTTGTTGGTTTGTTGGTTTGTTGGTTTGTTGGTTTGTTGGCTTGTTGGTTTATTGGTTTGTTGGTTTGTTGGCTTGTTGGTTTGTTGGTTTGTTGGTTTGTTTGTTTGTTGGTTTGTTGGTTTGTTGGTTTGTTTGTTTGTTGCTTTGTTCATTTGTTGGTTTGTTGGTTTGTTGGTTTGTTGGCTTGTTGGTTTATTGGTTTGTTGGTTTTTAGGTTTGTTGGTTTGTTGGCTTGTTGGCTTGTTGGCTTGTTGGTTTGTTGGCTTGTTGGCTTGTTGGTTTGTTGGTTTGTTCGTTTGTTGGTTTGTTGGTTCGTTGGTTTGTTGGTTTGTTGGTTTGTTGGTTTGTTGGTTTGTTGGTTTGTTGGCTTGTTCGTTTGTTGGTTTGTTGGTTTGTTGGTTTGTTGGCTTGTTGGGTTGTTGGTTTGTTAGTTTGTTCGTTTGTTGGTTTGTTGGTTCGTTGGTTTGTTGGTTTGTTGGGTTGTTGGTTTGTTATTTTGTTGGCTTGTTGGCTTGTTGGTTTGTTGGTTTGTTGGTTTGTTGGCTTGTTGGTTTGTTGGTTTTTTGGTTTGTTGGTTTTTTGGTTTGTTGGTTTGTTAGCTTGTTAATTTGTTGGTTTGTTGGTTTGTTTGTTTGTTTGTTTGTGGGTTTGTTCGTTTCTTGGTTTGTTGGTTTGTTGGTTTGTTGGCTTATTGGCTTGTTGGTTTGTTGGTTTGTTGGTTTGTTGGTTTGTTGGTTTGTTCGTTTTTTGGTTTGTTGGCTTGTTGGTTTGTTGGTTTGTTGGTTTGTTGGTTTGTTGGTTTGTTGGTTTGTTGGTTTGTTGGCTTGTTGGTTTGTTGGCTTGTTGGCTTGTTGATTTGTTGGTTTGTTGGTTTGTTGGTTTGTTGGCTTGTTGGTTTGTTGGTTTGTTGGCTTGTTGGTGTGTTGGTTGGTTCGTTTGTTGGTTTGTTGGTTTGTTGGTTTGTTGGTTTGTAGGTTTGTTCGTTTGTTGGTTTGTTGGTTTGTTGGTTTGTTGGCTTGTTGGTTTGTTGGTTTGTTGGTTTGTTGGTTTGTTGGTTTGTTGGTTTGTTGGTTTGTTGGTTTGTTGGTTTGTTGGCTTGTTGGTTTATTGTTTGTTGGTTTGTTGGCTTGTTGGTTTGTTGGTTTATTTGTTTGTTGGTTTGTTGGTTTGTTTGTTTGTTGGTTTGTTCATTTGTTGGTTTGTAGGTTTGTTGGTTTGTTGGCTTGTTGGTTTGTTGGTTTGTTGGTTTGCTGGTTTGTTGGTTTGTTGGTTTGTTGGTTTGTTGGTTTGTTGGTTTGTTGGCTTGTTGGTTTATTGGCTTGTTGGTTTGTAGGTTTGTTGGTTTGTTGGCTTGTTGGCTTGTTGGCTTGTTGGCTTGTTGGTTTGTTGGCTTGTTGGCTTGTTGGTTTGTTGGTTTGTTCGTTTGTTGGTTTGGTGGTTTGTTGGTTTTTTGGTTTGTTGATTTGTTCATGTGTTGGTTTGTTGGTTTGTTGGTTTGTTGGTTTGTTGGCTTGTTGGTTTGTTGGTTTGTTGGTTTACTGGTTTGTTGGTTTGTTGGTTTGTTGGTTTGTTGGTTTGTTGGTTTGTTGGTTTGTTGGCTTGTTGGTTTATTGGTTTGTTGGTTTTTAGGTTTGTTGGTTTGTTGGCTTGTTGGCTTGTTGGCTTGTTGGTTTGTTGGCTTGTTGGCTTGTTGGTTTGTTGGTTTGTTCGTTTGTTGGTTTGTTGGTTCGTTGGTTTGTTGGCTTGTTGGTTTGTTGGCTTGTTGGCTTGTTGGTTTGTTGGTTTGTTCGTTTGTTGGTTTGTTGGTTCGTTGGTTTGTTGGTTTGTTGGGTTGTTGGGTTGTTGGTTTGTTATTTTGTTGGCTTGTTGGCTTGTTGGTTTGTTGGTTTGTTGGTTTGTTGGCTTGTTGGTTTGTGGGTTTGTTGGTTTGTTGGTTTGTTGGTTTGTTGGTTTGTTGGTTTGTTTGTTTGTTGGTTTGTTTGTTTGTTGGTTTGTTCGTTTGTTGGTTTGTTGGTTTCTTGGTTTGTTGGATTGTTGGTTTGTTGGTTTGTTGGCTTATTGGTTTGTTGGTTTGTTGGCTTGTTGGTTTGTTGGTTTGTTGGTTTGTTGGTTTGTTGGTTTGTTGGTTTGTTGGTTTGTTGGTTTGTTGGTTTATTGGTTTGTTGGTTTGTTGGTTTGTTGGTTTGTTCGTTTGTTCGTTTGTTGGTTTGTTTGTTTGTTGGTTTGTTGGTTTGTTAGTTTGTTCGTTTGTTGGTTTGTTGGTTTGTTGGTTTGTCGGTTTGTTCGTTTGTTGGTTTGTTGGTTTGTTGGTTTGTTGGTTTGTTGGTTTATTGGTTTGTTTGTTTGTTTGTTTTTTGGTTGTTTCGTTTGTTGGTTTATTGGTTTGTTCGTTTGTTGGTTTGTTTGTTTGTTGATTTGTTGGTTTGTTGGTTTGTTGGTTTGTTGGTTTGTTGGTTTGTTGGTTTGTTGGTTTGTTGGTTTGTTGGTTTGTTGGTTTGTTGGTTTGTTGGTTTGTTGGCTTATTGGCTTATTGGCTTGTTGGTTTGTTGGTTTGTTGGTTCGTTGGTTTGTTCTTTTTTTGGTTTGTTGGTTTGTTGGTTTGTTGGTTTGTTGGCTTGTTGGTTTCTTGGTTTGTTGGTTTGTTGGTTTGTTGGTTTGTTGGTTTGTTGGTTTGTTGGTTTGTTGGTTTGTTGGCTTGTTGGTTTGTTGGTTTGTTTGCTTGTTGGTGTGTTGGTTTGTTCGTTTGTTGGTTTGTTGGTTTGTTGGTTTGTAGGTTTGTTCGTCTGTTTGTTTGTTGGTTTGTTGGTTTGTTGGGTTGTTGGCTTGTTGCTTTGTTAGTTTGTTGGTTTGTTGGTTTGTTGGTTTGTTGGTTTATTGGCTTGTTGGCTTATTGGTTTGTTGGTTTGTTGGCTTGTTGGTTTGTTGGTTTGTTAGTTTGTTGGTTTGTTGGTTTGTTGGCTTGTTGGTTTGTTGGTTTGTTGGCTTGTTGGTTTGTTGGTTTGTTAGTTTGTTGGTTTGTTGGTTTGTTGGTTGGTTGGCTTGTTGGTTTATTGATTTGTTGGTTTGTTCGTTTGTTGGTTTGTTGGTTTGTTGGTTTGTTGGTTTGTTGGTTTGTTGGTTTGTTGGTTTGTTGGTTTGTTGGTTTGTTGGTTTGTTGGTTTGTTGGTTTGTTGGTTTGTTGGTTTGTTGGTTTGTTGGTTTGTTGGTTTGTTGGCTTGTTGGTTTGTTGGTTTGTTGGTTTGTTGGTTTGTTGGTTTGTTGGTTTGTTGGTTTGTTGGTTTGTTGGCTTGTTGGTTTATTTGTTTGTTGGTTTGTTGGTTTGTTGGTTTGTTGGTTTGTTGGTTTGTTGGTTTGTTGGTTTGTTGGCTTGTTGGATTGTTGGTTTGTTGGTTTGTTGGTTTGTTGGTTTGTTGGTTTGTTTGTTTGTTGGTTTGTTCATTTGTTGGTACGTTGGTTTGTTGGTTTGTTGGCTTATTGGCTTGTTGGTTTGTTGGTTTATTGGCTTGTTAGTTTGTTGGTTTGTTAGTTTGTTGGCTTGTTGGTTTGTTGGTTTGTTGGTTTGCTGGTTTGTTGGTTTGTTGGTTTGTTGGTTTGTTGGTTTGTTGGTTTGTTGGCTTGTTGGTGTATTGGTTTGTTGGTTTGTTGGCTTGTTGGTTTGTTGGCTTGTTGGCTTGTTGGCTAGATGGTTTGTTGGCTTGTTGGCTTGTTGGTTTGTTGGTTTGTTCGTTTGATGGTTTGTTGGTTTGTTGGTTTGTTGGGTTGTTGGTTTGTTTTTTTGTTGGCTTGTTGGCTTGTTGGTTTGTTGGTTTGTTGGTTTTTTGGCTTGTTGATTTGTGGGTTTGTTGGTTTGTTGGTTTGTGGGTTTGTTGGTTTGTTTGTTTGTTGGTTTGTTTGTTTGTTAGTTTGCTCGTTTGTTGGTTTGTTGGTTTGTTGGTTTGTTGGATTGTTGGTTTGTTGGTTTGTTGGCTTGTTGGTTTGTTGTTTTGTTGGCTTGTTGGTTTGTTGGTTTGTTGGTTTGTTGGTTTGATGGTTTGTTGGTTTGTTGGTTTATTGGTTTGTTGGTTTGTTAGTTTGTTGGTTTGATGATTTGTAGGTTTGTTGGTTTTTTGGTTTGTTGGTTTGTTGGTTTGTTGGTTTGTTCATTTGTTGGTTTGTTTGTTTGTTGGTTTGTTAGTTTGTTGGTTTGTTCGTTTGTTGGTTTGTTGGTTTGTTGGTTTGTTTGTTTGTTGGTTTGTTGGTTTGTTGGTTTGTTGGTTTGTTGGTTTGTTGGTTTGTGGGTTTGTTTGTATGTTTCTTTGTTGGTTTGTTCGTTTGTTGGTTTATTGGTTGGTTCGTTTGTTGGTTTGTTTGTTTGTCGGTTTGTTGGTTTGTTGGTTTGTTGGTTGGTTGGTTTGTTAGTTTGTTGGTTTGTTCGTTTGTTGGCTTGTTGGTTTGTTGGCTTGTTAGCTTGTTGGTTTGTTTGTTTGTTGATTTGTTTGTTTGTTGGTTTGTTGGTTTGTTGGTTTGTTAGTTTGTTGGTTTGTTGGTTTGTACGTTTGTTGGTTTGTTGGTTTGTTGGTTTGTTGGTTTGTTGGTTTGTTGGTTTGTTGGTTTGTTGGTTTGTAGGTTTGTTGGTTTGTTGGTTTGTTGGTTTGTTGGCTTGTTCGTTTGTTGGTTTGTTGGTTTGTTGGTTTGTTGGCTTGTTGGGTTGTTGGTTTGTTAGTTTGTTCGTTTGTTGGTTTGTTGGTTTGTTGTTTTGTTGGTTTGTTGGTTTGTTGGTTTGTCGGTTTGTTGGTTTGTTGGCTTGTTGGTTTGTTGGTTTGTTGGCTTGTTGGCTTGTTGGTTTGTTGGTTTGTTTGTTTGTTGATTTGTTTGTTTGTTGGTTTGTTGGTTTGTTGGTTTGTTCGTTTGTTGGTTTGTTGGTTTGTACGTTTGTTGGTTTGTTGGTTTGTTCGTTTGTTGGTTTTGTTGGTTTGTTCGTTTGTTGGTTTGTTTGTTTGTTGGTTTGTTGGCTTTTTGGCTTGTTGGTTTGTTGGTTTGTTGGTTTGTTGGTTTGTTGGTTTGTTGGCTTGTTCGTTTGTTGGTTTGTTGGTTTGTTGGTTTGTTGGCTTTTTGGTTTGTTGGTTTTTTGGTTTGTTGGCTTGTTGGTTTGTTGGCTTGTTGGCTTGTTGGTTTGTTGGTTTGTTCGTTTGTTGGCTTGTTGGCTTATTGGCTTGTTGGTTTGTTGGTTTGTTGGTTTGTTGGTTTGTTGGCTTGTTGGTTTATTGGTTTGTTGGTTTGTTGGTTTGTTGGTTTGTTCGTTTGTTAGCTTGTTGGCTTGTTGGTTTGTTGGTTTGTTGGTTTGTCAGTTTGTTGGTTTCTTGGTTTGTTGGTTTGTTGGTTTGTTGGCTTGTTCGTTTGTTGGTTTGTTGGTTTGTTGGTTTGTTGGCTTGTTGGGTTGTTGGTTTGTTAGTTTGTTCGTTTGTTGGTTTGTTGGTTTGTTGTTTTGTTGGTTTGTTTGTTTGTTGGTTTGTTGGCTTGTTGGCTTGTTGGTTTGTTGGTTTGTTGGTTTGTTGGTTTGTTGGTTTGTTGGCTTGTTCGTTTGTTGGTTTGTTGGTTTGTTGGTTTGTTGGCTTGTTGGTTTGTTGGTTTTTTGGTTTGTTGGCTTGTTGGTTTGTTGGCTTGTTGGCTTGTTGGTTTGTTGGTTTGTTCGTTTTTTGGTTTGTTGGCTTGTTGGTTTGTTGGTTTGTTGGCTTCTTCGTTTGTTGGTTTATTGGTTTGTTGGTTTGTTGGCTTGTTGGCTTGGTGGTTTGAGGTTTGTTGGTTTGTTGGTTTGTTGGCTTGTTGGCTTGTTGGTTTGTTGGTTTGTTGGTTTGTTGGTTTTTGGTTTGTTTGTTTGTTGGTTTGTTCGTTTGTTGGTTTGTTGGCCTGTTGGTTTGTTGGTTTGTTGGTTTGTTGGTTTGTTGGCTTGTTGGTTTGTTGGTTTGTTGGTTTGTTCGTTTGTTGGTTTGTTGGTTTGTTGCCTTGTTGGCTTGTTGGTTTGTTGGTTTGTTGGTTTGTTGGCTTGTTGGCTTGTTGGTTTGTTGGTTTGTTGGTTTGTTTGTTTGTTGGTTTGTTCGTTTGTTCGTTTGTTCGTTTGTTCGTTTGTTGGTTTGTTGGTTTGTTGGTTTGTTGGTTTGTTTGTTTGTTAGTTTGTTGGTTTGATGGCTTGTTGCCTTGTTGGTTTGTTGGTTTGTTGGTGTGTTGGTTTGTTGGTTTGTTTGTTTGTTTGTTTGTTGGTTTGTTCGTTTGTTGGTTTGTTGGCTTGTTGGTTTGTTGGTTTGTTGGTTTGTTGGCTTGTTGGTTTGTTGGTTTGTTGGTTTGTTCGTTTGTTGGCTTGTTGTTTTGTTGCCTTGTTGGCTTGTTGGTTTGTTGGGTTGTTGGCTTGTTGGTTTGTTGGTTTGTTGGTTTGTTTGTTTGTTGGTTTGTTCGTTTGTTCGTTTGTTGGTTTGTTGGTTTGTTGGTTTGTTGGTTTGTTTGTTTGTTGGTTTGTTGGTTTGTTGGTTTGTTGGTTTGTTGGTTTGTTGGTTTGTTGGTTTGTTCGTTTGTTGATTTGTTGGTTTGTTGGTTTGTTCGTTTGATAGTTTGTTGATTTTTTGGTTTGTTGGTTTGTTGGTTTGTTGGTTTCTTGGCTTGTTGGTTTATTGGTTTTTTGGTTTGTTGGTTTGTTTGTTTGTTTGTTTGTTCGCTTGTTGGCTTGTTGGTTTGTTGGCTTGTTGGCTTGTTGGTTTGTTGGTTCGTTTGCTTGTTGGTTTGTTGGTTTGTTGGTTTGATGGTTTGTTTGTTTGTTCGTTTGTTGGTGTGTTGGTTTGTTGGTTTGTTGGCTTGTTGGTTAATTGGTTTGTTAGTTTGTTGGTTTGTTGGTTTGTTCGTTTGTTGGTTTGTTGGTTTGTTGGTTTGTTTGTTTGTTGGCTTGTTGGCTTGTTGGTTTGTTGGTTTGTTGGTTTGTTGGCTTGTTGGCTTGTTGGTTTGTTGGTTTGTTGGTTTGTTGGGTTGTTGGTTTGTTGGTTTGTTGGTTTGTTGGTTTGTTGATTTGTTGGTTTATTTGTTTGTTGGTTTGTTGGTTTGTTGACTTCTTGGCTTGTTGGTTTATTGGTTTGTTGGCTTGTTGGCTTGTTGGTTTGTTGGTTTGTTGGCTTGTTGGCTTATTGGGTTGTTGGTTTTTTGGCTTGTTGGCTTGTTGGTTTGTTGGTTTGTGCGTTTATTGGTTTGTTGGCTTGTTGGTTTGTTGGTTTGTTGGTTTGTTCGTTTGTTGGTTTGTTGGTTTGTTGGTTTGTTGGTTTGTTGGTTTGTTGGATTGTTGGTTTGTTCGTTTGTTGGTTTGTTGGTTTGTTGGTTTGTTGGTTTGTTGGTTTGTTGGTTTGTTTGTTTGTTGGTTTGTTGGCTTTTTGGCTTGTTGGTTTGTTGGTTTGTTGGTTTGTTTGTTTGTTGGTTTGTTGGTTTGTTGGTTTGTTGGTTTGTTGGCTTGTTGGTTAATTGGTTTGTTAGTTTGTTGGTTTGTTGGTTTGTTCGTTTGTTGGTTTGTTGGTTTGTTGGTTTGTTTGTTTGTTGGCTTGTTGGCTTGTTGGTTTGTTGGTTTGTTGGTTTGTTGGCTTGTTGGCTTGTTGGTTTGTTGGTTTGTTGGTTTGTTGGGTTGTTGGTTTGTTGGTTTGTTGGTTTGTTGGTTTGTTGATTTGTTGGTTTATTTGTTTGTTGGTTTGTTGGTTTGTTGGCTTCTTGGCTTGTTGGTTTATTGGTTTGTTGGCTTGTTGGCTTGTTGGTTTGTTGGTTTGTTGGCTTGTTGGCTTATTGGGTTGTTGGTTTTTTGGCTTGTTGGCTTGTTGGTTTGTTGGTTTGTGCGTTTATTGGTTTGTTGGCTTGTTGGTTTGTTGGTTTGTTGGTTTGTTCGTTTGTTGGTTTGTTGGTTTGTTGGTTTGTTGGTTTGTTGGTTTGTTGGATTGTTGGTTTGTTCGTTTGTTGGTTTGTTGGTTTGTTGGTTTGTTGGTTTGTTGGTTTGTTGGTTTGTTGGTTTGTTGGTTTGTTGGTTTGTTGGTTTGTTGGTTTGTTGGTTTGTTGGTTTGTTGGTTTGTTGGTTTGTTGGTTTGTTGGTTTGTTGGTTTGTTCGTTTGTTGGCTTGTTGGTTTGTTAGTTTGTTGGTTTGTTGGTTTGTTGGTTTGTTGGTTTGTTGGTTTGTTGGTTTGTTGGTTTGTTGGTTTGTTGGTTTAATGGCTTGTTGGCTTGTTGGTTTGTTGGTTTGTTGGTTTGTTGGTTTGTTGGTTTGTTGGTTTGTTGGTTTGTTGGTTTTGTTGGTTTGTTCGTTTGTTGGTTTGTTTGTTTGTTGGTTTGTTGGCTTTTTGGCTTGTTGGTTTGTTGGTTTGTTGGTTTGTTGGTTTGTTGGTTTGTTGGCTTGTTCGTTTGTTGGTTTGTTGGTTTGTTGGTTTGTTGGCTTGTTGGTTTGTTGGTTTTTTGGTTTGTTGGCTTGTTGGTTTGTTGGCTTGTTGGCTTGTTGGTTTGTTGGTTTGTTCGTTTGTTGGCTTGTTGGCTTATTGGCTTGTTGGTTTGTTGGTTTGTTGGTTTGTTGGTTTGTTGGCTTGTTGGTTTATTGGTTTGTTGGTTTGTTGGTTTGTACGTTTGTTGGTTTGTTGGTTTGTTCGTTTGTTGGTTTTGTTGGTTTGTTCGTTTGTTGGTTTGTTTGTTTGTTGGTTTGTTGGCTTTTTGGCTTGTTGGTTTGTTGGTTTGTTGGTTTGTTGGTTTGTTGGTTTGTTGGCTTGTTCGTTTGTTGGTTTGTTGGTTTGTTGGTTTGTTGGCTTGTTGGTTTGTTGGTTTTTTGGTTTGTTGGCTTGTTGGTTTGTTGGCTTGTTGGCTTGTTGGTTTGTTGGTTTGTTCGTTTGTTGGCTTGTTGGCTTATTGGCTTGTTGGTTTGTTGGTTTGTTGGTTTGTTGGTTTGTTGGCTTGTTGGTTTATTGGTTTGTTGGTTTGTTGGTTTGTTGGTTTGTTGGTTTGTTCGTTTGTTAGCTTGTTGGCTTGTTGGTTTGTTGGTTTGTTGGTTTGTTGGTTTGTTGGTTTGTTGGTTTGTTGGTTTGTTGGTTTGTTGGCTTGTTCGTTTGTTGGTTTGTTGGTTTGTTGGTTTGTTGGCTTGTTGGGTTGTTGGTTTGTTAGTTTGTTCGTTTGTTGGTTTGTTGGTTTGTTGTTTTGTTGGTTTGTTTGTTTGTTGGTTTGTTGGCTTGTTGGCTTGTTGGTTTGTTGGTTTGTTGGTTTGTTGGTTTGTTGGTTTGTTGGCTTGTTCGTTTGTTGGTTTGTTGGTTTGTTGGTTTGTTGGCTTGTTGGTTTGTTGGTTTTTTGGTTTGTTGGCTTGTTGGTTTGTTGGCTTGTTGGCTTGTTGGTTTGTTGGTTTGTTCGTTTTTTGGTTTGTTGGCTTGTTGGTTTGTTGGTTTATTGGTTTGTTGGTTTGTTGGCTTGTTGGCTTGGTGGTTTGAGGTTTGTTGGTTTGTTGGTTTGTTGGCTTGTTGGCTTGTTGGTTTGTTGGTTTGTTGGTTTGTTGGTTTTTGGTTTGTTTGTTTGTTGGTTTGTTCGTTTGTTGGTTTGTTGGCCTGTTGGTTTGTTGGTTTGTTGGTTTGTTGGTTTGTTGGCTTGTTGGTTTGTTGGTTTGTTGGTTTGTTCGTTTGTTGGTTTGTTGGTTTGTTGCCTTGTTGGCTTGTTGGTTTGTTGGTTTGTTGGTTTGTTGGCTTGTTGGCTTGTTGGTTTGTTGGTTTGTTGGTTTGTTTGTTTGTTGGTTTGTTCGTTTGTTCGTTTGTTCGTTTGTTCGTTTGTTGGTTTGTTGGTTTGTTGGTTTGTTGGTTTGTTTGTTTGTTAGTTTGTTGGTTTGATGGCTTGTTGCCTTGTTGGTTTGTTGGTTTGTTGGTGTGTTGGTTTGTTGGTTTGTTTGTTTGTTTGTTTGTTGGTTTGTTCGTTTGTTGGTTTGTTGGCTTGTTGGTTTGTTGGTTTGTTGGTTTGTTGGCTTGTTGGTTTGTTGGTTTGTTGGTTTGTTCGTTTGTTGGCTTGTTGTTTTGTTGCCTTGTTGGCTTGTTGGTTTGTTGGGTTGTTGGCTTGTTGGTTTGTTGGTTTGTTGGTTTGTTTGTTTGTTGGTTTGTTCGTTTGTTCGTTTGTTGGTTTGTTGGTTTGTTGGTTTGTTGGTTTGTTTGTTTGTTGGTTTGTTGGTTTGTTGGTTTGTTGGTTTGTTGGTTTGTTGGTTTGTTGGTTTGTTGGTTTGTTCGTTTGTTGATTTGTTGGTTTGTTGGTTTGTTCGTTTGTTAGTTTGTTGATTTTTTGGTTTGTTGGTTTGTTGGTTTGTTGGTTTGTTGGCTTGTTGGTTTATTGGTTTTTTGGTTTGTTGGTTTGTGTGTTTGTTTGTTTGTTCGCTTGTTGGCTTGTTGGTTTGTTGGCTTGTTGGCTTGTTGGTTTGTTGGTTCGTTTGCTTGTTGGTTTGTTGGTTTGTTGGTTTGATGGTTTGTTTGTTTGTTCGTTTGTTGGTGTGTTGGTTTGTTGGTTTGTTGGCTTGTTGGTTAATTGGTTTGTTAGTTTGTTGGTTTGTTGGTTTGTTCGTTTGTTGGTTTGTTGGTTTGTTGGTTTGTTTGTTTGTTGGCTTGTTGGCTTGTTGGTTTGTTGGTTTGTTGGTTTGTTGGCTTGTTGGCTTGTTGGTTTGTTGGTTTGTTGGTTTGTTGGGTTGTTGGTTTGTTGGTTTGTTGGTTTGTTGGTTTGTTGATTTGTTGGTTTATTTGTTTGTTGGTTTGTTGGTTTGTTGGCTTCTTGGCTTGTTGGTTTATTGGTTTGTTGGCTTGTTGGCTTGTTGGTTTGTTGGTTTGTTGGCTTGTTGGCTTATTGGGTTGTTGGTTTTTTGGCTTGTTGGCTTGTTGGTTTGTTGGTTTGTGCGTTTATTGGTTTGTTGGCTTGTTGGTTTGTTGGTTTGTTGGTTTGTTCGTTTGTTGGTTTGTTGGTTTGTTGGTTTGTTGGTTTGTTGGTTTGTTGGATTGTTGGTTTGTTCGTTTGTTGGTTTGTTGGTTTGTTGGTTTGTTGGTTTGTTGGTTTGTTGGTTTGTTGGTTTGTTGGTTTGTTGGTTTGTTGGTTTGTTGGTTTGTTGGTTTGTTGGTTTGTTGGTTTGTTGGTTTGTTGGTTTGTTGGTTTGTTGGTTTGTTGGTTTGTTGGCTTGTTGGTTTGTTAGTTTGTTGGTTTGTTGGTTTGTTGGTTTGTTGGTTTGTTGGTTTGTTGGTTTGTTGGTTTGTTGGTTTGTTGGTTTAATGGCTTGTTGGCTTGTTGGTTTGTTGGTTTGTTGGTTTGTTGGTTTGTTGGTTTGTTGGTTTGTTGGTTTGTTGGTTTGTTGGTTTGTTGGTTTGTTGGTTTGTTGGTTTGTTGGCTTGTTGGTTTATTGGTTTATTGGTTTGTTGGTTTGTTGGTTTGTAGGTTTGTAGGTTTGTTGGTTTGTTGGCTTGTTGGCTTGTTGGCTTGTTGGTTTGTTGGCTTGTTGGCTTGTTGGTTTGTTGGTTTGTTCGTTTGTTGGTTTGTTGGTTCGTTGGTTTGTTGGTTTGTTGGGTTGTTGGTTTGTTATTTTGTTGGCTTGTTGGCTTGTTGGTTTGTTGGTTTGTTGGTTTGTTGGCTTGTTGGTTTGTGGGTTTCTTGGTTTGTTGGTTTGTTGGTTTGTTGGTTTGTTGGTTTGTTTGTTTGTTGGTTTGTTGGTTTGTTGGTTTGTTGGATTGTTGGTTTGTTGGTTTGTTGGCTTGTTGGTTTGTTGGTTTGTTGGTTTGTTGGTTTGTTGGTTTGTTGGTTTGTTGGTTTGTTGGTTTGTTGGTTTGTTGGTTTGTTGGTTTGTTGGGTTGTTGGTTTGTTATTTTGTTGGCTTGTTGGCTTGTTGGTTTGTTGGTTTGTTGGCTTGTTGGTTTGTTGGTTTGTTGGTTTGTTGGTTTGTTGGTTTGTTGGCTTGATTGTTTGTTGGTTTGTTTGTTTATTGGTTTGTTGGTTTGTTTGTTTGTTGGTTAGTTCGTTTGTTGGTTTTGTTGGTTTGTTCGTTTGTTGGTTTGTTTGTTTGTTGGTTTGCTGGCTTGTTGGCTTGTTGGTTTGTTGGTTTGTTGGTTTGTTGGTTTGTTGGTTTGTTGGCTTGTTCGTTTGTTGGTTTGTTGGTTTGTTGGTTTGTTGGCTTGTTGGTTTGTTGGTTTTTTGGTTTGTTGGCTTGTTGGTTTGTTGGCTTGTTGGCTTGTTGGTTTGTTGGTTTGTTCGTTTGTTGGCTTGTTGGCTTGTTGGTTTGTTGGTTTGTTGGTTTGTTGGTTTGTTGGTTTGTTGGTTTGTTGGTTTATTGGTTTGTTAGTTTGTTGGCTTGTTGGCTTGTTGGTTTGTTTGTTTGTTAGTTTGTTGGTTTGTTCGTTTGTTAGCTTGTTGGCTTGTTGGTTTGTTGGTTTGTTGGTTTGTTGGTTTGTTGGTTTGTTGGTTTGTTGGTTTGTTGGTTTGTTGGCTTGTTCGTTTGTTGGTTTGTTGGTTTGTTGGTTTGTTGGCTTGTTGGGTTGTTGGTTTGTTAGTTTGTTCGTTTGTTGGTTTGTTGGTTTGTTGTTTTGTTGGTTTGTTTGTTTGTTGGTTTGTTGGCTTGTTGGCTTGTTGGTTTGTTGGTTTGTTGGTTTGTTGGTTTGTTGGTTTGTTGGCTTGTTCGTTTGTTGGTTTGTTGGTTTGTTGGTTTGTTGGCTTGTTGGTTTGTTGGTTTTTTGGTTTGTTGGCTTGTTGGTTTGTTGGCTTGTTGGCTTGTTGGTTTGTTGGTTTGTTCGTTTTTTGGTTTGTTGGCTTGTTGGTTTGTTGGTTTATTGGTTTGTTGGTTTGTTGGCTTGTTGGCTTGGTGGTTTGAGGTTTGTTGGTTTGTTGGTTTGTTGGCTTGTTGGCTTGTTGGTTTGTTGGTTTGTTGGTTTGTTGGTTTTTGGTTTGTTTGTTTGTTGGTTTGTTCGTTTGTTGGTTTGTTGGCCTGTTGGTTTGTTGGTTTGTTGGTTTGTTGGTTTGTTGGCTTGTTGGTTTGTTGGTTTGTTGGTTTGTTCGTTTGTTGGTTTGTTGGTTTGTTGCCTTGTTGGCTTGTTGGTTTGTTGGTTTGTTGGTTTGTTGGCTTGTTGGCTTGTTGGTTTGTTGGTTTGTTGGTTTGTTTGTTTGTTGGTTTGTTCGTTTGTTCGTTTGTTCGTTTGTTCGTTTGTTGGTTTGTTGGTTTGTTGGTTTGTTGGTTTGTTTGTTTGTTAGTTTGTTGGTTTGATGGCTTGTTGCCTTGTTGGTTTGTTGGTTTGTTGGTGTGTTGGTTTGTTGGTTTGTTTGTTTGTTTGTTTGTTGGTTTGTTCGTTTGTTGGTTTGTTGGCTTGTTGGTTTGTTGGTTTGTTGGTTTGTTGGCTTGTTGGTTTGTTGGTTTGTTGGTTTGTTCGTTTGTTGGCTTGTTGTTTTGTTGCCTTGTTGGCTTGTTGGTTTGTTGGGTTGTTGGCTTGTTGGTTTGTTGGTTTGTTGGTTTGTTTGTTTGTTGGTTTGTTCGTTTGTTCGTTTGTTGGTTTGTTGGTTTGTTGGTTTGTTGGTTTGTTTGTTTGTTGGTTTGTTGGTTTGTTGGTTTGTTGGTTTGTTGGTTTGTTGGTTTGTTGGTTTGTTGGTTTGTTCGTTTGTTGATTTGTTGGTTTGTTGGTTTGTTCGTTTGTTAGTTTGTTGATTTTTTGGTTTGTTGGTTTGTTGGTTTGTTGGTTTGTTGGCTTGTTGGTTTATTGGTTTTTTGGTTTGTTGGTTTGTGTGTTTGTTTGTTTGTTCGCTTGTTGGCTTGTTGGTTTGTTGGCTTGTTGGCTTGTTGGTTTGTTGGTTCGTTTGCTTGTTGGTTTGTTGGTTTGTTGGTTTGATGGTTTGTTTGTTTGTTCGTTTGTTGGTGTGTTGGTTTGTTGGTTTGTTGGCTTGTTGGTTAATTGGTTTGTTAGTTTGTTGGTTTGTTGGTTTGTTCGTTTGTTGGTTTGTTGGTTTGTTGGTTTGTTTGTTTGTTGGCTTGTTGGCTTGTTGGTTTGTTGGTTTGTTGGTTTGTTGGCTTGTTGGCTTGTTGGTTTGTTGGTTTGTTGGTTTGTTGGGTTGTTGGTTTGTTGGTTTGTTGGTTTGTTGGTTTGTTGATTTGTTGGTTTATTTGTTTGTTGGTTTGTTGGTTTGTTGGCTTCTTGGCTTGTTGGTTTATTGGTTTGTTGGCTTGTTGGCTTGTTGGTTTGTTGGTTTGTTGGCTTGTTGGCTTATTGGGTTGTTGGTTTTTTGGCTTGTTGGCTTGTTGGTTTGTTGGTTTGTGCGTTTATTGGTTTGTTGGCTTGTTGGTTTGTTGGTTTGTTGGTTTGTTCGTTTGTTGGTTTGTTGGTTTGTTGGTTTGTTGGTTTGTTGGTTTGTTGGATTGTTGGTTTGTTCGTTTGTTGGTTTGTTGGTTTGTTGGTTTGTTGGTTTGTTGGTTTGTTGGTTTGTTGGTTTGTTGGTTTGTTGGTTTGTTGGTTTGTTGGTTTGTTGGTTTGTTGGTTTGTTGGTTTGTTGGTTTGTTGGTTTGTTGGTTTGTTGGTTTGTTGGTTTGTTGGCTTGTTGGTTTGTTAGTTTGTTGGTTTGTTGGTTTGTTGGTTTGTTGGTTTGTTGGTTTGTTGGTTTGTTGGTTTGTTGGTTTGTTGGTTTAATGGCTTGTTGGCTTGTTGGTTTGTTGGTTTGTTGGTTTGTTGGTTTGTTGGTTTGTTGGTTTGTTGGTTTGTTGGTTTGTTGGTTTGTTGGTTTGTTGGTTTGTTGGTTTGTTGGCTTGTTGGTTTATTGGTTTATTGGTTTGTTGGTTTGTTGGTTTGTAGGTTTGTAGGTTTGTTGGTTTGTTGGCTTGTTGGCTTGTTGGCTTGTTGGTTTGTTGGCTTGTTGGCTTGTTGGTTTGTTGGTTTGTTCGTTTGTTGGTTTGTTGGTTCGTTGGTTTGTTGGTTTGTTGGGTTGTTGGTTTGTTATTTTGTTGGCTTGTTGGCTTGTTGGTTTGTTGGTTTGTTGGTTTGTTGGCTTGTTGGTTTGTGGGTTTCTTGGTTTGTTGGTTTGTTGGTTTGTTGGTTTGTTGGTTTGTTTGTTTGTTGGTTTGTTGGTTTGTTGGTTTGTTGGATTGTTGGTTTGTTGGTTTGTTGGCTTGTTGGTTTGTTGGTTTGTTGGTTTGTTGGTTTGTTGGTTTGTTGGTTTGTTGGTTTGTTGGTTTGTTGGTTTGTTGGTTTGTTGGTTTGTTGGGTTGTTGGTTTGTTATTTTGTTGGCTTGTTGGCTTGTTGGTTTGTTGGTTTGTTGGCTTGTTGGTTTGTTGGTTTGTTGGTTTGTTGGTTTGTTGGTTTGTTGGCTTGATTGTTTGTTGGTTTGTTTGTTTATTGGTTTGTTGGTTTGTTTGTTTGTTGGTTAGTTCGTTTGTTGGTTTTGTTGGTTTGTTCGTTTGTTGGTTTGTTTGTTTGTTGGTTTGCTGGCTTGTTGGCTTGTTGGTTTGTTGGTTTGTTGGTTTGTTGGTTTGTTGGTTTGTTGGCTTGTTCGTTTGTTGGTTTGTTGGTTTGTTGGTTTGTTGGCTTGTTGGTTTGTTGGTTTTTTGGTTTGTTGGCTTGTTGGTTTGTTGGCTTGTTGGCTTGTTGGTTTGTTGGTTTGTTCGTTTGTTGGCTTGTTGGCTTGTTGGTTTGTTGGTTTGTTGGTTTGTTGGTTTGTTGGTTTGTTGGTTTGTTGGTTTATTGGTTTGTTAGTTTGTTGGCTTGTTGGCTTGTTGGTTTGTTTGTTTGTTAGTTTGTTGGTTTGTTGGTTTGTTCGTTTTTTGGTTTGTTGGCTTGTTGGTTTGTTGGTTTGTTGGCTTCTTCGTTTGTTGGTTTATTGGTTTGTTGGTTTGTTGGCTTGTTGGCTTGGTGGTTTGAGGTTTGTTGGTTTGTTGGTTTGTTGGCTTGTTGGCTTGTTAGTTTGTTGGTTTGTTGGTTTGTTGGTTTGTTGGTTTGTTGGTTTGTTCGTTTGTTGGTTTTGTTGGTTTGTTCGTTTGTTGGTTTGTTTGTTTGTTGGTTTGTTGGCTTGTTGGCTTGTTGGTTTGTTGGTTTGTTGGTTTGTTGGTTTGTTGGTTTGTTGGCTTGTTCGTTTGTTGGTTTGTTGGTTTGTTGGTTTGTTGGCTTATTGTTTTGTTGGTTTTTTGGTTTGTTGGCTTGTTGGTTTGTTGGCTTGTTGGCTTGTTGGTTTGTTGGTTTGTTCGTTTGTTGGCTTGTTGGCTTGTTGGTTTGTTGGTTTGTTGGTTTGTTGGTTTGTTGGTTTGTTGGTTTGTTGGTTTGTTGGTTTGTTGTTTTTTTGGCTTGTTGGCTTGTTGGTTTGTTGGTTTGTTAGTTTGTTGGTTTGTTGGTTTGTTCGTTTTTTGGTTTGTTGGCTTGTTGGTTTGTTGGTTTGTTGGCTTCTTCGTTTGTTGGTTTATTGGTTTGTTGGTTTGTTGGCTTGTTGGCTTGGTGGTTTGAGGTTTGTTGGTTTGTTGGTTTGTTGGCTTGTTGGCTTGTTGGTTTGTTGGTTTGTTGGTTTGTTGGTTTTTGGTTTGTTTGTTTGTTGGTTTGTTCGCTTGTTGGTTTGTTGGCCTGTTGGTTTGTTGGTTTGTTGGTTTGTTGGCTTGTTGGTTTGTTGGTTTGTTGGTTTGTTCGTTTGTTGGCTTGTTGGTTTGTTGCCTTGTTGACTTGTTGGTTTGTTGGTTTGTTGGTTTGTTGGCTTGTTGGCTTGTTGGTTTGTTGGTTGGTTGGTTTGTTTGTTTGTTGGTTTGTTCGTTTGTTCGTTTGTTCGTTTGTTGGTTTGTTGGTTTGTTGGTTTGTTGGTTTGTTGGTTTGTTGGTTTGTTGGTTTCATGGCTTGTTGCCTTGTTGGTTTGTTGGTTTGTTGGTTTGTTGGTTTGTTGGTTTGTTGGTTTGTTTGTTTGTTTGTTTGTTGGTTTGTTCATTTGTTGGTTTGTTGGCTTGTTGGTTTGTTGGTTTGTTGGTTTGTTGGCTTGTTGGTTTGTTGGTTTGTTGGTTTGTTCGTTTGTTGGCTTGTTGTTTTGTTGGCTTGTTGGCTTGTTGGTTTGTTGGTTTGTTGGTTTGTTTGTTTGTTGGTTTGTTCGTTTGTTCGTTTGTTCGTTTGTTCGTTTGTTCGTTTGTTCGTTTGTTGGTTTGTTGGTTTGTTGGTTTGTTTGTTTGTTGGTTTGTTGGTTTGTTGGTTTGTTGGTTTGTTGGTTTGTTGGTTTGTTCGTTTGTTGATTTGTTGGTTTGTTCGTTTGTTAGTTTGTTGATTCTTTGGTTTGTTGGTTTGTTGGTTTGTTGGCTTGTTGGTTTATTGGTTTTTTGGTTTGTTGGTTTGTTTGTTTGTTGGTTTGTTCGCTTGTTGGCTTGTTGGTTTGTTGGCTTGTTGGCTTGTTGGTTTGTTGGTTCGTTTGCTTGTTGGTTTGTTGGTTTGTTGGTTTGATGGTTTGTTTGTTTGTTCGTTTGTTGGTATGTTGATTTGTTGGTTTGTTGGCTTGTTGGTTAATTGGTTTGTTAGTTTGTTGGTTTGTTGGTTTGTTCGTTTGTTGGTTTGTTGGTTTGTTGGTTTGTTGGTTTGTTTGTTTGTTGGCTTGTTGGCTTGTTGGTTTGTTGGTTTGTTGGTTTGTTGGCTTGTTGGCATGTTGGTTTGTTGGTTTGTTTGTTTGTTGGGTTGTTGGTTTGTTGGTTTGTTGGTTTGTTGGTTTGTTGGTTTGTTGGTTTGTTGGTTTATTTGTTTGTTGCTTTGTTGGTTTGTTGGTTTGTTGGCTTCTTGGCTTGTTGGTTTATTGGTTTGTTGGCTTGTTGGCTTGTTGGTTTGTTGGTTTGTTACCTTCATGGCTTATTGGTTTGTTGGTTTTTTGGCTTGTTGGCTTGTTGGTTTGTTGGTTTGTGGGTTTATTGGTTTGTTGGCTTGTTGGTTTGTTGGTTTGTTCGTTTGTTGGTTTGTTGGTTTGTTGGTTTGTTGGATTGTTGGTTTGTTCGTTTGTTGGTTTGTTGGTTTGTTGGTTTGTTGGTTTGTTGGTTTGTTGGTTTGTTGGTTTGTTGGTTTATTGGTTTGTTGGTTTGTTGGTTTGTTGGCTTGTTGGTTTGTTAGTTTGTTGGTTTGTTGGTTTGTTGGTTTGTTGGTTTGTTGGTTTGTTGGTTTGTTGGTTTGTTGGTTTAATGGCTTGTTGGCTTGTTGGTTTGTTGGTTTGTTGGTTTGTTGGTTTGTTGGTTTGTTGGTTTGTTGGTTTGTTGGCTTGTTGGTTTATTGGTTTGTTGGTTTGTTGGTTTGTAGGTTTGTAGGTTTGTTGGTTTGTTGGCTTGCTGAATTGTTGGCTTGTTGGTTTGTTGGCTTCTTGGCTTGTTGGTTTGTTGGTTTGTTCTTTTGTTGGTTTGTTGGTTCGTTGGTTTGTTGGTTTGTTGGTTTGTTGGGTTGTTGGTTTGTTATTTTGTTGGCTTGTTGGCTTGTTGGTTTGTTGGTTTGTTGGTTTGTTGGCTTGTTGGTTTGTGGGTTTCTTGGTTTGTTGGTTTGTTGGTTTGTTGGTTTGTTGGTTTGTTTGTTTGTTGGTTTGTTTGTTTGTTGGTTTGTTCGTTTGTTGGTTTGTTGGTTTGTTGGTTTGTTGGATTATTGGTTTGTTGGTTTGTTGGCATGATGGTTTGTTGGTTTGTTGGTTTGTTGGTTTGCTGGTTTGTTGGTTTGTTGGTTTGTTGGTTTGTTGGTTTGTTGGGTTGTTGGTTTGTTATTTTGTTGGCTTGTTGGTTTGTTGGTTTGTTGGTTTGTTGGTTTGTTGGCTTGTTGGTTTGTTGGTTTGTTGGTTTGTTGGTTTGTTGGTTTGTTGGCTTGTTCGTTTGTTGGTTTGTTGGTTTGTTGGTTTGTTGGCTTGTTGGTTTGTTGGTTTTTTGGTTTGTTGGCTTGTTGGTTTGTTGGCTTGTTGGTTTTTTGGTTTGTTGGTTTGTTCGTTTGTTGGCTTGTTGGCTTGTTGGTTTGTTGGTTTGTTGGTTTGTTGGTTTGTTGGTTTATTGGTTTTTTGGTTTGTTTGTTTGTTTGTTTGTTGGTTTGTTCGCTTGTTGGCTTGTTGGATTGTTGGCTTGTTGCCTTGTTGGTTTGTTGGTTCGTCTGCTTGTTGGTTTGTTGGTTTGTTGGTTTGATGGTTTGTTTGTTTGTTCGTTTGTTGGTGTGTTGGTTTGTTGGTTTGTTGGCTTGTTGGTTAATTGGTTTGTTAGTTTGTTGGTTTGTTGGTTTGTTCGTTTGTTGGTTTGTTGGTTTGTTGGTTTGTTGGTTTGTTTGTTTGTTGGCTTGTTGGCTTGTTGGTTTGTTGGTTTGTTGGTTTGTTGGCTTGTTGGCTTGTTGGTTTGTTGGTTTCTTGGTTTGTTGGGTTGTTGGTTTGTTGGTTTGTTGGTTTGTTGGTTTGTTGGTTTGTTGGTTTATTTGTTTGTTGGTTTGTTGGTTTGTTGGTTTGTTGGCTTCTTGGCTTGTTGGTTTATTGGTTTGTTGGCTTGTTGGCTTGTTGGTTTGTTGGTTTGTTGTCTTGTTGGCTTATTGGGTTGTTGGTTTTTTGGCTTGTTGACTTGTTGGTTTGTTGGTTTGTGCGTTTATTGGTTTGTTGGCTTGTTGGTTTGTTGGTTTGTTGGTTTGTTCGTTTGTTGGTTTGTTGGTTTGTTGGTTTGTTGCATTGTTGGTTTGTTGGTTTGTTGGTTTGTTGGTTTGTTGGTTTGTTGGTTTGTTGGTTTGTTGGTTTGTTGGTTTGTTGGTTTGTTGGTTTGTTGGTTTGTTGGTTTGTTGGCTTGTTGGTTTGTTAGTTTGTTGGTTTGTTGGTTTGTTGGTTTGTTGGTTTGTTGGTTTGTTGGTTTGTTGGTTTGTTGGTTTGTTGGTTTAATGGCTTGTTGGCTTGTTGGTTTGTTGGTTTGTTGGTTTGTTGGTTTGTTGGTTTGTTGGTTTGTTGGTTTGTTGGTTTGTTGGTTTGTTGGCTTGTTTGTTTATTGGTTTGTTGGTTTGTTGGTTTGTAGGTTTGTAGGTTTGTTGGTTTGTTGGCTTGTTGGCTTGTTGGCTTGTTGGTTTGTTGGCTTGTTGGCTTGTTGGTTTGTTGGTTTGTTCGTTTGTTGGTTTGTTGGTTCGTTGGTTTGTTGGTTTGTTGGGTTGTTGGTTTGTTATTTTGTTGGCTTGTTGGCTTGTTGGTTTGTTGGTTTGTTGGTTTGTTGGCTTGTTGGTTTGTGGGTTTCTTGGTTTGTTGGTTTGTTGGTTTGTTGGTTTGTTTGTTTGTTGGTTTGTTTGTTTGTTGGTTTGTTCGTTTGTTGGTTTGTTCGTTTGTTGGTTTGTTGGATTGTTGGTTTGTTGGTTTGTTGGTTTGTTGGTTTGTTGGTTTGTTGGTTTGTTGGTTTGTTGGTTTGTTGGTTTGTTGGTTTGTTGGTTTGTTGGGTTGTTGGTTTGTTATTTTGTTGGCTTGTTGGCTTGTTGGTTTGTTGGTTTGTTGGTTTGTTGGCTTGTTGGTTTGTTGGTTTGTTGGTTTAATGGTTTGTTGGTTTGTTGGCTTGATTGTTTGTTGGTTTATTTGTTTGTTGGTTTGTTGGTTTGTTTGTTTGTTGGTTAGTTCGTTTGTTGGTTTTGTTGGTTTGTTCGTTTGTTGGTTTGTTTGTTTGTTGGTTTGTTGGCTTGTTGGCTTGTTGGTTTGTTGGTTTGTTGGTTTGTTGGTTTGTTGGTTTGTTGGCTTGTTCGTTTGTTGGTTTGTTGGTTTGTTGGTTTGTTGGCTTGTTGGTTTGTTGGTTTTTTGGTTTGTTGGCTTGTTGGTTTGTTGGCTTGTTGGCTTGTTGGTTTGTTGGTTTGTTCGTTTGTTGGCTTGTTGGTTTGTTGGTTTGTTGGTTTGTTGGTTTGTTGGTTTGTTGGCTTGTTCGTTTGTTGGTTTGTTGGTTTGTTGGTTTGTTGGCTTGTTGGTTTGTTGGTTTTTTGGTTTGTTGGCTTGTTGGTTTGTTGGCTTGTTGGTTTTTTGGTTTGTTGGTTTGTTCGTTTGTTGGCTTGTTGGCTTGTTGGTTTGTTGGTTTGTTGGTTTGTTGGTTTGTTGGTTTATTGGTTTTTTGGTTTGTTTGTTTGTTTGTTTGTTGGTTTGTTCGCTTGTTGGCTTGTTGGATTGTTGGCTTGTTGCCTTGTTGGTTTGTTGGTTCGTCTGCTTGTTGGTTTGTTGGTTTGTTGGTTTGATGGTTTGTTTGTTTGTTCGTTTGTTGGTGTGTTGGTTTGTTGGTTTGTTGGCTTGTTGGTTAATTGGTTTGTTAGTTTGTTGGTTTGTTGGTTTGTTCGTTTGTTGGTTTGTTGGTTTGTTGGTTTGTTGGTTTGTTTGTTTGTTGGCTTGTTGGCTTGTTGGTTTGTTGGTTTGTTGGTTTGTTGGCTTGTTGGCTTGTTGGTTTGTTGGTTTGTTGGTTTGTTGGGTTGTTGGTTTGTTGGTTTGTTGGTTTGTTGGTTTATTTGTTTGTTGGTTTGTTGGTTTGTTGGTTTGTTGGCTTCTTGGCTTGTTGGTTTATTGGTTTGTTGGCTTGTTGGCTTGTTGGTTTGTTGGTTTGTTGTCTTGTTGGCTTATTGGGTTGTTGGTTTTTTGGCTTGTTGACTTGTTGGTTTGTTGGTTTGTGCGTTTATTGGTTTGTTGGCTTGTTGGTTTGTTGGTTTGTTGGTTTGTTCGTTTGTTGGTTTGTTGGTTTGTTGGTTTGTTGCATTGTTGGTTTGTTGGTTTGTTGGTTTGTTGGTTTGTTGGTTTGTTGGTTTGTTGGTTTGTTGGTTTGTTGGTTTGTTGGTTTGTTGGTTTGTTGGTTTGTTGGTTTGTTGGCTTGTTGGTTTGTTAGTTTGTTGGTTTGTTGGTTTGTTGGTTTGTTGGTTTGTTGGTTTGTTGGTTTGTTGGTTTGTTGGTTTGTTGGTTTAATGGCTTGTTGGCTTGTTGGTTTGTTGGTTTGTTGGTTTGTTGGTTTGTTGGTTTGTTGGTTTGTTGGTTTGTTGGTTTGTTGGTTTGTTGGCTTGTTTGTTTATTGGTTTGTTGGTTTGTTGGTTTGTAGGTTTGTAGGTTTGTTGGTTTGTTGGCTTGTTGGCTTGTTGGCTTGTTGGTTTGTTGGCTTGTTGGCTTGTTGGTTTGTTGGTTTGTTCGTTTGTTGGTTTGTTGGTTCGTTGGTTTGTTGGTTTGTTGGGTTGTTGGTTTGTTATTTTGTTGGCTTGTTGGCTTGTTGGTTTGTTGGTTTGTTGGTTTGTTGGCTTGTTGGTTTGTGGGTTTCTTGGTTTGTTGGTTTGTTGGTTTGTTGGTTTGTTTGTTTGTTGGTTTGTTTGTTTGTTGGTTTGTTCGTTTGTTGGTTTGTTCGTTTGTTGGTTTGTTGGATTGTTGGTTTGTTGGTTTGTTGGTTTGTTGGTTTGTTGGTTTGTTGGTTTGTTGGTTTGTTGGTTTGTTGGTTTGTTGGTTTGTTGGTTTGTTGGGTTGTTGGTTTGTTATTTTGTTGGCTTGTTGGCTTGTTGGTTTGTTGGTTTGTTGGTTTGTTGGCTTGTTGGTTTGTTGGTTTGTTGGTTTAATGGTTTGTTGGTTTGTTGGCTTGATTGTTTGTTGGTTTATTTGTTTGTTGGTTTGTTGGTTTGTTTGTTTGTTGGTTAGTTCGTTTGTTGGTTTTGTTGGTTTGTTCGTTTGTTGGTTTGTTTGTTTGTTGGTTTGTTGGCTTGTTGGCTTGTTGGTTTGTTGGTTTGTTGGTTTGTTGGTTTGTTGGTTTGTTGGCTTGTTCGTTTGTTGGTTTGTTGGTTTGTTGGTTTGTTGGCTTGTTGGTTTGTTGGTTTTTTGGTTTGTTGGCTTGTTGGTTTGTTGGCTTGTTGGCTTGTTGGTTTGTTGGTTTGTTCGTTTGTTGGCTTGTTGGCTTGTTGGTTTGTTGGTTTGTTGGTTTGTTGGTTTGTTGGTTTGTTGGTTTGTTGGTTTGTTGGTTTGTTGGTTTATTGGTTTGTTGGTTTGTTGGCTTGTTGGCTTGTTGGCTTGTTGGTTTGTTGGTTTGTTAGTTTGTTAGTTTGTTGGTTTGTTCGTTTTTTGGTTTGTTGGCTTGTTGGTTTGTTGGTTTTGTTGGCTTCTTCGTTTGTTGGTTTATTGGTTTGTTGGTTTGTTGGCTTGTTGGCTTGGTGGTTTGAGGTTTGTTGGTTTGTTGGTTTGTTGGCTTGTTGGCTTGTTGGTTTGTTGGTTTGTACGTTTGTTGGTTTGTTGGTTTGTTCGTTTGTTGGTTTTGTTGGTTTGTTCGTTTGTTGGTTTGTTTGTTTGTTGGTTTGTTGGCTTGTTGGCTTGTTGGTTTGTTGGTTTGTTGGTTTGTTGGTTTGTTGGTTTGTTGGCTTGTTCGTTTGTTGGTTTGTTGGTTTGTTGGTTTGTGGGCTTGTTGGTTTGTTGGTTTTTTGGTTTGTTGGCTTGTTGGTTTGTTGGCTTGTTGGCTTGTTGGTTTGTTGGTTTGTTAGTTTGTTGGCTTGTTGGCTTGTTGGTTTGTTGGTTTGTTGGTTTGTTGGTTTGTTGGTTTGTTGGTTTGTTGGTTTTTTGGCTTGTTGGCTTGTTGGTTTGTTGGTTTGTTAGTTTGTTGGTTTGTTGGTTTGTTCGTTTTTTGGTTTGTTGGCTTGTTGGTTTGTTGGTTTGTTGGCTTCTTCGTTTGTTGGTTTATTGGTTTGTTGGTTTGTTGGCTTGTTGGCTTGGTGGTTTGACGTTTGTTGGTTTGTTGGTTTGTTGGCTTGTTGGCTTGTTGGTTTGTTGGTTTGTTGGTTTGTTGGTTTTTGGTTTGTTTGTTTGTTGGTTTGTTTGTTTGTTGGTTTGTTGGCCTGTTGGTTTGTTGGTTTGTTGGTTTGTTGGTTTGTTGGCTTGTTGGTTTGTTGGTTTGTTGGTTGGTTCGTTTGTTGGCTTGTTGGTTTGTTACCTTGTTGACTTGTTGGTTTGTTGGTTTGTTGGTTTGTTGGCTTGTTGGCTTGTTGGTTTGTTGGTTTGTTGGTTTGTTTGTTTGTTGGTTTGTTGGTTTGTTCGTTTGTTCGTTTGTTCGTTTGTTCGTTTGTTCGTTTGTTGGTTTGTTGGTTTGTTGGTTTGTTGGTTTGTTGGTTTGTTGGTTTGTTGGTTTGTTGGTTTGATGGCTTGTTGCCTTGTTGGTTTGTTGGTTTGTTGGTTTGTTGGTTTGTTGGTTTGTTGGTTTGTTTGTTTGTTTGTTTGTTGGTTTGTTCGTTTGTTGGTTTGTTGGCTTGTTGGTTTGTTGGTTTGTTGGTTTGTTGGCTTGTTGGTTTGTTGGTTTGTTGGTTTGTTCGTTTGTTGGCTTGTTGTTTTGTTGCCTTGTTGGCTTGTTGGTTTGTTGGCTTGTCGGTTTGTTGGTTTTTTGGTTTGTTTGTTTGTTGGTTTGTTCGTTTGTTCGTTTGTTCGTTTGTTCGTTTGTTGGTTTGTTGGTTTGTTGGTTTGTTTGTTTGTTGGTTTGTTGGTTTGTTGGTTTGTTGGTTTGCTGGTTTGTTGGTTTGTTCGTTTGTTGATTTGTTGGTTTGTTGGTTTGTTCGTTTGTTAGTTTGTTGATTTCTTGGTTTGTTGGTTTGTTGGTTTGTTGGCTTGTTGGTTTATTGGTTTTTTGGTTTGTTTGTTTGTTGGTTTGTTCGCTTGTTGGCTTGTTGGTTTGTTGGCTTGTTGGCTTGTTGGTTTGCTGGTTCGTTTGCTTGTTGGTTTGTTGGTTTGTTGGTTTGATGGTTTGTTTGTTTGTTCGTTTGTTGGTGTGTTGGTTTGTTGGTTTGTTGGCTTGTTGGTTAATTGGTTTGTTAGTTTGTTGGTTTGTTGGTTTGTTCGTTTGTTGGTTTGTTGGTTTGTTGGTTTGTTGGTTTGTTTGTTTGTTGGCTTGTTGGCTTGTTGGTTTGTTGGTTTGTTGGTTTGTTGGCTTGTTGGCTTGTTGGTTTGTTGGTTTGTTGGTTTGTTGGGTTGTTGGTTTGGTAGTTTGTTGGTTTGTTGGTTTGTTGGTTTGTTGGTTTGTTGGTTTATTTGTTTGTTGGTTTGTTGGTTTGTTGGTTTGTTGGCTTCTTGGCTTGTTGGTTTATTGTTTTGTTGGCTTGTTGGCTTGTTGGTTTGTTGGTTTGTTGCCTTGTTGGCTTATTGGTTTGTTGGTTTTTTGGCTTGTTGGCTTGTTGGTTTGTTGGTTTGTGGGTTTATTGGTTTGTTGGCTTGTTGGTTTGTTGGTTTGTTGGTTTGTTCGTTTGTTGGTTTGTTGGTTTGTTGGTTTGTTGGATTGTTGGTTTGTTCGTTTGTTGGTTTGTCGGTTTGTTGGTTTGTTGGTTTGTTGGTTTGTTGGTTTGTTGGTTTGTTGGTTTGTTGGTTTGTTGGTTTGTTGGTTTGTTGGTTTGTTGGTTTGTTGGTTTGTTGGCTTGTTGGTTTGTTAGTTTGTTGGTTTGTTGGTTTGTTGGTTTGTTGGTTTGTTGGTTTGTTGGTTTGTTGGTTTAATGGCTTGTTGGCTTGTTGGTTTGTTGGTTTGTTGGTTTGTAGGTTTGTAGGTTTGTTGGTTTGTTGGCTTGTTGGCTTGTTGGCTTGTTGGTTTGTTGGCTTGTTGGCTTGTTGGTTTGTTGGTTTGTTCGTTTGTTGGTTTGTTGGTTCGTTGGTTTGTTGGTTTGTTGGGTTGTTGGTTTGTTATTTTGTTGGCTTGTTGGCTTGTTGGTTTGTTGGTTTGTTGGTTTGTTGGCTTGTTGGTTTGTGGGTTTCTTGGTTTGTTGGTTTGTTGGTTTGTTGGTTTGTTTGTTTGTTGGTTTGTTTGTTTGTTGGTTTGTTCGTTTGTTGGTTTGTTCGTTTGTTGGTTTGTTGGATTGTTGGTTTGTTGGTTTGTTGGTTTGTTGGTTTGTTGGTTTGTTGGTTTGTTGGTTTGTTGGTTTGTTGGTTTGTTGGTTTGTTGGTTTGTTGGGTTGTTGGTTTGTTATTTTGTTGGCTTGTTGGCTTGTTGGTTTGTTGGTTTGTTGGTTTGTTGGCTTGTTGGTTTGTTGGTTTGTTGGTTTAATGGTTTGTTGGTTTGTTGGCTTGATTGTTTGTTGGTTTATTTGTTTGTTGGTTTGTTGGTTTGTTTGTTTGTTGGTTAGTTCGTTTGTTGGTTTTGTTGGTTTGTTCGTTTGTTGGTTTGTTTGTTTGTTGGTTTGTTGGCTTGTTGGCTTGTTGGTTTGTTGGTTTGTTGGTTTGTTGGTTTGTTGGTTTGTTGGCTTGTTCGTTTGTTGGTTTGTTGGTTTGTTGGTTTGTTGGCTTGTTGGTTTGTTGGTTTTTTGGTTTGTTGGCTTGTTGGTTTGTTGGCTTGTTGGCTTGTTGGTTTGTTGGTTTGTTCGTTTGTTGGCTTGTTGGTTTGTTGGTTTGTTGGTTTGTTGGTTTGTTGGTTTGTTGGCTTGTTCGTTTGTTGGTTTGTTGGTTTGTTGGTTTGTTGGCTTGTTGGTTTGTTGGTTTTTTGGTTTGTTGGCTTGTTGGTTTGTTGGCTTGTTGGTTTTTTGGTTTGTTGGTTTGTTCGTTTGTTGGCTTGTTGGCTTGTTGGTTTGTTGGTTTGTTGGTTTGTTGGTTTGTTGGTTTATTGGTTTTTTGGTTTGTTTGTTTGTTTGTTTGTTGGTTTGTTCGCTTGTTGGCTTGTTGGATTGTTGGCTTGTTGCCTTGTTGGTTTGTTGGTTCGTCTGCTTGTTGGTTTGTTGGTTTGTTGGTTTGATGGTTTGTTTGTTTGTTCGTTTGTTGGTGTGTTGGTTTGTTGGTTTGTTGGCTTGTTGGTTAATTGGTTTGTTAGTTTGTTGGTTTGTTGGTTTGTTCGTTTGTTGGTTTGTTGGTTTGTTGGTTTGTTGGTTTGTTTGTTTGTTGGCTTGTTGGCTTGTTGGTTTGTTGGTTTGTTAGTTTGTTGGCTTGTTGGCTTGTTGGTTTGTTGGTTTGTTGGTTTGTTGGGTTGTTGGTTTGTTGGTTTGTTGGTTTGTTGGTTTGTTGGTTTGTTGGTTTATTTGTTTGTTGGTTTGTTGGTTTGTTGGTTTGTTGGCTTCTTGGCTTGTTGGTTTATTGGTTTGTTGGCTTGTTGGCTTGTTGGTTTGTTGGTTTGTTGTCTTGTTGGCTTATTGGGTTGTTGGTTTTTTGGCTTGTTGACTTGTTGGTTTGTTGGTTTGTGCGTTTATTGGTTTGTTGGCTTGTTGGTTTGTTGGTTTGTTGGTTTGTTCGTTTGTTGGTTTGTTGGTTTGTTGGTTTGTTGCATTGTTGGTTTGTTGGTTTGTTGGTTTGTTGGTTTGTTGGTTTGTTGGTTTGTTGGTTTGTTGGTTTGTTGGTTTGTTGGTTTGTTGGTTTGTTGGTTTGTTGGTTTGTTGGCTTGTTGGTTTGTTAGTTTGTTGGTTTGTTGGTTTGTTGGTTTGTTGGTTTGTTGGTTTGTTGGTTTGTTGGTTTGTTGGTTTGTTGGTTTAATGGCTTGTTGGCTTGTTGGTTTGTTGGTTTGTTGGTTTGTTGGTTTGTTGGTTTGTTGGTTTGTTGGTTTGTTGGTTTGTTGGTTTGTTGGCTTGTTTGTTTATTGGTTTGTTGGTTTGTTGGTTTGTAGGTTTGTAGGTTTGTTGGTTTGTTGGCTTGTTGGCTTGTTGGCTTGTTGGTTTGTTGGCTTGTTGGCTTGTTGGTTTGTTGGTTTGTTCGTTTGTTGGTTTGTTGGTTCGTTGGTTTGTTGGTTTGTTGGGTTGTTGGTTTGTTATTTTGTTGGCTTGTTGGCTTGTTGGTTTGTTGGTTTGTTGGTTTGTTGGCTTGTTGGTTTGTGGGTTTCTTGGTTTGTTGGTTTGTTGGTTTGTTGGTTTGTTTGTTTGTTGGTTTGTTTGTTTGTTGGTTTGTTCGTTTGTTGGTTTGTTCGTTTGTTGGTTTGTTGGATTGTTGGTTTGTTGGTTTGTTGGTTTGTTGGTTTGTTGGTTTGTTGGTTTGTTGGTTTGTTGGTTTGTTGGTTTGTTGGTTTGTTGGTTTGTTGGGTTGTTGGTTTGTTATTTTGTTGGCTTGTTGGCTTGTTGGTTTGTTGGTTTGTTGGTTTGTTGGCTTGTTGGTTTGTTGGTTTGTTGGTTTAATGGTTTGTTGGTTTGTTGGCTTGATTGTTTGTTGGTTTATTTGTTTGTTGGTTTGTTGGTTTGTTTGTTTGTTGGTTAGTTCGTTTGTTGGTTTTGTTGGTTTGTTCGTTTGTTGGTTTGTTTGTTTGTTGGTTTGTTGGCTTGTTGGCTTGTTGGTTTGTTGGTTTGTTGGTTTGTTGGTTTGTTGGTTTGTTGGCTTGTTCGTTTGTTGGTTTGTTGGTTTGTTGGTTTGTTGGCTTGTTGGTTTGTTGGTTTTTTGGTTTGTTGGCTTGTTGGTTTGTTGGCTTGTTGGCTTGTTGGTTTGTTGGTTTGTTCGTTTGTTGGCTTGTTGGCTTGTTGGTTTGTTGGTTTGTTGATTTGTTGGTTTGTTGGTTTGTTGGTTTGTTGGTTTGTTGGTTTATTGGTTTGTTGGTTTGTTGGCTTGTTGGCTTGTTGGCTTGTTGGTTTGTTGGTTTGTTAGTTTGTTAGTTTGTTGGTTTGTTCGTTTTTTGGTTTGTTGGCTTGTTGGTTTGTTGGTTTTGTTGGCTTCTTCGTTTGTTGGTTTATTGGTTTGTTGGTTTGTTGGCTTGTTGGCTTGGTGGTTTGAGGTTTGTTGGTTTGTTGGTTTGTTGGCTTGTTGGCTTGTTGGTTTGTTGGTTTGTACGTTTGTTGGTTTGTTGGTTTGTTCGTTTGTTGGTTTTGTTGGTTTGTTCGTTTGTTGGTTTGTTTGTTTGTTGGTTTGTTGGCTTGTTGGCTTGTTGGTTTGTTGGTTTGTTGGTTTGTTGGTTTGTTGGTTTGTTGGCTTGTTCGTTTGTTGGTTTGTTGGTTTGTTGGTTTGTGGGCTTGTTGGTTTGTTGGTTTTTTGGTTTGTTGGCTTGTTGGTTTGTTGGCTTGTTGGCTTGTTGGTTTGTTGGTTTGTTAGTTTGTTGGCTTGTTGGCTTGTTGGTTTGTTGGTTTGTTGGTTTGTTGGTTTGTTGGTTTGTTGGTTTGTTGGTTTTTTGGCTTGTTGGCTTGTTGGTTTGTTGGTTTGTTAGTTTGTTGGTTTGTTGGTTTGTTCGTTTTTTGGTTTGTTGGCTTGTTGGTTTGTTGGTTTGTTGGCTTCTTCGTTTGTTGGTTTATTGGTTTGTTGGTTTGTTGGCTTGTTGGCTTGGTGGTTTGACGTTTGTTGGTTTGTTGGTTTGTTGGCTTGTTGGCTTGTTGGTTTGTTGGTTTGTTGGTTTGTTGGTTTTTGGTTTGTTTGTTTGTTGGTTTGTTCGTTTGTTGGTTTGTTGGCCTGTTGGTTTGTTGGTTTGTTGGTTTGTTGGTTTGTTGGCTTGTTGGTTTGTTGGTTTGTTGGTTGGTTCGTTTGTTGGCTTGTTGGTTTGTTACCTTGTTGACTTGTTGGTTTGTTGGTTTGTTGGTTTGTTGGCTTGTTGGCTTGTTGGTTTGTTGGTTTGTTGGTTTGTTTGTTTGTTGGTTTGTTGGTTTGTTCGTTTGTTCGTTTGTTCGTTTGTTCGTTTGTTGGTTTGTTGGTTTGTTGGTTTGTTGGTTTGTTGGTTTGTTGGTTTGTTGGTTTGTTGGTTTGTTGGTTTGATGGCTTGTTGCCTTGTTGGTTTGTTGGTTTGTTGGTTTGTTGGTTTGTTGGTTTGTTGGTTTGTTTGTTTGTTTGTTTGTTGGTTTGTTCGTTTGTTGGTTTGTTGGCTTGTTGGTTTGTTGGTTTGTTGGTTTGTTGGCTTGTTGGTTTGTTGGTTTGTTGGTTTGTTCGTTTGTTGGCTTGTTGTTTTGTTGCCTTGTTGGCTTGTTGGTTTGTTGGCTTGTCGGTTTGTTGGTTTTTTGGTTTGTTTGTTTGTTGGTTTGTTCGTTTGTTCGTTTGTTCGTTTGTTCGTTTGTTGGTTTGTTGGTTTGTTGGTTTGTTTGTTTGTTGGTTTGTTGGTTTGTTGGTTTGTTGGTTTGCTGGTTTGTTGGTTTGTTCGTTTGTTGATTTGTTGGTTTGTTGGTTTGTTCGTTTGTTAGTTTGTTGATTTCTTGGTTTGTTGGTTTGTTGGTTTGTTGGCTTGTTGGTTTATTGGTTTTTTGGTTTGTTTGTTTGTTGGTTTGTTCGCTTGTTGGCTTGTTGGTTTGTTGGCTTGTTGGCTTGTTGGTTTGCTGGTTCGTTTGCTTGTTGGTTTGTTGGTTTGTTGGTTTGATGGTTTGTTTGTTTGTTCGTTTGTTGGTGTGTTGGTTTGTTGGTTTGTTGGCTTGTTGGTTAATTGGTTTGTTAGTTTGTTGGTTTGTTGGTTTGTTCGTTTGTTGGTTTGTTGGTTTGTTGGTTTGTTGGTTTGTTTGTTTGTTGGCTTGTTGGCTTGTTGGTTTGTTGGTTTGTTGGTTTGTTGGCTTGTTGGCTTGTTGGTTTGTTGGTTTGTTGGTTTGTTGGGTTGTTGGTTTGGTAGTTTGTTGGTTTGTTGGTTTGTTGGTTTGTTGGTTTGTTGGTTTATTTGTTTGTTGGTTTGTTGGTTTGTTGGTTTGTTGGCTTCTTGGCTTGTTGGTTTATTGTTTTGTTGGCTTGTTGGCTTGTTGGTTTGTTGGTTTGTTGCCTTGTTGGCTTATTGGTTTGTTGGTTTTTTGGCTTGTTGGCTTGTTGGTTTGTTGGTTTGTGGGTTTATTGGTTTGTTGGCTTGTTGGTTTGTTGGTTTGTTGGTTTGTTCGTTTGTTGGTTTGTTGGTTTGTTGGTTTGTTGGATTGTTGGTTTGTTCGTTTGTTGGTTTGTCGGTTTGTTGGTTTGTTGGTTTGTTGGTTTGTTGGTTTGTTGGTTTGTTGGTTTGTTGGTTTGTTGGTTTGTTGGTTTGTTGGTTTGTTGGTTTGTTGGTTTGTTGGCTTGTTGGTTTGTTAGTTTGTTGGTTTGTTGGTTTGTTGGTTTGTTGGTTTGTTGGTTTGTTGGTTTGTTGGTTTAATGGCTTGTTGGCTTGTTGGTTTGTTGGTTTGTTGGTTTGTTGGTTTGTTGGTTTGTTGGTTTGTTGGTTTGTTGGTTTGTTGGCTTGTTGGTTTATTGGTTTGTTGGTTTGTTGGTTTGTAGGTTTGTAGGTTTGTTGGTTTGTTGGCTTGTTGAATTGTTGGCTTGTTGGTTTGTTGGTTTGTTGGTTTGTTGGATTGTTGGTTTGTTGGTTTGTTGGCTTGTTGGTTTGTTGGTTTGTTGGTTTGTTGGTTTGTTGGTTTGTTGGTTTGTTGGTTTGTTGGTTTGTTGGTTTGTTGGGTTGTTGGTTTGTTATTTTGTTGGCTTGTTGGCTTGTTGGTTTGTTGGTTTGTTGGTTTGTTGGCTTGTTGGTTTGTTGGTTTGTTGGTTTAATGGTTTGTTGGTTTGTTGGCTTGATTGTTTGTTGGTTTGTTTGTTTGTTGGTTTGTTGGTTTGTTTGTTTGTTGGTTAGTTCGTTTGTTGGTTTTGTTGGTTTGTTCGTTTGTTGGTTTGTTTGTTTGTTGGTTTGTTGGCTTGTTGGCTTGTTGGTTTGTTGGTTTGTTGGTTTGTTGGTTTGTTGGTTTGTTGGCTTGTTCGTTTGTTGGTTTGTTGGTTTGTTGGCTTGTTGGTTTGTTGGTTTTTTGGTTTGTTGGCTTGTTGGTTTGTTGGCTTGTTGGCTTGTTGGTTTGTTGGTTTGTTCGTTTGTTGGCTTGTTGGCTTGTTGGTTTGTTGGTTTGTTGGTTTGTTGGTTTGTTGGTTTGTTGGTTTGTTGGTTTGTTAGTTTGTTGGTTTGTTGGTTTGTTGGTTTGTTGGTTTGTTGGCTTGTTGGTTTGTTAGTTTGTTGGTTTGTTGGTTTGTTGGTTTGTTGGTTTGTTGGTTTGTTGGTTTGTTGGTTTGTTGGTTTGTTGGTTTAATGGCTTGTTGGCTTATTGGTTTGTTGGTTTGTTGGTTTGTTGGTTTGTTGGTTTGTTGGTTTGTTGGTTTGTTGGTTTGTTGGCTTGTTTGTTTATTGGTTTGTTGGTTTGTTGGTTTGTAGGTTTGTTGGCTTGTTGGTTTGTTGGCTTGTTGGCTTGTTTGTTTGTTGGTTTGTTCGTTTGTTGGTTTGTTGGTTCGTTGGTTTGTTGGTTTGTTGGGTTGTTGGTTTGTTATTTTGTTGGCTTGTTGGCTTGTTGGTTTGTTGGTTTGTTGGTTTGTTGGCTTGTTGGTTTGTGGGTTTCTTGGTTTGTTGGTTTGTTGGTTTGTTGGTTTGTTGGTTTGTTTGTTTGTTGGTTTGTTTGTTTGTTGGTTTGTTCGTTTGTTGGTTTGTTGGTTTGTTGGTTTGTTGGATTGTTGGTTTGTTGGTTTGTTGGCTTGTTGGTTTGTTGGTTTGTTGGTTTGTTGGTTTGTTGGTTTGTTGGTTTGTTGGTTTGTTGGTTTGTTGGTTTGTTGGTTTGTTGGGTTGTTGGTTTGTTATTTTGTTGGCTTGTTGGCTTGTTGGTTTGTTGGTTTGTTGGTTTGTTGGCTTGTTGGTTTGTTGGTTTGTTGGTTTAATGGTTTGTTGGTTTGTTGGCTTGATTGTTTGTTGGTTTGTTGTTTTTTTGGTTTGTTGGCTTGTTGGTTTGTTGGCTTGTTGGCTTGTTGGTTTGTTAGTTTGTTCGTTTGTTGGCTTGTTGGCTTGTTGGTTTGTTGGTTTGTTGGTTTGTTGGTTTGTTGGTTTGTTGGTTTGTTGGTTTATTGGTTTGTTGGTTTGTTGGCTTGTTGGCTTGTTGGTTTGTTGGTTTGTTAGTTTGTTGGTTTGTTGGTTTGTTCGTTTTTTGGTTTGTTGGCTTGTTGGTTTGTTGGTTTGTTGGCTTGGTGGTTTGAGGTTTGTTGGTTTGTTGGCTTGTTGGCTTGTTGGTTTGTTGGTTTGTACGTTTGTTGGTTTGTTGGTTTGTTCGTTTGTTGGTTTTGTTGGTTTGTTCGTTTGTTGGTTTGTTTGTTTGTTGGTTTGTTGGCTTGTTGGCTTGTTGATTTGTTGGTTTGTTGGTTTGTTGGTTTGTTGGTTTGTTGGCTTGTTCGTTTGTTGGTTTGTTGGTTTGTTGGTTTGTGGGCTTGTTGGTTTGTTGGCTTTTTGGTTTGTTGGCTTGTTGGTTTGTTGGCTTGTTGGCTTGTTGGTTTGTTGGTTTGTTAGTTTGTTGGCTTGTTGGCTTGTTCGTTTGTTGGTTTGTTGGTTTGTTGGTTTGTTGGTTTGTTGGTTTGTTGGTTTGTTGGTTTTTTGGCTTGTTGGCTTGTTGGTTTGTTGGTTTGTTAGTTTGTTGGTTTGTTGGTTTGTTCGTTTTTTGGTTTGTTGGCTTGTTGGTTTGTTGGTTTGTTGGCTTCTTCGTTTGTTGGTTTATTGGTTTGTTGGTTTGTTGGCTTGTTGGCTTGGTGGTTTGACGTTTGTTGGTTTGTTGGTGTGTTGGCTTGTTGGCTTGTTGGTTTGTTGGTTTGTTGGTTTGTTGGTTTTTGGTTTGTTTGTTTGTTGGTTTGTTCGTTTGTTGGCTTGTTGGCTTGTGGGCTTGTTGGTTTGTTGGTTTGTTCGTTTGTTGGCTTGTTGGTTTGTTGGTTTGTTGGTTTGTTGGTTTGTTGGTTTGTTGGTTTGTTGGCTTGTTGGCTTGGTGGTTTGAGGTTTGTTGGTTTGTTGGTTTGTTGGCTTGTTGGCTTGTTGGTTTGTTGGTTTGTACGTTTGTTGGTTTGTTGGTTTGTTCGTTTGTTGGTTTTGTTGGTTTGTTCGTTTGTTGGTTTGTTTGTTTGTTGGTTTGTTGGCTTGTTGGCTTGTTGATTTGTTGGTTTGTTGGTTTGTTGGTTTGTTGGTTTGTTGGCTTGTTCGTTTGTTGGTTTGTTGGTTTGTTGGTTTGTGGGCTTGTTGGTTTGTTGGTTTTTTGGTTTGTTGGCTTGTTGGTTTGTTGGCTTGTTGGCTTGTTGGTTTGTTGGTTTGTTAGTTTGTTGGCTTGTTGGCTTGTTCGTTTGTTGGTTTGTTGGTTTGTTGGTTTGTTGGTTTGTTGGTTTGTTGGTTTGTTGGTTTTTTGGCTTGTTGGCTTGTTGGTTTGTTGGTTTGTTAGTTTGTTGGTTTGTTGGTTTGTTCGTTTTTTGGTTTGTTGGCTTGTTGGTTTGTTGGTTTGTTGGCTTCTTCGTTTGTTGGTTTATTGGTTTGTTGGTTTGTTGGCTTGTTGGCTTGGTGGTTTGACGTTTGTTGGTTTGTTGGTGTGTTGGCTTGTTGGCTTGTTGGTTTGTTGGTTTGTTGGTTTGTTGGTTTTTGGTTTGTTTGTTTGTTGGTTTGTTCGTTTGTTGGTTTGTTGGCCTGTTGGTTTGTTGGTTTGTTGGTTTGTTGGTTTGTTGGCTTGTTGGTTTGTTGGTTTGTTGGTTTGTTCGTTTGTTGGCTTGTTGGTTTGTTGCCTTGTTGACTTGTTGGTTTGTTGGTTTGTTGGTTTGTTGGCTTGTTGGCTTGTTGGTTTGTTGGTTTGTTGGTTTGTTTGTTTGTTGGTTTGTTCGTTTGTTCGTTTGTTCGTTTGTTCGTTTGTTCGTTTGTTGGTTTGTTGGTTTGTTGGTTTGTTGGTTTGTTGGTTTGTTGGTTTGTTGGTTTGATGGCTTGTTGCCTTGTTGGTTTGTTGGTTTGTTGGTTTGTTGGTTTGTTCGTTTGTTGGTTTGTTGGCTTGTTGGTTTGTTGGTTTTTTGGTTTGTTGGCTTGTTGGTTTGTTGGTTTGTTGGTTTGTTCGTTTGTTGGCTTGTTGTTTTGTTGCCTTGTTGGCTTGTTGGTTTGTTGGCTTGTTGGCTTGTTGGTTTGTTGGTTTGTTGGTTTATTTGTTTGTTGGTTTGTTCGTTTGTTCGTTTGTTCGTTTGTTCGTTTGTTGGTTTGTTGGTTTGTTGGTTTGTTTGTTTGTTGGTTTGTTGGTTTGTTGGTTTGTTGGTTTGCTGGTTTGTTGGTTTGTTCGTTTGTTGATTTGTTGGTTTGTTGGTTTGTTCGTTTGTTAGTTTGTTGATTTTTTGGTTTGTTGGTTTGTTGGTTTGTTGGCTTGTTGGTTTATTGGTTTTTTGGTTTGTTGGTTTGTTTGTTTGTTGGTTTGTTCGCTTGTTGGCTTGTTGGTTTGTTGGCTTGTTGGCTTGTTGGTTTGCTGGTTCGTTTGCTTGTTGGTTTGTTGGTTTGTTGGTTTGATGGTTTGTTTGTTTGTTCGTTTGTTGGTGTGTTGGTTTGTTGGTTTGTTGGCTTGTTGGTTAATTGGTTTGTAAGTTTGTTGGTTTGTTGGTTTGTTCGTTTGTTGGTTTGTTGGTTTGTTGGTTTGTTGGTTTGTTTGTTTGTTGGCTTGTTGGCTTGTTGGTTTGTTGGTTTGTTGGTTTGTTGGCTTGTTGGCTTGTTGGTTTGTTGGTTTTGTTGGTTTGTTGGGTTGTTGGTTTGTTGGTTTGTTGGTTTGTTGGTTTGTTGGTTTGTTGGTTTGTTGGTTTATTTGTTTGTTGGTTTGTTGGTTTGTTGGTTTGTTGGCTTCTTGGCTTGTTGGTTTATTGTTTTGTTGGCTTGTTGGCTTGTTGGTTTGTTGGTTTGTTGCCTTGTTGGCTTATTGGTTTGTTGGTTTTTTGGCTTGTTGGCTTGTTGGTTTGTTGGTTTGTGGGTTTATTGGTTTGTTGGCTTGTTGGTTTGTTGGTTTGTTGGTTTGTTCGTTTGTTGGTTTGTTGGTTTGTTGGTTTGTTGGATTGTTGGTTTGTTCGTTTGTTGGTTTGTCGGTTTGTTGGTTTGTTGGTTTGTTGGTTTGTTGGTTTGTTGGTTTGTTGGTTTGTTGGTTTGTTGGTTTGTTGGTTTGTTGGTTTGTTGGTTTGTTGGTTTCTTGGTTTGTTGGTTTGTTGGCTTGTTGGTTTGTTAGTTTGTTGGTTTGTTGGTTTGTTGGTTTGTTGGTTTGTTGGTTTGTTGGTTTGTTGGTTTAATGGCTTGTTGGCTTGTTGGTTTGTTGGTTTGTTGGTTTGTTGGTTTGTTGGTTTGTTGGTTTGTTGGCTTGTTGGTTTGTTGGCTTGTTGGTTTATTGGTTTGTTGGTTTGTTGGTTTGTAGGTTTGTAGGTTTGTTGGTTTGTTGGCTTGTTGAATTGTTGGCTTGTTGGTTTGTTGGTTTGTTGGTTTGTTGGATTGTTGGTTTGTTGGTTTGTTGGCTTGTTGGTTTGTTGGTTTGTTGGTTTGTTGGTTTGTTGGTTTGTTGGTTTGTTGGTTTGTTGGTTTGTTGGGTTGTTGGTTTGTTATTTTGTTGGCTTGTTGGCTTGTTGGTTTGTTGGTTTGTTGGTTTGTTGGCTTGTTGGTTTGTTGGTTTGTTGGCTTAATGGTTTGTTGGTTTGTTGGCTTGATTGTTTGTTGGTTTGTTTGTTTGTTGGTTTGTTGGTTTGTTTGTTTGTTGGTTAGTTCGTTTGTTGGTTTTGTTGGTTTGTTCGTTTGTTGGTTTGTTTGTTTGTTGGTTTGTTGGCTTGTTGGCTTGTTGGTTTGTTGGTTTGTTGGTTTGTTGGTTTGTTGGTTTGTTGGCTTGTTCGTTTGTTGGTTTGTTGGTTTGTTGGTTTGTTGGCTTGTTGGTTTGTTGGTTTTTTGGTTTGTTGGCTTGTTGGTTTGTTGGCTTGTTGGCTTGTTGGTTTGTTGGTTTGTTCGTTTGTTGGCTTGTTGGCTTGTTGGTTTGTTGGTTTGTTGGTTTGTTGGTTTGTTGGTTTGTTGGTTTGTTGGTTTATTGGTTTGTTGGTTTGTTGGCTTGTTGGCTTGTTGGTTTGTTGGTTTGTTAGTTTGTTGGTTTGTTGGTTTGTTCGTTTTTTGGTTTGTTGGCTTGTTGGTTTGTTGGTTTGTTGGCTTCTTCGTTTGTTGGTTTATTGGTTTGTTGGTTTGTTGGCTTGTTGGCTTGGTGGTTTGAGGTTTGTTGGTTTGTTGGTTTGTTGGCTTGTTGGCTTGTTGGTTTGTTGGTTTGTACGTTTGTTGGTTTGTTGGTTTGTTCGTTTGTTGGTTTTGTTGGTTTGTTCGTTTGTTGGTTTGTTTGTTTGTTGGTTTGTTGGCTTGTTGGCTTGTTGGTTTGTTGGTTTGTTGGTTTGTTGGCTTGTTTGTTTGTTGGTTTGTTGGTTTGTTGGTTTGTTTGCTTGTTGGTTTGTTGGCTTGTTGGTTTGTTGGTTTTTTGGTTTGTTGGCTTGTTGGTTTGTTGGCTTGTTGGCTTGTTGGTTTGTTGGTTTGTTAGTTTGTTGGCTTGTTGGCTTGTTGGTTTGTTGGTTTGTTGGTTTGTTGGTTTGTTGGTTTGTTGGTTTGTTGGTTTGTTGGTTTGTTGGTTTTTTGGCTTGTTGGCTTGTTGGTTTGTTGGTTTGTTAGTTTGTTGGTTTGTTGGTTTGTTCGTTTTTTGGTTTGTTGGCTTGTTGGTTTGTTGGTTTGTTGCCTTCTTCCTTTGTTGGTTTATTGGTTTGTTGGTTTGTTGGATTGTTGGCTTGGTGGTTTGACGTTTGTTGGTTTGTTGGTTTGTTGGCTTGTTGGCTTGTTGGTTTGTTGGTTTGTTGGTTTGTTGGTTTTTGGTTTGTTTGTTTGTTGGTTTGTTCGTTTGTTGGTTTGTTGGCCTGTTGGTTTGTTGGTTTGTTGGTTTGTTGGTTTGTTGGCTTGTTGGTTTGTTGGTTTGTTGGTTTGTTTGTTTGTTGGTTTGTTCGTTTGTTCGTTTGTTCGTTTGTTCGTTTGTTCGTTTGTTCGTTTGTTGGTTTGTTGGTTTGTTGGTTTGTTGGTTTGTTGGTTTGTTGGTTTGTTGGTTTGTTGGTTTGTTGGTTTGATGGCTTGTTGCCTTGTTGGTTTGTTGGTTTGTTGGTTTGTTGGTTTGTTGGTTTGTTGGTTTGTTTGTTTGTTGGTTTGTTGGTTTGTTGGCTTGTTGGTTTGTTGGTTTGTTGGTTTGTTCGTTTGTTGGCTTGTTGTTTTGTTGCCTTGTTGGCTTGTTGGTTTGTTGGCTTGTTGGCTTGTTGGTTTGTTGGTTTGTTGGTTTGTTTGTTTGTTGGTTTGTTCGTTTGTTCGTTTGTTCGTTTGTTCGTTTGTTCGTTTGTTGGTTTGTTGGTTTGTAGATTTGTTTGTTTGTTGGTTTGTTGGTTTGTTGGTTTGCTGGTTTGTTGGTTTGTTCGTTTGTTGATTTGTTGGTTTGTTGGTTTGTTCGTTTGTTAGTTTATTGATTTTTTGGTTTGTTGGTTTGTTGGTTTGTTGGCTTGTTGGTTTATTGGTTTTTTGGTTTGTTGGTTTGTTTGTTTGTTGGTTTGTTCGCTTGTTGGCTTGTTGGTTTGTTGGCTTGTTGGCTTGTTGGTTTGCTGGTTCGTTTGCTTGTTGGTTTGTTGGTTTGTTGGTTTGATGGTTTGTTTGTTTGTTCGTTTGTTGGTGTGTTGGTTTGTTGGTTTGTTGGCTTGTTGGTTAATTGGTTTGTTAGTTTGTTGGTTTGTTGGTTTGTTCGTTTGTTGGTTTGTTGGTTTGTTGGTTTGTTGGTTTGTTTGTTTGTTGGCTTGTTGGCTTGTTGGTTTGTTGGTTTGTTGGTTTGTTGGCTTGTTGGCTTGTTGGTTTGTTGGTTTGTTGGTTTGTTGGTTTGTTGGTTTGTTGGTTTGTTGGTTTGTTGGTTTGTTGGTTTGTTGGTTTGTTGGTTTATTTGTTTGTTGGTTTGTTGGTTTGTTGGTTTGTTGGATTATTGGCTTGTTGGTTTATTGTTTTGTTGGCTTGTTGGCTTGTTGGTTTGTTGGTTTGTTGCCTTGTTGGCTTATTGGTTTGTTGGTTTTTTGGCTTGTTGGCTTGTTGGTTTGTTGGTTTGTGGGTTTATTGGTTTGTTGGCTTGTTGGTTTGTTGGTTTGTTGGTTTGTTCGTTTGTTGGTTTGTTGGTTTGTTGGTTTGTTGGATTGTTGGTTTGTTCGTTTTTTGGTTTGTTGGTTTGTTGGTTTGTTGGTTTGTTGGTTTGTTGGTTTGTTGGTTTGTTGGTTTGTTGGTTTGTTGGTTTGTTGGTTTGTTGGTTTGTTGGTTTGTTGGTTTGTTGGCTTGTTGGTTTGTTAGTTTGTTGGTTTGTTGGTTTGTTGGTTTGTTGGTTTGTTGGTTTGTTGGTTTGTTGGTTTGTTGGTTTAATGGCTTGTTGGCTTGTTGGTTTGTTGGTTTGTTGGTTTGTTGGTTTGTTGGTTTGTTGGTTTGTTGGTTTGTTGGTTTGTTGGCTTGTTGGTTTATTGGTTTGTTGGTTTGTTGGTTTGTAGGTTTGTAGGTTTGTTGGTTTGTTGGCTTGTTGAATTGTTGGCTTGTTGGTTTGTTGGCTTGTTGGCTTGTTGGTTTGTTGGTTTGTTCGTTTGTTGGTTTGTTGGTTCGTTGGTTTGTTGGTTTGTTGGGTTGTTGGTTTGTTATTTTGTTGGCTTGTTGGCTTGTTGGTTTGTTGGTTTGTTGGTTTGTTGGCTTAATGGTTTGTGGGTTTCTTGGTTTGTTGGTTTGTTGGTTTGTTGGTTTGTTGGTTTGTTTGTTTATTGGTTTGTTTGTTTGTTGGTTTGTTCGTTTGTTGGTTTGTTGGTTTGTTGGTTTGTTGGATTGTTGGTTTGTTGGTTTGTTGGCTTGTTGGTTTGTTGGTTTATTGGTTTGTTGGTTTGTTGGTTTGTTGGTTTGTTGGTTTGTTGGTTTGTTGGTTTGTTGGGTTGTTGGTTTGTTATTTTGTTGCCTTGTTGGTTTGTTGGTTTGTTGGTTTGTTGGTTTGTTGGCTTGTTGGTTTGTTGGTTTGTTGGTTTGTTGGTTTGTTGGTTTGTTGGCTTGATTGTTTGTTGGTTTGTTTGTTTGTTGGTTTGTTGGTTTGTTTGTTTGTTGGTTAGTTCGTTTCTTGGTTTTGTTGGTTTGTTCGTTTGTTGGTTTGTTTGTTTGTTGGTTTGTTGGCTTGTTGGCTTGTTGGTTTGTTGGTTTGTTGGTTTGTTGGCTTGTTCGTTTGTTGGTTTGTTGGTTTGTTGGTTTGTTGGCTTGTTGGTTTGTTGGTTTTTTGGTTTGTTGGCTTGTTGGTTTGTTGGCTTGTTGGCTTGTTGGTTTGTTGGTTTGTTCGTTTGTTGGCTTGTTGGCTTGTTGGTTTGTTGGTTTGTTGGTTTGTTGGTTTGTTGGTTTATTGGTTTGTTGGTTTGTTGGCTTGTTGGCTTGTTGGTTTGTGGGTTTGTTAGTTTGTTGGTTTGTTGGTTTGTTCGTTTTTTGGTTTGTTGGCTAGTTGGTTTGTTGGTTTGTTGGCTTCTTCGTTTGTAGGTTTATCGGTTTGTTGGTTTGTTGGCTTGTTGGCTTGGTGGTTTGAGGTTTGTTGGTTTGTTGGTTTGTTGGCTTGTTGGCTTGTTGGTTTGTTGGTTTGTTGGTTTGTTGGTTTTTGGTTTGTTTGTTTGTTGGTTTGTTCGTTTGTTGGTTTGTTGGCCTGTTGGTTTGTTGGTTTGTTGGTTTGTTGGTTTGTTGGTTTGTTGGCTTGTTGGTTTGTTGGTTTGTTGGTTTGTTCGTTTGTTGGCTTGTTGGTTTGTTGCCTAGTGGCTTGTTGGTTTGTTGGTTTGTTGGTTTGTTGGCTTGTTGGTTTTTTGGTTTGTTGGTTTGTTTGTTTGTTGGTTTGTTCGTTTGTTCGTTTGTTCGTTTGTTGGTTTGTTGGTTTGTTGGTTTGTTGGTTTGTTGGTTTGTTGGTTTGTTGGTTTGTTGGTTTGTTGGTTTGTTGGTTTATTGGGTTGTTGGCTTGTTGCCTTGTTGGTTTGTTGGTTTGTTGGTTTGTTGGTTTGTTGGTTTGTTTGTTTGTTTGTTTGTTGGTTTGTTCGTTTGTTGGTTTGTTGGCTTGTTGGCTTGTTGGTTTGTTGGTTTTTTGGTTTGTTGGCTTGTTGGTTTGTTGGTTTGTTGGTTTGTTCGTTTGTTGGCTTGTTGTTTTGTTGCCTTGTTGGCTTGTTGGTTTGTTGGTTTGTTGGTTTTTTGGCTTGTTGGCTTGTTGGTTTGTTGGTTTGTTGGTTTGTTTGTTTGTTGGTTTGTTCGTTTGTTCGTTTGTTCGTTTGTTCGTTTGTTCGTTTGTTCATTTGTTGGTTTGTTGGTTTGTTGGTTTGTTTGTTGGTTTGTTGGTTTGTTGGTTTGTTGGTTTGTTGGTTTGTTGGTTTGTTGGTTTGTTCGTTTATTGATTTGTTGGTTTGTTGGTTTGTTCGTTTGTTCGTTTGTTAGTTTGTTGATTTTTTGGTTTGTTGATTTGTTGTTTTGTTGGTTTGTTGGCTTGTTGGTTTATTGGTTTTTTGGTTTGTTGGTTTGTTTGTTTGTTGGTTTGTTCGCTTGTTGGCTTGTTGGTTTGTTGGCTTGTTGGCTTGTTGGTTAGTTGGTTCGTTTGCTTGTTGGTTTGTTGGTTTGTTGGTTTGATGGTTTGTTTGTTTATTCGTTTGTTGGTGTGTTGGTTTGTTGGTTTGTTGGCTTGTTGGTTAATTGGTTTGTTTGTTGGTTTGTTGGTTTGTTCGTTTGTTGGTTTGTTGGTTTGTTGGTTTGTTGGTTTGTTTGTTTGTTGGCTTGTTGGCTTGTTGGTTTGTTGGTTTGTTGGTTTGTTGGCTTGTTGGCTTGTTGGTTTGTTGGTTTGTTGGTTTGTTGGGTTGTTGGTTTGTTGGTTTGTTGGTTTGTTGGTTTGTTGGTTTGTTGGTTTGTTGGTTTATTTGTTTGTTGGTTGGTTGGTTTGTTGGTTTGTTGGCTTCTTGGCTTGTTGGTTTATTGGTTTGTTGGCTTGTTGGCTTGTTGGTTTGTTGGTTTGTTGGCTTGTTGGCTTATTGGTTTGTTGGTTTTTTGGCTTGTTGGCTTGTTGGTTTGTTGGTTTTTGGGTTTATTGGTTTGTTGGCTTGTTGGTTTGTTGGTTTGTTGGATTGTTGGTTTGTTCGTTTGTTGGTTTGTTGGTTTGTTGGTTTGTTGGTTTGTTGGTTTGTTGGTTTGTTGGTTTGTTGGTTTGTTGGTTTGTTGGTTTGTTGGTTTGTTGGTTTGTTGGTTTGTTGGTTTGTTGGTTTGTTGGTTTGTTGGTTTGTTGGTTTGTTGGCTTGTTGGTTTGTTGGTTTGTTGGTTTGTTGGTTTGTTGGTTTGTTGGTTTGTTGGTTTGTTGGTTTGTTGGTTTGTTGGTTTGTTGGTTTAATGGCTTGTTGGCTTGTTGGTTTGTTGGTTTGTTGGTTTGCTGGTTTGTTGGTTTGTTGGTTTGTTGGTTTGTTGGTTTGTTGGTTTGTTGGCTTGTTGGTTTATTGGTTTGTTGGTTTGTTGGTTTGTAGGTTTGTAGGTTTGTTGGTTTGTTGGCTTGTTGGCTTGTTGGCTTGTTGGTTTGTTGGCTTCTTGGCTTGTTGGTTTGTTGGTTTGTTCGTTTGTTGGTTTGTTGGTTCGTTGGTTTGTTGGTTTGTTGGGTTGTTGGTTTGTTATTTTGTTGGCTTGTTGGCTTGTTGGTTTGTTGGTTTGTTGGTTCGTTGGCTTGTTGGTTTGTGGGTTTCTTGGTTTGTTGGTTTGTTGGTTTGTTGGTTTGTTGGTTTGTTTGTTTGTTGGTTTGTTTGTTTGTTGGTTTGTTCGTTTGTTGGTTTGTTGGTTTGTTGGTTTGTTGGATTGTTGGTTTGTTGGTTTGTTGGCTTGTTGGTTTGTTGGTTTGTTGGCTTGTTGGTTTGTTGGTTTGTTGGTTTTTTGGTTTGTTGGTTTGTTGGTTTGTTGGTTTGTTGGTTTGTTGGTTTATTGGTTTGTTGGTTTGTTGGTTTGTTGGTTTGTTGGTTTGTTGGTTTGTTGGTTTGTTGGTTTGTTGGTTTGTTGGTTTGTTGGTTTGTTCGTTTGTTCGTTTGTTGGTTTGCTTGTTTGTTGGTTTGTTGGTTTGTTGGTTTGTTCGTTTGTTTTTTTGTTGGTTTGTCGGTTTGTTCGTTTGTTGGTTGGTTGGTTTGTTGGTTTGTTGGTTTGTTGGTTTGTTGGTTTGTTTGTTTGTTTGTTTGTTTGTTTGTTGGTTTGTTCGTTTGTTGGTTTATTGGTTTCTTCGTTTGTTGGTTTGTTTGTTTGTTTGTTTGTTGGTTTGTTGGTTTGTTGGTTTGTTGGTTTGTTGGTTTGTTCGTTTGTTGGCTTGTCGGTTTGTTGGCTTGTTGGCTTGTTGGTTTGTTTGTTTGTTGGTTTGTTGGTTTGTTGGTTTGTTGGTTTGTTGGTTTGTTGGTTTGTTCGTTTGTTGGCTTGTTGGTTTGTTGGTTTGTTGGCTTGTTGGTTTGTTGGTTTGTTGGTTTGTTGGTTTGTTGGTTTGTTGGTTTGTTGGTTTGTTGGTTTTTTGGTTTGTGGGTTTGCTGGTTTGTTGTTTTGTTGGTTTGTTGGTTTGTTGGTTTGTTGGTTTGTTCGTTTGTTGATTTGTTTTTTTGTTGGTTTGTTGGTTTGTTGGTTTGTTCGTTTGTTGGTTTGTTGGTTTGTTGGTTTGTTCGTTTGTTGGTTTGTTGGTATGTTGGGTTATTGGTTTGTTGGTTTGTTGGTATGTTTATTTGTTGGTTTGTTCGTTTGTTGGTTTTATGGTCTGTTCGTTTGTTGGTTTGTCTGTTTGTTGGTTTGTTTGTTTGTTGGTTTGTTGGCTTGTTAGCTTGTTGGTTTGATGGTTTGTTTATTTGTTGGTTTGTTGGCTTGTTGGCTTGTTGGTTTGTTGGTTTGTCGGTTTGTTGGTTTGTTCGTTTTTTGGTTTGTTGATTTGTTGGCTTGTTGGTTTGTTGGTTTGTTGGCTTGTTGCTTTGTTGGTTTGTTGGTTTGTCGGTTTGTTGGTTTGTTGGTTTATTGGCTTGTTGGCTTGTTGGTTTGTTGGTTTGTTGGTTTGTTGGTTTGTTGGTTTGTTGGTTTGTTGGTTTGTTAGTTTGTTGGCTTGTTGGTTTGTTGGTTTGTTGGTTTGTTTGTTGGTTTGTTCGTTTGTTGGTTTGTTGGTTTGTTGGTTTGTTGGCTTGTTGGCTTATTGGTTTGTTGGTTTGTTGGCTTGTTGGTTTGTTGGTTTGTTGGTTTGTTGGTTTGTTGGTTTGTTGGTTTGTTGGCTTGTTGGTTTGTTGATTTGTTGTTTTGTTCGTTTGTTGGTTTGTTGGTTTGTTGGTTTGTTGGTTTGTTGGTTTGTTGGTTTGTTCGTTTGTTGGTTTGTTGGTTTGTTGGTTTGTTGGTTTGTTGGTTTGTTGGTTTGTTGGTTTGTTGGTTTGTTGGTTTGTTGGTTTGTTGGTTTGTTGGTTTGTTGGTTTGTTGGTTTGTTGGCTTGTTGGCTTGTTGATTTATTGGTTTGTTGGTTTGTTGGTTTGTTGGCTTGTTGGCTGGTTGGCTTGTTGGTTTTTTGGCTTGTTGGTTTGTGGGTTTGTTGGTTTGTTGGTTTGTTGGTTTGTTGGTTTGTTTGTTTGTTGGTTTGTTCGTTTGTTGGTTTGTTGGTTTGTTGGTTTGTTGGTTTGTTTGTTTGTTGGCTTGTTGACTTGTTGGTTTGTTGGTTTGTTGGTTTGTTGGCTTGTTGGCTTGTTGGCTTGTTGATTTGTTGGTTTGTTGGTTTGTTGGGTTGGTGGTTTGTTGGTTTGTTGGTTTGTTGGTTTGTTGGTTTGTTGGTTTGTTGGTTTATTTGTTTGTTAGTTGGTTGGTTTGTTGATTTGTTGGCTTCTTGGCTTGTTGGTTTATTGGTTTGTTGGCTTGTTGGCTTGTTGGTTTGTTGGTTTGTTGGCTTGTTGGCTTATTGGTTTGTTAGTTTTTTGGCTTGTTGGCTTGTTGGTTTGTTGGTTTTTGGGTTTATTGGTTTGTTGGCTTGTTGGTTTGCTGGTTTGTTGGATTGTTTGTTTGTTCGTTTGTTGGTTTGTTGGTTTGTTGGTTTGTTGGTTTGTTGGTTTGTTGGTTTGTTGGTTTGTTGGTTTCTTGGTTTGTTGGTTTGTTGGTTTGTTGGTTTGTTGGTTTGTTGGTTTGTTGGTTTGTTGGTTTGTTGGTTTGTTGGTTTGTTGGCTTGTTGGTTTGTTGGTTTGTTGGTTTGTTGGTTTGTTGGTTTGTTGGTTTGTTGGTTTGTTGGTTTGTTGGTTTGTTGGTTTGTTGGTTTAATGGCTTGTTGGCTTGTTGGTTTGTTGGTTTGTTGGTTTGCTGGTTTGTTGGTTTGCTGGTTTGTTGGTTTGTTGGTTTGTTGGTTTGTTGGCTTGTTGGTTTATTGGTTTGTTGGTTTGTTGGTTTGTAGGTTTGTAGGTTTGTTGGTTTGTTGGCTTGTTGGCTTGTTGGCTTGTTGGTTTGTTGGCTTGTTGGCTTGTTGGTTTGTTGGTTTGTTCGTTTGTTGGTTTGTTGGTTCGTTGGTTTGTTGGTTTGTTGGGTTGTTGGTTTGTTATTTTGTTGGCTTGTTGGCTTGTTGGTTTGTTGGTTTGTTGGTTCGTTGGCTTGTTGGTTTGTGGGTTTCTTGGTTTGTTGGTTTGTTGGTTTGTTGGTTTGTTTGTTTGTTGGTTTGTTTGTTTGTTGGTTTGTTCGTTTGTTGGTTTGTTGGTTTGTTGGTTTGTTGGATTGTTGGTTTGTTGGCTTGTTGGTTTGTTGGTTTGTTGGCTTGTTGGTTTGTTGGTTTGTTGGTTTTTTGGTTTGTTGGTTTGTTGGTTTGTTGGTTTGTTGGTTTGTTGGTTTATTGGTTTGTTGGTTTGTTGGTTTGTTGGTTTGTTGGTTTGTTGGTTTGTTGGTTTGTTGGTTTGTTGGTTTGTTGGTTTGTTGGTTTGTTGGTTTGTTGGTTTGTTGGTTTGTTCGTTTGTTCGTTTGTTGGTTTGTTTGTTTGTTGGTTTGTTGGTTTGTTGGTTTGTTCGTTTGTTTTTTTGTTGGTTTGTCGGTTTGTTCGTTTGTTCGTTTGTTGGTTGGTTGGTTTGTTGGTTTGTTGGTTTGTTGGTTTGTTGGTTTGTTGGTTTGTTGGTTTGTTGGTTTGTTTGTTTGTTGGTTTGTTGGTTTGTTGGTTTGTTGGTTTGTTGGTTTGTTCGTTTGTTGGCTTGTTGGTTTGTTGGCTTGTTGGCTTGTTGGTTTGTTTGTTTGTTGGTTTGTTGGTTTGTTGGTTTGTTGGTTTGTTGGTTTGTTGGTTTGTTGGTTTGTTGGTTTGTTGGTTTGTTGGTTTGTTGGTTTGTTGGTTTGTTCGTTTGTTGGCTTGTTGGTTTGTTGGTTTGTTGGCTTGTTGGTTTGTTGGTTTGTTGGTTTGTTGGTTTGTTGGTTTGTTGGTTTGTTGGTTTGTTGGTTTGTTGGTTTTTTGGTTTGTGGGTTTGCTGGTTTGTTGTTTTGTTGGTTTGTTGGTTTGTTGGTTTGTTGGTTTGTTCGTTTGTTGATTTGTTTTTTTGTTGGTTTGTTGGTTTGTTGGTTTGTTCGTTTGTTGGTATGTTGGTTTGTTGGTTTGTTCGTTTGTTGGTTTGTTGGTATGTTGGGTTATTGGTTTGTTGGTTTGTTGGTATGTTTATTTGTTGGTTTGTTCGTTTGTTGGTTTTATGGTTTGTTCGTTTGTTGGTTTGTTTGTTTGTTGGTTTGTTTGTTTGTTGGTTTGTTGGCTTGTTAGCTTGTTGGTTTGATGGTTTGTTGGTTTGTTGGTTTGTTGGCTTGTTGGCTTGTTGGTTTGTTGGTTTGTCGGTTTGTTGGTTTGTTCGTTTTTTGGTTTGTTGATTTGTTGGCTTGTTGGTTTGTTGGTTTGTTGGCTTGTTGCTTTGTTGGTTTGTTGGTTTGTCGGTTTGTTGGTTTGTTGGTTTATTGGCTTGTTGGCTTGTTGGTTTGTTGGTTTGTTGGTTTGTTGGTTTGTTGGTTTGTTGGTTTGTTAGTTTGTTGGCTTGATAGTTTGTTGGTTTGTTGGTTTGTTTGTTGGTTTGTTGGTTTGTTGGTTTGTTGGTTTGTTGGTTTGTTGGCTTGTTGGCTTATTGGTTTGTTGGTTTGTTGGCTTGTTGGTTTGTTGGTTTGTTGGTTTGTTGGTTTGTTGGTTTGTTGGTTTGTTGGCTTGTTGGTTTGTTGATTTGTTGTTTTGTTCGTTTGTTGGTTTGTTGGTTTGTTGGTTTGTTGGTTTGTTGGTTTGTTGGTTTGTTGGTTTGTTCGTTTGTTGGTTTGTTGGTTTGTTGGTTTGTTGGTTTGTTGGTTTGTTGGTTTGTTGGTTTGTTGGTTTGTTGGTTTGTTGGTTTGTTGGTTTGTTGGTTTGTTGGTTTGTTGGTTTGTTGGTTTGTTGGTTTGTTGGCTTGTTGGCTTGTTGGTTTATTGGTTTGTTGGTTTGTTGGTTTGTTGGTTTGTTGGCTTGTTGGCTGGTTGGCTTGTTGGTTTTTTGGCTTGTTGGTTTGTGGGTTTGTTGGTTTGTTGGTTTGTTGGTTTGTTGGTTTGTTTGTTTGTTGGTTTGTTTGTTTGTTGGTTTGTTGGTTTGTTCGTTTGTTGGTTTGTTGGTTTGTTGGTTTGTGTGATTGTTGGTTTGTTGGTTTGTTGGGTTGTTGGTTTGTTCGTTTATTGGTTTGTTGGCTTGTTGGTTTGTTGGTTTGTTGGGATGTTGGTTTGTGGGTTTGTTGGTTTGTTGGTTAGTTGGTTTGTTAGTTTGTTGGTTTGTTGGTTTGTTGGCTTGTTGGTTTGTTTTTTTTTGGTTTGTTGGCTTGTTGGTTTGTTGGCTTGTTGGCTTGTTGGTTTGTTGGTTTGTTCTTTTATTGGCTTGTTGGTTTGTTGGTTTGTTGGTTTGTTGGTTTGTTGGTTTGTTGGTTTGTTGGTTTGTTGGTTTGTTGGTTTGTTGGTTTGTTGGTTTGTTGGTTTGTTGGTTTGTTGGCTTGTTGGCTTGTTGGTTTGTTGGTTTGTTGGTTTGTTGGTTTTTTCGTTTTTTGGTTTGTTGGCTTGTTGGTTTGTTGGTTTGTTGGTTTGTTCGTTTGTTGGTTTATTGGTTTGTTCGTTTGTTGGTTTGTTGGTTTGTTGGTTTGTTGGTTTGATGGTTTGTTGGCTTGTTGGTTGGATGGCTTGTTGGTTTGTTGGCTTGTTGGCTTGTTGGTTTGTTGGTTTGTTGGTTTGTTCGTTTTTTGGTTTGTTGGTTTGTTGGCTTGTTGGTTTGTTGGTTTGTTGGCTTGTTGCTTTGTTGGTTTGTTGGTTTGTTGGTTTGTTGGTTTATTGGCTTGTTGGCTTGTTGGCTTGTTGGTTTGTTGGTTTGTTGGTTTGTTGGTTTGTTGGTTTGTTGGTTTGTTGGCTTGTTGGTTTGTTGGTTCGTTGGTTTGTTGGTTTGTTTGTTGGTTTGTTGGCTTGTTGGTTTGTTGGTTTGTTGGTTTGTTGGCTTGTTGGTTTATTGGTTTGTTGGTTTTTTGGCTTGTTGGTTTGTTGGTTTGTTGGTTTTTTGGTTTATTGGTTTGTTGGCTTATTGGTTTGTTGGTTTGTTGGTTTGTTGGTTTGTTGGTTTGTTGGTTTGTTGGTTTGTTGGTTTGTTCGTTTGTTGGTTTGTTGGTTTGTTGGTTTGTTGGTTTGTTGGTTTGTTGGTTTGTTGGTTTGTTGGTTTGTTGGTTTGTTGGTTTGTTGGTTTGTTGGTTTGTTGGCTTGTTGGTTTGTTGGTTTGTTGGTTTGTTGGTTTGTTGGTTTGTTGGTTTGTTGGTTTGTTAGTTTGTTGGTTTGTTGGTTTGTCGGTTTGTTGGCTTGTTGGTTTATTGGTTTGTTGGTTTGTTGGTTTGTTGGTTTATTGGTTTGTTGGTTTGTTGGTTTGTTGGTTTATTGGTTTGTTGGTTTGTTGGTTTGTTTGTTTGTTTGTTTGTTCATTTGTTGGTTTGTTGGTTTGTTGGTTTGTTGGCTTGTTGGCTTGTTGGTTTGTTGGTTTATTGACTTGTTGGTTTGTTGGTTTGTTGGTTTGTTGGTTTGTTGGTTTGTTGATTTGTTGGTTTGTTGGTTTGTTTGTGTGTTGGTTTGTTGGCTTGTTGGTTTATTAGTTTGTTGGTTTGTTGGCTTGTTGGTTTGTTGGTTTATTGGTTTGTTGGTTTGTTGGTTTGTTGGCTTGATGGGTTGTTGGTTTGTTGGTTTGTTCGTTTGTTGGTTTGTTGGTTTGTTGGTTTGTTGGTTTGTTGGTTTGTTGGTTGGTTGGTTTGTTGGTTTGTTGGTTTGTTGGTTTGTTGGTTTGTTGGTTTGTTGGTTTGTTGGCTTGTTGGTTTGTTGGCTTGTTGGCTTTTTGGTTTGTTGGTTTGTTGGTTTGTTGGTTTGTTGGTTTGTTGGTTTGTTGGTTTGTTGGTTTGTTGGTTTGTTGGGTTGTTGGGTTGTTTGTTTGTTATTTTGTTAGCTTGTTGGCTTGTTGGTTTGTTGGTATGTTGGTTTGTTGGCTTGTTGGTTTGTTGATTTGTTGGATTGTTGGTTTGTTGGTTTGTTGGTTTGTTGGCTTGATTGTTTGTTGGTTTGTTTGTTTGTTGGTTTGTTCGTTTGTTGGTTTGTTGGTTTGTAAGTTTGTTGGTTTGTTGGTTTTTAGTTTGTTTGTTTGTTGGTTTGTTCGTTTGTTGGTTTGTTGGCCTGTTGGTTTGTTGGTTTGTTGGTTTGTTGGCTTGTTGGTTTGTTGGTTTGTTGGTTTGTTCGTTTGTTGGCTTGTTGGTTTGTTGCCTTGTTGGGTTGTTAGTTTGTTGGTTTGTTGGTTTGTTGGCTTGTTGGCTTGTTGGTTTGTTGGTTTGTTGGTTTGTTTGTTTGTTTGTTTGTTGGTTTGTTCGTTTGTTCGTTTGTTCGTTTGTTGGTTTGTTGTTTTGTTGGTTTGTTGGTTTGTTGGTTTGTTGGTTTGTTGGTTTGTTGGTTTGTTCGCTTGTTGGCTTGTTGGTTTGTTGGTTTGTTCGTTTGTGTGTTTGTTGGCTTGTTGGTTTGGTGGTTTGTTGGTTTGTTGGCTTGTTGGTTTGTTGGTTTGTTGGTTTGTTCGTTTGTTGGCTTGTTGTTTTGTTGCCTTGTTGGCTTGTTGGTTTGTTGGTTTGTTGGTTTGTTGGTTTGTTGGCATGTTGGTTTGTTGGTTTGTTGGCTTGTTGGCTTGTTGGCTTGTTGGTTTGTTGGTTTGTTGGCTTGTTGGTTTGTTGGTTGGTTGGTTTGTTGGTTTGTTGGTTTGTTGGTTTGTTGGTTTGCTGGTTTGTTGTTTTGTTCGTTTGTTGGTTTGTTGGTTTGTTCGTTTGTTGATTTGTTTATTTGTTGGTTTGTTGGTTTGTTGGTTTGTTCGTTTGTTGGTTTGTTGGTTTGTTGGTTTGTTCGTTTGTTGGTTTGTTGGTTTGTTGGTTTGTTGGTTTGTTGGTTTGTTGGTTTGTTGGTTTGTTGGTTTGTTGGTTTGTTTGTTTGTTGGTTTGTTCGTTTGTTGGTTTGTTCGTTTGTTGGTTTGTTTGTTTGTTGGTTTGTTGGCTTGTTGGCTTGTTGGTTTGTTGGTTTGTTGGTTTGTTGGTTTGTTGGTTTGTTGGTTTGTTTATTTGTTGGCTTGTTGGCTTGTTGGTTTGTTTGGTTTGTTGGTTTGTTCGTTTTTTGGTTTGTTGGTTTGTTGGCTTGTTGGTTTGTTGGTTTGTTGGCTTGTTGCTTTGTTGGTTTGTTGGCTTGTTGGTTTGTTGGTTTGTTGGTTTATTGGCTTGTTGGCTTGTTGGTTTGTTGGTTTGTTGGTTTGTTGGTTTGTTGGTTTGTTGGTTTGTTGGTTTGTTGGTTTGTTGGTTTGTTGGTTTGTTGGTTTGTTGGTTTGTTGGTTTGTTGGCTTGTTGGCCTGTTGGTTTGTTGGTTTGTTGGTTTGTTGGTTTGTTCGTTTTTTGGTTTGTTGGCTTGTTGGTTTGTTGGTTTGTTGGTTTGTTGGTTTGTTGGCTTGTTGCTTTGTTGGTTTGTTGGTTTGTTGGTTTGTTGGTTTGTTGGTTTATTGGCTTGTTGGCTTGTTGGTTTGTTGGTTTGTTGGTTTGTTGGTTTGTTGGTTTGTTGGTTTGTTGGCTTGTTGGTTTGTTGGTTCGTTGGTTTGTTGGTTTGTTTGTTGGTTTGTTGGCTTGTTGGTTTGTTGGTTTGTTGGTTTGTTGGCTTGTTGGCTTATTGGTTTGTTGGTTTTTTGGCTTGTTGGTTTGTTGGTTTGTTGGCTTGTTGGTTTGTTGGTTTGTTGGTTTGTTCGTTTGTTGGTTTGTTGGTTTGTTGGTTTGTTGGTTTGTTGGCTTGTTGGTTTGTTGGTTTGTTCGTTTGTTGGTTTGTTGGATTGTTTATTTGTTGGTTTGTTGGTTTGTTGGTTTGTTGGTTTGTTGGTTTGTTGGTTTGTTGGCTTGTTGGTTTGTTGGTTTGTTGGTTTGTTGGTTTGTTGGTTTGTTGGTTTGTTAGTTTGTTGGTTTGTTGGTTTGTTGGTTTGTTGGTTTGTTGGTTTGTTGGCTTGTTGGTTTATTGGTTTGTTGGTTTGTTGGTTTGTTGGTTTATTGGTTTGTTGGTTTGTTGGTTTGATGGTTTATTGGTTTGTTGGTTTGTTGCTTTGTTTGTTGGTTTGTTCATTTGTTGGTTTGTTGGTTTGTTGGCTTGTTGGCTTGTTGGTTTGTTGGTTTATTGACTTGTTGGTTTGTTGGTTTGTTGGTTTGTTGGTTTGTTTGTGTGTCGGTTTGTTGGCTTGTTGGTTTATTAGTTTGTTGGTTTGTTGGTTTGTTGGTTTGTTGGTTTGTTGGCTTGTTGGTTTGTTGGTTTGTTGGTTTGTTGGTTTGTTGGTTTGTTGGTTTGTTGGCTTGTTGGGTTGTTGGTTTGTTGGTTTGTTCGTTTGTTGGTTTGTTGGTTTGTTGGTTTGTTGGTTTGTTGGTTTGTTGGTTGGTTGGTTTGTTGGTTTGTTGGTTTGTTGGTTTGTTGGTTTGTTGGTTTGTTGGCTTGTTGGTTTGTTGGCTTGTTGGCTTGTTGGTTTGTTGGTTTGTTGGTTTGTTGGTTTGTTGGTTTGTTGGTTTGTTGGTTTGTTGGTTTGTTGGTTTGTTGGTTTGTTGGTTTGTTGGTTTGTTGGTTTATTGGTTTGTTGGGTTGTTGGTTTGTTATTTTGTTGGCTTTTTGGCTTGTTGGTTTGTTGGTATGTTGGTTTGTTGGCTTGTTGGTTTGTTGGTTTGTTGGATTGTTGGTTTGTTGGTTTGTTGGTTTGTTAGCTTGATTGTTTGTTGGTTTGTTTGTTTGTTGGTTTGTTCGTTTGTTGGTTTGTTGGTTAGTAGGTTTGTTGGTTTGTTGGCTTGTTGGTTTGTTGGTTTGTTGGTTTGTTGTTTTGTTGGTTTGTTGGTTTGTTGGTTTGTTCGTTTGTTGGTTTGTTTGTTTGTTGGTTTGTTGGTTTGTTGGTTTGTTGGTTTGTTCGTTTGTTGGTTTGTTGGTTTGTTGGTTTGTTGGGTTGTTGGTTTGTTATTTTGTTGGCTTTTTGGCTTGTTGGTTTGTTGGTATGTTGGTTTGTTGGCTTGTTGGTTTGTTGGTTTGTTGGATTGTTGGTTTGTTGGTTTGTTGGTTTGTTGGTTTGTTGGCTTGATTGTTTGTTGGTTTGTTTGTTTGTTGGTTTGTTCGTTTGTTGGTTTGTTGGTTTGTAGGATTGTTGGTTTGTTGGCTTGTTGGTTTGTTGGTTTGTTGGTTTGTTTGTTTGTTGGTTTGTTGGTTTGTTCGTTTGTTGGTTTGTTCGTTTGTTGGTTTGTTTGTTTGTTGGTTTGTTGGCTTGTTGGCTTGTTGGTTTGTTGGTTTGTTGGTTTGTTGGTTTGTTGGTTTGTTTATTTGTTGGCTTGTTGGCTTGTTGGTTTGTTTGGTTTGTTGGTTTGTTCGTTTTTTGGTTTGTTGGTTTGTTGGCTTGTTGGTTTGTTGGTTTGTTGGCTTGTTGCTTTGTTGGTTTGTTGGCTTGTTGGTTTGTTGGTTTGTTGGTTTATTGGCTTGTTGGCTTGTTGGTTTGTTGGTTTGTTGGTTTGTTGGTTTGTTGGTTTGTTGGTTTGTTGGTTTGTTGGTTTGTTGGTTTGTTGGTTTGTTGGTTTGTTGGTTTGTTGGTTTGTTGGCTTGTTGGCTTGTTGGTTTGTTGGTTTGTTGGTTTGTTGGTTTGTTCGTTTTTTGGTTTGTTGGCTTGTTGGTTTGTTGGTTTGTTGGTTTGTTGGTTTGTTGGCTTGTTGCTTTGTTGGTTTGTTGGTTTGTTGGTTTGTTGGTTTGTTGGTTTATTGGCTTGTTGGCTTGTTGGTTTGTTGGTTTGTTGGTTTGTTGGTTTGTTGGTTTGTTGGTTTGTTGGTTTGTTGGCTTGTTGGTTTGTTGGTTCGTTGGTTTGTTGGTTTGTTTGTTGGTTTGTTGGCTTGTTGGTTTGTTGGTTTGTTGGTTTGTTGGCTTGTTGGCTTATTGGTTTGTTGGTTTTTTGGCTTGTTGGTTTGTTGGTTTGTTGGCTTGCTGGTTTGTTGGTTTGTTGGTTTGTTCGTTTGTTGGTTTGTTGGTTTGTTGGTTTGTTGGTTTGTTGATTTGTTGGTTTGTTCGTTTGTTGGTTTGTTGGTTTGTTTTTTTGTTGGTTTGTTGGTTTGTTGGTTTGTTGGTTTGTTGGTTTGTTGGTTTGTTGGTTTGTTGGCTTGTTGGTTTGTTGGTTTGTTGGTTTGTTGGTTTGTTGGTTTGTTGGTTTGTTGGTTTGTTAGTTTGTTGGTTTATTGGTTTGTTGGTTTGTTGGTTTGTTGGTTTGTTGGCTTGTTGGTTTATTGGTTTGTTGGTTTGTTGGTTTGTTGGTTTATTGGTTTGTTGGTTTGTTGGTTTGATGGTTTATTGGTTTGTTGGTTTGTTGCTTTGTTTGTTGGTTTGTTCATTTGTTGGTTTGTTGGTTTGTTGGCTTGTTGGCTTGTTGGTTTGTTGGTTTATTGACTTGTTGGTTTGTTGGTTTGTTGGTTTGTTGGTTTGTTGGTTTGTTTGTGTGTCGGTTTGTTGGCTTGTTGGTTTATTAGTTTGTTGGTTTGTTGGTTTGTTGGTTTGTTGGTTTGTTGGCTTGTTGGTTTGTTGGTTTGTTGGTTTGTTGGTTTGTTGGTTTGTTGGCTTGTTGGGTTGTTGGTTTGTTGGTTTGTTCGTTTGTTGGTTTGTTGGTTTGTTGGTTTGTTGGTTTGTTGGTTTGTTGGTTGGTTGGTTTGTTGGTTTGTTGGTTTGTTGGTTTGTTGGTTTGTTGGTTTGTTGGCTTGTTGGTTTGTTGGCTTGTTGGCTAGTTGGTTTGTTGGTTTGTTGGTTTGTTGGTTTGTTGGTTTGTTGGTTTGTTGGTTTGTTGGTTTGTTGGTCTGTTGGTTTGTTGGTTTATTGGTTTGTTGGGTTGTTGGTTTGTTATTTTGTTGGCTTTTTGACTTGTTGGTTTGTTGGTATGTTGGTTTGTTGGCTTGTTGGTTTGTTGGTTTGTTGGATTGTTGGTTTGTTGGTTTGTTGGTTTGTTGGCTTGATTGTTTGTTGGTTTGTTTGTTTGTTGGTTTGTTCGTTTGTTGGTTTGTTGGTTTGTAGGTTTGTTGGTTTGTTGGCTTGTTGGTTTGTTGGTTTGTTGGTTTGTTGTTTTGTTGGTTTGTTGGTTTGTTGGTTTGTTCGTTTGTTGGTTTGTTTGTTTGTTGGTTTGTTGGTTTGTTGGTTTGTTCGTTTGTTGGTTTGTTGGTTTGTTGGTTTGTTGGGTTGTTGATTTGTTATTTTGTTGGCTTTTTGGCTTGTTGGTTTGTTGGTATGTTGGTTTGTTGGCTTGTTGGTTTGTTGGTTTGTTGGATTGTTGGTTTGTTGGTTTGTTGGTTTGTTGGTTTGTTGGCTTGATTGTTTGTTGGTTTGTTTGTTTGTTGGTTTGTTCGTTTGTTGGTTTGTTGGTTTGTAGGTTTGTTGGTTTGTTGGCTTGTTGGTTTGTTGGTTTGTTGGTTTGTTGTTTTGTTGGCTTGTTGGTTTGTTGGTTTGTTGGTTTGTTGGTTTGTTCGTTTGTTGGTTTGTTCGTTTGTTGGCTTGTTGGTTTGTTGGTTTTTTGGTTTGTTGGCTTGTTGGTTTGTTGGCTTGTTGGCTTGTTGGTTTGTTGGTTTGTTCGTTTGTTGGCTTGTTGGCTTGTTGGTTTGTTGGTTTGTTGGTTTGTTGGTTTGTTGGTTTGTTGGTTTGTTGGTTTGTTGGTTTGTTGGCTTGTTGGCTTGTTGGTTTGTTGGTTTGTTGGTTTGTTGGTTTGTTCGTTTTTTGGTTTGTTGGCTTGTTGGCTTGTTGGTTTGTTGGCTTGTTCGTTTGTTGGTTTATTGGTTTGTTGGTTTGTTGGCTTGTTGTATTGGTGGTTTGATGTTTGTTGGTTTGTTGGTTTGTTGGCTTGTTGGCTTCTTGGTTTGTTGGTTTGTTGGTTTGTTGGTTTTTGGTTTGTTTGTTTGTTGGTTTGTTCGTTTGTTGGTTTGTTGGTTTGTTGGCCTGTTGGTTTGTTGGTTTGTTGGTTTGTTGGTTTGTTGGCTTGTTGGTTTGTTGGCTTGTTGGTTTGTTCGTTTGTTGGCTTGTTGGTTTGTTGCCTTGTTGGCTTGTTGGTTTGTTGGTTTGTTGGTTTGTTGGCTTGTTGGCTTGTTGGTTTGTTGGTTTGTTGGTTTGTTGGTTTGTTTGTTTGTTGGGTTGTTCGTTTTTTCGTTTGTTCGTTTGGTGGTTTGTTGTTTTGTTGGTTTGTTGGTTTGTGGGTTTGTTGGTTTGTTGGTTTGTTGGTTTGTTCGCTTGTTGACTTGTTGGTTTGTTGGTTTGTTGGTTTGTTGGTTTGTTGGTTTGTTGGTTTGTTGGTTTGTTGGTTTGTTTGTTTGTTGGTTTATTCGTTTGTTGGTTTGTTGGCTTGTTGGTTTGTTGGTTTGTTGGTTTGTTCGTTTGTTGGTTTGTTGGTTTGTTGGTTTGTTCGTTTGTTGGTTTGTTGGTTTGTTAGTTTGTTGGTTTGTTGGTTTGTTGGTTTGTTGGTTTGTTTGTTTGTTGGTTTGTTCGTTTGTTGGTTTGTTGGTTTGTTCGTTTGTTGGTTTGTTTGTTTGTTGGTTTGTTGGCTTGTTGGCTTGTTGGTTTGTTGGTTTGTTGGTTTGTTGGTTTGTTGGTTTGTTGGCTTGTTGGTTTGTTGGTTTGTTGGCTTGTTGCTTTGTTGGTTTGTTGGTTAGTTGGTTTGTTGGTTTGTTGGTTTATTGGCTTGTTGGCTTGTTGGTTTGTTGGTTTGTTGGTTTGTTGGTTTGTTGGTTTGTTTGTTTGTTGGTTTGTTGGCTTGTTGATTTGTTGGTTTGGTGGTTTGTTGGTTTGTTTGTTGGTTTGTTGGATTGTTGGTTTGTTGGTTTGTTGGTTTGTTGGCTTGTTGGCTTATTGGTTTGTTGGTTTTTTGGCTTGTTGGTTTGTTGGTTTGTTGGTTTGTTGGTTTATTGGTTTGTTGGCTTGTTGGTTTGTTGGTTTGTTGGTTTGTTGGTTTGTTGGTTGGTTGGTTTGTTGGTTTGTTGGTTTGTTGGTTTGTTCGTTTGGTGGTTTGTACGTTTGTTGGTTTGTTTGTTTGTTGGCTTGTTGGTTTGTTGGTTTGTTGGTTTGTTCGTTTTTTGGTTTGTTGGTTTGTTGGTTTGTTGGTTTGTTGGTTTGTTCGTTTGTTGGTTTGTTGGTTTGTTGGTTTGTTGGTTTGTTGGTTTGTTGGTTTGTTGGTTTGTTCGTTTGTTGGTTTGTTGGTTTGTTGGTTTGTTCGTTTGTTGGTTTGTTTGTTTGTTGGTTTGTTGGCTTGTTGGCTTGTTGGTTTGTTGGTTTGTTGGTTTATTCGTTTTTTGTTTTGTTGGTTTGTTGGCTTGTTGGTTTGTTGGTCTGTTGGCTTGTTGCTTTGTTGGTTTGTTGGTTAATTGGTTTGTTGGTTTGTTGGTTTATTGGCTTGTTGGCTTGTTGGTTTGTTTGTTTGTTGGTTTGTTGGTTTGTTGGTTTGTTTGTTTGTTGGTTTGTTGGCTTGTTGGTTTGTTGGTTTGTTGGTTTGTTGGTTTGTTTGTTGGTTTGTTGGTTTGTTGGTTTGTTGGTTTGTTGGCTTGTTGGCTTATTGGCTTATTGGTTTGTTGGTTTGTTGGTTTTTTGGCTTGTTGGTTTGTTGGTTTGTTGGTTTGTTGGTTTATTGGTTTGTTGGCTTGTTGGCTTGTTGGTTTGTTGGTTTGTTGGTTTGTTGGTTTGTTGGTTTGTTGGTTTGTTGGTTTGTTGGTTTGTTGGTTTGTTCGTTTGGTGGTTTGTTGGTTTGTTGGTTTGTTGGTTTGTTGATTTGTTGGTTTGTTGGTTTGTTGGTTTGTTGGTTTGTTGGTTTGTTGGTTTGTTGGTTTGTTGGTTTGTTGGTTTGTTGGTTTGTTGGTTTGTTGGTTTGTTGGTTTGTTGGTTTGTTGGTTTGTTGGCTTGTTGGTTTGTTGGTTTGTTGGTTTGTTGGTTTGTTGGTTTGTTGCTTTGTTGGTTTGTTCGTTTGGTGGTTTGTTGGTTTGTTGGTTTGTTGGTTTGTTGATTTGTTGGTTTGTTGGTTTGTTGGTTTGTTGGTTTGTTGGTTTGTTGGTTTGTTGGTTTGTTGGTTTGTTGGTTTGTTGGTTTGTTGGTTTGTTGGCTTGTTGGTTTGTTGGTTTGTTGGTTTGTTGGTTTGTTGGTTTGTTGCTTTGTTGGTTTGTTGGCTTGTTGGTTTATTGTTTTGTTGGTTTGTTGGTTTGTTGGTTTGTTGGTTTGTTGGTTTATTGGTTTGTTGGTTTGTTGGTTTGTTGGTTTATTGGTTTGTTGGTTTGTTGGTTTGTTTGTTTGTTGGTTTGTTCATTTGTTGGTTTGTTGGTTTGTTGGTTTGTTGGCTTGTTGGCTTGTTGGTTTGTTGGTTTATTGGCTTGTTGGTTTGTTGGTTTGTTGGTTTGTTGGTTTGTTTGTTTGTTGGTTTGTTGGCTTGTTGGTTTATTAGTTTGTTGGTTTGTTGGTTTGTTGGTTTGTTGGTTTGTTGGTTTGTTGGTTTGTTGGTTTGTTGGTTTGTTTGTTTGTTGGTTTGTTGGCTTGTTGGTTTATTAGTTTGTTGGTTTGTTGGTTTGTTGGTTTGTTGGTTTGTTGGCTTGTTGGTTTGTTGGTTTGTTGGTTTGTTGGTTTGTTGGCTTGTTGGGTTGTTGGTTTGTTGGTTTGTTCGTTTGTTGGTGTGTTGGTTTGTTGGTTTGTTGGTTTGTGTGTTTGTTGGTTTGTTGGTTTGTTGGTTTGTTGGCTTGTTGGTTTGTTGGCTTGTTGGCTTGTTGGTTTGTTGGTTGGTTCGTTTGTTGGTTTGTTGGTTTGTTGGTTTGTTGGTTTGTTGGTTTGTTGGGTTGTTGGTTTGTTACTTTGTTGGCTTGTTGGCTTGTTGGTTTGTTGGTATGTTGGTTTGTTGGCTTGTTGGTTTGTTGGTTTGTTGGTTTGTTGGTTTGTTTGTTTGTTGGCTTGATTGTTTCTTGGTTTGTTTGTTTGTTGGTTTGTTCGTTTGTTGGTTTGTTGGTTTGTTGGTTTGTTGGTTTGTTGGCTTGTTGGTTTGTTGGTTTGTTGGCTTGTCGGTTTGTTGGTTTGTTGGTTTGTTGGTTTGTTGGTTTGTTGGTTTGTTGGTTTGTTGGTTTGTTGGTTTGTTCGTTTGGTGGTTTGTTGGTTTGTTGGTTTGTTGGTTTGTTGGTTTGTTGGTTTGTTGGTTTGTTGGCTTGATTGTTTCTTGGTTTGTTTGTTTGTTGGTTTGTTCGTTTGTTGGTTTGTTGGTTTGTTCGTTTGTTGGTTTGTTTGTTTGTTGGTTTGTTGGCTTGTTGGCTTGTTGGTTTGTTGGTTTGTTGGTTTGTTGGTTTGTTGGTTTGTTGGTTTGTTGGTTTGTTGGCTTGTTGGTTTGTTGGTTTGTTGGCTTGTTGCTTTGTTGGTTTGTTGGTTAGTTGGTTTGTTGGTTTGTTGGTTTACTGGCTTGTTGGCTTGTTGGTTTGTTGGTTTGTTGGTTTGTTGGTTTGTTTGTTTGTTGGTTTGTTGGTTTGTTGGTTTGTTGGTTTGTTTGTTGGTTTGTTGGTTTGTTGGTTTGTTGGTTTGTTGGCTTGTTGGCTTATTGGTTTGTTGGTTTGTTGGTTTGTTGGTTTGTTGGTTTGTTGGTTTGTTGGTTTGTTGGTTTGTTCGTTTGGTGGTTTGTTCGTTTGTTGGTTTGTTTGTTTGTTGGTTTGTTGGCTTGTTGGCTTGTTGGTTTGTTGGTTTGTTGGTTTGTTCGTTTTTTGGTTTGTTGGTTTGTTGGTTTGTTGGTTTATTGTTTTGTTGGTTTGTTGGTTTGTTGGTTTGTTGGTTTGTTGGTTTGTTGGTTTATTGGTTTGTTGGTTTGTTGGTTTGTTGGTTTATTGGTTTGTTGGTTTGTTGGTTTGTTTGTTTGTTGGTTTGTTCATTTGTTGGTTTGTTGGTTTGTTGGTTTGTTGGCTTGTTGGCTTGTTGGTTTGTTGGTTTATTGGCTTGTTGGTTTGTTGGTTTGTTGGTTTGTTGGTTTGTTGGTTTGTTGGTTTGTTGGTTTGTTGGTTTGTTGGTTTGTTTGTTTGTTGGTTTGTTGGCTTTTTGGTTTATTAGTTTGTTGGTTTGTTGGTTTGTTGGTTTGTTGGTTTGTTGGTTTGTTGGCTTGTTGGTTTGTTGGTTTGTTGGTTTGTTGGTTTGTTGGCTTGTTGGGTTGTTGGTTTGTTGGTTTGTTCGTTTGTTGCTGTGTTGGTTTGTTGGTTTGTTGGTTTGTGTGTTTGTTGGTTTGTTGGTTTGTTGGTTTGTTGGTTTGTTGGCTTGTTGGTTTGTTGGCTTGTTGGCTTGTTGGTTTGTTGGTTGCTTCGTTTGTTGGTTTGTTGGTTTGTTGGTTTGTTGGTTTGTTGGTTTGTTGGGTTGTTGGTTTGTTACTTTGTTGGCTTGTTGGCTTGTTGGTTTGTTGGTATGTTGGTTTGTTGGCTTGTTGGTTTGTTGGTTTGTTGGTTTGTTGGTTTGTTTGTTTGTTGGCTTGATTGTTTCTTGGTTTGTTTGTTTGTTGGTTTGTTCGTTTGTTGGTTTGTTGGTTTGTTGGTTTGTTGGTTTGTTGGCTTGTTGGTTTGTTGGTTTGTTGGCTTGTCGGTTTGTTGGTTTGTTGGTTTGTTGGTTTGTTGGTTTGTTGGTTTGTTGGTTTGTTGGTTTGTTTGTTTGGTGGTTTGTTGGTTTGTTGGTTTGTTGGTTTGTTGGTTTGTTGGTTTGTTGGCTTGATTGTTTCTTGGTTTGTTTGTTTGTTGGTTTGTTCGTTTGTTGGTTTGTTGGTTTGTTCGTTTGTTGGTTTGTTTGTTTGTTGGTTTGTTGGCTTGTTGGCTTGTTGGTTTGTTGGTTTGTTGGTTTGTTGGTTTGTTGGTTTGTTGGTTTGTTGGCTTGTTGGTTTGTTGGTTTGTTGGCTTGTTTCTTTGTTGGTTTGTTGGTTAGTTGGTTTGTTGGTTTGTTGGTTTACTGGGTTGTTGGCTTGTTGGTTTGTTGGTTTGTTGGTTTGTTGGTTTGTTGTTTTGTTTGCTTGTTGGTTTGTTGGTTTGTTGGTTTGTTGGTTTGTTGGTTTGTTTGTTGGTTTGTTGGTTTGTTGGTTTGTTGGTTTGTTGGCTTGTTGGCTTATTGGTTTGTTGGTTTTTTGGTTTGTTGGTTTGTTGGTTTGTTGGTTTGTTGGTTTGTTGGTTTGTTGGTTTGTTGGTTTGTTCGTTTGGTGGTTTGTTCGTTTGTTGGTTTGTTTGTTTGTTGGTTTGTTGGCTTGTTGGCTTGTTGGTTTGTTGGTTTGTTGGTTTGTTCGTTTTTTTGGTTTGTTGGTTTGTTGGTTTGTTGGTTTGTTGGTTTGTTCGTTTGGTGGTTTGTTGGTTTGTTAGTTTGTTGGTTTGTTGATTTGTTGGTTTGTTGGTTTGTTGGTTTATTGGTTTGTTGGTTTGTTGGCTTGTTGTATTGGTGGTTTGATGTTTGTTGGTTTGTTGGTTTGTTGGTTTGTTGGTTTGTTTGTTTGTTGGTTTGTTCGTTTTTTCGTTTGTTCGTTTGTTGGTTTGTTGTTTTGTTGGTTTGTTGGTTTGTTGGTTTGTTGGTTTGTTGGTTTGTTGGTTTGTTCGCTTGTTGACTTGTTGGTTTGTTGGTTTGTTGGTTTGTTGGTTTGTTGGTTTGTTGGTTTGTTGGTTTGTTGGTTTGTTTGTTTGTTGGTTTATTCGTTTGTTGGTTTGTTGGCTTGTTGGTTTGTCGGTTTGTTGGTTTGTTGGCTTGTTGGTTTGTTGGTTTGTTGGCTTGTTGGCTTGTTGGTTTGTTGGTTTGTTGGCTTGTTGGTTTGTTGGTTTGTTGGTTTGTTGGTTTGTTGGTTTGTTGGTTTTTTGGTTTGCTGGTTTGTTATTTTGTTCGTTTGTTGGTTTGTTGGTTTGTTCGTTTGTTGATTTGTTTATTTGTTGGTTTGTTGGTTTGTGCGTTTGTTGGTTTGTTGGTTTGTTGGTTTGTTCGTTTGTTGGTTTGTTGGTTTGTTAGTTTGTTGGTTTGTTGGTTTGTTGGTTTGTTGGTTTGTTTGTTTGTTGGTTTGTTCGTTTGTTGGTTTGTTGGTTTGTTCGTTTGTTGGTTTGTTTGTTTGTTGGTTTGTTGGCTTGTTGACTTGTTGGTTTGTTGGTTTGTTGGTTTGTTGGTTTGTTGGTTTGTTGGTTTGTTGGTTTGTTGGCTTGTTGGTTTGTTGGTTTGTTGGCTTGTTGCTTTGTTGGTTTGTTGGTTAGTTGGTTTGTTGGTTTGTTGGTTTATTGGCTTGTTGGCTTGTTGGTTTGTTGGTTTGTTGGTTTGTTGGTTTGTTGGTTTGTTGGTTTGTTTGTTTGTTGGTTTGTTGGCTTGTTGGTTTGTTGGTTTGGTGGTTTGTTGGTTTGTTTGTTGGTTTGTTGGTTTGTTGGTTTGTTGGCTTATTGGTTTGTTGGTTTTTTGGCTTGTTGGTTTGTTGGTGTGTTGGTTTGTTGGTTTATTGGTTTGTTGGCTTGTTGGTTTGTTGGTTTGTTGGTTTGTTGGTTTGTTGGTTTGTTGGTTTGTTGGTTTGTTGGTTTGTTGGTTTGTTCGTTTGGTGGTTTGTTCGTTTGTTGGTTTGTTTGTTTGTTTGTTTATTGGCTTGTTGGTTTGTTGGTTTGTTGGTTTGTTCGTTTTTTGGTTTGTTGGTTTGTTGGTTTGTTGGTTTGTTGGTTTGTTCGTTTGTTGGTTTGTTGGTTTGTTGGTTTGTTGGTTTGTTGGTTTGTTGGTTTGTTCGTTTGTTGGTTTGTTGGTTTGTTGGTTTGTTGGTTTGTTCGTTTATTGGTTTGTTTGTTTGTTGGTTTGTTGGCTTGTTGGCTTGTTGGTTTGTTGGTTTGTTGGTTTGTTCGTTTTTTGTTTTGTTGGTTTGTTGGCTTGTTGGTTTGTTGGTTTGTTGGCTTGTTGCTTTGTTGGTTTGTTGGTTAATTGGTTTGTTGGTTTGTTGGTTTATTGGCTTGTTGGCTTGTTGGTTTGTTGGTTTGTTGGTTTGTTGGTTTGTTTGTTTGTTGGTTTGTTGGCTTTTTGGTTTGTTGGTTTGTTGGTTTGTTTGTTGGTTTGTTGGTTTGTTGGTTTGTTGGTTTGTTGGCTTGTTGGCTTATTGGTTTGTTGGTTTTTTGGCTTGTTGGTTTGTTGGTTTGTTGGTTTGTTGGTTTATTGGTTTGTTGGCTTGTTGGCTTGTTGGTTTGTTGGTTTGTTGGTTTGTTGGTTTGTTGGTTTGTTGGTTTGTTGGTTTGTTGGTTTGTTTGTTTGGTGGTTTGTTGGTTTGTTGGTTTGTTGGTTTGTTGATTTGTTGGTTTGTTGGTTTGTTGGTTTGTTGGTTTGTTGGTTTGTTGGTTTGTTGGTTTGTTGGTTTGTTGGTTTGTTGGTTTGTTGGTTTGTTGGTTTGTTGGTTTGTTGGTTTGTTGGTTTGTTGGTATGTTGGCTTGTTGGTTTGTTGGTTTGTTGGTTTGTTGGTTTGTTGGTTTGTTGCTTTGTTGGTTTGTTCGTTTGGTGGTTTGTTGGTTTGTGGGTTTGTTGGTTTGTTGATTTGTTGGTTTGTTGGTTTGTTGGTTTGTTAGTTTGTTGGTTTGTTGGTTTGTTGGTTTGTTGGTTTGTTGGTTTGTTGCTTTGTTGGTTTGTTGGCTTGTTGGTTTGTTGGTTTGTTGGTTTGTTGGTTTGTTGGTTTGTTGCTTTGTTGGTTTGTTGGCTTGTTGGTTTATTGTTTTGTTGGTTTGTTGGTTTGTTGGTTTGTTGGTTTGTTGGTTTGTTGGTTTATTGGTTTGTTGGTTTGTTGGTTTGTTGGTTTATTGGTTTGTTGGTTTGTTGGTTTGTTTGTTTGTTGGTTTATTTATTTGTTGGTTTGTTGGTTTGTTGGTTTGTTGGCTTGTTGGCTTGTTGGTTTGTTGGTTTATTGGCTTGTTGGTTTGTTGGTTTGTTGGTTTGTTGGTTTGTTGGTTTGTTGGTTTGTTGGCTTGTTGGCTTGTTGGTTTGTTGGTTTGTTGGCTTGTTGGTTTATTAGTTTGTTGGTTTGTTGGTTTGTTGGTTTGTTGGTTTGTTGGCTTGTTGGTTTGTTGGTTTGTTGGTTTGTTGGTTTGTTGGCTTGTTGGGTTGTTGGTTTGTTGGTTTGTTCGTTTGTTGGTGTGTTGGTTTGTTGGTTTGTTGGTTTGTGTGTTTGTTGGTTTGTTGGTTTGTTGGTTTGTTGGTTTGTTGGCTTGTTGGTTTGTTGGCTTGTTGGCTTGTTGGTTTGTTGGTTGGTTCGTTTGTTGGTTTGTTGGTTTGTTGGTTTGTTGGTTTGTTGGTTTGTTGGGTTGTTGGTTTGTTACTTTGTTGGCTTGTTGGCTTGTTGGTTTGTTGGTATGTTGGTTTGTTGGCTTGTTGGTTTGTTGGTTTGTTGGTTTGTTGGTTTGTTTGTTTGTTGGCTTGATTGTTTCTTGGTTTGTTTGTTTGTTGGTTTGTTCGTTTGTTGGTTTGTTGGTTTGTTGGTTTGTTGGTTTGTTGGCTTGTTGGTTTGTTGGTTTGTTGGCTTGTCGGTTTGTTGGTTTGTTGGTTTGTTGGTTTGTTGGTTTGTTGGTTTGTTGGTTTGTTGGTTTGTTGGTTTGTTCGTTTGGTGGTTTGTTGGTTTGTTGGTTTGTTGGTTTGTTGGTTTGTTGGTTTGTTGGCTTGATTGTTTCTTGGTTTGTTTGTTTGTTGGTTTGTTCGTTTGTTGGTTTGTTGGTTTGTTCGTTTGTTGGTTTGTTTGTTTGTTGGTTTGTTGGCTTGTTGGCTTGTTGGTTTGTTGGTTTGTTGGTTTGTTGGTTTGTTGGTTTGTTGGTTTGTTGGCTTGTTGGTTTGTTGGTTTGTTGGCTTGTTGCTTTGTTGGTTTGTTGGTTAGTTGGTTTGTTGGTTTGTTGGTTTACTGGCTTGTTGGCTTGTTGGTTTGTTGGTTTGTTGGTTTGTTGGTTTGTTGGTTTGTTTGTTTGTTGGTTTGTTGGTTTGTTGGTTTGTTGGTTTGTTGGTTTGTTGGTTTGTTTGTTGGTTTGTTGGTTTGTTGGTTTGTTGGTTTGTTGGCTTGTTGGCTTATTGGTTTGTTGGTTTTTTGGTTTGTTGGTTTGTTGGTTTGTTGGTTTGTTGGTTTGTTGGTTTGTTGGTTTGTTGGTTTGTTGGTTTGTTCGTTTGGTGGTTTGTTCGTTTGTTGGTTTGTTTGTTTGTTGGTTTGTTGGCTTGTTGGCTTGTTGGTTTGTTGGTTTGTTGGTTTGTTCGTTTTTTGGTTTGTTGGTTTGTTGGTTTGTTGGTTTGTTGGTTTGTTGGTTTGTTCGTTTGGTGGTTTGTTGGTTTGTTAGTTTGTTGGTTTGTTGATTTGTTGGTTTGTTGGTTTGTTGGTTTGTTGGTTTGTTGGTTTGTTGGTTTGTTGGTTTGTTGGTTTGTTGGTTTGTTGGTTTGTTGGTTTGTTGGTTTGTTAGTTTGTTGGCTTGTTGGTTTGTTGGTTTGTTGGTTTGTTGGTTTGTTGGTTTGTTGCTTTGTTGGTTTGTTGGCTTGTTGGTTTATTGTTTTGTTGGTTTGTTGGTTTGTTGGTTTGTTGGTTTGTTGGTTTGTTGGTTTATTGGTTTGTTGGTTTGTTGGTTTGTTGGTTTATTGGTTTGTTGGTTTGTTGGTTTGTTTGTTTGTTGGTTTGTTCATTTGTTGGTTTGTTGGTTTGTTGGCTTATTGGCTTGTTGGTTTGTTGGTTTGTTGGTTTGTTGGTTTGTTGGCTTGTTGGGTTGTTGGTTTGTTGATTTGTTCGTTTGTTGGTTTGTTGGTTTGTTGGTTTGTTGGTTTATGTGTTTGTTGGTTTGTTGGTTTGTTGGTTTGTTGGTTTGTTGGTTTGTTGGTTTGTTGGCTTGTTGGTTTGTTGGCTTGTTGGCTTGTTGGTTTGTTGGTTTGTTCGTTTGTTGGTTTGTTGGTTTGTTAGTTTGTTGGTTTGTTGGTTTGTTGGGTTGTTGGGTTGTTGGTTTGTTACTTTGTTGGCTTGTTGGCTTGTTGGTTTGTTGGTATGTTGGTTTGTTGGCTTGTTGGTTTGTTGGTTTGTTGGTTTGTTGGTTTGTTGGTTTGTTGGGTTGATTGTTTCTTGGTTTGTTTGTTTGTTGGTTTGTTCGTTTGTTGGTTTGTTGGTTTGTTGGTTTGTTGGTTTGTTGGTTTGTTGGTTTGTTGGCTTGTTGGTTTGTTGGTTTGTTGGCTTGTCGGTTTGTTGGTTTGTTGGTTTGTTGGTTTGTTGGTTTGTTGGTTTGTTGGTTTGTTGGTTTGTTGGTTTGTTGGTTTGTTGGTTTGTTCGTTTGGTGGTTTGTTGGTTTGTTGGTTTGTTGGTTTGTTGATTTGTTGGTTTGTTGGTTTGTTGGTTTGTTGGTTTGTTGGTTTGTTGGTTTGTTGGTTTGTTGGTTTGTTGGTTTGTTGGTTTGTTGGTTTGTTGGTTTGTGGTTTGTTGGTTTGTTGGCTTGTTGGTTTGTTGGTTTGTTGGTTTGTTGGTTTGTTGGTTTGTTGGTTTGTTGGTTTGTTGCTTTGTTGGTTTGTTGGCTTGTTGGTTTATTGGTTTGTTGGTTTGTTGGTTTGTTGGTTTGTTCGTTTTTTGGTTTGTTGGCTTGTTGGTTTGTTGGTTTTGTGGTTTGTTGGCTTGTTGGTTTGTTGGTTTATTGGTTTGTTGGTTTGTTGGTTTGTTGGTTTATTGGTTTGTTGGTTTGTTGGTTTGTTTGTTTGTTGGTTTGTTCATTTGTTGGTTTGTTGGTTTGTTGGTTTGTTGGCTTGTTGGCTTGTTGGTTTGTTGGTTTATTGGCTTGTTGGTTTGTTGGTTTGTTGGTTTGTTGGTTTGTTGGTTTGTTGGCTTGTTGGCTTGTTGGTTTGTTGGTTTATTGGCTTGTTGGTTTGTTGGTTTGTTGGTTTGTTGGTTTGTTGGTTTGTTGGTTTGTTGGTTTGTTTGTTTGTTGGTTTGTTGGTTTGTTGGTTTGTTGGTTTGTTGGCTTGTTGGGTTGTTGGTTTGTTGGTTTGTTGGTTTGTTGGTTTGTTGCTTTGTTGGTTTGTTGGCTTGTTGGTTTATTGTTTTGTTGGTTTGTTGGTTTGTTGGTTTGTTGGTTTGTTGGTTTGTTGGTTTATTGGTTTGTTGGTTTGTTGGTTTGTTGGTTTATTGGTTTGTTGGTTTGTTGGTTTGTTTGTTTGTTGGTTTGTTCATTTGTTGGTTTGTTGGTTTGTTCGTTTGTTGGTTTGTTGGTTTGTTGGTTTGTTGGTTTATGTGTTTGTTGGTTTGTTGATTTGTTGGTTTGTTGGTTTGTTGGTTTGTTGGTTTGTTGGTTTGTTGGTTTATGTGTTTGTTGGTTTGTTGATTTGTTGGTTTGTTGGTTTGTTGGTTTGTTGGTTTGTTGGTTTGTTGGTTTGTTGGTTTGTTGGTTTGTTGGTTTGTTGGTTTGTTGGTTTGTTGGTTTGTTGGTTTGTTGGCTTGTTGGTTTGTTGGTTTGTTGGTTTGTTGGTTTGTTGGTTTGTTGCTTTGTTGGTTTGTTGGCTTGTTGGTTTATTGTTTTGTTGGTTTGTTGGTTTGTTGGTTTGTTGGTTTGTTGGTTTGTTGGTTTATTGGTTTGTTGGTTTGTTGGTTTGTTGGTTTATTGGTTTGTTGGTTTGTTGGTTTGTTTGTGTGTTGGTTTGTTCATTTGTTGGTTTGTTGGTTTGTTGGTTTGTTGGCTTGTTGGTTTGTTGGTTTGTTGGTATGTTGGTTTGATGGCTTGTTGGTTTGTGGGTTTGTTGGTTTGTTGGTTTGTTGGTTTGTTGGGTTGATTGTTTCTTGGTTTGTTTGTTTGTTGGTTTGTTGGTTTGTTGGTTTGTTGGTTTGTTGGTTTGTTGGTTTGTTGGTTTGTTGGTTTGTTGGTTTGTTGGTTTGTTCGTTTGGTGGTTTGTTGGTTTGTTGGTTTGTTGATTTGTTGGTTTGTTGGTTTGTTGGTTTGTTGGTTTGTTGGTTTGTTGGTTTGTTGGTTTGTTGGTTTGTTGGTTTGTTGGTTTGTTGGTTTGTTGGTTTGTGGTTTGTTGGTTTGTTGGCTTGTTGGTTTGTTGGTTTGTTGGTTTGTTGGTTTGTTGGTTTGTTGGTTTGTTGCTTTGTTGGTTTGTTGGCTTGTTGGTTTATTGGTTTGTTGGTTTGTTGGTTTGTTGTTTTGTTCGTTTTTTGGTTTGTTGGCTTGTTGGTTTGTTGGTTTTGTGGTTTGTTGGCTTGTTGGTTTGTTGGTTTATTGGTTTGTTGGTTTGTTGGTTTGTTGGTTTATTGGTTTGTTGGTTTGTTGGTTTGTTTGTTTGTTGGTTTGTTCATTTGTTGGTTTGTTGGTTTGTTGGTTTGTTGGCTTGTTGGCTTGTTGGTTTGTTGGTTTATTGGCTTGTTGGTTTGTTGGTTTGTTGGTTTGTTGGTTTGTTGGTTTGTTGGTTTGTTGGTTTGTTTGTTTGTTGGTTTATTGGCTTGTTGGTTTATTAGTTTGTTGGTTTGTTGATTTGTTGGTTTGTTGGTTTGTTGGTTTGTTGGCTTGTTGGTTTGTTGGTTTGTTGGTTTGTTGGTTTGTTGGCTTGTTGGGTTGTTGGTTTGTTGGTTTGTTGGTTTGTTGGTTTGTTGCTTTGTTGGTTTGTTGGCTTGTTGGTTTATTGTTTTGTTGGTTTGTTGGTTTGTTGGTTTGTTGGTTTGTTGGTTTGTTGGTTTATTGGTTTGTTGGTTTGTTGGTTTGTTGGTTTATTGGTTTGTTGGTTTGTTGGTTTGTGTGTTTGTTGGTTTGTTCATTTGTTGGTTTTTTGGTTTGTTGGTTTGTTCGTTTGTTGGTTTGTTGGTTTGTTGGTTTATGTGTTTGTTGGTTTGTTGATTTGTTGGTTTGTTGGTTTGTTGGTTTGTTGGTTTGTTGGTTTGTTGGTTTATGTGTTTGTTGGTTTGTTGATTTGTTGGTTTGTTGGTTTGTTGGTTTGTTGGTTTGTTGGTTTGTTGGTTTGTTGGTTTGTTGGTTTGTTGGTTTGTTGGTTTGTTGGTTTGTTGGTTTGTTGGCTTGTTGGTTTGTTGGTTTGTTGGTTTGTTGGTTTGTTGGTTTGTTGCTTTGTTGGTTTGTTGGCTTGTTGGTTTATTGTTTTGTTGGTTTGTTGGTTTGTTGGTTTGTTGGTTTGTTGGTTTATTGGTTTGTTGGTTTGTTGGTTTGTTGGTTTATTGGTTTGTTGGTTTGTTGGTTTGTTTGTGTGTTGGTTTGTTCATTTGTTGGTTTGTTGGTTTGTTGGTTTGTTGGCTTGTTGGTTTGTTGGTTTGTTGGTTTGTTGGTTTGTTGGCTTGTTGGGTTGTTGGTTTGTTGATTTGTTCGTTTGTTGGTTTGTTGGTTTGTTGGTTTGTTGGTTTATGTGTTTGTTGGTTTGTTGGTTTGTTGGTTTGTTGGTTTGTTGGTTTGTTGGTTTGTTGGTTTGTTGGCTTGTTGGTTTGTTGGCTTGTTGGCTTGTTGGTTTGTTGGTTTGTTGGTTTGTTCGTTTGTTGGTTTGTTGGTTTGTTAGTTTGTTGGTTTGTTGGTTTGTTGGGTTGTTGGGTTGTTGGTTTGTTACTTTGTTGGCTTGTTGGCTTGTTGGTTTGTTGGTATGTTGGTTTGATGGCTTGTTGGTTTGTGGGTTTGTTGGTTTGTTGGTTTGTTGGTTTGTTGGGTTGATTGTTTCTTGGTTTGTTTGTTTGTTGGTTTGTTCGTTTGTTGGTTTGTTGGTTTGTTGGTTTGTTGGTTTGTTGGTTTGTTGGCTTGTTGGTTTGTTGGTTTGTTGGCTTGTCGGTTTGTTGGTTTGTTGGTTTGTTGGTTTGTTGGTTTGTTGGTTTGTTGGTTTGTTGGTTTGTTGGTTTGTTGGTTTGTTCGTTTGGTGGTTTGTTGGTTTGTTGGTTTGTTGGTTTGTTGATTTGTTGGTTTGTTGGTTTGTTGGTTTGTTGGTTTGTTGGTTTGTTGGTTTGTTGGTTTGTTGGTTTGTTGGTTTGTTGGTTTGTTGGTTTGTGGTTTGTTGGTTTGTTGGCTTGTTGGTTTGTTGGTTTGTTGGTTTGTTGGTTTGTTGGTTTGTTGGTTTGTTGGTTTGTTGGTTTGTTGCTTTGTTGGTTTGTTGGCTTGTTGGTTTATTGGTTTGTTGGTTTGTTGGTTTGTTGGTTTGTTCGTTTTTTGGTTTGTTGGCTTGTTGGTTTGTTGGTTTTGTGGTTTGTTGGCTTGTTGGTTTGTTGGTTTATTGGTTTGTTGGTTTGTTGGTTTGTTGGTTTATTGGTTTGTTGGTTTTTTGGTTTGTTTGTTTGTTGGTTTGTTCATTTGTTGGTTTGTTGGTTTGTTGGTTTGTTGGCTTGTTGGCTTGTTGGTTTGTTGGTTTATTGGCTTGTTGGTTTGTTGGTTTGTTGGTTTGTTGGTTTGTTGGTTTGTTGGTTTGTTGGTTTGTTGGTTTGTTGGTTTGTTTGTTTGTTGGTTTATTGGCTTGTTGGTTTATTAGTTTGTTGGTTTGTTGATTTGTTGGTTTGTTGGTTTGTTGGTTTGTTGGCTTGTTGGTTTGTTGGTTTGTTGGTTTGTTGGTTTGTTGGCTTGTTGGGTTGTTGGTTTGTTGGTTTGTTCGTTTGTTGGTTTGTTGGTTTGTTGGTTTGTTGGCTTGTTGGTTTGTTGGCTTGTTGGCTTGTTGGTTTGTTGGTTTGTTCGTTTGTTGGTTTGTTGGTTTGTTGGTTTGTTGGTTTGTTGGTTTGTTGGGTTGTTGGTTTGTTACTTTGTTGGCTTGTTGGCTTGTTGGTTTGTTGGTATGTTGGTTTGTTGGTTTGTTGGTTTGTTGGGTTGTTGGTTTGTTACTTTGTTGGCTTGTTGGCTTGTTGGTTTGTTTGTTTGTTGGTTTGTTCGTTTGTTGGTTTGTTGGTTTGTTTGTTTGTTGGTTTGTTGGCTTGTTGGTTTGTTGGTTCGTTGGCTTGTCGATTTGTTGGTTTGTTGGTTTGTTGGTTTGTTGGTTTGTTGATTTGTTCGTTTGTTGGTTTGTTGGTTTGTTGGTTTGTTGGTTTTTTGGTTTGTTGGTTTGTTGGCTGGTTGGTTTGTTGGTTTGTTGGTTTGTTGGTTTGTTGGTTTGTTGGTTTGTTGGTTTGTTGGTTTGTTGGTTTGTTGGTTTGTTGGTTTGTTGGTTTGTTGGTTTGTTGGTTTGTTGTTTTGTTGGTTTGTTGGTTTGTTGGTTTGTTGGTTTGTTCGTTTGTTGGTTTGTTTGTTTGTTGGTTTGTTGGTTTGTTCGTTTGTTGGTTTGTTGGTTTGTTGGTTTGTTCGTTTTTTGGTTTGTTGGCTTGTTGGTTTGTTGGTTTTGTGGTTTGTTGGCTTGTTAGTTTGTTGGTTTGTTGGTTTGTTCGCTTGTTGGCTTGTTGGTTTGTTGGGTTGTTGGCTTTTTGGTCTGTTGGTTTGTTGGTTTGTTGGTTTGCTGGTTTGTTGGTTTGTTCGTTTGTTGGTTTGTTGGTTTGTTGGCTTGTTGGTTTGTTGGTTTTTTGGTTTGTTGGCTTGTTGGTTTGTTGGCTTGTTGGCTTGTTGGTTTGTTGGTTTGTTGGTTTGTTCGTTTGTTGGCTTGTTGGCTTGTTGGCTTGTTGGTTTGTTGGTTTGTTGGTTTGTTGGTTTGTGTGTTTGTTCGTTTATTGGCTTGTTGGTTTGTTGGTTTGTGGTTTGTTGGTTTGTTGGTTTGTTGGTTTGTTGGTTTGTTGGCTTGTTGGTTTGTTCGTTTGTTGGGTTTTTGGTTTGTTGGTTTGTTGGTTTGTCGGTTTTTCTGTTTGTTGGTTTGTTGGTTTGTTGGTTTTTTGGTTTGTTCGTTTGTTGGTTTGTTGGTTTGTTGGTTTGTTGGTTTGTTGGTTTGTTGGTTTGTTGGTTTGTTGGTTTGTTCGTTTGTTGGTTTGTTGGTTTGTTGGTTTGTTTGTTTGTAGGTTTGTTGGTTTGTTGGCTTGTTGGTTTGTTGGTTTTTTGGTTTGTTGGTTTGTTGGTTTATTGGTTTGCTCGTTTGTTGGCTTGTTGGTTTGTTGGCTTGTTGGTTTGTTGGTTTGTTGGTTTGTTGGTTATTTGGTTATTTGGCTTGTTGGTTTGTTTGTTTGTTGGTTTGTTGGTTTGTTGGTTTGTTGGTTTGTTCGTTTGTTGGTTTTTTGGTTTGTTGGTTTGTTCGTTTGTTGGTTTTTTGGTTTGTTGGCTTGTTGGCTTGTTGGTTTGTTGGTTTGTTTGTTTGTTTGTTTGCTGGTTTGTTGGTTTGTTGGTTTGTTGGCTTGTTGGCTTGTTGGTTTGTTGGTTTGTTGGCTTGTTGGTTTGTTGGTTTGTTAGTTTGTTTGTTTGTTGGTTTGTTCGTATGTTGGTTTGTTGGTTGGTTGGTTTGTTGGTTTGTTCGTTTGTTGGCTTGTTGGTTTGTTGGTTTGTTGGTTGTTGGTTTGTTGGTTTGTTGGTTTGTTGGTTTGTTGGCTTGTTGGTTTGTTCGTTTGTTGGTTTTTTGGGTTGTTGGTTTGTTGGTTTGTTGGTTTATTGGTTTGGTGGTTTGTTGGTTTCTTGGTTTGTTTGTTTGTAGGTTTTTTGGTTTATTGGCTTTTAGGTTTGTTGGTTTTTTCGTTTGTTGGTTTGTTGGTTTATTGGTTTGTTTGTTTGTTGGCTTGTTGGTTTGTTGGTTTGTTGGCTTGTTGCTTTGTTGGTTTGTTGGTTTGTTGGTTACTTGGCTTGTTGGTTTGTTGGTTTCTTGGCTTGTTGGCTTGTTGGTTTGTTGGTTTGTTGGTTTGTTGGTTTGTTGGTTTGTTGGTTTGTTGGTTTGTTGGTTTGTTGGTTTGTTGGTTTGTTGGCTTGTTGGTTTGTTGGTTTGTTCGTTTGTTAGTTTTTTGGCTTGTTGGTTTGTTGGTTTTTTGGTTTGTTGGTTTGTTGGTTTGTTTGTTTGTTGGTTTGTTGGTTTGTTGGTTTGTTGGCTTGTTCGTTTGTTGGCTTGTTGGTTTGTTGGTTTGTTGGTTTGTCGGTTTATTGGTTTGTTGGTTTGTTGGCTTGTTTGTTTGTTGGTTTGTTGGTTTGTTGGTTTATTGGTTTGTTGGTTTGTTGGCTTGTTGGTTTCTTGGCTTGTTGGCTTGTTGGTTTGTTGGTTTGTTGGTTTGTTCGTTTGTTCGTTTGTTGGTTTGTTGGTTTGTTGGTTTGTTCGTTTGTTGGTTTGTTCGTTTCTTTGTTTGTTGGTTTGTTGGTTTGTTCGTTTGTTGGCTTGTTGGTTTGTTGGTTTGTGGTTTGTTGGTTTGTTGGTTTGTTGGTTTGTTGGTTTGTTGGTTTGTTGGCTTGTTGGTTTGTTCGTTTGTTGGTTTTTTGGTTTGTTGGTTTGTTGGTTTGTCGGTTTGTCGGTTTGTTGGTTTGTTGGTTTGTTGGTTTGTTGGTTTGTTGGTTTGTTCGTTTGTTGATTTGTTGGTTTGTTGGTTTGTTGGTTTGTTGGTTTGTTGGTTTGTTTGTTTGTAGGTTTGTTGGTTTGTTGGCTTGTTGGTTTGTTGGTTTTGTGGTTTGTTGGTTTGTTGGTTTATTGGTTTCTTGGTTTGTTGGTTTGTTGGTTATTTGGCTTGTTGGTTTGTTTGTTTGTTAATTTGTTGGTTTGTTGGTTTGTTAGTTTGTTAGTTTGTTAGTTTGTTAGTTTGTTGGTTTGTCGGTTTGTTCGTTTGTTGGTTTTTTGGTTTTTTGGTTTGTTGGTTTGTTCGTTTGTTAGTTTTTTCGTTTGTTGGCTTGTTGGCTTGTTGGTTTGTTGGTTTGTTTGTTTGTTTGTTTGCTGGTTTGTTGGTTTGTTGGTTTGTTGGCTTGTTGGCTTGTTGGTTTGTCGGTTTTTTGGTTTGTCGGTTTGTTCGTTTGTTGGTTTGTTGGTTTGTTTGTTGGTTGGTTTGTTGGTTTCTTGGTTTGTTGGCTTGTTGGTTTCTTGGCTTGTTGCCTTGTTGGTTTGTTGCTTTGTTGGTTTGTTGGTTTGTTGGTTTGTTGGTTTGTTGGTTTGTTCGTTTGTTGGTTTGTTGGTTTGTTGGTTTGTTGGTTTGTTCATTTGTTGGTTTGTTGGTAACTTTGTTTGTTGGTTTGTTCGTTTATTGGCTTGTTGGTTTGTTGGTTTGTGGTTCGTTGGTTTGTAGGTTTGTCGGTTTATCTGTTTGTTGGTTTGTTGGTTTGTTGGGTTGATGGTTTGTTCGTTTGTTGGTTTGTTGGTTTGTTGGTATGTTGGTTTGTTGGTTTTTTGGTTTGTTGGTTGGTTTGTTTGTAGGTTTGTTGGTTTGTTGGCTTGTTGGTTTGTTGTTTTTGGTTTGTTATTTTGTTGGTTTATTGGTTTGTTCGTTTGTTGGCTTGTTGGTTTGTTGGTTTGTTGGCTTGTTGGCTTGTTGGTTTGTTGGTTTGTTGTTTTGTTGGTTATTTGGCTTGTTGGTTTGTTTGTTTGTTGGTTTGTTCGTTTGTTGGTTTGTCGGTTTGTTGGCTTGTTTGTTTGTTGGTTTGCTGGTTTGTTGGTTTGTTGGTTTCTTGGCTTGTTGGCTTGTTGGTTTGTTGGTTTGTTGGTTTGTTGGTTTGTTGGTTTGTTGGTTTGTTGGTTTGTTCGTTTGTTGGTTTGTTGGTTTCTTTGTTCGTTGGTTTGTTGGTTTGTTCGTTTATTGGCTTGTTGGTTTGTTGGTTTGTGGTTTGTTGGTTTGTTGGTTTGTTGGTTTGTTGGTTTGTTGGCTTAATGGTGTGTTCGTTTGTTGGTTTTGTGGTTTGTTGGTTTGTTGGTTTGTCGGTTTATCTGTTTGCTGGTTTGTTGGTTTGTTGGTTTGCTGGTTTGTTCGTTGGTGGTTTGTTGGTTTGTAGGTATGTTGGTTTGTTGGTTTGTTGGTTTGTTGGTTGGTTTGTCTGTAGGTTTGTTTGTTTGTTGGCTTATTGGTTTGTTGTTTTTTGGTTTGTTGGTTTGTTGGTTTATTGGTTTGTTCGTTTGTTGGCTTGTTGGTTTGTTGATTTGTTGGCTTGTTGGTTTGTTGGTTTGTTGTTTTGTTGGTTATTTGGCTTGTTGGTTAGTTTGTTTGTTGGCTTGTTGGTTTGTTGGTTTGTTTGTTTGTTTGTTTTCTGGTTTGTTGGTTTGTTGGCTTGTTGGCTTGTTGGTTTGTCGGTTTGTTGGCTTGTTGGTTTGTTGGTTTGTTGGTTTGTTCGTTTCTTGGTTTGTTGGTTTGTTCGTTTGTTGGTTTGTTGGTTTGTTGGTTTGTTTGTTTGTTGGTTTGTTGGTTTCTTGGTTTGTTGGCTTGTTGGTTTCTTGGCTTGTTGGCTTGTTGGTTTGTTGGTTTGCTGGTTTGTTGGTTTGTTGGTTTGTTGGCGTGTTGGTTTGTTCGTTTGTTGGTTTTTTGGTTTGTTGGTTTGTTGGTTTGTCGGTTTGTTGGTTTGTTGGTTTGTTGGTTTGTTGGTTTGTTGGTTTGTTCGTTTGTTGGTTTGTTGGTTTGTTAGTTTGTTGGTTTGTTGGTTATTTGGCTTGTCGGTTTGTTTGTTTGTTGGTTTGTTAGTTTGTTGGCTTGTTAGTTTGTTAGTTTGTTGGTTTGTTCGTTTGTTGGTTTTTTGATTTGTTGGTTTGTTCGTTTGTTGGTTTTTTAGTTTGTTGGCTTGTTGGCTTGTTGGTTTGTAGGTTTGTTTGTTTGTTTGTTTACTGGTTTGTTGGTTTGTTGGTTTGTTGGCTTGTTGGCTTGTTGGTTTGTCGGTTTGTTGGCTTGTTTGTTTGTTGGTTTGTTGGTTTGTCCGTTTGTTGGTTTGTTCGTATGTTGGTTTGTTGGTTTGTTGGTATGTTGGTTTGTTCGTTTGTTGGCTTGTTGGTTTTTTGGTTTGTTGGTTTGTTGGTTTGTTGGTTTGTTGGTTTGGTGGTTTGTTGGTTTGTTCGTTTGTTGGTTTTTCGCTTTGTTGGTTTGTTGGTTTTTTGGTTTGCTGGTTTGTTGGTTTGTTGGTTTGTTGAATTGTTGGTTTGTTGGTTTGTTGGTTTGTTGGCTTGTTAGTTTGTTGGCTTGTTAGTTTGTTGGTTTGTTGGTTTGTTGGTTACTTGGCTTGTTGGTTTGTTGGTTTGTTGGTTTCTTGGCTTGTTGGCTTGTTGGTTTGTTGGTTTGTTGGTTTGTTGGTTTGTTGGTTTGTTGGTTTTTTGATTTGTTGGTTTATTGGTTTGTTCGTTTGTTTGCTTGTTGGTTTGTTGGTTCGTTGGCTTGTTAGTTTGTTGGTTTGTTGGTTTGTTGGTTACTTGGCTTGTTGGTTTGTTGGTTTGTTGGTTTCTTGGCTTGTTGGCTTGTTGGTTTGTTGGTTTGTTGGTTTGTTGGTTTGTTGGTTTGTTGGTTTGTTGGTTTGTTGGTTTGTTGATTTGTTGGTTTGTTGGCTTGTTGGTTTGTTCGTTGGCTTGTTGGTTTTTTGGTTTGTTGGTTTGTTGGTTTGTTGGCGTGTTGTCTTGTTGGTTTGTTGGTTTGTTGGCTTGTTGGTTTGTTGGTTTGTTGGTTTCTTGGCTTGTTGGCTTGTTGGTTTGTTGGTTTGTTGGTTTGTTGGTTTGTTGGTTTGTTGGTTTGTTGGTTTGTTGGTTTGTTGGTTAGTTCGTTTGTTGGTTTGTTCGTTTCTTGGCTTGCTGGTTTGTTGGTTTGTTGGTTTGTTGGTTTGTTGGTTTGTTGGTTTGTTGGCTTGTTGTCTTGTTGGTTTGTTGGTTTGTTGGCTTGTTGGTTTGTTCGTTTGTTTGTTTTTTGGTTTGTTGGTTTGTTGGTTTGTCGGTTTGTCGGTTTGTTGGTTTGTTGGTTTGTTGGTTTGTTGGTTTGTTCGTTTGTTGGTTTGTTGGTTTGTTGGTTTGTTGGTTTGTTGGTTATTTGGCTTGTCGGTTTGTTTGTTTGTTGGTTTGTTAATTTGTTGGCTTGTTAGTTTGTTAGTTTGTTGGTTTGTTGGTTTGTTCGTTAGTTGGTTTTTTGATTTGTTGGTTTGTTCGTTTGTTGGTTTTTTAGTTTGTTGGCTTGTTGGCTTGTTGGTTTGTAGGTTTGTTTGTTTGTTTGTTTGCTGGTTTGTTGGTTTGTTGGTTTGTTGGCTTGTTGGTTTGTTGGTTTGTCGGTTTGTTGGCTTGTTTGTTTGTTGGTTTGTTGGTTTGTCCGTTTGTTGGTTTGTTCGTATGTTGGTTTGTTGGTTTGTTGGTATGTTGGTTTGTTCGTTTGTTGGCTTGTTGGTTTTTTGGTTTGTTGGTTTGTTGGTTTGTTGGTTTGTTGGTTTGTTGGTTTGGTGGTTTGTTGGTTTGTTCGTTTGTTGGTTTTTTGCTTTGTTGGTTTGTTGGTTTGTTGGTTTGCTGGTTTGTTGGTTTGTTGGTTTGTTGGTTTGTTGGTTTGTTGGTTTGTTGGTTTGTTGGTTTGTTGGTTTGTTGGTTTGTTGGTTTGTTTGTTTGTAGGTTTGTTGGTTTGTTGACTTTTTGGTTTGTTGGTTTTTTGATTTGTTGGTTTATTGGTTTGTTCGTTTGTTGGCTTGTTGGTTTGTTGGTCCGTTGGCTTGTTAGTTTGTTGGTTTGTTGGTTTGTTGGTTACTTGGCTTGTTGGTTTGTTGGTTTGTTGGTTTCTTGGCTTGTTGGCTTGTTGGCTTGTTGGTTTGTTGGTTTGTTGGTTTCTTGGCTTGTTGGCTTGTTGGTTTGTTTGTTTTTTGGTTTGTTGATTTGTTGGCTTGTTGGTTTGTTCGTTTGTTGGTTTTTTGGTTTGTTGGTTTGTTGGTTTGTCGGTTTGTCGGTTTGTTGGTTTGTTGGTTTGTTGGTTTGTTGGTTTGTTCGTTTGTTGGTTTGTTGGTTTGTTGGTTTGTTGGTTTGTTGGTTATTTGGCTTGTCGGTTTGTTTGTTTGTTGGTTTGTTAGTTTGTTGGCTTGTTAGTTTGTTAGTTTGTTGGTTTGTTGGTTTGTTCGTTTGTTGGTTTTTTGATTTGTTGGTTTGTTCGTTTGTTGGTTTTTTAGTTTGTTGGCTTGTTGGTTTGTTGGTTTGTTGGTTATTTGGCTTGTCGGTTTGTTTGTTTGTTGGTTTGTTAGTTTGTTGGCTTGTTAGTTTGTTAGTTTGTTGGTTTGTTGGTTTGTTCGTTTGTTGGTTTTTTGATTTGTTGGTTTGTTCGTTTCTTGGTTTTTTAGTTTGTTGGCTTGTTGGTTTGAAGGTTTGTTTGTTTGTTTGTTTGCTGGTTTGTTGGTTTGTTGGTTTGTTGGCTTGTTGGCTTGTTGGTTTGTCGGTTTGTTGGCTTGTTTGTTTGTTGGTTTGTTGGTTTGTCCGTTTGTTGGTTTGTTCGTATGTTGGTTTGTTGGTTTGTTGGTATGTTGGTTTGTTCGTTTGTTGGCTTGTTGGTTTTTTGGTTTGTTGGTTTGTTGGTTTGCTGGTTTGTTGGTTTGTTGGTTTGGTGGTTTGTTGGTTTGTTCGTTTGTTGGTTTTTTGCTTTGTTGGTTTGTTGTTTTGCTGGTTTGCTGGTTTGTTGGTTTGTTGGTTTGTTGGTTTGTTGGTTTGTTGGTTTGTTTGTTTGTAGGTTTGTTGGTTTGTTGACTTTTTGGTTTGTTGGTTTTTTGATTTGTTGGTTTATTGGTTTGTTCGTTTGTTGGCTTGTTGGTTTGTTGGTTCGTTGGCTTGTTAGTTTGTTGGTTTGTTGGTTTGTTAGTTACTTGGCTTGTTGGTTTGTTGGTTTGTTGGTTTCTTGGCTTGTTGGCTTGTTGGTTTGTTGGTTTGTTGGTTTGTTGGTTTGTTGGTTTGTTGGTTTGTTGGTTTGTTGGTTTGTTCGTTTGTTGGCTTGTTGGTTTGTTCGTTGCCTTGTTGGTTTTTTGGTTTGTTGGTTTGTTGGTTTGTTGGTTTGTTGGCGTGTTGTCTTGTTGGTTTGTTCGTTAGCTTGTTGGTTTTTTGGTTTGTTGGTTTGTTGGTTTGTTGGTTTGTTGGCGTGTTGTCTTGTTGGTTTGTTGGTTTGTTGGCTTGTTGGTTTGTTGGTTTGTTGGTTTCTTGGCTTGTTGGCTTGTTGGTTTGTTGGTTTGTTGGTTTGTTGGTTTGTTGGTTTGTTGGTTTGTTGGTTTGTGGTTTGTTGGTTAGTTCGTTTGTTGGTCTGTTCGTTTCTTGGCTTGTTGGTTTGTTGGTTTGTTGGTTTGTTGGTTTGATGGTTTGTTGGTTTGTTGGCTTGTTGTCTTGTTGGTTTGTTGGTTCGTTGGCTTGTTGGCTTGTTGGTTTTTTGGTTTGTTGGTTTGTTCGTTTGTTGGTTTGTTCGTTTGTTGGTTTGTTGGTTTGTTTGTTTGTTGGTTTGTTGGTTTGTTGGTTTGTTGGCTTGTTGGTTTCTTGGCTTGTTGGCTTGTTGGTTTGTTGGTTTGTTGGTTTGTTGGCTTGTTGGTTTCTTGGCTTGTTGGCTTGTTGGTTTGTTGGTTTGTTGGTTTGTTGGTTTGTTGGTTTGTTGGTTTGTTGGTTTATTGGTTTGTTGGTTTGTTGGTTTGTTGGTTTGTTGGTTTGTTGGTTTGTTCGTGTGTTGGTTTGTTGGTTTGTTGGTTTGTTCGTTTGTTTGTTTGTTTGTTTGCTGGTTTGTTGGTTTGTTGGTGTGTTGGCTTGTTGGTTTGTTGATTTGTGGTTTGTTGGTTTGCTGGTTTGTTGGTTTGTTGGTTTGTTGGCTTGTTGGTTTGTTCGTTTGTTGGTTTTTTGGTTTGTTGGTTTGTTGGTTTGTTGGTTTGTTGGATTGTTGGCTTGTTGTCTTGTTGGTTTGTTGGTTTGTTGGCTTGTTGGCTTGTTGGTTTTTTGGTTTGTTGGTTTGTTGGTTTGCTTGGCTTGTTGGCTTGTTGGTTTGTTGGTTTGTTGGTTTGTTGGTTTGTTGGTTTGTTGGTTTGTTGGTTTGTTGGTTTGTTGGTTTGTTGGTTTGTTGGTTAGTTCGTTTGTTGGTTTGTTCGTTTCTTGGCTTGTTGGTTTGTTGGTTTGTTGGTTTGTTGGTTTCTTGGCTTGTTGGCTTGTTGGTTTGTTGGTTTGTTGGTTTGTTGGTTTGTTGGTTTGTTGGTTTGTTGGTTTGTTGGTTTGTTGGTTTGTTGGTTTGTTGGTTTGTTGGTTAGTTCGTTTGTTGGTTTGTTCGTTTCTTGGCTTGTTGGTTTGTTGGTTTGTTGGTTTGTTGGTTTGTTGGTTTGTTGGTTTGTTGGCTGGTTGTCTTGTTGGTTTGTTGGTTTGTTGGTTTGTTGGTTTGTTGGTTTGTTGGTTTGTTGGTTTGTTGGTTTGTTTGTTTGTTTGTTTGTAGGTTTGTAGGTTTGTTGTGTTGGTTTCTTGGCTTGTTGGCTTGTTGGTTTGTTGGTTTGTTGGTTTGTTGGCTTGTTGGTTTCTTGGCTTGTTGGCTTGTTGGTTTGTTGGTTTGTTGGTTTCTTGGTTTGTTGGTTTGTTGGTTTATTGGTTTGTTGGTTTGTTGGTTTGTTGGTTTGTTGGTTTGTTCGTGTGTTGGTTTGTTGGTTGGTTGCTTTGTTCGTTTGTTTGTTTGTTTGTTTGCTGGTTTGTTGGTTTGTTGGTGTGTTGGCTTGTTGGTTTGTTGATTTGTGGTTTGTTGGTTTGCTGGTTTGTTGGTTTGTTGGTTTGTTGGCTTGTTGGTTTGTTCGTTTGTTGGTTTTTTGGTTTGTTGGTTTGTTGGTTTGTCGGTTTGTCGGTTTGTTGGTTTGTTGGTTTGTTGGTTTGTTGGTTTGTTAGTTTGTTCGTTTGTTGGTTTGTTGGTTTGTTGGTTTGTTGGTTTGTTGGTTTGTTGGTTTGCTTGTTTGTAGGTTTGTTGTGTTGGCTTGTTGGTTTGGTGGTTTTTTGGTTTGTTCGTTTGTTGGTTTATTGGTTTGTTCGTTTGTTGGCTTTTTGGTTTGTTGGTTTGTTGGTTTGTTGGCTTGTTGGTTTGTTGGTTTGTGGTTTGTTGGTTTGCTGGTTTGTTGGTTTGTTGGTTTGTTGGCTTGTTGGTTTGTTCGTTTGTTGGTTTTTTGGTTTGTTGGCTTGTTGGTTTGTCGGTTTGTCGGTTTGTTGGTTTGTTGGTTTGTCGGTTTTTTGCTTTGTTGGTTTGTTGGTTTGTTGCTTTGCTGGTTTGTTGGTTTGTTGGTTTGTTGGTTTGTTGGTTTGTTGGTTTGTTGGTTTGTTGGTTTGTTGGTTTGTTGGTTTGTTGGTTTGTTCGTTTGTTGGTTTTTTGGTTTGTTGGTTTGTTCGTTTGTTGGTTTTTTAGTTTGTTGGCTTGCTGGCTGTTGGTGTGTAGGTTTGTTTGTTTGTTTGTTTGCTGGTTTGTTGGTTTGTTGGTTTGTTGGCTTGTTGGCTTGTTGGCTCGTTGGTTTGTTGGTTTGTTGGCTTGTTGGTTTGTTGGTTTGTCGGTTTGTCGGTTTGTTTGTTTGTTCGTATGTTGGTTTGTTGGTTTGTTGGTTTGTTGATTTGTTCGTTTGTTGGTTTTTTGGTTTGTTGGTTTGTTGGTTTGTTGGTTTGTTGGTTTGTTGGTTTTTTGGTTTGTTGGTTTGTTGGTTTGTTCGTTTGTTGGTTTTTTGGTTTGTTGGTTTGTTGGTTTGTTGGTTTGTTGGTTTGTTGGTTTGTTGGTTTGTTGGTTTGTTGTTTTGTTGGTTTGTTGGTTTGTTGGTTTGTTGGTTTGTTGGTTTGTTGGTTTGTTGGTTTGTTGGTTTGTTGGTTTGTTGGTTTGTTGGTTTGTTGGTTTGTTGGTTTGTTGTTTGCTGGTTTGTAGGTTTGTTTGTTTGTAGGTTTGTTGGTTTGTTGGCTTTTTGGTTTGTTGGTTTTTTGATTTGTTGGTTTATTGGTGTGTTCGTTTGTTGGCTTGTTGGTTTGTTGGTTTGTTGGCTTGTTGGTTTGTTGGTTTGTTGGTTTGTTGGTTACTTGGCTTGTTGGTTTGTTGGTTTCTTGGCTTGTGGGCTTGTTGGTTTCTTGGTTTCTTGGTTTGTTGGTTTGTTGGTTTGTTGGTTTGTTGGTTTGTTGGTTTGTTGGTTTGTTGGTTTGTTGGTTTGTTGGTTTGTTGGTTTGTTGGTTTGTTGGTTTGTTGGTTTGTTGGTTTGTTGGTTTGTTGGTTTGTTGGTTTGTTGGTTTGTTGGTTTGTTGGCTTGTTGTTTCGTTCGTTGGCTTATTGGTTTTCTGGTTTGTTGGTTTGTTGGTTTGTTGGCTTGTTGTCTTGTTGGTTTGTTGGTGTGTTGGCTTGTTGGTTTGTTGGTTTGTTGGTTTCTTGGCTTGTTGGCTTGTTGGTTTGTTGGTTTGTTGGTTTGTTGGTTTGTTGGTTTGTTGGTTTGTTGGTTTGTTGGTTTGTTGGTTTGTTGGTTTGTTGGTTTGTTGGTTTGTTCATTTGTTGGTTTGTTGGTTTGTTGGTATGTTGGTTTGTTGGTTTGTTTGTTTGTAGGTTTGTTGGTTTGTTGGCTTTTTGGTTTGTTGGTTTTTTGATTTGTTGGTTTGTTGGTTTATTGGTTTGTTCGTTTGTTGGCTTGTTGGTTTGTTGGTTCGTTGGTTTGTTGGTTTGTTGGTTTGTTGGTTTGTTGGTTACTTGGCGTGTTGGTTTGTTGGTTTGTTGGTTTCTTGGCTTGTTGGCTTGTTGGTTTGTTGGTTTGTTGGTTTGTTGGTTTGTTGGTTTGTTTGTTTGTTGGTTTGTTGGTTTGTTGGCTTGTTGGTTCGTTCGTTGGCTTGTTGGTTTTTTTGTTTGTTGGTTTGTTGGTTTGTTGGTTTGTTGGTTTGTTGGTTTGTTGGCTTGTTGTCTTGTTGGTTTGTTGGTTTGTTGGCTAGTTGGTTTGTTGGTTTGTTGGTTTCTTGGCTTGTTGGCTTGTTGGTATGTTGGTTTTTTGGTTTGTTGGTTTGTTGGTTTGTTGGTTTGTTATTTTGTTGGTTTGTTGGTTAGTTCGTTTGTTGGTTTGTTGGTTTGTTGGTTTGTTGGTTTGTTGGTTTGTTGGTTTGTTGTTTGCTGGTTTGTAGGTTTGTTTGTTTGTAGGTTTGTTGGTTTGTTGGCTTTTTGGTTTGTTGGTTTTTTGATTTGTTGGCTTATTGGTTTGTTCGTTTGTTGGTTTGTTGGCTTGTTGGTTTGTTGGTTTGTTGGTTTGTTGGTTACTTGGCTTGTTGGTTTGTTGGTTTGTTGGTTTCTTGGCTTGTTGGCTTGTTGGTTTGTTGGTTTCTTGGTTTGTTGGTTTGTTGGTTTGTTGGTTTGTTGGTTTGTTGGTTTGTTGGTTTGTTGGTTTGTTGGCTTGTTGTTTCGTTCGTTGGCTTATTGGTTTTCTGGCTTGTTGGTTTGTTGGTTTGTTGGTTTGTTGGTTACTTGGCTTGTTGGTTTGTTGGTTTGTTGGTTTCTTGGCTTGTTGGCTTGTTGGTTTGTTGGTTTCTTGGTTTGTTGGTTTGTTGGTTTGTTGGCTTGTTGTTTCGTTCGTTGGTTTATTGGTTTTCTGGTTTGTTGGTTTGTTGGTTTGTTGGCTTGTTGTCTTGTTGGTTTGTTGGTGTGTTGGCTTGTTGGTTTGTTGGTTTGTTGGTTTCTTGGCTTGTTGGCTTGTTGGTTTGTTGGTTTGTTGGTTTGTTGGTTTGTTGGTTTGTTGGTTTGTTGGTTTGTTGGTTTGTTGGTTTGTTGGTTTGTTGGTTTGTTGGTTTGTTGGTTTGTTCGTTTGTTGGTTTGTTGGTTTGTTGGTATGTTGTTTTGTTGGTTTGTTTGTTTGTAGGTTTGTTGGTTTGTTGGCTTTTTGGTTTGTTGGTTTTTTGATTTGTTGGTTTGTTGGTTTATTGGTTTGTTCGTTTGTTGGCTTGTTGGTTTGTTGGTTCGTTGGTTTGTTGGTTTGTTGGTTTGTTGGTTTGTTGGTTACTTGGCGTGTTGGTTTGTTGGTTTGTTGGTTTCTTGGCTTGTTGGCTTGTTGGTTTCTTGGTTTGTTGGTTTGTTGGTTTGTTGGTTTGTTGGTTTGTTGGTTTGTTGGTTTGTTGGTTTGTTGGTTTGTTGGTTTGTTGGTTTGTTGGTTTGTTCGTTTGTTGGTTTGTTGGTTTGTTGGTATGTTGGTTTGTTGGTTTGTTTGTTTGTAGGTTTGTTGGTTTGTTGGCTTTTTGGTTTGTTGGTTTTTTGATTTGTTGGTTTGTTGGTTTATTGGTTTGTTCGTTTGTTGGCTTGTTGGTTTGTTGGTTCGTTGGTTTGTTGGTTTGTTGGTTTGTTGGTTTGTTGGTTACTTGGCGTGTTGGTTTGTTGGTTTGTTGGTTTCTTGGCTTGTTGGCTTGTTGGTTTGTTGGTTTGTTGGTTTGTTGGTTTGTTGGTTTGTTTGTTTGTTGGTTTGTTGGTTTGTTGGCTTGTTGGTTCGTTCGTTGGCTTGTTGGTTTTTTTGTTTGTTGGTTTGTTGGTTTGTTGGTTTGTTGGTTTGTTGGCTTGTTGTCTTGTTGGTTTGTTGGTTTGTTGGCTAGTTGGTTTGTTGGTTTGTTGGTTTCTTGGCTTGTTGGCTTGTTGGTATGTTGGTTTGTTGGTTTGTTGGTTTGTTGGTTTGTTGGTTTGTTGGTTTGTTGGTTTGTTGGTTAGTTCGTTTGTTGGTTTGTTCGTTTCTTGGCTTGTTGGTTTGTTGGCTTGTTGGCTTGTTGGTTTGTTGGTTTGTTGGTTTGTTTGTTTGTTAGTTTGTTGGTTTATTGGTTTGTTGGCTTGTTGTTTTTTTGGTTTTTTGGTTTTTCGTTTGTTGGTTTGTTGGTTTGTTTGTTTGTTAGTTTGTTGGTTTGTTGGTTTGTTGGCTTGTTGATTTCTTGGCTTGTTGGTTTGTTGGTTTGTTGGTTTGTTGGTGTGATGGTTTGTTCATTTGTTGGTTTGTTGGTTTCTTTGTTTGTTGGTTTGTTGGTTTGTTGGTTTGTTCGTTTGTTGGCTTGTTGGTTTGTTGGTTTGTGTTTTGTTGGTTTGCTGGTTTGTTGGCTTGTTGGTTTGTTCGTTTGTTGGTATTTTGGTTTGTTGGTTTGTTGGCTTGTCGGTTTGTCGGTTTGTTGGTTTGTTGGTTTCTTGGTTTGTTGGTTTGTTCGTTTGTTGGTTTGTTGGTTTGTTGGTTTGTTGGTTTGTTGGTTTGTTGGTTTGTTGGTTTGTTGGTTTGTTGGTTTGTTTGTTTGTAGGTTTGTTGTGTTGGCTTGTTGGTTTGTTGGTTTTTTGGTTTGTTGGTTTGTTGGTTTATTGGTTTGTTCGTTTGTTGGCTTTTTGGTTTGTTGGTTTGTTAACTTGTTGGTTTGTTGGTTTGTTGGTTATTTGGCTTGTTGGTTTGTTTGTTTGTTGGCTTGTTAGTTTGTTGGCTTGTTAGTTTGTTAGTTTCTTGGTTTGTTGGTTTGTTCGTTTGTTGGTTTTTTGGTTTGTTGGTTTGTTCGTTTGTTGGTTTTTTAGTCTGTTGGCTTGTTGGCTTGTTGGTTTGCAGGTTTGTTTGTTTGTTTGCTGGTTTGTTGGTTTGTTGGTTTGTTGGCTTCTTGCCTTGTTGGTTTGCCGATTTGTTGGCTTGTTGGTTTGTTGGTTTGTTAGTTTGTCCGTTTGTTGGTTTGTTCGTATGTCGGTTTGTTGGTTTGTTGGTTTGTTGGTTTGTTGGTTTGTTCGTTTGTTGGTTTTTTGGTTTGTTGGTTTGTTGGTTTGTTGGTTTGTTGGTTTGTTGGTTTGTTGGTTTGTTCGTTTGTTGGTTTTTTGGTTTGTTGGTTTGTTGGTTTGTTGGTTTGTTGGTTTGTTGGTTTGTTGGTTTGTTGGTTTGTTGGTTTGTTGGTTTGTTGGTTTGTTGGTTTGTTGGTTTGATGTTTTGTTGGTTTGTTGGTTTGTTTGTTTGTAGGTTTGTTGGTTTGTTGGCTTTTTGGTTTGTTGGTTTTTTGATTTGTTGGTTTGTTGGTTTATTGGTTTGTTCGTTTGTTGGCTTGTTGGTTTGTTGGTTTGTTGACTTGTTGGTTTGTTGGTTTGTTGGTTTGTTGGTTACTTGGTTTGTTGGTTTGTTGGTTTGTTTGTTTGTTGGTTTGTTGGTTTGTTGGCTTGTTGGTTCGTTCGTTGGCTTGTTGGTTTTTTTGTTTGTTGGTTTGTTGGTTTGTTTTTTTGGTTTGTTGGTTTGTTTGTTTGTAGGTTTGTTGGTTTGTTGGCTTTTTGGTTTGTTGGTTTTTTGATTTGTTGGTTTGTTGGTTTATTGGTTTGTTCGTTTGTTGGCTTGTTGGTTTGTTGGTTTGTTGACTTGTTGGTTTGTTGGTTTGTTGGTTTGTTGGTTACTTGGTTTGTTGGTTTGTTGGTTTGTTTGTTTGTTGGTTTGTTGGTTTGTTGGCTTGTTGGTTCGTTCGTTGGCTTGTTGGTTTTTTTGTTTGTTGGTTTGTTGGTTTGTTGGTTTGTTGGTTTGTTGGCTTGTTGTCTTGTTGGTTTCTTGGTTTGTTGGCTAGTTGGTTTTTTGGTTTGTTGGTTTCTTGGCTTGTTGGCTTGTTGGTATGTTGGTTTGTTGGTTTGTTGGTTTGTTGGTTTGTTGGTTTGTTGGTTTGTTAGTTTGTTGGTTTGTTGGTTTGTTTTTTTTGTTGGTTAGTTCGTTTGTTGGTTTGTTCGTTTCTTGGCTTGTTGGTTTGTTGGCTTGTTGGCTTGTTGGTTTGTTGGTTTGTTGGTTTGTTTGTTTGTTAGTTTGTTGGTTTGTTGGTTTGTTGGTTTGTTGGTTTGTTGGTTTGTTGGCTTGTTGGTTTGTTCGTTTGTTGGTTTGTTGGTTTGTTGGTTTGTTGGTTTGTTGGTTTGTTGGTTTGCTGGTTTGTTGGTTTGTTGGTTTGTTGGCTTGTTGGTTTGTTCGTTTGTTGGTTTTTTGGTTTGTTAGCTTGTTGGTTTGTCGGTTTGTCGGTTTGTTGGTTTGTTGGTATGTCGGTTTTTTGGTTTGTTGGTTTCTTGGCTTGTTGGCTTGTTGGTTTGTTGGTTTGTTGGTTTGTTGGTTTGTTGGTTTGTTGGTTTGTTGGTTTGTTGGTTTGTTGGTTTGTTGGCTTGTTGGTTTGTTCGTTGGCTTGTTGGTTTTTTGGTTTGTTGGTTTGTTGGTTTGTTGGTTTGTTGGCGTGTTGTCTTGTTGGTTTGTTGGTTTGTTGGCTTGTTGGTTTGTTGGTTTGTTGGTTTCTTGGCTTGTTGGCTTGTTGGTTTGTTGGTTTGTTGGTTTGTTGGTTTGTTGGTTTGTTGGTTTGTTGGTTTGTTGGTTTGTTGGTTTGTTGGTTTGTTGGTGAGTTCGTTTGTTGGTTTGTTGGTTTGTTGGTTTGCTGGTTTGTTGGTTTGTTGGTTTGTTGGCTTGTTGGTTTGTTCGTTTGTTGGTTTTTTGGTTTGTTAGCTTGTTGGTTTGTCGGTTTGTCGGTTTGTTGGTTTGTTGGTATGTCGGTTTTTTGGTTTGTTGGTTTCTTGGCTTGTTGGCTTGTTGGTTTGTTGGCTTGTTGGTTTGTTGGTTTGTTGGTTTGTTGGTTTGTTGGTTTGTTGGGTCGTTGGTTTGTTGGTTTGTTGGTTTGTTGGTTTGTTGGTTTCTTGGCTTGTTGGCTTGTTGGTTTCTTGGCTTGTTGGCTTGTTGGTATGTTGGTTTGTTGGTTTGTTGGTTTGTTGGTTTGTTGGTTTGTTGGTTTGTTGGTTAGTTCGTTTGTTGGTTTGTTCGTTTCTTGGCTTGTTGGTTTGTTGGCTTGTTGGCTTGTTGGTTTGTTGGTTTGTTGGTTTGTTTGTTTGTTAGTTTGTTGGTTTATTGGTTTGTTGGCTTGTTGTTTTTTTGGTTTTTTGGTTTTTCGTTTGTTGGTTTGTTGGTTTGTTTGTTTGTTAGTTTGTTGGTTTGTTGGTTTGTTGGCTTGTTGATTTCTTGGCTTGTTGGTTTGTTGGTTTGTTGGTTTGTTGGTGTGATGGTTTGTTCATTTGTTGGTTTGTTGGTTTCTTTGTTTGTTGGTTTGTTGGTTTGTTGGTTTGTTCGTTTGTTGGCTTGTTGGTTTGTTGGTTTGTGTTTTGTTGGTTTGCTGGTTTGTTGGCTTGTTGGTTTGTTCGTTTGTTGGTATTTTGGTTTGTTGGTTTGTTGGCTTGTCGGTTTGTCGGTTTGTTGGTTTGTTGGTTTGTTGGTTTGTTGGTTTGTTCGTTTGTTGGTTTGTTGGTTTGTTGGTTTGTTTGTTTGTTGGTTTGTTGGTTTGTTGGTTTGTTGGTTTGTTGGTTTGTTTGTTTGTAGGTTTGTTGTGTTGGCTTGTTGGTTTGTTGGTTTTTTGGTTTGTTGGTTTGTTGGTTTATTGGTTTGTTCGTTTGTTGGCTTTTTGGTTTGTTGGTTTGTTAACTTGTTGGTTTGTTGGTTTGTTGGTTATTTGGCTTGTTGGTTTGTTTGTTTGTTGGCTTGTTAGTTTGTTGGCTTGTTAGTTTGTTAGTTTCTTGGTTTGTTGGTTTGTTCGTTTGTTGGTTTTTTGGTTTGCTGGTTTGTTCGTTTGTTGGTTTTTTAGTCTGTTGGCTTGTTGGCTTGTTGGTTTGCAGGTTTGTTTGTTTGTTTGCTGGTTTGTTGGTTTGTTGGTTTGTTGGCTTCTTGGCTTGTTGGTTTGCCGATTTGTTGGCTTGTTGGTTTGTTGGTTTGTTAGTTTGTCCGTTTGTTGGTTTGTTCGTATGTCGGTTTGTTGGTTTGTTGGTTTGTTGGTTTGTTGGTTTGTTCGTTTGTTGGTTTTTTGGTTTGTTGGTTTGTTGGTTTGTTGGTTTGTTGGTTTGTTGGTTTGTTGGTTTGTTCGTTTGTTGGTTTTTTGGTTTGTTGGTTTGTTGGTTTGTTGGTTTGTTGGTTTGTTGGTTTGTTGGTTTGTTGGTTTGTTGGTTTGTTGGTTTGTTGGTTTGTTGGTTTGATGTTTTGTTGGTTTGTTGGTTTGTTTGTTTGTAGGTTTGTTGGTTTGTTGGCTATTTGGTTTGTTGGTTTGTTGGTTTATTGGTTTGTTCGTTTGTTGGCTTGTTGGTTTGTTGGTTTGTTGACTTGTTGGTTTGTTGGTTTGTTGGTTTGTTGGTTACTTGGTTTGTTGGTTTGTTGGTTTGTTTGTTTGTTGGTTTGTTGGTTTGTTGGTTTGTTGGCTTGTTGGTTCGTTCGTTGGCTTGTTGGTTTTTTTGTTTGTTGGTTTGTTGGTTTGTTGGTTTGTTGGTTTGTTGGCTTGTTGTCTTGTTGGTTTCTTGGTTTGTTGGCTAGTTGGTTTGTTGGTTTGTTGGTTTCTTGGCTTGTTGGCTTGTTGGTATGTTGGTTTGTTGGTTTGTTGGTTTGTTGGTTTGTTGGTTTGTTGATTTGTTAGTTTGTTGGTTTGTTGGTTTGTTTTTTTTGTTGGTTAGTTCGTTTGTTGGTTTGTTCGTTTCTTGGCTTGTTGGTTTGTTGGCTTGTTGGCTTGTTGGTTTGTTGGTTTGTTGGTTTGTTTGTTTGTTAGTTTGTTGGTTTGTTGGTTTGTTGGTTTGTTGGTTTGTTGGTTTGTTGGCTTGTTGGTTTGTTCGTTTGTTGGTTTGTTGGTTTGTTGGTTTGTTGGTTTGTTGGTTTCTTGGTTTGCTGGTTTGTTGGTTTGTTGGTTTGTTGGTTTGTTGGTTTGTTGGCTTGTTGGTTTGTTCGTTTGTTGGTTTTTTGGTTTGTTAGCTTGTTGGTTTGTCGGTTTGTTGGTTTGTTGGTATGTCGGTTTTTTGGTTTGTTGGTTTCTTGGCTTGTTGGCTTGTTGGTTTGTTGGTTTGTTGGTTTGTTGGTTTGTTGGTTTGTTGGTTTGTTGGTTTGTTGGTTTGTTGGTTTGTTGGCTTGTTGGTTTGTTCGTTGGCTTGTTGGTTTTTTGGTTTGTTGGTTTGTTGGTTTGTTGGTTTGTTGGCGTGTTGTCTTGTTGGTTTGTTGGTTTGTTGGCTTGATGGTTTGTTGGTTTGTTGGTTTCTTGGCTTGTTGGCTTGTTGGTTTGTTGGTTTGTTGGTTTGTTGGTTTGTTGGTTTGTTGGTTTGTTGGTTTGTTGGTTTGTTGGTGAGTTCGTTTGTTGGTTTGTTCGTTTCTTGGCTTGTTGGTTTGTTGGTTTGTTGGTTTGTTGGTTTGTTGGTTTGTTGGGTCGTTGGTTTGTTGGTTTGTTGGTTTGTTGGTTTGTTGGTTACTTGGCGTGTTGGTTTGTTGGTTTCTTGGCTTGTTGGCTTGTTGGTTTGTTGGTTTGTTGGTTTGTTGGTTTGTTGGTTTGTTTGTTTGTTGGTTTGTTGGTTTGTTGGCTTGTTGGTTCGTTCGTTGGCTTGTTGGTTTTTTTGTTTGTTGGTTTGTTGGTTTGTTGGTTTGTTGGTTTGTTGGTTTGTTGGCTTGTTGTCTTGTTGGTTTGTTGGTTTGTTGGGTAGTTGGTTTGTTGGTTTGTTGGTTTCTTGGCTTGTTGGCTTGTTGGTATGTTGGTTTGTTGGTTTGTTGGTTTGTTGGTTTGTTGGTTTGTTGGTTTGTTGGTTAGTTCGTTTGTTGGTTTGTTCGTTTCTTGGCTTGTTGGTTTGTTGGCTTGTTGGCTTGTTGGTTTGTTGGTTTGTTGGTTTGTTTGTTTGTTAGTTTGTTGGTTTGTTGGTTTGTTGGCTTGTTGGTTTTTTGGTTTTTTGGTTTGTTCGTTTGTTGGTTTGTTGGTTTGTTTGTTTGTTAGTTTGTTGGTTTGTTGGTTTGTTGGCTTGTTGATTTCTTGGCTTGTTGGTTTGTTGGTTTGTTGGTTTGTTGGTGTGATGGTTTGTTCATTTGTTGGTTTGTTGGTTTCTTTGTTTGTTGGTTTGTTGGTTTGTTGGTTTGTTCGTTTGTTGGCTTGTTGGTTTGTTGGTTTGTGTTTTGTTGGTTTGCTGGTTTGTTGGCTTGTTGGTTTGTTCGTTTGTTGGTATTTTGGTTTGTTGGTTTGTTGGCTTGTCGGTTTGTCGGTTTGTTGGTTTGTTGGTTTGTTGGTTTGTTGGTTTGTTCGTTTGTTGGTTTGTTGGTTTGTTGGTTTGTTGGTTTGTTGGTTTGTTGGTTTATTGGTTTGTTGGTTTGTTGGTTTGTTGGTTTGTTTGTTTGTAGGTTTGTTGTGTTGGCTTGTTGGTTTGTTGGTTTTTTGGTTTGTTGGTTTGTTGGTTTATTGGTTTGTTCGTTTGTTGGCTTTTTGGTTTGTTGGTTTGTTAACTTGTTGGTTTGTTGGTTTGTTGGTTATTTGGCTTGTTGGTTTGTTTGTTTGTTGGCTTGTTAGTTTGTTGGCTTGTTAGTTTGTTAGTTTCTTGGTTTGTTGGTTTGTTCGTTTGTTGGTTTTTTGGTTTGTTGGTTTGTTCGTTTGTTGGTTTTTTAGTTTGTTGGCTTGTTGGCTTGTTGGTTTGCAGGTTTGTTTGTTTGTTTGCTGGTTTGTTGGTTTGTTGGTTTGTTGGCTTGTTGGCTTGTTGGTTTGTCGGTTTGTTGGCTTGTTGGTTTGTTAGTTTGTCCGTTTGTTGGTTTGTTCGTATGTCGGTTTGTTGGTTTGTTGGTTTTTTGGTTTGTTCGTTTGTTGGCTTGTTGGTGTTTTGGTTTGTTGGTTTGTTGGTTTGTTGGTTTGTTGGTTTGTTGGTTTGTTGGTTTGTTGGTTTGTTCGTTTGTTGGTTTTTTGGTTTGTTGGTTTGTTGGTTTGTTGGTTTGTTGGTTTGTTGGTTTGTTGGTTTGTTGGTTTGTTGGTTTGTTGGTTTGTTGGTTTGTTGGTTTGTTGGTTTGTTGGTTTGTTGTTTTGTTGGTTTGTTGGTTTGTTTGTTTGTAGGTTTGTTGGTTTGTTGGCTTTTTGGTTTGTTGGTTTTTTGATTTGTTGGTTTGTTGGTTTATTGGTTTGTTCGTTTGTTGGCTTGTTGGTTTGTTGGTTTGTTGACTTGTTGGTTTGTTGGTTTGTTGGTTTGTTGGTTACTTGGTTTGTTGGTTTGTTGGTTTGTTTGTTTGTTGGTTTGTTGATTTGTTGATTTGTTGGCTTGTTGGTTCGTTCGTTGGCTTGTTGGTTTTTTTGTTTGTTGGTTTGTTGGTTTGTTGGTTTGTTGGCTTGTTGTCTTGTTGGTTTGTTGGTTTGTTGGTTTGTTGGCTAGTTGGTTTGTTGGTTTGTTGGTTTCTTGGCTTGTTGGCTTGTTGGTATGTTGGTTTGTTGGTTTGTTGGTTTGTTGGTTTGTTGTTTTGTTGGTTTGTTGGTTTGTTGGTTTGTTGGTTTGTTGGTTTGTTGGTTAGTTCGTTTGTTGGTTTGTTCGTTTCTTGGCTTGTTGGTTTGTTGGCTTGTTGGCTTGTTGGTTTGTTGGTTTGTTGGTTTGTTTGTTTGTTAGTTTGTTGGTTTGTCGGTTTTTTGGTTTGTTGGTTTCTTGGCTTGTTGGCTTGTTGGTTTGTTGGTTTGTTGGTTTGTTGGTTTGTTGGTTTGTTGGTTTGTTGGTTTGTTGGTTTGTTGGTTTGTTGGTTTGTTGGCTTGTTGGTTTGTTCGTTGGCTTGTTAGTTTGTTGGTTTGTTGGCTTGTTGGTTTGTTGGTTTGTTGGTTTCTTGGCTTGTTGGCTTGTTGGTTTGTTGGTTTGTTGGTTTGTTGGTTTGTTGGTTTGTTGGTTTGTTGGTTTGTTGGTTTGTTGGTTTGTTGGTTAGTTCGTTTGTTGGTTTGTTCGTTTCTTGGCTTGTTGGTTTGTTGGTTTGTTGGTTTGTTGGTTTGTTGGTTTGTTGGTTTGTTGGCTTGTTGTCTTGTTGGTTTGTTGGTTTGTTGGCTTGTTGGCTTGTTGGTTTTTTGGTTTGTTCGTTTGTTCGTTTGTGGGTTTGTTCGTTTGTTGGTTTGTTGGTTTGTTTGTTTGTTGGTTTGTTGGTTTGTTGGTTTGTTGGCTTGTTGGTTTCTTGGCTTGTTGGCTTGTTGGTTTGTTGGTTTGTTGGTTTGTTGGCTTGTTGGTTTCTTGGCTTGTTGGCTTGTTGGTTTGTTGGTTTGTTGGTTTGTTGGTTTGTTGGTTTGTTGGTTTATTGGTTTGTTGGTTTGTTGGTTTGTTGGTTTGTTGGTTTGTTGGTTTGTTCGTGTGTTGGTTTGTTGTATTGTTGGTTTGTTCGTTTGTTTGTTTGTTTGTTTGCTGGTTTGTTGGTTTGTTGGTGTGTTGGCTTGTTGGTTTGTTGATTTGTGGTTTGTTGGTTTGCTGGTTTGTTGGTTTGTTGGTTTGTTGGCTTGTTGGTTTGTTCGTTTGTTGGTTTTTTGGTTTGTTGGTTTGTTGGTTTGTTGGTTTGTTGGATTGTTGGCTTGTTTTCTTGTTGGTTTGTTGGTTTGTTGGCTTGTTGGCTTATTGGTTTTTTGGTTTGTTGGTTTGTTCGTTTGTTGGTTTGTTCGTTTGTTGGTTTGTTGGCTTGTTGGTTTCTTGGCTTGTTGGCTTGTTGGTTTGTTGGTTTGTTGGTTTGTTGGCTTGTTGGTTTCTTGGCTTGTTGGCTTGTTGGTTTGTTGGTTTGTTGGTTTGTTGGTTTGTTGGTTTTTTGGTTTGTTGGTTTGTTCGTTTGTGGGTTTGTTCGTTTGTTGGTTTGTTGGTTTGTTTGTTTGTTGGTTTGTTGGTTTGTTGGTTTGTTGGCTTGTTGGTTTCTTGGCTTGTTGGCTTGTTGGTTTGTTGGTTTGTTGGTTTGTTGGCTTGTTGGTTTCTTGGCTTGTTGGCTTGTTGGTTTGTTGGTTTGTTGGTTTGTTGGTTTGTTGGTTTGTTGGTTTATTGGTTTGTTGGTTTGTTGGTTTGTTGGTTTGTTGGTTTGTTGGTTTGTTCGTGTGTTGGTTTGTTGTATTGTTGGTTTGTTCGTTTGTTTGTTTGTTTGTTTGCTGGTTTGTTGGTTTGTTGGTGTGTTGGCTTGTTGGTTTGTTGATTTGTGGTTTGTTGGTTTGCTGGTTTGTTGGTTTGTTGGTTTGTTGGCTTGTTGGTTTGTTCGTTTGTTGGTTTTTTGGTTTGTTGGTTTGTTGGTTTGTTGGTTTGTTGGTTTGTTGGATTGTTGGCTTGTTGTCTTGTTGGTTTGTTGGTTTGTTGGCTTGTTGGCTTATTGGTTTTTTGGTTTGTTGGTTTGTTCGTTTGTTGGTTTGTTCGTTTGTTGGTTTATTGGCGTGTTGTTGTGTTGGTTTGTTGGTTTGTTGGCTTGTTGGTTTGTTGGTTTGTTGGTTTGTTGGTTTGTTGGTTTCTTGGCTTGTTGGCTTGTTGGTTTGTTGGTTTGTTGGTTTGTTGGTTTGTTGGTTTTTTGGTTTGTTGGTTTGTTGGTTTGTTGGTTTGTTGGTTTGTTGGTTTGTTGGTTTGTTGGTTTGTTGGTTTGTTGGTTAGTTCGTTTGTTGGTTTGTTCGTTTCTTGGCTTGTTGGTTTGTTGGTTTGTTGGTTTGTTGGTTTGTTGGTTTGTTGACTTGTTGTCTTGTTGGTTTGTTGGTTTGTTGGTTTGTTGGTTTGTTGGTTTGTTGGTTTGTTGGTTTGTTTGTTTGTAGGTTTGTAGGTTTGTTGTGTTGGTTTCTTGGCTTGTTGGCTTGTTGGTTTGTTGGTTTGTTGGTTTGTTGGCTTGTTGGTTTCTTGGCTTGTTGGCTTGTTGGTTTGTTGGTTTGTTGGTTTGTTGGTTTGTTGGTTTGTTGGTTTATTGGTTTGTTGGTTTGTTGGTTTGTTGGTTTGTTGGTTTGTTCGTGTGTTGATTTGTTGGTTTGTTGGTTTGTTCGTTTGTTTGTTTGTTTGTTTGCTGGTTTGTTGGTTTGTTGGTGTGTTGGCTTGTTGGTTTGTTGATTTGAGGTTTGTTGGTTTGCTGGTTTGTTGGTTTGTTGGTTTGTTGGCTTGTTGGTTTGTTCGTTTGTTGGTTTTTTGGTTTTTTGGTTTGTTGGTTTGTCGGTTTGTCGGTTTGTTGGTTTGTTGGTTTGTTGGTTTGTTGGTTTGTTGGTTTGTTAGTTTGTTCGTTTGTTGGTTTGTTGGTTTGTTGGTTTGTTGGTTTGTTGGTTTGTTAGTTTGTTGGTTTGTTTGTTTGTAGGTTTGTTGTGTTGGCTTGTTGGTTTGGTGGTTTTTTGGTTTGTTCGTTTGTTGGTTTATTGGTTTGTTCGTTTGTTGGCTTTTTGGTTTGTTGGTTTGTTGGTTTGTTGGCTTGTTGGTTTGTTGGTTTGTGGTTTGTTGGTTTGCTGGTTTGTTGGTTTGTTGGTTTGTTGGCTTGTTGGTTTGTTCGTTTGTTGGTTTTTTGGTTTGTTGGCTTGTTGGTTTGTCGGTTTGTCGGTTTGTTGGTTTGTTGGTTTGTCGGTTTTTTGGTTTGTTGGTTTGTTGGTTTGTTGCTTTGCTGGTTTGTTGGTTTGTTGGTTTGTTGGTTTGTTGGTTTGTTGGTTTGTTGGTTTGTTGGTTTGTTGGTTTGTTGGTTTGTCGGTTTGTTGGTTTGTTGGTTTGTTCGTTTGTTGGTTTTTTGGTTTGTTGGTTTGTTCGTTTGTTGGTTTTTTAGTTTGTTGGCTTGCTGGCTTGTTGGTGTGTAGGGTTGTTTGTTTGTTTGTTTGCTGGTTTGTTGGTTTGTTGGCTTGTTGGCTTGTTGGTTTGTTGGTTTGTTGGCTTGTTGGTTTGTTGGTTTGTCGGTTTGTCGGTTTGTTTGTTTGTTCGTATGTTGGTTTGTTGGTTTGTTGGTTTGTTGGTTTGTTCGTTTGTTGGTTTTTTGGTTTGTTGGTTTGTTGGTTTGTTGGTTTGTTGGTTTTTTGGTTTGTTGGTTTGTTCGTTTGTTGGTTTTTTGGTTTGTTGGTTTGTTGGTTTGTTGGTTTGTTGGTTTGTTGGTTTGTTGGGTTGTTGGTTTGTTGGTTTGTTGGTTTGTTGGTTTGTTGGTTTGTTGGTTTGTTGGTTTGTTGGTTTGTTGGTTTGTTGGTTTGTTGGTTTGTTGGTTTGTTGGTTTGTTGGTTTGTTGTTTGCTGGTTTGTAGGTTTGTTTGTTTGTAGGTTTGTTGGTTTGTTGGCTTTTTGGTTTGTTGGTATTTTGATTTGTTGGTTTATTGGTTTGTTCGTTTGTTGGCTTGTTGGTTTGTTGGTTTGTTGGCTTGTTGGTTTGTTGGTTTGTTGGTTTGTTGGTTACTTGGCTTGTTGGTTTGTTGGTTTGTTGGTTTCTTGGCTTGTTGGCTTGTTGGTTTGTTGGTTTCTTGGTTTGTTGGTTTGTTGGTTTGTTGGTTTGTTGGTTTGTTGGTTTGTTGGTTTGTTGGTTTGTTGGTTTGTTGGTTTGTTGGTTTGTTGGCTTGTTGTTTCGTTCGTTGGCTTATTGGTTTTCTGGTTTGTTGGTTTGTTGGTTTGTTGGCTTGTTGTCTTGTTGGTTTGTTGGTGTGTTGGCTTGTTGGTTTGTTGGTTTGTTGGTTTCTTGGCTTGTTGGCTTGTTGGTTTGTTGGTTTGTTGGTTTGTTGGTTTGTTGGTTTGTTGGTTTGTTGGTTTGTTGGTTTGTTGGTTTGTTGGTTTGTTGGTTTGTTGGTTTGTTGGTTTGTTGGTTTGTTGGTTTGTTGGTTTGTTGGTTTGTTGGTTTGTTTGTTTGTTGGTATGTTGGTTTGTTGGTATGTTTGTTTGTAGGTTTGTTGGTTTGTTGGCTTTTTGGTTTGTTGGTTTTTTGATTTGTTGGTTTGTTGGTTTATTGGTTTGTTCGTTTGTTGGCTTGTTGGTTTGTTGGTTCGTTGGTTTGTTGGTTTGTTGGTTTGTTGGTTTGTTGGTTACTTGGCGTGTTGGTTTGTTGGTTTGTTGGTTTCTTGGCTTGTTGGCTTGTTGGTTTGTTGGTTTGTTGGTTTGTTGGTTTGTTGGTTTGTTTGTTTGTTGGTTTGTTGGTTTGTTGGCTTGTTGGTTCGTTCGTTGGCTTGTTGGTTTTTTTGTTTGTTGGTTTGTTGGTTTGTTGGTTTGTTGGTTTGTTGGTTTGTTGGTTTGTTGGCTTGTTGTCTTGTTGGTTTGTTGGTTTGTTGGCAAGTTGGTTTGTTGGTTTGTTGGTTTCTTGGGTTGTTGGCTTGTTGGTATGTTGGTTTGTTGGTTTGTTGGTTTGTTGGTTTGTTGGTTTGTTGGTTTGTTGGTTTGTTGGTTTGTTGGTTAGTTCGTTTGTTGGTTTGTTCGTTTCTTGGCTTGTTGGTTTGTTGGCTTGTTGGCTTGTTGGTTTGTTGGTTTGTTGGTTTGTTTGTTTGTTAGTTTGTTGGTTTGTTGGTTTGTTGGCTTGTTGGTTTTTTGGTTTTTTGGTTTGTTCGTTTGTTGGTTTGTTGGTTTGTTTGTTTGTTAGTTTGTTGGTTTGTTGGTTTGTTGGCTTGTTGATTTCTTGGCTTGTTGGTTTGTTGGTTTGTTGGTGTGATGGTTTGTGCATTTGTTGGTTTGTTGGTTTCTTTGTTTGTTGGTTTGTTGGTTTGTTCGTTTGTTGGCTTGTTGGTTTGTTGGTTTGTGTTTTGTTGGTTTGCTGGTTTGTTGGCTTGTTGGTTTGTTCGTTTGTTGGTATTTTGGTTTGTTGGTTTGTTGGCTTGTCGGTTTGTCGGTTTGTTGGTTTGTTGGTTTGTTGGTTTGTTGGTTTGTTCGTTTGTTGGTTTGTTGGTTTGTTGGTTTGTTGGTTTGTTGGTTTGTTGGTTTGTTGGTTTGTTGGTTTGTTGGTTTGTTTGTTTGTAGGTTTGTTGTGTTGGCTTGTTGGTTTGTTGGTTTTTTGGTTTGTTGGTTTGTTGGTTTATTGGTTTGTTCGTTTGTTGGCTTTTTGGTTTGTTGGTTTGTTAACTTGTTGGTTTGTTGGTTTGTTGGTTATTTGGCTTGTTGGTTTGTTTGTTTGTTGGCTTGTTAGCTTGTTGGCTTGTTAGTTTGTTAGTTTCTTGGTTTGTTGGTTTGTTCGTTTGTTGGTTTTTTGGTTTGTTGGTTTGTCCGTTTGTTGGTTTTTTAGTTTGTTGGCTTGTTGGTTTGCAGGTTTGTTTGTTTGTTTGCTGGTTTGTTGGTTTGTTGGTTTGTTGGCTTGTTGGCTTGTTGGTTTGTCGGTTTGTTGGCTTATTGGTTTGTTGGTTTGTTAGTTTGTCCGTTTGTTGGTTTGTTCGTATGTCGGTTTGTTGGTTTGTTGGTTTTTTCGTTTGTTCGTTTGTTGGCTTGTTCGTTTTTTGGTTTGTTGGTTTGTTGGTTTGTTGGTTTGTTGGTTTGTTGGTTTGTTGGTTTGTTGGTTTGTTGGTTTGTTGGTTTGTTGGTTTGTTGGTTTGTTCGTTTGTTGGTTTTTTGGTTTGTTGGTTTGTTGGTTTGTTGGTTTGTTGGTTTGTTGGTTTGTTGGTTTGTTGGTTTGTTGGTTTGTTGGTTTGTTGGTTTGTTGGTTTGTTGGTTTGTTGGTTTGTTGGTTTGTTGTTTTGTTGGTTTGTTGGTTTGTTTGTTTGTAGGTTTGTTGGTTTGTTGGCTTTTTGGTTTGTTGGTTTTTTGATTTGTTGGTTTGTTGGTTTATTGGTTTGTTCGTTTGTTGGCTTGTTGGTTTGTTGGTTTGTTGGTTTGTTGGCTTGTTGGTTCGTTCGTTGGCTTGTTGGTTTTTTTGTTTGTTGGTTTGTTGGTTTGTTGGTTTGTTGGCTTGTTTTCTTGTTGGTTTGTTGGTTTGTTGGCTAGTTGGTTTGTTGGTTTGTTGGTTTCTTGGCTTGTTGGCTTGTTGGTTTGTTGGTTTGTTGGTTTGTTGGTTAGTTCGTTTGTTAGTTTGTTAGTTTCTTGGTTTGTTGGTTTGTTCGTTTGTTGGTTTTTTGGTTTGTTGGTTTGTTCGTTTGTTGGTTTTTTAGTTTGTTGGCTTGTTGGCTTGTTGGTTTACAGGTTTGTTTGTTTGTTTGCTGGTTTGTTGGTTTGTTGGTTTGTTGGCTTGTTGGCTTGTTGGTTTGTCGGTTTGTTGGCTTGTTGGTTTGTTGGTTTGTTAGTTTGTCCGTTTGTTGGTTTGTTCGTATGTCGGTTTGTTGGTTTGTTGGTTTTTTGGTTTGTTCGTTTGTTGGCTTGTTGGTTTTTTGGTTTGTTGGTTTGTTGGTTTGTTGGTTTGTTGGTTTGTTGGTTTGTTGGTTTGTTGGTTTGTTGGTTTGTTGGTTTGTTCGTTTGTTGGTTTTTTGGTTTGTTGGTTTGTTGGTTTGTTGGTTTGTTGGTTTGTTGGTTTGTTGGTTTGTTGGTTTGTTGGTTTGTTGGTTTGTTGGTTTGTTGGTTTGTTGGTTTGTTGTTTTGTTGGTTTGTTGGTTTGTTTGTTTGTAGGTTTGTTGGTTTGTTGGCTTTTTGGTTTGTTGGTTTTTTGATTTGTTGGTTTGTTGGTTTATTGGTTTGTTCGTTTGTTGGCTTGTTGGTTTGTTGGTTTGTTGGCTTGTTGGTTTGTTGGTTTGTTGGTTTGTTGGTTTGTTGGTTACTTGGTTTGTTGGTTTGTTGGTTTGTTTGTTTGTTGGTTTGTTGGTTTGTTGGCTTGTTGGTTCGTTCGTTGGCTTGTTGGTTTTTTTGTTTGTTGGTTTGTTGGTTTGTTGGTTTGTTGGTTTGTTGGCTTGTTGTCTTGTTGGTTTGTTGGTTTGTTGGTTTGTTTGTTTGTTAGTTTGTTGGTTTGTTGGTTTGTTGGCTTGTTGGTTTTTTGGTTTTTTGGTTTGTTCGTTTGTTGGTTTGTTGGTTTGTTTGTTTGTTAGTTTGTTGGTTTGTTGGTTTGTTGGCTTGTTGATTTCTTGGCTTGTTGGTTTGTTGGTTTGTTGGTGTGATGGTTTGTTCATTTGTTGGTTTGTTGGTTTCTTTGTTTGTTGGTTTGTTGGTTTGTTCGTTTGTTGGCTTGTTGGTTTGTTGGTTTGTGTTTTGTTGGTTTGCTGGTTTGTTGGCTTGTTGGTTTGTTCGTTTGTTGGTATTTTGGTTTGTTGGTTTGTTGGCTTGTCGGTTTGTCGGTTTGTTGGTTTGTTGGTTTGTTGGTTTGTTGGTTTGTTCGTTTGTTGGTTTGTTGGTTTGTTGGTTTGTTGGTTTGTTGGTTTGTTGGTTTGTTGGTTTGTTGGTTTGTTGGTTTGTTTGTTTGTAGGTTTGTTGTGTTGGCTTGTTGGTTTGTTGGTTTTTTGGTTTGTTGGTTTGTTGGTTTATTGGTTTGTTCGTTTGTTGGCTTTTTGGTTTGTTGGTTTGTTAACTTGTTGGTTTGTTGGTTTGTTGGTTATTTGGCTTGTTGGTTTGTTTGTTTGTTGGCTTGTTAGCTTGTTGGCTTGTTAGTTTGTTAGTTTCTTGGTTTGTTGGTTTGTTCGTTTGTTGGTTTTTTGGTTTGTTGGTTTGTCCGTTTGTTGGTTTTTTAGTTTGTTGGCTTGTTGGTTTGCAGGTTTGTTTGTTTGTTTGCTGGTTTGTTGGTTTGTTGGTTTGTTGGCTTGTTGGCTTGTTGGTTTGTCGGTTTGTTGGCTTGTTGGTTTGTTGGTTTGTTAGTTTGTCCGTTTGTTGGTTTGTTCGTATGTCGGTTTGTTGGTTGGTTGGTTTTTTGGTTTGTTCGTTTGTTGGCTTGTTCGTTTTTTGGTTTGTTGGTTTGTTGGTTTGTTGGTTTGTTGGTTTGTTGGTTTGTTGGTTTGTTGGTTTGTTCGTTTGTTGGTTTTTTGGTTTGTTGGTTTGTTGGTTTGTTGGTTTGTTGGTTTGTTGGTTTGTTGGTTTGTTGGTTTGTTGGTTTGTTGGTTTGTTGGTTTGTTGGTTTGTTGGTTTGTTGGTTTGTTGGTTTGTTGGTTTGTTGGTTTGTTGTTTTGTTGGTTTGTTGGTTTGTTTGTTTGTAGGTTTGTTGGTTTGTTGGCTTTTTGGTTTGTTGGTTTTTTGATTTGTTGGTTTGTTGGTTTATTGGTTTGTTCGTTTGTTGGCTTGTTGGTTTGTTGGTTTGTTGGTTTGTTGGCTTGTTGGTTCGTTCGTTGGCTTGTTGGTTTTTTTGTTTGTTGGTTTGTTGGTTTGTTGGTTTGTTGGTTTGTTGGCTTGTTGTCTTGTTGGTTTGTTGGTTTGTTGGCTAGTTGGTTTGTTGGTTTGTTGGTTTCTTGGCTTGTTGGCTTGTTGGTATGTTGGTTTGTTGGTTTGTTGGTTTGTTGGTTTGTTGGTTTGTTGGTTTGTTGGTTTGTTGGTTTGTTGGTTTGTTGGTTAGTTCGTTTGTTAGTTTGTTAGTTTCTTGGTTTGTTGGTTTGTTCGTTTGTTGGTTTTTTGGTTTGTTGGTTTGTTCGTTTGTTGGTTTTTTAGTTTGTTGGCTTGTTGGCTTGTTGGTTTGCAGGTTTGTTTGTTTGTTTGCTGGTTTGTTGGTTTATTGGTTTGTTGGCTTGTTGGCTTGTTGGTTTGTCGGTTTGTTGGCTTGTTGGTTTGTTGGTTTGTTAGTTTGTCCGTTTGTTGGTTTGTTCGTATGTCGGTTTGTTGGTTTGTTGGTTTTTTGGTTTGTTCGTTTGTTGGCTTGTTGGTTTTTTGGTTTGTTGGTTTGTTGGTTTGTTGGTTTGTTGGTTTGTTGGTTTGTTGGTTTGTTGGTTTGTTGGTTTGTTGGTTTGTTCGTTTGTTGGTTTTTTGGTTTGTTGGTTTGTTGGTTTGTTGGTTTGTTGGTTTGTTGGTTTGTTGGTTTGTTGGTTTGTTGGTTTGTTGGTTTGTTGGTTTGTTGGTTTGTTGGTTTGTTGGTTTGTTGTTTTGTTGGTTTGTTGGTTTGTTTGTTTGTAGGTTTGTTGGTTTGTTGGCTTTTTGGTTTGTTGGTTTTTTGATTTGTTGGTTTGTTGGTTTATTGGTTTGTTCGTTTGTTGGCTTGTTGGTTTGTTGGTTTGTTGGCTTGTTGGTTTGTTGGTTTGTTGGTTTGTTGGTTTGTTGGTTACTTGGTTTGTTGGTTTGTTGGTTTGTTTGTTTGTTGGTTTGTTGGTTTGTTGGCTTGTTGGTTCGTTCGTTGGCTTGTTGGTTTTTTTGTTTGTTGGTTTGTTGGTTTGTTGGTTTGTTGGTTTGTTGGCTTGTTGTCTTGTTGGTTTGTTGGTTTGTTGGCTAGTTGGTTTGTTGGTTTGTTGGTTTCTTGGCTTGTTGGCTTGTTGGTATGTTGGTTTGTTGGTTTGTTGGTTTGTTGGTTTGTTGGTTTGTTGGTTTGTTGGTTTGTTGGTTTGTTGGTTTGTTGGTTTGTTGGTTTGTTGGTTAGTTCGTTTGTTGGTTTTATTCGTTTCTTGGCTTGTTGGTTTGTTGGCTTGTTGGCTTGTTGGTTTGTTGGTTTGTTGGTTTGTTTGTTTGTTAGTTTGTTGGTTTGTTGGTTTGTTGGTTTGTTGGTTTGTTGGTTTGTTGGCTTGTTGGTTTGTTCGTTTGTTGGTTTGTTGGTTTGTTGGTTTGTTGGTTTGTTGGTTTGTTGGTTTGTTGGTTTGTTGGTTGGCTGGTTTGTTGGTTTGTTGGTTTGTTGGCTTGTTGGTTTGTTCGTTTGTTGGTTTTTTGGTTTGTTGGCTTGTTGGTTTATCGGTTTGTCGGTTTGTTGGTTTGTTGGTTTGTCGGTTTTTTGGTTTGTTGGTTTGTTGGTTTGTTGCTTTGCTGGTTTGTTGGTTTGTTGGTTTGTTGGTTTGTTGGTTTGTTGGTTTGTTGGTTTGTTGGTTTGTTGGTTTGTTGGTTTGTTCGTTTGTTGGTTTTTTGGTTTGTTGGTTTGTTCGTTTGTTGGTTTTTTAGTTTGTTGGCTTGCTGGCTTGTTGGTGTGTAGGTTTGTTTGTTTGTTTGTTTGCTGGTTTGTTGGTTTGTTGGTTTGTTGGCTTGTTGGCTTGTTGGTTTGTTGGTTTGTTGGCTTGTTGGTTTGTTGGTTTGTCGGTTTGTCGGTTTTTTTGTTTGTTCGTATGTTGGTTTGTTGGTTTGTTGGTTTGTTGGTTTGTTCGTTTGTTGGTTTTTTGGTTTGTTGGTTTGTTGGTTTGTTGGTTTGTTGGTTTGTTGGTTTGTTGGTTACTTGGCTTGTTGGTTTGTTGGTTTGTTGGTTTCTTGGCTTGTTGGCTTGTTGGTTTGTTGGTTTCTTGGTTTGTTGGTTTGTTGGTTTGTTGGTTTGTTGGTTTGTTGGTTTGTTGGTTTGTTGGTTTGTTGGTTTGTTGGTTTGTTGGTTTGTTGGTTTGTTGGTTTGTTGGTTTGTTGTTTGCTGGTTTGTAGGTTTGTTTGTTTGTAGGTTTGTTGGTTTGTTGGCTTTTTGGTTTGTTGGTTTTTTGATTTGTTGGTTTATTGGTTTGTTCGTTTGTTGGCTTGTTGGTTTGTTGGTTTGTTGGCTTGTTGGTTTGTTGGTTTGTTGGTTTGTTGGTTACTTGGCTTGTTGGTTTGTTGGTTTGTTGGTTTCTTGGCTTGTTGGCTTGTTGGTTCGTTGGTTTCTTGGTTTGTTGGTTTGTTGGTTTGTTGGTTTGTTGGTTTGTTGGTTTGTTGGTTTGTTGGTTTGTTGGTTTGTTGGCTTGTTGTTTCGTTCGTTGGCTTATTGGTTTTCTGGTTTGTTGGTTTGTTGGTTTGTTGGCTTGTTGGTTTTTTGGTTTGTTGGTTTGTTGGTTTGTTGGTTTGTTGGTTTGTTGGTTTGTTGGTTTGTTGGTTTGTTGGTTTGTTCGTTTGTTGGTTTTTTGGTTTGTTGGTTTGTTGGTTTGTTGGTTTGTTGGTTTGTTGGTTTGTTGGTTTGTTGGTTTGTTGGTTTGTTGGTTTGTTGGTTTGTTGGTTTGTTGGTTTGTTGTTTTGTTGGTTTGTTGGTTTGTTTGTTTGTAGGTTTGTTGGTTTGTTGGCTTTTTGGTTTGTTGATTTTTTGATTTGTTGGTTTGTTGGTTTATTGGTTTGTTCGTTTGTTGGCTTGTTGGTTTGTTGGTTTGTTGGCTTGTTGGTTTGTTGGTTTGTTGGTTTGTTGGTTTGTTGGTTACTTGGTTTGTTGGTTTGTTGGTTTGTTTGTTTGTTGGTTTGTTGGTTTGTTGGCTTGTTGGTTCGTTCGTTGGCTTGTTGGTTTTTTTGTTTGTTGGTTTGTTGGTTTGTTGGTTTGTTGGTTTGTTGGCTTGTTGTCTTGTTGGTTTGTTGGTTTGTTGGCTAGTTGGTTTGTTGGTTTGTTGGTTTCTTGGCTTGTTGGCTTGTTGGTATGTTGGTTTGTTGGTTTGTTGGTTTGTTGGTTTGTTGGTTTGTTGGTTTGTTGGTTTGTTGGTTTTTTTGTTTGTTGGTTTGTTGGTTTGTTGGTTTGTTGGTTTGTTGGCTTGTTGTCTTGTTGGTTTGTTGGTTTGTTGGCTAGTTGGTTTGTTGGTTTGTTGGTTTCTTGGCTTGTTGGCTTGTTGGTTCGTTGGTTTCTTGGTTTGTTGGTTTGTTGGTTTGTTGGTTTGTTGGTTTGTTGGTTTGTTGGTTTGTTGGTTTGTTGGTTTGTTGGCTTGTTGTTTCGTTCGTTGGCTTATTGGTTTTCTGGTTTGTTGGTTTGTTGGTTTGTTGGCTTGTTGTCCTGTTGGTTTGTTGGTGTGTTGGCTTGTTGGTTTGTTGGTTTGTTGGTTTCTTGGCTTGTTGGCTTGTTGGTTTGTTGGTTTGTTGGTTTGTTGGTTTGTTGGTTTGTTGGTTTGTTGGTTTGTTGGTTTGTTGGTTTGTTGGTTTGTTGGTTTGTTGGTTTGTTGGTTTGTTGGTTTGTTGGTTTGTTGGTTTGTTGGTTTGTTGGTATGTTGGTTTGTTGGTTTGTTTGTTTGTAGGTTTGTTGGTTTGTTGGCTTTTTGGTTTGTTGGTTTTTTGATTTGTTGGTTTGTTGGTTTATTGGTTTGTTCGTTTGTTGGCTTGTTGGTTTGTTGGTTCGTTGGTTTGTTGGTTTGTTGGTTTGTTGGTTTGTTGGGTACTTGGCGTGTTGGTTTGTTGGTTTGTTGGTTTCTTGGCTTGTTGGCTTGTTGGTTTGTTGGTTTGTTGGTTTGTTGGTTTGTTGGTTTGTTTGTTTGTTGGTTTGTTGGTTTGTTGGCTTGTTGGTTCGTTCGTTGGCTTGTTGGTTTTTTTGTTTGTTGGTTTGTTGGTTTGTTGGTTTGTTGGTTTGTTGGCTTGTTGTCTTGTTGGTTTGTTGGTTTGTTGGCTAGTTGGTTTGTTGGTTTGTTGGTTTCTTGGCTTGTTGGCTTGTTGGTATGTTGGTTTGTTGGTTTGTTGGTTTGTTGGTTTGTTGGTTTGTTGGTTTGTTGGTTTGTTGGCTTGTTGGTTTGTTGGCTTGTTGGCTTGTTGGTTTGTTGGTTTGTTGGTTTGTTTGTTTGTTAGTTTGTTGGTTTGTTGGTTTGTTGGCTTGTTGGTTTTTTGGTTTTTTTGTTTGTTCGTTTGTTGGTTTGTTGGTTTGTTTGTTTGTTAGTTTGTTGGTTTGTTGGTTTGTTGGCTTGTTGGTTTCTTGGCTTGTTGGTTTGTTGGTTTGTTGGTTTGTTGGTTTGATGGTTTGTTCATTTGTTGGTTTGTTGGTTTCTTTGTTTGTTGGTTTGTTGGTTTGTTGGTTTGTTCGTTTGTTGGCTTGTTGGCTTGTTGGTTTGTGTTTTGTTGGTTGCTGGTGTGTTGGCTTGTTGGTTTGTTCGTTTGTTGGTATTTTGGTTTGTTGGTTTGTTGGCTTGTCGGTTTGTCGGTTTGTTGGTTTGCTGGTTTGTTGGTTTGTTGGTTTGTTCGTTTGTTGGTTTGTTGGTTTGTTGGTTTGTTGGTTTGTTGGTTTGTTGGTTTGTTGGTTTGTTGGTTTGTTGGTTTGTTTGTTTGTAGGTTTGTTGTGTTGGCTTGTTGGTTTGTTGGTTTTTTGGTTTGTTGGTTTGTTGGTTTATTGGTTTGTTCGTTTGTTGGCTTTTTGGTTTGTTGGTTTGTTAACTTGTTGGTTTGTTGGTTTGTTGGTTATTTGGCTTGTTGGTTTGTTTGTTTGTTGGCTTGTTAGTTTGTTGGCTTGTTAGTTTGTTAGTTTCTTGGTTTGTTGGTTTGTTCGTTTGTTGGTTTTTTGGTTTGTTGGTTTGTTCGTTTGTTGGTTTTTTAGTTTGTTGGCTTGTTGGCTTGTTGGTTTGCAGGTTTGTTTGTTTGTTTGCTGGTTTGTTGGTTTGTTGGTTTGTTGGCTTGTTGGCTTGTTGGTTTGTTGGTTTGTCGGTTTGTTGGCTTGTTGGTTTGTTGGTTTGTTAGTTTGTCCGTTTGTTGGTTTGTTCGTATGTCGGTTTGTTGGTTTGTTGGTTTTTTGGTTTGTTCGTTTGTTGGCTTGTTGGTTTTTTGGTTTGTTGGTTTGTTGGTTTGTTGGTTTGTTGGTTTGTTGGTTTGTTGGTTTGTTGGTTTGTTTATTTGTTCGTTTGTTGGTTTTTTGGTTTGTTGGTTTGTTGGTTTGTTGGTTTGTTGGTTTGTTGGTTTGGTGGTTTTTTGGTTTGTTGGTTTGTTGGTTTGTTGGTTTGTTGTTTTGTTGGTTTGTTGGTTTGTTGTTTTGTTGGTTTGTTGGTTTGTTTGTTTGTAGGTTTGTTGATTTGTTGGCTTTTTGGTTTGTTGGTTTTTTGATTTGTTGGTTTGTTGGTTTATTGGTTTGTTCGTTTGTTGGCTTGTTGGTTTGTTGGTTTGTTGGCTTGTTGGTTTGTTGGTTTGTTGGTTTGTTGGTTACTTGGTTTGTTGGTTTGTTGGTTTGTTTGTTTGTTGGTTTGTTGGTTTGTTGGCTTGTTGGTTCGTTCGTTGGCTTGTTGGTTTTTTTGTTTGTTGGTTTGTTGGTTTGTTGGTTTGTTGGTTTGTTGGCTTGTTGTCTTGTTGGTTTGTTGGTTTGTTGGCTAGTTGGTTTGTTGGTTTGTTGGTTTCTTGGCTTGTTGGTATGTTGGTTTGTTGGTTTGTTGGTTTGTTGGTTTGTTGGTTTGTTGGTTTGTTGGTTAGTTCGTTTGTTGGTTTGTTAGTTTCTTGGCTTGTTGGTTTGTTGGCTTGTTGGCTTGTTGGTTTGTTGGTTTGTTGGTTTGTTTGTTTGTTAGTTTGTTGGTTTGTTTGTTTGTTGGCTTGTTAATTTTTTGGTTTTTTGGTTTGTTCGTTTGTTGGTTTGTTGGTTTGTTTGTTTGTTAGTTTGTTGGTTTGTTGGTTTGTTGGCTTGTTGGTTTCTTGGCTTGTTGGTTTGTTGGTTTGTTAGTTTGTTGGTTTGTTGGTTTGTTGGTTTGTTGGTTTGTTGGTTTGTTGGTTTGTTCGTGTGTTGGTTTGTTGGTTTGATGGTTTGTTCATTTGTTGGTTTGTTGGTTTCTTTGTTTGTTGGTTTGTTGGTTTGTTGGTTTGTTCGTTTGTTGGCTTGTTGGTTTGTTGGTTTGTGTTTTGTTGGTTTGCTGGTTTGTTGGCTTGTTGGTTTGTTCGTTTGTTGGTATTTTGGTTTGTTGGTTTGTTGGCTCGTCGGTTTGTCGGTTTGTTGGTTTGTTGGTTTGTTGGTTTGTTGGTCTGTTCGTTTGTTGGTTTGTTGGTTTGTTGGTTTGTTGGTTTGTTGGTTTGTTGGTTTGTTGGTTTGTTGGTTTGTTGGTTTGTTTGTTTGTAGGTTTGTTGTGTTGACTTGTTGGTTTGTTGGTTTTTTGGTTTGTTGGTTTGTTGGTTTATTGGTTTGTTCGTTTGTTGGCTTTTTGGTTTGTTGGTTTGTTAACTTGTTGGTTTGTTGGTTTGTTGGTTATTTGGCTTGTTGGTTTGTTTGTTTGTTGGCTTGTTAGTTTGTTGGCTTGTTAGTTTATTAGTTCCTTGGTTTGTTGGTTTGTTCGTTTGTTGGTTTTTTGGTTTGTTGGTTTGTTCGTTTGTTGGTTTTTTAGTTTGTTGGCTTGTTGGCTTGTTGGTTTGCAGGTTTGTTTGTTTGTTTGCTGGTTTGTTGGTTTGTTGGTTTGTTGGCTTGTTGGCTTGTTGGTTTGTCGGTTTGTTGGCTTGTTGGTTTGTTGGTTTGTTAGTTTTTCCGTTTGTTGGTTTGTTCGTATGTCGGTTTGTTGGTTTGTTGGTTTTTTGGTTTGTTCGTTTGTTGGCTTGTTGGTTTTTTGGTTTGTTGGTTTGTTGGTTTGTTGGTTTGTTGGTTTGTTGGTTTGTTGGTTTGTTGGTTTGTTGGTTTGTTGGTTTGTTCGTTTGTTGGTTTTTTGGTATGTTGGTTTGTTGGTTTGTTGGTTTGTTGGTTTGATGGTTTGTTGGTTTGTTGGTTTGTTGGTTTGTTGGTTTGTTGGTTTGTTGGTTTGTTGTTTTGTTGGTTTGTTGGTTTGTTTGTTTGTAGGTTTGTTGGTTTGTTGGCTTTTTGGTTTGTTGGTTTTTTGATTTGTTGGTTTGTTGGTTTATTGGTTTGTTCGTTTGTTGGCTTGTTGGTTTGTTGGTTTGTTGGCTTGTTGGTTTGTTGGTTTGTTGGTTTGTTGGTTACTTGGCTTGTTTGTTTGTTGGTTTGTTGGTTTCTTGGCTTGTTGGCCTGTTGGTTTGTTGGTTTGTTGGTTTGTTGGTTTGTTGGTTTGTTGGTTCGTTCGTTGGCTTGTTGGTTTTTGGTTTTTTGGTTTGTTGGTTTGTTGGTTTTTGGTTTGTTGATTTTTTGATTTGTTGGCTTGTTGGTTTATTGGTTTTATCGTTTGTTGGCTTGTTGGTTTGTTGATTTGTTGGCTTGTTGGTTTGTTGGTTTGTTGGTTTGTTGGTTACTTGGCTTGTTGGTTTATTGGTTTGTTGGTTTCTTGGCTTGTTGGCTTGTTGGTTTGTTGGTTTGTTGGCTTGTTGGTTTGTTGGTTTGTTGGTTTCTTGGCTTGTTGGCTTGTTGGTTTGTTGGTTTGTTGGTTAGTTGGTTTGTTGGTTTGTTGGTTTGTTGGTTTGTTGGTTTGTTGGTTTGTTGGTTTGTTGGTTAGTTCGTCTGTTGGTTTGTTCGTTTCCTGGCTTGTTGGTTTGTTGGCTTGTTGGCTTTTTGGTTTGTTGGTTTGTTGGTTTGTTTGTTTGTTGGTTTGTTGGTTTGTTCATTTATTGGTTTGTTGGCTTGTTGGCTTGTTGGTATGTTGGTTTGTTGGCTTGTTGATTTGTTGGTTTGTTGGTTTGTTCGTTTGTTGCTTTGTTCGTTTGTTGGTTTGTTGGTTTGTAGGCTTGTTGGCTTGTTGGTTTCTTGGTTTGTTGGCTTGTTGGTTTCTTGGTTTGTTGGTTTGCTGGTTTGTTGGTTTGTTGGTTTGTTGGTTTGTTCGTTTGTTGGTTTGTTGGTTTGTTGGTTTTTTCGTTTGTTGGTTTGTTGGTTTGTTTGTTGGTTTATTTGTTTGTTGGTTTGTTGGCTTGTTGGTTTGTTGGTTTGTTGGTTTGTTGGTTTGTTGGTTTGTTGGTTTGTTGGTTTGTTTGTTTGTTGGTTTGTTGGTTTGTTGGTTTGTTGGTTTGTTGGTTTGTTGGTTTGTTGGCTTGTTGGTTTGTTGGTTTGTTGGTTTGTTGGTTTGTTGGTTTGTTGGTTTGTTGGTTTGTTGGTTTGTTGGTTTGTTGGTTTGTTTGTTGGTAGGTTTGTTGGTTTGTTGACTTTTTGGTTTGTTGGTTTTTTGATTTGTTGGTTTGTTGGTTTATTGGTTTGTTCGTTTGTTGGCGTTTTGGTTTGTTGGTTTGTTGGTTTGTTGGCTACTTGGCTTGTTGGTTTGTTGGTTTGTTGGTTTTTTGGTTTGTTGGTTTGTTGGTTTATTGGCTTGTTGTCTTGTTGGTTTGTTGGTTTGTTGGCTTGCTGGTTTGTTGGTTTGTTGTTTTCTTGGCTTGTTGGCTTGTTGGTTTGTTGGTTTGTTGGTTTGTTGGTTTGTTGGTTACTTGGCTTGTTGGTTTGTTGGTTTGTTGATTTCTTGGCTTGTTGGCTTGTTGGTTTGTTGGTTTGTTGGTTTGTTGGTATGTTGGTTTGTTAGCTTGTTGGTTTGTTGGTTGGTTTGTTTGTAGGTTTGTTGGTTTGTTGGCTTGTTGGTTTGTTGTTTTTTGGTTTGTTGGTTTGTTGGTTTATTGGTTTTTCGTTTGTTGGCTTGTTGGTTTGTTGGTTTGCTGGCTTGTTGGTTTGTTATTTTGTTGGTTATTTGGCTTGTTGGTTTGTTTGTTTGTTGGTTTGTTGGTTTATTGGCTTGTTACGAATAGTTTGTTAGTTTGTTGGGTTGTTGGTTTGTTCGTTTGTTGGTTTTTTGGTTTGTGGGTTTGTTCGTTTGTTGGTTTTTTGGTTTGCTGGCTTGTTGGCTTGTTGGCTTGTTAGTTTGTTTGTTTGTTTGTTTGCTGGTTTGTTGGTTTGTTGGTTTGTTGGCTTGTTGGTTTGTTGGTTTGTCGGTTTGTTGGCTTGTTGGTTTGTTGGTTTGTTGGTTTGTTGGTTTGTTGGTTTGTTCGTATGTTGGTTTGTTGGTTTGTTGGTTTGTTAGCTTGTTGGTTTTTTCGTTTGTTGGTTTTTTGGGTTGTTGGTTTGTTGGTTTGTTGGTTTGTTGGTTTGTTGGTTTGCTCGTTTGTTGGTTTGTTGGTTTGTTGGTTTGTTGGTTTGTTGGTTTGTTGGGTTGTTGGTTTGTTTGTTTGCAGGTTTGTTGGTTTGTTGGCTTTTTGGTTTGTTGGTTTTTTCGTTTGTTGGTTTGTTGGTTTATTGGTTTGTTCGTTTGTTGGCTTGTTGGTTTGTTGGTTTGTTGGCTTGTTGGTTTGTTGGTTTGTTGGTTTGTTGGTTACTTGGCTTGTTGGTTTGTTGGTTTCTTGGCTTGTTGGCTTGTTGGTTTGTTGGTTTGTTGGTTTGTTGGTTTGTTGGTTTGTTGGCTTGTTGGCTTGTTGGCTTGTTTGTTTGTTTGTTTGTTGGTTTTTTGGATTGTTGGTTTGTTGGTTTTTTGGTTTGTTGGTTTGTTGGTTTGTTGGTTTGTTTGCTTGTTGTCTTGTTGGTTTGTTGGTTTGTTGGCTTGTTGGCTTGTTGGTTTTTTGAATTGTTGGTTTATTCGTTTGTTGGTTTGTTGGTTTGTTTGTTTGTTGGTTTGTTGGTTTGTTGGTTTGTTGGTTTGTTGGTTTGTTAGCTTGTTGGTTTCTTAGCTTGTGGGCTTGTTGGTTTGTTGGTTTGTTGGTTTGTTGGTTTGTTGGTTTGTTGGTTTGTTGGTTTGTTGATTCGTTGGTTTGTTGGTTTGTTGCTTTGTTCGTGTGTTGGTTTGTTGGTTTTGTTGGTTTGTTCGTTTGTTGGTTTGTTGGTTTCTTTGTTTGTTAGTTTGTTGGTTTGTTGGTTTGTTCGTTTGTTGGCTTGTTGGTTTGTTTGTTTGTGGTTTGTTGGTTTGCTGGTTTGTTGGTTTGTTGGTTTGTTGTCTTGTTGGTTTGTTCGTTTGTTGGTTTTTTGGTTTGTTGGTTTGTTGGTTTGTCGGTTTGTCGGTTTGTTGGTTTGTTGGTTTGTTGGTTTGTTGGTTTGTTGGTTTGTTGGTTTGTTGGTTTGTTGGTTTGTTGGTTTGTTGGTTTGTTGGTTTGTTGGTTTGTTGGTTTGTTGGTTTGTTGGTTTGTTGGTTTGTTGGTTTGTTGGTTTGTTGGTTTGTTGGTTTGTTGGTTTGTTGGTTTGTTGGTTTGTTGGTTTGTTTGTTTGTAGGTTTGTTGTGTTGGCTTGTTGGTTTGTTGGTTTTTTGGGTTTGTTAGTTTGTTGGTTAATTGGTTTGCTCGTTTGTTGGCTTGTTGGTTTGTTGGTTTGTTGACTTGTTGATTTGTTGGTTTGTTGGTTTGTTGGTTATTTGGCTTGTTGGTTTGTTTGTTTGTTGGTTTGTTATTTTGTTGGCTTGTTAGTTTGTTAGTTTGTTGGTTTGTTGGTTTATTCGTTTGTTGGTTTCTTGGTTTGTTGGTTTGTTCGTTTGTTGGTTTTTTAGTTTGTTGGCTTGTTGGCTTTTTGGTTTGTAGGTTTGTTTGTTTGTTTGTTTGCTGGTTTGTTGGTTTGTTGGTTTGTTGGCTTGTTGGCTTGTTAATTTGTCGGTTTGTTGGCTTGTTGGTTTGTTGGTTTGTTGGTTTGTCCGTTTGTTGGTTTGTTCGTATGTTGGTTTGTTGGTTTGTTGGTTTGTTGGTTTGTTGGTTTGTTCGTTTGTTCGTTTGTTGGCTTGTTGGTTTTTTGGTTTGTTGGTTTGTTAGGTTGTTGGCTTTTTGGTTTGTTGGTTTTTTGATTTATTGGTTTGTTGGTTTATTGGTTTGTTCGGTTGTTGGTTACTTGGCTTGTTGGTTCGTTGGTTTGTTGGTTTGTTCGTTTGTTGGCTTGTTGGTTTGTTTGTTTGTGGTTTGTTGGTTTGCTGGTTTGTTGGTTTGTTGGGTTGTTGTCTTGTTGGTTTGTTCGTTTGTTGGTTTTTTGGTTTGTTGGTTTGTTGGTTTGTCGGTTTGTCGGTTTGTTGGTTTGTTGGTTTGTTGGTTTGTTGGTTTGTTCGTTTGTTGGTTTGTTGGTTTGTTGGTTTGTTGGTTTGTTGGTTTGTTGGTTTGTTGGTTTGTTGGTTTGTTGGTTTGTTGGTTTGTTGGTTTGTTGGTTTGTTGGTTAGTTGGTTTGTTTGTTTGTAGGTTTGTTGTGTTGGCTTGTTGGTTTGTTGGTTTTTTGGGTTTGTTAGTTTGTTGGTTAATTGGTTTGCTCGTTTGTTGGCTTGTTGGTTTGTTGGTTTGTTGACTTGTTGATTTGTTGGTTTGTTGGTTTGTTGGTTATTTGGCTTGTTGGTTTGTTTGTTTGTTGGTTTGTTATTTTGTTGGCTTGTTAGTTTGTTAGTTTGTTGGTTTGTTGGTTTATTCGTTTGTTGGTTTCTTGGTTAATTGGTTTGTTCGTTTGTTGATTTTTTAGTTTGTTGGCTTGTTGGCTTTTTGGTTTGTAGGTTTGTTTGTTTGTTTGTTTGCTGGTTTGTTGGTTTGTTGGTTTGTTGGCTTGTTGGCTTGTTGGTTTGTCGGTTTGTTGGCTTGTTGGTTTGTTGGTTTGTTGGTTTGTCCGTTTGTTGGTTTGTTCGTATATTGGTTTGTTGTTTTGTTGGTTTGTTGGTTTGTTGGTTTGTTCGTTTGTTCGTTTGTTGGCTTGTTGGTTTTTTGGTTTGTTGGTTTGTTGGGTTGTTGGCTTTTTGGTTTGTTGGTTTTTTGATTTGTTGGTTTGTTGGTTTATTGGTTTGTTCGGTTGTTGGTTACTTGGCTTGTTGGTTCGTTGGTTTGTTGGTTTGTTGGTTACTTGGCTTGTTGGTTTGTTGGTTTGTTGGTTTCTTGGCTTGTTGGCTTGTTCGTTTGTTGGTTTGTTGGTTACTTGGCTTGTTGGTTCGTTGGTTTGTTGGTTTGTTGGTTACTTGGCTTGTTGGTTTGTTGGTTTGTTGGTTTCTTGGCTTGTTGGCTTGTTCGTTTGTTGGTTTGTTGGTTTGTTCGTTTGTTGGTTTGTTGGTTTGTTGGTTTTTTGGCTTGTTGGTTCGTTCGTTTGTTGGTTTTTTGGCTTGTTGGTTTGTTGGTTTTTTGGTTTGTTGGTTTGTTGGTTTGTTGGTTTGTTGGCTTGTTGTCTTGTTGGTTTGTTGGTTTTTTGGCTTGTTGGTTTGTTGGTTTGTTGGTTTCTTGGCTTGTTGGCTTGTTGGTTTGTTGGTTTGTTGGTTTGTTGGTTTGTTGGTTTGTTGGTTTGTTGGTTTGTTGGTTTGTTGGTTTGTTCGTTTCTTGGCTTGTTGGTTTGTTGGCTTGTTGGTTTGTTGGTTTGTTGGTTTGTTTGTTTGTTGGTTTGTTGGTTTGTTTGTTTATTGGCTTGTTGGCTTGTTGGCTTGTTGGTTTGTTGGTTTGTTGGCTTGTTGGTTTGTTGGTTTGTTGGTTTGTTCGTTTGTTGGTTTGTTTGTTTGTTGGTTTGTTGGTTTGTTGGTTTGTTGGTTTGTTGGTTTGTTGGTTTGTTGGTTTGTTGGCTTGTTGGTTTGTTGGTTTGTTGGTTTGTTGGTTTGTTGGTTTGTTGGTTTGTTGGTTTGATGGTTTGTTGGTTTGTTGGTTTGTTGGTTTGTTGGTTTGTTGGTTTGTTGGCGTGATGGTTTATTGGTTTGTTGGCTTGTTGGTTTGTTGGTTTGTTGGTTTGTTGGTTAGTTAGTTTGTTGGTTTGTTGGTTCGTTCGTTTGTTGGTTTGTTGATTTGTTCGTTTGTTGGTTTGTTGGCTTGTTGGTTTGTTGGTTTGTTGGTTTGTTGGTTTGTTCGTTTATTGGCTTGTTGGTTTGTTCGTTTGTTGGTTTGCTGGTTTGTTGGTTTGTTGGTTTTTTGGTTTGTTGGTTTGTTGGTTTGTTGGTTTGTTGGTTTATTGGTTTGTTGGTTTGTTGGTTTGTTTATTTGTTGGTTTGGTCGTTTGTTGGCTTGTTGGTTTTTTGGCTTGTTGGTTTGTTGTATTGTTGATTTGTTGGTTTGTTGGTTTGTTGGTTTATTGGTTTGTTGGTTTGGTCGTTTGTTGGCTTGTTGGTTTGTTGGCTTGTTGGCTTGTGGATTTGTTGGTTTGTTGGTTTGTTGGTTTGTTGGTTTGTTGGTTTGTTGGTTTGTTGGTTTGTTGGTTTGTTGGTTTGTTGGTTTGTTGGTTTGTTGGTTTGCTGGTTTGCTGGTTTGTTGGTTTGCTGGTTTGTTGGTTTGTTTCTTTGTTGGTTTGTTCCTTTGTTGGCTTGTCGGTTTGTTGGTTTTTTGGTTTGTTGGTATGTTGGTTTGTTGGTTTGTTCGTTTGTTGGTTTGTTGGTTTGTTGGTTTATTGGTTTGATGGTTTGTTGGTTTGTTGGTTTGTTGGCTTGTTGGCTTGTTGGTTTGTTGGCTTGTTGGCTGGTTGGCTTGTTGGTTTTTTGGTTTGTTGGTTTCTTGGCTTGTTGGCTTGTTGGTTTGTTGTTTTGTGTGTTTGTTGGTTTGTTGGTTTGTTGGTTTGTTGGTTAGTTTGTTTGCTGGTTTTTTTCGTTTCTTTACTTGTTGGTTTGCTGGCTTGTTGGCTTGTTGTTTTGTTGGTTTGTTGGTTTGTTGGTTTGTTGGTTTGTTGGTTTGTTGGTTTGTTGGTTTGTTGGTTTGTTGGTTCGTTGGTTTGTTGGTTTGTTGCTTTGTTCGTGTGTTGGTTTGTTGGTTTTGTTGGTTTGTTCGTTTGTTGGTTTGTTGGTTTCTTTGTTTGTTAGTTTGTTGGTTTGTTGGTTTGTTCGTTTGTTGGCTTGTTGGTTTGTTTGTTTGTGGTTTGTTGGTTTGCTGGTTTGTTGGTTTGTTGGTTTGTTGTCTTGTTGGTTTGTTCGTTTGTTGGTTTTTTGGTTTGTTGGTTTGTTGGTTTGTCGGTTTGTCGGTTTGTTGGTTTGTTGGTTTGTTGGTTTGTTGGTTTGTTCGTTTGTTGGTTTGTTGGTTTGTTGGTTTGTTGGTTTGTTGGTTTGTTGGTTTGTTGGTTTGTTGGTTTGTTGGTTTGTTGGTTTGTTGGTTTGTTGGTTTGTTGGTTTGTTGGTTTGTTGGTTTGTTTGTTTGTAGGTTTGTTGTGTTGGCTTGTTGGTTTGTTGGTTTTTTGGGTTTGTTAGTTTGTTGGTTAATTGGTTTGCTCGTTTGTTGGCTTGTTGGTTTGTTGGTTTGTTAACTTGTTGATTTGTTGGTTTGTTGGTTTGTTGGTTATTTGGCTTGTTGGTTTGTTTGTTTGTTGGTTTGTTATTTTGTTGGCTTGTTAGTTTGTTAGTTTGTTGGTTTGTTGGTTTATATGTTTGTTGGTTTCTTGGTTTGTTGGTTTGTTCGTTTGTTGGTTTTTTAGTTTGTTGGCTTGTTGGCTTTTTGGTTTGTAGGTTTGTTTGTTTGTTTGTTTGCTGGTTTGTTGGTTTGTTGGTTTGTTGGCTTGTTGGCTTGTTGGTTTGTCGGTTTGTTGGCTTGTTGGTTTGTTGGTTTGTTGGTTTGTCCGTTTGTTGGTTTGTTCGTATGTTGGTTTGTTGGTTTGTTGGTTTGTTGGTTTGTTCGTTTGTTCGTTTGTTGGCTTGTTGGTTTTTTGGTTTGTTGGTTTGTTGGGTTGTTGGCTTTTTGGTTTGTTGGTTTTTTGATTTGTTGGTTTGTTGGTTTATTCGTTTGTTCGGTTGTTGGTTACTTGGCTTGTTGGTTCGTTGGTTTGTTGGTTTGTTGGTTACTTCGCTTGTTGGTTTGTTGGTTTGTTGGTTTCTTGGCTTGTTGGCTTGTTCGTTTGTTGGTTTGTTGGTTACTTGGCTTGTTGGTTCGTTGGTTTGTTGGTTTGTTGGTTACTTGGCTTGTTGGTTTGTTGGTTTGTTGGTTTCTTGGCTTGTTGGCTTGTTCGTTTGTTGGTTTGTTGGTTTGTTTGTTTGTTGGTTTGTTGGTTTGTTGGTTTTTTGGCTTGTTGGTTCGTTCGTTTGTTGGTTTTTTGGCTTGTTGGTTTGTTGGTTTTTTGGTTTGTTGGTTTGTTGGTTTGTTGGTTTGTTGGCTTGTTGTCTTGTTGGTTTGTTGGTTTGTTGGCTTGTTGGTTTGTTGGTTTGTTGGTTTCTTGGCTTGTTGGCTTGTTGGTTTGTTGGTTTGTTGGTTTGTTGGTTTGTTGGTTTGTTGGTTTGTTGGTTTGCTCGTTTCTTGGCTTGTTGGTTTGTTGGCTTGTTGGTTTGTTGGTTTGTTGGTTTGTTTGTTTGTTGGTTTGTTGGTTTGTTTGTTTATTGGCTTGTTGGCTTGTTGGCTTGTTGGTTTGTTGGTTTGTTGGCTTTTTGGTTTGTTGGTTTGTTGGTTTGTTCGTTTGTTGGTTTGTTTGTTTGTTGGTTTGTTGGTTTGTTGGTTTGTTGGTTTGTTGGTTTGTTGGTTTGTTGGTTTGTTGGTTTGTTGGCTTGTTGGTCTGTTGGTTTGTTGGTTTGTTGGTTTGTTGGTTTGTTGGTTTGTTGGTTTGTTGGTTTGTTGGTTTGTTGGTTTGTTGGTTTGTTGGTTTGTTGGTTTGTTGGTTTGTTGGCGTGATGGTTTATTGGTTTGTTGGCTTGTTGGTTTGTTGGTTTGTTGGTTTGTTGGTTAGTTAGTTTGTTGGTTTGTTGGTTCGTTCGTTTGTTGGTTTGTTGATTTGTTCGTTTGTTGGTTTGTTGGCTTGTTGGTTTGTTGGTTTGTTGGTTTGTTCGTTTATTGGCTTGTTGGTTTGTTCGTTTGTTGGTTTGCTGGTTTGTTGGTTTGTTGGTTTTTTGGTTTGTTGGTTTGTTGGTTTGTTGGTTTGTTGGTTTATTGGTTTGTTGGTTTGTTGGTTTGTTTATTTGTTGGTTTGGTCGTTTGTTGGCTTGTTGGTTTTTTGGCTTGTTGGTTTGTTGTATTGTTGATTTGTTGGTTTGTTGGTTTGTTGGTTTATTGGTTTGTTGGTTTGGTCGTTTGTTGGCTTGTTGGTTTGTTGGCTTGTTGGCTTGTTGGCTTGTGGATTTGTTGGTTTGTTGGTTTGTTGGTTTGTTGGTTTGTTGGTTTGTTGGTTTGTTGGTTTGTTGGTTTGTTGGTTTGTTGGTTTCTTGGTTTGTTGGCTTGTTGGCTTGTTGGTTTGTTGGCTTGTTGGCTGGTTGGCTTGTTGTTTTGTGTGTTTGTTGGTTTGTTGGTTTGTTGGTTTGTTGGTTAGTTTGTTTGTTGGTTTTTTTCGTTTCTTTACTTGTTGGTTTGTTGGCTTGTTGGCTTGTTGTTTTGTTGGTTTGTTGGTTTGTTGGTTTGTTGGTTTGTTGGTTTGTTGGTTTGTTGGTTTGTTGGTTTGTTGGTTCGTTGGTTTGTTGGTTTGTTGCTTTGTTCGTGTGTTGGTTTGTTGGTTTTGTTGGTTTGTTCGTTTGTTGGTTTGTTGGTTTCTTTGTTTGATAGTTTGTTGGTTTGTTGGTTTGTTCGTTTGTTGGCTTGTTGGTTTGTTTGTTTGTGGTTTGTTGGTTTGCTGGTTTGTTGGTTTGTTGGTTTGTTGTCTTGTTGGTTTGTTCGTTTGTTGGTTTTTTGGTTTGTTGGTTTGTTGGTTTGTCGGTTTGTCGGTTTGTTGGTTTGTTGGTTTGTTGGTTTGTTGGTTTGTTCGTTTGTTGGTTTGTTGGTTTGTTGGTTTGTTGGTTTGTTGGTTTGTTGGTTTGTTGGTTTGTTGGTTTTTTGGTTTGTTGGTTTGTTGGTTTGTTGGTTTGTTGGTTTGTTGGTTTGTTGGTTTGTTGGTTTGTTTGTTTGTAGGTTTGTTGTGTTGGCTTGTTGGTTTGTTGGTTTTTTGGGTTTGTTAGTTTGTTGGTTAATTGGTTTGCTCGTTTGTTGGCTTGTTGGTTTGTTGGTTTGTTAACTTGTTGATTTGTTGGTTTGTTGGTTTGTTGGTTATTTGGCTTGTTGGTTTGTTTGTTTGTTGGTTTGTTATTTTGTTGGCTTGTTAGTTTGTTAGTTTGTTGGTTTGTTGGTTTATTCGTTTGTTGGTTTCTTGGTTTGTTGGTTTGTTCGTTTGTTGGTTTTCTAGTTTGTTGGCTTGTTGGCTTGTTGGTTTGTTGGTTTGTTGGCTTTTTGGTTTGTTGGTTTGTTGGTTTGTTCGTTTGTTGGTTTGTTTGTTTGTTGGTTTGTTGGTTTGTTGGTTTGTTGGTTTGTTGGTTTGTTGGTTTGTTGGTTTGTTGGTTTGTTGGTTTGTTGGTTTGTTGGTTTGTTGGTTTGTTGGTTTGTTGGTTTGTTGGCTTGTTGGTCTGTTGGTTTGTTGGTTTGTTGGTTTGTTGGTTTGTTGGTTTGTTGGTTTGTTGGTTTGTTGGTTTGTTGGTTTTTTGGTTTGTTGGTTTGTTGGTTTGTTGGTTTGTTGGCGTGATGGTTTATTGGTTTGTTGGCTTGTTGGTTTGTTGGTTTGTTGGTTTGTTGGTTAGTTAGTTTGTTGGTTTGTTGGTTCGTTCGTTTGTTGGTTTGTTGATTTGTTGATTTGTTCGTTTGTTGGTTTGTTGGCTTGTTGGTTTGTTGGTTTGTTGGTTTGTTCGTTTATTGGCTTGTTGGTTTGTTCGTTTGTTGGTTTGCTGGTTTGTTGGTTTGTTGGTTTTTTGGTTTGTTGGTTTGTTGGTTTGTTGGTTTGTTGGTTTATTGGTTTGTTGGTTTGTTGGTTTGTTTATTTGTTGGTTTGGTCGTTTGTTGGCTTGTTGGTTTTTTGGCTTGTTGGTTTGTTGTATTGTTGATTTGTTGGTTTGTTGGTTTGTTGGTTTATTGGTTTGTTGGTTTGGTCGTTTGTTGGCTTGTTGGTTTGTTGGCTTGTTGGCTTGTTGGCTTGTGGATTTGTTGGTTTGTTGGTTTGTTTGTTTGTTGGTTTGTTGGTTTGTTGGTTTGTTGGCTTGTTGGTTTCTTGGCTTGTTGGTTTGTTGGTTTGTTAATTTGTTGGTTTGTTTGTTTGTTGGTTTGTTCGTTTGTTGGCTTGTTGGTTTGTTCGTTTGTTGGTTTGTTGGTTTGTTGGTTTGTTGGCTTGTTGGCTTGTTGGTTTGTTGGTTTGTTGGTTTGTTGGTTTGTTCGTTTGTTGGTTTGTTCGTTTGTTGGCTTGTTGGCTTGTTGGTTTGTTGGTTTTTTGGTTTGTTTGCTTGTTGGTTTGTTGGTTTGTCGGTTTGTTGGTTTGTTGGTTTGTTGTTTTGTTGGTTTGTTCGTTTGTTGGTTTGTTGGTTTGTTGGCTTGTTGGTTTGTTGGCTTGTTGGCATGTTGGCTTGTTGGTTTGTTGGCTTGTTGGTTTGTTGGCTTTTTGGTTTGTTGGTTTGTTGGTTTGTTGGTTTTTTGGTTTGTTGGCTTGTTGGTTTGTTGGTTTGTTGGCTTGTTGGTTTGTTGGTTTGTTGGTTTGTTGGTTTGTTGGTTTGTTGGGTTGTTGGTTTGTTGTTTTGTTGTTTTGTTGGTTTGTTGGTTTCTTGGTTTGTTCGTTTGTTGGTTTGTTGGTTTGTTCGTTTGTTGGTTTGTTGGTTTGTTGGCTTGTTGGTTTGTTGGTTTGTTCGTTTGTTGGTTTGTTGGTTTGTTGGTTTGTTGGTTTGTTGGTTGGTTGTTTTGTTGGTTTGATGGTTTGTTGGCTTGTTGGTTTCTTGGCTTGTTGGTTTGTTGATTTGTTGGTTTGTTCGTTTGTTGGTTTGTTCGTTTGTTGGTTTGTTGGTTTGTTGGTTTGGTGGCTTGTTGGTTTCTTGGTTTGTTGGCTTGCTGGTTTCTTGGTTTGTTGGTTTGTTGGTTTGTTGGTTTGTTGGTTTATTCGTTTGTTGGTTTGTTGGTTTGTTGGTTTGTTCGTTTGTTGGTTTGTTGGCTTGTTGGTTTCTTGGCTTGTTGGTTTGTTGGTTTGTTGGTTTGTTCGTTTGTTGGTTTGTTCGTTTGTTGGTTTGTTGGTTTGTTGGCTTGTTGGCTTGTTGGTTTCTTGGTTTGTTGGCTTGCTGGTTTCTTGGTTTGTTGGTTTGTTGGTTTGATGGTTTGTTGGTTTGTTCGTTTGTTGGTTTGTTGGTTTGTTGGCTTGTTGGCTTGTTGGTTTATTGGTTTATTGGTTTTTTGGTTTGTTAGCTTGTTGGTTTGTTGGTTTGTTGGTTTGTCGGTTTGTTAGTTTGGTGGTTTGTTGGTTTGTTGGTTTGTTGGCTTTTTGGTTTGTTTGTTTGTTGGTTTGTTGGTTTTTTGGCTTGTTGGTTTGTTGGTTTTTTGGTTTGTTGGCTTGCTGGTTTGTTGGTTTGTTAGTTTGTTGTTTTGTTCGTTTGTTAGCTTGTTGATTTGTTGGTTTGTTGGTTTGTTGGTTGGTTGGTTTGTTGGTTTGTTGGTTTGTTGGTTTGTTGGTTTGTTGGCTTGTTGGCTTGTTGGCTTGTTGGTTTGTTGGTTTGTTGGTTTGTTGGTTTGTTGGTTTGTTGGTTTGTTGGTTTATTCGTTTGTTGGTTTGTTGGTTTGTTGGTTTGTTGGTTTGTTGGCTTGTTGGCATGTTGGCTTTTTGGTTTGTTGGCTTGCTGGTTTGTTGGTTTTTTGGTTTGTTGGTTTGTTGCTTTGTCGGTTTGTGTGTTTTTTCGGTTGTTGGCTTGTTGGTTTGTTGGTTTGTTGGCTTGTTGGTTTGTTGGTTTGTTGGTTTGTTGGGTTGTTGGTTTGTTGTTTTGTTGGTTTGTTGGTTTCTTGGTTTGTTGGTTTGTTGGTTTATTGGTTTGTTGTTTTGTTGGTTTGTTGGTTTGTTGGCTTGTTGGTTTCTTGGCTTGTTGGTTTCCTGGTTTGTTGGTTTGTTCGTTTGTTGGTTTGTTCGTTTGTTGGCTTGTTGGCTTGTTGGTTTGTAGGTTTGTTGGTTTGTTGGTTTGTTGGTTTGTTGGTTTGTTTGTTTGTTGGCTTGTTGGCTTGTTGGTTTGTTGGTTTGTTGGTTTGTTGGTTTGTTGGTTTGTTGGTTTGTTGGTTTGTTGGTTTGTTGGGATGTTGGTTAATTGGTTTGTTGGCTTGTTGGTTTGTTGGTTTGTTGGCTTGTTGGCTTGTTGGTTTGTTGGTTTTTTGGCTTGTTGGCTTGTTGGTTTGTTGGTTTGTTTGTTTGTTGGTTACTTGGTTTGTTGGTTTGTTGGTTTGTTCGTTTGTTGGTTTGTTGATTTGTTCGTTTGTTGGTTTGTTGGTTTATTGGTTTGTTGGTTTGTTGGTTTGTTTGTTTGTTGGTTTGTTCGTTTATTGGCTTGCTGGTTTGTTCGTTTGTTGGTTTGCTGGTTTGTTGGTTTGTTGGTTTTTTGGTTTGTTGGTTTGTTGATTTGTTGGTTTGTTGGTTTGTTGGTTTGTTGTTTTGTTGGTTTGTTGGTTTGTTGGTTTGTTGGTTTGTTGGTTTGTTGGTTTGTTGGCTTGTTGGCTTGTTGGCTTGTTGGTTTGCTGGTTTGCTGGTTTGTTGGTTTGTTGGTTTTTTGGTTTGTTGGCTTGTTGGTTTGTTGGTTTGTTGGTTTGTTGGTTTGTTGGCTTGTTGGTTTGTTGGTTTGTTGGTTTGTTGGTTTGTTGGTTTGTTGGGTTGTTGGTTTGTTGGTTTCTTGGTTTGTTCGTTTGTTGGTTTGTTGGTTTGTTCGTTTGTTGGTTTGTTGGTTTGTTGGCTTGTTGGTTTGTTGGTTTGTTCGTTTGTTGGTTTGTTGGTTTGTTGGTTTGTTGGTTTGTTGGTTGGTTGTTTTGTTGGTTTGATGGTTTGTTGGCTTGTTGGTTTCTTGGCTTGTTGGTTTGTTGGTTTGTTGGTTTGTTCGTTTGTTGGTTTGTTCGTTTGTTGGTTTGTTGGTTTGTTGGCTTGTTGGCTTGTTGGTTTCTTGGTTTGTTGGCTTGCTGGTTTCTTGGTTTGTTGGTTTGTTGGTTTGTTGGTTTCTTGGTTTGTTCGTTTGTTGGTTTGTTGGTTTGTTGGTTTGTTCGTTTGTTGGTTTGTTGGCTTGTTGGTTTCTTGGCTTGTTGGTTTGTTGGTTTGTTGGTTTGTTCGTTTGTTGGTTTGTTCGTTTGTTGGTTTGTTGGTTTGTTGGCTTGTTGGCTTGTTGGTTTCTTGGTTTGTTGGCTTGCTGGTTTCTTGGTTTGTTGGTTTGTTGGTTTGTTGGTTTGTTGGTTTGTTCGTTTGTTGGTTTGTTGGTTTGTTGGCTTGTTGGCTTGTTGGTTTATTGGTTTGTTAGCTTGTTGGTTTGTTGGTTTGTTGGTTTGTCGGTTTGTTGGTTTGGTGGTTTGTTGGTTTGTTGGTTTGTTGGCTTTTTGGTTTGTTTGTTTGTTGGTTTGTTGGTTTTTTGGCTTGTTGGTTTGTTGGTTTTTTGGTTTGTTGGCTTGCTGGTTTGTTGGTTTGTTGGTTTGTTGGTTTGTTCGTTTGTTAGCTTGTTGATTTGTTGGTTTGTTGGTTTGTTGGTTTGTTGGTTTGTTGGTTTGTTGGTTTGTTGGCTTGTTGGCTTGTTGGCTGGTTGGTTTGTTGGTTTGTTGGTTTGTTGGTTTGTTGGTTTGTTGGTTTATTCGTTTGTTGGTTTGTTGGTTTGTTGGTTTGTTGGTTTGTTGGCTTGTTGGCATGTTGGCTTGTTGGTTTGTTGGCTTGCTGGTTTGTTGGTTTTTTGGTTTGTTGGTTTGTTGCTTTGTCGGTTTTGTTGGTTTTTTCGGTTGTTGGCTTGTTGGTTTGTTGGTTTGTTGGCTTGTTGGTTTGTTGGTTTGTTGGTTTGTTGGGTTGTTGGTTTGTTGTTTTGTTGGTTTGTTGGTTTCTTGGTTTGTTGGTTTGTTGGTTTATTGGTTTGTTGTTTTGTTGGTTTGTTGGTTTGTTGGCTTGTTGGTTTCTTGGCTTGTTGGTTTCTTGGTTTGTTGGTTTGTTCGTTTGTTGGTTTGTTCGTTTGTTGGCTTGTTGGCTTGTTGGTTTGTAGGTTTGTTGGTTTGTAGGTTTGTTGGTTTGTTAGTTTGTTTGTTTGTTGGCTTGTTGGCTTGTTGGTTTGTTGGTTTGTTGGTTTGTTGGTTTGTTGGTTTGTTGATTTGTTGGTTTGTTGGTTTGTTGGGATGTTGGTTTGTTGGTTTGTTGGCTTGTTGGTTTGTTGGTTTGTTGGCTTGTTGGCTTGTTGGTTTGTTGGTTTTTTGGCTTGTTGGCTTGTTGGTTTGTTGGTTTGTTTGTTTGTTGGTTACTTGGTTTGTTGGTTTGTTGGTTTGTTCGTTTGTTGGTTTGTTGATTTGTTCGTTTGTTGGTTTGTTGGTTTATTGGTTTGTTGGTTTGTTGGTTTGTTTGTTTGTTGGTTTGTTCGTTTATTGGCTTGCTGGTTTGTTCGTTTGTTGGTTTGCTGGTTTGTTGGTTTGTTGGTTTTTTGGTTTGTTGGTTTGTTGATTTGTTGGTTTGTTGGTTTGTTGGTTTGTTGTTTTGTTGGTTTGTTGGTTTGTTGGTTTGTTGGTTTGTTGGTTTGTTGGTTTGTTGGCTTGTTGGCTTGTTGGCTTGTTGGTTTGCTGGTTTGCTGGTTTGTTGGCTTGTTGGTTTGTTGGCTTGTTGGTTTGTTGGTTTGTTGGTTTGTTGGTTTGTTGGTTTGTTGGTTTGTTGGTTTGTTTGTTTGTTCGTTTGTTGGCTTGTTGGATTGTTGGCTTGTTGGCTTTTTGGTTTGTTGGTTTGTTGGTTTGTTAGTTTGTTTGTTTGGCGGTTGTTGGTTTTTTGGTTTGTTGGTTTGTTGGTTTGTTGGTTTGTTGGTTTGTTGGTTTGTTGGTTTGTTGGTTTGTTGGTTTGTTGGTTTGTTGGTTTGTTGGTTTGTTGGTTTTTTGGTTTGCTGGCTTGTTGGTTTGTTGGCTTGTTAGTTTGTTGGTTTGTTGGTTTGTTGGTTTGTTGGTTTGTTGGTTTGTTTGTTTGTTGGTTTGTTGGTTTGTAGGTTTGTTGGTTTATTTGTTTGTTGGTTTGTTGGCTTGTTGGTTTGTTGGTTTGTTGGTTTGTTGGTTTGTTGGTTTGTTGGTTTGTTGGTTTGTTAGTTTGTTGGTGTGTTGGTTGGTTGGTTTGTTGGTTTGTTGGTTTGTTGGCTTGTTGGTTTGTTGGTTTGTTGGTTTGTTGGTTTGTTGGTTTGTTGGTTTGTTTGTTTGTTTGTTTGTTCGTTTGTTGGCTTGTTGCATTGTTGGCTTGTTGGCTTTTTGGTTTGTTGGTTTGTTGGCTTGTTGGTTTGTTGGTTTGTTGGTTTGTTGGTTTGTTGGTTTTTTGGTTTGTTGGTTTGTTGGCTTGTTGGCTTGTTGGCTTGTTGGCTTGTTGGTTTGTTGGTTTGTTGGTTTGTTGGTTTGTTGGTTTGTTGGTTTGTTGGTTTGTTGGTTTGTTGGTTTGTTGGTTTATTTGTTTGTTGGTTTGTTGGCTTATTGGTTTGTTGGTTTGTTGGTTTGTTGGTTTGTTGGTTTGTTGGTTTGTTAGTTTGTTGGTTTGTTGGTTTGTTGGTTTGTTGGTTTGTTGGTTTGTTGGTTTGTTGGATTGTTGGCTTGTTGGCTTGTTGGTTTTTCGGCTTGTTGGCTTGTTGGTTTGTTGGTTTGTTGGCTTGTTGGCTTGTTGGTTTGTTGGTTTGTTGGCTTGTTGTTTTGTTGGTTTGTTGGTTTGTTGGTTTGTTGGTTTGTTGGTTTGTTTGTTTGTTGGTTTCTTGGTTTGTTTGTTTGTTGGCTTGTCGGCTTGTTGGTTTGTTGGTTTGTTGGTTTGTTTGTTTGTTGGTTTGTTCGATTGTTGGTTTTTTGGTTTTTTGGCTTCTTGGTTTGTTGGTTTGTTGGTTTGTTGGCTTGTTGGTTTGTCGGTTTGTTGGTTTGTTGGTTTGTTGGTTTGTTTATTTGTTGGTTTGGTCGTTTGTTTGCTGGTTGGTTTGTTGGCTTGTTGGCTTGTTGGCTTGTTGATTTGTTGGTTTGTTGGTTTGTTGGTTTGTTGGTTTGTTGGTTTGTTGGTTTGTTGGTTTGTTGGTTTGTTGGTTTGTTTGTTTGTTGGTTTGTTCGTTTGTTGGCTTGTTGGTTTGTTGGTTTTTTGGTTTGTTGGTATGTTGGTTTGTTGGTTTGTTGGTTTGTTGGTTTGTTGGTTTGTTGGTTTGTTGGTTTGTTGGTTTGTTGGTTTGTTAGTTTGTTGGTTTGTTGCTTTGTTGGCTTGTTGGTTTGTTGGTTTGTTGGTTTGTTGGTTTGTTGGTTTGTTGGTTTGTTGGTTTGTTGGTTTGTTGGCTTGTTGGCTTGTTGGTTTGTTGGTTTCTTGGCTTGTTGGCTTGTTGGTTTGTTGGTTTGTTGGTTTGTTGGTTCGCTAGTTTGTTGGTTTGTTGGCTTGTTGGTTTGTTCGTTTGTTGGTTTTATGGCTTGTTGGTTTGTTGGTATTTTGGTTTGTTGGTTTGTTGGTTGGTTGGTTTGTTGGCTTGTTGTCTTGTTGGTTTTTTGGTTTGTTGGTTTGTTGGTTTGTTGGTTTGCTGGTTTGTTGGTTTGTTGGTTTGTTGGTTTTTTGGTTTGTTGGTTTGTTAGTTAGTTCGTTTGTTGGTTTGTTCGTTTCTTGGCTTGTTGGTTCGTTGGCTTGTTGGCTTGTTGGTTTGTTGGTTTGTTGGTTTGTTGGTTTGTTGGTTTGTTTGTTTGTTGGTTTGTCCGTTTGTTCGTTTGTTGGTTTGTTGGCTTGTTGGCTTGTTGGTTTGTTGGCTTGTTGGTTTGTTGGTTTGTTCGTTTGTTCATTTGTTGGTTTGTTTGTTTGTTGGTTTGTTGGTTTGTTGGCTTGTTGGCTTGTTGGCTTGTTGGTTTCTTGGTTTGTTGGCTTGCTGGTTTCTTGGTTTGTTGGTTTGTTGGTTTGTTCGTTTGTTGGTTTGTTGGTTTGTTGGTTTGTTCGTTTGTTGGTTTGTTGGTTTGTTTGTTTGTTAGTTTGTTGGTTTGTTTGTTTGTTGGCTTGTTGGTTTCTTGGCTTGTTGGTTTGTTGGTTTGTTGGTTAGTTGGTTTGTTGGTTTGTTCGTTTGTTGGTTTGTTCGTTTGTTGGCTTGTTGGTTTGCTCGTTTGTTGGTTTGTTGATTTGTTGGCTTGTTGCCTTGTTGGTTTGTTGGTTTGTTGGTTTGTTGGTTTGTTCGTTTGTTGGTTTGTTCGTTTGTCGGCTTGTTGGTTTGTTGGCTAGTTGGCTTGTTGGCTTGTTGGTTTGTTGGTTTTTTGGTTTGTTAGCTCTTGGTTTGTTGATTTGTTGGTTTTTTTGTTTGTTGGTTTTTTGGTTTGTTGGTTTTTTGGTTTGTTGGTTTGTTTGTTGGTTTGTTGGTTTGTTGGTTTGTTGGCTTGTTGGTTTGTTGGTTTTTTGGTTTGTTGGTTTGTTGGCTTGTTGGCTTGTTGGCTTATTGGCTTGTTGGTTTGTTGGTTTGTTGGCTTGTTGGTTTGTTGGTTTGTTGGTTTGTTCGTTTGTTGGTTTGTTTGTTTGTTAGTTTGTTGGTTTGTTGGCTTGTTGGCTTGTTGGCTTGTTGGTTTCTTGGTTTGTTGGCTTGTTGGTTTCTTGGTTTGTTGGTTTGTTGGTTTGTTGGTTTGTTGGTTTGTTCGTTTGTTGGTTTGTTGGTTTGTTGGTTTGTTGGTTTGTTGGTTTGTTGGTTTGTTTGTTTGTTAGTTTGTTGGTTTGTTGGTTTGTTGGCTTGTTGGTTTCTTGGCTTGTTGGTTTGTTGGTTTGTTGGTTCGTTGGTTTGTTCGTTTGTTGGCTTGTTGGTTTGTTCGTTTGTTGGTTTGTTGGTTTGTTGGCTTGTTGCCTTGTTGGTTTGTTGATTTGTGGGTTTGTTAGTTTGTTCGTTTGTTGGTTTGTTCGTTTATTGGCTTGTTGGTTTGTTGGCTAGTTGGCTTGTTGGCTTGTTGGTTTTTTGGTTTGTTAGCTTCTTGGTTTGTTGGTTTGTCGGTTTTTTTGTTTGTTGGTTTGTTGGTTTTTTGGTTTGTTTGTTTGTTGGGTTGTTGGTTTGTTGGTTTGTTGGCTTGTTGGTTTGTTGGTTTTTTGGTTTGTTGGTTTGTTGGTTTGTTGGTTTGTTGGCTTGTTGTTTTGTTCGTTTGTTGGTTTGTTGGTTTGTTGGTTTGTTGGTTTGTTTGTTGTTGGTTTGTTGGTTTGTTGGTTTGTTGGTTTGTTGGCTTGTTGGCTTGTTGGCTTTTTGGTTTGTTGGTTTGTTGGTTTGTTGGTTTGTTGGTTTGTTGGTTTGTTGGTTTGTTGGTTTGTTGGTTTGTTGGTTTGTTCGTTTGTTGGTTTGTTGGTTTGTTGGTTTGTTGGTTTGTTGGTTTATTGGTTTTTTTAGTTTATTGGTTTGTTGGTTTGTTGGTTTGTTGGTTTGTTGGTTTGTTGGCTTGTTGGCTTGTTGGCTTTTTGGTTTGTTGGTTTGTTGGTTTGTTGGTTTGTTGGTTTGTTGGTTTGTTGGTTTGTTGGTTTGTTGGTTTGTTCGTTTGTTGGTTTGTTGGTTTGTTGGTTTGTTGGTTTGTTGGTTTATTGGTTTTTTTAGTTTATTGGTTTGTTGGTTTGTTGGTTTGTTGGTTTGTTGGTTTGTTGGTTTGTTGGTTTGTTGGTTTGTTGGTTTGTTCGTTTGTTGGTTTGTTCGTTTGTTGGCTTGTTGGTTTGTTTGTTTTTTGGTTTTTTGGTTTGTTGGTTTGTTGGTTTGTTGGTTTGTTGGTTTGTTGGTTTGTTGGTTTGTTGGTTTGTTGGTTTATTGGTTTTTTTTAATTTATTGGTTTGTTGGTTTGTTTGTTTGTTGGTTTGGTCGTTTGTTGGCTTGTCGGTTTGTTTGTTTTTTGGTTTTTTGGTTTGTTGGTTTGTTGGTTTGTTGGTTTGTTCGTATGTTGGTTTGTTGGTTTGTTCGTTTGTTTTTTTTTGGTTTGTTAGCTTGTTGGTTTGTTCGTTTGTTGGCTTGTTGGTTTGTCGGTTTGTTGGTTTGTTGGTTTGTTGGTTTGTTTATTTTTTGGTTTGGTCGTTTGTTGGCTTGTTGGTTTGTTGGCTTGTTGGCTTGTTGGCTTGTTGATTTGTTGGTTTGTTGGTTTGTTGGTTTGTTGATTTGTTGGTTTGTTGGTTTGTTGGTTTGTTCGTTTGTTGGTTTTTTGGTTTGTTTGTTTGTTGGTTTGTTCGTTTGTTGGCTTGTTGGCTTGTTGGTTTGTTTGTTTGTTGGTTTGTTGGTTTGTTGGTTTGTTGGTTTGTTGGTTTGTTGGTTTGTTGGTTTGTTGGTTTGTTGGTTTGTTGGTTTGTTGGTTTGTTGGCTTTTTGGCTTGTTGGTTTGTTGGTTTGTTGGTTTGTTGGTTTGTTGGTTATTTGGCTTGTTGGTTTGTTGGTTTGTTGGTTTCTTGGCTTGTTGGCTTGTTGGTTTGTTGGTTTGGTGGTTTGTTGGTTTGCTAGTTTGTTGGTTTGTTTGCTTGTTGGTTTGTTCGTTTGTTGGTTTTTTGGCTTGTTGGTTTGTTGGTTTTTTGGTTTGTTGGTTGTTGGTTTGTTGGTTTGTTGGCTTGTTGTCTTGTTGGTTTGTAGGTTTGTTGGCTTGTTGGTTTTTGGTTTTTTTGTTTCTTGGCTTGTTGGCTTGTTGGTTTGTTGGTTTGTTGGTTTGTTGGTTTGTTGGATTGTTGGTTTGTTGGTTAGTTCGTTTGTTGGTTTGTTCGTTTCTTGGCTTGTTGGTTTGTTGGCTTGTTGGCTTGTTGGTTTGTTGGTTTGTTGGTTTGTTTGTTTGTTGGTTCGTTCGTTTGTTGGTTTGTTGGTTTGTTGGCTTGTTGGCTTGTTGGTTTGTTGGTTTGTTGGCTTGTTGGTTTGTTGGTTTGTTGGTTTGTTCATCTGTTGGTTTGTTTGTTTGTTGGTTTGTTGGTTTGCTGGTTTGTTGGCTTGTTGGCTTGTTGGCTTGTTGGTTTCTTGGTTTGTTGGCTTGCTGCTTTCTTGGTTTGCTGGTTTGTTGGTTTGTTGGTTTGTTGGTTTGTTGGTTTGTTGGTTTGTTGGTTTGTTGGTTGGTTGGTTTGTTCGTTTATTGGTTTGTTAATTTGTTTGTTTGTTAGTTTGTTGGTTTGTTGGTTTTTGGCTTGTTGGTTTCTTGGCTTGTTGGTTTGTTTGTTTGTTGGTTTGTTCGTTTGTTGGCTTGTTGGTTTGTTCGTTTGTTGGTTTGTTGGCTTGTTGCCTTGTTGGTTTGTTGGTTTGTTGCTTTGTTCGTTTGTTGGTTTGTTCGTTTGTTGGCTTGTTGGTTTGTTTGCTAGTTGGCTTGTTGGCTTGTTGCTTTGTTGGTTTTTTGGTTTGTTAGCTTGTTGGTTTGTTGGTTTGTTGGTTTGTCGGTTTGTTGGTTTGGTCGTTTGTTGGTTTGTTGGTTTTTTGATTTGTTGGCTTGTTAGTTTGTTGGTTTGTTCGTTTGTTAGCTTGTTGGTTTGTTGGTTTGTTGGTTTGTTGGTTTGTTTGTTTGTTGGTTTGTTGGTTTGTTGGTTTGTTGGTTTGTTGGTTTGTTGGTTTGTTCGTTTGTTGGTTTGTTGGTTTGTTGGTTTGTTGGCTTATTGGTTTGTTGGTTTGTTTGTTTGTTGGTTTGTTGGTTTGTTGGTTTGTTCGTTTGTTGACTTGTTGGTTTGTTTGTTTTTTGGTTTTTTGGGTTGTTGGTTTGTTGGTTTGTTGGTTTGTTGGTTTATTGGTTTGTTGGTTTGTTGGTTTGTTGGTTTGTTGGCTTGTTGGTTTGTTGGTTTTTTGGTTTGTTGGCTTGTTGGTTTGTTGGTTTGTTGGTTTGTTGGTTTGTTGGTTTGTTTGTTTGTTGGCTTGTTGGCTTGTTGGCTTGTTGGTTTGTTGGTTTGTTGGTTTGTTGGTTTGTTGGTTTGTTGGTTTGTTGGTTTGTTCGTTTGTTGGTTTGTTGGTTTGTTGGTTTGTTGGTTTATTGGTTTGTTGGTTTGTTTGTTTGTTGGTTTGTTCGTTTGTTGACTTGTTGGTTTGTTTGTTTTTTTGGTTTTTTGGTTTGTTGGTTTGTTGGTTTGTTGGTTTGTTGGTTTGTTGGTTTGTTGGTTTGTGGGTTTGTTGGTTTGTTGGTTTGTTGGTTTGTTGGTTTGTTTGTTTGTTGGTTTGTTGGCTTGTTGGATTGTTGGTTTGTTGGTTTGTTGGTTTGTTGGCTTGTTGGCATGTTGGCTTGTTGGTTTGTTGGCTTGTTGGTTTGTTGGTTTGTTGGTTTGTTGGTTTGTTGGTTTGTTGGTTTGTTGGTTTTTTGGTTTGTTGGCTTGTTGGCTTGTTAGTTTGTTGGTTTGTTAGCTTGTTGGTTTGTTGGTTTGTTGGTTTGTTGGGTTGTTGGTTTATTGTTTTGTTGGTTTGTTGGTTTCTTCGTTTGTTCGTTTGTTGGTTTGTTCGTTTGTTGGTTTGTTCGTTTGTTGGTTTGTTGGCTTGTTGGTTTGTTGGTTTGTTCGTTTGTTGGTGTGTTGGTTTGTTGGTTTGTTGGTTTGTTAGTTTGTTGGTTTGCTGGCTTGTTGGTTTCTTGGCTTGTTGGTTTGTTGGTTTGTTGGTTTGTTTGTTTGTTCGTTTGTTGGTTTGTTCGTTTGTTGGCTTGTTGGTTTGTTGGTTTGTTGGTTTGTTTGTTTGTTAGTTTGTTGGTTTGTTGGTTTTTGGCTTGTTGGTTTCTTGGTTTGTTGGCTTGCTGGTTTCTTGGTTTGCTGGTTTGTTGGTTTGTTGGTTTGTTGGTTTGTTGGTTTGTTGGTTTGTTGGTTTGTTGGTTTGTTGGTTTGTTCGTTTATTGGTTTGTTGGTTTGTTTGTTTGTTAGTTTGTTGGTTTGTTGGTTTTTGGCTTGTTGGTTTCTTGGCTTGTTGGTTTGTTTGTTTGTTGGTTTGTGGGTTTGTTCGTTTGTTGGTTTGTTCGTTTGTTGGCTTGTTGGTTTGTTCGTTTGTTGGTTTGTTGGTTTGTTGGCTTGTTGCCTTGTTGGTTTGTTGGTTTGTTGCTTTGTTCGTTTGTTGGTTTGTTGGTTTGTTGGCTTGTTGGTTTGTTGGCTAGTTGGCTTGTTGGCTTGTTGGTTTGTTGGTTTTTTGGTTTGTTAGCTTGTTGGTTTGTTGGTTTGTTGGTTTGTCGGTTTGTTGGTTTGTTCGTTTGTTGGTTTGTTGGTTTTTTGATTTGTTGGCTTGTTGGTTTGTTGGTTTGTTGGTTTGTTCGTTTGTTAGCTTGTTGGTTTGTTGGTTTGTTGGTTTGTTGGTTTGTTTGTTTGTTGGTTTGTTGGTTTGTTGGTTTGTTGGTTTGTTGGTTTGTTTGTTTGTTGGCTTGTTGGCTTGTTGGCTTGTTGGTTTGTTGGTTTGTTGGTTTGTTGGTTTGTTGGTTTGTTGGTTTGTTGGTTTGTTGGTTTGTTGGTTTGTTGGTTTGTTGGTTTGTTGGTTTGTTGGTTTGTTGGTTTGTTCGTTTGTTGGTATGTTGGTTTGTTGGTTTGTTGGCTTATTGGTTTGATGGTTTGTTTGTTTGTTGGTTTGTTCGTTTGTTGACTTGTTGGTTTGTTTGTTTTTTGGTTTTTTGGGTTGTTGGTTTGTTGGTTTGTTGGTTTATTGGTTTGTTGGTTTGTTGGTTTGTTGGTTTGTTGGCTTGTTGGTTTGTTGGTTTTTTGGTTTGTTGGCTTGTTGGTTTGTTGGTTTGTTGGTTTGTTGGTTTGTTGGTTTGTTTGTTTGGTGGCTTGTTGGCTTGTTGGCTTGTTGGTTTGTTGGTTTGTTGGTTTGTTGGTTTGTTGATTTGTTGGTTTGTTCGATTGTTCGTTTGTTGGTTTGTTGGTTTGTTGGTTTGTTGGTTTATTGGTTTGTTGGTTTGTTTGTTTATTGGTTTGTTCGTTTGTTGACTTGTTGGTTTGTTTGTTTTTTTGGTTTTTTGGTTTTTTGGTTTGTTGGTTTGTTGGTTTGTTGGTTTGTTGGTTTGTTGGTTTGTTTGGTTTGTTGGTTTGTTGGTTTGTTGGTTTGTTGGTTTGTTGGTTTGTTGGTTTGTTGGTTTGTTGGTTTGTTGGCTTGTTGGATTGTTGGTTTGTTGGTTTGTTGGCTTGTTGGCATGTTGGCTTGTTGGTTTGTTGGCTTGTTGGTTTGTTGGTTTGTTGGTTTGTTGGTTTGTTGGTTTGTTGGTTTGTTGGTTTTTTGGTTTGTTGGCTTGTTGGCTTGTTAGTTTGTTGGTTTGTTGGCTTGTTGGTTTGTTGGTTTGTTGGTTTGTTGGGTTGTTGGTTTATTGTTTTGTTGGTTTGTTGGTTTCTTGGTTTGTTCGTTTGTTGGTTTGTTCGTTTGTTGGTTTGTTCGTTTGTTGGTTTGTTGGTTCGTTAGTTTGTTGGTTTGCTGGCTTGTTGGTTTCTTGGCTTGTTGGTTTGTTGGTTTGTTGGTTTGTTGGTTTGTTCGTTTGTTGGTTTGTTCGTTTGTTGGCTTGTTGGCTTGTTGGTTTGTTGGTTTGTTGGTTTGTTGGTTTGTTGGTTTGTTGGTTTGTGGGTTTGTTGGCTTATTCGCTTGTTGGTTTGTTGGTTTGTTGGTTTGTTGGTTTGTTGGTTTGTTGGTTTGTTGGTTTGTTGGCTTGTTGGTTTGTTGGTTTGTTGGCTTGTTGGCTTGTTGGTTTGTTGGCTTGTTGTTTTGTTGGTTTGTTGGTTACTTGGTTTGTTGGGTTGTTGGTTTGTTTGGTTGTTGGTTTCTTGATTTGTTTGTTTGTTGGTTATTTGGCTTGTTGGTTTGTTGGTTTGTTGGTTTCTTGGCTTGTTGGCTTGTTGGTTTGTTGGTTTGGTGGTTTGTTGATTTGCTAGTTTGTTGGTTTGTTTGCTTGTTGGTTTGTTCGTTTGTTGGTTTTTTGGCTTGTTGGTTTGTTGGTTTTTTGGTTTGTTGGTTGTTGGTTTGTTGGTTTGTTGGCTTGTTGTCTTGTTGGTTTGTAGGTTTGTTGGCTTGTTGGTTTTTGGTTTTTTGGTTTCTTGGCTTGTTGGCTTGTTGGTTTGTTGGTTTGTTGGTTTGTTGGTTTGTTGGCTTGTTGGTTTGTTGGTTAGTTCGTTTGTTGGTTTGTTCGTTTCTTGGCTTGTTGGTTTGTTGGCTTGTTGGCTTGTTGGTTTGTTGGTTTGTTGGTTTGTTTGTTTGTTGGTTCGTTCGTTTGTTGGTTTGTTGGTTTGTTGGTTTGTTGATTTGTTGGTTTGTTCGATTGTTCGTTTGTTGGTTTGTTGGTTTGTTGGTTTGTTGGTTTATTGGTTTGTTGGTTTGTTTGTTTATTGGTTTGTTCGTTTGTTGACTTGTTGGTTTGTTTGTTTTTTTTGGTTTTTTGGTTTTTTGGTTTGTTGGTTTGTTGGTTTGTTGGTTTGTTGGTTTGTTGGTTTGTTTGGTTTGTTGGTTTGTTGGTTTGTTGGTTTGTTGGTTAGTTGGTTTGTTGGTTTGTTGGTTTGTTGGTTTGTTGGCTTGTTGGATTGTTGGTTTGTTGGTTTGTTGGCTTGTTGGCATGTTGGCTTGTTGGTTTGTTGGCTTGTTGGTTTGTTGGTTTGTTGGTTTGTTGGTTTGTTGGTTTGTTGGTTTGTTGGTTTTTTGGTTTGTTGGCTTGTTGGCTTGTTAGTTTGTTGGTTTGTTGGCTTGTTGGTTTGTTGGTTTGTTGGTTTGTTGGGTTGTTGGTTTGTTGGTTTGTTGGTTTGTTTGTTTGATGGCTTGTTGGCTTGTTGGCTTGTTGGTTTGTTGGTTTGTTGGTTTGTTGGTTTGTTGATTTGTTGGTTTGTTCGATTGTTCGTTTGTTGGTTTGTTGGTTTGTTGGTTTGTTGGTTTATTGGTTTGTTGGTTTGTTTGTTTATTGGTTTGTTCGTTTGTTGACTTGTTGGTTTGTTTGTTTTTTTGGTTTTTTGGTTTTTTGGTTTGTTGGTTTGTTGGTTTGTTGGTTTGTTGGTTTGTTTGGTTTGTTGGTTTGTTGGTTTGTTGGTTTGTTGGTTTGTTGGTTTGTTGGTTTGTTGGTTTGTTGGCTTGTTGGATTGTTGGTTTGTTGGTTTGTTGGCTTGTTGGCATGTTGGCTTGTTGGTTTGTTGGCTTGTTGGTTTTTTGGTTTGTTGGTTTGTTGGTTTGTTGGTTTGTTGGTTTGTTGGTTTTTTGGTTTGTTGGCTTGTTGGCTTGTTAGTTTGTTGGTTTGTTGGCTTGTTGGTTTGTTGGTTTGTTGGTTTGTTGGGTTGTTGGTTTATTGTTTTGTTGGTTTGTTGGTTTCTTGGTTTGTTCGTTTGTTGGTTTGTTCGTTTGTTGGTTTGTTCGTTTGTTGGTTTGTTGGTTTGTTAGTTTGTTGGTTTGCTGGCTTGTTGGTTTCTTGGGTTGTTGGTTTGTTGGTTTGTTGGTTTGTTGATTTGTTCGTTTGTTGGTTTGTTCGTTTGTTGGCTTGTTGGCTTGTTGGTTTGTTGGCTTGTTGGTTTGTTGGTTTGTTGGTTTGTTGGTTTGTTGGTTTGAGGGTTTGTTGGCTTATTCGCTTGTTGGTTTGTTGGTTTGTTGGTTTGTTGGTTTGTTGGTTTGTTGGTTTGTTGGTTTGTTGGCTTGTTGGTTTGTTGGTTTGTTGGCTTGTTGGCTTGTTGGTTTGTTGGCTTGTTGTTTTGTTGGTTTGTTGGTTTGTTGGTTACTTGGTTTGTTGGGTTGTTGGTTTGTTTGGTTGTTGGTTTCTTGATTTGTTTGTTTGTTGGTTATTTGGTTTGTTGGTTTGTTGGTTTGTTGGTTTCTTGGCTTGTTGGCTTGTTGGTTTGTTGGTTTGGTGGTTTGTTGGTTTGCTAGTTTGTTGGTTTGTTTGCTTGTTGGTTTGTTCGTTTGTTGGTTTTTTGGCTTGTTGGTTTGTTGGTTTTTTGGTTTGTTGGTTGTTGGTTTGTTGGTTTGTTGGCTTGTTGTCTTGTTGGTTTGTAGGTTTGTTGGCTTGTTGGTTTTTGGTTTTTTGGTTTCTTGGCTTGTTGGCTTGTTGGTTTGTTGGTTTGTTGGTTTGTTGGTTTGTTGGCTTGTTGGTTTGTTGGTTAGTTCGTTTGTTGGTTTGTTCGTTTCTTGGCTTGTTGGTTTGTTGGCTTGTTGGCTTGTTGGTTTGTTGGTTTGTTGGTTTGTTTGTTTGTTGGTTCGTTCGTTTGTTGGTTTGTTGGTTTGTTGGCTTGTTGGCTTGTTGGTTTGTTTGTTTGTTGGCTTGTTGGTTTGTTGTTTTGTTAGTTTGTTCATCTGTTGGTTTGTTTGTTTGTTGGTTTGCTGGTTTGTTGGCTTGTTGGCTTGTTGGCTTATTGGTTTCTTGGTTTGTTGGCTTGCTTGTTTCTTGGTTTGCTGGTTTGTTGGTTTGTTGGTTTGTTGGTTTGTTGGTTTGTTGGTTTGTTGGTTTGTTGGTTTGTTGGTTTGTTCGTTTATTGGTTTGTTGGTTTGTTTGTTTGTTAGTTTGTTGGTTTGTTGGTTTTTGGCTTGTTGGTTTCTTGGCTTGTTGGTTTGTTTGTTTGTTGGTTTGTTCGTTTGTTGGCTTGTTGGTTTGTTCGTTTGTTGGTTTGTTGGCTTGTTGCCTTGTTGGTTTGTTGGTTTGTTGCTTTGTTCGTTTGTTGGTTTGTTCGTTTGTTGGCTTGTTGGTTTGTTTGCTAGTTGGCTTGTTGGCTTGTTGCTTTGTTGGTTTTTTGGTTTGTTAGCTTGTTGGTTTGTTGGTTTGTTGGTTTGTCGGTTTGTTGGTTTGTTCGTTTGTTGGTTTGTTGGTTTTTTGATTTGTTGGCTTGTTAGTTTGTTGGTTTGTTCATTTGTTAGCTTGTTGGTTTGTTGGTTTGTTGGTTTGTTGGTTTGTTTGTTTGTTGGTTTGTTGGTTTGTTGGTTTGTTGGTTTGTTTGTTTGTTGGCTTGTTGGCTTGTTGGCTTGTTGGTTTGTTGGTTTGTTGGTTTGTTGGTTTGTTGGTTTGTTGGTTTGTTGGTTTGTTGGTTTGTTGGTTTGTTGGTTTGTTGGTTTGTTCGTTTGTTGGTTTGTTGGTTTGTTGGTTTGTTGGCTTATTGGTTTGTTGGTTTGTTTGTTTGTTGGTTTGTTGGTTTGTTCGTTTGTTGACTTGTTGGTTTGTTTGTTTTTTGGTTTTTTGGGTTGTTGGTTTGTTGGTTTGTTGGTTTGTTGGTTTATTGGTTTGTTGGTTTGTTGGTTTGTTGGTTTGTTGGCTTGTTGGTTTGTTGGTTTTTTGGTTTGTTGGCTTGTTGGTTTGTTGGTGTGTTGGTTTGTTGGTTTGTTGGTTTGTTTGTTTGTTGGCTTGTTGGCTTGTTGGCTTGGTGGTTTGTTGGTTTGTTGGTTTGTTGGTTTGTTGGTTTGTTGGTTTGTTGGTTTGTTGGTTTGTTCGTTTGTTCGTTTGTTGGTTTGTTGGTTTGTTGGTTTGTTGGTTTATTGGTTTGTTGGTTTGTTTGTTTGTTGGTTTGTTCGTTTGTTGACTTGTTGGTTTGTTTGTTTTTTTGGATTTTTGGTTTGTTGGTTTGTTGGTTTGTTGGTTTGTTGGTTTGTTGGTTTGTTGGTTTGTTGGCTTGTTGGTTTGTTGGTTAGTTCGTTTGTTGGTTTGTTCGTTTCTTGGCTTGTTGGTTTGTTGGCTTGTTGGCTTGTTGGTTTGTTGGTTTGTTGGTTTGTTTGTTTGTTGGTTCGTTCGTTTGTTGGTTTGTTGGTTTGTTGGTTTGTTGATTTGTTGGTTTGTTCGATTGTTCGTTTGTTGGTTTGTTGGTTTGTTGGTTTGTTGGTTTATTGGTTTGTTGGTTTGTTTGTTTATTGGTTTGTTCGTTTGTTGGTTTGTTGGTTTGTTGGTTTGTTGGTTTGTTTGGTTTGTTGGTTTGTTGGTTTGTTGGTTTGTTGGTTTGTTGGTTTGTTGGTTTGTTGGTTTGTTGGTTTGTTGGTTTGTTGGCTTGTTGGATTGTTGGTTTGTTGGTTTGTTGGCTTGTTGGCATGTTGGCTTGTTGGTTTGTTGGCTTGTTGGTTTGTTGGTTTGTTGGTTTGTTGGTTTGTTGGTTTGTTGGTTTGTTGGTTTTTTGGTTTGTTGGCTTGTTGGCTTGTTAGTTTGTTGGTTTGTTGGCTTGTTGGTTTGTTGGTTTGTTGGTTTGTTGGGTTGTTGGTTTGTTGGTTTGTTGGTTTGTTTGTTTGATGGCTTGTTGGCTTGTTGGCTTGTTGGTTTGTTGGTTTGTTGGTTTGTTGGTTTGTTGATTTGTTGGTTTGTTCGATTGTTCGTTTGTTGGTTTGTTGGTTTGTTGGTTTGTTGGTTTATTGGTTTGTTGGTTTGTTTGTTTATTGGTTTGTTCGTTTGTTGACTTGTTGGTTTGTTTGTTTTTTTGGTTTTTTGGTTTTTTGGTTTGTTGGTTTGTTGGTTTGTTGGTTTGTTGGTTTGTTGGTTTGTTTGGTTTGTTGGTTTGTTGGTTTGTTGGTTTGTTGGTTTGTTGGTTTGTTGGTTTGTTGGTTTGTTGGCTTGTTGGATTGTTAGTTTGTTGGTTTGTTGGCTTGTTGGCATGTTGGCTTGTTGGTTTGTTGGCTTGTTGGTTTTTTGGTTTGTTGGTTTGTTGGTTTGTTGGTTTGTTGGTTTGTTGGTTTTTTGGTTTGTTGGCTTGTTGGCTTGTTAGTTTGTTGGTTTGTTGGCTTGTTGGTTTGTTGGTTTGTTGGTTTGTTGGGTTGTTGGTTTATTGTTTTGTTGGTTTGTTGGTTTCTTGGTTTGTTCGTTTGTTGGTTTGTTCGTTTGTTGGTTTGTTCGTTTGTTGGTTTGTTGGTTTGTTAGTTTGTTGGTTTACTGGCTTGTTGGTTTCTTGGGTTGTTGGTTTGTTGGTTTGTTGGTTTGTTGATTTGTTCGTTTGTTGGTTTGTTCGTTTGTTGGCTTGTTGGCTTGTTGGTTTGTTGGTTTGTTGGTTTGTTGGTTTGTTGGTTTGTTGGTTTGAGGGTTTGAGGGTTTGTTGGCTTATTCGCTTGTTGGTTTGTTGGTTTGTTGGTTTGTTGGTTTGTTGGTTTGTTGGTTTGTTGGTTTGTTGGCTTGTTGGTTTGTTGGTTTGTTGGCTTGTTGGCTTGTTGGTTTGTTGGCTTGTTGTTTTGTTGGTTTGTTGGTTTGTTGGTTACTTGGTTTGTTGGGTTGTTGGTTTGTTTGGTTGTTGGTTTCTTGATTTGTTTGTTTGTTGGTTATTTGGTTTGTTGGTTTGTTGGTTTGTTGGTTTCTTGGCTTGTTGGCTTGTTGGTTTGTTGGTTTGGTGGTTTGTTGGTTTGCTAGTTTGTTGGTTTGTTTGCTTGTTGGTTTGTTCGTTTGTTGGTTTTTTGGCTTGTTGGTTTGTTGGTTTTTTGGTTTGTTGGTTGTTGGTTTGTTGGTTTGTTGGCTTGTTGTCTTGTTGGTTTGTAGGTTTGTTGGCTTGTTGGTTTTTGGTTTTTTGGTTTCTTGGCTTGTTGGCTTGTTGGTTTGTTGGTTTGTTGGTTTGTTGGTTTGTTGGCTTGTTGGTTTGTTGGTTAGTTCGTTTGTTGGTTTGTTCGTTTCTTGGCTTGTTGGTTTGTTGGCTTGTTGGCTTGTTGGTTTGTTGGTTTGTTGGTTTGTTTGTTTGTTGGTTCGTTCGTTTGTTGGTTTGTTGGTTTGTTGGCTTGTTGGCTTGTTGGTTTGTTGGTTTGTTGGCTTGTTGGTTTGTTGTTTTGTTGGTTTGTTCATCTGTTGGTTTGTTTGTTTGTTGGTTTGCTGGTTTGTTGGCTTGTTGGCTTGTTGGCTTGTTGGTTTCTTGGTTTGTTGGCTTGCTTGTTTCTTGGTTTGCTGGTTTGTTGGTTTGTTGGTTTGTTGGTTTGTTGGTTTGTTGGTTTGTTGGTTTGTTGGTTTGTTGGTTTGTTGGTTTGTTCGTTTATTGGTTTGTTGGTTTGTTTGTTTGTTAGTTTGTTGGTTTGTTGGTTTTTGGCTTGTTGGTTTCTTGGCTTGTTGGTTTGTTTGTTTGTTGGTTTGTTCGTTTGTTGGCTTGTTGGTTTGTTCGTTTGTTGGTTTGTTGGCTTGTTGCCTTGTTGGTTTGTTGGTTTGTTGCTTTGTTCGTTTGTTGGTTTGTTCGTTTGTTGGCTTGTTGGTTTGTTTGCTAGTTGGCTTGTTGGCTTGTTGCTTTGTTGGTTTTTTGGTTTGTTAGCTTGTTGGTTTGTTGGTTTGTTGGTTTGTCGGTTTGTTGGTTTGTTCGTTTGTTGGTTTGTTGGTTTTTTAATTTGTTGGCTTGTTAGTTTGTTGGTTTGTTCGTTTGTTAGCTTGTTGGTTTGTTGGTTTGTTGGTTTGTTGGTTTGTTTGTTTGTTGGTTTGTTGGTTTGTTGGTTTGTTGGTTTGTTTGTTTGTTGGCTTGTTGGCTTGTTGGCTTGTTGGTTTGTTGGTTTGTTGGTTTGTTGGTTTGTTGGTTTGTTGGTTTGTTGGTTTGTTGGTTTGTTGGTTTGTTGGTTTGTTGGTTTGTTCGTTTGTTGGTTTGTTGGTTTGTTGGTTTGTTGGCTTATTGGTTTGTTGGTTTGTTTGTTTGTTGGTTTGTTGGTTTGTTCGTTTGTTGACTTGTTGGTTTGTTTGTTTTTTGGTTTTTTGGGTTGTTGGTTTGTTGGTTTGTTGGTTTGTTGGTTTATTGGTTTGTTGGTTTGTTGGTTTGTTGGTTTGTTGGCTTGTTGGTTTGTTGGTTTTTTGGTTTGTTGGTTTGTTGGTTTGTTGGTTTGTTGGTTTGTTGGTTTGTTTGTTTGTTGGCTTGTTGGCTTGTTGGCTTGGTGGTTTGTTGGTTTGTTGGTTTGTTGGTTTGTTGGTTTGTTGGTTTGTTGGTTTGTTGGTTTGTTCGTTTGTTCGTTTGTTGGTTTGTTGGTTTGTTGGTTTGTTGGTTTATTGGTTTGTTGGTTTGTTTGTTTGTTGGTTTGTTCGTTTGTTGACTTGTTGGTTTGTTTGTTTTTTTGGATTTTTGGTTTGTTGGTTTGTTGGTTTGTTGGTTTGTTGGTTTGTTGGTTTGTTGGTTTGTTGGTTTGTTGGTTTGTTGGTTTGTTGGTTTGTGGGTTTGTTGGCTTATTCGCTTGTTGGTTTGTTGGTTTGTTGGTTTGTTGGTTTGTTGGTTTGTCGGTTTGTTGGTTTGTTGGCTTGTTGGTTTGTTGGTTTGTTGGTTTGTTGGCTTGTTGGCTTGTTGGTTTGTTGGCTTGTTGTTTTGTTGGTTTGTTGGTTTGTTGGTTACTTGGTTTGTTGGGTTGTTGGTTTGTTTGGTTGTTGGTTTCTTGATTTGTTTGTTTGTTGGTTATTTGGCTTGTTGGTTTGTTGGTTTGTTGGTTTCTTGGCTTGTTGGCTTGTTGGTTTGTTGGTTTGGTGGTTTGTTGATTTGCTAGTTTGTTGGTTTGTTTGCTTGTTGGTTTGTTCGTTTGTTGGTTTTTTGGCTTGTTGGTTTGTTGGTTTTTTGGTTTGTTGGTTTGTTGGTTTTTTGGTTTGTTGGCTTGTTGGCTTGTTAGTTTGTTGGTTTGTTGGCTTGTTGGTTTGTTGGTTTGTTGGTTTGTTGGGTTGTTGGTTTATTGTTTTGTTGGTTTGTTGGTTTCTTGGTTTGTTCGTTTGTTGGTTTGTTCGTTTGTTGGTTTGTTCGTTTGTTGATTTGTTGGTTTGTTAGTTTGTTGGTTTGCTGGCTTGTTGGTTTCTTGGGTTGTTGGTTTGTTGGTTTGTTGGTTTGTTGATTTGTTCGTTTGTTGGTTTGTTCGTTTGTTGGCTTGTTGGCTTGTTGGTTTGTTGGTTTGTTGGTTTGTTGGTTTGTTGGTTTGTTGGTTTGAGGGTTTGTTGGCTTATTCGCTTGTTGGTTTGTTGGTTTGTTGGTTTGTTGGTTTGTTGGTTTGTTGGTTTGTTGGCTTGTTGGTTTGTTGGTTTGTTGGCTTGTTGGCTTGTTGGTTTGTTGGCTTGTTGTTTTGTTGGTTTGTTGGTTTGTTGGTTACTTGGTTTGTTGGGTTGTTGGTTTGTTTGGTTGTTGGTTTCTTGATTTGTTTGTTTGTTGGTTATTTGGTTTGTTGGTTTGTTGGTTTGTTGGTTTCTTGGCTTGTTGGCTTGTTGGTTTGTTGGTTTGGTGGTTTGTTGGTTTGCTAGTTTGTTGGTTTGTTTGCTTGTTGGTTTGTTCGTTTGTTGGTTTTTTGGCTTGTTGGTTTGTTGGTTTTTTGGTTTGTTGGTTGTTGGTTTGTTGGTTTGTTGGCTTGTTGTCTTGTTGGTTTGTAGGTTTGTTGGCTTGTTGGTTTTTGGTTTTTTGGTTTCTTGGCTTGTTGGCTTGTTGGTTTGTTGGTTTGTTGGTTTGTTGGTTTGTTGGCTTGTTGGTTTGTTGGTTAGTTCGTTTGTTGGTTTGTTCGTTTCTTGGCTTGTTGGTTTGTTGGCTTGTTGGCTTGTTGGTTTGTTGGTTTGTTGGTTTGTTTGTTTGTTGGTTCGTTCGTTTGTTGGTTTGTTGGTTTGTTGGCTTGTTGGCTTGTTGGTTTGTTGGTTTGTTGGCTTGTTGGTTTGTTGTTTTGTTGGTTTGTTCATCTGTTGGTTTGTTTGTTTGTTGGTTTGCTGGTTTGTTGGCTTGTTGGCTTGTTGGCTTGTTGGTTTCTTGGTTTGTTGGCTTGCTTGTTTCTTGGTTTGCTGGTTTGTTGGTTTGTTGGTTTGTTGGTTTGTTGGTTTGTTGGTTTGTTGGTTTGTTGGTTTGTTGGTTTGTTGGTTTGTTCGTTTATTGGTTTGTTGGTTTGTTTGTTTGTTAGTTTGTTGGTTTGTTGGTTTTTGGCTTGTTGGTTTCTTGGCTTGTTGGTTTGTTTGTTTGTTGGTTTGTTCGTTTGTTGGCTTGTTGGTTTGTTCGTTTGTTGGTTTGTTGGCTTGTTGCCTTGTTGGTTTGTTGGTTTGTTGCTTTGTTCGTTTGTTGGTTTGTTCGTTTGTTGGCTTGTTGGTTTGTTTGCTAGTTGGCTTGTTGGCTTGTTGCTTTGTTGGTTTTTTGGTTTGTTAGCTTGTTGGTTTGTTGGTTTGTTGGTTTGTCGGTTTGTTGGTTTGTTCGTTTGTTGGTTTGTTGGTTTTTTGATTTGTTGGCTTGTTAGTTTGTTGGTTTGTTCGTTTGTTAGCTTGTTGGTTTGTTGGTTTGTTGGTTTGTTGGTTTGTTTGTTTGTTGGTTTGTTGGTTTGTTGGTTTGTTGGTTTGTTTGTTTGTTGGCTTGTTGGCTTGTTGGCTTGTTGGTTTGTTGGTTTGTTGGTTTGTTGGTTTGTTGGTTTGTTGGTTTGTTGGTTTGTTGGTTTGTTGGTTTGTTGGTTTGTTGGTTTGTTCGTTTGTTGGTTTGTTGGTTTGTTGGTTTGTTGGCTTATTGGTTTGTTGGTTTGTTTGTTTGTTGGTTTGTTGGTTTGTTCGTTTGTTGACTTGTTGGTTTGTTTGTTTTTTGGTTTTTTGGGTTGTTGGTTTGTTGGTTTGTTGGTTTGTTGGTTTATTGGTTTGTTGGTTTGTTGGTTTGTTGGTTTGTTGGCTTGTTGGTTTGTTGGTTTTTTGGTTTGTTGGCTTGTTGGTTTGTTGGTTTGTTGGTTTGTTGGTTTGTTGGTTTGTTTGTTTGTTGGCTTGTTGGCTTGTTGGCTTGGTGGTTTGTTGGTTTGTTGGTTTGTTGGTTTGTTGGTTTGTTGGTTTGTTGGTTTGTTGGTTTGTTCGTTTGTTCGTTTGTTGGTTTGTTGGTTTGTTGGTTTGTTGGTTTATTGGTTTGTTGGTTTGTTTGTTTGTTGGTTTGTTCGTTTGTTGACTTGTTGGTTTGTTTGTTTTTTTGGATTTTTGGTTTGTTGGTTTGTTGGTTTGTTGGTTTGTTGGTTTGTTGGTTTGTTGGTTTGTTGGTTTGTTGGTTTGTTGGTTTGTTGGTTTGTTGGTTTGTTGGTTTGTGGGTTTGTTGGCTTATTCGCTTGTTGGTTTGTTGGTTTGTTGGTTTGTTGGTTTGTTGGTTTGTCGGTTTGTTGGTTTGTTGGCTTGTTGGTTTGTTGGTTTGTTGGTTTGTTGGCTTGTTGGCTTGTTGGTTTGTTGGCTTGTTGTTTTGTTGGTTTGTTGGTTTGTTGGTTACTTGGTTTGTTGGGTTGTTGGTTTGTTTGGTTGTTGGTTTCTTGATTTGTTTGTTTGTTGGTTATTTGGCTTGTTGGTTTGTTGGTTTGTTGGTTTCTTGGCTTGTTGGCTTGTTGGTTTGTTGGTTTGGTGGTTTGTTGATTTGCTAGTTTGTTGGTTTGTTTGCTTGTTGGTTTGTTCGTTTGTTGGTTTTTTGGCTTGTTGGTTTGTTGGTTTTTTGGTTTGTTGGTTTGTTGGTTTTTTGGTTTGTTGGCTTGTTGGCTTGTTAGTTTGTTGGTTTGTTGGCTTGTTGGTTTGTTGGTTTGTTGGTTTGTTGGGTTGTTGGTTTATTGTTTTGTTGGTTTGTTGGTTTCTTGGTTTGTTCGTTTGTTGGTTTGTTCGTTTGTTGGTTTGTTCGTTTGTTGATTTGTTGGTTTGTTAGTTTGTTGGTTTGCTGGCTTGTTGGTTTCTTGGGTTGTTGGTTTGTTGGTTTGTTGGTTTGTTGATTTGTTCGTTTGTTGGTTTGTTCGTTTGTTGGCTTGTTGGCTTGTTGGTTTGTTGGTTTGTTGGTTTGTTGGTTTGTTGGTTTGTTGGTTTGAGGGTTTGTTGGCTTATTCGCTTGTTGGTTTGTTGGTTTGTTGGTTTGTTGGTTTGTTGGTTTGTTGGTTTGTTGGTTTGTTGGCTTGTTGGTTTGTTGGTTTGTTGGCTTGTTGGCTTGTTGGTTTGTTGCCTTGTCGTTTTGTTGGTTTGTTGGTTTGTTGGTTACTTGGTTTGTTGGGTTGTTGGTTTGTTTGGTTGTTGGTTTCTTGATTTGTTTGTTTGTTGGTTATTTGGTTTGTTGGTTTGTTGGTTTGTTGGTTTCTTGGCTTATTGGCTTGTTGGTTTGTTGGTTTGGTGGTTTGTTGGTTTGCTAGTTTGTTGGTTTGTTTGCTTGTTGGTTTGTTCGTTTGTTGGTTTTTTGGCTTGTTGGTTTGTTGGTTTTTTGGTTTGTTGGTTGTTGGTTTGTTGGTTTGTTGGCTTGTTGTCTTGTTGGTTTGTAGGTTTGTTGGCTTGTTGGTTTTTGGTTTTTTGGTTTCTTGGCTTGTTGGCTTGTTGGTTTGTTGGTTTGTTGGTTTGTTGGTTTGTTGGCTTGTTGGTTTGTTGGTTAGTTCGTTTGTTGGTTTGTTCGTTTCTTGGCTTGTTGGTTTGTTGGCTTGTTGGCTTGTTGGTTTGTTGGTTTGTTGGTTTGTTTGTTTGTTGGTTCGTTCGTTTGTTGGTTTGTTGGTTTGTTGGCTTGTTGGCTTGTTGGTTTGTTGGTTTGTTGGCTTGTTGGTTTGTTGTTTTGTTGGTTTGTTCATCTGTTGGTTTGTTTGTTTGTTGGTTTGCTGGTTTGTTGGCTTGTTGGCTTGTTGGCTTGTTGGTTTCTTGGTTTGTTGGCTTGCTTGTTTCTTGGTTTGCTGGTTTGTTGGTTTGTTGGTTTGTTGGTTTGTTGGTTTGTTGGTTTGTTGGTTTGTTGGTTTGTTGGTTTGTTCGTTTATTGGTTTGTTGGTTTGTTTGTTTGTTAGTTTGTTGGTTTGTTGGTTTTTGGCTTGTTGGTTTCTTGGCTTGTTGGTTTGTTTGTTTGTTGGTTTGTTCGTTTGTTGGCTTGTTGGTTTGTTCGTTTGTTGGTTTGTTGGCTTGTTGCCTTGTTGGTTTGTTGGTTTGTTGCTTTGTTCGTTTGTTGGTTTGTTCGTTTGTTGGCTTGTTGGTTTGTTTGCTAGTTGGCTTGTTGGCTTGTTGCTTTGTTGGTTTTTTGGTTTGTTAGCTTGTTGGTTTGTTGGTTTGTTGGTTTGTCGGTTTGTTGGTTTGTTCGTTTGTTGGTTTGTTGGTTTTTTGATTTGTTGGCTTGTTAGTTTGTTAGCTTGTTGGTTTGTTGGTTTGTTGGTTTGTTGGTTTGTTTGTTTGTTGGTTTGTTGGTTTGTTGGTTTGTTGGTTTGTTTGTTTGTTGGCTTGTTGGCTTGTTGGCTTGTTGGTTTGTTGGTTTGTTGGTTTGTTGGTTTGTTGGTTTGTTGGTTTGTTGGTTTGTTGGTTTGTTGGTTTGTTGGTTTGTTGGTTTGTTCGTTTGTTGGTTTGTTGGTTTGTTGGTTTGTTGGCTTATTGGTTTGTTGGTTTGTTTGTTTGTTGGTTTGTTGGTTTGTTGGTTTGTTCGTTTGTTGACTTGTTGGTTTGTTTGTTTTTTGGTTTTTTGGGTTGTTGGTTTGTTGGTTTGTTGGTTTGTTGGTTTATTGGTTTGTTGGTTTGTTGGTTTGTTGGTTTGTTGGCTTGTTGGTTTGTTGGTTTTTTGGTTTGTTGGCTTGTTGGTTTGTTGGTTTGTTGGTTTGTTGGTTTGTTGGTTTGTTTGTTTGTTGGCTTGTTGGCTTGTTGGCTTGGTGGTTTGTTGGTTTGTTGGTTTGTTGGTTTGTTGGTTTGCTGGTTTGTTCGTTTGTTCGTTTGTTGGTTTGTTGGTTTGTTGGTTTGTTGGTTTATTGGTTTGTTGGTTTGTTTGTTTGTTGGTTTGTTCGTTTGTTGACTTGTTGGTTTGTTTGTTTTTTTGGATTTTTGGTTTGTTGGTTTGTTGGTTTGTTGGTTTGTTGGTTTGTTGGTTTGTTGGTTTGTTGGTTTGTTGGTTTGTTGGTTTGTGGGTTTGTTGGCTTATTCGCTTGTTGGTTTGTTGGTTTGTTGGTTTGTTGGTTTGTTGGTTTGTTGGTTTGTTGGTTTGTTGGTTTGTTGGCTTGTTGGTTTGTTGGTTTGTTGGTTTGTTGGCTTGTTGGCTTGTTGGTTTGTTGGCTTGTTGTTTTGTTGGTTTGTTGGTTTGTTGGTTACTTGGTTTGTTGGGTTGTTGGTTTGTTTGGTTGTTGGTTTCTTGATTTGTTTGTTTGTTGGTTATTTGGCTCGTTGGTTTGTTGGTTTGTTGGTTTCTTGGCTTGTTGGCTTGTTGGTTTGTTGGTTTGGTGGTTTGTTGATTTGCTAGTTTGTTGGTTTGTTTGCTTGTTGGTTTGTTCGTTTGTTGGTTTTTTGGCTTGTTGGTTTGTTGGTTTTTTGGTTTGTTGGTTGTTGGTTTGTTGGTTTGTTGGCTTGTTGTCTTGTTGGTTTGTAGGTTTGTTGGCTTGTTGGTTTTTGGTTTTTTGGTTTCTTGGCTTGTTGGCTTGTTGGTTTGTTGGTTTGTTGGTTTGTTGGTTTGTTGGCTTGTTGGTTTGTTGGTTAGTTCGTTTGTTGGTTTGTTCGTTTCTTGGCTTGTTGGTTTGTTGGCTTGTTGGCTTGTTGGTTTGTTGGTTTGTTGGTTTGTTTGTTTGTTGGTTCGTTCGTTTGTTGGTTTGTTGGTTTGTTGGTTTGTTGATTTGTTGGTTTGTTCGATTGTTCGTTTGTTGGTTTGTTGGTTTGTTGGTTTGTTGGTTTATTGGTTTGTTCGTTTGTTTGTTTTTTTTGGTTTTTTGGTTTTTTGGTTTGTTGGTTTGTTGGTTTGTTGGTTTGTTGGTTTGTTGGTTTGTTTGGTTTGTTGGTTTGTTGGTTTGTTGGTTTGTTGGTTTGTTGGTTTGTTGGTTTGTTGGTTTGTTGGTTTGTTGGCTTGTTGGATTGTTGGTTTGTTGGTTTGTTGGCTTGTCGGCATGTTGGTTTGTTGGTTTTTTGGTTTGTTGGCTTGTTGGCTTGTTAGTTTGTTGGTTTGTTGGCTTGTTGGTTTGTTGGTTTGTTGGTTTGTTGGGTTGTTGGTTTGTTGGTTTGTTGGTTTGTTTGTTTGATGGCTTGTTGGCTTGTTGGCTTGTTGGTTTGTTGGTTTGTTGGTTTGTTGGTTTGTTGATTTGTTGGTTTGTTCGATTGTTCGTTTGTTGGTTTGTTGGTTTGTTGGTTTGTTGGTTTATTAGTTTGTTGGTTTGTTTGTTTATTAGTTTGTTCGTTTGTTGACTTGTTGGTTTGTTTGTTTTTTTGGTTTTTTGGTTTTTTGGTTTGTTGGTTTGTTGGTTTGTTGGTTTGTTGGTTTGTTGGTTTGTTTGGTTTGTTGGTTTGTTGGTTTGTTGGTTTGTTGGTTTGTTGGTTTGTTGGTTTGTTGGTTTGTTGGCTTGTTGGATTGTTGGTTTGTTGGTTTGTTGGCTTGTTGGCATGTTGGCTTGTTGGTTTGTTGGCTTGTTGGTTTGTTGGTTTGTTGGTTTGTTGGTTTGTTGGTTTGTTGGTTTGTTGGTTTTTTGGTTTGTTGGCTTGTTGGCTTGTTAGTTTGTTGGTTTGTTGGCTTGTTGGTTTGTTGGTTTGTTGGTTTGTTGGGTTGTTGGTTTATTGTTTTGTTGGTTTGTTGGTTTCTTGGTTTGTTCGTTTGTTGGTTTGTTCGTTTGTTGGTTTGTTCGTTTGTTGGTTTGTTGGTTTGTTAGTTTGTTGGTTTGCTGGCTTGTTGGTTTCTTGGCTTGTTGGTTTGTTGGTTTGTTGGTTTGTTGATTTGTTCGTTTGTTGGTTTGTTCGTTTGTTGGCTTGTTGGCTTGTTGGTTTGTTGGTTTGTTGGTTTGTTGGTTTGTTGGTTTGTTGGTTTGACGGTTTGTTGGCTTATTCGCTTGTTGGTTTGTTGGTTTGTTGGTTTGTTGGTTTGTTGGTTTGTTGGTTTGTTGGTTTGTTGGCTTGTTGGTTTGTTGGTTTGTTGGCTTGTTGGCTTGTTGGTTTGTTGGCTTGTTGTTTTGTTGGTTTGTTGGTTTGTTGGTTACTTGGTTTGTTGGGTTGTTGGTTTGTTTGGTTGTTGGTTTCTTGATTTGTTTGTTTGTTGGTTATTTGGCTTGTTGGTTTGTTGGTTTGTTGGTTTCTTGGCTTGTTGGCTTGTTGGTTTGTTGGTTTGGTGGTTTGTTGGTTTGCTAGTTTGTTGGTTTGTTTGCTTGTTGGTTTGTTCGTTTGTTGGTTTTTTGGCTTGTTGGTTTGTTGGTTTTTTGGTTTGTTGGTTGTTGGTTTGTTGGTTTGTTGGCTTGTTGTCTTGTTGGTTTGTAGGTTTGTTGGCTTGTTGGTTTTTGGTTTTTTGGTTTCTTGGCTTGTTGGCTTGTTGGTTTGTTGGTTTGTTGGTTTGTTGGTTTGTTGGCTTGTTGGTTTGTTGGTTAGTTCGTTTGTTGGTTTGTTCGTTTCTTGGCTTGTTGGTTTGTTGGCTTGTTGGCTTGTTGGTTTGTTGGTTTGTTGGTTTGTTTGTTTGTTGGTTCGTTCGTTTGTTGGTTTGTTGGTTTGTTGGCTTGTTGGCTTGTTGGTTTGTTGGTTTGTTGGCTTGTTGGTTTGTTGTTTTGTTGGTTTGTTCATCTGTTGGTTTGTTTGTTTGTTGGTTTGCTGGTTTGTTGGCTTGTTGGCTTGTTGGCTTGTTGGTTTCTTGGTTTGTTGGCTTGCTGGTTTCTTGGTTTGCTGGTTTGTTGGTTTGTTGGTTTGTTGGTTTGTTGGTTTGTTGGTTTGTTGGTTTGTTGGTTTGTTGGTTTGTTAGTTTGTTCGTTTATTGGTTTGTTGGTTTGTTTGTTTGTTAGTTTGTTGGTTTGTTGGTTTTTGGCTTGTTGGTTTCTTGGCTTGTTGGTTTGTTTGTTTGTTGGTTTGTTCGTTTGTTGGCTTGTTGGTTTGTTCGTTTGTTGGTTTGTTGGCTTGTTGCCTTGTTGGTTTGTTGGTTTGTTGCTTTGTTCGTTTGTTGGTTTGTTCGTTTGTTGGCTTGTTGGTTTGTTTGCTAGTTGGCTTGTTGGCTTGTTGCTTTGTTGGTTTTTTGGTTTGTTAGCTTGTTGGTTTGTTGGTTTGTTGGTTTGTCGGTTTGTTGGTTTGTTCGTTTGTTGGTTTGTTGGTTTTTTGATTTGTTGGCTTGTTAGTTTGTTGGTTTGTTCGTTTGTTAGCTTGTTGGTTTGTTGGTTTGTTGGTTTGTTGGTTTGTTTGTTTGTTGGTTTGTTGGTTTGTTGGTTTGTTGGTTTGTTGGTTTGTTGGTTTGTTGGTTTGTTGGTTTGTTGGTTTGTTTGTTTGTTGGTTTGTTGGTTTGTTGGTTTGTTGGTTTGTTGGTTTGTTGGTTTGTTGGTTTGTTGGTTTGTTGGTTTGTTGGTTTGTTCGTTTGTTGGTTTGTTGGTTTGTTGGTTTGTTGGCTTATTGGTTTGTTGGTTTGTTTGTTTGTTGGTTTGTTGGTTTGTTCGTTTGTTGACTTGTTGGTTTGTTTGTTTTTTGGTTTTTTGGGTTGTTGGTTTGTTGGTTTGTTGGTTTGTTGGTTTATTGGTTTGTTGGTTTGTTGGTTTGTTGGTTTGTTGGCTTGTTGGTTTGTTGGTTTTTTGGTTTGTTGGCTTGTTGGTTTGTTGGTTTGTTGGTTTGTTGGTTTGTTGGTTTGTTTGTTTGTTGGCTTGTTGGCTTGTTGGCTTGGTGGTTTGTTGGTTTGTTGGTTTGTTGGTTTGTTGGTTTGTTGGTTTGTTCGTTTGTTCGTTTGTTGGTTTGTTGGTTTGTTGGTTTGTTGGTTTATTGGTTTGTTGGTTTGTTTGTTTGTTGGTTTGTTCGTTTGTTGACTTGTTGGTTTGTTTGTTTTTTTGGATTTTTGGTTTGTTGGTTTGTTGGTTTGTTGGTTTGTTGGTTTGTTGGTTTGTTGGTTTGTTGGTTTGTTGGTTTGTGGGTTTGTTGGTTTGTTGGTTTGTTGGTTTGTTTGTTTGTTAGTTTGTTGGTTTGTTGGTTTTTGGCTTGTTGGTTTTTTGGTTTGTTGGCTTGCTGGTTTCTTGGTTTGCCGGTTTGTTGGTTTGTTGGTTTGTTGGTTTGTTGGTTTGTTGGTTTGTTAGTTTGTTGGTTTGTTCGTTTATTGGTTTGTTGGTTTGTTTGTTTGTTAGTTTGTTGGTTTGTTGGTTTTTGGCTTGTTGGTTTCTTGGCTTGTTGGTTTGTTTGTTTGTTGGTTTGTGGGTTTGTTCGTTTGTTGGTTTGTTCGTTTGTTGGCTTGTTGGTTTGTTCGTTTGTTGGTTTGTTGGTTTGTTGGCTGGTTGCCTTGTTGGTTTGTTGGTTTGTTGCTTTGTTCGTTTGTTGGTTTGTTCGTTTGTTGGCTTGTTGGTTTGTTGGCTAGTTGGCTTGTTGGCTTGTTGGTTTGTTGGTTTTTTGGTTTGTTAGCTTGTTGGTTTGTTGGTTTGTTGGTTTGTCGGTTTGTTGGTTTGGTCGTTTGTTGATTTGTTGGTTTTTTGATTTGTTGGCTTGTTGGTTTGTTGGTTTGTTGGATTGTTCGTTTGTTAGCTTGTTGGTTTGTTGGTTTGTAGGTTTGTTGGTTTGTTTGTTTGTTGGTTTGTTGGTTTGTTGGTTTGTTGGTTTGTTGGTTTGTTGGTTTGTTTGTTTGTTGGCTTGTTGGCTTGTTGGCTTGTTGGTTTGTTGGTTTGTTGGTTTGTTGGTTTGTTGGTTTGTTGGTTTGTTGGTTTGTTGGTTTGTTGGTTTGTTGGTTTGTTGGTTTGTTGGTTTGTTGGTTTGTTGGTTTGTTCGTTTGTTGGTATGTTGGTTTGTTGGTTTGTTGGCTTATTGGTTTGATGGTTTGTTTGTTTGTTGGTTTGTTCGTTTGTTGACTTGTTGATTTGTTTGTTTTTTGGTTTATTGGGTTGTTGGTTTGTTGGTTTGTTGGTTTGTTGGTTTATTGGTTTGTTGGTTTGTTGGTTTGTTGGTTTGTTGGCTTGTTGGTTTGTTGGTTTTTTGGTTTGTTGGCTTGTTGGTTTGTTGGTTTGTTGGTTTGTTGGTTTGTTGGTTTGTTTGTTTGATGGCTTGTTGGCTTGTTGGCTTGTTGGTTTGTTGGTTTGTTGGTTTGTTGGTTTGTTGATTTGTTGGTTTGTTCGATTGTTCGTTTGTTGGTTTGTTGGTTTGTTGGTTTGTTGGTTTATTGGTTTGTTGGTTTGTTTGTTTGTTGGTTTGTTCGTTTGTTGACTTGTTGGTTTGTTTGTTTTTTTGGTTTTTTGGTTTTTTGGTTTGTTGGTTTGTTGGTTTGTTGGTTTGTTGGTTTGTTGGTTTGTTTGGTTTGTTGGTTTGTTGGTTTGTTGGTTTGTTGGTTTGTTGGTTTGTTGGTTTGTTGGTTTGTTGGTTTGTTGGTTTGTTGGCTTGTTGGATTGATGGTTTGTTGGTTTGTTGGCTTGTTGGCATGTTGGCTTGTTGGTTTGTTGGCTTATTGGTTTGTTGGTTTGTTGGTTTGTTGGTTTGTTGGTTTGTTGGTTTGTTGGTTTTTTGGTTTGTTGGCTTGTTGGCTTGTTAGTTTGTTGGTTTGTTGGCTTGTTGGTTTGTTGGTTTGTTGGTTTGTTGGGTTGTTGGTTTATTGTTTTGTTGGTTTGTTGGTTTCTTGGTTTGTTCGTTTGTTGGTTTGTTCGTTTGTTGGTTTGTTCGTTTGTTGGTTTGTTGGTTTGTTAGTTTGTTGGTTTGCTGGCTTGTTGGTTTCTTGGCTTGTTGGTTTGTTGGTTTGTTGGTTTGTTGGTTTGTTCGTTTGTTGGTTTGTTCGTTTGTTGGCTTGTTGGCTTGTTGGTTTGTTGGTTTGTTGGTTTGTTGGTTTGTTGGTTTGTTGGTTTGTGGGTTTGTTGGCTTATTCGCTTGTTGGTTTGTTGGTTTGTTGGTTTGTTGGTTTGTTGGTTTGTTGGTTTGTTGGCTTGTTGGTTTGTTGGTTTGTTGGCTTGTTGGCTTGTTGGTTTGTTGGCTTGTTGTTTTGTTGGTTTTTTGGTTTGTTGGTTACTTGGTTTGTTGGGTTGTTGGTTTGTTTGGTTGTTGGTTTCTTGATTTGTTTGTTTGTTGGTTTGTTGGCTTGTTGGTTTGTTGGTTTGTTGGTTTGTTTGTTTGTTGGTTTGTTCGTTTATTGGCTTGTTGGTTTTTTCGTTTGTTGGTTTGCTGGTTTGTTGGTTTGTTGGTTTTTTAATTTGTTGTTTTGTTGGTTTGTTGGTTTGTTGGTTTGTTGGTTTGTTGGTTTGTTGGTTTGTTGGTTTGTTGGTTTGTTGGCTTATTGGCTTGTTGGCTTGTTGGTTTGTTGGTTTGTTGGTTTGTTGGTACGTTGGTTTGTTGGTTTGTTGGTTTGTTCGTTTGTTGGTTTGTTGGTTTGTTGGTTTGTTGGTTTGTTGGTTTGTTGGCTTGCTGGCTTGTTGGTTTTTTGGCTTGTTGGCTTGTTGGTTTGTTGGTTTGTTGGTTTGTTGGTTTGTTCGTTTGTTGGTTTGTTGGTTTGTTGGTTTGTTGGTTTGTTGGTTTGTTGGTTTGTTGGCTTATTGGCTTGTTGGCTTGTTGGTTTGTTGGTTTGTTGGTTTGTTGGTACGTTGGTTTGTTGGTTTGTTGGTTTGTTCGTTTGTTGGTTTGTTGGTTTGTTGGTTTGTTGGTTTGTTGGTTTGTTGGTTTGTTGGCTTGCTGGCTTGTTGGTTTTTTGGTTTGTTGGCTTGTTGGTTTGTTGGCTTGTTGGTTTGTTGGTTTGTTGGTTTGTTTGTTTGTTGGTTTGTTCGTTTATTGGCTTGTTGGTTTTTTCGTTTGTTGGTTTGCTGGTTTGTTGGTTTGTTGGTTTTTTAATTTGTTGTTTTGTTGGTTTGTTGGTTTGTTGGTTTGTTGGTTTGTTGGTTTGTTGGTTTGTTGGTTTGTGGGTTTGTTGGTTTGTTGGTTTGTTGGTTTGTTGGTTTGTTGGTTTGTTGGTTTGTTGGTTTGTTGGTTTGTTGGCTTGTTGGATTGTTGGTTTGTTGGTTTGTTGGCTTGTTGGCATGTTGGCTTGTTGGTTTGTTGGCTTGTTGGTTTGTTGGTTTGTTGGTTTGTTGGTTTGTTGGTTTGTTGGTTTGTTGGTTTTTTGGTTTGTTGGCTTGTTGGCTTGTTAGTTTGTTGGTTTGTTAGCTTGTTGGTTTGTTGGTTTGTTGGTTTGTTGGTTTGTTTGTTTGTTGGCTTGTTGGCTTGTTGGCTTGTTGGTTTGTTGGTTTGTTGGTTTGTTGGTTTGTTGGTTTGTTGGTTTGTTGGTTTGTTGGTTTGTTGGTTTGTTGGTTTTTTGGTTTGTTGGCTTGTTGGCTTGTTAGTTTGTTGGTTTGTTGGCTTGTTGGTTTGTTGGTTTGTTGGTTTGTTGGGTTGTTGGTTTATTGTTTTGTTGGTTTGTTGGTTTCTTGGTTTGTTCGTTTGTTGGTTTGTTCGTTTGTTGGTTTGTTCGTTTGTTGGTTTGTTGGTTTGTTAGTTTGTTGGTTTGCTGGCTTGTTGGTTTCTTGGCTTGTTGGTTTGTTGGTTTGTTGGTTTGTTGGTCTGTTCGTTTGTTGGTTTGTTCGTTTGTTGGCTTGTTGGCTTGTTGGTTTGTTGGTTTGTTGGTTTGTTGGTTTGTTGGTTTGTTGGTTTGTGGGTTTGTTGGCTTATTCGCTTGTTGGTTTGTTGGTTTGTTGGTTTGTTGGTTTGTTGGTTTGTTGGTTTGTTGGCTTGTTGGTTTGTTGGTTTGTTGGCTTGTTGGCTTGTTGGTTTGTTGGCTTGTTGTTTTGTTGGTTTTTTGGTTTGTTGGTTACTTGGTTTGTTGGGTTGTTGGTTTGTTTGGTTGTTGGTTTCTTGATTTGTTTGTTTGTTGGTTTGTTGGCTTGTTGGTTTGTTGGTTTGTTGGTTTGTTTGTTTGTTGGTTTGTTCGTTTATTGGCTTGTTGGTTTTTTCGTTTGTTGGTTTGCTGGTTTGTTGGTTTGTTGGTTTTTTAATTTGTTGTTTTGTTGGTTTGTTGGTTTGTTGGTTTGTTGGTTTGTTGGTTTGTTGGTTTGTTGGTTTGTTGGTTTGTTGGCTTATTGGCTTGTTGGCTTGTTGGTTTGTTGGTTTGTTGGTTTGTTGGTACGTTGGTTTGTTGGTTTGTTGGTTTGTTCGTTTGTTGGTTTGTTGGTTTGTTGGTTTGTTGGTTTGTTGGTTTGTTGGCTTGCTGGCTTGTTGGTTTTTTGGCTTGTTGGCTTGTTGGTTTGTTGGTTTGTTGGTTTGTTGGTTTGTTGGTTTGTTCGTTTGTTGGTTTGTTGGTTTGTTGGTTTGTTGGTTTGTTGGTTTGTTGGTTTGTTGGCTTATTGGCTTGTTGGCTTGTTGGCTTGTTGGTTTGTTGGTTTGTTGGTTTGTTGGTACGTTGGTTTGTTGGTTTGTTGGTTTGTTCGTTTGTTGGTTTGTTGGTTTGTTGGTTTGTTGGTTTGTTGGTTTGTTGGCTTGCTGGCTTGTTGGTTTTTTGGTTTGTTGGCTTGTAGGTTTGTTGGCTTGTTGGTTTGTTGGTTTGTTGGTTTGTTTGTTTGTTGGTTTGTTCGTTTATTGGCTATTTGGTTTTTTCGTTTGTTGGTTTGCTGGTTTGTTGGTTTGTTGGTTTTTTAATTTGTTGTTTTGTTGGTTTGTTGGTTTGTTGGTTTGTTGGTTTGTTGGTTTGTTGGTTTGTTGGTTTGTGGGTTTGTTGGTTTGTTGGTTTGTTGGTTTGTTGGTTTGTTGGTTTGTTGGTTTGTTGGTTTGTTGGTTTGTTGGCTTGTTGGATTGTTGGTTTGTTGGTTTGTTGGCTTGTTGGCATGTTGGCTTGTTGGTTTGTTGGCTTGTTGGTTTGTTGGTTTGTTGGTTTGTTGGTTTGTTGGTTTGTTGGTTTGTTGGTTTTTTGGTTTGTTGGCTTGTTGGCTTGTTAGTTTGTTGGTTTGTTAGCTTGTTGGTTTGTTGGTTTGTTGGTTTGTTGGTTTGTTTGTTTGTTGGCTTGTTGGCTTGTTGGCTTGTTGGTTTGTTGGTTTGTTGGTTTGTTGGTTTGTTGGTTTGTTGGTTTGTTGGTTTGTTCGTTTGTTCGTTTGTTGGTTTGCTGGTTTGTTGGTTTGTTGGTTTATTGGTTTGTTGGTTTGTTTGTTTGTTGGTTTGTTCGTTTGTTGACTTGTTGGTTTGTTTGTTTTGTTGGTTTGTTGGTTTGTTGGTTTGTTGGTTTGTTGGTTTGTTGGTTTGTTGGTTTGTTCGTTTGTTGGTTTGTTCGTTTGTTGGCTTGTTGGTTTGTTGGTTTGTTGGTTTGTTTGTTTGTTAGTTTGTTGGTTTGTTGGTTTTTGGCTTGTTGGTTTTTTGGTTTGTTGGCTTGCTGGTTTCTTGGTTTGCTGGTTTGTTGGTTTGTTGGTTTGTTGGTTTGTTGGTTTGTTGGTTTGTTAGTTTGTTGGTTTGTTCGTTTATTGGTTTGTTGGTTTGTTTGTTTGTTAGTTTGTTGGTTTGTTGGTTTTTGGCTTGTTGGTTTCTTGGCTTGTTGGTTTGTTTGTTTGTTGGTTTGTGGGTTTGTTCGTTTGTTGGTTTGTTCGTTTGTTGGCTTGTTGGTTTGTTTGTTTGTTGGTTTGTTGGTTTGTTGGCTGGTTGCCTTGTTGGTTTGTTGGTTTGTTGCTTTGTTCGTTTGTTGGTTTGTTCGTTTGTTGGCTTGTTGGTTTGTTGGCTAGTTGGCTTGTTGGCTTGTTGGTTTGTTGGTTTTTTGGTTTGTTAGCTTGTTGGTTTGTTGGTTTGTTGGTTTGTCGGTTTGTTGGTTTGTTCGTTTGTTGGTTTGTTGGTTTTTTGATTTGTTGGCTTGTTGGTTTGTTGGTTTGTTGGTTTGTTCGTTTGTTAGCTTGTTGGTTTGTTGGTTTGTTGGTTTGTTGGTTTGTTTGTTTGTTGGTTTGTTGGTTTGTTGGTTTGTTGGTTTGTTGGTTTGTTTGTTTGTTGGCTTGTTGGCTTGTTGGCTTGTTGGTTTGTTGGTTTGTTGGTTTGTTGGTTTGTTGGTTTGTTGGTTTGTTGGTTTGTTGGTTTGTTGGTTTGTTGGTTTGTTGGTTTGTTGGTTTGTTGGTTTGTTGGTTTGTTCGTTTGTTGGTATGTTGGTTTGTTGGTTTGTTGGCTTATTGGTTTGATGGTTTGTTTGTTTGTTGGTTTGTTCGTTTGTTGACTTGTTGATTTGTTTGTTTTTTGGTTTATTGGGTTGTTGGTTTGTTGGTTTGTTGGTTTGTTGGTTTATTGGTTTGTTGGTTTGTTGGTTTGTTGGTTTGTTGGCTTGTTGGTTTGTTGGTTTTTTGGTTTGTTGGCTTGTTGGTTTGTTGGTTTGTTGGTTTGTTGGTTTGTTGGTTTGTTTGTTTGATGGCTTGTTGGCTTGTTGGCTTGTTGGTTTGTTGGTTTGTTGGTTTGTTGGTTTGTTGATTTGTTGGTTTGTTCGATTGTTCGTTTGTTGGTTTGTTGGTTTGTTGGTTTGTTGGTTTATTGGTTTGTTGGTTTGTTTGTTTGTTGGTTTGTTCGTTTGTTGACTTGTTGGTTTGTTTGTTTTTTTGGTTTTTTGGTTTTTTGGTTTGTTGGTTTGTTGGTTTGTTGGTTTGTTGGTTTGTTGGTTTGTTTGGTTTGTTGGTTTGTTGGTTTGTTGGTTTGTTGGTTTGTTGGTTTGTTGGTTTGTTGGTTTGTTGGTTTGTTGGCTTGTTGGATTGATGGTTTGTTGGTTTGTTGGCTTGTTGGCATGTTGGCTTGTTGGTTTGTTGGCTTGTTGGTTTGTTGGTTTGTTGGTTTGTTGGTTTGTTGGTTTGTTGGTTTGTTGGTTTTTTGGTTTGTTGGCTTGTTGGCTTGTTAGTTTGTTGGTTTGTTGGCTTGTTGGTTTGTTGGTTTGTTGGTTTGTTGGGTTGTTGGTTTATTGTTTTGTTGGTTTGTTGGTTTCTTGGTTTGTTCGTTTGTTGGTTTGTTCGTTTGTTGGTTTGTTCGTTTGTTGGTTTGTTGGTTTGTTAGTTTGTTGGTTTGCTGGCTTGTTGGTTTCTTGGCTTGTTGGTTTGTTGGTTTGTTGGTTTGTTGGTTTGTTCGTTTGTTGGTTTGTTCGTTTGTTGGCTTGTTGGCTTGTTGGTTTGTTGGTTTGTTGGTTTGTTGGTTTGTTGGTTTGTTGGTTTGTGGGTTTGTTGGCTTATTCGCTTGTTGGTTTGTTGGTTTGTTGGTTTGTTGGTTTGTTGGTTTGTTGGTTTGTTGGCTTGTTGGTTTGTTGGTTTGTTGGCTTGTTGGCTTGTTGGTTTGTTGGCTTGTTGTTTTGTTGGTTTGTTGGTTTGTTGGTTACTTGGTTTGTTGGGTTGTTGGTTTGTTTGGTTGTTGGTTTCTTGATTTGTTTGTTTGTTGGTTTGTTGGCTTGTTGGTTTGTTGGTTTGTTGGTTTGTTTGTTTGTTGGTTTGTTCGTTTATTGGCTTGTTGGTTTTTTCGTTTGTTGGTTTGCTGGTTTGTTGGTTTGTTGGTTTTTTAATTTGTTGTTTTGTTGGTTTGTTGGTTTGTTGGTTTGTTGGTTTGTTGGTTTGTTGGTTTGTTGGTTTGTTGGTTTGTTGGCTTATTGGCTTGTTGGCTTGTTGGTTTGTTGGTTTGTTGGTTTGTTGGTACATTGGTTTGTTGGTTTGTTGGTTTGTTCGTTTGTTGGTTTGTTGGTTTGTTGGTTTGTTGGTTTGTTGGTTTGTTGGCTTGCTGGCTTGTTGGTTTTTTGGCTTGTTGGCTTGTTGGTTTGCTGGTTTGTTGGCTTGTTGGTTTGTTGGTTTGTTGGCTTTTTGGTTTGTTGGTATGTTGGTTTGTTGGTTTGTTGGTTTGTTGCTTTATTCGTTTGTTGGTTTGTTGGTTTGTTATTTTGTTTGTTTGTTGGCATGTTGGTTTGTTTGTTTGTTGGTTTGTTGGTTTGTTGGTTTGTTGGCTTGTTGGTTTGTTGGTTTTTTGGTTTGTTGGCTTGTTGGTTTGTTGGTTTGTTGGTTTGTTCGTTTATTAGCTTGTTGGTTTGTTGGTTTGTTGGTTTGTTGGTTTGTTGGTTTGTTTGTTTGTTGGTTTGTTAGTTTGTTTGTTTGTTGGTTTGTTTGTTTGTTGGCTTATTGTTTGTTGGCTTGTTGGTTTGTTGGTTTGTTGGTTTGTTGGTTTGTTGGTTTGTAGGTTTGTTGGTTTGTTGGTTTGTTCGTTTGTTGGTTTGTTGGTTTGTTGGTTTGTTGGTTTATTGGTTTGTTGGTTTGTTTGTTTGTTGGTTTGTTTGTTTTTTGGTGTTTTGGTTTGTTGGTTTGTTGGTTTATTGGTTTGTTGGTTTGTTGGTTTGTTGGTTTGTTGGCTTGTTGGTTTGTTGGTTTTTTGGTTTGTTGGCTTGTTGGTTTGTTGGTTTGTTGGTTTGTTGGTTTGTTCGTTTGTTAGCTTGTTGGTTTGTTGCTTTGTTGGTTTGTTGGTTTGTTGGTTTGTTTGTTTGTTGGTTTGTTGGTTTGTTGGTTTGTTGGTTTGTTTGTTTGTTAACTTGTTGGCTTGTTGGCTTGTTGGTTTGTTGGTTTGTTGGTTTGTTGGTTTGTTGGTTTGTTCGTTTGTTGGTTTGTTGGTTTGTTGGTTTGTTGGTTTATTGGTTAGTTGGTTTGTTTGTTTGTTGGTTTGTTCGGTTGTTGACTTGTTGGTTTGTTTGTTTTTTGGTTTTTTGGTTTGTTGGTTTGTTGGTTTGTTGGTTTGTTGGTTTGTTGGTATGTTGGTTTGTTGGTTTGCTGGTTTGTTGGTTTGTTGGTTTGTTGGCTTGTTGGCTTGTTGGTTTGTTGGTTTGTTGGCTTGTTGGCATGTTGGCATGTTGGCTTGTTTGTTTGTTGGCTTGTTGGTTTGTTGGTTTGTTGGTTTGTTGGTTTGTTGGTTTGTTGGTTTTTTGGTTTGTTGGCTTGTTGGCTTGTTAGTTTGTTGGTTTGTTGGCTTGTTGGTTTGTTGGTTTGTTGGTTTGTTGGTTTGTTGGGTTGTTGGTTTATTGTTTTGTTGGTTTGTTGGTTTCTTGGTTTGTTCGTTTGTTGGTTTGTTCATTTGTTGGTTTGTTCGTTTGTTGGTTTGTTGGCTTGTTGGTTTGTTGGTTTGTTCGTTTGTTGGTTTGTTGGTTTGTTGGTTTGTTAGTTTGTTAGTTTGTTGGTTTGCTGGCTTGTTGGTTTCTTGGCTTGTTGGTTTGTTGGTTTGTTGGTTTGTTGGTTTGTTCGTTTGTTTGTTTGTTCGTTTGTTGGCTTGTTGGCTTGTTGGCTTGTTGGTTTGTTTGTTTGTTGGTTTGTTGGTTTGTTGGTTTGTTGGATTGTTGGTTTGTTAGTTTGTTTGCTTGTTCGCTTGTTGGTTTGTTGGTTTGTTGGTTTGTGTGTTTGTTGGTTTGTTGGTTTGTTGGTTTGTTGGCTTGTTGGTTTGTTGGTTTGTTGGCTTGTTGGCTTGTTGGTTGGTTGGCTTGTTGGTTTGTTGGTTTGTTGGTTTGTTGGTTACTTGGTTTGTTGGTTTGTTGGTTTGTTTGTTTGTTGGTTTCTTGATTTGTTTGTTTGTTGGTTTGTTGGCTTGTTGGTTTGTTGGTTTGTTGGTTTGTTTGTTTGTTGGTTTGTTCGTTTATTGGCTTGTTGGTTTGTTCGTTTGTTGGTTTGCTGGTTTGTTGGTTTGTTGGTTTTTTAATTTGTTGTTTTGTTGGTTTGCTGATTTGTTGGTTTGTTGGTTTGTTGGTTTGTTAATTTGTTGGTTTGTTGGCTTATTGGCTTGTTGGCTTGTTGGTTTGTTGGTTTGTTGGTTTGTTGGTTTGTTGGTTTGTTGGTTTGTTTGTTTGTTGGTTTGTTCGTTTGTTGGCTTGTTGGTTTTTTCGTTTGTTGGTTTGCTGGTTTGTTGGTTTTTTAATTTGTTGTTTTGTTGGTTTGTTGGTTTGTTGGTTTGTTGGTTTGTTGGTTTGTTGGTTTGTTGGTTTGTTGGTTTGTTGGTTTGTTGGCTTATTGGCTTGTTGGCTTGTTGGTTTGTTGGTTTGTTGGTTTGTTGGTACGTTGGTTTGTTGGTTTGTTGGTTTGTGCGTTTGTTGGTTTGTTGGTTTGTTGGTTTGTTGGTTTGTTGGTTTGTTGGCTTGCTGGCTTGTTGGTTTTTTGGCTTGTTGGCTTGTTGGTTTGTTGGTTTGTTGGCTTGTTGGTTTGTTGGTTTGTTGGCTTTTTGGTTTGTTGGTATGTTGGTTTGTTGGTTTGTTGGTTTGTTGCTTTATTCGTTTGTTGGTTTGTTGGTTTGTTATTTTGTTTGTTTGTTGGAATGTTGGTTTGTTTGTTTGTTGGTTTGTTTGTTTGTTGGTTTGTTGGTTTGTTGGTTTGTTGGCTTGTTGGTTTGTTGGTTTTTTGGTTTGTTGGCTTGTTGGTTTGTTGGTTTGTTGGTTTGTTCGTTTATTAGCTTGTTGGTTTGTTGGTTTGTTGGTTTGTTGGTTTGCTGGTTTGTTGGTTTGTTGGTTTGTTTGTTTGTTGGTTTGTTGGTTTGTTTGTTTGTTGGTTTGTTTGTTTGTTGGCTTGTTGTTTGTTGGCTTGTTGGTTTGTTGGTTGGTTGGTTTGTTGGTTTGTTGGTTTGTAGGTTTGTTGGTTTGTTGGTTTGTTCGTTTGTTGGTTTGTTGGTTTGTTGGTTTGTTGGTTTATTGGTTTGTTTGTTTGTTGGTTTGTTTGTTTTTTGGTGTTTTGGTTTGTTGGTTTGTTGGTTTATTGGTTTGTTGGTTTGTTGGTTTGTTGGCTTGTTGGTTTGTTGGTTTTTTGGTTTGTTGGTTTGTTGGCTTGTTGGTTTGTTGGTTTGTTGGTTTGTTGGTTTGTTCGTTTGTTAGCTTGTTGGTTTGTTGCTTTGTTGGTTTGTTGGTTTGTTGGTTTGTTTGTTTGTTGGTTTGTTGGTTTCTTGGTTTGTTGGTTTGTTTGTTTGTTAACTTGTTGGCTTGTTGGCTTGTTGGTTTGTAGGTTTGTTGGTTTGTTGGTTTGTTGGTTTGTTCGTTTGTTGGTTTAATGGTTTGTTGGTTTGTTGGTTTATTGGTTTGTTGGTTTGTTTGTTCGTTGGTTTGTTCGGTTGTTGACTTGTTGGTTTGTTTGTTTTTTGGTTTTTTGGTTTGTTGGTTTGTTGGTTTGTTGGTTTGTTGGTTTGTTGGTATGTTGGTTTGTTGGTTTGCTGGTTTGTTGGTTTGTTGGTTTGTTGGCTTGTTGGCTTGTTGGTTTGTTGGTTTGTTGGCTTGTTGGCATGTTGGCATGTTGGCTTGTTTGTTTGTTGGCTTGTTGGTTTGTTGGTTTGTTGGTTTGTTGGTTTGTTGGGTTGTTGGTTTATTGTTTTGTTGGTTTGTTGGTTTCTTGGTTTGTTCGTTTGTTGGTTTGTTCGTTTGTTGGTTTGTTCGTTTGTTGGTTTGTTGGCTTGTTGGTTTGTTGGTTTGTTCGTTTGTTGGTTTGTTGGTTTGTTGGTTTGTTGGTTTGTTAGTTTGTTGGTTTGCTGGCTTGTTGGTTTCTTGGCTTGTTGGTTTGTTGGTTTGTTGGTTTGTTGGTTTGTTCGTTTGTTTGTTTGTTCGTTTGTTGGCTTGTTGGCTTGTTGGCTTGTTGGTTTGTTTGTTTGTTGGTTTGTTGGTTTGTTGGTTTGTTGGTTTGTTGGTTTGTTAGTTTGTTGGCTTGTTCGCTTGTTGGTTTGCTGGTTTGTTGGTTTGTGTGTTTGTTGGTTTGTTGGTTTGTTGGTTTGTTGGCTTGTTGGTTTGTTGGTTTGTTGGCTTGTTGGCTTGTTGGTTGGTTGGCTTGTTGGTTTGTTGGTTTGTTGGTTTGTTGGTTACTTGGTTTGTTGGTTTGTTGGTTTGTTTGTTTGTTGGTTTCTTGATTTGTTTGTTTGTTGGTTTGTTGGCTTGTTGGTTTGTTGGTTTGTTGGTTTGTTTGTTTGTTGGTTTGTTCGTTTATTGGCTTGTTGGTTTGTTCGTTTGTTGGTTTGCTGGTTTGTTGGTTTGTTGGTTTTTTAATTTGTTGTTTTGTTGGTTTGTTGATTTGTTGGTTTGTTGGTTTGTTGGTTTGTTAATTTGTTGGTTTGTTGGCTTATTGGCTTGTTGGCTTGTTGGTTTGTTGGTTTGTTGGTTTGTTGGTTTGTTGGTTTGTTGGTTTGTTGGTTTGTTGGTTTGTTCGTTTGTTGGTTTGTTGGGTTGTTGGTTTGTTGGTTTGTTGGTTTGTTGGCTTGCTGGCTTGTTGGTTTTTTGGCTTGTTGGCTTGTTGGTTTGTAGGTATGTTGGTTTGTTGGTTTGTTGCTTTGTGCGTTTGTTGGTTTGTTGGTTTGTTATTTTGTTTGTTTGTTGGCTTGTTGGTTTGTTGGTTTGTTGGTTTGTTGGTTTGTTTGTTTGTTGGTTTGTTCGTTTGTTGGTTTTTTGGTTTGTTGGCTTGTTGGCTTGTTGGTTTGTTGGTTTGTTGGCTTGTTGGCTTGTTGGTTTGTTGGTTTGTTGGTTTGTTGGTTTGTTGGTTTGTTTATTTGTTGGTGTGTTCGTTTGTTGGCTTATTAGTTTGTTGGCTTGTTGGCTTGTTGGTTTGTTGGTTTGTTGGTTTGTTGATTTGTTGGTTTGTTGGTTTGTTGGTTTGTTGGTTTGTTTGTTTGTTGGTTTGTTCGTTTGTTGGCTTGTTGTTTTATTGGTTTTTTGGTTTGTTGGTATGTTGGTTTGTTGGTTTGTTGGTTTGTTGGTTTGTTGGTTTGTTGGTTTGTTGGTTTGTTAGTTTGTTGGTTTGCTGGCTTGTTGGTTTCTTGGCTTGTTGGTTTGTTGGTTTGTTGGTTTGTTGGTTTGTTCGTTTGTTTGTTTGTTCGTTTGTTGGCTTGTTGGCTTGTTGGCTTGTTGGTTTGTTTGTTTGTTGGTTTGTTGGTTTGTTGGTTTGTTGGTTTGTTGGTTTGTTAGTTTGTTGGCTTGTTCGCTTGTTGGTTTGCTGGTTTGTTGGTTTGTGTGTTTGTTGGTTTGTTGGTTTGTTGGTTTGTTGGCTTGTTGGTTTGTTGGTTTGTTGGCTTGTTGGCTTGTTGGTTGGTTGGCTTGTTGGTTTGTTGGTTTGTTGGTTTGTTGGTTACTTGGTTTGTTGGTTTGTTGGTTTGTTTGTTTGTTGGTTTCTTGATTTGTTTGTTTGTTGGTTTGTTGGCTTGTTGGTTTGTTGGTTTGTTGGTTTGTTTGTTTGTTGGTTTGTTCGTTTATTGGCTTGTTGGTTTGTTCGTTTGTTGGTTTGCTGGTTTGTTGGTTTGTTGGTTTTTTAATTTGTTGTTTTGTTGGTTTGTTGATTTGTTGGTTTGTTGGTTTGTTGGTTTGTTAATTTGTTGGTTTGTTGGCTTATTGGCTTGTTGGCTTGTTGGTTTGTTGGTTTGTTGGTTTGTTGGTTTGTTGGTTTGTTGGTTTGTTGGTTTGTTGGTTTGTTCGTTTGTTGGTTTGTTGGGTTGTTGGTTTGTTGGTTTGTTGGTTTGTTGGCTTGCTGGCTTGTTGGTTTTTTGGCTTGTTGGCTTGTTGGTTTGTAGGTATGTTGGTTTGTTGGTTTGTTGCTTTGTGCGTTTGTTGGTTTGTTGGTTTGTTATTTTGTTTGTTTGTTGGCTTGTTGGTTTGTTGGTTTGTTGGTTTGTTGGTTTGTTTGTTTGTTGGTTTGTTCGTTTGTTGGTTTTTTGGTTTGTTGGCTTGTTGGCTTGTTGGTTTGTTGGTTTGTTGGCTTGTTGGCTTGTTGGTTTGTTGGTTTGTTGGTTTGTTGGTTTGTTGGTTTGTTTATTTGTTGGTGTGTTCGTTTGTTGGCTTATTAGTTTGTTGGCTTGTTGGCTTGTTGGTTTGTTGGTTTGTTGGTTTGTTGATTTGTTGGTTTGTTGGTTTGTTGGTTTGTTGGTTTGTTTGTTTGTTGGTTTGTTCGTTTGTTGGCTTGTTGTTTTATTGGTTTTTTGGTTTGTTGGTATGTTGGTTTGTTGGTTTGTTGGTTTGTTGGTTTGTTGGCTTGTTGGTTTGTTGGTTTGTTGGTTTGTTGGCTTGTTGGCTTGTTGGTGTGTTGGTTTGTTGGTTTGTTGGTTTGTTGGTTTGTTGGTTTGTTGGTTTGTTGGCTTGTTGGCTTATCGGCTTGTTGGTTTATTGGTTTGTTGGTTTGTTGGTTTGTTGGTTTGTATGTTTGTTGGTTTGTTGGTTTGTTGGTTTGTTGGTTTGTTGGCTTGTTGGCATGTTGGCTTGTTGGTTTGTTGGCTTGTTGGTTTGTTGGTTTGTTGGTTTGTTGGTTTGTTGGTTTGTTGGTTCTTTGGTTTGTTGGTGTGTTGGTTTGTTGGTTTGTTGGTTTGTTGGTTTGTTGGTTTGTTGGTTTGTTGGCTTGTTGGCTTATCGGCTTGTTGGTTTATTGGTTTGTTGGTTTGTTGGTTTGTTGGTTTGTATGTTTGTTGGTTTGTTGGTTTGTTGGTTTGTTGGTTTGTTGGCTTGTTGGCATGTTGGCTTGTTGGTTTGTTGGCTTGTTGGTTTGTTGGTTTGTTGGTTTGTTGGTTTGTTGGTTTGTTGGTTCTTTGGTTTGTTGGCTTGTTAGCTTGTTGGTTTGTTGGTTTGTTGGCTTGTTGGTTTGTTGGTTTGTTGGTTTGTTGGTTTGTTTGTTTGTTTGTTTGTTTGTTTGTTTGTTTGTTTGTTCGTTTGTTGGCTTGTTGCATTGTTGGCTTATTGGCTTTTTGGTTTGTTGGTTTGGTGGCTTGTTGGTTTGTTGGTTTGTTGGTTTGTTAGTTTGTCGGTTTATTGGTTTTTTGGTTTGTTGGCTTGTTGGTTTGTTGATTTGTTGGTTTGTTGGTTTGTTGGTTTGTTAGTTTGTTTGTTTGTTGGTTTGTTCGTTTGTTGGCTTGTTGGTTTGTTGGTTTTTTGGTTTGTTGGTTTGTTGGTTTGTTGGTTTGTTGGTTTGTTGGTTTGATGGTTTGTTGGTTTGTTGGTTTGTTGGTTTGTTGGCTTGTTAGTTTGTTGGTTTGTTAGTTTGTTGGTTTGTTGGTTTGTTGGTTTGTTTGTTTGTTGGTTTGCTCGTTTGTTGGCTTGTTGGTTTGTTGGCTCGTTAGATTGTTGGTTTGTTGGTTTGTTGGCTTGTTGGTTTGTTCGTTTGTTGGCTTGTTGGTTTGTTGGTTTGTTGGTTTGTTGGTTTTTTGGTTTGTTGGCTTGTTGGTTTGTTGGTTTGTTGGTTTGTTGGTTTGTTGGTTTGTTGGTTTGTTGGTTTGTTGGTTTGTTGGTTTGTTGGTTTGTTAGTTTGTTGGTTTGTTGGTTTGTTGGTTTGTTGGTTTGTTGGTTTGTTGGTTTGTTGGTTTGTTGGTTTGTTGGTTTGTTGGTTTGTTGGTTTGTTGGTTTGTTGGTTTGTTCGTTTGTTGGTTTGTTTGTTTGTTCGTTTTTTGGTTTGTTGGTTTTTTGGTTTGTTGGTTGGTTGGTTTGTTGGTTGGTTGGTTTGTTTGTTTGTTGGCTTGTTGGCTTGTTGGTTTGTTGGTTTGTTGGTTTGTTGGTTTGTTGGTTTGCTGGTTTGTTGGTTTGTTGGTTACTTTGCTTGTTGGTTTGTTGGTTTTTTGGTTTGTGGCTTGTTGGTTTGTTGGTTTCTTGGTTTGTTGGTTTGTTGGTTTGTTGGTCTGTTGGTTACTTGGTTTGTTGGTTTGTTGGTTTGTTGGTTTGTTGGTTTGTTGGTTTGTTCGTTTGTTGGTTTCTTGGTTTGTTCGTTTGTTGGTTTGTTGGTTTGTTGGTTTCTTGATTTGTTGGTTTGTTGGTTTGTTCGTTTGTTGGCTTGTTGGTTTGTTGGCTTTTTGGCTTATTGGTTTGTTAGTTTGTTCATTTGTTGGTTTGTTCGTTTGTTGGTTCGTTGGTTTGTTGGTTTCTTGGTTACCTGGTTACCTGGTTTGTTGGTTTGTTGGTTTGTTCGTTTGTTGGTTTGTTGGTTTGTTGGTTTGTTGGTTTGTTGGTTTGTTGGTTTGTTGGTTTGTTGGTTTGTTGGTTTGTTGGTTTGTTGGTTTGTTGGTTTGTTGGTTTGTTGGCTTGTTGGTTTGTTGGTTTGTTGGTTTGCTGGCTTGTTGATTTGTTGGTTTGTTGGTTTGTTGGCTTGTTGGTTTGTTCGTTTGTTGGCTTGTTGTTTTGTTGGTTTGTTGGTTTGTTGGCTTCTTGGTTACTTGGTTTGTTGGTTTGTTGGTTTGTTGGTTTGTTGGTTTGTTGGTTTGTTGGTTAGTTGGTTAGTTGGTTTGTTGGCTTGTTGGTTTGTTGTTTTGTTGGTTACTTGGTTTGTTTGTTTGTTGGTTTCTTGGCTTGTTGGCTTGTTGGTTTGCTGGTTTGGTGGTTTGTTGGTTTGCTAGTTTGTTGGTTTGTTGGCTTGTTAGTTTGTTCGTTTGTTGGTTTTTTGGCTTGTTGGTTTGTTGGTTTTTTGGTTTGTTGGTTGTTGGTTTGTTGGTTTGTTGGCTTGTTGTCTTGTTGGTTTGTAGGTTTGTTGGCTTGTTGGTTTTTGGTTTTTTGGTTTCTTGGCTTGTTGGCTTGTTGGTTTGTTGGTTTGTTGGTTTGTTGGTTTGTTGGCTTGTTGGTTTGTTGGTTAGTTCGTTTGTTGGTTTGTTCGTTTCTTGGCTTGTTGGTTTGTTGGCTTGTTGGCTTGTTGGTTTGTTGGTTTGTTGGTTTGTTTGTTTGTTGGTTTGTTCGTTTGTTGGTTTGCTGGTTTGTTGGCTTGTTGGCTTGTTGGTTTGTTGGTTTGTTGGCTTGTTGGTTTGTTGGTTTGTTGGTTTGTTCATCTGTTGGTTTGTTTGTTTGTTGGTTTGCTGGTTTGTTGGCTTGTTGGCTTGTTGGCTTGTTGGTTTCTTTGTTTGTTGGCTTGCTGGTTTCTTGGTTTGCTGGTTTGTTGGTTTGTTGGTTTGTTGGTTTGTTGGTTTGTTGGTTTGTTTGTTTATTGGTTTGTTGGTTTGTTGGTTTGTTTGTTTGTTAGTTTGTTGGTTTCTTGGTTTTTGGCTTGTTGGTTTCTTGGCTTGTTGGTTTGTTTGTTTGTTGGTTTGTTGATTTATTCGTTTGTTGGTTTGTTCGTTTGTTGGCTTGTTGGTTTGTTCGTTTGTTGGTTTGTTGGTTTGTTGGCTTGTTGCCTTGTTGGTTTGTTGGTTTGTTGCTTTGTTCGTTTGTTGGTTTGTTCGTTTGTTGGCTTGTTGGTTTGTTGGCTAGTTGGCTTGTTGGCTTGTTGGTTTGTTGGTTTTTTGGTTTGTTAGCTTGTTGGTTTGTTGGTTTGTTGGTTTGTCGGTTTGTTGGTTTGTTCGTTTGTTGGTTTGTTGGTTTTTGGATTTGTTGGCTTGTTAGTTTGTTGGTTTGTTGGTTTGTTCGTTTGTTAGCTTGTTGGTTTGTTGGTTTGTTGGTTTGTTGGTTTGTTTGTTTGTTGGTTTGTTGGTTTGTTGGTTTGTTGGTTTGTTTGTTTGTTGGCTTGTTGGCTTGTTGGCTTGTTGGTTTGTTGGTTTGTTGGTTTGTTGGTTTGTTGGTTTGTTGGTTTGTTGGTTTGTTGGTTTGTTGATTTGTTGGTTTGTTCGTTTGTTGGTTTGTTGGTTTGTTGGTTTGTTGGCTTATTGGTTTGTTGGTTTGTTTGTTTGTTGGTTTGTTCGTTTGTTGACTTGTTGGTTTGTTTGTTTTTTGGTTTTTTGGGTTGTTGGTTTGTTGGTTTGTTGGTTTGTTGGTTTATTGGTTTGTTGGTTTGTTGGTTTGTTGGTTTGTTGGCTTGTTGGTTTGTTGGTTTTATGGTTTGTTGGCTTGTTGGTTTGTTGGTTTGTTGGTTTGTTGGTTTGTTGGTTTGTTTGTTTGTTGGCTTGTTGGCTTGTTGGCTTGTTGGTTTGTTGGTTTGTTGGTTTGTTGGTTTGTTGGTTTGTTGGTTTGTTGGTTTGTTCGTTTGTTGGTTTGTTGGTTTGTTGGTTTGTTGGTTTATTGGTTTGTTGGTTTGTTTGTTTGTTGGTTTGTTCGTTTGTTGACTTGTTGGTTTGTTTGTTTTTTTTGGTTTTTTGGTTTGTTGGTTTGTTGGTTTGTTGGTTTGTTGGTTTGTTGGTTTGTTGGTTTGTTGGTTTGTTGGTTTGTTGGTTTGTTGGTTTGTTGGTTTGTTGGTTTGTTGGTTTGTTGGCTTGTTGGCATGTTGGCTTGTTGGTTTGTTGGCTTGTTGGTTTGTTGGTTTGTTGGTTTGTTGGTTTGTTGGTTTGTTGGTTTGTTGGTTTTTTGGTTTGTTGGCTTGTTGGCTTGTTGGCTTGTTAGTTTGTTGGTTTGTTGGCTTGTTGGTTTGTTGGTTTGTTGGTTTGTTGGTTTGTTGGGTTGTTGGTTTATTGTTTTGTTGGTTTGTTGGTTTCTTGGTTTGTTCGTTTGTTGGTTTGTTCGTTTGTTGGTTTGTTCGTTTGTTGGTTTGTTGGCTTGTTGGTTTGTTGGTTTGTTCGTTTGTTGGTTTGTTGGTTTATTGGTTTGTTGGTTTGTTAGTTTGTTGGTTTGCTGGCTTGTTGGTTTCTTGGCTTGTTGGTTTGTTGGTTTGTTGGTTTGTTGGTTTGTTCGTTTGTTGGTTTGTTCGTTTGTTGGCTTGTTGGCTTGTTGGTTTGTTGGTTTGTTGGTTTGTTGGTTTGTTGGTTTGTTGGTTTGTTGGTTTGTGGGTTTGTTGGTTTGTTGGTTTGTTGGTTTGTTCGTTTATTGGTTTGTTGGTTTGTTTGTTTGTTAGTTTGTTGGTTTGTTGGTTTTTGGCTTGTTGGTTTCTTGGTTTGTTGGCTTGCTGGTTTCTTGGTTTGCTGGTTTGTTGGTTTGTTGGTTTGTTGGTTTGTTGGTTTGTTGGTTTGTTGGTTTGTTGGTTTGTTCGTTTATTGGTTTGTTGGTTTGTTTGTTTGTTAGTTTGTTGGTTTGTTGGTTTTTGGCTTGTTGGTTTCTTGGCTTGTTGGTTTGTTTGTTTGTTGGTTTGTTGGTTTGTTCGTTTGTTGGTTTGTTCGTTTGTTGGCTTGTTGGTTTGTTCGTTTGTTGGTTTGTTGGTTTGTTGGCTTGTTGCCTTGTTGGTTTGTTGGTTTGTTGCTTTGTTCGTTTGTTGGTTTGTTCGTTTGTTGGCTTGTTGGTTTGTTGGCTAGTTGGCTTGTTGGCTTGTTGGTTTGTTGGTTTGTTGGCTTGTTGGTTTGTTGGTTTGTTGGCTTTTTGGTTTGTTAGTATGTTGGTTTGTTGGTTTGTTGGTTTGTTGCTTTATTCGTTTGTTGGTTTGTTGGTTTGTTATTTTGTTTGTTTGTTGGCATGTTGGTTTGTTTGTTTGTTGGTTTGTTGGTTTGTTGGTTTGTTGGTTTGTTGGTTTTTTTGGTTTGTTGGCTTGTTGGTTTGTTGGTTTGTTCGTTTGTTAGCTTGTTGGTTTGTTGGTTTGTTGGTTTGTCGGTTTGTTGGTTTGTTTGTTCGTTGGTTTGTTGGTTTGTTTGTTTGTTGGTTTGTTTGTTTGTTGGCTTGTTGTTTGTTGGCTTGTTGGTTTGTTGGTTTGTTGGTTTGTTGGTTTGTTGGTTTGTTGGTTTGTTGGTTTGTTGGTTTGTTGGTTTGTTCGTTTGTTGGTTTGTTGGTTTGTTGGTTTATTGGTTTGTTGGTTTGTTTGTTTGTTGGTTTGTTTGTTTTTTGGTGTTTTGGTTTGTTGGTTTGTTGGTTTATTGGTTTGTTGGTTTGTTGGTTTGTTGGTTTGTTGGCTTGTTGGTTTGTTGGTTTTTTGGTTTGTTGGCTTGTTGGTTTGTTGGTTTGTTGGTTTGTTGGTTTGTTCGTTTGTTAGCTTGTTGGTTTGTTGCTTTGTTGGTTTGTTGGTTTGTTGGTTTGTTTGTTTGTTGGTTTGTTGGTTTGTTGGTTTGTTGGTTTGTTTGTTTGTTAACTTGTTGGCTTGTTGGCTTGTTGGTTTGTTGGTTTGTTGGTTTGTTGGTTTGTTGGTTTGTTGGTTTGTTCGTTTGTTGGTTTGTTGGTTTGTTGGTTTGTTGGTTAATTGGTTTGTTGGTTTGTTTGTTTGTTGGTTTGTTCGTTTGTTGACATGTTGGTTTGTTTGTTTTTTGGTTTTTTGGTTTGTTGGTTTGTTGGTTTGTTGGTTTGTTGGTTTGTTGGTATGTTGGTTTGTTGGTTTGTTGGTTTGTTGGTTTGTTGGTTTGTTGGCTTGTTGGCTTGTTGGTTTGTTGGTTTGTTGGCTTGATGGCATGTTGGCATGTTGGCTTGTTGGTTTGTTGGCTTGTTGGTTTGTTGGTTTGTTGGTTTGTTGGTTTGTTGGTTTGTTGGTTTTTTGGTTTGTTGGCTTGTTGGCTTGTTAGTTTGTTGGTTTGTTGGCTTGTTAGTTTGTTGGTTTGTTGGTTTGTTGGTTTGTTGGGTTGTTGGTTTATTGTTTTGTTGGTTTGTTGGTTTCTTGGTTTGTTCGTTTGTTGGTTTGTTCGTTTGTTGGCTCGTTAGATTGTTGGTTTGTTGGCTTGTTGGTTTGTTCGTTTGTTGGCTTGTTGGTTTGTTGGTTTGTTGGTTTTTTGGTTTGTTGGCTTGTTGGTTTGTTGGTTTGTTGGTTTGTTGGTTTGTTGGTTTGTTAGTTTGTTGGTTTGTTGGTTTGTTGGTTTGTTGGTTTGTTGGTTTGTTGGTTTGTTGGTTTGTTGGTTTGTTGGTTTGTTGGTTTGTTGGTTTGTTCGTTTGTTGGTTTGTTTGTTTGTTCGTTTTTTGGTTTGTTGGTTTTTTGGTTTGTTGGTTGGTTGGTTTGTTGGTTGGTTGGTTTGTTTGTTTGTTGGCTTGTTGGCTTGTTGGCTTGTTGGTTTGTTGGTTTGTTGGTTTATTGGTTTGTTGGTTTGCTGGTTTGTTGGCTTGTTGGTTACTTTGTTTGTTGGTTTGTTGGTTTTTTGGTTTGTGGCTTGTTGGTTTGTTGGTTTCTTGGTTTGTTGGTTTGTTGGTTTGTTGGTTTGTTGGTCTGTTGGTTACTTGGTTTGTTGGTTTGTTGGTTTGTTGGTTTGTTGGTTTGTTCGTTTGTTGGTTTCTTGGTTTGTTCGTTTGTTGGTTTGTTGGTTTGTTGGTTTCTTGATTTGTTGGTTTGTTGGTTTGTTCGCTTGTTGGCTTGTTGGTTTGTTGGCTTTTTGGCTTATTGGTTTGTTAGTTTGTTCATTTGTTGGTTTGTTCGTTTGTTGGTTCGTTGGTTTGTTGGTTTCTTGGTTACCTGGTTACCTAGTTTGTTGGTTTGTTGGTTTGTTCGTTTGTTGGTTTGTTGGTTTGTTGGTTTGTTGGTTTGTTGGTTTGTTGGTTTGTTGGTTTGTTGGTTTGTTGGTTTGTTGGTTTGTTGGCTTGTTGGCTTGTTGGCTTGTTGGTTTGTTGGTTTGCTGGCTTGTTGATTTGTTGGTTTGTTGGTTTGTTGACTTGTTGGTTTGTTCGTTTGTTGGCTTGTTGTTTTGTTGGTTTGTTGGTTTGTTGGCTTCTTGGTTACTTGGTTTGTTGGTTTGTTGGTTTGTTGGTTTGTTGGTTTGTTGGTTTGTTGGTTAGTTGGTTTGTTGGCTTGTTGGTTTGTTGTTTTGTTGGTTACTTGGTTTGTTTGTTTGTTGGTTTGTTGGTTTGTTGGTTTGTTCGTTTGTTGGCTTGTTGGTTTGTTGGTTTGTTGGTTTGTTGGTTTTTTTGTTTGTTGGTTTGTTGGTTTGTTGGTTTGTTCGTTTGTGGGTTTGTTGGTTTGTTGGTTTGTTCGTTTGTTGGTTTGTTCGTTTGTTGGTTTGTTTGTTTGTTGGTTTGTTGGTTTGTTGGTTTGTTGGCTTGTTGGTGTTTGGTTTGTTGGTTTGTTGGTTTGTTGGTTTGTTGGTTTGTTGGTTTTTTGGTTTGTTGGTTTGTTGGTTTGTTGGTTTGTTTGTTTTTTGGTTAGTTGGTTTGTTGGTTTGTTGGTTTGTTGGTTTGTTGGCTTGTTGGTTTGTTCGTTTGTTGGCTTGTTGGTTTGTTGGTTTGTTGGTTTGTTGGTTTCTTGGTTACCTGGTTTGTTGGTTTGTTGGTTTGTTGGTTTGTTGGTTTGTTAGTTTGTTGGCTTATTGGCTTATTGGTTTGTTGGTTTGTTGGTTACTTGGTTTGTTTGGTGGTTGGTTTTTTGGTTTGCTGATTCGTTCGTTTGTTGGCTTGCTGGTTTGTTGGCTTGTTGGCTTGTTGGTTTGTTGGTTTGTTGGTTTGTTGGGTTGTTGGTTTGTTGGTTTGTTCGTTTGTTGGTTTGTTCGTTTGTTGGCTTGTTGGTTTGTTGGCTAGTTGGCTTGTTGGCTTGTTCGTTTGTTGGTTTGTTGGTTTGTCGGTTTGTTTGTTTGTTGGTTTGTTGGTTTGTTGGTTTGTTGGTTTTTTGGTTTGTTTGTTTGTTGGTTTGTTGGTTTGTTGGTTTGTTGGTTTGTTGGCTTGTTGGTTTGTTGGTTTTTTGGTTTGTTGGCTTGTTGGTTTGTTGGTTTGTTGGTTTGTTGGTTTGTTGGTTTGTTGGTTTGTTAGCTTGTTGGTTTTTTGGTTTGTTAGTTTGTTGGTTTGTTGGTTTATTTGCTTGTTGGTTTGTTGGTTTGTTCGTTTGTTGGTTTGTTGGCTTGTTGGCTTGTTGGTTTGTTGGTTTGTTGGTTTGTTGGTTTGTTGGTTTGTTGGTTTGTTGGTTTGTTCGTTTGTTGGTTTGTTGGTTTGTTGGTTTGTTTGTTTGTTGGCTTGTCGGTTTGTTGGTTTGTTGGTTTGTTGGCTTGTTGGTTTGTCGGTTTGTTGGTTTGTTGGTTTGTTGGTTTGTGGGTTTGTTTATTTGTTGGTTTGGTCATTTGTTGGCTTGTTGGTTTGTTGGCTTGTTGGCTTGTTGGCTTGTTGATTTGTTAGTTTGTTGGTTTGTTGGTTTGTTGGTTTGTTGGTTTGTTGGTTTGTTTGTTTGTTTGTTTGTTTGTTTGTTGGTTTGTTCGTTTATTGGCTTGTTGGTTTGTTGGCTTGTTGGTTTGTTGGTTTTTTGGTTTGTTGGTACGTTGGTTTGTTAGTTTGTTGGTTTGTTGGTTTGTTGGTTTATTGGTTTGTTAGTTTGTTGGTTTGTTGGTTTGTTGGTTTGTTGGTTTGTTGGCTTGTTCGCTTGTTGGTTTGTTGGTTTGTTGGTTTGTTGGTTTGTTGGTTTGTTGGTTTGTTGGTTTGTTGGTTTGTTGGCTTGTTGGCTTGTTGGTTTGTTGGTTTGTTGGTTTGTTGGTTTGTTGGTTTGTTGGTTACTTGGCTTGTCGATTTGTTGGTTTGTTGGTTTCTTGGCTTGTTGGCTTGTTGGTTTGTTGGTTTGTTGGTTTGTTGGTTTCTTGGTTTGTTCGTTTGTTGGTTTGTTGGTTTGTTGGTTTCTTGATTTGTTGGTTTGTTGGTTTGTTCGCTTGTTGGCTTGTTGGTTTGTTGGCTTTTTGGCTTATTGGTTTGTTAGTTTGTTCATTTGTTGGTTTGTTCGTTTGTTGGTTCGTTGGTTTGTTGGTTTCTTGGTTACCTGGTTACCTAGTTTGTTGGTTTGTTGGTTTGTTCGTTTGTTGGTTTGTTGGTTTGTTGGTTTGTTGGTTTGTTGGTTTGTTGGTTTGTTGGTTTGTTGGTTTGTTGGTTTGTTGGTTTGTTGGCTTGTTGGCTTGTTGGCTTGTTGGTTTGTTGGTTTGCTGGCTTGTTGATTTGTTGGTTTGTTGGTTTGTTGACTTGTTGGTTTGTTCGTTTGTTGGCTTGTTGTTTTGTTGGTTTGTTGGTTTGTTGGCTTCTTGGTTACTTGGTTTGTTGGTTTGTTGGTTTGTGGTTTGTTGGTTTGTTGGTTTGTTGGTTAGTTGGTTTGTTGGCTTGTTGGTTTGTTGTTTTGTTGGTTACTTGGTTTGTTTGTTTGTTGGTTTGTTGGTTTGTTGGTTTGTTCGTTTGTTGGCTTGTTGGTTTGTTGGTTTGTTGGTTTGTTGGTTTTTTTGTTTGTTGGTTTGTTGGTTTGTTGGTTTGTTCGTTTGTGGGTTTGTTGGTTTGTTGGTTTGTTCGTTTGTTGGTTTGTTCGTTTGTTGGTTTGTTTGTTTGTTGGTTTGTTGGTTTGTTGGTTTGTTGGCTTGTTGGTGTTTGGTTTGTTGGTTTGTTGGTTTGTTGGTTTGTTGGTTTGTTGGTTTTTTGGTTTGTTGGTTTGTTGGTTTGTTGGTTTGTTTGTTTTTTGGTTAGTTGGTTTGTTGGTTTGTTGGTTTGTTGGTTTGTTGGCTTGTTGGTTTGTTCGTTTGTTGGCTTGTTGGTTTGTTGGTTTGTTGGTTTGTTGGTTTCTTGGTTACCTGGTTTGTTGGTTTGTTGGTTTGTTGGTTTGTTGGTTTGTTAGTTTGTTGGCTTATTGGCTTATTGGTTTGTTGGTTTGTTGGTTACTTGGTTTGTTTGGTGGTTGGTTTTTTGGTTTGTTGATTCGTTCGTTTGTTGGCTTGCTGGTTTGTTGGCTTGTTGGCTTGTTGGTTTGTTGGTTTGTTGGTTTGTTGGGTTGTTGGTTTGTTGGTTTGTTCGTTTGTTGGTTTGTTCGTTTGTTGGCTTGTTGGTTTGTTGGCTAGTTGGCTTGTTGGCTTGTTCGTTTGTTGGTTTGTTGGTTTGTCGGTTTGTTTGTTTGTTGGTTTGTTGGTTTGTTGGTTTGTTGGTTTTTTGGTTTGTTTGTTTGTTGGTTTGTTGGTTTGTTGGTTTGTTGGTTTGTTGGCTTGTTGGTTTGTTGGTTTTTTGGTTTGTTGGCTTGTTGGTTTGTTGGTTTGTTGGTTTGTTGGTTTGTTGGTTTGTTGGTTTGTTAGCTTGTTGGTTTTTTGGTTTGTTAGTTTGTTGGTTTGTTGGTTTATTTGCTTGTTGGTTTGTTGGTTTGTTCGTTTGTTGGTTTGTTGGCTTGTTGGCTTGTTGGTTTGTTGGTTTGTTGGTTTGTTGGTTTGTTGGTTTGTTGGTTTGTTGGTTTGTTCGTTTGTTGGTTTGTTGGTTTGTTGGTTTGTTTGTTTGTTGGCTTGTCGGTTTGTTGGTTTGTTGGTTTGTTGGCTTGTTGGTTTGTCGGTTTGTTGGTTTGTTGGTTTGTTGGTTTGTGGGTTTGTTTATTTGTTGGTTTGGTCGTTTGTTGGCTTGTTGGTTTGTTGGCTTGTTGGCTTGTTGGCTTGTTGATTTGTTAGTTTGTTGGTTTGTTGGTTTGTTGGTTTGTTGGTTTGTTGGTTTGTTTGTTTGTTTGTTTGTTTGTTTGTTGGTTTGTTCGTTTATTGGCTTGTTGGTTTGTTGGCTTGTTGGTTTGTTGGTTTTTTGGTTTGTTGGTACGTTGGTTTGTTAGTTTGTTGGTTTGTTGGTTTGTTGGTTTATTGGTTTGTTAGTTTGTTGGTTTGTTGGTTTGTTGGTTTGTTGGTTTGTTGGCTTGTTCGCTTGTTGGTTTGTTGGTTTGTTGGTTTGTTGGTTTGTTGGTTTGTTGGTTTGTTGGTTTGTTGGCTTGTTGGCTTGTTGGTTTGTTGGTTTGTTGGTTTGTTGGTTTGTTGGTTTGTTGGTTACTTGGCTTGTCGATTTGTTGGTTTGTTGGTTTCTTGGCTTGTTGGCTTGTTGGTTTGTTGGTTTGTTGGTTTGCTAGTTTGTTGGTTTGTTGGCTTGTTGGTTTGTTCATTTGTTGGTTTTTTGGCTTTTTGGTTTGTTGGTTTTTTGGTTTGTTGGTTTGTTGGTTTGTTGGTTTGTTGGTTTGTTGGCTTGTTGTCTTGTTGGTTTGTTGGTTTGTTGGCTTGTTGGTTTTTGGTTTTTGGTTACTTGGCTTGGTGGCTTGTTGGTTTGTCGGTTTGTTGGTTTGTTGGTTTGTTGGCTTGTTCGCTTGTTGGTTTGTTTGTTTGTTGGTTTGTTGGTTTTTTGGTTTGTTGGTACGTTGGTTTATTGGTTTGTTGATTTGTTGGTTTGTTGGTTTGTTGGTTTATTGGTTTGTTAGTTTGTTGGTTTGTTGGTTTGTTGGTTTGTTGGCTTGTTCGCTTGTTGGTTTGTTTGTTTGTTGGTTTGTTGGTTTGTTGGTTTGTTGGCTTGTTGGTTTGTTGGTTTTTTGGTTTGTTGGCTTGTTGGTTTGTTGGTTTGTTGGTTTGTTGGTTTGTTGGTTTGTTGGTTTGTTAGCTTGTTGGTTTTTTGGTTTGTTAGTTTGTTGGTTTGTTGGTTTATTTGCTTGTTGGTTTGTTGGTTTGTTGGTTTGTTGGTTTGTTGGCTTGTTGCCTTGTTGGTTTGTTGGTTTGTTGGTTTGTTGGTTTGTTGGTTTGTTCGTTTGTTGGTTTGTTGGTTTGTTGGTTTGTTGGTTTATTGGTTTGTTGGTTTATTGGTTTGTTGGTTTGTTTGTTTGTTGGTTTGTTTGTTTGTTGGCTTGTTGGTTTGTTTGTTTTTTGGTTTTTTGGTTTGTTGGTTTGTTGGTTTGTTGGTTTGTTGGTTTGTTGGTTTGTTGGTTTGTTGGTTTGTTGGTTTGTTGGTTTCTTGGCTTGTTGGCTTGTTGGTTTGTTGGTTTGTTGGTTTGCTAGTTTGTTGGTTTGTTGGCTTGTTGGTTTGTTCATTTGTTGGTTTTTTGGCTTTTTGGTTTGTTGGTTTTTTGGTTTGTTGGTTTGTTGGTTTGTTGGTTTGTTGGCTTGTTGTCTTGTTGGTTTGTTGGTTTGTTGGCTTGTTGGTTTTTGGTTTTTTGGTTACTTGGCTTGTTGGCTTGTTGGTTTGTCGGTTTGTTGGTTTGTTGGTTTGTTGGCTTGTTCGCTTGTTGGTTTGTTTGTTTGTTGGTTTGTTGGTTTGTTGGTTTGTTGGTTTGTTTGTTTGTTGGTTTGTTTGTTTGTTGGCTTGTTGGTTTGTTTGTTTTTTGGTTTTTTGGTTTGTTGGTTTGTTGGTTTGTTGGATTGTTGGTTTGTTGGTTTGTTGGTTTGTTGGTTTGTTGGTTGCTTGGCTTGTTGGCTTGTTGGTTTGTTGGTTTGTTGGTTTGCTAGTTTGTTGGTTTGTTGGCTTGTTGGTTTGTTCATTTGTTGGTTTTTTGGCTTTTTGGTTTGTTGGTTGTCTTGTTGGTTTGTTGGTTTGTTGGCTTGTTGGTTTTTGGTTTTTTGGTTACTTGGCTTGTTGGCTTGTTGGTTTGTCGGTTTGTTGGTTTGTTGGTTTGTTGGCTTGTTCGCTTGTTGGTTTGTTTGTTTGTTGGTTTGTTGGTTTTTTGGTTTGTTGGTACGTTGGTTTGTTGGTTTGTTGGTTTCTTGGTTTATTGGTTTGTTAGTTTGTTGGTTTGTTGGTTTGTTGGTTTGTTGGCTTGTTCGCTTGTTGGTTTGTTTGTTTGTTGGTTTGTTGGTTTGTTGGTTTGTTGGCTTGTTGGTTTGTTGGTTTTTTGGTTTGTTGGCTTGTTGGTTTGTTGGTTTGTTGGTTTGTTGGTTTGTTGGTTTGTTAGCTTGTTGGTTTTTTGGTTTGTTAGTTTGTTGGTTTGTTGGTTTATTTGCTTGTTGGTTTGTTGGTTTGTTGGTTACTTGGTTTGTTTGTTTGTTTGGTTTGTTGGTTTGTTGGTTTGTTCGTTTGTTGGCTTGTTGGTTTGTTGGTTTGTTGGTTTGTTGGTTTTTTTGTTTGTTGGTTTGTTGGTTTGTTGGTTTGTTCGTTTGTGGGTTTGTTGGTTTGTTGGTTTGTTCGTTTGTTGGTTTGTTCGTTTGTTGGTTTGTTTGTTTGTTGGTTTGTTGGTTTGTTGGTTTGTTGGCTTGTTGGTGTTTGGTTTGTTGGTTTGTTGGTTTGTTGGTTTGTTGGTTTGTTGGTTTTTTGGTTTGTTGGTTTGTTGGTTTGTTGGTTTGTTTGTTTTTTGGTTAGTTGGTTTGTTGGTTTGTTGGTTTGTTGGTTTGTTGGCTTGTTGGTTTGTTCGTTTGTTGGCTTGTTGGTTTGTTGGTTTGTTGGTTTGTTGGTTTCTTGGTTACCTGGTTTGTTGGTTTGTTGGTTTGTTGGTTTGTTGGTTTGTTGGCTTATTGGCTTATTGGTTTTTTGGTTTGTTGGTTACTTGGTTTGTTTGGTGGTTGGTTTTTTGGTTTGTTGATTCGTTCGTTTGTTGGTTTGCTGGTTTGTTGGCTTGTTGGCTTGTTGGTTTGTTGGTTTGTTGGTTTGTTGGGTTGTTGGTTTGTTGGTTTGTTCGTTTGTTGGTTTGTTCGTTTGTTGGTTTGTTGGTTTTTTGGTTTGTTTGTTTGTTGGTTTGTTGGTTTGTTGGTTTGTTGGCTTGTTGGTTTGTTGGTTTTTTGGTTTGTTGGCTTGTTGGTTTGTTGGTTTGTTGGTTTGTTGGTTTGTTGGTTTGTTGGTTTGTTAGCTTGTTGGTTTTTTGGTTTGTTAGTTTGTTGGTTTGTTGGTTTATTTGCTTGTTGGTTTGTTGGTTTGTTCGTTTGTTGGTTTGTTGGCTTGTTGGCTTGTTGGTTTGTTGGTTTGTTGGTTTGTTGGTTTGTTGGTTTGTTGGTTTGTTGGTTTGTTCGTTTGTTGGTTTGTTGGTTTGTTGGTTTGTTTGTTTGTTGGCTTGTCGGTTTGTTGGTTTGTTGGTTTGTTGGTTTGTTAGTTTGTTGGTTTGTTCGTTTGTTGGTTTTTTGGTTTGTTGGCTTGTTGGTTTGTTGGTTTGTTGGTTTGTTGGCTTGTTGGTTTGTCGGTTTGTTGGTTTGTTGGTTTGTTGGTTTGTGGGTTTGTTTATTTGTTGGTTTGGTCGTTTGTTGGCTTGTTGGTTTGTTGGCTTGTTGGCTTGTTGGCTTGTTGATTTGTTAGTTTGTTGGTTTGTTGGTTTGTTGGTTTGTTGGTTTGTTGGTTTGTTTGTTTGTTTGTTTGTTTGTTTGTTGGTTTGTTCGTTTATTGGCTTGTTGGTTTGTTGGCTTGTTGGTTTGTTGGTTTTTTGGTTTGTTGGTACGTTGGTTTGTTAGTTTGTTGGTTTGTTGGTTTGTTGGTTTATTGGTTTGTTAGTTTGTTGGTTTGTTGGTTTGTTGGTTTGTTGGTTTGTTGGCTTGTTCGCTTGTTGGTTTGTTGGTTTGTTGGTTTGTTGGTTTGTTGGTTTGTTGGTTTGTTGGTTTGTTGGTTTGTTGGTTTGTTGGCTTGTTGGCTTGTTGGTTTGTTGGTTTGTTGGTTTGTTGGTTTGTTGGTTTGTTGGTTACTTGGCTTGTCGATTTGTTGGTTTGTTGGTTTCTTGGCTTGTTGGCTTGTTGGTTTGTTGGTTTGTTGGTTTGCTAGTTTGTTGGTTTGTTGGCTTGTTGGTTTGTTCATTTGTTGGTTTTTTGGCTTTTTGGTTTGTTGGTTTTTTGGTTTGTTGGTTTGTTGGTTTGTTGGTTTGTTGGTTTGTTGGTTTGTTGGCTTGTTGTCTTGTTGGTTTGTTGGTTTGTTGGCTTGTTGGTTTTTGGTTTTTGGTTACTTGGCTTGTTGGCTTGTTGGTTTGTCGGTTTGTTGGTTTGTTGGTTTGTTGGCTTGTTCGCTTGTTGGTTTGTTTGTTTGTTGGTTTGTTGGTTTTTTGGTTTGTTGGTACGTTGGTTTGTTGGTTTGTTGGTTTGTTGGTTTGTTGGTTTGTTGGTTTATTGGTTTGTTAGTTTGTTGGTTTGTTGGTTTGTTGGTTTGTTGGTTTGTTGGCTTGTTCGCTTGTTGGTTTGTTTGTTTGTTGGTTTGTTGGTTTGTTGGTTTGTTGGCTTGTTGGTTTGTTGGTTTTTTGGTTTGTTGGCTTGTTGGTTTGTTGGTTTGTTGGTTTGTTGGTTTGTTGGTTTGTTGGTTTGTTAGCTTGTTGGTTTTTTGGTTTGTTAGTTTGTTGGTTTGTTGGTTTATTTGCTTGTTGGTTTGTTGGTTTGTTGGTTTGTTGGTTTGTTGGCTTGTTGCCTTGTTGGTTTGTTGGTTTGTTGGTTTGTTGGTTTGTTGGTTTGTTCGTTTGTTGGTTTGTTGGTTTGTTGGTTTGTTGGTTTATTGGTTTGTTGGTTTATTGGTTTGTTGGTTTGTTTGTTTGTTGGTTTGTTTGTTTGTTGGCTTGTTGGTTTGTTTGTTTTTTGGTTTTTTGGTTTGTTGGTTTGTTGGTTTGTTGGTTTGTTGGTTTGTTGGTTTGTTGGTTTGTTGGTTTGTTGGTTTGTTGGTTTCTTGGCTTGTTGGCTTGTTGGTTTGTTGGTTTGTTGGTTTGCTAGTTTGTTGGTTTGTTGGCTTGTTGGTTTGTTCATTTGTTGGTTTTTTGGCTTTTTGGTTTGTTGGTTTTTTGGTTTGTTGGTTTGTTGGTTTGTTGGTTTGTTGGCTTGTTGTCTTGTTGGTTTGTTGGTTTGTTGGCTTGTTGGTTTTTGGTTTTTTGGTTACTTGGCTTGTTGGCTTGTTGGTTTGTCGGTTTGTTGGTTTGTTGGTTTGTTGGCTTGTTCGCTTGTTGGTTTGTTTGTTTGTTGGTTTGTTGGTTTGTTGGTTTGTTGGTTTGTTGGTTTGTTTGTTTGTTGGTTTGTTTGTTTGTTGGCTTGTTGGTTTGTTTGTTTTTTGGTTTTTTGGTTTGTTGGTTTGTTGGTTTGTTGGTTTGTTGGTTTGTTGGTTTGTTGGTTTGTTGGTTTGTTGGTTGCTTGGCTTGTTGGCTTGTTGGTTTGTTGGTTTGTTGGTTTGTTGGTTTGCTAGTTTGTTGGTTCGTTGGCTTGTTGGTTTGTTCATTTGTTGGTTTTTTGGCTTTTTGGTTTGTTGGTTGTCTTGTTGGTTTGGTGGTTTGTTGGCTTGTGGGTTTTTGGTTTTTTGGTTACTTGGCTTGTTGGCTTGTTGGTTTGTCGGTTTGTTGGTTTGTTGGTTTGTTGGCTTGTTCGCTTGTTGGTTTGTTTGTTTGTTGGTTTGTTGGTTTTTTGGTTTGTTGGTACGTTGGTTTGTTGGTTTGTTGGTTTCTTGGTTTATTGGTTTGTTAGTTTGTTGGTTTGTTGGTTTGTTGGTTTGTTGGCTTGTTCGCTTGTTGGTTTGTTTGTTTGTTGGTTTGTTGGTTTGTTGGTTTGTTGGCTTGTTGGTTTGTTGGTTTTTTGGTTTGTTGGCTTGTTGGTTTGTTGGTTTGTTGGTTTGTTGGTTTGTTGGTTTGTTAGCTTGTTGGTTTTTTGGTTTGTTAGTTTGTTGGTTTGTTGGTTTATTTGCTTGTTGGTTTGTTGGTTTGTTGGTTTGTTGGCTTGTTGGCTTGTTGGTTTGTTGGTTTGTTGGTTTGTTGGTTTGTTGGTTTGTTGGTTTGTTCGTTTGTTGGTTTGTTGGTTTGTTGGTTTGTTGGTTTGTTGGTTTGTTGGTTTGTTGGTTTGTTGGTTTGTTGGTTTATTGGTTTGTTGGTTTGTTTGTTTGTTGGTTTGTTTGTTTGTTGGCTTGTTGGTTTGTTTGTTTTTTGGTTTTTTGGTTTGTTGGTTTGTTGGTTTGTTGGTTTGTTGGTTTGTTGGTTTGTTGGTTTGTTGGTTTGTTGGTTTGTTGGTTTGTTCGTTTGTTGGTTTGTTGGTTTGTTGGTTTGTTTGTTTGTTGGCTTGTCGGTTTGTTGGTTTGTTGGTTTGTTGGTTTGTTAGTTTGTTGGTTTGTTCGTTTGTTAGTTTTTTGGTTTGTTGGCTTGTTGGTTTGTTGGTTTGTTGGTTTGTTGGCTTGTTGGTTTGTCGGTTTGTTGGTTTGTTGGTTTGTTGGTTTGTTTATTTGTTGGTTTGGTCGTTTGTTGGCTTGTTGGTTTGTTGGCTTGTTGGCTTGTTGGCTTGTTGATTTGTTAGTTTGTTGGTTTGTTGGTTTGTTGGTTTGTTGGTTTGTTGGTTTGTTTGTTTGTTTGTTTGTTTGTTTGTTTGTTGGTTTGTTCGTTTATTGGCTTGTTGGTTTGTTGGCTTGTTGGTTTGTTGGTTTTTTGGTTTGTTGGTACGTTGGTTTGTTGGTTTGTTGGTTTGTTGGTTTGTTGGTTTATTGGTTTGTTAGTTTGTTGGTTTGCTGGTTTGTTGGTTTGTTGGCTTGTTCGCTTGTTGGTTTGTTGGTTTGTTGGTTTGTTGGTTTGTTGGTTTGTTGGTTTGTTGGTTTGTTGGCTTGTTGGCTTGTTGGTTTGTTGGTTTGTTGGTTTGTTGGTTTGTTGGTTTGTTGGTTACTTGGCTTGTCGATTTGTTGGTTTGTTGGTTTGTTGGTTTATTGGTTTGTTAGTTTGTTGGTTTGTTGGTTTGTTGGTTTGTTGGCTTGTTCGCTTGTTGGTTTGTTGGTTTGTTGGTTTGTTGGTTTGTTGGCTTGTTGGTTTGTTCATTTGTTGGTTTTTTGGCTTTTTGGTTTGTTGGTTTTTTGGTTTGTTGGTTTGTTGGTTTGTTGGTTTGTTCGTTTATTGGCTTGTTGGTTTGTTGGCTTGTTGGTTTGTTGGTTTTTGGTTTGTTGGTACGTTGGTTTGTTGGTTTGTTGGTTTGTTGGTTTGTTGGTTTATTGGTTTGTTAGTTTGCTGGTTTGTTGGTTTGTTGGTTTGTTGGCTTGTTCGCTTGTTGGTTTGTTGGTTTGTTGGTTTGTTGGTCTGTTGGTTTGTTGGTTTGTTGGTTTGTTGGCTTGTTGGCTTGTTGGTTTGTTGGTTTGTTGGTTTGTTGGTTTGTTGGTTTGTTGGTTACTTGGCTTGTCGATTTGTTGGTTTGTTGGTTTCTTGGCTTGTTGGCTTGTTGGTTTGTTGGTTTGTTGGTTTGCTAGTTTGTTGGTTTGTTGGCTTGTTGGTTTGTTCATTTGTTGGTTTTTTGGCTTTTTGGTTTGTTGGTTTTTTGGTTTGTTGGTTTGTTGGTTTGTTGGTTTGTTGGTTTGTTGGTTTGTTGGCTTGTTGTCTTGTTGGTTTGTTGGTTTGTTGGCTTGTTGGTTTTTGGTTTTTTGGTTACTTGGCTTGTTGGCTTGTTGGTTTGTCGGTTTGTTGGTTTGTTGGTTTGTTGGCTTGTTCGCTTGTTGGTTTGTTTGTTTGTTGGTTTGTTGGTTTTTTGGTTTGTTGGTACGTTGGTTTGTTGGTTTGTTGGTTTGTTGGTTTGTTGGTTTATTGGTTTGTTAGTTTGTTGGTTTGTTGGTTTGTTGGCTTGTTGGTTTGTTGGTTTTTTGGTTTGTTGGCTTGTTGGTTTGTTGGTTTGTTGGTTTGTTGGTTTGTTGGTTTGTTGGTTTGTTGGTTTGTTAGCTTGTTGGTTTTTTGGTTTGTTAGTTTGTTGGTTTGTTGGTTTATTTGCTTGTTGGTTTGTTGGTTTGTTGGTTTGTTGGCTTGTTGCCTTGTTGGTTTGTTGGTTTGTTGGTTTGTTGGTTTGTTGGTTTGTTGGTTTGTTCGTTTGTTGGTTTGTTGGTTTGTTGGTTTATTGGTTTGTTGGTATATTGGTTTGTTGGTTTGTTTGTTTGTTGGTTTGTTTGTTTGTTGGCTTGTTGGTTTGTTTGTTTTTTGGTTTTTTGGTTTGTTGGTTTGTTGGTTTGTTGGTTTGTTGGTTTGTTGGTTTGTTGGTTTGTTGGTTTCTTGGCTTGTTGGCTTGTTGGTTTGTTGGTTTGTTGGTTTGCTAGTTTGTTGGTTTGTTGGTTTGTTGGTTTGTTGGTTACTTGGCTTGTCGATTTGTTGGTTTGTTGGTTTGTTGGTTTATTGGTTTGTTAGTTTGTTGGTTTGTTGGTATGTTGGTTTGTTGGCTTGTTCGCTTGTTGGTTTGTTGGTTTGTTGGTTTGTTGGTTTGTTGGCTTGTTGGTTTGTTCATTTGTTGGTTTTTTGGCTTTTTGGTTTGTTGGTTTTTTGGTTTGTTGGTTTGTTGGTTTGTTGGTTTGTTCGTTTATTGGCTTGTTGGTTTGTTGGCTTGTTGGTTTGTTGGTTTTTGGTTTGTTGGTACGTTGGTTTGTTGGTTTGTTGGTTTGTTGATTTGTTGGTTTATTGGTTTGTTAGTTTGCTGGTTTGTTGGTTTGTTGGTTTGTTGGCTTGTTCGCTTGTTGGTTTGTTGGTTTGTTGGTTTGTTGGTTTGTTGGTTTGTTGGTTTGTTGGTTTGTTGTCTTGTTGGCTTGTTGGTTTGTTGGTTTGTTGGTTTGTTGGTTTGTTGGTTTGTTGGTTACTTGGCTTGTCGATTTGTTGGTTTGTTGGTTTCTTGGCTTGTTGGCTTGTTGGTTTGTTGGTTTGTTGGTTTGCTAGTTTGTTGGTTTGTTGGCTTGTTGGTTTGTTCATTTGTTGGTTTTTTGGCTTTTTGGTTTGTTGGTTTTTTGGTTTGTTGGTTTGTTGGTTTGTTGGTTTGTTGGTTTGTTGGTTTGTTGGCTTGTTGTCTTGTTGGTTTGTTGGTTTGTTGGCTTGTTGGTTTTTGGTTTTTTGGTTACTTGGCTTGTTGGCTTGTTGGTTTGTCGGTTTGTTGGTTTGTTGGTTTGTTGGCTTGTTCGCTTGTTGGTTTGTTTGTTTGTTGGTTTGTTGGTTTTTTGGTTTGTTGGTACGTTGGTTTGTTGGTTTGTTGGTTTGTTGGTTTGTTGGTTTATTGGTTTGTTAGTTTGTTGGTTTGTTGGTTTGTTGGTTTGTTGGCTTGTTCGCTTGTTGGTTAGTTTGTTTGTTGGTTTGTTGGTTTGTTGGTTTGTTGGCTTGTTGGTTTGTTGGTTTTTTGGTTTGTTGGCTTGTTGGTTTGTTGGTTTGTTGGTTTGTTGGTTTGTTGGTTTGTTGGTTTGTTAGCTTGTTGGTTTTTTGGTTTGTTAGTTTGTTGGTTTGTTGGTTTATTTGCTTGTTGGTTTGTTGGTTTGTTGGTTTGTTGGCTTGTTGCCTTGTTGGTTTGTTGGTTTGTTGGTTTGTTGGTTTGTTGGTTTGTTGGTTTGTTCGTTTGTTGGTTTGTTGGTTTGTTGGTTTATTGGTTTGTTGGTTTATTGGTTTGTTGGTTTGTTTGTTTGTTGGTTTGTTTGTTTGTTGGCTTGTTGGTTTGTTTGTTTTTTGGTTTTTTGGTTTGTTGGTTTGTTGGTTTGTTGGTTTGTTGGTTTGTTGGTTTGTTGGTTTGTTGGTTTCTTGGCTTGTTGGCTTGTTGGTTTGTTGGTTTGTTGGTTTGCTAGTTTGTTGGTTTGTTGGCTTGTTGGTTTGTTCATTTGTTGGTTTTTTGGCTTTTTGGTTTGTTGGTTTTTTGGTTTGTTGGTTTGTTGGTTTGTTGGTTTGTTGGCTTGTTGTCTTGTTGGTTTGTTGGTTTGTTGGCTTGTTGGTTTTTGGTTTTTTGGTTACTTGGCTTGTTGGCTTGTTGGTTTGTCGGTTTGTTGGTTTGTTGGTTTGTTGGCTTGTTCGCTTGTTGGTTTGTTTGTTTGTTGGTTTGTTGGTTTGTTGGTTTGTTTGTTTGTTGGCTTGTTTGTTTATTGGCTGGTTGGTTTGTTTGTTTTTTGGTTTTTTGGTTTGTTGGTTTGTTGGTTTGTTGGTTTGTTGGTTTGTTGGTTTGTTGGTTTGTTGGTTTGTTGGTTTGTTGGTTTGTTGGTTTCTTGGCTTGTTGGCTTGTTGGTTTGTTGGTTTGCTAGTTTGTTGGTTTGTTGGCTTGTTGGTTTGTTCATTTGTTGGTTTTTTGGCTTTTTGGTTTGTTGGTTTTTTGGTTTGTTGGTTTGTTGGTTTGTTGGTTAATTGGCTTGTTGTCTTGTTGGTTTGTTGGTTTGTTGGCTTGTTGGTTTTTGGTTTTTTGGTTACTTGGCTTGTTGGCTTGTTGGTTTGTCGGTTTGTTGGTTTGTTCGTTTGTTGGCTTGTTCGCTTGTTGGTTTGTTTGTTTGTTGGTTTGTTGGTTTTTTGGTTTGTTGGTACGTTGGTTTGTTGGTTTGTTGGTTTGTTGGTTTGTTGGTTTGTTGGTTTATTGGTTTGTTAGTTTGTTGGTTTGTTGGTTTGTTGGTTTGTTGGCTTGTTCGCTTGTTGGTTTGTTTGTTTGTTGGTTTGTTGGTTTGTTGGTTTGTTGGTTTGTTGGCTTGTTGGTTTGTTGGTTTTTTGGTTTGTTGGCTTGTTGGTTTGTTGGTTTGTTGGTTTGTTGGTTTGTTGGTTTGTTAGCTTGTTGGTTTTTTGGTTTGTTAGTTTGTTGGTTTGTTGGTTTATTTGCTTGTTGGTTTGTTGGTTTGTTGGTTTGTTGGTTTGTTGGCTTGTTGGCTTGTTGGTTTGTTGGTTTGTTGGTTTGTTGGTTTGTTGGTTTGTTCGTTTGTTGGTTTGTTGGTTTGTTGGTTTGTTGGTTTGTTGGTTTGTTGGTTTGTTGGTTTGTTGGGTTATTGGTTTGTTGGTTTGTTTGTTTGTTGGTTTGTTTGTTTGTTGGCTTGTTGGTTTGTTTGTTTTTTGGTTTTTTGGTTTGTTGGTTTGTTGGTTTGTTGGTTTGTTGGTTTGTTGGTTTGTTGGTTTGTTGGTTTGTTGGTTTGTTGGTTTGTTCGTTTGTTGGTTTGTTGGTTTGTTGGTTTGTTTGTTTGTTGGCTTGTCGGTTTGTTGGTTTGTTGGTTTGTTGGTTTGTTAGTTTGTTGGTTTGTTCGTTTGTTGGTTTTTTGGTTTGTTGGCTTGTTGGTTTGTTGGTTTGTTGGTTTGTTGGCTTGTTGGTTTGTCGGTTTGTTGGTTTGTTGGTTTGTTGGTTTGTTTATTTGTTGGTTTGGTCGTTTGTTGGCTTGTTGGTTTGTTGGCTTCTTGGCTTGTTGGCTTGTTGATTTGTTAGTTTGTTGGTTTGTTGGTTTGTTGGTTTGTTGGTTTGTTGGTTTGTTTGTTTGTTTGTTTGTTTGTTTGTTGGTTTGTTCGTTTATTGGCTTGTTGGTTTGTTGGCTTGTTGGTTTGTTGGTTTTTTGGTTTGTTGGTACGTTGGTTTGTTGGTTTGTTGGTTTGTTGGTTTGTTGGTTTATTGGTTTGTTAGTTTGTTGGTTTGTTGGTTTGTTGGTTTGTTGGCTTGTTCGTTTGCTGCTTTGTTGGATTGTTGGTTTGTTCGTTTGTTGGTTTGTTGGTTTGTTGGTTTGTTTGTTTGTTGGTTTGTTTGTTTGTTGGTTTGTTGGTTTGTTGGTTTGTTGGCTTGTTGGCTTGTTGGCTTGTTGGTTTCTTGGTTTGTTTGCTTGTTGGTTTCTTGGTTTGTTGGTTTGTTGGTTTGTTGGTTTGTTGGTTTGTTGGTTTGTTCGTTTGTTGCTTTGTTGGATTGTTGGTTTGTTCGTTTGTTGGTTTGTTGGTTTGTTTGTTTGTTAGTTTGTTGGTTTGTTGGTTTGTTGGCTTGTTGGTTTCTTAGCTTGTTGGTTTGTTGGTTTGTTGGTTTGTTGGTTTGTTGGTTTGTTGGTTTGTTGGTTTGTTCGTTTGTTGGTTTGTTCGTTTGTTGGCTTGTTGGTTTGTTCGTTTGTTGGTTTGATCGTTTGTTGGCTTGTTGCCTTGTTGGTTTGTTGGTTTGTTGGTTTCTTTGTTTGTTCGTTTGTTGGTTTGTTCGTTTGTTGGCTTGTTGGTTTGTTGGCTAGTTGGCTTGTTGGCTTGTTGGTTTGTTGGTTTTTTGGTTTGTTAGCTTGTTGGTTTGTTGGTTTGTTGGTTTGTCGGTTTGTTGGTTTGTTGGTTTGTTGGTTTGTTGGTTTTTTGGTTTGTTTGTTTGTTGGTTTGTTGGTTTGTTGGTTAGTTGGCTTGTTCGTTTGTTGGTTTTTTGGTTTGTTGGTTTGTTGGTTTGTTGGTTTGTTGGTTTGTTCGTTTGTTAGCTTGTTGGTTTGTTGGGTTGTTGGCTTGTTGGTTTGTTGGTTTGTTGGTTTTTTGGTTTGTTGGTTTGTTGGTTTGTTGGTTTGTTCGTTTGTTGGTTGATTGGTTTGTTGGTTTGTTGGTTTATTGGTTTGTTGGTTTGTTCGTTTGTTGGCTTGTTGGTTTGTTTGTTTTTTGGTTTTTTGGTACGTTGGTTTGTTGGTTTGTTGGTTTGTTGGTTTGTTGGTTTGTTGGTTTGTTGGTTTGTTGGTTTGGTTGGTTTGTTGGTTTGTTGGCTTGTTGGCTTGTTGGTTTGTTGGTTTGTAGGCTTGTTGGTTTGTTGGTTTGTTGGTTTGTTGGTTTGTTGGTTTGTTGGTTTGTTGGTTTTTTGGTTTGTTGGCTTGTTGGCTTGTTAGTTTGTTGGTTTGTTGGCTTGTTGGTTTGTTGGTTTGTTGGTTTTTTGGTTTGTTGGGTTGTTGGTTTATTGTTTTGTTGGTTTGTTGGTTTCTTGGTTTGTTTGTTTGTTGGTTTGTTCGTTTGTTGGTTTGTTCGTTTGTGGGTTTGTTGGTTTGTTGGCTTGTTGGTTTGTTGGTTTGTTCGTTGGTTGGTTTGTTCGTTGGTTGGTTTGTTGGTTTGTTGGTTTGTTGGTTTGTTAGTTTGTTGGTTTGTTGGCTGTTGGTTTCTTGGCTTGTTGGTTTGTTGGTTTGTTGGTTTGTTCGTTTGTTGGTTTGTTCGTTTGTTGGTTTGTTGGCTTGTTGGTTTGTTGGTTAGTTGGTTTGTTGGTTTGTTGATTTGTTGGTATGTTGGTTTGTTGGTTTGTTGGTTTATTGGTTTGTTGGTTTGTTGGCTTGTTAGTTTGTTGGTTTGTTGGCTTGTTGGCTTGTTGGTTTGTTGGCTTGTTGGTTTGCTGGTTTGTTGGTTTGTTGGTTACTTGGTTTGTTGGTTTGTTGGTTTGTTCGTTTGTTGGTTTCTTGATTTGTTCGTTTGTTGGTTTGTTGGCTTGTTGGTTTGTTGGTTTGTTGGTTTGTTTGTTTGTTGGTTTGTTCGTTTATTGGCTTGTTGGTTTGTTCTTTTGTTGGTTTGCTGGTTTGTTGGTTTGTTGGTTTTTTGGTTTGTTGGTTTGTTGGTTTGTTGGTTTGTTGGTTTGTTGGTTTGTTGGTTTGTTGGTTTATTGGTTTGTTGGTTTGTTGGTTTGTTGGTTTGTTGGCTTATTGGCTTGTTGGCTTGTTGGTTTGATGGTTTGTTGGTTTGTTGGTTTGTTGGTTTGTTGGTTTGTTCGTTTGTTGGTTTGTTGGTTTGTTGGTTTGTTGGTTTGTTGGTTTGTTGGCTTGCTGGCTTGTTGGTTTTTTGGCTTGTTGTGTAGTTGGTTTGTTGGTTTGTCGGCTTGTTGGTTTGTTGGTTTGTTGGTTTGTTGGTTTGTTGGTTTCTTGGCTTGTTGGTTTGTTGGTTTGTTGGTTTGTTGGTTTGTTGGTTTGTTCGTTTGTTGGTTTGTTCGTTTGTTGGCCTGTTGGTTTGTTCGTATGTTGGTTTGTTCGTTTGTTGGCTTGTTGCCTTGTTGGTTTGTTGGTTTGTTGGTTTGTTTGTTTGTTCGTTTGTTGGTTTGTTCGTTTGTTGGCTTGTTGGTTTGTTGGCTAGTTGGCTTGTTGGCTTGTTGGTTTGTTGGTTTTTTGGTTTGTTAGCTTGTTGGTTTGTTGGTTTGTTGGTTTGTCGGTTTGTTGGTTTGTTGGTTTGTTGGTTTGTTGGTTTTTTGGTTTGTTTGTTTGTTGGTTTGTTGGTTTGTTGGTTAGTTGGCTTGTTCGTTTGTTTGTTTTTTGGTTTGTTGGTTTGTTGGTTTGTTGGTTTGTTGGTTTGTTCGTTTGTTAGCTTGTTGGTTTGTTGGTTTGTTGGTTTGTTGGTTTGTTTGTTTGTTGGTTTGTTGGTTTGTTGGTGTGTTGGTTTGTTTGTTTGTTGGCTAGTTGGCTTGTTGGCTTGTTGGTTTGTTGGTTTGTTGGTTTTTTGGTTTGTTGGTTTGTTGGTTTGTTGGTTTGTTCGTTTGTTGGTTGATTGGTTTGTTGGTTTGTTGGTTTATTGGTTTGTTGGTTTGTTCGTTTGTTGGCTTGTTGGTTTGTTTGTTTTTTGGTTTTTTGGTTCGTTGGTTTGTTGGTTTGTTGGTTTGTTGGTTTGTTGGTTTGTTGGTTTGGTTGGTTTGTTGGTTTGTTGGCTTGTTGGCTTGTTGGTTTGTTGGTTTGTTGGCTTGTTGGTTTGTTGGTTTGTTGGTTTGTTGGTTTGTTGGTTTGTTGGTTTTTTGGTTTGTTGGCTTGTTGGCTTGTTAGTTTGTTGGTTTGTTGGCTTGTTGGTTTGTTGGTTTGTTGGTTTTTTGGTTTGTTGGGTTGTTGGTTTATTGTTTTGTTGGTTTGTTGGTTTCTTGGTTTGTTTGTTTGTTGGTTTGTTCGTTTGTTGGTTTGTTCGTTTGTTGGTTTGTTGGTTTGTTGGCTTGTTGGTTTGTTGGTTTGTTCGTTGGTTGGTTTGTTGGTTTGTTGGTTTGTTAGTTTGTTGGTATGTTGGCTGTTGGTTTCTTGGCTTGTTGGTTTGTTGGTTTGTTGGTTTGTTGGTTTGTTCGTTTGTTGGTTTGTTCGTTTGTTGGTTTATTGTTTTGTTGGTTTGTTGGTTTCTTGGTTTGTTTGTTTGTTGGTTTGTTGGTTTGTTGGCTTGTTGGTTTGTTGGTTTGTTGGTTTTTTGGTTTGTTGGGTTCTTGGTTTATTGTTTTGTTGGTTTGTTGGTTTCTTGGTTTGTTTGTTTGTTGGTTTGTTCGTTTGTTGGTTTGTTCGTATGTTGGTTTGTTGGTTTGTTGGCTTGTTGGTTTGTTGGTTTGTTCGTTGGTTGGTTTGTTGGTTTGTTGGTTTGTTAGTTTGTTGGTTTGTTGGCTGTTGGTTTCTTGGCTTGTTGGTTTGTTGGTTTGTTGGTTTGTTGGTTTGTTCGTTTGTTGGTTTGTTCGTTTGTTGGTTTATTGTTTTGTTGGTTTGTTGGTTTCTTGGTTTGTTCGTTTGTTGGTTTGTTGGTTTGTTGGCTTGTTGGTTTGTTGGTTTGTTCGTTTATTGGCTTGTTGGTTTGTTCTTTTGTTGGTTTGCTGGTTTGTTGGTTTGTTGGTTTTTTGGTTTGTTGGTTTGTTGGTTTGTTGGTTTGTTGGTTTGTTGGTTTGTTGGTTTATTGGTTTGTTGGTTTGTTGGTTTGTTGGTTTGTTGGCTTATTGGCTTGTTGGCTTGTTGGTTTGATGGTTTGTTGGTTTGTTGGTTTGTTGGTTTGTTGGTTTGTTCTTTTGTTGGTTTGTTGGTTTGTTCGTTTGTTGGTTTGTTGGTTTGTTGGCTTGCTGGCTTGTTGGTTTTTTGGCTTGTTGGCTAGTTGGTTTGTCGGCTTGTTGGTTTGTTGGTTTGTTGGTTTGTTGGTTTGTTGGCTTGTTGGTTTGTTGGTTTGTTGGTTTGTTGGTTTGTTGGTTTGTTGGTTTGTTGGTTTGTTGGTTTGTTGGTTTGTTGGTTTGTTGGTTTGTTGGTTTGTTGGTTTGTTGGTTTGTTCGTTTGTTGGTTTGTTGGTTTGTTGGTTTGTTTGTTTGTTGGCTTGTTGGTTTGTTGGTTTGTTGGTTTGTTTGTTTGTTGGTTTGTTCGTTTGTTGGTTTTTTGGTTTGTTGGCTTGTTGGCTTGTTGGTTTGTTGGTTTGTTGGCTTGTTGGTTTGTTGGTTTGTTGGTTTGTTGGTTTGTTTATTTGTTGGTTTGTTCGTTTGTTGGTTTGTTGGTTTGTTGGCTTGTTGGCTTGTTGGCTTGTTGATTTGTTGGTTTGTTGGTTTGTTGGTTTGTTGGTTTGTTGGTTTGTTGGTTTGTTGGTTTGTTGGTTTGTTGGTTTGTTGGTTTGTTGGTTTGTTTGTTTGTTGGTTTGTTCGTTTGTTGGCTTGTTGGTTTGTTGGTTTTTTGGTTTATTGGTATGTTGGTTTGTTGGTTTGTTGGTTTGTTGGTTTTTTGGTTTGTTGGTTTGTTGGTTTGTTGGTTTGTTGGGTTATTGGCTTGTTGGCTTCTTGGTTTGTTGGTTTGTTGGTTTGTTGGTTTGTTGGTTTGTTGGTTTGTTGGTTTGTTGGCTTGTTGGCTTGTTGGTTTGTTGGTTTGTTGGTTTGTTGGTTTATTGGTTTGTTGGTTTTTTGGTTTGTTGGCTTGTTGGCTTGTTGGTTTGTTGGCTAGTTGGTTTGTTGGTTTGTTGGTTTGTTGGTTTGGTTGGTTTGTTGGCTAGTTGGTTTGTTGGTTTGTTGGCTTGTTGGTTTGTTGGTTTGTTGGTTTGTTGGTTTGTCGGTTTGTTGGTTTTTTGGTTTGTTGGCTTTTTGGTTTGTTTATTTGTTAGTTTGTTGGTTTATTGGTTTGTTGGTTTGTTGGTTTGTTGGTTTGTTGGTTTGTTGGTTTGTTGGTTTGTTGGTTTGTTGGCTTGTTGGTTTATTGGTTTGTTGGTTTGTTCGTTTGTTGGCTTGTTGGTTTGTTTGTTTTTTGGTTTTTTGGTTCGTTGGCTTGTTGGTTTGTTGATTTGTTGGTTTGTATGTTTGTTGGTTTGTTGGTTTGGTTGGTTTGTTGGTTTGTTGGCTTGTTGGCTTGTTGGTTTGTTGGTTTGTTGGCTTGTTGGTTTGTTGGTTTGTTGGTTTGTTGGTTTGTTGGTTTGTTGGTTTTTTGGTTTGTTGGTTTGATGGCTTGTTGGCTTGTTAGTTTGTTGGTTTGTTGGCTTGTTGGTTTGTTGGTTTGTTGGTTTTTTGGTTTGTTGGGTTGTTGGTTTATTGTTTTGTTGGTTTGTTGGTTTCTTGGTTTGTTTGTTTGTTGGTTTGTTCGTTTGTTGGTTTGTTCGTTTGTTGGTTTGTTGGTTTTTTGGCTTGTTGGTTTGTTGGTTTGTTCGTTTGTTGGTTTGTTGGTTTGTTGGCTTGTTGGTTTCTTGGCTTGTTGGTTTGTTGGTTTGTTGGTTTGTTGGTTTGTTCGTTTGTTGGTTTGTTCGTTTGTTTGTTTGGTGGCTTGTTGGTTTGTTGGTTAGTTGGTTTGCTGGTTTGTTGGTTTGTTGGTTTGTTGGTTTGTTGGTTTGTTGGTTTGTTGGTTTATTGATTTGTTGGTTTGTTGGCTTGTTAGTTTGTTGATTTATTGGCTTGTTGGCTTGTTGGTTTTTTGGCTTCTTGATTTGTTGGTTTGTTGGTTTGTTGGTTACTTGGTTTGTTGGTTTGTTGGTTTGTTCGTTTGTTAGTTTCTTGATTTGTTTGTTTGTTGGCTTGTTGGTTTGTTGGTTTGTTGGTTTGTTGGTTTGTTTGTTTGTTAGTTTGCTAGTTTATTGGCTTGTTGGTTTGTTCGTTTGTTGGTTTGCTGGTTTGTTGGTTTGTTGGTTTGTTGGTTTGTTCGTTTGTTGGTTTGTTGGTTTGTTGGTTTGTTAGTTTGTTCGTTTGTTGGTTTGTTGGTTTGTTTGTTTGTTGGCTTGTTGGTTTGTTGGTTTGTTGGTTTGTTTGTTTGTTGGTTTTTCGTTTGTTGGTTTTTTGGTTTGTTGGCTTGTTGGCTTGTTGGTTTGTTGGTTTGTTGGCTTGTTGGTTTGTTGGTTTGTTGGTTTGTTGGTTTGTTTATTTGTTGGTTTGTTCGTTTGTTGGCTTGTTGGTTTGTTGGCTTGTTGGCTTGTTGGCTTGTTGATTTGTTGGTTTGTTGGTTTGTTGGTTTGTTGGTTTGTTGGTTTGTTGGTTTGTTGGTTTGTTGGTTTGTTGGCTTATTGGCTTGTTGGCTTGTTGGTTTGATGGTTTGATGGTTTGTTGGTTTGTTGGTTTGTTGGTGTGTTGGTTTGTTCGTTTGTTGGTTTGTTGGTTTGTTGGTTGGTTGGTTTGTTGGTTTGTTGGTTTGTTGGCTTGCTGGCTTCTTTGGTTTTTGGCTTGTTGGCTTGTTGGTTTGTTGGTTTGTTGGCTTGTTGGTTTGTTGGTTTGTTGGTTTGTTGGTTTGTTGGCTTGTTGGTTTGTTGGTTTGTTGGTTTGTTGGTTTGTTGGTTTGTTGGTTTGTTGGTTTGTTGGTTTGTTGGTTTGTTCGTTTGTTGGTTTGTTGGTTTGTTGGTTTGTTGGTTTGTTCGTTTGTTGGTTTGTTGGTTTGTTTGTTTGTTGGCTTGTTGGTTTGTTGGTTTGTTGGTTTGTTAGTTTGTTGGTTTGTTCGTTTGTTGGTTTTTTGGTTTGTTGGCTTGTTGGCTTGTTGGTTTGTTGGTTTGTTGGCTTGTTGGTTTGTTGGTTTGTTGGTTTGTTGGTTTGTTTATTTGTTGGTTTGTTCGTTTGTTGGCTTGTTGGTTTGTTGGCTTGTTGGCTTGTTGGCTTGTTGATTTGTTGGTTTGTTGGTTTGTTGGTTTGTTGGTTTGTTGGTTTGTTGGTTTGTTGGTTTGTTGGTTTCTTGGTTTGTTGGTTTGTTGGTTTGTTTGTTTGTTGGTTTGTTCGTTTGTTGGCTTGTTGGTTTGTTGGTTTTTTTGTTTGTTGGTATGTTGGTTTGTTGGTTTGTTGGTTTGTTGGTTTTTTCATTTGTTGGTTTGTTGGTTTGTTGGTTTATTGGCTTGTTGGCTTTTTGGTTTGTTGGCTTGTTGGTTTGTTGGTTTGTTGGTTTGTTGGTTTGTTGGTTTGTTGGTTTGTTGGTTTGTTGGTTTGTTGGTTTGTTCGTTTGTTGGTTTGTTGGTTTGTTGGTTTGTTGGTTTGTTCGTTTGTTGGTTTGTTGGTTTGTTTGTTTGTTGGCTTGTTGGTTTGTTGGTTTGTTGGTTTGTTTGTTTGTTGGTTTGTTCGTTTGTTGGTTTTTTGGTTTGTTGGCTTGTTGGCTTGTTGGTTTGTTGGTTTGTTGGCTTGTTGGTTTGTTGGTTTGTTGGTTTGTTGGTTTGTTTATTTGTTGGTTTGTTCGTTTGTTGGCTTGTTGGTTTGTTGGCTTGTTGGTTTGTTGGTTTGTTGGTTTGTTTGTTTGTTGGTTTTTCGTTTGTTGGTTTTTTGGTTTGTTGGCTTGTTGGCTTGTTGGTTTGTTGGTTTGTTGGCTTGTTGGTTTGTTGGTTTGTTGGTTTGTTGGTTTGTTTATTTGTTGGTTTGTTCGTTTGTTGGCTTGTTGGTTTGTTGGCTTGTTGGCTTGTTGGCTTGTTGATTTGTTGGTTTGTTGGTTTGTTGGTTTGTTGGTTTGTTGGTTTGTTGGTTTGTTGGTTTGTTGGTTTGTTGGCTTATTGGCTTGTTGGCTTGTTGGTTTGATGGTTTGATGGTTTGTTGGTTTGTTGGTTTGTTGGTGTGTTGGTTTGTTCGTTTGTTGGTTTGTTGGTTTGTTGGTTGGTTGGTTTGTTGGTTTGTTGGTTTGTTGGCTTGCTGGCTTCTTTGGTTTTTGGCTTGTTGGCTTGTTGGTTTGTTGGTTTGTTGGCTTGTTGGTTTGTTGGTTTGTTGGTTTGTTGGTTTGTTGGCTTGTTGGTTTGTTGGTTTGTTGGTTTGTTGGTTTGTTGGTTTGTTGGTTTGTTGGTTTGTTGGTTTGTTGGTTTGTTCGTTTGTTGGTTTGTTGGTTTGTTGGTTTGTTGGTTTGTTCGTTTGTTGGTTTGTTGGTTTGTTTGTTTGTTGGCTTGTTGGTTTGTTGGTTTGTTGGTTTGTTTGTTTGTTGGTTTGTTCGTTTGTTGGTTTTTTGGTTTGTTGGCTTGTTGGCTTGTTGGTTTGTTGGTTTGTTGGCTTGTTGGTTTGTTGGTTTGTTGGTTTGTTGGTTTGTTTATTTGTTGGTTTGTTCGTTTGTTGGCTTGTTGGTTTGTTGGCTTGTTGGCTTGTTGGCTTGTTGATTTGTTGGTTTGTTGGTTTGTTGGTTTGTTGGTTTGTTGGTTTGTTGGTTTGTTGGTTTGTTGGTTTCTTGGTTTGTTGGTTTGTTGGTTTGTTTGTTTGTTGGTTTGTTCGTTTGTTGGCTTGTTGGTTTGTTGGTTTTTTTGTTTGTTGGTATGTTGGTTTGTTGGTTTGTTGGTTTGTTGGTTTTTTCATTTGTTGGTTTGTTGGTTTGTTGGTTTATTGGCTTGTTGGCTTTTTGGTTTGTTGGCTTGTTGGTTTGTTGGTTTGTTGGTTTGTTGGTTTGTTGGTTTGTTGGTTTGTTGGTTTGTTGGTTTGTTGGTTTGTTCGTTTGTTGGTTTGTTGGTTTGTTGGTTTGTTGGTTTGTTCGTTTGTTGGTTTGTTGGTTTGTTTGTTTGTTGGCTTGTTGGTTTGTTGGTTTGTTGGTTTGTTTGTTTGTTGGTTTGTTCGTTTGTTGGTTTTTTGGTTTGTTGGCTTGTTGGCTTGTTGGTTTGTTGGTTTGTTGGCTTGTTGGTTTGTTGGTTTGTTGGTTTGTTGGTTTGTTTATTTGTTGGTTTGTTCGTTTGTTGGTTTGTTGGTTTGTTGGTTTGTTGGCTTGTTGGTTTCTTGGCTTGTTGGTTTGTTGGTTTGTTGGTTTGTTGGTTTGTTCGTTTGTTGGTTTGTTCGTTTGTTTGTTTGGTGGCTTGTTGGTTTGTTGGTTAGTTGGTTTGCTGGTTTGTTGGTTTGTTGGTTTGTTGGTTTGTTGGTTTGTTGGTTTGTTGGTTTATTGATTTGTTGGTTTGTTGGCTTGTTAGTTTGTTGATTTATTGGCTTGTTGGCTTGTTGGTTTTTTGGCTTCTTGATTTGTTGGTTTGTTGGTTTGTTGGTTACTTGGTTTGTTGGTTTGTTGGTTTGTTCGTTTGTTAGTTTCTTGATTTGTTTGTTTGTTGGCTTGTTGGTTTGTTGGTTTGTTGGTTTGTTGGTTTGTTTGTTTGTTAGTTTGCTAGTTTATTGGCTTGTTGGTTTGTTCGTTTGTTGGTTTGCTGGTTTGTTGGTTTGTTGGTTTGTTGGTTTGTTCGTTTGTTGGTTTGTTGGTTTGTTGGTTTGTTAGTTTGTTCGTTTGTTGGTTTGTTGGTTTGTTTGTTTGTTGGCTTGTTGGTTTGTTGGTTTGTTGGTTTGTTTGTTTGTTGGTTTTTCGTTTGTTGGTTTTTTGGTTTGTTGGCTTGTTGGCTTGTTGGTTTGTTGGTTTGTTGGCTTGTTGGTTTGTTGGTTTGTTGGTTTGTTGGTTTGTTTATTTGTTGGTTTGTTCGTTTGTTGGCTTGTTGGTTTGTTGGCTTGTTGGCTTGTTGGCTTGTTGATTTGTTGGTTTGTTGGTTTGTTGGTTTGTTGGTTTGTTGGTTTGTTGGTTTGTTGGTTTGTTGGTTTGTTGGCTTATTGGCTTGTTGGCTTGTTGGTTTGATGGTTTGATGGTTTGTTGGTTTGTTGGTTTGTTGGTGTGTTGGTTTGTTCGTTTGTTGGTTTGTTGGTTTGTTGGTTGGTTGGTTTGTTGGTTTGTTGGTTTGTTGGCTTGCTGGCTTCTTTGGTTTTTGGCTTGTTGGCTTGTTGGTTTGTTGGTTTGTTGGCTTGTTGGTTTGTTGGTTTGTTGGTTTGTTGGTTTGTTGGCTTGTTGGTTTGTTGGTTTGTTGGTTTGTTGGTTTGTTGGTTTGTTGGTTTGTTGGTTTGTTGGTTTGTTGGTTTGTTCGTTTGTTGGTTTGTTGGTTTGTTGGTTTGTTGGTTTGTTCGTTTGTTGGTTTGTTGGTTTGTTTGTTTGTTGGCTTGTTGGTTTGTTGGTTTGTTGGTTTGTTTGTTTGTTGGTTTGTTCGTTTGTTGGTTTTTTGGTTTGTTGGCTTGTTGGCTTGTTGGTTTGTTGGTTTGTTGGCTTGTTGGTTTGTTGGTTTGTTGGTTTGTTGGTTTGTTTATTTGTTGGTTTGTTCGTTTGTTGGCTTGTTGGTTTGTTGGCTTGTTGGCTTGTTGGCTTGTTGATTTGTTGGTTTGTTGGTTTGTTGGTTTGTTGGTTTGTTGGTTTGTTGGTTTGTTGGTTTGTTGGTTTCTTGGTTTGTTGGTTTGTTGGTTTGTTTGTTTGTTGGTTTGTTCGTTTGTTGGCTTGTTGGTTTGTTGGTTTTTTTGTTTGTTGGTATGTTGGTTTGTTGGTTTGTTGGTTTGTTGGTTTTTTCATTTGTTGGTTTGTTGGTTTGTTGGTTTATTGGCTTGTTGGCTTTTTGGTTTGTTGGCTTGTTGGTTTGTTGGTTTGTTGGTTTGTTGGTTTGTTGGTTTGTTGGTTTGTTGGTTTGTTGGTTTGTTGGTTTGTTCGTTTGTTGGTTTGTTGGTTTGTTGGTTTGTTGGTTTGTTCGTTTGTTGGTTTGTTGGTTTGTTTGTTTGTTGGCTTGTTGGTTTGTTGGTTTGTTGGTTTGTTTGTTTGTTGGTTTGTTCGTTTGTTGGTTTTTTGGTTTGTTGGCTTGTTGGCTTGTTGGTTTGTTGGTTTGTTGGCTTGTTGGTTTGTTGGTTTGTTGGTTTGTTGGTTTGTTTATTTGTTGGTTTGTTCGTTTGTTGGCTTGTTGGTTTGTTGGCTTGTTGGCTTGTTGGCTTGTTGATTTGTTGGTTTGTTGGTTTGTTGGTTTGTTGGTTTGTTGGTTTGTTGGTTTGTTGGTTTGTTGGTTTCTTGGTTTGTTGGTTTGTTGGTTTGTTTGTTTGTTGGTTTGTTCGTTTGTTGGCTTGTTGGTTTGTTGGTTTTTTTGTTTGTTGGTATGTTGGTTTGTTGGTTTGTTGGTTTGTTGGTTTTTTCATTTGTTGGTTTGTTGGTTTGTTGGTTTATTGGCTTGTTGGCTTTTTGGTTTGTTGGTTTGTTGGTTTGTTGGCTTGTTGGCTTGTTGGTTTGTTGGTTTGTTGGCTTGTTGGTTTGTTGGTTTGTTGGTTTGTTGGTTTGTTTATTTGTTGGTTTGTTCGTTTGTTGGTTTGTTGGTTTGTTGGCTTGTTGGCTTGTTGGCTTGTTGATTTGTTGGTTTGTTGGTTTGTTGGTTTGTTGGTTTGTTGGTTTGTTGGTTTGTTGGTTTGTTGGTTTGTTGGTTTGTTGGTTTGTTGGTTTGTTTGTTTGTTGGTTTGTTCGTTTGTTGGCTTGTTGGTTTGTTGGTTTTTTGGTTTATTGGTATGTTGGTTTGTTGGTTTGTTGGTTTGTTGGTTTTTTGGTTTGTTGGTTTGTTGGTTTGTTGGTTTGTTGGGTTATTGGCTTGTTGGCTTCTTGGTTTGTTGGTTTGTTGGTTTGTTGGTTTGTTGGTTTGTTGGTTTGTTGGTTTGTTGGCTTGTTGGCTTGTTGGTTTGTTGGTTTGTTGGTTTGTTGGTTTATTGGTTTGTTGGTTTTTTGGTTTGTTGGCTTGTTGGCTTGTTGGTTTGTTGGCTAGTTGGTTTGTTGGTTTGTTGGTTTGTTGGTTTGGTTGGTTTGTTGGCTAGTTGGTTTGTTGGTTTGTTGGCTTGTTGGTTTGTTGGTTTGTTGGTTTGTTGGTTTGTCGGTTTGTTGGTTTTTTGGTTTGTTGGCTTTTTGGTTTGTTTATTTGTTAGTTTGTTGGTTTATTGGTTTGTTGGTTTGTTGGTTTGTTGGTTTGTTGGTTTGTTGGTTTGTTGGTTTGTTGGTTTGTTGGCTTGTTGGTTTATTGGTTTGTTGGTTTGTTCGTTTGTTGGCTTGTTGGTTTGTTTGTTTTTTGGTTTTTTGGTTCGTTGGCTTGTTGGTTTGTTGATTTGTTGGTTTGTATGTTTGTTGGTTTGTTGGTTTGGTTGGTTTGTTGGTTTGTTGGCTTGTTGGCTTGTTGGTTTGTTGGTTTGTTGGCTTGTTGGTTTGTTGGTTTGTTGGTTTGTTGGTTTGTTGGTTTGTTGGTTTTTTGGTTTGTTGGTTTGATGGCTTGTTGGCTTGTTAGTTTGTTGGTTTGTTGGCTTGTTGGTTTGTTGGTTTGTTGGTTTTTTGGTTTGTTGGGTTGTTGGTTTATTGTTTTGTTGGTTTGTTGGTTTCTTGGTTTGTTTGTTTGTTGGTTTGTTCGTTTGTTGGTTTGTTCGTTTGTTGGTTTGTTGGTTTTTTGGCTTGTTGGTTTGTTGGTTTGTTCGTTTGTTGGTTTGTTGGTTTGTTGGTTTGTTGGCTTGTTGGTTTCTTGGCTTGTTGGTTTGTTGGTTTGTTGGTTTGTTGGTTTGTTCGTTTGTTGGTTTGTTCGTTTGTTTGTTTGGTGGCTTGTTGGTTTGTTGGTTAGTTGGTTTGCTGGTTTGTTGGTTTGTTGGTTTGTTGGTTTGTTGGTTTGTTGGTTTGTTGGTTTATTGATTTGTTGGTTTGTTGGCTTGTTAGTTTGTTGATTTATTGGCTTGTTGGCTTGTTGGTTTTTTGGCTTCTTGATTTGTTGGTTTGTTGGTTTGTTGGTTACTTGGTTTGTTGGTTTGTTGGTTTGTTCGTTTGTTAGTTTCTTGATTTGTTTGTTTGTTGGCTTGTTGGTTTGTTGGTTTGTTGGTTTGTTGGTTTGTTTGTTTGTTAGTTTGCTAGTTTATTGGCTTGTTGGTTTGTTCGTTTGTTGGTTTGCTGGTTTGTTGGTTTGTTGGTTTGTTGGTTTGTTCGTTTGTTGGTTTGTTGGTTTGTTGGTTTGTTAGTTTGTTCGTTTGTTGGTTTGTTGGTTTGTTTGTTTGTTGGCTTGTTGGTTTGTTGGTTTGTTGGTTTGTTTGTTTGTTGGTTTTTCGTTTGTTGGTTTTTTGGTTTGTTGGCTTGTTGGCTTGTTGGTTTGTTGGTTTGTTGGCTTGTTGGTTTGTTGGTTTGTTGGTTTGTTGGTTTGTTTATTTGTTGGTTTGTTCGTTTGTTGGCTTGTTGGTTTGTTGGCTTGTTGGCTTGTTGGCTTGTTGATTTGTTGGTTTGTTGGTTTGTTGGTTTGTTGGTTTGTTGGTTTGTTGGTTTGTTGGTTTGTTGGTTTGTTGGCTTATTGGCTTGTTGGCTTGTTGGTTTGATGGTTTGATGGTTTGTTGGTTTGTTGGTTTGTTGGTGTGTTGGTTTGTTCGTTTGTTGGTTTGTTGGTTTGTTGGTTGGTTGGTTTGTTGGTTTGTTGGTTTGTTGGCTTGCTGGCTTCTTTGGTTTTTGGCTTGTTGGCTTGTTGGTTTGTTGGTTTGTTGGCTTGTTGGTTTGTTGGTTTGTTGGTTTGTTGGTTTGTTGGCTTGTTGGTTTGTTGGTTTGTTGGTTTGTTGGTTTGTTGGTTTGTTGGTTTGTTGGTTTGTTGGTTTGTTGGTTTGTTCGTTTGTTGGTTTGTTGGTTTGTTGGTTTGTTGGTTTGTTCGTTTGTTGGTTTGTTGGTTTGTTTGTTTGTTGGCTTGTTGGTTTGTTGGTTTGTTGGTTTGTTTGTTTGTTGGTTTGTTCGTTTGTTGGTTTTTTGGTTTGTTGGCTTGTTGGCTTGTTGGTTTGTTGGTTTGTTGGCTTGTTGGTTTGTTGGTTTGTTGGTTTGTTGGTTTGTTTATTTGTTGGTTTGTTCGTTTGTTGGCTTGTTGGTTTGTTGGCTTGTTGGCTTGTTGGCTTGTTGATTTGTTGGTTTGTTGGTTTGTTGGTTTGTTGGTTTGTTGGTTTGTTGGTTTGTTGGTTTGTTGGTTTCTTGGTTTGTTGGTTTGTTGGTTTGTTTGTTTGTTGGTTTGTTCGTTTGTTGGCTTGTTGGTTTGTTGGTTTTTTTGTTTGTTGGTATGTTGGTTTGTTGGTTTGTTGGTTTGTTGGTTTTTTCATTTGTTGGTTTGTTGGTTTGTTGGTTTATTGGCTTGTTGGCTTTTTGGTTTGTTGGCTTGTTGGTTTGTTGGTTTGTTGGTTTGTTGGTTTGTTGGTTTGTTGGTTTGTTGGTTTGTTGGTTTGTTGGTTTGTTCGTTTGTTGGTTTGTTGGTTTGTTGGTTTGTTGGTTTGTTCGTTTGTTGGTTTGTTGGTTTGTTTGTTTGTTGGCTTGTTGGTTTGTTGGTTTGTTGGTTTGTTTGTTTGTTGGTTTGTTCGTTTGTTGGTTTTTTGGTTTGTTGGCTTGTTGGCTTGTTGGTTTGTTGGTTTGTTGGCTTGTTGGTTTGTTGGTTTGTTGGTTTGTTGGTTTGTTTATTTGTTGGTTTGTTCGTTTGTTGGCTTGTTGGTTTGTTGGCTTGTTGGCTTGTTGGCTTGTTGATTTGTTGGTTTGTTGGTTTGTTGGTTTGTTGGTTTGTTGGTTTGTTGGTTTGTTGGTTTGTTGGTTTCTTGGTTTGTTGGTTTGTTGGTTTGTTTGTTTGTTGGTTTGTTCGTTTGTTGGCTTGTTGGTTTGTTGGTTTTTTTGTTTGTTGGTATGTTGGTTTGTTGGTTTGTTGGTTTGTTGGTTTTTTCATTTGTTGGTTTGTTGGTTTGTTGGTTTATTGGCTTGTTGGCTTTTTGGTTTGTTGGTTTGTTGGTTTGTTGGTTTGTTGGTTTGTTGGTTTGTTGGTTTGTTGGTTTGTTGGCTTGTTGGCTTGTTGACTTGTTGGTTTGTTGGTTTGTTGGTTTGTTGGTTTATTGGTTTTGTTGGTTTTTGGTTTGTTGGCTTGTTGGCTTGTTGGTTTGTTGGCTTATTGGCTTGTTGGCTTGTTGGTTTGATGGTTTGTTGGTTTGTTGGTTTGTTGGTTTGTTAGTTTGTTGGTTTGTTGGCTTGTTGGTTTCTTGGCTTGTTGGTTTGTTGGTTTGTTGGTTTGTTGGTTTGTTCGTTTGTTGGTTTGTTCGTTTGTTGGTTTGTTGGCTTGTTGGTTTGTTGGTTAGTTGGTTTGTTGGTTTGTTGGTTTGTTGGTTTGTTGGTTTGTTGGTTTGTTGGTTTATTGGTTTGTTGGTTTGTTGGCTTGTTAGTTTGTTGGTTTGTTGGCTTGTTGGCTTGTTGGTTTGTTGGCTTGTTGGTTTGTTGGTTTGTTGGTTTGTTGGTTACTTGGTTTGTTGGTTTGTTGGTTTGTTCGTTTGTTGGTTTCTTGATTTGTTCGTTTGTTGGTTTGTTGGTTTGTTGGTTTGTTGGTTTGTTGGTTTGTTTGTTTGTTGGTTTGTTCGTTTATTGGCTTGTTGGTTTGTTCGTTTGTTGGTTTGCTGGTTTGTTGGTTTGTTGGTTTTTTGGTTTGCTGGTTTGTTGGTTTGTTGGTTTGTTGGTTTGTTGGTTTGTTGGTTTATTGGTTTGTTGGTTTTTTTGTTTGTTGGTTGGTTTGCTTATTGGCTTGTTGGCTTGTTGGTTTGATGGTTTGTTGGTTTGTTGGTTTGTTGGTTTGTTGGTTTGTTCGTTTGTTGGTTTGTTGGTTTGTTGGTTTGTTGGTTTGTTGGTTTGTTGGCTTGCTGGCTTGCTGGTTTTTTGGCTTGTTGGCTTGTTGGTTTTTTGGCTTCTTGGTTTGTTGGTTAGTTGGTTTGTTGGTTTGTTGGTTTGTTGGTTTGTTGGTTTGTTGGTTTGTTGGTTTATTGGTTTGTTGGTTTGTTGGCTTGTTAGTTTGTTGGTTTGTTGGCTTGTTGGCTTGTTGGTTTGTTGGCTTGTTGGTTTGTTGGTTTGTTGGTTTGTTGGTTACTTGGTTTGTTGGTTTGTTGGTTTGTTCGTTTGTAAGTTTCTTGATTTGTTCGTTTGTTGGTTTGTTGGCTTGTTGGTTTGTTGTTTTGTTGGTTTGTTTGTTTGTTTGTTGGTTTGTTCGTTTATTGGCTTGTTGGTTTGTTCGTTTGTTGGTTTGCTGGTTTGTTGGTTTGTTGGTTTGTTGGTTTGTTCGTTTGTTGGTTTGTTGGTTTGTTGGTTTGTTAGTTTGTTCGTTTGTTGGTTTGTTGGTTTGTTTGTTTGTTGGCTTGTTGGTTTGTTGGTTTGTTGGTTTGTTTGTTTGTTGGTTTTTCGTTTGTTAGTTTTTTGGTTTGTTGGCTTGTTGGCTTGTTGGTTTGTTGGTTTGTTGGCTTGTTGGTTTGTTGGTTTGTTGGTTTGTTGGTTTGTTTATTTGTTGGTTTGTTCGTTTGTTGGCTTGTTGGTTTGTTGGCTTGTTGGCTTGTTGGCTTGTTGATTTGTTGGTTTGTTGGTTTGTTGGTTTGTTGGTTTGTTGGTTTGTTGGTTTGTTGGTTTGTTGGTTTGTTGGCTTATTGGCTTGTTGGCTTGTTGGTTTGATGGTTCGATGGTTTGTTGGTTTGTTGGTTTGTTGGTGTGTTGGTTTGTTCGTTTGTTGGTTTGTTGGTTTGTTGGTTGGTTGGTTTGTTGGTTTGTTGGTTTGTTGGCTTGCTGGCTTCTTGGGTTTTTGGCTTGTTGGCTTGTTGGTTTGTTGGTTTGTTGGCTTGTTGGTTTGTATGTTTGTTGGTTTGTTGGTTTGTTGGCTTGTTGGTTTGTTGGTTTGTTGGTTTGTTGGTTTGTTGGTTTGTTGGTTTGTTGGTTTGTTGGTTTGTTGGTTTGTTCGTTTGTTGGTTTGTTGGTTTGTTGGTTTGTTGGTTTGTTGGTTTGTTCGTTTGTTGGTTTGTTGGTTTGTTTGTTTGTTGGCTTGTTGGTTTGTTGGTTTGTTGGTTTGTTTGTTTGTTGGTTTGTTCGTTTGTTGGTTTTTTGGTTTGTTGGCTTGTTGGCTTGTTGGTTTGTTGGTTTGTTGGCTTGTTGGTTTGTTGGTTTGTTGGTTTGTTGGTTTGTTTATTTGTTGGTTTGTTCGTTTGTTGGCTTGTTGGTTTGTTGGCTTGTTGGCTTGTTGGCTTGTTGATTTGTTGGTTTGTTGGTTTGTTGGTTTGTTGGTTTGTTGGTTTGTTGGTTTGTTGGTTTCTTGGTTTCTTGGTTTGTTGGTTTGTTGGTTTGTTTGTTTGTTGGTTTGTTCGTTTGTTGGCTTGTTGGTTTGTTGGTTTTTTTGTTTGTTGGTATGTTGGTTTGTTGGTTTGTTGGTTTGTTGGTTTTTTCATTTGTTGGTTTGTTGGTTTGTTGGTTTATTGGCTTGTTGGCTTTTTGGTTTGTTGGTTTGTTGGTTTGTTGGTTTGTTGGTTTGTTGGTTTGTTGGTTTGTTGGCTTGTTGGCTTGTTGACTTGTTGGTTTGTTGGTTTGTTGGTTTGTTGGTTTATTGGTTTTGTTGGTTTTTTGGTTTGTTGGCTTGTTGGCTTGTTGGTTTGATGGTTTGTTGGTTTGTTGGTTTGTTGGTTTGTTAGTTTGTTGGTTTGTTGGCTTGTTGGTTTCTTGGCTTGTTGGTTTGTTGGTTTGTTGGTTTGTTGGTTTGTTCGTTTGTTGGTTTGTTCGTTTGTTGGTTTGTTGGCTTGTTGGTTTGTTGGTTAGTTTATTGGCTTGTTGGCTTTTTGGTTTGTTGGTTTGTTGGTTTGTTGGTTTGTTGGTTTGTTGGTTTGTTGGTTTGTTGGCTTGTTGGCTTGTTGACTTGTTGGTTTGTTGGTTTGTTGGTTTGTTGGTTTATTGGTTTTGTTGGTTTGTTGGCTTATTGGCTTGTTGGCTTGTTGGTTTGATGGTTTGTTGGTTTGTTGGTTTGTTGGTTTGTTAGTTTGTTGGTTTGTTGGCTTGTTGGTTTCTTGGCTTGTTGGTTTGTTGGTTTGTTGGTTTGTTGGTTTGTTCGTTTGTTGGTTTGTTCGTTTGTTGGTTTGTTGGCTTGTTGGTTTGTTGGTTAGTTGGTTTGTTGGTTTGTTGGTTTGTTGGTTTGTTGGTTTGTTGGTTTGTTGGTTTATTGGTTTGTTGGTTTGTTGGCTTGTTAGTTTGTTGGCTTGTTGGCTTGTTGGTTTGTTGGCTTGTTGGTTTGTTGGTTTGTTGGTTTGTTGGTTACTTGGTTTGTTGGTTTGTTGGTTTGTTCGTTTGTTGGTTTCTTGATTTGTTCGTTTGTTGGTTTGTTGGCTTGTTGGTTTGTTGGTTTGTTGGTTTGTTGGTTTGTTTGTTTGTTGGTTTGTTCGTTTATTGGCTTGTTGGTTTGTTCGTTTGTTGGTTTGCTGGTTTGTTGGTTTGTTCGTTTATTGGTTTGCTGGTTTGTTGGTTTGTTGGTTTGTTGGTTTGTTGGTTTGTTGGTTTATTGGTTTGTTGGTTTTTTTGTTTGTTGGTTGGTTTGCTTATTGGCTTGTTGGTTTGATGGTTTGTTGGTTTGTTGGTTTGTTGGTTTGTTGGTTTGTTCGTTTGTTGGTTTGTTGGTTTGTTGGTTTGTTGGTTTGTTGGTTTGTTGGCTTGCTGGCTTGCTGGTTTTTTGGCTTGTTGGCTTGTTGGTTTTTTGGCTTGTTGGTTTGTTGGTTAGTTGGTTTGTTGGTTTGTTGGTTTGTTGGTTTGTTGGTTTGTTGGTTTGTTGGTTTATTGGTTTGTTGGTTTGTTGGCTTGTTAGTTTGTTGGTTTGTTGGCTTGTTGGCTTGTTGGTTTGTTGGCTTATTGGTTTGTTGGTTTGTTGGTTTGTTGGTTACTTGGTTTGTTGGTTTGTTGGTTTGTTCGTTTGTAAGTTTCTTGATTTGTTCGTTTGTTGGTTTGTTGGCTTGTTGGTTTGTTGTTTTGTTGGTTTGTTTGTTTGTTTCTTGGTTTGTTCGTTTATTGGCTTGTTGGTTTGTTCGTTTGTTGGTTTGCTGGTTTGTTGGTTTGTTGGTTTTTTGGTTTGTTGGTTTGTTGGTTCGTTGGTTTGTTGGTTTGTTGGTTTATTGGTTTGTTGGTTTGTTGGTTTGTTGGTTTGTTGGCTTATTGGCTTGTTGGCTTGTTGGTTTGATGGTTTGTTGGTTTGTTGGTTTGTTGGTTTGTTGGTTTGTTGGTTTGTTCGTTTGTTGGTTTGTTGGTTTGTTGGTTGGTTGGTTTGTTGGTTTGTTGGTTTGTTGGCTTGCTGGCTTGTTGGTTTTTTGGCTTGTTGGCTTGTTGGTTTGTTGGTTTGTTGGCTTTTTGGTTTGTTGGTTTGTTGGTTTGTTGGTTTGTTGGCTTGTTGGTTTGTTGGTTTGTTGGTTTGTTGGTTTATTGGTTTGTTGGTTTGTTGGTTTGTTGGTTTGTTGGTTTGTTCGTTTGTTGGTTTGTTGGTTTGTTGGTTTGTTTGTTTGTTGGCTTGTTGGTTTGTTGGTTTGTTGGTTTGTTTGTTTGTTTGTTTGTTGGTTTGTTCGTTTGCTGGTTTTTTGGTTTGTTGGCTTGTTGGCTTGTTGGTTTGTTGGTTGGTTGGCTTGTTGGTTTGTTGTTTTGTTGGTTTGTTGGTTTGTTTATTTGTTGGTTTGTTCGTTTGTTGGCTTGTTGGTTTGTTGGCTTGTTGGCTTGTTGGCTTGTTGATTTGTTGGTTTGTTGGTTTGTTGGTTTGTTGGTTTGTTGGCTTGTTGGTTTGTTGGTTTGTTGGTTTCTTGGTTTGTTGGTTTGTTGGTTTGTTTGTTTGTTGGTTTGTTCGTTTGTTGGCTTGTTGGTTTGTTGGTTTTTTGGTTTGTTGGTATGTTGGTTTGTTGGTTTGTTGGTTTGTTGGTTTTTCGGTTTGTTGGTTTGTTGGTTTGTTGGTTTGTTGGTTTATTGGCTTGTTGGCTTTTTGGTTTGTTGGTTTGTTGGTTTGTTGGTTTGTTGGTTTGTTGGTTTGTTGGTTTGTTGGCTTGTTGGCTTGTTGGCTTGTTGGCTTGTTGGTTTGTTGGTTTGTTGGTTTGTTGGTTTGTTGGTTTGTTGGTTTATTGGTTTGTTGGTTTTTTGGTTTGTTGGCTTGTTGGCTAGTTGGTTTGTTGGTTTGTTGGTTTGTTGGTTTGTTGGTTTGTTCGTTTGTTGGTTTGTTGGTTTGTTGGTTTGTTAGTTTGTTCGTTTGTTGGTTTGTTGGTTTGTTTGTTTGTTGGCTTGTTGGTTTGTTGGTTTGTTGGTTTGTTTGTTTGTTGGTTTTTCGTTTGTTGGTTTTTTGGTTTGTTGGCTTGTTGGCTTGTTGGTTTGTTGGTTTGTTGGCTTGTTGGTTTGTTGGTTTGTTGGTTTGTTGGTTTGTTTATTTGTTGGTTTGTTCGTTTGTTGGCTTGTTGGTTTGTTGGCTTGTTGGCTTGTTGGCTTGTTGATTTGTTGGTTTGTTGGTTTGTTGGTTTGTTGGTTTGTTGGTTTGTTGGTTTGTTGGTTTGTTGGTTTGTTGGCTTATTGGCTTGTTGGCTTGTTGGTTTGATGGTTTGATGGTTTGTTGGTTTGTTGGTTTGTTGGTGTGTTGGTTTGTTCGTTTGTTGGTTTGTTGGTTTGTTGGTTGGTTGGTTTGTTGGTTTGTTGGTTTGTTGGCTTGCTGGCTTCTTGGGTTTTTGGCTTGTTGGTTTGTTGGTTTGTTGGTTTGTTGGCTTGTTGGTTTGTTGGTTTGTTGGTTTGTTGGTTTGTTGGCTTGTTGGTTTGTTGGTTTGTTGGTTTGTTGGTTTGTTGGTTTGTTGGTTTGTTGGTTTGATGGTTTGTTGGTTTGTTCGTTTGTTGGTTTGTTGGTTTGTTGGTTTGTTGGTTTGTTCGTTTGTTGGTTTGTTGGTTTGTTTGTTTGTTGGCTTGTTGGTTTGTTGGTTTGTTGGTTTGTTTGTTTGTTGGTTTGTTCGTTTGTTGGTTTTTTGGTTTGTTGGCTTGTTGGCTTGTTGGTTTGTTGGTTTGTTGGCTTGTTGGTTTGTTGGTTTGTTGGTTTGTTGGTTTGTTTATTTGTTGGTTTGTTCGTTTGTTGGCTTGTTGGTTTGTTGGCTTGTTGGCTTGTTGGCTTGTTGATTTGTTGGTTTGTTGGTTTGTTGGTTTGTTGGTTTGTTGGTTTGTTGGTTTGTTGGTTTGTTGGTTTCTTGGTTTGTTGGTTTGTTGGTTTGTTTGTTTGTTGGTTTGTTCGTTTGTTGGCTTGTTGGTTTGTTGGTTTTTTTGTTTGTTGGTATGTTGGTTTGTTGGTTTGTTGGTTTGTTGGTTTTTTCATTTGTTGGTTTGTTGGTTTGTTGGTTTATTGGCTTGTTGGCTTTTTGGTTTGTTGGTTTGTTGGTTTGTTGGTTTGTTGGTTTGTTGGTTTGTTGGTTTGTTGGCTTGTTGGCTTGTTGACTTGTTGGTTTGTTGGTTTGTTGGTTTGTTGGTTTGTTGGTTTATTGGTTTTGTTGGTTTTTTGGTTTGTTGGCTTGTTGGCTTGTTGGTTTGTTGGCTTATTGGCTTGTTGGCTTGTTGGTTTGATGGTTTGTTGGTTTGTTGGTTTGTTGGTTTGTTAGTTTGTTGGTTTGTTGGCTTGTTGGTTTCTTGGCTTGTTGGTTTGTTGGTTTGTTGGTTTGTTGGTTTGTTCGTTTGTTGGTTTGTTCGTTTGTTGGTTTGTTGGCTTGTTGGTTTGTTGGTTAGTTGGTTTGTTGGTTTGTTGGTTTGTTGGTTTGTTGGTTTGTTGGTTTGTTGGTTTATTGGTTTGTTGGTTTGTTGGCTTGTTAGTTTGTTGGTTTGTTGGCTTGTTGGCTTGTTGGTTTGTTGGCTTGTTGGTTTGTTGGTTTGTTGGTTTGTTGGTTACTTGGTTTGTTGGTTTGTTGGTTTGTTCGTTTGTTGGTTTCTTGATTTGTTCGTTTGTTGGTTTGTTGGCTTGTTGGTTTGTTGGTTTGTTGGTTTGTTGGTTTGTTTGTTTGTTGGTTTGTTCGTTTATTGGCTTGTTGGTTTGTTCGTTTGTTGGTTTGCTGGTTTGTTGGTTTGTTGGTTTTTTTGTTTGTTGGTTGGTTTGCTTATTGGCTTGTTGGCTTGTTGGTTTGATGGTTTGTTGGTTTGTTGGTTTGTTGGTTTGTTGGTTTGTTCGTTTGTTGGTTTGTTGGTTTGTTGGTTTGTTGGTTTGTTGGTTTGTTGGTTTGTTGGCTTGCTGGCTTGCTGGTTTTTTGGCTTGTTGGCTTGTTGGTTTTTTGGCTTGTTCGTTTGTTGGTTAGTTGGTTTGTTGGTTTGTTGGTTTGTTGGTTTGTTGGTTTGTTGGTTTGTTGGTTTATTGGTTTGTTGGTTTGTTGGCTTGTTAGTTTGTTGGTTTGTTGGCTTGTTGGCTTGTTGGTTTGTTGGCTTGTTGGTTTGTTGGTTTGTTGGTTTGTTGGTTACTTGGTTTGTTGGTTTGTTGGTTTGTTCGTTTGTAAGTTTCTTGATTTGTTCGTTTGTTGGTTTGTTGGCTTGTTGGTTTGTTGTTTTGTTGGTTTGTTTGTTTGTTTGTTGGTTTGTTCGTTTATTGGCTTGTTGGTTTGTTCGTTTGTTGGTTTGCTGGTTTGTTGGTTTGTTGGTTTTTTGGTTTGTTGGTTTGTTGGTTTGTTGGTTCGTTGGTTTGTTGGTTCGTTGGTTTGTTGGTTTGTTGGTTTATTGGTTTGTTGGTTTGTTGGTTTGTTGGTTTGTTGGCTTATTGGCTTGTTGGCTTGTTGGTTTGATGGTTTGTTGGTTTGTTGGTTTGTTGGTTTGTTGGTTTGTTGGTTTGTTCGTTTGTTGGTTTGTTGGTTTGTTGGTTGGTTGGTTTGTTGGTTTGTTGGTTTGTTGGTTTGTTGGCTTGCTGGCTTGTTGGTTTTTTGGCTTGTTGGCTTGTTGGTTTGTTGGTTTGTTGGCTTTTTGGTTTGTTGGTTTGTTGGTTTGTTGGTTTGTTGGCTTGTTGGTTTGTTGGTTTGTTGGTTTGTTGGTTTGTTGGTTTGTTGGTTTGTTGGTTTGTTGGTTTGTTGGTTTGTTGGTTTGTTCGTTTGTTGGTTTGTTGGTTCGTTGGTTTGTTTGTTTGTTGGCTTGTTGGTTTGTTGGTTTGTTGGTTTGTTTGTTTGTTTGTTTGTTGGTTTGTTCGTTTGCTGGTTTTTTGGTTTGTTGGCTTGTTGGCATGTTGGTTTGTTGGTTTGTTGGCTTGTTGGTTTGTTGTTTTGTTGGTTTGTTGGTTTGTTTATTTGTTGGTTTGTTCGTTTGTTGGCTTGTTGGTTTGTTGGCTTGTTGGCTTGTTGGCTTGTTGATTTGTTGGTTTGTTGGTTTGTTGGTTTGTTGGTTTGTTGGCTTGTTGGTTTGTTGGTTTGTTGGTTTCTTGGTTTGTTGGTTTGTTGGTTTGTTTGTTTGTTGGTTTGTTCGTTTGTTGGCTTGTTGGTTTGTTGGTTTTTTGGTTTGTTGGTATGTTGGTTTGTTGGTTTGTTGGTTTGTTGGTTTTTCGGTTTGTTGGTTTGTTGGTTTGTTGGTTTGTTGGTTTATTGGCTTGTTGGCTTTTAGGTTTGTTGGTTTGTTGGTTTGTTGGTTTGTTGGTTTGTTGGTTTGTTGGTTTGTTGGTTTGTTGGTTTGTTGGCTTGTTGGCTTGTTGGCTTGTTGGCTTGTTGGTTTGTTGGTTTGTTGGTTTGTTGGTTTGTTGGTTTGTTGGTTTATTGGTTTGTTGGTTTTTTGGTTTGTTGGCTTGTTGGCTAGTTGGTTTGTTGGTTTGTTGCTTTGTTGGTTTGTTGGTTTTTTGGTTTGTTTGTTTGTTTGTTTGTTCGTTTGTTGGCTTGTTGCATTGTTGGCTCGTTGGCTTTTTGGTTTGTTGGTTTGTTGGATTGTTGGTTTGTTGGTTTGTTGGTTTGTTGGTTTGTCGGTTTGTTGGTTTTTTGGTTTGTTGGCTTCTTGGTTTGTTGATTTGTTAGTTTGTTGGTTTATTGGTTTGTTGGTTTGTTGGTTTGTTGGTTTGTTGGTTTGTTGGTTTGTTGGCTTGTTGGTTTGTTGGTTTGTTAGTTTGTTGGTTTGTTGGTTTATTGGTTTGTTGGTTTGTTGGTTTGTTGGTTTTTTCGTTTGTTGGTTTGTTGGCTTTTTGGCTTGTTGGTTTGTTGGTTTGTTGGTTTGTTGGTTTGTTGGTTTGTGGGTTAGTTGGTTTGGTGGTTTGTTGGTTTGTTGGTTTGTTGGTTTGTTGGTTTGTTGGTTTGTTGGTTTGTTGGTTGGTTTGTTTGTTTGTTTGTTGGCTTGTTAGTTTGTTGGTTTGTTGGCTTGTTGGCTTGTTGGTTTGTTGGCTTGTTGGTTTGTTGGTTTGTTGGTTTGTTAATTACTTGGTTTGTTGGTTTGTTGGTTTGTTCGTTTGTTGGTTTCTTGATTTGTTCGTTTGTTGGTTTGTTGGCTTGTTGGTTTGTTGGTTTGTTAGTTTGTTGGTTTGTTGGTTTGTTGGTTTGTTGGTTTGTTGGTTTTTTCGTTTGTTGGTTTGTTGGCTTTTTGGCTTGTTGGTTTGTTGGTTTGTTGGTTTGTTGGTTTGTTGGTTTGTGGGTTAGTTGGTTTGGTGGTTTGTTGGTTTGTTGGTTTGTTGGTTTGTTGGCTTGTTCGCTTGTTGGTTTGTTGGTTTGTTGGTTTGTTGGTTTGTTGGTTTGTTGGTTTGTTGGTTTGTTGGTTTGTTGGTTGGTTTGTTTGTTTGTTTGTTGGCTTGTTAGTTTGTTGGGTTGTTGGCTTGTTGGCTTGTTGGTTAGTTGGCTTGTTGGTTTGTTGGTTTGTTGGTTTGTTAATTACTTGGTTTGTTGGTTTGTTGGTTTGTTCGTTTGTTGGTTTCTTGATTTGTTCGTTTGTTGGTTTGTTGGCTTGTTGGTTTGTGTTTGTTGGTTTGTTTGTTTGTTGGTTTGTTCGTTTTTTGGCTTGTTGGTTTGTTCGTTTGTTGGTTTGCTGGTTTGTTGGTTTGTTGGTTTTTAGGTTTGTTGGTTTGTTGGTTTGTTGGTTTGTTGGTTTGTTGGTTTGTTGGTTTGTTGGTTTGTTGGGTTGTTGGCTTATTGGCTTGTTGGCTTGTTGGTTTGATGGTTTCTTGGTTTGTTGATTTGTTGGTTTGTTGGTTTGTTCGTTTGTTGGTTTGTTGGTTTGTTGGTTTGTTGGTTTGTTGGTTTGTTGGTTTGTTGGCTTGCTGGCTTGTTGGTTTTTGGGCTTGTTGGCTTGTTGGTTTGTTGGTTTGTTGGCTTGTTGGTTTGTTGGTTTGTTGGTTTGTTGGTTTGTTGGCTTGTTGGTTTGTTGGTTTGTTGGTTTGTTGGTTTGTTGGTTTGTTGGTTTGTTGGTTTGTTGGTTTGTTGGTTTGTTGGTTTGTTTGTTTGTTGGCTTATTGGTTTGTTGGTTTGTTGGTTTGTTGGTTTGTTTGTTTGTTGGTTTGTTCGTTTGTTGGTTTTTTGGTTTTTTGGTTTGTTGGGTTGTTGGCTTGTTGGTTTGTTGGTTTGTTGGCTTGTTGGTTTATTTGTTTGTTGGTTTGTTTATTTGTTGGTTTGTTCGTTTGTTGGCTTGTTGGTTTGTTGGCCTGTTGGATTGTTGGCTTGTTGATTTGTTGGTTTGTTGGTTTGTTGGTTTGTTGGTTTGTTGGTTTGTTGGTTTGTTGGGTTGTTTGTTTGTTGGTTTGTTCGTTTGTTGGCTTGTTGGTTTGTTGGTTTTTTGGTTTTTTGGTTTGTTGGTATGTTGGTTTGCTGGTTTAGTGGTTCGTTGGTTTGTTGGTTTGTTGGTTTGTTGGTTTGTTGGTTTGTTGGTTTGTTGGTTTGTTGGTTTGTTGGTTTGTTGGTTTGTTGGTTTGTTGGTTTGTTGGTTTGTTGGCTTGTTGGCTTGTTGGTTTATTGGTTTGTTGGCTTGTTGGTTTGTTGGTTTATTTGTTTGTTGGTTTGTTGGTTTGTTTGTTTGTTTGTTCGTTTGTTGGCTTGTTGCATTGCTGGCTTGTTGGCTTTTTGGTTTGTTGGTTTGTTGGCTTTTTGGTTTGTTGGTTTGTTGGTTTGTTGGTTTGTCGGTTTGTTGGTTTTTTGGTTTGTTGGCTTGTTGGTTTTTTGGCTTGTTGGTTTGTTGGTTAGTTGGTTTGTTGGTTTGTTGGTTTGTTGGTTTGTTGGTTTGTTGGTTTGTTGGCTTGTTGGTTTGTTGGTTTGTTGGTTTCTTGGTTTGTTGGTTTGTTGGTTTGTTTGTTTGTTGGTTTGTTCGTTTGTTGGCTTGTTGGTTTGTTGGTTTTTTGGTTTGTTGGTATGTTGGTTTGTTGGTTTGTTGGTTTGTTGGTTTTTCGGTTTGTTGGTTTGTTGGTTTGTTGGTTTGTTGGTTTATTGGCTTGTTGGCTTTTAGGTTTGTTGGTTTGTTGGTTTGTTGGTTTGTTGGTTTGTTGGTTTGTTGGTTTGTTGGTTTTTTGGTTTGTTGGCTTGTTGGTTTTTTGGCTTGTTGGTTTGTTGGTTAGTTGGTTTGTTGATTTGTTGGTTTGTTGGTTTGTTGGTTTGTTGGTTTGTTGGCTTGTTGGTTTGTTGGTTTGTTGGTTTCTTGGTTTGTTGGTTTGTTGGTTTGTTTGTTTGTTGGTTTGTTCGTTTGTTGGCTTGTTGGTTTGTTGGTTTTTTGGTTTGTTGGTATGTTGGTTTGTTGGTTTGTTGGTTTGTTGGTTTTTCGGTTTGTTGGTTTGTTGGTTTGTTGGTTTGTTGGTTTATTGGCTTGTTGGCTTTTAGGTTTGTTGGTTTGTTGGTTTGTTGGTTTGTTGGTTTGTTGGTTTGTTGGTTTGTTGGTTTGTTGGTTTGTTGGCTTGTTGGCTTGTTGGCTTGTTGGCTTGTTGGTTTGTTGGTTTGTTGGTTTGTTGGTTTGTTGGTTTGTTGGTTTATTGGTTTGTTGGTTTTTTGGTTTGTTGGCTTGTTGGCTAGTTGGTTTGTTGGTTTGTTGCTTTGTTGGTTTGTTGGTTTGTTGGTTTGTTTGTTTGTTTGTTTGTTTGTTTGTTCGTTTGTTGGCTTGTTGCATTGTTGGCTCGTTGGCTTTTTGGTTTGTTGGTTTGTTGGATTGTTGGTTTGTTGGTTTGTTGGTTTGTTGGTTTGTCGGTTTGTTGGTTTTTTGGTTTGTTGGCTTCTTGGTTTGTTGATTTGTTAGTTTGTTGGTTTATTGGTTTGTTGGTTTGTTGGTTTGTTGGTTTGTTGGTTTGTTGGTTTGTTGGCTTGTTGGTTTGTTGGTTTGTTAGTTTGTTGGTTTGTTGGTTTATTGGTTTGTTGGTTTGTTGGTTTGTTGGTTTTTTCGTTTGTTGGTTTGTTGGCTTTTTGGCTTGTTGGTTTGTTGGTTTGTTGGTTTGTTGGTTTATTGGTTTGTTGGTTTTTTGGTTTGTTGGCTTGTTGGCTAGTTGGTTTGTTGGTTTGTTGCTTTGTTGGTTTGTTGGTTTGTTGGTTTGTTTGTTTGTTTGTTTGTTTGTTTGTTCGTTTGTTGGCTTGTTGCATTGTTGGCTCGTTGGCTTTTTGGTTTGTTGGTTTGTTGGATTGTTGGTTTGTTGGTTTGTTGGTTTGTTGGTTTGTCGGTTTGTTGGTTTTTTGGTTTGTTGGCTTCTTGGTTTGTTGATTTGTTAGTTTGTTGGTTTATTGGTTTGTTGGTTTGTTGGTTTGTTGGTTTGTTGGTTTGTTGGTTTGTTGGCTTGTTGGTTTGTTGGTTTGTTAGTTTGTTGGTTTGTTGGTTTATTGGTTTGTTGGTTTGTTGGTTTGTTGGTTTTTTCGTTTGTTGGTTTGTTGGCTTTTTGGCTTGTTGGTTTGTTGGTTTGTGGGTTAGTTGGTTTGGTAGTTTGTTGGTTTGTTGGTTTGTTGGTTTGTTGGTTTGTTGGTTTGTTGGTTTGTTGGTTGGTTTGTTTGTTTGTTTGTTGGCTTGTTAGTTTGTTGGTTTGTTGGCTTGTTGGCTTGTTGGTTTGTTGGCTTGTTGGTTTGTTGGTTTGTTGGTTTGTTAATTACTTGGTTTGTTGGTTTGTTGGTTTGTTCGTTTGTTGGTTTCTTGATTTGTTCGTTTGTTGGTTTGTTGGCTTGTTGGTTTGTTGGTTTGTTAGTTTGTTGGTTTGTTGGTTTGTTGGTTTGTTGGTTTGTTGGTTTTTTCGTTTGTTGGTTTGTTGGCTTTTTGGCTTGTTGGTTTGTTGGTTTGTTGGTTTGTTGGTTTGTTGGTTTGTGGGTTAGTTGGTTTGGTGGTTTGTTGGTTTGTTGGTTTGTTGGTTTGTTGGCTTGTTCGCTTGTTGGTTTGTTGGTTTGTTGGTTTGTTGGTTTGTTGGTTTGTTGGTTTGTTGGTTTGTTGGTTTGTTGGTTGGTTTGTTTGTTTGTTTGTTGGCTTGTTAGTTTGTTGGGTTGTTGGCTTGTTGGCTTGTTGGTTAGTTGGCTTGTTGGTTTGTTGGTTTGTTGGTTTGTTAATTACTTGGTTTGTTGGTTTGTTGGTTTGTTCGTTTGTTGGTTTCTTGATTTGTTCGTTTGTTGGTTTGTTGGCTTGTTGGTTTGTGTTTGTTGGTTTGTTTGTTTGTTGGTTTGTTCGTTTTTTGGCTTGTTGGTTTGTTCGTTTGTTGGTTTGCTGGTTTGTTGGTTTGTTGGTTTTTAGGTTTGTTGGTTTGTTGGTTTGTTGGTTTGTTGGTTTGTTGGTTTGTTGGTTTGTTGGTTTGTTGGGTTGTTGGCTTATTGGCTTGTTGGCTTGTTGGTTTGATGGTTTCTTGGTTTGTTGATTTGTTGGTTTGTTGGTTTGTTCGTTTGTTGGTTTGTTGGTTTGTTGGTTTGTTGGTTTGTTGGTTTGTTGGTTTGTTGGCTTGCTGGCTTGTTGGTTTTTGGGCTTGTTGGCTTGTTGGTTTGTTGGTTTGTTGGCTTGTTGGTTTGTTGGTTTGTTGGTTTGTTGGTTTGTTGGCTTGTTGGTTTGTTGGTTTGTTGGTTTGTTGGTTTGTTGGTTTGTTGGTTTGTTGGTTTGTTCGTTTGTTGGTTTGTTGGTTTGTTGGTTTGTTTGTTTGTTGGCTTATTGGTTTGTTGGTTTGTTGGTTTGTTGGTTTGTTTGTTTGTTGGTTTGTTCGTTTGTTGGTTTTTTGGTTTTTTGGTTTGTTGGGTTGTTGGCTTGTTGGTTTGTTGGTTTGTTGGCTTGTTGGTTTATTTGTTTGTTGGTTTGTTTATTTGTTGGTTTGTTCGTTTGTTGGCTTGTTGGTTTGTTGGCCTGTTGGATTGTTGGCTTGTTGATTTGTTGGTTTGTTGGTTTGTTGGTTTGTTGGTTTGTTGGTTTGTTGGGTTGTTTGTTTGTTGGTTTGTTCGTTTGTTGGCTTGTTGGTTTGTTGGTTTTTTGGTTTTTTGGTTTGTTGGTATGTTGGTTTGCTGGTTTAGTGGTTCGTTGGTTTGTTGGTTTGTTGGTTTGTTGGTTTGTTGGTTTGTTGGTTTGTTGGTTTGTTGGTTTGTTGGTTTGTTGGTTTGTTGGTTTGTTGGTTTGTTGGCTTGTTGGCTTGTTGGTTTATTGGTTTGTTGGCTTGTTGGTTTGTTGGTTTATTTGTTTGTTGGTTTGTTGGTTTGTTTGTTTGTTTGTTCGTTTGTTGGCTTGTTGCATTGCTGGCTTGTTGGCTTTTTGGTTTGTTGGTTTGTTGGCTTTTTGGTTTGTTGGTTTGTTGGTTTGTTGGTTTGTCGGTTTGTTGGTTTTTTGGTTTGTTGGCTTGTTGGTTTTTTGGCTTGTTGGTTTGTTGGTTAGTTGGTTTGTTGGTTTGTTGGTTTTTTGGTTTGTTGGTTTGTTGGTTTGTTGGTTTATTGGTTTGTTGGTTTGTTGGCTTGTTAGTTTGTTGGTTTGTTGGCTTGTTGGCTTGTTGGTTTGTTGGCTTGTTGGTTTGTTGCTTTGTTGGTTTGTTGGTTACTTGGTTTGTTGGTTTGTTGGTTTGTTCGTTTGTAAGTTTCTTGATTTGTTCGTTTGTTGGTTTGTTGGCTTGTTGGTTTGTTGTTTTGTTGGTTTGTTTGTTTGTTTGTTGGTTTGTTCGTTTATTGGCTTGTTGGTTTGTTCGTTTGTTGGTTTGCTGGTTTGTTGGTTTGTTGGTTTTTTGGTTTGTTGGTTTGTTGGTTTGTTGGTTCGTTGGTTTGTTGGTTTGTTGGTTTATTGGTTTGTTGGTTTGTTGGTTTGTTGGTTTGTTGGCTTATTGGCTTGTTGGCTTGTTGGTTTGATGGTTTGTTGGTTTGTTGGTTTGTTGGTTTGTTGGTTTGTTGGTTTGTTCGTTTGTTGGTTTGTTGGTTTGTTGGTTGGTTGGTTTGTTGGTTTGTTGGTTTGTTGGCTTGCTGGCTTGTTGGTTTTTTGGCTTGTTGGCTTGTTGGTTTGTTGGTTTGTTGGCTTTTTGGTTTGTTGGTTTGTTGGTTTGTTGGTTTGTTGGCTTGTTGGTTTGTTGGTTTGTTGGTTTGTTGGTTTGTTAATTTGTTGGTTTGTTGGTTTGTTGGTTTGTTGGTTTGTTCGTTTGTTCGTTTGTTCGTTTGTTGGTTTGTTGGTTTGTTGGTTTGTTTGTTTGTTGGCTTGTTGGTTTGTTGGTTTGTTGGTTTGTTTGTTTGTTTGTTTGTTGGTTTGTTCGTTTGCTGGTTTTTTGGTTTGTTGGCTTGTTGGCTTGTTGGTTTGTTGGTTTGTTGGCTTGTTGGTTTGTTGTTTTGTTGGTTTGTTGGTTTGTTTATTTGTTGGTTTGTTCGTTTGTTGGCTTGTTGGTTTGTTGGCTTGTTGGCTTGTCGGCTTGTTGATTTGTTGGTTTGTTGGTTTGTTGGTTTGTTGGTTTGTTGGCTTGTTGGTTTGTTGGTTTGTTGGTTTCTTGGTTTGTTGGTTTGTTGGTTTGTTTGTTTGTTGGTTTGTTCGTTTGTTGGCTTGTTGGTTTGTTGGTTTTTTGGTTTGTTGGTATGTTGGTTTGTTGGTTTGTTGGTTTGTTGGTTTTTCGGTTTGTTGGTTTGTTGGTTTGTTGGTTTGTTGGTTTATTAGCTTGTTGGCTTTTTGGTTTGTTGGTTTGTTGGTTTGTTGGTTTGTTGGTTTGTTGGTTTGTTGGTTTGTTGGCTTGTTGGCTTGTTGGCTTGTTGGCTTGTTGGTTTGTTGGTTTGTTGGTTTGTTGGTTTGTTGGTTTGTTGGTTTGTTGGTTTATTGGTTTGTTGGTTTTTTGGTTTGTTGGCTTGTTGGCTTGTTGGTTTGTTGGCTAGTTGGTTTGTTGGTTTGTTGGTTTGTTGGTTTGTTGGTTTGTTGGTTTGTTGGTTTGTTTGTTTGTTTGTTTGTTCGTTTGTTGGCTTGTTGCATTGTTGGCTCGTTGGCTTTTTGGTTTGTTGGTTTGTTGGATTGTTGGTTTGTTGGTTTGTTGGTTTGTTGGTTTGTCGGTTTGTTGGTTTTTTGGTTTGTTGGCTTCTTGGTTTGTTGATTTGTTAGTTTGTTGGTTTATTGGTTTGTTGGTTTGTTGGTTTGTTGGTTTGTTGGTTTGTTGGTTTGTTGGCTTGTTGGTTTGTTGGTTTGTTAGTTTGTTGGTTTGTTGGTTTATAGGTTTGTTGGTTTGTTGGTTTGTTGGTTTTTTCGTTTGTTGGTTTGTTGGCTTTTTGGCTTGTTGGTTTGTTGGTTTGTTGGCTTGTTGGTTTGTTGGTTTGTTAGTTTGTTGGTTTGTTGGTTTATAGGTTTGTTGGTTTGTTGGTCTGTTGGTTTTTTCGTTTGTTGGTTTGTTCGCTTTTTGGCTTGTTGGTTTGTTGGTTTGTTGGTTTGTTGGTTTGTTGGTTTGTTGGTTTGTTGGTTTGTTGGTTTTTTCGTTTGTTGGTTTGTTGGCTTTTTGGCTTGTTGGTTTGTTGGTTTGTTGGTTTGTTGGTTTGTTGGTTTGTGGGTTAGTTGGTTTGGTGGTTTGTTGGTTTGTTGGTTTGTTGGCTTGTTCGCTTGTTGGTTTGTTGGTTTGTTGGTTTGTTGGTTTGTTGGTTTGTTGGTTTGTTGGTTTGTTGGTTTGTTGGTTGGTTTGTTTGTTTGTTTGTTGGCTTGTTAGTTTGTTGGTTTGTTGGCTTGTTGGCTTGTTGGTTAGTTGGCTTGTTGGTTTGTTGGTTTGTCGGTTTGTTAATTACTTGGTTTGTTGGTTTGTTGGTTTGTTCGTTTGTTGGTTTCTTGATTTGTTCGTTTGTTGGTTTGTTGGCTTGTTGGTTTGTGTTTGTTGGTTTGTTTGTTTGTTGGTTTGTTCGTTTTTTGGCTTGTTGGTTTGTTCGTTTGTTGGTTTGCTGGTTTGTTGGTTTGTTGGTTTTTAGGTTTGTTGGTTTGTTGGTTTGTTGGTTTGTTGGTTTGTTGGTTTGTTGGTTTGTTGGTTTGTTGGGTTGTTGGCTTATTGGCTTGTTGGCTTGTTGGTTTGATGGTTTCTTGGTTTGTTGATTTGTTGGTTTGTTGGTTTGTTCGTTTGTTGGTTTGTTGGTTTGTTGGTTTGTTGGTTTGTTGGTTTGTTGGTTTGTTGGCTTGCTGGCTTGTTGGTTTTTGGGCTTGTTGGCTTGTTGGTTTGTTGGTTTGTTGGCTTGTTGGTTTGTTGGTTTGTTGGTTTGTTGGTTTGTTGGCTTGTTGGTTTGTTGGTTTATTGGTTTGTTGGTTTGCTGGTTTGTTGGTTTGTTCGTTTGTTGGTTTGTTGGTTTGTTGGTTTGTTTGTTTGTTGGCTTATTGGTTTGTTGGTTTGTTGGTTTGTTGGTTTGTTGGTTTGTTTGTTTGTTGGTATGTTCGTTTGTTGGTTTTTTGGTTTTTTGGTTTGTTGGCTTGTTGGCTTGTTGGTTTGTTGGTTTGTTGGCTTGTTGGTTTGTTGGTTTGTTGGTTTGTTTATTTGTTGGTTTGTTCGTTTGTTGGCTTGTTGGTTTGTTGGCCTGTTGGATTGTTGGCTTGTTGATTTGTTGGTTTGTTGGTTTGTTGGTTTGTTGGTTTGTTGGTTTGTTGGTTTGTTGGTTTGTTTGTTTGTTGGTTTGTTCGTTTGTTGGCTTGTTGGTTTGTTGGTTTTTCGGTTTGTTGGTATGTTGGTTTGCTGGTTTGTTGGTTCGTTGGTTTGTTGGTTTGTTGGTTTGTTGGTTTGTTGGTTTGTTGGTTTGTTGGTTTGTTGGTTTGTTGGTTTGTTGGTTTGTTGGTTTGTTGGTTTTTTGGTTTGTTGGCTTGTTGGCTTGTTGGTTTATTGGTTTGTTGGCTTGTTGGTTTGTTGGTTTATTTGTTTGTTGGTTTGCTGGTTTGTTTGTTTGTTTGTTCGTTTGTTGGCTTGTTGTATTGCTGGCTTGTTGGCTTTTTGGTTTGTTGGTTTGTTGGCTTTTTGGTTTGTTGGTTTGTTGGTTTGTTGGTTTGTCGGTTTGTTGGTTTTTTGGTTTGTTGGCTTGTTGGTTTATTGATTTGTTAGTTTGTTGGTTTGTTGGATTGTTGGTTTGTTGGTTTGTTGGTTTGTTGGTTTGTTGGTTTGTTGGCTTGTTGGTTTGTTGGTTTGTTAGTTTGTTGGTTTGTTGGTTTGTTGGTTTGTTGGTTTGTTGGTTTGTTGGTTTTTTTGTTTGTTGGTTTGTTGGCTTGTTGGCTTGTTGGTTTGTTGGTTTGTTGGTTTGTTGGTTTGTAGTTTGTTGGTTTGTTGGTTTGTTCGTTTGTTGGTTTGTTGGTTTGTTGGTTTGTTGGTTTGTTGGTTTGTTTGTTTGTTGGTTTGTTCGATTGTTGGCTTGTTGGTTTATTGGCTTGTTGGCTTGTTGGTTTGTTGGTTTGTTGTCTTGTTGGTTTGTTCGTTTGTTGGCTTGTTGGTTTGTTGGTTTGTTGGTTTTTTGGTTTGTTGGCTTGTTGGTTTGTTCGTTTGTTGGTTTTTTGGTTTGTTGGTTTGTTGGTTTGTTGGTTTTTTGGTTTGTTGGTTTGTTGGTTTGTTGGTTTGTTGGTTTGTTGGTTTGTTGGTTTGTTGGTTTGTTGGTTTGTTGGTTTGTTGGTTTGTTGGTTTGTTGGTTTGTTGGTTTGTTTGTTTGCTCGTTTTTTGGTTCGTTGGTTTGTTGGTTTGTTGCTTGGTTGGTTTGTTGGTTTGTTGGCTTGTTGGTTTGTTGGTTTGTTGGTTTGTTGGTTTGTTGGTTTGTTGGTTTGTTGGTTTGTTGGCTTGTTGGTTTGTTGGTTTGTTGGTTTCTTGGTTTGTTGGTTTGTTGGCTTGTTGGTTTGTTGGTTTGTTGGTTTGTTGGTTTGTTGGTTTGTTGGTGTGTTGGTTTATTTGTTTGTTGGTTTGTTGGTTTGTTGGTTTGTTGGTTTGTTGGTTTGTTGGTTTGTTGGTTTGTTGGTTTGTTGGTTTGTTGGTTTGTTGGTTACTTTGTTTGTTGGTTTGTTGGTTTTTTGTTTGTGGCTTGTTGGTTTGTTGATTTCTTGGTTTGTTTGTTTCTTGGTTTGTTGGTTTGTTGGTTTGTTGGTTACTTGGGTTGTTGGTTTGTTGGTTTTTTGGTTTGTTGGTTTGTTCGTTTGTTGGTTTGTTGGTTTGTTCGTTTGTTGGTTTGTTGGTTTGTTGGTTTCTTGATTTGTTGGTTTGTTGGTTTGTTCGTTTGTTGGCTTGTTGGTTTGTTGGCTTTTTGGCTTATTAGTTTGTTGGTTTGTTCATTTGTTGGTTTGTTCGTTTGTTGGTTTGTTGGTTTGTTGGTTTCTTGGTTACCTGGTTTGTTGGTTTGTTCGTTTGTTGGTTTGTTGGTTTGTTGGTTTGTTAGTTTGTTGGTTTGTTGGTTTGTTGGTTTGTTGGTTTGTTGGTTTGTTGGCTTGTTGGCTTGTTGGTTTGTTGGCTTGTTGGTTTGTTCGTTTGTTGGCTTGTTCGTTTGTTGGTTTGTTGGTTTGTTGGTTTCTTGGTTACCTGGTTTGTTGGTTTGTTGGTTTGTTGGTTTGTTGGTTTGTTCGTTTGTTGGTTTGTTGGTTTGTTGGTTTGTTCGTTTGTTGGTTTGTTCGTTTGTTGGTTTGTTTGTTTTGTTGGTTTGTTGGTTTGTTGGTTTGTTGGTTTGTTGGCTTGTTGGTTTGCTGGTTTGTTGGTTTGTTGGTTTGTTGGTTTGTTGGTTTGTTGGTTTGTTGGTTTTTTGGTTTTTTGGTTTGTTGGTTTGTTGGTTTGTTGGTTTGTTTGTTTTTTGGTTAGTTGGTTTGTTAGTTTGTTGGTTTGTTGGCTTGTTGGTTTGTTCGTTTGTTGGCTTGTTGGTTTGTTGGTTTGTTGGTTTGTTGGTTTGTTGGTTTCTTGGTTACCTGGTTTGTTGGTTTATTGGTTTATTGGTTTGTTGGTTTGTTGGTTACTTGGTTTGTTTGTTGGTGGGTTTTTTGTTTTGTTGGTTTGTTGGCTTGTTGGTTTGTTGGCTTGTTGGCTCGTTGGTTTGTTGGTTTGTTCGTTTGTTGGTTGTTGGTTTGTTGGTTTGTTGGCTTGTTGGTTTGTCGGTTTGTTAGTTTGTTGGTTTGTTGGTTTGTTGGTTTGTTGGTTTGTTGGTTTGTTGGTTTGTTGGTTTGTTGGTTTTTTCGTTTGTTGGTTTGTTGGCTTTTTGGCTTGTTGGTTTGTTGGTTTGTTGGTTTGTTGGTTTGTGGGTTAGTTGGTTTGTTGGTTTGTTGATTTGTTGGTTTGTTGGCTTGTTCGCTTGTTGGTTTGTTGGTTTGTTGGTTTGTTGGTTTGTTGGTTTGTTGGTTTGTTGGTTTGTTGGTTTGTTGGTTTGTTGGTTTGTTAGTTTGTTGGCTTGTTAGTTTGTTGGTTTGTTGGCTTGTTGGCTTGTTGGTTTGTTGGCTTGTTGGTTTGTTGGTTTGTTGGTTTGTTGGTTTGTTAGTTACTTGGTTTGCTAGTTTGTTGGTTTGTTCGTTTGTTGGTTTCTTGATTTGTTCGTTTGTTGGTTTGTTGGCTTGTTGGGTTGTTGGTTTGTTGGTTTGTTTGTTTGTTGGTTTGTTCGTTTATTGGCTTGTTGGTTTGTTCGTTTGTTGGTTTGCTGGTTTGTTGGTTTGTTGGTTTTTAGGTTTGTTGGTTTGTTGGTTTGTTGGTTTGTTGGTTTGTTGGTTTGTTGGTTTGTTGGTTTGTTGGTTTGTTGGTTTGTTGGCTTATTGGCTTGTTGGGTTGTTGTTTTGATGGTTTGTTGGTTTGTTGGTTTGTTGGTTGGTTGGTTTGTTCGTTTGTTGGTTTGTTGGTTTGTTGGTTTGTTGGTTTGTTGGTTTGTTGGTTTGTTGGTTTGTTGGTTTGTTGGCTAGCTGGCTTGTTGGCTTGTTGGCTTGTTGGTTTGTTGGTTTGATGGCTTGTTGGTTTGTTGGTTTGTTGGTTTGTTGGTTTGTTGGTTTGTTGGCTTGTTGGTTTGTTGGATTGTTGGTTTGTTGGTTTGTTTAAATGTTGGTTTGCTCGTTTGTTGGTTTGTTGGTTTGTTGGTTTGTTTGTTTGTTGGCTTGTTGGTTTGGTGGTTTGTTGGTTTGTTGGTTTGTTTGTTTGTTGGTTTGTTCGTTTGTTGGTTTTTTTGTTTGTTGGCGTGTTGGTTTGTTGGTTTGTTGGCTTGTTGGTTTGTTGGTTTGTTGGTTTGTTGGTTTGTTGGTTTGTTGGTTTGTTGGTTTGTTTATTTGTTGGTTTGTTCGTTTATTGGCTTGTTGGTTTGTTGGCTTGTTGGCTTGTTGGCTTGTTGATTTGTTGGTTTGTTGGTTTGTTGGTTTGTTGGTTACTTGGTTTGTTGGTTGTTGGTTTGTTGGTTTGTTGGTTTGTTCGTTTGTTGGTTTGTTGGTTTGTTCGTTTGTTGGTTTGTTGGTTTGTTGGTTTGTTGGTTTGTTCGTTTGTTGGCTTGTTGGTTTGTTGGCTTTTTGGCTTATTGGTTTGTTGGTTTGTTCATTTGTTGGTTTGTTCGTTTGTTGGTTTGTTGGTTTCTTGGTTACCTGGTTTGTTGGTTTGTTGGTTTGTTGGCTTGTTAGTTTGTTGGTTTGTTGGCTTGTTGGCTTGTTGGTTTGGCGGCTTGTTGGTTTGTTGGTTTGTTGGTTTGTTAATTACTTGGTTTGTTGGTTTGTTGGTTTGTTCGTTTGTTGGTTTCTTGATTTGTTCGTTTGTTGGTTTGTTGGCTTGTTGGGTTGTTGGTTTGTTGGTTTGTTTGTTTGTTGGTTTGTTCGTTTATTGGCTTGTTGGTTTGTTCGTTTGTTGGTTTGCTGGTTTGTTGGTTTGTTGGTTTTTAGGTTTGTTGGTTTGTTGGTTTGTTGGTTTGTTGGTTTGTTGGTTTCTTGGTTTGTTGGTTTGTTGGCTTATTGGCTTGTTGGGTTGTTGGTTTGATGGTTTGTTGGTTTGTTGGTTTGTTGGTTGGTTGGTTTGTTCGTTTGTTGGTTTGCTGGTTTGTTGGTTTGTTGGTTTGTTGGTTTGTTGGTTTGTTGGTTTGTTGGCTTGCTGGCTTGTTGGTTTTTTGGCTTGTTGGCTTGTTGGTTTGTTGGTTTGTTGGCTTGTTGGTTTGTTGGTTTGTTAGTTTGTTGGTTTGTTGGTTTGTTGGTTTGTTGGTTTTTTTGTTTGTTGGTTTGTTGGCTTGTTGGCTTGTTGGTTTATTGGCTTGTTGGCTTGTTGGTTTGTTGGTTTGTTGTCTTGTTGGTTTGTTCGTTTGTTGGCTTGTTGGTTTGTTGGTTTGTTGGTTTTTTAGTTTGTTGGCTTGTTGGTTTGTTGGTTTGTTGGTTTTTTGGTTTGTTGGTTTGTTGGTTTGTTGGTTTTTTGGTTTGTTGGTTTGTTGGTTTGTTGGTTTGTTGGTTTGTTGGTTTGTTGGTTTGTTGGTTTGTTGTCTTATTGGCTTGTTGGGTTGTTGGTTTGATGGTTTGTTGGTTTGTTGGTTTGTTGGTTGGTTGGTTTGTTCGTTTGTTGGTTTGTTGGTTTGTTGGTTTGTTGGTTTATTGGTTTGTTGGTTTGTTGGTTTGTTGGCTTGTTGGCTTGTTGGTTTTTTGGCTTGTTGGCTTGTTGGTTTGTTGGTTTGTTGGCTTGTTGGTTTGTTGGTTTGTTGGTTTGTTGGTTTGTTGGCTTGTTGGTTTGTTTATTTGTTGGTTTGTTCGTTTGTTGGTTTGTTGGTTTGTTGGTTTGTTTGTTTGTTGGCTTGTTGGTTTGGTGGTTTGTTGGTTTGTTGGTTTGTTTGTTTGTTGGTTTGTTCGTTTGTTGGTTTTTTTGTTTGTTGGCGTGTTGGTTTGTTGGTTTGTTGGTTTGTTGGCTTGTTGGTTTGTTGGTTTGTTGGTTTGTTGGTTTGTTGGTTTGTTGGTTTGTTGGTTTGTTGGTTTGTTTATTGGTGGTTTCTTCGTTTATTGGCTTGTTGGTTTGTTGGCTTGTTGGCTTGTTGGCTTGTTGATTTGTTGGTTTGTTGGTTTGTTGGTTTGTTGGTTACTTGGTTTGTTGGTTTGTTGGTTTGTTGGTTTGTTGGTTTGTTCGTTTGTTGGTTTATTGGTTTGTTCGTTTGTTGGTTTGTTGGTTTGTTGGTTTGTTGGTTTGTTCGTTTGTTGGCTGGTTGGTTTGTTGGCTTTTTCGCTTATTGGTTTGTTGGTTTGTTCATTTGTTGGTTTGTTCGTTTGTTGGTTTGTTGGTTTGTTGGTTTCTTGGTTACCTGGTTTGTTGGTTTGTTGGTTTGTTGGCTTGTTAGTTTGTTGGTTTGTTGGCTTGTTGGCTTGTTGGTTTGTCGGCTTGTTGGTTTGTTGGTTTGTTGGTTTGTTAATTACTTGGTTTGTTGGTTTGTTGGTTTGTCCGTTTGTTGGTTTCTTGATTTGTTCGTTTGTTGGTTTGTTGGCTTGTTGGGTTGTTGGTTTGTTGGTTTGTTTGTTTGTTGGTTTGTTCGTTTATTGGCTTGTTGGTTTGTTCGTTTGTTGGTTTGCTGGTTTGTTGGTTTGTTGGTTTTTAGGTTTGTTGGTTTGTTGGTTTGTTAATTTGTTGGTTTGTTGGTTTGTTGGTTTGTTGGTTTGTTGGTTTGTTGGCTTATTGGCTTGTTGGGTTGTTGGTTTGATGGTTTGTTGGTTTGTTGGTTTGTTGGTTGGTTGGTTTGTTCGTTTGTTGGTTTGTTGGTTTGTTGGTTTGTTGGTTTGTTGGTTTGTTGGTTTGTTGGTTTGTTGGTTTGTTGGTTTGTTGGTTTGTTGGTTTGTTGGTTTGTTGGTTTGTTGGCTTGCTGGCTTGTTGGTTTGTTGGCTTGTTGGTTTGTTGGTTTGTTGGTTTGTTTGTTTGTTGGTTTGTTGGTTTGTTGGTTTGTTGGCTTGTTGGTTTGTTGGTTTGTTGGTTTGTTGGTTTGTTGGTTTGTTGGTTTGTTGGTTTGTTGGTTTGTTGGTTTGTTGGTTTGTTGGTTTGTTGGTTTGTCGGTTTGTTGGTATTTTGGTTTGTTGGTTTGTTGGTTTGTTGCTTTGTTGGTTTGTTAGTTTGTTGGTTTGTTGGTTTATTTATTTGTTGGTTTGTTGGTTTGTTGGTTTATTTGTTTGTTGGTTTGTTGGTTTGTAGGTTTGTTGGTTTGTTGGTTTGTTGGTTTGTTGGTTTGTTGGTTTGTTGGTTTGTTGGTTTGTTGGTTTGTTGGTTAATTGGTTTGTTGGTTTGTTGGTTTGTTGGCTTGTTGGTTTCTTGGTTTGTTGGTTTTTTGGTTTTTTGGTTTGTTGGTTTGTTGGTTTGTTGGTTTGTTGGTTTGTTGGTTTGTTGGTTTTTTGGTTTGTTGTTTTATTTTTTTGTTGGTTTGTTTGGCTTGTTGGTTTGTTGGTTTTTTGGTTTTTTGGTTTGTTGGTTTTTTGGTTTGTTGGTTTGTTCGTTTGTTGGTTTATTGGTTTGTTCGTTTGTTGGTTTGTTGGTTTGTTGGTTTGTTGGTTTGTTCGTTTGTTGGCTTGTTGGTTTGTTGGCTTTTTCGCTTATTGGTTTGTTGGTTTGTTCATTTGTTGGTTTGTTCGTTTGTTGGTTTGTCGGTTTGTTGGTTTCTTGGTTACCTGGTTTGTTGGTTTGTTGGTTTGTTGGCTTGTTAGTTTGTTGGTTTGTTGGCTTGTTGGCTTGTTGGTTTGTCGGCTTGTTGGTTTGTTGGTTTGTTGGTTTGTTAATTACTTGGTTTGTTGGTTTGTTGGTTTGTCCGTTTGTTGGTTTCTTGATTTGTTCGTTTGTTGGTTTGTTGGCTTGTTGGGTTGTTGGTTTGTTGGTTTGTTTGTTTGTTGGTTTGTTCGTTTATTGGCTTGTTGGTTTGTTCGTTTGTTGGTTTGCTGGTTTGTTGGTTTGTTGGTTTTTAGGTTTGTTGGTTTGTTGGTTTGTTGGTTTGTTGGTTTGTTGGTTTGTTGGTTTGTTGGTTTGTTGGTTTGTTGGCTTATTGGCTTGTTGGGTTGTTGGTTTGATGGTTTGTTGGTTTGTTGGTTTGTTGGTTGGTTGGTTTGTTCGTTTGTTGGTTTGTTGGTTTGTTGGTTTGTTGGTTTGTTGGTTTGTTGGTTTGTTGGTTTGTTGGTTTGTTGGTTTGTTGGTTTGTTGGTTTGTTGGTTTGTTGGCTTGCTGGCTTGTTGGTTTGTTGGCTTGTTGGTTTGTTGGTTGTTGGTTTGTTTGTTTGTTGGTTTGTTGGTTTGTTGGCTTGTTGGTTTGTTGGTTTGTTGGTTTGTTGGTTTGTTGGTTTGTTGGTTTGTTGGTTTGTTGGTTTGTTGGTTTGTTGGTTTGTTGGTTTGTTGGTTTGTTGGTTTGTTGGTTTGTCGGTTTGTTGGTTTTTTGGTTTGTTGGTTTGTTGGTTTGTTGCTTTGTTGGTTTGTTAGTTTGTTGGTTTGTTGGTTTATTTATTTGTTGGTTTGTTGGTTTGTTGGTTTATTTGTTTGTTGGTTTGTTGGTTTGTAGGTTTGTTGGTTTGTTGGTTTGTTGGTTTGTTGGTTTGTTGGTTTGTTGGTTTGTTGGTTTGTTGGTTTGTTGGTTAATTGGTTTGTTGGTTTGTTGGTTTGTTGGCTTGTTGGTTTCTTGGTTTGTTGGTTTTTTGGTTTTTTGGTTTGTTGGTTTGTTGGTTTGTTGGTTTGTTGGTTTGTTGGTTTGTTGGTTTTTTGGTTTGTTGTTTTATTTTTTTGTTGGTTTGTTTGGCTTGTTGGTTTGTTGGTTTTTTGGTTTTTTGGTTTGTTGGTTTGTTGGTTTGTTGGTTTGTTGGCTTGTTGGCTTGTTGGTTTGTTGGTTAGTTCGTTTGTTGGTTTGTTAGTTTGTTGGTTTGTTGGCTTGTTGGATTGTTGGTTTGTTGGTTTTTTGGTTTGTTGGTTTGTTGGTTTGTGGTTTGTTGGTTTGTTGGTTTATTTGTTTGTTGGTTTGTTGGCTTGTTGGTTTGTTGGTTTGTTGGTTTGTTGGCTTGTTGGCTTGTTGGTTTTTTGGTTTGTTGGCTTGTTGGTTACTTAGTTTGTTGGTTTGTTGGCTTGTTGGTTACTTAGTTTGTTGGTTTGTTGGTTTGTTGGTTTGTTGGTTTGTTGGCTTGTTGGCTTGTTGGTTTGTTGGTTAGTTCGTTTGTTGGTTTTTTGATTTGTTGGTTTGTTGGCTTGTTGGCTTGTTGGTTTGTTGGTTTGTTGGTTTATTGGTTTGTTGGTTTGTTGGTTTGTTGGTTTATTTGTTTGTTGGCTTGTTGGTTTGTTGGTTTGTTGGCTTGTTGGTTACTTAGTTTGTTGGTTTGTTGATTTGTTGGTTTGTTGGTTTGTTGGCTTGTTGGCTTGTTGGTTTGTTGGTTAGTTCGTTTGTTGGTTTGTTAGTTTGTTGGTTTGTTGGCTTGTTGGCTTGTTGGTTTGTTGGTTTTTTGGTTTGTTGGTTTGCTGGTTTGTTGGTTTGTTGGTTTGTTGGTTTATTTGTTTGTTGGTTTGTTGGTTTGTTGGTTTGTTGGTGTGTTTGTTTGTTGGTTTGTTGGCTTGTTTGTTTGTTCGTTTGTTGGTTTCTTGGTTTGTTGGTTTGTTGGTTTGTTGGTTTGTTGGCTTGTTTGTTTGTTGGTTTGTTGGTTTGTTGGTTTGTTGGTTTGTTGGTTTGTTGGTTTGTTGGTTTGTTGGTTTGTTGGTTTGTTGGTTTGTTGGTTTGTTGGTTTGTTGGTTTGTTGGTTTGTTGGTTTGTTGGTTTGTTGGTTTGTTGGTTTGTTGGTTTGTTGGTTTTTTGGTTTGTTGGTTTGTTGGTTTGTTGCTTTGTTGGTTTGTAAATTTGTTGGTTTGTGGGCTTGTTGGTTTGTTGGTTTGTTGGCTTGTTGGTTACTTAGTTTGTTGGTTTGTTGATTTGTTGGTTTGTTGGTTTGTTGGTTTGTTGGCTTGCTGGCATATTGGTTTGTTGGTTAGTTCGTTTGTTGGTTTGTTAGTTTGTTGGTTTGTTGGCTTGTTGGCTTGTTGGTTTGTTGGTTTTTTGGTTTGTTGGTTTGTTGGTTTGTTGGTTTGTTGGTTTGTTGGTTTATTTGTTTGTTGGTTTGTTGGTTTGTTGGTTTGTTGGTTTGTTGGTTTGTTGGTTTGTTGGTTTGTTGGCTTGTTTGTTTGTTGGTTCGTTGGTTTCTTGGTTTGTTGGTTTGTTGGTTTGTTGGTTTGATGGTTTGTTGGTTTGTTGGTTTGTTGGTTTTTTGGTTTGTTGGTTTGTTGGTTTGTTAGTTTGTTGGTTTGTTGGTTTATTTGTTTGTTGGTTTGTTGGTTTGTTGGTTTATTTGTTTGTTGGTTTGTTGGTTTGTAGGTTTGTTGGTTTGTTGGTTTGTTGGTTTGTTGGTTTGTTGGTTTGTTGGTTTGTTGGTTTGTTGGTTAATTGGTTTGTTGGTTTGTTGGTTTGTTGGCTTGTTGGTTTCTTGGTTTGTTGGTTTTTTGATTTTTTGGTTTGTTGGTTTGTTGGTTTGTTGGTTTGTTGGTTTGTTGGTTTGTTGGTTTGTTGGTTTTTTGGTTTGTTGTTTTATTTTTTTGTTGGTTTGTTTGGCTTGTTGGTTTGTTGGTTTTTTGGTTTTTTGGTTTGTTGGTTTGTTGGTTTGTTGGTTTGTTGGCTTGTTGGCTTGTTGGTTTGTTGGTTAGTTCGCTTGTTGGTTTGTTAGTTTGTTGGCTTGTTGGCTTGTTGGTTTGTTGGTTTTTTGGTTTGTTGGTTTGTTAGTTTGTGGGTTGTTGGTTTGTTGGTTTGTTGGTTTATTTGTTTGTTGGTTTGTTGGCTTGTTGGTTTGTTGGTTTGTTGGTTTATTGGCTTGTTCGTTTGTTGGTTTGTTGGCTTGTTGGCTTGTTGGTTTGTTGGTTTGTTGGCTTGTTGGTTACTTAGTTTGTTGGTTTGTTGGCTTGTTGGTTACTTAGTTTGTTGGTTTGTTGGTTTGTTGGTTTGTTGGTTTGTTGGTTTGTTGGTTTGTTGGTTTGTTGGCTTGTTGGCTTGTTGGTTTTTGGTTAGTTCGTTCGTTGGTTTGTTAGTTTGTTGGTTTGTTGGCTTGTTGGCTTGTTGGTTTGTTGGTTTTTTGGTTTGTTGGTTTGTTGGTTTGTTCGTTTGTTGGTTTGTTGGTTTATTTGTTTGTTGGTTTGTTGGTTTGTTGGTTTGTTGGTTTGTTGGCTTGTTTGTTTGTTGGTTTGTTGGTTTGTTGGTTTGCTTGTTTGTTGGTTTGTTGGTTTGTTGGTTTCTTGGTTTGTTGGTTTGTTGGTTTGTTGGTTTTTTGGTTTGTTGGTTTGTTGGTTTGTTGCTTTGTTCGTTTGTTAGTTTGTTGGTTTGTTGGTTTATTTGTTTGTTGGTTTGTTGGTTTGTTGGTTTATTTGTTTGTTGGTTTGTTGGTTTGTAGGTTTGTTGGTTTGTTGGTTTGTTGGTTTGTTGGTTTGTTTGTTTGTTGGTTTGTTGGTTTGTTGGTTTGTTGGTTAATTGGTTTGTTGGTTTGTTGGTTTGTTGGCTTGTTGGTTTCTTGGTTTGTTGGTTTTTTGGTTTTTTGGTTTGTTGGTTTGTTGGTTTGTTGGTTTGTTGGTTTGTTGGTTTGTTGGTTTTTTGGTTTGTTGTTTTATTTTTTTGTTGGTTTGTTTGGCTTGTTGGTTTGTTGGTTTTTTGGTTTTTTGGTTTGTTGGTTTGTTGGTTTGTTGGTTTGTTGGTTTGTTGGCTTGTTGGCTTGTTGGCTTGTTGGTTTGTTGGTTAGTTCGTTTGTTGGTTTGTTAGTTTGTTGGTTTTTTGATTTGTTGGTTTGTTGGCTTGTTGTTTTGTTGGTTTGTTGGCTTGTTGGTTTGTTGGTTTGTTGGCTTGTTGGCTTGTTGGTTTGTTGGCTTGTTGGCTTGTTGGTTTGTTGGTTTGTTGGCTTGTTGGTTACTTAGATTGTTGGTTTGTTGGCTTGTTGGTTACTTAGTTTGTTGGTTTGTTGGTTTGTTGGTTTGTTGGTTTGTTGGTTTGTTGGCTTGTTGGCTTGTTGGTTTGTTGGTTAGTTCGTTTGTTGGTTTGTTAGTTTGTTGGTTTGTTGGCTTGTTGGTTTGTTGGTTTGTTGGTGTTATGGTTTGTTGGTTTGTTGGTTTGTTGGTTTATTTGTTTGTTGGCTTGTTGGTTTGTTGGTTTGTTGACTTGTTGGTTACTTAGTTTGTTGGTTTGTTGATTTGTGGTTTGTTGGTTTGTTCGTTTGTTGGCTTGTTGGCTTGTTGGCTTGTTGGTTTGTTGGTTTTTTGGTTTGTTGGTTTGTTGGTTTGTTGGTTTGTTGGTTTGTTGGTTTGTTGGTTTATTTGTTTGTTGGTTTGTTGGTTTGTTGGTTTGTTGGTTTGTTGGTTTGTTGGTTTGTTGGTTTGTTGGTTTGTTGGTTTGTTGGCTTGTTTGTTTGTTGGTTTGTTGGTTTCTTGGTTTGTTGGTTTGTTGGTTTGTTGGTTTCTTGGTTTGTTGGTTTGTTGGTTTGTTGGTTTGTTGGTTTGTTGGTTTGTTCGTTTGTTGGCTTGTTGGTTTGTTGGCTTGTTGGCTTGTTGGTTTTTTGGTTTGTTGGTTTGTTCGTTTGGTGGTTTGTTTGTTTGTTGGTTTGTTCGTTTTCTTGTTCGTTGGTTACTTGGTTTGTTCGTTTGTTAGTTTGTTGGTTTGTTGGTTTGTTGGCTTGTTGGTTTGTTGGTTTGTTGGTTTTTTGGTTTGTTGGTTTGTTGGTTTTTAGGTTTGTTGGTTTGTTGGTTTGTTGGTTTGTTGGTTTGTTGGTTTGTTGGTTTATTTGCTTGTTGGTTTGTTGGTTTGTTGGTTTGTTGTTTTGTTGGTTTGTTGGTTTGTTGGTTTTTTCGTTTGTTGGTTTGTTGGTTTGTTGGTTTGTTGGTTTGTTGGTTTGTTGGTTTGTTGGTTTGTTGGTTTGTTGGTTTGTTGGTTTTTTGGTTTGTTGGTTTGTTGGTTTGTTGCTTTGTTGGTTTGTTAGTTTGTTGGTTTGTTGGTTTATTTGTTTGTTGGTTTGTTGGTTTGTTGGTTTGTTGGTTTGTTGGTTTGTTGGTTTGTTGGTTTGTTGGTTTGTTGGTTAATTGGTTTGTTGGTTTGTTGGTTTGTTGGCTTGTTGGTTTCTTGGTTTGTTGGTTTTTTGGTTTTTTGGTTTGTTGGTTTGTTGGTTTGTTGGTTTGTTGGTTTGTTGGTTTTTTGGTTTGTTGTTTTATTTTTTTGTTGGTTTGTTTGGCTTGTTGGTTTGTTGGTTTTTTGGTTTTTTGGTTTGTTGGTTTGTTGGTTTGTTGGTTTGTTGGCTGGTTGGCTTGTTGGTTTGTTGGTTAGTTCGCTTGTTGGTTTGTTAGTTTGTTGGCTTGTTGGCTTGTTGATTTGTTGGTTTTTTGGTTTGTTGGTTTGTTGGTTTGTGGGTTGTTGGTTTGTTGGTTTGTTGGTTTATTTGTTTGTTGGTTTGTTGGCTTGTTGGTTTGTTGGTTTGTTGGTTTATTGGCTTGTTCCTTTGTTGGTTTGTTGGCTTGTTGGTTTGTTGGTTTGTTGGCTTGTTGGTTACTTAGTTTGTTGGTTTGTTGGCTTGTTGGTTACTTAGTTTGTTGGTTTGTTGGTTTGTTGGTTTGTTGGTTTGTTGGCTTGTTGGCTTGTTGGTTTTTGGTTAGTTCGTTTGTTGGTTTGTTAGTTTGTTGGGGTGTTGGCTTGTTGGCTTGTTGGTTTGTTGGTTTTTTGGTTTGTTGGTTTGTTGGTTTGTTGGTTTGTTGGTTTATTTGTTTGTTGGTTTGTTGGTTTGTTGGTTTGTTGGTTTGTTGGCTTGTTTGTTTGTTGGTTTGTTGGTTTGTTGGTTTGTTGGTTTGTTGGTTTGTGGGTTTGTTGGTTTGTTGGTTTGTTGGTTTCTTGGTTTGTTGGTTTGTTGGTTTGTTGGTTTTTTGGTTTGTTGGTTTGTTGGTTTGTTGCTTTGTTGGTTTGTTAGTTTGTTGGTTTGTTGGTTTATTTGTTTGTTGGTTTGTTGGTTTGTTGCTTTGTTGGTTTATTTGTTTGTTGGTTTGTTGGTTTGTAGGTTTGTTGGTTTGTTGGTTTGTTGGTTTGTTGGTTTGTTGGTTTGTTGGTTTGTTGGTTTGTTGGTTTGTTGGTTAATTGGTTTGTTGGTTTGTTGGTTTGTTGGCTTGTTGGTTTCTTGGTTTGTTGGTTTGTTGGTTTTTTGGTTTTTTGGGTTGTTGGTTTGTTGGTTTGTTGGTTTGTTGGTTTGTTGGTTTTTTGGTTTGTTGTTTTATTTTTTTGTTGGTTTGTTTGGCTTGTTGGTTTGTTGGTTTTTTGGTTTTTTAGTTTGTTGGTTTGTTGGTTTGTTGGTTTGTTGGTTTGTTGGCTTGTTGGCTTGTTGGCTTGTTGGTTTGTTGGTTAGTTCGTTTGTTGGTTTGTTAGTTTGTTGGTTGGTTGGATTGTTGGCTTGTTGGTTTGTTGGTTTTTTGGTTTGTTGGTTTGTTGGCTTGTTGTTTTGTTGGTTTGTTGGTTTGTTGGTTTGTTGGTTTGTTGGCTTGTTGGCTTGTTGGTTTGTTGGCTTGTTGGCTTGTTGGTTTGTTGGTTTGTTGGCTTGTTGGTTACTTAGTTTGTTGGTTTGTTGGCTTATTGGTTACTTAGTTTGTTGGTTTGTTGGTTTGTTGGTTTGTTGGTTTGTTGGCTTGTTGGCTTGTTGGTTTGTTGGTTAGTTCGTTTGTTGGTTTGTTAGTTTGTTGGTTTGTTGGCTTGTTGGCTTGTTGGTTTGTTGGTTTGTTGGTGTTATGGTTTGTTGGTTTGTTGGTTTGTTGGTTTATTTGTTTGTTGGCTTGTTGGTTTTTTGGTTTGTTGACTTGTTGGTTACTTAGTTTGTTGGTTTGTTGATTTGTTGGTTTGTTGGTTTGTTGGTTTGTTGGCTTGTTGGCTTGTTGGTTTGTTGGTTAGTTCGTTTGTTGGTTTATTAGTTTGTTGGTTTGTTGGCTTGTTGGCTTGTTGGTTTGTTGGTTTGTTGGTTTGTTGGTTTGTTGGTTTGTTGGTTTATTTGTTTGTTGGTTTGTTGGTTTGTTGGTTTGTTGGTTTGTTAGTTTGTTGGTTTGTTGGTTTGTTGGCTTGTTTGTTTGTTGGTTTCTTGGTTTGTTGGTTTGTTGGTTTGTTGGTTTCTTGGTTTCTTGGTTTGTTGGTTTCTTGGTTTGTTGGTTTGTTGGTTTGTTGGTTTGTTCGTTTGTTGGCTTGTTGGTTTGTTGGCTTGTTGGCTTGTTGGTTTTTTGGTTTGTTGGTTTGTTCGTTTGGTGGTTTGTTTGTTTGTTGGTTTGTTCGTTTGCTTGTTCGTTGGTTACTTGGTTTGTTCGTTTGTTAGTTTGTTGGTTTGTTGGTTTGTTGGCTTGTTGGTTTGTTGGTTTGTTGGTTTTTTGGTTTGTTGGTTTGTTGGTTTTTTGGTTTGTTGGTTTGTTGGTTTGTTGGTTTGTTGGTTTATTTGCTTGTTGGTTTGTTGGTTTGTTGGTTTGTTGGTTTGTTGGTTTGTTGGTTTGTTGGTTTGTTGGTTTTTTGGTTTGTTGGTTTGTTGGTTTGTTGGTTTGTTGGTTTGTTGGTTTGTTGGTTTGTTGGTTTGGTGGTTTGTTGGTTTGTTGGTTTGTTGGCTTGTTGGTTTGTTGGTTTTTTGGTTTTTTGGTTTACTGGTTTGTTGGTTTGTTGGTTTGTTGGTTTGTTGGTTTGTTGGCTTGTTGGTTTGTTGGTTTGTTGGTTTCTTGGTTTGTAGGTTTGTTGGTTTGTTCGTTTGTTGGTTTGTTGGTTTGTTTTTTGTTGGCTTGTTGGTTTTTTGGTTTGTTGGTTTTTTGGTTTGTTGCTTTGTTGGTTTGTTAGTTTGTTGGTTTGTTGGTTTATTTGTTTGTTGGTTTGTTGGTTTGTTGGTTTGTTGGTTTGTTGGTTTGTTGGTTTGTTGGTTTATTTGTTTGTTGGTTTGTTGGTTTGTAGGTTTGTTGGTTAGTTGGTTTGTTGGTTTGTTGGTTTGTTGGTTTGTTGGTTTGTTGGTTTGTTGGTTTGTTGGTTAATTGGTTTGTTGGTTTGTTGGTTTGTTGGCTTGTTGGTTTGTTGGTTTGTTGGTTTTTTGGTTTTTTGGTTTGTTGGTTTGTTGGTTTGTTGGTTTGTTGGTTTGTTGGTTTTTTGGTTTGTTGTTTTATTTTTTTGTTGGTTTGTTTGGCTTGTTGGTTTGTTGGTTTTTTGGTTTTTTGGTTTGTTGGTTTGTTGGTTTGTTGGTTTGTTGGTTTGTTGGTTTGTTGGCTTGTTGGCTTGTTGGTTTGTTGGTTTTTTGGTTTGTTGGTTTGTTGGCTTGTTGTTTTGTTGGTTTGTTGGTTTGTTGGCTTGTTGGCTTGTTGGCTTGTTGGTTTGTTGGCTTGTTGGCTTGTTGGTTTGTTGGTTTGTTGGCTTGTTGGTTACTTAGTTTGTTGGTTTGTTGGCTTGTTGGTTACTTAGTTTGTTGGTTTGTTGGTTTGTTGGTTTGTTGGTTTGTTGGTTTGTTGGCTTGTTGGCTTGTTGGTTTGCTGGTTAGTTCATTTGTTGGTTTGTTAGTTTGTTGGTTTGTTGGCTTGTTGGCTTGTTGGTTTGTTGGTTTGTTGGTTTGTTGGTGTTATGGTTTGTTGGTTTGTTGGTTTGTTGGTTTATTTGTTTGTTGGCTTGTTGGTTTGTTGGTTTGTTGGTTTGTTGGTTTATTTGTTTGTTGGTTTGTTGGTTTGTTGGTTTGTTGGTTTGTTGGTTTGTTGGTTTGTTGGCTTGTTTGTTTGTTGGTTTGTTGGTTTCTTGGTTTGTTGGTTTGTTGGTTTGTTGGTTTCTTGGTTTGTTGGTTTCTTGGTTTGTTGGTTTGTTGGTTTGTTGGTTTGTTCGTTTGTTGGCTTGTTGGTTTGTTGGCTTGTTGGCTTGTTGGTTTTTTGGTTTGTTGGTTTGTTCGTTTGGTGGTTTGTTTGTTTGTTGGTTTGTTCGTTTGCTTGTTCGTTGGTTACTTGGTTTGTTCGTTTGTTAGTTTGTTGGTTTGTTGGTTTGTTGGCTTGTTGGTTTGTTGGTTTGTTGGTTTTTTGGTTTGTTGGTTTGTTGGTTTTTTGGTTTGTTGGTTTGTTGGTTTGTTGGTTTGTTGGTTTATTTGCTTGTTGGTTTGTAGGTTTGTTGGTTTGTTGGTTTGTTGGTTTGTTGGTTTGTTGGTTTTTTGGTTTGTTGGTTTGTTGGTTTGTTGGTTTGTTGGTTTGTTGGTTTGTTGGTTTGTTGGTTTGGTGGTTTGTTGGTTTGTTGGTTTGTTGGTTTGTTGGTTTGTTGGTTTTTTGGTTTTTTGGTTTACTGGTTTGTTGGTTTGTTGGTTTGTTGGCTTGTTGGTTTGTTGGTTTGTTGGTTTCTTGGTTTGTAGGTTTGTTGGTTTGTTCGTTTGTTGGTTTGTTGGTTTGTTTTTTGTTGGCTTCTTGGTTTTTTGGTTTGTTGGTTCTTTGGTTTGTTGCTTTGTTGGTTTGTTAGTTTGTTGGTTTGTTGGTTTATTTGTTTGTTGGTTTGTTGGTTTGTTGGTTTGTTGGTTTGTTGGTTTGTTGGTTTGTTGGTTTGTTGGTTTGTTGGTTTATTTGTTTGTTGGTTTGTTGGTTGGTAGGTTTGTTGGTTAGTTGGTTTGTTGGTTTGTTGGTTTGTTGGTTTGTTGGTTTGTTGGTTGTTGGTTAATTGGTTTGTTGGTTTGTTGGTTTGTTGGCTTGTTGGTTTGTTGGTTTGTTGGTTTTTTGGTTTTTTGGTTTGTTGGTTTGTTGGTTTGTTGGTTTGTTGGTTTGTTGGTTTTTTGGTTTGTTGTTTTATTTTTTTGTTGGTTTGTTTGGCTTGTTGGTTTGTTGGTTTGTTGGTTTTTTGGTTTGTTGGTTTGTTGGTTTGTTGGTTTGTTGGTTTGTTGGTTTGTTGGTTTGTTGGTTTATTGGTTTTTTGGTTTATTCGTTTGTTGGTTTGTTGGTTTGTTGGCTTGTTGGCCTGTTGGTTTGTTGATTTGTTGGATTGTTAGTTTTTTGGTTTGTTGGTTTGTTGGCTTGTTAGTTTGTTGGCTTGTTGGTTTGTTGGTTTGTTGGTTTGTTGGTTTGTTTGTTTGTTGGTTTGTTGGCTTGTTGGCTTGTTGGTTTGTTGGTTTGTTGGTTTGTTGGTTTTTTGGTTTGTTGGCTTGTTGGCTTGTTGGTTTGTTGGTTTGTTGGTTTTTGGTTTGTTGGTTTGTTGGCTTGTTGGCTTGTTGGTTTGTTGGTTTGTTTGTTTGTTGGTTTGTTGGTTTGTTGGTTTGTTGGCTTTTTGGCTTGTTGGTTTGTTGGCTTGTTGGTTTGTTGGCTTGTTGGTTTTTTGGTTTGTTGGTTTGTTCGTTTGTTGGTTTGTTGGTTTGTTGGTTTGTTGGCTTGTTGACTTGTTGGTTTGTTTGTTTGTTTGTTTGTTGGTTTGTTGGTTTGTTGGTTTGTTGGTTTGTTGGTTTGTTGGTTTGTTGGTTTGTTGTTTTGTTGGTTTGTTGGTTTGTTGGTTTGTTGGTTTGTTGGTTTGTTGGTTTGTTGGTTTGTTGGTTTGTTGGTTTGTTGGTTTGTTGGTTTGTTGGTTTGTTGGCTTGTTGGCTTGTTGGCTTGTTGGTTTGTTGGCTTGTTCGTTTGTTGGTTTGTTGGTTTGTTGGTTTGTTGGTTTGTTGGTTTGTTGGCTTATTGGCTTGTTGGCTTGTTGGTTTGTTGGTTTGTTCGTTTGTTGGTTTGTTGGTTTGTTCGTTTGTTGGCTTGTTGGTTTGTTGGCTTGTTGGCTAGTTGGTTAGTTGGTTTGTTGGTTTGTTGTTTTGTTGGTTTGTTTGTTTGTTGGTTTGTTGGTTTGTTGGTTTGTTGGTTTGTAGGTTTTTTGGTTTGTTGGTTTGTTGGTTTGTTGGGTTGTTGGTTTGTTGGTTTGTTGGTTTGTTTGTTTGTTGGTTTGTTGGCTTGTTGGCTTGTTGGTTTGTTGGTTTGTTGGTTTGTTGGTATTTTGGTTTGTTGGCTTGTTGGCTTGTTGGTTTGTTGGTTTGTTGGTTTGTTGGTTTGTTGGTTTGTTGGCTTGTTGGCTTGTTGGTTTGTTGGTTTGTTTGTTTGTTGGTTTGTTGGTTTGTTGGTTTGTTGGCTTTTTGGCTTGTTGGTTTGTTGGCTTGTTGGTTTGTTGGCTTGTTGGCTTGTTGGTTTTTTGGTTTGTTGGTTTGTTCGTTTGTTGGTTTGTTGGTTTGTTGGTTTGTTGGCTTGTTGGCTTGTAAGTTTGTTGGTTTGTTTGTTTGTTTGTTTGTTGGTTTGTTGGTTTGTTGGTTTGTTGGTTTGTTGGTTTGTTGGTTTGTTGGTTTGTTGGTTTGTTGGTTTGTTGGTTTGTTGGTTTGTTGGTTTGTTGGTTTGTTGGTTTGTTGGCTTGTTGGCTTGTTGGTTTGTTGGCTTGTTCATTTGTTGGTTTGTTGGTTTGTTGGTTTGTTGGTTTGTTGGTTTGTTGGTTTGTTGGCTTATTGGCTTGTTGGCTTGTTGGTTTGTTGGTTTGGTCGTTTGTTGGTTTGTTGGTTTGTTCGTTTGTTGGCTTGTTGGTTTGTTGGCTTGTTGGCTTGTTGGTTTGTTGGTTTGTTGGTTTGTTGTTTTGTTGGTTTGTTGGTTTGTTGGTTTGTTGGTTTGTTGGTTTGTAGGTTTTTTGGTTTGTTGGTTTGTTGGTTTGTTGGTTTCTTGGTTTGTTGGTTTGTTGATTTGTTAGTTTGTTGGCTTGTTGGTTTATTGGTTTCTTGGTTTGTTGGCTTGTTGGTTTGTTGGTTTGTTGGCTTGTTGGCTTGTTGGTTTGTTGGCTTGTTGGTTACTTAGTTTGTTGGTTTGTTGGGTTGTTGGTTTGTTGGTTTGTTGGCTTGTTGGCTTGTTGGTTTGTTGGTTAGTTCGTTTGTTGGTTTGTTAGTTTGTTGGTTTGTTGGCTTGTTGGCTTGTTGGTTTGTTGGTTAGTTCGTTTGTTGGTTTGTTAGTTTGTTGGTTTGTTGGCTTGTTGGCTTGTTGGTTTGTTGGTTTTTTGGTTTGTTGGTTTGTTGGTTTGTTGGTTTGTTGGTTTGTTGGTTTGTTGGTTTATTTGTTTGTTGGTTTGCTGGTTTGTTGGTTTGTTGGTTTGTTGGTTTGTTGGCTTGTTGGTTTGTTGGTTTCTTGGTTTCTTGGTTTGTTGGTTTGTTGGTTTGTTGGTTTGTTGGTTTGTTGGTTTGTTGGTTTGTTGGTTTGTTCGTTTGTTGGCTTGTTGGTTTGTTGGCTTGTTGGCTTGTTGGTTTGTTGGTTTTTTGGTTTGTTCGTTTGTTGGTTTGTTTGTTTGTTGGTTTGTTCGTTTGTTTGTTCGTTGGTTACTTGGTTTTTTTGTTTGTTAGTTTGTTGGTTTGTTGGTTTGTTGACTTGTTGGTTTGTTGGTTTGTTGGTTTGTTGGTTTTTTGGTTTGTTGGTTTGTTGGTTTTTTGGTTTGTTGGTTTGTTGGTTTGTTGGTTTGTTGGTTTATTTGCTTGTTGGTTTGTTGGTTTGTTGGTTTGTTGGTTTGTTGGTTTGTTGGTTTATTGGTTTGTTGGTTTGTTGGTTTGTTGGTTTGTTGGTTTGTTGGTTTGTTGGTTTGGTGGTTTGTTGGTTTGTTGGTATGTTGGTTTGTTGGTTTGTTGGTTTGTTGGTTTTTTGGTTTTTTTGGTTTGCTGGTTTGTTGGTTTGTTGGTTTGTTGGTTTGTTGGCTTGTTGGTTTGTTGGTTTCTTGATTTGTAGGTTTGTTGGTTTGTTCGTTTGTTGGTTTGTTGGTTTGTTGGTTTGTTGGCTTGTTGGTTTTTTGGTTTGTTGGTTTTTTGGTTTGTGGTTTGTTGGTTTGTTGGTTTGTTGCTTTGTTGGTTTGTTGGTTTGTTGGTTTGTTGGTTTGTTGGTTTATTTGTTTGTTGGTTTGTTGGTTTGTAGGTTTGTTGGTTTGTTGGTTTGTTGGTTAATTGGTTTGTTGGTTTGTTGGCTTGTTGGTTTGTTGGTTTGTTGGTTTTTTGGTTTGTTGGTTTGTTGGTTTGTTGGTTTGTTGGTTTGTTGGTTTTTTGGTTTGTTGTTTTATTTTTTCTTGGTTTGTTTGGCTTGTTGGTTTGTTGGTTTGTTAGTTTGTTGGTTTGTTGGCTTGTTGGCTTGTTGGTTTGTTGGTTTGTTGGTTTATTGGTTTGTTGGTTTGTTGGTTTGTTGGTTTATTTGTTTGTTGGCTTGTCGGTTTGTTGGTTTGTTGGCTTGTTGGTTACTTAGTTTGTTGGTTTGTTGATTTGTTGGTTTGTTGGTTTGTTGGTTTGTTAGCTTGTTGGCTTGTTGGTTTGTTGGTTAGTTCGTTTGTTGGTTTGTTAGTTTGTTGGTTTGTTGGCTTGTTGGCTTGTTGGTTTGTTGGTTTTTTGGTTTGTTGGTTTGTTGGTTTGTTGGTTTGTTGGTTTGTTGGTTTATTTGTTTGTTGGTTTGTTGGTTTGTTGGTTTGTTGGTTTGTTGGTTTGTTGGTTTGTTGGTTTGTTGGTTTGTTGGTTTGTTGGTTTGTTGGCTTGTTTGTTTGTTGGTTTGTTGGTTTCTTGGTTTGTTGGTTTGTTGGTTTGTTGGTTTGTTGGTTTGTTGGTTTGTTGGTTTGTTGGTTTGTTGGTTTTTTGGTTTGTTGGTTTGTTGGTTTGTTGCTTTGTTGGTTTGTTAGTTTGTTGGTTTGTTGGTTTATTTGTTTGTTGGTTTGTTGGTTTGTTGGTTTGTTGGTTTATTTGTTTGTTGGTTTGTTGGTTTGTAGGTTTGTTGGTTTGTTGGTTTGTTGTTTTGTTGGTTTGTTGGTTTGTTGGTTTGTTGGTTTGTTGGTTTGTTGGTTAATTGGTTTGTTGGTTTGTTGGCTTGTTGGTTTCTTGGTTTGTTGGTTTTTTGGTTTTTTGGTTTGTTGGTTACTTAGTTTGTTGGTTTGTTGGTTTGTTGGTTTGTTGGTTTGTTGGTTTGTTAGCTTGTTGGCTTGTTGGTTTGTTGGTTTGTTGGTTTATTGGTTTGTTGGTTTGTTGGTTTGTTGGTTTATTTATTTGTTGGCTTGTTGGTTTGTTGGTTTGTTGGCTTGTTGGTTTGTTGGTTTGTTGGTTTCTTGGTTTGTTGGTTTGTTGGTTTGTTGGTTTGTTGGTTTGTTGGTTTGTTGGTTTGTTCGTTTGTTGGCTTGTTGGTTTGTTGGCTTGTTGGCTTGTTGGTTTGTTGGTTTTTTGGTTTGTTCGTTTGTTGGTTTGTTTGTTTGTTGGTTTGTTCGTTTGTTTGTTCGTTGGTTACTTGGTTTTTTGGTTTGTTAGTTTGTTGGTTTGTTGGTTTGTTGGCTTGTTGGTTTGTTGGTTTGTTGGTTTGTTGGTTTTTTGGTTTGTTGGTTTGTTGGTTTTTTGGTTTGTTGGTTTGTTGGTTTGTTGGTTTGTTGGTTTATTTGCTTGTCGGTTTGTTGGTTTGTTGGTTTGTTGGTTTGTTGGTTTGTTGGTTTATTGGTTTGTTGGTTTGTTGGTTTGTTGGTTTGTTGGTTTGTTGGTTTGGTGGTTTGTTGGTTTGTTGGTATGTTGGTTTGTTGGTTTGTTGGTTTGTTGGTTTTTTGGTTTTTTTGGTTTGCTGGTTTGTTGGTTTGTTGGTTTGTTGGTTTGTTGGCTTGTTGGTTTGTTGGTTTCTTGATTTGTAGGTTTGTTGGTTTGTTCGTTTGTTGGTTTGTTGGTTTGTTGGTTTGTTGGCTTGTTGGTTTTTTGGTTTGTTGGTTTTTTGGTTTGTGGTTTGTTGGTTTGTTGGTTTGTTGCTTTGTTGGTTTGTTGGTTTGTTGGTTTGTTGGTTTGTTGGTTTATTTGTTTGTTGGTTTGTAGGTTTGTTGGTTTGTTGGTTTGTTGGTTAATTGGTTTGTTGGTTTGTTGGCTTGTTGGTTTGTTGGTTTGTTGGTTTTTTGGTTTGTTGGTTTGTTTGTTTGTTGGTTTGTTGGTTTGTTGGTTTTTTGGTTTGTTGTTTTATTTTTTCTTGGTTTGTTTGGCTTGTTGGTTTGTTGGTTTGTTAGTTTGTTGGTTTGTTGGCTTGTTGGCTTGTTGGTTTGTTGGTTTGTTGGTTTATTGGTTTGTTGGTTTGTTGGTTTGTTGGTTTATTTGTTTGTTGGCTTGTTGGTATGTTGGTTTGTTGGCTTGTTGGTTACTTAGTTTGTTGGTTTGTTGATTTGTTGGTTTGTTGGTTTGTTGGTTTGTTGGCTTGTTGGCTTGTTGGTTTGTTGGTTAGTTCGTTTGTTGGTTTGTTAGTTTGTTGGTTTGTTGGCTTGTTGGCTTGTTGGTTTGTTGGTTTTTTGGTTTGTTGGTTTGTTGGTTTGTTGGTTTGTTGGTTTGTTGGTTTATTTGTTTGTTGGTTTGTTGGTTTGTTGGTTTGTTGGTTTGTTGGTTTGTTGGTTTGTTGGTTTGTTGGTTTGTTGGTTTGTTGGCTTTTTTGTTTGTTGGTTTGTTGGTTTCTTGGTTTGTTGGTTTGTTGGTTTGTTGGTTTGTTGGTTTGTTGGTTTGTTGGTTTGTTGGTTTGTTGGTTTTTTGGTTTGTTGGTTTGTTGGTTTGTTGCTTTGTTGGTTTGTTAGTTTGTTGGTTTGTTGGTTTATTTGTTTGTTGGTTTGTTGGTTTGTTGGTTTGTTGGTTTATTTGTTTGTTGGTTTGTTGGTTTGTAGGTTTGTTGGTTTGTTGGTTTGTTGTTTTGTTGGTTTGTTGGTTTGTTGGTTTGTTGGTTTGTTGGTTTGTTAATTAATTGGTTTGTTGGTTTGTTGGCTTGTTGGTTTCTTGGTTTGTTGGTTTTTTGGTTTTTTGGTTTGTTGGTTACTTAGTTTGTTGGTTTGTTGGTTTGTTGGTTTGTTGGTTTGTTGGTTTGTTGGCTTGTTGGCTTGTTGGTTTGTTGGTTTGTTGGTTTATTGGTTTGTTGGTTTGTTGGTTTGTTGGTTTATTTATTTGTTGGCTTGTTGGTTTGTTGGTTTGTTGGGTTGTTGGTTACTTAGTTTGTTGGTTTGTTGATTTGTTGGTTTGTTGGTTTGTTGGCTTGTTGGCTTGTTGGTTTGTTGGTTAGTTCGTTTGTTGGTTTGTTAGTTTGTTGGTTTGTTGGCTTGTTGGCTTGTTGGTTTGTTGGTTTGTTGGTTTATTGGTTTGTTGGTTTATTGGTTTGTTGGTTTATTTGTTTGTTGGCTTGTTGGTTTGTTGGTTTGTTGGGTTGTTGGTTACTTAGTTTGTTGGTTTGTTGATTTGTTGGTTTGTTGGTTTGTTGGTTTGTTGGCTTGTTGGCTTGTTGGTTTGTTGGTTAGTTCGTTTGTTGGTTTGTTAGTTTGTTGGTTTGTTGGCTTGTTGGCTTGTTGGTTTGTTGGTTTTTTGGTTTGTTGGTTTGTTGGTTTGTTGGTTTGTTGGTTTATTTGTTTGTTGGTTTGTTGGTTTGTTGGTTTGTTGGTTTGTTGGTTTGTTGGTTTGTTGGTTTGTTGGTTTGTTGGTTTGTTGGTTTGTTGGTTTGTTGGTTTGTTGGCTTGTTTGTTTGTTGGTTTGTTGGTTTCTTGGTTTGTTGGTTTGTTGGTTTGCTGGTTTCTTGGTTTGTTGGTTTGTTGGTTTGTTGGTTTGTTGGTTTGTTGGTTTGTTGGTTTGTTCGTTTGTTGGCTTGTTGGTTTGTTGGCTTGTTGGCTTGTTGGTTTTTTGGTTTGTTGGTTTGTTCGTTTGGTGGTTTGTTTGTTTGTTGGTTTGTTCGTTTGCTTGTTCATTGGTTACTTGGTTTGTTGGTTTGTTAGTTTGTTGGTTTGTTGGTTTGTTGGCTTGTTGGTTTGTTGGTTTGTTGGTTTTTTGGTTTGTTGGTTTGTTGGTTTTTTGGTTTGTTGGTTTGTTGGTTTGTTGGTTTGTTGGTTTATTTGCTTGTTGGTTTGTTGGTTTGTTGGTTTGTTGGTTTGTTGGTTTGTTGGTTTTTTGGTTTTTTGGTTTGTTGGTTTGTTGGTTTGTTGGTTTGTTGGTTTGTTGGTTTGGTGGTTTGTTGGTTTGTTGGTTTGTTGGTTTGTTGGTTTGTTGGTTTTTTGGTTTTTTAGTTTGCTGGTTTGTTGGTTTGTTGGTTTGTTGGTTTGTTGGCTTGTTGGTTTGTTGGTTTGTTGGTTTCTTGGTTTGTAGGTTTGTTGGTTTGTTCGTTTGTTGGTTTGTTGGTTTTTTGGTTTGTTGGCTTGTTGGTTGTTGTGTTTGTTGGTTTTTTGGTTTGTTGGTTTCTTGGTTTGTTGGTTTATTGATTTGTTGGTTTGTTAGCTTGTTGGTTTGTTGGTTTATTTGTTTGTTGGTTTGTTGGTTTGTTGGTTTGTTGGTTTGTTGGTTTATTTGTTTGTTGGTTTGTTGGTTTGTAGGTTTGTTGGTTTGTTGGTTTGTTGGTTTATTGGTTTGTTGGTTTGTTGGTTTGTTGGTTTGTTGGTTTGTTGGTTAATTGGTTTGTTCGTTTGTTGGTTTGTTGGCTTCTTGGTTTGTTGGTTTGTTGGTTTTTTGGTTTTTTGGTTTGTTGGTTTGTTGGTTTGTTGGTTTGTTGGTTTGTTGGTTTTTTGGTTTGTTGTTTTATTTTTTTGTTGGTTTGTTTGGCTTGTTGGTTTGTTGGTTTGTTGGTTTTTTGGTTTGTTGGTTTGTTGGTTTGTTGGTTTGTTGGCTTGTTGGTTACTTAGTTTGTTGGTTTGTTGATTTGTTGGTTTGTTGGTTTGTTGGTTTGTTGGTTTATTTGTTTGTTGGTTTGTTGGTTTGTTGGTTTGTTGGTTTGTTGGTTTGTTGGTTTGCTGGTTTGTTGGTTTGTTGGCTTGTTTGTTTGTTGGTTTGTTGGTTTCTTGGTTTGTTGGTTTTTTGGTTTCTTGGTTTGTTGGTTTGTTGGTTTGTTGGTTTGTTGGTTTGTTGGTTTGTTGGTTTGTTGGTTTGTTCGTTTGTTGGCTTGTTGGTTTGTTGGCTTGTTGGCTTGTTGGTTTTTTGGTTTGTTGGTTTGTTCGTTTGGTGGTTTGTTTGTTTGTTGGTTTGTTCGTTTGCTTGTTCGTTGGTTACTTGGTTTGTTCGTTTGTTAGTTTATTGGTTTGTTGGTTTGTTGGCTTGTTGGTTTGTTGGTTTGTTGGATTGTTGGCTTGTTGGTTTGTTGGTAAGTTCGTTTGTTGGTTTGTTAGTTTGTTGGTTTGTTGGCTTGTTGGCTTGTTGGTTTGTTGGTTTTTTAGTTTGTTGGTTTGTTGGTTTGTTGGTTTGTTGGTTTGTTGGTTTGTTGGTTTATTTGTTTGTTGGTTTGTTGGTTTGTTGGTTTGTTGGTTTGTTGGTTTGTTGGTTTGTTGGTTTGTTGGTTTGTTGGTTTGTTGGTTTGTTGGTTTGTTGGTTTGTTGGCTTGTTTGTTTGTTGGTTTGTTGGTTTCTTGGTTTGTTGGTTTGTTGGTTTGCTGGTTTCTTGGTTTGTTGGTTAGTTGGTTTGTTGGTTTGTTGGTTTGTTGGTTTGTTCGTTTGTTGGCTTGTTGGTTTGTTGGCTTGTTGGCTTGTTGGTTTTTTGGTTTGTTGGTTTGTTCGTTTGGTGGTTTGTTTGTTTGTTGGTTTGTTCGTTTGCTTGTTCATTGGTTTATTGGTTTGTTCGTTTGTTAGTTTGTTGGTTTGTTGGCTTGTTGGTTTGTTGGTTTGTTGGTTTTTTGGTTTGTTGGTTTGTTGGTTTTTTGGTTTGTTGGTTTGTTGGTTTGTTGGTTTCTTGGTTTATTTGCTTGTTGGTTTGTTGGTTTGTTGGTTTGTTGGTTTGTTGGTTTTTTGGTTTGTTGGTTTGTTGGTTTGTTGGTTTGTTGGTTTGTTGGTTTGTTGGTTTGTTGGTTTGGTGGTTTGTTGGTTTGTTGGTTTGTTGGTTTGTTGGTTTGTTGGTTTTTTGGTTTTTTGGTTTGCTGGTTTGTTGGTTTGTTGGTTTGTTGGTTTGTTGGCTTGTTGGTTTGTTGGTTTGTTGGTTTCTTGGTTTGTAGGTTTGTTGGTTTGTTCGTTTGTTGGTTTGTTGGTTTGTTGGTTTGTTCGCTTGTTGGTTGTTGTGTTTGTTGGTTTTTTGGTTTGTTGGTTTCTTGGTTTGTTCGTTTATTGCTTTGTTGGTTTGTTAGTTTGTTGGTTTGTTGGTTTATTTGTTTGTTGGTTTGTTGGTTTGTTGGTTTGTTGGTTTGTTGGTTTGTTGGTTTGTTGGTTTATTTGTTTGTTGGTTTGTTGGTTTGTAGGTTTGTTGGTTTGTTGGTTTGTTGGTTTATTGGTTTGTTGGTTTGTTGGTTTGTTGGTTTGTTGGTTTGTTGGTTAATTGGTTTGTTGGTTTGTTGGTTTGTTGGCTTGTTGGTTTGTTGGTTTGTTGGTTTTTTGGTTTTTTGGTTTGTTGGTTTGTTGGTTTGTTGGTTTGTTGGTTTGTTGGTTTTTTGGTTTGTTGTTTTATTTTTTTGTTGGTTTGTTTGGCTTGTTGGTTTGTTGGTTTGTTGGTTTTTTGGTTTGTTGGTTTGTTGGTTTGTTGGTTTGTTGGCTTGTTGGTTACTTAATTTGTTGGTTTGTTGATTTGTTGGTTTGTTGTTTTGTTGGTTTGTTGGTTTATTTGTTTGTTGGTTTGTTGGTTTGTTGGTTTGCTGGTTTGTTGGTTTGTTGGCTTGTTTGTTTGTTGGTTTGTTGGTTTCTTGGTTTGTTGGTTTGTTGGTTTCTTGGTTTGTTGGTTTGTTGGTTTGTTGGTTTGTTGGTTTGTTGGTTTGTTCGTTTGTTGGCTTATGGGTTTGTTGGCTTGTTGGCTTGTTGGCTTTTTGGTTTGTTGGTTTGTTCGTTTGGTGGTTTGTTTGTTTGTTGGTTTGTTCGTTTGCTTGTTCGTTGGTTACTTGGTTTGTTCGTTTGTTAGTTTATTGGTTTGTTGGTTTGTTGGCTTGTTGGTTTGTTGGTTTGTTAGTTTTTTGGTTTGTTGGTTTGTTGGTTTTTTGGTTTTTTGGTTTCTTGGTTTGTTGGTTTTTTGGTTTGTTGGTTTATTTGCTTGTTGGTTTGTTGGCTTGTTGGTTTGTTGGTTTGTTGGTTTGTTGGTTTGTTGGTTTGTTGGTTTTTTGGTTTGTTGGTTTGTTGGTTTGTTGGTTCGTTGGTTTGTTGGTTTGTTGGTTTGTTGGTTTGGTGGTTTGTTGGTTTGTTGGTTTGTTGGTTTGTTGGTTTGTTGGTTTGTTGGTTTTTTGGTTTTTTGGTTTGCTGGTTTGTTGGTTTGTTGGTTTGTTGGTTTGTTGGCTTGTTGGTTTGTTGGTTTGTTGGTTTTTTGGTTTGTAGGTTTGCTGGTTTGTTCGTTTGTTGGTTTGTTGGTTTGTTGGTTTGTTGGCTTGTTGGTTATTTGGTTTGTTGGTTTTTTGGTTTGTTGGTTTGTTGGTTTGTTGGTTTGTTGCTTTGGTGGTTTGTTAGTTTGTTGGTTTGTTGGTTAATTTGTTTGTTGGTTTGTTGGTTTGGTGGTTTGTTGGTTTGTTGGTTTGTTGGTTTATTTGTTTGTTGGTTTGTTGGTTTGTAGGTTTGTTGGTTTGTTGGTTTGTTGGCTTGTTGGTTTGTCGGTTTGTTGGTTTGTTGGTTTGTTGGTTTTTTGGTTTGTTGGCTTGTTGGCTTGTTGGTTTGTTGGTTTGTTGGTTTTTGGTTTGTTGGTTTGTTGGCTTGTTGGCTTGTTGGTTTGTTGGTTTGTTTGTTTGTTGGTTTGTTGGTTTGTTGGTTTGTTGGTTTGTTGGATTTTTGGCTTGTTGGTTTGTTGGCTTGTTGGTTTGTTGGCTTGTTGGCTTGTTTGTTTTTTGGTTTGTTGGTTTGTTCGTTTGTTGGTTTGTTGGTTTGTTGGTTTGTTGGTTTGTTGGCTTGTTTGCTTGTTGGTTTGTTGGTTTGTTTGTTTGTTTGTTTGTTGGTGTGTTGGTTTGTTGGATTGTTAGTTTTTTGGTTTGTTGGTTTGTTGGCTTGTTGGTTTGTTGGTTTGTTGGCTTGTTGGTTTGTTGGTTTGTTGGTTTGTTGGTTTGTTTGTTTGTTGGTTTGTTGGCTTGTTGGCTTGTTGGTTTGTTGGTTTGTTGGTTTGTTGGTTTGTTGGTTTGTTGCTTTGGTGGTTTGTTAGTTTCTTGGTTTGTTGGTTTATTTGTTTGTTGGTTTGGTGGTTTGTTGGTTTGTTGGTTTGTTGGTTTATTTGTTTGTTGGTTTGTTGGCTTGTTGGTTTGTTGGTTTGTTGGATTGTTGGCTTGTTGGTTTGTTGGTAAGTTCGTTTGTTGGTTTGTTAGTTTGTTGGTTTGTTGGCTTGTTGGCTTGTTGGTTTGTTGGTTTTTTAGTTTGTTGGCTTGTTGGTTTGTTGTTTTGTTGGTTTGTTGGTTTATTTGTTTGTTGGTTTGTTGGTTTGTTGGTTTGTTGGTTTGTTGGTTTGCTGGTTTGTTGGTTTGTTGGCTTGTTTGTTTGTTGGTTTGTTGGTTTCTTGGTTTGTTGGTTTGTTGGTTTCTTGGTTTGTTGGTTTGTTGGTTTGTTGGTTTGTTGGTTTGTTCGTTTGTTGGCTTGTTGGTTTGTTGGCTTGTTGGCTTGTTGGCTTTTTGGTTTGTTGGTTTGTTCGTTTGGTGGTTTGTTTGTTTGTTGGTTTGTTCGTTTGCTTGTTCGTTGGTTACTTGGTTTGTTCGTTTGTTAGTTTATTGGTTTGTTGGTTTGTTGGCTTGTTGGTTTGTTGGTTTGTTGGATTGTTGGCTTGTTGGTTTGTTGGTAAGTTCGTTTGTTGGTTTGTTAGTTTGTTGGTTTGTTGGCTTGTTGGCTTGTTGGTTTGTTGGTTTTTTAGTTTGTTGGTTTGTTGGTTTGTTGGTTTGTTGGTTTGTTGGTTTATTTGTTTGTTGGTTTGTTGGTTTGTTGGTTTGTTGGTTTGTTGGTTTGTTGGTTTGTTGGTTTGTTGGTTTGTTGGTTTGTTGGTTTGTTGGTTTGTTGGTTTGTTGGCTTGTTTGTTTGTTGGTTTGTTGGTTTCTTGGTTTGTTGGTTTGTTGGTTTGCTGGTTTCTTGGTTTGTTGGTTTGTTGGTTTGTTGGTTTGTTGGTTTGTTGGTTTGTTCGTTTGTTGGCTTGTTGGTTTGTTGGCTTGTTGGCTTGTTGGTTTTTTGGTTTGTTGGTTTGTTCGTTTGGTGGTTTGTTTGTTTGTTGGTTTGTTCGTTTGCTTGTTCATTGGTTACTTGGTTTGTTCGTTTGTTAGTTTGTTGGTTTGTTGGCTTGTTGGTTTGTTGGTTTGTTGGTTTTTTGGTTTGTTGGTTTGTTGGTTTTTTCGTTTGTTGGTTTGTTGGTTTGTTGGTTTATTTGCTTGTTGGTTTGTTGGTTTGTTGGTTTGTTGGTTTGTTGGTTTTTTGGTTTGTTGGTTTGTTGGTTTGTTGGTTTGTTGGTTTGTTGGTTTGGTGGTTTGTTGGTTTGTTGGTTTGTTGGTTTGTTGGTTTGTTGGTTTTTTGGTTTTTTGGTTTGCTGGTTTGTTGGTTTGTTGGTTTGTTGGTTTGTTGGCTTGTTGGTTTGTTGGTTTGTTGGTTTCTTGGTTTGTAGGTTTGTTGGATTGTTCGTTTGTTGGTTTGTTGGTTTGTTGGTTTGTTCGCTTGTTGGTTGTTGTGTTTGTTGGTTTTTTGGTTTGTTGGTTTCTTGGTTTGTTCGTTTATTGCTTTGTTGGTTTGTTAGTTTGTTGGTTTGTTGGTTTATTTGTTTGTTGGTTTGTTGGTTTGTTTGTTTGTTGGTTTGTTGGTTTGTTGGTTTATTTGTTTGTTGGTTTGTTGGTTTGTAGGTTTGTTGGTTTGTTGGTTTGTTGGTTTATTGGTTTGTTGGTTTGTTGGTTTGTTGGTTTGTTGGTTTGTTGGTTAATTGGTTTGTTGGTTTGTTGGTTTGTTGGCTTGTTGGTTTGTTGGTTTGTTGGTTTTTTGGTTTTTTGGTTTGTTGGTTTGTTGGTTTGTTGGTTTGTTGGTTTGTTGGTTTTTTGGTTTGTTGTTTTATTTTTTTGTTGGTTTGTTTGGCTTGTTGGTTTGTTGGTTTGTTGGTTTTTTGGTTTGTTGGTTTGTTGGTTTGTTGGTTTGTTGGCTTGTTGGTTACTTAATTTGTTGGTTTGTTGATTTGTTGGCTTGTTGGTTACTTAATTTGTTGGTTTGTTGATTTGTTGGTTTGTTGTTTTGTTCGTTTGTTGGTTTATTTGTTTGTTGGTTTGTTGGTTTGTTGGTTTGTTGGTTTGTTGGTTTGCTGGTTTGTTGGTTTGTTGGCTTGTTTGTTTGTTGGTTTGTTGGTTTCTTGGTTTGTTGGTTTGTTGGTTTCTTGGTTTGTTGGTTTGTTGGTTTGTTGGTTTGTTGGTTTGTTGGTTTGTTCGTTTGTTGGCTTGTTGGTTTGTTGGCTTGTTGGCTTGTTGGCTTTTTGGTTTGTTGGTTTGTTCGTTTGGTGGTTTGTTTGTTTGTTGGTTTGTTCGTTTGCTTGTTCGTTGGTTACTTGGTTTGTTCGTTTGTTAGTTTATTGGTTTGTTGGTTTGTTGGCTTGTTGGTTTGTTGGTTTGTTAGTTTTTTGGTTTGTTGGTTTGTTGGTTTTTTGGTTTTTTGGTTTCTTGGTTTGTTGGTTTTTTGGTTTGTTGGTTTATTTGCTTGTTGGTTTGTTGGCTTGTTGGTTTGTTGGTTTGTTGGTTTGTTGGTTTGTTGGTTTGTTGGTTTTTTGGTTTGTTGGTTTGTTGGTTTGTTGGTTCGTTGGTTTGTTGGTTTGTTGGTTTGTTGGTTTGGTGGTTTTTTGGTTTGTTGGTTTGTTGGTTTGTTGGTTTGTTGGTTTGTTGGTTTTTTGGTTTTTTGGTTTGCTGGTTTGTTGGTTTGTTGGTTTGTTGGTTTGTTGGCTTGTTGGTTTGTTGGTTTGTTGGTTTTTTGGTTTGTAGGTTTGCTGGTTTGTTCGTTTGTTGGTTTGTTGGTTTGTTGGTTTGTTGGCTTGTTGGTTATTTGGTTTGTTGGTTTTTTGGTTTGTTGGTTTGTTGGTTTGTTGGTTTGTTGCTTTGGTGGTTTGTTAGTTTGTTGGTTTGTTGGTTAATTTGTTTGTTGGTTTGTTGGTTTGGTGGTTTGTTGGTTTGTTGGTTTGTTGGTTTGTTGGTTTGTTCGTTTGTTGGCTTGTTGGTTTGTTGGCTTGTTGGCTTGTTGGTTTTTTGGTTTGTTGGTTTGTTCGTTTGGTGGTTTGTTTGTTTGTTGGTTTGTTCGTTTGCTTGTTCATTGGTTACTTGGTTTGTTCGTTTGTTAGTTTGTTGGTTTGTTGGCTTGTTGGTTTGTTGGTTTGTTGGTTTTTTGGTTTGTTGGTTTGTTGGTTTTTTGGTTTGTTGGTTTGTTGGTTTGTTGGTTTGTTGGTTTATTTGCTTGTTGGTTTGTTGGTTTGTTGGTTTGTTGGTTTGTTGGTTTTTTGGTTTGTTGGTTTGTTGGTTTGTTGGTTTGTTGGTTTGTTTGTTTGGTGGTTTGTTGGTTTGTTGGTTTGTTGGTTTGTTGGTTTGTTGGTTTGTTGGTTTTTTGGTTTTTTGGTTTGCTGGTTTGTTGGTTTGTTGGTTTGTTGGTTTGTTGGCTTGTTGGTTTGTTGGTTTGTTGGTTTCTTGGTTTGTAGGTTTGTTGGTTTGTTCGTTTGTTGGTTTGTTGGTTTGTTGGTTTGTTCGCTTGTTGGTTGTTGTGTTTGTTGGTTTTTTGGTTTGTTGGTTTCTTGGTTTGTTCGTTTATTGCTTTGTTGGTTTGTTAGTTTGTTGGTTTGTTGGTTTATTTGTTTGTTGGTTTGTTGGTTTGTTGGTTTGTTGGTTTGTTGGTTTATTTGTTTGTTGGTTTGTTGGTTTGTAGGTTTGTTGGTTTGTTGGTTTGTTGGTTTATTGGTTTGTTGGTTTGTTGGTTTGTTGGTTTGTTGGTTTGTTGGTTAATTGGTTTGTTGGTTTGTTGGTTTGTTGGCTTGTTGGTTTGTTGGTTTGTTGGTTTTTTGGTTTTTTGGTTTGTTGGTTTGTTGGTTTGTTGGTTTGTTGGTTTGTTGGTTTTTTGGTTTGTTGTTTTATTTTTTTGTTGGTTTGTTTGGCTTGTTGGTTTGTTGGGTTGTTGGTTTTTTGGTTTGTTGGTTTGTTGGTTTGTTGGTTTGTTGGCTTGTTGGTTACTTAATTTGTTGGTTTGTTGATTTGTTGGCTTGTTGGTTACTTAATTTGTTGGTTTGTTGATTTGTTGGTTTGTTGTTTTGTTGGTTTGTTGGTTTATTTGTTTGTTGGTTTGTTGGTTTGTTGGTTTGTTGGTTTGTTGGTTTGCTGGTTTGTTGGTTTGTTGGCTTGTTTGTTTGTTGGTTTGTTGGTTTCTTGGTTTGTTGGTTTGTTGGTTTCTTGGTTTGTTGGTTTGTTGGTTTGTTGGTTTGTTGGTTTGTTGGTTTGTTCGTTTGTTGGCTTGTTGGTTTGTTGGCTTGTTGGCTTGTTGGCTTTTTGGTTTGTTGGTTTGTTCGTTTGGTGGTTTGTTTGTTTGTTGGTTTGTTCGTTTGCTTGTTCGTTGGTTACTTGGTTTGTTCGTTTGTTAGTTTATTGGTTTGTTGGTTTGTTGGCTTGTTGGTTTGTTGGTTTGTTAGTTTTTTGGTTTGTTGGTTTGTTGGTTTTTTGGTTTTTTGGTTTCTTGGTTTGTTGGTTTTTTGGTTTGTTGGTTTATTTGCTTGTTGGTTTGTTGGCTTGTTGGTTTGTTGGTTTGTTGGTTTGTTGGTTTGTTGGTTTGTTGGTTTTTTGGTTTGTTGGTTTGTTGGTTTGTTGGTTCGTTGGTTTGTTGGTTTGTTGGTTTGTTGGTTTGGTGGTTTGTTGGTTTGTTGGTTTGTTGGTTTGTTGGTTTGTTGGTTTGTTGGTTTGTTGGTTTTTTGGTTTTTTGGTTTGCTGGTTTGTTGGTTTGTTGGTTTGTTGGTTTGTTGGCTTGTTGGTTTGTTGGTTTGTTGGTTTTTTGGTTTGTAGGTTTGCTGGTTTGTTCGTTTGTTGGTTTGTTGGTTTGTTGGTTTGTTGGCTTGTTGGTTATTTGGTTTGTTGGTTTTTTGGTTTGTTGGTTTGTTGGTTTGTTGGTTTGTTGCTTTGGTGGTTTGTTAGTTTGTTGGTTTGTTGGTTAATTTGTTTGTTGGTTTGTTGGTTTGGTGGTTTGTTGGTTTGTTGGTTTGTTGGTTTATTTGTTTGTTGGTTTGTTGGTTTGTAGGTTTGTTGGTTTGTTGGTTTGTTGGCTTGTTGGTTTGTCGGTTTGTTGGTTTGTTGGTTTGTTGGTTTTTTGGTTTGTTGGCTTGTTGGCTTGTTGGTTTGTTGGTTTGTTGGTTTTTGGTTTGTTGGTTTGTTGGCTTGTTGGCTTGTTGGTTTGTTGGTTTGTTTGTTTGTTGGTTTGTTGGTTTGTTGGTTTGTTGGATTTTTGGCTTGTTGGTTTGTTGGCTTGTTGGTTTGTTGGCCTGTTGGCTTGTTTGTTTTTTGGTTTGTTGGTTTGTTCGTTTGTTGGTTTGTTGGTTTGTTGGTTTGTTGGCTTGTTTGCTTGTTGGTTTGTTGGTTTGTTTGTTTGTTTGTTTGTTGGTGTGTTGGTTTGTTGGATTGTTAGTTTTTTGGTTTGTTGGTTTGTTGGCTTGTTGGTTTGTTGGTTTGTTGGCTTGTTGGTTTGTTGGTTTGTTGGTTTGTTGGTTTGTTTGTTTGTTGGTTTGTTGGCTTGTTGGCTTGTTGGTTTGTTGGTTTGTTGGTTTGTTGGTTTGTTGGTTTGTTGCTTTGGTGGTTTGTTAGTTTCTTGGTTTGTTGGTTTTTTTGTTTGTTGGTTTGGTGGTTTGTTGGTTTGTTGGTTTGTTGGTTTATTTGTTTGTTGGTTTGTTGGTTTGTAGGTTTGTTGGTTTGTTGGTTTGTTGGTTTGTTGGTTTGTTGGTTTGTTGGTTTGTTGGTTTGTTGGTTTGTTGGTTTGTTGGTTTGTTGGTTTGTTGGTTTGTTGGTTTGTTGGTTAATTGGTTTGTTGGTTTGTTGGTTTGTTGGCTTGTTGGTTTGTTGGTTTGTTGGTTTGTTGGTTTGTTGGTTTGTTGGTTTGTTGGTTTGTTGGTTTTTTGGTTTGTTGTTTTATTTTTTTGTTGGTTTGTTTGGCTTGTTGGTTTGTTGGTTTGTTGGTTTTTTGGTTTGTTGGTTTGTTGGTTTGTTGCTTTGGTGGTTTGTTAGTTTGTTGGCTTGTTGGTTTATTTGTTTGTTGGTTTGTTGGTTTGGTGGTTTGTTGGTTTGTTGGTTTGTTGGTTTATTTGTTTGTTGGTTTGTTGGTTTGTAGGTTTGTTGGTTTGTTGGCTTGTTGGCCTGTTGGCTTGTTGGCTTGTTGGTTTGTTGGTTTGTTTGTTTGTTGGTTTGTTGGTTTGCTGGTTTGTTGGTTTGTTGGCTTTTTGGCTAGTTGGTTTGTTGGCTTGTTGGTTTGTTGGCTTGTTGGCTTGTTGGTTTTTTTGGTTTGTTGGTTTGTTCGTTTGTTGGTTTGTTGGTTTGTTGGTTTGTTGGCTTGTTGGTTTGTTGCTTTGGTGGTTTGTTAGTTTCTTGGTTTGTTGGTTTTTTTGTTTGTTGGTTTGGTGGTTTGTTGGTTTGTTGGTTTGTTGGTTTATTTGTTTGTTGGTTTGTTGGTTTGTAGGTTTGTTGGTTTGTTGGTTTGTTGGTTTGTTGGTTTGTTGGTTTGTTGGTTTGTTGGTTTGTTGGTTTGTTGGTTTGCTGGTTTGTTGGTTTGTTGGTTTGTTGGTTAATTGGTTTGTTGGTTTGTTGGTTTGTTGGCTTGTTGGTTTGTTGGTTTGTTGGTTTGTTGGTTTGTTGGTTTGTTGGTTTGTTGGTTTGTTGGTTTTTTGGTTTGTTGTTTTATTTTTTTGTTGGTTTGTTTGGCTTGTTGGTTTGTTGGTTTGTTGGTTTTTTGGTTTGTTGGTTTGTTGGTTTGTTGCTTTGGTGGTTTGTTAGTTTGTTGGCTTGTTGGTTTATTTGTTTGTTGGTTTGTTGGTTTGGTGGTTTGTTGGTTTGTTGGTTTGTTGGTTTATTTGTTTGTTGGTTTGTTGGTTTGTAGGTTTGTTGGTTTGTTGGCTTGTTGGCCTGTTGGCTTGTTGGCTTGTTGGTTTGTTGGTTTGTTTGTTTGTTGGTTTGTTGGTTTGCTGGTTTGTTGGTTTGTTGGCTTTTTGGCTAGTTGGTTTGTTGGCTTGTTGGTTTGTTGGCTTGTTGGCTTGTTGGTTTTTTTGGTTTGTTGGTTTGTTCGTTTGTTGGTTTGTTGGTTTGTTGGTTTGTTGGCTTGTTTGCTTGTTGGTTTGTTGGTTTGTTTGTTTGTTTGTTTGTTGGTTTGTTGGTTTGTTGGTTTGTTGGTTTGTTGGTTTGTTGGTTTGTTGGTTTGTTGGTTTGTTGGTTTGTTGGTTTGTTGGTTTGTTGGTTTGTTGGTTTTTTGGTTTGCTGCTTTGTTGGTTTGTGGGTTTGTTGGTTTGTTGGCTTGTTGGTTTGTTGTTTTATTTTTTTGTTGGTTTGTTTGGCTTGTTGGTTTGTTGGTTTTTTGGTTTTTTGGTTTGTTGGTTTGTTGGTTTGTTGGTTTGTTGGCTTATTATCTTGTTGGCTTGTTTGCTTGTTGGTTTGTTGGTTTGTTTGTTTGTTTGTTTGTTGGTTTGTTGGTTTGATGGTTTGTTGGTTTGTTGGTTTGTTGGTTTGTTGGTTTGTTGGTTTGTTGGTTTGTTGGTTTGTTGGTTTGTTGGTTTTTTGGTTTGTTGCTTTGTTGGTTTGTTGGTTTGTTGGTTTGTTGGCTTGTTGGTTTGTTGTTTTATTTTTTTGTTGGTTTGTTTGGCTTGTTGATTTGTTGGTTTTTTGGTTTTTTGGTTTGTTGGTTTGTTGGTTTGTTGGTTTGTTGGCTTATTGGCTTGTTGGTTTGTTGGTTAGTTCGTTTGTTGGTTTGTTAGTTTGTTGGTTTGTTGGCTTGTTGGCTTGTTGGTTTGTTGGTTTTTTGGTTTGTTGGTTTGTTGGTTTGTGGTTTGTTGGTTTGTTGGTTTATTTGTTTGTTGGTTTGTTGGCTTGTTGGTTTGTTGGTTTGTTGGTTTGTTGGCTTGTTGGTTTGTTGGTTTGTTGGCTTCTTGGCTTGTTGGTTTGTTGGTTTGTTGGCTTGTTCGTTACTTAGTTTGTTGGTTTGTTGGCTTGTTGGTTACTTTGTTTGTTGGTTTGTTGGTTTGTTGGTTTGTTGGCTTGTTGGCTTGTTGGTTTGTTGGTTTGTTGGTTTATTGGTTTGTTGGTTTGTTGGTTTGTTGGTTTATTTGTTTGTTGGCTTGTTGGTTTGTTGGTTTGTTGGGTTGTTGGTTACTTAGTTTGTTGGTTTGTTGATTTTTTGGTTTGTTGGTTTGTTGGTTTGTTGGCTTGTTGGCTTGTTGGTTTGTTGGTTAGTTCGTTTGTTGGTTTGTTAGTTTGTTGGTTTGTTGGCTTGTTGGCTTGTTGGTTTGTTGGTTTGTTGGTTTATTGGTTTGTTGGTTTGTTGGTTTGTTGGTTTATTTGTTTGTTGGCTTGTTGGTTTGTTGGTTTGTTGGGTTGTTGGTTACTTAGTTTGTTGATTTGTTGATTTGTTGGTTTGTTGGTTTGTTGGTTTGTTGGCTTGTTGGCTTGTTGGTTTGTTGGTTAGTTGGTTTGTTGGTTTGTTAGTTTGTTGGTTTGTTGGTTTGTTGGCTTGTTGGTTTGTTGGTTTTTTGGTTTGTTGGTTTGTTGGTTTGTTGGTTTGTTGGTTTGTTGGTTTATTTGTTTGTTGGTTTGTTCGTTTGTTGGTTTGTTGGTTTGTTGGTTTGTTGGTTTGTTGGTTTGTTGGTTTGTTGGTTTGTTGGCTTGTTTGTTTGTTGGTTTGTTGGTTTCTTGGTTTGTTGGTTTGTTGGTTTGTTGGTTTGTTGGTTTCTTGGTTTGTTGGTTTGTTGGTTTGTTGGTTTGTTGGTTTGTTGGTTTGTTCGTTTGTTGGCTTGTTGGTTTGTTGGCTTGTTGCCTTGTTGGTTTTTTGGTTTGTTGGTTTGTTCGTTTGGTGGTTTGTTTGTTTTTTGGTTTGTTCGTTTGCTTGTTCATTGGTTACTTGGTTTGTTCGTTTGTTAGTTTGTTGGTTTGTTGGTTTGTTGGCTTGTTGGTTTGTTGGTTTGTTGGTTTTTTGGTTTGTTGGTTTGTTGGTTTTTTGGTTTGTTGGTTTGTTGGTTTGTTGGTTTGTTGGTTTATTTGCTTGTTGGTTTGTTGGTTTGTTGGTTTGTTGGTTTGTTGGTTTGTTGGTTTTTTGGTTTGTTGGTTTGTTGGTTTGTTGGTTTGTTGGTTTGTTGGTTTGTTGGTTTGTTGGTTTGGTGGTTTGTTGGTTTGTTGGTTTGTTGGTTTGTTGGTTTGTTGGTTTTTTGGTTTTTTGGTTTGCTGGTTTGTTGGTTTGTTGGTTTGTTGGTTTGTTGGCTTGTTGGTTTGTTGGTTTGTTGGTTTCTTGGTTTTAGGTTTGTTGGTTTGTTCGTTTGTTGGTTTGTTGGTTTGTTGGTTTGTTGGCTTGTTGGTTTTTGTGTTTGTTGGTTTTTTGGTTTGTTGGTTTGTTGGTTTGTTGGTTTATTGCTTTGTTTGTTTGTTAGTTTGTTGGTTTGTTGGTTTATTTGTTTGTTGGTTTGTTGGTTTGTTGGTTTGTTGGTTTGTTGGTTTGTTGGTTTATTTGTTTGTTGGTTTGTTGGTTTGTAGGTTTGTTGGTTTGTTGGTTTGTTGGTTTGTTGGTTTGTTGGTTTGTTGGTTTGTTGGTTTGTTGGTTAATTGGTTTGTTGGTTTGTTGGTTTGTTGGCTTGTTGGTTTGTTGGTTTGTTGGTTTGTTGGTTTTTTGGTTTTTTGGTTTGTTGGTTTGTTGGTTTGTTGGTTTGTTGGTTTTTTGGTTTGTTGTTTTATTTTTTTGTTGGTTTGTTTGGCTTGTGGGTTTGTTGGTTTGTTGGTTTTTTGGTTTGTTGGTTTGTTGGTTTGTTGGTTTGTTGGCTTGTTGGTTACTTAGTTTGTTGGTTTGTTGATTTGTTGGTTTGTTGGTTTGTTGGTTTGTTGGCTTGTTGGCTTGTTGGTTTGTTGGTTAGTTCGTTTGTTGGTTTGTTAGTTTGTTGGTTTGTTGGCTTGTTGGCTTGTTGGTTTGTTGGTTTCTTGGTTTGTTGGTTTGTTGGTTTCTTGGTTTCTTGGTTTGTTGGTTTGTTGGTTTGTTGGTTTGTTGGTTTGTTGGTTTGTTGGTTTGTTGGTTTGTTGGTTTGTTCGTTTGGTGGTTTGTTTGTTTGTTGGTTTGTTCGTTTGCTTGTTCATTGGTTACTTGGTTTGTTCGTTTGTTAGTTTGTTGGTTTGTTGGTTTGTTGGCTTGTTGGTTTGTTGGTTTGTTGGTTTTTTGGTTTTTTGGTTTGTTGGTTTTTTGATTTGTTGGTTTGTTAGTTTGTTGGTTTGTTGGTTTATTTGCTTATTGGTTTGTTGGTTTGTTGGTTTGTTGGTTTTTTGGTTTGTTGGTTTGTTGGTTTGTTGGTTTGTTGGTTTGTTTGTTTGTTGGTTTGGTGGTTTGTTGGTTTGTTGGTTTGTTGGTTTGTTGGTTTGTTGTTTTTTTGGTTTTTAGGTTTGCTGGTTTGTTGGTTTGTTGGTTTGTTGGTTTGTTGGCTTGTTGGTTTGTTGGTTTGTTGGTTTCTTGGTTTGTAGGTTTGTAGGTTTGTTGGTTTGTTCGTTTGTTGGTTTGTTGGTTTGTTGGTTTGTTGGCTTGTTGGTTTTTGTGTTTGTTGGTTTTTTGGTTTGTTGGTTTGTTGGTTTGTTGGTTTATTGCTTTGTTTGTTTGTTAGTTTGTTGGTTTGTTGGTTTATTTGTTTGTTGGTTTGTTGGTTTGTTGGTTTGTTGGTTTGTTGGTTTGTTGGTTTGTAGGTTTGTTGGTTTGTTGGTTTGTTGGTTTGTTGGTTTGTTGGTTTGTTGATTTGTTGGTTTGTTGGTTAATTGGTTTGTTGGTTTGTTGGTTTGTTGGCTTGTTGGTTTGTTGGTTTGTTGGTTTGTTGGTATTTTGGTTTTTTGGTTTGTTGGTTTGTTGGTTTGTTGGTTTGTTGGTTTGTTGGTTTGTTGGTTTGTTGGTTTGTTGGTTTGTTGGTTTTTTGGTTTGTTGTTTTATTTTTTTGTTGGTTTGTTTGGCTTGTTAGTTTGTTGGTTTGTTGGTTTTTTGGTTTGTTGGTTTGTTGGTTTGTTGGTTTATTGGCTTGTTGGTTACTTAGTTTGTTGTTTTGTTGATTTGTTAGTTTGTTGGTTTGTTGGCTTGTTGGCTTGTTGTTTTGTTGGTTAGTTCGTTTGTTGGTTTGTTAGTTTGTTGGTTTGTTGGCTTGTTGGCTTGTTGGTTTGTTGGTTTTTTGGTTTGTTGGTTTGTTGGTTTGTTGGTTTGTTGGTTTGTTGGTTTATTTGTTTGTTGGTTTGTTGGTTTGTTGGTTTGTTGGTTTGCTGGTTTGTTGGTTTGTTGGCTTGTTTGTTTGTTGGTTTGTTGGTTTCTTGGTTTGTTGGTTTGTTGGTTTCTTGGTTTGTTGGTTTGTTGGTTTGTTGGTTTGTTGGTTTGTTGGTTTGTTCGTTTGTTGGCTTGTTGGTTTGTTGGCTTGTTGGCTTGTTGGTTTTTTGGTTTGTTGGTTTGTTCGTTTGGTGGTTTGTTTGTTTGTTGGTTTGTTCGTTTGCTTGTTCGTTGGTTACTTGGTTTGTTCGTTTGTTAGTTTATTGGTGTGTTGGTTTGTTGGCTTGTTGGTTTGTTGGTTTGTTGGTTTTTTGGTTTGTTGGTTTGTTGGTTTTTTGGTTTGTTTGTTTGTTGGTTTTTTGGTTTGTTGGTTTATTTGCTTGTTGGTTTGTTGGTTTGTTGGTTTGTTGGTTTGTCGGTTTGTTGGTTTTTTGGTTTGTTAGTTTGTTGGTTTGTTGGTTTGTTGGTTTGTTGGTTTGTTGGTTTGTTGGTTTGTTGGTTTGTTGGTTTGGTGGTTTGGTGGTTTGTTGGTTTGTAGGTTTGTAGGTTTGTTGGTTTGTTGGTTTGTTGGTTTGTTGGTTTTTTGGTTTTTTGGTTTGCTGGTTTGTTGGTTTGTTGGTTTGTTGGTTTGTTGGCTTGTTGGTTTGTTGGTTTGTTGGTTTTTTGGTTTGTAGGTTTGTTGGTTTGTTCGTTTGTTGGTTTGTTGGTTTGTTGGTTTGTTGGCTTGTTGGTTATTTGGTTTGTTGGTTTTTTGGTTTGTTGGTTTGTTGGTTTGTTGGTTTGTTGCTTTGTTGGTTTGTTAGTTTGTTGGTTTGTTGGTTTATTAGTTTGTTGGTTTGTTGGTTTGGTGGTTTATTGGTTTGTTGGTTTGTTGGTTTATTTGTTTGTTGGTTTGTTGGTTTGTAGGTTTGTTGGTTTGTTGGTTTGTTGGTTTGTTGGTTTGTTGGTTTGTTGGTTTGTTGGTTTGTTGGTTTGTTGGTTTGTTGGTTTGTTGGTTTGTTGGTTAATTGGTTTGTTGGTTTGTTGGTTTGTTTGCTTGTTGGTTTGTTGGTTTGTTGGTTTTTTGGTTTTTTGGTTTGTTGGTTTGTTGGTTTGTTGGTTTGTTGGTTTGTTGGTTTGTTGGTTTTTTGGTTTGTTGTTTTATTTTTTTGTTGGTTTGTTTGGCTTGTTGGTTTGTTGGTTTGTTGGTTTTTTGGTTTGTTGGTTTGTTGGTTTGTTGGTTTGTTGGTTTGTTGGTTTATTGGTTTTTTGGTTTATTCGTTTGTTGGTTTGTTGGTTTGTTGGCCTGTTGGTTTGTTGGTTTGTTGGATTGTTAGTTTTTTGGTTTGTTGGTTTGTTGGCTTGTTGGTTTGTTGGTTTGTTGGCTTGTTGGTTTGTTGGTTTGTTGGTTTGTTGGTTTGTTGGTTTGTTGGTTTGTTGGTTTGTTGGTTTGTTGGTTTGTTGGTTTTTTGGTTTGTTGGTTTGTTGGTTTGTTGGTTTGTTGGTTTGTTGGTTTGTTGGTTTGGTGGTTTGTTGGTTTGTTGGTTTGTTGGTTTGTTGGTTTGTTGGTTTTTTGGTTTTTTGGTTTGCTGGTTTGTTGGTTTGTTGGTTTGTTGGTTTGTTGGCTTGTTGGTTTGTTGGTTTGTTGGTTTCTTGGTTTAAGGTTTGTTGGTTTGTTCGTTTGTTGGTTTGTTGGTTTGTTGGTTTGTTGGCTTGTTGGTTTTTGTGTTTGTTGGTTTTTTGGTTTGTTGGTTTGTTGGTTTGTTGGTTTATTGCTTTGTTTGTTTGTTAGTTTGTTGGTTTGTTGGTTTATTTGTTTGTTGGTTTGTTGGTTTGTTGGTTTGTTGGTTTGTTGGTTTGTTGGTTTATTTGTTTGTTGGTTTGTTGGTTTGTAGGTTTGTTGGTTTGTTGGTTTGTTGGTTTGTTGGTTTGTTGGTTTGTTGGTTTGTTGGTTTGTTGGTTAATTGGTTTGTTGGTTTGTTGGTTTGTTGGCTTGTTGGTTTGTTGGTTTGTTGGTTTGTTGGTTTTTTGGTTTTTTGGTTTGTTGGTTTGTTGGTTTGTTGGTTTGTTGGTTTTTTGGTTTGTTGTTTTATTTTTTTGTTGGTTTGTTTGGCTTGTGGGTTTGTTGGTTTGTTGGTTTTTTGGTTTGTTGGTTTGTTGGTTTGTTGGTTTGTTGGCTTGTTGGTTACTTAGTTTGTTGGTTTGTTGATTTGTTGGTTTGTTGGTTTGTTGGTTTGTTGGCTTGTTGGCTTGTTGGTTTGTTGGTTAGTTCGTTTGTTGGTTTGTTAGTTTGTTGGTTTGTTGGCTTGTTGGCTTGTTGGTTTGTTGGTTTTTTGGTTAGTTGGTTTGTTGGTTTGTTGGTTTGTTGGTTTGTTGGTTTATTTGTTTGTTGGTTTGTTGGTTTGTTGGTTTGTTGGTTTGCTGGTTTGTTGGTTTGTTGGCTTGTTTGTTTGTTGGTTTGTTGGTTTCTTGGTTTGTTGGTTTGTTGGTTTCTTGGTTTGTTGGTTTGTTGGTTTGTTAGTTTGTTGGTTTGTTGGTTTGTTGGTTTGTTGGCTTGTTTGTTTGTTGGTTTGTTGGTTTCTTGGTTTGTTGGTTTGTTGGTTTGTTGCTTTCTTGGTTTGTTGGTTTGTTGGTTTGTTGGTTTGTTGGTTTGTTGGTTTGTTCGTTTGTTGGCTTGTTGGTTTGTTGGCTTATTGGCTTGTTGGTTTTTTGGTTTGTTGGTTTGTTCGTTTGGTGGTTTGTTTGTTTGTTGGTTTGTTCGTTTGCTTGTTCATTGGTTACTTGGTTTGTTCGTTTGTTAGTTTGTTGGTTTGTTGGTTTGTTGGCTTGTTGGTTTGTTGGTTTGTTGGTTTTTTGGTTTTTTGGTTTGTTGGTTTTTTGATTTGTTGGTTTGTTAGTTTGTTGGTTTGTTGGTTTATTTGCTTATTGGTTTGTTAGTTTGTTGGTTTGTTGGTTTTTTGGTTTGTTGGTTTGTTGGTTTGTTGGTTTGTTGGTTTGTTGGTTTGTTGGTTTGGTGGTTTGTTGGTTTGTTGGTTTGTTGGTTTGTTGGTTTGTTGGTTTTTTGGTTTTTTGGTTTGCTGGTTTGTTGGTTTGTTGGTTTGTTGGTTTGTTGGCTTGTTGGTTTGTTGGTTTGTTGGTTTCTTGGTTTGTAGGTTTGTAGGTTTGTTGGTTTGTTGGTTTGTTCGTTTGTTGGTTTGTTGGTTTGTTGGTTTGTTGGCTTGTTGGTTTTTGTGTTTGTTGGTTTTTTGGTTTGTTGGTTTGTTGGTTTGTTGGTTTATTGCTTTGTTTGTTTGTTAGTTTGTTGGTTTGTTGGTTTATTTGTTTGTTGGTTTGTTGGTTTGTTGGTTTGTTGGTTTGTTGGTTTGTTGGTTTATTTGTTTGTTGGTTTGTTGGTTTGTAGGTTTGTTGGTTTGTTGGTTTGTTGGTTTGTTGGTTTGTTGGTTTGTTGATTTGTTGGTTTGTTGGTTAATTGGTTTGTTGGTTTGTTGGTTTATTGGCTTGTTGGTTTGTTGGTTTGTTGGTTTGTTGGTTTTTTGGTTTTTTGGTTTGTTGGTTTGTTGGTTTGTTGGTTTGTTGGTTTGTTGGTTTGTTGGTTTGTTGGTTTTTTGGTTTGTTGTTTTATTTTTTTGTTGGTTTGTTTGGCTTGTTGGTTTGTTGGTTTGTTGGTTTTTTGGTTTGTTGGTTTGTTGGTTTGTTGGTTTATTGGCTTGTTGGTTACTTAGTTAGTTGGTTTGTTGATTTGTTGGTTTGTTGGTTTGTTGGCTTGTTGGCTTGTTGGTTTGTTGGTTAGTTCGTTTGTTGGTTTGTTAGTTTGTTGGTTTGTTGGCTTGTTGGCTTGTTGGTTTGTTGGTTTTTTGGTTTATTGGTTTGTTGGTTTGTTGGTTTGTTGGTTTGTTGGTTTATTTGTTTGTTGGTTTGTTGGTTTGTTGGTTTGTTGGTTTGCTGGTTTGTTGGTTTGTTGGCTTGTTTGTTTGTTGGTTTGTTGGTTTCTTGGTTTGTTGGTTTGTTGGTTTCTTGGTTTGTTGGTTTGTTGGTTTGTTGGTTTGTTGGTTTGTTGGTTTGTTCGTTTGTTGGCTTGTTGGTTTGTTGGCTTGTTGGCTTGTTGGTTTTTTGGTTTGTTGGTTTGTTGGTTTGTTCGTTTGGTGGTTTGTTTGTTTGTTGGTTTGTTCGTTTGCTTGTTCGTTGGTTACTTGGTTTGTTCGTTTGTTAGTTTATTGGTGTGTTGGTTTGTTGGCTTGTTGGTTTGTTGGTTTGTTGGTTTTTTGGTTTGTTGGTTTGTTGGTTTTTTGGTTTGTTTGTTTGTTGGTTTGTTGGTTTGGTGGTTTGGTGGTTTGTTGGTTTGTAGGTTTGTTGGTTTGTTGGTTTGTTGGTTTGTTGGTTTTTTGGTTTTTTGGTTTGCTGGTTTGTTGGTTTGTTGGTTTGTTGGTTTGTTGGCTTGTTGGTTTGTTGGTTTGTTGGTTTTTAGGTTTGTAGGTTTGTTGGTTTGTTCGTTTGTTGGTTTGTTGGTTTGTTGGTTTGTTGGCTTGTTGGTTATTTGGTTTGTTGGTTTTTTGGTTTGTTGGTTGGTTGGTTTGTTGGTTTGTTGGTTTTTTGGTTTGTAGGTTTGTTGGTTTGTTCGTTTGTTGGTTTGTTGGTTTGTTGGTTTGTTGGCTTGTTGGTTATTTGGTTTGTTGGTTTGTTGGTTTGTTGGTTTGGTGGTTTGGTGGTTTGTTGGTTTGTAGGTTTGTTGGTTTGTTGGTTTGTTGGTTTGTTGGTTTTTTGGTTTTTTGGTTTGCTGGTTTGTTGGTTTGTTGGTTTGTTGGTTTGTTGGCTTGTTGGTTTGTTGGTTTGTTGGTTTTTTGGTTTGTAGGTTTGTTGGTTTGTTCGTTTGTTGGTTTGTTGGTTTGTTGGTTTGTTGGCTTGTTGGTTATTTGGTTATTTGGTTTGTTGGTTTTTTGGTTTGTTGGTTGGTTGGTTTGTTGGTTTGTTGGTTTGTTGGTTTGTTGCTTTGTTGGTTTGTTAGTTTGTTGGTTTGTTGGTTTATTTGTTTGTTGGTTTGTTGGTTTGGTGGTTTATTGGTTTGTTGGTTTGTTGGTTTATTTGTTTGTTGGTTTGTTGGTTTGTAGGTTTGTTGGTTTGTTGGTTTGTTGGTTTGTTGGTTTGTTGGTTTGTTGGTTTGTTGGTTTGTTGGTTTGTTGGTTTGTTGGTTTGTTGGTTAATTGGTTTGTTGGTTTGTTGGTTTGTTTGCTTGTTGGTTTGTTGGTTTGTTGGTTTTTTGGTTTTTTTGTTTGTTGGTTTGTTGGTTTGTTGGTTTGTTGGTTTGTTGGTTTTTTGGTTTGTTGTTTTATTTTTTTGTTGGTTTGTTTGGCTTGTTGGTTTGTTGGTTTGTTGGTTTTTTAGTTTGTTGGTTTGTTGGTTTGTTGGTTTGTTGGTTTGTTGGTTTATTGGTTTTTTGGTTTATTCGTTTGTTGGTTTGTTGGTTTGTTGGCCTGTTGGTTTGTTGGTTTGTTGGATTGTTAGTTTTTTGGTTTGTTGGTTTGTTGGTTTGTTGGTTTGTTTGTTTGTTGGTTTGTTGGCTTGTTGGCTTGTTGGTTTGTTGGTTTGTTGGTTTGTTGGTTTTTTGGTTTGTTGGCTTGTTGGCTTGTTGGTTTGTTGGTTTGTTGGTTTTTGGTTTGTTGTTTTGTTGGCTATTTGGCTTGTTGGTTTGTTGGTTTGTTTGTTTGTTGGTTTGTTGGTTTGTTGGTTTGTTGGCTTTTTGGCTTGTTGGTTTGTTGGCTTGTTGGTTTGTTGGCTTGTTGGCTTGTTGGTTTTTTAGTTTGTTGGTTTGTTCGTTTTTTGGTTTGTTGGTTTGTTGGTTTGTTGGCTTGTTGGCTTGTTGGTTTGTTGGTTTGTTTGTTTGTTTGTTTGTTGGTTTGTTGGTTTGTTGGTTTGTTGGTTTGTTGGTTTGTTGGTTTGTTGGTTTGTTGGTTTGTTGGTTTGTTGGTTTGTTGGTTTGTTGGTTTGTTGGTTTGTTGGTTTGTTGGTTTGTTGGTTTGTTGGTTTGTTGGTTTGTTGGTTTGTTGGTTTGTTGGCTTGTTGGTTTGTTGGTTTGTTGGCTTGTTTGCTTGTTGGTTTGTTGGTTTGTTGGTTTGTTGGTTTGTTGGTTTGCTGGTTTGTTGGTTTGTTGGCTTGTTTGTTTGTTGGTTTGTTGGTTTCTTGGTTTGTTGGTTTGTTGGTTTCTTGGTTTGTTGGTTTGTTGGTTTGTTGGTTTGTGGGTTTGTTGGTTTGTTCGTTTGTTGGCTTGTTGGTTTGTTGGCTTGTTGGCTTGTTGGTTTTTTGGTTTGTTGGTTTGTTCGTTTGGTGGTTTGTTTGTTTGTTGGTTTGTTCGTTTGCTTGTTCGTTTGGTTACTTGGTTTGTTCGTTTGTTAGTTTATTGGTGTGTTGGTTTGTTGGCTTGTTGGTTTGTTGGTTTGTTGGTTTTTTGGTTTGTTGGTTTGTTGGTTTTTTGGTTTGTTGGTTTGTTGGTTTTTTGGTTTGTTGGTTTATTTGCTTGTTGGTTTGTTGGTTTGTTGGTTTGTTGGTTTGTTGGTTTGTTGGTTTGTTGGTTTTTTGGTTTGTTAGTTTGTTGGTTTGTTGGTTTGTTGGTTTGTTGGTTTGTTGGTTTGTTGGTTTGGTGGTTTGGTGGTTTATTGGTTTGTAGGTTTGTTGGTTTGTTGGTTTGTTGGTTTGTTGGTTTTTTGGTTTTTTGGTTTGCTGGTTTGTTGGTTTGTTGGTTTGTTGGTTTGTTGGCTTGTTGGTTTGTTGGTTTGTTGGTTTTTTGGTTTGTAGGTTTGTTGGTTTGTTCGTTTGTTGGTTTGTTGGTTTGTTGGTTTGTTGGTTTGTTGCTTTGTTGGTTTGTTAGTTTGTTGGTTTGTTGGTTTATTTGTTTGTTGGTTTGTTGGTTTGGTGGTTTGTTGGTTTGTTGGTTTGTTGGTTTATTTGTTTGTTGGTTTGTTGTTTTGTAGGTTTGTTGGTTTGTTGGTTTGTTGGTTTGTTGGTTTGTTGGTTTGTTGGTTTGTTGGTTTGTTGGTTTGTTGGTTTGTTGGTTTGTTGGTTAATTGGTTTGTTGGTTTGTTGGTTTGTTTGCTTGTTGGTTTGTTGGTTTGTTAGTTTTTTGGTTTTTTGGTTTGTTGGTTTGTTGGTTTGTTGGTTTGTTGGTTTGTTGGTTTTTTGGTTTGTTGTTTTATTTTTTTGTTGGTTTGTTTGGCTTGTTGGTTTGTTGGTTTGTTGGTTTTTTGGTTTCTTGGTTTGTTGGTTTGTTGGTTTGTTGGTTTGTTGGTTTATTGGTTTTTTGGTTTATTCGTTTGTTGGTTTGTTGGCCTGTTGGTTTGTTGGTTTGTTGGATTGTTAGTTTTTTGGTTTGTTGGTTTGTTGGCTTGTTGGTTTGTTGGTTTGTTGGCTTGTTGGTTTGTTGGTTTGTTGGTTTGTTGGTTTGTTTGCTTGTTGGTTTGTTGGCTTGTTGGCTTGTTGGTTTGTTGGTTTGTTGGTTTGTTGGTTTTTTGGTTTGTTGGCTTGTTGGCTTGTTGGTTTGTTGGTTTGTTGGTTTTTGGTTTGTTGTTTTGTTGGCTTGTTGGCTTGTTGGTTTGTTGGTTTGTTTGTTTGTTGGTTTGTTGGTTTGTTGGTTTGTTGGCTTTTTGGCTTGTTGGTTTGTTGGCTTGTTGGTTTGTTGGCTTGTTGGCTTGTTGGTTTTTTGGTTTGTTGGTTTGTTCGTTTGTTGGTTTGTTGGTTTGTTGGTTTGTTGGTTTGTTGGCTTGTTGGCTTGTTGGTTTGTTGGTTTGTTGGTTTGTTGGTTTGTTGGTTTGTTGGTTTGTTGGTTTGTTGGTTTGTTGGTTTGTTGGTTTGTTGGTTTGTTGGTTTGTTGGTTTGTTGGTTTGTTGGTTTGTTGGTTTGTTGGCTTGTTGGTTTGTTGGTTTGTTGGCTTGTTCGTTTGTTGGTTTGTTGGTTTGTTGGTTTGTTGGTTTGTTGGTTTGTTGGTTTGTTGGTTTGTTGGTTTGTTGGCTTATTGGCTTGTTGGCTTGTTGGTTTGTTGGTTTGTTCGTTTGTTGGTTTGTTGGTTTGTTCGTTTGTTGGCTTGTTGGTTTGTTGGCTTGTTGGCTTGTTGGTTTATTGGTTTGTTGGTTTGTTGTTTTGTTGGTTTGTTGGTTTGTTGGTTTGTTGGTTTGTTGGTTTGTGGGTTTGTAGGTTTTTTGGTTTGTTTGTTTGTTGGTTTCTTGGTTTCTTGGTTTGTTGGTTTGTTGATTTGTTAGTTTGTTGATTTGTTAGTTTGTTGGCTTGTTGGTTTATTGGTTTGTTGGTTTGTTGGCTTGTAGGTTTGTTGGTTTGTTGGCTTGTTGGCTTGTTGGTTTGTTGGTTTGTTGGCTTGTTGGTTACTTAGTTTGTTGGTTTGTTGGGTTGTTGGTTTGTTGGTTTGTTGGCTTGTTGGCTTGTTGGTTTGTTGGTTAGTTTGTTTGTTGGTTTGTTAGTTTGTTGGTTTGTTGGCTTGTTGGCTTGTTGGTTTGTTGGTTAGTTCGTTTGTTGGTTTGTTAGTTTGTCGGTTTGTTGGCTTGTTGGCTTGTTGGTTTGTTGGTTTTTTGGTTTGTTGGTTTGTTGGTTTGTTGGTTTGTTGGTTTGTTGGTTTATTTGTTTGTTGGTTTGTTGGTTTGTTGGTTTGTTGGTTTGTTGGTTTGTTGGCTTGTTGGTTTGTTGGTTTGTTGGTTTCTTGGTTTGTTGGTTTGTTGGTTTGTTGGTTTGTTGGTTTGCTGGTTTGTTGGTTTGTTGGTTTGTTCGTTTGTTGGCTTGTTGGTTTGTTGGCTTGTTGGCTTGTTGGTTTGTTGGTTTTTTGGTTTGTTCGTTTGTTGGTTTGTTTGTTTGTTGGTTTGTTCGTTTGTTTGTTCGTTGGTTACTTGGTTTTTTGGTTTGTTAGTTTGTTGGTTTGTTGGTTTGTTGGCTTGTTGGTTTGTTGGTTTATTGGTTTTTTGATTTGTTGGTTTGTTGGTTTTTTGGTTTGTTGGTTTGTTGGTTTATTGGTTTGTTGGTTTGTTGGTTTATTTGCTTGTTGGTTTGTTGGTTTGTTGGTTTGTTGGTTTGTTGGTTTGTTGGTTTGGTGGTTTGTTGGTTTGTTGGTATGTTGGTTTGTTGGTTTGTTGGTTTGTTGGTTTGTTGGTTTTTGGTTTGCTGGTTTGTTGGTTTGTTGGTTTGTTGGTTTGTTGGCTTGTTGGTTTGTTGGTTTCTTGATTTGTAGGTTTGTTGGTTTGTTCGTTTGTTGGTTTGTTGGTTTGTTGGTTTGTTGGTTTGTTGGCTTGTTGGTTTTTTGGTTTGTTGGTTTTTTGGTTTGTGGTTTGTTGGTTTGTTGGTTTGTTGCTTTGTTGGTTTGTTGATTTGTTGGTTTGTTGGTTTGTTGGTTTCTTGGTTTGTTGGTTTGTTGGTTTATTTGTTTGTTGGTTTGTTAGTTTGTAGGTTTGTTGGTTTGTTGGTTTGTTGGTTTGTTCGTTTGTTGGTTTGTTGGTTTGTTGGTTTTTGGTTAATTGGTTTGTTGGTTTGTTGGTTTGTTGGCTTGTTGGTTTGTTGGTTTTTTGGTTTGTTGGTTTGTTGGTTTGTTGGTTTGTTGGTTTGTTGGTTTGTTGGTTTGTTGTTTTATTTTTTTGTTGGTTTGTTTGGCTTGTTGGTTTGTTGGTTTGTTGGTTTTTTGGTTTTTTGGTTTGTTGGTTAGTTGGTTTGTTGGTTTGTTGGTTTATTCGATTGTTGGTTTGTTGGTTTGTTGGCTTGTTGGCTTGTTGGTTTGTTGGTTTGTTGGTTTGTTGGCTTGTTGGCTTGTTGGTTTGTTGGTTTGTTTGTTTGTTGGTTTGTTGGTTTGTTGGCTTGTTGGCTTGTTGGTTTGTTGGTTTGTTGGTTTGTTGGTTTTTTGGTTTGTTGGCTTGTTGGCTTGTTGTTTTGTTGGTTTGTTGGTTTTTGGTTTGTTGGTTTGTTGGCTTGTTGGCTTGTTGGTTTGTTGGTTTGTTGGTTTGTTGGTTTGTTGGTTTGTTGGTTTGTTGGCTTGTTGGTTTGTTGGTTTGTTAGTTTGTTGGTTTGTTTGTTTGTTGGTTTCTTCGTTTGTTGGTTTGTTGGTTTGTTGGTTTGTTGGCTTGTTGGCTTGTTGGTTTGTTGGTTTGTTGGCTTGTTGGCTTGTTGGTTTGTTGGCTTGTTGGCTTTTTGGTTTGTTGGTTTGTTTGTTTGTTTGTTTGTTGGTTTGTTGGTTTGTTGGTTTGTTGGTTTGTTGGTTTGTTGGTTTGTTGGTTTGTTGGTTTGTTGGTTTGTTGGTTTGTTGGTTTGTTGGTTTGTTGGTTTGTTGGCTTGTTGGCTTGTTGGTATGTTGGTTTGTTCGTTTGTTGGTTTGTTGGTTTGTTGGTTTGTTGGTTTGTTGGTTTGTTGGCTTATTGGCTTGTTGGTTTGTTGGTTTGTTGGTTTGTTCGTTTGTTGGTTTGTTGGTTTGTTGGTTTGTTGGCTTGTTGGTTTGTTGGCTTGTTGGCTTGTTGGTTTGTTGGTTTGTTGGTTTGTTGGTTTGTTCGTTTTTTGGTTTCTTTGTTTGTTGGTTTGTTCATTTGTTGGTTCGTTGGTTACTTGGTTTGTTGGTTTGTTGGTTTGTTGGTTTGTTGGTTTGTTGGCTTTTTGGTTTGTTAGTTTGTTGGTTTTTTGGTTTGTTGGTTTGTTGGTTTTTTGGATTGTTGGTTTCTTGGTTTGTTGGTTTGTTGGTTTATTTGTTTGTTGGTTTGTTGGTTTGTTGGTTTGTTGGCTTGTTAGTTTGTTGGTTTGTCGGTTTGTTGGTTTGTTGGTTTGTTGGTTTGGTGGTTTGTTGGTATGTTGGTTTGTTGGTTTATTTGTTTGTTGGTTTGTTGGTTTATTGGTTTGTTGGCTTGTTGGCTTGTTGGTTTGTTGGTTTGTTGGTTTTTGGTTTGTTGGTTTGTTGGCTTGTTGGCTTGTTGGTTTGTTGGTTTGTTGGTTTGTTGGTTTGTTGGTTTGTTGGTTTGTTGGCATGTTGGTTTGTTGGTTTGTTGGTTTGTTGGTTTGTTTGTTTGTTGGTTTCTTCATTTGTTGGTTTGTTGGTTTGTTGGTTTGTTGGTTTGTTGGCTTGTTGGCTTGTTGGTTTGTTGGCTTGTTGGTTTGTTAGCTTGTTGGCTTGTTGGTTTGTTGGCTTGTTGGTTTGTTGGTTGTTGGTTTGTTCGTTTGTTGGTTTGTTGGTTTGTTGGTTTGTTGGTTTGTTGGTTTGTTGGTTTGTTGGTTTGTAGGTTTTTTGGTTTGTTGGTTTGTTGGTTTGTTGGTTTGTTGGTTTGTTGGTTTGTTGATTTGTTGGTTTGTTGGCTTGTTGGTTTGTTGGTTTCTTGGTTTGTTGGCTTGTTGGTTTGCTGGTTTGTTGGCTTGTTGGCTTGTTGGTTTGTTGGTTTGTTGGTCTGTGGCTTGTTGGTTACTTAGTTTGTTGGTTTGTTGTTTTGTTGGTTTGTTGGTTTATTTGCTTGTTGGTTTGTTGGTTTGTTGGTTCGTTGGTTTGCTGGTTTGTTGGTTTGTTGGTTTGTTGGTTTGTTGGTTTGTGGTTTGTTGGTTTGTTGGTTTGTTGGTTTGTTGGTTTGGTGGTTTGTTGGTTTGTTGGTATGTTGGTTTGTTGGTTTGTTGGTTTGTTGGTTTGTTGGTTTGTTGGTTTGTTGGTTTGTTGGTTTGTTGGTTTTTTGGTTTGCTGGTTTGTTGGTTTGTTGGTTTGTTGGTTTGTTGGCTTGTTGGTTTGTTGGTTTCTTGGTTTCTTGGTTTGTAGGTTTGTTGGTTTGTTCGTTTGTTGGTTTGTTGGCTTGTTGGTTTTTTGGTTTGTTGGTTTTTTGGTTCGTGGTTTGTTGGTTTGTTGGTTTGTTGCTTTGTTGGTTTGTTGGTTTGTTGGTTTGTTGGTTTGTTGGTTTGTTGGTTTGTTGGTTTATTTGTTTGTTGGTTTGTTGGTTTGTAGGTTTGTTGGTTTGTTGGTTTGTTGGTTTTTTGGTTTGTTGGTTTGTTAGTTTGTTGGTTTGTGGGTTTGTTGGTTAATTGGTTTGTTGGTTTGTTGGTTTTTTGGCTTGTTGGTTTGTTGGTTTGTTGTTTTTTTGGTTTGTTGGTTTGTTGGTTTGTTGGTTTGTTGGTTTGTTGGTTTGTTGGTTTTTTGGTTTGTTCGTTTGTTGGTTTGTTGGTTTTTTGGTTTGTTGACTTGTTGGCTTGTTGGTTTATTGGTTTGTTGGTTTTTGGTTTGTTGGTTTGTTGGCTTGTTGGTTTGTTGGTTTATTGGTTTGTTGGTTTGTTAGTTTATTGGTTTGTTTGTTTGTTGGTTTGTTCGTTTGTTGGTTTGTTGGTTTGTTGGCTTGTTGGCTTGTTGGTTTGTTGGTTAGTTCGTTTGTTGGTTTGTTAGTTTATTGGTTTGTTGGCTTGTTAGCTTGTCGGTTTGTTGATTTGTTGGTTTGTTGGTTTATTTGTTTGTTGGTTTGTTGGTTTGTTGGTTTGTTGGTTTGTTGGATTGTTGGTTTGTTGGTTTGTTGGTTTCTTGGTTTGTTGGTTTGTTGGTTTGTTGGTTTGTTGGTTTGTTGGTTTGTTCGTTTATTGGCTTATTGGTTTGTTGGCTTGTTGGCTTGTTGGTTTGTTGGTTTTTTGGTTTGTTCGTTTGTTGGTTTGTTTGTTTGCTGTTTGTTCGTTTGTTTGTTCGTTGGTTACCTGGTTTTTTGGTTTGTTAGTTTGTTGGTTTGTTGGTTTGTTGGCTTGTTGGTTTGTTGGTTTGTTGGTTTATTTGCTTGTTGGTTTGTTGGTTTGTTGGTTCGTTGTTTTGCTGGTTTGTTGGTTTGTTGGTTTGTTGGTTTGTTGGTTTGTTGGTTTGTTGGTTTGTTGGTTTGTTGGTTTGTTGGTTTGTTGGTTTGTTGGTTTGTTGGTTTGGTGGTTTGTTGGTTTGTTGGTTTGTTGGTTTGTTGGTTTGTTGGTTTGTTGGTTTGTTGGTTTGTTGGTTTGTTGGTTTGGTGGTTTGTTGGTTTGTTGGTATGTTGGTTTGTTGGTTTGTTGGTTTGTTGGTTTGTTGGTTTGTTGGTTTGTTGGTTTGTTGGTTTGTTGGTTTTTTGGTTTTTTGGTTTGTTGGTTTTTTGGTTTGTGGTTTGTTGGTTTGTTGGTTTGTTGCTTTGTTGGTTTGTTGATTTGTTGGTTTGTTGGTTTGTTGGTTTCTTGGTTTGTTGGTTTGTTGGTTTATTTGTTTGTTGGTTTGTTAGTTTGTAGGTTTGTTGGTTTGTTGGTTTGTTGGTTTGTTCGTTTGTTGGTTTGTTGGTTTGTTGGTTTTTGGTTAATTGGTTTGTTGGTTTGTTGGTTTGTTGGCTTGTTGGTTTGTTGGTTTTTTGGTTTGTTGGTTTGTTGGTTTGTTGGTTTGTTGGTTTGTTGGTTTGTTGGTTTGTTGTTTTATTTTTTTGTTGGTTTGTTTGGCTTGTTGGTTTGTTGGTTTGTTGGTTTTTTGGTTTTTTGGTTTGTTGGTTAGTTGGTTTGTTGGTTTGTTGGTTTATTCGATTGTTGGTTTGTTGGTTTGTTGGCTTGTTGGCTTGTTGGTTTGTTGGTTTGTTGGTTTGTTGGCTTGTTGGCTTGTTGGTTTGTTGGTTTGTTTGTTTGTTGGTTTGTTGGTTTGTTGGCTTGTTGGCTTGTTGGTTTGTTGGTTTGTTGGTTTGTTGGTTTTTTGGTTTGTTGGCTTGTTGGCTTGTTGTTTTGTTGGTTTGTTGGTTTTTGGTTTGTTGGTTTGTTGGCTTGTTGGCTTGTTGGTTTGTTGGTTTGTTGGTTTGTTGGTTTGTTGGTTTGTTGGTTTGTTGGCTTGTTGGTTTGTTGGTTTGTTAGTTTGTTGGTTTGTTTGTTTGTTGGTTTCTTCGTTTGTTGGTTTGTTGGTTTGTTGGTTTGTTGGCTTGTTGGCTTGTTGGTTTGTTGGTTTGTTGGCTTGTTGGCTTGTTGGTTTGTTGGCTTGTTGGCTTTTTGGTTTGTTGGTTTGTTTGTTTGTTTGTTTGTTGGTTTGTTGGTTTGTTGGTTTGTTGGTTTGTTGGTTTGTTGGTTTGTTGGTTTGTTGGTTTGTTGGTTTGTTGGTTTGTTGGTTTGTTGGTTTGTTGGTTTGTTGGCTTGTTGGCTTGTTGGTATGTTGGTTTGTTCGTTTGTTGGTTTGTTGGTTTGTTGGTTTGTTGGTTTGTTGGTTTGTTGGCTTATTGGCTTGTTGGTTTGTTGGTTTGTTGGTTTGTTCGTTTGTTGGTTTGTTGGTTTGTTGGTTTGTTGGCTTGTTGGTTTGTTGGCTTGTTGGCTTGTTGGTTTGTTGGTTTGTTGGTTTGTTGGTTTGTTCGTTTTTTGGTTTCTTTGTTTGTTGGTTTGTTCATTTGTTGGTTCGTTGGTTACTTGGTTTGTTGGTTTGTTGGTTTGTTGGTTTGTTGGTTTGTTGGCTTTTTGGTTTGTTAGTTTGTTGGTTTTTTGGTTTGTTGGTTTGTTGGTTTTTTGGATTGTTGGTTTCTTGGTTTGTTGGTTTGTTGGTTTATTTGTTTGTTGGTTTGTTGGTTTGTTGGTTTGTTGGCTTGTTAGTTTGTTGGTTTGTCGGTTTGTTGGTTTGTTGGTTTGTTGGTTTGGTGGTTTGTTGGTATGTTGGTTTGTTGGTTTATTTGTTTGTTGGTTTGTTGGTTTATTGGTTTGTTGGCTTGTTGGCTTGTTGGTTTGTTGGTTTGTTGGTTTTTGGTTTGTTGGTTTGTTGGCTTGTTGGCTTGTTGGTTTGTTGGTTTGTTGGTTTGTTGGTTTGTTGGTTTGTTGGTTTGTTGGCATGTTGGTTTGTTGGTTTGTTGGTTTGTTGGTTTGTTTGTTTGTTGGTTTCTTCATTTGTTGGTTTGTTGGTTTGTTGGTTTGTTGGTTTGTTGGCTTGTTGGCTTGTTGGTTTGTTGGCTTGTTGGTTTGTTAGCTTGTTGGCTTGTTGGTTTGTTGGCTTGTTGGTTTGTTGGTTGTTGGTTTGTTCGTTTGTTGGTTTGTTGGTTTGTTGGTTTGTTGGTTTGTTGGTTTGTTGGTTTGTTGGTTTGTAGGTTTTTTGGTTTGTTGGTTTGTTGGTTTGTTGGTTTGTTGGTTTGTTGGTTTGTTGATTTGTTGGTTTGTTGGCTTGTTGGTTTGTTGGTTTCTTGGTTTGTTGGCTTGTTGGTTTGCTGGTTTGTTGGCTTGTTGGCTTGTTGGTTTGTTGGTTTGTTGGTCTGTGGCTTGTTGGTTACTTAGTTTGTTGGTTTGTTGTTTTGTTGGTTTGTTGGTTTATTTGCTTGTTGGTTTGTTGGTTTGTTGGTTCGTTGGTTTGCTGGTTTGTTGGTTTGTTGGTTTGTTGGTTTGTTGGTTTGTGGTTTGTTGGTTTGTTGGTTTGTTGGTTTGTTGGTTTGGTGGTTTGTTGGTTTGTTGGTATGTTGGTTTGTTGGTTTGTTGGTTTGTTGGTTTGTTGGTTTGTTGGTTTGTTGGTTTGTTGGTTTGTTGGTTTTTTGGTTTGCTGGTTTGTTGGTTTGTTGGTTTGTTGGTTTGTTGGCTTGTTGGTTTGTTGGTTTCTTGGTTTCTTGGTTTGTAGGTTTGTTGGTTTGTTCGTTTGTTGGTTTGTTGGCTTGTTGGTTTTTTGGTTTGTTGGTTTTTTGGTTCGTGGTTTGTTGGTTTGTTGGTTTGTTGCTTTGTTGGTTTGTTGGTTTGTTGGTTTGTTGGTTTGTTGGTTTGTTGGTTTGTTGGTTTATTTGTTTGTTGGTTTGTTGGTTTGTAGGTTTGTTGGTTTGTTGGTTTGTTGGTTTTTTGGTTTGTTGGTTTGTTAGTTTGTTGGTTTGTGGGTTTGTTGGTTAATTGGTTTGTTGGTTTGTTGGTTTTTTGGCTTGTTGGTTTGTTGGTTTGTTGTTTTTTTGGTTTGTTGGTTTGTTGGTTTGTTGGTTTGTTGGTTTGTTGGTTTGTTGGTTTTTTGGTTTGTTCGTTTGTTGGTTTGTTGGTTTTTTGGTTTGTTGACTTGTTGGCTTGTTGGTTTATTGGTTTGTTGGTTTTTGGTTTGTTGGTTTGTTGGCTTGTTGGTTTGTTGGTTTATTGGTTTGTTGGTTTGTTAGTTTATTGGTTTGTTTGTTTGTTGGTTTGTTCGTTTGTTGGTTTGTTGGTTTGTTGGCTTGTTGGCTTGTTGGTTTGTTGGTTAGTTCGTTTGTTGGTTTGTTAGTTTATTGGTTTGTTGGCTTGTTAGCTTGTCGGTTTGTTGATTTGTTGGTTTGTTGGTTTATTTGTTTGTTGGTTTGTTGGTTTGTTGGTTTGTTGGTTTGTTGGATTGTTGGTTTGTTGGTTTGTTGGTTTCTTGGTTTGTTGGTTTGTTGGTTTGTTGGTTTGTTGGTTTGTTGGTTTGTTCGTTTATTGGCTTATTGGTTTGTTGGCTTGTTGGCTTGTTGGTTTGTTGGTTTTTTGGTTTGTTCGTTTGTTGGTTTGTTTGTTTGCTGTTTGTTCGTTTGTTTGTTCGTTGGTTACCTGGTTTTTTGGTTTGTTAGTTTGTTGGTTTGTTGGTTTGTTGGCTTGTTGGTTTGTTGGTTTGTTGGTTTATTTGCTTGTTGGTTTGTTGGTTTGTTGGTTCGTTGTTTTGCTGGTTTGTTGGTTTGTTGGTTTGTTGGTTTGTTGGTTTGTTGGTTTGTTGGTTTGTTGGTTTGTTGGTTTGTTGGTTTGTTGGTTTGTTGGTTTGTTGGTTTGGTGGTTTGTTGGTTTGTTGGTTTGTTGGTTTGTTGGTTTGTTGGTTTGTTGGTTTGTTGGTTTGTTGGTTTGTTGGTTTGGTGGTTTGTTGGTTTGTTGGTATGTTGGTTTGTTGGTTTGTTGGTTTGTTGGTTTGTTGGTTTGTTGGTTTGTTGGTTTGTTGGTTTGTTGGTTTTTTGGTTTGCTGGTTCGTTGGTTTGCTGGTTTGTTGGTTTGTTGGATTGTTGGTTTGTTGGTTTTTTTGGTTTGTTGGTTTGTTGGTTTGTTGTTTTGTTGGTTTGTTGGTTTATTTGCTTGTTGGTTTGTTGGTTTGTTGGTTCGTTGTTTTGCTGGTTTGTTGGTTTGTTGGTTTGTTGGTTTGTTGGTTTGTTGGTTTGTTGGTTTGTTGGTTTGTTGGTTTGTTGGTTTGTTGGTTTGTTGGTTTGTTGGTTTGGTGGTTTGTTGGTTTGTTGGTATGTTGGTTTGTTGGTTTGTTGGTTTGTTGGTTTGTTGGTTTGTTGGTTTGTTGGTTTGTTGGTTTGTTGGTTTTTTGGTTTGCTGGTTTGTTGGTTTGTTGGTTTATTGGTTTGTTGGCTTGTTGGTTTGTTGGTTTGTTGGTTTCTTGGTTTGTAGGTTTGTTGGTTTGTTCGTTTGTTGGTTTGTTGGTTTGTTGGCTTGTTGGTTTTTTGGTTTGTTGGTTTTTTGGTTCGTGGTTTGTTGGTTTGTTGGTTTGTTGCTTTGTTGGTTTGTTGCTTTGTTGGTTTGTTGGTTTGTTGGTTTGTTGGTTTGTTGGTTTGTTGGTTTGTTGGTTTATTTGTTTGTTGGTTTGTTGGTTTGTTGGTTTGTAGGTTTGTTGGTTTGTTGGTTTGTTGGTTTGTTGGTTTGTTGGTTTGTTGGTTTGTTGGTTTGTGGGTTTGTTGGTCAATTGGTTTGTTGGTTTGTTGGTTTGTTGGCTTGTTGGTTTGTTAATTTGTTGTTTTTTTGGTTTGTTGGTTTGTTGGTTTGTTGGTTTGTTGGTTTGTTGGTTTGTTGGTTTTTTGGTTTTTTGTTTTATTTTTTTGTTGGTTTGTTTGGCTTGTTGGTTTGTTGGTTTGTTGGTTTGTTGGCTTATTGGCTTGTTGGTTTGTTGGTTTGTTGGTTTGTTCGTTTGTTGGTTTGTTGGTTTGTTAGTTTATTGGTTTGTTTGTTTGTTGGTTTGTTCGTTTGTTGGCTTGTTGGTTTGTTGGTTTGTTGGTTTGTTGGTTTGTTTGTTTGTTGGTTTGTTGGCTTGTTGGCTTGTTGGTTTGTTGGTTTGTTGGTTTGTTGGTTTTTTGGTTTGTTGGCTTGTTGGCTTGTTGGTTTATTGGTTTGTTGGTTTTTGGTTTGTTGGTTTGTTGGCTTGTTGGTTTGTTGGTTTGTTGGTTTGTTAGTTTGTTAGTTTATTGGTTTGTTTGTTTGTTGGTTTGTTCGTTTGTTGGTTTGTTGGTTTGTTGGTTTGTTGGTTTGTTGGTTTGTTGGCTTGTTGGCTTGTTGGTTTGTTGGTTTGTTGGCTTGTTGGCTTGTTGGTTTGTTGGCTTGTTGGCTTGTTGGTTTTTTGGTTTGTTGGTTTGTTCGTTTGTTGGTTTGTTGGTTTCTTGGTTTGTTGGCTTGTTGGCTTGTTGGTTTGTTGGTTTGTTTGTTTGTTTGTTTGTTGGTTTGTTGGTTTGTTGGTTTGTTGGTTTGTTGGTTTGTTGGTTTGTTGGTTTGTTGGTTTGTTGGTTTGTTGGTTTGTTGGTTTGTTGGTTTGTTGGTTTGTTGGCTTGTTGGCTTGTTGGAATGTGGGTTTGTTCGTTTGTTGGTTTGTTGGTTTGTTGGTTTGTTGGTTTGTTGGCTTGTTGGCTTGTTGGTTTGTTGGCTTGTTGGTTTGTTAGCTTGTTGGCTTGTTGGTTTGTTGGCTTGTTGGTTTGTTGGTTGTTGGTTTGTTCGTTTGTTGGTTTGTTGGTTTGTTGGTTTGTTGGTTTGTTGGTTTGTTGGTTTGTTGGTTTGTAGGTTTTTTGGTTTGTTGGTTTGTTGGTTTGTTGGTTTGTTGGTTTGTTGGTTTGTTGATTTGTTGGTTTGTTGGCTTGTTGGTTTGTTGGTTTCTTGGTTTGTTGGCTTGTTGGTTTGCTGGTTTGTTGGCTTGTTGGCTTGTTGGTTTGTTGGTTTGTTGGTCTGTGGCTTGTTGGTTACTTAGTTTGTTGGTTTGTTGTTTTGTTGGTTTGTTGGTTTATTTGCTTGTTGGTTTGTTGGTTTGTTGGTTCGTTGGTTTGCTGGTTTGTTGGTTTGTTGGTTTGTTGGTTTGTTGGTTTGTGGTTTGTTGGTTTGTTGGTTTGTTGGTTTGTTGGTTTGGTGGTTTGTTGGTTTGTTGGTATGTTGGTTTGTTGGTTTGTTGGTTTGTTGGTTTGTTGGTTTGTTGGTTTGTTGGTTTGTTGGTTTGTTGGTTTTTTGGTTTGCTGGTTTGTTGGTTTGTTGGTTTGTTGGTTTGTTGGCTTGTTGGTTTGTTGGTTTCTTGGTTTCTTGGTTTGTAGGTTTGTTGGTTTGTTCGTTTGTTGGTTTGTTGGCTTGTTGGTTTTTTGGTTTGTTGGTTTTTTGGTTCGTGGTTTGTTGGTTTGTTGGTTTGTTGCTTTGTTGGTTTGTTGGTTTGTTGGTTTGTTGGTTTGTTGGTTTGTTGGTTTGTTGGTTTATTTGTTTGTTGGTTTGTTGGTTTGTAGGTTTGTTGGTTTGTTGGTTTGTTGGTTTTTTGGTTTGTTGGTTTGTTAGTTTGTTGGTTTGTGGGTTTGTTGGTTAATTGGTTTGTTGGTTTGTTGGTTTTTTGGCTTGTTGGTTTGTTGGTTTGTTGTTTTTTTGGTTTGTTGGTTTGTTGGTTTGTTGGTTTGTTGGTTTGTTGGTTTGTTGGTTTTTTGGTTTGTTCGTTTGTTGGTTTGTTGGTTTTTTGGTTTGTTGACTTGTTGGCTTGTTGGTTTATTGGTTTGTTGGTTTTTGGTTTGTTGGTTTGTTGGCTTGTTGGTTTGTTGGTTTATTGGTTTGTTGGTTTGTTAGTTTATTGGTTTGTTTGTTTGTTGGTTTGTTCGTTTGTTGGTTTGTTGGTTTGTTGGCTTGTTGGCTTGTTGGTTTGTTGGTTAGTTCGTTTGTTGGTTTGTTAGTTTATTGGTTTGTTGGCTTGTTAGCTTGTCGGTTTGTTGATTTGTTGGTTTGTTGGTTTATTTGTTTGTTGGTTTGTTGGTTTGTTGGTTTGTTGGTTTGTTGGATTGTTGGTTTGTTGGTTTGTTGGTTTCTTGGTTTGTTGGTTTGTTGGTTTGTTGGTTTGTTGGTTTGTTGGTTTGTTCGTTTATTGGCTTATTGGTTTGTTGGCTTGTTGGCTTGTTGGTTTGTTGGTTTTTTGGTTTGTTCGTTTGTTGGTTTGTTTGTTTGCTGTTTGTTCGTTTGTTTGTTCGTTGGTTACCTGGTTTTTTGGTTTGTTAGTTTGTTGGTTTGTTGGTTTGTTGGCTTGTTGGTTTGTTGGTTTGTTGGTTTATTTGCTTGTTGGTTTGTTGGTTTGTTGGTTCGTTGTTTTGCTGGTTTGTTGGTTTGTTGGTTTGTTGGTTTGTTGGTTTGTTGGTTTGTTGGTTTGTTGGTTTGTTGGTTTGTTGGTTTGTTGGTTTGTTGGTTTGTTGGTTTGGTGGTTTGTTGGTTTGTTGGTTTGTTGGTTTGTTGGTTTGTTGGTTTGTTGGTTTGTTGGTTTGTTGGTTTGTTGGTTTGGTGGTTTGTTGGTTTGTTGGTATGTTGGTTTGTTGGTTTGTTGGTTTGTTGGTTTGTTGGTTTGTTGGTTTGTTGGTTTGTTGGTTTGTTGGTTTTTTGGTTTGCTGGTTCGTTGGTTTGCTGGTTTGTTGGTTTGTTGGATTGTTGGTTTGTTGGTTTTTTTGGTTTGTTGGTTTGTTGGTTTGTTGTTTTGTTGGTTTGTTGGTTTATTTGCTTGTTGGTTTGTTGGTTTGTTGGTTCGTTGTTTTGCTGGTTTGTTGGTTTGTTGGTTTGTTGGTTTGTTGGTTTGTTGGTTTGTTGGTTTGTTGGTTTGTTGGTTTGTTGGTTTGTTGGTTTGTTGGTTTGTTGGTTTGGTGGTTTGTTGGTTTGTTGGTATGTTGGTTTGTTGGTTTGTTGGTTTGTTGGTTTGTTGGTTTGTTGGTTTGTTGGTTTGTTGGTTTGTTGGTTTTTTGGTTTGCTGGTTTGTTGGTTTGTTGGTTTATTGGTTTGTTGGCTTGTTGGTTTGTTGGTTTGTTGGTTTCTTGGTTTGTAGGTTTGTTGGTTTGTTCGTTTGTTGGTTTGTTGGTTTGTTGGCTTGTTGGTTTTTTGGTTTGTTGGTTTTTTGGTTCGTGGTTTGTTGGTTTGTTGGTTTGTTGCTTTGTTGGTTTGTTGCTTTGTTGGTTTGTTGGTTTGTTGGTTTGTTGGTTTGTTGGTTTGTTGGTTTGTTGGTTTATTTGTTTGTTGGTTTGTTGGTTTGTTGGTTTGTAGGTTTGTTGGTTTGTTGGTTTGTTGGTTTGTTGGTTTGTTGGTTTGTTGGTTTGTTGGTTTGTGGGTTTGTTGGTCAATTGGTTTGTTGGTTTGTTGGTTTGTTGGCTTGTTGGTTTGTTAATTTGTTGTTTTTTTGGTTTGTTGGTTTGTTGGTTTGTTGGTTTGTTGGTTTGTTGGTTTGTTGGTTTTTTGGTTTTTTGTTTTATTTTTTTGTTGGTTTGTTTGGCTTGTTGGTTTGTTGGTTTGTTGGTTTGTTGGCTTATTGGCTTGTTGGTTTGTTGGTTTGTTGGTTTGTTCGTTTGTTGGTTTGTTGGTTTGTTAGTTTATTGGTTTGTTTGTTTGTTGGTTTGTTCGTTTGTTGGCTTGTTGGTTTGTTGGTTTGTTGGTTTGTTGGTTTGTTTGTTTGTTGGTTTGTTGGCTTGTTGGCTTGTTGGTTTGTTGGTTTGTTGGTTTGTTGGTTTTTTGGTTTGTTGGCTTGTTGGCTTGTTGGTTTATTGGTTTGTTGGTTTTTGGTTTGTTGGTTTGTTGGCTTGTTGGTTTGTTGGTTTGTTGGTTTGTTAGTTTGTTAGTTTATTGGTTTGTTTGTTTGTTGGTTTGTTCGTTTGTTGGTTTGTTGGTTTGTTGGTTTGTTGGTTTGTTGGTTTGTTGGCTTGTTGGCTTGTTGGTTTGTTGGTTTGTTGGCTTGTTGGCTTGTTGGTTTGTTGGCTTGTTGGCTTGTTGGTTTTTTGGTTTGTTGGTTTGTTCGTTTGTTGGTTTGTTGGTTTCTTGGTTTGTTGGCTTGTTGGCTTGTTGGTTTGTTGGTTTGTTTGTTTGTTTGTTTGTTGGTTTGTTGGTTTGTTGGTTTGTTGGTTTGTTGGTTTGTTGGTTTGTTGGTTTGTTGGTTTGTTGGTTTGTTGGTTTGTTGGTTTGTTGGTTTGTTGGTTTGTTGGCTTGTTGGCTTGTTGGAATGTGGGTTTGTTCGTTTGTTGGTTTGTTGGTTTGTTGGTTTGTTGGTTTGTTGGTTTGTTGGCTTATTGGCTTGTTGGTTTGTTGGTTTGTTGGTTTGTTCGTTTGTTGTTTTGTTCGTTTGTTGGTTTGTTGGTTTGTTGGTTTGTTGGTTTGTTGGCTTATTGGCTTGTTGGCTTGTTGGTTTGTTGGTTTGTTCGTTTGTTGGTTTGTTGGTTTGTTCGTTTGTTGGCTTGTTGGTTTGTTGGCTTGTTGGCTTGTTGGTTTATTGGTTTGTTGGTTTGTTGTTTTGTTGTTTTGTTGGTTTGTTGGTTTGTTGGTTTGTTGGTTTGTTGGTTTGTTGGTTTGTAGGTTTTTTGGTTTGTTTGTTTGTTGGTTTCTTGGTTTCTTGGTTTGTTGGTTTGTTGATTTGTTAGTTTGTTGATTTGTTAGTTTGTTGGCTTGTTGGTTTATTGGTTTGTTGGTTTGTTGGCTTGTAGGTTTGTTGGTTTGTTGGCTTGTTGGCTTGTTGGTTTGTTGGTTTGTTGGCTTGTTGGTTACTTAGTTTGTTGGTTTGTTGGGTTGTTGGTTTGTTGGTTTGTTGGCTTGTTGGCTTGTTGGTTTGTTGGTTAGTTTGTTTGTTGGTTTGTTAGTTTGTTGGTTTGTTGGCTTGTTGGCTTGTTGGTTTGTTGGTTAGTTCGTTTGTTGGTTTGTTAGTTTGTCGGTTTGTTGGCTTGTTGGTTTGTTGATTTGTTGGTTTTTTGGTTTGTTGGTTTGTTGGTTTGTTGGTTTGTTGGTTTGTTGGTTTATTTGTTTGTTGGTTTGTTGGTTTGTTGTTTTGTTGGTTTGTTGGTTTGTTGGCTTGTTGGTTTGTTGGTTTGTTGGTTTCTTGGTTTGTTGGTTTGTTGGTTTGTTGGTTTGTTGGTTTGCTGGTTTGTTGGTTTGTTGGTTTGTTCGTTTGTTGGCTTGTTGGTTTGTTGGCTTGTTGGCTTGTTGGTTTGTTGGTTTTTTGGTTTGTTCGTTTGTTGGTTTGTTTGTTTGTTGGTTTGTTCGTTTGTTTGTTCGTTGGTTACTTGGTTTTTTGGTTTGTTAGTTTGTTGGTTTGTTGGTTTGTTGGCTTGTTGGTTTGTTGGTTTATTGGTTTTTTGATTTGTTGGTTTGTTGGTTTTTTGGTTTGTTGGTTTGTTGGTTTGTTGGTTTGTTGGTTTATTTGCTTGTTGGTTTGTTGGTTTGTTGGTTTGTTGGTTTGTTGGTTTGTTGGTTTGTTGGTTTGTTGGTTTGGTGGTTTGTTGGTTTGTTGGTATGTTGGTTTGTTGGTTTGTTGGTTTGTTGGTTTGTTGGTTTTTGGTTTGCTGGTTTGTTGGTTTGTTGGTTTGTTGGTTTGTTGGCTTGTTGGTTTGTTGGTTTCTTGATTTGTAGGTTTGTTGGTTTGTTCGTTTGTTGGTTTGTTGGTTTGTTGGTTTGTTGGTTTGTTGGCTTGTTGGTTTTTTGGTTTGTTGGTTTTTTGGTTTGTGGTTTGTTGGTTTGTTGGTTTGTTGCTTTGTTGGTTTGTTGATTTGTTGGTTTGTTGGTTTGTTGGTTTCTTGGTTTGTTGGTTTGTTGGTTTATTTGTTTGTTGGTTTGTTAGTTTGTAGGTTTGTTGGTTTGTTGGTTTGTTGGTTTGTTCGTTTGTTGGTTTGTTGGTTTGTTGGTTTTTGGTTAATTGGTTTGTTGGTTTGTTGGCTTGTTGGTTTGTTGGTTTTTTGGTTTGTTGGTTTGTTCGTTTGTTGGTTTGTTGGTTTGTTGGTTTGTTGGTTTGTTGTTTTATTTTTTTGTTGGTTTGTTTGGCTTGTTGGTTTGTTGGTTTGTTGGTTTTTTGGTTTTTTGGTTTGTTGGTTAGTTGGTTTGTTGGTTTGTTGGTTTATTCGTTTGTTGGTTTGTTGGTTTGTTGGCTTGTTGGCTTGTTGGTTTGTTGGTTTGTTGGTTTGTTGGCTTGTTGGCTTGTTGGTTTGTTGGTTTGTTGGTTTGTTGGTTTGTTTGTTTGTTGGTTTGTTGGCTTGTTGGCTTGTTGGTTTGTTGGTTTGTTGGTTTATTGGTTTTTTGGTTTGTTGGCTTGTTGGCTTGTTGTTTTGTTGGTTTGTTGGTTTTTGGTTTGTTGGTTTGTTGGCTTGTTGGCTTGTTGGTTTGTTGGTTTGTTGGTTTGTTGGTTTGTTGGTTTGTTGGTTTGTTGGCTTGTTGGTTTGTTGGTTTGTTAGTTTGTTGGTTTGTTTGTTTGTTGGTTTCTTCGTTTGTTGGTTTGTTGGTTTGTTGGTTTGTTAGCTTGTTGGCTTGTTGGTTTGTTGGTTTGTTGGCTTGTTGGCTTGTTGGTTTGTTGGCTTGTTGGCTTTTTGGTTTGTTGGTTTGTTTGTTTGTTTGTTTGTTGGTTTGTTGGTTTGTTGGTTTGTTGGTTTGTTGGTTTGTTGGTTTGTTGGTTTGTTGGTTTGTTGGTTTGTTGGTTTGTTGGTTTGTTGGTTTGTTGGTTTGTTGGCTTGTTGGCTTGTTGGTATGTTGGTTTGTTCGTTTGTTGGTTTGTTGGTTTGTTGGTTTGTTGGTTTGTTGGTTTGTTGGCTTATTGGCTTGTTGGTTTGTTGGTTTGTTGGTTTGTTCGTTTGTTGGTTTGTTGGTTTGTTGGTTTGTTGGCTTGTTGGTTTGTTGGCTTGTTGGCTTGTTGGTTTGTTGGTTTGTTGGTTTGTTGGTTTGTTCGTTTTTTGGTTTGTTTGTTTGTTGGTTTGTTCATTTGTTGGTTCGTTGGTTACTTGGTTTGTTGGTTTGTTGGTTTGTTGGTTTGTTGGTTTGTTGGCTTTTTGGTTTGTTAGTTTGTTGGTTTTTTGGTTTGTTGGTTTGTGGTTTTTTGGATTGCTGGTTTCTTGGTTTGTTGGTTTGTTGGTTTATTTGTTTGTTGGTTTGTTGGTTTGTTGGTTTGTTGGCTTGTTAGTTTGTTGGTTTGTCGGTTTGTTGGTTTGTTGGTTTGTTGGTTTGGTGGTTTGTTGGTTTGTTGGTTTGTTGGTTTATTTGTTTGTTGGTTTGTTGGTTTATTGGTTTGTTGGCTTGTTGGCTTGTTGGTTTGTTGGTTTGTTGGTTTTTGGTTTGTTGGTTTGTTGGCTTGTTGGCTTGTTGGTTTGTTGGTTTGTTGGTTTGTTGGTTTGTTGGTTTGTTGGTTTGTTGGCATGTTGGTTTGTTGGTTTGTTGGTTTGTTGGTTTGTTTGTTTGTTGGTTTCTTCATTTGTTGGTTTGTTGGTTTGTTGGTTTGTTGGTTTGTTGGCTTGTTGGCTTGTTGGTTTGTTGGCTTGTTGGTTTGTTAGCTTGTTGGCTTGTTGGTTTGTTGGCTTGTTGGTTTGTTGGTTGTTGGTTTGTTCGTTTGTTGGTTTGTTGGTTTGTTGGTTTGTTGGTTTGTTGGTTTGTTGGTTTGTTGGTTTGTAGGTTTTTTGGTTTGTTGGTTTGTTGGTTTGTTGGTTTGTTGGTTTGTTGGTTTGTTGATTTGTTGGTTTGTTGGCTTGTTGGTTTGTTGGTTTCTTGGTTTGTTGGCTTGTTGGTTTGCTGGTTTGTTGGCTTGTTGGCTTGTTGGTTTGTTGGTTTGTTGGTCTGTGGCTTGTTGGTTACTTAGTTTGTTGGTTTGTTGGTTTGTTGGCTTGTTGGCTTGTTGGTTTGTTGGTTAGTTCGTTTGTTGGTTTGTTAGTTTGTTGGTTTGTTGGCTTGTTGGCTTGTTGGTTTGTTGGTTAGTTCGTTTGTTGGTTTGTTAGTTTATTGGTTTGTTGGCTTGTTAGCTTGTTGGTTTGTTGGTTTGTTGGTTTGTTGGTTTATTTGTTTGTTGGTTTGTTGGTTTGTTGGTTTGTTGGTTTGTTGGTTTGTTGGTTTGTTGGTTTGTTGGATTGTTGGTTTGTTGGTTTGTTGGTTTCTTGGTTTGTTGGTTTGTTGGTTTGTTGGTTTGTTGGTTTGTTCGTTTATTGGCTTGTTGGTTTGTTGGCTTCTTGGCTTGTTGGTTTGTTGGTTTTTTGGTTTGTTCGTTTGTTGGTTTGTTTGTTTGCTGTTTGTTCGTTTGTTTGTTCGTTGGTTACTTGGTTTTTTGGTTTGTTAGTTTGTTGGTTTGTTGGTTTGTTGGCTTGTTGGTTTGTTGGTTTGTTGGTTTTTTGGATTGTTGGTTTGTTGGTTTTTTTGGTTTGTTGGTTTGTTGGTTTGTTGTTTTGTTGGTTTGTTGGTTTATTTGCTTGTTGGTTTGTTGGTTTGTTGGTTCGTTGGTTTGCTGGTTTGTTGGTTTGTTGGTTTGTTGGTTTGTTGGTTTGTGGTTTGTTGGTTTGTTGGTTTGTTGGTTTGTTAGTTTGGTGGTTTGTTGGTTTGTTGGTATGTTGGTTTGTTGGTTTGTTGGTTTGTTGGTTTGTTGGTTTGTTGGTTTGTTGGTTTGTTGGTTTGTTGGTTTTTTGGTTTGCTGGTTTGTTGGTTTGTTGGTTTGTTGGTTTGTTGGTTTGTTGGCTTGTTGGTTTGTTGGTTACTTGGTTTCTTGGTTTGTAGGTTTGTTGGTTTGTTCGTTTGTTGGTTTGTTGGCTTGTTGGTTTTTTGGTTTGTTGGTTTTTTGGTTCGTGGTTTGTTGGTTTGTTGGTTTGTTGCTTTGTTGGTTTGTTGGTTTGTTGGTTTGTTGGTTTGTTGGTTTGTTGGTTTGTTGGTTTATTTGTTTGTTGGTTTGTTGGTTTGTAGGTTTGTTGGTTTGTTGGTTTGTTGGTTTTTTGGTTTGTTGGTTTGTTAGTTTGTTGGTTTGTGGGTTTGTTGGTTAATTGGTTTGTTGGTTTGTTGGTTTTTTGGCTTGTTGGTTTGTTGGTTTGTTGTTTTTTTGGTTTGTTGGTTTGTTGGTTTGTTGGTTTGTTGGTTTGTTGGTTTGTTGGTTTTTTGGTTTGTTGGTTTGTTGGTTTGCTGGTTTTTTGGTTTGTTGACTTGTTGGCTTGTTGGTTTATTGGTTTGTTGGTTTTTGGTTTGTTGGTTTGTTGGCTTGTTGGTTTGTTGGTTTATTGGTTTGTTGGTTTGTTAGTTTATTGGTTTGTTTGTTTGTTGGTTTGTTCGTTTGTTGGTTTGTTGGTTTGTTGGCTTGTTGGCTTGTTGGTTTGTTGGTTAGTTCGTTTGTTGGTTTGTTAGTTTATTGGTTTGTTGGCTTGTTAGCTTGTCGGTTTGTTGGTTTGTTGGTTTGTTGGTTTATTTGTTTGTTGGTTTGTTGGTTTGTTGGTTTGTTGGATTGTTGGTTTGTTGGTTTGTTGGTTTCTTGGTTTGTTGGTTTGTTGGTTTGTTGGTTTGTTGGTTTGTTGGTTTGTTGGTTTGTTGGTTTGTTGGTTTGTTCGTTTATTGGCTTATTGGTTTGTTGGCTTGTTGGCTTGTTGGTTTGTTGGTTTTTTGGTTTGTTCGTTTGTTGGTTTGTTTGTTTGCTGTTTGTTCGTTTGTTTGTTCGTTGGTTACCTGGTTTTTTGGTTTGTTAGTTTGTTGGTTTGTTGGTTTGTTGGCTTGTTGGTTTGTTGGTTTGTTGGTTTTTTGGATTGTTGGTTTGTTGGTTTTTTTGGTTTGTTGGTTTGTTGGTTTGTTGTTTTGTTGGTTTGTTGGTTTATTTGCTTGTTGGTTTGTTGGTTTGTTGGTTCGTTGTTTTGCTGGTTTGTTGGTTTGTTGGTTTGTTGGTTTGTTGGTTTGTTGGTTTGTTGGTTTGTTGGTTTGTTGGTTTGTTGGTTTGTTGGTTTGTTGGTTTGTTGGTTTGGTGGTTTGTTGGTTTGTTGGTATGTTGGTTTGTTGGTTTGTTGGTTTGTTGGTTTGTTGGTTTGTTGGTTTGTTGGTTTGTTGGTTTGTTGGTTTTTTGGTTTGCTGGTTTGTTGGTTTGTTGGTTTGTTGGTTTGTTGGCTTGTTGGTTTGTTGGTTTGTTGGTTTCTTGGTTTGTAGGTTTGTTGGTTTGTTCGTTTGTTGGTTTGTTGGTTTGTTGGCTTGTTGGTTTTTTGGTTTGTTGGTTTTTTGGTTCGTGGTTTGTTGGTTTGTTGGTTTGTTGCTTTGTTGGTTTGTTGCTTTGTTGGTTTGTTGGTTTGTTGGTTTGTTGGTTTGTTGGTTTGTTGGTTTGTTGGTTTATTTGTTTGTTGGTTTGTTGGTTTGTTGGTTTGTAGGTTTGTTGGTTTGTTGGTTTGTTGGTTTGTTGGTTTGTTGGTTTGTTGGTTTGTTGGTTTGTGGGTTTGTTGGTTAATTGGTTTGTTGGTTTGTTGGTTTGTTGGCTTGTTGGTTTGTTAATTTGTTGTTTTTTTGGTTTGTTGGTTTGTTGGTTTGTTGGTTTGTTGGTTTGTTGGTTTGTTGGTTTTTTGGTTTTTTGTTTTATTTTTTTTGTTGGTTTGTTTGGCTTGTTGGTTTGTTGGTTTGTTGGTTTGTTGGCTTATTGGCTTGTTGGTTTGTTGGTTTGTTGGTTTGTTCGTTTGTTGGTTTGTTGGTTTGTTAGTTTATTGGTTTGTTTGTTTGTTGGTTTGTTCGTTTGTTGGCTTGTTGGTTTGTTGGTTTGTTGGTTTGTTGGTTTGTTTGTTTGTTGGTTTGTTGGCTTGTTGGCTTGTTGGTTTGTTGGTTTGTTGGTTTGTTGGTTTTTTGGTTTGTTGGCTTGTTGGCTTGTTGGTTTATTGGTTTGTTGGTTTTTGGTTTGTTGGTTTGTTGGCTTGTTGGTTTGTTGGTTTGTTGGTTTGTTGGTTTGTTAGTTTATTGGTTTGTTTGTTTGTTGGTTTGTTCGTTTGTTGGTTTGTTGGTTTGTTGGTTTGTTGGTTTGTTGGTTTGTTGGCTTGTTGGCTTGTTGGTTTGTTGGTTTGTTGGCTTGTTGGCTTGTTGGTTTGTTGGCTTGTTGGCTTGTTGGTTTTTTGGTTTGTTGGTTTGTTCGTTTGTTGGTTTGTTGGTTTCTTGGTTTGTTGGCTTGTTGGCTTGTTGGTTTGTTGGTTTGTTTGTTTGTTTGTTTGTTGGTTTGTTGGTTTGTTGGTTTGTTGGTTTGTTGGTTTGTTGGTTTGTTGGTTTGTTGGTTTGTTGGTTTGTTGGTTTGTTGGTTTGTTGGTTTGTTGGCTTGTTGGCTTGTTGGAATGTGGGTTTGTTCGTTTGTTGGTTTGTTGGTTTGTTGGTTTGTTGGTTTGTTGGTTTGTTGGCTTATTGGCTTGTTGGTTTGTTGGTTTGTTGGTTTGTTCGTTTGTTGGTTTGTTGGTTTGTTCGTTTGTTGGCTTGTTGGTTTGTTGGTTTGTTGGTTTGTTGGTTTATTTGTTTGTTGGTTTGTTGGTTTGTTGGTTTGTTGGTTTGTTGGATTGTTGGTTTGTTGGTTTGTTGGTTTCTTGGTTTGTTGGTTTGTTGGTTTGTTGGTTTGTTGGTTTGTTGGTTTGTTGGTTTTTGGTTTGTTGGTTTGTTGGCTTGTTGGTTTGTTGGTTTGTTGGTTTGTTGGTTTGTTAGTTTATTGGTTTGTTTGTTTGTTGGTTTGTTCGTTTGTTGGTTTGTTGGTTTGTTGGCTTGTTGGCTTGTTGGTTTGTTGGTTAGTTCGTTTGTTGGTTTGTTAGTTTATTGGTTTGTTGGCTTGTTAGCTTGTTGGTTTGTTGGTTTGTTGGTTTGTTGGTTTATTTGTTTGTTGGTTTGTTGGTTTGTTGGTTTGTTGGTTTGTTGGATTGTTGGTTTGTTGGTTTGTTGGTTTCTTGGTTTGTTGGTTTGTTGGTTTGTTGGTTTGTTGGTTTGTTGGTTTGTTCGTTTATTGGCTTATTGGTTTGTTGGCTTGTTGGCTTGTTGGTTTGTTGGTTTTTTGGTTTGTTCGTTTGTTGGTTTGTTTGTTTGCTGTTTGTTCGTTTGTTTGTTCGTTGGTTACCTGGTTTTTTGGTTTGTTAGTTTGTTGGTTTGTTGGTTTGTTGGCTTGTTGGTTTGTTGGTTTGTTGGTTTTTTGGATCGTTGGTTTGTTGGTTTTTTTGGTTTGTTGGTTTGTTGGTTTGTTGTTTTGTTGGTTTGTTGGTTTATTTGCTTGTTGGTTTGTTGGTTCGTTGTTTTGCTGGTTTGTTGGTTTGTTGGTTTGTTGGTTTGTTGGTTTGTTGGTTTGTTGGTTTGTTGGTTTGTTGGTTTGTTGGTTTGTTGGTTTGGTGGTTTGTTGGTTTGTTGGTATGTTGGTTTGTTGGTTTTTTGGTTTGTTGGTTTGTTGGTTTGTTGGTTTGTTGGTTTGTTGGTTTGTTGGTTTTTTGGTTTGCTGGTTTGTTGGTTTGTTGGTTTGTTGGTTTGTTGGCTTGTTGGTTTGTTGGTTTGTTGGTTTCTTGGTTTGTAGGTTTGTTGGTTTGTTCGTTTGTTGGTTTGTTGGTTTGTTGGCTTGTTGGTTTTTTGGTTTGTTGGTTTTTTGGTTCGTGGTTTGTTGGTTTGTTGGTTTGTTGGTTTGTTGGTTTGTTGGTTTGTTGGTTTTTTGGTTTGTTGGTTTGTTGGTTTGTTGGTTTTTTGGTTTGTTGACTTGTTGGCTTGTTGGTTTATTGGTTTGTTGGTTTTTGGTTTGTTGGTTTGTTGGCTTGTTGGTTTGTTGGTTTATTGGTTTGTTGGTTTGTTAGTTTATTGGTTTGTTTGTTTGTTGGTTTGTTCGTTTGTTGGTTTGTTGGTTTGTTGGCTTGTTGGCTTGTTGGCTTGTTGGTTTGTTGGTTAGTTCGTTTGTTGGTTTGTTAGTTTATTGGTTTGTTGGCTTGTTAGCTTGTTGGTTTGTTGGTTTGTTGGTTTGTTGGTTTATTTGTTTGTTGGTTTGTTGGTTTGTTGGTTTGTTGGTTTGTTGGATTGTTGGTTTGTTGGTTTGTTGGTTTCTTGGTTTGTTGGTTTGTTGGTTTGTTGGTTTGTTGGTTTGTTGGTTTGTTCGTTTATTGGATTATTGGTTTGTTGGCTTGTTGGCTTGTTGGTTTGTTGGTTTTTTGGTTTGTTCGTTTGTTGGTTTGTTTGTTTGCTGTTTGTTCGTTTGTTTGTTCGTTGGTTACCTGGTTTTTTGGTTTGTTAGTTTGTTGGTTTGTTGGTTTGTTGGCTTGTTGGTTTGTTGGTTTGTTGGTTTTTTGGATTGTTGGTTTGTTGGTTTTTTTGGTTTGTTGGTTTGTTGGTTTGTTGTTTTGTTGGTTTGTTGGTTTATTTGCTTGTTGGTTTGTTGGTTTGTTGGTTCGTTGTTTTGCTGGTTTGTTGGTTTGTTGGTTTGTTGGTTTGTTGGTTTGTTGGTTTGTTGGTTTGTTGGTTTGTTGGTTTGTTGGTTTGTTGGTTTGTTGGTTTGTTGGTTTGTTGGTTTGGTGGTTTGTTGGTTTGTTGGTATGTTGGTTTGTTGGTTTGTTGGTTTGTTGGTTTGTTGGTTTGTCGGTTTGTTGGTTTGTTGGTTTGTTGGTTTTTTGGTTTGCTGGTTTGTTGGTTTGTTGGTTTGTTGGTTTGTTGGCTTGTTGGTTTGTTGGTTTGTTGGTTTCTTGGTTTGTAGGTTTGTTGGTTTGTTCGTTTGTTGGTTTGTTGGTTTGTTGGCTTGTTGGTTTTTTGGTTTGTTGGTTTTTTGGTTCGTGGTTTGTTGGTTTGTTGGTTTGTTGCTTTGTTGGTTTGTTGCTTTGTTGGTTTGTTGGTTTGTTGGTTTGTTGGTTTGTTGGTTTGTTGGTTTGTTGGTTTATTTGTTTGTTGGTTTGTTGGTTTGTTGGTTTGTAGGTTTGTTGGTTTGTTGGTTTGTTGGTTTGTTGGTTTGTTGGTTTGTTGGTTTGTTGGTTTGTGGGTTTGTTGGTTAATTGGTTTGTTGGTTTGTTGGTTTGTTGGCTTGTTGGTTTGTTAATTTGTTGTTTTTTTGGTTTGTTGGTTTGTTGGTTTGTTGGTTTGTTGGTTTGTTGGTTTTTTGGTTTTTTGTTTTATTTTTTTGTTGGTTTGTTTGGCTTGTTGGTTTGTTGGTTTGTTGGTTTGTTGGCTTATTGGCTTGTTGGTTTGTTGGTTTGTTGGTTTGTTCGTTTGTTGGTTTGTTGGTTTGTTAGTTTATTGGTTTGTTTGTTTGTTAGTTTGTTCGTTTGTTGGCTTGTTGGTTTGTTGGTTTGTTGGTTGTTGGTTTGTTTGTTTGTTGGTTTGTTGGCTTGTTGGCTTGTTGGTTTGTTGGTTTGTTGGTCTGTTGGTTTTTTGGTTTGTTGGCTTGTTGGCTTGTTGGTTTATTGGTTTGTTGGTTTTTGGTTTGTTGGTTTGTTGGCTTGTTGGTTTGTTGGTTTGTTGGTTTGTTGGTTTGTTAGTTTATTGGTTTGTTTGTTTGTTGGTTTGTTCGTTTGTTGGTTTGTTGGTTTGTTGGTTTGTTGGTTTGTTGGTTTGTTGGCTTGTTGGTTTGTTGGTTTCTTGGTTTGTTGGCTTGTTGGCTTGTTGGTTTGTTGGTTTGTTTGTTTGTTTGTTTGTTGGTTTGTTGGTTTGTTGGTTTGTTGGTTTGTTGGTTTGTTGGTTTGTTGGTTTGTTGGTTTGTTGGTTTGTTGGTTTGTTGGTTTGTTGGTTTGTTGGCTTGTTGGCTTGTTGGAATGTTGGTTTGTTCGTTTGTTGGTTTGTAGGTTTGTTGGCTTGTTGGTTTTTTGGTTTGTTGGTTTTTTGGTTCGTGGTTTGTTGGTTTGTTGGTTTGTTGCTTTGTTGGTTTGTTGCTTTGTTGGTTTGTTGGTTTGTTGGTTTGTTGGTTTGTTGGTTTGTTGGTTTGTTGGTTTGTTGGTTTATTTGTTTGTTGGTTTGTTGGTTTGTTGGTTTGTAGGTTTGTTGGTTTGTTGGTTTGTTGGTTTGTTGGTTTGTTGGTTTGTTGGTTTGTTGGTTTGTGGGTTTGTTGGTTAATTGGTTTGTTGGTTTGTTGGTTTGTTGGCTTGTTGGTTTGTTAATTTGTTGTTTTTTTGGTTTGTTGGTTTGTTTGTTTGTTGGTTTGTTGGTTCGTTGTTTTGCTGGTTTGTTGGTTTGTTGGTTTGTTGGTTTGTTGGTTTGTTGGTTTGTTGGTTTGTTGGTTTGTTGGTTTGTTGGTTTGTTGGTTTGTTGGTTTGTTGGTTTGGTGGTTTGTTGGTTTGTTGGTATGTTGGTTTGTTGGTTTTTTGGTTTGTTGGTTTGTTGGTTTGTTGGTTTGTTGGTTTGTTGGTTTGTTGGTTTTTTGGTTTGCTGGTTTGATGGTTTGTTCGTTTGTTGGTTTGTTTGTTTGCTGTTTGTTCGTTTGTTTGTTCGTTGGTTACCTGGTTTTTTGGTTTGTTAGTTTGTTGGTTTGTTGGTTTGTTGGCTTGTTGGTTTTTTGGTTTGTTGGTTTTTTGGATTGTTGGTTTGTTGGTTTTTTTGGTTTGTTGGTTTGTTGGTTTGTTGTTTTGTTGGTTTGTTGGTTTATTTGCTTGTTGGTTTGTTGGTTTGTTGGTTCGTTGTTTTGCTGGTTTGTTGGTTTGTTGGTTTGTTGGTTTGTTGGTTTGTTGGTTTGTTGGTTTGTTGGTTTGTTGGTTTGTTGGTTTGTTGGTTTGTTGGTTTGTTGGTTTGGTGGTTTGTTGGTTTGTTGGTATGTTGGTTTGTTGGTTTGTTGGTTTGTTGGTTTGTTGGTTTGTCGGTTTGTTGGTTTGTTGGTTTGTTGGTTTTTTGGTTTGCTGGTTTGTTGGTTTGTTGGTTTGTTGGTTTGTTGGCTTGTTGGTTTGTTGGTTTGTTGGTTTCTTGGTTTGTAGGTTTGTTGGTTTGTTCGTTTGTTGGTTTGTTGGTTTGTTGGCTTGTTGGTTTTTTGGTTTGTTGGTTTTTTGGTTCGTGGTTTGTTGGTTTGTTGGTTTGTTGCTTTGTTGGTTTGTTGCTTTGTTGGTTTGTTGGTTTGTTGGTTTGTTGGTTTGTTGGTTTGTTGGTTTGTTGGTTTATTTGTTTGTTGGTTTGTTGGTTTGTTGGTTTGTAGGTTTGTTGGTTTGTTGGTTTGTTGGTTTGTTGGTTTGTTGGTTTGTTGGTTTGTTGGTTTGTGGGTTTGTTGGTTAATTGGTTTGTTGGTTTGTTGGTTTGTTGGCTTGTTGGTTTGTTAATTTGTTGTTTTTTTGGTTTGTTGGTTTGTTGGTTTGTTGGTTTGTTGGTTTGTTGGTTTTTTGGTTTTTTGTTTTATTTTTTTGTTGGTTTGTTTGGCTTGTTGGTTTGTTGGTTTGTTGGTTTGTTGGCTTATTGGCTTGTTGGTTTGTTGGTTTGTTGGTTTGTTCGTTTGTTGGTTTGTTGGTTTGTTAGTTTATTGGTTTGTTTGTTTGTTGGTTTGTTGGTTTGTTGGTTGTTGGTTTGTTGGTTTGTTGGTTTGTTAGTTTATTGGTTTGTTTGTTTGTTGGTTTGTTCGTTTGTTGGTTTGTTGGTTTGTTGGCTTGTTGGCTTGTTGGTTTGTTGGTTAGTTCGTTTGTTGGTTTGTTAGTTTATTGGTTTGTTGGCTTGTTAGCTTGTTGGTTTGTTGGTTTGTTGGTTTGTTGGTTTATTTGTTTGTTGGTTTGTTGGTTTGTTGGTTTGTTGGTTTGTTGGATTGTTGGTTTGTTGGTTTGTTGGTTTCTTGGTTTGTTGGTTTGTTGGTTTGTTGGTTTGTTGGTTTGTTGGTTTGTTCGTTTATTGGCTTATTGGTTTGTTGGCTTGTTGGCTTGTTGGTTTGTTGGTTTTTTGGTTTGTTCGTTTGTTGGTTTGTTTGTTTGCTGTTTGTTCGTTTGTTTGTTCGTTGGTTACCTGGTTTTTTGGTTTGTTAGTTTGTTGGTTTGTTGGTTTGTTGGCTTGTTGGTTTGTTGGTTTGTTGGTTTTTTGGATCGTTGGTTTGTTGGTTTTTTTGGTTTGTTGGTTTGTTGGTTTGTTGTTTTGTTGGTTTGTTGGTTTATTTGCTTGTTGGTTTGTTGGTTCGTTGTTTTGCTGGTTTGTTGGTTTGTTGGTTTGTTGGTTTGTTGGTTTGTTGGTTTGTTGGTTTGTTGGTTTGTTGGTTTGTTGGTTTGTTGGTTTGGTGGTTTGTTGGTTTGTTGGTATGTTGGTTTGTTGGTTTTTTGGTTTGTTGGTTTGTTGGTTTGTTGGTTTGTTGGTTTGTTGGTTTGTTGGTTTTTTGGTTTGCTGGTTTGTTGGTTTGTTGGTTTGTTGGTTTGTTGGCTTGTTGGTTTGTTGGTTTGTTGGTTTCTTGGTTTGTAGGTTTGTTGGTTTGTTCGTTTGTTGGTTTGTTGGTTTGTTGGCTTGTTGGTTTTTTGGTTTGTTGGTTTTTTGGTTCGTGGTTTGTTGGTTTGTTGGTTTGTTGGTTTGTTGGTTTGTTGGTTTGTTGGTTTTTTGGTTTGTTGGTTTGTTGGTTTGTTGGTTTTTTGGTTTGTTGACTTGTTGGCTTGTTGGTTTATTGGTTTGTTGGTTTTTGGTTTGTTGGTTTGTTGGCTTGTTGGTTTGTTGGTTTATTGGTTTGTTGGTTTGTTAGTTTATTGGTTTGTTTGTTTGTTGGTTTGTTCGTTTGTTGGTTTGTTGGTTTGTTGGCTTGTTGGCTTGTTGGCTTGTTGGTTTGTTGGTTAGTTCGTTTGTTGGTTTGTTAGTTTATTGGTTTGTTGGCTTGTTAGCTTGTTGGTTTGTTGGTTTGTTGGTTTGTTGGTTTATTTGTTTGTTGGTTTGTTGGTTTGTTGGTTTGTTGGTTTGTTGGATTGTTGGTTTGTTGGTTTGTTGGTTTCTTGGTTTGTTGGTTTGTTGGTTTGTTGGTTTGTTGGTTTGTTGGTTTGTTCGTTTATTGGATTATTGGTTTGTTGGCTTGTTGGCTTGTTGGTTTGTTGGTTTTTTGGTTTGTTCGTTTGTTGGTTTGTTTGTTTGCTGTTTGTTCGTTTGTTTGTTCGTTGGTTACCTGGTTTTTTGGTTTGTTAGTTTGTTGGTTTGTTGGTTTGTTGGCTTGTTGGTTTGTTGGTTTGTTGGTTTTTTGGATTGTTGGTTTGTTGGTTTTTTTGGTTTGTTGGTTTGTTGGTTTGTTGTTTTGTTGGTTTGTTGGTTTATTTGCTTGTTGGTTTGTTGGTTTGTTGGTTCGTTGTTTTGCTGGTTTGTTGGTTTGTTGGTTTGTTGGTTTGTTGGTTTGTTGGTTTGTTGGTTTGTTGGTTTGTTGGTTTGTTGGTTTGTTGGTTTGTTGGTTTGTTGGTTTGTTGGTTTGGTGGTTTGTTGGTTTGTTGGTATGTTGGTTTGTTGGTTTGTTGGTTTGTTGGTTTGTTGGTTTGTCGGTTTGTTGGTTTGTTGGTTTGTTGGTTTTTTGGTTTGCTGGTTTGTTGGTTTGTTGGTTTGTTGGTTTGTTGGCTTGTTGGTTTGTTGGTTTGTTGGTTTCTTGGTTTGTAGGTTTGTTGGTTTGTTCGTTTGTTGGTTTGTTGGTTTGTTGGCTTGTTGGTTTTTTGGTTTGTTGGTTTTTTGGTTCGTGGTTTGTTGGTTTGTTGGTTTGTTGCTTTGTTGGTTTGTTGCTTTGTTGGTTTGTTGGTTTGTTGGTTTGTTGGTTTGTTGGTTTGTTGGTTTGTTGGTTTATTTGTTTGTTGGTTTGTTGGTTTGTTGGTTTGTAGGTTTGTTGGTTTGTTGGTTTGTTGGTTTGTTGGTTTGTTGGTTTGTTGGTTTGTTGGTTTGTGGGTTTGTTGGTTAATTGGTTTGTTGGTTTGTTGGTTTGTTGGCTTGTTGGTTTGTTAATTTGTTGTTTTTTTGGTTTGTTGGTTTGTTGGTTTGTTGGTTTGTTGGTTTGTTGGTTTTTTGGTTTTTTGTTTTATTTTTTTGTTGGTTTGTTTGGCTTGTTGGTTTGTTGGTTTGTTGGTTTGTTGGCTTATTGGCTTGTTGGTTTGTTGGTTTGTTGGTTTGTTCGTTTGTTGGTTTGTTGGTTTGTTAGTTTATTGGTTTGTTTGTTTGTTAGTTTGTTCGTTTGTTGGCTTGTTGGTTTGTTGGTTTGTTGGTTGTTGGTTTGTTTGTTTGTTGGTTTGTTGGCTTGTTGGCTTGTTGGTTTGTTGGTTTGTTGGTCTGTTGGTTTTTTGGTTTGTTGGCTTGTTGGCTTGTTGGTTTATTGGTTTGTTGGTTTTTGGTTTGTTGGTTTGTTGGCTTGTTGGTTTGTTGGTTTGTTGGTTTGTTGGTTTGTTAGTTTATTGGTTTGTTTGTTTGTTGGTTTGTTCGTTTGTTGGTTTGTTGGTTTGTTGGTTTGTTGGTTTGTTGGTTTGTTGGCTTGTTGGTTTGTTGGTTTCTTGGTTTGTTGGCTTGTTGGCTTGTTGGTTTGTTGGTTTGTTTGTTTGTTTGTTTGTTGGTTTGTTGGTTTGTTGGTTTGTTGGTTTGTTGGTTTGTTGGTTTGTTGGTTTGTTGGTTTGTTGGTTTGTTGGTTTGTTGGTTTGTTGGTTTGTTGGCTTGTTGGCTTGTTGGAATGTTGGTTTGTTCGTTTGTTGGTTTGTAGGTTTGTTGGCTTGTTGGTTTTTTGGTTTGTTGGTTTTTTGGTTCGTGGTTTGTTGGTTTGTTGGTTTGTTGCTTTGTTGGTTTGTTGCTTTGTTGGTTTGTTGGTTTGTTGGTTTGTTGGTTTGTTGGTTTGTTGGTTTGTTGGTTTGTTGGTTTATTTGTTTGTTGGTTTGTTGGTTTGTTGGTTTGTAGGTTTGTTGGTTTGTTGGTTTGTTGGTTTGTTGGTTTGTTGGTTTGTTGGTTTGTTGGTTTGTGGGTTTGTTGGTTAATTGGTTTGTTGGTTTGTTGGTTTGTTGGCTTGTTGGTTTGTTAATTTGTTGTTTTTTTGGTTTGTTGGTTTGTTTGTTTGTTGGTTTGTTGGTTCGTTGTTTTGCTGGTTTGTTGGTTTGTTGGTTTGTTGGTTTGTTGGTTTGTTGGTTTGTTGGTTTGTTGGTTTGTTGGTTTGTTGGTTTGTTGGTTTGTTGGTTTGTTGGTTTGGTGGTTTGTTGGTTTGTTGGTATGTTGGTTTGTTGGTTTTTTGGTTTGTTGGTTTGTTGGTTTGTTGGTTTGTTGGTTTGTTGGTTTGTTGGTTTTTTGGTTTGCTGGTTTGATGGTTTGTTCGTTTGTTGGTTTGTTTGTTTGCTGTTTGTTCGTTTGTTTGTTCGTTGGTTACCTGGTTTTTTGGTTTGTTAGTTTGTTGGTTTGTTGGTTTGTTGGCTTGTTGGTTTTTTGGTTTGTTGGTTTTTTGGATTGTTGGTTTGTTGGTTTTTTTGGTTTGTTGGTTTGTTGGTTTGTTGTTTTGTTGGTTTGTTGGTTTATTTGCTTGTTGGTTTGTTGGTTTGTTGGTTCGTTGTTTTGCTGGTTTGTTGGTTTGTTGGTTTGTTGGTTTGTTGGTTTGTTGGTTTGTTGGTTTGTTGGTTTGTTGGTTTGTTGGTTTGTTGGTTTGGTGGTTTGTTGGTTTGTTGGTATGTTGGTTTGTTGGTTTGTTGGTTTGTTGGTTTGTTGGTTTGTCGGTTTGTTGGTTTGTTGGTTTGTTGGTTTTTTGGTTTGCTGGTTTGTTGGTTTGTTGGTTTGTTGGTTTGTTGGCTTGTTGGTTTGTTGGTTTGTTGGTTTCTTGGTTTGTAGGTTTGTTGGTTTGTTCGTTTGTTGGTTTGTTGGTTTGTTGGCTTGTTGGTTTTTTGGTTTGTTGGTTTTTTGGTTCGTGGTTTGTTGGTTTGTTGGTTTGTTGCTTTGTTGGTTTGTTGCTTTGTTGGTTTGTTGGTTTGTTGGTTTGTTGGTTTGTTGGTTTGTTGGTTTGTTGGTTTATTTGTTTGTTGGTTTGTTGGTTTGTTGGTTTGTAGGTTTGTTGGTTTGTTGGTTTGTTGGTTTGTTGGTTTGTTGGTTTGTTGGTTTGTTGGTTTGTGGGTTTGTTGGTTAATTGGTTTGTTGGTTTGTTGGTTTGTTGGCTTGTTGGTTTGTTAATTTGTTGTTTTTTTGGTTTGTTGGTTTGTTGGTTTGTTGGTTTGTTGGTTTGTTGGTTTTTTGGTTTTTTGTTTTATTTTTTTGTTGGTTTGTTTGGCTTGTTGGTTTGTTGGTTTGTTGGTTTGTTGGCTTATTGGCTTGTTGGTTTGTTGGTTTGTTGGTTTGTTCGTTTGTTGGTTTGTTGGTTTGTTAGTTTATTGGTTTGTTTGTTTGTTGGTTTGTTCGTTTGTTGGCTTGTTGGTTTGTTGGTTTGTTGGTTGTTGGTTTGTTTGTTTGTTGGTTTGTTGGCTTGTTGGCTTGTTGGTTTGTTGGTTTGTTGGTCTGTTGGTTTTTTGGTTTGTTGGCTTGTTGGCTTGTTGGTTTATTGGTTTGTTGGTTTTTGGTTTGTTGGTTTGTTGGCTTGTTGGTTTGTTGGTTTGTTGGTTTGTTGGTTTGTTAGTTTATTGGTTTGTTTGTTTGTTGGTTTGTTCGTTTGTTGGTTTGTTGGTTTGTTGGTTTGTTGGTTTGTTGGTTTGTTGGCTTGTTGGTTTGTTGGTTTCTTGGTTTGTTGGCTTGTTGGCTTGTTGGTTTGTTGGTTTGTTTGTTTGTTTGTTTGTTGGTTTGTTGGTTTGTTGGTTTGTTGGTTTGTTGGTTTGTTGGTTTGTTGGTTTGTTGGTTTGTTGGTTTGTTGGTTTGTTGGTTTGTTGGTTTGTTGGCTTGTTGGCTTGTTGGAATGTTGGTTTGTTCGTTTGTTGGTTTGTAGGTTTGTTGGCTTGTTGGTTTTTTGGTTTGTTGGTTTTTTGGTTCGTGGTTTGTTGGTTTGTTGGTTTGTTGCTTTGTTGGTTTGTTGCTTTGTTGGTTTGTTGGTTTGTTGGTTTGTTGGTTTGTTGGTTTGTTGGTTTGTTGGTTTGTTGGTTTATTTGTTTGTTGGTTTGTTGGTTTGTTGGTTTGTAGGTTTGTTGGTTTGTTGGTTTGTTGGTTTGTTGGTTTGTTGGTTTGTTGGTTTGTTGGTTTGTGGGTTTGTTGGTTAATTGGTTTGTTGGTTTGTTGGTTTGTTGGCTTGTTGGTTTGTTAATTTGTTGTTTTTTTGGTTTGTTGGTTTGTTGGTTTGTTGGTTTGTTGGTTCGTTGTTTTGCTGGTTTGTTGGTTTGTTGGTTTGTTGGTTTGTTGGTTTGTTGGTTTGTTGGTTTGTTGGTTTGTTGGTTTGTTGGTTTGTTGGTTTGTTGGTTTGGTGGTTTGTTGGTTTGTTGGTATGTTGGTTTGTTGGTTTTTTGGTTTGTTGGTTTGTTGGTTTGTTGGTTTGTTGGTTTGTTGGTTTGTTGGTTTTTTGGTTTGCTGGTTTGATGGTTTGTTGGTTTGTTGGTTTGTTGGCTTGTTGGTTTGTTGGTTTGTTGGTTTCTTGGTTTGTAGGTTTGTTGGTTTGTTCGTTTGTTGGTTTGTTGGTTTGTTGGCTTGTTGGTTTTTTGGTTTGTTGGTTTTTTGGTTCGTGGTTTGTTGGTTTGTTGGTTTGTTGGTTTGTTGGTTTGTTGGTTTGTTGGTTTTTTGGTTTGTTGGTTTGTTGGTTTGTTGGTTTTTTGGTTTGTTGACTTGTTGGCTTGTTGGTTTATTGGTTTGTTGGTTTTTGGTTTGTTGGTTTGTTGGCTTGTTGGTTTGTTGGTTTATTGGTTTGTTGGTTTGTTAGTTTATTGGTTTGTTTGTTTATTGGTTTGTTCGTTTGTTGGTTTGTTGGTTTGTTGGCTTGTTGGCTTGTTGGTTTGTTGGTTAGTTCGTTTGTTGGTTTGTTAGTTTATTGGTTTGTTGGCTTGTTAGCTTGTTGGTTTGTTGGTTTCTTGGTTTGTTGGTTTATTTGTTTGTTGGTTTGTTGGTTTGTTGGTTTGTTGGTTTGTTGGATTGTTGGTTTGTTGGTTTGTTGGTTTCTTGGTTTGTTGGTTTGTTGGTTTGTTGGTTTGTTGGTTTGTTGGTTTGTTCGTTTATTGGCTTATTGGTTTGTTGGCTTGTTGGCTTGTTGGTTTGTTGGTTTTTTGGTTTGTTCGTTTGTTGGTTTGTTTGTTTGCTGTTTGTTCGTTTGTTTGTTCGTTGGTTACCTGGTTTTTTGGTTTGTTAGTTTGTTGGTTTGTTGGTTTGTTGGCTTGTTGGTTTGTTGGTTTGTTGGTTTTTTGGATTGTTGGTTTGTTGGTTTTTTTGGTTTGTTGGTTTGTTGGTTTGTTGTTTTGTTGGTTTGTTGGTTTATTTGCTTGTTGGTTTGTTGGTTTGTTGGTTCGTTGTTTTGCTGGTTTGTTGGTTTGTTGGTTTGTTGGTTTGTTGGTTTGTTGGTTTGTTGGTTTGTTGGTTTGTTGGTTTGTTGGTTTGTTGGTTTGTTGGTTTGTTGGTTTGGTGGTTTGTTGGTTTGTTGGTCTGTTGGTTTGTTGGTTTGTTGGTTTGTTGGTTTGTTGGTTTGTTGGTTTGTTGGTTTGTTGGTTTGTTGGTTTTTTGGTTTGCTGGTTTGTTGGTTTGTTGGTTTGTTGGTTTGTTGGCTTGTTGGTTTGTTGGTTTGTTGGTTTCTTGGTTTGTAGGTTTGTTGGTTTGTTCGTTTGTTGGTTTGTTGGTTTGTTGGCTTGTTGGTTTTTTGGTTTGTTGGTTTTTTGGTTCGTGGTTTGTTGGTTTGTTGGTTTGTTGCTTTGTTGGTTTGTTGCTTTGTTGGTTTGTTGGTTTGTTGGTTTGTTGGTTTGTTGGTTTGTTGGTTTGTTGGTTTATTTGTTTGTTGGTTTGTTGGTTTGTTGGTTTGTAGGTTTGTTGGTTTGTTGGTTTGTTGGTTTGTTGGTTTGTTGGTTTGTTGGTTTGTTGGTTTGTGGGTTTGTTGGTTAATTGGTTTGTTGGTTTGTTGGTTTGTTGGCTTGTTGGTTTGTTAATTTGTTGTTTTGCTGGTTTGTTGGTTTGTTGGTTTGTTGGTTTGTTGGTTTGTTGGTTTGTTGGTTTGTTGGTTTGTTGGTTTGTTGGTTTGTTGGTTTGTTGGTTTGGTGGTTTGTTGGTTTGTTGGTATGTTGGTTTGTTGGTTTTTTGGTTTGTTGGTTTGTTGGTTTGTTGGTTTGTTGGTTTGTTGGTTTGTTGGTTTTTTGGTTTGCTGGTTTGATGGTTTGTTCGTTTGTTGGTTTGTTTGTTTGCTGTTTGTTCGTTTGTTTGTTCGTTGGTTACCTGGTTTTTTGGTTTGTTAGTTTGTTGGTTTGTTGGTTTGTTGGCTTGTTGGTTTTTTGGTTTGTTGGTTTTTTGGATTGTTGGTTTGTTGGTTTTTTTGGTTTGTTGGTTTGTTGGTTTGTTGTTTTGTTGGTTTGTTGGTTTATTTGCTTGTTGGTTTGTTGGTTTGTTGGTTCGTTGTTTTGCTGGTTTGTTGGTTTGTTGGTTTGTTGGTTTGTTGGTTTGTTGGTTTGTTGGTTTGTTGGTTTGTTGGTTTGTTGGTTTGTTGGTTTGTTGGTTTGTTGGTTTGGTGGTTTGTTGGTTTGTTGGTATGTTGGTTTGTTGGTTTGTTGGTTTGTTGGTTTGTTGGTTTGTCGGTTTGTTGGTTTGTTGGTTTGTTGGTTTTTTGGTTTGCTGGTTTGTTGGTTTGTTGGTTTGTTGGTTTGTTGGCTTGTTGGTTTGTTGGTTTGTTGGTTTCTTGGTTTGTAGGTTTGTTGGTTTGTTCGTTTGTTGGTTTGTTGGTTTGTTGGCTTGTTGGTTTTTTGGTTTGTTGGTTTTTTGGTTCGTGGTTTGTTGGTTTGTTGGTTTGTTGCTTTGTTGGTTTGTTGCTTTGTTGGTTTGTTGGTTTGTTGGTTTGTTGGTTTGTTGGTTTGTTGGTTTGTTGGTTTATTTGTTTGTTGGTTTGTTGGTTTGTTGGTTTGTAGGTTTGTTGGTTTGTTGGTTTGTTGGTTTGTTGGTTTGTTGGTTTGTTGGTTTGTTGGTTTGTGGGTTTGTTGGTTAATTGGTTTGTTGGTTTGTTGGTTTGTTGGCTTGTTGGTTTGTTAATTTGTTGTTTTTTTGGTTTGTTGGTTTGTTGGTTTGTTGGTTTGTTCGTTTGTTGGTTTGTTGGTTTGTTAGTTTATTGGTTTGTTTGTTTGTTGGTTTGTTCGTTTGTTGGCTTGTTGGTTTGTTGGTTTGTTGGTTGTTGGTTTGTTTGTTTGTTGGTTTGTTGGCTTGTTGGCTTGTTGGTTTGTTGGTTTGTTGGTCTGTTGGTTTTTTGGTTTGTTGGCTTGTTGGCTTGTTGGTTTATTGGTTTGTTGGTTTTTGGTTTGTTGGTTTGTTGGCTTGTTGGTTTGTTGGTTTGTTGGTTTGTTGGTTTGTTAGTTTATTGGTTTGTTTGTTTGTTGGTTTGTTCGTTTGTTGGTTTGTTGGTTTGTTGGTTTGTTGGTTTGTTGGTTTGTTGGCTTGTTGGTTTGTTGGTTTCTTGGTTTGTTGGCTTGTTGGCTTGTTGGTTTGTTGGTTTGTTTGTTTGTTTGTTTGTTGGTTTGTTGGTTTGTTGGTTTGTTGGTTTGTTGGTTTGTTGGTTTGTTGGTTTGTTGGTTTGTTGGTTTGTTGGTTTGTTGGTTTGTTGGTTTGTTGGCTTGTTGGCTTGTTGGAATGTTGGTTTGTTCGTTTGTTGGTTTGTAGGTTTGTTGGCTTGTTGGTTTTTTGGTTTGTTGGTTTTTTGGTTCGTGGTTTGTTGGTTTGTTGGTTTGTTGCTTTGTTGGTTTGTTGCTTTGTTGGTTTGTTGGTTTGTTGGTTTGTTGGTTTGTTGGTTTGTTGGTTTGTTGGTTTGTTGGTTTATTTGTTTGTTGGTTTGTTGGTTTGTTGGTTTGTAGGTTTGTTGGTTTGTTGGTTTGTTGGTTTGTTGGTTTGTTGGTTTGTTGGTTTGTTGGTTTGTGGGTTTGTTGGTTAATTGGTTTGTTGGTTTGTTGGTTTGTTGGCTTGTTGGTTTGTTAATTTGTTGTTTTTTTGGTTTGTTGGTTTGTTGGTTTGTTGGTTTGTTGGTTCGTTGTTTTGCTGGTTTGTTGGTTTGTTGGTTTGTTGGTTTGTTGGTTTGTTGGTTTGTTGGTTTGTTGGTTTGTTGGTTTGTTGGTTTGTTGGTTTGTTGGTTTGGTGGTTTGTTGGTTTGTTGGTATGTTGGTTTGTTGGTTTTTTGGTTTGTTGGTTTGTTGGTTTGTTGGTTTGTTGGTTTGTTGGTTTGTTGGTTTTTTGGTTTGCTGGTTTGATGGTTTGTTGGTTTGTTGGCTTGTTGGTTTGTTGGTTTGTTGGTTTCTTGGTTTGTAGGTTTGTTGGTTTGTTCGTTTGTTGGTTTGTTGGTTTGTTGGCTTGTTGGTTTTTTGGTTTGTTGGTTTTTTGGTTCGTGGTTTGTTGGTTTGTTGGTTTGTTGGTTTGTTGGTTTGTTGGTTTGTTGGTTTTTTGGTTTGTTGGTTTGTTGGTTTGTTGGTTTTTTGGTTTGTTGACTTGTTGGCTTGTTGGTTTATTGGTTTGTTGGTTTTTGGTTTGTTGGTTTGTTGGCTTGTTGGTTTGTTGGTTTATTGGTTTGTTGGTTTGTTAGTTTATTGGTTTGTTTGTTTATTGGTTTGTTCGTTTGTTGGTTTGTTGGTTTGTTGGCTTGTTGGCTTGTTGGTTTGTTGGTTAGTTCGTTTGTTGGTTTGTTAGTTTATTGGTTTGTTGGCTTGTTAGCTTGTTGGTTTGTTGGTTTCTTGGTTTGTTGGTTTATTTGTTTGTTGGTTTGTTGGTTTGTTGGTTTGTTGGTTTGTTGGATTGTTGGTTTGTTGGTTTGTTGGTTTCTTGGTTTGTTGGTTTGTTGGTTTGTTGGTTTGTTGGTTTGTTGGTTTGTTCGTTTATTGGCTTATTGGTTTGTTGGCTTGTTGGCTTGTTGGTTTGTTGGTTTTTTGGTTTGTTCGTTTGTTGGTTTGTTTGTTTGCTGTTTGTTCGTTTGTTTGTTCGTTGGTTACCTGGTTTTTTGGTTTGTTAGTTTGTTGGTTTGTTGGTTTGTTGGCTTGTTGGTTTGTTGGTTTGTTGGTTTTTTGGATTGTTGGTTTGTTGGTTTTTTTGGTTTGTTGGTTTGTTGGTTTGTTGTTTTGTTGGTTTGTTGGTTTATTTGCTTGTTGGTTTGTTGGTTTGTTGGTTCGTTGTTTTGCTGGTTTGTTGGTTTGTTGGTTTGTTGGTTTGTTGGTTTGTTGGTTTGTTGGTTTGTTGGTTTGTTGGTTTGTTGGTTTGTTGGTTTGTTGGTTTGTTGGTTTGGTGGTTTGTTGGTTTGTTGGTATGTTGGTTTGTTGGTTTGTTGGTTTGTTGGTTTGTTGGTTTGTTGGTTTGTTGGTTTGTTGGTTTGTTGGTTTTTTGGTTTGCTGGTTTGTTGGTTTGTTGGTTTGTTGGTTTGTTGGCTTGTTGGTTTGTTGGTTTGTTGGTTTCTTGGTTTGTAGGTTTGTTGGTTTGTTCGTTTGTTGGTTTGTTGGTTTGTTGGCTTGTTGGTTTTTTGGTTTGTTGGTTTTTTGGTTCGTGGTTTGTTGGTTTGTTGGTTTGTTGCTTTGTTGGTTTGTTGCTTTGTTGGTTTGTTGGTTTGTTGGTTTGTTGGTTTGTTGGTTTGTTGGTTTGTTGGTTTGTTGGTTTATTTGTTTGTTGGTTTGTTGGTTTGTTGGTTTGTAGGTTTGTTGGTTTGTTGGTTTGTTGGTTTGTTGGTTTGTTGGTTTGTTGGTTTGTTGGTTTGTGGGTTTGTTGGTTAATTGGTTTGTTGGTTTGTTGGTTTGTTGGCTTGTTGGTTTGTTAATTTGTTGTTTTTTTGGTTTGTTGGTTTGTTGGTTTGTTGGTTTGTTGGTTTGTTGGTTTGTTGGTTTTTTGGTTTTTTGTTTTATTTTTTTGTTGGTTTGTTTGGCTTGTTGGTTTGTTGGTTTGTTGGTTTGTTGGCTTATTGGCTTGTTGGTTTGTTGGTTTGTTGGTTTGTTCGTTTGTTGGTTTGTTGGTTTGTTAGTTTATTGGTTTGTTTGTTTGTTGGTTTGTTCGTTTGTTGGCTTGTTGGTTTGTTGGTTTGTTGGTTTGTTGGTTTGTTTGTTTGTTGGTTTGTTGGCTTGTTGGCTTGTTGGTTTGTTGGTTTGTTGGTTTGTTGGTTTTTTGGTTTGTTGGCTTGTTGGCTTGTTGGTTTATTGGTTTGTTGGTTTTTGGTTTGTTGGTTTGTTGGCTTGTTGGTTTGTTGGTTTGTTGGTTTGTTGGTTTGTTAGTTTATTGGTTTGTTTGTTTGTTGGTTTGTTCGTTTGTTGGTTTGTTGGTTTGTTGGTTTGTTGGTTTGTTGGTTTGTTGGCTTGTTGGCTTGTTGGTTTGTTGGTTTGTTGGCTTGTTGGCTTGTTGGTTTGTTGGCTTGTTGGCTTGTTGGTTTTTTGGTTTGTTGGTTTGTTCGTTTGTTGGTTTGTTGGTTTCTTGGTTTGTTGGCTTGTTGGCTTGTTGGTTTGTTGGTTTGTTTGTTTGTTTGTTTGTTTGTTGGTTTGTTGGTTTGTTGGTTTGTTGGTTTGTTGGTTTGTTGGTTTGTTGGTTTGTTGGTTTGTTGGTTTGTTGGTTTGTTGGTTTGTTGGTTTGTTGGTTTGTTGGCTTGTTGGCTTGTTGGAATGTTGGTTTGTTCGTTTGTTGGTTTGTTGGTTTGTTGGTTTGTTGGTTTGTTGGTTTGTTGGCTTATTGGCTTGTTGGTTTGTTGGTTTGTTCGTTTGTTGGTTTGTTGGTTTGTTCGTTTGTTGGCTTGTTGGTTTGTTGGTTTGTTGGTTTGTTGGTTTATTTGTTTGTTGGTTTGTTGGTTTGTTGGTTTGTTGGATTGTTGGTTTGTTGGTTTGTTGGTTTCTTGGTTTGTTGGTTTGTTGGTTTGTTGGTTTGTTGGTTTGTTGGTTTGTTGGTTTTTGGTTTGTTGGTTTGTTGGCTTGTTGGTTTGTTGGTTTGTTGGTTTGTTGGTTTGTTAGTTTATTGGTTTGTTTGTTTGTTGGTTTGTTCGTTTGTTGGTTTGTTGGTTTGTTGGCTTGTTGGCTTGTTGGTTTGTTGGTTAGTTCGTTTGTTGGTTTGTTAATTTATTGGTTTGTTGGCTTGTTAGCTTGTTGGTTTGTTGGTTTGTTGGTTTGTTGGTTTATTTGTTTGTTGGTTTGTTGGTTTGTTGGTTTGTTGGTTTGTTGGATTGTTGGTTTGTTGGTTTGTTGGTTTCTTGGTTTGTTGGTTTGTTGGTTTGTTGGTTTGTTGGTTTGTTGGTTTGTTCGTTTATTGGCTTATTGGTTTGTTGGCTTGTTGGCTTGTTGGTTTGTTGGTTTTTTGGTTTGTTCGTTTGTTGGTTTGTTTGTTTGCTGTTTGTTCGTTTGTTTGTTCGTTGGTTACCTGGTTTTTTGGTTTGTTAGTTTGTTGGTTTGTTGGTTTGTTGGCTTGTTGGTTTGTTGGTTTGTTGGTTTTTTGGATTGTTGGTTTGTTGGTTTTTTTGGTTTGTTGGTTTGTTGGTTTGTTGTTTTGTTGGTTTGTTGGTTTATTTGCTTGTTGGTTTGTTGGTTTGTTGGTTCGTTGTTTTGCTGGTTTGTTGGTTTGTTGGTTTGTTGGTTTGTTGGTTTGTTGGTTTGTTGGTTTGTTGGTTTGTTGGTTTGTTGGTTTGTTGGTTTGGTGGTTTGTTGGTTTGTTGGTATGTTGGTTTGTTGGTTTTTTGGTTTGTTGGTTTGTTGGTTTGTTGGTTTGTTGGTTTGTTGGTTTGTTGGTTTTTTGGTTTGCTGGTTTGTTGGTTTGTTGGTTTGTTGGCTTGTTGGTTTGTTGGTTTGTTGGTTTCTTGGTTTGTAGGTTTGTTGGTTTGTTCGTTTGTTGGTTTGTTGGTTTGTTGGCTTGTTGGTTTTTTGGTTTGTTGGTTTTTTGGTTCGTGGTTTGTTGGTTTGTTGGTTTGTTGCTTTGTTGGTTTGTTGCTTTGTTGGTTTGTTGGTTTGTTGGTTTGTTGGTTTGTTGGTTTGTTGGTTTGTTGGTTTATTTGTTTGTTGGTTTGTTGGTTTGTTGGTTTGTAGGTTTGTTGGTTTGTTGGTTTGTTGGTTTGTTGGTTTGTTGGTTTGTTGGTTTGTTGGTTTGTGGGTTTGTTGGTTAATTGGTTTGTTGGTTTGTTGGTTTGTTGGCTTGTTGGTTTGTTAATTTGTTGTTTTTTTGGTTTGTTGGTTTGTTGGTTTGTTGGTTTGTTGGTTTGTTGGTTTGTTGGTTTTTTGGTTTTTTGTTTTATTTTTTTGTTGGTTTGTTTGGCTTGTTGGTTTGTTGGTTTGTTGGTTTGTTGGCTTATTGGCTTGTTGGTTTGTTGGTTTGTTGGTTTGTTCGTTTGTTGGTTTGTTGGTTTGTTAGTTTATTGGTTTGTTTGTTTGTTGGTTTGTTCGTTTGTTGGCTTGTTGGTTTGTTGGTTTGTTGGTTTGTTGGTTTGTTTGTTTGTTGGTTTGTTGGCTTGTTGGCTTGTTGGTTTGTTGGTTTGTTGGTTTGTTGGTTTTTTGGTTTGTTGGCTTGTTGGCTTGTTGGTTTATTGGTTTGTTGGTTTTTGGTTTGTTGGTTTGTTGGCTTGTTGGTTTGTTGGTTTGTTGGTTTGTTGGTTTGTTAGTTTATTGGTTTGTTTGTTTGTTGGTTTGTTCGTTTGTTGGTTTGTTGGTTTGTTGGTTTGTTGGTTTGTTGGTTTGTTGGCTTGTTGGCTTGTTGGTTTGTTGGTTTGTTGGCTTGTTGGCTTGTTGGTTTGTTGGCTTGTTGGCTTGTTGGTTTTTTGGTTTGTTGGTTTGTTCGTTTGTTGGTTTGTTGGTTTCTTGGTTTGTTGGCTTGTTGGCTTGTTGGTTTGTTGGTTTGTTTGTTTGTTTGTTTGTTGGTTTGTTGGTTTGTTGGTTTGTTGGTTTGTTGGTTTGTTGGTTTGTTGGTTTGTTGGTTTGTTGGTTTGTTGGTTTGTTGGTTTGTTGGTTTGTTGGTTTGTTGGCTTGTTGGCTTGTTGGAATGTTGGTTTGTTCGTTTGTTGGTTTGTTGGTTTGTTGGTTTGTTGGTTTGTTGGTTTGTTGGCTTATTGGCTTGTTGGTTTGTTGGTTTGTTGGTTTGTTCGTTTGTTGGTTTGTTGGTTTGTTCGTTTGTTGGCTTGTTGGTTTGTTGGCTTGTTGGCTTGTTGGTTTGTTGGTTTGTTGGTTTGTTGGTTTGTTCGTTTTTTGGTTTGTTTGTTTGTTGGTTTGTTCATTTGTTGGTTCGTTGGTTACTTGGTTTGTTGGTCTGTTGGTTTTTTGGTTTGTTGGTTTGTTGGCTAGTTGGTTTGTTGGTTTGTTGGTTTTTTGGTTTGTTGGTTTGTTGGTTTTTTGGTTTGTTGGTTTGTTGGTTTGTTGGTTTGTTGGTTTATTTGTTTGTTGGTTTGTTGGTTTGGTGGTTTGTTGGCTTGTTAGTTTGTTGGTTTGTCGGTTTGTTGGTTTGTTGGTTTGTTGGTTTGGTGTTTTGTTGGTTTGTTGGTTTGTTGGTTTGTTTGTTTGTTGGTTTGTTGGTTTTTTGGTTTGTTGGCTTGTTGGCTTGTTGGTTTGTTGGTTTGTTGGTTTTTGGTTTCTTGGTTTGTTGGCTTGTTGGCTTGTTGGTTTGTTGGTTTGTTGGTTTGTTGGTTTGTTGGTTTGTTGGTTTGTTGGCTTGTTGGTTTGTTGGTTTGTTGGTTTGTTGGTTTGTTTGTTTGTTGGTTTCTTCATTTGTTGGTTTGTTGGTTTTTTGGTTTGTTGGCTTGTTGGCTTGTTGGTTTGTTGGCTTGTTGGTTTGTTGGCTTGTTGGCTTGTTGGTTTGTTGGTTGTTGGTTTGTTCGGTTGTTGGTTTGTTAGTTTGTTGGTTTGTTGGCGTGTTGGCTTGTTGGTTTTTTGGTTTGTTTGTTTGTTTGTTTGGTTTTTTGTTGGTTTGTTGGTTTGTTGGTTTGTTGGCTTGTTGACTTGTTGGTTTGTTGGTTTGTGCGTTTGTTGGTTTGTTGGTTTGTTGGTTTGTTGGTTTGTTGGCTTGTTGGCTTGTTGGTTTGTTGGTTTGTTGGTTTGCTGGTTTGTTTGTTTGTTGGTTTGTTGGTTTGTTCGTTTGTTGGCTTGTTGGTTTGTTGGCTTGTTGGCTTGTTGGTTTGTTGGTTTTTTGGTTTGTTGGTTTGTTCGTTTGTTGGTTTGTTTGTTTGTTGGTTTGTTCGTTTGTTGGTTTGTTGGTTTGTTGGTTTGTTGGTTTGTTGGTTTGTTGGCTTTTTGGTTTGTTGGTTTGTTGGTTTTTTGGTTTGTTGGTTTGTTGGTTTTTTGGATTGTTGGTTTCTTGGTTTGTTGGTTTGTTGGTTTATTTGTTTGTTGGTTTGTTGGTTTGTTGGTTTGTTGGCTTGTTAGTTTGTTGGTTTGTCGGTTTGTTGGTTTTTTGGATTGTTGGTTTCTTGGTTTGTTTGTTTGTTGGTTTATTTGTTTGTTGGTTTGTTGGTTTGTTGGTTTGTTGGCTTGTTAGTTTGTTGGTTTGTCGGTTTGTTGGTTTGTTGGTTTGTTGGTTTGGTGGTTTGTTGGTTTGTTGGTTTGTTGGTTTATTTGTTTGTTGGTTTGTTGGTTTATTGGTTTGTTGGCTTGTTGGCTTGTTGGTTTGTTGGTTTGTTGGTTTTCGGTTTGTTGGTTTGTTGGCTTGTTGGTTTGTTGGTTTGTTGGTTTGTTGGTTTGTTGGTTTGTTGGTTTGTTCGCTTGTTGGTTTGTTGGTTTGTTGGTTTGTTGGTTTGTTTGTTTGTTGGTTTCTTCATTTGTTGGTTTGTTGGTTTGTTGGTTTGTTGGTTTGCTGGCTTGTTGGCTTGTTGGTTTGTTGGCTTGTTGGTTTGTTAGCTTGTTGGCTTGTTGGTTTGTTGGCTTGTTGGTTTGTTGGTTGTTGGTTTGTTCGTTTGTTGGTTTGTTGGTTTGTTGGTTTGTTGGTTTGTTGGTTTGTTGGTTTGTTGGTTTGATGGTTTTTTGGTTTGTTGGTTTGTTGGTTTGTTGGTTTCTTGGTTTGTTGGTTTGTTGATTTGTTGGTTTGTTGGCTTGTTGGTTTGTTGGTTTCTTGGTTTGTTGGCTTGTTGGTTTGCTGGTTTGTTGGCTTGTTGGTTTGTTGGCTTGTTGGCTTGTTGGCTTGTTGGTTTTTTGGTTTGTTGGTTTTTTGGTTCGTGGTTTGTTGGTTTGTTGGTTTGTTGCTTTGTTGGTTTGTTGCTTTGTTGGTTTGTTGGTTTGTTGGTTTGTTGGTTTGTTGGTTTGTTGGTTTGTTGGTTTATTTGTTTGTTGGTTTGTTGGTTTGTTGGTTTGTAGGTTTGTTGGTTTGTTGGTTTGTTGGTTTGTTGGTTTGTTGGTTTGTTGGTTTGTTGGTTTGTGGGTTTGTTGGTTAATTGGTTTGTTGGTTTGTTGGTTTGTTGGCTTGTTGGTTTGTTAATTTGTTGTTTTTTTGGTTTGTTGGTTTGTTGGTTTGTTGGTTTGTTGGTTTGTTGGTTTGTTGGTTTTTTGGTTTTTTGTTTTATTTTTTTGTTGGTTTGTTTGGCTTGTTGGTTTGTTGGTTTGTTGGTTTGTTGGCTTATTGGCTTGTTGGTTTGTTGGTTTGTTGGTTTGTTCGTTTGTTGGTTTGTTGGTTTGTTAGTTTATTGGTTTGTTTGTTTGTTGGTTTGTTCGTTTGTTGGCTTGTTGGTTTGTTGGTTTGTTGGTTTGTTGGTTTGTTTGTTTGTTGGTTTGTTGGCTTGTTGGCTTGTTGGTTTGTTGGTTTGTTGGTTTGTTGGTTTTTTGGTTTGTTGGCTTGTTGGCTTGTTGGTTTATTGGTTTGTTGGTTTTTGGTTTGTTGGTTTGTTGGCTTGTTGGTTTGTTGGTTTGTTGGTTTGTTGGTTTGTTAGTTTATTGGTTTGTTTGTTTGTTGGTTTGTTCGTTTGTTGGTTTGTTGGTTTGTTGGTTTGTTGGTTTGTTGGTTTGTTGGCTTGTTGGCTTGTTGGTTTGTTGGTTTGTTGGCTTGTTGGCTTGTTGGTTTGTTGGCTTGTTGGCTTGTTGGTTTTTTGGTTTGTTGGTTTGTTCGTTTGTTGGTTTGTTGGTTTCTTGGTTTGTTGGCTTGTTGGCTTGTTGGTTTGTTGGTTTGTTTGTTTGTTTGTTTGTTGGTTTGTTGGTTTGTTGGTTTGTTGGTTTGTTGGTTTGTTGGTTTGTTGGTTTGTTGGTTTGTTGGTTTGTTGGTTTGTTGGTTTGTTGGTTTGTTGGTTTGTTGGCTTGTTGGCTTGTTGGAATGTTGGTTTGTTCGTTTGTTGGTTTGTTGGTTTGTTGGTTTGTTGGTTTGTTGGTTTGTTGGCTTATTGGCTTGTTGGTTTGTTGGTTTGTTGGTTTGTTCGTTTGTTGGTTTGTTGGTTTGTTCGTTTGTTGGCTTGTTGGTTTGTTGGCTTGTTGGCTTGTTGGTTTGTTGGTTTGTTGGTTTGTTGGTTTGTTCGTTTTTTGGTTTGTTTGTTTGTTGGTTTGTTCATTTGTTGGTTCGTTGGTTACTTGGTTTGTTGGTCTGTTGGTTTTTTGGTTTGTTGGTTTGTTGGCTAGTTGGTTTGTTGGTTTGTTGGTTTTTTGGTTTGTTGGTTTGTTGGTTTTTTGGTTTGTTGGTTTGTTGGTTTGTTGGTTTGTTGGTTTATTTGTTTGTTGGTTTGTTGGTTTGGTGGTTTGTTGGCTTGTTAGTTTGTTGGTTTGTCGGTTTGTTGGTTTGTTGGTTTGTTGGTTTGGTGTTTTGTTGGTTTGTTGGTTTGTTGGTTTATTTGTTTGTTGGTTTGTTGGTTTTTTGGTTTGTTGGCTTGTTGGCTTGTTGGTTTGTTGGTTTGTTGGTTTTTGGTTTCTTGGTTTGTTGGCTTGTTGGCTTGTTGGTTTGTTGGTTTGTTGGTTTGTTGGTTTGTTGGTTTGTTGGTTTGTTGGCTTGTTGGTTTGTTGGTTTGTTGGTTTGTTGGTTTGTTTGTTTGTTGGTTTCTTCATTTGTTGGTTTGTTGGTTTTTTGGTTTGTTGGCTTGTTGGCTTGTTGGTTTGTTGGCTTGTTGGTTTGTTGGCTTGTTGGCTTGTTGGTTTGTTGGTTGTTGGTTTGTTCGGTTGTTGGTTTGTTAGTTTGTTGGTTTGTTGGCGTGTTGGCTTGTTGGTTTTTTGGTTTGTTTGTTTGTTTGTTTGGTTTTTTGTTGGTTTGTTGGTTTGTTGGTTTGTTGGCTTGTTGACTTGTTGGTTTGTTGGTTTGTGCGTTTGTTGGTTTGTTGGTTTGTTGGTTTGTTGGTTTGTTGGCTTGTTGGCTTGTTGGTTTGTTGGTTTGTTGGTTTGCTGGTTTGTTTGTTTGTTGGTTTGTTGGTTTGTTCGTTTGTTGGCTTGTTGGTTTGTTGGCTTGTTGGCTTGTTGGTTTGTTGGTTTTTTGGTTTGTTGGTTTGTTCGTTTGTTGGTTTGTTTGTTTGTTGGTTTGTTCGTTTGTTGGTTTGTTGGTTTGTTGGTTTGTTGGTTTGTTGGTTTGTTGGCTTTTTGGTTTGTTGGTTTGTTGGTTTTTTGGTTTGTTGGTTTGTTGGTTTTTTGGATTGTTGGTTTCTTGGTTTGTTGGTTTGTTGGTTTATTTGTTTGTTGGTTTGTTGGTTTGTTGGTTTGTTGGCTTGTTAGTTTGTTGGTTTGTCGGTTTGTTGGTTTTTTGGATTGTTGGTTTCTTGGTTTGTTTGTTTGTTGGTTTATTTGTTTGTTGGTTTGTTGGTTTGTTGGTTTGTTGGCTTGTTAGTTTGTTGGTTTGTCGGTTTGTTGGTTTGTTGGTTTGTTGGTTTGGTGGTTTGTTGGTTTGTTGGTTTGTTGGTTTATTTGTTTGTTGGTTTGTTGGTTTATTGGTTTGTTGGCTTGTTGGCTTGTTGGTTTGTTGGTTTGTTGGTTTTCGGTTTGTTGGTTTGTTGGCTTGTTGGTTTGTTGGTTTGTTGGTTTGTTGGTTTGTTGGTTTGTTGGTTTGTTCGCTTGTTGGTTTGTTGGTTTGTTGGTTTGTTGGTTTGTTTGTTTGTTGGTTTCTTCATTTGTTGGTTTGTTGGTTTGTTGGTTTGTTGGTTTGCTGGCTTGTTGGCTTGTTGGTTTGTTGGCTTGTTGGTTTGTTAGCTTGTTGGCTTGTTGGTTTGTTGGCTTGTTGGTTTGTTGGTTGTTGGTTTGTTCGTTTGTTGGTTTGTTGGTTTGTTGGTTTGTTGGTTTGTTGGTTTGTTGGTTTGTTGGTTTGATGGTTTTTTGGTTTGTTGGTTTGTTGGTTTGTTGGTTTCTTGGTTTGTTGGTTTGTTGATTTGTTGGTTTGTTGGCTTGTTGGTTTGTTGGTTTCTTGGTTTGTTGGCTTGTTGGTTTGCTGGTTTGTTGGCTTGTTGGTTTGTTGGCTTGTTGGCTTGTTGGCTTGTTGGCTTGTTGGTTTGTTGGTCTGTGGCTTGTTGGTTACTTAGTTTGTTGGTTTGTTGGTTTGTTGGCTTGTTGGCTTGTTGGTTTGTTGGTTAGTTCGTTTGTTGGTTTGTTAGTTTGTTGGTTTGTTGGCTTGTTGGCTTGTTGGTTTGTTGGTTAGTTCGTTTGTTGGTTTGTTAGTTTGTTGGTTTGTTGGCTTGTTAGCTTGTTGGTTTGTTGGTTTGTTGGTTTGTTGGTTTATTTGTTTGTTGGTTTGTTGGTTTGTTGGTTTGTTGGTTTGTTGGTTTGTTGGTTTGTTGGATTGTTGGTTTGTTGATTTGTTGGTTTCTTGGTTTGTTGGTTTGTTGGTTTGTTGGTTTGTTGGTTTGTTGGTTTGTTGGTTTGTTCGTTTATTGGCTTGTTGGTTTGTTGGCTTGTTGGCTTGTTGGTTTGTTGGTTTTTTGGTTTGTTCGTTTGTTGGTTTGTTTGTTTGCTGTTTGTTCGTTTGTTTGTTCGTTGGTTACTTGGTTTTTTGGTTTGTTAGTTTGTTGGTTTGTTGGTTTGTTGGCTTGTTGGTTTGTAGGTTTGTTGGTTTTTTGGTTTGTTGGTTTGTTGGTTTTTTTGGTTTGTTGGTTTGTTGGTTTGTTGTTTTGTTGGTTTATTGGTTTATTTGCTTGTTGGTTTGTTGGTTTGTTGGTTCGTTGGTTTGCTGGTTTGTTGGTTTGTTGGTTTGTTGGTTTGTTGGTTTGTTGGTTTGTTGGTTTGTTGGTTTGTTGGTTTGGTGGTTTGTTGGTTTGTTGGTATGTTGGTTTGTTGGTTTGTTGGTTTGTTGGTTTCTTGGTTTGTAGGTTTGTTGGTTTGTTTGTTTGTTGGTTTGTTGTTTTGTTGGTTTGTTGGTTTATTTGCTTGTTGGTTTGTTGGTTTGTTGGTTCGTTGGTTTGCTGGTTTGTTGGTTTGTTGGTTTGTTGGTTTGTTGGTTTGTTGGTTTTTTGGTTTGCTGGTTTGTTGGTTTGTTGGTTTGTTGGTTTGTTGGTTTGTTGGCTTGTTGGTTTGTTGGTTTGTTGGTTTGTTGGTTTCTTGGTTTGTAGGTTTGTTGGTTTGTTCGTTTGTTGGTTTGTTGGTTTGTTGGCTTGTTGGTTTTTTGGTTTGTTGGTTTTTTGGTTCGTGGTTTGTTGGTTTGTTGGTTTGTTGCTTTGTTGGTTTGTTGGTTTGTTGGTTTGTTGGTTTGTTGGTTTATTTGTTTGTTGGTTTGTTGGTTTGAAGGTTTGTTGGTTTGTTGGTTTGTTGGTTTGTTGGTTTGTTGGTTTGTGGGTTTGTTGGTTAATTGGTTTGTTGGTTTGTTGGTTTGTTGGCTTGTTGGTTTGTTGGTTTGTTGTTTTTTTGGTTTGTTGGTTTGTTGGTTTGTTGGTTTGTTGGTTTGTTGGTTTGTTGGTTTGTTGGTTTTTTGGTTTTTTGTTTTATTTTTTTGTTGGTTTGTTTGGCTTGTTGGTTTGTTGGTTTGTTGATTCTTTGGTTTTTTGGTTTGTTGGTTTGTTGGTTTGTTGGTTTGTTGGTTTATTCGTTTGTTGGTTTGTTGGTTTGTTGGCTTGTTGGCTTGTTGGCTTGTTGGTTTGTTGGTTTGTTGGTTTGTTGGTTTGTTGGTTTGTTGGATTGTTAGTTTTTTGGTTTGTTGGTTTGTTGGCTTGTTGGTTTGTTGGTTTGTTGGCTTGTTGGTTTGTTGGTTTGTTGGTTTGTTGGTTTGTTTGTTTGTTGGTTTGTTGGCTTCTTGGCTTGTTGGTTTGTTGGTTTGTTGGTTTGTTGGTTTTTTGGTTTGTTGGCTTGTTGGCTTGTTGGTTTGTTGGTTTGTTGGTTTTTGGTTTGTTGGTTTGTGGGCTTGTTGGTTTGTTGGTTTGTTGGTTTGTTGGTTTGTTAGTTTATTGGTTTGTTTGTTTGTTGGTTTGTTCGTTTGTTGGTTTGTTGGTTTGTTGGTTTGTTGGTTTGTTGGTTTGTTGGTTTGTTGGCTTGTTGGCTTGTTGGTTTGTTGGTTTGTTGGCTTGTTGGCTTGTTGGTTTGTTGGCTTGTTGGCTTGTTGGTTTTTTGGTTTGTTGGTTTGTTCGTTTGTTGGTTTGTTGGTTTCTTGGTTTGTTGGCTTGTTGGCTTGTTGGTTTGTTGGTTTGTTGGTTTGTTGGTTTGTTGGTTTGTTGGTTTGTTGGTTTGTTGGCTTGTTGGCTTGTTGGAATGTTGGTTTGTTCGTTTGTTGGTTTGTTGGTTTGTTGGTTTGTTGGTTTGTTGGCTTAGTGGCTTGTTGGTTTGTTGGTTTGTTGGTTTGTTCGTTTGTTGGTTTGTTCGTTTGTTGGCTTGTTGGTTTGTTGGCTTGTTGGCTTGTTGGTTTGTTGGTTTGTTGGTTTGTTGGTTTGTTCGTTTTTTGGTTTGTTTGTTTGTTGGTTTGTTCATTTGTTGGTTCGTTGGTTACTTTGTTTGTTGGTCTGTTGGTTTGTTGGTTTGTTGGTTTGTTGGCTTGTTGGTTTGTTGGTTTGTTGGTTTTTTGGTTTGTTGGTTTGTTGGTTTGTTGGTTTTTTGGTTTGTTGGTTTGTTGGTTTGTTGGTTTGTTGGTTTATTTGGTTGTTGGTTTGTTGGTTTGGTGGTTTGTTGGCTTGTTAGTTTGTTGGTTTGTCGGTTTGTTGGTTTGTTGGTTTGTTGGTTTGGTGTTTTGTTGGTTTGTTGGTTTGTTGGTTTATTTGTTTGTTGGTTTGTTGGTTTGTTGGTTTGTTGGCTTGTTGGCTTGTTGGTTTGTTGTTTTGTTGATTTTTGGTTTGTTGGTTTGTTGGCTTGTTGGCTTGTTGGTTTGTTGGTTTGTTGGTTTGTTGGTTTGTTGGTTTGTTGGTTTGTTGGCTTGTTGGTTTGTTGGTTTGTTGGTTTGTTGGTTTGTTTGTTTCTTGGTTTCTTCATTTGTTGGTTTGTTGGTTTGTTGGTTTGTTGGTTTGTTGGCTTGTTGGCTTATTGGTTTGTTGGCTTGTTGGTTTGTTGGCTTGTTGGCTTGTTGGTTTGTTGGTTGTTGGTTTGTTCGGTTGTTGGTTTGTTGGTTTGTTGGTTTGTTGGCGTGTTGGCTTGTTGGTTTGTTGGTTTGTTTGTTTGTTTGTTTGTTTTTTTGTTGGTTTGTTGGTTTGTTGGTTTGTTGGCTTGTTGACTTGTTGGTTTGTTGGTTTGTGCGTTTGTTGGTTTGTTGGGTTGTTGGTTTGTTGGTTTGTTGGCTTGTTGGCTTGTTGGTTTGTTGGTTTGTTGGTTTGCTGGTTTGTTTGTTTGTTGGTTTGTTGGTTTGTTCGTTTGTTGGCTTGTTAGTTTGTTGGCTTGTTGGCTTGTTGGTTCGTTGGTTACTTGGTTTGTTGGTTTGTTGGTTTGTTGGCTTGTTGGTTTGTTGGTTTGTTGGTTTTTTGGTTTGTTGGTTTATTGGTTTTTTGGTTTGTTGGTTTGTTGGTTTGTTGGTTTGTTGGTTTGTTGGTTTGTTAGTTTGTTGGTATATTTGTTTGTTGGTTTGTTGGTTTGTTGGTTTGTTGGTTTGTTGGTTTGTTGGTTTGTTGGCTTGTTGGTTTGTTGGTTTGTTGGTTTGTTGGTTTGTTGGATGTTGGTTTGTTAGTTTGTTGGTTTGTTGGTTTGTTGGTTTGTTGGTTTGTTGGTTTGTTGGTTTGTTGGTTTTTTGGTTTGTTGGTTTGTTGGTTTGTTGGTTTGTTGGTTAATTGGCTTGTTGGCTTTTTGGTTTGTTGGTTTGTTGGTTTGTTGGTTTGTTGGTTTGTTGGCATGTTGGCTTGTTGGCTTGTTGGTTTGTTGGTTTGTTGGTTTGTTGGTTTATTGGTTTTGTTAGTTCTTTGGTTTGTTGGCTTGTTGGCTTGTTGGTTTGTTGGCTTATTGGCTTGTTGGCTTGTTGGTTTGTTGGTTTCTTGGTTTGTTGGTTTGTTGGTTTGTTAGTTTGTTGGTTTGTTGGCTTGTTGGTTTCTTGGCTTGTTGGTTTGTTGGTTTGTTGGTTTGTTGGTTTGTTCGTTTGCTGTTTTGTTCGTTTGTTGGTTTGTTGGCTTGTTGGTTTGTTGGTTAGTTGGTTTGTTGGTTTGTTGGTTTGTTGGTTTGTTGGTTTGTTGGTTTATTGGTTTGTTGGTTTGTTGGCTTGTTAGTTTGTTGGTTTGTTGGCTTGTTGGCTTGTTGGTTTGTTGGCTTGTTGGTTTGTTGGTTTGTTGGTTTGTTGGTTACTTGGTTTTTTGGTTTGTTGGTTTGTTGGTTTGTTGGTTTGTTGGTTTGTTGGTTTGTTAGTTTATTGGTTTGTTTGTTTGTTGGTTTGTTCGTTTGTTGGTTTGTTGGTTTGTTGGTTTGTTGGTTTGTTGGTTTGTTGGCTTGTTGGCTTGTTGGTTTGTTGGTTTGTTGGCGTATTGGCTTGTTGGTTTGCTGGCTTGTTGGCTTGTTGGTTTTTTGGTTTGTTGGTTTGTTCGTTTGTTGGTTTGTTGGTTTCTTGGTTTGTTGGCTTGTTGGCTTGTTGGTTTGTTGGTTTGTTTGTTTGTTTGTTTGTTGGTTTGTTGGTTTGTTGGTTTGTTGGTTTGTTGGTTTGTTGGTTTGTTGGTTTGTTGGTTTGTTGGTTTGTTGGTTTGTTGGTTTGTTGGTTTGTTGGTTTGTTGGTTTGTTGGCTTGTTGGCTTGTTGGAATGGTGGTTTGTTCGTTTGTTGGTTTGTTGGTTTGTTGGTTTGTTGGTTTGTTGGTTTGTTGGCTTATTGGCTTGTTGGTTTGTTGGTTTGTTGGTTTGTTCGTTTGTTGGTTTGTTGGTTTGTTCGTTTGTTGGCTTGTTGGTTTGTTGGCTTGTTGGCTTGTTGGTTTGTTGGTTTGTTGGTTTGTTGGTTTGTTCGTTTTTTGGTTTGTTTGTTTGTTGGTTTGTTCATTTGTTGGTTCGTTGGTTACTTGGTTTATTGGTCTGTTGGTTTGTTGGTTTGTTGGTTTGTTGGCTTGTTGGTTTGTTGGTTTGTTGGTTTTTTGGTTTGTTGGTTTGTTGGTTTTTTGGTTTGTTGGTTTGTTGGTTTGTTGGTTTGTTGGTTTATTTGTTTGTTGGTTTGTTGGTTTGGTAGTTTGTTGGCTTGTTAGTTTGTTGGTTTGTCGGTTTGTTGGTTTGTTGGTTTGCTGGTTTGGTGTTTTGTTGGTTTGTTGGTTTGTTGGTTTATTTGTTTGTTGGTTTGTTGGTTTGTTGGTTTGTTGGCTTGTTGGCTTGTTGGTTTGTTGGTTTGTTGGTTTGTTGGTTTTTGGTTTGTTGGTTTGTTGGCTTGTTGGTTTGTTGGTATGTTGGTTTGTTGGTTTGTTGGTTTGTTGGTTTGTTGGTTTGTTGGCTTGTTGGTTTGTTGGTTTGTTGGTTTGTTGGTTTGTTTGTTTGTTGGTTTCTTCATTTGTTGGTTTGTTGGTTTGTTGGTTTGTTGGTTTGTTGGCTTGTTGGCTTGTTGGTTTGTTGGCTTGTTGGTTTGTTGGCTTGTTGGCTTGTTGGTTTGTTGATTGTTGGTTTGTTCGGTTGTTGGTTTGTTGGTTTGTTGGTTTGTTGGCGTGTTGGCTTGTTGGTTTGTTGGTTTGTTGGTTTGTTTGTTTGTTTGTTTGTTTTTTTGTTGGTTTGTTGGTTTGTTGGTTTGTTGGCTTGTTGACTTGTTGGTTTGTTGGTTTGTGCGTTTGTTGGTTTGTTAGTTTGTTGGTTTGTTGGTTTGTTGGCTTGTTGGCTTGTTGGTTTGTTGGTTTGTTGGTTTGCTGGTTTGTTTGTTTGTTGGTTTGTTGGTTTGTTCGTTTGTTGGCTTGTTGGTTTGTTGGCTTGTTGGCTTGTTGGTTTGTTGGTTTTTTGGTTTGTTAGTTTGTTCGTTTGTTGGTTTGTTTGTTTGTTGGTTTGTTCGTTTGTTGGTTTGTTGGTTTGTTAGTTTGTTGGTTTATTTGTTTGTTGGTTTGTTGGTTTGTTGGTTTGTTGGTTTGTTGGTTTGTTGGCTTGTTGGTTTGTTGGTTTGTTGGTTTGTTGGTTTGTTGGATGTTGGTTTGGTGGTTTGTTGGTTTGTTGGTTTGTTGGTTTATTTGTTTGTTGGTTTGTTGGCTTGTTGGTTTGTTGGCTTGTTGGCTTGTTGGTTTGTTGGTTGTTGGTTTGTTCGGTTGTTGGTTTGTTGGTTTGTTGGTTTGTTGGCGTGTTGGCTTGTTGGTTTGTTGGTTTGTTTGTTTGTTTGTTTGTTTTTTTGTTGGTTTGTTGGTTTGTTGGTTTGTTGGCTTGTTGACTTGTTGGTTTGTTGGTTTGTGCGTTTGTTGGTTTGTTAGTTTGTTGGTTTGTTGGTTTGTTGGCTTGTTGGCTTGTTGGTTTGTTGGTTTGTTGGTTTGCTGGTTTGCTGGTTTGTTTGTTTGTTGGTTTGTTGGTTTGTTCGTTTGTTGGTTTGTTGGCTTGTTGGTTTGTTTGTTTGTTGGTTTTATGGTTTGTTGGTTTATTGGTTTTTTGGTTTGTTGGTTTGTTGGTTTGTTGGTTTGTTGGTTTGTTAGTTTGTTGGTTTATTTGTTTGTTGGTTTGTTGGTTTGTTGGTTTGTTGGTTTGTTGGTTTGTTGGCTTGTTGGTTTGTTGGTTTGTTGGTTTGTTGGTTTGTTGGATGTTGGTTTGGTGGTTTGTTGGTTTATTGGTTTGTTGGTTTATTTGTTTGTTGGTTTGTTGGTTTGTTGGTTTGTTGGCTTGTTGGTTTGTTAGTTTGTTGGTTTGTTGGTTTGTTGGTTTGTTGGTTTGTTGGTTTGTTGGTTTGTTGGTTTGTTGGTTTGTTGGTTTTTTGGTTTGTTGGTTTGTTGGTTTGTTGGTTTGTTGGTTTATTGGCTTGTTGGCTTTTTGGTTTGTTGGTTTGTTGGTTTGTTGGTTTGTTGGTTTGTTGGCATGTTGGCTTGTTGGCTTGTTGGTTTGTTGGTTTGTTGGTTTGTTGGTTTATTGGTTTTGTTAGTTTTTTGGTTTGTTGGCTTGTTGGCTTGTTGGTTTGTTGGCTTATTGGCTTGTTGGCTTGTTGGTTTGATGGTTTGTTGGTTTGTTGGTTTGTTGGTTTGTTAGTTTGTTGGTTTGTTGGCTTGTTGGTTTCTTGGCTTGTTGGTTTCTTGGTTTGTTGGTTTGTTGGTTTGTTCGTTTGTTGGTTTGTTCGTTTGTTGGTTTGTTGGCTTGTTGGTTTGTTGGTTAGTTGGTTTGTTGGTTTGTTGGTTTGTTGGTTTGTTGGTTTGTTGGTTTGTTGGTTTATTGGTTTGTTGGTTTGTTGGCTTGTTAGTTTGTTGGTTTGTTGGCTTGTTGGCTTGTTGGTTTGTTGGCTTGTTTGTTTGTTGGTTTGTTGGTTTGTTGGTTACTTGGTTACTTGGTTTGTTGGTTTGTTGGTTTATTGGTTTGTTGGTTTGTTGGTTTGTTGGTTTGTTTGCTTATTGGCTTGTTGGCTTGTTGGTTTGATGGTTTGTTGGTTTGTTGGTTTGTTGGTTTGTTGGTTTGTTCGTTTGTTGGTTTGTTGGTTTGTTGGTTTGTTGGTTTGTTGGTTTGTTGGCTTGCTGGCTTGCTGGTTTTTTGGCTTGTTGGCTTGTTGGTTTGTTGGCTTGTTGGTTTGTTGATTAGTTGGTTTGTTGGTTTGTTGGTTTGTTGGTTTGTTGGTTTATTGGTTTGTTGGTTTATTGGTTTGTTGGTTTGTTGGCTTGTTAGTTTGTTGGTTTGTTGGCTTGTTGGCTTGTTGGTTTGTTGGCTTGTTGGTTTGTTGGTTTGTTGGTTTGTTGGTTACTTGGTTTGTTGGTTTGTTGGTTTGTTCGTTTGTAAGTTTCTTGATTTGTTCGTTTGTTGGTTTGCTGGCTTGTTGGTTTGTTGGTTTGTTGGGTTGTTTATTTGTTTGTTGGTTTGTTCGTTTATTGGCTTGTTGGTTTGCTCGTCTGTTGGTTTGCTGGTTTGTTGGTTTGTTGGTTTTTTGGTTTGTTGGTTTGTTGGTTCGTTAGTTTGTTGGTTTGTTGGTTTATTGGTTTGTTGGTTTGTTGGTTTGTTGGTTTGTTGGCTTATTGGCTTGTTGGCTTGTTGGCTTGTTGGTTTGATGGTTTGTTGGTTTGTTGGTTTGTTGGTTTGTTGGTTTGTTGGTTTCTTCGTTTGTTGGTTTGTTGGTTTGTTGGTTGGTTGGTTTATTGGTTTGTTGGTTTGTTGGCTTGCTGGCTTGTTGGTTTTTTGGCTTGTTGGCTTGTTGGTTTGTTGGTTTGTTGGCTTTTTGGTTTGTTGGTTTGTTGGTTTGTTGGTTTGTTGGCTTGTTGGTTTGTTGGCTTGTTGGTTTGTTGGTTTGTTGGTTTGTGGGTTTGTTGGTTTGTTGGTTTGTTAGTTTATTGGTTTGTTCGTTTGTTGGTTTGTTGGTTTGTTGGTTTGTTTGTTTGTTGGGTTGTTGGTTTGTTGGTTTGTTGGTTTGTTTGTTTGTTTGTTTGTTGGTTTGTTCGTTTGTTGGTTTTTTGGTTTGTTGGCTTGTTGGCTTGTTGGTTTGTTGGTTTGTTGGCTTGTTGGTTTATTGGTTTGTTGGTTTGTTGGTTTGTTTATTTGTTGGTTTGTTCGTTTGTTGGCTTGTTGGTTTGTTGGCTTGTTGGCTTGTTGATTTGTTAGTTTGTTGGCTTGTTGGTTTGTTGGTTTGTTGGTTTGTTGGTTTGTTGGTTTGTTGGTTTGTTGGTTTCTTGGTTTGTTGGTTTGTTGGTTTGTTTGTTTGTTGGTTTGTTCGTTTGTTGGCTTGTTGGTTTGTTGGTTTTTTGGTTTGTTGGTATGTTGGTTTGTTGGTTTGTTGGTTTGTTGGTTTTTTGGTTTGTTGGTTTGTTGGTTTGTTGGTTTGTTGGTTTATTGGCTTGTTGGCTTTTTGGTTTGTTGGTTTGTTGGTTTGTTGGTTTGTTGGCTTGTTGGCTTGTTGGCTTGTTGGTTTGTTGGTTTGTTGGTTTGTTGGTTTGTTGGTTTATTGGTTTGTTGGTTTTTTGGTTTGTTGGCTTGTTGGCTTGTTGGTTTGTTGGCTAGTTGGTTTGTTGGTTTGTTGGTTTGTTGGTTTGTTGGTTTGTTTGTTTGTTCGTTTGTTGGCTTGTTGCATTGTTGGCTCGTTGGCTTTTTGGTTTGTTGGTTTGTTGGTTTGTTGGTTTGTCGGTTTGTTGGTTTTTTGGTTTGTTGGCTTTTTGGTTTGTTGATTTGTTAGTTTGTTGGTTTATTGGTTTGTTGGTTTGTTGGTTTGTTGGTTTGTTGGTTTGTTGGTTTGTTGGTTTGTTGGCTTGTTGGTTTGTTGGTTTGTTAGTTTGTTGGTTTGTTGGTTTGTTGGTTTGTTGGTTTGTTGGTTTTTTCGTTTGTTGGTTTGTTGGCTTTTTGGCTTGTTGGTTTGTTGGTTTAATGGTTTGTTGGTTTGTTGGTTTGTGGGTTAGTTGGTTTGGTGGTTTGTTGGTTTGTTGGTTTGTTGGTTTGTTGGCTTGTTCGCTTGTTGGTTTGTTGGTTTGTTGGTTTGTTGGTGTGTTGGTTTGTTTGTTGGTTTGTTTGTTTGTTTGTTGGCTTGTTAGTTTGTTGGTTTGTTGGCTTGTTGGCTTGTTGGTTTGTTGGCTTGTTGGTTTGTTGGTTTGTTGGTTTGTTAATTACTTGGTTTTTTGGTTTGTTGGTTTGTTCGTTTGTTGGTTTCTTGATTTGTTCGTTTGTTGGTTTGTTGGCTTGTTGGTTTGTTGGTTTGTTGATTTGTTTGTTTGTTGGTTTGTTCGTTTATTGGCTTGTTGGTTTGTTCGTTTGTTGGTTTGCTGGTTTGTTGGTTTGTTGGTTTTTAGGTTTGTTTGTTTGTTGGTTTGTTGGTTTGTTAGTTTGTTGGTTTGTTGGTTTCTTGGTTTGTTGGGTTGTTGGCTTATTGGCTTGTTGGCTTGTTGGTTTGATGGTTTGTTAGTTTGTTGATTTGTTGGTTTGTTGGTTTGTTCGTTTGTTGGTTTGTTGGTTTGTTGGTTTGTTGGTTTGTTGGTTTGTTGGTTTGTTGGCTTGCTGGCTTGTTGGTTTTTTGGCTTGCTGGCTTGTTGGTTTTTTGGCTTGTTGGCTTGTTGGTTTGTTGGTTTGTTGGCTTGTTGGTTTGTTGGTTTGTTGGTTTGTTGGTTTGTTGGCTTGTTGGTTTGTTGGTTTGTTGGTTTGTTGGTTTGTTGGTTTGTTGGTTTGTTCGTTTGTTGGTTTGTTGGTTTGTTGGTTTGTTTGTTTGTTGGCTTATTGGTTTGTTGGTTTGTTGGTTTGTTGGTTTGTTGGTTTGTTTGTTTGTTGGTTTGTTCGTTTTTTGGTTTTTTAGTTTTTGGTTTGTTGGCTTGTTGGCTTGTTGGTTTGTTGGTTTGTTGGCTTGTTGGTTTGTTGGTTTGTTGGTTTGTTTATTTGTTGGTTTGTTCGTTTGTTGGCTTGTTGATTTGTTGGCCTGTTGGATTGTTGGCTTGTTGATTTGTTGGTTTGTTGGTTTGTTGGTTTGTTGGTTTGTTGGTTTGTTGGTTTGTTGGTTTGTTTGTTTGTTGGTTTGTTCGTTTGTTGGCTTGTTGGTTTGTTGGTTTTTTGGTTTGTTGGTATGTTGGTTTGCTGGTTTGTTGGTTCGTTGGTTTGTTGGTTTGTCGGTTTGTTGGTTTGTTGGTTTGTTGGTTTGTTGGTTTGTTGGTTTGTTGGTTTTTTGGTTTGTTGGCTTGTTGGCTTGTTGGTTTATTAGTTTGTTGGCTTGTTGGTTTGTTGGTTTATTGGTTTGTTGGTTTGTTGGTTTGTTTGTTTGTTTGTTCATTTGTTGGCTTGTTGCATTGCTGGCTTGTTGGCTTTTTGGTTTGTTGGTTTGTTGGCTTGTTGGTTTGTTGGTTTGTTGGTTTGTTGGTTTGTCGGTTTGTTGGTTTTTTGGTTTGTTGGCTTGTTGGTTTGTTGATTTGTTAGTTTGTTGGTTTGTTGGATTGTTGGTTTGTTGGTTTGTTGGTTTGTTGGTTTGTTGGTTTGTTGGCTTGTTGGTTTGTTGGTTTGTTAGTTTGTTGGTTTGTTGGTTTGTTGGTTTGTTGGTTTGTTGGTTATTTTGTTTGTTGGTTTGTTGGTTTGTTGGCTTGTTGGTTTGTTGGTTTGTTGGTTTGTTGGTTTGTTGGTTTGTTGGTTTGTTGGTTTATTGGTTTTTTGGTTTGTTGGTTTGTTAATTTGTTGGTTTGTTGGTTTGTTGGTTTGTTGGTTTGTTGGTTTGTTGGTTTGTTGGTTTGTTTGTTTGCTCGTTTGTTGGTTTGTTGGTTTGTTGGTTTGTTGGTTGGTTGGTTTGTTGGTTTGTTGGCTTGTTGGTTTGTTGGTTTGTTGGTTTGTTGGTTTGTTGGTTTGTTGGTTTGTTGGTTTGTTGGTTTGTTGGTTTGTTGGTTTGTTAGTTTGTTGGTTTCTTGGTTTGTTGGTTTGTTGGCTTGTTGGTTTGTTGGTTTGTTGGTTTGTTGGTTTGTTGGTTTGTTGGTTTGTTGGTGTGTTGGTTTATTTGTTTGTTGGTTTGTTGGTTTGTTGGTTTGTTGGTTTGTTGGTTTGTTGGTTTGTTGGTTTGTTGGTTTGTTCGTTTGTTGGTTTGTTGGTTTGTTAATTTGTTGTTTTGTTTGTTTGTTGGTTTGTTCGTTTGTTGGCTTGTTGGTTTATTGGCTTGTTGGTTTGTTGGTTTGTTGTCTTGTTGGTTTGTTCGTTTGTTGGCTTGTTGGTTTGTTGGTTTGTTGGTTTTTTGGTTTGTTGGTTTGTTGGTTTGTTGGTTTGTTGGTTTTTGGGTTTGTTGGTTTGTTGGTTTGTTGGTTTTTGGGTTTGTTGGTTTGTTGGTTTGTTGGTTTATTGGTTTTTTGGTTTGTTGGTTTGTTGGTTTGTTGGTTTGTTGGTTTGTTGGTTTGTTGGTTTGTTGATTTGTTTGTTTGTTGGTTTGTTCGTTTATTGGCTTGTTGGTTTGTTCGTTTGTTGGTTTGCTGGTTTGTTGGTTTGTTGGTTTTTAGGTTTGTTGGTTTGTTGGTTTGTTGGTTTGTTGGTTTGTTGGTTTGTTGGTTTGTTGGTTTGTTGGGTTGTTGGCTTATTGGCTTGTTGGCTTGTTGGTTTGATGGTTTGTTGGTTTGTTGATTTGTTGGTTTGTTGGTCTGTTCGTTTGTTGGTTTGTTGGTTTGTTGGTTTGTTGGTTTGTTGGTTTGTTGGCTTGCTGGCTTGTTGGTTTTTTGGCTTGTTGGCTTGTTGGTTTGTTGGTTTGTTGGCTTGTTGGTTTGTTGGTTTGTTGGTTTGTTGGTTTGTTGGCTTGTTGGTTTGTTGGTTTGTTGGTTTGTTGGTTTGTTGGTTTGTTGGTTTGTTCGTTTGTTGGTTTGTTGGTTTGTTGATTTGTTTGTTTGTTGGCTTATTGGTTTGTTGGGTTGTTGGTTTGTTGGTTTGTTTGTTTGTTGGTTTGTTCGTTTGTTGGTTTTTTGGTTTTTTGGTTTGTTGGCTTGTTGGCTTGTTGGTTTGTTCGTTTGTTGGCTTGTTGGTTTGTTGGTTTGTTGGTTTGTTTATTTGTTGGTTTGTTCGTTTGTTGGCTTGTTGGTTTGTTGGCCTGTTGGATTGTTGGCTTGTTGATTTGTTGGTTTGTTGGTTTGTTGGTTTGTTGGTTTTTTGGTTTGTTGGTTTGTTGGTTTGTTTATTTGTTGGTTTGTTCGTTTGTTGGCTTGTTGGTTTGTTGGTTTTTTGGTTTGTTGGTATGTTGGTTTGCTGGTTTGTTGGTTCGTTGGTTTGTCGGTTTGTTGGTTTGTTGGTTTGTTGGTTTGTTGGTTTGTTGGTTTGTTGGCTTGTTGGTTTGTTGGTTTGTTAGTTTGTTGGTTTGTTGGTTTGTTGGTTTGTTGGTTTGTTGGTTTTTTTGTTTGTTGGTTTGTTGGCTTGTTGGCTTGTTGGTTTGTTGGTTTGTTGGTTTGTTGGTTTGTTGGTTTGTTGGTTTGTTGGTTTGTTGGTTTGTTGGTTTGTTCGTTTGATGGTTTGTTGGTTTGTTGGTTTGTTTGTTTGTTGGTTTGTTCGTTTGTTGGCTTGTTGGTTTATTGGCTTGTTGGCTTGTTGGTTTGTTGGTTTGTTGTCTTGTTGGTTTGTTCGTTTGTTGGCTTGTTGGTTTGTTGGTTTGTTGGTTTTTTGGTTTGTTGGCTTGTTGGTTTGTTGGTTTGTTGGTTTTTTGGTTTGTTGGTTTGTTGGTTTGTTGGTTTATTGGTTTTTTGGTTTGTTGGTTTGTTGGTTTGTTGGTTTGTTGGTTTGTTGTTTGTTGGTTTGTTGGTTTGTTGGTTTGTTGGTTTGTTTGTTTGCTCGTTTGTTGGTTTGTTGGTTTGTTGGTTTGTTGGTTGGTTGGTTTGTTGGTTTGTTGGCTTGTTGGTTTGTTGGTTTGTTGGTTTGTTGGTTTGTTGGCTTGTTGGTTTGTTGGTTTGTTGGTTTGTTGGTTTGTTGGTTTGTTGGTTTGTTGGTTTGTTGGTTTGTTCGTTTGTTGGTTTGTTGGTTTGTTGGTTTGTTGGTTTGTTTGTTTGTTGGTATGTTCGTTTGTTGGCTTGTTGGTTAATTGGCTTGTTGGCTTGTTGGTTTGTTGGTTTGTTGTCTTGTTGGTTTGTTCGTTTGTTGGCTTGTTGGTTTGTTGGTTTGTTGGTTTTTTGGTTTGTTGGCTTGTTGGTTTGTTGGTTTGTTGGTTTTTTGGTTTGTTGGTTTGTTGGTTTGTTGGTTTGTTGGTTTATTGGTTTTTTGGTTTGTTGGTTTGTTAATTTGTTGGTTTGTTGGTTTGTTTGGTTTGTTGGTTTGTTGGTTTGTTAGTTTGTTGGTTTGTTTGTTTGCTCGTTTGTTGGTTTGTTGGTTTGTTGGTTTGTTGGTTGGTTGGTTTGTTGGTTTGTTGGCTTGTTGGTTTGTTAGTTTGTTGGTTTGTTGGTTTGTTGGTTTGTTGGTTTGTTGGTTTGTTGGCTTGTTGGTTTGTTAGTTTGTTGGTTTCTTGGTTTGTTGGTTTGTTGGCTTGTTGGTTTGTTGGTTTGTTGGTTTGTTGGTTTGTTGGTTTGTTGGTTTGTTGGTTTGTTGGTGTGTTGGTTTATTTGTTTGTTGGTTTGTTGGTTTGTTGGTTTGTTGGTTTGTTGGTTTGTTGGTTTGTTGGTTTGTTCGTGTGTTGGTTTGTTGGTTTGTTGGTTTGTTTGTTTGTTGGTTTGTTCGTTTGTTGGCTTGTTGGTTTATTGGCTTGTTGGCTTGTTGGTTTGTTGGTTTGTTGTCTTGTTGGTTTGTTCGTTTGTTGGCTTGTTGGTTTGTTGGTTTGTTGGTTTTTTGGTTTGTTGGCTTGTTGGTTTGTTGGTTTGTTGGTTTTTGGGTTTGTTGGTTTGTTGGTTTGTTGGTTTATTGGTTTTTTGGTTTGTTGGTTTGTTGGTTTGTTGGTTTGTTGGTTTGTTGGTTTGTTGGTTTGTTGGTTTGTTGGTTTGTTGGTTTGTTGGTTTGTTTGTTTGCTCGTTTGTTGGTTTGTTGGTTTGTTGGTTTGTTGGTTGGTTGGTTTGTTGGTTTGTTGGCTTGTTGGTTTGTTGGTTTGTTGGTTTGTTGGTTTGTTGGTTTGTTGGTTTGTTGGTTTGTTGGTTTGTTGGTTTGTTGGTTTGTTGGTTTGTTGGTTTTTTCGTTTGTTGGTTTGTTGGCTTTTTAGCTTGTTGGTTTGTTGGTTTGTTGGTTTGTTGGTTTGTTAATTACTTGGTTTGTTGGTTTGTTGGTTTGTTCGTTTGTTGGTTTCTTGATTTGTTCGTTTGTTGGTTTGTTGGTTTGTGGGTTAGTTGGTTTGGTGGTTTGTTGGTTTGTTGGTTTGTTGGTTTGTTGGCTTGTTCGCTTGTTGGTTTGTTGGTTTGTTGGTTTGTTGGTTTGTTGGTTTGTTGGTTTGTTGGTTTGTTGGTTGGTTTGTTTGTTTGTTTGTTGGCTTGTTAGTTTGTTGGTTTGTTTGTTTGTTGGTTTGTTCGTTTGTTGGCTTGTTGGTTTATTGGCTTGTTGGCTTGTTGGTTTGTTGGTTTGTTGTCTTGTTGGTTTGTTCGTTTGTTGGCTTGTTGGTTTGTTGGTTTGTTGGTTTTTTGGTTTGTTGGCTTGTTGGTTTGTTGGTTTGTTGGTTTGTTAATTACTTGGTTTGTTGGTTTGTTGGTTTGTTCGTTTGTTGGTTTCTTGATTTGTTCGTTTGTTGGTTTGTTGGTTTGTTCGTTTGTTGGTTTGTTGGTTTGTTGGTTTGTTGGTTTGTTTGTTTGTTGGTTTGTTCGTTTGTTGGCTTGTTGGTTTATTGGCTTGTTGGCTTGTTGGTTTGTTGGTTTGTTGTCTTGTTGGTTTGTTCGTTTGTTGGCTTGTTGGTTTGTTGGTTTGTTGGTTTTTTGGTTTGTTGGCTTGTTGGTTTGTTGGTTTGTTGGGTTTTTGTTTTGTTGGTTTGTTGGTTTGTTGGTTTATTGGTTTTTTGGTTTGTTGGTTTGTTGGTTTGTTGGTTTGTTGGTTTGTTGTTTGTTGGTTTGTTGGTTTGTTGGTTTGTTGGTTTGTTTGTTTGCTCGTTTGTTGGTTTGTTGGTTTGTTGGTTTGTTGGTTGGTTGGTTTGTTGGTTTGTTGGCTTGTTGGTTTGTTGGTTTGTTGGTTTGTTGGTTTGTTGGTTTGTTGGTTTGTTGGTTTGTTGGTTTGTTGGTTTGTTGGTTTGTTGGCTTGTTGGTTTGTTGGTTTGTTGGTTTGTTGATTTGTTGGTTTGTTGGTTTGTTGGTTTGTTGGTTTGTTCGTTTGTTGGTTTGTTGGTTTGTTGGTTTGTTGATTTGTTGGTTTGTTTGTTTGTTGGTTTGTTCGTTTGTTGGCTTGTTGGTTTATTGGCTTGTTGGCTTGTTGGTTTGTTGGTTTGTTGTCTTGTTGGTTTGTCCGTTTGTTGGCTTGTTGGTTTGTTGGTTTGTTGGTTTTTTGGTTTGTTGGCTTGTTGGTTTGTTGGTTTGTTGATTTTTTGGTTTGTTGGTTTGTTGGTTTGTTGGTTTGTTGGTTTATTGGTTTTTTGGTTTGTTGGTTTGTTAATTTGTTGGTTTGTTGGTTTGTTGGTTTGTTGGTTTGTTGGTTTGTTGGTTTGTTGGTTTGTTTGTTTGCTCGTTTGTTGGTTTGTTGGTTTGTTGGTTTGTTGGTTGGTTGGTTTGTTGGTTTGTTGGCTTGTTGGTTTGTTGGTTTATTGGTTTGTTGGTTTGTTGGTTTGTTGGTTTGTTGGTTTGTTGGCTTGTTGGTTTGTTAGTTTGTTGGTTTCTTGGTTTGTTGGTTTGTTGGCTTGTTGGTTTGTTGGTTTGTTGGTTTGTTGGTTTGTTGGTTTGTTGGTTTGTTGGTGTGTTGGTTTATTTGTTTGTTGGTTTGTTGGTTTGTTGGTTTGTTGGTTTGTTGGTTTGTTGGTTTGTTGGTTTGTTCGTTTGTTGGTTTGTTGGTTTGTTGGTTTGTTGGTTTGTTTGTTTGTTGGTTTGTTCGTTTGTTGGCTTGTTGGTTTATTGGCTTGTTGGCTTGTTGGTTTGTTGGTTTGTTGTCTTGTTGGTTTGTTCGTTTGTTGGCTTGTTGGTTTGTTGGTTTGTTGGTTTTTTGGTTTGTTGGCTTGTTGGTTTGTTGGTTTGTTGGTTTTTGGGTTTGTTGGTTTGTTGGTTTGTTGGTTTATTGGTTTTTTGGTTTGTTGGTTTGTTGGTTTGTTGGTTTGTTGGTTTGTTGGTTTGTTGGTTTGTTGGTTTGTTGGTTTGTTGGTTTGTTTGTTTGCTCGTTTGTTGGTTTGTTGGTTTGTTGGTTTGTTGGTTGGTTGGTTTGTTGGTTTGTTGGCTTGTTGGTTTGTTGGTTTGTTGGTTTGTTGGTTTGTTGGTTTGTTGGTTTGTTGGTTTGTTGGTTTGTTGGTTTGTTGGTTTGTTGGTTTGTTGGTTTGTTGGTTTGTTGGTTTTTTCGTTTGTTGGTTTGTTGGCTTTTTGGCTTGTTGGTTTGTTGGTTTGTTGGTTTGTTGGTTTGTTAATTACTTGGTTTGTTGGTTTGTTGGTTTGTTCGTTTGTTGGTTTCTTGATTTGTTCGTTTGTTGGTTTGTTGGTTTGTGGGTTAGTTGGTTTGGTGGTTTGTTGGTTTGTTGGTTTGTTGGTTTGTTGGTTTGTTGGCTTGTTCGCTTGTTGGTTTGTTGGTTTGTTGGTTTGTTGGTTTGTTGGTTTGTTGGTTTGTTGGTTGGTTTGTTTGTTTGTTTGTTGGCTTGTTAGTTTGTTGGTTTGTTGGCTTGTTGGCTTGTTGGTTTGTTGGCTTGTTGGTTTGTTAATTACTTGGTTTGTTGGTTTGTTCGTTTGTTGGTTTCTTGATTTGTTCGTTTGTTGGTTTGTTGGCTTGTTGGTTTGTTGGTTTGTTGATTTGTTTGTTTGTTGGTTTGTTCGTTTATTGGCTTGTTGGTTTGTTCGTTTGTTGGTTTGCTGGTTTGTTGGTTTGTTGGTTTTTAGGTTTGTTGGTTTGTTGGTTTGTTGGTTTGTTGGTTTGTTGGTTTGTTGGGTTGTTGGCTTATTGGCTTGTTGGCTTGTTGGTTTGATGGTTTGTTAGTTTGTTGATTTGTTGGTTTGTTGGTTTGTTCGTTTGTTGGTTTGTTGGTTTGTTGGTTTGTTGGTTTGTTGGTTTGTTGGTTTGTTGGCTTGCTGGCTTGTTGGTTTTTTGGCTTGTTGGCTTGTTGGTTTGTTGGTTTGTTGGCTTGTTGGTTTGTTGGTTTGTTGGTTTATTGGTTTGTTGGCTTGTTGGTTTGTTGGTTTGTTGGTTTGTTGGTTTGTTGGTTTGTTGGTTTGTTCGTTTGTTGGTTTGTTGGTTTGTTGATTTGTTTGTTTGTTGGCTTATTGGTTTGTTGGGTTGTTGGTTTGTTGGTTTGTTTGTTTGTTGGTTTGTTCGTTTGTTGGTTTTTTGGTTTTTTGGTTTGTTGGCTTGTTGGCTTGTTGGTTTGTTCGTTTGTTGGCTTGTTGGTTTGTTGGTTTGTTGGTTTGTTTATTTGTTGGTTTGTTCGTTTGTTGGCTTGTTGGTTTGTTGGCCTGTTGGATTGTTGGCTTGTTGATTTGTTGGTTTGTTGGTTTGTTGGTTTGTTGGTTTTTTGGTTTGTTGGTTTGTTGGTTTGTTTGTTTGTTGGTTTGTTCGTTTGTTGGCTTATTGGTTTGTTGGTTTTTTGGTTTGTTGGTATGTTGGTTTGCTGGTTTGTTGGTTCGTTGGTTTGTTGGTTTGTTGGTTTGTTGGTTTGTTGGTTTGTTGGTTTGTTGGTTTGTTGGTTTGTTGGTTTTTTGGTTTGTTGGCTTGTTGGCTTGTTGGTTTATTGGTTTGTTGGCTTGTTGGTTTGTTGGTTTATTGGTTTGTTGGTTTGTTGGTTTGTTTGTTTGTTTGTTCGTTTGTTGGCTTGTTGCATTGCTGGCTTGTTGGCTTTTTAGTTTGTTGGTTTGTTGGCTTGTTGGTTTGTTGGTTTGTTGGTTTGTCGGTTTGTTGGTTTGTCGGTTTGTTGCTTTGTTGGTTTGTTGGTTTGTTGGTTTGTTGGCTTGTTGGTTTGTTGGTTTGTTAGTTTGTTGGTTTGTTGGTTTGTTGGTTTGTTGGTTTGTTGGTTTTTTTGTTTGTTGGTTTGTTGGCTTGTTGGCTTGTTGGTTTGTTGGTTTGTTGGTTTGTTGGTTTGTTGGTTTGTTGGTTTGTTGGTTTGTTGGTTTGTTCGTTTGTTGGTTTGTTGGTTTGTTGGTTTGTTGGTTTGTTTGTTTGTTGGTTTGTTCGTTTGTTGGCTTGTTGGTTTATTGGCTTGTTGGTTTGTTGGTTTGTTGTCTTGTTGGTTTGTTCGTTTGTTGGCTTGTTGGTTTGTTGGTTTGTTGGTTTTTTGGTTTGTTGGCTTGTCGGTTTGTTGGTTTGTTGGTTTTTTGGTTTGTTGGTTTGTTGGTTTGTTGGTTTATTGGTTTTTTGGTTTGTTGGTTTGTTGGTTTGTTGGTTTGTTGGTTTGTTGGTTTGTTGTTTGTTGGTTTGTTGGTTTGTTGGTTTGTTGGTTTGTTGGTTTGTTTGTTTGCTCGTTTGTTGGTTTGTTGGTTTGTTGGTTTGTTGGTTGGTTGGTTTGTTGGTTTGTTGGCTTGTTGGTTTGTTGGTTTGTTGGTTTGTTGGTTTGTTGGTTTGTTGGTTTGTTGGTTTGTTGGTTTGTTGGCTTGTTGGTTTGTTGGTTTGTTGGTTTCTTGGTTTGTTGGTTTGTTGGCTTGTTGGTTTGTTGGTTTGTTGGTTTGTTGGTTTGTTGGTTTGTTGGTTTGTTGGTGTGTTGGTTTATATGTTTGTTGGTTTGTTGGTTTGTTGGTTTGTTGGTTTGTTGGTTTGTTGGTTACTTTGTTTGTTGGTTTGTTGGTTTTTTGGTTTGTGGCTTGTTGGTTTGTTGATTTCTTGGTTTGTTTGTTTCTTGGTTTGTTGGTTTGTTGGTTTGTTGGTTACTTGGTTTGTTGGTTTGTTGGTTTGTTGGTTTGTTGGTTTGTTCGTTTGTTGGTTTGTTGGTTTGTTCGTTTGTTGGTTTGTTGGTTTGTTGGTTTCTTGATTTGTTGGTTTGTTGGTTTGTTCGTTTGTTGGCTTGTTGGTTTGTTGGCTTTTTGGCTTATTAGTTTGTTGGTTTGTTCATTTGTTCGTTTGTTCGTTTGTTGGTTTGTTGGTTTGTTGGTTTCTTGGTTACCTGGTTTGTTGGTTTGTTCAATTGATGGTTTGTTGGTTTGTTGGTTTGTTCGTTTGTTGGTTTGTTGGTTTGTTGGTTTGTTGGTTTGTTGGTTTGTTGGCTTGTTGGGTTGTTGGTTTGTTGGCTTGTTGGTTTGTTCGTTTGTTGGCTTTTTCGTTTGTTGGTTTGTTGGTTTGTTGGTTTCTTGGTTACCTGGTTTGTTGGTTTGTTGGTTTGTTGGTTTGTTCGTTTGTTGGTTTGTTGGGTTGTTGGTTTGTTCGTTTGTTGGTTTGTTTGTTTGTTGGTTTGTTTGTTTTGTTGGTTTGTTGGTTTGTTGGTTTGTTGGTTTGTTGGCTTGTTGGTTTGTTGGTTTGTTGGTTTGTTGGTTTGTTGGTTTGTTGGTTTGTTGGTTTTTTGGTTTTTTGGTTTGTTGGTTTGTTGGTTTGTTGGTTTGTTTGTTTTTTGGTTAGTTGGTTTGTTAGTTTGTTGGTTTGTTGGCTTGTTGGTTTGTTCGTTTGTTGGCTTGTTGGTTTGTTGGTTTGTTGGTTTGTTGGTTTGTTGGTTTGTTGGTTTCTTGGTTACCTGGTTTGTTGGTTTGTTGGTTTGTTGGTTTGTTGGTTTGTTGGTTTGTTGGTTTATTGGTTTGTTGGTTTGTTGGTTACTTGGTTTGTTTGTTGGTTGGTTTTTTGGTTTGTTGGTTTGTTGGCTTGTTGGTTTGTTGGCTTGTTGGCTTGTTGGTTTGTCGGTTTGTTGGTTTGTTGGTATGTTGGTTTGTTGGTTTGTTGGTTTGTTGGCTTGTTGGTTTGTCGGTTTGTTGGTTTGTTGGTTTGTTGGTTTGTTGGTTTGTTGGTTTGTTGGTTTGTTGGTTTGTTGGTTTGTTGGTTTGTTGGTTTGTTGGTTTTTTCGTTTGTTGGTTTGTTGGCTTTTTGGCTTGTTGGTTTGTTGGTTTGTTGGTTTGTGGGTTTGTTGGTTTGTTGGTTTGTTGGTTTGTTGATTTGTTGGTTTGTTGGCTTGTTCGCTTGTTGGTTTGTTGGTTTGTTGGTTTGTTGGTTTGTTGGTTTGTTGGTTTGTTGGTTTGTTGGTTTGTTAGTTTGTTGGCTTGTTAGTTTGTTGGTTTGTTGGCTTGTTGGCTTGTTGGTTTGTTGGCTTGTTGGTTTGTTGGTTTGTTGGTTTGTTAATTACTTGGTTTGTTGGTTTGTTGGTTTGTTCGTTTGTTGGTTTCTTGATTTGTTCGTTTGTTGGTTTGTTGGCTTGTTGGGTTGTTGGTTTGTTGGTTTGTTTGTTTGTTGGTTTGTTCGTTTATTGGCTTGTTGGTTTGTTCGTTTGTTGGTTTGCTGGTTTGTTGGTTTGTTGGTTTTTAGGTTTGTTGGTTTGTTGGTTTGTTGGTTTGTTGGTTTGTTGGTTTGTTGGTTTGTTGGTTTGTTGGCTTATTGGCTTGTTGGGTTGTTGGTTTGATGGTTTGTTGGTTTGTTGGTTTGTTGGTTGGTTGGTTTGTTCGTTTGTTGGTTTGTTGGTTTGTTGGTTTGTTGGTTTGTTGGTTTGTTGGTTTGTTGGTTTGTTGGTTTGTTGGTTTGTTGGTTTGTTTGCTTGCTGGCTTGTTGGTTTTTTGGCTTGTTGATTTGTTGGTTTGTTGGTTTGTTGGCTTGTTGGTTTGTTGGTTTGTTGGTTTGTTGGTTTGTTGGCTTGTTGGTTTGTTGGTTTGTTGGATTGTTGGTTTGTTGGTTTGTTTATTTGTTGGTTTGTTCGTTTGTTGGTTTGTTGGTTTGTTGGTTTGTTTGTTTGTTGGCTTGTTGGTTTGGTGGTTTGTTGGTTTGTTGGTTTGTTTGTTTGTTAGTTTGTTCGTTTGTTGGTTTTTTTGTTTGTTGGCGTGTTGGTTTGTTGGTTTGTTGGTTTGTTGGCTTGTTGGTTTGTTGGTTTGTTGGTTTGTTGGTTTGTTGGTTTGTTGGTTTGTTTATTTGTTGGATTGTTCGTTTGTTGGCTTGTTGGTTTGTTGGCTTGTTGGCTTGTTGGCTTGTTGATTTGTTGGTTTGTTGGTTTGTTGGTTTGTTGGTTACTTGGGTTGTTGGTTTGTTGGTTTGTTGGTTTGTTGGTTTGTTCGTTTGTTGGTTTGTTGGTTTGTTCGTTTGTTGGTTTGTTGGTTTGTTGGTTTGTTGGTTTGTTGGTTTGTTGGTTTGTTGGTTTGTTCGTTTGTTGGCTTGTTGGTTTGTTGGCTTTTTGGCTTATTGGTTTGTTGGTTTGTTCATTTGTTGGTTTGTTCGTTTGTTGGTTTGTTGGTTTGTTGGTTTCTTGGTTACCTGGTTTGTTGGTTTGTTGGTTTGTTGGCTTGTTAGTTTGTTGATTTGTTGGCTTGTTGGCTTGTTGGTTTGTTGGCTTGTTGCTTTGTTGGTTTGTTGGTTTGTTAATTACTTGGTTTGTTGGCTTGTTGGTTTGTTCGTTTGTTGGTTTCTTGATTTGTTCGTTTGTTGGTTTGTTGGCTTGTTGGGTTGTTGGTTTGTTGGTTTGTTTGTTTGTTGGTTTGTTCGTTTAATGGCTTGTTCGTTTGTTGGTTTGCTGGTTTGTTGGTTTGTTAGTTTTTAGGTTTGTTGGTTTGTTGGTTTGTTGGTTTGTTGGTTTGTTGGTTTGTTGGTTTGTTGGTTTGTTGGCTTATTGGCTTGTTGGGTTGTTGGTTTGATGGTTTGTTGGTTTGTTGGTTTGTTGGTTGGTTGGTTTGTTCGTTTGTTGGTTTGTTGGTTTGTTGGTTTGTTGTTTTGTTGGTTTGTTGGTTTGTTGGTTTGTTGGCTTGCTGGCTTGTTGGTTTTTTGGCTTGTTGGCTTGTTGGTTTGTTGGTTTGTTGGCTTGTTGGTTTGTTGGTTTGTTGGTTTGTTGGTTTGTTGGCTTGTTGGTTTGTTGCATTGTTGGTTTGTTGGTTTGTTTATTTGTTGGTTTGTTCGTTTGTTGGTTTGTTGGTTTGTTGGTTTGTTGGTTTGTTGGTTTGTTGGCTTATTGGCTTGTTGGGTTGTTGGTTTGATGGTTTGTTGGTTTGTTGGTTTGTTGGTTTGTTGGTTGGTTGGTTTGTTCGTTTGTTGGTTTGTTAGTTTGTTGGTTTGTTGGCTTGTTGGTTTGTTCGTTTGTTGGCTTGTTGGTTTGTTGGTTTGTTGGTTTGTTGGTTTGTTGGTTTGTTGGTTTCTTGGTTACCTGGTTTGTTGGTTTGTTGGTTTGTTGGTTTGTTGGTTTGTTGGTTTGTTGGTTTGTTGGTTTATTGGTTTGTTGGTTTGTTGGTTACTTGGTTTGTTTGTTGGTTGGTTTTTTGGTTTGTTGGTTTGTTGGCTTGTTGGTTTGTTGGCTTGTTGGCTTGTTGGTTTGTCGGTTTGTTGGTTTGTTGGTATGTTGGTTTGTTGGTTTGTTGGTTTGTTGGCTTGTTGGTTTGTCGGTTTGTTGGTTTGTTGGTTTGTTGGTTTGTTGGTTTGTTGGTTTGTTGGTTTGTTGGTTTGTTGGTTTGTTGGTTTGTTGGTTTTTTCGTTTGTTGGTTTGTTGGCTTTTTGGCTTGTTGGTTTGTTGGTTTGTTGGTTTGTGGGTTTGTTGGTTTGTTGGTTTGTTGGTTTGTTGATTTGTTGGTTTGTTGGCTTGTTCGCTTGTTGGTTTGTTGGTTTGTTGGTTTGTTGGTTTGTTGGTTTGTTGGTTTGTTGGTTTGTTGGTTTGTTGGTTTGTTAGTTTGTTGGCTTGTTAGTTTGTTGGTTTGTTGGCTTGTTGGCTTGTTGGTTTGTTGGCTTGTTGGTTTGTTGGTTTGTTGGTTTGTTAATTACTTGGTTTGTTGGTTTGTTGGTTTGTTCGTTTGTTGGTTTCTTGATTTGTTCGTTTGTTGGTTTGTTGGCTTGTTGGGTTGTTGGTTTGTTGGTTTGTTTGTTTGTTGGTTTGTTCGTTTATTGGCTTGTTGGTTTGTTCGTTTGTTGGTTTGCTGGTTTGTTGGTTTGTTGGTTTTTAGGTTTGTTGGTTTGTTGGTTTGTTGGTTTGTTGGTTTGTTGGTTTGTTGGTTTGTTGGTTTGTTGGCTTATTGGCTTGTTGGGTTGTTGGTTTGATGGTTTGTTGGTTTGTTGGTTTGTTGGTTGGTTGGTTTGTTCGTTTGTTGGTTTGTTGGTTTGTTGGTTTGTTGGTTTGTTGGTTTGTTGGTTTGTTGGTTTGTTGGTTTGTTGGTTTGTTGGTTTGTTTGCTTGCTGGCTTGTTGGTTTTTTGGCTTGTTGATTTGTTGGTTTGTTGGTTTGTTGGCTTGTTGGTTTGTTGGTTTGTTGGTTTGTTGGTTTGTTGGCTTGTTGGTTTGTTGGTTTGTTGGATTGTTGGTTTGTTGGTTTGTTTATTTGTTGGTTTGTTCGTTTGTTGGTTTGTTGGTTTGTTGGTTTGTTTGTTTGTTGGCTTGTTGGTTTGGTGGTTTGTTGGTTTGTTGGTTTGTTTGTTTGTTAGTTTGTTCGTTTGTTGGTTTTTTTGTTTGTTGGCGTGTTGGTTTGTTGGTTTGTTGGTTTGTTGGCTTGTTGGTTTGTTGGTTTGTTGGTTTGTTGGTTTGTTGGTTTGTTGGTTTGTTTATTTGTTGGATTGTTCGTTTGTTGGCTTGTTGGTTTGTTGGCTTGTTGGCTTGTTGGCTTGTTGATTTGTTGGTTTGTTGGTTTGTTGGTTTGTTGGTTACTTGGGTTGTTGGTTTGTTGGTTTGTTGGTTTGTTGGTTTGTTCGTTTGTTGGTTTGTTGGTTTGTTCGTTTGTTGGTTTGTTGGTTTGTTGGTTTGTTGGTTTGTTGGTTTGTTGGTTTGTTGGTTTGTTCGTTTGTTGGCTTGTTGGTTTGTTGGCTTTTTGGCTTATTGGTTTGTTGGTTTGTTCATTTGTTGGTTTGTTCGTTTGTTGGTTTGTTGGTTTGTTGGTTTCTTGGTTACCTGGTTTGTTGGTTTGTTGGTTTGTTGGCTTGTTAGTTTGTTGATTTGTTGGCTTGTTGGCTTGTTGGTTTGTTGGCTTGTTGCTTTGTTGGTTTGTTGGTTTGTTAATTACTTGGTTTGTTGGCTTGTTGGTTTGTTCGTTTGTTGGTTTCTTGATTTGTTCGTTTGTTGGTTTGTTGGCTTGTTGGGTTGTTGGTTTGTTGGTTTGTTTGTTTGTTGGTTTGTTCGTTTAATGGCTTGTTCGTTTGTTGGTTTGCTGGTTTGTTGGTTTGTTAGTTTTTAGGTTTGTTGGTTTGTTGGTTTGTTGGTTTGTTGGTTTGTTGGTTTGTTGGTTTGTTGGTTTGTTGGTTTGTTGGCTTATTGGCTTGTTGGGTTGTTGGTTTGATGGTTTGTTGGTTTGTTGGTTTGTTGGTTGGTTGGTTTGTTCGTTTGTTGGTTTGTTGGTTTGTTGGTTTGTTGTTTTGTTGGTTTGTTGGTTTGTTGGTTTGTTGGCTTGCTGGCTTGTTGGTTTTTTGGCTTGTTGGCTTGTTGGTTTGTTGGTTTGTTGGCTTGTTGGTTTGTTGGTTTGTTGGTTTGTTGGTTTGTTGGCTTGTTGGTTTGTTGCATTGTTGGTTTGTTGGTTTGTTTATTTGTTGGTTTGTTCGTTTGTTGGTTTGTTGGTTTGTTGGTTTGTTGGTTTGTTGGTTTGTTGGCTTATTGGCTTGTTGGGTTGTTGGTTTGATGGTTTGTTGGTTTGTTGGTTTGTTGGTTTGTTGGTTGGTTGGTTTGTTCGTTTGTTGGTTTTTTGGTTTGTTGGTGTGTTATTTTGTTGGTTTGTTGGTTTGTTGGTTTGTTGGCTTGCTGGCTTGTTGGTTTTTTGGCTTGTTGGCTTGTTGGTTTGTTGGTTTGTTGGCTTGTTGGTTTGTTGGTTTGTTGGTTTGTTGGTTTGTTGGCTTGTTGGTTTGTTGCATTGTTGGTTTGTTGGTTTGTTTATTTGTTGGTTTGTTCGTTTGTTGGTTTGTTGGTTTGTTGGTTTGTTTGTTTGTTGGCTTGTTGGTTTGGTGGTTTGTTGGTTTGTTGGTTTGTTTGTTTGTTAGTTTGTTCGTTTGTTGGTTTTTTTGTTTGTTGGCGTGTTGGTTTGTTGGTTTGTTGGTTTGTTGGCTTGTTGGTTTGTTGGTTTGTTGGTTTGTTGGTTTGTTGGTTTGTTGGTTTGTTTATTTGTTGGATTGTTCGTTTGTTGGCTTGTTGGTTTGTTGGCTTGTTGGCTTGTTGGCTTGTTGATTTGTTGGTTTGTTGGTTTGTTGGTTTGTTGGTTACTTGGGTTGTTGGTTTGTTAGTTTGTTGGTTTGTTGGTTTGTTCGTTTGTTGGTTTTTTGGTTTGTTCGTTTGTTGGTTTGTTGGTTTGTTGGTTTGTTGGTTTGTTGGTTTGTTCGTTTGTTGGCTTGTTGGTTTGTTGGCTTTTTGGCTTATTGGTTTGTTGGTTTGTTCATTTGTTGGTTTGTTCGTTTGTTGGTTTGTTGGTTTGTTGGTTTCTTGGTTACCTGGTTTGTTGGTTTGTTGGCTTGTTAGTTTGTTGATTTGTTGGCTTGTTGGTTTGTTGGCTTGTTGCTTTGTTGGTTTGTTGGTTTGTTAATTACTTGGTTTGTTGGTTTGTTGGTTTGTTCGTTTGTTGGTTTCTTGATTTGTTCGTTTGTTGGTTTGTTTGCTTGTTGGGTTGTTGGTTTGTTGGTTTGTTTGTTTGTTGGTTTGTTCGTTTAATGGCTTGTTGGTTTGTTCGTTTGTTGGTTTGCTGGTTTGTTGGTTTGTTGGTTTTTAGGTTTGTTGGTTTGTTGGTTTGTTGGTTTGTTGGTTTGTTGGTTTGTTGGTTTGTTGGTTTGTTGGTTTGTTGGTTTGTTGGCTTATTGGCTTGTTGGGTTGTTGGTTTGATGGTTTGTTGGTTTGTTGGTTTGTTGGTTGGTTGGTTTGTTCGTTTGTTGGTTTGTTGGTTTGTTGGTTTGTTGTTTTGTTGGTTTGTTGATTTGTTGGTTTGTTGGCTTGCTGGCTTGTTGGTTTTTTGGCTTGTTGGCTTGTTGGTTTGTTGGTTTGTTGGCTTGTTGGTTTGTTGGTTTGTTGGTTTGTTGGTTTGTTGGCTTGTTGGTTTGTTGCATTGTTGGTTTGTTGGTTTGTTTATTTGTTGGTTTGTTCGTTTGTTGGTTTGTTGGTTTGTTGGTTTGTTTATTTGTTGGCTTGTTGGTTTGGTGGTTTGTTGGTTTGCTGGTTTGTTTGTTTGTTGGTTTGTTCGTTTGTTGGTTTTTTTGTTTGTTGGCGTGTTGGTTTGTTGGTTTGTTGGTTTGTTGGCTTGTTGGTTTGTTTGTTTGTTGGTTTGTTGGTTTGTTGGTTTGTTGGTTTGTTTATTTGTTGGTTTGTTTGTTTGTTGGCTTGTTGGTTTGTTGGCTTTATGGCTTATTGGTTTGTTGGTTTGTTCATTTGTTGGTTTGTTCGTTTGTTGGTTTGTTGGTTTGTTGGTTTCTTGGTTACCTGGTTTGTTGGTTTGTTGGTTTGTTCGTTTGTTGGTTTGTTGGTTTGTTGGTTTGTTGGTTTGTTGGTTTGTTGGTTTGTTGGTTTGTTGGTTTGTTGGTTTGTTGGTTTGTTGGGTTGTTGGCTTGTTGGTTTGTTGGCTTGTTGGTTTGTTCATTTGTTGGCCTGTTCGTTTGTTGGTTTGTTGGTTTGTTGGTTTGTTGGTTTGTTGGTTTGTGGGTTTGTGTGTTTGTTGGCTTGTTGGTTTGTTTTTTTGTTGGTTACTTGGTTTGTTTGTTTGTTGGTTTGTTGGTTTGTTGGTTTGTTCGTTTGTTGGCTTGTTGGTTTGTTGGTTTGTTGGTATGTTGGTTTATTTGTTTGTTGGTTTGTTGGTTTGTTCGTTTGTTGGTTTGTTGGTTTGTTGGTTTGTTCGTTTGTTGGTTTGTTCGTTTGTTGGTTTGTTTGTTTTGTTGGTTTGTTGGTTTGTTGGTTTGTTGGCTTGTTGGTTTGTTGGTTTGTTGGTTTGTTGGTTTGTTGGTTTGTTGGTTTGTTGTTTTTTTGGTTTGTTGGTTTGTTGGTTTTTTGGTTTGTTTGTTTTTTGGTTAGTTGGTTTGTTGGTTTGTTGGTTTGTTGGCTTGTTGGTTTGTTCGTTTGTTGGCTTGTTGGTTTGTTGGTTTGTTGGTTTGTTGGTTTGTTGGTTTGTTGGTTTGTTGGTTTCTTGGTTACCTGGTTTGTTGGTTTGTTGGTTTGTTGGTTTGTTGGTTTGTTGGTTTATTGGTTTGTTGGTTTGTTGGCTTGTTGGCTTGTTGGTTTGTCGGTTTGTTGGTTTGTTGGTTTGTTGGTTTGTTGGTTTGTTGGTTTGTTGGCTTGTTGGTTTGTCGGTTTGTTGGTTTGTTGGTTTGTTGGTTACTTGGTTTGTTTGTTGGTTGGTTTTTTGGTTTGTTGGTTTGTTGGCTTGTTGGTTTGTTGGTTTGTTGGTTTGTTGGTTTGTTCGTTTGTTGGTTTGTTCGTTTGTTGGTTTGTTTGTTTTGTTGGTTTGTTGGTTTGTTGGTTTGTTGGTTTGTTGGTTTGTTGGCTTGTTGGTTTGTTGGTTTGTTGGTTTGTTGGTTTGTTGGTTTGTTGGTTTGTTGGTTTGTTGGTTTTTTGGTTTTTTGGTTTTTTGGTTTGTTGGTTTGTTTGTTTGTTGGTTTGTTCGTTTTTTGGTTAGTTGGTTTGTTAGTTTGTTGGTTTGTTGGCTTGTTGGTTTGTTCGTTTGTTGGCTTGTTGGTTTGTTGGTTTGTTGGTTTGTTGGTTTGTTGGTTTGTTGGTTTCTTGGTTACCTGGTTTGTTGGTTTGTTGGTTTGTTAGTTTGTTGGTTTGTTGGTTTGTTGGTTACTTGGTTTGTTTGTTGGTGGTTTTTTTGGTTTGTTGGTTTGTTGGCTTGTTGGTTTGTTACCTTGTTGGCTTGTTGGTTTGTCGGTTTCTTGATTTGTTCGTTTGTTGGTTTGTTGGCTTGTTGGGTTGTTGGTTTGTTGGTTTGTTTGTTTGTTGGTTTGTTCGTTTATTGGCTTGTTGGTTTGTTCGTTTGTTGGTTTGCTGGTTTGTTGGTTTGTTGATTTTTAGGTTTGTTGGTTTGTTGGTTTGTTGGTTTGTTGGTTTGTTGGTTTGTTGGTTTGTTGGTTTGTTGGTTTGTTGGCTTATTGGCTTGTTGGGTTGTTGGTTTGATGGTTTGTTGATTTGTTGGTTTGTTGGTTGGTTGGTTTGTTCGTTTGTTGGCTTGTTGGTTTGTTGGTTTGTTGGTTTGTTGGTTTGTTGGCTTGTTGGTTTGTTGGATTGTTGGTTTGTTGGTTTGTTTATTTGTTGGTTTGTTCGTTTGTTGGTTTGTTGGTTTGTTGGTTTGTTTGTTTGTTGGCTTGTTTGTTTGGTGGTTTGTTGGTTTGTTGGTTTGTTTGTTTATTGGTTTGTTCGTTTGTTGGTTTTTTTGTTTGTTGGCGTGTTGGTTTGTTGGTTTGTTGGTTTGTTGGCTTGTTGGTTTGTTGGCTTGTTGGCTTGTTGATTTGTTGGTTTGTTGGTTTGTTGGTTTGTTGGTTACTTGGTTTGTTGGTTTGTTGGTTTGTTGGTTTGTTGGTTTGTTCGTTTGTTGGTTTGTTGGTTTGTTCGTTTGTTAGTATGTTGGTTTGTTGGTTTGTTAATTTGTTCGTTTGTTGGCTTGTTGGTTTGTTGGCTTTTTGGCTTATTGGTTTGTTGGTTTGTTCATTTGTTGGTTTGTTCGTTTGTTGGTTTGTTGGTTTGTTGGTTTCTTGGTTACCTGGTTACCTGGTTTGTTGGTTTGTTGGCTTGTTAGTTTGTTGGTTTGTTGGCTTGTTGGTTTGTTGGCTTCTTGGTTTGTTGGTTTGTTGGTTTGTTAATTACTTGGTTTGTTAGTTTGTTGGTTTGTTCGTTTGTTGGTTTCTTGATTTGTTCGTTTGTTGGTTTGTTGGCTTGTTGGGTTGTTGGTTTGTTGGTTTGTTTGTTTATTGGTTTGTTCGTTTATTGGCTTGTTGGTTTGTTCGTTTGTTGGTTTGCTGGTTTGTTGGTTTGTTGGTTTTAAGGTTTGTTGGTTTGTTGGTTTGTTGGTTTGTTGGTTTGTTGGTTTGTTGGTTTGTTGGTTTGTTGGTTTGTTGGTTTGTTGGTTGGTTGGTTTGTTCGTTTGTTGGTTTGTTGGTTTGTTGGTGTGTTGGTTTGTTGGTTTGTTGGTTCGTTGGTTTGTTGGTTTTTTTGGCTTGCTGGCTTGTTGGCTTTTTCGCTTGTTGGCTTGTTGGTTTGTTGGTTTGTTGGCTTGTTGGTTTGTTGGTTTGTTGGTTTGTTGGTTTGTTGGCTTGTTGGTTTGTTGGATTGTTGGTTTGTTGGTTTGTTTACTTGTTGGTTTGTTCGTTTGTTGGTTTGTTGATTTGTTGGTTTGTTTGTTTGTTGGCTTGTTGGTTTGGTGGTTTGTTGGTTTGTTGGTTTGTTTGTTTGTTGGTTTGTTCGTTTGTTGGTTTTTTTGTTTGTTGGCGTGTTGGTTTGTTGGTTTGTTGGTTTCTTGGCTTGTTGGTTTGTTGGTTTGTTGGTTTGTTGGTTTGTTGGTTTGTTTATTTGTTGGTTTGTTCGTTTGTTGGCTTGTTGGTTTGTTGGCTTGTTGGCTTGTTGGCTTGTTGATTTGTTGGTTTGTTGGTTTGTTGGTTACTTGGTTTGTTGGTTTGTTGGTTTGTTGGCTTATTGGCTTGTTGGGTTGTTGGTTTGATGGTTTGTTGATTTGTTGGTTTGTTGGTTGGTTGGTTTGTTCGTTTGTTGGCTTGTTGGTTTGTTGGTTTGTTGGTTTGTTGGTTTGTTGGCTTGTTGGTTTGTTGGATTGTTGGTTTGTTGGTTTGTTTATTTGTTGGTTTGTTCGTTTGTTGGTTTGTTGGTTTGTTGGTTTGTTTGTTTGTTGGCTTGTTTGTTTGGTGGTTTGTTGGTTTGTTGGTTTGTTTGTTTATTGGTTTGTTCGTTTGTTGGTTTTTTTGTTTGTTGGCGTGTTGGTTTGTTGGTTTGTTGGTTTGTTGGCTTGTTGGTTTGTTGGCTTGTTGGCTTGTTGATTTGTTGGTTTGTTGGTTTGTTGGTTTGTTGGTTACTTGGTTTGTTGGTTTGTTGGTTTGTTGGTTTGTTGGTTTGTTCGTTTGTTGGTTTGTTGGTTTGTTCGTTTGTTAGTATGTTGGTTTGTTGGTTTGTTAATTTGTTCGTTTGTTGGCTTGTTGGTTTGTTGGCTTTTTGGCTTATTGGTTTGTTGGTTTGTTCATTTGTTGGTTTGTTCGTTTGTTGGTTTGTTGGTTTGTTGGTTTCTTGGTTACCTGGTTACCTGGTTTGTTGGTTTGTTGGCTTGTTAGTTTGTTGGTTTGTTGGCTTGTTGGTTTGTTGGCTTCTTGTTTTGTTGGTTTGTTGGTTTGTTAATTACTTGGTTTGTTGGTTTGTTGGTTTGTTCGTTTGTTGGTTTCTTGATTTGTTCGTTTGTTGGTTTGTTGGCTTGTTGGGTTGTTGGTTTGTTGGTTTGTTTGTTTATTGGTTTGTTCGTTTATTGGCTTGTTGGTTTGTTCGTTTGTTGGTTTGCTGGTTTGTTGGTTTGTTGGTTTTTAGGTTTGTTGGTTTGTTGGTTTGTTGGTTTGTTGGTTTGTTGGTTTGTTGGTTTGTTGGTTTGTTGGTTTGTTGGTTTGTTGGTTTGTTGGTTTGTTGGCTTATTGGCTTGTCGGGTTGTTGGTTTGATGGTTTGTTGGTTTGTTGGTTTGTTGGTTGGTTGGTTTGTTCGTTTGTTGGTTTGTTGGTTTGTTGGTTTGTTGGTTTGTTGGTTCGTTGGTTTGTTGGTTTTTTTGGCTTGCTGGCTTGTTGGCTTTTTCGCTTGTTGGCTTGTTGGTTTGTTGGTTTGTTGGCTTGTTGGTTTGTTGGTTTGTTGGTTTGTTGGTTTGTTGGCTTGTTGGTTTGTTGGATTGTTGGTTTGTTGGTTTGTTTACTTGTTGGTTTGTTCGTTTGTTGGTTTGTTGATTTGTTGGTTTGTTTGTTTGTTGGCTTGTTGGTTTGGTGGTTTGTTAGTTTGTTGGTTTGTTTGTTTGTTGGTTTGTTCGTTTGTTGGTTTTTTTGTTTGTTGGCGTGTTGGTTTGTTGGTTTGTTGGTTTCTTGGCTTGTTGGTTTGTTGGTTTGTTGGTATGTTGGTTTGTTGGTTTGTTTATTTGTTGGTTTGTTCGTTTGTTGGCTTGTTGGTTTGTTGGCTTGTTGGCTTGTTGGCTTGTTGATTTGTTGGTTTGTTGGTTTGTTGGTTACTTGGTTTGTTGGTTTGTTGGTTTGTTGGTTTGTTGGTTTGTTCGTTTGTTGGTTTGTTGGTTTGTTCGTTTGTTGGTTTGTTGGTTTGTTGGTTTGTTGGTTTGTTCGTTTGTTGGCTTGTTGGTTTGTTGGCTTTTTGGCTTATTGGTTTGTTGGTTTGTTCATTTGTTGGTTTGTTCGTTTGTTGGTTTGTTGGTTTGTTGGTTTCTTGGTTACCTGGTTTGTTGGTTTGTTAGTTTGTTCGTTTGTTGGTTTGTTGGTTTGTTGGTTTGTTGGTTTGTTGGTTTGTTGGTTTGTTGGTTTGCTGGTTTGTTGGTTTGTTGGTTTGTTGGGTTGTTGGCTTGTTGGTTTGCTGGCTTGTTGGTTTGTTCATTTGTTGGCTTGTTCGTTTGTTGGTTTGTTGGTTTGTTGGTTTCTTGGTTACCTGGTTTGTTGGTTTGTTGGTTTCTTGATTTGTTGGTTTGTTGGTTTGTTGGCTTGTTGGTTTGTTGTTTTGTTGGTATGTTGGTTTATTTGTTTGTTGGTTTGTTGGTTTGTTCGTTTGTTGGTTTGTTGGTTTGTTGGTTTGTTCGTTTGTTGGTTTGTTGGTTTATTGGTTTGTTGGTTTGTTGGTTTGTTGTTTTTTTGGTTTGTTGGTTTGTTGGTTTGTTGGTATGTTTGTTTTTTGGTTAGTTGGTTTGTTGGCTTGTTGGTTTGTTCGTTTGTTGGCTTGTTGGTTTGTTGGTTTGTTGGTTTGTTGGTTTGTTGGTTAGTTGGTTTCTTGGTTACCTGGTTTGTTGGTTTGTTGGTTTGTTGGTTTGTTGGTTTGTTGGTTTGTTGGTTTATTGGTTTGTTGGTTTGTTGGTTACTTGGTTTGTTTGTTGGTTGGTTTTTTGGTTTGTTGGTTTGTTGGCTTGTTGATTTGTTGGCTTGTTGGCTTGTTGGTTTGTCGGTTTGTTGGTTTGTTGGTTTGTTGGTTTGTTGGTTTGTTGGTTTGTTGGTTTATTGTTTGTTGGTTTGTTGGTTACTTGGTTTGTTTGTTGGTTGGTTTTTTGGTTTGTTGGTTTGTTGGCTTGTTGGTTTGTTGGCTTGTTGGCTTGTTGGTTTGTCGGTTTGTTGGTTTGTTGGTTTGTTGGTTTGTTGGTTTGTTGGCTTGTTGGTTTGTCGGTTTGTTGGTTTGTTGGTTTGTTGGTTTGTTGGTTTGTTGGTTTGTTGGTTCGTTGGTTCGTTGGTTTGTTGGTTTGTTGGTTTGTTGGTTTTTTCGTTTGTTGGTTTGTTGGCTTTTTGGCTTGTTGGTTTGTTGGTTTGTTGGTTTGTTGGTTTGTGGGTTAGTTGGTTTGTTGGTTTGTTGGTTTGTTGGTTTGTTGGTTTGTTGGCTTGTTCGCTTGTTGGTTTGTTGGTTTGTTGGTTTGTTGGTTTGTTGGTTTGTTGGTTTGTTAGTTTGTTGGCTTGTTAGTTTGTTGGTTTGTTAGCTTGTTGGCTTGTTGGTTTGTTAGCTTGTTGGTTTGTTGGTTTGTTGGTTTGTTAATTACTTGGTTTGTTGGTTTGTTCGTTTGTTGGTTTTTTGATTTGTTCGTTTGTTGGTTTGTTGGCTTGTTGGGTTATTGGTTTGTTGGTTTGTTTGTTTGTTGGTTTGTTCGTTTATTGGCTTGTTGGTTTGTTCGTTTGTTGGTTTGCTGGTTTGATGGTTTGTTGGTTTTTAGGTTTGTTGGTTTGTTGGTTTGTTGGTTTGTTGGTTTGTTGGTTTGTTGGTTTGTTGGTTTGTTGGCTTGTTGGTTTGTTGGTTTGTTGGTTTGTTGGTTTGTTGGCTTGTTGGGTTGTTGGTTGATGGTTTGTTGGTTTGTTAGTTTGTTGGTTGGTTGGTTTGTTCGTTTGTTGGTTTGTTGGTTTGTTGGTTTGTTGGTTTGTTGGTTTTTTGGTTTGTTGTTATGTTGGTTTGTTGGTTTGTTGGTTTGTTGGTTTGTTGGTTTGTTGGTTTGTTGGTTTGTTGGTTTGTTAGTTTGTTGGTTTGTTGGTTTGTTGGTTTTTTGGTTTGTTGGCTTGTTGGCTTGTTGGCTTGTTGGTTTATTGGTTTGTTGGTTGTTGGTTTGTTGGTTGGTTTGGTGGCTTGTTGGTTTGTTGGTTTGTTGGTTTGTTGGTTTGGCGGTTTGTTGGTTTTTTTGGTTTGTTGGTTTGTTGGTTTGTTGGTTTGTTGGTTTGTTGGTTTGTTGGTTTGTTGGTTTGTTGGTTTGTTGGTTTGTTGGTTTGTTGGTTTGTTGGTTTGTTGGCTTGTTGGGTTGTTGGTTGATGGTTTGTTGGTTTGTTAGTTTGTTGGTTGGTTGGTTTGTTCGTTTGTTGGTTTGTTGGTTTGTTGGTTTGTTGGTTTGTTGGTTTGTTGGTTTGTTGGTTTGTTGGTTTGTTGGTTTGTTGGTTTGTTGGTTTGTTGGTTTGTTGGTTTGTTGGTTTGTTGGTTTGTTGGTTTGTTGGCTTGTTGGTTTGTTGGTTTGTTAGTTTGTTGGTTTGTTGGTTTGTTGGTTTTTTTGTTTGTTCGTTTGTTGGCTTGTTGGCTTGTTGGTTTGTTGGCTTGTTGGTTTGTTCGTTTGTTGGTTTGCTGGTTTGTTGGTTTGTTGGTTTTTAGGTTTGTTGGTTTGTTGGTTTGTTGGTTTGTTGGTTTGTTGGTTTGTTGGTTTGTTGGTTTGTTGGTTTGTTGGCTTATTGGCTTGTTGGGTTGTTGGTTTGATGGTTTGATGGTTTGTTGGTTTGTTGGTTTGTTGGTTGGTTGGTTTGTTCGTTTGTTGGTTTGTTGGTTTGGTGGTTTGTTGGTTTGTTGGTTTGTTGGTTTGTTGGTTTGTTGGTTTGTTGGTTTTTTTGGCTTGCTGGCTTGTTGGTTTTTTGGCTTGTTGGCTTGTTGGTTTGTTGGTTTGTTGGCTTGTTGGTTTGTTGGTTTGTTGGTTTGTTGGTTTGTTGGCTTGTTGGTTTGTTGGATTGTTGGTTTGTTGGTTTGTTTATTTGTTGGTTTGTTCGTTTGTTGGTTTGTTGATTTGTTGGTTTGTTTGTTTGTTGGCTTGTTGGTTTGGTGGTTTGTTGGTTTATTGGTTTGTTTGTTTGTTGGTTTGTTCGTTTGTTGGTTTTTTTGTTTGTTGGCGTGTTGGTTTGTTGGTTTGTTGGTTTGTTGGCTTGTTGGTTTGTTGGTTTGTTGGTTTGTTGATTTGTTGGTTTGTTTATTTGTTGGTTTGTTCGTTTGTTGGCTTGTTGGTTTGTTGGCTTGTTGGCTTGTTGGCTTGTTGATTTGTTGGTTTGTTGGTTTGTTGGTTACTTGGTTTGTTGGTTTGTTGGTTTGTTGGTTTGTTGGTTTGTTCGTTTGTTGGTTTGTTGGTTTGTTCGTTTGTTGGTTTATTGGTTTGTTGGTTTGTTGGTTTGTTCGTTTGTTGGCTTGTTGGTTTGTTGGCTTTTTGGCTTATTGGTTTGTTGGTTTGTTCATTTGTTGGTTTGTTCGTTTGTTGGTTTGTTGGTTTGTTGGTTTCTTGGTTACCTGGTTTGTTGGTTTGTTAGTTTGTTCGTTTGTTGGTTTGTTGGTTTGTTGGTTTGTTGGTTTGTTGGTTTGTTGGATTGTTGGTTTGTTGGTTTGTTGGTTTGTTGGTTTGTTGGGTTGTTGGCTTGTTGGTTTGCTGGCTTGTTGGTTTGTTCATTTGTTGGCTTGTTCGTTAGTTGGTTTGTTGGTTTGTTGGTTTCTTGGTTACCTGGTTTGTTGGTTTGTTGGTTTGTTGGTTTGTTGGTTTGTTGGCTTGTTGGTTTGTTGTTTTGTTGGTTACTTGGTTTGTTTGTTTGTTGGTTTGTTGGTTTGTTGGTTTGTTCGTTTGTTGGCTTGTTGGTTTGTTGGTTTGTTGGTATGTTGGTTTATTTGTTTGTTGGTTTGTTGGTTTGTTCGTTTGTTGGTTTGTTGGTTTGTTGGTTTGTTCGTTTGTTCGTTTGTTCGTTTGTTGGTTTGCTTGTTTTGTTGGTTTGTTGGTTTGGTGGTTTGTTGGTTTGTTGGTTTGTTTGTTTGTTGGTTTGTTCGTTTGTTGGTTTTTTTGTTTGTTGGCGTGTTGGTTTGTTGGTTTGTTGGTTTGTTGGCTTGTTGGTTTGTTGGTTTGTTGGTTTGTTGATTTGTTGGTTTGTTTATTTGTTGGTTTGTTCGTTTGTTGGCTTGTTGGTTTGTTGGCTTGTTGGCTTGTTGGCTTGTTGATTTGTTGGTTTGTTGGTTTGTTGGTTACTTGGTTTGTTGGTTTGTTGGTTTGTTGGTTTGTTGGTTTGTTCGTTTGTTGGTTTGTTGGTTTGTTCGTTTGTTGGTTTATTGGTTTGTTGGTTTGTTGGTTTGTTCGTTTGTTGGCTTGTTGGTTTGTTGGCTTTTTGGCTTATTGGTTTGTTGGTTTGTTCATTTGTTGGTTTGTTCGTTTGTTGGTTTGTTGGTTTGTTGGTTTCTTGGTTACCTGGTTTGTTGGTTTGTTAGTTTGTTCGTTTGTTGGTTTGTTGGTTTGTTGGTTTGTTGGTTTGTTGGTTTGTTGGATTGTTGGTTTGTTGGTTTGTTGGTTTGTTGGTTTGTTGGGTTGTTGGCTTGTTGGTTTGCTGGCTTGTTGGTTTGTTCATTTGTTGGCTTGTTCGTTAGTTGGTTTGTTGGTTTGTTGGTTTCTTGGTTACCTGGTTTGTTGGTTTGTTGGTTTGTTGGTTTGTTGGTTTGTTGGCTTGTTGGTTTGTTGTTTTGTTGGTTACTTGGTTTGTTTGTTTGTTGGTTTGTTGGTTTGTTGGTTTGTTCGTTTGTTGGCTTGTTGGTTTGTTGGTTTGTTGGTATGTTGGTTTATTTGTTTGTTGGTTTGTTGGTTTGTTCGTTTGTTGGTTTGTTGGTTTGTTGGTTTGTTCGTTTGTTCGTTTGTTCGTTTGTTGGTTTGCTTGTTTTGTTGGTTTGTGTGTTTGTTGGTTTGTTGGTTTGTTGGTTCGTTGGCTTGTTGGTTTGTTGGTTTTTTGGTTTGTTGGTTTGTTGGTTTGTTGGTTTGTTGGTTTGTTGGTTTGTTGGTTTGTTGTTTTTTTGGTTTGTTGGTTTGTTGGTTTGTTTGTTTTTTAGTTAGTTGGTTTGTTGGTTTGTTGGTTTGTTGGCTTGTTGGTTTGTTCGTTTGTTGGCTTGTTGGTTTGTTGGTTTGTTGGTTTGTTGGTTTGTTGGTTTGTTGGTTTCTTGGTTACCTGGTTTGTTGGTTTGTTGGTTTATTGGTTTATTGGTTTGTTGGTTTGTTGGTTTATTGGTTTGTTGGTTTGTTGGTTACTTGGTTTGTTTGTTGGTTGGTTTTTTGGTTTGTTGGTTTGTTGGCTTGTTGATTTGTTGGCTTGTTGGCTTGTTGGTTTGTCGGTTTGTTGGTTTGTTGGTTTGTTGGTTTGTTGGTTTGTTGGTTTATTGTTTGTTGGTTTGTTGGTTACTTGGTTTGTTTGTTGGTTGGTTTTTTGGTTTGTTGGTTTGTTGGCTTGTTGGTTTGTTGGCTTGTTGGCTTGTTGGTTTGTCGGTTTGTTGGTTTGTTGGTTTGTTGGTTTGTTGGTTTGTTGGCTTGTTGGTTTGTCGGTTTGTTGGTTTGTTGGTTTGTTGGTTTGTTGGTTTGTTGGTTTGTTGGTTCGTTGGTTTGTTGGTTTGTTGGTTTGTTGGTTTTTTCGTTTGTTGGTTTGTTGGCTTTTTGGCTTGTAGGTTTGTTGGTTTGTTGGTTTGTTGGTTTGTTGGTTTGTGGGTTAGTTGGTTTGTTGGTTTGTTGGTTTGTTAGTTTGTTGGCTTGTTAGTTTGTTGGTTTGTTAGCTTATTGGCTTGTTGGTTTGTTAGCTTGTTGGTTTGTTGGTTTGTTGGTTTGTTAATTACTTGGTTTGTTGGTTTGTTGGTTTGTTCGTTTGTTGGTTTTTTGATTTGTTCGTTTGTTGGTTTGTTGGCTTGTTGGGTTATTGGTTTGTTGGTTTGTTTGTTTGTTGGTTTGTTCGTTTATTGGCTTGTTGGTTTGTTCGTTTGTTGGTTTGCTGGTTTGTTGGTTTGTTGGTTTTTAGGTTTGTTGGTTTGTTGGTTTGTTGGTTTGTTGGTTTGTTGGTTTGTTGGTTTGTTGGTTTGTTGGCTTGTTGGTTTGTTGGTTTGTTGGTTTGTTGGTTTTTTGGCTTGTTGGGTTGTTGGTTGATGGTTTGTTGGTTTGTTAGTTTGTTGGTTGGTTGGTTTGTTCGTTTGTTGGTTTGTTGGTTTGTTGGTTTGTTGGTTTGTTGGTTTGTTGGTTTTTTGGTTTGTTGGTATGTTGGTTTGTTGGTTTGTTGGTTTGTTGGTTTGTTGGTTTGTTGGTTTGTTGGTTTGTTGGTTTGTTGGTTTGTTGGTTTGTTGGTTTGTAGGTTTTTTGGTTTTTTGGTTTGTTGGCTTGTTGGCTTGTTGGCTTGTTGGTTTATTGGTTTGTTGGTTGTTGGTTTGTTGGTTGGTTTGGTGGCTTGTTGGTTTGTTGGTTTGTTGGTTTGTTGGTTTGGCGGTTTGTTGGTTTTTTGGGTTTGTTGGTTTGTTGGTTTGTTGGTTTGTTGGTTTGTTGGTTTGTTGGTTTGTTGGTTTGTTGGTTTGTTGGTTTGTTGGTTTGTTGGCTGGTTGGGTTGTTGGTTGATGGTTTGTTGGTTTGTTAGTTTGTTGGTTGGTTGGTTTGTTCGTTTGTTGGTTTGTTGGTTTTTTGGTTTGTTGGTTTGTTGGTTTGTTGGTTTGTTGGTTTGTTGGTTTGTTGGTTTGTTGGTTTGTTGGTTTGTTGGTTTGTTGGTTTGTTGGCTTGTTGGTTTGTTGGTTTGTTAGTTTGTTGGTTTGTTGGTTTGTTGGTTTGTTGGTTTGTTGGTTTTTTTGTTTGTTCGTTTGTTGGCTTGTTGGCTTGTTGGTTTGTTGGTTTGTTGGTTTGTTGGTTTGTTGGTTTGTTGGTTTGTTGGTTTGTTGGTTTGTTGGTTTTTTTGTTTGTTTGTTTGTTGGCTTGTTGGCTTGTTGGTTTGTTGGTTTGTTGGTTTGTTGGTTTGTTGGTGTGTTGGTTTGTTGGTTTGTTGGTTTGTTGGTTTGTTCGTTTGTTCGTTTGTTCGTTTGTTGGTTTGTTGGTTTGTTGGTTTGTTTGTTTGTTGGTTTGTTCGTTTGTTGGCTTGTTGGTTTGTTGGCTTGTTGGCTTGTTGGTTTGTTGGTTTGTTGGCTTGTTGGTTTGTTCGTTTGTTGGCTTGTTGGTTTGTTGGTTTGTTGGTTTTTTGGTTTGTTGGCCTGTTGGTTTGTTGGTTTGCTGGTTTTTTGGTTTGTTGGTTTGTTGGGTTGTTGGTTTGTTGGTTTGTTGGTTTGTTGGTTTGTTGGTTTGTTGGTTTGTTGGTTTGTTGGTTTGTTGGCTTGTTGGGTTGTTGGTTGATGGTTTGTTGGTTTGTTAGTTTGTTGGTTGGTTGGTTTGTTCGTTTGTTGGTTTGTTGGTTTGTTGGTTTGTTGGTTTGTTGGTTTGTTGGTTTTTTGGTTTGTTGGTATGTTGGTTTGTTGGTTTGTTGGTTTGTTGGTTTGTTGGTTTGTTGGTTTGTTGGTTTGTTGGTTTGTTGGTTTGTTGGTTTGTTGGTTTGTTGGTTTGTTGGGTTGTTGGTTTGTTGGTTTTTTGGTTTGTTGGCTTGTTGGCTTGTTGGTTTATTGGTTTGTTGGTTGTTGGTTTGTTGGTTGGTTTGGTGGCTTGTTGGTTTGTTGGTTTGTTGGTTTGTTGGTTTGTTGGTTTGGCGGTTTGTTCGTTTTTTTGGTTTGTTGGTTTGTTGGTTTGTTGGTTTGTTGGTTTGTTGGTTTGTTGGTTTGTTGGTTTGTTGGCTTGTTGGGTTGTTGGTTGATGGTTGATGGTTTGTTGGTTTGTTAGTTTGTTGGTTGGTTGGTTTGTTCGTTTGTTGGTTTGTTGGTTTGTTGGTTTGTTGGTTTGTTGGTTTGTTGGTTTGTTGGTTTGTTGGTTTGTTGGTTTGTTGGTTTGTTGGTTTGTTGGTTTGTTGGTTTGTTGGTTTGTTGGTTTGTTGGTTTGTTGGTTTGTTGGTTTGTTGGTTTGTTGGCTTGTTGGTTTGTTGGTTTGTTAGTTTGTTGGTTTGTTGGTTTGTTGGTTTGTTGGTTTTTTTGTTTGTTCGTTTGTTGGCTTGTTGGCTTGTTGGTTTGTTGGTTTGTTGGTTTGTTGGTTTGTTGGTTTGTTGGTTTGTTGGTTTGTTGGTTTGTTGGTTTTTTTGTTTGTTCGTTTGTTGGCTTGTTGGCTTGTTGGTTTGTTGGTTTGTTGGTTTGTTGGTTTGTTGGTTTGTTGGTTTGTTGGTTTGTTGGTTTGTTGGTTTGTTCGTTTGTTGGTTTGTTGGTTTATTGGTTTGTTTGTTTGTTGGTTTGTTGGTTTGTTGGTTTGTTGGTTTGTTGGTTTGTTAGTTTGTTGGTTTGTTGGTTTGTTGGTTTTTTGGTTTGTTGGCTTGTTGGCTTGTTGGCTTGTTGGTTTATTGGTTTGTTGGTTGTTGGTTTGTTGGTTGGTTTGGTGGCTTGTTATTTTGTTGGTTTGTTGGTTTGTTGGTTTGGCGGTTTGTTGGTTTTTTTGGTTTGTTGGTTTGTTGGTTTGTTGGTTTGTTGGTTTGTTGGTTTGTTGGTTTGTTGGTTTGTTGGTTTGTTGGTTTGTTGGTTTGTTGGTTTGTTGGTTTGTTGGCTTGTTGGGTTGTTGGTTGATGGTTTGTTGGTTTGTTAGTTTGTTGGTTGGTTGGTTTGTTCGTTTGTTGGTTTGTTGGTTTCTTGGTTTGTTGGTTTGTTGGTTTGTTGGTTTGTTGGTTTGTTGGTTTGTTGGTTTGTTGGTTTGTTGGTTTGTTGGTTTGTTGGTTTGTTGGTTTGTTGGTTTGTTGGCTTGTTGGTTTGTTGGTTTGTTAGTTTGTTGGTTTGTGGTTTGTTGGTTTTTTTGTTTGTTCGTTTGTTGGCTTGTTGGCTTGTTGGTTTGTTGGCTTGTTGGTTTGTTCGTTTGTTGGTTTGCTGGTTTGTTGGTTTGTTGGTTTTTAGGTTTGTTGGTTTGTTGGTTTGTTGGTTTGTTGGTTTGTTGGTTTGTTGGTTTGTTGGTTTGTTGGTTTGTTGGCTTATTGGCTTGTTGGGTTGTTGGTTTGATGGTTTGATGGTTTGTTGGTTTGTTGGTTTGTTGGTTGGTTGGTTTGTTCGTTTGTTGGTTTGTTGGTTTGGTGGTTTGTTGGTTTGTTGGTTTGTTGGTTTGTTGGTTTGTTGGTTTGTTGGTTTTTTTGGCTTGCTGGCTTGTTGGTTTTTTGGCTTGTTGGCTTGTTGGTTTGTTGGTTTGTTGGCTTGTTGGTTTGTTGGTTTGTTGGTTTGTTGGTTTGTTGGCTTGTTGGTTTGTTGGATTGTTGGTTTGTTGGTTTGTTTATTTGTTGGTTTGTTCGTTTGTTGGTTTGTTGATTTGTTGGTTTGTTTGTTTGTTGGCTTGTTGGTTTGGTGGTTTGTTGGTTTGTTGGTTTGTTTGTTTGTTGGTTTGTTCGTTTGTTGGTTTTTTTGTTTGTTGGCGTGTTGGTTTGTTGGTTTGTTGGTTTGTTGGCTTGTTGGTTTGTTGGTTTGTTGGTTTGTTGATTTGTTGGTTTGTTTATTTGTTGGTTTGTTCGTTTGTTGGCTTGTTGGTTTGTTGGCTTGTTGGCTTGTTGGCTTGTTGATTTGTTGGTTTGTTGGTTTGTTGGTTACTTGGTTTGTTGGTTTGTTGGTTTGTTGGTTTGTTGGTTTGTTCGTTTGTTGGTTTGTTGGTTTGTTCGTTTGTTGGTTTATTGGTTTGTTGGTTTGTTGGTTTGTTCGTTTGTTGGCTTGTTGGTTTGTTGGCTTTTTGGCTTATTGGTTTGTTGGTTTGTTCATTTGTTGGTTTGTTCGTTTGTTGGTTTGTTGGTTTGTTGGTTTCTTGGTTACCTGGTTTGTTGGTTTGTTAGTTTGTTCGTTTGTTGGTTTGTTGGTTTGTTGGTTTGTTGGTTTGTTGGTTTGTTGGATTGTTGGTTTGTTGGTTTGTTGGTTTGTTGGTTTGTTGGGTTGTTGGCTTGTTGGTTTGCTGGCTTGTTGGTTTGTTCATTTGTTGGCTTGTTCGTTAGTTGGTTTGTTGGTTTGTTGGTTTCTTGGTTACCTGGTTTGTTGGTTTGTTGGTTTGTTGGTTTGTTGTTTTGTTGGCTTGTTGGTTTGTTGTTTTGTTGGTTACTTGGTTTGTTTGTTTGTTGGTTTGTTGGTTTGTTGGTTTGTTCGTTTGTTGGCTTGTTGGTTTGTTGGTTTGTTGGTATGTTGGTTTATTTGTTTGTTGGTTTGTTGGTTTGTTCGTTTGTTGGTTTGTTGGTTTGTTGGTTTGTTCGTTTGTTCGTTTGTTCGTTTGTTGGTTTGCTTGTTTTGTTGGTTTGTTGGTTTGGTGGTTTGTTGGTTTGTTGGTTTGTTTGTTTGTTGGTTTGTTCGTTTGTTGGTTTTTTTGTTTGTTGGCGTGTTGGTTTGTTGGTTTGTTGGTTTGTTGGCTTGTTGGTTTGTTGGTTTGTTGGTTTGTTGATTTGTTGGTTTGTTTATTTGTTGGTTTGTTCGTTTGTTGGCTTGTTGGTTTGTTGGCTTGTTGGCTTGTTGGCTTGTTGATTTGTTGGTTTGTTGGTTTGTTGGTTACTTGGTTTGTTGGTTTGTTGGTTTGTTGGTTTGTTGGTTTGTTCGTTTGTTGGTTTGTTGGTTTGTTCGTTTGTTGGTTTATTGGTTTGTTGGTTTGTTGGTTTGTTCGTTTGTTGGCTTGTTGGTTTGTTGGCTTTTTGGCTTATTGGTTTGTTGGTTTGTTCATTTGTTGGTTTGTTCGTTTGTTGGTTTGTTGGTTTGTTGGTTTCTTGGTTACCTGGTTTGTTGGTTTGTTAGTTTGTTCGTTTGTTGGTTTGTTGGTTTGTTGGTTTGTTGGTTTGTTGGTTTGTTGGATTGTTGGTTTGTTGGTTTGTTGGTTTGTTGGTTTGTTGGGTTGTTGGCTTGTTGGTTTGCTGGCTTGTTGGTTTGTTCATTTGTTGGCTTGTTCGTTAGTTGGTTTGTTGGTTTGTTGGTTTCTTGGTTACCTGGTTTGTTGGTTTGTTGGTTTGTTGGTTTGTTGGTTTGTTGGCTTGTTGGTTTGTTGTTTTGTTGGTTACTTGGTTTGTTTGTTTGTTGGTTTGTTGGTTTGTTGGTTTGTTCGTTTGTTGGCTTGTTGGTTTGTTGGTTTGTTGGTATGTTGGTTTATTTGTTTGTTGGTTTGTTGGTTTGTTCGTTTGTTGGTTTGTTGGTTTGTTGGTTTGTTCGTTTGTTCGTTTGTTCGTTTGTTGGTTTGCTTGTTTTGTTGGTTTGTGTGTTTGTTGGTTTGTTGGTTTGTTGGTTCGTTGGCTTGTTGGTTTGTTGGTTTTTTGGTTTGTTGGTTTGTTGGTTTGTTGGTTTGTTGGTTTGTTGGTTTGTTGGTTTGTTGTTTTTTTGGTTTGTTGGTTTGTTGGTTTGTTTGTTTTTTAGTTAGTTGGTTTGTTGGTTTGTTGGTTTGTTGGCTTGTTGGTTTGTTCGTTTGTTGGCTTGTTGGTTTGTTGGTTTGTTGGTTTGTTGGTTTGTTGGTTTGTTGGTTTCTTGGTTACCTGGTTTGTTGGTTTGTTGGTTTATTGGTTTATTGGTTTGTTGGTTTGTTGGTTTATTGGTTTGTTGGTTTGTTGGTTACTTGGTTTGTTTGTTGGTTGGTTTTTTGGTTTGTTGGTTTGTTGGCTTGTTGATTTGTTGGCTTGTTGGCTTGTTGGTTTGTCGGTTTGTTGGTTTGTTGGTTTGTTGGTTTGTTGGTTTGTTGGTTTATTGTTTGTTGGTTTGTTGGTTACTTGGTTTGTTTGTTGGTTGGTTTTTTGGTTTGTTGGTTTGTTGGCTTGTTGGTTTGTTGGCTTGTTGGCTTGTTGGTTTGTCGGTTTGTTGGTTTGTTGGTTTGTTGGTTTGTTGGTTTGTTGGCTTGTTGGTTTGTCGGTTTGTTGGTTTGTTGGTTTGTTGGTTTGTTGGTTTGTTGGTTTGTTGGTTCGTTGGTTTGTTGGTTTGTTGGTTTGTTGGTTTTTTCGTTTGTTGGTTTGTTGGCTTTTTGGCTTGTAGGTTTGTTGGTTTGTTGGTTTGTTGGTTTGTTGGTTTGTGGGTTAGTTGGTTTGTTGGTTTGTTGGTTTGTTAGTTTGTTGGCTTGTTAGTTTGTTGGTTTGTTAGCTTATTGGCTTGTTGGTTTGTTAGCTTGTTGGTTTGTTGGTTTGTTGGTTTGTTAATTACTTGGTTTGTTGGTTTGTTGGTTTGTTCGTTTGTTGGTTTTTTGATTTGTTCGTTTGTTGGTTTGTTGGCTTGTTGGGTTATTGGTTTGTTGGTTTGTTTGTTTGTTGGTTTGTTCGTTTATTGGCTTGTTGGTTTGTTCGTTTGTTGGTTTGCTGGTTTGTTGGTTTGTTGGTTTTTAGGTTTGTTGGTTTGTTGGTTTGTTGGTTTGTTGGTTTGTTGGCTTGTTGGTTTGTTGGTTTGTTGGTTTGTTGGTTTTTTGGCTTGTTGGGTTGTTGGTTGATGGTTTGTTGGTTTGTTAGTTTGTTGGTTGGTTGGTTTGTTCGTTTGTTGGTTTGTTGGTTTGTTGGTTTGTTGGTTTGTTGGTTTGTTGGTTTTTTGGTTTGTTGGTATGTTGGTTTGTTGGTTTGTTGGTTTGTTGGTTTGTTGGTTTGTTGGTTTGTTGGTTTGTTGGTTTGTTGGTTTGTTGGTTTGTTGGTTTGTTGGTTTGTAGGTTTTTTGGTTTTTTGGTTTGTTGGCTTGTTGGTTTGTTGGTTTGTTGGCTTGTTGGTTTGTTGGTTTGTTGGTTTGTTGGTTTTTTGGCTTGTTGGGTTGTTGGTTGATGGTTTGTTGGTTTGTTAGTTTGTTGGTTGGTTGGTTTGTTCGTTTGTTGGTTTGTTGGTTTGTTGGTTTGTTGGTTTGTTGGTTTGTTGGTTTTTTGGTTTGTTGGTATGTTGGTTTGTTGGTTTGTTGGTTTGTTGGTTTGTTGGTTTGTTGGTTTGTTGGTTTGTTGGTTTGTTGGTTTGTTGGTTTGTAGGTTTTTTGGTTTTTTGGTTTGTTGGCTTGTTGGCTTGTTGGCTTGTTGGTTTATTGGTTTGTTGGTTGTTGGTTTGTTGGTTGGTTTGGTGGCTTGTTGGTTTGTTGGTTTGTTGGTTTGTTGGTTTGGCGGTTTGTTGGTTTTTTGGGTTTGTTGGTTTGTTGGTTTGTTGGTTTGTTGGTTTGTTGGTTTGTTGGTTTGTTGGTTTGTTGGTTTGTTGGTTTGTTGGTTTGTTGGCTGGTTGGGTTGTTGGTTGATGGTTTGTTGGTTTGTTAGTTTGTTGGTTGGTTGGTTTGTTCGTTTGTTGGTTTGTTGGTTTTTTGGTTTGTTGGTTTGTTGGTTTGTTGGTTTGTTGGTTTGTTGGTTTGTTGGTTTGTTGGTTTGTTGGTTTGTTGGTTTGTTGGCTTGTTGGTTTGTTGGTTTGTTAGTTTGTTGGTTTGTTGGTTTGTTGGTTTGTTGGTTTGTTGGTTTTTTTGTTTGTTCGTTTGTTGGCTTGTTGGCTTGTTGGTTTGTTGGTTTGTTGGTTTGTTGGTTTGTTGGTTTGTTGGTTTGTTGGTTTGTTGGTTTGTTGGTTTTTTTGTTTGTTTGTTTGTTGGCTTGTTGGCTTGTTGGTTTGTTGGTTTGTTGGTTTGTTGGTTTGTTGGTGTGTTGGTTTGTTGGTTTGTTGGTTTGTTGGTTTGTTCGTTTGTTCGTTTGTTCGTTTGTTGGTTTGTTGGTTTGTTGGTTTGTTTGTTTGTTGGTTTGTTCGTTTGTTGGCTTGTTGGTTTGTTGGCTTGTTGGCTTGTTGGTTTGTTGGTTTGTTGGCTTGTTGGTTTGTTCGTTTGTTGGCTTGTTGGTTTGTTGGTTTGTTGGTTTTTTGGTTTGTTGGCCTGTTGGTTTGTTGGTTTGCTGGTTTTTTGGTTTGTTGGTTTGTTGGGTTGTTGGTTTGTTGGTTTGTTGGTTTGTTGGTTTGTTGGTTTGTTGGTTTGTTGGTTTGTTGGTTTGTTGGCTTGTTGGGTTGTTGGTTGATGGTTTGTTGGTTTGTTAGTTTGTTGGTTGGTTGGTTTGTTCGTTTGTTGGTTTGTTGGTTTGTTGGTTTGTTGGTTTGTTGGTTTGTTGGTTTTTTGGTTTGTTGGTATGTTGGTTTGTTGGTTTGTTGGTTTGTTGGTTTGTTGGTTTGTTGGTTTGTTGGTTTGTTGGTTTGTTGGTTTGTTGGTTTGTTGGTTTGTTGGGTTGTTGGTTTGTTGGTTTTTTGGTTTGTTGGCTTGTTGGCTTGTTGGTTTATTGGTTTGTTGGTTGTTGGTTTGTTGGTTGGTTTGGTGGCTTGTTGGTTTGTTGGTTTGTTGGTTTGTTGGTTTGTTGGTTTGGCGGTTTGTTCGTTTTTTTGGTTTGTTGGTTTGTTGGTTTGTTGGTTTGTTGGTTTGTTGGTTTGTTGGTTTGTTGGTTTGTTGGCTTGTTGGGTTGTTGGTTGATGGTTGATGGTTTGTTGGTTTGTTAGTTTGTTGGTTGGTTGGTTTGTTCGTTTGTTGGTTTGTTGGTTTGTTGGTTTGTTGGTTTGTTGGTTTGTTGGTTTGTTGGTTTGTTGGTTTGTTGGTTTGTTGGTTTGTTGGTTTGTTGGTTTGTTGGTTTGTTGGTTTGTTGGTTTGTTGGTTTGTTGGTTTGTTGGTTTGTTGGCTTGTTGGTTTGTTGGTTTGTTAGTTTGTTGGTTTGTTGGTTTGTTGGTTTGTTGGTTTTTTTGTTTGTTCGTTTGTTGGCTTGTTGGCTTGTTGGTTTGTTGGTTTGTTGGTTTGTTTGTTTGTTGGTTTGTTGGTTTGTTGATTTGTTGGTTTGTTTATTTGTTGGTTTGTTCGTTTGTTGGCTTGTTGGTTTGTTGGCTTGTTGGCTTGTTGGCTTGTTGATTTGTTGGTTTGTTGGTTTGTTGGTTACTTGGTTTGTTGGTTTGTTGGTTTGTTGGTTTGTTGGTTTGTTCGTTTGTTGGTTTGTTGGTTTGTTCGTTTGTTGGTTTATTGGTTTGTTGGTTTGTTGGTTAGTTCGTTTGTTGGCTTGTTGGTTTGTTGGCTTTTTGGCTTATTGGTTTGTTGGTTTGTTCATTTGTTGGTTTGTTCGTTTGTTGGTTTGTTGGTTTGTTGGTTTCTTGGTTACCTGGTTTGTTGGTTTGTTAGTTTGTTCGTTTGTTGGTTTGTTGGTTTGTTGGTTTGTTGGTTTGTTGGTTTGTTGGATTGTTGGTTTGTTGGTTTGTTGGTTTGTTGGTTTGTTGGGTTGTTGGCTTGTTGGTTTGCTGGCTTGTTGGTTTGTTCATTTGTTGGCTTGTTCGTTAGTTGGTTTGTTGGTTTGTTGGTTTCTTGGTTACCTGGTTTGTTGGTTTGTTGGTTTGTTGGTTTGTTGGTTTGTTGGCTTGTTGGTTTGTTGTTTTGTTGGTTACTTGGTTTGTTTGTTTGTTGGTTTGTTGGTTTGTTGGTTTGTTCGTTTGTTGGCTTGTTGGTTTGTTGGTTTGTTGGTATGTTGGTTTATTTGTTTGTTGGTTTGTTGGTTTGTTCGTTTGTTGGTTTGTTGGTTTGTTGGTTTGTTCGTTTGTTCGTTTGTTCGTTTGTTGGTTTGCTTGTTTTGTTGGTTTGTGTGTTTGTTGGTTTGTTGGTTTGTTGGTTCGTTGGCTTGTTGGTTTGTTGGTTTTTTGGTTTGTTGGTTTGTTGGTTTGTTGGTTTGTTGGTTTGTTGGTTTGTTGGTTTGTTGTTTTTTTGGTTTGTTGGTTTGTTGGTTTGTTTGTTTTTTAGTTAGTTGGTTTGTTGGTTTGTTGGTTTGTTGGCTTGTTGGTTTGTTCGTTTGTTGGCTTGTTGGTTTGTTGGTTTGTTGGTTTGTTGGTTTGTTGGTTTGTTGGTTTCTTGGTTACCTGGTTTGTTGGTTTGTTGGTTTATTGGTTTATTGGTTTGTTGGTTTGTTGGTTTATTGGTTTGTTGGTTTGTTGGTTACTTGGTTTGTTTGTTGGTTGGTTTTTTGGTTTGTTGGTTTGTTGGCTTGTTGATTTGTTGGCTTGTTGGCTTGTTGGTTTGTCGGTTTGTTGGTTTGTTGGTTTGTTGGTTTGTTGGTTTGTTGGTTTATTGTTTGTTGGTTTGTTGGTTACTTGGTTTGTTTGTTGGTTGGTTTTTTGGTTTGTTGGTTTGTTGGCTTGTTGGTTTGTTGGCTTGTTGGCTTGTTGGTTTGTCGGTTTGTTGGTTTGTTGGTTTGTTGGTTTGTTGGTTTGTTGGCTTGTTGGTTTGTCGGTTTGTTGGTTTGTTGGTTTGTTGGTTTGTTGGTTTGTTGGTTTGTTGGTTCGTTGGTTTGTTGGTTTGTTGGTTTGTTGGTTTTTTCGTTTGTTGGTTTGTTGGCTTTTTGGCTTGTAGGTTTGTTGGTTTGTTGGTTTGTTGGTTTGTTGGTTTGTGGGTTAGTTGGTTTGTTGGTTTGTTGGTTTGTTAGTTTGTTGGCTTGTTAGTTTGTTGGTTTGTTAGCTTATTGGCTTGTTGGTTTGTTAGCTTGTTGGTTTGTTGGTTTGTTGGTTTGTTAATTACTTGGTTTGTTGGTTTGTTGGTTTGTTCGTTTGTTGGTTTTTTGATTTGTTCGTTTGTTGGTTTGTTGGCTTGTTGGGTTATTGGTTTGTTGGTTTGTTTGTTTGTTGGTTTGTTCGTTTATTGGCTTGTTGGTTTGTTCGTTTGTTGGTTTGCTGGTTTGTTGGTTTGTTGGTTTTTAGGTTTGTTGGTTTGTTGGTTTGTTGGTTTGTTGGTTTGTTGGTTTGTTGGTTTGTTGGTTTGTTGGCTTGTTGGTTTGTTGGTTTGTTGGTTTGTTGGTTTTTTGGCTTGTTGGGTTGTTGGTTGATGGTTTGTTGGTTTGTTAGTTTGTTGGTTGGTTGGTTTGTTCGTTTGTTGGTTTGTTGGTTTGTTGGTTTGTTGGTTTGTTGGTTTGTTGGTTTTTTGGTTTGTTGGTATGTTGGTTTGTTGGTTTGTTGGTTTGTTGGTTTGTTGGTTTGTTGGTTTGTTGGTTTGTTGGTTTGTTGGTTTGTTGGTTTGTTGGTTTGTAGGTTTTTTGGTTTTTTGGTTTGTTGGCTTGTTGGCTTGTTGGCTTGTTGGTTTATTGGTTTGTTGGTTGTTGGTTTGTTGGTTGGTTTGGTGGCTTGTTGGTTTGTTGGTTTGTTGGTTTGTTGGTTTGGCGGTTTGTTGGTTTTTTGGGTTTGTTGGTTTGTTGGTTTGTTGGTTTGTTGGTTTGTTGGTTTGTTGGTTTGTTGGTTTGTTGGTTTGTTGGTTTGTTGGTTTGTTGGCTGGTTGGGTTGTTGGTTGATGGTTTGTTGGTTTGTTAGTTTGTTGGTTGGTTGGTTTGTTCGTTTGTTGGTTTGTTGGTTTTTTGGTTTGTTGGTTTGTTGGTTTGTTGGTTTGTTGGTTTGTTGGTTTGTTGGTTTGTTGGTTTGTTGGTTTGTTGGTTTGTTGGCTTGTTGGTTTGTTGGTTTGTTAGTTTGTTGGTTTGTTGGTTTGTTGGTTTGTTGGTTTGTTGGTTTTTTTGTTTGTTCGTTTGTTGGCTTGTTGGCTTGTTGGTTTGTTGGTTTGTTGGTTTGTTGGTTTGTTGGTTTGTTGGTTTGTTGGTTTGTTGGTTTGTTGGTTTTTTTGTTTGTTTGTTTGTTGGCTTGTTGGCTTGTTGGTTTGTTGGTTTGTTGGTTTGTTGGTTTGTTGGTGTGTTGGTTTGTTGGTTTGTTGGTTTGTTGGTTTGTTCGTTTGTTCGTTTGTTCGTTTGTTGGTTTGTTGGTTTGTTGGTTTGTTTGTTTGTTGGTTTGTTCGTTTGTTGGCTTGTTGGTTTGTTGGCTTGTTGGCTTGTTGGTTTGTTGGTTTGTTGGCTTGTTGGTTTGTTCGTTTGTTGGCTTGTTGGTTTGTTGGTTTGTTGGTTTTTTGGTTTGTTGGCCTGTTGGTTTGTTGGTTTGCTGGTTTTTTGGTTTGTTGGTTTGTTGGGTTGTTGGTTTGTTGGTTTGTTGGTTTGTTGGTTTGTTGGTTTGTTGGTTTGTTGGTTTGTTGGTTTGTTGGCTTGTTGGGTTGTTGGTTGATGGTTTGTTGGTTTGTTAGTTTGTTGGTTGGTTGGTTTGTTCGTTTGTTGGTTTGTTGGTTTGTTGGTTTGTTGGTTTGTTGGTTTGTTGGTTTTTTGGTTTGTTGGTATGTTGGTTTGTTGGTTTGTTGGTTTGTTGGTTTGTTGGTTTGTTGGTTTGTTGGTTTGTTGGTTTGTTGGTTTGTTGGTTTGTTGGTTTGTTGGGTTGTTGGTTTGTTGGTTTTTTGGTTTGTTGGCTTGTTGGCTTGTTGGTTTATTGGTTTGTTGGTTGTTGGTTTGTTGGTTGGTTTGGTGGCTTGTTGGTTTGTTGGTTTGTTGGTTTGTTGGTTTGTTGGTTTGGCGGTTTGTTCGTTTTTTTGGTTTGTTGGTTTGTTGGTTTGTTGGTTTGTTGGTTTGTTGGTTTGTTGGTTTGTTGGTTTGTTGGCTTGTTGGGTTGTTGGTTGATGGTTGATGGTTTGTTGGTTTGTTAGTTTGTTGGTTGGTTGGTTTGTTCGTTTGTTGGTTTGTTGGTTTGTTGGTTTGTTGGTTTGTTGGTTTGTTGGTTTGTTGGTTTGTTGGTTTGTTGGTTTGTTGGTTTGTTGGTTTGTTGGTTTGTTGGTTTGTTGGTTTGTTGGTTTGTTGGTTTGTTGGTTTGTTGGTTTGTTGGTTTGTTGGCTTGTTGGTTTGTTGGTTTGTTAGTTTGTTGGTTTGTTGGTTTGTTGGTTTGTTGGTTTTTTTGTTTGTTCGTTTGTTGGCTTGTTGGTTTGTTGGTTTGTTGGCTTGTTGGCTTGTTGGTTTGTTGGTTTGTTGGCTTGTTGGTTTGTTCGTTTGTTGGTTTGTTGGTTTGTTGGTTTGTTGGTTTGTTGGTTTTTTTGTTTGTTCGTTTGTTGGCTTGTTGGCTTGTTGGTTTGTTGGTTTGTTGGTTTGTTGGTTTGTTGGTTTGTTGGTTTGTTGGTTTGTTGGTTTGTTGGTTTGTTCGTTTGTTGGTTTGTTGGTTTATTGGTTTGTTTGTTTGTTGGTTTGTTCGTTTGTTGGTTTGTTGGTTTGTTGGCTTGTTGGCTTGTTGGTTTGTTGGTTTGTTGGCTTGTTGGTTTGTTCGTTTGTTGGCTTGTTGGTTTGTTGGTTTGTTGGTTTTTTGGTTTGTTGGCCTGTTGGTTTGTTGGCCTGTTGGTTTGTTGGTTTGCTGGTTTTTTGGTTTGTTGGTTTGTTGGGTTGTTGGTTTGTTGGTTTGTTGGTTTGTTGGTTTGTTTGTTTGGTTGTTCTTTTGTTGGCTTGTTGCATTGTTGGCTTGTTGGCTTTTTGGTTTGTTGGTTTGTTGGCTTATTGGTTTGTTGGTTGGTTGGTTTGTTGGTTTGGCGGTTTGTTGGTTTTTTGGTTTGTTGGCTTGTTGGTTTGTTGATTTGTTGGTTTGTTGGTTTGTTGGTTTGTTGGTTTGTTGGTTTGTTGGTTTGTTGGTTTGTTGGCTTGTTGGCTTGTTGGTTTGTTGGTTTAATAGTTTGTCGGTTTGTTGGTTTGTTTGTTTGTTGGTTTGTTGGTTTTTTTGTTTGTTGGTTTGTTGGCTTGTTGGCTTGTTGGTTTGTTGGTTTGTTGGTTTGTTGGTTTGTTGGTTTGTTGGTTTGTTGGTTTGTTGGTTTGTTGGTTTGTTCGTTTGTTGGTTTGTTGGTTTGTTGGTTTGTTGGTTTGTTTGTTTATTGGTTTGTTCGTTTGTTGGCTTGTTGGTTTGTTGGCTTGTTGGCTTGTTGGTTTGTTGGTTTGTTGGCTTGTTGGTTTGTTCGTTTGTTGGCTTGTTGGTTTGTTGGTTTGTTGGTTTTTTGGTTTGTTGGCTTGTTGGTTTGTTGGTTTGCTGGTTTTTTGGTTTGTTGGTTTGTTGGTTTGTTGGTTTGTTGGTTTGTTGGTTTGTTGGTTTGTTGGTTTGTTGGTTTGTTGGTTTGTTGGTTTGTTGGTTTGTTGGTTTGTTGGTTTGTTGGTTTGTTGGTTTGTTGGTTTGTTGGTTTGTTTGTTTGCTCGTTTGTTGGTTTGTTGGTTTGTTGGTTTGTTGGTTGGTTGGTTTGTTGGTTTGTTGGCCTGTTGGCTTGTTGGTTTGTTGGTTTGTTGGTTTGTTGGTTTGTTGGTTTGTTGGTTTGTTGGCTTGTTGGTTTGTTGGTTTGTTGGTTTCTTGGTTTGTTGGTTTGTTGGCTTTTTGGTTTGTTGGTTTGTTGGTTTGTTGGTTTGTTGGTTTGTTGGTTTGTTTGTTTGTTGGTTTGTTAGTTTGTTGGTTTGTTGGTTTGTTGGTTTGTTGGTTTGTTTGTTTTTTTGTTTGTTGGTTTGTTGGCTTGTTGGCTTGTTGGTTTGTTGGTTGGTTGGTTTGTTGGCTTGTTGGCTTGTTGGTTTGTTGGTTTGTTGGTTTGTTGGTTTGTTGGTTTGTTGGTTTGTGTGCTTGTTGGTTTGTTGGTTTGTTGGTTTCTTGGTTTGTTGGTTTGTTGGCTTGTTGGTTTGTTAGTTTGTTGGTTTGTTGGTTTGTTGGTTTGTTGGTTTGTTGGTTTGTTAGTTTGTTGGTTTGTTGGTTTGTTGGTTTTTTTGTTTGTTGGTTTGTTGGCTTGTTGGCTTGTTGGTTTTTTGGTTTGTTGGTTTGTTGGTTTGTTGGTTTGTTGGTTTGTTCGTTTGTTGGTTTGTTGGTTTGTTGGTTTGTTGGTTTGTTTGTTTGTTGGTTTGTTCGTTTGTTGGCTTGTTGGTTTATTGGCTTGTTGGCTTGTTGGTTTGTTGGTTTGTTGTCTTGTTGGTTTGTTCGTTTGTTGGCTTGTTGGTTTGTTGGTTTGTTGGTTTTTTTGTTTGTTGGCTTGTTGGTTTGTTGGTTTGTTGGTTTTTTGGTTTTTTGGTTTGTTGGTTTGTTGGTTTTTTGGTTTGTTGGTTTGTTGGTTTGTTGGTTTGTTGGTTTGTTGGTTTGTTGGTTTGTTGGTTTGTTGGTTTGTTGGTTTTTTGGTTTGTTGGTTTGTTTGTTTGCTCGTTTGTTGGTTTGTTGGTTTGTTGGTTTGTTGGTTGGTTGGTTTGTTGGTTTGGTGGCTTGTTGGTTTGTTGGTTTGTTGGTTTGTTGGTTTGTTGGTTTGTTGGTTTGTTGGTTTGTTGGTTTGTTGGCTTGTTGGTTTGTTGGTTTGTTGGTTTCTTGGTTTGTTGGTTTGTTGGCTTGTTGGTTTGTTGGTTTGTTGGTTTGTTGGTTTGTTGGTTTGTTGGTTTGTTGGTGTGTTGGTTTATTTGTTTGTTGGTTTGTTGGTTTGTTGGTTTGTTGGTTTGTTGGTTTGTTGGTTTGGTGGTTTGTTGGTTACTTTGTTTGTTGGTTTGTTGGTTTTTTGGTTTGTGGCTTGTTGGTTTGTTGATTTCTTGGTTTGTTTGTTTCTTGGTTTGTTGGTTTGTTGGTTTGTTGGTTACTTGGTTTGTTGGTTTGTTGGTTTGTGGGTTTGTTGGTTTGTTCGTTTGTTGGTTTGTTGGTTTGTTCGTTTGTTGGTTTGTTGGTTTGTTGGTTTCTTGATTTGTTGGTTTGTTGGTTTGTTCGTTTGTTGGTTTGTTGGTTTGTTGGTTTGTTGGTTTGTTGGTTTGTTTGTTTGTTGGTTTGTTCGTTTGTTGGCTTGTTGGTTTGTTGGCTTGTTGGCTTGTTGGTTTGTTGGTTTGTTGGCTTGTTGGTTTGTTCGTTTGTTGGCTTGTTGGTTTGTTGGTTTGTTGGTTTTTTGGTATGTTGGCTTGTTGGTTTGTTGGTTTGCTGGTTTTTTGGTTTGTTGGTTTGTTGGTTTGTTGGTTTGTTGGTTTGTTGGTTTGTTGGTTTGTTGGTTTGTTGGTTTGTTGGTTTGTTGGTTTGTTGGTTTGTTGGTTTGTTGGTTTGTTTGTTTGCTCGTTTGTTGGTTTGTTGGTTTGTTGGTTTGTTGGTTGGTTGGTTTGTTGGTTTGTTGGCTTGTTGGCTTGTTGGTTTGTTGGTTTGTTGGTTTGTTGGTTTGTTGGTTTGTTGGTTTGTTGGCTTGTTGGTTTGTTGGTTTGTTGGTTTCTTGGTTTGTTGGTTTGTTGGCTTGTTGGTTTGTTGGTTTGTTGGTTTGTTAGTTTGTTGGTTTGTTGGTTTGTTGGTTTGTTAGTTTGTTGGTTTGTTGGTTTGTTGGTTTGTTGGTTTGTTTGTTTTTTTGTTTGTTGGTTTGTTGGCTTTATGGCTTGTTGGTTTGTTGGTTGGTTGGTTTGTTGGCTTGTTGGCTTGTTGGTTTGTTGGTTTGTTGGTTTGTTGGTTTGTTGGTTTGTTGGTTTATTGGCTTGTTGGTTTGTTGGTTTGTTGGTTTCTTGGTTTGTTGGTTTGTTGGCTTGTTGGTTTGTTAGTTTGTTGGTTTGTTGGTTTGTTGGTTTGTTGGTTTGTTGGTTTGTTAGTTTGTTGGTTTGTTGGTTTGTTGGTTTTTTTGTTTGTTGGTTTGTTGGCTTGTTGGATTGTTGGTTTGTTGGTTTGTTGGTTTGTTGGTTTGTTGGTTTGTTGGTTTGTTCGTTTGTTGGTTTGATGGTTTGTTGGTTTGTTGGTTTGTTTGTTTGTTGGTTTGTTCGTTTGTTGGCTTGTTGGTTTATTGGCTTGTTGGCTTGTTGGTTTGTTGGTTTGTTGTCTTGTTGGTTTGTTCGTTTGTTGGCTTGTTGGTTTGTTGGTTTGTTGGTTTTTTGGTTTGTTGGCTTGTTGGTTTGTTGGTTTGTTGGTTTTTTGGTTTTTTGGTTTGTTGGTTTGTTGGTTTGTTGGTTTGTTGGTTTGTTGGTTTGTTGGTTTGTTGGTTTGTTGGTTTGTTGGTTTGTTGGTTTGTTGGTTTGTTGGTTTGTTGGTTTGTTGGTTTGTTTGTTTGCTCGTTTGTTGGTTTGTTGGTTTGTTGGTTGGTTGGTTTGTTGGTTTGTTGGCTTGTTGGTTTGTTGGTTTGTTGGTTTGTTGGTTTGTTGGTTTGTTGGTTTGTTGGTTTGTTGGTTTGTTGGTTTGTTGGCTTGTTGGTTTGTTGGTTTGTTGGTTTCTTGGTTTGTTGGTTTGTTGGCTTGTTGGTTTGTTGGTTTGTTGGTTTGTTGGTTTGTTGGTTTGTTGGTTTGTTGGTGTGTTGGTTTATTTGTTTGTTGGTTTGTTGGTTTGTTGGTTTGTTGGTTTGTTGGTTTGTTGGTTTGGTGGTTTGTTGGTTACTTTGTTTGTTGGTTTGTTGGTTTTTTGGTTTGTGGCTTGTTGGTTTGTTGATTTCTTGGTTTGTTTGTTTCTTGGTTTGTTGGTTTGTTGGTTACTTGGTTTGTTGGTTTGTTGGTTTGTGGGTTTGTTGGTTTGTTCGTTTGTTGGTTTGTTGGTTTGTTCGTTTGTTGGTTTGTTGGTTTGTTGGTTTCTTGATTTGTTGGTTTGTTGGTTTGTTCGTTTGTTGGCTTGTTGGTTTGTTGGCTTTTTGGCTTGTTAGTTTGTTGGTTTGTTCATTTGTTGGTTTGTTCGTTTGTTGGTTTGTTGGTTTGTTGGTTTCTTGGTTACCTGGTTTGTTGGTTTGTTCGTTTGTTGGTTTGTTGGTTTGTTGGTTTGTTAGTTTGTTGGTTTGTTGGTTTGTTGGTTTGTTGGTTTGTTGGTTTGTTGGTTTGTTGGTTTGTTGGCTTGTTGGCTTGTTGGTTTGTTGGCTTGTTGGTTTGTTCGTTTGTTGGCTTATTCGTTTGTTGGTTTGTTGGTTTGTTGGTTTCTTGGTTACCTGGTTTTTTGGTTTGTTGGTTTGTTGGTTTGTTGGTTTGTTCGTTGGTTGGTATGCTGGTTTGTTGGTTTGTTCGTTTGTTGGTTTGTTTGTTTTGTTGGTTTGTTGGTTTGTTGGTTTGTAGGTTTGTTGGCTTGTTGGCTTGTTGGTTTGTTGGTTTGTTGGTTTGTTGGTTTGTTGGTTTGTTGGTTTGTTGGCTTGTTGGTTTGTTGGTTTGTTGGTTTCTTGGTTTGTTGGTTTGTTGGCTTGTTGGTTTGTTGGTTTGTTGGTTTGTTGGTTTGTTGGTTTGTTGGTTTGTTGGTTTGTTGGTTTGTTAGTTTGTTGGTTTGTTGGTTTGTTGGTTTGTTGGTTTGTTGGTTTTTTTGTTTGTTGGTTTGTTAGCTTGTTGGCTTGTTGGTTTGTTGGTCGGTTGGTTTGTTGGCTTGTTGGCTTGTTGGTTTGTTTGTTTGTTGGTTTGTTGGTTTGTTGGTTTGTTGGTTTGTTGGTTTGTTGGTTTGTTGGCTTGTTGGTTTGTTGGTTTCTTGGTTTCTTGGTTTGTTGGTTTGTTGGCTTGTTGGTTTGTTGGTTTGGTGGTTTGTTGGTTTGTTGGTTTGTTGGTTTGTTGGTTTGTTGGTTTGTTAGTTTGTTGGTTTGTTGGTTTGTTGGTTTGTTGGTTTGTTGGTTTGTTGGTTTTTTTGTTTGTTGGTTTGTTGGCTTGTTGGCTTGTTGGTTTGTTGGTTTGTTGGTTTGTTAGTTTGTTTGTTTGTTCGTTTGTTCGTTTGTTGGTTTGTTGGTTTGTTGGTTTGTTGGTTTGTTTGTTTGTTGGTTTGTTCGTTTGTTGGCTTGTTGGTTTATTGGCTTGTTGGCTTGTTGGTTTGTTGGTTTGTTGTCTTGTTGGTTTGTTCGTTTGTTGGCTTGTTGGTTTGTTGGTTTGTTGGTTTGTTGGTTTTTTGGTTTGTTGGTTTGTTGGTTTGTTGGTTTGTTGGTTTGTTGGTTTGTTGGTTTGTTGGTTTGTTGGTTTGTTGGTTTGTTGGTTTGTTGGTTTGTTTGTTTGCTCGTTTGTTGGTTTGTTGGTTTGTTGGTTTGTTGGTTTGTTGGTTTGTTGGTTTGTTGGTTTGTTGGTTTGTTGGTTTGTTGGTTTGTTGGTTTGTTGGTTTGTTTGTTTGCTCGTTTGTTGGTTTGTTGGTTTGTTGGTTTGTTGGTTGGTTGGTTTGTTGGTTTGTTGGCTTGTTGGCTTGTTGGTTTGTTGGTTTGTTGGTTTGTTGGTTTGTTGGTTTGTTGGTTTGTTGGTTTGTTGGTTTGTTGGTTTGTTGGTTTGTTGGTTTGTTGGCTTATTGGCTTGTTGGGTTGTTGGTTTGATGGTTTGTTGGTTTGTTGGTTTTTTGGTTGGTTGGTTTGTTCGTTTGTTGGTTTGTTGGTTTGTTGATTTGTTGGTTTGTTGGTTTGTTGGTTTGTTGGCTTGCTGGCTTGTTGGTTTTTTGGCTTGTTGGCTTGTTGGTTTGTTGGTTTGTTGGCTTGTTGGTTTGTTGGTTTGTTGGTTTGTTGGTTTGTTCGTTTGTTGGCTTGTTGGTTTGTTGGCTTGTTGGCTTGTTGGTTTGTTGGTTTGTTGGCTTGTTGGTTTGTTCGTTTGTTGGATTGTTGGTTTGTTGGTTTGTTGGTTTTTTGGTTTGTTGGCTTGTTGGTTTGTTGGTTTGTTGGTTTGTTGGTTTGTTGGTTTGTTGGTTTGTTGGTTTGTTGGTTTGTTTGTTTTCTCGTTTGTTGGTTTGTTGGTTTGTTGGTTTGTTGGTTGGTTGGTTTGTTGGTTTGTTGGTTTGTTCGTTTGTTGGCTTGTTGGTTTGTTGGCTTGTTGGTTTGTTGGTTTGTTGGTTTGTTGGTTTGTTGGTTTGTTAGTTTGTTGGTTTGTTGGTTTGTTGGTTTGTTGGTTTGTTGGTTTTTTTGTTTGTTGGTTTGTTGGCTTGTTGGCTTGTTGGTTTGTTGGTTTGTTGGTTTGTTAGTTTGTTTGTTTGTTCGTTTGTTCGTTTGTTGGTTTGTTGGTTTGTTGGTTTGTTGGTTTGTTTGTTTGTTGGTTTGTTCGTTTGTTGGCTTGTTGGTTTATTGGCTTGTTGGCTTGTTTGTTTGTTGGTTTGTTGTCTTGTTGGTTTGTTCGTTTGTTGGCTTGTTGGTTTGTTGGTTTGTTGGTTTGTTGGTTTGTTGGCTTATTGGCTTGTTGGGTTGTTGGTTTGATGGTTTGTTGGTTTGTTGGTTTTTTGGTTGGTTGGTTTGTTCGTTTGTTGGTTTGTTGGTTTGTTGATTTGTTGGTTTGTTGGTTTGTTGGTTTGTTGGCTTGCTGGCTTGTTGGTTTTTTGGCTTGTTGGCTTGTTGGTTTGTTGGTTTGTTGGCTTGTTGGTTTGTTGGTTTGTTGGTTTGTTGGTTTGTTCGTTTGTTGGCTTGTTGGTTTGTTGGCTTGTTGGCTTGTTGGTTTGTTGGTTTGTTGGCTTGTTGGTTTGTTCGTTTGTTGGATTGTTGGTTTGTTGGTTTGTTGGTTTTTTGGTTTGTTGGCTTGTTGGTTTGTTGGTTTGTTGGTTTGTTGGTTTGTTGGTTTGTTGGTTTGTTGGTTTGTTGGTTTGTTTGTTTTCTCGTTTGTTGGTTTGTTGGTTTGTTGGTTTGTTGGTTGGTTGGTTTGTTGGTTTGTTGGTTTGTTCGTTTGTTGGCTTGTTGGTTTGTTGGCTTGTTGGTTTGTTGGTTTGTTGGTTTGTTGGTTTGTTGGTTTGTTAGTTTGTTGGTTTGTTGGTTTGTTGGTTTGTTGGTTTGTTGGTTTTTTTGTTTGTTGGTTTGTTGGCTTGTTGGCTTGTTGGTTTGTTGGTTTGTTGGTTTGTTAGTTTGTTTGTTTGTTCGTTTGTTCGTTTGTTGGTTTGTTGGTTTGTTGGTTTGTTGGTTTGTTTGTTTGTTGGTTTGTTCGTTTGTTGGCTTGTTGGTTTATTGGCTTGTTGGCTTGTTTGTTTGTTGGTTTGTTGTCTTGTTGGTTTGTTCGTTTGTTGGCTTGTTGGTTTGTTGGTTTGTTGGTTTGTTGGTTTTTTGGTTTTTTGGTTTGTTGGTTTGTTGGTTTGTTGGTTTGTTGGTTTGTTGGTTTGTTGGTTTGTTGGTTTGTTGGTTTGTTGGTTTGTTGGTTTGTTGGTTTGTTGGTTTGTTGGTTTGTTTGTTTGCTCGTTTGTTGGTTTGTTGGTTTGTTGGTTTGTTGGTTTGTTGGTTTGTTGGTTTGTTGGTTTGTTGGTTTGTTGGTTTGTTGGTTTGTTGGTTTGTTTGTTTGCTCGTTTGTTGGTTTGTTGGTTTGTTGGTTTGTTGGTTGGTTGGTTTGTTGGTTTGTTGGTTTGTTGGTTTGTTGGTTTGTGGGTTAGTTGGTTTGTTGGTTTGTTGGTTTGTTGGTTTGTTGGTTTGTTGGCTTGTTCGATTGTTGGTTTGTTGGTTTGTTGGTTTATTGGTTTGTTGGTTTGTTGGTTTGTTGGTTTGTTGGTTTGTTAGTTTGTTGGCTTGTTAGTTTGTTGGCTTGTTGGCTTGTTGGTTTGTTGGCTTGTTGGTTTGTTGGTTTGTTGGTTTGTTAATTACTTGGTCTGTTGGTTTGTTGGTTTGTTCGTTTGTTGGTTTCTTGATTTGTTCGTTTGTTGGTTTGTTGGCTTGTTGGGTTGTTGGTTTGTTGGTTTTTTGGTTTGTTGGTTTGTTCGTTTATTGGCTTGTTGGTTTGTTCGTTTGTTGGTTTGTTGGTTTGTTGGTTTGTTGGTTTGTTGGTTTGTTGGTTTGTTGGTTTGTTGGTTTGTTGGTTTGTTCGTTTGTTGGTTTGCTGGTTTGTTGGTTTGTTCGTTTGTTGGTTTGTCTGTTTTGTTGGTTTGTTGGTTTGTTGGTTTGTAGGTTTGTTGCCTTGTTGGTTTGTTGGTTTGTGGATTTGTTGGTTTGTTGGTTTGTTGGTTTGTTGGTTGTTTGGTTTTTTGGTTTGTTGGTTTGTTGGTTTGTTGGTTTGTTTGTTTTTTGGTTAGTTGGTTTGTTAGTTTGTTGGTTTGTTGGCTTGTTGGTTTGTTCGTTTGTTGGCTTGTTGGTTTGTAGGTTTGTTGGTTTGTGGGTTTGTTGGTTTGTTGGTTTCTTGGTTACCTGGTTTGTTGGTTTGTTGGTTTGTTGGTTTGTTGGTTTGTTGGTTTATTGGTTTGTTGGTTTGGTGGTTACTTGGTTTGTTTGTTGGTTGGTTTTTTGGTTTGTTGGTTTGTTGGCTTGTTGGTTTGTTGGCTTGTTGGCTTGTTGGTTTGTCGGTTTGTTGGTTTGTTGGTTTGTTGGTTTGTTGGTTTGTTGGTTTGTTGGTTTGTTGGCTTGTTGGTTTGTCGGTTTGCTGGTTTGTTGGTTTGTTGGTTTGTTGGTTTGTTGGTTTGTTGGTTTGTTGGTTTGTTGGTTTGTTGGTTTTTTCGTTTGTTGGTTTGTTGGCTTTTTGGCTTGTTGGTTTGTTGGTTTGTTGGTTTGTTGGTTTGTGGGTTAGTTGGTTTGTTGGTTTGTTGGTTTGTTGGTTTGTTGGTTCGTTGGCTTGTTCGATTGTTGGTTTGTTGGTTTGTTGGTTTATTGGTTTGTTGGTTTGTTGGTTTGTTGGTTTGTTGGTTTGTTGGTTTGTTAGTTTGTTGGCTTGTTAGTTTGTTGGCTTGTTGGCTTGTTGGTTTGTTGGCTTGTTGGTTTGTTGGTTTGTTGGTTTGTTAATTACTTGGTTTGTTGGTTTGTTGGTTTGTTCGTTTGTTGGTTTCTTGATTTGTTCGTTTGTTGGTTTGTTGGCTTGTTGGGTTGTTGGTTTGTTGGTTTGTTTGTTTGTTGGTTTGTTCGTTTATTGGCTTGTTGGTTTGTTCGTTTGTTGGTTTGCTGGTTTGTTGGTTTGTTGGTTTTTAGGTTTGTTGGTTTGTTGGTTTGTTGGTTTGTTGGTTTGTTGGTTTGTTGGTTTGTTGGTTTGTTGGTTTGTTGGCTTATTGGCTTGTTGGGTTGTTGGTTTGATGGTTTGTTGGTTTGTTGGTTTTTTGGTTGGTTGGTTTGTTCGTTTGTTGGTTTGTTGGTTTGTTGGTTTGTTGGTTTGTTGGTTTGTTGGTTTGTTGGCTTGCTGGCTTGTTGGTTTTTTGACTTGTTGGCTTATTGGTTTGTTGGTTTGTTGGCTTGTTGGTTTGTTGGTTTTTTGGTTTGTTGGCTTGTTGGTTTGTTGGTTTGCTGGTTTTTTGGTTTGTTGGTTTGTTGGTTTGTTGGTTTGTTGGTTTGTTGGTTTGTTGGTTTGTTGGTTTGTTGGTTTGTTGGTTTGTTGGTTTGTTGGTTTGTTGGTTTGTTGGTTTGTTGGTTTGTTTGTTTGCTCGTTTGTTGGTTTGTTGGCTTGTTGGTTTGTTGGTTGGTTGGTTTTTTGGTTTTTTGATTTGTTGGTTTGTTGGTTTGTTGGTTTGTTGGTTTGTTGGTTTGTTGGTTTGTTGGTTTGTTGGTTTGTTGGTTTGTTGGTTTGTTGGTTTGTTGGGTTGTTGGTTTGTTGGTTTGTTGGCTTGTTGGCTTGTTGGTTTGTTGGTTTGTTGGCTTGTTGGTTTGTTCGTTTGTTGGCTTGTTGGTTTGTTGGTTTGTTGGTTTTTTGGTTTGTTGGCTTGTTGGTTTGTTGGTTTGCTGGTTTTTTGGTTTGTTGGTTTGTTGGTTTGTTGGTTTGTTGGTTTGTTGGTTTGTTGGTTTGTTGGTTTGTTGGTTTGTTGGTTTGTTGGTTTGTTGGTTTGTTGGTTTGTTGGTTTGTTGGTTTGTTGGTTTGTTGGTTTGTTGGTTTGTTGGTTTGTTGGTTTGTTTGTTTGCTCGTTTGTTGGTTTGTTGGTTTGTTGGTTTGTTGGTTGGTTGGTTTGTTGGTTTCTTGGTTTGTTGGTTTGTTCGTTTGTTGGCTTGTTGGTTTGTTGGCTTGTTGGTTTGTTGGTTTGTTGGCTTGTTGGTTTGTTCGTTTGTTGACTTGTTGGTTTGTTGGTTTTTTGGTTTGTTGGCTTGTTGGTTTGTTGGTTTGCTGGTTTTTTGGTTTGTTGGTTTGTTGGTTTGTTGGTTTGTTGGTTTGTTGGTTTGTTGGTTTGTTGGTTTGTTGGTTTGTTGGTTTGTTGGTTTGTTGGTTTGTTGGTTTGTTGGTTTGTTGGTTTGTTTGTTTGCTCGTTTGTTGGTTTGTTGGCTTGTTGGTTTGTTGGTTGGTTGGTTTTTTGGTTTTTTGATTTGTTGGTTTGTTGGTTTGTTGGTTTGTTGGTTTGTTGGTTTGTTGGTTTGTTGGTTTGTTGGTTTGTTGGTTTGTTGGTTTGTTGGTTTGTTGGGTTGTTGGTTTGTTGGTTTGTTGGTTTGTTGGTTTGTTGGTTTGTTTGTTTGCTCGTTTGTTGGTTTGTTGGTTTGTTGGTTTGTTGGTTGGTTGGTTTGTTGGTTTGTTGGCTTGTTGGTTTGTTGGTTTGTTGGTTTGTTGGTTTGTTGGTTTTTTGGTTTGTTGGTTTGTTGGCTTGTTGGTTTGTTGGTTTGTTGGTTTCTTGGTTTGTTGGTTTGTTGGTTTGTTGGTTTGTTGGTTTGTTGGTTTGTTGGTTTGTTGGTTTGTTGGTTTGTAGATGTGTTGGTTGATTTGTTTGTTGGTTTGTTGGTTTGTTGGTTTCTTGGTTTGTTGGTTTGTTGGTTACTTTGTTTGTTGGTTTGTTGGTTTTTTGGTTTGTGGCTTGTTGGTTTGTTGATTTCTTGGTTTGTTTGTTTCTTGGTTTGTTGGTTTGTTGGTTTGTTGGTTACTTGGTTTGTTGGTTTGTTGGTTTGTGGGTTTGTTGGTTTGTTCGTTTGTTGGTTTGTTGGTTTGTTCGTTTGTTGGTTTGTTGGTTTGTTGGTTTCTTGATTTGTTGGTTTGTTGGTTTGTTCGTTTGTTGGCTTGTTGGTTTGTTGGCTTTTTGGCTTATTAGTTTGTTGGTTTGTTCATTTGTTGGTTTGTTCGTTTGTTGGTTTGTTGGTTTGTTGGTTTCTTGGTTACCTGGTTTGTTGGTTTGTTGGTTTGTTGGTTTGTTAGTTTGTTGGTTTGTTGGTTTGTTGGTTTGTTGGTTTGTTGGTTTGTTGGTTTGTTGGTTTGTTGGCTTGTTTGCTTGTTGGTTTGTTGGCTTGTTGGTTTGTTCGTTTGTTGGCTTATTCGTTTGTTGGTTTGTTGGTTTGTTGGTTTCTTGGTTACCTGGTTTTTTGGTTTGTTGGTTTGTTGGTTTGTTGGTTTGTTCGTTTGTTGGTTTGCTGGTTTGTTGGTTTGTTCGTTTGTTGGTTTGTTTGTTTTGTTGGTTTGTTGGTTTGTTGGTTTGTTGGTTTGTTGGTTTGTTGCCTTGTTAGTTTGTTGGTTTGTTGGTTTGTTGGTTTGTTGGTTTGTTGGTTTGTTGGTTTTTTGGTTTTTTGGTTTGTTGGTTTGTTGGTTTGTTGGTTTGTTTGTTTTTTGGTTAGTTGGTTTGTTAGTTTGTTGGTTTGTTGGCTTGTTGGTTTGTTCGTTTGTTGGCTTGTTGGTTTGTTGGTTTGTTGGTTTGTGGGAATGTTGGTTTGTTGGTTTGTTGGTTACTTGGTTTGTTTGTTGGTTGGTTTTTTGGTTTGTTGGTTTGTTGGCTTGTTGGTTTGTTGGCTTGTTGGCTTGTTGGTTTGTCGGTTTGTTGGTTTGTTGGTTTGTTGGTTTGTTGGTTTGTTGGTTTGTTGGCTTGTTGGTTTGTCGGTTTGCTGGTTTGTTGGTTCGTTGGTTTGTTCGTTTGTTGGTTTGTTGGTTTGTTGGTTTGTTGGTTTGTTGGTTTTTTCGTTTGTTGGTTTGTTAGCTTTTTGGCTTGTTGGTTTGTTGGTTTGTTGGTTTGTTGGTTTGTGGGTTAGTTGGATTGTTGGTTTGTTGGTTTGTTGGTTTGTTGGTTTGTTGGTTTGTTGGCTTGTTTGCTTGTTGGTTTGTTGGTTTGTTGGTTTATTGGTTTGTTGGTTTGTTGGTTTGTTGGTTTGTTGGTTTGTTAGTTTGTTGGCTTGTTAGTTTGTTGGTTTGTTGGTTTGTTGGCTTGTTGGTTTGTTGGCTTGTTGGTTTGTTGGTTTGTTGGCTTGTTAATTACTTGGTTTGTTGGTTTGTTGGTTTGTTCGTTTGTTGGTTTCTTGATTTGTTCGTTTGTTGGTTTGTTGGCTTGTTGGGTTGTTGGTTTGTTGGTTTGTTTGTTTGTTGGTTTGTTCGTTTATTGGCTTGTTGGTTTGTTCGTTTGTTTGTTTGCTGGTTTGTTGGTTTGTTGGTTTTTAGGTTTGTTGGTTTGTTGGTTTGTTGGTTTGTTTGTTTGTTGGTTTGTTGGTTTGTTGGTTTGTTGGTTTGTTGGCTTATTGGCTTGTTGGGTTGTTGGTTTGATGGTTTGTTGGTTTGTTCGTTTTTTGGCTGGTTGGTTTGTTCGTTTGTTGGTTTGTTGGTTTGTTGGTTTGTTGGTTTGTTGGTTTGTTGGTTTGTTGGCTTGCTGGCTTGTTGGTTTTTTGGCTTGTTGGCTTGTTGGTTTGTTGGTTTGTTGGCTTGTTGGTGTGTTGGTTTGTTGGTTTGTTGGTTTGTTGGCTTGTTGGTTTGTTGGATTGTTGGTTTGTTGGTTTGTTTATTTGTTGGTTTGTTCGTTTGTTGATTTGTTGGTTTGTTGGTTTGTTTGTTTGTTGGCTTGTTGGTTTGCTGGTTTGTTGGTTTGTTGGTTTTTAGGTTTGTTGATTTGTTGGTTTGTTGGTTTGTTGGTTTGTTGGTTTGTTGGTTTGTTGGTTTGTTGGTTTGTTGGCTTATTGGCTTGTTGGGTTGTTGGTTTGATGGTTTGTTGGTTTGTTGGTTTGTTGGCTGGTTGGTTTGTTCGTTTGTTGGTTTGTTGGTTTGTTGGTTTGTTGGTTTGTTGGTTTGTTGGTTTGTTGGTTTGTTGGCTTGCTGGCTTATTGGTTTTTTGGCTTGTTGGCTTGTTGGTTTGTTGGTTTGTTGGCTTGTTGGTTTGTTGGTTTGTTGATTTGTTGGTTTGTTGGCTTGTTGGTTTGTTGGATTGTTGGTTTGTTGGTTTGTTTATTTGTAGGTTTGTTCGTTTGTTGGTTTGTTGGTTTGTTGGCTTGTTTGTTTGTTGGTTTGTTCGTTTGTTGGTTTTTTTGTTTGTTGGCTTGTTGGCTTGTTGGTTTGTTGGTTTGTTGGCTTGTTGGTTTGTTGGTTTGTTGGTTTGTTGGTTTATTGGTTTGTTGGTTTGTTGGTTTGTTTATTTGTTGGTTTGTTCGTTTGTTGGCTTGTTGGTTTGTTGGCTTGTTGGCTTGTTGGCTTGTTGATTTGTTGGTTTGTTGGTTTGTTGGTTACTTGGTTTGTTGGTTTGTTGGTTTGTTGGTTTGTTGGTTTGTTCGTTTGTTGGTTTGTTGGTTTGTTCGTTGGTTGGTTTGTTGGTTTGTTGGTTTGTTGGTTTGTTCGTTTGTTGGCTTGTTGGTTTGTTGGCTTTTTGGCTTATTGGTTTGTTGGTTTGTTCATTTGTTCGTTTGTTGGTTTGTTGGTTTGTTGGTTTGTTGGTTTGTTGGTTTGTTGGTTTGTTGGTTTGTTGGTTTGTTGGTTTGTTGGTTTGTTGGTTTGTTGGTTTGTTGGTTTGTTGGTTTGTTGGGTTGTTGGCTTGTTGGTTTGTTGGCTTGTTGGTTTGTTCGTTTGTTGGCTTGTTCGTTTGTTGGTTTGTTGGTTTGTTGGTTTCTTGGTTACCTGGTTTGTTGGTTTGTTGGTTTGGTGGTTTGTTGGTTTGTTGGCTTGTTGGTTTGTTGTTTTGTTGGTTACTTGGTTTGTTTGTTTGTTGGTTTATTGGTTTGTTCGTTTGTTGGCTTGTTGGTTTGTTGGTTTGTTGGTATGTTGGTTTATTTGTTTGTTGGTTTGTTGGTTTGTTGGTTTGTTCGTTTGTTGGTTTGTTGGTTTGTTGGTTTGTTCGTTTGTTGGTTTGTTCGTTTGTTGGTTTGTTTGTTTTGTTGGTTTGTTGGTTTGTTGGTTTGTTGGTTTGTTGGCTTGTTGGTTTGTTGGTTTGTTGGTTTGTTGGTTTGTTGGTTTGTTGGTTTGTTGGTTTGTTGGTTTGTTGGTTTGTTGTTTTTTTGGTTTGTTGGTTTGTTGGTTTGTTGGTTTGTTTGTTTTTTGGTTAGTTGGTTTGTTGGTTTGTTGGTTTGTTGGCTTGTTGGTTTGTTCGTTTGTTGGCTTGTTGGTTTGTTGGTTTGTTGGTTTGTTGGTTTGTTGGTTTTTTGGTTACCTGGTTTGTTGGTTTGTTGGTTTGTTGGTTTGTTGGTTTGTTGGTTTGTTGGTTTGTTGGTTTTTTGGTTTGTTGGCTTGTTGGTTTGTTGGTTTGCTGGTTTTTTGGTTTGTTGGTTTGTTGGTTTGTTGGTTTGTTGGTTTGTTGGTTTGTTGGTTTGTTGGTTTGTTGGTTTGTTGGTTTGTTGGTTTGTTGGTTTGTTGGTTTGTTGGTTTGTTGGTTTGTTGGTTTGTTGATTTGTTGGTTTGTTGGTTTGTTTGTTTGCTCGTTTGTTGGTTTGTTGGTTTGTTGGTTTGTTGGTTGGTTGGTTTGTTGGTTTCTTGGTTTGTTGGTTTGTTCGTTTGTTGGCTTGTTGGTTTGTTGGCTTGTTGGTTTGTTGGTTTGTTGGCTTGTTGGTTTGTTCGTTTGTTGACTTGTTGGTTTGTTGGTTTGTTGGTTTTTTGGTTTGTTGGCTTGTTGGTTTGTTGGTTTGCTGGTTTTTTGGTTTGTTGGTTTGTTGGTTTGTTGGTTTGTTGGTTTGTTGGTTTGTTGGTTTGTTGGTTTGTTGGTTTGTTGGTTTGTTGGTTTGTTGGTTTGTTGGTTTGTTGGTTTGTTGGTTTGTTTGTTTGCTCGTTTGTTGGTTTGTTGGCTTGTTGGTTTGTTGGTTGGTTGGTTTTTTGGTTTTTTGATTTGTTGGTTTGTTGGTTTGTTGGTTTGTTGGTTTGTTGGTTTGTTGGTTTGTTGGTTTGTTCGTTTGTTGGTTTGTTGGGTTGTTGGTTTGTTGGTTTGTTGGTTTGTTGGTTTGTTGGTTTGTTTGTTTGCTCGTTTGTTGGTTTGTTGGTTTGTTGGTTTGTTGGTTGGTTGGTTTGTTGGTTTGTTGGCTTGTTGGTTTGTTGGTTTGTTGGTTTGTTGGTTTGTTGGTTTTTTGGTTTGTTGGTTTGTTGGCTTGTTGGTTTGCTGGTTTGTTGGTTTCTTGGTTTGTTGGTTTGTTGGTTTGTTGGTTTGTTGGTTTGTTGGTTTGTTGGTTTGTTGGTTTGTTGGTTTGTTGGTTTGTTGGTGTGTTGGTTGATTTGTTTGTTGGTTTGTTGGTTTGTTGGTTTCTTGGTTTGTTGGTTTGTTGGTTTGTTGGTTACTGTGTTTGTTGGTTTGTTGGTTTTTTGGTTTGTGGCTTGTTGGTTTGTTGATTTCTTGGTTTGTTTGTTTCTTGGTTTGTTGGTTTGTTGGTTTGTTGGTTACTTGGTTTGTTGGTTTGTTGGTTTGTGGGTTTGTTGGTTTGTTCGTTTGTTGGTTTGTTGGTTTGTTCGTTTGTTGGTTTGTTGGTTTGTTGGTTTCTTGATTTGTTGGTTTGTTGGTTTGTTCGTTTGTTGGCTTGTTGGTTTGTTGGCTTTTTGGCTTATTAGTTTGTTGGTTTGTTCATTTGTTGGTTTGTTCGTTTGTTGGTTTGTTGGTTTGTTGGTTTCTTGGTTACCTGGTTTGTTGGTTTGTTGGTTTGTTGGTTTGTTAGTTTGTTGGTTTGTTGGTTTGTTGGTTTGTTGGTTTGTTGGTTTGTTGGTTTGTTGGTTTGTGGGCTTGTTTGCTTGTTGGTTTGTTGGCTTGTTGGTTTGTTCGTTTGTTGGCTTATTCGTTTGTTGGTTTGTTGGTTTGTTGGTTTCTTGGTTACCTGGTTTTTTGGTTTGTTGGTTTGTTGGTTTGTTGGTTTGTTCGTTTGTTGGTTTGCTGGTTTGTTGGTTTGTTCGTTTGTTGGTTTGTTTGTTTTGTTGGTTTGTTGGTTTGTTGGTTTGTTGGTTTGTTGGTTTGTTGCCTTGTTAGTTTGTTGGTTTGTTGGTTTGTTGGTTTGTTGGTTTGTTGGTTTGTTGGTTTTTTGGTTTTTTGGTTTGTTGGTTTGTTGGTTTGTTGGTTTGTTTGTTTTTTGGTTAGTTGGTTTGTTAGTTTGTTGGTTTGTTGGCTTGTTGGTTTGTTCGTTTGTTGGCTTGTTGGTTTGTTGGTTTGTTGGTTTGTGGGAATGTTGGTTTGTTGGTTTGTTGGTTACTTGGTTTGTTTGTTGGTTGGTTTTTTGGTTTGTTGGTTTGTTGGCTTGTTGGTTTGTTGGCTTGTTGGCTTGTTGGTTTGTCGGTTTGTTGGTTTGTTGGTTTGTTGGTTTGTTGGTTTGTTGGTTTGTTGGCTTGTTGGTTTGTCGGTTTGCTGGTTTGTTGGTTTGTTGGTTTGTTCGTTTGTTGGTTTGTTGGTTTGTTGGTTTGTTGGTTTGTTGGTTTTTTCGTTTGTTGGTTTGTTAGCTTTTTGGCTTGTTGGTTTGTTGGTTTGTTGGTTTGTTGGTTTGTGGGTTAGTTGGATTGTTGGTTTGTTGGTTTGTTGGTTTGTTGGTTTGTTGGTTTGTTGGCTTGTTAGCTTGTTGGTTTGTTGGTTTGTTGGTTTATTGGTTTGTTGGTTTGTTGGTTTGTTGGTTTGTTGGTTTGTTAGTTTGTTGGCTTGTTAGTTTGTTGGTTTGTTGGTTTGTTGGCTTGTTGGTTTGTTGGCTTGTTGGTTTGTTGGTTTGTTGGCTTGTTAATTACTTGGTTTGTTGGTTTGTTGGTTTGTTCGTTTGTTGGTTTCTTGATTTGTTCGTTTGTTGGTTTGTTGGCTTGTTGGGTTGTTGGTTTGTTGGTTTGTTTGTTTGTTGGTTTGTTCGTTTATTGGCTTGTTGGTTTGTTCGTTTGTTGGTTTGCTGGTTTGTTGGTTTGTTGGTTTTTAGGTTTGTTGGTTTGTTGGTTTGTTGGTTTGTTTGTTTGTTGGTTTGTTGGTTTGTTGGTTTGTTGGTTTGTTGGCTTATTGGCTTGTTGGGTTGTTGGTTTGATGGTTTGTTGGTTTGTTCGTTTTTTGGCTGGTTGGTTTGTTCGTTTGTTGGTTTGTTGGTTTGTTGGTTTGTTGGTTTGTTGGTTTGTTGGTTTGTTGGCTTGCTGGCTTGTTGGTTTTTTGGCTTGTTGGCTTGTTGGTTTGTTGGTTTGTTGGCTTGTTGGTGTGTTGGTTTGTTGGTTTGTTGGTTTGTTGGCTTGTTGGTTTGTTGGATTGTTGGTTTGTTGGTTTGTTTATTTGTTGGTTTGTTCGTTTGTTGATTTGTTGGTTTGTTGGTTTGTTTGTTTGTTGGCTTGTTGGTTTGCTGGTTTGTTGGTTTGTTGGTTTTTAGGTTTGTTGATTTGTTGGTTTGTTGGTTTGTTGGTTTGTTGGTTTGTTGGTTTGTTGGTTTGTTGGTTTGTTGGCTTATTGGCTTGTTGGGTTGTTGGTTTGATGGTTTGTTGGTTTGTTGGTTTGTTGGCTGGTTGGTTTGTTCGTTTGTTGTTTTGTTGGTTTGTTGGTTTGTTGGTTTGTTGGTTTGTTGGTTTGTTGGTTTGTTGGCTTGCTGGCTTATTGGTTTTTTGGCTTGTTGGCTTGTTGGTTTGTTGGTTTGTTGGCTTGTTGGTTTGTTGGTTTGTTGATTTGTTGGTTTGTTGGCTTGTTGGTTTGTTGGATTGTTGGTTTGTTGGTTTGTTTATTTGTAGGTTTGTTCGTTTGTTGGTTTGTTGGTTTGTTGGCTTGTTTGTTTGTTGGTTTGTTCGTTTGTTGGTTTTTTTGTTTGTTGGGTTGTTGGCTTGTTGGTTTGTTGGTTTGTTGGCTTGTTGGTTTGTTGGTTTGTTGGTTTGTTGGTTTATTGGTTTGTTGGTTTGTTGGTTTGTTTATTTGTTGGTTTGTTCGTTTGTTGGCTTGTTGGTTTGTTGGCTTGTTGGCTTGTTGGCTTGTTGATTTGTTGGTTTGTTGGTTTGTTGGTTACTTGGTTTGTTGGTTTGTTGGTTTGTTGGTTTGTTGGTTTGTTCGTTTGTTGGTTTGTTGGTTTGTTCGTTGGTTGGTTTGTTGGTTTGTTGGTTTGTTGGTTTGTTCGTTTGTTGGCTTGTTGGTTTGTTGGCTTTTTGGCTTATTGGTTTGTTGGTTTGTTCATTTGTTGGTTTGTTCGTTTGTTGGTTTGTTGGTTTGTTGGTTTCTTGGTTACCTGGTTTGTTGGTTTGTTGGTTTGTTGGTTTGTTCGTTTGTTGGTTTGTTGGTTTGTTGGTTTGTTGGTTTGTTGGTTTGTTGGTTTGTTGGTTTGTTGGTTTGTTGGTTTGTTGGTTTGTTGGTTTGTTGGTTTGTTGGTTTGTTGGGTTGTTGGCTTGTTGGTTTGTTGGCTTGTTGGTTTGTTCGTTTGTTGGCTTGTTCGTTTGTTGGTTTGTTGGTTTGTTGGTTTCTTGGTTACCTGGTTTGTTGGTTTGTTGGTTTGTTGGTTTGTTGGTTTGTTGGCTTGTTGGTTTGTTGTTTTGTTGGTTACTTGGTTTGTTTGTTTGTTGGTTTATTGGTTTGTTCGTTTGTTGGCTTGTTGGTTTGTTGGTTTGTTGGTATGTTGGTTTATTTGTTTGTTGGTTTGTTGGTTTGTTGGTTTGTTCGTTTGTTGGTTTGTTGGTTTGTTGGTTTGTTCGTTTGTTGGTTTGTTCGTTTGTTGGTTTGTTTGTTTTGTTGGTTTGTTGGTTTGTTGGTTTGTTGGTTTGTTGGCTTGTTGGTTTGTTGGTTTGTTGGTTTGTTGGTTTGTTGGTTTGTTGGTTTGTTGGTTTGTTGGTTTGTTGGTTTGTTGTTTTTTTGGTTTGTTGGTTTGTTGGTTTGTTGGTTTGTTGGTTTGTTTGTTTTTTGGTTAGTTGGTTTGTTGGTTTGTTGGTTTGTTGGCTTGTTGGTTTGTTCGTTTGTTGGCTTGTTGGTTTGTTGGTTTGTTTGTTTGTTGGTTTGTTGGTTTTTTGGTTACCTGGTTTGTTGGTTTGTTGGTTTGTTGGTTTGTTGGTTTGTTGGTTTGTTGGTTTTTTTGTTTTTTGGTTTGTTGGTTTGTTGGTTTGTTGGTTTGTTTGTTTTTTGGTTAGTTGGTTTGTTAGTTTGTTGGTTTGTTGGCTTGTTGGTTTGTTGGCTTGTTGGTTTGTTCGTTTGTTGGCTTGTTGGTTTGTTGGTTTGTTGGTTTGTTGGTTTGTTGGTTTTTTGGTTACCTGGTTTGTTGGTTTGTTGGTTTGTTGGTTTGTTGGTTTGTTGGTTTGTTGGTTTTTTTGTTTTTTGGTTTGTTGGTTTGTTGGTTTGTTGGTTTGTTTGTTTTTTGGTTAGTTGGTTTGTTAGTTTGTTGGTTTGTTGGCTTGTTGGTTTGTTCGTTTGGTGGCTTGTTGGTTTGTTGGTTTGTTGGTTTGTGGGAATGTTGGTTTGTTGGTTTGTTGGTTACTTGGTTTGTTTGTTGGTTGGTTTTTTGGTTTGTTGGTTTGTTGGCTTGTTGGTTTGTTGGCTTGTTGGCTTGTTGGTTTGTCGGTTTGTTGGTTTGTTGGTTTGTTGGTTTGTTGGTTTGTTGGTTTGTTGGCTTGTTGGTTTGTCGGTTTGCTGGTTTGTTGGTTTGTTGGTTTGTTGGTTTGTTGGTTTGTTGGTTTGTTGGTTTGTTGGTTTGTTGGTTTGTTGGTTTTTTCGTTTGTTGGTTTGTTAGCTTTTTGGCTTGTTGGTTTGTTGGTTTGTTGGTTTGTTGGTTTGTGGGTTAGTTGGTTTGTTGGTTTGTTGGTTTGTTGGTTTGTTGGTTTGTTGGCTTGTTTGCTTGTTGGTTTGTTGGTTTGTTGGTTTATTGGTTTGTTGGTTTGTTGGTTTGTTGGTTTGTTGGTTTGTTAGTTTGTTGGCTTGTTAGTTTGTTGGTTTGTTGGTTTGTTGGCTTGTTGGTTTGTTGGCTTGTTGGTTTGTTGGTTTGTTGGCTTGTTAATTACTTGGTTTGTTGGTTTGTTAGTTTGTTAGTTTGTTGGTTTCTTGATTTGTTCGTTTGTTGGTTTGTTGGCTTGTTGGGTTGTTGGTTTGTTGGTTTGTTTGTTTGTTGGTTTGTTCGTTTATTGGCTTGTTGGTTTGTTCGTTTGTTGGTTTGCTGGTTTGTTGGTTTGTTGGTTTTTAGGTTTGTTCGTTTGTTGGTTTGTTGGTTTGTTGGTTTGTTGGTTTGTTGGTTTGTTGGTTTGTTGGTTTGTTGGTTTGTTGGTTTGTTGGCTTATTGGCTTGTTGGGTTGTTGGTTTGATGGTTTGTTGGTTTGTTCGTTTTTTGGCTGGTTGGTTTGTTCGTTTGTTGGTTTGTTGGTTTGTTGGTTTGTTGGTTTGTTGGTTTGTTGGTTTGTTGGCTTGCTGGCTTGTTGGTTTTTTGGCTTGTTGGCTTGTTGGTTTGTTGGTTTGTTGGCTTGTTGGTGTGTTGGTTTGTTGGTTTGTTGGTTTGTTGGCTTGTTGGTTTGTTGGATTGTTGGTTTGTTGGTTTGTTTAGTTGTTGGTTTGTTCGTTTGTTGATTTGTTGGTTTGTTGGTTTGTTTGTTTGTTGGCTTGTTGGTTTGCTGGTTTGTTGGTTTGTTGGTTTTTAGGTTTGTTGATTTGTTGGTTTGTTGGTTTGTTGGTTTGTTGGTTTGTTGGTTTGTTGGTTTGTTGGCTTATTGGCTTGTTGGGTTGTTGGTTTGATGGTTTGTTGGTTTGTTGGTTTGTTGGCTGGTTGGTTTGTTCGTTTGTTGGTTTGTTGGTTTGTTGGTTTGTTGGTTTGTTGGTTTGTTGGTTTGTTGGTTTGTTGGCTTGCTGGCTTATTGGTTTTTTGGCTTGTTGGCTTGTTGGTTTGTTGGTTTGTTGGCTTGTTGGTTTGTTGGTTTGTTGGTTTGTTGGTTTGTTGGCTTGTTGGTTTGTTGGATTGTTGGTTTGTTGGTTTGTTTATTTGTAGGTTTGTTCGTTTGTTGGTTTGTTGGTTTGTTGGCTTGTTTGTTTGTTGGTTTGTTCGTTTGTTGGTTTTTTTGTTTGTTGGCTTGTTGGCTTGTTGGTTTGTTGGTTTGTTGGCTTGTTGGTTTGTTGGTTTGTTGGTTTGTTGGTTTATTGGTTTGTTGGTTTGTTGGTTTGTTTATTTGTTGGTTTGTTCGTTTGTTGGCTTGTTGGTTTGTTGGCTTGTTGGCTTGTTGGCTTGTTGATTTGTTGGTTTGTTGGTTTGTTGGTTACTTGGTTTGTTGGTTTGTTGGTTTGTTGGTTTGTTGGTTTGTTCGTTTGTTGGTTTGTTGGTTTGTTCGTTTGTTGGTTTGTTGGTTTGTTGGTTTGTTGGTTTGTTCGTTTGTTGGCTTGTTGGTTTGTTGGCTTTTTGGCTTATTGGTTTGTTGGTTTGTTCATTTGTTGGTTTGTTCGTTTGTTGGTTTGTTGGTTTGTTGGTTTCTTGGTTACCTGGTTTGTTGGTTTGTTGGTTTGTTCGTTTGTTCGTTTGTTGGTTTGTTGGTTTGTTGGTTTGTTGGTTTGTTGGTTTGTTGGTTTGTTGGTTTGTTGGTTTGTTGGTTTGTTGGTTTGTTGGTTTGTTGGTTTGTTGGTTTGTTGGGTTGTTGGCTTGTTGGTTTGTTGGCTTGTTGGTTTGTTCGTTTGTTGGCTTGTTCGTTTGTTGGTTTGTTGGTTTGTTGGTTTCTTGGTTACCTGGTTTGTTGGTTTGTTGGTTTGTTGGTTTGTTGGCTTGTTGGTTTGTTGTTTTGTTGGTTACTTGGTTTGTTTGTTTGTTGGTTTATTGGTTTGTTCGTTTGTTGGCTTGTTGGTTTGTTGGTTTGTTGGTATGTTGGTTTATTTGTTTGTTGGTTTGTTGGTTTGTTGGTTTGTTCGTTTGTTGGTTTGTTGGTTTGTTGGTTTGTTCGTTTGTTGGTTTGTTCGTTTGTTGGTTTGTTTGTTTTGTTGGTTTGTTGGTTTGTTGGTTTGTTGGTTTGTTGGCTTGTTGGTTTGTTGGTTTGTTGGTTTGTTGGTTTGTTGGTTTGTTGGTTTGTTGGTTTGTTGGTTTGTTGTTTTTTTGGTTTGTTGGTTTGTTGGTTTGTTGGTTTGTTTGTTTTTTGGTTAGTTGGTTTGTTGGTTTGTTGGTTTGTTGGCTTGTTGGTTTGTTCGTTTGTTGGCTTGTTGGTTTGTTGGTTTGTTGGTTTGTTGGTTTGTTGGTTTTTTGGTTACCTGGTTTGTTGGTTTGTTGGTTTGTTGGTTTATTGGTTTGTTGGTTTGTTGGTTACTTGGTTTGTTTGTTGGTTGGTTTTTTGGTTTGTTGGTTTGTTGGCTTGTTGGTTTGTTGGCTTGTTGGCTTGTTGGTTTGTCGGTTTGTTGGTTTGTTGGTTTGTTGGTTTGTTGGTTTGTTGGTTTGTTGGTTTGTTGGCTTGTTGGTTTGTCGGTTTGTTGGTTTGTTGGTTTGTTGGTTGGTTGGTTTGTTGGTTTGTTGGTTTGTTGGTTTGTTGGTTTTTTCGTTTGTTGGTTTGTTGGCTTTTTGGCTTGTTGGTTTGTTGGTTTGTTGGTTTGTTGGTTTGTTGGTTTGTGGGTTAGTTGGTTTGTTGGTTTGTTGGTTTGTTGGTTTGTTGGTTTGTTGGCTTGTTCGCTTGTTGGTTTGTTGATTTGTTGGTTTGTTGGTTTGTTGGTTTGTTGGTTTGTTGGTTTGTTAGTTTGTTAGTTTGTTGGTTTGTTAGTTTGTTGGTTTGTTGGCTTGTTGGCTTGTTGGTTGGTTAGCTTGTTGGTTTGTTGGTTTGTTGGTTTGTTAATTACTTGGTTTGTTGGTTTGTTGGTTTGTTCGTTTGGTGGTTTCTTGATTTGTTCGTTTGTTGGTTTGTTGGCTTGTTGGGTTATTGGTTTGTTGGTTTGTTTTTTTGTTGGTTTGTTAGTTTATTGGCTTGTTGGTTTGTTCGTTTGTTGGTTTGCTGGTTTGTTGGTTTGTTGGTTTTTAGGTTTGTTGGTTTGTTGGTTTGTTGGTTGGTTGGTTTGTTCGTTTGTTGGTTTGTTGGTTTGTTGGTTTGTTGGTTTGTTGGTTTGTTAGTTTTTTGGTTTGTTGGTATGTTGGTTTGTTGGCTTGTTGGCTTGTTGGTTTATTGGTTTGTTGGTTGTTGGTTTGTTGGTTGGTTTGGTGGCTTGTTGGTTTGTTGGTTTGTTGGTTTGTTGGTTTGGCGGTTTGTTGGTTTTTTTGGTTTGTTGGCTTGTTGGTTTGTTGATTTGTTAGTTTGTTGGTTTGTTCGTTTGTTGGTTTGTTGGTTTGTTGGTTTGTTGGTTTCTTGGTTTGTTGGTTTGTTGGTTTGTTGGCTTGTTGGTTTGTTGGTTTGTTAGATTGTTGGTTTGTTGGTTTGTTGGTTTGTTGGTTTGTTGGTTTGTTGGTTTTTTTGTTTGTACGTTTGTTGGCTTGTTGGCTTGTTGGTTTGTTGGTTTGTTGGTTTGTTGGTTTGTTGGTTTGTTGGTTTGTTGGTTTGTTGGTTTGTTGGTTTGTTGGTTTGTTGGTTTGTTCGTGTGTTGGTTTGTTGGTTTGTTGGTTTGTTTGTTTGTTGGTTTGTTCGTTTGTTGGCTTGTTGGTTTGTTGGCTTGTTGGCTTGTTGGTTTGTTGGCTTGTTGGCTTGTTGGTTTGTTGGTTTGTTGGCTTGTTGGTTTGTTGGTTTGTTGGTTTTTTGGTTTGTCGGCCTGTTGGTTTGTTGGTTTGCTGGTTTTTTGGTTTGTTGGTTTGTTGGTTTGTTGGTTTGTTGGTTTGTTGGTTTGTTTGTTTGGTTGTTCGTTTGTTGGCTTGTTGCATTGTTGGCTTGTTGGCTTTTTGGTTTGTTGGTTTGTTGGCTTATTGGTTTGTTGGTTTGTTCTTTTGTTGGTTTGGCGGTTTGTTGGTTTTTTGGTTTGTTGGCTTGTTGGTTTGTTGATTTGTTAGTTTGTTGGTTTGTTGGTTTGTTGGTTTGTTGGTTTGTTGGTTTGTTGGTTTGTTGGCTTGTTGGTTTGTTTGTTTAATAGTTTGTTGGTTTGTTGGTTTGTTGGTTTGTTGGTTTGTTGGTTTGTTGGTTTTTTTTGTTTGTTGGTTTGTTGGCCTGTTGGTTTGTTGGTTTGCTGGTTTTTTGGTTTGTTGGTTTGTTGGTTTGTTGGTTTGTTTGTTTGGTTGTTCGTTTGTTGGCTTGTTGCATTGTTGGCTTGTTGGCTTTTTGGTTTGTTGGTTTGTTGGCTTATTGGTTTGTTGGTTTGTTCTTTTGTTGGTTTGGCGGTTTGTTGGTTTTTTGGTTTGTTGGCTTGTTGGTTTGTTGATTTGTTAGTTTGTTGGTTTGTTGGTTTGTTGGTTTGTTGGTTTGTTGGTTTGTTGGTTTGTTGGCTTGTTGGTTTGTTTGTTTAATAGTTTGTTGGTTTGTTGGTTTGTTGGCTTGTTGGCTTGTTGGTTTGTTGGTTTGTTGGCTTGTTGGTTTGTTCGTTTGTTGGCTTGTTGGTTTGTTGGTTTGTTGGTTTTTTGGTTTTTTGGCTTGTTGGTTTGTTGGTTTGCTGGTTTTTTGGTTTGTTGGTTTGTTGGTTTGTTGGTTTGTTGGTTTGTTGGTTTGTTGGTTTGTTGTTTTGTTGGTTTGTTGGTTTGTTGGTTTGTTTGTTTGCTCGTTTGTTGGTTTGTTGGTTTGTTGGTTTGTTGGTTGGTTGGTTTGTTGGTTTGTTGGCTTGTTGGCTTGTTGGTTTGTTGGTTTGTTCGTTTGTTGGCTTGTTGGTTTGTTGGCTTGTTGGCTTGTTGGTTTGTTGGTTTGTTGGCTTGTTGGTTTGTTCGTTTGTTGGCTTGTTGGTTTGTTGGTTTGTTGGTTTTTTGGTTTTTTGGGTTGTTGGTTTGTTGGTTTGCTGGTTTTTTGGTTTGTTGGTTTGTTGGTTTGTTGGTTTGTTGGTTTGTTGGTTTGTTGGTTTGTTGGTTTGTTGGTTTGTTGGTTTGTTGGTTTGTTGGTTTGTTGGTTTGTTGGTTTGTTTGTTTGCTCGTTTGTTGGTTTGTTGGTTTGTTGGTTTGTTGGTTGGTTGGTTTGTTGGTTTGTTGGCTTGTTGGCTTGTTGGTTTGTTGGTTTGTTGGTTTGTTGGTTTGTTGGTTTGTTGGTTTGTTGGTTTGTTGGTTTGTTGGCTTGTTGGTTTGTTGGTTTGTTGGTTTCTTGGTTTGTTGGTTTGTTGGCTTGTTGGTTTGTTGGTTTGTTGGTTTGTTCGTTTGTTGGTTTGTTGGTTTGTTGGTTTGTTGGTGTGTTGGTTTATTTGTTTGTTGGTTTGTTGGTCTGTTGGTTTGTTGGTTTGTTGGCTACTTTGTTTGTTGGTTTGTTGGTTTTTTGGTTTGTGGCTTGTTGGTTTGTTGGTTTCTTGGTTTGTTGGTTTGTTGGTTTGTTGGTTTGTTGGTTTGTTGGTTACTTGGTTTGTTGGTTTGTTGGTTTGTTGGTTTGTTGGTTTGTTCGTTTGTTGGTTTGTTGGTTTGTTCGTTTGTTGGTTTGTTGGTTTGTTGGTTTCTTGATTTGTTGGTTTGTTGGTTTGTTCGTTTGTTGGCTTGTTGGTTTGTTGGCTTTTTGGCTTATTGGTTTGTTGGTTTGTTCATTTGTTGGTTTGTTCGTTTGTTGGTTTGTTGGTTTGTTGGTTTCTTGGTTACCTGGTTTGTTGGTTTGTTGGTTTGTTCGTTTGTTGGTTTGTTGGTTTGTTGGTTTGTTGGTTTGTTGGTTTGTTGGTTTGTTGGTTTGTTGGTTTGTTGGTTTGTTGGTTTGTTGGTTTGTTGGTTTGTTGGCTTATTGGCTAGTTGGTTTGTTGGTTTGTTGGTTTGTTGGTTTGTTGGTTTGTTGGTTTGTTGGTTTGTTGGTTTGTTGGTTTGTTGGCTTGTTGGTTTGTTCGTTTGTTGGCTTGTTCGTTTGTTGGTTTGTTGGTTTGTTGGTTTCTTGGTTACCTGGTTTGTTGGTTTGTTGGTTTGTTGGTTTGTTGGCTTGTTACTTTGTTGTTTTGTTGGTTACTTGGTTTGTTTGTTTGTTGGTTTGTTGGTTTGTTGGCTTGTGGGTTTGTTGGTTTGTTGGTTTGTTGGTTTGTTTGTTTGTTAATTTGTTCGTTTTTGGTTTTTTGGTTTGTTGGCTTGTTGGTTTGTTGGTTTGTTTGGTTTGTTGGCTTGTTGGTTTGTTGGTTTGTTGGCTTGTTGGTTTGTTGGTTTGTTGGTTTGTTGGTTTGTTTATTTGTTGGATTGTTCGTTTGTTGGCTTGTTGGTTTGTTGGCTTGTTGGCTTGTTGGCTTGTTGATTTGTTGGTTTTTTGGTTTGTTGGTTTGTTGGTTTGTTGGTTTGTTGGTTTGTTGGTTTGTTGGTTTGTTGGTTTGTTTGTTTGTTGGTTTGTTCGTTTGTTGGCTTGTTGTATTGTTGGTTTTTTGGTTTCTTCGTTTGTTGGTTTGTTGGTTTGTTAGTTTCTTGGTTACCTGGTTTGTTGGTTTGTTGGTTTGTTCCTTTGTTGGTTTGTTGGTTTGTTGGTTTGTTGGTTTGTTGGTTTGTTGGTTTGTTGGTTTGTTGGTTTGTTGGTTTGTTGGTTTGTTGGTTTGTTGGTTTGTTGGTTTGTTGGTTTGTTGGTTTGTTGGCTTATTGGCTAGTGTGTTTGTTGGTTTGTTGGTTTGTTGGTTTGTTGGTTTGTTGGTTTGTTGGTTTGTTGGTTTGTTGGTTTGTTGGCTTGTTGGTTTGTTCGTTTGTTGGCTTGTTCGTTTGTTGGTTTGTTGGTTTGTTGGTTTCTTGGTTACCTGGTTTGTTGGTTTGTTGGTTTGTTGGTTTGTTGGCTTGTTGGTTTGTTGTTTTGTTGGTTACTTGGTTTGTTTGTTTGTTGGTTTGTTGGTTTGTTGGCTTGTGGGTTTGTTGGTTTGTTGGTTTGTTGGTTTGTTTGTTTGTTGGTTTGTTCGTTTTTGTTTTTTTGGTTTGTTGGCTTGTTGGCTTGTTGGTTTGTTTGGTTTGTTGGCTTGTTGGTTTGTTGGTTTGTTGGCTTGTTGGTTTGTTGGTTTGTTGGTTTGTTGGTTTGTTTATTTGTTGGTTTGTTCGTTTGTTGGCTTGTTGGTTTGTTGGCTTGTTGGCTTGTTGGCTTGTTGATTTGTTGGTTTTTTGGTTGGTTGGTTTGTTGGTTTGTTGGTTTGTTGGTTTGTTGGTTTGTTGGTTTGTTGGTTTATTTGTTTGTTGGTTTGTTCGTTTGTTGGCTTGTTGTATTGTTGGTTTTTTTGTTTGTTGGTATGTTGATTTGTTGGTTTGTTGGTTTGTTGGTTTGTTGGTTTGTTGGTTTGTTGGTTTGTTGGTTTGTTGGTTTGTTGGTTTGTTGGTTTGTTGGTTTGTTTGTTTGTTTGTTCGTTTGTTGGCTTGTTGCATTGTTGGCTTGTTGGCTTTTTGGTTTGTTGGTTTGTTGGCTTGTTGGTTTGTTGGTTTGTTAGTTTGTTGGCTTGTTAGTTTGTTGGTTTGTTGGCTTGTTGGCTTGTTCGTTTGTTGGCTTGTTGGTTTGTTGGTTTGTTGGTTTGTTAATTACTTGGTTTGTTGGTTTGTTGGTTTGTTCTTTTGTTGGTTTCTTGATTTGTTCGTTTGTTGGTTTGTTGGCTTGTTGGGTTGTTGGTTTGTTGGTTTGTTTGTTTGTTGGTTTATTCTTTTATTGGCTTGTTGGTTTGTTCGTTTGTTGGTTTGCCGGTTTGTTGGTTTGTTGGTTTTTAGGTTTGTTGGTTTGTTGGTTTGTTGGTTTGTTGGTTTGTTGGTTTGTTGGTTTGTTGGTTTGTTGGTTTGTTGGTTTGTTGGTTTGTTGGCTTATTGGCTTGTTGGGTTGTTGGTTTGATGGTTTGTTGGTTTGTTGGTTTGTTGGTTGGCTTGTTTGTTCGTTTGTTGGTTTGTTGGTTTGTTGGTTTGTTGGTTTGTTGGTTTGTTGGCTTGCTGGCTTGTTGGTTTTTTGGCTTGTTGCCTTGTTGGTTTGTTGGTTTCTTGGCTTGTTGGTTTGTTGGTTTGTTGGTTTGTTGGCTTGTTGGTTTGTTGGATTGTTGGTTTGTTGGTTTGTTGGTTTGTTGGTTTGTTTGTTTGTTGGTTTGTTGGTTTGTTGGTTTGTTTGTTTGTTGGCTTGTTGGTTTGCTGGTTTGTTGGTTTGTTGGTTTGTTTGTTTGTTGGTTTGTTCGTTTGTTGGTTTTTTTGTTTGTTGGCTTGTTGGCTTGTTGGTTTGTTGGTTTGTTGGCTTGTTGGTTTGTTGGTTTGTTGGTTTGTTGGTTTATTGGTTTGTTGGTTTGTTGGTTTGTTTATTTGTTGGTTTGTTCGTTTGTTGGCTTGTTGGTTTGTTGGCTTGTTGGCTTGTTGGCTTGTTGATTTGTTGGTTTGTTGGTTTGTTGGTTTGTTGGTTTGTTGGTTTGTTGGTTTGTTGGTTTGTTGGTTTGTTTGTTTGTTTGTTCGTTTGTTGGCTTGTTGCATTGTTGGCTTGTTGGCTTTTTGGTTTGTTGGTTTGTTGGCTTGTTGGTTTCTTGGTTTGTTAGTTTGTTGGCTTGTTAGTTTGTTGGTTTGTTGGCGTGTTGGCTTGTTCGTTTGTTGGCTTGTTGGTTTGTTGGTTTGTTGGTTTGTTAATTACTTGGTTTGTTGGTTTGTTAGTTTGTTCGTTTGTTGGTTTCTTGATTTGTTCGTTTGTTGGTTTGTTGGCTTGTTGGGTTGTTGGTTTGTTGGTTTGTTTGTTTGTTGGTTTATTCGTTTATTGGCTTGTTGGTTTGTTCGTTTGTTGGTTTGCTGGTTTGTTGGTTTGTTGGTTTTTAGGTTTGTTGGTTTGTTAGTTTGTTGGTTTGTTGGTTTGTTGGTTTGTTGGTTTGTTGGTTTGTTGGTTTGTTGGTTTGTTGGCTTATTGGCTTGTTGGGTTGTTGGTTTGATGGTTTGTTGGTTTGTTGGTTTGTTGGTTGGTTTGTTTGTTCGTTTTTTGGTTTGTTGGTTTGTTGGTTTGTCGGTTTGTTGGTTTGTTGGTTTGTTGGTTTGTTGGCTTGCTGGCTTGTTGGTTTGTTGGCTTGTTGCCTTGTTGTTTTGTTGGTTTTTTGGCTTGTTGGTTTGTTGGTTTGTTGGTTTGTTGGCTTGTTGGTTTGTTGGATTGTTGGTTTGTTGGTTTGTTGGTTTGTTGGTTTGTTTGTTTGTTGGTTTGTTGGTTTGTTGGTTTGTTTGTTTGTTGGCTTGTTGGTTTGCTGGTTTGTTGGTTTGTTGGTTTGTTTGTTTGTTGGTTTGTTCGTTTGTTGGTTTTTTTCTTTGTTGGCTTGTTGGCTTGTTGGTTTGTTGGTTTGTTGGCTTGTTGGTTTGTTGGTTTATTGGTTTGTTGGTTTGTTGGTTTGTTGGTTTGTTTATTTGTTGGTTTGTTCGTTTGTTGGCTTGTTGGTTTGTTGGCTAGTTGGCTTGTTGGCTTGTTGATTTGTTGGTTTGTTGGTTTGTTGGTTTGTTGGTTTGTTGGTTTGTTGGTTTGTTTGTTTGTTGGTTTGTTCGTTTGTTGGCTTGTTGGTTTGTTGGTTTTTTGGTTTGTTGGTATGTTGGTTTGTTGGTTTGTTGGTTAGTTGGTTTGTTGGTTTGTTGGTTTGTTGGTTTGTTGGTTTGTTGTTTTGTTGGTTTGTTGGTTTTTTGGTTTGTTGGCTTGTTGGCTTGTTGGTTTATTGGTTTGTTGGCTTGTTGGTTTGTTGGTTTGTTGGTTTGTTGGTTTGTTGGTTTGTTTGTTTGTTTGGTTGTTTGTTGGCTTGTTGCATTGTTGGCTTGTTGGCTTTTTGGTTTGTTGGTTTGTTGGCTTGTTTGTTTGTTGGTTTGTTGGTTTGTTGGTTTGGCGGTTTGTTGGTTTTTTGGTTTGTTGGTTTGTTGGTTTGTTAATTTGTTAGTTTGTTGGTTTGTTGGTTTGTTGGTTTGTTGGTTTGTTGGTTTGTTTGTTTGTTAATTTGTTCGTTTTTGGTTTTTTGGTTTGTTGGCTTGTTGGTTTGTTGGTTTGTTTGGTTTGTTGGCTTGTTGGTTTGTTGGTTTGTTGGCTTGTTGGTTTGTTGGTTTGTTGGTTTGTTGGTTTGTTTATTTGTTGGATTGTTCGTTTGTTGGCTTGTTGGTTTGTTGGCTTGTTGGCTTGTTGGCTTGTTGATTTGTTGGTTTTTTGGTTTGTTGGTTTGTTGGTTTGTTGGTTTGTTGGTTTGTTGGTTTGTTGGTTTGTTGGCTTGTTGGTTTGTTCGTTTGTTGGCTTGTTCGTTTGTTGGTTTGTTGGTTTGTTGGTTTCTTGGTTACCTGGTTTGTTGGTTTGTTGGTTTGTTGGTTTGTTGGCTTGTTACTTTGTTGTTTTGTTGGTTACTTGGTTTGTTTGTTTGTTGGTTTGTTGGTTTGTTGGCTTGTGGGTTTGTTGGTTTGTTGGTTTGTTGGTTTGTTTGTTTGTTAATTTGTTCGTTTTTGGTTTTTTGGTTTGTTGGCTTGTTGGTTTGTTGGTTTGTTTGGTTTGTTGGCTTGTTGGTTTGTTGGTTTGTTGGCTTGTTGGTTTGTTGGTTTGTTGGTTTGTTGGTTTGTTTATTTGTTGGATTGTTCGTTTGTTGGCTTGTTGGTTTGTTGGCTTGTTGGCTTGTTGGCTTGTTGATTTGTTGGTTTTTTGGTTTGTTGGTTTGTTGGTTTGTTGGTTTGTTGGTTTGTTGGTTTGTTGGTTTGTTGGTTTGTTTGTTTGTTGGTTTGTTCGTTTGTTGGCTTGTTGTATTGTTGGTTTTTTGGTTTCTTCGTTTGTTGGTTTGTTGGTTTGTTAGTTTCTTGGTTACCTGGTTTGTTGGTTTGTTGGTTTGTTCCTTTGTTGGTTTGTTGGTTTGTTGGTTTGTTGGTTTGTTGGTTTGTTGGTTTGTTGGTTTGTTGGTTTGTTGGTTTGTTGGTTTGTTGGTTTGTTGGTTTGTTGGTTTGTTGGTTTGTTGGCTTATTGGCTAGTGTGTTTGTTGGTTTGTTGGTTTGTTGGTTTGTTGGTTTGTTGGTTTGTTGGTTTGTTGGTTTGTTGGTTTGTTGGTTTGTTGGCTTGTTGGTTTGTTCGTTTGTTGGCTTGTTCGTTTGTTGGTTTGTTGGTTTGTTGGTTTCTTGGTTACCTGGTTTGTTGGTTTGTTGGTTTGTTGGTTTGTTGGCTTGTTGGTTTGTTGTTTTGTTGGTTACTTGGTTTGTTTGTTTGTTGGTTTGTTGGTTTGTTGGCTTGTGGGTTTGTTGGTTTGTTGGTTTGTTGGTTTGTTTGTTTGTTGGTTTGTTCGTTTTTGTTTTTTTGGTTTGTTGGCTTGTTGGCTTGTTGGTTTGTTTGGTTTGTTGGCTTGTTGGTTTGTTGGTTTGTTGGCTTGTTGGTTTGTTGGTTTGTTGGTTTGTTGGTTTGTTTATTTGTTGGTTTGTTCGTTTGTTGGCTTGTTGGTTTGTTGGCTTGTTGGCTTGTTGGCTTGTTGATTTGTTGGTTTTTTGGTTGGTTGGTTTGTTGGTTTGTTGGTTTGTTGGTTTGTTGGTTTGTTGGTTTGTTGGTTTATTTGTTTGTTGGTTTGTTCGTTTGTTGGCTTGTTGTATTGTTGGTTTTTTTGTTTGTTGGTATGTTGATTTGTTGGTTTGTTGGTTTGTTGGTTTGTTGGTTTGTTGGTTTGTTGGTTTGTTGGTTTGTTGGTTTGTTGGTTTGTTGGTTTGTTGGTTTGTTTGTTTGTTTGTTCGTTTGTTGGCTTGTTGCATTGTTGGCTTGTTGGCTTTTTGGTTTGTTGGTTTGTTGGCTTGTTGGTTTGTTGGTTTGTTAGTTTGTTGGCTTGTTAGTTTGTTGGTTTGTTGGCTTGTTGGCTTGTTCGTTTGTTGGCTTGTTGGTTTGTTGGTTTGTTGGTTTGTTAATTACTTGGTTTGTTGGTTTGTTGGTTTGTTCTTTTGTTGGTTTCTTGATTTGTTCGTTTGTTGGTTTGTTGGCTTGTTGGGTTGTTGGTTTGTTGGTTTGTTTGTTTGTTGGTTTATTCTTTTATTGGCTTGTTGGTTTGTTCGTTTGTTGGTTTGCCGGTTTGTTGGTTTGTTGGTTTTTAGGTTTGTTGGTTTGTTGGTTTGTTGGTTTGTTGGTTTGTTGGTTTGTTGGTTTGTTGGTTTGTTGGTTTGTTGGTTTGTTGGCTTATTGGCTTGTTGGGTTGTTGGTTTGATGGTTTGTTGGTTTGTTGGTTTGTTGGTTGGCTTGTTTGTTCGTTTGTTGGTTTGTTGGTTTGTTGGTTTGTTGGTTTGTTGGTTTGTTGGCTTGCTGGCTTGTTGGTTTTTTGGCTTGTTGCCTTGTTGGTTTGTTGGTTTCTTGGCTTGTTGGTTTGTTGGTTTGTTGGTTTGTTGGCTTGTTGGTTTGTTGGATTGTTGGTTTGTTGGTTTGTTGGTTTGTTGGTTTGTTTGTTTGTTGGTTTGTTGGTTTGTTGGTTTGTTTGTTTGTTGGCTTGTTGGTTTGCTGGTTTGTTGGTTTGTTGGTTTGTTTGTTTGTTGGTTTGTTCGTTTGTTGGTTTTTTTGTTTGTTGGCTTGTTGGCTTGTTGGTTTGTTGGTTTGTTGGCTTGTTGGTTTGTTGGTTTGTTGGTTTGTTGGTTTATTGGTTTGTTGGTTTGTTGGTTTGTTTATTTGTTGGTTTGTTCGTTTGTTGGCTTGTTGGTTTGTTGGCTTGTTGGCTTGTTGGCTTGTTGATTTGTTGGTTTGTTGGTTTGTTGGTTTGTTGGTTTGTTGGTTTGTTGGTTTGTTGGTTTGTTGGTTTGTTTGTTTGTTTGTTCGTTTGTTGGCTTGTTGCATTGTTGGCTTGTTGGCTTTTTGGTTTGTTGGTTTGTTGGCTTGTTGGTTTCTTGGTTTGTTAGTTTGTTGGCTTGTTAGTTTGTTGGTTTGTTGGCGTGTTGGCTTGTTCGTTTGTTGGCTTGTTGGTTTGTTGGTTTGTTGGTTTGTTAATTACTTGGTTTGTTGGTTTGTTAGTTTGTTCGTTTGTTGGTTTCTTGATTTGTTCGTTTGTTGGTTTGTTGGCTTGTTGGGTTGTTGGTTTGTTGGTTTGTTTGTTTGTTGGTTTATTCGTTTATTGGCTTGTTGGTTTGTTCGTTTGTTGGTTTGCTGGTTTGTTGGTTTGTGGTTTTTAGGTTTGTTGGTTTGTTAGTTTGTTGGTTTGTTGGTTTGTTGGTTTGTTGGTTTGTTGGTTTGTTGGTTTGTTGGTTTGTTGGCTTATTGGCTTGTTGGGTTGTTGGTTTGATGGTTTGTTGGTTTGTTGGTTTGTTGGTTGGTTTGTTTGTTCGTTTTTTGGTTTGTTGGTTTGTTGGTTTGTCGGTTTGTTGGTTTGTTGGTTTGTTGGTTTGTTGGCTTGCTGGCTTGTTGGTTTGTTGGCTTGTTGCCTTGTTGTTTTGTTGGTTTTTTGGCTTGTTGGTTTGTTGGTTTGTTGGTTTGTTGGCTTGTTGGTTTGTTGGATTGTTGGTTTGTTGGTTTGTTGGTTTGTTGGTTTGTTTGTTTGTTGGTTTGTTGGTTTGTTGGTTTGTTTGTTTGTTGGCTTGTTGGTTTGCTGGTTTGTTGGTTTGTTGGTTTGTTTGTTTGTTGGTTTGTTCGTTTGTTGGTTTTTTTCTTTGTTGGCTTGTTGGCTTGTTGGTTTGTTGGTTTGTTGGCTTGTTGGTTTGTTGGTTTATTGGTTTGTTGGTTTGTTGGTTTGTTGGTTTGTTTATTTGTTGGTTTGTTCGTTTGTTGGCTTGTTGGTTTGTTGGCTAGTTGGCTTGTTGGCTTGTTGATTTGTTGGTTTGTTGGTTTGTTGGTTTGTTGGTTTGTTGGTTTGTTGGTTTGTTTGTTTGTTGGTTTGTTCGTTTGTTGGCTTGTTGGTTTGTTGGTTTTTTGGTTTGTTGGTATGTTGGTTTGTTGGTTTGTTGGTTAGTTGGTTTGTTGGTTTGTTGGTTTGTTGGTTTGTTGGTTTGTTGTTTTGTTGGTTTGTTGGTTTGTTGGTTTCTTGGTTTGTTGGTTTGTTGGCTTGTTGGTTTGTTGGTTTGTTGGTTTGTTGGTTTGTTGGTTTGTTTGTTTGTTTGGTTGTTTGTTGGCTTGTTGCATTGTTGGCTTGTTGGCTTTTTGGTTTGTTGGTTTGTTGGCTTGTTTGTTTGTTGGTTTGTTGGTTTGTTGGTTTGGCGGTTTGTTGGTTTTTTGGTTTGTTGGTTTGTTGGTTTGTTAATTTGTTAGTTTGTTGGTTTGTTGGTTTGTTGGTTTGTTGGTTTGTTGGTTTGTTGGTTTGTTGGCTTGTTGGTTTGTTGGTTTGTTAGTTTGTTGGTTTGTTGGTTTGTTGGTTTGTTGGTTTGTTGGTTTTTTTTGTTTGTTTGTTTGTTGGCTTGTTGGCTTGTTGGTTTGTTGGTTTGTTGGTTTGTTAGTTTGTTGGTTTGTTGGTTTGTTGGTTTGTTCGTTTGTTGGTTTGTTGGTTTGTTGGTTTGTTGGTTTGTTTGTTTGTTGGTTTGTTCGTTTGTTGGCTTGTTGGTCTGTTGGCTTGTTGGCTTGTTGGTTTGTTGGTTTGTTGGCTTGTTGGTTTGTTGGTTTGTTGGTTTGTTGGTTTGTTGGTTTGTTGGTTTGTTGGTTTGTTGGTTTGTTGGTTTGTTGGTTTGTTGGTTTGTTGGTTTGTTGGTTTGTTTATTTGCTCGTTTGTTGGTTTGTTGGTTTGTTTGTTGGTTGGTTTGTTGGTTTGGTGGCTTGTTGGCTTGTGGGTTTGTTAGTTTGTTGGTTTGTTGATTTGTTGGTTTGTTGGTTTGTTGGTTTGTTGGTTTGTTGGCTTGTTGGTTTGTTGGTTTGTTGGTTTCTTGGTTTGTTGGTTTGTTGGCTTGTTGGTTTGTTGGTTTGTTGGTTTGTTGGTTTGTTGGTTTGTTGGCTTGTTGGTTTGTTGGTTTGTTGGTGTGTCGGTTTATTTGATTGTTGGTTTGTTGGTCTGTTGGTTTGTTGGTTTGTTGGTTACTTTGTTTGTTGGTTTGTTGTTTTTTTGGTTTGTGGCTTGTTGGTTTGTTGGTTTCTTGGTTTGTTGGTTTGTTGGTTTGTTGGTTTGTTGGTTTGTTGGTTACTTGGTTTGTTGGTTTATTGGTTTGTTGGTTTGTTGGTTTGTTCGTTTGTTGGTTTGTTGGTTTGTTCGTTTGTTGGTTTGTTGGTTTGTTGGTTTCTTGATTTGTTGGTTTGTTGGTTTGTTCGTTTGTTGGCTTGTTGGTTTGTTGGCTTTTTGGCTTATTGGTTTGTTGGTTTGTTCATTTGTTGGTTTGTTCGTTTGTTGGTTTGTTGGGTTGTTGGTTTCTTGGTTACCTGGTTTGTTGGTTTGTTGGTTTGTTGGTTTGTTGGTTTGTTGGTTTGTTGGTTTGTTGGTTTGTTGATTTGTTGGTTTGTTGGTTTGTTGGTTTGTTTGTTTGTTGGTTTGTTGGTTTGTTGGTTTGTTGATTTGTTGGTTTGTTGGTTTGTTGGTTTGTTGGTTTGTTGGCTTGTTGGTTTGTTGGTTTGTTGGTTTCTTGGTTTGTTGGTTTGTTGGCTTGTTGGTTTGTTGGTTTGTTGGTTTGTTGGTTTGTTGGTTTGTTGGCTTGTTGGTTTGTTGGTTTGTTGGTGTGTTGGTTTATTTGATTGTTGGTTTGTTGGTCTGTTGGTTTGTTGGTTTGTTGGTTACTTTGTTTGTTGGTTTGTTGTTTTTTTGGTTTGTGGCTTGTTGGTTTGTTGGTTTCTTGGTTTGTTGGTTTGTTGGTTTGTTGGTTTGTTGGTTTGTTGGTTACTTGGTTTGTTGGTTTATTGGTTTGTTGGTTTGTTGGTTTGTTCGTTTGTTGGTTTGTTGGTTTGTTCGTTTGTTGGTTTGTTGGTTTGTTGGTTTCTTGATTTGTTGGTTTGTTGGTTTGTTCGTTTGTTGGCTTGTTGGTTTGTTGGCTTTTTGGCTTATTGGTTTGTTGGTTTGTTCATTTGTTGGTTTGTTCGTTTGTTGGTTTGTTGGGTTGTTGGTTTCTTGGTTACCTGGTTTGTTGGTTTGTTGGTTTGTTGGTTTGTTGGTTTGTTGGTTTGTTGGTTTGTTGGTTTGTTGGTTTGTTTGTTTGTTGGTTTGTTGGTTTGTTGGTTTGTTTGTTTGTTGGCTTGTTGGTTTGCTGGTTTGTTGGTTTGTTGGTTTGTTTGTTTGTTGGTTTGTTCGTTTGTTGGTTTTTTTGTTTGTTGGCTTGTTGGTTTGTTGGTTTGTTGGCTTGTTGGTTTGTTGGATTGTTGGTTTGTTGGTTTGTTGGTTTGTTGGTTTGTTTGTTTGTTGGTTTGTTGGTTTGTTGGTTTGTTTGTATGTTGGCTTGTTGGTTTGCTGGTTTGTTGGTTTGTTGGTTTGTTTGTTTGTTGGTTTGTTCGTTTGTTGGTTTTTTTGTTTGTTGGCTTGTTGGCTTGTTGGTTTGTTGGTTTGTTGGCTTGTTGGTTTGTTGGTTTGTTGGTTTATTGGTTTGTTGGTTTGTTGGTTTGTTGGTTTGTTTATTTGTTGGTTTGTTCGTTTGTTGGCTTGTTGGTTTGTTGGCTAGTTGGCTTGTTGGCTTGTTGATTTGTTGGTTTGTTGGTTTGTTGGTTTGTTGGTTTGTTGGTTTGTTGGTTTGTTGGTTTGTTGGTTTGTTGGTTTGTTTGTTTGTTGGTTTGTTCGTTTGTTGGCTTGTTGGTTTGTTGGTTTTTTGGTTTGTTGGTATGTTGGTTTGTTGGTTTGTTGGTTTGTTGGTTTGTTGGTTTGTTGGTTTGTTGGTTTGTTGGTTTGTTGTTTTGTTGGTTTGTTGGTTTTTTGGTTTGTTGGCTTGTTGGCTTGTTGGTTTATTGGTTTGTTGGCTTGTTGGTTTGTTGGTTTATTGGTTTGTTGGTTTGTTGGTTTGTTGGTTTGTTTGTTTGTTTGGTTGTTTGTTGGCTTGTTGCATTGTTGGCTTGTTGGCTTTTTGGTTTGTTGGTTTGTTGGCTTGTTTGTTTGTTGGTTTGTTGGTTTGTTGGTTTGGCGGTTTGTTGGTTTTTTGGTTTGTTGGTTTGTTGGTTTGTTAATTTGTTAGTTTGTTGGTTTGTTGGTTTGTTGGTTTGTTGGTTTGTTGGTTTGTTGGTTTGTTGGTTTGTTGGTTTGTTGGTTTGTTGGTTTGTTAGTTTGTTGGTTTGTTGGTTTGTTGGTTTGTTGGTTTGTTGGTTTTTTTGTTTGTTGGTTTGTTGGCTTGTTGGCTTTTTGGTTTGTTGGTTTGTTGGTTTGTTGGTTTGTTGGTTTGTTGGTTTGTTCGTTTGTTCGTTTGTTGGTTTGTTGGTTTGTTGGTTTGTTGGTTTGTTTGTTTGTTGGTTTGTTCGTTTGTTGGCTTGTTGGTCTGTTGGCTTGTTGGCTTGTTGGTTTGTTGGTTTGTTGGCTTGTTGGTTTGTTCGTTTGTTTTCTTGTTGGTTTGTTGGTTTGTTGGTTTGTTGGTTTGTTGGTTTGTTGGTTTGTTGGTTTGTTGGTTTGTTGGTTTGTTGGTTTGTTGGTTTGTTGGTTTGTTGGTTTGTTTATTTGCTCGTTTGTTGGTTTGTTGGTTTGTTGGTTTGTTTGTTGGTTGGTTTGTTGGTTTGGTGGCTTGTTGGCTTGTGGGTTTGTTGGTTTGTTGGTTTGTTGATTTGTTGGTTTGTTGGTTTGTTGGTTTGTTGGTTTGTTGGATTGTTGGTTTGTTGGTTTGTTGGTTTGTTGGTTTCTTGGTTTGTTGGTTTGTTGGCTTGTTGGTTTGTTGGTTTGTTGGTTTGTTGGTTTGTTGGTTTGTTGGTTTGTTGGTTTGTTGGTTTGTTGGTTTGTTGGTGTGTTGGTTTATTTGATTGTTGGTTTGTTGGTCTGTTGGTTTGTTGGTTTGTTGGTTACTTTGTTTGTTGGTTTGTTGTTTTTTTGGTTTGTGGCTTGTTGGTTTGTTGGTTTCTTGGTTTGTTGGTTTGTTGGTTTGTTGGTTTGTTGGTTTGTAGGTTACTTGGTTTGTTGGTTTATTGGTTTGTTGGTTTGTTGGTTTGTTCGTTTGTTGGTTTGTTGGTTTGTTGGTTTCTTCGTTTGTTGGTTTGTTGGTTTGTTGGTTTCTTGATTTGTTGGTTTGTTGGTTTGTTCGTTTGTTGGCTTGTTGGTTTGTTGGCTTTTTGGCTTATTGGTTTGTTGGTTTGTTCATTTGTTGGTTTGTTCGTTTGTTGGTTTGTTGGGTTGTTGGTTTCTTGGTTACCTGGTTTGTTGGTTTGTTGGTTTGTTCGTTTGTTGGTTTGTTGGTTTGTTGGTTTGTTGGTTTGTTGGTTTGTTGGTTTGTTGGTTTGTTGGTTTGTTGGTTTGTTCGTTTGTTCGTTTGTTCGTTTGTTGGTTTGTTGGTTTGTTGGTTTGTTGGTTTGTTTGTTTGTTGGTTTGTTCGTTTGTTGGCTTGTTGGTCTAATGGCTTGTTGGCTTGTTGGTTTGTTGGTTTGTTGGTTTGTTGGTTTGTTGGTTTGTTGGTTTGTTTATTTGCTCGTTTGTTGGTTTGTTGGTTTGTTGGTTGGTTGGTTTGTTGGTCTGTTGGCTTGTTGGCTTGTGGGTTTGTTGGTTTGTTGGTTTGTTGGTTTGTTGGTTTGTTGGTTTGTTGGTTTGTTGGTTTGTTGGTTTGTTGGTTTGTTGGTTTGTTGGTTTGTTGGCTTGTTGGTTTGTTGGTTTGTTGGTTTCTTGGTTTGTTGGTTTGTTGGCTTGTTGGTTTGTTGGTTTGTTGGCTTGTTGGTTTGTTGCTTTGTTGGTTTGTTGGTTTGTTGGTTTGTTGGTTTGTTGGTTTGTTGGTTTGTTGGTGTGTTGGTTTATTTGTTTGTTGGTTTGTTGGTCTGTTGGTTTGTTGGTTTGTTGGTTACTTTGTTTGTTGGTTTGTTGGTTTTTTGGTTTGTGGCTTGTTGGTTTGTTGGTTTCTTGGTTTGTTGGTTTGTTGGTTTGTTGGTTTGTTGGTTTGTTGGTTTGTTGGTTACTTGGTTTGTTGGTTTGTTGGTTTGTTGGTTTGTTGGTTTGTTGGTTTGTTCGTTTGTTGGTTTGTTTATTTGTTCGTTTGTTGGTTTGTTGGTTTGTTGGTTTCTTGATTTGTTGGTTTGTTGGTTTGTTCGTTTGTTGGCTTGTTGATTTGTTGGCTTTTTGGCTTATTGGTTTGTTGGTTTGTTCATTTGTTGGTTTGTTCGTTTGTTGGTTTGTTGGGTTGTTGGTTTCTTGGTTACCTGGTTTGTTGGTTTGTTGGTTTGTTCGTTTGTTGGTTTGTTGGTTTGTTGGTTTGTTGGTTTGTTGGTTTGTTGGTTTGTTGGCTTGTTGGCTTGTTGGTTTGTTGGTTTGTTGGTTTGTTGGTTTGTTGGTTTGTTGGTTTGTTGGTTTGTTGGTTTGTTGGTTTGTTGGCTTGTTGGCTTGTTGGTTTGTTGTTTTGTTGGTTACTTGGTTTGTTTGTTTGTTGGTTTGTTGGTTTGTTGGCTTGTTGGTTTGTTGGTTTGTTGGTTTGTTGGTTTGTTTGTTTGTTGGTTTGTTCGTTTGTTGGTTTTTTGGTTTGTTGGCTTGTTTGTTTGTTGGTTTGTTGGTTTGTTGGCTTGTTGGTTTGTTGGTTTGTTGGTTTGTTGGTTTGTTTGTTTGTTGGTTTGTTCGTTTGTTGGTTTTTTGGTTTGTTGGCTTGTTGGCTTGTTGGTTTGTTGGTTTGTTGGCTTGTTGGTTTGTTGGTTTTTTGGTTTGTTGGTTTGTTGGTTTGTTGGTTTGTTTATTTGTTGGTTTGTTCGTTTGTTGGCTTGTTGGTTTGTTGGCTTGTTGGCTTGTTGGCTTGTTGATTTGTTGGTTTTTTGGTTTGTTGGTTTGTTGGTTTGTTGGTTTGTTGGTTTGTTGGTTTGTTGGTTTGTTGGTTTGTTTGTTTGTTGGTTTGTTCGTTTGTTGGCTTGTTGGTTTGTTGGTTTTTCGGTTTGCTGGTATGTTGGTTTGTTGGTTTGTTGGTTTGTTGGTTTGTTGGTTTGTTGGTTTCTTGGGTTTTTGGTTTGTTGGCTTGTTGGCTCGTTGGTTTATTGGTTTGGTGGCTTGTTGATTTGTGGGTTTGTTGGTTTGTTGGTTTGTTTGTTTGTTTGTTTGTTTGTTCGTTTGTTGGCTTGTTGCATTGTTGGCTTGTTGGCTTTTTGGTTTGTTGGTTTGTTGGCTTGTTGGTTTGTTGGTTTGTTAGTTTGTTGGTTTGTTGGTTTGTTGGTTTGTTGGTTTGTTGGTTTGTTGGCTTGTTGGTTTGTTGGTTTGTTGGTTTGTTAGTTTGTTGGTTTGTTGGTTTGTTGGTTTCTTGGTTTGTTGGTCTTTTTGTTTGTTGGTTTGCTGGCTTGTTGGCTTGTTGGTTTGTTGGTTTGTTGGTTTGTTGGTTTGTTCGTTTGTTGGTTTGTTGGTTTGTTGGTTTGTTGGTTTGTTTGTTTGTTGGTTTGTTCGTTTGTTGGCTTGTTGGTTTGTTGGCTTGTTGGCTTGTTGGTTTGCTGGTTTGTTGGCTTGTTGGTTTGTTCGTTTGTTGGCTTGATGGTTTGTTGGTTTGTTGGTTTTTTGGTTTGTTGGCTTGTTGGTTTGTTGGTTTGTTGGTTTTTTGGTTTGTTGGTTTGTTGGTTTGTTGGTTTGTTGGTTTGTTGGTTTGTTGGTTTGTTGGTTTGCTGGTTTGTTGGTTTGTTGGTTTGTTGGTTTGTTGGTTTTTTGGTTTGTTGGTTTGTTGGTTTGTTGGTTTGCTTGTTTGCTCGTTGGTTTGTTGGTTTGTTTGTTTGTTGGTTTGTTCGTTTGTTGGCTTGTTGGTTTGTTGGTTTTTAGGTTTGTTGGTATGTTGGTTTGTTGGTTTGTTGGTTTGTTGGTTTGTTGGTTTGTTGGTTTGTTGGTTTGTTGGTTTGTTGTTTTGTTGGTTTGTTGGTTTTTTGGTTTGTTGGCTTGTTGGCTTGTTGGTTTATTGGTTTGTTGGCTTGTTGGTTTGTTGGTTTGTTGGTTTGTTGGTTTGTTGGTTTGTTGGTTTGTTTGTTTGTTTGGTTGTTTGTTGGCTTGTTGCATTGTTGGCTTGTTGGCTTTTTGGTTTGTTGGTTTGTTGGCTTGTTGGTTTGTTGGTTTGTTGGTTTGTTGGTTTGTTCGTTTGTTGGTTTTTTGGTTTGTTGGCTTGTTGGCTTGTTGGTTTGTTGGTTTGTTGGCTTGTTGGTTTGTTGGTTTTTTGGTTTGTTGGTTTGTTGGTTTGTTGGTTTGTTTATTTGTTGGTTTGTTCGTTTGTTGGCTTGTTGGTTTGTTGGCTTGTTGGCTTGTTGGCTTGTTGATTTGTTGGTTTTTTGGTTTGTTGGTTTGTTGGTTTGTTGGTTTGTTGGTTTGTTGGTTTGTTGGTTTGTTGGTTTGTTTGTTTGTTGGTTTGTTCGTTTGTTGGCTTGTTGGTTTGTTGGTTTTTTGGTTTGCTGGTATGTTGGTTTGTTGGTTTGTTGGTTTGCTGGTTTGTTGGCTTGTTGGTTTGTTCGTTTGTTGGCTTGTTGGTTTGTTGGTTTGTTGGTTTTTTGGTTTGTTGGCTTGTTGGTTTGTTGGTTTGTTGGTTTTTTGGTTTGTTGGTTTGTTGGTTTGTTGGTTTGTTGGTTTGTTGGTTTGCTGGTTTGTTGGTTTGTTGGTTTGTTGGTTTGTTTGTTTGTTGGTTTGTTGGTTTGTTAGTTTGCTTGTTTGCTCGTTGGTTTGTTGGTTTGTTTGTTTGTTGGTTTGTTCGTTTGTTGGCTTGTTGGTTTGTTGGTTTTTTGGTTTGTTGGTATGTTGGTTTGTTGGTTTGTTGGTTTGTTGGTTTGTTGGTTTGTTGGTTTGTTGGTTTGTTGGTTTGTTGTTTTGTTAATTTGTTGGTTTTTTGGTTTGTTGGCTTGTTGGCTTGTTGGTTTATTGGTTTGTTGGCTTGTTGGTTTGTTGGTTTGTTGGTTTGTTGGTTTGTTGGTTTGTTGGTTTGTTTGTTTGTTTGGTTGTTTGTTGGCTTGTTGCATTGTTGGCTTGTTGGCTTTTTGGTTTGTTGGTTTGTTGGCTTGTTGGTTTGTTGGTTTGTTGGTTTGTTGGTTTGTTGGTTTGGCGGTTTGTTGGTTTTTTGGTTTGTTGGCTTGTTGGTTTGTTAATTTGTTAGTTTGTTGGTTTGTTGGTTTGTTGGTTTGTTGGTTTGTTGGTTTGTTGGTTTGTTGGTTTGTTGGCTTGTTGGTTTGTTGGTTTGTTAGTTTGTTGGTTTGTTGGTTTGTTGGTTTGTTGGTTTGTTGGTTTTTTTGTTTGTTGGTTTGTTGGCTTGTTGGCTTGTTGGTTTGTTGGTTTGTTGGTTTGTTGGTTTGTTGGTTTGTTGGTTTGTTGGTTTGTTGGTTTGTTCGTTTGTTGGTTTGTTGGTTTGTTGGTTTGTTGGTTTGTTTGTTTGTTGGTTTGTTCGTTTGTTGGCTTGTTGGTCTGTTGGCTTGTTGGCTTGTTGGTTTGTTGGTTTGTTGGCTTGTTGGTTTGTACGTTTGTTTTCTTGTTGGTTTGTTGGTTTGTTGGTTTGTTGGTTTGTTGGTTTGTCGGTTTGTTGGCTTGTTGGTTTGTTGGTTTGTTGGTTTGTTAGTTTGTTGGTTTGTTGGTTTGTTGGTTTGTTGGTTTGTTGGTCTTTTTGTTTGTTGGTTTGCTGGCTTGTTGGCTTGTTGGTTTGTTGGTTTGTTGGTTTGTTGGTTTGTTGGTTTGTTGGTTTGTTCGTTTGTTGGTTTGTTGGTTTGTTGGTTTGTCGGTTTGTTTGTTTGTTGGTTTGTTCGTTTGTTGGCTTGTTGGTTTGTTGGCTTGTTGGCTTGTTGGTTTGCTGGTTTGTTGGCTTGTTGGTTTGTTCGTTTGTTGGCTTGTTGGTTTGTTGGTTTGTTGGTTTTTTGGTTTGTTGGCTTGTTGGTTTGTTGGTTTGTTGGTTTTTTGGTTTGTTGGTTTGTTGGTTTGTTGGTTTGTTGGTTTGTTGGTTTGCTGGTTTGTTGGTTTGTTGGTTTGTTGGTTTGTTGGTTTGTTGGTTTGTTGGTTTGTTGGTTTGCTTGTTTGCTCGTTGGTTTGTTGGTTTGTTTGTTTGTTGGTTTGTTCGTTTGTTGGCTTGTTGGTTTGTTGGTTTTTTGGTTTGTTGGTATGTTGGTTTGTTGGTTTGTTGGTTTGTTGGTTTGTTGGTTTGTTGGTTTGTTGGTTTGTTGTTTTGTTGGTTTGTTGGTTTTTTGGTTTGTTGGCTTGTTGGCTTGTTGGTTTATTGGTTTGTTGGCTTGTTGGTTTGTTGGTTTGTTGGTTTGTTGGTTTGTTGGTTTGTTTGTTTGTTTGGTTGTTTGTTGGCTTGTTGCATTGTTGGCTTGTTGGCTTTTTGGTTTGTTGGTTTGTTGGCTTGTTGGTTTGTTGGTTTGTTGGTTTGTTGGTTTGTTGGTTTGTTGGTTTGTTGGTTTGTTAGTTTGCTTGTTTGCTCGTTGGTTTGTTGGTTTGTTTGTTTGTTGGTTTGTTCGTTTGTTGGCTTGTTGGTTTGTTGGTTTTTTGGTTTGTTGGTATGTTGGTTTGTTGGTTTGTTGGTTTGTTGGTTTGTTGGTTTGTTGGTTTGTTGGTTTGTTGGTTTGTTGTTTTGTTGGTTTGTTGGTTTTTTGGTTTGTTGGCTTGTTGGCTTGTTGGTTTGTTGGCTTGTTGGTTTGTTGGTTTGTTGGTTTGTTGGTTTGTTGGTTTGTTTGTTTGTTTGGTTGTTTGTTGGCTTGTTGCATTGTTGGCTTGTTGGCTTTTTGGTTTGTTGGTTTGTTGGCTTGTTGGTTTGTTGGTTTGTTGGTTTGTTGGTTTGGTGGTTTGTTGGTTTTTTGGTTTGTTGGCTTGTTGGTTTGTTAATTTGTTAGTTTGTTGGTTTGTTGGTTTGTTGGTTTGTTGGTTTGTTGGTTTGTTGGTTTGTTCGTTTGTTGGCTTGTTGGTTTGTTGGTTTGTTAGTTTGTTGGTTTGTTGGTTTGTTGGTTTGTTGGTTTGTTGGTTTGTTTGTTTTTTTGTTTGTTGGTTTGTTGGCTTGTTGGCTTGTTGGTTTGTTGGTTTGTTGGTTTGTTGGTTTGTTGGTTTGTTGGTTTGTTGGTTTGTTCGTTTGTTGGTTTGTTGGTTTGTTGGTTTGTTGGTTTGTTTGTTTGTTGGTTTGTTCGTTTGTTGGCTTGTTGGTCTGTTGGCTTGTTGGCTTGTTGGTTTGTTGGTTTGTTGGCTTGTCGGTTTGTTGGCTTGTTGGTTTGTTGGTTTGTTGGTTTGTTAGTTTGTTGGTTTGTTGGTTTGTTGGTTTGTTCGTTTGTTGGTCTTTTTGTTTGTTGGTTTGCTGGCTTGTTGGCTTGTTGGTTTGTTGGTTTGTTGGTTTGTTGGTTTGTTGGTTTGTTGGTTTGTTGGTTTGTTCGTTTGTTGGTTTGTTGGTTTGTTGGTTTGTTGGTTTGTTTGTTTGTTGGTTTGTTCGTTTGTTGGCTTGTTGGTTTGTTGGCTTGTTGGCTTGTTGGTTTGCTGGTTTGTTGGCTTGTTGGTTTGTTCGTTTGTTGGCTTGTTGGTTTGTTGGTTTGTTGGTTTTTTGGTTTGTTGGCTTGTTGGTTTGTTGGTTTGTTGGTTTTTTGGTTTGTTGGTTTGTTGGTTTGTTGGTTTGTTGGTTTGTTGGTTTGCTGGTTTGTTGGTTTGTTGGTTTGTTGGTTTGTTGGTTTGTTGGTTTGTTGGTTTGTTGGTTTGCTTGTTTGCTCGTTGGTTTGTTGGTTTGTTTGTTTGTTGGTTTGTTCGTTTGTTGGCTTGTTGGTTTGTTGGTTTTTTGGTTTGTTGGTTTGTTGGTTTGTTGGTTTGTTGGTTTGTTGGTTTGTTGGTTTGTTGGTTTGTTGGTTTGTTGTTTTGTTGGTTTGTTGGTTTTTTGGTTTGTTGGCTTGTTGGCTTGTTGGTTTATTGGTTTGTTGGCTTGTTGGTTTGGTGGTTTGTTGGTTTGTTGGTTTGTTGGTTTGTTTGTTTGTTTGGTTGTTTGTTGGCTTGTTGCATTGTTGGCTTGTTGGCTTTTTGGTTTGTTGGTTTGTTGGCTTGTTGGTTTGTTGGTTTGTTGGTTTGTTGGTTTGTTCGTTTGTTGGTTTTTTGGTTTGTTGGCTTGTTGGCTTGTTGGTTTGTTGGTTTGTTGGCTTGTTGGTTTGTTGGTTTTTTGGTTTGTTGGTTTGTTGGTTTGTTGGTTTGTTTATTTGTTGGTTTGTTCGTTTGTGGGCTTGTTGGTTTGTTGGCTTGTTGGCTTGTTGGCTTGTTGATTTGTTGGTTTTTTGGTTTGTTGGTTTGTTGGTTTGTTGGTTTGTTGGTTTGTTGGTTTGTTGGTTTGTTGGTTTGTTTGTTTGTTGGTTTGTTCGTTTGTTGGCTTGTTGGTTTGTTGGTTTTTTGGTTTGCTGGTATGTTGGTTTGTTGGTTTGTTGGTTTGTTGGTTTGTTGGTTTGTTGGTTTGTTGGTTTGTTGGATTCTTGGGTTTTTGGTTTGTTGGCTTGTTGGCTTGTTGGTTTATTGGTTTGGTGGCTTGTTGATTTGTAGGTTTGTTGGTTTGTTGGTTTGTTTGTTTGTTTGTTTGTTTGTTCGTTTGTTAGCTTGTTGCATTGTTGGCTTGTTGGCTTTTTGGTTTGTTGGTTTGTTGGCTTGTTGGTTTGTTGGTTTGTTGGTTTGTTGGTTTGTTGGTTTGTTGGTTTGTTGGCTTGTTGGTTTGTTGGTTTGTTGGTTTGTTAGTTTGTTGGTTTGTTGGTTTGTTGGTTTGTTGGTTTGTTGGTCTTTTTGTTTGTTGGTTTGCTGGTTTGTTGGCTTGTTGGTTTGTTGGTTTGTTGGTTTGTTGGTTTGTTGGTTTGTTGGTTTGTTCGTTTGTTGGTTTGTTGGTTTGTTGGTTTGTTGGTTTGTTTTTTTGTTGGTTTGTTCGTTTGTTGGCTTGTTGGTTTGTTGGCTTGTTGGCTTGTTGGTTTGCTGGTTTGTTGGCTTGTTGGTTTGTTCGTTTGTTGGCTTGTTGGTTTGTTGGTTTGTTGGTGTTTTGGTTTGTTGGCTTGTTGGTTTGTTGGTTTTTTGGTTTGTTGGTTTGTTGGTTTGTTGGTTTGTTGGTTTGCTGGTTTGTTGGTTTGTTGGTTTGTTGGTTTGTTGGTTTGTTGGTTTGTTTGGTTTGTTGGTTTGCTTGTTTGCTCGTTGGTTTGTTGGTTTGTTTGTTTGTTGGTTTGTTCGTTTGTTGGCTTGTTGGTTTGTTGGCTTGTTGGCTTGTTGGTTTGCTGGTTTGTTGGCTTGTTGGTTTGTTCGTTTGTTGGCTTGTTGGTTTGTTGGTTTGTTGGTTTTTTGGTTTGTTGGCTTGTTGGTTTGTTGGTTTGTTGGTTTTTTGGTTTGTTGGTTTGTTGGTTTGTTGGTTTGTTGGTTTGTTGGTTTGCTGGTTTGTTGGTTTGTTGGTTTGTTGGTATGTTGGTTTGTTGGTTTGTTGGTTTGTTGGTTTGTTGGTTTGTTGGTTTGTTGTTTTGTTGGTTTGTTGGTTTTTTGTTTGTTGGCTTGTTGGCTTGTTGGTTTATTGGTTTGTTGGCTTGTTGGTTTGTTGGTTTGTTGGTTTGTTGGTTTGTTGGTTTGTTTGTTTGTTTGGTTGTTTGTTGGCTTGTTGCATTGTTGGCTTGTTGGCTTTTTGGTTTGTTGGTTTGTTGGCTTGTTGGTTTGTTGGTTTGTTGGTTTGTTGGTTTGGCGGTTTGTTGGTTTTTTGGTTTGTTGGCTTGTTGGTTTGTTAATTTGTTAGTTTGTTGGTTTGTTGGTTTGTTGGTTTGTTGGTTTGTTGGTTTGTTGGTTTGTTGGTTTGTTGGCATGTTGGTTTGTTGGTTTGTTAGTTTGTTGGTTTGTTGGTTTGTTGGTTTGTTGGTTTGTTGGTTTGTTGGTTTTTTTGTTTGTTGGTTTGTTGGCTTGTTGGCTTGTTGGTTTGTTGGTTTGTTGGTTTGTTGGTTTGTTGGTTTGTTGGTTTGTTGGTTTGTTCGTTTGTTGGTTTGTTGGTTTGTTGGTTTGTTGGTTTGTTTGTTTGTTGGTTTGTTCGTTTGTTGGCTTGTTGGTCTGTTGGCTTGTTGGCTTGTTGGTTTGTTGGTTTGTTGGCTTGTTGGTTTGTACGTTTGTTTTCTTGTTGGTTTGTTGGTTTGTTGGTTTGTTGGTTTGTTGGTTTGTTGGTTTGTTGGTTTGTTGGTTTGTTGGTTTGTTGGTTTGTTGGTTTGTTGGTTTGTTGGTTTGTTGGTTTGTTTGTTTGCTCGTTTGTTGGTTTGTTGGTTTGTTGGTTTGTTTGTTGGTTGGTTTGTTGGTTTGGTGGCTTGTGGGCTTGTGAGTTTGTTGGTTTGTTGGTTTGTTGATTTGTTGGTTTGTTGGTTTGTTGGTTTGTTGGTTTGTTGGTTTGTTGGTTTGTTGGTTTGTTGGTTTGTTGGTTTGTTGGTTTGTTGGTGTGTTGGTTTATTTGATTGTTGGTTTGTTGGTCTGTTGGTTTGTTGGTTTGTTGGTTTGTTCGTTTGTTGGCTTGTTGGTTTGTTGGCTTTTTGGCTTATTGGTTTGTTGGTTTGTTCATTTGTTGGTTTGTTCGTTTGTTGGTTTGTTGGGTTGTTGGTTTCTTGGTTACCTGGTTTGTTGGTTTGTTGGTTTGTTCGTTTGTTGGTTTGTTGGTTTGTTGGTTTGTTGGTTTGTTGGTTTGTTGGTTTGTTGGTTTGTTGGTTTGTTGGTTTGTTGGTTTGTTGGTTTGTTCGTTTGTTGGTTTGTTGGTTTGTTGGTTTGTTGGTTTGTTGGTTTGTTGGCTTGTTGGCTTGTTGGTTTGCTGGTTTGTTGGCTTGTTGGTTTGTTCGTTTGTTGGCTTGTTGGTTTGTTGGTTTGTTGGTTTTTTGGTTTGTTGGCTTGTTGGTTTGTTGGTTTTTTGGTTTGTTGGTTTGTTGGTTTGTTGGTTTGTTGGTTTGTTGGTTTGCTGGTTTGTTGGTTTGTTGGTTTGTTGGTTTGTTGGTTTGTTGGTTTGTTTGGTTTGTTGGTTTGCTTGTTTGCTCGTTGGTTTGTTGGTTTGTTTGTTTGTTGGTTTGTTCGTTTGTTGGCTTGTTGGTTTGTTGGCTTGTTGGCTTGTTGGTTTGCTGGTTTGTTGGCTTGTTGGTTTGTTCGTTTGTTGGCTTGTTGGTTTGTTGGTTTGTTGGTTTTTTGGTTTGTTGGCTTGTTGGTTTGTTGGTTTGTTGGTTTGTTGGTTTGTTGGTTTGTTGGTTTGTTGGTTTGTTGGTTTGTTGGTTTGCTGGTTTGTTGGTTTGTTGGTTTGTTGGTATGTTGGTTTGTTGGTTTGTTGGTTTGTTGGTTTGTTGGTTTGTTGGTTTGTTGTTTTGTTGGTTTGTTGGTTTTTTGTTTGTTGGCTTGTTGGCTTGTTGGTTTATTGGTTTGTTGGCTTGTTGGTTTGTTGGTTTGTTGGTTTGTTGGTTTGTTGGTTTGTTTGTTTGTTTGGTTGTTTGTTGGCTTGTTGCATTGTTGGCTTGTTGGCTTTTTGGTTTGTTGGTTTGTTGGCTTGTTGGTTTGTTGGTTTGTTGGTTTGTTGGTTTGGCGGTTTGTTGGTTTTTTGGTTTGTTGGCTTGTTGGTTTGTTAATTTGTTAGTTTGTTGGTTTGTTGGTTTGTTGGTTTGTTGGTTTGTTTGTTTGTTGGTTTGTTGGTTTGTTGGCATGTTGGTTTGTTGGTTTGTTAGTTTGTTGGTTTGTTGGTTTGTTGGTTTGTTGGTTTGTTGGTTTGTTGGTTTTTTTGTTTGTTGGTTTGTTGGCTTGTTGGCTTGTTGGTTTGTTGGTTTGTTGGTTTGTTGGTTTGTTGGTTTGTTGGTTTGTTGGTTTGTTCGTTTGTTGGTTTGTTGGTTTGTTGGTTTGTTGGTTTGTTTGTTTGTTGGTTTGTTCGTTTGTTGGCTTGTTGGTCTGTTGGCTTGTTGGCTTGTTGGTTTGTTGGTTTGTTGGCTTGTTGGTTTGTACGTTTGTTTTCTTGTTGGTTTGTTGGTTTGTTGGTTTGTTGGTTTGTTGGTTTGTTGGTTTGTTGGTTTGTTGGTTTGTTGGTTTGTTGGTTTGTTGGTTTGTTGGTTTGTTGGTTTGTTTGTTTGCTCGTTTGTTGGTTTGTTGGTTTGTTGGTTTGTTTGTTGGTTGGTTTGTTGGTTTGGTGGCTTGTGGGCTTGTGAGTTTGTTGGTTTGTTGGTTTGTTGATTTGTTGGTTTGTTGGTTTGTTGGTTTGTTGGTTTGTTGGTTTGTTGGTTTGTTGGTTTGTTGGTTTGTTGGTTTGTTGGTTTGTTGGTGTGTTGGTTTATTTGATTGTTGGTTTGTTGGTCTGTTGGTTTGTTGGTTTGTTGGTTTGTTCGTTTGTTGGCTTGTTGGTTTGTTGGCTTTTTGGCTTATTGGTTTGTTGGTTTGTTCATTTGTTGGTTTGTTCGTTTGTTGGTTTGTTGGGTTGTTGGTTTCTTGGTTACCTGGTTTGTTGTTTTGTTGGTTTGTTCGTTTGTTGGTTTGTTGGTTTGTTGGTTTGTTGGTTTGTTGGTTTGTTGGTTTGTTGGTTTGTTGGTTTGTTGGTTTGTTGGTTTGTTGGTTTGTTGCTTTGTTCGTTTGTTGGTTTGTTGGTTTGTTGGTTTGTTGGTTTGTTGGTTTGTTTGTTTGTTGGTTTGTTCGTTTGTTGGCTTGTTGGTCTGTTGGCTTGTTGGCTTGTTGGTTTGTTGGTTTGTTGGTTTGTTGGTTTGTTGGTTTGTTGGTTTGTTTGTTTGCTCGTTTGTTGGTTTGTTGGTTTGTTGGTTGGTTGGTTTGTTGGTCTGTTGGCTTGTTGGCTTGTGGGTTTGTTGGTTTGTTGGTTTGTTGGTTTGTTGGTTTGTTGGTTTGTTGGTTTGTTGGTTTGTTGGTTTGTTGGTTTGTTGGCTTGTCGGTTTGTTGGCTTGTTGGTTTCTTGGTTTGTTGGTTTGTTGGCTTGTTGGTTTGTTGGTTTGTTGGCTTGTTGGTTTGTTGGTTTGTTGGTTTGTTGGTTTGTTGGTTTGTTGGTTTGTTGGTTTGTTGGTTTGTTGGTTTGTTGGTTTGTTGGTTTGTTGGTTTGTTGGTGTGTTGGTTTATTTGTTTGTTGGTTTGTTGGTCTGTTGGTTTGTTGGTTTGTTGGTTACTTTGTTTGTTGGTTTGTTGGTTTTTTGGTTTGTGGCTTGTTGGTTTGTTGGTTTCTTGGTTTGTTGGTTTGTTGGTTTGTTGGTTTGTTGGTTTGTTGGTTTGTTGGTTTGTTGGTTTGTTGGTTACTTGGTTTGTTGGTTTGTTGGTTTGTTGGTTTGTTGGTTTGTTGGTTTGTTGGTTTGTTCGTTTGTTGGTTTGTTGGTTTGTTCGTTTGTTGGTTTGTTGGTTTGTTGGTTTCTTGATTTGTTGTTTTGTTGGTTTGTTCGTTTGTTGGCTTGTTGATTTGTTGGCTTTTTGACTTATTGGTTTGTTGGTTTGTTCATATGTTGGTTTGTTCGTTTGTTGGTTTGTTGGGTTGTTGGTTTCTTGGTTACCTGGTTTGTTGGTTTGTTGGTTTGTTCGTTTGTTGGTTTGTTGGTTTGTTGGTTTGTTGGTTTGTTGGTTTGTTGGTTTGTTGGTTTGTTGGCTTGTTGGCTTGTTGGTTTGTTGGTTTGTTGGTTTATTGGTTTGTTGGTTTGTTGGTTTGTTGGTTTGTTGGTTTGTTTGTTTGTTGGCTTGTTGGTTTGTTCGTTTGTTGGCTTGTTCGTTTGTTGGTTTGTTGGTTTGTTTGTTTCTTGGTTACCTGGTTTGTTGGTTTGTTGGTTTGTTGGTTTGTTGGTTTGTTGGTTTGTTGGCTTGTTGGTTTGTTGTTTTGTTGGTTACTTGGTTTGTTTGTTTGTTGGTTTGTTGGTTTGTTGGCTTGTTGGTTTGTTGGTTTGTTGGTTTGTTGGTTTGTTGGTTTGTTTGTTTGTTGGTTTGTTCGTTTGTTGGTTTTTTGGTTTGTTGGTTTGTTGGTTTGTTGGTTTGTTTATTTGTTGGTTTGTTCTTTTGTTGGCTTGTTGGTTTGTTGGCTTGTTGGTTTGTTGGTTTGTTGGCTTGTTGGTTTGTTGGTTTTTTGGTTTGTTGGTTTGTTGGTTTGTTGGTTTGTTTATTTGTTGGTTTGTTCTTTTGTTGGCTTGTTGGTTTGTTGGCTTGTTGGCTTGTTGGCTTGTTGATTTGTTGGTTTTTTGGTTTGTTGGTTTGTTGGTTTGTTGGTTTGTTGGTTTGTTGGTTTGTTGGTTTGTTGGTTTGTTGGTTTGTTTGTTTGTTGGTTTGTTCGTTTGTTGGCTTGTTGGTTTGTTGGTTTTTTGGTTTGCTGGTATGTTGGTTTGTTGGTTTGTTGGTTTGTTGGTTTGTTGGTTTCTTGGTTTCTTGGGTTTTTGGTTTGTTGGCTTGTTGGCTTGTTGGTTTATTGGTTTGGTGGCTTTTTGATTTGTGGGTTTGTTGGTTTGTTGGTTTGTTTGTTTGTTTGTTTGTTTGTTCGTTTGTTGGCTTGTTGCATTGTTGGCTTGTTGGCTTTTTGGTTTGTTGGTTTGTTGGCTTGTTGGTTTGTTGGTTTGTTGGTTTGTTGGTTTGTTGGTTTGTTGGTTTGTTGGTTTGTTGGTTTGTTGGCTTGTTGGTTTGTTGGTTTGTTGGTTTGTTAGTTTGTTGGTTTGTTGGTTTGTTGGTTTAATGGTTTGTTGGTATTTTTGTTTGTTGGTTTGCTGGCTTGTTGGCTTGTTGGTTTGTTGGTTTGTTGGTTTGTTGGTTTGTTGGTTTGTTGGTTTGTTGGTTTGTTCGTTTGTTGGTTTGTTGGTTTGTTGGTTTGTTGGTTTGTTTGTTTGTTGGTTTGTTCGTTTGTTGGCTTGTTGGTTTGTTGGCTTGTTGGCTTGTTGGTTTGCTGGTTTGTTGGCTTGTTGGTTTGTTCGTTTGTTGGCTTGTTGGTTTGTTGGTTTGTTGGTTTTTTGGTTTGTTGGCTTGTTGGTTTGTTGGTTTGTTGGTTTTTTGGTTTGTTGGTTTGTTGGTTTGTTGGTTTGTTGGTTTGTTGGTTTGCTGGTTTGTTGGTTTGTTGGTTTGTTGGTTTGTTGGTTTGTTGGTTTGTTGGTTTGTTGGTTTGTTTGTTTGCTCGTTTGTTGGTTTGTTGGTTTGTTGGTTTGTTGGTTGGTTGGTTTGTTGGTTTGTTGGCTTGTTGGCTTGTTGGTTTGTTGGTTTGTTGGTTTGTTGGTTTGTTGGTTTGTTGGTTTGTTGGTTTTTTGGCTTGTTGGTTTGATGGTTTGTTGGTTTCTTGGTTTGTTGGTTTGTTGGCTTGTTGGTTTGTTGGTTTGTTGGTTTGTTGGTTTGTTGGTTTGTTGGTTTGTTGGTTTGTTGGTTTGTTGGTGTGTTGGTTTATTTGATTGTTGGTTTGTTGGTCTGTTGGTTTGTTGGTTTGATGGTTACTTTGTTTGTGGGTTTGTTGGTTTTTTGGTTTGTGGCTTGTTGGTTTGTTGGTTTGTTGGTTTGTTGGTTGGTTGGTTACTTGGTTTGTTGGTTTGTTGGGTTGTTGGTTTGTTGGTTTGTTCGTTTGTTGGTTTGTTGGTTTGTTGGTTTGTTGGTTTGTTGGTTTGTTGGCTTGTTGGCTTGTTGGTTTGTTGGTTTGTTGGTTTGTTGGTTTGTTGGTTTGTTGGTTTGTTGGTTTGTTGGTTTATTGGTTTGTTGGCCTGTTGGTTTGTTCGTTTGTTGGCTTGTTCGTTTGTTGGTTTGTTGGTTTCTTGGTTACCTGGTTTGTTGGTTTGTTGGTTTGTTGGTTTGTTGGCTTGTTGGTTTGTTGTTTTGTTGGTTACTTGGTTTATTTGTTTGTTGGTTTGTTGGTTGTTGGTTTGTTCGTTTGTTGGTATGTTGGGTTATTTGTTTGTTGGTTTGTTCGTTTGTTGGTTTGTTTGTTTTGTTGGTTTGTTGGTTTGTTGGTTTGTTGGTTTGTTGGCTTGTTGGTTTGTTGGTTTGTTGGTTTGTTGGTTTGTTGGTTTTTTGGTTTGTTGGTTTGTTGATTTGTTTGTTTTTTGGTTAGTTGGATTGTTGGTTTGTTGGCTTGTTGGTTTGTTCGTTTGTTGGCTTGTTGGTTTGTTGGTTTGTTGGTTTGTTGGTTTCTTGGTTACCTGGTTTGTTGGTTTGTTGGTTTGTTGGTTTGTTGGTTTGTTGATTTGTTGGTTTGTTGGTTTATTGGTTTGTTGGTTTGGTGGTTACTTTGTTTGTTTGTTGGTTGGTTTTTTGGTTTGTTGGTTTGTTGGCTTGTTGGTTTGTTGGCTTGTTGGCTTGTTGGTTTGTCGGTTTGTTGGTTTGTTGGTTTGTGGGTTTGTGGGTTTCTTGGTTTGTTGGTTTGTTGGTTTGTTGGTTTTTTGGTTTGTTGGTTTGTTTGTTTGTTCGTTTGTTCGTTTGTTGGTTTGTTGGTTTGTTGGTTTCTTGGTTTGTTGGTTTGTTCGTTTGTTGGCTTGTTGCTTTGTTGGCTTGTTGGCTTGTTAGTTTGTTGGTTTGTTAGTTTGTTGGTTTGTTGGTTTGTTGGTTTGTTGGTTTGTTGGTTTGTTGGTTTGTTGGTTTGTTCGTTTGTTGGTTTGTTGGTTTGTTTGTTTGCTCGTTTGTTGGTTTGTTGGTTTGTTGGTTTGTTGGTTGGTTGGTTTGTTGGTTTGTTGGCTTGTTGGCTTGTTGGTTTGTTGGTTTGTTGGTTTGTTGGTTTGTTGGTTTGTTGGTTTGTTGGTTTTTTGGCTTGTTGGTTTGATGGTTTGTTGGTTTCTTGGTTTGTTGGTTTGTTGGCTTGTTGGTTTGTTGGTTTGTTGGTTTGTTGGTTTGTTGGTTTGTTGGTTTGTTGGTTTGTTGGTTTGTTGGTGTGTTGGTTTATTTGATTGTTGGTTTGTTGGTCTGTTGGTTTGTTGGTTTGATGGTTACTTTGTTTGTGGGTTTGTTGGTTTTTTGGTTTGTGGCTTGTTGGTTTGTTGGTTTGTTGGTTTGTTGGTTGGTTGGTTACTTGGTTTGTTGGTTTGTTGGGTTGTTGGTTTGTTGGTTTGTTCGTTTGTTGGTTTGTTGGTTTGTTGGTTTGTTGGTTTGTTGGTTTGTTGGCTTGTTGGCTTGTTGGTTTGTTGGTTTGTTGGTTTGTTGGTTTGTTGGTTTGTTGGTTTGTTGGTTTGTTGGTTTATTGGTTTGTTGGCCTGTTGGTTTGTTCGTTTGTTGGCTTGTTCGTTTGTTGGTTTGTTGGTTTCTTGGTTACCTGGTTTGTTGGTTTGTTGGTTTGTTGGTTTGTTGGCTTGTTGGTTTGTTGTTTTGTTGGTTACTTGGTTTATTTGTTTGTTGGTTTGTTGGTTGTTGGTTTGTTCGTTTGTTGGTATGTTGGGTTATTTGTTTGTTGGTTTGTTCGTTTGTTGGTTTGTTTGTTTTGTTGGTTTGTTGGTTTGTTGGTTTGTTGGTTTGTTGGCTTGTTGGTTTGTTGGTTTGTTGGTTTGTTGGTTTGTTGGTTTTTTGGTTTGTTGGTTTGTTGATTTGTTTGTTTTTTGGTTAGTTGGATTGTTGGTTTGTTGGCTTGTTGGTTTGTTCGTTTGTTGGCTTGTTGGTTTGTTGGTTTGTTGGTTTGTTGGTTTCTTGGTTACCTGGTTTGTTGGTTTGTTGGTTTGTTGGTTTGTTGGTTTGTTGATTTGTTGGTTTGTTGGTTTATTGGTTTGTTGGTTTGGTGGTTACTTTGTTTGTTTGTTGGTTGGTTTTTTGGTTTGTTGGTTTGTTGGCTTGTTGGTTTGTTGGCTTGTTGGCTTGTTGGTTTGTCGGTTTGTTGGTTTGTTGGCTTGTGGGTTTGTGGGTTTCTTGGTTTGTTGGTTTGTTGGTTTGTTGGTTTTTTGGTTTTTTGGTTTGTTGGTTTGTTTGTTTGTTCGTTTGTTCGTTTGTTGGTTTGTTGGTTTGTTGGTTTCTTGGTTTGTTGGTTTGTTCGTTTGTTGGCTTGTTGCTTTGTTGGCTTGTTGGCTTGTTAGTTTGTTGGTTTGTTAGTTTGTTGGTTTGTTGGTTTGTTGGTTTGTTGGTTTGTTGGTTTGTTGGTTTGTTGGTTTGTTCGTTTGTTGGTTTGTTCGTTTGTTTGTTTGTTGGTTTGTTCGTTTGTTGGTTTGTTGGTTTGTTGGTTTGTTAGTTTGTTGGTTTGTTGGTTTGTTGGTTTGTTCGTTTGTTGGCTTGTTGGTTTGTTGGTTACTTGGTTTGTTGGTTTGTTGGTTTGTTGGTTTGTTGGTTTGTTGGTTTGTTTGTTTGTTGGTTTGTTCGTTTGTTGATTTGTTGGTTTGTTGGCTTGTTGGTTTGTTGGTTTGTTGGTTTGTTGGTTTGTTTGTTTGTTGGTTTGTTTGTTTGTTGGTTTGTTGGTTTGTTGGTTTGTTGTTTTGTTGGTTTGTTGGTTTGTTGGTTTGTTGGTTTGTTGGTTTGTTGGTTTGTTGGTTTGTTGGTTTATTGGTTTGTTTGTTTGTTGGTTTGTTTGTTTGTTTGTTTGTTGGTTTGTTCGTTTGTTGATTTGTTGGTTTGTTGGCTTGTTGCTTTGTTGGTTTGTTGGTTTGTTGGTTTGTTGGTTTGTTGGTTTGTTGGTTTGTTGGTTTGTTGGTTTGTTGGTTTGTTGGTTTGTTGGTTTGTTGGCTTGTTGGCTTGTTGGTTTGTTGGTTTGTTGGTTTGTTGGTTTGTTGGTTTGTTGGTTTGTTGGTTTGTTGGTTTGTTGGTTTGTTGGTTTGTTGGCTTGTTGGTTTGTTCGTTTGTTGGCTTGTTTGTTTGTTGGTTTGTTGGTTTGTTGGTTTCTTGGTTACCTGGTTTGTTGGTTTGTTGGTTTGTTGGTTTGTTGGTTTGTTGGCTTGCTGGTTTGTTGTTTTGTTGGTTACTTGGTTTGTTTGTTTGTTGGTTTGTTGGTTTGTTCGTTTGTTAGCTTGTTGGTTTGTTGGTTTGTTGGTATGTTGGTTTATTTGTTTGTTGGTTTGTTGGTTTGTTGGTTTGTTCGTTTGTTGGTTTGTTGGTTTGTTGGTTTGTTCGTTTGTTAGTTTGTTCGTTTGTTGGTTTGTTTGTTTTGTTGGTTTGTTGGTTTGTTGGTTTGTTGGTTTGTTGGCTTGTTGGTTTGTTGGTTTGTTGGTTTGTTGGTTTGTTGGTTTGTTGGTTTTTTGGTTTGTTGGTTTGTTGGTTTGTTGATTTGTTTGTTTTTGGTTAGTTGGTTTGTTGGTTTGTTGGTTTGTTGGCTTGTTGGTTTGTTCGTTTGTTGGCTTGTTGGTTTGTTGGTTTGTTGGTTTCTTGGTTACCTGGTTTGTTGGTTTGTTGGTTTGTTGGTTTGTTGGTTTGTTGGTTTGTTGGTTTGTTGGTTTGTTGGTTTGTTGGTTTATTGGTTTGTTGGTTTGTTGGTTACTTGGTTTGTTTGTTGGTTGGTTTTTTGGTTTGTTGGTTTGTTGGCTTGTTGGTTTGTCGGTTTGTTGGTTTGTTGGTTTGTTGGTTTGTTGGTTTGTTGGTTTGTTGGTTTGTTGGTTTGTTGCTTTGTTGGTTTGTTGGTTTGTTGGTTTGTTCGTTTGTTGGTTTGTTGGTTTGTTGGTTTCTTGGTTTGTTGGTTTGTTTGTTTGTTGGCTTGTTGCTTTGTTGGCTTGTTGGCTTGTTAGTTTGTTGGTTTGTTGGTTTGTTGGTTTGTTTTTTTGTTGGTTTGTTGGTTTGTTGGTTTGTTGGTTTGTTCGTTTGTTGGTTTGTTCGTTTGTTTGTTTGTTGGTTTGTTCGTTTGTTGGCTTGTTGGCTTGTTGGTTTGTTGGGTTGTTTGTTTGTTGGTTTGTTCGTTTGTTGGTTTGTTGGTTTGTTGGTTACTTGGTTTGTTGGTTTGTTGGTTTGTTGGTTTGTTGGTTTGTTGGTTTGTTGGTTTGTTGGTTTGTTGGTTTGTTGGTTTGTTGGTTTGTTCGTTTGTTGGTTTGTTGCTTTATTGGTTTGTTTGTTTGTTCGTTTGTTGGTTTGATCGTTTTTTTTTTGTTTGTTTGATGGTTTGTTCATTTGTTGGTTTATTGGTTTGTTGGTTTGTTTGTTTGTTGGTTTGTTTGTTTGTTTGGTTGTTGGTTTATTCGTTTGTTGATTTGTTGGTTTGTTGGCTTGTTTGTTTGTTTGTTTGTTTGTTTGTTAGTTTGTTTGTTTGTTTGTTTGTTGGTTTGTTCGTTTGTTGATTTGTTGGTTTGTTGGCTTGTTGGTTTGTTGGTTTGTTGGTTTGTTGGTTTGTTTGTTAGTTTATTTGTTGGTTTGTTCGTTTGTTAATTTGTTAGTTTGTTGGCTTGTTGGTTTGTTGGTTTGTTGGCTTGTTGGTTTGTTCGTTTGTTGGCTTGTTGGTTTGTTGGTTTGTTGGTTTGTTGGTTTCTTGGTTACCTGGTTTGTTGGTTTGTTGGTTTGTTGGTTTGTTGGTTTGTTGATTTGTTGGTTTGTTGGCTTGTTGGTTTGTTGGTTTGTTGGTTTGTTGGTTTCTTGGTTACCTGGTTTGTTGGTTTGTTGGTTTGTTGGTTTGTTGGTTTGTTGATTTGTTGGTTTGTTGGTTTATTGGTTTGTTGGTTTGGTGGTTACTTTGTTTGTTTGTTGGTTGGTTTTTTGGTTTGTTGGTTTGTTGGCTTGTTGGTTTGTTGGCTTGTTGGCTTGTTGGTTTGTCGGTTTGTTGGTTTGTTGGTTTGTGGGTTTGTGGGTTTGTGGGTTTCTTGGTTTGTTGGTTTGTTGGTTTGTTGGTTTTTTGGTTTGTTGGTTTGTTCGTTTGTTCGTTTGTTCGTTTGTTGGTTTGTTGGTTTGTTGGTTTCTTGGTTTGTTGGTTTGTTCGTTTGTTGGCTTGTTGCTTTGTTGGCTTGTTGGCTTGTTAGTTTGTTGGTTTGTTAGTTTGTTGGTTTGTTGGTTTGTTGGTTTGTTGGTTTCTTGGTTTGTTGGTTTGTTCGTTTGTTGGTTTGTTCGTTTGTTTGTTTGTTGGTTTGTTCGTTTGTTGGTTTGTTGGTTTGTTGGTTTGTTGGTTTGTTGGTTTGTTGGTTTGTTCGTTTGTTGGCTTGTTGGTTTGTTGGTTACTTGGTTTGTTGGTTTGTTGGTTTGTTGGTTTGTTGGTTTGTTGGTTTGTTTGTTTGTTGGTTTGTTCGTTTGTTGATTTGTTGGTTTGTTGGCTTGTTGGTTTGTTGGTTTGTTGGTTTGTTGGTTTGTTTGTTTGTTGGTTTGTTTGTTTGTTGGTTTGTTGGTTTGTTGGTTTGTTGTTTTGTTGGTTTGTTGGTTTGTTGGTTTGTTGGTTTGTTGGTTTGTTGGTTTGTTGGTTTGTTGGTTTATTGGTTTGTTTGTTTGTTGGTTTGTTTGTTTGTTTGTTTGTTGGTTTGTTCGTTTGTTGATTTGTTGGTTTGTTGGTTTGTTGGTTTGTTGGTTTGTTGGTTTGTTGGTTTGTTGGTTTGTTGGTTTGTTGGTTTGTTGGTTTGTTGGTTTGTTGGTTTGTTGGCTTTTTGGCTTGTTGGTTTGTTGGTTTGTTGGTTTGTTGGTTTGTTGGTTTGTTGGTTTGTTGGTTTGTTGGTTTGTTGGTTTGTTGGTTTGTTGGCTTGTTGGTTTTTTCGTTTGTTGGCTTGTTTGTTTGTTGGTTTGTTGGTTTGTTGGTTTCTTGGTTACCTGGTTTGTTGGTTTGTTGGTTTGTTGGTTTGTTGGTTTGTTGGCTTGTTGGTTTGTTGTTTTGTTGGTTACTTGGTTTGTTTGTTTGTTGGTTTGTTGGTTTGTTCGTTTGTTAGCTTGTTGGTTTGTTGGTTTGTTGGTATGTTGGTTTATTTGTTTGTTGGTTTGTTGGTTTGTTGGTTTGTTCGTTTGTTCGTTTGTTGGTTTGTTGGTTTGTTGGTTTGTTCGTTTGTTAGTTTGTTCGTTTGTTGGTTTGTTTGTTTTGTTGGTTTGTTGGTTTGTTGGTTTGTTGGTTTGTTGGCTTGTTGGTTTGTTGGTTTGTTGGTTTGTTGGTTTGTTGGTTTGTTGGTTTTTTGGTTTGTTGGTTTGTTGGTTTGTTGATTTGTTTGTTTTTGGTTAGTTGGTTTGTTGGTTTGTTGGTTTGTTGGCTTGTTGGTTTGTTCGTTTGTTGGCTTGTTGGTTTGTTGGTTTGTTGGTTTCTTGGTTACCTGGTTTGTTGGTTTGTTGGTTTGTTGGTTTGTTGGTTTGTTGGTTTGTTGGTTTGTTGGTTTGTTGGTTTGTTGGTTTGTTGGTTTATTGGTTTGTTGGTTTGTTGGTTACTTGGTTTGTTTGTTGGTTGGTTTTTTGGTTTGTTGGTTTGTTGGCTTGTTGGTTTGTCGGTTTGTTGGTTTGTTGGTTTGTTGGTTTGTTGGTTTGTTGGTTTGTTGGTTTGTTGGTTTGTTGCTTTGTTGGTTTGTTGGTTTGTTGGTTTGTTCGTTTGTTGGTTTGTTGGTTTGTTGGTTTCTTGGTTTGTTGGTTTGTTTGTTTGTTGGCTTGTTGCTTTGTTGGCTTGTTGGCTTGTTAGTTTGTTGGTTTGTTGGTTTGTTGGTTTGTTTTTTTGTTGGTTTGTTGGTTTGTTGGTTTGTTGGTTTGTTCGTTTGTTGGTTTGTTCGTTTGTTTGTTTGTTGGTTTGTTCGTTTGTTGGCTTGTTGGCTTGTTGGTTTGTTGGGTTGTTTGTTTGTTGGTTTGTTCGTTTGTTGGTTTGTTGGTTTGTTGGTTACTTGGTTTGTTGGTTTGTTGGTTTGTTGGTTTGTTGGTTTGTTGGTTTGTTGGTTTGTTGGTTTGTTGGTTTGTTGGTTTGTTCGTTTGTTGGTTTGTTGCTTTATTGGTTTGTTTGTTTGTTCGTTTGTTGGTTTGATCGTTTTTTTTTTGTTTGTTTGTTGGTTTGTTCATTTGTTGGTTTATTGGTTTGTTGGTTTGTTTGTTTGTTGGTTTGTTTGTTTGTTTGTTTGTTGGTTTATTCGTTTGTTGATTTGTTGGTTTGTTGGCTTGTTTGTTTGTTTGTTTGTTTGTTTGTTAGTTTGTTTGTTTGTTTGTTTGTTGGTTTGTTCGTTTGTTGATTTGTTGGTTTGTTGGCTTGTTGGTTTGTTGGTTTGTTGGTTTGTTGGTTTGTTTGTTAGTTTATTTGTTGGTTTGTTGGTTTGTTGGTTTGTTGGTTTGTGGGTTTGTGGGTTTGTGGGTTTCTTGGTTTGTTGGTTTGTTGGTTTGTTGGTTTTTTGGTTTGTTGGTTTGTTCGTTTGTTCGTTTGTTCGTTTGTTGGTTTGTTGGTTTGTTGGTTTCTTGGTTTGTTGGTTTGTTCGTTTGTTGGCTTGTTGCTTTGTTGGCTTGTTGGCTTGTTAGTTTGTTGGTTTGTTAGTTTGTTGGTTTGTTGGTTTGTTGGTTTGTTGGTTTCTTGGTTTGTTGGTTTGTTCGTTTGTTGGTTTGTTCGTTTGTTTGTTTGTTGGTTTGTTCGTTTGTTGGTTTGTTGGTTTGTTGGTTTGTTGGTTTGTTGGTTTGTTGGTTTGTTCGTTTGTTGGCTTGTTGGTTTGTTGGTTACTTGGTTTGTTGGTTTGTTGGTTTGTTGGTTTGTTGGTTTGTTGGTTTGTTTGTTTGTTGGTTTGTTCGTTTGTTGATTTGTTGGTTTGTTGGCTTGTTGGTTTGTTGGTTTGTTGGTTTGTTGGTTTGTTTGTTTGTTGGTTTGTTTGTTTGTTGGTTTGTTGGTTTGTTGGTTTGTTGTTTTGTTGGTTTGTTGGTTTGTTGGTTTGTTGGTTTGTTGGTTTGTTGGTTTGTTGGTTTGTTGGTTTATTGGTTTGTTTGTTTGTTGGTTTGTTTGTTTGTTTGTTTGTTGGTTTGTTCGTTTGTTGATTTGTTGGTTTGTTGGTTTGTTGGTTTGTTGGTTTGTTGGTTTGTTGGTTTGTTGGTTTGTTGGTTTGTTGGTTTGTTGGTTTGTTGGTTTGTTGGTTTGTTGGCTTTTTGGCTTGTTGGTTTGTTGGTTTGTTGGTTTGTTGGTTTGTTGGTTTGTTGGTTTGTTGGTTTGTTGGTTTGTTGGTTTGTTGGTTTGTTGGTTTGTTGGCTTGTTGGTTTGTTCGTTTGTTGGCTTGTTTGTTTGTTGGTTTGTTGGTTTGTTGGTTTCTTGGTTACCTGGTTTGTTGGTTTGTTGGTTTGTTGGTTTGTTGGTTTGTTGGCTTGTTGGTTTGTTGTTTTGTTGGTTACTTGGTTTGTTTGTTTGTTGGTTTGTTGGTTTGTTCGTTTGTTAGCTTGTTGGTTTGTTGGTTTGTTGGTATGTTGGTTTATTTGTTTGTTGGTTTGTTGGTTTGTTGGTTTGTTCGTTTGTTCGTTTGTTGGTTTGTTGGTTTGTTGGTTTGTTCGTTTGTTAGTTTGTTCGTTTGTTGGTTTGTTTGTTTTGTTGGTTTGTTGGTTTGTTGGTTTGTTGGTTTGTTGGCTTGTTGGTTTGTTGGTTTGTTGGTTTGTTGGTTTGTTGGTTTGTTGGTTTTTTGGTTTGTTGGTTTGTTGGTTTGTTGATTTGTTTGTTTTTGGTTAGTTGGTTTGTTGGTTTGTTGGTTTGTTGGCTTGTTGGTTTGTTCGTTTGTTGGCTTGTTGGTTTGTTGGTTTGTTGGTTTCTTGGTTACCTGGTTTGTTGGTTTGTTGGTTTGTTGGTTTGTTGGTTTGTTGGTTTGTTGGTTTGTTGGTTTGTTGGTTTGTTGGTTTGTTGGTTTATTGGTTTGTTGGTTTGTTGGTTACTTGGTTTGTTTGTTGGTTGGTTTTTTGGTTTGTTGGTTTGTTGGCTTGTTGGTTTGTCGGTTTGTTGGTTTGTTGGTTTGTTGGTTTGTTGGTTTGTTGGTTTGTTGGTTTGTTGGTTTGTTGGTTTGTTGCTTTGTTGGTTTGTTGGTTTGTTGGTTTGTTCGTTTGTTGGTTTGTTGGTTTGTTGGTTTCTTGGTTTGTTGGTTTGTTTGTTTGTTGGCTTGTTGCTTTGTTGGCTTGTTGGCTTGTTAGTTTGTTGGTTTGTTGGTTTGTTGGTTTGTTTTTTTGTTGGTTTGTTGGTTTGTTGGTTTGTTGGTTTGTTCGTTTGTTGGTTTGTTCGTTTGTTTGTTTGTTGGTTTGTTCGTTTGTTGGCTTGTTGGCTTGTTGGTTTGTTGGGTTGTTTGTTTGTTGGTTTGTTCGTTTGTTGGTTTGTTGGTTTGTTGGTTACTTGGTTTGTTGGTTTGTTGGTTTGTTGGTTTGTTGGTTTGTTGGTTTGTTGGTTTGTTGGTTTGTTGGTTTGTTGGTTTGTTCGTTTGTTGGTTTGTTGCTTTATTGGTTTGTTTGTTTGTTCGTTTGTTGGTTTGATCGTTTTTTTTTTGTTTGTTTGTTGGTTTGTTCATTTGTTGGTTTATTGGTTTGTTGGTTTGTTTGTTTGTTGGTTTGTTTGTTTGTTTGTTTGTTGGTTTATTCGTTTGTTGATTTGTTGGTTTGTTGGCTTGTTTGTTTGTTTGTTTGTTTGTTTGTTAGTTTGTTTGTTTGTTTGTTTGTTGGTTTGTTCGTTTGTTGATTTGTTGGTTTGTTGGCTTGTTGGTTTGTTGGTTTGTTGGTTTGTTGGTTTGTTTGTTAGTTTATTTGTTGGTTTGTTGGTTTGTTGGTTTGTTGGTTTGTTGGTTTGTTGGTTTGTTGGTTTGTTGGTTTGTTGTTTTGTTGGTTTGTTGGTTTGTTGGTTTGTTGGTTTGTTGGTTTGTTGGTTTGTTGGTTTGTTAGTTTGTTGTTTTGTTTGTTTGTTGGTTTGTTTGTTTGTTTGTTGGTTTGTTCGTTTGTTAATTTGTTAGTTTGTTGGCTTGTTGGTTTGTTAGTTTGTTGGTTTGTTGGTTTGTTGGTTTGTTGGTTTGTTGGTTTGTTGGTTTGTTGGTTTGTTGGCTTGTTGGTTTGTTGGTTTGTTTGTTTGTTGGTTTGTTGGTTCGTTGGTTTGTTTGTTTGTTTGTTTGTTTGTTTGTTGGTTTCTTCGTTTGTTTGTTTGTTGGTTTGTTCGTTTGTTGATTTGTTGGTTTGTTGGCTTATTGGTTTGTTGGTTTGTTGGTTTGTTTGTTTGTTGGTTTGTTGGTTTGTTGGTTTGTTGGTTTGTTGGTTTGTTGGTTTGTTGGTTTGTTGGTTTGTTGTTTTGTTGGTTTGTTGGTTTGTTGGTTTGTTGGTTTGTTGGTTTGTTGGCTTGTTCGTTTGTTGTTTTGTTGGCTTGTTGGTTTGTTGGTTTGTTGTTTTCTTGGTTTGTTGGTTTGTTGGTTTGTTGGTTTGTTGGTTTGTTGGTTTCTTGGCTTGTTGGTTTGTTGGTTTGTTGGTTTGTTGGTTTCTTGGTTTGTTGGTTTGTTGGTTTGTTGGTTTATTGGTTTGTTGGTTTGTTTGTTTCTTGGTTTGTTTGTTTGTTTGTTTGTTGGTTTGTTCGTTTGTTGATTTGTTGGTTTGTTGGCTTGTTGGTTTGTTGGTTTGTTGGTTTGTTGGTTTGTTTGTTTGTTGGTTTGTTGGTTTGTTGGTTTGTTGGTTTGTTGGTTTGTTGGTTTGTTGGTTTGTTGGTTTGTTTGTTTTTTGGTTTGTTCGTTTGTTGATTTGTTGGTTTGTTGGCTTGTTGGTTTGTTGGTTTGTTGGTTTGTTGGTTTGTTTGTTTGTTGGTTTGTTGGTTTGTTGGTTTGTTGATTTGTTGGTTTGTTGGTTTGTTGGTTTGTTGGTTTGTTGGTTTGTTGGTTTGTTGGTTTGTTGGTTTGTTGGTTTGTTGGTTTATTGGTTTATTGGTTTGTTAGCTTGTTCGTTTGTTGGTTTGTTGGTTTGTTTGTTAGTTGGTTTGTTGGTTTGTTGGTTTGTTGGTTTGTTGGTTTGTTCGTTTGTTGGTTTGTTGATTTGTTGTTTTGTTGGTTTGTTGGTTTGTTGGTTTGTTGGTTTGTTGGTTTGTTAGTTTGTTGTTTTGTTTGTTTGTTGGTTTGTTTGTTTGTTTGTTGGTTTGTTCGTTTGTTAATTTGTTAGTTTGTTGGCTTGTTGGTTTGTTGGTTTGTTGGTTTGTTGGTTTGTTGGTTTGTTGGTTTGTTGGTTTGTTGGTTTGTTGGTTTGTTGGTTTGTTGGCTTGTTGGTTTGTTGGTTTGTTTGTTTGTTGGTTTGTTGGTTTGTTGGTTTATTTGTTTGTTTGTTTGTTGGTTTCTTCGTTTGTTTGTTTGTTGGTTTGTTCGTTTGTTGATTTGTTGGTTTGTTGGCTTATTGGTTTGTTGGTTTGTTGGTTTGTTGGTTTGTTTGTTTGTTGGTTTGTTGGTTTGTTGGTTTGTTGGTTTGTTGGTTTGTTGGTTTGTTGGTTTGTTGGTTTGTTGGTTTGTTGTTTTGTTGGTTTGTTGGTTTGTTGGTTTGTTGGTTTGTTGGTTTGTTGGCTTGTTCGTTTGTTGTTTTGTTGTCTTGTTGGTTTGTTGGTTTGTTGTTTTCTTGGTTTGTTGGTTTGTTTGTTAGTTTATTTGTTGGTTTGTTGGTTTGTTGGTTTGTTGGTTTGTTGGTTTGTTGGTTTGTTGGTTTGTTGGTTTGTTGTTTTGTTGGTTTGTTGGTTTGTTGGTTTGTTGGTTTGTTGGTTTGTTAGTTTGTTGTTTTGTTTGTTTGTTGGTTTGTTTGTTTGTTTGTTGGTTTGTTCGTTTGTTAATTTGTTAGTTTGTTGGCTTGTTGGTTTGTTGGTTTGTTGGTTTGTTGGTTTGTTGGTTTGTTGGTTTGTTGGTTTGTTGGTTTGTTGTTTTGTTGGTTTGTTGGTTTGTTGGTTTGTTGGTTTGTTGGTTTGTTAGTTTGTTGTTTTGTTTGTTTGTTGGTTTGTTTGTTTGTTTGTTGGTTTGTTCGTTTGTTAATTTGTTAGTTTGTTGGCTTGTTGGTTTGTTGGTTTGTTGGTTTGTTGGTTTGTTGGTTTGTTGGTTTGTTGGTTTGTTGGTTTGTTGGTTTGTTGGTTTGTTGGCTTGTTGGTTTGTTGGTTTGTTTGTTTGTTGGTTTGTTGGTTTGTTGGTTTGTTTGTTTGTTTGTTTGTTTGTTTGTTGGTTTCTTCGTTTGTTTGTTTGTTGGTTTGTTCGTTTGTTGATTTGTTGGTATGTTGGGTTATTTGTTTGTTGGTTTGTTCGTTTGTTGGTTTGTTTGTTTTGTTGGTTTGTTGGTTTGTTGGTTTGTTGGTTTGTTGGCTTGTTGGTTTGTTGGTTTGTTGGTTTGTTGGTTTGTTAGTTTTTTGGTTTGTTGGTTTGTTGATTTGTTTGTTTTTTGGTTAGTTGGTTTGTTGGTTTGTTGGCTTGTTGGTTTGTTCGTTTGTTGGCTTGTTGGTTTGTTGGTTTGTTGGTTTGTTGGTTTCTTGGTTACCTGGTTTGTTGGTTTGTTGGTTTGTTGGTTTGTTGGTTTGTTGATTTGTTGGTTTGTTGGTTTATTGGTTTGTTGGTTTGGTGGTTACTTTGTTTGTTTGTTGGTTGGTTTTTTGGTTTGTTGGTTTGTTGGCTTGTTGGTTTGTTGGCTTGTTGGCTTGTTGGTTTGTCGGTTTGTTGGTTTGTTGGTTTGTGGGTTTGTGGGTTTCTTGGTTTGTTGGTTTGTTGGTTTGTTGGTTTTTTGGTTTGTTGGTTTGTTCGTTTGTTCGTTTGTTCGTTTGTTGGTTTGTTGGTTTGTTGGTTTCTTGGTTTGTTGGTTTGTTCGTTTGTTGGCTTGTTGCTTTGTTGGCTTGTTGGCTTGTTAGTTTGTTGGTTTGTTAGTTTGTTGGTTTGTTGGTTTGTTGGTTTGTTGGTTTGTTGGTTTCTTGGTTTGTTGGTTTGTTCGTTTGTTGGTTTGTTCGTTTGTTTGTTTGTTGGTTTGTTCGTTTGTTGGTTTGTTGGTTTGTTGGTTTGTTAGTTTGTTGGTTTGTTGGTTTGTTGGTTTGTTCGTTTGTTGGCTTGTTGGTTTGTTGGTTACTTGGTTTGTTGGTTTGTTGGTTTGTTGGTTTGTTGGTTTGTTGGTTTGTTTGTTTGTTGGTTTGTTCGTTTGTTGATTTGTTGGTTTGTTGGCTTGTTGGTTTGTTGGTTTGTTGGTTTGTTGGTTTGTTTGTTTGTTGGTTTGTTTGTTTGTTGGTTTGTTGGTTTGTTGGTTTGTTGTTTTGTTGGTTTGTTGGTTTGTTGGTTTGTTGGTTTGTTGGTTTGTTGGTTTGTTGGTTTATTGGTTTGTTTGTTTGTTGGTTTGTTTGTTTGTTTGTTTGTTGGTTTGTTCGTTTGTTGATTTGTTGGTTTGTTGGCTTGTTGGTTTGTTGGTTTGTTGGTTTGTTGGTTTGTTGGTTTGTTGGTTTGTTGGTTTGTTGGTTTGTTGGTTTGTTGGTTTGTTGGTTTGTTGGCTTGTTGGCTTGTTGGTTTGTTGGTTTGTTGGTTTGTTGGTTTGTTGGTTTGTTGGTTTGTTGGTTTGTTGGTTTGTTGGTTTGTTGGTTTGTTGGTTTGTTGGTTTGTTGGCTTGTTGGTTTGTTCGTTTGTTGGCTTGTTTGTTTGTTGGTTTGTTGGTTTGTTGGTTTCTTGGTTACCTGGTTTGTTGGTTTGTTGGTTTGTTGGTTTGTTGGTTTGTTGGCTTGTTGGTTTGTTGTTTTGTTGGTTACTTGGTTTGTTTGTTTGTTGGTTTGTTGGTTTGTTCGTTTGTTAGCTTGTTGGTTTGTTGGTTTGTTGGTATGTTGGTTTATTTGTTTGTTGGTTTGTTGGTTTGTTGGTTTGTTCGTTTGTTGGTTTGTTGGTTTGTTGGTTTGTTCGTTTGTTAGTTTGTTCGTTTGTTGGTTTGTTTGTTTTGTTGGTTTGTTGGTTTGTTGGTTTGTTGGTTTGTTGGCTTGTTGGTTTGTTGGTTTGTTGGTTTGTTGGTTTGTTGGTTTGTTGGTTTTTTGGTTTGTTGGTTTGTTGGTTTGTTGATTTGTTTGTTTTTGGTTAGTTGGTTTGTTGGTTTGTTGGTTTGTTGGCTTGTTGGTTTGTTCGTTTGTTGGCTTGTTGGTTTGTTGGTTTGTTGGTTTCTTGGTTACCTGGTTTGTTGGTTTGTTGGTTTGTTGGTTTGTTGGTTTGTTGGTTTGTTGGTTTGTTGGTTTGTTGGTTTGTTGGTTTGTTGGTTTGTTGGTTTGTTGGTTTATTGGTTTGTTGGTTTGTTGGTTACTTGGTTTGTTTGTTGGTTGGTTTTTTGGTTTGTTGGTTTGTTGGCTTGTTGGTTTGTCGGTTTGTTGGTTTGTTGGTTTGTTGGTTTGTTGGTTTGTTGGTTTGTTGGTTTGTTGGTTTGTTGGTTTGTTGCTTTGTTGGTTTGTTGGTTTGTTGGTTTGTTCGTTTGTTGGTTTGTTGGTTTGTTGGTTTCTTGGTTTGTTGGTTTGTTTGTTTGTTGGCTTGTTGCTTTGTTGGCTTGTTGGCTTGTTAGTTTGTTGGTTTGTTGGTTTGTTGGTTTGTTTTTTTGTTGGTTTGTTGGTTTGTTGGTTTGTTGGTTTGTTCGTTTGTTGGTTTGTTCGTTTGTTTGTTTGTTGGTTTGTTCGTTTGTTGGCTTGTTGGCTTGTTGGTTTGTTGGGTTGTTTGTTTGTTGGTTTGTTCGTTTGTTGGTTTGTTGGTTTGTTGGTTACTTGGTTTGTTGGTTTGTTGGTTTGTTGGTTTGTTGGTTTGTTGGTTTGTTGGTTTGTTGGTTTGTTGGTTTGTTCGTTTGTTGGTTTGTTGCTTTATTGGTTTGTTTGTTTGTTCGTTTGTTGGTTTGATCGTTTTTTTTTTTTGTTTGTTTGTTGGTTTGTTCATTTGTTGGTTTATTGGTTTGTTGGTTTGTTTGTTTGTTGGTTTGTTTGTTTGTTTGTTTGTTTGTTGGTTTATTCGTTTGTTGATTTGTTGGTTTGTTGGCTTGTTTGTTTGTTTGTTTGTTTGTTTGTTAGTTTGTTTGTTTGTTTGTTTGTTGGTTTGTTCGTTTGTTGATTTGTTGGTTTGTTGGCTTGTTGGTTTGTTGGTTTGTTGGTTTGTTGGTTTGTTTGTTAGTTTATTTGTTGGTTTGTTGGTTTGTTGGTTTGTTGGTTTGTTGGTTTGTTGGTTTGTTGGTTTGTTGTTTTGTTGGTTTGTTGGTTTGTTGGTTTGTTGGTTTGTTGGTTTGTTAGTTTGTTGTTTTGTTTGTTTGTTGGTTTGTTTGTTTGTTTGTTGGTTTGTTCGTTTGTTAATTTGTTAGTTTGTTGGCTTGTTGGTTTGTTGGTTTGTTGGCTTGTTGGTTTGTTCGTTTGTTGGCTTGTTGGTTTGTTGGTTTGTTGGTTTGTTGGTTTCTTGGTTACCTGGTTTGTTGGTTTGTTGGTTTGTTGGTTTGTTGGTTTGTTGATTTGTTGGTTTGTTGGTTTATTGGTTTGTTGGTTTGGTGGTTACTTTGTTTGTTTGTTGGTTGGTTTTTTGGTTTGTTGGTTTGTTGGCTTGTTGGTTTGTTGGCTTGTTGGCTTGTTGGTTTGTCGGTTTGTTGGTTTGTTGGTTTGTGGGTTTGTGGGTTTCTTGGTTTGTTGGTTTGTTGGTTTGTTGGTTTTTTGGTTTGTTGGTTTGTTCGTTTGTTCGTTTGTTCGTTTGTTGGTTTGTTGGTTTGTTGGTTTCTTGGTTTGTTGGTTTGTTCGTTTGTTGGCTTGTTGCTTTGTTGGCTTGTTGGCTTGTTAGTTTGTTGGTTTGTTAGTTTGTTGGTTTGTTGGTTTGTTGGTTTGTTGGTTTGTTGGTTTCTTGGTTTGTTGGTTTGTTGGTTTGTTCGTTTGTTGGTTTGTTCGTTTGTTTGTTTGTTGGTTTGTTCGTTTGTTGGTTTGTTGGTTTGTTGGTTTGTTGGTTTGTTGGTTTGTTGGTTTGTTGGTTTGTTCGTTTGTTGGCTTGTTGGTTTGTTGGTTACTTGGTTTGTTGGTTTGTTGGTTTGTTGGTTTGTTGGTTTGTTGGTTTGTTTGTTTGTTGGTTTGTTCGTTTGTTGATTTGTTGGTTTGTTGGCTTGTTGGTTTGTTGGTTTGTTGGTTTGTTGGTTTGTTTGTTTGTTGGTTTGTTTGTTTGTTGGTTTGTTGGTTTGTTGGTTTGTTGTTTTGTTGGTTTGTTGGTTTGTTGGTTTGTTGGTTTGTTGGTTTGTTGGTTTGTTGGTTTGTTGGTTTGTTGGTTTATTGGTTTGTTTGTTTGTTGGTTTGTTTGTTTGTTTGTTTGTTGGTTTGTTCGTTTGTTGATTTGTTGGTTTGTTGGTTTGTTGGTTTGTTGGTTTGTTGGTTTGTTGGTTTGTTGGTTTGTTGGTTTGTTGGTTTGTTGGTTTGTTGGTTTGTTGGTTTGTTGGTTTGTTGGTTTGTTGGCTTGTTGGCTTGTTGGTTTGTTGGTTTGTTGGTTTGTTGGTTTGTTGGTTTGTTGGTTTGTTGGTTTGTTGGTTTGTTGGTTTGTTGGTTTGTTGGCTTGTTGGTTTGTTCGTTTGTTGGCTTGTTTGTTTGTTGGTTTGTTGGTTTCTTGGTTTCTTGGTTACCTGGTTTGTTGGTTTGTTGGTTTGTTGGTTTGTTGGTTTGTTGGCTTGTTGGTTTGTTGTTTTGTTGGTTACTTGGTTTGTTTGTTTGTTGGTTTGTTGGTTTGTTCGTTTGTTAGCTTGTTGGTTTGTTGGTTTGTTGGTATGTTGGTTTATTTGTTTGTTGGTTTGTTGGTTTGTTGGTTTGTTCGTTTGTTCGTTTGTTGGTTTGTTGGTTTGTTGGTTTGTTCGTTTGTTAGTTTGTTCGTTTGTTGGTTTGTTTGTTTTGTTGGTTTGTTGGTTTGTTGGTTTGTTGGTTTGTTGGCTTGTTGGTTTGTTGGTTTGTTGGTTTGTTGGTTTGTTGGTTTGTTGGTTTTTTGGTTTGTTGGTTTGTTGGTTTGTTGATTTGTTTGTTTTTGGTTAGTTGGTTTGTTGGTTTGTTGGTTTGTTGGCTTGTTGGTTTGTTCGTTTGTTGGCTTGTTGGTTTGTTGGTTTGTTGGTTTCTTGGTTACCTGGTTTGTTGGTTTGTTGGTTTGTTGGTTTGTTGGTTTGTTGGTTTGTTGGTTTGTTGGTTTGTTGGTTTGTTGGTTTGTTGGTTTATTGGTTTGTTGGTTTGTTGGTTACTTGGTTTGTTTGTTGGTTGGTTTTTTGGTTTGTTGGTTTGTTGGCTTGTTGGTTTGTCGGTTTGTTGGTTTGTTGGTTTGTTGGTTTGTTGGTTTGTTGGTTTGTTGGTTTGTTGGTTTGTTGGTTTGTTGCTTTGTTGGTTTGTTGGTTTGTTGGTTTGTTCGTTTGTTGGTTTGTTGGTTTGTTGGTTTCTTGGTTTGTTGGTTTGTTTGTTTGTTGGCTTGTTGCTTTGTTGGCTTGTTGGCTTGTTAGTTTGTTGGTTTGTTGGTTTGTTGGTTTGTTTTTTTGTTGGTTTGTTGGTTTGTTGGTTTGTTGGTTTGTTCGTTTGTTGGTTTGTTCGTTTGTTTGTTTGTTGGTTTGTTCGTTTGTTGGCTTGTTGGCTTGTTGGTTTGTTGGGTTGTTTGTTTGTTGGTTTGTTCGTTTGTTGGTTTGTTGGTTTGTTGGTTACTTGGTTTGTTGGTTTGTTGGTTTGTTGGTTTGTTGGTTTGTTGGGTTGTTGGTTTGTTGGTTTGTTGGTTTGTTGGTTTGTTCGTTTGTTGGTTTGTTGCTTTATTGGTTTGTTTGTTTGTTCGTTTGTTGGTTTGATCGTTTTTTTTTGTTTGTTTGTTGGTTTGTTCATTTGTTGGTTTATTGGTTTGTTGGTTTGTTTGTTTGTTGGTTTGTTTGTTTGTTTGTTTGTTGGTTTATTCGTTTGTTGATTTGTTGGTTTGTTGGCTTGTTTGTTTGTTTGTTTGTTTGTTTGTTAGTTTGTTTGTTTGTTTGTTTGTTGGTTTGTTCGTTTGTTGATTTGTTGGTTTGTTGGCTTGTTGGTTTGTTGGTTTGTTGGTTAGTTGGTTTGTTTGTTAGTTTATTTGTTGGTTTGTTGGTTTGTTGGTTTGTTGGTTTGTTGGTTTGTTGGTTTGTTGGTTTGTTGGTTTGTTGGTTTGTTGTTTTGTTGGTTTGTTGGTTTGTTGGTTTGTTGGTTTGTTGGTTTGTTAGTTTGTTGTTTTGTTTGTTTGTTGGTTTGTTTGTTTGTTTGTTGGTTTGTTCGTTTGTTAATTTGTTAGTTTGTTGGCTTGTTGGTTTGTTGGTTTGTTGGTTTGTTGGTTTGTTGGTTTGTTGGTTTGTTGGTTTGTTGGTTTGTTGGTTTGTTGGCTTGTTGGTTTGTTGGTTTGTTTGTTTGTTGGTTTGTTGGTTTGTTGGTTTGTTTGTTTGTTTGTTTGTTTGTTTGTTGGTTTCTTCGTTTGTTTGTTTGTTGGTTTGTTCGTTTGTTGATTTGTTGGTTTGTTGGCTTATTGGTTTGTTGGTTTGTTGGTTTGTTTGTTTGTTGGTTTGTTGGTTTGTTGGTTTGTTGGTTTGTTGGTTTGTTGGTTTGTTGGTTTGTTGGTTTGTTGTTTTGTTGGTTTGTTGGTTTGTTGGTTTGTTGGTTTGTTGGTTTGTTGGCTTGTTCGTTTGTTGTTTTGTTGGCTTGTTGGTTTGTTGGTTTGTTGTTTTCTTGGTTTGTTGGTTTGTTGGTTTGTTGGTTTGTTGGTTTGTTGGTTTCTTGGCTTGTTGGTTTGTTGGTTTGTTGGTTTGTTGGTTTCTTGGTTTGTTGGTTTGTTGGTTTGTTGGTTTATTGGTTTGTTGGTTTGTTTGTTTCTTGGTTTGTTTGTTTGTTTGTTTGTTGGTTTGTTCGTTTGTTGATTTGTTGGTTTGTTGGCTTGTTGGTTTGTTGGTTTGTTGGTTTGTTGGTTTGTTTGTTTGTTGGTTTGTTGGTTTGTTGGTTTGTTGGTTTGTTGGTTTGTTGGTTTGTTGGTTTGTTGGTTTGTTTGTTTTTTGGTTTGTTCGTTTGTTGATTTGTTGGTTTGTTGGCTTGTTGGTTTGTTGGTTTGTTGGTTTGTTGGTTTGTTGGTTTGTTTGTTTGTTGGTTTGTTGGTTTGTTGGTTTGTTGGTTTGTTGGTTTGTTGGTTTGTTGGTTTGTTGGTTTGTTGGTTTGTTGGTTTGTTGGTTTGTTGGTTTGTTGGTTTATTGGTTTATTGGTTTGTTAGCTTGTTCGTTTGTTGGTTTGTTGGTTTGTTTGTTAGTTGGTTTGTTGGTTTGTTGGTTTGTTGGTTTGTTGGTTTGTTGGTTTGTTGGTTTGTTGATTTGTTGTTTTGTTGGTTTGTTGGTTTGTTGGTTTGTTGGTTTGTTGGTTTGTTAGTTTGTTGTTTTGTTTGTTTGTTGGTTTGTTTGTTTGTTTGTTGGTTTGTTCGTTTGTTAATTTGTTAGTTTGTTGGCTTGTTGGTTTGTTGGTTTGTTGGTTTGTTGGTTTGTTGGTTTGTTGGTTTGTTGGTTTGTTGGTTTGTTGGTTTGTTGGTTTGTTGGCTTGTTGGTTTGTTGGTTTGTTTGTTTGTTGGTTTGTTGGTTTGTTGGTTTGTTTGTTTGTTTGTTTGTTGGTTTCTTCGTTTGTTTGTTTGTTGGTTTGTTCGTTTGTTGATTTGTTGGTTTGTTGGCTTATTGGTTTGTTGGTTTGTTGGTTTGTTGGTTTGTTTGTTTGTTGGTTTGTTGGTTTGTTGGTTTGTTGGTTTGTTGGTTTGTTGGTTTGTTGGTTTGTTGGTTTGTTGGTTTGTTGGTTTGTTGTTTTGTTGGTTTGTTGGTTTGTTGGTTTGTTGGTTTGTTGGTTTGTTGGCTTGTTCGTTTGTTGTTTTGTTGTCTTGTTGGTTTGTTGGTTTGTTGTTTTCTTGGTTTGTTGGTTTGTTTGTTAGTTTATTTGTTGGTTTGTTGGTTTGTTGGTTTGTTGGTTTGTTGGTTTGTTGGTTTGTTGGTTTGTTGGTTTGTTGTTTTGTTGGTTTGTTGGTTTGTTGGTTTGTTGGTTTGTTGGTTTGTTAGTTTGTTGTTTTGTTTGTTTGTTGGTTTGTTTGTTTGTTTGTTGGTTTGTTCGTTTGTTAATTTGTTAGTTTGTTGGCTTGTTGGTTTGTTGGTTTGTTGGTTTGTTGGTTTGTTGGTTTGTTGGTTTGTTGGTTTGTTGTTTTGTTGGTTTGTTGGTTTGTTGGTTTGTTGGTTTGTTGGTTTGTTAGTTTGTTGTTTTGTTTGTTTGTTGGTTTGTTTGTTTGTTTGTTGGTTTGTTCGTTTGTTAATTTGTTAGTTTGTTGGCTTGTTGGTTTGTTGGTTTGTTGGTTTGTTGGTTTGTTGGTTTGATGGTTTGTTGGTTTGTTGGTTTGTTGGTTTGTTGGTTTGTTGGCTTGTTGGTTTGTTGGTTTGTTTGTGTGTTGGTTTGTTGGTTTGTTGGTTTGTTTGTTTGTTTGTTTGTTTGTTTGTTGGTTTCTTCGTTTGTTTGTTTGTTGGTTTGTTCGTTTGTTGATTTGTTGGTTTGTTGGCTTATTGGTTTGTTGGTTTGTTGGTTTGTTTGTTTGTTGGTTTGTTGGTTTGTTGGTTTGTTGGTTTGTTGGTTTGTTGGTTTGTTGGTTTGTTGTTTTGTTGGTTTGTTGGTTTGTTGGTTTGTTGGTTTGTTGGTTTGTTGGCTTGTTCGTTTGTTGTTTTGTTGGCTTGTTGGTTTGTTGGTTTGTTGTTTTCTTGGTTTGTTGGTTTGTTGGTTTGTTGGTTTGTTGGTTTGTTGGTTTGTTGGTTTCTTGGCTTGTTGGTTTGTTGGTTTGTTGGTTTGTTGGTTTCTTGGTTTGTTGGTTTGTTGGTTTGTTGGTTTGTTGGTTTGTTGGTTTGTTTGTTTCTTGGTTTGTTTGTTTGTTTGTTTGTTGGTTTGTTCGTTTGTTGATTTGTTGGTTTGTTGGCTTGTTGGTTTGTTGGTTTGTTGGTTTGTTGGTTTGTTTGTTTGTTGGTTTGTTGGTTTGTTGGTTTGTTGGTTTGTTGGTTTGTTGGTTTGTTGGTTTGTTTGTTTTTTGGTTTGTTCGTTTGTTGATTTGTTGGTTTGTTGGCTTGTTGGTTTGTTGGTTTGTTGGTTTGTTGGTTTGTTTGTTTGTTGGTTTGTTGGTTTGTTGGTTTGTTGGTTTGTTGGTTTGTTGGTTTGTTGGTTTGTTGGTTTGTTGGTTTGTTGGTTTGTTGGTTTGTTGGTTTGTTGGTTTATTGGTTTATTGGTTTGTTAGCTTGTTCGTTTGTTGGTTTGTTGGTTTGTTTGTTAGTTGGTTTGTTGGTTTGTTGGTTTGTTGGTTTATTGGTTTGTTGGTTTGTTGATTTGTTGTTTTGTTGGTTTGTTGGTTTGTTGGTTTGTTGGTTTGTTGGTTTGTTAGTTTGTTGTTTTGTTTGTTTGTTGGTTTGTTTGTTTGTTTGTTGGTTTGTTCGTTTGTTAATTTGTTAGTTTGTTGGCTTGTTGGTTTGTTGGTTTGTTGGTTTGTTGGTTTGTTGGTTTGTTGGTTTGTTGGTTTGTTGGTTTGTTGGTTTGTTGGTTTGTTGGCTTGTTGGTTTGTTGGTTTGTTTGTTTGTTGGTTTGTTGGTTTGTTGGTTTGTTTGTTTGTTTGTTTGTTGGTTTCTTCGTTTGTTTGTTTGTTGGTTTGTTCGTTTGTTGATTTGTTGGTTTGTTGGCTTATTGGTTTGTTGGTTTGTTGGTTTGTTGGTTTGTTTGTTTGTTGGTTTGTTGGTTTGTTGGTTTGTTGGTTTGTTGGTTTGTTGGTTTGTTGGTTTGTTGGTTTGTTGGTTTGTTGGTTTGTTGTTTTGTTGGTTTGTTGGTTTGTTGGTTTGTTGGTTTGTTGGTTTGTTGGCTTGTTCGTTTGTTGTTTTGTTGTCTTGTTGGTTTGTTGGTTTGTTGTTTTCTTGGTTTGTTGGTTTGTTGGTTTGTTGGTTTGTTGGTTTGTTGGTTTGTTGGTTTCTTGGATTGTTGGTTTGTTGGTTTGTTGGTTTGTTGGTTTCTTGGTTCGTTGGTTTGTTGGTTTGTTGGTTTGTTGGTTTGTTGGTTTGTTTGTTTCTTGGTTTGTTTGTTTGTTTGTTTGTTGGTTTGTTCGTTTGTTGATTTGTTGGTTTGTTGGCTTGTTGGTTTGTTGGTTTGTTGGTTTGTTGGTTTGTTTGTTTGTTGGTTTGTTGGTTTGTTGGTTTATTTGTTTGTTGGTTTGTTGGTTTGTTCGTTTGTTGGTTTGTTGGTTTGTTGGTTTGTTGGTTTGTTCGTTTGTTGGTTTATTCGTTTGTTGGTTTGTATTTGCTTGTTGGTTTGTTGGTTTGTTGTTTTGTTGGTTTGTTGGCTAGTTGGTTTGTTGGTTTGTTGGTTTGTTGGTTTGTTGGTTTGTTGGTTTGTTGGTTTGTTGGTTTGTTGGTTTGTTGGTTTTTTGGTTTGTTGGTTTGTTGGTTTGTTGGTTTGTTTGTTTTTTGGTTAGTTTGTTTGTTGGTTTGTTGGTTTGTTGGCTTGTTGGTTTGTTCGTTTGTTGGCTTGTTATTTTGTTGGTTTGTTGGTTTGTTGGTTTCTTGGTTACCTGGTTTGTTGATTTGTTGGTTTGTTGGTTTGTTGGCTAATTGGTTTGTTGGTCTGTTGGTTACTTGGTTTGTTTGTTGGTTGGTTTTTTGGTTTGGTGGTTTGTTGGCTTGTTGGTTTGTTGGCTTGTTGGCTTGTTGGTTTGTTAGTTTGTTGATTTGTTTGTTTGTTGGTTTGTTCGTTTGTTGGTTTGTTGGCTTGTTGGTTTGTTTGTTTGTTTGTTTGTTGGTTTGTTCGTTTGTTGGCTTGTTGGTTTGTTGGTTACTTGGTTTGTTGGTTTGTTGGTTTGTTGGTTTGTTGGTTTGTTGGTTTGTTGGTTTGTTCGTTTGTTCGTTTGTTGGTTTGTTTGTTAATTGGTTTGTTGGTTTGTTTAATTGTTCGTTTGTTGGTTTGATCGTTTGTTGGTTTGTTTGTTTGTTGGTTTGTTGGTTTGTTGGTTTGTTGGTTTGTTGGTTTGTTGGCTTGTTCGTTTGTTGGTTTGTTGGCTTGTTGGTTTGTTGGTTTGTTGGTTTGTTGGTTTGTTGGTTTGTTGGTTTGTTGGTTTGTTGGCTAGTTAGTTTGTTTGTTTGTTATTTTCTTGGTTTCTTGGTTTGTTGGCTTGTTTGTTTGTGGGTTTGTTGGTTTGTTGGTTTGTTGGTTTGTTGGTTTGTTGGTTTATATGTTTGTTGGTTTGTTGGTTTGTTGGTTTGTTGGTTTGTTGGTTTGTTGGGTTGTTGGCTTGTTGGTTTGTTGGTTTGTTGGTTTGTTGGTTTGTTGACTTGTTGGTTTGTTGGTTTGTTGGTTTGTTGGTTTGTTGGTTTGTTGGTTTGTTGGTTTGTTGGTTTGTTGGTTTGTTGGTTTGTTTGTTTGTTGGTTTGTTTGTTTGTTTGTTTGTTTGTTTGTTGGTTTGTTCGTTTGTTGATTTGTTGGTTTGTTGGCTTGTTGGTTTGTTGGTTTGTTGGTTTGTTGGTTTGTTTGTTTGTTGGTTTGTTGGTTTGTTGGTTTGTTGGTTTGTTGGTTTGTTGGTTTGTTGGTTTGTTGGTTTGTTGGTTTGTTCGTTTGTTGCTTTGTTGGTTTGTTGGCTTGTTCGTTTGTTGGTTTGTTGGAAAATTGGTTTGTTGGTTTGTTGGTTTGTTTGTTTGTGGGTTTGTTGGTTTGTTGGTTTGTTCTTTTGTTGGCTTGTTGGTTTGTTGGTTTGTTGGTTTGTTGGTTTATTTGTTTGTTGGTTTGTTGGTTTGTTGGTTTGTTCGTTTGTTGGTTTGTTGGTTTGTTGGTTTGTTCGTTTGTTGGTTTGTTCGTTTGTTGGTTTGTATTTGTTTGTTGGTTTGCTGGTTTGTTGGTTTGTTGGTTTGTTGGTTTGTTGGCTTGTTGGTTTGTTGGTTTGTTGGTTTGTCGGTTTGTTGGTTTGTTGGTTTGTTGGTTTGTTGGTTTTTTGGTTTGTTGGTTTGTTGGTTTGTTGGTTTGTTTGTTTTTTGGTTTGTTTGTTTGTTGGTTTGTTGGTTTGTTGGCTTGTTGGTTTGTTCGTTTATTGGCTTGTTGGTTTGTTGGTTTGTTGGTTTGTTGGTTTCTTGGTTACTTGGTTTGTTGATTTGTTGGTTTGTTGGTTTGTTGGTTTGTTGGCTAATTGGTTTGTTGGTTTGCTGGTTACTTGGTTTGTTTGTTGGTTGGTTTTTTGGTTTGTTGGTTTGTTCGTTTGTTGGCTTGTTGGTTTGTTGGCTTGTTGGCTTGTTGGTTTGTTGGTTTGTTGGTTTGTTGGTTTGTTGGTTTGTTGGTTTGTTGGTTTGTTGGTTTGTTGGTTTGTTGGTTTGTTGGTTTGTTGGTTTGTTGGTTTGTTGGTTTGTTGGTTTGTTCGTTTGTTGGTTGGTTGGTTTGTTGGTTTCTTGGTTTGTTGGTTTGTTCGTTTGTTGGCTTGTTGCTTTGTTGGCTTGTTGGCTTGTTAGTTTGTTGGTTTGTTGGTTTGTTGGTTTGTTGGTTTGTTGGCTTGTTGGTTTGTTTGTTTGTTTGTTTGTTGGTTTGTTCGTTTGTTGGCTTGTTGGTTTGTTGGTTACTTGGTTTGTTGGTTTGTTGGTTTGTTGGTTAATTGATTTGTTGGTTTGTTTAATTGTTCGTTTGTTGGTTTGATTGTTTGTTGGTTTGTTTGTTTGTTGGTTTGTTCATTTCTTGGTTTGTTGGTTTGATGGTTTGTTGGTTTGTTGGTTTGTTGGTTTGTTGGTTTGTTGGCTTGTTCATTAGTTGGATTGTTGGCTTGTTGGTTTGTTGGTTTGTTGGTTTGTTGGTTTGTTGGCTTCTTGGTTTGTTGGTTTGTTGGTTTGTTGGTTTGTTGGTTTGTTGGTTTGTTGGTTTGTTGGTTTGTTGGTTTGTTGGTTTGTTGGTTTGTTTGTTTGTTTGTTTGTTTGTTTGTTGGTTTGTTTGTTTGTTTGTTTGTTGGTTTGTTCGTTTGTTGATTTGTTGGTTTGTTGGCTTGTTGGTTTGTTGGTTTGTTGGTTTGTTGGTTTGTTGGTTTGTTTGTTTGTTGGTTTGTTGGTTTGTTGGTTTGTTGGTTTGTTGGTTTGTTGGTTTGTTGTTTTGTTGGTTTGTTGGTTTGTTGGTTTGTTCGTTTGTTGGTTTGTTCGTTTCTTGGTATGTTCGTTTGTTGGTTTGTTGGTTTTTTGGTTTGTTGGTTTGTTGGTTTGTTGGTTTGTTGGTTTGTTTGTTTGTTGGTTTGTTGGTTTGTTGGTTTGTTGGTTTGTTAGCTTGTTAGTTTGTTGGTTTGTTATTTTCTTAGTTTCTTGGTTTGTTGGCTTGTTGGTTTGTTGGTTTGTTGGTTTGTTGGTTTGTTGGTTTGTTGGTTTGTTGGTTTGTTGGTTTGTTGGTTTGTTGGTTTATTTGTTTGTTGGTTTGTTGGTTTGTTGGTTTGTTGGTTTGTTGGTTTGTTGGTTTGTTGGCTACTTGGTTTGTTGGTTTGTTGCTTTTTTTTGGTTTGTTGGCTTGTTGGTTTGTTGGTTTCTTGGTTTGTTGGTTTGCTGGTTTGTTGGTTTGTTGGTTACTTGGTTTATTGGTTTGTTGGTTTGTTGGTTTGTTTGTTTGTTTGTTTGTTCGTTTGTTGGTTTGTTGGTTTGTTCGTTTGTTGGTTTGTTGGTTTCGTGGTTTGTTGGTGCGTTGGTTTGTTAGTTTGTTGGCTTGTTGGTTTGTTGGCTTGTTGGATTGTTGGTTTGTTGGTTTGTTCGTTTGTTGATTTGTTGGTTTGTAGGCTTGTTGGTTTGTTGGTTTGTTGGTTTGTTGGTTTGTTTGTTTGTTGGTTTGTTGGTTTGTTGGTTTGTTGGTTTGTTGGTTTGTTGTTTTGTTGGTTTGTTGGTTTGTTGGTTTGTTGGTTTGTTCGTTTGTTGGTTTGTTCGTTTGTTGGTATGTTCGTTTGTTGGTTTGTTGGTTTTTTGGTTTGTTGGTTTGTTGGTTTGTTGGTTTGTTGGTTTGTTGGTTTGTTGGTTTGTTGGTTTGTTGGTTTGTTGGTTTGTTGGTTTGTTGGTTTGTTAACTTGTTAGTTTGTTGGTTTGTTATTTTCTTGGTTTCTTGGTTTGTTGGCTTGTTTGTTTGTTGGTTTGTTGGTTTGTTGGTTTGTTGGTTTGTTGGTTTGTTGGTTTATTTGTTTGTTGGTTTGTTGGTTTGTTGGTTTGTTGGTTTGTTGGTTTGTTGGTTTGTTGGCTACTTGGTTTGTTGGTTTGTTGCTTTTTTTTGGTTTGTTGGCTTGTTGGTTTGTTGGTTTCTTGGTTTGTTGGTTTGCTGGTTTGTTGGTTTGTTGGTTACTTGGTTTATTGGTTTGTTGGTTTGTTGGTTTGTTTGTTTGTTGGTTTGTTCGTTTGTTGGTTTGTTGGTTTGTTGGTTTGTTCGTTTGTTGGTTTGTTGGTTTCGTGGTTTGTTGGTGCGTTGGTTTGTTCGTTTGTTGGCTTGTTGGTTTGTTGGCTTGTTGGCTTGTTGGTTTGTTGGTTTGTTCGTTTGTTGGTTTGTTCGTTCGTTGGTTTGTTGGTTTGTTGGTTACTTGGTTTGTTGGTTTGTTGATTTGTTGGTTTGTTGGTTTGCTCGTTTGTTGATTTGTTCGTTTGGTGGTTTACTGGTTTGTTGGCTTGTTGGCTTGTTGGTTTGTTGGTTGGTTGGTTTGTTGGCTTGTTGGTTTGTTCGTTTGTTGGCTTGTTGGCTTGTTGGTTTGTTGGTTTCTTGGTTACTTGGTTTGTTGGTTTGTTGGTTTGTTGGTTTGTTGGTTTGTTGGTTTGTTGGTTTGTTGGATTGTTGGTTTGTTGTTTTGTTAGTTTGTTGGCTTGCTGGTTTGTTGTTTCGTTGGTTACTTGGTTTGTTTGTTTGTTGGTTTGTTGGTTTGTTGGTTTGGTGGTTTGTTGATTGGTTCGTTTGTTGGGTTGTTGGTTTGTTGGTTTGTTGGTTTATTTGTTTGTTGGTTTGTTGGTTTGTTGGTTTGTTGGTTTGTTGGTTTGTTTGTTTGTTCGTTTGTTGGTTTGTTCGTTTGTTGGTTTGTTTGTTTGTTGGTTTCTTGGCTTGTTAGTTTGTTGGTTTGTTGGTTTTTTGGTTTGTTGATTTGTTGGTTTGTTGGTTTGTTAGTTTGTTGGTTTGTTGGTTTGTTGGTTTGTTGGTTTGTTGGTTTGTTGGTTTGTTGGCTTGTTGGTTTGTTCGTTTGTTGGCTTGTTTGTTTGTTGGTTTGTTGGTTTGTTGGTTTCTTGGTTACTTGGTTTGTTGGTTTGTTGGTTTCTTGGTTTGTTGGTTTGTTGGTTTGTTGGTTTGTTGGCTTATTGGTTTGTTTGTTTGCTGGTTACTTGGTTTGTTGGTTTGTTGGTTTGTTCGTTTGTTGGCTTGTTGGTTTGTTGGCTTGTTGGCTTGTTGGTTTATTGGTTTGTTGGTTTGTGGGTTTGTTGGTTTGTTGGTTTGTTGGTTTGTTGGTTTGTTGGTTTGTTCGTTTGTTGGTTTGGTGGTTTGTTGGTTTCTTGGGTTGTTGGTTTGTTGGTTTGTTGGTTTGTTGGTTTGTTCGTTTGTTGGTTTGGTGGTTTGTTAATTTCTTGGTTTGTTGGTTTGTTGGTTTCTTGGTTTGTTGGTTTGTTGGTTTGTTGGTTTGTTGGTTTGTTCATTTGTTGGTTTGTTGGTTTGTTGGTTTGTTGGTTTGTTGGTTTGTTGGTTTGTTGGCTTGTTCGTTTGTTGGGTTGTTGGCTTGTTGGTTTGTTGGTTTGTTGGTTTGTTGGTTTGTTGGCTTGTTGGTTTGTTGGTTTTTGTTGGTTTGTGGGTTTGTTGGTTTGTTGGTTTGTTCTTTTGTTGGTTTGTTGGTTTGTTGGTTTGTTGGTTTGTTTGTTTGTTGGTTTGTTTGTTTGTTTGTTTGTTGGTTTGTTCGTTTGTTGATTTGTTGGTTTGTTGGCTTGTTGGTTTGTTGTTTTGTTGGTTTGTTGGTTTGTTGGTTTGTTCGTTTGTTGGTTTGTTCGTTTGTTGGTATGTTCGTTTGTTCGTTTGTTGGTTTTTTGGTTTGTTTGTTTGTTGGTTTGTTGGTTTGTTGGTTTGTTGGTTTGTTGGTTTGTTGGTTTGTTGGTTTGTTGGTTTGTTGGTTTGTTGGTTTGTTGGTTTGTTGGCTTGTTAGTTTGTTGGTTTGTTATTTTCTTGGTTTCTTGGTTTGTTGTCTTGTTGGTTTGTTGGTTTGTTGGTTTGTTGGTTTGTTGGTTTGTTGGTTTGTTGGTTTGTTGGTTTATTTGTTTGTTGGTTTGTTGGTTTGTTGGTTTGTTGATTTGTTGGTTTGTTGGTTTGTTGGTTTGTTGGCTTGCTGGTTTGTTGGTTTGTTGGTTTGTTGGTTTGTTGGTTTGTTGACTTGTCGGTTTGTTGGTTTGTTGGTTTGTTGGTGTGTTGGTTTGTTGGTTTGTTGGTTTGTTGGTTTGTTGGTTTGTTGGTTTGTTGGTTTGTTGGTTTGTTGGTTTGTTGGTTTGTTGGTTTGTTTGTTTGTTGGTTTGTTTGTTTGTTCGTTTGTTGGCTTGTTGGCTTGTTGGTTTGTTGGTTTGTTTGTTTGTTGGTTTGTTCGTTTGTTGGCTTGTTGGTTTGTTGGTTACTTGGTTTGTTGGTTTGTTGGTTTGTTGGTTTGTTGGTTTGTTGGTTTGTTCGTTTGTTCGTTTGTTGGCTTGTTGGCTTGTTGGTTTGTTGGTTTGTTCGTTTGTTGGCTTGTTCGTTTGTTGGCTTGTTGGTTTGTTAGTTTGTTGGTTTGTTGGTTTGTTGGTTTGTTCGTTTGTTCGATTGTTCGTTTGTTGGTTTGTTGGTTTGTTGGTTTGTTGTTTTGTTGGTTACTTGGTTTGTTTGTTTGTTGGTTTGTTGGTTTGTTGGTTTGTTGGTTTGTTCGTTTGTTGGCTTGTTGGTTTGTTGGTTTGTTGGTTTGTTAGTTTATCTGTTTGTTGGTTTGTTGGTTTGTTGGTTTGTTCGTTTGTTGGTTTGTTGGTTTGTTTGTTTGTACGTTTGTTGGTTTATTCGTTTATTGGTTTGTTTGTTTGTTGGTTTGTTGGTTTGTTGGCTTGTTGGTTTGTTGGTTTGTTGGTTTTTTGGTTTGTTGGTTTGTTCATTTCTTGGTTTGTTGGTTTGTTGGTTTGTTGGTTTGTTGGTTTGTTGGTTTGTTGGTTTGTTGGTTTTTTGGTTTGTTGGTTTGTTGGTTTGTTGGTTTGTTTGTTTTTTGGTTTGTTTGTTTGTTGGTTTGTTGGTTTGTTGGCTTGTTGGTTTGTTCGTTTATTGGCTTGTTGGTTTGTTGGTTTGTTGGTTTGTTGGTTTCTTGGTTACTTGGTTTGTTGATTTGTTGGTTTGTTGGTTTGTTGGTTTGTTGGCTAATTGGTTTGTTGGTTTGTTGGTTACTTGGTTTGTTTGTTGGTTGGTTTTTTGGTTTGTTGGTTTGTTCGTTTGTTGGCTTGTTTGTTTGTTGGCTTGTTGGCTTGTTGGTTTGTTGGTTTGTTGGTTTGTTGGTTTGTTGGTTTGTTGGTTTGTTGGTTTGTTGGTTTGTTGGTTTGTTGGTTTGTTGGTTTGTTAGTTTGTTGGTTTGTTGGTTTGTTCGTTTGTTGGTTGGTTGGTTTGTTGGTTTCTTGGTTTGTTGGTTTGTTCGTTTGTTGGCTTGTTGCTTTGTTGGCTTGTTGGCTTGTTAGTTTGTTGGTTTGTTGGTTTGTTGGTTTGTTGGTTTGTTGGTTTGTTGGTTTGATCGTTTGTTGGTTTGTTTGTTTGTTGGTTTGTTCATTTCTTGGTTTGTTGGTTTGTTGGTTTGTTGGTTTGTTGGCTTGTTGGTTTGTTGGTTTGTTGGTTTGTTGGTTTGTTGGCTTCTTGGTTTGTTGGTTTGTTGGTTTGTTGGTTTGTTGGTTTGTTGGTTTGTTGGTTTATTGGTTTGTTGGTTTGTTTGTTTGTTGGTTTGTTTGTTTGTTTGTTTGTTGGTTTGTTCGTTTGTTGATTTGTAAGTTTGTTGTCTTGTTGGTTTGTTGGTTTGTTGGTTTGTTGGTTTGTTTGTTTGTTGGTTTGTTGGTTTGTTGGTTTGTTGGTTTGTTGTTTTGTTGGTTTGTTGGTTTGTTGGTTTGTTCGTTTGTTGGTTTGTTCGTTTGTTGGTATGTTCGTTTGTTGGTTTGTTGGTTTTTTGGTTTGTTTGTTCGTTGGTTTGTTGGTTTGTTGGTTTGTTGGTTTGTTGGTTTGTTGGTTTCTTGGTTTGTTGGTTTGTTGGCTTGTTAGTTTGTTGGTTTGCTATTTTCTTTGTTTCTTGGTTTGTTGGCTTGTTGGTTTGTTGGTTTGTTGGTTTGTTGGTTTGTTGGTTTGTTGGTTTGTTGGTTTATTTGTTTGTTGGTTTGTTGGTTTGTTGGTTTGTTGGTTTGTTGGTTTGTTGGTTTGTTGGTTTGTTGGCTACTTGGTTTGTTGGTTTGTTGCTTTTTTTTGGTTTGTTGGCTTGTTAGTTTGTTGGTTTCTTGTTTTGTTGGTTTGCTGGTTTGTTGGTTTGTTGGTTACTTGGTTTATTGGTTTGTTGGTTTGTTGGTTTGTTTGTTTGTTGGTTTGTTCGTTTGTTGGTTTGTTGGTTGGTTCGTTTGTTGGTTTGTTGGTTTCTTGGTTTGTTGGTGTGTTGGTTTGTTCGTTTGTTGGCTTGTTGGTTTGTTGGCTTGTTGGCTTGTTGGTTTGTTGGTTTGTTCATTTATTGGTTTGTTCGTTCGTTGGTTTGTTGGTTTGTTGGTTACTTGGTTTGTTGGTTTGTTGATTTGTTGGTTTGTTGGTTTGTTCGTTTGTTGATTTGTTCGTTTGGTGGTTTACTGGTTTGTTGGCTTGTTGGCTTGTTGGATTGTTGGTTGGTTGGTTTGTTGGTTTGTTGGCTTGTTGGTTTGTTCGTTTGTTGGCTTGTTGGTTTGTTGGTTTCTTGGTTACTTGGTTTGTTGGTTTGTTGGTTTGTTGGTTTGTTGGTTTGTTGGATTGTTGGTTTGTTGTTTTGTTAGTTTGTTGGCTTGCTGGTTTGTTGTTTTGTTGGTTACTTGGTTTGTTTGTTTGTTGGTTTGTTGGTTTGGTGGTTTGTTGATTGGTTCGTTTGTTGGCTTGTTGGTTTGTTGGTTTGTTGGTTTATTTGTTTGTTGGTTTGTTGGTTTGTTGGTTTGTTGTTTTGTTGGTTTGTTCGTTTGTTCGTTTGTTGGTTTGTTCGTTTGTTGGTTTGTTTGTTTGTTGGTTTCTTGGCTTGTTGGTTTGTTGGTTTGTTGGTTTGTTGGTTTTTTGGTTTTGTTGATTTGTTGGTTTGTTGGTTTGTTAGTTTGTTGGTTAGTTGGATTGTTGGTTTGTTGGCTTGTTGGTTTGTTCGTTTGTTGGCTTGTTGGTTTGTTGGTTTGTTGGTGTGTTGGTTTCTTGGTTACTTGGTTTGTTGGTTTGTTGGTTTCTTGGTTTGTTGGTTTGTTGGTTTGTTGGTTTGTTGGCTTATTGGTTTGTTGGTTTGCTGGTTACTTGGTTTGTTTGTTGGTTGGTTTGTTGGCTTGTTGGTGTGTTGGCTTGTTGGCTTGTTGGTTTGTTGGTTTATTGGTTTGTTGGTTTGTTGGTTTGTTGGTTTGTTGGTTTGTTGGTTTGTTGGTTTGTTGGTTTGTTGGTTTGTTCGTTTGTTGGTTTGGTGGTTTGTTGTTTTCTTGGTTTGTTGGTTTGTTCGTTTGTTGGCTTGTTGGTTTGTTGGCTTATTGGTTTGTTGGTTTGTTGGTTTGTTGGTTTGTTGGTTTGTTGGTTTGTTTGTTTGTTCGTTTGTTGGCTTGTTGGCTTGTTGGTTTATTGGTTTGTTTGTTTGTTGGTTTGTTCGTTTGTTGGCTTGTTGGTTTGTTGGTTACTTGGTTTGTTGGTTTGTTGGTTTGTTGGTTTGTTGGTTTGTTGGTTTGTTCGTTTGTTCGTTTGTTGGCTTGTTGGCTTGTTGGTTTGTTGGTTTGTTGGTTTGTTGGTTTGTTGGTTTGTTGGTTTGTTGGTTTGTTGGTTTGTTGGTTTGTTGGTTTGTTGGTTTGTTCGTTTGTTCGTTTGTTCGTTTGTTGGTTTGTTGGTTTGTTGTTTTGTTGGTTACTTGGTTTGTTTGTTTGTTGGTTTGTTGGTTTGTTGGTTTGTTCGTTTGTTGGCTTGTTGGTTTGTTGGTTTGTTGGTTTGTTGGTTTATCTGTTTGTTGGTTTGTTGGTTTGTTGGTTTGTTCGTTTGTTGGTTTGTTGGTTTGTTTGTTTGTACGTTTGTTGGTTTATTCGTTTATTGGTTTGTTTGTTTGTTGGTTTGTTGGTTTGTTGGCTTGTTGGTTTGTTGGTTTGTTGGTTTTTTGGTTTGTTGGTTTGTTGGTTTGTTGGTTTGTTAGTTTGTTGGTTTGTTGGTTTGTTGGTATGTTGGTCTGTTGGTTTGTTGGCTTGTTGGTTTATTCGTTTGTTGGCTTGTTGGTTTGTTGGTTTGTTGGTTTGATGGTTTCTTGGTTACTTGGTTCGTTGGTTTGTTGGTTATTTGGTTTCTTAATTTCTTGGATTGTTGGTTTGTTGGCTTATTGGTTTGTTGGTTTGCTGGTTACTTGGTTGTTTGGTGGTTTATTTGTTGGTTTGTTGGTTTGTTGGTTTGTTGGTTTGTTGGTTTGTTGGTTTGTTGGTTTGTTGGTTTGTTGGTTTGTTGGTTTGTTGGTTTGTTCGTTTGTTGGTTTGTTGGTTTGTTAAATTCTTGGTTTGTTGGTTTGTTCGTTTGTTGGCTTGTTGGTTTGTTGGCTTGTTGGCTTGTTGGTTGCTTGGTTTATTGGTTTGTTGGTTTGTTGGTTTGTTGGTTTGTTCGTTTGTTCGTTTGTTGGTTTGTTGGTTTGTTGGTTTGTTGGTTTGTTCGTTTGTTGGTTTGTTCGTTTGTGGGTTTGTTTGTTTGCTGGTTTGTTCGTTTGTTGGTTTGTTGGTTTGTTGGTTTGTTAGTTTGTTGGTTTGTTGGTTTGTTGGTTTGTTGGTTTGTTGGTTTGTTGGTTTGTTGGCTTGTTGGGTTGTTCGTTTGTTGGCTTGTTGGTTTGTTGGTTTGTTGGTTTGTTGGTTTGTTGGTTTCTTGGTTACTTGGTTTGTTGGTTTGTTGGTTTCTTGGTTTGCTGGTTTGCTGGTTTGTTGGTTTGTTGGTTTGTTGGCTTATTGGTTTGTTGGTTTGCTGGTTACTTGGTTTGTTTGTTGGTTGGTTTGTTGGTTTGTTGGTTTGTTCGTTTGTTGGCTTGTTGGTTTGTTGGTTTGTTTGTTTGTTGGTTTTTTGGTTTGTTGGTTTTTTGGTTTGTTGGTTTGTTGGTTTGTTGGTTTGTTGGCTTGTTGGCTTGTTGGTTTGTTGGTTTGTTGGGTTGTTAGTTTGTTGGTTTGTTGGTTTGTTGGTTTGTTTGTTTGTTCGTTTGTTGGCTTGTTGGCTTGTTGGTTTGTTGGTTTGTTTGTTTGTTGGTTTGTTCGTTTGTTGGCTTGTTGGTTTGTTGGTTTGTTGGTTTGTTGGTTTGTTGGTTTGTTCGTTTGTTCGTTTGTTGGCTTGTTGGCTTGTTGGTTTGTTGGTTTGTTTGTTTGTTGGTTTGTTCGTTTGTTGGCTTGTTGGTTTGTTGGCTTGTTGGGTTGTTTGTTTGTTGGCTTGTTCGTTTGTTGGCTTGTTGGTTTGTTGGTTACTTGGTTTGTTGGTTTGTTGGTTTGTTGGTTTGTTGGTTTGTTCGTTTGTTCGTTTGTTCGTTTGTTCGTTTGTTGGTTTGTTGTTTTGTTGGTTACTTGGTTTGTTTGTTTGTTGGTTTGTGGGTTTGTTGGTTTGTTGGCTTGTTGGTTTGTTGGTTTGTTGGTTTATTTGTTTGTTGGTTTGTTGGTTTGTTGGTTTGTTGGTTTGTTCGTTTGTTGGTTTGTTGGTTTGTTCGTTTGTTCGTTTGTTGGTTTGTTCGTTTATTGGTTTGTTTGTTTGTTGGTTTGTTGGTTTGTTGGTTTGTTGGCTTGTTGGTTTGTTAGTTTGTTGGTTTTTTGGGTTGTTGTTTTGTTGGTTTGTTGGTTTGTTGGTTTGTTGGTTTGTTGGTTTGTTGGTTTGTTGGTTTGTTGGCTTGTTGGCTTGTTGGTTTATTCGTTTGTTGGCTTGTTGGTTTGTTGGTTTGTTGGTTTGTTGGTTACTTGGTTCGTTGGTTTGTTGGTTTCTTGGTTTCTTGGTTTGTTGGTTTGTTGGTTTGTTGGTTTGTTTGTTTGTTCGTTTGTTGGCTTGTTGGCTTGTTGGCTTGTTGGTATGTTGGTTTGTTTGTTTGTTGGTTTGTTCGTTTGTTGGCTTGTTGGTTTGTTGGTTACTTGGTTTTTTGGTTTGTTGGTTTGTTGGTTTGTTGGTTTGTTGGTTTGTTGGTTTGTTCGTTTGTTCGTTTGTTGGTTTGTTCGTTTGTTGGTTTGTTTGTTTGCTGGTTTGTTCGTTTGTTGGTTTGTTGTTTTGTTAGTTTGTTGGCTTGTTGGTTTGTTGGTTTGTTGGTTTGTTGGTTTGTTGGTTTGTTGGCTTGTTCGTTTGTTGGTTCGTTGGTTTGTTGGTTTGTTGGTTTGCTGGTTTGTTGGCTTGTTGGTTTGTTGGTTTGTTGGTTTGTTGTTTTATTGGTTTGTTGGTTTGTTGGTTTATTCGTTTGTTGGTTTGTTCGTTTGTTGGTTTGTTGGTTTGTTGGTTTGTTGGTTTGTTGGTTTGTTGGTTTGTTGGTTTGTTGGCTTGTTGGTTTGCTGGTTTGTTCGTTTGTTGGTTTGTTAGTTTGTTGGGTTGTTGGTTTGTTGGTTTGTTGGTTTGTTGGTTTGTTGGTATGTTGGTTTTTTGGCTTGTTGGTTTCTTGGCTTGTTGGTTTGTTGGTTTGTTGGTTTGTTGGTTTGTTCGTTTGTTGGTTTGTTCGTTTGTTGGCTTGTTGGTTTGTTGGTTTGTTGGTTTCTTGGTTTGTTGGTTTGTTGGTTTGTTGGTTTGTTGGTTTGTTGGTTTGTTGGTTTGTTGGTTTGGTGGCTTGTTGGTTTGTTGGTTTGTTGGCTTGTTGGTTTGTTAGTTTATTGGCTTGTTCGTTTGTTGGTTTGTTGGTTTCTTGGTTTGTTGGTGTGTTGGTTTGTTGGTTGGTTCGTTTGTTGGTTTGTTCGTTCGTTGTTTTGTTTGTTTGTTGGTTTGTTCGTTTGTTCGTTTGTTCGTTTGTTGGTTTGTTGGTTTGTTGTTTTGTTGGTTACTTCGTTTGTTTGTTTGTTGGTTTGTTGGTTTGTTGGTTTGTTGGTTTGTTGGTTTGTTGGTTTGTTCGTTTGTTGGCTTGTTGGTTTGTTGGTTTGTTGGCTTGTTGGCTTGTTGGTTTGTTGGTTTGTTGGTTTGTTGGTTTGTTGGTTTGTTGGTTTGTTGGTTTGTTGGTTTGTTGGTTTGTTGGTTTGTTCGTTTGTTGGTTTGTTGGTTTGTTGGTTTCTTGGTTTCTTGGTTTGTTCGTTTATTGGCTTGTTGGCTTGTTGGCTTGTTGGTTTGTTGGTTTGTTGGTTTGTTGGTTTGTTGGTTTGTTGGTTTGTTGGTTTGTTGGTTTGTTGGTTTGTTTGTTTGTTCGTTTGTTGGCTTGTTGGCTTGTTGGTTTGTTGGTTTGTTTGTTTGTTGTTTTGTTCGTTTGTTGGCTTGTTTGTTTGTTGGTTACTTGGTTTGTTGGTTTGTTGGTTTGTTGGTTTGTTGGCTTGTTCGTTTGTTGGTTCGTTGGTTTGTTGGTTTGTTGGTTTGCTGGTTTGTTGGCTTGTTGGTTTGTTGGTTTGTTGGTTTGTTGTTTTATTGGTTTGTTGGTTTGTTGGTTTATTCGTTTGTTGGTTGGTTCGTTTGTTGGTTTGTTGGTTTGTTGGTTTCTTGGTTTGTTGGCTTGTTGGTTTGCTGGTTTGTTCGTTTGTTGGTTTGCTGGTTTGTTGGTTTGTTGGTTTGTTGGTTTGTTGGTTTGTTGGTTTGTTGGTTTGTTGGTTTGTAGGTATGTTGGTTTTTTGGTTTGTTGGTTACTTGGTTCGTTGGTTTGTTGGTTTGTTGGTTTGTTCGTTTGTTGGTTTGTTTGTTTGTTGGCTTGTTGGTTTGTTGGTTTGTTGGTTTCTTGGTTTGTTGGTTTGTTGGTTTGTTGGTTTGTTGGTTTGTTGGTTTGTTGGTTTGGTGGCTTGTTGGTTTGTTGGTTTGTTGGTTTGTTGGCTTGTTGGTTTGTTAGTTTGTTGGCTTGTTCGTTTGTTGGTTTGTTGGTTTCTTGGTTTGTTGGTGTGTTGGTTTGTTGGTTGGTTCGTTTGTTGGTTTGTTCGTTCGTTGGTTTGTTTGTGTGTTGGTTTGTTGGTTTGTTCGTTTGTTCGTTTGTTCGTTTGTTCGTTTGTTGGTTTGTTGGTTTGTTGTTTTGTTGGTTACTTGGTTTGTTGGTTTGTTGGTTTGTTGGTTTGTTGGTTTGTTGGTTTGTTGGTTTGTTGGTTTGTGCGTTTGTTGGCTTGTTGGTTTGTTGGTTTGTTGGTTTATTTGTTTGTTGGTTTGTTGGTTTGTTGGTTTGTTCGTTTGTTGGTTTGTTGGTTTGTTCGTTTGTTCGTTTGTTGGTTTGTTCGTTTATTGGTTTGTTTGTTTGTTAGTTTCTTGGTTTGTTGGCTTGTTGGTTTGTTGGTTTGTTGGTTTTTTGGTTTGTTGGTTTGTTGGTTTGTTGGTTTGTTGGTTTGTTGGTTTGTTGGTTTGTTGGTTTGTTGGTTTGTTGGCTTGTTGGTTTATTCGTTTGATGGCTTGTTGGTTTGTTGGTTTGTTGGTTTGTTGGTTACTTGGTTCGTTGGTTTGTTGGTTTCTTGGTTTCTTGGTTTGTTGGTTTCTTGGTTTGTTGGCTTATTGGTTTGTTGGTTTGCTGGTTACTTGGTTTGTTTGTTGGTTGGTTTGTTGGTTTGTTGGTTTCTTCGTTTTTTGGCTTGTAGGTTTGTTGGCTTATTGGCTTGTTGGTTTGTTGGTTTGTTGATTTGTTGGTTTGTTGGTTTGTTGGTTTGTTGGTTTGTTGGTTTGTTCGTTTGTTGGTTTGTTGGTTTGTTGGTTTTTTGGTTTGTTGGTTTGTTCGTTTGTTGGCTTGTTGGTTTGTTGGCTTGTTGGATTGTTTGTTTGTTGGTTTGTTGGTTTGTTGGTTTGTTGGTTTGTTTGTTTGTTCGTTTGTTGGCTTGTTGGCTTGTTGGCTTGTTGTGTTGTTGGTTTGTTTGTTTGTTGGTTTGTTCGTTTATTGGTTTGTTGGTTACTTGGTTTGTTGGTTTGTTGGTGTGTTGGTTTGTTGGTTTGTTGGTTTGTTCGTTTGTTCGTTTGTTCGTTTGTTCGTTTGTTGGTTTGTTGGTTTGTTGGTTTGTTGGTTTGTTGGTTTGTTCGTTTGTTGGTTTGTTCGTTTGTTGGTTTGTTTGTTTGCTGGTTTGTTCGTTTGTTGGTTTGTTGGTTTGTTAGTTTGTTGGCTTGTTGGTTTGTTGGTTTATTGGTTTGTTGGTTTGTTGGTTTGTTGCCATGTTCGTTTGTTGGTTTGTTGGTTTGTTGGTTTGTTGGTTTGCTGGTTTGTTGGCTTGTTGGTTTGTTGGTTTGTTGGTTTGTTGTTTTATTGGTTTGTTGGTTTGTTTGTTTGTTCGTTTGTTGGTTTGTTCGTTTGTTGGTGTGTTCGTTTGTTGGTTTGTTGGTTTGTTGGCTTGTTGGTTTGCTGGTTTGTTCGTTTGTTGGTTTGTTGGTTTGTTGGTTTGTTGGTTTGTTGGTTTGTTGGTTTGTTGGTTTGTTGGTATGTTGGTTTGTTGGTATGTTGGTTTCTTGGTTTGTTGGTTTCTTGGCTTGTTGGTTTATTTGTTTGTTGGTTTGTTGGTTTGTTGGTTTGTTCGTTTGTTGGTTTGTTGGTTTGTTCGTTTGTTCGTTTGTTGGTTTGTTCGTTTATTGGTTTGTTTGTTTGTTGGTTTCTTGGTTTGTTGGCTTGTTGGTTTGTTGGTTTGTTGGTTTTTTGGTTTGTTGGTTTGTTGGTTTGTTGGTTTGTTGGTTTGTTGGTTTGTTGGTTTGTTGGTTTGTTGGTTTGTTGGCTTGTTGGTTTATTCGTTTGATGGCTTGTTGGTTTGTTGGTTTGTTGGTTTGTTGGTTACTTGGTTCGTTGGTTTGTTGGTTTCTTGGTTTCTTGGTTTGTTGGTTTCTTGGTTTGTTGGCTTATTGGTTTGTTGGTTTGCTGGTTACTTGGTTTGTTTGTTGGTTGGTTTGTTGGTTTGTTGGTTTCTTCGTTTTTTGGCTTGTAGGTTTGTTGGCTTATTGGCTTGTTGGTTTGTTGGTTTGTTGATTTGTTGGTTTGTTGGTTTGTTGGTTTGTTGGTTTGTTGGTTTGTTCGTTTGTTGGTTTGTTGGTTTGTTGGTTTTTTGGTTTGTTGGTTTGTTCGTTTGTTGGCTTGTTGGTTTGTTGGCTTGTTGGATTGTTTGTTTGTTGGTTTGTTGGTTTGTTGGTTTGTTGGTTTGTTTGTTTGTTCGTTTGTTGGCTTGTTGGCTTGTTGGCTTGTTGTGTTGTTGGTTTGTTTGTTTGTTGGTTTGTTCGTTTATTGGTTTGTTGGTTACTTGGTTTGTTGGTTTGTTGGTGTGTTGGTTTGTTGGTTTGTTGGTTTGTTCGTTTGTTCGTTTGTTCGTTTGTTCGTTTGTTGGTTTGTTGGTTTGTTGGTTTGTTGGTTTGTTGGTTTGTTGGTTTGTTCGTTTGTTGGTTTGTTCGTTTGTTGGTTTGTTTGTTTGCTGGTTTGTTCGTTTGTTGGTTTGTTGGTTTGTTAGTTTGTTGGCTTGTTGGTTTGTTGGTTTATTGGTTTGTTGGTTTGTTGGTTTGTTGCCATGTTCGTTTGTTGGTTTGTTGGTTTGTTGGTTTGTTGGTTTGCTGGTTTGTTGGCGTGTTGGTTTGTTGGTTTGTTGGTTTGTTGTTTTATTGGTTTGTTGGTTTGTTTGTTTGTTCGTTTGTTGGTTTGTTCGTTTGTTGGTGTGTTCGTTTGTTGGTTTGTTGGTTTGTTGGCTTGTTGGTTTGCTGGTTTGTTCGTTTGTTGGTTTGTTGGTTTGTTGGTTTGTTGGTTTGTTGGTTTGTTGGTTTGTTGGTTTGTTGGTATGTTGGTTTCTTGGTTTGTTGGTTTCTTGGCTTGTTGGTTTGTTGGTTTGTTGGTTTGTTGGTTTATTCGTATGTTGGTTTGTTCGTTTGTTGGCTTGTTGGTTTGTTGGTTTGTTGGTTTCTTGGTTTCTTGGTTTGTTTGTTTGTTGGTTTGTTGGTTTGTTGGTTTGTTGGTTTGTTGGTTTGTTGGTTTGGTGGCTTGTCGGTTTGTTGGTTTGTTGGCTTGTTGGTTTGTTTGTTTGTTGGCTTGTTCGTTTATTGGTTTGTTGGTTTCTTGGTTTGTTGGTGTGTTGGTTTGTTCGTTTGTTGGTTTGTTGGTTTGTTGGCTTGTTGGCTTGTTGGATTGTTGGTTGGTTCGTTTGTTGGTTTGTTCGTTCGTTGGTTTGTTGGTTTGTTGGTTTGTTGGTTACTTGGTTCGTTGGTTTGTTGGTTTGTTGGTTTGTTGGTTTGTTCGTTTGTTGATTTGTTGGTTTGTTGGTTTGCTGGTTTGTTGGCTTGTTGGTTTGTTTATTGGTTGGTTTGTTGGTTTGTTGGCTTGTTGGTTTGTTCGTTTGTTGGGTTGTTGGTTTGTTGGTTTCTTGGTTACTTGGTTTGTTGGTTTGTTGGTTTGTTGGTTTGTTAGTTTGTTGGCTTGCTTGTTTGTTGTTTTGTTGGTTACTTGGTTTGTTTGTTTGTTGGTTTGTTGGTTTGTTGGTTTGTTGGTTTGTTGGTTTGTTCGTTTGTTGGCTTGTTGGTTTGTTTGTATTGTTGGTTTATTTGTTTGTTCGTTTGTTGGCTTGTTGGGTTGTTGGCTTTTTTGTTGTTGGTTTGTTGGTTTGTTGGTTTGTTGGTTTGTTGGTTTGTTGGTTTGTTGGTTTGTTCATTTGTTGGTTTGTTCGTTTGTTGGTTTGTTGCTTTCTTGGTTTCTTGGTTTGTTGGTTTGTTCGTTTGTTGTCTTGTTGGTTTGTTAGCTTGTTGGCTTGATGGTTTGTTTGTTAGTTGGTTTGTTGGTTTGGTGGTTTGTTGGTTTGTTTGTTTGTTCGTTTGTTGGCTTGTTGGCTTATTGGTTCGTTGGTTTGTTTGTTTGTTGGTTTTTTCGTTTGTTGGCTTGTTGGTTTGTTGGTTACTTGGTTTGTTGGTTTGTTGGTTTGTTAGTTTGTTGGTTTGTTTTTTTGTTCGTTTGTTCGTTTGTTGGTTTGTTGGTTTGTTGGTTTCTTGGTTTGTTGATTTGTTGGTTTGTTCGTTTGTTGGTTTGTTAGTTTGTTGGTTTGTTTGTTTGTTGGTTTGTTCGTTTGTTCGTTTGTTGGTTTTTTGGTTCCTTAGTTTGTTGGCTTGTTGGTTTGTTGGTTTGTTGGTTTGTTGGTTTGTTCGTTGTTGGTTTGTTGGTTTGTTGGTTTGTTGGTTTGTTGGTTTGTTGGTTTAATGGTTTGTTGGCTTGTTGGTTTGTTGGTTTATTGGTTTATTGTTTTGTTGGTTTGTTGGTTTGTTGGTTTGTTGGCTTGTTGGTTTGCTGGTTTGGTCGTTTGTTGGTTTGTTGGTTTGTTGGTTTGTTGGTTTGTTGGTTTGTTGGTTTGTTGGTTTGTTCGTTTGTTGGTTTGTTCGTTTGTTGGCTTGTTGGTTTGTTGGTTTGTTGGTTTGTTGATTTGTTGGTTTGTTTGTTTGTTGGTTTGTTGGTTTGTTGGTTTGTTGGTTTGTTGGTTTAATGGTTTGTTGGTTTGGTGGCTTGTAGGTTTGTTGGTTTGTTGGCTTGTTGATTTGTTGGTTTGTTGGCTTGTTGGTTTGTTGGTTTGTTGGTTTGTTGGTTTGTTAGTTGGTTCGTTTGTTGGTTTGTTGATTTGTTCGTTTGTTGGTTTGTTGGCTTGTTGGTTTGTTGGTTTGTTGGTTTGTTTGTTTGTTGGTTTGTTCGTTTGTTGGCTTGTTGGTTTGTTCGTTTGTTGGTTTGCTGGTTTGTTGGTTTGTTGGTTTGTTGGTTTATTGGTTTGTTGGTTTGTTGGTTTGTTGGTTTGTTGGCTTGTTGGCTTGTTGACTTGTTGGTTTATTGGCTTGTTGGTTTGTTGGTTTGCTGGTTTTTTGGTTTGTTGGTTTGTTGGTTTGTTGGTTCATTTGTTTGTTGGTTTGTTGGTTTGTTGGTTTGTTGGTTTGTTCGTTTGTTGGCTTGTTGGTTTGTTGGTTTGTTGGTTTATTTGTTTGTTGGTTTGTTGGTTTGTTGGTTTGTTCGTTTGTTGGTTTGGTGGTTTGTTCGTTTGTTCGTTTGTTGGTTTGTTCTTTTATTGGTTTGTTTGTTTGTTGGTTTCCTGGTTTGTTGGTTTGTTGGCTTGTTGGTTTGTTGGTTTGTTGGTTTTTTGGTTTGTTGGTTTGTTGGTTTGTTGGTTTGTTGGTTTGTTGGTTTGTTGGTTCATTTGTTTGTTGGTTTGTTGGTTTGTTGGTTTGTTGGTTTGTTGGTTTGTTGGTTTGTTGGTTTGTTCGTTTGTTGGCTTGTTGGTTTGTTGGTTTATTTGTTTGTTGGTTTGTTGGTTTGTTGGTTTGTTCGTTTGTTGGTTTGTTGGTTTGTTCGTTTGTTCGTTTGTTGGTTTGTTCGTTTATTGGTTTGTTTGTTTGTTGGTTTCTTGGTTTCTTGGTTTGTTGGCTTGTTGGTTTGTTGGTTTGTTGGTTTTTTGGTTTGTTGGTTTGTTGGTTTGTTGGTTTGTTGGTTTGTTGGTTTGTTGGTTTGTTGGTTTGTTGGCTTGTTGGTTTATTCGTTTGATGGCTTGTTGGTTTGTTGGTTTGTTGGTTTCTTGGTTACTTGGTTCGTTGGTTTGTTGGTTTCTTGGTTTCTTGGTTTGTTGGTTTCTTGGTTTGTTGGCTTATTGGTTTGTTGGTTTGCTGGTTACTTGGTTTGTTTGTTGGTTGGTTTGTTGGTTTGTTGGTTTCTTCGTTTGTTGGCTTGTGGGTTTGTTGGCTTGTTGGCTTGTTGGTTTGTTGGTTTGTTGATTTGTTGGTTTGTTGGTTTGTTGGTTTGTTGGTTTGTTGGTTTGTTGGTTTGTTCGTTTGTTGGTTTGTTAGTTTGTTGGTTTCTTGGTTTGTTGGTTTGTTCGTTTGTTGGCTTGTTGTTTTGTTGGCTTGTTGGATTGTTTGTTTGTTGGTTTGTTGGTTTGTTGGCTTGTTGGTTTGTTTGTTTGTTCGTTTGTTGGCTTGTTGGCTTGTTGTGTTGTTGGTTTTTTTGTTTCTTGGTTTGTTCGTTTGTTGGTTTGTTGGTTACTTGGTTTGTTGGTTTGTTGGTTTGTTGGTTTGTTGGTTTGTTCGTTTGTTCGTTTGTTCGTTTGTTGGTTTGTTGGTTTGTTGGTTTGTTGGTTTGTTGGTTTGTTCGTTTGTTGGTTGGTTCGTTTGTTGGTTTGTTTGTTTGCTGGTTTGTTCGTTTGTTGGTTTGTTGGTTTGTTAGTTTGTTGGCTTGTTGGTTTGTTGGTTTATTGGTTTGTTGGTTTGTTGGTTTGTTGGCTTGTTCGTTTGTTGGTTTGTTGGTTTGTTGGTTTGTTGGTTTGCTGGTTTGTTGGCTTGTTGGTTTGTTGGTTTGTTGATTTGTTGTTTTGTTGGTTTGTTGGTTTGTTGGTTTGTTCGTTTGTTGGTTTGTTCGTTTGTTGGTGTGTTCGTTTGTTGGTTTGTTGGTTTGTTGGCTTGTTGGTTTGCTGGTTTATTCGTTTGTTGGTTTGTTGGTTTGTTGGTTTGTTGGTTTGTTGGTTTGTTGGTTTGTTGGTTTGTTGGTATGTTGGTTTCTTGGTTTGTTGGTTTCTTGGCTTGTTGGTTTGTTGGTTTGTTGGTTTGTTGGTGTATTCGTTTGTTAGTTTGTTCGTTTGTTGGCTTGTTGGTTTGTTGATTTGTTGGTTTCTTGGTTTCTTGGTTTGTTTGTTTGTTGGTTTGTTGGTTTGTTGGTTTGTTGGTTTGTTGGTTTGGTGGCTTGTCGGTTTGTTGGTTTGTTGGCTTGTTGGTTTGTTTGTTTGTTGGCTTGTTCGTTTGTTGGTTTGTTGGTTTCTTGGTTTGTTGGTGTGTTGGTTTGTTCGTTTGTTGGTTTGTTGGTTTGTTGGCTTGTTGGCTTGTTGGTTTGTTGGTTGGTTCGTTTGTTGGTTTGTTCGTTCGTTGGTTTGTTTGTTTGTTGGTTTGTTGGTTACTTGGTTTGCTGGTTTGTTGATTTGTTGGTTTGTTGGTTTGTTGGTTTGTTCGTTTGTTGATTTGTTGGTTTGTTGGTTTGCTGGTTTGTTGGCTTATTGGCTTGTTGGTTTGTTGATTGGTTGGTTTGTTGGTTTGTTGGCTTGTTGGTTTGTTTGTTTGTTGGGTTTTTGGTTTGTTGGTTTCTTGGTTACTTGGTTTGTTGGTTTGTTGGTTTGTTGGTTTGTTGGTTTGTTGGTTTGTTAGTTTGTTGGCTTGCTTGTTTGTTGTTTTGTTGGTTACTTGGTTTGTTTGTTTGTTGGTTTGTTGGTTTGTTGGTTTGTTGGTTTGTTGGTTTGTTGGTTTGTTCGTTTGTTGGCTTGTTGGTTTGTTTGTATTGTTGGTTTATTTGTTTGTTCGTTTGTTGGCTTGTTGGGTTGTTGTCTTGTTGGCTTTTTTTTTGTTGGTTTGTTGGTTTGTTGGTTTGTTGGTTTGTTGGTTTGTTGGTTTGTTGGTTTGTTGGTTTGTTCGTTTGTTCGTTTGTTGGTTTGTTCGTTTGTTGGTTTGTTGCTTTCTTGGTTTCTTGGTTTGTTGGTTTGTTCGTTTGTTGTCTTGTTGGTTTGTTAGCTTGTTGGCTTGATGGTTTGTTTGTTAGTTGGTTTGTTGGTTTGGTGGTTTGTTGGTTTGTTTGTTTGTTCGTTTGTTGGCTTGTTGGCTTATTGGTTTGTTGGTTTGTTTGTTTGTTGGTTTTTTCGTTTGTTGGCTTGTTGGTTTGTTGATTACTTGGTTTGTTGGTTTGTTGGTTTGTTGGTTTGTTGGTTTATTTTTTTTGTTCGTTTGTTCGTTTGTTGGTTTGTTGGTTTGTTGGTTTCTTGGTTTGTTGGTTTGTTGGTTTGTTCGCTTGTTGGTTTGTCCGTTTGTTGGTTTGTTTGTTTGTTGGTTTGTTCGTTTGTTCGTTTGTTGGTTTCTTGGTTCCTTAGTTTGTTGGCTTGTTGGTTTGTTGGTTTGTTGGTTTGTTGGTTTGTTCGTTGTTGGTTTGTTGGTTTTTTGTTTATTGGTTTAATGGTTTGTTGGCTTGTTGGTTTGTTGGTTTGTTGGTTTATTGTTTTGTTGGTTTGTTGGTTTGTTGGTTTGTTGGCTTGTTGGTTTGCTGGTTTGGTCGTTTGTTGGTTTGTTTGTTTGTTGGTTTGTTGGTTTGCTGGTTTGTTGGTTTGTTCGTTTGTTGGTTTGTTGGTTTGTTGGTTTGTTTGTTTGTTGGTTTGTTCGTTTGTTGGCTTGTTGGTTTGTTCGTTTGTTGGTTTGTTGGTTTGTTGGTTTGTTCGTTTGTTGGCTTGTTGGTTTGTTGGCTTGTTGGTTTGCTGGTTTGGTCGTTTGTTGGTTTGTTGGTTTGTTGGTTTGTTGGTTTGTTGGTTTGTTGGTTTGTTGGTTTGTTCGTTTGTTGGTTTGTTCGTTTGTTGGCTTGTTGGTTTGTTGGTTTGTTGGTTTGTTGGTTTGTTGATTTGTTGGTTTGTTTGTTTGTTGGTTTGTTGGTTTGTTGGTTTGTTGGTTTGTTGGTTTAATGGTTTGTTGGTTTGGTGGCTTGTAGGTTTGTTGGCTTGTTGGCTTGTTGGTTTGTTGGTTTGTTGGCTTGTTGGTTTGTTGGTTTGTTGGTTTGTTGGTTTGTTAGTTGGTTCGTTTGTTGGTTTGTTGATTTGTTCGTTTGTTGGTTTGTTGGCTTGTTGGTTTGTTGGTTTGTTGGTTTGTTTGTTTGTTGGTTTGTTCGTTTGTTGGCTTGTTGGTTTGTTCGTTTGTTGGTTTGCTGGTTTGTTGGTTTGTTGCTTTGTTGGCTTGTTGGCTTGTTGACTTGTTGGTTTGTTGGTTTGGTGGTTTGTTGGTTTGTTGGTTTGTTGGCTTGTTGGCTTGTTGTTTTGTTTGTTTGTTGGTTTGTTGGTTTGCTGGTTTGTTGGTTTGTTCGTTTGTTGGTTTATTGGTTTGTTGGTTTGTTGGTTTGTTGGTTTGTTGGTTCATTTGTTTGTTGGTTTGTTGGTTTGTTGGTTTGTTGGTTTGTTCGTTTGTTGGCTTGTTGGTTTGTTGGTTTGTTGGTTTATTTGTTTATTGGTTTGTTGGTTTGTTGGTTTGTTCGTTTGTTGGTTTGGTGGTTTGTTCGTTTGTTCGTTTGTTGGTTTGTTCGTTTATTGGTTTGTTTGTTTGTTTGTTTGTTGGCTTGTTGGTTTGTTGGCTTGTTGGCTTGTTGGTTTGTTGGTTTGTTGGTTTGTTGGTTTGTTGGTTTGTTTGTTTGTTGGTTTGTTGGTTTGTTGGTTTGTTTGTTTGTTCGTTTGTTGGCTTGTTGGCTTGTTGTGTTGTTGGTTTGTTTGTTTGTTGGTTTGTTCGTTTGTTGGCTTTATGGTTTGTTGGTTACTTGGTTTGTTGGTTTGTTGGTTTGTTGGTTTGTTGGGTTGTTGGTTTGTTGGCTTGTTGGCTTGTTGGTTTGTTTGTTTGTTGGTTTGTTGGTTTGTTGGTTTGTTGGTTTGTTCGTTTGTTGGTTTGTTGGTTTGTTGGTTTGTTGGTTTGTTGGTTCATTTGTTTGTTGGTTTGTTGGCTTGTTGGTTTGTTGGTTTGTTGGTTTGTCCGTTTGTTGGCTTGTTGGTTTGTTGGTTTGTTGGTTTATTTGTTTGTTGGTTTGTTGGTTTGTTGGTTTGTTCGTTTGTTGGTTTGGTGGTTTGTTCGTTTGTTCGTTTGTTGGTTTGTTCGTTTATTGGTTTGTTTGTTTGTTGGTTTCTTGGTTTGTTGGTTTGTTGGCTTGTTGGTTTGTTGGTTTGTTGGTTTGTTCGTTTGTTGGTTTGTTGGTTTGTTGGTTTGTTGGTTTGTTGGTTCATTTGTTTGGTGGTTTGTTGGCTTGTTGGTTTGTTGGTTTGTTGGTTTGTTCGTTTGTTGGCTTGTTGGTTTGTTGGTTTGTTGGTTTATTTGTTTGTTGGTTTGTTGGTTTGTTGGTTTGTTCGTTTGTTGGTTTGGTGGTTTGTTCGTTTGTTCGTTTGTTGGTTTGTTCGTTTATTGGTTTGTTTGTTTGTTGGTTTCTTGGTTTGTTGATTTGTTGGCTTGTTGGCTTGTTGGTTTGTTGGTTTGTTGGTTTATTTGTTTATTGGTTTGTTGGTTTGTTGGTTTGTTCGTTTGTTGGTTTGGTGGTTTGTTCGTTTGTTCGTTTGTTGGTTTGTTCGTTTATTGGTTTGTTTGTTTGTTTGTCTGTTGGCTTGTTGGTTTGTTGGCTTGTTGGCTTGTTGGTTTGTTGGTTTGTTGGTTTGTTGGTTTGTTGGTTTGTTTGTTTGTTGGTTTGTTGGTTTGTTGGTTTGTTTGTTTGTTTGTTTGTTGGTTTGTTGGTTTGTTGGTTTGTTGGTTTGTTCGTTTGTTGGTTTGTTGGTTTGTTGGTTTGTTGGTTTGTTGGTTCATTTGTTTGTTGGTTTGTTGGCTTGTTGGTTTGTTGGTTTGTTGGTTTGTTCGTTTGTTGGCTTGTTGGTTTGTTGGTTTGTTGGTTTGTTGGTTTATTTAATTGTTGGTTTGTTGGTTTGTTGGTTTGTTCGTTTGTTGGTTTGGTGGTTTGTCCGTTTGTTCGTTTGTTGGTTTGTTCGTTTATTGGTTTGTTTGTTTGTTGGTTTCTTGGTTTGTTGGTTTGTTGGCTTGTTGGCTTGTTGGTTTGTTGGTTTGTTGGTTTATTTGTTTATTGGTTTGTTGGTTTGTTGGTTTGTTCGTTTGTTGGTTTGGTGGTTTGTTCGTTTGTTCGTTTGTTGGTTTGTTCGTTTATTGGTTTGTTTGTTTGTTTGTTTGTTGGCTTGTTGGTTTGTTGGCTTGTTGGCTTGTTGGTTTTTTGGTTTGTTGGTTTGTTGGTTTGTTGGTTTGTTTGTTTGTTGGTTTGTTGGTTTGTTGGTTTGTTTGTTTGTTCGTTTGTTGGCTTGTTGGCTTGTTGTGTTGTTGGTTTGTTTGTTTGTTGGTTTGTTCGTTTGTTGGCTTTATGGTTTGTTGGTTACTTGGTTTGTTGGTTTGTTGGTTTGTTGGTTTGTTGGTTTGTTGGGTTGTTGGTTTGTTGGCTTGTTGGCTTGTTGGTTTGTTTGTTTGTTGGTTTGTTGGTTTGTTGGTTTGTTGGTGTGTTCGTTTGTTGGTTTGTTGGTTTGTTGGTTTGTTGGTTTATTGGTTCATTTGTTTGTTGGTTTGTTGGCTTGTTGGTTTGTTGGTTTGTTGGTTTGTTCGTTTGTTGGCTTGTTGGTTTGTTGGTTTATTTGTTTGTTGGTTTGTTGGTTTGTTGGTTTGTTCGTTTGTTGGTTTGGTGGTTTGTTCGTTTGTTCGTTTGTTGGTTTGTTCGTTTATTGGTTTGTTTGTTTGTTGGTTTCTTGGTTTGTTGGTTTGTTGGCTTGTTGGTTTGTTGGTTTGTTGGTTTGTTGGTTTGTTGGTTTGTTGGTTTGTTGATTTGTTCGTTTGTTGGTTTGTTGGTTTGTTGGTTTCTTGGTTTGTTGGTTTGTTCGTTTGTTGGCTTGTTGGTTTGTTGGCTTGTTGGCTTGTTGGTTTGTTGGTTTGTTGGTTTGTTGGTTTGTTGGTTTGTTGGTTTGTTTGTTTGTTGGGTTGTTGGTTTGTTGGTTTGTTTGTTTGTTCGTTTATTGGCTTGTTGGCTTGTTGTGTTGTTGGTTTGTTTGTTTGTTGGTTTGTTCGTTTGTTGGCTTGTTGGTTTGTTGGTTACTTGGTTTGTTGGTTTGTTGGTTTGTTGGTTTGTTGGTTTGTTGGTTTGTTGGTTTGTTCGTTTGTTGGTTTGGTGGTTTGTTCGTTTGTTCGTTTGTTGGTTTGTTCGTTTATTAGTTTGTTTGTTTGTTGGTTTCTTGGTTTGTTGGTTTGTTGGCTTGTTGGTTTGTAGGTTTGTTGGTTTTTTGGCTTGTTGGCTTGTTGGTTTGTTTGTTTGTTGGTTTGTTGGTTTGTTGGTTTGTTCGTTTGTTGGTTTGTTGGTTTGTTGGTTGGTTGGTTTGTTGGTTCATTTGTTTGTTGGTTTGTTGGCTTGTTGGTTTGTTGGTTTGTTGGTTTGTTCGTTTGTTGGCTTGTTGGCTTGTTGGTTTGTTGGTTTGTTGGTTTATTTGTTTGTTGGTTTGTTGGTTTGTTGGTTTGTTCGTTTGTTGGTTTGGTGGTTTGTTCGTTTGTTGGTTTGTTCGTTTATTGGTTTGTTTGTTTGTTGGTTTCTTGGTTTTTTGGTATGTTGGCTTGTTGGTTTGTTGGTTTGTTGGTTTGTTGGTTTGTTGGTTTGTTGGTTTGTTGGTTTGTTGGTTTGTTCGTTTGTTGGTTTGTTGGTTTGTTGGTTTCTTGGTTTGTTGGTTTGTTCGTTTGTTGGCTTGTTGGTTTGTTGGCTTGTTGGCTTGTTGGTTTGTTGGTTTGTTGGTTTGTTGGTTTGTTGGTGTGTTTGTTTGTTGGTTTGTTGGTTTGTTGGTTTGTTTGTTTGTTCGTTTGTTGGCTTGTTGGTTTGTTGTGTTGTTGGTTTGTTCGTTTGTTGGCTTGTTGGTTTGTTAGCTTGTTGGCTTGATGGTTTGTTTGTTAGTTGGTTTGTTGGTTTGGTGGTTTGTTGGTTTGTTTGTTTGTTCGTTTGTTGGCTTGTTGGCTTATTGGTTTGTTGGTTTGTTTGTTTGTTGGTTTTTTCGTTTGTTGGCTTGTTAGTTTGTTGCTTACTTGGTTTGTTGGTTTGTTGGTTTGTTTTTTTGTTCGTTTGTTCGTTTGTTGGTTTCTTGGTTTGTTGGTTTCTTGGTTTGTTGGTTTGTTGGTTTGTTCGTTTGTTGGTTTGTTTGTTTGTTGGTTTGTTCGTTTGTTCGTTTGTTGGTTTCTTGGTTCCTTAGTTAGTTGGCTTTTTGGTTTGTTGGTTTGTTGGTTTGTTGGTTTGTTGGTTTGTTGGTTTGTTGGCTTGTTCGTTGTTGGTTTGTTGGTTTGTTGGTTTGTTGGTTTAATGGTTTGTTGGCTTGTTGGTTTGTTGGTTTGTTGGTTTATTGTTTTGTTGGTTTGTTGGTTTGTTGGTTTGTTGGTTTGTTGGTTTGTTCGTTTGTTGGTTTGTTCGTTTGTTGGTTTGTTCGTTTGTTGGTATGTTGGTTTGTTGGCTTGTTGGTTTGCTGGTTTGGTCGTTTGTCGGTTTGTTGGTTTGTTGGTTTGTTGGTTTGTTGGTTTGTTGGTTTGTTGGTTTGTTGGTTTGTTGGTTTGTTGGCTTGTTCTTTTGTTGGTGTGTTCGTTTGTTGGCTTGTTGGTTTGTTGGTTTGTTGGTTTGTTGGCTTGTTGGCTTGTTGGTTTGTTTGTTTGTTGGTTTGTTGGTTTGTTGGTTTGTTGGTTTGTTCGTTTGTTGGTTTGTTGGTTTGTTGGTTGGTTGGTTTGTTGGTTCATTTGTTTGTTGGTTTGTTGGCTTGTTGGTTTGTTGGTTTGTTGGTTTGTTCGTTTGTTGGCTTGTTGGTTTGTTGGTTTGTTGGTTTATTTGTTTGTTGGTTTGTTGGTTTGTTCGTTTGTTGGTTTGGTGGTTTGTTCCTTTGTTGGTTTGTTCGTTTATTGGTTTGTTTGTTTGTTGGTTTCTTGGTTTTTTGGTATGTTGGCTTGTTGGTTTGTTGGTTTGTTGGTTTGTTGGTTTGTTGGTTTGTTGGTTTGTTGGTTTGTTGGTTTGTTCGTTTGTTGGTTTGTTGATTTGTTGGTTTCTTGGTTTGTTGGTTTGTTCGTTTGTTGGCTTGTTGGTTTGTTGGCTTGTTGGCTTGTTGGTTTGTTGGTTTGTTGGTTTGTTGGTTTGTTGGTTTGTTTGTTTGTTGGTTTGTTGGTTTGTTGGTTTGTTTGTTTGTTCGTTTGTTGGCTTGTTGGTTTGATGTGTTGTTGGTTTGTTTGTTTGTTGGTTTGTTCGTTTGTTGGCTTGTTGGTTTGTTGGTTACTTGGTTTGTTGGTTTGTTGGTTTGTTGGTTTGTTGGTTTGTTGGTTTGTTCGTTTGTTCGTTTGTTGGTTTGTTGGTTTGTTGGTTTGTTCGTTTGTTGGTTTGTTCATTTGTTGGTTTGTTTGTTTGCTGGTTTGTTCGTTTGTTGGTTTGTTGGTTTGTTAGTTTGTTGGCTTGTTGGTTTGTTGGTTTGTTGGTTTGTTGGTTTGTTGGTTTGTTGGCTTGTTCGTTTGTTAGTTTGTTGGTTTGTTGGTTTGTTGGTTTGCTGGTTTGTTGGCTTGTTGGTTTGTTGGTTTGTTGGTTTGTTGTTTAGTTGGTTTGTTGGTTTGTTGGTTTGTTCGTTTGTTGGTTTGTTCGTTTGTTGGTGTGTTCGTTTGTTGGTTTGTTGGTTTGTTGGCTTGTTGGTTTGCTGGTTTGTTCGTTTGTTGGTTTGTTGGTTTGTTGGTTTGTTGGTTTGTTGGTTTGTTGATATGTTGGTTTTTTGGCTTGTTGGTTTCTTGGCTTGTTGGTTTGTTGGTTTGTTGGTTTGTTGGTTTGTTCGTTTGTTGGTTTGTTCGTTTGTTGGCTTGTTGGTTTGTTGGTTTGTTGGTTTCTTGGTTTCTTGGTTTGTTTGTTTTTTTGTTTGTTGGTTTGTTGGTTTGTTGGTTTGGTGGCTTGTCGGTTTGTTGGTTTGTTGGCTTGTTGTTTTGTTTGTTTGTTGGCTTGTTCGTTTGTTGGTTTGTTGGTTTCTTGGTTTGTTGGTGTGTTGGTTTGTTCGTTTGTTGGCTTGTTGGTTTGTTGGCTTGTTGGCTTCTTGGTTTGTTGGTTGGTTCGTTTATTGGTTTGTTCGTTCGTTGGTTTGTTGGTTTGTTGGTTTGTTGGTTACTTGGTTTGTTGGTTTGTTGGTTTGTTGGTTTGTTGGTTTGTTCGTTTGTTGATTTGTTGGTTTGTTGGTTTGCTGGTTTGTTGGCTTGTTGGCTAGTTGGTTTGTTGGTTGGTTGGTTTGTTGGTTTGTTGGCTTGTTGGTTTGTTCGTTTGTTGGGTTGTTGGTTTGTTGGTTTCTTGGTTACTTGGTTTGTTGGTTTAATGGTTTGTTGGTTTGTTGGTTTGTTGGTTTGTTAGTTTGTTGGCTTGCTTGTTTGTTGTTTTGTTGGTTACTTGGTTTGTTTGTTTGTTGGTTTGTTGGTTTGTTGGTTTGTTGGTTTGTTGGTTTGTTGGTTTGTTCGTTTGTTGGCTTATTGGTTTGTTTGTATTGTTGGTTTATTTGTTTGTTCGTTTGTTGGCTTGTTGGGTTGTTGGCTTGTTGGCTTTTTTTTTTGTTGGATTGTTGGTTTGTTGGTTTGTTGGTTTGTTGGTTTGTTGGTTTGTTCGTTTGTTGGTTTGTTGGTTTGTTGGTTTCTTGGTTTGTTGGTTTGTTCGTTTGTTGGCTTGTTGGTTTGTTAGCTTGTTGGCTTGATGGTTTGTTTGTTAGTTGGTTTGTTCGTTTGGTGGTTTGTTGGTTTGTTTGTTTGTTCGTTTGTTGGCTTGTTGGCTTATTGGTTTGTTGGTTTGTTGGTTTGTTGGTTTTTTCGTTTGTTGGCTCGTTAGTTTGTTGCTTACTTGGTTTGTTGGTTTGTTGGTTTGTTGGTTTGTTTTTTTGTTTGTTTGTTCATTTGTTGGTTTGTTTGTTTGCTGGTTTGTTCGTTTGTTGGTTTGTTGGTTTGTTAGTTTGTTGGCTTGTTGGTTTGTTGGTTTGTTGGTTTGTTGGTTTGTTGGTTTGTTGGCTTGTTCGTTTGTTAGTTTGTTGGTTTGTTGGTTTGTTGGTTTGCTGGTTTGTTGGCTTGTTGGTTTGTTGGTTTGTTGGTTTGTTGTTTAGTTGGTTTGTTGGTTTGTTGGTTTGTTCGTTTGTTGGTTTGTTCGTTTGTTGGTGTGTTCGTTTGTTGGTTTGTTGGTTTGTTGGCTTGTTGGTTTGCTGGTTTGTTCGTTTGTTGGTTTGTTGGTTTGTTGGTTTGTTGGTTTGTTGGTTTGTTGGTTTGTTGATATGTTGGTTTTTTGGCTTGTTGGTTTCTTGGCTTGTTGGTTTGTTGGTTTGTTGGTTTGTTGGTTTGTTCGTTTGTTGGTTTGTTCGTTTGTTGGCTTGTTGGTTTGTTGGTTTGTTGGTTTCTTGGTTTCTTGGTTTGTTTGTTTTTTTGTTTGTTGGTTTGTTGGTTTGTTGGTTTGGTGGCTTGTCGGTTTGTTGGTTTGTTGGCTTGTTGTTTTGTTTGTTTGTTGGCTTGTTCGTTTGTTGGTTTGTTGGTTTCTTGGTTTGTTGGTGTGTTGGTTTGTTCGTTTGTTGGCTTGTTGGTTTGTTGGCTTGTTGGCTTCTTGGTTTGTTGGTTGGTTCGTTTATTGGTTTGTTCGTTCGTTGGTTTGTTGGTTTGTTGGTTTGTTGGTTACTTGGTTTGTTGGTTTGTTGGTTTGTTGGTTTGTTGGTTTGTTCGTTTGTTGATTTGTTGGTTTGTTGGTTTGCTGGTTTGTTGGCTTGTTTGCTAGTTGGTTTGTTGGTTGGTTGGTTTGTTGGTTTGTTGGCTTGTTGGTTTGTTCGTTTGTTGGGTTGTTGGTTTGTTGGTTTCTTGGTTACTTGGTTTGTTGGTTTAATGGTTTGTTGGTTTGTTGGTTTGTTGGTTTGTTGGTTTGTTAGTTTGTTGGCTTGCTTGTTTGTTGTTTTGTTGGTTACTTGGTTTGTTTGTTTGTTGGTTTGTTGGTTTGTTGGTTTGTTGGTTTGTTGGTTTGTTGGTTTGTTCGTTTGTTGGCTTATTGGTTTGTTTGTATTGTTGGTTTATTTGTTTGTTCGTTTGTTGGCTTGTTGGGTTGTTGGCTTGTTGGCTTTTTTTTTTGTTGGTTTGTTGGTTTGTTGGTTTGTTGGTTTGTTGGTTTGTTGGTTTGTTCGTTTGTTGGTTTGTTGGTTTGTTGGTTTCTTGGTTTGTTGGTTTGTTCGTTTGTTGGCTTGTTGGTTTGTTAGCTTGTTGGCTTGATGGTTTGTTTGTTAGTTGGTTTGTTCGTTTGGTGGTTTGTTGGTTTGTTTGTTTGTTCGTTTGTTGGCTTGTTGGCTTATTGGTTTGTTGGTTTGTTGGTTTGTTGGTTTTTTCGTTTGTTGGCTTGTTAGTTTGTTGCTTACTTGGTTTGTTGGTTTGTTGGTTTGTTGGTTTGTTTTTTTGTTTGTTTGTTCGTTTGTTGGTTTGTTGGTTTGTTGGTTTCTTGGTTTGTTGGTTTGTTGGTTTGTTCGTTTGTTCGTTTGTTGGTTTGTTTGTTTGTTGGTTTGTTCGTTTGTTCGTTTGTTGGTTTCTTGGTTCCTTAGTTAGTTGGCTTTTTGGTTTGTTGGTTTGTTGGTTTGTTGGTTTGTTGGCTTCTTCGTTGTTGGTTTGTTGGTTTGTTGGTTTGTTGGTTTAATGGTTTGTTGGCTTGTTGGTTTGTTGGTTTGTTGGTTTATTGTTTTGTTGGTTTGTTGGTTTGTTGGTTTGTTGGTTTGTTGGTTTGTTGGTTTGTTCGTTTGTTGGTTTGTTCGTTTGTTGGTTTGTTCGTTTGTTGGTATGTTGGTTTGTTGGCTTGTTGGTTTGCTGGTTTGGTCGTTTGTCGGTTTGTTGGTTTGTTGGTTTGTTGGTTTGTTGGTTTGTTGGTTTGTTGGTTTGTTGGTTTGTTGGTTTGTTGGCTTGTTCGTTTGTTGGTGTGTTCGTTTGTTGGCTTGTTGGTTTGTTGGTTTGTTGGTTTGTTGGTTTTTTGGTTTGTTGGTTTGTTGGTTTGTTGGTTTGTTGGTTTGTTGGTTTGTTGGTTTGTTGGTTTGTTGGTTTGTTGGTTTGTTGGATTGTTGGCTTGTTGGTTTATTCGTTTGTTGGCTTGTTGGTTTGTTGGTTTGTTGGTTTGTTGGTTACTTGGTTCGTTGGTTTGTTGGTTTCTTGGTTTCTTGGTTTGTTGGTTTGTTGGTTTGTTGGCTTCTTGGTTTGTTGGTTTGCTGGTTACTTGGTTTGTTTGTTGGTTGGTTTGTTGGTTTGTTGGTTTGTTCGTTTGTTGGCTTGTGGGTTTGTTTGCTTGTTGGCTTGTTGGTTTGTTGGTTTGTTGGTTTGTTGGTTTGTTGGTTTGTTGGTTTGTTGATTTGTTGGTTTGTTCGTTTGTTTGTTTGTTGGTTTGTTGGTTTCTTGGTTTGTTGGTTTGTTCGTTTATTGGCTTGTTGGCTTGTTGGCTTGTTGGCTTGTTGGTTTGTTGGCTTGTTGGTTTGTTGGTTTGTTGGTTTGTTGGTTTGTTGGTTTGTTGGTTTGTTTGTTTGTTCGTTTGTTGGCTTGTTGGCTTGTTAGTTTGTTGGTTTGTTTGTTTGTTGGTTTGTTCGTTTGTTGGCTTGTTGGTTTGTTGGTTACTTGGTTTGTTGGTTTGTTGGTTTGTTCGTTTGTTGGTTTGTTCGTTTGTTGGTTTGTTTGTTTGCTGGTTTGTTCGTTTGTTGGTTTGTTCTTTTGTTAGTTTGTTGGCTTGTTGGTTTGTTGGTTTGTTGGTTTGTTGGTTTGTTGGTTTGTTGGTTTGTTGGCTTGTTCGTTTGTTGGTTTGTTGGTTTGTTGGTTGGTTGGTTTGTTGGTTTGTTGGTTTGTTGGCTTGTTGGTTTATTCGTTTGTTGGCTTGTTGGTTTGTTGGTTTGTTGGTTTGTTGGTTACTTGGTTTGTTGGTTTGTTGGTTTCTTGGTTTCTTGGTTTCTTGGTTTCTTGGTTTGTTGGCTTATTGGTTTGTTGGTTTGCTGGTTACTTGGTTTGTTTGTTGGTTGGTTTGTTGGTTTGTTGGTTTCTTCGTTTGTTGGCTTGTGGGTTTGTTGGCTTGTTGGCTTGTTGGTTTGTTGGTTCGTTGGTTTGTTGGTTTGTTGGTTTGTTAGTTTGTTGGTTTGTTCGTTTGTTGGTTTGTTGGTTTGTTGGTTTCTTGGTTTGTTGGTTTGTTCGTTTGTTGGCTTGTTGGTTTGTTGGCTTGTTGGATTGTTTGTTTGTTGGTTTGTTGGTTTGTTGGTTTGTTGGTTTGTTTGTTTGTTCGTTTGTTGGCTTGTTGGCTTGTTGTGTTGTTGGTTTGTTTGTTTGTTGGTTTGTTCGTTTGTTGGTTTGTTGGTTACTTGGTTTGTTGGTTTGTTGGTTTGTTGGTTTATTGTTTTGTTGGTTTGTTGGTTTGTTGGTTTGTTGGTTTGTTGGTTTGTTCGTTTGTTGGTTTGTTCGTTTGTTGGTTTGTTGGTTTGTTGGTTTGTTGGTTTGTTTGTTTGTTGGTTTGTTGGTTTGTTGGTTTGTTGGCTTGTTCGTTTGTTGGTGTGTTCGTTTGTTGGCTTGTTGGTTTGTTGGTTTGTTGGTTTGTTGGTTTGTTGGTTTGTTGGCTTGTTCGTTTGTTGGTGTGTTCGTTTGTTGGCTTGTTGGTTTGTTGGTTTGTTGGTTTGTTGGTTTTTTGGTTTGTTGGTTTGTTGGTTTGTTGGTTTGTTGGTTTGTTGGTTTGTTGGTTTGTTGGTTTGTTGGTTTGTTGGTTTGTTGGATTGTTGGCTTGTTGGTTTATTCGTTTGTTGGCTTGTTGGTTTGTTGGTTTGTTGGTTTGTTGGTTACTTGGTTCGTTGGTTTGGTGGTTTCTTGGTTTCTTGGTTTGTTGGTTTGTTGGTTTGTTGGCTTATTGGTTTGTTGGTTTGCTGGTTACTTGGTTTGTTTGTTGGTTGGTTTGTTGGTTTGTTGGTTTGTTGGTTTGTTCGTTTGTTGGCTTGTGGTTTGTTTGCTTGTTGGCTTGTTGGTTTGTTGGTTTGTTGGTTTGTTGGTTTGTTGGTTTGTTGGTTTGTTCGTTTGTTTGTTTGTTGGTTTGTTGGTTTCTTGGTTTGTTGGTTTGTTCGTTTATTGGCTTGTTGGCTTGTTGGCTTGTTGGCTTGTTGGCTTGTTGGTTTGTTGGCTTGTTGGTTTGTTGGTTTGTTGGTTTGTTGGTTTGTTGGTTTGTTGGTTTGTTTGTTTGTTCGTTTGTTGGCTTGTTGGCTTGTTAGTTTGTTGGTTTGTTTGTTTGTTGGTTTGTTCGTTTGTTGGCTTGTTGGTTTGTTGGTTACTTGGTTTGTTGGTTTGTTGGTTTGTTGGTTTGTTCGTTTGTTGGTTTGTTCGTTTGTTGGTTTGTTTGTTTGCTGGTTTGTTCGTTTGTTGGTTTGTTGTTTTGTTAGTTTGTTGGCTTGTTGGTTTGTTGGTTTGTTGGTTTGTTGGTTTGTTGGTTTGTTGGTTTGTTGGCTTGTTCGTTTGTTGGTTTGTTGGTTTGTTGGTTGGTTGGTTTGTTGGGTTGTTGGTTTGTTGGCTTGTTGGTTTATTCGTTTGTTGGCTTGTTGGTTTGTTGGTTTGTTGGTATGTTGGTTACTTGGTTTGTTGGTTTGTTGGTTTCTTGGTTTCTTGGTTTCTTGGTTTCTTGGTTTGTTGGCTTATTGGTTTGTTGGTTTGCTGGTTACTTGGTTTGTTTGTTGGTTGGTTTGTTGGTTTGTTGGTTTCTTCGTTTGTTGGCTTGTGGGTTTGTTGGCTTGTTGGCTTGTTGGTTTGTTGGTTTGTTGATTTGTTGGTTCGTTGGTTTGTTGGTTTGTTGGTTTGTTAGTTTGTTGGTTTGTTCGTTTGTTGGTTTGTTGGTTTGTTGGTTTCTTGGTTTGTTGGTTTGTTCGTTTGTTGGCTTGTTGGTTTGTTGGCTTGTTGGATTGTTTGTTTGTTGGTTTGTTGGTTTGTTGGTTTGTTGGTTTGTTTGTTTGTTCGTTTGTTGGCTTGTTGGCTTGTTGTGTTGTTGGTTTGTTTGTTTGTTGGTTTGTTCATTTGTTGGTTTGTTGGTTACTTGGTTTGTTGGTTTGTTGGTTTGTTGGTTTGTTGGTTTGTTGGTTTGTTCGTTTGGTCGTTTGTTGGTTTGTTGGTTTGTTGGTTTGTTGGTTTGTTGGTTTGTTCGTTTGTTCGTTTATTGGGGTATTCGTTTGTTGGTTTGTTTGTTTGCTGGTTTGTTCGTTTGTTGGTTTGTTGGTTTGTTAGTTTGTTGGCTAGTTGGTTTGTTGGTTTATTGGTTTGTTGGGTTGTTGGTTTGTTGGCTTGTTCGTTTGTTGGTTTGTTCGTTTGTTGGTTTGTTGGTTTGTTGGTTTGTTGGTTTGCTGGTTTGTTTGCTTGTTGGTTTGTTGGTTTGTTGGTTTGTTGGTTTGTTGTTTTTATGGTTTGTTGGTTTGTTGGTTTGTTCGTTTGTTGGTTTGTTCGTTTGTTGGTGTGTTCGTTTGTTGTTTTGTTGGTTTGTTGGCTTGTTGGTTTGCTGGTTTGTTCGTTTGTTGGTTTGTTGGCTTGTTGGCTTGTTGACTTGTTGGTTTGTTGGTTTGTTGGTTTGTTGGTTTGTTGGTTTGTTGGCTTGTTGGCTTGTTGGTTTGTTTGTTTGTTGGTTTGTTGGTTTGTTGGTTTGTTGATTTGTTCGTTTGTTGGTTTGTTGGTTTGTTGGTTTGTTGGTTCATTTGTTTGTTGGTTTGTTGGTTTGTTGGTTTGTTGGTTTGTTCGTTTGTTGGATTGTTGGTTTGTTGGTTTGTTGGTTTATTTGTTTGTTGGTTTGTTGGTTTGTTGGTTTGTTTGTTTGTTGGTTTGGTGGTTTGTTCGTTTGTTCGTTTGTTGGTTTGTTCGTTTATTGGTTTGTTTGTTTGTTGGTTTCTTGGTTTGTTGGCTTGTTGGTTTGTTGGTTTGTTGGTTTGTTGGTTTGTTGGTTTGTTGGTTTGTTGGTTTGTTGGTTTGTTGGTTTGTTCGTTTGTTGGTTTGTTGGTTTGTTGGTTTCTTGGTTTGTTGGTTTGTTCGTTTGTTGGCTTGTTGGTTTGTTGGCTTGTTGGTTTGTTGGTTTGTTGGTTTGTTGGTTTGTTGGTTTGTTTGTTTGTTGGTTTGTTGGTTTGTTGGTTTGTTTGTTTGTTCGTTTGTTGGCTTGTTGGCTTGTTGTGTGGTTGGTTTGTTTGTTTGTTGGTTTGTTCGTTTGTTGGCTTGTTGGTTTGTTGGTTACTTGGTTTGTTGGTTTGTTGGTTTGTTGGTTTGTTGGTTTGTTGGCTTGTTGGCTTGTTGGTTTGTTTGTTTGTTGGTTTGTTGGTTTGTTGGTTTGTTGGTTTGTTGATTTGTTCGTTTGTTGGTTTGCTGGTTTGTTGTTTTGTTGGTTTGTTGGTTCAATTGTTTGTTGGTTTGTTGGCTTGTTGGTTTGTTGGTTTGTTGGTTTGTTCGTTTGTTGGCTTGTTGGTTTGTTGGTTTGTTGGTTTATTTGTTTGTTGGTTTGTTAGTTTGTTGGTTTGTTCGTTTGTTGGTTTGGTGGTTTGTTCGTTTGTTCGCTTGTTGGTTTGTTCGTTTATTGGTTTGTTTGTTTGTTGGTTTCTTGGTTTGTTGGTTTGTTGGCTTGTTGGTTTGTTGGTTTGTTGGTTTGTTGGTTTGTTGGTTTGTTGGTTTGTTGGTTTGTTCGTTTGTTCGTTTGTTGGTTTGTTGGTTTGTTGGTTTGTTGGTTTGTTGGCTTGTTGGCTTGTTGGTTTGTTGGTTTGTTGGTTTGTTGGTTTGTTGGTTTGTTTGTTTGTTGGTTTGTTGGTTTGTTGGTTTGTTTGTTTGTTCGTTTGTTGGCTTGTTGGCTTGTTGTGTTGTTGGTTTGTTTATTTGTTGGTTTGTTCGTTTGTTGGCTTGTTGGTTTGTTGGTTACTTGGTTTGTTGGTTTGTTGGTTTGTTGGTTTGTTGGTTTGTTGGTTTGTTGGTTTGTTGGTTTGTTGGTTTGTTGGTTTGTTGGTTTGTTCGTTTTTTGGTTTGGTGGTTTGTTCGTTTGTTCGTTTGTTGGTTTGTTCGTTTATTAGTTTGTTTGTTTGTTGGTTTCTTGGTTTGTTGGCTTGTTGGTTTGTTGGTTTGTAAGTTTGTTGGTTTGTTGGTTTGTTGGTTTGTTGGTTTGTTGGTTTGTTGGTTTGTTGGTTTCTTGGTTTGTTGGTTTGTTCGTTTGTTGGCTTGTTGGTTTGTTGGCTTGTTGGCTTGTTGGTTTGTTGGTTTGTTGGTTTGTTGGTTTGTTGGTTTGTTTGTTTGTTGGTTTGTTCGTTTGTTGGCTTGTTGGTTTGTTCGTTTGTTGGTTTGCTGGTTTGTTGGTTTGTTGGTTTGTTGGTTTGTTGGTTTATTGGTTTGTTGGTTTGTTGGTTTGTTGGTTTGTTGGCTTGTTGGCTTGTTGACTTGTTGGTTTGTTGGTTTGTTGGTTTGTTGGTTTGTTGGTTTGTTGGCTTGTTGGCTTGTTGGTTTGTTTGTTTGTTGGTTTGTTGGTTTGTTGGTTTGTTGGTTTGTTCGTTTGTTGGTTTGTTGGTTTGTTGGTTTGTTGGCTTGTTGGTTTGTTCGTTTGTTGGCTTGTTGGTTTGTTGGTTTGTTGGTTTATTTGTTTGTTGGTTTGTTGGTTTGTTCGTTTGTTGGTTTGGTGGTTTGTTCGTTTGTTCGTTTGTTGGTTTGTTCGTTTATTGGTTTGTTTGTTTGTTGGTTTCTTGGTTTGTTGGTTTGTTGGCTTGTTGGTTTGTTGGTTTGTTAGTTTGTTCGTTTGTTGGCTTGTTGGTTTGTTGGTTTGTTGGTTTATTTGTTTGTTGGTTTGTTGGTTTGTTGGTTTGTTCGTTTGTTGGTTTGGTGGTTTGTTCGTTTGTTCGTTTGTTGGTTTGTTCGTTTATTGGTTTGCTGGTTTGTTGGTTTGTTTGTTGGTTTCTTGGTTTATTGGTTTGTTGGTTTGTTGGTTTGTTGGTTTGTTGGCTTGTTGGCTTGTTGACTTGTTGGTTTGTTGGTTTGTTGGTTTGTTGGTTTGTTGGCTTGTTGGCTTGTTGGCTTGTTGGTTTGTTTGTTTGTTGGTTTGTTGGTTTGTTGGTTTGTTGGTTTGTTGGTTTGTTCGTTTGTTGGTTTGTTGGTTTGTTGGTTTGTTGGTTCATTTGTTTGTTGGTTTGTTGGTTTGTTGGTTTGTTGGTTTGTTGGTTTGTTCGTTTGTTGGATTGTTGGTTTGTTGGTTTGTTGGTTTATTTGTTTGTTGGTTTGTTGGTTTGTTGGTTTGTTCGTTTGTTGGTTTGGTGGTTTGTTCGTTTGTTCGTTTGTTGGTTTGTTCGTTTATTGGTTTGTTTGTTTGTTGGTTTCTTGGTTTGTTCGTTTGTTGGCTTGTTGGTTTGTTGGTTTGTTGGTTTGTTGGTTTGTTGGTTTGTTGGTTTGTTGGTTTGTTGGTTTGTTGGTTTGTTGGTTTGTTCGTTTTTTGGTTTGTTGGTTTGTTGGTTTCTTGGTTTGTTGGTTTGTTCGTTTGTTGGCTTGTTGGTTTGTTGGCTTGTTGGTTTGTTGGTTTGTTGGTTTGTTGGTTTGTTTGTTTGTTGGTTTGTAGGTTTGTTGGTTTGTTTGTTTGTTCGTTTGTTGGCTTGTTGGCTTGTTGTGTTGTTAGTTTGTTTGTTTGTTGGTTTGTTCGTTTGTTGGCTTGTTGGTTTGTTGGTTACTTGGTTTGTTGGTTTGTTGGTTTGTTGGTTTGTTGGTTTGTTGGTTTGTTGGTTTGTTGGCTTGTTGGCTTGTTGGTTTGTTTGTTTGTTGGTTTGTTGGTTTGTTGGTTTGTTGGTTTGTTCGTTTGTTGGTTTGTTGGTTTGTTGTTTTGTTGGTTTGTTGGTTCATTTGTTTGTTGGTTTGTTGGCTTGTTGGTTTGTTGGTTTGTTGGTTTATTCGTTTGTTGGCTTGTTGGTTTGTTGGTTTGTTGGTTTATTTGTTTGTTGGTTTCTTAGTTTGTTGGTTTGTTCGTTTGTTGGTTTGGTGGTTTGTTCGTTTGTTCGCTTGTTGGTTTGTTCGTTTATTGGTTTGTTTGTTTGTTGGTTTCTTGGTTTGTTGGTTTGTTGGCTTGTTGGTTTGTTGGTTTGTTGGTTTGTTGGTTTGTTGGTTTGTTGGTTTGTTGGTTTGTTCGTTTGTTCGTTTGTTGGTTTGTTGGTTTGTTGGTTTGTTGGTTTGTTGGCTTGTTGGCTTGTTGGTTTGTTGGTTTGTTGGTTTGTTGGTTTGTTGGTTTGTTTGTTTGTTGGTTGGTTGGTTTGTTGGTTTGTTTGTTTGTTTGTTTGTTGGCTTGTTGGCTTGTTGTGTTGTTGGTTTGTTTGTTTGTTGGTTTGTTCGTTTGTTGGCTTGTTGGTTTGTTGGTTACTTGGTTTGTTGGTTTGTTGGTTTGTTGGTTTGTTGGTTTGTTGGTTTGTTGGTTTGTTGGTTTGTTGGTTTGTTCGTTTTTTGGTTTGGTGGTTTGTTCGTTTGTTGGTTTGTTCGTTTATTAGTTTGTTTGTTTGTTGGTTTCTTGGTTTGTTGGTTTGTTGGCTTGTTGGTTTGTTGGTTTGTTGGTTTGTTGGTTTGTTGGTTTGTTGGTTTGTTGGTTTGTTCGTTTGTTGGTTTGTTGGTTTGTTGGTTTGTTGGTTTCTTGGTTTGTTGGTTTGTTCGTTTGTTGGCTTGTTGGTTTGTTGGCTTGTTGGCTTGTTGGTTTGTTGGTTTGTTGGTTTGTTGGTTTGTTGGTTTGTTTGTTTGTTGGTTTGTTCGTTTGTTGGCTTGTTGGTTTGTTCGTTTTTTGGTTTGCTGGTTGGTTGGTTTGTTGGTTTGTTGGTTTGTTGGTTTATTGGTTTGTTGGTTTGTTGGTTTGTTGGTTTGTTGGCTTGTTGGCTTGTTGACTTGTTGGTTTGTTGGTTTGTTGGTTTGTTGGTTTGTTGGTTTGTTGGCTTGTTGGCTTGTTGGTTTGTTTGTTTGTTGGTTTGTTGGTTTGTTGGTTTGTTGGTTTGTTCGTTTGTTGGTTTGTTGGTTTGTTGGTTTGTTGGTTTGTTGGTTTGTTGGTTTGTTGGTTCATTTGTTTGTTGGTTTGTTGGCTTGTTGGTTTGTTGGTTTGTTGGTTTGTTCGTTTGTTGGCTTGTTGGTTTGTTGGTTTGTTGGTTTATTTGTTTGTTGATTTGTTGGTTTGTTTGTTTGTTCGTTTGTTGGTTTGGTGGTTTGTTCGTTTGTTCGTTTGTTGGTTTGTTCGTTTATTGGTTTGTTTGTTTGTTGGTTTCTTGGTTTGTTGGTTTGTTGGCTTGTTGGTTTGTTGGTTTGTTGGTTTGTTGGTTTGTTGGTTTGTTGGTTTGTTGGTTTGTTGGTTTGTTGGTTTGTTGGTTTGTTGGTTTGTTCGTTTGTTGGTTTGTTGGTTTGTTGGTTTCTTGGTTTGTTGGTTTGTTCGTTTGTTGGCTTGTTGGTTTGTTGGCTTGTTGGCTTGTTGGTTTGCTGGTTTGTTGGTTTGTTGGTTTGTTGGTTTGTTTGTTTGTTGGTTTGTTCGTTTGTTGGTTTGTTTGTTTGTTCGTTTGTTGGCTTGTTGGCTTGTTGTGTTGTTGGTTTGTTTGTTTGTTGGTTTGTTCGTTTGTTGGCTTGTTGGTTTGTTGGTTACTTGGTTTGTTGGTTTGTTGGTTTGTTGGTTTGTTGGTTTGTTGGTTTGTTCGTTTGTTCGTTTGTTCGTTTGTTGGTTTGTTGGTTTGTTGGTTTGTTCGTTTGTTGGTTTGTTCGTTTGTTGGTTTGTTTGTTTGCTGGTTTGTTCGGTTGTTGGTTTGTTCGTTTGTTAGTTTGTTGGCTTGTTGGTTTGTTGGTTGTTGGTTTGTTGGTTTGTTGGTTTGTTGGCTTGTTCGTTTGTTGGTTTGTTGGTTTGTTGGTTTGCTGGTTTGTTGGCTTGTTGGTTTGTTGGTTTGTTGGTTTGTTGTTTAGTTGGTTTGTTGGTTTGTTGGTTTGTTCGTTTGTTGGTTTGTTCGTTTGTTGGTGTGTTCGTTTGTTGGTTTGTTGGTTTGTTGGCTTGTTGGTTTGCTGGTTTGTTCGTTTGTTGGTTTGTTGGTTTGTTGGTTTGTTGGTTTGTTGGTTTGTTGGTTTGTTGGTATGTTGGTTTTTTGCTTGTTGGTTTCTTGGCTTGTTGGTTTGTTGGTTTGTTGGTTTGTTGGTTTGTTCGTTTGTTGGTTTGTTCGTTTGTTGGCTTGTTGGTTTGTTGGTTTGTTGGTTTCTTGGTTTCTTGGTTTGTTTGTTTGTTGGTTTGTTGGTTTGTTGGTTTGTTGGTTTGTTGGTTTGTTGGTTTGGTGGCTTGTCGGTTTGTTGGTTTGCTGGCTTGTTGTTTTGTTTGTTTGTTGGCTTGTTCGTTTGTTGGTTTGTCGGTTTCTTGGTTTGTTGGTGTGTTGGTTTGTTCGTTTGTTGGCTTGTTGGTTTGTTGGCTTGTTGGTTTCTTGGTTTGTTGGTTGGTTCGTTTATTGGTTTGTTCGTTCGTTGGTTTGTTGGTTTGTTGGTTTGTTGGTTACTTGGTTTAATGGTTTGTTGGTTTGTTGGTTTGTTGGTTTGTTCGTTTGTTGATTTGTTGGTTTGTTGGTTTGCTGGTTTGTTGGCTTGTTGGCTTGTTGGTTTGTTGGTTGGTTGGTTTGTTGGCTTGTTGGTTTGTTCGTTTGTTGGGTTGTTGGTTTGTTGGTTTCTTGGTTACTTGGTTTGTTGGTTTGTTGGTTTGTTGGTTTGTTGGTTTGTTGGTTTGTTGGTTTGTTCGTTTGTTGATTTGTTGGTTTGTTGGTTTGCTGGTTTGTTGGCTTGTTGGCTTGTTGGTTTGTTGGTTGGTTGGTTTGTTGGTTTGTTGGCTTGTTGGTTTGTTCGTTTGTTGGGTTGTTGGTTTGTTGGTTTCTTGGTTACTTGGTTTGTTGGCTTGTTGGTTTGTTGGTTTGTTGGTTTGTTGGTTTGTTCGTTTGTTGGCTTGTTGGTTTGTTTGTATTGTTGGTTTATTTGTTTGTTCGTTTGTTGGCTTGTTGGGTTGTTGGCTTGTTGGCTTTTTTTTTGTTGGTTTGTTGGTTTGTTGGTTTGTTGGTTTGTTGGTTTGTTGGTTTGTTGGTTTGTTGGTTTGTTGGTTTCTTGGTTTGTTGGTTTGTTCGTTTGTTGGCTTGTTGGTTTGTTAGCTTGTTGGCTTGATGGTTTGTTTGTTAGTTGGTTTGTTGGTTTGGTGGTTTGTTGGTTTGTTTGTTTGTTCGTTTGTTGGATTGTTGGCTTATTGGTTTGTTGGTTTGTTTGTTTGTTGGTTTTTTCGTTTGTTGGCTTGTTGGTTTGTTGGTTACTTGGTTTGTTGGTTTGTTGGTTTGTTGGTTTGTTGGTTTTTTGGTTTGTTGGTTTGTTGGTTTGTTGGTTTGCTGGTTTGCTGGCTTGTTGGCTTGTTGGTTTATTTGTTTGTTGGTTTGTTGGTTTGTTGGTTTGTTGGTTTGTTCGTTTGTTGGTTTGTTGGTTTGTTGTTTTGTTGGTTTGTTGGTTCATTTGTTTGTTGGTTTGTTGGCTTGTTGGTTTGTTGGTTTGTTGGTTTATTCGTTTGTTGGCTTGTTAGTTTGTTGGTTTGTTGGTTTATTTGTTTGTTGGTTTGTTAGTTTGTTGGTTTGTTCGTTTGTTGGTTTGGTGGTTTGTTCGTTTGTTCGCTTGTTGGTTTGTTCGTTTATTGGTTTGTTTGTTTGTTGGTTTCTTGGTTTGTTGGTTTGTTGGCTTGTTGGTTTGTTGGTTTGTTGGTTTGTTGGTTTGTTGGTTTGTTGGTTTGTTGGTTTGTTCGTTTGTTCGTTTGTTGGTTTGTTGGTCTGTTGGTTTGTTGGTTTGTTGGCTTGTTGGCTTGTTGGTTTGTTGGTTTGTTGGTTTGTTGGTTTGTTGGTTTGTTTGTTTGTTCGTTTGTTGGCTTGTTGGCTTATTGGTTTGTTGGTTTGTTTGTTTGTTGGTTTTTTCGTTTGTTGGCTTGTTGGTTTGTTGCTTACTTGGTTTGTTCGTTTGTTGGTTTGTTGGTTTGTTTTTTTGTTCGTTTGTTCGTTTGTTGGTTTGTTGGTTTGTTGGTTTCTTGGTTTGTTGGTTTGTTGGTTTGTTCGTTTGTTGGTTTGTTCGTTTGTTGGTTTGTTTGTTTTTTGGTTTGTTCGTTGGTTCGTTTGTTGGTTTCTTGGTTCCTTAGTTAGTTGGCTTTTTGGTTTGTTGGTTTGTTGGTTTGTTGGTTTGTTGGCTTGTTCGTTGTTGGTTTGTTGGTTTGTTGGTTTGTTGGTTTGTTGGTTTGTTGGTTTAATGGTTTGTTGGCTTGTTGGTTTGTTGGTTTGTTGGTTTATTGTTTTGTTGGTTTGTTGGTTTGTTGGTTTGTTGGTTTGTTGCCTTGTTCGTTTGTTGGTTTGTTCGTTTGTTGGTTTGTTCGTTTGTTGGTATGTTGGTTTGTTGGCTTGTTGGTTTGCTGGTTTGGTCGTTTGTCGGTTTGTTGGTTTGTTGGTTTGTTGGTTTGTTGGTTTGTTGGTTTGTTGGTTTGTTGGTTTGTTGGCTTGTTCGTTTGTTGGTTTGTTCGTTTGTTGGCTTGTTGGTTTGTTGGTTTGTTGTTTTGTTGATTTCTTGGTTTGTTTGTTTGTTGGTTTGTTGGTTTGTTGGTTTGTTGGTTTGTTGGTTTGTTGGTTTGGTGGCTTGTAGGTTTGTTGGTTTGTTGGCTTGTTGGTTTGTTGGTTTGTTGACTTGTTGGTTTGTTAGTTTGTTGGTTTGTTAGTTGCTTCGTTTGTTGGATTGTTGGTTTGTTGATTTGTTCGTTTGTTGGTTTGTTGGCTTGTTGGTTTGTTGGTTTGTTGGTTTGTTTGTTTGTTGGTTTGTTCGTTTGTTGGCTTGTTGGTTTGTTCGTTTGTTGGAAACCAACAAACCAACAAACTAAAAAACCAACAAGTCAACAAACCAACACCAACAAACCAACAAACCAACAAACCAATAAGCCAACAAACCAACAAACCAACAAGCCAACAAACCAACAAACCAAAAAACCAACAAGCCAACAAACCAACAAACCAACAAACGAACAAACCAACAAACCAACAAACCAACAAACCAACAAACCAACAAACCAACAAACCAACAAACCAACAATCCAACAAAACAAGAAACCAACAAACCGACAAACGAACAAACCAACAAACCAACAAGCCAATAAGCCAACAAACCAAAAACCAACAAACCAACAAACCAACAAACCAACAAACCAACAAACCAACAAACCAACAAACCAAACAACCAACAAACCAACAAACAAACAAACCAACATACGAACAAACCAACAAACCAACAAACCAACAAACCTACAAAACCAACAAACCAACAAGCCAACAAACCAACAAACCAACAAACCAACAAGCCAACAAGCCAACAAACCAACAAACATACAAACAAACAAACGAACAAACCAACAAACCAACAAGCCAGCAAACCAACAAACCAACAAACCAACAAACCAACAAACCAACAAACCAACAAACCAACAAACCAACAAACCAAAAAGCCAACAAAACCAACAAGCCAACAAACCAACAAACCAACAAGTCCACAAACCAACAAACCAACAAGCCAACAAGCCAACAAACCAACAAACCAACAAACCAACAAACCAACAAACCAACAAACAAACAAACTAACAAACCAACAAGCCAACAAACCAACAAACCAACTTACCATAAAACCAACAAGCCAACAAACCAACAAACCAACAAACCAACAAAGCAACAAACCAACAAACCAACAAACCAACAAACCAACAAACTAACAAACCAAAAAACCAACAAAACCAACAAGCCAACAAACCAACCAACCAACAAGTCAACAAACCAACAAACCTACAAACCAACAAACCAACAAACCAACAAACCAACAAACCAACAAGCCAACAAACCAACAAACCAACAAACCAAAAAACCAACAAGCCAAAAAACCAACAAACCAACAAACCAACAAACCAACAAACGAACAAACCAACATACCAACAAACCAACAAACCAACAAACCAACAAACCAACAAAACCAACAAACCAACAAGCCAACAAACCAACAAAACAACAAACCAATAAGGCAACAAGCCAACAAACCAACAAACCTACAAACCAACAAACGAACAAACCAACAAACCAACAAGCCAGCAAACCAACAAACCAACAAACCAACAAACCTACAAATCAACAAACCAACAAACCAACAAACCAACAAACCAACAAGCCAACAAACCAACAAACCAACAAACCAAAAAACCAACAAGCCAAAAAACCAACAAACCAACAAACCAACAAACCAACAAAGAAACAAACCAACAAGCCAACAAACCAACAAACCAACAAGCCAACAAAACCAACAAACCAACAAACCAACAAACCAACAAGTCAACAAACCAACAAACCAACAAGCCCACAAGCCAACAAACCAACAAACCAACAAACCAACAAACGAACAAACCAACAAACCAACAAACGAACAAACCAACAAACCAACAAACCAACAAACCAACAAACCAACAAACCAACAAACCAAGTAACCAACAAACCAACAAACGAACAAACCAACAAGCCAACAAACGAAAAAACGAACAAAGCAACAAACCAACAAACCAACAAACCAACAAACCAACAAGCCAACAAACAAACACACAAACAAACTAACAAACCAACAAACCAACAAACCAACAAACCAATAAACCAAAAACCCAACAAACCAACAAGCCAACAAACCAACATACCAACAAGCCAACAATCCAACAAAACAAGAAACCAACAAACCGACAAACGAACAAACCAACAAACCAACAAGCCAATAAGCCAACAAACCAAAAACCAACAAACCAACAAACCAACAAACCAACAAACCAACAAACCAACAAACCAAACAACCAACAAACCAACAAACAAACAAACCAACATACGAACAAACCAACAAACCAACAAACCAACAAACCAACAAACCTACAAAACCAACAAACCAACAAGCCAACAAACCAACAAACCAACAAACCAACAAGCCAACAAGCCAACAAACCAACAAACCTACAAACAAACAAACGAACAAACCAACAAACCAACAAGGCAGCAAACCAGCAAACCAACAAACCAACAAACCAACAAACCAACAAACCAACAAACCAACAAACCAACAAACCAACAAACCAACAAACCAACAAGCCAACAAAACCAACAAGCCAACAAACCAACAAACCAACAAGTCCACAAACCAACAAACCAACAAGCCAACAAGCCAACAAACCAACAAACCAACAAACCAACAAACCAACAAACCAACAAACCAACAAAAAAACAAACTAACAAACCAACAAACCAACAAACCAACAAACCAACAAACCAACAAACCAACAAACAAACAAACTAACAAACTAACAAACCAACAAACCAACAAACCAAAAAACCAACAAAACCAACAAGCCAACAAACCAACAAACCAACAAGTCCACAAACCAACAAACCAACAAGCCAACAAGCCAACAAACCAACAAACCAACAAACCAACAAACCAACAAACCAACAAACAAACAAACTAACAAACCAACAAGCCAACAAACCAACAAACCAACAAACCAAAAAACCAACAAGCCAACAAACCAACAAACCAACAAACCAACAAAGCAACAAACCAACAAACCAACAAACCAACAAACCAACAAACTAACAAACCAACAAACCAACAAAACCAACAAGCCAACAAACCAACAAACCAACAAGTCAACAAACCAACAAACCTACAAACCAACAAACCAACAAACCAACAAACCAACAAACCAACAAGCCAACAAACCAACAAACCAACAAACCAAAAAACCAACAAGCCAAAAAACCAACAAACCAACAAACCAACAAACCAACAAACGAACAAACCAACATACCAACAAACCAACAAACCAACAAATCAACAAACCAAAAAACCAACAAACCAACAAGCCAACAAACCAACAAACCAACAAACCAATAAGGCAACAAGCCAACAAACCAACAAACCTACAAACCAACAAACGAACAAACCAACAAACCAACAAGCCAGCAAACCAACAAACCAACAAACCAACAAACCTACAAATCAACAAACCAACAAACCAACAAACCAACAAACCTACAAGCCAACAAACCAACAAACCAACAAACCAAAAAACCAACGAGCCAAAAAACCAACAAACCAACAAACCAACAAACCAACAAAGAAACAAACCAACAAGCCAACAAACCAACAAACCAACAAGCCAACAAAACCAACAAGCCAACAAACCAACAAACCAACAAGTCAACAAACCAACAAACCAACAAGCCCACAAGCCAACAAACCAACAAACCAACAAACCAACAAACGAACAAACCAACAAACCAACAAACGAACAAACCAACAAACCAACAAACCAACAAACCAACAAACCAACAAACCAAGTAACCAACAAACCAACAAACGAACAAACCAACAAGCCAACAAACGAAAAAACGAACAAAGCAACAAACCAACAAACCAACAAACCAACAAACCAACAAGCCAACAAACAAACACACAAACAAACTAACAAACCAACAAACCAACAAACCAACAAACCAACAAACCAAAAACCCAACAAACCAACAAGCCAACAAACCAACATACCAACAAGCCAACAATCCAACAAAACAAGAAACCAACAAACCGACAAACGAACAAACCAACAAACCAACAAGCCAATAAGCCAACAAACCAAAAACCAACAAACCAACAAACCAACAAACCAACAAACCAACAAACCAACAAACCAAACAACCAACAAACCAACAAACAAACAAACCAACATACGAACAAACCAACAAACCAACAAACCAACAAACAAACAAACCTACAAAACCAACAAACCAACAAGCCAACAAACCAACAAACCAACAAACCAACAAGCCAACAAGCCAACAAACCAACAAACCTACAAACAAACAAACGAACAAACCAACAAACCAACAAGCCAGCAAACCAGCAAACCAACAAACCAACAAACCAACAAACCAACAAACCAACAAACCAACAAACCAACAAACCAACAAGCCAACAAAACCAACAAGCCAACAAACCAACAAACCAACAAGTCCACAAACCAACAAACCAACAAGCCAACAAGCCAACAAACCAACAAACCAACAAACCAACAAACCAACAAACCAACAAACCAACAAACAAACAAACTAACAAACCAACAAGCCAACAAACCAACAAACCAACAAACCAAAAAACCAACAAGCCAACAAACCAACAAACCAACAAACCAACAAAGCAAAAAACCAACAAACCAACAAACCAACAAACCAAAAAGCCAACAAAACCAACAAGCCAACAAACCAACAAACCAACAAGTCCACAAACCAACAAACCAACAAGCCAACAAGCCAACAAACCAACAAACCAACAAACCAACAAACCAACAAACCAACTAACAAACAAACTAACAAACCAACAAGCCAACAAACCAACAAACCAACAAACCAAAAAACCAACAAGCCAACAAACCAACAAACCAACAAACCAACAAAGCAACAAACCAACAAACCAACAAACCAATAAACCAACAAACTAACAAACCAACAAACCAACAAAACCAACAAGCCAACAAACCAACAAACCAACAAGTCAACAAACCAACAAACCTACAAACCAACAAACCAACAAACCAACAAACCAACAAACCAACAAACCAACAAGCCAACAAACCAACAAACCAACAAACCAAAAAACCAACAAGCCAAAAAACCAACAAACCAACAAACCAACAAACCAACAAACGAACAAACCAACATACCAACAAACCAACAAACCAACAAACCAACAAACCAACAAAACCAACAAACCAACAAGCCAACAAACCAACAAACCAACAAACCAATAAGGCAACAAGCCAACAAACCAACAAACCTACAAACCAACAAACGAACAAACCAACAAACCAACAAGCCAGCAAACCAACAAACCAACAAACCAACAAACCTACAAATCAACAAACCAACAAACCAACAAACCAACAAACCAACAAGCCAACAAACCAACAAACCAACAAACCAAAAAACCAACAAGCCAAAAAACCAACAAACCAACAAACCAACAAACCAACAAAGAAACAAACCAACAAGCCAACAAACCAACAAACCAACAAGCCAACAAAACCAACAAGCCAACAAACCAACAAACCAACAAGTCAACAAACCAACAAACCAACAAGCCCACAAGCCAACAAACCAACAAACCAACAAACCAACAAACGAACAAACCAACAAACCAACAAACGAACAAACCAACAAACCAACAAACCAACAAACCAACAAACCAACAAACCAACAAACAAACAAACCAACAAAAGAACAAACCAACAAGCCAACAAACGAAAAAACGAACAAAGCAACAAACCAACAAACCAACAAACCAACAAACCAACAAGCCAACAAACAAACACACAAACAAACTAACAAACCAACAAACCAACAAACCAACAAACCAACAAACCAAAAACCCAACAAACCAACAAGCCAACAAACCAACATACCAACAAGCCAACAATCCAACAAAACAAGAAACCAACAAACCGACAAACGAACAAACCAACAAACCAACAAGCCAATAAGCCAACAAACCAAAAACCAACAAACCAACAAACCAACAAACCAACAAACCAACAAACCAACAAACCAACAAACCAAACAACCAACAAACCAACAAACAAACAAACCAACATACGAACAAACCAACAAACCAACAAACCAACAAACCAACAAACCTACAAAACCAACAAACCAACAAGCCAACAAACCAACAAACCAACAAACCAACAAGCCAACAAGCCAACAAACCAACAAACCTACAAACAAACAAACGAACAAACCAACAAACCAACAAGCCAGCAAACCAGCAAACCAACAAACCAACAAACCAACAAACCAACAAACCAACAAACCAACAAACCAACAAACCAACAAACCAACAAGCCAACAAAACCAACAAGCCAACAAACCAACAAACCAACAAGTCCACAAACCAACAAACCAACAAGCCAACAAGGAAACAAACCAACAAACCAACAAACCAACAAACCAACAAACCAACAAACCAACAAACAAACAAACTAACAAACCAACAAGCCAACAAAGCAACAAACCAACAAACCAAAAAACCAACAAGCCAACAAACCAACAAACCAACAAACCAACAAAGCAAAAAACCAACAAACCAACAAACCAACAAACCAACAAACTAACAAACCAACAAACCAACAAGACAACAAAACCAACAAGCCAACAAACCAACAAACCAACAAGCCCACAAACCAACAAACCAACAAGCCAACAAACCAACAAACCAACAAACCAACAAAGCAAAAAACCAACAAACCAACAAACCAACAAACCAACAAACTAACAAACCAACAAACCAACAAGACAACAAAACCAACAAGCCAACAAACCAACAAACCAACAAGCCCACAAACCAACAAACCAACAAGCCAACAAGCCAACAAACCAACAAACCAACAAACCAACAAACCAACAAACGAACAAACCAACAAACCAACAAACGAACAAACCAACAAACCAACAAACCAACAAACCAACAAACCAACAAACCAACAAACCAACAAACCAAGTAACCAACAGACCAACAAACGAACAAACCAACAAACCAACACACCAACAAACCAACAAACCAACAAACCAACAAACCAACAAACCAACAAACCAACAAGCCAACAAACCAACAAACCAACAAACCAAGTAACCAACAAACCAACAAACCAACAAACCAACAAACCAACAAACCAACAAACCAACAAACCAACAAACCAACAAACCAACAAACCAACAAACCAAAAAACTAAAAAACCAACAAACCAACAAGCCAACAAACCAACAAACCAAGAAGCCAACAATCCAACAAAACAACAAACCAACAAACCAACAACCGAACAAACCAACAAACCAACCAGCCAATAAGCCAACAAACCAACAAACCAACAAACCAACAAGCCAACAATCCAACAATCCAACAAAACAACAAACGAACAAACCAACAAACGAACAAACCAACAAACCAACAAGCCAATAAGCCAACAAACCAACAAACTAACAAACGAAGAAACCAACAAACCAACAAACGAACAAACCAACAAACCAACAAACCAACAAACCAAGTAACCAACAAACCAACAAACGAATAAACCAACAAGCCAACAAACCAAAAAACGAACAAAGCAACAAACCAACAAACCAACAAACAAACAAACCAACAAGCCAACAAGCCAACAAACAAACACACAAACAAACTAACAAACCAACAAACCAACAAGCCAACAAACCAACAAACAAACAAACCAACAAACCAACAAACCAACAAACCAACAAACTAACAAACCAAAAAACCAACAAACCAACAAGCCAACAAACCAACAAACCAACAAGCCAACAATCCAACAAAACAACAAACCAACAAACCAACAAACGAACAAACCAACAAACCAACAAGCCAATAAGCCAACAAACCAACAAACCAACAAACCAAAAACCCAACAAACCAACAAGCCAACAAACCAACATACCAACAAGCCAACAATCCAACAAAACAAGAAACCAACAAACCGACAAACGAACAAACCAACAAACCAACAAGCCAATAAGCCAACAAACCAAAAACCAACAAACCAACAAACCAACAAACCAACAAACCAACAAACCAACAAACCAAACAACCAATAAACCAACAAACAAACAAACCAACATACGAACAAACCAACAAACCAACAAACCAACAAACCAACAAACCTACAAAACCAACAAACCAACAAGCCAACAAACCAACAAACCAACAAACCAACAAGCCAACAAGCCAACAAACCAACAAACCTACAAACAAACAAACGAACAAACCAACAAACCAACAAGCCAGCAAACCAGCAAACCAACAAACCAACAAACCAACAAACCAACAAACCAACAAACCAACAAACCAACAAACCAACAAACAAACAAGCCAACAAAACCAACAAGCCAACAAACCAACAAACCAACAAGTCCACAAACCAACAAACCAACAAGCCAACAAGCCAACAAACCAACAAACCAACAAACCAACAAACCAACAAACCAACAAACCAACAAACAAACAAACTAACAAACCAACAAGCCAACAAACCAACAAACCAACAAACCAAAAAACCAACAAGCCAACAAACCAACAAACCAACAAACCAACAAAGCAAAAAACCAACAAACCAACAAACCAACAAACCAACAAACTAACAAACCAACAAACCAACAAGACAACAAAACCAACAAGCCAACAAACCAACAAACCAACAAGCCCACAAACCAACAAACCAACAAGCCAACAAGCCAACAAACCAACAAACCAACAAACCAACAAACCAACAAACGAACAAACCAACAAACCAACAAACGAACAAACCAACAAACCAACAAACCAACAAACCAACAAACCAACAAACCAACAAACCAACAAACCAAGTAACCAACAGACCAACAAACGAACAAACCAACAAACCAACACACCAACAAACCAACAAACCAACAAACCAACAAACCAACAAACCAACAAACCAACAAGCCAACAAACCAACAAACCAACAAACCAAGTAACCAACAAACCAACAAACCAACAAACCAACAAACCAACAAACAAACAAACCAACAAACCAACAAACCAACAAACCAAAAAACTAAAAAACCAACAAACCAACAAGCCAACAAACCAACAAACCAAGAAGCCAACAATCCAACAAAACAACAAACCAACAAACCAACAACCGAACAAACCAACAAACCAACCAGCCAATAAGCCAACAAACCAACAAACCAACAAACCAACAAGCCAACAATCCAACAATCCAACAAAACAACAAACGAACAAACCAACAAACGAACAAACCAACAAACCAACAAGCCAATAAGCCAACAAACCAACAAACTAACAAACGAAGAAACCAACAAACCAACAAACGAACAAACCAACAAACCAACAAACCAACAAACCAAGTAACCAACAAACCAACAAACGAATAAACCAACAAGCCAACAAACCAAAAAACGAACAAAGCAACAAACCAACAAACCAACAAACAAACAAACCAACAAGCCAACAAGCCAACAAACAAACACACAAACAAACTAACAAACCAACAAACCAACAAGCCAACAAACCAACAAACAAACAAACCAACAAACCAACAAACCAACAAACCAACAAACGAACAAACCAACAAACCAACAAGCAAGCATACCAGCAAACCAACAAACCAACAAACCAACAAACCAACAAACCAACAAACCAACAAACCAACAAACCAACAAACCAACAAGCCAACAAAACCAACAAGCCAACAAACCAACAAACCAACAAGTCCACAAACCAACAAACCAACAAGCCAACAAGCCAACAAACCAACAAACCAACAAACCAACAAACCAACAAACCAACAAACCAACAAACAAACAAACTAACAAACCAACAAGCCAACAAACCAACAAACCAACAAACCAAAAAACCAACAAGCCAACAAACCAACAAACCAACAAACCAACAAAGCAAAAAACCAACAAACCAACAAACCAACAAACCAACAAACTAACAAACCAACAAACCAACAAGACAACAAAACCAACAAGCCAACAAACCAACAAACCAACAAGCCCACAAACCAACAAACCAACAAGCCAACAAGCCAACAAACCAACAAACCAACAAACCAACAAACCAACAAACGAACAAACCAACAAACCAACAAACGAACAAACCAACAAACCAACAAACCAACAAACCAACAAACCAACAAACCAACAAACCAACAAACCAAGTAACCAACAGACCAACAAACGAACAAACCAACAAACCAACACACCAACAAACCAACAAACCAACAAACCAACAAACCAACAAACCAACAAACCAACAAGCCAACAAACCAACAAACCAACAAACCAAGTAACCAACAAACCAACAAACCAACAAACCAACAAACCAACAAACCAACAAACCAACAAACCAACAAACCAACAAACCAACAAACCAACAAACCAAAAAACTAAAAAACCAACAAACCAACAAGCCAACAAACCAACAAACCAAGAAGCCAACAATCCAACAAAACAACAAACCAACAAACCAACAACCGAACAAACCAACAAACCAACCAGCCAATAAGCCAACAAACCAACAAACCAACAAACCAACAAGCCAACAATCCAACAATCCAACAAAACAACAAACGAACAAACCAACAAACGAACAAACCAACAAACCAACAAGCCAATAAGCCAACAAACCAACAAACTAACAAACGAAGAAACCAACAAACCAACAAACGAACAAACCAACAAACCAACAAACCAACAAACCAAGTAACCAACAAACCAACAAACGAATAAACCAACAAGCCAACAAACCAAAAAACGAACAAAGCAACAAACCAACAAACCAACAAACAAACAAACCAACAAGCCAACAAGCCAACAAACAAACACACAAACAAACTAACAAACCAACAAACCAACAAGCCAACAAACCAACAAACAACCAAACCAACAAACCAACAAACCAACAAACCAACAAACCAACAAACCAACAAACCAACAAACTAACAAACCAAAAAACCAACAAACCAACAAGCCAACAAACCAACAAACCAACAAGCCAACAATCCAACAAAACAACAAACCAACAAACCAACAAACGAACAAACCAACAAGCCAATAAGCCAACAAACCAACAAACCAAAAAAACCAACAAACCAACAAACCAACAAACCAACAAACCAAAAAACGAACAAACCAACAAACCAACATAACAAAAAGCCAACAAACAAACAAACCAACAAGCCAACAAACCAACAAACCAACAAACCAACAACCCAACAAACCAACACCAACAAACCAACAAAGAAACAAACCAACAAACCAAAAAACCAACAAGCCAACAAACCAACAAACCAACAAACCAACAAAACAAGAAGCCAACAAGCCAACAAACCAACAAACCAACAAACCAACAAACCAACAAACCAACAAACCAATAAACCAACAAACCAACAAACAAACAAACGAAGAAACCAACAAACCAACAAACCAACAAACCAACAAACCAACAAACCAACAAGCCAACAAACCAACAAACCAAAAAACCAACAAACCAACAAACCAACAAACCAACAAACGAACAAACCAACAAACCAACAAACGAACAAGCCAACAAACCAACAAGCCAACAAACCAACAAACCAACAAGCCAACAAACAAACAAACCAACAAGCCAACAAGCCAACAAACCAACAAACCAACAAACCAACAAACGAACAAACCAACAAACCAACAAACGAACAAACCAACAAACCAACAAACCAACAAACCAACAAACCAACAAACCAAGTAACCAACAAACCAACAAACGAACATACCAAAAAGCCAAAAAACCAAAACACAAACAAAGCAACAAACCAACAAACCAACAAACCAACAAACCAACAAGCCAACAAGCCAACAAACAAACACACCAACAAACTAACAAACCAACAAACCAACAAACCAACAAACCAACAAACCAACAAACCAACAAACCAACAAACCAACAAACCAACAAACCAACAAACCAACAAACCAACAAACCAACAAACCAACAAACCAACAAACCAACAAACCAACAAACCAACAAACCAAAAAAACCAACAATCCAACAAGCCAACAAACCAACAAACCAACAAGCCAACATTCCAACAAAACAACAAACCAACAAACCAACAAACGAACAAATTAACAAACCAACAAGGCAATAAGCCAACAAACCAACAAACCAACAAACCAACAAACCAATAAACCAACAAACCAAACAACCAACAAACCAACAAACGAACAAACCAACATACCAACAAACCAACAAACCAACAAACCAACAAACCAACAAACCAACAAAACCAACAAACCAACAAGCCAACAAACCAACAAACCAACAAACCAATAAGCCAACAAGCCAACAAACCAACAAACCTACAAACCAACAAACGAACAAACCAACAAACCAACAAGCCAGCAAACCATCAAACCAACAAACCAACAAGCCAACAAACCAACAAACCAACAAACCAAAAAACCAACAAGCCAAAAAACCAACAAACCAACAAACCAACAAACCAACAAAGAAACAAACCAACAAGCCAACAAACCAACAAACCAACAAGCCAAAAAAACCAACAAGCCAACAAACCAACAAACCAACAAGTCAACAAACCAACAAACCAACAAGCCCACAAGCCAACAAACCAACAAACCAACAATCCAACAAACGAACAAACCAACAAACCAACAAGCGAACAAACCAACAAACCAACAAACCAACAAACCAACAAACCAACAAACCAAGTAACCAACAAACCAACAAACGAACAAACCAACAAGCCAACAAACCAAAAAACCGAATAAAGCAACAAACCAACAAACCAACAAACCAACAAACCAACAAGCCAACAAGCCAACAAACAAACACACAAACGAACTAACAAACCAACAAACCAACAAACCAACAAACCAACAAACCAAAAACCCGACAAACCAACAAGCCAACAAACCAACATACCAACAAGCCAACAATCCAACAAAACAAGAAACCAACAAACCGACAAACGAACAAACCAACAAACCAACAAGCCAATAAGCCAACAAACCAAAAACCAACAAACCAACAAACCAACAAACCAACAAACCAACAAACCAACAAACCAAACAACCAACAAACCAACAAACAAACAAACCAACATACGAACGAACCAACAAACCAACAAACCAACAAACCAACAAACCAACAAACCTACAAAACCAACAAACCAACAAGCCAACAAACCAACAAACCAACAAACCAACAAGCCAACAAGCCAACAAACCAACAAACCTACAAACAAACAAACGAACAAACCAACAAACCAACAAGCCAGCAAACCAACAAACCAACAAACCAACAAACCAACAAGTCAACAAACCAACAAACCAACAAACCAAAAAACCAACAAGCCAACAAACCAACAAACCAACAAACCAACAAACCAACAAACCAACAAACCAACAAACCAACAAACCAACAAACCAACAAACCAACAAACCAACAAACCAACAAACCAACAAACCAACAAACCAACAAACCAACAAACCAACAAGCCAACAAAACCAACAAGCCAACAAACCAACAAACCAACAAGTCCACAAACCAACAAACCAACAAGCCAACAAGCCAACAAACCAACAAACCAACAAACGAATAAACCAACAAACCAACCAACGAACAAACGAACAAACCAACAAACCAACAAACCAACAAACCAACAAACCAACAAACCAACAAACCAACAAACCAACAAACCAACAAACCAACAAACCAACAAACCAACAAACCAAGCAACCAACAAACTAACAAACGAACAAACCAACAAGCCAACAAACCAAAAAACTAACAAAGCAGCAAACCAACAAACCAACAAACCAACAAACCAACAAACCAACAAGCCAACAAACAAACACTCAAACACTCAAACAAACTAACAAACCAATAAACCAACAAGCCAACAAACCAACAAACCAACAAACCAACAAACCAACAAACCAACAAACCAACAAACGAACAAACCAACAAACCAACAAACCAACAAACCAACAAACCAACAAACCAAAAAACTAACAAACCAACAACCCAACAAACCAACAAACCAACAAGCCAACAATCCAACAAAACAACAAACCAACAAACCAACAACCGAACAAACCAACAAACCAACAAGCCAATAAGCCAACAAACCAACAAACCAACAAACCAATAAACCAAACAACCAACAAACCAACAAACCAACAAGCCAACAAACCAACAAACCAACAAACCAACAAAGGAACAAACCAACAAACCAACAAACCAACAAACCAGCAAGCCAACAAAACCAACAAAACAACAAACGAACAAACCAACAAACGAACAAACCAACAAACCAACAAGCCAGTAAGCCAACAAACCAACAAACCAACAAACCAACAAACCAACAAACGAACAAACCAACAAACTAACAAACCAACAAACGAACAAACCAACAAACCAACAAACCAACAAACCAAGTAACCAACAAACCAACAAACGAACAAACCAACAAGCCAACAAACCAAAAAACGAACAAAGCAACAAACTAACAAACCAACAAACCAACAAACCAACAAACCAACAAGCCAACAAGCCAACAAACAAACACAGAAACAAACTAACAAACCAACAAACCAACAAGCCAACAAACCAACAAACAAACAAACTAACAAACCAACAAACCAACAAACCAACAAACCAACAAACCAACAAACCAACAAATCAACAAACCAACAAACCAAAAAACCAACAAACCAACAAGCCAACAAACCAACAAACCAACAAGCCAACAATCCAACGAAACAACAAACCAACAAACCAACAAACGAACAAACCAACAAACCAACAAGCCAACAACCAACAAACCAAAAAAACCAACAAACCAACAACTCAACAAACCAAAAACCGAACAAACCAACAAACCAACAAACCAACAAAACAAAAAGCCAACAAACGAACAAACCAACAAGCCAACAAGCCAACAAACCAACAAACCAACAAACCAACAAACCAACAACCCAACAAACCAACAAACCAACAAACCAACAAACCAACAAAGAAACAAACCAACAAACCAAAAAACCAACAAGCCAACAAACCAACAAACCAACAAACCAACAAACCAACAAAGAAACAAACCAACAAACCAACAAACCAACAAACCTACAAGCCAACAAAACCAACAAGCCTACAAACCAACAAACCAACAAGTCAACAAACCAACAAACCAACAAGCCAACAAGCCACCAAACCAACAAACCAACAAACCAACAAACCAACAAACCAAAAAACCAACAAGCCAACAAACCAACAAACCAACAAACCAACAAACCAACAAACCAACAAACCAACAAACCAACAAACCAACAAACCAACAAACCAAAAAGCCAACAAGCCAACAAACCAACAAACCAACAAACCAACAAACCAACAAACCAACAAACCAACAAACCAACAAACCAACAAACCAACAAACCAACAAACCAACAAACCAACAAACTAACAAACCAACAAACCAACAAACCAATAAACCAACAAACCAACAAACAAACAAACCAACAAACCAACAAACCAACAAACCAACAAACCAACAAACCAACAAGCCAACAAACCAACAAACCAAAAAGCCAACAAACCAAAAACCCAACAAACCAAAAAACCAACAAACCAACAAACCAACAAACCAACAAACGAACAAACGAACAAACCAACAAACCAACAAACGAACAAGCCAACAAACCAACAAGCCAACAAACCCACAAACCAACAAGAAAAAAAAACAAACCAACAAGCCAACAAGCCAACAAACCAACAAACCAACAAACCACCAAACGAACAAACCAACAAACCAACAAACGAACAAACCAACAAACCAATAAACCAACAAACCAACAAACCAACAAACCAACAAACCAACAAACCAACAAACCAACAAACCAAGTAACCAACAAACCAACAAACGAACAAACCAACAAGCCAAAAAACCAAAACACGAACAAAGCAACAAACCAACAAACCAACAAACCAACAAACCAACAAGCCAACAAGCCAACAAACAAACACACCAACAAACTAACAAGCCAACAAACCAACAAACCAACAAACCAAAAAACCAACAAACCAACAAACCAACAAACCAACAAACCAACAAACCAAAAAACCAACAAACCAACAAGCCAACAAACCAACAAACCAACAATCCAACAATCCAACAAAACAACAAACCAACAAACAAACAAACGAACAAACTAACAAACCAACAAGCCTATAAGCCAACAAACCAACAAACCAACAAACCAACAAACCAACAAACCAACAAACCAAACAACCAACAAACCAACAAACGAACAAACCAACATACCAACAAACCAACAAACCAACAAACCAACAAACCAACAAACCAACAAACCAACAAAACCAACAAACCAACAAGCCAACAAACCAACAAACCAACAAACCAACAAGCCAACAAGCCAACAAACCAACAAACCTACAAAACAACAAACGAACAAACCAACAAACCAACAAGCCAGCAAACCAACAAACCAAAAAACCAACAAACCTACAAACCAACAAACCAACAAACCAACAAACCAACAAGCCAACAAACCAAACAAACCAACAAACCAAAAAACCAACAAGCCAACAAACCAACAAACCAACAAACCAACAAACCAATAAACCAACAAACCAACAAAGAAACAAACCAACAAGCCAACAAACCAACAAACCAACAAGCCAACAAAACCAACAAGCCAACAAACCAACAAACCAACAAGTCAACAAACCAACAAACCAACAAGACAACAAGCTAACCAAGCAACAAACCAACAAACCAACAAACGAACAAACCAACAAACCAACAAACTAACAAACCAACAAACCAACAAGCCAACAAACCAACAAACCAACAAACCAACAAACCAACAAACCAACAAACCAACAAACCAACAAACCAACAAACCAACAAACCAACAAACCAACAAACTAACAAACCAAAAAAAAAAACAAACCAACAAGCCAACAAACCAACAAACCAACAATCCAAAAAACAACAAACCAACAAACCAACAAACGAACAAACCAACAAACCAACAAGCCAATAAGCCAACAAACCAACAAACCAACAAACCAACAAACCAAACAACCAACAAACCAACAAACCAACAAGCCAACAAACCAACAAACCAACAAACCAAAAAACAAATAAGCCAACAAACCAACAAACCAACAAACCAAACAACCAACAAACCAACAGACCAACAAACCAACAAACCAACAAACCAACAAACCAACAAACCAACAAACCAACAAACGAACAAACCAACAAACCAACAAACTAACAAACCAAAAAACCAACAAACCAACAAGCCAACAAACCAACAAACCAACAATCCAACAATCCAAAAAAACAACAAACTAACAAACCAACAAACGAACAAACCAACAAACCAACAAGCCAATAAGCCAACAAACCAACAAACCAACAAACGAACAAACCAACAAACCAACAAACTAACAAACCAAAAAACCAACAAACCAACAAGCCAACAAACCAACAAACCAACAAACCAACAAAACAAAAAGCCAACAAACGAACAAACCAACAAATCAACAAACCAAAAAACCAACAAGCCAACAAACCAAGAAACCAAGAAACCAACAAACCAACAAACCAACAAACCAACAAACCAACAAACCAACAAACCAACAAGCCAACAAAACCAACAAGCCAACAAACCAACAAACCAACAAGTCAACAAACCAACAAACCAATAAGCCAACAAGCCAACAAACCAACAAACCAACAAACCAACAAACCAACAAACCAACAAACCAACAAACCAACAAACCAACAAGCCAACAAACCAACAAACAAACAAACCAACAAACCAACAAACCAACAAACCAACAAACCAACTAGCCAACAAACCAACAAACAAACACACCAACAAACTAACAAACCAACAAACCAACAAGCCAACAAACCAACAAACCAACAAGCCAACAAAACCAACAAGCCAACAAACCAACAAGTAAACAAACCAACAAACCAACAACCCAACAAACCAACAAACCAACAAACCAACAAACCAACAAACCAACAAACCAACAAACCAACAAACCAACAAACCAACAAACCAACAAACCAACAAACCAACAAACCAACAAGCCAACAAACCAACAAACCAACAAACCAACAAACCAACAAACCAACAAACCAACAAGCCAACAAACCAACAAACCAACAAACCAACAAACCAACAAACCAACAAACCAACAAACCAACAAACCAACAAACCAACAAACCAACAAACCAACAAACCAACAAACTAACAAACCAACAAACCAACAAACCAATAAACCAACAAACAAACAAACCAACAAACCAACAAACCAACAAACCAACAAACCAACAAGCCAACAAACCAACAAACCAACAAGTCAACAACCCAACAACCCAACAAACCAATAAGCCAACAAGCCAACAAACCAACAAACCAACAAACCAACAAACCAACAAACCAACAAACCAACAAACCAACAAACCAACAAGCCAACAAACCAACAAACAAACAAACCAACAAACCAACAAGCCAACAAACCAACTAGCCAACAAACAAACACACCAACAAACTAACAAACCAACAAACCAACAAGCCAACAAACCAACAAACCAACAAGCCAACAAAGCCAACAAAACCAACAAGCCAACAAACCAACAAGTAAACAAACCAACAAACCAACAACCCAACAAGCCAACAAAACAACAAACCAACAAACCAACAAACCAACAAACCAACAAACCAACAAACCAACAAACCAACAAACCAACAAACCAACAAACCAACAAACCAACTAGCCAACAAACCAACAAACAAACACACCAACAAACTAACAAACCAACAAACCAACAAGCCAACAAACCAACAAACCAACAAGCCAACAAAGCCAACAAAACCAACAAGCCAACAAACCAACAAGTAAACAAACCAACAAACCAACAACCCAACAAGCCAACAAAACAACAAACCAACAAACCAACAAACCAACAAACCAACAAACCAACAAACCAACAAACCAACAAACCAACAAACCAACAAACCAACAAACCAACAAACCAACAAACCAACAAACCAACAAACCAACAAACCAACAAGCCAACAAACCAACAAACCAACAAACCAACAAACCAACAAACCAACAAACCAACAAACCAACAAACCAACAAACCAACAAACCAACAAACTAACAAACCAACAAACCAACAAACCAATAAACCAACAAACCAACAAACAAACAAACCAACAAACCAACAAACCAACAAACCAACAAACCAACAAGCCAACAAACCAACAAACCAAAAAGCCAACAAACCAAAAAACCAACAAACCAAAAATCCAACAAACCAACAAACCAACAAACCAACAAACGAACAAACGAACAAACCAACAAACCAACAAACGAACAAGCCAACAAACCAACAAGCCAACAAACCAACAAACCAACAAGAAAAAAAAACAAACCAACAAGCCAACAAGCCAACAAACCAACAAACCAACAAACCACCAAACGAACAAACCAACAAACCAACAAACGAACAAACCAACAAACCAACAAACCAACAAACCAACAAACCAACAAACCAACAAACCAACAAACCAACAAACCAAGTAACCAACAAACCAACAAACGAACAAACCAACAAGCCAAAAAACCAAAACACGAACAAAGCAACAAACCAACAAACCAACAAACCAACAAACCAACAAGCCAACAAGCCAACAAACAAACACACCAACAAACTAACAAGCCAACAAACCAACAAACCAACAAACCAAAAAACCAACAAACCAACAAACCAACAAACCAACAAACCAACAAACCAAAAAACCAACAAACCAACAAGCCAACAAACCAACAAACCAACAAGCCAACAATCCAACAAAACAACAAACCAACAAACAAACAAACGAACAAACTAACAAACCAACAAGCCTATAAGCCAACAAACCAACAAACCAACAAACCAACAAACCAACAAACCAACAAACCAACAAACCAACAAACCAAACAACCAACAAACCAACAAACGAACAAACCAACATACCAACAAACCAACAAACCAACAAACCAACAAACCAACAAACCAACAAACCAACAAAACCAACAAACCAACAAGCCAACAAACCAACAAACCAACAAACCAACAAGCCAACAAGCCAACAAACCAACAAACCTACAAAACAACAAACGAACAAACCAACAAACCAACAAGCCAGCAAACCAACAAACCAAAAAACCAACAAACCTACAAACCAACAAACCAACAAACCAACAAACCAACAAGCCAACAAACCAAACAAACCAACAAACCAAAAAACCAACAAGCCAACAAACCAACAAACCAACAAACCAACAAACCAATAAACCAACAAACCAACAAAGAAACAAACCAACAAGCCAACAAACCAACAAACCAACAAGCCAACAAAACCAACAAGCCAACAAACCAACAAACCAACAAGTCAACAAACCAACAAACCAACAAGCCAACAAGCTAACAAAGCAACAAACCAACAAACCAACAAACGAACAAACCAACAAACCAACAAACTAACAAACCAACAAACCAACAAGCCAACAAACCAACAAACCAACAAACCAACAAACCAACAAACCAACAAACCAACAAACCAACAAACCAACAAACCAACAAACCAACAAACCAACAAACTAACAAACCAAAAAAAAAAACAAACCAACAAGCCAACAAACCAACAAACCAACAATCCAAAAAACAACAAACCAACAAACCAACAAACGAACAAACCAACAAACCAACAAGCCAATAAGCCAATAAGCCAACAAACCAACAAACCAACAAACCAACAAACCAAACAACCAACAAACCAACAAACCAACAAGCCAACAAACCAACAAACCAAAAAACAAATAAGCCAACAAACCAACAAACCAACAAACCAAACAACCAACAAACCAACAAACCAACAAACCAACAAACCCACAAACCAACAAACCAACAAACCAACAAACGAACAAACCAACAAACCAACAAACTAACAAACCAAAAAACCAACAAACCAACAAGCCAACAAACCAACAAACCAACAATCCAACAATCCAAAAAAACAACAAACTAACAAACCAATAAACGAACAAACCAACAAACCAACAAGCCAATAAGCCAACAAACCAACAAACCAACAAACCAACAAACCAACAAACCAAACAACCAACAAACCAACAAACCAACAAACCAACAAAACAAAAAGCCAACAAACGAACAAACCAACAAATCAACAAACCAAACAACCAACAAGCCAACAAACCAAGAAACCAAGAAACCAACAAACCAACAAACCAACAAACCAACAAACCAACAAACCAACAAACCAACAAACCAACAAGCCAACAAAACCAACAAGCCAGCAAAGCAACAAACCAACAAGTCAACAAACCAACAAACCAATAAGCCAACAAGCCAACAAACCAACAAACCAACAAACCAACAAACCAACAAACCAACAAACCAACAAACCAACAAACCAACAAGCCAACAAACCAACAAACAAACAAACCAACAAACCAACAAACCAACAAACCAACAAACCAACTAGCCAACAAACCAACAAACAAACACACCAACAAACTAACAAATTAACAAACCAACAAGCCAACAAACCAACAAACCAACAAGCCAAAAAAGCCAACAAAACCAACAAGCCAACAAACCAACAAGTAAACAAACCAACAAACCAACATCCCAACAAGCCAACAAAACAACAAACCAACAAACCAACAAACCAACAAACCAACAAACCAACAAACCAACAAACCAACAAACCAACAAACCAACAAACCAACAAACCAACAAACCAACAAACCAACAAACCAACAAAGCAACAAGTCAACAAACCAACAAACCAACAAACGAACAAACCAACAAACGAAAAAACCAACAAACCGACAAACGAAAAAACCAACGAACCAACAAACCAACAAACCAACAAACCAACAAACCAACAAACCAAGTAACCAACAAACCAACAAACGAACAAACCAACAAGTCAACAAACCAAAAAACGAACAAAGCAACAAACCAACAAACCAACAAACCAACAAACCAACAAGCCAACAAACAAACACACCAACAAACTAACAAATCAACAAGCCAACAAACCAACAAACCAACAGACCAACAAACCAACAAACCAACAAACCAACAAACCAACAAACCAACAAACCAACAAACCAACAAATCAACAAACCAACAAACCAACAAGCCAGCAATCGCACAAAACAACAAACCAACAAACCAACAAACGAACAAACCAACAAACCAACAAGCCAATAAGCCAACAAACCAACAAACCAACAAACCAACAAACCAACAAACACACAAACCAAACAACCAACAAACCAACAAACCAACAAGCCAACAAACCGACAAACCAACAAACCAAAAAACGAACAAACCAATAAACCAAAAAACCAACAAACCAACAAACCAAAAAGCCAACAAACGAAAAAACCAACAAGCCAACAAACCAACAAACCAACAAACCAACAAACCTAAAAATGAACAAACCAACAAACCAACAAACCAACAAACCAACAAACCAACAAACCAACAAGCCAACAAACCAACAAACCAACAAGCCAACAAACCAACAAACCAACAAACCAACAAACCAACAAACCAACAAACGTACAAACCAACAAACCAACAAACCAACAAACCAACAAACCAACAAACCAACAAACCAACAAACGAACAAACCAACAAACAAACAAACCAACAAACCAACAAACCAACAAACCAACAAGCCAACAAACCAACAAACCAACAAACCAACAAACCAACAAACCAACAAACCAACAAACTGACAAACCAACAAACCAACAAACCAACAAACAAACAAACCAACAAACCAACAAACCAACAAACCAACAAAACCATCAAACCAACAAGCCAACAAACCAACAAACCAACAAGCCAACAAGCCAACAAAACAACAAACCAACAAACCATCAAGCCAACAAAACAACAAACCAACAAACCATCAAGCCAACAAAACAACAAACCAACAAACCAACAAACGAACAAACCAACAAACCAACAAGCCAACAAGCCAATAAACCAACAAGACAACAAACCAACAAACCAACAAACCAACACACCAACAAACCAACAAACCAACAAACCAACAAACCAACAAGCCAACAAACCAACAAACCAACAAACCAACAAACGAACAAACCAACAAACCAACAAACCAACAACCAACAAACCAAAAAGCCAACAAACCAATAAACTAACAAGCTAACAAGCTAACAAACCAACAAAACAACAAACCAACAAACAAACAAACCAACAAACCAACAAGCCAACAAGCCAACAAACCAACATACCAACAAACCAACAAACCAACAAACCAACAAACGAACAAACCAACAAACCAACAAACCAACAAACAAACAAACCAACAAACCAACAAACCAACAAACCAACAAACGAACAAACCAACAAACAAACAAACCAACAAACCAACAAACAAACAAACCAACAAACCAACAAACCAACAAGCCAACAAGCCAACAAACCAACAAACCAACAAACCAACAAACCAACAAACCAACAAGCCAACAAACCAACAAACAAACAAACCAACAAACCAAAAAACCAACAAACCAACAAACCAACTAGCGAACAAACCAACAAACAAACACACCAGCAAACTTACAAACCAACAAACCAACAAGCCAACAAACTAACAAACCAACAAGCCAACAAAACCAACAAGCCAACAAACCAACAAACCAACAAGTCAACAAACCAACAAACAAACAAGCCAACAAGCCAACAAACCAACAAACTAACAAACCAACAATTCAACAAACCAACAAACCAACAAACCAACAAGCCAACAAGCCAACAAAACCAACAAGCCAACAAACCAACAAACCAACAAACCAACAAACCAACAAACCAACAAATCAACAAACCAGCAAACCAACAAACCAACAAACCACCAAACCAACAATCTAACAAAACAACAAACCAGCAAACCCACAAACGAACAAACCAACAAACCAACAAGCCAATAAGCCAACAAACCAACAAACCAACAAACCAACCAACCAACAAACACACAAACCAAACAACCAACAAACAAACAAACCAACAAGCCAACAAACCGACAAACCAACAAACCAAAAAACGAACAAACCAATAAATTAACAAACCAACAAACCAACAAACCAAAAAGCCAACAAACGAACAGACCAACAAACCAACAAGCCAACAAACCAACAAACCAACAAACCAACAAACCAAAAAATGAACAAATCAACAAACCAACAAACCAACAAACCAACAAACCAACAAACCAACAAACCAACAAGCCAACAAACCAACAAACCAACAAGCCAAGAAGCCAACAAACCAACAAACCAACAAACCAACAAACCAACAAACGTACAAACCAACAAACCAACAAACCAACAACCCAACAAACCAACATACCAACAAGCCAACAAACCAACAAACCAACAAACCAACAAACAAACAAACCAACAAACCAACAAGCCAACAAGCCAACAAACCAACATACCAACAAGCCAACAAACCAACAAACCAACAAACCAACAAACCAAAAAATGAACAAACCAACAAACCAACAAACCAACAAACCAACAAACCAACAAACCAACAAGCCAACAAACCAACAAACCAACAAGCCAACAAACCAACAAACCAACAAACCAACAAACCAAAAAACCAACAAACGAACAAACCAACAAACAAACAAACCAACAAACCAACAAACTAACAAACCAACAAGCCAACAAACCAACAAACCAACAAACCAACAAACCAACAAACCAACAAACTGACAAACCAACAAACCAACAAACCAACAAACAAACAAACCAACAAACCAACAAACCAACAAACCAACAAAACCAACAAACCAACAAACCAACAAACTAACAAACCAACAAGCCAACAAACCAACAAACCAACAAACCAACAAAACAAAACAACCCAACAAACCAACAAACCAACAAACCAACAAACCAACAAACTGACAAACCAACAAACCAACAAACCAACAAACAAACAAACCAACAAACCAACAAACCAACAAACCAACAAAACCAACAAACCAACAAGCCAACAAACCAACAAACCAACAAGCCAACAAGCCAACAAAACAACAAACCAACAAACCAACAAACGAACAAACCAACAAACCAACAAGCCAACAAGCCAATAAACCAAAAAATGAACAAACCAACAAACCAACAAACCAACAAACCAACAAACCAACAAACCAACAAGCCAACAAACCAACAAACCAACAAGCCAACAAACCAACAAACCAACAAGCCAACAAACCAACAAACCAACAAACAAACAAACCAACAAACCAACAAACGAACAAACCAACAAACAAACAAACCAACAAACCAACAAACTAACAAACCAACAAGCCAACAAACCAACAAACCAACAAACCAACAAACCAACAAACCAACAAACTGACAAACCAACAAACCAACAAACCAACAAACAAACAAACCAACAAACCAACAAACCAACAAACCAACAAAACCAACAAACCAACAAGCCAACAAACCAACAAACCAACAAGCCAACAAGCCAACAAAACAACAAACCAACAAACCAACAAACGAACAAACCAACAAACCAACAAGCCAACAAGCCAATAAACCAACAAGCCAACAAACCAACAAACCAATAAACCAACAAACCAACAAACCAACAAACCAACAAACCAACAAACCAACAAGCCAACAAACCAACAAACCAACAAACCAACAAACGAACAATCCAACAAACCAACAAAACAACAACCAACAAACCAAAAAGCCAACAAACCAATATACCAACAAGCTAACAAGCTAACAAATCAACAAAACAACAAACCAACAAACAAACAAACCAACAAACCAACAAGCCAACAAGCCTACAAACCAACATACCAACAAACCAACAAACCAACAAACCAACAAACGAACAAACCAACAAACCAACAAACCAACAAACCAACAAACCAACAAACCAACAAACCAACAAACCAACAAACCAACAAACGAACAAACCAACAAACAAACAAACCAACAAACCAACAAACAAACAAACCAACAAACCAACAAGTCAACAAACCAACAAACCAACAAACCAACAAGCCAACAAACCAACAAACCAACAAACCAACAAACCAACAAACCAACAAACCAACAAACCAACAAGCCAACAAACCAACAAACAAACAAACCAACAAACCAACAAACCAACAAACCAACAAACCAACAAACCAACAAACCAACTAGCCAACAAACCAACAAACAAACACACCAACAAACTAACAAACCAACAAACCAACAAGCCAACAAACTAACAAACCAACAAGCCAACAAAACCAACAAGCCAACAAACCAACAAACCAACAAGTCAACAAACCAACAAACCAACAAGCCAACAAGCCAACAAACCAACAACCTAACAAACCAACAAACCAACAAACCAACAAACCAACAAACCAACAAGCCAACAAGCCAACAAAACCAACAAGCCAACAAACCAACAAACCAACAAACCAACAAACCAACAAACCAACAAACCAACAAACCAACAAACCAACAAACCAACAAACCAACAAACCAACAATCTAACAAAACAACAAACCAACAAACCAACAAACGAACAAACCAACAAACCAACAAGCCAATAAGCCAACAAACCAACAAACCAACAAACCAACAAACCAACAAACACACAAACCAAACAACCAACAAACCAACAAACCAACAAGCCAACAAACCGACAAACCAACAAACCAAAAAACGAACAAACCAATAAACCAACAAACCAACAAACCAACAAACCAAAAAGCCAACAAACCAACAAACAAACAAGCCAAAAAGCCAACAAACCAACAAACCTACAAACCAACAAACGAACAAACCAACAAACCAACAAGCCAGCAAACCAACAAACCAACAAACCAACAAACCAACAAACCAACAAACCAACAAGTCAACAAACCAACAAACCAACAAACCAAAAAATCAACAAGCCAACAAACCAACAAACCAACAAACCAACAAACCAACAAACCAACAATCTAACAAAACAACAAACCAACAAACCAACAAACGAACAAACCAACAAACCAACAAGCCAATAAGCCAACAAACCAACAAACCAACAAGCCAACAAACCAACAAACCAACAAACCAACAAACCAACAAACACACAAACCAAACAACCAACAAACCAACAAACCAACAAACCAACAAACCAACAAACCAACAAACCAACAAACCAACAAAGGAACAAACGAACAAACGAACAAACCAACATACCACCAAACGAACAAACCAACAAGACAACAAACCAGCAAGCCATCAAACCAACAAACCAACAAGCCAACAAACCAACAAACCAACAAGCCAACAAGCCAACAAACCAACAAACCAACAAACCAACAAACGAACAAACCAACAAACCAACAAACGAACAAACCAACAACCCAACAAACCAACAAACCAACAAACCAACAAAATAACAAACCAAGTAACCAACAAACCAACAAACGAACAAACCAACAAGCCAACAAACCAAAAAACGAACAAACCAACAAACCAACAAACCAAAAAGCCAACAAACCAAAAAACCAACAAACCAAAAAACCAACAAAGCAACAAACCAACAAACAAACAAACAAACAAGCCAACAAGCCAACAAACAAACTCACCAACAAACTAACAAACCAACAAACCAACAAGCCAGCAAACCAACAAACCAACAAATCAACAAACGAACAAACGAACAAACCAACAAACCAACAAACCAACAAACCAACAAAACAAAAAACCAACAAACCAAAAAACCAACAAACCAACAAGCCAACAAATCAAAAAACCAACAAGCTAACAATCCAACAAAACAACAAACCAACAAACGAACAAACCAACAAACCAACAAGCCAATAAGCCAACAAACCAACAAACCAACATACCAACAAACCAACAAACTAACAAACCAAACAACCAACAAACCAACAAACGAACAAACCAACAAAACAACAAACCAACAAACCAACAAACCAACAAACCAGCAAACCAACAAACCAACAAACCAACAAACCAACAAACCAACAAACCAACAAACTAACAAACCAACAAAACCAACAAACCAACAAGCCAACAAACCAACAAACCAACAAACCAACAAACCAACAAGCCAACAAACCAACAAATCTACAAACCAACAAACGAACAAACCAACAAACCAACAAACCAGCAAACCAACAACCAACAAACCAATAAACCAACAAACCAACAAACTAACAAGCCAACAAACCAACAAACCAACAAACCAATAAAACCAACAAGCCAACAAACCAATAAACCAACAAACCAACAAACCAACAAACCAACAAACAAACAAACCAACAAACAAACAAACCAACAAACCAACAAACCAACAAACCAACAAACCAACAAACCAACAAACCAAAAAGCCAACAAACCAAAAAACCAAATAACCAAAAAACCAACAAACCAACAAACCAACAAACGAACAAACTAACAAACCAACAAACCAACAAACCAACAAACCAACAAACCAACAAACCAACAAACCAACAAACCAACAAACCAACAAACGAACAAACCAACAAACGAACTAACCAACAAGCCAACAAACCAAAAAACGAACAAAGCAACAAACCAACAAACCAACAAACCAACAAACCAACAAGCCAACAAACCAACAAACCAACAAACCAACAAGCCAACAAGCCAACAAACCAACAAATCTACAAACCAACAAACGAACAAACCAACAAACCAACAAGCCATCAAACCAACAACCAACAAACCAACAAACCAACAAACCAACAAACCAACAAGCCAACAAACCAACAAACCAACAAACCAACAAAACCAACAAACCAACAAACCAATAAACCAACAAACCAACAAACCAACAAACCAACAAACAAACAAACCAACAAACAAACAAACCAACAAACCAACAAGCCAACAAACCAACAAACCAACAAACCAAAAAGCCAACAAACCAAAAAACCAAATAATCAAAAAACCAACAAACCAACAAACCAACAAACGAACAAACTAACAAACCAACAAACCAACAAACGAACAAACCAACAAGCCAACAAACCAACAAGCCAACAAACCAACAAACCAACAAACCAACAAACCAACAAATGAACAAACCAACAAACGAACTAACCAACAAGCCAACAAACCAAAAAACGAACAAAGCAACAAACCAACAAACCAACAAACCAACAAACCAACAAGCCAACAAACAAACGCACCAACAAACTAACAAACCAACAAACCAACAAACCAACAAACCAACAAACCCACAAACTACAAACCAACAAACCAACAAACCAACAAACCAACAAACCAAAAAACCAACAAGCCAACAAGCCAACAAACCAACAAACCAACAAGCCAACAAACCAACAAAACAACAAACCAACAAACCAACAAACCAACAAACCAACAAACCAACAAACCAACAAACAACAAACCAACAAACCAACAAGCCAACAAACCAACAAACCAACAAACCAACACACCAACAAGCCAACAAGCCAACAAACCAACAAAACAACAAACAAACAAACCAACAAGCCAACAAACCAACAAACCAACAAGCCAACAATCCAACAAAACAACAAACCAACAAACCAACAAACCAACAAACCAACAAACCAACAAACCAAAAACCAACAAACCAACAAACCAAACAACCAACAAACCAACAAACCAACAAGCCAACAAACCAACAAACCAACAAACGAACAAACCAACAAACCAACAAACCAACAAACCAACAAACCAACAAACCAACAAACCAACAAACCAACAAACCAACAAACCAACAAGCCAACAAGCCAACAAACCAACAAACCAACAAACCAACAAACGAACAAACCAACAAACCAACAAGCCAACAAGCCAACAAACCAACAAGCCAATAAACCAACAAACCAACAAACCAACAAACCAACAAACAACAAACCAACAAACCAACAAGCCAACAAACCAACAAACCAACAAACCAACACACCAACAAGCCAACAAGCCAACAAACCAACAAACCAACAAACAAACAAACCAAAAAACAAACAAACCAACAAACCAACAAGCCAAGAAGCCAACAGACCAACAAGCCAATAAACCAACAAATCAACAAACCAACAAACTAACAAACCAACAAACCAACAAACCACCAAAACAACAAACCAATAAGCCAACAAACCAACAAACCAACAAACGAACAAACCAACAAACCAAAAAACCAACAAACCAACAAGCCAACAAACCAACAAGCCAACAAACAAACAAACCAACAAACCAACAAGCCAACAAGCCAACAGACCAACAAACCAACAAACCAACAAACCAACAAACCAACAAGCCAACAAGCCAACAAACCAACAAGCCAATAAACCAAGAAACCAACAAACCAACAAACCAACAAACAACAAACCAACAAACCAACAAGCCAACAAACCAACAAACCAACAAACCAACACACCAACAAGCCAACAAGCCAACAAACCAACAAACCAACAAACAAACAAACCAACAAACAAACAAACCAACAAACCAACAAGCCAACAAGCCAACAGACGAACAAGCCAACAAACCAACAAATCAACAAACCAACAAACTAACAAACCAACAAACCAACAAACCACCAAACCAACAAACCAATAAGCCAACAAACCAATAAACCAACAAACGAACAAACCAACAAACCAAAAAACCAACAAACCAACAAATCAACAAACCAACAAACCAACAAGCCAACAAGCCAACACACCAACAAACCAACAAAACCAACAAACCAACAAACCAACAAAACAACAAACCAACAAACCAACAAACCAACAAACCAACAAACCAACAAACCAACAAACCAACAAAACCAACAAACCAACAAGCCAACAAACCAACAAACCAACAAGCCAACAAACAAACAAACCAACAAACCAACAAACCAATAAACGAACAACCAACAAACCAACAAACCAACAAACCAACAAACCAACAAACTAACAAAACCAACAACCCAACAAGCCAACAAACCAACAAACAAACAAGCCAAAAAGCCAACAAACCAACAAACCTACAAACCAACAAACGAACAAACCAACAAACCAACAAGCCAGCAAACCAACAAACCAACAAACCAACAAACCAACAAACCAACAAACCAACAAACCAACAAGTCAACAAACCAACAAACCAACAAACCAAAAAATCAACAAGCCAACAAACCAACAAGACAACAAACAAACAAACCAACAAACCAACAAACCAAAAAGCCAACAAACTAATAAACCAAAAAACCAAAAAACCAGCAAACCAACAAACCAACAAACCAACAAACCAACAAAGGAACAACCGAACAAACGAACAAACCAACATACCACCAAACGAACAAACCAACAAGACAACAAACCAGCAAGCCAACAAACCAACAAACCAACAAACCAACAAGCCAACAAACCAACAAACCAACAAGCCAACAAGCCAGCAAACCAACAAACCAACAAACCAACAAACCAACAAACGAACAAACCAACAAACCAACAAACCAACAAACTATCAAACAAACAACCCAACAAACCAACAAACCAACAAACCAACAAAATAACCAACCAAGTAACCAACAAACCAACAAACGAACAAACCAACAAGCCAACAAACCAAAAAACGAACAAACCAACAAACCAACAAACCAAAAAGCCAACAAACCAAAAAACCAACAAACCAAAAAACCAACAAACCAACAAACCAACAAACAAACAAACAAACAAGCCAACAAGCCAACAAACAAACTCACCAACAAACTACAAACCAACAAACCAACAAGCCAGCAAACCAACAAACCAACAAACAAACAAACGAACAAACGAACAAACCAACAAACTAACAAACCAACAAACCAACAAACCAACAAACCAACAAACCAAAAAACCAACAAACCAAAAAACCAACAAACCAACAAGCCAACAAACCAAAAAACCAACAAGCCAACAATCCAACAAAACAACAAACCAACAAACCAACAAACGAACAAACCAACAAACCAACAAGCCAATGAGCCAACAAACCAACAAACCAACATACCAACAAACCAACAACCCAACAAACCAAACAACCAAAAACCAACAAACGAACAAACCAACAAACCAACAAACCAACAATTCAACAAACCAACAAACCAACAAACCAACAAACCAACAAACCAACAAACCAACAAACCAACAAACCAACAAACCAACAAACCAACAAACCAACAAAACCAACAAACCAACAAGCCAACAAACCAACAAACCAACAAACCAACAAGCCAACAAGCCAACAAACCAACAAATCTACAAACCAACAACGAACAAACCAACAAACCAACAAGCCAGCAAACCAACAACCAACAAACCAACAAACCAACAAACCAACAAACCAACAAGCAAACAAACCAACAAACCAACAAACCAATAAAACCAACAAGCCAACAAACCAATAAACCAACAAACCAACAAACCAACAAACCAACAAACAAACAAACCAACAAACAAACAAACCAACAAACCAACAACCCAACAAACCAACAAACTAACAAACCAAAAAGCCAACAAACCAAAAAACCAAATAACCAAAAAACCAACAAACCAACAAACCAACAAACGAACAAACGAACAAACCAACAAACCAACAAACCAACAAACGAACAAACCAACAAACCAACAAACCAACAAACCAACAAACGAACAAACCAACAAACCAACAAACGAACAAACCAACAAGCCAACAAACCAAAAAACGAACAAAGCAACAAACCAACAAACCAACAAACCAACAAACCAGCAAGCCAACAAGCCAACAAACAAACACACCAACAAACTAACAAACCAACAAACCAACAAGCCAACAAACCAACAAACCAACAAACCAACAAACCAACAAACCAACAAACCAACAAACCCACAAACTACAAACCAACAAACCAACTAACCAACAAACCAACAAACCAAAAAACCAACAAACCAACAAGCCAACACACCAACAAACCAACAAGCCAACAATCCAACAAAATAACAAACCAACAAACCAACAAACGAACAAACCAACAAACCAATAAGCCAAACAACCAACAAACCAACAAACCAACAAGCCAACAAACCAACAAACCAACAAACGAACAAACCAACAAACCAACAAACCAACAAACCAACAAACCAACAAACCAACAAACCAACAAAATAACCAACCAACAAACCAAAAAACCAACAAACCAAAAAACCAACAAACCAACAAACCAACAAACAAACAAACAAACAAGCCAACAAACAAACTCACCAACAAACTAACAAACCAACAAGCCAGCAAACCAACAAACCAACAAACCAACAAACCAACAAACGAACAAACGAACAAACGAACAAACGAACAAACCAACAAACCAACAAACCAACAAACCAACAAACCAACAAACCACAAAACCAACAAACCAAAAAACCAACAAACCAACAAGCCAACAAACCAAAAAACCAACAAGCCAACAATCCAACAAAACAACAAACCAACAAACCAACAAACGAACAAACCAACAAACCAACAAGCCAATAAGCCAACAAACCAACAAACCAACATACCAACAAACCAACAAACCAACAAACCAAACAACCAACAAACCAACAAACAAACAAACCAACAAACCAACAAACCAACAAATCAACAAACCAACAAACCAATAAACCAACAAACCAACAAACCAACAAACCAACAAACCAACAAACCAACAAACCAACAAAACCAGCAAACCAACAAGCCAACAAACCAACAAACCAACAAACCAACAAACCAACAAACCAACAAACCAACAAAACCAGCAAACCAACAAGCCAACAAACCAACAAACCAACAAACCAACAAGCCAACAAGCCAACAAACCAACAAATCTACAAACCAACAAACGAACAAACCAACAAACCAACAAGCCAGCAAACCAATAAACCAACAAACCAACAAACCAACAAACCAACAAGCCAACAAACCAATAAACCAACAAACCAACAAACCAACAAACCAGCAAACAAACAAACCAACAAACAAACAAACCAACAAACCAACAAGCCAACAAACCAACAAACCAACAAACCAAAAAGCCAACAAACCAAAAAGCCAAATAACCAAAAAACCAACAAACCAACAAACCAACAAACGAACAAACGAACAAACCAACAAACCAACAAATGACCAAACCAACAACCCAACAAACCAACAAGCCAACAAACCAACAAACCAACAAACCAACAAACCAACAAAACAACAAACCAACAAACCAACAAGCCAACAAGCCAACAAAATAACACACCAACAAACTAACAAACCAACAAACCAACAAGCCAACAAACCAACAAACCAACAAACCAACAAACCAACAAACCAACAAACCAACAAACCAACAAACCAACAAACCAACAAACCAACAAACCCACTAACCAACAAACCAACAAACCAACAAACCAACAAACCAAAAAACCAACAAACCAACAAGCCAACAAACCAACAAACCAACAAGCCAACAATCCAACAAAACAACAAACCAACAAACCAACAAACGAACAAACCAACAAACCAACAAGCCAATAAGCCAACAAACCAACAAACCAACAAACCAACAAACCAACAAACCAAACAACCAACAAACCAACAAACCAACAAGCCAACAAACCAACAAACCAAAAAACGAACAAACCAACAAACCAACAAACCAAAAAGCCAACAAACGAACAAACCAACAAGCCAACAAACCAACAAACCAACAAACCAACAAACCAAAAAATGAACAAACCAACAAACCAACAAACCAACAAACTAACAAGCCAACAAACCAACAAACCAACAAACCAACAAACCAACAAGCCAACAAACCAACAAACCAACAAACCAACAAACGAACAAACCAACAAACCAACAAACCAACGAACCAACAAACCAACAAACCAACAAACCAACAAACCAACAAGCCAACAAACCAACAAACAAACAAACCAACAAACCAACAAACCAACAAGCCAAAAAAACCACAAACCAACAAACCAACAAACCAACAAACCAACAAAACAACAAACCGACAAACCAACAAACCAACAAATAAACAAACCAACAAACTAACAAACCAACAAGCCAACAAGCCAACAAGCTAACAAACCAACAAACCAACAAACCAACAAACCAACAAACGAACAAACGAACAAACCAACAAACCAACAAGCCAACAACCACACAAACCAACAAGCCAACAAACCACCAAACCAAGAAACCAACAAACCAACAAACCAACAAACCAACAAACCAACAAACCAACAAACCAACAAACCAACAAACCAACAAACCAACAAACCAACAAACCAACAAACCAACAAACCAACAAACCAACAAACCAACAAACCAACAAACCAACAAACCAACAAACCAACAAACCAACAAACGAACAAACCAACAAACCAACAAACCAACAAACCAACATACCAACAAGCCAACAAACCAATAAACCAAAAAGCCAACAAACTAATAAACCAACATGCCAACAAGCCAACAAACCAACAAACCAACAAACCAATATACCAACAAGCCAACAAACCAATAAACCAAAAAGCCAACAAACCAATAAACCAATATGCCAACAAGCCAACAAACCAACAAAACAACAAACCAACAAACCAACAAACCAACAAACCAACAAACCAACAAACCAACAAACCAATAAACCAACAAACGAACAAACCAACAAACCAACAAACCAACAAACCAACAAACCAACAAACCAACATACCAACAAGCCAACAAACCAACAAACCAAACAGCCAACAACCCAATAAACCAACATGCCAACAAGCCAACAAACCAACAAAACAACAAACCAACAAACGAACAATCCAACAAACGAACAAACCAACAAGCCAACAAGCCAACAAACCAACAAGCCAACAAACCAACAAACCAACAAACCAACAAACCAACAAACCAACAAACCAATAAACCAACAAACCAACAAACAAACAAACCAACAAACCAACAAACCAACAAACCAACAAACCAACAAACCAACAAACCCACAAACCAAAAAACCAACAAACCAACAAACCAACAAACCAACAAACGAACAAACCAACAAACCAACAAACCAACAAACCAACAAACCAACAAACCAAGTAACCAACAAACCAACAAACGAACAAACCAACAAGCCAAAAAACCAAAACACAAACAAAGCAACAAACCAACAAACCAACAAACCAACAAACCAACAAACCAACAAGCCAACAAGCCAACAAACAAACACACCAACAAACTAACAAACCAACAAACCAACAAACCAACAAACCAACAAACCAACAAACCAACAAACCAACAAACCAACAAACCAACAAACCAACAAACCAACAAACCAAAAAACCAACAATCCAACAAGCCAACAAACCAACAAACCAACAAGCCAACAATCCAACAAAACAACAAACCAACAAACCAACAAACGAACAAATTAACAAACCAACAAGGCAATAAGACAACAAACCAACAAACCAACAAACCAACAAACCAACAAACCAACAAACCAACAAACCAAACAACCAACAAACCAACAAACGAACAAACCAACATACCAACAAACCAACAAACCAACAAACCAAAAAACCAACAAACCAAAAAAAACCAACAAACCAACAAGCCAACAAACCAACAAACCAACAAACCAACAAGCCAACAAGCCAACAAACCAACAAACCTACAAACCAACAAACGAACAAACCAACAAACCAACAAGCCAGCAAACCAACAAACCAACAAACCAACAAACCTACAAACCAACAAACCAACAAACCAACAAACCAACAAACCAACAAGCCAACAAACCAACAAACCAACAAACCAACAAAGAAACAAACCAACAAGCCAACAAACCAACAAACCAACAAGCCAACAAAACCAACAAGCCAACAAACCAACGCACCAACAAGTCAACAAACCAACAAACCAACAAGCCCACAAGCCAACAAACCAACAAACCAACAAACCAACAAACGAACAAACCAACAAACCAACAAACGAACAAACCAACAAACCAACAAACCAACAAACCAACAAACCAACAAACCAAGTAACCAACAAACCAACAAACGAACAAACCAACAAGCCAACAAACCAAAAAACGAACAAAGCAACAAGCCAACAAACAAACAAACCAACAAACCAACAAGCCAACAAGCCAACAAACAAACACACAAACAAACTAACAAACCAACAAACCAACAAACTAACAAACCAAAAACCCAACAAACCAACAAGCCAACAAACCAACATACCAACAAGCCACCAATCCAACAAAACAACAAACCAACAAACCGACAAACGAACAAACCAACAAACCAACAAGCCAATAAGCCAAAAAACCAACAAACCAAGTAACCAACAAACCAACAAACGAACAAACCAACAAGCCAACAAACCAAAAAACGAACAAAGCAACAAGCCAACAAACCAACAAACCAACAAACCAACAAGCCAACAAGCCAACAAACAAACACACAAACAAACTAACAAAGCAACAAACCAACAAACCAACAAACCAACAAACCAAAAACCCAACAAACCAACAAGCCAACAAACCAACATACCAACAAGCCACCAATCCAACAAAACAACAAACCAACAAACCGACAAACGAACAAACCAACAAACCAACAAACCAACAAACCAAGTAACCAACAAACCAACTAACGAACAAACCAACAAGGCAACAAACCAAAAAACTAACAAAACAACAAACCAACAAACCAACAAACCAACAAACCAACAAACCAACAAGCCAACAAGCCAACAAACAAACACACAAACAAACCAACAAACCAACAAACCAAAAAACCAACAAACCAACAAGCCAACAAACCAACAAACCAACAAGCCAACAATCCAACAAAACAACAAACCAACAAACCAACAAACGAACAAACCAACAAACCAACAAGCCAATAAGCCAACAAACCAACAAACCAAAAAAACCAACAAACCAACAAACCAACAAACCAAAAAACTAACAAACCAACAAACCAACAAACCAACAAAACAAAAAGCCAACAAACGCACAAACCAACAAGCCAACAAACTAACAAACCAACAAACCAACAACCCAACAAACCAACAAACCAACAAAGAAACAAACCAACAAGCCAACAAACCAATAAACCAAAAAGCCAACAAACTAATAAACCAACATGCCAACAAGCCAACAAACCAACAAACCAACAAACCAATATACCAACAAGCCAACAAACCAATAAACCAAAAAGCCAACAAACTAATAAACCAACATGCCAACAAGCCAACAAACCAACAAACCAACAAACCAATATACCAACAAGCCAACAAACCAATAAACCAAAAAGCCAACAAACCAATAAACCAATATGCCAACAAGCCAACAAACCAACAAAACAACAAACCAACAAACCAACAAACCAACAAACCAACAAACCAACAAACCAACAAACCAACAAACCAATAAACCAACAAACGAACAAACCAACAAACCAACAAACCAACAAACCAACAAACCAACAAACCAACAAACCAACATACCAACAAGCCAACAAACCAACAAACCAAACAGCCAACAACCCAATAAACCAACATGCCAACAAGCCAACAAACCAACAAAACAACAAACCAACAAACGAACAATCCAACAAACGAACAAACCAACAAGCCAACAAGCCAACAAACCAACAAGCCGACAAACCAACAAACCAACAAACCAACAAACCAACAAACCAACAAACCAACAAACCAATAAACCAACAAACCAACAAACAAACAAACCAACAAACCAACAAACCAACAAACCAACAAACCAACAAACCAACAAACCCACAAACCAAAAAACCAACAAACCAACAAACCAACAAACCAACAAACGAACAAACCAACAAACCAACAAACCAACAAACCAACAAACCAACAAACCAAGTAACCAACAAACCAACAAACGAACAAACCAACAAGCCAAAAAACCAAAACACAAACAAAGCAACAAACCAACAAACCAACAAACCAACAAACCAACAAACCAACAAGCCAACAAGCCAACAAACAAACACACCAACAAACTAACAAACCAACAAACCAACAAACCAACAAACCAACAAACCAACAAACCAACAAACCAACAAACCAACAAACCAACAAACCAACAAACCAACAAACCAAAAAACCAACAATCCAACAAGCCAACAAACCAACAAACCAACAAGCCAACAATCCAACAAAACAACAAACCAACAAACCAACAAACGAACAAATTAACAAACCAACAAGGCAATAAGCCAACAAACCAACAAACCAACAAACCAACAAACCAACAAACCAACAAACCAAACAACCAACAAACCAACAAACGAACAAACCAACATACCAACAAACCAACAAACCAACAAACCAACAAACCAACAAACCAAAAAAACCAACAAACCAACAAGCCAACAAACCAACAAACCAACAAACCAACAAGCCAACAAGCCAACAAACCAACAAACCTACAAACCAACAAACGAACAAACCAACAAACCAACAAGCCAGCAAACCAACAAACCAACAAACCAACAAACCTACAAACCAACAAACCAACAAACCAACAAACCAACAAGCCAACAAACCAACAAACCAACAAACCAAAAAACCAAAAAACCAACAAGCCAACAAACCAACAAACCAACAAACCAACAAACCAACAAAGAAACAAACCAACAAGACAACAAACCAACAAACCAACAAGCCCACAAGCCAACAAACCAACAAACCAACAAACCAACAAACGAACAAACCAACAAACCAACAAACGAACAAACCAACAAACCAACAAACCAACAAACCAACAAACCAAGTAACCAACAAACCAACAAACGAACAAACCAACAAGCCAACAAACCAAAAAACGAACAAAGCAACAAGCCAACAAACAAACAAACCAAGAAACCAACAAGCTAACAAGCCAACAAACAAACACACAAACAAACTAACAAACCAACAAACCAACAAACCAACAAACCAAAAACCCAACAAACCAACAAGCCAACAAACCAACATACCAACAAGCCACCAATCCAACAAAATAACAAACCAACAAACCGACAAACGAACAAACCAACAAACCAACAAGCCAATAAGCCAAAAAACCAACAAACCAAGTAACCAACAAACCAACAAACGAACAAACCAACAAGCCAACAAACCAAAAAACGAACAAAGCAACAAGCCAACAAACCAACAAACCAACAAACCAACAAGCCAACAAGCCAACAAACAAACACACAAACAAACTAACAAACCAACAAACCAACAAACCAACAAACCAACAAACCAAAAACCCAACAAACCAACAAGCCAACAAACCAACATACCAACAAGCCACCAATCCAACAAAACAACAAACCAACAAACCGACAAACGAACAAACCAACAAACCAACAAACCAACAAACCAAGTAACCAACAAACCAACAAACGAACAAACCAACAAGCCAACAAACCAAAAAACTAACAAAACAACAAACCAACAAACCAACAAACCAACAAACCAACAAACCAACAAGCCAACAAGCCAACAAACAAACACACAAACAAACCAACAAACCAACAAACCAAAAAACCAACAAACCAACAAGCCAACAAACCAACAAACCAACAAGCCAACAATCCAACAAAACAACAAACCAAAAAACCAACAAACGAACAAACCAACAAACCAACAAGCCAATAAGCCAACAAACCAACAAACCAAAAAAACCAACAAACCAACAAACCGACAAACCAAAAAACTAACAAACCAACAAACAAACAAACCAACAAAACAAAAAGCCAACAAACGCACAAGCCAACAAGCCAATAAACCAACAAACCAACAAACCAACAACCCAACAAACCAACAAACCAACAAAGAAACAAGCCAACAATCCAACAAAACAACAAACCAAAAAACCAACAAACGAACAAACCAACAAACCAACAAGCCAATAAGCCAACAAACCAACAAACCAAAAAAACCAACAAACCAACAAACCGACAAACCAAAAAACTAACAAACCAACAAACAAACAAACCAACAAAACAAAAAGCCAACAAACGCACAAGCCAACAAGCCAATAAACCAACAAACCAACAAACCAACAACCCAACAAACCAACAAACCAACAAACCAATAAACCAATATGCCAACAAGCCAACAAACCAACAAAACAACAAACCAACAAACCAACAAACCAACAAACCAACAAACCAACAAACCAACAAACCAATAAACCAACAAACGAACAAACCAACAAACCAACAAACCAACAAACCAACAAACCAACAAACCAACATACCAACAAGCCAACAAACCAACAAACCAAACAGCCAACAACCCAATAAACCAACATGCCAACAAGCCAACAAACCAACAAAACAACAAACAAACAAACGAACAATCCAACAAACGAACAAACCAACAAGCGAACAAGCCAACAAACCAACAAACCAACAAACCAACAAACGAACAAATTAACAAACCAACAAGGCAATAAGCCAACAAACCAACAAACCAACAAACCAACAAACCAACAAACCAACAAACCAAACAACCAACAAACCAACAAACGAACAAACCAACATACCAACAAACCAACAAACCAACAAACCAACAAACCAAAAAAAACCAACAAACCAACAAGCCAACAAACCAACAAACCAACAAACCAACAAGCCAACAAGCCAACAAACCAACAAACCTACAAACCAACAAACGAACAAACCAACAAACCAACAAGCCAGCAAACCAACAAACCAACAAACCAACAAACCTACAAACCAACAAACCAACAAACCAACAAACCAACAAGCCAACAAACCAACAAACCAACAAACCAAAAAACCAAAAAACCAACAAGCCAACAAACCAACAAGCCAACAAACCAACAAACCAACAAGCCCACAAGCCAACAAACCAACAAACCAACAAACCAACAAACGAACAAACCAACAAACCAACAAACGAACAAACCAACAAACCAACAAACCAACAAACCAACAAACCAACAAACCAACAAACCAAGTAACCAACAAACCAACAAACGAACAAACCAACAAGCCAACAAACCAAAAAACTAACAAAGCAACAAGCCAACAAACAAACAAACCAACAAACCAACAAGCCAACAAGCCAACAAACAAACACACAAACAAACTAACAAACCAACAAACCAACAAACCAACAAACCAAAAACCCAACAAACCAACAAGCCAACAAACCAACATACCAACAAGCCACCAATCCAACAAAACAACAAACCAACAAACCGACAAACGAACAAACCAACAAACCAACAAGCCAATAAGCCAAAAAACCAACAAACCAAGTAACCAACAAACCAACAAACGAACAAACCAACAAGCCAACAAACCAAAAAACGAACAAAGCAACAAGCCAACAAACCAACAAACCAACAAACCAACAAGCCAACAAGCCAACAAACAAACACACAAACAAACTAACAAACCAACAAACCAACAAACCAACAAACCAACAAACCAAAAACCCAACAAACCAACAAGCCAACAAACCAACATACCAACAAGCCACCAATCCAACAAAACAACAAACCAACAAACCGACAAACGAACAAACCAACAAACCAACAAACCAACAAACCAAGTAACCAACAAACCAACAAACGAACAAACCAACAAGCCAACAAACCAAAAAACTAACAAAACAACAAACCAACAAACCAACAAACCAACAAACCAACAAACCAACAAGCCAACAAGCCAACAAACAAACACACAAACAAACCAACAAACCAACAAACCAAAAAACCAACAAACCAACAAGCCAACAAACCAACAAACCAACAAGCCAACAATCCAACAAAACAACAAACCAAAAAACCAACAAACGAACAAACCAACAAACCAACAAGCCAATAAGCCAACAAACCAACAAACCAAAAAAACCAACAAACCAACAAACCAACAAACCAAAAAACTAACAAACCAACAAACCAACAAACCAACAAAACAAAAAGCCAACAAACGCACAAACCAACAAGCCAACAAACCAACAAACCAACAAACCAACAACCCAACAAACCAACAAACCAACAAAGAAACAAACCAACAAGCCAACAAACCAATAAACCAAAAAGCCAACAAAATAATAAACCAACATGCCAACAAGCCAACAAACCAACAAACCAACAAACCAATATACCAACAAGCCAACAAACCAATAAACCAAAAAGCCAACAAACCAATAAACCAATATGCCAACAAGCCAACAAACCAACAAAACAACAAACCAACAAACCAACAAACCAACAAACCAACAAACCAACAAACCAACAAACCAACAAACCAATAAACCAACAAACGAACAAACCAACAAACCAACAAACCAACAAACCAACAAACCAACAAACCAACATACCAACAAGCCAACAAACCAACAAACCAAACAGCCAACAACCCAATAAACCAACATGCCAACAAGCCAACAAACCAACAAAACAACAAACCAACAAACGAACAATCCAACAAACGAACAAACCAACAAGCGAACAAGCCAACAAACCAACAAGCCAACAAACCAACAAGCCAACAAACCAACAAACCAACAAACCAATAAACCAACAAACCAACAAACCAACAAACGAACAAACCAACAAACCAACAAACCAACAAACCAACAAACCAACAAACCCACTAACCAACAAACCAACAAACCAACAAACCAACAAACCAAAAAACCAACAAACCAACAAGCCAACAAACCAACAAACCAACAAGCCAACAATCCAACAAAACAACAAACCAACAAACCAACAAACGAACAAACCAACAAACCAACAAGCCAATAAGCCAACAAACCAACAAACCAACAAACCAACAAACCAACAAACCAAACAACCAACAAACCAACAAACCAACAAGCCAACAAACCAACAAACCAAAAAACGAACAAACCAACAAACCAACAAACCAAAAAGCCAACAAACGAACAAACCAACAAGCCAACAAACCAACAAACCAACAAACCAACAAACCAAAAAATGAACAAACCAACAAACCAACAAACCAACAAACTAACTAGCCAACAAACCAACAAACCAACAAACCAACAAACCAACAAGCCAACAAACCAACAAACCAACAAACCAACAAACCAACAAACGAACAAACCAACAAACCAACAAACCAACAAACCAACAAACCAACAAACCAACAAACCAACAAACCAACAAGCCAACAAACCAACAAACAAACAAACCAACAAACCAACAAACCAACAAGCCAAAAAAACCACAAACCAACAAACCAACAAACCAACAAACCAACAAAACAACAAACCGACAAACCAAAAAGCCAACAAACTAATAAACCAACATGCCAACAAGCCAACAAATCAACAAACCAACAAACCAATATAGCAACAAGCCAACAAACCAATAAACCAAAAACCCAACAAACCAATAAACCAATATGCCAACAAGCCAACAAACCAACAAACCAACAAACCAACAAACCAACAAACCAACAAACCAACAAACCAACAAACCAACAAACCAACAAACCAACAAACGAACAAACCAACAAACCAACAAACCAACAAACCAACATACCAACAAGCCAACAAACCAATAAACCAAAAAGCCAACAAACTAATAAACCAACATGCCAACAAGCCAACAAATCAACAAACCAACAAACCAATATACCAACAAGCCAACAAACCAATAAACCAAAAACCCAACAAACCAATAAACCAATATGCCAACAAGCCAACAAACCAACAAAACAACAAACCAACAAACCAACAAACCAACAAACCAACAAACCAACAAACCAACAAACCAACAAACCAATAAACCAACAAACGAACAAACCAACAAACCAACAAACCAACAAACCAACAAACCAACAAACCAACATACCAACAAGCCAACAAACCAACAAACCAAACAGCCAACAACCCAATAAACCAACATGCCAACAAGCCAACAAACCAACAAAACAACAAACCAACAAACGAACAATCCAACAAACGAACAAACCAACAAGCCAACAAGCCAACAAACCAACAAGCCAACAAACCAACAAACCAACAAACCAACAAACCAACAAACCAACAAACCAATAAACCAACAAACCAACAAACAAACAAACCAACAAACCAACAAACCAACAAACCAACAAACCAACAAACCAACAAACCCACAAACCAAAAAACCAACAAACCAACAAACCAACAAACCAACAAACGAACAAACCAACAAACCAACAAACCAACAAACCAACAAATCAACAAACCAAGTAACCAACAAACCAACAAACGAACAAACCAACAAGCCAAAAAACCAAAACACAAACAAAGCAACAAACCAACAAACCAACAAACCAACAAACCAACAAACCAACAAGCCAACAAGCCAACAAACAAACACACCAACAAACTAACAAACCAACAAACCAACAAACCAACAAACCAACAAACCAACAAACCAACAAACCAACAAACCAACAAACCAACAAACCAACAAACCAACAAACCAACAAACCAACAAACCAACAAACCAAAAAACCAACAATCCAACAAGCCAACAAACCAACAAACCAACAAGCCAACAATCCAACAAAACAACAAACCAACAAACCAACAAACGAACAAATTAACAATACAACAAGGCAATAAGCCAACAAACCAACAAACCAACAAACCAACAAACCAACAAACCAACAAACCAAACAACCAACAAACCAACAAACGAACAAACCAACATACCAACAAACCAACAAACCAACAAACCAACAAACCAAAAAAAACCAACAAACCAACAAGCCAACAAACCAACAAACCAACAAACCAACAAGCCAACAAGCCAACAAACCAACAAACCTACAAACCAACAAACGAACAAACCAACAAACCAACAAACCAACAAGCCAGCAAACCAACAAACCAACAAACCAACAAACCTACAAACCAACAAACCAACAAACCAACAAACCAACAAGCCAACAAACCAACAAACCAACAAACCAAAAAACCAAAAAACCAACAAGCCAACAAACCAACAAACCAACAAACCAACAAAGAAACAAACCAACAAGCCAACAAACCAACAAACCAACAAGCCAACAAAACCAACAAGCCAACAAACCAACAAACCAACAAGTCAACAAACCAACAAACCAACAAGCCCACAAGCCAACAAACCAACAAACCAACAAACCAACAAACGAACAAACCAACAAACCAACAAACGAACAAACCAACAAACCAACAAACCAACAAACCAACAAACCAACAAACCAAGTAACCAACAAACCAACAAACGAACAAACCAACAAGCCAACAAACCAAAAAACGAAAAAAGCAACAAGCCAACAAACCAACAAACCAACAAACCAACAAGCCAACAAGCCAACAAACAAACACACAAACAAACTAACAAACCAACAAACCAACAAACCAACAAACCAAAAACCCAACAAACCAACAAGCCAACAAACCAACATACCAACAAGCCACCAATCCAACAAAACAACAAACCAACAAACCGACAAACGAACAAACCAACAAACCAACAAGCCAATAAGCCAAAAAACCAACAAACCAAGTAACCAACAAACCAACAAACGAACAAACCAACAAGCCAACAAACCAAAAAACGAACAAAGCAACAAGCCAACAAACCAACAAACCAACAAACCAACAAGCCAACAAGCCAACAAACAAACACACAAACAAACTAACAAACCAACAAACCAACAAACCAACAAACCAACAAACCAAAAACCCAACAAACCAACAAGCCAACAAACCAACATACCAACAAGCCACCAATCCAACAAAACAACAAACCAACAAACCGACAAACGAACAAACCAACAAACCAACAAACCAACAAACCAAGTAACCAACAAACCAACAAACGAACAAACCAACAAGCCAACAAACCAAAAAACTAACAAAACAACAAACCAACAAACCAACAAACCAACAAACCAACAAACCAACAAGCCAACAAGCCAACAAACAAACACACAAACAAACCAACAAACCAACAAACCAAAAAACCAACAAACCAACAAGCCAACAAACCAACAAACCAACAAGCCAACAATCCAACAAAACAACAAACCAACAAACCAACAAACGAACAAACCAACAAACCAACAAGCCAATAAGCCAGCAAACCAACAAACCAAAAAAACCAACAAACCAACAAACCAACAAACCAAAAAACTAACAAACCAACAAACCAACAAAACAAAAAGCCAACAAACGAACAAACCAACAAGCCAACAAACCAACAAACCAACAAACCAACAACCCAACAAACCAACAAACCAACAAAGAAACAAACAAACAAACCAAAAAACCAACAAGCCAACAAACCAACAAACCAACAAACCAACAAACCAACAAAGAAACAAACCAACAAACCAACAAACCAACAAACCTACAAGCCAACAAAACAACAAACCAACAAGTCAACAAACCAACAAACCAACAAGCCAACAAGCCAACAAACCAACAAACCAACAAACCAACAAACCAACAAACCAAAAAACCAACAAACCAACAAACCAACAAACCAACAAACCAACAAACCAACAAACCAACAAACCAACAAACCAACAAACCAACAAACCAACAAACCAAAAAGCCAACAAGCCAACAAACCAACAAACCAACAAACCAACAAACCAACAAACCAACAAACCAACAAACCAACAAACCAATAAACCAACAAACCAACAAACAAACAAACCAACAAACCAACAAACCAACAAACCAACAAACCAACAAACCAACAAACCAACAAACCAACAAACCAACAAGCCAACAAACCAACAAACCAAAAAGCCAACAAACCAAAAAACCAACAAACCAAAAAACCAACAAACCAACAAACCAACAAACCAACAAACGAACAAACGAACAAACCAACAAACCAACAAACGAACAAGCCAACAAACCAACAAGCCAACAAACCAACAAACCAACAAGAAAAAAAAACAAACCAACAAGCCAACAAGCCAACAAACCAACAAACCAACAAACCAACAAACGAACAAACCAACAAACCAAAAAACGAACAAACCAACAAACCAACAAACCAACAAACCAACAAACCAACAAACCAACAAACCAACAAACCAACAAACCAACAAACCAACAAACCAACAAACCAACCAACCAAAAAGCCAACAAGCCAACAAACCAACAAACCAACCAACCAACAAACCAACAAACCAACAAACCAACAAACCAACAAACCAACAAACCAACAAACCAACAAACCAATAAACCAACAAACCAACAAACAAACAAACCAACAGACCAACAAACCAACAAACCAACAAACCAACAAACCAAAAAGCCAACAAACCAAAAAACCAACAAACCAAAAAACCAACAAACCAAAAAACCAACAAACCAACAAACCAACAAACCAACAAACCAACAATCCAACAAACCAACAAACCAACAAACCAACAAACCAACAAACCAACAAACCAACAAACCAACAGCCCAACAAACCAACAAACCAACAAACCAACAAACCAACAAACCAACAAACCAATAAACCAATAAACCAACAAACTAATAAACCAACTAGCCAACAAACCAACAAACCAACAAACCAACAAACCAACAAGCCAACAAACGAACAAATCAACAAACCAACAAACCAACAAGCCAACAAACCAACAAACCAACAAACCAACAAACCAACAAACCAACAAACCAACAAGCCAACAAACCAACAAACCAACAAGCCAACAAGCCAACAAACCAACAAGCCAACGAACCAACAAACCAACAAACCAACAAACCAACAAACCAACAAACCAACAAACCAACAAACCAACAAACCAACAAACCAAAAAGCCAACAAACCAACAAACCAAAAACAACAAGCTAACTAACCAACAAACCAACAAACCAACAAACCAACAAACCAACAAACCAACAAGCCAACAAGCCAACAAACCAACAAACCAACAAGCCAACAAACCAACAAGCCAACAAACGAACAAACCAACAAACCAACAAACCAACAAACCAACAAGCCAACAAACCAACAAACCAACAAGCCAACAAACCAACAAACGAACAAACAAACAAACCAACAAACCAGTAAGCCAACAAACCAACAAGCCAACAAACGAACAAACCAACAAACAAATAAACGAACAAACCAATAAACCAACAAAATAACAAACCAACAAACCAACAAACCAAGAAACCAACAAACCACCGAACCAACAAGCCAACAAACCAACAAACCAACAAACCAACAAACCAATAAACAAACAAGCCAACAAACTAACAAACCAAGAAACGAACAAACCAACAAACCAACAAACCACCAAACAAACAAGCCAACAAGCCAATGAACCAACAAGCCAACAAACCAATAAGCCAACAAGCCAACCAGCCAACAAACCACCATGCCATTAAACCAACAAACCAACAAACCAACAAACCAACAAACCAACAAACCAACAAACCAACAAACCAACGAACCAACAAGCCAACAAACCAACAAACCAACAAACCAACAAACCAACAAACCAACAAACCAACAAACCAAAAAACCAACAAGCCAGCAAACCAACAAGCCAGCAAACCAACAAACCAACAAACCAACAAACCAACAAACCAACAAACCAACAAACCAACAAACCAACAAGCCAACAAACCAACAAACCAAAAAACCAACAAGCCAACGAACCAACAAACCAACAAACGAACAAACCAACAAACCAACAAACCAACAACCCAACAAACCAACAAACCAAGTAACCAACAAACCAACAAACGAACAAACCATCAAGCCAACAAACCAAAAAACGAACAAAACAACAAACTAACAAACCAACAAACCAACAAACCAAAAAGCCAACAAACCAACAAACAAACACACCAACAAACTAACAAACCAACACACCAACAAGCCAACAAACCTACAAACCAACAAACCAACAAACCAACAAACCAAAAACCCAACAAACCAACAAGCCAACAAACCAACATACCAACAAGCCAACAATCCAACAAAACAACAAACCAACAAACCAACAAACGAACAAACCAACAAACCAACAAGCCAATAAGCCAACAAACCAACAAACCAACAAACAAACAAACCAACAAACCAACAAACCAACAAACCAAACAACCAACAAACCAACAAACGAACAAACCAACATACCAACAAACCAACAAACCAACAAACCAACAAACCAACAACTCAACAAAACCAACAAACCAACAAGCCAACAAACCAACAAACCAACAAACCAACAAGCCAACAAGCCAACAAGCCAACAAACCAACAAACCTATAAACGAACAAACCAACAAACCGACAAGCCAACAAACGAACAAATCAACAAACCAACAAACCAACAAGCCAACAAACCAACAAACCAACAAACCAACAAACCAACAAACCAACAAACCAACAAGCCAACAAACCAACAAACCAACAAGCCAACAAGCCAACAAACCAACAAGCCAACGAACCAACAAACCAACAAACCAACAAACCAACAAACCAACAAACCAACAAACCAACAAACCAACAAACCAACAAACGAACAAACCAACAAACCAAAAAGCCAACAAACCAACAAACCAAAAAAACAACAAGCTAACTAACCAACAAACCAACAAACCAACAAACCAACAAACCAACAAACCAACAAACCAACAAGCCAACAAGCCAACAAACCAACAAGCCAACAAGCCAACAAACCAACAAGCCAACAAACGAACAAACCAACAAACCAACAAACCAACAAACCCACAAGCCAACAAACCAACAAACCAACAAGCCAACAAACCAACAAACGAACAAACAAACAAACCAACAAACCAGTAAGCAAACAAACCAACAAGCCAACAAACGAACAAACCAACAAACAAATAAACGAACAAACCAATAAACCAACAAAATAACAAACCAACAAACCAACAAACCAAGAAACCAACAAACCACCGAACCAACAAGCCAACAAACCAACAAACCAACAAACCAACAAACCAACAAACAAACAAGCCAACAAACTAACAAACCAAGAAACGAACAAACCAACAAATTAACAAACCAACAAACCAACAAGCCAACAAGCCAATGAACCAACAAGCCAACAAACCAATAAGCCAACAAGCCAACAAGCCAACAAACCACCATGCCATTAAACCAACAAACCAACAAACCAACAAACCAAAAAGCCAAAAAACCAACAAACCAAAAAAACAACAAGCTAACTAACCAACAAACCAACAAACCAACAAACCAAAAAACCAACAAGCCAACAAACCAACAAACCAACAAACCAACAAAGCAACAAACCAACAAACCAAAAAGCCAACAAGCCAACAAACCAACAAACCAACAAACCAACAAACCAACAAACCAACAAACCAACAAACCAACAAACCAACAAACCAACAAACCAACAAACCAACAAACCAATAAACCAACAAACCAACAAACAAACAAACCAACAGACCAACAAACCAACAAACCAACAAACCAACAAGCCAACAAACCAACAAACCAAAAAGCCAACAAACCAAAAAACCAACAAACCAAAAAACCAACAAACCAACAAACCAACAAACCAACAAACCAACAAGCCAACAAACCAACAAACCAACAAACCAACAAACCAACAAACCAACAAACCAACAAACCAACAAACCAACAAACCAACAAACCAACAAACCAACAACCCAACAAACCAACAAACCAACAAACCAACAAACCAACAAACCAATAAACCAATAAACCAACAAACTAATAAACCAACTAGCCAACAAACCAACAAACCAACAAACCAACAAACCAACAAACCAACAAGCCAACAAACGAACAAATCAACAAACCAACAAACCAACAAGCCAACAAACCAACAAACCAACAAACCAACAAACCAACAAACCAACAAACCAACAAGCCAACAAACCAACAAACCAACAAGCCAACAAGCCAACAAACCAACAAGCCAACGAACCAACAAACCAACAAACCAACAAACCAACAAACCAACAAACCAATAAACCAACAAACCAACAAACCAACAAACCAACAAACGAACAAACCAACAAACCAAAAAGCCAACAAACCAACAAACCAAAAACAACAAGCTAACTAACCAACAAACCAACAAACCAACAAATCAACAAACCAACAAACCAACAAGCCAACAAGCCAACAAACCAACAAGCCAACAAGCCAACAAACCAACAAGCCAACAAACGAACAAACCAACAAACCAACACAAACCAACAAACCAACAAGCCAACAAACCAACAAACCAACAAGCCAACAAACCAACAAACGAACAAACAAACAAACCAACAAACCAGTAAGCCAACAAACCAACAAGCCAACAAACGAACAAACCAACAAACAAATAAACGAACAAACCAATAAACCAACAAAATAACAAACCAACAAACCAACAAACCAACAAACCAACAAACAAACAAGCCAACAAACTAACAAACCAAGAAACGAACAAACCAACAAACCAACAAACAAACAAGCCAACAAACTAACAAACCAAGAAACGAACAAACCAACAAACCAACAAACCACCAAACAAACAAGCCAACAAGCCAATGAACCAACAAGCCAACAAACCAATAAGCCAACAAGCCAACAAGCCAACAAACCACCATGCCATTAAACCAACAAACCAACAAACCAACAAACCAACAAACCAACAAACCAACAAACCAACAAACCAACGAACCAACAAGCCAACAAACCAAGAAACCAACAAACCAACAAGGCAACAAGCCAACAAACCAACAAGCCAACAAACCAACAAGCCAACAAACCAACAAACCAACAAACCAACAAACCAACAAACCAAAAAACCAACAAGCCAGCAAACCAACAAGCCAGCAAACCAACAAACCAACAAACCAACAAACCAACAAACCAACAAACCAACATGCCAACAAACCAACAAACCAAAAAACCAACAAGCCAACGAACCAACAAACCAACAAACGAACAAACCAACAAACCAACAAACCAACAACCCAACAAACCAACAAACCAAGTAACCAACAAACCAACAAACGAACAAACCATCAAGCCAACAAACCAAAAAACGAACAAAACAACAAACTAACAAACCAACAAACCAACAAACCAAAAAGCCAACAAACCAACAAACAAACACACCAACAAACTAACAAACCAACACACCAACAAGCCAACAAACCTACAAACCAACAAACCAACAAACCAACAAACCAAAAACCCAACAAACCAACAAGCCAACAAACCAACATACCAGCAAATCAACAATCCAACAAAACAACAAACCAACAAACCAACAAACGAACAAACCAACAAACCAACAAGCCAATAAGCCAACAAACCAACAAACCAACAAACAAACAAACCAACAAACCAACAAACCAACAAACCAAACAACCAACAAACCAACAAACGAACAAACCAACATACCAACAAACCAACAAACCAACAAACCAACAACTCAACAAAACCAACAAACCAACAAGCCAACAAACCAACAAACCAACAAACCAACAAGCCAACAAGCCAACAAGCCAACAAACCAACAAACCTATAAACGAACAAACCAACAAACCGACAAGCCAACAAACGAACAAATCAACAAACCAACAAACCAACAAGCCAACAAACCAACAAACCAACAAACCAACAAACCAACAAACCAACAAACCAACAAACCAACAAGCCAACAAACCAACAAACCAACAAGCCAACAAGCCAACAAACCAACAAGCCAACGAACCAACAAACCAACAAACCAACAAACCAACAAACCAACAAACCAACAAACCAACAAACCAACAAACCAACAAACCAACAAACCAACAAACGAACAAACCAACAAACCAAAAAGCCAACAAACCAACAAACCAAAAAAACAACAAGCTAACTAACCAACAAACCAACAAACCAACAAACCAACAAACCAACAAACCAACAAACCAACAAGCCAACAAGCCAACAAACCAACAAGCCAACAAGCCAACAAACCAACAAGCCAACAAACGAACAAACCAACAAACCAACAAACCAACAAACCAACAAGCCAACAAACCAACAAACCAACAAACCAACAAACGAACAAACAAACAAACCAACAAACCAGTAAGCAAACAAACCAACAAGCCAACAAACGAACAAACCAACAAACAAATAAACGAACAAACCAATAAACCAACAAAATAACAAACCAACAAACCAACAAACCAAGAAACCAACAAACCACCGAACCAACAAGCCAACAAACCAACAAACCAACAAACCAACAAACCAACAAAAAAACAAGCCAACAAACTAACAAACCAAGAAACGAACAAACCAACAAACCAACAAACCAACAAACCAACAAACCAACAAGCCAACAAGCCAATGAACCAACAAGCCAACAAACCAACAAGCCAACAAGCCAACAAACCAACAAACCAACAAGCCAACAAACCAACAAACCAACAAACCAACAAACCAACAAACCAACAAACCAACAAACCAACAAACCAACAAACCAACAAACCAACAAACCAACAAACCAACAACCCAACAAACCAACAAACCAACAAACCAACAAACCAACAAACCAATAAACCAATAAACCAACAAACTAATAAACCAACTAGCCAACAAACCAACAAACCAACAAACCAACAAACCAACAAACCAACAAGCCAACAAACGAACAAATCAACAAACCAACAAACCAACAAGCCAACAAACCAACAAACCAACAAACCAACAAACCAACAAACCAACAAACCAACAAACCAACAAACCAACAAACCAACAAGCCAACAAACCAACAAACCAACAAACCAACAAACCAACAAACCAACAAACCAACAAACCAACAAACCAACAAACCAACAAACCAACAAACCAACAACCCAACAAACCAACAAACCAACAAACCAACAAACCAACAAACCAATAAACCAATAAACCAACAAACTAATAAACCAACTAGCCAACAAACCAACAAACCAACAAACCAACAAACCAACAAACCAACAAGCCAACAAACGAACAAATCAACAAACCAACAAACCAACAAGCCAACAAACCAACTAACCAACAAACCAACAAACCAACAAACCAACAAACCAACAAGCCAACAAACCAACAAACCAACAAGCCAACAAGCCAACAAACCAACAAGCCAACGAACCAACAAACCAACAAACCAACAAACCAACAAACCAACAAACCAACAAACCAACAAGCCAACAAACCAACAAACGAACAAACAAACAAACCAACAAACCAGTAAGCCAACAAACCAACAAGCCAACAAACGAACAAACCAACAAACAAATAAACGAACAAACCAATAAACCAACAAAATAACAAACCAACAAACCAACAAACCAAGAAACCAACAAACCACCGAACCAACAAGCCAACAAACCAACAAACCAACAAACCAACAAACCAACAAACAAACAAGCCAACAAACTAACAAACCAAGAAACGAACAAACCAACAAACCAACAAACCACCAAACAAACAAGCCAACAAGCCAATAAACCAACAAGCCAACATACCAATAAGCCAACAAGCCAACAAGCCAACAAACCACCATGCCATTAAACCAACAAACCAACAAACAAACAAACCAACAAACCAACAAACCAACAAACCAACAAACCAACAAACCAACAAGCCAACAAACCAAGAAACCAACAAACCAACAAGGCAACAAGCCAACAAACCAACAAGCCAACAAACCAACAAGCCAACAAACCAACAAACCAACAAACCAACAAACCAACAAACCAAAAAACCAACAAGCCAGCAAACCAACAAGCCAGCAAACCAACAAACCAACAAACCAACAAACCAACAAACCAACAAACCAAAAACCCAACAAACCAACAAACCAAGTAACAAACAAACCAACAAACGAACAAACCATCAAGCCAACAAACCAAAAAACGAACAAAACAACAAACTAACAAACCAACAAACCAACAAACCAAAAATCCAACAAACCAACAAACAAACACACCAACAAACTAACAAACCAACACACCAACAAGCCAACAAACCTACAAACCAACAAACCAACAAACCAACAAACCAAAAACCCAACAAACCAACAAGCCAACAAACCAACATACCAACAAGCCAAAAATCCAACAAAACAACAAACCAACAAACCAACAAACGAACAAACCAACAAACCAACAAGCCAATAAGCCAACAAAACAACAAACCAACAAACAAACAAACCAACAAACCAACAAACCAACAAACCAAACAACCAACAAACCAACAAACGAACAAACCAACATACCAACAAACCAACAAACCAACAAACCAACAACTCAACAAAACCAACAAACCAACAAGCCAACAAACCAACAAACCAACAAACCAACAAACCAACAAGCCAACAAGCCAACAAGCCAACGAACCAACAAACCTATAAACGAACAAACCAACAAACCGGCAAGCCAACAAACGAACAAATCAACAAACCAACAAACCAACAAGCCAACAAACCAACAAACCAACAAACCAACAAACCAACAAACCAACAAACCAACAAACCAACAAACCAACAAGCCAACAAACCAACAAACCAACAAGCCAACAAGCCAACAAACCAACAAGCCAACGAACCAACAAACCAACAAACCAACAAACCAACAAACCAACAAACCAACAAACCAACAAACCAACAAACCAACAAACCAACAAACGAACAAACCAACAAACCAAAAAGCCAACAAACCAAAAAAACAACAAGCTAACTAACCAACAAACCAACAAACCAACAAACCAACAAACCAACAAACCAACAAACCAACAAGCCAACAAGCCAACAAACCAACAAGCCAACAAGCCAACAAACCAACAAGCCAACAAACGAACAAACCAACAAACCATCAAACCAACAAACCAACAAGCCAACAAACCAACAAACCAACAAGCCAACAAACCAACAAACGAACAAACAAACAAACCAACAAACCAGTAAGCAAACAAACCAACAAGCCAACAAACGAACAAACCAACAAACAAATAAACGAACAAACCAATAAACCAACAAAATAACAAACCAACAAACCAACAAACCAAGAAACCAACAAACCACCAAACCAACAAGCCAACAAACCAACAAACCAACAAACCAACAAACCAACAAACAAACAAGCCAACAAACTAACAAACCAAGAAACGAACAAACCAACAAACCAACAAACCAACAAACCAACAAGCCAACAAGCCAATGAACCAACAAGCCAACAAACCAATAAGCCAACAAGCCAACAAGCCAACAAACCACCATGCCATTAAACCAACAAACCAACAAACCAACAAACCAAAAAGCCAAAAAACCAACAAACCAAAAAAACAACAAGCTAACTAACCAACAAACCAACAAACCAACAAACCAAAAAACCAACAAGCCAACAAACCAACAAACCAACAAACCAACAAAGCAACAAACCAACAAACCAACAAACCAACAAACCAACAAACTAACAAACCAACAAACCAACAAGCCAACAAAACCAACAAGCCAACAAACCAACAAACCAACAAGTCCACAAACCAACAAACCAACAAGCCAACAAGCCAACAAACCAACAAACCAACAAACCAACAAACCAACAAACGAACAAACCAACAAACCAACAAACGAACAAACCAACAAACCAACAAACCAACAAACCAACAAACCAACAAACCAAGTAACCAACAGACCAACAAACGAACAAACCAACAAACCAACACACCAACAAACCAACAAACCAACAAACCAACAAAACAACAAAACAACAAACCACCAAACCAACAAGCCAACAAACCAACAAACCAACAAACCAAGTAACCAACAAACCAACAAACCAACAAACCCACAAACCAACAAACCAACAAACCAACAAACCAACAAACCAACAAACCAACAAACCAACAAACCAACAAACCAACAAACCAAAAAACCAACAAACCAACAAGCCAACAAACCAACAAACCAAGAAGCCAACAATCCAACAAAACAACAAACCAACAAACCAACAACCGAACCAACCAACAAACCAACAAGCCAATAAGCCAACAAACCAACAAACCAACAAACCAACAAGCCAACAATCCAATAAAACAAAAAAACGAACAAACCAACAAACGAACAAACCAACAAACCAACAAGCCAATAAGCCAACAAACTAACAAAATAACAAACGAAGAAACCAACAAACCAACAAACGAACAAACCAAGAAACCAACAAACCAAGTAAAAAACAAACCAACAAACGAACAAACCAACAAGCCAACAAACCAAAAAACGAAAAAGCAACAAATCAACAAACCAACAAACAAACAAACCAACAAGCCAACAAGCCAACAAACAAACACACAAACAAACTAACAAACCAACAAACCAACAAGCCAACAAACCAACAAACAAACAAACCAACAAACCAACAAACCAACAAACCAACAAACCAACAAACCAACAGACTAACAAACCAAAAAACCAACAAACCAACAAGCCAACAAACCAACAAACCAACAAGCCAACAATCCAATAAAACAACAAACCAACAAACCAACAAACGAACAAACCAACAAACCAACAAGCCAATAAGCCAACAAACCAACAAACCAAAAAAACCAACAAACCAACAAACCAACAAACCAACAAACCAAAAAACGAACAAACCAACAAACCAACATAACAAAAAGCCAACAAACGAAAAAACCAACAAGCCAACAAACCAACAAACCAACAAACCAACAACCCAACAAACCAACACCAACAAACCAACAAAGAAACAAAACAACAAACCAAACAACCAACAAGCCAACAAACCAACAAACCAACAAACCAACAAACCAACAAAACAAGAAGCCAACAAGCCAACAAACCAACAAACCAACAGACCAACAAACCAACAAACCAACAAACCAATAAACCAACAAACCAACAAACAAACAAACCAACAAACCAACAAACCAACAAACCAACAAACCAACAAACCAACAAACCAACAATCCAACAAACCAACAAACTAAAAAACCAACAAACCAACAAACCAACAAACGAACAAACGAACAAACCAACAAACCAACAAACGAACAAGCCAACAAACCAACAAGCCAACAAACCAACAAACCAACAAGCCAACAAACCAACAAACCAACAAGCCAACAAGCCAACAAACCAACAAACCAACAAACCAACAAACGAACAAACCAACAAACCAACAAACGAACAAACCAATAAACCAACAAACCAACAAACCAACAAACCAACAAACCAACAAACCAAGTAACCAACAAACCAACAAACGAACATACCAAAAAGCCAAAAAACCAAAACACAAACAAAGCAACAAACCAACAAACCAACAAACCAACAAACCAACAAGCCAACAAGCCAACAAACAAACACACCAACAAACTAACAAACCAATAAACCAACAATCCAACAAGCCAACAAACCAATAAACCAACAAGCCAATAAGCCAACAAACCAACAAACCAACAAACCAACAAACCAACAAACCAACAAACCAACAAACCAACAAACCAAACAACCAACAAACCAACAAACGAACAAACCAACATACCAACAAACCAACAAACCAACAAACCAACAAACCAACAAACCAACAACTCAACAAAACCAACAAACCAACAAGCCAACAAACCAACAAACCAACAAACCAACAAGCCAACAAGCCAACAAGCCAACAAACCAACAAACCTACAAACGAACAAACCAACAAACCGACAAACCAACAAACCAACAAACCAACAAACCAACAAACCAACAAACCAACAGACCAACAAACCAACAAACCAACAAACGAACAAGCCAACAAAACCAACAAACCAACAAACCAACAAGTCCACAAACCAACAAACCAACAAGCCAACAAGCCAACAAACCAACAAACCAACAAACCAACAAACCAACAAACCAACAAACTTACAAACCAACAAGCCAACAAACCAACAAACCAACAAACCAAAAAACCAACAAGCCAACAAACCAACAAACCAACAAACCAACAAAGCAACAAACCAACAAAACAGCAAACCAACAAACCAACAAACTAACAAACCAACAAACCAACAAGTCCACAAACCAACAAACCAACAAGCCAACAAGCCAACAAACCAACAAACCAACAAACCAACAAACCAACAAACGAACAAACCAACAAACCAACAAACGAACAAACCAACAAACCAACAAACCAACAAACCAACAAACCAACAAACCAACAAACCAACAAACCAAGTAACCAACAGACCAACAAACGAACAAACCAACAAACCAACACACCAACAAACCAACAAACCAACAAACCAACAAACCAACAAACCAACAAACCAACAAGCCAACAAACCAACAAACCAGCAAACCAAGTAACCAACAAACCAACAAACGAACAAACCAACAAACCGACAAACCAACAAACCAACAAACCAACAAACCAACAAACCAACAAACCAACAGACCAACAAACCAACAAACCAACAAACCAACAAGCCAACAAAACCAACAAACCAACAAACTTACAAACCAACAAGCCAACAAACCAACAAACCAACAAACCAAAAAACCAACAAGCCAACAAACCAACAAACCAACAAACCTACAAACGAACAAACCAACAAACCGACAAACCAACAAACCAACAAACCAACAAACCAACAAACCAACAAACCAACAGACCAACAAACCAACAAACCAACAAACCAACAAGCCAACAAAACCAACAAACCAACAAACCAACAAGTCCACAAACCAACAAACCAACAAGCCAACAAGCCAACAAACCAACAAACCAACAAACCAACAAACCAACAAACCAACAAACTTACAAACCAACAAGCCAACAAACCAACAAACCAACAAACCAAAAAACCAACAAGCCAACAAACCAACAAACCAACAAAACAACAAAGCAACAAACCAACAAAACAGCAAACCAACAAACCAACAAACTAACAAACCAACAAACCAACAAGTCCACAAACCAACAAACCAACAAGCCAACAAGCCAACAAACCAACAAACCAACAAACCAACAAACCAACAAACGAACAAACCAACAAACCAACAAACGAACAAACCAACAAACCAACAAACCAACAAACCAACAAACCAACAAACCAACAAACTTACAAACCAACAAGCCGACAAACCAACAAACCAACAAACCAAAAAACCAACAAGCCAACAAACCAACAAACCAACAAACCAACAAAGCAACAAACCAACAAAACAGCAAACCAACAAACCAACAAACTAACAAACCAACAAACCAACAAGTCCACAAACCAACAAACCAACAAGCCAACAAGCCAACAAACCAACAAACCAACAAACCAACAAACCAACAAACCAACAAACGAACAAACCAACAAACCAACAAACGAACAAACCAACAAACCAACAAACCAACAAACCAACAAACCAACAAACCAACAAACCAAGTAACCAACAGACCAACAAACGAACAAACCAACAAACCAACACACCAACAAACCAACAAACCAACAAACCAACAAACCAACAAACCAACAAACCAACAAGCCAACAAACCAACAAACCAACAAACCAAGTAACCAACAAACCAACAAACCAACAAACCAACAAACCAACAAACCAACAAACCAACAAACCAACAAACCAACAAACCAACAAACCAACAAACCAAAAAACCAACAAACCAACAAGCCAACAAACCAACAAACCAAGAAGCCAACAATCCAACAAAACAACAAACCAACAAACCAACAACCGAACCAACCAACAAACCAACAAGCCAATAAGCCAACAAACCAACAAACCAACAAACCAACAAGCCAACAATCCAACAAAACAACAAACCAACAAACCAACAAACCAACAAACCAACAAACCAACAAGCGAATAAGCCAACAAACCAACAAACGAAGAAACCAACAAACCAACAAACGAACAAACCAACAAACCAACAAACCAACAAACCAAGTAACCAACAAACCAACAAACGAACAAACCAACAAGCCAACAAACCAAAAAACGAACAAAGCAACAAACCAACAAACCAACAAACAAACAAACCAACAAGCCAACAAGCCAACAAACAAACACACAAACAAACTAACAAACCAACAAACCAACAAGCCAACAAACCAACAAACCAACAAACAAACTAACCAACAAACCAACAAACCAACAAACCAACAAACCAACAAACTAACAAACCAACAAACTAACAAACCAAAAAACCAACAAACCAACAAGCCAACAAACCAACAAACCAACAAGCCAACAATCCAACAAAACAACAAACCAACAAACCAACAAACGAACAAACCAACAAACCAACAAACCAACAAGCCAATAAGCCAACAAACCAACAAACCAAAAAAACCAACAAACCAACAAACCAACAAACCAACAAACCAACAAACCAAAAAACGAACAAACCAACAAACCAACATAACAAAAAGCCAACAAACGAAAAAACCAACAAGCCAACAAGCCAACAAACCAACAAACCAACAAACCAACAAACCAACAAACGAACAAACCAACAAACCAACAAACGAACAAACCAACAAACCAACAAACCAACAAACCAACAAACCAACAAACCAACAAACCAACAAAACAAGTAACCAACAGACCAACAAACGAACAAACCAACAAACCAACACACCAACAAACCAACAAACCAACAAACCAACAAACCAACAAACCAACAAACCAACAAGCCAACAAACCAACAAACCAACAAACCAAGTAACCAACAAACCAACAAACCAACAAACCAACAAACCAACAAACCAACAAACCAACAAACCAACAAACCAACAAACCAACAAACCAACAAACCAAAAAACCAACAAACCAACAAGCCAACAAACCAACAAACCAAGAAGCCAACAATCCAACAAAACAACAAACCAACAAACCAACAACCGAACCAACCAACAAACCAACAAGCCAATAAGCCAACAAACCAACAAACCAACAAACCAACAAGCCAACAATCCAACAAAACAACAAACGAACAAACCAACAAACGAACAAACCAACAAACCAACAAACGAAGAAACCAACAAACCAACAAACGAACAAACCAACAAACCAACAAACCAACAAACCAAGTAACCAACAAACCAACAAACGAACAAACCAACAAGCCAACAAACCAAAAAACCAACAAACCAACAAACCAACAAACTAACAAACCAACAAACCAACAAACCAACAAACCAACAAACCAACAAACTAACAAACCAAAAAACCAACAAACCAACAAGCCAACAAACCAACAAACCAACAAGCCAACAATCCAACAAAACAACAAACCAACAAACCAACAAACGAACAAACCAACAAACCAACAAGCCAATAAGCCAACAAACCAACAAACCAAAAAAACCAACAAACCAACAAACCAACAAACCAACAAACCAAAAAACGAACAAACCAACAAACCAACATAACAAAAAGCCAACAAACGAAAAAACCAACAAGCCAACAAACCAACAAACCAACAAACCAACAACCCAACAAACCAACACCAACAAAGAAACAAACCAACAAACCAAAAAACCAACAAGCCAACAAACCAACAAACCAACAAACCAACAAACCAACAAAACAAGAAGCCAACAAGCCAACAAACCAACAAACCAACAAACCAACAAACCAACAAACCAACAAACCAACAAACCAATAAACCAACAAACCAACAAACAAACAAACCAAAAAACCAACAAACCAACAAACCAACAAACCAACAAACCAACAAACCAACAAGCCAACAAACCAACAAACTAAAAAACCAACAAACCAACAAACCAACAAACCAACAAACGAACAAACGAACAAACCAACAAACCAACAAACGAATAAGCCAACAAACCAACAAGCCAACAAACCAACAAACCAACAAGCCAACAAACCAACAAACCAACAAGCCAACAAGCCAACAAACCAACAAACCAACAAACCAACAAACGAACAAACCAACAAACCAACAAACGAACAAACCAACAAACCAACAAACCAACAAACCAACAAACCAAGTAACCAACAAACCAACAAACGAACATACCAAAAAGCCAAAAAACCAAAACACAAACAAAGCAACAAACCAACAAACCAACAAACCAACAAACCAACAAGCCAACAAGCCAACAAACAAACACACCAACAAACTAACAAACCAATAAACCAACAAACCAACAAACCAACAAACCAACAAACCAACAAACCAACAAACCAACAAACCAACAAACCAACAAACCAACAAACCAAAAAAACCAACAATCCAACAAGCCAACAAACCAACAAACAAACAAGCCAACATTCCAACAAAACAACAAACCAACAAACCAACAAACGAACAAATTAACAAACCAACAAGCCAATTAGCCAACAAACCAACAAACCAACAAACCAATAAACGAACAAACCAACATACCAACAAACCAACAAAGCAACAAACCAACAAACCAACAAATTAACAAAACCAACAAACCAACAAGCCAACAAACCAACAAACCAACAAACCAATAAACCAACAAGCCAACAAACCAACAAACCTACAAACCAACAAACGAACAAACCAACAAACCAACAAGCCAGCAACCCAACAAACCAACAAACCAACAAACCTACAAACCAACAAACCAACAAACCAACAAGCCAACAAGCCAACAAACAAACACACCAACAAACTAACAAACCAATAAACCAACAATCCAACAAACCAACAAACCAACAAACCAACAAGCCAATAAGCCAACAAACCAACAAACCAACAAACCAACAAACCAACAAACCAACAAACCAACAAACCAAACAACCAACAAACCAACAAACGAACAAACCAACATACCAACAAACCAACAAACCAACAAACCAACAAACCAACAACTCAACAAAACCAACAAACCAACAAGCCAACAAACCAACAAACCAACAAACCAACAAGCCAACAAGCCAACAAACCAACAAACCTATAAACGAACAAACCAACAAACCGACAAACCAACAAACCAACAAACCAACAAACCAACAAACCAACAAACCAACAAACCAACAAGCCAACAAAACCAACAAGCCAACAAACCAACAAACCAACAAGTCCACAAACCAACAAACCAACAAGCCAACAAGCCAACAAACCAACAAACCAACAAACCAACAAACCAACAAACCAACAAACTAACAAACCAACAAGCCAACAAACCAACAAACCAACAAACCAAAAAACCAACAAGCCAACAAACCAACAAACCAACAAATTAACAAAGCAACAAACCAACAAACCAACAAACCAACAAACCAACAAACTAACAAACCAACAAACCAACAAGCCAACAAAACCAACAAGCCAACAAACCAACAAACCAACAAGTCCACAAACCAACAAACCAACAAGCCAACAAGCCAACAAACCAACAAACCAACAAACCAACAAACCAACAAACGAACAAACCAACAAACCAACAAACGAACAAACCAACAAACCAACAAACCAACAAACCAACAAACCAACAAACCAACAAACCAACAAACCAAGTAACCAACAGACCAACAAACGAACAAACCAACAAACCAACACACCAACAAACCAACAAACCAACAAACCAACAAACCAACAAACCAACAAACCAACAAACCAACAAACCAACAAGCCAACAAACCAACAAACCAACAAACCAAGTAACCAACAAACCAACAAACCAACAAACCAACAAACCAACAAACCAACAAACCAACAAACCAACAAACCAACAAACCAACAAACCAAAAAACCAACAAACCAACAAGCCAACAAACCAACAAACCAAGAAGCCAACAATCCAACAAAACAACAAACCAACAAACCAACAACCGAACCAACCAACAAACCAACAAGCCAATAAGCCAACAAACCAACAAACCAACAAACCAACAAGCCAACAATCCAACAAAACAACAAACGAACAAACCAACAAACGAACAAACCAACAAACCAACAAGCCAATAAGCCAACAAACCAACAAACTAACAAACGAAGAAACCAACAAACCAACAAACGAACAAACCAACAAACCAACAAACCAACAAACCAAGTAACCAACAAACCAACAAACGAACAAACCAACAAGCCAACAAACCAAAAAACGAACAAAGCAACAAACCAACAAACCAACAAACAAACAAACCAACAAGCCAACAAGCCAACAAACAAACACACAAACAAACTAACAAACCAACAAACCAACAAGCCAACAAACCAACAAACAAACAAACCAACAAACCAACAAACCAACAAACCAACAAACCAACAAACCAAAAAACCAACAAACCAACAAGACAACAAACCAACAAACCAACAAGCCAACAATCCAACAAAACAACAAACCAACAAACCAACAAACGAACAAACCAACAAACCAACAAGCCAATAAGCCAACAAACCAACAAACCAAAAAAACCAACAAACCAACAAACCAACAAACCAACAAACCAAAAAACGAACAAACCAACAAACCAACATAACAAAAAGCCAACAAACGAAAAAACCAACAAGCCAACAAACCAACAAACCAACAAACCAACAACCCAACAAACCAACACCAACAAACCAACAAAGAAACAAACCAACAAACCAAAAAACCAACAAGCCAACAATCCAACAAAACAACAAACCAACAAACCAACAACCGAACCAACCAACAAACCAACAAGCCAATAAGCCAACAAACCAACAAACCAACAAACCAACAAACCAACAAACCAACAAACCAACAAACGAACAAACGAACAAACCAACAAACCAACAAACGAATAAGCCAACAAACCAACAAGCCAACAAACCAACAAACCAACAAGCCAACAAACCAACAAACCAACAAGCCAACAAGCCAACAAACCAACAAACCAACAAACCAACAAACGAACAAACCAACAAACCAACAAACGAACAAACCAACAAACCAACAAACCAACAAACCAACAAACCAAGTAACCAACAAACCAACAAACGAACATACCAAAAGGCCAAAAAACCAAAACACAAACAAAGCAACAAACCAACAAACCAACAAACCAACAAACCAACAAGCCAACAAGCCAACAAACAAACACACCAACAAACTAACAAACCAATAAACCAACAAACCAACAAACCAACAAACCAACAAACCAACAAACCAACAAACCAACAAACCAACAAACCAACAAACCAACAAACCAACAAACCAAAAAAACCAACAATCCAACAAGCCAACAAACCAACAAACAAACAAGCCAACATTCCAACAAAACAACAAACCAACAAACCAACAAACGAACAAATTAACAAACCAACAAGGCAATTAGCCAACAAACCAACAAACCAACAAACCAATAAACGAACAAACCAACATACCAACAAACCAACAAAGCAACAAACCAAAAACCAACAAATTAACAAAACCAACAAACCAACAAGCCAACAAACCAACAAACCAACAAACCAATAAACCAACAAGCCAACAAACCAACAAACCTACAAACCAACAAACGAACAAACCAACAAACCAACAAGCCAACAAACCAACAAACCAAGAAGCCAACAATCCAACAAAACAACAAACCAACAAACCAACAACCAAACCAACCAACAAACCAACAAGCCAATAAGCCAACAAACCAACAAACCAACAAACCAACAAGCCAACAATCCAACAAAACAACAAACGAACAAACCAACAAACGAACAAACCAACAAACCAACAAGCCAATAAGCCAACAAACCAACAAACTAACAAACGAAGAAACCAACAAACCAACAAACGAACAAACCAACAAACCAACAAACCAACAAACCAAGTAACCAACAAACCAACAAACGAACAAACCAACAAGCCAACAAACCAAAAAACGAACAAAGCAACAAACCAACAAACCAACAAACAAACAAACCAACAAGCCAACAAGCCAACAAACAAACACACAAACAAACTAACAAACCAACAAACCAACAAGCCAACAAACCAACAAACAAACAAACCAACAAACCAACAAACCAACAAACCAACAAACCAAAAAACCAACAAACCAACAAGACAACAAACCAACAAACCAACAAGCCAACAATCCAACAAAACAACAAACCAACAAACCAACAAACGAACAAACCAACAAACCAACAAGCCAATAAGCCAACAAACCAACAAACCAAAAAAACCAACAAACCAACAAACCAACAAACCAACAAACCAAAAAACGAACAAACCAACAAACCAACATAACAAAAAGCCAACAAACGAAAAAACCAACAAGCCAACAAACCAACAAACCAACAAACCAACAACCCAACAAACCAACACCAACAAACCAACAAAGAAACAAACCAACAAACCAAAAAACCAACAAGCCAACAATCCAACAAAACAACAAACCAACAAACCAACAACCGAACCAACCAACAAACCAACAAGCCAATAAGCCAACAAACCAACAAACCAACAAACCAACAAACCAACAAACCAACAAACCAACAAACGAACAAACGAACAAACCAACAAACCAACAAACGAATAAGCCAACAAACCAACAAGCCAACAAACCAACAAACCAACAAGCCAACAAACCAACAAACCAACAAGCCAACAAGCCAACAAACCAACAAACCAACAAACCAACAAACGAACAAACCAACAAACCAACAAACGAACAAACCAACAAACCAACAAACCAACAAACCAACAAACCAACAAACCAAGTAACCAACAAACCAACAAACGAACATACCAAAAAGCCAAAAAACCAAAACACAAACAAAGCAACAAACCAACAAACCAACAAACCAACAAACCAACAAGCCAACAAGCCAACAAACAAACACACCAACAAACTAACAAACCAATAAACCAACAAACCAACAAACCAACAAACCAACAAACCAACAAACCAACAAACCAACAAACCAACAAACCAACAAACCAACAAACCAACAAACCAACAAACCAAAAAAACCAACAATCCAACAAGCCAACAAACCAACAAACAAACAAGCCAACATTCCAACAAAACAACAAACCAACAAACCAACAAACGAACAAATTAACAAACCAACAAGGCAATTAGCCAACAAACCAACAAACCAACAAACCAATAAACGAACAAACCAACATACCAACAAACCAACAAAGCAACAAACCAACAAACCAACAAATTAACAAAACCAACAAACCAACAAGCCAACAAACCAACAAACCAACAAACCAATAAACCAACAAGCCAACAAACCAACAAACCTACAAACCAACAAACGAACAAACCAACAAACCAACAAGCCAGCAACCCAACAAACCAACAAACCAACAAACCTACAAACCAACAAACCAACAAACCAACAAACCAACAAGCCAACAAGCCAACAAACAAACACACCAACAAACTAACAAACCAATAAACCAACAATCCAACAAACCAACAAACCAACAAACCAACAAGCCAATAAGCCAACAAACCAACAAACCAACAAACCAACAAACCAACAAACCAACAAACCAACAAACCAAACAACCAACAAACCAACAAACGAACAAACCAACATACCAACAAACCAACAAACCAACAAACCAACAAACCAACAACTCAACAAAACCAACAAACCAACAAGCCAACAAACCAACAAACCAACAAACCAACAAGCCAACAAGCCAACAAACCAACAAACCTATAAACGAACAAACCAACAAACCGACAAACCAACAAACCAACAAACCAACAAACCAACAAACCAACAAACCAACAAACCAACAAGCCAACAAAACCAACAAGCCAACAAACCAACAAACCAACAAGTCCACAAACCAACAAACCAACAAGCCAACAAGCCAACAAACCAACAAACCAACAAACCAACAAACCAACAAACCAACAAACTAACAAACCAACAAGCCAACAAACCAACAAACCAACAAACCAAAAAACCAACAAGCCAACAAACCAACAAACCAACAAATTAACAAAGCAACAAACCAACAAACCAACAAACCAACAAACCAACAAACTAACAAACCAACAAACCAACAAGCCAACAAAACCAACAAGCCAACAAACCAACAAACCAACAAGTCCACAAACCAACAAACCAACAAGCCAACAAGCCAACAAACCAACAAACCAACAAACCAACAAACCAACAAACGAACAAACCAACAAACCAACAAACGAACAAACCAACAAACCAACAAACCAACAAACCAACAAACCAACAAACCAACAAACCAACAAACCAACAAACCAAGTAACCAACAGACCAACAAACGAACAAACCAACAAACCAACACACCAACAAACCAACAAACCAACAAACCAACAAACCAACAAACCAACAAACCAACAAACCAACAAACCAACAAGCCAACAAACCAACAAACCAACAAACCAAGTAACCAACAAACCAACAAACCAACAAACCAACAAACCAACAAACCAACAAACCAACAAACCAACAAACCAACAAACCAACAAACCAACAAACCAACAAACCAAAAAACCAACAAACCAAGAAGCCAACAAACCAACAAACCAAGAAGCCAACAATCCAACAAAACAACAAACCAACAAACCAACAACCGAACCAACCAACAAACCAACAAGCCAATAAGCCAACAAACCAACAAACCAACAAACCAACAAGCCAACAATCCAACAAAACAACAAACGAACAAACCAACAAACGAACAAACCAACAAACCAACAAGCCAATAAGCCAACAAACCAACAAACTAACAAACGAAGAAACCAACAAACCAACAAACGAACAAACCAACAAACCAACAAACCAACAAACCAAGTAACCAACAAACCAACAAACGAACAAACCAACAAGCCAACAAACCAAAAAACGAACAAAGCAACAAACCAACAAACCAACAAACAAACAAACCAACAAGCCAACAAGCCAACAAACAAACACACAAACAAACTAACAAGCCAACAAACCAACAAGCCAACAAACCAACAAACAAACAAACCAACAAACCAACAAACCAACAAACCAACAAACCAACAAACCAAAAAACCAACAAACCAACAAGACAACAAACCAACAAACCAACAAGCCAACAATCCAACAGAACAACAAACCAACAAACCAACAAACGAACAAACCAACAAACCAACAAGCCAATAAGCCAACAAACCAACAAACCAAAAAAACCAACAAACCAACAAACCAACAAACCAACAAACCAAAAAACGAACAAACCAACAAACCAACATAACAAAAAGCCAACAAACGAAAAAACCAACAAGCCAACAAACCAACAAACCAACAAACCAACAACCCAACAAACCAACACCAACAAACCAATAAAGAAACAAACCAACAAACCAAAAAACCAACAAGCCAACAATCCAACAAAACAACAAACCAACAAACCAACAACCGAACCAACCAACAAACCAACAAGCCAATAAGCCAACAAACCAACAAACCAACAAACCAACAAGCCAACAATCCAACAAAACAACAAACGAACAAACCAACAAACGAACAAACCAACAAACCAACAAGCCAATAAGCCAACAAACCAACAAACTAACAAACGAAGAAACCAACAAACCAACAAACGAACAAACCAACAAACCAACAAACCAACAAACCAAGTAACCAACAAACCAACAAACGAACAAACCAACAAGCCAACAAACCAAAAAACGAACAAAGCAACAAACCAACAAACCAACAAACAAACAAACCAACAAGCCAACAAACCAACAAACCAACAAACCAACAAGCCAACAATCCAACAAAACAACAAACGAACAAACCAACAAACGAACAAACCAACAAACCAACAAGCCAATAAGCCAACAAACCAACAAACTAACAAACGAAGAAACCAACAAACCAACAAACGAACAAACCAACAAACCAACAAACCAACAAACCAAGTAACCAACAAACCAACAAACGAACAAACCAACAAGCCAACAAACCAAAAAACGAACAAAGCAACAAACCAACAAACCAACAAACAAACAAACCAACAAGCCAACAAGCCAACAAACAAACACACAAACAAACTAACAAACCAACAAACCAACAAGCCAACAAACCAACAAACAAACAAACCAACAAACCAACAAACCAACAAACCAACAAACCAACAAACCAAAAAACCAACAAACCAACAAGACAACAAACCAACAAACCAACAAGCCAACAATCCAACAAAACAACAAACCAACAAACCAACAAACGAACAAACCAACAAACCAACAAGCCAATAAGCCAACAAACCAACAAACCAAAAAAACCAACAAACCAACAAACCAACAAACCAACAAACCAAAAAACGAACAAACCAACAAACCAACATAACAAAAAGCCAACAAACGAAAAAACCAACAAGCCAACAAACCAACAAACCAACAAACCAACAACCCAACAAACCAACACCAACAAACCAACAAAGAAACAAACCAACAAACCAAAAAACCAACAAGCCAACAATCCAACAAAACAACAAACCAACAAACCAACAACCGAACCAACCAACAAACCAACAAGCCAATAAGCCAACAAACAAACAAACCAACAAACCAACAAACCAACAAACCAACAAACCAACAAACGAACAAACGAACAAACCAACAAACCAACAAACGAATAAGCCAACAAACCAACAAGCCAACAAACCAACAAACCAACAAGCCAACAAACCAACAAACCAACAAGCCAACAAGCCAACAAACCAACAAACCAACAAACCAACAAACGAACAAACCAACAAACCAACAAACGAACAAACCAACAAACCAACAAACCAACAAACCAACAAACCAACAAACCAAGTAACCAAGAAACCAACAAACGAACATACCAAAAAGCCAAAAAACCAAAACACAAACAAAGCAACAAACCAACAAACCAACAAACCAACAAACCAACAAGCCAACAAGCCAACAAACAAACACACCAACAAACTAACAAACCAATAAACCAACAAACCAACAAACCAACAAACCCACAAACCAACAAACCAACAAACCAACAAACCAACAAACCAACAAACCAACAAACCAACAAACCAACAAACCAAAAAAACCAACAATCCAACAAGCCAACAAACCAACAAACAAACAAGCCAACATTCCAACAAAACAACAAACCAACAAACCAACAAACGAACAAATTAACAAACCAACAAGGCAATTAGCCAACAAACCAACAAACCAACAAACCAATAAACGAACAAACCAACATACCAACAAACCAACAAAGCAACAAACCAACAAACCAACAAATTAACAAAACCAACAAACCAACAAGCCAACAAACCAACAAACCAACAAACCAATAAACCAACAAGCCAACAAACCAACAAACCTACAAACCAACAAACGAACAAACCAACAAACCAACAAGCCAGCAACCCAACAAACCAACAAACCAACAAACCTACAAACCAACAAACCAACAAACCAACAAGCCAACAAGCCAACAAACAAACACACCAACAAACTAACAAACCAATAAACCAACAATCCAACAAACCAACAAACCAACAAACCAACAAGCCAATAAGCCAACAAACCAACAAACCAACAAACCAACAAACCAACAAACCAACAAACCAACAAACCAACAACCAACAAACCAACAAACGAACAAACCAACATACCAACAAACCAACAAACCAACAAACCAACAAACCAACAACTCAACAAAACCAACAAACCAACAAGCCAACAAACCAACAAACCAACAAACCAACAAGCCAACAAGCCAACAAACCAACAAACCTATAAACGAACAAACCAACAAACCGACAAACCAACAAACCAACAAACCAACAAACCAACAAACCAACAAACCAACAAACCAACAAACCAACAAGCCAACAAAACCAACAAGCCAACAAACCAACAAACCAACAAGTCCACAAACCAACAAACCAACAAGCCAACAAGCCAACAAACCAACAAACCAACAAACCAACAAACCAACAAACCAACAAACTAACAAACCAACAAGCCAACAAACCAACAAACCAACAAACCAAAAAACCAACAAGCCAACAAACCAACAAACCAACAAATTAACAAAGCAACAAACCAACAAACCAACAAACCAACAAACCAACAAACTAACAAACCAACAAACCAACAAGCCAACAAAACCAACAAGCCAACAAACCAACAAACCAACAAGTCCACAAACCAACAAACCAACAAGCCAACAAGCCAACAAACCAACAAACCAACAAACCAACAAACCAACAAACGAACAAACCAACAAACCAACAAACGAACAAACCAACAAACCAACAAACCAACAAACCAACAAACCAACAAACCAACAAACCAACAAACCAACAAACCAAGTAACCAACAGACCAACAAACGAACAAACCAACAAACCAACACACCAACAAACCAACAAACCAACAAACCAACAAACCAACAAACCAACAAACCAACAAACCAACAAACCAACAAGCCAACAAACCAACAAACCAACAAACCAAGTAACCAACAAACCAACAAACCAACAAACCAACAAACCAACAAACCAACAAACCAACAAACCAACAAACCAACAAACCAACAAACCAACAAACCAACAAACCAACAAACCTACAAACCAACAAACCAACAAACCAACAAACCAACAAACCAACAAGCCAACAAACCAACAAACCAACAAACCAAAAAACCAACAAGCCAAAAAACCAACAAACCAACAAACCAACAAACCAACAAAGAAACAAACCAACAATCCAACAAACCAACAAACCAACAAGCCAACAAAACCAACAAGCCAACAAACCAACAAACCAACAGGTCAACAAACCAACAAACCAACAAGCCCACAAGCCAACAAATCAACAAACCAACAAACCAACAAACGAACAAACCAACAAACCAACAAACGAACAAACCAACAAACCAACAAACCAACAAACCAACAAACCAACAAACCAAGTAACCAACAAACCAACAAACGAACAAACCAACAAGCCAACAAACCAAAAAACGAACAAAGCAACAAACCAACAAACCAACAAACCAACAAACCAACAAGCCAACAAACAAACACACAAATAAACTAACAAACCAACAAACCAACAAACCAACAAACCAACAAACCAAAAACCCAACAAACCAACAAGCCAACAAACCAACATACCAACAAGCCAACAATCCAACAAAACAAGAAACCAACAAACCGACAAACGAACAAACCAACAAACCAACAAGCCAATAAGCCAACAAACCAAAAACCAACAAACCAACAAACCAACAAACCAACAAACCAACAAACCAACAAACCAACAAACCAAACAACCAACAAACCAACAAACAAACAAACCAACATACGAACAAACCAACAAACCAACAAACCAACAAACCAACAAACTAACAAACTAACAAACCAACAAACCAACAAGCCAACAAAACCAACAAGCCAACAAACCAACAAACCAACAAGTCCACAAACCAACAAACCAACAAGCCAACAAGCCAACAAACCAACAAACCAACAAACCAACAAACCAACAAACGAACAAACCAACAAACCAACAAACGAACAAACCAACAAACCAACAAACCAACAAACCAACAAACCAACAAACCAACAAACCAAGTAACCAACAGACCAACAAACGAACAAACCAACAAACCAACACACCAACAAACCAACAAACCAACAAACCAACAAACCAACAAACCAACAAACCAACAAACCAACAAACCAACAAGCCAACAAACCAACAAAGCAACAAACCAAGTAACCAACAAACCAACAAACCAACAAACCAACAAACCAACAAACCAACAAACCAACAAACCAACAAACCAACAAACCAACAAACCAACAAACCAAAAAACCAACAAACCAACAAGCCAACAAACCAACAAACCAAGAAGCCAACAATCCAACAAAACAACAAACCAACAAACCAACAACCGAACCAACCAACAAACCAACAAGCCAATAAGCCAACAAACCAACAAACCAACAAACCAACAAGCCAACAATCCAACAAAACAACAAACGAACAAACCAACAAACGAACAAACCAACAAACCAACAAGCCAATAAGCCAACAAACCAACAAACTAACAAACGAAGAAACCAACAAACCAACAAACGAACAAAGCAACAAACCAACAAACCAACAAACAAACAAACCAACAAGCCAACAAGCCAACAAACAAACACAAAAACAAACTAACAAACCAACAAACCAACAAGCCAACAAACCAACAAACAAACAAACCAACAAACCAACAAACCAACAAACCAACAAACCAACAAACCAACAAACCAACAAACTAACAAACCAAAAAACCAACAAACCAACAAGACAACAAACCAACAAACCAACAAGCCAACAATCCAACAAAACAACAAACCAACAAACCAACAAACGAACAAACCAACAAACCAACAAGCCAATAAGCCAACAAACCAACAAACCAAAAAAACCAACAAACCAACAAACCAACAAACCAACAAACCAAAAAACGAACAAACCAACATAACAAAAAGCCAACAAACGAAAAAACCAACAAGCCAACAAACCAACAAACCAACAAACCAACAACCCAACAAACCAACACCAACAAACCAACAAAGAAACAAACCAACAAACCAAAAAACCAACAAGCCAACAAACCAACAAACCAACAAACCAACAAACCAGCAAAACAAGAAGCCAACAAGCCAACAAACCAACAAACCAACAAACCAACAAACCAACAAACCAACAAACCAATAAACCAACAAACCAACAAACAAACAAACCAACAAACCAACAAACCAACAAACCAACAAACCAACAAACCAACAAACCAACAAACCAACAAGCCAACAAACCAACAAACTAAAAAACCAACAAACCAACAAACCAACAAACCAACAAACGAACAAACGAACAAACGAACAAACCAACAAACCAACAAACGAACAAGCCAACAAACCAACAAGCCAACAAACCAACAAACCAACAAGCCAACAAACCAACAAACCAACAAGCCAACAAGCCAACAAACCAACAAACCAACAAACCAACAAACGAACAAACCAACAAACCAACAAACGAACAAACCAACAAACCAACAAACCAACAAACCAACAAACCAAGAAACCAAGTAACCAACAAACCAACAAACGAACATACCAAAAAGCCAAAAAACCAAAACACAAACAAAGCAACAAACCAACAAACCAACAAACCAACAAACCAACAAGCCAACAAGCCAACAAACAAACACACCAACAAACTAACAAACCAATAAACCAACAAACCAACAAACCAAAAAACCAACAAACCAACAAACCAACAAACCAACAAACCAACAAACCAACAAACCAACAAACCAACAAACCAACAAACCAACAAACCAACAAACCAAAAAAACCAACAATCCAACAAACCAACAAACCAACAAGCCAACATTTCAGCAAAACAACAAACCAACAAACCAACAAACGAACAAATTAACAAACCAAGAAGGCAATAAGCCAACAAACCAACAAACCAACAAACCAACAAACCAACAAACCAAACAACCAACAAACCAACAAACGAACAAACCAACATACCAATAAACCAACAAACCAACACACCAACAAACCAACAAACCAACAAAACCAACAAACCAACAAGCCAACAAACCAACAAACCAACAAATCAATAAGCCAACAAGCCAACAAACCAACAAACCTACAAACCAACAAACAAACAAACAAACAAACCAACAAGCCAGCAAACCAACAAACCAACAAACCAACAAACCAACAAACCTACAAACCAACAAACCAACAAACCAACAAACCAACAAACCAACAAGCCAACAAACCAACAAACCAACAAACCAAAAAACCAACAAGCCAAAAAACCAACAAACCAACAAACCAACAAACCAACAAAGAAACAAACCAACAAGCCAACAAACCAACAAACCAACAAGCCAACAAAACCAACAAGCCAACAAACCAACAAACCAACAAGTCAACAAACCAACAAACCAACAAGCCCACAAGCCAACAAACCAACAAACCAACAAACCAACAAACGAACAAACCAACAAACCAACAAACGAACAAACCAACAAACCAACAAACCAACAAACCAACAAACCAACGAACCAAGTAACCAACAAACCAACAAACGAACAAACCAACAAGCCAACAAACCAAAAAACGAACAAAGCAACAAACCAACAAACCAACAAACCAACAAGCCAACAAACAAACACACAAACAAACTAACAAACCAACAAACCAACAAACCAACAAACCATCAAACCAAAAACCCAACAAACCAACAAGCCAACAAACCAACATACCAACAAGCCAACAATCCAACAAAACAAGAAACCAACAAACCGACAAACGAACAAACCAACAAACCAACAAGCCAATAAGCCAACAAACCAAAAACCAACAAACCAACAAACCAACAAACCAACAAACCAACAAACCAACAAACCAAACAACCAACAAACCAACAAACAAACAAACCAACATACGAACAAACCAACAAACCAACAAACCAACAAACCAACAAACCTAAAAAACCAACAAACCAACAAACCAACAAGCCAACAAACCAACAAACCAACAAACCAACAAGCCAACAAGCCAACAAACCAACAAACCTACAAACAAACAAACGAACAAACCAACAAACCAACAAGCCAGCAAACCAACAAACCAACAAACCAACAAACCAACAAACCAACAAACCAACAAACCAACAAGCCAACAAAACCAACAAGCCAACAAACCAACAAACCAACAAACCAACAAGCCAACAAGCCAACAAACCAACAAACCAACAAACCAACAAACCAACAAACAAACAAACTAACAAACCAACAAGCCAACAAACCAACAAACCAACAAACCAAAAAACCAACAAGCCAACAAACCAACAAACCAACAAACCAACAAAGCAACAAACCAACAAACCAACAAACCAACAAACCAACAAACTAACAAACCGACAAACCAACAAGCCAACAAAACCAACAATCCAACAAACCAACAAACCAACAAGCCCACAAACCAACAAACCAACAAATCAACAAACTAACAAACCAACAAGCCAACAAACCAACAAACCAACAAACCAAAAAACCAACAAGCCAACAAACCAACAAACCAACAAACCAACAAAGCAACAAACCAACAAACCAACAAACCAACAAACCAACAAGCCAACAAGCCAACAAACAAACACACCAACAAACTAACAAACCAATAAACCAACAAACCGACAAACCAAAAAACCAACAAACCAACAAACCAACAAACCAACAAACCAACAAACCAACAAACCAACAAACCAACAAACCAACAAACCAAAAAAACCAACAATCCAACAAACCAACAAACCAACAAGCCAATATTTCAGCAAAACAACAAACCAACAAACAAACAAACGAACAAATTAACAAACCAACAAGGCAATAAGCCAACAAACCAACAAACCAACAAACCAACAAACCAACAAACCAAGCAACCAACAAACCAACAAACGAACAAACCAACATACCAATAAACCAACAAACCAACACACCAACAAACCAACAAACCAACAAAACCAACAAACCAACAAGCCAACAAACCAACAAACCAACAAACCAATAAGCCAACAAGCCAACAAGCCAACAAACCTACAAACCAACAAACGAACAAACCAACAAACCAACAAGCCAGCAAACCAACAAACCAACAAACCAACAAACCAACAAACCTACAAACCAACAAACCAACAAACCAACAAACCAACAAACCAACAAGCCAACAAACCAACAAACCAACAAACCAAAAAACCAACAAGCCAAAAAACCAACAAACCAACAAACCAACAAACCAACAAACCAACAAAGAAACAAACCAACAATCCAACAAACCAACAAACCAACAAGCCAACAAAACCAACAAGCCAACAAACCAACAAACCAACAAGTCAACAAACCAACAAACCAACAAGCCCACAAGCCAACAAACCAACAAACCAACAAACCAACAAACGAACAAACCAACAAACCAACAAACGAACAAACCAAAAAACCAACAAACCAACAAACCAACAAACCAACAAACCAAGTAACCAACAAACCAACAAACGAACAAACCAACAAGCCAACAAACCAAAAAACGAACAAAGCAACAAACCAACAAACCAACAAACCAACAAACCAACAAGCCAACAAACAAACACACAAACAAACTAACAAACCAACAAACCAACAAACCAACAAACCAACAAACCAAAAACCCAACAAACCAACAAGCCAACAAACCAACATACCAACAAGCCAACAATCCAACAAAACAAGAAACCAACAAACCGACAAACGAACAAACCAACAAACCAACAAGCCAATAAGCCAACAAACCAAAAACCAACAAACCAACAAACCAACAAACCAACAAACCAACAAACCAACAAACCAAACAACCAACAAACCAACAAACAAACAAACCAACATACGAACAAACCAACAAACCAACAAACCAACAAACCAACAAACTAACAAACTAACAAACCAACAAACCAACAAGCCAACAAAACCAACAAGCCAACAAACCAACAAACCAACAAGTCCACAAACCAACAAACCAACAAGCCAACAAGCCAACAAACCAACAAACCAACAAACCAACAAACCAACAAACGAACAAACCAACAAACCAACAAACGAACAAACCAACAAACCAACAAACCAACAAACCAACAAACCAACAAACCAACAAACCAAGTAACCAACAGACCAACAAACGAACAAACCAACAAACCAACACACCAACAAACCAACAAACCAACAAACCAACAAACCAACAAACCAACAAACCAACAAACCAACAAACCAACAAGCCAACAAACCAACAAACCAACAAACCAAGTAACCAACAAACCAACAAACCAACAAACCAACAAACCAACAAACCAACAAACCAACAAACCAACAAACCAACAAACCAACAAACCAACAAACCAACAAACCAACAAACCAAAAAACCAACAAACCAACAAGCCAACAAACCAACAAACCAAGAAGCCAACAATCCAACAAAACAACAAACCAACAAACCAACAACCGAACCAACCAACAAACCAACAAGCCAATAAGCCAACAAACCAACAAACCAACAAACCAACAAGCCAACAATCCAACAAAACAACAAACGAACAAACCAACAAACGAACAAACCAACAAACCAACAAGCCAATAAGCCAACAAACCAACAAACTAACAAACGAAGAAACCAACAAACCAACAAACGAACAAACCAACAAACCAACAAACCAACAAACCAAGTAACCAACAAACCAACAAACGAACAAACCAACAAGCCAACAAACCAAAAAACGAACAAAGCAACAAACCAACAAACCAACAAACAAACAAACCAACAAGCCAACAAGCCAACAAACAAACACAAAAACAAACTAACAAACCAACAAACCAACAAGCCAACAAACCAACAAACAAACAAACCAACAAACCAACAAACCAACAAACCAACAAACCAACAAACCAACAAACCAACAAACTAACAAACCAAAAAACCAACAAACCAACAAGACAACAAACCAACAAACCAACAAGCCAACAATCCAACAAAACAACAAACCAACAAACCAACAAACGAACAAACCAACAAACCAACAAGCCAATAAGCCAACAAACCAACAAACCAAAAAAACCAACAAACCAACAAACCAACAAACCAACAAACCAAAAAACGAACAAACCAACAAACCAACATAACAAAAAGCCAACAAACGAAAAAACCAACAAGCCAACAAACCAACAAACCAACAAACCAACAACCCAACAAACCAACACCAACAAACCAACAAAGAAACAAACCAACAAACCAAAAAACCAACAAGCCAACAAACCAACAAACCAACAAACCAACAAACCAGCAAAACAAGAAGCCAACAAGCCAACAAACCAACAAACCAACAAACCAACAAACCAACAAACCAACAAACCAATAAACCAACAAACCAACAAACAAACAAACCAACAAACCAACAAACCAACAAACCAACAAACCAACAAACCAACAAACCAACAAACCAACAAGCCAACAAACCAACAAACTAAAAAACCAACAAACCAACAAACCAACAAACCAACAAACGAACAAACGAACAAACGAACAAACCAACAAACCAACAAACGAACAAGCCAACAAACCAACAAGCCAACAAACCAACAAACCAACAAGCCAACAAACCAACAAACCAACAAGCCAACAAGCCAACAAACCAACAAACCAACAAACCAACAAACGAACAAACCAACAAACCAACAAACGAACAAACCAACAAACCAACAAACCAACAAACCAACAAACCAACAGACCAAGTAACCAACAAACCAACAAACGAACATACCAAAAAGCCAAAAAACCAAAACACAAACAAAGCAACAAACCAACAAACCAACAAACCAACAAACCAACAAGCCAACAAGCCAACAAACAAACACACCAACAAACTAACAAACCAATAAACCAACAAACCAACAAACCAAAAAACCAACAAACCAACAAACCAACAAACCAACAAACCAACAAACCAACAAACCAACAAACCAACAAACCAACAAACCAACAAACCAAAAAAACCAACAATCCAACAAACCAACAAACCAACAAGCCAACATTTCAGCAAAACAACAAACCAACAAACCAACAAACGAACAAATTAACAAACCAAGAAGGCAATAAGCCAACAAACCAACAAACCAACAAACCAACAAACCAACAAACCAAACAACCAACAAACCAACAAACGAACAAACCAACATACCAATAAACCAACAAACCAACACACCAACAAACCAACAAACCAACAAAACCAACAAACCAACAAGCCAACAAACCAACAAACCAACAAATCAATAAGCCAACAAGCCAACAAACCAACAAACCTACAAACCAACAAACAAACAAACAAACAAACCAACAAGCCAGCAAACCAACAAACCAACAAACCAACAAACCAACAAACCTACAAACCAACAAACCAACAAACCAACAAACCAACAAACCAACAAGCCAACAAACCAACAAACCAACAAACCAAAAAACCAACAAGCCAAAAAACCAACAAACCAACAAACCAACAAACCAACAAAGAAACAAACCAACAAGCCAACAAACCAACAAACCAACAAGCCAACAAAACCAACAAGCCAACAAACCAACAAACCAACAAGTCAACAAACCAACAAACCAACAAGCCCACAAGCCAACAAACCAACAAACCAACAAACCAACAAACGAACAAACCAACAAACCAACAAACGAACAAACCAACAAACCAACAAACCAACAAACCAACAAACCAACGAACCAAGTAACCAACAAACCAACAAACGAACAAACCAACAAGCCAACAAACCAAAAAACGAACAAAGCAACAAACCAACAAACCAACAAACCAACAAACCAACAAGCCAACAAACAAACACACAAACAAACTAACAAACCAACAAACCAACAAACCAACAAACCATCAAACCAAAAACCCAACAAACCAACAAGCCAACAAACCAACATACCAACAAGCCAACAATCCAACAAAACAAGAAACCAACAAACCGACAAACGAACAAACCAACAAACCAACAAGCCAATAAGCCAACAAACCAAAAACCAACAAACCAACAAACCAACAAACCAACAAACCAACAAACCAACAAACCAAACAACCAACAAACCAACAAACAAACAAACCAACATACGAACAAACCAACAAACCAACAAACCAACAAACCAACAAACCTAAAAAACCAACAAACCAACAAACCAACAAGCCAACAAACCAACAAACCAACAAACCAACAAGCCAACAAGCCAACAAACCAACAAACCTACAAACAAACAAACGAACAAACCAACAAACCAACAAGCCAGCAAACCAACAAACCAACAAACCAACAAACCAACAAACCAACAAACCAACAAACCAACAAACCAACAAGCCAACAAAACCAACAAGCCAACAAACCAACAAACCAACAAACCAACAAGCCAACAAGCCAACAAACCAACAAACCAACAAACCAACAAACCAACAAACAAACAAACTAACAAACCAACAAGCCAACAAACCAACAAACCAACAAACCAAAAAACCAACAAGCCAACAAACCAACAAACCAACAAACCAACAAAGCAACAAACCAACAAACCAACAAACCAACAAACCAACAAACTAACAAACCGACAAACCAACAAGCCAACAAAACCAACAATCCAACAAACCAACAAACCAACAAGCCCACAAACCAACAAACCAACAAATCAACAAACTAACAAACCAACAAGCCAACAAACCAACAAACCAACAAACCAAAAAACCAACAAGCCAACAAACCAACAAACCAACAAACCAACAAAGCAACAAACCAACAAACCAACAAACCAACAAACCAACAAACTAACAAACCAACAAACCAACAAGCCAACAAAACCAACAAGCCAACAAACCAACAAGTCCACAAACCAACAAACCAACAAGCCAACAAGCCAACAAACCAACAAACCAACAAACCAACAAACCAACAAACGAACAAACCAACAAACCAACAAACGAACAAACCAACAAACCAACAAACCAACAAACCAACAAACCAACAAACCAACAAACCAAGTAACCAACAGACCAACAAACGAACAAACCAACAAACCAACACACCAACAAACCAACAAACCAACAAACCAACAAACCAACAAACCAACAAACCAACAAGCCAACAAACCAACAAACCAACAAACCAAGTAACCAACAAACCAACAAACCAACAAACCAACAAACCAACAAACCAACAAACCAACAAACCAACAAACCAACAAGCCAACAAACCAACAAACCAAGAAGCCAACAATCCAACAAAACAACAAACCAACAAACCAACAACCGAACCAACCAACAAACCAACAAGCCAATAAGCCAACAAACCAACAAACCAACAAACCAACAAGCCAACAATCCAACAAAACAACAAACGAACAAACCAACAAACGAACAGACCAACAAACCAACAAGCCAATAAGCCAACAAACCAACAAACTAACAAACGAAGAAACCAACAAACCAACAAACGAACAAACCAACAAACCAACAAACCAAGTAACCAACAAACCAACAAACGAACAAACCAACAAGCCAACAAACCAAAAAACGAACAAAGCAACAAACCAACAAACCAACAAACAAACAAACCAACAAGCCAACAAGCCAACAAACAAACACACAAACAAACTAACAAACCAACAAACCAACAAGCCAACAAACCAACAAACAAACAAACCAACAAACCAACAAACCAACAAACCAACAAACCAACAAACCAACAAACCAACAAACTAACAAACCAAAAAACCAACAAACCAACAAGCCAACAAACCAACAAACCAACAAGCCAACAATCCAACAAAACAAAAAACCAACAAACCAACAAACGAACAAACCAACAAACCAACAAGCCAATAAGCCAACAAACCAACAAACCAAAAAAACCAACAAACCAACAAACCAACAAACCAACAAACCAAAAAACGAACAAACCAACAAACCAACATAACAAAAAGCCAACAAACGAAAAAACCAACAAACCAACAAACCAACAAACCAACAAACCAACAACCCAACAAACCAACACCAACAAACCAACAAAGAAACAAACCAACAAACCAAAAAACCAACAAGCCAACAAACCAACAAACCAACAAACCAACAAACCAACAAAACAAGAAGCCAACAAGCCAACAAACCAACAAACCAACAAACCAACAAACCAACAAACCAACAAACCAACAAACCAATAAACCAACAAACCAACAAACAAACAAACCAACAAACCAACAAACCAACAAACCAACAAACCAACAAACCAACAAACCAACAAACCAACAAGCCAACAAACCAACAAACTAAAAAACCAACAAACCAACAAACCAACAAACCAACAAACGAACAAACCAACAAACCAACAAACCAACAAACCAAAAAACGAACAAACCAACAAACCAACATAACAAAAAGCCAACACACGAAAAAACCAACAAGCCAACAAACCAACAAACCAACAAACCAACAACCCAACAAACCAACACCAACAAACCAACAAAGAAACAAACCAACAAACCAAAAAACCAACAAGCCAACAAACCAACAAACCAACAAACCAACAAACCAGCAAAACAAGAAGCCAACAAGCCAACAAACCAACAAACCAACAAACCAACAAACCAACAAACCAACAAACCAATAAACCAACAAACCAACAAACAAACAAACCAACAAACCAACAAACCAACAAACCAACAAACCAACAAACCAACAAACCAACAAACCAACAAGCCAACAAACCAACAAACTAAAAAACCAACAAACCAACAAACCAACAAACCAACAAACGAATAAACGAACAAACGAACAAACCAACAAACCAACAAACGAACAAGCCAACAAACCAACAAGCCAACAAACCAACAAACCAACAAGCCAACAAACCAACAAACCAACAAGCCAACAAGCCAACAAACCAACAAACCAACAAACCAACAAACGAACAAACCAACAAACCAACAAACGAACAAACCAACAAACCAACAAACCAACAAACCAACAAACCAACAAACCAAGTAACCAACAAACCAACAAACGAACATACCAAAAAGCCAAAAAACCAAAACACAAACAAAGCAACAAACCAACAAACCAACAAACCAACAAACCAACAAGCCAACAAGCCAACAAACAAACACACCAACAAACTAACAAACCAATAAACCAACAAACCAACAAACCAAAAAACCAACAAACCAACAAACCAACAAACCAACAAACCAACAAACCAACAAACCAACAAACCAACAAACCAACAAACCAACAAACCAAAAAAACCAACAATCCAACAAACCAACAAACCAACAAGCCAACATTTCAGCAAAACAACAAACCAACAAACCAACAAACGAACAAATTAACAAACCAAGAAGGCAATAAGCCAACAAACCAACAAACCAACAAACCAACAAACCAACAAACCAAACAACCAACAAACCAACAAACGAACAAACCAACATACCAATAAACCAACAAACCAACACACCAACAAACCAACAAACCAACAAAACCAACAAACCAACAAGCCAACAAACCAACAAACCAACAAATCAATAAGCCAACAAGCCAACAAACCAACAAACCTACAAACCAACAAACGAACAAACAAACAAACCAACAAGCCAGCAAACCAACAAACCAACAAACCAACAAACCAACAAACCTACAAACCAACAAACCAACAAACCAACAAACCAACAAACCAACAAGCCAACAAACCAACAAACCAACAAACCAAAAAACCAACAAGCCAAAAAACCAACAAACCAACAAACCAACAAACCAACAAAGAAACAAACCAACAAGCCAACAAACCAACAAACCAACAAGCCAACAAAACCAACAAGCCAACAAACCAACAAACCAACAAGTCAACAAACCAACAAACCAACAAGCCCACAAGCCAACAAACCAACAAACCAACAAACCAACAAACGAACAAACCAACAAACCAACAAACGAACAAACCAACAAACCAACAAACCAACAAACCAACAAACCAACGAACCAAGTAACCAACAAACCAACAAACGAACAAACCAACAAGCCAACAAACCAAAAAACGAACAAAGCAACAAACCAACAAACCAACAAACCAACAAACCAACAAGCCAACAAACAAACACACAAACAAACTAACAAACCAACAAACCAACAAACCAACAAACCATCAAACCAAAAACCCAACAAACCAACAAGCCAACAAACCAACATACCAACAAGCCAACAAAACAAGAAACCAACAAACCGACAAACGAACAAACCAACAAACCAACAAGCCAATAAGCCAACAAACCAAAAACCAACAAACCAACAAACCAACAAACCAACAAACCAACAAACCAACAAACCAAACAACCAACAAACCAACAAACAAACAAACCAACATACGAACAAACCAACAAACCAACAAACCAACAAACCAACAAACCTAAAAAACCAACAAACCAACAAACCAACAAGCCAACAAACCAACAAACCAACAAACCAACAAGCCAACAAGCCAACAAACCAACAAACCTACAAACAAACAAACGAACAAACCAACAAACCAACAAGCCAGCAAACCAACAAACCAACAAACCAACAAACCAACAAACCAACAAACCAACAAACCAACAAACCAACAAACCAACAAGCCAACAAAACCAACAAGCCAACAAACCAACAAACCAACAAACCAACAAGCCAACAAGCCAACAAACCAACAAACCAACAAACCAACAAACCAACAAACAAACAAACTAACAAACCAACAAGCCAACAAACCAACAAACCAACAAACCAAAAAACCAACAAGCCAACAAACCAACAAACCAACAAACCAACAAAGCAACAAACCAACAAACCAACAAACCAACAAACCAACAAACTAACAAACCGACAAACCAACAAGCCAACAAAACCAACAATCCAACAAACCAACAAACCAACAAGCCCACAAACCAACAAACCAACAAATCAACAAACTAACAAACCAACAAGCCAACAAACCAACAAACCAACAAACCAAAAAACCAACAAGCCAACAAACCAACAAACCAACAAACCAACAAAGCAACAAACCAACAAACCAACAAACCAACAAACCAACAAACTAACAAACCAACAAACCAACAAGCCAACAAAACCAACAAGCCAACAAACCAACAAGTCCACAAACCAACAAACCAACAAGCCAACAAGCCAACAAACCAACAAACCAACAAACCAACAAACCAACAAACGAACAAACCAACAAACCAACAAACGAACAAACCAACAAACCAACAAACCAACAAACCAACAAACCAACAAACCAACAAACCAAGTAACCAACAGACCAACAAACGAACAAACCAACAAACCAACACACCAACAAACCAACAAACCAACAAACCAACAAACCAACAAACCAACAAACCAACAAGCCAACAAACCAACAAACCAACAAACCAAGTAACCAACAAACCAACAAACCAACAAACCAACAAACCAACAAACCAACAAACCAACAAACCAACAAACCAACAAGCCAACAAACCAACAAACCAAGAAGCCAACAATCCAACAAAACAACAAACCAACAAACCAACAACCGAACCAACCAACAAACCAACAAGCCAATAAGCCAACAAACCAACAAACCAACAAACCAACAAGCCAACAATCCAACAAAACAACAAACGAACAAACCAACAAACGAACAGACCAACAAACCAACAAGCCAATAAGCCAACAAACCAACAATCTAACAAACGAAGAAACCAACAAACCAACAAACGAACAAACCAACAAACCAACAAACCAAGTAACCAACAAACCAACAAACGAACAAACCAACAAGCCAACAAACCAAAAAACGAACAAAGCAACAAACCAACAAACCAACAAACAAACAAACCAACAAGCCAACAAGCCAACAAACAAACACACAAACAAACTAACAAACCAACAAACCAACAAGCCAACAAACCAACAAACAAACAAACCAACAAACCAACAAACCAACAAACCAACAAACCAACAAACCAACAAACTAACAAACCAAAAAACCAACAAACCAACAAGCCAACAAACCAACAAACCAACAAGCCAACAATCCAACAAAACAAAAAACCAACAAACCAACAAACGAACAAACCAACAAACCAACAAGCCAATAAGCCAACAAACCAACAAACCAAAAAAACCAACAAACCAACAAACCAACAAACCAACAAACCAAAAAACGAACAAACCAACAAACCAACATAACAAAAAGCCAACAAACGAAAAAACCAACAAACCAACAAACCAACAAACCAACAAACCAACAACCCAACAAACCAACACCAACAAACCAACAAAGAAACAAACCAACAAACCAAAAAACCAACAAGCCAACAAACCAACAAACCAACAAACCAACAAACCAACAAAACAAGAAGCCAACAAGCCAACAAACCAACAAACCAACAAACCAACAAACCAACAAACCAACAAACCAACAAACCAATAAACCAACAAACCAACAAACAAACAAACCAACAAACCAACAAACCAACAAACCAACAAACCAACAAACCAACAAACCAACAAGCCAACAAACCAACAAACTAAAAAACCAACAAACCAACAAACCAACAAACCAACAAACGAACAAACCAACAAACCAACAAACCAACAAACGAACAAGCCAACAAACCAACAAGCCAACGAACCAACAAACGAACAAGCCAACAAACCAACAAACCAACAAGCCAACAAGCCAACAAACCAACAAACCAACAAACCAACAAACGAACAAACCAACAAACCAACAAACGAACAAACCAACAAACCAACAAACCAACAAACCAACAAACCAACAAACCAAGTAACCAACAAACCAACAAACGAACATACCAAAAAGCCAAAAAACCAAAACACAAACAAAGCAACAAACCAACAAACCAACAAACCAACAAACCAACAAGCCAACAAGCCAACAAACAAACACACCAACAAACTAACAAACCAATAAACCAACAAACCAACAAACCAACAAACCAACAAACCAACAAACCAACAAACCAACAAACCAACAAACCAACAAACCAACAAACCAACAAACCAACAAACCAACAAACCAACAAACCAACAAACCAAAAAAACCAACAATCCAACAAGCCAACAAACCAACAAACCAACAAGCCAACATTCCAACAAAACAACAAACCAACAAACCAACAAACGAACAAATTAACAAACCAACAAGGCAATAAGCCAACAAACCAACAAACCAACAAACCAACAAACCAAGAAACCAAACAACCAACAAACGAACAAACCAACATACCAACAAATTAACAAACCAACAAACCAACAAACCAACAAACCAACAAACCAACAAAACCAACAAACCAACAAGCCAACAAACCAACAAACCAACAAACCAATAAGCCAACAAGCCAACAAACCAACAAACCTACAAACCAACAAACGAACAAACCAACAAACCAACAAGCCAGCAAACCAACAAACTAACAAACCAACAAACCTACAAACCAACAAACCAACAAACCAACAAACCAACAAACCAACAAACCAACAAGCCAACAAACCAACAAACCAACAAACCAAAAAACCAACAAGCCAAAAAACCAACAAACCAACAAACCAACAAACCAACAAAGAAACAAACCAACAAGCCAACAAACCAACAAACCAACAAGCCAACAAAACCAACAAGCCAACAAACCAACAAACCAACAAGTCAACAAACCAACAAACCAACAAGCCCACAAGCCAACAAACCAACAAACCAACAAACCAACAAACGAACAAACCAACAAACCAACAAACGAACAAACCAACAAACCAACAAACCAACAAACCAACAAACCAACAAACCAAGTAACCAACAAACCAACAAACGAACAAACCAACAAGCCAACAAACCAAAAAACGAACAAAGCAACAAACCAACAAACCAACAAACCAACAAACCAACAAGCCAACAAACAAACACACAAACAAACTAACAAACCAACAAACCAACAAACCAGCAAACCAACAAACCAAAAACCCAACAAACCAACAAACCAACATACCAACAAGCCAACAATCCAACAAAACAAGAAACCAACAAACCGACAAACGAACAAACCAACAAACCAACAAGCCAATAAGCCAACAAACCAAAAACCAACAAACCAACAAACCAACAAACCAACAAACCAACAAACCAAACAACCAACAAACCAACAAACAAACAAACCAACATACGAACAAACCAACAAACCAACAAACCAACAAACCAACAAACCTACAAAACCAACAAACCAACAAGCCAACAAACCAACAAACCAACAAACCAACAAGCCAACAAGCCAACAAACCAACAAACCTACAAACAAACAAACGAACAAACCAACAAACCAACAAGCCAGCAAACCAACAAACCAACAAACCACAAACCAACAAACCAACAAACCAACAAACCAACAAACCAACAAACCAACAAGTCAACAAGCCAACAAACCAACAAACCAACAAACCAACAAACCAACAAACAAACAAACTACATAACAAACCAACAAGCCAACAAACCAACAAACCAACAAACCAACAAACCAACAAACGAACAAACCAACAAACCAACAAACGAACAAACCAACAAACCAACAAACCAACAAACCAACAAACCAACAAACCAACAAACCAACAAACCAAGTAACCAACAGACCAACAAACGAACAAACCAACAAACCAACACACCAACAAACCAACAAACCAACAAACCAACAAACCAACAAACCAACAAACCAACAAGCCAACAAACCAACAAACCAACAAACCAAGTAACCAACAAACCAACAAACCAACAAACCAACAAACCAACAAACCAACAAACCAACAAACCAACAAACCAACAAACCAACAAACCAACAAACCAAAAAACCAAAAAACCAACAAACCAACAAGCCAACAAACCAACAAACCAAGAAGCCAACAATCCAACAAAACAACAAACCAACAAACCAACAACCGAACAAACCAACAAACCAACAAGCCAATAAGCCAACAAACCAACAAACCAACAAACCAACAAGCCAACAATCCAACAAAACAACAAACGAACAAACCAACAAACGAACAAACCAACAAACCAACAAGCCAATAAGCCAACAAACCAACAAACTAACAAACGAAGAAACCAACAAACCAACAAACGAACAAACCAACAAACCAACAAACCAACAAACCAAGTAACTAACAAACCAACAAACGAACAAACCAACAAGCCAACAAACCAAAAAACGAACAAAGCAACAAACCAACAAACCAACAAACAAACAAACCAACAAGCCAACAAGCCAACAAACAAACACATAAACAAACTAACAAACCAACAAACCAACAAGCCAACAAACCAACAAACAAACAAACCAACAAACCAACAAACCAACAAACCAACAAACCAACAAACCAACAAACCAACAAACCAACAAACCAACAAACCAACAAACTAACAAACCAAAAAACCAACAAACCAACAAGCCAACAAACCAACAAACCAACAAACCAACAAACCAACAAACCAACAAACCAACAAACCAACAAACCAACAAACCAACAAACCAACAAACCAAAAAACCAAAAAACCAACAAACCAACAAGCCAACAAACCAACAAACCAAGAAGCCAACAATCCAACAAAACAACAAACCAACAAACCAACAACCGAACAAACCAACAAACCAACAAGCCAATAAGCCAACAAACCAACAAACCAACAAACCAACAAGCCAACAATCCAACAAAACAACAAACGAACAAACCAACAAACGAACAAACCAACAAACCAACAAGCCAATAAGCCAACAAACCAACAAACTAACAAACGAAGAAACCAACAAACCAACAAACGAACAAACCAACAAACCAACAAACCAACAAACCAAGTAACTAACAAACCAACAAACGAACAAACCAACAAGCCAACAAACCAAAAAACGAACAAAGCAACAAACCAACAAACCAACAAACAAACAAACCAACAAGCCAACAAGCCAACAAACAAACACATAAACAAACTAACAAACCAACAAACCAACAAGCCAACAAACCAACAAACAAACAAACCAACAAACCAACAAACCAACAAACCAACAAACCAACAAACCAACAAACCAACAAACTAACAAACCAAAAAACCAACAAACCAACAAGCCAACAAACCAACAAACCAACAAGCCAACAATCCAACAAAACAACAAACCAACAAACCAACAAACGAACAAACCAACAAGCCAACAAACCAACAAACCAACAAACCAAGTAACCAACAAACCAACAAACCAACAAACCAACAAACCAACAAACCAACAAACCAACAAACCAACAAACCAACAAACCAACAAACCAACAAACCAACAAACCAACAAACCAACAAACCAAAAAACCAAAAAACCAACAAACCAACAAGCCAACAAACCAACAAACCAAGAAGCCAACAATCCAACAAAACAACAAACCAACAAACCAACAACCGAACAAACCAACAAACCAACAAGCCAATAAGCCAACAAACCAACAAACCAACAAACCAACAAGCCAACAATCCAACAAAACAACAAACGAACATACCAACAAACGAACAAACCAACAAACCAACAAGCCAATAAGCCAACAAACCAACAAACTAACAAACGAAGAAACCAACAAACCAACAAACGAACAAACCAACAAACCAACAAACCAACAAACCAAGTAACTAACAAACCAACAAACGAACAAACCAACAAGCCAACAAACCAAAAAACGAACAAAGCAACAAACCAACAAACCAACAAACAAACAAACCAACAAGCCAACAAGCCAACAAACAAACACATAAACAAACTAACAAACCAACAAACCAACAAGCCAACAAACCAACAAACAAACAAACCAACAAACCAACAAACCAACAAACCAACAAACCAACAAACCAACAAACCAACAAACCAACAAACTAACAAACCAAAAAACCAACAAACCAACAAGCCAACAAACCAACAAACCAACAAGCCAACAATCCAACAAAACAACAAACCAACAAACCAACAAACGAACAAACCAACAAACCAACAAGCCAATAAGCCAACAAACCAACAAACCAAAAAAACCAACAAACCAACAAACCAACAAACCAACAAACCAAAAAACGAACAAACCAACAAACTAACATAACAAAAAGCCAACAAACGAACAAACCAACAAACCAACAAACCAACAAACCAACAACCCAACAAACCAACACAAACAAACCAACAAAGAAACAAACCAACAAACCAAAAAACCAACAAGCCAACAAACCAACAAACCAACAAACCAACAAACCAACAAACCAACAAAACAAGAAGCCAACAAGCCAACAAACCAACAAACCAACAAACCAACAAACCAACAAACCAACAAACCAACAAACCAATAAACCAACAAACCAACAAACAAACAAACCAACAAACCAACAAACCAACAAACCAACAAACCAACAAACCAACAAACCAACAAACCAACAAGCCAACAAACCAACAAACCAAAAAACCAACAAACCAACAAACCAACAAACCAACAAACGAACAAACGAACAAACCAACAAACCAACAAACGAACAAGCCAACAAACCAACAAGCAACAAACCAACAAACCAACAAGCCAACAAACCAACAAACCAACAAGCCAACAAGCCAACAAACCAACAAACCAACAAACCAACAAACCAACAAACCAACAAACCAACAAACCAACAAACCAACAAACCAAGTAACCAACAAACCAACAAACGAACATACCAAAAAGCCAAAAAACCAAAACACAAACAAAGCAACAAACCAACAAACCAACAAACCAACAAACCAACAAGCCAACAAGCCAACAAACAAACACACCAACAAACTAACAAACCAACAAACCAACAAACCAACAAACCAACAAACCAACAAACCAACAAACCAACAAACCAACAAACCAACAAACCAACAAACCAACAAACCAACAAACCAACAAACCAAAAAAACCAACAATCCAACAAGCCAACAAACCAACAAACCAACAAGCCAACATTCCAACAAAACAACAAACCAACAAACCAACAAACGAACAAATTAACAAACCAACAAGGCAATAAGCCAACAAACCAACAAACCAACAAACCAACAAACCAACAAACCAACAAACCAACAAACCAACAAACCAACAAACCAACAAACCAAACAACCAACAAACCAACAAACGAACAAACCAACATACCAGCAAACCAACAAACCAACAAACCAACAAACCAACAAAACCAACAAACCAGCAAGCCAACAAACCAACAAACCAACAAACCAATAAGCCAACAAGCCAACAAACCAACAAACCTACAAACCAACAAACGAACAAACCAACAAACCAACAAGCCAGCAAACCAACAACCCAACAAACCAACAAACCTACAAACCAACAAACCAACAAACCAACAAACCAACAAACCAACAAACCAACAAACCAACAAACCAACAAACCAACAAGCCAACAAACCAACAAACCAACAAACCAAAAAACCAACAAGCCAAAAAACCAACAAACCAACAAAACAACAAACCAACAAGCCAACAAAACCAACAAGCCAACAAACCAACAAACCAACAAGTCAACAAACCAACAAACCAACAAGCCCACAAGCCAACAAACCAACAAACCAACAATCCAACAAACGAACAAACCAACAAACCAACAAACAAACAAACCAACAAACCAACAAACCAACAAACCAACAAACCAACAAACCAACAAACCAAGTAACCAACAAACCAACAAACAAACAAACCAACAAGCCAACAAACCAAAAAAACGAACAAAGCAACAAACCAACAAACCAACAAACCAACAAACCAACAAGCCAACAAGCCAACAAACAAACACACAAACAAACTAACAAACCAACAAACCAACAAACCAACAAACCAACAAACCAAAAACCCAACAAACCAACAAGCCAACAAACCAACATACCAACAAGCCAACAATCCAACAAAACAAGAAACCAACAAACCGACAAACGAACAAACCAACAAACCAACAAGCCAATAAGCCAACAAACCAAAAACCAACAAACCAACAAACCAACAAACCAACAAACCAACAAACCAAACAACCAACAAACCAACAAACAAACAAACCAACATACGAACAAACCAACAAACCAACAAACCAACAAACCAACAAACCTACAAAACCAACAAACCAACAAGCCAACAAACCAACAAACCAACAAACCAACAAATCAACAAGCCAACAAGCTAACAAACCAACAAACCTACAAACAAACAAACGAACAAACCAACAAACCAACAAGCCAGCAAACCAACAAACCAACAAACCAACAAACCAACAAGCCAACAAACCAACAAACCAACAAACCAAAAAACCAACAAGCCAACAAACCAACAAACCAACAAAACAACAAACCAACAAACCAACAAACCAACAAACCAACAAACCAACAAACCAACAAACCAACAAACCAACAAACCAACAAACCAACAAACCAACAAGCCAACAAAACCAACAAGCCAACAAACCAACAAACCAACAAGTCCACAAACCAACAAACCAACAAGCCAACAAGCCAACAAACCAACAAACCAACAAACGAATAAACCAACACACCAACCAACGAACAAACCAACAAACCAACACCAACAAACCAACAAAGAAACAAACCAACAAACCAAAAAACCAACAAGCCAACAAACCAACAAACCAACAAACCAACAAAACAAGAAGCCAACAAGCCAACAAACCAACAAACCAACAAACCAACAAACCAACAAACCAACAAACCAATAAACCAACAAACCAACAAACAAACAAACCAACAAACCAACAAACCAACAAACCAACAAACCAACAAACCAACAAACCAACAAGCCAACAAACCAACAAACCAAAAAACCAACAAACCAACAAACCAACAAACCAACAAACGAACAAACGAACAAACCAACAAACCAACAAACGAACAAGCCAACAAACCAACAAGCAACAAACCAACAAACCAACAAGCCAACAAACCAACAAACCAACAAGCAGACAAGCCAACAAACCAACAAGCCAACAAACCAACAAACGAACAAACCAACAAACCAACAAACGAACAAACCACAAACCAACAAACCAACAAACCAACAAACCAAGTAACCAACAAACCAACAAACGAACATACCAAAAAGCCAAAAAACCAAAACACAAACAAAGCACAAACCAACAAACCAACAAACCAACAAACCAACAAGCCAACAAGCCAACAAACAAACACACCAACAAACTAACAAACCAACAAACCAACAAACCAACAAACCAACAAACCAACAAAGCAACAAACCAACAAACCAACAAACCAACAAACCAACAAACCAACAAACCAACAAACCAAAAAAACCAACAATCCAACAAGCCAACAAACCAACAAACCAACAAGCCAACATTCCAACAAAACAACAAACCAACAAACCAACAAACGAACAAATTAACAAACCAACAAGGCAATAAGCCAACAAACCAACAAACCAACAAACCAACAAACCAACAAACCAACAAACCAACAAACCAACAAACCAACAAACCAACAAACCAACAAACCAAACAACCAACAAACCAACAAACGAACAAACCAACATACCAACAAACCAACAAACCAACAAACCAACAAACCAACAAACCAACAAAACCAACAAACCAACAAGCCAACAAAACCAACAAGCCAACAAACCAACAAACCAACAAGTCAACAAACCAACAAACCAACAAGCCCACAAGCCAACAAACCAACAAACCAACAATCCAACAAACGAACAAACCAACAAACCAACAAACGAACAAACCAACAAACCAACAAACCAACAAACCAACAAACCAACAAACCAAGTAACCAACAAACCAACAAACAAACAAACCAACAAGCCAATAAACCAAAAAAACGAACAAAGCAACAAACCAACAAACCAACAAACCAACAAACCAACAAGCCAACAAGCCAACAAACAAACACACAAACAAACTAACAAACCAACAAACCAACAAACCAACAAACCAACAAACCAAAAACCCAACAAACCAACAAGCCAACAAACCAACATACCAACAAGCCAACAATCCAACAAAACAAGAAACCAACAAACCGACAAACGAACAAACCAACAAACCAACAAGCCAATAAGCCAACAAACCAAAAACCAACAAACCAACAAACCAACAAACCAACAAACCAACAAACCAAACAACCAACAAACCAACAAACAAATAAACCAACATACGAACAAACCAACAAACCAACAAACCAACAAACCAACAAACCTACAAAACCAACAAACCAACAAGCCAACAAACCAACAAACCAACAAACCAACAAATCAACAAGCCAACAAGCCAACAAACCAACAAACCTACAAACAAACAAACGAACAAACCAACAAACCAACAAGCCAGCAAACCAACAAACCAACAAACCAACAAACCAACAAGCCAACAAACCAACAAACCAACAAACCAAAAAACCAACAAGCCAACAAACCAACAAACCAACAAAACAACAAACCAACAAACCAACAAACCAACAAACCAACAAACCAACAAACCAACAAACCAACAAACCAACAAACCAACAAACCAACAAGCCAACAAAACCAACAAGCCAACAAACCAACAAACCAACAAGTCCACAAACCAACAAACCAACAAGCCAACAAGCCAACAAACCAACAAACCAACAAACGAATAAACCAACAAACCAACCAACGAACAAACCAACAAACCAACACCAACAAACCAACAAAGAAACAAACCAACAAACCAAAAAACCAACAAGCCAACAAACCAACAAACCAACAAACCAACAAAACAAGAAGCCAACAAGCCAACAAACCAACAAACCAACAAACCAACAAACCAACAAACCAACAAACCAATAAACCAACAAACCAACAAACAAACAAACCAACAAACCAACAAACCAACAAACCAACAAACCAACAAACCAACAAACCAACAAGCCAACAAACCAACAAACCAAAAAACCAACAAACCAACAAACCAACAAACCAACAAACGAACAAACGAACAAACCAACAAACCAACAAACGAACAAGCCAACAAACCAACAAGCAACAAACCAACAAACCAACAAGCCAACAAACCAACAAACCAACAAGCAGACAAGCCAACAAACCAACAAGCCAACAAACCAACAAACGAACAAACCAACAAACCAACAAACGAACAAACCAACAAACCAACAAACCAACAAACCAACAAACCAAGTAACCAACAAACCAACAAACGAACATACCAAAAAGCCAAAAAACCAAAACACAAACAAAGCACAAACCAACAAACCAACAAACCAACAAACCAACAAGCCAACAAGCCAACAAACAAACACACCAACAAACTAACAAACCAACAAACCAACAAACCAACAAACCAACAAACCAACAAAGCAACAAACCAACAAACCAACAAACCAACAAACCAACAAACCAACAAACCAACAAACCAACAAACCAACAAGCCAACATTCCAACAAAACAACAAACCAACAAACCAACAAACGAACAAATTAACAAACCAACAAGGCAATAAGCCAACAAACCAACAAACCAACAAACCAACAAACCAACAAACCAACAAACCAACAAACCAACAAACCAACAAACCAACAAACCAACAAACCAAACAACCAACAAACCAACAAACGAACAAACCAACATACCAACAAACCAACAAACCAACAAACCAACAAACCAACAAACCAACAAAACCAACAAACCAACAAGCCAACAAACCAACAAACCAACAAACCAATAAGCCAACAAGCCAACAAACCAACAAACCTACAAACCACAAACGAACAAACCAACAAACCAACAAGCCCGCAAACCCACAAACCAACAAACCAACAAACCTACAAACCAACAAACCAACAAACCAACAAACCAACAAACCAACAAGCCAACAAACCAACAAACCAACAAACCCAAAAAACCAACAAGCCAAAAAACCAACAAACCAACAAAACAACAAACCAACAAAGAAACAAACCAACAAGCCAACAAACCAACAAACCAACAAGCCAACAAAACCAACAAGCCAACAAACCAACAAACCAACAAGTCAACAAACCAACAAACCAACAAGCCCACAAGCCAACAAACCAACAAACCAACAATCCAACAAACGAACAAACCAACAAACCAACAAACGAACAAACCAACAAACCAACAAACCAACAAACCAACAAACCAACAAACCAACAAACCAACAAACCAACAAACCAAGTAACCAACAAACCAACAAACGGACAAACCAACAAGCCAACAAACCAAAAAACGAACAAAGCAACAAACCAACAAACCAACAAACCAACAAACCAACAAGCCAACAAGCCAACAAACAAACACACAAACAAACTAACAAACCAACAAACCAACAAACCAACAAACCAACAAACCAAAAACCCAACAAACCAACAAGCCAACAAACCAACATACCAACAAGCAAACAATCCAACAAAACAAGAAACCAACAAACCGACAAACGAACAAACCAACAAACCAACAAGCCAATAAGCCAACAAACCAAAAACCAACAAACCAACAAACCAACAAACCAACAAACCAACAAACCAAACAACCAACAAACCAACAAACAAACAAACCAACATACGAACAAACCAACAAACCAACAAACCAACAAACCAACAAACCTACAAAACCAACAAACCAACAAGCCAACAAACCAACAAACCAACAAACCAACAAACCAACAAGCCAACAAGCCAACAAACCAACAAACCTACAAACAAACAAACGAACAAACCAACAAACCAACAAGCCAGCAAACCAACAAACCAACAAACCAACAAACCAACAAGCCAACAAACCAACAAACCAAAAAACCAAAAAACCAACAAGCCAACAAACCAACAAACCAACAAACCAACAAACCAACAAACCAACAAACCAACAAACCAACAAACCAACAAACCAACAAACCAACAAACCAACAAACCAACAAACCAACAAACCAACAAGCCAACAAAACCAACAAGCCAACAAACCAACAAACCAACAAGTCCACAAACCAACAAACCAACAAGCCAACAAGCCAACAAACCAACAAACCAACAAACGAATAAACCAACAAACCAACCAACGAACAAACCAACAAACCAACAAACCAACAAACCAACAAACCAACAAACCAACAAACCAACAAACCAACAAACCAACAAACCAACAAACCAAGCAACCAACAAACTAACAAACGAACAAACCAACAAGCCAACAAACCAAAAAACTAACAAAGCAGCAAACCAACAAACCAACAAACCAACAAACCAACAAACCAACAAGCCAACAAACAAACACTCAAACAAACTAACAAACCACCAAACCAACAAGCCAACAAACCAACAAACCAACAAACCAACAAACCAACAAACCAACAAACCAACAAACCAACAAACCAACAAACCAACAAACCAACAAACCAACAAACCAAAAAACTAACAAACCAACAACCCAACAAACCAACAAACCAACAAGCCAACAATCCAACAAAACAACAAACCAACAAACCAACAACCGAACAAACCAACAAACCAACAAGCCAATAAGCCAACAAACCAACAAACCAACAAACCAACAAACCAAACAACCAACAAACCAACAAACCAACAAGCCAACAAACCAACAAACCAACAAACCAACAAAGGAACAAACCAACAAACAAACAAACCAACAAACCAGCAAGCCAACAAAACCAACAAAACAACAAACGAACAAGCCAACAAACGAACAAACCAACAAACCAACAAGCCAGTAAGCCAACAGACCAACAAACCAACAAACCAACAAACCAACAAACGAACAAACCAACAAACCAACAAACCAACAAACGAACAAACCAACAAACCAACAAACCAACAAACCAAGTAACCAACAAACCAACAAACGAACAAACCAACAAGCCAACAAACCAAAAAACGAACAAAGAAACAAACCAACAAACCAACAAACCAACAAACCAACAAACCAACAAGCCAACAAGCCAACAAACAAACACACAAACAAACTAACAAACCAACAAACCAACAAGCCAACAAACCAACAAACAAACAAACTAACAAACCAACAAACCAACAAACCAACAAACCAACAAACCAACAAACCAACAAACCAACAAACCAAAAAACCAACAAACCAACAAGCCAACAAACCAACAAACCAACAAGCCAACAATCCAACAAAACAACAAAACAACAAACCAACAAACCAACAAACGAACAAACCAACAAACCAACAAGCCAACAACCAACAAACCAAAAAAACCAACAAACCAACAAACCAACAAACCAAAAACCGAACAAACCAACAAACCAATAACCAACAAAACAAAAAGCCAACAAACGAACAAACCAACAAGCCAACAAACCAACAAACCAACAAACCAACAAACCAACAACCCAACAAACCAACAAACCAACAAACCAACAAACCAACAAAGAAACAAACCAACAAACCAAAAAACCAACAAGCCAACAAACCAACAAACCAACAAACCAACAAACCAACAAACCTACAAGCCAACAAAACCAACAAGCCAACAAACCAACAAACCAACAAGTCAACAAACCAACAAACCAACAAGCCAACAAGCCAACAAACCAACAAACCAACAAACCAACAAACCAACAAACCAAAAAACCAACAAGCCAACAAACCAACAAACCAACAAACCAACAAACCAACAAACCAACAAACCAACAAACCAACAAACCAACAAACCAACAAACCAAAAAGCCAACAAGCCAACAAACCAACAAACCAACAAACCAACAAACCAACAAACCAACAAACCAACAAACCAACAAACCAACAAACCAACAAACCGACAAACCAACAAACTAACAAACCAACAAACCAACAAACCAATAAACCAACAAACCAACAAACAAACAAACCAACAAACCAACAAACCAACAAACCAACAAACCAACAAGCCAACAAACCAACAAAGCAAAAAGCCAACAAACCAAAAAACCAACAAACCAAAAAACCAACAAACCCACAAACCAACAAACCAACAAACGAACAAACGAACAAACCAACAAACCAACAAACAAACAAGCCAACAAACCAACAAGCCAACAAACCAACAAGAAAAAAAAACAAACCAACAAGCCAACAAGCCAACAAACCAACAAACCAACAAACCAACAAACGAACAAACCAACAAACCAACAAACGAACAAACGAACAAACCAACAAACCAACAAACCAACAAACCAACAAACCAACAAACCAACAAACCAACAAACCAACAAACCAACAAACCAACAAACCAACAAACCAACAAACCAAGTAACCAACAAACCAACAAACGAACAAACCAACAAGCCAAAAAACCAAAACATGAACAAAGCAACAAACCAACAAACCAACAAACCAACAAACCAACAAGCCAACAAGCCAACAAACAAACACACCAACAAACTAACAAGCCAACAAACCAACAAACCAACAAACCAAAAAACCAACAAACCAACAAACCAACAAACCAACAAACCAACAAACCAACAAACCAAACAACCAACAAACCAACAAACGAACAAACCAACATACCAACAAACCAACAAACCAACAAACCAACAAACCAACAAACCAACAAACCAACAAAACCAACAAACCAACAAGCCAACAAACCAACAAACCAACAAACCAACAAGCCAACAAGCCAACAAACCAACAAACCTACAAACCAACAAACGAACAAACCAACAAACCAACAAGCTAGCAAACCAACAAACCAAAAAACCAACAAACCTACAAACCAACAAACCAACGAACCAACAAACCAACAAGCCAACAAACCAAACAAACCAACAAACCAAAAAACCAACAAGCCAACAAACCAACAAACCAACAAACCAACAAACCAATAAACCAACAAACCAACAAAGAAACAAACCAACAAGCCAACAAACCAACAAACCAACAAGCCAACAAAACCAACAAGCCAACAAACCAACAAACCAACAAGTCAACAAACCACCAAACCAACAAGCCAACAAGCTAACAAAACAACAAACCAACAAACCAACAAACGAACAAACCAACAAACCAACAAACTAACAAACCAACAAACCAACAAGCCAACAAACCAACAAACCAACAAACTAACAAACCAACAAACCAACAAACCAACAAACCAACAAAACAACAAACTAACAAACCAAAAAAAAAACAAACCAACAAGCCAACAAACCAACAAACCAACAATCCAACAATCCAAAAAACAACAAACCAACAAACCAACAAACGAACAAACCAACAAACCAACAAGCCAATAAGCCAACAAACCAACAAACCAACAAACCAACAAACCAAACAACCAACAAACCAACAAACCAACAAGCCAACAAACCAACAAACCAACAAACCAAAAAACAAATAAGCCAACAAACCAACAAACCAACAAACCAAACAACCAACAAACCAACAAACCAACAAACCAACAAACCAACAAACCAACAAACCAACAAACCAACAAACCAACAAACCAACAAACTAACAAACCAAAAAACCAACAAACCAACAAGCCAACAAACCAACAAACCAACAATCCAACAATCCAAAAAAAACAACAAACCAACAAACCAACAAACGAACAAACCAACAAACCAACAAGCCAATAAGCCAACAAACCAACAAACCAACAAACCAACAAACCAACAAACCAACAAACCAAACAACCAACAAACCAACAAACCAACAAACCAACAAAACAAAAAGCCAACAAACGAACAAACCAACAAATCAACAAACCAAAAAACCAACAAGCCAACAAACCAAGAAACCAAGAAACCAACAAACCAACAAACCAACAAACCAACAAACCAACAAACCAACAAACCAGCAAACCAACAAGCCAACAAAACCAACAAGCCAACAAACCAACAAACCAACAAGTCAACAAACCAACAAACCAATAAGCCAACAACCCAACAAACCAACAAACCAACAAACCAACAAACCAACAAACCAACAAACCAACAAACCAACAAACCAACAAGCCAACAAACCAACAAACAAACAAACCAACAAACTAAAAAACTAACAAACCAACAAACCAACTAGCCAACAAACCAACAAACAAACACACCAACAAACTAACAAACCAAAAAACCAACAAGCCAACAAACCAACAAACCAACAAGCCAACAAAACCAACAAACCAACAAGCCAACAAACCAACAAACCAACAAACCAACAAACCAACAAACCAACAAACCAACAAACCAACAAACCAACAAACCAACAAACCAACAAACCAACAAACCAACAAACCAACAAACGAACAAACCAACAAACCAACAAACCAACAAGTCAACAAACCAACAAACCAACAAACGAACAAACCAACAAACCAACAAACGAAAAAATTAACAAACCAACAAACGAAAAAACCAACAAACCAACAAACCAACAAACCAACAAACCAACAAGCCAACAAACCAAGTAACCAACAAACCAACAAACGAACAAACCAACAAGTCAACAAACCAAAAATCGAACAAAGCAACAAGCCAACAAACCAACAAACCAACAAACCAACAAGCCAACAAGCCAACAAACAAACACACCAACAAACTAACAAACCAACAAGCCAACAAACCAACAAACCAACAGACCAACAAACCAACAAACCAACAAACCAACAAACCAACAAACCAACAAACCAACAAACCAACAAACCAACAAACCAACAAACCAACAAGCCAACAATCGCACAAAACAACAAACCAACAAACCAACAAACGAACAAACCAACAAACCAACAAGCCAATAAGCCAACAAACCAACAAACGAACAAACCAACAAACCAACAAACACACAAACCAAACAACCAACAAACCAACAAACCAACAAGCCAACAAACCGACAAACCAACAAACCAAAAAACGAACAAACCAATAAACCAAAAAACCAACAAACCAACAAACCAAAAAGCCAACAAACGAAACAACCAACAAGCCAACAAACCAACAAACCAACAAACCAACAAACCAAAAAATGAACAAACCAACAAACCAACAAACCAACAAACCAACAAACCAACAAACCAACAAACCAACAAGCCAACAAACCAACAAACCAACAAGCCAACAAACCAACAAACCAACAAACCAACAAACCAACTAGCCAACAAACCAACAAACAAACACACCAACAAACTAACAAACCAACAAACCAACAAGCCAACAAACCAACAAACCAACAAGCCAAAAAACCAAAACACGAACAAAGTAACAAACCAACAAACCAACAAACCAACAAACCAACAAGCCAACAAGCCAACAAACAAACACACCAACAAACTAACAAGCCAACAAACCAACAAACCAACAAACCAAAAAACCAACAAACCAACAAACCAACAAACCAACAAACCAACAAACCAAAAAACCAACAAACCAACAAGCCAACAAACCAACAAACCAACAAGCCAACAATCCAACAAAACAACAAACCAACAAACAAACAAACGAACAAACTAACAAACCAACAAGCCTATAAGCCAACAAACCAACAAACCAACAAACCAACAAACCAACAAACCAACAAACCAACAAACCAAACAACCAACAAACCAACAAACGAACAAACCAACGTACCAACAAACCAACAAACCAACAAACCAACAAACCAACAAACCAACAAACCAACAAAACCAACAAACCAACAAGCCAACAAACCAACAAACCAACAAACCAACAAGCCAACAAGCCAACAAACCAACAAACCTACAAACCAACAAACGAACAAACCAACAAACCAACAAGCCAGCAAACCAACAAACCAAAAAACCAACAAACCTACAAACCTACAAACCAACAAACCAACAAACCAACAAACCAACAAGCCAACAAACCAAACAAACCAACAAACCAAAAAACCAACAAGCCAACAAACCAACAAACCAACAAACCAACAAACCAATAAACCAACAAACCAACAAAGAAACAAACCAACAAGCCAACAAACCAACAAACCAACAAGCCAACAAAACCAACAAGCCAACAAACCAACAAACCAACAAGTCAACAAACCAACAAACCAACAAGCCAACAAGCTAACAAAGCAACAAACCAACAAACCAACAAACGAACAAACCAACAAACCAACAAACTAACAAACCAACAAACCAACAAGCCAACAAACCAACAAACCAACAAACCAACAAACCAACAAACCAACAAACCAACAAACCAACAAACCAACAAACTAACAAACCAAAAAAAAAAACAAACCAACAAGCCAACAAACCAACAAACCAACAATCCAACAATCCAAAAAACAACAAACCAACAAACCAACAAACGAACAAATCAACAAACCAACAAGCCAATAAGCCAACAAACCAACAAACCAACAAACCAACAAATCAAACAACCAACAAACCAACAAACCAACAAGCCAACAAACCAACAAACCAACAAACCAAAAAACAAATAAGCCAACAAACCAACAAACCAAACAACCAACAAACCAACAAACCAACAAACCAACAAACCAACAAACCAACAAACCAACAAACCAACAAACCAACAAACCAACAAACTAACAAACCAAAAAACCAACAAACCAACAAGCCAACAAACCAACAAACCAACAATCCAACAATCCAAAAAACAACAAACTAACAAACCAACAAACGAACAAACCAACAAACCAACAAGCCAATAAGCCAACAAACCAACAAACCAACAAACCAACAAACCAACAAACCAAACAACCAACAAACCAACAAACCAACAAAACAAAAAGCCAACAAACGAACAAACCAACAAATCAACAAACCAAAAAACCAACAAGCCAACAAACCAAGAAACCAAGAAACCAACAAACCAACAAACCAACAAACCAACAAACCAACAAACCAACAAACCAACAAACCAACAAGCCAACAAAACCAACAAGCCAACAAACCAACAAACCAACAAGTCAACAAACCAACAAACCAATAAGCCAACAACCCAACAAACCAACAAACCAACAAACCAACAAACCAACAAACCAACAAACCAACAAACCAACAAACCAATAAGCCAACAAACCAACAAACAAACAAACCAACAAACCAACAAACCAACAAACCAACTAGCCAACAAACCAACAAACAAACACACCAACAAACTAACAAACCAACAAACCAACAAGCCAACAAACCAACAAACCAACAAGCCAACAAAACCAACAAGCCAACAAACCAACAAGTAAACAAACCAACAAACCAACAACCCAACAAGCCAACAAACCAACAAACCAAAAAACCAACAAACCAACAAACCAACAAGCCAACAAACCAACAAACCAACAAACTAACAAACCAACAAACCAACAAACCAACAAACCAACAAACCAACAAACCAACAAACCAACAAACCAACAAACCAACAAACCAACAAGTCAACAAGTCAACAAACCAACAAACCAACAAACGAACAAACCAACAAACCAACAAACGAAAAAACCAACAAACCAACAAACGAAAAAACCAACAAACCAACAAACCAACAAACCAACAAACCAAGTAACCAACAAACCAACAAACGAACAAACCAACAAGTCAACAAACCAAAAAACGAACAAAGCAACAAGCCAACAAGCCAACAAACCAACAAACCAACAAACCAACAAGCCAACAAGCCAACAAACAAACACACCAACAAACTAACAAACCAACAAGCCAACAAACCAACAAACCAACAGACCAACAAACCAACAAACCAACAAACCAACAAACCAACAAACCAACAAACCAACAAACCAACAAACCAACAAACCAACAAACCAACAAGCCAACAATCGCACAAAACAACAAACCTACAAACCAACAAACGAACAAACCAACAAACACACAAACCAAACAACCAACAAACCAACAAGCCAACAAACCGACAAACCAACAAACCAAAAAACGAACAAACCAATAAACCAAAAAACCAACAAACCAACAAACCAAAAAGCCAACAAACGAAACAACCAACAAGCCAACAAACCAACAAACCAACAAACCAACAAACCAAAAAATGAACAAACCAACAAACCAACAAACCAACAAACCAACAAACCAACAAACCAACAAGCCAACAAACCAACAAACCAACAAGCCAACAAATCAACAAACCAACAAACCAACAAACCAACAAACCAACAAACGTACAAACCAACAAACCAACAAACCAACAAACCAACAAACCAACAAACCAACAAACCAACAAACCAACAAACCAACAAACCAACAAACGAACAAACCAACAAACAAACAAATCAACAAACCAACAAACCAACAAACCAACAAGCCAACAAACCAACAAACCAACAAACCAACAAACCAACAAACCAACAAACCAACAAACTGACAAACCAACAAACCAACAAACCAACAAACAAACAAACCAACAAACCAACAAACCAACAAACCAACAAAACCAACAAACCAACAAACCAACAAACCAACAAACGAACAAACCAACAAACCAACAAGCCAATAAACCAACAAGACAACAAACCAACAAACCAATAAACCAACAAACCAGCAAACCAACAAACCAACAAACCAACAAACCAACAAGCCAACAAACCAACAAACCAACAAACCAACAAACGAACAAACCAACAAACCAACAAACCAACAACCAACAAACCAAAAAGCCAACAAACCAATAAACCAACAAGCTAACAAGCTAACAAACCAACAAAACGACAAACCAACAAACAAACAAACCAACAAACCAACAAGCCAACAAGCCAACAAACCAACATACCAACAAACCAACAAACCAACAAACCAACAAACGAACAAACCAACAAACCAACAAACCAACAAACAAACAAACCAACAAACCAACAAACCAACAAACCAACAAACGAACAAACCAACAAACAAACAAACCAACAAACCAACAAACAAACAAACCAACAAACCAACAAACCAACAAGCCAACAAGCCAACAAACCAACAAACCAACAAACCAACAAACCAACAAACCAACAAGCCAACAAACCAACAAACAAACAAACCAACAAACCAACAAACCAACAAACCAACTAGCCAACAAACCAACAAACAAACACACCAGCAAACTAACAAACCAACAAACCAACAAGCCAACAAACTAACAAACCAACAAGCCAACAAAACCAACAAGCCAACAAACCAACAAACCAACAAGTCAACAAACCAACAAACAAACAAGCCAACAAGCCAACAAGCCAACAAACCAACAAACTAACAAACCAACAAACCAACAAACCAACAAACCAACAAACCAACAAGCCAACAAGCCAACAAAACCAACAAGCCAACAAACCAACAAACCAACAAACCAACAAACCAACAAACCAACAAATCAACAAACCAACAAACCAACAAACCAACAAACCAACAAACCAACAAACCAACAAACCAACAATCTAACAAAACAACAAACCAACAAACCCACAAACGAACAAACCAACAAACCAACAAGCCAATAAGCCAACAAACCAACAAACCAACAAACCAACAAACCAACAAACCAACAAACACACAAACCAAACAACTAACAAACCAACAAACCAACAAGCCAACAAACCGACAAACCAACAAACCAAAAAACGAACAAACCAATAAACCAACAAACCAACAAACCAACAAACCAAAAAGCCAACAAACGAACAAACCAACAAACCAACAAGCCAACAAACCAACAAACCAACAAACCAACAAACCAAAAAATGAACAAACCAACAAACCAACAAACCAACAAACCAACAAACCAACAAACCAACAAACCAACAAGCCAAGAAGCCAACAAACAAACAAACCAACAAACCAACAAACCAACAAACCAACAAACGTACAAACCAACAAACCAACAAACCAACAAACCAACAAACCAAAAAACCAACATACCAACAAGCCAACAAACCAACAAACAAACAAACCAACAAACCAACAAGCCAACAAGCCAACAAACCAACATACCAACAAGCCAACAAACCAACAAACCAACAAACCAACAAACCAACAAACCAAAAAATGAACAAACCAACAAACCAACAAACCAACAAACCAACAAACCAACAAACCAACAAGCCAACAAACCAACAAACCAACAAGCCAACAAACCAACAAACCAACAAACCAACAAACCAACAAACGTACAAACCAACAAACCAACAAACCAACAAACCAACAAACCAACAAACCAACAAACGAACAAACCAACAAACAAACAAACCAACAAACCAACAAACCAACAAACCAACAAGCCAACAAACCAACAAACCAACAAACCAACAAACCAATAAACCAACAAACCAACAAACCAACAAACCAACAAGCCAACAAACCAACAAACCAACAAACCAACAAACGAACAATCCAACAAACCAACAAACCAACAACCAACAAACCAAAAAGCCAACAAACCAATAAACCAACAAGCTAACAAGCTAACAAACCAACAAAACAACAAACCAACAAACAAACAAACCAACAAACCAACAAGCCAACAAGCCAACAAACCAACATACCAACAAACCAACAAACCAACAAACCAACAAACGAACAATCCAACAAACCAACAAACCAACAAACCAACAAACCAACAAACCAACAAACCAACAAACCAACAAACGAACAAACCAACAAACAAACAAACCAACAAACCAACAAACAAACAAACCAACAAACCAACAAGTCAACAAACCAACAAACCAACAAGCCAACAAGCCAACAAACCAACAAACCAACAAACCAACAAACCAACAAACCAACAAACCAACAAACCAACAAGCCAACAAACCAACAAACAAACAAACCAACAAACCAACAAACCAACAGACCAACAAACCAACAAACCAACTAGCCAACAAACCAACAAACAAACACACCAACAAACTAATAAACCAACAAACCAACAAGCCAACAAACTAACAAACCAACAAGCCAACAAAACCAACAAGCCAACAAACCAACAAACCAACAAGTCAACAAACCAACAAACCAACAAGCCAACAAGCCAACAAACCAACAAACCAACAAACCAACAAACCAACAAGCCAACAAGCCAACAAAACCAACAAGCCAACAAACCAACAAACCAACAAACCAACAAACCAACAAACCAACAAACCAACAAACCAACAAACCAACAAACCAACAAACCAACAAACCAACAATCTAACAAAACAACAAACCAACAAACCAACAAACGAACAAACCAACAAACCAACAAGCCAATAAGCCAACAAACCAACAAACCAACAAACCAACAAACACACAAACCAAACAACCAACAAACCAACAAACCAACAAGCCAACAAATCGACAAACCAACAAACCAAAAAACGAACAAACCAATAAACCAACAAACCAACAAACCAACAAACCAAAAAGCCAACAAACGAACAAACCAACAAACCAACAAGCCAACAAACCAACAAACCAACAAGCCAACAAGCCAACAAACCAACATACCAACAAACCAAAAAACCAACATACCAACAAGCCAACAAACCAACAAACAAACAAACCAACAAACCAACAAGCCAACAAGCCAACAAACCAACATACCAACAAGCCAACAAACCAACAAACCAACAAACCAACAAACCAACAAACCAAAAAATGAACAAACCAACAAACCAACAAACCAACAAACCAACAAACCAACAAACCAACAAACCAACAATCCAACAATCCAAAAAACAACAAACTAACAAACCAACAAACGAACAAACCAACAAACCAACAAGCCAATAAGCCAACAAACCAACAAACCAACAAACCAACAAACCAACAAACCAAACAACCAACAAACCAACAAACCAACAAAACAAAAAGCCAACAAACGAACAAACCAACAAATCAACAAACCAAAAAACCAACAAGCCAACAAACCAAGAAACCAAGAAACCAACAAACCAACAAACCAACAAACCAACAAACCAACAAACCAACAAACCAACAAACCAACAAGCCAACAAAACCAACAAGCCAACAAACCAACAAACCAACAAGTCAACAAACCAACAAACCAATAAGCCAACAACCCAACAAACCAACAAACCAACAAACCAACAAACCAACAAACCAACAAACCATCAAACCAATAAGCCAACAAACCAACAAACAAACAAACCAACAAACCAACAAACCAACAAACCAACTAGCCAACAAACCAACAAACAAACACACCAACAAACTAACAAACCAACAAACCAACAAGCCAACAAACCAACAAACCAACAAGCCAACAAAACCAACAAGCCAACAAACCAACAAGTAAACAAACCAACAAACCAACAACCCAACAAGCCAACAAACCAACAAACCAACAAACCAACAAACCAACAAACCAACAAGCCAACAAACCAACAAACCAACAAACCAACAAACCAACAAACCAACAAACCAACAAACCAACAAACCAACAAACCAACAAACCAACAAACCAACAAACCAACAAACCAACAAGTCAACAAGTCAACAAACCAACAAACCAACAAACGAACAAACCAACAAACCAACAAACGAAAAAACCAACAAACCAACAAACGAAAAAACCAACAAACCAACAAACCAACAAACCAACAAACCAAGTAACCAACAAACCAACAAACGAACAAACCAACAAGTCAACAAACCAAAAAACGAACAAAGCAACAAGCCAACAAGCCAACAAACCAACAAACCAACAAACCAACAAGCCAACAAGCCAACAAACAAACACACCAACAAACTAACAAACCAACAAGCCAACAAACCAACAAACCAACAGACCAACAAACCAACAAACCAACAAACCAACAAACCAACAAACCAACAAACCAACAAACCAACAAACCAACAAAGCAACAAACCAACAAGCCAACAATCGCACAAAACAACAAACCTACAAACCAACAAACGAACAAACCAACAAACCAACAAGCCAATAAGCCAACAAACCAACAAACCAACAAACTAACAAACCAACAAACACACAAACCAAACAACCAACAAACCAACAAGCCAACAAACCGACAAACCAACAAACCAAAAAACGAACAAACCAATAAACCAAAAAACCAACAAACCAACAAACCAAAAAGCCAACAAACGAAACAACCAACAAGCCAACAAACCAACAAACCAACAAACCAACAAACCAAAAAATGAACAAACCAACAAACCAACAAACCAACAAACCAACAAACCAACAAACCAACAAGCCAACAAACCAACAAACCAACAAGCCAACAAATCAACAAACCAACAAACCAACAAACCAACAAACCAACAAACGTACAAACCAACAAACCAACAAACCAACAAACCAACAAACCAACAAACCAACAAACCAACAAACCAACAAACCAACAAACCAACAAACGAACAAACCAACAAACAAACAAATCAACAAACCAACAAACCAACAAACCAACAAGCCAACAAACCAACAAACCAACAAACCAACAAACCAACAAACCAACAAACCAACAAACTGACAAACCAACAAACCAACAAACCAACAAACAAACAAACCAACAAACCAACAAACCAACAAACCAACAAAACCAACAAACCAACAAACCAACAAACCAACAAACGAACAAACCAACAAACCAACAAGCCAATAAACCAACAAGACAACAAACCAACAAACCAATAAACCAACAAACCAGCAAACCAACAAACCAACAAACCAACAAACCAACAAGCCAACAAACCAACAAACCAACAAACCAACAAACGAACAAACCAACAAACCAACAAACCAACAACCAACAAACCAAAAAGCCAACAAACCAATTAACCAACAAGCTAACAAGCTAACAAACCAACAAAACGACAAACCAACAAACAAACAAACCAACAAACCAACAAGCCAACAAGCCAACAAACCAACATACCAACAAACCAACAAACCAACAAACCAACAAACGAACAAACCAACAAACCAACAAACCAACAAACAAACAAACCAACAAACCAACAAACCAACAAACCAACAAACGAACAAACCAACAAACAAACAAACCAACAAACCAACAAACAAACAAACCAACAAACCAACAAACCAACAAGCCAACAAGCCAACAAACCAACAAACCAACAAACCAACAAACCAACAAACCAACAAGCCAACAAACCAACAAACAAACAAACCAACAAACCAACAAACCAACAAACCAACTAGCCAACAAACCAACAAACAAACACACCAGCAAACTAACAAACCAACAAACCAACAAGCCAACAAACTAACAAACCAACAAGCCAACAAAACCAACAAGCCAACAAACCAACAAACCAACAAGTCAACAAACCAACAAACAAACAAGCCAACAAGCCAACAAGCCAACAAACCAACAAACTAACAAACCAACAAACCAACAAACCAACAAACCAACAAACCAACAAGCCAACAAGCCAACAAAACCAACAAGCCAACAAACCAACAAACCAACAAACCAACAAACCAACAAACCAACAAATCAACAAACCAACAAACCAACAAACCAACAAACCAACAAACCAACAAACCAACAAACCAACAATCTAACAAAACAACAAACCAACAAACCCACAAACGAACAAACCAACAAACCAACAAGCCAATAAGCCAACAAACCAACAAACCAACAAACCAACAAACCAACAAACCAACAAACACACAAACCAAACAACTAACAAACCAACAAACCAACAAGCCAACAAACCGACAAACCAACAAACCAAAAAACGAACAAACCAATAAACCAACAAACCAACAAACCAACAAACCAAAAAGCCAACAAACGAACAAACCAACAAACCAACAAGCCAACAAACCAACAAACCAACAAACCAACAAACCAAAAAATGAACAAACCAACAAACCAACAAACCAACAAACCAACAAACCAACAAACCAACAAACCAACAAACCAACAAGCCAAGAAGCCAACAAACAAACAAACCAACAAACCAACAAACCAACAAACCAACAAACGTACAAACCAACAAACCAACAAACCAACAAACCAACAAACCAAAAAACCAACATACCAACAAGCCAACAAACCAACAAACAAACAAACCAACAAACCAACAAGCCAACAAGCCAACAAACCAACATACCAACAAGCCAACAAACCAACAAACCAACAAACCAACAAACCAACAAACCAAAAAATGAACAAACCAACAAACCAACAAACCAACAAACCAACAAACCAACAAACCAACAAGCCAACAAACCAACAAACCAACAAGCCAACAAACCAACAAACCAACAAACCAACAAACCAACAAACGTACAAACCAACAAACCAACAAACCAACAAACCAACAAACCAACAAACCAACAAACGAACAAACCAACAAACAAACAAACCAACAAACCAACAAACCAACAAACCAACAAGCCAACAAACCAACAAACCAACAAACCAACAAACCAATAAACCAACAAACCAACAAACCAACAAACCAACAAGCCAACAAACCAACAAACCAACAAACCAACAAACGAACAATCCAACAAACCAACAAACCAACAACCAACAAACCAAAAAGCCAACAAACCAATAAACCAACAAGCTAACAAGCTAACAAACCAACAAAACAACAAACCAACAAACAAACAAACCAACAAACCAACAAGCCAACAAGCCAACAAACCAACATACCAACAAACCAACAAACCAACAAACCAACAAACGAACAATCCAACAAACCAACAAACCAACAAACCAACAAACCAACAAACCAACAAACCAACAAACCAACAAACGAACAAACCAACAAACAAACAAACCAACAAACCAACAAACAAACAAACCAACAAACCAACAAGTCAACAAACCAACAAACCAACAAGCCAACAAGCCAACAAACCAACAAACCAACAAACCAACAAACCAACAAACCAACAAACCAACAAACCAACAAGCCAACAAACCAACAAACAAACAAACCAACAAACCAACAAACCAACAGACCAACAAACCAACAAACCAACTAGCCAACAAACCAACAAACAAACACACCAACAAACTAACAAACCAACAAACCAACAAGCCAACAAACTAACAAACCAACAAGCCAACAAAACCAACAAGCCAACAAACCAACAAACCAACAAGTCAACAAACCAACAAACCAACAAGCCAACAAGCCAACAAACCAACAAACCAACAAACCAACAAACCAACAAGCCAACAAGCCAACAAAACCAACAAGCCAACAAACCAACAAACCAACAAACCAACAAACCAACAAACCAACAAACCAACAAACCAACAAACCAACAAACCAACAAACCAACAATCTAACAAAACAACAAACCAACAAACCAACAAACGAACAAACCAACAAACCAACAAGCCAATAAGCCAACAAACCAACAAACCAACAAACCAACAAACACACAAACCAAACAACCAACAAACCAACAAACCAACAAGCCAACAAATCGACAAACCAACAAACCAAAAAACGAACAAACCAATAAACCAACAAACCAACAAACCAACAAACCAAAAAGCCAACAAACGAACAAACCAACAAACCAACAAGCCAACAAACCAACAAACCAACAAACCAACAAACCAAAAAATTAACAAACCAACAAACCAACAAACCAACAAACCAACAAGCCAACAAACCAACAAACCAACAAGCCAACAAGCCAACAAACCAACAAACCAACAAACCAACAAACGTACAAATCAACAAACCAACAAACCAACAAACCAACAAACCAACAAACCAACAAACCACCAAACCAACAAACCAACAAACCAACAAACCAACAAACGAACAAACCAACAAACAAACAAACCAACCAACCAACAAATCAACAAACCAACAAGCCAACAAACCAACAAACCAACAAACCAACAAACCAACAAACCAACAAACCAACAAACCAACAAACCAACAAACCGACAAACCAACAAACCAACAAACCAACAAACCAACAAACCAACAAACCAACAAACGAACAAACCAACAAACGAACAAACCAACAAACCAACAAGCCAACAAGCCAACAAACCAACAAGCCAATAAACCAACAAACCAACAAACCAACAAACCAACAAACCAACAAACCAACAAACCAACAAACAACAAACCAACAAACCAACAAGCCAACAAACCAACAAACCAACAAACCAACACACCAACAAGCCAACAAGCCAACAAACCAACAAACCAACAAACAAACAAACCAACAAACAAACAAACCAACAAACCAACAAGCCAACAAGCCAACAGACCAACAAGCCAACAAACCAACAAATCAACAAACCAACAAACCAATAAACCAACAAACCAACAAACCACCAAACCAACAAACCAATAAGCCAACAAACCAACAAACCAACTAACGAACAAACCAAGAAACCAACAAACCAAAAAACCAACAAATCAAAAATCAACAAACCAACAAACCAACAAACCAACAAACCAAAAAACCAACAAACCAACAAATCAACAAACCAACAACCCAACAAACCAAAAAGCGAACAAACGAACAAACCAATAAGCCAACAAACCAACAAACCGACAAACCAACAAACCAACAAACCAAAAAACGAACAAACCAACAAACCAACAAACCAACAAACGAACAAGCCCACCAACCAACAAACCAACAAGCCAACAAGCCAACAAGCCAACAAACCAACAAACCAACAAAACCACCAAACCACCAAACCAACAAACCAACAAACCAACAAACCAACAAACCAACAAACCAACAAACCAACAAACCAACAAACCAACAAACCAACAAACCAACAAAACCAGCAAACCAATAAGCCAACAAACCATCAAACCAACAAGCCAACAAACAAACAAACCAACAAACCAACAAACCAATAAACGAACAACCAACAAACCAACAAACCAACAAACCAACAAACCAACAAACCAACAAACCAACAAAACCAACAAACCAACAAGCCAACAAACCAACAAACAAACAAGCCAAAAAGCCAACAAACCAACAAACCTACAAACCAACAAACGAACAAACCAACAAACCAACAAGCCAGCAAACCAACAAACCAACAAACCAACAAACCAACAAACCAACAAACCAACAAACCAACAAACCAACAAGTCAACAAACCAACAAACCAAAAAATCAACAAGCCAACAAACCAACAAGACAACAAACAAACAAACCAACAAACCAACAAACCAAAAAGCTAACAAACCAATAAACCAAAAAACCAACAAACCAACAAACCAACAAACCAACAAACCAACAAAGGAACAAACGAACAAACGAACAAACCAACATACCACCAAACGAACAAACCAACAAGACAACAAACCAGCAAGCGAACAAACCAACAAACCAACAAGCCAACAAACCAAAAAACCACCAAGCCAACAAGCCAACAAACCAACAAACCAACAAACCAACAAACGAACAAACCAACAAACCAACAAACGAACAAACCAACAACCCAACAAACCAACAAACCAACAAACCAACAAAATAACCAACCAAGTAACCAACAAACCAACAAACGAACAAACCAACAAGCCAACAAACCAAAAAACGAACAAACCAACAAACCAACAAACCAAAAAGCCAACAAACCAAAAAACCAACAAACCAAAAAACCAACAACGCAACAAACCAACAAACAAACAAACAAACAAGCCAACAAGCCAACAAACAAACTCACCAACAAACTAACAAACCAACAAACCAACAAGCCAGCAAACCAACAAACCAACAAATCAACAAATCAACAAACGAACAAACGAACAAACCAACAAACCAACAAACCAACAAACCAACAAACCAAAAAACCAACAAACCAAAAAACCAACAAACCAACAAGCCAACAAATCAAAAAACCAACAAGCTAACAATCCAACAAAACAACAAACCAACAAACCAACAAACGAACAAACCAACAAACCAACAAACCAATAAGCCAACAAACCAACAAACCAACATACCAACAAACCAACAAACCAACAAACCAAACAACCAACAAACCAACAAACGAACAAACCAACAGAACAACAAACCAACAAACCAACAAACCAACAAACCAACAAACCAACAAACCAACAAACCAACAAACCAACAAACCAACAAACTAACAAACCAACAAAACCAACAAACCAACAAGCCAACAAACCAACAAACCAACAAACCAACAAACCAACAAGCCAACAAACCAACAAATCTACAAACCAACAAACGAACAAACCAACAAACCAACAAGCCAGCAAACCAACAACCAACAAACCAATAAACCAACAAACCAACAAACTAACAAGCCAACAAACCAACAAACCAACAAACCAATAAAACCAACAAGCCAACAAACCAATAAACCAACAAACCAACAAGCCAACAAACCAACAAACAAACAAACCAACAAACAAACAAACCAACAAACCAACAAGCCAACAAACCAACAAACCAACAAACCAAAAAGCCAACAAACCAAAAAACCAAATAACCAAAAAACCAACAAACCAACAAACCAACAAACGAACAAACTAACAAACCAACAAACCAACAAACCAACAAACCAACAAACCAACAAACCAACAAACGAACAAACCAACAAACGAACTAACCAACAAGCCAACAAACCAAAAAACGAACAAAGCAACAAACCAACAAACCAACAAACCAACAAACCAACAAGCCAACAAACCAACAAACCAACAAACCAACAAGCCAACAAGCCAACAAACCAACAAATCTACAAACCAACAAACGAACAAACCAACAAACCAACAAGCCCGCAAACCAACAACCAACAAACCAACAAACCAACAAACCAACAAACCAACAAACCAACAAACCAACAAGCCAACAAACCAACAAACAAACAAACCAATAAAACCAACAAGCCAACAAACCAATAAACCAACAAACCAACAAACCAACAAACCTACAAACAAACAAACCAACAAACAAACAAACCAACAAACCAACAAGCCAACAAACCAACAAACCAACAAACCAAAAAGCCAACAAACCAAAAAACCAAATAATCAAAAAACCAACAAACCAACAAACCAACAAACGAACAAACTAACAAACCAACAAACCAACAAACGAACAAACCAACAAGCCAACAAACCAACAAGCCAACAAACCAACAAACCAACAAACCAACAAACCAACAAACCAACAAACGAACAAACCAACAAACGAACTAACCAACAAGCCAACAAACCAAAAAACGAACAAAGCAACAAACCAACAAACCAACAAACCAACAAACCAACAAGCCAACAAACAAACGCACCAACAAACTAACAAACCAACAAACCAACAAACCAACAAACCAACAAACCCACAAACTACAAACCAACAAACCAACAAACCAACAAACCAACAAACCAAAAAACCAACAAGCCAACAAGCCAACAAACCAACAAACCAAAAAGCCAACAATCCAACAAAACAACAAACCAACAAACCAACAAACCAACAAACCAACAAACCAACAAACAACAAACCAACAAACCAACAAACCAACAAACCAACAAACCAACAAACCAACAAACCAACACACCAACAAGCCAACAAGCCAACAAACCAACAAACCAACAAACAAACAAACCAACAAGCCAACAAACCAACAAACCAACAAGCCAACAATCCAACAAGACAACAAACCAACAAACCAAAAAACCAACAAACCAACAAACCAACAAACCAACAAACCAAACAACCAACAAACCAACAAACCAACAAGCCAACAAACCAACAAACCAACAAAATAACAAACCAACAAACCAACAAACCAACAAACCAACAAACCAACAAACCAACAAACCAACAAACCAACAAGCCAACAAGCCAACAAACCAACAAACCAACAAACCAACAAACGAACAAACCAACAAACCAACAAGCCAACAAGCCAACAAACCAACAAGCCAATAAACAAACAAACCAACAAACCAACAAACCAACAAACAACAAACCAACAAACCAACAAGCCAACCAACCAACAAACCAACAAACCAACACACCAACAAGCCAACAAGCCAACAAACTAACAAACCAACAAACAAACAAACCAACAAACAAACAAACCAACAAACCAACAAGCCAACAAGCCAACAAACCAACAAGCCAACAAACCAACAAATCAACAAACCAACAAACTAACAAACCAACAAACCAACAAACCACCAAAACAACAAACCAATAAGCCAACAAACCAACAAACCAACAAACGAACAAACCAACAAACCAAAAAACCAACAAACCAACAAGCCAACAAACCAACAAACCAACAAACAAACAAACCAACAAACCAACAAGCCAACAAGCCAACAGACCAACAAACCAACAAACCAACAAACCAACAAACCAACAAACCAACAAGCCAACAAGCCAACAAACCAACAAACCAACAAACCAACAAACGAACAAACCAACAAACCAACAAGCCAACAAGCCAACAAATCAACAAGCCAATAAACCAAGAAACCAACAAACAAACAAACCAACAAACAAACAAACCAACAAACCAACAAGTCAACAAGCGAACAGACCAACAAGCCAACAAACCAACAAATCAACAAACCAACAAACTAACAAACCAACAAACCAACAAACCACCAAACCAACAAACCAATAAGCCAACAAACCAACAAACCAACAAACGAACAAACCAACAAACCAAAAAACCAACAAACCAACAAATCAACAAACCAACAAACCAACAAGCCAACAAGCCAACAAACCAACAAACCAACATAACCAACAAACCAACAAACCAACAAACCAACAAACCAACAAACCAACAAACCAACAAACCAACAAACCAACAAAACCAACAAACCAACAAGCCAACAAACCAACAAACCAACAAGCCAACAAACAAACAAACCAACAAACCAACAAACCAATAAACAAACAACCAACAAACCAACAAACCAACAAACCAACAAACCAACAAACTAACAAAACCAACAACCCAACAAGCCAACAAACCAACAAACAAACAAGCCAAAAAGCCAACAAACCAACAAACCTACAAACCAACAAACGAACAAACCAACAAACCAACAAGCCAGCAAACCAACAAACCAACAAACCAACAAACCAACAAACCAACAAACCAACAAGTCAACAAACCAACAAACCAAAAAACCAAAAAATCAACAAGCCAACAAACCAACAAGACAACAAACAAACAAACCAACAAACCAACAAACCAAAAAGCCAACAAACCAATAAACCAAAAAACCAAAAAACCAGCAAACCAACAAACCAACAAACCAACAAATCAAAAAACCAACAAAGCAACAAACCAACAAACAAACAAACAAACAAGCCAACAAGCCAACAAACAAACTCACCAACAAACTAACAAACCAACAAACCAACAAGCCAGCAAACCAACAAACCAACAAATCAACAAATCAACAAACGAACAAACGAACAAACCAACAAACCAACAAACCAACAAACCAACAAACCAAAAAACCAACAAACCAAAAAACCAACAAACCAACAAGCCAACAAATCAAAAAACCAACAAGCTAACAATCCAACAAAACAACAAACCAACAAACCAACAAACGAACAAACCAACAAACCAACAAACCAATAAGCCAACAAACCAACAAACCTACATACCAACAAACCAACAAACCAACAAACCAAACAACCAACAAACCAACAAACGAACAAACCAACAAAACAACAAACCAACAAACCAACAAACCAACAAACCAACAAACCAACAAACCAACAAACCAACAAACCAACAAACCAACAAACCAACAAACTAACAAACCAACAAAACCAACAAACCAACAAGCCAACAAACCAACAAACCAACAAACCAACAAACCAACAAGCCAACAAACCAACAAATCTACAAACCAACAAACGAACAAACCAACAAACCAACAAGCCAGCAAACCAACAACCAACAAACCAATAAACCAACAAACCAACAAACTAACAAGCCAACAAACCAACAAACCAACAAACCAATAAAACCAACAAGCCAACAAACCAATAAACCAACAAACCAACAAGCCAACAAACCAACAAACAAACAAACCAACAAACAAACAAACCAACAAACCAACAAGCCAACAAACCAACAAACCAACAAACCAAAAAGCCAACAAACCAAAAAACCAAATAACCAAAAAACCAACAAACCAACAAACCAACAAACGAACAAACTAACAAACCAACAAACCAACAAACCAACAAACCAACAAACCAACAAACCAACAAACCAACAAACGAACAAACCAACAAACGAACTAACCAACAAGCCAACAAACCAAAAAACGAACAAAGCAACAAACCAACAAACCAACAAACCAACAAACCAACAAGCCAACAAGCCAACAAACCAACAAGCCAACAAGCCAACAAACCAACAAACAAACAAACCAATAAAACCAACAAGCCAACAAACCAATAAACCAACAAACCAACAAACCAACAAACCTACAAACAAACAAACCAACAAACAAACAAACCAACAAACCAACAAGCCAACAAACCAACAAACCAACAAACCAAAAAGCCAACAAACCAAAAAACCAAATAATCAAAAAACCAACAAACCAACAAACCAACAAACGAACAAACTAACAAACCAACAAACCAACAAACGAACAAACCAACAAGCCAACAAACCAACAAGCCAACAAACCAACAAACCAACAAACCAACAAACCAACAAACGAACAAACCAACAAACGAACTAACCAACAAGCCAACAAACCAAAAAACGAACAAAGCAACAAACCAACAAACCAACAAACCAACAAACCAACAAGCCAACAAACAAACGCACCAACAAACTAACAAACCAACAAACCAACAAACCAACAAACCAACAAACCCACAAACTACAAACCAACAAACCAACAAACCAACAAACCAACAAACCAAAAAACCAACAAACCAACAAACCAACAAGCCAACAAACCAACAAACAAACAAACCAATAAAACCAACAAGCCAACAAACCAATAAACCAACAAACCAACAAACCAACAAACCTACAAACAAACAAACCAACAAACAAACAAACCAACAAACCAACAAACCAACAAGCCAACAAACCAACAAACCAACAAACCAAAAAGCCAACAAACCAAAAAACCAAATAATCAAAAAACCAACAAACCAACAAACCAACAAACGAACAAACTAACAAACCAACAAACCAACAAACGAACAAACCAACAAGCCAACAAACCAACAAGCCAACAAACCAACAAACCAACAAACCAACAAACCAACAAACGAACAAACCAACAAACGAATTAACCAACAAGCCAACAAACCAAAAAACGAACAAAGCAACAAACCAACAAACCAACAAACCAACAAACCAACAAGCCAACAAACAAACGCACCAACAAACTAACAAACCAACAAACCAACAAACCAACAAACCAACAAACCCACAAACTACAAACCAACAAACCAACAAACCAACAAACCAACAAACCAAAAAACCAACAAGCCAACAAGCCAACAAAACAACAAACCAACAAGCCAACAATCCAACAAAACAACAAACCAACAAACCAACAAACCAACAAACCAACAAACCAACAAACAACAAACCAACAAACCAACAAACCAACAAACCAACAAACCAACAAACCAACAAACCAACACACCAACAAGCCAACAAGCCAACAAACCAACAAACCAACAAACAAACAAACCAACAAGCCAACAAACCAACAAACCAACAAGCCAACAATCCAACAAGACAACAAACCAACAAACCAAAAAACCAACAAACCAACAAACCAACAAACCAACAAACCAAACAACCAACAAACCAACAAACCAACAAGCCAACAAACCAACAAACCAACAAAATAACAAACCAACAAACCAACAAACCAACAAACCAACAAACCAACAAACCAACCAGCCAACAAGCCAACAAACCAACAAACCAACAAACCAACAAACGAACAAACCAACAAACCAACAAGCCAACAAGCCAACAAACCAACAAGCCAATAAACAAACAAACCAACAAACCAACAAACCAACAAACAACAAACCAACAAACCAACAAGCCAACCAACCAACAAACCAACAAACCAACACACCAACAAGCCAACAAGCCAACAAACTAACAAACCAACAAACAAACAAACCAACAAACAAACAAACCAACAAACCAACAAGCCAACAAGCCAACAGACCAACAAGCCAACAAACCAACAAATCAACAAACCAACAAACTAACAAACCAACAAAGCAACAAACCACCAAAACAACAAACCAATAAGCCAACAAACCAACAAACCAACAAACGAACAAACCAACAAACCAAAAAACCAACAAACCAACAAGCCAACAAACCAACAAACCAACAAACAAACAAACCAACAAACCAACAAGCCAACAAGCCAACAGACCAACAAACCAACAAACCAACAAACCAACAAACCAACAAACCAACAAGCCAACAAGCCAACAAACCAACAAACCAACAAACCAACAAACGAACAAACCAACAAACCAACAAGCCAACAAGCCAACAAATCAACAAGCCAATAAACCAAGAAACCAACAAACAAACAAACCAACAAACAAACAAACCAACAAACCAACAAGTCAACAAGCGAACAGACCAACAAGCCAACAAACCAACAAATCAACAAACCAACAAACTAACAACCCAACAAACCAACAAACCACCAAACCAACAAACCAATAAGCCAACAAACCAACAAACCAACAAACGAACAAACCAACAAACCAAAAAACCAACAAACCAACAAATCAACAAACCAACAAACCAACAAGCCAACAAGCCAACAAACCAACAAACCAACATAACCAACAAACCAACAAACCAACAAACCAACAAACCAACAAACCAACAAACCAACAAACCAACAAACCAACAAAACCAACAAACCAACAAGCCAACAAACCAACAAACCAACAAGCCAACAAACAAACAAACCAACAAACCAACAAACCAATAAACAAACAACCAACAAACCAACAAACCAACAAACCAACAAACCAACAAACTAACAAAACCAACAACCCAACAAGCCAACAAACCAACAAACAAACAAGCCAAAAAGCCAACAAACCAACAAACCTACAAACCAACAAACGAACAAACCAACAAACCAACAAGCCAGCAAACCAACAAACCAACAAACCAACAAACCAACAAACCAACAAGTCAACAAACCAACAAACCAACAAACCAAAAAATCAACAAGCCAACAAACCAACAAGACAACAAACAAACAAACCAACAAACCAACAAACCAAAAAGCCAACAAACCAATAAACCAAAAAACCAAAAAACCAGCAAACCAACAAACCAACAAACCAACAAATCAACAAAGGAACAAACGAACAAACGAACAAACCAACATACCACCAAACGAACAAACCAACAAGACAACAAACCAGCAAGCCAACAAACCAACAAACCAACAAACCAACAAGCCAACAAACCCACAAACCAACAAGCCAACAAGCCAGCAAACCAACAAACCAACAAACCAACAAACGAACAAACGAACAAACCAACAAACCAACAAACCAACAAACGAACAAACCAACAACCCAACAAACCAACAAACCAACAAAATAACCAACCAAGTAACCAACAAACCAACAAACGAACAAACCAACAAGCCAACAAGCCAACAAACCAAAAAACGAACAAACCAACAAACCAACAAACCAAAAAGCCAACAAACCAAAAAACCAACAAACCAAAAAACCAACAAACCAACAAACCAACAAACAAACAAACAAACAAGCCACCAAGCCAACAAACAAACTCACCAACAAACTAACAAACCAACAAACCAACAAGCCAGCAAACCAACAAACCAACAAACCAACAAACGAACAAACGAACAAACCAACAAACCAAAAAACCAACAAACCAACAAACCAACAAACCAAAAAACCAACAAACCAAAAAACCAACAAACCAACAAGCCAACAAACCAAAAAACCAACAAGCCAACAATCCAACAAAACAACAAACCAACAAACCAACAAACGAACAAACCAACAAACCAACAATCCAATAAGCCAACAAACCAACAAACCAACATACCAACAAACCAACAAACCAACAAACCAAACAACCAACAAACCAACAAACGAACAAACCAACAAACCAACAAACCAACAAACCAACAAACCAACAACCCAACAAACCAACAAACCAACAAACCAACAAACCAACAAACCAACAAACCAACAAAACCAACAAACCAACAAGCCAACAAACCAACAAACCAACAAACCAACAAACCAACAAACCAACAAACCAACAAATCTACAAACCAACAACGAACAAACCAACAAACCAACAAGCCAGCAAACCAACAACCAACAAACCAACAAACCAACAAACCAACAAACCAACAAGCAAACAAACCAACAAACCAACAAACCAATAAAACCAACAAGCCAACAAACCAATAAACCAACAAACCAACAAACCAACAAATCAACAAACAAACAAACCAACAAACAAACAAACCAACAAACCAACAAGCCAACAAACCAACAAACTAACAAACCAAAAAGCCAACAAACCAAAAAACCAAATAACCAAAAAACCAACAAACCAACAAACCAACAAACGAACAAACGAACAAACCAACAAACCAACAAACCAACAAACGAACAAACCAACAAACCAACAAACCAACAAACCAACAAACGAACAAACCAACAAACCAACAAACGAACAAACCAACAAGCCAACAAACCAAAAAACGAACAAAGCAACAAACCAACAAACCAACAAACCAACAAACCAGCAAGCCAACAAGCCAACAAACAAACACACCAACAAACTAACAAACCAACAAACCAACAAGCCAACAAACCAACAAACCAACAAACCAACAAACCAACAAACCAACAAACCAACAAACCAACAAACCCACAAACTACAAACCAACAAACCAACAAACCAACAAACCAACAAACCAAAAAACCAACAAACCAACAAGCCAACAAACCAACAAACCAACAAGCCAACAATCCAACAAAATAAAAAACCAACAAACCAACAAACGAACAAACCAACAAACCAATAAGCCAAACAACCAACAAACCAACAAACCAACAAGCCAACAAACCAACAAACCAACAAACCAACAAACGAACAAACCAACAAACCAACAAACCAACAAACCAACAAACCAACAAACCAACAAACCAACAAACCAACAAAATAACCAACCAACAAACCAAAAAACCAACAAAGCAAAAAACCAACAAACCAACAAACCAACAAACAAACAAACAAACAAGCCAACAAACAAACTCACCAACAAACTAACAAACCAACAAGCCAGCAAACCAACAAACCAACAAACCAACAAACCAGCAAACGAACAAACGAACAAACGAACAAACGAACAAACCAACAAACCAACAAACCAACAAACCAACAAACCACAAAACCAACAAACCAAAAAACCAACAAACCAACAAGCCAACAAACCAAAAAACCAACAAGCCAACAATCCAACAAAACAACAAACCAACAAACCAACAAACGAACAAACCAACAAACCAACAAGCCAATAAGCCAACAAACCAACAAACCAACATACCAACAAACCAACAAACCAACAAACCAAACAACCAACAAACCAACAAACGAACAAACCAACAAACCAACAAACCAACAAACCAACAAACCAACAAACCAATAAACCAACAAACCAACAAACCAACAAACCAACAAACCAACAAACCAACAAACCAACAAAACCAGCAAACCAACAAGCCAACAAACCAACAAACCAACAAACCAACAAACCAACAAACCAACAAACCAACAAAACCAGCAAACCAACAAGCCAACAACCCAACAAACCAACAAACCAACAAGCCAACAAGCCAACAAACCAACAAATCTACAAACCAACAAACGAAGAAACCAACAAACCAACAAGCCAGCAAACCAACAAACCAACAAACCAACAAACCAACAAACCAACAAGCCAACAAACCAATAAACCAACAAACCAACAAACCAACAAACCAACAAACAAACAAACCAACAAACAAACAAACCAACAAACCAACAAGCCAACAAACCAACAAACCAACAAACCAAAAAGCCAACAAACCAAAAAGCTAAATAACCAAAAAACCAACAAACCAACAAACCAACAAACCAACAAACGAACAAACGAACAAACCAACAAACCAACAAACGACCAACCCAACAACCCAACAAACCAACAAGCCAACAAACCAACAAACCAACAAACCAACAAACCAACAAACCAACAAACCAATAAACGAACAAACCAACAAACCAACAAACGAACAAACCAACAAGCCAACAAACCAAAAAACGAACAAAGCAACAAACCAACAAACCAACAAACCGACAAACCAACAAACCAACAAGCCAACAAGCCAACAAAATAACACACCAACAAACTAACAAACCAACAAACCAACAAGCCAACAAACCAACAAACCAACAAACCAACAAACTAACAAACCAACAAACCAACAAACCAACAAACCAACAAACCAACAAACCCACTAACCAACAAACCAACAAACCAACAAACCAACAAACCAACAAACCAAAAAACCAACAAACCAACAAGCCAACAAACCAACAAACCAACAAGCCAACAATCCAACAAAATAACAAACCAACAAACCAACAAACGAACAAACCAACAAACCAACAAGCCAATAAGCCAACAAACCAACAAACCAACAAACCAACAAACCAACAAACCAACAAACCAACAAACCAACAAACCAAACAACCAACAAACCAACAAACCAACAAGCCAACAAACCAACAAACCAAAAAACGAACAAACCAACAAACCAACAAACCAAAAAGCCAACAAACGAAAAAACCAACAAGCCAACAAACCAACAAACCAACAAACCAACAAACCAAAAAATGAACAAACCAACAAACCAACAAACCGACAAACTAACAAGCCAACAAACCAACAAACCAACAAACCAACAAACCAACAAGCCAACAAACCAACAAACCAACAAACCAACAAACCAACAAACGAACAAACCAACAAACCAACAAACCAACAAACCAACAAACCAACAAACCAACAAACCAACAAACCAACAAGCCAACAAACCAACAAACAAACAAACCAACAAACCAACAAACCAACAAGCCAAAAAAACCACAAACCAACAAACCAACAAACCAACAAACCAACAAAACAACAAACCGACAAACCAACAAACCAACAAATAAACAAACCAACAAACTAACAAACCAACAAGCCAACAAGCCAACAAGCTAAGAAACCAACAAACCAACAAACCAACAAACGAACAAACGAACAAACCAACAAACCAACAAGCCAACAACCACACAAACCAACAAGCCAACAAACCACCAAACCAACAAACCAACAAACCAACAAACCAACAAACCAACAAACCAACAAACCAACAAACCAACAAACCAACAAACCAACAAACCAACAAACCAACAAACCAACAAACCAACAAACCAACAAACCAACAAACCAACAAACCAACAAACGAACAAACCAACAAACCAACAAACCAACAAACCAACAAACCAACAAACCAACATACCAACAAGCCAACAAACCAATAAACCAAAAAGTCAAAAAACTAATAAACCAACATGCCAACAAGCCAACAAACCAACAAACCAACAAACCAATATACCAACAAGCCAACAAACCAATAAACCAAAAAGCCAACAAACCAATAAACCAACATGCCAACAAGCCAACAAACCAACAAAACAACAAACCAACAAACCAACAACCCAACAAACCAACAAACCAACAAACCAACAAACCAACAAACCAATAAACCAACAAACGAACAAACCAACAAACCAACAAACCAACAAACCAACAAACCAACAAACCAACAAACCAACAAACCAACATACCAACAAGCCAACAAACCAATAAACCAAAAAGCCAACAACCCAATAAACCAACATGCCAACAAGCCAACAAACCAACAAAACAACAAACCAACAAACGAACAATCCAACAAACGAACAAACCAACAATCCAAAAAGCCAACAAACCAACAAACCAACAAACCAACAAAGCAACAAACCAACAAACCAACAAACCAACAAACCAACAAACCAACAAACCAACAAACTAACAAACCAACAAACCAACAAACCAACAAACCAACAAACCAACAAACGAACAAACCAACAAGCAAACAAACCAACAAGCCAACAAACCAATAAGCCAATAAGCGAACAAGCCAACAAAACAACAAACCAACAAACCAACAAACCAACAAACCAACAAACCAACAATCCAGCAAGCCAACAAACCAACAAGCCAACAAACCAACACGCCACCAAACCAACAAATCAACAAACCAACAAACCAACAAACCAACAAGCCAACAAACAAACAAACCAACAAACCAACACACCAATAAGCCAACAAACCAACAACCCAACAAACCAACAAACCAACAAACCAACAAGCCAACAAGCCAACAAACCAACAAGCCAACAAATGAACAAACCAACAAACCAACAAGCCAACAAACCACCAAATCAACAAACCAACAAACCAACAAACCAACAAGCCAACAAACCAACAAACCAACAAACCAACAAACCAACAAACCAACAAACGAACAAACGAACAAACCAACAAAGAAACAAACCAACAAACCAACAAACCAACAAGCCAACAAATTAACAAACCAACAAACCACCAAACTAACAAACCAACAAACCGAAAAGCCAACAAGCCAACAAGCCAACAAACCAACAAACCAACCAACCAACAAACCAACAAACCAACAAGCCAACAAACCAACAAACCAACAAACCAACAAACCAACAAACCAACAAACCAACAAACCAACAAACCAACAAGCCAACAAGCCAACAAACGAACAAACCAACAAACCAACAAGCAAACAAGCCAACAAAACAACAAGCCAACAAACCAAAAGGCAACAAACCAACGAGCGAACAAACCAACAAACCAACAAACGAGCAGACCAACAAACCAACAAACCAACAAACCAACAAACCAACAAACCAACAAGCCAACAAGCCAACAAACCAACAAACAAACAAACCAACAAACGAACAAACCAACAAACCAACAAACCAACAAACGAACAAGCCAACAAACCAACTAGCGAACAAACGAACAAACCAACAAACCAACAAACCAACAAACCAACAAACGAACAAACCAACAAACCAACAAACAAACAAACCAACAAACGAACAAACGAACAGGCCAACAAACCAACAAGCCAACAAACCAACAAACCAACAAGCCAACAAACCAAAAAACCAACAAGCCAACAAGCCAACAAACCAACAAACCAACAAACCAACAAACCAACAAACGAACAAACCAACAAACCAACAAACCAACAAACCAACAAACCAACAAACCAACAAACCAACAAACCAACAAACCAACAAACCAACAAACCAACAAACCAACAAACGAACAAACCAACAAACCAAGAAGCCAACAAACCAACAAACGAACAAACCAACAAACCAACAAACCACCCAGCCAACAAGCCAACAAACCAACAAGCCAACAAACCAAAAAACCAACAAACAAACAAGCGAACAAACCAACAAACCAAGAAACGAACAGACCAACAAACCAACAAACCAACAAGCCAACAAACGAACAAACCAACAAACAAACAAACCAACAAACCAACAACCCAATAAGCCAACAAACCAACAACCCAACAAACCAACAAACCAACAAACCAACAAGCCAACAAGCCAACAAACCAACAAGCCAGCAAATGAACAAACCAACAAACCAACAAGCCAACAAACCACCAAATCAACAAACCAACAAACCAACAAACCAACAAGCCAACAAACCAACAAACCAACAAACCAACAAACCAACAAACCAACAAACGAACAAACGACCAAACCAACAAACAAACAAACCAACAAACCAACAAACCAACAAGCCAACAAACTAACAAACCAACAAACCACCAAACTAACAAACCAACAAACCAAAAAGCCAACAAGCCAACAAGCCAACAAACCAACAAACCAACCAACCAACAAACCAACAAACCAACAAGCCAACAAACCAACAAACCAACAAACCAACAAACCAACAAACGAACAAACCAACAAACCATCAAGCCGACAAGCCAACAAACGAACAAACCAACAAACCAACAAGCCAACAAACGAACAAACCAACAAACAAACAAACCAACAAACCAACACACCAATAAGCCAACAAACCAACAACCCAACAAACAAACAAACCAACCAACCAACAAGCCAACAAGCCAACAAACCAACAAGCCAACAAATGAACAAACCAACAAACCAACAAGCCAACAAACCACCAAATCAACAAAACAACAAACCAACAAACCAACAAGCCCACAAACCAACAAACCAACAAACCAACAAACGAACAAACGAACAAACGAACAAACCAACAAACAAACAAACCAACAAACCAACAAACCAACAAGCCAACAAACTAACAAACCAACAAACCACCAAACTAACAAACCAACAAACCAAAAAGCCAACAAGCCAACAAGCCAACAAACCAGCAAACCAACCAACCAACAAACCAACAAGCCAACAAGCCAACAAACCAACAAACCAACAAACCAACAAACCAACAAACCAACAAACCAACAAACCAACAAGCCAACAAGCCAACAAACGAACAAACCAACAAACCAACAAGCAAACAAGCCAACAAAACAACAAGCCAACAAACCAAAAAACCAACAAACCAACGAGCGAACAAACCAACAAACCAACAAACGAGCAGACGAACAAACCAACAAACCAACAAACCAACAAACCAACAAACCAACAAACCAACAAACCAACAAACCAACAAACCAACAAACCAACAAACCAACAAACCAACAAACCAACAAACCAACAAACCAACAAACCAACAAACGAACAAACCAACAAACCAAAAAACCAAGAAGCCAACAAGCCAACAAACGAACAAACCAACAAACCACCAAGCCAACAAGCCAACAAACCAACAAGCCAACAAACCAAAATATCAACAAACCAACAAGCGAACAAACCAACAAACCAAGAAACGAACAGACCAACAAACCAACAAACCAAAAAGCCAGCAAACCAACAAACCAACAAGCCAACAAACCAACAAATAAACAAACCAACAAACGAACAAACCAACAAACCAACAAAGCAACAATCTAACAAACCAACAAACCAACAAACCAACAAACGAACAAGCCAACAAACCAACTAGCGAACAAACGAACAAACCAACAAACCAACAAACCAACAAACCAACAAACGAACAAACCAACAAACCAACAAACAAACAAGCCAACAAACGAACAAACGAACAGGCCAACAAACCAACAAGCCAACAAACCAACAAACCAACAAGCCAACAAACCAAAAAACCAACAAGCCAACAAGCCAACAAACCAACAAACCAACAAACCAACAAACCAACAAACGAACAAACCAACAAACCAACAAACCAATAAACCAACAAACCAACAAACCAACAAACCAACAAACCAACAAACCAAGAAACCAACAAACGAACAAACCAACAAACCAACAAACCAACAAACCAACAAACCAACAAACGAACAAGCCAACAAACCAACTACCGAACAAACGAACAAACCAACAAACCAACAAACCAACAAACCAACAAACGAACAAACCAACAAACCAACAAACAAACAAAGCAACAAACGAACAAACGAACAGGCCAACAAACCAACAAGCCAACAAACCAACAAACCAACAAGCCAACAAACCAAAAAACCAACAAGCCAACAAGCCAACAAACCAACAAACCAACAAACCAACAAACCAACAAACGAACAAACCAACAAACCAACAAACCAACAAACCAACAAACCAACAAGCCAACAAACCACCAAATCAACAAAACAACAAACCAACAAACCAACAAGCCAACAAACCAACAAACCAACAAACCAACAAACGAACAAACGAACAAACGAACAAACGAACAAACGAACAAACCAACAAACAAACAAACCAACAAACCAACAAACCAACAAGCCAACAAACTAACAAACCAACAAACCACCAAACTAACAAACCAACAAACCAAAAAGCCAACAAGCCAACAAGCCAACAAACCAACAAACCAACCAACCAACAAACCAACAAACCAACAAGCCAACAAACCAACAAACCAACAAACCAACAAACCAACAAACCAACAAGCCAACAAGCCAACAAACGAACAAACCAACAAACCAACAAGCAAACAAGCCAACAAAACAACAAGCCAACAAACCAAAAAACCAACAAACCAACGAGCGAACAAACCAACAAACCAACAAACGAGCAGACGAACAAACCAACAAACCAACAAACCAACAAACCAACAAACCAACAAACCAACAAACCAACAAACGAACAAACCAACAAACCAAAAAACCAAGAAGCCAACTGTAATATGCAAGCGAATTAATAAAATAACATATTATTTAAGTATAAAATTATTAGCTTTATTAATATAATTTTTTTTAATAATAATGAACGTCAGCTATCACATGCAGCAATGTTGCCCTTCTCATGGCCATCTCATTTTTTTGATGACATTGCTTCTAATGTCACATTACACGCTTTTTTCTTTAAGTCTAAATTAGTAACAATAATATTTTGGACTAGGCTACTCCTAATAACTTTTACAATTTTCACCAGCCATATCTTTGCGGTGGTCTTACAGTACGACCACTGCGCGTTCTATAACTGTCCTGAACCACTGGTTCTGGAACGACTTCTGCATCACTGCCCATATTTGCATCTGAATCATCAATTCGAGCAGTTTCAAATTCCGAAGACGAATTATGATAATCGTCAATTTCCACCTCTACTGGAAGCTCTGGTTTATCCGAAATTACAATATTCATAGGAGTTTTGCCATTCTGATTATCGCCAACATTTGACTCACCGAGATCAACTGGCTTTGCGATTTGAATTTCTGGCAAATTGTGCAAGTACCCTGTCTTAACATTTTCTTCAAAAACTAGATCACTAGCGCTAAAATCCTTATTCTTCGTTTTGGCAATGAACCTACGATTACGTCTAAAATGATTGTCGAATGAATCCTTAATAATATACGAGCGGTCGTTAACTATTCCAACAATTGTTCCGTAATGCCATTCTTTTCCATTCTTTTTGAAAATTACTAAATCGCTCAGGCTTAATGCCGGCAACGACTTTACGTTCCGATCATAGTAATACTTTTGTTTTTCCTTTTTCTTGTCAATTTTTTTTTGAATAATTTCTTCATTGATATTGTTTCTGATCAGTAATTGTTCCGATACTGGCAATTTTGTTTTGACCAATCTTCCGAAGAATAATTCCGATGGAGTAAGTTGCATGCTTGCGACAGGTGTGGTGTTATATTCCATGATTCTGTATTGAAACTGATCCACGCTGTTAGTCTCATAACAACGCTTCAAAATGTTCCTTGCAATGGCGACTCCTTTCTCAGCCAGCCCATTGCTTTGTGGATATCGAGGACTCGAATATTTGAATTGCACATTAAATTTCCGTGCAAACTTTTCGAACTCTGCTGAGTTGAACGGAACGTTATCACTTTTTATTATCGATGGATATCCGATTATGTTGAAAATAGAACAAAAGATATCGATAATGTGCCCAGAAGTTTTGTTATTTACTTTAGTCGCAACTAAGAAATTTGAATATGCATCAAAAATTGAGATGAAATCACGACCCGCATATTCAAACAAGTCCACAGAAGCAATGTGATATGGATATTTTGGATTAACTTCTTGAACCAATGGTTCCTTTTGATTGTTTCGTTTAAATTTTTCACACACATTACATGACACAATCATGTCTTTAATTTGTGCATTCATTCCAGGCCAAAAGTATAACATTCTGGCTCTTGCAAGTGTTTTTTCGATTCCAAGATGTGGTGCATGCAACCATTTTGTCATTTTTCCTTGAAATCCCGTTGAAATCACCAGTCTATGATTTCTGAACAGTAGTCCGTTTTCAAAGTGGAGTTCCGATTTAAGTTTGTGAAATTCCCGACAAAAATCATTCAGAGTTCGATACTCAGGCCAACCATTTCTTACGTATTCACACACGCGTTTAAGGTTTTCATCCGATTCCAGTATCTGTTTGTAGTAATCGTAATTATCCTTTGACACACAAGCAGATCGGGTTACTGTGTGAATGACTCCACTCAATTCCGTTTCCTCCGAGATCGTGGCCAACTGAGCACGAGAGAGACAATCGGCTACCAACATGCTTTTTCCCGGTTTGAAAACAATGTCCATTTTCGAATATTTCAGTAGCATCATGAACATTCGCTGCAATCTTGGCGATATAGCGTCAATATCGCGTAAATTCAATGTTTCCAGCGGCTTGTGATCACTCTCAACAGTGAAATCACGCCCATAAATGAAATGATGGAAACGTTTACATGCAAAAACCACAGCCAGAAGTCCTTTTCAATTTGCGCCCATCTCTGTTCACATTTGCTAAGAGTTCGAGAAGCAAATGCAATCGGATAACCATCTTGCATCAAAACTGATCCAAGTCCATCTTTCGATGCATCAGTCTGAATAACAACTGGCTTTTCCGGGTCATATGCCTTTAAAATTGGGTCCGATGTAATGATTTTTACTAAATTCTCAAGTTCCGCCTCATGTTTTTCCGTCCATTCAAAAGGAATGTCTTTTCCGGTTAATCTTCTTAGTTCTGCTGTCAGCTTGGACAGGTTTGGAATAAACTTTGCCAAATACTTGCAAAGACCCAACAAGCGCATTACACCATGTTTATCGGTTGGTTTTTTAAGCTTTAGAATCGCTTCAATGTGCTTGTCAACCGGTTTTATTTTACCATCCAATAAGATATGACCCATGAATTTTACTTCCGATTTACGATATTGCATTTTTTCCAAGTTAAATTTAACATTATTCACGCGTGCACGCTCAAGAACAATTGCCAAAATTTTATCATGTTCCTCTTCGTTCGATGCTAGGATTCCAATATCATCGAAGTAAACAAAGACGCCAGGTATGTCACCGAATATCTGTATCATACGTCTTTGAAAAATTTCCGGTGAAACGTTCAATCCAAAAGCAAGTCTTTCGAATTTGTAACGACCAAAGGGTGTCATGAACGTTGTCAGTTCTGAACTCTTTTCGTCCAATTCCAATTGCCAAAATCCATTTGAACAATCCAAAACCGTGAATAATTTTTTGTTAGCTAATTCCGAAGTAAAATTATCGATGGTTGGAATCAAAAAATGTTCGCGCTTAAGGCACTTATTAAGTGGTTTTGGATCCAAGCAAATCCGTAAATCACCATTTGGTTTTTCCACCACTTGTAAATTGTTAACCCAGTCTGTTGGGTAAGACACCGGTGAAATGATTCCATTTTTAACCATCTCATCAAGTTTTGGCTTGAGTTTTTTAACTATTGTGTCCGGGAAACGTTTACGATAATGCACGACTGGCTTTGCATTTTCTTGTAAGTGTATGGTAATTTTTCCAGGAATTTTTCCAAGTCCAGTGAATACATCGTTATTTTCACTTACAAATCTTTCCTGTTTATCCAAGAATTCAATCGAGTCAATATCCAATCGCTTAATCAGTTCAAACTCAATGCATGTATCAAGTCCGAGTATCGGTTTAAATGCGTTATCAACGACTACAAATTCCGCTAATCTTTCCATATTAGATTTCGAATCAATAAATTTAATTTCGACAATACCAAAAATGTTAACTTTATTATTACTATAATCAAATACATGAAAGTCATTTTGCTCATGGCTCATTTTTAATTTTAATTCCTTGACAATTTTCAATGGAACACAGTTGACGTCCGCTCCTGTATCGATTTTGAATTTAACTACCTTATTCCCTATTCGGTATGCCTTAGTCCAACGTGTCTTTTGTCGTTTAGAATGAATTTATTCTAAACATATGATTCTTAACATTAAGTAACTTAGTCGTTAATTTCCGGTGTATTTTAGTCGTTTTACCTGATAGCGAACTCCAGTGAACATTGTCAATCCGTGATTTTCCATTTGCATTCGATTCCGATGTAGTTTCGCCCGACTTGTTCGTCTTGTTTGTTTTGCGACACATCCGACGAAAATGACCCTTTTTTCCGCATTGGCACGTGAAATCCCTGGCTGGACACTTGCTTTTGTGATCTGGTTTCCAATCACCACCACAGTTGAAGCAAAAACGCCTATTGGTTGCATTAATTGCGTTAATTGAATCGATTTCTTTGTTTTCCACCAATGACAGCGCTGAGATCGTTTGTTTTGATGCCAAAATTCCCTTGTTAACATTTGCCGATTCGAATGTTTTGCAAATGTCGATCACTCGGTCCAATTTTTCGTCACGTCCATCTAGCAACTTGAGTTGCAGTTTCTTGTCGAAAACCCCAGTGATAATACGATCACGCAACATTCGATCTTCGTACGATTTCCCTTCAATTTCGAAGTCACAACGTTCTATTTGAGCACGAAGCTCAGTTAAAAATTCACTGAACGGTTGACGTTCCTTTTGCATCATGTTATTAAATATGTACGATTCCATTGTCACATTCTTTTGTGGCAGACAATGATAATCAAATGCCGTCAAAACATCGTCCAATGTACGCTGTGTTGTTACATCTTCCGTGTGCTCTGCTACATCGCCATCTGCTGGTACCACTCGTTGTGTTGTGACTGTACCCAGCAATGAATTTTGCGAACCATCATTTGGAAACAACGTGTTGTAAATGTTTGCACCTTTTGTTCCGATTAACCATAGAAAAATTGAAATTTTCTTTACTTCCGACTTAGTCTCTTTGTCGTTTGCTATCATGTAGATGCGAAAATCTCGTTTCCAATTTTTCCAATCCGATGACAAATTTGAACAATCCAGCTCTCGCAAATTTTTCCGTGTATCACCCATTTTCAATGTGTTCCGATGAAATTGGTAAAAATATCCGATAAATTAATTAAATCCGTGAAACTTCGCGAGAATTTTATTTTTTACCTTCTGACACCATGTAATATGCAAGCGAATTAATAAAATAACATATTATTTAAGTATAAAATTATTAGCTTTATTAATATAATTTTTTATAATAATAATGAACGTCAGCTATCACATGCAGCAATGTTGCCCTTCTCATGGCCATCTCATTTTTTTGATGACATTGCTTCTAATGTCACATTACACCAACAAGCCAACAAACGAACAAACCAACAAACCACCAAGCCAACAAGCCAACAAACCAACAAGCCAACAAACCAAAAAACCAACAAACCAACAAGCGAACAAACCAACAAACCAAGAAACGAACAGACCAACAAACCAACAAACCAAAAAGCCAGCAAACCAACAAACCAACAAGCCAACAAACCAACAAATAAACAAACCAACAAACGAACAAACCAACAAACCAACAAAGCAACAATCTAACAAACCAACAAACCAACAAACCAACAAACCAACAAACCAACAGACCAACAAACCAACAAACCAACAAACCAACAAACGAACAAACCCACAAACCAACAAACTAACAAACCAACAAACGACCAAACCAACAGGCCAACAAACCAACAAACGAACAACCCAACAAACCAACAAACCAACAAACCAACAAACCAACAAACCAAGTAACCAACAAACCAACAAACGAACAAACCAACAAGCCAACAAACCAAAACACGAACAAAGCAACAAACCAAAAAACCAACAAACCAAAAAACCAACAAACCAACAAACCAACAAACAAACAAACCAACAAGCCAACAAACAAACTCACCAAAAAACTAACAAACCAAACAAACCAACAAGCCAGCAAACCAACAAACCAACAAACCAACAAACCAACAAACGAACAAACGAACAAACCAACAAACCAACAAACGAACAAGCCAACAAACCAACAAGCCAACAAACCAACAAACCAACAAGCCAACAAACCAACAAACCAACAAGCCAACAAGCCAACAAACCAACAAACCAACAAACGAACAAACCAACAAACCAACAAACGAACAAACCAACAAACCAACAAACCAACAAACCAACAAACCAACAAACCAACCAACCAAGTAACCAACAAACCAACAAACGAACAAATTAACAAGCCAAAAAACCAAAACACGAACAAAGCAACAAAACAACAAACCAACAAACCAACAAACCAACAAGCCAACAAGCCAACAAACAAACACACCCACAAACTAACAAACCAACAAACCAACAAACCAACAAACCAACAAACCAACAAACCAACAAACCAACAAACCAACAAACCAACAAACCAACAAACCAACAAACCAACAAACCAAAAAACCAACAAACCAACAAGCCAACAATCCAACAAAACAACAAACCAACAAACTAACAAACGAACAAACTAACAAACCAACTAGCCAATAAGCCAACAAACCAACAAACCAACAAACCAACAAATTAACAAACCAACAAACCAAACAACCAACAAACCAACAAACGAACAAACCAACATACCAACAAACCAACAAACCAACAAACCAACAAACCAACAAAACCAACAAACCAACAAGCCAACAAACCAACAAACCAACAAACCAACAAGCCAACAAGCCAACAAACCAACAAACCTACAAACCAACAAACGAACAAACCAACAAGCCAGCAAACCAACAAACCAACAAACCAACAAACCTACAAACCAACTAACCAACAAACCAACAAACCAACAAACCAACAAACCAACAAGCCAACAAACCAACAAACGAACAAACTAACAAACCAACAAGCCAATAAGCCAACAAACCAACAATCCGACAAACCAACAAACCAACAAACCAACAAACCAAACAACCAACAAACCAACAAACGAACAAACCAACATACCAACAAACCAACAAACCAACAAACCAACAAACCAACAAACCAACAAACCAACAAAACCAACAAACCAACAATACAACAAACCAACAAACCAACAAACCAACAAACCAACAAGCCAACAAGCCAACAAACCGACAAACCGACAAACCTACAAACCAACAAACGAACAAACCAACAAACCAACAAGCCAGCAAACCAACAAACCAACAAACCAACAAACCTACAAACCAACAAACCAACAAACCAACAAACCAACAAGCCAACAAACCAACAAACCAAAAAACCAACAATCCAACAAGCTTACAAACCAACAAACCAACAAACCAACAAAGAAACAAACCAACAAGCCAACAAACCAACAAACCAAAAAGCCAACAAAACCAACAAGCCAACAAACCAACAAACCAACAAGTCAACAAACCAACAAACCAACAAGCCAACAAGCTAATTAACAAACAAACCAACAAACCAACAAACGAACATACCAACAAACCATCAAACTAACAAACCAACAAACCAACAAGCCAACAAACCAACAAACCAACAAACCAACAAACCAACAAACCAACAAACCAACAAACCAACAAACCAACAAACCAACAAACCAACAAACCAACAAACTAACAAACCAAAAAAACAACAAACCAAGAAGCCAACAAACCAACAAACCAACAATCCAACAATCCAAAAAAACAACAAACCAACAAACCAACAAACGAACAAACCAACAAACCAAAAAGCCAATAAGCCAACAAACCAACAAACCAACAAACCAACAAACCAACAAACCAAACAACCAAAAAACCAAAAAACCAACAAGCCAGGAAACCAACAAACCAACAAACCAAAAAACGAATAAGCCAACAAACCAACAAACCAACAAACCAAACAACCAACAAACCAACAAATCAACAAACCAACAAACCAACAAACCAACAAACCAACAAACTAACAAACCAAAAAACCAACAAACCAACAAGCCAACAAACCAACAAACCAACAATCCAACAATCCAAAAAAACAACAAACCAACAAACCAACAAAGGAACAAGCCAACAAACCAACAAGCCAATAAGCCAACAAACCAACAAACCAACAAACCAACAAACCAACAAACCAAACAACCAACAAACCAACAAACAACAAAACAAAAAGCCAACAAACGAACAAACCAAGAAACCAACAAACCAACAAACCAACAAACCAACAAACCAACAAACCAACAAACCAACAAACCAACAAACCAACAAACCAACAAACCAACAAAGAAACAAATCAACAAACCAAAAAACCAACAAGCCAACAAACCAAGAAACCGAGAAACCAACAATCCAACAATCCAAAAAAACAACAAACCAACAAACCAACAAACCAACAAACCAACAAACCAACAAACCAACAAACAAACAAACCAACAAACCAACAAACCAACAAACCAACAAACCAACTAGCCAACAAAAAAACACACCAACAAACTAACAAACCAATAAGCCAACAAATCAACAAACCAACAAACCAACAAACCAACAAACCAACAAACCAACAAACCAACAAACCAACAAACCAACAAGCCAACAAAACCAACAAGCCAACAAACCAACAAGTAAAGAAACCAACAAACCAACAAGCCAACAAGCCAACAAACCAACAAACCAACAAACCAACAAGCCAGCAAACCAACAAACCAACAAACCAACAAACCTACAAACCAACAAACCAACAAACCAACAAACCAACAAGCCAACAAACCAACAAACCAAAAAACCAACAATCCAACAAGCTTACAAACGAACAAACCAACAAACCAACAAACCAATAAACCAACAAACCAACAAAGAAACAAACCAACAAGCCAACAAACCAACAAACCAACAAGCCAACAAAACCAACAAGCCAACAAACCAACAAACCAACAAGTCAACAAACCAACAAACCAACAAGCCAACAAGCTAATTAACAAACAAACCAACAAACCAACAAACGAACATACCAACAAACCATCAAACTAACAAACCAACAAACCAACAAGCCAACAACCCAACAAACCAACAAACCAACAAACCAACAAACCAACAAACCAACAAACCAACAAACCAACAAACCAACAAACCAAACAACCAACAAACCAACAAACGAACAAACCAACATACCAACAAACCAACAAACCAACAAACCAACAAACCAACAAACCAACAAACCAACAAACCAACAAACCAACAAACCAAACAACCAACAAACCAACAAACGAACAAACCAACATACCAACAAACCAACAAACCAACAAACCAACAAACCAACAAACCAACAAAACCAACAAACCAACAAGCCAACAAACCAACAAACCAACAAACCAACAAGCCAACAAGCCAACAAACCAACAAACCTACAAACCAACAAACGAACAAACCAACAAGCCAGCAAACCAACAAACCAACAAACCAACAAACCTACAAACCAACTAACCAACAAACCAACAAACCAACAAACCAACAAGCCAACAAACCAACAAACGAACAAACTAACAAACCAACAAGCCAATAAGCCAACAAACCAACAATCCGACAAACCAACAAACCAACAAACCAACAAACCAAACAACCAACAAACCAACAATCCAACAAGCTTACAAACCAACAAACCAACAAACCAACAAACGAACAAACCAACATACCAACAAACCAACAAACCAACAAACCAACAAACCAACAAACCAACAAAACCAACAAACCAACAAGCCAACAAACCAACAAACCAACAAACCAACAAGCCAACAAGCCAACAAACCAACAAACCTACAAACCAATAAACGAACAAACCAACAAGCCAGCAAACCAACAAACCAACAAACCAACAAACCTACAAACCAACTAACCAACAAACCAACAAACCAACAAACCAACAAGCCAACAAACCAACAAACGAACAAACTAACAAACCAACAAGCCAATAAGCCAACAAACCAACAATCCGACAAACCAACAAACCAACAAACCAACAAACCAAACAACCAACAAACCAACAAACGAACAAACCAACATACCAACAAACCAACAAACCAACAAACCAACAAACCAACAAACCAACAAACCAACAAAACCAACAAACCAACAATACAACAAACCAACAAACCAACAAACCAACAAACCAACAAGCCAACAAGCCAACAAACCGACAAACCTACAAACCAACAAACGAACAAACCAACAAACCAACAAGCCAGCAAACCAACAAACCAACAAACCAACAAACCTACAAACCAACAAACCAACAAACCAACAAACCAACAAGCCAACAAACCAACAAACCAAAAAACCAACAATCCAACAAGCTTACAAACCAACAAACCAACAAACCAACAAAGAAACAAACCAACAAGCCAACAAACCAACAAACCAACAAGCCAACAAAACCAACAAGCCAACAAACCAACAAACCAACAAGTCAACAAACCAACAAACCAACAAGCCAACAAGCTAATTAACAAACAAACCAACAAACCAACAAACGAACATACCAACAAACCATCAAACTAACAAACCAACAATCCAACAATCCAAAAAAACAACAAACCAACAAACCAACAAACCAACAAACCAACAAACCAACAAACAAACAAACCAACAAACCAACAAACCAACAAACCAACAAACCAACTAGCCAACAAAAAAACACACCAACAAACTAACAAACCAATAAGCCAACAAATCAACAAACCAACAAACCAACAAACCAACAAACCAACAAACCAACAAACCAACAAACCAACAAACCAACAAGCCAACAAAACCAACAAGCCAACAAACCAACAAGTAAAGAAACCAACAAACCAACAAGCCAACAAGCCAACAAACCAACAAACCAACAAACCAACAAGCCAGCAAACCAACAAACCAACAAACCAACAAACCTACAAACCAACAAACCAACAAACCAACAAGCCAACAAACCAACAAACCAAAAAACCAACAATCCAACAAGCTTACAAACGAACAAACCAACAAACCAACAAACCAATAAACCAACAAACCAACAAAGAAACAAACCAACAAGCCAACAAACCAACAAACCAACAAGCCAACAAAACCAACAAGCCAACAAACCAACAAACCAACAAGTCAACAAACCAACAAACCAACAAGCCAACAAGCTAATTAACAAACAAACCAACAAACCAACAAACGAACATACCAACAAACCATCAAACTAACAAACCAACAAACCAACAAGCCAACAAACCAACAAACCAACAAACCAACAAACCAACAAACCAACAAACCAACAAACCAACAAACCAACAAACCAAACAACCAACAAACCAACAAACGAACAAACCAACATACCAACAAACCAACAAACCAACAAACCAACAAACCAACAAACCAACAAACCAACAAACCAACAAACCAACAAACCAAACAACCAACAAACCAACAATCCAACAAGCTTACAAACCAACAAACCAACAAACCAACAAACGAACAAACCAACATACCAACAAACCAACAAACCAACAAACCAACAAACCAACAAACCAACAAAACCAACAAACCAACAAGCCAACAAACCAACAAACCAACAAACCAACAAGCCAACAAGCCAACAAACCAACAAACCTACAAACCAATAAACGAACAAACCAACAAGCCAGCAAACCATTAAACCAACAAACCAACAAACCTACAAACCAACTAACCAACAAACCAACAAACCAACAAACCAACAAGCCAACAAACCAACAAACGAACAAACTAACAAACCAACAAGCCAATAAGCCAACAAACCAACAATCCGACAAACCAACAAACCAACAAACCAACAAACCAAACAACCAACAAACCAACAAACGAACAAACCAACATACCAACAAACCAACAAACCAACAAACCAACAAACCAACAAACCAACAAACCAACAAAACCAACAAACCAACAATACAACAAACCAACAAACCAACAAACCAACAAACCAACAAGCCAACAAGCCAACAAACCGACAAACCTACAAACCAACAAACGAACAAACCAACAAACCAACAAGCCAGCAAACCAACAAACCAACAAACCAACAAACCTACAAACCAACAAACCAACAAACCAACAAACCAACAAGCCAACAAACCAACAAACCAAAAAACCAACAATCCAACAAGCTTACAAACCAACAAACCAACAAACCAACAAAGAAACAAACCAACAAGCCAACAAACCAACAAACCAACAAGCCAACAAAACCAACAAGCCAACAAACCAACAAACCAACAAGTCAACCAACCAACAAACCAACAAGCCAACAAGCTAATTAACAAACAAACCAACAAACCAACAAACGAACATACCAACAAACCATCAAACTAACAAACCAACAAACCAACAAGCCAACAAACCAACAAACCAACAAACCAACAAACCAACAAACCAACAAACCAACAAACCAACAAACCAACAAACCAACAAACCAACAAACTAACAAACCAAAAAAACAACAAACCTTGAAGCCAACAAACCAACAAACCAACAATCCAACAATCCAAAAAAACAACAAACCAACAAACCAACAAACGAACAAACCAACAAACCAACAAGCCAATAAGCCAACAAACCAACAAACCAACAAACCAACAAACCAACAAACCAAACAACCAAAAAACCAAAAAACCAACAAGCCAGGAAACCAACAAACCAACAAACCAAAAAACGAATAAGCCAACAAACCAACAAACCAACAAACCAAACAACCAACAAACCAACAAATCAACAAACCAACAAACCAACAAACCAACAAACCAACAAACTAACAAACCAAAAAACCAACAAACCAACAAGCCAACAAACCAACAAACCAACAATCCAACAATCCAAAAAAACAACAAACCAACAAACCAACAAAGGAACAAGCCAACAAACCAACAAGCCAATAAGCCAACAAACCAACAAACCAACAAACCAACAAACCAACAAACCAAACAACCAACAAACCAGCAAACCAACAAACCAACAAACAACAAAACAAAAAGCCAACAAACGAACAAACCAAGAAACCAACAAACCAACAAACCAACAAACCAACAAACCAACAAACCAACAAACCAACAAACCAACAAACCAACAAACCAACAAACCAACAAACCAACAAAGAAACAAATCAACAAACCAAAAAACCAACAAGCCAACAAACCAAGAAACCGAGAAACCAACAATCCAACAATCCAAAAAAACAACAAACCAACAAACCAACAAACCAACAAACCAACAAACCAACAAACCAACAAACCAACAAACAAACAAACCAACAAACCAACAAACCAACAAACCAACAAACCAACTAGCCAACAAAAAAACACACCAACAAACTAACAAACCAATAAGCCAACAAATCAACAAACCAACAAACCAACAAACCAACAAACCAACAAACCAACAAACCAACAAACCAACAAACCAACAAGCCAACAAAACCAACAAGCCAACAAACCAACAAGTAAAGAAACCAACAAACCAACAAGCCAACAAGCCAACAAACCAACAAACCAACAAACCAACAAGCCAGCAAACCAACAAACCAACAAACCAACAAACCTACAAACCAACAAACCAACAAACCAACAAACCAACAAGCCAACAAACCAACAAACCAAAAAACCAACAATCCAACAAGCTTACAAACGAACAAACCAACAAACCAACAAACCAATAAACCAACAAACCAACAAAGAAACAAACCAACAAGCCAACAAACCAACAAACCAACAAGCCAACAAAACCAACAAGCCAACAAACCAACAAACCAACAAGTCAACAAACCAACAAACCAACAAGCCAACAAGCTAATTAACAAACAAACCAACAAACCAACAAACGAACATACCAACAAACCATCAAACTAACAAACCAACAAACCAACAAGCCAACAAACCAACAAACCAACAAACCAACAAACCAACAAACCAACAAACCAACAAACCAACAAACCAACAAACCAAACAACCAACAAACCAACAAACGAACAAACCAACATACCAACAAACCAACAAACCAACAAACCAACAAACCAACAAACCAACAAACCAACAAACCAACAAACCAACAAACCAACAAACCAAACAACCAACAAACCAACAAACGAACAAACCAACATACCAACAAACCAACAAACCAACAAACCAACAAACCAACAAACCAACAAAACCAACAAACCAACAAGCCAACAAACCAACAAACCAACAAACCAACAAGCCAACAAGCCAACAAACCAACAAACCTACAAACCAACAAACGAACAAACCAACAAGCCAGCAAACCAACAAACCAACAAACCAACAAACCTACAAACCAACTAACCAACAAACCAACAAACCAACAAACCAACAAGCCAACAAACCAACAAACGAACAAACTAACAAACCAACAAGCCAATAAGCCAACAAACCAACAATCCGACAAACCAACAAACCAACAAACCAACAAACCAAACAACCAACAAACCAACAATCCAACAAGCTTACAAACCAACAAACCAACAAACCAACAAACGAACAAACCAACATACCAACAAACCAACAAACCAACAAACCAACAAACCAACAAACCAACAAAACCAACAAACCAACAAGCCAACAAACCAACAAACCAACAAACCAACAAGCCAACAAGCCAACAAACCAACAAACCTACAAACCAACAAACGAACAAACCAACAAGCCAGCAAACCAACAAACCAACAAACCAACAAACCTACAAACCAACTAACCAACAAACCAACAAACCAACAAACCAACAAGCCAACAAACCAACAAACGAACAAACTAACAAACCAACAAGCCAATAAGCCAACAAACCCACAATCCGACAAACCAACAAACCAACAAACCAACAAACCAAACAACCAACAAACCAACAAACGAACAAACCAACATACCAACAAACCAACAAACCAACAAACCAACAAACCAACAAACCAACAAACCAACAAAACCAACAAACCAACAATACAACAAACCAACAAACCAACAAACCAACAAACCAACAAGCCAACAAGCCAACAAACCGACAAACCTACAAACCAACAAACGAACAAACCAACAAACCAACAAGCCAGCAAACCAACAAACCAACAAACCAACAAACCTACAAACCAACAAACCAACAAACCAACAAACCAACAAGCCAACAAACCAACAAACCAAAAAACCAACAATCCAACAAGCTTACAAACCAACAAACCAACAAACCAACAAAGAAACAAACCAACAAGCCAACAAACCAACAAACCAACAAGCCAACAAAACCAACAAGCCAACAAACCAACAAACCAACAAGTCAACAAACCAACAAACCAACAAGCCAACAAGCTAATTAACAAACAAACCAACAAACCAACAAACGAACATACCAACAAACCATCAAACTAACAAACCAACAAACCAACAAGCCAACAAACCAACAAACCAACAAACCAACAAACCAACAAACCAACAAACCAACAAACCAACAAACCAACAAACCAACAAACCAACAAACTAACAAACCAAAAAAACAACAAACCAAGAAGCCAACAAACCAACAAACCAACAATCCAACAATCCAAAAAAACAACAAAACAACAAACCAACAAACGAACAAACCAACAAACCAACAAGCCAATAAGCCAACAAACCAACAAACCAACAAACCAACAAACCAACAAACCAAACAACCAAAAAACCAAAAAACCAACAAGCCAGGAAACCAACAAACCAACAAACCAAAAAACGAATAAGCCAACAAACCAACAAACCAACAAACCAAACAACCAACAAACCAACAAATCAACAAACCAACAAACCAACAAACCAACAAACCAACAAACTAACAAACCAAAAAACCAACAAACCAACAAGCCAACAAACCAACAAACCAACAATCCAACAATCCAAAAAAACAACAAACCAACAAACCAACAAAGGAACAAGCCAACAAACCAACAAGCCAATAAGCCAACAAACCAACAAACCAACAAACCAACAAACCAACAAACCAAACAACCAACAAACCAGCAAACCAACAAACCAACAAACAACAAAACAAAAAGCCAACAAACGAACAAACCAAGAAACCAACAAACCAACAAACCAACAAACCAACAAACCAACAAACCAACAAACCAACAAACCAACAAACCAACAAACCAACAAACCAACAAAGAAACAAATCAACAAACCAAAAAACCAACAAGCCAACAAACCAAGAAACCAAGAAACCAACAATCCAACAATCCAAAAAAACAACAAACCAACAAACCAACAAACCAACAAACCAACAAACCAACAAACCAACAAACCAACAAACAAACAAACCAACAAACCAACAAACCAACAAACCAACAAACCAACTAGCCAACAAAAAAACACACCAACAAACTAACAAACCAATAAGCCAACAAATCAACAAACCAACAAACCAACAAACCAACAAACCAACAAACCAACAAACCAACAAACCAACAAACCAACAAGCCAACAAAACCAACAAGCCAACAAACCAACAAGTAAAGAAACCAACAAACCAACAAACCAACAAGCCAACAAGCCAACAAACCAACAAACCAACAAACCAACAAGCCAGCAAACCAACAAACCAACAAACCAACAAACCTACAAACCAACAAACCAACATACCAACAAACCAACAAGCCAACAAACCAACAAACCAAAAAACCAACAATCCAACAAGCTTACAAACGAACAAACCAACAAACCAACAAACCAATAAACCAACAAACCAACAAAGAAACAAACCAACAAGCCAACAAACCAACAAACCAACAAGCCAACAAAACCAACAAGCCAACAAACCAACAAACCAACAAGTCAACAAACCAACAAACCAACAAGCCAACAAGCTAATTAACAAACAAACCAACAAACCAACAAACGAACATACCAACAAACCATCAAACTAACAAACCAACAAACCAACAAGCCAACAAACCAACAAACCAACAAACCAACAAACCAACAAACCAACAAACCAACAAACCAACAAACCAACAAACCAACAAACCAACAAACCAACAAACCAACAAACCAACAAACTAACAAACCAAAAAAACAACAAACCAAGAAGCCAACAAACCAACAAACCAACAATCCAACAATCCAAAAAAAACAACAAACCAACAAACCAACAAACGAACAAACCAACAAACCAACAAGCCAATAAGCCAACAAACCAACAAACCAACAAACCAACAAACCAAACAACCAACAAACCAACAAACCAACAAGCCAGGAAACCAACAAACCAACAAACCGAAAAACGAATAAGCCAACAAACCAACAAACCAACAAACCAAACAACCAACAAACCAACAAATCAACAAACCAACAAACCAACAAACCAACAAACCAACAAACTAACAAACCAAAAAACCAACAAACCAACAAGCCAACAAACCAACAAACCAACAATCCAACAATCCAAAAAAAACAAAAAACCAACAAACCAACAAAGAAACAAGCCAACAAACCAACAAGCCAATAAGCCAACAAACCAACAAACCAACAAACCAACAAACCAATAAACCAAACAACCAACAAACCAGCAAACCAACAAACCAACAAACAACAAAACAAAAAGCCAACAAACGAACAAACCAACAAACCGAAAAACGAATAAGCCAACAAACCAACAAACCAACAAACCAAACAACCAACAAACCAACAAATCAACAAACCAACAAACCAACAAACCAACAAACCAACAAACTAACAAACCAAAAAACCAACAAACCAACAAGCCAACAAACCAACAAACCAACAATCCAACAATCCAAAAAAAACAAAAAACCAACAAACCAACAAAGAAACAAGCCAACAAACCAACAAGCCAATAAGCCAACAAACCAACAAACCAACAAACCAACAAACCAATAAACCAAACAACCAACAAACCAGCAAACCAACAAACCAACAAACAACAAAACAAAAAGCCAACAAATCAACAAACCAAAAAACCAACAAGCCAACAAACCAAGAAACCGAGAAACCAACAATCCAACAATCCAAAAAAACAACAAACCAACAAACCAACAAAGGAACAAGCCAACAAACCAACAAGCCAATAAGCCAACAACCCAACAAACCAACAATCCACCAAACCAAACAACCAACAAACCTACAAACCAACAAACGAACAAACCAACAAACCAACAAGCCAGCAAACCAACAAACCAACAAACCAACAAACCTACAAACCAACAAACCAACAAACCAACAAACCAACAAGCCAACAAACCAACAAACCAAAAAACCAACAATCCAACAAGCCAACAAACCAACAAACCAACAAACGAACAAACCAATAAACCAACAAACCAACAAAGAAACAAACCAACAAGCCAACTAACCAACAAACCAACAAGCCAACAAAACCAACAAGCCAATAAACCAACAAACCAACAAGTCAACAAACCAACAAACCAACAAGCCAACAAGCTAATTAACAAACAAACCAACAAACCAACAAACGAACATACCAACAAACCATCAAACTAACAAAACAACAAACCAACAAGCCAACAAACCAACAAACAAACAAACCAATAAACCAACAAGCCAACAAAACCAACAAGCCAACAAACCAACAAACCAACAAGTCAACAAACCAACAAACCAACAAGCCAACAAGCCAACAAACCAACAAACCAACAAACCAACAAACCAACAAACCAACAAACCAACAAACCAACAAACCAACAAGCCAACACACCAACAAACAAACAAACCAACAAACCAACAAACCAACAAACCAACAAACCAACTAGCCAACAAAAAAACACACCAACAAACTAACAAACCAATAAACCAACAAGCCAACAAACCAACAAACCAACAAGCCAACAAAACCAACAAGCCAACAAACCAACAAGTAAAGAAACCAACAAACCAACAAGCCAACAAGCCAACAAACCAACAAACCAACAAACCAACAAACTAACAAACCAACAAACCAACAAACCAACAAACCAACAAGCCAACAAAACCAACAAGCCAACAAACCAACAAGTAAAGAAACCAACAAACCAACAAGCTAACAAGCCAACAAACCAACAAACCAACAAACCAACAAACCAACAAACCAACAAACCAACAAACCAACAAACCAACAAACCAACAAACCAACAAGCCAACAAGCCAACAAAACCAACAAGCCAACAAACCAACAAACCACCAAGCCAACAAGCCAACAAACCAACAAGCCAACAAACCAAAAAACCAACAAACCAACAAGCGAACAAACCAACAAACCAAGAAACGAACAGACCAACAAACCAACAAACCAAAAAGCCAGCAAACCAACAAACCAACAAGCCAACAAACCAACAAATAAACAAACCAACAAACGAACAAACCAACAAACCAACAAAGCAACAATCTAACAAACCAACAAACCAACAAACCAACAAACCAACAAACCAGCAGACCAACAAACCAACAAACCAACAAACCAACAAACGAACAAACCCACAAACCAACAAACTAACAAACCAACAAACGACCAAACCAACAGGCCAACAAACCAACAAACGAACAACCCAACAAACCAACAAACCAACAAACCAACAAACCAACAAACCAACAAACCAAGTAACCAACAAACCAACAAACGAACAAACCAAAAAGCCAACAAACCAAAACACGAACAAAGCGACAAACCAAAAAACCAACAAACCAAAAAACCAACAAACCAACAAACCAACAAACAAACAAACCAACAAGCCAACAAACAAACTCACCAACAAACTAACAAACCAAACAAACCAACAAGCCAGCAAACCAACAAACCAACAAACCAACAAACCAACAAACGAACAAACGAACAAACCAACAAACCAACAAACCAACAAACGAACAAGCCAACAAACCAACAAGCCAACAAACCAACAAACCAACAAGCCAACAAACTAACAAACCAACAAGCCAACAAGCCAACAAACCAACAAACCAACAAACCACCAAACGAACAAACCAACAATAAACAAACGAACAAACCAACAAACCAACAAAGCAACAAACCAACAAACCAACAAACCAACCAACCAAGTAACCAACAAACCAACAAACGAACAAATTAACAAGCCAAAAAACCAAAACACGAACAAAGCAACAAAACAACAAACCAACAAACCAACAAACCAACAAGCCAACAAGCCAACAAACAAACACACCCACAAACTAACAAACCAACAAACCAACAAACCAACAAACCAACAAACCAACAAACCAACAAACCAACAAACCAACAAACCAACAAACCAACAAGCCAACAAAACCAACAAGCCAACAAACCAACAAGTAAAGAAACCAACAAACCAACAAGCCAACAAGCCAACAAACCAACAAACCAACAAACCAACAAGCCAGCAAACCAACAAACCAACAAACCAACAAACCTACAAACCAACAAACCAACATACCAACAAACCAACAAGCCAACAAACCAACAAACCAAAAAACCAACAATCCAACAAGCTTACAAACGAACAAACCAACAAACCAACAAACCAATAAACCAACAAACCAACAAAGAAACAAACCAACAAGCCAACAAACCAACAAACCAACAAGCCAACAAAACCAACAAGCCAACAAACCAACAAACCAACAAGTCAACAAACCAACAAACCAACAAGCCAACAAGCTAATTAACAAACAAACCAACAAACCAACAAACGAACATACCAACAAACCATCAAACTAACAAACCAACAAACCAACAAGCCAACAAACCAACAAACCAACAAACCAACAAACCAACAAACCAACAAACCAACAAACCAACAAACCAACAAACCAACAAACCAACAAACCAACAAACCAACAAACCAACAAACCAACAAACTAACAAACCAAAAAAACAACAAACCAAGAAGCCAACAAACCAACAAACCAACAATCCAACAATCCAAAAAAACAACAAACCAACAAACCAACAAACGAACAAACCAACAAACCAACAAGCCAATAAGCCAACAAACCAACAAACCAACAAACCAACAAACCAACAAACCAAACAACCAACAAACCAACAAACCAACAAGCCAGGAAACCAACAAACCAACAAACCGAAAAACGAATAAGCCAACAAACCAACAAACCAACAAACCAAACAACCAACAAACCAACAAATCAACAAACCAACAAACCAGCAAACCAACAAACCAACAAACTAACAAACCAAAAAACCAACAAACCAACAAGCCAACAAACCAACAAACCAACAATCCAACAATCCAAAAAAAACAAAAAACCAACAAACCAACAAAGAAACAAGCCAACAAACCAACAAGCCAATAAGCCAACAAACCAACAAACCAACAAACCAACAAACCAATAAACCAAACAACCAACGAACCAGCAAACCAACAAACCAACAAACAACAAAACAAAAAGCCAACAAACGAACAAACCAAGAAACCAACAAACCAACAAACCAACAAACCAACAAACCAACAAACCAACAAACCAACAAACCAACAAACCAACAAACCAACAAAGAAACAAATCAACAAACCAAAAAACCAACAAGCCAACAAACCAAGAAACCGAGAAACCAACAATCCAACAATCCAAAAAAACAACAAACCAACAAACCAACAAAGGAACAAGCCAACAAACCAACAAGCCAATAAGCCAACAACCCAACAAACCAACAAACCACCAAACCAAACAACCAACAAACCTACAAACCAACAAACGAACAAACCAACAAACCAACAAGCCAGCAAACCAACAAACCAACAAACCAACAAACCTACAAACCAACAAACCAACAAACCAACAAACCAACAAGCCAACAAACCAACAAACCAAAAAACCAACAATCCAACAAGCCAACAAACCAACAAACCAACAAACCAACAAACCAATAAACCAACAAACCAACAAAGAAACAAACCAACAAGCCAACTAACCAACAAACCAACAAGCCAACAAAACCAACAAGCCAATAAACCAACAAACCAACAAGTCAACAAACCAACAAACCAACAAGCCAACAAGCTAATTAACAAACAAACCAACAAACCAACAAACGAACATACCAACAAACCATCAAACTAACAAAACAACAAACCAACAAGCCAACAAACCAACAAACAAACAAACCAATAAACCAACAAGCCAACAAAACCAACAAGCCAACAAACCAACAAACCAACAAGTCAACAAACCAACAAACCAACAAGCCAACAAGCCAACAAACCAACAAACCAACAAACCAACAAACCAACAAACCAACAAACCAACAAACCAACAAACCAACAAGCCAACACACCAACAAACAAACAAACCAACAAACCAACAAACCAACAAACCAACAAACCAACTAGCCAACAAAAAAACACACCAACAAACTAACAAACCAATAAACCAACAAGCCAACAAACCAACAAACCAACAAGCCAACAAAACCAACAAGCCAACAAACCAACAAGTAAAGAAACCAACAAACCAACAAGCCAACAAGCCAACAAACCAACAAACCAACAAACCAACAAACTAACAAACCAACAAACCAACAAACCAACAAACCAACAAGCCAACAAAACCAACAAGCCAACAAACCAACAAGTAAAGAAACCAACAAACCAACAAGCTAACAAGCCAACAAACCAACAAACCAACAAACCAACAAACCAACAAACCAACAAACCAACAAACCAACAAACCAACAAACCAACAAACCAACAAGCCAACAAGCCAACAAAACCAACAAGCCAACAAACCAACAAACCACCAAGCCAACAAGCCAACAAACCAACAAGCCAACAAACCAAAAAACCAACAAACCAACAAGCGAACAAACCAACAAACCAAGAAACGAACAGACCAACAAACCAACAAACCAAAAAGCCAGCAAACCAACAAACCAACAAGCCAACAAACCAACAAATAAACAAACCAACAAACGAACAAACCAACAAACCAACAAAGCAACAATCTAACAAACCAACAAACCAACAAACCAACAAACCAACAAACCAGCAGACCAACAAACCAACAAACCAACAAACCAACAAACGAACAAACCCACAAACAAACAAACTAACAAACCAACAAACGACCAAACCAACAGGCCAACAAACCAACAAACGAACAACCCAACAAACCAACAAACCAACAAACCAACAAACCAACAAACCAAGTAACCAACAAACCAACAAACGAACAAACCAAAAAGCCAACAAACCAAAACACGAACAAAGCGACAAACCAAAAAACCAACAAACCAAAAAACCAACAAACCAACAAACCAACAAACAAACAAACCAACAAGCCAACAAACAAACTCACCAACAAACTAACAAACCAAACAAACCAACAAGCCAGCAAACCAACAAACCAACAAACCAACAAACCAACAAACGAACAAACGAACAAACCAACAAACCAACAAACCAACAAACGAACAAGCCAACAAACCAACAAGCCAACAAACCAACAAACCAACAAGCCAACAAACTAACAAACCAACAAGCCAACAAGCCAACAAACCAACAAACCAACAAACCACCAAACGAACAAACCAACAATAAACAAACGAACAAACCAACAAACCAACAAAGCAACAAACCAACAAACCAACAAACCAACCAACCAAGTAACCAACAAACCAACAAACGAACAAATTAACAAGCCAAAAAACCAAAACACGAACAAAGCAACAAAACAACAAACCAACAAACCAACAAACCAACAAGCCAACAAGCCAACAAACAAACACACCCACAAACTAACAAACCAACAAACCAACAAACCAACAAACCAACAAACCAACAAACCAACAAACCAACAAACCAACAAACCAACAAACCAACAAACCAAAAAACCAACAAACCAACAAGCCAAAAATCCAACAAAACAACAAACCAACAAACTAACAAACGAACAAACTAACAAACCAACTAGCCAATAAGCCAACAAACCAACAAACCAACAAACCAACAAACCAACAAACCAACAAACCAAACAACCAACAAACCAACAAACGAACAAACCAACATACCAACAAACCAACAAACCAACAAACCAACAAACCAACAAACCAACAAAACCAACAAACCAACAAGCCAACAAACCAACAAACCAACAAACCAACAAGCCAACAAGCCAACAAACCAACAAACCTACAAACCAACAAACGAACAAACCAACAATCCAGCAAACCAACAAACCAACAAACCAACAAACCTACAAACCAACAAACCAACAAACCAACAAACCAACAAACCAACAAACCAACAAGCCAACAAACCAACAAACGAACAAACTAACAAACCAACAAGCCAATAAGCCAACAAACCAACAATCCGACAAACCAACAAACCAACAAACCAACAAACCAAACAACCAACAAACCAACAAACGAACAAACCAACATACCAACAAACCAACAAACCAACAAACCAACAAACCAAAAAACCAACAAACCAACAAAACCAACAAACCAACAAACCAACAATACAACAAACCAACAAACCAACAAACCAACAAACCAACAAACGAACAAACCAACAAACCAACAAGCCAGCAAACCAACAAACCAACAAACCAACAAACCAACAAACCTACAAACCAACAAACCAACAAACCAACAAACCAACAAGCCAACAAACCAACAAACCAAAAAACTAACAATCCAACAAGCTTACAAACCAACAAACCAACAAACCAACAAACCAATAAACCAACAAACCAACAAAGAAACAAACCAACAAACCAACAAACCAACAAACCAACAAGCCAACAAAACCAACAAGCCAACAAACCAACAAACCAACAAGTCAACAAACCAACAAACCAACAAGCCAACAAGCTAATTAACAAACAAACCAACAAACCAACAAACGAACATACCAACAAACCATCAAACTAACAAACCAACAAACCAACAAGCCAACAAGCCAACAAACCAACAAACCAACAAACCAACAAACCAACAAACCAACAAACCAACACACCAACAAACCAACAAACCAACAAACCAACAAACCAACAAACCAACAAACTAACAAACCAAAAAAACAACAAACCAAGAAGCCAACAAACCAACAAACCAACAATCCAACAATCCAAAAAAACAACAAACCAACAAACCAACAAACGAACAAACCAACAAACCAACAAGCCAATAAGCCAACAAACCAACAAACCAACAAACCAACAAACCAACAAACCAAACAACCAACAAACCAACAAACCAACAAGCCAGGAAACCAACAAACCAACAAACCAAAAAACGAATAAGCCAACAAACCAACAAACCAACAAACCAAACAACCAACAAACCAACAAATCAACAAACCAACAAACCAACAAACCAACAAACCAACAAACTAACAAACCAAAAAACCAACAAACCAACAAGCCAACAAACCAACAAACCAACAATCCAACAATCCAAAAAAACAACAAACCAACAAACCAACAAAGGAACAAGCCAACAAACCAACAAGCCAATAAGCCAACAAACCAACAAACCAACAAACCAACAAACCAACAAACCAAACAACCAACAAACCAGCAAACCAACAAACCAACAAACAAGAAAACAAAAAGCCAACAAACGAACAAACCAAGAAACCAACAAACCAACAAACCAACAAACCAACAAACCAACAAACCAACAAACCAACAAACCAACAAACCAACAAAGAAACAAATCAACAAACCAAAAAACCAACAAGCCAACAAACCAAGAAACCGAGAAACCAACAATCCAACAATCCAAAAAAACAACAAACCAACAAACCAACAAAGGAACAAGCCAACAAACCAACAAGCCAATAAGCCTACAAACCAACAAACCAACAAACCAACAAACCAACAAACCAAACAACCAACAAACCTACAAACCAACAAACGAACAAATCAACAAACCAACAAGCCAGCAAACCAACAAACCAACAAACCAACAAACCTACAAACCAACAAACCAACAAACCAACAAACCAACAAGCCAACAAACCAACAAACCAAAAAACCAACAATCTAACAAGCCAACAAACCAACAAACCAACAAACCAACAAACCAATAAACCAACAAACCAACAAAGAAACAAACCAACAAGCCAACAAACCAACAAACCAACAAGCCAACAAAACCAACAAGCCAACAAACCAACAAACCAACAAGTCAACAAACCAACAAACCAACAAGCCAACAAGCTAATTAATAAACAAACCAACAAACCAACAAACGAACATACCAACAAACCATCAAACTAACAAACCAACAAACCAACAAGCCAACAAACCAACAAACAAACAAACCAATAAACCAACAAGCCAACAAAACCAACAAGCCAACAAACCAACAAACCAACAAGTCAACAAACCAACAAACCAACAAGCCAACAAGCCAACAAACCAACAAACCAACAAACCAACAAACCAACAAACCAACAAACCAACAAACCAACAAGCCAACAAACCAACAAACAAACAAACCAACAAACCAACAAACCAACAAACCAACTAGCCAACAAAAAAACACACCAACAAACTAACAAACCAATAAACCAACAAGCCAACAAACCAACAAACCAACAAGCCAACAAAACCAACAAGCCAACAAACCAACAAGTAAAGAAACCAATAAACCAACAAGCCAACAAGCCAACAAACCAACAAACCAACAAACCAACAAACCAACAAACCAACAAACCAACAAACCAACAAACCAACAAACCAACAAACCAACAAACCAACAAACCAACAAGCCAACAAGCCAACAAAACCAACAAGCCAACAAACCAACAAACCAACAAGTCAACAAACCAACGAACCAACAAACCAACAAACGAACAAACCAACAAACCAACAAACGAAAAAACCAACAAACCAACAAACCAACAAACCAACAAACCAACAAACCAACAAAACAACAAACCAAGTAACCAACATACCAACAAACGAACAAACCAACAAGTCAACAAACCAAAAAACGAACAAAGCAACAAACCAACAAACCAACAAACCAACAAACCAACAAGCCAACAAACAAACACACCAACAAACTAACAAACCAACAAACCAACAAGCCAACAAACCAACTAACCAACAGACCAACAAACCAACAAACCAACCAACCAACAAACCAACAAACCAACAAACCAACAAACCAACAAACCAACAAACCAACAAACCAACAAACCAACAAACCAACAAACCAACAAACCAACAAACCAACAAGCCAACAATCGAACAAAACAACAAACCAACAAACCAACAAACGAACAAACCAACAAACCAACAAGCCAATAAGCCAACAAACCAACAAACCTACAAACCAACAAACCAACAAACACACAAACCAAACAACCAACAAACCAACAAACCAACAAGCCAACAAACCGATAAAACCAACAAACCAAAAAACTAACAAACCAATAAACCAACAAACCAACAAACCAATAAACCAAAAAGCCAACAAACGAACAAACCAACAAGCCAACAAACCAACAAACCAACAAACCAACAAACCAAAAAATGAACAAACCAACAAACCAACAAACCAACAAACCAACAAACCAACAAACCAACAAACCAACAAACCAACAAGCCAACAAACCAACAAACCAACAAGCCAACAAGCCAACAAACCAACAAACCAACAAACCAACAAACCAACAAACCAACAAGCCAACAAGCCAACAAACCAACAAACCAACAAACCAACAAACCAACAAACCAACAAACCAACAAACGTACAAACCAACAAACCAACAAACCAACAAACCAACAAACCAACAAAACAACAAACGAACAAACCAACAAACAAACAAACCAACAAACTAACAAACCAACAAACCAACAAACCGACAAACCAACAAACCAACAAATCACAAACCAACAAACCAACAAACCAACAAACCCACAAACCAACAATACAACAAAACCAACAAACCAACAAGCCAACAAACCAACAAACCAACAAACGAACAAACGAACAAACCAACAAACCAACAAACCAACAAACGAACAAGCCAACAAACCAACAAGCCAACAAACCAACAAACCAACAAGGCAACAAACTAACAAACCAACAAGCCAACAAGCCAACAAACCAACAAACCAACAAACCACCAAACGAACAAACCAACAATAAACAAACGAACAAACCAACAAACCAACAAAGCAACAAACCAACAAACCAACAAACCAACAAACCAACCAACCAAGTAACCAACAAACCAACAAACGAACAAATTAACAAGCCAAAAAACCAAAACACGAACAAAGCAACAAAACAACAAACCAACAAACCAACAAACCAACAAGCCAACAAGCCAACAAACAAACACACCCACAAACTAACAAACCAACAAACCAACAAACCAACAAACCAACAAACCAACAAACCAACAAACCAACAAACCAACAAACCAACAAACCAACAAACCAAAAAACCAACAAACCAACAAGCCAAAAATCCAACAAAACAACAAACCAACAAACTAACAAACGAACAAACTAACAAACCAACTAGCCAATAAGCCAACAAACCAACAAACCAACAAACCAACAAACCAACAAACCAACAAACCAAACAACCAACACACCAACAAACGAACAAACCAACATACCAACAAACCAACAAACCAACAAACCAACAAACCAACAAACCAACAAAACCAACAAACCAACAAGCCAACAAACCAACAAACCAACAAACCAACAAGCCAACAAGCCAACAAACCAACAAACCTACAAACCAACAAACGAACAAACCAACAAGCCAGCAAACCAACAAACCAACAAACCAACAAACCTACAAACCAACAAACCAACAAACCAACAAACCAACAAACCAACAAACCAACAAGCCAACAAACCAACAAACGAACAAACTAACAAACCAACAAGCCAATAAGCCAACAAACCAACAATCCGACAAACCAACAAACCAACAAACCAACAAACCAAACAACCAACAAACCAACAAACGAACAAACCAACATACCAACAAACCAACAAACCAACAAACCAACAAACCAAAAAACCAACAAACCAACAAAACCAACAAACCAACAATACAACAAACCAACAAACCAACAAACCAACAAACCAACAAGCCAACAAGCCAACAAACCAACAAACCTACAAACCAACAAACGAACAAACCAACAAACCAACAAGCCAGCAAACCAACAAACCAACAAACCAACAAACCAACAAACCTACAAACCAACAAACCAACAAACCAACAAACCAACAAGCCAACAAACCAACAAACCAAAAAACTAACAATCCAACAAGCTTACAAACCAACAAACCAACAAACCAACAAACCAATAAACCAACAAACCAACAAAGAAACAAACCAACAAACCAACAAACCAACAAACCAACAAGCCAACAAAACCAACAAGCCAACAAACCAACAAACCAACAAGTCAACAAACCAACTAACCAACAAGCCAACAAGCTAATTAACAAACAAACCAACAAACCAACAAACGAACATACCAACAAACCATCAAACTAACAAACCAACAAACCAACAAGCCAACAAGCCAACAAACCAACAAACCAACAAACCAACAAACCAACAAACCAACAAACCAACAAACAAACAAACAAATCAACAAACCAAAAAACCAACAAGCCAACAAACCAAGAAACCGAGAAACCAACAATCCAACAATCCAAAAAAACAACAAACCTACAAACCAACAAACGAACAAATCAACAAACCAACAAGCCAGCAAACCAACAAACCAACAAACCAACAAACCTACAAACCAACAAACCAACAAACCAACAAACCAACAAGCCAACAAACCAACAAACCAAAAAACCAACAATCTAACAAGCCAACAAACCAACAAACCAACAAACCAACAAACCAATAAACCAACAAACCAACAAAGAAACAAACCAACAAGCCAACAAACCAACAAACCAACAAGCCAACAAAACCAACAAGCCAACAAACCAACAAACCAACAAGTCAACAAACCAACAAACCAACAAGCCAACAAGCTAATTAATAAACAAACCAACAAACCAACAAACGAACATACCAACAAACCATCAAACTAACAAACCAACAAACCAACAAGCCAACAAACCAACAAACAAACAAACCAATAAACCAACAAGCCAACAAAACCAACAAGCCAACAAACCAACAAACCAACAAGTCAACAAACCAACAAACCAACAAGCCAACAAGCCAACAAACCAACAAACCAACAAACCAACAAACCAACAAACCAACAAACCAACAAACCAACAAACCAACAAGCCAACAAACCAACAAACAAACAAACCAACAAACCAACAAACCAACAAACCAACTAGCCAACAAAAAAACACACCAACAAACTAACAAACCAATAAACCAACAAGCCAACAAACCAACAAACCAACAAGCCAACAAAACCAACAAGCCAACAAACCAACTAGTAAAGAAACCAATAAACCAACAAGCCAACAAGCCAACAAACCAACAAACCAACAAACCAACAAACCAACAAACCAACAAACCAACAAACCAACAAACCAACAAACCAACAAGCCAACAAAACCAACAAGCCAACAAACCAACAAGTAAAGAAACCAACAAACCAACAAGCCAACAAGCCAACAAACCAACAAACCAACAAACCAACAAACCAACAAACCAACAAACCAACAAACCAACAAACCAACAAACCAACAAGCCAACAAGCCAACAAAACCAACAAGCCAACAAACCAACAAACCAACAAGTCAACAAACCAACAAACCAACAAACCAACAAACGAACAAACCAACAAACCAACAAACGAAAAAACCAACAAACCAACAAACCAACAAACCAACAAACCAACAAACCAACAAACCAAGTAACCAACATACCAACAAACGAACAAACCAACAAGTCAACAAACCAAAAAACGAACAAAGCAACAAACCAACAAACCAACAAACCAACAAACCAACAAACCAACAAGCCAACAAACAAACACACCAACAAACTAACAAACCAACAAACCAACAAGCCAACAAACCAACTAACCAACAGACCAACAAACCAACAAACCAACAAACCAACAAACCAACAAACCAACAAACCAACAAACCAACAAACCAACAAACCAACAAACCAACAAACCAACAAACCAACAAACCAACAAACCAACAGACCAACAAGCCAACAATCGAACAAAACAACAAACCAACAAACCAACAAACGAACAAACCAACAAACCAACAAGCCAATAAGCCAACAAACCAACAAACCTACAAACCAACAAACCAACAAACACACAAACCAAACAACCAACAAACCAACAAACCAACAAGCCAACAAACCGATAAAACCAACAAACCAAAAAACGAACAAACCAATAAACCAACAAACCAACAAACCAATAAACCAAAAAGCCAACAAACGAACAAACCAACAAGCCAACAAACCAACAAACCAACAAACCAACAAACCAAAAAATGAACAAACCAACAAACCAACAAACCAACAAACCAACAAACCAACAAACCAACAAACCAACAAACCAACAAGCCAACAAACCAACAAACCAACAAGCCAACAAGCCAACAAACCAACAAACCAACAAACCAACAAACCAAAAAACCAACAAACGTACAAACCAACAAACCAACAAACCAACAAACCAACAAACCAACAAAACAACAAACGAACAAACCAACAAACAAACAAACCAACAAACTAACAAACCAACAAACCAACAAGCCAACAAACCAACAAACCAACAATCCAACAAACCAACAAACCAACAAACCAACAAACCGACAAACCAACAAACCAACAAATTACAAACCAACAAACCAACAAACCAACAAACCAACAAACCAACAATACAACAAAACCAACAAACCAACAAGCCAACAAACCAACAAACCAACAAGCCAACAAGCCAACAAAACAACAAACCAACAAACCAACAAACGAACAAACCAACAAACCAACAAGCCAACAAGCCAATAAACCAACAAGCCAACAAACCAACAAACCAATAAACCTACAAACCAACAAACCAACAAACTAACAAACCAACAAACCAACAAACCAACAAACCAACAAGCCAACAAACCAACAAACCAATAAACCAACAAGCCAACAAACCAACAAACCAACAAGTCAACAAACCAACAAACCAACAAACCAACAAATTAACAAACCAACAAACGAAAAAACCAACAAACCAACAAACCAACAAACTAACAAACCAACAAACCCAGTAACCAACAAACCAACAAACGAACAAACCAACAAGTCAAGAAACCAAAAAACGAACAAAGCAACAAACCAACAAACCAACAAACCAACAAACCAACAAGCCAATAAGCCAACAATCAAACACACCAACAAACTAACAAACCAACAAACCAACAAGCCAACAAACCAACAAACCAATAGACCAACAAACCAACAAACCAACAAACCAACAAACCAACAAACCAACAAACCAACAAACCAACAAACCAACAAACCAACAAACCAACAAACCAACAAACCAACAAGCCATTAATCGAACAAAACAACAAACCAACAAACCAACAAACGAACAAACCAACAAACCAACAAGCCAATAAGCCAACAAACTAACAAACCAACAAACCAACAAACCGACAAACCAACAAACACACAAACCAAACAGCCAACAAACCTACAAACCAACAAGCCAACAAACCGACAAACCAACAAACCAAAAAACGAACAAATCAATAAACCAACAAACCAACAAACCAACAAACCAAAAAGCCAACAAACAAACAAACCAACAAGCCAACAAACCAACAAACCAACAAACCAACAAACCAACAAACCAACAAGCCAACAAACCAACAAAACAACAAACCAACAAACCAACAAACCAACAAACGTACAAACCAACAAACCAACAAACCAACAAACCAACAAACCAACAAACCAACAAACCAACAAACGAACAAACCAACAAACAAACAAACCAACAAACCAACAAACCAACAAGCCAACAAACCAACAAACCAACAATCCAACAAACCAACAAACCAACAAGCCAACAAACCGACAAACCAACAAACCAACAAACCAACAAACCACAAACCAACAAACCAACAAACCAACAAACCAACAAACCAACAAACCAACAAAACCAACAAACCAACAAGCCAACAAACCAACAAACCAACAAGCCAACAAGATAACAAAACAACAAACCAACAAACCAACAAACGAACAAACTAACAAACTAACAAGCCAACAAGCCAATAAACCAACAAGCCAACAAACCAACAAACCAATAAACCAACAAACCAACAAACCAACAAACCAACAAACCAACAAACCAACAAACCAATAAACCAACAAGCCAACAAACCAACAAACCAATAAACCAACAAACCAACAAACCAACAAACCAACAAACCAATAAACCAACAAGCTAACAAGCCAACAAACCAACAAAACAACAAACCAACAAACAAACAAACCAACAAACCAACAAGCCAACAAACCAACAAACCAACAAGCCAACAAGCCAACAAAATAACAAACCAACAAACCAACATACTAACAAACCAACAAACCAACAAACCAACAAACCAACAAACCAACAAACCAACAAACCAACAAAACCAACAAACCAACAAGCCAACAAACCAACAAACCAACAAGCCAACAAGATAACAAAACAACAAACCAACAAACCAACAAACGAACAAACTAACAAACTAACAAGCCAACAAGCCAATAAACCAACAAGCCAACAAACCAACAAACCAATAAACCAACAAACCAACAAACCAACAAACCAACAAACCAACAAACCAACAAACCAATAAACCAACAAGCCAACAAACCAACAAACCAATAAACCAACAAACCAACAAACCAACAAACCAACAAACCAATAAACCAACAAGCTAACAAGCCAACAAACCAACAAAACAACAAACCAACAAACAAACAAACCAACAAACCAACAAGCCAACAAACCAACAAACCAACAAGCCAACAAGCCAACAAAATAACAAACCAACAAACCAACATACCAACAAACCAACAAACCAACAAACCAACAAACGAACAAACCGACAAACCAACAAACCAACAAACCAACAAACCAACAAACCAACAAACCAACAAACCAACAAACGAACAAACCAACAAACAAACAAACCAACAAACCAACAAACAAACAAACCCACAAACCAACAAGTCAACAAACCAACAAACCAACAAGCCAACAAGCCAACAAACCAACAAACCAACAAACCAACAAACCAACAAACCAACACGCCAACAAACTAACAAACCAACAAACCAACAAGCCAACAAACTAACAAACCAACAAGCCAACAAACCAACAAACAAACAAACCAACAAACCAACAAACCAACAAACCAACTTGTCAACAAACCAACAAACAAACACACCAACAAACTAACAAACCAACAAACCAACAAACCAACAAACCAACTTGTCAACAAACCAACAAACAAACACACCAACAAACTAACAAACCAACAAACCAACAAGCCAACAAACTAACAAACCAACAAGCCAACAAAACCAACAAGCCAACAAACCAACAAACCAACAAGTCAACAAACCAATAAAGCAACAAACCAACAAACCAACAAACCAACAAACCAACAAACCAACAAACCAACAAACCAACAAACCAACAAGCCAACAAACCAACAAACCAACAAACCACCAAACCAACAAACCAACAAACCAACAAACCAACAAACCAACAAACCAATAAACCAACAAGCTAACAAGCCAACAAACCAACAAAACAACAAACCAACAAACAAACAAACCAACAAACCAACAAGCCAACAACCCAACAAACCAACAAACCAACATACCAACAAACCAACAAACCAACAAACCAACAAACGAACAAACCAAAAAACCAACAAACCAACAAACCAACAAACAAACAAACCAACAAACCAACAAACAAACAAACCCACAAACCAACAAGTCAACAAACCAACAAACCAACAAGGCAACAAGCCAACAAACCAACAAACCAACAAACCAACAAAACAACCAACCAACAAACCAACAAACAAACAAACCAAAAAACCAACAAACCAACAAACCAACAAACCAACAAACCAAAAAACAAAGACACCAACAAACTAACAAACCAACAAACCAACAAGCCAACAAACTAACAAACCAACAAGCCAACAAAACCAACAAGCCAACAAACGAACAAACCAACAAGTCAACAAACCAACAAACCAACAAGCCAACAAGCCAACAAACCAACAAACTAACAAACCAACAAACCAACAAACCAAAAACCAACAAACCAACAAACCAACAAGCCAACAAGCCAACAAAACCAACAAGCCAACAAACCAACAAACCAACAAACCAACAAACCAACAAACCAACAAACCAACAAACCAACAAACCAACAATCGAACAAAACAACAAACCAACAAACCAACAAACGAACAAGCCAACAAACCAACAAGCCAATAAGCCAACAAACCAACAAACCAACAAACCAACAAACACACAAACCAAACAACCAACAAACCAACAAACCAACAAGCCAACAACCCGACAAACCAACAAACCAAAAAACGAACAAACCAATAAACCAACAAACCAACAAACCAACAAACCAAAAAGCCAACAAACAAACAAACCAACAAGCCAACAAACCAACAAACCAACAAACCAACAAACCAAAAAATGAACAAACCAACAAACCAACAAACCAACAAACCAACAAACCAACAATCCAACAAACCAACAAACCAACAAGCCAACAAGCCAACAAATCAAGAAACCAACAAACCAACAAACCAACAAACGTACAAACCAACAAACCAACAAACCAACAAACCAACAAACCAACAAACCAACAAACCAACAAACCAACAAACCAACAAACCAACAGACCAACAAACGAACAAACCAACAAACAACAAACCAACAAACCAACAAACCAACAAACCAACAAGCCAACAAACCAACAAACCAACAAACCAACAAACCAACAAGCCAACAAGCCAACAAACCAACAAACCAACAAACCAACAAACGAACAAACCAACAAACCAACAAGCCAACAAGCCAACAAACCAACAAACCAACAGACCAACAAACGAACAAACCAACAAACAACAAACCAACAAACCAACAAACCAACAAACCAACAAGCCAACAAACCAACAAACCAACAAACCAACAAACCAACAAACCAACAAGCCAACAAGCCAACAAACCAACAAACCAACAAACCAACAAACCAACAAACAACAAACCAACAAACCAACAAGCCAACAAACCAACAAACCAACAAACCAACACACCAACAAACCAACAAGCCAACAAACCAACAAACCAACAAACCAACAAATCAACAAACAAACAAACCAACAAACAAACAAACCAACAAACCAACAAGCCAACAAGCCAACAAACCAACAAGCCAACAAACCAACAAATGAACAAACCAACAAACCAACAAACCAACAAACCAACAAACCACCAAACCAACAAACCAATAAGCCAACAAACCAACAAACCAACAAACGAACAAACCAACAAACCAAAAAACCAACAAACCAACAAATCAACAAACCAACAAACCAACAAACCAACAAACCAAAAAGCCAACAAACGAACAAACCGATAAGCCAACAAACCAACAAACCGACAAACCAACAAACCAACAAACCAACAAACCAACAAACCAACAAACCAACAAACCAACAAACCAACAAACGAACAAGTCAACCAACCAACAAACCAACAAGCCAACAAGCCAACAAACCAACAAACCAACAAAACCAACAAACCAACAAACCAACAAACCAACAAACCAACAAACCAACAAACCAACAAACCAACAAACCAACAAACCAACAAACCAACAAAACCAACAAACCAACAAGCCAACAAACCAACAAACCAACAAGCCAACAAACAAACAAACCAACAAACCAACAAACCAATAAACGAACAACCAACAAACCAACAAACCAACAAACCAACAAACCAACAAACCAACAAACCAACAAACCAACAATACAAACAAACCAACAAGCCAACAAACCAACAAACAAACAAGCCAAAAAGCCAACAAACCAACAAACCTACAAACCAACAAACGAACAAACCAACAAACCAACAAGCCAGCAAACCAACAAACCACCAAACCAACAAACCAACAAACCAACAAACCAACAAGTCAACAAACCAACAAACCAACAAACCAAAAAATCAACAAGCCAACAAACCAACAAGACAACAAACAAACAAACCGATAAACCAAAAAACCAAAAAACCAGCAAACCAACAAACCAACAAAGGAACAAACGAACAAACGAACAAACCAACATACCACCAAACGAACAAACCAACAAGACAGCAAACCAGCAAGCCAACAAACCAACAAACCAACAAGCCAACAAACCAACAAACCAACAAGCCAATAAGCCAACAAACCAACAAGCCAACAAACCAACAAACGAACAAACCAACAAACCAACAAATGAACAAACCAACAACCCAACAAACCAACAAACCAACAAACCAACAAAATAACCAACCAAGTAACCAACAAACCAACAAACGAACAAACCAACAAGCCAACAAACCAAAAAACGAACAAACCAACAAACCAACAAACCAAAAAGCCAACAAACCAAAAAACCAACAAACCAAAAAACCAACAAACCAACAAACCAACAAACAAACAAACAAACAAGCCAACAAGCCAACAAACAAACTCACCAACAAACTAACAAACCAACAAACCAACAAGCCAGCAAACCAACAAACCAACAAACCAACAAACGAACAAACGAACAAACCAACAAACCAACAAACCAACAAACCAACAAACCAACAAACCAACAAACCAAAAAACCAACAAACCAAAAAACCAACAAACCAACAAGCCAACAAACCAAAAAACCAACAAGCAAAAAATCCAACAAAACAACAAACCAACAAACTAACAAACGAACAAACCAACAAACCAACATGCCAATAAGCCAACAAACCAACAAACCAACATACCAACAAACCAACAAACCAACAAACAAAACAACCAACAAACCAACAAACGAACAAACCAACAAACCAACAAACCAACAAACCAACAAATCTATAAACCAACAAACGAACAAACCAACAAACCAACAAGCCAACAAACCAACAAACCAACAAACCAAAAAACCAACAAGCCAACAAACCAATAAACCAACAAGCTAACAAGCCAACAAACCAACAAAACAACAAACCAACAAACAAACAAACCAACAAACCAACAAGCCAACAAACCAACAAACCAGCAAACCAAAAAGCCAACAAACGAAAAAACCAAATAACCAAAAAACCAACAAACCAACAAACCAACAAACCAACAAACCAACAAACGAACAAACGAACAAACCAACAAACCAACAAACGAACAAACCAACAAGCCAACTAACCAACAAGCCAACAAACCAACAAACCAACAAACCAACAAACCAACAAACGAACAAACCAACAAACCAACAAACGAACAAACCAACAAGCCAACAAACCAAAAAACGAACAAAGCAACAAACCAACAAACCAACAAACCAACAAGTCAACAAGCCAACAAGCAAACACACCAACAAACTAACAAACCAACAAACCAACAAGCCAACAAACCAACAAACCAACAAACCAATAAACCAACAAACCAACAAACCTACAAACCAACAAACCAACAAACCAACAAACCCACAAACCAACAAACCAACAAACCAACAAACCAACAAACCAACAAACCAAAAAACCAACAAACCAACAAGCCAACAAACCAACAAACAAACAAGCCAACAATCCAACAAAACAACAAACCAACAAACCAACAAACGAACAAACCAACAAACCAACAAGCCAATAAGCCAACAAACCAACAAACCAACAAACCAACAATCCAACAAACCAACAAACCAACAAACCAACAAACCAAACAACCAACAAACCAACAAACCAACAAACCAACAAACGAACAAACCAACAAACCAACAAACCAACAAAATAACCAACCAAGTAACCAACAAACCAACAAACGAACAAACCAACAAGCCAACAAACCAAAAAATGAACAAACCAACAAACCAACAAACCAACAAACCAAAAAGCCAACAAACCAAAAAACCAACAAACCAACAAACCAACAAAGAAACAAACAAACAAGCCAACAAACAAACTCACCAACAAACCAACAAACCAACAAACCAACAAACCAACAAACCAAAAAACCAACAAACCAAAAAACCAACAAACCAACAAGCCAACAAACCAAAAAACCAACAAGCAAACAATCCAACAAAACAACAAACCAACAAACCAACAAACGAACAAACCAACAAACCAACAAGCCAATAAGCCAACAAACCAACAAACCAACATACCAACAAACCAACAAACCAACAAACAAAACAACCAACAAACCAACAAACCAACAAACCAACAAACCAACAAACCAACAAACCAACAAACCAACAAACCAACAAACCAACAAACCAACATACCAACAAACGAACAAACCAACAAAACCAACAAACCAACAAGCCAACAAACCAACAAACCAACAAACCAACAAGCCAACAAGCCATCAAACCAACAAATCTACAAACCAACAAACGAACAAACCAACAAACCAACAAACCAGCAAACCAACAAACCAACAAACCAACAAACCAACAAACCAACAAGCCAACAAACCAACAAACCAATAAACCAACAAACCAACAAACCAACAAACCAACAAACCAATAAACCAACAAGCTAACAAGCCAACAAACCAACAAAACAACAAACCAACAAACAAACAAACCAACAAACCAACAAGCCAACAAACCAACAAACCAACAAGCCAACAAGCCAACAAAACAACAAACCAACAAACCAACATACCAAGAAACCAACAAACCAACAAACCAACAAACGAACAAACCAAAAAACCAAAAAACCAACAAACCAACAAACCAACAAACCAACAAACCAACAAACCAACAAACCAACAAACGAACAAACCAACAAACAAACAAACCAACAAACCAACAAACAAACAAACCCACAAACCAACAAGTCAACAAACCAACAAACCAACAAGGCAACAAGCCAACAAACCAACAAACCAACAAACCAACCAACCAACAAACCAACAAACCAACAAACCAACAAACCAACAAGCCAACAAACCAACAAACAAACCAACAAACCAACAAACCAACAAACCAACAAACCAACTTGTCAACAAACCAACAAAAAAACACACCAACAAACTAACAAACCAACAAACCAACAAGCCAACAAACTAACAAACCAACAAGCCAACAAAACCAACAAGCCAACAAACGAACAAACCAACAAGTCAACAAACCAACAAACCAACAAGCCAACAAGCCAACAAACCAACAAACTAACAAACCAACAAACCAACAAACCAAAAACCAACAAACCAACAAACCAACAAGCCAACAAGCCAACAAAACCAACAAGCCAACAAACCAACAAACCAACAAACCAACAAACCAACAAACCAACAAACCAACACCCCAACAAACCAACAATCGAACAAAACAACAAACCAACAAACCAACAAACGAACAAACCAACAAACCAACAAGCCAATAAGCCAACAAACCAACAAACCAACAAACCAACAAACACACAAACCAAACAACCAACAAACCAACAAACCAACAAGCCAACAACCCGACAAACCAACAAACTAAAAAACGAACAAACCAATAAACCAACAAAACAACAAACCAACAAACAAACAAACCAACAAACCAACAAGCCAACAAACCAACAAACCAGCAAACCAAAAAGCCAACAAACCAAAAAACCAAATAACCAAAAAACCAACAAACCAACAAACCAACAAACCAACAAACCAACAAACGAACAAACGAACAAACCAACAAACCAACAAACGAACAAACCAACAAGCCAACTAACCAACAAGCCAACAAACCAACAAACCAACAAACCAACAAACCAACAAACGAACAAACCAACAAACCAACAAACGAACAAACCAACAAGCCAACAAACCAAAAAACGAACAAAGCAACAAACCAACAAACCAACAAACCAACAAACCAACAAGTCAACAAGCCAACAAGCAAACACACCAACAAACTAACAAACCAACAAACCAACAAGCCAACAAACCAACAAACCAACAAACCAATAAACCAACAAACCAACAAACCTACAAACCAACAAACCAACAAACCAACAAACCCACAAACCAACAAACCAACAAACCAACAAACCAACAAACCAAAAAACCAACAAACCAACAAGCCAACAAACCAACAAACAAACAAGCCAACAATCCAACAAAACAACAAACCAACAAACCAACAAACGAACAAACCAACAAACCAACAAGCCAATAAGCCAACAAACCAACAAACCAACAAACCAACAATCCAACAAACCAACAAACCAACAAACCAACAAACCAAACAACCAACAAACCAACAAACCAACAAACCAACAAACGAACAAACCAACAAACCAACAAACCAACAAACCAACAAAATAACCAACCAAGTAACCAACAAACCAACAAACGAACAAACCAACAAGCCAACAAACCAAAAAATGAACAAACCAACAAACCAACAAACCAAAAAGCCAACAAACCAAAAAACCAACAAACCAACAAACCAACAAAGAAACAAACAAACAAGCCAACAAACAAACTCACCAACAAACCAACAAACCAACAAACCAACAAACCAACAAACCAAAAAACCAACAAACCAAAAAACCAACAAACCAACAAGCCAACAAACCAAAAAACCAACAAGCAAACAATCCAACAAAACAACAAACCAACAAACCAACAAACGAACAAACCAACAAACCAACAAGCCAATAAGCCAACAAACCAACAAACCAACATACCAACAAACCAACAAACCAACAAACAAAACAACCAACAAACCAACAAACCAACAAACCAACAAACCAACAAACCAACAAACCAACAAACCAACAAACCAACAAACCAACAAACCAACATACCAACAAACGAACAAACCAACAAAACCAACAAACCAACAAGCCAACAAACCAACAAACCAACAAACCAACAAGCCAACAAGCCATCAAACCAACAAATCTACAAACCAACAAACGAACAAACCAACAAACCAACAAACCAGCAAACCAACAAACCAACAAACCAACAAACCAACAAACCAACAAGCCAACAAACCAACAAACCAATAAACCAACAAACCAACAAACCAACAAACCAACAAACCAATAAACCAACAAGCTAACAAGCCAACAAACCAACAAAACAACAAACCAACAAACAAACAAACCAACAAACCAACAAGCCAACAAACCAACAAACCAACAAGCCAACAAGCCAACAAAACAACAAACCAACAAACCAACATACCAAGAAACCAACAAACCAACAAACCAACAAACGAACAAACCAAAAAACCAAAAAACCAACAAACCAACAAACCAACAAACCAACAAACCAACAAACCAACAAACCAACAAACGAACAAACCAACAAACAAACAAACCAACAAACCAACAAACAAACAAACCCACAAACCAACAAGTCAACAAACCAACAAACCAACAAGGCAACAAGCCAACAAACCAACAAACCAACAAACCAACCAACCAACAAACCAACAAACCAACAAACCAACAAACCAACAAGCCAACAAACCAACAAACAAACCAACAAACCAACAAACCAACAAACCAACAAACCAACTTGTCAACAAACCAACAAAAAAACACACCAACAAACTAACAAACCAACAAACCAACAAGCCAACAAACTAACAAACCAACAAGCCAACAAAACCAACAAGCCAACAAACGAACAAACCAACAAGTCAACAAACCAACAAACCAACAAGCCAACAAGCCAACAAACCAACAAACTAACAAACCAACAAACCAACAAACCAAAAACCAACAAACCAACAAACCAACAAGCCAACAAGCCAACAAAACCAACAAGCCAACAAACCAACAAACCAACAAACCAACAAACCAACAAACCAACAAACCAACACCCCAACAAACCAACAATCGAACAAAACAACAAACCAACAAACCAACAAACGAACAAACCAACAAACCAACAAGCCAATAAGCCAACAAACCAACAAACCAACAAACCAACAAACACACAAACCAAACAACCAACAAACCAACAAACCAACAAGCCAACAACCCGACAAACCAACAAACTAAAAAACGAACAAACCAATAAACCAACAAGCCAACAAACCAACAAACCAACAAACCAACAAACCAACAAACCAACAAACCAACACCCCAACAAACCAACAATCGAACAAAACAACAAACCAACAAACCAACAAACGAACAAACCAACAAACCAACAAGCCAATAAGCCAACAAACCAACAAACCAACAAACCAACAAACACACAAACCAAACAACCAACAAACCAACAAACCAACAAACCAACAAACCAACAAACCAACAAGCCAACAAGCCAACAAATCAACAAACCAACAAACCAACAAACCAACAAACCAACAAACGTACAAACCAACAAACCAACAAACCAACAAACCAACAAACCAACAAATCAACAAACCAACAAACCAACAGACCAACAAACGAACAAACCAACAAACAATAAACCAACAAACCAACAAACCAACAAACCAACAAGCCAACAAACCAACAAACCAACAAACCAACAAACCAACAAACCAACAAACCAACAAACCAACAAACCGACAAACCAACAAACCAACAAACCAACAAACCAACAAGCCAACAAGCCAACAAACCAACAAACCAACAAACGAACAAACCAACAAACCAACAAGCCAACAAGCCAACAAACCAACAAGCCAATAAACCAACAAACCAACAAACCAACAAACCAACAAACAACAAACCAACAAACCAACAAGCCAACAAACCAACAAACCAACAAACCAACACACCAACAAACCAACAAGCCAACAAACCAACAAACCAACAAACCAACAAACAAACAAACCAACAAACAAACAAACCAACAAACCAACAAGCCAACAAGCCAACAGACCAACAAGCCAACAAACCAACAAATCAACAAACCAACAAACCAACAAACCAATAAGCCAACAAACCAACAAACCAACAAACGAACAAACCAACAAACCAAAAAACCAACAAACCAACAAATCAACAAACCAACAAACCAACAAACCAACAAACCAAAAAGCCAACAAACGAATAAACCGATAAGCCAACAAACCAACAAACCAACAAACCAACAAACCAACAAACCAACAAACCAACAAACCAACAAACCAACAAACCAACAAACCAACAAACCAACAAACGAACAAGCCAACCAACCAACAAACCAACAAGCCAACAAGCCAACAAACCAACAAACCAACAAAACCAACAAACCAACAAACCAACAAACCAACAAACCAACAAACCAACAAACCAACAAACCAACAAACCAACAAACCAACAAACCAACAAACCAACAAAACCAACAAACCAACAAGCCAACAAACCAACAAACCAACAAACCAACAAAGGAACAAACTAACAAACGAACAAACGAACAAACCAACATACCACCAAACGAACAAACCAACAAGACAACAAACCAGCAAGCCAACAAACCAACAAACCAACAAGCCAACAAACCAACAAACCAACAAGCCAATAAGCCAACAAACCAACAAGCCAACAAACCAACAAACGAACAAACCAACAAACCAACAAACGAACAAACCAACAACCCAACAAACCAACAAACCAACAAACCAACAAAATAACCAACCAAGTAACCAACAAACCAACAAACGAACAAACCAACAAGCCAACAAACCAAAAAACGAACAAACCAACAAACCAACAAACCAAAAAGCCAACAAACCAAAAAACCAACAAACCAAAAAACCAACAAACCAACAAACCAACAAACAAACAAACAAACAAGCCAACAAGCCAACAAACAAACTCACCAACAAACTAACAAACCAACAAACCAACAAGCCAGCAAACCAACAAACCAACAAACCAACAAATGAACAAACGAACAAACCAACAAACCAACAAACCAACAAACCAACAAACCAACAAACCAACAAACCAAAAAACCAACAAACCAAAAAACCAACAAACCAACAAGCCAACAAACCAAAAAACCAACAAGCAAAAAATCCAACAAAACAACAAACCAACAAACCAACAAACGAACAAACCAACAAACCAACAAGCCAATAAGCCAACAAACCAACAAACCAACATACCAACAAACCAACAAACCAACAAACAAAACAACCAACAAACCAACAAACGAACAAACCAACAAACCAACAAACCAACAAACCAACAAACCAACAAATCTATAAACCAACAAACGAACAAACCAACAAACCAACAAGCAAACAAACCAACAAACCAACAAACCAAAAAACCAACAAGCCAACAAACCAATAAACCAACAAGCTAACAAGCCAACAAACCAACAAAACAACAAATCAACAAACAAACAAACCAACAAACCAACAAGCCAACAAACCAACAAACCAGCAAACCAAAAAGCCAACAAACCAAAAAACCAAATAACCAAAAAACCAACAAACCAACAAACCAACAAACCAACAAACGAACAAACGAACAAACCAACAAACCAACAAACGAACAAACCAACAAGTCAACTAACCAACAAGCCAACAAACCAACAAACCAACAAACCAACAAACCAACAAACGAACAAACCAACAAACCAACAAACGAACAAACCAACAAGCCAACAAACCAAAAAACGAACAAAGCAACAAACCAACAAACCAACAAACCAACAAACCAACAAGTCAACAAGCCAACAAGCAAACACACCAACAAACTAACAAACCAACAAACCAACAAGCCAACAAACCAACAAACCAACAAACCAACAAACCAACAAACCAACAAACCAACAAACCAACAAACCAACAAACCAACAAACCCACAAACCAACAAACCAACAAACCAACAAACCAACAAACCAACAAACCAAAAAACCAACAAACCAACAAACCAACAAACCAACAAGCCAACAATCCAACAAAACAACAAACCAACAAACCAACAAACGAACAAACCAACAAACCAACAAGCCAATAAGCCAACAAACCAACAAACCAACAAACCAACAATCCAACAAACCAACAAACCAACAAAGCAACAAACCAACAAACCAAACAACCAACAAACCAACAAACCAACAAACCAACAAACGAACAAACCAACAAACCAACAAACCAACAAACCAACAAAATAACCAACCAAGTAACCACCAAACCAACAAACGAACAAACCAACAAGCCAACAAACCAAAAAATGAACAAACCAACAAACCAACAAACCAAAAAGCCAACAAACCAAAAAACCAACAAACCAAAAAACCAACAAACCAACAAACCAACAAAGAAACAAACAAACAAGCCAACAAACAAACTCACCAACAAACTAACAAACCAACAAACCATAAAGCCAGCAAACCAACAAACCAACAAACCAACAAACGAACAAACGAACAAACGAACAAACCAACAAACCAACAAACCAACAAACCAACAAACCAACAAACCAACAAACCAACAAACCAACAAACCAAAAAACCAACAAACCAAAAAACCAACAAACCAACAAGCCAACAAACCAAAAAACCAACAAGCAAACAATCCAACAAAACAACAAACCAACAAACCAACAAACGAACAAACCAACAAACCAACAAGCCAATAAGCCAACAAACCAACAAACCAACATACCAACAAACCAACAAACCAACAAACAAAACAACCAACAAACCAACAAACCAACAAACCAACAAACCAACAAACCAACAAACCAACAAACCAACAAACCAACAAACCAACAAACCAACAAACCAACATACCAACAAACGAACAAACCAACAAAACCAACAAACCAACAAGCCAACAAACCAACAAACCAACAAACCAACAAGCCAACAAGCCATCAAACCAACAAATCTACAAACCAACAAACGAACAAACCAACCAACCAACAAGCCAGCAAACCAACAAACCAACAAACCAACAAACCAACAAACCAAAAACCAACAAGCCAACAAACCAACAAACCAACAAACCAAAAAACCAACAAGCCAACAAACCAATAAACCAACAAGCTCACAAGCCAACAAACCAACAAAACAACAAACCAACAAACAAACAAACCAACAAACCAACAAGCCAACAAACCAACAAACCAACAAACCAAAAAGCCAACAAACCAAAAAACCAAATAACCAAAAAACCAACAAACCAACAAACCAACAAACCAACAAACGAACAAACGAACAAACCAACAAACCAACAAACGAACAAACCAACAAGCCAACAAACCAACAAGCCAACAAACCAACAAACCAACAAACCAACAAACCAACAAACGAACAAACCAACAAACCAACAAACGAACAAACCAACAAGCCAACAAACCAAAAAACGAACATAGCAACAAACCAACAAACCAACAAACCAACAAACCAACAAGTCAACAAGCCAACAAGCAAACACACCAACAAACTAACAAACCAATAAACCAACAAACCAACAAACCAACAAACCAACAAACCAACAAACCAACAAACCAAAAAACCAACAATCCAACAATCCAACAAACCAACAAACCAACAAGCCAACAATCCAACAAAACAACAAACCAACAAACCAACAAACGAACAAACCAACAAACCAACAAGCCAATAAGCCAACAAACCAACAAACCAACAAACCAACAAACCAACAAACCAACAAACCAAACAACCAACAAACCAACAAACCAACAAACCAACAAACGAACAAACCAACAAACCAACAAACCAACAAACCAACAAAATAACCAACCAAGTAACCAACAAACCAACAAACGAACAAACCAACAAACGAACAAACCAACAAGCCAACAAACCAAAAAACGAACAAACCAACAAACCAACAAACCAAAAAGCCAACAAACCAAAAAACCAGCAAACCAAAAAACCAACAAACCAACAAACCAAGAAACAAACAAACAAACAAGCCAACAAACAAACTCACCAGCAAACTAACAAACCAACAAACCATAAAGCCAGCAAACCAACAAACCAACAAACCAACAAACGAACAAACGAACAAACGAACAAACGAACAAACCAACAAACCGACAAACCAACAAACCAACAAACCAACAAACCAACAAACCAACAAACCAACAAACCAACAAACCAATAAACCACAAAACCAACAAACCAAAAAACCAACAAACCAACAAGCCAACAATCCAACAAAACAACAAACCAACAAACCAACAAACGAACAAACCAACAAACCAACAAGCCAATAAGCCAACAAACCAACAAACCAACATACCAACAAACCAACAAACCAACAAACCAAACAACCAACAAACCAACAAACGAACAAACCAACAAACCAACAAACCAACAAAACCAACAAACCAACAAACCAACAAACCAACAAACCAACAAACCAACAAACCAACAAACCAACAAACCAACAAAACCAGCAAACCAACAAGCCAACAAACCAACAAACCAAAAAACCAACAAGCCAACAGGACAACAAACAAACAAATCTACAAACCAACAAACGAACAAACAAACAAACCAACAAGCCAGCAAACCAACAAACCAACAAACGAACAAACCAACAAGCCAACAAACCAACAAACCAACAAACGAACAAACCAATAAACCAACAAACGAACAAACCAACAAGCCAACAAACCAAAAAACGAACAAAGCAACAAACCAACAAACCAACAAACCAACAAACCAACAAGCCAACAAACGAACAAACCAATAAACCAACAAACGAACAAACCAACAAGCCAACAAACCAAAAAACGAACAAAGCAACAAACCAACAAACCAACAAACCAACAAACCAACAAGCCAACAAGCCATCAAACCAACAAATCTACAAACCAACAAACGAACAAACCAACAAACCAACAAGCCAGCAAACCAACAAACCAACAAACCAACAAACCAACAAACCAACAAACCAACAAGCCAACAAACCAACAAACCAACAAACCAAAAAACCAACAAGCCAACAAACCAATAAACCAACAAGCTAACAAGCCAACAAACCAACAAAACAACAGACCAACAAACAAACAAACCAACAAACCAACAAGCCAACAAACCAACAAACCAACAAACCAAAAAGCCAACAAACCAAAAAACCAAATAACCAAAAAACCAACAAACCAACAAACCAACAAACCAACAAACGAACAAACGAACAAACCAACAAGCCAACAAACCAACAAGCCAATAAACCAACAAACCAACAAACCAACAAACCAACAAACCAACAAACTAACAAACCAACAAACCAACAAGCCAACAAACCAACAAACCAATAAACCAACAAACCAACAAACCAACAAACCAACAAACCAACAAACCCACAAACCCACAAACCAACAAACGAACAAACCAACAAACCAAAAAACCAACAAACCAACAAATCAACAAACCAACAAACCAACAAACCAAAAAGCCAACAAACGAACAAACCGATAAGCCAACAAACCAACAAACCGACAAACCAACAAACCAACAACCCAACAAACCAACAAACCAACAAACCAACAAACCAACAAACCAACAAACCAACAAACCAACAAACGAACAAGCCAACCAACCAACAAACCAACAAGCCAACAAGCCAACAAACCAACAAACCAACAAAACCAACAAACCAACAAACCAACAAACCAACAAACCAACAAACCAACAAACCAACAAACCAACAAACCAACAAACCAACAAACCAACAAACCAACAAAACCAACAAACCAACAAGCCAACAAACCAACAAACCAACAAACCAACAAAGGAACAAACTAACAAACGAACAAACGAACAAACCAACATACCACCAAACGAACAAACCAACAAGACAACAAACCAGCAAGCCAACAAACCAACAAACCAACAAGCCAACAAACCAACAAACCAACAAGCCAATAAGCCAACAAACCAACAAGCCAACAAACCAACAAACGAACAAACCAACAAACCAACAAACGAACAAACCAACAACCCAACAAACCAACAAACCAACAAACCAACAAAATAACCAACCAAGTAACCAACAAACCAACAAACGAACAAACCAACAAGCCAACAAACCAAAAAACGAACAAACCAACAAACCAACAAACCAAAAAGCCAACAAACCAAAAAACCAACAAACCAAAAAACCAACAAACCAACAAACCAACAAACAAACAAACAAACAAGCCAACAAGCCAACAAACAAACTCACCAACAAACTAACAAACCAACAAACCAACAAGCCAGCAAACCAACAAACCAACAAACCAACAAATGAACAAACGAACAAACCAACAAACCAACAAACCAACAAACCAACAAACCAACAAACCAACAAACCAAAAAACCAACAAACCAAAAAACCAACAAACCAACAAGCCAACAAACCAAAAAACCAACAAGCAAAAAATCCAACAAAACAAAAAACCAACAAACCAACAAACGAACAAACCAACAAACCAACAAGCCAATAAGCCAACAAACCAACAAACCCACATACCAACAAACCAACAAACCAACAAACAAAACAACCAACAAACCAACAAACGAACAAACCAACAAACCAACAAACCAACAAACCAACAAACCAACAAATCTATAAACCAACAAACGAACAAACCAACAAACCAACAAGCAAACAAACCAACAAACCAACAAACCAAAAAACCAACAAGCCAACAAACCAATAAATCAACAAGCTAACAAGCCAACAAACCAACAAAACAACAAATCAACAAACAAACAAACCAACAAACCAACAAGCCAACAAACCAACAAACCAGCAAACCAAAAAGCCAACAAACCAAAAAACCAAATAACCAAAAAACCAACAAACCAACAAACCAACAAACCAACAAACGAACAAACGAACAAACCAACAAACCAACAAACGAACAAACCAACAAGCCAACTAACCAACAAGCCAACAAACCAACAAACCAACAAACGAACAAACCAACAAGCCAACAAACCAAAAAACGAACAAAGCAACAAACCAACAAACCAACAAACCAACAAACCAACAAGTCAACAAGCCAACAAGCAAACACACCAACAAACTAACAAACCAACAAACCAACAAGCCAACAAACCAACAAACCAACAAACCAACAAACCAACAAACCAACAAACCAACAAACCAACAAACCAACAAACCCACAAACCAACAAACCAACAAACCAACAAACCAACAAACCAACAAACCAAAAAACCAACAAACCAACAAACCAACAAACCAACAAGCCAACAATCCAACAAAACAACAAACCAACAAACCAACAAACGAACAAACCAACAAACCAACAAGCCAATAAGCCAACAAACCAACAAACCAACAAACCAACAATCCAACAAACCAACAAACCAACAAACCAACAAACCAACAAACCAACAAACCAAACAACCAACAAACCAACAAACCAACAAACCAACAAACGAACAAACCAACAAACCAACAAACCAACAAACCAACAAACCAACAAAATAACCAACCAAGTAACCACCAAACCAACAAACGAACAAACCAACAAGCCAACAAACCAAAAAATGAACAAACCAACAAACCAACAAACCAAAAAGCCAACAAACCAAAAAACCAACAAACCAAAAAACCAACAAACCAACAAACCAACAAAGAAACAAACAAACAAGCCAACAAACAAACTCACCAACAAACTAACAAACCAACAAACCATAAGGCCAGCAAACCAACAAACCAACAAACCAACAAACGAACAAACGAACAAACGAACAAACCAACAAACCAACAAACCAACAAACCAACAAACCAACAAACCAACAAACCAACAAACCAACAAACCAAAAAACCAACAAACCAAAAAACCAACAAACCAACAAGCCAACAAACCAAAAAACCAACAAGCAAACAATCCAACAAAACAACAAACCAACAAACCAACAAACGAACAAACCAACAAACCAACAAACAAATAAGCCAACAAACCAACAAACCAACATACCAACAAACCAACAAACCAACAAACAAAACAACCAACAAACCAACAAACCAACAAACCAACAAACCAACAAACCAACAAACCAACAAACCAACAAACCAACAAACCAACAAACCAACAAACCAACATACCAACAAACGAACAAACCAACAAAACCAACAAACCAACAAGCCAACAAACCAACAAACCAACAAACCAACAAGCCAACAAGCCATCAAACCAACAAATCTACAAACCAACAAACGAACAAACCAACCAACCAACAAGCCAGCAAACCAACAAACCAACAAACCAACAAACCAACAAACCAAAAACCAACAAGCCAACAAACCAACAAACCAACAAACCAAAAAACCAACAAGCCAACAAACCAATAAACCAACAAGCTAACAAGCCAACAAACCAACAAAACAACAAACCAACAAACAAACAAACCAACAAACCAACAAGCCAACAAACCAACAAACCAACAAACCAAAAAGCCAACAAACCAAAAAACCAAATAACCAAAAAACCAACAAACCAACAAACCAACAAACCAACAAACGAACAAACGAACAAACCAACAAACCAACAAACGAACAAACCAACAAGCCAACAAACCAACAAGCCAACAAACCAACAAACCAACAAACCAACAAACCAACAAACGAACAAACCAACAAACCAACAAACGAACAAACCAACAAGCCAACAAACCAAAAAACGAACATAGCAACAAACCAACGAACCAACAAACCAACAAACTAACAAGTCAACAAGCCAACAAGCAAACACACCAACAAACTAACAAACCAATAAACCAACAAACCAACAAACCAACAAACCAACAAACCAACAAACCAACAAACCAAAAAACCAACAAACCAACAAGCCAACAAACCAACAAACCAACAAGCCAACAATCCAACAAAACAACAAACCAACAAACCAACAAACGAACAAACCAACAAACCAACAAGCCAATAAGCCAACAAACCAACAAACCAACAAACCAACAAACCAACAAACCAACAAACCAACAAACCAACAAACCAAACAACCAACAAACCAACAAACCAACAAACCAACAAACGAACAAACCAACAAACCAACAAACCAACAAACCAACAAACCAACAAAATAACCAACCAAGTAACCAACAAACCAACAAACGAACAAACCAACAAACGAACAAACCAACAAGCCAACAAACCAAAAAACGAACAAACCAACAAACCAACAAACCAAAAAGCCAACAAACCAAAAAACCAACAAACCAAAAAACCAACAAACCAACAAACCAAGAAACAAACAAACAAACAAGCCAACAAACAAACTCACCAACAAACTAACAAACCAACAAACCATAAAGCCAGCAAACCAACAAACCAACAAACCAACAAACGAACAAACGAACAAACGAACAAACGAACAAACGAACAAACCAACAAACCGACAAACCAACAAACCAACAAACCAACAAACCAACAAACCAACAAACCAACAAACCAACAAACCAATAAACCACAAAACCAACAAACCAAAAAACCAACAAACCAACAAGCCAACAATCCAACAAAACAACAAACCAACAAACCAACAAACGAACAAACCAACAAACCAACAAGCCAATAAGCCAACAAACCAACAAACCAACATACCAACAAACCAACAAACCAACAAACCAAACAACCAACAAACCAACAAACGAACAAACCAACAAACCAACAAACCAACAAAACCAACAAACCAACAAACCAACAAACCAACAAACCAACAAACCAACAAACCAACAAACCAACAAACCAACAAAACCAGCAAACCAACAAGCCAACAAACCAACAAACCAAAAAACCAACAAGCCAACAGGACAACAAACAAACAAATCTACAAACCAACAAACGAACAAACAAACAAACCAACAAGCCAGCAAACCAACAAACCAACAAACGAACAAACCAACAAGCCAACAAACCAACAAACCAACAAACGAACAAACCAATAAACCAACAAACGAACAAACCAACAAGCCAACAAACCAAAAAACGAACAAAGCAACAAACCAACAAACCAACAAACCAACAAACCAACAAGCCAACAAACGAACAAACCAATAAACCAACAAACGAACAAACCAACAAGCCAACAAACCAAAAAACGAACAAAGCAACAAACCAACAAACCAACAAACCAACAAACCAACAAACCAACAAGCCAACAAGCCATCAAACCAACAAATCTACAAACCAACAAACGAACAAACCAACAAACCAACAAGCCAGCAAACCAACAAACCAACAAACCAACAAACCAACAAACCAACAAACCAACAAGCCAACAAACCAGCAAACCAACAAACCAAAAAACCAACAAGCCAACAAACCAATAAACCAACAAGCTAACAAGCCAACAAACCAACAAAACAACAAACCAACAAACAAACAAACCAACAAACCAACAAGCCAACCAACCAACAAACCAACAAACCAAAAAGCCAACAAACCAAAAAACCAAATAACCAAAAAACCAACAAACCAACAAACCAACAAACCAACAAACGAACAAACGAACAAACCAACAAACCAACAAACGAACAAACCAACAAGCCAACAAACCAACAAGCCAACAAACCAACAAACCAACAAACCAACAAACCAACAAACGAACAAACCAACAAACCAACAAACGAACAAACCAACAAGCCAACAAACCAAAAAACGAACATAGCAACAAACCAACAAACCAACAAACCAACAAACCAACAAGTCAACAAGCCAACAAGCAAACACACCAACAAACTAACAAACCAACAAACCAACAAGCCAACAAACCAACAAACCAATAAACCAACAAACCAACAAACCAACAAACCAACAAACCCACAAACCCACAAACCAACAAACCAACAAACAAACAAACCAAAAAACCAACAAACCAACAAGCCAACAAACCAACAAACCAACAAACCAACAAGCCAACAATCCAACAAAACAACAAACCAACAAACCAACAAACGAACAAACCAACAAACCAACAAGCCAATAAGCCAACAAACCAACAAACCAACAAACCAACAAACCAACAAACCAACAAACCAACAAACCAACAAACCAACAAACCAAACAACCAACAAACCAACAAACCAACAAACCAACAAACGAACAAACCAACAAACCAACAAACCAACAAACCAACAAACCAACAAAATAACCAACCAAGTAACCAACAAACCAACAAACGAACAAACCAACAAGCCAACAAACCAAAAAACGAACAAACCAACAAACCAACAAACCAAAAAGCCAACAAACCAAAAAACCAACAAACCAACAAACCAACAAACCGACAAACCAATAAACCAACAAACCAACAAACCAACAAACCAACAAACCACAAAACCAACAAACCAAAAAACCAACAAACCAACAAGCCAACAATCCAACAAAACAACAAACCAACAAACCAACAAACGAACAAACCAACAAACCAACAAGCCAATAAGCCAACAAACCAACAAACCAACATACCAACAAACCAACAAACCAACAAACCAAACAACCAAGAAACCAACAAACGAACAAACCAACAAACCAACAAACCAACAAAACCAACAAACCAACAAACCAACAAACCAACAAAGCAACAAACCAACAAACCAACAAACCAACAAACCAACAAACCAACAAAACCACAAACCAACAAGCCAACAAACCAACAAACCAACAAACCAACAAGCCAACAGGACAACAAACAAACAAATCTACAAACCAACAAACGAACAAACAAACAAACCAACAAGCCAGCAAACCAACAAACCAAGAAACCAACAAACCAATGAACCAACAAGCCAACAAACCAACAAACCAACAAACGAACAAACCAATAAACCAACAAACGAACAAACCAACAAGCCAACAAACCAAAAAACGAACAAAGCAACAAACCAACAAACCAACAAACCAACAAACCAACAAGCCAACAAGCCAACAAACAAACACACCAACAAACTAACAAACCAACAAACCAACAAGCCAACAAACCAACAAACCAACAAACCATCAAACCAACAAACCAACAAACCAACAAACCAACAAACGAATAAACCAACAAGCCAACAAACCAACAAGCCAACAAACCAACAAACCAACCAACCAACAAACCAACAAACGAACAAACCAATAAACCAACAAACGAACAAACCAACAAGCCAACAAACAAAAAAAAGAACAAAGCAACAAACCAACAAACCAACAGACCAACAAACCAACAAGCCAACAAGCCAACAAACAAACACACCAACAAGCTAACAAACCAACAAACCAACAAGCCAACAAACCAACAAACCAACAAACCAACAAACCAACAAACCAACAAACCAACAAACCAACAAACCAACAAACCCACTAACCAACAAACCAACAAACCAACAAACCAACAAACCAACAAACCAACAAACCAAAAAACCAACAACCCAACAAGCCAACAAACCAACAAACCAACAAGCCAACAATCCAACAAAACAACAAACCAACAAACCAACAAACCAACAAAATAACCAACCAAGTAACCAACAAACCAACAAACGAACAAACCAACAAGCCAACAAACCAAAAAACGAACAAACCAACAAACCAACAAACCAAAAAGCCAACAAACCAAAAAACCAACAAACCAAAAAACCAACAAACCAACAAACCAACAAACCAACAAACCAACAAACCAACAAGCCAACAAACCAACAAACCAATAAACCAACAAACCAACAAACCAACAAACCAACAAACCAACAAACCAATAAACCAACAAGCTAACAAGCCAACAAACCAACAAAACAACAAACCAACAAACAAACAAACCAACAAACCAACAAGCCAACAAACCAACAAACCAACAAGCCAACAAGCCAACAAAACAACAAACCAACAAACCAACATACCAACAAACCAACAAACCAACAAACCAACAAACGAACAAACCAAAAAACCAACAAACCAACAAACCAACAAACCAACAAACCAACAAACCAACAAACCAACAAACCAACAAACAAACAAACCAACAAACAAACAAACCCACAAACCAACAAGTCAACAAACCAACAAACCAACAAGGCAACAAGCCGACAAACCAACAAACCAACAAACCAACCAACCAACAAACCAACAAACCAACAAACCAACAAACCAACAAGCCAACAAACCAACAAACAAACAAACAAACCAACAAACCAACAAACCAACAAACCAACAAACCAACTTGTCAACAAACCAACAAACAAACACACCAACAAACTAACAAACCAACAAACCAACAAGCCAACAAACTAACAAACCAACAAGCCAACAAAACCAACAAGCCAACAAACGAACAAACCAACAAGTCAACAAACCAACACACCAACAAGCCAACAAGCCAACAAACCAACAAACTAACAAACCAACAAACCAACAAACCAAAAACCAACAAACCAACAAACCAACAAGCCAACAAGCCAACAAAACCAACAAGCCAACAAACCAACAAACCAACAAACCAACAAACCAACAAACCAACAAACCAACAAACACACAAACCAAACAGCCAACAAACCAACAAACCAACAAGCCAACAACCCGACAAACCAACAAACCAAAAAACGAACAAACCAATAAACCAACAAACCAACAAACCAAAAAGCCAACAAACAAACAAACCAACAAGCCAACAAACCAACAAACCAACAAGCCAACAAACCAACAAACCAACAAGCCAACAAGCCAACAAATCAACAAACCAACAAACCAACAAACCAACAAACGTACAAACCAACAAACCAACAAACCAACAAACCAACAAACCAACAAACCAACAAACCAACAAACCAACAAACCAACAGACCAACAAACGAACAAACCAACAAACCAACAAACAACAAACCAACAAACCAACAAACCAACAAACCAACAAGCCAACAAACCAACAAACCAACAAACCAACAAACCAACAAACCAACAAACCGACAAACCAACAAACCAACAAACCAACAAACCAACAAGCCAACAAGCCAACAAACCAACAAACCAACAAACCAACAAACGAACAAACCAACAAACCAACAAGCCAACAAGCCAACAAACCAACAAGCCAATAAACCAACAAACCAACAAATCAACAAACCAACAAACAACAAACCAACAAACCAACAAGCCAACAAACAAACAAACCAACAAACCAACACACCAACAAACCAACAAGCCAACAAACCAACAAACCAACAAACCAACAAACAAACAAACAAACAAACAAACAAACCAACAAACCAACAAGCCAACAAGCCAACAGACCAACAAGCTAACAAACCAACAAATCAACAAACCAACAAACCAACAAACCAACAAACCAACAAACCACCAAACCAACAAACTAATAAGCCAACAAACAAACAAACCAACAAACAAACAAAGCAACAAACCAACAAGCCAACAAGCCAACAGACCAACAAGCCAACAAACCAACAAATCAACAAACCAACAAATCAACAAACCAACAAACCAACAAACCAACAAACCAACAAACCAAAAAGCCAACAAACGAACAAACCGATAAGCCAACAAACCAACAAACCGACAAACCAACAAACCAACAAACCAACAAACCAACAAACCAACAAACCAACAAACCAACAAACCAACAAACCAACAAACGAACAAGCCAACCAACCAACAAACCAACAAGCCAACAAGCCAACAAACCAACAAACCAACAAAACCAACAAACCAACAAACCAACAAACCAACAAACCAACAAACCAACAAACCAACAAACCAACAAACCAACAAACCAACAAACCAACAAAACCAACAAACCAACAAGCCAACAAACCAACAAACCAACAAGCCAACAAACAAACAAACCAACAAACCAACAAACCAATAAACGAACAACCAACAAACCAACAAACCAACAAACCAACAAACCAACAAACCAACAAACCAACAAACCAACAAACCAACAAACCAACAAACCAACAATACAAACAAACCAACAAGCCAACAAACCAACAAACAAACAAGCCAAAAAGTCAACAAACCAACAAACCTACAAACCAACAAACGAACAAACCAACAAACCAACAAGCCAGCAAACCAACAAACCACCAAACCAACAAACCAACAAACCAACAAACCAACAAGTCAACAAACCAACAAACCAACAAACCAAAAAATCAACAAGCCAACAAACCAACAAGACAACAAACAAACAAACCGATAAACCAAAAAACCAAAAAACCAGCAAACCAACAAACCAACAAACCAACAAACCAACAAACCAACAAAGGAACAAACGAACAAACGAACAAACGAACAAATCAACATACCACCAAACGAACAAACCAACAAGACAACAAACCAGCAAGCCAACAAACCAACAAACCAACAAGCCAACAAACCAACAAACCAACAAGCCAATAAGCCAACAAACCAACAAGCCAACAAACCAACAAACGAACAAACCAACAAACCAACAAACGAACAAAACAACAACCCAACAAACCAACAAACCAACAAACCAACAAAATAACCAACCAAGTAACCAACAAACCAACAAACGAACAAACCAACAAGCCAACAAACCAAAAAACGAACAAACCAACAAACCAACAAACCAAAAAGCCAACAAACCAAAAAACCAACAAACCAAAAAACCAACAAACCAACAAACCAACAAACAAACAAACAAACAAGCCAACAAGCCAACAAACAAACTCACCAACAAACTAACAAACCAACAAACCAACAAGCCAGCAAACCAACAAACCAACAAACCAACAAACGAACAAACGAACAAACCAACAAACCAACAAACCAACAAACCAACAAACCAACAAACCAAAAAACCAACAAACCAAAAAACCAACAAACCAACAAGCCAACAAACCAAAAAACCAACAAGCCAAAAATCCAACAAAACAACAAACCAACAAACCAACAAACGAACAAACCAACAAACCAACAAGCCAATAAGCCAACAAACCAACAAACCAACATACCAACAAACCAACAAACCAACAAACAAAACAACCAACAAACCAACAAACGAACAAACCAACAAACCAACAAACCAACAAACCAACAAACCAACAAATCTATAAACCAACAAACGAACAAACCAACAAACCAACAAGCAAACAAACCAACAAACCAACAAACCAAAAAACCAACAAGCCAACAAACCAATAAACCAACAAGCTAACAAGCCAACAAACCAACAAAACAACAAAACAACAAACAAACAAACCAACAAACCAACAAGCCAACAAACCAACAAACCAGCAAACCAAAAAGCCAACAAACCAAAAAACCAAATAACCAAAAAACCAACAAACCAACAAACCAACAAACCAACAAACGAACAAACGAACAAACCAACAAACCAACAAACGAACAAACCAACAAGCCAACTAACCAACAAGCCAACAAACCAACAAACCAACAAACCAACAAACCAACAAACCGACAAACGAACAAACCAACAAACCAACAAACGAACAAAGCAACAAGCCAACAAACCAAAAAACGAACAAAGCAACAAACCAACAAACCAACAAACCAACAAACCAACAAGTCAACAAGCCAACAAGCAAACACACCAACAAACTAACAAACCAACAAACCAACAAGCCAACAAACCAACAAACCAACAAACCAACAAACCAACAAACCAACAAACCAACAAACCAACAAACCAACAAAACCAACAAACCAACAAGCCAACAAACCAACAAACCAACAAGCCAACAAACAAACAAACCAACAAACCAACAAACCAATAAACGAACAACCAACAAACCAACAAACCAACAAACCAACAAACCAACAAACCAACAAACCAACAAACCAACAATACAAACAAACCAACAAGCCAACAAACCAACAAACAAACAAGCCAAAAAGCCAACAAACCAACAAACCTACAAACCAACAAACGAACAAACCAACAAACCAACAAGCCAGCAAACCAACAAACCACCAAACCAACAAACCAACAAACCAACAAACCAACAAGTCAACAAACCAACAAACCAAAAAATCAACAAGCCAACAAACCAACAAGACAACAAACAAACAAACCGATAAGCCAAAAAACCAAAAAACCAGCAAACCAACAAACCAACAAACCAACAAACCAACAAACCAACAAAGGAACAAACGAACAAACGAACAAACCAACATACCACCAAACGAACAAACCAACAAGACAACAAACCAGCAAGCCAACAAACCAACAAACCAACAAGCCAACAAACCAACAAACCAACAAGCCAATAAGCCAACAAACCAACAAGCCAACAAGCCAACAAACGAACAAACCAACAAACCAACAAACGAACAAACCAACAACTCAACAAACCAACAAACCAACAAACCAACAAAATAACCAACCAAGTAACCAACAAACCAACAAACGAACAAACCAACAAGCCAACAAACCAAACAACGAACAAACCAACAAACCAACAAACCAAAAAGCCAACAAACCAAAAAACCAACAAACCAAAAAACCAACAAACCAACAAACCAACAAACAAACAAACAAACAAGCCAACAAGCCAACAAACAAACTCACCAACAAACTAACAAACCAACAAACCAACAAGCCAGCAAACCAACAAACCAACAAACCAACAAACGAACAAACGAACAAACCAACAAACCAACAAACCAACAAACCAACAAACCAACAAACCAACAAACCAACAAACCAAAAAACCAACAAACCAAAAAACCAACAAACCAACAAGCCAACAAACCAAAAAACCAACAAGCAAAAAATCCAACAAAACAACAAACCAACAAACCAACAAACGAACAAACCAACAAACCAACTAGCCAATAAGCCAACAAACCAACAAACCAACATACCAACAAACCAACAAACCAACAAACAAAACAACCAACAAACCAACAAACGAAAAAACCAACAAACCAACAAACCAACAAACCAACAAACCAACAAACCAACAAACCAACAAATCTATAAACCAACAAACGAACAAACCAACAAACCAACAAGCAAACAAACCAACAAACCAACAAACCAAAAAACCAACAAGCCAACAAACCAATAAACCAACAAGCTAACAAGCCAACAAACCAACAAAACAACAAACCAACAAACAAACAAACCAACAAACCAACAAGCCAACAAACCAACAAACCAGCAAACCAAAAAGCCAACAAACCAAAAAACCAAATAACCAAAAAACCAACAAACCAACAAACCAACAAACCAACAAACGAACAAACGAACAAACCAACAAACCAACAAACGAACAAACCAACAAGCCAACTAACCAACAAGCCAACAAACCAACAAACCAACAAACCAACAAACCAACAAACGAACAAACCAACAAACCAACAAACCAACAAACGAACAAAGCAACAAGCCAACAAACCAAAAAACGAACAAAGCAACAAACCAACAAACCAACAAACCAACAAACCAACAAGTCAACAAGCCAACAAGCACACACACCAACAAACTAACATACCAACAAACCAACATGCCAACAAACCAACAAACCAACAAACCAACAAACCAACAAACCAACAAACCAACAAACCAACAAGCCAATAAGCCAACAAACCAACAAACCAACAAACCAACAATCCAACAAACCAACAAACCAACAAACCAACAAACCAAACAACCAACAAACCAACAAACCAACAAACCAACAAACGAACAAACCAACAAACCAACAAACCAACAAACCAACAAACCAACAAACCAACAAAATAACCAACCAAGTAACCAACAAACCAACAAACGATCAAACCAACAAGCCAACAAACCAAAAAATGAACAAACCAACAAACCAACAAACCAAAAAGCCAACAAACCAAAAAACCAACAAACCAAAAAACCAACAAACCAACAAACCAACAAAGAAACAAACAAACAAGCCAACAAACAAACTCACCAACAAACTAACAAACCAACAAACCATAAAGCCAGCAAACCAACAAACCAACAAACCAACAAACGAACAAACGAACAAACGAACAAACCAACAAACCAACAAACCAACCAACCAACAAACCAACAAACCAACAAAATAACCAACCAAGTAACCAACAAACCAACAAACGATCAAACCAACAAGCCAACAAACCAAAAAATGAACAAACCAACAAACCAACAAACCAAAAAGCCAACAAACCAAAAAACCAACAAACCAAAAAACCAACAAACCAACAAACCAACAAAGAAACAAACAAACAAGCCAACAAACAAACTCACCAACAAACTAACAAACCAACAAACCATAAAGCCAGCAAACCAACAAACCAACAAACCAACAAACGAACAAACGAACAAACGAACAAACCAACAAACCAACAAACCAACCAACCAACAAACCAACAAACCAACAAACCAACAAACCAACAAACCAAAAAACCAACAAACCAAAAAACCAACAAACCAACAAGCCAACAAACCAAAAAACCAACAAGCAAACAATCCAACAAAACAACAAACCAACAAACCAACAAACGAACAAACCAACAAACCAACAAGCCAATAAGCCAACAAACCAACAAACCAACATACCAACAAACCAACAAACCAACAAACAAAACAACCAACAAACCAACAAACCAACAAACCAACAAACCAACAAACCAACAAACCAACAAACCAACAAACCAACAAACTAACAAACCAACAAACCAACATACCAACAAACGAACAAACCAACAAAACCAACAAACCAACAAGCCAACAAACCAACAAACCAACAAACCAACAAGCCAACAAGCCATCAAACCACCAAATCTACAAACCAACAAACGAACAAACCAACAAACCTACAAGCCAGCAAACCAACAAACCAACAAACCAACAAACCAACAAACCAAAAACCAACAAGCCAACAAACCAACAAACCAACAAACCAAAAAACCAACAAGCCAACAAACCAATAAACCAACAAGCTAACAAGCCAACAAACCAACAAAACAACAAACCAACAAACAAACAAACCAACAAACCAACAAGCCAACAAACCAACAAACCAACAAACCAAAAAGCCAACAAACCAAAAAACCAAATAACCAAAAAACCAACAAACCAACAAACCAACAAACCAACAAACGAACAAACGAACAAACCAACAAACCAACAAACGAACAAACCAACAAGCCAACAAACCAACAAGCCAACAAACCAACAAACCAACAAACCAACAAACCAACAAACGAACAAACCAAGAAACCAACAAACGAACAAACCAACAAGCCAACAAACCAAAAAACGAACATAGCAACAAACCAACAAACCAACAAACCAACAAACCAACAAGTCAACAAGCCAACAAGCAAACACACCAACAAACTAACAAACCAACAAACCAACAAGCCAACAAACCAACAAACCAACAAACCAACAAACCAACAAACCAACAAACCAACAAACCAACAAACCCACAAACCCACAAACCAACAAACCAACAAACCAACAAACCAACAAACCAACAAACCAACAAACCAACAAACCAAAAAACCAACAAACCAACAAGCCAACAAACCAACAAACCAACAAGCCAACAATCCAACAAAACAACAAACCAACAAACCAACAAACGAACAAACCAACAAACCAACAAGCCAATAAGCCAACAAACCAACAAACCAACAAACCAACAAACCAAACAACCAACAAACCCACAAATCAACAAACCAACAAACGAACAAACCAACAAACCAACAAACCAACAAACCAACAAACCAACAAAATAACCAACCAAGTAACCAACAAACCAACAAACGAACAAACCAACAAACGAACAAACCAACAAGCCAACAAACCAAAAAACGAACAAACCAACAAACCAACAAACCAAAAAGCCAACAAACCAAAAAACCAACAAACCAAAAAACCAACAAACCAACAAACCAAGAAACAAACAAACAAACAAGCCAACAAACAAACTCACCAACAAACTAACAAACCAACAAACCATAAAGCCAGCAAACCAACAAACCAACAAACCAACAAACGAACAAACGAACAAACGAACAAACGAACAAACCAACAAACCGACAAACCAACAACCCAACAAACCAACAAACCAACAAACCAACAAACCAACACACCAACAAACCAATAAACCACAAAACCAACAAACCAAAAAACCAACAAACCAACAAACCAATAATACAACAAAACAACAAACCAACAAACCAACAAACCAACAAACCAACAAACGAACAAACCAACAAACCAACAAGCCAATAAGCCAACAAACCAACAAACCAACATACCAACAAACCAACAAACCAACAAACCAAACAACCAACAAACCAACAAACGAACAAACCAACAAACCAACAAACCAACAAAACCAACAAACCAACAAACCAACAAACCAACAAACCAACAAACCAACAAACCAACAAACCAACAAAACCAGCAAACCAACAAGCCAACAAACCAACAAACCAAAAAACCAACAAGCCAACAGGACAACAAACAAACAAATCTACAAACCAACAAACGAACAAACAAACAAACCAACAAGCCAGCAAACCAACAAACCAACAAACCAACAAACCAACAAGCCAACAAACCAACAAACCAACAAACGAACAAACCAATAAACCAACAAACGAACAAACCAACAAGCCAACAAACCAAAAAACGAACAAAGCAACAAACCAACAAACCAACAAACCAACAAACCAACAAACCAACAAGCCAACATAACGAACAAACCAATAAACCAACAAACGAACAAACCAACAAGCCAACAAACCAAAAAACGAACAAAGCAACAAACCAACAAACCAACAAACCAACAAACTAACAAGCCAACAAGCCATCAAACCAACAAATCTACAAACGAACAAACCAACAAACCAACAAGCCAGCAAACCAACAAACCAACAAACCAACAAACCAACAAACCAACAAACCAACAAGCCAACAAACCAACAAACCAACAAACCAAAAAACCAACAAGCCAACAAACCAATAAACCAACAAGCTAACAAGCCAACAAACCAACAAAACAACAAACCAAAAAACAAACAAACCAACAAACCAACAAGCCAACAAACCAACAAACCAACAAACCAAAAAGCCAACAAACCAAAAAACCAAATAACCAAAAAACCAACAAACCAACAAACCAACAAACCAACAAACGAACAAACGAACAAACCAACAAACCAACAAACGAACAAACCAACAAGCCAACAAACCAACAAGCCAACAAACCAACAAACCAACAAACCAACAAACCAACAAACGAACAAACCAACAAACCAACAAACGAACAAACCATCAAGCCAACAAACCAAAAAAACGAACATAGCAACAAACCAACAAACCAACAAACCAACAAACCAACAAGTCAACAAGCCAACAAGCAAACACACCAACAAACTAACAAACCAACAAACCAACAAGCCAACAAACCAACAAACCAACAAACCAACAAACCAACAAACCAACAAACCAACAAACCAACAAACCAACAAACCCACAAACCCACAAACCAACAAACCAACAAACCAACAAACAAACAAACCAAAAAACCAACAAACCAACAAGCCACCAAACCAACAAACCAACAAACCAACAAGCCAACAATCCAACAAAACAACAAACCAACAAACCAACAAACGAACAAACCAACAAACCAACAAGCCAATAAGCCAACAAACCAACAAACCAACAAACCAACAAACCAACAAACCAACAAACCAACAAACCAACAAACCAAACAACCAACAAACCAACAAACCAACAAACCAACAAACGAACAAACCAACAAACCAACAAACCAACAAACCAACAAACCAACAAACCAACAAAATAACCAACCAAGTAACCAACAAACCAAAAACGAACAAACCAACAAGCCAACAAACCAAAAAACGAACAAACCAACAAACCAACAAACCAAAAAGCCAACAAACCAAAAAACCAACAAACCAACAAACGAACAAACGCACAAACAAACAAACCAACAAACCAACAAACCAACAAACCGACAAACCAATAAACCAACAAACCAACAAACCAACAAACCAACAAACCACTAAACCAACAAACCAAAAAACCAACAAACCAACAAGCCAACAATCCAACAAAACAACAAACCAACAAACCAACAAACGAACAAACCAACAAACCAACAAGCCAATAAGCCAACAAACCAACAAACCAACATACCAACAAACCAACAAACCAATAAACCAAACAACCAACAAACCAACAAACGAACAAACCAACAAACCAACAAACCAACAAAACCAACAAACCAACAAACCAACAAACCAACAAACCAACAAACCAACAAACCAACAAACCAACAAACCAACAAAACCAGCAAACCAATAAGCCAACAAACCAACAAACCAACAAACCAACAAGCCAACAGGACAACAAACAAACAAATCTACAAACCAACAAACGAACAAACAAACAAACCAACAAGCCAGCAAACCAACAAACCAACAAACAAACAAACCAATGAACCAACAAGCCAACAAACCAACAAACCAACAAACGAACAAACCAATAAACCAACAAACGAACAAACCAACAAGCCAACAAACCAAAAAACGAACAAAGCAACAAACCAACAAACCAACAAACCAACAAACCAACAAGCCAACAAGCCGACAAACAAACACACCAACAAACTAACAAACCAACAAACCAACAAGCCAACAAACCAACAAACCAACAAACCATCAAACCAACAAACCAACAAACCAACAAACCAACAAACGAACAAACCAACAAGCCAACAAACCAACAAGCCAACAAACCAACAAACCAACAAACCAACAAACCAACAAACGAACAAACCAATAAACCAACAAACGAACAAACCAACAAGCCAACAAACCAAAAAACGAACAAAGCAACAAACCAACAAACCAACAAACCAACAAACCAACAAGCCAACAAGCCAACAAACAAACACACCAACAAACTAACAAACCAACAAACCAACAAGCCAACAAACCAACAAACCAACAAACCAACAAACCAACAAACCCACTAACCAACAAACCAACAAACCAACAAACCAACAAACCAACAAACCAAAAAACCAACAACCCAACAAGCCAACAAACCAACAAACCAACAAGCCAACAATCCAACAAAACAACAAACCAACAAACCAACAAACGAACAAACCAACAAACCAACAAGCCAATAAGCCAACAAACCAACAAACCAACAAACCAACAAACCAACAAACCAACAAACCAACAAACCAACAAACCAAACAACCAACAAACCAACAAACTTACAAGCCAACAAACCAACAAACCAAAAAACGAACAAACCAACAAACCAACAAACCAAAAACCAAAAACCAACAAACGAACAAGCCAACAAACCAACAAACCAAAAAATTAACAAAGCAACAAACCAACAAACCAACAAACCAACAAGCCAACAAACCAACAAACCAACAAACCAACAAACCAACAAGCCAACAAACCAACAAACCAACATACCAACAAACCAACAAACCAACAAACGAACAAACCAACAAACCAACAAACCAACAAACCAACAAACCAACAAACCAACAAGCCAACAAACCAACAAACAAACAAACCAACAAACCAACAAACCAACAAGTCAACAAAACAACAAACCAACAAACCAACAAACCAACAAACCAACAAAACAACAAACGGACAAACCAACAAACCAACAAATAAACAAACCAACAAACCAACAAACCAACAAGCCAACAAGCCAACAAGCTAACAAACCAACAAACTAACAAACCAACAAACGAACAAACCAACAAACCAACAAGCCAACAACCACACAAACCAACAAGCCAACAAACCACCAAACCAACAAACCAACAAACCAACAAACCAACAAACCAACAAACCAACAAACCAACAAACCAACAAACCAACAAACCAACAAACCAACAAACCAACAAACCAACAAACCAATAAACCAACAAACCAACAAGCCAACAAACTAACAAACCAACAAACCAACAAACGAACAAACCATCAAACCAACAAACCAACAAACCAACAAACCAACAAACCAACATACCAACAAGCCAACAAACCAATAAACCAAAAGGCCAACAAACCAATAAACCAACATGCCAATAAGCCAACAAACCAACAAAACAACAAACCAACAAACGAACAATCCAACAAACGAACAAACCAACAAGGCAACAAGCCAACAAACCAACAAACCAACAAACCAACAAACCAACAAACCAACAAACCAACTAACCAACAAACGAACAAACCAACAAACCAACAAACCAACAAACCAACAAACCAACAAACCAACAAACCAACAAACCAACAAACCAACAAACCAACAAACCAACAAACCAACAAACCAACAAACGAACAAACCAACAAACAAACAAACCAACAAACCAACAAACCAACAAGCCAGCAAGCCAGCAAGCCAACAAACCAACAAGCCAACAAACGAACAAACCAACTAACCAACAAACCAACAAGCCAACAAACGAACAAACCAACAAACCAACAAACCAACAAACCAACAAGCCAACAAACGAACAAACCAACAAACAAACAAACCAACAAACCAACACACCAATAAGCCAACAAACCAACAACCCAACAAACCAACAAACCAACAAACCAACAAGCCAACAAGCCAACAAACCAACAAGCCAACAAATGAACAAACCAACAAACCAACAAGCCAACAAACCACCAAATCAACAAACCAACAAACCAACAAACCAACAAGCCAACAAACCAACAAACCAACAAACCAACAAACCAACAAACGAACAAACGAACAAACGAACAAACCAACAAACAAACAAACCAACAAACCAACAAACCAACAAGCCAACAAACTAACAAACCAACAAACCACCAAACTAACAAACCAACAAACCAAAAAGCCAACAAGCCAACAAGCCAACAAACCAACAAACCAGCCAACCAACAAACCAACAAACCAACAAGCCAACAAATCAACAAACCAACAAACCAACAAACCAACAAACCAACAAACCAACAAGCCAACAAGCCAACAAACGAACAAACCAACAAACCAACAAGCAAACAAGCCAACAAAACAACAAGCCAACAAACCAAAAAACCAACAAACCAACGAGCGAACAAACCAACAAACCAACAAACGAGCAGACCAACAAACCAACAAACCAACAAACCAACAAACCAACAAACAAACAAACCAACAAACGAACAAGCCAACAACCCAACAAACCAACAAACCAACAAGCCAACAAACCGACAAGCGAACAAACGAACAAACCAACAAACCAACAAACCAACAAGCCAACAAACCAACAAACCAACAAGCCAACAAACCAAAAAACCAACAAGCCAACAAGCCAACAAACCAACAAACCAACAAACCAACAAACGAGCAAACCAACAAACCAACAAACGAGCAAAACAACAAACTAACAAACCAACAAACCAACAAACCAACAAACGAACAAACCAACAAACCAAGAAGCCAACAAGCCAACAAACGAACAAACCAACAAACCACCAAGCCAGCAAGCCAACAAACCAACAAGCCAACAAACCAAAAAACCAACAAACCAACAAGCGAACAAACCAACAAACCAACAAACGAACAAACCAACAAACAAACAAACCAACAAACCAACACACCAATAAGCCAACAAACCAACAACCCAACAAACCAACAAACCAACAAACCAACAAGTCAACAAGCCAACAAACCAACAAGCCAACAATGAACAAACCAACAAACCAACAAACCAACAAACCAACAAGTCAACAAGCCAACAAGCAAACACACCAACAAACTAACAAACCAACAAACCAACAAGCCAACAAACCAACAAACCAACAAACCAACAAACCAACAAACCAACAAACCAACAAACCAACAAACCCACAAACCCACAAACCAACAAACCAACAAACCAACAAACCAACAAACCAACAAACCAACAAACCAAAAAACCAACAAACCAACAAGCCAACAAACCAACAAACCAACAAGCCAACAATCCAACAAAACAACAAACCAACAAACCAACAAACGAACAAACCAACAAACCAACAAGCCAATAGGCCAACAAACCAACAAACCAACATACCAACAAACCAACAAACCAACAAACCAACAAACCAACAAACCAAACAACCAACAAACCAACAAACCAACAAACCAACAAACGAACAAACCAACAAACCAACAAACCAACAAAATAACCAACCAAGTAACCAACAAACCAACAAACGAACAAACCAACAAACGAACAAACCAACAAGCCAACAAACCAAAAAACGAACAAACCAACAAACCAACAAACCAAAAAGCCAACAAACCAAAAAACCAACAAACCAAAAAACCAACAAACCAAGAAACAAACAAACAAACAAGCCAACAAACAAACTCACCAACAAACTAACAAACCAACAAACCATAAAGCCAGCAAACCAACAAACCAACAAACCAACAAACGAACAAACGAACAAACGAACAAACGAACAAACGAACAAACCAACAAACCGACAAACCAACAAACCAACAAACCAACAAACCAACAAACCAACAAACCAACAAACCAACAAACCAACAAACCAATAAACCACAAAACCAACAAACCAAAAAACCAACAAACCAACAAGCCAACAATACAACAAAACAACAAACCAACAAACCAACAAACGAACAAACCAACAAACCAACAAGCCAATAAGCCAACAAACCAACAAACCAACATACCAACAAACCAACAAACCAACAAACCAAACAACCAACAAACCAACAAACGAACAAACCAACAAACCAACAAACCAACAAAACCAACAAACCAACAAACCAACAAACCAACAAACCAACAAACCAACAAACCAACAAACCAACAAACCAACAAACCAACAAAACCAGCAAACCAACAAGCCAACAAACCAACAAACCAAAAAACCAACAAGCCAACAGGACAACAAACAAACAAATCTACAAACCAACAAACGAACAAACAAACAAACCAACAAGCCAGCAAACCAACAAACCAACAAACCAACAAACCAACAAGCCAACAAACCAACAAACCAACAAACGAACAAACCAATAAACCAACAAACGAACAAACCAACAAGCCAACAAACCAAAAAACGAACAAAGCAACAAACCAACAAACCAAAAAACGAACAAAGCAACAAACCAACAAACCAACAAACCAACAAACCAACAAGCCAACAAGCCATCAAACCAACAAATCTACAAACCAACAAATGAACAAACCAACAAACCAACAAACCAGCAAACCAACAAACCAACAAACCAACAAACCAACAAACCAACAAACCAACAAGCCAACAAACCAGCAAACTAACAAACCAAAAAACCAACAAGCCAACAAACCAATAAACCAACAAGCTAACAAGCCAACAAACCAACAAAACAACAAACCAACAAACAAACAAACCAACAAACCAACAAGCCAACAAACCAACAAACCAACAAACCAAAAAGCCAACAAACCAAAAAACCAAATAAACAAAAAACCAACAAACCAACAAACCAACAAACCAACAAACGAACAAACGAACAAACCAACAAACCAACAAACGAACAAACCAACAAGCCAACAAACCAACAAGCCAACAAACCAACAAACCAACAAACCAACAAACCAACAAACGAACAAACCAACAAACCAACAAACGAACAAACCAACAAGCCAACAAACCAAAAAACGAACATAGCAACAAACCAACAAACCAACAAACCAACTAACCAACAAGTCAACAAGCCAACAAGCAAACACACCAGTAAACTAACAAACCAACAAACCAACAAGCCAACAACCCAACAAACCAACAAACCAACAAACCAACAAACCAACAAACCAACAAACCCACAAACCCACAAACCAACAAACCAACAAACCAACAAACAAACAAACCAAAAAACCAACAAACCAACAAGCCAACAAACCAACAAACCAACAAACCAACAAGCCAACAATCCAACAAAACAACAAACCAACAAACCAACAAACCAACAAACGAACAAACCAACAAACCAACAAGCCAATAAGCCAACAAACCAACAAACCAACAAACCAACAAACCAACAAACCAACAAACCAACAAACCAACAAACCAAACAACCAACAAACCAACAAACCAACAAACCAACAAACGAACAAACCAACAAACCAACAAACCAACAAACCAACAAAATAACCAACCAAGTAACCAACAAACCAACAAACGAACAAACCAACAAGCCAACAAACCAAAAAACGAACAAACCAACAAACCAACAAACCAAAAAGCCAACAAACCAAAAAACCAACAAACCAACAAACGAACAAACGCACAAACCAACAAACCAACAAACCAACAAACCAACAAACCGACAAACCAATAAACCAACAAACCAACAAACCAACAAACCAACAAACCACAAAACCAACAAACCAAAAAACCAACAAACCAACAAGCCAACAATCCGACAAAACAACAAACCAACAAACCAACAAACGAACAAACCAACAAACCAACAAGCCAATAAGCCAACAAACCAACAAACCAACATACCAACAAACCAACAAACCAACAAACCAAACAACCAACAAACCAACAAACGAACAAACCAACAAACCAACAAACCAACAAAACCAACAAACCAACAAACCAACAAACCAACAAACCAACAAACCAACAAACCAACAAACCAACAAACCAACAAACGAACAAACGAACAAACGAACAAACGAACAAACCAACAAACCGACAAACCAACAAACCAACAAACCAACAAACCAACAAACCAACAAACCAACAAACCAACAAACCAACAAACCAATAAACCACAAAACCAACAAACCAAAAAACCAACAAACCAACAAGCCAACAATACAACAAAACAACAAACCAACAAACCAACAAACGAACAAACCAACAAACCAACAAGCCAATAAGCCAACAAACCAACAAACCAACATACCAACAAACCAACAAACCAACAAACCAAACAACCAACAAACCAACAAACGAACAAACCAACAAACCAACAAACCAACAAAACCAACAAACCAACAAACCAACAAACCAACAAACCAACAAACCAACAAACCAACAAACCAACAAACCAACAAACAAACAAAACCAGCAAACCAACAAGCCAACAAACCAACAAACCAAAAAACCAACAAGCCAACAGGACAACAAACAAACAAATCTACAAACCAACAAACGAACAAACAAACAAACCAACAAGCCAGCAAACCAACAAACCAACAAACCAACAAACCAACAAGCCAACAAACCAACAAACCAACAAACGAACAAACCAATAAACCAACAAACGAACAAACCAACAAGCCAACAAACCAAAAAACGAACAAAGCAACAAACCAACAAACCAACAAACCAACAAACCAACAAGCCAACAAACAAACAAACCAATAAACCAACAAACGAACAAACCAACAAGCCAACAAACCAAAAAACGAACAAAGCAACAAACCAACAAACCAACAAACCAACAAACCAACAAGCCAACAAGCCATCAAACCAACAAATCTACAAACCAACAAATGAACAAACCAACAAACCAACAAACCAGCAAACCAACAAACCAACAAACCAACAAACCAACAAACCAACAAGCCAACAAACCAGCAAACTAACAAACCAAAAAACCAACAAGCCAACAAACCAATAAACCAACAAGCTAACAAGCCAACAAACCAACAAAACAACAAACCAACAAACAAACAAACCAACAAACCAACAAGCCAACAAACCAACAAACCAACAAACCAAAAAGCCAACAAACCAAAAAACCAAATAAACAAAAAACCAACAAACCAACAAACCAACAAACCAACAAACGAACAAACGAACAAACCAACAAACCAACAAACGAACAAACCAACAAGCCAACAAACCAACAAGCCAACAAACCAACAAACCAACAAACCAACAAACCAACAAACGAACAAACCAACAAACCAACAAACGAACAAACCAACAAGCCAACAAACCAAAAAACGAACATAGCAACAAACCAACAAACCAACAAACCAACAAACCAACAAGTCAACAAGCCAACAAGCAAACACACCAGTAAACTAACAAACCAACAAACCAACAAGCCAACAAACCAACAAACCAACAAACCAACAAACCAACAAACCAACAAACCAACAAACCAACAAACCAACAAACCCACAAACCCACAAACCAACAAACCAACAAACCAACAAACAAACAAACCAAAAAACCAACAAACCAACAAGCCAACAAACCAACAAACCAACAAACCAACAAGCCAACAATCCAACAAAACAACAAACCAACAAACCAACAAACCAACAAACGAACAAACCAACAAACCAACAAGCCAATAAGCCAACAAACCAACAAACCAACAAACCAACAAACCAACAAACCAACAAACCAACAAACCAACAAACCAAACAACCAACAAACCAACAAACCAACAAATCAACAAACGAACAAACCAACAAACCAACAAACCAACAAACCAACAAAATAACCAACCAAGTAACCAACAAACCAACAAACGAACAAACCAACAAGCCAACAAACCAAAAAACGAACAAACCAACAAACCAACAAACCAAAAAGCCAACATACCAAAAAACCAACAAACCAACAAACGAACAAACGCACAAACCAACAAACCAACAAACCAACAAACCAACAAACCGACAAACCAATAAACCAACAAACCAACAAACCAACAAACCAACAAACCACAAAACCAACAAACCAAAAAACCAACAAACCAACAAGCCAACAATCCGACAAAACAACAAACCAACAAACCAACAAACGAACAAACCAACAAACCAACAAGCCAATAAGCCAACAAACCAACAAACCAACATACCAACAAACCAACAAACCAACAAACCAAACAACCAACAAACCAACAAACGAACAAACCAACAAACCAACAAACCAACAAAACCAACAAACCAACAAACCAACAAACCAACAAACCAACAAACCAACAAACCAACAAACCAACAAACCAACAAACCAACAAAACCAGCAAACCAACAAGCCAACAAACCAACAAACCAACAAACCAACAAGCCAACAGGACAACAAACAAACAAATCTACAAACCAACAAACGAACAAACAAACAAACCAACAAGCCAGCAAACCAACAAACCAACAAACCAACAAACCAATGAACCAACAAGCCAACAAACCAACAAACCAACAAACGAACAAACCAATAAACCAACAAACGAACAAACCAACAAGCCAACAAACCAAAAAACGAACAAAGCAACAAACCAACAAACCAACAAACCAACAAACCAACAAACCAACAAGCCAACAAGCCAACAAACAAACACACCAACAAACTAACAAACCAACAAACCAACAAGCCAACAAACCAACAAACCAACAAACCATCAAACCAACAAACCAACAAACCAACAAACCAACAAACGAACAAACCAAGAAGCCAACAAACCAACAAGCCAACAAACCAACAAACCAACAAACCAACAAACCAACAAACGAACAAACCAATAAACCAACAAACGAACAAACCAACAAGCCAACAAACCAACAAACCAACAAACCAACAAGCCAACAAGCCAACAAACAAACACACCAACAAACTAACAAACCAACAAACCAACAAGCCAACAAACCAACAAACCAAAAAACCAACAAGCCAACAGGACAACAAACAAACAAATCTACAAACCAACAAACGAACAAACAAACAAACCAACAAGCCAGCAAACCAACAAACCAACAAACCAACAAACCAACAAGCCAACAAACCAACAAACCAACAAACGAACAAACCAATAAACCAACAAACGAACAAACCAACAAGCCCACAAACCAAAAAACGAACAAAGCAACAAACCAACAAACCAACAAACCAACAAACCAACAAGCCAACAAACGAACAAACCAATAAACCAACAAACGAACAAACCAACAAGCCAACAAACCAAAAAACGAACAAAGCAACAAACCAACAAACCAACAAACCAACAAACCAACAAGCCAACAAGCCATCAAACCAACAAATCTACAAACCAACAAACGAACAAACCAACAAACCAACAAACCAGCAAACCAACAAACCAACAAACCAACAAACCAGCAAACCAACAAACCAACAAGCCAACAAACCAACAAACCAACAAACCAAAAAACCAACAAGCCAACAAACCAATAAACCAACAAGCTAACAAGCCAACAAACCAACAAAACAACAAACCAACAAACAAACAAACCAACAAACCAACAAGCCAACAAACCAACAAACCAACAAACCAAAAAGCCAACAAACCAAAAAACCAAATAACCAAAAAACCAACAAACCAACAAACCAACAAACCAACAAACGAACAAACGAACAAACCAACAAACCAACAAACGAACAAACCAACAAGCCAACAAACCAACAAGCCAACAAACCAACAAACCAACAAACCAACAAACCAACAAACGAACAAACCAACAAACCAACAAACGAACAAACCAACAAGCCAACAAACCAAAAAACGAACATAGCAACAAACCAACAAACCAACAAACCAACAAACCAACAAGTCAACAAGCCAACAAGCAAACACACCAGCAAACTAACAAAGCAACAAACCAACAAGCCAACAAACCAACAAACCAACAAACCAACAAACCAACAAACCAACAAACCAACAAACCAACAAACCCACAAACCCACAAACCAACAAACCAACAAACCAACAAACAAACAAACCAAAAAACCAACAAACCAACAAGCCAACAAACCAACAAACCAACAAACCAACAAGCCAACAATCCAACAAAACAACAAACCAACAAACCAACAAACCAACAAACGAACAAACCAACAAACCAACAAGCCAATAAGCCAACAAACCAACAAACCAACAAACCAACAAACCAACAAACCAACAAACCAACAAACCAACAAACCAAACAACCAACAAACCAACAAACCAACAAACCAACAAACCAACAAACGAACAAACCAACAAACCAACAAACCAACAAACCAACAAACCAACAAAATAACCAACCAAGTAACCAACAAACCAACAAACCAACAAACCAACAAACCAACAAACCGACAAACCAATAAACCAACAAACCAACAAACCAACAAACCAACAAACCACAAAACCAACAAACCAAAAAACCAACAAACCAACAAGCCAACAATCCAACAAAACAACAAACCAACAAACCAACAAACGAACAAACCAACAAACCAACAAGCCAATAAGCCAACAAACCAACAAACCAACATACCAACAAACCAACAAACCAACAAACCAAACAACCAACAAACCAACAAACGAACAAACCAACAAACCAACAAACCAACAAAACCAACAAACCAACAAACCAACAAACCAACAAACCAACAAACCAACAAACCAACAAACCAACAAACCAACAAACCAACAAACCAACAAAACCAGCAAACCAACAAGCCAACAAACCAACAAACCAACAAACCAACAAGCCAACAGGACAACAAACAAACAAATCTACAAACCAACAAACGAACAAACAAACAAACCAACAAGCCAGCAAACCAACAAACCAACAAACCAATGAACCAACAAGCCAACAAACCAACAAACCAACAAACGAACAAACCAATAAACCAACAAACGAACAAACCAACAAGCCAACAAACCAAAAAACGAACAAAGCAACAAACCAACAAACCAACAAACCAACAAACCAACAAGCCAACAAGCCAACAAACAAACACACCAACAAACTAACAAACCAACAAACCAACAAGCCAACAAACCAACAAACCAACAAACCATCAAACCAACAAACCAACAAACCAACAAACCAACAAACGAACAAACCAACAAGCCAACAAACCAACAAGCCAACAAACCAACAAACCAACAAACCAACAAACCAACAAACGAACAAACCAATAAACCAACAAACGAACAAACCAACAAGCCAACAAACCAAAAAACGAACAAACCAACAAACCAACAAACCAACAAACCAACAAACCAACAAGCCAACAAGCCAACAAACAAACACACCAACAAACTAACAAACCAACAAACCAACAAGCCAATAAACCAACAAACCAACAAACCAACAAACCAACAAACCAACAAACCAACAAACCAACAAACCAACAAACCCACTAACCAACAAACCAACAAACCAACAAACCAACAAACCAACAAACCAACAAACCAAAAAACCAACAACCCAACAAGCCAACAAACCAACAAACCAACAAGCCAACAATCCAACAAAACAACAAACCAACAAACCAACAAACCAACAAACGAACAAACCAACAAACCAACAAGCCAATAAGCCAACAAACCAACAAACCAACAAACCAACAAACCAACAAACCAACAAACCAACAAACCAAACAACCAACAAACCAACAAACCAACAAGCCAACAAACCAACAAACCAAAAAACGAACAAACCAACAAACCAACAAACCAAAAACCAAAAACCAACAAACGAACAAACGAACAAGCCAACAAACCAACAAACCAAAAAATTAACAAAGCAACAAACCAACAAACCAACAAACCAACAAGCCAACAAACCAACAAACCAACAAACCAACAAACCAACAAGCCAACAAACCAACAAACCAACATACCAACAAACCAACAAACCAACAAACGAACAAACCAACAAACCAATAAACCAACAAACCAACAAACCAACAAACCAACAAACCAACAAACCAACAAACCAACAAACAAACAAACCAACAAACCAACAAGTCAACAAAACAACAAACCAACAAACCAACAAACCAACAAACCAACAAAACAACAAACGGACAAACCAACAAACCAACAAATAAACAAACCAACAAACCAACAAACCAACAAGCCAACAAGCCAACAAGCTAACAAACCAACAAACCAACAAACCAACAAACGAACAAACCAACAAACCAACAAGCCAACAACCACACAAACCAACAAGCCAACAAACCACCAAACCAACAAACCAACAAACCAACAAACCAACAAACCAACAAACCAACAAACCAACAAACCAACAAACCAACAAACCAACAAACCAACAAACCAACAAACCAACAAACCAACAAACCAACAAACCAACAAGCCAACAAACTAACAAACCAACAAACCAACAAACGAACAAACCATCAAACCAACAAACCAACAAACCAACAAACCAACATACCAACAAGCCAACATACCAATAAACCAAAAAGCCAACAAACCAATAAACCAACATGCCAATAAGCCAACAAACCAACAAAACAACAAACCAACAAACGAACAATCCAACAAACGAACAAACCAACAAGCCAACAAGCCAACAAACCAACAAATAAACAAACCAACAAACCAACAAACCAACAAACCAACAAACCAACAAACCTACAAACCAACAAACCAACAAACCAACAAACCAACAAACCAACAAACCAACAAACCAACAAACCAACAAACGAACAAACCAACAAACAAACAAACCAACAAACCAACAAACCAACAAGCCAGCAAGCCAGCAAGCCAACAAACCAACAAGCCAACAAACGAACAAACCAACTAACCAACAAACCAACAAGCCAACAAACGAACAAACCAACAATCCAACAAACCAACAAACCAACAAGCCAACAAACGAACAAACCAACAAACAAACAAACCAACAAACCAACACACCAATAAGCCAACAAACCAACAACCCAACAAACCAACAAACCAACAAACCAACAAGCCAACAAGCCAACAAACCAACAAGCCAACAAATGAACAAACCAACAAACCAACAAGCCAACAAACCACCAAATCAACAAACCAACAAACCAACAAACCAACAAGCCAACAAACCAACAAACCAACAAACCAACAAACCAACAAACGAACAAACGAACAAACGAACAAACCAACAAACAAACAAACCAACAAACCAACAAACCAACAAGCCAACAAACTAACAAACCAACAAACCACCAAACTAACAAACCAACAAACCAAAAAGCCAACAAGCCAACAAGCCAACAAACCAACAAACCAGCCAACCAACAAACCAACAAACCAACAAGCCAACAAACCAACAAACCAACAAACCAACAAACCAACAAACGAACAAACCAACAAACCAACAAGCCAACAAACGAACAAACCAACAAACCAACAAGCAAACAAGCCAACAAAACAACAAGCCAACAAACCAAAAAACCAACAAACCAACGAGCGAACAAACCAACAAACCAACAAACGAGCAGACCAACAAACCAACAAACCAACAAACCAACAAAAAAACAAACCAACAAACGAACAAACCAACAACCCAACAAACCAACAAACCAACAAGCCAACAAACCGACAAGCGAACAAACGAACAAACCAACAAACCAACAAACCAACAAGCCAACAAACCAACAAACCAACAAGCCAACAAACCAAAAAACCAACAAGCCAACAAGCCAACAAACCAACAAACCAACAAACCAACAAACGAACAAACCAACAAACCAACAAACGAGCAAAACAACAAACTAACAAACCAACAAACCAACAAACCAACAAACGAACAAACCAACAAACCAAGAAGCCAACAAGCCAACAAACGAACAAACCAACAAACCACCAAGCCAGCAAGCCAACAAACCAACAAGCCAACAAACCAAAAAACCAACAAACCAACAAGCGAACAAACCAACAAACCAAGAAACGAACAGACCAACAAACCAACAAACCAACAAGCCAACAAACGAACAAACCAACAAACAAACAAACCAACAAACCAACACACCAATAAGCCAACAAACCAACAACCCAACAAACCAACAAACCAACAAACCAACAAACCAACAAGCCAACAAGCCAACAAACCAACAAGCCAACAAATGAACAAACCAACAAACCAACAAGCCAACAAACCACCAAATCAACAAACCAACAAACCAACAAACCAACAAGCCAACAAACCAACAAACCAACAAACCAACAAACGAACAAACGAACAAACCAACAAACAAACAAACCAACAAACCAACAAACCAACAAGCCAACAAACTAACAAACCAACAAACCACCAAACTAACAAACCAACAAACCAAACAGCCAACAAGCCAACAACCCAACAAACCTACAAACCAACCAACCAACAAACCAACAAACCAACAAGCCAACAAACCAACAAACCACCAAACCAACAAACCAACAAACCAACAAACCAACAAACCAACAAACCAACAAGCCAACAAGCCAACAAACGAACAAACCAACAAACCAACAAGCCAACAAACGAACAAACCAACAAACAAATAAACCAACAAACCAACACACCAATAAGCCAACAAACCAACAACCCAACAAACCAACAAACCAACAAACCAACAAGTTAACAAGCCAACAAACCAACAAGCCAACAAATGAATAAACCAACAAACCAACAAGCCAACAAACCACCAAATCAACAAACCAACAAACCAACAAACCAACAAGCCAACAAACCAACAAACCAACAAACGAACAAACGAACAAACCAACAAACAAACAAACCAACAAACCAACAAACCAACAAGCCAACAAACTAACAAACCAACAAACCACCAAACTAACAAACCAACAAACCAAAAAGCCAACAAGCCAACAAGCCAACAAACCAACAAACCAACCAACCAACAAACCAACAAACCAACAAGCCAACAAACCAACAAACCAACAAACTAACAAACCAACAAACCAACAAACCAACAAACCAACAAGCCAACAAACGAACAAACCAACAAGCAAATAAGCCAACAAAACAACAAGCCAACAAACCAAAAAGCCAACAAACCAACGAGCGAACCAACCAACAAACCAACAAACGAGCAGACCAACAAACCAACAAACCAACAAACAAACAAACCAACAAACCAACAAGCCAACAAACCAACAAACAAACAAACCAACAAGCCAACAAACCAACAAACCAACAAACCAACAAACGAACAAACCAACAAACCAACAAACGAACAAACCAACAAACCAACGAGCCAACCAACCAACAAACCAACAAACGAACAAACCAACAAACCAACAAACCAAGAAGCCAACAAGCCAACGAACGAACAAACCAACAAACCACCAAACTAACAAACCAATAAACCAAAAAGCCAACAAGCTGACAACCCAACAAATCTACAAACCAACCAACCAACAAACCAACAAACCAACAAGCCAACAAACCAACAAACCACCAAACCAACAAACCAACAAACTAACAAACCAACAAACCAACAAGCCAACAAGCCAACAAACGAACAAACAAACAAACCAACAAACGAACAAACGAACAAACCAACAAACAAACAAACCAACAAACCAACAAACCAACAAGCCAACAAACTAACAAACCAACAAACCACCAAACTAACAAACCAATAAACCAAAAAGCCAACAAGCCAACAACCCAACAAACCTACAAACCAACCAACCAACAAACCAACAAACCAACAAGCCAACAAACCAACAAACCAACAAACCAACAAGCCAACAAACCAACAAACCACCAAACCAACAACCCAACAAACCAACAAACCAACAAACCAACAAGTCAACAAGCCAACAAACCAATAAGCCAACAAATGAACAAACCAACAAACCAACAAGCCAACAAACCACCAAATCAACAAACCAACAAACCAACAAACCAACAAACCAACAAGCCAACAAACCAACAAACCAACAAACCAACAAACGAACAAACGAACAAACCAACAAACAAACAAACCAACAAATCAACAAACCAACAAGCCAACAAACTAACAAACCAACAAACCACCAAACTAACAAACCAACAAGCCAACAAACCAACAAACCAACAAACCAACAAACCAACAAACCAACAAACCAACAAACCAACAAACCAACAAGCCAACAAGCCAACAAACGAACAAACCAACAAACCAACAAGCAAACAAGCCAACAAAACAACAAGCCAACAAACCAAAAAACCAACAAACCAACGAGCGAACCAACCAACAAACCAACAAACGAGCAGACCAACAAACCAACAAACCAACAAACCAACAAACCAACAAACCAACAAGACAACAAACCAACAAACCAACAAACAAACAAACCAACAAACGAACAAACCAACAAACCAACAAGCCAACAAACGAACAAACCAACAAACAAACAAACCAACAAACCAACACACCAATAAGCCAACAAACCAACAACCCAACAAACCAACAAACCAACAAACCAACAAGCCAACAAGCCAACAAACCAACAAGCCAACAAATGAACAAACCAACAAACCAACAAGCCAACAAACCACCAAATCAACAAACCAACAAACCAACAAACCAACAAGCCAACAAACCAACAAACCAACAAACCAACAAACCAACAAACGAACAAACGAACAAACGAACAAACCAACAAACAAACAAACCAACAAACCAACAAACCAACAAGCCAACAAACTAACAAACCAACAAACCACCAAACTAACAAACCAACAAACCAAAAAGCCAACAAGCCAACAAGCCAACAAACCAACAAACCAGCCAACCAACAAACCAACAAACCAACAAGCCAACAAACCAACAAACCAACAAACCAACAAACCAACAAACCAACAAACCAACAAGCCAACAAGCCAACAAACGAACAAACCAACAAACCAACAAGCAAACAGGCCAACAAAACAACAAGCCAACAAACCAAAAAACCAACAAACCAACGAGCGAACAAACCAACAAACCAACAAACGAGCAGACCAACAAACCAACAAACCAACAAACCAACAAACCAACAAAAAAACAAACCAACAAACGAACAAACCAACAACCCAACAAACCAACAAACCAACAAGCCAACAAACCGACAAGCGAACAAACGAACAAACCAACAAACCAACAAACCAACAAGCCAACAAACCAACAAACCAACAAGCCAACAAACCAAAAAACCAACAAGCCAACAAGACAAACCAACAAACCAACAAACCAACAAACCAACAAACGAACAAACCAACAAACCACCAAACGAGCAAAACAACAAACTAACAAACCAACAAACCAACAAACGAACTAACCAACAAACCAAGAAGCCAACAAGCCAACAAACGAACAAACCAACAAACCACCAAGCCAGCAAGCCAACAAACCAACAAGCCAACAAACCAAAAAACCAACAAACCAACAAGCGAACAAACCAACAAACCAAGAAACGAACAGACCAACAAACCAACAAACCAACAAGCCAACAAACGAACAAACCAACAAACAAACAAACCAACAAACCAACACACCAATAAGCCAACAAACCAACAACCCAACAAACCAACAAACCAACAAACCAACAAACCAACAAGCCAACAAGCCAACAAACCAACAAGCCAACAAATGAACAAACCAACAAACCAACAAGCCAACAAACCACCAAATCAACAAACCAACAAACCAACAAACCAACAAGCCAACAAACCAACAAACCAACAAACCAACAAACGAACAAACGAACAAACCAACAAACAAACAAACCAACAAACCAACAAACCAACAAGCCAACAAACTAACAAACCAACAAACCACCAAACTAACAAACCAACAAACCAAACAGCCAACAAGCCAACAACCCAACAAACCTACAAACCAACCAACCAACAAACCAACAAACCAACAAGCCAACAAACCAACAAACCACCAAACCAACAAACCAACAAACCAACAAACCAACAAACCAACAAACCAACAAACCAACAAGCCAACAAGCCAACAAACGAACAAACCAACAAACCAACAAGCCAACAAACGAACAAACCAACAAACAAACAAACCAACAAACCAACACACCAATAAGCCAACAAACCAACAACCCAACAAACCAACAAACCAACAAACCAACAAGTCAAAAAGCCAACAAACCAACAAGCCAACAAATGAATAAACCAACAAACCAACAAGCCAACAAACCACCAAATCAACAAACCAACAAACCAACAAACCAACAAGCCAACAAACCAACAAACCAACAAACGAACAAACGAACAAACCAACAAACAAACAAACCAACAAACCAACAAACCAACAAGCCAACAAACTAACAAACCAACAAACCACCAAACTAACAAACCAACAAACCAAAAAGCCAACAAGCCAACAAGCCAACAAACCAACAAACCAACCAACCAACAAACCAACAAACCAACAAGCCAACAAACCAACAAACCAACAAACCAAAAAACCAACAAACCAACAAACCAACAAACCAACAAGCCAACAAACGAACAAACCAACAAGCAAATAAGCCAACAAAACAACAAGCCAACAAACCAAAAAGCCAACAAACCAACGAGCGAACCAACCAACAAACCAACAAACGAGCAGACCAACAAACCAACAAACCAACAAACAAACAAACCAACAAAAAAACAAACCAACAAACGAACAAACCAACAACCCAACAAACCAACAAACCAACAAGCCAACAAACCGACAAGCGAACAAACGAACAAACCAACAAACCAACAAACCAACAAGCCAACAAACCAACAAACCAACAAGCCAACAAACCAAAAAACCAACAAGCCAACAAGACAAACCAACAAACCAACAAACCAACAAACGAACAAACCAACAAACCACCAAACGAGCAAAACAACAAACTAACAAACCAACAAACCAACAAACCAACAAACGAACTAACCAACAAACCAAGAAGCCAACAAGCCAACTAACGAACAAACCAACAAACCACCAAGCCAGCAAGCCAACAAACCAACAAGCCAACAAACCAAAAAACCAACAAACCAACAAGCGAACAAACCAACAAACCAAGAAACGAACAGACCAACAAACCAACAAACCAACAAGCCAACAAACGAACAAACCAACAAACAAACAAACCAACAAACCAACACACCAATAAGCCAACAAACCAACAACCCAACAAACCAACAAACCAACAAACCAACAAACCAACAAGCCAACAAGCCAACAAACCAACAAGCCAACAAATGAACAAACCAACAAACCAACAAGCCAACAAACCACCAAATCAACAAACCAACAAACCAACAAACCAACAAGCCAACAAACCAACAAACCAACAAACCAACAAACGAACAAACGAACAAACCAACAAACAAACAAACCAACAAACCAACAAACCAACAAGCCAACAAACTAACAAACCAACAAACCACCAAACTAACAAACCAACAAACCAAACAGCCAACAAGCCAACAACCCAACAAACCTACAAACCAACCAACCAACAAACCAACAAACCAACAAGCCAACAAACCAACAAACCACCAAACCAACAAACCAACAAACCAACAAACCAACAAACCAACAAACCAACAAACCAACAAACCAACAAGCCAACAAGCCAACAAACGAACAAACCAACAAACCAACAAGCCAACAAACGAACAAACCAACAAACAAACAAACCAACAAACCAACACACCAATAAGCCAACAAACCAACAACCCAACAAACCAACAAACCAACAAACCAACAAGTCAACAAGCCAACAAACCAACAAGCCAACAAATGAATAAACCAACAAACCAACAAGCCAACAAACCACCAAATCAACAAACCAACAAACCAACAAACCAACAAGCCAACAAACCAACAAACCAACAAACGAACAAACGAACAAACCAACAAACAAACAAACCAACAAACCAACAAACCAACAAGCCAACAAACTAACAAACCAACAAACCACCAAACTAACAAACCAACAAACCAAAAAGCCAACAAGCCAACAAGCCAACAAACCAACAAACCAACCAACCAACAAACCAACAAACCAACAAGCCAACAAACCAACAAACCAACAAACCAAAAAACCAACAAACCAACAAACCAACAAACCAACAAGCCAACAAACGAACAAACCAACAAGCAAATAAGCCAACAAAACAACAAGCCAACAAACCAAAAAGCCAACAAACCAACGAGCGAACCAACCAACAAACCAACAAACGAGCAGACCAACAAACCAACAAACCAACAAACAAACAAACCAACAAACCAACAAGCCAACAAACCAACAAACAAACAAACCAACAAGCCAACAAACCAACAACCCAACAAACCAACAAACGAACAAACCAACAAACCAACAAACGAACAAACCAACAAACCAACGAACCAACCAACCAACAAACCAACAAACGAACAAACCAACAAACCAACAAACCAAGAAGCCAACAAGCCAACGAACGAACAAACCAACAAACCACCAAGCCAGCAAGCCAACAAACCAACAAGCCAACAAACCAAAAACCAGCAAACAAACAAGCGAACAAACCAAAAAACCAAGAAACGAACAGACCAACAAACCAACAAACCAACAAGCCAACAAACGAACAAACCAACAAACAAACAAACAAACCACCAAACCAACACACCAATAAGCCAACAAACCAACAACCCAACAAACCAACAAACCAACAAACCAACAAGCCAACAAGCCAACAAACCAACAAGCCAACAAATGAACAAACCAACAAACCAACAAGCCAACAAACCACCAAATCAACAAACCACCAAACCAACAAACCAACAAGCCAACAAACCAACAAACCAACAAACCAACAAACGAACAAACGAACAAACCAACAAACAAACAAACCAACAAACCAACAAACCAACAAGCCAACAAACTAACAAACCAACAATCCACCAAACTAACAAACCAATAAACCAAAAAGCCAACAAGCTGACAACCCAACAAACCTACAAACCAACCAACCAACAAACCAACAAACCAACAAGCCAACAAACCAACAAACCACTAAACCAACAAACCAACAAACCAACAAACCAACAAACCAACAAGCCAACAAGCCAACAAACGAACAAACAAACAAACCAACAAACGAACAAACGAACAAACCAACAAACAAACAAACCAACAAACCAACAAACCAACAAGCCAACAAACTAACAAACCAACAAACCACCAAACTAACAAACCAATAAACCAAAAAGCCAACAAGCCAACAACCCAACAAACCTACAAACCAACCAACCAACAAACCAACAAACCAACAAGCCAACAAACCAACAAACCAACAAACCAACAAGCCAACAAACCAACAAACCACCAAACCAACAATCCAACAAACCAACAAACCAACAAACCAACAAGTCAACAAGCCAACAAACCAATAAGCCAACAAATGAACAAACCAACAAACCAACAAGCCAACAAACCAACAAGCCAACAAACCAACAAACCAACAAACCAACAAACGAACAAACGAACAAACCAACAAACAAACAAACCAACAAACCAACAAACCAACAAGCCAACAAACTAACAAACCAACAAACCACCAAACTAACAAACCAACAAACCAAAAAGCCAGCAAGCCAACAAGCCAACAAACCAACAAACCAACCAACCAACAAACCAACAAGTGAACAAACGAACAAACCAACAAGCCAACAAACCAAAAAACCAACAAACCAACAAACGAACAAACCAACAAACCAACAAACAAACAAACCAACAAACGAACAAACCAACAGGCCAACAAACCAACAAGCCAACAAACCAACAAACCAACAAGCCAACAAACCAAAAAACCAACAAGCCAACAAGCCAACAAACCAACAAACCAACAAACGAACAAACCAACAAACCAACAAACGAACAAACCAACAAACTAACAAACCAACAAACCAACAAACCAACAAACGAACAAACCAACAAACCAACAAACCAAGAAGCCAACAAGCCAACAAACGAACAAACTAACAAACGACCAAGCCAACAAGCCAACAAACCAACAAGCCAACAAACCAAAAAACCAACAAACCAACAAGCGAAGAAACCAACAAACCAAGAAACGAACAGACCAACAAACCAACAAACCAACAAACCAACAAACCAACAAACCAACAAGCCAACAAACCAACAAACAAACAAACCAACAAGCCAACAAACTAACAAACCAACAAACCAACAAACGAACAAACCAACAAACCAACAAACGAACAAACCAACAAACCAACAAACCAACAAACCAACAAACCAACAAACCAACAAACCAACAAACGAACAAACCAACAAACCAACAAACCAAGAAGCCAACAAGCCAACAAACGAACAAACCAACAAACCACCAAGCCAGCAAGCCAACAAACCAACAAGCCAACAAACCAAAAAACCAACAAACCAACAAGCGAACAAACCAACAAACCAAGAAACGAACAGACCAACAAACCAACAAACCAACAAGCCAACAAACGAACAAACCAACAAACAAACAAACCAACAAACCAACACACCAATAAGCCAACAAACCAACAACCCAACAAACCAACAAACCAACAAGCCAACAAGCCAACAAACCAACAAACCACCAAACCAACAAACCAACAAACCAACAAACCAACAAACCAACAAGCCAACAAGCCAACAAACGAACAAACCAACAAACCAACAAGCCAACAAACGAACAAACCAACAAACAAACAAACCAACAAACCAACACACCAATAAGCCAACAAACCAACAACCCAACAAACCAACAAACCAACAAACCAAAAAGTCAACAAGCCAACAAACCAACAAGCCAACAAATGAACAAACCAACAAACCAACAAGCCAACAAACGACCAAATCAACAAACCAACAAACCAACAAACCAACAAGCCAACAAACCAACAAACCAACAAACCAACAAACGAACAAACCAACAAACCAACAAACCAAGAAGCCAACAAGCCAACAAACCTACAAACCAACCAACCAACAAACCAACAAACCAACAAGCCAACAAACCAACAAACCAACAAACCAACAAGCCAACAAACCAACAAACCACCAAACCAACAACCCAACAAACCAACAAACCAACAAACCAACAAGTCAACAAGCCAACAAACCAATAAGCCAACAAATGAACAAACCAACAAACCAACAAGCCAACAAACCACCAAATCAACAAACCAACAAACCAACAAACCAACAAACCAACAAGCCAACAAACCAACAAACCAACAAACCAACAAACGAACAAACGAACAAACCAACAAACAAACATACCAACAAACCAACAAACCAACAAGCCAACAAACTAACAATCCAACAAACCACCAAACTAACAAACCAACAAACCAACAAGCCAACAAACCAAAAAACCAACAAACCAACAAGCGAAGAAACCAACAAACCAAGAAACGAACAGACCAACAAACCAACAAACCAACAAACCAACAAACCAACAAACCAACAAGCCAACAAACCAACAAACAAACAAACCAACAAGCCAACAAACCAACAAACCAACAAACCAACAAACGAACAAACCAACAAACCAACAAACGAACAAACCAACAAACCAACAAACCAACAAACCAACAAACCAACAAACGAACAAACCAACAAACCAACAAACCAAGAAGCCAACAAGCAAACAAACGAACAAACCAACAAACCACCAAGCCAGCAAGCCAACAAACCAACAAGCCAATAAACCAAAAAATCAACAAACCAACAAGCGAACAAACCAACAAACCAAGAAACGAACAGACCAACAAACCAACAAACCAACAAGCCAACAAACGAACAAACCAAAAAACAAACAAACCAACAAACCAACACACCAATAAGCCAACAAACCAACAACCCAACAAACCAACAAACCAACAAACCAACAAGCCAACAAGCCAACAAACCAACAAACCACCAAACCAACAAACCAGCAAACCAACAAACCAACAAACCAACAAGCCAACAAGCCAACAAACGAACAAACCAACAAACCAACAAGCCAACAAACGAACAAACCAACAAACAAACAAACCAACAAACCAACACACCAATAAGCCAACAAACCAACAACCCAACAAACCAACAAACCAACAAACCAAAAAGTCAACAAGCCAACAAACCAACAAGCCAACAAATGAACAAACCAACAAACCAACAAGCCAACAAACGACCAAATCAACAAACCAACAAACCAACAAACCAACAAGCCAACAAACCAACAAACCAACAAACCAACAAACGAACAAACCAACAAACCAACAAACCAAGAAGCCAACAAGCCAACAAACCTACAAACCAACCAACCAACAAACCAACAAACCAACAAGCCAACAAACCAACAAACCAACAAACCAACAAGCCAACAAACCAACAAACCACCAAACCAACAACCCAACAAACTAACAAACCAACAAGCCAACAAACCAATAAGCCAACAAATGAACAAACCAACAAACCAACAAGCCAACAAACCACCAAATCAACAAACCAACAAACCAACAAACCAACAAACCAACAAGCCAACAAACCAACAAACCAACAAACCAACAAACGAACAAACGAACAAACCAACAAACAAACAAACCAACAAACCAACAAACCAACAAGCCAACAAACTAACAAACCAACAAACCACCAAACTAACAAACCAACAAACCAAAAAGCCAACAAGCCAACAAGCCAACAAACCAACAAACCAACAAACAAACAAACCAACAAACCAAAAAGTCAACAAGCCAACAAACCAACAAGCCAACAAATAAAGAAACCAACAAACCAACAAGCCAACAAACGACCAAATCAACAAACCAACAAACCAACAAACCAACAAGCCAACAAACCAACAAACCAACAAACCAACAAACGAACAAACCAACAAACCAACAAACCAAGAAGCCAACAAGCCAACAAACCTACAAACCAACCAACCAACAAACCAACAAACCAACAAGCCAACAAACCAACAAACCAACAAACCAACAAGCCAACAAACCATCAAACCACCAAACCAACAACCCAACAAACCAACAAACCAACAAGCCAACAAACCAATAAGCCAACAAATGAACAAAGCAACAAACCAACAAGCCAACAAACCACCAAATCAACAAACCAACAAACCAACAAACCAACCAACCAACAAACCAACAAACCAACAAGCCAACAAACCAACAAACCAACAAACCAACAAACCAACAAACCAACAAACCAACAAACCAACAAACCAACAAGCCAACAAGCCAACAAACGAACAAACCAACAAACCAACAAGCAAACAAGCCAACAAAACAACAAGCCAACAAACCAAAAAACCAACGAGCGAACCAACCAACAAACCAACAAACGAGCAGACCAACAAACCAACAAACCAACAAACCAACAAACCAACAAACCAACAAGCCAACAAACCAACAAACAAACAAACCAACAAACGAACAAACCAACAAACCAACAAACCAACAAGCCAACAAACCAACAAGCGAACAAACGAACAAACCAACAAACCAACAAACTAAAAAACCAACAAACGAACAAACCAACAAACCAACAAACAAACAAACCAACAAACGAGCAAACCAACAGGCCAACAAACCAACAAGCCAACAAACCAACAAACCAACAAGCCAACAAACCAAAAAACCAACAAACCAACAAACCAACAAACCAACAAACCAACAAACCAACAAACCAACAAACGAACAAACCAACAAACCAACAAACCAAGAAGCCAACAAGCCAACAAACGAACAAACCAACAAACCACCAAGCCAACAAGCCAACAAACCAACAAGCCAACAAACCAAAAAACCAACAAACCAACAAGCGAAGAAACCAACAAACCAAGAAACGAACAGACCAACAAACCAACAAACCAACAAACCAACAAACCAACAAACCAACAAGCCAACAAACCAACAAACAAACAAACCAACAAGCCAACAAACCAACAAACCAACAAACCAACAAACCAACAAACCAACAAACGAACAAACCAACAAACCAACAAACGAACAAACCAACAAACCAACAAACCAACAAACCAACAAACCAACAAACGAACAAACCAACAAACCAACAAACCAAGAAGCCAACAAGCCAACAAACGAACAAACCAACAAACCACCAAGCCAGCAAGCCAACAAACCAACAAGCCAACAAACCAAAAAACCAACAAACCAACAAGCGAACAAACCAACAAACCAAGAAACGAACAGACCAACAAACCAACAATCCAACAAACCAACAAACCAACAAACCAACAAGCCAACAAACCAACAAACAAACAAACCAACAAGCCAACAAACCAACAAACGAACAAACGAACAAACCAACAAACAAACAAACCAACAAACCAACAAACCAACAAGCCAACAAACTAACAAACCAACAAACCACCAAACTAACAAACCAACAAACCAACAAACCAACAACCCAACAAGCCAACAAACGAACAAACCAACAAACCAACAAGCAAACAAGCCAACAAAACAACAAGCCAACAAACCAAAAAACCAACAAACCAACGACCGAACTAACCAACAAACCAACAAACGAGCAGACCAACAAACCAACAATCCAACAAACCAACAAACCAACAAACCAACAAGCCAACAAACCAACAAACAAACAAACCAACAAGCCAACAAACCAACAAACCAACAAACCAGCAAACGAACAAACCAACAAACCAACAAACGAACAAACCAACAAACCAGCAAACCAACAAACCAACAAACCAACAAACGAACAAACCAACAAACCAACAAACCAAGAAGCCAACAAGCCAACAAACGAACAAACCAACAAACCACCAAGCCAGCAAGCCAACAAACCAACAAGCCAACAAACCAAAAAACCAACAAACCAACAAGCGAACAAACCAACAAACCAAGAAACGAACAGACCAACAAACCAACAAACCAACAAGCCAACAAACGAACAAACCAACCAACAAACAAACCAACAAACCAACACACCAATAAGCCAACAAACCAACAACCCAACAAGCCAACAAACCAACAAACCAACAAGCCAACAAGCCAACAAACCAACAAGCCAACATATGAACAAACCAACAAACCAACAAGCCAACAAACCACCAAATCAACAAACCAACAAACCAACAAACCAACAAGCCAACAAACCAAAAAACCAACAAACCAACAAACGAATAAACGAACAAACGAACAAACGAACAAACCAACAAACAAACAAACCAACAAACCAACAAACCAACAAGCCAACAAACTAACAAACCAACAAACCACCAAACTAACAAACCAATAAACCAAAAAGCCAACAAGCCAACAACCCAACAAACCTACAAACCAACCAACCAACAAACCAACAAACCAACAAGCCAACAAACCAACAAACCACCAAAACAACTAACCAACAAACCAACAAACCAACAAACCAACAAGCCAACAAGCCAACAAACGAACAAACCAACAAACCAACAAGCCAACAAACGAACAAACCAACAAACAAACAAACCAACAAACCAACACACCAATAAGCCAACAAACCAACAACCCAACAAACCAACAAACCAAACAAACCAACAAGTCAACAAGCCAACAAACCAACAAGCCAACAAATGAACAAACCAACAAACCAACAAGCCAACAAACCACCAAATCAACAAACCAACAAACCAACAAACCAACAAGCCAACAAACCAACAAACCAACAAACCAACAAACGAACAAACGAACAAACCAACAAACAAACAAACCAACAAACCAACAAACCAACAAGCCAACAAACTAACAAACCAACAAACCACCAAACTAACAAACCAACAAACCAAAAAGCCAAGAAGGCAACAAGCCAACAAACCAACAAACCAACCAACCAACAAACCAACAAACCAACAAGCCAACAAACCAACAAACCAACAAACCAACAAACCAACAAACCAACAAACCAACAAGCCAATAAGCCAACAAACGAACAAACCAACAAACCAACAAGCAAACAAGCCAACAAAACAACAAGCCAACAAACCAAAAAACCAACAAACCAACGAGCGAACAAACCAACAAACCAAGAAACGAACAGACCAACAAACCAACAATCCAACAAACCAACAAACCAACAAACCAACAAACCAACAAACCAACAAACCAACAAACCAACAAACCAACAAACCAACAAGCCAACAAACCAACAAACAAACAAACGAACAAACCAACAAACCAACAAACCAACAAACCAACAAACCAACAAACGAACAAACCAACAAACCAACAAACCAAGAAGCCAACAAGCCAACAAACGAACAAACCAACAAACCACCAAGCCAGCAAGCCAACAAACCAACAAGCCAACAAACCAAAAAACCAACAAACCAACAAGCGAACAAACCAACAAACCAAGAAACGAACAGACCAACAAACCAACAATCCAACAAACCAACAAACCAACAAACCAACAAGCCAACAAACCAACAAACAAACAAACCAACAAGCCAACAAACCAACAAACGAACAAACCAACAAACCAACAAGCAAACAAACCAACAAACCAACAAGCCAACAAACCAACAAGCGAACAAACGAACAAACCAACAAACCAACAAACTAAAAAACCAACAAACGAACAAACCAACAAACCAACAAACAAACAAACCAACAAACGAGCAAACCAACAGGCCAACAAACCAACAAGCCAACAAACCAACAAACCAACAAGCCAACAAACCAAAAAACCAACAAACCAACAAACCAACAAACCAACAAACCAACAAACCAACAAACCAACAAACGAACAAACCAACAAACCAACAAACCAAGAAGCCAACAAGCCAACAAACGAACAAACCAACAAACCACCAAGCCAACAAGCCAACAAACCAACAAGCCAACAAACCAAAAAACCAACAAACCAACAAGCGAAGAAACCAACAAACCAAGAAACGAACAGACCAACAAACCAACAAACCAACAAACCAACAAACCAACAAACCAACAAGCCAACAAACCAACAAACAAACAAACCAACAAGCCAACAAACCAACAAACCAACAAACCAACAAACCAACAAACCAACAAACGAACAAACCAACAAACCAACAAACGAACAAACCAACAAACCAACAAACCAACAAACCAACAAACCAACAAACGAACAAACCAACAAACCAACAAACCAAGAAGCCAACAAGCCAACAAACGAACAAACCAACAAACCACCAAGCCAGCAAGCCAACAAACCAACAAGCCAACAAACCAAAAAACCAACAAACCAACAAGCGAACAAACCAACAAACCAAGAAACGAACAGACCAACAAACCAACAATCTAACAAACCAACAAACCAACAAACCAACAAGCCAACAAACCAACAAACAAACAAACCAACAAGCCAACAAACCAACAAACGAACAAACGAACAAACCAACAAACAAACAAACCAACAAACCAACAAACCAACAAGCCAACAAACTAACAAACCAACAAACCACCAAACTAACAAACCAACAAACCAACAAACCAACAACCCAACAAGCCAACAAACGAACAAACCAACAAACCAACAAGCAAACAAGCCAACAAAACAACAAGCCAACAAACCAAAAAACCAACAAACCAACGACCGAACTAACCAACAAACCAACAAACGAGCAGACCAACAAACCAACAATCCAACAAACCAACAAACCAACAAACCAACAAGCCAACAAACCAACAAACAAACAAACCAACAAGCCAACAAACCAACAAACCAACAAACCAGCAAACGAACAAACCAACAAACCAACAAACGAACAAACCAACAAACCAACAAACCAACAAACCAACAAACCAACCAACGAACAAACCAACAAACCAACAAACCAAGAAGCCAACAAGCCAACAAACGAACAAACCAACAAACCACCAAGCCAGCAACATAACAAACCAACAAGCCAACAAACCAAAAAACCAACAAACCAACAAGCGAACAAACCAACAAACCAAGAAACGAACAGACCAACAACCCAACAAACCAACAAGCCAACAAACGAACAAACCAACCAACAAACAAACCAACAAACCAACACACCAAAAAGCCAACAAACCAACAACCCAACAAGCCAACAAACCAACAAACCAACAAGCCAACAAGCCAACAAACCAACAAGCCAACATATGAACAAACCAACAAACCAACAAGCCAACAAACCACCAAATCAACAAACCAACAAACCAACAAACCAACAAGCCAACAAACCAACAAACCAACAAACCAACAAACGAATAAACGAACAAACGAAAAAACGAACAAACCAACAAACAAACAAACCAACAAACCAACAAACCAACAAGCCAACAAACTAACAAACCAACAAACCACCAAACTAACAAACCAATAAACCAAAAAGCCAACAAGCCAACAACCCAACAAACCTACAAACCAACCAACCAACAAACCAACAAACCAACAAGCCAACAAACCAACAAACCACCAAAACAACTAACCAACAAACCAACAAACCAACAAACCAACAAGCCAACAAGCCAACAAACGAACAAACCAACAAACCAACAAGCCAACAAACGAACAAACCAACAAACAAACAAACCAACAAACCAACACACCAATAAGCCAACAAACCAACAACCCAACAAACCAACAAACCAAACAAACCAACAAGTCAACAAGCCAACAAACCAACAAGCCAACAAATGAACAAACCAACAAACCAACAAGCCAAAAAACCACCAAATCAACAAACCAACAAACCAACAAACCAACAAGCCAACAAACCAACAAACCAACAAACCAACAAACGAACAAACGAACAAACCAACAAACAAACAAACCAACAAACCAACAAACCAACAAACCAACAAGCCAACAAACTAACAAACCAACAAACCACCAAACTAACAAACCAACAAACCAAAAAGCCAAGAAGGCAACAAGCCAACAAACCAACAAACCAACCAACCAACAAACCAACAAACCAACAAGCCAACAAACCAACAAACCAACAAACCAACAAACCAACAAACCAACAAACCAACAAACCAACAAGCCAATAAGCCAACAAACGAACAAACCAACAAACCAACAAGCAAACAAGCCAACAAAACAACAAGCCAACAAACCAAAAAACCAACAAACCAACGAGCGAACCAAGCAACAAACCAACAAACGAGCAGACCAACAAACCAACAAACCAACAAACCAACAAGCCAACAAACCAACAAACAAACAAACCAACAAACGAACAAACCAACAAACCAACAAACCAACAAACCAACAAGCCAACAAACCAACAAGCGAACAAACGAACAAACGAACAAACCAACAAACCAACAAACCAACAAACGAACAAACCAACAAACCAACAAACAAATAAACCAACAAACGAACAAACCAACAGGCCAACAACCCAACAAGCCAACAAACCAACAAACCAACAAGCCAACAAACCAAAAAACCAACAAGCCAACAAGCCAACAAACCAACAAACCAACAAACCAACAAACCAACAAACGAACAAACCAACAAACCAACAAACGAACAAACCAACAAACCAACAAACCAACAAACCAACAAACCAACAAACGAACAAACCAACAAACCAACAAACCAACAAACCAAGAAGCCAACAAGCCAACAAACGAACAACCCAACAAACCACCAAGCCAATAAGCCAACAAACCAACAAGCCAACAAACCAAAAAACCAACAAACCAACAAGCGAAGAAACCAACAAACCAAGAAACGAACAGACCAACAAACCAACAAACCAACAAGCCAACAAACCAACAACCCAACAAGCCAACAAACCAACAAATAAACAAACCAACAAACGAACAAACCAACAAACCAACAAAGCAACAAACCTACAAACCAACAAACCAACAAACCAACAAACCAACAAACCAACAAACCAACAAACCAACAGACCAACGAACCAACAAACCAACAAACCAACAAACGAACAAACCCACAAACCAACAAACTAACAAACCAACAAACGAACAAATCAACAGGCCAACAAGCCAACAAGCCAACAAGCCAACAAGCCAACAAGCCAACAAGCCAACAAACCATCAAACCAACAAACCAACAAACCAACAAACCAACGAACCAACAAACGAACAAACCAACAAACCAACAAACCAACAAACCAACAAACCAACAAACCAACAAACCAACAAACCAACAAACCAACAAACCAACAAACCAACAAACCAACAAACCAACAAACCAACAAACCAACAAACGAACAAACCAACAAACAAACAAACCAACAAGCCAACAAACCAATAAGCCAACAAGCCAACAAAACAACAAACCAACAAACCAACAAACCAACAAACCAACAAACCAACAAGCCAGCAAGCCAACAAACCAACAAGCCAACAAACGAACAAACCAACTAACCAATAAACCAACAAGCCAACAAACCAGCAAACCAACAAACCGACAAACCAACAAACCAACAAGCCAACAATCGAACAAACCAACAAACAAACAAACCAACAAATCAACACACCAATAAGCCAACAAACCAACAACCCAACAAACCAACAAACCAACAAACCAACAAGCCAACAAGCCAACAAACCAACAAGCCAACAAACCAACAAACCAACAAACCAACAAACCAACAAACGAGCAGACCAACAAACCAACAAACCAACAAACCAACAAACCAACAAACCAACAAACCAACAAACCAACAAGCCAACAAACCAACAAACCAACAAACCAACAAACCAACAAACCAACAAACCAACAAACCAACAAGCCAACAAGCCAACAAACGAACAAACCAACAAACCAACAAGCAAACAAGCCAACAAAACAACAAGCCAACAAACCAAAAAACCATCAAACCAACGAGCGAACAAACCAACAAACCAACAAACCAACAAGCCAACAAACTAACAAACCAACAAACCACCAAACTAACAAACCAACAAACCAAAAAGCCAAGAAGGCAACAAGCCAACAAACCAACAAACCAACCAACCAACAAACCAACAAACCAACAAGCCAACAAACCAACAAACCAACAAACCAACAAACCAACAAACCAACAAACCAACAAACCAACAAACCAACAAGCCAATAAGCCAACAAACGAACAAACCAACAAACCAACAAGCAAACAAGCCAACAAAACAACAAGCCAACAAACCAAAAAACCAACAAACCAACGAGCGAACCAAGCAACAAACCAACAAACGAGCAGACCAACAAACCAACAAACCAACAAACCAACAAGCCAACAAACCAACAAACAAACAAACCAACAAACGAACAAACCAACAAACCAACAAACCAACAAACCAACAAGCCAACAAACCAACAAGCGAACAAACGAACAAACGAACAAACCAACAAACCAACAAACCAACAAACGAACAAACCAACAAACCAACAAACAAATAAACCAACAAACGAACAAACCAACAGGCCAACAAACCAACAAGCCAACAAACCAACAAACCAACAAGCCAACAAACCAAAAAACCAACAAGCCAACAAGCCAACAAACCAACAAACCAACAAACCAACAAACCAACAAACGAACAAACCAACAAACCAACAAACGAACAAACCAACAAACCAACAAACCAACAAACCAACAAACCAACAAACGAACAAACCAACAAACCAACAAACCAACAAACCAAGAAGCCAACAAGCCAACAAACGAACAAACCAACAAACCACCAAGCCAATAAGCCAACAAACCAACAAGCCAACAAACCAAAAAACCAACAAACCAACAAGCGAAGAAACCAACAAACCAAGAAACGAACAGACCAACAAACCAACAAACCAACAAGCCAACAAACCAACAACCCAACAAGCCAACAAACCAACAAATAAACAAACCAACAAACGAACAAACCAACAAACCAAGAAAGCAACAAACCTACAAACCAACAAACCAACAAACCAACAAACCAACAAACCAACAAACCAACAAACCAACAGACCAACGAACCAACAAACCAACAAACCAACAAACGAACAAACCCACAAACCAACAAACTAACAAACCAACAAACGAACAAATCAACAGGCCAACAAGCCAACAAGCCAACAAGCCAACAAGCCAACAAGCCAACAAGCCAACAAACCATCAAACCAACAAACCAACAAACCAACAAACCAACAAACCAACAAACGAACAAACCAACAAACCAACAAACCAACAAACCAACAAACCAACAAACCAACAAACCAACAAACCAACAAACCAACAAACCAACAAACCAACAAACCAACAAACCAACAAACGAACAAACCAACAAACAAACAAACCAACAAGCCAACAAACCAATAAGCCAACAAGCCAACAAAACAACAAACCAACAAACCAACAAACCAACAAACCAACAAACCAACAAGCCAGCAAGCCAACAAACCAACAAGCCAACAAACGAACAAACCAACTAACCAATAAACCAACAAGCCAACAAACCAGCAAACCAACAAACCAACAAACCAACAAACCAACAAGCCAACAATCGAACAAACCAACAAACAAACAAACCAACAAATCAACACACCAATAAGCCAACAAACCAACAACCCAACAAACCAACAAACCAACAAACCAACAAGCCAACAAGCCAACAAACCAACAAGCCAACAAACCAACAAACCAACAAACCAACAAACCAACAAACGAGCAGACCAACAAACCAACAAACCAACAAACCAACAAACCAACAAACCAACAAACCAACAAACCAACAAGCCAACAAACCAACAAACCAACAAACCAACAAACCAACAAACCAACAAACCAACAAACCAACAAGCCAACAAGCCAACAAACGAACAAACCAACAAACCAACAAGCAAACAAGCCAACAAAACAACAAGCCAACAAACCAAAAAACCATCAAACCAACGAGCGAACAAACCAACAAACCAACAAACGAACAAACGAACAAACCAACAAACAAACAAACCAACAAACCAACAAACCAACAAGCCAACAAACTAACAAACCAACAAACAAACAAACCAACAAACCAACAAACCAACAAACCAACAAACCAACAAACCAACAAGCCAACAAACCAACAAGCGAACAAACGAACAAACCAACAAACCAACAAACCAACAAACTAACAAACCAACAAACCACCAAACTAACCAACCAACAAACCAAAAAGCCAACAAGCCAACAAGCCAACAAACCAACAAACCAACAAACCAACAAACCAACAAACCAAAAAGCCAACAAACCAACAAACCAACAAACCAACAAATCAACAAACCAACAAACGAGCAGACAAACAAACCAACAAACCAACAAACCAACAAACCAACAAACCAACAAGCCAACAAACCAACAAACAAACAAACCAACAAACGAACAAACCAACAAACCAACAAACCAACAAACCAACAAACCAAGAAGCCAACAAGCCAACAAACGAACAAACCAACAAACCACCAAGCCAACAAGCCAACAAACCAAAAAACCAACAAACCAACAAGCGAACAAACCAACAAACCAAGAAACGAACAGACAAACAAACCAACAAACCAACAAGCCAACAAACCAACAAACCAACAAGCCAACAAACCAACAAATAAACAAACCAACAAGCCAAAAAACCAACAAGCGAACAAACGAACAAACCAACAAACCAACAAACCAACAAACTAACAAACCAACAAACCACCAAACTAACAAACCAACAAACCAAAAAGCCAACAAGTGAACAAGCCAACAAACCAACAAACCAACCAACCAACAAACCAACAAACCAACAAGCCAACAAACCAACAAACCAACAAACCTACAAACCAACAAACCAACAAACCAACAAACCAACAAACCAACAAACCAACAAGCCAACAAGCCAACAAGCGAACAAACCAACAAACCAACAAGCAAACAAGCCAACAAAACAACAAGGCAACAAACCAAAAAACCAACAAACCAACGAGCGAACAAACCAACAAACCAACAAACGAGCAGACCAACAAGCCAACAAACGAACAAACCAACAAACCAACAAACCAACAAGCCAACAAACCAACAAACAAACAAACCAACAAACGAACAAACCAACAAACCAACAAATCAACAATCCAACAAGCCAACAAACCAACAAGCGAACAAACGAACAAACCAACAAACCAACAAACCAACAAACCAACAAACCAACAAACCAACAAACGAACAAACCAACAAACCAACAAACAAACAATACAACAAACGAACAAACCAACAGGCCAACAAACCAACAAGCCAACAAACCAACAAACCAACAAGCCAACAAACCAAAAAACCAACAAGCCAACAAGCCAACAAACCAACAAACCAACAAACCAACAAACCAACAAACGAACAAACCAACAAACCAAGAAGCCAACAAGCCAACAAACGAACAAACCAACAAACCACCAAGCCAACAAACCAACAAACCAACAAGCCAACAAACCAAAAAACCAACAAACCAACAAGCGAACAAACCAACAACCCAGCAAACGAACAGACCAACAAACCAACAAACCAACAAACCAACAAACCAACAAACCAACAAGCCAACAAACCAACAAACAAACAAACCAACAAACGAACAAACCAACAAACCAACAAACCAACAAACCAACAAGCCAACAAACCAACAAGCGAACAAACGAACAAACCAACAAACCAACAAACCAACAAACCAACAAACCAACAAACGAACAAACCAACAAACTAACAAACAAACAAACCAACAAACGAACAAACCAACAGGCCAACAAACCGACAAGCCAACAAACCAACAAACCAACAAGCCAACAAACCAAAAAACCAACAAGCCAACAAGCCAACAAATTAACAAACCAACAAACCAAAAAACAAACAAACCAACAAATTAACAAACGAACAAACCAACAAACCAACAAACCAACAAACCAACAAACCAACAAACGAACAAACCAACAAACCAACAAACCAAGAAGCCAACAAGCCAACACACGAACAAACCAACAAACCACCAAGCCAACAAGCCAACAAACCAACAAGCTAACAAACCAAAAAACCAACAAACCAACAAGCGAACAAACCAACAAACCAAGAAACGAACAGACCAACAAACCAACAAATCAACAAGCCAACAAACGAACAAACCAACAAACAAACAAACCAACAAACCAAAACACCAATAAGCCAACAAACCAACAACCCAACAAACCAACAAACCAACAACCCAACAAGCCAACAAACCAACAAGCCAACAAATGAATAAACCAACAAACCAACAAGCCAACAAACCACCAAATCAACAAACCAACAAACCAACAAGCCAACAAACCAACAAACCAACAAACCAACAAACGAACAAACGAACAAACCAATAAACAAACAAACCAACAAACCAACAAACCAACAAACCAACAAGCCAACAAACTAACAAACCAACAAACCACCAAACTAACAAACCAACAAACCAACAAGCCAACAAGCCAACAACCCAACAAACCAACAAACCAACCAACGAACAAACGAACAAACCAACAAGCCAACAAACCAACAAACCAACAAACCAACAAACCAGCAAACCAACAAACCAACAAACCAACAAGCCAACAAGTCAACAAACGAACAAACCAACAAACCAACAAGCCAACAAACGAACAAACCAACAAACAAACAAACCAATAAACCAACACACCAATAAGCCAACAAACCAACAACCCAACAAACCAACAAACCAACAAACCAACAAGCCAACAAGCCAACAAACCAACAAGCCAACAATTGAACAAACCAACAAACCAACAAGCCAACAAACCACCAAATCATCAAACCAACAAACCAACAAACCAACAAGCCAACAAACCAACAAACCAACAAACCAACAAACGAACAAACGAACAAACCAACAAACAAACAAACCAACAAACCAACAAACTAACAAGCCAACAAACTAACAAACCAACAAACCACCAAACTAACAAACCAACAAACCACAAAGCCAACAAGCCAACAAGCCAACAACCAACAAACCAACCAACCAACAAACCAACAAACCAACAAGCTAACAAACCAACAAACCAACAAACCAACAAACCAACAAACCAACAAACCTACAAGCCAACAAGCCAACAAACGAACAAACCAACAAACCAACAAGCAAACAAGCCAACAAAACAACAAGCCAACAAACCAAAAAACCAACAAACCAACGAGCGAACAAAGCAACAAACCAACAAACGAGCAGACCAACAAACCAACAAACCAACAAACCAACAAACCAACAAACCAACAATCCAACAAACCAACAAACCAACAAGCCAACAAACCAACAAACAAACAAACCAACAAACGAACAAACCAACAAACCAACAAACCAACAAACCAACAAGCCAACAAACCAACAAGCGAACAAACGAACAAACCACCAAACCAACAAACCAACAAACCAACAAACGAACAAACCAACAAACCAACAAACAAACAAACCAACAAACGAACAAACCAACAGGCCAACAAACCAACAAGCCAACAAACCAACAAACCAACAAGCCAACAAACCAAAAAACCAACAAGCCAACAAGCCAACAAACCAACAAACAAACAAACCAACAAACCAACAAACCAACAAACCAACAAACGAACAAACCAACAAACCAACAAACCAACAAACCAACAAACCAACAAACCAACAAACGAACAAACCAACAAACCAACAAACCAAGAAGCCAACAAGCCAACAAACGAACAAACCAACAAACCACCAAGCCAACAAGCCAACAAACCAACAAGCCAACAAACCAAAAAACCAACAAACCAACAAGCGAACAAACCAACAAACCAAGAAACGAACAGACCAACAAACCAACAAACCAACAAGCCAACAAACCAACAAACCAACAAGCCAACAAACCAACAAACCCACAAACCAACAAACGAACAAACCAACAAACCAACAAAGCAACAAACCAACAAACCAACAAACCAACAAACCAACAAACCAACAAACCAACAAACCAACAAACCAACAAACCAACAAACGAACAAACCAACAAACCAACAAACGAACAAACGAACAACCCAACAAACCAACAAACCAACAAAGCAACAAACCAACAAACCAACAAACCAAGTAACCAGCAAACCAACAAACGAACAAACCAACAAGCCAACAAACCAAAACACGAACAAAGCAACAAACCAAAAAACCCACAAACCAAAAAACCAACAAACCAAAAAACCAACAACAAACAAACCAACAAGCCAACAAACAAACTCACCAACAAACTAACAAACCAACAAACCAACAAGCCAGCAAACCAACAAACCAACAAACCAACAAACGAACAAACGAACAAACCAACAAACCAACAAACCAACAAACCAACAAACCAACAAACCAAGAAACCAACAAACCAAAAAACCAAAAAGCCAACAAACCAAAAAACCAACAAACCAACAAACCAACAAACACACAAACCAACAAGCCAACAAACAAACTCACCAACAAACTAACAAACCAACAAACCAACAAGCCAGCAAACCAACAAACCAACAAACCAACAAACGAACAAACGAACAAACCAACAACGCAACAAACCAACAAACCAACAAACCAACAAACCAAAAAACCAACAAACCAACAAACCAAAAAACCAACAAACCAACAAGCCAACAAACCAAAAAACCAACGAGCCAACAATCCAACAAAACAACAAACCAACAAACCAACAAACGAACAAACCAACAAACCAACAAGCCAATAAGCCAACAAACCAACAAACCAACATACCAACAAACCAACAAACCAACAAACCAAACAACCAACAAACCAACAAACGAACAAACCAACAAACCAACAAACCAACAAACCAACAAACCAACTAACCAACAAACCAACAAACCAACAAACCAACAAACCAACAAACCAACAAACCAACAAACCAACAAAACCAACAAACCAACAAGCCAACAAACCAACAAACCAACAAACCAACAAGCCAACAAGCCAACAAACCAACAAACCTACAAACCAACAAACGAACAAACCAACAAACCAACAAGCCAGCAAACAAACAAACCAACAAACCAACAAACCAACAAACCAACAAACCAACAAGCCAACAAACCAACAAACCAAAAAACCAACAAGCCAACAAACCAATAAACCAACACACCAACAAACCAACAAACCAACGAAAAAACAAACCAACAAACAAACAAACCAACAAACCAACAAGCCAACAAACCAACAAACCAACATTCCAACAAACCAAGTAACCAACAAACCAACAAACGAACAAACCAACAAGCCAACAAACCAAAAAACGAACAAAGCAACAAACCAACAAACCAACAAACGAACAAACGAACAAACCAACAAACCAACAAACGAACAAACCAACAAGCCAACAAACCAACAACCCAACAAACCAACAAACCAACAAACCAACAAACCAACAAGCCAACAAACGAACAAACCAACAAACAAACAAACCAACAAATCAACACACCAATAAGCCAACAAACCAACAACGCAACAAACCAACAAACCAACAAACCAACAAGCCAACAAGCCAACAAACCAACAAGCCAACAAACCAACAAACCAACAAACCAACAAACCAACAAACCAACAAACCAACAAACCAACAACCAACAAACCAACAAACGAACAAACGAACAAACCAACAAACCAACAAACTAACAAACCAACAAACCAACAAGCTATAAAACCAACAAACTAACAAACCAACAAACGAACAAACGAACAAACGAACAAACCAAAAAACCAACAAACCAACAAACCAACAAACCAACAAACCAACAAACCAACAAACCAACAAACCAAAAAACCAACAAACCAACAAACCAAAAAACCAACAAACCAACAAACCAACAAACCAACAAACCAACAAACCAACAAACGAACAAACCAACAAACCAACAAACCAACAAACCAAGAAGCCAACAAGCCAACAAACGAACAAACCAACAAACCACCAAGCCAACAAGCCAACAAACCAACAAGCCAACAAACCAAAAAACCAACAAACCAACAAGCGAAGAAACCAACAAACCAAGAAACGAACAGACCAACAAACCAACAAACCAACAAGCCAACAAACCAACAACCCAACAAGCCAACAAACCAACAAATAAACAAACCAACAAACGAACAAACCAACAAACCAACAAAGCAACAAACCTACAAACCAACAAACCAACAAACCAACAAACCAACAAACCAACAAACCAACAAACCAACAGACCAACAAACCAACAAACCAACAAACCAACAAACGAACAACCCCACAAACCAACAAACTAACAAACCAACAAACGAACAAACCGACAGGCCAACAAGCCAACAAGCCAACAAGCCAACAAGCCAACAAACCAACAAACCAACAAACCAACAAACCAACAAACCAACAAACCAACAAACCAACAAACGAACAAACCAACAAACCAACAAACCAACAAACCAACAAACCAACAAACCAACAAACCAACAAACCAACAAACCAACAAACCAACAAACCAACAAACCAACAAACCAACAAACCAACAAACGAACAAACCAACAAACAAACAAACCAACAAGCCAACAAACCAATAAGCAAACCAACAAACCAACAAACCAACAAACCAACAAGCCAGCAAGCCAACAAACCAACAAGCCAACAAACGAACAAACCAACTAACCAATAAACCAACAAGCCAACAAACCAACAAACCAACAAACCAACAAACCAACAAACCAACAAGCCAACAAACGAACAAACCAACAAACAAACAAACCAACAAATCAACACACCAATAAGCCAACAAACCAACAACCCAACAAACCAACAAACCAACAAACCAACAAGCCAACAAGCCAACAAACCAACAAGCCAACAAATGAACAAACCAACAAACCTACAAGCCAACAAACCACCAAATCAACAAACCAACAAACCAACAAACCAACAAGCCAACAAACCAACAAACCAACAAACCAACAAGCCAACAAACCAACAAACCAACAAACCAACAAACCAACAAACCAACAAGCCAACAAGCCAACAAACGAACAAACCAACAAACCAACAAGCAAACAAGCCAACAAAACAACAAGCCAACAAACCAAAAAACCAACAAACCAACGAGCGAACAAACCAACAAACCAACAAACAAACAAACGAACAAACCAACAAACAAACAAACCAACAAACCAACAAACCAACAAGCCAACAAACTAACAAACCAACAAACAAGCAAACCAACAAACCAACAAACCAACAAACCAACAACCCAACAAACCAACAAACCAACAAGCCAACAAACCAACAAGCGGAAAAACGAACAAACTAACAAACCAACAAACCAACAAACTAACAAACCACCAAACTAACAAACCAACAAACCAAAAAGCCAACAAGCCAACAAGCCAACAAACCAACAAACCAACAAACCAACCAACCAACAAACCAACAAACCAAAAAGCCAACAAACCAACAAACCAACAAACCAACAAACCAACAAACCAACAAACCAACAAACCAACAAACCAACAAACCAACAAACCAACAAACCAACAAACCAACAAACCAACAAACCAACAAGCCAACAAGCCAACAAATGAACAAACCAACAAACCAACAAGCAAACAAGCCAACAAAACAACAAGCCAGCAAACCAAAAAACCAACAAACCAAGGAGCGAACAAACCAACAAACCAACAAACGAGCAGACCAACAAACCAACAAACCAACAAACCAACAAACCAACAAGCCAACAAACCAACAAACAAACAAACCAACAAACGAACAAACCAACAAACCAACAAACCAACAAACAAACAAACCAACAACCGAACAAACCAACAGGCCAACAAACCAACAAGCCAACAAACCAACAAACCAACAAGCCAACAAACCAAAAAACCAACAAGCCAACAAGCCAACAAACCAACAAACCAACAAACCAACAAACCAACAAACCAACAAACCAACAAACGAAAAAACCAACAAACCAACAAACCAAGAAGCCAACAAGCCAACAAACGAACAAACCAACAAACCACCAAGCCAACAAGCCAACAAACCAACAAGCCAACAAACCAAAAAACCAACAAACCAACAAGCGAACAAACCAACAAACCAAGAAACGAACAGACCAACAAACCAACAAACCAGCAAGCCAACAAACCAACAAACCAACAAGCCAACAAACCAACAAATAAACAAACCAACAAGCCAACAAACCAACAAGCGAACCAACGAACAAACCAACAAACCAACAAACCAACAAACTAACAAACCAACAAACCACCAAACTAACAAACCAACAAACCAAAAAGCCAACAAGCGAACAAGCCAACAAACCAACAAACCAACCAACCAACAAACCAACAAGCCAACAAACCAACAAACCAACAAACCAACAAACCAACAAACCAACAAACCAACAAATCAACAAACCAACAAACCAACAAACCAACAAGCCAACAAGCCAACAAGCGAACAAACCAACAAACCAACAAGCAAACAAGCCAACAAAACAACAAGCCAACAAACCAAAGAACCAACAAACCAACGAGCGAACAAACCAACAAACTAACAAACGAGCAGACCAACAAGCCAACAAATGAACAAACCAACAAACCAACAAACCAACAAGCCAACAAACCAACAAACAAACAAACCAACAAACGAACAAACCAACAAACCAACAAACCAACAAACCAACAAGCCAACAAACCAACAAGCGAAAAAACGAACAAACCAACAAACCAACAAACCAACAAACCAACAAACGAACAAACCAACAAACCAACAAACAAACAATACAACAAACGAACAAACCAACAGGCCAACAAACCAACAAGCCAACAAACCAACAAACCAACAAGCCAACAAACCAAAAAACCAACAAGCCAACAAGCCAACAAACCAACAAACCAACAAACCAACAAACCAACAAACGAACAAACCAACAAACCAAGAAGCCAACAAGCCAACAAACGAACAAACCAACAAACCACCAAGCCAACAAGCCAACAAACCAACAAGCCAACAAACCAAAAAACCAACAAACCAACAAGCAAACAAACCAACAAACCAAGAAACGAACAGACCAACAAACCAACAAACCAACAAGCCAACAAACCAACAAACCAACAAGCCAACAAACCAACAAATAAACAAACCAACAAACGAACAAACCAACAAACTAACAAAGCACAAACAAACAAACCAACAAACCAACAAACCAACAAACCAACAAACCAACAGACCAACAAACCAACAAACCAACAAACCAACAAACGAACAAACCCACAAACCAACAAACTAACAAACCAACAAACGAACAAACCAACAGGCCAACAAGCCAACAAGCCAACAAGCCAACAAGCCAACAAGCCAACAAGCCAACAAGCCAACAAACCAACAAACCAACAAACCAACAAACCAACAAACCAACAAACGAACAAACCAACAAACCAGCAAACCAACAAACCAACAAACCAACAAACCAACAAACCAACAAACCAACAAACCAACAAACAAACAAACCAACAAACAAACAAACCAACAAGCCAACAAACCAATAAGCCAACAAGCCAACAAAACAACAAACCAACAAACCAACAAACCAACAAACCAACAAACTAACAAGCCAGCAAGCCAACAAACCAACAAGCCAACAAACGAACAAACCAACTAACCAACAAACCAACAAGCCAACAAACCAACAAACCAACAAACCAACAAACCAACAAACCAACAAACAAACAAACCAACAAACCAACACACCAATAAGCCAACAAACCAACAACCCAACAAACCAACAAACCAACAAACCAACAAACCAACAAGCCAACAAGCCAACAAACCACCAAGCCAACAAATGAACAAACCAACAAACCAACAAGCCAACAAACCACCAAATCAACAAACAAACAAACCAACAAACCAACAAACCAACAAGCCAACAAACCAACAAACCAACAAACCAACAAACGAACAAACGAACAAACCAACAAACAAAAAACCAACAAACCAACAAACCAACAAGCCAACAAACGAACAAACCAACAAACCACCAAACTAACAAACCAACAAACCAAAAAGCCAACAAGCCAACAAGCCAACAAACCAACAAACCAGCGAACCAACAAACCAACAAACCAACAAGCCAACAAACCAACAAACCAACAAACCAACAAACCAACAAACCAACAAACAAACAAACCAACAAACCAACAAGCCAACAAGCCAACAAACGAACAAACCAACAAACCAACAAGCAAACAAGCCAACAAAACAACAAGCCAACAAACCAAAAAACCAACAAACCAACGAGCGAACAAACCAACAATCCAGCAAACGAACAGACCAACAAACCAACAAACCAACAAACCAACAAACCAACAAACCAACAAGCCAACAAACCAACAAACAAACAAACCAACAAACGAACAAACCAACAAACCAACAAACCAACAAACCAACAAGCCAACAAACCAACAAGCGAACAAACGAACAAACCAACAAACCAACAAACCAACAAACCAACAAACGAACAAACCAACAAACCAACAAACAAACAAACCAACAAACGAACAAACCAACAGGCCAACAAACCAACAAGCCAACAAACCAACAAACCAACAAGCCAACAAACCAAAAAACCAACAAGCCAACAAACGAACAAACCAACTAACCAATAAACCAACAAGCCAACAAACCAACAAACCAACAAACCAACAAACCAACAAACCAACAAACCAACAAACCAAGAAGCCAACAAGCCAACAAACGAACAAACCAACAAACCACCAAGCCAACAAGCCAACAAACCAACAAGCCAACAAACCAAAAAACCAACAAACCAACAAGCGAAGAAACCAACAAACCAAGAAACGAACAGACCAACAAACCAACAAACCAACAAGCCAACAAACCAACAACCCAACAAGCCAACAAACCAACAAATAAACAAACCAACAAACGAACAAACCAACAAACCAACAAAGCAACAAACCTACAAACCAACAAACCAACAAACCAACAAACCAACAAAACAACAAACCAACAAACCAACAGACCAACAAACCAACAAACCAACAAACCAACAAACCAATAAACGAACAAACCCACAAACCAACAAACTAACAAACCAACAAACGAACAAACCAACAGGCCAACAAGCCAACAAGCCAACAAACCAACAAACCAACAAACCAACAAACGAACAAACCCACAAACCAACAAACTAACAAACCAACAAACAAACAAACCAACAAGCCGACAAACCAATAAGCAAACCAACAAACCAACAAACCAACAAACCAACAAGCCAGCAAGCCAACAAACCAACAAGCCAACAAACGAACAAACCAACTAACCAATAAACCAACAAGCCAACAAACCAACAAACCAACAAACCAACAAACCAACAAGCCAACAAACGAACAAGCCAACAAATGAACAAACCAACAAACCAACAAGCCAACAAACCACCAAATCAACACACCAATAAGCCAACAAACCAACAACCCAACAAACCAACAAACCAACAAACCAACAAGCCAACAAGCCAACAAACCAACAAGCCAACAAATGAACAAACCAACAAACCAACAAGCCAACAAACCACCAAATCAACAAACCAACAAACCAACAAACCAACAAGCCAACAAACCAACAAACCAACAAACCAACAAGCCAACAAACCAACAAACCAACAAACCAACAAGCCAACAAATGAACAAACCAACAAGCCAACAAACCACCAAATCAACAAACCAACAAACCAACAAACCAACAAGCCAACAAACCAACAAACCAACAAACCAACAAGCCAACAAACCAACAAACCAACAAACCAACAAACCAACAAACCAACAAACCAACAAACCAACAAGCCAACAAGCCAACAAACGAACAAACCAACAGACCAACAAGCAAACAAGCCAACAAAACAACAAGCCAACAAACCAAAAAACCAACAAACCAACGAGCGAACAAACCAACAAACCAACAAACGAACAAACGAACAAACCAACAAACAAACAAACCAACAAACCAACAAACCAACAAGCCAACAAACTAACAAACCAACAAACAAACAAACCAACAAACCAACAAACCAACAAACCAACAACCCAACAAACCAACAAACCAACAAGCCAACAAACCAACAAGCGGACAAACGAACAAACCAACAAACCAACAAACCAACAAACTAACAAACCAACAAACCACCAAACTAACAAACCAACAAACCAAAAAGCCAACAAGCCAACAAACCAACAAACCAACCAACCAACAAACCAACAAACCAAAAAACCAACAAACCAACAAACCAACAAACCAACAAACCAACAAACCAACAAACCAACAAACCAACAAACCAACAAACCAACAAGCCAACATATGAACAAACCAACAAACCAACAAGCAAACAAACCAACAAAACAACAAGCCAACAAACCAAAAAACCAACAAACCAACGAGCGAACAAACCAACAAACCAACAAACGAGCAGACCAACAAACCAACAAACCAACAAACCAACAAACCAACAAACCAACAAGCCAACAAACCAACAAACAAACAAACCAACAAACGAACAAACCAACAAACCGACAAACCAACAAACCAACAAGCCAACAAATCAACAAGCGAACAAACGAACAAGCCAACAAACCAACAAACCAACAAACCAACAAACGAACAAACCAACAAACCAACAAACCAACAAACCAACAAGCCAACAAATCAACAAGCGAACAAACGAACAAACCAACAAACCAACAAACCAACAAACCAACAAGCCAGCAAGCCAACAAACCAACAAGCCAACAAACGAACAAACCAACTAACCAATAAACCAACAAGCCAACAAACCAACAAACCAACAAACCAACAAACCAACAAACCAACAAGCCATTAAACGAACAAACCAACAAACTAACAAACCAACAAATCAACACACCAATAAGCCAACAAACCAACAACCCAACAAACCAACAAACCAACAAACCGACAAGCCAACAAGCCAACAAACCAACAAGCCAACAAATGAACAAACCAACAAACCAACAAGCCAACAAACCACCAAATCAACAAACCAACAAACCAACAAACCAACAAGCCAACAAACCAACAAACCAACAAACCAACAAGCCAACAAACCAACAAGCCAACAAACCACCAAATCAACAAACCAACAAACGAACAAACCCACAAACCAACAAACTAACAAACCAACAAACGAACAAACCAACAGGCCAACAAGCCAACAAACCAACAAACCAACAAACCAACAAACGAACAAACCCACAAACCAACAAACTAACAAACCAACAAACAAACAAACCAACAAGCTGACAAACCAATAAGCAAACCAACAAACCAACAAACCAACAAACCAACAAGCCAGCAAGCCAACAAACCAACAAGCCAACAAACGAACAAACCAACTAACCAATAAACCAACAAGCCAACAAACCAACAAACCAACAAACCAACAAACCAACAAGCCAACAAACGAACAAGCCAACAAATGAACAAACCAACAAACCAACAAGCCAACAAACCACCAAATCAACACACCAATAAGCCAACAAACCAACAACCCAACAAACCAACAAACCAACAAACCAACAAGCCAACAAGCCAACAAACCAACAAGCCAACAAATGAACAAACCAACAAACCAACAAGCCAACAAACCACCAAATCAACAAACCAACAAACCAACAAACCAACAAGCCAACAAACCAACAAACCAACAAACCAACAAGCCAACAAACCAACAAACCAACAAACCAACAAGCCAACAAATGAACAAACCAACAAGCCAACAAACCACCAAATCAACAAACCAACAAACCAACAAACCAACAAGCCAACAAACCAACAAACCAACAAACCAACAAGCCAACAAACCAACAAACCAACAAACCAACAAACCAACAAACCAACAAACCAACAAACCAACAAGCCAACAAGCCAACAAACGAACAAACCAACAAACCAACAAGCAAACAAGCCAACAAAACAACAAGCCAACAAACCAAAAAACCAACAAACCAACGAGCGAACAAACCAACAAACCAACAAACGAACAAACGAACAAACCAACAAACAAACAAACCAACAAACCAACAAACCAACAAGCCAACAAACTAACAAACCAACAAACAAACAAACCAACAAACCAACAAACCAACAAACCAACAACCCAACAAACCAACAAACCAACAAGCCAACAAACCAACAAGCGGACAAACGAACAAACCAACAAACCAACAAACCAACAAACTAACAAACTAACAAACCACCAAACTAACAAACCAACAAACCAAAAAGCCAACAAGCCAACAAACCAACAAACCAACCAACCAACAAACCAACAAACCAAAAAACCAACAAACCAACAAACCAACAAACCAACAAACCAACAAACCAACAAACCAACAAACCAACAAACCAACAAACCAACAAGCCAACAAATGAACAAACCAACAAACCAACAAGCAAACAAACCAACAAAACAACAAGCCAACAAACCAAAAAACCAACAAACCAACGAGCGAACAAACCAACAAACCAACAAACGAGCAGACCAACAAACCAACAAACCAACAAACCAACAAACCAACAAACCAACAAGCCAACAAACCAACAAACAAACAAACCAACAAACGAACAAACCAACAAACCGACAAACCAACAAACCAACAAGCCAACAAATCAACAAGCGAACAAACGAACAAGCCAACAAACCAACAAACCAACAAACCAACAAACGAACAAACCAACAAACCAACAAACCAACAAACCAACAAGCCAACAAATCAACAAGCGAACAAACGAACAAACCAACAAACCAACAAACCAACAAACCAACAAGCCAGCAAGCCAACAAACCAACAAGCCAACAAACGAACAAACCAACTAACCAATAAACCAACAAGCCAACAAACCAACAAACCAACAAACCAACAAACCAACAAACCAACAAGCCATTAAACGAACAAACCAACAAACTAACAAACAAATCAACACACCAATAAGCCAACAAACCAACAACCCAACAAACCAACAAACCAACAAACCAACAAGCCAACAAGCCAACAAACCAACAAGCCAACAAATGAACAAACCAACAAACCAACAAGCCAACAAACCACCAAATCAACAAACCAACAAACCAACAAACCAACAAGCCAACAAACCAACAAACCAACAAACCAACAAGCCAACAAACCAACAAGCCAACAAACCACCAAATCAACAAACCAACAAACCAACAAACCAACAAACCAACAAACCAACAAACCAACAAACCAACAAGCCAACAAACCAACAAACCAACAAACCAACAAACCAACAAACCAACAAACCAACAAACCAACAATCCAACAAGCCAACAAACGAACAAACCAACAAACCAACAAGCAAACAAGCCAACAAAACAACAAGCCAACAAACCAAAAAACCAACAAACCAACGAGCGAACAAACCAACAAACCAACAAACGAACAAACGAACAAACCAACAAACAAACAAACCAACAAACCAACAAACCAACAAGCCAACAAACTAACAAACCAACAAACAAACAAACCAACAAACCAACAAACCAACAAACCAACAACCCAACAAACCAACAAACCAACAAGCCAACAAACCAACAAGCGGCAAACGAACAAACCAACAAACCAACAAACCAACAAACTAACAAACCAACAAACCACCAAACTAACAAACCAACAAACCAAAAATCCAACAAGCCAACAAACCAACAAACCAACCAACCAACAAACCAACAAACCAAAAAACCAACAAACCAACAAACCAACAAACCAACAAACCAACAAACCAACAAACCAACAAACCAACAAACCAACAAGCCAACAAGCCAACAAATGAACAAACCAACAAACCAACAAGCAAACAAACCAACAAAACAACAAGCCAACAAACCAAAAAACCAACAAACCAACGAGCGAAGAAACCAACAAACCAACAAACGAGCAGACCAACAAACCAACAAACCAACAAACCAACAAACCAACAAACCAACAAACCAACAAGCCAACAAACCAACAAACAAACAAACCAACAAACGAACAAACCAACAAACCGACAAACCAACAAACCAACAAGCCAACAAATCAACAAGCGAACAAACGAACAAACCAACAAACCAACAAACCAACAAACCAACAAACGAACAAACCAACAAACCAACAAACCAACAAACCAACAAGCCAACAAATCAACAAGCGATCAAACGAACAAACCAACAAACCAACAAACCAACAAACCAACAAACCAACAAGCCAGCAAGCCAACAAACCAACAAGCCAGCAAACGAACAAACCAACTAACCAATAAACCAACAAGCCAACAAACCAACAAACCAACAAACCAACAAACCAACAAACCAACAAGCCATTAAACGAACAAACCAACAAACAAACAAACCAACAAATCAACACACCAATAAGCCAACAAACCAACAACCCAACAAACCAACAAACCAACAAACCAACAAGCCAACAAGCCAACAAACCAACAAGCCAACAAATGAACAAACCAACAAACCAACAAGCCAACAAACCACCAAATCAACAAACCAACAAACCAACAAACCAACAAGCCAACAAACCAACAAACCAACAAACCAATAAGCCAACAAACCAACAAACCAACAAACCAAGAAACCAACAAACCAACAAGCCAACAAGCCAACAAACGAACAAACCAACAAACCAACAAGCAAACAAGCCAACAAAACAACAAGCCAACAAACCAAAAAACCAACAAACCAACGAGCGAACAAACCAACAAACCAACAAACGAACAAACGAACAAACCAACAAACAAACAAACCAACAAACCAACAAACCAACAAGCCAACAAACTAACAAACCAACAAACAAACAAACCAACAAACCAACAAACCAACAAACCAACAACCCAACAAACCAACAAACCAACAAGCCAACAAACCAACAAGCGGACAAACGAACAAACTAACAAACCAACAAACCAACAAACTAACAAACCAACAAACCACCAAACTAACAAACCAACAAACCAAAAAGCCAACAAGCCAACAAGCCAACAAACCAACAAACCAACCAACCAACAAACCAACAAACCAAAAAGCCAACAAACCAACAAACCAACAAACCAACAAACCAACAAACCAACAAACCAACAAACCAACAAACCAACAAACCAACAAACCAACAAGCCAACAAGCCAACAAATGAACAAACCAACAAACCAACAAGCAAACAAGCCAACAAAACAACAAGCCAACAAACCAAAAAACCAACAAACCAACGAGCGAACAAACCAACAAACCAACAAACGAGCAGACCAACAAACCAACAAACCAACAAACCAACAAACCAACAAACCAACAAGCCAACAAACCAACAAACAAACAAACCAACAAACGAACAAACCAACAAACCAACAAACCAACAAACCAACAAGCCAACAAATCAACAAGCGAACAAACGAAAAAACCAACAAACCAACAAACCAACAAACCAACAAACGAACAAACCAACAAACCAACAAACAAACAAACCAACAACCGAACAAACCAACAAACCAGCAAGCCAACAAACCAACAAACCAACAAGCCAACAAACCAACAAATAAACAAACCAACAAGCCAACAAACCAACAAGCGAACCAACGAACAAACCAACAAACCAACAAACCAACAAACCAACAAGCCAGCAAGCCAACAAACCAACAAGCCAACAAACGAACAAACCAACTAACCAATAAACCAACAAGCCAACAAACCAACAAACCAACAAACCAACAAACCAACAAACCAACAAGCCATTAAACGAACAAACCAACAAACTAACAAACCAACAAATCAACACACCAATAAGCCAACAAACCAACAACCCAACAAACCAACAAACCAACAAACCAACAAGCCAACAAGCCAACAAACCAACAAGCCAACAAATGAACAAACCAACAAACCAACAAGCCAACAAACCACCAAATCAACAAACCAACAAACCAACAAACCAACAAGCCAACAAACCAACAAACCAACAAACCAACAAGCCAACAAACCAACAAGCCAACAAACCACCAAATCAACAAACCAACAAACCAACAAACCAACAAGCCAACAAACCAACAAACCAACAAACCAACAAGCCAACAAACCAACAAACCAACAAACCAACAAACCAACAAACCAACAAACCAACAAACCAACAAGCCAACAAGCCAACAAACGAACAAACCAACAAACCAACAAGCAAACAAGCCAACAAAACAACAAGCCAACAAACCAAAAAACCAACAAACCAACGAGCGAACAAACCAACAAACCAACAAACGAACAAACGAACAAACCAACAAACAAACAAACCAACAAACCAACAAACCAACAAGCCAACAAACTAACAAACCAACAAACAAACAAACCAACAAACCAACAAACCAACAAACCAACAACCCAACAAACCAACAAACCAACAAGCCAACAAACCAACAAGCGGACAAACGAACAAACCAACAAACCAACAAACCAACAAACTAACAAACCAACAAACCACCAAACTAACAAACCAACAAACCAAAAAGCCAACAAGCCAACAAACCAACAAACCAACCAACCAACAAACCAACAAACCAAAAAACCAACAAACCAACAAACCAACAAACCAACAAACCAACAAACCAACAAACCAACAAACCAACAAACCAACAAGCCAACAAGCCAACAAATGAACAAACCAACAAACCAACAAGCAAACAAACCAACAAAACAACAAGCCAACAAACCAAAAAACCAACAAACCAACGAGCGAACAAACCAACAAACCAACAAACGAGCAGACCAACAAACCAACAAACCAACAAACCAACAAACCAACAAACCAACAAACCAACAAGCCAACAAACCAACAAACAAACAAACCAACAAACGAACAAACCAACAAACCGACAAACCAACAAACCAACAAGCCAACAAATCAACAAGCGAACAAACGAACAAACCAACAAACCAACAAACCAACAAACCAACAAACGAACAAACCAACAAACCAACAAACCAACAAACCAACAAGCCAACAAATCAACAAGCGATCAAACGAACAAACCAACAAACCAACAAACCAACAAACCAACAAACCAACAAGCCAGCAAGCCAACAAACCAACAAGCCAGCAAACGAACAAACCAACTAACCAATAAACCAACAAGCCAACAAACCAACAAACCAACAAACCAACAAACCAACAAACCAACAAACCAACAAACCAACAAGCCAACAAGCCAACAAACGAACAAACCAACAAACCAACAAGCAAAGAAGCCAACAAAACAACAAGCCAACAAACCAAAAAACCAACAAACCAACGAGCGAACAAACCAACAAACCAACAAACGAACAAACGAACAAACCAACAAACAAACAAACCAACAAACCAACAAACCAACAAGCCAACAAACTAACAAACCAACAAACAAACAAACCAACAAACCAACAAACCAACAAACCAACAACCCAACAAACCAACAAACCAACAAGCCAACAAACCAACAAGCGGACAAACGAACAAACTAACAAACCAACAAACCAACAAACTAACAAACCAACAAACCACCAAACTAACAAACCAACAAACCAAAAAGCCAACAAGCCAACAAGCCAACAAACCAACAAACCAACCAACCAACAAACCAACAAACCAAAAAGCCAACAAACCAACAAACCAACAAACCAACAAACCAACAAACCAACAAACCAACAAACCAACAAACCAACAAACCAACAAACCAACAAGCCAACAAGCCAACAAATGAACAAACCAACAAACCAACAAGCAAACAAGCCAACAAAACAACAAGCCAACAAACCAAAAAACCAACAAACCAACGAGCGAACAAACCAACAAACCAACAAACGAGCAGACCAACAAACCAACAAACCAACAAACCAACAAACCAACAAACCAACAAGCGAACAAACCAACAAACAAACAAACCAACAAACGAACAAACCAACAAACCAACAAACCAACAAACCAACAAGCCAACAAATCAACAAGCGAACAAACGAACAAACCAACAAACCAACAAACCAACAAACCAACAAACGAACAAACCAACAAACCAACAAACAAACAAACCAACAACCGAACAAACCAACAAACCAGCAAGCCAACAAACCAACAAACCAACAAGCCAACAAACCAACAAATAAACAAACCAACAAACGAACAAACCAACAAACCAACAAAGCAACAAACCAACAAACCAACAAGCCAACAAATCAACAAGCGAACAAACGAACAAACCAACAAACCAACAAACCAACAAACCAACAAACGAACAAACCAACAAACCAACAAACCAACAAACTAACAAACCAACAAACCACCAAACTAACAAACCAACAAACCAAAAAGCCAACAAGCGAACAAGCCAACAAACCAACAAACCAACCAACCAACAAACCAACAAACCAACAAACCAACAAACCAACAAGCCAACAAACCAACAAACCAACAAACCAACAAACCAACAAACCAACAAACCAACAAACCAACAAACCAACAAACCAACAAGCCAACAAGCCAACAAGCGAACAAACCAACAAACCAACAAGCAAACAAGCCAACAAAACAACAAGCCAACAAACCAAAGAACCAACAAACCAACGAGCGAACAAACAAACAATACAACAAACGAACAAACCAACAGGCCAACAAACCAACAAGCCAACAAACCAACAAACCAACAAGCCAACAAACCAAAAAACCAACAAGCCAACAAGCCAACAAACCAACAAACCAACAAACCAACCAACCAACAAACGAACAAACCAACAAACCAAGAAGCCAACAAGACAACAAACGAACAAACCAACAAACCACCAAGCCAACAAGCCAACAAACCAACAAGCCAACAAACCAAAAAACCAACAAACCAACAAGCGAACAAACCAACAAACCAAGAAAAGAACAGACCAACAAACCAACAAACCAACAAGCTAACAAACCAACAAACCAACAAGCCAACAAACCAACAAATAAACAAACCAACAAACGAACAAACCAACAAACCAACAAAGCAACAAACAAACAAACCAACAAACCAAAAAACCAACAAACCAACAAACCAACAGACCAACAAACCAACAAACCAACAAACCAACAAACGAACAAACCCACAAACCAACAAACTAACAAACCAACAAACGAACAAACCAACAGGCCAACAAGCCAACAAGATAACAAGCCAACAAGCCAACAAGCCAACAAACCAACAAACCAACAAACCAACAAACCAACAAACCAACAAACCAACAAACCAACAAACGAACAAACCAACAAACCAACAAACCAACAAACCAACAAACCAACAAACCAACAAACCAACAAACCAACAAACCAACAAACCAACAAACAAACAAACCAACAAACAAACAAACCAACAAGCCAACAAACCAATAAGCCAACAAGCCAACAAAACAACAAACCAACAAACCAACAAACCAACAAACCAACAAACCAACAAGCCAGCAGGCCAACAAACCAACAAGCCAACAAACGAACAAACCAACTAACCAACAAACCAACAAGCCAACAAACCAACAAACCAACAAACCAACAAACCAACAAACCAACAAGCCAACAAACGAACAAACCAACAAACAAACAAGCCAACAAACCACCAAATCAACAAACAAACGAACCAACAAACCAACAAGCCAACAAACCAACAAACCACCAAACCAACAAACGAACAAACGAACAAACCAACAAACAAACAAACCAACAAACCAACAAACCAACAAGCCAACAAACGAACAAACCAACAAACCACCAAACTAACAAACCAACAAACCAAAAAGCCAACAAGCCAACAAGCCAACAAACCAACAAACCAGCCAACCAACAAACCAACAAACCAACAAGCCAACAAACCAACAAACCAACAAACCAACAAACCAACAAACCAACAAACCAACAAACCAACAAACCAACAAACCAACAAGCCAATAAGCCAACAAACGAACAAACCAACAAACCAACAAGCAAACAAGCCAACAAAACAACAAGCCAACAAACCAAAAAACCAACAAACCAACGAGCGAACAAACCAACAATCCAGCAAACGAACAGACCAACAAACCAACAAACCAACAAACCAACAAACCAACAAACCAACAAGCCAACAAACCAACAAACAAACAAACCAACAAACGAACAAACCAACAAACCAACAAACCAACAAACCAACAAGCCAACAAACCAACAAGCGAACAAACAAACAAACCAACAAACCAACAAACCAACAAACCAACAAACGAACAAACCAACAAACCAACAAACAAACAAACCAACAAACGAACAAACCAACAGGCCAACAAACCAACAAGCCAACAAACCAACAAACCAACAAGCCAACAAACCAAAAAACCAACAAGCCAACAAACGAACAAACCAACTAACCAATAAACCAACAAGCCAACAAACCAACAAACCAACAAACCAACAAACCAACAAACCAAGAAGCCAACAAGCCAACAAACGAACAAACCAACAAACCACCAAGCCAACAAGCCAACAAACCAACAAGCCAACAAACCAAAAAACCAGCAAACTAACAAGCGAAGAAACCAACAAACCAAGAAACCAACGAGCGAACAAACCAACAATCCAGCAAACGAACAGACCAACAAACCAACAAACCAACAAACCAACAAACCAACAAACCAACAAGCCAACAAACCAACAAACCAACAAGCCAACAAACGAACAAACCAACAAACAAACAAGCCAACAAACCACCAAATCAACAAACAAACGAACCAACAAACCAACAAGCCAACAAACCAACAAACCACCAAACCAACAAACGAACAAACGAACAAACCAACAAACAAACAAACCAACAAACCAACAAACCAACAAGCCAACAAACGAACAAACCAACAAACCACCAAACTAACAAACCAACAAACCAAAAAGCCAACAAGCCAACAAGCCAACAAACCAACAAACCAGCCAACCAACAAACCAACAAACCAACAAGCCAACAAACCAACAAACCAACAAACCAACAAACCAACAAACCAACAAACCAACAAACCAACAAACCAACAAACCAACAAACCAACAAGCCAATAAGCCAACAAACGAACAAACCAACAAACCAACAAGCAAACAAGCCAACAAAACAACAAGCCAACAAACCAAAAAACCAACAAACCAACGAGCGAACAAACCAACAATCCAGCAAACGAACAGACCAACAAACCAACAAACCAACAAACCAACAAACCAACAAACCAACAAGCCAACAAACCAACAAACAAACAAACCAACAAACGAACAAACCAACAAACCAACAAACCAACAAACCAACAAGCCAACAAACCAACAAGCGAACAAACAAACAAACCAACAAACCAACAAACCAACAAACCAACAAACGAACAAACCAACAAACCAACAAACAAACAAACCAACAAACGAACAAACCAACAGGCCAACAAACCAACAAGCCAACAAACCAACAAACCAACAAGCCAACAAACCAAAAAACCAACAAGCCAACAAACGAACAAACCAACTAACCAATAAACCAACAAGCCAACAAACCAACAAACCAACAAACCAACAAACCAACAAACCAAGAAGCCAACAAGCCAACAAACGAACAAACCAACAAACCACCAAGCCAACAAGCCAACAAACCAACAAGCCAACAAACCAAAAAACCAGCAAACTAACAAGCGAAGAAACCAACAAACCAAGAAACCAACGAGCGAACAAACCAACAATCCAGCAAACGAACAGACCAACAAACCAACAAACCAACAAACCAACAAACCAACAAACCAACAAGCCAACAAACCAACAAACAAACAAACCAACAAACGAACAAACCAACAAACCAACAAACCAACAAACCAACAAGCCAACAAACCAACAAGCGAACAAATGAACAAACCAACAAACCAACAAACCAACAAACCAACAAACGAACAAACCAACAAACCAACAAACAAACAAACCAACAAACGAACAAACCAACAGGCCAACAAACCAACAAGCCAACAAACCAACAAACCAACAAGCCAACAAACCAAAAAACCAACAAGCCAACAAACGAACAAACCAACAAACCACCAACCCAACAAGCCAACAAACCAACAAATAAACAAACCAACAAACGAACAAACCAACAAACCAACAAAGCAACAAACCTACAAACCAACAAACCAACAAACCAAAAAACCAACAAAACAACAAACCAACAAACCAACAGACCAACAAACCAACAAACCAACAAACCAACAAACCAACAAACGAACAAACCCACAAACCAACAAACTAACAAACCAACAAACGAACAAACCAACAGGCCAACAAGCCAACAAGCCAACAAGCCAACAAACCAACAAACCAACAAACCAACAAACCAACAAACCAACAAACCAACAAACGAACAAACCAACAAACAAACAAACCAACAAGCCGACAAACCAATAAGCAAACCAACAAACCAACAAACCAACAAACCAACAAGCCAGCAAGCCAACAAACCAACAAGCCAACAAACGAACAAACCAACTAACCAATAAACCAACAAGCCAACAAACCAACAAACCAACAAACCAACAAACCAACAAGCCAACAAACGAACAAGCCAACAAATGAACAAACCAACAAACCAACAAGCCAACAAACCACCAAATCAACACACCAATAAGCCAACAAACCAACAACCCAACAAACCAACAAACCAACAAACCAACAAGCCAACAAGCCAACAAACCAACAAGCCAACAAATGAACAAACCAACAAACCAACAAGCCAACAAACCACCAAATCAACAAACCAACAAACGAACAAACCAACAAGCCAACAAACCAACAAACCAACAAACCAACAAGCCAACAAACCAACAAACCAACAAACCAACAAACCAACAAACCAACAAACCAACAAACCAACAAACCAACAAGCCAACAAGCCAACAAACGAACAAACCAACAAACCAACAAGCAAACAAGCCAACAAAACAACAAGCCAACAAACCAAAAAACCAACAAACCAACGAGCGAACAAACCAACAAACCAACAAACGAACAAACGAACAAACCAACAAACAAACAAACCAACAAACCAACAAACCAACAAGCCAACAAACTAACAAACCAACAAACAAACAAACCAACAAACCAACAAACCAACAAACCAACAACCCAACAAACCAACAAACCAACAAGCCAACAAACCAACAAGCGGACAAACGAACAAACCAACAAACCAACAAACCAACAAACTAACAAACCAACAAACCACCAAACTAACAAACCAACAAACCAAAAAGCCAACAAGCCAACAAACCAACAAACCAACCAACCAACAAACCAACAAACCAAAAAGCCAACAAACCAACAAACCAACAAACCAACAAACCAACAAACCAACAAACCAACAAACCAACAAACCAACAAGCCAACAAGCCAACAAATGAACAAACCAACAAACCAACAAGCAAACAAACCAACAAAACAACAAGCCAACAAACCAAAAAACCAACAAACCAACGAGCGAACAAACCAACAAACCAACAAACGAGCAGACCAACAAACCAACAAACCAACAAACCAACAAACCAACAAACCAACAAGCCAACAAACCAACAAACAAACAAACCAACAAACGAACAAACCAACAAACCGACAAACCAACAAACCAACAAGCCAACAAATCAACAAGCGAACAAACAAACAAACCAACAAACCAACAAACCAACAAACCAACAAACGAACAAACCAACAAACCAACAAACCAACAAACCAACAAGCCAACAAATCAACAAGCGAACAAACGAACAAACCAACAAACCAACAAACCAACAAACCAACAAACGAACAAACCAACAAACCAACAAACAAACAAACCAACAACCGAACAAACCAACAGGCCAACAAACCAACAAGCCAACAAACCAACAAACCAACAAGCCAACAAACCAAAAAACCAACAAGCCAACAAGCCAACAAACCAACAAACCAACAAACCAACAAACCAACAAACCAACAAACCAGCAAACGAAAAAACCAACAAACCAACAAACCAAGAAGCCAACAAGCCAACAAACGAACAAACCAACAAACCACCAAGCCAACAAGCCAACAAACCAACAAGCGAACAAACCAACAAACCAAGAAACGAACAGACCAACAAACCAACAAACCAACAAGCCAACAAATGAACAAACCAACAAACCAACAAGCCAACAAACCACCAAATCAACAAACCAACAAACCAACAAACCAACAAGCCAACAAACCAACAAACCAACAAACCAACAAGCCAACAAACCAACAAACCAACAAACCAACAAACCAACAAACCAACAAACCAACAAACCAACAAGCCAACAAGCCAACAAACGAACAAACCAACAAACCTACAAGCAAACAAGCCAACAAAACAACAAGCCAACAAACCAAAAAACCAACAAACCAACGAGCGAACAAACCAACAAACCAACAAAAGAACAAACGAACAAACCAACAAACAAACAAACCAACAAACCAACAAACCAACAAGCCAACAAACTAACAAACCAACAAACAAACAAACCAACAAACCAACAAACCAACAAACCAACAACCCAACAAACCAACAAACCAACAAGCCAACAAACCAACAAGCCAACAAATGAACAAACCAACAAACCAACAAGCCAACAAACCACCAAATCAACAAACCAACAAACCAACAAACCAACAAGCCAACAAACCAACAAACCAACAAACCAACAAGCCAACAAACCAACAAACCAACAAACCAACAAACCAACAAACCAACAAACCAACAAACCAACAAGCCAACAAGCCAACAAACGAACAAACCAACAAACCAACAAGCAAACAAGCCAGCAAAACAACAAGCCAACAAACCAAAAAACCAACAAACCAACGAGCGAACAAACCAACAAACCAACAAACGAACAAACGAACAAACCAACAAACAAACAAACCAACAAACCAACAAACCAACAAGCCAACAAACTAACAAACCAACAAACAAACAAACCAACAAACCAACAAACCAACAAACCAACAACCCAACAATCCAACAAACCAACAAGCCAACAAACCAACAAGCGGACAAACGAACAAACCAACAAACCAACAAACCAACAAACTAACAAACCAACAAACCACCAAACTAACAAACCAACAAACCAAAAAGCCAACAAGCCAACAAACCAACAAACCAACCAACCAACAAACCAACAAACCAAAAAGCCAACAAACCAACAAACCAACAAACCAACAAACCAACAAACCAACAAACCAACAAACCAACAAACCAACAAGCCAACAAGCCAACAAATGAACAAACCAACAAACCAACAAGCAAACAAACCAACAAAACAACAAGCCAACAAACCAAAAAACCAACAAACCAACGAGCGAACAAACCAACAAACCAACAAACGAGCAGACCAACAAACCAACAAACCAACAAACCAACAAACCAACAAACCAACAAGCCAACAAACCAACAAACAAACAAACCAACAAACGAACAAACCAACAAACCGACAAACCAACAAACCAACAAGCCAACAAATCAACAAGCGAACAAACAAACAAACCAACAAACCAACAAACCAACAAACCAACAAACGAACAAACCAACAAACCAACAAACCAACAAACCAACAAGCCAACAAATCAACAAGCGAACAAACGAACAAACCAACAAACCAACAAACCAACAAACCAACAAACGAACAAACCAACAAACCAACAAACAAACAAACCAACAACCGAACAAACCAACAGGCCAACAAACCAACAAGCCAACAAACCAACAAACCAACAAGCCAACAAACCAAAAAACCAACAAGCCAACAAGCCAACAAACCAACAAACCAACAAACCAACAAACCAACAAACCAACAAACCAGCAAACGAAAAAACCAACAAACCAACAAACCAAGAAGCCAACAAGCCAACAAACGAACAAACCAACAAACCACCAAGCCAACAAGCCAACAAACCAACAAGCGAACAAACCAACAAACCAAGAAACGAACAGACCAACAAACCAACAAACCAACAAGCCAACAAATGAACAAACCAGCAAACCAACAAGCCAACAAACCACCAAATCAACAAACCAACAAACCAACAAACCAACAAGCCAACAAACCAACAAACCAACAAACCAACAAGCCAACAAACCAACAAACCAACAAACCAACAAACCAACAAACCAACAAACCAACAAACCAACAAGCCAACAAGCCAACAAACGAACAAACCAACAAACCAACAAGCAAACAAGCCAACAAAACAACAAGCCAACAAACCAAAAAACCAACAAACCAACGAGCGAACAAACCAACAAACCAACAAAAGAACAAACGAACAAACCAACAAACAAACAAACCAACAAACCAACAAACCAACAAGCCAACAAACTAACAAACCAACAAACAAACAAACCAACAAACCAACAAACCAACAAACCAACAACCCAACAAACCAACAAACCAACAAGCCAACAAACCAACAAGCGGACAAACGAACAAACCAACAAACCAACAAACCAACAAACTAACAAACCAACAAACCACCAAACTAACAAACCAACAAACCAAAAAGCCAACAAGCCAACAAACCAACAAACCAACCAACCAACAAACCAACAAACCAAAAAGCCAACAAACCAACAAACCAACAAACCAACAAACCAACAAACCAACAAACCAACAAACCAACAAACCAACAAACCAACAAACCAACAAGCCAACAAGCCAACAAATTAACAAACCAACAAACCAACAAGCAAACAAACCAACAAAACAACAAGCCAACAAACCAAAAAACCAACAAACCAACGAGCGAACAAACCAACAAACCAACAAACGAGCAGACCAACAAACCAACAAACCAACAAACCAACAAACCAACAAACCAACAAGCCAACAAACCAACAAACAAACAAACCAACAAACGAACAAACCAACAAACCGACAAACCAACAAACCAACAAGCCAACAAATCAACAAGCGAACAAACGAACAAACCAACAAACCAACAAACCAACAAACCAACAAACGAACAAACCAACAAACCAACAAACCAACAAACCAACAAGCCAACAAATCAACAAGCGAACAAACGAACAAACCAACAAACCAACAAACCAACAAACCAACAAACGAACAAACCAACAAACCAACAAACAAACAAACCAACAACCGAACAAACCAACAGGCCAACAAACCAACAAGCCAACAAACCAACAAACCAACAAGCCAACAAACCAAAAAACCAACAAGCCAACAAGCCAACAAACCAACAAACCAACAAACCAACAAACCAACAAACCAACAAACCAACAAACGAAAAAACCAACAAACCAACAAACCAAGAAGCCAACAAGCCAACAAACGAACAAACCAACAAACCACCAAGCCAACAAGCCAACAAACCAACAAGCGAACAAACCAACAAACCAAGAAACGAACAGACCAACAAACCAACAAACCAACAAGCCAACAAACCAACAAACCAACAAGCCAACAAACCAACAAATAAACAAACCAACAAGCCAACAAACCAACAAGCGAACCAACGAACAAACCAACAAACCAACAAACCAACAAACTAACAAACCAACAAACCACCAAACTAACAAACCAACAAACCAAAAAGCCAACAAGCGAACAAGCCAACAAACCAACAAACCAACCAACCAACAAACCAACAAACCAACAAGCCAACAAACCAACAAACCAACAAACCAACAAACCAACAAACCAACAAACCAACAAACCAACAAACCAACAAGCAAACAAGCCAACAAAACAACAAGCCAACAAACCAAAAAACCAACAAACCAACGAGCGAACAAACCAACAAATCAACAAACGAGCAGACCAACAAGCCAACAAACGAACAAACCAACAAACCAACAAACCAACCAGCCAACAAACCAACAAACAAACAAACCAACAAACGAACAAACCAACAAACCAACAAACCAACAAACCAACAAGCCAACAAACCAACAAGCGAACAAACGAACAAACCAACAAACCAACAAACCAACAAACCAACAAACCAACAAACCAACAAGCCAACAAACGAACAAGCCAACAAATGAACAAACCAACAAACCAACAAGCCAACAAACCACCAAATCAGCACACCAATAAGCCAACAAACCAACAACCCAACAAACCAACAAACCAACAAACCAACAAGCCAACAAGCCAACAAACCAACAAGCCAACAAATGAACAAACCAACAAACCAACAAGCCAACAAACCACCAAATCAACAAACCAACAAACCAACAAACCAGCAAGCCAACAAACCAACAAACCAACAAACCAACAAGCCAACAAACCAACAAACCAATAAACCAACAAGCCAACAAATGAACAAACCAACAAACCAACAAGCCAACAAACCACCAAATCAACAAACCAACAAACCAACAAACCAACAAGCCAACAAACCAACAAACCAACAAACCAACAAGCCAACAAACCAACAAACCAACAAACCAACAAACCAACAAACCAACAAACCAACAAACCAACAAGCCAACAAGCCAACAAACGAACAAACCAACAAACCAACAAGCAAACAAGCCAACAAAACAACAAGCCAACAAACCAAAAAACCAACAAACCAACGAGCGAACAAACCAACAAACCAACAAACGAACAAACGAACAAACCAACAAACAAACAAACCAACAAACCAACAAACCAACAAGCCAACAAACTAACAAACCAACAAACAAACAAACCAACAAACCAACAAACCAACAAACCAACAACCCAACAAACCAACAAACCAACAAGCCAACAAACCAACAAGCGGACAAACGAACAAACCAACAAACCAACAAACCAACAAACTAACAAACCAACAAACCACCAAACTAACAAACCAACAAACCAAAAAGCCAACAAGCCAACAAACCAACAAACCAACCAACCAACAAACCAACAAACCAAAAAGCCAACAAACCAACAAACCAACAAACCAACAAACCAACAAACCAACAAACCAACAAACCAACAAACCAACAAGCCAACAAGCCAACAAATGAACAAACCAACAAACCAACAAGCAAACAAACCAACAAAACAACAAGCCAACAAACCAAAAAACCAACAAACCAACGAGCGAACAAACCAACAAACCAACAAACGAGCAGACCAACAAACCAACAAACCAACAAACCAACAAACCAACAAACCAACAAGCCAACAAACCAACAAACAAACAAACCAACAAACGAACAAACCAACAAACCGACAAACCAACAAAACAACAAGCCAACAAATCAACAAGCGAACAAACAAACAAACCAACAAACCAACAAACCAACAAACCAACAAACGAACAAACCAACAAACCAACAAACCAACAAACCAACAAGCCAACAAATCAACAAGCGAACAAACCAACAAACCAACAAGCCAACAAACCAAAAAACCAACAAGCCAACAAGCCAACAAACCAACAAACCAACAAACCAACAAACCAACAAACCAACAAACCAGCAAACGAAAAAACCAACAAACCAACAAACCAAGAAGCCAACAAGCCAACAAACGAACAAACCAACAAACCACCAAGCCAACAAGCCAACAAACCAACAAGCGAACAAACCAACAAACCAAGAAACGAACAGACCAACAAACCAACAAACCAACAAGCCAACAAATGAACAAACCAACAAACCAACAAGCCAACAAACCACCAAATCAACAAACCAACAAACCAACAAACCAACAAGCCAACAAACCAACAAACCAACAAACCAACAAGCCAACAAACCAACAAACCAACAAACCAACAAACCAACAAACCAACAAACCAACAAACCAACAAGCCAACAAGCCAACAAACGAACAAACCAACAAACCAACAAGCAAACAAGCCAACAAAACAACAAGCCAACAAACCAAAAAACCAACAAACCAACGAGCGAACAAACCAACAAACCAACAAAAGAACAAACGAACAAACCAACAAACAAACAAACCAACAAACCAACAAACCAACAAGCCAACAAACTAACAAACCAACAAACAAACAAACCAACAAACCAACAAACCAACAAACCAACAACCCAACAAACCAACAAACCAACAAGCCAACAAACCAACAAGCGGACAAACGAACAAACCAACAAACCAACAAACCAACAAACTAACAAACCAACAAACCACCAAACTAACAAACCAACAAACCAAAAAGCCAAAAAGCCAACAAACCAACAAACCAACCAACCAACAAACCAACAAACCAAAAAGCCAACAAACCAACAAACCAACAAACCAACAAACCAACAAACCAACAAACCAACAAACCAACAAACCAACAAACCAACAAACCAACAAGCCAACAAGCCAACAAATGAACAAACCAACAAACCAACAAGCAAACAAACCAACAAAACAACAAGCCAACAAACCAAAAAACCAACAAACCAACGAGCGAACAAACCAACAAACCAACAAACGAGCAGACCAACAAACCAACAAACCAACAAACCAACAAACCAACAAACCAACAAGCCAACAAACCAACAAACAAACAAACCAACAAACGAACAAACCAACAAACCAACAAACCAACAAACCAACAAACCAACAAACCAACAAACCAACAAACCAACAAACCAACAAACCAACAAGCCAACAAGCCAACAAATGAACAAACCAACAAACCAACAAGCAAACAAACCAACAAAACAACAAGCCAACAAACCAAAAAACCAACAAACCAACGAGCGAACAAACCAACAAACCAACAAACGAGCAGACCAACAAACCAACAAACCAACAAACCAACAAACCAACAAACCAACAAGCCAACAAACCAACAAACAAACAAACCAACAAACGAACAAACCAACAAGCCAACAAACCAAAAAACCAACAAACGAACAAACAAACAAACCAACAAACCAACAAGCCAACCAGCCAACAAACCAACACACCAACAACCCAACAAGCCAACAAACCAACAGACCAACAAACCAACAAACCAACAAACCAACAAACAAACACACCAACAAACTAACAAACCAACAAACCAACAAACCAATAAACCAAAAAACCAACAAACCAACAAACCTACAAACCAACAAACCAACAAACCAACAAACCAACAAACCAGCTAACCAACAAACCAAAAAACCAACAAACCAACAAGCCAACAAACCAAAAAACCAACAAGCCAACAATCGAACAAAACAACAAACCAACAAACCAACAAACGAACAAACCAACAAACCAACAAGCCAATAAGCCAACAAACCAACAAACCAACAAACCAACAAACCAACAAACCAACAAACCAAACAACCAACAAACCAATAAACGAACAAACCAACATACCAGCAAACCAACAAACCAACAAACCAGTAAACCAACAAACCAACAACACCAGCAAACCAACAAACCAACAAATCAGCAAACCAACAAACCAACAAACCAACAAACCAACAAACCAACAAGCCAACAAACCAACAAACCAACATACCAAAAAACCAACAAACCAACAAGCTAAAAAACCAACAACCCATAAACCAACAAACCTACAAACCAACAAACCAACACACCAACAAACCAAGAAACCAACAAACCAACAAGCCAACAAACCAAAAAACCAACAAACGAACAAACAAACAAACCAACAAACCAACAAGCCAACCAGCCAACAAACCAACACACCAACAAACCAACAAACCAACAAACCAAAAAACCACCAAACCAACAAACTAACAAACCAACAAACCAACAAACCAACAAATCAATAAACCAATAAACCAACAAACTAATAAACCAACTAGCCAACAAAGCAACAAACCAACAAACCAACAAGCCAACAAACGAACAAACCAACAAACCAACAAACCAACAAGCCAACAAACCAACAAACCAACAAACCAACAAACCAACAAGCCAACAAACCAAAAAACCAACAAGCCAACAAGCCAAAAAACCAACAAGCCAACGGACCAACAAACCAACAAACCAACAAACCAACAAACCAACAAACCAACAAACCAACAAACCAACAAACCAACAAACCAACAAACCAACAAACCAACAAACCAACAAGCGAAAAAACCAACAAACCAACAAGCCAACAAACCAACAAACCAACAAACCAAAAAATCAACAAGCTAACTAACCAACAAACCAACAAACCAACAAACCAACAAACCAACAAACCAACAAACCAACAAGCCAACAAGCCAACAAACCAACAAGCCAACAAGCCAACAAGCCAACAAACCAACAAGCCAACAAACGAACAAACCAACAAACCAACAAACCAACAAACCAACAAGCCAACAAACCAACAACCCAACAAACCAACAAACGAACAAACAAACAAACCGACAAACCAGTAAGCCAACAAACCAACAAGCCAACAAACGAACAAACCAACAAACAAACAAACCAACAAACCAACAAACCAACAAAATAACAAACCAACAAACCAACAAACCAAGAAACCAACAAACCACCAAACCAACAAGCCAACAAACCAACAAACCAACAAACCAACAAACCAACAAACCAACAAACAAACAAGCCAACAAACCAACAAACCAACAAACCAACAAACGAACAAACCAACAAACTAACAAACGAACAAACCAACAAACCAACAAACCAACAAACCAACAAACCAAGTAACCAACAAACCAACAAACCAACAAGCCAACAAACCAAAAAACGAACAAAGCAACAAACCAACAAACCAACAAACAAACAAACCAAAAAGCCAACAAACCAACAAACAAACACACCAACAAACTAACAAACCAACAAACCAACAAACCAATAAACCAAAAAACCAACAAACCAACAAACCTACAAACCAACAAACCAACAAACCAACAAACCAACAAACCAGCTAACCAACAAACCAAAAAACCAACAAACCAACAAGCCAACAAACCAACAAACCAACAAGCCAACAATCGAACAAAACAACAAACCAACAAACCAACAAACGAACAAACCAACAAACCAACAAGCCAATAAGCCAACAAACCAACAAACCAACAAACCAACAAACCAACAAACCAACAAACCAAACAACCAACAAACCAATAAACGAACAAACCAACATACCAGCAAACCAACAAACCAACAAACCAATAAACCAACAAACCAACAACACCAGCAAACCAACAAACCAACAAATCAGCAAACCAACAAACCAACAAACCAACAAACCAACCAGCCAACAAACCAACACACCAACAACCCAACAAACCAACAAACCAACAGACCAACAAACCAACAAACCAACAAACCAAAAAACCACCAAACCAACAAACTAACAAACCAACAAACCAACAAACCAACAAACCAATAAACCAATAAACCAACAAACTAATAAACCAACTAGCCAACAAAGCAACAAACCAACAAACCAACAAGCCAACAAACGAACAAACCAACAAACCAACAAACCAACAAGCCAACAAACCAACAAACCAACAAACCAACAAACCAACAAGCCAACAAACCAAAAAACCAACAAGCCAACAAGCCAAAAAACCAACAAGCCAACGAACCAACAAACCAACAAACCAACAAACCAACAAACCAACAAACCAACTAACCAACAAGCCAACAAACCAACAAACCAACATACCAAAAAACCAACAAACCAACAAGCTAAAAAACCAACAACCCATAAACCAACAAACCTACAAACCAACAAACCAACACACCAACAAACCAAGAAACCAACAAACCAACAAGCCAACAAACCAAAAAACCAACAAACGAACAAACAAACAAACCAACAAACCAACAAGCCAACCAGCCAACAAACCAACACACCAACAACCCAACAAACCAACAAACCAACAGACCAACAAACCAACAAACCAACAAACCAAAAAACCACCAAACCAACAAACTAACAAACCAACAAACCAACAAACCAACAAACCAATAAACCAATAAACCAACAAACTAATAAACCAACTAGCCAACAAAGCAACAAACCAACAAACCAACAAGCCAACAAACGAACAAACCAACAAACCAACAAACCAACAAGCCAACAAACCAACAAACCAACAAACCAACAAACCAACAAGCCAACAAACCAAAAAACCAACAAGCCAACAAGCCAAAAAACCAACAAGCCAACGAACCAACAAACCAACAAACCAACAAACCAACAAACCAACAAACCAACAAACCAACAAACCAACAAACCAACAAACCAACAAACCAACAAACGAACAAACCAACAAACCAACAAGCCAACAAACCAACAAACCAACAAACCAAAAAACCAACAAGCTAACTAACCAACAAACCAACAAACCAACAAACCAACAAACCAAAAAACCAACAAACCAACAAGCCAACAAGCCAACAAACCAACAAGCCAACAAGCCAACAAGCCAACAAACCAACAAGCCAACAAACGAACAAACCAACAAACCAACAAACCAACAAACCAACAAGCCAACAAACCAACAACCCAACAAACCAACAAACGAACAAACAAACAAACCGACAAACCAGTAAGCCAACAAACCAACAAGCCAACAAACGAACAAACCAACAAACAAACAAACCAACAAACCAACAAACCAACAAAATAACAAACCAACAAACAAACAAACCAAGAAACCAACAAACCACCAAACCAACAAGCCAACAAACCAACAAACCAACAAACCAACAAACCAACAAACCAACAAACAAACAAGCCAACAAAAGAAACAAACCAACAAACAAACAAACCAACAAACCAACAAACCAACAAGCCAACAAGCCAATGAACCAACAAGCCAATAAACCAACAAACCTACAAACCAACATACCAACACACCAACAAACCAACAAACCAACAAACCAACAAGCCAACAAACCAACAAACCAACAAACGAACAAACAAACAAACCAACAAACCAACAAGCCAAGCAGCCAACAAACCAACACACCAACAAACCAACAAACCAACAAACCAACAGACCAACAAACCAACAAACCAACAAACCAAAAAACCACCAAACCAACAACCCAAAAAACCAACAAACCAATAAACCAATAAACCAATAAACCAACAAACTAATAAACCAACTAGCCAACAAACCAACAAACCAACAAACCTACAAGCCAACGAACCAACAAACCAACAAACCAACAAACCAACAAACCAACAAACCAACAAACCAACAAACCAACAAGCCAACCAGCCAACAAACCAACACACCAACAAACCAACAAACCAACAAACCAACAAGCCAACAAACCAAAAAACCAACAAGCCAAAAAAACAATAAGCCAATAAACCAACAAACCAACAAACCAACAAACCAACACACCTACAAACCAACAAACCAACAAACCAACAAGCCAACAAACCAACAAACCAACAAACGAACAAACAAACAAACCAACAAACCAACAAGCCAACCAGCCAACAAACCAACAAACCAACAAACCAACAAACCAACAAACCAACAGACCAACAAACCAACAAACCAAAAAACCACCAAACCAACAACCCAAAAAACCAACAAACCAATAAACCAATAAACCAATAAACCAACAAACTAATAAACCAACTAGCCAACAAACCAACAAACCAACAAGCCAACGAACCAACAAACCAACAAACCAACAAACCAACAAACCAACAAACCAACAAACCAACAAACCAACAAGCCAACCAGCCAACAAACCAACACACCAACAAACCAACAAACCAACAAACCAACAGACCAACAAACCAACAAAACAACAAACCAAAAAACCACCAAACCAACAACCCAAAAAACCAACAAACCAATAAACCAATAAACCAATAAACCAACAAACTAATAAACCAACTAGCCAACAAACCAACAAACCAACAAACCAACAAGCCAACGAACCAACAAACCAACAAACCAACAAACCAACAAACCAACAAACCAACAAACCAACAAACCAACAAACCAACAAACCAACAAACGAACAAACCAACAAACCAACAAGCCAACGAACCAACAAACCAAAAAACCAACAAGCTTACTAACCAACAAACCAACAAACCAACAAACCAACAAACAGACAAGCCAACAAGCCAACAAACCGACAAGCCAACAAGCCAACAAACCAACAAGCCAACAAACGAACAAACCAACAAACCAACAAACCAACAAACCAACAAGGCAACAAACCAACAAACCAACAAGCCAACAAACCAACAAACGAACAACCAAACAAACCAACAAACCAACAAACCAACAAACCAACAAACCAACAAACCAACAAACCAACAAGCCAACAAACCAACAAACCAACACACCAACAAACCAACAAACCAACAAACCAACAATCCAACAAACCAACAAATTAGCAAACGAACAAACAAACAAACCAACAAACCAACAAGCCAACCAGCCAACAAACCAACACACCAACAAACCAACAAACCAACAAACCAACAAACCAACAAACCAACAAACCAACAAACCAACAAACCAACAAGCCAACAAGCCAACAAACCAACAAACGAACAAACCAACAAACCAACAAACCAACAAACCAACAAACCAACAAACCAACAAACCAACAAACCAACAAACCAACAAACCAACAAGCCAACAAACCAACAAACCAAAAAACCCACAAGCCAACAAACCAACAAACCAACAAACGAACAAACCAACAAACCAACAAACCAACAAACCAACAAACCAACAAGCCAACAAACCAACAAACGAACAAACAAACAAACCAACAAACCAGTAAGACAACAAACCAACAAGCCAACAAACGAACAAACCAACAAACAAACAAACCAACAAACCAACAAATCAACAAAATAACAAACCAACAAACCAACAAACCAAGAAACCAACAAACCACCAAACCAACAAGCCACCAAACCAACAAGCCAACAAACCAACAAGCCAACAAACCAACAAACCAACAAACCAACAAACCAACAAACCAACAAACCAACAAACCAACAAACAAACAAGCCAACAAACGAACAAACCAACAAACGAACAAACCAACAAACCAACAAACCAACAAGCCAACAAGCCAATGAACCAACAAGCCAACAAACCAATAAGCCAACATGCCAACAAGCCAACAAACCAACACGCCACCAAACCAACAAACCAACAAACCAAAAAACCAACAAAAACGAACAAACCAACAAACCAACAAACCAACAAACCAACAAACCAACAAACCAACAAACCAACAAACCAACAAGCCAAAAAACCAATTAGCCAATAAACCAACAAACCTACAAACCTACAAACCAACAAACCAACACACCAAGAAACCAACAAACCATCAAACCAACAAGCCAACAAACCAACAAACCAACAAACGAACAAACAAACAAACCAACAAACCAACAAGCCAACCAGCCAACAAACCAACACACCAACAAACCAACAAACCAACAAACCATCAGACCAACAAACCAACAAACCAACAAACCAAAAAACCACCAAACCAACAAACCAACAAACCAACAAACAAACAAACCAATAAACCAATAAACCAACAAACTAATAAACCAACTAGCCAACAAACGAACAAACCAACAAACCAACAAACAAACAAACCAACAAGCCAACAAACCAACAAACCAACAAACCAACAAACCAACAAACCAACAAGCCAACAAACCAACAAACCAACAAGCCAACAAGCCAACAAACCAACAAGCCAACGAACCAACAAACCAACAAACCAACAAACCAACAAACCAACAAACCAACAAACCAACAAAACAACAAACCAACAAACGAATAAACCAACAAACCAACAAGCCAACAAACCAACAAACCAACAAGCCAACAAACCAACAAACCAACAAACCAACAAACCAACAAGCCAACAAACCAACAAACCAACAAACCAACAAACCAACAAACCAACAAACCAACAAGCCAACGAACCAACAAACCAACATACCGACAAACCAACAAACCAACAAACCAACAAGCCTACAAACGAACAAACCAACAAACCAACAAGCCAACAAACCAACAAACGAACAAACAAACAAACCAACAAACCAGTAAGCCAACAAACCAACAAGCCAACAAACGAACAAACCAACTCACAAACAAACCAACAAACCAACAAACCAACAAAATAACAAACCAACAAACCAACAAACCAAGAAACCAACAAACCACCAAACCAACAAGCCAACAAACCAACAAACCAACAAACCAACAAACCAACAAACCAACAAACAAACAAGCCAACAAACGAACAAACCAACAAACGAACAAACCAACAAACCAACAAACCAACAAGCCAACAAGCCAATGAACCAACAAGCCAACAAACCAATAAGCCAATAAGCCAACAAGCCAACAAACCAACATATTACCAAACCAACAAACCAGTAAGCCAACAAACCAACAAGCCAACAAACCAACAAACCAACAAACCAACAAACCAACAAACCAACAAACCAACAAACAAACAAGCCAACAAACGAACAAACCAACAAACGAACAAACCAACAAACCAACAAACCAACAAGCCAGCAAGCCAATGAACCAACAAGCCAACAAACCAATAAGCCAACAAGCCAACAAACCAACATGTTACCAAACCAACAAACCAGTAAGCCAAACAACCCAACAAACCAACAAGCCAACAAACCAACAAACCAACAAGCCAACAAACCAACAAACGAACAAACAAACAAACCAACAAACCAGTAAGCCAACAAACCACCAAACCAACAAGCCAACAAACCAACAAACCAACAAACCAACAAACCAACAAACCAACAAACCAACAAACCAACAAACCAACAAACCAACAAACCAACAAACCAACAAACCAACAAAAAAGAACAAACCAACAAACCAACAAACCAACAAACCAACAAACCAACAAACCAACAAACCAACAAGCCAAAAAACCAATAAGCCAATAAACCAACAAACCTACAAACCAACAAACCAACACACCAACAAACCAACAAACAAAAAACCCAACAAGCCAACAAACCAACAAACCAACAGACGAACAAACAAACAAACCAACAAACCAACAAGCAAACCAGCCAACAAACCAACACACCAACAAACCAACAAACCAACAAACCACCAAACCAACAACCAATAAACCAACAAACCAAGAAACCATTAAACCAGCAAACTAATAAACCAACTAGCCAACAAACCAACAAACCAACAAACCAACAAGCCAACGAACCAACAAACCAACAAACCAACAAACCAACAAACCAACAAACCAACAAACCAACAAACCAACAAACCAACAAACCAACAAACCAACAAACCAACAAACCAACAAACCAACAAACCAACAAACCAACAAACCAACAAACCAACAAACCAACAAACCAACAAACCAACAAACGAACAAACCAACAAACCAACAAGCCAACAAACGAACAAACCAAAAAACGAACAAGCTAACTAACCAACAAACCAACAAACCAACAAACCAACAAGCCAACAAGCCAACAAACCAACAAGCCAACAAGCCAACAAACCAACAAGCCAACAAACGAACAAACATTAAACCAACAAACCAACAAACCAACAAGCCGACAAACGAACAAACCAACAAACAAACAAACCAACAAACCAACAAACCAAGTAACCAACAAACCAACAAACGAACAAACCAACAAGCCAACAAACCAAAAAACGAACAAAGCAACAAACCAACAAACCAACAAACCAAAAAGCCAACAAACCAACAAACAAACACACCAACAAACTAACAAACCAGCACACCAACAAGCCAACAAACCAACAAACCAAAACACCAACAAACCAACAAACCAACAAACAAATAAACCAACAAACCAACAAACCAACAAACCAAAAACAAAACAAACCAACAAGCCAACAAACCAACAAAACAACAAGCCAACAATCCAACAAAACAACAAACCAACAAACCAACAAATAAACAAATCAACAAAACAATAAACCAACAAACCAAGAAACCAACAAACCAACAAACGAACAAACCAACAAACCAACAAACCAACAAACCAACAAACCAACAAACCAACAAACCAACAAACCAACAAACCAACAAACCAACAAACCAACAAACCAACAAACCAACAAACCAACAAACCAACAAACCAACAAACCAACAAACCAAGTAACCAACAAACCAACAAACGAACAAACCAACAAGCCAACAAACCAAAAAACGAACAAAGCAACAAACCAACAAACCAACAAACCAAAAAGCCAACAAACCAACAAACAAACACACCAACAAACTAACAAACCAGCACACCAACAAGCCAACAAACCAACAAACCAAAACACCAACAAACCAACAAACCAACAAACCAATAAACCAACAAACCAACAAACCAACAAACCAAAAACAAAACAAACCAACAAGCCAACAAACCAACAAAACAACAAGCCAACAATCCAACAAAACAACAAACCAACAAACCAACAAATAAACAAATCAACAAAACAATAAACCAACAAACCAAGAAACCAACAAACCAACAAACGAACAAACCAACAAACCAACAAGCCAACAAACCAACAAACCAAAAAACCAATAAGCTAACTAACAAACATACCAACAAACCGACAGACCAACAAACCAACAAACTAACAAACCAACAAACCAACAAACCAACAAACGAACAAACCAACAAACCAACAAGCCAACAAACCAAAAAACCAACAAGCTAACTAACCAACAAATCAACAAACCAACAAGCCAACAAACCAACAAACGAACAAACAAACAAACCAACAAACCAGTAAGACAACAAACCAACAAGCCAACAAACGAACAAACCAACAAACAAACAAACCAACAAACCAACAAACCAACAAAATAACAAACCAACAAACCAACAAACCAAGAAACCAACAAACCACCAAACCAACAAGCCACCAAACCAACAAGCCAACAAACCAACAAGCCAACAAACCGACAAACCAACAAACCAACAAACCAACAAACCAACAAACCAACAAACCAACAAACAAACAAGCCAACAAACGAACAAACCAACAAACGAACAAACCAACAAACCAACAAACCAACAAGCCAACAAGCCAATGAACCAACAAGCCAACAAACCAATAAGCCAACATGCCAACAAGCCAACAAACCAACATGCCACCAAACCAACAAACCAACAAACCAAAAAACCAACAAAAACGAACAAACCAACAAACCAACAAACCAACAAACCAACAAACCAACAAACCAACAAACCAACAAACCAACAAGCCAAAAAACCAATTAGCCAATAAACCAACAAACCTACAAACCAACAAACCAACACACCAAGAAACCAACAAACCAACAAACCAATAAGCCAACAAACCAACAAACCAACAAACGAACAAACAAACAAACCAACAAACCAACAAGCCAACCAGCCAACAAACCAACAAACCAAAAAACCACCAAACCAACAAACCAACAAACCAACAAACAAACAAACCAATAAACCAATAAACCAACAAACTAATAAACCAACTACCCAACAAACGAACAAACCAACAAACCAACAAACCAACAAACCAACAAGCCAACAAACCAACAAACCAACAAACCAACAAACCAACAAACCAACAAACCAACAAGCCAACAAACCAACAAGCCAACAAACCAACAAACCAACAAACCAACAAACCAACAAACCAACAAACAAACAAGCCAACAAACGAACAAACCAACAAACGAACAAACCAACAAACCAACAAACCAACAAGCCAACAAGCCAATGAACCAACAAGCCAACAAACCAATAAGCCAATAAGCCAACAAGCCAACAAACCAACATATTACCAAACCAACAAACCAGTAAGCCAACAAACCAACAAGCCAACAAACCAACAAACCAACAAACCAACAAACCAACAAACCAACAAACCAACAAACAAACAAGCCAACAAACGAACAAACCAACAAACGAACAAACCAACAAACCAACAAACCAACAAGCCAGCAAGCCAATGAACCAACAAGCCAACAAACCAATAAGCCAACAAGCCAACAAACCAACATGTTACCAAACCAACAAACCAGTAAGCCAAACAACCCAACAAACCAACAAGCCAACAAACCAACAAACCAACAAGCCAACAAACCAACAAACGAACAAACAAACAAACCAACAAACCAGTAAGCCAACAAACCACCAAACCAACAAGCCAACAAACCAACAAACCAACAAACCAACAAACCAACAAACCAACAAACCAACAAACCAACAAACCAACAAACCAACAAACCAACAAACCAACAAACCAACAAAAAAGAACAAACCAACAAACCAACAAACCAACAAACCAACAAACCAACAAACCAACAAACCAACAAGCCAAAAAACCAATAAGCCAATAAACCAACAAACCTACAAACCAACAAACCAACACACCAACAAACCAACAAACAAAAAACCCAACAAGCCAACAAACCAACAAACCAACAGACGAACAAACAAACAAACCAACAAACCAACAAGCAAACCAGCCAACAAACCAACACACCAACAAACCAACAAACCAACAAACCACCAAACCAACAACCAATAAACCAACAAACCAAGAAACCATTAAACCAGCAAACTAATAAACCAACTAGCCAACAAACCAACAAACCAACAAACCAACAAGCCAACGAACCAACAAACCAACAAACCAACAAACCAACAAACCAACAAACCAACAAACCAACAAACCAACAAACCAACAAACCAACAAACCAACAAACCAACAAACCAACAAACCAACAAACCAACAAACCAACAAACCAACAAACCAACAAACCAACAAACCAACAAACCAACAAACGAACAAACCAACAAACCAACAAGCCAACAAACGAACAAACCAAAAAACGAACAAGCTAACTAACCAACAAACCAACAAACCAACAAACCAACAAGCCAACAAGCCAACAAACCAACAAGCCAACAAGCCAACAAACCAACAAGCCAACAAACGAACAAACATTAAACCAACAAACCAACAAACCAACAAGCCGACAAACGAACAAACCAACAAACAAACAAACCAACAAACCAACAAACCAAGTAACCAACAAACCAACAAACGAACAAACCAACAAGCCAACAAACCAAAAAACGAACAAAGCAACAAACCAACAAACCAACAAACCAAAAAGCCAACAAACCAACAAACAAACACACCAACAAACTAACAAACCAGCACACCAACAAGCCAACAAACCAACAAACCAAAACACCAACAAACCAACAAACCAACAAACCAATAAACCAACAAACCAACAAACCAACAAACCAAAAACAAAACAAACCAACAAGCCAACAAACCAACAAAACAACAAGCCAACAATCCAACAAAACAACAAACCAACAAACCAACAAATAAACAAATCAACAAAACAATAAACCAACAAACCAAGAAACCAACAAACCAACAAACGAACAAACCAACAAACCAACAAACCAACAAACCAACAAACCAACAAACCAACAAACCAACAAACCAACAAACCAACAAACCAACAAACCAACAAACCAACAAACCAACAAACCAACAAACCAACAAACCAACAAACCAACAAACCAAGTAACCAACAAACCAACAAACGAACAAACCAACAAGCCAACAAACCAAAAAACGAACAAAGCAACAAACCAACAAACCAACAAACCAAAAAGCCAACAAACCAACAAACAAACACACCAACAAACTAACAAACCAGCACACCAACAAGCCAACAAACCAACAAACCAAAACACCAACAAACCAACAAACCAACAAACCAATAAACCAACAAACCAACAAACCAACAAACCAAAAACAAAACAAACCAACAAGCCAACAAACCAACAAAACAACAAGCCAACAATCCAACAAAACAACAAACCAACAAACCAACAAATAAACAAATCAACAAAACAATAAACCAACAAACCAAGAAACCAACAAACCAACAAACGAACAAACCAACAAACCAACAAGCCAACAAACCAACAAACCAAAAAACCAATAAGCTAACTAACAAACATACCAACAAACCGACAGACCAACAAACCAACAAACTAACAAACCAACAAACCAACAAACCAACAAACGAACAAACCAACAAACCAACAAGCCAACAAACCAAAAAACCAACAAGCTAACTAACCAACAAATCAACAAACCAACAAGCCAACAAACCAACAAACGAACAAACAAACAAACCAACAAACCAGTAAGACAACAAACCAACAAGCCAACAAACGAACAAACCAACAAACAAACAAACCAACAAACCAACAAACCAACAAAATAACAAACCAACAAACCAACAAACCAAGAAACCAACAAACCACCAAACCAACAAGCCACCAAACCAACAAGCCAACAAACCAACAAGCCAACAAACCGACAAACCAACAAACCAACAAACCAACAAACCAACAAACCAACAAACCAACAAACAAACAAGCCAACAAACGAACAAACCAACAAACGAACAAACCAACAAACCAACAAACCAACAAGCCAACAAGCCAATGAACCAACAAGCCAACAAACCAATAAGCCAACATGCCAACAAGCCAACAAACCAACATGCCACCAAACCAACAAACCAACAAACCAAAAAACCAACAAAAACGAACAAACCAACAAACCAACAAACCAACAAACCAACAAACCAACAAACCAACAAACCAACAAACCAACAAGCCAAAAAACCAATTAGCCAATAAACCAACAAACCTACAAACCAACAAACCAACACACCAAGAAACCAACAAACCAACAAACCAATAAGCCAACAAACCAACAAACCAACAAACGAACAAACAAACAAACCAACAAACCAACAAGCCAACCAGCCAACAAACCAACAAACCAAAAAACCACCAAACCAACAAACCAACAAACCAACAAACAAACAAACCAATAAACCAATAAACCAACAAACTAATAAACCAACTACCCAACAAACGAACAAACCAACAAACCAACAAACCAACAAACCAACAAGCCAACAAACCAACAAACCAACAAACCAACAAACCAACAAACCAACAAACCAACAAGCCAACAAACCAACAAACCAACAAGCCAACAAGCCAACAAACCAACAAGCCAACGAACCAACAAACCAACAAACCAACAAACCAACAAAACAACAAACCAACAAACGAATAAACCAACAAACCAACAAACCAACAAGCCAACAAACCAACAAACCAACAAACCAACAAACCAACAAGCCAACAAATTAACAAACCAACAAACCAACAAACCAACAAACCAACAAACCAACAAGCCAACGAACCAAAAAACCAACAAACCAACAAACCAACAAACCAACAAACCAACAAGCCAACAAACGAACAAACCAACAAACCAACAAGCCAACAAACCAACAAACGAACAAACAAACAAACCAACAAACCAGTAAGCCAACAAACCAACAAGCCAACAAACGAACAAACCAACTCACAAACAAACCAACAAACCAACAAACCAACAAAATAACAAACCAACAAACCAACAAACCAAGAAACCAACAAACCACCAAACCAACAAGCCAACAAACCAACAAACCAACAAACCAACAAACCAACAAACCAACAAACAAACAAGCCAACAAACGAACAAACCAACAAACGAACAAACCAACAAACCAACAAACCAACAAGCCAACAAGCCAATGAACCAACAAGCCAACAAACCAATAAGCCAATAAGCCAACAAGCCAACAAACCAACATATTACCAAACCAACAAACCAGTAAGCCAACAAACCAACAAGCCAACAAACGAACAAACCAACAAACAAAGAAACCAACAAACCAACAAACCAACAAAATTACAAACCAACAAACCAACAAACCAAGAAACCAACAAACCACCAAACCAACAAGCCAACAAACCAACAAACCAACAAACCAACAAACCAACAAACCAACAAACAAACAAGCCAACAAACGAACAAACCAACAAACGAACAAACCAACAAACCAACAAACCAACAAGCCAGCAAGCCAATGAACCAACAAGCCAACAAACCAATAAGCCAACAAGCCAACAAACCAACATGTTACCAAACCAACAAACCAGTAAGCCAACAAACCAACAAGCCAACAAACGAACAAACCAACAAACAAAGAAACCAACAAACCAACAAAATAACAAACCAACAAACCAACAAACCAAGAAACCAACAAACCACCAAACCAACAAGCCAACAAACCAACAAACCAACAAACCAACAAACCAACAAACCAACAAACAAACAAGCCAACAAACGAACAAACCAACAAACGAACAAACCAACAAACCAACAAACCAACAAGCCAACAAGCCAATGAACCAACAAGCCAACAAACCAATAAGCCAATAAGCCAACAAGCCAACAAACCAACATATTACCAAACCAACAAACCAGTAAGCCAACAAACCAACAAGCCAACAAACGAACAAACCAACAAACAAAGAAACCAACAAACCAACAAACCAACAAAATAACAAACCAACAAACCAACAAACCAAGAAACCAACAAACCACCAAACCAACAAGCCAACAAGCCAACAAACCAACAAACCAACAAACCAACAAACCAACAAACCAACAAACAAACAAGCCAACAAACGAACAAACCAACAAACGAACAAACCAACAAACCAACAAACCAACAAGCCAACAAGCCAATGAACCAACAAGCCAACAAACCAATAAGCCAACAAGCCAACAAGCCAACAAACCAACATATTACCAAACCACCAAACCAACAAACCAAAAAACCAACAAAAACGAACAAACCAACAAACCAACAAACCAACAAACCAACAAACCAACAAACCAACAAACCAACAAGCCAAAAAACCAATAAGCCAATAAACCAACAAACCTACAAACCAACAAACCAACACACCAACAAACCAACAAACCAACAAACCAACAAGCCAACAAACCAACAAACGAACAAACAAACAAACCAACAAACCAACAAGCCAACCAGCCAACAAACCAACACACCAACAAACCAACAAACCAACAAACCAACAGACCAACAAACCAACAAACCAACAAACCAAAAAATCACCAAACCAACAAACCAACAAACCAACAAACCAATATACCAATAAACCAACAAACTAATAAACCAACTAGCCAACAAACCAACAAGCCAACAAACCAACAAACCAACAAGCCAACAAGCCAACAAACCAACAAGCCAACGAACCAACAAACCGACAAACCAACAAACCAACAAACCAACAAACCAACAAACCAACAAACGAACAAACCAACAAACCAACAAACCAACAAACCAAAAAACCAACAAGCTAACTAACCAACAAACCAACAAACCAACAAACCAACAAGCCAACAAGACAATAAACCAACAAGCCAACAAGCCAACAAACCAACAAGCCAACAAACGAACAAACCAACAAACCAACAAACCAACAAACCAACAAACCAACAAACCAACAAATCAACAAGCCAACAAATCAACAAGCCAACAAATCAACAAACCAACAAATCAACAAACCAATAAACCATCAGACCAACAAACCAACAAACCAACAAACCAACAAACCAAAAAACCACCAAACCAACAAACCAACAAACCAACAAACCAACAAGCCAACAAGCCCACAAACCAACAAGCCAACGAACCAACAAACCAATAAACCAACAAACCAACAAGCCAACAAACCAACAAACCAACAAGCCAGCAAGCCAACAAACCAACAAGCCAACGAACCAACAAACCAACAAACAAACAAACCAACAAACCAACAAACCAACAAAACAACAAACCAACAAACGAACAAACCAACAAACCAACAAGCCAACAAACCAACAAACCAACAAACCAACAAACCAACAAACCAACAAACCAACAAACCAACAAACCAACAAGCCAACAAACCAACAAACCAACGAACCAACAAACCAATAAACCAACAAACCAACAAGCCAACAAACCAACAAACCAACAAACCAACAAGCCAACAAGCCAACAAACCAAGAAGCCAACGAACCAACAAACCAACAAACCAACAAACCAACAAACCAACAAAACAACAAACCAACAAACGAACAAACCAACAAACCAACAAGCCAACAAACCAACAAACCAACAAGCCAACAAACCAACAAACCAACAAACCAACAAACCAACAAGCCAACAAACCAAGAAACCAACAAGCCAACGAACCAACAAACCAACAAACCAACAAACCAACAAAGCAACAAACCAACAAACCAACAAACCAACAAACCAACAAGCCAACAAACGAACAAACCACCAAACCAACAAACCAACAAACCAACAAACGAACAAACAAACAAACCAACAAACCAGTAAGCCAACAAACCAACAAGCCAACAAACGAACAAACCAAGAAACAAACAAACCAACAAACCAACAAACCAACAAAATAACAAACCAACAAACCAACAAACCAAGACACCAACAAACCACCAAACCAACACGCCAACAAACCAACAAACCAACAAACCAATGAACCAACAAGCCAACAAACCAATAAGCCAACAAGCCAACAAGCCAACAAACCAACAAACCAACAAACCAACAAACCAACAAAGCAACAAACCAACAAGCCAAAAAACCAATAAGCCAATAAACCAACAAACCAACAACCCAACACACCAACAAACCAACAAACCAACAAACCAACAAGCCAACAAACCAACAAACGAACAAACAAACAAACCAACAAACCAACAAGCCAACCAGCCAACAAACCAACACACCAACACACCAACAAACCTACAAACCAACAGACCAACAAACCAACAAACGAACAAACCAAAAAACCACCAAAATAACAAACCAACAAACCAATAAACCAACAAACCAATAACCCAATAAACCAACAAACTAATAAACCAACTAACCAACAAACCAACAAACCAACAAACCAACAAGCCAACAAACGAACAAATTAACAAACCAACAAACGAACAAGCCAACAAACCAACAAACCAACAAACCAACAAACCAACAAACCAACAAGCCAACAAACCAACAAACCAACAAGCCAACAAGCCAACAAACCAACAAGCCAACAAACCAACAAACCAACAAACCAACAAGCCAACAAACGAACAAATCAACAAACCAACAAACCAATGAACCAACAAGCCAACAAACCAATAAGCCAACAAGCCAACAAGCCAACAAACCAACAAAACAACAAACCAACAAACCAACAAACCAACAAACCAACAAACCAACAAACCAACAAACCAACAAACCAACAAACCAATGAACCAACAAGCCAACAAACCAATAAGCCAACAAGCCAACAAGCCAACAAACCAACATGCCACCAAACCAACAAACCAACAAACAAAAAAACCAACAAAAACGAACAAACCAACAAACCAACAAACCAACAAACCAACAAACCAACAAGCCAAAAAACCAATAAGCCAATAAACCAACAAACCAACAACCCAACACACCAACAAACCAACAAACCAACAAACCAACAAACCAACAAGCCAACAAACCAACAAACGAACAAACAAACAAACCAACAAACCAACAAGCCAACCAGCCAACAAACCAACACACCAACACACCAACAAACCTACAAACCAACAGACCAACAAACCAACAAACGAACAAACCAAAAAACCACCAAAACAACAAACCAACAAACCAATAAACCAACAAACCAATAAACCAATAAACCAACAAACTAAAAAACCAACTAACCAACAAACCAACAAACCAACAAACCAACAAGCCAACAAACGAACAAATCAACAAACCAACAAACGAACAAGCCAACAAATCAACAAACCAACAAACCAACAAACCAACAAACCAACAAGCCAACAAACCAACAAACCAACAAGCCAACAAGCCAACAAACCAACAAGCCAACGAACCAACAAACCAGCAAACCAACAAACCAACAAAAGAAAAAACCAACAAACCAACAAACTAACAAACCAACAAACGAACAAACCAACAAACCAACAAGCCAACAAACCAACAAACCACAAAACCAACAAGTTAACTAACCAACAAACCAACAAACCAACAAACCAACAAACCAACAAACCAACAAACCAACAAGCCAACAAGCCAACAAACCAACAAGCCAACAAGCCAACAAACCAACAAGCCAACAAACGAACAAACCAACAAACCAACAAACCAACAAACCAACAAGCCAACAAACCAACAAACCAACAAGCCAACAAACCAACAAACGAACAAACAAACAAACCAGTAAGCCAACAAACCAATAAGCCAACAAACGAACAAACCAACAAACAAACAAACCAACAAACCAACAAACCAATAAAATAACAAACCAACAAACCAACAAACCAAGAAACCAACAAACCACCAAACCAACAAGCCAACAAACCAACAAACCAACAAACCAACAAACCAACAAACAAACAAGCCACCAAACTAACAAACCAACAAACGAACAAATCAACAAACCAACAACCCAACAAACCAACAAGTCAACAAGCCAATGAACCAACAAGCCAACAAACCAGTAAGCCAACAAGCCAACAAGCCAACAAACCAACATGCCACCAAACCAACAAACCAACAAACCAACAAACAAACAAGCCACCAAACTAACAAACCAACAAACGAACAAATCAATAAACCAACAAACCAACAAACCAACAAGCCAACAAGCCAATGAACCAACAAGCCAACAAACCAATAAGCCAACAAGCCAACAAGCCAACAAACCAACATGCCACCAAACCAACAAGCCAACAAACCAACAAACCCACAAACCAACAAACCAACAAACCAACAAACCAACAAGCCAACATACCAACAAACCAACAAACCAACAAGCCAACAAGCCAACAGACCATCAAGCCAACAAACCAACAAGCCAACAAACCAACAAACAAACAAACCAACAAACCAACAAACCAACAAACCAACAAACCAAAAAACCAACAAGCCAGCAAACCAACAAACCAACAAGTCAGCAAACCAACAAACCAACAAACCAACAAACCAACAAGCCAACAAACCAACAAACCAAAAAACCATCAAGCCAACAAACCAACAAATCAACAAACTAACAAACCAACAAACCAACAAACCAACAAACCAACAAACCAACAAGCCAACAAACCAAGTAACCAACAAACCAACAAACGAACAAACCAACAAGCCAACAAACCAAAAAACGAACAAAATAACAAACCAACAAACCAACAAACGAACAAACCAGCAAGCCAACAAACCAACAAACGAACAAACCAAGAAGCCAACAAACCAACAAACCAACAAACCAACAAACGAACAAACCAACAAACCAACAAACCAACAAACCAACAAACCAACAAACCAACAAGCCAACAAACAAACAAACCAACAAACCAAAAAACCAACAAACCAACAAGCCAAAAAACCAACAAGCCAATAAACCAACAAACCTACAAACCAACAAACCAACACACCAACAAACCAGGAAACCAACAAACCAACAAGCCAACAAACCAACAAACCAACAAACGAAAAAACAAACAAACCAACAAACCAACAAGCCAACCAGCCAACAAACCAACACAAAAACAAACCAACAAACCAACAAACCAACAAACCAACAGACCAACAAACCAACAAACCAAAAAACCACCAAACCAACAAACCAACAAACGAACAAACCAACAAACCAATAAACCAATAAACCAACAAACTAATAAACCAACTAGCCAACAAACCAACAAGCCAACAAACCAACAAACCAATAAGCCAACAAGCCAACAAACCAACAAGCCAATGAACCAACCAACCAACAAACCAACAAACCAACAAACCAACAAGCCAACAAACCAAAAAACCAACAAGCTAACTGACCAACAAACCAACAAACCAACAAACCAACAAACCAACAAACCAACAAACCAACAAACCAACAAGCCAACAAGCCAACAAGCCAACAAGCCAACAAACCAACAAGCAAACAAACGAACAAACCAACAAATCAACAAACCAACAAACCAACAAGCCAACAAACCAACAAACCAACAAGCCAACAAACCAACAAACGAACAAACAAACAAACCAACAAACCAGTAAGCCAACAAACCAACAAGCCAACAAACGAACAAACCAACAAACAAACAAACCAACAAACCAACAAACCAACAAAATAACAAACCAACAAACCAACAAACCAAGAAACCAAAAAACCACCAAACCAACAAGCCAACAAACCAACAAACGAACAAACAAACAAACCAGTAAGCCAACAAACCAATAAGCCAACAAACGAACAAACCAACAAACAAACAAACCAACAAACCAACAAACCAATAAAATAACAAACCAACAAACCAACAAACCAAGAAACCGACAAACCACCAAACCAACAAGCCAACAAACCAACAAACCAACAAACCAACAAACAAACAAGCCACCAAACTAACAAACCAACAAACGAACAAATCAACAAACCAACAAACCAACAAACCAACAAACCAACAAGCCAACAAGCCAATGAACCAACAAGCCAACAAACCAGTAAGCCAACAAGCCAACAAGCCAACAAACCAACATGCCACCAAACCAACAAACCAACAAACAAACAAGCCACCAAACTAACAAACCAACAAACGAACAAATCAACAAACCAACAAACCAACAAACCAACAAGCCAACAAGCCAATGAACCAACAAGCCAACAAACCAATAAGCCAACAAGCCAACAAGCCAACAAACCAACATGCCACCAAACCAACAAGCCAACAAACCAACAAACCCACAAACCAACAAACCAACAAACCAACAAGCCAACATACCAACAAACCAACAAACCAACAAGCCAACAAGCCCACAAACCAACAAGCCAACAAACCAACAAGCCAACAAACCAACAAACAAACAAACCAACAACCCAACAAACCAACAAACCAACAAACCAAAAAACCAACAAGTCAGCAAACCAACAAACCAACAAGTCAGCAAACCAACAAACCAACAAACCAACAAACCAACAAGCCAACAAACCAAGTAACCAACAAACCAACAAACGAACAAACCAACAAGCCAACAAACCAAAAAACGGACAAAATAACAAACCAACAAACCAACAAACGAACAAACCAGCAAGCCAACAAACCAACAAACGAACAAACCAACAAACCAAGAAGCCAGCAAACCAACAAACCAACAAACCAACAAACCAACAAACCAACAAACCAACAAACCAACAAACCAACAAACCAACAAACCAACAAGCCAACAAACAAACAAACCAACAAACCAAAAAACCAACAAACCAACAAGCCAAAAAACCAACAAGCCAATAAACCAACAAACCTACAAACCAACAAACCAACACACCAACAAACCAGGAAACCAACAAACCAACAAGCCAACAAACCAACAAACCAACAAACGAAAAAACAAACAAACCAACAAACCAACAAGCCAACAAACCAACACAAAAACAAACCAACAAACCAACAAACCAACAAACCAACAGACCAACAAACCAACAAACCAAAAAACCACCAAACCAACAAACCAACAAACGAACAAACCAACAAACCAGTAAACCAATAAACCAACAAACTAATAAACCAACTAGCCAACAAACCAACAAGCCAACAAACCAACAAACCAATAAGCCAACAAGCCAACAAACCAACAACCCAACGAACCAACCAACCAACAAACCAACAAACCAACAAACCAACAAGCCAACAAACCAAAAAACCAACAAGCTAACTGACCAACAAACCAACAAACCAACAAACCAACAAACCAACAAACCAACAAACCAACAAACCAACAAACCAACAAGCCAACAAGCCAATAAGCCAACAAACCAACAAGGAAACAAACGAACAAACCAACAAATCAACAAACCAACAAACCAACAAGCCAACAAACCAACAAACCAACAAGCCAACAAACCAACAAACGAACAAACAAACAAACCAACAAACCAGTAAGCCAACAAACCAACAAGCCAACAAACGAACAAACCAACAAACAAACAAACCAACAAACCAACAAACCAACAAAATAACAAACCAACAAACCAACAAACCAAGAAACCAAAAAACCACCAAACCAACAAGCCAACAAACCAACAAACCAACAAACCAACAAACCAACAAACCAACAAACAAACAAGCCAACAAACGAACAAACCAACAAACGAACAAACCAACAAACCAACAAACCAACAAGCCAACAAGCCGACAAGCCAACAAACTAACAAGCCAACAAACGAACAAACCATTAAACCAAAAAACCAACAAACCAACAAGCCAACAAACCTACAAACCAACAGGCCAACAAACCAACGAACAAACAAACAAACCAACAAACCAGTAAGCCAACAAACCAACAAGCCAACAAACGAACAAACCAACAAACAAACAAACCAACAAACCAACAAACCAACAAACCAACAAACCAACAAAATAACAAACCAACAAACCAACAAACCACGAAACCAACAAACGAACAAACCAACAAACCAATAAGCCAACAAACCAACAAACCAAAAAACCAACAAGCTAACTAACCAACAAACCAACAAACCAACAAACCAACAAACCAACAAACCAACAAACCAACAAACCAACAAACGAACAAACCAACAAACCAACAAGCCAACAAACCAACAAACCAAAAAACCAACAAGCTAACTAACCAACAAATCAATAAACCAACAAACCAACAAACCAACAAACCAACAAACCAACAAGCCAACAAGCCAACAAACCAACAAGCCAACAAGCCAACAAACCAACAAGCCAACAAACGAACAAACCAACAAACCAACAAACCAACAAACCAACAAACCAACAAGCCAACAAACCAACAAACCAACAAGCCAACAAACCAACAAACGATCAAACAAACAAACCAACAAACCAGTAAGCCAACAAACCAACAAGCCAACAAACGAACAAACCAACAAACAAACAAACCAACAAACCAACAAACCAACAAAATAACAAACCAACAAACCAACAAACCAAGAAACCAACAAACCACCAAACCAACAAGCCAACAAACCAACAAACAAGCAAACCAACAAACCAACAAACCAACAAACCAACAAACAAACAAGCCAACAAACGAACAAACCAACAAACCAACAAACCAACAAGCCAACAAGCCAATGAACCAACAAGCCAAAAAACCAATTAGCCAATAAACCAACAAACCTACAAACCAACAAACCAACACACCAAGAAACCAGGAAACCAACAAACCAACAAACCAACAAGCCAACAAACCAACAAACCAACAAACGAACAAACAAACAAACCAACAAACCAACAAGCCAACCAGCCAACAAACCAACACACCAACAAACCAACAAACCAACAAACCATCAGACCAACAAACCAACAAACCAACAAACCAAAAAACCACCAAACCAACACACCAACAAACCAATAAACCAACAAACTAATAAACCAACTAGCCTAGAAACCAACAAACCAACAAACCAACAAGCCAACAAACGAACAAACCGACAAACCAACAAACCAACAAGCCAACAAACCAACAAACCAACAAACCAACAAACCAACAAACCAACAAGCCAACAAACCAACAAACCAACAAGCCAACAAGCCAACAAACCAACAAGCCAACGAACCAACAAACCAACAAGCCAACAAACCAACAAACCAACAAGCCAACAAACCAACAAACCAACAAACCAACAAACCAACAAGCCAACAAACCAACAAACCAACAAACCAACAAACCAACAAACCAACTAACCAACAAGCCAACGAACCAACAAACCAACAAACCACCAAACCAACAAGCCAACAAGCCAACAAACCAACAAACCAACAAACCAACAAACCAACAAACCAACAAACAAACAAGCCAACAAACGAACAAACCAACAAACGAACAAACCAACAAACCAACAAACCAACAAGCCAACAAGCCGACAAGCCAACAAACTAACAAGCCAACAAACGAACAAACCATTAAACCAACAAACCAACAAACCAACAAGCCAACAAACCTACAAACCAACAGGCCAACAAACCAACGAACAAACAAACAAACCAACAAACCAGTAAGCCAACAAACCAACAAGCCAACAAACGAACAAACCAACAAACAAACAAACCAACAAACCAACAAACCAACAAACCAACAAAATAACAAACCAACAAACCAACAAACCAAGAAACCAACAAACTACCAAACAAACAAGCCAACAAGCCAACAAACCAACAAACCAACAAACCAACAAACCAACAAACCAACAAACCAACAAACAAACAAGCCAACAAACGAAACAACCAACAAACGAACAAACCAACAAACCAACAAACCAACAAACCAACAAGCCAACAAGCCAATGAACCAACAAGCCAACAAACCAATAAGCCAACAAGCCAACAAGCCAACAAACCAACATGCCACCAAACCAACCAACCAACAAACCAAAAAACCAACAAAAACGAACAAACCAACAAACCAAAAAACCAACAAACCAACAAACCAACAAACCAACAAACGAACAAACCAACAAACCAACAAGCCAACCAGCCAAGAAACCAACAAGCCAAGAAACCAACAAACCAACAAACCAACAAACCAACAAGCCAGCAAACCAACAAACCAACAAACCAACAAGCCAGCAAACCAACAACCCAACAAACCAACAAACCAACAAACCAACAAACCAACAAGCCAACAAACCAACAAACCAAAAAACTAACAAGCCAACAAACCAACAAACCAACAAACGAACAAACCAACAAACCAACAAACCAACAAACCAACAAACCAACAAACCAACAAACCAACAAACCAACAATCCAAGTAACCAACAAACCAACAAACGAACAAACCAACAAGCCAACAAACCAAGAAACGAACAAAGCAACAAGCCAACCAACCAACAAACCAACAAACCAAAAAGCCAACAAACCAACAAACAAACACACCAACAAACTAACAAACCGACACACCAACAAGGCAACAAACCAACAAACCAAAAAACCAACAAACCAACAAACCAACAAACCAACAAACCAACAAACCAACAAACCAACAAACCAAAAACCCAACAAACCAATAAGCCAACAAACCAACATAACAACAAGCCAACAATCCAACAAAACAACAAAACAACAAACGAACAAATAAACAAACCAACAAACCAACAAACCAACAAACCAACAAACCAACAAACCAACAAACAAACAAACCAACGAACCAATAACCCAACAAACCAACAAACCAAAAAACCAACAAGCTAACTAACCAACAAACCAACAAACCAACAAACCAACAAACCAACAAACCAACAAACCAACAAACCAACAAACGAACAAACCAACAAACCAACAAGCCAACAAACCAACAAACCAAAAAACCAACAAGCTAACTAACCAACAAATCAATAAACCAACAAACCAACAAACCAACAAACCAACAAACCAACAAGCCAACAAGCCAACAAACCAACAAGCCAACAAGCCAACAAACCAACAAGCCAACAAACGAACAAACCAACAAATCAACAAACCAACAAACCAACAAACCAACAAGCCAACAAACCAACAAACCAACAAGCCAACAAACCAACAAACGAACAAACAAACAAACCAAAAAACCAGTAAGCCAACAAACCAACAAGCCAACAAACGAACAAACCAACAAACAAACAAACCAACAAACCAACAAACCAACAAAATAACAAACCAACAAACCAACAAACCAAGAAACCAACAAACCACCAAACCAACAAGCCAACAAACCAACAAGTCAGCAAACCAACAAACCAACAAACCAACAAACCAACAAGCCAACAAACCAACAAACCAAAAAACCAACAAGCCAACAAACCAACAAATCAACAAACTAACAAACCAACAAACCAACAAACCAACAAACCAACAAACCAACAAGCCAACAAACCAAGTAATCAACAAACCAACAAACGAACAAACCAAGAAGCCAACAAACCAACAAACCAACAAACCAACAAACCAACAAACCAACAAACCAACAAACCAACAAACCAACAAACCAACAAACCAACAAGCCAACAAACAAACAAACCAACAAACCTACAAACCAACAAACCAACACACCAACAAACCAGGAAACCAACAAACCAACAAGCCAACAAACCAACAAACCAACAAACGAAAAAACAAACAAACCAACAAACCAACAAGCCAACCAGCCAACAAAACAACACAAAAACAAACCAACAAACCAACAAACCAACAAACCAACAGACCAACAAACCAACAAACCAAAAAACCACCAAACCAACAAACCAACAAACGAACAAACCAACAAACCAATAAACCAATAAACCAACAAACTAATAAACCAACTAGCCAACAAACCAACAAGCCAACAAACCAACAAACCAATAAGCCAACAAGCCAACAAACCAACAAGCCAACGAACCAACCAACCAACAAACCAACAAACCAACAAACCAACAAGCCAACAAACCAAAAAACCAACAAGCTAACTGACCAACAAACCAACAAACCAACAAACCAACAAACCAACAAACCAACAAACCAACAAACCAACAAGCCAACAAGCCAACAAGCCAACAAGCCAACAAGCCAACAAACCAACAAGCAAACAAACGAACAAACCAACAAATCAACAAACCAACAAACCAACAAGCCAACAAACCAACAAACCAACAAGCCAACAAACCAACAAACGAACAAACAAACAAACCAACAAACCAGTAAGCCAACAAACCAACAAGCCAACAAACGAACAAACCAACAAACAAACAAACCAACAAACCAACAAACCAACAAAATAACAAACCAACAAACCAACAAACCAAGAAACCAAAAAACCACCAAACCAACAAGCCAACAAACCAACAAACGAACAAACAAACAAACCAGTAAGCCAACAAACCAATAAGCCAACAAACGAACAAACCAACAAACAAACAAACCAACAAACCAACAAACCAATAAAATAACAAACCAACAAACCAACAAACCAAGAAACCAACAAACCACCAAACCAACAAGCCAACAAACCAACAAACCAACAAACAAACAAGCCACCAAACTAACAAACCAACAAACGAACAAATCAACAAACCAACAAACCAACAAACCAACAAGCCAACAAGCCAATGAACCAACAAGCCAACAAACCAGTAAGCCAACAAGCCAACAAGCCAACAAACCAACATGCCACCAAACCAACAAACCAACAAACCAACAAACAAACAAGCCACCAAACTAACAAACCAACAAACGAACAAATCAACAAACCAACAAACCAACAAACCAACAAGCCAACAAGCCAATGAACCAACAAGCCAACAAACCAATAAGCCAACAAGCCAACAAGCCAACAAACCAACATGCCACCAAACCAACAAGCCAACAAACCAACAAACCCACAAACCACCAACCAACAAACCAACAAGCCAACATACCAACAAACCAACAAACCAACAAGCCAACAAGCCCACAAACCAACAAGCCAACAAACCAACAAGCCAACAAACCAACAAACAAACAAACCAACAACCCAACAAACCAACAAACCAACAAACCAAAAAACCAACAAGTCAGCAAACCAACAAACCAACAAGTCAGCAAACCAACAAACCAACAAACCAACAAACCAACAAGCCAACAAACCAAGTAACCAACAAACCAACAAACGAACAAACCAACAAGCCAACAAACCAAAAAACGGACAAAATAACAAACCAACAAACCAACAAACGAACAAACCAGCAAGCCAACAAACCAACAAACGAACAAACCAACAAACCAAGAAGCCAGCAAACCAACAAACCAACAAACCAACAAACCAACAAACCAACAAACCAACAAACCAACAAACCAACAAACCAACAAGCCAACAAACAAACAAACCAACAAACCAAAAAACCAACAAACCAACAAGCCAAAAAACCAACAAGCCAATAAACCAACAAACCTACACACCAACAAACCAACACACCAACAAACCAGGAAACCAACAAACCAACAAGCCAACAAACCAACAAACCAACAAACGAAAAAACAAACAAACCAACAAACCAACAAGCCAACAAACCAACACAAAAACAAACCAACAAACCAACAAACCAACAAACCAACAGACCAACAAACCAACAAACCAAAAAACCACCAAACCAACAAACCAACAAACGAACAAACCAACAAACCAGTAAACCAATAAACCAACAAACTAATAAACCAACTAGCCAACAAACCAACAAGCCAACAAACCAACAAACCAATAAGCCAACAAGCCAACAAACCAACAACCCAACGAACCAACCAACCAACAAACCAACAAACCAACAAACCAACAAGCCAACAAACCAAAAAACCAACAAGCTAACTGACCAACAAACCAACAAACCAACAAACCAACAAACCAACAAACCAACAAACCAACAAACCAACAAACCAACAAACCAACAAGCCAACAAGCCAACAAGCCAACAAACCAACAAGGAAACAAACGAACAAACCAACAAATCAACAAACCAACAAACCAACAAGCCAACAAACCAACAAACCAACAAGCCAACAAACCAACAAACGAACAAACAAACAAACCAACAAACCAGTAAGCCAATAAACCAACAAGCCAACAAACGAACAAACCAACAAACAAACAAACCAACAAACCAACAAACCAACAAAATAACAAACCAACAAACCAACAAACCAAGAAACCAAAAAACCACCAAACCAACAAGCCAACAAACCAACAAACCAACAAACCAACAAACCAACAAACCAACAAACAAACAAGCCAACAAACGAACAAACCAACAAACGAACAAACCAACAAACCAACAAACCAACAAGCCAACAAGCCGACAAGCCAACAAACTAACAAGCCAACAAACGAACAAACCATTAAACCAAAAAACCAACAAACCAACAAGCCAACAAACCTACAAACCAACAGGCCAACAAACCAACGAACAAACAAACAAACCAACAAACCAGTAAGCCAACAAACCAACAAGCCAACAAACGAACAAACCAACAAACAAACAAACCAACAAACCAACAAACCAACAAACCAACAAAATAACAAACCAACAAACCAACAAACCAAGAAACCAACAAACGAACAAACCAACAAACCAATAAGCCAACAAACCAACAAACCAAAAAACCAACAAGCTAACTAACCAACAAACCAACAAACCAACAAACCAACAAACCAACAAACCAACAAACCAACAAACCAACAAACGAACAAACCAACAAACCAACAAGCCAACAAACCAACAAGCCAACAAGCCAACAAACCAACAAGCCAACAAACGAACAAACCAACAAACCAACAAACCAACAAACCAACAAACCAACAAGCCAACAAACCAACAAACCAACAAGCCAACAAACCAACAAACGAACAAACAAACAAACCAACAAACCAGTAAGCCAACAAACCAACAAGCCAACAAACGAACAAACCAACAAACAAACAAACCAACAAACCAACAAACCAACAAAATAACAAACCAACAAACCAACAAACCAAGAAACCAACAAACCACCAAACCAACAAGCCAACAAACCAACAAACAAGCAAACCAACAAACCAACAAACCAACAAACCAACAAACAAACAAGCCAACAAACGAACAAACCAACAAACCAACAAACCAACAAGCCAACAAGCCAATGAACCAACAAGCCAAAAAACCAATTAGCCAATAAACCAACAAACCTACAAACCAACAAACCAACACACCAAGAAACCAGGAAACCAACAAACCAACAAACCAACAAGCCAACAAACCAACAAACCAACAAACGAACAAACAAACAAACCAACAAACCAACAAGCCAACCAGCCAACAAACCAACACACCAACAAACCAACAAACCAACAAACCATCAGACCAACAAACCAACAAACCAACAAACCAAAAAACCACCAAACCAACACACCAACAAACCAATAAACCAACAAACTAATAAACCAACTAGCCTAGAAACCAACAAACCAACAAACCAACAAGCCAACAAACGAACAAACCGACAAACCAACAAACCAACAAGCCAACAAACCAACAAACCAACAAACCAACAAACCAACAAACCAACAAGCCAACAAACCAACAAACCAACAAGCCAACAAGCCAACAAACCAACAAGCCAACGAACCAACAAACCAACAAACAACAAACCAACAAACCAACAAACCAACAAAACAACAAACCAACAAACGAACAAACCAACAAACCAACAAGCCAACAAACCAACAAACCAACAAGCCAACAAACCAACAAACCAACAAACCAACAAACCAACAAGCCAACAAACCAACAAACCAACAAACCAACAAACCAACAAACCAACAAACCAACAAGCCAACGAACCAACAAACCAACAAACCACCAAACCAACAAGCCAACAAACCAACAAACCAACAAACCAACAAACCAACAAACCAACAAACAAACAAGCCAACAAACGAACAAACCAACAAACGAACAAACCAACAAACCAACAAACCAACAAGCCAACAAGCCGACAAGCCAACAAACTAACAAGCCAACAAACGAACAAACCATTAAACCAACAAACCAACAAACCAACAAGCCAACAAACCTACAAACCAACAGGCCAACAAACCAACGAACAAACAAACAAACCAACAAACCAGTAAGCCAACAAACCAACAAGCCAACAAACGAACAAACCAACAAACAAACAAACCAACAAACCAACAAACCAACAAACCAACAAAATAACAAACCAACAAACCAACAAACCAAGAAACCAACAAACTACCAAACAAACAAGCCAACAAGCCAACAAACCAACAAACCAACAAACCAACAAACCAACAAACCAACAAACCAACAAACCAACAAACAAACAAGCCAACAAACGAAACAACCAACAAACGAACAAACCAACAAACCAACAAACCAACAAACCAACAAACCAACAAACCAACAAGCCAACAAGCCAATGAACCAACAAGCCAACAAACCAATAAGCCAACAAGCCAACAAGCCAACAAACCAACATGCCACCAAACCAACCAACCAACAAACCAAAAAACCAACAAAAACGAACAAACCAACAAACCAAAAAACCAACAAACCAACAAACCAACAAACCAACAAACGAACAAACCAACAAACCAACAAGCCAACCAGCCAAGAAACCAACAAGCCAAGAAACCAACAAACCAACAAACCAACAAACCAAAAAACCAACAAGCCAGCAAACCAACAAACCAACAAACCAACAAGCCAGCAAACCAACAAACCAACAAACCAACAAACCAACAAACCAACAAACCAACAAACCAACAAGCCAACAAACCAACAAACCAAAAAACTAACAAGCCAACAAACCAACAAACCAACAAACGAACAAACCAACAAACAAACAAACCAACAAACCAACAAACCAACAAACCAACAAACCAACAATCCAAGTAACCAACAAACCAACAAACGAACAAACCAACAAGCCAACAAACCAAGAAACGAACAAAGCAACAAGCCAACCAATCAACAAACCAACAAACCAAAAAGCCAACAAACCAACAAACAAACACACCAACAAACTAACAAACCGACACACCAACAAGGCAACAAACCAACAAACCAAAAAACCAACAAACCAACAAACCAACAAACCAACAAACCAACAAACCAACAAACCAACAAACCAAAAACCCAACAAACCAATAAGCCAACAAACCAACATAACAACAAGCCAACAATCCAACAAAACAACAAAACAACAAACGAACAAATAAACAAACCAACAAACCAACAAACCAACAAACCAACAAACCAACAAACCAACAAACGAACAAACCAACGAACCAATAACCCAACAAACCAACAAACCAAAAAACCAACAAGCTAACTAACCAACAAACCAACAAACCAACAAACCAACAAACCAACAAACCAACAAACCAACAAACCAACAAACGAACAAACCAACAAACCAACAAGCCAACAAACCAACAAACCAAAAAACCAACAAGCTAACTAACCAACAAATCAATAAACCAACAAACCAACAAACCAACAAACCAACAAACCAACAAGCCAACAAGCCAACAAACCAACAAGCCAACAAGCCAACAAACCAACAAGCCAACAAACGAACAAACCAACAAACCAACAAACCAACAAACCAACAAACCAACAAGCCAACAAACCAACAAACCAACAAGCCAACAAACCAACAAACGAACAAAAAAACAAACCAAAAAACCAGTAAGCCAACAAACCAACAAGCCAACAAACGAACAAACCAACAAACAAACAAACCAACAAACCAACAAACCAACAAAATAACAAACCAACAAACCAACAAACCAAGAAACCAACAAACCACCAAACCAACAAGCCAACAAACCAACAAACAAGCAAACAAACAAACCACCAAACCAACAAACCAACAAACAAACAAGCCAACAAACAAACAAACCAACAAACCAACAAACCAACAAGCCAACAAGCCAATGAACCAACAAGCCAAAAAACCAATTAGCCAATAAACCAACAAACCTACAAACCAACAAACCAACACACCAAGAAACCAACAAATCAACAAACCAACAAGCCAACAAACCAACAAACCAACAAACCAACAAACGAACAAACAAACAAACCAACAAACCAACAAGCCAACCAGCCAACAAACCAACACACCAACAAACCAACAAACCAACAAACCATCAGACCAACAAACCAACAAACCAACAAACCAAAAAACCAACAAACCAACAAACCAACAAACCAATAAACCAATAAACCAACAAACTAATAAACCAACTAGCCTAGAAACCAACAAACCAACAAACCAACAAGCCAACAAACGAACAAACCGACAAACCAACAAGCCAACAAGCCAACAAACCAACAAACCAACAAACCAACAAACCAACAAACCAACAAACCAACAAACCAACAAGCCAACAAACCAACAAACCAACAAGCCAACAAGCCAACAAACCAACAAGCCAACGAACCAACAAACCAACAAACAACAAACCAACAAACCAACAAACGAACAAAACAACAAACCAACAAACGAACAAACCAACAAACCAACAAGCCAACAAACCAACAAACCAACAAGCCAACAAACCAACAAACCAACAAACCAACAAACCAACAAGCCAACAAACCAACAAACCAACAAACCAACAAACCAACAAACCAACAAACCAACAAGCCAACGAACCAACAAACCAACAAACCAACAAACCAACAAACCAACAAACCAACAAACCAACAAACCAACAAACCAACAACCCAACAAGCCAACAAACGAACAAACCAAAAAACCAACAAGCAAACAAACCAACAAACGAACAAACAAACAAACTAACAAACCAGTAAGCCAACAAACCAACAAGCCAACAAACGAACAAACCCACAAACAAACAAACCAACAAACCAACAAACCAACAAACCAACAAAATAACAAACCAACAAACCAACAAACCAAGAAACCGACAAACCACCAAACCAACAAGCCAACAAACCAACAAACCAACAAACCAACAAACCAACAAACCAACAAACCAACAAACAAACAAGCCAACAAACGAACAAACCAACAAACGAACAAACCAACAAACCAACAAACCAACAAACCAACAAGCCAACAAGCCAATGAACAAACAAGCCAACAAACCAATAAACCAACAAGCCAACAAGCCAACAAACCAACACGCCACCAAACCAACAAACCAACAAACCAAAAAACCAACAAAAACGAACAAACCAACAAACCAACAAACCAACAAACCAACAAACCAACAAACCAACAAACCAACAAACCAACAAACCAACAAACCAACAAACCAGCAAGCCAAAAAACCAATAAGCCAATAAAACAACAAACCTACAAACCAACAAACCAACACACCAACAAACCAACAAACCAACAAACCAACAAGCCAACAAACCAACAAACGAACAAACAAACAAACCAACAAACCAACAAGCCAACCAGCCAACAAACCAACACACCAACAAACCAACAAACCAACAAACCAACAGACCAACAAACCAACAAACCAAAAAACCACCAAACCAACAAACCAACAAACCAACAAACCAACAAACCAATAAACCAATAAACCAACAAACTAATAAACCAACTAGCCAACAAACCAACAAACCAACAAACCAACAAGCCAACAAACGAACAAATCAACAAACCAACAAACCAACAAACCAACAAACCAACAAACCAACAAACCAACAAACCAACAAACGGTCAAACCAACAAACCAACAAGCCAACAAACCAACAAACCAAAAAACCAACAAGCTAACTAACCAACAAATCAATAAACCAACAAACCAACAAACCAACAAACCAACAAACCAACAAACCAACAAGCCAACAAGCCAACAAACCAACAAGCCAACAAGCCAACAAACCAACAAGCCAACAAACGAACAAACCAACAAACCAACAAACCAACAAACCAACAAACCAACAAGCCAACAAAACAACAAACCAACAAGCCAACAAACCAACAAACGAACAAACAAACAAACCAACAAACCAGTAAGCCAACAAACCAACAAGCCAACAAACGAACAAACAAACAAACAAACAAATCAACAAACCAACAAAATAACAAACCAACAAACCAACAAACCAAGAAACCAACAAACCACCAAACCACCAAACCAACAAGCCAACAAACCAACAAACAAGCAAACCAACAAACCAACAAACCAACAAACCAACAAACAAACAAGCCAACAAACGAACAAACCAACAAACCAACAAACCAACAAGCCAACAAGCCAATGAACCAACAAGCCAACAAACCAATAAGCCAACAAGCCAGCAAGCCAACAAACCAACATGCCACCAAACCAACAAACCAACAAACCAAAAAACCAACAAAAACGAACAAACCAACAAACCATCAAACCAACAAACCAACAAACCAACAAACCAACAAACCTACAAGCCAAAAAACCAATTAGCCAATAAACCAACAAACCTACAAACCAACAAACCAACACACCAAGAAACCAACAAACCAACAAACCAACAAACCAACAAACCAACAAACGAACAAACAAACAAACCAACAAACCAACAAGCCAACCAGCCAACAAACCAACACACCAACAAACCAACAAACCATCAGACCAACAAACCAACAAACCAACAAACCAAAAAACCACCAAACCAACAAACCAACAAACCAACAAACCAACAAACCAATAAACCAATAAACCAACAAACTAATAAACCAACTAGCCAAGAAACCAACAAACCAACAAGCCAACAAACGAACAAACCAACAAACCAACAAACCAACAAGCCAACAAACCAACAAACCAACAAACCAACAAGCCAACAAACCAACAAACCAACAAGCCAACAAGCCAACAAACCAACAAGCCAACGAACCAACAAACCAACAAACAACAAACCAACAAACCAACAAACCAACAAAACAACAAACCAACAAACGAACAAACCAACAAACCAACAAGCCAACAAACCAACAAACCAACAAGCCAACAAACCAACAAACCAACAAACCAACAAACCAACAAACCAGTAAGCCAACAAAAAAACAAGCCAACAAACGAACAAACCAACAAACAAACAAACCAACAAACCAACAAACCAACAAACCAACAAAATAACAAACCAACAAACCAACAAACCAAGACACCAGCAAACCACCAAACCAACAAGCCAACAAACCAACAAACCAACAAACCAACAAACCAACAAACCAACAAACAAACAAGCCAACAAACGAACAAACCAACAAACGAACAAACCAACAAACCAACAAACCAACAAGCCAACAAGCCAATGAACAAACAAGCCAACAAACCAATAAGCTAACAAGCCAACAAGCCAACAAACCAACACACCACCAAACCAACAAACCAACAAACCAAAAAACCAACAAAAACGAACAAACCAACAAACCAACAAACCAACAAACCAACAAACCAACAAACCAACAAACCAGCAAGCGAAAAAACCAATAAGCCAATAAACCAACAAACCTACAAACTAGCAAACCAACACACCAACAAACCAACAAACCAACAAACCAACAAGCCAACAAACCAACAAACGAACAAACAAACAAACCAACAAACCAACAAGCCAACCAGCCAACAAACCAACACACCAACAAACCAACAAACCAGCAAATCAACAGACCAACAAACCAACAAACCAACAAACCAAAAAACCACCAAACCAACAAACCAACAAACCAACAAACCAACAAACCAATAAACCAATAAACCAACAAACTAATAAACCAACTAGCCAACAAACCAACAAACCAACAAACCAACAAGGCAACAAGCGAACAAATCAACAAACCAACAAACCAACAAACCAACAAACGAACAAACCAACAAACCAACAAACCAACAAGCCGAAAAACCAACAAGCTAACTAACCAACAAACCAACAAACCAACAAACCAACAAACCAACAAACCAACAAACCAACAAACCAACAAGCCAACAAACCAACAAGCCAACAAACCAACAAACCAACAAGCCAACAAACGAACAAACCAACAAACCAACAAACCAACAAACCAACAAGCCAACAAACCAACAAACCAACAAACCAACAAACCAACAAACCATCAGACCAACAAACCAACAAGCCAACAAACCAACAAACCAACAAACCAATAAGCCAATAAACCAACAAACTAATAAACCAACTAGCCAAGAAACCAACAAACCAACAAACCAACAAGCCAACAAACGAACAAACAAACAAACCAACAAACCAACAAGCCAACAAACCAACAAACCAACAAATCAACAAACCAACAAACCAACAAGCCAACAAACCAACAAACCAACAAGCCAACAAACTAACAAACCAACAAACCAACAAACCAACAAACCATCAGACCAACAAACCTACAAACCAACAAACCAACAAACCAACAAACGAACAAACAAACAAACCAACAAACCAGTAAGCCAACAAACCAACAAGCCAACAAACGAACAAACAAACAAACAAACAAATCAACAAACCAACAAAATAACAAACCAACAAACCAACAAACCAACAAACCAAGAAACCAACAAACCACCAAACCACCAAACCAACAAGCCAACAAACCAACAAACAAGCAAACCAACAAACCAACAAACCAACAAACCAACAAACAAACAAGCCAACAAACGAACAAACCAACAAACCAACAAACCAACAAGCGAACAAGCCAATGAACCAACAAGCCAACAAACCAATAAGCCAACAAGCCAGCAAGCCAACAAACCAACATGCCACCAAACCAACAAACCAACAAACCAAAAAACCAACAAAAACGAACAAACCAACAAACCAACAAACCAACAAACCAACAAACCAACAAACCTACAAGCCAAAAAACCAATTAGCCAATAAACCAACAAACCTACAAACCAACAAACCAACACACCAAGAAACCAACAAACCAACAAACCAACAAACCAACAAACCAACAAACGAACAAACAAATAAACCAACAAACCAACAAGCCAACCAGCCAACAAACCAACACACCAACAAACCAACAAACCATCAGACCAACAAACCAACAAACCAACAAACCAAAAAACCACCAAACCAACAAACCAACAAACCAACAAACCAACAAACCAATAAACCAATAAACCAACAAACTAATAAACCAACTAGCCAAGAAACCAACAAACCCACAAACCAACAAGCCAACAAACGAACAAACCAACAAACCAACAAACCAACAAGCCAACAAACCAACAAACCAACAAACCAACAAACCAACAAACCAACAAGCCAACAAACCAACAAACCAACAAGCCAACAAGCCAACAAACCAACAAGCCAACGAACCAACAAACCAACAAACAACAAACCAACAAACCAACAAACCAACAAAACAACAAACCAACAAACGAACAAACCAACAAACCAACAAGCCAACAAACCAACAAACCAACAAGCCAACAAACCAACAAACCAACAAACCAACAAACCAACAAACCAGTAAGCCAACAAAAAAACAAGCCAACAAACGAACAAACCAACAAACAAACAAACCAACAAACCAACAAACCAACAAACCAACAAAATAACAAACCAACAAACCAACAAACCAAGACACCAGCAAACCACCAAACCAACAAGCCAACAAACCAACAAACCAACAAACCAACAAACCAACAAACCAACAAACCAACAAACAAACAAGCCAACAAACGAACAAACCAACAAACGAACAAACCAACAAACCAACAAACCGACAAGCCAACAAGCCAATGAACAAACAAGCCAACAAACCAATAAGCACACAAGCCAACAAGCCAACAAACCAACACACCACCAAACCAACAAACCAACAAACCAAAAAACCAACAAAAACGAACAAACCAACAAACCAACAAACCAACAAACCAACAAACCAACAAACCAACAAACCAGCAAGCGAAAAAACCAATAAGCCAATAAACCAACAAACCTACAAACTAACAAACCAGCACACCAACAAACCAACAAACCAACAAACCAACAAGCCAACAAACCAACAAACGAACAAACAAACAAACCAACAAACCAACAAGCCAACCAGCCAACAAACCAACACACCAACAAACCAACAAACCAGCAAATCAACAGACCAACAAACCAACAAACCAACAAACCAAAAAACCACCAAACCAACAAACCAACAAACCAACAAACCAACAAACCAATAAACCAATAAACCAACAAACTAATAAACCAACTAGCCAACAAACCAACAAACCAACAAACCAACAAGGCAACAAGCGAACAAATCAACAAACCAACAAACCAACAAGCCAACAAACCAACAAACCAACAAACCAACAAACCAACAAACCAACAAACCAGCAAACCAACAAGCCAACAAACAAACAAACCAACAAGCCAACAAGCCAACAAACCAACAAGCCAACGAACCAACAAACCAACAAACCAACAAACCAACAAACCAACAAACCAACAAACCAACAAACCAACAAACCAACAAACCAACAAACGAATAAACCAACAAACCAACAAACCAACAAGCCGAAAAACCAACAAGCTAACTAACCAACAAACCAACAAACCAACAAACCAACAAACCAACAAACCAACAAACCAACAAACCAACAAGCCAACAAACCAACAAGCCAACAAACCAACAAACCAACAAGCCAACAAACGAACAAACCAACAAACCAACAAACCAACAAACCAACAAGCCAACAAACCAACAAACCAACAAACCAACAAACCAACAAACCATCAGACCGACAAACCAACAAGCCAACAAACCAACAAACCAACAAACCAATAAGCCAATAAACCAACAAACTAATAAACCAACTAGCCAAGAAACCAACAAACCAACAAACCAACAAGCCAACAAACGAACAAACAAACAAACCAACAAACCAACAAGCCAACAAACCAACAAACCAACAAATCAACAAACCAACAAACCAACAAGCCAACAAACCAACAAACCAACAAGCCAACAAACCAACAAACCAACAAACCAACAAACCAACAAACCATCAGACCAACAAACCTACAAACCAACAAACCAAAAAACCACCAAACCAACAAACCAACAAACCAACAAACCAACAAACCAATAAACCAACAAACTAATAAACCAACTAGCCCACGAACCAACAAACCAACAAACCAACAAGCCAACAAACCAACAAACCAACAAGCCAACAAGCCAACAAACCAACAAGCCACCGAACCAACAAACCAACAAACCAACAAACCAACAAGCCAACAAACCAACAAACCAACAAGCCAACAAGCCACAAACCAACAAGCCAACGAACCAACAAACCAACAAACCAACAAACCAACAAACCAACAAACCAACAAACCAACAAAACAACAAACCAACAAACGAACAAACCAACAAACCAACAAGCCAACAAACCAACAAACCAACAAGCCAACAAACCAACAAACCAACAAACCAACAAACCAACAAACCAGCAAGCCAACAAACCAACAAACCAACAAACGAACAAACAAACAAACCAACAAACTAGTATGCCAACAAACCAACAAGCCAACAAACGAACAAACCAACAAACAAACAAACCAACAAACCAACAAACCAACAAACCAACAAAATAACAAACCAACAAACCAACAAACCAACAAACCAACAAACCAATAAACCACCAAACCAACAAGCCAACGAACCAACAAACCAACAAACCAACAAACCAACAAACCAACAAACCAACAAACCAACAAACCAACAAACCAACAAACCAACGAACCAACAAGCCAACAAACGAACAAACTAACAAACCAACAAGCCAACAAACCAACAAACGAACAAATAAACAAACCAACAAACTAGTATGCCAAGAAGCCAACAAGCCAACAAACGAACAAACCAACAAACAAACAAACCAACAAACCAACAAACCAACAAAATAACAAACCAACAAACCAACAAACCAAGAAACCAACAAACCACCAAACCAACAATCCAACAAACTAACAAACCAACAAACCAACAAACCAACAAACCAACAAACAAACAAGCCAACAAGCCAACAAACGAACAAACCAACAAACGAACAAACCAACAAACCAACAAACCAACAAGCCAACAAGCCAATGAACCAACAAGCCAATAAACCAATAAACCAACATGCCACCAAACAAACAAACCAACAAACCAAAAAACCAACAAAAACGAACAAACCAACAAACCAACAAACCAACAAACCAACAAACCAACAAACCAACAAACCAACAAACCAACAAACCAACAAACCAACAAACCAACAAACCAACAAGCCAAAAAACCAATAAGCCAATAAACCAACAAACCTACAAACCAACAAACCAACACACCAACAAACCAACAAACGAACAAACCAAAAATCCACCAAACCAACAAACCAACAAACCAACAAACCAACAAACCAATAAACCAATAAACCAACAAACTAAAAAACCAACTAGCCAACAAACCAACAAACCAACAAACCAACAAGCCAACAAACGAACAAATCAACAAACCAACAAACCAACAAGCCAACAAACCAACAAACCAACAAACCAACAAACCAACAAACCAACAAACCAACAAGCCAACAAACCAACAAACCAACAAGCCAACAAGCCTACAAACCAATAAGCCAACGAACCAACAAACCAACAAACCAACAAACCAACAAACCAACAAACCAACAAACCAACAAACTAACAAACCAACAAACCAACAAACGAACAAACCAACAAACCAACAAGCCAACAAACCAACAAACCAAAAAACCAACAAGCTAACTAACCAACAAACCAACAAACCAACAAACCAACAAACCAACAAACCAACAAACCAACAAACCAACAAACCAACAAACCAACAAGCCATCAAGCCAACAAACCAACAAGCCAACAAGCGAACAAACCAACAAACTAACAAACCAACAAACCAACAAGCCAACAAACCAACAAACCAACAAACAAATAAACCAGTAAGCCAACAAACCAATAAGCCAACAAACGAACAAACCAACACACAAACAAACCAACAAACCAACAAAATAACAAACCAACAAACCAACAAAAAAAGAAACAAAAAAACCACCAAACCAACAAGCCAACAAACCAACAAACCAACAAACCAACAAACCAACAAACCAACAAACCAACAAACAAACAAGCCAACAACCTAACAAACCAACAAACGAACAAACCAACAAACCAACAAACCAACAAACCAACAAGCCAACAAGCCAATGAACCAACAAGCCAACAAACCAATAAGCCAACAAGCCAACAAGCCAACAAACCAACATGCCACCAAACCAACAAACCAACAAACCAACAAACCAACAAACCAACAAACCAACAAACAAACAAGCCAACATACCAACAAGCCAACAAGCTAACAAACCAACAAGCTAACAAACCAACAAGCCAACAAACCAACAAGCCAACAAATCAACAAACCAACAAACCAACAAACCAACAAACCAACAAACCAAAACACCAACAAGCCAGCAAACCAACAAACCAACAAGCCAGCAAACCAACAAACCAATAAACCAACAAACCAACAAACCACCAAACCAACAAACCAACAAACCAACAAGCCAACAAACCAACAAACCAAAAAACCAACAAACCAACAAGCCAGCAAACCAACAAACCAACAAACCAACAAACCAACACACCAACAAGTCAACAAACCAACAAACCAACAAGCCAACAAACCAACAAACCAACAAACCAACAAACCAACAAGCCAACAAGCCAACAAGCCAACAAACCAACAAACCAACAAACGAACAAACAAACAAACCATCAAAATAGTATGCCAACAAACCAACAAGCCAACAAACGAACAAACCAACAAACAAACAAACCAACAAACCAACAAACCAACAAACCAACAAGCCAATGAACCAACAAGCCAACAAACCAATAAGCCAACAAGCCAACAAGCCAACAAACCAACATGCCACCAAACCAACAAACCAACAAACCAAAAAACCAACAAAAACGAACAAACCAACAAACCAACAAACAAACAAACCAACAAACCAACAAGCCAACAAACCTACAAGCCAAAAAACCAATTAGCTAATAAACTAACAAACCTACAAACCAACAAACCAACACACCAAGAAACCAACAAACCAACAAACCAACAAGCCAACAAACCAACAAACCAACAAACGAACAAACAAACAAACCAACAAACCAACAAGCCAACCAGCCAACAAACCAACACACCAACAAACCAACAAACCAACAAACCATCAGACCAACAAACCAACAAACCAACAAACCAAAAAACCACCAAACCAACAAACCAACAAACCAACAAACCAATTAACCAATAAACCAACAAACTAATAAACCAACTATCCAAGAAACCAACAAACCAACAAACCAACAAGCCAACAAACGAACAAACAAACAAACCAACAAACCAACAAGCCAACAAACCAACAAACCAACAAATCAACAAACCAACAAACCAACAAGCCAACAAACCAGCAAACCAACAAGCCAACAAGCCAACAAACCAACAAGCCAACGAACCAACAAACCAACAAACAAGAAACCAACAAACCAACAAACCAACAAAACAACAAACCAACAAACGAACAAACCAACAAACCAACAAGCCAACAAACCAACAAACCAACAAGCCAAAAAACCAACAAACCAACAAACCAACAAACCAACAAACCAACAAACCAACAAGCCAACAAACCAACAAACCAACAAACCAACAAACCAACGAGTCAACGATCCAACAAACCAACAAACCAACAAACCAACAAACCAACAAGCCGACAAACGAACAAACCAACAAACCAACAAGCCAACAAACCAACAAAAGAACAAACAAACAAACCAACAAACCAGTAAGCCAACAAACCAACAAGCCAACAAACGAACAAACCAACGAACAAACAAACCAACAAACCAACAAACCAACAAACCAACAAAATATCAAACCAACAAACCAACAAACCAAGAAACCAACAAACCACCAAACCAACAAGCCAACAAACCAACAAACCAACAAACCAACAAACCAACAAACCAACAAACCAACAAACAAACAAGCCAACAAACGAACAAACCAACAAACGAACAAACCAACAAACCAACAAACCAACAAGCCAACAAGCCAATGAACAAACAAGCCAACAAACCAATAAGCCAACAAGCCAACAAGCCAACAAACCAACACGCCACCAAACCAACAAACCAACAAACCAAAAAACCAACAAAAACGAACAAACCAACAAACCAACAAACCAACAAACCAACAAACCAACAAACCAACAAACCAGCAAGCCAAAAAACCAATAAGCCAATAAACCAACAAACCTACAAACCAACAAACCAACACACCAACAAACCAACAAACCAACAAATCAACAAGCCAACAAACCAACAAACGAACAAACAAACAAACCAACAAATCAACAAGCCAACCAGCCAACAAACCAACACACCAACAAACCAACAAACCAACAAACCAACAGACCAACAAACCAACAAACCAACAAACCAAAAAACCACCAAACCAACAAACCAACAAACCAACAAACCAACAAACCAACAAACCAATAAACCAATAAACCAATAAATCAACAAACTAATAAACCAACTAGCCAACAAATCAACAAACCAACAAACCAACAAGCCAACAAACGAACAAATCAACAAACCAACAAACCAACAAGCCAACAAACCAACAAACTAACAAACCAACAAACCAACAAACCAACAAGCCAACAAGCCAACAAACCAACAAGCCAACGAACCAACAAACCAACAAACCAACAAACCAACAAACCAACAAACCAACAAACCAACAAACCAACAAACCAACAAACGAACAAACCAACAAACCAACAAGCCAACAAACTAACAAACCAAAAAACCAACAAGCTAACTAACCAACAAACCAACAAACCAACAAACCAACAAACCAACAAACCAACAAACCAACAAACCAACAAACCAACAAACCAACAAGCCAACAAACCAACAAGCCAACAAGCCAACAAACCAACAAGCCAACAAACGAACAAACCAACAAACCAACAAACCAACAAACCAACAAGCCAACAAACCAACAAACCAACAAACCAACAAACCAAAAAACCAACAAACCATCAGACCAACAAACCAACAAACCAACAAACCAACAAACCAAAAAACCACCAAACCAACAAACCAACAAATCAACAAACCAATAAACCAACAAACTAATAAACCAACTAGCCAACGAACCAACAAACCAACAAACCAACAAGCCAACAAACCAACAAACCAACAAGCCAACAAGCCAACAAACCAACAAGCCACCGAACCAACAAACCAACAAACCAACAAACCCACAAGCCAACAAACCAACAAACCAACAAGCCAACAAGCCAACAAACCAACAAGCCAACGAACCAACAAACCAACAAAATAACAAACCAACAAACCAACAAACCAACAAAACAACAAACCAACAAACGAACAAACCAACAAACCAACAAGCCAACAAACCAACAAACCAACAAGCCAACAAACCAACAAACCAACAAACCAACAAACCAACAAGCCAACAAACCAAGAAACCAACAAACGAACAAACAAACAAACCAATAAACTAGTATGCCAACAAACCAACAAGCCAACAAACGAACAAACCAACAAACAAACAAACCAACAAACCAACAAACCAACAAAATAACAAACCAACAAACCAACAAACCAACAAACCAACAAACCACCAAAACAACAAGCCAACGAACCAACAAACCAACAAACCAACAAACCAACAAACTAACAAACCAACAAACCAACGAACCAACAAGCCAACGAACAAACAAACAAACAAACCAACAAGCCAACAAACCAACAAACGAACAAACAAACAAACCAACAAACTAGTATGCCAACAAACCAACAAGCCAACAAACGAACAAACCAACAAACCAACAAACAAACAAACCAACAAACCAACAAACCAACAAACAAACAAGCCAACAAACGAACAAACCAACAAACGAGCAAACCAACAAACCAACAAACCAACAAGCCAACAAGCCAATGAACCAACAAGCCAACAAACCATTAAGCCAACAAGCCAACAAGCCAACAAACCAACATGCCACCAAACCAACAAACCAACAAACCAAAAAACCAACAAAAACGAACAAACCAACAAACCAACAAACCAACAAACCAACAAACCAACAAACCAACAAACCAACAAACCAACAAACCAACAAGCCAAAAAACCAATAAGCCAATAAACCAACAAACCTACAAACCAACAAACCAACACACCAACAAACCAACAAACCAACAAACCAACAAACCAACAAACAAACAAACCAACAAACCAACAAGCCAACCAGCCAACAAACCAACACACAAACAAACCAACAAACCAACAAACTAACAGACCAACAAACCAACAAACCAACAACCCAAAAAACCACCAAACCAACAAACCAACAAACCAACAAACCAACAAACCAATAAACCAATAAACCAACAAATTAATAAACCAACTAGCCAGCAAACCAACAAACCAACAAACCAACAAGCAAACAAACGAACAAATCAACAAACCAACAAACCAACAAGCCAACAAGCCAACAAACCAACAAACCAACAAACCAACAAACCAACAAACCAACAAACCAACAAACCAACAAGCCAACAAACCAACAAACCAACAAGCCAACAAGCCAACAAACCAACAAGCCAACGAACCAACAAACCAACAAACCAACAAACCAACAAACCAACAAACCAACAAACCAACAAACCAACAAACCAACAAACCAACAAACCAACAAACCAACAAACGAACAAACCAACAAACCAACAAGCCAACAAACCAACAAACCAAAAAACCAACAAGCTAACTAACCAACAAACCAACAAACCAACAAACCAACAAACCAACAAACCAACAAACCAACAAACCAACAAACCAACAAGCCAACAAGCCAAAAAACCAACAAGCCAACAAGCCAACAAACCAACAAGCCAACAAACGAACAAACCAACAAACCAACAAACCAACAAACCAACAAGCCAACAAACCAACAAACCAACAAACGAACAAACAAATAAACCAGTAAGCCAACAAACCAATAAGCCAACAAACGAACAAACCAACAAACAAACAAACCAACAAACCAACAAAATAACAAACCAACAAACCAACAAACCAAGAAACCACAAAACCACCAAACCAACAAGCCAACAAACCAACAAACCAACAAACCAACAAACCAACAAACCAACAAACAAACAAGCCAACAACCTAACAAACCAACAAACCAACAAACCAACAAACCAACAAACCAACAAGCCAACAAGCCAATGAACCAACAAGCCAACAAACCAATAAGCCAACAAGCCAACAAGCCAACAAACCAACATGCCACCAAACCAACAAACCAACAAACCAACAAACCAACAAACCAACAAACCAACAAACCAACAAGCCAACATACCAACAAACCAACAAACCAACAAGCCAACAAGCCAACAAACCAACAAGCCAACAAACCAACAAGCCAACAAATCAACCAAACCAACAAACCAACAAACTAACAAACCAACAAACCAAAAAACCAACAAGCCAGCAAACCAACAAACCAACAAGCCAGCAAACCAAAAAACCAACAAACCAACAAACCAACAAACCAACAAACCAACAAACCAACAAACCAACAAGCCAACAAACCAACAAACCAAAAAACCAACAAACCAACAAGCCAGCAAACCAACAAACCAACAAACCAACAAACTAACACACCAACAAACCAACAAACCAACAAACCAACAAGTCAACAAACCAACAAACCAACAAACCAACAAACCAACAAGCCAACAAACCAACAAACCAACAAACGAACAAACAAACAAACCAACAAACTAGTATGCCAACAAACCAACAAGCCAACAAACGAACAAACCAACAAACAAACAAACCAACAAACCAACAAACCAACAAAATAACAAACCAACAAACCAACAAAACAACAAACCACCAAACCAACAAGCCAACGAACCAACAAACCAACAAACCAACAAACCAACAAACTAACAAGCCAACAAACCAACAAACCAACAAGCCAACAAACGAACAAACCAACAAACCAACAAGCTAACAAACGAACAAACCAACAAACAAACAAACCAACAAACCAACAAACCAACAAAATAACAAACCAACAAACCAACAAACCAACAAACCACCAAACCAACAAGCCAACGAACCAACAAACCAACAAACCAACAAACCAACAAACCAACAAACCAACAAACCAACAAACCAACAAGCCAACAAACGAACAAACCAACAAACAACCAAACCAACAAACCAACAAACCAACAAAATAACAAACCAACCAACCACCAAACCAAGAAACCAACAAACCACCAAACCAACAATCCAACAAACCAACAAACCAACAAACCAACAAACCAACAAACCAACAAACAAACAAGCCAACAAACGAACAAACCAACAAACGAACAAACCAACAAACCAACAAACCAACAAGCCAACAAGCCAATGAACCAACAAGCCAACAAACCAATAAGCCAACAAGCCAACAAGCCAACAAACCAACATTCCACCAAACCAACAAACCAACAAACCAAAAAACCAACAAAAACGAACAAACCAACAAACCAATAAACCAACAAACGAACAAACCAACAAACTAACAAGCCAACAAACCAACAAACCAAAAAACCAACAAGCTAACTAACCAACAAACCAACAAACCAACAAACCAACAAACCAACAAACCAACAAACCAACAAACCGACAAGCCAACAAGCCAACAAACCAACAAGCCAACAAGCCAACAAACCAACAAGCCAACAAACGAACAAACCAACAAACCAACAAACCAACAAACTAACAAGCCAACAAACCAACAAACCAACAAACGAACAAACAAACAAACCAGTAAGCCAACAAACCAATAAGCCAACAAACGAACAAACCAACAAACAAACAAACCAACAAACGAACAAAATAACAAACCAACAAACCAACAAACCAAGAAACCAAAAAACCCCCAAACCAACAAGCCAACAAACCAACAAACCAACAAACCAACAAACCAACAAACCAACAAATAAACAAGCCAACAAACTAACAAACCAACAAACGAACAAACCAACAAACCAACAAACCAAGAAGCCAATGAACCAACAAGCCAACAAACCAATAAGCCAACAAGCCAACAAGCCAACAAACCAACATGCCACCAAACCAACAAACCAACAAACCAACAAACCAACAAACCAACAAACCAACAAACCAACAAACCAATAAGCCAACATACCAACAAACCAACAAACCAACAAGCCAACAAGCCAACAAACCAACAAACCAACAAACCAACAAGCCAACAAACCAACAAACGAACAAATAAACAAACCAACAAACCAACAAGCCAACCAGCCAACAAACCAACACACCAACAAACCAACAAACCAACAAACCAACAAACCAACAGACCAACAAACCAACAAACCAACAAACCAAAAAACCACCAAACCAACAAAACAACAAACCAACAAACCAACAAACCAATAAACCAATAAACTAACAAACTAATAAACCAACTAGCCAACAAACCAACAAGCCAACAAACAAACAAGCCAACAAACGAACAAATCAACAAACCAACAAACCAACAAGCCAACAAACCAACAAACCAACAAACCAACAAACCAACAAACCAACAAGAAAACAAACCAACAAACCAACAAGCCAACAAGCCAACAAACCAACAAGCCAACGAACCAACAAACCAACAAACCAACAAACCAACAAACCAACAAACCAACAAACCAACAAACCAACAAACCAACAAACCAACAAACGAACAAACCAACAAACCAACAATCCAACAAACCAACAAACCAAAAAACCAACAGGCTAACTAACCAACAAACCAACAAACCAACAAACCAACAAACCAACAAACCAACAAACCAACAAGCCAACAAGCCAACAAACCAACACGCCAACAAGCCGACAAACCAACAAGCCAACAAACCAACAAACCAACAAACCAACAAACCAACAAACCAACAAACCAACAAACCAACAAACCAACAAACGAACAAACCAACAAACCAACAAGCCAACAAACCAACAAACCAAAAAACCAACAATCTAACTAACCAACAAACCAACAAACCAACAAACCAACAAACCAACAAACCAACAAACCAACAAACCAACAAACCAACAAGCCAACAAGCCAACAAACCAACAAGCCAACAAGCCAACAAACCAACAAACCAACAAACGAACAAACCAACAAACCGACAAACCAACAAACCAACAAGCCAACAAACCAACAAACCATCAAACGAACAAACAAATAAACCAGTAAGCCAACAAACCAATAAGCCAACAAACGAACAAACCAACAAACAAACAAACCAAGAAACCAAAAAACCACCAAACCAACAAGCCAACAAACCAACAAACCAACAAACCAACAAACCAACAAACTAACAAACCAACAAACAAACAAGCCAACAAACTAACAAACCAACAAACGAACAAACCAACAAACCAACAAACCAACAAGCCAACAAGCCAACAAACCAACATGCCACCAAACCAACAAACCAACAAACCAACAAACCAACAAACCAACAAACCAACAAACCAACAAGCCAACATACCAACAAACCAACAAACCAACAAGCCAACAAGCCAACAAACCAACAAGCCAACAAACCAACAAGCCAACAAATCAACAAACCAACAAACCAACAAACTAACAAACCAACAAACAAAAAAACCAACAAGCCAGCAAACCAACAAACCAACAAGCCAGCAAACCAAAAAACCAACAAACCAACAAACCAACAAACCAACAAACCAACAAAACAACAAACCAACAAGCCAACAAACCAACAAACCAAAAAACCAACAAACCAACAAGCCAGCAAACCAACAAACCAACAAATCAACAAACCAACACACCAACAAACCAACAAACCAACAAACCAACAAGCCAACAAACCAACAAACCAACAAACCAACAAACCAACAAGCCAACAAACCAACAAACCAACAAACGAACAAACAAACAAACCAACAAACTAGTATGCCAACAAACCAACAAGCCAACAAACGAACAAACCGACAAACAAACAAACCAACAAACCAACAAACCAACAAAATAACAAACAAACGAACCAACAAACCAACAAACCACCAAACCAACAAGCCAACGAACCAACAAACCAACAAACCAACAAACCAACAAACCAACAAACCAACAAACCAACAAACCAACAAACCAACAAACCAACAAGCCAACAAACGAACAAACCAACAAACCAACAAGCCAACAAACCAACAAACGAAAAAACAAACAAACCAACAAACTAGTATGCCAACAAACCAACAAGCCAACAAACGAACAAACCAACAAACAACCAAACCAACAAACCAACAAACCAACAAAATAACAAACCAACAAACCAACAAACCAAGAAACCAACAAACCACCAAACTGACAATCCAACAAACCAACAAACTAACAAACCAACAAACCAACAAACCAACAAACCAACAAACAAACAAGCCAACAAACGAACAAACCAACAAACGAACAAACCAACAAACCAACAAACCAACAAGCCAATGAACCAACAAGCCAACAAACCAATAAGCCAACAAGCCAACAAGCCAACAAACCAACATGCCACCAAACCAACAAACCAACAAACCTAAAAACCAACAAAAATGAACAAACCAACAAACCGACAAACCAACAAACGAACAAACCAACAAACCAACAAACAAACAAGCCAACAAACGAACAAACCAACAAACGAACAAACCAACAAACCAACAAACCAACAAGCCAACAAGCCAATGAACCAACAAGCCAACAAACCAATAAGCCAACAAGCCAACAAGCCAACAAACTAACATGCCACCAAACCAACAAACCAACAAACCAAAAAACCAACAAAAACGAACAAACCAACAAACCAACAAACCAACAAACGAACAAACCAACAAACCAACAAGCCAACAAACCAACAAACCAAAAAACCAACAAGCTAACTAACCAACAAACCAACAAACCAACAAACCAACAAACCAACAAACCAACAAACCAACAAACCAACAAGTCAACAAGCCAACAAACCAACAAGCCAACAAGCCAACAAACCAACAAGCCAACAAACGAACAAACCAACAAACCAACAAACCAACAAACCAACAAGCCAACATACCAACAAACCAACAAACGAACAAACAAACAAACCAGTAAGCCAACAAACCAATAAGCCAACAAACGAACAAACCAACAAACAAACAAACCAACAAACCAACAAAATAACAAACCAACAAACCAACAAACCAAGAAACCAAAAAAACCCCAAACCAACAAGCCAACAAACCAACAAACCAACAAACCAACAAACCAACAAACCAACAAACCAACAAACCAACAAACCAACAAACCAACAAACCAACAAACAAACAAGCCAACAAACCAACAAACCAACAAACCAACAAACCAACAAACCAACAAACCAACAAACCAACAAACCAACAAGCCAACAAGCCAACAAACCAACAAGCCAACAAGCCAACAAACCAACAAACCAACAAACGAACAAACCAACAAACCGACAAACCAACAAACCAACAAGCCAACAAACCAACAAACCATCAAACGAACAAACAAATAAACCAGTAAGCCAACAAACCAATAAGCCAACAAACGAACAAACCAACAAACAAACAAACCAAGAAACCAAAAAACCACCAAACCAACAAACCAACAAGCCAACCAGCCAACAAACCAACACACCAACAAACCAACAAACCAACAAACCAACAGACCAACAAACCAACAAACCAACAAACCAAAAAACCAATAAACTAACAAACTAATAAACCAACTAGCCAACAAACCAACAAACCAACAAACAAACAAGCCAACAAACGAACAAATCAACAAACCAACAAACCAACAAGCCAACAAACCAACAAACCAACAAACCAACAAACCAACCAACCAACAAGCCAACAAACCAACAACCCAACAAGCCAACAAGCCAACAAACCAACAAGCCAACGAACCAACAAACCAACAAACCAACAAACCAACAAACCAACAAACCAACAAACCAACAAACCAACAAACCAACAAACCAACAAACGAACAAACCAACAAACCAACAATCCAACAAACCAACAAACCAAAAAACCAACAGGCTAACTAACCAACAAACCAACAAACCAACAAACCAACAAACCAACAAACCAACAAACCAACAAGCCAACAAGCCAACAAACCAACACGCCAACAAGCCGACAAACCAACAAGCCAACAAACCAACAAACCAACAAACCAACAAACCAACAAACCAACAAACCAACAAACCAACAAACCAACAAACGAACAAATCAACAAACCAACAAGCCAACAAACCAACAAACCAAAAAACCAACAATCTAACTAACCAACAAACCAACAAACCAACAAACCAACAAACCAACAAACCAACAAACCAACAAACCAACAAACCAACAAGCCAACGAGCCAACAAACCAACAAGCCAACAAGCCAACAAACCAACAAACCAACAAACGAACAAACCAACAAACCGACAAACCAACAAACCAACAAGCCAACAAACCAACAAACCATCAAACGAACAAACAAATAAACCAGTAAGCCAACAAACCAATAAGCCAACAAACGAACAAACCAACAAACAAACAAACCAAGAAACCAAAAAACCACCAAACCAACAAGCCAACAAACCAACAAACCAACAAACCAACAAACCAACAAACTAACAAACCAACAAACAAACAAGCCAACAAACTAACAAACCAACAAACGAACAAACCAACAAACCAACAAACCAACAAGCCAACAAGCCAATGAACCAACAAGCCAACAAACCAATAAGCCAACAAGCCAACAAGCCAACAAACCAACATGCCACCAAACCAACAAACCAACAAACCAACAAACCAACAAACCAACAAACCAACAAACCAACAAGCCAACATACCAACAAACCAACAAACCAACAAGCCAACAAGCCAACAAACCAACAAGCCAACAAACCAACAAGCCAACAAATCAACAAACCAACAAACCAACAAACTAACAAACCAACAAACAAAAAAACCAACAAGCCAGCAAACCAACAAACCAACAAGCCAGCAAACCAAAAAACCAACAAACCAACAAACCAACAAACCAACAAGCCAGCAAACCAAAAAACCAACAAACCAACAAACCAACAAACCAACAAACCAACAAAACAACAAACCAACAAGCCAACAAACCAACAAACCAAAAAACCAACAAACCAACAAGCCAGCAAACCAACAAACCAACAAATCAACAAACCAACACACCAACAAACCAACAAACCAACAAACCAACAAGCCAACAAACCAACAAACCAACAAACCAACAAACCAACAAGCCAACAAACCAACAAACCAACAAACGAACAAACAAACAAACCAACAAACTAGTATGCCAACAAACCAACAAGCCAACAAACGAACAAACCGACAAACAAACAAACCAACAAACCAACAAACCAACAAAATAACAAACCAACGAACCAACAAACCAACAAACCACCAAACCAACAAGCCAACGAACCAACAAACCAACAAACCAACAAACCAACAAACCAACAAACCAACAAACCAACAAACCAACAAACCAACAAACCAACAAGCCAACAAACGAACAAACCAACAAACCAACAAGCCAACAAACCAACAAACGAACAAACAAACAAACCAACAAACTAGTATGCCAACAAACCAACAAGCCAACAAACGAACAAACCAACAAACAACCAAACCAACAAACCAACAAACCAACGAAATAACAAACCAACAAACCAACAAACCAAGAAACCAACAAACCACCAAACTGACAATCCAACAAACCAACAAACCAACAAACCAACAAACCAACAAACCAACAAACCAACAAACCAACAAACAAACAAGCCAACAAACGAACAAACCAACAAACGAACAAACCAACAAACCAACAAACCAACAAGCCAATGAACCAACAAGCCAACAAACCAATAAGCCAACAAGCCAACAAGCCAACAAACCAACATGCCACCAAACCAACAAACCAACAAACCTAAAAACCAACAAAAATGAACAAACCAACAAACCGACAAACCAACAAACGAACAAACCAACAAACCAACAAACAAACAAGCCAACAAACGAACAAACCAACAAACGAACAAACCAACAAACCAACAAACCAACAAGCCAACAAGCCAATGAACCAACAAGCCAACAAACCAATAAGCCAACAAGCCAACAAGCCAACAAACTAACATGCCACCAAACCAACAAACCAACAAACCAAAAAACCAACAAAAACGAACAAACCAACAAACCAACAAACCAACAAACGAACAAACCAACAAACCAACAAGCCAACAAACCAACAAACCAAAAAACCAACAAGCTAACTAACCAACAAACCAACAAACCAACAAACCAACAAACCAACAAACCAACAAACCAACAAACCAACAAGTCAACAAGCCAACAAACCAACAAGCCAACAAGCCAACAAACCAACAAGCCAACAAACGAACAAACCAACAAACCAACAAACCAACAAACCAACAAGCCAACATACCAACAAACCAACAAACGAACAAACAAACAAACCAGTAAGCCAACAAACCAATAAGCCAACAAACGAACAAACCAACAAACAAACAAACCAACAAACCAACAAAATAACAAACCAACAAACCAACAAACCAAGAAACCAAAAAACCCCCAAACCAACAAGCCAACAAACCAACAAACCAACAAACCAACAAACCAACAAACCAACAAACCAACAAACCAACAAACCAACAAACCAACAAACCAACAAACCAACAAACCAACAAACAAACAAGCCAACAAACCAACAAACCAACAAACCAACAAACCAACAAACCAACAAACCAACAAACCAACAAACCAACAAGCCAACAAGCCAACAAACCAACAAGCCAACAAGCCAACAAACCAACAAACCAACAAACGAACAAACCAACAAACCGACAAACCAACAAACCAACAAGCCAACAAACCAACAAACCATCAAACGAACAAACAAATAAACCAGTAAGCCAACAAACCAATAAGCCAACAAACGAACAAACCAACAAACAAACAAACCAAGAAACCAAAAAACCACCAAACCAACAAGCCAACAAACCAACAAACCAACAAACCAACAAACCAACAAACTAACAAACCAACAAACAAACAAGCCAACAAACTAACAAACCAACAAACGAACAAACCAACAAACCAACAAACCAACAAGCCAACAAGCCAATGAACCAACAAGCCAACAAACCAATAAGCCAACAAGCCAACAAGCCAACAAACCAACATGCCACCAAACCAACAAACCAACAAACCAACAAACCAACAAACCAACAAACCAACAAACCAACAAGCCAACATACCAACAAACCAACAAACCAACAAGCCAACAAGCCAACAAACCAACAAGCCAACAAACCAACAAGCCAACAAATCAACAAACCAACAAACCAACAAACTAACAAACCAACAAACAAAAAAACCAACAAGCCAGCAAACCAACAAACCAACAAGCCAGCAAACCAAAAAACCAACAAACCAACAAACCAACAAACCAACAAACCAACAAAACAACAAACCAACAAGCCAACAAACCAACAAACCAAAAAACCAACAAACCAACAAGCCAGCAAACCAACAAACCAACAAATCAACAAACCAACACACCAACAAACCAACAAACCAACAAACCAACAAGCCAACAAACCAACAAACCAACAAACCAACAAACCAACAAGCCAACAAACCAACAAACCAACAAACGAACAAACAAACAAACCAACAAACTAGTATGCCAACAAACCAACAAGCCAACAAACGAACAAACCGACAAACAAACAAACCAACAAACCAACAAACCAACAAAATAACAAACCAACGAACCAACAAACCAACAAACCACCAAACCAACAAGCCAACGAACCAACAAACCAACAAACCAACAAACCAACAAACCAACAAACCAACAAACCAACAAACCAACAAACCAACAAACCAACAAGCCAACAAACGAACAAACCAACAAACCAACAAGCCAACAAACCAACAAACGAACAAACAAACAAACCAACAAACTAGTATGCCAACAAACCAACAAGCCAACAAACGAACAAACCAACAAACAACCAAACCAACAAACCAACAAACCAACAAAATAACAAACCAACAAACCAACAAACCAAGAAACCAACAAACCACCAAACTGACAATCCAACAAACCAACAAACCAACAAACCAACAAACCAACAAACCAACAAACCAACAAACAAACAAGCCAACAAACGAACAAACCAACAAACGAACAAACCAACAAACCAACAAACCAACAAGCCAATGAACCAACAAGCCAACAAACCAATAAGCCAACAAGCCAACAAGCCAACAAACCAACATGCCACCAAACCAACAAACCAACAAACCTAAAAACCAACAAAAATGAACAAACCAACAAACCGACAAACACACAAACGAACAAACCAACAAACGAACAAACCAACAAACCAACAAACCAACAAGCCAATGAACCAACAAGCCAACAAACCAATAAGCCAACAAGCCAACAAGCCAACAAACTAACATGCCACCAAACCAACAAACCAACAAACCAAAAAACCAACAAAAACGAACAAACCAACAAACCAACAAACCAACAAACGAACAAACCAACAAACCAACAAGCCAACAAACCAACAAACCAAAAAACCAACAAGCTAACTAACCAACAAACCAACAAACCAACAAACCAACAAACCAACAAACCAACAAGCCAACAAGCCAACAAGCCAACAAACCAACAAACCAACAAACCAACAAACGAACAAACCAACAAGCCAACAAACCAAAAAACGAACAAAGCAACAAACCAACAAACCAACAAACCAACAAACTAACAAGCCAACAAGCCAACAAACAAACACACAAACAAACTAACAAACCAACAAACGAACAAACCAACAAGCCAACAAACCAAAAAACGAACAAAGCAACAAACCAACAAACCAACAAACCAACAAACCAACAAGCCAACAAGCCAACAAACAAACACACAAACAAACTAACAAACCAACAAATCAACAAGCCAACAAACCAACAAACCAACAAGCCAAAAAACCAACAAACCAACAAACTAACAAACCAACAAACCAACAAACCAACAAACCAACAAACCAACAAACCAAAAAACCAACAAATCAACAAGCCAACAAACCAACAAACCAACAAGCCAACAATCCAATAAAACAACAAACCAACAAACCAACAACCGAACAAACCAACAAAGCAACAATCCAATAAGCCAACAAACCAACAAACCAACAAACCAACAAACCAACAAACCGACAAACCAACAAACCAAACAACCAACAAACGAACAAACCAACAAACGACAAACCAACAAACCAACAAGCCAATAAGCCAACAAATCAACAAACCAACAAACCAACAAACCAACAAACCAACAAACGAACAAACCAACAAACCAACAAACGAACAAACCAACAAACCAACAAACCAACAAACCAAGTAACCAACAAACCAACAAACGAACAAACCAACAAGCCAACAAACCAAAAAACGAACAAACCAACAAGCCAACAAACAAACACACAAACAAACTAATTAACCAACAAACCAACAAGCCAACAAACCAACAAACAAACAAACCAACAAACCAACAAACCAACAAACCAAAAAACCAACAAACCAACAAGCCAACAAACCAACAAACCAACAAGCCAACAATCCAAAAAAACAACAAACCAACAAACCAACAAACGAACAAACCAACAAACCAACAAGCCAATAAGCCAACAAACCAACAAACCAAAAAAACCAACAAACCAACAAACCAACAAACCAACAAACCAAAAAACCAACAAGCCAACAAACCAACAAACCAACAAATCAACAAACCAACAAACCAACAAACCAACAAACCAACAAACCAACAAACCAGCAAACCAACAAACCAAAAAGCCAACAAGCCAACAAACCAACAAACCAACAAACCAACAAACCAACAAACCAACAAACCAACAAACCAACAAACCAACAAACCAACAAACCAACAAACCAATAAACCAACAAACCAACAAACAAACAAACCAACAAACCAACAAACCAACAAACCAACAAACCAACAAACCAACAAACCAAAAAACCAACATACCAAAAAACCAACAAACCAACAAACCAACAAACCAACAAACGAACCAACGAACAAACCAACAAACGAACAAGCCAACAAACCAACAAGCCAACAAACCAACAAACCAACAAAATAACAAACCAACAAACCAACAAGCCAACAAGCCAACAAACCAACAAACCAACAAACCAACAAACGAACAAACCAACAAACCAACAAACGAACAAACCAACAAACCAACAAACAAACAAACAAACACACCAACAAACTAACAAACCAACAAACCAACAAACCAACAAACCAACAAACCAACAAACCAACAAACCAACAAACCAAACAACCAACAAGCCAACAAGCCAACAAACAAACACACCAACAAACTAACAAACCAACAAACCAACAAACCAACAAACCAACAAACCAACAAACCAACAAACCAACAAACCAACAAACCAACAAACCAAAAAACCAACAAACCAACAAGCCAACAAACCAACAAACCAACAAACCAACAAACCAACAAGCCAACAAACCAACAAACCAAACAACCAACAAACCAACAAACGAACAAACCAACATACCAACAAACCAACAAACCAACAAACCAACAAACCAACAAACCAACAAACCAACAAACCAACAAAACCAACAAACCAACAAGCCAACAAACCAACAAACCAACAAACCAACAAACGAACAAACCAACAAGCCAAAAAATCAAAACACAAACAAAGCAACAAACCAACAAACCAACAAACCAACAAACCAACAAGCCAACAAACAAATACACCAACAAACTAACAAACCAACAAACCAACAAACCAACAAACCAACAAACCAACAAACCAACAAACCACCAAACCAACAAACCAACAAACCAACAAACCAAAAAACCAACAAACCAACAAGCCAACAAACCAACAAACCAACAAACCAACAAACCAACAAACCAACAAACCAACAAACCAACAAACCAAACAACCAACAAACCAATAAACGAACAAACCAACATACCAACAAACCAACAAACCAACAAACCAACAAATCAACAAACCAACAAAACCAACAAACCAACAAGCCAACAAACCAACAAACCAATAAGCCAGCAAACCAGCAAACCAACAAACCAACAAACCTACAAACCAACAAACCAACAAACCAACAAACCAACAAGCCAACAAACCAACAAACCAACAAACCAAAAAACCAACAAGCCAACAAACCAACAAACCAACAAACCAATAAACCAACAAACCAACAAAGAAACAAACCAACAAGCCAACAAACCAACAAACCGACAAGCCAACAAAACCAACAAGCCAACACTCCAACAAACCAACAAGTCAACAAACCAACAAACCAACAAGCCAACAAGCCAACAAACCAACAAACCAACAAACCAACAAACGAACAAACCAACAAACCAACAAACGAACAAATCAACAAACCAACAAACCAACAAACCAACAAACCAACAAACAAACAAACCAAGTAACCAACAAACCAACAAACGAACAAACCAACAAGCCAACAAACCAAAAAACGAACAAAGCAACAAACCAACAAACCAACAAACCAACAAGCCAACAAGCCAACAAGCCAACAAACAAACACACAAACAAACTAACAAACCAACAAACCAACAAGCCAACAAACAAACAAACCAACAAACCAACAAACCAACAAACCAACAAACCAACAAACCAACAAACCAACAAACCAACAAACCAACAAACCAACAAACCAACAAACCAACAAACCAACAAACTAACAAACCAACAAACCAACAAACCAACAAACCAACAAACCAACAAACCAAAAACCCAACAAACCAACAAACCAACAAACCAACATACCAACAAGCCAACAATCCAACAAAACAACAAACCAACAAACCGACAAACGAACAAACCAACAAACCAACAAGCCAATAAACCAACAAACCAACAAACCAACAAACCAACAAACCAACAAACCAAAAACCAAACAACCAACAAACCAACAAACGAACAAACCAACATACGAACAAACGAACAAACCAACAAACCAACAAACCAACAAACCAACAAAACCAACAAACCAACAAGCCAACAAACCAACAAACCAACAAACCAACAAGCCAACAAGCCAACAAACCAACAAACCTAAAAACCAACAAACGAACAAACCAACAAACCAACAAACCAGCAAACCAACAAACCAACAAACCAACAAACCAACAAACCAACAAACCAACAAACCAACAAACCAACAAACTAACAAACCAACAAGCACAACAAACCAACAAACCAACAAACCAAAAAACCAACAAGCCAACAAACCAACAAACCAACAAACCAACAAACCAACAAACTAACAAACCAACAAACCAACAAACCAACAAACCAACAAACCAACAAACCAACAAACCAACAAACCAACAAGCCAACAAAACCAACAAGCCAACAAACCAACAAACCAACAAGTCCACAAACGAACAAACCAACAAGCCAACAAGCCAACAAACCAACAAACCAACAAACCAACAAACGAACAAACCAACAAACCAACAAACGAACAAACCAACAAACCAACAAACCAACAAACCAACAAACCAACAAACCAACAAACCAACAAACCAACAAACCAAGTAACCAACAAACCAACAAGCCAACAAACCAACAAACCAAAAAGCCAACAATCCAACAAAGCAACAAACCAACAAACCAACAAACGAACAAACTAACAAACCAACAAGCCAATAAGCCAACAAACCAACAAACCAAAAAAACCAACAAACCAACAAACCAACAAACCAAAAAACGAACAAACCAACAAACCAACAAACCAACAAACCAACAAACCAACAAACCAACAAGCCAACATACCAACAAACCAACAAACCAACAAACCAACAAACCAACAAACCAAGTAACCAACAAACCAACAAGCCAACAAACCAACAAACCAAAAAGCCAACAATCCAACAAAGCAACAAACCAACAAACCAACAAACGAACAAACTAACAAACCAACAAGCCAATAAGCCAACAAACCAACAAACCAAAAAAACCAACAAACCAACAAACCAACAAACCAAAAAACGAACAAACGAACAAACCAACAAACCAACAAACCAACAAGCCAATGAACCAACAAGCCAACAAACCAATAAGCCAACAAGCCAACAAGCCAACAAACCAACATGCCACCAAACCAACAAACCAACAAACCAAAAAACCAACAAAAACGAACAAACCAACAAACCAGCAAACCAACAAACGAACAAACCAACAAACCAACAAGCCAACAAACCAACAAACCAAAAAACCAACAAGCTAACTAACCAACAAACCAACAAACCAACAAACCAACAAACCAACAAACCAACAAACCAACAAACCAACAAGTCAACAAGCCAACAAACCAACAAGCCAACAAGCCAACAAACCAACAAGCCAACAAACGAACAAACCAACAAACCAACAAACCAACAAACCAACAAGCCAACATACCAACAAACCAACAAACGAACAAACAAACAAACCAGTAAGCCAACAAACCAATAAGCCAACAAACGAACAAACCAACAAACAAACAAACCAACAAACCAACAAAATAACAAACCAACAAACCAACAAACCAAGAAACCAAAAAACCCCCAAACCAACAAGCCAACAAACCAACAAACCAACAAACCAACAAACCAACAAACCAACAAACCAACAAACCAACAAACCAACAAACCAACAAACAAACAAGCCAACAAACTAACAAACCAACAAACGAACAAACCAACAAACCAACAAACCAACAAACCAACAAGCCAATGAACCAACAAGCCAACAAACCAATAAGCCAACAAGCCAACAAGCCAACAAACCAACATGCCACCAAACCAACAAACCAACAAATCAACAAACCAACAAACCAACAAACCAACAAACCAACAAGCCAACATACCAACAAACCAACAAACCAACAAGCCAACAAGCCAATAAACCAACAAACCAACAAACCAACAAGCCAACAAACCAACAAACGAACAAATAAACAAACCAACAAACCAACAAGCCAACCAGCCAACAAACCAACACACCAACAAACCAACAAACCAACAAACCAACAGACCAACAAACCAACAAACCAACAAACCAAAAAACCACCAAACCAACAAACCAACAAACCAACAAACATACAAACCAATAAACCAATAAACTAACAAACTAATAAACCAACTAGCCAACAAACCAACAAACCAACAAACAAACAAGCCAACAAACGAACAAATCAACAAACCAACAAACCAACAAGCCAACAAACCAACAAACCAACAAACCAACAAACCAACAAACCAACAAACCAACAAACCAACAAACCAACAAATAAACAAGCCAACAAACGAACAAACCAACAAACGAACAAACCAACAAACCAACAAACCAACAAACCAACAAGCCAATGAACCAACAAGCCAACAAACCAATAAGCCAACAAGCCAACAAGCCAACAAACCAACATGCCACCAAACCAACAAACCAACAAACCAACAAACCAACAAACCAACAAACCAACAAACCAACAAGCCAACATACCAACAAACCAACAAACCAACAAGCCAACAAGCCAACAAACCAACAAACCAACAAACCAACAAGCCAACAAACCAACAAACGAACAAATAAACAAACCAACAAACCAACAAGCCAACCAGCCAACAAACCAACACACCAACAAACCAACAAACCAACAAACCAACAGACCAACAAACCAACAAACCAACAAACCAAAAAACCACCAAACCAACAAACCAACAAACCAACAAACCAACAAACCAATAAACCAATAAACTAACAAACTAATAAACCAACTAGCCAACAAACCAACAAACCAACAAACAAACAAGCCAACAAACGAACAAATCAACAAACCGACAAACCAACAAACCAACAAGCCAACAAACCAACAAACCATCAAACGAACAAACAAATAAACCAGTAAGCCAACAAACCAATAAGCCAACAAACGAACAAACCAACAAACAAACAAACCAACAAACCAACCAAATAACAAACCAACAAACCAACAAACCAAGAAACCAAAAAACCACCAAACCAACAAGCCAACGAACCAAGAAACCAACAAACCAACAAACCAACAAACCAACAAACCAACAAACAAACAAGCCAACAAACTAACAAACCAACAAACGAACAAACCAACAAACCAACAAACCAACAAGCCAACAAGCCAATGAACCAACAAGCCAACAAACCAATAAGCCAACAAGCCAACAAGCCAACAAACCAACATGCCACCAAACCAACAAACCAACAAACCAACAAACCAACAAACCAACAAACCAACAAACCAACAAGCCAACATACCAACAAACCAACAAACCAACAAGCCAACAAGCCAACAAACCAACAAGCCAACAAACCAACAAGCCAACAAATCAACAAACCAACAAACCAACAAACTAACAAACCAACAAACAAAAAAACCAACAAGCCAGCAAACCAACAAACCAACAAGCCAGCAAACCAAAAAACCAACAAACCAACAAACCAACAAACCAATAAACCAACAAAACAACAAACCAACAAGCCAACAAACCAACAAACCAAAAAACCAACAAACCAACAAGCCAGCAAACCAAGAAACCAACAAATCAACAAACCAACACACCAACAAACCAACAAACCAACAAACCAACAAGCCAACAAACCAACAAACCAACAAACCAACAAACCAACAAGCCAACAAACCAACAAACCAACAAACGAACAAACAAACAAACCAAAAAACTAGTATGCCAACAAACCAACAAGCCAACAAACGAACAAACCAACAAACAAACAAACCAACAAACCAACAAACCAACAAAATAACAAACCAACAAACCAACAAACCAACAAACCACCAAACCAACAAGCCAACGAACCAACAAACCAACAAACCAACAAACCAACAAACCAACAAACCAACAAACCAACAAACCAGCAAGCCAACAAACGAACAAACCAACAAACCAACAAGCCAACAAACCAACAAACGAACAAACAAACAAACCAACAAACTAGTATGCCAACAAACCAACAAGCCAACAAACGAACAAACCAACAAACAACCAAACCAACAAACCAACAAACCAACAAAATAACAAACCAACAAACCAACAAATCAAGAAACCAACAAACCACCAAACCAACAATCCAACAAACCAACAAACCAACAAACCAACAAACCAACAAACAAACAAGCCAACAAACGAACAAACCAACAAACGAACAAACCAACAAACCAACAAACCAACAAGCCAACAAGCCAATGAACCAACAAGCCAACAAACCAATAAGCCAACAAGCCAACAAGCCAACAAACCAACATGCCACCAAACCAACAAACCAACAAACCAAAAAACCAACAAAAATGAACAAACCAACAAACCAACAAACCAACCAACGAACAAACCAACAAACCAACAAACAAACAAGCCAACAAACGAACAAACCAACAAACGAACAAACCAACAAACCAACAAACCAACAAGCCAACAAGCCAATGAACCAACAAGCCAACAAACCAATAAGCCAACAAGCCAACAAGCCAACAAACCAACATGCCACCAAACCAACAAACCAACAAACCAAAAAACCAACAAAAACGAACAAACCAACAAACCAACAAACCAACAAACGAACAAACCACCAAGCCAACAAGCCAACAAACCAACAAACCAAAAAACCAACAAGCTAACTAACCAACAAACCAAGAAACCAACAAACCAACAAACCAACAAACCAACAAACCAACAAACCAACAAGCCAACAAGCCAACAAACCAACAAGCCAACAAGCCAACAAACCAACAAGCCAACAAACGAACAAACCAACAAACCAACAAACCAACAAACGAACAAACCAACAAACAAACAAACCAACAAACCAACAAAATAACAAACCAACAAACCACCAAACCAAGAAACCAAAAAACCCCCAAACCAACAAGCCAACAAACCAACAAACCAACAAACCAACAAACCAACAAACCAACAAACCAACAAACAAACAAGCCAACAAACTAACAAACCAACAAACGAACAAACCAACAAACCAACAAGCCAATGAACCAACAAGCCAACAAACCATTAAGCCAACAAGCCAACAAGCCAACAAACCAACATGCCACCAAACCAACAAACCAACAAACCAACAAACCAACAAACCAACAAACCAACAAACCAACAAACCAACAAGCCAACATACCAACAAACCAACAAACCAACAAGCCAACAAGCCAACAAACCAACAAACCAACAAACCAACAAGCCAACAAACCAACAAACGAACAAATAAACAAACCAACAAACCAACAAGCCAACCAGCCAACAAACCAGCACACCAACAAACCAACAAACCAACAAACCAACAGACCAACAAACCAACAAACCAACAAACCAAAAAACCACCAAACCAACAAACCAACAAACCAACAAACCAACAAGCCAATAAACCAATAAACTAACAAACTAATAAACCAACTAGCCAACAAACCAACAAACCAACAAACAAACAAGCCAACAAACGAACAAATCAACAAACCAACAAACCAACAAGCCAACAAACCAACAAACCAACAAACCAACAAACCAACAAACCAACAAACCAACAAGCCAACAAACCAACAAACCAACAAACCAACAAGCCAACAAGCCAACAAACCAACAAGCCAACGAACCAACAAACCAACAAACCAACAAACCAACAAACCAACAAACCAACAAACCAACAAACCAACAAACCAACAAACCAACAAACCAACAAACGAACAAACCAACAAACCAACAAGCCAACAAACCAACAAACCAAAAAACCAACAAGCTAACTAACCAACAAACCAACAAACCAACAAACCAACAAACCAACAAACCAACAAACCAGCAAGCCAACAAGCCAACAAACCAACACGCCAACAAGCCAACAAACCAACAAGCCAACAAACGAACAAACCAACAAACCAACAAACCAACAAACCAACAAACCAACAAGCCAAAAAACCAACAAACCAACAAACGAACAAACAAACAAACCAGTAAGCCAACAAACCAATAAGCCAACAAACGAACAAACCAACAAACAAACAAACCAACAAACCAACAAAATAACAAACCAACAAACCAAGAAACCAAAAAACCACCAAACTAACAAGCCAACAAGCCAACAAACCAACAAACCAACAAACCAACAAACCAACAAACAAACAAGCCAACAAATTAACAAACCAACAAACCAACAAACCAACAAACCAACATGCCAACAAGCCAACAAACCAACAAACGAACAAACCACCAAGCCAACAAGCCAACAAACCAACAAACCAAAAAACCAACAAGCTAACTAACCAACAAACCAACAAACCAACACACCAACAAACCAACAAACCAACAAACCAACAAACCAACAAGCCAACAAGCCAACAAACCAACAAGCCAACAAGCCAACAAACCAACAAGCCAACAAACGAACAAACCAACAAACCAACAAACCAACAAACGAACAAACCAACAAACAAACAAACCAACAAACCAACAAAATAACAAACCAACAAACCACCAAACCAAGAAACCAAAAAACCCCCAAACCAACAAGCCAACAAACCAACAAACCAACAAACCAACAAACCAACAAACCAACAAACCAACAAACAAACAAGCCAACAAACTAACAAACCAACAAACGAACAAACCAACAAACCAACAAGCCAATGAACCAACAAGCCAACAAACCATTAAGCCAACAAGCCAACAAGCCAACAAACCAACATGCCACCAAACCATTAAACCAACAAACCAACAAACCAACAAACCAACAAACCAACAAACCAACAAACCAACAAGCCAACATACCAACAAACCAACAAACCAACAAGCCAACAAGCCAACAAACCAACAAACCAACAAACCAACAAGCCAACAAACCAACAAACGAACAAATAAACAAACCAACAAACCAACAAGCCAACCAGCCAACAAACCAGCACACCAACAAACCAACAAACCAACAAACCAACAGACCAACAAACCAACAAACCAACAAACCAAAAAACCACCAAACCAACAAACCAACAAACCAACAAACCAACAAGCCAATAAACCAATAAACTAACAAACTAATAAACCAACTAGCCAACAAACCAACAAACCAACAAACAAACAAGCCAACAAACGAACAAATCAACAAACCAACAAACCAACAAGCCAACAAACCAACAAACCAACAAACCAACAAACCAACAAACCAACAAACCAACAAGCCAACAAACCAACAAACCAACAAACCAACAAGCCAACAAGCCAACAAACCAACAAGCCAACGAACCAACAAACCAACAAACCAACAAACCAACAAACCAACAAACCAACAAACCAACAAACCAACAAACCAACAAACCAACAAACGAACAAACCAACAAACCAACAAGCCAACAAACCAACAAACCAAAAAACCAACAAGCTAACTAACCAACAAACCAACAAACCAACAAACCAACAAACCAACAAACCAACAAACCAGCAAGCCAACAAGCCAACAAACCAACACGCCAACAAGCCAACAAACCAACAAGCCAACAAACGAACAAACCAACAAACCAACAAACCAACAAACCAACAAACCAACAAGCCGACAAACCAACAAACCAACAAACGAACAAGCAAACAAACCAGTAAGCCAACAAACCAATAAGCCAACAAACGAACAAACCAACAAACAAACAAACCAACAAACCAACAAAATAACAAACCAACAAACCAAGAAACCAAAAAACCACCAAACTAACAAGCCAACAAGCCAACAAACCAACAAACCAACAAACCAACAAACCAACAAACAAACAAGCCAACAAATTAACAAACCAACAAACCAACAAACCAACAAACCAACAAGCCAACAAGCCAATGAACCAACAAGCCAACAAACCAATAAGCCAACAAGCAAACAAACCAACAAACCAACATGCCACCAAACCAACAAACCAACAAACCAACAAACCAACAAACCAACGAACCAACAAGCCAACATACCAACAAACCAACAAACCAACAAGCCAACAAGCCCACAAACCAACAAGCCAACAAACCCACAAGCCAACAAACCAACAAACCAACAAACCAACAAACCAACAAACCAACAAACCAACAAACCAAAAAACCAACAAGCCAGCAAACCAACAAACCAACAAGCCAGCAAACCAACAAACCAACAAACCAACAAACCAACAAACCAACAAACCAACAAACCAACAAACCAACAAACCAACAAGCCAACAAACCAACAAACCAAAAAACCAACAAGCTAACAAACCAACAAACCAACAAACGAACAAACCAACAAACCAACAAACCAAAAAGCCAACAAACCAACATACCAACAAGCCAACAATCCAACAAAACAAAAAACCAACAAACCAACAAACGAACAAACCAAATACTAACAAGCCAATAAGCCAACAAACCAACAAACCAACACACCAACAAACCAACAAACCATACAACCAACAAACCAACAAACGAACAAACCAACATACCAACAAACCAACAAACCAACAAAACAACAAACCAACAAAACAACAAACCAACAAAACCAACAAACCAACAAGCCAACAAACCAACAAACCAACAAACCAACAAGCCAACAAGCCAACAAATTAACAGAACTACAAACTAACAAACGAACAAACCAACAAACCAACAAGCCGGCAAACCAACAAACCAACAAACCAACAAACCAACAAACCAACAAACCAACAAACTAACAAACCAACAAGCCAACAAACCAACAAACCAACAAACCAAAAAAACAAAAAACCAACAAGCCAACAAACCAACAAACCAACAAACCAACAAACCAACAAACCAACAAACCAACAAACCAACAAACCAACAAACCAACAAACCAACAAACCAACAAACCAACAAACCAACAAACCAACAAACCAACAAACCAACAAACCAACAAACCAACAAGCCAACAAAACCAACAAGCCAACAAACCAACAAACCAACAAGCCAACAAACCAACAAACCAAAAAACCAACAAGCTAACTAACCAACAAACCAACAAACCAACAAACCAACAAACCAACAAACCAACAAACCAACAAACCAACAAGCCAACAAACCAACACGCCAACAAGCCAACAAACCAACAAACCAACAAACCAAAAAACCAACAAGCTAACTAACCAACAAACCAACAAACCAACAAACCAACAAACCAACAAACCAACAAACCAACAAGCCAACAAGCCAACAAGCCAACAAACCAACAGACCTACAAACCAACAAACGAACAAACCAACAAACCAACAAGCCGGCAAACCAACAAACCAACAAACCAACAAACCAACAAACCAACAAACCAACAAAACAACAAACTAACAAACCAACAAGCCAACAAACCAACAAACCAACAAACCAAAAAAACAAAAAACCAACAAGCCAACAAACCAACAAACCAACAAACCAACAAACCAAAAAACCAACAAACCAACAAACCAACAAACCAACAAACCAACAAAGAAACAAACCAACAAACCAATAAACGAACAAACCAACAAACCAACAAGCCAACAAACCAACAAACCAAAAAACCAACAAGCTAACTAACCAACAAACCAACAAACCAACAAACCAACAAACCAACAAACCAACAAACCAACAAGCCAACAAGCCAACAAACCAACACACCAACAAGGCAACAAACCAACAAGCCAACAAACGAACAAACCAACAAACCAACAAACCAACAAACCAACAAACCAAAAAGCCAACAAACCAACAAACCAACAAACGAACAAACAAACAAACCAGTAAGCCAACAAACCAATAAGCCAACAAACGAACAAACCATCAAACAAACAAACCAACAAACCAACAAAATAACAAACCAACAAACCAACAAACCAAGAAACCAAAAAACCACCAAACCAACAAGCCAACAAGCCAACAAACCAACAAACCAACAAACCAACAAACCAACAAACAAACAAGCCAACAAATTAACAAACCAACAAACGAACAAACCAACAAACCAACAAACCAACAAGCCAACAAGCCAATGAACCAACAAGCCAACAAACCAATAAGCCAACAAGCAAACAAGCCAACAAACCAACATGCCACCAAACCAACAAACCAACAAACCAACAACCCAACAAACCAACGAACCAACAAGCCAACATACCAACAAACCAACAAACCAACAAGCCAACAAGCCAACAAACCAACAAGCCAATAAACCAACAAGCCAACAAACCAACAAACCAACAAACCAACAAACCAACAAATTAACAAACCAACAAGCCAACAAACCAACAAACCAACAAACCAAAAAAACAAAAAACCAACAAGCCAACAAACCAACAAACCAACAAACCAACAAACCAACAAACCAACAAACCAACAAACCAACAAACCAACAAACCAACAAACCAACAAACCAACAAACCAACAAACCAACAAACCAACAAACCAACAAACCAACAAACCAACAAACCAACAAGCCAACAAAATCAACAAGCCAACAAACCAACAAACCAACAAGTCCACAAACCAACAAACCAACAAGCCAACAAGCCAACAAGCCAACAAACCAACAAACCAACAAACCAACAAACGAACAAACCAACAAGCCAACAAACCAAAAAACGAACAAAGCAACAAACCAATAAACCAACAAACCAACAAACTAACAAGCCAACAAGCCAACAAACAAACACACAAACAAACTAACAAACCAACAAACGAACAAACCAACAAGCCAACAAACCAAAAAACGAACAAAGCAACAAACCAACAAACCAACAAACCAACAAACCAACAAGCCAACAAGCCAACAAACAAACACACAAACAAACTAACAAACCAACAAATCAACAAGCCAACAAACCAACAAACCAACAAGCCAACAAACCAACAAACCAACAAACTAACAAACCAACAAACCAACAAACCAACAAACCAACAAACCAACAAACCAAAAAACCAACAAATCAACAAGCCAACAAACCAACAAACCAACAAGCCAACAATCCAATAAAACAACAAACCAACAAACCAACAACCGAACAAACCAACAAAGCAACAATCCAATAAGCCAACAAACCAACAAACCAACAAACCAACAAACCAACAAACCGACAAACCAACAAACCAAACAACCAACAAACGAACAAACCAACAAACGACAAACCAACAAACCAACAAGCCAATAAGCCAACAAATCAACAAACCAACAAGCCAACAAACCAACAAACCAACAAACCAACAAACGAACAAACCAACAAACCAACAAACGAACAAACCAACAAACCAACAAACCAACAAACCAAGTAACCAACAAACCAACAAACGAACAAACCAACAAGCCAACAAACCAAAAAACGAACAAACCAACAAGCCAACAAACAAACACACAAACAAACTAATTAACCAACAAACCAACAAGCCAACAAACCAACAAACAAACAAACCAACAAACCAACAAACCAACAAACCAAAAAACCAACAAACCAACAAGCCAACAAACCAACAAACCAACAAACCAACAAACCAACAAACCAACAAACCAACAAACCAACAAGCCAACAAACCAACAAACCAAAAAACCAACAAGCTAACAAACCAACAAACCAACAAACGAACAAACCAACAAACCAACAAACCAAAAAGCCAACAAACCAACATACCAACAAGCCAACAATCCAACAAAACAAAAAACCAACAAACCAACAAACGAACAAACCAAATACTAACAAGCCAATAAGCCAACAAACCAACAAACCAACACACCAACAAACCAACAAACCATACAACCAACAAACCAACAAACGAACAAACCAACATACCAACAAACCAACAAACCAACAAAACAACAAACCAACAAAACAACAAACCAACAAAACCAACAAACCAACAAGCCAACAAACCAACAAACCAACAAACCAACAAGCCAACAAGCCAACAAATTAACAGACCTACAAACTAACAAACGAACAAACCAACAAACCAACAAGCCGGCAAACCAACAAACCAACAAACCAACAAACCAACAAACCAACAAACCAACAAACTAACAAACCAACAAGCCAACAAACCAACAAACCAACAAACCAAAAAAACAAAAAACCAACAAGCCAACAAACCAACAAACCAATAAACCAACAAACCAACAAACCAACAAACCAACAAACCAACAAACCAACAAACCAACAAACCAACAAACCAACAAACCAACAAACCAACAAACCAACAAACCAACAAACCAACAAACCAACAAACCAACAAGCCAACAAAACCAACAAGCCAACAAACCAACAAACCAACAAGCCAACAAACCAACAAACCAAAAAACCAACAAGCTAACTAACCAACAAACCAACAAACCAACAAACCAACAAACCAACAAACCAACAAACCAACAAACCAACAAGCCAACAAACCAACACGCCAACAAGCCAACAAACCAACAAACCAACAAACCAAAAAACCAACAAGCTAACTAACCAACAAACCAACAAACCAACAAACCAACAAACCAACAAACCAACAAACCAACAAGCCAACAAGCCAACAAGCCAACAAACCAACAGACCTACAAACCAACAAACGAACAAACCAACAAACCAACAAGCCGGCAAACCAACAAACCAACAAACCAACAAACCAACAAACCAACAAACCAACAAAACAACAAACTAACAAACCAACAAGCCAACAAACCAACAAACCAACAAACCAAAAAAACAAAAAACCAACAAGCCAACAAACCAACAAACCAACAAACCAACAAACCAAAAAACCAACAAACCAACAAACCAACAAACCAACAAACCAACAAAGAAACAAACCAACAAACCAATAAACGAACAAACCAACAAACCAACAAGCCAACAAACCAACAAACCAAAAAACCAACAAGCTAACTAACCAACAAACCAACAAACCAACAAACCAACAAACCAACAAACCAACAAACCAACAAACCAACAAGCCAACAAGCCAACAAACCAACACACCAACAAGGCAACAAACCAACAAGCCAACAAACGAACAAACCAACAAACCAACAAACCAACAAACCAACAAACCAAAAAGCCAACAAACCAACAAACCAACAAACGAACAAACAAACAAACCAGTAAGCCAACAAACCAATAAGCCAACAAACGAACAAACCATCAAACAAACAAACCAACAAACCAACAAAATAACAAACCAACAAACCAACAAACCAAGAAACCAAAAAACCACCAAACCAACAAGCCAACAAGCCAACAAACCAACAAACCAACAAACCAACAAACCAACAAACAAACAAGCCAACAAATTAACAAACCAACAAACGAACAAACCAACAAACCAACAAACCAACAAGCCAACAAGCCAATGAACCAACAAGCCAACAAACCAATAAGCCAACAAGCAAACAAGCCAACAAACCAACATGCCACCAAACCAACAAACCAACAAACCAACAACCCAACAAACCAACGAACCAACAAGCCAACATACCAACAAACCAACAAACCAACAAGCCAACAAGCCAACAAACCAACAAGCCAATAAACCAACAAGCCAACAAACCAACAAACCAACAAAACCAACAAACCAACAAACCAACAAACCAACAAACCAAAAAACCAACAAGCCAGCAAACCAACAAACCAACAAGCCAGCAAACCAACAAACCAACAAACCAACAAACCAACTAACCAACAAACCAACAAACCAACAAACCAACAAGCCAACAAACCAAAAAACCAACAAGCGAACAAACCAACAAACGAACAAACGAACAAACCAACAAACCAACAAACCAAAAAGCCAACAAACCAACATACCAACAAGCCAACAATCCAACAAAACAAAAAACCAACAAACCAACAAACGAACAAACCAAATACCAACAAGCCAATACGCCAACAAACCAACAAACCAACACACCAACAAACCAACAAACCAACAAACCAACAAACCAACAAACCAACAAAACAACAAACCAACAAAACCAACAAACCAATAAGCCAACAAACCAACAAACCAACAAACCAACAAGCCAACAAGCCAACAAGCCAACAAACCAACAGACCTACAAACCAACAAACGAACACACCAACAAACCAACTAGCCGGCAAACCAACAAACCAACAAACCAACAAACCAACAAACCAACAAACCAACAAATTAACAAACCAACAAGCCAACAAACCAACAAACCAACAAACCAAAAAAACAAAAAACCAACAAGCCAACAAACCAACAAACCAACAAACCAACAAACCAACAAACCAACAAACCAACAAACCAACAAACCAACAAACCAACAAACCAACAAACCAACAAACCAACAAACCAACAAACCAACAAACCAACAAGCCAACAAAATCAACAAGCCAACAAACCAACAAACCAACAAGTCCACAAACCAACAAACCAACAAGCCAACAAGCCAACAAGCCAACAAACCAACAGACCTACAAACCAACAAACGAACAAACCAACAAACCAACAAGCCGGCAAACCAACAAACCAACAAACCAACAAACCAACAAACCAACAAACCAACAAACTAACAAACCAACAAGCCAACAAACCAACAAACCAACAAACCAAAAAAACAAAAAACCAACAAGCCAACAAACCAACAAACCAACAAACCAACAAACCAACAAACCAACAAACCAACAAACCAACAAACCAACAAACCAACAAACCAACAAACCAACAAACCAACAAACCAACAAGCCAACAAAACCAACAAGCCAACAAACCAACAAACCAACAAGCCAACAAACCAACAAACCAAAAAAACAACAAGCTAACTAACCAACAAACCAACAAACCAACAAACCAACAAACCAACAAACCAACAAACCAACAAACCAACAAGCCAACAAACCAACACGCCAACAAGCCAACAAACCAACAAACCAACAAACCAAAAAACCAACAAGCTAACTAACCAACAAACCAACAAACCAACAAACCAACAAACCAACAAACCAACAAACCAACAAGCCAACAAGCCAACAAGCCAACAAACCAACAGACCTACAAACCAACAAACGAACAAACCAACAAACCAACAAGCCGGCAAACCAACAAACCAACAAACCAACAAACCAACAAACCAACAAACCAACAAAACAACAAACTAACAAACCAACAAGCCAACAAACCAACAAACCAAAAAAACAAAAAACCAACAAGCCAACAAACCAACAAATCAACAAACCAACAAACCAACAAACCAACAAACCAACAAACCAACAAACCAACAAATCAACAAACCAACAAAGAAACAAACCCAAAAACCAATAAACGAACAAACCAACAAACCAACAAGCCAACAAACCAACAAACCAAAAAACCAACAAGCTAACTAACCAACAAACCAACAAACCAACAAACCAACAAACCAACAAACCAACAAACCAACAAGCGAACAAGCCAACAAACCAACACACCAACAAGGCAACAAACCAACAAGCCAACAAACGAACAAACCAACAAACCAACAAACCAACAAACCAACAAACCAACAAGCCAACAAACCAACAAACCAACAAACGAACAAACAAACAAACCAGTAAGCCAACAAACCAATAAGCCAACAAACGAACAAACCATCAAACAAACAAACCACCAAACCAACAAAATAACAAACCAACAAACCAACAAACCAAGAAACCAAAAAACCACCAAACCAACAAGCCAACAAGCCAACAAACCAACAAACCAATAAACCAACAAACCAACAAACAAACAAGCCAACAAACCAACAAACCAACAAACCAACAAACCAACAAGCCAACAAACCAACAAACCAACAAACGAACAAACAAACAAACCAGTAAGCCAACAAACCAATAAGCCAACAAACGAACAAACCATCAAACAAACAAACCACCAAACCAACAAAATAACAAACCAACAAACCAACAAACCAAGAAACCAAAAAACCACCAAACCAACAAGCCAACAAGCCAACAAACCAACAAACGAACAAACCAACAAACCAACAAACCAACAAGCCAACAAGCCAATGAACCAATAAGCCAACAAACCAATAAGCCAACAAGCAAACAAGCCAACAAACCAACATGCCACCAAACCAACAAACCAACAAACCAACAAACCAACAAACCAACAAACCAACGAAACAACAAGCCAACATACCAACAAACCAACAAACCAACAAGCCAACAAGCCAACAAACCAACAAGCCAACAAACCAACAAGCCAACAAACCAACAAACCAACAAACCAACAAACCAACAAACCAACAAACCAACAAACCAAAAAACCAACAAGCCAGCAAACCAACAAACCAACAAGCCAGCAAACCAACAAACCAACAAACCAACAAACCAACAAACCAACAAACCAACAAACCAACAAACCAACAAACCAACAAACCAACAAGCCAACAAACCAACAAACCAAAAAACCAACAAGACAACAAACCAACAAACCAACAAACGAACAAACGAACAAACCAACAAACCAACAAACCAAAAAGCCAACAAACCAACACACCAACAAGCCAACAATCCAACAAAACAAAAAACCAACAAACCAACAAACGAACAAACCAAATACCAACAAGCCAATAAGCCAACAAACCAACAAACCAACACACCAACAAACCAACAAACCAACAAACCAAACAACCAACAAACCAACAAACGAACAAACCAACATACCAACAAACCAACAAACCAACAAACCAACAAACCAACAAACCAACAAAACAACAAACCAACAAAACCAACAAACCAACAAGCCAACAAACCAACAAACCAACAAACCAACAAGCCAACAAGCCAACAAGCCAACAAACCAACAGACCTACAAACCAACAAACGAACAAACCAACAAACCAACAAGCCGGCAAACCAACAAACCAACAAACCAACAAACCAACAAACCAACAAACCAACAAATTAACAAACCAACAAGCCAACAAACCAACAAACCAACAAACCAAAAAAACAAAAAACCAACAAGCCAACAAACCAACAAACCAACAAACCAACAAACCAACAAACCAACAAACCAACAAACCAACAAACCAACAAACCAACAAACCAACAAACCAACAAACCAACAAACCAACAAACCAACAAACCAACAAACCAACAAACCAACAAACCAACAAGCCAACAAAATCAACAAGCCAACAAACCAACAAACCAACAAGTCCACAAACCAACAAACCAACAAGCCAACAAGCCAACAAGCCAACAAACCAACAAACCAACAAACCAACAAACGAACAAACCAACAAGCCAACAAACCAAAAAACGAACAAAGCAACAAACCAATAAACCAACAAACCAACAAACTAACAAGCCAACAAGCCAACAAACAAACACACAAACAAACTAACAAACCAACAAACGAACAAACCAACAAGCCAACAAACCAAAAAACGAACAAAGCAACAAACCAACAAACCAACAAACCAACAAACCAACAAGCCAACAAGCCAACAAACAAACACACAAACAAACTAACAAACCAACAAATCAACAAGCCAACAAACCAACAAACCAACAAGCCAACAAACCAACAAACCAACAAACTAACAAACCAACAAACCAACAAACCAACAAACCAACAAACCAACAAACCAAAAAACCAACAAATCAACAAGCCAACAAACCAACAAACCAACAAGCCAACAATCCAATAAAACAACAAACCAACAAACCAACAACCGAACAAACCAACAAAGCAACAATCCAATAAGCCAACAAACCAACAAACCAACAAACCAACAAACCAACAAACCGACAAACCAACAAACCAAACAACCAACAAACGAACAAACCAACAAACCAACAAACCAACAAACCAACAAACCAACAAACCAACAAACCAACAAACCAACAAGCCAACAAAACCAACAAGCCAACAAACCAACAAACCAACAAGCCAACAAACCAACAAACCAAAAAAACAACAAGCTAACTAACCAACAAACCAACAAACCAACAAACCAACAAACCAACAAACCAACAAACCAACAAACCAACAAGCCAACAAACCAACACGCCAACAAGCCAACAAACCAACAAACCAACAAACCAAAAAACCAACAAGCTAACTAACCAACAAACCAACAAACCAACAAACCAACAAACCAACAAACCAACAAACCAACAAGCCAACAAGCCAACAAGCCAACAAACCAACAGACCTACAAACCAACAAACGAACAAACCAACAAACCAACAAGCCGGCAAACCAACAAACCAACAAACCAACAAACCAACAAACCAACAAACCAACAAAACAACAAACTAACAAACCAACAAGCCAACAAACCAACAAACCAAAAAAACAAAAAACCAACAAGCCAACAAACCAACAAATCAACAAACCAACAAACCAACAAACCAACAAACCAACAAACCAACAAACCAAAAAATCAACAAACCAACAAAGAAACAAACCCAAAAACCAATAAACGAACAAACCAACAAACCAACAAGCCAACAAACCAACAAACCAAAAAACCAACAAGCTAACTAACCAACAAACCAACAAACCAACAAACCAACAAACCAACAAACCAACAAACCAACAAGCGAACAAGCCAACAAACCAACACACCAACAAGGCAACAAACCAACAAGCCAACAAACGAACAAACCAACAAACCAACAAACCAACAAACCAACAAACCAACAAGCCAACAAACCAACAAACCAACAAACGAACAAACAAACAAACCAGTAAGCCAACAAACCAATAAGCCAACAAACGAACAAACCATCAAACAAACAAACCACCAAACCAACAAAATAACAAACCAACAAACCAACAAACCAAGAAACCAAAAAACCACCAAACCAACAAGCCAACAAGCCAACAAACCAACAAACCAATAAACCAACAAACCAACAAACAAACAAGCCAACAAACCAACAAACCAACAAACCAACAAACCAACAAGCCAACAAACCAACAAACCAACAAACGAACAAACAAACAAACCAGTAAGCCAACAAACCAATAAGCCAACAAACGAACAAACCATCAAACAAACAAACCACCAAACCAACAAAATAACAAACCAACAAACCAACAAACCAAGAAACCAAAAAACCACCAAACCAACAAGCCAACAAGCCAACAAACCAACAAACGAACAAACCAACAAACCAACAAACCAACAAGCCAACAAGCCAATGAACCAATAAGCCAACAAACCAATAAGCCAACAAGCAAACAAGCCAACAAACCAACATGCCACCAAACCAACAAACCAACAAACCAACAAACCAACAAACCAACAAACCAACGAAACAACAAGCCAACATACCAACAAACCAACAAACCAACAAGCCAACAAGCCAACAAACCAACAAGCCAACAAACCAACAAGCCAACAAACCAACAAACCAACAAACCAACAAACCAACAAACCAACAAACCAACAAACCAAAAAACCAACAAGCCAGCAAACCAACAAACCAACAAGCCAGCAAACCAACAAACCAACAAACCAACAAACCAACAAACCAACAAACCAACAAACCAACAAACCAACAAACCAACAAACCAACAAGCCAACAAACCAACAAACCAAAAAACCAACAAGACAACAAACCAACAAACCAACAAACGAACAAACGAACAAACCAACAAACCAACAAACCAAAAAGCCAACAAACCAACACACCAACAAGCCAACAATCCAACAAAACAAAAAACCAACAAACCAACAAACGAACAAACCAAATACCAACAAGCCAATAAGCCAACAAACCAACAAACCAACACACCAACAAACCAACAAACCAACAAACCAAACAACCAACAAACCAACAAACGAACAAACCAACATACCAACAAACCAACAAACCAACAAACCAACAAACCAACAAACCAACAAAACAACAAACCAACAAAACCAACAAACCAACAAGCCAACAAACCAACAAACCAACAAACCAACAAGCCAACAAGCCAACAAGCCAACAAACCAACAGACCTACAAACCAACAAACGAACAAACCAACAAACCAACAAGCCGGCAAACCAACAAACCAACAAACCAACAAACCAACAAACCAACAAACCAACAAATTAACAAACCAACAAGCCAACAAACCAACAAACCAACAAACCAAAAAAACAAAAAACCAACAAGCCAACAAACCAACAAACCAACAAACCAACAAACCAACAAACCAACAAACCAACAAACCAACAAACCAACAAACCAACAAACCAACAAACCAACAAACCAACAAACCAACAAACCAACAAACCAACAAACCAACAAACCAACAAGCCAACAAAATCAACAAGCCAACAAACCAACAAACCAACAAGTCCACAAACCAACAAACCAACAAGCCAACAAGCCAACAAGCCAACAAACCAACAAACCAACAAACCAACAAACGAACAAACCAACAAGCCAACAAACCAAAAAACGAACAAAGCAACAAACCAATAAACCAACAAACCAACAAACTAACAAGCCAACAAGCCAACAAACAAACACACAAACAAACTAACAAACCAACAAACGAACAAACCAACAAGCCAACAAACCAAAAAACGAACAAAGCAACAAACCAACAAACCAACAAACCAACAAACCAACAAGCCAACAAGCCAACAAACAAACACACAAACAAACTAACAAACCAACAAATCAACAAGCCAACAAACCAACAAACCAACAAGCCAACAAACCAACAAACCAACAAACTAACAAACCAACAAACCAACAAACCAACAAACCAACAAACCAACAAACCAAAAAACCAACAAATCAACAAGCCAACAAACCAACAAACCAACAAGCCAACAATCCAATAAAACAACAAACCAACAAACCAACAACCGAACAAACCAACAAAGCAACAATCCAATAAGCCAACAAACCAACAAACCAACAAACCAACAAACCAACAAACCGACAAACCAACAAACCAAACAACCAACAAACGAACAAACCAACAAACGACAAACCAACAAACCAACAAGCCAATAAGCCAACAAATCAACAAACCAACAAACCAACAAACCAACAAACCAACAAACCAACAAACGAACAAACCAACAAACCAACAAACGAACAAACCAACAAAGCAACAAACCAACAAACCAAGTAACCAACAAACCAACAAACGAACAAACCAACAAGCCAACAAACCAAAAAACGAACAAACCAACAAGCCAACAAACAAACACACAAACAAACTAATTAACCAACAAACCAACAAGCCAACAAACCAACAAACAAACAAACCAACAAACCAACAAACCAACAAACCAAAAAACCAACAAACCAACAAGCCAACAAACCAACAAACCAACAAGCCAACAATCCAAAAAAACAACAAACCAACAAACCAACAAACGAACAAACCAACAAACCAACAAGCCAATAAGCCAACAAACCAACAAACCAAAAAAACCAACAAACCAACAAACCAACAAACCAACAAACCAAAAAACCAACAAGCCAACAAACCAACAAACCAACAAACCAACAAAGCAACAAACCAACAAACCAACAAACCAACAAACCAACAAACCAGCAAACCAACAAACCAAAAAGCCAACAAGCCAACAAACCAACAAACCAACAAACCAACAAACCAACAAACCAACAAACCAACAAACCAACAAACCAACAAACCAACAAACCAACAAACCAATAAACCAACAAACCAACAAACAAACAAACCAACAAACCAACAAACCAACAAACCAACAAACCAACAAACCAACAAACCAAAAAACCAACATACCAAAAAACCAACAAACCAACAAACCAACAAACCAACAAACGAACAAACGAACAAACCAACAAACGAACAAGCCAACAAACCAACAAGCCAACAAACCAACAAACCAACAAAATAACAAACCAACAAACCAACAAGCCAACAAGCCAACAAACCAACAAACCAACAAACCAACAAACGAACAAACCAACAAACCAACAAACGAACAAACCAACAAAACAACAAACAAACAAACAAACACACCAACAAACTAACAAACCAACAAACCAACAAACCAACAAACCAACAAACCAACAAACCAACAAACCAACAAACCAAACAACCAACAAGCCAACAAGCCAACAAACAAACACACCAACAAACTAACAAACCAACAAACCAACAAACCAACAAACCAACAAACCAACAAACCAACAAACCAACAAACCAACAAACCAACAAACCAACAAACCAACAAACCAACAAACCAACAAACCAACAAACCAAAAAACCAACAAACCAACAAGCCAACAAACCAACAAACCAACAAACCAACAAACCAACAAGCCAACAAACCAACAAACCAAACAACCAACAAACCAACAAACGAACAAACCAACATACCAACAAACCAACAAACCAACAAACCAACAAACCAACAAACCAACAAACCAACAAACCAACAAAACCAACAAACCAACAAGCCAACAAACCAACAAACCAACAAACCAACAAACGAACAAACCAACAAGCCAAAAAATCAAAACACAAACAAAGCAACAAACCAACAAACCAACAAGCCAACAAGCCAACAAGCCAACAAACCAACAAACCAACAAACCAACAAACGAACAAACCAACAAGCCAACAAACCAAAAAACGAACAAAGCAACAAACCAACAAACCAACAAACCAACAAACTAACAAGCCAACAAGCCAACAAACAAACACACAAACAAACTAACAAACCAACAAACGAACAAACCAACAAGCCAACAAACCAAAAAACGAACAAAGCAACAAACCAACAAACCAACAAACCAACAAACCAACAAGCCAACAAGCCAACAAACAAACAAACTAACAAACCAACAAACCAACAAACCAACAAACCAACAAACCAACAAACCAAAAAACCAACAAATCAACAAGCCAACAAACCAACAAACCAACAAGCCAACAATCCAATAAAACAACAAACCAACAAACCAACATTCGAACAAACCAACAAAGCAACAATCCAATAAGCCAACAAACCAACAAACCAACAAACCAACAAACCAACAAACCGACAAACCAACAAACCAAACAACCAACAAACGAACAAACCAACAAACGACAAACCAACAAACCAACAAGCCAATAAGCCAACAAATCAACAAACCAACAAACCAACAAACCAACAAACCAACAAACGAACAAACCAACAAACCAACAAACGAACAAACCAACAAACCAACAAACCAACAAACCAAGTAACCAACAAACCAACAAACGAACAAACCAACAAGCCAACAAACCAAAAAACGAACAAACCAACAAGCCAACAAACAAACACACAAACAAACTAATTAACCAACAAACCAACAAGCCAACAAACCAACAAACAAACAAACCAACAAACCAACAAACCAACAAACCAAAAAACCAACAAACCAACAAGCCAACAAACCAACAAACCAACAAGCCAACAATCCAAAAAAACAACAAACCAACAAACCAACAAACGAACAAACCAACAAACCAACAAGCCAATAAGCCAACAAACCAACAAACCAAAAAAACCAACAAACCAACAAACCAACAAACCAACAAACCAAAAAACCAACAAGCCAACAAACCAACAAACCAACAAATCAACAAACCAACAAACCAACAAACCAACAAACCAACAAACCAACAAACCAACAAACCAATAAACCAACAAACCAACAAACAAACAAACCAACAAACCAACAAACCAACAAACCAACAAACCAACAAACCAACAAACCAAAAAACCAACATACCAAAAAACCAACAAACCAACAAACCAACAAACCAACAAACGAACCAACGAACAAACCAACAAACGAACAAGCCAACAAACCAACAAGCCAACAAACCAACAAACCAACAAAATAACAAACCAACAAACCAACAAGCCAACAAGCCAACAAACCAACAAACCAACAAACCAACAAACGAACAAACCAACAAACCAACAAACGAACAAACCAACAAACCAACAAACAAACAAACAAACACACCAACAAACTAACAAACCAACAAACCAACAAACCAACAAACCAACAAACCAACAAACCAACAAACCAACAAACCAAACAACCAACAAGCCAACAAGCCAACAAACAAACACACCAACAAACTAACAAACCAACAAACCAACAAACCAACAAACCAACAAACCAACAAACCAACAAACCAACAAACCAACAAACCAACAAACCAACAAACCAACAAACCAAAAAACCAACAAACCAACAAGCCAACAAACCAACAAACCAACAAACCAACAAACCAACAAGCCAACAAACCAACAAACCAAACAACCAACAAACCAACAAACGAACAAACCAACATACCAACAAACCAACAAACCAACAAACCAACAAACCAACAAACCAACAAACCAACAAACCAACAAAACCAACAAACCAACAAGCCAACAAACCAACAAACCAACAAACCAACAAACGAACAAACCAACAAGCCAAAAAATCAAAACACAAACAAAGCAACAAACCAACAAACCAACAAACCAACAAACCAACAAGCCAACAAACAAATACACCAACAAACTAACAAACCAACAAACCAACAAACCAACAAACCAACAAACCAACAAACCAACAAACCACCAAACCAACAAACCAACAAACCAACAAACCAAAAAACCAACAAACCAACAAGCCAACAAACCAACAAAATAACAAACCAACAAACCAACAAACCAACAAACCGACAAACCAAACAACCAACAAACCAATAAACGAACAAACCAACATACCAACAAACCAACAAACCAACAAACCAACAAATCAACAAACCAACAAAACCAACAAACCAACAAGCCAACAAACCAACAAACCAATAAGCCAGCAAACCAGCAAACCAACAAACCAACAAACCTACAAACCAACAAACCAACAAACCAACAAACCAACAAGCCAACAAACCAACAAACCAACAAACCAAAAAACCAACAAGCCAACAAACCAACAAACCAACAAACCAATAAACCAACAAACCAACAAAGAAACAAACCAACAAGCCAACAAACCAACAAACCGACAAGCCAACAAAACCAACAAACCAACACACCAACAAACCAACAAGTCAACAAACCAACAAACCAACAAGCCAACAAGCCAACAAACCAACAAACCAACAAACCAACAAACGAACAAACCAACAAACCAACAAACGAACAAATCAACAAACCAACAAACCAACAAACCAACAAACCAACAAACAAACAAACCAAGTAACCAACAAACCAACAAACGAACAAACCAACAAGCCAACAAACCAAAAAACGAACAAAGCAACAAACCAACAAACCAACAAACCAACAAGCCAACAAGCCAACAAGCCAACAAACAAACACACAAACAAACTAACAAACCAACAAACCAACAAGCCAACAAACAAACAAACCAACAAACCAACAAACCAACAAACCAACAAACCAACAAACCAACAAACCAACAAACCAACAAACCAACAAACCAACAAACCAACAAACCAACAAAATAACCAACCAAGTAACCAACAAACCAACAAACGAACAAACCAACAAGCCAACAAACCAAAAAACGAACAAACCAACAAACCAACAAACCAAAAAGCCAACAAACCAACAAACCAACAAACCAACAAACCAACAAACCAACAAACCAACAAACCAACAAACCAACAAAACCAACAAACCAACAAGCCAACAAACCAACAAACCAACAAACCAACAAACGAACAAACCAACAAGCCAAAAAATCAAAACACAAACAAAGCAACAAACCAACAAACCAACAAGCCAACAAGCCAACAAGCCAACAAACCAACAAACCAACAAACCAACAAACGAACAAACCAACAAGCCAACAAACCAAAAAACGAACAAAGCAACAAACCAACAAACCAACAAACCAACAAACTAACAAGCCAACAAGCCAACAAACAAACACACAAACAAACTAACAAACCAACAAACGAACAAACCAACAAGCCAACAAACCAAAAAACGAACAAAGCAACAAACCAACAAACCAACAAACCAACAAACCAACAAGCCAACAAGCCAACAAACAAACACACAAACAAACTAACAAACCAACAAATCAACAAGCCAACAAACCAACAAACCAACAAGCCAACAAACCAACAAACCAACAAACTAACAAACCAACAAACCAACAAACCAACAAACCAACAAACCAACAAACCAAAAAACCAACAAATCAACAAGCCAACAAACCAACAAACCAACAAGCCAACAATCCAATAAAACAACAAACCAACAACCGAACAAACCAACAAAGCAACAATCCAATAAGCCAACAAACCAACAAACCAACAAACCAACAAACCAACAAACCGACAAACCAACAAACCAAACAACCAACAAACGAACAAACCAACAAACGACAAACCAACAAACCAACAAGCCAATAAGCCAACAAATCAACAAACCAACAAACCAACAAACCAACAAACCAACAAACGAACAAACCAACAAACCAACAAACGAACAAACCAACAAACCAACAAACCAACAAACCAAGTAACCAACAAACCAACAAACGAACAAACCAACAAGCCAACAAACCAAAAAACGAACAAACCAACAAGCCAACAAACAAACACACAAACAAACTAATTAACCAACAAACCAACAAGCCAACAAACCAACAAACAAACAAACCAACAAACCAACAAACCAACAAACCAAAAAACCAACAAACCAACAAGCCAACAAACCAACAAACCAACAAGCCAACAATCCAAAAAAACAACAAACCAACAAACCAACAAACGAACAAACCAACAAACCAACAAGCCAATAAGCCAACAAACCAACAAACCAAAAAAACCAACAAACCAACAAACCAACAAACCAACAAACCAAAAAACCAACAAGCCAACAAACCAACAAACCAACAAATCAACAAACCAACAAACCAACAAACCAACAAACCAACAAACCAACAAACCAGCAAACCAACAAACCAAAAAGCCAACAAGCCAACAAACCAACAAACCAACAAACCAACAAACCAACAAACCAACAAACCAACAAACCAACAAACCAACAAACCAACAAACCAACAAACCAACAAACCAATAAACCAACAAACCAACAAACAAACAAACCAACAAACCAACAAACCAACAAACCAACAAACCAACAAACCAACAAACCAACAAACCAAAAAACCAACATACCAAAAAACCAACAAACCAACAAACCAACAAACCAACAAACGAACCAACGAACAAACCAACAAACGAACAAGCCAACAAACCAACAAGCCAACAAACCAACAAACCAACAAAATAACAAACCAACAAACCAACAAGCCAACAAGCCAACAAACCAACAAACCAACAAACCAACAAACGAACAAACCAACAAACCAACAAACGAACAAACCAACAAACCAACAAACAAACAAACAAACACACCAACAAACTAACAAACCAACAAACCAACAAACCAACAAACCAACAAACCAACAAACCAACAAACCAAACAACCAACAAGCCAACAAGCCAACAAACAAACACACCAACAAACTAACAAACCAACAAACCAACAAACCAACAAACCAACAAACCAACAAACCAACAAACCAACAAACCAACAAACCAACAAACCAACAAACCAACAAACCAAAAAACCAACAAACCAACAAGCCAACAAACCAACAAACCAACAAACCAACAAACCAACAAGCCAACAAACCAACAAACCAAACAACCAACAAACCAACAAACGAACAAACCAACATACCAACAAACCAACAAACCAACAAACCAACAAACCAACAAACCAACAAACCAACAAACCAACAAAACCAACAAACCAACAAGCCAACAAACCAACAAACCAACAAACCAACAAACGAACAAACCAACAAGCCAAAAAATCAAAACACAAACAAAGCAACAAACCAACAAACCAACAAACCAACAAACCAACAAGCCAACAAACAAATACACCAACAAACTAACAAACCAACAAACCAACAAACCAACAAACCAACAAACCAACAAACCAACAAACCACCAAACCAACAAACCAACAAACCAACAAACCAAAAAACCAACAAACCAACAAGCCAACAAACCAACAAACCAACAAACCAACAAACCAACAAACCAACAAACCAAACAACCAACAAACCAATAAACGAACAAACCAACATACCAACAAACCAACAAACCAACAAACCAACAAATCAACAAACCAACAAAACCAACAAACCAACAAGCCAACAAACCAACAAACCAATAAGCCAGCAAACCAGCAAACCAACAAACCAACAAACCTACAAACCAACAAACCAACAAACCAACAAACCAACAAGCCAACAAACCAACAAACCAACAAACCAAAAAACCAACAAGCCAACAAACCAACAAACCAACAAACCAATAAACCAACAAACCAACAAAGAAACAAACCAACAAGCCAACAAACCAACAAACCGACAAGCCAACAAAACCAACAAACCAACACACCAACAAACCAACAAGTCAACAAACCAACAAACCAACAAGCCAACAAGCCAACAAACCAACAAACCAACAAACCAACAAACGAACAAACCAACAAACCAACAAACGAACAAATCAACAAACCAACAAACCAACAAACCAACAAACCAACAAACAAACAAACCAAGTAACCAACAAACCAACAAACGAACAAACCAACAAGCCAACAAACCAAAAAACGAACAAAGCAACAAACCAACAAACCAACAAACCAACAAGCCAACAAGCCAACAAGCCAACAAACAAACACACAAACAAACTAACAAACCAACAAACCAACAAGCCAACAAACAAACAAACCAACAAACCAACAAACCAACAAACCAACAAACCAACAAACCAACAAACCAACAAACCAACAAACCAACAAACCAACAAACCAACAAACCAACAAACTAACAAACCAACAAACCAACAAACCAACAAACCAACAAACCAAAAACCCAACAAACCAACAAACCAACAAACCAACATACCAACAAGCCAACAATCCAACAAAACAACAAACCAACAAACCGACAAACGAACAAACCAACAAACCAACAAGCCAATAAACCAACAAACCAACAAACCAACAAACCAACAAACCAACAAACCAAGTAACCAACAAACCAACAAGCCAACAAACCAACAAACCAAAAAGCCAACAATCCAACAAAGCAACAAACCAACAAACCAACAAACGAACAAACTAACAAACCAACAAGCCAATAAGCCAATAAGCCAACAAACCAACAAACCAAAAAAACCAACAAACCAACAAACCAACAAACCAAAAAACGAACAAACCAACAAACCAACAAACCAACAAAACACAAAGCCAACAAACGAACAAACCAACAAGCCAACAAACCAACAAACCAACAAACCAACAAACCAACAAACCAACAAACCAACAACCCAACAAAGCAACAAAACAACAAACCAACAAAGAAACAAACCAACAAACCAAAAAACCAACAATCCAACAAACCAACAAACCAACAAACCAACAAACCAACAAAGAAACAAACAAAAAACCAACAAACCAACAAACCTACAAGTAAACAAAACCAACAAGCCGACAAACCAACAAACCAACAAGTCAACAAACCAACAAACCAACAAGCCAACAAGCCAACAAACCAACAAACCAACAAACCAACAAACCAACAAACCAAAAAACCAACAAACCAACAAGCCAACAAACCAACAAACAAACAAGCCAACAATCCAACAAAACAACAAACCAACAAACGAACAAACTAACAAACCAACAAGCCAATAAGCCAACAAACCAACAAACCAACAAACCAACAAACCAAACAACCAACAAACCAACAAACGAACAAACCAACATACCAACAAACCAACAAACCAACAAACGAAGAAACCAACAAACCAACAAAACCAACAAACCAACAAGCCAAAAAACCAACAAACCAACAAACCAACAAGCCAACAAGCCAACAAACCTACAAACCAACAAACCAACAAGCCAACAAACCAACAAACCAACAAACCAACAAAGAAACAAACCAGCAAGCCAACAAACCAACAAACCAACAAGCCAACAAAACCAACAAGCCAACAAACCAACAAACCAACAAGTCAACAAACCAACAAACCAAGAAGCCAACAAGCCAACAAACCAACAAACCAACAAACCAACAAACGAACAAACCAACAAACCAACAAACGAATAAACCAACAAACCAACAAACCAACAAACCAACAAACCAAGTAACCAACAAACCAACAAACGAACAAACCAACAAGCCAACAAACGAAAAAACGCACAAAGCAACAAACCAACAAACCAACAAGCCAACAAGCCAACAAGCCAATAAACAAACACACAAACAAACTAACAAACCAACAAACCAACAAGCCAACAAACCAACAAACCATCAAACCAACAAACCAACAAACCAACAAACCAACAAACCAACAAACCAACAAACCAACAAACCAACAAACCAACAAACCAACAAACTAACAAACCAACAAACCAACAAACCAACAAACCAAAAACCCAACAAACCAACAAGCCAACAAACCAACATACCAATAAGCCAACAATCCAACAAAACAACAAACCAACAAACCGACAAACGAACAAACCAACAAACCAACAAGCCAATAAGCCAACAAACCAACAAACCAACAAACCAACAAACCAACAAACCAACAAACCAAACAACCAACAAACCAACAAACGAAAAAACCAACATGCGAACAAACCAACAAACCAACAAACCAACAAACCAACAAACCAACAAAACCAACAAACCAACAAGCCAACAAACCAACAAACCAACAAACCAACAAGCCAACAAGCCAGCAAACCAACAAACCTACAAACCAACAAACGAACAAACCAACAAACCAACAAGCCAGCAAACCAACAAACCAACAAACCAACAAACCAACAAACAAACAAACCAACAAACCAACAAACTAGCAAACCAACAAGCCAACAAACCAACAAACCAACAAACCAAAAAACCAACAAGCCAACAAACCAACAAACCAACAAACCAACAAACCAACAAACCAACAAACCAACAAACCAACAAACCAACAAACCAACAAACCAACAAACCAGCAAACCAACAAGCCAACCGAACCAACAAGCCAACAAACCAACAAACCAACAAGTCCACAAACCAACAAACCAACAAGCCAACAAGCCAACAAACCAACAAACCAACAAACCAACAAACGAACAAACCAACAAACCAACAAACGAACAAACCAGCAAACCAACAAACCAACAAACCAACAAACCAACAAACCAACAAACCAACAAACCAACAAACCAACAAACCAAGAAACCAAGTAACCAACAAACCAACAAACGAACAAACCAACAAGCCAACAAACCAAAAAACGAACAAAGCAACAAACCAACAAACCAACAAACCAACAAACCAACAAGCCAACAAGCCAACAAACAAACACACAAACAAACTAACAAACCAACAAACCAACAAGCCAACAAACCAACATACCAACAAACCAACAAACCAACAAACCAACAAACCAACAAACCAACAAACCAACAAACCAAAAAACCAACAAACCAACAAGCCAACAAACCAACAAACCAACAAGCCAACAATCCAACAAAACAACAAACCAACAAACCAACAACCGAACAAACCAACAAACCAACAAGCGAATAAGCCAACAAACCAACAAACCAACAAACCAACAAACCAACAAACCAAACAACCAACAAACCTACAAACCAACAAGCCAACAAACCAACAAACCAACAAACCAACAAACCAACAAACCAACAAACCAAACAACCAACAAACCAACAAACCAACAAGCCAACAAACCAACAAACCAACAAACCAACAAACCAACAAGCCAACTAGCCAACAAACAAACACACAAACAAACTAACAAACCAACAAACCAACAAGCCAACAAACCAACAAACAAACAAACAAACAAACCAACAAACCAACAAACCAACAAACCAACAAACCAACAAACCAACAAACCAACAAACCAACAAACCAACAAACCAACAAACCAACAAACCAACAAACCAACAAACCAAAAAACCAACAAACCAACAAGCCAACAAACCAACAAACCAACAAGCCAACAATCCAACAAAACAACAAACCAACAAACCAACAAACGAACAAACTAACAAACCAACAAGCCAATAAGCCAACAAACCAACAAACCAAAAAAACCAACAAACCAACAAACCAACAAACCAAAAAACGAACAAACCAACAAACCAACAAACCAACAAAACAAAAAGCCAACAAACGAACAAACCAACAAGCCAACAAACCAACAAACCAACAAACCAACAAACCAACAAACCAACAACCCAACAAACCAACAAAACAACAAACCAACAAAGAAACAAACCAACAAACCAAAAAACCAACAAGCCAACAAACCAATAAACCAACAAACCAACAAACCAACAAAGAAACAAACCAAAAAACCAACAAACCAACAAACCTACAAGCCAACAAAACCAACAAGCCGACAAACCAACAAACCAACAAGTCAACAAGCCAACAAGCCAACAAGCCAACAAACAAACACACAAACAAACTAACAAACCAACAAACCAACAAGCCAACAAATCAACAAACCATCAAACCAACAAACCAACAAACCAACAAACCAACAAACCAACAAACCAACAAACCAACAAACCAACAAACCAACAAACCAACAAACCAACAAACCAACAAACTAACAAACCAACAAACCAACAAACCAACAACCCAACAAACCAAAAACCCAACAAACCAACAAGCCAACAAACCAACATACCAACAAGCCAACAATCCAACAAAACAACAAACTAACAAACCGACAAACGAACAAACCAACAAACCAACAAGCCAATAAGCCAACAAACCAACAAACCAACAAACCAACAAACCAACAAGCCAACAAACCAAACAACCAACAAACCAACTAACGAAAAAACCAACATGCGAACAAACCAACAAACCAACAAACCAACAAACCAACAAACCAACAAAACCAACAAACCAACAAGCCAACAAACCAACAAACCAACAAACCAACAAGCCAACAAGCCAACAAACCAACAAACCTACAAACCAACAAACGAACAAACCAACAAACCAACAAGCCAGCAAACCAACAAACCAACAAACCAACAAACCAACAAACAAACAAACCAACAAACCAACAAACTAGCAAACCAACAAGCCAACAAACCAACAAACCAACAAACCAAAAAACCAACAAGCCAACAAACGAACAAACCAACAAACCAACAAACCAACAAACCAACAAACCAACAAACCAACAAACCAACAAACCAACAAACCAACAAACCAACAAGCCACCCAAACCAACAAGCCAACAAACCAACAAACCAACAAGTCCACAAACCAACAAACCAACAAGCCAACAAGCCAACAAACCAACAAACCAACAAACCAACAAACGAACAAACCAACAAACCAACAAACGAACAAACCAGCACACCAACAAACCAACAAACCAACAAACCAACAAACCAACAAACCAACAAACCAACAAACCAACAAACCAACAAACCAAGAAACCAAGTAACCAACAAACCAACAAACAAACAAACCAACAAGCCAACAAACCAAAAAACGAACAAAGCAACAAACCAACAAACCAACAAACCAACAAACCAACAAGCCAACAAGCCAACAAACAAACACACAAACAAACTAACAAACCAACAAACCAACAAGCCAACAAACCAACATACCAACAAACCAACAAACCAACAAACCAACAAACCAACAAACCAACAAACCAAAAAACCAACAAACCAACAAGCCAACAAACCAACACACCAACAAGCCAACAATCCAACAAAACAACAAACCAACAAACCAACAACCGAACAAACCACAAACCAACAAGCGAATAAGCCAACAAACCAACAAACCAACAAACCAACAAACCAACAAACCAAACAACCAACAAACCTACAAACCAACAAGCCAACAAACCAACAAACCAACAAACCAACAAACCAACAAACCAACAAACAAACAAACCAAACAACCAACAAACCAACAAACCAACAAGCCAACAAACCAACAAACCAACAAACCAACAAACCAACAAACCAACAAGCCAACTAGCCAACAAACAAACACACAAACAAACTAACAAACCAACAAACCAACAAGCCAACAAACCAACAAACAAAGAAACAAACAAACCAACAAACCAACAAACCAACAAACCAACAAACCAACAAACCAACAAACCAACAAACCAACAAACCAACAAACCAACAAACCAAAAAACCAACAAACCAACAAGCCAACAAACCAACAAACCAACAAGCCAACAATCCAACAAAACAACAAACCAACAAACCAACAAACGAACAAACTAACAAACCAACAAGCCAATAAGCCAACAAACCAACAAACCAAAAAAACCAACAAACCAACAAACCAACAAACCAAAAAACGAACAAACCAACAAACCAACAAACCAACAAAACAAAAAGCCAACAAACGACCAAACCAACAAGCCAACAAACCAACAAACCAACAAACCAACAAACCAACAACCCAACAAACCAACAAAACAACAAACCAACAAAGAAACAAACCAACAAACCAAAAAACCAACAAGCCAACAAACCAACAAACCAACAAACCAACAAACCAACAAAGAAACAAACCAAAAAACCAACAAACCAACAAACCTACAAGCCAACAAAACCAACAAGCCGACAAACCAACAAACCAACAAGTCAACAAACCAACAAACCGACAAGCCAACAAGCCAACAAACGAACAAACCAACAAACCAACAAACCCACAAACCAACAAACCAACAAACCAAAAAACCAACAAACCAACAAACCAAAAAACCAACAAACCAACAAGCCAACAAACCAACATACAAACAAGCCAACAATCCAACAAAACAACAAACCAACAAACCAACAAACGAACAAACGAACAAACTAACAAACCAACAAGCCAATAAGCCAACAAACCAACAAACCAACAAACCAACAAACCAACAAACCAACAAACCAACAAACCAAACAACCAACAAACCAACAAACGAACAAACCAACATACCAACAAACCAACAAACCAACAAACGAAGAAACCAACAAACCAACAAAACCAACAAACCAACAAGCCAACAAACCAACAAACCAACAAACCAACAAGCCAACAAGCTAACAAACCTACAAACAAACAAACCAACAAACCAACAAACGAATAAACCAACAAACGAACAAACCAACAAGCCAACAAACGAAAAAACGAACAAAGCAACAAACCAACAAACCAACAAACCAACAAACCAACAAGCCAACAAGCCAACCAACAAACACACAAACAAACTAACAAACCAACAAACCAACAAGCCAACAAACCAACAAACCATCAAACCAACAAACCAACAAACCAACAAACCAACAAACCAAAAAAACCAACAAACCAACAAACTAACAAACCAACAAACCAACAGACTAACAAACCAACAAACCAAAAACCCAACAAACCGACAAGCCAACAAACCAATATACCAACAAGCCAACAATCCAACAAAACAACAAACCAACAAACCGACAAACGAACAAACCAACAAACCAACAAGCCAATAAGCCAACAAACCAACAAACCAACAAACCAAAAAACCAACAAACCAACAAACCAAACAACCAACAAACCAACAAAGGAACAAACCAACATACGAACAAACCAACAAACTAACAAACCAACAAACCAACAAACCAACAAAACCAACAAACCAACAAGCCAACAAGCCAACAAACCAACAAACCAACAAGCCAACAAGCCAACAAACCAACAAACCTACAAACCAACAAACGAACAAACCAACAAACCAACAAACCAACAAACCAACAAACCAACAAACCAACAAACCAAAAAACCAACAAACCAACAAGCCAACAAACCAACAAACCAACAAGCCAACAATCCAACAAAACAACAAACCAACAAACCAACAACCGAACAAACCAACAAACCAACAAGCGAATAAGCCAACAAACCAACAAACCAACAAACCAACAAACCAACAAACCAAACAACCAACAAACCTACAAACCAACAAGCCAACAAACCAACAAACCAACAAACCAACAAACCAACAAACCAAACAACCAACAAACAAACAAACCAACAAGCCAACAAACCAACAAACCAACAAACCAACAAGCCAACTAGCCAACAAACAAACACACGAACAAACTAACAAACCAACAAACCAACAAGCCAACAAACCAACAAACAAACAAACAAACAAACCAACAAACCAATAAACCAACAAACCAACAAAACAACAAACCAACAAACCAACAAACCAACAAACCAACAAACCAAAAAACCAACAAACCAACAAGCCAACAAACCAACAAACCAACAAGCCAACAATCCAACAAAACAACAAACCAACAAACCAACAAACGAACAAACTAACAAACCAACAAGCCAATAAGCCAACAAACCAACAAACCAAAAAAACCAACAAACCAACAAACCAACAAACCAAAAAACGAACAAACCAACAAACCAACAAACCAACAAAACAAAAAGCCAACAAACGAACAAACCAACAAGCCAACAAACCAACAAACCAACAAACCAACAAACCAACAAACCAACAACCCAACAAACCAACAAAACAACAAACCAACAAAGAAACAAACCAACAAACCAAAAAACCAACAAGCCAACAAACCAACAAACCAACAAACCAACAAACCAAAAAACCAACAAACCAACAAGCCAACAAACCAACAAACCAACAAGCCAACAATCCAACAAAACAACAAACCAACAAACCAACAAACGAACAAACTAACAAACCAACAAGCCAATAAGCCAACAAACCAACAAACCAAAAAAACCAACAAACCAACAAACCAACAAACCAAAAAACCAACAAGCCAACAAACCAACAAACCAACAAACCAACAAACCAAAAAACCAACAAACCAACAAGCCAACAAACCAACAAACCAACAAGCCAACAAACCAACAAACCTACAAACCAACAAACGAACAAACCAACAAACCAACAAGCCAGCAAACCAACAAACCAACAAACCAACAAACCAACAAACAAACAAACCAACAAACCAACAAACTAGCAAACCAACAAGCCAACAAACCAACAAACCAACAAACCAAAAAACCAACAAGCCAACAAACCAACAAACCAACAAACCAACAAACCAACAAACCAACAAACCAACAAACCAACAAACCAACAAACCAACAAACCAACAAACCAGCAAACCAACAAGCCAACCAAACCAACAAGCCAACAAACCAACAAACCAACAAGTCCACAAACCAACAAACCAACAAGCCAACAAGCCAACAAACCAACAAACCAACAAACCAACAAACGAACAAACCAACAAACCAACAAACGAACAAACCAGCAAACCAACAAACCAACAAACCAACAAACCAACAAACCAACAAACCAACAAACCAACAAACCAACAAACCAAGAAACCAAGTAACCAACAAACCAACAAACGAACAAACCAACAAGCCAACAAACCAAAAAACGAACAAAGCAACAAACCAACAAACCAACAAACCAACAAACCAACAAGCCAACAAGCCAACAAACAAACACACAAACAAACTAACAAACCAACAAACCAACAAGCCAACAAACCAACATACCAACAAACCAACAAACCAACAAACCAACAAACCAACAAACCAACAAACCAACAAACCAAAAAACCAACAAACCAACAAGCCAACAAACCAACAAACCAACAAGCCAACAATCCAACAAAACAACAAACCAACAAACCAACAACCGAACAAACCAACAAACCAACAAGCGAATAAGCCAACAAACCAACAAACCAACAAACCAACAAACCAACAAACCAAACAACCAACAAACCTACAAACCAACAAGCCAACAAACCAACAAACCAACAAACCAACAAACCAACAAACCAACAAACCAAACAACCAACAAACCAACAAACCAACAAGCCAACAAACCAACAAACCAACAAACCAACAAACCAACAAGCCAACTAGCCAACAAACAAACACACAAACAAACTAACAAACCAACAAACCAACAAGCCAACAAACCAACAAACAAACAAACAAACAAACCAACAAACCAACAAACCAACAAACCAACAAACCAACAAACCAACAAACCAACAAACCAACAAACCAACAAACCAACAAACCAACAAACCAACAAACCAACAAACCAAAAAACCAACAAACCAACAAGCCAACAAACCAACAAACCAACAAGCCAACAATCCAACAAAACAACAAACCAACAAACCAACAAACGAACAAACTAACAAACCAACAAGCCAATAAGCCAACAAACCAACAAACCAAAAAAACCAACAAACCAACAAACCAACAAACCAAAAAACGAACAAACCAACAAACCAACAAACCAACAAAACAAAAAGCCAACAAACGAACAAACCAACAAGCCAACAAACCAACAAACCAACAAACCAACAAACCAACAAACCAACAACCCAACAAACCAACAAAACAACAAACCAACAAAGAAACAAACCAACAAACCAAAAAACCAACAAGCCAACAAACCAATAAACCAACAAACCAACAAACCAACAAAGAAACAAACCAAAAAACCAACAAACCAACAAACCTACAAGCCAACAAAACCAACAAGCCGACAAACCAACAAACCAACAAGTCAACAAGCCAACAAGCCAACAAGCCAACAAACAAACACACAAACAAACTAACAAACCAACAAACCAACAAGCCAACAAATCAACAAACCATCAAACCAACAAACCAACAAACCAACAAACCAACAAACCAACAAACCAACAAACCAACAAACCAACAAACCAACAAACCAACAAACCAACAAACCAACAAACTAACAAACCAACAAACCAACAAACCAACAACCCAACAAACCAAAAACCCAACAAACCAACAAGCCAACAAACCAACATACCAACAAGCCAACAATCCAACAAAACAACAAACTAACAAACCGACAAACGAACAAACCAACAAACCAACAAGCCAATAAGCCAACAAACCAACAAACCAACAAACCAACAAACCAACAAGCCAACAAACCAAACAACCAACAAACCAACTAACGAAAAAACCAACATGCGAACAAACCAACAAACCAACAAACCAACAAACCAACAAACCAACAAAACCAACAAACCAACAAGCCAACAAACCAACAAACCAACAAACCAACAAGCCAACAAGCCAACAAACCAACAAACCTACAAACCAACAAACGAACAAACCAACAAACCAACAAGCCAGCAAACCAACAAACCAACAAACCAACAAACCAACAAACAAACAAACCAACAAACCAACAAACTAGCAAACCAACAAGCCAACAAACCAACAAACCAACAAACCAAAAAACCAACAAGCCAACAAACGAACAAACCAACAAACCAACAAACCAACAAACCAACAAACCAACAAACCAACAAACCAACAAACCAACAAACCAACAAACCAACAAGCCACCCAAACCAACAAGCCAACAAACCAACAAACCAACAAGTCCACAAACCAACAAACCAACAAGCCAACAAGCCAACAAACCAACAAACCAACAAACCAACAAACGAACAAACCAACAAACCAACAAACGAACAAACCAGCACACCAACAAACCAACAAACCAACAAACCAACAAACCAACAAACCAACAAACCAACAAACCAACAAACCAACAAACCAAGAAACCAAGTAACCAACAAACCAACAAACAAACAAACCAACAAGCCAACAAACCAAAAAACGAACAAAGCAACAAACCAACAAACCAACAAACCAACAAACCAACAAGCCAACAAGCCAACAAACAAACACACAAACAAACTAACAAACCAACAAACCAACAAGCCAACAAACCAACATACCAACAAACCAACAAACCAACAAACCAACAAACCAACAAACCAACAAACCAAAAAACCAACAAACCAACAAGCCAACAAACCAACAAACCAACAAGCCAACAATCCAACAAAACAACAAACCAACAAACCAACAACCGAACAAACCAACAAACCAACAAGCGAATAAGCCAACAAACCAACAAACCAACAAACCAACAAACCAACAAACCAAACAACCAACAAACCTACAAACCAACAAGCCAACAAACCAACAAACCAACAAACCAACAAACCAACAAACCAACAAACAAACAAACCAAACAACCAACAAACCAACAAACCAACAAGCCAACAAACCAACAAACCAACAAACCAACAAACCAACAAACCAACAAGCCAACTAGCCAACAAACAAACACACAAACAAACTAACAAACCAACAAACCAACAAGCCAACAAACCAACAAACAAAGAAACAAACAAACCAACAAACCAACAAACCAACAAACCAACAAACCAACAAACCAACAAACCAACAAACCAACAAACCAACAAACCAACAAACCAAAAAACCAACAAACCAACAAGCCAACAAACCAACAAACCAACAAGCCAACAATCCAACAAAACAACAAACCAACAAACCAACAAACGAACAAACTAACAAACCAACAAGCCAATAAGCCAACAAACCAACAAACCAAAAAAACCAACAAACCAACAAACCAACAAACCAAAAAACGAACAAACCAACAAACCAACAAACCAACAAAACAAAAAGCCAACAAACGACCAAACCAACAAGCCAACAAACCAACAAACCAACAAACCAACAAACCAACAACCCAACAAACCAACAAAACAACAAACCAACAAAGAAACAAACCAACAAACCAAAAAACCAACAAGCCAACAAACCAACAAACCAACAAACCAACAAACCAACAAAGAAACAAACCAAAAAACCAACAAACCAACAAACCTACAAGCCAACAAAACCAACAAGCCGACAAACCAACAAACCAACAAGTCAACAAACCAACAAACCGACAAGCCAACAAGCCAACAAACGAACAAACCAACAAACCAACAAACCCACAAACCAACAAACCAACAAACCAAAAAACCAACAAACCAACAAACCAAAAAACCAACAAACCAACAAGCCAACAAACCAACATACAAACAAGCCAACAATCCAACAAAACAACAAACCAACAAACCAACAAACGAACAAACGAACAAACTAACAAACCAACAAGCCAATAAGCCAACAAACCAACAAACCAACAAACCAACAAACCAACAAACCAACAAACCAACAAACCAAACAACCAACAAACCAACAAACGAACAAACCAACATACCAACAAACCAACAAACCAACAAACGAAGAAACCAACAAACCAACAAAACCAACAAACCAACAAGCCAACAAACCAACAAACCAACAAACCAACAAGCCAACAAGCTAACAAACCTACAAACAAACAAACCAACAAACCAACAAACGAATAAACCAACAAACGAACAAACCAACAAGCCAACAAACGAAAAAACGAACAAAGCAACAAACCAACAAACCAACAAACCAACAAACCAACAAGCCAACAAGCCAACCAACAAACACACAAACAAACTAACAAACCAACAAACCAACAAGCCAACAAACCAACAAACCATCAAACCAACAAACCAACAAACCAACAAACCAACAAACCAAAAAAACCAACAAACCAACAAACTAACAAACCAACAAACCAACAGACTAACAAACCAACAAACCAAAAACCCAACAAACCAACAAGCCAACAAACCAATATACCAACAAGCCAACAATCCAACAAAACAACAAACCAACAAACCGACAAACGAACAAACCAACAAACCAACAAGCCAATAAGCCAACAAACCAACAAACCAACAAACCAAAAAACCAACAAACCAACAAACCAAACAACCAACAAACCAACAAAGGAACAAACCAACATACGAACAAACCAACAAACTAACAAACCAACAAACCAACAAACCAACAAAACCAACAAACCAACAAGCCAACAAGCCAACAAACCAACAAACCAACAAGCCAACAAGCCAACAAACCAACAAACCTACAAACCAACAAACGAACAAACCAACAAACCAACAAACCAACAAACCAACAAACCAACAAACCAACAAACCAAAAAACCAACAAACCAACAAGCCAACAAACCAACAAACCAACAAGCCAACAATCCAACAAAACAACAAACCAACAAACCAACAACCGAACAAACCAACAAACCAACAAGCGAATAAGCCAACAAACCAACAAACCAACAAACCAACAAACCAACAAACCAAACAACCAACAAACCTACAAACCAACAAGCCAACAAACCAACAAACCAACAAACCAACAAACCAACAAACCAAACAACCAACAAACAAACAAACCAACAAGCCAACAAACCAACAAACCAACAAACCAACAAGCCAACTAGCCAACAAACAAACACACGAACAAACTAACAAACCAACAAACCAACAAGCCAACAAACCAACAAACAAACAAACCAACAAACCAATAAACCAACAAACCAACAAAACAAAAAACCAACAAACCAACAAACCAACAAACCAACAAACCAAAAAACCAACAAACCAACAAGCCAACAAACCAACAAACCAACAAGCCAACAATCCAACAAAACAACAAACCAACAAACCAACAAACGAACAAACTAACAAACCAACAAGCCAATAAGCCAACAAACCAACAAACCAAAAAAACCAACAAACCAACAAACCAACAAACCAAAAAACGAACAAACCAACAAACCAACAAACCAACAAAACAAAAAGCCAACAAACGAACAAACCAACAAGCCAACAAAACAACAAACCAACAAACCAACAAACCAACAACCCAACAAACCAACAAAACAACAAACCAACAAAGAAACAAACCAACAAACCAAAAAACCAACAAGCCAACAAACCAACAAACCAACAAACCAACAAACCAACAAAGAAACAAACCAAAAAACCAACAAACCAACAAACCTACAAGCCAACAAAACCAACAAGCCGACAAACCAACAAACCAACAAGTCAACAAACCAACAAACTGACAAGCCAACAAGCCAACAAACCAACAAACCAACAAACCAACAAACCCACAAACCAACAAACCAACAAACCAACAAACCAAAAAACCAACAAACCAACAAACCAAAAAACCAACAAACCAACATACAAACAAGCCAACAATCCAACAAAACAACAAACCAACAAACCAACAAACGAACAAACTAACAAACCAACAAGCCAATAAGCCAACAAACCAACAAACCAACAAACCAACAAACCAACAAACCAATAAACCAACAAACCAAACAACCAACAAACCAACAAACGAACAAACCAACATACCAACAAACCAACAAACCAACAAACGAAGAAACCAACAAACCAACAAAACCAACAAACCAACAAGCCAACAAACCAACAAACCAACAAACCAACAAGCCAACAAGCCAACAAACCTACAAACAAACAAACCAACAAACCAACAAACGAATAAACCAACAAACGAACAAACCAACAAGCCAACAAACGAAAAAACGACCAAAGCAACAAACCAACAAACCAACAAACCAACAAACCAACAAGCCAACAAGCCAACAAACAAACACACAAACAAACTAACAAACCAACAAACCAACAAGCCAACAAACCAACAAACCATCAAACCAACAAACCAACAAACCAACAAACCAACAAACCAACAAACCAACAAACCAACAAACCAACAAACCAACAAACCAACAAACTAACAAACCCACAAACCAACAGACTAACAAACCAACAAACCCAACAAACCAACAAGCCAACAAACCAACATACCAACAAGCCAACAATCCAACAAAACAACAAACCAACAAATCGACAAACGAACAAACCAACAAACCAACAAGCCAATAAGCCAACAAACCAACAAACCAACAAACCAAAAAACCAACAAACCAACAAACCAAACAACCAACAAACCAACAAAGGAACATACCAACATACGAACAAACCAGCAAACTAACAAACCAACAAACCAACAAACCAACAAAACCAACAAACCAACCAGCCAACAAGCCAACAAACCAACAAACCAACAAGCCAACAAGCCAACAAACCAACAAACCTACAAACCAACAAACGAACAAACCAACAAACCAACAAGCCAGCAAACCAACAAACCAACAAGCCAACAAACCAACATACCAACAAGCCAACAATCCAACAAAACAACAAACCAACAAACCGACAAACGAACAAACCAACAAACCAACAAGCCAATAAGCCAACAAACCAACAAACCAACAAACCAAAAAACCAACAAACCAACAAACCAAACAACCAACAAACCAGCAAAGGAACAAACCAACATACGAACAAACCAACAAACCAACAAACCAACAAACAAACAAAACCAACAAACCAACAAGCCAACAAGCCAACAAACCAACAGACCAACAAGCCAACAAGCCAACAAACCAACAAACCTACAAACCAACAAACGAACAAACCAACAAACCAACAAGCCAGCAAACCAACAAACAAACAAACCAACAAACCAACAAACCAACAAACCAACAAACCAACAAACCAACAAACTAACAAACCAACAAGCCAACAAACCAACAAACCAACAAACCAACAAACCAACAAACCAACAAACCAACAAACCAACAAACCAACAAACCAACAAACCAACAAACCAACAAACCAACAAACCAACAAACCAACAAGCCAACCAAACCAACAAGCCAACAAACCAACAAACCAACAAGTCCACAAACCAACAAACCAACAAACCAACAAGCCAAAAAGCCAACAAACCAACAAACCAACAAACCAACAAACCAACAAACGAACAAACCAACAAACCAACAAACGAACAAACCAGCAAACCAACAAACCAACAAACCAACAAACCAACAAACCAACAAACCAACAAACCAACAAACCAACAAACCAACAAACCAACAAACCAACAAACCAAGTAACCAACAAACCAACAAACGAACAAACCAACAAGCCAACAAACCCAAAAACGAACAAAGCAACAAACCAACAAACCAACAAACCAACAAACCAACAAGCCAACAAGCCAACAAACAAACACACAAACAAACTAACAAACCAACAAACCAACAAGCCAACAAACCATCAAAACCAACAAACCAACAAACCAACAAAGCAACAAACCAACAAACCGACAAACTAACAAACCAACAAACTAACAAACCAACAAACCAACAAACCAACAAACCAAAAACCCAACAAACCAACAAGCCAACAAACCAACATACCAACAAGCCAACAATCCAAGAAAACAACAAACCAACAAACCGACAAACGAACAAACCAACAAACCAACAAACCAACAAGCCAACAAACCAACAAACCAACAAACCAACAAACCAACAAACCAACAAGCCAACAAGCCAACAAACCAACAAACCTACAAACCAACAAACGAACAAACCAACAAACCAACAAGCCAGCAAACCAACAAACCCACAAACCAACAAACCAACAAACCAACAAACCAACAAACCAACAAACCAACAAACTAACAAACCAACAAGCCAACAAACCAACAAACCAACAAACCAAAAAACCAACAAGCCAACCAAACCAACAAGCCAACAAACCAACAAACCAACAAGTCCACAAACCAACAAACCAACAAGCCAACAAGCCAACAAACCAACAAACCAACAAACCAACAAACGAACAAACCAACAAACCAACAAACGAACAAACCAGCAAACCAACAAACCAAGAAACCAACAAACCATCAAACCAACAAACCAACAAACCAACAAACCAACAAACCAACAAACCAACAAACCAACAAACCAAGTAACCAACAAACCAACAAACGAACAAACCAACAAACGAACAAACCAAAAAGCCAACAAACCAAAAAACGAACAAAGCAACAAACCAACAAACCAACAAACCAACAAGCCAACAAGCCAACAAACAAACACACAAACAAACTAACAAACCAACAAACCAACAAGCCAACAAACCAACAAACCAACAAACCAACAAACCAACAAACCAACAAACCAACAAACCAACAAACCAACAAACCAACATACCAACAAACCAAAAAACCAACAAACCAACAAGCCAACAAACCAACAAACCAACAAGCCAACAATCCAACAAAACAACAAACCAACAAACCAACAACCGAACAAACCAACAAACCAACAAGCGAATAAGCCAACAAACCAACAAACCAACAAACCAACAAACCAACAAACCAAACAACCAACAAACCAACACACCAACAAGCCAACAAACCAACAAATCAACAAACCAACAAACCAAACAACCAACAAACTAACAAACCAACAAGCCAACAAACCAACAAACCAACAAACCAACAAACCAACAAGCCAACAAGCCAACAAACCAACAAACCAACAAGCCAACAAACCAAGAAACAAACAAACCAACAAACCAACAAACCAACAAACCAACAAACCAACAAACCAACAAACCAACAAACCAACAAACCAACAAACCAACAAACCAAAAAACCAACAAACCAACAAGCCAACAAACCAACAAACCAACAAGCCAACAATCCAACAAAACAACAAACCAACAAACGAACAAACTAACAAACCAACAAGCCAATAAGCCAACAAACCAACAAACCAAAAAAACCAACAAACCAACAAACCAACAAACCAAAAAACGAACAAACCAACAAACCAACAAACCAACAAAACAAAAAGCCAACAAACGAACAAACCAACAAGCCAACAAACCAACAAACCAACAAACCAACAAACCAACAACCCAACAAACCAACAAGCCAACAAACCTACAAACAAACAAACCAACAAACCAACAAACGAATAAACCAACAAACGAACAAACCAACAAGCCAACAAACGAAAAAACGAACAAAGCAACAAACCAACAAACCAACAAACCAACAAACCAACAAACCAACAAGCCAACAAGCCAACAAACAAACACACAAACAAACTAACAAACCAACAAACCAACAAACCAACAAGCCAACAAACCAACAAACCATCAAACCAACAAACCAACAAACCAACAAACCAACAAACCAGCAAACCAACAAATCAACAAACCAACAAACTAACAAACCAACAAACCAACAGACTAACAAACCAACAAACCAAAAACCCAACAAACCAACAAGCCAACAAACCAACATACCAACAAGCCAACAATCCAACAAAACAACAAACCAACAAACCGACAAACGAACAAACCAACAAACCAACAAGCCAATAAGCCAACAAACCAACAAACCAACAAACCAAAAAACCAACAAACCAACAAACCAAACAACCAACAAACCAACAAAGGAACAAACCAACATACGAACAAACCAACAAACTAACAAACCAACAAACCAACAAACCAACAAAACCAACAAACCAACAAGCCAACAAGCCAACAAACCAACAAACCAACAAGCCAACAAGCCAAGAAACCAACAAATCTACAAACCGACAAACGAACAAACCAACAAACCAACAAGCCAGCAAACCAACAAACCAACAAGCCAACAAACCAACATACCAACAAGCCAACAATCCAACAAAACAACAAACCAACAAACCGACAAACGAAAAAACCAACAAACCAGCAAGCCAATAAGCCAACAAACCAACAAACCAACAAACCAAAAAACCAACAAACCAACAAACCAAACAACCAACAAACCAACAAAGGAACAAACCAACATACGAACAAACCAACAAACCAACAAACCAACAAACCAACAAACAAACAAAACCAACAAACCAACAAGCCAACAAGCCAACAAACCAACAAACCAACAAGCCAACAAGCCAACAAACCAACAAACCTACAAACCAACAAACGAACAAACCAACAAACCAACAAGCCAGCAAACCAACAAACCAACAAACCAATAAACCAACAAACCAACAAACCAACAAACCAACAAACCAACAAACTAACAAACCAACAAGCCAACAAACCAACAAACCAACAAACCAAAAAACCAACAAGCCAACAAACCAACAAACCAACAAACCAACAAACCAACAAACCAACAAACCAACAAACCAACAAACCAACAAAACAACAAACCAACAAACCAACAAACCAACAAACCAACAAACCAACAAACCAACAAACCAACAAGCCAACCAAACCAACAAGCCAACAAACCAACAAACCAACAAGTCCACAAACCAACAAACCAACAAACCAACAAGCCAACAAGCCAACAATCCAACAAACCAACAAACCAACAAACGAACAAACCAACAAACCAACAAGCCAACCAAACCAACAAGCCAACAAACCAACAAACCAACAAGTCCACAAACCAACAAACCAACAAACCAACAAGCCAACAAGCCAACAAACCAACAAACCAACAAACCAACAAACGAACAAACCAACAAACCAACAAACGAACAAACCAGCAAACCAACAAACCAACAAACCAACAAACCAACAAACCAACAAACCAACAAACCAACAAACCAACAAACCAACAAACCAACAAACCAAGTAACCAACAAACCAACAAACGAACAAACCAACAAGCCAACAAACCCAAAAACCAACAAGTCCACAAACCAACAAACCAACAAACCAACAAGCCAACAAGCCAACAAACCAACAAACCAACAAACCAACAAACGAACAAACCAACAAACCAACAAACGAACAAACCAGCAAACCAACAAACCAACAAACCAACAAACCAACAAACCAACAAACCAACAAACCAACAAACCAACAAACCAACAAACCAACAAACCAAGTAACCAACAAACCAAAAAGCCAACAAACCAACAAACCAACAAGTCCACAAACCAACAAACCAACAAATCAACAAGCCAACAAGCCAACAAACCAACAAACCAACAAACGAACAAACCAACAAACCAACAAACGAACAAACCAGCAAACCAACAAACCAACAAACCAACAAACCAACAAACCAACAAACCAACAAACCAACAAGCCAACAAGCCAACAAACAAACACACAAACAAACTAACAAACCAACAAACCAACAAGCCAACAAACCATCAAAACCAACAAACCAACAAACCAACAAACCAACAAACCAACAAACCAACAAACCAACAAACTAACAAACCAACAAACCAACAAACCAACAAACCAACAAACCAAAAACCCAACAAACCAACAAGCCAACAAAACAACATACCAACAAGCCAACAATCCAACAAAACAACAAACCAACAAACCGACAAACGAACAAACCAACAAACCAACAAGCCAATAAGCCAACAAACCAACAAACCAACAAACCAACAAACCAACAAACCAACAAACCAACAAACCAAACAACCAACAAACCAACAAACCAAAAAACCAACATACGAACAAACCAACAAACCAACAAACCAACAAACCAACAAACCAACAAAACCAACAAACCAACAAGCCAAAAAACCAACAAACCAACAAACCAACAAACCAACAAGCCAACAAGCCAACAAACCAACAAACCTACAAACCAACAAACGAACAAACCAACAAACCAACAAGCCAGCAAACCAACAAACCCACAAACCAACAAACCAACAAACCAACAAACCAACAAACCAACAAACTAACAAACCAACAAGCCAACAAACCAACAAACCAACAAACCAAAAAACCAACAAGCCAACAAACCAACAAACCAACAAACCAACAAACCAACAAACCAACAAACCAACAAACCAACAAACCAACAAACCACCAAACCAACAAACCAACAAACCAACAAACCAACAAACCAAGAAGCCAACCAAACCAACAAGCCAACAAACCAACAAACCAACAAGTCCACAAACCACAAACCAACAAGCCAACAAGCCAACAAACCAACAAAAAAACAAACCAACAAACGAACAAACCAACAAACCAACAAACGAACAAACCAGCAAACCAGCAAACCAACAAACCAACAAACCAACAAACCAACAAACCAACAAACCAACAAACCAACAAACCAACAAACCAACAAACCAACAAACCAACAAACCAACAAACCAAGTAACCAACAAACCAACAAACGAACAAACCAACAAACGAACAAACCAACAAGCCAACAAACCAAAAAACAAACAAAGCAACAAACCAACAAACCAACAAACCAACAAACCAACAAGCCAACAAGCCAACAAACAAACACACAAACAAACTAACAAACCAACAAACCAACAAGCCAACAAACCAACAAACCAACAAACCAACAAACCAACAAACCAACAAACCAAAAAACCAACAAACCAAAAAATCAACAAACCAACAAGCCAACAAACCAACAAACCAACAAGCCAACAAACCAACAAACCAACAAGCCAACAATCCAACAAAACAACAAACCAACAAACCAACAACCGAACAAACCAACAAACCAACAAGCGAATAAGCCAACAAACCAACAAACCAACAAACCAAACAAGCCAACAAACCAACAAACCAACAAACCAACAAACCAACAAACCAAACAACCAACAAACTAACAAACCAACAAGCCAACAAACCAACAAACCAACAAACCAACAAACCAACAAGCCAACAAGCCAACAAACAAACACACAAACAAACTAACAAACCAACAAACCAACAAACCAACAAGCCAACAAACCAACAAACAAACAAACCAACAAACCAACAAACCAACAAACCAACAAACCAACAAACCAACAAACCAACAAACCAACAAACCAACAAACCAAAAAACCAAGAAACCAAGAAGCCAACAAACCAACAAACCAACAATCCAACAATCCAACAAAACAACAAACCAACAAACCAAAAAACGAACAAACCAACAAACCAACAAACCAACAAAACAAATGAACAAACCAACAAGCCAACAAACCAACAAACCAACAAACCAACAAACCAACAACCCAACAAACCAACAAAACAACAAACCAACAAAGAAACAAACCAACAAACCAAAAAACCAACAAGCCAACAAACCAACAAACCAACAAACCAACAAACCAACAAAGAAACAAACCAAAAAACCAACAAACCAACAAACCTACAAGCCAACAAAACCAACAAGCCGACAAACCAACAAACCAACAAGTCAACAAACCAACAAACCAACAAAACCAACAAACCAACAAGCCAAAAAACCAACAAACCAACAAACCAACAAACCAACAAGCCAACAAGCCAACAAACCAACAAACCTACAAACCAACAAATGAACAAACTAACAAACCAACAAGCCAGCAAACCAAACAACCAACAAACCAACAAACCAAAAAACCAACATACGAACAAACCAACAAACCAACAAACCAACAAACCAACAAACCAACAAAACCAACAAACCAACAAGCCAAAAAACCAACAAACCAACAAACCAACAAACCAACAAGCCAACAAGCCAACAAACCAACAAACCTACAAACCAACAAACGAACAAACCAACAAACCAACAAGCCAGCAAACCAACAAACCCACAAACCAACAAACCAACAAACCAACAAACCAACAAACCAACAAACTAACAAACCAACAAGCCAACAAACCAACAAACCAACAAACCAAAAAAAAAACAAGCCAACAAACCAACAAACCAACAAACCAACAAACCAACAAACCAACAAACCAACAAACCAACAAACCAACAAACCACCAAACCAACAAACCAACAAACCAACAAACCAACAAACCAAGAAGCCAACCAAACCAACAAGCCAACAAACCAACAAACCAACAAGTCCACAAACCAACAAACCAACAAGCCAACAAGCCAACAAACCAACAAACCAACAAACCAACAAACGAACAAACCAACAAACCAACAAACGAACAAACCAGCAAACCAACAAACCAACAAACCAACAAACCAACAAACCAACAAACCACCAAACCAACAAACCAACAAACCAACAAACCAACAAACCAACAAACCAACAAACCAAGTAACCAACAAACCAACAAACGAACAAACCAACAAACGAACAAACCAACAAGCCAACAAACCAAAAAACAAACAAAGCAACAAACCAACAAGCCAACAAACCAACAAACCAACAAGCCAACAATCCAACAAAACAACAAACCAACAAACCAACAACCGAACAAACCAACAAACCAACAAGCGAATAAGCCAACAAACCAACAAACCAACAAACCAAACAACCAACAAACCAACAAACCAACAAGCCAACAAACCAACAAACCAACAAACCAACAAACCAACAAACCAAACAACCAACAAACTAACAAACCAACAAGCCAACAAACCAACAAACCAACAAACCAACAAACCAACAAGCCAACAAGCCAACAAACAAACACACAAACAAACTAACAAACCAACAAACCAACAAACCAACAAGCCAACAAACCAACAAACAAACAAACCAACAAACCAACAAACCAACAAACCAACAAACCAACAAACCAACAAACCAACAAACCAACAAACCAAAAAACCAACAAACCAACAAGCCAACAAACCAACAAACCAACAATCCAACAATCCAACAAAACAACAAACCAACAAACCAACAAACGAACAAACTAACAAACCAACAAGCCAATAAGCCAACAAACCAACAAACCAAAAAAACCAACAAACCAACAAACCAACAAACCAAAAAACGAACAAACCAACAAACCAACAAACCAACAAAACAAACGAACAAACCAACAAGCCAACAAACCAACAAACCAACAAACCAACAAACCAACAACCCAACAAACCAACAAAACAACAAACCAACAAAGAAACAAACCAACAAACCAAAAAACCAACAAGCCAACAAACCAACAAACCAACAAACCAACAAACCAACAAAGAAACAAACCAAAAAACCAACAAACCAACAAACCTACAAGCCAACAAAACCAACAAGCCGACAAACCAACAAACCAACAAGTCAACAAACCAACAAACCAACAAGCCAACAAGCCAACAAACCAACAAACCAACAAACCAACAAACCCACAAACCAACAAACCAACAAACCAAAAAACCAACAAACCAACAAACCAAAAAACCAACAAACCAACAAGCCAACAAACCAACAAACAAACAAGCCAACAATCCAACAAAACAACAAACCAACAAACCAACAAACGAACAAACTAACAAACCAACAAGCCAATAAGCCAATAAGCCAACAAACCAACAAACCAAACAACCAGCAAACCTACAAACGAACAAACCAACATACCAACAAACCAACAAACCAACAAACGAAGAAACCAACAAACCAACAAAACCAACAAACCAACAAGCCAACAAACCAACAAACCAACAAACCAACAAGCCAACAAGCCAACAAACCTACAAACCAACAAACGAACAAACGAACAAACCAACAAACCAACTAGCCAGCAAACCAACAAACCAACAAACCAACAAATCTACAAACCAACAAACCAACAAACCAACAAACCAACAAGCCAACAAACCAACAAACCAACAAACCAACAAAGAAACAAACCAACAAGCCAACAAACCAACAAACCAACAAGCCAACAAAACCAACAAGCCAATAAACCAACAAACCAACAAGTCAACAAACCAACAAACCAACAAGCCAACAAGCCAACAAACCAACAAACCAACAAACCAACAACCGAACAAACCAACAAACCAACAAACGAATAAACCAACAAACGAACAAACCAACAAGCCAACAAACGAAAAAACGAACAAAGCAACAAACCAACAAACCAACAAACCAACAAGCCAACAAGCCAACAAACAAACACACAAACAAACTAACAAACCAACAAACCAACAAGCCAACAAACCAACAAACCATCAAACCAACAAACCAACAAACCAACAAACCAACAAACCAACAAACTAACAAACCAACAAACCAACAAACTAACAAACCAACAAACCAAAAACCCAACAAACCAACAAGCCAACAAACCAACATACCAACAAGCCAACAATCCAACAAAACAACAAACCAACAAACCGACAAACGAACAAACCAACAAACCAACAAGCCAATAAGCCAACAAACCAACAAGCCAACAAACCGAAAAACCAACAAACCAACAAACCAAACAACCAACAAACCAACAAAGGAACAAACCAATATACGAACAAACCAACAAACCAACAAACCAACAAACCAACAAACCAACAAAACCAACAAACCAACAAGCCAACAAGCCAACAAACCAACAAACCAACAAGCCAACAAGCCAACAAACCAACAAACCTACAAACCAACAAACGAACAAACCAACAAACCAACAAACCAACAAGCCAGCAAACCAACAAACCAACAAACCAACAAACCAACAAACCAACAAACCAACAAACCAACAAACTAACAAACCAACAAGCCAACAAACCAACAAACCAACAAACCAACAAACCAAAAAACCAACAAGCCAACAAACCAACAAACCAACAAACCAACAAACCAACAAACCAACAAACCAACAAACCAACAAACCAACAAACCAACAAACCAACAAACCAACAAACCAACAAGCCAACCAAACCAACAAGCCAACAAACCAACAAGTCCACAAACCAACAAACCAACAAGCCAACAAGCCAACAAACCAACAAACCAACAAACCAACAAACGAACAAACCAACAAATGAACAAACCAGCAAACCAAAAAACCAACAAACCAACAAACCAACAAACCAACAAACCAACAAACCAACAAACCAACAAACCAACAAACCAACAAACCAACAAATGAACAAACCAGCAAACCAACAAACCAACAAACCAACAAACCAACAAACCAACAAACCAACATCAACAAGCCAACAAACCTACAAACAAACAAACCAACAAACCAACAAACGAATAAACCAACAAACGAACAAACCAACAAGCCAACAAACGAAAAAACGAACAAAGCAACAAACCAACAAACGAACAAACGAACAAACCAACAAGTCATCAAGCCAACAAACAACCACACAAGCAAACTAACAAACCAACAAACCAACAAGCCAACAAACCAACAAACCATCAAACCAACAAACCAACAAACCAACCAACCAACAAACCAACAAACCAACAAACCAACAAACCAACAAACTAACAAACCAACAAACCAACAGACTAACAAACCAACAAACCAAAAACCCAACAAACCAACAAGCCAACAAACCAACATACCAACAAGCCAACAATCCAACAAAACAACAAACCAACAAACCGACAAACGAACAAACCAACAAACCAACAATCCAATAAGCCAACAAACCAACAAACCAACAAACCAAAAAACCAACAAACCAACAAACCAAACAACCAACAAACCAACAAAGGAACAAACCAACATACGAACAAACCAACAAACTAACAAACCAACAAACCAACAAACCAACAAAACCAACAAACCAACAAGCCAACAAGCCAACAAACCAACAAACCAACAAGCCAACAAGCCAACAAACCAACAAACCAACAAACCGACAAACGAACAAACCAACAAGCCAGCAAACCAACAAACCAACAAGCCAACAAACCAACATACCAACAAACCAACAATCCAACAAAACAACAAACCAACAAATGAACAAACCAGCAAACCAACAAACCAACAAACCAACAAACCAACAAACCAACAAACCAACAAACCAACAAACCAACAAACCAACAAACCAACAAACCAACAAATGAACAAACCAGCAAACCAACAAACCAACAAACCAACAAACCAACAAACCAACAAACCAACAAGCCAACAAGCCAACAAACCTACAAACAAACAAACCAACAAACCAACAAACGAATAAACCAACAAACGAACAAACCAACAAGCCAACAAACGAAAAAACGAACAAAGCAACAAACCAACAAACGAACAAACGAACAAACCAACAAGTCAACAAGCCAACAAACAACCACACAAGCAAACTAACAAACCAACAAACCAACAAGCCAACAAACCAACAAACCATCAAACCAACAAACCAACAAGCCAACAAACAAACACACAAACAAACTAACAAACCAACAAACCAACAAGCCAACAAACCAACAAACCATCAAACCAACAAACCAACAAACCAACAAACCAACAAACCAACAAACCAACAAACTAACAAACCAACAAACCAACAAACTAACAAACCAACAAACCAAAAACCCAACAAACCAACAAGCCAACAAACCAACATACCAACAAGCCAACAATCCAACAAAACAACAAACCAACAAACCGACAAACGAACAAACCAACAAACCAACAAGCCAATAAGCCAACAAACCAACAAACCAACAAACCGAAAAACCAACAAACCAACAAACCAAACAACCAACAAACCAACAAAGGAACAAACCAATATACGAACAAACCAACAAACCAACAAACCAACAAACCAACAAACCAACAAAACCAACAAACCAACAAGCCAACAAGCCAACAAACCAACAAACCAACAAGCCAACAAGCCAACAAACCAACAAACCTACAAACCAACAAACGAACAAACCAACAAACCAACAAACCAACAAGCCAGCAAACCAACAAACCAACAAACCAACAAACCAACAAACCAACAAACCAACAAACCAACAAACCAACAAACTAACAAACCAACAAGCCAACAAACCAACAAACCAACAAACCAACAAACCAAAAAACCAACAAGCCAACAAACCAACAAACCAACAAACCAACAAACCAACAAACCAACAAACCAACAAACCAACAAACCAACAAACCAACAAACCAACAAACCAACAAACCAACAAGCCAACCAAACCAACAAGCCAACAAACCAACAAACCAACAAGTCCACAAACCAACAAACCAACAAGCCAACAAGCCAACAAACCAACAAACCAACAAACCAACAAACGAACAAACCAACAAATGAACAAACCAGCAAACCAACAAACCAACAAACCAACAAACCAACAAACCAACAAGCCAACAAACCAACAAACCAACAAGCCAACAAGCCAACAAACCAACAAACCAACAAACCGACAAACGAACAAACCAACAAGCCAGCAAACCAACAAACCAACAAGCCAACAAACCAACATACCAACAAACCAACAATCCAACAAAACAACAAACCAACAAATGAACAAACCAGCAAACCAACAAACCAACAAACCAACAAACCAACAAACCAACAAACCAACAAACCAACAAACCAACAAACCAACAAACCAACAAACCAACAAATGAACAAACCAGCAAACCAACAAACCAACAAACCAACAAACCAACAAACCAACAAACCAACAAGCCAACAAGCCAACAAACCTACAAACAAACAAACCAACAAACCAACAAACGAATAAACCAACAAACGAACAAACCAACAAGCCAACAAACGAAAAAACGAACAAAGCAACAAACCAACAAACGAACAAACGAACAAACCAACAAGTCAACAAGCCAACAAACAACCACACAAGCAAACTAACAAACCAACAAACCAACAAGCCAACAAACCAACAAACCATCAAACCAACAAACCAACAAGCCAACAAACAAACACACAAACAAACTAACAAACCAACAAACCAACAAGCCAACAAACCAACAAACCATCAAACCAACAAACCAACAAACCAACAAACCAACAAACCAACAAACCAACAAACTAACAAACCAACAAACCAACAAACTAACAAACCAACAAACCAAAAACCCAACAAACCAACAAGCCAACAAACCAACATACCAACAAGCCAACAATCCAACAAAACAACAAACCAACAAACCGACAAACGAACAAACCAACAAACCAACAAGCCAATAAGCCAACAAACCAACAAACCAACAAACCGAAAAACCAACAAACCAACAAACCAAACAACCAACAAACCAACAAAGGAACAAACCAATATACGAACAAACCAACAAACCAACAAACCAACAAACCAACAAACCAACAAAACCAACAAACCAACAAGCCAACAAGCCAACAAACCAACAAACCAACAAGCCAACAAGCCAACAAACCAACAAACCTACAAACCAACAAACGAACAAACCAACAAACCAACAAACCAACAAGCCAGCAAACCAACAAACCAACAAACCAACAAACCAACAAACCAACAAACCAACAAACCAACAAACCAACAAACTAACAAACCAACAAGCCAACAAACCAACAAACCAACAAACCAACAAACCAAAAAACCAACAAGCCAACAAACCAACAAACCAACAAACCAACAAACCAACAAACCAACAAACCAACAAACCAACAAACCAACAAACCAACAAACCAACAAACCAACAAACCAACAAGCCAACCAAACCAACAAGCCAACAAACCAACAAACCAACAAGTCCACAAACCAACAAACCAACAAGCCAACAAGCCAACAAACCAACAAACCAACAAACCAACAAACGAACAAACCAACAAATGAACAAACCAGCAAACCAACAAACCAACAAACCAACAAACCAACAAACCAACAAACCAACAAACCAACAAACCAACAAACCAACAAACCAACAAACCAACAAATGAACAAACCAGCAAACCAACAAACCAACAAACCAACAAACCAACAAACCAACAAACCAACAAGCCAACAAGCCAACAAACCTACAAACAAACAAACCAACAAACCAACAAACGAATAAACCAACAAACGAACAAACCAACAAGCCAACAAACGAAAAAACGAACAAAGCAACAAACCAACAAACGAACAAACGAACAAACCAACAAGTCAACAAGCCAACAAACAACCACACAAGCAAACTAACAAACCAACAAACCAACAAGCCAACAAACCAACAAACCATCAAACCAACAAACCAACAAACCAACCAACCAACAAACCAACAAACCAACAAACCAACAAACCAACAAACTAACAAACCAACAAACCAACAAACCAACAAACCAACAAACCGACAAACGAACAAACCAACAAGCCAGCAAACCAACAAACCAACAAGCCAACAAACCAACATACCAACAAACCAACAATCCAACAAAACAACAAACCAACAAATGAACAAACCAGCAAACCAACAAACCAACAAACCAACAAACCAACAAACCAACAAACCAACAAACCAACAAACCAACAAACCAACAAACCAACAAACCAACAAATGAACAAACCAGCAAACCAACAAACCAACAAACCAACAAACCAACAAACCAACAAACCAACAAGCCAACAAGCCAACAAACCTACAAACAAACAAACCAACAAACCAACAAACGAATAAACCAACAAACGAACAAACCAACAAGCCAACAAACGAAAAAACGAACAAAGCAACAAACCAACAAACGAACAAACGAACAAACCAACAAGTCAACAAGCCAACAAACAACCACACAAGCAAACTAACAAACCAACAAACCAACAAGCCAACAAACCAACAAACCATCAAACCAACAAACCAACAAGCCAACAAACAAACACACAAACAAACTAACAAACCAACAAACCAACAAGCCAACAAACCAACAAACCATCAAACCAACAAACCAACAAACCAACAAACCAACAAACCAACAAACCAACAAACTAACAAACCAACAAACCAACAAACTAACAAACCAACAAACCAAAAACCCAACAAACCAACAAGCCAACAAACCAACATACCAACAAGCCAACAATCCAACAAAACAACAAACCAACAAACCGACAAACGAACAAACCAACAAACCAACAAGCCAATAAGCCAACAAACCAACAAACCAACAAACCGAAAAACCAACAAACCAACAAACCAAACAACCAACAAACCAACAAAGGAACAAACCAATATACGAACAAACCAACAAACCAACAAACCAACAAACCAACAAACCAACAAAACCAACAAACCAACAAGCCAACAAGCCAACAAACCAACAAACCAACAAGCCAACAAGCCAACAAACCAACAAACCTACAAACCAACAAACGAACAAACCAACAAACCAACAAACCAACAAGCCAGCAAACCAACAAACCAACAAACCAACAAACCAACAAACCAACAAACCAACAAACCAACAAACCAACAAACTAACAAACCAACAAGCCAACAAACCAACAAACCAACAAACCAACAAACCAAAAAACCAACAAGCCAACAAACCAACAAACCAACAAACCAACAAACCAACAAACCAACAAACCAACAAACCAACAAACCAACAAACCAACAAACCAACAAACCAACAAACCAACAAGCCAACCAAACCAACAAGCCAACAAACCAACAAACCAACAAGTCCACAAACCAACAAACCAACAAGCCAACAAGCCAACAAACCAACAAACCAACAAACCAACAAACGAACAAACCAACAAATGAACAAACCAGCAAACCAACAAACCAACAAACCAACAAACCAACAAACCAACAAACCAACAAACCAACAAACCAACAAACCAACAAACCAACAAACCAACAAATGAACAAACCAGCAAACCAACAAACCAACAAACCAACAAACCAACAAACCAACAAACCAACAAGCCAACAAGCCAACAAACCTACAAACAAACAAACCAACAAACCAACAAACGAATAAACCAACAAACGAACAAACCAACAAGCCAACAAACGAAAAAACGAACAAAGCAACAAACCAACAAACGAACAAACGAACAAACCAACAAGTCAACAAGCCAACAAACAACCACACAAGCAAACTAACAAACCAACAAACCAACAAGCCAACAAACCAACAAACCATCAAACCAACAAACCAACAAACCAACCAACCAACAAACCAACAAACCAACAAACCAACAAACCAACAAACTAACAAACCAACAAACCAACAGACTAACAAACCAACAAACCAAAAACCCAACAAACCAACAAGCCAACAAACCAACATACCAACAAGCCAACAATCCAACAAAACAACAAACCAACAAACCGACAAACGAACAAACCAACAAACCAACAATCCAATAAGCCAACAAACCAACAAACCAACAAACCAAAAAACCAACAAACCAACAAACCAAACAACCAACAAACCAACAAAGGAACAAACCAACATACGAACAAACCAACAAACTAACAAACCAACAAACCAACAAACCAACAAAACCAACAAACCAACAAGCCAACAAGCCAACAAACCAACAAACCAACAAGCCAACAAGCCAACAAACCAACAAACCAACAAACCGACAAACGAACAAACCAACAAGCCAGCAAACCAACAAACCAACAAGCCAACAAACCAACATACCAACAAACCAACAATCCAACAAAACAACAAACCAACAAACCGACAAACGAACAAACCAACAAACCAACAAGCCAATAAGCCAACAAACCAACAAACCAACAAACCAAAAAACCAACAAACCAACAAACCAAACAACCAACAAACCAACAAAGGAACAAACCAACATACGAACAAACCAACAAGCCAACAAACCAACAAACCAACAAGCCAACAAGCCAACAAACCAACAAACCTACAAACCAACAAACGAACAAACCAACAAACCAACAAGCCAGCAAACCAACAAACCAACAAACCAACAAACCAACAAACCAACAAACCAACAAACCAACAAACCAACAAACCAACAAACCAACAAGCTAACAAACCAACAAACCAACAAACCAAAAAACCAACAAGCCAACAAACCAACAAACCAACAAACCAACAAACGAACAAACCAACAAACCAACAAACCAACAAACCAACAAACCAACAAACCAACAAACCAACAAACCAACAAACCAACAAACCAACAAACCAACAAACCAACAAACCAACAAACCAACAAACCAACAAACCAACAAGCCAACCAAACCAACAAGCCAACAAACCAACAAACCAACAAGTCCACAAACCAACAAACCAACAAACCAACAAGCCAACAAGCCAACAAACCAACAAACCAACAAACCAACAAACGAACAAACCAACAAACCAACAAACGAACAAACCAGCAAACCAACAAACCAACAAACCAACAAACCAACAAACCAACAAACCAACAAACCAACAAACCAACAAACCAACAAACCAAGTAACCAACAAACCAACAAACGAACAAACCAACAAGCTAACAAACCCAAAAACGAACAAAGCAACAAACCAACAAACCAACAAACCAGCAAACCAACAAGCCAACAAGCCAACAAACAAACACACAAACAAACTAACAAACCAACAAACCAACAAGCCAACAAACCATCAAAACCAACAAACCAACAAACCAACAAACCAACAAACCAACAAACCAACAAACTAACAAACCAACAAACCAACAAACCAACAAACCAACAAACCAAAAACCCAACAAACCAACAAGCCAACAAACCAACATACCAACAAGCCAGCAATCCAACAAAACAACAAACCAACAAACCGATAAACGAACAAACCAACAAACCAACAAGCCAATAAGCCAACAAACCAACAAACCAACAAACCAACAAACCAACAAACCAACAAACCAACAAACCAAACAACCAACAAACCAACAAACGAAAAAACCAACATACGAACAAACCAACAAACCAACAAACCAACAAACCAACAAACCAACAAAACCAACAAACCAACAAGCCAACAAACCAACAAACCAACAAACCAACAAACCAACAAGCCAACAAGCCAACAAACCAACAAACCTACAAACCAACAAACGAACAAACCAACAAACCAACAAGCCAGCAAACCAACAAACCCACAAACCAACAAACCAACAAACCAACAAACCAACAAACCAACAAACTAACAAACCAACAAGCCAACAAACCAACAAACCAACAAACCAAAAAACCAACAAGCCAACAAACCAACAAACCAACAAACCAACAAACCAACAAACCAACAAACCAACAAACCAACAAACCAACAAACCAACAAACCAACAAACCAACAAACCAACAAACCAACAAGCCAACCAAACCAACAAGCCAACAAACCAACAAACCAACAAGTCCACAAACCAACAAACCAACAAGCCAACAAGCCAACAAACCAACAAACCAACAAACGAACAAACCAACAAACCAACAAACGAACAAACCAGCAAACCAACAAACCAACAAACCAACAAACCAACAAACCAACAAACCAACAAACCAACAAACCAACAAACCAACAAACCAACAAACCAACAAACCAAGTAACCAACAAACCAACAAACGAACAAACCAACAAACGAACAAACCAACAAGCCAACAAACCAAAAAACGAACAAAGCAACAAACCAACAAACCAACAAACCAACAAACCAACAAGCCAACAAGCCAACAAACAAACACACAAACAAACTAACAAACCAACAAACCAACAAGCCAACAAACCAACAAACCAACAAACCAACAAACCAACAAACCAACAAACCAACAAACCAACAAACCAAAAAACCAACAAACCAACAAGCCAACAAACCAACAAACCAACAAGCCAACAATCCAACAAAACAACAAACCAACAAACCAACAACCGAACAAACCAACAAACCAACAAGCGAATAAGCCAACAAACCAACAAACCAACAAACCAACAAACCAACAAACCAACAAACCAAACAACCAACAAACCAACAAACCAACAAGCCAACAAACCAACAAACCAACAAACCAACAAACCAACAAACCAAACAACCAACAAACTAACAAACCAACAAGCCAACAAACCAACAAACCAACAAACCAACAAACCAACAAACCAACAAGCCAACAAGCCAACAAACAAACACACAAACAAACTAACAAACCAACAAACCAACAAGCCAACAAACCAACAAACAAACAAACCAACAAACCAACAAACCAACAAACCAACAAACCAACAAACCAACAAACCAACAAACCAACAAACCAACAAACCAACAAACCAACAAACCAACAAACCAACAAATCAAAAAACCAACAAACCAACAAGCCAACAAACCAACAAACCAACAAGCTAACAATCCAACAAAACAACAAACCAACAAACCAACAAACGAACAAACTAACAAACCAACAAGCCAATAAGCCAACAAACCAACAAACCAAAAAAACCAACAAACCAACAAACCAACAAACCAAAAAACGAACAAACCAACAAACCAACAAACCAACAAAACAAACGAACAAACCAACAAGCCAACAAACCAACAAACCAACAAACCAACAAACCAACAAACCAACAACCCAACAAACCAACAAAACAACAAACCAACAAAGAAACAAACCAACAAACCAAAAAAGCAACAAGCCAACAAACCAACAAACCAACAAACCAACAAACCAACAAAGAAACAAACCAAAAAACCAACAAACCAACAAACCTACAAGCCAACAAAACCAACAAGCCGACAAACCAACAAACCAACAAGTCAACAAACCAAGAAACCAACAAGCCAACAAGCCAACAAACCAACAAACCAACAAACCAACAAACCCACAAACCAAAAAACCAACAAACCAAAAAACCAACAAACCAACAAACCAAAAAACCAACAAACCAACAAGCCAACAAACCAACAAACAAACAAGCCAACAATCCAACAAAACAACAAACCAACAAACCAACAAACGAACAAACTAACAAACCAACAAGCCAATAAGCCAATAAGCCAACAAACCAACAAACCAACAAACCAACAAACCAACAAACCAACAAACCAACAAACCAAACAACCAACAAACCTACAAACGAACAAACCAACATACCAACAAACCAACAAACCAACAAACGAAGAAACCAACAAACCAACAAAACCAACAAACCAACAAGCCAACAAACCAACAAACCAACAAACCAACAAGCCAACAAGCCAACAAACCTACAAACCAACAAACGAACAAACGAACAAACCAACAAACCAACTAGCCAGCAAACCAACAAACCAACAAACCAACAAATCTACAAACCAACAAACCAACAAACCAACAAACCAACAAGCCAACAAACCAACAAACCAACAAACTAACAAAGAAACAAACCAACAAGCCAACAAACCAACAAACCAACAAGACAACAAAACCAACAAGCCAACACACCAACAAACCAACAAGTCAACAAACCAACAAACCAACAAGCCAACAAGCCAACAAACCAACAAACCAACAAACCAACAACCGAACAAACCAACAAACCAACAAACGAATAAACCAACAAACGAACAAACCAACAAGCCAACAAACGAAAAAACGAACAAAGCAACAAACCAACAAACCAACAAACCAACAAGCCAACAAGCCAACAAACAAACACACAAACAAACTAACAAACCAACAAACCAACAAGCCAACAAACCAACAAACCATCAAACCAACAAACCAACAAACCAACAAACCAACAAACCAACAAACCAACAAACCAACAAACCAACAAACCAACAAACCAACAAACTAACAAACCAACAAACCAACAAACTAACAAACCAACAAACCAAAAACCCAACAAACCAACAAGCCAACAAACCAACATACCAACAAGCCAACAATCCAACAAAACAACAAACCAACAAACCGACAAACAAACAAACCAACAAACCAACAAGCCAATAAGCCAACAAACCAACAAACCAACAAACCGAAAAACCAACAAACCAACAAACCAAACAACCAACAAACCAACAAAGGAACAAACCAACATACGAACAAACCAACAAACCAACAAACCAACAAACCAACAAAACCAACAAACCAACAAGCCAACAAGCCAACAAACCAACAAACCAACAAGCCAACAAGCCAACAAACCAACAAACCTACAAACCAACAAACGAACAAACCAACAAACCAACAAGCCAGCAAACCAACAAACCAACAAACCAACAAACCAACAAACCAACAAACCAACAAACCAACAAACCAACAAACTAACAAACCAACAAGCCAACAAACCAACAAACCAACAAACCAACAAACCAAAAAACCAACAAGCCAACAAACCATCAAACCAACAAACAAACAAACCAACAAACCAACAAACCAACAAACCAACAAACCAACAAACCAACAAACCAACAAACCAACAAACCAACAAACCAACAAACCAACAAACCAACAAGCCAACCAAACCAACAAGCCAACAAACCAACAAACCAACAAGTCCACAAACCAACAAACCAACAAGCCAACAAGCCAACAAACCAACAAACCAACAAACCAACAAACGAACAAACCAACAAACCAACAAATGAACAAACCAGCAAACCAACAAACCAACAAACCAACAAACCAACAAACCAACAAACCAACAAACCAACAAACCAACAAACCAACAAACCAACAAACCAACAAACCAACAAACCAACAAACCAACAAACCAACAAACCAAGTAACCAACAAACCAACAAACGAACAAACCAACAAGCCAACAAACCCAAAAACGAACAAAGCAACAAACCAACAAACCAACAAGCCAACAAACCAACAAGCCAACAAGCCAACAAACAAACACACAAACAAACTAACAAACGAACAAACGAACAAACCAACAAGCCAACAAACCAACAAACCAACAAACCAACAAACCAACAAACCAACAAACCAACAAACCAACAAACCAACAAACCAACAAACCAACAAACCAAAAAACCAACAAACCAACAAGCCAACAAACCAACAAACCAACAAGCCAACAATCCAACAAAACAACAAACCAACAAACCAACAACCGAACAAACCAACAAACCAACAAGCGAATTAGCCAACAAACCAACAAACCAACAAACCAACAAACCAACAAACCAAACAACCAACAAACCAACAAACCAACAAGCCAACAAACCAACAAACCAACAAACCAACATACCAACAAAGAAACAAACCAACAAACCAACAAACCAACAAACCAACAAGTCAACAAAACCAACAAAACAACAAACGAACAAACCAACAAACCAACAATCCAACAAAACAACAAACCAACAAACCAACAACCGAACAAACCAACAAACCAACAAGCGAATTAGCCAACAAACCAACAAACCAACAAACGAACAAACCAACAAGCCAACAAACCAAAAAACGAACAAAGCAACAAACCAACAAACCAACAAACCAACAAACCAACAAGCCAATAAGCCAACAAACAAACAAACAAACAAACCAACAAACCAACAAACCAACAAACCAACAAACCAACAAACCAACAAACCAACAAACCAACAAACCAACAAACCAACAAACCAACAAACCAACAAACCAACAAACCAACAAACCAAAAAAACAACAAACCAACAAGCCAACAAACCAACAAACCAACAAGCCAACAATCCAACAAAACAACAAACCAACAAACCAACAAACGAACAAACCAACAAACCAACAAACCAACAAACCAACAAACCAAAAAACGAACAAACCAACAAACCAACAAAACAAAAAGCCAACAAACGAACAAACCAACAAGCCAACAAACCAACAAACCAACAAACCAACAAACCAACAACCCAACAAACCAACAAACCAACAAACCAACAAAGAAAAAAAAACCAACAAACCAAAAAACCAATAAGCCAACAAACCAACAAACCAACAAACCTTCACGCCAACAAAACCAACAAGCCAACAAACCAACAAACCAACAAGTCAACAAACCAACAAACCAACAAGCCAACTAGCCAACAAACCAACAAACCAACAAACCAACAAACCAACAAACCAACAAACAAACAAACCAAAAAACCAACAAGCCAACAAACCAACAAACCAACAAACCAACAAACCAACACACCAACAAACCAACAAACCAACAAACAAACAAGCCAACAAACGAAAAAACCAACAAACGAACAAACCAACAAACCAACAAGCCAACAAGCCTATGAACCAACAAGCCAACAAACCAATAAGCCAACAAGCCAACAAGCCAACAAACCAACATGCCACCAAACCAACAAACCAACAAACCAAAAAACCAACAAAAACGAACAAACCAACAAACCAACAAACCAACAAACCAACAAACCAACAAACCAACAAACCAACAAACCAACAAGCCAAAAAACAAATAAGCCAATAAACCAACAAACAAACAAACCAAAAAACCAACAAGCCAACCAGCCAACAAACCAACACGCCAACAAACCAACAAACCAACAAACCAACAGACCAACAAACCAACATACCAACAAACCAAAAAACCACCAAACCAACAAACCAACAAACCAACAAACCAACAAACCAACAAACCAACAAACCAATAAACCAATAAACCAACAAACTAATAAACCAACTAGCCAACAAACCAACAAACCAACAAACCAACAAGCCAACAAACGAACAAATCAACAAACCAACAAACCAACAAACCAACAAGCCAACAAACCAACAAACCAACAAACCAACAAACCAACAAACCAACAAACCAACAAGCCAACAAACCAACAAACCAACAAGCCAACAAGCCAACAAACCAACAAGCCAACGAACCAACAAACCGACAAACCAACAAACTAACAAACCAACAAACCAACAACCCAACAAACCAACAAACCAACAAACGAACAAACCAACAAACCAAAAAGCCAACAAACCAACAAACCAAAAAAACAACAAGCTAACTAACCAACAAACCAACAAACCAACAAACCAACAAACCAACAAACCAACAAGCCAACAAGTCAACAAACCAACAAGCCAACAAGCCAACAAACCAACAAGCCAGCAAACGAACAAACCAACAAACCAACAAACCAACAAACCAACAAGCCAACAAACCAACAAACCAACAAGCCAACAAACCAACAAACGAACAAACAAACAAACCAACAAACCAGTAAGCCAACAAACCAACAAGCCAACAAACGAACAAACCAACAAACAAATAAACGAACAAACCAATAAACCAACAAAATAACAAACCAACAAACCAACAAACCAAGAAACCAACAAACCACCGAACCAACAAGCCAACAAACTAACAAACCAACAAACCAACAAACAAACAAGCCAACAAACTAACAAACCAAGAAACGAACAAACCAACAAACCAACAAACCAACAAACCAACAAGCCAATAAGCCAATGAACCAACAAGCCAACAAACCAATAAACCAACAAGCCAACAAGCCAACAAACCACCATGCCATTAAACCAACAAACCAACAAACCAACAAACCAACGAACCAACAAGCCAACAAACCAAGAAACCAACAAACCAACAAGCCAACAAGCCAACAAACCAACAAGCCAACAAACCAACAAGCCAACAAACCAACAAACCAACAAACCAACAAACCAACAAACCAAAAAACCAACAAGCCAGCAAACCAACAAGCCAGCAAACCAACAAACCAACAAACCAACAAACCAACAAACCAACAAACCAACAAACCAACAAACCAACAAGCCAACAAACCAACAAACCAAAAAACCAACAAGTCAACGAACCAACAAACCAACAAACGAACAAACCAACAAACCAACAAACCAACAACCCAACAAACCAACAAACCAAGTAACCAACAAACCAACAAACGAACAAACCATCAAGCCAACAAACCAAAAAACGAACAAAACAACAAACCAACAAACCAACAAACCAACAAACCGAAAAGCCAACAAACCAACAAACAAACACACCAACAAACTAACAAACCAACACACCAACAAGCCAACAAACCAACAAACCAACAAACCAACAAACCAACAAACCAAAAACCCAACAAACCAACAAGCCAACAAACCAACATACCAACAAGCCAACAATCCAACAAAACAACAAACCAACAAACCAACAAACCAACAAGCCAGTAAGCCAACAAACCAACAAACCAACAAACCAACAAACCAACAAACCAACAAACCAAACAACCAACAAACCAACAAACCAACAAACCAACATACCAACAAACCAACAAACCAACAAACCAACAAACCAACAACTCAACAAAACCAACAAACCAACAAGCCAACAAACCAACAAACCAACAAACCAACAAGCCAACAAGCCAACAAGCCAACAAACCAACAAACCTATAAACGAACAAACCAACAAACCGACAAACCAACAAACCAACAAACCAAGAAACCAACAAACCAACAAACCAACAAACCAACAAACTAACAAACCAACAAACCAACAAACCAACAAACCAACAAGCCAACAAAACCAACAAGCCAACAAACCAACAAACCAACAAGTCCACAAACCAACAAACCAACAAGCCAACAAGCCAACAAACCAACAAACCAACAAACCAACAAACCAACAAACCAACAAACTAACAAACCAACAAGCCAACAAACTAACAAACCAAGAAACGAACAAACCAACAAACCAACAAACCAACAAACCAACAAGCCAACAAGCCAATGAACCAACAAGCCAACAAACCAATAAACCAACAAACCAACAAGCCAACAAGCCAACAAACCAACAAGCCAACAAACCAACAAGCCAACAAACCAACAAACCAACAAACCAACAAACCAACAAACCAAAAAACCAACAAGCCAGCAAACCAACAAACCAACAAGCCAGCAAACCAACAAACCAACAAACCAACAAACCAACAAACCAACAAACCAACAAACCAACAAGCCAACAAACCAACAAACCAAAAAACCAACAAGCCAACGAACCAACAAACCAACAAACGAACAAACCAACAAACCAACAAACCAACAACCCAACAAACCAACAAACCAAGTAACCAACAAACCAACAAACGAACAAACCATCAAGCCAACAAACCAAAAAACGAACAAAACAACAAACCAACAAACCAACAAACCAACAAACCAAAAAGCCAACAAACCAACAAACAAACACACCAACAAACTAACAAACCAACAAGCCAACAAGCCTATGAACCAACAAGCCAACAAACCAATAAGCCAACAAGCCAACAAGCCAACAAACCAACATGCCACCAAACCAACAAACCAACAAACCAAAAAACCAACAAAAACGAACAAACCAACAAACCAACAAACCAACAAACCAACAAACCAACAAACCAACAAACCAACAAACCAACAAGCCAAAAAACAAATAAGCCAATAAACCAACAAACAAACAAACCAAAAAACCAACAAGCCAACCAGCCAACAAACCAACACGCCAACAAACCAACAAACCAACAAACCAACAGACCAACAAACCAACATACCAACAAACCAAAAAACCACCAAACCAACAAACCAACAAACCAACAAACCAACAAACCAACAAACCAACAAACCAATAAACCAATAAACCAACAAACTAATAAACCAACTAGCCAACAAACCAACAAACCAACAAACCAACAAGCCAACAAACGAACAAATCAACAAACCAACAAACCAACAAACCAACAAGCCAACAAACCAACAAACCAACAAACCAACAAACCAACAAACCAACAAACCAACAAGCCAACAAACCAACAAACCAACAAGCCAACAAGCCAACAAACCAACAAGCCAACGAACCAACAAACCGACAAACCAACAAACTAACAAACCAACAAACCAACAACCCAACAAACCAACAAACCAACAAACGAACAAACCAACAAACCAAAAAGCCAACAAACCAACAAACCAAAAAAACAACAAGCTAACTAACCAACAAACCAACAAACCAACAATCCAACAAACCAACAAACCAACAAACCAACAAGCCAACAAGTCAACAAACCAACAAGCCAACAAGCCAACAAACCAACAAGCCAGCAAACGAACAAACCAACAAACCAACAAACCAACAAACCAACAAGCCAACAAACCAACAAACCAACAAGCCAACAAACCAACAAACGAACAAACAAACAAACCAACAAACCAGTAAGCCAACAAACCAACAAGCCAACAAACGAACAAACCAACAAACAAATAAACGAACAAACCAATAAACCAACAAAATAACAAACCAACAAACCAACAAACCAAGAAACCAACAAACCACCGAACCAACAAGCCAACAAACTAACAAACCAACAAACCAACAAACAAACAAGCCAACAAACTAACAAACCAAGAAACGAACAAACCAACAAACCAACAAACCAACAAACCAACAAGCCAATAAGCCAATGAACCAACAAGCCAACAAACCAATAAACCAACAAGCCAACAAGCCAACAAACCACCATGCCATTAAACCAACAAACCAACAAACCAACAAACCAACGAACCAACAAGCCAACAAACCAAGAAACCAACAAACCAACAAGCCAACAAGCCAACAAACCAACAAGCCAACAAACCAACAAGCCAACAAACCAACAAACCAACAAACCAACAAACCAACAAACCAAAAAACCAACAAGCCAGCAAACCAACAAGCCAGCAAACCAACAAACCAACAAACCAACAAACCAACAAACCAACAAACCAACAAACCAACAAACCAACAAGCCAACAAACCAACAAACCAAAAAACCAACAAGTCAACGAACCAACAAACCAACAAACGAACAAACCAACAAACCAACAAACCAACAACCCAACAAACCAACAAACCAAGTAACCAACAAACCAACAAACGAACAAACCATCAAGCCAACAAACCAAAAAACGAACAAAACAACAAACCAACAAACCAACAAACCAACAAACCGAAAAGCCAACAAACCAACAAACAAACACACCAACAAACTAACAAACCAACACACCAACAAGCCAACAAACCAACAAACCAACAAACCAACAAACCAACAAACCAAAAACCCAACAAACCAACAAGCCAACAAACCAACATACCAACAAGCCAACAATCCAACAAAACAACAAACCAACAAACCAACAAACCAACAAACCAACAAACCAACAAGCCAGTAAGCCAACAAACCAACAAACCAACAAACCAACAAACCAACAAACCAACAAACCAAACAACCAACAAACCAACAAACCAACAAACCAACATACCAACAAACCAACAAACCAACAAACCAACAAACCAACAACTCAACAAAACCAACAAACCAACAAGCCAACAAACCAACAAACCAACAAACCAACAAGCCAACAAGCCAACAAGCCAACAAACCAACAAACCTATAAACGAACAAACCAACAAACCGACAAACCAACAAACCAACAAACCAAGAAACCAACAAACCAACAAACCAACAAACCAACAAACTAACAAACCAACAAACCAACAAACCAACAAACCAACAAGCCAACAAAACCAACAAGCCAACAAACCAACAAACCAACAAGTCCACAAACCAACAAACCAACAAGCCAACAAGCCAACAAACCAACAAACCAACAAACCAACAAACCAACAAACCAACAAACTAACAAACCAACAAGCCAACAAACTAACAAACCAAGAAACGAACAAACCAACAAACCAACAAACCAACAAACCAACAAGCCAACAAGCCAATGAACCAACAAGCCAACAAACCAATAAACCAACAAACCAACAAGCCAACAAGCCAACAAACCAACAAGCCAACAAACCAACAAGCCAACAAACCAACAAACCAACAAACCAACAAACCAACAAACCAAAAAACCAACAAGCCAGCAAACCAACAAACCAACAAGCCAGCAAACCAACAAACCAACAAACCAACAAACCAACAAACCAACAAACCAACAAACCAACAAGCCAACAAACCAACAAACCAAAAAACCAACAAGCCAACGAACCAACAAACCAACAAACGAACAAACCAACAAACCAACAAACCAACAACCCAACAAACCAACAAACCAAGTAACCAACAAACCAACAAACGAACAAACCATCAAGCCAACAAACCAAAAAACGAACAAAACAACAAACCAACAAACCAACAAACCAACAAACCAAAAAGCCAACAAACCAACAAACAAACACACCAACAAACTAACAAACCAACAAGCCAACAAGCCTATGAACCAACAAGCCAACAAACCAATAAGCCAACAAGCCAACAAGCCAACAAACCAACATGCCACCAAACCAACAAACCAACAAACCAAAAAACCAACAAAAACGAACAAACCAACAAACCAACAAACCAACAAACCAACAAACCAACAAACCAACAAACCAACAAACCAACAAGCCAAAAAACAAATAAGCCAATAAACCAACAAACAAACAAACCAAAAAACCAACAAGCCAACCAGCCAACAAACCAACACGCCAACAAACCAACAAACCAACAAACCAACAGACCAACAAACCAACATACCAACAAACCAAAAAACCACCAAACCAACAAACCAACAAACCAACAAACCAACAAACCAACAAACCAACAAACCAATAAACCAATAAACCAACAAACTAATAAACCAACTAGCCAACAAACCAACAAACCAACAAACCAACAAGCCAACAAACGAACAAATCAACAAACCAACAAACCAACAAACCAACAAGCCAACAAACCAACAAACCAACAAACCAACAAACCAACAAACCAACAAACCAACAAGCCAACAAACCAACAAACCAACAAGCCAACAAGCCAACAAACCAACAAGCCAACGAACCAACAAACCGACAAACCAGCAAACTAACAAACCAACAACCCAACAAACCAACAAACCAACAAACGAACAAACCAAAAAGCCAACAAACCAACAAACCAAAAAAACAACAAGCTAACTAACCAACAAACCAACAAACCAAAAAGCCAACAAACCAACAAACCAAAAAAACAACAAGCTAACTAACCAACAAACCAACAAACCAACAAACCAACAAACCAACAAACCAACAAACCAACAAGCCAACAAGTCAACAAACCAACAAGCCAACAAGCCAACAAACCAACAAGCCAGCAAACGAACAAACCAACAAACCAACAAACCAACAAACCAACAAGCCAACAAACCAACAAACCAACAAGCCAACAAACCAACAAACGAACAAACAAACAAACCAACAAACCAGTAAGCCAACAAACCAACAAGCCAACAAACGAACAAACCAACAAACAAATAAACGAACAAACCAATAAACCAACAAAATAACAAACCAACAAACCAACAAACCAAGAAACCAACAAACCACCGAACCAACAAGCCAACAAACTAACAAACCAACAAACCAACAAACAAACAAGCCAACAAACTAACAAACCAAGACACGAACAAACCAACAAACCAACAAACCAACAAACCAACAAGCCAATAAGCCAATGAACCAACAAGCCAACAAACCAATAAACCAACAAGCCAACAAGCCAACAAACCACCATGCCATTAAACCAACAAACCAACAAACCAACAAACCAACGAACCAACAAGCCAACAAACCAAGAAACCAACAAACCAACAAGCCAACAAGCCAACAAACCAACAAGCCAACAAACCAACAAGTCAACAAACCAACAAACCAACAAACCAACAAACCAACAAACCAAAAAACCAACAAGCCAGCAAACCAACAAGCCAGCAAACCAACAAACCAACAAACCAACAAACCAACAAACCAACAAACCAACAAACCAACAAACCAACAAGCCAACAAACCAACAAACCAAAAAACCAACAAGTCAACGAACCAACAAACCAACAAACGAACAAACCAACAAACCAACAAACCAACAACCCAACAAACCAACAAACCAAGTAACCAACAAACCAACAAACGAACAAACCATCAAGCCAACAAACCAAAAAACGAACAAAACAACAAACCAACAAACCAACAAACCAACAAACCAAAAAGCCAACAAACCAACAAACAAACACACCAACAAACTAACAAACCAACACACCAACAAGCCAACAAACCAACAAACCAACAAACCAACAAACCAACAAACCAACAAACCAAAAACCCAACAAACCAACAAGCCAACAAACCAACATACCAACAAGCCAACAATCCAACAAAACAACAAACCAACAAACCAACAAACCAACAAACCAACAAACCAACAAGCCAGTAAGCCAACAAACCAACAAACCAACAAACCAACAAACCAACAAACCAACAAACCAAACAACCAACAAACCAACAAACCAACAAACCAACATACCAACAAACCAACAAACCAACAAACCAACAAACCAACAACTCAACAAAACCAACAAACCAACAAGCCAACAAACCAACAAACCAACAAACCAACAAGCCAACAAGCCAACAAGCCAACAAACCAACAAACCTATAAACGAACAAACCAACAAACCGACAAACCAACAAACCAACAAACCAAGAAACCAACAAACCAACAAACCAACAAACCAACAAACTAACAAACCAACAAACCAACAAACCAACAAACCAACAAGCCAACAAAACCAACAAGCCAACAAACCAACAAACCAACAAGTCCACAAACCAACAAACCAACAAGCCAACAAGCCAACAAACCAACAAACCAACAAACCAACAAACCAACAAACCAACAAACTAACAAACCAACAAGCCAACAAACTAACAAACCAAGAAACGAACAAACCAACAAACCAACAAACCAACAAACCAACAAGCCAACAAGCCAATGAACCAACAAGCCAACAAACCAATAAACCAACAAACCAACAAGCCAACAAGCCAACAAACCAACAAGCCAACAAACCAACAAGCCAACAAACCAACAAACCAACAAACCAACAAACCAACAAACCAAAAAACCAACAAGCCAGCAAACCAACAAACCAACAAGCCAGCAAACCAACAAACCAACAAACCAACAAACCAACAAACCAACAAACCAACAAACCAACAAACCAACAAGCCAACAAACCAACAAACCAAAAAACCAACAAGCCAACGAACCAACAAACCAACAAACGAACAAACCAACAAACCAACAAACCAACAACCCAACAAACCAACAAACCAAGTAACCAACAAACCAACAAACGAACAAACCATCAAGCCAACAAACCAAAAAACGAACAAAACAACAAACCAACAAACCAACAAACCAACAAACCAAAAAGCCAACAAACCAACAAACAAACACACCAACAAACTAACAAACCAACACACCAACAAGCCAACAAACCAACAAACCAACAAACCAACAAACCAACAAACCAAAAACCCAACAAACCAACAAGCCAACAAACCAACATACCAACAAGCCAACAATCCAACAAAACAACAAACCAACAAACCAACAAACGAACAAACCAACAAACCAACAAGCCAGCAAGCCAACAAACCAACAAGCCAGCAAACCAACAAACCAACAAGCCAACAAGCCAACAAGCCAACAAACCAACAAACCTATAAACGAACACACCAACAAACCGACAAACCAACAAACCAACAAACCAACAAACCAACAAACCAACAAACCAACAAACCAACAAACCAACAAACCAACAAACCAACAAGCCAACAAAACCAACAAGCCAACACACCAACAAACCAACAAGTCCACAAACCAACAAACCAACAAGCCAACAAGCCAACAAACCAACAAACCAACAAACCAACAAACCAACAAACCAACAAACTAACAAACCAACAAGCCAACAAACCAACAAACCAACAAACCAAAAAACCAACAAGCCAACAAACCAACAAACCAACAAACCAACAAAGAAACAAACCAACAAACCAACAAACCAACAAACTAACAAACCAACAAACCACCAAGCCAACAAAACCAACAAGCCAACAAACCAACAAACCAACAAGTCCACAAACCAACAAACCAACAAGGCAACAAGCCAACAAACCAACAAACCAACAAACCAACAAACCAACAAACCAACAAACGAACAAACCAACAAACCAACAAACGAACAAACCAACAAACCAACAAACCAACAAACCAACAAACCAACAAACCAACAAACCAACAAACCAAGTAACCAACAGACCAACAAACGAACAAACCAACAAACCAACACACCAACAAACCAACAAACCAACAAACCAACAAACCAACAAACCAACAAACCAACAAACCAACAAACCAACAAGCCAACAAACCAACAAACCAACAAACCAAGTAACCAACAAACCAACAAACCAACAAACCAACAAACCAACAAACCAACAAACCAACAAACCAACAAACCAACAAACCAACAAACCAACAAACCAAAAAACCAACAAACCAATAAGCCAACAAACCAACAAACAAAGAAGCCAACAATCCAACAAACCAACAAGCCAACAAACCAACAAACCAACAAACCAAGTAACCAACAAACCAACAAACCAACAAACCAACAAACCAACAAACCAACAAACCAAAAAACCAACAAACCAACAAACCAACAAACCAAAAAACCAACAAACCAACAAGCCAACAAACCAACAAACAAAGAAGCCAACAATCCAACAAAACAACAAACCAACAAACCAACAACCGAACAAACCAACAAACCAACAAGCCAATAAGCCAACAAACCAACAAACCAACAAACCAACAAGCCAACAATCCAACAAAACAACAAACGAACAAACCAACAAACGAACAAACCAACAAACCAACAAGCCAATAAGCCAACAAACCAACAAACTAACAAACGAAGAAACCAACAAACCAACAAACGAACAAACCAACAAACCAACAAACCAACAAACCAAGTAACCAACAAACCAACAAACGAACAAACCAACAAGCCAACAAACCAAAAAACGAACAAAGCAACAAACCAACAAACCAACAAACAAACAAACCAACAAGCCAACAAGCCAACAAACAAACACACAAACAAACTAACAAACCAACAAACCAACAAGCCAACAAACCAACAAACAAACAAACCAACAAACCAACAAACCAACAAACCAACAAACGAACAAACCAACAAACTAACAAACGAAAAAACCAACAAACCAACAAGCCAACAAACCAACAAACCAACAAGCCAACAATCCAACAAAACAACAAACCAACAAACCAACAAACCAACAAACCAACAAACCAACAAACCAACAAAGCAACAAACCAACAAACCAACAAACCAACAAACCAACAAACTAACAAACCAACAAACCAACAAGCCAACAAAACCAACAAGCCAACAAACCAACAAACCAACAAGTCCACAAACCAACAAACCAACAAGCCAACAAGCCAACAAACCAACAAACCAACAAACCAACAAACCAACAAACGAACAAACCAACAAACCAACAAACGAACAAACCAACAAACCAACAAACCAACAAACCAACAAACCAACAAACCAACAAACCAACAAACCAACAAACCAACAAACCAAGTAACCAACAGACCAACAAACGAACAAACCAACAAACCAACAAACCAACACACCAACAAACCAACAAACCAACAAACCAACAAACCAACAAACCAACAAACCAACAAACCAACAAGCCAACAAACAAACAAACCAACAAACCAAGTAACCAACAAACCAACAAACCAACAAACCAACAAACCAACAAACCAACAAACCAACAAACCAACAAACCAACAAACCAACAAACGAAAAAACCAACAAACCAACAAGCCAACAAACCAACAAACAAAGAAGCCAACAATCCAACAAACCAACAAGCCAACAAACCAACAAACCAACAAACCAAGTAACCAACAAACCAACAAACCAACAAACCAACAAACCAACAAACCAACAAACCAACAAACCAACAAACCAACAAACCAACAAACCAACAAACCAAAAAACCAACAAACCAACAAGCCAACAAACCAACAAACTAAGAAGCCAACAATCCAACAAAACAACAAACCAACAAACCAACAACCGAACAAACCAACAAACCAACAAGCCAATAAGCCAACAAACCAACAAACCAACAAACCAACAAGCCAACAATCCAACAAAACAACAAACGAACAAACCAACAAACGAACAAACCAACAAACCAACAAGCCAATAAGCCAACAAACCAACAAACTAACAAACGAAGAAACCAACAAACCAACAAACGAACAAACCAACAAACCAACAAACCAACAAACCAAGTAACCAACAAACCAACAAACGAACAAACCAACAAGCCAACAAACCAAAAAACGAACAAAGCAACAAACCAACAAACCAACAAACAAACAAACCAACAAGCCAACAAGCCAACAAACAAACACACAAACAAACTAACAAACCAACAAACCAACAAGCCAACAAACCAACAAACAAACAAACCAACAAACCAACAAACCAACAAACCAACAAACCAACAAACCAACAAACCAACAAACTAACAAACCAAAAAACCAACAAACCAACAAGCCAACAAACCAACAAACCAACAAGCCAACAATCCAACAAAACAACAAACCAACAAACCAACAAACGAACAAACCAACAAACCAACAAGCCAATAAGCCAACAAACCAACAAACCAAAAAAACCAACAAACCAACAAACCAACAAACCCACAAACCAAAAAACGAACAAACCAACAAACCAACATAACAAAAAGCCAACAAACAAACAAACCAACAAGCCAACAACCAACAAACCAACAAACCAACAACCCAACAAACCAACACCAACAAACCAACAAAGAAACAAACCAACAAACCAAAAAACCAACAAGCCAACAAACCAACAAACCAACAAACCAACAAACCAACAAACCAACAAAGAAACAAACCAACAAACCAACAAACCAACAAACCTACAAGCCAACAAAACCAACAAACCAACAAACCAACAAACCAACAAACCAACAAACTAACAAACCAAAAAACCAACAAACCAACAAGCCAACAAACCAACAAACCAACAAGCCAACAATCCAACAAAACAACAAACCAACAAACCAACAAACGAACAAACCAACAAACCAACAAGCCAATAAGCCAACAAACCAACAAACCAAAAAAACCAACAAACCAACAAACCAACAAACCAACAAACCAACAAACCAAAAAACGAACAAACCAACAAACCAACATAACAAAAAGCCAACAAACGAACAAACCAACAAGCCAGCAACCAACAAACCAACAAACCAACAACCCAACAAACCAACACCAACAAACCAACAAAGAAACAAACCAACAAACCAAAAAACCAACAAGCCAACAAACCAACAAACCAACAAACCAACAAAGAAACAAACCAACAAACCAACAAACCAAAAAACCAACAAGTCAATAAACCAACAAGCCAACAAGCCAACAAAAAAACAAACCAACAAACCAACAAACCAACAAACCAACAAACCAACAAACCAACAAACCAAAAAACCAACAAGCCAACAAACCAACAAACCAACAAACCAACAAACCAACAAAACAAAAAGCCAACAAGCCAACAAACCAACAAACCAACAAACCAACAAACCAACAAACCAACAAACCAATAAACCATCAAACCAACAAACAAACAAACCAACAAACCAACAAACCAACAAACCAACAATCCAACAAACCAACAAACCAACAAACCAACAAGCCAACAAACCAACAAACCAAAAAACCAAGAAATCAACAAACCAACAAACCAACAAACGAACAAACGAACAAGCCAACAAACCAACAAGCCAACAAACCAACAAACCAACAAGCCAACAAACCAACAAAACAACAAGCCAACAAGCCAACAAACCAACAAACCAACAAACCAACAAACCAACAAATGAACAAACCAACAAACCAACAAACGAACAAACCAACAAACCAACAAACCAACAAACCAACAAACCAACAAACCAAGTAACCAACAAACCAACAAACGAACAAACCAACAAGCCAAAAAACCAAAACACAAACAAAGCAACAAACCAACAAACCAACAAACCAACAAACCAACAAACCAACAAGCCAACAAGCCAACAAACAAACACACCAACAAACTAACAAACCAACAAACCAACAAACCAACAAACCAACAAACCAACAAACCAACAAACCAACAAACCAACAAACCAACAAACCAACAAACCAACAAACCAACAAACCAAAAAACCAACAATCCAACAAGCCAACAAACCAACAAACCAACAAGCCAACAATCCAACAAAACAACAAACCAACAAACCAACAAACGAACAAATTAACAAACCATCAAGGCAATAAGCCAACAAACCAACAAACCAACAAACCAGCAAACCAACAAACCAACAAACCAAACAACCAACAAACCAACAAACGAACAAACCAACATACCAACAAACCAACAAACCAACAAACCAACAAACCAACAAACCAACAAACCAACAAAACCAACAAACCAACAAGCCAACAAACCAACAAATCAACAAACCAACAAGCCAACAAGCCAACAAACCAACAAACCTACAAACCAACAAACGAACAAACCAACAAACCAACAAGCCAGCAAACCAACAAACCAACAAACCAACAAACCTACAAACCAACAAACCAACGAACCAACAAACCAACAAGCCAACAAACCAACAAACCAACAAACCAAAAAACCAACAAGCCAACAAACCAACAAACCAACAAACCAACAAAGAAACAAACCAACAAGCCAACAAACCAACAAACCAACAAGCCAACAAAACCAACAAGCCAACAAACCAACAAACCAACAAGTCAACAAACCAACAAACCAACAAGCCCACAAGCCAACAAACCAACAAACCAACAAACCAACAAACGAACAAACCAACAAACCAACAAACCAACAAACGAACAAACCAACAAACCAACAAACCAACAAACCAACAAACCAACAAACCAACAAACCAAGTAACCAACAAACCAACAAACGAACAAACCAACAAGCCAACAAACAAAAAACGAACAAAGCAACAAACCAACAAACCAACAAACCAACAAACCAACAAACCAACAAACTAACAAACCAACAAGCCAACAAACCAACAAACCAACAAACCAAAAACCCAACAAGCCAACAAACAAACAAACCAACAAACCAACAAACCAACAAACCAACAAACCAACAAACCAACAAACCAACAAACCAACAAACCAACAAACAAACAAACCAAAAAACCAACAAGCCAACAAACCAACAAACCAACAAACCAACACACCAACAAACCAACAAACCAACAAGCCAACAAGCCAACAAACAAACACACAAACAAACTAACAAACCAACAAACCAACAAACCAACAAACCAAAAACCCAACAAACCAACAAGCCAACAAACCAACATACCAACAAGCCAACAATCCAACAAAACAACAAACCAACAAACCGACAAACGAACAAACCAAAAAACCAACAAGCCAATAAGCCAACAAACCAAAAACCAATAAACCAACAAACCAACAAACCAACAAACCAACAAACCAAACAACCAACAAACCAACAAACGAACAAACCAACATATGAACAAACCAACAAACCAACAAACCAACAAACCTACAAAACCAACAAACCAACAAGCCAACAAACCAACAAACCAACAAACCAACAAGCCAACAAGCCAACAAACCAACAAACCTACAAACAAACAAACGAACAAACCAACAAACCAACAAGCCAGCAAACCAACAAACCAACAAACCAACAAACCAACAAACCAACAAACCAACAAACTAACAAACCAACAAGCCAACAAACCAACAAACCAACAAACCAAAAACCCAACAAGCCAACAAACAAACAAACCAACAAACCAACAAACCAACAAACCAACAAACCAACAAACCAACAAACCAACAAACCAACAAACCAACAAACAAACAAACCAAAAAACCAACAAGCCAACAAACCAACAAACCAACACACCAACACACCAACAAACCAACAAACCAACAAACAAACAAGCCAACAAACGAAAAAACCAACAAACGAACAAACCAACAAACCAACAAACCAACAAACCAACAAAGAAAAAAAAACCAACAAACCAAAAAACCAATAAGCCAACAAACCAACAAACCTACACGCCAACAAAACCAACAAGCCAACAAACCAACAAACCAACAAGTCAACAAACCAACAAACCAACAAGCCAACAAGCCAACAAACCAACAAACCAACAAACCAACAAACCAACAAACCAACAAACAAACAAACCAAAAAACCAACAAGCCAACAAACCAACAAACCAACAAACCAATACACCAACAAACCAACAAACCAACAAACAAACAAGCCAACAAACGAAAAAACCAACAAACGAACAAACCAACAAACCAACAAACCAACAAGCCAACAAGCCTATGAACCAACAAGCCAACAAACCAATAAGCCAACAAGCCAACAAGCCAACAAACCAACATGCCACCAAACCAACAAACCAACAAACCAAAAAACCAACAAAAACGAACAAACCAACAAACCAACAAACCAACAAACCAACAAACCAACAAGCCAAAAAACCATTAAGCCAATAAACCAACAAACAAACAAACCAAAAAACCAACAAGCCAACCAGCCAACAAACCAACACACCAACAAACCAACAAACCAACAAACCAACAGACCAACAAACCAACATACCAACAAACCAAAAAACCACCAAACCAACAAACCAACAAACCAACAAACCAACAAACCAACAAACCAACAAACCAATAAACCAATAAACCAACAAACTAATAAACCAACTAGCCAACAAACCAACAAACCAACAAACCAACAAGCCAACAAACGAACAAATCAACAAACCAACAAACCAACAAGCCAACAAACCAACAAACCAACAAACCAACAAACCAACAAACCAACAAACCCACAAACCAACAAGCCAACAAACCAACAAACCAACAAGCCAACAAGCCAACAAACCAACAAGCCAACGAACCAACAAACCAACAAACCAACAAACCAACAAACCAACAAACCAACAAACCAACAAACCAACAAACCAACAAACCAACAAACCAACAAACGAACAAACCAAAAAGCCAACAAACCAACAAACCAAAAAAACAACAAGCTAACTAACCAACAAACCAACAAACCAACAAACCAACAAACCAACAAACCAACAAGCCAACAAGCCAACAAACCAACAAGCCAACAAGCCAACAAACCAACAAGCCAACAAACGAACAAACCAACAAACCAACAAACCAACAAACCAACAAGCCAACAAACCAACAAACCAACAAGCCAACAAACCAACAAACGAACAAACAAACAAACCAACAAACCAGTAAGCCAACAAACCAACAAGCCAACAAACGAACGAACCAACAAACAAATAAACGAACAAACCAATAAACCAACAAACCAACAAACCAACAAACCAAACAACCAACAAACCAACAAACGAACAAACCAACATACCAACAAACCAACAAACCAACAAACCAACGAACCAACAACTCAACAAAACCAACAAACCAACAAGCCAACAAACCAACAAACCAACAAACCAACAAGCCAACAAGCCAACAAGCCAACAAACCAACAAACCTATAAACGAACAAACCAACAATCCGACAAACCAACAAACCAACAAACCAACAAACCAACAAGCCAACAAACCAACAAACCAACAAACCAAGTAACCAACAAACCAACAAACCAACAAACCAACAAACCAACAAACCAACAAACCAACAAACCAACAAACCAACAAACCAACAAACCAAAAAACCAACAAACCAACAAGCCAACAAACCAACAAACAAAGAAGCCAACAATCCAACAAAACAACAAACCAACAAACCAACAACCGAACAAACCAACAAACCAACAAGCCAATAAGCCAACAACCCAACAAATCAACAAACCAACAAGCCAACAATCCAACAAAACAACAAACGAACAAACCAACAAACGAACAAACCAACAAACCAACAAGCCAATAAGCCAACAAACCAACAAACTAACAAACGAAGAAACCAACAAACCAACAAACGAGCAAACCAACAAACCAACAAACCAACAAACCAAGTAACCAACAAACCAACAAACGAACAAACCAACAAGCAAACAAACCAAAAAACGAACAAAGCAACAAACCAACAAACCAACAAACAAACAAACCAACAAGCCAACAAGCCAACAAACAAACACACAAACAAACTAACAAACCAACAAACCAACAAGCCAACAAACCAACAAACAAACAAACCAACAAACCAACAAACCAACAAACCAACAAACCAACAAACTAACAAACCAAAAAACCAACAAGCCAACAATCCAAAAAAACAACAAACCAACAAACCAACAAACGAACAAACCAACAAACCAACAAGCCAATAAGCCAACAAACCAACAAACCAAAAAAACCAAGAAACCAACAAACCAACAAACCAACAAACCAACACCAACAAACCAACAAAGAAACAAACCAACAAACCAAAAAACCAACAAGCCAACAAACCAACAAACCAACAAACCAACAAACCAACAAAGAAACAAACCAACAAACCAACAAACCAACAAACCTACAAGCCAACAAAACCAACAAGCCAAGAAACCAAGAAACCAACAAGTCAATAAACCAACAAACCAACAAGCCAACAAGCCAACAAAAAAACAAACCAACAAACCAACAAACCAACAAACCAACAAACCAACAAACCAAAAAACCAACAAGCCAACAAACCAACAAACCAACAAACCAACAAACCAACAAAACAAAAAGCCAACAAGCCAACAAACCAACAAACCAACAAACCAACAAACCAACAAACCAACAAACCAACAAACCAACAAACCAACAAACCAACAAACCAACAAACCAACAAACCAACAAACTAACAAACCAACAAACCAACAAGCCAACAAACCAACAAACCAACAAACCAACAAACCAACACACCAACAAACCAACAAACAAACAAACAAACAAGCCAACAAACGAAAAAACCAACAAACGAACAAACCAACAAACCAACAAACCAACAAACCAACAAAGAAAAAAAAACCAACAAACCAAAAAACCAATAAGCCAACAAACCAACAAACCAACAAACCTACACGCCAACAAAACCAACAAGCCAACAAACCAACATGCCACCAAACCAACAAACCAACAAACCAAAAAACCAACAAAAACGAACAAACCAACAAACCAACAAACCAACAAACCAACAAACCAACAAACCAACAAGCCAAAAAACCAATAAGCCAATAAACCAACAAACAAACAAACCAAAAAACCAACAAGCCAACCAGCCAACAAACCAACACACCAACAAACCAACAAACCAACAAACCAACAGACCAACAAACCAACATACCAACAAACCAAAAAACCACCAAACCAACAAACCAACAAACCAACAAACCAACAAACCAACAAACCAACAAACCAACAAACCAACAAACCAATAAACCATTAAACCAACAAACTAATAAACCAACTAGCCAACATACCAACAAACCAACAAACCAACAAGCTAACAAACGAACAAATCAACAAACCAACAAACCAACAAGCCAACAAACCAACAAACCAACAAACCAACAAACCAACAAACCAACAAACCAAAAACCCAACAAACCAACAAGCCAACAAACCAACATACCAACAAGCCAACAATCCAACAAAACAACAAACCAACAAACCAACAAACGAACAAACCAACAAACCAACAAGCCAATAAGCCAACAAACCAACAAACCAACAAACCAACAAACCAACAAACCAACAAACCAACAAACCAACAAACCAAACAACCAACAAACCAACAAACGAACAACCCAACATACCAACAAACCAACAAACCAACAAACCAACGAACCAACAACTCAACAAAACCAACAAACCAACAAGCCAACAAACCAACAAACCAACAAACCAACAAGCCAACAAGCCAACAAGCCAACAAACCAACAAACCTATAAACGAACAAACCAACAATCCGACAAACCAACAAACCAACAAACCAACAAACCAACAAACCAACAAACCAACAAACCAACAAACCAACAAACCAACAAACCAACAAACCAACAAACCAACAAACCAACAAACCAACAAGCCAACAAAACCAACAAGCCAACAAACCAACAAACCAACAAGCCCACAAACCAACAAACCAACAAGCCAACAAGCCAACAAGCCAACAAACCAACAAACCAACAAACCAACAAACCAACAAACCAACAAACCAACAAACTAACAAACCAACAAGCCAACAAACCAACAAACCAACAAACCAAAAAACCAACAAGCCAACAAACCAACAAACCAACAAACCAACAAAGCAACAAACCAACAAACCAACAAACCAACAAACCAACAAACTAACAAACCAACAAACCAACAAGCCAACAAAACCAACAAGCCAACAAACCAACAAACCAACAAGTCCACAAACCAACAAACCAACAAGCCAACAAGCCAACAAATCAACAAACCAACAAACCAACAAACCAACAAACGAACAAACCAACAAACCAACAAACGAACAAACCAACAAACCAACAAACCAACAAACCAACAAACCAACAAACCAACAAACCAACAAACCATGTAACCAACAGCCCAACAAACGAACAAACCAACAAACCAACACACCAACAAACCAACAAACCAACAAACCAACAAACCAACAAACCAACAAACCAACAAGCCAACAAACCAACAAACCAACAAACCAAGTAACCAACAAACCAACAAACCAACAAACCAACAAACCAACAAACCAACAAACCAACAAACCAACAAACCAACAAACCAACAAACCAACAAACCAACAAACCAACAAACCAACAAACCAAAAAACCAACAAACCAACAAGCCAACAAACCAACAAACAAAGAAGCCAACAATCCAACAAAACAACAAACCAACAAACCAACAACCGAACAAACCAACAAACCAACAAGCCAATAAGCCAACAAACCAACAAATCAACAAACCAACAAGCCAACAATCCAACAAAACAACAAACGAACAAACCAACAAACGAACAAACCAACAAACGAACAAACCAACAAACCAACAAGCCAATAAGCCAACAAACCAACAAACTAACAAACGAAGAAACCAACAAACCAACAAACGAGCAAACCAACAAACCAACAAACCAACAAACCAACAAACCAACAAACCAACAAACCAACAAGCCAACAAGCCAACAAACCAACAAGCCAACAAGCCAACAAGCCAACAAACGAACAAACCAACAAACCAACAAACCAACAAACCAACAAGCCAACAAACCAACAAACCAACAAGCCAACAAACCAACAAACGAACAAACAAACAAACCAACAAACCAGTAAGCCAACAAACCAACAAGCCAACAAACGAACAAACCAACAACAAATAAATGAACAAACCAATAAACCAACAAAATAACAAACCAACAAACCAACAAACCAAGAAACCAACAAACCACCGAACCAACAAGCCAACAAACCAACAAACCAACAAACCAACAAACCAACAAACCAACAAACAAACAAGCCAACAAACTAACAAACCAAGAAACGAACAAACCAACAAACCAACAAACCAACAAACCAACAAGCCAACAAGCCAATGAACCAACAAGCCAACAAACCAATAAGCCAACAAGCCAACAAACCACCATGCCATTAAACCAACAAACCAACAAACCAACAAACCAACAAACCAACAAACCAACGAACCAACAAGCCAACAAACCAAGAAACCAACAAACCAACAAGCCAACAAGCCAACAAACCAACAAGCCAACAAACCAACAAGCCAACAAACCAACAAACCAACAAACCAACAAACCAACAAACCAACAAACCAAAAAACCAACCAGCCAGCAAACCAACAAGCCAACAAGCCAGCAAACCAACAAACCAACAAACCAACAAACCAACAAACCAACAAACCAACAAACCAACAAACCAACAAGCCAACAAACCAACAAACCAAAAAACCAACAAGCCAACGAACCAACAAACCAACAAACGAACAAACCAACAAACCAACAAACCAACAACCCAACAACCCAACAAACCAACAAACCAAGTAACCAACAAACCAACAAACGAACAAACCATCAAGCCAACAAACCAAAAAACGAACAAAACAACAAACCAACAAACCAACAAACCAAAAAACCAAAAAGCCAACAAACCAACAAACAAACACACCAACAAACTAACAAACCAACACACCAACAAGCCAACAAACCAACAAACCAACAAACCAACAAACCAACAAACCAAAAACCCAACAAACCAACAAGCCAACAAGCCAACATACCAACAAGCCAACAATCCAACAAAACAACCAACCAACAAACCAACAAACGAACAAACCAACAAACCAACAAGCCAATAAGCCAACAAACCAACAAACCAACAAACCAACAAAACAACAAACCAACAAACCAACAAACCAACAAACCAAACAACCAACAAACCAACAAACGAACAAACCAACATACCAACAAACCAACAAACCAACAACTCAAAAAAACCAACAAACCAACAAGCCAACAAACCAACAAACCAACAAACCAACAAGCCAACAAGCCAACAAGCCAACAAACCAACAAACCTATAAACGAACAAACCAACAAACCGACAAACCAACAAACCAACAAACCAACAAACCAACAAACCAACAAACCAACAAACCAACAAACCAACAAGCCAACAAAACCAACAAGCCAACAAACCAACAAACCAACAAGTCCACAAACCAACAAACCAACAAGCCAACAAGCCAACAAATCAACAAACCAACAAACCAACAAACCAACAAACCAACAAACTAACAAACCAACAAGCCAACAAACCAACAAACCAACAAACCAAAAAACCAACAAGCCAACAAACCAACAAACCAACAAACCAACAAAGCAACAAACCAACAAACCAACAAACCAACAAACCAACAAACTAACAAACCAACAAACCAACAAGCCAACAAAACCAACAAGCCAACAAACCAACAAACCAACAAGTCCACAAACCAACAAACCAACAAGCCAACAAGCCAACAAACCAACAAACCAACAAACCAACAAACCAACAAACCAACAAACCAACAAACGAACAAACCAACAAACCAACAAACCAACAAACCAACAAAAAAAGTAACCAACAAACCAACAAACGAACAAACCAACAAGCCAACAAACCAAAAAACGAACAAAGCAACAAGCCAACAAACCAACAAACCAACAAACCAACAAGCCAACAAGCCAACAAACAAACACACAAACAAACTAACAAACCAACAAACCAACAAACCAACAAACCAAAAACCCAACAAACCAACAAGCCAACAAACCAACATACCAACAAGCCACCAATCCAACAAAACAACAAACCAACAAACCGACAAACGAACAAACCAACAAACCAACAAGCCAATAAGCCAAAAAACCAAAAACCAACAAACCAACAAACCAACAAACCAACAAACCAACAAACCAACAAACCAAACAACCAACAAACCAACAAACGAGCAAACCAACATACGAACAAACCAACAAACCAACAAACCAACAAACCTACAAAACCAACAAACCAACAAGCCAACAAACCAACAAACCAACAAACCAACAAGCCAACAAGCCAACAAACCAATAAACCAACAAGCCAACAAAACCAACAAGCCAACAAACCAACAAACCAACAAGTCCACAATTCAACAAACCAACAAGCCAACAAGCCAACAAACCAACAAACCAACAAACGAATAAACCAACAAACCAACCAACGAACAAACCAACAAACCAACAAACCAACAAACCAACAAACCAACAAACCAAGAAACCAACAAACCAACAAACCAACAAACCAAGCAACCAACAAACTAACAAACGAACAAACCAACAAGCCAACAAACCAAAAAACTAACAAAGCAGCAAACCAACAAACCAACAAACCAACAAACCAACAAACCAACAAGCCAACAAACAAACAAACCAACAAACCAACAAACCAAAAAACTAACAAACCAACAAGCCAACAAACCAACAAACCAACAAGCCAACAATCCAACAAAACAACAAATCAACAAACCAACAACCGAACAAACCAACAAACCAACAAGCCAATAAGCCAACAAACCAACAAACCAACAAACCAACAAACCAAACAACCAACAAACCAACAAACCAACAAGCCAACAAACCAACAAACCAACAAACCAACAAAGGAACAAACCAACAAACCAACAAACCAACAAACCAGCAAGCCAACAAAACCAACAAAACAACAAACGAACAAACCAACAAACGAACAAACCAACAAACCAACAAGCCAGTAAGCCAACAAACCAACAAACCAACAAACCAACAAACCAACAAACGAACAAACCAACAAACCAACAAACGAACAAACCAACAAACCAACAAACCAACAAACCAAGTAACCAACAAACCAACAAACGAACAAACCAGCAAGCCAACAAAACCAACAAAACAACAAACGAACAAACCAACAAACGAACAAACCAACAAACCAACAAGCCAGTAAGCCAACAAACCAACAAACCAACAAGCGAACAAACCAACAAACGAACAAACCAACAAACCAACAAGCCAGTAAGCCAACAAACCAACAAACCAACAAACCAACAAACCAACAAACGAACAAACCAACAAACCAACAAACGAACAAACCAACAAACCAACAAACCAACAAACCAACAAACCAACAAACCAACAAACCAACAAGCCAACAAGCCAACAAACAAACACACAAACAAACTAACAAACCAACAAACCAACAAGCCAACAAACCAACAAACAAACAAACTAACAAACCCACAAACCAACAAACCAACAAACCAACAAACCAACAAACCAACAAACCAACAAACCAAAAAACCAACAAACCAACAAGCCAACAAACCAACAAACCAACAAGCCAACAATCCAACAAAACAACAAACCAACAAATCAACAAACGAACAAACCAACAAACCAACAAGCCAATAAGCCAACAAACCAACAAACCAAAAAAACCAACAAACCAACAAACCAACAAACCAAAAAACTAACAAACCAACAAACCAACAAACCAACAAAACAAAAAGCCAACAAACGAACAAACCAACAAGACAACAAACCAACAAACCAACAAACCAACAACCCAACAAACCAACAAACCAACAAACCAACAAACCAACAAAGAAACAAACCAACAAACCAAAAAACCAACAAGCCAACAAACCAACAAACCAACAAACCAACAAACCAACAAAGAAACAAACCAACAAACCAACAAACCAACAAACCTACAAGCCAACAAAACCAACAAGCCAACAAACCAACAAACCAACAAGTCAACAAACCAACAAACCAACAAGCCAACAAGCCAACAAACCAACAAACCAACAAACCAACAAACCAACAAACCAAAAAACCAACAAGCTAACAAACCAACAAACCAACAAACCAGCAAACCAACAAACCAACAAACCAACAAACCAACAAACCAACAAACCAACAAACCAACAAACCAACAAACCAAAAAGCCAACAAGTCAACAAACCAACAAACCAACAAACCAACAAACCAACAAACCAACAAACCAACAAACCAACAAACCAACAAACCAACAAACCAACAAACCAACAAACCAACAAACAAACAAACCAACAAACCAACAAACCAACAAACCAACAAACCAACAAACCAACAAACCAACAAACCAACAAGCCAACAAACCAACAAACCAAAAAGCCAACAAACCAAAAAACCAACAAACCAAAAAACCAACAAACCAACAAACCAACAAACCAACAAACGAACAAACGAACAAACCAACAAACCAACAAACGAACAAGCCAACAAACCAACAAGCCAACAAACCAACAAACCAACAAGAAAAAAAAACAAACCAACAAGTCAACAAGCCAACAAACCAACAAACCAACAAACCAACAAACGAACAAACGAACAAACCAACAAACCAACAAACGAACAAACCAACAAACCAACAAACCAACAAACCAACAAACCAACAAACCAACAAACCAACAAACCAACAAACCAACAAACCAACAACCCAACAAACCAACAAACCAACAAACCAACAAACCAAAAAGCCAACAAGCCAACAAACCAACAAACCAACAAACCAACAAACCAACAAACCAACAAACCAACAAACCAACAAACCAACAAACCAACAAACCAACAAACCAATAAACCAACAAACCAACAAACAAACAAACCAACAGACCAACAAACCAACAAACCAACAAACCAACAAGCCAACAAACCAACAAACCAAAAAGCCAACAAACCAAAAAACCAACAAACCAAAAAACCAACAAACCAACAAGCCAACAAACCAACAAACCAACAAGCCAACAAAACAACAAACCTATAAATCAACAAACCAACAAACCAACAAACCAACAAACCAACAAACCAACAAACCAATAAACCAACAAACCAACAAACCAACAAACCAACAAACCAACAAGCCAACAAACCAATAAACCAACAAACCAATAAACCAATAAACCAACAAACTAATAAACCAACTAGCCAACAAACCAGCAAACCAACAAACCAACAAACCAACAAACCAACAAGCCAACAAACGAACAAATCAACAAACCAACAAACCAACAAGCCAACAAACCAACAAACCAACAAACCAACAAACCAACAAACCAACAAACCAACAAGCCAACAAACCAACAAACCAACAAGCCAACAAGCCAACAAACCAACAAGCCAACGAACCAACAAACCAACAAACCAACAAACCAACAAACCAACAAAGCAACAAACCAACAAACCAACAAACCAACAAACGAACAAACCAACAAACCAAAAAGCCAACAAACCAACAAACCAAAAACAACAAGCTAACTAACCAACAAACCAACAAACCAACAAACCAACAAACCAACAAACCAACAAGCCAACAAGCCAACAAACCAACAAGCCAACAAGCCAACAAACCAAAAAGCCAACAAACGAACAAACCAACAAACCAACAAACCAACAAACCAACAAACCAACAAGCCAACAAACCAACAAACCAACAAGCCAACAAACCAACAAACGAACAAACAAACAAACCAACAAACCAGTAAGCCAACAAACCAACAAGCCAACAAACGAACAAACCAACAAACAAATAAACGAACAAACCAATAAACCAACAAGTCCACAAACCAACAAACCAACAAACCAACAAACCAACAAACCAACAAACTAACAAACCAACAAACGAACAAACCAACAAACCAACAAACCAACAAACCAACAAAAAAAGTAACCAACAAACCAACAAACGAACAAACCAACAAGCCAACAAACCAAAAAACGAACAAAGCAACAAGCCAACAAACCAACAAACCAACAAACCAACAAGCCAACAAGCCAACAAACAAACACACAAACAAACTAACAAACCAACAAACCAACAAACCAACAAACCAAAAACCCAACAAACCAACAAGCCAACAAACCAACATACCAACAAGCCACCAATCCAACAAAACAACAAACCAACAAACCGACAAACGAACAAACCAACAAACCAACAAGCCAATAAGCCAAAAAACCAAAAACCAACAAACCAACAAACCAACAAACCAACAAACCAACAAACCAACAAACCAAACAACCAACAAACCAACAAACGAGCAAACCAACATACGAACAAACCAACAAACCAACAAACCAACAAACCTACAAAACCAACAAACCAACAAGCCAACAAACCAACAAACCAACAAACCAACAAGCCAACAAGCCAACAAACCAATAAACCAACAAGCCAACAAAACCAACAAGCCAACAAACCAACAAACCAACAAGTCCACAATTCAACAAACCAACAAGCCAACAAGCCAACAAACCAAAAAACCAACAAACGAATAAACCAACAAACCAACCAACGAACAAACCAACAAACCAACAAACCAACAAACCAACAAACCAACAAACCAAGAAACCAACAAACCAACAAACCAACAAACCAAGCAACCAACAAACTAACAAACGAACAAACCAACAAGCCAACAAACCAAAAAACTAACAAAGCAGCAAACCAACAAACCAACAAACCAACAAACCAACAAACCAACAAGCCAACAAACAAACACTCAAACAAACTAACAAACCAACAAACCAACAAGCCAACAAACCAACAAACCAACAAACCAACAAACCAACAAACCAACAAACCAACAAACCAACAAACCAACAAACCAACAAACCAACAAACCAACAAACCAACAAACCAAAAAACTAACAAACCAACAAGCCAACAAACCAACAAACCAACAAGCCAACAATCCAACAAAACAACGAATCAACAAACCAACAACCGAACAAACCAACAAACCAACAAGCCAATAAGCCAACAAACCAACAAACCAACAAACCAACAAACCAAACAACCAACAAACCAACAAACCAACAAGCCAACAAACCAACAAACCAACAAACCAACAAACCAACAAAGGAACAAACCAACAAACCAACAAACCAACAAACCAGCAAGCCAACAAAACCAACAAAACAACAAACGAACAAACCAACAAACGAACAAACCAACAAACCAACAAGCCAGTAAGCCAACAAACCAACAAACCAACAAACCAACAAACCAACAAACGAACAAACCAACAAACCAACAAACGAACAAACCAACAAACCAACAAACCAACAAAACAACAAACGAACAAACCAACAAACGAACAAACCAACAAACCAACAAGCCAGTAAGCCAACAAACCAACAAACCAACAAGCGAACAAACCAACAAACGAACAAACCAACAAACCAACAAGCCAGTAAGCCAACAAACCAACAAACCAACAAACCAACAAACCAACAAACGAACAAACCAACAAACCAACAAACCAACAAACCAACAAGCCAGTAAGCCAACAAACCAACAAACCAACAAGCGAACAAACCAACAAACGAACAAACCAACAAACCAACAAGCCAGTAAGCCAACAAACCAACAAACCAACAAACCAACAAACCAACAAACGAACAAACCAACAAACCAACAAACGAACAAACCAACAAACCAACAAACCAACAAACCAACAAACCAACAAACCAACAAGCCAACAAGCCAACAAACAAACACACAAACAAACTAACAAACCAACAAACCAACAAGCCAACAAACCAACAAACAAACAAACTAACAAACCCACAAACCAACAAACCAACAAACCAACAAACCAACAAACCAACAAACCAACAAACCAAAAAACCAACAAACCAACAAGCCAACAAACCAACAAACCAACAATCCAACAAAACAACAAACCAACAAATCAACAAACGAACAAACCAACAAACCAACAAGCCAATAAGCCAACAAACCAACAAACCAAAAAAACCAACAAACCAACAAACCAACAAACCAAAAAACTAACAAACCAACAAACCAACAAACCAACAAACCAACAAAACAAAAAGCCAACAAACGATCAAACCAACAAGACAACAAACCAACAAACCAACAAACCAACAACCCAACAAACCAACAAACCAACAAACCAACAAACCAACAAAGAAAAAAACCAACAAACCAAAAAACCAACAAGCCAACAAACCAACAAACCAACAAACCAACAAACCAACAAAGAAACAAACCAACAAACCAACAAACCAACAAACCTACAAGCCAACAAAACCAACAAGCCAACAAACCAACAAACCAACAAGTCAACAAACCAACAAACCAACAAGCCAACAAGCCAACAAACCAACAAACCAACAAACCAACAAACCAACAAACCAAAAAACCAACAAGCTAACAAACCAACAAACCAACAAACCAGCAAACCAACAAACCAACAAACCAACAAACCAACAAACCAACAAACCAACAAACCAACAAACCAAAAAGCCAACAAGTCAACAAACCAACAAACCAACAAACCAACAAACCAACAAACCAACAAACCAACAAACCAACAAACCAACAAACCAACAAACCAACAAACCAACAAACCAACAAACAAACAAACCAACAAACCAACAAACAAACAAACCAACAAACCAACAAACCAACAAACCAACAAGCCAACAAACCAACAAACCAAAAAGCCAACAAACCAAAAAACCAACAAACCAAAAAACCAACAAACCAACAAACCAACAAACCAACAAACGAACAAACGAACAAACCAACAAACCAACAAACGAACAAGCCAACAAACCAACAAGCCAACAAACCAACAAACCAACAAGAAAAAAAAAACAAACCAACAAGTCAACAAGCCAACAAACCAACAAACCAACAAACCAACAAACGAACAAACGAACAAACCAACAAACCAACAAACGAACAAACCAACAAACCAACAAACCAACAAACCAACAAACCAACAAACCAACAAACCAACAAACCAACAAACCAACAAACCAACAACCCAACAAACCAACAAACCAACAAACCAATAAACCAAAAAGCCAACAAGCCAACAAACCAACAAACCAACAAACCAACAAACCAACAAACCAACAAACCAACAAACCAACAAACCAACAAACCAACAAACCAATAAACCAACAAACCAACAAACAAACAAACCAACAGACCAACAAACCAACAAACCAACAAACCAACAAGCCAACAAACCAACAAACCAAAAAGCCAACAAACCAAAAAACCAACAAACCAAAAAACCAACAAACCAACAAACCAACAAACCAACAAACCAACAAGCCAACAAAACAACAAACCTACAAACCAACAAACCAACAAACCAACGAACCAACAAACCAACAAACCAACAAACCAACAAACCAACAAACCAACAAACCAACAAACCAACAAACCAACAAGCCAACAAACCAACAAACCAACAAACCAACAAACCAATAAACCAATAAACCAACAAACTAATAAACCAACTAGCCAACAAACCAGCAAACCAACAAACCAACAAACCAACAAACCAACAAACCAACAAACGAACAAATCAACAAACCAACAAACCAACAAGCCAACAAACCAACAAACCAACAAACCAACAAACCAACAAACCAACAAACCAACAAGCCAACAAACCAACAAACCAACAAGCCAACAAGCCAACAAACCAACAAGCCAACGAACCAACAAACCAACAAACCAACAAACCAACAAACCAACAAACCAACAAACCAACAAACCAACAAACCAACAAACGAACAAACCAACAAACCAAAAAGCCAACAAACCAACAAACCAAAAACAACAAGCTAACTAACCAACAAACCAACAAACCAACAAACCAACAAACCAACAAACCAACAAGCCAACAAGCCAACAAACCAACAAGCCAACAAGCCAACAAACCAAAAAGCCAACAAACGAACAAACCAACAAACCAACAAACCAACAAACCAACAAACCAACAAGCCAACAAACCGACAAACCAACAAGCCAACAAACCAACAAACGAACAAACAAACAAACCAACAAACCAGTAAGCCAACAAACCAACAAGCCAACAAACGAACAAACCAACAAACAAATAAACGAACAAACCAATAAACCAACAAAATAACAAACCAACAAACCAACAAACCAACAAACCAACAAACAAACAAGCCAACAAACTAACAAACCAAGAAACGAACAAACCAACAAACCAACAAACCAACAAGCCAACAAGCCAATGAACCAACAAGCCAACAAACCAATAAGCCAACAAGCCAACAAGCCAACAAACCACCATGCCATTAAAACAACAAACCAACAAACCAACAAACCAACAAACCAACAAACCAACGAACCAACAAGCCAACAAACCAAGAAACCAACAAACCAACAAGGCAACAAGCCAACAAACCAACAAGCCAGCAAACCAACTAGCCAGCAAACCAACAAACCAACAAACCAACAAACCAACAAACCAACAAACCAACAAACCAACAAACCAACAAACCAACAAGCCAACAAACCAACAAACCAAAAAACCAACAAGCCAACGAACCAACAAACCAACAAACGAACAAACCAACAAACCAACAAACCAACAACCCAACAAACCAACAAACCAAGTAACCAACAAACCAACAAACGAACAAACCATCAAGCCAACAAACCAAAAAACGAACAAAACAACAAACTAACAAACCAACAAACCAACAAACCAAAAAGCCAACAAACCAACAAACAAACACACCAACAAACTAACAAACCAACACACCAACAAGCCAACAAACCTACAAACCAACAAACCAACAAACCAACAAACCAAAAACCCAACAAACCAACAAGCCAACAAACCAACATACCAACAAGCCAACAATCCAACAAAACAACAAACCAACAAACCAACAAACGAACAAACCAACAAACCAACAAGCCAATAAGCCAACAAACCAACAAACCAACAAACAAACAAACCAACAAACCAAGAAACCAACAAACCAAACAACCAACAAACCAACAAACGAACAAACCAACATACCAACAAACCAACAAACCAACAAACCAAAAAACCAACAACTCAACAAAACCAACAAACCAACAAGCCATCAAACCAACAAACCAACAAACCAACAAACCAACAAGCCAACAAGCCAACAAGCCAACAAACCAACAAACCTATAAACGAACAAACCAACAAACCGACAAGCCAACAAACGAACAAATCAACAAACCAACAAACCAACAAGCCAACAAACCAACAAACCAACAAACCAACAAACCAACAAACCAACAAACCAACAAACCAACAAGCCAACAAACCAACAAACCAACAAGCCAACAAGCCAACAAACCAACAAGCCAACGAACCAACAAACCAACAAACCAACAAACCAACAAACCAACAAACCAACAAACCAACAAACCAACAAACCAACAAACCAACAAACGAACAAACCAACAAACCAAAAAGCCAACAAACCAACAAACCAAAAAAACAACAAGCTAACTAACCAACAAACCAACAAACCAACAAACCAACAAACCAACAAACCAACAAACCAACAAGCCAACAAGCCAACAAACCAACAAGCCAACAAACCAACAAACCAACAAGCCAACAAACGAACAAACCAACAAACCAACAAACCAACAAACCAACAAACCAACAAGCCAACAAGCCAACAAACCAACAAACCAACAAACCAACAAACCAACAAACCAACAAACCAACAAACCAACAAACCAACAAACCAACAAACCAACAAACCAACAAACCAACAAACCAAAAAACTAACAAACCAACAAGCCAACAAACCAACAAACCAACAAGCCAACAATCCAACAAAACAACGAATCAACAAACCAACAACCGAACAAACCAACAAACCAACAAGCCAATAAGCCAACAAACCAACAAACCAACAAACCAACAAACCAAACAACCAACAAACCAACAAACCAACAAGCCAACAAACCAACAAACCAACAAACCAACAAACCAACAAAGGAACAAACCAACAAACCAACAAACCAACAAACCAACAAACCAACAAGCCAGTAAGCCAACAAACCAACAAACCAACAAACCAACAAACCAACAAACGAACAAACCAACAAACCAACAAACGAACAAACCAACAAACCAACAAACCAACAAACCAAGTAACCAACAAACCAACAAACGAACAAACCAGCAAGCCAACAAAACCAACAAAACAACAAACGAACAAACCAACAAACGAACAAACCAACAAACCAACAAGCCAGTAAGCCAACAAACCAACAAACCAACAAGCGAACAAACCAACAAACGAACAAACCAACAAACCAACAAGCCAGTAAGCCAACAAACCAACAAACCAACAAACCAACAAACCAACAAACGAACAAACCAACAAACCAACAAACGAACAAACCAACAAACCAACAAACCAACAAACCAACAAACCAACAAACCAACAAGCCAACAAGCCAACAAACAAACACACAAACAAACTAACAAACCAACAAACCAACAAGCCAACAAACCAACAAACAAACAAACTAACAAACCCACAAACCAACAAACCAACAAACCAACAAACCAACAAACCAACAAACCAACAAACCAAAAAACCAACAAACCAACAAGCCAACAAACCAACAAACCAACAATCCAACAAAACAACAAACCAACAAATCAACAAACGAACAAACCAACAAACCAACAAGCCAATAAGCCAACAAACCAACAAACCAAAAAAACCAACAAACCAACAAACCAACAAACCAAAAAACTAACAAACCAACAAACCAACAAACCAACAAACCAACAAAACAAAAAGCCAACAAACGAACAAACCAACAAGACAACAAACCAACAAACCAACAAACCAACAACCCAACAAACCAACAAACCAACAAACCAACAAACCAACAAAGAAACAAACCAACAAACCAAAAAACCAACAAGCCAACAAACCAACAAACCAACAAACCAACAAACCAACAAAGAAACAAACCAACAAACCAACAAACCAACAAACCTACAAGCCAACAAAACCAACAAGCCAACAAACCAACAAACCAACAAGTCAACAAACCAACAAACCAACAAGCCAACAAGCCAACAAACCAACAAACCAACAAACCAACAAACCAACAAACCAAAAAACCAACAAGCTAACAAACCAACAAACCAACAAACCAGCAAACCAACAAACCAACAAACCAACAAACCAACAAACCAACAAACCAACAAACCAACAAACCAAAAAGCCAACAAGTCAACAAACCAACAAACCAACAAACCAACAAACCAACAAACCAACAAACCAACAAACCAACAAACCAACAAACCAACAAACCAACAAACCAACAAACCAACAAACCAACAAACAAACAAACCAACAAACCAACAAACAAACAAACCAACAAACCAACAAACCAACAAACCAACAAGCCAACAAACCAACAAACCAAAAAGCCAACAAACCAAAAAACCAACAAACCAAAAAACCAACAAACCAACAAACCAACAAACCAACAAACGAACAAACGAACAAACCAACAAACCAACAAACGAACAAGCCAACAAACCAACAAGCCAACAAACCAACAAACCAACAAGAAAAAAAAAACAAACCAACAAGTCAACAAGCCAACAAACCAACAAACCAACAAACCAACAAACGAACAAACGAACAAACCAACAAACCAACAAACGAACAAACCAACAAACCAACAAACCAACAAACCAACAAACCAACAAACCAACAAACCAACAAACCAACAAACCAACAAACCAACAACCCAACAAACCAACAAACCAACAAACCAATAAACCAAAAAGCCAACAAGCCAACAAACCAACAAACCAACAAACCAACAAACCAACAAACCAACAAACCAACAAACCAACAAACCAACAAACCAACAAACCAATAAACCAACAAACCAACAAACAAACAAACCAACAGACCAACAAACCAACAAACCAACAAACCAACAAGCCAACAAACCAACAAACCAAAAAGCCAACAAACCAAAAAACCAACAAACCAAAAAACCAACAAACCAACAAACCAACAAACCAACAAACCAACAAGCCAACAAAACAACAAACCTACAAACCAACAAACCAACAAACCAACGAACCAACAAACCAACAAACCAACAAACCAACAAACCAACAAACCAACAAACCAACAAACCAACAAACCAACAAGCCAACAAACCAACAAACCAACAAACCAACAAACCAATAAACCAATAAACCAACAAACTAATAAACCAACTAGCCAACAAACCAGCAAACCAACAAACCAACAAACCAACAAACCAACAAGCCAACAAACGAACAAATCAACAAACCAACAAACCAACAAGCCAACAAACCAACAAACCAACAAACCAACAAACCAACAAACCAACAAACCAACAAGCCAACAAACCAACAAACCAACAAGCCAACAAGCCAACAAACCAACAAGCCAACGAACCAACAAACCAACAAACCAACAAACCAACAAACCAACAAACCAACAAACCAACAAACCAACAAACCAACAAACGAACAAACCAACAAACCAAAAAGCCAACAAACCAACAAACCAAAAACAACAAGCTAACTAACCAACAAACCAACAAACCAACAAACCAACAAACCAACAAACCAACAAGCCAACAAGCCAACAAACCAACAAGCCAACAAGCCAACAAACCAAAAAGCCAACAAACGAACAAACCAACAAACCAACAAACCAACAAACCAACAAACCAACAAGCCAACAAACCGACAAACCAACAAGCCAACAAACCAACAAACGAACAAACAAACAAACCAACAAACCAGTAAGCCAACAAACCAACAAGCCAACAAACGAACAAACCAACAAACAAATAAACGAACAAACCAATAAACCAACAAAATAACAAACCAACAAACCAACAAACCAACAAACCAACAAACAAACAAGCCAACAAACTAACAAACCAAGAAACGAACAAACCAACAAACCAACAAACCAACAAGCCAACAAGCCAATGAACCAACAAGCCAACAAACCAATAAGCCAACAAGCCAACAAGCCAACAAACCACCATGCCATTAAAACAACAAACCAACAAACCAACAAACCAACAAACCAACAAACCAACGAACCAACAAGCCAACAAACCAAGAAACCAACAAACCAACAAGGCAACAAGCCAACAAACCAACAAGCCAACAAACCGACAAGCCAACAAACCAACAAACCAACAAACCAACAAACCAACAAACCAAAAAACCAACAAGCCAGCAAACCAACTAGCCAGCAAACCAACAAACCAACAAACCAACAAACCAACAAACCAACAAACCAACAAACCAACAAACCAACAAACCAACAAGCCAACAAACCAACAAACCAAAAAACCAACAAGCCAACGAACCAACAAACCAACAAACGAACAAACCAACAAACCAACAAACCAACAACCCAACAAACCAACAAACCAAGTAACCAACAAACCAACAAACGAACAAACCATCAAGCCAACAAACCAAAAAACGAACAAAACAACAAACTAACAAACCAACAAACCAACAAACCAAAAAGCCAACAAACCAACAAACAAACACACCAACAAACTAACAAACCAACACACCAACAAGCCAACAAACCTACAAACCAACAAACCAACAAACCAACAAACCAAAAACCCAACAAACCAACAAGCCAACAAACCAACATACCAACAAGCCAACAATCCAACAAAACAACAAACCAACAAACCAACAAACGAACAAACCAACAAACCAACAAGCCAATAAGCCAACAAACCAACAAACCAACAAACAAACAAACCAACAAACCAACAAACCAACAAACCAAACAACCAACAAACCAACAAACGAACAAACCAACATACCAACAAACCAACAAACCAACAAACCAAAAAACCAACAACTCAACAAAACCAACAAACCAACAAGCCATCAAACCAACAAACCAACAAACCAACAAACCAACAAGCCAACAAGCCAACAAGCCAACAAACCAACAAACCTATAAACGAACAAACCAACAAACCGACAAGCCAACAAACGAACAAATCAACAAACCAACAAACCAACAAGCCAACAAACCAACAAACCAACAAACCAACAAACCAACAAACCAACAAACCAACAAACCAACAAGCCAACAAACCAACAAACCAACAAGCCAACAAGCCAACAAACCAACAAGCCAACGAACCAACAAACCAACAAACCAACAAACCAACAAACCAACAAACCAACAAACCAACAAACCAACAAACCAACAAACCAACAAACGAACAAACCAACAAACCAAAAAGCCAACAAACCAACAAACCAAAAAAACAACAAGCTAACTAACCAACAAACCAACAAACCAACAAACCAACAAACCAACAAACCAACAAACCAACAAGCCAACAAGCCAACAAACCAACAAGCCAACAAACCAACAAACCAACAAGCCAACAAACGAACAAACCAACAAACCAACAAACCAACAAACCAACAAGCCAACAAACCAACAAACCAACAAGCCAACAAACCAACAAACGAACAAACAAACAAACCAACAAACCAGTAAGCCAACAAACCAACAAGCCAACAAACGAACAAACCAACAACAAATAAATGAACAAACCAATAAACCAACAAAATAACAAACCAACAAACCAACAAACCAAGAAACCAACAAACCACCGAACCAACAAGCCAACAAACCAACAAACCAACAAACCAACAAACCAACAAACAAACAAGCCAACAAACTAACAAACCAAGAAACGAACAAACCAACAAACCAACAAACCAACAAACCAACAAGCCAACAAGCCAATGAACCAACAAGCCAACAAACCAATAAGCCAACAAGCCAACAAACCACCATGCCATTAAACCAACAAACCAACAAACCAACAAACCAACAAACCAACAAACCAACGAACCAACAAGCCAACAAACCAAGAAACCAACAAACCAACAAGCCAACAAGCCAACAAACCAACAAGCCAACAAACCAACAAGCCAACAAACCAACAAACCAACAAACCAACAAACCAATAAGCCAACAAGCCAACAAACCACCATGCCATTAAACCAACAAACCAACAAACCAACAAACCAACAAACCAACAAACCAACGAACCAACAAGCCAACAAACCAAGAAACCAACAAACCAACAAGCCAACAAGCCAACAAACCAACAAGCCAACAAACCAACAAGCCAACAAACCAACAAACCAACAAACCAACAAACCAACAAACCAAAAAACCAACAAGCCAGCAAACCAACAAGCCAACAAGCCAGCAAACCAACAAACCAACAAACCAACAAACCAACAAACCAACAAACCAACAAACCAACAAGCCAACAAACCAACAAACCAAAAAACCAACAAGCCAACGAACCAACAAACCAACAAACGAACAAACCAACAAACCAACAAACCAACAACCCAACAACCCAACAAACCAACAAACCAAGTAACCAACAAACCAACAAACGAACAAACCATCAAGCCAACAAACCAAAAAACGAACAAACCAACAAACCAACAAACCAACAAACCAACAAACCAACAAACTAACAAACCAACAAGCCAACAAACCAACAAACCAACAAACCAAAAAACCAACAAGCCAACAAACCAACAAACCAACAAACCAACAAAGCAACAAACCAACAAACCAACAAACCAACAAACCAACAAACTAACAAACCAACAAACCAACAAGCCAACAAAACCAACAAGCCAACAAACCAACAAACCAACAAGTCCACAAACCAACAAACCAACAAGCCAACAAGCCAACAAACCAACAAACCAACAAACCAACAAACCAACAAACCAACAAACGAACAAACCAACAAACCAACAAACGAACAAACCAACAAACCAACAAACCAACAAACCAACAAACCAACAAACCAACAAACCACCAAACCAAGTAACCAACAGACCAACAAACGAACAAACCAACAAACCAACACACCAACAAACCAACAAACCAACAAACCAACAAACCAACAAACCAACAAACCAACAAACCAACAAGCCAACAAACCAACAAACCAACAAACCAAGTAACCAACAAACCAACAAACCAATAAACCAACAAACCAACAAACCAACAAACCAACAAACCAACAAACCAACAAGCCAACAAACCAACAAACCAACAACCGAACCAACCAACAAACCAACAAGCCAATAAGCCAACAAACCAACAAACCAACAAACCAACAAGCCAACAATCCAACAAAACAACAAACGAACAAACCAACAAACGAACAAACCAACAAACCAACAAGCCAATAAGCCAACAAACCAACAAACTAACAAACGAAGAAACCAACAAACCAACAAACGAACAAACCAACAAACCAACAAACCAACAAACCAAGTAACCAACAAACCAACAAACGAACAAACCAACAAGCCAACAAACCAAAAAACGAACAAAGCAACAAACCAACAAACCAATAAACAAACAAACCAACAAGCCAACAAGCCAACAAACAAACACACAAACAAACTAACAAACCAACAAACCAACAAGCCAACAAACCAACAAACAAACAAACCAACAAACCAACAAACCAACAAACCAACAAACCAACAAACCAACAAATCAACAAACCAACAAATTAACAAACCAAAAAACCAACAAACCAACAAGCCAACAAACCAACAAACCAACAAGCCAACAATCCAACAAAACAACAAACCAACAAACCAACAAACGAACAAACCAACAAACCAACAAGCCAATAAGCCCACAAACCAACAAACCAAAAAAACCAACAAACCAACAAACCAACAAACCAAAAAACGAACAAACCAACAAACCAACATAACAAAAAGCCAACAAACGAAAAAAACCAACAAGCCAACAAACCAACAAACCAACAAACCAACAACCCAACAAACCAACACCAACAAACCAACAAAGAAACAAACCAACAAACCAAAAAACCAACAAGCCAACAAACCAACAAACCAACAAACCAACAAACCAACAAAACAAGAAGCCAACAAGCCAACAAACCAACAAACCAACAAAATAACAAACCAACAAACCAACAAACCAACAAACCAACAAACCAATAAACCAACAAACCAACAAACAAACAAACCAACAAACCAACAAACCAACAAACCAACAAACCAACAAACCAACAAACCAACAAGCCAACAAACCAACAAACTAAAAAACCAACAAACCAACAAACCAACAAACCAACAAACGAACAAACGAACAAACGAACAAACCAACAAACGAACAAGCCAACAAACCAACAAGCCAACAAACCAACAAACCAACAAGCCAACAAACCAACAAACCAACAAGCCAACAAGCCAACAAACCAACAAACCAACAAACCAACAAACGAACAAACCAACAAACCAAAAAACGAACAAACCAACAAACCAAGAAACCAACAAACCAACAAACCAACAAACCAAGTAAAACCAAAACACAAACAAAGCAACAAACCAACAAACCAACAAACCAACAAACCAACAAGCCAACAAGCCAACAAACAAACACACCAACAAACTAACAAACCAATAAACCAACAAACCAACAAACCAACAAACCAACAAACCAACAAACCAACAAACCAACAAACCAACAAACCAACAAACCAACAAACCAACAAACCAACAAACCAACAAACCAAAAAAACCAACAATCCAACAAGCCAACAAACCAACAAACCAACAAGCCAACATTCCAACAAAACAACAAACCAACAAACCAACAAACGAACAAATTATCAAACCAACAAGGCAATAAGCCAACAAACCAACAAACCAACAAACCAACAAACCAACAAACCAAACAACCAACAAACCAACAAACGAACAAACCAATATACCAACAAACCAACAAACCAACAAACCAACAAACCAACAAAACCAACAAACCAACAAGCCAACAAACCAACAAACCAACAAACCAATAAGCCAACAAGCCAACAAACCAACAAACCTACAAACCAACAAACGAACAAACCAACAAACCAACAAGCCAGCAAACCAACAAACCAACAAACCAACAAACCTACAAACCAACAAACCAACAAACCAACAAACCAACAAACCAACAAACCAACAAGCCAACAAACCAACAAACCAACAAACCAAAAAACCAACAAGCCAAAAAACCAACAAACCAACAAACCAACAAACCAACAAAGAAACAAACCAACAAGCGAACAAACCAACAAACCAACAAGCCAACAAAACCAACAAGCCAACAAACCAACAAACCAACAAGTCAACAAACCAACAAACCAACAAGCCCACAAGCCAACAAACCAACAAACCAACAAACCAACAAACGAACAAACCAACAAACCAACAAACGAACAAACCAACAAACCAACAAACCAACAAACCAACAAACCAACAAACCAAGTAACCAACAAACCAACAAACGAACAAACCAACAAGCCAACAAACCAAAAAACGAACAAAGCAACAAACCAACAAACCAACAAACCAACAAACCAACAAGCCAACAAACAAACACACAAACAAACTAACAAACCAACAAACCAACAAACCAACAAACCAACAAACCAAAAACCCAACAAACCAACAAGCCAACAAACCAACATACCAACAAGCCAACAATCCAACAAAACAAGAAACCAACAAACCGACAAACGAACAAACCAACAAACCAACAAGCCAATAAGCCAACAAACCAAAAACCAACAAACCAACAAACCAACAAACCAACAAACCAACAAACCAACAAACCAACAAACCAAACAACCAACAAACCAACAAACAAACAAACCAACATACGAACAAACCAACAAACCAACAAACCAACAAACCAACAAACCTACAAAACCAACAAACCAACAAGCCAACAAACCAACAAACCAACAAACCAACAAGCCAACAAGCCAACAAACCAACAAACCTACAAACAAACAAACGAACAAACCAACAAACCAACAAGCCAGCAAACCAACAAACCAACAAACCAACAAACCAACAAACCAACAAACCAACAAACCAACAAACCAACAAGCCAACAAAACCAACAAGCCAACAAACCAACAAACCAACAAGTCCACAAACCAACAAACCAACAAGCCAACAAGCCAACAAACCAACAAACCAACAAACCAAAAAACCAACAAACCAACAAACAAACAAACTAACAAACCAACAAGCCAACAAACCAACAAACCAACAAACCAAAAAACCAACAAGCCAACAAACCAACAAACCAACAAACCAACAAAGCAACAAACCAACAAACCAACAAACCAACAAACCAACAAACTAACAAACCAACAAACCAACAAAACCAACAAGCCAACAAACCAACAAACCAACAAGTCAACAAACCAACAAACCTACAAACCAACAAACCAACAAACCAACAAACCAACAAACCAACAAACCAACAAGCCAACAAACCAACAAACCAACAAACCAAAAAACCAACAAGCCAAAAAACCAACAAACCAACAAACCAACAAACTAACAAACGAACAAACCAACATACCAACAAACCAACAAACCAACAAACCAACAAACCAACAAACCAACAAACCAACAAAACCAACAAACCAACAAGCCAACAAACCAACAAACCAACAAACCAATAAGCCAACAAGCCAACAAACCAACAAACCTACAAACCAACAAACGAACAAACCAACAAACCAACAAGCCAGCAAACCAACAAACCAACAAACCAACAAACCTACAAACCAACAAACCAACAAACCAACAAACCAACAAACCAACAAGCCAAAAAACCAACAAACCAACAAACCAAAAAACCAACAAGCCAAAAAACCAACAAACCAACAAACCAACAAACCAACAAAGAAACAAACCAACAAGCCAACAAACCAACAAACCAACAAGCCAACAAAACCAACAAGCCAACAAACCAACAAACCAACAAGTCAACAAACCAACAAACCAACAAGCCCACAAGCCAACAAACCAACAAACCAACAAACCAACAAACGAACAAACCAACAAACCAACAAACGAACAAACCAACAAACCAACAAACCAACAAACCAACAAACCAACAAACCAAGTAACCAACAAACCAACAAACGAACAAACCAACAAGCCAACAAACCAAAAAACGAACAAAGCAACAAACCAACAAACCAACAAACCAACAAACCAACAAGCCAACAAACAAACACACAAACAAACTAACAAACCAACAAACCAACAAACCAACAAACCAACAAACCAACAAACGAAAAACCCAACAAACCAACAAGCCAACAAACCAACATACCAACAAGCCAACAATCCAACAAAACAAGAAACCAACAAACCGACAAACGAACAAACCAACAAACCAACAAGCCAATAAGCCAACAAACCAAAAACCAACAAACCAACAAACCAACAAACCAACAAACCAACAAACCAACAAACCAAACAACCAACAAACCAACAAACAAACAAACCAACATACGAACAAACCAACAAACCAACAAACCAACAAACCAACAAACCTACAAAACCAACAAACCAACAAGCCAACAAACCAACAAACCAACAAACCAACAAGCCAACAAGCCAACAAACCAACAAACCTACAAACAAACAAACGAACAAACCAACAAACCAACAAGCCAGCAAACCAACAAACCAACAAACCAACAAACCAACAAACCAACAAACCAACAAACCAAGAAACCAACAAGCCAACAAAACCAACAAGCCAACAAACCAACAAGTCCACAAACCAACAAATCAACAAGCCAACAAGCCAACAAACCAACAAACCAACAAACCAACAAACCAACAAACCAACAAACAAACAAACTAACAAACCAACAAGCCAACAAACCAACAAACCAAAAAACCAACAAGCCAACAAACCAACAAACCAACAAACCAACAAACCAACAAAGCAACAAACCAACAAACCAACAAACCAACAACCCAACAAACTAACAAACCAACAAACCAACAAGACAACAAAACCGACAAGCCAACAAACCAACAAACCAACAAGCCCACAAACCAACAAACCAACAAGCCAACAAGCCAACAAACCAACAAACCAACAAACCAACAAACCAACAAACGAACAAACCAACAAACCAACAAACGAACAAACCAACAAACCAACAAACCAACAAACCAACAAACCAACAAACCAACAAACCAACAAACCAAGTAACCAACATACCAACAAACGAACAAACCAACAAACCAACACACCAACAAACCAATAAACCAACAAACCAACAAACCAACAAACCAACAAACCAACAAGCCAACAAACCAACAAACCAACAAACCAAGTAACCAACAAACCAACAAACCAACAAACCAACAAACCAACAAACCAACAAACCAACAAACCAACAAACCAACAAACCAACAAACCAACAAACCAAAAAACCAAAAAACCAACAAATTAACAAGCCAACAAACCAACAAACCAAGAAGCCAACAATCCAACAAAACAACAAACCAACAAACCAACAACCGAACAAACCAACAAACCAACCAGCCAATAAGCCAACAAACCAACAAACCAACAAACCAACAAGCCAACAATCCAACAAAACAACAAACGAACAAACCAACAAACGAACAAACCAACAAACCAACAAGCCAATAAGCCAACAAACCAACAAACTAACAAACGAAGAAACCAACAAACCAACAAACGAACAAACCAACAAACCAACAAACCAACAAACCAAGTAATCAACAAACCAACAAACGAATAAACCAACAAGCCAACAAACCAAAAAACGAACAAAGCAACAAACCAACAAACCAACAAACCAACAAACCAACAAGCCAACAAACAAACACACAAACAAACTAACAAACCAACAAACCAACAAACCAACAAACCAACAAACCAAAAACCCAACAAACCAACAAGCCAACAAACCAACATACCAACAAGCCAACAATCCAACAAAACAAGAAACCAACAAACCGACAAACGAACAAACCAACAAACCAACAAGCCAATAAGCCAACAAACCAAAAACCAACAAACCAACAAACCAACAAACCAACAAACCAACAAACCAACAAACCAACAAACCAAACAACCAACAAACCAACAAACAAACAAACCAACATACGAACAAACCAACAAACCAACAAACCAACAAACCTACAAAACCAACAAACCAACAAGCCAACAAACCAACAAACCAACAAACCAACAAGCCAACAAGCCAACAAACCAACAAACATACAAACAAACAAACGAACAAACCAACAAACCAACAAGCCAGCAAACCAACAAACCAACAAACCAACAAACCAACAAACCAACAAACCAACAAACCAACAAACCAAAAAGCCAACAAAACCAACAAGCCAACAAACCAACAAACCAACAAGTCCACAAACCAACAAACCAACAAGCCAACAAGCCAACAAACCAACAAACCAACAAACCAACAAACCAACAAACCAACAAACAAACAAACTAACAAACCAACAAGCCAACAAACCAACAAACCAACAAACCAAAAAACCAACAAGCCAACAAACCAACAAACCAACAAACCAACAAAGCAACAAACCAACAAACCAACAAACCAACAAACCAACAAACTAACAAACCAACAAACCAACAAAACCAACAAGCCAACAAACCAACCAACCAACAAGTCAACAAACCAACAAACCTACAAACCAACAAACCAACAAACCAACAAACCAACAAACCAACAAGCCAACAAACCAACAAACCAACAAACCAAAAAACCAACAAGCCAAAAAACCAACAAACCAACAAACCAACAAACCAACAAACGAACAAACCAACATACCAACAAACCAACAAACCAACAAACCAACAAACCAACAAAACCAACAAACCAACAAGCCAACAAACCAACAAAACAACAAACCAATAAGGCAACAAGCCAACAAACCAACAAACCTACAAACCAACAAACGAACAAACCAACAAACCAACAAGCCAGCAAACCAACAAACCAACAAACCAACAAACCTACAAATCAACAAACCAACAAACCAACAAACCAACAAACCAACAAACCAACAAGCCAACAAACCAACAAACCAACAAACCAAAAAACCAACAAGCCAAAAAACCAACAAACCAACAAACCAACAAACCAACAAAGAAACAAACCAACAAGCCAACAAACCAACAAACCAACAAGCCAACAAAACCAACAAGCCAACAAACCAACAAACCAACAAGTCAACAAACCAACAAACCAACAAGCCCACAAGCCAACAAACCAACAAACCAACAAACCAACAAACGAACAAACCAACAAACCAACAAACGAACAAACCAACAAACCAACAAACCAACAAACCAACAAACCAACAAACCAAGTAACCAACAAACCAACAAACGAACAAACCAACAAGCCAACAAACGAAAAAACGAACAAAGCAACAAACCAACAAACCAACAAACCAACAAACCAACAAGCCAACAAACAAACACACAAACAAACTAACAAACCAACAAACCAACAAACCAACAAACCAACAAACCAAAAACCCAACAAACCAACAAGCCAACAAACCAACATACCAACAAGCCAACAATCCAACAAAACAAGAAACCAACAAACCGACAAACGAACAAACCAACAAACCAACAAGCCAATAAGCCAACAAACCAAAAACCAACAAACCAACAAACCAACAAACCAACAAACCAACAAACCAACAAACCAAACAACCAACAAACCAACAAACAAACAAACCAACATACGAACAAACCAACACACCAACAAACCAACAAACCAACAAACCTACAAAACCAACAAACCAACAAGCCAACAAACCAACAAACCAACAAACCAACAAGCCAACAAGCCAACAAACCAACAAACCTACAAACAAACAAACGAACAAACCAACAAACCAACAAGCCAGCAAACCAGCAAACCAACAAACCAACAAACCAACAAACCAACAAACCAACAAACCAACAAACCAACAAACCAACAAACCAACAAGCCAACAAAACCAACAAGCCAACAAACCAACAAACCAACAAGTCCACAAACCAACAAACCAACAAGCCAACAAGCCAACAAACCAACAAACCAACAAACCAACAAACCAACAAACCAACAAACCAACAAAAAAACAAACTAACAAACCAACAAACCAACAAACCAACAAACCAACAAACCAACAAACAAACAAACTAACAAACCAACAAACCAACAAACCAACAAACCAAAAAGCCAACAAAACCAACAAGCCAACAAACCAACAAGTCCACAAACCAACAAACCAACAAGCCAACAAGCCAACAAACCAACAAACCAACAAACCAACAAACCAACAAACCAACAAACAAACAAACTAACAAACCAACAAGCCAACAAACCAACAAACCAACAAACCAAAAAACCAACAAGCCAACAAACCAACAAACCAACAAACCAACAAAGCAACAAACCAACAAACCAACAAACCAACAAACCAACAAACTAACAAACCAACAAACCAACAAAACCAACAAGCCAACAAACCAACAAACCAACAAGTCAACAAACCAACAAACCTACAAACAAAACAAACCAACAAACCAACAAACCAACAAACCAACAAACCAACAAACCAACAAGCCAACAAACCAACAAACCAACAAACCAAAAAACCAACAAGCCAAAAAACCAACAAACCAACAAACCAACAAACCAACAAACGAACAAACCAACATACCAACAAACCAACAAACCAACAATCCAACAAACCAACAAAACCAACAAACCAACAAGCCAACAAACCAACAAACCAACAAACCAATAAGGCAACAAGCCAACAAACCAACAAACCTACAAACCAACAAACGAACAAACCAACAAACCAACAAGCCAGCAAACCAACAAACCAACAAACCAACAAACCTACAAATCAACAAACCAACAAACCAACAAACCAACAAACCTACAAGCCAACAAACCAACAAACCAACAAACCAAAAAACCAACGAGCCAAAAAACCAACAAACCAACAAACCAACAAACCAACAAAGAAACAAACCAACAAGCCAACAAACCAACAAACCAACAAGCCAACAAAACCAACAAGCCAACAAACCAACAAACCAACAAGTCAACAAACCAACAAACCAACAAGCCCACAAGCCAACAAACCAACAAACCAACAAACCAACAAACGAACAAACCAACAAACCAACAAACGAACAAACCAACAAACCAACAAACCAACAAACCAACAAACCAACAAACCAAGTAACCAACAAACCAACAAACGAACAAACCAACAAGCCAACAAACGAAAAAACGAACAAAGCAACAAACCAACAAACCAACAAACCAACAAACCAACAAGCCAACAAACAAACACACAAACAAACTAACAAACCAACAAACCAACAAACCAACAAACCAACAAACCAAAAACCCAACAAACCAACAAGCCAACAAACCAACATACCAACAAGCCAACAATCCAACAAAACAAGAAACCAACAAACCGACAAACGAACAAACCAACAAACCAACAAGCCAATAAGCCAACAAACCAAAAACCAACAAACCAACAAACCAACAAACCAACAAACCAACAAACCAACAAACCAAACAACCAACAAACCAACAAACAAACAAACCAACATACGAACAAACCAACAAACCAACAAACCAACAAACAAACAAACCTACAAAACCAACAAACCAACAAGCCAACAAACCAACAAACCAACAAACCAACAAGCCAACAAGCCAACAAACCAACAAACCTACAAACAAACAAACGAACAAACCAACAAACCAACAAGCCAGCAAACCAGCAAACCAACAAACCAACAAACCAACAAACCAACAAACCAACAAACCAACAAACCAACAAACCAACAAGCCAACAAAACCAACAAGCCAACAAACCAACAAACCAACAAGTCCACAAACCAACAAACCAACAAGCCAACAAGCCAACAAACCAACAAACCAACAAACCAACAAACCAACAAACCAACAAACCAACAAACAAACAAACTAACAAACCAACAAGCCAACAAACCAACAAACCAACAAACCAAAAAACCAACAAGCCAACAAACCAACAAACCAACAAACCAACAAAGCAAAAAACCAACAAACCAACAAACCAACAAACCAAAAAGCCAACAAAACCAACAAGCCAACAAACCAACAAACCAACAAGTCCACAAACCAACAAACCAACAAGCCAACAAGCCAACAAACCAACAAACCAACAAACCAACAAACCAACAAACCAACAAACAAACAAACTAACAAACCAACAAGCCAACAAACCAACAAACCAACAAACCAAAAAACCAACAAGCCAACAAACCAACAAACCAGCAAACCAACAAAGCAACAAACCAACAAACCAACAAACCAATAAACCAACAAACTAACAAACCAACAAACCAACAAAACCAACAAGCCAACAAACCAACAAACCAACAAGTCAACAAACCAACAAACCTACAAACCAACAAACCAACAAACCAACAAACCAACAAACCAACAAACCAACAAGCCAACAAACCAACAAACCAACAAACCAAAAAACCAACAAGCCAAAAAACCAACAAACCAACAAACCAACAAACCAACAAACGAACAAACCAACATACCAACAAACCAACAAACCAACAAACCAACAAACCAACAAAACCAACAAACCAACAAGCCAACAAACCAACAAACCAACAAACCAATAAGGCAACAAGCCAACAAACCAACAAACCTACAAACTAACAAAAGAACAAACCAACAAACCAACAAGCCAGCAAACCAACAAACCAACAAACCAACAAACCTACAAATCAACAAACCAACAAACCAACAAACCAACAAACCAACAAGCCAACAAACCAACAAACCAACAAACCAAAAAACCAACAAGCCAAAAAACCAACAAACCAACAAACCAACAAACCAACAAAGAAACAAACCAACAAGCCAACAAACCAACAAACCAACAAGCCAACAAAACCAACAAGCCAACAAACCAACAAACCAACAAGTCAACAAACCAACAAACCAACAAGCCCACAAGCCAACAAACCAACAAACCAACAAACCAACAAACGAACAAACCAACAAACCAACAAATGAACAAACCAACAAACCACTAAACCAACAAACCAACAAACCAACAAACCAAGTAACCAACAAACCAACAAAAGAACAAACCAACAAGCCAACAAACGAAAAAACGAACAAAGCAACAAACCAACAAACCAACAAACCAACAAACCAACAAGCCAACAAACAAACACACAAACAAACTAACAAACCAACAAACCAACAAACCAACAAACCAACAAACCAAAAACCCAACAAACCAACAAGCCAACAAACCAACATACCAACAAGCCAACAATCCAACAAAACAAGAAACCAACAAACCGACAAACGAACAAACCAACAAACCAACAAGCCAATAAGCCAACAAACCAAAAACCAACAAACCAACAAACCAACAAACCAACAAACCAACAAACCAACAAACCAAACAACCAACAAACCAACAAACAAACAAACCAACATACGAACAAACCAACAAACCAACAAACCAACAAACCAACAAACCTACAAAACCAACAAACCAACAAGCCAACAAACCAACAAACCAACAAACCAACAAGCCAACAAGCCAACAAACCAACAAACCTACAAACAAACAAACGAACAAACCAACAAACCAATAAGCCAGCAAACCAGCAAACCAACAAACCAACAAACCAACAAACCAACAAACCAACAAACCAACAAACCAACAAACCAACAAACCAACAAGCCAACAAAACCAACAAGCCAACAAACCAACAAACCAACAAGTCCACAAACCAACAAACCAACAAGCCAACAAGCCAACAAACCAACAAACCAACAAACCAACAAACCAACAAACCAACAAACCAACAAACCAACAAACAAACAAACTAACAAACCAACAAGCCAACAAACCAACAAACCAACAAACCAAAAAACCAACAAGCCAACAAACCAACAAACCAACAAACCAACAAAGCAAAAAACCAACAAACCAACAAACCAACAAACCAACAAACTAACAAACCAACAAACCAACAAGACAACAAAACCAACAAGCCAACAAACCAACAAACCAACAAGCCCACAAACCAACAAACCAACAAGCCAACAAGCCAACAAACCAACAAACCAACAAACCAACAAACCAACAAACGAACAAACCAACAAACCAACAAACGAACAAACCAACAAACCAACAAACCAACAAACCAACAAACCAACAAACCAACAAACCAACAAACCAAGTAACCAACAGACCAACAAACGAACAAACCAACAAACCAACACACCAACAAACCAACAAACCAACAAACCAACAAACCAACAAACCAACAAACCAACAAGCCAACAAACCAACAAACCAAGTAACCAACAAACCAACAAACCAACGAACCAACAAACCAACAAACCAACAAACCAACAAACCAACAAACCAACAAACCAAAAAACTAAAAAACCAACAAACCAACAAGCCAACAAACCAACAAACCAAGAAGCCAACAATCCAACAAAACAACAAACCAACAAACCAACAACCGAACAAACCAACAAACCAACCAGCCAATAAGCCAACAAACCAACAAACCAACAAACCAACAAGCCAACAATCCAACAATCCAACAAAACAACAAACGAACAAACCAACAAACGAACAAACCAACAAACCAACAAGCCAATAAGCCAACAAACCAACAAACTAACAAACGAAGAAACCAACAAACCAACAAACGAACAAACCAACAAACCAACAAACCAACAAACCAAGTAACCAACAAACCAACAAACGAATAAACCAACAAGCCAACAAACCAAAAAACGAACAAAGCAACAAACCAACAAACCAACAAACAAACAAACCAACAAGCCAACAAGCCAACAAACAAACACACAAACAAACTAACAAACCAACAAACCAACAAGCCAACAAACCAACAAACAAACAAACCAACAAACCAACAAACCAACAAACCAACAAACCAACAAACCAACAAACTAACAAACCAAAAAACCAACAAACCAACAAGCCAACAAACCAACAAACCAACAAGCCAACAATCCAACAAAACAACAAACCAACAAACCAACAAACGAACAAACCAACAAACCAACAAGCCAATAAGCCAACAAACCAACAAACCAACAAACCAACAAACCAAAAACCCAACAAACCAACAAGCCAACAAACCAACATACCAACAAGCCAACAATCCAACAAAACAAGAAACCAACAAACCGACAAACGAACAAACCAACAAACCAACAAGCCAATAAGCCAACAAACCAAAAACCAACAAACCAACAAACAAACAAACCAACAAACCAACAAACCAACAAACCAAACAACCAACAAACCAACAAACAAACAAACCAACATACGAACAAACCAACAAACCAACAAACCAACAAACCAACAAACCTACAAAACCAACAAACCAACAAGCCAACAAACCAACAAACCAACAAACCAACAAGCCAACAAGCCAACAAACCAACAAACCTACAAACAAACAAACGAACAAACCAACAAACCAACAAGCCAGCAAACCAGCAAACCAACAAACCAACAAACCAACAAACCAACAAACCAACAAACCAACAAACCAACAAACCAACAAACCAACAAGCCAACAAAACCAACAAGCCAACAAACCAACAAACCAACAAGTCCACAAACCAACAAACCAACAAGCCAACAAGCCAACAAACCAACAAACCAACAAACCAACAAACCAACAAACCAACAAACCAACAAACCAACAAACAAACAAACTAACAAACCAACAAGCCAACAAACCAACAAACCAACAAACCAAAAAACCAACAAGCCAACAAACCAACAAACCAACAAACCAACAAAGCAAAAAACCAACAAACCAACAAACCAACAAACCAACAAACTAACAAACCAACAAACCAACAAGACAACAAAACCAACAAGCCAACAAACCAACAAACCAACAAGCCCACAAACCAACAAACCAACAAGCCAACAAGCCAACAAACCAACAAACCAACAAACCAACAAACCAACAAACGAACAAACCAACAAACCAACAAACGAACAAACCAACAAACCAACAAACCAACAAACCAACAAACCAACAAACCAACAAACCAACAATCCAAGTAACCAACAGACCAACAAACGAACAAACCAACAAACCAACACACCAACAAACCAACAAACCAACAAACCAACAAACCAACAAACCAACAAACCAACAAGCCAACAAACCAACAAACCAACAAACCAAGTAACCAACAAACCAACAAACCAACAAACCAACAAACCAACAAACCAACAAACCAACAAACCAACAAACCAACAAACCAAAAAACTAAAAAACCAACAAACCAACAAGCCAACAAACCAACAAACCAAGAAGCCAACAATCCAACAAAACAACAAACCAACAAACCAACAACCGAACAAACCAACAAACCAACCAGCCAATAAGCCAACAAACCAACAAACCAACAAACCAACAAGCCAACAATCCAACAATCCAACAAAACAACAAACGAACAAACCAACAAACGAACAAACCAACAAACCAACAAGCCAATAAGCCAACAAACCAACAAACTAACAAACGAAGAAACCAACAAACCAACAAACGAACAAACCAACAAACCAACAAACCAACAAACCAAGTAACCAACAAACCAACAAACGAATAAACCAACAAGCCAACAAACCAAAAAACGAACAAAGCAACAAACCAACAAACCAACAAACAAACAAACCAACAAGCCAACAAGCCAACAAACAAACACACAAACAAACTAACAAACCAACAAACCAACAAGCCAACAAACCAACAAACAAACAAACCAACAAACCAACAAACCAACAAACCAACAAACGAACAAACCAACAAACCAACAAGCCAGCAAACCAGCAAACCAACAAACCAACAAACCAACAAACCAACAAACCAACAAACCAACAAACCAACAAACCAACAAACCAACAAGCCAACAAAACCAACAAGCCAACAAACCAACAAACCAACAAGTCCACAAACCAACAAACCAACAAGCCAACAAGCCAACAAACCAACAAACCAACAAACCAACAAACCAACAAACCAACAAACCAACAAACAAACAAACTAACAAACCAACAAGCCAACAAACCAACAAACCAACAAACCAAAAAACCAACAAGCCAACAAACCAACAAACCAACAAAGCAAAAAACCAACAAACCAACAAACCAACAAACCAACAAACTAACAAACCAACAAACCAACAAGACAACAAAACCAACAAGCCAACAAACCAACAAACCAACAAGCCCACAAACCAACAAACCAACAAGCCAACAAGCCAACAAACCAACAAACCAACAAACCAACAAACCAACAAACGAACAAACCAACAAACCAACAAACAAACAAACCAACAAACCAACAAACCAACAAACCAACAAACCAACAAACCAACAAACCAACAAACCAACAAACCAAGTAACCAACAGACCAACAAACGAACAAACCAACAAACCAACACACCAACAAACCAACAAACCAACAAACCAACAAACCAACAAACCAACAAACCAACAAGCCAACAAACCAACAAACCAACAAACCAAGTAACCAACAAACCAACAAACCAACAAACCAACAAACCAACAAACCAACAAACCAACAAACCAACAAACCAACAAACCAAAAAACTAAAAAACCAACAAACCAACAAGCCAACAAACCAACAAACCAAGAAGCCAACAATCCAACAAAACAACAAACCAACAAACCAACAACCGAACAAACCAACAAACCAACCAGCCAATAAGCCAACAAACCAACAAACCAACAAACCAACAAGCCAACAATCCAACAATCCAACAAAACAACAAACGAACAAACCAACAAACGAACAAACCAACAAACCAACAAGCCAATAAGCCAACAAACCAACAAACTAACAAACGAAGAAACCAACAAACCAACAAACGAACAAACCAACAAACCAACAAACCAAGTAACCAACAAACCAACAAACGAATAAACCAACAAGCCAACAAACCAAAAAACGAACAAAGCAACAAACCAACAAACCAACAAACAAACAAACCAACAAGCCAACAAGCCAACAAACAAACACACAAACAAACTAACAAACCAACAAACCAACAAGCCAACAAACCAACAAACAAACAAACCAACAAACCAACAAACCAACAAACCAACAAACCAACAAACCAACAAACTAACAAACCAAAAAACCAACAAACCAACAAGCCAACAAACCAACAAACCAACAAGCCAACAATCCAACAAAACAACAAACTAACAAACCAACAAACGAACAAACCAACAAACCAACAAGCCAATAAGCCAACAAACCAACAAACCAAAAAAACCAACAAACCAACAAACCAACAAACCAACAAACCAAAAAACGAACAAACCAACAAACCAACATAACAAAAAGCCAACAAACAAACAAACCAACAAGCCAACAAACCAACAAACCAACAAACCAACAACCCAACAAACCAACACCAACAAACCAACAAAGAAACAAACCAACAAACCAAAAAACCAACAAGCCAACAAACCAACAAACCAACAAACCAACAAACCAACAAAACAAGAAGCCAACAAGCCAACAAACCAACAAACCAACAAACCAACAAACCAACAAACCAACAAACCAATAAACCAACAAACCAACAAACAAACAAACGAAGAAACCAACAAACCAACAAACCAACAAACCAACAAACCAACAAACCAACAAGCCAACAAACCAACAAACCAAAAAACCAACAAACCAACAAACCAACAAACCAACAAACGAACAAACCAACAAACCAACAAACGAACAAGCCAACAAACCAACAAGCCAACAAACCAACAAACCAACAAGCCAACAAACCAACAAACCAACAAGCCAACAAGCCAACAAACCAACAAACCAACAAACCAACAAACGAACAAACCAACAAACCAACAAACCAACAAACCAACAAACCAACAAACCAAGTAACCAACAAACCAACAAACGAACATACCAAAAAGCCAAAAAACCAAAACACAAACAAAGCAACAAACCAACAAACCAACAAACCAACAAACCAACAAGCCAACAAGCCAACAAACAAACACACCAACAAACTAACAAACCAACAAACCAACAAACCAACAAACCAACAAACCAACAAACCAACAAACCAACAAACCAACAAACCAACAAACCAACAAACCAACAAACCAACAAACCAACAAACCAACAAACCAACAAACCAACAAACCAACAAACCAACAAACCAAAAAAACCAACAATCCAACAAGCCAACAAACCAACAAACCAACAAGCCAACATTCCAACAAAACAACAAACCAACAAACCAACAAACGAACAAATTAACAAACCAACAAGGCAATAAGCCAACAAACCAACAAACCAACAAACCAACAAACCAATAAACCAACAAACCAAACAACCAACAAACCAACAAACGAACAAACCAACATACCAACAAACCAACAAACCAACAAACCAACAAACCAACAAACCAACAAAACCAACAAACCAACAAGCCAACAAACCAACAAACCAACAAACCAATAAGCCAACAAGCCAACAAACCAACAAACCTACAAACCAACAAACGAACAAACCAACAAACCAACAAGCCAGCAAACCAACAAACCAACAAACCAACAAGCCAACAAACCAACAAACCAACAAACCAAAAAACCAACAAGCCAAAAAACCAACAAACCAACAAACCAACAAACCAACAAAGAAACAAACCAACAAGCCAACAAACCAACAAACCAACAAGCCAAAAAAACCAACAAGCCAACAAACCAACAAACCAACAAGTCAACAAACCAACAAACCAACAAGCCCACAAGCCAACAAACCAACAAACCAACAATCCAACAAACGAACAAACCAACAAACCAACAAGCGAACAAACCAACAAACCAACAAACCAACAAACCAACAAACCAACAAACCAAGTAACCAACAAACCAACAAACGAACAAACCAACAAGCCAACAAACCAAAAAACCGAATAAAGCAACAAACCAACAAACCAACAAACCAACAAACCAACAAGCCAACAAGCCAACAAACAAACACACAAACAAACTAACAAACCAACAAACCAACAAACCAACAAACCAACAAACCAAAAACCCGACAAACCAACAAGCCAACAAACCAACATACCAACAAGCCAACAATCCAACAAAACAAGAAACCAACAAACCGACAAACGAACAAACCAACAAACCAACAAGCCAATAAGCCAACAAACCAAAATCCAACAAACCAACAAACCAACAAACCAACAAACCAACAAACCAACAAACCAAACAACCAACAAACCAACAAACAAACAAACCAACATACGAACGAACCAACAAACCAACAAACCAACAAACCAACAAACCAACAAACCTACAAAACCAACAAACCAACAAGCCAACAAACCAACAAACCAACAAACCAACAAGCCAACAAGCCAACAAACCAACAAACCTACAAACAAACAAACGAACAAATCAACAAACCAACAAGCCAGCAAACCAACAAACCAACAAACCAACAAACCAACAAGTCAACAAACCAACAAACCAACAAACCAAAAAACCAACAAGCCAACAAACCAACAAACCAACAAACCAACAAACCAACAAACCAACAAACCAACAAACCAACAAACCAACAAACCAACAAACCAACAAACCAACAAACCAACAAACCAACAAACCAACAAACCAACAAGCCAACAAAACCAACAAGCCAACAAACCAACAAACCAACAAGTCCACAAACCAACAAACCAACAAGCCAACAAGCCAACAAACCAACAAACGAACAAACGAACAAACCAACAAACCAACAAACCAACAAACCAACAAACCAACAAACCAACAAACCAACAAACCAACAAACCAACAAACCAACAAACCAACAAACCAACAAACCAAGCAACCAACAAACTAACAAACGAACAAACCAACAAGCCAACAAACCAAAAAACTAACAAAGCAGCAAACCAACAAACCAACAAACCGACAAACCAACAAACCAACAAGCCAACAAACAAACACTCAAACACTCAAACAAACTAACAAACCAATAAACCAACAAGCCAACAAACCAACAAACCAACAAACCAACAAACCAACAAACCAACAAACCAACAAACCAACAAACGAACAAACCAACAAACCAACAAACCAACAAACCAACAAACCAACAAACCAAAAAACTAACAAACCAACAACCCAACAAACCAACAAGCCAACAATCCAACAAAACAACAAACCAACAAACCAACAACCGAACAAAACAACAAACCAACAAGCCAATAAGCCAACAAACCAACAAACCAACAAACCAATAAACCAAACAACCAACAAACCAACAAACCAACAAGCCAACAAACCAACAAACCAACAAACCAACAAAGGAACAAACCAACAAACCAACAAACCAACAAACCAGCAAGCCAACAAAACCAACAAAACAACAAACGAACAAACCAACAAACGAACAAACCAACAAACCAACAAGCCAGTAAGCCAACAAACCAACAAACCAACAAACCAACAAACCAACAAACGAACAAACCAACAAACTAACAAACCAACAAACGAACAAACCAACAAACCAACAAACCAACAAACCAAGTAACCAACAAACCAACAAACGAACAAACCAACAAGCCAACAAACCAAAAAACGAACAAAGCAACAAACTAACAAACCAACAAACCAACAAACCAACAAACCAACAAGCCAACAAGCCAACAAACAAACACAGAAACAAACTAACAAACCAACAAACCAACAAGCCAACAAACCAACAAACAAACAAACTAACAAACCAACAAACCAACAAACCAACAAACCAACAAACCAACAAACCAACAAATCAACAAACCAACAAACCAAAAAACCAACAAACCAACAAGCCAACAAACCAACAAACCAACAAGCCAACAATCCAACAAAACAACAAACCAACAAACCAACAAACGAACAAACCAACAAACCAACAAGCCAACAACCAACAAACCAAAAAAACCAACAAACCAACAAACCAACAAACCAAAAACCGAACAAACCAACAAACCAACAAACCAACAAAACAAAAAGCCAACAAACGAACAAACCAACAAGCCAACAAACCAACAAACCAACAAACCAACAAACCAACAACCCAACAAACCAACAAACCAACAAACCAACAAACCAACAAAGAAACAAACCAACAAACCAAAAAACCAACAAGCCAACAAACCAACAAACCAACAAACCAACAAACCAACAAAGAAACAAACCAACAAACCAACAAACCAACAAACCTACAAGCCAACAAAACCAACAAGCCTACAAACCAACAAACCAACAAGTCAACAAACCAACAAACCAACAAGCCAACAAGCCACCAAACCAACAAACCAACAAACCAACAAACCAACAAACCAAAAAACCAACAAGCCAACAAACCAACAAACCAACAAACCAACAAACCAACAAACCAACAAACCAACAAACCAACAAACCAACAAACCAAAAAGCCAACAAGCCAACAAACCAACAAACCAACAAACCAACAAACCAACAAACCAACAAACCAACAAACCAACAAACCAACAAACCAACAAACCAACAAACCAACAAACTAACAAACCAACAAACCAACAAACCAATAAACCAACAAACCAACAAACAAACAAACCAACAAACCAACAAACCAACAAACCAACAAACCAACAAACCAACAAACCAACAAGCCAACAAACCAACAAACCAAAAAGCCAACAAACCAAAAACCCAACAAACCAAAAAACCAACAAACCAACAAACCAACAAACCAACAAACGAACAAACGAACAAACCAACAAACCAACAAACGAACAAGCCAACAAACCAACAAACGAACAAGCCAACAAACCCACAAACCAACAAGAAAAAAAAACAAACCAACAAGCCAACAAGCCAACAAACCAACAAACCAACAAACCACCAAACGAACAAACCAACAAACCAACAAACGAACAAACCAACAAACCAATAAACCAACAAACCAACAAACCAACAAACCAACAAACCAACAAACCAACAAACCAACAAACCAAGTAACCAACAAACCAACAAACGAACAAACCAACAAGCCAAAAAACCAAAACACGAACAAAGCAACAAACCAACAAACCAACAAACCAACAAACCAACAAGCCAACAAGCCAACAAACAAACACACCAACAAACTAACAAGCCAACAAACCAACAAACCAACAAACCAAAAAACCAACAAACCAACAAACCAACAAACCAACAAACCAACAAACCAAAAAACCAACAAACCAACAAGCCAACAAACCAACAAACCAACAATCCAACAATCCAACAAAACAACAAACCAACAAACAAACAAACGAACAAACTAACAAACCAACAAGCCTATGAGCCAACAAACCAACAAACCAACAAACCAACAAACCAACAAACCAACAAACCAAACAACCAACAAACCAACAAACGAACAAACCAACATACCAACAAACCAACAAACCAACAAACCAACAAACCAACAAACCAACAAACCAACAAAACCAACAAACCAACAAGCCAACAAACCAACAAACCAACAAACCAACAAGCCAACAACCCAACAAACCAACAAACCTACAAAACAACAAACGAACAAACCAACACACCAACAAGCCAGCAAACCAACAAACCAAAAAACCAACAAACCTACAAACCAACAAACCAACAAACCAACAAACCAACAAGCCAACAAACTAAACAAACCAACAAACCAAAAAACCAACAAGCCAACAAACCAACAAACCAACAAACCAACAAACCAATAAACCAACAAACCAACAAAGAAACAAACCAACAAGCCAACAAACCAACAAACCAACAAGCCAACAAAACCAACAAGCCAACAAACCAACAAACCAACAAGTCAACAAACCAACAAACCAACAAGACAACAAGCTAACCAAGCAACAAACCAACAAACCAACAAACGAACAAACCAACAAACCAACAATCTAACAAACCAACAAACCAACAAGCCAACAAACCAACAAACCAACAAACCAACAAACCAACAAACCAACAAACCAACAAACCAACAAACCAACAAACCAACAAACCAACAAACTAACAAACCAAAAAAAAAAACAAACCAACAAGCCAACAAACCAACAAACCAACAATCCAAAAAACAACAAACCAACAAACCAACAAACGAACAAACCAACAAACCAACAAGCCAATAAGCCAACAAACCAACAAACCAACAAACCAACAAACCAAACAACCAACAAACCAACAAACCAACAAGCCAACAAACCAACAAACCAACAAACCAAAAAACAAATAAGCCAACAAACCAACAAACCAACAAACCAAACAACCAACAAACCAACAAACCAACAAACCAACAAACCAACAAACCAACAAACCAACAAACCAACAAACCAACAAACGAACAAACCAACAAACCAACAAACTAACAAACCAAAAAACCAACAAACCAACAAGCCAACAAACCAACAAACCAACAATCCAACAATCCAAAAAAACAACAAACTAACAAACCAACAAACGAACAAACCAACAAACCAACAAGCCAATAAGCCAACAAACCAACAAACCAACAAACGAACAAACCAACAAACCAACAAACTAACAAACCAAAAAACCAACAAACCAACAAGCCAACAAACCAACAAACCAACAAACCAACAAAACAAAAAGCCAACAAACGAACAAACCAACAAATCAACAAACCAAAAAACCAACAAGCCAACAAACCAAGAAACCAAGAAACCAACAAACCAACAAACCAACAAACCAACAAACCAACAAACCAACAAACCAACAAGCCAACAAAACCAACAAGCCAACAAACCAACAAACCAACAAGTCAACAAACCAACAAACCAATAAGCCAACAAGCCAACAAACCAACAAACCAACAAACCAACAAACCAACAAACCAACAAACCAACAAACCAACAAACCAACAAGCCAACAAACCAACAAACAAACAAACCAACAAACCAACAAACCAACAAACCAACAAACCAACTAGCCAACAAACAAACACACCAACAAACTAACAAACCAACAAACCAACAAGCCAACAAACCAACAAACCAACAAGCCAACAAAACCAACAAGCCAACAAACCAACAAGTAAACAAACCAACAAACCAACAACCCAACAAGCCAACAAAACAACAAACCAACAAACCAACAAACCAACAAACCAACAAACCAACAAACCAACAAACCAACAAACCAACAAACCAACAAACCAAAAAACCAACAAACCAACAAACCAACAAACCAACAAACCAACAAACCAACAAGCCAACAAACCAACAAACCAACAAACCAACAAACCAACAAACCAACAAACCAACAAGCCAACAAACCAACAAACCAACAAACCAACAAACCAACAAACCAACAAACCAACAAACCAACAAACCAACAAACCAACAAACCAACAAACCAACAAACCAACAAACTAACAAACCAACAAACCAACAAACCAATAAACCAACAAACCAACAAACAAACAAACCAACAAACCAACAAACCAACAAACCAACAAACCAACAAGCCAACAAACCAACAAACCAACAAGTCAACAAACCAACAAACCAATAAGCCAACAAGCCAACAAACCAACAAACCAACAAACCAACAAACCAACAAACCAACAAACCAACAAACCAACAAACCAACCAACCAACAAACCAACAAGCCAACAAACCAACAAACAAACAAACCAACAAACCAACAAACCAACAAACCAACAAACCAACTAGCCAACAAACAAACACACCAACAAACTAACAAACCAACAAACCAACAAGACAACAAACCAACAAACCAACAAGCCAACAAAGCCAACAAAACCAACAAGCCAACAAACCAACAAGTAAACAAACCAACAAACCAACAACCCAACAAGCCAACAAAACAACAAACCAACAAACCAACAAACCAACAAACCAACAAACCAACAAACCAACAAACCAACAAACCAACAAACCAACAAACCAACAAACCAACTAGCCAACAAACCAACAAACAAACACACCAACAAACTAACAAACCAACAAACCAACAAGCCAACAAACCAACAAACCAACAAGCCAACAAAGCCAACAAAACCAACAAGCCAACAAACCAACAAGTAAACAAACCAACAAACCAACAACCCAACAAGCCAACAAAACAACAAACCAACAAACCAACAAACCAACAAACCAACAAACCAACAAACCAACAAACCAACAAACCAACAAACCAACAAACCAACAAACCAACAAACCAACAAACCAACAAACCAACAAACCAACAAGCCAACAAACCAACAAACCAACAAACCAACAAACCAACAAACCAACAAACCAACAAACCAACAAACCAACAAACCAACAAACCAACAAACTAACAAACCAACAAACCAACAAACCAATAAACCAACAAACCAACAAACAAACAAACCAACAAACCAACAAACCAACAAACCAACAAACCAACAAGCCAACAAACCAACAAACCAAAAAGCCAACAAACCAAAAAACCAACAAACCAAAAAACCAACAAACCAACAAACCAACAAACCAACAAACGAACAAACGAACAAACCAACAAACCAACAAACGAACAAACCAACAAGCCAACAAACCAACAAACCAACAAGAAAAAAAAACAAACCAACAAGCCAACAAGCCAACAAACCAACAAACCAACAAACCACCAAACGAACAAACCAACAAACCAACAAACGAACAAACCAACAAACCAACAAACCAACAAACCAACAAACCAACAAACCAACAAACCAACAAACCAACAAACCAACAAACCAACAAACCAACAAACCAAGTAACCAACAAACCAACAAACGAACAAACCAACAAGCCAAAAAACCAAAACACGAACAAAGCAACAAACCAACAAACCAACAAACCAACAAACCAACAAGCCAACAAGCCAACAAACAAACACACCAACAAACTAACAAGCCAACAAACCAACAAACCAACAAACCAAAAAACCAACAAACCAACAAACCAACAAACCAACAAACCAACAAACCAACAAACCAACAAACCAAAAAACAAACAAACCAACAAGCCAACAAACCAACAAACCAACAAGCCAACAATCCAACAATCCAACAAAACAACAAACCAACAAACAAACAAACGAACAAACTAACAAACCAACAAGCCTATAAGCCAACAAACCAACAAACCAACAAACCAACAAACCAACAAACCAACAAACCAAACAACCAACAAACCAACAAACGAACAAACCAACATACCAACAAACCAACAAACCAACAAACCAACAAACCAACAAACCAACAAACCAACAAAACCAACAAACCAACAAGCCAACAAACCAACAAACCAACAAACCAACAAGCCAACAAGCCAACAAACCAACAAACCTACAAAACAACAAACGAACAAACCAACAAACCAACAAGCCAGCAAACCAAAAAACCAACAAACCTACAAACCAACAAACCAACAAACCAACAAACCAACAAGCCAACAAACCAAACAAACCAACAAACCAAAAAACCAACAAGCCAACAAACCAACAAACCAACAAACCAACAAACCAATAAACCAACAAACCAACAAAGAAACAAACCAACAAGCCAACAAACCAACAAACCAACAAGCCAACAAAACCAACAAGCCAACAAACCAACAAACCAACAAGTCAACAAACCAACAAACCAACAAGCCAACAAGCTAACAAAGCAACAAACCAACAAACCAACAAACGAACAAACCAACAAACCAACAAACTAACAAACCAACAAACCAACAAGCCAACAAACCAACAAACCAACAAACCAACAAACCAACAAACCAACAAACCAACAAACCAACAAACCAACAAACCAACAAACTAACAAACCAAAAAAAAAAACAAACCAACAAGCCAACAAACCAACAAACCAACAATCCAAAAAACAACAAACCAACAAACCAACAAACGAACAAACCAACAAACCAACAAGCCAATAAGCCAACAAACCAACAAACCAACAAACCAACAAACCAAACAACCAACAAACCAACAAACCAACAAGCCAACAAACCAACAAACCAACAAACCAAAAAACAAATAAGCCAACAAACCAACAAACCAACAAACCAAACAACCAACAAACCAACAAACCAACAAACCAACAAACCAACAAACCAACAAACCAACAAACCAACAAACGAACAAACCAACAAACCAACAAACTAACAAACCAAAAAACCAACAAACCAACAAGCCAACAAACCAACAAACCAACAATCCAACAATCCAAAAAAACAACAAACTAACAAACCAACAAACGAACAAACCAACAAACCAACAAGCCAATAAGCCAACAAACCAACACACCAACAAACCAACAAACCAACAAACCAACAAACCAACAAACCAACAAACCAACAAAGCAACAAGTCAACAAACCAACAAACCAACAAACGAACAAACCAACAAACGAAAAAACCAACAAACCAACAAACGAAAAAACCAACGAACCAACAAACCAACAAACCAACAAACCAACAAACCAAGTAACCAACAAACCAACAAACGAACAAACCAACAAGTCAACAAACCAAAAAACGAACAAAGCAACAAACCAACAAACCAACAAACCAACAAACCAACAAGCCAACAAGCCAACAAACAAACACACCAACAAACTAACAAACCAACAAGCCAACAAACCAACAAACCAACAGACCAACAAACCAACAAACCAACAAACCAACAAACCAACAAACCAACAAACCAACAAACCAACAAATCAACAAACCAACAAACCAACAAGCCAACAATCGCACAAAACAACAAACCAACAAACCAACAAACGAACAAACCAACAAACCAACAAGCCAATAAGCCAACAAACCAACAAACCAACAAACCAACAAACCAACAAACACACAAACCAAACAACCAACAAACCAACAAACCAACAAGCCAACAAACCGACAAACCAACAAACCAAAAAACGAACAAACCAATAAACCAAAAAACCAACAAACCAACAAACCAAAAAGCCAACAAACGAAAAAACCAACAAGCCAACAAACCAACAAACCAACAAACCAACAAACCAAAAAATGAACAAACCAACAAACCAACAAACCAACAAACCAACAAACCAACAAACCAACAAGCCAACAAACCAACAAACCAACAAGCCAACAAACCAACAAACCAACAAACCAACAAACCAACAAACCAACAAACGTACAAACCAACAAACCAACAAACCAACAAACCAACAAACCAACAAACCAACAAACCAACAAACCAACAAACGAACAAACCAACAAACAAACAAACCAACAAACCAACAAACCAACAAACCAACAAGCCAACAAACCAACAAACCAACAAACCAACAAACCAACAAACCAACAAACCAACAAACTGACAAACCAACAAACCAACAAGCCAACAAACCAACAAACCAACAAACCAACAAACCAACAAACCAACAAACCAACAAACTGACAAACCAACAAACCAACAAACCAACAAACCAACAAACCAACAAACCAACAAGCCAACAAACCAACAAACCAACAAGCCAACAAACCAACAAACCAACAAACCAACAAACCAACAAACCAACAAACGTACAAACCAACAAACCAACAAACCAACAAACCAACAAACCAACAAACCAACAAACCAACAAACGAACAAACCAACAAACAAACAAACCAACAAACCAACAAACCAACAAACCAACAAGCCAACAAACCAACAAACCAACAAACCAACAAACCAACAAACCAACAAACCAACAAACTGACAAACCAACAAACCAACAAACCAACAAACAAACAAACCAACAAACCAACAAACCAACAAACCAACAAAACCAACAAACCAACAAGCCAACAAACCAACAAACCAACAAGCCAACAAGCCAACAAAACAACAAACCAACAAACCATCAAGCCAACAAAACAACAAACCAACAAACCACCAAGCCAACAAAACAACAAACCAACAAACCAACAAACGAACAAACCAACAAACCAACAAGCCAACAAGCCAATAAACCAACAAGACAACAAACCAACAAACCAACAAACCAACACACCAACAAACCAACAAACCAACAAACCAACAAACCAACAAGCCAACAAACCAACAAACCAACAAACCAACAAACGAACAAACCAACAAACCAACAAACCAACAACCAACAAACCAAAAAGCCAACAAACCAATAAACTAACAAGCTAACAAGCTAACAAACCAACAAAACAACAAACCAACAAACAAACAAACCAACAAACCAACAAGCCAACAAGCCAACAAACCAACATACCAACAAACCAACAAACCAACAAACCAACAAACGAACAAACCAACAAACCAACAAACCAACAAACAAACAAACCAACAAACCAACAAACCAACAAACCAACAAACGAACAAACCAACAAACAAACAAACCAACAAACCAACAAACAAACAAACCAACAAACCAACAAACCAACAAGCCAACAAGCCAACAAACCAACAAACCAACAAACCAACAAACCAACAAACCAACAAGCCAACAAACCAACAAACAAACAAACCAACAAACCAAAAAACCAACAAACCAACAAACCAACTAGCGAACAAACCAACAAACAAACACACCAGCAAACTTACAAACCAACAAACCAACAAGCCAAAAAACTAACAAACCAACAAGCCAACAAAACCAACAAGCCAACAAACCAACAAACCAACAAGTCAACAAACCAACAAACAAACAAGCCAACAAGCCAACAAACCAACAAACTAACAAACCAACAAACCAACAAACCAACAAACCAACAAACCAACAAGCCAACAAGCCAACAAAACCAACAAGCCAACAAACCAACAAACCAACAAACCAACAAACCAACAAACCAACAAATCAACAAACCAGCAAACCAACAAACCAACAAACCACCAAACCAACAATCTAACAAAACAACAAACCAACAAACCCACAAACGAACAAACCAACAAACCAACAAGCCAATAAGCCAACAAACCAACAAACCAACAAACCAACAAACCAACAAACACACAAACCAAACAACCAACAAACCAACAAACCAACAAGCCAACAAACCGACAAACCAACAAATCAAAAAACGAACAAACCAATAAACCAACAAACCAACAAACCAACAAACCAAAAAGCCAACAAACGAACAAACCAACAAACCAACAAGCCAACAAACCAACAAACCAACAAACCAAAAAATGAACAAACCAACAAACCAACAAACCAACAAACCAACAAACCAACAAACCAACAAACCAACAAGCCAACAAACCAACAAACCAACAAGCCAAGAAGCCAACAAACCAACAAACCAACAAACCAACAAACCAACAAACGTACAAACCAACAAACCAACAAACCAACAAACCACAAACCAACATACCAACAAGCCAACAAACCAACAAACCAACAAACCAACAAACAAACAAACCAACAAACCAACAAGCCAACAAGCCAACAAACCAACATACCAACAAGCCAACAAACCAACAAACCAACAAACCAACAAACCAAAAAATGAACAAACCAACAAACCAACAAACCAACAAATCAACAAACCAACAAACCAACAAGCCAACAAACCAACAAACCAACAAGCCAACAAACCAACAAACCAACAAACCAACAAACCAAAAAACGTACAAACCAACAAACCAACAAACCAACAAACCAACAAACCAACAAACCAACAAACCAACACACGAACAAACCAACAAACAAACAAACCAACAAACCAACAAACTAACAAACCAACAAGCCAACAAACCAACAAACCAACAAACCAACAAACCAACAAACCAACAAACTGACAAACCAACAAACCAACAAACCAACAAACAAACAAACCAACAAACCAACAAACCAACAAACCAACAAAACCAACAAACCAACAAGCCAACAAACCAACAAACCAACAAGCCAACAAGCCAACAAAACAACAAACCAACAAACCAACAAACGAACAAACCAACAAACCAACAAGCCAACAAGCCAATAAACCAACAAGCCAACAAACCAACAAACCAATAAACCAACAAACCAACAAACCAACAAACCAACAAACCAACAAACCAACAAACCAACAAGCCAACAAACCAACAAACCAACAAACCAACAAACGAACAATCCAACAAACCAACAAAACAACAACCAACAAACCAAAAAGCCAACAAACCAATATACCAACAAGCTAACAAGCTAACAAATCAACAAAACAACAAACCAACAAACAAACAAACCAACAAACCAACAAGCCAACAAGCCTACAAACCAACATACCAACAAACCAACAAACCAACAAACCAACAAACGAACAAACCAACAAACCAACAAACCAACAAACCAACAAACCAACAAACCAACAAACCAACAAACCAACAAACCAACAAACCAACAAACCAACAAACGAACAAACCAACAAACAAACAAACCAACAAACCAACAAACAAACCAACCAACAAACCAACAAGTCAACAAACCAACAAACCAACAAACCAACAAGCCAACAAACCAACAAACCAACAAACCAACAAACCAACAAACCAACAAACCAACAAACCAACAAGCCAACAAACCAACAAACAAACAAACCAACAAACCAACAAACCAACAAACCAACAAACCAACAAACCAACAAACCAACTAGCCAACAAACCAACAAACAAACACACCAACAAACTAACAAACCAACAAACCAACAAGCCAACAAACTAACAAACCAACAAGCCAACAAAACCAACAAGCCAACAAACCAACAAACCAACAAGTCAACAAACCAACAAACCAACAAGCCAACAAGCCAACAAACCAACAACCTAACAAACCAACAAACCAACAAACCAACAAACCAACAAACCAACAAGCCAACAACCCAACAAAACCAACAAGCCAACAAACCAACAAACCAACAAACCAACAAACCAACAAACCAACAAACCAACAAACCAACAAACCAACAAACCAACAAACCAACAAACCAACAATCTAACAAAACAACAAACCAACAAACCAACAAACGAACAAACCAACAAACCAACAAGCCAATAAGCCAACAAACCAACAAACCAACAAACCAACAAACCAACAAACACACAAACCAAACAACCAACAAACCAACAAACCAACAAGCCAACAAACCGACAAACCAACAAACCAAAAAACGAACAAACCAATAAACCAACAAACCAACAAACCAACAAACCAAAAAGCCAACAAACCAACAAACAAACAAGCCAAAAAGCCAACAAACCAACAAACCTACAAACCAACAAACGAACAAACCAACAAACCAACAAGCCAGCAAACCAACAAACCAACAAACCAACAAACCAACAAACCAACAAACCAACAAGTCAACAAACCAACAAACCAACAAACCAAAAAATCAACAAGCCAACAAACCAACAAACCAACAAACCAACAAACCAACAAACCAACAATCTAACAAAACAACAAACCAACAAACCAACAAACGAACAAACCAACAAACCAACAAGCCAATAAGCCAACAAACCAACAAACCAACAAGCCAACAAACCAACAAACCAACAAACCAACAAACCAACAAACACACAAACCAAACAACCAACAAACCAACAAACCAACAAACCAACAAACCAACAAACCAACAAACCAACAAACCAACAAAGGAACAAACGAACAAACGAACAAACCAACATACCACCAAACGAACAAACCAACAAGACAACAAACCAGCCAGCCATCAAACCAACAAACCAACAAGCCAACAAACCAACAAACCAACAAGCCAACAAGCCAACAAACCAACAAACCAACAAACCAACAAACGAACAAACCAACAAACCAACAAACGAACAAACCAACAACCCAACAAACCAACAAACCAACAAACCAACAAAATAACAAACCAAGTAACCAACAAACCAACAAACGAACAAACCAACAAGCCAACAAACCAAAAAACGAACAAACCAACAAACCAACAAACCAAAAAGCCAACAAACCAAAAAACCAACAAACCAAAAAACCAACAAAGCAACAAACCAACAAACAAACAAACAAACAAGCCAACAAGCCAACAAACAAACTCACCAACAAACTAACAAACCAACAAACCAACAAGCCAGCAAACCAACAAACCAACAAATCAACAAACGAACAAACGAACAAACCAACAAACCAACAAACCAACAAACCAACAAAACAAAAAACCAACAAACCAAAAAACCAACAAACCAACAAGCCAACAAATCAAAAAACCAACAAGCTAACAATCCAACAAAACAACAAACCAACAAACGAACAAACCAACAAACCAACAAGCCAATAAGCCAACAAACCAACAAACCAACATACCAACAAACCAACAAACTAACAAACCAAACAACCAACAAACCAACAAACGAACAAACCAACAAAACAACAAACCAACAAACCAACAAACCAACAAACCAGCAAACCAACAAACCAACAAACCAACAAACCAACAAACCAACAAACCAACAAACTAACAAACCAACAAAACCAACAAACCAACAAGCCAACAAACCAACAAACCAACAAACCAACAAACCAACAAGCCAACAAACCAACAAATCTACAAACCAACAAACGAACAAACCAACAAACTAACAAACCAGCAAACCAACAACCAACAAACCAATAAACCAACAAACCAACAAACTAACAAGCCAACAAACCAACAAACCAACAAACCAATAAAACCAACAAGCCAACAAACCAATAAACCAACAAACCAACAAACCAACAAACCAACAAACAAACAAACCAACAAACAAACAAACCAACAAACAAACAAACCAACAAACCAACAAACCAACAAACCAACAAACCAAAAAGCCAACAAACCAAAAAACCAAATAACCAAAAAACCAACAAACTAACAAACCAACAAACGAACAAACTAACAAACCAACAAACCAACAAACCAACAAACCAACAAACCAACAAACCAACAAACCAACAAACCAACAAACGAACAAACCAACAAACGAACTAACCAACAAGCCAACAAACCAAAAAACGAACAAAGCAACAAACCAACAAACCAACAAACCAACAAACCAACAAGCCAACAAACCAACAAACCAACAAACCAACAAGCCAACAAGCCAACAAACCAACAAATCTACAAACCAACAAACGAACAAACCAACAAACCAACAAGCCATCAAACCAACAACCAACAAACCAACAAACCAACAAACCAACAAACCAACAAGCCAACAAACCAACAAACCAACAAACCAACAAAACCAACAAACCAACAAACCAATAAACCAACAAACCAACAAACCAACAAACCAACAAACAAACAAACCAACAAACAAACAAACCAACAAACCAACAAGCCAACAAACCAACAAACCAACAAACCAAAAAGCCAACAAACCAAAAAACCAAATAATCAAAAAACCAACAAACCAACAAACCAACAAACGAACAAACTAACAACCCAACAAACCAACAAACGAACAAACCAACAAGCCAACAAACCAACAAGCCAACAAACCAACAAACCAACAAACCAACAAACCAACAAATGAACAAACCAACAAACGAACTAACCAACAAGCCAACAAACCAAAAAACGAACAAAGCAACAAACCAACAAACCAACAAACCAACAAACCAACAAGCCAACAAACAAACGCACCAACAAACTAACAAACCAACAAACCAACAAACCAACAAACCAACAAACCCACAAACTACAAACCAACAAACCAACAAACCAACAAACCAACAAACCAAAAAACCAACAAGCCAACAAGCCAACAAACCAACAAACCAACAAGCCAACAATCCAACAATCCAACAAAACAACAAACCAACAAACCAACAAACCAACAAACCAACAAACCAACAAACCAACAAACCAACAAACCAACAAACAACAAACCAACAAACCAACAAGCCAACAAACCAACAAACCAACAAACCAACACACCAACAAGCCAACAAGCCAACAAACCAACAAAACAACAAACAAACAAACCAACAAGCCAACAAACCAACAAACCAACAAGCCAACAATCCAACAAAACAACAAACCAACAAACCAACAAACCAACAAACCAACAAACCAACAAACCAAAAACCAACAAACCAACAAACCAAACAACCAACAAACCAACAAACCAACAAGCCAACAAACCAACAAACCAACAAACGAACAAACCAACAAACCAACAAACCAACAAACCAACAAACCAACAAACCAACAAACCAACAAACCAACAAACCAACAAGCCAACAAGCCAACAAACCAACAAACCAACAAACCAACAAACGAACAAACCAACAAACCAACAAGCCAACAAGCCAACAAACCAACAAGCCAATAAACCAACAAACCAACAAACCAACAAACCAACAAACAACAAACCAACAAACCAACAAGCCAACAAACCAACAAACCAACAAACCAACACACCAACAAGCCAACAAGCCAACAAACCAACAAACCAACAAACAAACAAACCAAAAAACAAACAAACCAACAAACCAACAAGCCAACAAGCCAACAGACCAACAAGCCAATAAACCAACAAATCAACAAACCAACAAACTAACAAACCAACAAACCAACAAACCACCAAAACAACAAACCAATAAGCCAACAAACCAACAAACCAACAAACGAACAAACCAACAAACCAAAAAACCAACAAACCAACAAGCCAACAAACCAACAAGCCAACAAACAAACAAACCAACAAACCAACAAGCCAACAAGCCAACAGACCAACAAACCAACAAACCAACAAACCAACAAACCAACAAGCCAACAAGCCAACAAACCAACAAGCCAATAAACCAAGAAACCAACAAACCAACAAACCAACAAACAACAAACCAACAAACCAACAAGCCAACAAACCAACAAACCAACAAACCAACACACCAACAAGCCAACAAGCCAACAAACCAACAAACCAACAAACAAACAAACCAACAAACAAACAAACCAACAAACCAACAAGCCAACAAGCCAACAGACGAACAAGCCAACAAACCAACAAATCAACAAACCAACAAACTAACAAACCAACAAACCAACAAACCACCAAACCAACAAACCAATAAGCCAACAAACCAACAAACCAACAAACGAACAAACCAACAAACCAAAAAACCAACAAACCAACAAATTAACAAACCAACAAACCAACAAGCCAACAAGCCAACAAACCAACAAACCAACAAAACCAACAAACCAACAAACCAACAAACCAACAAACCAACAAACCAACAAACCAACAAACCAACAAACCAACAAACCAACAAACCAACAAACCAACAAACCAACAAACCAACAAAACCAACAAACCAACAAGCCAACAAACCAACAAACCAACAAGCCAACAAACAAACAAACCAACAAACCAACAAACCAATAAACGAACAACCAACAAACCAACAAACCAACAAACCAACAAACCAACAAACTAACAAAACCAACAACCCAACAAGCCAACAAACCAACAAACAAACAAGCCAAAAAGCCAACAAACCAACAAACCTACAAACCAACAAACGAACAAACCAACAAACCAACAAGCCAGCAAACCAACAAACCAACAAACCAACAAACCAACAAACCAACAAACCAACAAGTCAACAAACCAACAAACCAACAAACCAAAAAATCAACAAGCCAACAAACCAACAAGACAACAAACAAACAAACCAACAAACCAACAAACCAAAAAGCCAACAAACTAATAAACCAAAAAACCAAAAAACCAGCAAACCAACAAACCAACAAACCAACAAACCAACAAAGGAACAAACGAACAAACGAACAAACCAACATACCACCAAACGAACAAACCAACAAGACAACAAACCAGCAAGCCAACAAACCAACAAACCAACAAACCAACAAGCCAACAAACCAACAAACCAACAAGCCAACAAGCCAGCAAACCAACAAACCAACAAACCAACAAACCAACAAACGAACAAACCAACAAACCAACAAACCAACAAACTATCAAACAAACAACCCAACAAACCAACAAACCAACAAACCAACAAAATAACCAACCAAGTAACCAACAAACCAACAAACGAACAAACCAACAAGCCAACAAACCAAAAAACGAACAAACCAACAAACCAACAAACCAAAAAGCCAACAAACCAAAAAACCAACAAACCAAAAAACCAACAAACCAACAAACCAACAAACAAACAAACAAACAAGCCAACAAACAAACTCACCAACAAACTACAAACCAACAAACCAACAAGCCAGCAAACCAACAAACCAACAAACAAACAAACGAACAAACGAACAAACCAACAAACTAACAAACCAACAAACCAACAAACCAACAAACCAAAAAACCAACAAACCAAAAAACCAACAAACCAACAAGCCAACAAACCAAAAAACCAACAAGCCAACAATCCAACAAAACAACAAACCAACAAACCAACAAACGAACAAACCAACAAACCAACAAGCCAATGAGCCAACAAACCAACAAACCAACATACCAACAAACCAACAACCCAACAAACCAAACAACCAAAAACCAACAAACGAACAAACCAACAAACCAACAAACCAACAATTCAACAAACCAACAAACCAACAAACCAACAAACCAACAAACCAACAAACCAACAAACCAACAAACCAACAAACCAACAAAACCAACAAACCAACAAGCCAACAAACCAACAAACCAACAAACCAACAAGCCAACAAGCCAACAAACCAACAAATCTACAAACCAACAACGAACAAACCAACAAACCAACAAGCCAGCAAACCAACAACCAACAAACCAACAAACCAACAAACCAACAAACCAACAAGCAAACAAACCAACAAACCAACAAACCAATAAAACCAACAAGCCAACAAACCAATAAACCAACAAACCAACAAACCAACAAACCAACAAACAAACAAACCAACAAACAAACAAACCAACAAACCAACAACCCAACAAACCAACAAACTAACAAACCAAAAAGCCAACAAACCAAAAAACCAAATAACCAAAAAACCAACAAACCAACAAACCAACAAACGAACAAACGAACAAACCAACAAACCAACAAACCAACAAACGAACAAACCAACAAACCAACAAACCAACAAACCAACAAACGAACAAACCAACAAACCAACAAACGAACAAACCAACAAGCCAACAAACCAAAAAACGAACAAACCAACAAACCCACAAACTACAAACCAACAAACCAACTAACCAACAAACCAACAAACCAACAAACCAGCAAGCCAACAAGCCAACAAACAAACACACCAACAAACTAACAAACCAACAAACCAACAAGCCAACAAACCAACAAACCAACAAACCAACAAACCAACAAACCAACAAACCAACAAACCAACAAACCAACAAACCCACAAACTACAAACCAACAAACCAACTAACCAACAAACCAACAAACCAAAAAACCAACAAACCAACAAGCCAACACACCAACAAACCAACAAGCCAACAATCCAACAAAATAACAAACCAACAAACCAACAAACGAACAAACCAACAAACCAATAAGCCAAACAACCAACAAACCAACAAACCAACAAGCCAACAAACCAACAAACCAGCAAACGAACAAACCAACAAACCAACAAACCAACAAACCAACAAACCAACAAACCAACAAACCAACAAAATAACCAACCAACAAACCAAAAAACCAACAAACCAAAAAACCAACAAACCAACAAACCAACAAACAAACAAACAAACAAGCCAACAAACAAACTCACCAACAAACTAACAAACCAACAAGCCAGCAAACCAACAAACCAACAAACCAACAAACCAACAAACGAACAAACGAACAAACGAACAAACGAACAAACGAACAAACCAACAAACCAACAAACCAACAAACCAACAAACCAACAAACCACAAAACCAACAAACCAAAAAACCAACAAACCAACAAGCCAACAAACCAAAAAACCAACAAGCCAACAATCCAACAAAACAACAAACCAACAAACCAACAAACGAACAAACCAACAAACCAACAAGCCAATAAGCCACCAAACCAACAAACCAACATACCAACAAACCAACAAACCAACAAACCAAACAACCAACAAACCAACAAACGAACAAACCAACAAACCAACAAACCAACAAATCAACAAACCAACAAACCAATAAACCAACAAACCAACAAACCAACAAACCAACAAACCAACAAACCAACAAACCAACAAAACCAGCAAACCAACAAGCCAACAAACCAACAAACCAACAAACCAACAAACCAACAAACCAACAAACCAACAAAACCAGCAAACCAACAAGCCAACAAACCAACAAACCAACAAACCAACAAGCCAACAAGCCAACAAACCAACAAATCTACAAACCAACAAACGAACAAACCAACAAACCAACAAGCCAGCAAACCAATAAACCAACAAACCAACAAACCAACAAACCAACAAGCCAACAAACCAATAAACCAACAAACCAACAAACCAACAAACCAGCAAACAAACAAACCAACAAACAAACAAACCAACAAACCAACAAGCCAACAAACCAACAAACCAACAAACCAAAAAGCCAACAAACCAAAAAGCCAAATAACCAAAAAACCAACAAACCAACAAACCAACAAACGAACAAACGAACAAACCAACAAACCAACAAATGACCAAACCAACAACCCAACAAACCAACAAGCCAACAAACCAACAAACCAACAAACCAACAAACCAACAAACCAACAAACCAACAAACTAACAAGCCAACAAGCCAACAAAATAACAAACCAACAAACCAACAAACCAACAAACCAACAAACGAACAAACGAACAAACCAACAAACCAACAAGCCAACAAGCTAACAAACCAACAAACCAACAAACCACCAAACCAAGAAACCAACAAATCAACAAACCAACAAACCAACAAACCAACAAACCAACAAACCAACAAACCAACAAACCAACAAACCAACAAACCAACAAACCAACAAACCAACAAACCAACAAACCAACAAACCAACAAACCAACAAACCAACAAACCAACAAACCAACAAACCAACAAACCAACAAACCAACAAACCAACAAACCAACAAACGAACAAACCAACAAACCAACAAACCAACAAACCAACATACCAACAAGCCAACAAACCAATAAACCAAAAAGCCAACAAACTAATAAACCAACATGCCAACAAGCCAACAAACCAACAAACCAACAAACCAATATACCAACAAGCCAACAAACCAATAAACCAAAAAGCCAACAAACCAATAAACCAATATGCCAACAAGCCAACAAACCAACAAAACAACAAACCAACAAACCAACAAACCAACAAACCAACAAACCAACAAACCAACAAACCAACAAACCAATAAACCAACAAACGAACAAACCAACAAACCAACAAACCAACAAACCAACAAACCAACAAACCAACATACCAACAAGCCAACAAACCAACAAACCAAACAGCCAACAACCCAATAAACCAACATGCCAACAAGCCAACAAACCAACAAAACAACAAACCAACAAACGAACAATCCAACAAACGAACAAACCAACAAGCCAACAAGCCAACAAACCAACAAGCCAACAAACCAACAAACCAACAAACCAACAAACCAACAAACCAACAAACCAATAAACCAACAAACCAACAAACAAACAAACCAACAAACCAACAAACCAACAAACCAACAAACCAACAAACCAACAAACCAACAAACCCACAAACCAAAAAACCAACAAACCAACAAACCAACAAACCAACAAACGAACAAACCAACAAACCAACAAACCAACAAACCAACAAACCAACAAACCAACAAACCAAGTAACCAACAAACCAACAAACGAACAAACCAACAAGCCAAAAAACCAAAACACAAACAAAGCAACAAACCAACAAACCAACAAACCAACAAACCAACAAACCAACAAGCCAACAAGCCAACAAACAAACACACCAACAAACTAACAAACCAACAAACCAACAAACCAACAAACCAACAAACCAACAAACCAACAAACCAACAAACCAACAAACCAACAAACCAACAAACCAACAAACCTACAAACCAACAAACCAACAAACCAAAAAACCAACAATCCAACAAGCCAACAAACCAACAAACCAACAAGCCAACAATCCAACAAAACAACAAACCAACAAACCAACAAACGAACAAATTAACAAACCAACAAGGCAATAAGCCAACAAACCAACAAACCAACAAACCAACAAACCAACAAACCAACAAACCAAACAACCAACAAACCAACAAACGAACAAACCAACATACCAACAAACCAACAAACCAACAAACCAAAAAACCAACAAACCAAAAAAAACCAACCAACCAACAAGCCAACAAACCAACAAACCAACAAACCAACAAGCCAACAAGCCAACAAACCAACAAACCTACAAACCAACAAACGAACAAACCAACAAACCAACAAGCCAGCAAACCAACAAACCAACAAACCAACAAACCTACAAACCAACAAACCAACAAACCAACAAACCAACAAGCCAACAAACCAACAAACCAACAAACCAAAAAACCAAAAAACCAACAAGCCAACAAACCAACAAACCAACAAACCAACAAACCAACAAAGAAACAAACCAACAAGCCAACAAACCAACAAACCAACAAGCCAACAAAACCAACAAGCCAACAAACCAACGCACCAACAAGTCAACAAACCAACAAACCAACAAGCCCACAAGCCAACAAACCAACAAACCAACAAACCAACAAACGAACAAACCAACAAACCAACAAACGAACAAACCAACAAACCAACAAACCAACAAACCAACAAACCAACAAACCAAGTAACCAACAAACCAACAAACGAACAAACCAACAAGCCAACAAACCAAAAAACGAACAAAGCAACAAGCCAACAAACAAACAAACCAACAAACCAACAAGCCAACAAGCCAACAAACAAACACACAAACAAACTAACAAACCAACAAACCAACAAACCAACAAACCAAAAACCCAACAAACCAACAAGCCAACAAACCAACATACCAACAAGCCACCAATCCAACAAAACAACAAACCAACAAACCGACAAACGAACAAACCAACAAACCAACAAGCCAATAAGCCAAAAAACCAACAAACCAAGTAACCAACAAACCAACAAACGAACAAACCAACAAGCCAACAAACCAAAAAACGAACAAAGCAACAAGCCAACAAACCAACAAACCAACAAACCAACAAGCGAACAAGCCAACAAACAAACACACAAACAAACTAACAAACCAACAAACCAACAAACCAACAAACCAACAAACCAAAAACCCAACAAACCAACAAGCCAACAAACCAAAAAACGAACAAAGCAACAAGCCAACAAACCAACAAACCAACAAACCAACAAGCCACCAATCCAACAAAACAACAAACCAACAAACCGACAAACGAACAAACCAACAAACCAACAAACCAACAAACCAAGTAACCAACAAACCAACTAACGAACAAACCAACAAGCCAACAAACCAAAAAACTAACAAAACAACAAACCAACAAACCAACAAACCAACAAACCAACAAACCAACAAGCCAACAAGCCAACAAACAAACACACAAACAAACCAACAAACCAACAAACCAAAAAACCAACAAACCAACAAGCCAACAAACCAACAAACCAACAAGCCAACAATCCAACAAAACAACAAACCAACAAACCAACAAACGAACAAACCAACAAACCAACAAGCCAATAAGCCAACAAACCAACAAACCAAAAAAACCAACAAACCAACAAACCAACAAACCAAAAAACTAACAAACCAACAAACCAACAAACCAACAAAACAAAAAGCCAACAAACGCACAAACCAACAAGCCAACAAACTAACAAACCAACAAACCAACAACCCAACAAACCAACAAACCAACAAAGAAACAAACCAACAAGCCAACAAACCAATAAACCAAAAAGCCAACAAACTAATAAACCAACATGCCAACAAGCCAACAAACCAACAAACCAACAAACCAATATACCAACAAGCCAACAAACCAATAAACCAAAAACCCAACAAACTAATAAACCAACATGCCAACAAGCCAACAAACCAACAAACCAACAAACCAATATACCAACAAGCCAACAAACGAATAAACCAAAAAGCCAACAAACCAATAAACCAATATGCCAACAAGCCAACAAACCAACAAAACAACAAACCAACAAACCAACAAACCAACAAACCAACAAACCAACAAAACAACAAACCAACAAACCAATAAACCAACAAACGAACAAACCAACAAACCAACAAACCAACAAACCAACAAACCAACAAACCAACATACCAACAAGCCAACAAACCAACAAACCAAACAGCCAACAACCCAATAAACCAACATGCCAACAAGCCAACAAACCAACAAAACAACAAACCAACAAACGAACAATCCAACAAACGAACAAACCAACAAGCCAACAAGCCAACAAACCAACAAGCCGACAAACCAACAAACCAACAAACCAACAAACCAACAAACCAACAAACCAATAAACCAACAAACCAACAAACAAACAAACCAACAAACCAACAAACCAACAAACCAACAAACCAACAAACCAACAAACCCACAAACCAAAAAACCAACAAACCAACAAACCAACAAACCAACAAACGAACAAACCAACAAACCAACAAACCAACAAACCAACAAACCAACAAACCAAGTAACCAACAAACCAACAAACGAACAAACCAACAAGCCAAAAAACCAAAACACAAACAAAGCAACAAACCAACAAACCAACAAACCAACAAACCAACAAACCAACAAGCCAACAAGCCAACAAACAAACACACCAACAAACTAACAAACCAACAAACCAACAAACCAACAAACCAACAAACCAACAAACCAACAAACCAACAAACCAACAAACCAACAAACCAACAAACCAACAAACCAAAAAACCAACAATCCAACAAGCCAACAAACCAACAAACCAACAAGCCAACAATCCAACAAAACAACAAACCAACAAACCAACAAACGAACAAATTAACAAACCAACAAGGCAATAAGCCAACAAACTAACAAACCAACAAACCAACAAACCAACAAACCAACAAACCAAACAACCAACAAACCAACAAACGAACAAACCAACATACCAACAAACCAACAAACCAACAAACCAACAAACCAACAAACCAAAAAAAACCAACAAACCAACAAGCCAACAAACCAACAAACCAACAAACCAACAAGCCAACAAGCCAACAAACCAACAAACCTACAAACCAACAAACGAACAAACCAACAAACCAACAAGCCAGCAAACCAACAAACCAACAAACCAACAAACCTACAAACCAACAAACCAACAAACCAACAAACCAACAAGCCAACAAACCAACAAACCAACAAACCAAAAAACCAAAAAACCAACAAGCCAACAAACCAACAAACCAACAAACCAACAAACCAACAAAGAAACAAACCAACAAGCCAACAAACCAACAAACCAACAAGCCCACAAGCCAACAAACCAACAAACCAACAAACCAACAAACGAACAAACCAACAAACCAACAAACGAACAAACCAACAAACCAACAAACCAACAAACCAACAAACCAACAAACCAAGTAACCAACAAACCAACAAACGAACAAACCAACAAGCCAACAAACCAAAAAACGAACAAAGCAACAAGCCAACAAACAAACAAACCAACAAACCAACAAGCCAACAAGCCAACAAACAAACACACAAACAAACTAACAAACCAACAAACCAACAAACCAACAAACCAAAAACCCAACAAACCAACAAGCCAACAAACCAACATACCAACAAGCCACCAATCCAACAAAACAACAAACCAACAAACCGACAAACGAACAAACCAACAAACCAACAAGCCAATAAGCCAAAAAACCAACAAACCAAGTAACCAACAAACCAACAAACGAACAAACCAACAAGCCAACAAACCAAAAAACGAACAAAGCAACAAGCCAACAAACCAACAAACCAACAAACCAACAAGCCAACAAACAAACACACAAACAAACTAACAAACCAACAAACCAACAAACCAACAAACCAACAAACCAAAAACCCAACAAACCAACAAGCCAACAAACCAACATACCAACAAGCCACCAATCCAACAAAACAACAAACCAACAAACCGACAAACGAACAAACCAACAAACCAACAAACCAACAAACCAAGTAACCAACAAACCAACAAACGAACAAACCAACAAGCCAACAAACCAAAAAACTAACAAAACAACAAACCAACAAACCAACAAACCAACAAACCAACAAACCAACAAGCCAACAAGCCAACAAACAAACACACAAACAAACCAACAAACCATCAAACCAAAAAACCAACAAACCAACAAGCCAACAAACCAACAAACCAACAAGCCAACAATCCAACAAAACAACAAACCAAAAAACCAACAAACGACAAACCAACAAACCAACAAGCCAATAAGCCAACAAACCAACAAACCAAAAAAACCAACAAACCAACAAACCAACAAACCAAAAAACTAACAAACCAACAAACCAACAAACCAACAAAACAAAAAGCCAACAAACGCACAAACCAACAAGCCAACAAACCAACAAACCAACAAACCAACAACCCAACAAACCAACAAACCAACAAAGAAACAAACCAACAAGCCAACAAACTAATAAACCAAAAAGCCAACAAACTAATAAACCAACATGCCAACAAGCCAACAAACCAACAAACCAATATACCAACAAGCCAACAAACCAATAAACCAAAAAGCCAACAAACCAATAAACCAATATGCCAACAAGCCAACAAACCAACAAAACAACAAACCAACAAACCAACAAACCAACAAACCAACAAACCAACAAACCAACAAACCAACAAACCAATAAACCAACAAACGAACAAACCAACAAACCAACAAACCAACAAACCAACAAACCAACAAACCAACATACCAACAAGCCAACAAACCAACAAACCAAACAGCCAACAACCCAATAAACCAACATGCCAACAAGCCAACAAACCAACAAAACAACAAACCAACAAACGAACAATCCAACAAACGAACAAACCAACAAGCGAACAAGCCAACAAACCAACAAGCCAACAAACCAACAAGCCAACAAACCAACAAACCAACAAACCAACAAACCAACAAACCAACAAACCAACAAACGAACAAACCAACAAACCAACAAACCAACAAACCAACAAACCAACAAACCCACTAACCAACAAACCAACAAACCAACAAACCATCAAAACAAAAAACCAACAAACCAACAAGCCAACAAACCAACAAACCAACAAACCAACAAACCAACAAACCAACAAACCAACATACCAACAAGCCAACAAACCAATAAACCAAAAAGCCAACAAACTAATAAACCAACATGCCAACAAGCCAACAAATCAACAAACCAACAAACCAATATACCAACAAGCCAACAAACCAATAAACCAAAAAGCCAACAAACCAATAAACCAATATGCCAACAAGCCAACAAACCAACAAAACAACAAACCAACAAACCAACAAACCAACAAACCAACAAACCAACAAACCAACAAACCAACAAACCAATAAACCAACAAACGAACAAACCAACAAACCAACAAACCAACAAACCAACAAACCAACAAACCAACATACCAACAAGCCAACAAACCAACAAACCAAACAGCCAACAACCCAATAAACCAACATGCCAACAAGCCAACAAACCAACAAAACAACAAACCAACAAACGAACAATCCAACAAACGAACAAACCAACAAGCCAACAAGCCAACAAACCAACAAGCCAACAAACCAACAAACCAACAAACCAACAAACCAACAAACCAACAAACCAATAAACCAACAAACCAACAAACAAACAAGCCAACAAACCAACAAACCAACAAACCAACAAACCAACAAACCAACAAACCCACAAACCAAAAAACCAACAAACCAACAAACCAACAAACCAACAAACGAACAAACCAACAAACCAACAAACCAACAAATCAACAAACCAAGTAACCAACAAACCAACAAACGAACAAACCAACAAGCCAAAAAACCAAAACACAAACAAAGCAACAAACCAACAAACCAACAAACCAACAAACCAACAAACCAACAAGCCAACAAGCCAACAAACAAACACACCAACAAACTAACAAACCAACAAACCAACAAACCAACAAACCAACAAACCAACAAACCAACAAACCAACAAACCAACAAACCAACAAACCAACAAACCAACAAACCAACAAACCAACAAACCAAAAAACCAACAATCCAACAAGCCAACAAACCAACAAACCAACAAGCCAACAATCCAACAAAACAACAAACCAACAAACCAACAAACGAACAAATTAACAAACCAACAAGGCAATAAGCCAACAAACCAAAAAAAACCAACAAACCAACAAGCCAACAAACCAACAAACCAACAAACCAACAAGCCAACAAGCCAACAAACCAACAAACCTACAAACCAACAAACGAACAAACCAACAAACCAACAAACCAACAAGCCAGCAAACCAACAAACCAACAAACCAACAAACCTACAAACCAACAAACCAACAAACCAACAAACCAACAAGCCAACAAACCAACAAACCAACAAACCAAAAAACCAAAAAACCAACAAGCCAACAAACCAACAAACCAACAAACCAACAAAGAAACAAACCAACAAGCCAACAAACCAACAAACCAACAAGCCAACAAAACCAACAAGCCAACAAACCAACAAACCAACAAGTCAACAAACCAACAAACCAACAAGCCCACAAGCCAACAAACCAACAAACCAACAAACCAACAAACGAACAAACCAACAAACCAACAAACGAACAAACCAACAAACCAACAAACCAACAAACCAACAAACCAACAAACCAAGTAACCAACAAACCAACAAACGAACAAACCAACAAGCCAACAAACCAAAAAACGAAAAAAGCAACAAGCCAACAAACCAACAAACCAACAAACCAACAAGCCAACAAGCCAACAAACAAACACACAAACAAACTAACAAACCAACAAACCAACAAACCAACAAACCAAAAACCCAACAAACCAACAAGCCAACAAACCAACATACCAACAAGCCACCAATCCAACAAAACAACAAACCAACAAACCGACAAACGAACAAACCAACAAACCAACAAGCCAATAAGCCAAAAAACCAACAAACCAAGTAACCAACAAACCAATAAACGAACAAACCAACAAGCCAACAAACCAAAAAACGAACAAAGCAACAAGCCAACAAACCAACAAACCAACAAACCAACAAGCCAACAAGCCAACAAACAAACACACAAACAAACTAACAAACCAACAAACCAACAAACCAACAAACCAACAAACCAAAAACCCAACAAACCAACAAGCCAACAAACCAACATACCAACAAGCCACCAATCCAACAAAACAACAAACCAACAAACCGACAAACGAACAAACCAACAAACCAACAAACCAACAAACCAAGTAACCAACAAACCAACAAACGAACAAACCAACAAGCCAACAAACCAAAAAACTAACAAAACAACAAACCAACAAACCAACAAACCAACAAACCAACAAACCAACAAGCCAACAAGCCAACAAACAAACACACAAACAAACCAACAAACCAACAAACCAAAAAACCAACAAACCAACAAGCCAACAAACCAACAAACCAACAAGCCAACAATCCAACAAAACAACAAACCAACAAACCAACAAACGAACAAACCAACAAACCAACAAGCCAATAAGCCAACAAACCAACAAACCAAAAAAACCAACAAACCAACAAACCAACAAACCAAAAAACTAACAAACCAACAAACCAACAAAACAAAAAGCCAACAAACGAACAAACCAACAAGCCAACAAACCAACAAACCAACAAACCAACAACCCAACAAACCAACAAACCAATAAAGAAACAAACCAACAAACCAAAAAACCAACAAGCCAACAAACCAACAAACCAACAAACCAACAAACCAACAAAGAAACAAACCAACAAACCAACAAACCAACAAACCTACAAGCCAACAAAACAACAAACCAACAAGTCAACAAACCAACAAACCAACAAGCCAACAAGCCAACAAACCAACAAACCAACAAACCAACAAACCAACAAACCAAAAAACCAACAAACCAACAAACCAACAAACCAACAAACCAACAAACCAACAAACCAACAAACCAACAAACCAACAAACCAACAAACCAAAAAGCCAACAAGCCAACAAACCAACAAACCAACAAACCAACAAACCAACAAACCAACAAACCAACAAACCAACAAACCAATAAACCAACAAACCAACAAACAAACAAACCAACAAACCAACAAACCAACAAACCAACAAACCAACAAACCAACAAACCAACAAGCCAACAAACCAACAAACCAACAAACCAACAAACCAACAAACCAACAAACCAACAAACCAACAAACCAACAAACCAACAAACCAACAAACGAACAAACCAACAAACCAACAAACCAACAAACCAACAAACCAACAAACCCACTAACCAACAAACCAACAAACCAACAAACCAACAAACCAAAAAACCAACAAACCAACAAGCCAACAAACCAACAAACCAACAAGCCAACAATCCAACAAAACAACAAACCAACAAACCAACAAACGAACAAACCAACAAACCAACAAGCCAATAAGCCAACAAACCAACAAACCAACAAACCAACAAACCAACAAACCAAACAACCAACAAACCAACAAACCAACAAGCCAACAAACCAACAAACCAAAAAACGAACAAACCAACAAACCAACAAACCAAAAAGCCAACAAACGAACAAACCAACAAGCCAACAAACCAACAAACCAACAAACCAACAAACCAAAAAATGAACAAACCAACAAACCAACAAACCAACAAACTAACTAGCCAACAAACCAACAAACCAACAAACCAACAAACCAACAAGCCAACAAACCAACAAACCAACAAACCAACAAACCAACAAACGAACAAACCAACAAACCAACAAACCAACAAACCAACAAACCAACAAACCAACAAACCAACAAACCAACAAGCCAACAAACCAACAAACAAACAAACCAACAAACCAACAAACCAACAAGCCAAAAAAACCACAAACCAACAAACCAACAAACCAACAAACCAACAAAACAACAAACCGACAAACCAATAAACCAACAAATAAACAAACGAACAAACCAACAAACCAACAAGCCAACAACCACACAAACCAACAAGCCAACAAACCACCAAACCAAGAAACCAACAAACCAACAAACCAACAAACCAACAAACCAACAAACCAACAAACCAACAAACCAACAAACCAACAAACCAACAAACCAACAAACCAACAAACCAACAAACCAACAAACCAACAAACCAACAAACCAACAAACCAACAAACCAACAAACCAACAAACGAACAAACCAACAAACCAACAAACCAACAAACCAACATACCAACAAGCCTACAAACCAATAAACCAAAAAGCCAACAAACTAATAAACCAACATGCCAACAAGCCAACAAATCAACAAACCAACAAACCAATATACCAACAAGCCAACAAACCAATAAACCAAAAAGCCAACAAACCAATAAACCAATATGCCAACAAGCCAACAAACCAACAAAACAACAAACCAACAAACCAACAAACCAACAAACCAACAAACCAACAAACCAACAAACCAACAAACCAATAAACCAACAAACGAACAAACCAACAAACCAACAAACCAACAAACCAACAAACCAACAAACCAACATACCAACAAGCCAACAAACCAACAAACCAAACAGCCAACAACCCAATAAACCAACATGCCAACAAGCCAACAAACCAACAAAACAACAAACCAACAAACGAACAATCCAACAAACGAACAAACCAACAAGCCAACAAGCCAACAAACCAACAAGCCAACAAACCAACAAACCAACAAACCAACAAACCAACAAACCAACAAACCAATAAACCAACAAACCAACAAACAAACAAACCAACAAACCAACACACCAACAAACCAACAAACCAACAAACCAACAAACCCACAAAACCAAAAAACCAATAAACCAACAAACCAACAAACCAACAAACGAACAAACCAACAAACCAACAAACCAACAAACCAACAAATCAACAAACCAAGTAACCAACAAACCAACAAACGAACAAACCAACAAGCCAAAAAACCAAAACACAAACAAAGCAACAAACCAACAAACCAACAAACCAACAAACCAACAAACCAACAAACCAACAAGCCAACAAGCCAACAAACAAACACACCAACAAACTAACAAACCAACAAACCAACAAACCAACAAACCAACAAACCAACAAACCAACAAACCAACAAACCAACAAACCAACAAACCAACAAACCAACAAACCAACAAACCAACAAACCAACAAACCAACAAACCAAAAAACCAACAATCCAACAAGCCAACAAACCAACAAACCAACAAGCCAACAATCCAACAAAACAACAAACCAACAAACCAACAAACGAACAAATTAACAAACCAACAAGGCAATAAGCCAACAAACCAACAAACCAACAAACCAACAAACCAACAAACCAACAAACCAAACAACCAACAAACCAACAAACGAACAAACCAACATACCAACAAACCAACAAACCAACAAACCAACAAACCAACAAACCAAAAAAAACCAACAAACCAACAAGCCAACAAACCAACAAACCAACAAACCAACAAACCAACAAGCCAACAAGCCAACAAACCAACAAACCTTCAAACCAACAAACGAACAAACCAACAAACCAACAAACCAACAAGCCAGCAAACCAACAAACCAACAAACCAACAAACCTACAAACCAACAAACCAACAAACCAACAAACCAACAAGCCAACAAACCAACAAACCAACAAACCAAAAAACCAAAAAACCAACAAGCCAACAAACCAACAAACCAACAAACCAACAAAGAAACAAACCAACAAGCCAACAAACCAACAAACCAACAAGCCAACAAAACCAACAAGCCAACAAACCAACAAACCAACAAGTCAACAAACCAACAAACCAACAAGCCCACAAGCCAACAAACCAACAAACCAACAAACCAACAAACGAACAAACCAACAAACCAACAAACGAACAAACCAACAAACCAACAAACCAACAAACCAACAAACCAACAAACCAACAAACCAAGTAACCAACAAACCAACAAACGAACAAACCAACAAGCCAACAAACCAAAAAACGAAAAAAGCAACAAGCCAACAAACCAACAAACCAACAAACCAACAAGCCAACAAGCCAACAAACAAACACACAAACAAACTAACAAACCAACAAACCAACAAACCAACAAACCAAAAACCCAACAAACCAACAAGCCAACAAACCAACATACCAACAAGCCACCAATCCAACAAAACAACAAACCAACAAACCGACAAACGAACAAACCAACAAACCAACAAGCCAATAAGCCAAAAAACCAACAAACCAAGTAACCAACAAACCAACAAACGAACAAACCAACAAGCCAACAAACCAAAAAACGAACAAAGCAACAAGCCAACAAACCAACAAACCAACAAACCAACAAGCCAACAAGCCAACAAACAAACACACAAACAAACTAACAAACCAACAAACCAACAAACCAACAAACCAACAAACAAACACACAAACAAACCAACAAGCCAACAAACCAACATACCAACAAGCCACCAATCCAACAAAACAACAAACCAACAAACCGACAAACGAACAAACCAACAAACCAACAAACCAACAAACCAAGTAACCAACAAACCAACAAACGAACAAACCAACAAGCCAACAAACCAAAAAACTAACAAAACAACAAACCAACAAACCAACAAACCAACAAACCAACAAACCAACAAGCCAACAAGCCAACAAACAAACACACAAACAAACCAACAAACCAACAAACCAAAAAACCAACAAACCAACAAGCCAACAAACCAACAAACCAATAAGCCAACAATCCAACAAAACAACAAACCAACAAACCAACAAACGAACAAACCAACAAACCAACAAGCCAATAAGCCAACAAACCAACAAACCAAAAAAACCAACAAACCAACAAACCAACAAACCAAAAAACTAACAAACCAACAAACCAACAAAACAAAAAGCCAACAAACGAACAAACCAACAAGCCAACAAACCAACAAACCAACAAACCAACAACCCAACAAACCAACAAACCAACAAAGAAACAAACCAACAAACCAAAAAACCAACAAGCCAACAAACCAACAAACCAACAAACCAACAAACCAACAAAGAAACAAACCAACAAACCAACAAACCAACAAACCTACAAGCCAACAAAACAACAAACCAACAAGTCAACAAACCAACAAACCAACAAGCCAACAAGCCAACAAACCAACAAACCAACAAACCAACAAACCAACAAACCAAAAAACCAACAAACCAACAAACCAACAAACCAACAAACCAACAAACCAACAAACCAACAAACCAACAAACCAACAAACCAACAAACCAACAAACCAAAAAGCCAACAAGCCAACAAACCAACAAACCAACAAACCAACAAACCAACAAACCAACAAACCAACAAACCAACAAACCAATAAACCAACAAACCAACAAACAAACAAACCAACAAACCAACAAACCAACAAACCAACAAACCAACAAACCAACAAACCAACAAGCCAACAAACCAACAAACCAAAAAGCCAACAAACCAAAAAACCAACAAACCAAAAAACCAACAAACCAACAAACCAACAAACCAACAAACGAACAAACGAACAAACCAACAAACCAACAAACGAACAAGCCAACAAACCAACAAGCCAACAAACCAACAAACCAACAAGAAAAAAAAACAAACCAACAAGCCAACAAGCCAACAAACCAACAAACCAACAAACGAACAAACCAACAAACCAAAAAACGAACAAACCAACAAACCAACAAACCAACAAACCAACAAACCAACAAACCAACAAACCAACAAACCAACAAACCAACAAACCAACAAACCAACAAACCAACCAACCAAAAAGCCAACAAGCCAACAAACCAACAAACCAACAAACCAACAAACCAACAAACCAACAAACCAACAAACCAACAAACCAACAAACCAACAAACCAACAAACCAATAAACCAACAAACCAACAAACAAACAAACCAAAAGACCAACAAACCAACAAACCAACAAACCAACAAACCAAAAAGCCAACAAACCAAAAAACCAACAAACCAAAAAACCAACAAACCAAAAAACCAACAAACCAACAAACCAACAAACCAACAAACCAACAATCCAACAAACCAACAAACCAACAAACCAACAAACCAACAAACCAACAAACCAACAAACCAACAGCCCAACAAACCAACAAACCAACAAACCAACAAACCAACAAACCAACAAACCAATAAACCAATAAACCAACAAACTAATAAACCAACTAGCCAACAAACCAACAAACCAACAAACCAACAAACCAACAAACCAACAAGCCAACAAACGAACAAATCAACAAACCAACAAACCAACAAGCCAACAAACCAACAAACCAACAAACCAACAAACCAACAAACCAACAAACCAACAAGCCAACAAACCAACAAACCAACAAGCCAACAAGCCAACAAACCAACAAGCCAACGAAATAACAAACCAACAAACCAACAAACCAACAAACCAACAAACCAACAAACCAACAAACCAACAAACCAACAAACCAACAAACCAAAAAGCCAACAAACCAACAAACCAAAAACAACAAGCTAACTAACCAACAAACCAACAAACCAACAAACCAACAAACCAACAAACCAACAAGCCAACAAGCCAACAAACCAACAAACCAACAAGCCAACAAACCAACAAGCCAACAAACGAACAAACCAACAAACCAACAAACCAACAAACCAACAAGCCAACAAACCAACAAACCAACAAGCCAACAAACCAACAAACGAACAAACAAACAAACCAACAAACCAGTAAGCCAACAAACCAACAAGCCAACAAACGAACAAACCAACAAACAAATAAACGAACAAACCAATAAACCAACAAAATAACAAACCAACAAACCAACAAACCAACAAACCAACAATCCAACAAACCAACAAACCAACAAACCAATAAACCAACAAACTAACAAACCAACAAACCAACAAACCAACAAGCCAACAAACCAACAAACGAACAAACAAACAAACCAACAAACCAGTAAGCCAACAAACCAACAAGCCAACAAACGAACAAACCAACAAACAAATAAACGAACAAACCAATAAACCAACAAACCAACAAACCAACAAACAAACAAGCCAACAAACTAACAAACCAAGAAACGAACAAACCAACAAACCAACAAACCACCAAACAAACAAGCCAACAAGCCAATGAACCAACAAGCCAACAAACCAATAAGCCAACAAGCCAACAAGCCAACAAACCACCATGCCATTAAACCAACAAACCAACAAACCAACAAACCAACAAACCAACAAACCAACAAACCAACAAACCAACGAACCAACAAGCCAACAAACCAACAAACCAACAAACCAACAAACCAACAAACCAACAAACATAAAAACCAACAAGCCAGCAAACCAACAAGCCAGCAAACCAACAAACCAACAAACCAACAAACCAACAAACCAACAAACCAACAAACCAACAAACCAACAAGCCAACAAACCAACAAACCAAAAAACCAACAAGCCAACGAACCAACAAACCAACAAACGAACAAACCAACAAACCAACAAACCAACAACCCAACAAACCAACAAACCAAGTAACCAACAAACCAACAAATGAACAAACCATCAAGCCAACAAACCAAAAAACGAACAAAACAACAAACTAACAAACCAACAAACCAACAAACCAAAAAGCCAACAAACCAACAAACAAACACACCAACAAACTAACAAACCAACACACCAACAAGCCAACAAACCTACAAACCAACAAACCAACAAACCAACAAACCAAAAACCCAACAAACCAACAAGCCAACAAACCAACATACCAACAAGCCAACAATCCAACAAAACAACAAACCAACAAACCAACAAACGAACAAACCAACAAACCAACAAGCCAATAAGCCAACAAACCAACAAACCAACAAACAAACAAACCAACAAACCAACAAACCAACAAACCAAACAACCAACAAACCAACAAACGAACAAACCAACATACCAACAAACCAACAAACCAACAAACCAACAAACCAACAACTCAACAAAACCAACAAACCAACAAGCCAACAAACCAACAAACCAACAAACCAACAAGCCAACAAGCCAACAAGCCAACAAACCAACAAACCTATAAACGAACAAACCAACAAACCGACAAGCCAACAAACGAACAAATCAACAAACCAACAAACCAACAAGCCAACAAACCAACAAACCAACAAACCAACAAACCAACAAACCAACAAACCAACAAGCCAACAAACCAACAAACCAACAAGCCAACAAGCCAACAAACCAACAAGCCAACGAACCAACAAACCAACAAACCAACAAACCAACAAACCAACAAACCAACAAACCAACAAACCAACAAACCAACAAACGAACAAACCAACAAACCAAAAAGCCAACAAACCAACAAACCAAAAAAACAACAAGCTAACTAACCAACAAACCAACAAACCAACAAACCAACAAACCAACAAACCAACAAACCAACAAGCCAACAAGCCAACAAACCAACAAGCCAACAAGCCAACAAACCAACAAGCCAACAAACGAACAAACCAACAAACCAACAAACCAACAAACCAACAAGCCAACAAACCAACAAACCAACAAGCCAACAAACCAACAAACGAACAAACAAACAAACCAACAAACCAGTAAGCAAACAAACCAACAAGCCAACAAACGAACAAACCAACAAACAAATAAACGAACAAACCAATAAACCAACAAAATAACAAACCAACAAACCAACAAACCAAGAAACCAACAAACCACCGAACCAACAAGCCAACAAACCAACAAACCAACAAACCAACAAACCAACAAACAAACAAGCCAACAAACTAACAAACCAAGAAACGAACAAACCAACAAATTAACAAACCAACAAACCAACAAGCCAACAAGCCAATGAACCAACAAGCCAACAAACCAATAAGCCAACAAGCCAACAAGCCAACAAACCACCATGCCATTAAACCAACAAACCAACAAACCAACAAACCAAAAAGCCAAAAAACCAACAAACCAAAAAAACAACAAGCTAACTAACCAACAAACCAACAAACCAACAAACCAAAAAACCAACAAGCCAACAAACCAACAAACCAACAAACCAACAAAGCAACAAACCAACAAACCAAAAAGCCAACAAGCCAACAAACCAACAAACCAACAAACCAACAAACCAACAAACCAACAAACCAACAAACCAACAAACCAACAAACCAACAAACCAACAAACCAACAAACCAATAAACCAACAAACCAACAAACAAACAAACCAACAGACCAACAAACCAACAAACCAACAAACCAACAAGCCAACAAACCAACAAACCAAAAAGCCAACAAACCAAAAAACCAACAAACCAAAAAACCAACAAACCAATAAACCAACAAACCAACAAACCAACAAACCAACAAGCCAACAAACCAACAAACCAACAAACCAATAAACCAACAAACCAACAAACCAACAAACCAACAAACCAACAAACCAACAAACCAACAAACCAACAACCCAACAAACCAACAAACCAACAAACCAACAAACCAACAAACCAATAAACCAATAAACCAACAAACTAATAAACCAACTAGCCAACAAACCAACAAACCAACAAACCAACAAACCAACAAACCAACAAGCCAACAAACGAACAAATCAACAAACCAACAAACCAACAAGCCAACAAACCAACAAACCAACAAACCAACAAACCAACAAACCAACAAACCAACAAGCCAACAAACCAACAAACCAACAAGCCAACAAGCCAACAAACCAACAAGCCAACGAACCAACAAACCAACAAACCAACAAACCAACAAACCAACAAACCAATAAACCAACAAACCAACAAACCAACAAACGAACAAACCAACAAACCAAAAAGCCAACAAACCAACAAACCAAAAACAACAAGCTAACTAACCAACAAACCAACAAACCAACAAACCAACAAACCAACAAACCAACAAGCCAACAAGCCAACAAACCAACAAGCCAACAAGCCAACAAACCAACAAGCCAACAAACGAACAAACCAACAAACCAACACAAACCAACAAACCAACAAACCAACAAACCAACAAACCAACAAACCAACAAACGAACAAACAAACAAACCAACAAACCAGTAAGCCAACAAACCAACAAGCCAACAAACGAACAAACCAACAAACAAATAAACGAACAAACCAATAAACCAACAAAATAACAAACCAACAAACCAACAAACCAACAAACCAACAAACAAACAAGCCAACAAACTAACAAACCAAGAAACGAACAAACCAACAAACCAACAAACAAACAAGCCAACAAACTAACAAACCAAGAAACGAACAAACCAACAAACCAACAAACCACCAAACAAACAAGCCAACAAGCCAATGAACCAACAAGCCAACAAACCAATAAGCCAACAAGCCAACAAGCCAACAAACCACCATACCATTAAACCAACAAACCAACAAACCAACAAACCAACAAACCAACAAACCAACAAACCAACAAACCAACGAACCAACAAGCCAACAAACCAAGAAACCAACAAACCAACAAGGCAACAAGCCAACAAACCAACAAGCCAACAAACCAACAAGCCAACAAACCAACAAACCAACAAACCAACAAACCAACAAACCAAAAAACCAACAAGCCAGCAAACCAACAAGCCAGCAAACCAACAAACCAACAAACCAACAAACCAACAAACCAACAAACCAACAAACCAACATGCCAACAAACCAACAAACCAAAAAACCAACAAGCCAACGAACCAACAAACCAACAAACGAACAAACCAACAAACCAACAAACCAACAACCCAACAAACCAACAAACCAAGTAACCAACAAACCAACAAACGAACAAACCATCAAGCCAACAAACCAAAAAACGAACAAAACAACAAACTAACAAACCAACAAACCAACAAACCAAAAAGCCAACAAACCAACAAACAAACACACCAACAAACTAACAAACCAACACACCAACAAGCCAACTAACCTACAAACCAACAAACCAACAAACCAACAAACCAAAAACCCAACAAACCAACAAGCCAACAAACCAACATACCAACAAGCCAACAATCCAACAAAACAACAAACCAACAAACCAACAAACGAACAAACCAACAAACCAACAAGCCAATAAGCCAACAAACCAACAAACCAACAAACAAACAAACCAACAAACCAACAAACCAACAAACCAAACAACCAACAAACCAACAAACGAACAAACCAACATACCAACAAACCAACAAACCAACAAACCAACAACTCAACAAAACCAACAAACCAACAAGCCAACAAACCAACAAACCAACAAACCAACAAGCCAACAAGCCAACAAGCCAACAAACCAACAAACCTATAAACGAACAAACCAACAAACCGACAAGCCAACAAACGAACAAATCAACAAACCAACAAACCAACAAGCCAACAAACCAACAAACCAACAAACCAACCAACCAACAAACCAACAAACCAACAAACCAACAAGCCAACAAACCAACAAACCAACAAGCCAACAAGCCAACAAACCAACAAGCCAACGAACCAACAAACCAACAAACCAACAAACCAACAAACCAACAAACCAACAAACCAACAAACCAACAAACCAACAAACCAACAAACGAACAAACCAACAAACCAAAAAGCCAACAAACCAACAAACCAAAAAAACAACAAGCTAACTAACCAACAAACCAACAAACCAACAAACCAACAAACCAACAAACCAACAAACCAACAAGCCAACAAGCCAACAAACCAACAAGCCAACAAGCCAACAAACCAACAAGCCAACAAACGAACAAACCAACAAACCAACAAACCAACAAACCAACAAGCCAACAAACCAACAAACCAACAAACCAACAAACGAACAAACAAACAAACCAACAAACCAGTAAGCAAACAAACCAACAAGCCAACAAACGAACAAACCAACAAACAAATAAACGAACAAACCAATAAACCAACAAAATAACAAACCAACAAACCAAGAAACCAAGAAACCAACAAACCACCGAACCAACAAGCCAACAAACCAACAAACCAACAAACCAACAAAAAAACAAGCCAACAAACTAACAAACCAAGAAACGAACAAACCAACAAACCAACAAACCAACAAACCAACAAGCCAACAAGCCAATGAACCAACAAGCCAACAAACCAATAAGCCAACAAGCCAACAAGCCAACAAACCAACAAACCAACAAGCCAACAAACCAACAAACCAACAAACCAACAAACCAACAAACCAACAAACCAACAAACCAACAAACCAACAAACCAACAAACCAACAAACCAACAAACCAACAACCCAACAAACCAACAAACCAACAAACCAACAAACCAACAAACCAATAAACCAATAAACCAACAAACTAATAAACCAACTAGCCAACAAACCAACAAACCAACAAACCAACAAACCAACAAACCAACAAGCCAACAAACGAACAAATCAACAAACCAACAAACCAACAAGCCAACAAACCAACAAACCAACAAACCAACAAACCAACAAACCAACAAACCAACAAACCAACAAACCAACAAGCCAACAAACCAACAAACCAACAAACCAACAAACCAACAAACCAACAAACCAACAAACCAACAAACCAACAAACCAACAAACCAACAACCCAACAAACCAACAAACCAACAAACCAACAAACCAACAAACCAATAAACCAATAAACCAACAAACTAATAAACCAACTAGCCAACAAACCAACAAACCAACAAACCAACAAACCAACAAACCAACAAGCCAACAAACGAACAAATCAACAAACCAACAAACCAACAAGCCAACAAACCAACAAACCAACAAACCAACAAACCAACAAACCAACAAACCAACAAGCCAACAAACCAACAAACCAACAAGCCAACAAGCCAACAAACCAACAAGCCAACGAACCAACAAACCAACAAACCAACAAACCAACAAACCAACAAACCAACAAACCAACAAACCAACAAACCAACAAACCAACAAACGAACAAACCAACAAACCAAAAAGCCAACAAACCAACAAACCAAAAACAACAAGCTAACTAACCAACAAACCAACAAACCAACAAACCAACAAACCAACAAACCAACAAACCAACAAGCCAACAAGCCAACAAACCAACAAGCCAACAAGCCAACAAACCAACAAGCCAACAAACGAACAAACCAACAAACCAACAAACCAACAAACCAACAAGCCAACAAACCAACAAACCAACAAGCCAACAAACCAACAAACGAACAAACAAACAAACCAACAAACCAGTAAGCCAACAAACCAACAAGCCAACAAACGAACAAACCAACAAACAAATAAACGAACAAACCAATAAACCAACAAAATAACAAACCAACAAACCAACAAACCAAGAAACCAACAAACCACCGAACCAACAAGCCAACAAACCAACAAACCAACAAACCAACAAACCAACAAACAAACAAGTTAACAAACTAACAAACCAAGAAACGAACAAACCAACAAACCAACAAACCACCAAACAAACAAGCCAACAAGCCAATGAACCAACAAGCCAACAAACCAATAAGCCAACAAGCCAACAAGCCAACAAACCACCATGCCATTAAACCAACAAACCAACAAACCAACAAACCAACAAACCAACAAACCAACAAACCAACAAACCAACGAACCAACAAGCCAACAAACCAAGAAACCAACAAACCAACAAGGCAACAAGCCAACAAACCAACAAGCCAACAAACCAACAAGCCAACAAACCAACAAACCAACAAACCAACAAACCAACAAACCAAAAAACCAAAAAACCAACAAGCCAACGAACCAACAAACCAACAAACCAACAAACCAACAAACCAACAAACCAACAAACCAACAAGCCAACAAACCAACAAACCAAAAAACCAACAAGCCAACGAACCAACAAACCAACAAACGAACAAACCAACAAACCAACAAACCAACAAACCAACGAACCAACAAGCCAACAAACCAAGAAACCAACAAACCAACAAGGCAACAAGCCAACAAACCAACAAGCCAGCAAACCAACAAGCCAGCAAACCAACAAACCAACAAACCAACAAACCAACAAACCAACAAACCAACAAACCAACAAGCCAACAAACCAACAAACCAAAAAACCAACAAGCCAACGAACCAACAAACCAACAAACGAACAAACCAACAAACCAACAAACCAACAAACCAACGAACCAACAAGCCAACAAACCAAGAAACCAACAAACCAACAAGGCAACAAGCCAACAAACCAACAAGCCAGCAAACCAACAAGCCAGCAAACCAACAAACCAACAAACCAACAAACCAACAAACCAACAAACCAACAAACCAACAAGCCAACAAACCAACAAACCAAAAAACCAACAAGCCAACGAACCAACAAACCAACAAACGAACAAACCAACAAACCAACAAACCAAAAACCCAACAAACCAACAAACCAAGTAACCAACAAACCAACAAACGAACAAACCATCAAGCCAACAAACCAACAAACCAACAAACCAAAAAACCAACAAGCCAACGAACCAACAAACCAACAAACGAACAAACCAACAAACCAACAAACCAACAAACCAACGAACCAACAAGCCAACAAACCAAGAAACCAACAAACCAACAAGGCAACAAGCCAACAAACCAACAAGCCAGCAAACCAACAAGCCAGCAAACCAACAAACCAACAAACCAACAAACCAACAAACCAACAAACCAACAAACCAACAAACCAACGAACCAACAAGCCAACAAACCAAGAAACCAACAAACCAACAAGGCAACAAGCCAACAAACCAACAAGCCAGCAAACCAACAAGCCAGCAAACCAACAAACCAACAAACCAACAAACCAACAAACCAACAAACCAACAAACCAACAAGCCAACAAACCAACAAACCAAAAAACCAACAAGCCAACGAACCAACAAACCAACAAACGAACAAACCAACAAACCAACAAACCAAAAACCCAACAAACCAACAAACCAAGTAACCAACAAACCAACAAACGAACAAACCATCAAGCCAACAAACCAAAAAACGAACAAAACAACAAACTAACAAACCAACAAACCAACAAACCAAAAATCCAACAAACCAACAAACAAACACACCAACAAACTAACAAACCAACACACCAACAAGCCAACAAACCTACAAACCAACAAACCAACAAACCAACAAACCAAAAACCCAACAAACCAACAAGCCAACAAACCAACATACCAACAAGCCAAAAATCCAACAAAACAACAAACCAACAAACCAACAAACGAACAAACCAACAAACCAACAAGCCAATAAGCCAACAAACCAACAAACCAACAAACAAACAAACCAACAAACCAACAAACCAACAAACCAAACAACCAACAAACCAACAAACGAACAAACCAACATACCAACAAACCAACAAACCAACAAACCAACAACTCAACAAAACCAACAAACCAACAAGCCAACAAACCAACAAACCAACAAACCAACAAACCAACAAGCCAACAAGCCAACAAGCCAACGAACCAACAAACCTATAAACGAACAAACCAACAAACCGGCAAGCCAACAAACGAACAAATCAACAAACCAACAAACCAACAAGCCAACAAACCAACAAACCAACAAACCAACAAACCAACAAACCAACAAACCAACAAACCAACAAACCAACAAGCCAACAAACCAACAAACCAACAAGCCAACAAGCCAACAAACCAACAAGCCAACGAACCAACAAACCAACAAACCAACAAACCAACAAACCAACAAACCAACAAACCAACAAACCAACAAACCAACAAACCAACAAACGAACAAACCAACAAACCAAAAAGCCAACAAACCAACAAACCAAAAAAACAACAAGCTAACTAACCAACAAACCAACAAACCAACAAACCAACAAACCAACAAACCAACAAACCAACAAGCCAACAAGCCAACAAACCAACAAACCAACAAGCCAACAAGCCAACAAACCAACAAGCCAACAAACGAACAAACCAACAAACCAACAAACCAACAAACCAACAAGCCAACAAACCAACAAACCAACAAGCCAACAAACCAACAAACGAACAAACAAACAAACCAACAAACCAGTAAGCAAACAAACCAACAAGCCAACAAACGAACAAACCAACAAACAAATAAACGAACAAACCAATAAACCAACAAAATAACAAACCAACAAACCAACAAACCAAGAAACCAACAAACCACCAAACCAACAAGCCAACAAACCAACAAACCAACAAACCAACAAACCAACAAACAAACAAGCCAACAAACTAACAAACCAAGAAACGAACAAACCAACAAACCAACAAACCAACAAACCAACAAGCCAACAAGCCAATGAACCAACAAGCCAACAAACCAATAAGCCAACAAGCCAACAAGCCAACAAACCACCATGCCATTAAACCAACAAACCAACAAACCAACAAACCAAAAAGCCAAAAAACCAACAAACCAAAAAAACAACAAGCTAACTAACCAACAAACCAACAAACCAACAAACCAAAAAACCAACAAGCCAACAAACCAACAAACCAACAAACCAACAAAGCAACAAACCAACAAACCAACAAACCAACAAACCAACAAACTAACAAACCAACAAACCAACAAGCCAACAAAACCAACAAGCCAACAAACCAACAAACCAACAAGTCCACAAACCAACAAACCAACAAGCCAACAAGCCAACAAACCAACAAACCAACAAACCAACAAACCAACAAACGAACATACCAAAAAGCCAAAAAACCAAAACACAAACAAAGCAACAAACCAACAAACCAACAAACCAACAAACCAACAAGCCAACAAGCCAACAAACAAACACACCAACAAACTAACAAACCAATAAACCAACAATCCAACAAGCCAACAAACCAACAAACCAACAAGCCAATAAGCCAACAAACCAACAAACCAACAAACCAACAAACCAACAAACCAACAAACCAACAAACCAAACAACCAACAAACCAACAAACGAACAAACCAACATACCAACAAACCAACAAACCAACAAACCAACAAACCAACAAACCAACAACTCAACAAAACCAACAAACCAACAAGCCAACAAACCAACAAACCAACAAACCAACAAGCCAACAAGCCAACAAGCCAACAAACCAACAAACCTACAAACGAACAAACCAACAAACCGACAAACCAACAAACCAACAAACCAACAAACCAACAAACCAACAAACCAATAGACCAACAAACCAACAAACCAACAAACCAACAAGCCAACAAAACCAACAAACCAACAAACCAACAAGTCCACAAACCAACAAACCAACAAGCCAACAAGCCAACAAACCAACAAACCAACAAACCAACAAACCAACAAACCAACAAACTTACAAACCAACAAGCCAACAAACCAACAAACCAACAAACCAAAAAACCAACAAGCCAACAAACCAACAAACCAACAAACCAACAAAGCAACAAACCAACAAAACAGCAAACCAACAAACCAACAAACTAACAAACCAACAAACCAACAAGTCCACAAACCAACAAACCAACAAGCCAACAAGCCAACAAACCAACAAACCAACAAACCAACAAACCAACAAACGAACAAACCAACAAACCAACAAACGAACAAACCAACAAACCAACAAACCAACAAACCAACAAACCAACAAACCAACAAACCAACAAACCAAGTAACCAACAGACCAACAAACGAACAAACCAACAAACCAACACACCAACAAACCAACAAACCAACAAACCAACAAACCAACAAACCAACAAACCAACAAACCAACAAGCCAACAAACCAACAAACCAACAAACCAAGTAACCAACAAACCAACAAACGAACAAACCAACAAACCGACAAACCAACAAACCAACAAACCAACAAACCAACAAACCAACAAACCAACAGACCAACAAACCAACAAACCAACAAACCAACAAGCCAACAAAACCAACAAACCAACAAACTTACAAACCAACAAGCCAACAAACCAACAAACCAACAAACCAAAAAACCAACAAGCCAACAAACCAACAAACCAACAAACCTACAAACGAACAAACCAACAAACCGACAAACCAACAAACCAACAAACCAACAAACCAACAAACCAACAAACCAACAGACCAACAAACCAACAAACCAACAAACCAACAAGCCAACAAAACCAACAAACCAACAAACCAACAAGTCCACAAACCAACAAACCAACAAGCCAACAAGCCAACAAACCAACAAACCAACAAACCAACAAACCAACAAACCAACAAACTTACAAACCAACAAGCCAACAAACCAACAAACCAACAAACCAAAAAACCAACAAGCCAACAAAGAAACAAACCAACAAACCAAAAAACCAACAAGCCAACAAACCAACAAACCAACAAACCAACAAACCAACAAAACAAGAAGCCAACAAGCCAACAAACCAACAAACCAACAGACCAACAAACCAACAAACCAACAAACCAATAAACCAACAAACCAACAAACAAACAAACCAACAAACCAACAAACCAACAAACCAACAAACCAACAAACCAACAAACCAACAATCCAACAAACCAACAAACTAAAAAACCAACAAACCAACAAACGAACAAACGAACAAACGAACAAACCAACAAACCAACAAACGAACAAGCCAACAAACCAACAAGCCAACAAACCAACAAACCAACAAGCCAACAAACCAACAAACCAACAAGCCAACAAGCCAACAAACCAACAAACCAACAAACCAACAAACGAACAAACCAACAAACCAACAAACGAACAAACCAATAAACCAACAAACCAACAAACCAACAAACCAACAAACCAACAAACCAAGTAACCAACAAACCAACAAACGAACATACCAAAAAGCCAAAAAACCAAAACACAAACAAAGCAACAAACCAACAAACCAACAAACCAACAAACCAACAAGCCAACAAGCCAACAAACAAACACACCAACAAACTAACAAACCAATAAACCAACAATCCAACAAGCCAACAAACCAACAAACCAACAAGCCAATAAGCCAACAAACCAACAAACCAACAAACCAACAAACCAACAAACCAACAAACCAACAAACCAAACAACCAACAAACCAACAAACGAACAAACCAACATACCAACAAACCAACAAACCAACAAACCAACAAACCAACAAACCAACAACTCAACAAAACCAACAAACCAACAAGCCAACAAACCAACAAACCAACAAGCCAACAAGCCAACAAGCCAACAAGCCAACAAACCAACAAACCTACAAACGAACAAACCAACAAACCGACAAACCAACAAACCAACAAACCAACAAACCAACAAACCAACAAACCAACAGACCAACAAACCAACAAACCAACAAACCAACAAGCCAACAAAACCAACAAACCAACAAACCAACAAGTCCACAAACCAACAAACCAACAAGCCAACAAGCCAACAAACCAACAAACCAACAAACCAACAAACCAACAAACCAACAAACTTACAAACCAACAAGCCAACAAACCAACAAACCAACAAACCAAAAAACCAACAAGCCAACAAACCAACAAACCAACAAACCAACAAAGCAACAAACCAACAAAACAGCAAACCAACAAACCAACAAACTAACAAACCAACAAACCAACAAGTCCACAAACCAACAAACCAACAAGCCAACAAGCCAACAAACCAACAAACCAACAAACCAACAAACCAACAAACGAACAAACCAACAAACCAACAAACGAACAAACCAACAAACCAACAAACCAACAAACCAACAAACCAACAAACCAACAAACCAACAAACCAAGTAACCAACAGACCAACAAACGAACAAACCAACAAACCAACACACCAACAAACCAACAAACCAACAAACCAACAAACCAACAAACCAACAAACCAACAAGCCAACAAACCAACAAACCAACAAACCAAGTAACCAACAAACCAACAAACGAACAAACCAACAAACCGACAAACCAACAAACCAACAAACCAACAAACCAACAAACCAACAAACCAACAGACCAACAAACCAACAAACCAACAAACCAACAAGCCAACAAAACCAACAAACCAACAAACTTACAAACCAACAAGCCAACAAACCAACAAACCAACAAACCAAAAAACCAACAAGCCAACAAACCAACAAACCAACAAACCTACAAACGAACAAACCAACAAACCGACAAACCAACAAACCAACAAACCAACAAACCAACAAACCAACAAACCAACAGACCAACAAACCAACAAACCAACAAACCAACAAGCCAACAAAACCAACAAACCAACAAACCAACAAGTCCACAAACCAACAAACCAACAAGCCAACAAGCCAACAAACCAACAAACCAACAAACCAACAAACCAACAAACCAACAAACTTACAAACCAACAAGCCAACAAACCAACAAACCAACAAACCAAAAAACCAACAAGCCAACAAACCAACAAACCAACAAACCAACAAAGCAACAAACCAACAAAACAGCAAACCAACAAACCAACAAACTAACAAACCAACAAACCAACAAGTCCACAAACCAACAAACCAACAAGCCAACAAGCCAACAAACCAACAAACCAACAAACCAACAAACCAACAAACGAACAAACCAACAAACCAACAAACGAACAAACCAACAAACCAACAAACCAACAAACCAACAAGTCCACAAACCAACAAACCAACAAGCCAACAAGCCAACAAACCAACAAACCAACAAACCAAAAAACCAACAAGCCAACAAACCAACAAACCAACAAACCAACAAAGCAACAAACCAACAAAACAGCAAACCAACAAACCAACAAACTAACAAACCAACAAACCAACAAGTCCACAAACCAACAAACCAACAAGCCAACAAGCCAACAAACCAACAAACCAACAAACCAACAAACCAACAAACCAACAAACGAACAAACCAACAAACCAACAAACGAACAAACCAACAAACCAACAAACCAACAAACCAACAAACCAACAAACCAACAAACCAACAAACCAAGTAACCAACAGACCAACAAACGAACAAACCAACAAACCAACACACCAACAAACCAACAAACCAACAAACCAACAAACCAACAAACCAACAAACCAACAAGCCAACAAACCAACAAACCAACAAACCAAGTAACCAACAAACCAACAAACCAACAAACCAACAAACCAACAAACCAACAAACCAACAAACCAACAAACCAACAAACCAACAAACCAACAAACCAAAAAACCAACAAACCAACAAGCCAACAAACCAACAAACCAAGAAGCCAACAATCCAACAAAACAACAAACCAACAAACCAACAACCGAACCAACCAACAAACCAACAAGCCAATAAGCCAACAAACCAACAAACCAACAAACCAACAAGCCAACAATCCAACAAAACAACAAACCAACAAACCAACAAACCAACAAACCAACAAACCAACAAGCGAATAAGCCAACAAACCAACAAACGAAGAAACCAACAAACCAACAAACGAACAAACCAACAAACCAACAAACCAACAAACCAAGTAACCAACAAACCAACAAACGAACAAACCAACAAGCCAACAAACCAAAAAACGAACAAAGCAACAAACCAACAAACCAACAAACAAACAAACCAACAAGCCAACAAGCCAACAAACAAACACACAAACAAACTAACAAACCAACAAACCAACAAGCCAACAAACCAACAAACAAACAAACCAACAAACCAACAAACCAACAAACCAACAAACCAACAAACCAACAAACCAACAAACTAACAAACCAAAAAACCAACAAACCAACAAGCCAACAAACCAACAAACCAACAAGCCAACAATCCAACAAAACAACAAACCAACAAACCAACAAACGAACAAACCAACAAACCAACAAACCAACAAGCCAATAAGCCAACAAACCAACAAACCAAAAAAACCAACAAACCAACAAACCAACAAACCAACAAACCAACAAACCAAAAAACGAACAAACCAACAAACCAACATAACAAAAAGCCAACAAACGAAAAAACCAACAAGCCAACAAGCCAACAAACCAACAAACCAACAAACCAACAAACCAACAAACGAACAAACCAACAAACCAACAAACGAACAAACCAACAAACCAACAAACCAACAAACCAACAAACCAACAAACCAACAAACCAACAAAACAAGTAACCAACAGACCAACAAACGAACAAACCAACAAACCAACACACCAACAAACCAACAAACCAACAAACCAACAAACCAACAAACCAACAAACCAACAAACCAACAAGCCAACAAACCAACAAACCAACAAACCAAGTAACCAACAAACCAACAAACCAACAAACCAACAAACCAACAAACCAACAAACCAACAAACCAACAAACCAACAAACCAACAAACCAACAAACCAAAAAACCAACAAACCAACAAGCCAACAAACCAACAAACCAAGAAGCCAACAATCCAACAAAACAACAAACCAACAAACCAACAACCGAACCAACCAACAAACCAACAAGCCAATAAGCCAACAAACCAACAAACCAACAAACCAACAAGCCAACAATCCAACAAAACAACAAACGAACAAACCAACAAACGAACAAACCAACAAACCAACAAACGAAGAAACCAACAAACCAACAAACGAACAAACCAACAAACCAACAAACCAACAAACCAAGTAACCAACAAACCAACAAACGAACAAACCAACAAGCCAACAAACCAAAAAACGAACAAAGCAACAAACCAACAAACCAACAAACAAACAAACCAACAAGCCAACAAGCCAACAAACAAACACACAAACAACCTAAAAAACCAACAAACCAACAAGCCAACAAACCAACAAACTAACAAACCAACAAACCAACAAACCAACAAACCAACAAACCAACAAACCAACAAACTAACAAACCAAAAAACCAACAAACCAACAAGCCAACAAACCAACAAACCAACAAGCCAACAATCCAACAAAACAACAAACCAACAAACCAACAAACGAACAAACCAACAAACCAACAAGCCAATAAGCCAACAAACCAACAAACCAAAAAAACCAACAAACCAACAAACCAACAAACCAACAAACCAAAAAACGAACAAACCAACAAACCAACATAACAAAAAGCCAACAAAAGAAAAAACCAACAAGCCAACAAACCAACAAACCAACAAACCAACACCAACAAAGAAACAAACCAACAAACCAAAAAACCAACAAGCCAACAAACCAACAAACCAACAAACCAACAAACCAACAAAACAAGAAGCCAACAAGCCAACAAACCAACAAACCAACAAACCAACAAACCAACAAACCAACAAACCAACAAACCAATAAACCAACAAACCAACAAACAAACAAACCAAAAAACCAACAAACCAACAAACCAACAAACCAACAAACCAACAAACCAACAAGCCAACAAACCAACAAAGTAAAAAACCAACAAACCAACAAACCAACAAACCAACAAACGAACAAACGAACAAACCAACAAACCAACAAACGAATAAGCCAACAAACCAACAAGCCAACAAACCAACAAACCAACAAGCCAACAAACCAACAAACCAACAAGCCAACAAGCCAACAAACCAACAAACCAACAAACCAACAAACGAACAAACCAACAAACCAACAAACGAACAAACCAACAAACCAACAAACCAACAAACCAACAAACCAACAAACCAAGTAACCAACAAACCAACAAACGAACATACCAAAAAGCCAAAAAACCAAAACACAAACAAAGCAACAAACCAACAAACCAACAAACCAACAAGCCAACAAGCCAACAAACAAACACACCAACAAACTAACAAACCAATAAACCAACAAACCAACAAACCAACAAACCAACAAACCAACAAACCAACAAACCAACAAACCAACAAACCAACAAACCAACAAACCAACAAACCAACAAACCAACAAACCAAAAAAACCAACAATCCAACAAGCCAACAAACCAACAAACAAACAAGCCAACATTCCAACAAAACAACAAACCAACAAACCAACAAACCAACAAATTAACAAACCAACAAGGCAATTAGCCAACAAACCAACAAACCAACAAACCAATAAACGAACAAACCAACATACCAACAAACCAACAAAGCAACAAACCAACAAACCAACAAATTAACAAAACCAACAAACCAACAAACCAAGTAACCAACAGACCAACAAACGAACAAACCAACAAACCAACACACCAACAAACCAACAAACCAACAAGCCAACAAACCAACAAACCAACAAACCAAGTAACCAACAAACCAACAAACCAACAAACCAACAAACCAACAAACCAACAAACCAACAAACCAACAAACCAACAAACCAACAAACCAACAAACCAAAAAACCAACAAACCAACAAGCCAACAAACCAACAAACCAAGAAGCCAACAATCCAACAAAACAACAAACCAACAAACCAACAACCGAACCAACCAACAAACCAACAAGCCAATAAGCCAACAAACCAACAAACCAACAAACCAACAAGCCAACAATCCAACAAAACAACAAACCAACAAACCAACAAACCAACAAACCAACAAACCAACAAGCGAATAAGCCAACAAACCAACAAACGAAGAAACCAACAAACCAACAAACGAACAAACCAACAAACCAACAAACCAACAAACCAAGTAACCAACAAACCAACAAACGAACAAACCAACAAGCCAACAAACCAAAAAACGAACAAAGAAACAAACCAACAAACCAACAAACAAACAAACCAACAAGCCAACAAGCCAACAAACAAACACACAAACAAACTAACAAACCAACAAACCAACAAGCCAATAAACCAACAAACAAACAAACCAACAAACCAACAAACCAACAAACCAACAAACCAACAAACCAACAAACCAACAAACTAACAAACCAAAAAACCAACAAACCAACAAGCCAACAAACCAACAAACCAACAAGCCAACAATCCAACAAAACAACAAACCAACAAACCAACAAACGAACAAACCAACAAACCAACAAACCAACAAGCCAATAAGCCAACAAACCAACAAACCAAAAAAATCAACAAACCAACAAACCAACAAACCAACAAACCAACAAACCAAAAAACGAACAAACCAACAAACCAACATAACAAAAAGCCAACAAACGAAAAAACCAACAAGCCAACAAGCCAACAAACCAACAAACCAACAAACCAACAAACCAACAAACGAACAAACCAACAAACCAACAAACGAACAAACCAACAAACCAACAAACCAACAAACCAACAAACCAACAAACCAACAAACCAACAAAACAAGTAACCAACAGACCAACAAACGAACAAACCAACAAACCAACACACCAACAAACCAACAAACCAACAAACCAACAAACCAACAAACCAACAAACCAACAAGCCAACAAACCAACAAACCAACAAACCAAGTAACCAACAAACCAACAAACCAACAAACCAACAAACCAACAAACCAACAAACCAACAAACCAACAAACCAACAAACCAACAAACCAACAAACCAAAAAACCAACAAACCAACAAGCCAACAAACCAACAAACCAAGAAGCCAACAATCCAACAAAACAACAAACCAACAAACCAACAACCGAACCAACCAACAAACCAACAAGCCAATAAGCCAACAAACCAACAAACCAACAAACCAACAAGCCAACAATCCAACAAAACAACAAACGAACAAACCAACAAACGAACAAACCAACAAACCAACAAACGAAGAAACCAACAAACCAACAAACGAACAAACCAACAAACCAACAAACCAACAAACCAAGTAACCAACAAACCAACAAACGAACAAACCAACAAGCCAACAAACCAAAAAACGAACAAAGCAACAAACCAACAAACCAACAAACAAACAAACCAACAAGCCAACAAGCCAACAAACAAACACACAAACAACCTAAAAAACCAACAAACCAACAAGCCAACAAACCAACAAACTAACAAACCAACAAACCAACAAACCAACAAACCAACAAACCAACAAACCAACAAACTAACAAACCAAAAAACCAACAAACCAACAAGCCAACAAACCAACAAACCAACAAGCCAACAATCCAACAAAACAACAAACCAACAAACCAACAAACGAACAAACCAACAAACCAACAAGCCAATAAGCCAACAAACCAACAAACCAAAAAAACCAACAAACCAACAAACCAACAAACCAACAAACCAAAAAACGAACAAACCAACAAACCAACATAACAAAAAGCCAACAAACGAAAAAACCAACAAGCCAACAAACCAACAAACCAACAAACCAACAACCCAACAAACCAACACCAACAAAGAAACAAACCAACAAACCAAAAAACCAACAAGCCAACAAACCAACAAACCAACAAACCAACAAACCAACAAAACAAGAAGCCAACAAGCCAACAAACCAACAAACCAACAAACCAACAAACCAACAAACCAACAAACCAACAAACCAATAAACCAACAAACCAACAAACAAACAAACCAAAAAACCAACAAACCAACAAACCAACAAACCAACAAACCAACAAACCAACAAGCCAACAAACCAACAAACTAAAAAACCAACAAACCAACAAACCAACAAACCAACAAACGAACAAACGAACAAACCAACAAACCAACAAACGAATAAGCCAACAAACCAACAAGCCAACAAACCAACAAACCAACAAACCAACAAGCCAACAAACCAACAAACCAACAAGCCAACAAGCCAACAAACCAACAAACCAACAAACCAACAAACGAACAAACCAACAAACCAACAAACGAACAAACCAACAAACCAACAAACCAACAAACCAACAAACCAACAAACCAAGTAACCAACAAACCAACAAACCAAGTAACCAACAAACCAACAAACGAACATACCAAAAAGCCAAAAAACCAAAACACAAACAAAGCAACAAACCAACAAACCAACAAACCAACAAACCAACAAGCCAACAAGCCAACAAACAAACACACCAACAAACTAACAAACCAATAAACCAACAAACCAACAAACCAACAAACCAACAAACCAACAAACCAACAAACCAACAAACCAACAAACCAACAAACCAACAAACCAACAAACCAACAAACCAACAAACCAAAAAAACCAACAATCCAACAAGCCAACAAACCAACAAACAAACAAGCCAACATTCCAACAAAACAACAAACCAACAAACCAACAAACGAACAAATTAACAAACCAACAAGGCAATTAGCCAACAAACCAACAAACCAACAAACCAATAAACGAACAAACCAACATACCAACAAACCAACAAAGCAACAAACCAACAAACCAACAAATTAACAAAACCAACAAACCAACAAGCCAACAAACCAACAAACCAACAAACCAATAAACCAACAAGCCAACAAACCAATAAACCTACAAACCAACAAACGAACAAACCAACAAACCAACAAACCAACAAACCAAGTAACCAACAAACCAACAAACGAACAAACCAAAAAGCCAAAAAACCAAAACACAAACAAAGCAACAAACCAACAAACCAACAAACCAACAAGCCAACAAGCCAACAAACAAACACACCAACAAACTAACAAACCAACAAACCAACAAGCCAACAAACCAACAAACCAACAAGCCAACAATCCAACAAAACAACAAACCAACAAACCAACAAACGAACAAACCAACAAACCAACAAGCCAATAAGCCAACAAACCAACAAACCAAAAAAACCAACAAACCAACAAACCAACAAACCAACAAACCAAAAAACGAACAAACCAACAAACCAACATAACAAAAAGCCAACAAAAGAAAAAACCAACAAGCCAACAAACCAACAAACCAACAAACCAACACCAACAAAGAAACAAACCAACAAACAAACACACCAACAAACCAACAAACCAACAAGCCAACAAACCAACAAACCAACAAACCAAGTAACCAACAAACCAACAAACCAACAAACCAACAAACCAACAAACCAACAAACCAACAAACCAACAAACCAACAAACCAACAAACCAACAAACCAACAAACCAAAAAACCAACAAACCAACAAGCCAACAAACCAACAAACCAAGAAGCCAACAATCCAACAAAACAACAAACCAACAAACCAACAACCGAACCAACCAACAAACCAACAAGCCAATAAGCCAACAAACCAACAAACCAACAAACCAACAAGCCAACAATCCAACAAAACAACAAACCAACAAACCAACAAACCAACAAACCAACAAACCAACAAGCGAATAAGCCAACAAACCAACAAACGAAGAAACCAACAAACCAACAAACGAACAAACCAACAAACCAACAAACCAACAAACCAAGTAACCAACAAACCAACAAACGAACAAACCAACAAGCCAACAAACCAAAAAACGAACAAAGAAACAAACCAACAAACCAACAAACAAACAAACCAACAAGCCAACAAGCCAACAAACAAACACACAAACAAACTAACAAACCAACAAACCAACAAGCCAACAAACCAACAAACAAACAAACCAACAAACCAACAAACCAACAAACCAACAAACCAACAAACCAACAAACCAACAAACTAACAAACCAAAAAACCAACAAACCAACAAGCCAACAAACCAACAAACCAACAAGCCAACAATCCAACAAAACAACAAACCAACAAACCAACAAACGAACAAACCAACAAACCAACAAACCAACAAGCCAATAAGCCAACAAACCAACAAACCAAAAAAACCAACAAACCAACAAACCAACAAACCAACAAACCAACAAACCAAAAAACGAACAAACCAACAAACCAACATAACAAAAAGCCAACAAACGAAAAAACCAACAAGCCAACAAGCCAACAAACCAACAAACCAACAAACCAACAAACCAACAAACGAACAAACCAACAAACCAACAAACGAACAAACCAACAAACCAACAAACCAACAAACCAACAAACCAACAAACCAACAAACCAACAAAACAAGTAACCAACAGACCAACAAACGAACAAACCAACAAACCAACACACCAACAAACCAACAAACCAACAAACCAACAAACCAACAAACCAACAAACCAACAAGCCAACAAACCAACAAACCAACAAACCAAGTAACCAACAAACCAACAAACCAACAAACCAACAAACCAACAAACCAACAAACCAACAAACCAACAAACCAACAAACCAACAAACCAACAAACCAAAAAACCAACAAACCAACAAGCCAACAAACCAACAAACCAAGAAGCCAACAATCCAACAAAACAACAAACCAACAAACCAACAACCGAACCAACCAACAAACCAACAAGCCAATAAGCCAACAAACCAACAAACCAACAAACCAACAAGCCAACAATCCAACAAAACAACAAACGAACAAACCAACAAACGAACAAACCAACAAACCAACAAACGAAGAAACCAACAAACCAACAAACGAACAAACCAACAAACCAACAAACCAACAAACCAAGTAACCAACAAACCAACAAACGAACAAACCAACAAGCCAACAAACCAAAAAACGAACAAAGCAACAAACCAACAAACCAACAAACAAACAAACCAACAAGCCAACAAGCCAACAAACAAACACACAAACAACCTAAAAAACCAACAAACCAACAAGCCAACAAACCAACAAACTAACAAACCAACAAACCAACAAACCAACAAACCAACAAACCAACAAACCAACAAACTAACAAACCAAAAAACCAACAAACCAACAAGCCAACAAACCAACAAACCAACAAGCCAACAATCCAACAAAACAACAAACCAACAAACCAACAAACGAACAAACCAACAAACCAACAAGCCAATAAGCCAACAAACCAACAAACCAAAAAAACCAACAAACCAACAAACCAACAAACCAACAAACCAAAAAACGAACAAACCAACAAACCAACATAACAAAAAGCCAACAAACGAAAAAACCAACAAGCCAACAAACCAACAAACCAACAAACCAACAACCCAACAAACCAACACCAACAAAGAAACAAACCAACAAACCAAAAAACCAACAAGCCAACAAACCAACAAACCAACAAACCAACAAACCAACAAAACAAGAAGCCAACAAGCCAACAAACCAACAAACCAACAAACCAACAAACCAACAAACCAACAAACCAACAAACCAACAAACCAATAAACCAACAAACCAACAAACAAACAAACCAAAAAACCAACAAACCAACAAACCAACAAACCAACAAACCAACAAACCAACAAGCCAACAAACCAACAAACTAAAAAACCAACAAACCAACAAACCAACAAACCAACAAACGAACAAACGAACAAACCAACAAACCAACAAACGAATAAGCCAACAAACCAACAAGCCAACAAACCAACAAACCAACAAGCCAACAAACCAACAAACCAACAAGCCAACAAGCCAACAAACCAACAAACCAACAAACCAACAAACGAACAAACCAACAAACCAACAAACGAACAAACCAACAAACCAACAAACCAACAAACCAACAAACCAACAAACCAAGTAACCAACAAACCAACAAACGAACATACCAAAAAGCCAAAAAACCAAAACACAAACAAAGCAACAAACCAACAAACCAACAAACCAACAAACCAACAAGCCAACAAGCCAACAAACAAACACACCAACAAACTAACAAACCAATAAACCAACAAACCAACAAACCAACAAACCAACAAACCAACAAACCAACAAACCAACAAACCAACAAACCAACAAACCAACAAACCAACAAACCAACAAACCAACAAACCAAAAAAACCAACAATCCAACAAGCCAACAAACCAACAAACAAACAAGCCAACATTCCAACAAAACAACAAACCAACAAACCAACAAACGAACAAATTAACAAACCAACAAGGCAATTAGCCAACAAACCAACAAACCAACAAACCAATAAACGAACAAACCAACATACCAACAAACCAACAAAGCAACAAACCAACAAACCAACAAATTAACAAAACCAACAAACCAACAAGCCAACAAACCAACAAACCAACAAACCAATAAACCAACAAGCCAACAAACCAACAAACCTACAAACCAACAAACGAACAAACCAACAAACCAACAAGCCAGCAACCCAACAAACCAACAAACCAACAAGCCAACAAGCCAACAAACAAACACACCAACAAACTAACAAACCAATAAACCAACAATCCAACAAACCAACAAACCAACAAACCAACAAGCCAATAAGCCAACAAACCAACAAACCAACAAACCAACAAACCAACAAACCAACAAACCAAACAACCAACAAACCAACAAACGAACAAACCAACATACCAACAAACCAACAAACCAACAAACCAACAAACCAACAACTCAACAAAACCAACAAACCAACAAGCCAACAAACCAACAAACCAACAAACCAACAAGCCAACAAGCCAACAAACCAACAAACCTATAAACGAACAAACCAACAAACCGACAAACCAACAAACCAACAAACCAACAAACCAACAAACCAACAAACCAACAAACCAACAAGCCAACAAAACCAACAAGCCAACAAACCAACAAACCAACAAGTCCACAAACCAACAAACCAACAAGCCAACAAGCCAACAAACCAACAAACCAACAAACCAACAAACCAACAAACCAACAAACTAACAAACCAACAAGCCAACAAACCAACAAACCAACAAACCAAAAAACCAACAAGCCAACAAACCAACAAACCAACAAATTAACAAAGCAACAAACCAACAAACCAACAAACCAACAAACCAACAAACTAACAAACCAACAAACCAACAAGCCAACAAAACCAACAAGCCAACAAACCAACAAACCAACAAGTCCACAAACCAACAAACCAACAAGCCAACAAGCCAACAAACCAACAAACCAACAAACCAACAAACCAACAAACGAACAAACCAACAAACCAACAAACCAACAAACCAACAAACCAACAAACCAACAAACCAACAAACCAACAAACCAACAAACCAACAAACCAAGTAACCAACAGACCAACAAACGAACAAACCAACAAACCAACACACCAACAAACCAACAAACCAACAAACCAACAAACCAACAAACCAACAAACCAACAAACCAACAAACCAACAAGCCAACAAACCAACAAACCAACAAACCAAGTAACCAACAAACCAACAAACCAACAAACCAACAAACCAACAAACCAACAAACCAACAAACCAACAAACCAACAAACCAACAAACCAACAAACCAACAAACCAAAAAACCAACAAACCAACAAGCCAACAAACCAACAAACCAAGAAGCCAACAATCCAACAAAACAACAAACCAACATACCAACAACCGAACCAACCAACAAACCAACAAGCCAATAAGCCAACAAACCAACAAACCAACAAACCAACAAGCCAACAATCCAACAAAACAACAAACGAACAAACCAACAAACGAACAAACCAACAAACCAACAAGCCAATAAGCCAACAAACCAACAAACTAACAAACGAAGAAACCAACAAACCAACAAACGAACAAACCAACAAACCAACAAACCAACAAACCAAGTAACCAACAAACCAACAAACGAACAAACCAACAAGCCAACAAACCAAAAAACGAACAAAGCAACAAACCAACAAACCAACAAACAAACAAACCAACAAGCCAACAAGCCAACAAACAAACACACAAACAAACTAACAAACCAACAAACCAACAAGCCAACAAACCAACAAACAAACAAACCAACAAACCAACAAACCAACAAACCAACAAACCAACCAACCAAAAAACCAACAAACCAACAAGACAACAAACCAACAAACCAACAAGCCAACAATTCAACAAAACAACAAACCAACAAACCAACAAACGAACAAACCAACAAACCAACAAGCCAATAAGCCAACAAACCAACAAACCAAAAAAACCAACAAACCAACAAACCAACAAACCAACAAACCAAAAAACGAACAAACCAACAAACCAACATAACAAAAAGCCAACAAACGAAAAAACCAACAAGCCAACAAACCAACAAACCAACAAACCAACAACCCAACAAACCAACACCAACAAACCAACAAAGAAACAAACCAACAAACCAAAAAACCAACAAGCCAACAAACCAACAAACCAACAAACCAACAAAACAAGAAGCCAACAAGCCAACAAACCAACAAACCACCAAACCAACAAACCAACAAACCAATAAACCAACAAACCAACAAACAAACAAACCAACAAACCAACAAACCAACAAACCAACAAACCAACAAACCAACAAACCAACAAACTAACAAGCCAACAAACCAACAAACTAAAAAACCAACAAACCAACAAACCAACAAACCAACAAACGAACAAACGAACAAACGAACAAACCAACAAACCAACAAACGAACAAGCCAACAAACCAACAAGCCAACAAACCAACAAACCAACAAGCCAACAAACCAACAAACCAAAAAGCCAACAAGCCAACAAACCAACAAACCAACAAACCAACAAACGAACAAACCAACAAACCAACAAACGAACAAACCAACAAACCAACAAACCAACAAACCAACAAACCAACAAACCAAGTAACCAACAAACCAACAAACGAACATACCAAAAAGCCAAAAAACCAAAACACAAACAAAGCAACAAACCAACAAACCAACAAACCAACAAACCAACAAGCCAACAAGCCAACAAACAAACACACCAACAAACTAACAAACCAATAAACCAACAAACCGACAAACCAAAAAACCAACAAACCAACAAACCAACAAACCAACAAACCAACAAACCAACAAACCAACAAACCAACAAACCAACAAACCAAAAAAACCAACAATCCAACAAACCAACAAACCAACAAGCCAATATTTCAGCAAAACAACAAACCAACAAACAAACAAACGAACAAATTAACAAACCAACAAGGCAATAAGCCAACAAACCAACAAACCAACAAACCAACAAACCAACAAACCAAGCAACCAACAAACCAACAAACGAACAAACCAACATACCAATAAACCAACAAACCAACACACCAACAAACCAACAAACCAACAAAACCAACAAACCAACAAGCCAACAAACCAACAAACCAACAAACCAATAAGCCAACAAGCCAACAAACCAACAAACCTACAAACCAACAAACGAACAAACCAACAAACCAACAAGCCAGCAAACCAACAAACCAACAAACCAACAAACCAACAAACCTACAAACCAACAAACCAACAAACCAACAAACCAACAAACCAACAAGCCAACAAACCAACAAACCAGCAAACCAAAAAACCAACAAGCCAAAAAACCAACAAACCAACAAACCAACAAACCAACAAAGAAACAAACCAACAAGCCAACAAACCAACAAACCAACAAGCCAACAAAACCAACAAGCCAACAAACCAACAAACCAATAAGTCAACAAACCAACAAACCAACAAGCCCACAAGCCAACAAACCAACAAACGAACAAACCAACAAACGAACAAACCAACAAACCAACAAACGAACAAACCAACAAACCAACAAACCAACAAACCAACAAACCAACAAACCAAGTAACCAACAAACCAACAAACGAACAAACCAACAAGCCAACAAACCAAAAAACGAACAAAGCAACAAACCAACAAACCAACAAACCAACAAACCAACAAGCCAACAAACAAACACACAAACAAACTAACAAACCAACAAACCAACAAACCAACAAACCAACAAACCAAAAACCCAACAAACCAACAAGCCAACAAACCAACATACCAACAAGCCAACAATCCAACAAAACAAGAAACCAACAAACCGACAAACGAACAAACCAACAAACCAACAAGCCAATAAGCCAACAAACCAAAAACCAACAAACCAACAAACCAACAAACCAACAAACCAACAAACCAACAAACCAAACAACCAACAAACCAACAAACAAACAAACCAACATACGAACAAACCAACAAACCAACAAACCAACAAACCAACAAACTAACAAACCAACAAACCAACAAGCCAACAAAACCAACAAGCCAACAAACCAACAAACCAACAAGTCCACAAACCAACAAACCAACAAGCCAACAAGCCAACAAACCAACAAACCAACAAACCAACAAACCAACAAACGAACAAACCAACAAACCAACAAACGAACAAACCAACAAACCAACAAACCAACAAACCAACAAACCAACAAACCAACAAACCAAGTAACCAACAGACCAACAAACGAACAAACCAACAAACCAACACACCAACAAACCAACAAACCAACAAACCAACAAACCAACAAACCAACAAACCAACAAACCAACAAACCAACAAGCCAACAAACCAACAAACCAACAAACCAAGTAACCAACAAACCAACAAACCAACAAACCAACAAACCAACGAACCAACAAACCAACAAACCAACAAACCAACAAACCAACAAACCAACAAACCAACAAACCAAAAAACCAACAAACCAACAAGCCAACAAACCAACAAACCAAGAAGCCAACAATCCAACAAAACAACAAACCAACAAACCAACAACCGAACCAACCAACAAACCAACAAGCCAATAAGCCAACAAACCAACAAACCAACAAACCAACAAGCCAACAATCCAACAAAACAACAAACGAACAAACCAACAAACGAACAAACCAACAAACCAACAAGCCAATAAGCCAACAAACCAACAAACTAACAAACGAAGAAACCAACAAACCAACAAACGAACAAACCAACAAACCAACAAACCAACAAACCAAGTAACCAACAAACCAACAAACCAACAAAACAACAAACGAACAAACCAACAAACGAACAAACCAACAAACCAACAAGCCAATAAGCCAACAAACCAACAAACTAACAAACGAAGAAACCAACAAACCAACAAACGAACAAACAAACAAACCAACAAGCCAACAAGCCAACAAACAAACACACAAACAAACTAACAAACCAACAAACCAACAAGCCAACAAACCAACAAACAAACAAACCAACAAACCAACAAACCAACAAACCAACAAACCAACAAACCAACAAACCAACAAACTAACAAACCAAAAAACCAACAAACCAACAAGACAACAAACCAACAAACCAACAAGCCAACAATCCAACAAAACAACAAACCAACAAACCAACAAACGAACAAACGAACAAACCAACAAACCAACAAGCCAATAAGCCAACAAACCAACAAACCAAAAAAACCAACAAACCAACAAACCAACAAACCAACAAACCAAAAAACGAACAAACCAACAAACCAACATAACAAAAAGCCAACAAACGAAAAAACCAACAAGCCAACAAACCAACAAACCAACAAACCAACAACCCAACAAACCAACACCAACAAACCAACAAAGAAACAAACCAACAAACCAAAAAACCAACAAGCCAACAAACCATCAAACCAACAAACCAACAAACCAGCAAAACAAGAAGCCAACAAGCCAACAAACCAACAAACCAACAAACCAACAAACCAACAAACCAACAAACCAATAACCCAACAAACCAACAAACAAACAAACCAACAAACCAACAAACCAACAAACCAACAAACCAACAAACCAACAAACCAACAAACCAACAAGCCAACAAACCAACAAACTAAAAAACTAACAAACCGACAAACCAACAAACCAACAAACGAACAAACGAACAAACGAACAAACCAACAAACCAACAAACGAACAAGCCAACAAACCAACAAGCCAACAAACCAACAAACCAACAAGCCAACAAACCAACAAACCAACAAGCCAACAAGCCAACAAACCAACAAACCAACAAACCAACAAACGAACAAACCAACAAACCAACAAACGAACAAACCAACAAACCAACAAACCAACAAACCAACAAACCAACAAACCAAGTAACCAACAAACCAACAAACGAACATACCAAAAAGCCAAAAAACCAAAACACAAACAAAGCAACAAACCAACAAACCAACAAACCAACAAACCAACAAGCCAACAAGCCAACAAACAAACACACCAACAAACTAACAAACCAATAAACCAACAAACCAACAAACCAAAAAACCAACAAACCAACAAACCAACAAACCAACAAACCAACAAACCAACAAACCAACAAACCAACAAACCAACAAACCAACAAACCAAAAAAACCAACAATCCAACAAACCAACAAACCAACAAGCCAACATTTCAGCAAAACAACAAACCAACAAACCAACAAACGAACAAATTAACAAACCAAGAAGGCAATAAGCCAACAAACCAACAAACCAACAAACCAACAAACCAACAAACCAACAAACCAAACAACCAACAAACCAACAAACGAGCAAACCAACATACCAATAAACCAACAAACCAACACACCAACAAACCAACAAACCAACAAAACCAACAAACCAACAAGCCAACAAACCAACAAACCAACAAATCAATAAGCCAACAAGCCAACAAACCAACAAACCTACAAACCAACAAACGAACAAACAAACAAACCAACAAGCCAGCAAACCAACAAACCAACAAACCAACAAACCAACAAACCTACAAACCAACAAACCAACAAACCAACAAACCAACAAACCAACAAGCCAACAAACCAACAAACCAACAAACCAAAAAACCAACAAGCCAAAAAACCAACAAACCAACAAACCAACAAACCAACAAAGAAACAAACCAACAAGCCAACAAACCAACAAACCAACAAGCCAACAAAACCAACAAGCCAACAAACCAACAAACCAACAAGTCAACAAACCAACAAACCAACAAGCCCACAAGCCAACAAACCAACAAACCAACAAACCAACAAACGAACAAACCAACAAACCAACAAACGAACAAACCAACAAACCAACAAACCAACAAACCAACAAACCAACGAACCAAGTAACCAACAAACCAACAAACGAACAAACCAACAAGCCAACAAACCAAAAAACGAACAAAGCAACAAACCAACAAACCAAAAAACCAACAAACCAACAAGCCAACAAACAAACACACAAACAAACTAACAAACCAACAAACCAACAAACCAACAAACCATCAAACCAAAAACCCAACAAACCAACAAGCCAACAAACCAACATACCAACAAGCCAACAATCCAACAAAACAAGAAACCAACAAACCGACAAACGAACAAACCAACAAACCAACAAGCCAATAAGCCAACAAACCAAAAACCAACAAACCAACAAACCAACAAACCAACAAACCAACAAACCAACAAACCAAACAACCAACAAACCAACAAACAAACAAACCAACATACGAACAAACCAACAAACCAACAAACCAACAAACCAACAAACCCAAAAAACCAACAAACCAACAAACCAACAAGCCAACAAACCAACAAACCAACAAACCAACAAGCCAACAAGCCAACAAACCAACAAACCTACAAACAAACAAACGAACAAACCAACAAACCAACAAGCCAGCAAACCAACAAACCAACAAACCAACAAACCAACAAACCAACAAACCAACAAACCAACAAACCAACAAGCCAACAAAACCAACAAGCCGACAAACCAACAAACCAACAAACCAACAAGCCAACAAGCCAACAAACCAACAAACCAACAAACCAACAAACCAACAAACAAACAAACTAACAAACCAACAAGCCAACAAACCAACAAACCAACAAACCAAAAAACCAACAAGCCAACAAACCAACAAACCAACAAACCAACAAAGCAACAAACCAACAAACCAACAAACCAACAAACCAACAAACTAACAAACCGACAAACCAACAAGCCAACAAAACCAACAATCCAACAAACCAACAAACCAACAAGCCCACAAACCAACAAACCAACAAATCAACAAACTAACAAACCAACAAGCCAACAAACCAACAAACCAACAAACCAAAAAACCAACAAGCCAACAAACCAACAAACCAACAAACCAACAAAGCAACAAACCAACAAACCAACAAACCAACAAACCAACAAACTAACAAACCAACAAACCAACAAGCCAACAAAACCAACAAGCCAACAAACCAACAAGTCCACAAACCAACAAACCAACAAGCCAACAAGCCAACAAACCAACAAACCAACAAACCAACAAACCAACAAACGAACAAACCAACAAACCAACAAACGAACAAACCAACAAACCAACAAACCAACAAACCAACAAACCAACAAACCAACAAACCAAGTAACCAACAGACCAACAAACGAACAAACCAACAAACCAACACACCAACAAACCAACAAACCAACAAACCAACAAACCAACAAACCAACAAACCAACAAGCCAACAAACCAACAAACCAACAAACCAAGTAACCAACAAACCAACAAACCAACAAACCAACAAACCAACAAACCAACAAACCAACAAACCAACAAACCAACAAGCCAACAAACCAACAAACCAAGAAGCCAACAATCCAACAAAACAACAAACCAACAAACCAACAACCGAACCAACCAACAAACCAACAAGCCAATAAGCCAACAAACCAACAAACCAACAAACCAACAATCCAACAAAACAACAAACGAACAAACCAACAAACGAACAGACCAACAAACCAACAAGCCAATAAGCCAACAAACCAACAAACTAACAAACGAAGAAACCAACAAACCAACAAACGAACAAACCAACAAACCAACAAACCAAGTAACCAACAAACCAACAAACGAACAAACCAACAAGCCAACAAACCAAAAAACGAACAAAGCAACAAACCAACAAACCAACAAACAAACAAACCAACAAGCCAACAAGCCAACAAACAAACACACAAACAAACTAACAAACCAACAAACCAACAAGCCAACAAACCAACAAACAAACAAACCAACAAACCAACAAACCAACAAACCAACAAACCAACAAACCAACAAACCAACAAACTAACAAACCAAAAAACCAACAAACCAACAAGCCAACAAACCAACAAACCAACAAGCCAACAATCCAACAAAACAAAAAACCAACAAACCAACAAACGAACAAACCAACAAACCAACAAGCCAATAAGCCAACAAACCAACAAACCAAAAAAACCAACAAACCAACAAACCAACAAACCAACAAACCAAAAAACGAACAAACCAACAAACCAACATAACAAAAAGCCAACAAACGAAAAAACCAACAAACCAACAAACCAACAAACCAACAAACCAACAACCCAACAAACCAACACCAACAAACCAACAAAGAAACAAACCAACAAACCAAAAAACCAACAAGCCAACAAACCAACAAACCAACAAACCAACAAACCAACAAAACAAGAAGCCAACAAGCCAACAAACCAACAAACCAACAAACCAACAAACCAACAAACCAACAAACCAACAAACCAATAAACCAACAAACCAACAAACAAACAAACCAACAAACCAACAAACCAACAAACCAACAAACCAACAAACCAACAAACCAACAAACCAACAAGCCAACAAACCAACAAACTAAAAAACCAACAAACCAACAAACCAACAAACCAACAAACGAACAAACCAACAAACCAACAAACCAACAAACGAACAAGCCAACAAACCAACAAGCCAACAAACCAACAAACGAACAAGCCAACAAACCAACAAACCAACAAGCCAACAAGCCAACAAACCAACAAACCAACAAACCAACAAACCAACAAACGAACAAACCAACAAACCAACAAACGAACAAACCAACAAACCAACAAACCAACAAACCAACAAACCAACAAACCAAGTAACCAACAAACCAACAAACGAACATACCAAAAAGCCAAAAAACCAAAACACAAACAAAGCAACAAACCAACAAACCAACAAACCAACAAACCAACAAACCAACAAGCCAACAAACAAACACACCAACAAACTAACAAACCAATAAACCAACAAACCAACAAACCAACAAACCAACAAACCAACAAACCAACAAACCAACAAACCAACAAACCAACAAACCAACAAACCAACAAACCAACAAACCAACAAACCAACAAACCAAAAAAACCAACAATCCAACAAGCCAACAAACCAACAAACCAACAAGCCAACATTCCAACAAAACAACAAACCAACAAACCAACAAACGAACAAATTAACAAACCAACAAGGCAATAAGCCAACAAACCAACAAACCAACAAACCAACAAACCAAGAAACCAAACAACCAACAAACGAACAAACCAACATACCAACAAACCAACAAACCAACAAACCAACAAACCAACAAACCAACAAAACCAACAAACCAACAAGCCAACAAACCAACAAACCAACAAACCAATAAGCCAACAAGCCAACAAGCCAACAAACCTACAAACCAACAAACGAACAAACCAACAAACCAACAAGCCAGCAAACCAACAAACTAACAAACCAACAAACCTACAAACCAACAAACCAACAAACCAACAAACCAACAAACCAACAAACCAACAAGCCAACAAACCAACAAACCAACAAACCAAAAAACCAACAAGCCAAAAAACCAACAAACCAACAAACCAACAAACCAACAAAGAAACAAACCAACAAGCCAACAAACCAACAAACCAACAAGCCAACAAAACCAACAAGCCAACAAACCAACAAACCAACAAGTCAACAAACCAACAAACCAACAAGCCCACAAGCCAACAAACCAACAAACCAACAAACCAACAAACGAACAAACCAACAAACCAACAAACGAACAAACCAACAAACCAACAAACCAACAAACCAACAAACCAACAAACCAAGTAACCAACAAACCAACAAACGAACAAACCAACAAGCCAACAAACCAAAAAACGAACAAAGCAACAAACCAACAAACCAACAAACCAACAAACCAACAAGCCAACAAACAAACACACAAACAAACTAACAAACCAACAAACCAACAAACCAGCAAACCAACAAACCAAAAACCCAACAAACCAACAAACCAACATACCAACAAGCCAACAATCCAACAAAACAAGAAACCAACAAACCGACAAACGAACAAACCAACAAACCAACAAGCCAATAAGCCAACAAACCAAAAACCAACAAACCAACAAACCAACAAACCAACAAACCAACAAACCAACAAACCAACAAACCAAACAACCAACAAACCAACAAACAAACAAACCAACATACGAACAAACCAACAAACCAACAATCCAACAAAACAACAAACGAACAAACCAACAAACGAACAGACCAACAAACCAACAAGCCAATAAGCCAACAAACCAACAAACTAACAAACGAAGAAACCAACAAACCAACAAACGAACAAACCAACAAACCAACAAACCAAGTAACCAACAAACCAACAAACGAACAAACCAACAAGCCAACAAACCAAAAAACGAACAAAGCAACAAACCAACAAACCAACAAACAAACAAACCAACAAGCCAACAAGCCAACAAACAAACACACAAACAAACTAACAAACCAACAAACCAACAAGCCAACAAACCAACAAACAAACAAACCAACAAACCAACAAACCAACAAACCAACAAACCAACAAACCAACAAACCAACAAACCAACAAACTAACAAACCAAAATACCAACAAACCAACAAGCCAACAAACCAACAAACCAACAAGCCAACAATCCAACAAAACAAAAAACCAACAAACCAACAAACGAACAAACCAACAAACCAACAAGCCAATAAGCCAACAAACCAACAAACCAAAAAAACCAACAAACCAACAAACCAACAAACCAACAAACCAAAAAACGAACAAACCAACAAACCAACATAACAAAAAGCCAACAAACGAAAAAACCAACAAACCAACAAACCAACAAACCAACAAACCAACAACCCAACAAACCAACACCAACAAACCAACAAAGAAACAAACCAACAAACCAAAAAACCAACAAGCCAAACCAAAAAACCAACAAACCAACAAACCAACAAACCAACAAACCAACAAACCAAAAAAACCAACAATCCAACAAGCCAACAAACCAACAAACCAACAAGCCAACATTCCAACAAAACATTAAACCAACAAACCAACAAACGAACAAATTAACAAACCAACAAGGCAATAAGCCAACAAACCAACAAACCAACAAACCAACAAACCAAGAAACCAAACAACCAACAAACGAACAAACCAACATACCAACAAACCAACAAACCAACAAACCAACAAACCAACAAACCAACAAAACCAACAAACCAACAAGCCAACAAACCAACAAACCAACAAACCAATAAGCCAACAAGCCAACAAACCAACAAACCTACAAACCAACAAACGAACAAACCAACAAACCAACAAGCCAGCAAACCAACAAACTAACAAACCAACAAACCTACAAACCAACAAACCAACAAACCAACAAACCAACAAACCAACAAACCAACAAGCCAACAAACCAACAAACCAACAAACCAAAAAACCAACAAGCCAAAAAACCAACAAACCAACAAACCAACAAACCAACAAAGAAACAAACCAACAAGCCAACAAACCAACAAACCAACAAGCCAACAAAACCAACAAGCCAACAAACCAACAAACCAACAAGTCAACAAACCAACAAACCAACAAGCCCACAAGCCAACAAACCAACAAACCAACAAACCAACAAACGAACAAACCAACAAACCAACAAACGAACAAACCAACAAACCAACAAACCAACAAACCAACAAACCAACAAACCAAGTAACCAACAAACCAACAAACGAACAAACCAACAAGCCAACAAACCAAAAAACGAACAAAGCAACAAACCAACAAACCAACAAACCAACAAACCAACAAGCCAACAAACAAACACACAAACAAACTAACAAACCAACAAACCAACAAACCAGCAAACCAACAAACCAAAAACCCAACAAACCAACAAACCAACATACCATTAAGCCAACAATCCAACAAAACAAGAAACCAACAAACCGACAAACGAACAAACCAACAAACCAACAAGCCAATAAGCCAACAAACCAAAAACCAACAAACCAACAAACCAACAAACCAACAAACCAACAAACCAACAAACCAACAAACCAAACAACCAACAAACCAACAAACAAACAAACCAACATACGATCAAACCAACAAACCAACAAACCAACAAACCAACAAACCTACAAAACCAACAAACCAACAAGCCAACAAACCAACAAACCAACAAACCAACAAGCCAACAAGCCAACAAACCTACAAACAAACAAACGAACAAACGAACAAACCAACAAGCCAGCAAACCAACAAACCAACAAACCAACAAACCAACAAACCAACAAACCAACAAACCAACAAACCAACAAACCAACAAGCCAACAAGCCAACAAACCAACAAACCAACAAACGAACAAACCAACAAACCAACAAACGAACAAACCAACAAACCAACAAACCAACAAACCAACAAACCAACAAACCAACAAACCAACAAACCAACAAACAAACAAACTACATAACAAACCAACAAGCCAACAAACCAACAAACCAACAAACCAACAAACCAACAAACGAACAAACCAACAAACCAACAAACGAACAAACCAACAAACCAACAAACCAACAAACCAACAAACCAACAAACCAACAAACCAACAAACCAAGTAACCAACAGACCAACAAACGAACAAACCAACAAACCAACACACCAACAAACCAACAAACCAACAAACCAACAAACCAACAAACCAACAAACCAACAAGCCAACAAACCAACAAACCAACAAACCAAGTAACCAACAAACCAACAAACCAACAAACCAACAAACCAACAAACCAACAAACCAACAAACCAACAAACCAACAAACCAACAAACCAACAAACCAAAAAACCAAAAAACCAACAAACCAACAAGCCAACAAACCAACAAACCAAGAAGCCAACAATCCAACAAAACAACAAACCAACAAACCAACAACCGAACAAACCAACAAACCAACAAGCCAATAAGCCAACAAACCAACAAACTAACAAACCAACAAGCCAACAATCCAACAAAACAACAAACGAACAAACCAACAAACGAACAAACCAACAAACCAACAAGCCAATAAGCCAACAAACCAACAAACTAACAAACGAAGAAACCAACAAACCAACAAACGAACAAACCAACAAACCAACAAACCAACAAACCAAGTAACTAACAAACCAACAAACGAACAAACCAACAAGCCAACAAACCAAAAAACGAACAAAGCAACAAACCAACAAACCAACAAACAAACAAACCAACAAGCCAACAAGCCAACAAACAAACACATAAACAAACTAACAAACCAACAAACCAACAAGCCAACAAACCAACAAACAAACAAACCAACAAACCAACAAACCAACAAACCAACAAACCAACAAACCAACAAACCAACAAACCAACAAACTAACAAACCAAAAAACCAACAAACCAACAAGCCAACAAACCAACAAACCAACAAACCAACAAACCAACAAACCAACAAACCAACAAACCAACAAACCAACAAACCAACAAACCAAAAAACCAAAAAACCAACAAACCAACAAGCCAACAAACCAACAAACCAAGAAGCCAACAATCCAACAAAACAACAAACCAACAAACCAACAACCGAACAAACCAACAAACCAACAAGCCAATAAGCCAACAAACCAACAAACCAACAAACCAACAAGCCAACAATCCAACAAAACAACAAACGAACAAACCAACAAACGAACAAACCAACAAACCAACAAGCCAATAAGCCAACAAACCAACAAACTAACAAACGAAGAAACCAACAAACCAACAAACGAACAAACCAACAAACCAACAAACCAACAAACCAAGTAACTAACAAACCAACAAACGAACAAACCAACAAGCCAACAAACCAAAAAACGAACAAAGCAACAAACCAACAAACCAACAAACAAACAAACCAACAAGCCAACAAGCCAACAAACAAACACATAAACAAATTAACAAACCAACAAACCAACAAGCCAACAAACCAACAAACAAACAAACCAACAAACCAACAAACCAACAAACCAACAAACCAACAAACCAACAAACCAACAAACTAACAAACCAAAAAACCAACAAACCAACAAGCCAACAAACCAACAAGTCAACAAGCCAACAATCCAACAAAACAACAAACCAACAAACCAACAAACGAACAAACCAACAAGCCAACAAACCAACAAACCAACAAACCAAGTAACCAACAAACCAACAAACCAACAAACCAACAAACCAACAAACCAACAAACCAACAAACCAACAAACCAACAAACCAACAAACCAACAAACCAACAAACCAAAAAACCAAAAAACCAACAAACCAACAAGCCAACAAACCAACAAACCAAGAAGCCAACAATCCAACAAAACAACAAACCAACAAACCAACAACCGAACAAACCAACAAACCAACAAGCCAATAAGCCAACAAACCAACAAACCAACAAACCAACAAGCCAACAATCCAACAAAACAACAAACGAACATACCAACAAACGAACAAACCAACAAACCAACAAGCCAATAAGCCAACAAACCAACAAACTAACAAACGAAGAAACCAACAAACCAACAAACGAACAAACCAACAAACCAACAAACCAACAAACCAAGTAACTAACAAACCAACAAACGAACAAACCAACAAGCCAACAAACCAAAAAACGAACAAAGCAACAAACCAACAAACCAACAAACAAACAAACCAACAAGCCAACAAGCCAACAAACAAACACATAAACAAACTAACAAACCAACAAACCAACAAGCCAACAAACCAACAAACAAACAAACCAACAAACCAACAAACCAACAAACCAACAAACCAACAAACCAACAAACCAACAGACCAACAAACTAACAAACCAAAAACCAACAAACCAACAAGCCAACAAACCAACAAACCAACAAGCCAACAATCCAACAAAACAACAAACCAACAAACCAACAAACGAACAAACCAACAAACCAACAAGCCAATAAGCCAACAAACCAACAAACCAAAAAAACCAACAAACCAACAAACCAACAAACCAACAAACCAAAAAACGAACAAACCAACAAACTAACATAACAAAAAGCCAACAAACGAACAAACCAACAAACCAACAAACCAACAAACCAACAACCCAACAAACCAACACAAACAAACCAACAAAGAAACAAACCAACAAACCAAAAAACCAACAAGCCAACAAACCAACAAACCAACAAACCAACAAACCAACAAACCAACAAAACAAGAAGCCAACAAGCCAACAAACCAACAAACCAACAAACCAACAAACCAACAAACCAACAAACCAATAAACCAACAAACCAACAAACAAACAAACCAACAAACCAACAAACCAACAAACCAACAAACCAACAAACCAACAAACCAACAAACCAACAAGCCAACAAACCAACAAACCAAAAAACCAACAAACCAACAAACCAACAGACCAACAAACGAACAAACGAACAAACCAACAAACCAACAAACGAACAAGCCAACAAACCAACAGCAACAAACCAACAAACCAACAAGCCAACAAACCAACAAACCAACAAGCCAACAAGCCAACAAACCAACAAACCAACAAACCAACAAACGAACAAACCAACAAACCAACAAACGAACAAACCAACAAACCAACAAACCAACAAACCAACAAACCAAGTAACCAACAAACCAACAAACGAACATACCAAAAAGCCAAAAAACCAAAACACAAACAAAGCAACAAACCAACAAACCAACAAACCAACAAACCAACAAGCCAACAAGCCAACAAACAAACACACCAACAAACTAACAAACCAACAAACCAACAAACCAACAAACCAACAAACCAACAAACCAACAAACCAACAAACCAACAAACCAACAAACCAACAAACCAACAAACCAAAAAAACCAACAATCCAACAAGCCAACAAACCAACAAACCAACAAGCCAACATTCCAACAAAACAACAAACCAACAAACCAACAAACGAACAAATTAACAAACCAACAAGGCAATAAGCCAACAAACCAACAAACCAACAAACCAACAAACCAACAAACCAACAAACCAACAAACCAACAAACCAACAAACCAACAAACCAAACAACCAACAAACCAACAAACGAACAAACCAACATACCAACAAACCAACAAACCAACAAACCAACAAACCAACAAAACCAACAAACCAGCAAGCCAACAAACCAACAAACCAACAAACCAATAAGCCAACAAGCCAACAAACCAACAAACCTACAAACCAACAAACGAACAAACCAACAAACCAACAAGCCAGCAAACCAACAACCCAACAAACCAACAAACCTACAAACCAACAAACCAACAAACCAACAAACCAACAAACCAACAAACCAACAAACCAACAAACCAACAAACCAACAAGCCAACAAACCAACAAACCAACAAACCAAAAAACCAACAAGCCAAAAAACCAACAAACCAACAAAACAACAAACCAACAAGCCAACAAAACCAACAAGCCAACAAACCAACAAACCAACAAGTCAACAAACCAACAAACCAACAAGCCCACAAGCCAACAAACCAACAAACCAACAATCCAACAAACGAACAAACCAACAAACCAACAAACAAACAAACCAACAAACCAACAAACCAACAAACCAACAAACCAACAAACCAACAAACCAAGTAACCAACAAACCAACAAACAAACAAACCAACAAGCCAACAAACCAAAAAACCGAACAAAGCAACAAACCAACAAACCAACAAACCAACAAACCAACAAGCCAACAAGCCAACAAACAAACACACAAACAAACTAACAAACCAACAAACCAACAAACCAACAAACCAACAAACCAAAAACCCAACAAACCAACAAGCCAACAAACCAACATACCAACAAGCCAACAATCCAACAAAACAAGAAACCAACAAACCGACAAACGAACAAACCAACAAACCAACAAGCCAATAAGCCAACAAACCAAAAACCAACAAACCAACAAACCAACAAACCAACAAACCAACAAACCAAACAACCAACAAACCAACAAACAAACAAACCAACATACGAACAAACCAACAAACCAACAAACCAACAAACCAACAAACCTACAAAACCAACAAACCAACAAGCCAACAAACCAACAAACCAACAAACCAACAAATCAACAAGCCAACAAGCCAACAAACCAACAAACCTACAAACAAACAAACGAACAAACCAACAAACCAACAAGCCAGCAAACCAACAAACCAACAAACCAACAAACCAACAAGCCAACAAACCAACAAACCAACAAACCAAAAAACCAACAAGCCAACAAGCCAACAAACCAACAAACCAACAAAACAACAAACCAACAAACCAACAAACCAACAAACCAACAAACCAACAAACCAACAAACCAACAAACCAACAAACCAACAAACCAACAAGCCAACAAAACCAACAAGCCAACAAACCAACAAACCAACAAGTCCACAAACCAACAAACCAACAAGCCAACAAGCCAACAAACCAACAAACCAACAAACGAATAAACCAACACACCAACCAACGAACAAACCAACAAACCAACACCAACAAACCAACAAAGAAACAAACCAACAAACCAAAAAACCAACAAGCCAACAAACCAACAAACCAACAAACCAACAAAACAAGAAGCCAACAAGCCAACAAACCAACAAACCAACAAACCAACAAACCAACAAACCAACAAACCAATAAACCAACAAACCAACAAACAAACAAACCAACAAACCAACAAATCAACAAACCAACAAACCAACAAACCAACAAACCAACAAGCCAACAAACCAACAAACCAAAAAACCAACAAACCAACAAACCAACAAACCAACAAACGAACAAACGAACAAACCAACAAACCAACAAACGAACAAGCCAACAAACCAACAAGCAACAAACCAACAAACCAACAAGCCAACAAACCAACAAACCAACAAGCAGACAAGCCAACAAACCAACAAGCCAACAAACCAACAAACGAACAAACCAACAAACCAACAAACGAACAAACCAACAAACCAACAAACCAACAAACCAACAAACCAAGTAACCAACAAACCAACAAACGAACATACCAAAAAGCCAAAAAACCAAAACACAAACAAAGCACAAACCAACAAACCAACAAACCAACAAACCAACAAGCCAACAAGCCAACAAACAAACACACCAACAAACTAACAAACCAACAAACCAACAAACCAACAAACCAACAAACCAACAAAGCAACAAACCAACAAACCAACAAACCAACAAACCAACAAACCAACAAACCAACAAACCAACAAACCAAAAAAACCAACAATCCAACAAGCCAACAAACCAACAAACCACCAAGCCAACATTCCAACAAAACAACAAACCAACAAACCAACAAACGAACAAATTAACAAACCAACAAGGCAATAAGCCAACAAACCAACAAACCAACAAACCAACAAACCAACAAACCAACAAACCAACAAACCAACAAACCAACAAACCAACAAACCAACAAACCAAACAACCAACAAACCAACAAACGAACAAACCAACATACCAACAAACCAACAAACCAACAAACCAACAAACCAACAAACCAACAAAACCAACAAACCAACAAGCCAACAAAACCAACAAGCCAACAAACCAACAAACCAACAAGTCAACAAACCAACAAACCAACAAGCCCACAAGCCAACAAACCAACAAACCAACAATCCAACAAACGAACAAACCAACAAACCAACAAACGAACAAACCAACAAACCAACAAACCAACAAACCAACAAACCAACAAACCAACAAACCAAGTAACCAACAAACCAACAAACAAACAAACCAACAAGCCAACAAACCAAAAAAACGAAAAAAGCAACAAACCAACAAACCAACAAACCAACAAACCAACAAGCCAACAAGCCAACAAACAAACACACAAACAAACTAACAAACCAACAAACCAACAAACCAACAAACCAACAAACCAAAAACCCAACAAACCAACAAGCCAACAAACCAACATACCAACAAGCCAACAATCCAACAAAACAAGAAACCAACAAACCGACAAACGAACAAACCAACAAACCAACAAGCCAATAAGCCAACAAACCAAAAACCAACAAACCAACAAACCAACAAACCAACAAACCAACAAACCAAACAACCAACAAACCAACAAACAAACAAACCAACATACGAACAAACCAACAAACCAACAAACCAACAAACCAACAAACCTACAAAACCAACAAACCAACAAGCCAACAAACCAACAAACCAACAAACCAACAAATCAACAAGCCAACAAGCCAACAAACCAACAAACCTACAAACAAACAAACGAACAAACCAACAAACCAACAAGCCAGCAAACCAACAAACCAACAAACCAACAAACCAACAAGCCAACAAACCAACAAACCAACAAACCAAAAAACCAACAAGCCAACAAACCAACAAACCAACAAAACAACAAACCAACAAACCAACAAACCAACAAACCAACAAACCAACAAACCAACAAACCAACAAACCAACAAACCAACAAACCAACAAGCCAACAAAACCAACAAGCCAACAAACCAACAAACCAACAAGTCCACAAACCAACAAACCAACAAGCCAACAAGCCAACAAACCAACAAACCAACAAACGAATAAACCAACAAACCAACCAACGAACAAACCAACAAACCAACACCAACAAACCAACAAAGAAACAAACCAACAAACCAAAAAACCAACAAGCCAACAAACCAACAAACCAACAAACCAACAAAACAAGAAGCCAACAAGCCAACAAACCAACAAACCAACAAACCAACAAACCAACAAACCAACAAACCAATAAACCAAAAAACCAACAAACAAACAAACCAACAAACCAACAAACCAACAAACCAACAAACCAACAAACCAACAAACCAACAAACCAACAAGCCAACAAACCAACAAACCAAAAAACCAACAAACGAACAAGCCAACAAACCAACAAGCAACAAACCAACAAACCAACAAGCCAACAAACCAACAAACCAACAAGCAGACAAGCCAACAAACCAATAAGCCAACAAACCAACAAACGAACAAACCAACAAACCAACAAACGAACAAACCAACAAACCAACAAACCAACAAACCAACAAACCAAAACCAACAAACCAACAAACGAACATACCAAAAACCAAAACACAAACAAAGCACAAACCAACAAACCAACAAACCAACAAACCAACAAGCCAACAAGCCAACAAACAAACACACCAACAAACTAACAAACCAACAAACCAACAAACCAACAAACCAACAAACCAAAAAAACCAACAATCCAACAAGCCAACAAACCAACAAACCAACAAGCCAACATTCCAACAAAACAACAAACCAACAAACCAACAAACGAACAAATTAACAAACCAACAAGGCAATAAGCCAACAAACCAACAAACCAACAAACCAACAAACCAACAAACCAACAAACCAACAAACCAACAAACCAACAAACCAACAAACCAACAAACCAACAAACCAAACAACCAACAAACCAACAAACGAACAAACCAACATACCAACAAACCAACAAACCAAAAAACCAACAAACCAACAAACCAACAAAACCAACAAACCAACAAGCCAACAAACCAACAAACCAACAAACCAATAAGCCAACAAGCCAACAAACCAACAAACCTACAAACCAACAAACGAACAAACCAACAAACCAACAAGCCAGCAAACCAACAAACCAACAAACCAACAAACCTACAAACCAACAAACCAACAAACCAACAAACCAACAAACCAACAAGCCAACAAACCAACAAACCAACAAACCAAAAAACCAACAAGCCAAAAAACCAACAAACCAACAAAACAACAAACCAACAAAGAAACAAACCAACAAGCCAACAAACCAACAAACCAACAAGCCAACAAAACCAACAAGCCAACAAACCAACAAACCAACAAGTCAACAAACCAACAAACCAACAAGCCGACAAGCCAACAAACCAACAAACCAACAATCCAACAAACGAACAAACCAACAAACCAACAAACGAACAAACCAACAAACCAACAAACCAACAAACCAACAAACCAACAAACCAACAAACCAACAAACCAAGTAACCAACAAACCAACAAACGAAAAAACCAACAAGCCAACAAACCAAAAAACGAACAAAGCAACAAACCAACAAACCAACAAACCAACAAACCAACAAGCCAACAAGCCAACAAACAAACACACAAACAAACTAACAAACCAACAAACCAACAAACCACCAAACCAACAAACCAAAAACCCAACAAACCAACAAGCCAACAAACCAACATACCAACAAGCAAACAATCCAACAAAACAAGAAACCAACAAACCGACAAACGAACAAACCAACAAACCAACAAGCCAATAAGCCAACAAACCAAAAACCAACAAACCAACAAACCAACAAACCAACAAACCAACAAACCAACAAACCAAACAACCAACAAACCAACAAACAAACAAACCAACATACGAACAAACCAACAAACCAACAAACCAACAAACCAACAAACCTACAAAACCAACAAACCAACAAGCCAACAAACCAACAAACCAACAAACCAACAAACCAACAAGCCAACAAGCCAACAAACCAACAAACCTACAAACAAACAAACGAACAAACCAACAAACCAACAAGCCAGCAAACCAACAAACCAACAAACCAACAAACCAACAAGCCAACAAACCAACAAACCAAAAAACCAAAAAACCAACAAGCCAACAAACCAACAAACCAACAAACCAACAAACCAACAAACCAACAAACCAACAAACCAACAAACCAACAAACCAACAAACCAACAAACCAACAAACCAACAAACCAACAAGCCAACAAAACCAACAAGCCAACAAACCAACAAACCAACAAGTCCACAAACCAACAAACCAACAAGCCAACAAGCCAACAAACCAACAAACCAAAAAACGAATAAACCAACAAACCAACCAACGAACAAACCAACAAACCAACAAACCAACAAACCAACAAACCAACAAACCAACAAACCAACAAACCAACAAACCAACAAACCAACAAACCAAGCAACCAACAAACTAACAAACGAACAAACCAACAAGCCAACAAACCAAAAAACTAACAAAGCAGCAAACCAACAAACCAACAAACCAACAAACCAACAAACCAACAAGCCAACAAACAAACACTCAAACAAACTAACAAACCACCAAACCAACAAGCCAACAAACCAACAAACCAATAAACCAACAAACCAACAAACCAACAAACCAACAAACCAACAAACCAACAAACCAACAAACCAACAAACCAAAAAACTAACAAACCAACAACCCAACAAACCAACAAACCAACAAGCCAACAATCCAACAAAACAACAAACCAACAAACCAACAACCGAACAAACCAACAAACCAACAAGCCAATAAGCCAACAAACCAACAAACCAACAAACCAACAAACCAAACAACCAACAAACCAACAAACCAACAAGCCAACAAACCAACAAACCAACAAACCAACAAAGGAACAAACCAACAAACCAACAAACCAACAAACCAGCAAGCCAACAAAACCAACAAAACAACAAACGAACAAGCCAACAAACGAACAAACCAACAAACCAACAAGCCAGTAAGCCAACAGACCAACAAACCAACAAACCAACAAACCAACAAACGAACAAACCAACAAACCAACAAACCAACAAACGAACAAACCAACAAACCAACAAACCAACAAACCAAGTAACCAACAAACCAACAAACGAACAAACCAACAAGCCAACAAACCAAAAAACGAACAAAGCAACAAACCAACAAACCAACAAACCAACAAACCAACAAACCAACAAGCCAACAAGCCAACAAACAAACACACAAACAAACTAACAAACCAACAAACCAACAAGCCAACAAACCAACAAACAAACAAACTAACAAACCAACAAACCAACAAACCAACAAACCAACAAACCAACAAACCAACAAACCAACAAACCAACAAACCAAAAAACCAACAAACCAACAAGCCAACAAACCAACAAACCAACAAGCCAACAATCCAACAAAACAACAAACCAACAAACCAACAAACGAACAAACCAACAAACCAACAAGCCAACAACCAACAAACCAAAAAAACCAAGAAACCAACAAACCAACAAACCAAAAACCGAACAAACCAACAAACCAATAAACCAACAAAACAAAAAGCCAACAAACGAACAAACCAACAAGCCAACAAACCAACAAACCAACAAACCAACAAACCAACAACCCAACAAACCAACAAACCAACAAACCAACAAACCAACAAAGAAACAAACCAACAAACCAAAAAACCAACAAGCCAACAAACCAACAAACCAACAAACCAACAAACCAACAAACCTACAAGCCAACAAAACCAACAAGCCAACAAACCAACAAACCAACAAGTCAACAAACCAACAAACCAACAAGCCAACAAGCCAACAAACCAACAAACCAACAAACCAACAAACCAACAAACCAAAAAACCAACAAGCCAACAAACCAACAAACCAACAAACCAACAAACCAACAAACCAACAAACCAACAAACCAACAAACCAACAAACCAACAAACCAAAAAGCCAACAAGCCAACAAACCAACAAACCAACAAACCAACAAACCAACAAACCAACAAACCAAAAAACCAACAAACCAACAAACCGACAAACCAACAAACTAACAAACCAACAAACCAACAAACCAATAAACCAACAAACCAACAAACAAACAAACCAACAAACCAACAAACCAACAAACCAACAAACCAACAAGCCAACAAACCAACAAACCAAAAAGCCAACAAACCAAAAAACCAACAAACCAAAAAACCAACAAACCCACAAACCAACAAACCAACAAACGAACAAACGAACAAACCAACAAACCAACAAACAAACAAGCCAACAAACCAACAAGCCAACAAACCAACAAGAAAAAAAAACAAACCAACAAGCCAACAAGCCAACAAACCAACAAACCAACAAACCAACAAACGAACAAACCAACAAACCAACAAACGAACAAACGAACAAACCAACAAACCAACAAACCAACAAACCAACAAACCAACAAACCAACAAACTGACAAACCAACAAACCAAGTAACCAACAAACCAACAAACGAACAAACCAACAAGCCAAAAAACCAAAACATGAACAAACCAACAAACCAACAAACCAACAAACCAACAAACCAACAAGCCAACAAGCCAACAAACAAACACACCAACAAACTAACAAGCCAACAAACCAACAAACCAACAAACCAAAAAACCAACAAACCAACAAACCAACAAACCAACAAACCAACAAACCAAAAAACCAACAAACCAACAAGCCAACAAACCAACAAACCAACAAGCCAACAATCCAACAAAACAACAAACCAACAAACAAACAAACGAACAAACTAACAAACCAACAAGCCTATAAGCCAACAAACCAACAAACCAACAAACCAACAAACCAACAAACCAACAAACCAAACAACCAACAAACCAACAAACGAACAAACCAACATACCAACAAACCAACAAACCAACAAACCAACAAACCAACAAACCAACAAACCAACAAAACCAACAAACCAACAAGCCAACAAACCAACAAACCAACAAACCAACAAGCCAACAAGCCAACAAACCAACAAACCTACAAACCAACAAACGAACAAACCAACAAACCAACAAGCTAGCAAACCAACAAACCAAAAAACCAACAAACCAACCAACGAACAAACCAACAAACCAACACCAACAAACCAACAAAGAAACAAACCAACAAACCAAAAAACCAACAAGCCAACAAACCAACAAACCAACAAACCAACAAAACAAGAAGCCAACAAGCCAACAAACCAACAAACCAACAAACCAACAAACCAACAAACCAACAAACCAATAAACCAACAAACCAACAAACAAACAAACCAACAAACCAACAAACCAACAAACCAACAAACCAACAAACCAACAAACCAACAAACCAACAAGCCAACAAACCAACAAACCAAAAAACCAACAAACGAACAAGCCAACAAACCAACAAGCAACAAACCAACAAACCAACAAGCCAACAAACCAACAAACCAACAAGCAGACAAGCCAACAAACCAACAAGCCAACAAACCAACAAACGAACAAACCAACAAACCAACAAACGAACAAACCAACAAACCAACAAACCAACAAACCAACAAACCAAAACCAACAAACCAACAAACGAACATACCAAAAAGCCAAAAAACCAAAACACAAACAAAGCACAAACCAACAAACCAACAAACCAACAAACCAACAAGCCAACAAGCCAACAAACAAACACACCAACAAACTAACAAACCAACAAACCAACAAACCAACAAACCAACAAACCAAAAAAACCAACAATCCAACAAGCCAACAAACCAACAAACCAACAAGCCAACATTCCAACAAAACAACAAACCAACAAACCAACAAACGAACAAATTAACAAACCAACAAGGCAATAAGCCAACAAACCAACAAACCAACAAACCAACAAACCAACAAACCAACAAACCAACAAACCAACAAACCAACAAACCAACAAACCAACAAACCAACAAACCAAACAACCAACAAACCAACAAACGAACAAACCAACATACCAACAAACCAACAAACCAAAAAACCAACAAACCAACAAACCAACAAAACCAACAGACCAACAAGCCAACAAACCAACAAACCAACAAACCAATAAGCCAACAAGCCAACAAACCAACAAACCTACAAACCAACAAACGAACAAACCAACAAACCAACAAGCCAGCAAACCAACAAACCAACAAACCAACAAACCTACAAACCAACAAACCAACAAACCAACAAACCAACAAACCAACAAGCCAACAAACCAACAAACCAACAAACCAAAAAACCAACAAGCCAAAAAACCAACAAACCAACAAAACAACAAACCAACAAAGAAACAAACCAACAAGCCAACAAACCAACAAACCAACAAGCCAACAAAACCAACAAGCCAACAAACCAACAAACCAACAAGTCAACAAACCAACAAACCAACAAGCCGACAAGCCAACAAACCAACAAACCAACAATCCAACAAACGAACAAACCAACAAACCAACAAACGAACAAACCAACAAACCAACAAACCAACAAACCAACAAACCAACAAACCAACAAACCAACAAACCAAGTAACCAACAAACCAACAAACGAAAAAACCAACAAGCCAACAAACCAAAAAACGAACAAAGCAACAAACCAACAAACCAACAAACCAACAAACCAACAAGCCAACAAGCCAACAAACAAACACACAAACAAACTAACAAACCAACAAACCAACAAACCACCAAACCAACAAACCAAAAACCCAACAAACCAACAAGCCAACAAACCAACATACCAACAAGCAAACAATCCAACAAAACAAGAAACCAACAAACCGACAAACGAACAAACCAACAAACCAACAAGCCAATAAGCCAACAAACCAAAAACCAACAAACCAACAAACCAACAAACCAACAAACCAACAAACCAACAAACCAAACAACCAACAAACCAACAAACAAACAAACCAACATACGAACAAACCAACAAACCAACAAACCAACAAACCAACAAACCTACAAAACCAACAAACCAACAAGCCAACAAACCAACAAACCAACAAACCAACAAACCAACAAGCCAACAAGCCAACAAACCAACAAACCTACAAACAAACAAACGAACAAACCAACAAACCAACAAGCCAGCAAACCAACAAACCAACAAACCAACAAACCAACAAGCCAACAAACCAACAAACCAAAAAACCAAAAAACCAACAAGCCAACAAACCAACAAACCAACAAACCAACAAACCAACAAACCAACAAACCAACAAACCAACAAACCAACAAACCAACAAACGAACAAACCAACAAACCAACAAACCAACAAGCCAACAAAACCAACAAGCCAACAAACCAACAAACCAACAAGTCCACAAACCAACAAACCAACAAGCCAACAAGCCAACAAACCAACAAACCAAAAAACGAATAAACCAACAAACCAACCAACGAACAAACCAACAAACCAACAAACCAACAAACCAACAAACCAACAAACCAACAAACCAACAAACCAACAAACCAACAAACCAACAAACCAACAAACCAAGCAACCAACAAACTAACAAACGAACAAACCAACAAGCCAACAAACCAAAAAACTAACAAAGCAGCAAACCAACAAACCAACAAACCAACAAACCAACAAACCAACAAGCCAACAAACAAACACTCAAACAAACTAACAAACCACCAAACCAACAAGCCAACAAACCAACAAACCAATAAACCAACAAACCAACAAACCAACAAACCAACAAACCAACAAACCAACAAACCAACAAACCAACAAACCAAAAAACTAACAAACCAACAACCCAACAAACCAACAAACCAACAAGCCAACAATCCAACAAAACAACAAACCAACAAACCAACAACCGAACAAACCAACAAACCAACAAGCCAATAAGCCAACAAACCAACAAACCAACAAACCAACAAACCAAACAACCAACAAACCAACAAACCAACAAGCCAACAAACCAACAAACCAACAAACCAACAAAGGAACAAACCAACAAACCAACAAACCAACAAACCAGCAAGCCAACAAAACCAACAAAACAACAAACGAACAAGCCAACAAACGAACAAACCAACAAACCAACAAGCCAGTAAGCCAACAGACCAACAAACCAACAAACCAACAAACCAACAAACGAACAAACCAACAAACCAACAAACCAACAAACGAACAAACCAACAAACCAACAAACCAACAAACCAAGTAACCAACAAACCAACAAACGAACAAACCAACAAGCCAACAAACCAAAAAACGAACAAAGCAACAAACCAACAAACCAACAAACCAACAAACCAACAAACCAACAAGCCAACAAGCCAACAAACAAACACACAAACAAACTAACAAACCAACAAACCAACAAGCCAACAAACCAACAAACAAACAAACTAACAAACCAACAAACCAACAAACCAACAAACCAACAAACCAACAAACCAACAAACCAACAAACCAACAAACCAAAAAACCAACAAACCAACAAGCCAACAAACCAACAAACCAACAAGCCAACAATCCAACAAAACAACAAACCAACAAACCAACAAACGAACAAACCAACAAACCAACAAGCCAACAACCAACAAACCAAAAAAACCAACAAACCAACAAACCAACAAACCAAAAACCGAACAAACCAACAAACCAATAAACCAACAAAACAAAAAGCCAACAAACGAACAAACCAACAAGCCAACAAACCAACAAACCAACAAACCAACAAACCAACAACCCAACAAACCAACAAACCAACAAACCAACAAACCAACAAAGAAACAAACCAACAAACCAAAAAACCAACAAGCCAACAAACCAACAAACCAACAAACCAACAAACCAACAAACCTACAAGCCAACAAAACCAACAAGCCAACAAACCAACAAACCAACAAGTCAACAAACCAACAAACCAACAAGCCAACAAGCCAACAAACCAACAAACCAACAAACCAACAAACCAACAAACCAAAAAACCAACAAGCCAACAAACCAACAAACCAACAAACCAACAAACCAACAAACCAACAAACCAACAAACCAACAAACCAACAAACCAACAAACCAAAAAGCCAACAAGCCAACAAACCAACAAACCAACAAACCAACAAACCAACAAACCAACAAACCAACAAACCAACAAACCAACAAACCGACAAACCAACAAACTAACAAACCAACAAACCAACAAACCAATAAACCAACAAACCAACAAACAAACAAACCAACAAACCAACAAACCAACAAACCAACAAACCAACAAGCCAACAAACCAACAAACCAAAAAGCCAACAAACCAAAAAACCAACAAACCAAAAAACCAACAAACCCACAAACCAACAAACCAACAAACGAACAAACGAACAAACCAACAAACCAACAAACAAACAAGCCAACAAACCAACAAGCCAACAAACCAACAAGAAAAAAAAACAAACCAACAAGCCAACAAGCCAACAAACCAACAAACCAACAAACCAACAAACGAACAAACCAACAAACCAACAAACGAACAAACGAACAAACCAACAAACCAACAAACCAACAAACCAACAAACCAACAAACCAACAAACTGACAAACCAACAAACCAAGTAACCAACAAACCAACAAACGAACAAACCAACAAGCCAAAAAACCAAAACATGAACAAAGCAACAAACCAACAAACCAACAAACCAACAAACCAACAAGCCAACAAGCCAACAAACAAACACACCAACAAACTAGCAAGCCAACAAACCAACAAACCAACAAACCAAAAAACCAACAAACCAACAAACCAACAAACCAACAAACCAACAAACCAAAAAACCAACAAACCAACAAGCCAACAAACCAACAAACCAACAAGCCAACAATCCAACAAAACAACAAACCAACAAACAAACAAACGAACAAACTAACAAACCAACAAGCCTATAAGCCAACAAACCAACAAACCAACAAACCAACAAACCAACAAACCAACAAACCAAACAACCAACAAACCAACAAACGAACAAACCAACATACCAACAAACCAACAAACCAACAAACCAACAAACCAACAAACCAACAAACCAACAAAACCAACAAACCAACAAGCCAACAAACCAACAAACCAACAAACCAACAAGCCAACAAGCCAACAAACCAACAAACCTACAAACCAACAAACGAACAAACCAACAAACCAACAAGCTAGCAAACCAACAAACCAAAAAACCAACAAACCTACAAACCAACAAACCAACGAACCAACAAACCAACAAGCCAACAAACCAAACAAACCAACAAACCAAAAAACCAACAAGCCAACAAACCAACAAACCAACAAACCAACAAACCAATAAACCAACAAACCAACAAAGAAACAAACCAACAAGCCAACAAACCAACAAACCAACAAGCCAACAAAACCAACAAGCCAACAAACCAACGAACCAACAAGTCAACAAACCACCAAACCAACAAGCCAACAAGCTAACAAAACAACAAACCAACAAACCAACAAACGAACAAACCAACAAACCAACAAACTAACAAACCAACAAACCAACAAGCCAACAAACCAACAAACCAACAAACTAACAAACCAACAAACCAACAAACCAACAAACCAACAAACCAACAAACTAACAAACCAAAAAAAAAACAAACCAACAAGCCAACAAACCAACAAACCAACAATCCAACAATCCAAAAAACAACAAACCAACAAACCAACAAACGAACAAACCAACAAACCAACAAGCCAATAAGCCAACAAACCAACAAACCAACAAACCAACAAACCAAACAACCAACAAACCAACAAACCAACAAGCCAACAAACCAACAAACCAACAAACCAAAAAACAAATAAGCCAACAAACCAACAAACCAACAAACCAACAAACCAAACAACCAACAAACCAACAAACCAACAAACCAACAAACCAACAAACCAACAAACCAACAAACCAACAAACCAACAAACCAACAAACTAACAAACCAAAAAACCAACAAACCAACAAGCCAACAAACCAACAAACCAACAATCCAACAATCCAAAAAAACAACAAACCAACAAACCAACAAACGAACAAACCAAAAAACCAACAAGCCAATAAGCCAACAAACCAACAAACCAACAAACCAACAAACCAACAAACCAACAAACCAAACAACCAACAAACCAACAAACCAACAAACCAACAAAACAAAAAGCCAACAAACGAACAAACCAACAAATCAACAAACCAAAAAACCAACAAGCCAACAAACCAAGAAACCAAGAAACCAACAAACCAACAAACCAACAAACCAACAAACCAACAAACCAACAAACCAACAAACCAACAAGCCAACAAAACCAACAAGCCAACAAACCAACAAACCAACAAGTCAACAAACCAACAAACCAATAAGCCAACAACCCAACAAACCAACAAACCAACAAACCAACAAACCAACAAACCAACAAACCAACAAACCAACAAACCAACAAACCAACAAGCCAACAAACCAACAAACAAACAAACCAACAAACTAACAAACTAACAAACCAACAAACCAACTAGCCAACAAACCAACAAACAAACACACCAACAAACTAACAAACCAAAAAACCAACAAGCCAACAAACCAACAAACCAACAAGCCAACAAAACCAACAAACCAACAAGCCAACAAACCAACAAACCAACAAACCAACAAACCAACAAACCAACAAACCAACAAACCAACAAACCAACAAACCAACAAACCAACAAACCAACAAACCAACAAACCAACAAACGAACAAACCAACAAACCAACAAACCAACAAGTCAACAAACCAACAAACCAACAAACGAACAAACCAACAAACCAACAAACGAAAAAATTAACAAACCAACAAACGAAAAAACCAACAAACCAACAAACCAACAAACCAACAAACCAACAAGCCAACAAACCAAGTAACCAACAAACCAACAAACGAACAAACCAACAAGTCAACAAACCAAAAAACGAACAAAGCAACAAGCCAACAAACCAACAAACCAACAAACCAACAAGCCAACAAGCCAACAAACAAACACACCAACAAACTAACAAACCAACAAGCCAACAAACCAACAAACCAACAGACCAACAAACCAACAAACCAACAAACCAACAAACCAACAAACCAACAAACCAACAAACCAACAAACCAACAAACCAACAAACCAACAAACCAACAAGCCAACAATCGCACAAAACAACAAACCAACAAACCAACAAACGAACAAACCAACAAACCAACAAGCCAATAAGCCAACAAACCAACAAACGAACAAACCAACAAACCAACAAACACACAAACCAAACAACCAACAAACCAACAAACCAACAAGCCAACAAACCGACAAACCAACAAACCAAAAAACGAACAAACCAATAAACCAAAAAACCAACAAACCAACAAACCAAAAAGCCAACAAACGAAACAACCAACAAGCCAACAAACCAACAAACCAACAAACCAACAAACCAAAAAATGAACAAACCAACAAACCAACAAACCAACAAACCAACAAACCAACAAACCAACAAACCAACAAACCAACAAGCCAACAAACCAACAAACCAACAAACCAACAAGCCAACAAACCAACAAACCAACAAACCAACAAACCAACTAGCCAACAAACCAACAAACAAACACACCAACAAACTAACAAACCAACAAACCAACAAGCCAACAAACCAACAAACCAACAAGCCAAAAAACCAAAACACGAACAAAGCAACAAACCAACAAACCAACAAACCAACAAACCAACAAGCCAACAAGCCAACAAACCAACAAACCAACAAGCCAACAAAACCAACAAACCAACAAGCCAACAAACCAACAAACCAACAAACCAACAAACCAACAAACCAACAAACCAACAAACCAACAAACCAACAAACCAACAAACCAACAAACCAACAAACCAACAAACGAACAAACCAACAAACCAACAAACCAACAAGTCAACAAACCAACAAACGAACAAACCAACAAACCAACAAACGAAAAAATTAACAAACCAACAAACGAAAAAACCAACAAACCAACAAACCAACAAACCAACAAACCAACAAACCAACAAACCAACAAGCCAACAAAACCAACAAGCCAACAAACCAACAAACCAACAAGTCAACAAACCAACAAACCAATAAGCCAACAACCCAACAAACCAACAAACCAACAAACCAACAAACCAACAAACCAACAAACCAACAAACCAACAAACCAACAAGCCAACAAACCAACAAACAAACAAACCAACAAACTAACAAACTCACAAACCAACAAACCAACTAGCCAACAAACCAACAAACAAACACACCAACAAACTAACAAACCAAAAAACCAACAAGCCAACAAACCAACAAACCAACAAGCCAACAAAACCAACAAACCAACAAGCCAACAAACCAACAAACCAACAAACCAACAAACCAACAAACCAACAAACCAACAAACCAACAAACCAACAAACCAACAAACCAACAAACCAACAAACCAACAAACCAACAAACGAACAAACCAACAAACCAACAAACCAACAAGTCAACAAACCAACAAACCAACAAACGAACAAACCAACAAACCAACAAACGAAAAAATTAACAAACCAACAAACGAAAAAACCAACAAACCAACAAACCAACAAACCAACAAACCAACAAGCCAACAAACCAAGTAACCAACAAACCAACAAACGAACAAACCAACAAGTCAACAAACCAAAAAACGAACAAAGCAACAAGCCAACAAACCAACAAGCCAACAAGCCAACAAACAAACACACCAACAAACTAACAAACCAACAAGCCAACAAACCAACAAACCAACAGACCAACAAACCAACAAACCAACAAACCAACAAACCAACAAACCAACAAACCAACAAACCAACAAACCAACAAACCAACAAACCAACAAACCAACAAGCCAACAATCGCACAAAACAACAAACCAACAAACCAACAAACGAACAAACCAACAAACCAACAAGCCAATAAGCCAACAAACCAACAAACGAACAAACCAACAAACCAACAAACACACAAACCAAACAACCAACAAACCAACAAACCAACAAGCCAACAAACCGACAAACCAACAAACCAAAAAACGAACAAACCAATAAACCAAAAAACCAACAAACCAACAAACCAAAAAGCCAACAAACGAAACAACCAACAAGCCAACAAACCAACAAACCAACAAACCAACAAACCAAAAAATGAACAAACCAACAAACCAACAAACCAACAAACCAACAAACCAACAAACCAACAAACCAACAAGCCAACAAACCAACAAACCAACAAGCCAACAAACCAACAAACCAACAAACCAACAAACCAACTAGCCAACAAACCAACAAACAAACACACCAACAAACTAACAAACCAACAAACCAACAAGCCAACAAACCAACAAACCAACAAGCCAAAAAACCAAAACACGAACAAAGCAACAAACCAACAAACCAACAAACCAACAAACCAACAAGCCAACAAGCCAACAAACAAACACACCAACAAACTAACAAGCCAACAAACCAACAAACCAACAAACCAAAAAACCAACAAACCAACAAACCAACAAACCAACAAACCAAAAAACCAACAAACCAACAAGCCAACAAACCAACAAACCAACAAGCCAACAATCCAACAAAACAACAAACCAACAAACAAACAAACGAACAAACTAACAAACCAACAAGCCTATAAGCCAACAAACCAACAAACCAACAAACCAACAAACCAACAAACCAACAAACCAACAAACCAAACAACCAACAAACCAACAAACGAACAAACCAACATACCAACAAACCAACAAACCAACAAACCAACAAACCAACAAACCAACAAACCAACAAAACCAACAAACCAACAAGCCAACAAACCAACAAACCAACAAACCAACAAGCCAACAAGCCAACAAACCAACAAACCTACAAACCAACAAACGAACAAACCAACAAACCAACAAGCCAGCAAACCAACAAACCAAAAAACCAACAAACATACAAACCAACAAACCAACAAACCAACAAACCAACAAGCCAACAAACCAAACAAACCAACAAACCAAAAAACCAACAAGCCAACAAACCAACAAACCAACAAACCAACAAACCAATAAACCAACAAACCAACAAAGAAACAAACCAACAAGCCAACAAACCAACAAACCAACAAGCCAACAAAACCAACAAGCCAACAAACCAACAAACCAACAAGTCAACAAACCAACAAACCAACAAGTCAACAAACCAACAAACCAACAAGCCAACAAGCTAACAGAGCAACAAACCAACAAACCAACAAACGAACAAACCAACAAACCAACAAACTAACAAACCAACAAACCAACAAGCCAACAAACCAACAAACCAACAAACCAACAAACCAACAAACCAACAAACCAACAAACCAACAAACCAACAAACTAACAAACCAAAAAAAAAAACAAACCAACAAGCCAACAAACCAACAAACCAACAATCCAACAATCCAAAAAACAACAAACCAACAAACCAACAAACGAACAAACCAACAAACCAACAAGCCAATAAGCCAACAAACCAACAAACCAACAAACCAACAAATCAAACAACCAACAAACCAACAAACCAACAAGCCAACAAACCAACAAATCAACAAACCAAAAAACAAATAAGCCAACAAACCAACAAACCAAACAACCAACAAACCAACAAACCAACAAACCAACAAACCAACAAACCAACAAACCAACAAACCAACAAACCAACAAACCAACAAACTAACAAACCAAAAAACCAACAAACCAACAAGCCAACAAACCAACAAACCAACAATCCAACAATCCAAAAAACAACAAACTAACAAACCAACAAACGAACAAACCAACAAACCAACAAGCCAATAAGCCAACAAACCAACAAACCAACAAACCAACAAACCAACAAACCAAACAACCAACAAACCAACAAACCAACAAAACAAAAAGCCAACAAACGAACAAACCAACAAATCAACAAACCAAAAAACCAACAAGCCAAACAAACCAAGAAACCAAGAAACCAACAAACCAACAAACCAACAAACCAACAAACCAACAAACCAACAAACCAACAAACCAACAAGCCAACAAAACCAACAAGCCAACAAACCAACAAACCAACAAGTCAACAAACCAACAAACCAATAAGCCAACAACCCAACAAACCAACAAACCAACAAACCAACAAACCAACAAACCAACAAACCAACAAACCAACAAACCAATAAGCCAACAAACCAACAAACAAACAAACCAACAAACCAACAAACCAACAAACCAACTAGCCAAAAAACCAACAAACAAACACACCAACAAACTAACAAATCAACAAACCAACAAGCCAACAAACCAACAAACCAACAAGCCAACAAAACCAACAAGCCAACAAACCAACAAGTAAACAAACCAACAAACCAACAACCCAACAAGCCAACAAACCAACAAACCAACAAACCAACAAACCAACAAACCAACAAGCCAACAAACCAACAAACCAACAAACCAACAAACCAACAAACCAACAAACCAACAAACCAACAAACCAACAAACCAACAAACCAACAAACCAACAAACCAACAAACCAACAAGTCAACAAACCAACAAACCAACAAACGAACAAACCAACAAACCAACAAACGAAAAAACCAACAAACCAACAAACGAAAAAACCAACAAACCAACAAACCAACAAACCAACAAACCAAGTAACCAACAAACCAACAAACGAACAAACCAACAAGTCAACAAACCAAAAAACGAACAAAGCAACAAGCCAACAAACCAACAAACCAACAAACCAACAAGCCAACAAGCCAACAAACAAACACACCAACAAACTAACAAACCAACAAGCCAACAAACCAACAAACCAACAGACCAACAAACCAACAAACCAACAAACCAACAAACCAACAAACCAACAAACCAACAAACCAACAAACCAACAAACCAACAAACCAACAAACCAACAAGCCAACAATCGCACAAAACAACAAACCTACAAACCAACAAACGAACAAACCAACAAACCAACAAGCCAATAAGCCAACAAACCAACAAACCAACAAACTAACAAACCAACAAACACACAAACCAAACAACCAACAAACCAACAAGCCAACAAACCGACAAACCAACAAACCAAAAAACGAACAAACCAATAAACCAAAAAACCAACAAACCAACAAACCAAAAAGCCAACAAACGAAACAACCAACAAGCCAACAAACCAACAAACCAACAAACCAACAAACCAAAAAATGAACAAACCAACAAACCAACAAACCAACAAACCAACAAACCAACAAACCAACAAGCCAACAAACCAACAAACCAACAAGCCAACAAATCAACAAACCAACAAACCAACAAACCAACAAACCAACAAACCAACAAACGTACAAACCAACAAACCAACAAACCAACAAACCAACAAACCAACAAACCAACAAACCAACAAACCAACAAACCAACAAACCAACAAACGAACAAACCAACAAACAAACAAATCAACAAACCAACAAACCAACAAACCAACAAGCCAACAAACCAACAAACCAACAAACCAACAAACCAACAAACCAACAAACCAACAAACTGACAAACCAACAAACCAACAAACCAACAAAAAAACAAACCAACAAACCAACAAACCAACAAACCAACAAAACCAACAAACCAACAAACCAACAAACCAACAAACGAACAAACCAACAAGCCAACAAACCAACAAACCAACAAACCAACAAACGAACAAACCAACAAACCAACAAACCAACAACCAACAAACCAAAAAGCCAACAAACCAATAAACCAACAAGCTAACAAGCTAACAAACCAACAAAACGACAAACCAACAAACAAACAAACCAACAAACCAACAAGCCAACAAGCCAACAAACCAACATACCAACAAACCAACAAACCAACAAACCAACAAACGAACAAACCAACAAACCAACAAACCAACAAACAAACAAACCAACAAACCAACAAACCAACAAACGAACAAACCAACAAACAAACAAACCAACAAACCAACAAACAAACAAACCAACAAACCAACAAACCAACAAGCCAACAAGCCAACAAACCAACAAACCAACAAACCAACAAACCAACAAACCAACAAGCCAACAAACCAACAAACAAACAAACCAACAAACCAACAAACCAACAAACCAACTAGCCAACAAACCAACAAACAAACACACCAGCAAACTAACAAACCAACAAACCAACAAGCCAACAAACTAACAAACCAACAAGCCAACAAAACCAACAAGCCAACAAACCAACAAACCAACAAGTCAACAAACCAACAAACAAACAAGCCAACAAGCCAACAAGCCAACAAACCAACAAACTAACAAACCAACAAACCAACAAACCAACAAACCAACAAACCAACAAGCCAACAAGCCAACAAAACCAACAAGCCAACAAACCAACAAACCAACAAACCAACAAACCAACAAACCAACAAATCAACAAACCAACAAACCAACAAACCAACAAACCAACAAACCAACAAACCAACAATCTAACAAAACAACAAACCAACAAACCCACAAACGAACAAACCAACAAACCAACAAGCCAATAAGCCAACAAACCAACAAACCAACAAACCAACAAACCAACAAACCAACAAACACACAAACCAAACAACCAACAAACCAACAAACCAACAAGCCAACAAACCGAAAAACCAACAAACCAAAAAACGAACAAACCAATAAACCAACAAACCAACAAACCAACAAACCAAAAAGCCAACAAACGAACAAACCAACAAACCAACAAGCCAACAAACCAACAAACCAACAAACCAACAAACCAAAAAATGAACAAACCAACAAACCAACAAACCAACAAACCAACAAACCAACAAACCAACAAACCAACAAGCCAAGAAGCCAACAAACCAACAAACCAACAAACCAACAAACCAACAAACCAACAAACCAACAAACGTACAAACCAACAAACCAACAAACAAACAAACCAACAAACCAACAAGCCAACAAGCCAACAAACCAACATACCAACAAGCCAACAAACCAACAAACCAACAAACCAACAAACCAACAAACCAAAAAATGAACAAACCAACAAACCAACAAACCAACAAACCAACAAACCAACAAACCAACAAGCCAACAAACCAACAAACCAACAAGGCAACAAACCAACAAACCAACAAACCAACAAACCAACAAACGTACAAACCAACAAACCAACAAACCAACAAACCAACAAACCAACAAACCAACAAACGAACAAACCAACAAACAAACAAACCAACAAACCAACAAACCAACAAACCAACAAGCCAACAAACCAACAAACCAACAAACCAACAAACCAATAAACCAACAAACCAACAAACCAACAAACCAACAAGCCAACAAACCAACAAACCAACAAACCAACAAACGAACAATCCAACAAACCAACAAACCAACAACCAACAAACCAAAAAGCCAACAAACCAATAAACCAACAAGCTAACAAGCTAACAAACCAACAAAACAACAAACCAACAAACAAACAAACCAACAAACCAACAAGCCAACAAGCCAACAAACCAACATACCAACAAACCAACAAACCAACAAACCAACAAACGAACAATCCAACAAACCAACAAACAAACAAACCAACAAACCAACAAACCAACAAACCAACAAACCAACAAACGAACAAACCAACAAACAAACAAACCAACAAACCAACAAACAAACAAACCAACAAACCAACAAGTCAACAAACCAACAAACCAACAAGCCAACAAGCCAACAAACCAACAAACCAACAAACCAACAAACCAACAAACCAACAAACCAACAAACCAACAAGCCAACAAACCAACAAACAAACAAACCAACAAACCAACAAACCAACAGACCAACAAACCAACAAACCAACTAGCCAACAAACCAACAAACAAACACACCAACAAACTAACAAACCAACAAACCAACAAGCCAACAAACTAACAAACCAACAAGCCAACAAAACCAACAAGCCAACAAACCAACAAACCAACAAGTCAACAAACCAACAAACCAACAAGCCAACAAGCCAACAAACCAACAACCTAACAAACCAACAAACCAACAAACCAACAAACCAACAAACCAACAAGCCAACAAGCCAACAAAACCAACAAGCCAACAAACCAACAAACCAACAAACCAACAAACCAACAAACCAACAAACCAACAAACCAACAAACCAACAAACCAACAAACCAACAAACCAACAAACCAACAATCTAACAAAACAACAAACCAACAAACCAACAAACGAACAAACCAACAAACCAACAAGCCTATAAGCCAACAAACCAACAAACCAACAAACCAACAAACACACAAACCAAACAACCAATAAACCAACAAACCAACAAACCAACAAACCAAAAAGCCAACAAACGAACAAACCAACAAACCAACAAGCCAACAAACCAACAAGCCAACAAACCAACAAACCAAAAAATTAACAAACCAACAAACCAACAAACCAACAAACCAACAAGCCAACAAACCAACAAACCAACAAACCAACAAGCCAACAAGCCAACAAACCAACAAACCAACAAACCAACAAACGTACAAATCAACAAACCAACAAACCAACAAACCAACAAACCAACAAACCAACAATCTAACAAAACAACAAACCAACAAACCAACAAACGAACAAACCAACAAACCAACAAGCCAATAAGCCAACAAACCAACAAACCAACAAACCAACAAACACACAAACCAAACAACCAACAAACCAACAAACCAACAAGCCAACAAATCGACAAACCAACAAACCAAAAAACGAACAAACCAATAAACCAACAAACCAACAAACCAACAAACCAAAAAGCCAACAAACGAACAAACCAACAAACCAACAAGCCAACAAACCAACAAGCCAACAAACCAACAAACCAAAAAATTAACAAACCAACAAACCAACAAACCAACAAACCAACAAGCCAACAAACCAACAAACCAACAAACCAACAAGCCAACAAGCCAACAAACCAACAAACCAACAAACCAACAAACGTACAAATCAACAAACCAACAAACCAACAAACCAACAAACCAACAAACCAACAAACCACCAAACCAACAAACCAACAAACCAACAAACCAACAAACGAACAAACCAACAAAGAAACAAACCAACAAACCAACAAATCAACAAACCAACAAGCCAACAAACCAACAAACCAACAAACCAACAAACCAACAAACCAACAAACCAACAAACCAACAAACCAACAAACCGACAAACCAACAAACCAACAAACCAACAAACCAACAAACCAACAAACCAACAAACGAACAAACCAACAAACGAACAAACCAACAAACCAACAAGCCAACAAGCCAACAAACCAACAAGCCAATAAACCAACAAACCAACAAACCAACAAACCAACAAACCAACAAACCAACAAACCAACAAACAACAAACCAAAAAACCAACAAGCCAACAAACCAACAAACCAACAAACCAACACACCAACAAGCCAACAAGCCAACAAACCAACAAACCAACAAACAAACAAACCAACAAACAAACAAACCAACAAACCAACAAGCCAACAAGCCAACAGACCAACAAGCCAACAAACCAACAAATCAACAAACCAACAAACCAATAAACCAACAAACCAACAAACCACCAAACCAACAAACCAATAAGCCAACAAACCAACAAACCAACTAACGAACAAACCAAGAAACCAACAAACCAAAAAACCAACAAATCAACAAATCAACAAACCAACAAACCAACAAACCAACAAACCAAAAAACCAACAAACCAACAAATCAACAAACCAACAAACCAACAAACCAAAAAGCGAACAAACGAACAAACCAATAAGCCAACAAACCAACAAACCGACAAACCAACAAACCAACAAACCAAAAAACGAACAAACCAACAAACCAACAAACCAACAAACCAACAAACGAACAAGCCCACCAACCAACAAACCAACAAGCCAACAAGCCAACAAGCCAACAAACCAACAAACCAACAAAACCACCAAACCACCAAACCAACAAACCAACAAACCAACAAACCAACAAACCAACAAACCAACAAACCAACAAACCAACAAACCAACAAACCAACAAACCAACAAACCAACAAAACCAGCAAACCAACAAGCCAACAAACCATCAAACGAACAAGCCAACAAACAAACAAACCAACAAACCAACAAACCAATAAACGAACAACCAACAAACCAACAAACCAACAAACCAACAAACCAACAAACCAACAAACCAACAAAACCAACAAACCAACAAGCCAACAAACCAACAAACAAACAAGCCAAAAAGCCAACAAACCAACAAACCTACAAACCAACAAACGAACAAACCAACAAACCAACAAGCCAGCAAACCAACAAACCAACAAACCAACAAACCAACAAACCAACAAACCAACAAACCAACAAGTCAACAAACCAACAAACCAAAAAATCAACAAGCCAACAAACCAACAAGACAACAAACAAACAAACCAACAAACCAACAAACCAAAAAGCTAACAAACCAATAAACCAAAAAACCAACAAACCAACAAACCAACAAACCAACAAACCAACAAAGGAACAAACGAACAAACCAACATACCACCAAACGAACAAACCAACAAGAAAACAAACCAGCAAGCGAACAAACCAACAAACCAACAAGCCAACAAACCAACAACCCAACAAACCAACAAACCAACAAACCAACAAAATAACCAACCAAGTAACCAACAAACCAACAAACGAACAAACCAACAAGCCAACAAACCAAAAAACGAACAAACCAACAAACCAACAAACCAAAAAGCCAACAAACCAAAAAACCAACAAACCAAAAAACCAACAAAGCCACAAACCAACAAACAAACAAACAAACAAGCCAACAAGCCAACAAACAAACTCACCAACAAACTAACAAACCAACAAACCAACAAGCCAGCAAACCAACAAACCAACAAATCAACAAATCAACAAATCAACAAACGAACAAACGAACAAACCAACAAACCAACAAACCAACAAACCAACAAACCAAAAAACCAACAAACCAAAAAACCAACAAACCAACAAGCCAACAAATCAAAAAACCAACAAGCTAACAATCCAACAAAACAACAAACGAACAAACCAACAAACCAACAAACCAATAAGCCAACAAACCAACAAACCAACATACCAACAAACCAACAAACCAACAAACCAAACAACCAACAAACCAACAAACGAACAAACCAACAAACGAACAAACCAACAAAACAACAAACCAACAAACCAACAAACCAACAAACCAACAAACCAACAAACCAACAAACCAACAAACCAACAAACCAATAAACCAACAAACTAACAAACCAACAAAACCAACAAACCAACAAGCCAACAAACCAACAAACCAACAAACCAACAAACCAACAAGCCAACAAACCAACAAATCTACAAACCAACAAACGAACAAACCAACAAACCAACAAGCCAGCAAACCAACAACCAACAAACCATTAAACCAACAAACCAACAAACTAACAAGCCAACAAACCAACAAACCAACAAACCAATAAAACCAACAAGCCAACAAACCAATAAACCAACAAACCAACAAGCCAACAAACCAACAAACAAACAAACCAACAAACAAACAAACCAACAAACCAACAAGCCAACAAACCAACAAACCAACAAACCAAAAAGCCAACAAACCAAAAAACCAAATAACCAAAAAACCAACAAACCAACAAACCAACAAACGAACAAACTAACAAACCAACAAACCAACAAACCAACAAACCAACAAACCAACAAACCAACAAACGAACAAACCAACAAACGAACTAACCAACAAGCCAACAAACCAAAAAACGAACAAAGCAACAAACCAACAAACCAACAAACCAACAAACCAACAAGCCAACAAACCAACAAACCAACAAACCAACAAGCCAACAAGCCAACAAACCAACAAATCTACAAACCAACAAACGAACAAACCAACAAACCAACAAGCCCGCAAACCAACAACCAACAAACCAACAAACCAACAAACCAACAAACCAACAAACCAACAAACCAACAAGCCAACAAACCAACAAACAAACAAACCAATAAAACCAACAAGCCAACAAACCAATAAACCAACAAACCAACAAACCAACAAACCTACAAACAAACAAACCAACAAACAAACAAACCAACAAACCAACAAGCCAACAAACCAACAAACCAACAAACCAAAAAGCCAACAAACCAAAAAACCAAATAATCAAAAAACCAACAAACCAACAAACCAACAAACGAACAAACTAACAAACCAACAAACCAACAAACGAACAAACCAACAAGCCAACAAACCAACAAGCCAACAAACCAACAAACCAACAAACCAACAAACCAACAAACGAACAAACCAACAAACGAACTAACCAACAAGCCAACAAACCAAAAAACGAACAAAGCAACAAACCAACAAACCAACAAACCAACAAACCAACAAGCCAACAAACAAACGCACCAACAAACTAACAAACCAACAAACCAACAAACCAACAAACCAACAAACCCACAAACTACAAACCAACAAACCAACAAACCAACAAACCAACAAACCAAAAAACCAACAAGCCAACAAGCCAACAAACCAACAAACCAACAAGCCAACAATCCAACAAAACAACAAACCAACAAACCAACAAACCAACAAACCAACAAACCAACAAACAACAAACCAACAAACCAACAAACCAACAAACCAACAAACCAACAAACCAACAAACCAACACACCAACAAGCCAACAAGCCAACAAACCAACAAACCAACAAACAAACAAACCAACAAGCCAACAAACCAACAAACCAACAAGCCAACAATCCAACAAGACAACAAACCAACAAACCAAAAAACCAACAAACCAACAAACCAACAAACCAACAAACCAAACAACCAACAAACCAACAAACCAACAAGCCAACAAACCAACAAACCAACAAAATAACAAACCAACAAACCAACAAACCAACAAACCAACAAACCAACAAACCAACAAACCAACAAGCCAACAAGCCAACAAACCAACAAACCAACAAACCAACAAACGAACAAACCAACAAACCAACAAGCCAACAAGCCAACAAACCAACAAGCCAATAAACAAACAAACCAACAAACCAACAAACCAACAAACAACAAACCAACAAACCAACAAGCCAACCAACCAACAAACCAACAAACCAACACACCAACAAGCCAACAAGCCAACAAACTAACAAACCAACAAACAAACAAACCAACAAACAAACAAACCAACAAACCAACAAGCCAACAAGCCAACAGACCAACAAGCCAATAAACCAACAAATCAACAAACCAACAAACTAACAAACCAACAAACCAACAAACCACCAAAACAACAAACCAATAAGCCAACAAACCAACAAACCAACAAACGAACAAACCAACAAACCAAAAAACCAACAAACCAACAAGCCAACAAACCAACAAACCAACAAACAAACAAACCAACAAACCAACAAGCCAACAAGCCAACAGACCAACAAACCAACAAACCAACAAACCAACAAACCAACAAACCAACAAGCCAACAAGCCAACAAACCAACAAACCAACAAACCAACAAACGAACAAACCAACAAACCAACAAGCCAACAAGCCAACAAACCAACAAGCCAATAAACCAAGAAACCAACAAACAAACAAACCAACAAACAAACAAACCAACAAACCAACAAGTCAACAAGCGAACAGACCAACAAGCCAACAAACCAACAAATCAACAAACCAACAAACTAACAAACCAACAAACCAACAAACCACCAAACCAACAAACCAATAAGCCAACAAACCAACAAACCAACAAACGAACAAACCAACAAACCAAAAAACCAACAAACCAACAAATCAACAAACCAACAAACCAACAAGCCAACAAGCCAACAAACCAACAAACCAACATAACCAACAAACCAACAAACCAACAAACCAACAAACCAACAAACCAACAAACCAACAAACCAACAAACCAACAAACCAACAAAACCAACAAACCAACAAGCCAACAAACCAACAAACCAACAAGCCAACAAACAAACAAACCAACAAACCAACAAACCAATAAACAAACAACCAACAAACCAACAAACCAACAAACCAACAAACCAACAAACTAACAAAACCAACAACCCAACAAGCCAACAAACCAACAAACAAACAAGCCAAAAAGCCAACAAACCAACAAACCTACAAACCAACAAACGAACAAACCAACAAACCAACAAGCCAGCAAACCAACAAACCAACAAACCAACAAACCAACAAACCAACAAACCAACAAGTCAACAAACCAACAAACCAACAAACCAAAAAATCAACAAGCCAACAAACCAACAAGACAACAAACAAACAAACCAACAAACCAACAAACCAAAAAGCCAACAAACCAATAAACCAAAAAACCAAAAAACCAGCAAACCAACAAACCAACAAACCAACAAATCAACAAAGGAACAAACGAACAAACGAACAAACCAACATACCACCAAACGAACAAACCAACAAGACAACAAACCAGCAAGCCAACAAACCAACAAACCAACAAACCAACAAGCCAACAAACCAACAAACCAACAAGCCAACAAGCCAGCAAACCAACAAACCAACAAACCAACAAACGAACAAACGAACAAACCAACAAACCAACAAACCAACAAACGAACAAACCAACAACCCAACAAACCAACAAACCAACAAACCAACAAAATAACCAACCAAGTAACCAACAAACCAACAAACGAACAAACCAACAAGCCAACAAACCAAAAAACGAACAAACCAACAAACCAACAAACCAAAAAGCCAACAAACCAAAAAACCAACAAACCAAAAAACCAACAAACCAACAAACCAACAAACAAACAAACAAACAAGCCACCAAGCCAACAAACAAACTCACCAACAAACTAACAAACCAACAAACCAACAAGCCAGCAAACCAACAAACCAACAAACCAACAAACGAACAAACGAACAAACCAACAAACCAAAAAACCAACAAACCAACAAACCAACAAACCAAAAAACCAACAAACCAAAAAACCAACAAACCAACAAGCCAACAAACCAAAAAACCAACAAGCCAACAATCCAACAAAACAACAAACCAACAAACCAACAAACGAACAAACCAACAAACCAACAATCCAATAAGCCAACAAACCAACAAACCAACATACCAACAAACCAACAAACCAACAAACCAAACAACCAACAAACCAACAAACGAACAAACCAACAAACCAACAAACCAACAAACCAACAAACCAACAACCCAACAAACCAACAAACCAACAAACCAACAAACCAACAAACCAACAAACCAACAAAACCAACAAACCAACAAGCCAACAAACCAACAAACCAACAAACCAACAAACCAACAAACCAACAAATCTACAAACCAACAACGAACAAACCAACAAACCAACAAGCCAGCAAACCAACAACCAACAAACCAACAAACCAACAAACCAACAAACCAACAAGCAAACAAACCAACAAACCAACAAACCAATAAAACCAACAAGCCAACAAACCAATAAACCAACAAACCAACAAACCAACAAATCAACAAACAAACAAACCAACAAACAAACAAACCAACAAACCAACAAGCCAACAAACCAACAAACTAACAAACCAAAAAGCCAACAAACCAAAAAACCAAATAACCAAAAAACCAACAAACCAACAAACCAACAAACGAACAAACGAACAAACCAACAAACCAACAAACCAACAAACGAACAAACCAACAAACCAACAAACCAACAAACCAACAAACGAACAAACCAACAAACCAGCAAACGAACAAACCAACAAGCCAACAAACCAAAAAACGAACAAAGCAACAAACCAACAAACCAACAAACCAACAAACCAGCAAGCCAACAAGCCAACAAACAAACACACCAACAAACTAACAAACCAACAAACCAACAAGCCAACAAACCAACAAACCAACAAACCAACAAACCAACAAACCAACAAACCAACAAACCAACAAACCCACAAACTACAAACCAACAAACCAACAAACCAACAAACCAACAAACCAAAAAACCAACAAACCAACAAGCCAACAAACCAACAAACCAACAAACGAACAAACCAACAAACCAATAAGCCAAACAACCAACAAACCAACAAACCAACAAGCCAACAAACCAACAAACCAACAAACCAACAAACGAACAAACCAACAAACCAACAAACCAACAAACCAACAAACCAACAAACCAACAAACCAACAAACCAACAAACCAACAAAATAACCAACCAACAAACCAAAAAACCAACAAAGCAAAAAACCAACAAACCAACAAACCAACAAACAAACAAACAAACAAGCCAACAAACAAACTCACTAACAAACTAACAAACCAACAAGCCAGCAAACCAACAAACCAACAAACCAACAAACCAGCAAACGAACAAACGAACAAACGAACAAACGAACAAACGAACAAACCAACAAACCAACAAACCAACAAACCAACAAACCACAAAACCAACAAACCAAAAAACCAACAAACCAACAAGCCAACAAACCAAAAAACCAACAAGCCAACAATCCAACAAAACAACAAACCAACAAACCAACAAACGAACAAACCAACAAACCAACAAGCCAATAAGCCAACAAACCAACAAACCAACATACCAACAAACCAACAAACCAACAAACCAAACAACCAACAAACCAACAAACGAACAAACCAACAAATCAACAAACCAACAAACCAACAAACCAACAAACCAATAAACCAACAAACCAACAAACCAACAAACCAACAAACCAACAAACCAACAAACCAACAAACCAACAAACCAACAAAACCAGCAAACCAACAAGCCAACAAACCAACAAACCAACAAACCAACAAGCCAACAAGCCAACAAACCAACAAATCTACAAACCAACAAACGAACAAACCAACAAACCAACAAGCCAGCAAACCAACAAACCAACAAACCAACAAACCAACAAACCAACAAGCCAACAAACCAATAAACCAACAAACCAACAAACCAACAAACCAACAAACAAACAAACCAACAAACAAACAAACCAACAAACCAACAAGCCAACAAACCAACAAACCAACAAACCAAAAAGCCAACAAACCAAAAAGCTAAATAACCAAAAAACCAACAAACCAACAAACCAACAAACCAACAAACGAACAAACGAACAAACCAACAAACCAACAAACGACCAACCCAACAACCCAACAAACCAACAAGCCAACAAACCAACAAACCAACAAACCAACAAACCAACAAACCAACAAACCAATAAACGAACAAACCAACAAACCAACAAACGAACAAACCAACAAGCCAACAAACCAAAAAACGAACAAAGCAACAAACCAACAAACCAACAAACCAACAAACCAACAAACCAACAAGCCAACAAGCCAACAAAATAACACACCAACAAACTAACAAACCAACAAACCAACAAGCCAACAAACCAACAAACCAACAAACCAACAAACTAACAAACCAACAAACCAACAAACCAACAAACCAACAAACCAACAAACCCACTAACCAACAAACCAACAAACCAACAAACCAACAAACCAACAAACCAAAAAACCAACAAACCAACAAGCCAACAAACCAACAAACCAACAAGCCAACAATCCAACAAAACAACAAACCAACAAACCAACAAACGAACAAACCAACAAACCAACAAGCCAATAAGCCAACAAACCAACAAACCAACAAACCAACAAACCAACAAACCAACAAACCAACAAACCAACAAACCAAACAACCAACAAACCAACAAACCAACAAGCCAACAAACCAACAAACCAAAAAACGAACAAACCAACAAACCAACAAACCAAAAAGCCAACAAACGAACAAACCAACAAGCCAACAAACCAACAAACCAACAAACCAACAAACCAAAAAATGAACAAACCAACAAACCAACAAACCGACAAACTAACAAGCCAACAAACCAACAAACCAACAAACCAACAAACCAACAAGCCAACAAACCAACAAACCAACAAACCAACAAACCAACAAACGAACAAACCAACAAACCAACAAACCAACAAACCAACAAACCAACAAACCAACAAACCAACAAACCAACAAACCAACAAGCCAACAAACCAACAAACAAACAAACCAACAAACCAACAAACCAACAAGCCAAAAAAACCACAAACCAACAAACCAACAAACCAACAAACCAACAAAACAACAAACCGACAAACCAACAAACCAACAAATAAACAAACCAACAAACTAACAAACCAACAAGCCAACAAGCCAACAAGCTAACAAACCAACAAACCAACAAACCAACAAACGAACAAACGAACAAACCAACAAACCAACAAGCCAACAACCACACAAACCAACAAGCCAACAAACCACCAAACCAACAAACCAACAAACCAACAAACCAACAAACCAACAAACCAACAAACCAACAAACCAACAAACCAACAAACCAACAAACCAACAAACCAACAAACCAACAAACCAACAAACCAACAAACCAACAAACCAACAAACGAACAAACCAACAAACCAACAAACCAACAAACCAACAAACCAACAAACCAACAAACCAACATACCAACAAGCCAACAAACCAATAAACCAAAAAGTCAAAAAACTAATAAACCAACATGCCAACAAGCCAACAAACCAACAAACCAACAAACCAATATACCAACAAGCCAACAAACCAATAAACCAAAAAGCCAACAAACCAATAAACCAACATGCCAACAAGCCAACAAACCAACAAAACAACAAACCAACAAACCAACAACCCAACAAACCAACAAACCAACAAACCAACAAACCAACAAACCAATAAACCAACAAACGAACAAACCAACAAACCAACAAACCAACAAACCAACAAACCAACAAACCAACAAACCAACAAACCAACATACCAACAAGCCAACAAACCAATAAACCAAAAAGCCAACAACCCAATAAACCAACATGCCAACAAGCCAACAAACCAACAAAACAACAAACCAACAAACGAACAATCCAACAAACGAACAAACCAACAATCCAAAAAGCCAACAAACCAACAAACCAACAAACCAACAAAGCAACAAACCAACAAACCAACAAACCAACAAACCAACAAACCAACAAACCAACAAACTAACAAACCAACAAACCAACAAACCAACAAACCAACAAACCAACAAACGAACAAACCAACAAGCAAACAAACCAACAAGCCAACAAACCAATAAGCCAATAAGCCAACAAGCCAACAAAACAACAAACCAACAAACCAACAAACCAACAAACCAACAAACCAACAATCCAGCAAGCCAACAAACCAACAAGCCAACAAACGAACAAACCAACACGCCACCAAACCAACAAATCAACAAACCAACAAACCAACAAACCAACAAGCCAACAAACAAACAAACCAACAAACCAACACACCAATAAGCCAACAAACCAACAACCCAACAAACCAACAAACCAACAAACCAACAAGCCAACAAGCCAACAAACCAACAAGCCAACAAATGAACAAACCAACAAACCAACAAGCCAACAAACCACCAAATCAACAAACCAACAAACCAACAAACCAACAAGCCAACAAACCAACAAACCAACAAACCAACAAACCAACAAACCAACAAACGAACAAACGAACAAACCAACAAAGAAACAAACCAACAAACCAACAAACCAACAAGCCAACAAATTAACAAACCAACAAACCACCAAACTAATAAACCAACAAACCGAAAAGCCAACAAGCCAACAAGCCAACAAACCAACAAACCAACCAACCAACAAACCAACAAACCAACAAGCCAACAAACCAACAAACCAACAAACCAACAAACCAACAAACCAACAAACCAACAAACCAACAAACCAACAAACCAACAAGCCAACAAGCCAACAAACGAACAAACCAACAAACCAACAAGCAAACAAGCCAACAAAACAACAAGCCAACAAACCAAAAGGCAACAAACCAACGAGCGAACAAACCAACAAACCAACAAACGAGCAGACCAACAAACCAACAAACCAACAAACCAACAAACCAACAAACCAACAAGCCAACAAGCCAACAAACCAACAAACAAACAAACCAACAAACGAACAAACCAACAAACCAACAAACCAACAAACGAACAAGCCAACAAACCAACTAGCGAACAAACGAACAAACCAACAAACCAACAAACCAACAAACCAACAAACGAACAAACCAACAAACCAACAAACAAACAAACCAACAAACGAACAAACGAACAGGCCAACAAACCAACAAGCCAACAAACCAACAAACCGACAAGCCAACAAACCAAAAAACCAACAAGCCAACAAGCCAACAAACCAACAAACCAACAAACCAACAAACCAACAAACGAACAAACCAACAAACCAACAAACCAACAAACCAACAAACCAACAAACCAACAAACCAACAAACCAACAAACCAACAAACCAACAAACGAACAAACCAACAAACCAAGAAGCCAACAAACCAACAAACGAACAAACCAACAAACCAACAAACCACCCAGCCAACAAGCCAACAAACCAACAAGCCAACAAACCAAAAAACCAACAAACAAACAAGCGAACAAACCAACAAACCAAGAAACGAACAGACCAACAAACCAACAAACCAACAAGCCAACAAACGAACAAACCAACAAACAAACAAACCAACAAACCAACAACCCAATAAGCCAACAAACCAACAACCCAACAAACCAACAAACCAACAAACCAACAAGCCAACAAGCCAACAAACCAACAAGCCAGCAAATGAACAAACCAACAAACCAACAAGCCAACAAACCACCAAATCAACAAACCAACAAACCAACAAACCAACAAGCCAACAAACCAACAAACCAACAAACCAACAAACCAACAAACCAACAAACGAACAAACGACCAAACCAACAAACAAACAAACCAACAAACCAACAAACCAACAAGCCAACAAACTAACAAACCAACAAACCACCAAACTAACAAACCAACAAACCAAAAAGCCAACAAGCCAACAAGCCAACAAACCAACAAACCAACCAACCAACAAACCAACAAACCAACAAGCCAACAAACCAACAAACCAACAAACCAACAAACCAACAAACCAACAAACGAACAAACCAACAAACCATCAAGCCGACAAGCCAACAAACGAACAAACCAACAAACCAACAAGCCAACAAACGAACAAACCAACAAACAAACAAACCAACAAACCAACACACCAATAAGCCAACAAACCAACAACCCAACAAACAAACAAACCAACCAACCAACAAGCCAACAAGCCAACAAACCAACAAGCCAACAAATGAACAAACCAACAAACCAACAAGCCAACAAACCACCAAATCAACAAAACAACAAACCAACAAACCAACAAGCCCACAAACCAACAAACCAACAAACCAACAAACGAACAAACGAACAAACGAACAAACCAACAAACAAACAAACCAACAAACCAACAAACCAACAAGCCAACAAACTAACAAACCAACAAACCACCAAACTAACAAACCAACAAACCAAAAAGCCAACAAGCCAACAAGCCAACAAACCAGCAAACCAACCAACCAACAAACCAACAAACCAACAAGCCAACAAACCAACAAACCAACAAACCAACAAACCAACAAACCAACAAACCAACAAACCAACAAGCCAACAAGCCAACAAACGAACAAACCAACAAACCAACAAGCAAACAAGCAAACAAAACAACAAGCCAACAAACCAACGATCGAACAAACCAACAAACCAACAAACGAGCAGACGAACAAACCAACAAACCAACAAACCAACAAACCAACAAACCAACAAACCAACAAACCAACAAACCAACAAACCAACAAACCAACAAACCAACAAACCAACAAACCAACAAACCAACAAACCAACAAACGAACAAACCAACAAACCAAAAAACCAAGAAGCCAACAAGCCAACAAACGAACAAACCAACAAACCACCAAGCCAACAAGCCAACAAACCAACAAGCCAACAAACCAAAATATCAACAAACCAACAAGCGAACAAACCAACAAACCAAGAAACGAACAGACCAACAAACCAACAAACCAAAAAGCCAGCAAACCAACAAACCAACAAGCCAACAAACCAACAAATAAACAAACCAACAAACGAACAAACCAACAAACCAACAAAGCAACAATCTAACAAACCAACAAACCAACAAACCAACAAACGAACAAGCCAACAAACCAACTAGCGAACAAACGAACAAACCAACAAACCAACAAACCAACAAACCAACAAACGAACAAACCAACAAACCAACAAACAAACAAGCCAACAAACGAACAAACGAACAGGCCAACAAACCAACAAGCCAACAAACCAACAAACCAACAAGCCAACAAACCAAAAAACCAACAAGCCAACAAGTCAACAAACCAACAAACCAACAAACCAACAAACCAACAAACGAACAAACCAACAAACCAACAAACCAATAAACCAACAAACCAACAAACCAACAAACCAACAAACCAACAAACCAACAAACCAACAAACGAACAAACCAACAAACCAACAAACCAACAAACCAACAAACCAACAAACGAACAAGCCAACAAACCAACTACCGAACAAACGAACAAACCAACAAACCAACAAACCAACAAACCAACAAACGAACAAACCAACAAACCAACAAACAAACAAACCAACAAACGAACAAACGAACAGGCCAACAAACCAACAAGCCAACAAACCAACAAACCAACAAGCCAACAAACCAAAAAACCAACAAGCCAACAAGCCAACAAACCAACAAACCAACAAACCAACAAACCAACAAACGAACAAACCAACAAACCAACAAACCAACAAACCAACAAACCAACAAGCCAACAAACCACCAAATCAACAAAACAACAAACCAACAAACCAACAAGCCAACAAACCAACAAACCAACAAACCAACAAACGAACAAACGAACAAACGAACAAACGAACAAACCAACAAACAAACAAACCAACAAACCAACAAACCAACAAGCCAACAAACTAACAAACCAACAAACCACCAAACTAACAAACCAACAAACCAAAAAGCCAACAAGCCAACAAGCCAACAAACCAACAAACCAACCAACCAACAAACCAACAAACCAACAAGCCAACAAACCAACAAACCAACAAACCAACAAACCAACAAACCAACAAGCCAACAAGCCAACAAACGAACAAACCAACAAACCAACAAGCAAACAAGCCAACAAAACAACAAGCCAACAAACCAAAAAACCAACAAACCAACGAGCGAACAAACCAACAAACCAACAAACGAGCAGACGAACAAACCAACAAACCAACAAACCAACAAACCAACAAACCAACAAACCAACAAACCAACAAACTAACAAACCAACAAACGAACAAACCAACAAACCAAAAAACCAAGAAGCCAACTGTAATATGCAAGCGAATTAATAAAATAACATATTATTTAAGTATAAAATTATTAGCTTTATTAATATAATTTTTTTTAATAATAATGAACGTCAGCTATCACATGCAGCAATGTTGCCCTTCTCATGGCCATCTCATTTTTTTGATGACATTGCTTCTAATGTCACATTACACGCTTTTTTCTTTAAGTCTAAATTAGTAACAATAATATTTTGGACTAGGCTACTCCTAATAACTTTTACAATTTTCACCAGCCATATCTTTGCGGTGGTCTTACAGTACGACCACTGCGCGTTCTATAACTGTCCTGAACCACTGGTTCTGGAACGACTTCTGCATCACTGCCCATATTTGCATCTGAATCATCAATTCGAGCAGTTTCAAATTCCGAAGACGAATTATGATAATCGTCAATTTCCACCTCTACTGGAAGCTCTGGTTTATCCGCAATTACAATATTCATAGGAGTTTTGCCATTCTGATTATCGCCAACATTTGACTCACCGAGATCAACTGGCTTTGCGATTTGAATTTCTGGCAAATTGTGCAAGTACCCTGTCTTAACATTTTCTTCAAAAACTAGATCACTAGCGCTAAAATCCTTATTCTTCGTTTTGGCAATGAACCTACGATTACGTCTAAAATGATTGTCGAATGAATCCTTAATAATATACGAGCGGTCGTTAACTATTCCAACAATTGTTCCGTAATGCCATTCTTTTCCATTCTTTTTGAAAATTACTAAATCGCTCAGGCTTAATGCCGGCAACGACTTTACGTTCCGATCATAGTAATACTTTTGTTTTTCCTTTTTCTTGTCAATTTTTTTTTGAATAATTTCTTCATTGATATTGTTTCTGATCAGTAATTGTTCCGATACTGGCAATTTTGTTTTGACCAATCTTCCGAAGAATAATTCCGATGGAGTAAGTTGCATGCTTGCGACAGGTGTGGTGTTATATTCCATGATTCTGTATTGAAACTGATCCACGCTGTTAGTCTCATAACAACGCTTCAAAATGTTCCTTGCAATGGCGACTCCTTTCTCAGCCAGCCCATTGCTTTGTGGATATCGGGGACTCGAATATTTGAATTGCACATTAAATTTCCGTGCAAACTTTTCGAACTCTGCTGAGTTGAACGGAACGTTATCACTTTTTATTATCGATGGATATCCGATTATGTTGAAAATAGAACAAAAGATATCGATAATGTGCCCAGAAGTTTTGTTATTTACTTTAGTCGCAACTAAGAAATTTGAATATGCATCAAAAATTGAGATGAAATCACGACCCGCATATTCAAACAAGTCCACAGAAGCAATGTGATATGGATATTTTGGATTAACTTCTTGAACCAATGGTTCCTTTTGATTGTTTCGTTTAAATTTTTCACACACATTACATGACACAATCATGTCTTTAATTTGTGCATTCATTCCAGGCCAAAAGTATAACATTCTGGCTCTTGCAAGCCAGAATGTTATACTTTTGGCCTGGAATGAATGCACAAATTAAAGTTGGAATCAACCCAACAGACTGGGTTAACAATTCGATGGTTGGAATCAAAAAATGTTCGCGCTAAAGGCACTTATTAAGTGGTTTTGGATCCAAGCAAATCCGTAAATCACCATTTGGTTTTTCCACCACTTGTAAATTGTTAACCCAGTCTGTTGGGTAAGACACCGGTGAAATGATTCCATTTTTAACCATCTCATCAAGTTTTGGCTTGAGTTTTTTAACTATTGTGTCCGGGAAACGTTTACGATAATGCACGACTGGCTTTGCATTTTCTTGTAAGTGTATGGTAATTTTTCCAGGAATTTTTCCAAGTCCAGTGAATACATCGTTATTTTCACTTACAAATCTTTCCTGTTTATCCAAGAATTCAATCGAGTCAATATCCAATCGCTTAATCAGTTCAAACTCAATGCATGTATCAAGTCCGAGTATCGGTTCAAATGCGTTATCAACGACTACAAATTCCGCTAATCTTTCCATATTAGATTTCGAATCAATAAATTTAATTTCGACAATACCAAAAATGTTAACTTTATTATTACTATAATCAAATACATGAAAGTCATTTTGCTCATGGCTCATTTTTAATTTTAATTCCTTGACAATTTTCAATGGAACACAGTTGACGTCCGCTCTTGTATCGATTTTGAATTTAACTACCTTATTCCCTATTCGGTATGCCTTAGTCCAACGTGTCTTTTGTCGTTTAGAATGAATTTATTCTAAACATATGATTCTTAACATTAAGTAACTTAGTCGTTAATTTCCGGTGTATTTTAGTCGTTTTACCTGATAGCGAACTCCAGTGAACATTGTCAATCCGTGATTTTCCATTTGCATTCGATTCCGATGTAGTTTCGCCCGACTTGTTCGTCTTGTTTGTTTTGCGACACATCCGACGAAAATGACCCTTTTTTCCGCATTGGCACGTGAAATCCCTGGCTGGACACTTGCTTTTGTGATCTGGTTTCCAATCACCACCACAGTTGAAGCAAAAACGCCTATTGGTTGCATTAATTGCGTTAATTGAATCGATTTCTTTGTTTTCCACCAATGACAGCGCTGAGATCGTTTGTTTTGATGCCAAAATTCCCTTGTTAACATTTGCCGATTCGAATGTTTTGCAAATGTCGATCACTCGGTCCAATTTTTCGTCACGTCCATCTAGCAACTTGAGTTGCAGTTTCTTGTCGAAAACCCCAGTGATAATACGATCACGCAACATTCGATCTTCGTACGATTTCCCTTCAATTTCGAAGTCACAACGTTCTATTTGAGCACGAAGCTCAGTTAAAAATTCACTGAACGGTTGACGTTCCTTTTGCATCATGTTATTAAATATGTACGATTCCATTGTCACATTCTTTTGTGGCAGACAATGATAATCAAATGCCGTCAAAACATCGTCCAATGTACGCTGTGTTGTTACATCTTCCGTGTGCTCTGCTACATCGCCATCTGCTGGTACCACTCGTTGTGTTGTGACTGTACCCAGCAATGAATTTTGCGAACCATCATTTGGAAACAACGTGTTGTAAATGTTTGCACCTTTTGTTCCGATTAACCATAGAAAAATTGAAATTTTCTTTACTTCCGACTTAGTCTCTTTGTCGTTTGCTATCATGTAGATGCGAAAATCTCGTTTCCAATTTTTCCAATCCGATGACAAATTTGAACAATCCAGCTCTCGCAAATTTTTCCGTGTATCACCCATTTTCAATGTGTTCCGATGAAATTGGTAAAAATATCCGATAAATTAATTAAATCCGTGAAACTTCGCGAGAATTTTATTTTTTACCTTCTGACACCATGTAATATGCAAGAGAATTAATAAAATAACATATTATTTAAGTATAAAATTATTAGCTTTATTAATATAATTTTTTTTAATAATAATGAACGTCAGCTATCACATGCAGCAATGTTGCCCTTCTCATGGCCATCTCATTTTTTTGATGATATTGCTTCTAATGTCACATTACACCAACAAGCCAACAAACGAACAAACCAACAAACCACCAAGCCAACAAGCCAACAAACCAACAAGCCAACAAACCAAAAAACCAACAAACCAACAAGCGAACAAACCAACAAACCAAGAAACGAACAGACCAACAAACCAACAAACCAAAAAGCCAGCAAACCAACAAACCAACAAGCCAACAAACCAACAAATAAACAAACCAACAAACGAACAAACCAACAAACCAACAAACCAACAGACCAACAAACCAACAAACCAACAAACCAACAAACGAACAAACCCACAAACCAACAAACTAACAAACCAACAAACGACCAAACCAACAGGCCAACAAACCAGCAAACGAACAACCCAACAAACCAACAAACCAACAAACCAACAAACCAACAAACCAAGTAACCAACAAACCAACAAACGAACAAACCAACAAGCCAACAAACCAAAACACGAACAAAGCAACAAACCAAAAAACCAACAAACCAAAAAACCAACAAACCAACAAACCAACAAACAAACAAACCAACAAGCCAACAAACAAACTCACTAACAAACTAACAAACCAAACAAACCAACAAGCCAGCAAACCAACAAACCAACAAACCAACAAACCAACAAACGAACAAACCAACAAACCAACAAACGAACAAGCCAACAAACCAACAAGCCAACAAACCAACAAACCAACAAGCCAACAAACCAACAAACCAACAAGCCAACAAGCCAACAAACCAACAAACCAACAAACGAACAAACCAACAAACCAACAAACGAACAAACCAACAAACCAACAAACCAACAAACCAACAAACCAACAAACCAACCAACCAAGTAACCAACAAACCAACAAACGAACAAATTAACAAGCCCAAAAACCAAAACACGAACAAAGCAACAAAACAACAAACCAACAAACCAACAAACCAACAAGCCAACAAGCCAACAAACAAACACACCCACAAACTAACAAACCAACAAACCAACAAACCAACAAACCAACAAACCAACAAACCAACAAACCAACAAACCAACAAACCAACAAACCAACAAACCAACAAACCAAAAAACCAACAAACCAACAAGCCAACAATCCAACAAAACAACAAACCAACAAACTAACAAACGAACAAACTAACAAACCAACTAGCCAATAAGCCAACAAACCAACAAACCAACAAACCAACAAACCAACAAACCAAACAACCAACAAACCAACAAACGAACAAACCAACATACCAACAAACCAACAAACCAACAAACCAACAAACCAACAAACCAACAAAACCAACAAACCAACAAGCCAACAAACCAACAAACCAACAAACCAACAAGCCAACAAGCCAACAAACCAACAAACCTACAAACCAACAAACGAACAAACCAACAAGCCAGCAAACCAACAAACCAACAAACCAACAAACCTACAAACCAACTAACCAACAAACCAACAAACCAACAAACCAACAAGCCAACAAACCAACAAACGAACAAACTAACAAACCAACAAGCCAATAAGCCAGCAAACCAACAATCCGACAAACCAACAAACCAACAAACCAACAAACCAAACAACCAACAAACCAACAAACGAACAAACCAACATACCAACAAACCAACAAACCAACAAACCAACAAACCAACAAACCAACAAACCAACAAAACCAACAAACCAACAATACAACAAACCAACAAACCAACAAACCAACAAACCAACAAGCCAACAAGCCAACAAACCGACAAACCTACAAACCAACAAACGAACAAACCAACAAACCAACAAGCCAGCAAACCAACAAACCAACAAACCAACAAACCTACAAACCAACAAACCAACAAACCAACAAACCAACAAGCCAACAAACCAACAAACCAAAAAACCAACAATCCAACAAGCTTACAAACCAACAAACCAACAAACCAACAAAGAAACAAACCAACAAGCCAACAAACCAACAAACCAACAAGCCAACAAAACCAACAAGCCAACAAACCAACAAACCAACAAGTCAACAAACCAACAAACCAACAAGCCAACAAGCTAATTAACAAACAAACCAACAAACCAACAAACGAACATACCAACAAACCATCAAACTAACAAACCAACAAACCAACAAGCCAACAAACCAACAAACCAACAAACCAACAAACCAACAAACCAACAAACCAACAAACCAACAAACCAACAAACCAACAAAACAACAAACCAACAAACTAACAAACCAAAAAAACAACAAACCAAGAAGCCAACAAACCAACAAACCAACAATCCAACAATCCAAAAAAACAACAAACCAACAAACCAACAAACGAACAAACCAACAAACCAACAAGCCAATAAGCCAACAAACCAACAAACCAACAAACCAACAAACCAACAAACCAAACAACCAAAAAACCAAAAAACCAACAAGCCAGGAAACCAACAAACCAACAAACCAAAAAAACGAATAAGCCAACAAACCAACAAACCAACAAACCAAACAACCAACAAACCAACAAATCAACAAACCAACAAACCAACAAACCAACAAACCAACAAACTAACAAACCAAAAAACCAACAAACCAACAAGCCAACAAACCAACAAACCAACAATCCAACAATCCAAAAAAACAACAAACCAACAAACCAACAAAGGAACAAGCCAACAAACCAACAAGCCAATAAGCCAACAAACCAACAAACCAACAAACCAACAAACCAACAAACCAAACAACCAACAAACCAGCAAACCAACAAACCAACAAACAACAAAACAAAAAGCCAACAAACGAACAAACCAAGAAACCAACAAACCAACAAACCAACAAACCAACAAACCAACAAACCAACAAACCAACAAACCAACAAACCAACAAACCAACAAACCAACAAACCAACAAAGAAACAAATCAACAAACCAAAAAACCAACAAGCCAACAAACCAAGAAACCGAGAAACCAACAATCCAACAATCCAAAAAAACAACAAACCAACAAACCAACAAACCAACAAACCAACAAACCAACAAACAAACAAACCAACAAACCAACAAACCAACAAACCAACAAACCAACTAGCCAACAAAAAAACACACCAACAAACTAACAAACCAATAAGCCAACAAATCAACAAACCAACAAACCAACAAACCAACAAACCAACAAACCAACAAACCAACAAACCAACAAACCAACAAGCCAACAAAACCAACAAGCCAACAAACCAACAAGTAAAGAAACCAACAAACCAACAAACCAACAAACCAACAAACCAACAAACCAACAAACCAACAAACCAACAAGCCAACAAAACCAACAAGCCAACAAACCAACAAGTAAAGAAACCAACAAACCAACAAGCCAACAAGCCAACAAACCAACAAACCAACAAACCAACAAGCCAGCAAACCAACAAACCAACAAACCAACAAACCAACAAACCAATAAACCAACAAACCAACAAAGAAACAAACCAACAAGCCAACAAACCAACAAACCAACAAGCCAACAAAACCAACAAGCCAACAAACCAACAAACCAACAAGTCAACAAACCAACAAACCAACAAGCCAACAAGCTAATTAACAAAGAAACCAACAAACCAACAAACGAACATACCAACAAACCATCAAACTAACAAACCAACAAACCAACAAGCCAACAAACCAACAAACCAACAAACCAACAAACCAACAAACCAACAAACCAACAAACCAACAAACCAACAAACCAACAAACCAACAAACCAACAAACCAACAAACCAACAAACTAACAAACCAAAAAAACAACAAACCAAGAAGCCAACAAACCAACAAACCAACAATCCAACAATCCAAAAAAACAACAAACCAACAAACCAACAAACGAACAAACCAACAAACCAACAAGCCAATAAGCCAGCAAACCAACAAACCAACAAACCAACAAACCAACAAACCAAACAACCAACAAACCAACAAACCAACAAGCCAGGAAACCAACAAACCAACAAACCGAAAAACGAATAAGCCAACAAACCAACAAACCAACAAACCAAACAACCAACAAACCAACAAATCAACAAACCAACAAACCAACAAACCAACAAACTAACAAACCAAAAAACCAACAAACCAACAAGCCAACAAACCAACAAACCAACAATCCAACAATCCAAAAAAAACAAAAAACCAACAAACCAACAAAGGAACAAGCCAACAAACCAACAAGCCAATAAGCCAACAAACCAACAAACCAACAAACCAACAAACCAATAAACCAAACAACCAACAAACCAGCAAACCAACAAACCAACAAACAACAAAACAAAAAGCCAACAAACGAACAAACCAAGAAACCAACAAACCAACAAACCAACAAACCAACAAACCAACAAACCAACAAACCAACAAACCAACAAACCAACAAACCAACAAAGAAACAAATCAACAAACCAAAAAACCAACAAGCCAACAAACCAAGAAACCGAGAAACCAACAATCCAACAATCCAAAAAAACAACAAACCAACAAACCAACAAAGGAACAAGCCAACAAACCAACAAGCCAATAAGCCAACAACCCAACAAACCAACAAACCAACAAACCAACAAACCAAACAACCAACAAACCTACAAACCAACAAACGAACAAACCAACAAACCAACAAGCCAGCAAACCAACAAACCAACAAACCAACAAACCTACAAACCAACAAACCAACAAACCAACAAACCAACAAGCCAACAAACCAACAAACCAAAAAACCAACAATCCAACAAGCCAACAAACCAACAAACCAACAAACCAACAAACCAATAAACCAACAAACTAACAAACGAACAAACCAACAAACCAACAAGCCAACAAACCAAAAAACCAACAAGCCAACAAGCCAACAAACCAACAAACCAACAAACCAACAAACCAACAAACGAACAAACCAACAAACCAACAAACCAACAAACCAACAAACCAACAAGCCAACAAACCACCAAATCAACAAAACAACAAACCAACAAACCAACAAGCCAACAAACCAACAAACCAACAAACCAACAAACGAACAAACGAACAAACGAACAAACGAACAAACCAACAAACAAACAAACCAACAAACCAACAAACCAACAAGCCAACAAACTAACAAACCAACAAACCACCAAACTAACAAACCAACAAACCAAAAAGCCAACAAGCCAACAAGCCAACAAACCAACAAACCAACCAACCAACAAACCAACAAACCAACAAGCCAACAAACCAACAAACCAACAAACCAACAAACCAACAAACCAACAAGCCAACAAGCCAACAAACGAACAAACCAACAAACCAACAAGCAAACAAGCCAACAAAACAACAAGCCAACAAACCAAAAAACCAACAAACCAACGAGCGAACAAACCAACAAACCAACAAACGAGCAGACGAACAAACCAACAAACCAACAAACCAACAAACCAACAAACCAACAAACCAACAAACCAACAAACCAACAAACCAACAAACCAACAAACCAACAAACGAACAAACCAACAAACCAAAAAACCAAGAAGCCAACTGTAATATGCAAGCGAATTAATAAAATAACATATTATTTAAGTATAAAATTATTAGCTTTATTAATATAATTTTTTTTAATAATAATGAACGTCAGCTATCACATGCAGCAATGTTGCCCTTCTCATGGCCATCTCATTTTTTTGATGACATTGCTTCTAATGTCACATTACACGCTTTTTTCTTTAAATCTAAATTAGTAACAATAATATTTTGGACTAGGCTACTCCTAATAACTTTTACAATTTTCACCAGCCATATCTTTGCGGTGGTCTTACAGTACGACCACTGCGCGTTCTATAACTGTCCTGAACCACTGGTTCTGGAACGACTTCTGCATCACTGCCCATATTTGCATCTGAATCATCAATTCGAGCAGTTTCAAATTCCGAAGACGAATTATGATAATCGTCAATTTCCACCTCTACTGGAAGCTCTGGTTTATCCGCAATTACAATATTCATAGGAGTTTTGCCATTCTGATTATCGCCAACATTTGACTCACCGAGATCAACTGGCTTTGCGATTTGAATTTCTGGCAAATTGTGCAAGTACCCTGTCTTAACATTTTCTTCAAAAACTAGATCACTAGCGCTAAAATCCTTATTCTTCGTTTTGGCAATGAACCTACGATTACGTCTAAAATGATTGTCGAATGAATCCTTAATAATATACGAGCGGTCGTTAACTATTCCAACAATTGTTCCGTAATGCCATTCTTTTCCATTCTTTTTGAAAATTACTAAATCGCTCAGGCTTAATGCCGGCAACGACTTTACGTTCCGATCATAGTAATACTTTTGTTTTTCCTTTTTCTTGTCAATTTTTTTTTGAATAATTTCTTCATTGATATTGTTTCTGATCAGTAATTGTTCCGATACTGGCAATTTTGTTTTGACCAATCTTCCGAAGAATAATTCCGATGGAGTAAGTTGCATGCTTGCGACAGGTGTGGTGTTATATTCCATGATTCTGTATTGAAACTGATCCACGCTGTTAGTCTCATAACAACGCTTCAAAATGTTCCTTGCAATGGCGACTCCTTTCTCAGCCAGCCCATTGCTTTGTGGATATCGAGGACTCGTATATTTGAATTGCACATTAAATTTCCGTGCAAACTTTTCGAACTCTGCTGAGTTGAACGGAACGTTATCACTTTTTATTATCGATGGATATCCGATTATGTTGAAAATAAAACAAAAGATATCGATAATGTGCCCAGAAGTTTTGTTATTTACTTTAGTCGCAACTAAGAAATTTGAATATGCATCAAAAATTGAGATGAAATCACGACCCGCATATTCAAACAAGTCCACAGAAGCAATGTGATATGGATATTTTGGATTAACTTCTTGAACCAATGGTTCCTTTTGATTGTTTCGTTTAAATTTTTCACACACATTACATGACACAATCATGTCTTTAATTTGTGCATTCATTCCAGGCCAAAAGTATAACATTCTGGCTCTTGCAAGTGTTTTTTCGATTCCAAGATGTGGTGCATGCAACCATTTTGTCATTTTTCCTTGAAATCCCGTTGGAATCACCAGTCTATGATTTCTGAACAGTAGTCCGTTTTCAAAGTGGAGTTCCGATTTAAGTTTGTGAAATTCCCGACAAAAATCATTCAGAGTTCGATACTCAGGCCAACCATTTCTTACGTATTCACACACGCGTTTAAGGTTTTCATCCGATTCCAGTATCTGTTTGTAGTAATCGTAATTATCCTTTGACACACAAGCAGATCGGGTTACTGTGTGAATGACTCCACTCAATTCCGTTTCCTCCGAGATCGTGGCCAACTGAGCACGAGAGAGACAATCGGCTACCAACATGCTTTTTCCCGGTTTGAAAACAATGTCCATTTTCGAATATTTCAGTAGCATCATGAACATTCGCTGCAATCTTGGCGATACAGCGTCAATATCGCGTAAATTCAATATTTCCAGCGGCTTGTGATCACTCTCAACAGTGAAATCACGCCCATAAATGAAATGATGGAAACGTTTACATGCAAAAACCACAGCCAGAAGTCCTTTTCAATTTGCGCCCATCTCTGTTCACATTTGCTAAGAGTTCGAGAAGCAAATGCAATCGGATAACCATCTTGCATCAAAACTGATCCAAGTCCATCTTTCGATGCATCAGTCTGAATAACAACTGGCTTTTCCGGGTCATATGCCTTTAAAATTGGGTCCGATGTAATGATTTTTACTAAATTCTCAAGTTCCGCCTCATGTTTTTCCGTCCATTCAAAAGGAATGTCTTTTCCGGTTAATCTTCTTAGTTCTGCTGTCAGCTTGGACAGGTTTGGAATAAACTTTGCCAAATACTTGCAAAGACCCAACAAGCGCATTACACCATGTTTATCGGTTGATTTTTTAAGCTTTAGAATCGCTTCAATGTGCTTGTCAACCGGTTTTATTTTACCATCCAATAAGATATGACCCATGAATTTTACTTCCGATTTACGATATTGCATTTTTTCCAAGTTAAATTTAACATTATTCACGCGTGCACGCTCAAGAACAATTGCCAAAATTTTATCATGTTCCTCTTCGTTCGATGCTAGGATTCCAATATCATCGAAGTAAACAAAGACGCCAGGTATGTCACCGAATATCTGTATCATACGTCTTTGAAAAATTTCCGGTGAAACGTTCAATCCAAAAGCAAGTCTTTCGAATTTGTAACGACCAAAGGGTGTCATGAACGTTGTCAGTTCTGAACTCTTTTCGTCCAATTCCAATTGCCAAAATCCATTTGAACAATCCAAAACCGTGAATAATTTTTTGTTAGCTAATTCCGAAGTAAAATTATCGATGGTTGGAATCAAAAAATGTTCGCGCTTAAGGCACTTATTAAGTGGTTTTGGATCCAAGCAAATCCGTAAATCACCATTTGGTTTTTCCACCACTTGTAAATTGTTAACCCAGTCTGTTGGGTAAGACACCGGTGAAATGATTCCATTTTTAACCATCTCATCAAGTTTTGGCTTGAGTTTTTTAACTATTGTGTCCGGGAAACGTTTACGATAATGCACGACTGGCTTTGCATTTTCTTGTAAGTGTATGGTAATTTTTCCAGGAATTTTTCCAAGTCCAGTGAATACATCGTTATTTTCACTTACAAATCTTTCCTGTTTATCCAAGAATTCAATCGAGTCAATATCCAATCGCTTAATCAGTTCAAACTCAATGCATGTATCAAGTCCGAGTATCGGTTCAAATGCGTTATCAACGACTACAAATTCCGCTAATCTTTCCATATTAGATTTCGAATCAATAAATTTAATTTCGACAATACCAAAAATGTTAACTTTATTATTACTATAATCAAATACATGAAAGTCATTTTGCTCATGGCTCATTTTTAATTTTAATTCCTTGACAATTTTCAATGGAACACAGTTGACGTCCGCTCCTGTATCGATTTTGAATTTAACTACCTTATTCCCTATTCGGTATGCCTTAGTCCAACGTGTCTTTTGTCGTTTAGAATGAATTTATTCTAAACATATGATTCTTAACATTAAGTAACTTAGTCGTTAATTTCCGGTGTATTTTAGTCGTTTTACCTGATAGCGAACTCCAGTGAACATTGTCAATCCGTGATTTTCCATTTGTATTCGATTCCGATGTAGTTTCGCCCGACTTGTTCGTCTTGTTTGTTTTGCGACACATCCGACGAAAATGACCCTTTTTTCCGCATTGGCACGTGAAATCCCTGGCTGGACACTTGCTTTTGTGATCTGGTTTCCAATCACCACCACAGTTGAAGCAAAAACGCCTATTGGTTGCATTAATTGCGTTAATTGAATCGATTTCTTTGTTTTCCACCAATGACAGCGCTGAGATCGTTTGTTTTGATGCCAAAATTCCCTTGTTAACATTTGCCGATTCGAATGTTTTGCAAATGTCGATCACTCGGTCCAATTTTTCGTCACGTCCATCTAGCAACTTGAGTTGCAGTTTCTTGTCGAAAACCCCAGTGATAATACGATCACGCAACATTCGATCTTCGTACGATTTCCCTTCAATTTCGAAGTCACAACGTTCTATTTGAGCACGAAGCTCAGTTAAAAATTCACTGAACGGTTGACGTTCCTTTTGCATCATGTTATTAAATATGTACGATTCCATTGTCACATTCTTTTGTGGCAGACAATGATAATCAAATGCCGTCAAAACATCGTCCAATGTACGCTGTGTTGTTACATCTTCCGTGTGCTCTGCTACATCGCCATCTGCTGGTACCACTCGTTGTGTTGTGACTGTACCCAGCAATGAATTTTGCGAACCATCATTTGGAAACAACGTGTTGTAAATGTTTGCACCTTTTGTTCCGATTAACCATAGAAAAATTGAAATTTTCTTTACTTCCGACTTAGTCTCTTTGTCGTTTGCTATCATGTAGATGCGAAAATCTCGTTTCCAATTTTTCCAATCCGATGACAAATTTGAACAATCCAGCTCTCGCAAATTTTTCCGTGTATCACCCATTTTCAATGTGTTCCGATGAAATTGGTAAAAATATCCGATAAATTAATTAAATCCGTGAAACTTCGCGAGAATTTTATTTTTTACCTTCTGACACCATGTAATATGCAAGAGAATTAATAAAATAACATATTATTTAAGTATAAAATTATTAGCTTTATTAATATAATTTTTTTTAATAATAATGAACGTCAGCTATCACATGCAGCAATGTTGCCCTTCTCATGGCCATCTCATTTTTTTGATGACATTGCCTCTAATGTCACATTACACCAACAAGCCAACAAACGAACAAACCAACAAACCACCAAGCCAACAAGCCAACAAACCAACAAGCCAACAAACCAAAAAACCAACAAACCAACAAACGAACAAACCAACAAACCAAGAAACGAACAGACCAACAAACCAACAAACCAAAAAGCCAGCAAACCAACAAACCAACAAGCCAACAAACCAACAAATAAACAAACCAACAAACGAACAAACCAACAAACCAACAAAGCAACAATCTAACAAACCAACAAACCAACAAACCAACAAACCAACAAACCAACAGACCAACAAACCAACAAACCAACAAACCAACAAACGAACAAACCCACAAACCAACAAACTAACAAACCAACAAACGACCAAACCAACAGGCCAACAAACCAACAAACGAACAACCCAACAAACCAACAAACCAACAAACCAACAAACCAACAAACCAAGTAACCAACAAACCAACAAACGAACAAACCAACAAGCCAACAAACCAAAACACGAACAAAGCAACAAACCAAAAAACCAACAAACCAAAAAACCAACAAACCAACAAACCAACAAACAAACAAACCAACAAGCCAACAAACAAACTCACCAAAAAACTAACAAACCAAACAAACCAACAAGCCAGCAAACCAACAAACCAACAAACCAACAAACCAACAAACGAACAAACGAACAAACCAACAAACCAACAAACGAACAAGCCAACAAACCAACAAGCCAACAAACCAACAAACCAACAAGCCAACAAACCAACAAACCAACAAGCCAACAAGCCAGCAAACCAACAAACCAACAAACGAACAAACCAACAAACCAACAAACGAACAAACCAACAAACCAACAAACCAACAAACCAACAAACCAACAAACCAACCAACCAAGTAACCAACAAACCAACAAACGAACAAATTAACAAGCCAAAAAACCAAAACACGAACAAAGCAACAAAACAACAAACCAACAAACCAACAAACCAACAAGCCAACAAGCCAACAAACAAACACACCCACAAACTAACAAACCAACAAACCAACAAACCAACAAACCAACAAACCAACAAACCAACAAACCAACAAACCAACAAACCAACAAACCAACAAACCAACAAACCAACAAACCAAAAAACCAACAAACCAACAAGCCAACAATCCAACAAAACAACAAACCAACAAACTAACAAACGAACAAACTAACAAACCAACTAGCCAATAAGCCAACAAACCAACAAACCAACAAACCAACAAACCAACAAACCAACAAACCAAACAACCAACAAACCAACAAACGAACAAACCAACATACCAACAAACCAACAAACCAACAAACCAACAAACCAACAAACCAACAAAACCAACAAACCAACAAGCCAACAAACCAACAAACCAACAAACCAACAAGCCAACAAGCCAACAAACCAACAAACCTACAAACCAACAAACGAACAAACCAACAAGCCAGCAAACCAACAAACCAACAAACCAACAAACCTACAAACCAACTAACCAACAAACCAACAAACCAACAAACCAACAAGCCAACAAACCAACAAACGAACAAACTAACAAACCAACAAGCCAATAAGCCAACAAACCAACAATCCGAAAAACCAACAAACCAACAAACCAACAAACCAAACAACCAACAAACCAACAAACGAACAAACCAACATACCAACAAACCAACAAACCAACAAACCAACAAACCAACAAACCAACAAACCAACAAACCAACAAAACCAACAAACCAACAATACAACAAACCAACAAACCAACAAACCAACAAACCAACAAGCCAACAAGCCAACAAACCGACAAACCTACAAACCAACAAACGAACAAACCAACAAACCAACAAGCCAGCAAACCAACAAACCAACAAACCAACAAACCTACAAACCAACAAACCAACAAACCAACAAACCAACAAGCCAACAAACCAACAAACCAAAAAACCAACAATCCAACAAGCTTACAAACCAACAAACCAACAAACCAACAAAGAAACAAACCAACAAGCCAACAAACCAACAAACCAACAAGCCAACAAAACCAACAAGCCAACAAACCAACAAACCAACAAGTCAACAAACCAACAAACCAACAAGCCAACAAGCTAATTAACAAACAAACCAACAAACCAACAAACGAACATACCAACAAACCATCAAACTAACAAACCAACAAACCAACAAGCCAACAAACCAACAAACCAACAAACCAACAAACCAACAAACCAACAAACCAACAAACCAACAAACCAACAAACCAACAAACCAACAAACCAACAAACTAACAAACCAAAAAAACAACAAACCAAGAAGCCAACAAACCAACAAACCAACAATCCAACAATCCAAAAAAACAACAAACCAACAAACCAACAAACGAACAAACCAACAAACCAACAAGCCAATAAGCCAACAAACCAACAAACCAACAAACCAACAAACCAACAAACCAAACAACCAAAAAACCAAAAAACCAACAAGCCAGGAAACCAACAAACCAACAAACCAAAAAACGAATAAGCCAACAAACCAACAAACCAACAAACCAAACAACCAACAAACCAACAAATCAACAAACCAACAAACCAACAAACCAACAAACCAACAAACTAACAAACCAAAAAACCAACAAACCAACAAGCCAACAAACCAACAAACCAACAATCCAACAATCCAAAAAAACAACAAACCAACAAACCAACAAAGGAACAAGCCAACAAACCAACAAGCCAATAAGCCAACAAACCAACAAACCAACAAACCAACAAACCAACAAACCAAACAACCAACAAACCAGCAAACCAACAAACCAACAAACAACAAAACAAAAAGCCAACAAACGAACAAACCAAGAAACCAACAAACCAACAAACCAACAAACCAACAAACCAACAAACCAACAAACCAACAAACCAACAAACCAACAAACCAACAAACCAACAAAGAAACAAATCAACAAACCAAAAAACCAACAAGCCAACAAACCAAGAAACCGAGAAACCAACAATCCAACAATCCAAAAAAACAACAAACCAACAAACCAACAAACCAACAAACCAACAAACCAACAAACAAACAAACCAACAAACCAACAAACCAACAAACCAACAAACCAACTAGCCAACAAAAAAACACACCAACAAACTAACAAACCAATAAGCCAACAAATCAACAAACCAACAAACCAACAAACCAACAAACCAACAAACCAACAAACCAACAAACCAACAAACCAACAAGCCAACAAAACCAACAAGCCAACAAACCAACAAGTAAAGAAACCAACAAACCAACAAGCCAACAAGCCAACAAACCAACAAACCAACAAACCAACAAGCCAGCAAACCAACAAACCAACAAACCAACAAACCTACAAACCAACAAACCAACAAACCAACAAACCAACAAGCCAACAAACCAACAAACCAAAAAACCAACAATCCAACAAGCTTACAAACCAACAAACCAACAAACCAACAAACCAATAAACCAACAAACCAACAAAGAAACAAACCAACAAGCCAACAAACCAACAAACCAACAAGCCAACAAAACCAACAAGCCAACAAACCAACAAACCAACAAGTCAACAAACCAACAAACCAACAAGCCAACAAGCTAATTAACAAACAAACCAACAAACCAACAAACGAACATACCAACAAACCATCAAACTAACAAACCAACAAACCAACAAGCCAACAAACCAACAAACCAACAAACCAACAAACCAACAAACCAACAAACCAACAAACCAACAAACCAACAAACCAACAAACCAACAAACCAACAAACCAACAAACCAACAAACCAACAAACCAACAAACTAACAAACCAAAAAAACAACAACCCAAGAAGCCAACAAACCAACAAACCAACAATCCAACAATCCAAAAAAACAACAAACCAACAAACCAACAAACGAACAAACCAACAAACCAACAAGCCAATAAGCCAACAAACCAACAAACCAACAAACCAACAAACCAACAAACCAAACAACCAACAAACCAACAAACCAACAAGCCAGGAAACCAACAAACCAACAAACCGAAAAACGAATAAGCCAACAAACCAACAAACCAACAAACCAAACAACCAACAAACCAACAAATCAACAAACCAACAAACCAACAAACCAACAAACCAACAAACTAACAAACCAAAAAACCAACAAACCAACAAGCCAACAAACCAACAAACCAACAATCCAACAATCCAAAAAAAACAAAAAACCAACAAACCAACAAAGGAACAAGCCAACAAACCAACAAGCCAATAAGCCAACAAACCAACAAACCAACAAACCAACAAACCAATAAACCAAACAACCAACAAACCAGCAAACCAACAAACCAACAAACAACAAAACAAAAAGCCAACAAACGAACAAACCAAGAAACCAACAAACCAACAAACCAACAAACCAACAAACCAACAAACCAACAAACCAACAAACCAACAAACCAACAAACCAACAAACCAACAAACCAACAAAGAAACAAATCAACAAACCAAAAAACCAACAAGCCAACAAACCAAGAAACCGAGAAACCAACAATCCAACAATCCAAAAAAACAACAAACCAACAAACCAACAAAGGAACAAGCCAACAAACCAACAAGCCAATAAGCCAACAACCCAACAAACCAACAAACCAACAAACCAAACAACCAACAAACCTACAAACCAACAAACGAACAAACCAACAAACCAACAAGCCAGCAAACCAACAAACCAACAAACCAACAAACCTACAAACCAACAAACCAACAAACCAACAAACCAACAAGCCAACAAACCAACAAACCAAAAAACCAACAATCCAACAAGCCAACAAACCAACAAACCAACAAACCAACAAACCAATAAACCAACAAACCAACAAAGAAACAAACCAACAAGCCAACTAACCAACAAACCAACAAGCCAACAAAACCAACAAGCCAATAAACCAACAAACCAACAAGTCAACAAACCAACAAACCAACAAGCCAACAAGCTAATTAACAAACAAACCAACAAACCAACAAACGAACATACCAACAAACCATCAAACTAACAAAACAACAAACCAACAAGCCAACAAACCAACAAACAAACAAACCAATAAACCAACAAGCCAACAAAACCAACAAGCCAACAAACCAACAAACCAACAAGTCAACAAACCAACAAACCAACAAGCCAACAAGCCAACAAACCAACAAACCAACAAACCAACAAACCAACAAACCAACAAACCAACAAACCAACAAACCAACAAGCCAACACACCAACAAACAAACAAACCAACAAACCAACAAACCAACAAACCAACTAGCCAACAAAAAAACACACCAACAAACTAACAAACCAATAAACCAACAAGCCAACAAACCAACAAACCAACAAGCCAACAAAACCAACAAGCCAACAAACCAACAAGTAAAGAAACCAACAAACCAACAAGCCAACAAGCCAACAAACCAACAAACCAACAAACCAACAAACTAACAAACCAACAAACCAACAAACCAACAAACCAACAAACCAACAAGCCAACAAAACCAACAAGCCAACAAACCAACAAGTAAAGAAACCAACAAACCAACAAGCTAACAAGCAAACAAACCAACAAACCAACAAACCAACAAACCAACAAACCAACAAACCAACAAACCAACAAACCAACAAACCAACAAACCAACAAACCAACAAGCCAACAAGCCAACAAAACCAACAAGCCAACAAACCAACAAACCACCAAGCCAACAAGCCAACAAACCGACAAGCCAACAAACCAAAAAACCAACAAACCAACAAGCGAACAAACCAACAAACCAAGAAACGAACAGACCAACAAACCAACAAACCAAAAAGCCAGCAAACCAACAAACCAACAAGCCAACAAACCAACAAATAAACAAACCAACAAACGAACAAACCAACAAACCAACAAAGCAACAATCTAACAAACCAACAAACCAACAAACCAACAAACCAACAAACCAACAGACCAACAAACCAACAAACCAACAAACCAACAAACGAACAAACCCACAAACCAACAAACTAACAAACCAACAAACGACCAAACCAACAGGCCAACAAACCAACAAACGAACAACCCAACAAACCAACAAACCAACAAACCAACAAACCAACAAACCAAGTAACCAACAAACCAACAAACGAACAAACCAAAAAGCCAACAAACCAAAACACGAACAAAGCAACAAACCAAAAAACCAACAAACCAAAAAACCAACAAACCAACAAACCAACAAACAAACAAACCAACAAGCCAACAAACAAACTCACCAACAAACTAACAAACCAAACAAACCAACAAGCCAGCAAACCAACAACCCAACAAACCAACAAACCAACAAACGAACAAACGAACAAACCAACAAACCAACAAACCAACAAACGAACAAGCCAACAAACCAACAAGCCAACAAACCAACAAACCAACAAGCCAACAAACTAACAAACCAACAAGCCAACAAGCCAACAAACCAACAAACCAACAAACCACCAAACGAACAAACCAACAATAAACAAACGAACAAACCAACAAACCAACAAAGCAACAAACCAACAAACCAACAAACCAACCAACCCAGAAACCAACAAACCAACAAACGAACAAATTAACAAGCCAAAAAACCAAAACACGAACAAAGCAACAAAACAACAAACCAACAAACCAACAAACCAACAAGCCAACAAGCCAACAAACAAACACACCCACAAACTAACAAACCAACAAACCAACAAACCAACAAACCAACAAACCAACAAACCAACAAACCAACAAACCAACAAACCAACAAACCAACAAACCAAAAAACCAACAAACCAACAAGCCAAAAATCCAACAAAACAACAAACCAACAAACTAACAAACGAACAAACTAACAAACCAACTATCCAATAAGCCAACAAACCAACAAACCAACAAACCAACAAACCAACAAACCAACAAACCAAACAACCAACAAACCAACAAACGAACAAACCAACATACCAACAAACCAACAAACCAACAAACCAACAAACCAACAAACCAACAAAACCAACAAACCAACAAGCCAACAAACCAACAAACCAACAAACCAACAAGCCAACAAGCCAACAAACCAACAAACCTACAAACCAACAAACGAACAAACCAACAAGCCAGCAAACCAACAAACCAACAAACCAACAAACCTACAAACCAACAAACCAACAAACCAACAAACCAACAAACCAACAAACCAACAAGCCAACAAACCAACAAACGAACAAACTAACAAACCAACAAGCCAATAAGCCAACAAACCAACAATCCGACAAACCAACAAACCAACAAACCAACAAACCAAACAACCAACAAACCAACAAACGAACAAACCAACATACCAACAAACCAACAAACCAACAAACCAACAAACCAAAAAACCAACAAACCAACAAAACCAACAAACCAACAATACAACAAACCAACAAACCAACAAACCAACAAACCAACAAGCCAACAAGCCAACAAACCAACAAACCTACAAACCAACAAACGAACAAACCAACAAACCAACAAGCCAGCAAACCAACAAACCAACAAACCAACAAACCAACAAACCTACAAACCAACAAACCAACAAACCAACAAACCAACAAGCCAACAAACCAACAAACCAAAAAACTAACAATCCAACAAGCTTACAAACCAACAAACCAACAAACCAACAAACCAATAAACCAATAAACCAACAAACCAACAAAGAAACAAACCAACAAACCAACAAACCAACAAACCAACAAGCCAACAAAACCAACAGGCCAACAAACCAACAAACCAACAAGTCAACAAACCAACAAACCAACAAGCCAACAAGCTAATTAACAAACAAACCAACAAACCAACAAACGAACATACCAACAAACCATCAAACTAACAAACCAACAAACCAACAAGCCAACAAGCCAACAAACCAACAAACCAACAAACCAACAAACCAACAAACCAACAAACCAACAAACCAACAAACCAACAAACCAACAAACCAACAAACCAACAAACCAACAAACCAACAAACTAACAAACCAAAAAAACAACAAACTAAGAAGCCAACAAACCAACAAACCAACAATCCAACAATCCAAAAAAACAACAAACCAACAAACCAACAAACGAACAAACCAACAAACCAACAAGCCAATAAGCCAACAAACCAACAAACCAACAAACCAACAAACCAACAAACCAAACAACCAACAAACCAACAAACCAACAAGCCAGGAAACCAACAAACCAACAAACCAAAAAACGAATAAGCCAACAAACCAACAAACCAACAAACCAAACAACCAACAAACCAACAAATCAACAAACCAACAAACCAACAAACCAACAAACCAACAAACTAACAAACCAAAAAACCAACAAACCAACAAGCCAACAAACCAACAAACCAACAATCCAACAATCCAAAAAAACAACAAACCAACAAACCAACAAAGGAACAAGCCAACAAACCAACAAGCCAATAAGCCAACAAACCAACAAACCAACAAACCAACAAACCAACAAACCAAACAACCAACAAACCAGCAAACCAACAAACCAACAAACAAGAAAACAAAAAGCCAACAAACGAACAAACCAAGAAACCAACAAACCAACAAACCAACAAACCAACAAACCAACAAACCAACAAACCAACAAACCAACAAACCAACAAACCAACAAAGAAACAAATCAACAAACCAAAAAACCAACAAGCCAACAAACCAAGAAACCGAGAAACCAACAATCCAACAATCCAAAAAAACAACAAACCAACAAACCAACAAAGGAAGAAGCCAACAAACCAACAAGCCAATAAGCCAACAAACCAACAAACCAACAAACCAACAAACCAACAAACCAAACAACCAACAAACCTACAAACCAACAAACGAACAAATCAACAAACCAACAAGCCAGCAAACCAACAAACCAACAAACCAACAAACCTACAAACCAACAAACCAACAAACCAACAAACCAACAAACCAACAAGCCAACAAACCAACAAACCAAAAAACCAACAATCTAACAAGCCAACAAACCAACAAACCAACAAACCAACAAACCAATAAACCAACAAACCAACAAAGAAACAAACCAACAAGCCAACAAACCAACAAACCAACAAGCCAACAAAACCAACAAGCCAACAAACCAACAAACCAACAAGTCAACAAACCAACAAACCAACAAGCCAACAAGCTAATTAATAAACAAACAAACAAACCAACAAACGAACATACCAACAAACCATCAAACTAACAAACCAACAAACCAACAAGCCAACAAACCAACAAACAAACAAACCAATAAACCAACAAGCCAACAAAACCAACAAGCCAACAAACCAACAAACCAACAAGTCAACAAACCAACAAACCAACAAGCCAACAAGCCAACAAACCAACAAACCAACAAACCAACAAACCAACAAACCAACAAACCAACAAACCAACAAACCAACAAGCCAACAAACCAACAAACAAACAAACCAACAAACCAACAAACCAACAAACCAACTAGCCAACAAAAAAACACACCAACAAACTAACAAACCAATAAACCAACAAGCCAACAAACCAACAAACCAACAAGCCAACAAAACCAACAAGCCAACAAACCAACAAGTAAAGAAACCAATAAACCAACAAGCCAACAAGCCAACAAACCAACAAACCAACAAACCAACAAACCAACAAACCAACAAACCAACAAACCAACAAACCAACAAACCAACAAACCAACAAGCCAACAAAACCGACAAGCCAACAAACCAACAAGTAAAGAAACCAATAAACCAACAAGCCAACAAGCCAACAAACCAACAAACCAACAAACCAACAAACCAACAAACCAACAAACCAACAAACCAACAAACCAACAAACCAACAAACCAACAAACCAACAAACCAACAAACCAACAAGCCAACAAGCCAACAAAACCAACAAGCCAACAAACCAACAAACCAACAAGTCAACAAACCAACAAACCAACAAACCAACAAACGAACAAACCAACAAACCAACAAACGAAAAAACCAACAAACCAACAAACCAACAAACCAACAAACCAACAAACCAACAAACCAACAAACCAAGTAACCAACATACCAACAAACGAACAAACCAACAAGTCAACAAACCAAAAAACGAACAAAGCAACAAACCAACAAACCAACAAACCAACAAACCAACAAGCCAACAAACAAACACACCAACAAACTAACAAACCAACAAACCAACAAGCCAACAAACCAACTAACCAACAGACCAACAAACCAACAAACCAACAAACCAACAAACCAACAAACCAACAAACCAACAAACCAACAAACCAACAAACCAACAAACCAACAAACCAACAAACCAACAAACCAACAAACCAACAAACCAACAAACCAACAAACCAACAAGCCAACAATCGAACAAAACAACAAACCAACAAACCAACAAACGAACAAACCAACAAACCAACAAGCCAATAAGCCAACAAACCAACAAACCTACAAACCAACAAACCAACAAACACACAAACCAAACAACCAACAAACCAACAAACCAACAAGCCAACAAACCGATAAAACCAACAAACCAAAAAACGAACAAACCAATAAACCAACAAACCAACAAACCAATAAACCAAAAAGCCAACAAACGAACAAACCAACAAGCCAACAAACCAACAAACCAACAAACCAACAAACCAAAAAATGAACAAACCAACAAACCAACAAACCAACAAACCAACAAACCAACAAACCAACAAACCAACAAACCAACAAACCAACAAGCCAACAAACCAACAAACCAACAAGCCAACAAGCCAACAAACCAACAAACCAACAAACCAACAAACCAACAAACCAACAAACGTACAAACCAACAAACCAACAAACCAACAAACCAACAAACCAACAAAACAACAAACGAACAAACCAACAAACAAACAAACCAACAAACTAACAAACCAACAAACCAACAAGCCAACAAACCAACAAACCAACAATCCAACAAACCAACAAACCAACAAACCAACAAACCGACAAACCAACAAACCAACAAATCACAAACCAACAAACCAACAAACCAACAAACCAACAAACCAACAATACAACAAAACCAACAAACCAACAAGCCAACAAACCAACAAACCAACAAGCCAACAAGCCAACAAAACAACAAACCAACAAACCAACAAACGAACAAACCAATAAACCAACAAGCCAACAAGCCAATAAACCAACAAGCCAACAAACCAACAAACTAATAAACCTACAAACCAACAAACCAACAAACTAACAAACCAACAAACCAACAAACCAACAAACCAACAAGCCAACAAACCAACAAACCAATAAACCAACAAGCCAACAAACCAACAAACCAACAAGTCAACAAACCAACAAACCAACAAACCAACAAATTAACAAACCAACAAACGAAAAAACCAACAAACCAACAAACCAACAAACTAACAAACCAACAAACCCAGTAACCAACAAACCAACAAACGAACAAACCAACAAGTCAACAAACCAAAAAACGAACAAAGCAACAAACCAACAAACCAACAAACCAACAAACCAACAAGCCAATAAGCCAACAATCAAACACACCAACAAACTAACAAACCAACAAACCAACAAGCCAACAAACCAACAAACCAATAGACCAACAAACCAACAAACCAACAAACCAACAAACCAACAAACCAACTAACCAACAAACCAACAAACCAACAAACCAACAAACCAACAAACCAACAAACCAACAAACCAACAAACCAACAAACCAACAAGCCATTAATCGAACAAAACAACAAACCAACAAACCAACAAACGAACAAACCAACAAACCAACAAGCCAATAAGCCAACAAACTAACAAATCAACAAACCAACAAACCGACAAACCAACAAACACACAAACCAAACAGCCAACAAACCTACAAACCAACAAGCCAACAAACCGACAAACCAACAAACCAAAAAATGAACAAATCAATAAACCAACAAACCAACAAACCAACAAACCAAAAAGCCAACAAACAAACAAACCAACAAGCCAACAAACCAACAAACCAACAAACCAACAAACCAACAAACCAACAAGCCAACAAACCAACAAAACAACAAACCAACAAACCAACAAACCAACAAACGTACAAACCAACAAACCAACAAACCAACAAACCAACAAACCAACAAACCAACAAACCAACAAACCAACAAACCAACAAACGAACAAACCAACAAACAAACAAACCAACAAACCAACAAACCAACAAACCAACAAGCCAACAAACCAACAAACCAACAATCCAACAAACCAACAAACCAACAAGCCAACAAACCGACAAACCAACAAACCAACAAACCAACAAACCACAAACCAACAAACCAACAAACCAACAAACCAACAAACCAACAAACCAACAAAACCAACAAACCAACAAGCCAACAAACCAACAAACCAACAAGCCAACAAGATAACAAAACAACAAACCAACAAACCAACAAACGAACAAACTAACAAACTAACAAGCCAACAAGCCAATAAACCAACAAGCCAACAAACCAACAAACCAATAAACCAACAAACCAACAAACCAACAAACCAACAAACCAACAAACCAATAAACCAACAAGCCAACAAACCAACAAACCAATAAACCAACAAACCAACAAACCAACAAACCAACAAACCAATAAACCAACAAGCTAACAAGCCAACAAACCAACAAAACAACAAACCAACAAACAAACAAACCAACAAACCAACAAGCCAACAAACCAACAAACCAACAAGCCAACAAGCCAACAAAATAACAAACCAACAAACCAACATACTAACAAACCAACAAACCAACAAACCAACAAACCAACAAACCAACAAACCAACAAACCAACAAAACCAACAAACCAACAAGCCAACAAACCAACAAACCAACAAGCCAACAAGATAACAAAACAACAAACCAACAAACCAACAAACGAACAAACTAACAAACTAACAAGCCAACAAGCCAATAAACCAACAAGCCAACAAACCAACAAACCAATAAACCAACAAACCAACAAACCAACAAACCAACAAACCAACAAACCAACAAACCAATAAACCAACAAGCCAACAAACCAACAAACCAATAAACCAACAAACCAACAAACCAACAAACCAACAAACCAATAAACCAACAAGCTAACAAGCCAACAAACCAACAAAACAACAAACCAACAAACAAACAAACCAACAAACCAACAAGCCAACAAACCAACAAACCAACAAGCCAACAAGCCAACAAAATAACAAACCAACAAACCAACATACCAACAAACCAACAAACCAACAAACCAACAAACGAACAAACCGACAAACCAACAAACCAACAAACCAACAAACCAACAAACCAACAAACCAACAAACCAACAAACGAACAAACCAACAAACAAACAAACCAACAAACCAACAAACAAACAAACCCACAAACCAACAAGTCAACAAACCAACAAACCAACAAGCCAACAAGCCAACAAACCAACAAACCAACAAACCAACAAACCAACAAACCAACACGCCAACAAACTAACAAACCAACAAACCAACAAGCCAACAAACTAACAAACCAGCAAGCCAACAAACCAACAAACAAACAAACCAACAAACCAACAAACCAACAAACCAACTTGTCAACAAACCAACAAACAAACACACCAACAAACTAACAAACCAACAAACCAACAAACCAACAAACCAACTTGTCAACAAACCAACAACCAAACACACCAACAAACTAACAAACCAACAAACCAACAAGCCAACAAACTAACAAACCAACAAGCCAACAAAACCAACAAGCCAACAAACCAACAAAATAACAAGTCAACAAACCAATAAAGCAACAAACCAACAAACCAACAAACCAACAAACCAACAAACCAACAAACCAACAAACCAACAAACCAACAAGCCAACAAACCAACAAACCAACAAACCACCAAACCAACAAACCAACAAACCAACAAACCAACAAACCAACAAACCAATAAACCAACAAGCTAACAAGCCAACAAAACAACAAAACAACAAACCAACAAACAAACAAACCAACAAACCAACAAGCCAACAAACCAACAAACCAACAAACCAACATACCAACAAACCAACAAACCAACAAACCAACAAACGAACAAACCAAAAAACCAACAAACCAACAAACCAACAAACCAACAAACCAACAAACAAACAAACCCACAAACCCACAAGTCAACAAACCAACAAACCAACAAGGCAACAAGCCAACAAACCAACAAACCAACAAACCAACAAAACAACCAACCAACAAACCAACAAACAAACAAACCAACAAACCAACAAACCAACAAACCAAAAAACAAAGACACCAACAAACTAACAAACCAACAAACCAACAAGCCAACAAACTAACAAACCAACAAGCCAACAAAACCAACAAGCCAACAAACGAACAAACCAACAAGTCAACAAACCAACAAACCAACAAGCCAACAAGCCAACAAACCAACAAACTAACAAACCAACAAACCAACAAACCAAAAACCAACAAACCAACAAACCAACAAGCCAACAAGCCAACAAAACCAACAAGCCAACAAACCAACAAACCAACAAACCAACAAACCAACAAACCAACAAACCAACAAACCAACAAACCAACAATCGAACAAAACAACAAACCAACAAACCAACAAACGAACAAGCCAACAAACCAACAAGCCAATAAGCCAACAAACCAACAAACCAACAAACCAACAAACACACAAACCAAACAACCAACAAACCAACAAACCAACAAGCCAACAACCCGACAAACCAACAAACCAAAAAACGAACAAACCAATAAACCAACAAACCAACAAACCAACAAACCAAAAAGCCAACAAACAAACAAACCAACAAGCCAACAAACCAACAAACCAACAAACCAACAAACCAAAAAATGAACAAACCAACAAACCAACAAACCAACAAACCAACAAACCAACAATCCAACAAACCAACAAACCAACAAGCCAACAAGCCAACAAATCAAGAAACCAACAAACCAACAAACCAACAAACGTACAAACCAACAAACCAACAAACCAACAAACCAACAAACCAACAAACCAACAAACCAACAAACCAACAAACCAACAGACCAACAAACGAACAAACCAACAAACAACAAACCAACAAACCAACAAACCAACAAACCAACAAGCCAACAAACCAACAAACCAACAAACCAACAAACCAACAAACCAACAAGCCAACAAGCCAACAAACCAACAAACCAACAAACCAACAAACGAACAAACCAACAAACCAACAAGCCAACAAGCCAACAAACCAACAAGCCAATAAACCAACAAACCAACAAACCAACAAACCAACAAACCAACAAACAACAAACCAACAAACCAACAAGCCAACAAACCAACAAACCAACAAACCAACACACCAACAAACCAACAAGCCAACAAACCAACAAACCAACAAACCAACAAACAAACAAACCAACAAACCAAAAAACCAACAAACCAACAAATCAACAAACCAACAAACCAACAAACCAACAAACCAAAAAGCCAACAAACGAACAAACCGATAAGCCAACAAACCAACAAACCGACAAACCAACAAACCAACAAACCAACAAACCAACAAACCAACAAACCAACAAACCAACAAACGAACAAGTCAACCAACCAACAAACCAACAAGCCAACAAGCCAACAAACCAACAAACCAACAAAACCAACAAACCAACAAACCAACAAACCAACAAACCAACAAACCAACAAACCAACAAACCAACAAACCAACAAACCAACAAACCAACAAACCAACAAAACCAACAAACCAACAAGCCAACAAACCAACAAACCAACAAGCCAACAAGATAACAAAACAACAAACCAACAAACCAACAAACGAACAAACTAACAAACTAACAAGCCAACAAGCCAATAAACCAACAAGCCAACAAACCAACAAACCAATAAACCAACAAACCAACAAACCAACAAACCAACAAACCAACAAACCAACAAACCAATAAACCAACAAGCCAACAAACCAACAAACCAATAAACCAACAAACCAACAAACCAACAAACCAACAAACCAATAAACCAACAAGCTAACAAACCAACAAACCAACAAACCAACAAACCAACAAACCAACAAACCAACAAACCAACAAGCCAACAAACCAACAAACCAACAAACCACCAAACCAACAAACCAACAAACCAACAAACCAACAAACCAACAAACCAATAAACCAACAAGCTAACAAGCCAACAAAACAACAAACCAACAAACCAACAAACAAACAAACCAACAAACCAACAAGCCAACAAACCAACAAACCAACAAACCAACATACCAACAAACCAACAAACCAACAAACCAACAAACGAACAAACCAAAAAACCAACAAACCAACAAACCAACAAACAAACAAACCAACAAACCAACAAACAAACAAACCCACAAACCAACAAGTCAACAAACCAACAAACCAACAAGGCAACAAGCCAACAAACCAACAAACCAACAAACCAACAAAACAACCAACCAACAAACCAACAAACAAACAAACCAACAAACCAACAAACCAACAAACCAAAAAACAAAGACACCAACAAACTAACAAACCAACAAACCAACAAGCCAACAAACTAACAAACCAACAAGCCAACAAAACCAACAAGCCAACAAACGAACAAACCAACAAGTCAACAAACCAACAAACCAACAAGCCAACAAGCCAACAAACCAACAAACTAACAAACCAACAAACCAACAAACCAAAAACCAACAAACCAACAAACCAACAAGCCAACAAGCCAACAAAACCAACAAGCCAACAAACCAACAAACCAACAAACCAACAAACCAACAAACCAACAAACCAACAAACCAACAATCGAACAAAACAACAAACCAACAAACCAACAAACGAACAAGCCAACAAACCAACAAGCCAATAAGCCAACAAACCAACAAACCAACAAACCAACAAACACACAAACCAAACAACCAACAAACCAACAAACCAACAAGCCAACAACCCGACAAACCAACAAACCAAAAAACGAACAAACCAATAAACCAACAAACCAACAAACCAACAAACCAAAAAGCCAACAAACAAACAAACCAACAAGCCAACAAACCAACAAACCAACAAACCAACAAACCAAAAAATGAACAAACCAACAAACCAACAAACCAACAAACCAACAAACCAACAATCCAACAAACCAACAAACCAACAAGCCAACAAGCCAACAAATCAAGAAACCAACAAACCAACAAACCAACAAACGTACAAACCAACAAACCAACAAACCAACAAACCAACAAACCAACAAACCAACAAACCAACAAACCAACAAACCAACAGACCAACAAACGAACAAACCAACAAACAACAAACCAACAAACCAACAAACCAACAAACCAACAAGCCAACAAACCAACAAACCAACAAACCAACAAACCAACAAACCAACAAGCCAACAAGCCAACAAACCAACAAACCAACAAACCAACAAACGAACAAACCAACAAACCAACAAGCCAACAAGCCAACAAACCAACAAGCCAACAAACCAACAAACCAACAAACCAACAAACCAACAAACAACAAAACAACAAACCAACAAGCCAACAAACCAACAAACCAACAAACCAACATACCAACAAACCAACAAACCAACAAGCCAACAAACCAACAAACCAACAAACCAACAAACAAACAAACCAACAAACAAACAAACCAACAAACCAACAAGCCAACAAGCCAACAAACCAACAAGCCAACAAACCAACAAATGAACAAACCAACAAACCAACAAACCAACAAACCAACAAACCACCAAACCAACAAACCAATAAGCCAACAAACCAACAAACCAACAAACGAACAAACCAACAAACCAAAAAACCAACAAACCAACAAATCAACAAACCAACAAACCAACAAACCAACAAACCAACAAACCAAAAAGCCAACAAACGAACAAACCGATAAGCCAACAAACCAACAAACCGACAAACCAACAAACCAACAAACCAACAAACCAACAAACCAACAAACCAACAAACCAACAAACCAACAAACCAACAAACCAACAAACGAACAAGTCAACCAACCAACAAACCAACAAGCCAACAAGCCAACATACCAACAAACCAACAAAACCAACAAACCAACAAACCAACAAACCAACAAACCAACAAACCAACAAACCAACAAACCAACAAACCAACAAACCAACAAACCAACAAAACCAACAAACCAACAAGCCAACAAACCAACAAACCAACAAGCCAACAAACAAACAAACCAACAAACCAACAAACCAATAAACGAACAACCAACAAACCAACAAACCAACAAACCAACAAACCAACAAACCAACAAACCAACAAACCAACAATACAAACAAACCAACAAGCCAACAAACCAACAAACAAACAAGCCAAAAAGCCAACAAACCAACAAACCTACAAACCAACAAACGAACAAACCAACAAACCAACAAGCCAGCAAACCAACAAACCACCAAACCAACAAACCAACAAACCAACAAACCAACAAACCAACAAGTCAACAAACCAACAAACCAACAAACCAAAAAATCAACAAGCCAACAAACCAACAAGACAACAAACAAACAAACCGATAAACCAAAAAACCAAAAAACCAGCAAACCAACAAATTAACAAACCAACAAACCAACAAACCAACAAAGGAACAAACGAACAAACGAACAAACCAACATACCACCAAACGAACAAACCAACAAGACAGCAAACCAGCAAGCCAACAAACCAACAAACCAACAAGCCAACAAACCAACAAACCAACAAGCCAATAAGCCAACAAACCAACAAGCCAACAAACCAACAAACGAACAAACCAACAAACCAACAAATGAACAAACCAACAACCCAACAAACCAACAAACCAACAAACCAACAAAATAACCAACCAAGTAACCAACAAACCAACAAACGAACAAACCAACAAGCCAACAAACCAAAAAACGAACAAACCAACAAACCAACAAACCAAAAAGCCAACAAACCAAAAAACCAACAAACCAAAAAACCAACAAACCAACAAACCAACAAACAAACAAACAAACAAGCGAACAAGCCAACAAACAAACTCACCAACAAACTAACAAACCAACAAACCAACAAGCCAGCAAACCAACAAACCAACAAACCAACAAACGAACAAACGAACAAACCAACAAACCAACAAACCAACAAACCAACAAACCAACAAACCAACAAACCAAAAAACCAACAAACCAAAAAACCAACAAACCAACAAGCCAACAAACCAAAAAACCAACACGCAAAAAATCCAACAAAACAACAAACCAACAAACTAACAAACGAACAAACCAACAAACCAACAAGCCAATAAGCCAACAAACCAACAAACCAACATACCAACAAACCAACAAACCAACAAACAAAACAACCAACAAACCAACAAACGAACAAACCAACAAACCAACAAACCAACAAACCAACAAATCTATAAACCAACAAACGAACAAACCAACAAACCAACAAGCCAACAAACCAACAAACCAACAAACCAAAAAACCAACAAGCCAACAAACCAATAAACCAACAAGCTAACAAGCCAACAAACCAACAAAACAACAAACCAACAAACAAACAAACCAACAAACCAACAAGCCAACAAACCAACAAACCAGCAAACCAAAAAGCCAACAAACCAAAAAACCAAATAACCAAAAAACCAACAAACCAACAAACCAACAAACCAACAAACCAACAAACGAACAAACGAACAAACCAACAAACCAACAAACGAACAAACCAACAAGCCAACTAACCAACAAACCAACAAACCAACAAACCAACAAACCAACAAACCAACAAACGAACAAACCAACAAACCAACAAACGAACAAACCAACAAGCCAACAAACCAAAAAACGAACAAAGCAACAAACCAACAAACCAACAAACCAACAAACCAACAAGTCAACAAGCCAACAAGCAAACACACCAACAAACTAACAAACCAACAAACCAACAAGCCAACAAACCAACAAACCAACAAACCAATAAACCAACAAACCAACAAACCTACAAACCAACAAACCAACAAACCAACAAACCCACAAACCAACAAACCAACAAACCAACAAACCAACAAACCAACAAACCAAAAAACCAACAAACCAACAAGCCAACAAACCAACAAACCAACAAGCCAACAATCCAACAAAACAACAAACCAACAAACCAACAAACGAACAAACCAACAAACCAACAAGCCAATAAGCCAACAAACCAACAAACCAACAAACCAACAATCCAACAAACCAACAAACCAACAAACCAACAAACCAAACAACCAACAAACCAACAAACCAACAAACCAACAAACGAACAAACCAACAAACCAACAAACCAACAAACCAACAAAATAACCAACCAAGTAACCAACAAACCAACAAATGAACAAACCAACAAGCCAACAAACCAAAAAATGAACAAACCAACAAACCAACAAACAAAAAAGCCAACAAACCAAAAAACCAACAAACCAACAAACCAACAAAGAAACAAACAAACAAGCCAACAAACAAACTCACCAACAAACTAACAAACCAACAAACCATAAAGCCAGCAAACCAACAAACCAACAAACCAACAAACGAACAAACGAACAAACGAACAAACGAACAAACCAACAAACCAACAAACCAACAAACCAACAAACCAACAAACCAACAAACCAACAAACCAACAAACCAACAAACCAACAAACCAAAAAACCAACAAACCAAGAAACCAACAAACCAACAAGCCAACAAACCAAAAAACCAACAAGCAAACAATCCAACAAAACAACAAACCAACAAACCAACAAACGAACAAACCAACAAACCAACAAGCCAATAAGCCAACAAACCAACAAACCAACATACCAACAAACCAACAAACCAACAAACAAAACAACCAACAAACCAACAAACCAACAAACCAACAAACCAACAAACCAACAAACCAACAAACCAACAAACCAACAAACCAACAAACCAACAAGCCAACAAGCCATCAAACCAACAAATCTACAAACCAACAAACGAACAAACCAACAAACCAACAAACCAACAAACCAGCAAACCAACAAACCAACAAACCAACAAACCAACAAACCAACAAGCCAACAAACCAACAAACCAATAAACCAACAAACCAACAAACCAACAAACCAACAAACCAACAAACCAATAAACCAACAAGCTAACAAGCCAACAAACCAACAAAACAACAAACCAACAAACAAACAAACCAACAAACCAACAAGCCAACAAACCAACAAACCAACAAGCCAACAAGCCAACAAAACAACAAACCAACAAACCAACATACCAACAAACCAACAAACCAACAAACCAACAAACGAACAAACCAAAAAACCAAAAAACCAACAAACCAACAAACCAACAAACCAACAAACCAACAAACCAACAAACCAACAAACGAACAAACCAACAAACAAACAAACCAACAAACCAACAAACAAACAAACCCACAAACCAACAAGTCAACAAACCAACAAACCAACAAGGCAACAAGCCAACAAACCAACAAACCAACAAACCAACCAACCAACAAACCAACAAACCAACAAACCAACAAACCAACAAGCCAACAAACCAACAAACAAACCAACAAACCAACAAACCAACAAACCAACAAACCAACTTGTCAACAAACCAACAAAAAAACACACCAACAAACTAACAAACCAACAAACCAACAAGCCAACAAACTAACAAACCAACAAGCCAACAAAACCAACAAGCCAACAAACGAACAAACCAACAAGTCAACAAACCAACAAACCAACAAGCCAACAAGCCAACAAACCAACAAACTAACAAACCAACAAACCAACAAACCAAAAACCAACAAACCAACAAACCAACAAGCCAACAAGCCAACAAAACCAACAAGCCAACAAACCAACAAACCAACAAACCAACAAACCAACAAACCAACAAACCAACACCCCAACAAACCAACAATCGAACAAAACAACAAACCAACAAACCAACAAACGAACAAACCAACAAACCAACAAGCCAATAAGCCAACAAACCAACAAACCAACAAACCAACAAACACACAAACCAAACAACCAACAAACCAACAAACCAACAAGCCAACAACCCGACAAACCAACAAACTAAAAAACGAACAAACCAATAAACCAACAAACCAACAAACCAACAAACCAAAAAGCCAACAAACAAACAAACAAACAAGCCAACAAACCAACAAACCAAAAAATGAACAAACCAACAAACCAACAAACCAACAAACCAACAAACCAACAAACCAACAAACCAACAAACCAACAAGCCAACAAACCAACAAACCAACAAGCCAACAAGCCAACAAATCAACAAACCAACAAACCAACAAACCAACAAACCAACAAACGTACAAACCAACAAACCAACAAACCAACAAACCAACAAACCAACAAATCAACAAACCAACAAACCAACAGACCAACAAACGAACAAACCAACAAACAATAAACCAACAAACCAACAAACCAACAAACTAACAAGCCAACAAACCAACAAACCAACAAACCAACAAACCAACAAACCAACAAACCAACAAACCAACAAACCGACAAACCAACAAACCAACAAACCAACAAACCAACAACCCAACAAGCCAACAAACCAACAAACCAACAAACGAACAAACCAACAAACCAACAAGCCAACAAGCCAACAAACCAACAAGCCAATAAACCAACAAACCAACAAACCAACAAACCAACAAACAACAAACCAACAAACCAACGAGCCAACAAACCAACAAACCAACAAACCAACACACCAACAAACCAACAAGCCAACAAACCAACAAACCAACAAACCAACAAACAAACAAACCAACAAACAAACAAACCAACAAACCAACAAGCCAACAAGCCAACAGACCAACAAGCCAACAAACCAACAAATCAACAAACCAACAAACCAACAAACCAATAAGCCAACAAACCAACAAACCAACAAACGAACAAACCAACAAACCAAAAAACCAACAAACCAACAAATCAACAAACCAACAAACCAACAAACCAACAAACCAAAAAGCCAACAAACGAACAAACCGATAAGCCAACAAACCAACAAACCGACAAACCAACAAACCAACAAACCAACAAACCAACAAACCAACAAACCAACAAACCAACAAACCAACAAACCATTAAACCAACAAACGAACAAGCCAACCAACCAACAAACCAACAAGCCAACAAGCCAACAAACCAACAAACCAACAAAACCAACAAACCAACAAACCAACAAACCAACAAACCAACAAACCAACAAACCAACAAACCAACAAACCAACAAACCAACAAACCAACAAACCAACAAACCAACAAAACCAACAAACCAACAAGCCAACAAACCAACAAACCAACAAACCAACAAACGAACAAACCAACAAACTAACAAACGAACAAACGAACAAACCAACATACCACCAAACGAACAAACCAACAAGACAACAAACCAGCAAGCCAACAAACCAACAAACCAACAAGCCAACAAACCAACAAACCAACAAGCCAATAAGCCAACAAACTAACAAACCAACAAGCCAACAAAACCAACAAGCCAACAAACGAACAAACCAACAAGTCAACAAACCAACAAACCAACAAGCCAACAAGCCAACAAACCAACAAACTAACAAACCAACAAACCAACAAACCAAAAACCAACAAACCAACAAACCAACAAGCCAACAAGCCAACAAAACCAACAAGCCAACAAACCAACAAACCAACAAACCAACAAACCAACAAACCAACACCCCAACAAACCAACAATCGAACAAAACAACAAACCAACAAACCAACAAACGAACAAACCAACAAACCAACAAGCCAATAAGCCAACAAACCAACAAACCAACAAACCAACAAACACACAAACCAAACAACCAACAAACCAACAAACCAACAAGCCAACAACCCGACAAACCAACAAACTAAAAAACGAACAAACCAATAAACCAACAAACCAACAAACCAACAAACCAAAAAGCCAACAAACAAACAAACAAACAAGCCAACAAACCAACAAACCAAAAAATGAACAAACCAACAAACCAACAAACCAACAAACCAACAAACCAACAAACCAACAAACCAACAAACCAACAAGCCAACAAACCAACAAACCAACAAGCCAACAAGCCAACAAATCAACAAACCAACAAACCAACAAACCAACAAACCAACAAACGTACAAACCAACAAACCAACAAACCAACAAACCAACAAACCAACAAATCAACAAACCAACAAACCAACAGACCAACAAACGAACAAACCAACAAACAATAAACCAACAAACCAACAAACCAACAAACTAACAAGCCAACAAACCAACAAACCAACAAACCAACAAACCAACAAACCAACAAACCAACAAACCAACAAACCGACAAACCAACAAACCAACAAACCAACAAACCAACAAGCCAACAAGCCAACAAACCAACAAACCAACAAACGAACAAACCAACAAACCAACAAGCCAACAAGCCAACAAACCAACAAGCCAATAAACCAACAAACCAACAAACCAACAAACCAACAAACAACAAACCAACAAACCAACGAGCCAACAAACCAACAAACCAACAAACCAACACACCAACAAACCAACAAGCCAACAAACCAACAAACCAACAAACCAACAAACAAACAAACCAACAAACAAACAAACCAACAAACCAACAAGCCAACAAGCCAACAGACCAACAAGCCAACAAACCAACAAATCAACAAACCAACAAACCAACAAACCAATAAGCCAACAAACCAACAAACCAACAAACGAACAAACCAACAAACCAAAAAACCAACAAACCAACAAATCAACAAACCAACAAACCAACAAACCAACAAACCAAAAAGCCAACAAACGAACAAACCGATAAGCCAACAAACCAACAAACCGACAAACCAACAAACCAACAAACCAACAAACCAACAAACCAACAAACCAACAAACCAACAAACCAACAAACCATTAAACCAACAAACGAACAAGCCAACCAACCAACAAACCAACAAGCCAACAAGCCAACAAACCAACAAACCAACAAAACCAACAAACCAACAAACCAACAAACCAACAAACCAACAAACCAACAAACCAACAAACCAACAAACCAACAAACCAACAAACCAACAAACCAACAAACCAACAAAACCAACAAACCAACAAGCCAACAAACCAACAAACCAACAAACCAACAAACGAACAAACCAACAAACTAACAAACGAACAAACGAACAAACCAACATACCACCAAACGAACAAACCAACAAGACAACAAACCAGCAAGCCAACAAACCAACAAACCAACAAGCCAACAAACCAACAAACCAACAAGCCAATAAGCCAACAAACCAACAAGCCAACAAACCAACAAACGAACAAACCAACAAACCAACAAACGAACAAACCAACAACCCAACAAACCAACAAACCAACAAACCAACAAAATAACCAACCAAGTAACCAACAAACCAACAAACGAACAAACCAACAAGCCAACAAACCAAAAAACGAACAAACCAACAAACCAACAAACCAAAAAGCCAACAAACCAAAAAACCAACAAACCAAAAAACCAACAAACCAACAAACCAACAAACAAACAAACAAACAAGCCAACAAGCCAACAAACAAACTCACCAACAAACTAACAAACCAACAAACCAACAAGCCAGCAAACCAACAAACCAACAAACCAACAAATGAACAAACGAACAAACCAACAAACCAACAAACCATTAAACCAACAAACGAACAAGCCAACCAACCAACAAACCAACAAGCCAACAAGCCAACAAACCAACAAACCAACAAAACCAACAAACCAACAAACCAACAAACCAACAAACCAACAAACCAACAAACCAACAAACCAACAAACCAACAAACCAACAAACCAACAAACCAACAAACCAACAAAACCAACAAACCAACAAGCCAACAAACCAACAAACCAACAAACGAACAAACCAACAAACTAACAAACGAACAAACGAACAAACCAACATACCACCAAACGAACAAACCAACAAGACAACAAACCAGCAAGCCAACAAACCAACAAACCAACAAGCCAACAAACCAACAAACCAACAAGCCAATAAGCCAACAAACTAACAAACCAACAAGCCAACAAAACCAACAAGCCAACAAACGAACAAACCAACAAGTCAACAAACCAACAAACCAACAAGCCAACAAGCCAACAAACCAACAAACTAACAAACCAACAAACCAACAAACCAAAAACCAACAAACCAACAAACCAACAAGCCAACAAGCCAACAAAACCAACAAGCCAACAAACCAACAAACCAACAAACCAACAAACCAACAAACCAACAAACCAACACCCCAACAAACCAACAATCGAACAAAACAACAAACCAACAAACCAACAAACGAACAAACCAACAAACCAACAAGCCAATAAGCCAACAAACCAACAAACCAACAAACCAACAAACACACAAACCAAACAACCAACAAACCAACAAACCAACAAGCCAACAACCCGACAAACCAACAAACTAAAAAACGAACAAACCAATAAACCAACAAACCAACAAACCAACAAACCAAAAAGCCAACAAACAAACAAACAAACAAGCCAACAAACCAACAAACCAAAAAATGAACAAACCAACAAACCAACAAACCAACAAACCAACAAACCAACAAACCAACAAACCAACAAACCAACAAGCCAACAAACCAACAAACCAACAAGCCAACAAGCCAACAAATCAACAAACCAACAAACCAACAAGCCAACAAACCAACAAACGTACAAACCAACAAACCAACAAACCAACAAACCAACAAACCAACAAATCAACAAACCAACAAACCAACAGACCAACAAACGAACAAACCAACAAACAATAAACCAACAAACCAACAAACCAACAAACTAACAAGCCAACAAACCAACAAACCAACAAACCAACAAACCAACAAACCAACAAACCAACAAACCAACAAACCGACAAACCAACAAACCAACAAACCAACAAACCAACAAGCCAACAAGCCAACAAACCAACAAACCAACAAACGAACAAACCAACAAACCAACAAGCCAACAAGCCAACAAACCAACAAGCCAATAAACCAACAAACCAACAAACCAACAAACCAACAAACAACAAACCAACAAACCAACGAGCCAACAAACCAACAAACCAACAAACCAACACACCAACAAACCAACAAGCCAACAAACCAACAAACCAACAAACCAACAAACAAACAAACCAACAAACAAACAAACCAACAAACCAACAAGCCAACAAGCCAACAGACCAACAAGCCAACAAACCAACAAATCAACAAACCAACAAACCAACAAACCAATAAGCCAACAAACCAACAAACCAACAAACGAACAAACCAACAAACCAAAAAACCAACAAACCAACAAATCAACAAACCAACAAACCAACAAACCAACAAACCAAAAAGCCAACAAACGAACAAACCGATAAGCCAACAAACCAACAAACCGACAAACCAACAAACCAACAAACCAACAAACCAACAAACCAACAAACCAACAAACCAACAAACCAACAAACCATTAAACCAACAAACGAACAAGCCAACCAACCAACAAACCAACAAGCCAACAAGCCAACAAACCAACAAACCAACAAAACCAACAAACCAACAAACCAACAAACCAACAAACCAACAAACCAACAAACCAACAAACCAACAAACCAACAAACCAACAAACCAACAAACCAACAAACCAACAAAACCAACAAACCAACAAGCCAACAAACCAACAAACCAACAAACCAACAAACGAACAAACCAACAAACTAACAAACGAACAAACGAACAAACCAACATACCACCAAACGAACAAACCAACAAGACAACAAACCAGCAAGCCAACAAACCAACAAACCAACAAGCCAACAAACCAACAAACCAACAAGCCAATAAGCCAACAAACCAACAAGCCAACAAACCAACAAACGAACAAACCAACAAACCAACAAACGAACAAACCAACAACCCAACAAACCAACAAACCAACAAACCAACAAAATAACCAACCAAGTAACCAACAAACCAACAAACGAACAAACCAACAAGCCAACAAACCAAAAAACGAACAAACCAACAAACCAACAAACCAAAAAGCCAACAAACCAAAAAACCAACAAACCAAAAAACCAACAAACCAACAAACCAACAAACAAACAAACAAACAAGCCAACAAGCCAACAAACAAACTCACCAACAAACTAACAAACCAACAAACCAACAAGCCAGCAAACCAACAAACCAACAAACCAACAAATGAACAAACGAACAAACCAACAAACCAACAAACCAACAAACCAACAAACCAACAAACCAACAAACCAAAAAACCAACAAACCAAAAAACCAACAAACCAACAAGCCAACAAACCAAAAAACCAACAAGCAAAAAATCCAACAAAACAACAAACCAACAAACCAACAAACGAACAAACCAACAAACCAACAAGCCAATAAGCCAACAAACCAACAAACCAACATACCAACAAACCAACAAACCAACAAACAAAACAACCAACAAACCAACAAACGAACAAACCAACAAACCAACAAACCAACAAACCAACAAACCAACAAACCAACAAATCTATAAACCAACAAACGAACAAACCAACAAACCAACAAGCAAACAAACCAACAAACCAACAAACCAAAAAACCAACAAGCCAACAAACCAATAAACCAACAAGCTAACAAGCCAACAAACCAACAAAACAACAAATCCACAAACAAACAAACCAACAAACCAACAAGCCAACAAACCAACAAACCAGCAAACCAAAAAGCCAACAAACCAAAAAACCAAATAACCAAAAAACCAACAAACCAACAAACCAACAAACCAACAAACGAACAAACGAACAAACCAACAAACCAACAAACGAACAAACCAACAAGTCAACTAACCAACAAGCCAACAAACCAACAAACCAACAAACCAACAAACCAACAAACGAACAAACCAACAAACCAACAAACGAACAAACCAACAAGCCAACAAACCAAAAAACGAACAAAGCAACAAACCAACAAACCAACAAACCAACAAACCAACAAGTCAACAAGCCAACAAGCAAACACACCAACAAACTAACAAACCAACAAACCAACAAGCCAAAAAACCAACAAACCAACAAACCAACAAACCAACAAACCAACAAACCAACAAACCAACAAACCAACAAACCCACAAACCAACAAACCAACAAACCAACAAACCAACAAACCAACAAACCAAAAAACCAACAAACCAACAAACCAACAAACCAACAAGCCAACAATCCAACAAAACAACAAACCAACAAACCAACAAACGAACAAACCAACAAACCAACAAGCCAATAAGCCAACAAACCAACAAACCAACAAACCAACAATCCAACAAACCAACAAACCAACAAAGCAACAAACAAACAAACCAAACAACCAACAAACCAACAAACCAACAAACCAACAAACGAACAAACCAACAAACCAACAAACCAACAAACCAACAAACCAACAAAATAACCAACCAAGTAACCACCAAACCAACAAACGAACAAACCAACAAGCCAACAAACCAAAAAATGAACAAACCAACAAACCAACAAACCAAAAAGCCAACAAACCAAAAAACCAACAAACCAAAAAACCAACAAACCAACAAACCAACAAAGAAACAAACAAACAAGCCATAAAGCCAGCAAACCAACAAACCAACAAACCAACACACGAACAAACGAACAAACGAACAAACCAACAAACCAACAAACCAACAAACCAACAAACCAACAAACCAACAAACCAACAAACCAACAAACCAAAAAACCAACAAACCAAAAAACCAACAAACCAACAAGCCAACAAACCAAAAAACCAACAAGCAAACAATCCAACAAAACAACAAACCAACAAACCAACAAACGAACAAACCAACAAACCAACAAGCCAATAAGCCAACAAACCAACAAACCAACATACCAACAAACCAACAAACCAACAAACAAAACAACCAACAAACCAACAAACCAACAAACCAACAAACCAACAAACCAACAAACCAACAAACCAACAAACCATAAAACCAACAAACCAACAAACCAACATACCAACAAACGAACAAACCAACAAAACCAACAAACCAACAAGCCAACAAACCAACAAACCAACAAACGAACAAACAAACAAACGAACAAACGAACAAACCAACAAACCGACAAACCAACAAACCAACAAACCAACAAACCAACAAACCAACAAACCAACAAACCAACAAACCAATAAACCACAAAACCAACAAACCAAAAAACCAACAAACCAACAAGCCAACAATCCAACAAAACAACAAACCAACAAACCAACAAAAGAACAAACCAACAAACCAACAAGCCAATAAGCCAACAAACCAACAAACCAACATACCAACAAACCAACAAACCAACAAACCAAACAACCAACAAACCAACAAACGAACAAACCAACAAACCAACAAACCAACAAAACCAACAAACCAACAAACCAACAAACCAACAAACCAACAAACCAACAAACCAACAAACCAACAAACCAACAAAACCAGCAAACCAACAAGCCAACAAACCAACAAACCAAAAAACCAACAAGCCAACAGGACAACAAACAAACAAATCTACAAACCAACAAACGAACAAACAAACAAACCAACAAGCCAGCAAACCAACAAACCAACAAACGAACAAACCAACAAGCCAACAAACCAACAAACCAACAAACGAACAAACCAATAAACCAACAAACGAACAAACCAACAAGCCAACAAACCAAAAAACGAACAAAGCAACAAACCAACAAACCAACAAACCAACAAACCAACAAGCCAACAAACGAACAAACCAATAAACCAACAAACGAACAAACCAACAAGCCAACAAACCAAAAAACGAACAAAGCAACAAACCAACAAACCAACAAACCAACAAACCAACAAGCCAACAAGCCATCAAACCAACAAATCTACAAACCAACAAACGAACAAACCAACAAACCAACAAGCCAGCAAACCAACAAACCAACAAACCAACAAACCAACAAACCAACAAACCAACAAGCCAACAAACCAACAAACCAACAAACCAAAAAACCAACAAGCCAACAAACCAATAAACCAACAAGCTAACAAGCCAACAAACCAACAAAACAACAGACCAACAAACAAACAAACCAACAAACCAACAAGCCAACAAACCAACAAACCAACAAACCAAAAAGCCAACAAACCAAAAAACCAAATAACCAAAAAACCAACAAACCAACAAACCAACAAACCAACAAACGAACAAACGAACAAACCAACAAACCAACAAACGAACAAACCAACAAGCCAACAAACCAACAAGCCAACAAACCAACAAACCAACAAACCAACAAACCAACAAACGAACAAACCAACAAACCAACAAACGAACAAACCAACAAGCCAACAAACCAAAAAACGAACATAGCAACAAACCAACAAACCAACAAACCAACAAACCAACAAGTCAACAAGCCAACAAGCAAACACACCAACAAACTAACAAACCAACAAACCAACAAGCCAACAAACCAACAAACCAATAAACCAACAAACCAACAAACCAACAAACCAACAAACCAACAAACCCACAAACCCACAAACCAACAAACGAACAAACCAACAAACCAAAAAACCAACAAACCAACAAATCAACAAACCAACAAACCAACAAACCAACAAACCAAAAAGCCAACAAACGAACAAACCGATAAGCCAACAAACCAACAAACCGACAAACCAACAAACCAACAAACCAACAAACCAACAAACCAACAAACCAACAAACCAACAAACCAACAAACCAACAAACGAACAAGCCAACCAACCAACAAACCAACAAGCCGACAAGCCAACAAACCAACAAACCAACAAAACCAACAAACCAACAAACCAACAAACCAACAAACCAACAAACCAACAAACCAACAAACCAACAAACCAACAAACCAACAAACCAACAAACCAACAAACCAACAAAACCAACAAAACCAACAAACCAACAAGCCAACAAACCAACAAACCAACAAACCAACAAAGGAACAAACTAACAAACGAACAAACGAACAAACCAACATACCACCAAACGAACAAACCAACAAGACAACAAACCAGCAAGCCAACAAACCAACAAACCAACAAGCCAACAAACCAACAAACCAACAAGCCAATAAGCCAACAAACCAACAAGCCAACAAACCAACAAACGAACAAACCAACAAACCAACAAACGAACAAACCAACAACCCAACAAACCAACAAACCAACAAAATAACCAAACCAAGTAACCAACAAACCAACAAACGAACAAACCAACAAGCCAACAAACCAAAAAACGAACAAACCAACAAACCAACAAACCAAAAAGCCAACAAACCAAAAAACCAACAAACCAAAAAACCAACAAACCAACAAACCAACAAACAAACAAACAAACAAGCCAACAAGCCAACAAACAAACTCACCAACAAACTAACAAACCAACAAACCAACAAGCCAGCAAACCAACAAACCAACAAACCAACAAATGAACAAACGAACAAACCAACAAACCAACAAACCAACAAACCAACAAACCAACAAACCAACAAACCAAAAAACCAACAAACCAAAAAACCAACAAACCAACAAGCCAACAAACCAAAAAACCAACAAGCAAAAAATCCAACAAAACAACAAACCAACAAACCAACAAACGAATAAACCAACAAACCAACAAGCCAATAAGCCAACAAACCAACAAACCAACATACCAACAAACCAACAAACCAACAAACAAAACAACCAACAAACCAACAAACGAACAAACCAACAAACCAACAAACCAACAAACCAACAAACCAACAAATCTATAAACCAACAAACGAACAAACCAACAAACCAACAAGCAAACAAACCAACAAACCAACAAACCAAAAAACCAACAAGCCAACAAACCAATAAACCAACAAGCTAACAAGCCAACAAACCAACAAAACAACAAATCAACAAACAAACAAACCAACAAACCAACAAGCCAACAAACCAACAAACCAGCAAACCAAAAAGCCAACAAACCAAAAAACCAAATAACCAAAAAACCAACAAACCAACAAACCAACAAACCAACAAACGAACAAACGAACAAACCAACAAACCAACAAACGAACAAACCAACAAGCCAACTAACCAACAAGCCAACAAACCAACAAACCAACAAACGAACAAACCAACAAGCCAACAAACCAAAAAACGAACAAAGCAACAAACCAACAAACCAACAAACCAACAAACCAACAAGTCAACAAGCCAACAAGCAAACACACCAACAAACTAACAAACCAACAAACCAACAAGCCAACAAACCAACAAACCAACAAACCAACAAACCAACAAACCAAGAAACCAACAAACCAACAAACCAACAAACCAACAAACCCACAAACCAACAAACCAACAAACCAACAAACCAACAAACCAACAAACCAAAAAACCAACAAACCAACAAACCAACAAACCAACAAGCCAACAATCCAACAAAACAACAAACCAACAAACCAACAAACGAACAAACCAACAAACCAACAAGCCAATAAGCCAACAAACCAACAAACCAACAAACCAACAATCCAACAAACCAACAAACCAACAAACCAACAAACCAACAAACCAACAAACCAAACAACCAACAAACCAACAAACCAACAAACCAACAAACGAACAAACCAACAAACCAACAAACCAACAAACCAACAAACCAACAAAATAACCAAACAAGTAACCACCAAACCAACAAACGAACAAACCAACAAGCCAACAAACCAAAAAATGAACAAACCAACAAACCAACAAACCAAAAAGCCAACAAACCAAAAAACCAACAAACCAAAAAACCAACAAACCAACAAACCAACAAAGAAACAAACAAACAAGCCAACAAACAAACTCACCAACAAACTAACAAACCAACAAACCATAAGGCCAGCAAACCAACAAACCAACAAACCAACAAACGAACAAACGAACAAACGAACAAACCAACAAACCAACAAACCAACAAACCAACAAACCAACAAACCAACAAACCAACAAACCAACAAACCAACAAACCAACAAACCAAAAAACCAACAAACCAAAAAACCAACAAACCAACAAGCCAACAAACCAAAAAACCAACAAGCAAACAATCCAACAAAACAACAAACCAACAAACCAACAAACGAACAAACCAACAAACCAACAAGCCAATAAGCCAACAAACCAACAAACCAACATACCAACAAACCAACAAACCAACAAACAAAACAACCAACAAACCAACAAACCAACAAACCAACAAACCAACAAACCAACAAACCAACAAACCAACAAACCAACAAACCAACAAACCAACAAACCAACATACCAACAAACGAACAAACCAACAAAACCAACAAACCAACAAGCCAACAAACCAACAAACCAACAAACCAACAAGCCAACAAGCCATCAAACCAACAAATCTACAAACCAACAAACGAACAAACCAACCAACCAACAAGCCAGCAAACCAACAAACCAACAAACCAACAAACCAACAAACCAAAAACCAACAAGCCAACAAACCAACAAACCAACAAACCAAAAAACCAACAAGCCAACAAACCAATAAACCAACAAGCTAACAAGCCAACAAACCAACAAAACAACAAACCAACAAACAAACAAACCAACAAACCAACAAGCCAACAAACCAACAAACCAACAAACCAAAAAGCCAACAAACCAAAAAACCAAATAACCAAAAAACCAACAAACCAACAAACCAACAAACCAACAAACGAACAAACGAACAAACCAACGAACCAACAAACGAACAAACCAACAAGCCAACAAACCAACAAGCCAACAAACCAACAATCCAACAAACCAACAAACCAACAAACGAACAAACCAACAAACCAACAAACGAACAAACCAACAAGCCAACAAACCAAAAAACGAACATAGCAACAACACAACAAACCAACAAACCAACAAACTAACAAGTCAACAAGCCAACAAGCAAACACACCAACAAACTAACAAACCAATAAACCAACAAACCAACAAACCAACAAACCAACAAACCAACAAACCAACAAACCAAAAAACCAACAAACCAACAAGCCAACAAACCAACAAACCAACAAGCCAACAATTCAACAAAACAACAAACCAACAAACCAACAAACGAACAAACCAACAAACCAACAAGCCAATAAGCCAACAAACCAACAAACCAACAAACCAACAAACCAACAAACCAACAAACCAACAAACCAACAAACCAAACAACCAACAAACCAACAAACCAACAAACCAAGAAACGAACAAACCAACAAACCAACAAACCAACAAACCAACAAACCAACAAAATAACCAACCAAGTAACCAACAAACCAACAAACGAACAAACCAACAAACGAACAAACCAACAAGCCAACAAACCAAAAAACGAACAAACCAACAAACAAACAAACCAAAAAGCCAACAAACCAAAAAACCAACAAACCAAAAAACCAACAAACCAACAAACCAAGAAACAAACAAACAAACAAGCCAACAAACAAACTCACCAACAAACTAACAAACCAACAAACCATAAAGCCAGCAAACCAACAAACCAACAAACCAACAAACGAACAAACGAACAAACGAACAAACGAACAAACCAACAAACCGACAAACCAACAAACCAACAAACCAACAAACCAACAAACCAACAAACCAACAAACCAACAAACCAATAAACCACAAAACCAACAAACCAAAAAACCAACAAACCAACAAGCCAACAATCCAACAAAACAACAAACCAACAAACCAACAAACGAACAAACCAACAAACCAACAAGCCAATAAGCCAACAAACCAACAAACCAACATACCAACAAACCAACAAACCAACAAACCAAACAACCAACAAACCAACAAACGAACAAACCAACAAACCAACAAACCAACAAAACCAACAAACCAACAAACCAACAAACCAACAAACCAACAAACCAACAAACCAACAAACCAACAAACCAACAAAACCAGCAAACCAACAAGCCAACAAACCAACAAACCAAAAAACCAACAAGCCAACAGGACAACAAACAAACAAATCTACAAACCAACAAACGAACAAACAAACAAACCAACAAGCCAGCAAACCAACAAACCAACAAACGAACAAACCAACAAGCCAACAAACCAACAAACCAACAAACGAACAAACCAATAAACCAACAAACGAACAAACCAACAAGCCAACAAACCAAAAAACGAACAAAGCAACAAACCAACAAACCAACAAACCAACAAACCAACAAGCCAACAAACGAACAAACCAATAAACCAACAAACGAACAAACCAACAAGCCAACAAACCAAAAAACGAACAAAGCAACAAACCAACAAACCAACAAACCAACAAACCAACAAGCCAACAAGCCATCAAACCAACAAATCTACAAACCAACAAACCAACAAACCAACAAGCCAGCAAACCAACAAACCAACAAACCAACAAACCAACAAACCAACAAACCAACAAGCCAACAAACCAACAAACCAACAAACCAAAAAACCAACAAGCCAACAAACCAACAAACCAACAAGCAAACAAACCAACAAACCAACAAACCAAAAAACCAACAAGCCAACAAACCAATAAACCAACAAGCTAACAAGCCAACAAACCAACAAAACAACAAACCAACAAACAAACAAACCAACAAACCAACAAGCCAACAAACCAACAAACCAGCAAACCAAAAAGCCACCAAACCAAAAAACCAAATAACCAAAAAACCAACAAACCAACAAACCAACAAACCAACAAACGAACAAACGAACAAACCAACAAACCAACAAACGAACAAACCAACAAGCCAACTAACCAACAAGCCAACAAACCAACAAACCAACAAACCAACAAACCAACAAACGAACAAACCAACAAACCAACAAACGAACAAAGCAACAAGCCAACAAACCAAAAAACGAACAAAGCAACAAACCAACAAACCAACAAACCAACAAACCAACAAGTCAACAAGCCAACAAGCAAACACACCAACAAACTAACAAACCAACAAACCAACAAGCCAACAAACCAACAAACCAACAAACCAACAAACCAACAAACCAACAAACCAACAAACCAAGAAACCAACAAAACCAACAAACCAACAAGCCAACAAACCAACAAACCAACAAGCCAACAAACAAACAAACCAACAAACCAACAAACCAATAAACGAACAACCAACAAACCAACAAACCAACAAACCAACAAACCAACAAACCAACAAACCAACAAACCAACAATACAAACAAACCAACAAGCCAACAAACCAACAAACAAACAAGCCAAAAAGCCAACAAACCAACAAACCTACAAACCAACAAACGAACAAACCAACAAACCAACAAGCCAGCAAACCAACAAACCACCAAACCAACAAACCAACAAACCAACAAACCAACAAGTCAACAAACCAACAAACCAAGAAACCAAAAAATCAACAAGCCAACAAACCAACAAGACAACAAACAAACAAACCGATAAGCTAAAAAAACCAAAAAACCAGCAAACCAACAAACCAACAAACCAACAAACCAACAAACCAACAAAGGAACAAACGAACAAACGAACAAACGAACAAACCAACATACCACCAAACGAACAAACCAACAAGACAACAAACCAGCAAGCCAACAAACCAACAAACCAACAAGCCAACAAACCAACAAACCAACAAGCCAATAAGCCAACAAACCAACAAGCCAACAAGCCAACAAACGAACAAACCAACAAACCAACAAACGAACAAACCAACAACTCAACAAACCAACAAACCAACAAACCAACAAAATAACCAACCAAGTAACCAACAAACCAACAAACGAACAAACCAACAAGCCAACAAACCAAACAACGAACAAACCAACAAACCAACAAACCAAAAAGCCAACAAACCAAAAAACCAACAAACCAAAAAACCAACAAACCAACAAACCAACAAACAAACAAACAAACAAGCCAACAAGCCAACAAACAAACTCACCAACAAACTAACAAACCAACAAACCAACAAGCCAGCAAACCAACAAACCAACAAACCAACAAACGAACAAACGAACAAACCAACAAACCAACAAACCAACAAACCAACAAACCAACAAACCAACAAACCAACAAACCAAAAAACCAACAAACCAAAAAACCAACAAACCAACAAGCCAACAAACCAAAAAACCAACAAGCAAAAAAACCAACAAAACAACAAACCAACAAACCAACAAACGAACAAACCAACAAACCAACAAGCCAATAAGCCAACAAACCAACAAACCAACATACCAACAAACCAACAAACCAACAAACAAAACAACCAACAAACCAACAAACGAACAAACCAACAAACCAACAAAACAACAAACCAACAAACCAACAAACCAACAAACCAACAAATCTATAAACCAACAAACGAACAAACCAACAAACCAACAAGCAAACAAACCAACAAACCAACAAACCAAAAAACCAACAAGCCAACAAACCAATAAACCAACAAGCTAACAAGCCAACAAACCAACAAAACAACAAACCAACAAACAAACAAACCAACAAACCAACAAGCCAACAAACCAACAAACCAGCAAACCAAAAAGCCAACAAACCAAAAAACCAAATAACCAAAAAATCAACAAACCAACAAACCAACAAACCAACAAACGAACAAACGAACAAACCAACAAACCAACAAACGAACAAACCAACAAGCCAACTAACCAACAAGCCAACAAACCAACAAACCAACAAACCAACAAACCAACAAACGAACAAACCAACAAACCAACAAACCAACAAACGAACAAAGCAACAAGCCAACAAACCAAAAAACGAACAAAGCAACAAACCAACAAACCAACAAACCAACAAACCAACAAGTCAACAAGCCAACAAGCACACACACCAACAAACTAACATACCAACAAACCAACATGCCAACAAACCAACAAACCAACAAACCAACAAACCAACAAACCAACAAACCAACAAACCAACAAACCAACAAACCAACAAACCCACAAACCAACAAACCAACAAACCAACAAACCAACAAACCAACAAACCAACAAACCAAAAAACCAACAAACCAACAAGCCAACAAACCAACAAACCAACAAACCAACAAGTAAACAATCCAACAAAACAACAAACCAACAAACCAACAAACGAACAAACCAACAAACCAACAAGCCAATAAGCCAACAAACCAACAAACCAACAAACCAACAATCCAACAAACCAACAAACCAACAAACCAACAAACCAAACAACCAACAAACCAACAAACCAACAAACCAACAAACGAACAAACCAACAAACCAACAAACCAACAAACCAACAAACCAACAAACCAACAAAATAACCAACCAAGTAACCAACAAACCAACAAACGATCAAACCAACAAGCCAACAAACCAAAAAATGAACAAACCAACAAACCAACAAACCAAAAAGCCAACAAACCAAAAAACCAACAAACCAAAAAACCAACAAACCAACAAACCAACAAAGAAACAAACAAACAAGCCAACAAACAAACTCACCAACAAACTAACAAACCAACAAACCATAAAGCCAGCAAACCAACAAACCAACAAACCAACAAACGAACAAACGAACAAACGAACAAACCAACAAACCAACAAACCAACCAACCAACAAACCAACAAACCAACAAACCAACAAACCAACAAACCAAAAAACCAACAAACCAAAAAACCAACAAACCAACAAGCCAACAAACCAAAAAACCAACAAGCAAACAATCCAACAAAACAACAAACCAACAAACCAACAAACGAACAAACCAACAAACCAACAAGCCAATAAGCCAACAAACCAACAAACCAACATACCAACAAACCAACAAACCAACAAACAAAACAACCAACAAACCAACAAACCAACAAACCAACAAACCAACAAACCAACAAACCAACAAACCAACAAACCAACAAACCAACAAACTAACAAACCAACAAACCAACATACCAACAAACGAACAAACCAACAAAACCAACAAACCAACAAGCCAACAAACCAACAAACCAACAAACCAACAAGCCAACAAGCCATCAAACCACCAAATCTACAAACCAACAAACGAACAAACCAACAAACCTACAAGCCAGCAAACCAACAAACCAACAAACCAACAAACCAACAAACCAAAAACCAACAAGCCAACAAACCAACAAACCAACAAACCAAAAAACCAACAAGCCAACAAACCAATAAACCAACAAGCTAACAAGCCAACAAACCAACAAAACAACAAACCAACAAACAAACAAACCAACAAACCAACAAGCCAACAAACCAACAAACCAACAAACCAAAAAGCCAACAAACCAAAAAACCAAATAACCAAAAAACCAACAAACCAACAAACCAACAAACCAACAAACGAACAAACGAACAAACCAACAAACCAACAAACGAACAAACCAACAAGCCAACAAACCAACAAGCCAACAAACCAACAAACCAACAAACCAACAAACCAACAAACGAACAAACCAAGAAACCAACAAACGAACAAACCAACAAGCCAACAAACCAAAAAACGAACATAGCAACAAACCAACAAACCAACAAACCAACAAACCAACAAGTCAACAAGCCAACAAGCAAACACACCAACAAACTAACAAACCAACAAACCAACAAGCCAACAAACCAACAAACCAACAAACCAACAAACCAACAAACCAACAAACCAACAAACCAACAAACCCACAAACCCACAAACCAACAAACCAACAAACCAACAAACCAACAAACCAACAAACCAACAAACCAACAAACCAAAAAACCAACAAACCAACAAACCAACAAACCAACAAACCAACAAACCAACAAACCAACAAACCAACAATACAAACAAACCAACAAGCCAACAAACCAACAAACAAACAAGCCAAAAAGCCAACAAACCAACAAACCTACAAACCAACAAACGAACAAACCAACAAACCAACAAGCCAGCAAACCAACAAACCACCAAACCAACAAACCAACAAACCAACAAACCAACAAGTCAACAAACCAACAAACCAAGAAACCAAAAAATCAACAAGCCAACAAACCAACAAGACAACAAACAAACAAACCGATAAGCCAAAAAACCAAAAAACCAGCAAACCAACAAACCAACAAACCAACAAACCAACAAACCAACAAAGGAACAAACGAACAAACGAACAAACGAACAAACCAACATACCACCAAACGAACAAACCAACAAGACAACAAACCAGCAAGCCAACAAACCAACAAACCAACAAGCCAACAAACCAACAAACCAACAAGCCAATAAGCCAACAAACCAACAAGCCAACAAGCCAACAAACGAACAAACCAACAAACCAACAAACGAACAAACCAACAACTCAACAAACCAACAAACCAACAAACCAACAAAATAACCAACCAAGTAACCAACAAACCAACAAACGAACAAACCAACAAGCCAACAAACCAAACAACGAACAAACCAACAAACCAACAAACCAAAAAGCCAACAAACCAAAAAACCAACAAACCAAAAAACCAACAAACCAACAAACCAACAAACAAACAAACAAACAAGCCAACAAGCCAACAAACAAACTCACCAACAAACTAACAAACCAACAAACCAACAAGCCAGCAAACCAACAAACCAACAAACCAACAAACGAACAAACGAACAAACCAACAAACCAACAAACCAACAAACCAACAAACCAACAAACCAACAAACCAACAAACCAAAAAACCAACAAACCAAAAAACCAACAAACCAACAAGCCAACAAACCAAAAAACCAACAAGCAAAAAATCCAACAAAACAACAAACCAACAAACCAACAAACGAACAAACCAACAAACCAACAAGCCAATAAGCCAACAAACCAACAAACCAACATACCAACAAACCAACAAACCAACAAACAAAACAACCAACAAACCAACAAACGAACAAACCAACAAACCAACAAACCAACAAACCAACAAACCAACAAACCAACAAACCAACAAATCTATAAACCAACAAACGAACAAACCAACAAACCAACAAGCAAACAAACCAACAAACCAACAAACCAAAAAACCAACAAGCCAACAAACCAATAAACCAACAAGCTAACAAGCCAACAAACCAACAAAACAACAAACCAACAAACAAACAAACCAACAAACCAACAAGCCAACAAACCAACAAACCAGCAAACCAAAAAGCCAACAAACCAAAAAACCAAATAACCAAAAAATCAACAAACCAACAAACCAACAAACCAACAAACGAACAAACGAACAAACCAACAAACCAACAAACGAACAAACCAACAAGCCAACTAACCAACAAGCCAACAAACCAACAAACCAACAAACCAACAAACCAACAAACGAACAAACCAACAAACCAACAAACCAACAAACGAACAAAGCAACAAGCCAACAAACCAAAAAACGAACAAAGCAACAAACCAACAAACCAACAAACCAACAAACCAACAAGTCAACAAGCCAACAAGCACACACACCAACAAACTAACATACCAACAAACCAACATGCCAACAAACCAACAAACCAACAAACCAACAAACCAACAAACCAACAAACCAACAAACCAACAAACCAACAAACCAACAAACCAACAAACCCACAAACCAACAAACCAACAAACCAACAAACCAACAAACCAACAAACCAAAAAACCAACAAACCAACAAGCCAACAAACCAACAAACCAACAAACCAACAAGTAAACAATCCAACAAAACAACAAACCAACAAACCAACAAACGAACAAACCAACAAACCAACAAGCCAATAAGCCAACAAACCAACAAACCAACAAACCAACAATCCAACAAACCAACAAACCAACAAACCAACAAACCAAACAACCAACAAACCAACAAACCAACAAACCAACAAACGAACAAACCAACAAACCAACAAACCAACAAACCAACAAACCAACAAAATAACCAACCAAGTAACCAACAAACCAACAAACGATCAAACCAACAAGCCAACAAACCAAAAAATGAACAAACCAACAAACCAACAAACCAAAAAGCCAACAAACCAAAAAACCAACAAACCAAAAAACCAACAAACCAACAAACCAACAAAGAAACAAACAAACAAGCCAACAAACAAACTCACCAACAAACTAACAAACCAACAAACCATAAAGCCAGCAAACCAACAAACCAACAAACCAACAAACGAACAAACGAACAAACGAACAAACCAACAAACCAACAAACCAACCAACCAACAAACCAACAAACCAACAAACCAACAAACCAAAAAACCAACAAACCAAAAAACCAACAAACCAACAAGCCAACAAACCAAAAAACCAACAAGCAAACAATCCAACAAAACAACAAACCAACAAACCAACAAACGAACAAACCAACAAACCAACAAGCCAATAAGTCAACAAACCAACAAACCAACATACCAACAAACCAACAAACCAACAAACAAAACAACCAACAAACCAACAAACCAACAAACCAACAAACCAACAAACCAACAAACTAACAAACCAACAAACCAACATACCAACAAACGAACAAACCAACAAAACTAACAAACCAACAAGCCAACAAACCAACAAACCAACAAACCAACAAGCCAACAAGCCATCAAACCACCAAATCTACAAACCAACAAACGAACAAACCAACAAACCTACAAGCCAGCAAACCAACAAACCAACAAACCAACAAACCAACAAACCAAAAACCAACAAGCCAACAAACCAACAAACCAACAAACCAAAAAACCAACAAGCCAACAAACCAATAAACCAACAAGCTAACAAGCCAACAAACCAACAAAACAACAAACCAACAAACAAACAAACCAACAAACCAACAAGCCAACAAACCAACAAACCAACAAACCAAAAAGCCAACAAACCAAAAAACCAAATAACCAAAAAACCAACAAACCAACAAACCAACAAACCAACAAACGAACAAACGAACAAACCAACAAACCAACAAACGAACAAACCAACAAGCCAACAAACCAACAAGCCAATAAACCAACAAACCAACAAACCAACAAACCAACAAACGAACAAACCAAGAAACCAACAAACGAACAAACCAACAAGCCAACAAACCAAAAAACGAACATAGCAACAAACCAACAAACCAACAAACCAACAAACCAACAAGTCAACAAGCCAACAAGCAAACACACCAACAAACTAACAAACCAACAAACCAACAAGCCAACAAACCAACAAACCAACAAACCAACAAACCAACAAACCAACAAACCAACAAACCAACAAACCCACAAACCCACAAACCAACAAACCAACAAACCAACAAACCAACAAACCAACAAACCAACAAACCAACAAACCAAAAAACCAACAAACCAACAAGCCAACAAACCAACAAACCAACAAGCCAACAATCCAACAAAACAACAAACCAACAAACCAACAAACGAACAAACCAACAAACCAACAAGCCAATAAGCCAACAAACCAACAAACCAACAAACCAACAAACCAACAAACCAACAAACCAACAAACCAACAAACCAACAAACCAAACAACCAACAAACCCACAAATCAACAAACCAACAAACGAACAAACCAACAAACCAACAAACCAACAAACCAACAAACCAACAAAATAACCAACCAAGTAACCAACAAACCAACAAACGAACAAACCAACAAACGAACAAACCAACAAGCCAACAAACCAAAAAACGAACAAACCAACAAACCAACAAACCAAAAAGCCAACAAACCAAAAAAACCAACAAACCAAAAAACCAACAAACCAACAAACCAAGAAACAAACAAACAAACAAGCCAACAAACAAACTCACCAACAAACTAACAAACCAACAAACCATAAAGCCAGCAAACCAACAAACCAACAAACCAACAAACGAACAAACGAACAAACGAACAAACGAACAAACCAACAAACCGACAAACCAACAAACCAACAAACCAACAAACCAACAAACCAACAAACCAACACACCAACAAACCAATAAACCACAAAACCAACAAACCAAAAAACCAACAAACCAACAAGCCAATAATACAACAAAACAACAAACCAACAAACCAACAAACCAACAAACGAACAAACCAACAAACCAACAAGCCAATAAGCCAACAAACCAACAAACCAACATACCAACAAACCAACAAACCAACAAACCAAACAACCAACAAACCAACAAACGAACAAACCAACAAACCAACAAACCAACAAAACCAACAAACCAACAAACCAACAAACCAACAAACCAACAAACCAACAAACCAACAAACCAACAAACCAACAAACCAACAAAACCAGCAAACCAACAAGCCAACAAACCAACAAACCAAAAAACCAACAAGCCAACAGGACAACAAACAAACAAATCTACAAACCAACAAACGAACAAACAAACAAACCAACAAGCCAGCAAACCAACAAACCAACAAACCAACAAACCAACAAGCCAACAAACCAACAAACCAACAAACGAACAAACCAATAAACCAACAAACGAACAAACCAACAAGCCAACAAACCAAAAAACGAACAAAGCAACAAACCAACAAACCAACAAACCAACAAACCAACAAACCAACAAGCCAACAAACGAACAAACCAATAAACCAACAAACGAACAAACCAACAAGCCAACAAACCAAAAAACGAACAAAGCAACAAACCAACAAACCAACAAACCAACAAACCAACAAGCCAACAAGCCATCAAACCAACAAATCTACAAACGAACAAACCAACAAACCAACAAGCCAGCAAACCAACAAACCAACAAACCAACAAACCAACAAACCAACAAACCAACAAGCCAACAAACCAACAAACCAACAAACCAAAAAACCAACAAGCCAACAAACCAATAAACCAACAAGCTAACAAGCCAACAAACCAACAAAACAACAAACCAACAAACAAACAAACCAACAAACCAACAAGCCAACAAACCAACAAACCAACAAACCAAAAAGCCAACAAACCAAAAAACCAAATAACCAAAAAACCAACAAACCAACAAACCAACAAACCAACAAACGAACAAACGAACAAACCAACAAACCAACAAACGAACAAACCAACAAGCCAACAAACCAACAAGCCAACAAACCAACAAACCAACAAACCAACAAACCAACAAACGAACAAACCAACAAACCAACAAACGAACAAACCATCAAGCCAACAAACCAAAAAAACGAACATAGCAACAAACCAACAAACCAACAAACCAACAAACCAACAAGTCAACAAGCCAACAAGCAAACACACCAACAAACTAACAAACCAACAAACCAACAAGCCAACAAACCAACAAACCAACAAACCAACAAACCAACAAACCAACAAACCAACAAACCAACAAACCAACAAACCCACAAACCCACAAACCAACAAACCAACAAACCAACAAACAAACAAACCAAAAAACCAACAAACCAACAAGCCACCAAACCAACAAACCAACAAACCAACAAGCCAACAATCCAACAAAACAACAAACCAACAAACCAACAAACGAACAAACCAACAAACCAACAAGCCAATAAGCCCACAAACCAACAAACCAACAAACCAACAAACCAACAAACCAACAAACCAACAAACCAACAAACCAAACAACCAACAAACCAACAAACCAACAAACCAACAAACGAACAAACCAACAAACCAACAAACCAACAAACCAACAAACCAACAAAATAACCAACCAAGTAACCAACAAACCAAAAACGAACAAACCAACAAGCCAACAAACCAAAAAACGAACAAACCAACAAACCAACAAACCAAAAAGCCAACAAACCAAAAAACCAACAAACCAACAAACGAACAAACGCACAAACAAACAAACCAACAAACCAACAAACCAACAAACCGACAAACCAATAAACCAACAAACCAACAAACCAACAAACCAACAAACCACAAAACCAACAAACCAAAAAACCAACAAACCAACAAGCCAACAATCCAACAAAACAACAAACCAACAAACCAACAAACGAACAAACCAACAAACCAACAAGCCAATAAGCCAACAAACCAACAAACCAACATACCAACAAACCAACAAACCAATAAACCAAACAACCAACAAACCAACAAACGAACAAACCAACAAACCAACAAACCAACAAAACCAACAAACCAACAAACCAACAAACCAACAAACCAACAAACCAACAAACCAACAAACCAACAAACCAACAAAACCAGCAAACCAATAAGCCAACAAACCAACAAACCAACAAACCAACAAGCCAACAGGACAACAAACAAACAAATCTACAAACCAACAAACGAACAAACAAACAAACCAACAAGCCAGCAAACCAACAAACCAACAAACAAACAAACCAATGAACCAACAAGCCAACAAACCAACAAACCAACAAACGAACAAACCAATAAACCAACAAACGAACAAACCAACAAGCCAACAAACCAAAAAACGAACAAAGCAACAAACCAACAAACCAACAAACCAACAAACCAACAAGCCAACAAGCCGACAAACAAACACACCAACAAACTAACAAACCAACAAACCAACAAGCCAACAAACCAACAAACCAACAAACCATCAAACCAACAAACCAACAAACCAACAAACCAACAAACGAACAAACCAACAAGCCAACAAACCAACAAGCCAACAAACCAACAAACCAACAAACCAACAAACCAACAAACGAACAAACCAATAAACCAACAAACGAACAAACCAACAAGCCAACAAACCAAAAAACGAACAAAGCAACAAACCAACAAACCAACAAACCAACAAACCAACAAGCCAACAAGCCAACAAACAAACACACCAACAAACTAACAAACCAACAAACCAACAAGCCAACAAACCAACAAACCAACAAACCAACAAACCCACTAACCAACAAACCAACAAACCAACAAACCAACAAACCAACAAACCAAAAAACCAACAACCCAACAAGCCAACAAACCAACAAACCAACAAGCCAACAATCCAACAAAACAACAAACCAACAAACCAACAAACGAACAAACCAACAAACCAACAAGCCAATAAGCCAACAAACCAACAAACCAACAAACCAACAAACCAACAAACCAACAAACCAACAAACCAAACAACCAACAAACCAACAAACTTACAAGCCAACAAACCAACAAACCAAAAAACGAACAAACCAACAAACCAACAAACCAAAAACCAAAAACCAACAAACGAACAAACGAACAAGCCAACAAACCAACAAACCAAAAAATTAACAAACCAACAAACCAACAAACCAACAAACCAACAAGCCAACAAACCAACAAACCAACAAACCAACAAACCAACAAGCCAACAAACCAACAAACCAACATACCAACAAACCAACAAACCAACAAACGAACAAACCAACAAACCAACAAACCAACAAACCAACAAACCAACAAACCAACAAGCCAACAAACCAACAAACAAACAAACCAACAAACCAACAAACCAACAAGTCAACAAAACAACAAACCAACAAACCAACAAACCAACAAACCAACAAAACAACAAACGGACAAACCAACAAACCAACAAATAAACAAACCAACAAACCAACAAACCAACAAGCCAACAAGCCAACAAGCTAACAAACCAACAAACCAACAAACCAACAAACGCACAAACCAACAAACCAACAAGCCAACAACCACACAAACCAACAAGCCAACAAACCACCAAACCAACAAACCAACAAACCAACAAACCAACAAACCAACAAACCAACAAACCAACAAACCAACAAACCAACAAACCAACAAACCAACAAACCAACAAACCAACAAACCAACAAACCAACAAACCAACAAACCAACAAACCAACAAACCAACAAGCCAACAAACTAACAAACCAACAAACCAACAAACGAACAAACCATCAAACCAACAAACCAACAAACCAACAAACCAACAAACCAACATACCAACAAGCCAACAAACCAATAAACCAAAAGGCCAACAAACCAATAAACCAACATGCCAATAAGCCAACAAACCAACAAAACAACAAACCAACAAACGAACAATCCAACAAACGAACAAACCAACAAGGCAACAAGCCAACAAACCAACAAACCAACAAACCAACAAACCAACAAACCAACAAACCAACAAACCAACAAACGAACAAACCAACAAACCAACAAACCAACAAACCAACAAACCAACAAACCAACAAACCAACAAACCAACAAACCAACAAACCAACAAACCAACAAACGAACAAACCAACAAACAAACAAACCAACAAGCCAACAAACCAACAAGCCAGCAAGCCAGCAAGCCAACAAACCAACAAGCCAACAAACGAACAAACCAACTAACCAACAAACCAACAAGCCAACAAACGAACAAACCAACAAACCAACAAACCAACAAACCAACAAGCCAACAAACGAACAAACCAACAAACAAACAAACCAACAAACCAACACACCAATAAGCCAACAAACCAACAACCCAACAAACCAACAAACCAACAAACCAACAAGCCAACAAGCCAACAAACCAACAAGCCAACAAATGAACAAACCAACAAACCAACAAGGCAACAAACCACCAAATCAACAAACCAACAAACCAACAAACCAACAAGCCAACAAACCAACAAACCAACAAACCAACAAACCAACAAACGAACAAACGAACAAACGAACAAACCAACAAACAAACAAACCAACAAACCAACAAACCAACAAGCCAACAAACTAACAAACCAACAAACCACCAAACTAACAAACCAACAAACCAAAAAGCCAACAAGCCAACAAGCCAACAAACCAACAAACCAGCCAACCAACAAACCAACAAACCAACAAGCCAACAAACCAACAAACCAACAAACCAACAAACCAACAAACCAACAAACCAACAAGCCAACAAGCCAACAAACGAACAAACCAACAAACCAACAAGCAAACAAGCCAACAAAACAACAAACCAAAAAACCAACAAACCAACGAGCGAACAAACCAACAAACCAACAAACGAGCAGACCAACAAACCAACAAACCAACAAACCAACAAACCAACAAACAAACAAACCAACAAACGAACAAGCCAACAACCCAACAAACCAACAAACCAACAAGCCAACAAACCGACAAGCGAACAAACGAACAAACCAACAAACCAACAAGCCAACAAACCAACAAACCAACAAGCCAACAAACCAAAAAACCAACAAGCCAACAAGCCAACAAACCAACAAACCAACAAACCAACAAACGAGCAAACCAACAAACCAACAAACGAGCAAAACAACAAACTAACAAACCAACAAACCAACAAACCAACAAACGAACAAACCAACAAACCAAGAAGCCAACAAGCCAACAAACGAACAAACCAACAAACCACCAAGCCAGCAAGCCAACAAACCAACAAGCCAACAAACCAAAAAACCAACAAACCAACAAGCGAACAAACCAACAAACCAACAAACGAACAAACCAACAAACAAACAAACCAACAAACCAACACACCAATAAGCCAACAAACCAACAACCCAACAAACCAACAAACCAACAAACCAACAAGTCAACAAGCCAACAAACCAACAAGCCAACAATGAACAAACCAACAAACCAACAAACCAACAAACCAACAAGTCAACAAGCCAACAAGCAAACACACCAACAAACTAACAAACCAACAAACCAACAAGCCAACAAACCAACAAACCAACAAACCAACAAACCAGCAAACCAACAAACCAATAAACCAACAAACCCACAAACCCACAAACCAACAAACCAACAAACCAACAAACCAACAAACCAACAAACCAACAAACCAAAAAACCAACAAACCAACAAGCCAACAAACCAACAAACCAACAAGCCAACAATCCAACAAAACAACAAACCAACAAACCAACAAACGAACAAACCAACAAACCAACAAGCCAATAAGCCAACAAACCAACAAACCAACATACCAACAAACCAACAAACCAACAAACCAACAAACCAACAAACCAAACAACCAACAAACCAACAAACCAACAAACCAACAAACGAACAAACCAACAAACCAACAAACCAACAAACCAACAAAATAACCAACCAAGTAACCAACAAACCAACAAACGAACAAACCAACAAACGAACAAACCAACAAGCCAACAAACCAAAAAACGAACAAACCAACAAACCAACAAACCAAAAAGCCAACAAACCAAAAAACCAACAAACCAAAAAACCAACAAACCAACAAACCAAGAAACAAACAAACAAACAAGCCAACAAACAAACTCACCAACAAACTAACAAACCAACAAACCATAAAGCCAGCAAACCAACAAACCAACAAACCAACAAACGAACAAACGAACAAACGAACAAACGAACAAACCAACAAACCGACAAACCAACAAACCAACAAACCAACAAACCAACAAACCAACAAACCAACAAACCAACAAACCAACAAACCAATAAACCACAAAACCAACAAACCAAAAAACCAACAAACCAACAAGCCAACAATACAACAAAACAACAAACCAACAAACCAACAAACGAACAAACCAACAAACCAACAAGCCAATAAGCCAACAAACCAACAAACCAACATACCAACAAACCAACAAACCAACAAACCAACAAACCAAACAACCAACAAACCAACAAACGAACAAACCAACAAACCAACAAACAAACAAAACCAACAAACCAACAAACCAACAAACCAACAAACCAACAAACCAACAAACCAACAAACCAACAAACCAACAAACCAACAAAACCAGCAAACCAACAAGCCAACAAACCAACAAACCAAAAAACCAACAAGCCAACAGGACAACAAACAAACAAATCTACAAACCAACAAACGAACAAACAAACAAACCAACAAGCCAGCAAACCAACAAACCAACAAACCAACAAACCAACAAGCCAACAAACCAACAAACCAACAAACGAACAAACCAATAAACCAACAAACGAACAAACCAACAAGCCAACAAACCAAAAAACGAACAAAGCAACAAACCAACAAACCAACAAACCAACAAACCAACAAGCCAACAAACAAACAAACCAATAAACCAACAAACGAACAAACCAACAAGCCAACAAACCAAAAAACGAACAAAGCAACAAACCAACAAACCAACAAACCAACAAACCAACAAGCCAACAAGCCATCAAACCAACAAATCTACAAACCAACAAATGAACAAACCAACAAACCAGCAAACCAACAAACCAACAAACCAACAAACCAACAAACCAACAAACCAACAAGCCAACAAACCAACAAACCAACAAACCAAAAAACCAACAAGCCAACAAACCAATAAACCAACAAGCTAACAAGCCAACAAACCAACAAAACAACAAACCAACAAACAAACAAACCAACAAACCAACAAGCCAACAAACCAACAAACCAACAAACCAAAAAGCCAACAAACCAAAAAACCAAATAAACAAAAAACCAACAAACCAACAAACCAACAAACCAACAAACGAACAAACGAACAAACCAACAAACCAACAAACGAACAAACCAACAAGCCAACAAACCAACAAGCCAACAAACCAACAAACCAACAAACCAACAAACCAACAAACGAACAAACCAACAAACCAACAAACGAACAAACCAACAAGCCAACAAACCAAAAAACGAACATAGCAACAAACCAACAAACCAACAAACCAACAAACCAACAAGTCAACAAGCCAACAAGCAAACACACCAGCAAACTAACAAACCAACAAACCAACAAGCCAACAAACCAACAAACCAACAAACCAACAAACCAACAAACCAACAAACCAACAAACCAACAAACCCACAAACCCACAAACCAACAAACCAACAAACAAACAAACCAAAAAACCAACAAACCAACAAGCCAACAAACCAACAAACCAACAAACCAACAAGCCAACAATCCAACAAAACAACAAACCAACAAACCAACAAACCAACAAACGAACAAACCAACAAACCAACAAGCCAATAAGCCAACAAACCAACAAACCAACAAACCAACAAACCAACAAACCAACAAACCAACAAACCAACAAACCAAACAACCAACAAACCAACAAACCAACAAACCAACAAACGAACAAACCAACAAACCAACAAACCAACAAACCAACAAAATAACCAACCAAGTAACCAACAAACCAACAAACGAACAAACCAACAAGCCAACAAACCAAAAAACGAACAAACCAACAAACCAACAAACCAAAAAGCCAACAAACCAAAAAACCAACAAACCAACAAACGAAAAAACGCACAAACCAACAAACCAACAAACCAACAAACCAACAAACCGACAAACCAATAAACCAACAAACCAACAAACCAACAAACCAACAAACCACAAAACCAACAAACCAAAAAACCAACAAACCAACAAGCCAACAATCCGACAAAACAACAAACCAACAAACCAACAAACGAACAAACCAACAAACCAACAAGCCAATAAGCCAACAAACCAACAAACCAACATACCAACAAACCAACAAACCAACAAACCAAACAACCAACAAACCAACAAACGAACAAACCAACAAACCAACAAACCAACAAAACCAACAAACCAACAAACCAACAAACCAACAAACCAACAAACCAACAATCCAACAAACCAACAAACCAACAAACCAACAAACCAACAAACCAACAAACCAACAAAACCAGCAAACCAACAAGCCAACAAACCAACAAACCAACAAACCAACAAGCCAACAGGACAACAAACAAACAAATCTACAAACCAACAAACGAACAAACAAACAAACCAACAAGCCAGCAAACCAACAAACCAACAAACCAACAAACCAATGAACCAACAAGCCAACAAACCAACAAACCAACAAACGAACAAACCAATAAACCAACAAACGAACAAACCAACAAGCCAACAAACCAAAAAACGAACAAAGCAACAAACCAACAAACCAACAAACCAACAAACCAACAAACCAACAAACCAACAAACCAACAAACCAATAAACCACAAAACCAACAAACCAAAAAACCAACAAACCAACAAGCCAACAATACAACAAAACAACAAACCAACAAACCAACAAACGAACAAACCAACAAACCAACAAGCCAATAAGCCAACAAACCAACAAACCAACATACCAACAAACCAACAAACCAACAAACCAAACAACCAACAAACCAACAAACGAACAAACCAACAAACCAACAAACCAACAAAACCAACAAACCAACAAACCAACAAACCAACAAACCAACAAACCAACAAACCAACAAACCAACAAACCAACAAACCAACAAAACCAGCAAACCAACAAGCCAACAAACCAACAAACCAAAAAACCAACAAGCCAACAGGACAACAAACAAACAAATCTACAAACCAACAAACGAACAAACAAACAAACCAACAAGCCAGCAAACCAACAAACCAACAAACCAACAAACCAACAAGCCAACAAACCAACAAACCAACAAACGAACAAACCAATAAACCAACAAACGAACAAACCAACAAGCCAACAAACCAAAAAACGAACAAAGCAACAAACCAACAAACCAACAAACCAACAAACCAACAAGCCAACAAACAAACAAACCAATAAACCAACAAACGAACAAACCAACAAGCCAACAAACCAAAAAACGAACAAAGCAACAAACCAACAAACCAACAAACCAACAAACCAACAAGCCAACAAGCCATCAAACCAACAAATCTACAAACCAACAAATGAACAAACCAACAAACCAACAAACCAGCAAACCAACAAACCAACAAACCAACAAACCAACAAACCAACAAACCAACAAGCCAACAAACCAACAAACCAACAAACCAAAAAACCAACAAGCCAACAAACCAATAAACCAACAAGCTAACAAGCCAACAAACCAACAAAACAACAAACCAACAAACAAACAAACCAACAAACCAACAAGCCAACAAACCAACAAACCAACAAACCAAAAAGCCAACAAACCAAAAAACCAAATAAACAAAAAACCAACAAACCAACAAACCAACAAACCAACAAACGAACAAACGAACAAACCAACAAACCAACAAACGAACAAACCAACAAGCCAACAAACCAACAAGCCAACAAACCAACAAACCAACAAACCAACAAACCAACAAACGAACAAACCAACAAACCAACAAACGAACAAACCAACAAGCCAACAAACCAAAAAACGAACATAGCAACAAACCAACAAACCAACAAACCAACAAACCAACAAGTCAACAAGCCAACAAGCAAACACACCAGCAAACTAACAAACCAACAAACCAACAAGCCAACAAACCAACAAACCAACAAACCAACAAACCAACAAACCAACAAACCAACAAACCAACAAACCCACAAACCCACAAACCAACAAACCAACAAACAAACAAACCAAAAAACCAACAAACCAACAAGCCAACAAACCAACAAACCAACAAACCAACAAGCCAACAATCCAACAAAACAACAAACCAACAAACCAACAAACCAACAAACGAACAAACCAACAAACCAACAAGCCAATAAGCCAACAAACCAACAAACCAACAAACCAACAAACCAACAAACCAACAAACCAACAAACCAACAAACCAACAAACCAAACAACCAACAAACCAACAAACCAACAAACCAACAAACGAACAAACCAACAAACCAACAAACCAACAAACCAACAAAATAACCAACCAAGTAACCAACAAACCAACAAACGAACTAACCAACAAGCCAACAAACCAAAAAACGAACAAACCAACAAACCAACAAACCAAAAAGCCAACAAACCAAAAAACCAACAAACCAACAAACGAACAAACGCACAAACCAACAAACCAACAAACCAACAAACCAACAAACCGACAAACCAATAAACCAACAAACCAACAAACCAACAAACCAACAAACCACAAAACCAACAAACCAAAAAACCAACAAACCAACAAGCCAACAATCCGACAAAACAACCAACCAACAAACCAACAAACGAACAAACCAACAAACCAACAAGCCAATAAGCCAACAAACCAACAAACCAACATACCAACAAACCAACAAACCAACAAACCAAACAACCAACAAACCAACAAACGAACAAACCAACAAACCAACAAACCAACAAAACCAACAAACCAACAAACCAACAAACGAACAAACCAATAAACCAACAAACGAACAAACCAACAAGCCAACAAACCAAAAAACGAACAAAGCAACAAACCAACAAACCAACAAACCAACAAACCAACAAACCAACAAGCCAACAAGCCAACAAACAAACACACCAACAAACTAACAAACCAACAAACCAACAAGCCAACAAACCAACAAACCAACAAACCATCAAACCAACAAACCAACAAACCAACAAACCAACAAACGAACAAACCAAGAAGCCAACAAACCAACAAGCCAACAAACCAACAAACCAACAAACCAACAAACCAACAAACCAACAAACGAACAAACCAATAAACCAACAAACGAACAAACCAACAAGCCAACAAACCAAAAAACGAACAAACCAACAAACCAACAAACCAACAAACCAACAAACCAACAAGCCAACAAGCCAACAAACAAACACACCAACAAACTAACAAACCAACAAACCAACAAGCCAACAAACCAACAAACCAAAAAACCAACAAGCCAACAGGACAACAAACAAACAAATCTACAAACCAACAAACGAACAAACAAACAAACCAACAAGCCAGCAAACCAACAAACCAACAAACCAACAAACCAACAAGCCAACAAACCAACAAACCAACAAACGAACAAACCAATAAACCAACAAACGAACAAACCAACAAGCCAACAAACCAAAAAACGAACAAAGCAACAAACCAACAAACCAACAAACCAACAAACCAACAAGCCAACAAACGAACAAACCAATAAACCAACAAACGAACAAACCAACAAGCCAACAAACCAAAAAACGAACAAAGCAACAAACCAACAAACCAACAAACCAACAAACCAACAAGCCAACAAGCCATCAAACCAACAAATCTACAAACCAACAAACGAACAAACCAACAAACCAACAAACCAGCAAACCAACAAACCAACAAACCAACAAACCAACAAACCAACAAACCAACAAGCCAACAAACCAACAAACCAACAAACCAAAAAACCAACAAGCCAACAAACCAATAAACCAACAAGCTAACAAGCCAACAAACCAACAAAACAACAAACCAACAAACAAACAAACCAACAAACCAACAAGCCAACAAACCAACAAACCAACAAACCAAAAAGCCAACAAACCAAAAAACCAAATAACCAAAAAACCAACAAACCAACAAACCAACAAACCAACAAACGAACAAACGAACAAACCAACAAACCAACAAACGAACAAACCAACAAGCCAACAAACCAACAAGCCAACAAACCAACAAACCAACAAACCAACAAACCAACAAACCAACAAACGAACAAACCAACAAACCAACAAACGAACAAACCAACAAGCCAACAAACCAAAAAACGAACATAGCAACAAACCAACAAACCAACAAACCAACAAACCAACAAGTCAACAAGCCAACAAGCAAACACACCAGCAAACTAACAAAGCAACAAACCAACAAGCCAACAAACCAACAAACCAACAAACCAACAAACCAACAAACCAACAAACCAACAAACCAACAAACCCACAAACCCACAAACCAACAAACCAACAAACCAACAAACAAACAAACCAAAAAACCAACAAACCAACAAGCCAACAAACCAACAAACCAACAAACCAACAAGCCAACAATCCAACAAAACAACAAACCAACAAACCAACAAACCAACAAACGAACAAACCAACAAACCAACAAGCCAATAAGCCAACAAACCAACAAACCAACAAACCAACAAACCAACAAACCAACAAACCAACAAACCAACAAACCAAACAACCAACAAACCAACAAACCAACAAACCAACAAACCAACAAACGAACAAACCAACAAACCAACAAACCAACAAACCAACAAACCAACAAAATAACCAACCAAGTAACCAACAAACCAACAAACCAACAAACCAACAAACCAACAAACCACAAAACCAACAAACCAAAAAACCAACAAACCAACAAGCCAACAATCCAACAAAACAACAAACCAACAAACCAACAAACGAACAAACCAACAAACCAACAAGCCAATAAGCCAACAAACCAACAAACCAACATACCAACAAACCAACAAACCAACAAACCAAAAAGCCAACAAACCAAAAAACCAAATAACCAAAAAACCAACAAACCAACAAACCAACAAACCAACAAACGAACAAACGAACAAACCAACAAACCAACAAACGAACAAACCAACAAGCCAACAAACCAACAAGCCAACAAACCAACAAACCAACAAACCAACAAACCAACAAACCAACAAACGAACAAACCAACAAACCAACAAACGAACAAACCAACAAGCCAACAAACCAAAAAACGAACATAGCAACAAACCAACAAACCAACAAACCAACAAACCAACAAGTCAACAAGCCAACAAGCAAACACACCAGCAAACTAACAAAGCAACAAACCAACAAGCCAACAAACCAACAAACCAACAAACCAACAAACCAACAAACCAACAAACCAACAAACCAACAAACCCACAAACCCACAAACCAACAAACCAACAAACCAACAAACAAACAAACCAAAAAACCAACAAACCAACAAGCCAACAAACCAACAAACCAACAAACCAACAAGCCAACAATCCAACAAAACAACAAACCAACAAACCAACAAACCAACAAACGAACAAACCAACAAACCAACAAGCCAATAAGCCAACAAACCAACAAACCAACAAACCAACAAACCAACAAACCAACAAACCAACAAACCAACAAACCAAACAACCAACAAACCAACAAACCAACAAACCAACAAACCAACAAACGAACAAACCAACAAACCAACAAACCAACAAACCAACAAACCAACAAAATAACCAACCAAGTAACCAACAAACCAACAAACCAACAAACCAACAAACCAACAAACCACAAAACCAACAAACCAAAAAACCAACAAACCAACAAGCCAACAATCCAACAAAACAACAAACCAACAAACCAACAAACGAACAAACCAACAAACCAACAAGCCAATAAGCCAACAAACCAACAAACCAACATACCAACAAACCAACAAACCAACAAACCAAACAACCAACAAACCAACAAACGAACAAACCTACAAACCAACAAACCAACAAAACCAACAAACCAACAAACCAACAAACCAACAAACCAACAAACCAACAAACCAACAAACCAACAAACCAACAAACCAACAAAACCAGCAAACCAACAAGCCAACAAACCAACAAACCAACAAACCAACAAGCCAACAGGACAACAAACAAACAAATCTACAAACCAACAAACGAACAAACAAACAAACCAACAAGCCAGCAAACCAACAAACCAACAAACCAACAAACCAATGAACCAACAAGCCAACAAACCAACAAACCAACAAACGAACAAACCAATAAACCAACAAACGAACAAACCAACAAGCCAACAAACCAAAAAACGAACAAAGCAACAAACCAACAAACCAACAAACCAACAAACCAACAAGCCAACAAGCCAACAAACAAACACACCAACAAACTAACAAACCAACAAACCAACAAGCCAACAAACCAACAAACCAACAAACCATCAAACCAACAAACCAACAAACCAACAAACCAACAAACGAACAAACCAACAAGCCAACAAACCAACAAGCCAACAAACCAACAAACCAACAAACCAACAAACCAATAAACGAACAAACCAATAAACCAACAAACGAACAAACCAACAAGCCAACAAACCAAAAAACGAACAAACCAACAAACCAACAAACCAACAAACCAACAAACCAACAAGCCAACAAGCCAACAAACAAACACACCAACAAACTAACAAACCAACAAACCAACAAGCCAATAAACCAACAAACCAACAAACCAACAAACCAACAAACCAACAAACCAACAAACCAACAAACCAACAAACCCACTAACCAACAAACCAACAAACCAACAAACCAACAAACCAACAAACCAACAAACCAAAAAACCAACAACCCAACAAGCCAACAAACCAACAAACCAACAAGCCAACAATCCAACAAAACAACAAACCAACAAACCAACAAACCAACAAACGAACAAACCAACAAACCAACAAGCCAATAAGCCAACAAACGAACAAACCAACAAACCAACAAACCAACAAACCAACAAACCAACAAACCAAACAACCAACAAACCAACAAACCAACAAGCCAACAAACCAACAAACCAAAAAACGAACAAACCAACAAACCAACAAACCAAAAACCAAAAACCAACAAACGAACAAACGAACAAGCCAACAAACCAACAAACCAAAAAATTAACAAAGCAACAAACCAACAAACCAACAAACCAACAAGCCAACAAACCAACAAACCAACAAACCAACAAACCAACAAGCCAACAAACCAACAAACCAACATACCAACAAACCAACAAACCAACAAACGAACAAACCAACAAACCAACAAACCAACAAACCAACAAACCAACAAACCAACAAGCCAACAAACCAACAAACAAACAAACCAACAAACCAACAAACCAACAAGTCAACAAAACAACAAACCAACAAACCAACAAACCAACAAACCAACAAAACAACAAACGGACAAACCAACAAACCAACAAATAAACAAACCAACAAACCAACAAACCAACAAGCCAACAAGCCAACAAGCCAACAAGCTAACAAACCAACAAACCAACAAACCAACAAACGAACAAACCAACAAACCAACAAGCCAACAACCACACAAACCAACAAGCCAACAAACCACCAAACCAACAAACCAACAAACCAACAAACCAACAAACCAACAAACCAACAAACCAACAAACCAACAAACCAACAAACCAACAAACCAACAACCCAACAAACCAACAAACCAACAAACCAACAAACCAACAAGCCAACAAACTAACAAACCAACAAACCAACAAACGAACAAACCATCAAACCAACAAACCAACAAACCAACAAACCAACATACCAACAAGCCAACATACCAATAAACCAAAAAGCCAACAAACCAATAAACCAACATGCCAATAAGCCAACAAACCAACAAAACAACAAACCAACAAACGAACAATCCAACAAACGAACAAACCAACAAGCCAACAAGCCAACAAACCAACAAACAAACAAACCAACAAACCAACAAACCAACAAACCAACAAACCAATTAACCTACAAACCAACAAACCAACAAACCAACAAACCAACAAACCAACAAACCAACAAACCAACAAACCAACAAACGAACAAACCAACAAACAAACAAACCAACAAACCAACAAACCAACAAGCCAGCAAGCCAGCAAGCCAACAAACCAACAAGCCAACAAACGAACAAACCAACTAACCAACAAACCAACAAGCCAACAAACGAACAAACCAACAATCCAACAAACCAACAAACCAACAAGCCAACAAACGAACAAACCAACAAACAAACAAACCAACAAACCAACACACCAATAAGCCAACAAACCAACAACCCAACAAACCAACAAACCAACAAACCAACAAGCCAACAAGCCAACAAACCAACAAGCCAACAAATGAACAAACCAACAAACCAACAAGCCAACAAACCACCAAATCAACAAACCAACAAACCAACAAACCAACAAGCCAACAAACCAACAAACCAACAAACCAACAAACCAACAAACGAACAAACGAACAAACGAACAAACCAACAAACAAACAAACCAACAAACCAACAAACCAACAAGCCAACAAACTAACAAACCAACAAACCACCAAACTAACAAACCAACAAACCAAAAAGCCAACAAGCCAACAAGCCAACAAACCAACAAACCAGCCAACCAACAAACCAACAAACCAACAAGCCAACAAACCAACAAACCAACAAACCAACAAACCAACAAACCAACAAACCAACAAGCCAACAAGCCAACAAACGAACAAACCAACAAACCAACAAGCAAACAAGCCAACAAAACAACAAGCCAACAAACCAAAAAACCAACAAACCAACGAGCGAACAAACCAACAAACCAACAAACGAGCAGACCAACAAACCAACAAACCAACAAACCAACAAACCAACAAAAAAACAAACCAACAAACGAACAAACCAACAACCCAACAAACCAACAAACCAACAAGCCAACAAACCGACAAGCCAGCAAGCCAGCAAACGAACAAACCAACAATCCAACAAACCAACAAACCAACAAGCCAACAAACGAACAAACCAACAAACAAACAAACCAACAATCCAACAAACCAACAAACCAACAAGCCAACAAACGAACAAACCAACAAACAAACAAACCAACAAACCAACACACCAATAAGCCAACAAACCAACAACCCAACAAACCAACAAACCAACAAACCAACAAGCCAACAAGCCAACAAACCAACAAGCCAACAAATGAACAAACCAACAAACCAACAAGCCAACAAACCACCAAATCAACAAACCAACAAACCAACAAACCAACAAGCCAACAAACCAACAAACCAACAAACCAACAAACCAACAAACGAACAAACGAACAAACGAACAAACCAACAAACAAACAAACCAACAAACCAACAAACCAACAAGCCAACAAACTAACAAACCAACAAACCACCAAACTAACAAACCAACAAACCAAAAAGCCAACAAGCCAACAAGCCAACAAACCAACAAACCAGCCAACCAACAAACCAACAAACCAACAAGCCAACAAACCAACAAACCAACAAACCAACAAACCAACAAACCAACAAACCAACAAGCCAACAAGCCAACAAACGAACAAACCAACAAACCAACAAGCAAACAAGCCAACAAAACAACAAGCCAACAAACCAAAAAACCAACAAACCAACGAGCGAACAAACCAACAAACCAACAAACGAGCAGACCAACAAACCAACAAACCAACAAACCAACAAACCAACAAAAAAACAAACCAACAAACGAACAAACCAACAACCCAACAAACCAACAAACCAACAAGCCAACAAACCGACAAGCGAACAAACGAACAAACCAACAAACCAACAAACCAACAAGCCAACAAACCAACAAACCAACAAGCCAACAAACCAAAAAACCAACAAGCCAACAAGCCAACAAACCAACAAACCAACAAACCAACAAACGAACAAACCAACAAACCAACAAACGAGCAAAACAACAAACTAACAAACCAACAAACCAACAAACCAACAAGCCAACAAACGAACAAACCAACAAACAAATAAACCAACAAACCAACACACCAATAAGCCAACAAACCAACAAACCACCAAACTAACAAACCAACAAACCAAAAAGCCAACAAGCCAACAAGCCAACAAACCAACAAACCAGCCAACCAACAAACCAACAAACCAACAAGCCAACAAACCAACAAACCAACAAACCAACAAACCAACAAACCAACAAACCAACAAGCCAACAAGCCAACAAACGAACAAACCAACAAACCAACAAGCAAACAAGCCAACAAAACAACAAGCCAACAAACCAAAAAACCAACAAACCAACGAGCGAACAAACCAACAAACCAACAAACGAGCAGACCAACAAACCAACAAACCAACAAACCAACAAACGAACAAACCAACAAACCAACAAACCAACAAGCCAACAAGCCAACAAACGAACAAACCAACAAACCAACAAGCCAACAAACGAACAAACCAACAAACAAATAAACCAACAAACCAACACACCAATAAGCCAACAAACCAACAACCCAACAAACCAACAAACCAACAAACCAACAAGTTAACAAGCCAACAAACCAACAAGCCAACAAATGAATAAACCAACAAACCAGCAAGCCAACAAACCACCAAATCAACAAACCAACAAACCAACAAACCAACAAGCCAACAAACCAACAAACCAGCAAACGAACAAACGAACAAACCAACAAACAAACAAACCAACAAACCAACAAACCAACAAGCCAACAAACTAACAAACCAACAAACCACCAAACTAACAAACCAACAAACCAAAAAGCCAACAAGCCAACAAGCCAACAAACCAACAAACCAACCAACCAACAAACCAACAAACCAACAAGCCAACAAACCAACAAACCAACAAACCAACAAACCAACAAACCAACAAACCAACAAGCCAACAAACGAACAAACCAACAAGCAAATAAGCCAACAAAACAACAAGCCAACAAACCAAAAAGCCAACAAACCAACGAGCGAACCAACAAACAAACCAACAAACGAGCAGACCAACAAACCAACAAACCAACAAACAAACAAACCAACAAACCAACAAGCCAACAAACCAACAAACAAACAAACCATCAAGCCAACAAACCAACAAACCAACAAACCAACAAACGAACAAACCAACAAACCAACAAACGAACAAACCAACAAACCAACGAGCCAACCAACCAACAAACCAACAAACGAACAAACCAACAAACCAACAAACCAAGAAGCCAACAAGCCAACGAACGAACAAACCAACAAACCACCAAGCCAGCAAGCCAACAAACCAACAAGCCAACAAACCAAAAACCAGCAAACAAACAAGCGAACAAACCAAAAAACCAAGAAACGAACAGACCAACAAACCAACAAACCAACAAGCCAACAAACGAACAAACCAACAAACAAACAAACAAACCACCAAACCAACACACCAATAAGCCAACAAACCAACAACCCAACAAACCAACAAACCAACAAACCAACAAGCCAACAAGCCAACAAACCAACAAGCCAACAAATGAACAAACCAACAAACCAACAAGCCAACAAACCACCAAATCAACAAACCACCAAACCAACAAACCAACAAGCCAACAAACCAACAAACCAACCAACCAACAAACGAACAAACGAACAAACCAACAAACAAACAAACCAACAAACCAACAAACCAACAAGCCAACAAACTAACAAACCAACAAACCACCAAACTAACAAACCAATAAACGAAAAAGCCAACAAGCTGACAACCCAACAAACCTACAAACCAACCAACCAACAAACCAACAAACCAACAAGCCAACAAACCAACAAACCACCAAACCAACAAACCAACAAACTAACAAACCAAGAAACCAACAAGCCAACAAGCCAACAAACGAACAAACAAACAAACCAACAAACGAACAAACGAACAAACCAACAAACAAACAAACCAACAAACCAACAAACCAACAAGCCAACAAACTAACAAACCAACAAACCACCAAACTAACAAACCAATAAACCAAAAAGCCAACAAGCCAACAACCCAACAAACCTACAAACCAACCAACCAACAAACCAACAAACCAACAAGCCAACAAACCAACAAACCAACAAACCAACAAGCCAACAAACCAACAAACCACCAAACCAACAACCCAACAAACCAACAAACCAACAAACCAACAAGTCAACAAGCCAACAAACCAATAAGCCAACAAATGAACAAACCAACAAACCAACAAGCCAACAAACCACCAAATCAACAAACCAACAAACCAACAAACCAACAAACCAACAAGCCAACAAACCAACAAACCAACAAACCAACAAACGAACAAACCAACAAACAAACAAACCAACAAACCAACAAACCAACAAGCCAACAAACTAACAAACCAACAAACCACCAAACTAACAAACCAACAAACCAAAAAGCCAGCAAGCCAACAAGCCAACAAACCAACAAACCAACCAACCAACAAACCAACAAACCAACAAGCCAACAAACCAACAAACCAACAAACCAACAAACCAACAAACCAACAAACCAACAAACCAACAAACCAACAAGCCAACAAGCCAACAAACGAACAAACCAACAAACCAACAAGCAAACAAGCCAACAAAACAACAAGCCAACAAACCAAAAAACCAACAAACCAACGAGCGAACCAACCAACAAACCAACAAACGAGCAGACCAACAAACCAACAAACCAACAAACCAACAAACCAACAAACCAACAAGACAACAAACCAACAAACCAACAAACAAACAAACCAACAAACGAACAAACCAACAAACCAACAAGCCAACAAACGAACAAACCAACAAACAAACAAACCAACAAACCAACACACCAATAAGCCAACAAACCAACAACCCAACAAACCAACAAACCAACAAACCAACAAGCCAACAAGCCAACAAACCAACAAGCCAACAAATGAACAAACCAACAAACCAACAAGCCAACAAACCACCAAATCAACAAACCAACAAACCAACAAACCAACAAGCCAACAAACCAACAAACCAACAAACCAACAAACCAACAAACGAACAAACGAACAAACGAACAAACCAACAAACAAACAAACCAACAAACCAACAAACCAACAAGCCAACAAACTAACAAACCAACAAACCACCAAACTAACAAACCAACAAACCAAAAAGCCAACAAGCCAACAAGCCAACAAACCAACAAACCAGCCAACCAACAAACCAACAAACCAACAAGCCAACAAACCAACAAACCAACAAACCAACAAACCAACAAACCAACAAACCAACAAGCCAACAAGCCAACAAACGAACAAACCAACAAACCAACAAGCAAACAAGCCAACAAAACAACAAGCCAACAAACCAAAAAACCAACAAACCAACGAGCGAACAAACCAACAAACCAACAAACGAGCAGACCAACAAACCAACAAACCAACAAACCAACAAACCAACAAAAAAACAAACCAACAAACGAACAAACCAACAACCCAACAAACCAACAAACCAACAAGCCAACAAACCGACAAGCGAACAAACGAACAAACCAACAAACCAACAAACCAACAAGCCAACAAACCAACAAACCAACAAGCCAACAAACCAAAAAACCAACAAGCCAACAAGACAAACCAACAAACCAACAAACCAACAAACGAACAAACCAACAAACCACCAAACGAGCAAAACAACAAACTAACAAACCAACAAACCAACAAACCAACAAACGAACAAACCAACAAACCAAGAAGCCAACAAGCCAACAAACGAACAAACCAACAAACCACCAAGCCAGCAAGCCAACAAACCAACAAGCCAACAAACCAAAAAACCAACAAACCAACAAGCGAACAAACCAACAAACCAAGAAACGAACAGACCAACAAACCAACAAACCAACAAGCCAACAAACGAACAAACCAACAAACAAACAAACCAACAAACCAACACACCAATAAGCCAACAAACCAACAACCCAACAAACCAACAAACCAACAAACCAACAAACCAACAAGCCAACAAGCCAACAAACCAACAAGCCAACAAATGAACAAACCAACAAACCAACAAGCCAACAAACCACCAAATCAACAAACCAACAAACCAACAAACCAACAAGCCAACAAACCAACAAACCAACAAACCAACAAACGAACAAACGAACAAACGAACAAACCAACAAACAAACAAACCAACAAACCAACAAACCAACAAGCCAACAAACTAACAAACCAACAAACCACCAAACTAACAAACCAACAAACCAAACAGCCAACAAGCCAACAACCCAACAAACCTACAAACCAACCAACCAACAAACCAACAAACCAACAAGCCAACAAACCAACAAACCACCAAACCAACAAACCAACAAACCAACAAACCAACAAACCAACAAACCAACAAACCAACAAACCAACAAGCCAACAAGCCAACAAACGAACAAACCAACAAACCAACAAGCCAACAAACGAACAAACCAACAAACAAACAAACCAACAAACCAACACACCAATAAGCCAACAAACCAACAACCCAACAAACCAACAAACCAACAAACCAACAAGTCAACAAGCCAACAAACCAACAAGCCAACAAATGAATAAACCAACAAACCAACAAGCCAACAAACCACCAAATCAACAAACCAACAAACCAACAAACCAACAAGCCAACAAACCAACAAACCAACAAACGAACAAACGAACAAACCAACAAACAAACAAACCAACAAACCAACAAACCAACAAGCCAACAAACTAACAAACCAACAAACCACCAAACTAACAAACCAACAAACCAAAAAGCCAACAAGCCAACAAGCCAACAAACCAACAAACCAACCAACCAACAAACCAACAAACCAACAAGCCAACAAACCAACAAACCAACAAACCAAAAAACCAACAAACCAACAAACCAACAAACCAACAAGCCAACAAACGAACAAACCAACAAGCAAATAAGCCAACAAAACAACAAGCCAACAAACCAAAAAGCCAACAAACCAACGAGCGAACCAACCAACAAACCAACAAACGAGCAGACCAACAAACCAACAAACCAACAAACAAACAAACCAACAAACCAACAAGCCAACAAACCAACAAACAAACAAACCAACAAGCCAACAAACCAACAAACCAACAAACCAACAAACGAACAAACCAACAAACCAACAAACGAACAAACCAACAAACCAACGAACCAACCAACCAACAAACCAACAAACGAACAAACCAACAAACCAACAAACCAAGAAGCCAACAAGCCAACGAACGAACAAACCAACAAACCACCAAGCCAGCAAGCCAACAAACCAACAAGCCAAAAAACCAAAAACCAGCAAACAAACAAGCGAACAAACCAAAAAACCAAGAAACGAACAGACCAACAAACCAACAAACCAACAAGCCAACAAACGAACAAACCAACAAACAAACAAACAAACCACCAAACCAACACACCAATAAGCCAACAAACCAACAACCCAACAAACCAACAAACCAACAAACCAACAAGCCAACAAGCCAACAAACCAACAAGCCAACAAATGAACAAACCAACAAACCAACAAGCCAACAAACCACCAAATCAACAAACCACCAAACCAACAAACCAACAAGCCAACAAACCAACAAACCAACAAACCAACAAACGAACAAACGAACAAACCAACAAACAAACAAACCAACAAACCAACAAACCAACAAGCCAACAAACTAACAAACCAACAAACCACCAAACTAACAAACCAATAAACCAAAAAGCCAACAAGCTGACAACCCAACAAACCTACAAACCAACCAACCAACAAACCAACAAACCAACAAGCCAACAAACCAACAAACCACCAAACCAACAAACCAACAAACCAACAAACCAACAAACCAACAAGCCAACAAGCCAACAAACGAACAAACAAACAAACCAACAAACGAACAAACGAACAAACCAACAAACAAACAAACCAACAAACCAACAAACCAACAAGCCAACAAACTAACAAACCAACAAACCACCAAACTAACAAACCAATAAACCAAAAAGCCAACAAGCCAACAACCCAACAAACCTACAAACCAACCAACCAACAAACCAACAAACCAACAAGCCAACAAACCAACAAACCAACAAACCAACAAGCCAACAAACCAACAAACCACCAAACCAACAACCCAACAAACCAACAAACCAACAAACCAACAAGTCAACAAGCCAACAAACCAATAAGCCAACAAATGAACAAACCAACAAACCAACAAGCCAACAAACCAACAAGCCAACAAACCAACAAACCAACAAACCAACAAACGAACAAACGAACAAACCAACAAACAAACAAACCAACAAACCAACAAACCAACAAGCCAACAAACTAACAAACCAACAAACCACCAAACTAACAAACCAACAAACCAAAAAGCCAGCAAGCCAACAAGCCAACAAACCAACAAACCAACCAACCAACAAACCAACAAGTGAACAAACGAACAAACCAACAAGCCAACAAACCAAAAAACCAACAAACCAACAAACGAACAAACCAACAAACCAACAAACAAACAAACCAACAAACGAACAAACCAACAGGCCAACAAACCAACAAGCCAACAAACCAACAAACCAACAAGCCAACAAACCAAAAAACCAACAAGCCAACAAGCCAACAAACCAACAAACCAACAAACGAACAAACCAACAAACCAACAAACGAACAAACCAACAAACTAACAAACCAACAAACCAACAAACCAACAAACGAACAAACCAACAAACCAACAAACCAAGAAGCCAACAAGCCAACAAACGAACAAACCAACAAACGACCAAGCCAACAAGCCAACAAACCAACAAGCCAACAAACCAAAAAACCAACAAACCAACAAGCGAAGAAACCAACAAACCAAGAAACGAACAGACCAACAAACCAACAAACCAACAAACCAACAAACCAACAAACCAACAAGCCAACAAACCAACAAACAAACAAACCAACAAGCCAACAAACCAACAAACCAACAAACCAACAAACGAACAAACCAACAAACCAACAAACGAACAAACCAACAAACCAACAAACCAACAAACCAACAAACCAACAAACCAACAAACCAACAAACGAACAAACCAACAAACCAACAAACCAAGAAGCCAACAAGCCAACAAACGAACAAACCAACAAACCACCAAGCCAGCAAGCCAACAAACCAACAAGCCAACAAACCAAAAAACCAACAAACCAACAAGCGAACAAACCAACAAACCAAGAAACGAACAGACCAACAAACCAACAAACCAACAAGCCAACAAACGAACAAACCAACAAACAAACAAACCAACAAACCAACACACCAATAAGCCAACAAACCAACAACCCAACAAACCAACAAACCAACAAGCCAACAAGCCAACAAACCAACAAACCACCAAACCAACAAACCAACAAACCAACAAACCAACAAACCAACAAGCCAACAAGCCAACAAACGAACAAACCAACAAACCAACAAGCCAACAAACGAACAAACCAACAAACAAACAAACTAACAAACCAACAAACCACCAAACTAACAAACCAACAAACCAAAAAGCCAACAAGCCAACAAGCCAACAAACCAACAAACCAACAAACCAACCAACCAACAAACCAACAAACCAACAAGCCAACAAACCAACAAACCAACAAACCAAAAAACCAACAAACCAACAAACCAACAAACCAACAAGCCAACAAACGAACAAACCAACAAGCAAATAAGCCAACAAAACAACAAGCCAACAAACCAAAAAGCCAACAAACCAACGAGCGAACCAACCAACAAACCAACAAACGAGCAGACCAACAAACCAACAAACCAACAAACAAACAAACCAACAAACCAACAAGCCAACAAACCAACAAACAAACAAACCAACAAGCCAACAAACCAACAAACCAACAAACCAACAAACGAACAAACCAACAAACCAACAAACGAACAAACCAACAAACCAACGAACCAACCAACCAACAAACCAACAAACGAACAAACCAACAAACCAACAAACCAAGAAGCCAACAAGCCAACGAACGAACAAACCAACAAACCACCAAGCCAGCAAGCCAACAAACCAACAAGCCAAAAAACCAAAAACCAGCAAACAAACAAGCGAACAAACCAAAAAACCAAGAAACGAACAGACCAACAAACCAACAAACCAACAAGCCAACAAACGAACAAACCAACAAACAAACAAACAAACCACCAAACCAACACACCAATAAGCCAACAAACCAACAACCCAACAAACCAACAAACCAACAAACCAACAAGCCAACAAGCCAACAAACCAACAAGCCAACAAATGAACAAACCAACAAACCAACAAGCCAACAAACCACCAAATCAACAAACCACCAAACCAACAAACCAACAAGCCAACAAACCAACAAACCAACAAACCAACAAACGAACAAACGAACAAACCAACAAACAAACAAACCAACAAACCAACAAACCAACAAGCCAACAAACTAACAAACCAACAAACCACCAAACTAACAAACCAATAAACCAAAAAGCCAACAAGCTGACAACCCAACAAACCTACAAACCAACCAACCAACAAACCAACAAACCAACAAGCCAACAAACCAACAAACCACCAAACCAACAAACCAACAAACCAACAAACCAACAAACCAACAAGCCAACAAGCCAACAAACGAACAAACAAACAAACCAACAAACGAACAAACGAACAAACCAACAAACAAACAAACCAACAAACCAACAAACCAACAAGCCAACAAACTAACAAACCAACAAACCACCAAACTAACAAACCAATAAACCAAAAAGCCAACAAGCCAACAACCCAACAAACCTACAAACCAACCAACCAACAAACCAACAAACCAACAAGCCAACAAACCAACAAACCAACAAACCAACAAGCCAACAAACCAACAAACCACCAAACCAACAACCCAACAAACCAACAAACCAACAAACCAACAAGTCAACAAGCCAACAAACCAATAAGCCAACAAATGAACAAACCAACAAACCAACAAGCCAACAAACCAACAAGCCAACAAACCAACAAACCAACAAACCAACAAACGAACAAACGAACAAACCAACAAACAAACAAACCAACAAACCAACAAACCAACAAGCCAACAAACTAACAAACCAACAAACCACCAAACTAACAAACCAACAAACCAAAAAGCCAGCAAGCCAACAAGCCAACAAACCAACAAACCAACCAACCAACAAACCAACAAGTGAACAAACGAACAAACCAACAAGCCAACAAACCAAAAAACCAACAAACCAACAAACGAACAAACCAACAAACCAACAAACAAACAAACCAACAAACGAACAAACCAACAGGCCAACAAACCAACAAGCCAACAAACCAACAAACCAACAAGCCAACAAACCAAAAAACCAACAAGCCAACAAGCCAACAAACCAACAAACCAACAAACGAACAAACCAACAAACCAACAAACGAACAAACCAACAAACTAACAAACCAACAAACCAACAAACCAACAAACGAACAAACCAACAAACCAACAAACCAAGAAGCCAACAAGCCAACAAACGAACAAACCAACAAACGACCAAGCCAACAAGCCAACAAACCAACAAGCCAACAAACCAAAAAACCAACAAACCAACAAGCGAAGAAACCAACAAACCAAGAAACGAACAGACCAACAAACCAACAAACCAACAAACCAACAAACCAACAAACCAACAAGCCAACAAACCAACAAACAAACAAACCAACAAGCCAACAAACCAACAAACCAACAAACCAACAAACGAACAAACCAACAAACCAACAAACGAACAAACCAACAAACCAACAAACCAACAAACCAACAAACCAACAAACCAACAAACCAACAAACGAACAAACCAACAAACCAACAAACCAAGAAGCCAACAAGCCAACAAACGAACAAACCAACAAACCACCAAGCCAGCAAGCCAACAAACCAACAAGCCAACAAACCAAAAAACCAACAAACCAACAAGCGAACAAACCAACAAACCAAGAAACGAACAGACCAACAAACCAACAAACCAACAAGCCAACAAACGAACAAACCAACAAACAAACAAACCAACAAACCAACACACCAATAAGCCAACAAACCAACAACCCAACAAACCAACAAACCAACAAGCCAACAAGCCAACAAACCAACAAACCACCAAACCAACAAACCAACAAACCAACAAACCAACAAACCAACAAGCCAACAAGCCAACAAACGAACAAACCAACAAACCAACAAGCCAACAAACGAACAAACCAACAAACAAACAAACCAACAAACCAACACACCAATAAGCCAACAAACCAACAACCCAACAAACCAACAAACCAACAAACCAAAAAGTCAACAAGCCAACAAACCATCAAGCCAACAAATGAACAAACCAACAAACCAACAAGCCAACAAACGACCAAATCAACAAACCAACAAACCAACAAACCAACAAGCCAACAAACCAACAAACCAACAAACCAACAAACGAACAAACCAACAAACCAACAAACCAAGAAGCCAACAAGCCAACAAACCTACAAACCAACCAACCAACAAACCAACAAACCAACAAGCCAACAAACCAACAAACCAACAAACCAACAAGCCAACAAACCAACAAACCACCAAACCAACAACCCAACAAACCAACAAACCAACAAACCAACAAGTCAACAAGCCAACAAACCAATAAGCCAACAAATGAACAAACCAACAAACCAACAAGCCAACAAACCACCAAATCAACAAACCAACAAACCAACAAACCAACAAACCAACAAGCCAACAAACCAACAAACCAACAAACCAACAAACGAACAAACGAACAAACCAACAAACAAACATACCAACAAACCAACAAACCAACAAGCCAACAAACTAACAATCCAACAAACCACCAAACTAACAAACCAACAAACCAACAAGCCAACAAACCAAAAAACCAACAAACCAACAAGCGAAGAAACCAACAAACCAAGAAACGAACAGACCAACAAACCAACAAACCAACAAACCAACAAACCAACAAACCAACAAGCCAACAAACCAACAAACAAACAAACCAACAAGCCAACAAACCAACAAACCAACAAACCAACAAACGAACAAACCAACAAACCAACAAACGAACAAACCAACAAACCAACAAACCAACAAACCAACAAACCAACAAACGAACAAACCAACAAACCAACAAACCAAGAAGCCAACAAGCAAACAAACGAACAAACCAACAAACCACCAAGCCAGCAAGCCAACAAACCAACAAGCCAATAAACCAAAAAACCAACAAACCAACAAGCGAACAAACCAACAAACCAAGAAACGAACAGACCAACAAACCAACAAACCAACAAGCCAACAAACGAACAAACCAACAAACAAACAAACCAACAAACCAACACACCAATAAGCCAACAAACCAACAACCCAACAAACCAACAAACCAACAAACCAACAAGCCAACAAGCCAACAAACCAACAAACCACCAAACCAACAAACCAGCAAACCAACAAACCAACAAACCAACAAGCCAACAAGCCAACAAACGAACAAACCAACAAACCAACAAGCCAACAAACGAACAAACCAACAAACAAACAAACCAAGAAACCAACACACCAATAAGCCAACAAACCAACAACCCAACAAACCAACAAACCAACAAACCAAAAAGTCAACAAGCCAACAAACCAACAAGCCAACAAATGAACAAACCAACAAACCAACAAGCCAACAAACGACCAAATCAACAAACCAACAAACCAACAAACCAACAAGCCAACAAACCAACAAACCAACAAACCAACAAACGAACAAACCAACAAACCAACAAACCAAGAAGCCAACAAGCCAACAAACCTACAAACCAACCAACCAACAAACCAACAAACCAACAAGCCAACAAACCAACAAACCAACAAACCAACAAGCCAACAAACCAACAAACCACCAAACCAACAACCCAACAAACTAACAAACCAACAAGCCAACAAACCAATAAGCCAACAAATGAACAAACCAACAAACCAACAAGCCAACAAACCACCAAATCAACAAACCAACAAACCAACAAACCAACAAACCAACAAGCCAACAAACCAACAAACCAACAAACCAACAAACCAACAAACGAACAAACGAACAAACGAACAAACCAACAAACAAACAAACCAACAAACCAACAAACCAACAAGCCAACAAACTAACAAACCAACAAACCACCAAACTAACAAACCAACAAACCAAAAAGCCAACAAGCCAACAAGCCAACAAACCAACAAACCAACAAACAAACAAACCAACAAACCAAAAAGTCAACAAGCCCACAAACCAACAAGCCAACAAATGAACAAACCAACAAACCAACAAGCCAACAAACGACCAAATCAACAAACCAACAAACCAACAAACCAACAAGCCAACAAACCAACAAACCAACAAACCAACAAACGAACAAACCAACAAACCAACAAACCAAGAAGCCAACAAGCCAACAAACCTACAAACCAACCAACCAACAAACCAACAAACCAACAAGCCAACAAACCAACAAACCAACAAACCAACAAGCCAACAAACCATCAAACCACCAAACCAACAACCCAACAAACCAACAAACCAACAAGCCAACAAACCAATAAGCCAACAAATGAACAAACCAACAAACCAACAAGCCAACAAACCACAAAATCAACAAACCAACAAACCAACAAACCAACCAACCAACAAACCAACAAACCAACAAGCCAACAAACCAACAAACCAACAAACGAACAAACCAACAAACCAACAAACCAAGAAGCCAACAAGCCAACAAACCTACAAACCAACCAACCAACAAACCAACAAACCAACAAGCCAACAAACCAACAAACCAACAAACCAACAAGCCAACAAACCAACAAACCACCAAACCAACAACCCAACAAACTAACAAACCAACAAGCCAACAAACCAATAAGCCAACAAATGAACAAACCAACAAACCAACAAGCCAACAAACCACCAAATCAACAAACCAACAAACCAACAAACCAACAAACCAACAAGCCAACAAACCAACAAACCAACAAACCAACAAACGAACAAACGAACAAACGAACAAACCAACAAACAAACAAACCAACAAACCAACAAACCAACAAGCCAACAAACTAACAAACCAACAAACCATCAAACTAACAAACCAACAAACCAAAAAGCCAACAAGCCAACAAGCCAACAAACCAACAAACCAACAAACAAACAAACCAACAAACCAAAAAGTCAACAAGCCCACAAACCAACAAGCCAACAAATGAACAAACCAACAAACCAACAAGCCAACAAACGACCAAATCAACAAACCAACAAACCAACAAACCAACAAGCCAACAAACCAACAAACCAACAAACCAACAAACGAACAAACCAACAAACCAACAAACCAAGAAGCCAACAAGCCAACAAACCTACAAACCAACCAACCAACAAACCAACAAACCAACAAGCCAACAAACCAACAAACCAACAAACCAACAAGCCAACAAACCATCAAACCACCAAACCAACAACCCAACAAACCAACAAACCAACAAGCCAACAAACCAATAAGCCAACAAATGAACAAACCAACAAACCAACAAGCCAACAAACCACCAAATCAACAAACCAACAAACCAACAAACCAACCAACCAACAAACCAACAAACCAACAAGCCAACAAACCAACAAACCAACAAACCAACAAACCAACAAACCAACAAACCAACAAACCAACAAACCAACAAACCAACAAGCCAACAAGCCAACAAACGAACAAACCAACAAACCAACAAGCAAACAAGCCAACAAAACAACAAGCCAACAAACCAAAAAACCAACGAGCGAACCAACCAACAAACCAACAAACGAGCAGACCAACAAACCAACAAACCAACAAACCAACAAACCAACAAACCAACAAGCCAACAAACCAACAAACAAACAAACCAACAAACGAACAAACCAACAAACCAACAAACCAACAAGCCAACAAACCAACAAGCGAACAAACGAACAAACCAACAAACCAACAAACTAAAAAACCAACAAACGAACAAACCAACAAACCAACAAACAAACAAACCAACAAACGAGCAAACCAACAGGCCAACAAACCAACAAGCCAACAAACCAACAAACCAACAAGCCAACAAACCAAAAAACCAACAAGCCAACAAGCCAACAAACCAACAAACCAACAAACGAACAAACCAACAAACCAACAAACGAACAAACCAACAAACCAACAAACCAACAAACCAACAAACCAACAAACCAACAAACGAACAAACCAACAAACCAACAAACCAAGAAGCCAACAAGCCAACAAACGAACAAACCAACAAACCACCAAGCCAACAAGCCAACAAACCAACAAGCCAACAAACCAAAAAACCAACAAACCAACAAGCGAAGAAACCAACAAACCAAGAAACGAACAGACCAACAAACCAACAAACCAACAAACCAACAAACCAACAAACCGACAAGCCAACAAACCAACAAACAAACAAACCAACAAGCCAACAAACCAACAAACCAACAAACCAACAAACCAACAAACCAACAAACGAACAAACCAACAAACCAACAAACGAACAAACCAACAAACCAACAAACCAACAAACCAACAAACCAACAAACGAACAAACCAACAAACCAACAAACCAAGAAGCCAACAAGCCAACAAACGAACAAACCAACAAACCACCAAGCCAGCAAGCCAACAAACCAACAAGCCAACAAACCAAAAAACCAACAAACCAACAAGCGAACAAACCAACAAACCAAGAAACGAACAGACCAACAAACCAACAAACCAACAAGCCAACAAACGAGCAAACCAACAAACAAACAAACCAACAAACCAACACACCAATAAGCCAACAAACCAACAACCCAACAAACCAACAAACCAACAAACCAACAAGCCAACAAGCCAACAAACCAACAAACCACCAAACCAACAAACCAACAAACCAACAAACCAACAAACCAACAAGCCAACAAGCCAACAAACAAACAAACCAACAAACCAACAAGCCAACAAACGAACAAACCAACAAACAAACAAACCAACAAACCAACACACCAATAAGCCAACAAACCAACAAACTAACAAACCAACAAACCACCAAACTAACAAACCAACAAACCAACAAACCAACAAGCCAACAAGCCAACAAACGAACAAACCAACAAACCAACAAGCAAACAAGCCAACAAAACAACAAGCCAACAAACCAAAAAACCAACAAACCAACGAGCGAACTAACCAACAAACCAACAAACGAGCAGACCAACAAACCAACAATCCAACAAACCAACAAACCAACAAACCAACAAGCCAACAAACCAACAAACAAACAAACCAACAAGCCAACAAACCAACAAACGAACAAACGAACAAACCAACAAACAAACAAACCAACAAACCAACAAACCAACAAGCCAACAAACTAACAAACCAACAAACCACCAAACTAACAAACCAACAAACCAACAAACCAACAACCCAACAAGCCAACAAACGAACAAACCAACAAACCAACAAGCAAACAAGCCAACAAAACAACAAGCCAACAAACCAAAAAACCAACAAACCAACGAGCGAACTAACCAACAAACCAACAAACGAGCAGACCAACAAACCAACAATCCAACAAACCAACAAACCAACAAACCAACAAGCCAACAAACCAACAAACAAACAAACCAACAAGCCAACAAACCAACAAACCAACAAACCAGCAAACGAACAAACCAACAAACCAACAAACGAACAAACCAACAAACCAACAAACCAACAAACCAACAAACCAACAAACGAACAAACCAACAAACCAACAAACCAAGAAGCCAACAAGCCAACAAACGAACAAACCAACAAACCACCAAGCCAGCAAGCCAACAAACCAACAAGCCAACAAACCAAAAAACCAACAAACCAACAAGCGAACAAACCAACAAACCAAGAAACGAACAGACCAACAAACCAACAAACCAACAAGCCAACAAACGAACAAACAAACCAACAAACAAACCAACAAACCAATACACCAATAAGCCAACAAACCAACAACCCAACAAGCCAACAAACCAACAAACCAACAAGCCAACAAGCCAACAAACCAACAAGCCAACATATGAACAAACCAACAAACCAACAAGCCAACAAACCACCAAATCAACAAACCAACAAACCAACAAACCAACAAGCCAACAAACCAACAAACCAACAAACCAACAAACGAATAAACGAACAAACGAACAAACGAACAAACCAACAAACAAACAAACCAACAAACCAACAAACCAACAAGCCAACAAACTAACAAACCAACAAACCACCAAACTAACAAACCAATAAACCAAAAAGCCAACAAGCCAACAACCCAACAAACCTACAAACCAACCAACCAACAAACCAACAAACCAACAAGCCAACAAACCAACAAACCACCAAACCAACTAACCAACAAACCAACAAACCAACAAACCAACAAGCCAACAAGCCAACAAACGAACAAACCAACAAACCAACAAGCCAACAAACGAACAAACCAACAAACAAACAAACCAACAAACCAACACACCAATAAGCCAACAAACCAACAACCCAACAAACCAACAAACCAAACAAACCAACAAGTCAACAAGCCAACAAACCAACAAGCCAACAAATGAACAAACCAACAAACCAACAAGCCAACAAACCACCAAATCAACAAACCAACAAACCAACAAACCAACAAACCAACAAGCCAACAAACCAACAAACCAACAAACCAACAAACGAACAAACGAACAAACCAACAAACAAACAAACCAACAAACCAACAAACCAACAAGCCAACAAACTAACAAACCAACAAACCACCAAACTAACAAACCAACAAACCAAAAAGCCAAGAAGGCAACAAGCCAACAAACCAACAAACCAACCAACCAACAAACCAACAAACCAACAAGCCAACAAACCAACAAACCAACAAACCAACAAACCAACAAACCAACAAACCAACAAACCAACAAGCCAATAAGCCAACAAACGAACAAACCAACAAACCAACAAGCAAACAAGCCAACAAAACAACAAGCCAACAAACCAAAAAACCAACAAACCAACAAGCGAACCAAGCAACAAACCAACAAACGAGCAGACCAACAAACCAACAAACCAACAAACCAACAAGCCAACAAACCAACAAACAAACAAACCAACAAACGAACAAACCAACAAACCAACAAACCAACAAACCAACAAGCCAACAAACCAACAAGCGAACAAACGAACAAACGAACAAACCAACAAACCAACAAACCAACAAACGAACAAACCAACAAACCAACAAACAAATAAACCAACAAACGAACAAACCAACAGGCCAACAAACCAACAAGCCAACAAACCAACAAACCAACAAGCCAACAAACCAAAAAACCAACAAGCCAACAAGCCAACAAACCAACAAACCAACAAACCAACAAACCAACAAACGAACAAACCAACAAACCAACAAACGAACAAACCAACAAACCAACAAACCAACAAACCAACAAACCAACAAACGAACAAACCAACAAACCAACAAACCAACAAACCAAGAAGCCAACAAGCCAACAAACGAACAAACCAACAAACCACCAAACCAATAAGCCAACAAACCAACAAGCCAACAAACCAAAAAACCAACAAACCAACAAGCGAAGAAACCAACAAACCAAGAAACGAACAGACCAACAAACCAACAAACCAACAAGCCAACAAACCAACAACCCAACAAGCCAACAAACCAACAAATAAACAAACCAACAAACGAACAAACCAACAAACCAACAAAGCAACAAACCTACAAACCAACAAACCAACAAACCAACAAACCAACAAACCAACAAACCAACAAACCAACAAACGAACAAACCCACAAACCAACAAACTAACAAACCAACAAACGAACAAATCAACAGGCCAACAAGCCAACAAGCCAACAAGCCAACAAGCCAACAAGCCAACAAGCCAACAAACCATCAAACCAACAAACCAACAAACCAACAAACCAACAAACCAACAAACGAACAAACCAACAAACCAACAAACCAACAAACCAACAAACCAACAAACCAACAAACCAACAAACCAACAAACCAACAAACCAACAAACGAACAAACCAACAAACAAACAAACCAACAAGCCAACAAACCAATAAGCCAACAAGCCAACAAAACAACAAACCAACAAACCAACAAACCAACAAACCAACAAACCAACAAGCCAGCAAGCCAACAAACCAACAAGCCAACAAACGAACAAACCAACTAACCAATAAACCAACAAGCCAACAAACCAGCAAACCAACAAACCAACAAACCAACAAACCAACAAGCCAACAATCGAACAAACCAACAAACAAACAAACCAACAAATCAACACACCAATAAGCCAACAAACCAACAACCCAACAAACCAACAAACCAACAAACCAACAAGCCAACAAGCCAACAAACCAACAAGCCAACAAACCAACAAACCAACAAACCAACAAACCAACAAACGAGCAGACCAACAAACCAACAAACCAACAAACCAACAAACCAACAAACCAACAAACCAACAAACCAACAAGCCAACAAACCAACAAACCAACAAACCAACAAACCAACAAACCAACAAACCAACAAACCAACAAGCCAACAAGCCAACAAACGAACAAACCAACAAACCAACAAGCAAACAAGCCAACAAAACAACAAGCCAACAAACCAAAAAACCATCAAACCAACGAGCGAACAAACCAACAAACCAACAAACGAACAAACGAACAAACCAACAAACAAACAAACCAACAAACCAACAAACCAACAAGCCAACAAACTAACAAACCAACAAACAAACAAACCAACAAACCAACAAACCAACAAACCAACAAACCAACAAACCAACAAGCCAACAAACCAACAAGCGAACAAACGAACAAACCAACAAACCAACAAACCAACAAACCAACAAACTAACAAACCAACAAACCACCAAACTAACCAACCAACAAACCAAAAAGCCAACAAGCCAACAAGCCAACAAACCAACAAACCAACAAACCAACAAACCAACAAACCAAAAAGCCAACAAACCAACAAACCAACAAATCAACAAACCAACAAACGAGCAGACAAACAAACCAACAAACCAACAAACCAACAAACCAACAAACCAACAAGCCAACAAACCAACAAACAAACAAACCAACAAACGAACAAACCAACAAACCAACAAACCAACAAACCAACAAACCAAGAAGCCAACAAGCCAACAAACGAACAAACCAACAAACCACCAAGCCAACAAGCCAACAAACCAAAAAACCAACAAACCAACAAGCGAACAAACCAACAAACCAAGAAACGAACAGACAAACAAACCAACAAACCAACAAGCCAACAAACCAACAAACCAACAAGCCAACAAACCAACAAATAAACAAACCAACAAGCCAAAAAACCAACAAGCGAACAAACGAACAAACCAACAAACCAACAAACCAACAAACTAATAAACCAACAAACCACCAAACTAACAAACCAACAAACCAAAAAGCCAACAAGTGAACAAGCCAACAAACCAACAAACCAACCAACCAACAAACCAACAAACCAACAAGCCAACAAACCAACAAACCAACAAACCAACAAACCAACAAACCAACAAACCAACAAACCAACAAACCAACAAGCCAACAAGCCAACAAGCGAACAAACCAACAAACCAACAAGCAAACAAGCCAACAAAACAACAAGCCAACAAACCAAAAAACCAACAAACCAACGAGCGAACAAACCAACAAACCAACAAACGAGCAGACCAACAAGCCAACAAACGAACAAACCAACAAACCAACAAACCAACAAGCCAACAAACCAACAAACAAACAAACCAACAAACGAACAAACCAACAAACCAACAAACCAACAAACCAACAAGCCAACAAACCAACAAACCAACAAACCAACAAACGAATAAACGAACAAACGAACAAACGAACAAACCAACAAACAAACAAACCAACAAACCAACAAACCAACAAGCCAACAAACTAACAAACCAACAAACCACCAAACTAACAAACCAATAAACCAAAAAGCCAACAAGCCAACAACCCAACAAACCTACAAACCAACCAACCAACAAACCAACAAACCAACAAGCCAACAAACCAACAAACCACCAAACCAACTAACCAACAAACCAACAAACCAACAAACCAACAAGCCAACAAGCCAACAAACGAACAAACCAACAAACCAACAAGCCAACAAACGAACAAACCAACAAACAAACAAACCAACAAACCAACACACCAATAAGCCAACAAACCAACAACCCAACAAACCAACAAACCAAACAAACCAACAAGTCAACAAGCCAACAAACCAACAAGCCAACAAATGAACAAACCAACAAACCAACAAGCCAACAAACCACCAAATCAACAAACCAACAAACCAACAAACCAACAAGCCAACAAACCAACAAACCAACAAACCAACAAACGAACAAACGAACAAACCAACAAACAAACAAACCAACAAACCAACAAACCAACAAGCCAACAAACTAACAAACCAACAAACCACCAAACTAACAAACCAACAAACCAAAAAGCCAAGAAGGCAACAAGCCAACAAACCAACAAACCAACCAACCAACAAACCAACAAACCAACAAGCCAACAAACCAACAAACCAACAAACCAACAAACCAACAAACCAACAAACCAACAAACCAACAAGCCAATAAGCCAACAAACGAACAAACCAACAAACCAACAAGCAAACAAGCCAACAAAACAACAAGCCAACAAACCAAAAAACCAACAAACCAACAAGCGAACCAAGCAACAAACCAACAAACGAGCAGACCAACAAACCAACAAACCAACAAACCAACAAGCCAACAAACCAACAAACAAACAAACCAACAAACGAACAAACCAACAAACCAACAAACCAACAAACCAACAAGCCAACAAACCAACAAGCGAACAAACGAACAAACGAACAAACCAACAAACCAACAAACCAACAAACGAACAAACCAACAAACCAACAAACAAATAAACCAACAAACGAACAAACCAACAGGCCAACAAACCAACAAGCCAACAAACCAACAAACCAACAAGCCAACAAACCAAAAAACCAACAAGCCAACAAGCCAACAAACCAACAAACCAACAAACCAACAAACCAACAAACGAACAAACCAACAAACCAACAAACGAACAAACCAACAAACCAACAAACCAACAAACCAACAAACCAACAAACGAACAAACCAACAAACCAACAAACCAACAAACCAAGAAGCCAACAAGCCAACAAACGAACAAACCAACAAACCACCAAGCCAATAAGCCAACAAACCAACAAGCCAACAAACCAAAAAACCAACAAACCAACAAGCGAAGAAACCAACAAACCAAGAAACGAACAGACCAACAAACCAACAAACCAACAAGCCAACAAACCAACAACCCAACAAGCCAACAAACCAACAAATAAACAAACCAACAAACGAACAAACCAACAAACCAACAAAGCAACAAACCTACAAACCAACAAACCAACAAACCAACAAACCAACAAACCAACAAACCAACAAACCAACAAACGAACAAACCCACAAACCAACAAACTAACAAACCAACAAACGAACAAATCAACAGGCCAACAAGCCAACAAGCCAACAAGCCAACAAGCCAACAAACCAACAAGCCAACAAACCATCAAACCAACAAACCAACAAACCAACAAACCAACAAACCAACAAACGAACAAACCAACAAACCAACAAACCAACAAACCAACAAACCAACAAACCAACAAACCAACAAACCAACAAACCAACAAACCAACAAACCAACAAACCAACAAACCAACAAACGAACAAACCAACAAACAAACAAACCAACAAGCCAACAAACCAATAAGCCAACAAGCCAACAAAACAACAAACCAACAAACCAACAAACCAACAAACCAACAAACCAACAAGCCAGCAAGCCAACAAACCAACAAGCCAACAAACGAACAAACCAACTAACCAATAAACCAACAAGCCAACAAACCAGCAAACCAACAAACCAACAAACCAACAAACCAACAAGCCAACAATCGAACAAACCAACAAACAAACAAACCAACAAATCAACACACCAATAAGCCAACAAACCAACAACCCAACAAACCAACAAACCAACAAACCAACAAGCCAACAAGCCAACAAACCAACAAGCCAACAAACCAACAAACCAACAAACCAACAAACCAACAAACGAGCAGACCAACAAACCAACAAACCAACAAACCAACAAACCAACAAACCAACAAACCAACAAACCAACAAGCCAACAAACCAACAAACCAACAAACCAACAAACCAACAAACCAACAAACCAACAAACCAACAAGCCAACAAGCCAACAAACGAACAAACCAACAAACCAACAAGCAAACAAGCCAACAAAACAACAAGCCAACAAACCAAAAAACCATCAAACCAACGAGCGAACAAACCAACAAACCAACAAACGAACAAACGAACAAACCAACAAACAAACAAACCAACAAACCAACAAACCAACAAGCCAACAAACTAACAAACCAACAAACAAACAAACCAACAAACCAACAAACCAACAAACCAACAAACCAACAAACCAACAAGCCAACAAACCAACAAGCGAACAAACGAACAAACCAACAAACCAACAAACCAACAAACCAACAAACTAACAAACCAACAAACCACCAAACTAACCAACCAACAAACCAAAAAGCCAACAAGCCAACAAGCCAACAAACCAACAAACCAACAAACCAACAAACCAACAAACCAAAAAGCCAACAAACCAACAAACCAACAAACCAACAAATCAACAAACCAACAAACGAGCAGACAAACAAACCAACAAACCAACAAACCAACAAACCAACAAACCAACAAGCCAACAAACCAACAAACAAACAAACCAACAAACGAACAAACCAACAAACCAACAAACCAACAAACCAACAAACCAAGAAGCCAACAAGCCAACAAACGAACAAACCAACAAACCACCAAGCCAACAAGCCAACAAACCAAAAAACCAACAAACCAACAAGCGAACAAACCAACAAACCAAGAAACGAACAGACAAACAAACCAACAAACCAACAAGCCAACAAACCAACAAACCAACAAGCCAACAAACCAACAAATAAACAAACCAACAAGCCAAAAAACCAACAAGCGAACAAACGAACAAACCAACAAACCAACAAACCAACAAACTAATAAACCAACAAACCACCAAACTAACAAACCAACAAACCAAAAAGCCAACAAGTGAACAAGCCAACAAACCAACAAACCAACCAACCAACAAACCAACAAACCAACAAGCCAACAAACCAACAAACCAACAAACCAACAAACCAACAAACCAACAAACCAACAAACCAACAAGCCAACAAGCCAACAAGCGAACAAACCAACAAACCAACAAGCAAACAAGCCAACAAAACAACAAGCCAACAAACCAAAAAACCAACAAACCAACGAGCGAACAAACCAACAAACCAACAAACGAGCAGACCAACAAGCCAACAAACGAACAAACCAACAAACCAACAAACCAACAAGCCAACAAACCAACAAACAAACAAACCAACAAACGAACAAACCAACAAACCAACAAATCAACAATCCAACAAGCCAACAAACCAACAAGCGAACAAACGAACAAACCAACAAACCAACAAACCAACAAACCAACAAACCAACAAACCAACAAACGAACAAACCAACAAACCAACAAACAAACAATACAACAAACGAACAAACCAACAGGCCAACAAACCAACAAGCCAACAAACCAACAAACCAACAAGCCAACAAACCAAAAAACCAACAAGCCAACAAGCCAACAAACCAACAAACCAACAAACCAACAAACCAACAAACGAACAAACCAACAAACCAAGAAGCCAACAAGCCAACAAACGAACAAACCAACAAACCACCAAGCCAACAAACCAACAAACCAACAAGCCAACAAACCAAAAAACCAACAAACCAACAAGCGAACAAACCAACAACCCAGCAAACGAACAGACCAACAAACCAACAAACCAACAAACCAACAAACCAACAAACCAACAAGCCAACAAACCAACAAACAAACAAACTAACAAACGAACAAACCAACAAACCAACAAACCAACAAACCAACAAGCCAACAAACCAACAAGCGAACAAACGAACAAACCAACAAACCAACAAACCAACAAACCAACAAACGAACAAACCAACAAACTAACAAACAAACAAACCAACAAACGAACAAACCAACAGGCCAACAAACCAACAAGCCAACAAACCAACAAACCAACAAGCCAACAAACCAAAAAACCAACAAGCCAACAAGCCAACAAATTAACAAACCAACAAACCAACAAACAAACAAACCAACAAATTAACAAACGAACAAACCAACAAACCAACAAACCAACAAACCAACAAACCAACAAACGAACAAACCAACAAACCAACAAACCAAGAAGCCAACAAGCCAACACACGAACAAACCAACAAACCACCAAGCCAACAAGCCAACAAACCAACAAGCCAACAAACCAAAAAACCAACAAACCAACAAGCGAACAAACCAACAAACCAAGAAACGAACAGACCAACAAACCAACAAATCAACAAGCCAACAAACGAACAAACCAACAAACAAACAAACCAACAAACCAAAACACCAATAAGCCAACAAACCAACAACCCAACAAACCAACAAACCAACAAACCAACAACCCAACAAGCCAACAAACCAACAAGCCAACAAATGAATAAACCAACAAACCAACAAGCCAACAAACCACCAAATCAACAAACCAACAAACCAACAAGCCAACAAACCAACAAACCAACAAACCAACAAACGAACAAACGAACAAACCAATAAACAAACAAACCAACAAACCAACAAACCAACAAACCAACAAGCCAACAAACTAACAAACCAACAAACCACCAAACTAACAAACCAACAAACCAAAAAGCCAACAAGCCAACAACCCAACAAACCAACAAACCAACCAACGAACAAACGAACAAACCAACAAGCCAACAAACCAACAAACCAACAAACCAACAAACCAGCAAACCAACAAACCAACAAACCAACAAGCCAACAAGTCAACAAACGAACAAACCAACAAACCAACAAGCCAACAAACGAACAAACCAACAAACAAACAAACCAATAAACCAACACACCAATAAGCCAACAAACCAACAACCCAACAAACCAACAAACCAACAAACCAACAAGCCAACAAGCCAACAAACCAACAAGCCAACAATTGAACAAACCAACAAACCAACAAGCCAACAAACCACCAAATCAACAAACCAACAAACCAACAAGCCAACAAGCCAACAAACCAACAAACCAACAAACCAACAAACGAACAAACGAACAAACCAACAAACAAACAAACCAACAAACCAACAAACTAACAAGCCAACAAACTAACAAACCAACAAACCACCAAACTAACAAACCAACAAACCACAAAGCCAACAAGCCAACAAGCCAACAACCAACAAACCAACCAACCAACAAACCAACAAACCAACAAGCCAACAAACCAACAAACCAACAAACCAACAAACCAACAAACCAACAAACCTACAAGCCAACAAGCCAACAAACGAACAAACCAACAAACCAACAAGCAAACAAGCCAACAAAACAACAAGCCAACAAACCAAAAAACCAACAAACCAACGAGCGAACAAAGCAACAAACCAACAAACGAGCAGACCAACAAACCAACAAACCAACAAACCAACAAACCAACAAACCAACAAACCAACAAACCAACAAGCCAACAAACCAACAAACAAACAAAACAACAAACGAACAAACCAACAAACCAACAAACCAACAAACCAACAAGCCAACAAACCAACAAGCGAACAAACGAACAAACCAACAAACCAACAAACCAACAAACCAACAAACGAACAAACCAACAAACCAACAAACAAACAAACCAACAAACGAACAAACCAACAGGCCAACAAACCAACAAGCCAACAAACCAACAAACCAACAAGCCAACAAACCAAAAAACCAACAAGCCAACAAGCCAACAAACCAACAAACCAACAAACCAACAAACGAACAAACCAACAAACCAACAAACGAACAAACGAACAAACCAACAAACCAACAAACCAACAAACCAACAAACCAACAAACCAACAAACGAACAAACCAACAAACCAACAAACCAAGAAGCCAACAAGCCAACAAACGAACAAACCAACAAACCACCAAGCCAACAAGCCAACAAACCAACAAGCCAACAAACCAAAAAACCAACAAACCAACAAGCGAACAAACCAACAAACCAAGAAACGAACAGACCAACAAACCAACAAACCAACAAGCCAACAAACCAACAAACCAACAAGCCAACAAACCAACAAACCCACAAACCAACAAACGAACAAACCAACAAACCAACAAAGCAACAAACCAACAAACCAACAAACCAACAAACCAACAAACCAACAAACCAACAAACCAACAAACCAACAAACCAACAAACGAACAAACCAACAAACCAACAAACGAACAAACGAACAACCCAACAAACCAACAAACCAACAAAGCAACAAACCAACAAACCAACAAACCAAGTAACCAGCAAACCAACAAACGAACAAACCAACAAGCCAACAAACCAAAACACGAACAAAGCAACAAACCAAAAAACCCACAAACCAAAAAACCAACAAACCAAAAAACCAACAAACAAACAAACCAACAAGCCAACAAATAAACTCACCAACAAACTAACAAACCAACAAACCAACAAGCCAGCAAACCAACAAACCAACAAACCAACAAACGAACAAACGAACAAACCAACAAACCAACAAACCAACAAACCAACAAACCAACAAACCAAGAAACCAACAAACCAAAAAACCAAAAAGCCAACAAACCAAAAAACCAACAAACCAACAAACCAACAAACACACAAACCAACAAGCCAACAAACAAACTCACCAACAAACTAACAAACCAACAAACCAACAAGCCAGCAAACCAACAAACCAACAAACCAACAAACGAACAAACGAACAAACCAACAACCCAACAACCCAACAAACCAACAAACCAACAAACCAACAAACCAAAAAACCAACAAACCAACAAACCAAAAAACCAACAAACCAACAAGCCAACAAACCAAAAAACCAACGAGCCAACAATCCAACAAAACAACAAACCAACAAACCAACAAACGAACAAACCAACAAACCAACAAGCCAATAAGCCAACAAACCAACAAACCAACATACCAACAAACCAACAAGCCAACAAACCAAACAACCAACAAACCAACAAACGAACAAACCAACAAACCAACAAACCAACAAACCAACAAACCAACTAACCAACAAACCAACAAACCAACAAACCAACAAACCAACAAACCAACAAACCAACAAACCAACAAACCAACAAAACCAACAAACCAACAAGCCAATAAACCAACAAACCAACAAACCAACAAGCCAACAAGCCAACAAACCAACAAACCTACAAACCAACAAACGAACAAACCAACAAACCAACAAGCCAGCAAACAAACAAACCAACAAACCAACAAACCAACAAACCAACAAACCAACAAACCAACAAGCCAACAAACCAACAAACCAAAAAACCAACAAGCCAACAAACCAATAAACCAACACACCAACAAACCAACAAACCAACGAAAAAACAAACCAACAAACAAACAAACCAACAAACCAACAAGCCAACAAACCAACAAACCAACATTCCAACAAACCAAGTAACCAACAAACCAACAAACGAACAAACCAACAAGCCAACAAACCAAAAAACGAACAAAGCAACAAACCAACAAACCAACAAACGAACAAACGAACAAACCAACAAACCAACAAACGAACAAACCAACAAGCCAACAAACCAACAAGCCCACAAACCAACAAACCAACAAACCAACAAACCAACAAGCCAACAAACGAACAAACCAACAAACAAACAAACCAACAAATCAACACACCAATAAGCCAACAAACCAACAACGCAACAAACCAACAAACCAACAAACCAACAAGCCAACAAGCCAACAAACCAACAAGCCAACAAACCAACAAACCAACAAACCAACAAACCAACAAACCAACAAACCAACAACCAACAAACCAACAAACGAACAAACGAACAAACCAACAAACCAACAAACTAACAAACCAACAAACCAACAAGCTAGCAAACCAACAAACTAACAAACCAACAAACGAACAAACGAACAAACGAACAAACCAAAAAACCAACAAACCAACAAACCAACAAACCAACAAACCAAAAAACCAACAAACCAACAAACCAAAAAACCAACAAACCAACAAACCAACAAACCAACAAACCAACAAACCAACAAACGAACAAACCAACAAACCAACAAACCAACAAACCAAGAAGCCAACAAGCCAACAAACGAACAAACCAACAAACCACCAAGCCAACAAGCCAACAAACCAACAAGCCAACAAACCAAAAAACCAACAAACCAACAAGCGAAGAAACCAACAAACCAAGAAACGAACAGACCAACAAACCAACAAACCAACAAGCCAACAAACCAACAACCCAACAAGCCAACAAACCAACAAATAAACAAACCAACAAACGAACAAACCAACAAACCAACAAAGCAACAAACCTACAAACCAACAGACCAACAAACCAACAAACCAACAAACCAACAAACGAACAACCCCACAAACCAACAAACTAACAAACCAACAAACGAACAAACCGACAGGCCAACAAGCCAACAAGCCAACAAGCCAACAAGCCAACAAAACAACAAACCAACAAACCAACAAACCAACAAACCAACAAACCAACAAACCAACAAACCAACAAACGAACAAACCAACAAACCAACAAACCAACAAACCAACAAACCAACAAACCAACAATCCAACAAACCAACAAACCAACAAACCAACAAACCAACAAACCAACAAACGAACAAACCAACAAACAAACAAACCAACAAGCCAACAAACCAATAAGCAAACCAACAAACCAACAAACCAACAAACCAACAAGCCAGCAAGCCAACAAACCAACAAGCCAACAAACGAACAAACCAACTAACCAATAAACCAACAAGCCAACAAACCAACAAACCAACAAACCAACAAACCAACAAACCAACAAGCCAACAAACGAACAAACCAACAAACAAACAAACCAACAAATCAACACACCAATAAGCCAACAAACCAACAACCCAACAAACCAACAAACCAACAAACCAACAAGCCAACAAGCCAACAAACCAATAAGCCAACAAATGAACAAACCAACAAACCTACAAGCCAACAAACCACCAAATCAACAAACCAACAAACCAACAAACCAACAAGCCAACAAACCAACAAACCAACAAACCAACAAGCCAACAAACCAACAAACCAACAAACCAACAAACCAACAAACCAACAAGCCAACAAGCCAACAAACGCACAAACCAACAAACCAACAAGCAAACAAGCCAACAAAACAACAAGCCAACAAACCAAAAAACCAACAAACCAACGAGCGAACAAACCAACAAACCAACAAACAAACAAACGAACAAACCAACAAACAAACAAACCAACAAACCAACAAACCAACAAGCCAACAAACTAACAAACCAACAAACAAGCAAACCAACAAACCAACAAACCAACAAACCAACAACCCAACAAACCAACAAACCAACAAGCCAACAAACCAACAAGCGGAAAAACGAACAAACTAACAAACCAACAAACCAACAAACTAACAAACCAACAAACCACCAAACCAACAAACCAACAAGCCAACAAACCAACAAACAAACAAACCAACAAACGAACAAACCAACAAACCAACAAACCAACAAACCAACAAGCCAACAAATCAACAAGCGAACAAACGAACAAACCAACAAACCAACAAACCAACAAACCAACAAACGAACAAACCAACAAACCAACAAACAAACAAACCAACAACCGAACAAACCAACAGGCCAACAAACCAACAAGCCAACAAACCAACAAACCAACAAGCCAACAAACCAAAAAACCAACAAGCCAACAAGCCAACAAACCAACAAACCAACAAACCAACAAACCAACAAACCAACAAACCAACAAACGAAAAAACCAACAAACCAACAAACCAAGAAGCCAACAAGCCAACAAACGAACAAACCAACAAACCACCAAGCCAACAAGCCAACAAACCAACAAGCCAACAAACCAAAAAACCAACAAACCAACAAGCGAACAAACCAACAAACCAAGAAACGAACAGACCAACAAACCAACAAACCAGCAAGCCAACAAACCAACAAACCAACAAGCCAACAAACCAACAAATAAACAAACCAACAAGCCAACAAACCAACAAGCGAACCAACGAACAAACCAACAAACCAACAAACCAACAAACTAACAAACCAACAAACCACCAAACTAACAAACCAACAAACCAAAAAGCCAACAAGCGAACAAGCCAACAAACCAACAAACCAACCAACCAACAAACCAACAAGCCAACAAACCAACAAACCAACAAACCAACAAACCAACAAACCAACAAACCAACAAATCAACAAACCAACAAACCAACAAACCAACAAGCCAACAAGCCAACAAGCGAACAAACCAACAAACCAACAAGCAAACAAGCCAACAAAACAACAAGCCAACAAACCAAAGAACCAACAAACCAACGAGCGAACAAACCAACAAACCAACAAACGAGCAGACCAACAAGCCAACAAATGAACAAACCAACAAACCAACAAACCAACAAGCCAACAAACCAACAAACAAACAAACCAACAAACGAACAAACCAACAAACCAACAAACCAACAAACCAACAAGCCAACAAACCAACAAGCGAAAAAACGAACAAACCAACAAACCAACAAACCAACAAACCAACAAACGAACAAACCAACAAACCAACAAGCAAACAATACAACAAACGAACAAACCAACAGGCCAACAAACCAACAAGCCAACAAACCAACAAACCAACAAGCTAACAAACCAAAAACCAACAAGCCAACAAGCCAACAAACCAACAAACCAACAAACCAACAAACCAACAAACGAACAAACCAACAAACCAAGAAGCCAACAAGCCAACAAACGAACAAACCAACAAACCACCAAGCCAACAAGCCAACAAACCAACAAGCCAACAAACCAAAAAACCAACAAACCAACAAGCAAACAAACCAACAAACCAAGAAACGAACAGACCAACAAACCAACAAACCAACAAGCCAACAAACCAACAAACCAACAAGCCAACAAACCAACAAATAAACAAACCAACAAACGAACAAACCAACAAACTAACAAAGCAACAAACAAACAAACCATCAAACCAACAAACCAACAAACCAACAAACCAACAGACCAACAAACCAACAAACCAACAAACCAACAAACAAACAAACCCACAAACCAACAAACTAACAAACCAACAAACGAACAAACCAACAGGCCAACAAGCCAACAAGCCAACAAGCCAACAAGCCAACAAGCCCACAAGCCAACAAGCCAACAAGCCAACAAACCAACAAACCAACAAACCAACAAACCAACAAACCAACAAACGAACAAACCAACAAACCAGCAAACCAACAAACCAACAAACCAACAAACCAACAAACCAACAAACCAACAAACCAACAAACAAACAAACCAACAAACAAACAAACCAACAAGCCAACAAACCAATAAGCCAACAAGCCAACAAAACAACAAACCAACAAACCAACAAACCAACAAACTAACAAACCAACAAGCCAGCAAGCCAACAAACCAACAAGCCAACAAACGAACAAACCAACTAACCAACAAACCAACAAGCCAACAAACCAACAAACCAACAAACCAACAAACCAACAAACCAACAAACAAACAAACCAACAAACCAACACACCAATAAGCCAACAAACCAACAACCCAACAAACCAACAAACCAACAAACCAACAAACCAACAAGCCAACAAGCCAACAAACCACCAAGCCAACAAATGAACAAACCAACAAACCAACAAGCCAACAAACCACCAAATCAACAAACAAACAAACCAACAAACCAACAAACCAACAAGCCAACAAACCAACAAACCAACAAACCAACAAACCAACAAGCCAACAAACGAACAAACCAACAAACCACCAAACTAACAAACCAACAAACCAAAAAGCCAACAAGCCAACAAGCCAACAAACCAACAAACCAGCGAACCAACAAACCAACAAACCAACAAGCCAACAAACCAACAAACCAACAAACCAACAAACCAACAAACCAACAAACCAACAAACCAACAAACCAACAAGCCAACAAGCCAACAAACGAACAAACCAACAAACCAACAAGCAAACAAGCCAACAAAACAACAAGCCAACAAACCAAAAAACCAACAAACCAACGAGCGAACAAACCAACAATCCAGCAAACGAACAGACCAACAAACCAACAAACCAACAAACCAACAAACCAACAAACCAACAAGCCAATAAACCAACAAACAAACAAACCAACAAACGAACAAACCAACAAACCAACAAACCAACAAACCAACAAGCCAACAAACCAACAAGCGAACAAACGAACAAACCAACAAACCAACAAACAAACAAACCAACAAACGAACAAACCAACAAACCAACAAACAAACAAACCAACAAACGAACAAACCAACAGGCCAACAAACCAACAAGCCAACAAACCAACAAACCAACCAGACAACAAACCAAAAAACCAACAAGCCAACAAACGAACAAACCAACTAACCAATAAACCAACAAGCCAACAAACCAACAAACCAACAAACCAACAAACCAACAAACCAACAAACCAAGAAGCCAACAAGCCAACAAACGAACAAACCAACAAACCACCAAGCCAACAAGCCAACAAACCAACAAGCCAACAAACCAAAAAACCAACAAACCAACAAGCGAAGAAACCAACAAACCAAGAAACGAACAGACCAACAAACCAACAAACCAACAAGCCAACAAACCAACAACCCAACAAGCCAACAAACCAACAAATAAACAAACCAACAAACGAACAAACCAGCAAACTAACAAAGCAACAAACCTACAAACCAACAAACCAACAAGCCAACAAACCAACAAAACAACAAACCAACAAACCAACAGACCAACAAACCAACAAACCAACAAACCAACAAACCAACAAACGAACAAACCCACATACCAACAAACTAACAAACCAACAAACGAACAAACCAACAGGCCAACAAGCCAACAAGCCAACAAGCCAACAAACCAACAAACCAACAAACCAACAAACCAACAAACCAACAAACCAACAAACGAACAAACCAACAAACAAACAAACCAACAAGCCGACAAACCAATAAGCAAACCAACAAACCAACAAACCAACAAACCAACAAGCCAGCAAGCCAACAAACCAACAAGCCAACAAACGAACAAACCAACTAACCAATAAACCAACAAGCCAACAAACCAACAAACCAACAAACCAACAAACCAACAAGCCAACAAACGAACAAGCCAACAAATGAACAAACCAACAAACCAACAAGCCAACAAACCACCAAATCAACACACCAATAAGCCAACAAACCAACAACCCAACAAACCAACAAACCAACAAACCAACAAGCCAACAAGCCAACAAACCAACAAGCCAACAAATGAACAAACCAACAAACCAACAAGCCAACAAACCACCAAATCAACAAACCAACAAACCAACAAACCAACAAGCCAACAAACCAACAAACCAACAAACCAACAAGCCAACAAACCAACAAACCAACAAACCAACAAGCCAACAAATGAACAAACCAACAAGCCAACAAACCACCAAATCAACAAACCAACAAACCAACAAACCAACAAGCCAACAAACCAACAAACCAACAAACCAACAAACCAACAAGCCAACAAACCAACAAACCAACAAACCAACAAACCAACAAACCAACAAACCAACAAACCAACAAGCCAACAAGCCAACAAACGAACAAACCAACAAACCAACAAGCAAACAAGCCAACAAAACAACAAGCCAACAAACCAAAAAACCAACAAACCAACGAGCGAACAAACCAACAAACCAACAAACGAACAAACGAACAAACCAACAAACAAACAAACCAACAAACCAACAAACCAACAAGCCAACAAACTAACAAACCAACAAACAAACAAACCAACAAACCAACAAACCAACAAACCAACAACCCAACAAACCAACAAACCAACAAGCCAACAAACCAACAAGCGGACAAACGAACAAACCAACAAACCAACAAACCAACAAACTAACAAACCAACAAACCACCAAACTAACAAACCAACAAACCAAAAAAGCCAACAAGCCAACAAACCAACAAACCAACCAACCAACAAACCAACAAACCAAAAAACCAACAAACCAACAAACCAACAAACCAACAAACCAACAAACCAACAAACCAACAAACCAACAAACCAACAAACCAACAAGCCAACAAATGAACAAACCAACAAACCAACAAGCAAACAAACCAACAAAACAACAAGCCAACAAACCAAAAAACCAACAAACCAACGAGCGAACAAACCAACAAACCAACAAACGAGCAGACCAACAAACCAACAAACCAACAAACCAACAAACCAACAAACCAACAAGCCAACAAACCAACCAACAAACAAACCAACAAACGAACAAACCAACAAACCGACAAACCAACAAACCAACAAGCCAACAAATCAACAAGCGAACAAACGAACAAGCCAACAAACCAACAAACCAACAAACCAACAAACAAACAAACCAACAAACCAACAAACCAACAAACCAACAAGCCAACAAATCAACAAGCGAACAAACGAACAAACCAACAAACCAACAAACCAACAAACCAACAAGCCAGCAAGCCAACAAACCAACAAGCCAACAAACGAACAAACCAACTAACCAATAAACCAACAAGCCAACAAACCAACAAACCAACAAACCAACAAACCAACAAACCAACAAGCCATTAAACGAACAAACCAACAAACTAACAAACCAACAAATCAACACACCAATAAGCCAACAAACCAACAACCCAACAAACCAACAAACCAACAAACCAACAAGCCAACAAGCCAACAAACCAACAAGCCAACAAATGAACAAACCAACAAACCAACAAGCCAACAAACCACCAAATCAACAAACCAACAAACCAACAAACCAACAAGCCAACAAACCAACAAACCAACAAACCAACAAGCCAACAAACCAACAAGCCAACAAACCACTAAATCAACAAACCAACAAACCAACAAACCAACAAGCCAACAAACCAACAAACCAACAAACCAACAAGCCAACAAACCAACAAACCAACAAACCAACAAACCAACAAACCAACAAACCAACAAACCAACAAACCAACAAGCCAACAAGCCAACAAACGAACAAACCAACAAACCAACAAGCAAACAAGCCAACAAAACAACAAGCCAACAAACCAAAAAACCAACAAACCAACGAGCGAACAAACCAACAAACCAACAAACGAAAAAACGAACAAACCAACAAACAAACAAACCAACAAACCAACAAACCAACAAGCCAACAAACTAACAAACCAACAAACAAACAAACCAACAAACCAACAAACCAACAAACCAACAACCCAACAAACCAACAAACCAACAAGCCAACAAACCAACAAGCGGACAAACGAACAAACCAACAAACCAACAAACCAACAAACTAACAAACCAACAAACCACCAAACTAACAAACCAACAAACCAAAAAGCCAACAAGCCAACAAACCAACAAACCAACCAACCAACAAACCAACAAACCAAAAAACCAACAAACCAACAAACCAACAAACCAACAAACCAACAAACCAACAAACCAACAAACCAACAAACCAACAAGCCAACAAGCCAACAAATGAACAAACCAACAAACCAACAAGCAAACAAACCAACAAAACAACAAGCCAACAAACCAAAAAACCAACAAACCAACGAGCGAACAAACCAACAAACCAACAAACGAGCAGACCAACAAACCAACAAACCAACAAACCAACAAACCAACAAACCAACAAACCAACAAGCCAACAAACCAACAAACAAACAAACCAACAAACGAACAAACCAACAAACCGACAAACCAACAAACCAACAAGCCAACAAATCAACAAGCGAACAAACGAACAAACCAACAAACCAACAAACCAACAAACCAACAAACGAACAAACCAACAAACCAACAAACCAACAAACCAACAAGCCAACAAATCAACAAGCGATCAAACGAACAAACCAACAAACCAACAAACCAACAAACCAACAAACCAACAAGCCAGCAAGCCAACAAACCAACAAGCCAGCAAACGAACAAACCAACTAACCAATAAACCAACAAGCCAACAAACCAACAAACCAACAAACCAACAAACCAGCAAACCAACAAGCCATTAAACGAACAAACCAACAAACAAACAAACCAACAAATCAACACACCAATAAGCCAACAAACCAACAACCCAACAAACCAACAAACCAACAAACCAACAAGCCAACAAGCCAACAAACCAACAAGCCAACAAATGAACAAACCAACAAACCAACAAGCCAACAAACCACCAAATCAACAAACCAACAAACCAACAAACCAACAAGCCAACAAACCAACAAACCAACAAACCAATAAGCCAACAAACCAACAAACCAACAAACCAACAAACCAACAAACCAACAAGCCAACAAGCCAACAAACGAACAAACCAACAAACCAACAAGCAAACAAGCCAACAAAACAACAAGCCAACAAACCAAAAAACCAACAAACCAACCAGCGAACAAACCAACAAACCAACAAACGAACAAACGAGCAAACCAACAAACAAACAAACCAACAAACCAACAAACCAACAAGCCAACAAACTAACAAACCAACAAACAAACAAACCAACAAACCAACAAACCAACAAACCAACAACCCAACAAACCAACAAACCAACAAGCCAACAAACCAACAAGCGGACAAACGAACAAACTAACAAACCAACAAACCAACAAACTAACAAACCAACAAACCACCAAACTAACAAACCAACAAACCAAAAAGCCAACAAGCCAACAAGCCAACAAACCAACAAACCAACCAACCAACAAACCAACAAACCAAAAAGCCAACAAACCAACAAACCAACAAACCAACAAACCAACAAACCAACAAACCAACAAACCAACAAACCAACAAACCAACAAACCAACAAACCAACAAGCCAACAAGCCAACAAATGAACAAACCAACAAACCAACAAGCAAACAAGCCAACAAAACAACAAGCCAACAAACCAAAAAACCAACAAACCAACGAGCGAACAAACCAACAAACCAACAAACGAGCAGACCAACAAACCAACAAACCAACAAACCAACAAACCAACAAACCAACAAGCCAACAAACCAACAAACAAACAAACCAACAAACGAACAAACCAACAAACCAACAAACCAACAAACCAACAAGCCAACAAATCAACAAGCGAACAAACGAACAAACCAACAAACCAACAAACCAACAAACCAACAAACGAACAAACCAACAAACCAACAAACAAACAAACCAACAACCGAACAAACCAACAAACCAGCAAGCCAACAAACCAACAAACCAACAAGCCAACAAACCAACAAATAAACAAACCAACAAGCCAACAAACCAACAAGCGAACCAACGAACAAACCAACAAACCAACAAACCAACAAACTAACAAACCAACAAACCACCAAACTAACAAACCAACAAACCAAAAAGCCAACAAGCGAACAAGCCAACAAACCAACAAACCAACCAACCAACAAACCAACAAACCAACAAACCAACAAGCCAACAAACCAACAAACCAACAAACCAACAAACCAACAAACCAACAAACCAACAAACCAACAAACCAACAAACCAGCAAGCCAACAAGCCAACAAGCGAACAAACCAACAAACCAACAAGCAAACAAGCCAACAAAACAACAAGCCAACAAACCAAAGAACCAACAAACCAACGAGCGAACAAACAAACAATACAACAAACGAACAAACCAACAGGCCAACAAACCAACAAGCCAACAAACCAACAAACCAACAAGCCAACAAACCAAAAAACCAACAAGCCAACAAGCCAACAAACCAACAAACCAACAAACCAACAAACCAACAAACGAACAAACCAACAAACCAAGAAGCCAACAAGCCAACAAACGAACAAACCAACAAACCACCAAGCCAACAAGCCAACAAACCAACAAGCCAACAAACCAAAAAACCAACAAACCAACAAGCGAACAAACCAACAAACCAAGAAAAGAACAGACCAACAAACCAACAAACCAACAAGCCAACAAACCAACAAACCAACAAGCCAACAAACCAACAAATAAACAAACCAACAAACGAACAAACCAACAAACCAACAAAGCAACAAACAAACAAACCAACAAACCAACAAACCAACAAACCAACAAACCAACAGACCAACAAACCAACAAACCAACAAACCAACAAACGAACAAACCCACAAACCAACAAACTAACAAACCAACAAACGAACAAACCAACAGGCCAACAAGCCAACAAGATAACAAGCCAACAAGCCAACAAGCCAACAAACCAACAAACCAACAAACCAACAAACCAACAAACCAACAAACCAACAAACGAACAAACCAACAAACCAACAAACCAACAAACCAACAAACCAACAAACCAACAAACCAACAAACCAACAAACCAACAAACCAACAAACAAACAAACCAACAAACAAACAAACCAACAAGCCAACAAACCAATAAGCCAACAAGCCAACAAAACAACAAACCAACAAACCAACAAACCAACAAACCAACAAACCAACAAGCCAGCAGGCCAACAAACCAACAAGCCAACAAACCAACAAGCCAACAAACCACCAAACCAACAAGCCAACAAACCAACAAACCAACAAACCAACAAACCAACAAACCAACAAGCCAACAAACGAACAAACCAACAAACAAACAAGCCAACAAACCACCAAATCAACAAACAAACGAACCAACAAACCAACAAGCCAACAAACCAACAAACCACCAAACCAACAAACGAACAAACGAACAAACCAACAAACAAACAAACCAACAAACCAACAAACCAACAAGCCAACAAACGAACAAACCAACAAACCACCAAACTAACAAACCAACAAACCAAAAAGCCAACAAGCCAACAAGCCAACAAACCAACAAACCAGCCAACCAACAAACCAACAAACCAACAAGCCAACAAACCAACAAACCAACAAACCAACAAACCAACAAACCAACAAACCAACAAACCAACAAACCAACAAACCAACAAGCCAACAAGCCAACAAACGAACAAACCAACAAACCAACAAGCAAACAAGCCAACAAAACAACAAGCCAACAAACCAAAAAACCAACAAACCAACGAGCGAACAAACCAACAATCCAGCAAACGAACAGACCAACAAACCAACAAACCAACAAACCAACAAACCAACAAACCAACAAGCCAACAAACCAACAAACAAACAAACCAACAAACGAACAAACCAACAAACCAACAAACCAACAAACCAACAAGCCAACAAACCAACAAGCGAACAAACAAACAAACCAACAAACCAACAAACCAACAAACCAACAAACGAACAAACCAACAAACCAACAAACAAACAAACCAACAAACGAACAAACCAACAGGCCAACAAACCAACAAGCCAACAAACCAACAAACGAACAAGCCAACAAACCAAAAAACCAACAAGCCAACAAACGAACAAACCAACTAACCAATAAACCAACAAGCCAACAAACCAACAAACCAACAAACCAACAAACCAACAAACCAACAAGCCAACAAACGAACAAACCAACAAACCACCAAGCCAACAAGCCAACAAACCAACAAGCCAACAAACCAAAAAACCAGCAAACTAACAAGCGAAGAAACCAACAAACCAAGAAACCAACGAGCGAACAAACCAACAATCCAGCAAACGAACAGACCAACAAACCAACAAACCAACAAACCAACAAACCAACAAACCAACAAACCAACAAGCCAACAAACCAACAAACAAACAAACCAACAAACGAACAAACCAACAAACCAACAAACCAACAAACCAACAAGCCAACAAACCAACAAGCGAACAAATGAACAAACCAACAAACCAACAAACCAACAAACCAACAAACGAACAAACCAACAAACCAACAAACAAACAAACCAACAAACGAACAAACCAACAGGCCAACAAACCAACAAGCCAACAAACCAACAAACCAACAAGCCAACAAACCAAAAAACCAACAAGCCAACAAACGAACAAACCAACAAACCACCAACCCAACAAGCCAACAAACCAACAAATAAACAAACCAACAAACGAACAAACCAACAAACCAACAAAGCAACAAACCTACAAACCAACAAACCAACAAACCAAAAAACCAACAAAACAACAAACCAACAAACCAACAGACCAACAAACCAACAAACCAACAAACCAACAAACCAACAAACGAACAAACCCACAAACCAACAAACTAACAAACCAACAAACGAACAAGTCAACAGGCCAACAAGCCAACAAGCCAACAAACCAACAAGCCAACAAACCAACAAACCAACAAACCAACAAACCAACAAACCAACAAACCAACAAACGAACAAACCAACAAACAAACAAACCAACAAGCCGACAAACCAATAAGCAAACCAACAAACCAACAAACCAACAAACCAACAAGCCAGCAAGCCAACAAACCAACAAGTCAACAAACGAACAAACCAACTAACCAATAAACCAACAAGCCAACAAACCAACAAACCAACAATCCAACAAACCAACAAGCCAACAAACGAACAAGCCAACAAATGAACAAACCAACAAACCAACAAGCCAACAAACCACCAAATCAACACACCAATAAGCCAACAAACCAACAACCCAACAAACCAACAAACCAACAAACCAACAAGGCAACAAGCCAACAAACCAACAAGCCAACAAATGAACAAACCAACAAACCAACAAGCCAACAAACCACCAAATCAACAAACCAACAAACCAACAAACCAACAAGCCAACAAACCAACAAACCAACAAACCAACAAGCCAACAAACCAACAAACCAACAAACCAACAAACCAACAAACCAACAAACCAACAAACCAACAAACCAACAAGCCAACAAGCCAACAAACGAACAAACCAACAAACCAACAAGCAAACAAGCCAACAAAACAACAAGCCAACAAACCAAAAAACCAACAAACCAACGAGCGAACAAACCAACAAACCAACAAACGAACAAACGAACAAACCAACAAACAAACAAACCAACAAACCAACAAACCAACAAGCCAACAAACTAACAAACCAACAAACAAACAAACCAACAAACCAACAAACCAACAAACCAACAACCCAACAAACCAACAAACCAACAAGCCAACAAACCAACAAGCGGACAAACGAACAAACCAACAAACCAACAAACCAACAAACTAACAAACCAACAAACCACCAAACTAACAAACCAACAAACCAAAAAGCCAACAAGCCAACAAACCAACAAACCAACCAACCAACAAACCAACAAACCAAAAAGCCAACAAACCAACAAACCAACAAACCAACAAACCAACAAACCAACAAACCAACAAACCAACAAACCAACAAGCCAACAAGCCAACAAATGAACAAACCAACAAACCAACAAGCAAACAAACCAACAAAACAACAAGCCAACAAACCAAAAAACCAACAAACCAACGAGCGAACAAACCAACAAACCAACAAACGAGCAGACCAACAAACCAACAAACCAACAAACCAACAAACCAACAAACCAACAAGCCAACAAACCAACAAACAAACAAACCAACAAACGAACAAACCAACAAACCGACAAACCAACAAACCAACAAGCCAACAAATCAACAAGCGAACAAACAAACAAACCAACAAACCAACAAACCAACAAACCAACAAACGAACAAACCAACAAACCAACAAACCAACAAACCAACAAGCCAACAAATCAACAAGCGAACAAACGAACAAACCAACAAACCAACAAACCAACAAACCAACAAACGAACAAACCAACAAACCAACAAACAAACAAACCAACAACCGAACAAACCAACAGGCCAAAAAACCAACAAGCCAACAAACCAACAAACCAACAAGCCAACAAACCAAAAAACAAACAAGCCAACAAGCCAACAAACCAACAAACCAACAAACCAACAAACCAACAAACCAACAAACCAACAAACCAGCAAACGAAAAAACCAACAAACCAACAAACCAAGAAGCCAACAAGCCAACAAACGAACAAACCAACAAACCACCAAGCCAACAAGCCAACAAACCAACAAGCGAACAAACCAACAAACCAAGAAACGAACAGACCAACAAACCAACAAACCAACAAGCCAACAAATGAACAAACCAACAAACCAACAAGCCAACAAACCACCAAATCAACAAACCAACAAACCAACAAACCAACAAGCCAACAAACCAACAAACCAACAAACCAACAAGCCAACAAACCAACAAACCAACAAACCAACAAACCAACAAACCAACAAACCAACAAACCAACAAGCCAACAAGCCAACAAACGAACAAACCAACAAACCAACAAGCAAACAAGCCAACAAAACAACAAGCCAACAAACCAAAAAACCAACAAACCAACGAGCGAACAAACCAACAAACCAACAAAAGAACAAACGAACAAACCAACAAACAAACAAACCAACAAACCAACAAACCAACAAGCCAACAAACTAACAAACCAACAAACAAACAAACCAACAAACCAACAAACCAACAAACCAACAACCCAACAAACCAACAAACCAACAAGCCAACAAACCAACAAGCGGACAAACGAACAAACCAACAAACCAACAAACCAACAAACTAACAAACCAACAAACCAACCAACCAACAAACCAACAAACCAAAAAGCCAACAAACCAACAAACCAACAAACCAACAAACCAACAAACCAACAAACCAACAAACCAACAAACCAACAAACCAACAAACCAACAAACCAACAAGCCAACAAGCCAACAAATGAACAAACCAACAAACCAACAAGCAAACAAACCAACAAAACAACAAGCCAACAAACCAAAAAACCAACAAACCAACGAGCGAACAAACCAACAAACGAGCAGACCAACAAACCAACAAACCAACAAACCAACAAACCAACAAACCAACAAGCCAACAAACCAACAAACAAACAAACCAACAAACGAACAAACCAACAAACCGACAAACCAACAAACCAACAAGCCAACAAATCAACAAGCGAACAAACGAACAAACCAACAAACCAACAAACCAACAAACCAACAAACGAACAAACCAACAAACCAACAAACCAACAAACCAACAAGCCAACAAATCAACAAGCGAACAAACGAACAAACCAACAAACCAACAAACCAACAAACCAACAAACGAACAAACCAACAAACCAACAAACAAACAAACCAACAACCGAACAAACCAACAGGCCAACAAACCAACAAGCCAACAAACCAACAAACCAACAAGCCAACAAACCAAAAAACCAACAAGCCAACAAGCCGACAAACCAACAAACCAACAAACCAACAAACCAACAAACCAACAAACCAACAAACGAAAAAACCAACAAACCAACAAACCAAGAAGCCAACAAGCCAACAAACGAACAAACCAACAAACCACCAAGCCAACAAGCCAACAAACCAACAAGCGAACAAACCAACAAACCAAGAAACGAACAGACCAACAAACCAACAAACCAACAAGCCAACAAACCAACAAACCAACAAGCCAACAAACCAACAAATAAACAAACCAACAAGCCAACAAACCAACAAGCGAACCAACGAACAAACCAACAAACCAACAAACCAACAAACTAACAAACCAACAAACCACCAAACTAACAAACCAACAAACCAAAAAGCCAACAAGCGAACAAGGCAACAAACCAACAAACCAACCAACCAACAAACCAACAAACCAACAAGCCAACAAACCAACAAACCAACAAACCAACAAACCAACAAACCAACAAACCAACAAACCAACAAGCAAACAAGCCAACAAAACAACAAGCCAACAAACCAAAAAACCAACAAACCAACGAGCGAACAAACCAACAAATCAACAAACGAGCAGACCAACAAGGCAACAAACGAACAAACCAACAAACCAACAAACCAACCAGCCAACAAACCAACAAACAAACAAACCAACAAACGAACAAACCAACAAACCAACAAACCAACAAACCAACAAGCCAACAAACCAACAAGCGAACAAACGAACAAACCAACAAACCAACAAACCAACAAACCAACAAACCAACAAACCAACAAGCCAACAAACGAACAAGCCAACAAATGAACAAACCAACAAACCAACAAGCCAACAAACCACCAAATCAACACACCAATAAGCCAACAAACCAACAACCCAACAAACCAACAAACCAACAAACCAACAAGCCAACAAGCCAACAAACCAACAAGCCAACAAATGAACAAACCAACAAACCAACAAGCCAACAAACCACCAAATCAACAAACCAACAAACCAACAAACCAACAAGCCAACAAACCAACAAACCAACAAACCAACAAGCCAACAAACCAACAAACCAATAAACCAACAAGCCAACAAATGAACAAACCAACAAACCAACAAGCCAACAAACCACCAAATCAACAAACCAACAAACCAACAAACCAACAAGCCAACAAACCAACAAACCAACAAACCAACAAGCCAACAAACCAACAAACCAACAAACCAACAAACCAACAAACCAACAAACCAACAAACCAACAAGCCAACAAGCCAACAAACGAACAAACCAACAAACCAACAAGCAAACAAGCCAACAAAACAACAAGCCAACAAACCAAAAAACCAACAAACCAACGAGCGAACAAACCAACAAACCAACAAACGAACAAACGAACAAACCAACAAACAAACAAACCAACAAACCAACAAACCAACAAGCCAACAAACTAACAAACCAACAAACAAACAAACCAACAAACCAACAAACCAACAAACCAACAACCCAACAAACCAACAAACCAACAAGCCAACAAACCAACAAGCGGACAAACGAACAAACCAACAAACCAACAAACCAACAAACTAACAAACCAACAAACCACCAAACTAACAAACCAACAAACCAAAAAGCCAACAAGCCAACAAACCAACAAACCAACCAACCAACAAACCAACAAACCAAAAAGCCAACAAACCAACAAACCAACAAACCAACAAACCAACAAACCAACAAACCAACAAACCAACAAACCAACAAGCAAACAAACCAACAAAACAACAAGCCAACAAACCAAAAAACCAACAAACCAACGAGCGAACAAACCAACAAACCAACAAACGAGCAGACCAACAAACCAACAAACCAACAAACCAACAAACCAACAAACCAACAAGCCAACAAACCAACAAACAAACAAACCAACAAACGAACAAACCAACAAACCGACAAACCAACAAACCAACAAGCCAACAAATCAACAAGCGAACAAACAAACAAACCAACAAACCAACAAACCAACAAACCAACAAACGAACAAACCAACAAACCAACAAACCAACAAACCAACAAGCCAACAAATCAACAAGCGAACAAACGAACAAACCAACAAACCAACAAACCAACAAACCAACAAACCAACAAACGAACAAACCAACAAACCAACAATCAAACAAACCAACAACCGAACAAACCAACAGGCCAACAAACCAACAAGCCAACAAACCAACAAACCAACAAGCCAACAAACCAAAAAACCAACAAGCCAACAAGCCAACAAACCAACAAACCAACAAACCAACAAACCAACAAACCAACAAACCAGCAAACGAAAAAACCAACAAACCAACAAACCAAGAAGCTAACAAGCCAACAAACGAACAAACCAACAAACCACCAAGCCAACAAGCCAACAAACCAACAAGCGAACAAACCAACAAACCAAGAAACGAACAGACCAACAAACCAACAAACCAACAAGCCAACAAATGAACAAACCAACAAACCAACAAGCCAACAAACCACCAAATCAACAAACCAACAAACCAACAAACCAACAAGCCAACAAACCAACAAACCAACAAACCAACAAGCCAACAAACCAACAAACCAACAAACCAACAAACCAACAAACCAACAAACCAACAAACCAACAAGCCAACAAGCCAACAAACGAACAAACCAACAAACCAACAAGCAAACAAGCCAACAAAACAACAAGCCAACAAACCAAAAAACCAACAAACCAACGAGCGAACAAACCAACAAACCAACAAAAGAACAAACGAACAAACCAACAAACAAACAAACCAACAAACCAACAAACCAACAAGCCAACAAACTAACAAACCAACAAACAAACAAACCAACAAACCAACAAACCAACAAACCAACAACCCAACAACCCAACAAACCAACAAACCAACAAGCCAACAAACCAACAAGCGGACAAACGAACAAACCAACAAACCAACAAACCAACAAACTAACAAACCAACAAACCACCAAACTAACAAACCAACAAACCAAAAAGCCAAAAAGCCAACAAACCAACAAACCAACCAACCAACAAACCAACAAACCAAAAAGCCAACAAACCAACAAACCAACAAACCAACAAACCAACAAACCAACAAACCAACAAACCAACAAACCAACAAACCAACAAACCAACAAGCCAACAAGCCAACAAATGAACAAACCAACAAACCAACAAGCAAACAAACCAACAAAACAACAAGCCAACAAACCAAAAAACCAACAAACCAACGAGCGAACAAACCAACAAACCAACAAACGAGCAGACCAACAAACCAACAAACCAACAAACCAACAAACCAACAAACCAACAAGCCAACAAACCAACAAACAAACAAACCAACAAACGAACAAACCAACAAACCGACAAACCAACAAACCAACAAGCCAACAAATCAACAAGCGAACAAACGAACAAACCAACAAACCAACAAACCAACAAACCAACAAACGAACAAACCAACAAACCAACAAACCAACAAACCAACAAGCCAACAAATCAACAAGCGAACAAACGAACAAACCAACAAACCAACAAACCAACAAACCAACAAACGAACAAACCAACAAACTAACAAACAAACAAACCAACAACCGAACAAACCAACAGGCCAACAAACCAACAAGCCAACAAACCAACAAACCAACAAGCCAACAAACCAAAAAACCAACAAGCCAACAAGCCAACAAACCAACAAACCAACAAACCAACAAACCAACAAACCAACAAACCAACAAACGAAAAAACCAACAAACCAACAAACCAAGAAGCCAACAAGCCAACAAACGAACAAACCAACAAACCACCAAGCCAACAAGCCAACAAACCAACAAGCGAACAAACCAACAAACCAAGAAACGAACAGACCAACAAACCAACAAACCAACAAGCCAACAAACCAACAAACCAACAAGCCAACAAACCAACAAATAAACAAACCAACAAGCCAACAAACCAACAAGCGAACCAACGAACAAACCAACAAACCAACAAACCAACAAACTAACAAACCAACAAACCACCAAACTAACAAACCAACAAACCAAAAAGCCAACAAGCGAACAAGCCAACAAACCAACAAACCAACCAACCAACAAACCAACAAACCAACAAGCCAACAAACCAACAAACCAACAAACCAACAAACCAACAAACCAACAAACCAACAAACCAACAAGCAAACAAGCCAACAAAACAACAAGCCAACAAACCAAAAAACCAACAAACCAACGAGCGAACAAACCAACAAATCAACAAACGAGCAGACCAACAAGCCAACAAACGAACAAACCAACAAACCAACAAACCAACCAGCCAACAAACCAACAAACAAACAAACCAACAAACGAACAAACCAACAAACCAACAAACCAACAAACCAACAAGCCAACAAACCAACAAGCGAACAAACGAACAAACCAACAAACCAACAAACCAACAAACCAACAAACGAACAAACCAACAAACCAACAAACAAACAATACAACAAACGAACAAACCAACAGGCCAACAAACCAACAAGCCAACAAACCAACAAACCAACAAGCCAACAAACCAAAAAACCAACAAGCCAACAAGCCAACAAACCAACAAACCAACAAACCAACAAACCAACAAACGAACAAACCAACAAACCAAGAAGCCAACAAGCCAACAAACGAACAAACCAACAAACCACCAAGCCAACAAGCCAACAAACCAACAAGCCAACAAACCAAAAAACCAACAAACCAACAAGCGAACAAACCAACAAACCAAGAAACGAACAAACCAACAAACCAACAAACCAACAAGCCAACAAACCAACAAACCAACAAGCCAACAAACCAACAAATAAACAAACCAACAAACGAACAAACCAACAAACCAACAAAGCAACAAACAAACAAACCAACAAACCAACAAACCAACAAACCAACAAACCAACAAACCAACAAACCAACAGACCAACAAACCAACAAACCAACAAACCAACAAACGAACAAACCCACAATCCAACAAACTAACAAACCAACAAACGCACAAACCAACAGGCCAACAAGCCAACAAGCCAACAAGCCAACAAGCCAACAAACCAACAAACCAACAAACCAACAAACCAACAAACCAACAAACCAACAAACCAACAAACCAACAAACCAACAAACCAACAAACCAACAAACCAACAAACCAACAAACCAACAAACCAACAAACAAACAAACCAACAAACAAACAAACCAACAAGCCAACAAACCAATAAGCCAACAAGCTAACAAAACAACAAACCAACAAACCAACAAACCAACAAACCAACAAACCAACAAGCCAGCAAGCCAACAAACCAACAAGCCAACAAACGAACAAACCAATTAACCAACAAACCAACAAGCCAACAAACCAACAAACCAACAAACCAACAAACCAACAAACCAACAAGCCAACAAACGAACAAACCAACAAACAAACAAACCAACAAACCAACACACCAACAAGCCAACAAACCACCAAATCAACAAACCAATAAACCAACAAACCAACAAGCCAACAAACCAACAAACCAACAAACCAACAAACGAACAAACGAACAAACCAACAAACAAACAAACCAACAAACCAACAAACCAACAAGCCAACAAACTAACAAACCAACAAACCACCAAACTAACAAACTAACAAACCAAAAAGCCAACAAGCCAACAAGCCAACAAACCAACAAACCAACCAACCAACAAACCAACAAACCAACAAGCCAACAAACCAACAAACCAACAAACCAACAAACCAACAAACCAACAAACCAACAAACCTACAAGCCAACAAGCCAACAAACGAACAAACCAACAAACCAACAAGCAAACAAGCCAACAAAACAACAAGCCAACAAACCAAAAAACCAACAAACCAACGAGCGAACAAAGCAACAAACCAACAAACGAGCAGACCAACAAACCAACAAACCAACAAACCAACAAACCAACAAACCAACAAGCCAACAAACCAACAAACAAACAAACCAACAAACGAACAAACCAACAAACCAACAAACCAACAAACCAACAAGCCAACAAACCAACAAGCGAACAAACGAACAAACCAACAAACCAACAAGCCAACAAACCAACAAACAAACAAACCAACAAACCAACAAACCAACAAACCAACAAACCAACAAACCAACAAACCAACAAACCAACAAACCAACAAACCAAAAAACCAAAAAGCCAACAAACCAAAAAACCAACAAACCAACAAACCAACAAACAAACAAACCCACAAGCCAACAAGCAAACTCACCAACAAACTAACAAACCGACAAACCAACAAGCCAGCAAACCAACAAACCAACAAACCAACAAACGAACAAACGAACAAACCAACAAACCAACAAACCAACAAACCAACAAACCAACAAACCAACAAACCAACAAACCAAAAAACCAACAAACCAACAAACCAAAAAACCAACAAACCAACAAGCCAACAAACCAAAAAACCAACGAGCCAACAATCCAACAAAACAACAAACCAACAAACCAACAAACGAACAAACCAACAAACCAACAAGCCAATAAGCCAACAAACCAACAAACCAACATACCAACAAACCAACAAACCAACAAACCAACAAGCCAACAAACCAACAAACCAACAAACCAACAAGCCAACAAGCCAACAAACCAACAAACCTACAAAGCAACAAACGAACAAACCAACAAACCAACAAGCCAGCAAACCAACAAACCAACAAACCAACAAACCAACAAACCAACAAACCAACAAACCAACAAACCAACAAACCAACAAGCCAACAAACCAACAAACCAAAAAACCAACAAGCCAACAAACCAATAAACCAACACACCAACAAACCAACAAACCAACAAAAAAACAAACCAACAAACAAACAAACCAACAAACCAACAAGCCAACAAACCAACAAACCAACAAACCAACATTCCAACAAACCAAGTCACCAACAAACCAACAAACGAACAAACCAACAAGCCAACAAACCATAAAACGAACAAAGCAACAAACCAACAAACCAACAAACGAACAAACGAACAAACCAACAAACCAACAAACGAACAAACCAACAAGCCAACAAACCAAAAAGCCAACAAACCAACAAACCAACAAACCAACAAACCAACAAACGAACAAACCAACAAACCAACAAACGAACAAACCAACAAACCAACAAACCAACAAACCAACATTCCAACAAACCAAGTAACCAACAAACCAACAAACGAACAAACCAACAAGCCAACAAAACAAAAAAACGAACAAAGCAACAAACCAACAAACCAACAAACCAACAAACCAACAAGCCAACAAGCCAACAAACAAACACACCAACAAACTAACAAACCAACAAACCAATAAGCCAACAAACCAACAAACCAAAAAACCAACAAATCAACAAACCAACAAACCAAAAACCAACAAACCCACAAACCAACAAACCAACAAACCAAAAAACCAACAAACCAACAAACCAAAAAACCAACAAACCAACAAGCCAACAAACCAACAAACCAACAAGCCAACAATCCAACAAAACAACAAACCAAGAAACCAACAAACGAACAAACCAACAAACCAACAAGCCAATAAGCCAACATACCAAACAACCAACAAACAAACAAACCAACCAGACAACAAACCAACAAACCAAAAAACGAACAAACCAACAAACCAACAAACCAACAAACCAAAAAGCCAACAAACGAACAAACCAACAAGCCAACAAACCAACAAACCAACAAACCAAAAAATGAACAAACCAACAAACCAACAAACCAACAAACCAACAAACCAAGAAGCCAACAAACCAACAAACCAACAAACCAACAAACCAAAAAGCCAACAAACCAACAAACCAACAAACCAACAAACGAACAAACCAACAAACAAACAAACCAACAAACCAACAAACCAACAAAACAACAAACCAACAAACGAACAATCCAACAAACCAACAAACCAACAAGCCAACAAGCCAACAAACCAACAAACCAACAAACCAACAAACCAACAAACCAACAAAGCAACAAACCAACAAACGAACAAACCAACAAACCAACAAACCAACAAACCAACAAACCAACAAACCAACAAACCAATAAACCAACAAACGAACAAACCAACAAACAAACAAACCAACAAGCCAACAAGCCAACAAAGCAATAAGCCAACAAGCCAACTAAACAACAAACCAACAAACCAACAAACCAACAAACCAACAAACCAACAAGCCAGCAAGTCAACAGACCAACAAGCCAACAAACGAACAATCCAACAAACCAACAAACCAATAAGCCAACAAGCCAACAAACCAACAAACCAACAAACCAACAAACCAACAAACTAACAAACCAACAATCCAACAAACAAACAAACTAACAAACCAACAAACCAACAAACCAACAAACCAACAAACCAACAAACCAACAAACCAACAAACCAACAAACCAACAAACCAACAAACGAACAAACCAACAAACAAACAAACCAACAAGCCAACAAACCAATAAGCCAACAAACCAACAAACCAACAAGCCAACAAACCAACAAACCAACAAACCAACAAACCAACAAGCCAACAAACGAACAAACCACTAAACAAACAAACCAACAAACCAACACACCAACAAACCAACAAACCAACAAGCCAACAAACCAACAAATAAACAAACCAACAAACGAACAAACCAACAAACCAACAAAGCAACAAACAAACAAACCAACAAACCAACAAACCAACAAACCAACAAACCAACAAACCAACAAACCAACAGACCAACAAACCAACAAACCAACAAACCAACAAACGAACAAACCCACAATCCAACAAACTAACAAACCAACAAACGAACAAACCAACAGGCCAACAAGCCAACAAGCCAACAAGCCAACAAGCCAACAAACCAACAAACCAACAAACCAACAAACCAACAAACCAACAAACCAACAAACCAACAAACCAACAAACCAACAAACCAACAAACCAACAAACCAACAAACCAACAAACCAACAAACCAACAAACAAACAAACCAACAAACAAACAAACCAACAAGCCAACAAACCAATAAGCCAACAAGCTAACAAAACAACAAACCAACAAACCAACAAACCAACAAACCAACAAACCAACAAGCCAGCAAGCCAACAAACCAACAAGCCAACAAACGAACAAACCAATTAACCAACAAACCAACAAGCCAACAAACCAACAAACCAACAAACCAACAAACCAACAAACCAACAAGCCAACAAACGAACAAACCAACAAACAAACAAACCAACAAACCAACACACCAACAAGCCAACAAACCACCAAATCAACAAACCAATAAACCAACAAACCAACAAGCCAACAAACCAACAAACCAACAAACCAACAAACGAACAAACGAACAAACCAACAAACAAACAAACCAACAAACCAACAAACCAACAAGCCAACAAACTAACAAACCAACAAACCACCAAACTAACAAACTAACAAACCAAAAAGCCAACAAGCCAACAAGCCAACAAACCAACAAACCAACCAACCAACAAACCAACAAACCAACAAGCCAACAAACCAACAAACCAACAAACCAACAAACCAACAAACCAACAAACCAACAAACCTACAAGCCAACAAGCCAACAAACGAACAAACCAACAAACCAACAAGCAAACAAGCCAACAAAACAACAAGCCAACAAACCAAAAAACCAACAAACCAACGAGCGAACAAAGCAACAAACCAACAAACGAGCAGACCAACAAACCAACAAACCAACAAACCAACAAACCAACAAACCAACAAGCCAACAAACCAACAAACAAACAAACCAACAAACGAACAAACCAACAAACCAACAAACCAACAAACCAACAAGCCAACAAACCAACAAGCGAACAAACGAACAAACCAACAAACCAACAAGCCAACAAACCAACAAACAAACAAACCAACAAACCAACAAACCAACAAACCAACAAACCAACAAACCAACAAACCAACAAACCAACAAACCAAAAAACCAAAAAGCCAACAAACCAAAAAACCAACAAACCAACAAACCAACAAACAAACAAACCCACAAGCCAACAAGCAAACTCACCAACAAACTAACAAACCGACAAACCAACAAGCCAGCAAACCAACAAACCAACAAACCAACAAACGAACAAACGAACAAACCAACAAACCAACAAACCAACAAACCAACAAACCAACAAACCAACAAACCAAAAAACCAACAAACCAACAAACCAAAAAACCAACAAACCAACAAGCCAACAAACCAAAAAACCAACGAGCCAACAATCCAACAAAACAACAAACCAACAAACCAACAAACGAACAAACCAACAAACCAACAAGCCAATAAGCCAACAAACCAACAAACCAACATACCAACAAACCAACAAACCAACAAACCAACAAGCCAACAAACCAACAAACCAACAAACCAACAAGCCAACAAGCCAACAAACCAACAAACCTACAAAGCAACAAACGAACAAACCAACAAACCAACAAGCCAGCAAACCAACAAACCAACAAACCAACAAACCAACAAACCAACAAACCAACAAACCAACAAACCAACAAACCAACAAGCCAACAAACCAACAAACCAAAAAACCAACAAGCCAACAAACCAATAAACCAACACACCAACAAACCAACAAACCAACAAAAAAACAAACCAACAAACAAACAAACCAACAAACCAACAAGCCAACAAACCAACAAACCAACAAACCAACATTCCAACAAACCAAGTCACCAACAAACCAACAAACGAACAAACCAACAAGCCAACAAACCATAAAACGAACAAAGCAACAAACCAACAAACCAACAAACGAACAAACGAACAAACCAACAAACCAACAAACGAACAAACCAACAAGCCAACAAACCAAAAAGCCAACAAACCAACAAACCAACAAACCAACAAACCAACAAACGAACAAACCAACAAACCAACAAACGAACAAACCAACAAACCAACAAACCAACAAACCAACATTCCAACAAACCAAGTAACCAACAAACCAACAAACGAACAAACCAACAAGCCAACAAAACAAAAAAACGAACAAAGCAACAAACCAACAAACCAACAAACCAACAAACCAACAAGCCAACAAGCCAACAAACAAACACACCAACAAACTAACAAACCAACAAACCAATAAGCCAACAAACCAACAAACCAAAAAACCAACAAATCAACAAACCAACAAACCAAAAACCAACAAACCCACAAACCAACAAACCAACAAACCAAAAAACCAACAAACCAACAAACCAAAAAACCAACAAACCAACAAGCCAACAAACCAACAAACCAACAAGCCAACAATCCAACAAAACAACAAACCAAGAAACCAACAAACGAACAAACCAACAAACCAACAAGCCAATAAGCCAACATACCAAACAACCAACAAACAAACAAACCAACCAGACAACAAACCAACAAACCAAAAAACGAACACACCAACAAACCAACAAACCAACAAACCAAAAAGCCAACAAACGAACAAACCAACAAGCCAACAAACCAACAAACCAACAAACCAAAAAATGAACAAACCAACAAACCAACAAACCAACAAACCAACAAACCAAGAAGCCAACAAACCAACAAACCAACAAACCAACAAACCAAAAAGCCAACAAACCAACAAACCAACAAACCAACAAACGAACAAACCAACAAACAAACAAACCAACAAACCAACAAACCAACAAAACAACAAACCAACAAACGAACAATCCAACAAACCAACAAACCAACAAGCCAACAAGCCAACAAACCAACAAACCAACAAACCAACAAACCAACAAACCAACAAAGCAACAAACCAACAAACGAACAAACCAACAAACCAACAAACCAACAAACCAACAAACCAACAAACCAACAAACCAATAAACCAACAAACGAACAAACCAACAAACAAACAAACCAACAAGCCAACAAGCCAACAAAGCAATAAGCCAACAAGCCAACTAAACAACAAACCAACAAACCAACAAACCAACAAACCAACAAACCAACAAGCCAGCAAGTCAACAGACCAACAAGCCAACAAACGAACAATCCAACAAACCAACAAACCAATAAGCCAACAAGCCAACAAACCAACAAACCAACAAACCAACAAACCAACAAACTAACAAACCAACAATCCAACAAACAAACAAACGAACAAACCAACAAACCAACAAACCAACAAACCAACAAACCAACAAACCAACAAACCAACAAACCAACAAACCAACAAACCAACAAACGAACAAACCAACAAACAAACAAACCAACAAGCCAACAAACCAATAAGCCAACAAACCAACAAACCAACAAGCCAACAAACCAACAAACCAACAAACCAACAAACCAACAAGCCAACAAACGAACAAACCACTAAACAAACAAACCAACAAACCAACACACCAACAAGCCAACAAACCAACAACCCAACAAACCAACAAACCAACAAACCAACAAGCAAACAAGCCAACAAACCAACAAGTTAACAAATGAACAAACCAACAAACCAACAAGCCAACAAACCACCAAATCAACAAACCAACAAACCAACAAACCAACAAACCAACAAGCCAACAAACCAACAAACCAACAAACCAACAAACGAACAAACGAACAAACGAACAAACCAACAAATAAACAAACCAACAAACCAACAAACCAACAAGCCAACAAACTAACAAACCAACAAACCACCAAACCAACAAACCAACAAACCAAAAAGCCAACAAGCCAACAAACCAACAAGCCAACAAACCAACAAACCAACAAACCAACAAACCAACAAACCAACAAGCCAACAAACCAACAAACCAATAAACCAACAAACCAACAAACCAAAAAACCAACAAGCCAACAAGCCAACAAACGAACAAACCAACAAACCAACAAGCAAACAAGTTAACAAAACAACAAGCCAAAAACCAACAAACCAACAAACGAGCAGACCAACAAACCAACAAACCAACAAACCAACAAACCAACAAACCAACAAACCAACAAGCCAACAAACCAACAACCAAACAAACCAACAAACGAACAAACCAACAAACCAACAAACCAACAAGCCAACTAACCAACAAGCGAACAAACGAACAAACCAACAAACCAACAAACCAACAAACCAACAAACGAACAAACCAACAAACCAACAAACAGACAAACCAACAAACGAACAAACCAACAGGCCAACAAACCAACAAGCCAACAAACCAACAAACCAAAAAGCCAACAAACCAAAAAACCAACAAGCCAACAAGCCAACAAACCAACAAACCAACAAACCAACAAACCAACAAACCAACAAACCAACAAACCAATAAACCAACAAACGAACAAACCAACAAACAAACAAACCAACAAGCCAACAAGCCAACAAAGCAATAAGCCAACAAGCCAACAAAACAACAAACCAACAAACCAACAAACCAACAAACCTACAAACCAACAAGCCAGCACGTCAACAGACCAACAAGCCAACAAACGAACAATCCAACAAACCAACAAACCAATAAGCCAACAAGCCAACAAACCAACAAACCAACAAACCAACAAACCAACAAACCAACAAACCAACAAACAAACAAACCAACAAACAAACAAACGAACAAACCAACAAACCAACAAACCAACAAACCAACAAACCAACAAACCAACAAACCAACAAACCAACAAACCAACAAACCAACAAACCAACAAACCAACAAACCAACAAACCAACAATCTAACAAACCAACAAACAAACAAACGAACAAACCAACAGGCCAACAAACCAACAAGCCAACAAACCAACAAACCAACAAACCAACAAACCAACAAACCAACAAATCAACAAACGAACAACCCAACAAACCAACAAACCAACAAACCAAGTAACCAACAAACCAACAAACGAACAAACCAACAAGCCAACAAACCAAAAAACGAACAAACCAACAAACCAACAAGCCAACAAACAAACACACCAAAAAACTAACAAACCAACAAGCCAACAAGCCAACAAACAAACACACCAACAAACCAACAAGCAAACAAGTTAACAAAACAACAAGCCAAAAACCAACAAACAAACAAACGAGCAGACAAACAAACCAACAAACCAACAAACCAACAAACCAACAAACCAACAAACCAACAAACCAACAAGCCAACAAACCATCAACCAAACAAACCAACAAACGAACAAACCAACAAACCAACAAACCAACAAGCCAACTAACCAACAAGCGAAGAAACGAACAAACCAACAAACCAACAAACCAACAAACCAACAAACGAACAAACCAACAAACCAACACACAGACAAACCAACAAACGAACAAACCAACAGGCCAACAAACCAACAAGCCAACAAACCAACAAACCAACAAGCCAACAAACCAAAAAACCAACAAGCCAACAAGCCAACAAACCAACAAACCAACAAACCAACAAACCAACAAACCAACAAACCAACAAACCAATAAACCAACAAACGAACAAACCAACAAACAAACAAACCAACAAGCCAACAAGCCAACAAAGCAATAAGCCAACAAGCCAACAAAACAACAAACCAACAAACCAACAAACCAACAAACCAACAAACCAACAAGCCAGCAAGTCAACAGACCAACAAGCCAACAAACGAACAATCCAACAAACCAACAAACCAATAAGCCAACAAGCCAACAAACCAACAAACCAACAAACCAACAAACCAACAAACCAACAAACCAACAAATAAACAAACGAACAAACCAACAAACCAACAAACCAACAAACCAACAAACCAACAAACCAATAAACCAACAAACCAACAAACGAACAAACCAACAAACCAACAAACCAACAAACCAACAAACTAACAAACCAACAAACGAACAAACGAACAAACCAACAGGCCAACAAACCAACAAGCCAACAAACCAACAAACCAACAAACCAACAAACCAACAAACCAACAAATCAACAAACGAACAACCCAACAAACTAACAAACCAACAAACCAAGTAACCAACAAACCAACAAACGAACAAACCAACAAGCCAACAAACCAAAAAACGAACACACCAAAAAACTAACAAACCAACAAGCCAACAAGCCAACAAACAAACACACCAAAAAACTAACAAGCCAACAAACCAACAAGCCAACAAGCCAACAAACCAACAAACCAACAAACCAACAAACCAACAAACCAAAAAACCAACAAACCAACAAACGGACAAACCAACAAACCAACAAACCAACAAACCAACATACCAACAAACCAACAAACCAACAAACCAAAAAGCCAACAAACCAATAAACCAACAAGCCAACAAGCCAAAAAACCAACAAAATAATAAACCAACAAACGAACAAACCAACAAACCAACAAACCAACAAGCCAACAAGCCAACAAACCAACAAACCAACAAACCAACAAACCAACAAACGAACAAACCAACAAACCAACAAACCAACAAACCAACAAACCAACAAACCAACAAACCAACAAACCAACAAACCAACAAACCAACAAACCAACAAACAAACAAACCAACAAACAAACAAACCAACAAGCCAACAAACCAACAAACCAACAAGCCAACAAGCCAAAAAAACAACAAACCAACAAACCAACAAACCAACAAGCCAACAAGCCAACAAACCAACAAGCCAACAAACGAACAAACGAACAAACCAACAAACCAACAAACCAACAAGCCAACAAACCAACAAACCAACAAACCAACAAACGAACAACCCAACAAACCAACAAACCAACAAACCAAGTAACCAACAAACCAACAAACGAACAAATCAACAAGCCAACAAACCAAAAAACGAACAAACCAACAAGCCAACAAGCCAACAAACAAACACACCAAAAAACTAACAAACCAACAAACCAACAAGCCAACAAACCAACAAACCAACAAACCAACAAACCAACAAACCAACAAACCAACAAACCAACAAGCCAACAAACCAACAAACCAACAAACCAACAAATCAACAAACCAACAAACCAACAAACCAACAAACCAACAAGCCAACAAACCAACAAACCAACAAGCCAAAAAACCAACAAACAAACAAACCAACAAACGAACAAACCAACAAACCAACAAAGCAACAAACCAACAAACCAACAAACAAACAAACCAACAAACCAACAAACCAACAGACCAACAAACCAACAAACCAACAAACCAACAAACGAACAAACCCACAAACCAACAAACTAACAAACCAACAAACGAACAAACCAACAGGCCAACAAACCAACAAGCCAACAAACCAACCAACCAACAAACCAAAAAACCAACAAACCAACAAATCAACAAACGAACAAACCAACAAACCAACAAACGAACAACCCAACAAACCAACAAACCAACAAACCAAGTAGCCAACAAACCAACAAACGAACAAGCAAACAAACAAACACACCAAAAAACTAACAAACCAACAAACCAACAAGCCAACAAACCAACAAACCAACAAACCAACAAACCAACAAACCAACAAACCAACAAGCCAACATACCAACAAACCAACAAACCAACAAACCAACAAACCAACAAGCAAACAAACAAACACACCAAAAAACTAACAAACCAACAAACCAACAAGCCAACAAACCAACAAACCAACAAACCAACAAACCAACAAACCAACAAACCAACAAGCCAACATACCAACAAACCAACAAACAACAAACCAACAAACCAACAAACCAAAAAACCAACAAACCAACAAGCCAACAAACCAACAAACCAACAAGCCAACAATCCAACAATACAGCAAATCAGAAACCAACAAACGAACAAACCAACAAACCAACAAGCCAATAAGCCAACAAACCAACAAACCAACAAACCAACAAACCAACAAACCAAACAACCAACAAACCAACAAACCAACAAGCCAACAAACCAACAAACCAACAAACCAACAAACCAAAAAACGAACAAACCAACAAACCAACAAACCAACAAATCAACAAACCAACAAACCAACAAACCAACAAACCAACAAACCAAAAAGCCAACAAACGAACAAACCAACAAGCCAACAAACCAACAAACCAACAAACCAAAACATGAACAAACCAACAAACCAACAAACCAACAAACCAACAAGCCAACAAGCCAACAAACCAACAAACCAACAAACCAACAAGCCAACAAGCCAACAAACCAACAAACCAACAAACCAACAAACCAACAAACAAACAAACCAACAAACCAACAAGCCAACAAGCCAACCAACCAATAAGCCAACAAACGAACAAACCAACAAACCAACAAACCAACAAGCCAACAAACCAACAAACCAACAAACCAACAAACCAACAAATCAACAAACGAACAACCCAACAAACCAACAAACCAACAAACCAAGTAACCAACAAACCAACAAACGAACAAACCAACAAGCCAACAAACCAACAAACCAACAAACGAACAAACCAACAAACCAACAAACGAACAACCCAACAAACCAACAAACCAAGTAGCCAACAAACCAACAAACGAACAAACCAACAAGCCAGCAAACCAAAAAACGAACAAAGCAACAAACCAACAAACCAACAAACCAACAAACCAACAAACCAACAAACCAACAAGCAAACAAACAAACACACCAAAAAACTAACAAACCAACAAACCAACAAGCCAACAAACCAACAAACCAACAAACCAAAAAACGAACAAACCAACAAACCAACAAACCAACAAATCAACAAACCAACAAACCAACAAACCAACAAACCAACAAACCAAAAAGCCAACAAACGAACAAACCAACAAGCCAACAAACCAACAAACCAAAACATGAACAAACCAACAAACCAACAAACCAACAAACCAACAAGCTAACAAGCCAACAAACCAACAAACCAACAAACCAACAAGCCAACAAGCCAACAAACCAACAAACCAACAAACCAACAAACCAACAAACAAACAAACCAACAAACCAACAAGCCAACAAGCCAACCAACCAATAAGCCAACAAACGAACAAACCAACAAACCAACAAACCAACAAGCCAACAAACCAACAAACCAACAAACCAACAAACCAACAAATCAACAAACGAACAACCCAACAAACCAACAAACCAACAAACCAAGTAACCAACAAACCAACAAACGAACAAACCAACAAGCCAACAAACCAAAAAACGAACAAACCAACAAACCAACAAGCCAACAAGCCAACAAACAAACACACCAAAAAACTAACAAACCAACAAACCAACAAGCCAACAAACCAACAAACCAACAAACCAACAAACCAACAAACCAACAAACCAACATACCAACAAACCAACAAACCAACAAACCAACAAACCGACAAACCAAAAAACCAACAAACCAACAAGCCAACAAACCAACAAACCAACAAGCCAACAATCCAACAATACAACAAACCAACAAACCAACAAACGAACAAACCAACAAACCAACAAGCCAACAAGCCAACAAACCAACAAGCCAACATACCAACAAACCAAAAAACCAACAAACCAACTAACCAACAAACGAACAAACCAACAAACCAACAAGCCAACAAACAAACAAACCAACAAACCAACAAACGGACAAACCAACAAACCAACAAACCAACAAACCAACATACCAACAAACCAACAAACCAACAAACGAAAAAGCCAACAAACCAATAAACCAACAAGCCAACAAGCCAACAAACCAACAAAATAACAAACCAACAAACGAACAAACCAACAAACCAACAAACCAACAAACCAATAAGCCAACAAGCCAACAAACCAACAAACCAACAAACCAACAAACCAACAAACCAACAAACCAACAAACGAACAAACCAACAAACCAACAAACCAACAAACCAACAAACCAACAAACCAACAAACCAACAAACCAACAAACCAACAAACCAACAAACCAACAAACCAACAAACGAACAAACCAACAAACGAACAAATCAACAAGCCAAAAAACCAACAAGCCAACAAGCCAACAAAACAACAAACCAACAAACAAACAAATCAACAAACCAACAAACCAACAAGCCAACAAGCCAACAAACCAACAAGCCAACAAACGAACAAACCAACAAACCAACAAACCAACAAGCCAACAAACCAACAAACCAACAAACCAACAAACCAACAAATCAACAAACGAACAAACCAACAAACCAACAAACCAACAAACCAAGTAACCAACAAACCAACAAACGAACAAACCAACAAGCCAACAAACAAAAAAACGAACAAACCAACAAACCAACAAGCCAACAAGCCAACAAACAAACACACCAAAAAACTAACAAACCAACAAACCAACAAGCCAACAAACCAACAAACCAACAAACCAACAAACCAACAAACCAACAAACCAACAAACCAACATACCAACAAACCAACAAACCAACAAACCAAAAAACCGACAAACCAAAAAACCAACAAACCAACAAGCCAACAAACCAACAAACCAACAAGCCAACAATCCAACAATACAACAAACCAACAAACCAACAAACGAACAAACCAACAAACCAACAAGCCAATAAGCCAGCAAACCAACAAACCAACAAACCAACAAACCAACAAATCAACAAACCAAACAACCAACAAACCAACAAACCAACAAGCCAACAAACCAACAAACCAACAAACCAACAAACCAAAAAACGAACAAACCAACAAACCAACAAACCAACAAACCAACAAACCAACAAACCAACAAACCAACAAACCAACAAACCAACAAACCAACAAACCAACAAACCAAAAAGCCAACAAACGAACAAACCAACAAGCCAACAAACCAACAAACCAAAAAATGAACAAACCAACAAACCAACAAACCAACAAGCCAATAAGCCAACAAACCAACAAACCAACAAACCAACAAACGAACAAACCAACAAACCAACAAGCCAACAAGCCAACCAACCAATAAGCCAACAAACCAACAAACGAACAAACCAACAAACCAACAAGCCAATAAGCCAGCAAGCCAACAAACCAACAAACCAACAAACCAACAAACCAAAAAACCAACAAACCAACAAACCAACAAACCAAAAAGCCAACGAACGAACAAACCAACAAGCCAACAAACCAACAAACCAACAAACCAAAACATGAACAAACCAACAAACCAACAAACCAACAAACCAACAAGCCAACAAGCCAACAAACCAACAAACCAACAAACCAACAAGCCAACAAGCCAACAAACCAACAAACCAACAAACCAACAAACCAACAAACAAACAAACCAACAAACCAACAAGCCAACAAGCCAACCAACCAATAAGCCAACAAACCAACAAACCAACAAACCAACAAACCAACAAACCAAAAAACCAACAAACCAACAAACCAACAAACGAACAAACCAACAAACCAACAAGCCAACAAACAAACAAACCAACAAACCAACAAACGGACAAACCAACAAACCAACAAACCAACAAACCAACATACCAACAAACCAACAAACCAACAAACCAAAAAGCCAACAAACCAATAAACCAACAAGCCAACAAGCCAACAAACCAACAAACCAACAAAAAAACAAACCAACAAACGAACAAACCAACAAACCAACAAACCAACAAGCCAACAAGCCAACAAGCCAACAAACCAACAAACCAACAAACCAACAAACCAACAAACCAACAAACGAATAAACCAACAAACCAACAAACGAACAAACCAACAAACCAACAAACCAACAAACCAACAAACCAATAAACCAACAAACCAACAAACGAACAAACCAACAAACAAACAAACCAACAAGCCAACAAACCAACAAGCCAACAAGCCAACAAAACAACAAACCAACAAACCAACAAATCAACAAATCAACAAACCAACAAACCAACAAGCCAACAAGCCAACAAACCAAAAAACGAACAAACCAACAAACCAACAAGCCAACAAGCCAACAAACAAACACACCAAAAAACTAACAAACCAACAAACCAACAAGCCAACAAACCAACAAACCAACAAACCAACAAACCAACAAACCAACAAACCAACATACCAACAAACCAACAAACCAACAAACCAACAAACCGACAAACCAAAAAACCAACAAACCAACAAGCCAACAAACCAACAAACCAACAAGCCAACAATCCAACAATACAACAAACCAACAAACCAACAAACGAACAAACCAACAAACCAACAAGCCAACAAACCAACAAACCAACAAGCCAACATACCAACAAACCAACAAACCAACAAACCAAAAAACCAACAAACCAACAAACCAACAAACGAACAAACCAACAAACCAACAAGCCAACAAACAAACAAACCAACAAACCAACAAACGGACAAACCAACAAACCAACAAACCAACAAACCAACATACCAACAAACCAACAAACCAACAAACGAAAAAGCCAACAAACCAATAAACCAACAAGCCAACAAGCCAACAAACCAACAAAATAACAAACCAACAAACGAACAAACCAACAAACCAACAAACCAACAAGCCAACAAGCCAACAAACCAACAAACCAACAAACCAACAAACCAACAAACCAACAAACCAACAAACGAACAAACCAACAAACCAACAAACCACCAAACCAACAAACCAACAAACCAACAAACCAACAAACCAACAAACCAACAAACGAACAAACCAACAAACGAACAAATCAACAAGCCAACAAACCAACAAGCCAACAAGCCAACAAAACAACAAACCAACAAACAAACAAATCAACAAACCAACAAACCAACAAGCCAACAAGCCAACAAACCAACAAGCCAACAAACGAACAAACCAACAAACCAACAAACCAACAAGCCAACAAACCAACAAACCAACAAACCAACAAACCAACAAATCAACAAACGAACAAACCAACAAACCAACAAACCAACAAACCAAGTAAAAAACAAACCAACAAACGAACAAACCAACAAGCCAACAAACCAAAAAACGAACAAACCAACAAACTAACAAGCCAACAAGCCAACAAACAAACACACCAAAAAACTAACAAACCAACAAACCAACAAGCCAACAAACCAACAAACCAACAAACCAACAAACCAACAAACCAACAAACCAACATACCAACAAACCAACAAACCAACAAACCAAAAAACCGACAAACCAAAAAACCAACAAACCAACAAGCCAACAAACCAACAAACCAACAAGCCAACAATCCAACAATACAACAAACCAACAAACCAACAAATGAACAAACCAACAAACCAACAAGCCAATAAGCCAGCAAACCAACAAACCAACAAACCAACAAACCAACAAATCAACAAACCAAACAACCAACAAACCAACAAACCAACAAGCCAACAAACCAACAAACCAACAAACCAACAAACCAAAAAACGAACAAACCAACAAACCAACAAACCAACAAACCAACAAACCAACAAACCAACAAACCAACAAACCAACAAACCAACAAACCAACAAACCAAAAAGCCAACAAACGAACAAACCAACAAGCCAACAAACCAACAAACCAACAAACCAACAAACCAAAAAATGAACAAACCAACAAACCAACAAACCAACAAACCAACAAGCCAACAAGCCAACAAACCAACAAACCAACAAATCAACAAGCCAATAAGCCAACAAACCAACAAACCAACAAACCAACAAACGAACAAACCAACAAACCAACAAGCCAACAAGCCAACCAACCAATAAGCCAACAAACCAACAAACGAACAAACCAACAAACCAACAAGCCAATAAGCCAGCAAACCAACAAACCAACAAACCAACAAACCAACAAATCAACAAACCAAACAACCAACAAACCAACAAACCAACAAGCCAACAAACCAACAAACCAACAAACCAACAAACCAAAAAACCAACAAACCAACAAACCAACAAACCAAAAAGCCAACAAACGAACAAACCAACAAGCCAACAAACCAACAAACCAACAAACCAAAACATGAACAAACCAACAAACCAACAAACCAACAAACCAACAAGCCAACAAGCCAACAAACCAACAAACCAACAAACCAACAAGCCAACAAGCCAACAAACCAACAAACCAACAAACCAACAAACCAACAAACAAACAAACCAACAAACCAACAAGCCAACAAGCCAAGAAGCCAACCAACCAATAAGCCAACAAACCAACAAACCAACAAACCAACAAACCAACAAACCAAAAAACCAACAAACCGACAAACCAACAAACGAACAAACCAACAAACCAACAAGCCAACAAACAAACAAACCAACAAACCAACAAACGGACAAACCAACAAACCAACAAACCAACAAACCAACATACCAACAAACCAACAAACCAACAAACCAAAAAGCCAACTAACCAATAAACCAACAAGCCAACAATCCAACAACCCAACAAACCAACAAAAAAACAAACGAACAAACCAACAAACCAACAAACCAACAAGCCAACAAGCCAACAAGCCAACAAACCAACAAACCAACAAACCAACAAACCAACAAACCAACAAACGAATAAACCAACAAACCAACAAACAAACAAACCAACAAACCAACAAACCAACAAACCAACAAACCAACAAACCAATAAACCAACAAACCAACAAACGAACAAACCAACAAACAAACAAACCAACAAGCCAACAAACCAACAAGCCAACAAGCCAACAAAACAACAAAGCAACAAACCAACAAATCAACAAACCAACAAACCAACAAGCCAACAAGCCAACAAACCAACAAGCCAACAAACGAACAAACCAACAAACCAACAAACCAACAAGCCAACAAGCCAACAAACCAACAAACCAACAAACCAACAAACCAACAAACGAACAACCCAACAAACCAACAAACCAACAAACCAAGTAACCAACAAACCAACAAACGAACAAACCAACAAGCCAACAAACCCAAAAACGAACAAACCAACAAACCAACAAGCCAACAAGCCAACAAACAAACACACCAAAAAACTAACAAACGAACAAACCAATAAGCCAACAAACCAACAAACCAACAAACCAACAAACCAACAAACCAACAAACCAACAAACCAACATACCAACAAACCAACAAACCAACAAACCAACAAACCAACAAACCGACAAACCAAAAAACCAACAAACCAACAAGCCAACAAACCAACAAACCAACAAGCCAACAATCAAACAATACAACAAACCAACAAACCAACAAACGAACAAACCAACAAACCAACAAGCCAATAAGCCAGCAAACGAACAAACCAACAAACCAACAAACCAACAAGCCAACAAACCAACAAACCAACAAACCAACAAACCAACAAACGAACAACCCAACAAACCAACAAACCAACAAACCAAGTAACCAACAAACCAACAAACGAACAAACCAACAAGCCAACAAACCCAAAAACGAACAAACCAACAAACCAACAAGCCAACAAGCCAACAAACAAACACACCAAAAAACTAACAAACGAACAAACCAATAAGCCAACAAACCAACAAACCAACAAACCAACAAACCAACAAACCAACAAACCAACAAACTAACAAACCAACAAACCAACAAACCAACAAACCAACAAACCAACAAACCAACAAACCAACAAACCAACAAACCAACAAACCAAAAAGCCAACAAAGGAACAAACCAACAAGCCAACAAACCAACAAACCAACAAACCAACAAACCAAAAAATGAACAAACCAACAAACCAACAAACCAACAAACCAACAAGCCAACAAGCCAACAAACCAACAAACCAACAAACCAACAAACCAACAAGCCAACAAGCCAACAAACCAACAAACCAACAAACCAACAAACCAACAAACCAACAAACCAACAAACCAACAAACGGACAAACCAACAACCCAACAAACCAACAAACCAACATACCAACAAACCAACAAACCAACAAACCAACAAACCAAAAAGCCAACAAACCAATAAACCAACAAGCCAACAAGCCAACTAACCAACAAAACAACAAACCAACAAACGAACAAACCAACAAACCAACAAGCCAACAAGCCAACAAACCAACAAACCAACAAACCAACAAACCAACAAACCAACAAACCAACAAACCAACAAACCAACAAACCAACAAACGAACAAACCAATAAACCAAAAAACCAACAAACCAACAAACCAACAAACCAACAAACTAACAAACCAACAAACCAACAAACCAACAAACGAACAAACCAACAAACAAACAAACCAACAAAACCAACACACCAACAAGCCAACAAGCCAACAAACCAACAACCGAACAAACCAACAAACCAACAAACTAACAAGCCAACAAGCCAACAAACCAACAAACCAACAAACGAACAAACCAACAAACAAACAAACCAACAAACCAACAAACCAACAAACCAACAAACCAACATACCAAAAAGCCAACAAACCAACAAGTCAACAAACCACCAAATCAACAAACCAACAAACCAACAAACCAACAAGCCAACAAACCAACAAACCAACAAACCAACAAACGAACAAACCAACAAACAAACAAACCAACAAACCAACAAACCAACAAACCAACAAACCAACATACCAAAAAGCCAACAAACCAATAAACCAACAAGCCAACAAGCTAACAAACCAACAAACCAACAAAATAACAAACCAACAAACGAACAAACCAACAAACCAACAAACCAACAAGCCAACAAGCCAACAAACCAACAAACCAACAAACCAACAAACCAACAAACCAACAAACGAACAAACCAACAAACCAACAAACGAACAAACCAACAAACCAACAAACCAACAAACCAACAAACCAACAAACCAACAAACCAACAAACCAACAAACGAACAAACCAACAAACAAACAAACCAACAAGCCAACAAACCAACAAGCCAACAAGCCAACAAAACAACAAACCAACAAACCAACAAATCAACAAACCAACAAACCAACAAGCCAACAAGCCAACAAACCAACAAGCCAACAAACGAACAAACCAACAAACCAACAAACCAACAAGCCAACAAACCAACAAACCAACAAACCAACAAACGAACAACCCAACAAACCAACAAACCAACAAACCAAGTAACCAACAAACCAACAAACGAACAAACCAACAAGCCAACAAACCAAAAAACGAACAAACCAACAAACCAACAAGCCGACAAGCCAACAAACAAACACACCAAAAAACAAACAAACGAACAAACCAATAAGCCAACAAACCAACAAACCAACAAACCAACAAACCAACAAACCAATAAACCAACAAACCAACATACCAACAAACCAACAAACCAACAAACCAACAAACCAACAAAGCGACAAACCAAAAAACCAACAAACCAACAAGCCAACAAACCAACAAACCAACAAGCCAACAATCAAACAATACAACAAACCAACAAACCAACAAACGAACAAACCAACAAACCAACAAGCCAATAAGCCAGCAAACCAACAAACCAACAAACCAACAAACCAACAAATCAACAAACCAAACAACCAACAAACCAACAAACCAACAAGCCAACAAACCAACAAACCAACAAACCAACAAACCAAAAAACGAACAAACCAACAAACCAACAAACCAACAAACCAACAAACCAACAAACCAACAAACCAACAAACCAACAAACCAACAAACCAACAAACCAAAAAGCCAACAAACGAACAAACCAACAAGCCAACAAACCAACAAACCAAAAAATGAACAAACCAACAAACCAACAAACCAACAAACCAACAAGCCAACAAGCCAACAAACCAACAAACCAACAAACCAACAAACCAACAAGCCAACAAGCCAACAAACCAACAAACCAACAAACCAACAAACGAACAAACCAACAAACCAACAAGCCAACAAGCCAACCAACCAATAAGCCAACAAACCATCAAACCAACGAACCAACAAACCAACAAACCAACAACCCAACAAACCAAAAAACCAACAAACCAACAAACCAACAAACCAACAAACCAACAAACCAACAAGCCAACAAACAAACAAACCAACAAACTAACAAACGGACAAACCAACAACCCAACAAACCAACAAACCAACATACCAACAAACCAACAAACCAACAAACCAAAAAGCCAACAAACCAATAAACCAACAAGCCAACAAGCCAACTAACCAACAAAACAACAAACCAACAAACGAACAAACCAACAAACCAACAAGCCAACAAGCCAACAAACCAACAAACCAACAAACCAACAAACCAACAAACCAACAAACCAACAAACGAACAAACCAATAAACCAAAAAACCAACAAACCAACAAACCAACAAACCAACAAACTAACAAACCAACAAACCAACAAACCAACAAACGACCAAACCAACAAACAAACAAACCAACAAGCCAACAAACCAACAAGCCAACAAGCCAACAAAACAACAAACCAACAAACCAACAAATCAACAAACCAACAAACCAACAAGTCACAACCCAACAAACCAACAAGCCAACAAACGAACAAACCAACAAACTAACAAACCAATAAGCCAACAAACCAACAAACCAACAAACCAACAAACCAACAAGCCAACAAACGAACAAACCAAAAAACAAACAAACCAACAAAACCAACACACCAACAAGCCAACAAGCCAACAAACCAACAACCGAACAAACCAACAAACCAACAAACTAACAAGCCAACAAGCCAACAAACCAACAAACCAACAAATGAACAAACCAACAAACCAACAAGTCAACAAACCACCAAATCAACAAACCACCAAACCAACAAACCAACAAGCCAACAAACCAACAAACCAACAAACCAACAAACCAACAAACGAACAAACCAACAAACAAACAAACCAACAAACCAACAAACCAACAAACCAACAAACCAACAAGCCAAGAAGCTACCAAACCAACAAACGAACAAACCAACAAACCATTAAACCAACAAACCAACAAACCGAAAAGCCAACAAGCCAACAAACCAACAAACCAACAAACCAACAAACCAACAAACCAACAAACCAACAAGCCAACAAGCCAACAAACCAACAAACCAACAAACGAACAAACAAACAAACCAACAAACCAACAAACCAACAAACCAACAAACCAACAACCAACAAGCCAACAAACCAACAAACCAATAAGCCAACAAACCAACAATAAGCCAACAAATTAACAAGCCAACAAACCAACAAGCCACCAAATCAACAAACCAACAAACCAACAAACCAACAAGCCAACAAACCAACAATAAGCCAACAAATTAACAAGCCAACAAACCAACAAGCCACCAAATCAACAAACCAACAAACCAACAAACCAACAAACCAACAAGCCAACAAACCAACAAACCAACAAACCAACAAACGAACAAACCAACAAACAAACAAACCAACAAACCAACAAACCAACAAACCAACAAACCAACAAACCAACAAGCCAACAAGCTAACAAACCAAAAAACCAACAAACCAACAAACCAACAAATCAAAAAGCCAACAAGCCAACAAGCCAACAAACCAACAAACCAACAAGCCAACAAACCAACAAACCAACAAACCAACAAACCAACAAACCAATAAGCCAACAAACCAACAAACCAACAAACCAACAAACCAACAAGCCAACAAACGAACAAACCAACAAATAAACAAACCAACAAAACCAACACACCAACAAGCCAACAAGCCAACAAACCAACAACCGAACAAACCAACAAACCAACAAACCAACAAGCCAACAAGCCAACAAACCAACAAACCAACAAATGAACAAACCAACAAACCAACAAGTCAACAAACCACCAAATCAACAAACCAACAAACCAACAAACCAACAAGCCAACAAACCAACAAACCAACAAACCAACAAACGAACAAACCAACAAACAAACAAACCAACAAACCAACAAACCAACAAACCAACAAGCCAAGAAGCTACCAAACCAACAAACGAACAAACCAACAAACCAACAAACCAACAAACCAACAAACCGAAAAGCCAACAAGCCAACAAACCAACAAACCAACAAACCAACAAACCAACAAACCAACAAACCAACAAACCAACAAACCAACAAGCCAACAAGCCAACAAACCAACAAACCAACAAACGAACAAACTAACAAACCAACAAACCAACAAACCAACAAACCAACAAACCAACAAACCAACAAACCAACAAACCAACAACCCAACAAACAAACAAACCAACAAGCCCATAAACCAACAACCCAACAAACCAAGAAACCAACAAACCAACAAGCCAACAAGCCAACAAACCAACAATAAGCCAACAAATTAACAAGCCAACAAACCAACAAGCCACCAAATCAACAAACCAACAAACCAACAAACCAACAAACCAACAAGCCAACAAACCAACAAACCAACAAACCAACAAACGAACAAACCAACAAACAAACAAACCAACAAACCAACAAACCAACAAACCAACAAACCAACAAGCCAACAAGCTAACAAACCAAAAAACCAACAAACCAACAAACCAACAAATCAAAAAGCCAACAAGCCAACAAACCAACAAACCAACAAGCCAACAAACCAACAAACCAACAAACCAACAAGCCAACAAACCAACAAACCAACAAACCAACAAACCAACAAGCCAACAAACCAACAAGCCAACAAACGAACAAACCAACAAACGAACAAACCAACAAACCAACGAACAAACAAACCAACAGGCCAACAAACCAACAAGCCTACAAACCAACAGGCCAACAAACGAACAAGACTACAAACCAACAAGCCAACAAAACCAACAAAACAACAAACGAACAAACCAACAAACGAACAAACCAACAAACCAACAAGCCAATAAGCCAACAAACCAACAAACCAACAAACCAACAAACCAACAAACGATCAAACCAACAAACCAACAAACGAACAAACCAACAAACCAACAAACCAACAAACCAAGTAACCAACAAACCAACAAACGAACAAACCAACAAGCCAACAAACCAAAAAACGAACAAAGCAACAAACCAACAAACAAACAAACCAACAAGCCAACAAGCGAACAAACAAACACAAAAACAAACTAACAAACCAACAGACCAAACAACCAACAAACCAACAAACCAACAAGCCAACAAACCAACAAACCAACAAACCAACAAATCAACAAAGAAACAAACCAACAAACCAACAAACCAACAAACCAACAAGCCAACAAAACCAACAAAACAACAAACGAACAAACCAACAAACGAACAAACCAACAAACCAACAAGCCAATAAGCCAACAAACCAACAAACCAACAAACCAACAAACCAACAAACCAACAAGCCAACAAACCAACCAACCAATAAGCCAACAAACCAACAAACCAACAAACCAACAAACCAACAAACCAACAAACCAACAAACCAAAAAACGTACAAAGCAACAAACCAACAAACCAACAAACAAACAAACCAACAAGCCAACAAGCCAACAAACAAACACACAAACAAATAAACAAACCAACAAACCAACAAGCCAACAAACCAACAAACAAACAAACCAACAAACCAACAAACCAACAAACCAACAAACCAACAAACCAACAAGCCAACAAGCCAACAAACCAACAATAAGCCAACAAATTAACAAGCCAACAAACCAACAAGCCACCAAATCAACAAACCAACAAACCAACAAACCAACAAACCAACAAGCCAACAAACCAACAAACCAACAAACGAACAAACCAACAAACAAACAAACCAACAAACCAACAAACCAACAAACCAACAAACCAACAATCCAAGAAGCTACCAAACCAACAAACGAACAAACCAACAAACCAACAAACCAACAAACCAACAAACCGAAAAGCCAACAAGCCAACAAACCAACAATAAGCCAACAAATTAACAAGCCAACAAACCAACAAGCCACCAAATCAACAAACCAACAAACCAACAAACCAACAAACCAACAAGCCAACAAACCAACAACCGAACAAACCAACAAACCAACAAACCAACAAGCCAACAAGCCAACAAACCAACAAACCAACAAATGAACAAACCAACAAACCAACAAGTCAACAAACCACCAAATCAACAAACCAACAAACCAACAAACCAACAAGCCAACAAACCAACAAACCAACAAACCAACAAACGAACAAACCAACAAACAAACAAACCAACAAACCAACAAACCAACAAACCAACAAGCCAAGAAGCTACCAAACCAACAAACGAACAAACCAACAAACCAACAAACCAACAAACCAACAAACCGAAAAGCCAACAAGCCAACAAACCAACAAACCAACAAACCAACAAACCAACAAACCAACAAACCAACAAACCAACAAGCCAACAAGCCAACAAACCAACAAACCAACAAACGAACAAACTAACAAACCAACAAACCAACAAACCAACAAACCAACAAACCAACAAACCAACAAACCAACAAACCAACAAACCAACAAACAAACAAACCAACAAGCCCATAAACCAACAACCCAACAAACCAAGAAACCAACAAACCAACAAGCCAACAAGCCAACAAACCAACAATAAGCCAACAAATTAACAAGCCAACAAACCAACAAGCCACCAAATCAACAAACCAACAAACCAACAAACCAACAAACCAACAAGCCAACAAACCAACAAACCAACAAACCAACAAACGAACAAACCAACAAACAAACAAACCAACAAACCAACAAACCAACAAACCAACAAACCAACAAGCCAACAAGCTAACAAACCAAAAAACCAACAAACCAACAAACCAACAAATCAAAAAGCCAACAAGCCAACAAACCAACAAACCAACAAGCCAACAAACCAACAAACCAACAAACCAACAAGCCAACAAACCAACAAACCAACAAACCAACAAACCAACAAGCCAACAAACCAACAAGCCAACAAACGAACAAACCAACAAACGAACAAACCAACAAACCAACGAACAAACAAACCAACAGGCCAACAAACCAACAAGCCTACAAACCAACAGGCCAACAAACGAACAAGACTACAAACCAACAAGCCAACAAAACCAACAAAACAACAAACGAACAAACCAACAAACGAACAAACCAACAAACCAACAAGCCAATAAGCCAACAAACCAACAAACCAACAAACCAACAAACCAACAAACGATCAAACCAACAAACCAACAAACGAACAAACCAACAAACCAACAAACCAACAAACCAAGTAACCAACAAACCAACAAACGAACAAACCAACAAGCCAACAAACCAAAAAACGAACAAAGCAACAAACCAACAAACAAACAAACCAACAAGCCAACAAGCGAACAAACAAACACAAAAACAAACTAACAAACCAACAGACCAAACAACCAACAAACCAACAAACCAACAAGCCAACAAACCAACAAACCAACAAACCAACAAATCAACAAAGAAACAAACCAACAAACCAACAAACCAACAAACCAACAAGCCAACAAAACCAACAAAACAACAAACGAACAAACCAACAAACGAACAAACCAACAAACCAACAAGCCAATAAGCCAACAAACCAACAAACCAACAAACCAACAAACCAACAAACCAACAAGCCAACAAACCAACCAACCAATAAGCCAACAAACCAACAAACCAACAAACCAACAAACCAACAAACCAACAAACCAACAAACCAAAAAACGAACAAAGCAACAAACCAACAAACCAACAAACAAACAAACCAACAAGCCAACAAGCCAACAAACAAACACACAAACAAATAAACAAACCAACAAACCAACAAGCCAACAAACCAACAAACAAACAAACCAACAAACCAACAAACCAACAAACCAACAAACCAACAAACTAACAAACCAATAAACCAACAAACCAACAAACCAACAAACCAACAAACCTACAAACCAACAACCCAAAAAACCAACAAACCAACAAGCCAACAAGCCAACAAACCAACAAGCCAACAAACGAACAAACCAACAAACCAACAAACCAACAAACCAACAAGCCAACAAACCAACAAACCAACAAACGAACAAACAAATAAACCAGTAAGCCAACAAACCAATAAGCCAACAAACGAACAAACCAACAAACAAACAAACCAACAACCCAACAAAATAACAAACAAACAAGCCAACAACCTAACAAACCAACAAACGGACAAACCAACAAACCAACAAACCAACAAACCAACAAGCCAACAAGCCAATGAACCAACAAGCCAACAAACCAATAAGCCAACAAGCCAACAAGCCAACAAACCAACATGCCACCAAACCAACAAACCAACAAACCAACAAACCAACAAACCAACAAACCAACAAACCAACAAGCCAACATACCAACAAACCAACAAACCAACAAGCCAACAAGCCAACAAACCAACAAGCCAACAAACCAACAAGCCAACAAATCAACAAACCAACAAACCAACAAACCAACAAACCAACAAACCAACAAACCAACAAACCAACAAACCAACAAACCAACAAACCAATAAGCCAACAAACCAACAAACCAAAAAACCAACAAACCAACAAGCCAGCAAACCAACAAACCAACAAACCAACACACCAACAAACCAACAAACCAACAAACCAACAAGCCAACAAGCCAACAAACCAACAAACCAACAAACCAACAAGCCAACAAACCAACAAACCAACAAACGAACAAACAAACAAACCAACAAACTAGTATGCCAACAAACCAACAACCCAACAAACGAACAAACCAACAAACCAACAAGCCAACAAACCAACAAACCAACAAACCAACAAGCCAACAAACCAACAAACCAACAAACCAACAAACCAACAAGCCAACAAACCAACAAGCCAACAAACGAACAAACCAACAAACGAACAAACCAACAAACCAACAAACCAACAAACCAACAAACCAACAAACCAACAAACCAACAAACAAACAAACCAACAAGCCCATAAACCAACAACCCAACAAACCAAGAAACCAACAAACCAACAAGCCAACAAGCCAACAAACCAACAATAAGCCAACAAATTAACAAGCCAACAAACCAACAAGCCACCAAATCAACAAACCAACAAACCAACAAACCAACAAACCAACAAGCCAACAAACCAACAAACCAACAAACCAACAAACGAACAAACCAACAAACAAACAAACCAACAAACCAACAAACCAACAAACCAACAAACCAACAAGCCAACAAGCTAACAAACCAAAAAACCAACAAACCAACAAACCAACAAATCAAAAAGCCAACAAGCCAACAAACCAACAAACCAACAAGCCAACAAACCAACAAACCAACAAACCAACAAGCCAACAAACCAACAAACCAACAAACCAAAAAACGAACAAAGCAACAAACCAACAAACCAACAAACAAACAAACCAACAAGCCAACAAGCCAACAAACAAACACATAAACAAATAAACAAACCAACAAACCAACAAGCCAACAAACCAACAAACAAACAAACCAACAAACCAACAAACCAACAAACCAACAAACCAACAAACTAACAAACCAATAAACCAACAAACCAACAAACCAACAAACCAACAACCCAAAAAACCAACAAACCAACAAGCCAACAAGCCAACAAACCAACAAGCCAACAAACGAACAAACCAACAAACCAACAAACCAACAAACCAACAAGCCAACAAACCAACAAACCAACAAACGAACAAAAAAATAAACCAGTAAGCCAACAAACCAATAAGCCAACAAACGAACAAACCAACAAACAAACAAACCAACAACCCAACAAAATAACAAACAAACAAGCCAACAACCTAACAAACCAACAAACGGACAAACCAACAAACCAACAAACCAACAAACCAACAAGCCAACAAGCCAATGAACCAACAAGCCAACAAACCAATAAGCCAACAAGCCAACAAGCCAACAAACCAACATGCCACCAAACCAACAAACCAACAAACCAACAAACCAACAAACCAACAAACCAACAAACCAACAAGCCAACATACCAACAAACCAACAAACCAACAAGCCAACAAGCCAACAAACCAACAAGCCAACAAACCAACAAGCCAACAAATCAACAAACCAACAAACCAACAAACCAACAAACCAACAAACCAACAAACCAACAAACCAACAAACCAACAAACCAACAAACCAATAAGCCAACAAACCAACAAACCAAAAAACCAACAAACCAACAAGCCAGCAAACCAACAAACCAACAAACCAACACACCAACAAACCAACAAACCAACAAACCAACAAGCCAACAAGCCAACAAACCAACAAACCAACAAACCAACAAGCCAACAAACCAACAAACCAACAAACGAACAAACAAACAAACCAACAAACTAGTATGCCAACAAACCAACAACCCAACAAACGAACAAACCAACAAACCAACAAGCCAACAAACCAACAAACCAACAAACCAACAAGCCAACAAACCAACAAACCAACAAACCAACAAACCAACAAGCCAACAAACCAACAAGCCAACAAACGAACAAACCAACAAACGAACAAACCAACAAACCAACAAACCAACAAACCAACAAACCAACAAACCAACAAACCAACAAACAAACAAACCAACAAGCCCATAAACCAACAACCCAACAAACCAAGAAACCAACAAACCAACAAGCCAACAAGCCAACAAACCAACAATAAGCCAACAAATTAACAAGCCAACAAACCAACAAGCCACCAAATCAACAAACCAACAAACCAACAAACCAACAAACCAACAAGCCAACAAACCAACAAACCAACAAACCAACAAACGAACAAACCAACAAACAAACAAACCAACAAACCAACAAACCAACAAACCAACAAACCAACAAGCCAAAAAGCTAACAAACCAAAAAACCAACAAACCAACAAACCAACAAATCAAAAAGCCAACAAGCCAACAAACCAACAAACCAACAAGCCAACAAACCAACAAACCAACAAACCAACAAGCCAACAAACCAACAAACCAACAAACCAACAAACCAACAAGCCAACAAACCAACAAGCCAACAAACGAACAAACCAACAAACGAACAAACCAACAAACCAACGAACAAACAAACCAACAGGCCAACAAACCAACAAGCCTACAAACCAACAGGCCAACAAACGAACAAGACTACAAACCAACAAGCCAACAAAACCAACAAAACAACAAACGAACAAACCAACAAACGAACAAACCAACAAACCAACAAGCCAATAAGCCAACAAACCAACAAACCAACAAACCAACAAACCAACAAACGATCAAACCAACAAACCAACAAACGAACAAACCAACAAACCAACAAACCAACAAACCAAGTAACCAACAAACCAACAAACGAACAAACCAACAAGCCAACAAACCAAAAAACGAACAAAGCAACAAACCAACAAACAAACAAACCAACAAGCCAACAAGCCAACAAACAAACACAAAAACAAACTAACAAACCAACAGACCAAACAACCAACAAACCAACAAACCAACAAGCCAACAAACCAACAAACCAACAAACCAACAAATCAACAAAGAAACAAACCAACAAACCAACAAACCAACAAACCAACAAGCCAACAAAACCAACAAAACAACAAACGAACAAACCAACAAACGAACAAACCAACAAACCAACAAGCCAATAAGCCAACAAACCAACAAACCAACAAACCAACAAACCAACAAACCAACAAGCCAACAAACCAACCAACCAATAAGCCAACAAACCAACAAACCAACAAACCAACAAACCAACAAACCAACAAACCAACAAACCAAAAAACGAACAAAGCAACAAACCAACAAACCAACAAACAAACAAACCAACAAGCCAACAAGCCAACAAACAAACACACAAACAAATAAACAAACCAACAAACCAACAAGCCAACAAACCAACAAACAAACAAACCAACAAACCAACAAACCAACAAACCAACAAACCAACAAACCAACAAACTAACAAACCAATAAACCAACAAACCAACAAACCAACAAACCAACAAACCAACAAACCAACAACCCAAAAAACCAACAAACCAACAAGCCAACAAGCCAACAAACCAACAAGCCAACAAACGAACAAACCAACAAACCAACAAACCAACAAACCAACAAGCCAACAAACCAACAAACCAACAAACGAACAAACAAATAAACCAGTAAGCCAACAAACCAATAAGCCAACAAACGAACAAACCAACAAACAAACAAACAAACAACCCAACAAAATAACAAACAAACAAGCCAACAACCTAACAACCCAACAAACGGACAAACCAACAAACCAACAAACCAACAAACCAACAAGCCAACAAGCCAATGAACCAACAAGCCAACAAACCAATAAGCCAACAAGCCAACAAGCCAACAAACCAACATGCCACCAAACCAACAAACCAACAAACCAACAAACCAACAAACCAACAAACCAACAAACCAACAAGCCAACATACCAACAAACCAACAAACCAACAAGCCAACAAGCCAACAAACCAACAAGCCAACAAACCAACAAGCCAACAAATCAACAAACCAACAAACCAACAAACCAACAAACCAACAAACCAACAAACCAACAAACCAACAAACCAACAAACCAACAAACCAATAAGCCAACAAACCAACAAACCAAAAAACCAACAAACCAACAAGCCAGCAAACCAACAAACCAACAAACCAACACACCAACAAACCAACAAACCAACAAACCAACAAGCCAACAAGCCAACAAACCAACAAACCAACAAACCAACAAGCCAACAAACCAACAAACCAACAAACGAACAAACAAACAAACCAACAAACTAGTATGCCAACAAACCAACAACCCAACAAACGAACAAACCAACAAACAAACAAACCAACAAACCAACAAAATAACAAACAAACAAACCAACAAACCAACAAACCAACAAACCACCAAACCAACAAGCCAACGAACCAACAAACCAACAAACCAACAAACCAACAAACCAACAAACAAACAAGCCAACAACCTAACAAACCAACAAACGAACAAACCAACAAACCAACAAACCAACAAACCAACAAGCCAACAAGCCAATGAACCAACAAGCCAACAAACCAATAAGCCAACAAGCCAACAAGCCAATAAACCAACATGCCACCAAACCAACAAACCAACAAACCAACAAACCAACAAACCAACAAACCAACAAGCCAACATACCAACAAACCAACAAACCAACAAGCCAACAAGCCAACAAACCAACAAGCCAACAAACCAACAAGCCAACAAATCAACAAACCAACAAACCAACAAACCAACAAACCAACAAACCAACAAACCAACAAACCAACAAACCAACAAACCAACAAACCAACAAACTAACAAGCCAACAAACCAACAAACCAAAAAACCAACAAACCAACAAGCCAGCAAACCAACAAACCAACAAACCAACACACCAACAAACCAACAAACCAACAAACCAACAAGCCAACAAGCCAACAAACCAACAAACCAACAAACCAATAAGCCAACAAACCAACAAACCAACAAACGAACAAACAAACAAACAAACAAACTAGTATGCCAACAAACCAACAACCCAACAAACGAACAAACCAACAAACAAACAAACCAACAAACCAACAAAATAACAAACAAACAAACCAACAAACCAACAAACCAACAAACCACCAAACCAACTAGCCAACGAACCAACAAACCAACAAACCAACAAACCAACAAACCAACAAACCAACAAACCAACAAACCAACAAACCAACAAGCCAACAAACGAACAAACCAACAAACCAACAAGCCAACAAACCAACAAACGAACAAACAAACAAACCAACAAACTAGTATGCCAACAAACCAACAAGCCAACAAACGAACAAACCAACAAACAATCAAACGAACAAACCAACAAACCAACAAGCCAACCAACCAATAAGCCAACAAACAAACAAACCAACAAACCAACAAACCAACAAACCAACAACCCAACAAACGAACAAACAAATAAACCAGTAAGCCAACAAACCAATAAGCCAACAAACGAACAAACCAACAAACAAACAAACAAACAACCCAACAAAATAACAAACAAACAAGCCAACAACCTAACAACCCAACAAACGGACAAACCAACAAACCAACAAACCAACAAACCAACAAGCCAACAAGCCAATGAACCAACAAGCCAACAAACCAATAAGCCAACAAGCCAACAAGCCAACAAACCAACATGCCACCAAACCAACAAACCAACAAACCAACAAACCAACAAACCAACAAACCAACAAACCAACAAGCCAACATACCAACAAACCAACAAACCAACAAGCCAACAAGCCAACAAACCAACAAGCCAACAAACCAACAAGCCAACAAATCAACAAACCAACAAACCAACAAACCAACAAACCAACAAACCAACAAACCAACAAACCAACAAACCAACAAACCAACAAACCAATAAGCCAACAAACCAACAAACCAAAAAACCAACAAACCAACAAGCCAGCAAACCAACAAACCAACAAACCAACACACCAACAAACCAACAAACCAACAAACCAACAAGCCAACAAGCCAACAAACCAACAAACCAACAAACCAACAAGCCAACAAACCAACAAACCAACAAACGAACAAACAAACAAACCAACAAACTAGTATGCCAACAAACCAACAACCCAACAAACGAACAAACCAACAAACAAACAAACCAACAAACCAACAAAATAACAAACAAACAAACCAACAAACCAACAAACCAACAAACCACCAAACCAACAAGCCAACGAACCAACAAACCAACAAACCAACAAACCAACAAACCAACAAACAAACAAGCCAACAACCTAACAAACCAACAAACGAACAAACCAACAAACCAACAAACCAACAAACCAACAAGCCAACAAGCCAATGAACCAACAAGCCAACAAACCAATAAGCCAACAAGCCAACAAGCCAATAAACCAACATGCCACCAAACCAACAAACCAACAAACCAACAAACCAACAAACCAACAAACCAACAAGCCAACATACCAACAAACCAACAAACCAACAAGCCAACAAGCCAACAAACCAACAAGCCAACAAACCAACAAGCCAACAAATCAACAAACCAACAAACCAACAAACCAACAAACCAACAAACCAACAAACCAACAAACCAACAAACCAACAAACCAACAAACCAACAAACTAACAAGCCAACAAACCAACAAACCAAAAAACCAACAAACCAACAAGCCAGCAAACCAACAAACCAACAAACCAACACACCAACAAACCAACAAACCAACAAACCAACAAGCCAACAAGCCAACAAACCAACAAACCAACAAACCAATAAGCCAACAAACCAACAAACCAACAAACGAACAAACAAACAAACAAACAAACTAGTATGCCAACAAACCAACAACCCAACAAACGAACAAACCAACAAACAAACAAACCAACAAACCAACAAAATAACAAACAAACAAACCAACAAACCAACAAACCAACAAACCACCAAACCAACTAGCCAACGAACCAACAAACCAACAAACCAACAAACCAACAAACCAACAAACCAACAAACCAACAAACCAACAAACCAACAAGCCAACAAACGAACAAACCAACAAACCAACAAGCCAACAAACCAACAAACGAACAAACAAACAAACCAACAAACTAGTATGCCAACAAACCAACAAGCCAACAAACGAACAAACCAACAAACAATCAAACGAACAAACCAACAAACCAACAAGCCAACCAACCAATAAGCCAACAAACAAACAAACCAACAAACCAACAAACCAACAAACCAACAACCCAACAAACCAAAAAACCAACAAACCAACAAACCAACAAACCAACAAACCAACAAACCAACAAGTCAACAAACAAACAAACCAACATACTAACAAACGGACAAACGAACAACCCAACAAACCAACAAACCAACATACCAACAAACCAACAAACCAACAAACCAAAAAGCCAACAAACCAATAAACCAACAAGCCAACAAGCCAACAAACCAACAAAACAACAAACCAACAAACGAACAAACCAACAAACCAACAAACCAACAAGCCAACAAACCAACAAACCAACAAACCAACAAACCAACAAACCAACAAACCAACAAACCAACAAACCAACAAACCAACAAACGAACAAACCAATAAACCAAAAAACCAACAAACCAACAAACCAACAAACCAACAAACTAACAAACCAACAAACCAACAAACCAACAAACCAACAAACCAACAAACGAACAAACTAACAAACAAACAAACCAACAAGCCAACAAACCAACAAGCCAACAAGCCAACAAAACAACAAACCAACAAACCAACAAACCAACAAATCAACAAACCAACAAACCAACAAGTCACTAGCCAACAAACCAACAAGCCAACTAACGAACAAACGAACAAAGCAACAAACCAACAAACAAACAAACCAACAAGCCAACAAGCCAACAAACAAACACAAAAACAAACTAACAAACCAACAGACCAAACAACCAACAAACCAACAAACCAACAAGCCAACAAACCAACAAACCAACAAACCAACAAATCAACAAAGAAACAAACCAACAAACCAACAAACCAACAAACCAACAAGCCAACAAAACCAACAAAACAACAAACGAACAAACCAACAAACGAACAAACCAACAAACCAACAAGCCAATAAGCCAACAAACCAACAAACCAACAAACCAACAAACCAACAAACCAACAAGCCAACAAACCAACCAACCAATAAGCCAACAAACCAACAAACCAACAAACCAACAAACCAACAAACCAACAAACCAACAAACCAAAAAACGAACAAAGCAACAAACCAACAAACCAACAAACAAACAAACCAACAAGCCAACAAGCCAACAAACAAACACACAAACAAATAAACAAACCAACAAACCAACAAGCCAACAAATCAACAAACAAACAAACCAACAAACCAACAAACCAACAAACCAACAAACCAACAAACTAACAAACCAATAAACCAACAAACCAACAAACCAACAAACCAACAAACCAACAAACCAACAACCCAAAAAACCAACAAACCAACAAGCCAACAAGCCAACAAACCAACAAGCCAACAAACGAACAAACCAACAAACCAACAAACCAACAAACCAACAAGCCAACAAACCAACAAATCAACAAACGAACAAACAAATAAACCAGTAAGCCAACAAACCAATAAGCCAACAAACGAACAAACCAACAAACAAACAAACCAACAACCCAACAAAATAACAAACAAACAAGCCAACAACCTAACAAACCAACAAACGGACAAACCAACAAACCAACAAACCAACAAACCAACAAGCCAACAAGCCAATGAACCAACAAGCCAACAAACCAATAAGCCAACAAGCCAACAAGCCAACAAACCAACATGCCACCAAACCAACAAACCAACAAACCAACAAACCAACAAACCAACAAACCAACAAACCAACAAGCCAACATACCAACAAACCAACAAACCAACAAGCCAACAAGCCAACAAACCAACAAGCCAACAAACCAACAAGCCAACAAATCAACAAACCAACAAACCAACAAACCAACAAACCAACAAACCAACAAACCAACAAACCAACAAACCAACAAACCAACAAACCAATAAGCCAACAAACCAACAAACCAAAAAACCAACAAACCAACAAGCCAGCAAACCAACAAACCAACAAACCAACACACCAACAAACCAACAAACCAACAAACCAACAAGCCAACAAGCCAACAAACCAACAAACCAACAAACCAACAAGCCAACAAACCAACAAACCAACAAACGAACAAACAAACAAACCAACAAACTAGTATGCCAACAAACCAACAACCCAACAAACGAACAAACCAACAAACAAACAAACCAACAAACCAACAAAATAACAAACAAACAAACCAACAAACCAACAAACCAACAAACCACCAAACCAACAAGCCAACGAACCAACAAACCAACAAACCAACAAACCAACAAACCAACAAACAAACAAGCCAACAACCTAACAAACCAACAAACGAACAAACCAACAAACCAACAAACCAACAAACCAACAAGCCAACAAGCCAATGAACCAACAAGCCAACAAACCAATAAGCCAACAAGCCAACAAGCCAATAAACCAACATGCCACCAAACCAACAAACCAACAAACCAACAAACCAACAAACCAACAAACCAACAAGCCAACATACCAACAAACCAACAAACCAACAAGCCAACAAGCCAACAAACCAACAAGCCAACAAACCAACAAGCCAACAAATCAACAAACCAACAAACCAACAAACCAACAAACCAACAAACCAACAAACCAACAAACCAACAAACCAACAAACCAACAAACCAACAAACTAACAAGCCAACAAACCAACAAACCAAAAAACCAACAAACCAACAAGCCAGCAAACCAACAAACCAACAAACCAACACACCAACAAACCAACAAACCAACAAACCAACAAGCCAACAAGCCAACAAACCAACAAACCAACAAACCAATAAGCCAACAAACCAACAAACCAACAAACGAACAAACAAACAAACAAACAAACTAGTATGCCAACAAACCAACAACCCAACAAACGAACAAACCAACAAACAAACAAACCAACAAACCAACAAAATAACAAACAAACAAACCAACAAACCAACAAACCAACAAACCACCAAACCAACTAGCCAACGAACCAACAAACCAACAAACCAACAAACCAACAAACCAACAAACCAACAAACCAACAAACCAACAAACCAACAAGCCAACAAACGAACAAACCAACAAACCAACAAGCCAACAAACCAACAAACGAACAAACAAACAAACCAACAAACTAGTATGCCAACAAACCAACAAGCCAACAAACGAACAAACCAACAAACAACCAAACGAACAAACCAACAAACCAACAAGCCAACCAACCAATAAGCCAACAAACAAACAAACCAACAAACCAACAAACCAACAAACCAACAACCCAACAAACCAAAAAACCAACAAACCAACAAACCAACAAACCAACAAACCAACAAACCAACAAGTCAACAAACAAACAAACCAACATACTAACAAACGGACAAACGAACAACCCAACAAACCAACAAACCAACATACCAACAAACCAACAAACCAACAAACCAAAAAGCCAACAAACCAATAAACCAACAAGCCAACAAGCCAACAAACCAACAAAACAACAAACCAACAAACGAACAAACCAACAAACCAACAAACCAACAAGCCAACAAACCAACAAACCAACAAACCAACAAACCAACAAACCAACAAACCAAGTAACCAACAAACCAACAAACGAACAAACCAACAAGCCAACAAACCAAAAAACGAACAAAGCAACAAACCAACAAACAAACAAACCAACAAGCCAACAAGCCAACAAACAAACACAAAAACAAACTAACAAACCAACAGACCAAAAAACCAACAAACCAACAAAACAACAAGCCAACAAACCAACAAACCAACAAACCAACAAATCAACAAAGAAACAAACCAACAAACCAACAAACCAACAAACCAACAAGCCAACAAAACCAACAAAACAACAAACGAACAAACCAACAAACGAACAAACCAACAAACCAACAAGCCAATAAGCCAACAAACCAACAAACCAACAAACCAACAAACCAACAAACCAACAAGCCAACAAACCAACCAACCAATAAGCCAACAAACCAACAAACCAACAAACCAACAAACCAACAAACCAACAAACCAACAAACCAAAAAACGAACAAAGCAACAAACCAACAAACCAACAAACAAACAAACCAACAAGCCAACAAGCCAACAAACAAACACACAAACAAATAAACAAACCAACAAACCAACAAGCCAACAAACCAACAAACAAACAAACCAACAAACCAACAAACCAACAAACCAACAAACCAACAAACTAACAAACCAATAAACCAACAAACCAACAAACCAACAAACCAACAAACCAACAAACCAACAACCCAAAAAACCAACAAACCAACAAGCCAACAAGCCAACAAACCAACAAGCCAACAAACGAACAAACCAACAAACCAACAAACCAACAAACCAACAAGCCAACAAACCAACAAACCAACAAACGAACAAACAAATAAACCAGTAAGCCAACAAACCAATAAGCCAACAAACGAACAAACCAACAAACAAACAAACCAACAACCCAACAAAATAACAAACAAACAAGCCAACAACCTAACAAACCAACAAACGGACAAACCAACAAACCAACAAGCCAACAAACCAACAAGCCAACAAGCCAATGAACCAACAAGCCAACAAACCAATAAGCCAACAAGCCAACAAGCCAACAAACCAACATGCCACCAAACCAACAAACCAACAAACCAACAAACCAACAAACCAACAAACCAACAAACCAACAAGCCAACATACCAACAAACCAACAAACCAACAAGCCAACAAGCCAACAAACCAACAAGCCAACAAACCAACAAGCCAACAAATCAACAAACCAACAAACCAACAAACCAACAAACCAACAAACCAACAAACCAACAAACCAACAAACCAACAAACCAACAAACCAATAAGCCAACAAACCAACAAACCAAAAAACCAACAAACCAACAAGCCAGCAAACCAACAAACCAACAAACCAACACACCAACAAACCAACAAACCAACAAACCAACAAGCCAACAAGCCAACAAACCAACAAACCAACAAACCAACAAGCCAACAAACCAACAAACCAACAAACGAACAAACAAACAAACCAACAAACTAGTATGCCAACAAACCAACAACCCAACAAACGAACAAACCAACAAACAAACAAACCAACAAACCAACAAAATAACAAACAAACAAACCAACAAACCAACAAACCAACAAACCACCAAACCAACAAGCCAACGAACCAACAAACCAACAAACCAACAAACCAACAAACCAACAAACAAACAAGCCAACAACCTAACAAACCAACAAACGAACAAACCAACAAACCAACAAACCAACAAACCAACAAGCCAACAAGCCAATGAACCAACAAGCCAACAAACCAATAAGCCAACAAGCCAACAAGCCAATAAACCAACATGCCACCAAACCAACAAACCAACAAACCAACAAACCAACAAACCAACAAACCAACAAGCCAACATACCAACAAACCAACAAACCAACAAGCCAACAAGCCAACAAACCAACAAGCCAACAAACCAACAAGCCAACAAATCAACAAACCAACAAACCAACAAACCAACAAACCAACAAACCAACAAACCAACAAACCAACAAACCAACAAACCAACAAACCAACAAACCAACAAACTAACAAGCCAACAAACCAACAAACCAAAAAACCAACAAACCAACAAGCCAGCAAACCAACAAACCAACAAACCAACACACCAACAAACCAACAAACCAACAAACCAACAAGCCAACAAGCCAACAAACCAACAAACCAACAAACCAATAAGCCAACAAACCAACAAACCAACAAACGAACAAACAAACAAACAAACAAACTAGTATGCCAACAAACCAACAACCCAACAAACGAACAAACCAACAAACAAACAAACCAACAAACCAACAAAATAACAAACAAACAAACCAACAAACCAACAAACCAACAAACCACCAAACCAACTAGCCAACGAACCAACAAACCAACAAACCAACAAACCAACAAACCAACAAACCAACAAACCAACAAACCAACAAACCAACAAGCCAACAAACGAACAAACCAACAAACCAACAAGCCAACAAACCAAAAAACGAACAAACAAACAAACCAACAAACTAGTATGCCAACAAACCAACAAGCCAACAAACGAACAAACCAACAAACAACCAAACGAACAAACCAACAAACCAACAAGCCAACCAACCAATAAGCCAACAAACAAACAAACCAACAAACCAACAAACCAACAAACCAACAACCCAACAAACCAAAAAACCAACAAACCAACAAACCAACAAACCAACAAACCAACAAACCAACAAGTCAACAAACAAACAAACCAACATACTAACAAACGGACAAACGAACAACCCAACAAACCAACAAACCAACATACCAACAAACCAACAAACCAACAAACCAAAAAGCCAACAAACCAATAAACCAACAAGCCAACAAGCCAACAAACCAACAAAACAACAAACCAACAAACGAACAAACCAACAAACCAACAAACCAACAAGCCAACAAACCAACAAACCAACAAACCAACAAACCAACAAACCAACAAACCAACAAACCAACAAACGAACAAACCAATAAACCAAAAAACCAACAAACCAACAAACCAACAAACCAACAAACTAACAAACCAACAAACCAACAAACCAACAAACCAACAAACCAACAAACGAACAAACTAACAAACAAACAAACCAACAAGCCAACAAACCAACAAGCCAACAAGCCAACAAAACAACAAACCAACAAACCAACAAACCAACAAATCAACAAACCAACAAACCAACAAGTCACTAGCCAACAAACCAACAAGCCAACTAACGAACAAACCAACAAACCAACAAACCAACAAGCCAACAAACCAACAAACCAACAAACCAACAAACCAACAAGCCAAAAAACGAACAAACCAACAAACAAACAGACCAACAAACCAACACACCAACAAGCCAACAAGCCAACAAACCAACAACCGAACAAACCAACAAACCAACAAACCAACAAGCCAACAAGCCAACAAACCAACAAACCAACAAATGAACAAACCAACAAACCAACAAGTCAACAAACCACCAAATCAACAAACCAACAAACCAACAAACCAACAAGCCAACAAACCAACAAACCAACAAACCAACAAACGAACAAACCAACAAACAAACAAACCAACAAACCAACAAACCAACAAACCAACAAGCCAAGATACTACCAAACCAACAAACGAACAAACCAACAAACCAACAAACCAACAAACCAACAAACCGAAAAGCCACCAAGCCAACAAACCAACAAACCAACAAACCAACAAACCAACAAACCAACAAACCAACAAACCAACAAGCCATCAAGCCAACAAACCAACAAACCAACAAACGAACAAACTAACAAACCAACAAACCAACAAACCAACAAACCAACAAGCCAACAAACGAACAAACCAACAAACAAACAAACCAACAAGCCAACAAGCCCATAAACCAACAACCCAACAAACCAAGAAACCAACAAACCAACAAGCCAACAAGCCAACAAACCAACAATAAGCCAACAAATTAACAAGCCAACAAACCAACAAGCCACCAAGTCAACAAACCAACAAACCAACAAACCAACAAGTTAACAAACCAACAAACCAACAAACCAACAAACGAATAAACCAACAAACAAACAAACCAACAAACCAACAAACCAACAAACCAACAAACCAATAAGCCAACAAGCTAACAAACCAAAAAACCAACAAACCAACAAACCAACAAATCAAAAAGCCAACAAGCCAACAAACCAACAAACCAACAAGCCAACAAACCAACAAACCAACAAACCAACAAACCAACAAACCAACAAACCAACAAACCAACAAACCAATAAGCCAACAAACCAACAAGCCAACAAACGAACAAACCAACAAACGAACAAACCAACAAACCAACAAACAAACAAACCAACAGGCCAACAAACCAACAAGCCTACAAACCAACAGGCCAACAAACGAACAAGACTACAAACCAACAATCCAACAAAACCAACAAAACAACAAACGAACAAACCAACAAACGAACAAACCAACAAACCAACAAGCCAATAAGCCAACAAACCAACAAACGAACAAACCAACAAACCAACAAACCAACAAACCAAGTAACCAACAAACCAACAAACGAACAAACCAACAAGCCAATAAACCAAAAAACGAACAAAAGAACAAACCAACAAACAAACAAACGAACAAGCCAACAAGCCAACAAACAAACACACAAACTAACTAACAAACCAATAAACCAACAAGCCAACAAACCAACAAACAAACAAACCAACAAACCAACAAACCAACAAACCAACAAACCAACAAACCAACAAACCAACAAACCAACAAACCAACAAACTAACAATTCAACAAACCAACAAACCAACAAACCAACAAACCAACAAACCAACAAACCAACAAACCAACAAACCAACAAGCCAACAAACGAACAAACCAACAAGCCAACAATCCAACAAAACAACAAACCAACAAACCAACAACCGAACAAACCAACAAACCAAAAAGCCAATAAGCCAACAAACCAACAAACCAACAAACCAACAAACAAACAGACCAAACAACCAACAAACCAACAAACCAACAAGCCAACAAACCAACAAACCAACAAACCAACAAATCAACAAAGAAACAAACCAACAAACCAACAAACCAACAAACCAACAAGCCAACAAAAACCAACAAAACAACAAACGAACAAACCAACAAACGAACAAACCAACAAACCAACAAGCCAATAAGCCAACAAACCAACAAGCCAACAAGCCAACAAACAAACACACAAACAAATAAACAAACCAACAAACCAACAAGCCAACAAACCAACAAACAAACAAACCAACAAACCAACAAACCAACAAACCAACAAACCAACAAACTAACAAACCAACAAACCAACAAACCAACAAACCAACAAACCAACAAACCAACAACCCAAAAAACCAACAAACCAACAAGCCAACAAGCCAACAAACCAACAAGCCAACAAACGAACAAACCAACAAACCAACAAACCAACAAACCAACAAGCCAACAAACCAACAAACCAACAAACGAACAAACAAATAAACCAGTAAGCCAACAAACCAACAAGCCAACAAACGAACAAACCAACAAACAAACAAACCAACAACCCAACAAAATAACAAACAAACAAGCCAACAACCTAACAAACCAACAAACGGACAAACCAACAAACCAACAAACCAACAAACCAACAAGCCAACAAGCCAATGAACCAACAAGCCAACAAACCAATAAGCCAACAAGCCAACAAGCCAACAAACCAACATGCCAACAAACCAACAGACCAACAAACCAACAAACCAACAAACCAACAAACCAACAAACCAACAAACCAACAAGCCAACATACCAACAAACCAACAAACCAACAAGCCAACAAGCCAACAAACCAACAAGCCAACAAACCAACAAGCCAACAAATCAACAAACCAACAAACCAACAAACCAACAAACCAACAAACCAACAAACCAACAAACCAACAAACCAACAAACCAACAAACCAACAAGCCAACAAACCAACAAACCAAAAAACCAACAAACCAACAAGCCAGCAAACCAACAAACCAACAAACCAACACACCAACAAACCAACAAACCAACAAACCAACAAGCCAACAAGCCAACAAACCAACAAACCAACAAACCAACAAGCCAACAAACCAACAAACCAACAAACGAACAAACAAACAAACCAACAAACTAGTATGCCAACAAACCAACAACCCAACAAACGAACAAACTAACAAACAAACAAACCAACAAACCAACAAAATAACAAACAAACAAACCAACAAACCAACAAACCAACAAACCACCAAACCAACAAGCCAACGAACCAACAAACCAACAAACCAACAAACCAACAAACCAACAAACCAACAAACCAACAAACCAACAAACCAACAAACCAACAAACAAACAAGCCAACAACCTAACAAACCAACAAACGAACAAACCAACAAACCAACAAACCAACAAACCAACAAGCCAACAAGCCAATGAACCAACCAGCCAACAAACCAATAAGCCAACAAGCCAACAAGCCAACAAACCAACATGCCACCAAACCAACAAACCAACAAACCAACAAACCAACAAACCAACAAACCAACAAACCAACAAGCCAACATACCAACAAACCAACAAACCAACAAGCCAACAAGCCAACAAACCAACAAGCCAACAAACCAACAAGCCAACAAATCAACAAACCAACAAACCAACAAACCAACAAACCAACAAACTAACAAGCCAACAAACCAACAAACCAAAAAACCAACAAACCAAAAAGCCAGCAAAACAACAAACCAACAAACCAACACACCAACAAACCAACAAACCAACAAACCAACAAGCCAACAAGCCAACAAACCAACAAACCAACAAACCAATAAGCCAACAAACCAACAAACCAACAAACGAACAAACAAACAAACCAACAAACTAGTATGCCAACAAACCAACAACCCAACAAACGAACAAACCAACAAACAAACAAACCAACAAACCAACAAAATAACAAACAAACAAACCAAGAAACCAACAAACCAACAAACCACCAAACCAACAAGCTAACGAACCAACAAACCAACAAACCAACAAACCAACAAACCAACAAACCAACAAACCAACAAACCAACAAACCAACAAACCAACAAGCCAACAAACGAACAAACCAACAAACCAACAAGCCAACAAACCAACAAACGAACAAACAAACAAACCAACAAACTAGTATGCCAACAAACCAACAAGCCAACAAACGAACAAACCAACAAACAACCAAACGAACAAACCAACAAACCAACAAGCCAACAAGCCAACCAACCAATAAGCCAACAAACCAACAAACCAACAAACCAACAAACCAACAAACCAACAACCCAACAAACCCAAAAACCAACAAACCAACAAACCAACAAACCAACAAACCAACAAACCAACAAGTCAACAAACAAACAAACCAACATACTAACAAACGGACAAACGAACAACCCAACAAACCAACAAACCAACATACCAACAAACCAACAAACCAACAAACCAAAAAGCCAACAAACCAATAAACCAACAAGCCAACAAGCCAACAAACCAACAAAACAACAAACCAACAAACGAACAAACCAACAAACCAACAAACCAACAAGCCAACAAACCAACAAACCAACAAACCAACAAACCAACAAACCAACAAACCAACAAACCAACAAACCAACAAACCAACAAACGAACAAACCAATAAACCAAAAAACCAACAAACCAACAAACCAACAAACCAACAAACTAACAAACCAACAAACCAACAAACCAACAAACGAACAAACTAACAAACAAACAAACCAACAAGCCAACAAACCAACAAGCCAACAAGCCAACAAAACAACAAACCAACAAACCAACAAATCAACAAACCAACAAACCAACAAGTCACAAGCCAACAAACCAACAAGCCAACTAACGAACAAACCAACAAACCAACAAACCAACAAGCCAACAAACCAACAAACCAACAAACCAACAAACCAACAAGCCAAAAAACGAACAAACCAACAAACAAACAGACCAACAAACCAACACACCAACAAGCCAACAAGCCAACAAACCAACAACCGAACAAACCAACAAACCAACAAACCAACAAGCCAACAAGCCAACAAACCAACAAACCAACAAATGAACAAACCAACAAACCAACAAGTCAACAAACCACCAAATCAACAAACCAACAAACCAACAAACCAACAAGCCAACAAACCAACAAACCAACAAACCAACAAACGAACAAACCAACAAACAAACAAACCAACAAACCAACAAACCAACAAACTAACAAGCCAAGATACTACCAAACCAACAAACGAACAAACCAACAAACCAACAAACCAACAAACCAACAAACCAACAAGTCACAAGCCAACAAACCAACAAGCCAACTAACGAATAAACCAACAAACCAACAAACCAGCAAGCCAACAAACCAACAAACCAACAAACCAACAAACCAACAAGCCAAAAAACGAACAAACCAACAAACAAACAGACCAACAAACCAACACACCAACAAGCCAACAAGCCAACAAACCAACAACCGAACAAACCAACAAACCAACAAACCAACAAGCCAACAAGCCAACAAACCAACAAACCAACAAATGAACAAACCAACAAACCAACAAGTCAACAAACCACCAAATCAACAAACCAACAAACCAACAAACCAACAAGCCAACAAACCAACAAACCAACAAACCAACAAACGAACAAACCAACAAACAAACAAACCAACAAACCAACAAACCAACAAACCAACAAACGAACAAACTAACAAACAAACAAACCAACAAGCCAACAAACCAACAAGCCAACAAGTCACAAGCCAACAAACCAACAAGCCAACTAACGAACAAACCAACAAACCAACAAACCAAAAAGCCAACAAACCAACAAACCAACAAACCAACAAACCAACAAGCCAAAAAACGAACAAACCAACAAACAAACAGACCAACAAACCAACACACCAACAAGCCAACAAGCCAACAAACCAACAACCGAACAAACCAACAAACCAACAAACCAACAAGCCAACAAGCCAACAAACCAACAAACCAACAAATGAACAAACCAACAAACCAACAAACCAACAATCCAACAAACGAACAAACCAACAAACAAACAAACCAACAAGCCAACAAGCCCATAAACCAACAACCCAACAAACCAAGAAACCAACAAACCAACAAGCCAACAAGCCAACAAACCAACAATAAGCCAACAAATTAACAAGCCAACAAACCAACAAGCCACCAAGTCAACAAACCAACAAACCAACAAACCAACAAGCCAACAAACCAACAAACCAACAAACCAACAAACGAATAAACCAACAAACAAACAAAGCAACAAGCCAACAACCTAACAAACCAACAAACGAACAAACCAACAAACCAACAAACCAACAAACCAACAAGCCAACAAGCCAATGAACCAACCAGCCAACAAACCAATAAGCCAACAAGCCAACAAGCCAACAAACCAACATGCCACCAAACCAACAAACCAACAAACCAACAAACCAACAAACCAACAAACCAACAAACCAACAAACCAACAAGCCAACATACCAACAAACCAACAAACCAACAAGCCAACAAGCCAACAAACCAACAAGCCAACAAACCAACAAGCCAACAAATCAACAAACCAACAAACCAACAAACCAACAAACCAACAAACCAACAAACCAACAAACCAACAAACCAACAAACCAACAAACCAACAAACTAACAAGCCAACAAACCAACAAACCAAAAAACCAACAAACCAACAAGCCAGCAAACCAACAAACCAACAAACCAACACACCAACAAACCAACAAACCAACAAACCAACAAGCCAACAAGCCAACAAACCAACAAACCAACAAACCAATAAGACAACAAACCAACAAACCAACAAACGAACAAACAAACAAACCAACAAACTAGTATGCCAACAAACCAACAACCCAACAAACGAACAAACCAACAAACAAACAAACCAACAAACCAACAAAATAACAAACAAACAAACCAACAAACCAACAAACCAACAAACCACCAAACCAACAAGCTAACGAACCAACAAACCAACAAACCAACAAACCAACAAACCAACAAACCAACAAACCAACAAACCAACAAACCAACAAACCAACAAGCCAACAAACGAACAAACCAACAAACCAACAAGCCAACAAACCAACAAACGAACAAACAAACAAACCAACAAACTAGTATGCCAACAAACCAACAAGCCAACAAACGAACAAACCAACAAACAACCAAACGAACAAACCAACAAACCAACAAGCCAACAAGCCAACCAACCAATAAGCCAACAAACCAACAAACCAACAAACCAACAAACCAACAAACCAACAACCCAACAAACCAAAAAACCAACAAACCAACAAACCAACAAACCAACAAACCAACAAACCAACAAGTCAACAAACAAACAAACCAACATACTAACAAATGGACAAACGAACAAACCAACATACCAACAAACCAACAAACCAACAAACCAAAAAGCCAACAAACCAATAAACCAAAAAGCCAACAAGCCAACAAACCAACAAAACAACAAACCAACAAACGAACAAACCAACAAACCAACAAACCAACAAACCAACAAGCCAACAAACCAACAAACCAACAAACCAACAAACCAACAAACCAACAAACCAACAAACGAACAAACCAATAAACCAAAAAACCAACAAACCAACAAACCAACAAACCAACAAACCAACAAACTAACAAACCTACAAACCATTAAACCAACAAACCAACAAACGAACAAACTAACAAACAAACAAACCAACAAGCCAACAAACCAACAAGCCAACAAGCCAACAAAACAACATACCAACAAACCAACAAATCAACAAACCAACAAACCAACAAGTCACAAGCCAACAAACCAACAAGCCAACTAACGAACAAACCAACAAACCAACAAACCAACAAGCCAACAAACCAACAAACCAACAAACCAACAAACCAACAAGCCAAAAAACGAACAAACCAACAAACAAACAGACCAACAAACCAACACACCAACAAGCCAACAAGCCAACAAACCAACAACCGAACAAACCAACAAACCAACAAACCAACAAGCCAACAAGCCAACAAACCAACAAACCAACAAATGAACAAACCAACAAACCAACAAGTCAACAAACCACCAAATCAACAAACCAACAAACCAACAAACCAACAAGCCAACAAACCAACAAACCAACAAACCAACAAACGAACAAACCAACAAACAAACAAACCAACAAACCAACAAACCAACAAACCAACAAACCAACAAGCCAAGATACTACCAAACCAACAAACGAACAAACCAACAAACCAACAAACCAACAAACCAACAAACCGAAAAGCCACCAAGCCAACAAACCAACAAACCAACAAACCAACAAACCAACAAACCAACAAACCAACAAACCAACAAGCCAACAAGCCAACAAACCAACAAACCAACAAACGAACAAACTAACAAACCAACAAACCAACAAACCAACAAACCAACAAGCCAACAAACGAACAAACCAACAAACAAACAAACCAACAAGCCAACAAGCCCATAAACCAACAACCCAACAAACCAAGAAACCAACAAACCAACAAGCCAACAAGCCAACAAACCAACAATAAGCCAACAAATTAACAAGCCAACAAACCAACAAGCCACCAAGTCAACAAACCAACAAACCAACAAACCAACAAGCCAACAAACCAACAAACCAACAAACCAACAAACGAATAAACCAACAAACAAACAAACCAACAAACCAACAAACCAACAAACCAACAAACCAATAATCCAACAAGCTAACAAACCAAAAAACCAACAAACCAACAAACCAACAAATCAAAAAGCCAACAAGCCAACAAACCAACAAACCAACAAGTCAACAAACCAACAAACCAACAAACCAACAAACCAACAAACCAACAAACCAACAAACCAACAAACCAACAAACCAACAAACCAATAAGCCAACAAACCAACAAGCCAACAAACGAACAAACCAACAAACGAACAAACCAACAAACCAACAAACAAACAAACCAACAGGCCAACAAACCAACAAGCCTACAAACCAACAGGCCAACAAACGAACAAGACTACAAACCAACAAGCCAACAAAACCAACAAAACAACAAACGAACAAACCAACAAACGAACAAACCAACAAACCAACAAGCCAATAAGCCAACAAACCAACAAACCAACAAACCAACAAACCAACAAACGAACAAACCAACAAACCAACAAACGAACAAACCAACAAACCAACAAACCAACAAACCAAGTAACCAACAAACCAACAAACGAACAAACCAACAAGCCAATAAACCAAAAAACGAACAAAGGAACAAACCAACAAACCAACAAACAAACAAACGAACAAGCCAACAAGCCAACAAACAAACACACAAACTAACTAACAAACCAATAAACCAACAAGCCAACAAACCAACAAACAAACAAACCAACAAACCAACAAACCAACAAACCAACAAACCAACAAACCAACAAACCAACAAACCAACAAACCAACAAACTAACAATTCAACAAACCAACAAACCAACAAACCAACAAACCAACAAACCAACAAACCAACAAACCAACAAACCAACAAGCCAACAAACCAACAAACCAACAAGCCAACAATCCAACAAAACAACAAACCAACAAACCAACAACCGAACAAACCAACAAACCAAAAAGCCAATAAGCCAACAAACCAACAAACCAACAAACCAACAAACAAACAGACCAAACAACCAACAAACCAACAAACCAACAAGCCAACAAACCAACAAACCAACAAACCAACAAATCAACAAAGAAACAAACCAACAAACCAACAAACCAACAAACCAACAAGCCAACAAAACCAACAAAACAACAAACGAACAAACCAACAAACGAACAAACCAACAAACCAACAAGCCAATAAGCCAACAAACCAACAAACCAACAAACCAACAAACCAACAAACCAACAAGCCAACAAAGCAACCAACCAATAAGCCAACAAACCAACAAACCAATTAACCAAAAAACCAACAATCCAACAAACCAAAAAACGAACAAAGCAACAAACCAACAAACCAACAAACAAACAAACCAACAAGCCAACAAACAAACACACAAACAAACTAACAAACCAACAAACCAACAAGCCAACAAACCAACAAACAAACAAACCAACAAACCAACAAACCAACAAACCAACAAACCAACAAACCAACAAACTAACAAACCAACAAACCAACAAACCAACGAACCAACAAACCAACAAACCAACAAACCAACAAACCAACAAACCAACAAACCAAAAAACCAACAAACCAACAAGCCAACAAACCAACAGCCCAACAAACGAACAAACCAACAAACCAACAAACCAACAAACCAACAAGCCAACAAACCAACAAACCAACAAACGAACAAACAAATAAACCAGTAAGCCAACAAACCAATAAGCCAACAAACGAACAAACCAACAAACAAACAAACCAACAAACCAACAAAATAACAAATCAACCAACCAACAAACCAAGAAACCAAAAAACCACCAAACCAACAAACCAACAAACCAACAAACCAACAAACCAACAAACCAACAAACCAACAAACAAACAAGCCAACAACCTAACAAACCAACAAACGAACAAACCAACAAACCAACAAACCAACAAACCAACAAGCCAACAAGCCAATGAACCAAGAAGCCAACAAACCAATAAGCCAACAAGCCAACAAGCCAACAAACCAACATGCCACCAAACCAACAAACCAACAAACCAACAAACCAACAAACCAACAAACCAACAAACCAACAAGCCAACATACCAACAAACCAACAAACCAACAAGCCAACAAGCCAACAAACCAACAAGCCAACAAACCAACAAGCCAACAAATCAACAAACCAACAAACCAACAAACCAACAAACCAACAAACCAAAAAACCAACAAGCCAGCAAACCAACAAACCAACAAGCCAGCAAACCAACAAACCAACAAACCAACAAACCAACAAACCAACAAACCAACAAACCAACAAGCCAACAAACCAACAAACCAAAAAACCAACAAACCAACAAGCCAGCAAACCAACAAACCAACAAACCAACAAACCAACACACCAACAAAGCAACAAACCAACAAACCAACAAGCCAACAAACCAACAAACCAACAAACCAACAAACCGACAAGCCAACAAACCAACAAACCAACAAACGATCAAACAAACAAACCAACAAACTAGTATACCAACAAACCAACAACCCAACAAACGAACAAACCAACAAACAAACAAACCAACAAACAAACAAACCAACAAAATACCAAACCAACAAACCAACAAACCAACAAACCAACAAACCAACAAACCAACAAACCACCAAACCAACAAGCCAACGAACCAACAAACCAACAAACCAACAAACCAACAAACCAACAAACCAACAAACCAACAAACCAACAAACCAACAAACCAACAAACCAACAAGCCAACAAACGAACAAACCAACAAACGAAAAAACCAACAAACCAACAAGCCAACAAACCAACAAACGAACAAACAAACAAACCAACAAACTAGTATGCCAACAAACCAACAAGCCAACAAACGAACAAACCAACAAACAACCAAACCAACAAACCAACAAACCAACAAAATAACAAACCAACAAACCAACAAACCAACAAACCAACAAACCACCAAACCAACAATCCAACAAACCAACAAACCAACAAACCAACAAACCAACAAACCAACAAACAAACAAGCCAACAAACGAACAAACCAACAAATGAACAAACCAACAAACCAACAAACCAACAAGCCAATGAACCAACAAGCCAACAAACCAATAAGCCAACAAGCTAACAAGCCAACAAACCAACATGCCACCAAACCAACAAACCAACAAACCAAAAAACCAACAAAAACGAACAAACCAGCAAACCAACAAACCAACAAACCAACAAACGAACAAACCAACAAACCAACAACCCAACAAACCAACAAACCAAAAAACCAACAAGCTAACTAACCAACAAACCAACAAACCAACAAACCAACAAACCAACAAACCAACAAACCAACAAGCCAACAAGCCAACAAACCAACAAGCCAACAAGCCAACAAACCAACAAGCCAACAAACGAACAAACCAACAAACCAACAAACCAACAAACCAACAAGCCAACAAACCAACAAACCAACAAACGAACAAACAAATAAACCAGTAGGCCAACAAACCAATAAGCCAACAAACGAACAAACCAACAAACAAACAAACCAACAAACCAACAAAATAACAAACCAAGAAACCAACAAAACAAGAAACCAAAAAACCACCAAACCAACAAGCCAACAAACCAACAAACCAACAAACCAACAAACCAACAAACCAACAAACAAACAAGCCAACAAACTAACAAACCAACAAATGAACAAACCAACAAACCAACAAACCAACAAACCAACAAGCCAACAAGCCAATGAACCAACAATCCAACAAACCAATAAGCCAACAAGCCAACAAGCCAACAAACCAACATGCCACCAAACCAACAAACCAACAAACCAACAAACCAACAAACCAACAAACCAACAAACCAACAAGCCAACATACCAACAAACCAACAAACCAACAAGCCAACAAGCCAACAAACCAACAAACCAATAAACCAACAAGCCAACAAACCAACAAACGAACAAACAAATAAACCAACAAACCAACAAGCCAACCAGCCAACAAACCAACACACCAACAAACCAACAAACCAACAAACCAACAGACCAACAAACCAACAAACCAACAAACCAAAAAACCACCAAACCAACAAACCAACAAACCAACAAACCAACAAACCAATAAACCAATAAACCAACAAACTAATAAACCAACTAGCCAACAAACCAACAAACCAACAAACCAACAAGCCAACAAACGAACAAATCAACAAACCAACAAGCCAACAAACCAACAAACCAACAAACCAACAAACCAACAAACCAACAAGCCAACAAACCAACAAACCAACAAGCCAACAAGCCAACAAACCAACAAGCCAACGAACCAACGAACCAACAAACCAACAAACCAACAAACCAACAAACCAACAAACCAACAAACCAACAAACCAACAAACCAACAAACCAACAAACCAACAAACGAACAAACCAACAAACCAACAAGCCAACAAGCCAACAAACCAACAAGCCAACAAGCCAACAAACCAACAAGCCAACAAACGAACAAACCAACAAACGAACAAACAAACAAACCAGTAAGCCAACAAACCAATAAGCCAACAAACGAACAAACCAACAAACAAACAAACCAACAAACCAACAAAATAACAAACCAACAAACCAACAAACCAAGCAACCAAAAAACCACCAAACCAACAAGCCAACAAGCCAACAAACCAACAAACCAACAAACCAACAATACAACAAACCAACAAATAAACAAGCCAACAAGCCAATGAACCAACAAGCCAACAAACCAATAAGCCAACAAGCCAACAATCCAACAAACCAACATGCCACCAAACCAACAAACCAACAAACCAACAAACCAACAAACCAACAAACCAACAAACCAACAAACCAACAAACCAACAAACCAACAAACCAACAAGCCAACATACCAACAAACCAACAAACCAACAAGCCAACAAGCCAACAAACCAACAAGCCAACAAACCAACAAGCCAACAAACCAACAAACCAACAAACCAACAAACCAACAAACCAACAAACCAACAAACCAAAAAACCAACAAGCCAGCAAACCAACAAACCAACAAGCCAGCAAACCAACAAACCAACAAACCAACAAACCAACAAACCAACAAACCAACAAACCAACAAACCAACAAACCAACAAACCAACAAACCAACAAGCCAACAAACCAACAAACCAAAAAACCAACAAGCCAACAAACCAACATACCAACAAGCCAACAATCCAACAAAACAACAAACCAACAAACCAACAAACGAACAAACCAAATACCAACAAGCCAATAAGCCAACAAACCAACAAACCAACAAGCCAACAAGCCAACAAACCAATAAGCCAACAAACCAACAAACCAACAAACGAACAAACCAACAAATCAACAAACCAACAAACCAACAAACCAACAAACATACAAACCAACAAGCCAACAAACCAACAAACCAACAAACGAACAAACAAACAAACCAGTAAGCCAACAAACCAATAAGCCAACAAACGAACAAACCAACAAACAAACAAACCAACAAACCAACAAAATAACAAACCAACAAACCAACAAACCAAGAAACCAAAAAATCACCAAACCAACAAGCCAACAAGCCAACAAACCAACAAACCAACAAACCAACAATACAACAAACCAACAAACAAACAAGCCAACAAACTAACAAACCAACACACGAACAAACCAACAAACCAACAAACCAACAAACCAACAAGCCAACAAGCCAATGAACCAACAAGCCAACAAACCAATAAGCCAACAAGCCAACAAGCCAACAAACCAACATGCCACCAAACCAACAAACCAACAACCCAACAAACCAACAAACCAACAAACCAACAAACCAACAAACCAACAAACCAACAAACCAACAAATCAACAAACCAACAAGCCAACATACCAACAAACCAACAAACCAACAAGCCAACAAGCCAACAAACCAACAAGCCAACAAACCAACAAGCCAACAAACAAACAAACCGACAAACCAACAAACCAACAAACCAACAAACCAACAAACCAAAAAACCAACAAGCCAGCAAACCAACAAACCAACAAGCCAGCAAACCAACAAACCAACAAACCAACAAACCAACAAACCAACAAACCAACAAACCAACAAACCAACAAACCAACAAACCAACAAGCCAACAAACCAACAAACCAAAAAACCAACAAGCCAACAAACCAACAAACCAACAAACGAACAAACCAACAAACCAACAAACCAAAAAGCCAACAAACCAACATACCAACAAGCCAACAATCCAACAAAACAACAAACCAACAAACCAACAAACGAACAAACCAAATACCAAAAAGCCAATAAGCCAACAAACCAACAAACCAACACATCAACAAACCAACAAACCAACAAACCAAACAACCAACAAACCAACAAACGAACAAACCAACATACCAACAAACCAACAAACCAACAAACCAACAAACCAACAAACCAACAAACCAACAAACCAACAAACCAACAAAACCAACAAACCAACAAGCCAACAAACCAACAAACCAACAAACCAACAAGCCAACAAGCCAACAAGCCAACAAACCAACAGACCTACAAACCAACAAACGAACAAACCAACAAACCAACAAGCCAGCAAACCAACAAACCAACAAACCAACAAACCAATAAACCAACAAACTAACAACCCAACAAGCCATTAAACCAACAAACCAACAAACCAACAAAACAAAAAACCAACAAGCCAACAAACCAACAAACCAACAAACCAACAAACCAACAAACCAACAAACCAACAAACCAACAAACCATCAAACCAACAAACCAACAAACCAACAAACCAACAAGCCAACAAAACCAACAAGCCAGCAAACCAACAAACCAACAAGTCCACAAACCAACAAACCAACAAGCCAACAAGCCAACAAGCCAACAAACCAACAAACCACAAACGAACAAACCAACAAGCCAACAAACCAAAAAACGAAAAAAGCAACAAACCAACAAACCAACAAACCAACAAACTAACAAGCCAACAAGCCAACAAACAAACACACAAACAAACTAACAAACCAACAAACAAACAAACCAACAAGCCAACAAACCAAAAAACGAACAAAGCAACAAACCAACAAACCAACAAACCAACAAACCAACAAGCCAACAAGCCAACAAACAAACACACAAACAAACTAACAAACCAACAAATCAACAAGCCAACAAACCAACAAACCAACAAGCCAACAAACCAACAAACCAACAAACTAACAAACCAACAAACCAACAAACCAACAAACCAACAAACCAAAAAACCAACAAATCAACAAGCCAACAAACCAACAAACCAACAAGCCAACAATCCAATAAAACAACAAACCAACAAACCAACAACCGAACAAACCAACAAACCAACAAGCCAATAAGCCAACAAACCAACAAACCAACAAACCAACAAACCAACAAACCAACAAACCAACAAACCAAACAACCAACAAACCAACAAACCAACAAGCCAACAAGCCAACAAACCAACAAGCCAACGAACCAACAAACCAACAAACCAACAAACCAACAAACCAACAAACCAACAAACCAACAAACCAACAAACCAACAAACCAACAAACGAACAAACCAACAAACCAACAAGCCAACAAACCAACAAACCAAAAAACCAACAAGATAACTAACCAACAAACCAACAAACCAACAAACCAACAAACCAACAAACCAACAAACCGACAAGCCAACAAGCCAACAAACCAACAAGCCAACAAGCCAACAAACCAACAAGCCAACAAACGAACAAACCAACAAACCAACAAACCAACAAACCAACAAACCAACAAACCTACAAGCCAACAAACCAACAAACCAACAAACGAACAAACAAACAAACCAACAAACCAATAAAATAACAAACCAACAAACCAACAAACCAAGAAACCAAAAAACCACCAAACCAACAAGCCAACAAGCCAACAAACCAACAAACCAACAAACCAACAAACCAACAAACCAACAAACAAACAAGCCAACAAACTAACAAACCAACAAACGAACAAACCAACAAACCAACAAACCAACAAACCAACAAGCCAACAAGCCAATGAACCAACAAGCCAACAAACCATAAAGCCAAGAAGCCAACAAGCCAACAAACCAACATGCCACCAAACCAACAAACCAACAAACCAACAAACCAACAAACCAACAAACCAACAAACCAACAAACCAACAAGCCAACATACCAACAAACCAACAAACCAACAAGCCAACAAGCCGACAAACCAACAAGCCAACAAACAAACAAGCCAACAAGCCAACAAACCAACAAACCAACAAACCAACAAACCAACAAACCAACAAACCAACAAACCAACAAACCAACAAACCAACAAACCAAAAAACCAACAAGCCAGCAAACCAACAAACCAACAAGCCAGCAAACCAAGAAACCAACAAACCAACAAACCAACAATCCAACAAACCAACAAACGAACAAACCAACAAACAAACAAACCAACAAACCAACAAACCAACAAACCAACAAGCCAAGATACTACCAAACCAACAAACGAACAAACCAACAAACCAAAAAACCAACAAACCGAAAAGCCACCAAGCCAACAAACCAACAAACCAACAAACCAACAAACCAACAAACCAACAAACCAACAAACCAACAAGCCAACAAGCCAACAAACCAACAAACCAACAAACGAACAAACTAACAAACCAACAAACCAACAAACCAACAAACCAACAATCCAACAAACGAACAAACCAACAAACAAACAAACCAACAAGCCAACAAGCCCATAAACCAACAACCCAACAAACCAAGAAACCAACAAACCAACAAGCCAACAAGCCAACAAACCAACAATAAGCCAACAAATTAACAAGCCAACAAACCAACAAGCCACCAAGTCAACAAACCAACAAACCAACAAACCAACAAGCCAACAAACCAACAAACCAACAAACCAACAAACGAATAAACCAACAAACAAACAAACCAACAAGCCAACAACCTAACAAACCAACAAACGAACAAACCAACAAACCAACAAACCAACAAACCAACAAGCCAACAAGCCAATGAACCAACCAGCCAACAAACCAATAAGCCAACAAGCCAACAAGCCAACAAACCAACATGCCACCAAACCAACAAACCAACAAACCAACAAACCAACAAACCAACAAACCAACAAACCAACAAACCAACAAGCCAACATACCAACAAACCAACAAACCAACAAGCCAACAAGCCAACAAACCAACAAGCCAACAAACCAACAAGCCAACAAATCAACAAACCAACAAACCAACAAACCAACAAACCAACAAACCAACAAACCAACAAACCAACAAACCAACAAACCAACAAACCAACAAACTAACAAGCCAACAAACCAACAAACCAAAAAACCAACAAACCAACAAGCCAGCAAACCAACAAACCAACAAACCAACACACCAACAAACCAACAAACCAACAAACCAACAAGCCAACAAGCCAACAAACCAACAAACCAACAAACCAATAAGCCAACAAACCAACAAACCAACAAACGAACAAACAAACAAACCAACAAACTAGTATGCCAACAAACCAACAACCCAACAAACGAACAAACCAACAAACAAACAAACCAACAAACCAACAAAATAACAAACAAACAAACCAACAAACCAACAAACCAACAAACCACCAAACCAACAAGCTAACGAACCAACAAACCAACAAACCAACAAACCAACAAACCAACAAACCAACAAACCAACAAACCAACAAACCAACAAACCAACAAGCCAACAAACGAACAAACCAACAAACCAACAAGCCAACAAACCAACAAACGAACAAACAAACAAACCAACAAACTAGTATGCCAACAAACCAACAAGCCAACAAACGAACAAACCAACAAACAAACAAACCAACAAACCAACAAACTAACAAACCAACAAACCAACAAACCAACAAACCAACAAACCAAAAAACCAACAAATCAACAAGCCAACAAACCAACAAACCAACAAGCCAACAATCCAATAAAACAACAAACCAACAAACCAACAACCGAACAAACCAACAAACCAACAAGCCAATAAGCCAAGAAACCAACAAACCAACAAACCAACAATCCAACAAACCAACAAACGAACAAACCAACAAACAAACAAACCAACAAACCAACAAACCAACAAACCAACAAGCCAAGATACTACCAAACCAACAAACGAACAAACCAACAAACCAAAAAACCAACAAACCGAAAAGCCACCAAGCCAACAAACCAACAAACCAACAAACCAACAAACCAACAAACCAACAAACCAACAAACCAACAAGCCAACAAGCCAACAAACCAACAAACCAACAAACGAACAAACTAACAAACCAACAAACCAACAAACCAACAAACCAACAATCCAACAAACGAACAAACCAACAAACAAACAAACCAACAAGCCAACAAGCCCATAAACCAACAACCCAACAAACCAAGAAACCAACAAACCAACAAGCCAACAAGCCAACAAACCAACAATAAGCCAACAAATTAACAAGCCAACAAACCAACAAGCCACCAAGTCAACAAACCAACAAACCAACAAACCAACAAGCCAACAAACCAACAAACCAACAAACCAACAAACGAATAAACCAACAAACAAACAAACCAACAAGCCAACAACCTAACAAACCAACAAACGAACAAACCAACAAACCAACAAACCAACAAACCAACAAGCCAACAAGCCAATGAACCAACCAGCCAACAAACCAATAAGCCAACAAGCCAACAAGCCAACAAACCAACATGCCACCAAACCAACAAACCAACAAACCAACAAACCAACAAACCAACAAACCAACAAACCAACAAACCAACAAGCCAACATACCAACAAACCAACAAACCAACAAGCCAACAAGCCAACAAACCAACAAGCCAACAAACCAACAAGCCAACAAATCAACAAACCAACAAACCAACAAACCAACAAACCAACAAACCAACAAACCAACAAACCGACAAACCAACAAACTAACAAGCCAACAAACCAACAAACCAAAAAACCAACAAACCAACAAGCCAGCAAACCAACAAACCAACAAACCAACACACCAACAAACCAACAAACCAACAAACCAACAAGCCAACAAGCCAACAAACCAACAAACCAACAAACCAATAAGCCAACAAACCAACAAACCAACAAACGAACAAACAAACAAACCAACAAACTAGTATGCCAACAAACCAACAACCCAACAAACGAACAAACCAACAAACAAACAAACCAACAAACCAACAAAATAACAAACAAACAAACCAACAAACCAACAAACCAACAAACCACCAAACCAACAAGCTAACGAACCAACAAACCAACAAACCAACAAACCAACAAACCAACAAACCAACAAACCAACAAACCAACAAACCAACAAACCAACAAGCCAACAAACGAACAAACCAACAAACCAACAAGCCAACAAACCAACAAACGAACAAACAAACAAACCAACAAACTAGTATGCCAACAAACCAACAAGCCAACAAACGAACAAACCAACAAACAACCAAACGAACAAACCAACAAACCAACAAGCCAACAAGCCAACCAACCAATAAGCCAACAAACCAACAAACCAACAAACCAACAAACCAACAAACCAACAACCCAACAAACCAAAAAACCAACAAACCAACAAACCAACAAACCAACAAACCAACAAACCAACAAGTCAACAAACAAACAAACCAACATACTAACAAATGGACAAACGAACAAACCAACATACCAACAAACCAACAAACCAACAAACCAAAAAGCCAACAAACCAATAAACCAACAAGCCAACAAGCCAACAAACCAACAAAACAACAAACCAACAAACGAACAAACCAACAAACCAACAAACCAACAAACCAACAAGCCAACAAACCAACAAACCAACAAACCAACAAACCAACAAACCAACAAACCAACAAACGAACAAACCAATAAACCAAAAAACCAACAAACCAACAAACCAACAAACCAACAAACCAACAAACTAACAAACCTACAAACCATTAAACCAACAAACCAACAAACGAACAAACTAACAAACAAACAAACCAACAAGCCAACAAACCAACAAGCCAACAAGCCAACAAAACAACAAACCAACAAACCAACAAATCAACAAACCAACAAACCAACAAGTCACAAGCCAACAAACCAACAAGCCAACTAACGAACAAACCAACAAACCAACAAACCAACAAGCCAACAAACCAACAAACCAACAAACCAACAAACCAACAAGCCAAAAAACGAACAAACCAACAAACAAACAGACCAACAAACCAACACACCAACAAGCCAACAAGCCAACAAACCAACAACCGAACAAACCAACAAACCAACAAACCAACAAGCCAACAAGCCAACAAACCAACAAACCAACAAATGAACAAACCAACAAACCAACAAGTCAACAAACCACCAAATCAACAAACCAACAAACCAACAAACCAACAAGCCAACAAACCAACAAACCAACAAACCAACAAACGAACAAACCAACAAACAAACAAACCAACAAACCAACAAACCAACAAACCAACAAACCAACAAGCCAAGATACTACCAAACCAACAAACGAACAAACCAACAAACCAACAAACCAACAAACCAACAAACCGAAAAGCCACCAAGCCAACAAACCAACAAACCAACAAACCAACAAACCAACAAACCAACAAACCAACAAACCAACAAGCCAACAAGCCAACAAACCAACAAACCAACAAACGAACAAACTAACAAACCAACAAACCAACAAACCAACAAACCAACAAGCCAACAAACGAACAAACCAACAAACAAACAAACCAACAAGCCAACAAGCCCATAAACCAACAACCCAACAAACCAAGAAACCAACAAACCAACAAGCCAACAAGCCAACAAACCAACAATAAGCCAACAAATTAACAAGCCAACAAACCAACAAGCCACCAAGTCAACAAACCAACAAACCAACAAACCAACAAGCCAACAAACCAACAAACCAACAAACCAACAAACGAATAAACCAACAAACAAACAAACCAACAAACCAACAAACCAACAAACCAACAAACCAATAATCCAACAAGCTAACAAACCAAAAAACCAACAAACCAACAAACCAACAAATCAAAAAGCCAACAAGCCAACAAACCAACAAACCAACAAGTCAACAAACCAACAAACCAACAAACCAACAAACCAACAAACCAACAAACCAACAAACCAACAAACCAACAAACCAACAAACCAATAAGCCAACAAACCAACAAGCCAACAAACGAACAAACCAACAAACGAACAAACCAACAAACCAACAAACAAACAAACCAACAGGCCAACAAACCAACAAGCCTACAAACCAACAGGCCAACAAACGAACAAGACTACAAACCAACAAGCCAACAAAACCAACAAAACAACAAACGAACAAACCAACAAACGAACAAACCAACAAACCAACAAGCCAATAAGCCAACAAACCAACAAACCAACAAACCAACAAACCAACAAACGAACAAACCAACAAACCAACAAACGAACAAACCAACAAACCAACAAACCAACAAACCAAGTAACCAACAAACCAACAAACGAACAAACCAACAAGCCAATAAACCAAAAAACGAACAAAGGAACAAACCAACAAACCAACAAACAAACAAACGAACAAGCCAACAAGCCAACAAACAAACACACAAACTAACTAACAAACCAATAAACCAACAAGCCAACAAACCAACAAACAAACAAACCAACAAACCAACAAACCAACAAACCAACAAACCAACAAACCAACAAACCAACAAACCAACAAACCAACAAACTAACAATTCAACAAACCAACAAACCAACAAACCAACAAACCAACAAACCAACAAACCAACAAACCAACAAACCAACAAGCCAACAAACCAACAAACCAACAAGCCAACAATCCAACAAAACAACAAACCAACAAACCAACAACCGAACAAACCAACAAACCAAAAAGCCAATAAGCCAACAAACCAACAAACCAACAAACCAACAAACAAACAGACCAAACAACCAACAAACCAACAAACCAACAAGCCAACAAACCAACAAACCAACAAACCAACAAATCAACAAAGAAACAAACCAACAAACCAACAAACCAACAAACCAACAAGCCAACAAAACCAACAAAACAACAAACGAACAAACCAACAAACGAACAAACCAACAAACCAACAAGCCAATAAGCCAACAAACCAACAAACCAACAAACCAACAAACCAACAAACCAACAAGCCAACAAAGCAACCAACCAATAAGCCAACAAACCAACAAACCAATTAACCAAAAAACCAACAATCCAACAAACCAAAAAACGAACAAAGCAACAAACCAACAAACCAACAAACAAACAAACCAACAAGCCAACAAACAAACACACAAACAAACTAACAAACCAACAAACCAACAAGCCAACAAACCAACAAACAAACAAACCAACAAACCAACAAACCAACAAACCAACAAACCAACAAACCAACAAACTAACAAACCAACAAACCAACAAACCAACGAACCAACAAACCAACAAACCAACAAACCAACAAACCAACAAACCAAAAAACCAACAAACCAACAAGCCAACAAACCAACAGCCCAACAAACGAACAAACCAACAAACCAACAAACCAACAAACCAACAAGCCAACAAACCAACAAACCAACAAACGAACAAACAAATAAACCAGTAAGCCAACAAACCAATAAGCCAACAAACGAACAAACCAACAAACAAACAAACCAACAAACCAACAAAATAACAAATCAACCAACCAACAAACCAAGAAACCAAAAAACCACCAAACCAACAAACCAACAAACCAACAAACCAACAAACCAACAAACCAACAAACCAACAAACAAACAAGCCAACAACCTAACAAACCAACAAACGAACAAACCAACAAACCAACAAACCAACAAACCAACAAGCCAACAAGCCAATGAACCAAGAAGCCAACAAACCAATAAGCCAACAAGCCAACAAGCCAACAAACCAACATGCCACCAAACCAACAAACCAACAAACCAACAAACCAACAAACCAACAAACCAACAAACCAACAAGCCAACATACCAACAAACCAACAAACCAACAAGCCAACAAGCCAACAAACCAACAAGCCAACAAACCAACAAGCCAACAAATCAACAAACCAACAAACCAACAAACCAACAAACCAACAAACCAAAAAACCAACAAGCCAGCAAACCAACAAACCAACAAGCCAGCAAACCAACAAACCAACAAACCAACAAACCAACAAACCAACAAACCAACAAACCAACAAGCCAACAAACCAACAAACCAAAAAACCAACAAACCAACAAGCCAGCAAACCAACAAACCAACAAACCAACAAACCAACACACCAACAAAGCAACAAACCAACAAACCAACAAGCCAACAAACCAACAAACCAACAAACCAACAAACCGACAAGCCAACAAACCAACAAACCAACAAACGATCAAACAAACAAACAAACAAACTAGTATACCAACAAACCAACAACCCAACAAACGAACAAACCAACAAACAAACAAACCAACAAACAAACAAACCAACAAAATACCAAACCAACAAACCAACAAACCAACAAACCAACAAACCAACAAACCAACAAACCACCAAACCAACAAGCCAACGAACCAACAAACCAACAAACCAACAAACCAACAAACCAACAAACCAACAAACCAACAAACCAACAAACCAACAAACCAACAAACCAACAAGCCAACAAACGAACAAACCAACAAACGAAAAAACCAACAAACCAACAAGCCAACAAACCAACAAACGAACAAACAAACAAACCAACAAACTAGTATGCCAACAAACCAACAAGCCAACAAACGAACAAACCAACAAACAACCAAACCAACAAACCAACAAACCAACAAAATAACAAACCAACAAACCAACAAACCAACAAACCAACAAACCACCAAACCAACAATCCAACAAACCAACAAACCAACAAACCAACAAACCAACAAACCAACAAACAAACAAGCCAACAAACGAACAAACCAACAAATGAACAAACCAACAAACCAACAAACCAACAAGCCAATGAACCAACAAGCCAACAAACCAATAAGCCAACAAGCTAACAAGCCAACAAACCAACATGCCACCAAACCAACAAACCAACAAACCAAAAAACCAACAAAAACGAACAAACCAGCAAACCAACAAACCAACAAACCAACAAACGAACAAACCAACAAACCAACAACCCAACAAACCAACAAACCAAAAAACCAACAAGCTAACTAACCAACAAACCAACAAACCAACAAACCAACAAACCAACAAACCAACAAACCAACAAGCCAACAAGCCAACAAACCAACAAGCCAACAAGCCAACAAACCAACAAGCCAACAAACGAACAAACCAACAAACCAACAAACCAACAAACCAACAAGCCAACAAACCAACAAACCAACAAACGAACAAACAAATAAACCAGTAGGCCAACAAACCAATAAGCCAACAAACGAACAAACCAACAAACAAACAAACCAACAAACCAACAAAATAACAAACCAAGAAACCAACAAAACAAGAAACCAAAAAACCACCAAACCAACAAGCCAACAAACCAACAAACCAACAAACCAACAAACCAACAAACCAACAAACAAACAAGCCAACAAACTAACAAACCAACAAATGAACAAACCAACAAACCAACAAACCAACAAACCAACAAGCCAACAAGCCAATGAACCAACAATCCAACAAACCAATAAGCCAACAAGCCAACAAGCCAACAAACCAACATGCCACCAAACCAACAAACCAACAAACCAACAAACCAACAAACCAACAAACCAACAAACCAACAAGCCAACATACCAACAAACCAACAAACCAACAAGCCAACAAGCCAACAAACCAACAAACCAATAAACCAACAAGCCAACAAACCAACAAACGAACAAACAAATAAACCAACAAACCAACAAGCCAACCAGCCAACAAACCAACACACCAACAAACCAACAAACCAACAAACCAACAGACCAACAAACCAACAAACCAACAAACCAAAAAACCACCAAACCAACAAACCAACAAACCAACAAACCAACAAACCAATAAACCAATAAACCAACAAACTAATAAACCAACTAGCCAACAAACCAACAAACCAACAAACCAACAAGCCAACAAACGAACAAATCAACAAACCAACAAGCCAACAAACCAACAAACCAACAAACCAACAAACCAACAAACCAACAAACCAACAAACCAACAAGCCAACAAGCCAACAAACCAACAAGCCAACGAACCAACGAACCAACAAACCAACAAACCAACAAACCAACAAACCAACAAACCAACAAACCAACAAACCAACAAACCAACAAACCAACAAACCAACAAACGAACAAACCAACAAACCAACAAGCCAACAAGCCAACAAACCAACAAGCCAACAAGCCAACAAACCAACAAGCCAACAAACGAACAAACCAACAAACGAACAAGCAAACAAACCAGTAAGCCAACAAACCAATAAGCCAACAAACGAACAAACCAACAAACAAACAAACCAACAAACCAACAAAATAACAAACCAACAAACCAACAAACCAAGCAACCAAAAAACCACCAAACCAACAAGCCAACAAGCCAACAAACCAACAAACCAACAAACCAACAATACAACAAACCAACAAATAAACAAGCCAACAAACCAACAAACCAACAAACCAACAAACCAAAAAACCAACAAGCCAGCAAACCAACAAACCAACAAGCCAGCAAACCAACAAACCAACAAACCAACAAACCAACAAACCAACAAACCAACAAACCAACAAGCCAACAAACCAACAAACCAAAAAACCATCAAACCAACAAGCCAGCAAACCAACAAACCAACAAACCAACAAACCAACACACCAACAAAGCAACAAACCAACAAACCAACAAGCCAACAAACCAACAAACCAACAAACCAACAAACCGACAAGCCAACAAACCAACAAACCAACAAACGATCAAACAAACAAACCAACAAACTAGTATACCAACAAACCAACAACCCAACAAACGAACAAACCAACAAACAAACAAACCAACAAACAAACAAACCAACAAAATACCAAACCAACAAACCAACAAACCAACAAACCAACAAACCAACAAACCAACAAACCACCAAACCAACAAGCCAACGAACCAACAAACCAACAAACCAACAAACCAACAAACCAACAAACCAACAAACCAACAAACCAACAAACCAACAAACCAACAAACCAACAAGCCAACAAACGAACAAACCAACAAACGAAAAAACCAACAAACCAACAAGCCAACAAACCAACAAACGAACAAACAAACAAACCAACAAACTAGTATGCCAACAAACCAACAAGCCAACAAACGAACAAACCAACAAACAACCAAACCAACAAACCAACAAACCAACAAAATAACAAACCAACAAACCAACAAACCAACAAACCAACAAACCACCAAACCAACAATCCAACAAACCAACAAACCAACAAACCAACAAACCAACAAACCAACAAACAAACAAGCCAACAAACGAACAAACCAACAAATGAACAAACCAACAAACCAACAAACCAACAAGCCAATGAACCAACAAGCCAACAAACCAATAAGCCAACAAGCTAACAAGCCAACAAACCAACATGCCACCAAACCAACAAACCAACAAACCAAAAAACCAACAAAAACGAACAAACCAGCAAACCAACAAACCAACAAACCAACAAACGAACAAACCAACAAACCAACAACCCAACAAACCAACAAACCAAAAAACCAACAAGCTAACTAACCAACAAACCAACAAACCAACAAACCAACAAACCAACAAACCAACAAACCAACAAGCCAACAAGCCAACAAACCAACAAGCCAACAAGCCAACAAACCAACAAGCCAACAAACGAACAAACCAACAAACCAACAAACCAACAAACCAACAAGCCAACAAACCAACAAACCAACAAACGAACAAACAAATAAACCAGTAGGCCAACAAACCAATAAGCCAACAAACGAACAAACCAACAAACAAACAAACCAACAAACCAACAAAATAACAAACCAAGAAACCAACAAAACAAGAAACCAAAAAACCACCAAACCAACAAGCCAACAAACCAACAAACCAACAAACCAACAAACCAACAAACCAACAAACAAACAAGCCAACAAACTAACAAACCAACAAATGAACAAACCAACAAACCAACAAACCAACAAACCAACAAGCCAACAAGCCAATGAACCAACAATCCAACAAACCAATAAGCCAACAAGCCAACAAGCCAACAAACCAACATGCCACCAAACCAACAAACCAACAAACCAACAAACCAACAAACCAACAAACCAACAAACCAACAAGCCAACATACCAACAAACCAACAAACCAACAAGCCAACAAGCCAACAAACCAACAAACCAATAAACCAACAAGCCAACAAACCAACAAACGAACAAACAAATAAACCAACAAACCAACAAGCCAACCAGCCAACAAACCAACACACCAACAAACCAACAAACCAACAAACCAACAGACCAACAAACCAACAAACCAACAAACCAAAAAACCACCAAACCAACAAACCAACAAACCAACAAACCAACAAACCAATAAACCAATAAACCAACAAACTAATAAACCAACTAGCCAACAAACCAACAAACCAACAAACCAACAAGCCAACAAACGAACAAATCAACAAACCAACAAGCCAACAAACCAACAAACCAACAAACCAACAAACCAACAAACCAACAAGCCAACAAACCAACAAACCAACAAGCCAACAAGCCAACAAACCAACAAGCCAACGAACCAACGAACCAACAAACCAACAAACCAACAAACCAACAAACCAACAAACCAACAAACCAACAAACCAACAAACCAACAAACCAACAAACCAACAAACGAACAAACCAACAAACCAACAAGCCAACAAGCCAACAAACCAACAAGCCAACAAGCCAACAAACCAACAAGCCAACAAACGAACAAACCAACAAACGAACAAACAAACAAACCAGTAAGCCAACAAACCAATAAGCCAACAAACGAACAAACCAACAAACAAACAAACCAACAAACCAACAAAATAACAAACCAACAAACCAACAAACCAAGCAACCAAAAAACCACCAAACCAACAAGCCAACAAGCCAACAAACCAACAAACCAACAAACCAACAATACAACAAACCAACAAATAAACAAGCCAACAAGCCAATGAACCAACAAGCCAACAAACCAATAAGCCAACAAGCCAACAATCCAACAAACCAACATGCCACCAAACCAACAAACCAACAAACCAACAAACCAACAAACCAACAAACCAACAAACCAACAAACCAACAAACCAACAAACCAACAAACCAACAAGCCAACATACCAACAAACCAACAAACCAACAAGCCAACAAGCCAACAAACCAACAAGCCAACAAACCAACAAGCCAACAAACCAACAAACCAACAAACCAACAAACCAACAAACCAACAAACCAACAAACCAAAAAACCAACAAGCCAGCAAACCAACAAACCAACAAGCCAGCAAACCAACAAACCAACAAACCAACAAACCAACAAACCAACAAACCAACAAACCAACAAACCAACAAACCAACAAACCAACAAACCAACAAGCCAACAAACCAACAAACCAAAAAACCAACAAGCCAACAAACCAACATACCAACAAGCCAACAATCCAACAAAACAACAAACCAACAAACCAACAAACGAACAAACCAAATACCAACAAGCCAATAAGCCAACAAACCAACAAACCAACAAGCCAACAAGCCAACAAACCAATAAGCCAACAAACCAACAAACCAACAAACGAACAAACCAACAAATCAACAAACCAACAAACCAACAAACCAACAAACATACAAACCAACAAGCCAACAAACCAACAAACCAACAAACGAACAAACAAACAAACCAGTAAGCCAACAAACCAATAAGCCAACAAACGAACAAACCAACAAACAAACAAACCAACAAACCAACAAAATAACAAACCAACAAACCAACAAACCAAGAAACCAAAAAATCACCAAACCAACAAGCCAACAAGCCAACAAACCAACAAACCAACAAACCAACAATACAACAAACCAACAAACAAACAAGCCAACAAACTAACAAACCAACACACGAACAAACCAACAAACCAACAAACCAACAAACCAACAAGCCAACAAGCCAATGAACCAACAAGCCAACAAACCAATAAGCCAACAAGCCAACAAGCCAACAAACCAACATGCCACCAAACCAACAAACCAACAACCCAACAAACCAACAAACCAACAAACCAACAAACCAACAAACCAACAAACCAACAAACCAACAAATCAACAAACCAACAAGCCAACATACCAACAAACCAACAAACCAACAAGCCAACAAGCCAACAAACCAACAAGCCAACAAACCAACAAGCCAACAAACAAACAAACCGACAAACCAACAAACCAACAAACCAACAAACCAAAAAACCAACAAGCCAGCAAACCAACAAACCAACAAGCCAGCAAACCAACAAACCAACAAACCAACAAACCAACAAACCAACAAACCAACAAACCAACAAACCAACAAACCAACAAACCAACAAGCCAACAAACCAACAAACCAAAAAACCAACAAGCCAACAAACCAACAAACCAACAAACGAACAAACCAACAAACCAACAAACCAAAAAGCCAACAAACCAACATACCAACAAGCCAACAATCCAACAAAACAACAAACCAACAAACCAACAAACGAACAAACCAAATACCAAAAAGCCAATAAGCCAACAAACCAACAAACCAACACATCAACAAACCAACAAACCAACAAACCAAACAACCAACAAACCAACAAACGAACAAACCAACATACCAACAAACCAACAAACCAACAAACCAACAAACCAACAAACCAACAAACCAACAAACCAACAAACCAACAAAACCAACAAACCAACAAGCCAACAAACCAACAAACCAACAAACCAACAAGCCAACAAGCCAACAAGCCAACAAACCAACAGACCTACAAACCAACAAACGAACAAACCAACAAACCAACAAGCCAGCAAACCAACAAACCAACAAACCAACAAACCAATAAACCAACAAACTAACAACCCAACAAGCCATTAAACCAACAAACCAACAAACCAACAAAACAAAAAACCAACAAGCCAACAAACCAACAAACCAACAAACCAACAAACCAACAAACCAACAAACCAACAAACCAACAAACCATCAAACCAACAAACCAACAAACCAACAAACCAACAAGCCAACAAAACCAACAAGCCAGCAAACCAACAAACCAACAAGTCCACAAACCAACAAACCAACAAGCCAACAAGCCAACAAACCAACAAACCAACAAACCACAAACGAACAAACCAACAAGCCAACAAACCAAAAAACGAAAAAAGCAACAAACCAACAAACCAACAAACCAACAAACTAACAAGCCAACAAGCCAACAAACAAACACACAAACAAACTAACAAACCAACAAACAAACAAACCAACAAGCCAACAAACCAAAAAACGAACAAAGCAACAAACCAACAAACCAACAAACCAACAAACCAACAAGCCAACAAGCCAACAAACAAACACACAAACAAACTAACAAACCAACAAATCAACAAGCCAACAAACCAACAAACCAACAAGCCAACAAACCAACAAACCAACAAACTAACAAACCAACAAACCAACAAACCAACAAACCAACAAACCAAAAAACCAACAAATCAACAAGCCAACAAACCAACAAACCAACAAGCCAACAATCCAATAAAACAACAAACCAACAAACCAACAACCGAACAAACCAACAAACCAACAAGCCAATAAGCCAACAAACCAACAAACCAACAAACCAACAAACCAACAAACCAACAAACCAACAAACCAAACAACCAACAAACCAACAAACCAACAAGCCAACAAGCCAACAAACCAACAAGCCAACGAACCAACAAACCAACAAACCAACAAACCAACAAACCAACAAACCAACAAACCAACAAACCAACAAACCAACAAACCAACAAACGAACAAACCAACAAACCAACAAGCCAACAAACCAACAAACCAAAAAACCAACAAGATAACTAACCAACAAACCAACAAACCAACAAACCAACAAACCAACAAACCAACAAACCGACAAGCCAACAAGCCAACAAACCAACAAGCCAACAAGCCAACAAACCAACAAGCCAACAAACGAACAAACCAACAAACCAACAAACCAACAAACCAACAAACCAACAAACCTACAAGCCAACAAACCAACAAACCAACAAACGAACAAACAAACAAACCAACAAACCAATAAAATAACAAACCAACAAACCAACAAACCAAGAAACCAAAAAACCACCAAACCAACAAGCCAACAAGCCAACAAACCAACAAACCAACAAACCAACAAACCAACAAACCAACAAACAAACAAGCCAACAAACTAACAAACCAACAAACGAACAAACCAACAAACCAACAAACCAACAAACCAACAAGCCAACAAGCCAATGAACCAACAAGCCAACAAACCATAAAGCCAAGAAGCCAACAAGCCAACAAACCAACATGCCACCAAACCAACAAACCAACAAACCAACAAACCAACAAACCAACAAACCAACAAACCAACAAACCAACAAGCCAACATACCAACAAACCAACAAACCAACAAGCCAACAAGCCGACAAACCAACAAGCCAACAAACAAACAAGCCAACAAGCCAACAAACCAACAAACCAACAAACCAACAAACCAACAAACCAACAAACCAACAAACCAACAAACCAACAAACCAAAAAACCAACAAGCCAGCAAACCAACAAACCAACAAGCCAGCAAACCAAGAAACCAACAAACCAACAAACCAACAAACCAACAAACCAACAAACCAACAAACCAACAAACCAACAAACCAACAAACCAACAAACCAACAAACCAACAAGCCAACAAACCAACAAACCAAAAAACCAACAAGCCAACAAACCAACAAACCAACAAACGAACAAACCAACAAACCAACAAACCAAAAAGCCAACAAACCAACATACCAACAAGCCAACAATCCAACAAAACAACAAACCAACAAACCAACAAACGAACAAACCAAATACCAACAAGCCAATAAGCCAACAAACCAACAAACCAACACACCAACAAACCAACAAACCAACAAACCAAACAACCAACAAACCAACAAACGAGCAAACCAACAAATCAACAAACCAACAAACCAACAAACCAACAAACCAACAAACCAACAAACCAACAAGCCAACAAACCAACAAACCAACAAACGAACAAACAAACAAACCAGTAAGCCAACAAACCAATGAGCCAACAAACGAACAAACCAACAAACCAACAGACCAACAAACCAACAAACCAACAAACCAAAAAACCACCAAACCAACAAACCAACAAACCAACAAACCAACAAACCAATAAACCAATAAACCAACAAACTAATAAACCAACTAGCCAACAAACCAACAAACCAACAAACCAACAAGCCAACAAACGAACAAATCAACAAACGAACAAGCCAACAAACCAACAAACCAACAAACCAACAAACCAACAAACCAACAGACCAACAAACCAACAAACCAACAAACCAAAAAACCACCAAACCAACAAACCAACAAACCAACAAACCAACAAACCAATAAACCAATAAACCAACAAACTAATAAACCAACTAGCCAACAAACCAACAAACCAACAAACCAACAAGCCAACAAACGAACAAATCAACAAACCAACAAGCCAACAAACCAACAAACCAACAAACCAACAAACCAACAAACCAACAAGCCAACAAACCAACAAACCAACAAGCCAACAAGCCAACAAACCAACAAGCCAACGAACCAACGAACCAACAAACCAACAAACCAACAAACCAACAAACCAACAAACCAACAAACCAACAAACCAACAAACCAACAAACCAACAAACCAACAAACCAACAAACGAACAAACCAACAAACCAACAAGCCAACAAGCCAACAAACCAACAAGCCAACAAGCCAACAAACCAACAAGCCAACAAACGAACAAACCAACAAACGAACAAACAAACAAACCAGTAAGCCAACAAACCAATAAGCCAACAAACGAACAAACCAACAAACAAACAAACCAACAAACCAACAAAATAACAAACCAACAAACCAACAAACCAAGCAACCAAAAAACCACCAAACCAACAAGCCAACAAGCCAACAAACCAACAAACCAACAAACCAACAATACAACAAACCAACAAATAAACAAGCCAACAAGCCAATGAACCAACAAGCCAACAAACCAATAAGCCAACAAGCCAACAATCCAACAAACCAACATGCCACCAAACCAACAAACCAACAAACCAACAAACCAACAAACCAACAAACCAACAAACCAACAAACCAACAAACCAACAAACCAACAAACCAACAAGCCAACATACCAACAAACCAACAAACCAACAAGCCAACAAGCCAACAAACCAACAAGCCAACAAACCAACAAGCCAACAAACCAACAAACCAACAAACCAACAAACCAACAAACCAACAAACCAACAAACCAAAAAACCAACAAGCCAGCAAACCAACAAACCAACAAGCCAGCAAACCAACAAACCAACAAACCAACAAACCAACAAACCAACAAACCAACAAACCAACAAACCAACAAACCAACAAACCAACAAACCAACAAGCCAACAAACCAACAAACCAAAAAACCAACAAGCCAACAAACCAACATACCAACAAGCCAACAATCCAACAAAACAACAAACCAACAAACCAACAAACGAACAAACCAAATACCAACAAGCCAATAAGCCAACAAACCAACAAACCAACAAGCCAACAAGCCAACAAACCAATAAGCCAACAAACCAACAAACCAACAAACGAACAAACCAACAAATCAACAAACCAACAAACCAACAAACCAACAAACCAACAAACCAACAAGCAAACAAACCAACAAACCAACAAACGAACAAACTAACAAACCAGTAAGCCAACAAACCAATAAGCCAACAAACGAACAAACCAACAAACAAACAAACCAACAAACCAACAAACCAACAAACCAACAAGCCAACAAACCAACAAACCAAAAAACCAACAAGCCAACAAACCAACAAACCAACAAACGAACAAACCAACAAACCAACAAACCAAAAAGCCAACAAACCAACATACCAACAAGCCAACAATCCAACAAAACAACAAACCAACAAACCAACAAACGAACAAACCAAATACCAAAAAGCCAATAAGCCAACAAACCAACAAACCAACACATCAACAAACCAACAAACCAACAAACCAAACAACCAACAAACCAACAAACGAACAAACCAACATACCAACAAACCAACAAACCAACAAACCAACAAACCAACAAACCAACAAACCAACAAACCAACAAACCAACAAAACCAACAAACCAACAAGCCAACAAACCAACAAACCAACAAACCAACAAGCCAACAAGCCAACAAGCCAACAAACCAACAGACCTACAAACCAACAAACGAACAAACCAACAAACCAACAAGCCAGCAAACCAACAAACCAACAAACCAACAAACCAATAAACCAACAAACTAACAACCCAACAAGCCATTAAACCAACAAACCAACAAACCAACAAAACAAAAAACCAACAAGCCAACAAACCAACAAACCAACAAACCAACAAACCAACAAACCAACAAACCAACAAACCAACAAACCATCAAACCAACAAACCAACAAACCAACAAACCAACAAGCCAACAAAACCAACAAGCCAGCAAACCAACAAACCAACAAGTCCACAAACCAACAAACCAACAAGCCAACAAGCCAACAAACCAACAAACCAACAAACCACAAACGAACAAACCAACAAGCCAACAAACCAAAAAACGAAAAAAGCAACAAACCAACAAACCAACAAACCAACAAACTAACAAGCCAACAAGCCAACAAACAAACACACAAACAAACTAACAAACCAACAAACAAACAAACCAACAAGCCAACAAACCAAAAAACGAACAAAGCAACAAACCAACAAACCAACAAACCAACAAACCAACAAGCCAACAAGCCAACAAACAAACACACAAACAAACTAACAAACCAACAAATCAACAAGCCAACAAACCAACAAACCAACAAGCCAACAAACCAACAAACCAACAAACTAACAAACCAACAAACCAACAAACCAACAAACCAACAAACCAAAAAACCAACAAATCAACAAGCCAACAAACCAACAAACCAACAAGCCAACAATCCAATAAAACAACAAACCAACAAACCAACAACCGAACAAACCAACAAACCAACAAGCCAATAAGCCAACAAACCAACAAACCAACAAACCAACAAACCAACAAACCAACAAACCAACAAACCAAACAACCAACAAACCAACAAACCAACAAGCCAACAAGCCAACAAACCAACAAGCCAACGAACCAACAAACCAACAAACCAACAAACCAACAAACCAACAAACCAACAAACCAACAAACCAACAAACCAACAAACCAACAAACGAACAAACCAACAAACCAACAAGCCAACAAACCAACAAACCAAAAAACCAACAAGATAACTAACCAACAAACCAACAAACCAACAAACCAACAAACCAACAAACCAACAAACCGACAAGCCAACAAGCCAACAAACCAACAAGCCAACAAGCCAACAAACCAACAAGCCAACAAACGAACAAACCAACAAACCAACAAACCAACAAACCAACAAACCAACAAACCTACAAGCCAACAAACCAACAAACCAACAAACGAACAAACAAACAAACCAACAAACCAATAAAATAACAAACCAACAAACCAACAAACCAAGAAACCAAAAAACCACCAAACCAACAAGCCAACAAGCCAACAAACCAACAAACCAACAAACCAACAAACCAACAAACCAACAAACAAACAAGCCAACAAACTAACAAACCAACAAACGAACAAACCAACAAACCAACAAACCAACAAACCAACAAGCCAACAAGCCAATGAACCAACAAGCCAACAAACCATAAAGCCAAGAAGCCAACAAGCCAACAAACCAACATGCCACCAAACCAACAAACCAACAAACCAACAAACCAACAAACCAACAAACCAACAAACCAACAAACCAACAAGCCAACATACCAACAAACCAACAAACCAACAAGCCAACAAGCCGACAAACCAACAAGCCAACAAACAAACAAGCCAACAAGCCAACAAACCAACAAACCAACAAACCAACAAACCAACAAACCAACAAACCAACAAACCAACAAACCAACAAACCAACAAACCAAAAAACCAACAAGCCAGCAAACCAACAAACCAACAAGCCAGCAAACCAAGAAACCAACAAACCAACAAACCAACAAACCAACAAACCAACAAACCAACAAACCAACAAACCAACAAACCAACAAACCAACAAACCAACAAACCAACAAGCCAACAAACCAACAAACCAAAAAACCAACAAGCCAACAAACCAACAAACCAACAAACGAACAAACCAACAAACCAACAAACCAAAAAGCCAACAAACCAACATACCAACAAGCCAACAATCCAACAAAACAACAAACCAACAAACCAACAAACGAACAAACCAAATACCAACAAGCCAATAAGCCAACAAACCAACAAACCAACACACCAACAAACCAACAAACCAACAAACCAAACAACCAACAAACCAACAAACGAGCAAACCAACAAATCAACAAACCAACAAACCAACAAACCAACAAACCAACAAACCAACAAACCAACAAGCCAACAAACCAACAAACCAACAAACGAACAAACAAACAAACCAGTAAGCCAACAAACCAATGAGCCAACAAACGAACAAACCAACAAACCAACAGACCAACAAACCAACAAACCAACAAACCAAAAAACCACCAAACCAACAAACCAACAAACCAACAAACCAACAAACCAATAAACCAATAAACCAACAAACTAATAAACCAACTAGCCAACAAACCAACAAACCAACAAACCAACAAGCCAACAAACGAACAAATCAACAAACGAACAAGCCAACAAACCAACAAACCAACAAACCAACAAACCAACAAACCAACAGACCAACAAACCAACAAACCAACAAACCAAAAAACCACCAAACCAACAAACCAACAAACCAACAAACCAACAAACCAATAAACCAATAAACCAACAAACTAATAAACCAACTAGCCAACAAACCAACAAACCAACAAACCAACAAGCCAACAAACGAACAAATCAACAAACCAACAAGCCAACAAACCAACAAACCAACAAACCAACAAACCAACAAACCAACAAGCCAACAAACCAACAAACCAACAAGCCAACAAGCCAACAAACCAACAAGCCAACGAACCAACGAACCAACAAACCAACAAACCAACAAACCAACAAACCAACAAACCAACAAACCAACAAACCAACAAACCAACAAACCAACAAGCCAACAAGCCAACAAACCAACAAGCCAACAAGCCAACAAACCAACAAGCCAACAAACGAACAAACCAACAAACGAACAAACAAACAAACCAGTAAGCCAACAAACCAATAAGCCAACAAACGAACAAACCAACAAACAAACAAACCAACAAACCAACAAAATAACAAACCAACAAACCAACAAACCAAGCAACCAAAAAACCACCAAACCAACAAGCCAACAAGCCAACAAACCAACAAACCAACAAACCAACAATACAACAAACCAACAAATAAACAAGCCAACAAGCCAATGAACCAACAAGCCAACAAACCAATAAGCCAACAAGCCAACAATCCAACAAACCAACATGCCACCAAACCAACAAACCAACAAACCAACAAACCAACAAACCAACAAACCAACAAACCAACAAACCAACAAACCAACAAACCAACAAACCAACAAGCCAACATACCAACAAACCAACAAACCAACAAGCCAACAAGCCAACAAACCAACAAGCCAACAAACCAACAAGCCAACAAACCAACAAACCAACAAACCAACAAACCAACAAACCAACAAACCAACAAACCAAAAAACCAACAAGCCAGCAAACCAACAAACCAACAAGCCAGCAAACCAACAAACCAACAAACCAACAAACCAACAAACCAACAAACCAACAAACCAACAAACCAACAAACCAACAAACCAACAAACCAACAAGCCAACAAACCAACAAACCAAAAAACCAACAAGCCAACAAACCAACATACCAACAAGCCAACAATCCAACAAAACAACAAACCAACAAACCAACAAACGAACAAACCAAATACCAACAAGCCAATAAGCCAACAAACCAACAAACCAACAAGCCAACAAGCCAACAAACCAATAAGCCAACAAACCAACAAACCAACAAACGAACAAACCAACAAATCAACAAACCAACAAACCAACAAACCAACAAACCAACAAACCAACAAGCAAACAAACCAACAAACCAACAAACGAACAAACTAACAAACCAGTAAGCCAACAAACCAATAAGCCAACAAACGAACAAACCAACAAACAAACAAACCAACAAACCAACAAAATAACAAACCAACAAACCAACAAACCAAGAAACCAAAAAACCACCAAACCAACAAGCCAACAAGCCAACAAACCAACAAACCAACAAACCAACAATACAACAAACCAACAAACAAACAAGCCAACAAGCCAATGAACCAACAAGCCAACAAACCAATAAGCCAACAAGCCAACAAGCCAACAAACCAACATGCCACCAAACCAACAAACCAACAAACCAACAAACCAACAAACCAACAAACCAACAAACCAACAAACCAACAAACCAACAAACCAACAAACCAACAAACCAACAAACCAACAAGCCAACATACCAACAAACCAACAAACCAACAAGCCAACAAGCCAACAAACCAACAAGCCAACAAACCAACAAGCCAACAAACAAACAAACCGACAAACCAACAAACCAACAAACCAACAAACCAACAAACCAAAAAACCAACAAGCCAGCAAACCAACAAACCAACAAGCCAGCAAACCAACAAACCAACAAACCAACAAACCAACAAACCAACAAACCAACAAACCAACAAACCAACAAACCAACAAACCAACAAGCCAACAAACCAACAAACCAAAAAACCAACAAGCCAACAAACCAACAAACCAACAAACGAACAAACCAACAAACCAACAAACCAAAAAGCCAACAAACCAACATACCAACAAGCCAACAATCCAACAAAACAACAAACCAACAAACCATCAAACGAACAAACCAAATACCAAAAAGCCAATAAGCTAACAAACCAACAAACCAACACATCAACAAACCAACAAACCAACAAACCAAACAACCAACAAACCAACAAACGAACAAACCAACAAGCCAACAAACCAACAAACCAACAAACCAACAAACCAACAAAACCAACAAACCAACAAGCCAACAAACCAACAAACCAACAAACCAACAAGCCAACAAGCCAACAAGCCAACAAACCAACAGACCTACAAACCAACAAACGAACAAACCAACAAACCAACAAGCCAGCAAACCAACAAACCAACAAACCAACAAACCAACAAACCAATAAACCAACAAACTAACAAACCAACAAGCCATTAAACCAACAAACCAACAAACCAACAAAACAAAAAACCAACAAGCCAACAAACCAACAAACGAACAAACCAACAAACCAACAAGCCAGCAAACCAACAAACCAACAAACCAACAAACCAACAAACCAATAAACCAACAAACTAACAAACCAACAAGCCATTAAACCAACAAACCAACAAACCAACAAAACAAAAAACCAACAAGCCAACAAACCAACAAACCAACAAACCAACAAACCAACAAACCAACAAACCAACAAACCAACAAACCATCAAACCAACAAACCAACAAACCAACAAACCAACAAGCCAACAAAACCAACAAGCCAGCAAACCAACAAACCAACAATTTCACAAACCAACAAACCAACAAGCCAACAAGCCAACAAACCAACAAACCAACAAACCACAAACGAACAAACCAACAAGCCAACAAACCAAAAAACGAACAAAGCAACAAACCAACAAACCAACAAACCAACAAACTAACAAGCCAACAACCCAACAAACAAACACACAAACAAACTAACAAACCAACAAACAAACAAACCAACAAGCCAACAAACCAAAAAACGAACAAAGCAACAAACCAACAAACCAACAAACCAACAAACCAACAAGCCAACAAGCCAACAAACAAACACACAAACAAACTAACAAACCAACAAATCAACAAGCCAACAAACCAACAAACCAACAAGCCAACAAACCAACAAACCAACAAACTAACAAACCAACAAACCAACAAACCAACAAACCAACAAACCAAAAAACCAACAAATCAACAAGCCAACAAACCAACAAACCAACAAGCCAACAATCCAATAAAACAACAAACCAACAAACCAACAACCGAACAAACCAACAAACCAACAAGCCAATAAGCCAACAAACCAACAAACCACCAAACCAACAAACCAACAAACCAACAAACCAACAAACCAAACAACCAACAAACCAACAAACCAACAAGCCAACAAGCCAACAAACCAACAAGCCAACGAACCAACAAACCAACAAACCAACAAACCAACAAACCAACAAACCAACAAACCAACAAACCAACAAACCAACAAACCAACAAACCAACAAACGAACAAACCAACAAACCAACAAGCCAACAAACCAACAAGCCAACATACCAACAATCCAACAAACCAACAAGCCAACAAGCCAACAAACCAACAAGCCAACAAACCAACAAGCCAACAAACAAACAAACCGACAAACCAACAAACCAACAAACCAACAAACCAACAAACCAGAAAACCAACAAGCCAGCAAACCAACAAACCAACAAGCCAGCAAACCAACAAACCAACAAACCAACAAACCAACAAACCAACAAACCAACAAACCCACAAACCAACAAACCAACAAGCCAACAAACCAACAAACCAAAAAACCAACAAGCCAACAAACCAACAAACCAACAAACGAACAAACCAACAAACCAACAAACCAAAAAGCCAACAAACCAACATACCAACAAGCCAACAATCCAACAAAACAACAAACCAACAAACCAACAAACGAACAAACCAAATACCAAAAAGCCAATAAGCCAACAAACCAACAAACCAATACATCAACAAACCAACAAACCAACAAACCAAACAACCAACAAACCAACAAAGCCAACAAGCCAACAAACCAACAGACCTACAAACCAACAAACGAACAAACCAACAAACCAACAAGCCAGCAAACCAACAAACCAACAAACCAACAAACCAACAAACCAATATACCAACAAACTAACAAACCAACAAGCCATTAAACCAACAAACCAACAAACCAACAAAACAAAAAACCAACAACCCAACAAACCAACAAACCAACAAACCAACAAACCAACAAACCAACAAACCAACAAACCATCAAACCAACAAACCAACAAACCAACAAACCAACAAGCCAACAAAACCAAAAAGCCAGCAAACCAACAAACCAACAAGTCCACAAACCAACAAACCAACAAGCCAACAAGCCAACAAACCAACAAACCAACAAACCACAAACGAACAAACCAACAAGCCAACAAACCAAAAAACGAACAAAGCAACAAACCAACAAACCAACAAACCAACAAACTAACAAGCCAACAAGCCAACAAACAAACACACAAACAAACTAACAAACCAACAAACAAACAAACCAACAAGCCAACAAACCAAAAAACGAACAAAGCAACAAACCAACAAACCAACAAACCAACAAACCAACAAGCCAACAAGCCAACAAACAAACACACAAACAAACTAACAAACCAACAAATCAACAAGCCAACAAACCAACAAACCAACAAGCCAACAAACCAACAAACCAACAAACTAACAAACCAACAAACCAACAAACCAACAAACCAACAAACCAAAAAACCAACAAATCAACAAGCCAACAAACCAACAAACCAACAAGCCAACAATCCAATAAAACAACAAACCAACAAACCAACAACCGAACAAACCAACAAACCAACAAGCCAATAAGCCAACAAACCAACAAACCAACAAACCAACAAACCAACAAACCAACAAACCAACAAACCAAACAACCAACAAACCAACAACCCAACAAGCCAACAAACCAACAAGCCAACGAACCAACAAACCAACAAACCAACAAAACAACAAACCAACAAACCAACAAACCAACAAACCAACAAACCAACAAACCAACAAACGAACAAACCAACAAACCAACAAGCCAACAAACCAACAAACCAAAAAACCAACAAGATAACTAACCAACAAACCAACAAACCAACAAACCAACAAACCAACAAACCAACAAACCGACAAGCCAACAAGCCAACAAACCAACAAGCCAACAAGCCAACAAACCAACAAGCCAACAAACGAACAAACCAACAAACCAACAAACCAACAAACCAACAAACCAACAAGCCAACAAACCAACAAACCAACAAACGAACAAACAAACAAACCAACAAACCAACAAAATAACAAACCAACAAACCAACAAACCAACAAACCAAAAAACCACCAAACCAACAAGCCAACAAGCCAACAAACCAACAAACCAACAAACCAACAAACCAACAAACCAACAAACAAACAAGCCAACAAACTAACAAACAGACAAACGAACAAACCAACAAACCAACAAACCAACAAACCAACAAGCCAACAAGCCAATGAACCAACAAGCCAACAAACCAATAAGCCAAGAAGCCAACAAGCCAACAAACCAACATGCCACCAAACCAACAAACCAACAAACCAACAAACCAACAAACCAACAAACCAACAAACCAACAAGCCAACATACCAACAAACCAACAAACCAACAAGCCAACAAGCCGACAAACCAACAAGCCTACAAACCAACAAGCCAACAAGCCAACAAACCAACAAACCAACAAACCAACAAACCAACAAACCAACAAACCAACAAACCAAAAAACCAACAAGCCAGCAAACCAACAAACCAACAAGCCAGCAAACCAAGAAACCAACAAACCAACAAACCAACAAACCAACAAACCAACAAACCAACAAACCAACAAACCAACAAACCAACAAACCAACAAACCAACAAGCCAACAAACCAACAAACCAACAAACGAACAAACCAACAAACCAACAAGCCAACAAACCAACAAACCAAAAAACCAACAAGATAACTAACCAACAAACCAACAAACCAACAAACCAACAAACCAACAAATCAACAAACCGACAAGCCAACAAGCCAACAAACCAACAAGCCAACAAGCCAACAAACCAACAAGCCAACAAACGAACAAACCAACAAACCAACAAACCAACAAACCAACAAACCAACAAGCCAACAAACCAACAAACCAACAAACGAACAAACAAACAAACCAACAAACCAACAAAATAACAAACCAACAAACCAACAAACCAAGAAACCAAAAAACCACCAAACCAACAAGCCAACAAGCCAACAAACCAACAAACCAACAAACCAACAAACCAACAAACCTACAAACAAACAAGCCAACAAACTAACAAACCAACAAACGAACAAACCAACAAACCAACAAACCAACAAACCAACAAGCCAACAAGCCAATGAACCAACAAGCCAACAAACCAATAAGCCAAGAAGCCAACAAGCCAACAAACCAACATGCCACCAAACCAACAAACCAACAAACCAACAAACCAACAAACCAACAAACCAACAAACCAACAAGCCAACATACCAACAAACCAACAAACCAACAAGCCAACAAGCCGACAAACCAACAAGCCAACAAACCAACAAGCCAACAAGCCAACAAACCAACAAACCAACAAACCAACAAACCAACAAACCAACAAACCAACAAACCAAAAAACCAACAAGCCAGCAAACCAACAAACCAACAAGCCAGCAAACCAAGAAACCAACAAACCAACAAACCAACAAACCAACAAACCAACAAACCAACAAACCAACAAACCAACAAACCAACAAGCCAACAAAACAACAAACCAAAAAACCAACAAGCCAACAAACCAACAAACCAACAAACGAACAAACCAACAAACCAACAAACCAAAAAGCCAACAAACCAACATACCAACAAGCCAACAATCCAACAAAACAACAAACCAACAAACCAACAAACGAACAAACCAAATACCAACAAGCCAATAAGCCAACAACCAACAAACCAACACACCAACAAACCAACAAACCAACAAACCAAACAACCAACAAACCAACAAACGAACAAACCAACAAATCAACAAACCAACAAACCAACAAACCAACAAACCAACAAACCAACAAACCAACAAGCCAACAAACCAACAAACCAACAAACGAACAAACAAACAAACCAGTAAGCCAACAAACCAATAAGCCAACAAACGAACAAACCAACAAACAAACAAACCAACAAACCAACAAAATAACAAACCAACAAACCAACAAACCAAGAAACCAAAAAACCACCAAACCAACAAGCCAACAAGCCAACAAACCAACAAACCAACAAACCAACAATACAACAAACCAACAAACAAACAAGCCAACAAACTAACAAACCAACACACGAACAAACCAACAAACCAACAAACCAACAAACCAACAAGCCAACAAGCCAATGAACCAACAAGCCAACAAACCAATAAGCCAACAAGCCAACAAGCCAACAAACCAACATGCCACCAAACCAACAAACCAACAAACCAACAAACCAACAAACCAACAAACCAACAAACCAACAAACCAACAAACCAACAAACCAACAAGCCAACATACCAACAAACCAACAAACCAACAAGCCAACAAGCCAACAAACCAACAAGCCAACAAAAAAACAAGCCAACAAACAAACAAACCGACAAACCAACAAACCAACAAACCAACAAACCAACAAACCAAAAAACCAACAAGCCAGCAAACCAACAAACCAACAAGCCAGCAAACCAACAAACCAACAAACCAACAAACCAACAAACCAACAAACCAACAAACCCACAAACCAACAAACCAACAAGCCAACAAACCAACAAACCAAAAAACCAACAAGCCAACAAACCAACAAACCAACAAACGAACAAACCAACAAACCAACAAACCAAAAAGCCAACAAACCAACATACCAACAAGCCAACAATCCAACAAAACAACAAACCAACAAACCAACAAACGAACAAACCAAATACCAAAAAGCCAATAAGCCAACAAACCAACAAACCAACACATCAACAAACCAACAAACCAACAAACCAAACAACCAACAAACCAACAAACGAACAAACCAACATACCAACAAACCAACAAACCAACAAACCAACAAACCAACAAACCAACACACCATCAAACCAACAAACCAACAAAACCAACAAACCAACAAGCCAACAAACCAACAAACCAACAAACCAACAAGCCAACAAGCCAACAAGCCAACAAACCAACAGACCTACAAACCAACAAACAAACAAACCAACAAACCAACAAGCCAGCAAACCAGCAAACCAACAAACCAACAAACCAACAAACCAACAAACCAATAAACCAACAAACTAACAAACCAACAAGCCATTAAACCAACAAACCAACAAACCAACAAAACAAAAAACCAACAAGCCAACAAACCAACAAACCAACATACCAACAAACCAACAAACCAACAAACCAACAAACCAACAAACCATCAAACCAACAAACCAACAAACCAACAAACCAACAAGCCAACAAAACCAACAAGCCAGCAAACCAACAAACCAACAAGTCCACAAACCAACAAACCAACAAGCCAACAAGCCAACAAACCAACAAACCAACAAACCACAAACGAACAAACCAACAAGCCAACAAACCAAAAAACGAACAAAGCAACAAACCAACAAACCAACAAACCAACAAACTAACAAGCCAACAAGCCAACAAACAAACACACAAACAAACTAACAAACCAACAAACAAACAAACCAACAAGCCAACAAACCAAAAAACGAACAAAGCAACAAACCAACAAACCAACAAACCAACAAACCAACAAGCCAACAAGCCAACAAACAAACACACAAACAAACTAACAAATCAACAAATCAACAAGCCAACAAACCAACAAACCAACAAGCCAACAAACCAACAAACCAACAAACTAACAAACCAACAAACCAACAAACCAACAAACCAACAAACCAAAAAAACAACAAATCAACAAGCCAACAAACCAACAAACCAACAAGCCAACAATCCAATAAAACAACAAACCAACAAACCAACAACCGAACAAGCCAACAAACCAACAAGCCAATAAGCCAACAAACCAACAAACCAACAAACCAACAAACCAACAAACCAACAAACCAACAAACCAACAAACCAAACAACCAACAAACCAACAAACCAACAAGCCAACAAGCCAACAAACCAACAAGCCAACGAACCAACAAACCAACAAACCAACAAACCAACAAACCAACAAACCAACAAACCAACAAACCAACAAACCAACAAACCAACAAACCAACAAACGAACAAACCAACAAACCAACAAGCCAACAAACCAACAAACCAAAAAACCAACAAGCTAACTAACCAACAAACCAACAAACCAACAAACCAACAAACCAACAAACCAACAAACCGACAAGCCAACAAGCCAACAAACCAACAAGCCAACAAGCCAACAAACCAACAAGCCAACAAACGAACAAACCAACAAACCAACAAACCAACAAACCAACAAACCAACAAGCCAACAAACCAACAAACCAACAAACGAACAAACAAACAAACCAACAAACCAACAAAATAACAAACCAACAAACCAACAAACCAAGAAACCAAAAAACCACCAAACCAACAAGCCAACAAGCCAACAAACCAACAAACCAACAAACCAACAAACAAACAAGCCAACAAACTAACAAACCAACAAACGAACAAACCAACAAACCAACAAACCAACAAGCCAACAAGCCAACAAGCCAATGAACCAACAAGCCAACAAACCAATAAGCCAAGAAGCCAACAAGCCAACAAACCAACATGCCACCAAACCAACAAACCAACAAACCAACAAACCAACAAACCAACAAACCAACAAACCAACAAGCCAACATACCAACAAACCAACAAACCAACAAGCCAACAAGCCGACAAACCAACAAGCCAACAAACCAACAAGCCAACAAGCCAACAAACCAACAAACCAACAAACCAACAAACCAACAAACCAACAAACCAACAAACCAAAAAACCAACAAGCCAGCAAACCAACAAACCAACAAGCCAGCAAACCAAGAAACCAACAAACCAACAAACCAACAAACCAACAAACTAACAAACCAACAAACCAACAAACCAACAAACCAACAAACCAACAAACCAACAAACCAACAAACCAACAAACCAACAAGCCAACAAACCAACAAACCAAAAAACCAACAAGCCAACAAACCAACAAACCAACAAACGAACAAACCAACAAACCAACAAACCAAAAAGCCAACAAACCAACATACCAACAAGCCAACAATCCAACAAAACAACAAACCAACAAACCAACAAACGAACAAACCAAATACCAACAAGCCAATAAGCCAACAAACCAACAAACCAACACACCAACAAACCAACAAACCACACAACCAACAAACCAACAAACGAACAAACCAACATAACAACAAACCAACAAACCAACAAACCAACAAACCAACAAACCAACAAACCAACAAACCAACAAACCAACAAACCAACAAACCAACAAACCAACAAACCAACAAAACCAACAAACCAACAAGCCAACAAACCAACAAACCAACAAACCAACAAGCCAACAAGCCAACAAGCCAACAAACCAACAGACCTACAAACCAACAAACGAACAAACCAACAAACCAACAAGCCAGCAAACCAACAAACCAACAAACCAACAAACCAACAAACCAACAAACTAACAAACCAACAAGCCATTAAACCAACAAACCAACAAACCAACAAAACAAAAAACCAACAAGCCAACAAACCAACAAACCAACAAACCAACAAAGCAACAAACCAACAAACCAACAAACCAACAAACCAACAAACCAACAAACCAACAAACCAACAAACCAACAAACCAACAAACCAACAAGCCAACAAAACCAACAAGCCAACAAACCAACAAACCAACAATTCCACAAACCAACAAACCAACAAGCCAACAAGCCAACAAACCAACAAACCAACAAACCAACAAACGAACAAACCAACAAGCCAACAAACCAAAAAACGAACAAAGCAACAAACCAACAAACCAACAAACCAACAAACTAACAAGCCAACAAGCCAACAAACAAACACACAAACAAACTAACAAACCAACAAACGAACAAACCAACAAGCCAACAAACCAAAAAACGAACAAAGCAACAAACCAACAAACCAACAAACCAACAAACCAACAAGCCAACAAGCCAACAAACAAACACACAAACAAACCAACAAACCAACAAACCAACAAACCAAAAAACCAACAAGCCAGCAAACCAACAAACCAACAAGTCAGCAAACCAACAAACCAACAAACCAACAAACCAACAAACCAACAAACCAACAAACCAACAAACCAACAAACCAACAAGCCAACAAACCAACAAACCAAAAAACCAACAAGCCAACAAACCAACAAACCAACAAACGAACAAACCAACAAACCAACAAACCAAAAAGCCAACAAACCAACATACCAACAAGCCAACAATCCAACAAAACAACAAACCAACAAACGAACAAACGAACAAACCAAATACCAAAAAGCCAATAAGCCAACAAACCAACAAACCAACACATCAACAAACCAACAAACCAACAAACCAAACAACCAACAAACCAACAAACGAACAAACCAACATACCAACAAACCAACAAACCAACAAACCAACAAACCAACAAACCAACAAACCAACAAACCAACAAAACCAACAAAACCAACAAACCAACAAGCCAACAAACCAACAAACCAACAAACCAACAAGCCAACAAGCCAACAAGCCAACAAACCAACAGACCTACAAACCAACAAACGAACAAACCAACAAACCAACAAGCCAGCAAACCAACAAACCCACAAACCAACAAACCAACAAACCAATAAACCAACAAACTAACAAACCAACAAGCCATTAAACCAACAAACCAACAAACCAACAAAACAAAAAACCAACAAGCCAACAAACCAACAAACCAACAAACCAACAAACCAACAAACCAACAAACCAACAAACCAACAAACCATCAAACCAACAAACCAACAAACCAACAAACCAACAAGCCAACAAAACCAACAAGCCAGCAAACCAACAAACTAACAAGTCCACAAACCAACAAACCAACAAGCCAACAAGCCAACAAACCAACAAACCAACAAACCACAAACGAACAAACCAACAAGCCAACAAACCAAAAAACGAACAAAGCAACAAACCAACAAACCAACAAACCAACAAACTAACAAGCCAACAAGCCAACAAACAAACACACAAACAAACTAACAAACCAACAAACAAACAAACCAACAAGCCAACAAACCAAAAAACGAACAAAGCAACAAACCAACAAACCAACAAACCAACAAACCAACAAGCCAACAAGCCAACAAACAAACACACAAACAAACTAACAAACCAACAAATCAACAAGCCAACAAAGCAACAAACCAACAAGCCAACAAACCAACAAACCAACAAACTAACAAACCAACAAACCAACAAACCAACAAACCAACAAACCAAAAAACCAAGAAATCAACAAGCCAACAAACCAACAAACCAACAAGCCAACAATCCAATAAAACAACAAACCAACAAACCAACAACCGAACAAACCAACAAACCAACAAGCCAATAAGCCAACAAACCAACAAACCAACAAACCAACAAACCAACAAACCAACAAACCAACAAACCAAACAACCAACAAACCAACAACCCAACAAGCCAACAAGCCAACAAACCAACAAGCCAACGAACCAACAAACCAACAAACCAACAAACCAACAAACCAACAAACCAACAAACCAACAAACCAACAAACCAACAAACCAACAAACGAACAAACCAACAAACCAACAAGCCAACAAACCAACAAACCAAAAAACCAACAAGATAACTAACCAACAAACCAACAAACCAACAAACCAACAAACCAACAAACCAACAAACCGACAAGCCAACAAGCCAACAAACCAACAAGCCAACAAGCCAACAAACCAACAAGCCAACAAACGAACAAACCAACAAACCAACAAACCAACAAACCAACAAACCAACAAGCCAACAAACCAACAAACCAACAAACGAACAAACAAACAAACCAACAAACCAACAAAATAACAAACCAACAAACCAACAAACCAAGAAACCAAAAAACCACCAAACCAACAAGCCAACAAGCCAACAAACCAACAAACCAACAAACCAACAAACCAACAAACCAACAAACAAACAAGCCAACAAACTAACAAACCAACAAACGAACAAACCAACAAACCAACAAACCAACAAACCAGCAAACCAACAAACCAACAAACCAACAAACCAACAAACCAATAAACCAACAAACTAACAAACCAACAAGCCATTAAACCAACAAACCAACAAACCAACAAAACAAAAAACCAACAAGCCAACAAACCAACAAACCAACAAACCAACAAACCAACAAACCAACAAACCAACAAACCATCAAACCAACAAACCAACAAACCAACAAACCAACAAGCCAACAAAACCAACAAGCCAGCAAACCAACAAACCAACAAGTCCACAAACCAACAAACCAACAAGCCAACAAGCCAACAAACCAACAAACCAACAAACCACAAACGAACAAACCAACAAGCCAACAAACCAAAAAACGAACAAAGCAACAAACCAACAAACCAACAAACTAACAAGCCAACAAGCCAACAAACAAACACACAAACAAACTAACAAACCAACAAACAAACAAACCAACAAGCCAACAAACCAAAAAACGAACAAAGCAACAAACCAACAAACCAACAAACCAACAAACCAACAAGCCAACAAGCCAACAAACAAACACACAAACAAACTAACAAACCAACAAATCAACAAGCCAACAAACCAACAAACCAACAAGCCAACAAACCAACAAACCAACAAACTAACAAACCAACAAACCAACAAACCAACAAACCAACAAACCAACAAACCAAAAAACCAACAAATCAACAAGCCAACAAACCAACAAACCAACAAGCCAACAATCCAATAAAACAACAAACCAACAAACCAACAACCGAACAAACCAACAAACCAACAAGCCAATAAGCCAACAAACCAACAAACCAACAAACCAACAAACCAACAAACCAACAAACCAACAAACCAAACAACCAACAAACCAACAACCCAACAAGCCAACAAGCCAACAAACCAACAAGCCAACGAACCAACAAACCAACAAACCAACAAACCAACAAACCAACAAACCAACAAACCAACAAACCAACAAACCAACAAACCAACAAACGAACAAACCAACAAACCAACAAGCCAACAAACCAACAAGCCAACAAACCAACAAACCAAAAAACCAACAAGATAACTAACCAACAAACCAACAAACCAACAAACCAACAAACCAACAAACCAACAAGCCAACAAACCAACAAGCCAACAAGCCAACAAACCAACAAGCCAACAAACGAACAAACCAACAAACCAACAAACCAACAAACCAACAAACCAACAAGCCAACAAACCAACAAACCAACAAACGAACAAACTAACAAACCAACAAACCAACAAAATAACAAACCAACAAACCAACAAACCAAGAAACCAAAAAACCACCAAACCAACAAGCCAACAAGCCAACAAACCAACAAACCAACAAACCAACAAACCAACAAACTAACAAACAAACAAGCCAACAAACTAACAAAGCAACAAACGAACAAACCAACAAACCAACAAACCAACAAACCAACAAGCCAACAAGCCAATGAACCAACAAGCCAACAAACCAATAAGCCAAGAAGCCAACAAGCCAACAAATCAACATGCCACCAAACCAACAAACCAACAAACCAACAAACCAACAAACCAACAAACCAACAAACCAACAAGCCAACATACCAACAAACCAACAAACCAACAAGCCAACAAGCCGACAAACCAACAAGCCAACAAACCAACAAGCCAACAAGCCAACAAACCAACAAACCAACAAACCAACAAACCAACAAACCAACAAACCAACAAACCAAAAAACCAACAAGCCAGCAAACCAACAAACCAACAAGCCAGCAAACCAAGAAACCAACAAACCAACAAACCAACAAACCAACAAACCAACAAACCAACAAACCAACAAACCAACAAACCAACAAACCAACAAACCAACAAACCAACAAACCAACAAGCTAACAAACCAACAAACCAAAAAACCAACAAGCCAACAAACCAACAAACCAACAAACGAACAAACCAACAAACCAACAAACCAAAAAGCCAACAAACCAACATACCAACAAGCCAACAATCCAACAAAACAACAAACCAACAAACCAACAAACGAACAAACCAAATACCAACAAGCCAATAAGCCAACAAACCAACAAACCAACACACCAACAAACCAACAAACCAACAAACCAAACAACCAACAAACCAACAAACGAACAAACCAACAAATCAACAAACCAACAAACCAACAAACCAACAAACCAACAACCCAACAAGCCAACAAACCAACAAACCAACAAACGAACAAACAAACAAACCAGTAAGCCAACAAACCAATAAGCCAACAAACGAACAAACCAACAAACAAACAAACCAACAAACCAACAAAATAACAAACCAACAAACCAACAAACCAAGAAACCAAAAAACCACCAAACCAACAAGCCAACAAGCCAACAAACCAACAAACCAACAAACCAACAATACAACAAACCAACAAACAAACAAGCCAACAAACTAACAAACCAACACACGAACAAACCAACAAACCAACAAACCAACAAACCAACAATCTAACAAACCAACAAACCAAAAAACCAACAAGCCAACAAACCAACAAACCAACAAACGAACAAACCAACAAACCAACAAACCAAAAAGCCAACAAACCAACATACCAACAAGCCAACAATCCAACAAAACAACAAACCAACAAACCAACAAACGAACAAACCAAATACCAACAAGCCAATAAGCCAACAAACCAACAAACCAACACACCAACAAACCAACAAACCAACAAACCAAACAACCAACAAACCAACAAACGAACAAACCAACAAATCAACAAACCAACAAACCAACAAACCAACAAACCAACAAACCAACAAGCCAACAAACCAACAAACTAACAAACGAACAAACAAACAAACCAGTAAGCCAACAAACCAATAAGCCAACAAACGAACAAACCAACAAACAAACAAACCAACAAACCAACAAAATAACAAACCAACAAACCAACAAACCAAGAAACCAAAAAACCACCAAACCAACAAGCCAACAAGCCAACAAACCAACAAACCAACAAACCAACAATACAACCAACCAACAAACAAACAAGCCAACAAACTAACAAACCAACACACGAACAAACCAACAAACCAACAAACCAACAAACCAACAAGCCAACAAGCCAATGAACCAACAAGCCAACAAACCAATAAGCCAACAAGCCAACAAGCCAACAAACCAACATGCCACCAAACCAACAAACCAACAAACCAACAAACCAACAAACCAACAAACCAACAAACCAACAAACCAACAAACCAACAAGCCAACATACCAACAAACCAACAAACCAACAAGCCAACAAGCCAACAAACCAACAAGCCAACAAACCAACAAGCCAACAAACAAACAAACCGACAAACCAACAAACCAACAAACCAACAAACCAAAAAACCAACAAGCCAGCAAACCAACAAACCAACAAGCCAGCAAACCAACAAACCAACAAACCAACAAACCAACAAACCAACAAACCAACAAACCCACAAACCAACAAACCAACAAGCCAACAAACCAACAAACCAAAAAACCAACAAGCCAACAAACCAACAAACCAACAAACGAACAAACCAACAAACCAACAAACCAAAAAGCCAACAAACCAACATACCAACAAGCCAACAATCCAACAAAACAACAAACCAACAAACCAACAAACGAACAAACCAAATACCAAAAAGCCAATAAGCCAACAAACCAACAAACCAACACATCAACAAACCAACAAACCAACAAACCAAACAACCAACAAACCAACAAACGAACAAACCAACATACCAACAAACCAACAAACCAACAAACCAACAAACCAACAAACCAACACACCATCAAACCAACAAACCAACAAAACCAACAAACCAACAAGCCAACAAACCAACAAACCAACAAACCAACAAGCCAACAAGCCAACAAGCCAACAAACCAACAGACCTACAAACCAACAAACGAACAAACCAACAAACCAACAAGCCAGCAAACCAACAAACCAACAAACCAACAAACCAACAAACCAACAAACCAACAAACCAATAAGCCAACAAACTAACAAACCAACAAGCCATTAAACCAACAAACCAACAAACCAACAAAACAAAAAACCAACAAGCCAACAAACCAACAAACCAACATACCAACAAACCAACAAACCAACAAACCAACAAACCAACAAACCATCAAACCAACAAACCAACAAACCAACAAACCAAAAAGCCAACAAAACCAACAAGCCAGCAAACCAACAAACCAACAAGTCCACAAACCAACAAACCAACAAGCCAACAAGCCAACAAACCAACAAACCAACAAACCACAAACGATCAAACCAACAAGCCAACAAACCAAAAAACGAACAAAGCAACAAACCAACAAACCAACAAACCAACAAACTAACAAGCCAACAAGCCAACAAACAAACACACAAACAAACTAACAAACCAACAAACAAACAAACCAACAAGCCAACAAACCAAAAAACGAACAAAGCAACAAACCAACAAACCAACAAACCAACAAACCAACAAGCCAACAAGCCAACAAACAAACACACAAACAAACTAACAAACCAACAAATCAACAAGCCAACAAACCAACAAACCAACAAGCCAACAAACCAACAAACCAACAAACTAACAAACCAACAAACCAACAAACCAACAAACCAACAAACCAAAAAACCAACAAATCAACAAGCCAACAAACCAACAAACCAACAAGCCAACAATCCAATAAAACAACAAACCAACAAACCAACAACCGAACAAACCAACAAACCAACAAGCCAATAAGCCAACAAACCAACAAAACCAACAAACCAACAAACCAACAAACCAACAAACCAACAAACCAAACAACCAACAAACCAACAAACCAACAAGCCAACAAGCCAACAAACCAACAAGCCAACGAACCAACAAACCAACAAACCAACAAACCAACAAACCAACAAACCTACAAACCAACAAACCAACAAACCAACAAACCAACAAACCAACAAACGAACAAACCAACAAACCAACAAGCCAACAAACCAACAAACCAAAAAACCAACAAGCTAACTAACCAACAAACCAACAAACCAACAAACCAACAAACCAACAAACCAACAAACCGACAAGCCAACAAGCCAACAAACCAACAAGCCAACAAGCCAACAAACCAACAAGCCAACAAACGAACAAACCAACAAACCAACAAACCAACAAACCAACAAACCAACAAGCCAACAAACCAACAAACCAACAAACGAACAAACAAACAAACCAACAAACCAACAAAATAACAAGCCAACAAACCAACAAACCAAGAAACCAAAAAACCACCAAACCAACAAGCCAACAAGCCAACAAACCAACAAACCAACAAACCAACAAACCAACAAACCAACAAACAAACAAGCCAATAAACTAACAAACCAACAAACGAAAAAACCAACAAACCAACAAACCGACAAACCAACAAGCCAACAAGCCAATGAACCAACAAGCCAACAAACCAATAAGCCAAGAAGCCAACAAGCCAACAAACCAACATGCCATCAAACCAACAAACCAACAAACCAACAAACCACTAAACCAACAAACCAACAAACCAACAAGCCAACATACCAACAAACCAACAAACCAACAAGCCAACAAGCCGACAAACCAACAAGCCAACAAACCAACAAGCCAACAAGCCAACAAACCAACAAACCAACAAACCAACAAACCAACAAACCAACAAACCAACAAACCAAAAAACCAACAAGCCAGCAAACCAACAAACCAACAAGCCAGCAAACCAAGAAACCAACAAACCAACAAACCAACAAACCAACAAACCAACAAACCAACAAACCAACAAACCAACAAACCAACAAACCAACAAACCAACAAACCAACAAGCCAACAAACCAACAAACCAAAAAACCAACAAGCCAACAAACCAACAAACCAACAAACGAACAAACCAACAAACCAAAAAGCCAACAAACCAACATACCAACAAGCCAACAATCCAACAAAACAACAAACCAACAAACCAACAAACGAACAAACCAAATACCAACAAGCCAATAAGCCAACAAACCAACAAACCAACACACCAACAAACCAACAAACCACACAACCAACAAACCAACAAACGAACAAACCAACAAAACAACAAACCAACAAACCAACAAACCAACAAACCAACAAACCAACAAACCAACAAACCAACAAACCAACAAACCAACAAACCAACAAACCAACAAACCAACAAACCAACAAAACCAACAAACCAACAAGCCAACAAACCAACAAACCAACAAACCAACAAGCCAACAAGCCAACAAGCCAACAAACCAACAGACCTACAAACCAACAAACGAACAAACCAACAAACCAACAAGCCAGCAAACCAACAAACCAACAAACCAACAAACCAACAAACCAACAAACTAACAAACCAACAAGCCATTAAACCAACAAACCAACAAACCAACAAAACAAAAAACCAACAAGCCAACAAACCAACAAACCAACAAACCAACAAAGCAACAAACCAACAAACCAACAAACCAACAAACCAACAAACCAACAAACCAACAAACCAACAAACCAACAAACCAACAAGCCAACAAAACCAACAAGCCAACAAACCAACAAACCAACAATTCCACAAACCAACAAACCAACAAGCCAACAAGCCAACAAACCAACAAACCAACAAACCAACAAACGAACAAACCAACAAGCCAACAAACCAAAAAACGAACAAAGCAAAAAACCAACAAACCAACAAACCAACAAACTAACAAGCCAACAAGCCAACAAACAAACACACAAACAAACTAACAAACCAACAAACGAACAAACCAACAAGCCAACAAACCAAAAAACGAACAAAGCAACAAACCAACAAACCAACAAACCAACAAACCAACAAGCCAACAAGCCAACAAACAAACACACAAACAAACTAACAAACCAACAAATCAACAAGCCAACAAACCAACAAACCAACAAGCCAACAAACCAACAAACCAACAAACTAACAAACCAACAAACCAACAAACCAACAAACCAACAAACCAACAAACCAAAAAACCAACAAATCAACAAGCCAACAAACCAACAAACCAACAAGCCAACAATCCAATAAAACAACAAACCAACAAACCAACAACCGAACAAACCAACAAACCAACTAGCCAATAAGCCAAGAAACCAACAAACCAACAAACCAACAAACCAACAAACCAAACAACCAACAAACCAACAAACCAACAAACCAACAAACCAACAAACCAACAAACCAACAAACCAACAAACCAACAAAGAAACAAACCAACAAACCAACAAACCAACAAGCCAACAAAACCAACAAAACAACAAACGAACAAACCAACAAACGAACAAACCAACAAACCAACAAGCCAACAAATCAACAAATCAACAAACCAACAAACCAACAAACCAACAAACCAACAAACGAACAAACCAACAAACCAACAAACGAACAAACCAACAAACCAACAAACCAACAAACCAAGTAACCAACAAACCAACAAACGAACAAACCAACAAGCCAACAAACCAAAAAACGAACAAAGCAACAAACCAACAAACCAACAAACCAACAAACCAACAAGCCAACAAGCCAACAAACAAACACACAAACAAACTAATTAACCAACAAACCAACAAGCCAACAAACCAACAAACAAACAAACCAACAAACCAACAAACCAACAAACCAAAAAACCAACAAACCAATAAGCCAACAAACCAACAAACCAACAAGCCAACAATCCAACAAAACAACAAACCAAAAAACCAACAAACGAACAAACCAACAAACCAACAAGCCAATAAGCCAACAAACCAACAAACCAAAAAAACCAACAAACCAACAAACCAACAAACCAACAAACCAAAAAACAAACAAACCAACAAACCAACAAAGAACAAAACAAAAAGCCAACAAACGAACAAACCAACAAGCCAACAAACCAACAAACCAACAAACCAACAAACCAACAAACCAACAACCCAACAAACCAACAAACCAACAAACCAACAAAGAAACAAACAAACAAACCAACAAACCAACAAGCAAACAAACCAACAAACCAACAAACCAACAAACCAACAAAGAAACAAACCAACAAACCTACAAGCCAACAAAACCAACAAGCCAACAAACCAACAAACCAACAAGTCAACAAACCAACAAACCAACAAGCCAACAAGCCAACAAACCAACAAACCAACAAACCAACAAACCAACAAACCAACAAACCAAAAAACCAACAAGCCAACAAACCAACAAACCAACAAACCAACAAACCAACAAACCAACAAACCAACAAACCAACAAACCAACAAACCAAAAATTCAACAAGCCAACAAACCAACAAACCAACAAACCAACAAACCAACAAACCAACAAACCAACAAACCAACAAACCAACCAACCAACAAACCAACAAACCAATAAACCAACAAACCAACAAACAAACAAACCAACAAACCAACAAACCAACAAACCAACAAATCAACAAGCCAACAAACCAACAAACCAACAAACCAAAAAGCCAACAAACCAAAAAACCAACATACCAAAAAACCAACAAACCAACAAACCAACAAACCGACAAACGAACAAACGAACAAACCAACAAACCAACAAACGAACAAGCCAACAAACCAACAAGCCAACAAACCAACAAAATAACAAATCAACAAGACAACAAGCCAACAAGCCAACAAACCAACAAACCAACAAACCAACAAACGAACAAACCAACAAACCAACAAACGAACAAACCAACAAACCAACAAACCAACAAACAAACACACCAACAAACTAACAAACCAACAAGCCAACAAGCCAACAAACCAACAAACCAACAAACCAACAAACCAACAAACCAACAAACCAACAAACCAAAAAACCAACAAGCCAACAAACCAACAAACCAACAAACCAACAAACCAACAAACCAACAAACCAACAAACCAACAAACCAACAAACCAAAAAGCCAACAAGCCAACAAACCAACAAACCAACAAACCAACAAACCAACAAACCAACAAACCAACAAACCAACAAACCAACAAACCAACAAACCAATAAACCAACAAACCTACAAACAAACAAACCAACAAACCAACAAACCAACAAACCAACAAACCAACAAGCCAACAAACCAACAAACCAAAAAGCCAACAAACCAAAAAACCAACATACCAAAAAACCAACAAACCAACAAACCAACAAACCGACAAACGAACAAACGAACAAACCAACAAACCAACAAACGAACAAGCCAACAAACCAACAAGCCAACAAACCAACAAAATAACAAATCAACAAACCAACAAGCCAACAAGCCAACAAACCAACAAACCAACAAACCAACAAACCAACAAACCAACAAACGAACAAATCAACAAACCAACAAACCAACAAACCAAACAACCAACAAGCCAACAAGCCAACAAACAAACACACCAACAAACTAACAAACCAACAAACCAACAAACCAACAAACCAACAAACCAACAAACCAACAAACCAACAAACCAACAAACCAACAAACCATCAAACCAACAAACCAAAAAACCAACAAACCAACAAGCCAACAAACCAACAAACCAACAAACCAACAAACCAACAAACCAACAAACCAACAAACCAACAAACCAAACAACCAACAAACCAACAAACGAACAAACCAACATACCAACAAACCAACAAACCAACAAACCAACAAACCAACAAACCAACAAACCAACAAAACGAACAAACCAACAAGCCAACAAACCAACAAACCAACAAACCAACAAACGAACAGACCAACAAGCCAAAAAACCAAAACACGAACAAAACAACAAACCAACAAACCAACAAACCAACAAACCAACAAGCCAATAAGCCAACAAACAAACACACCAACAAACTAACAAACCAACAAACCAACAAACCAACAAACCAACAAACCAACAAACCAACAAACCAACAAACCAACAAACCAACAAACCAAAAAACCAACAAACCAACAAACCAACAAACCAACAAACCAACAAACCAAAAAACCAACAAACCAACAAGCCAACAAACCAACAAACCAACAAACCAACAAACCAACAAACCAACAAACCAACAAACCAAACAACCAACAAACCAACAAACGAACAAACCAACATACCAACAAACCAACAAACCAACAAACCAACAAACCAACAAACCAACAAACCAACAAAACCAACAAACCAACAAGCCAACAAACCAACAAACCAACAAACCAACAAGCCAACAAGCCAACAAACCAACAAACCTACAAACCAACAAACGAACAAACCAACAAACCAACAAGCCAGCAAACCAACAAACCAACAAACCAACAAACCTACAAACCAACAAACCAACAAACCAACAAACCAACAAACCAACAAGCCAACAAACCAACAAACCAACAAACCAAAAAACCAACAAGCCAACAAACCAACAAACCAACAAACCAACAAACCAACAAACCAACAAACCAACAAAGAAACAAACCAACAAGCCAACAAACCAACAAACCAACAAGCCAACAAATCAACAAGCCAACAAACCAACAAACCAACAAGTCAACAAACCAACAAACCAACAAGCCAACAAGCCAACAAACCAACAAATCAACAAACCAACAAACGAACAAACCAACAAACCAACAAACCAACAAACGAACAAACCAACAAACCAACAAACCAACAAACCAACAAACCAAGTAACCAACAAACCAACAAACGAACAAACCAACAAGCCAACAAACCAAAAAACGAACAAATCAACAAACCAACAAACCAACAAACCAACAAGCCAACAAGCCAACAAGCCAACAAACAAACACACAAACAAACTAACAAACCAACAAACCAACAAGCCAACAAACCAACAAACCAACAAACCAACAAACCAACAAACCAACAAACCAACAAACCAACAAACCAACAAACCAACAAACTAACAAACCAACAAACCAACAAACCAACAAACCAACAAACCAAAAACCCAACAAACCAACAAGCCAACAAACCAACATACCAACAAGCCAACAATCCAACAAAACAACAAACCAACAAACCGACAAACGAACAAACCAACAAACCAACAAGCCAATAAGCCAACAAACCAACAAAACAACAAACCAACAAACCAACCAACCAAAAACCAAACAACCAACAAACCAACAAACGAACAAACCAACATACGAACAAACAAACAAACCAACAAACCAACAAACCAACAAACCAACAAAACCAACAAACCAACAAGCCAACAAACCAACAAACCAACAAACCAACAAGCCAACAAGCCAACAAACCAACAAACCAACAAACCGACAAACCAACAAACGAACAAACCAACAAACCAACAAACCAGCAAACCAAAAAACCAACAAACCAACAAACCAACAAACAAACAAACCAACAAACTAACAAACCAACAAGCACAACAAACCAACAAACCAACAAACCAAAAAACCAACAAGCCAACAAACCAACAAACCAACAAACCAACAAACCAACAAACCAACAAACTAACAAACCAACAAACCAACAAACCAACAAACCAACAAACCAACAAGCCAACAAAACCAACAAGCCAACAAACCAACAAACCAACAAGTCCACAAACGAACAAACCAACAAGCCAACAAGCCAACAAACCAACAAACCAACAAACCAACAAACGAACAAACCAACAAACCAACAAACGAACAAACCAACAAACCAACAAACCAACAAACCAACAAACCAACAAACCAACAAACCACTAAACCAACAAACCAACAAACCAACAAACCAACAAACCAACAAACCAACAAACCAAGTAACCAACAAACCAACAAAGCAACAAGCCAACAAACCAAAAAACGAACAAAGCAACAAACCAGCAAACCAACAAACCAACAAACCAACAAGCCAACAAGCCAACAAACAAACACACAAACAAACTAACAAACCAACAAACCAACAAGCCAACAAACCAACAAACCAACAATCCAACAAAACAACAAACCAACAAACCAACAAGCCAACAAACCAACAAGCCAACAATCCAACAAAACAACAAACCAACAAACCAACAACCGAACAAACTAACAAACCAACAAGCCAATAAGCCAACAAACCAACAATCTAACAACCCAACAAACCAACAAACCAAACAACCAACAAACCAACAAACCAACAAGCCAACAAACCAACAAACCAACAAACCAACAAAGAAACAAACCAACAAAGAAACAAACCAACAAACCAACAAACCAACAAACCAACAAGCCAATAAGCCAACAAACCAACAAACCAACAAACCAACAAACCAACAAACCAACAAACCAACAAACCAACAAACGAACAAACCAACAAACCAACAAACCAACAAACCAAGTAACCAACAAACCAACAAACGAACAAACCAACAAGCCAACAAACCAAAAAACGAACAAAGCAACAAACCAACAAACCAACAAACCAACAAACCAACAAGCCAACAAGCCAACAAACAAACATACAAACAAATTAACAAACCAACAAACCAACAAGCCAACAAACCAACAAACAAACAAACCAACAAACCAACAAACCAACAAACCAACAAACCAACAAACCAACAAACCAACAAACCAACAAACCAACAAACCAAAAAACCAACAAACCAACAAGCCAACAAACCAACAAACCAACAAGCCAACAATCCAACAAAACAACAAACCAACAAACCAACAAACGAACAAACTAACAAACCAACAAGCCAATAAGCCAACAAACCAACAAACCAAAAAAACCAACAAACCAACAAACCAAAAAACGAACAAACCAACAAACCAACAAACCAACAAAACAAAAAGCCAACAAACGAACAAACCAACAAGCCAACAAACCAACAAACCAACAAACCAACAAACCAACAAACCAACAACCCAACAAACCAACAAAACAACAAAGAAACAAACCAACAAACCAAAAAACCAACAAGCCAACAAACCAACAAACCAAGAAACCAACAAACCAACAAGCCAACAAAACCAACAAGCCAACAAACCAACAAACCAACAAACCAACAAACGAACAAACCAACAAACCAACAAACGAACAAACCAACAAGCCAACAAGCCAACAAACCAACAAACCAACAAACCAACAAACGAACAAACCAACAAACCAACAAACGAACAAACCAACAAACCAACAAACCAACAAACCAACAAACCAACAAACCAAGTAACCAACAAACCAACAAACAAACAAAGCAACAAGCCAACAAACCAAAAAACGAACAAAGCAACAAACCAGCAAACCAACAAACCAACAAACCAACAAGCCAACAAGCCAACAAACAAACACACAAACAAACTAACAAACCAACAAACCAACAAGCCAACAAACCAACAAACCAACAATCCAACAAAACAACAAACCAACAAACCAACAAGCCAACAAACCAACAAGCCAACAATCCAACAAAACAACAAACCAACAAACCAACAACCGAACAAACCAACAAACCAACAAGCCAATAAGCCAACAAACCAACAATCTAACAACCCAACAAACCAACAAACCAAACAACCAACAAACCAACAAACCAACAAGCCAACAAACCAACAAACCAACAAACCAACAAAGAAACAAACCAACAAAGAAACAAACCAACAAACCAACAAACCAACAAACCAACAAGCCAATAAGCCAACAAACCAACAAACCAACAAACCAACAAACCAACAAACCAACAAACCAACAAACCAACAAACGAACAAACCAACAAACCAACAAACCAACAAACCAAGTAACCAACAAACCAACAAACGAACAAACCAACAAGCCAACAAACCAAAAAACGAACAAAGCAACAAACCAACAAACCAACAAACCAACAAACCAACAAGCCAACAAGCCAACAAACAAACATACAAACAAATTAACAAACCAACAAACCAACAAGCATACAAACCAACAAACAAACAAACCAACAAACCAACAAACCAACAAACCAACAAACCAACAAACCAACAAACCAACAAACCAACAAACCAACAAACCAACAAACGAACAAACTAACAAACCAACAAGCCAATAAGCCAACAAACCAACAAACCAAAAAAACCAACAAACCAACAAACCAACAAACCAAAAAACGAACAAACCAACAAACCAACAAACCAACAAAACAAAAAGCCAACAAACGAACAAACCAACAAGCCAACAAACCAACAAACCAACAAACCAACAAACCAACAAACCAACAACCCAACAAACCAACAAAACAACAAACCAACAAAGAAACAAACCAACAAACCAAAAAACCAACAAGCCAACAAACCAACAAACCAAGAAACCAACAAACCAACAAAGAAACAAACCAAAAAACCAACAAACCAACAAACCTACAAGCCAACAAAACCAACAAGCCGACAAACCAACAAACCAACAAACCTACAAGCCAACAAAACCAACAAGCCGACAAACCAACAAACCAACAAGTCAACAAACAACAAACCAACAAGCCAACAATCCAACAAACCAACAAACCAACAAACCAACAAACCCACAAACCAACAAACCAACAAACCAAAAAACCAACAAACCAACAAACCAAAAAACTAACAAACCAACAAGCCAACAAACAAACAAGCCAACAATCCAACAAAACAACATACCAACAAACGAACAAACTAACAACCCAACAAACCAACAAGCCAACAAGCCAACAAACCAACAAACCAACAAACCAACAAACCAACAAACGAACAAACCAACAAACCAACAAATGAACAAACCAACAAACCAACAAACCAACAAACCAACAAACCAACAAACCACTAAACCAACAAACCAACAAACCAACAAACCAACAAACCAACAAACCAACAAACCAAGTAACCAACAAACCAACAAACAAACAAAGCAACAAGCCAACAAACCAAAAAACGAACAGAGCAACAAACCAGCAAACCAACAAACCAACAAACCAACAAGCCAACAAGCCAACAAGCCAACAAACAAACACACAAACAAACTAACAAACCAACAAACCAACAAGCCAACAAACCAACAAACCAACAAACCAACAAACCAACAAACCAACAAACCAACAAACCAACAAACCAACAAACCAACAAACCAAAAAACCAACAAACCAACAAGCCAACAAACCAACAAGCCAACAATCCAACAAAACAACAAACCAACAAACCAACAACCGAACAAACCAACAAACCAACAAGCCAATAAGCCAACAAACCAACAATCTAACAACCCAACAAACCAACAAACCAAACAACCAAAAAACGAACAAACCAACAAACCAACAAACCAACAAAACAAAAAGCCAACAAACGAACAAACCAACAAGCCAACAAACCAACAAACCAACAAACCAACAAACCAACAAACCAACAACCCAACAAACCAACAAAACAACAAACCAACAAAGAAACAAACCAACAAACCAAAAAACCAACAAGCCAACAAACCAACAAACCAAGAAACCAACAAACCAACAAAGAAACAAACCAAAAAACCAACAAACCAACAAACCAACAAGCCAACAAACCAACAAACCAACAAACCAACAAAGAAACAAACCAACAAAGAAACAAACCAACAAACCAAAAAACCAACAAACCAACAAGCCAACAAACCAACAAGCCAACAATCCAACAAAACAACAAACCAACAAACCAACAACCGAACAAACCAACAAACCAACAAGCCAATAAGCCAACAAACCAACAAGCCAACAAACCAACAAGCCAACAATCCAACAAAACAACAAACCAACAAACCAACAACCGAACAAACCAACAAACCAACAAGCCAATAAGCCAACAAACCAACAATCTAACAACCCAACAAACCAACAAACCAAACAACCAACAAACCAACAAACCAACAAGCCAACAAACCAACAAACCAACAAACCAACAAAGAAACAAACCAACAAAGAAACAAACCAACAAACCAACAAACCAACAAACCAACAAGCCAATAAGCCAACAAACCAACAAACCAACAAACCAACAAACCAACAAACCAACAAACCAACAAACCAACAAACGAACAAACCAACAAACCAACAAACCAACAAACCAAGTAACCAACAAACCAACAAACGAACAAACCAACAAGCCAACAAACCAAAAAACGAACAAAGCAACAAACCAACAAACCAACAAACCAACAAACCAACAAGCCAACAAGCCAACAAACAAACATACAAACAAATTAACAAACCAACAAACCAACAAGCCAACAAACCAACAAACAAACAAACCAACAAACCAACAAACCAACAAACCAACAAACCAACAAACCAACAAACCAACAAACCAACAAACCAACAAACCAACAAACCAAAAAACCAACAAACCAACAAGCCAACAAACCAACAAACCAACAAGCCAACAATCCAACAAAACAACAAACCAACAAACCAACAAACGAACAAACTAACAAACCAACAAGCCAATAAGCCAACAAACCAACAAACCAAAAAAACCAACAAACCAACAAACCAACAAACCAAAAAACGAACAAACCAACAAACCAACAAACCAACAAAACAAAAAGCCAACAAACGAACAAACCAACAAGCCAACAAACCAACAAACCAACAAACCAACAAACCAACAAACCAACAACCCAACAAACCAACAAAACAACAAACCAACAAAGAAACAAACCAACAAACCAAAAAACCAACAAGCCAACAAACCAACAAACCAAGAAACCAACAAACCAACAAAGAAACAAACCAAAAAACCAACAAACCAACAAACCTACAAGCCAACAAAACCAACAAGCCGACAAACCAACAAACCAACAAACCAACAAACCAACAAACGAACAAACTAACAAACCAACAAGCCAATAAGCCAACAAACCAACAAACCAAAAAAACCAACAAACCAACAAACCAACAAACCAAAAAACGAACAAACCAACAAACCAACAAACCAACAAAACAAAAAGCCAACAAACGAACAAACCAACAAGCCAACAAACCAACAAACCAACAAACCAACAAACCAACAAACCAACAACCCAACAAACCAACAAAACAACAAACCAACAAAGAAACAAACCAACAAACCAAAAAACCAACAAGCCAACAAACCAACAAACCAAGAAACCAACAAACCAACAAAGAAACAAACCAAAAAACCAACAAACCAACAAACCTACAAGCCAACAAAACCAACAAGCCGACAAACCAACAAACCAACAAACCTACAAGCCAACAAAACCAACAAGCCGACAAACCAACAAACCAACAAGTCAACAAACAACAAACCAACAAGCCAACAATCCAACAAACCAACAAACCAACAAACCAACAAACCAACAAACCCACAAACCAACAAACCAACAAACCAAAAAACCAACAAACCAACAAACCAAAAAACTAACAAACCAACAAGCCAACAAACAAACAAGCCAACAATCCAACAAAACAACATACCAACAAACGAACAAACTAACAACCCAACAAACCAACAAGCCAACAAGCCAACAAACCAACAAACCAACAAACCAACAAACGAACAAACCAACAAACCAACAAACGAACAAACCAACAAACCAACAAACCAACAAACCAACAAACCAACAAACCACTAAACCAACAAACCAACAAACCAACAAACCAACAAACCAACAAACCAACAAACCAAGTAACCAACAAACCAACAAACAAACAAAGCAACAAGCCAACAAACCAAAAAACGAACAAAGCAACAAACCAGCAAACCAACAAACCAACAAACCAACAAGCCAACAAGCCAACAAACAAACACACAAACAAACTAACAAACCAACAAACCAACAAGCCAACAAACCAACAAACCAACAAACCAACAAACCAACAAACCAACAAACCAACAAACCAACAAACCAACAAACCAACAAACCAAAAAACCAACAAACCAACAAGCCAACAAACCAACAAGCCAACAATCCAACAAAACAACAAACCAACAAACCAACAACCGAACAAACCAACAAACCAACAAGCCAATAAGCCAACAAACCAACAATCTAACAACCCAACAAACCAACAAACCAAACAACCAAAAAACGAACAAACCAACAAACCAACAAACCAACAAAACAAAAAGCCAACAAACGAACAAACCAACAAGCCAACAAACCAACAAACCAACAAACCAACAAACCAACAAACCAACAACCCAACAAACCAACAAAACAACAAACCAACAAAGAAACAAACCAACAAACCAAAAAACCAACAAGCCAACAAACCAACAAACCAAGAAACCAACAAACCAACAAAGAAACAAACCAAAAAACCAACAAACCAACAAACCAACAAGCCAACAAACCAACAAACCAACAAACCAACAAAGAAACAAACCAACAAAGAAACAAACCAACAAACCAAAAAACCAACAAACCAACAAGCCAACAAACCAACAAGCCAACAATCCAACAAAACAACAAACCAACAAACCAACAACCGAACAAACCAACAAACCAACAAGCCAATAAGCCAACAAACCAACAAGCCAACAAACCAACAAGCCAACAATCCAACAAAACAACAAACCAACAAACCAACAACCGAACAAACCAACAAACCAACAAGCCAATAAGCCAACAAACCAACAATCTAACAACCCAACAAACCAACAAACCAAACAACCAACAAACCAACAAACCAACAAGCCAACAAACCAACAAACCAACAAACCAACAAAGAAACAAACCAACAAAGAAACAAACCAACAAACCAACAAACCAACAAACCAACAAGCCAATAAGCCAACAAACCAACAAACCAACAAACCAACAAACCAACAAACCAACAAACCAACAAACCAACAAACGAACAAACCAACAAACCAACAAACCAACAAACCAAGTAACCAACAAACCAACAAACGAACAAACCAACAAGCCAACAAACCAAAAAACGAACAAAGCAACAAACCAACAAACCAACAAACCAACAAACCAACAAGCCAACAAGCCAACAAACAAACATACAAACAAATTAACAAACCAACAAACCAACAAGCCAACAAACCAACAAACAAACAAACCAACAAACCAACAAACCAACAAACCAACAAACCAACAAACCAACAAACCAACAAACCAACAAACCAACAAACCAAAAAACCAACAAACCAACAAGCCAACAAACCAACAAACCAACAAGCCAACAATCCAACAAAACAACAAACCAACAAACCAACAAACGAACAAACTAACAAACCAACAAGCCAATAAGCCAACAAACCAACAAACCAAAAAAACCAACAAACCAACAAACCAACAAACCAAAAAACGAACAAACCAACAAACCAACAAACCAACAAAACAAAAAGCCAACAAACGAACAAACCAACAAGCCAACAAACCAACAAACCAACAAACCAACAAACCAACAAACCAACAACCCAACAAACCAACAAAACAACAAACCAACAAAGAAACAAACCAACAAACCAAAAAACCAACAAGCCAACAAACCAACAAACCAAGAAACCAACAAACCAACAAAGAAACAAACCAAAAAACCAACAAACCAACAAACCTACAAGCCAACAAAACCAACAAGCCGACAAACCAACAAACCAACAAACCAACAAACCAACAAACGAACAAACTAACAAACCAACAAGCCAATAAGCCAACAAACCAACAAACCAAAAAAACCAACAAACCAACAAACCAACAAACCAAAAAACGAACAAACCAACAAACCAACAAACCAACAAAACAAAAAGCCAACAAACGAACAAACCAACAAGCCAACAAACCAACAAACCAACAAACCAACAAACCAACAAACCAACAACCCAACAAACCAACAAAACAACAAACCAACAAAGAAACAAACCAACAAACCAAAAAACCAACAAGCCAACAAACCAACAAACCAAGAAACCAACAAACCAACAAAGAAACAAACCAAAAAACCAACAAACCAACAAACCTACAAGCCAACAAAACCAACAAGCCGACAAACCAACAAACCAACAAACCTACAAGCCAACAAAACCAACAAGCCGACAAACCAACAAACCAACAAGTCAACAAACAACAAACCAACAAGCCAACAATCCAACAAACCAACAAACCAACAAACCAACAAACCAACAAACCCACAAACCAACAAACCAACAAACCAAAAAACCAACAAACCAACAAACCAAAAAACTAACAAACCAACAAGCCAACAAACAAACAAGCCAACAATCCAACAAAACAACATACCAACAAACGAACAAACTAACAACCCAACAAACCAACAAGCCAACAAGCCAACAAACCAACAAACCAACAAACCAACAAACGAACAAACCAACAAACCAACAAACGAACAAACCAACAAACCAACAAACCAACAAACCAACAAACCAACAAACCACTAAACCAACAAACCAACAAACCAACAAACCAACAAACCAACAAACCAACAAACCAAGTAACCAACAAACCAACAAACAAACAAAGCAACAAGCCAACAAACCAAAAAACGAACAAAGCAACAAACCAGCAAACCAACAAACCAACAAACCAACAAGCCAACAAGCCAACAAACAAACACACAAACAAACTAACAAACCAACAAACCAACAAGCCAACAAACCAACAAACCAACAAACCAACAAACCAACAAACCAACAAACCAACAAACCAACAAACCAACAAACCAACAAACCAAAAAACCAACAAACCAACAAGCCAACAAACCAACAAGCCAACAATCCAACAAAACAACAAACCAACAAACCAACAACCGAACAAACCAACAAACCAACAAGCCAATAAGCCAACAAACCAACAATCTAACAACCCAATAAACCAACAAACCAAACAACCAACAAACCAACAAACCAACAAGCCAACAAACCAACAAACCAACAAACTAACAAAGAAACAAACCAACAAAGAAACAAACCAACAAACCAACAAACCAACAAACCAACAAGCCAATAAGCCAACAAACCAACAAACCAACAAACCAACAAACCAACAAACTAACAAACCAACAAACCAACAAACCAACAAACCAACAAACCGACAAACCAACAAACGAACAAACCAACAAACCAACAAACCAGCAAACCAAAAAACCAACAAACCAACAAACCAACAAACAAACAAACCAACAAACTAACAAACCAACAAGCACAACAAACCAACAAACCAACAAACCAAAAAACCAACAAGCAAACAAACCAACAAACCAACAAACCAACAAACCAACAAACCAACAAACTAACAAACCAACAAACCAACAAACCAACAAACCAACAAACCAACAAGCCAACAAAACCAACAAGCCAACAAACCAACAAGTCCACAAACGAACAAACCAACAAGCCAACAAACGAACAAACCAACAAACCAACAAACGAACAAACCAACAAACCAACAAACCAACAAACCAACAAATCACTAAACCAACAAACCAACAAACCAACAAACCAACAAACCAACAAACCATCAAACCAACAAACCAAGTTACCAACAAACCAACAAACAAACAAAGCAACAAGCCAACAAACCAAAAAACGAACAAAGCAACAAACCAGCAAACCAACAAACCAACAAACCAACAAGCCAACAAGCCAACAAACAAACACACAAACAAACTAACAAACCAACAAACCAACAAGCCAACAAACCAACAAACCAACAATCCAACAAAACAACAAACCAACAAACCAACAAGCCAACAAACCAACAAGCCAACAATCCAACAAAACAACAAACCAACAAACCAACAACCGAACAAACCAACAAACCAACAAGCCAATAAGCCAACAAACCAACAATCTAACAACCCAACAAACCAACAAACCAAACAACCAACAAACCAACAAACCAACAAGCCAACAAACCAACAAACCAACAAACCAACAAAGAAACAAACCAACAAAGAAACAAACCAACAAACCAACAAACCAACAAACCAACAAGCCAATAAGCCAACAAACCAACAAACCAACAAACCAACAAACCAACAAACCAACAAACCAACAAACCAACAAACGAACAAACCAACAAACCAACAAACCAACAAACCAAGTAACCAACAAACCAACAAACGAACAAACCAACAAGCCAACAAACCAAAAAACGAACAAAGCAACAAACCAACAAACCAACAAACCAACAAACCAACAAGCCAACAAGCCAACAAACAAACACACAAACAAATTAACAAACCAACAAACCAAGTAACCAACAAACCAACAAACGAACAAACCAACAAGCCAACAAACCAAAAAACGAACAAAGCAACAAACCAAAAAACCAACAAACCAACAAGCCAACAAACCAACAAACCAACAAGCCAACAATCCAACAAAACAACAAACCAACAAACCAACAAACGAACAAACTAACAAACCAACAAGCCAATAAGCCAACAAACCAAAAAAACAAACGAACCAACAAACCAACAAACCAAAAAACGAACAAACCAACAAACCAACAAACCAACAAAACAAAAAGCCAACAAACGAACAAACCAACAAGCCAACAAACCAACAAACCAACAAACCAACAAACCAACAAACCAACAACCCAACAAACCAACAAAACAACAAACCAACAAAGAAACAAACCAACAAACCAAAAAACCAACAAGCCAACAAACCAACAAACCAACAAACCAACAAACCAACAAAGAAACAAACCAAAAAATCAACAAACCAACAAACCTACAAGCCAACAAAACCAACAAGCCGACAAACCAACAAACCAACAAACCTACAAGCCAACAAAACCAACAAGCCGACAAACCAACAAACCAACAAGTCAACAAACAACAAACCAACAAGCCAACAATCCAACAAACCAACAAACCAACAAACCAACAAACCCACAAACCAACAAACCAACAAACCAAAAAACCAACAAACCAACAAACCAAAAAACTAACAAACCAACAAGCCAACAAACAAACAAGCCAACAATCCAACAAAACAACAAACCAACAAACGAACAAACTAACAACCCAACAAACCAACAAGCCAACAAGCCAACAAACCAACAAACCAACAAACCAACAAACGAACAAACCAACAAACCAACAAACGAACAAACCAACAAACCAACAAACCAACAAACCAACAAACCAACAAACCAACAAACCACTAAACCAACAAACCAACAAACCAACAAACCAACAAACCAACAAACCAACAAACCAACAAACAAACAAAGCAACAAGCCAACAAACCAAAAAACGAACAAAGCAACAAACCAGCAAACCAACAAACCAACAAACCAACAAGCCAACAAGCCAACAAACAAACACACAAACAAACTAACAAACCAACAAACCAACAAGCCAACAAACCAACAAACCAACAAACCAACAAACCAACAAACCAACAAACCAACAAACCAACAAACCAACAAACCAACAAACCAAAAAACCAACAAACCAACAAGCCAACAAACCAACAAGCCAACAATCCAACAAAACAACAAACCAACAAACCAACAACCGAACAAACCAACAAACCAACAAGCCAATAAGCCAACAAACCAACAATCTAACAACCCAACAAACCAACAAACCAAACAACCAACAAACCAACAAACCAACAAGCCAACAAACCAACAAACCAACAAACCAACAAAGAAACAAACCAACAAAGAAACAAACCAACAAACCAACAAACCAACAAACCAACAAGCCAATAAGCCAACAAACCAACAAACCAACAAACCAACAAACCAACAAACCAACAAACCAACAAACCAACAAACGAACAAACCAACAAACCAACAAACCAACAAACCAAGTAACCAACAAACCAACAAACGAACAAACCAACAAGCCAACAAACCATAAAACGAACAAAGCAACAAACCAACAAACCAACAAACCAACAAACCAACAAGCCAACAAACCAAAAAACGAACAAAGCAACAAACCAACAAACCAACAAACTAACAACCCAACAAGCCAATAAGCCAACAAACCAACAAACCAACAAACCAACAAACCAACAAACCAACAAACCAACAAACCAACAAACCAACAAACCAAACAACCAACAAACCTACAAACGAACAAACCAACATACCAACAAACCAACAAACCAACAAACGAAGAAACCAACAAACCAACAAAACCAACAAACCAACAAGCCAACAAACCAACAAACCAACAAACCAACAAGCCAACAAGCCAACAAACCTACAAACCAACAAACGAACAAACGAACAAACCAACAAACCAACTAGCCAGCACCAAGTAACCAACAAACCAACAAACGAACAAACCAACAAGCCAACAAAGAAACAAACCAACAAACCAACAAACCAACAAACCAGCAAACCAAAAAACCAACAACCGAACAAACCAACAAACCAACAAACCAATAAGCCAACAAGCCAACAAACCAACAAACCGACAAACCAACAAACCAACAAGCCAACAATCCAACAAAACAACAAACCAACAAACCAACAACCGAACAAACCAACAAACCAACAAGCCAATAAGCCAACAAACCAACAATCTAACAACCCAACAAACCAACAAACCAAACAACCAACAAACCAACAAACCAACAAGCCAACAAACCAACAAACCAACAAACCAACAAAGAAACAAACCAACAAAGAAACAAACCAACAAACCAACAAACCAACAAACCAACAAACGAACAAACCAACAAACCAACAAACCAACAAACCAAGTAACCAACAAACCAACAAACGAACAAACCAACAAGCCAACAAACCAAAAAACGAACAAAGCAACAAACCAACAAACCAACAAACCAACAAACCAACAAGCCAACAAACCAAAAAACGAACAAAGCAACAAACCAACAAACCAACAAACTAACAACCCAACAAGCCAATAAGCCAACAAACCAACAAACCAACAAACCAACAAACCAACAAACCAACAAACCAACAAACCAACAAACCAAACAACCAACAAACCTACAAACGAACAAACCAACATACCGACAAACCAACAAACCACCAAACGAAGAAACCAACAAACCAACAAAACCAACAAACCAACAAGCCAACAAACCAACAAACCAACAAACCAACAAGCCAACAAGCCAACAAACCTACAAACCAACAAACGAACAAACGAACAAACCAACAAACCAACTAGCCAGCAAACCAACAAACCAACAAACCAACAAATCTACAAACCAACAAACCAACAAACCAACAAACCAACAAGCCAACAAACCAACAAACCAACAAACCAACAAAGAAACAAACCAACAAGCCAACAAACCAACAAACCAAAAAGCCAACAAAACCAACAACCCAACAAACCAACAAACCAACAAGTCAACAAACCAACAAACCAACAAGCCAACAAGCCAACAAACCAACAAACCAACAAACCAACAAACGAACAAACCAACAAACCAACAAACGAATAAACCAACAAACCAACAAACTAACAAACCAACAAACCAACAAACCAACAAACCAAGTAACCAACAAACCAACAAACGAACAAACCAACAAGCCAACAAACAAAAAAACGAACAAAGCAACAAACCAACAAACCAACAAACCAACAAACCAACAAGCCAACAAGCCAACAAGCCAACAAACAAACACACAAAAAACTAACAAACCAACAAACCAACAAGCCAACAAACCAACAAACCATCAAACCAACAAACCAACAAACCAACAAACCAACAAACCAACAAACCAACAAACCAACAAACCAACAAACCAACAAACCAACAAACTAACAAACCAACAAACCAACAAACCAACAAACCAAAAACCCAACAAACCAACAAGCCAACAAACCAACATACCAACAAGCCAACAATCCAACAAAACAACAAACCAACAAACCGACAAACGAACAAACCAACAAACCAACAAGCCAACAAACCAACAAACCAACAAACCAACAAACCAACAAACCAACAAACCAACAAACCAACAAACCAACAAACCAACAAACCAACAAACTAACAAACCAACAAACCAACAAACCAACAAACCAACAAACCAAAAACCCAACAAACCAACAGGCCAACAAACCAACATACCAACAAGTTAACAATCTAACAAAACAACAAACCAACAAACCGACAAACGAACAAACCAAGAAACCAACAAGCCAATAAGCCAACAAACCAACAAACCAACAAACCAACAAACCAACCAACCAAAAACCAAACAACCAAAAAACCAACAAACGAACAAACCAACATACGAACAAACAAACAAACCAACAAATCAACAAACCAACAAAACCAACAAACCAACAAGCCAACAAACCAACAAACCAACAAACCAATAAGCCAACAAGCCAACAAACCAACAAACCGACAAACCAACAAACGAACAAACAAACAAACCAACAAACCAGCAAACCAAAAAACCAACAAACCAACAAACCAACAAACAAACAAACCAACAAACTAACAAACCAACAAGCACAACAAACCAACAAACCAACAAACCAAAAAACCAACAAGCCTACAAACCAACAAACCAACAAACCAACAAACCAACAAACCAACAAACTAATTAACCAACAAACCAACAAACCAACAAACCAACAAACCAACAAACCAACAAGCCAACAAAACCAACAAGCCAACAAACCAACAAGTCCACAAACGAACAAACCAACAAGCCAACAAGCCAACAAACCAACAAACCAACAAACCAACAAACGAATAAACCAACAAACCAACAAACGAACAAACCAACAAACCAACAAACCAACAAACCACTAAACCAACAAACCAACAAACCAACAAACCAACAAACCAACAAACCAAGTAACCAACAAACCAACAAACGAATAAAGCAACAAGCCAACAAACCAAAAAACGAACAAAGCAACAAACCAGCAAACCAACAAACCAACAAACCAACAAGCCAACAAGCCAACAAACAAACACACAAACAAACTAACAAACCAACAAACCAACAAGCCAACAAACCAACAAACCAACAAACCAACAAACCAACAAACCAACAAACCAACAAACCAACAAACCAACAAACCAACAAACCAAAAAACCAAAAAACCAACAAACCAACAAGCCAACAAACCAACAAGCCAACAATCCAACAAAACAACAAACCAACAAGCCAACAATCCAACAAAACAACAAACCAACAAACCAACAACCGAACGAAGCAACAAACCAACAAGCCAATAAGCCAACAAACCAACAATCCAACAACCCAACAAACCAACAAACCAAACAACCAACAAACCAACAAACCAACAAGCCAACAAACCAACATACCAACAAAGAAACAAACCAACAAAGAAACAAACCAACAAACCAACAAACCAACAAACCAACAAGCCAATAAGCCAACAAACCAACAAACCAACAAACCAACAAACCAACAAACCAACAAACGAACAAACCAACAAACCAACAAACCAACAAACCAAGTAACCAACAAACCAACAAACGAACAAACCAACAAGCCAACAAACCAAAAAACGAACAAAGCAACAAACCAACAAACCAACAAACCAACAAACCAACAAGCCAACAAACAAACACACAAACAAACTAACAAACCAACAAACCAACAAGCCAACAAACCAACAAACAAACAAACCAACAAACCAACAAACCAACAAACCAACAAACCAACAAACCAACAAACCAACAAACCAACAAACCAACAAACCAAAAAACCAACAAACCAACAAGCCAACAAACCAACAAACCAAAAAGCCAACAATCCAACAAAACAACAAACCAACAAACCAACAAACGAACAAACTAAAAAACCAACAAGCCAATAAGCCAACAAACCAACAAACCAAAAAAACCAACAAACCAACAAACCAACAAACCAAAAAACGAACAAACCAACAAACCAGCAAACCAACAAACCAACAAAACAAAAAGCCAACAAACGAACAAACCAACAAGCCAACAAACCAACAAACCAACAAACCAACAAACCAACAAACCAACAACCCAACAAACCAACAAAACAACAAAACAACAAACCAACAAAGAAACAAACCAACAAACCAACAAACCAACAAAGAAACAAACCAAAAAACCAACAAACCAACAAACCTACAAGCCAACAAAACCAACAAGCCGACAAACCAACAAACCAACAAGTCAACAAACAACAAACCAACAAGCCAACAAGCCAACAAACCAACAAACCAACAAACCAACAAACCCACAAACCAACAAACCAACAAACCAAAAAACCAACAAACCAACAAACCAAAAAACTAACAAACCAACAAGCCAACAAACAAACAAGCCAACAATCCAACAAAACAACAAACCAACAAACGAACAAACTAACAACCCAACAAGCCAATAAGCCAACAAACCAACAAACCAACAAACCAACAAACCAACAAACCAACAAACCAACAAACCAACAAACCAAACAACCAACAAACCTACAAACGAACAAACCAACATACCAACAAACCAACAAACCAACAAACGAAGAAACCAACAAACCAACAAAACCAACAAACCAACAAGCCAACAAACCAACAAACCAACAAACCAACAAGCCAACAAACCTACAAACCAACAAACGAACAAACGAACAAACCAACAAACCAACTAGCCAGCAAACCAACAAACCAACAAACCAACAAATCTACAAACCAACAAACCAACAAACCAACAAACCAACAAGCCAACAAACCAACAAACCAACAAACCAACAAAGAAACAAACCAACAAGCCAACAAACCAACAAACCAACAAGCCAACAAAACCAACAACCCAACAAACCAACAAACCAACAAACAAACAAACCAACAAACCAACAAACCAACAAACCAACAAACCAACAAACCAACAAACCAACAAACCAACAAACCAAAAAACCAACAAACCAACAAGCCAACAAACCAACAAACCAAAAAGCCAACAATCCAACAAAACAACAAACCAACAAACCAACAAACGAACAAACTAACAAACCAACAAGCCAATAAGCCAACAAACCAACAAACCAAAAAAACCAACAAACCAACAAACCAACAAACCAAAAAACGATCAAACCAACAAACCAACAAACCAACAAACCAACAAAACAAAAAGCCAACAAACGAACAAACCAACAAGCCAACAAACCAACAAACCAACAAACCAACAAACCAACAAACCAACAACCCAACAAACCAACAAAACAAGAAAACAACAAACCAACAAAGAAACAAACCAACAAACCAACAAACCAACAAAGAAACAAACCAAAAAACCAACAAACCAACAAACCTACAAGCCAACAAAACCAACAAGCCGACAAACCAACAAACCAACAAGTCAACAAACAACAAACCAACAAGCCAACAAGCCAACAAACCAACAAACCAACAAACCAACAAACCCACAAACCAACAAACCAACAAACCAAAAAACCAACAAACCAACAAACCAAAAAACTAACAAACCAACAAGCCAACAAACAAACAAGCCAACAATCCAACAAAACAACAAACCAACAAACGAACAAACTAACAACCCAACAAGCCAATAAGCCAACAAACCAACAAACCAACAAACCAACAAACCAACAAACCAACAAACCAACAAACCAAACAACCAACAAACCTACAAACGAACAAACCAACATACCAACAAACCAACAAACCAACAAACGAAGAAACCAACAAACCAACAAAACCAACAAACCAACAAGCCAACAAACCAACAAACCAACAAACCAACAAACCAACAAGCCAACAAGCCAACAAACCTACAAACCAACAAACGAACAAACGAACAAACCAACAAACCAACTAGCCAGCAAACCAACAAACCAACAAACCAACAAATCTACAAACCAACAAACCAACAAACCAACAAACCAACAAACCAACAAGCCAACAAACCAACAAACCAACAAACCAACAAAGAAACAAACCAACAAGCCAACAAACCAACAAACCAACAAGCCAACAAAACCAACAACCCAACAAACCAACAAACCAACAAGTCAACAAACCAACAAACCAACAAGCCAACAAGCCAACAAACCAACAAACCAACAAACCAACAAACGAACAAACCAACAAACCAACAAACGAATAAACCAACAAACCAACAAACTAACAAACCAACAAACCAACAAACCAACAAACCAAGTAACCAACAAACCAACAAACGAACAAACCAACAAGCCAACAAACGAAAAAACGAACAAAGCAACAAACCAACAAACCAACAAACCAACAAACCAACAAGCCAACAAGCCAACAAACAAACACACAAAAAACTAACAAACCAACAAACCAAGAAGCCAACAAACCAACAAACCATCAAACCAACAAACCAACAAACCAACAAACCAACAAACCAACAAACCAACAAACCAACAAACCAACAAACCAACAAACCAACAAACTAACAAACCAACAAACCAACAAACCAACAAACCAACAAACCAAAAACCCAACAAACCAACAAGCTAACAAACCAACATACCAACAAGCCAACAATCCAACAAAACAACAAACCAACAAACCGACAAACGAACAAACCAACAAACCAACAAGCCAACAAACCAACAAACCAACAAACCAACAAACCAACAAACCAACAAACCAACAAACCAACAAACCAACAAACCAACAAACCAACAAACTAACAAACCAACAAACCAACAAACCAACAAACCAACAAACCAACAAACCAAAAACCCAACAAACCAACAGGCCAACAAACCAACATACCAACAAGTTAACAATCTAACAAAACAACAAACCAACAAACCGACAAACGAACAAACCAAGAAACCAACAAGCCAATAAGCCAACAAACCAACAAACCAACAAACCAACAAACCAACCAACCAAAAACCAAACAACCAACAAACCAACAAACGAACAAACCAACATACGAACAAACAAACCAACCAACAAACCAACAAACCAACAAAACCAACAAACCAACAAGCCAACAAACCAACAAACCAACAAACCAACAAGCCAACAAGCCAACAAACCAACAAACCGACAAACCAACAAACGAACAAACCAACAAACCAACAAACCAGCAAACCAAAAAACCAACAAACCAACAAACCAACAAACAAACAAACCAACAAACTAACAAACCAACAAGCACAACAAACCAACAAACCAACAAACCAAAAAACCAACAAGCCTACAAACCAACAAACCAACAAACCAACAAACCAACAAACTAACAAACCAACAAACCAACAAACCAACAAACCAACAAACCAACAAGCCAACAAAACCAACAAGCCAACAAACCAACAAACCAACAAGTCCACAAACGAACAAACCAACAAGCCAACAAGCCAACAAACCAACAAACCAACAAACCAACAAACGAATAAACCAACAAACCAACAAACGAACAAACCAACAAACCAACAAACCAACAAACCACTAAACCAACAAACCAACAAACCAACAAACCAACAAACCAACAAACCAACAAACCAAGTAACCAACAAACCAACAAACGAATAAAGCAACAAGCCAACAAACCAAAAAACGAACAAAGCAACAAACCAGCAAACCAACAAACCAACAAACCAACAAGCCAACAAGCCAACAAACAAACACACAAACAAACTAACAAACCAACAAACCAACAAGCCAACAAACCAACAAACCAACAAACCAACAAACCAACAAACCAACAAACCAACAAACCAACAAACCAACAAACCAACAAACCAAAAAACCAACAAACCAACAAGCCAACAAACCAACAAACCAACAAGCCAACAAGCCAACAATCCAACAAAACAACAAACCAACAAACCAACAACCGAACGAAGCAACAAACCAACAAGCCAATAAGCCAACAAACCAACAATCCAACAACCCAACAAACCAACAAACCAAACAACCAACAAACCAACAAACCAACAAGCCAACAAACCAACATACCAACAAAGAAACAAACCAACAAAGAAACAAACCAACAAACCAACAAACCAACAAACCAACAAGCCAATAAGCCAACAAACCAACAAACCAACAAACCAACAAACCAACAAACCAACAAACGAACAAACCAACAAACCAACAAACCAACAAACCAAGTAACCAACAAACCAACAAACGAACAAACCAACAAGCCAACAAACCAAAAAACGAACAAAGCAACAAACCAACAAACCAACAAACCAACAAACCAACAAGCCAACAAGCCAACAAACAAACACACAAACAAACTAACAAACCAACAAACCAACAAGCCAACAAACCAACAAACAAACAAACCAACAAACCAACAAACCAACAAACCAACAAACCAACAAACCAACAAACCAACAAACCAACAAACCAAAAAACCAACAAACCAACAAGCCAACAAACCAACAAACCAAAAAGCCAACAATCCAACAAAACAACAAACCAACAAACCAACAAACGAACAAACCAACAAACCAACAAACCAACAAAACAAAAAGCCAACAAACGAACAAACCAACAAGCCAACAAACCAACAAACCAACAAACCAACAAACCAACAAACCAACAACCCAACAAACCAACAAAACAACAAACCACCAAAGAAACAAACCAACAAACCAAAAAACCAACAAGCCAATAAGCCAACAAACCAACAAACCAAAAAAACCAACAAACCAACAAACCAACAAACCAAAAAACGAACAAACCAACAAACCAACAAACCAACAAACCAACAAAACAAAAAGCCAACAAACGAACAAACCAACAAGCCAACAAACCAACAAACCAACAAACCAACAAACCAACAAACCAACAACCCAACAAACCAACAAAACAACAAACCACCAAAGAAACAAACCAACAAACCAAAAAACCAATAAGCCAACAAACCAACAAACCAACAAACCAACAAACCAACAAAGAAACAAACCAAAAAACCAACAAACCAACAAACCTACAAGCCAACAAAACCAACAAGCCGACAAACCAACAAACCAACAAGTCAACAAACCAACAAACCAACAAGCCAACAAGCCAACAAACCAACAAACCAACAAACCAACAAACCCACAAACCAACAAACCAACAAACCAAAAAACCAACAAACCAACAAACCAAAAAACTAACAAACCAACAAGCCAACAAACAAACAAGCCAACAATCCAACAAAACAACAAACCAACAAACGAACAAACTAACAAACCAACAAGCCAATAAGCCAACAAACCAACAAACCAACAAACCAACAAACCAACAAACCAACAAACCGAACAACCAACAAACCAACAAACGAACAAACCAACATACCAACAAACCAACAAACCAACAAACGAAGAAACCAACAAACCAACAAACCCAACAAACCAACAAGCCAACAAACCAACCAACCAACAAGCCAACAAGCCAACAAACCTACAAACCAACAAACGAACAAACGAACAAACCAACAAACCAACTAGCCAGCAAACCAACAAACCAACAAACCAACAAATCTACAAACCAACAAACCAACAAACCAACAAACCAACAAGCCAACAAACCAACAAACCAACAAACCAACAAACCAACAAAGAAACAAACCAACAAGCCAACAAACCAACAAACCAACAAGCCAACAAAACCAACAACCCAACAAACCAACAAACCAACAAGTCAACAAACCAACAAACCAACAAGCCAACAAGCCAACAAACCAACAAACCAACAAACCAACAAACGAACAAACCAAGAAACCAACAAACGAATAAACCAACAAACCAACAAACCAACAAACCAACAAACCAACAAACCAACAAACCAAGTAACCAACAAACCAACAAACGAACAAACCAACAAGCCAACAAACGAAAAAACGAACAAAGCAACAAACCAACAAACCAACAAACCAACAAACCAACAAGCCAACAAGCAAACAAACAAACACAAAAAAACTAACAAACCAACAAACCAACAAGCCAACAAACCAACAAACCATCAAACCAACAAACCAACAAACCAACAAACCAAGAAACCAACAAACCAACAAACCAACAAACCAACAAACCAACAAACCAACAAACCAACAAACCAACAAACTAACAAACCAACAAACCAACAAACCAACAAACCAAAAACCCAACAAACCAACAAGCCAACAAACCAACATACCAACAAGCCAACAATCCAACAAAACAACAAACCACCAAACCGACAAACGAACAAACCAACAAACCAACAAGCCAATAAGCCAACAAACCAACAAACCAACAAACCAACAAACCAACAAACCAACAAACAAAACAACCAACAAACCAACAAACGAACAAACCAACATACGAACAAACCAACAAACCAACAAACCAACAAACCAACAAACCAACAAAACCAACAAACCAACAAGCCAACAAACCAACAAACCAACAAACCAGCAAGCCAACAAGCCAACAAACCAACAAACCTACAAACCAACAAACGAACAAACCAACAAACCAACAAGCCAGCAAACCAACAAACCAACAAACCAACAAACCAATAAACCAACAAACCAACAAACCAACAAACTAACAAACCAACAAACCAACAAACCAACAGACCAACAAACCAAAAAACCAACAAGCCAACAAACCAACAAACCAACAAGTCCACAAACCAACAAACCAACAAGCCAACAAACCAACAAACCAACAAACCAACAAACCAACAAACCAACAAACCCACAAACGAACAAACCAATAAACCAACAAACGAACAAACCAGCAAACCAACAAACCAACAAACCAACAAACCAACAAACCAACAAACCAACAAACCAACAAACCAAGAAACCAACAAACCAAGTAACCAACAAACCAACAAACGAACAAACCAACAAGCCAACAAACCAAAAAACGAACAAAGCAACAAACCAACAAACCAACAAACCAACAAACCAACAAACCAACAAGCCAACAAGCCAACAAACAAACACACAAACAAACTAACAAACCAACAAACCAGCAAGCCAACAAACCAACAAACCAACAAACCAACAAACCAACAAACCAACAAACCAACAAACCAACAAGCCAACCACACCAACAAGCGAACAAACCAACAAACCAACAAGTCCACAAACCAACAAACCAACAAGCCAACAAACCAACAAACCAACAAACCAACAAACCAACAAACCAACAAACGAACAAACCAACAAACCAACAAACGAACAAACCAGCAAACCAACAAACCAACAAACCAACAAACCAACAAACCAACAAACCAACAAACCAACAAACCAACAAACCAACAAACCAACAAACCAACAAACCAAGTAACCAACAAACCAACAAACGAACGAACCAACAAGCCAACAAACCAAAAAACGAACAAAGCAACAAACCAACAAACCAACAAACCAACAAACCAACAAGCCAACAAGCCAACAAACAAACACACAAACAAACTAACAAACCAACAAACCAACAAGCCAACAAACCAACAAACCAACAAACCAACAAACCAACAAACCAACAAACCAACAAACCAACAAACCAAAAAACCAACAAACCAACAAGCCAACAAACCAACAAACCAACAAGCCAACAATCCAACAAAACAACAAACCAACAAACCAACAACCGAACAAACCAACAAACCAACAAGCGAATAAGCCAACAAACCAACAAACCAACAAACCAACAAACCAAACAACCAACAAACCAACAAACCAACAAGCCAACAAACCAACAAACCAACAAACCAACAAACCAACATACCAAACAACCAACAAACCAACAAACCAACAAGCCAACAAACCAACAAGCCAACAAACCAACAAACCAACAAACCAACAAACCAACAAACCAACAAACGAACAAACCAACAAACCAACAAACGAACAAACCAGCAAACCAACAAACCAACAAACCAACAAACCAACAAACCAACAAACCAACAAACCAACAAACCAACAAACCAACAAACCAAGTAACCAACAAACCAACAAACGAACGAACCAACAAGCCAACAAACCAAAAAACGAACAAAGCAACAAACCAACAAACCAACAAACCAACAAACCAACAAGCCAACAAGCCAACAAACAAACACACAAACAAACTAACAAACCAACAAACCAACAAGCCAACAAACCAACAAACCAACAAACCAACAAACCAACAAACCAAAAAACCAACAAACCAACAAACCAACAAACCAACAAACCAACAAACCAACAAACCAACAAACCAACAAACCAAAAAACCAACAAACCAACAAGCCAACAAACCAACAAACCAACAAGCCAACAATCCAACAAAACAACAAACCAACAAACCAACAACCGAACAAACCAACAAACCAACAAGCGAATAAGCCAACAAACCAACAAACCAACAAACCAACAAACCAACAAACCAAACAACCAACAAACCAACAAACCAACAAGCCAACAAACCAACAAACCAACAAACCAACAAACCAACAAACCAACAAACCAAACAACCAACAAAACAACAAACCAACAAGCCAACAAACCAACAAACCCACAAACCAACAAGCCAACAAGCCAACAAACAAACACACAAACAAACTAACAAATCAACAAACCAACAAGCCAACAAACCAACAAACAAACAAACCAACAAACCAACAAGCCAACAAACCAACAAACCAACAAACCAACAAACCAACAAACCAACAAACCAACAAACCAACAAACCAACAAACCAACAAACGAACAAACTAACAAACCAACAAGCCAATAAGCCAACAAACCAACAAACCAAAAAAACCAACAAACCAACAAACCAACAAACCAAAAAACGAACAAACCAACAAACCAACAAAACAAAAAGCCAACAAACGAACAAACCAACAAGCCAACAAACCAAAAAACGAACAAAGCAACAAACCAACAAACCAACAAACCAACAAACCAACAAACCAACAAGCCAACAAGCCAACAAACAAACACACAAACAAACTAACAAACCAACAAACCAGCAAGCCAACAAACCAACAAACCAACAAACCAACAAACCAACAAACCAACAAACCAACAAACCAACAAGCCAACCACACCAACAAGCGAACAAACCAACAAACCAACAAGTCCACAAACCAACAAACCAACAAGCCAACAAACCAACAAACCAACAAACCAACAAACCAACAAACCAACAAACGAACAAACCAACAAACCAACAAACGAACAAACCAGCAAACCAACAAACCAACAAACCAACAAACCAACAAACCAACAAACCAACAAACCAACAAACCAACAAACCAACAAACCAACAAACCAACAAACCAAGTAACCAACAAACCAACAAACGAACGAACCAACAAGCCAACAAACCAAAAAACGAACAAAGCAACAAACCAACAAACCAACAAACCAACAAACCAACAAGCCAACAAGCCAACAAACAAACACACAAACAAACTAACAAACCAACAAACCAACAAGCCAACAAACCAACAAACCAACAAACCAACAAACCAACAAACCAACAAACCAACAAACCAACAAACCAAAAAACCAACAAACCAACAAGCCAACAAACCAACAAACCAACAAGCCAACAATCCAACAAAACAACAAACCAACAAACCAACAACCGAACAAACCAACAAACCAACAAGCGAATAAGCCAACAAACCAACAAACCAACAAACCAACAAACCAAACAACCAACAAACCAACAAACCAACAAGCCAACAAACCAACAAACCAACAAACCAACAAACCAACAAACCAAACAACCAACAAACCAACAAACCAACAAGCCAACAAACCAACAAGCCAACAAACCAACAAACCAACAAACCAACAAACCAACAAACCAACAAACGAACAAACCAACAAACCAACAAACGAACAAACCAGCAAACCAACAAACCAACAAACCAACAAACCAACAAACCAACAAACCAACAAACCAACAAACCAACAAACCAACAAACCAAGTAACCAACAAACCAACAAACGAACGAACCAACAAGCCAACAAACCAAAAAACGAACAAAGCAACAAACCAACAAACCAACAAACCAACAAACCAACAAGCCAACAAGCCAACAAACAAACACACAAACAAACTAACAAACCAACAAACCAACAAGCCAACAAACCAACAAACCAACAAACCAACAAACCAACAAACCAAAAAACCAACAAACCAACAAACCAACAAACCAACAAACCAACAAACCAACAAACCAACAAACCAACAAACCAAAAAACCAACAAACCAACAAGCCAACAAACCAACAAACCAACAAGCCAACAATCCAACAAAACAACAAACCAACAAACCAACAACCGAACAAACCAACAAACCAACAAGCGAATAAGCCAACAAACCAACAAACCAACAAACCAACAAACCAACAAACCAAACAACCAACAAACCAACAAACCAACAAGCCAACAAACCAACAAACCAACAAACCAACAAACCAACAAACCAACAAACCAAACAACCAACAAAACAACAAACCAACAAGCCAACAAACCAACAAACCCACAAACCAACAAGCCAACAAGCCAACAAACAAACACACAAACAAACTAACAAATCAACAAACCAACAAGCCAACAAACCAACAAACAAACAAACCAACAAACCAACAAACCAACAAACCAACAAACCAACAAACCAACAAACCAACAAACCAACAAACCAACAAACCAACAAACCAACAAACCAACAAACGAACAAACTAACAAACCAACAAGCCAATAAGCCAACAAACCAACAAACCAAAAAAACCAACAAACCAACAAACCAACAAACCAAAAAACGAACAAACCAACAAACCAACAAAACAAAAAGCCAACAAACGAACAAACCAACAAGCCAACAAACCAACAAACCAACAAACCAACAAACCAACAACCCAACAAACCAACAAAACAACAAACCAACAAAGAAACAAACCAACAAACCAAAAAACCAACAAGCCAACAAACCAACAAACCAACAAACCAACAAACCAACAAACCAACAAAGAAACAAACCAAAAAACCAACAAACCAACAAACCAACAAACCAACAAACCAACAAACCAACAAACCAACAAACCAAAAAACCAACAAACCAACAAGCCAACAAACCAACAAGCCAACAATCCAACAAAACAACAAACCAACAAACCAACAACCGAACAAACCAACAAACCAACAAGCGAATAAGCCAACAAACCAACAAACCAACAAACCAACAAACCAACAAACCAACAAACCAACAAACCAACAAACCAACAAACCAACAAACCAACAAACCAACAAACCAAACAACCAACAAACCAACAAACGAACAAACCAACATACGAACAAACCAACAAACCAACAAACCAACAAACGAACAAATCAACAAAACCAACAAACCAACAAGCCAACAAACCAACAAACCAACAAACCAACAAGCCAACAAGCCAACAAACCAACAAACCTACAAACCAACAAACGAACAAACCAACAAACCAACAAGCCAGCAAAGCAACAAACCAACAAACCAACAAACCAACAAACCAACAAACCAACAAACCAACAAACCAACAAACTAACAAACCAACAAACCAACAAACCAACAAACGAACAAACCAAAAAACCAACAAGCCAACAAACCAACAAACCAACAAACCAACAAACCAACAAACCAACAAACCAACAAACCAACAAACCAACAAACCAACAAACCAACAAACCAACAAGCCAACCACACCAACAAGCGAACAAACCAACAAACCAACAAGTCCACAAAGCAACAAACCAACAAGCCAACAAACCAACAAACCAACAAACCAACAAATCAACAAACCAACAAACGAACAAACCAACAAACCAACAAACGAACAAACCAGCAAACCAACAAACCAACAAACCAACAAACCAACAAACCAACAAACCAACAAACCAACAAACCAACAAACCAACAAACCAACAAACCAACAAACCAAGTAACCAACAAACCAACAAACGAACGAACCAACAAGCCAACAAACCAAAAAACGAATAAAGCAACAAACCAACAAACCAACAAACCAACAAACCAACAAGCCAACAAGCCAACAAACAAACACACAAACAAACTAACAAACCAACAAACCAACAAGCCAACAAACCAACAAACCAACAAACCAACAAACCAACAAACCAACAAACCAACAAACCAACAAACCAAAAAACCAACAAACCAACAAGCCACCAAACCAACAAACCAACAAGCCAACAATCCAACAAAACAACAAACCAACAAACCAACAACCGAACAAACCAACAAACCAACAAGCGAATAAGCCAACAAACCAACAAACCAACAAACCAACAAACCAACAAACCAAACAACCAACAAACCAACAAACCAACAAACCAACAAACCAACAAACCAACAAACCAACAAACCAAACAACCAACAAACCAACAAACCAACAAGCCAACAAACCAACAAACCAACAAACCAACAAACCAACAAGCCAATAAGCCAACAAACCAACAAACCAAAAAAACCAACAAACCAACAAACCAACAAACCAAAAAACGAACAAACCAACAAACCAACAAAACAAAAAGCCAACAAACGAACAAACCAACAAGCCAACAAACCAACAAACCAACAAACCAACAAACCAACAACCCAACAAACCAACAAAACAACAAACCAACAAAGAAACAAACCAACAAACCAAAAAACCAACAAGCCAACAAACCAACAAACCAACAAACCAACAAACCAACAAAGAAACAAACCAAAAAACCAACAAACCAACAAACCTACAAGCCAACAAAACCAACAAGCCGACAAACCAACAAACCAACAAGTCAACAAACCAACAAACCAACAAGCCAACAAGCCAACAAACCAACAAACCAACAAACCAACAAACCCACAAACCAACAAACCAACAAACCAAAAAACTAACAAACCAACAAACCAAAAAACCAACAAACCAACAAGCCAACAAACCAACAAACAAACAAGCCAACTATCCAACAAAACAACAAACCAACAAACCAACAAACGAACAAACTAACAAACCAACAAGCCGATAAGCCAACAAACCAACAAACCAACAAACCAACAAACCAACAAACCAACAACCCAACAAACCAACAAACCAACAAACCAACAAACCAAACAACCAACAAACCAACAAACGAACAAACCAACATACCAACAAACCAACAAACCAACAAACGAAGAAACCAACAAACCAACAAAACCAACAAACCAACAAGCCAACAAACCAACAAACCAACAAACCAACAAGCCAACAAGCCAACAAACCTACAAACCAACAAACAAACAAACGAACAAACCAACAAACCAACTAGCCAGCAAACCAACAAACCAACAAACCAACAAATCTACAAACCAACAAACCAACAAACCAACAAACCAACAAGCCAACAAACCAACAAACCAACAAACCAACAAAGAAACAAACCAACAAGCCAACAAACCAACAAACCAACAAGCCAACAAAACCAACAAGCCAACAAACCAACAAACCAACAAGTCAACAAACCAACAAACCAACAAGCCAACAAGCCAACAAACCAACAAACCAACAAACCAACAAACGAACAAACCAACAAACCAACAAACGAATAAACCAACAAACGAACAAACCAACAAGCCAACAAACGAAAAAACGAGCAAAGCAACAAACCAACAAACCAACAAACCAACAAACCAACAAGCCAACAAGCCAACAAACAAACACACAAACAAACTAACAAACCAACAAACCAACAAGCCAACAAACCAACAAACCATCAAATCAACAAACCAACAAACCAACAAACTAACAAACCAACAAACCAACAAACCAACAAACCAACAAACCAACAAACCAACAAACCAACAAAATAACAAACCAACAAACCAACAAACCAACAAGCCAACAAAACCAACAAGCCAACAAACCAACAAACCAACAAGTCAACAAACCAACAAACCAACAAGCCAACAAGCCAACAAACCAACAAACCAACAAACCAACAAACGAACAAACCAACAAACCAACAAACGAATAAACCAACAAACGAACAAACCAACAAGCCAACAAACGAAAAAACGAACAAAGCAACAAACCAACAAACCAACAAACCAACAAACCAACAAACCAACAAACCAACAAGCCAACAAGCCAACAAACAAACACACAAACAAACTAACAAACCAACAAACCAACAAGCCAACAAACCAACAAACCATCAAACCAACAAACCAACAAACCAACAAACTAACAAACCAACAAACCAACAAACCAACAAACCAACAAACCAACAAACCAACAAACTAACAAACCAACAAACCAACAAACTAACAAACCAACAAACCAAAAACCCAACAAACCAACAAGCCAACAAACCAACATATCAACAAAACAACAAACCAACAAACCGACAAACGAACAAACTAACAAACCAACAAGCCAATAAGCCAACAAACCAACAAACCAACAAACCAACAAACCAACAAACCAACAAACCAACAAACCAAACAACCAACAAGCCAACAAACCAACAAACCTACAAACCAACAAACGAACAAACCAACAAACCAACAAGCCAGCAAACCAACAAACCAACAAACCAACAAACCAACAAACCAACAAACCAACAAACCAACAAACTAACAAACCAACAAGCCAACAAACAAACAAAACAACAAACCAAAAAATCAACAAGCCAACAAGCCAACAAGCCAAAAAACCAACAAACCAACAAGCCAACAAGCCAACAAACCAACAAACCTACAAACCAACAAACGAACAAACCAAGAAACCAACAAGCCAGCAAACCAACAAACCAACAAACCAACAAACCAACAAACCAACAAACCAACAAACCAACAAACTAACAAACCAACAAGCCAACAAACCAACAAAACAACAAACCAAAAAATCAACAAGCCAACAAACCAACAAACCAACAAACTAACAAACCAACAAACCAACAAACCAACAAAGCAACAAACCCACAAACCAACAAACCAACAAACCAACAAACCAACAAACCAACAAACCAACAAGCCAACCAAACCAACAAGCCAACAAACCAACAAACCAACAAGTCCACAAACCAACAAACCAACAAGCCAACAAGCCAACAAACCAACAAACCAACAAACCAACAAACGAACAAACCAACAAACTAACAAACGAACAAACCAGCAAACCAACAAACCAACAAACCAACAAACCAACAAACCAACAAACCAACAAACCAACAAACCAACAAACCAACAAACCAAGTAACCAACAAACCAAAAAACGAACAAACCAACAAGCCAACAAACCAAAAAACGAACAAAGCAACAAACCAACAAACCAACAAACCAACAAACCAACAAACCAACAAGCCAACAAGCCAACAAACAAACACACAAACAAACTAACAAACCAACAAACCAACAAGCCAACAAAGCAACAAACCAACAAACCAACAAACCAACAAACCAACAAACCAACAAACCAACAAACCAACAACCCAAAAAACCAACAAACCAACAAGCCAACAAACCAACAAACCAACAAGCCAACAATCCAACAAAACAACAAACCAACAAACCAACAACCGAACAAACCAACAAACCAACAAGCGAATAAGCCAACAAACCAACAAACCAACAAACCAACAAACCAACAAACCAAACAACCAACAAACCAACAAACCAACAAACCAACAAACCAACAAACCAACAAAGAAACAAACCAACAAACCAACAAACCAACAAACCAACAAACCAACAAGCCAACAAAACCAACAAAACTACAAACGAACAAACCAACAAACGAACAAACCAACAAACCAACAAACCAACAAACCAACAAACCAACAAACGAACAAACCAACAAACCAACAAACGAACAAACCAACAAACCAACAAACCAACAAACCAAGTAAACAACAAACCAACAAACGAACAAACCAACAAGCCAACAAACCAAAAATCGAACAAAGCAACAAACCAACAAACCAACAAACCAACAAACCAACAAGCCAATAAGCCAACAAACAAACAAACAAACAAACCAACAAACCAACAAACCAACAAACCAACAAACCAACAAACCAACAAACCAACAAACCAACAAACCAAAAAACCAACAAACCAACAAGCCAACAAACCAACAAACCAACAAGCCAACAATCCAACAAAACAACAAACCAACAAACCAACAAACCAAAAAACGAACAAACCAACAAACCAACAAAACAAAAAGCCAACAAACGAACAAACCAACAAGCCAACAAACCAACAAACCAACAAACCAACAAACCAACAACCCAACAAACCAACAAAACAACAAACCAACAAAGAAACAAACCAACAAACTAAAAAACCAACAAGCCAACAAACCAACAAACCAACAAACCAACAAACCAACAAAGAAACAAACCAAAAAACCAACAAACCAACAAAGCTACAAGCCAACAAAACCAACAAGCCGACAAACCAACAAACCAAAAAGTCAACAAACCAACAAACCAACAAGCCAACAAGCCAACAAACCAACAAACCAACAAACCAACAAACCCACAAACCAACAAACCAACAAACCAAAAAACCAACAAACCAACAAACCAAAAAACCAACAAACCAACAAGCCAACAAACCAACAAACAAACAAGCCAACTATCCAACAAAACAACAAACCAACAAACCAACAAACGAACAAACTAACAAACCAACAAGCCAATAAGCCAACAAACCAACAAACCAACAAACCAACAAACCAACAAACCAACAAACCAACAAACCAACAAACCAACAAACCAAACAACCAACAAACCAACAAACGAACAAACCAACATACCAACAAACCAACAAACCAACAAACGAAGAAACCAACAAACCAACAAAACCAACAAACCAACAAGCCAACAAACCAACAAACCAACAATCCAACAAGCCAACAAGCCAACAAACCTACAAACCAACAAACGAACAAACGAACAAACCAACAAACCAACTAGCCAGCAAACCAACAAACCAACAAACCAACAAATCTACAAACCAACAAACCAACAAACCAACAAGCCAACAAACCAACAAACCAACAAACCAACAAAGAAACAAACCAACAAGCCAACAAACCAACAAACCAACAAGCCAACAAAACCAACAAGCCAACAAACCAACAAACCAACAAGTCAACAAACCAACAAACCAACAAGCCAACAAGCCAACAAACCAGCAAACCAACAAACCAACAAACGAACAAACCAACAAACCAACAAACGAATAAACCAACAAACGAACAAACCAACAAGCCAACAAACGAAAAAACGAACAAAGCAACAAACCAACAAACCAACAAACCAACAAACCAACAAGCCAACAAGCCAACAAACAAACACACAAACAAACTAACAAACCAACAAACCAACAAGCCAACAAACCAACAAACTATCAAACCAACAAACCAACAAACCAACAAACCAACAAACCAACAAACTAACAAACCAACAAACCAACAAACTAACAAACCAACAAACCAAAAACCCAACAAACCAACAAGCCAACAAACCAACATATCAACAAAACAACAAACCAACAAACCGACAAACGAACAAACTAACAAACCAACAAGCCAATAAGCCAACAAACCAACAAACCAACAAACCAACAAACCAACAAACCAACAAACCAAACAACCAACAAACCAACAAAGGAACAAACCCACATACGAACAAACCAACAAACCAACAAACCAACAAACCAACAAACCAACAAAACCAACAAACCAACAAGCCAACAAGCCAACAAACCAACAAACCAACAAGCCAACAAGCCAACAAACCAACAAACCTTCAAACCAACAAACGAACAAACCAACAAACCAACAAGCCAGCAAACCAACAAACCAACAAACCAACAAACCAACAAACCAACAAGCCAACAAACCAACAAACTAACAAACCAACAAGCCAACAAACCAACAAACCAACAAACCAAAAAATCAACGAGCCAACAAACCAACAAACCAACAAACCAACAAACCAACAAACCAACAAACCAACAAACCAACAAAGCAACAAACCAACAAACCAACAAACCAACAAACCAACAAACCAACACACCAACAAACCAACAAACCAACAAGCCAACCAAACCAACAAGCCAACAAACCAACAAACCAACAAGTCCATAAACCAATAAACCAACAAGCCAACAAGCCAACAAACCAACAAACCAACAAACCAACAAACGAACAAACCAACAAACCAACAAACGAACAAACCAGCAAACCAACAAACCAACAAACCAACAAACCAACAAACCAACAAACCAACAAACCAACAAACCAAGTAACCAACAAACCAAAAAACGAACAAACCAACAAGCCAACAAACCAAAAAACGAACAAAGCAACAAACCAACAAAACAACAAACCAACAAACCAACAAACCAACAAGCCAACAAGCCAACAAACAAACACACAAACAAACTAACAAACCAACAAACCAACAAGCCAACAAAGCAACAAACCAACAAACCAACAAACCAACAAACCAACAAACCAAAAAACCAACAAACCAACAAGCCAACAAACCAACAAACCAACAAGCCAACAATCCAACAAAACAACAAACCAACAAACCAACAACCGAACAAACCAACAAACCAACAAGCGAATAAGCCAACAAACCAACAAACCAACAAACCAACAAACCAAACAACCAACAAACCAACAAACCAACAAGCCAACAAACCAACAAACCAACAAACCAACAAACCAACAAAGAAACAAACCAACAAACCAACAAACCAACAAACCAACAAGCCAACAAAACCAACAAAACTACAAACGAACAAACCAACAAACGAACAAACCAACAAACCAACAAACGAACAAACCAACAAACCAACAAACGAACAAACCAACAAACCAACAAACCAACAAACCAAGTAAACAACAAACCAACAAACAAACAAACCAACAAGCCAACAAACCAAAAATCGAACAAAGCAACAAACCAACAAACCAACAAACCAACAAACCAACAAGCCAATAAGCCAACAAACAAACACACAAACAAACCAACAAACCAACAAACCAACAAGCCAACAAACCAACAAACAAACAAACCAACAAACCAACAAACCAACAAACCAACAAACCAACAAACCATCAAACCAACAAACCAACAAACCAAAAAACCAACAAACCAACAAGCCAACAAACCAACAAACCAACAAGCCAACAATCCAACAAAACAACAAACCAACAAACCAACAAACGAACAAACCAACAAACCAACAAACCAACAAACCAAAAAACTAACAAACCAACAAACCAACAAAACAAAAAGCCAACAAACGAACAAACCAACAAGCCAACAAAACAACAAACCAACAAACCAACAAACCAACAACCCAACAAACCAACAAACCAACAAACCAACAAAGAAAAATAAACCAACAAACCAAAAAACCAATAAGCCAACAAAACAACAAACCAACAAACCTACAAGCCAACAAAACCAACAAGCCAACAAACCAACAAACCAACAAGTCAACAAACCAACAAATCAACAAGCCAACAAGCCAACAAACCAACAAACCAACAAACCAACAAACCAACAAACAAACAAACCAAAAAACCAACAAGCCAACAAACCAACAAACCAACAAACCAACAAACCAACACACCAACAAACCAACAAACCAACAAACAAACAAGCCAACAAACGAAAAAACCAACAAACGAACAAACCAACAAACCAACAAACCAACAAGCCGACAAGCCTATGAACCAACAAGCCAACAAACCAATAAGCCAACAAGCCAACAAACCAACATGCCACCAAACCAACAAACCAACAAACCAAAAAACCAACAAGAACGAACAAACCAACAAACCAACAAACCAACAAACCAACAAACCAACAAACCAACAAACCAACAAACCAACAAGCCAAAAAACCAATAAGCCAATAAACCAACAAACAAACAAACCAAAAAACCAAGAAGCCAACCAGCCAACAAACCAACACACCAACAAACCAACAAACCAACAAACCAACAGACCAACAAACCAACAAACCAACAAACCAAAAAACCACCAAACCAACAAACCAACAAACCAACAAACCAACAAACCAACAAACGAACAAATCAACAAACCAACAAACCAACAAGCCAACAAACCAACAAACCAACAAACCAACAAACCAACAAACCAACAAACCAACAAACCAACAAACCAACAAACCAACAAGCCAACAAACCAACAAACCAACAAGCCAACAAACCAACAAACCAACAAACCAATAAACCAACAAACCAACAAACCAACAAACCAACAAACCAACAAACCAACAAGCCAACAAACGAACAAATCAACAAACCAACAAACCAACAAGCCAACAAACGAACAAATCAACAAACCAACAAACCAACAAGCCAACAAACCAACAAACCAACAAACCAACAAACCAACAAACCAACAAACCAACAAACCAACAAACCAACAAACCAACAAGCCAACAAACCAACAAACCAACAAGCCAACAAGCCAACAAACCAACAAGCCAACTAACCAACAAACCAACAAACCAACAAACCAACAAACCAACAAACCAACAAACCAACAAACGAACAAACCAACAAACCAAAAAGCCAACAAACCAACAAACCAAAAAACCAACAAGCTAACTAACCAACAAACCAACAAACCAACAAACCAATAAACCAACAAGCCAACAAGCCAACAAACCAACAAGCCAACAAGCCAACAAACCAACAAGCCAACAAACGAACAAACCAACAAACCAACAAACCAACAAACCAACAAGCCAACAAACCAACAAACCAACAAGCCAACAAACCAACAAACGAACAAACAAACAAACCAACAAACCAGTAAGCCAACAAACCAACAAGCCAACAAACGAACAAACCAACAAACAAATAAACTAACAAACCAATAAACCAACAAAATAACAAACCAACAAACCAACAAACCAAGAAACCAACAAACCACCGAACCAACAAGCCAACAAACCAACAAACCAACAAACCAACAAACCAACAAACCGACAAGCCAACAAACAAACACACAAACAAACTAACAAACCAACAAACCAACAAGCCAACAAAGCAACAAACCAACAAACCAACAAACCAACAAACCAACAAACCAACAAACCAACAAACCAACAAACCAAAAAACCAACAAACCAACAAGCCAACAAACCAACAAACCAACAAGCCAACAATCCAACAAAACAACAAACCAACAAACCAACAACCGAACAAACCAACAAACCAACAAGCGAATAAGCCAACAAACCAACAAACCAACAAACCAACAAACCAAACAACCAACAAACCAACAAACCAACAAGCCAACAAACCAACAAACCAACAAACCAACAAACCAACAAAGAAACAAACCAACAAACCAACAAACCAACAAACCAACAAACCAACAAGCCAACAAAACCAACAAAACTACAAACGAACAAACCAACAAACGAACAAACCAACAAACCAACAAACCAACAAACCAAAAAACCAACAAACCAACAAGCCAACAAACCAACAAACCAACAAGCCAACAATCCAACAAAACAACAAACCAACAAACCAACAACCGAACAAACCAACAAACCAACAAGCGAATAAGCCAACAAACCAACAAACCAAGAAACCAACAAACCAAACAACCAACAAACCAACAAACCAACAAGCCAACAAACCAACAAACCAACAAACCAACAAACCAACAAAGAAACAAACCAACAAACCAACAAACCAACAAACCAACAAACCAACAAGCCAACAAAACCAACAAAACTACAAACGAACAAACCAACAAACGAACAAACCAACAAACCAACAAGCCAATAAGCCAACAAACCAACAAACCAACAAACCAACAAACCAACAAACGAACAAACCAACAAACCAACAAACGAACAAACCAACAAACCAACAAACCAAGTAAACAACAAACCAACAAACGAACAAACCAACAAGCCAACAAACCAAAAATCGAACAAAGCAACAAACCAACAAACCAACAAACCAACAAACCAACAAGCCAATAAGCCAACAAACAAACACACAAACAAACTAACAAACCAACAAACAAACAAGCCAACAAACCAACAAACAAACAAACCAACAAACCAACAAACCAACAAACCAACAAACCAACAAACCAACAAGCCAACAAACCAACAAACCAACAAACCAAAAAACCAACAAACCAACAAGCCAACAAGCCAACAAACCAACAAGCCAACAATCCAACAAAACAACAAACCAACAAACCAACAAACGAACAAACCAACAAACCAACAAACCAACAAACCAAAAAACGAACAAACCAACAAACCAACAAAACAAAAAGCCAACAAACGAACAAACCAACAAACCAACAAACCAACAAATTAACAAACCAACAAACCAACAAACCAACAACCCAACAACCCAACAAACCAACAAACCAACAAACCAACAAAGAAAAAAAAACCAACAAACCAAAAAACCAATAAGCCAACAAACCAACAAACCAACAAACCTAAAAGCCAACAAAACCAACAAGCCAACAAACCAACAAACCAACAAGTCAACAAACCAACAAATCAACAAGCCAACAAGCCAACAAACCAACAAACCAACAAACCAACAAACCAACAAACAAACAAACCAAAAAACCAACAAGCCAACAAACCAACAAACCAACAAACCAACAAACCAACACACCAACAAACCAACAAACCAACAAACAAACAAGCCAACAAACGAAAAAACCAACAAACGAACAAACCAACAAACCAACAAACCAACAAGCCGACAAGCCTATGAACCAACAAGCCAACAAACCAATAAGCCAACAAGCCAACAAGCCAACAAACCAACATGCCACCAAACCAACAAACCAACAAACCAAAAAATCAACAAGAACGAACAAACCAACAATCCAACAAAACAACAAACCAACAAACCAACAACCGAACAAACCAACAAACCAACAAGCGAATAAGCCAACAAACCAACAAACCAACAAACCAAACAACCAACAAACCAACAAACCAACAAGCCAACAAACCAACAAACCAACAAACCAACAAACCAACAAAGAAACAAACCAACAAACCAACAAACGAACAAACCAACAAACCAACAAACCAAGTAAACAACAAACCAACAAACGAACAAACCAACAAGCCAACAAACCAAAAATCGAACAAAGCAACAAACCAACAAACCAACAAACCAACAAACCAACAAGCCAATAAGCCAACAAACAAACACACAAACAAACTAACAAACCAACAAACCAACAAGCCAACAAACCAACAAACAAACAAACCATAAAACCAACAAACCAACAAACCAACAAACCAACAAACCAACAAACCAACAAACCAACAAACCAAAAAACCAACAAACCAACAAAACAACAAACCAACAAACCAACAAACGAACAAACCGACAAACCAACAAACCAACAAACCAAAAAACGAACAAACCAACAAACCAACAAAACAAAAAGCCAACAAACGAACAAACCAACAAGCCAACAAACCAACAAACCAACAAACCAACAAACCAACAACCCAACAAACCAACAAACCAACAAACCAACAAAGAAAAAAAAACCAACAAACCAAAAAACCAATAAGCCAACAAACCAACAAACCAACAAACCTACAAGCCAACAAAACCAACAAGCCAACAAACCAACAAACCAACAAGTCAACAAACCAACAAATCAACAAGCCAACAAGCCAACAAACCAACAAACCAACAAACCAACAAACCAACAAACAAACAAACAAACAAACCAAAAAACCAACAAGCCAACAAACCAACAAACCAACAAACCAACAAACCAACACACCAACAAACCAACAAACAAACAAGCCAATAAACGAAAAAACCAACAAACGAACAAACCAACAAACCAACAAACCAACAAGCCGGCAAGCCTATGAACCAACAAGCCAACAAACCAATAAGCCAACAAGCCAACAAGCCAACAAACCAACATGCCACCAAACCAACAAACCAACAAACCAAAAAATCAACAAGAACGAACAATCCAACAAACCAACAAACCAACAAACCAACAAACCAACAAACCAACAAACCAACAAGCCAAAAAACCAATAAGCCAATAAACCAACAAACAAACTAACCAAAAAACCAAGAAGCTAACCAGCCAACAAACCAACACACCAACAAACCAACAAACCAACAAACCAACAAACCAACAGACCAACAAACCAACAAACCAACAAACCAAAAAACCACCAAACCAACAAACCAACAAACCAACAAACCAACAAACCAACAAACCAATAAACTAATAAACCAACAAACTAATAAACCAACTAGCCAACAAACCAACAAACCAACAAACCAACAAGCCAACAAACGAACAAATCAACAAACCAACAAACCAACAAACCAACAAACCAACAAACCAACAAACCAACAAACCAACAAACCAACAAACCAACAAACCAACAAACCAACAAACCAACAAGCCAACAAACCAACAAACCAACAAGCCAACAAGCCAACAAACCAACAAGCCAACGAACCAACAAACCAACAAACCAACAAACCAACAAACGAACAAACCAACAAACCAAAAAGCCAACAAACCAACAAACCAAAAAACCAACAAGCTAACTAACCAACAAACCAACAAACCAACAAACCAACAAACCAACAAACCAACAAGCCAACAAGCCAACAAACCAACAAACCAACAAACCAACAAACCAACAAACCAACAAACCAACAAACCAAAAAACCAACAAACTAACAAGCCAACAAACCAACAAACCAACAAGCCAACAATCCAACAAAACAACAAACCAACAAACCAACAAACGAACAAACTGACAAACCAACAAACCAAAAAACGAACAAACCAACAAAACAAAAAGCCAACAAACGAACAAACCAACAAGCCAACAAACCAACAAACCAACAAACCAACAAACCAACAACCCAACAAACCAACAAAGAAAAAAAAACCAACAAACCAAAAAACCAATAAGCCAACAAACCAACAAACCAACAAACCTACAAGCCAACAAAACCAACAAGCCAACAAACCAACAAACCAACAAGTCAACAAACCAACAAATCAACAAGCCAACAAGCCAACAAACCAACAAACCAACAAACCAACAAACCAACAAACAAACAAACCAAAAAACCAACAAGCCAACAAACCAACAAACCAACAAACCAACAAACCAACACACCAACAAACCAACAAACCAACAAACAAACAAGCCAACAAACGAAAAAACCAACAAACGAACAAACCAACAAACGAACAAACCAACAAACCAACAAACCAACAAGCCGGCAAGCCTATGAACCAACAAGCCAACAAACCAATAAGCCAACAAGCCAACAAGCCAACAAACCAACATGCCACCAAACCAACAAACCAACAAACCAAAAAATCAACAAGAACGAACAAACCAACAAACCAACAAACCAACAAACCAACAAACCAACAAACCAACAAACCAACAAGCCAAAAAACCAATAAGCCAATAAACCAACAAACAAACAAACCAAAAAACCAAGAAGCTAACCAGCCAACAAACCAACACACCAACAAACCAACAAATCAACAAACCAACAGACCAACAAACCAACAAACCAACAAACCAAAAAACCACCAAACCAACAAACCAACAAACCAACAAACCAACAAACCAACAAACCAACAAACCAACAAACCAGTAAACCAATAAACCAACAAACTAATAAACCAACTAGCCAACAAACCAACAAACCAACAAACCAACAAGCCAACAAACGAACAAATCAACAAACCAACAAACCAACAAGCCAACAAACCAACAAACCAACAAACCAACAAACCAACAAACCAACAAACCAACAAACCAACAAGCCAACAAACCAACAAACCAACAAGCCAACAAGCCAACAAACCAACAAGCCAACGAACCAACAAACCAACAAACCAACAAACCAACAAACCAACAAACCAACAAACCAACAAACCAACAAACCAACAAACCAACAAACCAACAAACCAACAAACCAACAAATGAACAAACCAACAAACCAAAAAGCCAACAAACCAACAAACCAAAAAACCAACAAGCTAACTAACCAACAAACCAACAAACCAACAAACCAACAAACCAACAAACCAACAAGCCAACAAGCCAACAAACCAACAAGCCAACAAGCCAACAAACCAACAAGCCAACAAACGAACAAACCAACAAACCAACAAACCAACAAACCAACAAGCCAACAAACCAACAAACCAACAAGCCAACAAACCAAGAAACGAACAAACAAACAAACCAACAAACCAGTAAGCCAACAAACCAACAAGCCAACAAACGAACAAACCAACAAACAAATAAACCAACAAACCAATAAACCAACAAAATAACAAACCAACAAACCAACAAACCAAGAAACCAACAAACCACCGAACCAACAAGCCAACAAACCAACAAACCAACAAACCAACAAACCAACAAACAAACAAGCCAACAAACTAACAAACCAAGAAACGAACAAACCAACAAACCAACAAACCAACACACCAACAAGCCAACAAGCCAATGAACCAACAAGCCAACAAACCAATAAGCCAACAAGCCAACAAGCCAACAAACCACCATGCCACCAAACCAACAAACCAACAAACCAACAAACCAACAAACCAACAAACCAACAAACCAACGAACCAACAAGCCAACAAACCAAGAAACCAACAAACCAACAAGCCAACAAGCCAACAAACCAACAAGCCAACAAACCAACAAGCCAACAAGCCAACAAACCAACAAACCAACAAACCAACAAACCAACAAACCAAAAAACCAATAAGCCAGCAAACCAACAAGCCAGCAAACCAACAAACCAACAAACCAACAAACCAACAAACAAACAAACCAACAAACCAACAAACCAACAAGCCAACAAACCAACAAGCCAACAAACCAACAAACCAAAAAACCAACAAACCAACGAACCAACAAACCAGCAAACGAACAAACCAACAAACCAACAAACCAACAAACCAACAAACCAACAAACCAACAAACCAACAAACCAAGTAACCAACAAACCAACAAACGAACAAACCATCAAGCCAACAAACCAAAAAACGAACAAAACAACAAACCAACAAACCAACAAACCAACAAACCAACAAACCAAAAAGCCAACAAACCAACAAACAAACACACCAACAAACTAACAAACCAACACACCAACAAGCCAACAAACCAACAAACCAACAAACCAACAAACCAAAAACCCAACAAACCAACAACCCAACAAACCAACAAACCAACAAACCAACAAAGAAAAATAAACCAACAAACCAAAAAACCAATAAGCCAACAAAACAACAAACCAACAAACCTACAAGCCAACAAAACCAACAAGCCAACAAACCAACAAACCAACAAGTCAACAAACCAACAAATCAACAAGCCAACAAGCCAACAAACCAACAAACCAACAAACCAACAAACCAACAAACAAACAAACCAAAAAACCAACAAGCCAACAAACCAACAAACCAACAAACCAACAAACCAACACACCAACAAACCAACAAACCAACAAACAAACAAGCCAACAAACGAAAAAACCAACAAACGAACAAACCAACAAACCAACAAACCAACAAGCCGACAAGCCTATGAACCAACAAGCCAACAAACCAATAAGCCAACAAGCCAACAAACCAACATGCCACCAAACCAACAAACCAACAAACCAAAAAACCAACAAGAACGAACAAACCAACAAACCAACAAACCAACAAACCAACAAACCAACAAACCAACAAACCAACAAACCAACAAGCCAAAAAACCAATAAGCCAATAAACCAACAAACAAACAAACCAAAAAACCAAGAAGCCAACCAGCCAACAAACCAACACACCAACAAACCAACAAACCAACAAACCAACAGACCAACAAACCAACAAACCAACAAACCAAAAAACCACCAAACCAACAAACCAACAAACCAACAAACCAACAAACCAACAAACGAACAAATCAACAAACCAACAAACCAACAAGCCAACAAACCAACAAACCAACAAACCAACAAACCAACAAACCAACAAACCAACAAACCAACAAACCAACAAACCAACAAGCCAACAAACCAACAAACCAACAAGCCAACAAACCAACAAACCAACAAACCAATAAACCAACAAACCAACAAACCAACAAACCAACAAACCAACAAACCAACAAGCCAACAAACGAACAAATCAACAAACCAACAAACCAACAAGCCAACAAACGAACAAATCAACAAACCAACAAACCAACAAGCCAACAAACCAACAAACCAACAAACCAACAAACCAACAAACCAACAAACCAACAAACCAACAAACCAACAAACCAACAAGCCAACAAACCAACAAACCAACAAGCCAACAAGCCAACAAACCAACAAGCCAACTAACCAACAAACCAACAAACCAACAAACCAACAAACCAACAAACCAACAAACCAACAAACGAACAAACCAACAAACCAAAAAGCCAACAAACCAACAAACCAAAAAACCAACAAGCTAACTAACCAACAAACCAACAAACCAACAAACCAATAAACCAACAAGCCAACAAGCCAACAAACCAACAAGCCAACAAGCCAACAAACCAACAAGCCAACAAACGAACAAACCAACAAACCAACAAACCAACAAACCAACAAGCCAACAAACCAACAAACCAACAAGCCAACAAACCAACAAACGAACAAACAAACAAACCAACAAACCAGTAAGCCAACAAACCAACAAGCCAACAAACGAACAAACCAACAAACAAATAAACTAACAAACCAATAAACCAACAAAATAACAAACCAACAAACCAACAAACCAAGAAACCAACAAACCACCGAACCAACAAGCCAACAAACCAACAAACCAACAAACCAACAAACCAACAAACCGACAAGCCAACAAACAAACACACAAACAAACTAACAAACCAACAAACCAACAAGCCAACAAAGCAACAAACCAACAAACCAACAAACCAACAAACCAACAAACCAACAAACCAACAAACCAACAAACCAAAAAACCAACAAACCAACAAGCCAACAAACCAACAAACCAACAAGCCAACAATCCAACAAAACAACAAACCAACAAACCAACAACCGAACAAACCAACAAACCAACAAGCGAATAAGCCAACAAACCAACAAACCAACAAACCAACAAACCAAACAACCAACAAACCAACAAACCAACAAGCCAACAAACCAACAAACCAACAAACCAACAAACCAACAAAGAAACAAACCAACAAACCAACAAACCAACAAACCAACAAACCAACAAGCCAACAAAACCAACAAAACTACAAACGAACAAACCAACAAACGAACAAACCAACAAACCAACAAACCAACAAACCAAAAAACCAACAAACCAACAAGCCAACAAACCAACAAACCAACAAGCCAACAATCCAACAAAACAACAAACCAACAAACCAACAACCGAACAAACCAACAAACCAACAAGCGAATAAGCCAACAAACCAACAAACCAAGAAACCAACAAACCAAACAACCAACAAACCAACAAACCAACAAGCCAACAAACCAACAAACCAACAAACCAACAAACCAACAAAGAAACAAACCAACAAACCAACAAACCAACAAACCAACAAACCAACAAGCCAACAAAACCAACAAAACTACAAACGAACAAACCAACAAACGAACAAACCAACAAACCAACAAGCCAATAAGCCAACAAACCAACAAACCAACAAACCAACAAACCAACAAACGAACAAACCAACAAACCAACAAACGAACAAACCAACAAACCAACAAACCAAGTAAACAACAAACCAACAAACGAACAAACCAACAAGCCAACAAACCAAAAATCGAACAAAGCAACAAACCAACAAACCAACAAACCAACAAACCAACAAGCCAATAAGCCAACAAACAAACACACAAACAAACTAACAAACCAACAAACAAACAAGCCAACAAACCAACAAACAAACAAACCAACAAACCAACAAACCAACAAACCAACAAACCAACAAACCAACAAGCCAACAAACCAACAAACCAACAAACCAAAAAACCAACAAACCAACAAGCCAACAAGCCAACAAACCAACAAGCCAACAATCCAACAAAACAACAAACCAACAAACCAACAAACGAACAAACCAACAAACCAACAAACCAACAAACCAAAAAACGAACAAACCAACAAACCAACAAAACAAAAAGCCAACAAACGAACAAACCAACAAACCAACAAACCAACAAATTAACAAACCAACAAACCAACAAACCAACAACCCAACAACCCAACAAACCAACAAACCAACAAACCAACAAAGAAAAAAAAACCAACAAACCAAAAAACCAATAAGCCAACAAACCAACAAACCAACAAACCTAAAAGCCAACAAAACCAACAAGCCAACAAACCAACAAACCAACAAGTCAACAAACCAACAAATCAACAAGCCAACAAGCCAACAAACCAACAAACCAACAAACCAACAAACCAACAAACAAACAAACCAAAAAACCAACAAGCCAACAAACCAACAAACCAACAAACCAACAAACCAACACACCAACAAACCAACAAACCAACAAACAAACAAGCCAACAAACGAAAAAACCAACAAACGAACAAACCAACAAACCAACAAACCAACAAGCCGACAAGCCTATGAACCAACAAGCCAACAAACCAATAAGCCAACAAGCCAACAAGCCAACAAACCAACATGCCACCAAACCAACAAACCAACAAACCAAAAAATCAACAAGAACGAACAAACCAACAATCCAACAAAACAACAAACCAACAAACCAACAACCGAACAAACCAATAAACCAACAAGCGAATAAGCCAACAAACCAACAAACCAACAAACCAAACAACCAACAAACCAACAAACCAACAAGCCAACAAACCAACAAACCAACAAACCAACAAACCAACAAAGAAACAAACCAACAAACCAACAAACGAACAAACCAACAAACCAACAAACCAAGTAAACAACAAACCAACAAACGAACAAACCAACAAGCCAACAAACCAAAAATCGAACAAAGCAACAAACCAACAAACCAACAAACCAACAAACCAACAAGCCAATAAGCCAACAAACAAACACACAAACAAACTAACAAACCAACAAACCAACAAGCCAACAAACCAACAAACAAACAAACCATAAAACCAACAAACCAACAAACCAACAAACCAACAAACCAACAAACCAACAAACCAACAAACCAAAAAACCAACAAACCAACAAAACAACAAACCAACAAACCAACAAACGAACAAACCGACAAACCAACAAACCAACAAACCAAAAAACGAACAAACCAACAAACCAACAAAACAAAAAGCCAACAAACGAACAAACCAACAAGCCAACAAACCAACAAACCAACAAACCAACAAACCAACAACCCAACAAACCAACAAACCAACAAACCAACAAAGAAAAAAAAACCAACAAACCAAAAAACCAATAAGCCAACAAACCAACAAACCAACAAACCTACAAGCCAACAAAACCAACAAGCCAACAAACCAACAAACCAACAAGTCAACAAACCAACAAATCAACAAGCCAACAAGCCAACAAACCAACAAACCAACAAACCAACAAACCAACAAACAAACAAACAAACAAACCAAAAAACCAACAAGCCAACAAACCAACAAACCAACAAACCAACAAACCAACACACCAACAAACCAACAAACAAACAAGCCAATAAACGAAAAAACCAACAAACGAACAAACCAACAAACCAACAAACCAACAAGCCGGCAAGCCTATGAACCAACAAGCCAACAAACCAATAAGCCAACAAGCCAACAAGCCAACAAACCAACATGCCACCAAACCAACAAACCAACAAACCAAAAAATCAACAAGAACGAACAATCCAACAAACCAACAAACCAACAAACCAACAAACCAACAAACCAACAAACCAACAAGCCAAAAAACCAATAAGCCAATAAACCAACAAACAAACTAACCAAAAAACCAAGAAGCTAACCAGCCAACAAACCAACACACCAACAAACCAACAAACCAACAAACCAACAAACCAACAGACCAACAAACCAACAAACCAACAAACCAAAAAACCACCAAACCAACAAACCAACAAACCAACAAACCAACAAACCAACAAACCAATAAACTAATAAACCAACAAACTAATAAACCAACTAGCCAACAAACCAACAAACCAACAAACCAACAAGCCAACAAACGAACAAATCAACAAACCAACAAACCAACAAACCAACAAACCAACAAACCAACAAACCAACAAACCAACAAACCAACAAACCAACAAACCAACAAACCAACAAACCAACAAGCCAACAAACCAACAAACCAACAAGCCAACAAGCCAACAAACCAACAAGCCAACGAACCAACAAACCAACAAACCAACAAACCAACAAACGAACAAACCAACAAACCAAAAAGCCAACAAACCAACAAACCAAAAAACCAACAAGCTAACTAACCAACAAACCAACAAACCAACAAACCAACAAACCAACAAACCAACAAGCCAACAAGCCAACAAACCAACAAACCAACAAACCAACAAACCAACAAACCAACAAACCAACAAACCAAAAAACCAACAAACTAACAAGCCAACAAACCAACAAACCAACAAGCCAACAATCCAACAAAACAACAAACCAACAAACCAACAAACGAACAAACTGACAAACCAACAAACCAAAAAACGAACAAACCAACAAAACAAAAAGCCAACAAACGAACAAACCAACAAGCCAACAAACCAACAAACCAACAAACCAACAAACCAACAACCCAACAAACCAACAAAGAAAAAAAAACCAACAAACCAAAAAACCAATAAGCCAACAAACCAACAAACCAACAAACCTACAAGCCAACAAAACCAACAAGCCAACAAACCAACAAACCAACAAGTCAACAAACCAACAAATCAACAAGCCAACAAGCCAACAAACCAACAAACCAACAAACCAACAAACAAACAAACCAAAAAACCAACAAGCCAACAAACCAACAAACCAACAAACCAACAAACCAACACACCAACAAACCAACAAACCAACAAACAAACAAGCCAACAAACGAAAAAACCAACAAACGAACAAACCAACAAACGAACAAACCAACAAACCAACAAACCAACAAGCCGGCAAGCCTATGAACCAACAAGCCAACAAACCAATAAGCCAACAAGCCAACAAGCCAACAAACCAACATGCCACCAAACCAACAAACCAACAAACCAAAAAATCAACAAGAACGAACAAACCAACAAACCAACAAACCAACAAACCAACAAACCAACAAACCAACAAACCAACAAGCCAAAAAACCAATAAGCCAATAAACCAACAAACAAACAAACCAAAAAACCAAGAAGCTAACCAGCCAACAAACCAACACACCAACAAACCAACAAATCAACAAACCAACAGACCAACAAACCAACAAACCAACAAACCAAAAAACCACCAAACCAACAAACCAACAAACCAACAAACCAACAAACCAACAAACCAACAAACCAACAAACCAGTAAACCAATAAACCAACAAACTAATAAACCAACTAGCCAACAAACCAACAAACCAACAAACCAACAAGCCAACAAACGAACAAATCAACAAACCAACAAACCAACAAGCCAACAAACCAACAAACCAACAAACCAACAAACCAACAAACCAACAAACCAACAAACCAACAAGCCAACAAACCAACAAACCAACAAGCCAACAAGCCAACAAACCAACAAGCCAACGAACCAACAAACCAACAAACCAACAAACCAACAAACCAACAAACCAACAAACCAACAAACCAACAAACCAACAAACCAACAAACCAACAAACCAACAAACCAACAAATGAACAAACCAACAAACCAAAAAGCCAACAAACCAACAAACCAAAAAACCAACAAGCTAACTAACCAACAAACCAACAAACCAACAAACCAACAAACCAACAAACCAACAAACCAACAAGCCAACAAGCCAACAAACCAACAAGCCAACAAGCCAACAAACCAACAAGCCAACAAACGAACAAACCAACAAACCAACAAACCAACAAACCAACAAGCCAACAAACCAACAAACCAACAAGCCAACAAACCAAAAAACGAACAAACAAACAAACCAACAAACCAGTAAGCCAACAAACCAACAAGCCAACAAACGAACAAACCAACAAACAAATAAACCAACAAACCAATAAACCAACAAAATAACAAACCAACAAACCAACAAACCAAGAAACCAACAAACCACCGAACCAACAAGCCAACAAACCAACAAACCAACAAACCAACAAACCAACAAACAAACAAGCCAACAAACTAACAAACCAAGAAACGAACAAACCAACAAACCAACAAACCAACACACCAACAAGCCAACAAGCCAATGAACCAACAAGCCAACAAACCAATAAGCCAACAAGCCAACAAGCCAACAAACCACCATGCCACCAAACCAACAAACCAACAAACCAACAAACCAACAAACCAACAAACCAACAAACCAACGAACCAACAAGCCAACAAACCAAGAAACCAACAAACCAACAAGCCAACAAGCCAACAAACCAACAAGCCAACAAACCAACAAGCCAACAAGCCAACAAACCAACAAACCAACAAACCAACAAACCAACAAACCAAAAAACCAATAAGCCAGCAAACCAACAAGCCAGCAAACCAACAAACCAACAAACCAACAAACCAACAAACAAACAAACCAACAAACCAACAAACCAACAAGCCAACAAACCAAGAAGCCAACAAACCAACAAACCAAAAAACCAACAAACCAACGAACCAACAAACCAGCAAACGAACAAACCAACAAACCAACAAACCAACAAACCAACAAACCAACAAACCAACAAACCAACAAACCAACAAACCAAGTAACCAACAAACCAACAAACGAACAAACCATCAAGCCAACAAACCAAAAAACGAACAAAACAACAAACCAACAAACCAACAAACCAACAAACCAACAAACCAAAAAGCCAACAAACCAACAAACAAACACACCAACAAACTAACAAACCAACACACCAACAAGCCAACAAACCAACAAACCAACAAACCAACAAACCAAAAACCCAACAAACCAACAAGCCAACAAACCAACATACCAACAAGCCAACAATCCAACAAAACAACAAACCAACAAACCAACAAACGAACAAACCAACAAACCAACAAGCCAATAAGCCAACAAACCAACAAACCAACAAACCAACAAACCAACAAACCAACAAACCAACAAACCAAACAACCAACAAACCAACAAACGAACAAACCAACATACCAACAAACCAACAAACCAACAAACCAACAAACCAACAACTCAACAAAACCAACAAACCAACAAGCCAACAAACCAACAAACCAACAAACCAACAAGCCAACAAGCCAACAAGCCAACAAACCAACAAACCTATAAACGAATAAACCAACAAACCGACAAACCAACAAACCAACAAACCAACAAACCAACAAACCAACAAACCAACAAACCAACAAACCAATAAACCAACAAACCAACAAACCAACAAGCCAACAAAACCAACAAGCCAACAAACCAACAAACCAACAAGTCCACAAACCAACAAACCAACAAACCAACAAGCCAACAAGCCAACAAACCAACAAACCAACAAACCAACAAACCAACAAACCAACAAACCAACAAACCAACAAACGAACAAACCAACAAACCAACAAACGAACAAACCAACAAACCAAGTAAACAACAAACCAACAAACGAACAAACCAACAAGCCAACAAACCAAAAATCGAACAAAGCAACAAACCAACAAACCAACAAACCTACAAACCAACAAGCCAATAAGCCAACAAACAAACACACAAACAAACTAACAAACCAACAAATAAACAAGCCAACAAACCAACAAACAAACAAACCAACAAACCAACAAACCAACAAACCAACAAACCAACAAACCAACAAACCAACAAACCAACAAACCAACAAACCAACAAACCAAAAAACCAACAAACCAACAAGCCAACAAACCAACAAACCAACAAGCCAACAATCCAACAAAACAACAAACCAACAAACCAACAAACGAACAAACCAACAAACCAACAAACCAACAAACCAAAAAACGAACAAACCAACAAACCAACAAAACAAAAAGCCAACAAACGAACAAACCAACAAGCCAACAAACCAACAAACCAACAAACCAACAAACCAACAACCCAACAAACCAACAAACCAACAAACCAACAAAGAAAAAAAAACCAACAAACCAAAAAACCAATAAGCCAACAAACCAACAAACCAACAAACCTACAAGCCAACAAAACCAACAAGCCAACAAACCAACAAACCAACAAGTCAACAAACCAACAAATCAACAAGCCAACAAGCCAACAAACCAACAAACCAACAAACCAACAAACCAACAAACAAACAAACCAAAAAACCAACAAGCCAACAAACCAACAAACCAACAAACCAACAAACCAACACACCAACAAACCAACAAACCAACAAACAAACAAGCCAACAAACGAAAAAACCAACAAACAAACAAACCAACAAACCAACAAGCCGACAAGCCTATGAACCAACAAGCCAACAAACCAATAAGCCAACAAGCCAACAAGCCAACAAACCAACATGCCACCAAACCAACAAACCAACAAACCAAAAAATCAACAAGAACGAACAAACCAACAATCCAACAAAACAACAAACCAACAAACCAACAACCGAACAAACCAACAAACCAACAAGCGAATAAGCCAACAAACCAACAAACCAACAAACCAACAAACCAACAAACCAAACAACCAACAAACCAACAAACCAACAAGCCAGCAAACCAACAAACCAACAAACCAACAAACCAACAAAGAAACAAACCAACAAACCAACAAACCAACAAACCAACAAACCAACAAACCAACAAGCCAACAAAACCAACAAAACTACAAACGAACAAACCAACAAACGAACAAACCAACAAACCAACAAGCCAATAAGCCAACAAACCAACAAACCAACAAACCAACAAACCAACAAACGAACAAACCAACAAACCAACAAACCAACAAACGAACAAACCAACAAACCAACAAACCAAGTAAACAACAAGCCAACAAACGAACAAACCAACAAGCCAACAAACCAAAAATCGAACAAAGCAACAAACCAACAAACCAACAAACCAACAAACCAACAAGCCAATAAGCCAACAAACAAACACACAAACAAACTAACAAACCAACAAACCAACAAGCCAACAAACCAACAAACAAACAAACCAACAAACCAACAAACCAACAAACCAACAAACCAACAAACCAACAAACCAACAAACCAACAAACCAACAAACCAACAAACCAACAAACCAAAAAACCAACAAACCAACAAGCCAACAAACCAACAAACCAACAAGCCAACAATCCAACAAAACAACAAACCAACAAACCAACAAACGAACAAACCGACAAACCAACAAACCAACAAACCAAAAAACGAACAAACCAACAAACCAACAAAACAAAAAGCCAACAAACGAACAAACCAACAAGCCAACAAACCAACAAACCAACAAACCAACAAACCAACAACCCAACAAACCAACGAACCAACAAACCAACAAAGAAAAAAAAACCAACAAACCAAAAAACCAATAAGCCAACAAACCAACAAACCAACAAGCCTACAAGCCAACAAAACCAACAAGCCAACAAACCAACAAACCAACAAGTCAACAAACCAACAAATCAACAAGCCAACAAGCCAACAAAACAACAAACCAGCAAACCAACAAACCAACAAACAAACAAACCAAAAAACTAACAAGCCAACAAACCAACAAACCAACAAACCAACAAACCAACAAACCAACACACCAACAAACCAACAAACCAACAAACAAACAAGCCAACAAACGAAAAAACCAACAAACGAACAAACCAACAAACCAACAAACCAACAAACCAAAAAACCACCAAACCAACAAACCAACAAACCAACAAACCAACAAACCAACAAACCAATAAACCAATAAACCAACAAACTAATAAACCAACTAGCCAACAAACCAACAAACCAACAAACCAACAAACCAACAAGCCAACAAACGAACAAATAAACAAACCAACAAACCAACAAGCCAACAAACCAACAAACCAACAAACCAACAAACCAACAAACCAACAAACCAACAAACCAACAAGCCAACAAACCAACAAACCAACAAGCCAACAAGCCAACAAACCAACAAGCCAACGAACCAACAAACCAACAAACCAACAAACCAACAAACCAACAAACCAACAAACCAACAAACCAACAAACCAACAAACGAACAAACCAACAAACCAATAAACCAAAAAACCAACAAGCTAACTAACCAACAAACCAACAAACCAACAAACCAACAAACCAACAAACCAACAAGCCAACAAGCCAACAAACCAACAAGCCAACAAGCCAACAAACCAACAGGCCAACAAACGAACAAACCAACAAACCAACAAACCAACAAACCAACAAGCCAACAAACCAACAAACCAACAAGCCAACAAACCAACAAACGAACAAACAAACAAACCATCAAACCAGTAAGCCAACAAACCAACAAGCCAACAAACGAACAAACCAACAAACAAATAAACCAACAAACCAATAAACCAACAAAATAACAAACCAACAAACCAACAAACCAAGAAACCAACAAACCACCGAACCAACAAGCCAACAAACCAACAAACCAACAAACCAACAAATTAACAAACAAACAAGCCAACAAACTAACAAACCAAGAAACGAACAAACCAACAAACCAACAAACCAACAAACCAACAAGCCAACAAGCCAATGAACCAACAAGCCAACAAACCAATAAGCCAACAATCCAACAAGCTAACAAACCAACAAGCCAACAAACCAACAAACCAACAAACCAACAAACCAACAAACCAAAAAACCAACAAGCCAGCAAACCAACAAGCCAGCAAACCAACAAACCAACAAACCAACAAACCAACAAACCAACAAACCAACAAACCAACAAACCAACAAGCCAACAAACCAACAAACCAAAAAACCAACAAACCAACAAACCAACAAACCAACAAACGAACAAACCAACAAACCAACAAACCAACAAACCAACAAACCAACAAACCAACAAACCAACAAACCAACAAACCAAGTAACCAACAAACCAACAAACGAACAAACCATCAAGCCAACAAACCAAAAAACGAACAAAACAACAAACCAACAAACCAACAAACCAACAAACCAACAAACCAAAAAGCCAACAAACCAACAAACAAACACACCAACAAACTAACAAACCAACACACCAACAAGCCAACAAACCAACAAACCAACAAACCAACAAACTAACAAACCAAAAACCCAACAAACCAACAAGCCAACAAACCAACATACCAACAAGCCAACAATCCAACAAAACAACAAACCAACAAACCAACAAACGAACAAACCAACAAACCAACAAGCCAATAAGCCAACAAACCAACAAACCAACAAACCAACAAACCAACAAACCAACAAACCAACAAACCAAACAACCAACAAACCAACAAACGAACAAACCAACATACCAACAAACCAACAAACCAACAAACCAACAAACCAACAACTCAACAAAACCAACAAACCAACAAGCCAACAAACCAACAAACCAACAAACCAACAAGCCAACAAGCCAACAAGCCAACAAACCAACAAACCTATAAACGAACAAACCAACAAACCGACAAACCAACAAACCAACAAACCAACAAACCAACAAACCAACAAACCAACAAACCAACAAACCAACAAACCAACAAACCAACAAACTAACAAACCAACAAGCCAACAAAACCAACAAGCCAACAAACCAACAAACCAACAAGTCCACAAACCAACAAACCAACAATCCAAACAAGCCAACAAACCAACAAACCAACAAACCAACAAACCAACAAACCAACAAACCAACAAACCAACAAACTAACAAACCAACAAGCCAACAAACCAACAAACCAACAAACCAAAAAACCAACAAGCCAACAAACCAACAAATCAACAAACCAACAAAGCAACAAACCAACAAACCAACAAACCAACAAACCAACAAACTAACAAACCAACAAACCAACAAGCCAACAAAACCAACAAGCCAACAAACCAACAAACCAACAAGTCCACAAACCAACAAACCAACAAGCCAACAAGCCAACAAACCAACAAACCAACAAACCAACAAACCAACAAACCAACAAACCAACAAACGGACAAACGGACAAACCAACAAACCAACAAACCAACAAACCAACAAACCAACAAACCAACAAACCAACAAACCAAGTAACCAACAGACCAACAAACGAACAAACCAACAAACCAACACACCAACAAACCAACAAACCAACAAACCAACAAACCAACAAACCAACAAGCCAACAAACCAACAAACCAACAAACCAAGTAACCAACAAACCAACAAACCAACAAACCAACAAACCAACAAACCAACAAACCAACAAACCAACAAACCAACAAACCAACAAACCAAAAAACCAAAAACCAACAAGCCAGCAAACCAACAAATTAACAAGCCAACAATCCAACAAAACAACAAACCAACAAACCAACAACCGAACAAACCAACAAACCAACAAGCCAATAAGCCAACAAACCAACAAACCAACAAACCAACAAGCCAACAATCCAACAAAACAACAAACGAACAAACGAACAAACGAACAAACCAACAAACCAACAAGCCAATAAGCCAACAAATCAACAAACTAACAAACGAAGAAACCAACAAACCAACAAACGAACAAACCAACAAACCAACAAACCAACAAACCAAGTAACCAACAAACCAACAAACGAACAAACCAAGAAGCCAACAAACCAAAAAACGAACAAAGCAACAAACCAACAAACCAACAAACAAACAAACCAACAAGCCAACAAGCAAACAAACCAACAAACCAACAAACCAAAAAACCAACAAACCAACAAGCCAACAAACCAACAAACCAACAAGCCAACAATCCAACAAAACAACAAACCAACAAACCAACAACCGAACAAACCAACAAACCAACAAGCGAATAAGCCAACAAACCAACAAACCAACAAACCAACAAACCAACAAACCAAACAACCAACAAACCAACAAACCAACAAGCCAACAAACCAACAAACCAACAAACCAACAAACCAACAAAGAAACAAACCAACAAACCAACAAACCAACAAACCAACAAACCAACAAGCCAACAAAACCAACAAAACTACAAACGAACAAACCAACAAACGAACAAACCAACAAACCAACAAGCCAATAAGCCAACAAACCAACAAACCAACAAACCAACAAACCAACAAACGAACAAACCAACAAACCAACAAACGAACAAACCAACAAACCAACAAACCAACAAACCAAGTAAACAACAAACCAACAAACGAACAAACCAACAAGCCAACAAACCAAAAATCGAACAAAGCAACAAACCAACAAACCAACAAACCAACAAACCAACAAGCCAATAAGCCAACAAACAAACACACAAACAAACTAACAAACCAACAAACCAACAAGCCAACAAACCAACAAACAAACAAACTAACAAACCAACAAACCAACAAACCAACAAACCAACAAACCAACAAACCAACAAACCAACAAACCAAAAAACCAACAAACCAACAAGCCAACAAACCAACAAACCAACAAGCCAACAATCCAACAAAACAATAAACCAACAAACCAACAAACGAACAAACCAACAAACCAACAAACCAACAAACCAAAAAACCAATAAGCCAACAAACCAACAAACCAACAAACCTACAAGCCAACAAAACCAACAAGCCAACAAACCAACAAACCAACAAGTCAACAAACCAACAAATCAACAAGCCAACAAGCCAACAAACCAACAAACCAACAAACCAACAAACCAACAAACAAACAAACCAAAAAACCAACAAGCCAACAAACCAACAAACCAACAAACCAACAAACCAACACACCAACAAACCAACAAACAAACAAGCCAACAAACGAAAAAACCAACAAACGAACAAACCAACAAACCAACAAACCAACAAGCCGACAAGCCTATGAACCAACAAGCCAACAAACCAATAAGCCAACAAGCCAACAAGCCAACAAACCAACATGCCACCAAACCAACAAACCAAAAAATCAACAAGAACGAACAAACCAACAAACCAACAAACCAACAAACCAACAAACCAACAAACCAACAAACCAACAAGCCAAAAAACCAATAAGCCAATAAACCAACAAACAAACAAACCAAAAAACCAAGAAGCCAACCAGCCAACAAACCAACACACCAACAAACCAACAAACCAACAAACCAACAGACCAACAAACCAACAAACCAACAAACCAAAAAACCACCAAACCAACAAACCAACAAACCATCAAACCAACAAACCAACAAACCAATAAACCAATAAACCAACAAACTAATAAACCAACTAGCCAACAAACCAACAAACCAACAAACCAACAAGCCAACAAACGAACAAATCAACAAACCAACAAACCAACAAGCCAACAAACCAACAAACCAACAAACCAACAAACCAACAAACCAACAAACCAACAAACCAACAAACCAACAAGCCAACAAACCAACAAACCAACAAGCCAACAAGCCAACAAACCAACAAGCCAACGAACCAACAAACCAACAAACCAACAAACCAACAAACCAACAAACCAACAAACCAACAAACGAACAAACCAACAAACCAAAAAGCCAACAAACCAACAAACCAAAAAACCAACAAGCTAACTAACCAACAAACCAACAAACCAACAAACCAACAAACCAACAAACCAACAAGCCAACAAGCCAACAAACCAACAAGCCAACAAACCAATAAACCAACAAGCCAACAAACGAACAGACCAACAAACCAACAAACCAACAAACCAACAAGCCAACAAACCAACAAACCAACAAACCAACAAGCCAACAAACCAACAAACGAACAAACAAACAAACCAACAAACCAGTAAGCCAACAAACCAACAAGCCAACAAACGAACAAACCAACAAACAAATAAACCAACAAACCAATAAACCAACAAAATAACAAACCAACAAACCAACAAACCAAGAAACCAACAAACCACCGAACCAACAAGCCAACAAACCAACAAACCAACAAACCAACAAACAAACAAGCCAACAAACTAACAAACCAAGAAACGAACAAACCAACAAACCAACAAACCAACAAACCAACAAGCCAACAAACCAACAAACCAACAAACCAACAAACCAACAAACCAACAAACTAACAAACCAACAAGCCAACAAACCAACAAACCAACAAACCAAAAAACCAACAAGCCAACAAACCAACAAATCAACAAACCAACAAAGCAAAAAACCAACAAACCAACAAACCAACAAACCAACAAACTAACAAACCAACAAACCAACAAGCCAACAAAACCAACAAGCCAACAAACCAACAAACCAACAAGTCCACAAACCAACAAACCAACAAGCCAACAAGCCAACAAACCAACAAACCAACAAACCAACAAACGAACAAACCAACAAACCAACAAACGGACAAACCAACAAACCAACAAACCAACAAACCAACAAACCAACAAACCAACAAACCAACAAACCAACAAACCAAGTAACCAACAGACCAACAAACGAACAAACCAACAAACCAACACACCAACAAACCAACAAACCAACAAACCAACAAACCAACAAACCAACAAGCCAACAAACCAACAAACCAACAAACCAAGTAACCAACAAACCAACAAACCAACAAACCAACAAACCAACAAACCAACAAACCAACAAACCAACAAACCAACAAACCAACAAACCAACAAACCAAAAAACCAAAAACCAACAAGCCAGCAAACCAACAAACTAACAAGCCAACAATCCAACAAAACAACAAACCAACAAACCAACAACCGAACAAACCAACAAACCAACAAGCCAATAAGCCAACAAACCAACAAACCAACAAACCAACAAGCCAACAATCCAACAAAACAACAAACGAACAAACGAACAAACGAACAAACCAACAAACCAACAAGCCAATAAGCCAACAAATCAACAAACTAACAAACGAAGAAACCAACAAACCAACAAACGAACAAACCAACAAACCAACAAACCAACAAACCAAGTAACCAACAAACCAACAAACGAACAAACCAACAAGCCAACAAACTAAAAAACGAACAAAGCAACAAACCAACAAACCAACAAACAAACCAACCAACAAGCCAACAAGCAAACAAACCAACAAACCAACAAACCAAAAAACCAACAAACCAACAAGCCAACAAACCAACAAACCAACAAGCCAACAATCCAACAAAACAACAAACCAACAAACCAACAACCGAACAAACCAACAAACCAACAAGCGAATAAGCCAACAAACCAACAAACCAACAAACCAACAAACCAACAAACCAAACAACCAACAAACCAACAAACCAACAAGCCAACAAACCAACAAACCAACAAACCAACAAACCAACAAAGAAACAAACCAACAAACCAACAAACCAACAAACCAACAAACCAACAAGCCAACAAAACCAACAAAACTACAAACGAACAAACCAATAAACGAACAAACCAACAAACCAACAAGCCAATAAGCCAACAAACCAACAAACCAACAAACCAACAAACCAACAAACGAACAAACCAACAAACCAACAAACGAACAAACCAACAAACCAACAAACCAAGTAAACAACAAACCAACAAACGAACAAACCAACAAGCCAACAAACCAAAAATCGAACAAAGCAACAAACCAACAAACCAACAAACCAACAAACCAACAAGCCAATAAGCCAACAAACAAACACACAAACAAACTAACAAACCAACAAACCAACAAGCCAACAAACCAACAAACAAACAAACTAACAAACCAACAAACCAACAAACCAACAAACCAACAAACCAACAAACCAACAAACCAACAAACCAACAAACCAAAAAACCAACAAACCAACAAGCCAACAAACCAACAAACCAACAAGCCAACAATCCAACAAAACAACAAACCAACAAACCAACAAACGAACAAACCAACAAACCAACAAACCAACAAACCAAAAAACCAATAAGCCAACAAACCAACAAACCAACAAACCTACAAGCCAACAAAACCAACAAGCCAACAAACCAACAAACCAACAAGTCAACAAACCAACAAATCAACATGCCAACAAGCCAACAAACCAACAAACCAACAAACCAACAAACCAACAAACAAACAAACCAAAAAACCAACAAGCCAACAAACCAACAAACCAACAAACCAACAAACCAACACACCAACAAACCAACAAACAAACAAGCCAACAAACGAAAAAACCAACAAACGAACAAACCAACAAACCAACAAACCAACAAGCCGACAAGCCTATGAACCAACAAGCCAACAAACCAATAAGCCAACAAGCCAACAAGCCAACAAACCAACATGCCACCAAACCAACAAACCAAAAAATCAACAAGAACGAACAAACCAACAAACCAACAAACCAACAAACCAACAAACCAACAAACCAACAAACCAACAAGCCAAAAAACCAATAAGCCAATAAACCAACAAACAAACAAACCAAAAAACCAAGAAGCCAACCAGCCAACAAACCAACACACCAACAAACCAACAAACCAACAAACCAACAGACCAACAAACCAACAAACCAACAAACCAAAAAACCACCAAACCAACAAACCAACAAACCATCAAACCAACAAACCAACAAACCAATAAACCAATAAACCAACAAACTAATAAACCAACTAGCCAACAAACCAACAAACCAACAAACCAACAAGCCAACAAACGAACAAATCAACAAACCAACAAACCAACAAGCCAACAAACCAACAAACCAACAAACCAACAAACCAACAAACCAACAAACCAACAAACCAACAAACTAACAAGCCAACAAACCAACAAACCAACAAGCCAACAAGCCAACAAACCAACAAGCCAACGAACCAACAAACCAACAAACCAACAAACCAACAAACCAACAAACCAACAAACCAACAAACCAACAAACCAACAAACGAACAAACCAACAAACCAAAAAGCCAACAAACCAACAAACCAAAAAACCAACAAGCTAACTAACCAACAAACCAACAAACCAACAAACCAACAAACCAACAAACCAACAAGCCAACAAGCCAACAAACCAACAAGCCAACAAACCAATAAACCAACAAGCCAACAAACGAACAGACCAACAAACCAACAAACCAACAAACCAACAAGCCAACAAACCAACAAACCAACAAACCAACAAGCCAACAAACCAACAAACGAACAAACAAACAAACCAACAAACCAGTAAGCCAACAAACCAACAAGCCAACAAACGAACAAACCAACAAACAAATAAACCAACAAACCAATAAACCAACAAAATAACAAACCAACAAACCAACAAACCAAGAAACCAACAAACCACCGAACCAACAAGCCAACAAACCAACAAACCAACAAACCAACAAACAAACAAGCCAACAAACTAACAAACCAAGAAACGAACAAACCAACAAACCAACAAACCAACAAACCAACAAGCCAACAAGCCAATGAACCAACAAGACAACAAACCAATAAGCCAACAAGCCAACAAGCCAACAAACCACCATGCCACCAAACCAACAAACCAACAAACCAACAAACCAACAAACCAACAAACCAACGAACCAACAAGCCAACAAACCAAGAAACCAACAAACCAACAAGCCAACAAGCCAACAAACCAACAAGCCAACAAACACACAAGCCAACAAACCAACAAACCAACAAACCAACAAACCAACAAACCAAAAAACCAACAAGCCAGCAAACCAACAAGCCAGCAAACCAACAAACCAACAAACCAACAAACCAACAAAACAACAAACCAACAAACCAACAAACCAACAAACCAACAAGCCAACAAACCAACAAACCAAAAAACCAACAAGCCAACGAACCAACAAACCAACAAACGAACAAACCAACAAACCAACAAACCAACAAACCAACAAACCAACAAACCAACAAACCAACAAACCAAGTAACCAACAAACCAACAAACGAACAAACCATCAAGCCAACAAACCAAAAAACGAACAAAACAACAAACCAACAAACCAACAAACCAACAAACCAACAAACCAACAAACCAAAAAGCCAACAAACCAACAAACAAACCCACCAACAAACTAACAAACCAACACACCAACAAGCCAACAAACCAACAAACCAACAAACCAACAAACCAACAAACCAAAAACCCAACAAACCAACAAGCCAACAAACCAACATACCAACAAGCCAACAATCCAACAAAACAACAAACCAACAAACCAACAAACGAACAAACCAACAAATCAACAAGCCAATAAGCCAACAAAACAACAAACCAACAAACCAACAAACCAACAAACCAACAAACCAACAAACCAAACAACCAACAAACCAACAAACGAACAAACAAACAAACCAACAAACCAACAAACCAACAAACCAACAAACCAACAAACCAAAAAACCAACAAGCCAACAAACCAACAAACCAACAAACCAACAAACCAACAAAACAAAAATCCAACAAGCCAACAAACCAACAAACCAACAAACCAACAAACCAACAAACCAACAAACCAATAAACCAACAAACCAACAAACAAACAAACCAACAAACTAACAAACCAACAAACCAACAAACCAACACACCAACAAACCAACAAACCAACAAACCAACAAGCCAACAAACCAACAAACCAAAAATCCAACAAACCAACAAACCAACAAACCAACAAACGAACAAACGAACAAACCAACAAACGAACAAGCCAACAAACCAACAAGCCAACAAACCAACAAACCAACAAGCCAACAAACCAACAAACCAACAAGCCAACAAGCCAACAAACCAACAAACCAACAAACCAACAAACGAACAAACCAACAAACCAATAAACGAACAAACCAACAAACCAACAAACCAACAAACCAACAAACCAACAAGCCAACAAGCCAACAAACAAACACACCAACAAACTAACAAACCAACAAACCAACAAACCAACAAACCAACAAACCAACAAACCAACAAACCAACAAACCAACAAACCAACAAACCAAAAAACCAACAAACCAAAAAACCAACAATCCAACAAGCCAACAAACCAACAAACCAACAAACCAACAAACCAACAAACCAACAAACCAACAAACCAACAAACCAACAAACCAACAAACCAACAAACCAAAAAACCAACAAACCAACAAGCCAACAAACCAACAAACCAACAAGCCAACAATCCAACAAAACAACAAACCAACAAACCAACAACCGAACAAACCAACAAACCAACAAGCCAATAAGCTAACAAACCAACAAACCAACAAACCAACAAGCCAACAATCCAACAAAACAACAAACGAACAAACCAACAAACGAACAAACCAACAAACCAACAAGCCAATAAGCCAACAAACGAACAAACTAAAAAGCCAATAAGCCAACAAACCAACAAACCAACAAACCAACAAACCAAAAAACCAACAAACCAACAAACCAAAAAACCAACAAACCAACAAGCCAACAAACCAACAAACCAACAAGCCAACAATCCAACAAAACAACAAACCAACAAACCAACAACCGAACAAACCAACAAACCAACAAGCCAATAAGCCAACAAACCAACAAACCAACAAACCAACAAGCCAACAATCCAACAAAACAACAAACAAACAAACCAACAAACGAACAAACCAACAAACCAACAAGCCAATAAGCCAACAAACCAACAAACTAACAAACGAAGAAACCAACAAACCAACAAACGAACAAACCAACAAACCAACAAACCAACAAACCAACAAACCAAGTAACCAACAAACCAACAAACGAACAAACCAGCAAGCCAATAAACCAAAAAACGAACAAAGCAACAAACCAACAAACCAACAAGCAAACAAACCATCAAGTCAACAAGCCAACAAACAAACACACAAACAAACTAACAAACCAACAAACCAACAAGCCAACAAACCAACAAAACAACAAACCAACAAACCAACAACCGAACAAACCAACAAACCAACAAGCGAATAAGCCAACAAACCAACAAACCAACAAACCAACAAACCAACAAACCAAACAACCAACAAACCAACAAACCAACAAGCCAACAAACCAACAAACCAACAAACCAACAAACCAACAAAGAAACAAACCAACAAACCAACAAACCAACAAACCAACAAACCAACAAGCCAACAAAACCAACAAAACTACAAACGAACAAACCAACAAACGAACAAACCAACAAACCAACAAGCCAATAAGCCAACAAACCAACAAACCAACAAACCAACAAACCAACAAACGAACAAACCAACAAACCAACAAACGAACAAACCAACAAACCAACAAACCAAGTAAACAACAAACCAACAAACGAACAAACCAACAAGCCAACAAACCAAAAATCGAACAAAGCAACAAACCAACAAACCAACAAACCAACAAACCAACAAGCCAATAAGCCAACAAACAAACACACAAACAAACTAACAAACCAACAAACCAACAAGCCAACAAACCAACAAACAAACAAACTAACAAACCAACAAACCAACAAACCAACAAACCAACAAACCAACAAACCAACAAACCAACAAACCAAAAAACCAACAAACCAACAAGCCAACAAACCAACAAACCAACAAGCCAACAATCCAACAAAACAACAAACCAACAAACCAACAAACGAACAAACCAACAAACCAACAAACCAACAAACCAAAAAACCAATAAGCCAACAAACCAACAAACCAACAAACCTACAAGCCAACAAAACCAACAAGCCAACAAACCAACAAACCAACAAGTCAACAAACCAACAAATCAACAAGCCAACAAGCCAACAAACCAACAAACCAACAAACCAACAAACCAACAAACAAACAAACCAAAAAACCAACAAGCCAACAAACCAACAAACCAACAAACCAACAAACCAACACACCAACAAACCAACAAACAAACAAGCCAACAAACGAAAAAACCAACAAACGAACAAACCAACAAACCAACAAACCAACAAGCCGACAAGCCTATGAACCAACAAGCCAACAAACCAATAAGCCAACAAGCCAACAAGCCAACAAACCAACATGCCACCAAACCAACAAACCAAAAAATCAACAAGAACGAACAAACCAACAAACCAACAAACCAACAAACCAACAAACCAACAAACCAACAAACCAACAAGCCAAAAAACCAATAAGCCAATAAACCAACAAACAAACAAACCAAAAAACCAAGAAGCCAACCAGCCAACAAACCAACACACCAACAAACCAACAAACCAACAAACCAACAGACCAACAAACCAACAAACCAACAAACCAAAAAACCACCAAACCAACAAACCAACAAACCATCAAACCAACAAACCAACAAACCAATAAACCAATAAACCAACAAACTAATAAACCAACTAGCCAACAAACCAACAAACCAACAAACCAACAAGCCAACAAACGAACAAATCAACAAACCAACAAACCAACAAGCCAACAAACCAACAAACCAACAAACCAACAAACCAACAAACCAACAAACCAACAAACCAACAAACCAACAAGCCAACAAACCAACAAACCAACAAGCCAACAAGCCAACAAACCAACAAGCCAACGAACCAACAAACCAACAAACCAACAAACCAACAAACCAACAAACCAACAAACCAACAAACCAACAAACCAACAAACGAACAAACCAACAAACCAAAAAGCCAACAAACCAACAAACCAAAAAACCAACAAGCTAACTAACCAACAAACCAACAAACCAACAAACCAACAAACCAACAAACCAACAAGCCAACAAGCCAACAAACCAACAAGCCAACAAACCAATAAACCAACAAGCCAACAAACGAACAGACCAACAAACCAACAAACCAACAAACCAACAAGCCAACAAACCAACAAACCAACAAACCAACAAGCCAACAAACCAACAAACGAACAAACAAACAAACCAACAAACCAGTAAGCCAACAAACCAACAAGCCAACAAACGAACAAACCAACAAACAAATAAACCAACAAACCAATAAACCAACAAAATAACAAACCAACAAACCAACAAACCAAGAAACCAACAAACCACCGGACCAACAAGCCAACAAACCAACAAACCAACAAACCAACAAACAAACAAGCCAACAAACTAACAAACCAAGAAACGAACAAACCAACAAACCAACAAACCAACAAACCAACAAACCAACAAGCCAACAAGCCAATGAACCAACAAGACAACAAACCAATAAGCCAACAAGCCAACAAGCCAACAAACCACCATGCCACCAAACCAACAAACCAACAAACCAACAAACCAACAAACCAACAAACCAACGAACCAACAAGCCAACAAACCAAGAAACCAACAAACCAACAAGCCAACAAGCCAACAAACCAACAAGCCAACAAACCAACAAGCCAACAAACCAACAAACCAACAAACCAACAAACCAACAAACCAAAAAACCATCAAGCCAGCAAACCAACAAGCCAGCAAACCAACAAACCAACAAACCAACAAACCAACAAACCAACAAACCAACAAACCAACAAACCAACAAACCAACAAGCCAACAAACCAACAAACCAAAAAACCAACAAGCCAACGAACCAACAAACCAACAAACGAACAAACCAACAAACCAACAAACCAACAAACCAACAAACCAACAAACCAACAAACCAACAAACCAAGTAACCAACAAACCAACAAACGAACAAACCATCAAGCCAACAAACCAAAAAACGAACAAAACAACAAACCAACAAACCAACAAACCAACAAACCAACAAACCAACAAACCAAAAAGCCAACAAACCAACAAACAAACCCACCAACAAACTAACAAACCAACACACCAACAAGCCAACAAACCAACAAACCAACAAACCAACAAACCAACAAACCAAAAACCCAACAAACCAACAAGCCAACAAACCAACATACCAACAAGCCAACAATCCAACAAAACAACAAACCAACAAACCAACAAACGAACAAACCAACAAATCAACAAGCCAATAAGCCAACAAAACAACAAACCAACAAACCAACAAACCAACAAACCAACAAACCAACAAACCAAACAACCAACAAACCAACAAACGAACAAACAAACAAACCAACAAACCAACAAACCAACAAACCAACAAACCAACAAACCAACAAACCAAAAAACCAACAAGCCAACAAACCAACAAACCAACAAACCAACAAACCAACAAAACAAAAATCCAACAAGCCAACAAACCAACAAACCAACAAACCAACAAACCAACAAACCAACAAACCAACAAACCAATAAACCAACAAACCAACAAACAAACAAACCAACAAACTAACAAACCAACAAACCAACAAACCAACACACCAACAAACCAACAAACCAACAAACCAACAAGCCAACAAACCAACAAACCAAAAATCCAACAAACCAACAAACCAACAAACCAACAAACGAACAAACGAACAAACCAACAAACGAACAAGCCAACAAACCAACAAGCCAACAAACCAACAAACCAACAAGCCAACAAACCAACAAACCAACAAGCCAACAAGCCAACAAACCAACAAACCAACAAACCAACAAACGAACAAACCAACAAACCAATAAACGAACAAACCAACAAACCAACAAACCAACAAACCAACAAACCAACAAGCCAGCAAGCCAACAAACAAACACACCAACAAACTAACAAACCAACAAACTAACAAACCAACAAACCAACAAACCAACAAACCAACAAACCAACAAACCAACAAACCAACAAACCAACAAACCAACAAACCAAAAAACCAACAAACCAAAAAACCAACAATCCAACAAGCCAACAAACCAACAAACCAACAAACCAACAAACCAACAAACCAACAAACCAACAAACCAACAAACCAACAAACCAACAAACCAAAAAACCAACAAACCAACAAGCCAACAAACCAACAAACCAACAAGCCAACAATCCAACAAAACAACAAACCAACAAACCAACAACCGAACAAACCAACAAACCAACAAGCCAATAAGCTAACAAACCAACAAACCAACAAACCAACAAGCCAACAATCCAACAAAACAACAAACGAACAAACCAACAAACGAACAAACCAACAAACCAACAAGCCAATAAGCCAACAAACGAACAAACTAAAAAGCCAATAAGCCAACAAACCAACAAACCAACAAACCAACAAACCAAAAAACCAACAAACCAACAAACCAAAAAACCAACAAACCAACAAGCCAACAAACCAACAAACCAACAAGCCAACAATCCAACAAAACAACAAACCAACAAACCAACAACCGAACAAACCAACAAACCAACAAGCCAATAAGCCAACAAACCAACAAACCAACAAACCAACAAGCCAACAATCCAACAAAACAACAAACAAACAAACCAACAAACGAACAAACCAACAAACCAACAAGCCAATAAGCCAACAAACCAACAAACTAACAAACGAAGAAACCAACAAACCAACAAACGAACAAACCAACAAACCAACAAACCAACAAACCAACAAACCAAGTAACCAACAAACCAACAAACGAACAAACCAGCAAGCCAATAAACCAAAAAACGAACAAAGCAACAAACCAACAAACCAACAAGCAAACAAACCATCAAGTCAACAAGCCAACAAACAAACACACAAACAAACTAACAAACCAACAAACCAACAAGCCAACAAACCAACAAACAAACAAACCAACAAACCAACAAACCAACAAACCAACAAACCAACAAACCAACAAACCAACAAACTAACAAACCAAAAAACCAACAAACCAACAAGCCAACAAACCAACAAACCAACAAGCCAACAATCCAACTAAACAACAAACCAACAAACCAACAAACGAACAAACCAACAAACAAACAAGCCAATAAGCCAACAAACCAACAAACCAAAAAAACCAACAAACCAACAAACCAACAAACCAAAAAACGAACAAACCAACAAACCAACATAACAAAAAGCCAACAAACGAACAAACCAACAAGCCAACAAACCAACATACCAACAAACAAACAAGCCAACAAACTAACAAACCAAGAAACGAACAAACCAACAAACCAACAAACCAACAAACCAACAAGCCAACAAGCCAATGAACCAACAAGCCAACAAACCAATAAGCCAACAAGCCAACAAGCCAATAAACCACCATGCCACCAAACCAACAAACCAACAAACCAACAAACCAACGAACCAACAAGCCAACAAACCAAGAAACCAACAAACCAACAAGCCAACAAGCCAACAAACCAACAAGCCAACAAACCAACAAGCCAACAAACCAACAAACCAACAAACCAACAAACCAACAAACCAACAAACCAAAAAACCAATAAGCCAGCAAACCAACAAGCCAGCAAACCAACAAACCAACATACCAACAAACCAACAAACCAACAAACCAACAAACCAACAAACCAACAAACGAACAAACCAACAAACCAACAAGCCAATAAGCCAACAAACCAACAAACTAACAAACGAAGAAACCAACAAACCAACAAACGAACAAACCAACAAACCAACAATCCAACAAACCTAGTAACCAACAAACCAACAAACGAACAAACCAGCAAGCCAATAAACCAAAAAACGAACAAAGCAACAAACCAACAAACCAACAAACAAACAAACCAACAAGCCAACGAGCCAACAAACAAACACACAAACAAACTAACAAACCAACAAACCAACAAGCCAACAAACCAACAAACAAACAAACCAACAAACCAACAAACCAACAAACCAACAAACCAACAAACCAACAAACCAACAAACCAAAAAACCAACAAACATACAAGCCAACAAACCAACAAACCAACAAGCCAACAATCCAACAAAACAACAAACCAACAAACCAACAAACGAACAAACCAACAAACCAACAAGCCAATAAGCCAACAAACCAACTAACCAAAAAAACCAACAAACCAACAAACCAACAAACCAAAAAACGAACAAACCAACAAACCAACATAACAAAAAGCCAACAAACGAACAAACCAGCAAGCCAACAAACCAACAAACCAACAAACAAACAAGCCAACAAACTAACAAACCAAGAAACGAACAAACCAACAAACCAACAAACCAACAAACCAACAAGCCAAGAAGCCAATGAACCAACAAGCCCACAAACCAATAAGCCAACAAGCCAACAAGCCAACAAGCCAACAAACCACCATGCCACCGAACCAACAAACCAACAAACCAACAAACCAACAAACCAACAAACCAACAAACCAACGAACCAACAAGCCAACAAACCAAGAAACCAACAAACCAACAAGCCAACAAGCCAACAAACCAACAAGCCAACAAACCAACAAGCCAACAAACCAACAAACCAACAAACCAACAAACCAAAAAACCAACAAGCCAGCAAACCAACAAGCCAGCAAACCAACAAACCAACAAACCAACAAACCAACAAACCAACAAACCAACAAACCAACAAGCCAACAAACCAACAAACCAAAAAACCAACAAGCCAACGAACCAACAAACCAACAAACGAACAAACCAACAAACCAACAAACCAACAAACCAACAAACCAAGTAACCAACAAACCAACAAACGAACAAACCAGCAAGCCAATAAACCAAAAAACGAACAAAGCAACAAACCAACAAACCAATAAGCAAACAAGCCAACAAGCCAACAAGCCAACAAACAAACACACAAACAAACTAACAAACCAACAAACCAACAAGCCAACAAACCAACAAACAAACAAACCAACAAACCAACAAACCAACAAACCAACAAACCAACAAACCAACAAACCAACAAACTAACAAACCAAAAAACCAACAAACCAACAAGCCAACAAACCAACAAACCAACAAGCCAACAATCCAACAAAACAACAAACCAACAAACCAACAAACGAACAAACCAACAAACAAACAAGCCAATAAGCCAACAAACCAACAAACCAAAAAAACCAACAAACCAACAAACCAACAAACCAAAAAACGAACAAACCAACAAACCAACATAACAAAAAGCCAACAAACGAACAAACCAACAAGCCAACAAACCAACATACCAACAAACAAACAAGCCAACAAACTAACAAACCAAGAAACGAACAAACCAACAAACCAACAAACCAACAAACCAACAAGCCAACAAGCCAACAAGCCAATGAACCAACAAGCCAACAAACCAATAAGCCAACAAGCCAACAAGCCAACAAACCACCATGCCACCAAACCAACAAACCAACAAACCAACAAACCAACGAACCAACAAGCCAACAAACCAAGAAACCAACAAACCAACAAGCCAACAAGCCAACAAACCAACAAGCCAACAAACCAACAAGCCAACAAACCAACAAACCAACAAACCAACAAACCAACAAACCAAAAAACCAATAAGCCAGCAAATCAACAAGCCAGCAAACCAACAAACCAACAAACCAACAAACCAACAAACCAACAAACCAACAAACCAACAAACCAACAAACGAACAAACCAACAAACCAACAAGCCAATAAGCCAACAAACCAACAAACTAACAAACGAAGAAACCAACAAACCAACAAACGAACAAACCAACAAACCAACAATCCAACAAACCTAGTAACCAACAAACCAACAAACGAACAAACCAGCAAGCCAATAAACCAAAAAACGAACAAAGCAACAAACCAACAAACCAACAAACAAACAAACCAACAAGCCAACAAACCAACAAACAAACACACAAACAAACTAACAAACCAACAAACCAACAAGCCAACAAACCAACAAACAAACAAACCAACAAACCAACAAACCAACAAACCAACAAACCAACAAACCAACAAACCAACAAACCAACAAACCAAAAAACCAACAAACATACAAGCCAACAAACCAACAAACCAACAAGCCAACAATCCAACAAAACAACAAACCAACAAACCAACAAACGAACAAACCAACAAAACAACAAGCCAATAAGCCAACAAACCAACTAACCAAAAAAACCAACAAACCAACAAACCAACAAACCAAAAAACGAACAAACCAACAAACCAACATAACAAAAAGCCAACAAACGAACAAACCAGCAAGCCAACAAACCAACAAACCAACAAACAAACAAGCCAACAAACTAACAAACCAAGAAACGAACAAACCAACAAACCAACAAACCAACAAACCAACAAGCCAAGAAGCCAATGAACCAACAAGCCCACAAACCAATAAGCCAACAAGCCAACAAGCCAACAAACTACCATGCCACCAAACCAACAAACCACCAAACGAACAAACCAACAAACGAACAAACCAACAAACCAACAAGCCAATAAGCCAACAAACGAACAAACTAAAAAGCCAATAAGCCAACAAACCAACAAACCAACAAACCAACAAACCAAAAAACCAACAAACCAACAAACCAAAAAACCAACAAACCAACAAGCCAACAAACCAACAAACCAACAAGCCAACAATCCAACAAAACAACAAACCAACAAACCAACAACCGAACAAACCAACAAACCAACAAGCCAATAAGCCAACAAACCAACAAACCAACAAACCAACAAGCCAACAATCCAACAAAACAACAAACAAACAAACCAACAAACGAACAAACCAACAAACCAACAAGCCAATAAGCCAACAAACCAACAAACTAACAAACGAAGAAACCAACAAACCAACAAACGAACAAACCAACAAACCAACAAACCAACAAACCAACAAACCAAGTAACCAACAAACCAACAAACGAACAAACCAGCAAGCCAATAAACCAAAAAACGAACAAAGCAACAAACCAACAAACCAACAAGCAAACAAACCATCAAGTCAACAAGCCAACAAACAAACACACAAACAAACTAACAAACCAACAAACCAACAAGCCAACAAACCAACAAACAAACAAACCAACAAACCAACAAACCAACAAACCAACAAACCAACAAACCAACAAACCAACAAACTAACAAACCAAAAAACCAACAAACCAACAAGCCAACAAACCAACAAACCAACAAGCCAACAATCCAACTAAACAACAAACCAACAAACCAACAAACGAACAAACCAACAAACAAACAAGCCAATAAGCCAACAAACCAACAAACCAAAAAAACCAACAAACCAACAAACCAACAAACCAAAAAACGAACAAACCAACAAACCAACATAACAAAAAGCCAACAAACGAACAAACCAACAAGCCAACAAACCAACATACCAACAAACAAACAAGCCAACAAACTAACAAACCAAGAAACGAACAAACCAACAAACCAACAAACCAACAAACCAACAAGCCAACAAGCCAACAAGCCAATGAACCAACAAGCCAACAAACCAATAAGCCAACAAGCCAACAAGCCAATAAACCACCATGCCACCAAACCAACAAACCAACAAACCAACAAACCAACGAACCAACAAGCCAACAAACCAAGAAACCAACAAACCAACAAGCCAACAAGCCAACAAACCAACAAGCCAACAAACCAACAAGCCAACAAACCAACAAACCAACAAACCAACAAACCAACAAACCAACAAACCAAAAAACCAATAAGCCAGCAAACCAACAAGCCAGCAAACCAACAAACCAACATACCAACAAACCAACAAACCAACAAACCAACAAACCAACAAACCAACAAACGAACAAACCAACAAACCAACAAGCCAATAAGCCAACAAACCAACAAACTAACAAACGAAGAAACCAACAAACCAACAAACGAACAAACCAACAAACCAACAATCCAACAAACCTAGTAACCAACAAACCAACAAACGAACAAACCAGCAAGCCAATAAACCAAAAAACGAACAAAGCAACAAACCAACAAACCAACAAACAAACAAACCAACAAGCCAACGAGCCAACAAACAAACACACAAACAAACTAACAAACCAACAAACCAACAAGCCAACAAACCAACAAACAAACAAACCAACAAACCAACAAACCAACAAACCAACAAACCAACAAACCAACAAACCAACAAACCAACAAACCAAAAAACCAACAAACATACAAGCCAACAAACCAACAAACCAACAAGCCAACAATCCAACAAAACAACAAACCAACAAACCAACAAACGAACAAACCAACAAACCAACAAGCCAATAAGCCAACAAACCAACTAACCAAAAAAACCAACAAACCAACAAACCAACAAACCAAAAAACGAACAAACCAACAAACCAACATAACAAAAAGCCAACAAACGAACAAACCAGCAAGCCAACAAACCAACAAACCAACAAACAAACAAGCCAACAAACTAACAAACCAAGAAACGAACAAACCAACAAACCAACAAACCAACAAACCAACAAGCCAAGAAGCCAATGAACCAACAAGCCCACAAACCAATAAGCCAACAAGCCAACAAGCCAACAAGCCAACAAACCACCATGCCACCAAACCAACAAACCAACAAACCAACAAACCAACAAACCAACAAACCAACAAACTAACGAACCAACAAGCCAACAAACCAAGAAACCAACAAACCAACAAGCCAACAAGCCAACAAACCAACAAGCCAACAAACCAACAAGCCAACAAACCAACAAACCAACAAACCAACAAACCAAAAAACCAACAAGCCAGCAAACCAACAAGCCAGCAAACCAACAAACCAACAAACCAACAAACCAACAAACCAACAAACCAACAAACCAACAAACCAACAAGCCAACTAACCAACAAACCAAAAAACCAACAAGCCAACGAACCAACAAACCAACAAACGAACAAACCAACAAACCAACAAACCAACAAACCAACAAACCAAGTAACCAACAAACCAACAAACGAACAAACCAGCAAGCCAATAAACCAAAAAACGAACAAAGCAACAAACCAACAAACCAATAAGCAAACAAGCCAACAAGCCAACAAGCCAACAAACAAACACACAAACAAACTAACAAACCAACAAACCAACAAGCCAACAAACCAACAAACAAACAAACCAACAAACCAACAAACCAACAAACCAACAAACCAACAAACCAACAAACCAACAAACTAACAAACCAAAAAACCAACAAACCAACAAGCCAACAAACCAACAAACCAACAAGCCAACAATCCAACAAAACAACAAACCAACAAACCAACAAACGAACAAACCAACAAACAAACAAGCCAATAAGCCAACAAACCAACAAACCAAAAAAACCAACAAACCAACAAACCAACAAACCAAAAAACGAACAAACCAACAAACCAACATAACAAAAAGCCAACAAACGAACAAACCAACAAGCCAACAAACCAACATACCAACAAACAAACAAGCCAACAAACTAACAAACCAAGAAACGAACAAACCAACAAACCAACAAACCAACAAACCAACAAGCCAACAAGCCAACAAGCCAATGAACCAACAAGCCAACAAACCAATAAGCCAACAAGCCAACAAGCCAACAAACCACCATGCCACCAAACCAACAAACCAACAAACCAACAAACCAACGAACCAACAAGCCAACAAACCAAGAAACCAACAAACCAACAAGCCAACAAGCCAACAAACCAACAAGCCAACAAACCAACAAGCCAACAAACCAACAAACCAACAAACCAACAAACCAACAAACCAAAAAACCAATAAGCCAGCAAATCAACAAGCCAGCAAACCAACAAACCAACAAACCAACAAACCAACAAACCAACAAACCAACAAACCAACAAACCAACAAACGAACAAACCAACAAACCAACAAGCCAATAAGCCAACAAACCAACAAACTAACAAACGAAGAAACCAACAAACCAACAAACGAACAAACCAACAAACCAACAATCCAACAAACCTAGTAACCAACAAACCAACAAACGAACAAACCAGCAAGCCAATAAACCAAAAAACGAACAAAGCAACAAACCAACAAACCAACAAACAAACAAACCAACAAGCCAACAAACCAACAAACAAACACACAAACAAACTAACAAACCAACAAACCAACAAGCCAACAAACCAACAAACAAACAAACCAACAAACCAACAAACCAACAAACCAACAAACCAACAAACCAACAAACCAACAAACCAACAAACCAAAAAACCAACAAACATACAAGCCAACAAACCAACAAACCAACAAGCCAACAATCCAACAAAACAACAAACCAACAAACCAACAAACGAACAAACCAACAAAACAACAAGCCAATAAGCCAACAAACCAACTAACCAAAAAAACCAACAAACCAACAAACCAACAAACCAAAAAACGAACAAACCAACAAACCAACATAACAAAAAGCCAACAAACGAACAAACCAGCAAGCCAACAAACCAACAAACCAACAAACAAACAAGCCAACAAACTAACAAACCAAGAAACGAACAAACCAACAAACCAACAAACCAACAAACCAACAAGCCAAGAAGCCAATGAACCAACAAGCCCACAAACCAATAAGCCAACAAGCCAACAAGCCAACAAACCACCATGCCACCAAACCAACAAACCAACAAACCAACAAACCAACAAACCAACAAACCAACAAACCAACGAACCAACAAGCCAACAAACCAAGAAACCAACAAACCAACAAGCCAACAAGCCAACAAACCAACAAGCCAACAAACCAACAAGCCAACAAACCAACAAACCAACAAACCAAAAAACCAACAAGCCAGCAGACCAACAAGCCAGCAGACCAACAAGCCAGCAAACCAACAAACCAACAAACCAACAAACCAACAAACCAACAAACCAACAAACCAACAAGCCAACAAACCAACAAACCAAAAAACCAACAAGCCAACGAACCAACAAACCAACAAACGAACAAACCAACAAACCAACAAACCAACAAACCAACAAACCAACAAACCAACAAACCAACAAACCAACAAACCAACAAACCAAGTAACCAACAAACCAACAAACGAACAAACCATCAAGCCAACAAACCAAAAAACGAACAAAACAACAAACCAACAAACCAACAAACCAACAAACCAACAAACCAAAAAGCCAACAAACCAAGTAACAAACACACCAACAAACTAACAAACCAACACACCAACAAGCCAACAAACCAACAAACCAACAAACCAACAAACCAACAAGCCAACAAACCAAAAACCCAACAAACCAACAACTCAACAAACCAACATACCAACAAGCCAACAATCCAACAAAACAACAAACCAACAAACCAACAAACGAACAAACCAACAAACCAACAAGCCAATAAGCCAACAAACCAACAAACCAACAAACCAACAAACCAACAAACCAACAAACCAACAAACCAACAAACCAAACAACCAACAAACCAACAAACGAACAAACCAACATACCAACAAACCAACAAACCAACAAACGAACAAACCAACAAACCAACAAGCCAATAAGCCAACAAACCAACAAACCAACAAACCAACAGACCAACAAACCAACAAATCAACAAACCAACAAACCAAACAACCAACAAACCAACAAACGAACAAACCAACATATCAACAAACCAACAAATCAACAAACCAACAAACCAACAACTCAACAAAACCAACAAACCAACAAGCCAACAAACCAACAAACCAACAAACCAACAAGCCAACAAGCCAACAAGCCAACAAGCCAACAAACCAACAAACCTATAAACGAACAAACCAACAAACCGACAAACCAACAAACCAACAAACCAACAAACCAACAAACCAACAAACCAACAAACCAACAAACCAACAAACCAACAAACCAACAAGCCAACAAAACCAACAAGCCAACAAACCAACAAACCAACAAGTCCACAAACCAACAAACCAACAAGCCAACAAGCCAACAAACCAACAAACCAACAAACCAACAAACCAACAAACCAACAAACCAACAAACTAACAAACCAACAAGCCAACAAACCAACAAACCAACAAACCAAAAAACCAACAAGCCAACAAACCAACAAATCAACAAACCAACAAAGCAACAAACCAACAAACCAACAAACCAACAAACCAACAAACTAACAAACCAACAAACCAACAAGCCAACAAAACCAACAAGCCAACAAACCAACAAACTAACAAGTCCACAAACCAACAAACCAACAAGCCAATAAGCCAACAAACCAACAAACCAACAAACCAACAAACGAACAAACCAACAAACCAACAAACGGACAAACCAACAAACCAACAAACCAACAAACCAACAAACCAACAAACCAACAAACCAACAAACCAACAAACCAAGTAACCAACAGACCAACAAACGAACAAACCAACAAACCGACACACCAACAAACCAACAAACCAAGAAACCAACAAGCCAACAAGCCAATAAGCCAACAAACGAAAAAACCAACAAACGAACAAACCAACAAACCAACAAGCCAATAAGCCAACAAACCAATAAACTAACAAACGAAGAAACCAACAAACCAACAAACGAACAAACCAACAAACCAACAAACCAACAAACCAACAAACCAAGTAACCAACAAACCAACAAACAAACAAACCAACAAGCCAACAAACCAAAAAACGAACAAAGCAACAAACCAACAAACCAACAAACAAACAAACCAACAAGCCAACAAGCCAACAAACAAACACACAAACAAACTAATAAACCAACAAACCAACAAGCCAACAAACCAACTAACAAACAAACCAACAAACCAACAAACCAACAAACCAACAAACCAACAAACCAACAAACCAACAAACTAACAAACCAAAAAACTAACAAACCAACAAGCCAACAAACCAACAAACCAACAAGCCAACAATCCAACAAAACAACAAACCAACAAAGCAACAAACGAACAAACCAACAAACCAACAAGCCAATAAGCCAACAAACCAACAAACCAAAATACCAACAAACCAACAAACCAACAAACCAACAAACCAAAAAACGAACAAACCAACAAACCAACATAACAAAAAGCCAACGAACGAACAAACCAACAAGCCAACAAACCAACAAACCAACAAACCAACAACCCAACAAACCAACACCAACAAACCAACAAAGAAACAAATCAACAAACCAAAAAACCAACAAGCCAACAAACCAACAAACCAACAAACCAACAAACCAACAAAGAAACAAACCAACAAACCAACAAACCAACAAACCTACAAGCCAACAAAACCAACAAGCCAAGAAACCAAGAAACCAACAAGTCAACAAACCAACAAACCAACAAGCCAACAAGCCAACAAACAAACAAACCAACAAACCAACAAACCAACAAACCAACAAACCAACAAACCAAAAAACCAACAAGCCAACAAACCAACAAACCAACAAACCAACAAACCAACAAAACAAAAAGCCAACAAGCCAACAAATCAACAAACCAACAAACCAACAAACCAACAAACCAACAAACCAATAAACCAACAAACCAACAAACAAACAAACCAACAAACCAACAAACCAACAAACCAACAAACCAACAAACCAACAAACCAACAAGCCAACAAACCAACAAACCAAAAAACCAACAAACCAACAAACCAACAAACCAACAAACGAACAAACGAACAAACCAACAAACCAACAAACGAACAAGCCAACAAACCAACAAGCCAACAAACCAACAAACCAACAAGCCAACAAACCAACAAACCAACAAGCCAACAAACCAACAAACCAACAAACCAACAAACGAACAAACCAACAAACCAATAAACGAACAAACCAACAAACCAACAAACCAACAAACCAACAAACCAACAAACCAACAAACCAAGTAACCAACAAACCAACAAACGAACAAACCAACAAGCCAAAAAAGCAAAACACAAACAAAGCAACAAACCAACAAACCAACAAACCAACAAACCAACAAGCCAACAAACAAACACACCAACAAACTAACAAACCAACAAACCAACAAACCAACAAACCAACAAACCAACAAACCAACAAACCAACAAACCAACAAACCAACAAACCAAAAAACCAACAATCCAACAAGCCAACAAACCAACAAACCAACAAACCAACAAACCAACAAACCAACAAACCAACAAACCAACAAACCAAAAAACCAACAAACCAACAAGCCAACAAACCAACAAACCAACAAGCCAACAATCCAACAAAACAACAAACCAACAAACCAACAACCGAACAAACTAACAAACCAACAAGCCAATAAGCCAACAAACCAACAAACCAACAAACCAACAAGCCAACAATCCAACAAAACAACAAACGAACAAACCAACAAACGAACAAATAAACAAACCAACAAGCCAATAAGCCAACAAACCAACAAACTAAAAAGCCAATAAGTCAACAAACCAACAAACCAACAAACCAAAAAACCAACAAACCAACAAACCAAAAAACCAACAAACCAACAAGCCAACAAACCAACAAACCAACAAGCCAACAATCCAACAAAACAACAAACCAACAAACCAACAACCGAACAAACCAACAAACCAACAAGCCAATAAGCCAACAAACCAACAAACCAACAAACCAAAAAGCCAACAATCCAACAAAACAACAAACGAACAAACCAACAAACGAACAAACCAACAAACCAACAAGCCAATAAGCCAACAAACCAACAAACTAACAAACCAAGAAACCAACAAACCAACAAACGAACAAACCAACAAACCAACAAACCAACAAACCAACAAACCAAGTAACCAACAAACCAACAAACGAACAAACCAGCAAGCCAATAAACCAAAAAACGAACAAAGCAACAAACCAACAAACCAACAAACAAACAAACCAACAAGCCAACAAGCCAACAAACAAATACACAAACAAACTAACAAACCAACAAACCAACAAGCCAACAAACCAACAAACAAACAAACCAACAAACCAACAAACCAACAAACCAAATAACCAACAAACCAACAAACCAACAAACCAACAAACCAACAAGCCAACAAACCAACAAACTAACAAACCAAAAAACCAACAAACCAACAAGCCAACAAACCAACAAACCAACAAGCCAACAATCCAACAAAACAAGAAACCAACAAACCAACAAACGAACAAACCAACAAACCAACAAGCCAATAAGCCAACAAACCAACAAACCAAAAAAACCAACAAACCAACAAACCAACAAACCAAAAAACGAACAAACCAATAAACCAACATAACAAAAAGCCAACAAACGAACAAACCAACAAGCCAACAAAACAACAAACCAACAAACCAACAAACCAACAACCCAACAAACCAACACCAACAAACCAACAAAGAAACAAACCAACAAACCAAAAAACCAACAAGCCAACAAACCAACAAACCAACAAACCAACAAACCAACAAAGAAACAAACCAACAAACCAACAAACCAACAAACCTACAAGCCAACAAAACCAACAAGCCAAGAAACCAAGAAACCAACAAGTCAACAAATCAACAAACCAACAAGCCAACAAGCCAACAAACAAACAAACCAACAAACCAACAAACCAACAAACCAACAAACGAACAAACCAACAAACCAACAAGCCAATAAGCCAACAAACCAACAAACCAAAATACCAACAAACCAACAAACCAACAAACCAAAAAACGAACAAACCAACAAACCAACATAACAAAAAGCCAACGAACGAACAAACCAACAAGCCAACAAACCAACAAACCAACAAACCAACAAACCAACAACCCAACAAACCAACACCAACAAACCAACAAAGAAACAAATCAACAAACCAAAAAACCAACAAGCCAACAAACCAACAAACCAACAAACCAACAAACCAACAAAGAAACAAACCAACAAACCAACAAACCAACAAACCTACAAGCCAACAAAACCAACAAGCCAAGAAACCAAGAAACCAACAAGTCAACAAACCAACAAACCAACAAGCCAACAAGCCAACAAACAAACAAACCAACAAACCAACAAAACAAAAAGCCAACAAGCCAACAAATCAACAAACCAACAAACCAACAAACCAACAAACCAACAAACCAATAAACCAACAAACCAACAAACAAACAAACCAACAAACCAACAAACCAACAAACCAACAAACCAACAAACCAACAAACCAACAAACCAACAAGCCAACAAACCAACAAACCAAAAAACCAACAAACCAACAAACCAACAAACCAACAAACGAACAAACGAACAAACCAACAAACGAACAAGCCAACAAACCAACAAGCCAACAAACCAAAAAACCAACAAGCCAACAAACCAACAAACCAACAAACCAACAAGCCAACAAACCAACAAACCAACAAACCAACAAACGAACAAACCAACAAACCAATAAACGAACAAACCAACAAACCAATAAACGAACAAACCAACAAACCAACAAACCAAGTAACCAACAAACCAACAAACGAACAAACCAACAAGCCAAAAAACCAAAACACAAACAAAGCAACAAACCAACAAACCAACAAACCAACAAACCAACAAACCAACAAACCAACAAGCCAACAAACAAACACACCAACAAACTAACAAACCAACAAACCAACAAACCAACAAACCAACAAACCAACAAACCAACAAACCAACAAACCAACAAACCAATAAACCAAAAAACCAACAATCCAACAAGCCAACAAACCAACAAACCAACAAGCCAACAATCCAACAAAACAACAAACCAACAAACGAACAAACCAACAAACCAACAAGCCAATAAGCCAACAAACCAACAAACCAAAAAAACCAACAAACCAACAAACCAACAAACCAAAAAACGAACAAACCAATAAACCAACATAACAAAAAGCCAACAAACGAACAAACCAACAAGCCAACAAACCAACAAACCAACAAACCAACAAACCAACAACCCAACAAACCAACACCAACAAACCAACAAAGAAACAAACCAACAAACCAAAAAACCAACAAGCCAACAAACCAACAAACCAACAAACCAACAAACCAACAAAGAAACAAACCAACAAACCAACAAACCAACAAACCTACAAGCCAACAAAACCAACAAGCCAAGAAACCAAGAAACCAACAAGTCAACAAATTAACAAACCAACAAGCCAACAAGCCAACAAACAAACAAACCAACAAACCAACAAACCAACAAACCAACAAACCAACAAACCAAAAAACCAACAAGCCAACAAACCAACAAACTAACAAACCAACAAACCAACACCCCAACAAAACAAAAAGCCAACAAGCCAACCAACCAACAAACCAACAAACCAACAAACCAAAAAACGAACAAAGCAACAAACCAACAAACCAACAAACAAACAAACCAACAAGCCAACAAGCCAACAAACAAATACACAAACAAACTAACAAACCAACAAACCAACAAGCCAACAAACCAACAAACAAACCAACAAACCAACAAACCAACAAACCAACAAACCAACAAACCAACAAACCAACAAACCAACAAACCAACAAACTAACAAACCAAAAAACCAACAAACCAACAAACCAACAAACGAACAAACCAGCAAGCCAATAAACCAAAAAACGAACAAAGCAACAAACCAACAAACCAACAAACAAACAAACCAACAAGCCAACAAGCCAACAAACAAATACACAAACAAACTAACAAACCAACAAACCAACAAGCCAACAAACCAACAAACAAACCAACAAACCAACAAACCAACAAACCAACAAACCAACAAACCAACAAACCAACAAACCAACAAACCAACAAACCAACAAACTAACAAACCAAAAAACCAACAAACCAACAAACCAACAAACCAACAAGCCAATAAGCCAACAAACCAACAAACCAACAAACCAACAAGCCAACAATCCAACAAAACAACAAACGAACAAACCAACAAACGAACAAACCAACAAACCAACAAGCCAATAAGCCAACAAACCAACAAACTAAAAAGCCAATAAGCCAACAAACCAACAAACCAACAAACCAAAAAACCAACAAACCAACAAACCAAAAAACCAACAAACCAACAAGCCAACAAACCAACAAACCAACAAGCCAACAATCCAACAAAACAACAAACCAACAAACCAACAACCGAACAAACCAACAAACCAACAAGCCAATAAGCCAACAAACCAACAAACCAACAAACCAACAACCCAACAATCCAACAAAACAACAAACGAACAAACCAACAAACGAACAAACCAACAAACCAACAAGCCAATAAGCCAACAAACCAACAAACTAACAAACCAAGAAACCAACAAACCAACAAACGAACAAACCAACAAACCAACAAACCAACAAACCAACAAACCAAGTAACCAACAAACCAACAAACGAACAAACCAGCAAGCCAATAAACCAAAAAACGAACAAAGCAACAAACCAACAAACCAACAAACAAACAAACCAACAAGCCAACAAGGCAACAAACAAATACACAAACAAACTAACAAACCAACAAACCAACAAGCCAACAAACCAACAAACAACCAAACCAACAAACCAACAAACCAACAAACCAACAAACCAACAAACCAACAAACCAACAAACCAACAAACCAACAATCTAACAAACCAAAAAACCAACAAACCAACAAGCCGACAAACCAACAAACCAACAAGCCAACAATCCAACAAAACAACAAACCAACAAACCAACAAACGAACAAACCAACAAACCAACAAGCCAATAAGCCAACAAACCAACAAACCAAAAAAACCAACAAACCAACAAACCAACAAACCAAAAAACGAACAAACCAATAAACCAACATAACAAAAAGCCAACAAACGAACAAACCAACAAGCCAACAAACCAACAAACCAACAAACCAACAAACCAACAACCCAACAAACCAACACCAACAAACCAACAAAGAAACAAACCAACAAACCAAAAAACCAACAAGCCAACAAACCAACAAACCAACAAACCAACAAACCAACAAAGAAACAAACCAACAAACCAACAAACCAACAAACCTACAAGCCAACAAAACCAACAAGCCAAGAAACCAAGAAACCAACAAGTCAACAAATTAACAAACCAACAAGCCAACAAGCCAACAAACAAACAAACCAACAAACCAACAAACCAACAAACCAACAAACCAACAAACCAAAAAACCAACAAGCCAACAAACCAACAAACTAACAAACCAACAAACCAACACCCCAACAAAACAGAAAGCCAACAAGCCAACCAACCAACAAACCAACAAACCAACAAACCAACAAACCAACAAACCAATAAACCAACAAACCAACAAACCAACAAACCAACAAACCAACAAACCAACAAACGAACAAACGAACAAACCAACAAACCAACAAACGAACAAGCCAACAAACCAACAAGCCAACAAACGAATAAGCCAACAAACCAACAAACCAACAAGCCAACAAGCCAACAAACCAACAAACCAACAAACCAACAAACGAACAAACCAACAAATTAACAAACGAACAAACCAACAAACCAACAAACCAACAAACCAACAAACCAACAAACCAAGTAACCAACAAACCAACAAACGAACAAACCAACAAGCCAAAAAATCAAAACACAAACAAAGCAACAGACCAACAAACCAACAAACCAACAAACCAACAAGCCAACAAACAAACACACCAACAAACTAACAAACCAACAAAACAACAAACCAACAAACCAACAAACCAACAAACCAACAAACCAACAAACCAACAAACCAACAAACCAACAAACAAACAAACCAAAAAACCAACAATCCAACAAGCCAACAAACCAACAAACCAACAAGCCAACAATCCAACAAAACAAGAAACCGACAAACCAACAAACGAACAAATTAACAAACCAACAAGGCAATAAGCCAACAAACCAACAAACCAACAAACCAACAAACCAACAAACCAACAAACCAAACAACCAACAAACCAACAAACGAACAAACCAATATACCAACAAACCAACAAACCAATAAACCAACAAACCAACAAACCAACAAAACCAACAAACCAATAAGCCAACAAACCAACAAACCAACAAACCAACAAGCCAACAAGCCAACAAACCAACAAACCTACAAACCAACAAACGAACAAACCAACAAACTAACAAGCCAGCAAACCAACAAACCAACAAACCAACAAACCTACAAACCAACAAACCAACAAACCAACAAACCAACAAGCCAACAAACCAACAAACCAACAAACCAATAAACCAACAAACCAACAAACCAACAAAGAAACAAACCAACAAGCCAACAAACCAACAAACCAACAAACCAACAAACCAACAAACGAACAAACCAACAAACCAACAAACGAACAAACCAACAAACCAACAAACCAACAAACCAACAAACCAACAAACCAAGTAACCAACAAACCAACAAGCCAACAAACCAACAAACCAACAAGTCAACAAACCAACAAACCAACAAGCCAACAAGCCAACAAACCAACAAACCAACAAACCAACAAACGAACAAACCAACAAACCAACAAATGAACAAACCAACAAACCAACAAACCAACAAACCAACAAACCAACAAACCAACAAACCAAGTAACCAACAAACCAACAAACGAACAAACCAACAAGCCAACAAACCAAAAAACGAACAAAGCAACAAACCAACAAACCAACAAACCAACAAACCAACAAGCCAACAAGCCAACAAACAAACACACAAACAAACTAAAAAACCAACAAACCAACAAGCCAACAAACCAACAAACCAACAAACCAACAAACCAACAAACCAACAAACCAACAAACCAACAAACCAACAAACCAACAAACCAACAAACCAACAAACCAACAAACCAACAAACCAACAAACCAACAAACCAACAAACCAACAAACTAGCAAACCAACAAACCCACAAACCAAGAAACCAACAAACCAAAAACCCAACAAACCAACAAGCCAACAAACCAACATACCAAAAAGCCAACAATCCAACAAAACAACAAACCAACAAACCGACAAACGAACAAACCAACAAACCAACAAGCCAATAAGCCAACAAACCAACAAACCAACAAACCAACAAACCAACAAACCAACAAACCAACAAACCAAACAACCAACAAACCAACAAACGAACAAACCAACATACGAACAAACCAACAAACCAACAAACCAACAAACCAACAAACCTACAAAACCAACAAACCAACAAGCCAACAAACCAACAAACCAACAAATCAAAAAGCCAACAAGCCAACAAACCAACAAACCTACAAACAAACAAACGAACAAACCAACAAACCAACAAGCCAGCAAACCTACAAACCTACAAACCAACAAACCAACAAACCAACAAACCAACAAACCAACAAACTAACAAACCAACAAGCCAACAAACCAACAAACCAACAAACCAACAAACCAACAAGCCAACAAACGAACAAACCAACAAACCAACAAACCAACAAACCAACAAACCAACAAACCAACAAACCAACAAACCAACAAACCAACAAACCAACAAACCAACAAACCAACAAGCCAACAAAACCAACAAGCCAACAAACCAACAAACCAACAAGTCCACAAACCAACAAACCAACAAGCCAACAAGCCAACAAACCAACAAACCAACAAACGAATTAACCAACAAACCAACCAACGAACAAACCAACAAACCAACAAACCAGCAAACCAACAAACCAATAAACCAACAAACCAACAAACTAACAAACCAACAAACCAACAAACCAAGCAACCAACAAACTAACAAACGAACAAATCAACAAGCCAACAAACCAAAAAACTAACAAAGCAGCAAACCAACAAACCAACAAACCAATAAACCAACAAACCAACAAGCCAACAAACAAACACACAAACAAACTAACAAACCAACAAACCAACAAGCCAACAAACCAACAAACCAACAAACCAACAAACCAACAAACCAACAAACCAACAAACCAACAAACCAACAAACCAACAAACCAACAAACCAACAAACCAAAAAAACCAACAAACCAACAAGCCAACAAACCAACAAACCAACAAGCCAACAATCCAACAAAACAACAAACCAACAAACCAACAACCGAACAAACCAACAAACCAACAAGCCAATCAGCCAAGAAACCAACAAAACAACAAACCAACAAACCAAACAACCAACAAACCAACAAACCAACAAACCAAGCAACCAACAAACTAACAAACGAACAAATCAACAAGCCAACAAACCAAAAAACTAACAAAGCAGCAAACCAACAAACCAACAAACCAATAAACCAACAAACCAACAAGCCAACAAACAAACACACAAACAAACTAACAAACCAACAAACCAACAAGCCAACAAACCAACAAACCAACAAACCAACAAACCAACAAACCAACAAACCAACAAACCAACAAACCAACAAACCAACAAACCAACAAACCAAAAAAACCAACAAACCAACAAGCCAACAAACCAACAAACCAACAAGCCAACAATCCAACAAAACAACAAACCAACAAACCAACAACCGAACAAACCAACAAACCAACAAGCCAATAAGCCAACAAACCAACAAACCAACAAGCCAACAAACCAACAAACCAACAAACCAACAAAGGAACAAACCAACAAACCAACAAACCAACAAACCAACAAGCCAACAAAACCAACAAAACAACAAACGAACAAACCAACAAACGAACAAACCAACAAACCAACAAGCCAATAAGCCAACAAACCAACAAACCAACAAACCAACAAACCAACAAACGAACAAACCAACAAACCCACAAACGAACAAACCAACAAACCAACAAACCAACAAACCAAGTAACCAACAAACCAACAAACGAACAAACCAACAAGCCAACAAACCAAAAAACGAACAAAGCAACAAACCTACAAACCAACAAACCAACAAACCAACAAGCCAACAAGCCAACAAACAAACACACAAACAAGCCAACAAGCCAACTAACCAACAAACCAACAAACCAACAAACCAACAAACCAACAAACCAACAAGCCAACAAGCCAACAAACAACAAGCGAACAAGCCAACACACCAACAAGCCAACAAATGAACAAACCAACAATCCAACAAACCAACAAACCAACAAACCAACAAACCAACAAGCTAACAAACCAACAAACCAACAAACCAACAAACGAATAAACCAACAAACCAACAAACCAACAAACCAACAAACGAACAAACCAACAAACCAACAAACCAAGACACCAACAAACCACCAAACCAACAAGCCAATAAACCAACAAACCAACAAACCAACAAACCAACAAACCAACAAACCAACAAACCAACAAACCAACAAACCAACAAACCAACAAACCAACAAACCAACAAACCAACAAGCCAACAAACAAACAAACCAACAAACGAACAAACCAATAAACCAACAAACCGATAAGCCAACAAGCCATCAAACCTACAAGCCAACAAACCAATTAGCCAACAAGCCAACAAGCCAACAAACCAACATGCCAAAAAACCAACAAACCAACAAACCAAAAAACCAACAAACGAACAAACCAACAAACCAACAAACCAACAAACCAACAAGCCAACAAACCAAAAAACCAATAAACCAACAAACCAACAAACGAACAAACCAACAAACCAACAAGCCAACAAGCCAACAAACCAACAAAACAACAAACCAACAAACCAACAAGCCAACAAACCAACGAACGAACAAACCAACAAACCATCAAGACAACAAGCCAACAAACCAACAAGCCAACAAGCCAACAAACCAACAAACCAACAAACCAACAAACCAACAAACCAACAAACCAACAAACCAACTAGCCGACAAACCTAAAAGCTAACAAACGAACAAGCCAACAAACGAACAAACCAACAAACCAACAAACCAACAAACCAACAAACCAACAAACCAACAAACCAACAAACCAACAAACCAACAAACCAACAAAAAAACAAATAAACAAACCAACAAACCAACAAACGAACAAACCAACAAACCAACAAACAAACAAACAAACAAACAAACAAACGAACAAACGAACAAACGAACAAACCAACAAACCAACAAACCAACAAACCAACAAACCAACAAACCAACAAACCAACAAACCAACAAACCAACAAACCAACAAACTAACAAACCAACAAACCAACAAACCAACAAACCAACAAACCAACAAACCAACAAGCCAACAAACCAATAAGCCAACAAGGCAACAAGCCAACAAACCAACATGCCAATAAACCAACAAACCAAAAAACCAACAAACGAACAAACCAACAAACCAACAAACCAACAAACCAACAAACCAACAAGCCAACAAACCAAAAAACCAACAAACCAACAAACCAACAAACGAACAAACCAGCAAACCAACAAGCCAACAAACCAACAAAACAACAAACCAACAAACCAATAAACCAACAAACCAATAAACCAACAAGCCAACAAGCCAACAAACCATCAAACCAACAAACCAACAGACCAACAAGCCAAAAAACCAACAAACCAACAAACCAACAAACCAACACACCAACAAACCAATAAGCCAACAAACCAAAAAACCAACAAACCAACAAACCAACAAACGAACAAACCAGCAAACCAACAAGCCAACAAACCAACAAAACAACAAACCAACAAACCAACAAACCAATAAACCAACAAGCTAACAAGCCAACAAATCATCAAACCAACAAACCAACAGACCAACAAGCCAAAAAACCAACAAACCAACAAACCAACAAACCAACACACCAACAAACCAACAAGCCAACAAACCAAAAAACCAACAAACCAACAAACCAACAACCCAACAAGCCAACAAACCAACAAAACAACAAACCAACAAACCAACAAACCAACAAGCAAACAAACCAACAAACCAACAAACCAACAAACGAACAAACCAACAAACCAACAAACAAACAAACCAATAAGCCAACAAACCATCAAACCAACAAGCCAACAAGCCAACAAAACAACAAACCAACAAACCAACAAACCAATTAACCAACAAGCCAACATACCAACAAATCAACAAACCAACAAACCAACAAGTAAACAAACCAACAAACCAACAAACCAACAAACCAACAAACCAACAAACCAACAAGCCAACAAACCAACAAACAAACAAACCAACAAACGAACAAACCAACAAACAAACAAACCAATAAGCCAACAAACCAACAAACCAACAAGCCAACAAACCAACAAACCAACAAACGAACAAACAAACAAACCAACAAAACAACAAACCAACAAACCAGCAAACCAACAAACGAACAAACCAAAAAACCAACAAGCCAACACGCTAACAAACCAACAAACCAACAAACCAACAAACCAACAAACCAACAAACCAACAAACCAACAAACGAACAAACCAACCACCCGACAAACCAACAAACCAACAAACCAACAAACAAACAAGCCAACAAACCAACAAGCCAACAAACCAACAAACCAACAAACCAACAAGCCAACAAACCAACAAACTAACAAACCAACAAACCAACAAACCAACAGGCCAACAAACCAACAAACAAACAAACCAACAAACGAACAAACCAACAAACCAACAAACAAATAAGCCAACAAACCAACAAACCAACAAGCAAACAAACCAACAAACTAACAAACGAACAAACAAACAAACCAACAAACTAACAAACCAACAAAACAACAAACCAACAAACCAACAAGCCAACAAACCAACGAACGAACAAGCCAACAAACCATCAAGCCAACAAGCCAACAAACCAACAAGCCAACAAACCAACAAACCAACAAACCAACAAACCAACAAACCAACAAACCAACAAACCAACAACCGAACAAACCAACAAACCAACAAGCCAATAAGCCAACAAACCAACAAACCAACAAGCCAACAAACCAACAAACCAACAAACCAACAAAGGAACAAACCAACAAACCAACAAACCAACAAACCAACAAGCCAACAAAACCAACAAAACAACAAACGAACAAACCAACAAACGAACAAACCAACAAACCAACAAGCCAACAAGCCAACAAACAACAAGCGAACAAGCCAACACACCAACAAGCCAACAAATGAACAAACCAACAATCCAACAAACCAACAAACCAACAAACCAACAAACCAACAAGCTAACAAACCAACAAACCAACAAACCAACAAACGAATAAACCAACAAACCAACAAACCAACAAACCAACAAACGAACAAACCAACAAACCAACAAACCAAGACACCAACAAACCACCAAACCAACAAGCCAATAAACCAACAAACCAACAAACCAACAAACCAACAAACCAACAAACCAACAAACCAACAAACCAACAAACCAACAAACCAACAAACCAACAAACCAACAAACCAACAAGCCAACAAACAAACAAACCAACAAACGAACAAACCAATAAACCAACAAACCGATAAGCCAACAAGCCATCAAACCTACAAGCCAACAAACCAATTAGCCAACAAGCCAACAAGCCAACAAACCAACATGCCAAAAAACCAACAAACCAACAAACCAAAAAACCAACAAACGAACAAACCAACAAACCAACAAACCAACAAACCAACAAGCCAACAAACCAAAAAACCAATAAACCAACAAACCAACAAACGAACAAACCAACAAACCAACAAGCCAACAAGCCAACAAACCAACAAAACAACAAACCAACAAACCAACAAGCCAACAAACCAACGAACGAACAAACCAACAAACCATCAAGACAACAAGCCAACAAACCAACAAGCCAACAAGCCAACAAACCAACAAACCAACAAACCAACAAACCAACAAACCAACAAACCAACAAACCAACTAGCCGACAAACCTAAAAGCTAACAAACGAACAAGCCAACAAACGAACAAACCAACAAACCAACAAACCAACAAACCAACAAACCAACAAACCAACAAACCAACAAACCAACAAACCAACAAACCAACAAAAAAACAAATAAACAAACCAACAAACCAACAAACGAACAAACCAACAAACCAACAAACAAACAAACAAACAAACAAACAAACGAACAAACGAACAAACGAACAAACCAACAAACCAACAAACCAACAAACCAACAAACCAACAAACCAACAAACCAACAAACCAACAAACCAACAAACCAACAAACTAACAAACCAACAAACCAACAAACCAACAAACCAACAAACCAACAAACCAACAAGCCAACAAACCAATAAGCCAACAAGGCAACAAGCCAACAAACCAACATGCCAATAAACCAACAAACCAAAAAACCAACAAACGAACAAACCAACAAACCAACAAACCAACAAACCAACAAACCAACAAGCCAACAAACCAAAAAACCAACAAACCAACAAACCAACAAACGAACAAACCAGCAAACCAACAAGCCAACAAACCAACAAAACAACAAACCAACAAACCAATAAACCAACAAACCAATAAACCAACAAGCCAACAAGCCAACAAACCATCAAACCAACAAACCAACAGACCAACAAGCCAAAAAACCAACAAACCAACAAACCAACAAACCAACACACCAACAAACCAATAAGCCAACAAACCAAAAAACCAACAAACCAACAAACCAACAAACGAACAAACCAGCAAACCAACAAGCCAACAAACCAACAAAACAACAAACCAACAAACCAACAAACCAATAAACCAACAAGCTAACAAGCCAACAAATCATCAAACCAACAAACCAACAGACCAACAAGCCAAAAAACCAACAAACCAACAAACCAACAAACCAACACACCAACAAACCAACAAGCCAACAAACCAAAAAACCAACAAACCAACAAACCAACAACCCAACAAGCCAACAAACCAACAAAACAACAAACCAACAAACCAACAAACCAACAAGCAAACAAACCAACAAACCAACAAACCAACAAACGAACAAACCAACAAACCAACAAACAAACAAACCAATAAGCCAACAAACCATCAAACCAACAAGCCAACAAGCCAACAAAACAACAAACCAACAAACCAACAAACCAATTAACCAACAAGCCAACATACCAACAAATCAACAAACCAACAAACCAACAAGTAAACAAACCAACAAACCAACAAACCAACAAACCAACAAACCAACAAACCAACAAGCCAACAAACCAACAAACAAACAAACCAACAAACGAACAAACCAACAAACAAACAAACCAATAAGCCAACAAACCAACAAACCAACAAGCCAACAAACCAACAAACCAACAAACGAACAAACAAACAAACCAACAAAACAACAAACCAACAAACCAGCAAACCAACAAACGAACAAACCAAAAAACCAACAAGCCAACACGCTAACAAACCAACAAACCAACAAACCAACAAACCAACAAACCAACAAACCAACAAACCAACAAACGAACAAACCAACCACCCGACAAACCAACAAACCAACAAACCAACAAACAAACAAGCCAACAAACCAACAAGCCAACAAACCAACAAACCAACAAACCAACAAGCCAACAAACCAACAAACTAACAAACCAACAAACCAACAAACCAACAGGCCAACAAACCAACAAACAAACAAACCAACAAACGAACAAACCAACAAACCAACAAACAAATAAGCCAACAAACCAACAAACCAACAAGCAAACAAACCAACAAACTAACAAACGAACAAACAAACAAACCAACAAACTAACAAACCAACAAAACAACAAACCAACAAACCAACAAGCCAACAAACCAACGAACGAACAAGCCAACAAACCATCAAGCCAACAAGCCAACAAACCAACAAGCCAACAAACCAACAAACCAACAAACCAACAAACCAACAAACCAACAAACCAACAAACCAACAAACCAACAACCGAACAAACCAACAAACCAACAAGCCAATAAGCCAACAAACCAACAAACCAACAAGCCAACAAACCAACAAACCAACAAACCAACAAAGGAACAAACCAACAAACCAACAAACCAACAAACCAACAAGCCAACAAAACCAACAAAACAACAAACGAACAAACCAACAAACGAACAAACCAACAAACCAACAAGCCAATAAGCCAACAAACCAACAAACCAACAAACCAACAAACCAACAAACGAACAAACCAACAAACCCACAAACGAACAAACCAACAAACCAACAAACCAACAAACCAAGTAACCAACAAACCAACAAACGAACAAACCAACAAGCCAACAAACCAAAAAACGAACAAAGCAACAAACCTACAAACCAACAAACCAACAAACCAACAAGCCAACAAGCCAACAAACAAACACACAAACAAGCCAACAAGCCAACTAACCAACAAACCAACAAACCAACAAACCAACAAACCAACAAACCAACAAGCCAACAAGCCAACAAACAACAAGCGAACAAGCCAACACACCAACAAGCCAACAAATGAACAAACCAACAATCCAACAAACCAACAAACCAACAAACCAACAAACCAACAAGCTAACAAACCAACAAACCAACAAACCAACAAACGAATAAACCAACAAACCAACAAACCAACAAACCAACAAACGAACAAACCAACAAACCAACAAACCAAGACACCAACAAACCACCAAACCAACAAGCCAATAAACCAACAAACCAACAAACCAACAAACCAACAAACCAACAAACCAACAAACCAACAAACCAACAAACCAACAAACCAACAAACCAACAAACCAACAAACCAACAAACCAACAAGCCAACAAACAAACAAACCAACAAACGAACAAACCAATAAACCAACAAACCGATAAGCCAACAAGCCATCAAACCTACAAGCCAACAAACCAATTAGCCAACAAGCCAACAAGCCAACAAACCAACATGCCAAAAAACCAACAAACCAACAAACCAAAAAACCAACAAACGAACAAACCAACAAACCAACAAACCAACAAACCAACAAGCCAACAAACCAAAAAACCAATAAACCAACAAACCAACAAACGAACAAACCAACAAACCAACAAGCCAACAAGCCAACAAACCAACAAAACAACAAACCAACAAACCAACAAGCCAACAAACCAACGAACGAACAAACCAACAAACCATCAAGCCAACAAGCCAACAAACCAACAAGCCAACAAGCCAACAAACCAACAAACCAACAAACCAACAAACCAACAAACCAACAAACCAACAAACCAACTAGCCGACAAACCTAAAAGCTAACAAACGAACAAACCAACAAACCAACAAACCAACAAACCAACAAACCAACAAACCAACAAACCAACAAACCAACAAACCAACAAACCAACAAACTAACAAACCAACAAACCAACAAACCAACAAACCAACAAACCAACAAACCAACAAGCCAACAAACCAATAAGCCAACAAGGCAACAAGCCAACAAACCAACATGCCAATAAACCAACAAACCAAAAAACCAACAAACGAACAAACCAACAAACCAACAAACCAACAAACCAACAAACCAACAAGCCAACAAACCAAAAAACCAACAAACCAACAAACCAACAAACGAACAAACCAGCAAACCAACAAGCCAACAAACCAACAAAACAACAAACCAACAAACCAATAAACCAACAAACCAATAAACCAACAAGCCAACAAGCCAACAAACCATCAAACCAACAAACCAACAGACCAACAAGCCAAAAAACCAACAAACCAACAAACCAACAAACCAACACACCAACAAACCAATAAGCCAACAAACCAAAAAACCAACAAACCAACAAACCAACAAACGAACAAACCAGCAAACCAACAAGCCAACAAACCAACAAAACAACAAACCAACAAACCAACAAACCAATAAACCAACAAGCTAACAAGCCAACAAATCATCAAACCAACAAACCAACAGACCAACAAGCCAAAAAACCAACAAACCAACAAACCAACAAACCAACACACCAACAAACCAACAAGCCAACAAACCAAAAAAACCAACAAACCAACAAACCAACAACCCAACAAGCCAACAAACCAACAAAACAACAAACCAACAAACCAACAAACCAACAAGCAAACAAACCAACAAACCAACAAACCAACAAACCAACAAACAAACAAACCAATAAGCCAACAAACCATCAAACCAACAAGCCAACAAGCCAACAAAACAACAAACCAACAAACCAACAAACCAATTAACCAACAAGCCAACATACCAACAAATCAACAAACCAACAAACCAACAAGTAAACAAACCAACAAACCAACAAACCAACAAACCAACAAACCAACAAACCAACAAGCCAACAAACCAACAAACAAACAAACCAACAAACGAACAAACCAACAAACAAACAAACCAATAAGCCAACAAACCAACAAACCAACAAGCCAACAAACCAACAAACCAACAAACGAACAAACAAACAAACCAACAAACCAACAAACCAACAAACCAGCAAACCAACAAACGAACAAACCAAAAAACCAACAAGCCAACACGCTAACAAACCAACAAACCAACAAACCAACAAACCAACAAACCAACAAACCAACAAACCAACAAACGAACAAACCAACAACCCGACAAACCAACAAACCAACAAACCAACAAACAAACAAGCCAACAAACCAACAAGCCAACAAACCAACAAACCAACAAACCAACAAGCCAACAAACCAACAAACTAACAAACCAACAAACCAACAAACCAACAGGCCAACAAACCAACAAACAAACAAACCAACAAACGAACAAACCAACAAACCAACAAACAAATAAGCCAACAAACCAACAAACCAACAAGCAAACAAACCAACAAACTAACAAACGAACAAACAAACAAACCAACAAATTAACAAACCAACAAAACAACAAACCAACAAACCAACAAGCCAACAAACCAACGAACGAACAAGCCAACAAACCATCAAGCCAACAAGCCAACAAACCAACAAGCCAACAAACCAACAAACCAACAAACCAACAAACCCACAAACCAACAAACCAACAACCAACAAACCAACAACCGAACAAACCAACAAACCAACAAGCCAATAAGCCAACAAACCAACAAACCAACAAGCCAACAAACCAACAAACCAAAAAACCAACAAAGGAACAAACCAACAAACCAACAAACCAACAAACCAACAAGCCAACAAAACCAACAAAACAACAAACGAACAAACCAACAAACGAACAAACCAACAAACCAACAAGCCAATAAGCCAACAAACCAACAAACCAACAAACCAACAAACCAACAAACGAACAAACCAACAAACCCACAAACGAACAAACCAACAAACCAACAAACCAACAAACCAAGTAATTAACAAACCAACAAACGAACAAACCAACAAGCCAACAAACCAAAAAACGAACAAAGCAACAAACCTACAAACCAACAAACCAACAAACCAACAAGCCAACAAGCCAACAAACAAACACACAAACAAGCCAACAAGCCAACTAACCAACAAACCAACAAACCAACAAACCAACAAACCAACAAACCAACAAGCCAACAAGCCAACAAACAACAAGCGAACAAGCCAACACACCAACAAGCCAACAAATGAACAAACCAACAATCCAACAAACCAACAAACCAACAAACCAACAAACCAACAAGCTAACAAACCAACAAACCAACAAACCAACAAACGAATAAACCAACAAACCAACAAACCAACAAACCAACAAACGAACAAACCAACAAACCAACAAACCAAGACACCAACAAACCACCAAACCAACAAGCCAATAAACCAACAAACCAACAAACCAACAAACCAACAAACCAACAAACCAACAAACCAACAAACCAACAAACCAACAAACCAACAAACCAACAAACCAACAAACCAACAAACCAACAAGCCAACAAACAAACAAACCAACAAACGAACAAACCAATAAACCAACAAACCGATAAGCCAACAAGCCATCAAACCTACAAGCCAACAAACCAATTAGCCAACAAGCCAACAAGCCAACAAACCAACATGCCAAAAAACCAACAAACCAACAAACCAAAAAACCAACAAACGAACTAACCAACAAACCAACAAACCAACAAACCAAAAAACCAATAAACCAACAAACCAACAAACGAACAAACCAACAAACCAACAAGCCAACAAGCCAACAAACCAACAAAACAACAAACCAACAAACCAACAAGCCAACAAACCAACGAACGAACAAACCAACAAACCATCAAGCCAACAAGCCAACAAACCAACAAGCCAACAAGCCAACAAACCAACAAACCAACAAACCAACAAACCAACAAACCAACAAACCAACAAACCAACTAGCCGACAAACCTAAAAGCTAACAAACGAACAAGCCAACAAACGAACAAACCAACAAACCAACAAACCAACAAACCAACAAACCAACAAACCAACAAACCAACAAACCAACAAACCAACAAACCAACAAAAAAACAAATCAACAAACCAACAAACCAACAAACGAACAAACCAACAAACCAACAAACAAACAAACAAACAAACAAACAAACAAACAAACGAACAAACGAACAAACGAACAAACCAACAAACCAACAAACCAACAAACCAACAAACCAACAAACCAACAAACCAACAAACCAACAAACCAACAAACCAACAAACTAACAAACCAACAAACCAACAAACCAACAAACCAACAAACCAACAAACCAACAAGCCAACAAACCAATAAGCCAACAAGGCAACAAGCCAACAAACCAACATGCCAATAAACCAACAAACCAAAAAACCAACAAACGAACAAACCAACAAACCAACAAACCAACAAACCAACAAACCAACAAGCCAACAAACCAAAAAACCAACAAACCAACAAACCAACAAACGAACAAACCAGCAAACCAACAAGCCAACAAACCAACAAAACAACAAACCAACAAACCAATAAACCAACAAACCAATAAACCAACAAGCCAACAAGCCAACAAACCATCAAACCAACAAACCAACAGACCAACAAGCCAAAAAACCAACAAACCAACAAACCAACAAACCAACACACCAACAAACCAATAAGCCAACAAACCAAAAAACCAACAAACCAACAAACCAACAAACGAACAAACCAGCAAACCAACAAGCCAACAAACCAACAAAACAACAAACCAACAAACCAACAAACCAATAAACCAACAAGCTAACAAGCCAACAAATCATCAAACCAACAAACCAACAGACCAACAAGCCAAAAAACCAACAAACCAACAAACCAACAAACCAACACACCAACAAACCAACAAGCCAACAAACCAAAAAACCAACAAACCAACAAACCAACAACCCAACAAGCCAACAAACCAACAAAACAACAAACCAACAAACCAACAAACCAACAAGCAAACAAACCAACAAACCAACAAACCAACAAACGAACAAACCAACAAACCAACAAACCAACAAACAAACAAACCAATAAGCCAACAAACCATCAAACCAACAAGCCAACAAGCCAACAAAACAACAAACCAACAAACCAACAAACCAATTAACCAACAAGCCAACATACCAACAAATCAACAAACCAACAAACCAACAAGTAAACAAACCAACAAACCAACAAACCAACAAACCCACAAACCAACAAACCAACAAGCCAACAAACCAACAAACAAACAAACCAACAAACGAACAAACCAACAAACAAACAAACCAATAAGCCAACAAAACAACAAACCAACAAGCCAACAAACCAACAAACCAACAAACGAACAAACAAACAAACCAACAAACCAACAAACCAACAAACCAGCAAACCAACAAACGAACAAACCAACAAACCAACAAACCAACAAACCAACAAACCAACAACCCGACAAACCAACAAACCAACAAACCAACAAACAAACAAGCCAACAAACCAACAAGCCAACAAACCAACAAACCAACAAACCAACAAGCCAACAAACCAACAAACTAACAAACCAACAAACCAACAAACCAACAAGCCAACAAACCAACAAACAAACAAACCAACAAACGAACAAACCAACAAACCAACAAACAAATAAGCCAACAAACCAACAAACCAACAAGCAAACAAACCAACAAACTAACAAACGAACAAACAAACAAACCAACAAACTAACAAACCAACAAAACAACAAACCAACAAACCAACAAGCCAACAAACCAACGAACGAACAAGCCAACAAACCATCAAGCCAACAAGCCAACAAACCAACAAGCCAACAAACCAACAAACCAACAAACCAACAAACCAACAAACCAACAAACCAACAAACCAACAAACCAACTAGCCGACAAACCTAAAAGCCAACAAACGAACAAGCCAACAAACGAACAAACCAACAAACCAACAAACCAACAAACCAACAAACCAACAAACCAACAAACCAACAAACCAACAAACCAACAAACCAACAAACCAACAAACCAACAAAAAAACAAATCAACAAACCAACAAACCAACAAACGAACAAACCAACAAACCAACAAACAAACAAACGAACAAACAAACAAACGAACAAACGAACAAACGAACAAACCAACAAACCAACAAACCAACAAACCAACAAACCAACAAACCAACAAACCAACAAACCAACAAACCAACAAGCCAACAAACCAATAAGCCAACAAGGCAACAAGCCAACAAACCAACATGCCAATAAACCAACAAACCAAAAAACCAACAAACGAACAAACCAACAAACCAACAAACCAACAAACCAACAAGCCAACAAACCAACAAACTAACAAACCAACAAACCAACAAACCAACAAACCAACAAACCAACAAACCAACAAACCAACTAGCCGACAAACCTAAAAGCCAACAAACGAACAAGCCAAAAAACGAACAAACCAACAAACCAACAAACCAACAAACCAACAAACCAACAAACCAACAAACCAACAAACCAACAAACCAACAAACCAACAAACCAACAAAAAAACAAATCAACAAACCAACAAACCAACAAACGAACAAACCAAAAAACCAACAAACAAACAAACAAACAAACAAACAAACGAACAAACGAATCAACGAACAAACCAACAAACCAACAAACCAACAAACCAACAAACCAACAAACCAACAAACCAACAAACCAACAAACCAACAAACCAACAAACCAACAAACCAACAAACCAACAAACCAACAAACCAACAAACCAACAAACCAACAAACCAACAAGCCAACAAACCAATAAGCCAACAAGGCAACAAGCCAACAAACCAACATGCCAATAAACCAACAAACCAAAAAACCAACAAACGAACAAACCAACAAACCAACAAACCAACAAACCAACAAACCAACAAGCCAACAAACCAAAAAACCAACAAACCAACAAACCAACAAACGAACAAACCAGCAAACCAACAAGCCAACAAACCAACAAAACAACAAACCAACAAACCAATAAACCAACAAACCAATAAACCAACAAGCCAACAAGCCAACAAACATTCAAACCAACAAACCAACAGACCAACAAGCCAAAAAACCAACAAACCAACAAACCAACAAACCAACACACCAACAAATCAATAAGCCAACAAACCAAAAAACCAACAAACCAACAAACCAACAAACGAACAAACCAGCAAACCAACAAGCCAACAAACCAACAAAACAACAAACCAACAAACCAACAAACCAATAAACCAACCAGCTAACAAGCCAACAAATCATCAAACCAACAAACCAACAGACCAACAAGCCAAAAAACCAACAAACCAACAAACCAACACACCAACAAACCAACAAGCCAACAAACCAAAAAACCAACAAACCAACAAACCAACAACCCAACAAGCCAACAAACCAACAAAACAACAAACCAACAAACCAACAAACCAACAAGCAAACAAACCAACAAACCAACAAACCAACAAACGAACAAACCAACAAACCAACAAACCAATAAGCCAACAAACCATCAAACCAACAAGCCAACAAGCCAACAAAACAACAAACCAACAAACCAACAAACCAATAAACCAACAAGCCAACATACCAACAAATCAACAAACCAACAAACCAACAAGTAAACAAACCAACAAACCAACAAACCAACAAACCAACAAACCAACAAACCAACAAGCCAACAAACCAACAAACAAACAAACCAACAAACGAACAAACCAACAAACAAACAAACCAATAAGCCAACAAACCAACAAACCAACAAGCCAACAAACCAACAAACCAACAAACGAACAAACAAACAAACCAACAAACCAACAAACCAACAAACCAGCAAACCAACAAACGAACAAACCAAAAAACCAACAAGCCAACACGCTAACAAACCAACAAACCAACAAACCAACAAACCAACAAACCAACAAACCAACAAACCAACAAACGAACAAACCAACAACCCGACAAACCAACAAACCAACAAACTAACAAACAAACAAGCCAACAAACCAACAAGCCAACAAACCAACAAACCAACAAACCAACAAGCCAACAAACCAACAAACTAACAAACCAACAAACCAACAAATCAACAAGCCAACAAACCAACAAACAAACAAACCAACAAACGAACAAACCAACAAACCAACAAACAAATAAGCCAACAAACCAACAAACCAACAAGCAAACAAACCAACAAACTAACAAACGAACAAACAAACAAACCAACAAACTAACAAACCAATAAGGCAACAAACCAACAAGCAAACAAACGAACAAACCAACAAACAAACAAACCAACAAACCAACAAACGAACAACCCAACAAACCAACAAACCAAGAAACCAACAAACCACCAAACCAACAAGCCAACAAACCAACAAACGAACAAACCAACAAACCAACAAACCAACAAGCCAACAAACCAATAAGCCAACAAGTCAACAAACCAACAAACCAACATGCCAACAAACCAACAAACCAACAATTTAACAAACCAACAAACCGACAAACCAACAAGCCAACAAACCAAAAAACCAACAAACCAACAAACCAAGAAACGAACAAACCAAGAAACCAACAAGCCAACAAGCCAACAAAACAACCAACCAACAAACCAACAAACCAACAAACCAATAAACCAACAAGCCAACAAGCCAACAAACCAACAAACCAACAAACCAGCAAACCAACAACTCAACAAACCAACAAGCCAACAAGCCAACAAACCAACAAACCAACAAACCAACAAGACAACAAGCCAACAAACCAACAAGCCAACAAACCAACAAACCAACAAACCAACAAACAAACAAACCAACAAACCACCAAAGCAATTAGCCAACAAACCAACAAGCCAACAAACCAACTAGCCAACAAACGAACAAACCAACAAAACAACAAACCAAAAAGCCAACAAACCAACAAACCAACAAGCCAACAAACCAACAAACCAACAAACCAACAAACCAACAAACCAACAAACCAACAAACCAACAAACCAACAAACCAACAAACCAACAAACGAACAAACCAACAAACCAACAAACCAATAAACCAACAAGCCAACAAGCAAACAAACCAACAAGCCAACAAGCCAACAAACCAACTAACCAACAATCCAACAAGACAACAAGCCAACAAACCAACAAGCCAGCAAACCAACAACTCAACAAACCAACAAGCCAACAAGCCAACAAACCAACAAACCAACAAACCAACAAGACAACAAGCCAACAAACCAACAAGCCAACAAGCCAACAAACCAACTAACCAACAAACCAACAAGACAACAAGCCAACAAACCAACAAGCCAACAAACCAACAAACCAACAAACCAACAAACCAACAAATCACCAAAGCAATTAGCCCACAAACCAACAAGCCAACAAACCAACAAGCCAACAAACGAACAAACCAACAAACCAACAAACCAAAAAGCCAACAAACCAACAAACCAACAAGCCAACAAACCAACAAACCAACAAACCAACAAACCAACAAACCAACAAACCAACAAACCAACAAACCAACAAACCAACAAACCAACAAACCAACAAACGAACAAACCAACAAACCAACAAACCAACAAACTAATAAACCAACAAACGAACAAACCAATAAACCAGCAAACCAATAAACCAACAAACCAACAAACCAACAAACCAACAAACCAACAAACCAACAAACCAACAAACCAACAAACGAACAAACCAACAAACAAACAAACCAACAAACCAACAAACCAACAAGCCAACAAGCCAACAAGCCAAAAAACCAACAAACCAACAAGCCAACAAACGAAAAAACCAACAAACCAACAAATCAACAAACGACCAAACCAACAAACCAAAAAACCAACAAACCAACAAACCAACAAACCAACAAACCAACAAACCAACAAAACAACAAACCAACAAACCAACAAACCAACAAACCAACAAACCAACAAACCAGCAAACGAACAAACCAAAAAACCAACAAGCCAACACCCCAACAAACCAACAAACCAACAAACCAACAAACCAACAAACCAACAAACCAACAAACCAACAAACCTACAAACCAACAAACCAACAAACGAACAAACCCAAAAACCAACAAACCAACAAGCCAACAAACCAACAAACCAACAAGCCAACAAGCCAACAAGCCAACAAACCAACAAGCCAACAAGCCAACAAACCAACAAGCCAACAAACGAATAAACCAAAAATCCGACAAACCAACAAACGAACAAGCCAACAAACCAACAAATCAGCAAGCCAACAAACCACCAAACCAACAAGCCAACAAACCAACAAACGAACAAACCAATAAACCAACAAACCAACAAGCCAACAAACCAACAAATCAACAAGCCAACAAACCACCAAACCAACAAGCCAACAAACCAACAAACGAACAAACCAATAAACCAACAAACCAACAAGCCAACAAACCAACAAATCAAGAAACCAACAAACCACCAAACCAACAAGCCAACAAACGAATAAACCCAAAAACCAACAAACCACCAAACGAACAAACCAACAAACCAACAAACCAACAAGTCAACAAGCCAACAAACCAACAAGCCAACAAACCAATAAGCCAACAAATCAACAAACCAACAAACCAACATGCCAACAAACCTCCAAGCCAACAAACCAAAAAACCAACGAACCAACAAACCAACAAACGAACAAAACAACAAACGAACAAACCAACAAACCAACAAGCCAACAAGCTAACAAACGAACAAGCCAACAAACCAACAAACCAACAAACAAACAAACCAACAAACCAACAAACCAACTAGCCGACAAACCTACAAGCCAACAAACGAACAAGCCAACAAACGAACAAACCAATAAACCAACAAACCAACAAACCAACAAACCAACAAACCAACAAGCCAACAAACCAACAAACCAACAAACTAACAAAAAAACAAACCAACAAACCAACAAACCAACAAACGAACAAACCAACAAACCAACAAACGAACAAACGAACAAACGAACAAATCAACAAACCAACAAACCAACAAACCAACAAACCAACAAACCAACAAACCAACAAACCAACAAACCAACAAACCAACAAACCAACAAACCAACAAACCAAAAACCAGCAAACCAACAAGCCAACAAACCAATAAGCCAACAAGCCAACAAACCAACATGCCAACAAACCAACAAACCAACAAACCAAAAAACCAACAAACGAACAAACCAATAAACCAACAAACGAACAAACCAACAAACCAACAAGCCAACAAACCAAAAAACCAACAAATCAACAAACCAACAAACGGACAAACCGACAAACTACTAAGCCAACAAGCCAACAAAACAACAAACCCACAAACCAACAAACCAATAAACCAACAAGCCAACAAGCCAACAAATCAACCAACCAACAAACCAACAAACCAACAAGCAAACAAACCAACAAACCAACAAACCAACAAACCAACAAGCCAACAAACCAACAAACAAACAAACCAACAAACGAACAAACCAACAAACAAACAAACCAATAAGCCAACAAACCAACAAACCAACAAGCCAACAAACCAACAAACCAACAAACGAACAAACAAACAAACCAACAAACCAACAAACCAACAAACCAACAAACCAACAAACGAACAAACCAAGAAACCAACAAACCAACAAACGAACAAACCAACAAACGAACAAACCAAGAAACCAACAAACCAACAAACCAACAAACCAACAAACCAACAAACCAACAAACCAACAAACCAAAAAACCAACAAACCAACAAACCAGCAAACCAACAAACCTACAAACCAACAAACGAACAAACCAACAAACAAACAAACTAACAAATCAACAAACCAACAAGCCAACAAGCCAACAAGCCAACAAACCAACAAACCAACAAACCAACAAACCAACAAACCAACAAACCAACAAACCAAAAAACCAAAAACCAACAAACCAACAAACCAACAAACCAACAAACCAACAAACCAACAAACCTACAAACCAACAAACCAACAAACGAACAAACCAAAAAACCAACAAACCAACAAGCCAACAAACCAGCAAACCATCAAGCCAACAAGCCAACTAACCAACAAACCAACAAACCAACAAACCAACAAACCAACAAACCAACAAGCCAACAAACCAACAAGCCAACAAGCCAACAAACCAACAAGCCAACAAACGAACAAACCAAAAATCCAACAAACCAACAAACCAACAAGCCAACAAACCAACAAATCAACAAGCCAACAAACCATCAAACCAACAAGCCAACAAACCAACAAACCAACAAACCAACAAACCAACAAACCAACAAACCAACAAACCAACAAGCCAACAAACCAACAAACCAAGAAACCAACAAACCACCAAACCAACAAGCCAACAAACCAACAAACGAACAAACCAACAAACCAACAAACCAACAAGCCAACAAGCCAACAAACCAACAAGCCAACAAACCAATACGCCAACAAGTCAACAAACCAACAAACCAACATGCCAACAAACCAACAAGCCAACAAGCCAACAAACCAACAACCAAACAAACCAACAAACCAACAAACCAATAAACCAACAAACCAACAAACGAACAAACCAACAAACCAACAAGCCAACAAGCCAACAAACGAACAAGCCAACAAACCAACAAACCAACAAACTAACAAACCAACAAACCAACAAACCAACAAACCAACAAACCAACAAACCAACTAGCCGACAAACCTACAAGCCAACAAACGAACAAGCCAACAAACGAACAAACCAACAAACCAACAAACCAACAAGCCATCAAACCAACAAACCAACTAGCCGACAAACCTACAAGCCAACAAACGAACAAGCCAACAAACGAACAAACCAACAAACCAACAAACCAACAAACCAACAAGCCAACAAACCAACAAACCAACAAACCAACAAAAAAACAAACAAACAAACCAACAAACCAACAAACGAACAAACCAACAAACCAACAAACGAACAAACGAACAAACGAACAAACCAACAAACCAACAAACCAACAAATTAACAAACCAACAAACCAACAAACCAACAAACTAACAAACCAACAAACCAACAAACCAAAACCAACAAACCAACAAGCCAACAAACCAATAAGCCAACAAGCCAACAAACCAACATGCCAACAAACCAACAAACCAACAAACCAAAAAACCAACAAACGAACAAACCAATAAACCAACAAACGAACAAACCAAAAAACCAACAATCCAACACGCTAACAAACCAACAAACCAACAAACCAACAAACCAACAAACCAACAAACCAACAAACCAACAAACGAACAAACCAACAACCCAGCAAACCAACAAACCAACAAACCAACAAACCAACAAGCCAACAAACCAACAAGCCAACAAACCAACAAACCAACAAACCAACAAGCCAACAAACCAACAAACCAACTAGCCGACAAACCTACAAGCCAACAAACAAACTAGCCAACAAACGAACAAACCAACAAACCAACAAACCAACAAACCAACAAGCCAACAAACCAACAAACCAACAAACCAACAAAAAAACAAACAAACAAACCAACAAACCAACAAACGAACAAACCAACAAACCAACAAACGAACAAATGAACAAACGAACAAACCAACAAACCAACAAACCAACAAATTAACAAACCAACAAACCAACAAACCAACAAACCAACAAACCAACAAACCAACAAACCAAAACCAACAAACCAACAAGCCAACAAACCAATAAGCCAACAAGCCAACAAACCAACATGCCAACAAACCAACAAACCAACAAACCAAAAAACCAACAAACGAACAAACCAATAAACCAACAAACGAACAAACCAAAAAACCAACAAGCCAACACGCTAACAAACCAACAAACCAACATACCAACAAACCAACAAACCAACAAACCAACAAACCAACAAACCAACAAACCAACAAACCAACAAACGAACAAACCAACAACCCAGCAAACCAACAAACCAACAAACCAACAAACCAACAAGCCAACAAACCAACAAGCCAACAAACCAACAAACCAACAAACCAACAAGCCAACAAACCAACAAACCAACAAGCCAACAAGCCAACAAACCAACAAGCCAACAAACCAATAAGCCAACAAGTCAACAAACCAACAAACCAACATGCCAACAAACCAACACCACCAACAAACCAAAAAACCAACAAACGAACAAACCAACGAACCAACAAACCAACAAACGAAAAAACCAACAAGCCAACAAACCAAAAAACCAACAAACCAACAAACCAACAAACGAACAAACCAACAAACCAACAAGCCAACAAGCCAACAAAACAACAAACCAACAAACCAACAAACCGATAAACCAACAAGCCAACAAGCCAACAAACCAACAAACCAACAAACCAACAAGACAACAAGCCAACAAACCAACAAGCCAACAAACCAACAAACTAACAAACCAATAAACCAACAAACCAACAAACCAACAAACCAAAAAAGCAACTAGCCAACAAACCAACAAGCCAACAAACCAACAAGCCAACAAACGAAAAACCAACAAACCAAAAAGCCAACAAACCAAGGAACCAACAAACCAACAAACCAACAAACCAACAAACCAACAAACAGAACAAACCAACAAACCAACAAACCAACAAACCAACAAACGAACAAACCAACAAACCAACGAACCAACAAACCAACAAACCAACAAACGAACAAACCAACAAACCAACAAACCAATAAACCAACAAACCAACAAACCAACAAACCAACAAACCAACAAACCAACAAACGAACAAACCAACAAACAAACAAACCAACAACCCAACAAACCAACAAGCCAACAAGCCAACAAGCCAAAAAACCAACAAACCAACAAGCCAACAAACGAAAAAACCAACAAACAAACAAATCAACAAACGACCAAACCAACAAACCAAAAAACCAACAAACCAAGAAACCAACAAACCAACAAACCAACAAACCAACAAACCAACAAACCAACAAACCAACAAACCAACAAACCAACAAATCAACAAGCCAACAAACCAACAAACCAACAAACCAACAAACCAACAAACCAACAAACCATCAAACCAACAAACCAACTAGCCGACAAACCTACAAGCCAACAAACGAACAAGCCAACAAACGAACAAACCAACAAACCAACAAACCAACAAACCAACAAGCCAACAAACCAACAAACCAACTAGCCGACAAACCTACAAGCCAACAAACGAACAAGCCAACAAACGAACAAACCAACAAACCAACAAACCAACAAACCAACAAACCAACAAACCAACAAGCCAACAAACCAACAAACCAACAAACCAACAAAAAAACAAACAAACAAACCAACAAACCAACAAACGAACAAACCAATAAACCAACAAACGAACAAACGAACAAACGAACAAACCAACAAACCAAGAAACCAACATATTAACAAACCAACAAACCAACAAACCAACAAACCAACAAACTAACAAACCAACAAACCAAAACCAACAAACCAACAAGCCAACAAACCAATAAGCCAACAAGCCAACAAACCAACATGCCAACAAACCAACAAACCAGCAAACCAAAAAACCAACAAACGAACAAACCAATAAACCAACAAACCAACAAGCCAACAAGCCAACAAATCAACAAACCAACAAACCAACAAACCAACAAGCAAACAAACCAACAAACCAACAAACCAACAAACGAACAAACAAACAAACCAACAAACCAACAAACCAACAAACCAACAAACGAACAAACCAAAAAACCAACAAGCCAACACGCTAACAAACCAACAAACTAATAAACCAACAAACGAACAAACCAACAAACCAAAAAAGCAACTAGCCAACAAACCAACAAGCCAACAAACCAACAAGCCAACAAACGAACAAACCAACAAACCAACAAACCAAAAAGCCAGCAAACCAAGAAACCAAGAAACCAACAAACCAACAAACCAACAAACCAACAAACCAACAAACCAACAAACCAACAGACCAACAAACCAACAAACCAACAAACCAACAAACGAACAAACCAACAAACCAACAAACCAACAAACCAACAAACCAACAAACCAACAAACCAACAAACCAACAAACGAACAAACCAACAAGACAACAAGCCAACAAACCAACAAGCCAACAAACCAACAAACCAACAGACCAACAAACCAACAAACCAACAAACCAACAAACCAACAAGCCAACAAGCCAACAAACCAACAAGCCAACAAACCAACAAACCAACAAACCAACAAACCAACAAGCCAACAAACCAACAAACCAACACACCAACAAACCAACAAGCCAACAAACCAACAAACAAACAAACCAACAAACGAACAAACGAACAAACCAACAAACCAACAAACCAACAAACCAAGAAACCAACAAACCAACAAACGAACAAACCAACAAACGAACAAACCAAGAAACCAACAAACCAACAAACCAACAAACCAACAAACCAACAAACCAACAAACCAACAAACCAAAAACCGACAAACCAACAAACCAACAAACCAACAAACCAACAAACCAACAAACGAATAAACCAACAAACAAACGAACCAAAAAAGCAACTAGCCAACAAACCAACAAGCCAACAAACCAACAAGCCAACAAACGAACAAACCAACAAACCAACAAACCAAAAAGCCAGCAAACCAAGAAACCAACAAACCAACAAACCAACAAACCAACAAACCAACAAACCAACAAACCAACAGACCAACAAACCAACAAACCAACAAACCAACAAACCAAAAAGCCAACAAGCCAACAAGCCAAAAAACCAACAAACCAACAAGCCAACAAACGAAAAAACCAACAAACAAACAAATCAACAAACGAACAAACCAACAAACGAAAAAACCAACAAACCAACAAACCAACAAACCAACAAACCAACAAACCAACAAACCAACAAACCAACAAACCAACAAACCAACAAACCAACAAACGAACAAATCAAAAAAACCAACAAGCCAACACGCCAACAAACCAACAAACCAACAAACCAACAAACCAACAAACCAACAAACCAACAAACGAACAAACCAACAAACCAACAAACCAACAAACCAACAAACCAACAAACCAACAAACCAACAAGCCAACAAACCAACAAGCCAACAAACCAACAAACCAACAAACCAACAAACCAACAAGCCAACAAACCAACAAACCAACACACCAACAAACCAACAAGCCAACAAACCAACAAACAAACAAACCAACAAACGAACAAACGAACAAACCAACAAACCAACAAACCAACAAACCAAGAAACCAACAAACCAACAAACGAACAAACCAACAAACGAACAAACCAAGAAACCAACAAACCAACAAACCAACAAACCAACAAACCAACAAACCAACAAACCAACAAACCAAAAACCGACAAACCAACAAACCAACAAACCAACAAACCAACAAACCAACAAACGAATAAACCAACAAACAAACGAACCAACAAATCAACAAACCAACAAGCCAACAAGCCAACAAACCAATAAACCAACAAACCAACAAACCAACAAACCAACAAACGAACAAACCAAAAAACTCAAAAACCAACAAACCAACAAGCCAACAAGCCAACAAAACAACAAACCAACAAACCAACAAACCAATAAACCAACAAGCCAGCAAGCCAACAAACCAACAAACCAACAAACCAACAAGACAACAAGCGAACAAACCAACAAGCCAACAAACCAACAAACCAACAAACCAATAAACCAACAAACCAACAAACCCAAAAAGCAACTAGCCAACAAACCAACAAGCCAACAAACCAACAAGCCAACAAACGAACAAACCAATAAACCAACAAACCAAAAAGCCAACAAACCAAGAAACCAACAAACCAACAAACCAACAAACCAACAAACCAACAAACCAACAAACCAACAAACCAACAAACCAACAAACCAACAAACCAACAAACCAACAAACCAACAAACCAACAAACGAACAAACCAACAAACCAACAAACCAATAAACCAACAAACCAACAGACCAACAAACCAACAAACCAACAAACCAACAAACGAACAAACCAACAAACAAACAAACCAACAAACCAACAAACCAACAAGCCAACAAGCCAACAAGCCAAAAAACCAACAAACCAACAAGCCAACAAACGAAAAAACGAACAAACAAACAAATCAACAAACGACCAAACCAACAAACCAAAAAACCAACAAACCAACAAACCAGCAAACCAACAAACAAACAAACCAATAAGCCAACAAACCAACAAACCAACAAGCAAACAAACCAACAAACCAACAAACGAACAAACAAACAAACCAACAAACCAACAAACCAACAAACCAACAAACCAACAAACCAACAAACCAACAAATGAACAAACCAAAAAACCAACAAGCCAACACGCTAATAAACCAACAAACCAACAAACCAACAAACCAACAAACCAACAAAGCAAAAAACCAACAAACGAACAAACCAACAACCCAGCAAACCAACAAACCAACAAACCAACAAACCAACAAGCCAACAAACCAACAAGCCAACACGCTAATAAACCAACAAACCAACAAACCAACAAACCAACAAACCAACAAAGCAAAAAACCAACAAACGAACAAACCAACAACCCAGCAAACCAACAAACCAACAAACCAACAAACCAACAAGCCAACAAACCAACAAGCCAACAAGCTAACAAACCAACAAACCAACAAACCAACAAGCCAACAAACCAACAAACCAACAAACCAACAAGCCAACAAGCCAACAAGCCAAAAAACCAACAAACCAACAAGCCAACAAACGAAAAAACGAACAAACAAACAAATCAACAAACGACCAAACCAACAAACCAAAAAACCAACAAACCAACAAACCAGCAAACCAACAAACAAACAAACCAATAAGCCAACAAACCAACAAACCAACAAGCAAACAAACCAACAAACCAACAAACGAACAAACAAACAAACCAACAAACCAACAAACCAACAAACCAACAAACCAACAAACCAACAAACCAACAAACGAACAAACCAAAAAACCAACAAGCCAACACGCGAATAAACCAACAAACCAACAAACCAACAAACCAACAAACCAACAAAGCAAAAAACCAACAAACGAACAAACCAACAACCCAGCAAACCAACAAACCAACAAACGAACAAACCAACGAACCAACAAACCAACAAACGAAAAAACCAACAAGCTAACAAACCAAAAAACCAACAAACCAACAAACCAACAAACGAACAAACCAACAAACCAACAAGCCAACAAGCCAACAAAACAACAAACCAACAAACCAACAAACCAATAAACCAACAAGCCAACAAGCCAACAAACCAACAAACCAACAAACCAACAAGACAACAAGCCAACAAACCAACAAGCCAACAAACCAACAAACCAACAAACCAATAAACCAACAAACCAACAAACCAAAAAAGCAACTAGCCAACAAACCAACAAGCCAACAAACCAACAAGCCAACAAACGAACAAACCAACAAACCAACAAACCAAAAAGCCAACAAACAAAGAAACCAACAAACCAACAAACCAACAAACCAACAAACCAACAAACCAACAAACCAACAAACCAACAAACCAACAAACCAACAAACCAACAAACGAACAAACCAACAAACCAACAAACCAACAAACCAACAAACCAACAAACGAACAAACCAACAAACCAACAAACCAATAAACCAACAAACCAACAAACCAACAAACCAACAAACCAACAAACCAACAAACCAACAAACCAACAAACGAACAAACCAACAAACAAACAAACCAACAAACCAACAAACCAACAAGCCAACAAGCCAACAAGCCAAAAAAACAACAAACCAACAAGCCAACAAACGAAAAAACCAACAAACAAACAAATCAACAAACGACCAAACCAACAAACCAAAAAACCAACAAACCAACAAACCAACAAACCAACAAACCAACAAACCAACAAACCAACAAACCAACAAACCAACAAACCAACAAACCAACAAACCAACAAACGAACAAACCAAAAAAACCAACAAGCCAACACGCCAACAAACCAACAAACCAACAAACCAACAAACCAACAAACCAACAAACGAACAAACCAACAAACCGACAAACCAACAAACCAACAAACCAACAAACCAACAAACCAACAAGCCAACAAACCAACAAGCCAACAAACCAACAAACCAACAAACCAAGAAACCAACAAACCAACAAACCAACAAACCAACAAACCAACAAACCAACAAACCAACAAACCAACAAACCAACAAACCAACAAACCAACAAACCAACAAACCAACAAACCAACAAACCAACAAACCAATAAACCAACAAACCAACAGACCAACAAACCAACAAACCAACAAACCAACAAACGAACAAACCAACAAACAAACAAACCAACAAACCAACAAACCAACAAGCCAACAAGCCAACAAGCCAAAAAACCAACAAACCAACAAGCCAACAAACGAAAAAACCAACAAACAAACAAATCAACAAACGACCAAACCAACAAACCAAAAAACCAACAAACCAACAAACCAACAAACCAACAAACAATTAAACCAATAAGCCAACAAACCAACAAACCAACAAGCCAACAAACCAACAAACCAACAAACGAACAAACAAACAAACCAACAAACCAACAAACCAACAAACCAACAAACCAACAAACGAACAAACCCAAAAACCAACAAGCCAACACGCTAACAAACCAACAAACCAACAAACCAACAAACCAACAAACCAACAAAGCAACAAACCAACAAACGAACAAACCAACAACCCAGCAAACCAACAAACCAACAAACCAACAAACCAACAAGCCAACAAACCAACAAGCCAACAAGCCAACAAACCAACAAACCAACAAACCAACAAGCCAACAAACCAACAAACCAACAAGCCAACAAGCCAACAAACCAACAAGCCAACAAACCAATAAGCCAACAAGTCAACAAACCAACAAACCAACATGCCAACAAACCAACACCACCAACAAACCAAAAAACCAACAAACGAACAAACCAACGAACCAACAAACCAACAAACGAAAAAACCAACAAGCCAACAAACCAAAAAACCAACAAACCAACAAACCAACAAACGAACAAACCAACAAACCAAACAAGCCAACAAGCCAACAAAACAGCAAACCAACAAACCAACAAACCAATAAACCAACAAGCCAACAAGCCAACAAACCAACAAACCAACAAACCAACAAGACAACAAGCCAACAAACCAACAAACCAACAAACCAACAAACCAACAAACCAATAAACCAACAAACCAACAAACCAACAAACCAAAAAAGCAACTAGCCAACAAACCAACAAGCCAACAAACCAACAAGCCAACAAACGAACAAACCAACAAACCAACAAACCAAAAAGCCAACAAACCAACAAACCAACAAACCAACAAACCAACAAACCAACAAACCAACAAACCAACAAACCAACAAACCAACAAACCAACAGACCAACAAACCAACAAACCAACAAACCAACAAACGAACAAACCAACAAACCAACAAACCAACAAACCAACAAACCAACAAACGAACAAACCAACAAACCAACAAACCAATAAACCAACAAACCAACAAACCAACAAACCAACAAACCAACAAACCAACAAACCAACAAGCCAACAAGCCAACAAGCCAAAAAACCAACAAACCAACAAGCCAACAAACGAAAAAACCAACAAACAAACAAATCAACAAACGACCAAACCAACAAACCAAAAAACCAACAAACCAACAAACCAACAAACCAACAAATAAACAAACCAATAAGCCAACAAACCAACAAACCAACAAGCCAACAAACCAACAAACCAACAAACGAACAAACAAACAAACCAACAAACCAACAAACCAACAAACCAACAAACCAACAAACCAACAAACGAACAAACCAAAAAACCAACAAGCCAACACGCTAACAAACCAACAAACCAACAAACCAACAAACCAACAAAGCAACAAACCAACAAACGAACAAACCAACAACCCAGCAAACCAACAAACCAACAAACCAACAAACCAACAAGCCAACAAACCAACAAGCCAACAAACCAACAAACCAACAAACCAACAAGCCAACAAACCAACAAAACAACAAGCCAACAAGCCAACAAACCAACAAGCCAACAAACCAATAAGCCAACAAGTCAACAAACCAAAAAACCAACATGCCAACAAACCAACACCACCAACAAACCAAAAAACCAACAAACGAACAAACCAACGAACCAACAAACCAACAAACGAAAAAACCAACAAGCCAACAAACCAAAAAACCAACAAACCAACAAACCAACAAACAAACAAACCAACAAACCAACAAGCCAACAAGCCAAAAAAACAACAAACCAACAAACCAACAAACCAATAAACCAACAAGCCAACAAACCAACAAACCAACAAACCAACAAGACAACAAGCCAACAAACCAACAAGCCAACAAACCAACAAACCAACAAACTAATAAACCAACAAACCAACAAACCAACAAACCAAAAAAGCAACTAGCCAACAAACCAACAAGCCAACAAACCAACAAGCCAACAAACGAACAAACCAACAAACCAACAAACCAAAAAGCCAGCAAACCAAGAAACCAACAAACCAACAAACCAACAAACCAACAAACCAACAAACCAACAAACCAACAGACCAACAAACCAACAAACCAACAAACCAACAAACGAACAAACCAACAAACCAACAAACCAACAAACCAACAAACCAACAAACGAACAAACCAACAAACCAACAAACCAATAAACCAACAAACCAACAAACCAACAAACCAACAAACCAACAAACCAACAAACGAACAAACCAACAAACAAACAAACCAACAAACCAACAAACCATCAAGCCAACAAGCCAACAAGCCAAAAAACCAACAAACCAACAAGCCAACAAACGAAAAAACCAACACACAAACAAATCAATAAACGACCAAACCAACAAACGAAAAAAGCAACTAGCCAACAAACCAACAAGCCAACAAACCAACAAGCCAACAAACGAACAAACCAACAAACCAACAAACCAAAAAGCCAACAAACCAAGAAACCAATAAACCAACAAACCAACAAACCAACAAACCAAAAAAGCAACTAGCCAACAAACCAACAAGCCAACAAACCAACAAGCCAACAAACGAACAAACCAACAAACCAACAAACCAAAAAGCCAACAAACCAAGAAACCAACAAACCAACAAACCAACAAACCAACAAACCAACAAACCAACAAACCAACAAACCAACAGACCAACAAACCAACAAACCAACAAACCAACAAACGAACAAACCAACAAACCAACAAACCAACAAACCAACAAACCAACAAACGAACAATCCAACAAACCAACAAACCAATAAACCAACAAACCAACAAACCAACAAACCAACAAACCAACAAGCCAACAAGCCAAAAAACCAACAAACCAACAAGCCAACAAACGAAAAAACCAACAAACAAACAAATCAACAAACGACCAAACCAACAAACCAAAAAACCAACAAACCAACAAACCAACAAACCAACAAACAAACAAACCAATAAGCCAACAAACCAACAAACCAACAAGCCAACAAACCAACAAACCAACAAACGAACAAACAAACAAACCAACAAACCAACAAACCAACAAACCAACAAACCAACAAACGAACAAACCAAAAAACCAACAAGCCAACACGCTAACAAACCAACAAACCAACAAACCAACAAACCAACAAAGCAACAAACCAACAAACGAACAAACCAACAACCCAGCAAACCAACAAACCAACAAACCAACAAACCAACAAGCCAACAAACCAACAAGCCAACAAACCAACAAACCAACAAACCAACAAGCCAACAAACCAACAAACCAACAAGCCAACAAGCCAACAAACCAACAAGCCAACAAACCAATAAGCCAACAAGTCAACAAACCAACAAACCAACATGCCAACAAACCAACACCACCAACAAACCAAAAAACCAACAAACGAACAAACCAACGAACCAACAAACCAACAAACGAAAAAACCAACAAGCCAACAAACCAAAAAACCAACAAACCAACAAACCAACAAACAAACAAACCAACAAACCAACAAGCCAACAAGCCAAAAAAACAACAAACCAACAAACCAACAAACCAATAAACCAACAAGCCAACAAACCAACAAACCAACAAACCAACAAGACAACAAGCCAACAAACCAACAAGCCAACAAACCAACAAACCAACAAACTAATAAACCAACAAACCAACAAACCAACAAACCAAAAAAGCAACTAGCCAACAAACCAACAAGCCAACAAACCAACAAGCCAACAAACGAACAAACCAACAAACCAACAAACCAAAAAGCCAGCAAACCAAGAAACCAACAAACCAACAAACCAACAAACCAACAAACCAACAAACCAACAAACCAACAGACCAACAAACCAACAAACCAACAAACCAACAAACGAACAAACCAACAAACCAACAAACCAACAAACCAACAAACCAACAAACGAACAAACCAACAAACCAACAAACCAATAAACCAACAAACCAACAAACCAACAAATCAACAAACCAACAAACCAACAAACGAACAAACCAACAAACAAACAAACCAACAAACCAACAAACCAACAAGCCAACAAGCCAACAAGCCAAAAAACCAACAAACCAACAAGCCAACAAACGAAAAAACCAACAAACAAACAAATCAACAAACGACCAAACCAACAAACGAAAAAACCAACAAACCAACAAACCAACAAACCAATAAACCAACAAACCAACAAACCAACAAACCAACAAACCAACAAACCAACAAACCAACAAACGAACAAACCAAAAAACCAACAAGCCAACACGCCAACAAACCAACAAACCAACAAACCAACAAACCAACAAACCAACAAACCAACAAACCAACAAACGAACAAACCAACAAACCAACAAACCAACAAACCAAAAAACCAACAAACCAACAAGCCAACAAACCAACAAGCCAACAAACCAACAAGCCAACAAACCAACAAACCAACAAGCCAACAAGCCAACAAACCAACAAGCCAACAAACCAATAAGCCAACAAGTCAACAAACCAACAAACCAACATGCCAACAAACCAACACCACCAACAAACCAAAAAACCAACAAACGAACAAACCAACGAACCAACAAACCAACAAACGAAAAAACCAACAAGCCAACAAACCAAAAAACCAACAAACCAACAAACCAACAAACAAACAAACCAACAAACCAACAAGCCAACAAGCCAAAAAAACAACAAACCAACAAACCAACAAACCAATAAACCAACAAGCCAACAAACCAACAAACCAACAAACCAACAAGACAACAAGCCAACAAACCAACAAGCCAACAAACCAACAAACCAACAAACTAATAAACCAACAAACCAACAAACCAACAAACCAAAAAAGCAACTAGCCAACAAACCAACAAGCCAACAAACCAACAAGCCAACAAACGAACAAACCAACAAACCAACAAACCAAAAAGCCAGCAAACCAAGAAACCAACAAACCAACAAACCAACAAACCAACAAACCAACAAACCAACAAACCAACAAACCAACAGACCAACAAACCAACAAACCAACAAACCAACAAACGAACAAACCAACAAACCAACAAACCAACAAACCAACAAACCAACAAACGAACAAACCAACAAACCAACAAACCAATAAACCAACAAACCAACAAACCAACAAATCAACAAACCAACAAACCAACAAACGAACAAACCAACAAACAAACAAACCAACAAACCAACAAACCAACAAGCCAACAAGCCAACAAGCCAAAAAACCAACAAACCAACAAGCCAACAAACGAAAAAACCAACAAACAAACAAATCAACAAACGACCAAACCAACAAACGAAAAAACCAACAAACCAACAAACCAACAAACCAATAAACCAACAAACCAACAAACCAACAAACCAACAAACCAACAAACCAACAAACCAACAAACGAACAAACCAAAAAACCAACAAGCCAACACGCCAACAAACCAACAAACCAACAAACCAACAAACCAACAAACCAACAAACCAACAAACCAACAAACGAACAAACCAACAAACCAACAAACCAACAAACCAAAAAACCAACAAACCAACAAGCCAACAAACCAACAAGCCAACAAACCAACAAACCAACAAACCAACAAACCAACAAGCCAACAAACCAACAAACCAACACACCAACAAACCAACAAGCCAACAAACCAACAAACAAACAAACCAACAAACGAACAAACGAACAAACCAACAAACCAACAAACCAACAAACCAGGAAACCAACAAACCAGGAAACCAACAAACCAACAAACGAACAAACCAACAAACCAACAAACCAACAAACCAACAAACCAACAAACCAACAAACCAACAAACCAACAAACCAACAAACCAAAAACCAACAAACCAACAAACCAACAAACCAACAAACCAACAAACCAACAAACGAATAAACCAACAAACAAACGAACCAACAAATCAACAAACCAACAAGCCAACAAGCCAACAAACCAATAAACCAACAAACCAACAAACCAACAAACCAACAAACGAACAAACCAAAAAACCCAAAAACCAACAAACCAACAAGCCAACAAGCCAACAAAACAACAAACCAACAAACCAACAAACCAACAAACCAACAAGACAACAAGCCAACAAACCAACAAGCCAACAAACCAACAAACCAACAAACCAATAAACCAACAAACCAACAAACCCAAAAAGCAACTAGCCAACAAACCAACAAGCCAACAAACCAACAAGCCAACAAACGAACAAACCAATAAACCAACAAACCAAAAAGCCAACAAACCAAGAAACCAACAAACCAACAAACCAACAAACCAACAAACCAACAAACCAACAAACCAACAAACCAACAAACCAACAAAACAACAAACCAACAAACCAACAAACGAACAAACCAACAAACCAACAAACCAATAAACCAACAAACCAACAGACCAACAAACCAACAAACCAACAAACCAACAAACGAACAAACCAACAAACAAACAAACCAACAAACCAACAAACCAACAAGCCAACAAGCCAACAAGCCAAAAAACCAACAAACCAACACGCCAACAAACCAACAAACCAACAAACCAACAAACCAACAAACCAACAAACCAACAAACGAACAAACCAACAAACCAACAAACCAACAAACCAAAAAACCAACAAACCAACAAGCCAACAAACCAACAAGCCAACAAACCAACAAACCAACAAACCAACAAACCAACAAGCCAACAAACCAACAAACCAACACACCAACAAACCAACAAGCCAACAAACCAACAAACAAACAAACCAACAAACGAACAAACGAACAAACCAACAAACCAACAAACCAACAAACCAAGAAACCAACAAACCAACAAACGAACAAACCAACAAACGAACAAACCAACAAACTAACAAACCAACAAACCAACAAACCAACAAACCAACAAACCAACAAACCAACAAACCAACAAACCAAAAACCAACAAACCAACAAACCAACAAACCAACAAACCAACAAACCAACAAACGAATAAACCAACAAACAAACGAACCAACAAATCAACAAACCAACAAGCCAACAAGCCAACAAACCAATAAACCAACAAACCAACAAACCAACAAACCAACAAACGAACAAACCAAAAAACCCAAAAACCAGCAAACCAACAAGCCAACAAGCCAACAAAACAACAAACCAACAAACCAACAAACCAAAAAACCAACAAGCCAACAAGCCAACAAACCAGCAAACCAACAAACCAACAAGACAACAAGCCAACAAACCAACAAGCCAACAAACCAACAAACCAACAAACCAATAAACCAACAAACCAACAAACCCAAAAAGCAACTAGCCAACAAACCAACAAGCCAACAAACCAACAAGCCAACGAACGAACAAACCAATAAAACAACAAACCAAAGAGCCAACAAACCAAGAAACCAACAAACCAACAAACCAACAAACCAACAAACCAACAAACCAACAAACCAACAAACCAACAAACCAACAAACCAACAAACCAACAAAACAACAAACCAACAAACCAACAAACGAACAAACCAACAAACCAACAAACCAATAAACCAACAAACCAACAGACCAACAAACCAACAAACCAACAAACCAACAAACGAACAAACCAACAAACAAACAAACCAACAAACCAACAAACCAACAAGCCAACAAGCCAACAAGCCAAAAAACCAACAAACCAACAAACCAACAAACGAAAAAACGAACAAACAAACAAATCAACAAACGACCAAACCAACAAACCAAAAAACCAACAAACCAACAAACCAACAAACCAACAAACAAACAAACCAATAAGCCAACAAACCAACAAACCAACAAGCCAACAAACCAACAAACCAACAAACGAACAAACAAACAAACCAACAAACCAACAAACCAACAAACCAACAAACCAACAAACCAACAAACGAACAAACCAAAAAACCGACAAGCCAACACGCTAACAAACCAACAAACCAACAAACCAACAAACCAACAAACCAACAAACCAACAAAGCAACAAACCAACAAACGAACAAACCAACAACCCAGCAAACCAACAAACGAACAAACCAACAAACCAACAAGCCAACAAACCAACAAGCCAACAAGCCAACAAACCAACAAACCAACAAACCAACAAGCCAACAAACCAACAAACCAACACACCAACAAACCAACAAGCCAACAAACCAACAAACAAACAAACCAACAAACGAACAAACGAACAAACCAACAAACCAACAAACCAACAAACCAAGAAACCAACAAACCAACAAACGAACAAACCAACAAACGAACAAACCAACAAACCAACAAACCAACAAACCAACAAACCAACAAACCAACAAACCAACAAACCAACAAACCAACAAACCAAAAACCAACAAACCAACAAACCAACAAACCAACAAACCAACAAACCAACAAACGAATAAACCAACAAACAAACGAACCAACAAATCAACAAACCAACAAGCCAACAAGCCAACAAACCAATAAACCAACAAACCAACAAACCAACAAACCAACAAACGAACAAACCAAAAAACCCAAAAACCAGCAAACCAACAAGCCAACAAGCCAACAAAACAACAAACCAACAAACCAACAAACCAAAAAACCAACAAGCCAACAAGCCAACAAACCAACAAACCAACAAACCAACAAGACAACAAGCCAACAAACCAACAAGCCAACAAACCAACAAACCAACAAACCAATAAACCAACAAACCAACAAACCCAAAAAGCAACTAGCCAACAAACCAACAAGCCAACAAACCAACAAGCCAACGAACGAACAAACCAATAAAACAACAAACCAAAGAGCCAACAAACCAAGAAACCAACAAACCAACAAACCAACAAACCAACAAACCAACAAACCAACAAACCAACAAACCAACAAACCAACAAACCAACAAACCAACAAAACAACAAACCAACAAACCAACAAACGAACAAACCAACAAACCAACAAACCAATAAACCAACAAACCAACAGACCAACAAACCAACAAACCAACAAACCAACAAACGAACAAACCAACAAACAAACAAACCAACAAACCAACAAACCAACAAGCCAACAAGCCAACAAGCCAAAAAACCAACAAACCAACAAACCAACAAACGAAAAAACGAACAAACAAACAAATCAACAAACGACCAAACCAACAAACCAAAAAACCAACAAACCAACAAACCAACAAACCAACAAACAAACAAACCAATAAGCCAACAAACCAACAAACCAACAAGCCAACAAACCAACAAACCAACAAACGAACAAACAAACAAACCAACAAACCAACAAACCAACAAACCAACAAACCAACAAACCAACAAACGAACAAACCAAAAAACCGACAAGCCAACACGCTAACAAACCAACAAACCAACAAACCAACAAACCAACAAACCAACAAACCAACAAAGCAACAAACCAACAAACGAACAAACCAACAACCCAGCAAACCAACAAACGAACAAACCAACAAACCAACAAGCCAACAAACCAACAAGCCAACAAGCCAACAAACCAACAAACCAACAAACCAACAAGCCAACAAACCAACAAACCAACAAGCCAACAAGCCAACAAACCAACAAGCCAACAAACCAATAAGCCAACAAGTCAACAAACCAACAAACCAACATGCCAACAAACCAACACCACCAACAAACCAAAAAACCAACAAACGAACAAACCAACGAACCAACAAACCAACAAACGAAAAAACCAACAAGCCAACAAACCAAAAAACCAAAAAACCAACAAACCAACAAACGAACAAACCAACAAACCAACAAGCCAACAAGCCAACAAAACAACAAACCAACAAACCAACAAACCAATAAACCAACAAGCCAACAAGCCAACAAACCAACAAACCAACAAACCAACAAGACAACAAGCCAACAAACCAACAAGCCAACAAACCAACAAACCAACAAACCAATAAACCAACAAACCAACAAACCAACAAACCAAAAAAGCAACTAGCCAACAAACCAACAAGCCAACAAACCAACAAGCCAACAAACGAACAAACCAACAAACCAACAAACCAAAAAGCCAACAAACCAAGAAACCAACAAACCAACAAACCAACAAACCAACAAACCAACAAACCAACAAACCAACAAACCAACAGACCAACAAAACAACAAACCAACAAACCAACAAACGAACAAACCAACAAACCAACAAACCAACAAACCAACAAACCAACAAACCAACAAACGAACAAACCAACAAACCAACAAACCAATAAACCAACAAACCAACAAACCAACAAACCAACAAACCAACAAACCAACAAACTAACAAACGAACAAACCAACAAACAAACAAACCAACAAACCAACAAACCAACAAGCCAACAAGCCAACAAGCCAAAAAACCAACAAACCAACAAGCCAACAAACGAAAAAACCAACAAACAAACAAATCAACAAACGACCAAACCAACAAACCAAAAAACCAACATACCAACAAACCAACAAACCAACAAACCAACAAACCAACAAACCAACAAACCAACAAACCAACAAACCAACAAACCAACAAGCCAACAAACCAACAAACCAACAAGCCAACAAGCCAACAAACCAACAAGCCAACAAACCAATAAGCCAACAAGTCAACAAACCAACAAACCAACATGCCAACAAACCAACACCACCAACAAACCAAAAAACCAACAAACGAACAAACCAACGAACCAACAAACCAACAAACGAAAAAACCAACAAGCCAACAAACCAAAAAACCAACAAACCAACAAACCAACAAACGAACAAACCAACAAACCAACAAGCCAACAAGCCAACAAAACAACAAACCAACAAACCAACAAACCAACAAACCAATAAACCAACAAGCCAACAAGCCAACAAACCAACAAACCAACAAACCAACAAGACAACAAGCCAACAAACCAACAAGCCAACAAACCAACAAACCAACAAACCAATAAACCAACAAACCAACAAACCAAAAAAGCAACTAGCCAACAAACCAACAAGCCAACAAACCAACAAGCCAACAAACGAACAAACCAACAAACCAACAAACCAAAAAGCCAACAAACCAAGAAACCAACAAACCAACAAACCAACAAACCAACAAACCAACAAACCAACAAACCAACAGACCAACAAACCAACAAACCAACAAACCAACAAACGAACAAACCAACAAACCAACAAACCAACAAACCAACAAACCAACAAACGAACAAACCAACAAACCAACAAACCAATAAACCAACAAACCAACAAACCAACAAACCAACAAACCAACAAACCAACAAACTAACAAACGAACAAACCAACAAACAAACAAACCAACAAACCAACAAACCAACAAGCCAACAAGCCAACAAGCCAAAAAACCAACAAACCAACAAGCCAACAAACGAAAAAACCAACAAACAAACAAATCAACAAACGGCCAAACCAACAAACCAAAAAACCAACATACCAACAAACCAACAAACCAACAAACCAACAAACCAACAAACCAACAAACCAACAAACCAACAAACCAACAAACCAACAAACCAACAAACCAACAAACCAACAAACCAACAAACGAACAAACCAAAAAAACCAACAAGCCAACACGCCAACAAACCAACAAACCAACAAACCAACAAACCAACAAACCAACAAACCAACAAACGAACAAACCAACAAACCAACAAACCAACAAACCAACAAACCAACAAACCAACAAACCAACAAGCCAACAAACCAACAAGCCAACAAACCAACAAACCAACAAACCAAGAAACCAACAAACCAACAAACCAACAAACCAACAAACCAACAAACCAACAAACCAACAAAACAAACAAACCAACAAACCAACAAACCAACAAACCAACAAACCAACAAACCAACAAACGAACAAACCAACAAACCAACAAACCAATAAACCAACAAACAAACAGACCAACAAACCAACAAACCAACAAACCAACAAACGAACAAACCAACAAACAAACAAACCAACAAATCAACAAACCAACAAGCCAACAAGCCAACAAGCCAAAAAACCAACAAACCAACAAGCCAACAAACGAAAAAACCAACAAACAAACAAATCAACAAACGACCAAACCAACAAACCAAAAAACCAACAAACCAACAAACCAACAAACCAACAAACAAACAAACCAATAAGCCAACAAACCAACAAACCAACAAGCCAACAAACCAACAAACCAACAAACGAACAAACAAACAAACCAACAAACCAACAAACCAACAAACCAACAAACCAACAAACCAACAAACGAACAAACCAAAAAACCAACAAGCCAACACGCTAACAAACCAACAAACCAACAAACCAACAAACCAACAAACCAACAAACCAACAAAGCAACAAACCAACAAACGAACAAACCAACAACCCAGCAAACCAACAAACCAACAAACCAACAAACCAACAAGCCAACAAACCAACAAGCCAACAAGCCAACAAACCAACAAACCAACAAACCAACAAGCCAACAAACCAACAAACCAACAAGCCAACAAGCCAACAAACCAACAAGCCAACAAACCAATAAGCCAACAAGTCAACAAACCAACAAACCAACATGCCAACAAACCAACACCACCAACAAACCAAAAATCCAACAAACGAACAAACCAACGAACCAACAAACCAACAAACGAAAAAACCAACAAGCCAACAAGCCAACAAGCCAAAAAACCAACAAACCAACAAGCCAACAAACGAAAAAACCAACAAACAAACAAATCAACAAACGACCAAACCAACAAACCAAAAAACCAACAAACCAACAAACCAACAAACCAACAAACCAACAAACAAACAAACCAATAAGCCAACAAACCAACAAACCAACAAGCCAACAAACCAACAAACCAACAAACGAACAAACAAACAAACCAACAAACCAACAAACCAACAAACCAACAAACCAACAAACCAACAAACGAACAAACCAAAAAACCAACAAGCCAACACGCTAACAAACCAACAAACCAACAAACCAACAAACCAACAAACCAACAAACCAACAAAGCAACAAACCAACAAACGAACAAACCAACAACCCAGCAAACCAACAAACCAACAAACCAACAAACCAACAAGCCAACAAACCAACAAGCCAACAAGCCAACAAACCAACAAACCAACAAACCAACAAGCCAACAAACCAACAAACCAACAAGCCAACAAGCCAACAAACCAACAAGCCAACAAACCAATAAGCCAACAAGTCAACAAACCAACAAACCAACATGCCAACAAACCAACACCACCAACAAACCAAAAAACCAACAAACGAACAAACCAACGAACCAACAAACCAACAAACGAAAAACCCAACAAGCCAACAAACCAAAAAACCAACAAACCAACAAACCAACAAACGAACAAACCAACAAACCAACAAGCCAACAAGCCAACAAAACAACAAACCAACAAACCAACAAACCAATAAACTAACAAGCCAACAAGCCAACAAACCAACAAACCAACAAACCAACAAGACAACAAGCCAACAAACCAACAAGCCAACAAACCAACAAACCAACAAACCAATAAACCAACAAACCAACAAACCAACAAACCAAAAAAGCAACTAGCCAACAAACCAACAAGCCAACAAACCAACAAGCCAACAAACGAACAAACCAACAAACCAAAAAGCCAACAAACCAAGAAACCAACAAACCAACAAACCAACAAACCAATAAACCAACAAACCAACAAACCAACAGACCAACAAACCAACAAACCAACAAACCAACAAACGAACAAACAAACAAACCAACAAACCAACAAACCAACAAACCAACAAACGAACAAACCAACAAACCAACAAACCAATAAACCAACAAACGAACAAACCAACAAACCAACAAACCAACAAACCAACAAACCAACAAACGAACAAACCAAGAAACAAACAAACCAACAAACCAACAAACCAACAAGCCAACAAGCCAACAAGCCAAAAAACCAACAAACCAACAAGCCAACAAACGAAAAAACCAACAAACAAACAAATCAACAAACGACCAAACCAACAAAACAAAAAACCAACAAACCAACAAACCAACAAACCAACAAACCAACAAACCAACAAACCAACAAACCAACAAACCAACAAACCAACAAACCAACAAACGAACAAACCAAAAAAACCAACAAGCCAACACGCCAACAAACCAACAAACCAACAAACCAACAAACCAACAAACCAACAAACCAACAAACCAACAAACGAACAAACCAACAAACCAACAAACCAACAAACCAACAAACCAACAAACCAACAAACCAACAACCCAACAAACCAACAAGCCAACAAACCAACAAACCAACAAACCAACAAACCAACAAGCCAACAAACCAACAAACCAACACACCAACAAACCAACAAGCCAACAAACCAACAAACAAACAAACCAACAAACGAACAAACGAACAAACCAACAAACCAACAAACCAACAAACCAACAAACCAAGAAACCAACAAACCAACAAACGAACAAACCAACAAACGAACAAACCAAGAAACCAACAAACCAACAAACCAACAAACCAACAAACCAATAAACCAACAAACCAACAAACCAACAAACCAAAAACCAACAAACCAACAAACCAACAAACCAACAAACCAACAAACGAATAAACCAACAAACAAACGAACCAACAAATCAACAAACCAACAAGCCAACAAGCCAACAAACCAATAAACCAACAAACCAACAAACCAACAAACCAACAAACGAACAAACCAAAAAACCTAAAAACCAACAAACCAACAAACTAACAAACCAACAAACCAACAAAACCAACAAACCAACAAACCAACAAACGAACAAACCAAAAAACCAACAAACAAACAATCCAACAAACCAACAAACCAACAAACCAACAAGCCAACAAGCCAACTAACCAACAAACCAACAAACCAACAAACCAACAAACCAACAAACCAACAAGCCAACAAGCCAACAAACCAACAAGCCAACAAGCCAACAAACCAACAAGCCAACAAACGAACAAACCAAAAATCCAACAAACCAACAAACCAACAAGCCAACAAACCAACAAATCAACAAGCCAACAAACCAACAAACCAACAAACCAACAAACGAATAAACGAACAAATCAACAAACCAACAAACCAACAAACCAACAAACGAACAAACCAACAAACCAACAAACCCACAAACCAAAAAACCACCAAACTAACAAGCCAATAAACCAACAAACCAACAAACCAACAAACCAACAAACCAACAAACCAACAAACCAACAAACCAACAAACCAACAAACCAACAAACCAACAAACCAACAAACCAACAAACCAACAAACCAACAAGCCAACAAACAAACAAACCAACAAACCAACAAACCAACAAACCAAAAACCAACAAACCAACAAGCCAACAAACCAATAAGCCAACAAGCCAACAAACCAACATGCCAACAAACCAACAAACCAACAAACCAAAAAACCAACAAACGAACAAACCAATAAACCAACAAACGAACAAACCAACAAACCAACAAGCCAACAAACCAAAAAAACAACAAATCAACAAACCAACAAACGGACAAACCGACAAACCAACAAGCCAACAAGCCAACAAAACAACAAACCAACAAACCAACAAACCAATAAACCAACAAGCCAACAAGCCAACAAATCAACAAACCAACAAACCAACAAACCAACAAGCAAACAAACCAACAAACCAACAAACCAACAAACCAACAAGCCAACAAACGAATAAACAAACAAACCAACAAACGAACAAACCAACCAACAAACAAACCAATAAGCCAACAAACCAACAAACCAACAAGCCAACAAACCAACAAACCAACAAACCAACAAACGAACCAACAAACAAACAAACAAACCAACAAACCAACAAACGAACAAACCAAGAAACCAACAAGCCAAAAAACCAACAAACCAACAAGCCAACAAACGAAAAAACCAACAAACAAACAAATCAACAAACGACCAAACCAACAAACCAAAAAACCAACAAACCAACAAACCAACAAACCAACAAACCAACAAACGAACAAACCAACAAACCAACAAACCAACAAACCAACAAACCAACAAACCAACAAACCAACAAACGAACAAACCAAAAAAACCAACAAGCCAACAGGCCAACAAACCAACAAACCAACAAACCAACAAACCAACAAACCAACAAACCAACAAACCAACAAACCAACAAACCAACAAACGAACAAACCAACAAACCAACAAACCAACAAACCAACAAACCAACAAACCAACAAACCAACAATCCAACAAACCACCAAGCCAACAAACCAACAAACCAACAAACCAACAAACCAACAAGCCAACAAACCAACAAACCAACACACCAACAAACCAACAAGCCGACAAACCAACAAACAAACAAACCAACAAACGAACAAACGAACAAACCAACAAACCAACAAACCAACAAACCAAGAAACCAACAAACCAACAAACGAACAAACCAACAAACGAACAAACCAAGAAACCAACAAACCAACAAACCAACAAACCAACAAACCAACAAACCAACAAACCAACAAACCAACAAACCAACAAACCAAAAACCAACAAACCAACAAACCAACAAACCAACAAACCAACAAACCAACAAACGAATAAACCAACAAACAAACGAACCAACAAATCAACAAACCAACAAGCTAACAAGCCAACAAACCAACAAACCAACAAACCAACAAACCAACAAACCAACAAACCAACAAACCAACAAACCAACAAACCAACAAACCAACAAACCAACAAACCAACAAACCAACAAACCAACAAACCAACAAACCAACAAACCAAAAACCAACAAACCAACAAACCAACAAACCAACAAACCAACAAACCAACAAACGAATAAACCAACAAACAAACGAACCAACAAATCAACAAACCAACAAGCTAACAAGTCAACAAACCAATAAACCAACAAACCAACAAACCAACAAACCAACAAACGAACAAACCAAAAAACCCAAAAACCAACAAACCAACAAACCAACAAACCAACAAAACCAACAAACCAACAAACCAACAAACGAACAAACCAAAAAACCAACAAACAAACAATAAAACAAACCAACAAACCAACAAACCAACAAACCAACAAACCAACAAGCCAACAAGCCAACAAACCAACAAGCCAAAAACCAACAAACCAACAAACCAACAAACCAACAAACCAACAAACCAACAAACGAATAAACCACCAAACAAACGAACCAACAAATCAACAAACCAACAAGCCAACAAGCCAACAAACCAATAAACCAACAAACCAACAAACCAACAAACCAACAAACGAACAAACCAAAAAACCTAAAAACCAACAAACCAACAAACTAACAAACCAACAAACCAACAAAACCAACAAACCAACAAACCAACAAACGAACAAACCAAAAAACCAACAAACAAACAATCCAACAAACCAACAAACCAACAAGCCAACAAGCCAACTAACCAACAAACCAACAAACCAACAAACCAACAAACCAACAAACCAACAAGCCAACAAGCCAACAACCCAACAAGCCAACAAGCCAACAAACCAACAAGCCAACAAACGAACAAACCAAAAATCCAACAAACCAACAAACCAACAAGCCAACAAACCAACAAATCAACAAGCCAACAAACCAACAAACCAACAAACCAACAAACGAATAAACGAACAAATCAACAAACCAACAAACCAACAAACCAACAAACGAACAAACCAACAAACCAACAAACCCACAAACCAAAAAACCACCAAACCAACAAGCCAATAAACCAACAAACCAACAAACCAACAAACCAACAAACCAACAAACCAACAAACCAACAAACCAACAAACCAACAAACCAACAAACCAACAAACCAACAAACCAACAAACCAACAAGCCAACAAACAAACAAACCAACAAACCAACAAACCAACAAACCAAAAACCAACAAACCAACAAGCCAACAAACCAATAAGCCAACAAGCCAACAAACCAACATGCCAACAAACCAACAAACCAACAAACCAAAAAACCAACAAACGAACAAACCAATAAACCAACAAACGAACAAACCAACAAACCAACAAGCCAACAAACCAAAAAAACAACAAATCAACAAACCAACAAACGGACAAACCGACAAACCAACAAGCCAACAAGCCAACAAAACAACAAACCAACAAACCAACAAACCAATAAACCAACAAGCCAACAAGCCAACAAATCAACAAACCAACAAACCAACAAACCAACAAGCAAACAAACCAACAAACCAACAAACCAACAAACCAACAAGCCAACAAACGAACAAACAAACAAACCAACAAACGAACAAACCAACCAACAAACAAACCAATAAGCCAACAAACCAACAAACCAACAAGCCAACAAACCAACAAACCAACAAACCAACAAACGAACCAACAAACAAACAAACAAACCAACAAACCAACAAACGAACAAACCAAGAAACCAACAAGCCAAAAAACCAACAAACCAACAAGCCAACAAACGAAAAAACCAACAAACAAACAAATCAACAAACGACCAAACCAACAAACCAAAAAACCAACAAACCAACAAACCAACAAACCAACAAACGAACAAACCAACAAACCAACAAACCAACAAACCAACAAACCAACAAACCAACAAACCAACAAACGAACAAACCAAAAAAACCAACAAGCCAACAGGCCAACAAACCAACAAACCAACAAACCAACAAACCAACAAACCAACAAACCAACAAACCAACAAACCAACAAACCAACAAACCAACAAACGAACAAACCAACAAACCAACAAACCAACAAACCAACAAACCAACAAACCAACAAACCAACAAGCCAACAAACCACCAAGCCAACAAACCAACAAACCAACAAACCAACAAACCAACAAGCCAACAAACCAACAAACCAACACACCAACAAACCAACAAGCCGACAAACCAACAAACAAACAAACCAACAAACGAACAAACGAACAAACCAACAAACCAACAAACCAACAAACCAAGAAACCAACAAACCAACAAACGAACAAACCAACAAACGAACAAACCAAGAAACCAACAAACCAACAAACCAACAAACCAACAAACCAACAAACCAACAAACCAACAAACCAACAAACCAACAAACCAACAAACCAACAAACCAAAAACCAACAAACCAACAAACCAACAAACCAACAAACCAACAAACGAATAAACCAACAAACAAACGAACCAACAAATCAACAAACCAACAAGCTAACAAGCCAACAAACCAATAAACCAACAAACCAACAAACCAACAAACCAACAAACGAACAAACAAAAAAACCCAAAAACCAACAAACCAACAAACCAACAAACCAACAAAACCAACAAACCAACAAACCAACAAACGAACAAACCAAAAAACCAACAAACAAACAATCCAACAAACCAACAAACCAATAAGCCAACAAGCCAACTAACCAACAAACCAACAAACCAACAAACCAACAAACCAACAAACCAACAAGCCAACAAGCCAACAAACCAACAAGCCAACAAGCCAACAAACCAACAAGCCAACAAACGAACAAACCAAAAATCCAACAAACCAACAAACCAACAAGCCAACAAACCAACAAATCAACAAGCCAACAAACCAACAAACCAACAAACCAACAAACGAATAAACGAACAAATCAACAAACCAACAAACCAACAAACCAACAAACGAACAAACCAACAAACCAACAAGCCAACAAACCAATAAGCCAACAAGCCAACAAACCAACATGCCAACAAACCAACAAACCAACAAACCAAAAAACCAACAAACGAACAAACCAATAAACCAACAAACGAACAAACCAACAAACCAACAAGCCAACAAAACAACAAACCAACAAACCAACAAACCAATAAACCAACAAGCCAACAAGCCAACAAATCAACAAACCAACAAACCAACAAACCAACAAACCAACAAACCAACAAGCAAACAAACCAACAAACCAACAAACCAACAAGCCAACAAACCAACAAACAAACAAACCAACAAACGAACAAACCAACCAACAAACAAACCAACAAACCAACAAACGAACAAACCAACAAACCAACAAACCAACAAACCAACAAACCAACAAACGAACAAACCAACAAACCAACAAACCAATAAACCAACAAACCAACAAACCAACAAACCAACAAACCAACAAACCAACAAACCAACAAACGAACAAACCAAGAAACAAACAAACCAACAAACCAACAAACCAACAAGCCAACAAGCCAACAAGCCAAAAAACCAACAAACCAACAAGCCAACAAACGAAAAAACCAACAAACAAACAAATCAACAAACGACCAAACCAACAAAACAAAAAACCAACAAACCAACAAACCAACAAACCAACAAACCAACAAACCAACAAACCAACAAACCAACAAACCAACAAACCAACAAACCAACAAACCAACAAACGAACAAACCAAAAAACCCAACAAGCCAACACGCCAACAAACCAACAAACCAACAAACCAACAAACCAACAAACCAACAAACCAACAAACGAACAAACCAACAAACCAACAAACCAACAAACCAACAAACCAACAAACCAACAAACCAACAACCCAACAAACCAACAAGCCAACAAACCAACAAACCAACAAACCAACAAACCAACAAGCCAACAAACCAACAAACCAACACACCAACAAACCAACAAGCCAACAAACCAACAAACAAACAAACCAACAAACGAACAAACGAACAAACCAACAAACCAACAAACCAACAAACCAAGAAACCAACAAACCAACAAACGAACAAACCAACAAACGAACAAACCAAGAAACCAACAAACCAACAAACCAACAAACCAACAAACCAATAAACCAACAAACCAACAAACCAACAAACCAAAAACCAACAAACCAACAAACCAACAAACCAACAAACCAACAAACGAATAAACCAACAAACAAACGAACCAACAAATCAACAAACCAACAAGCCAACAAGCCAACAAACCAATAAACCAACAAACCAACAAACCAACAAACCAACAAACGAACAAACCAAAAAACCTAAAAACCAACAAACCAACAAACTAACAAACCAACAAACCAACAAAACCAACAAACCAACAAACCAACTAACGAACAAACCAAAAAACCAACAAACAAACAATCCAACAAACCAACAAACCAACAAGCCAACAAGCCAACTAACCAACAAACCAACAAACCAACAAACCAACAAACCAACAAACCAACAAGCCAACAAGCCAACAAACCAACAAGCCAACAAGCCAACAAACCAACAAGCCAACAAACGAACAAACCAAAAATCCAACAAACCAACAAACCAACAAGCCAACAAACCAACAAATCAACAAGCCAACAAACCAACAAACCAACAAACCAACAAACGAATAAACGAACAAATCAACAAACCAACAAACCAACAAACCAACAACCGAACAAACCAACAAACCAACAAACCCACAAACCAAAAAACCACCAAACCAACAAGCCAATAAACCAACAAACCAACAAACCAACAAACCAACAAACCAACAAACCAACAAACCAACAAACCAACAAACCAACAAACCAACAAACCAACAAACCAACAAACCAACAAACCAACAAACCAACAAGCCAACAAACAAACAAACCAACAAACCAACAAACCAACAAACCAAAAACCAACAAACCAACAAGCCAACAAACCAATAACCCAACAAGCCAACAAACCAACATGCCAACAAACCAACAAACCAACAAACCAAAAAACCAACAAACGAACAAACCAATAAACCAACAAACGAACAAACCAACAAACGAACAAACCAACAAACGAACAAACCAAGAAACCAACAAACCAACAAACCAACAAACCAACAAACCAATAAACCAACAAACCAACAAACCAACAAACCAAAAACCAACAAACCAACAAACCAACAAACCAACAAACCAACAAACGAATAAACCAACAAACAAACGAACCAACAAATCAACAAACCAACAAGCCAACAAGCCAACAAACCAATAAACCAACAAACCAACAAACCAACAAACCAACAAACGAACAAACCAAAAAACCTAAAAACCAACAAACCAACAAACTAACAAACCAACAAACCAACAAAACCAACAAACCAACAAACCAACTAACGAACAAACCAAAAAACCAACAAACAAACAATCCAACAAACCAACAAACCAACAAGCCAACAAGCCAACTAACCAACAAACCAACAAACCAACAAACCAACAAACCAACAAACCAACAAGCCAACAAGCCAACAAACCAACAAGCCAACAAGCCAACAAACCAACAAGCCAACAAACGAACAAACCAAAAATCCAACAAACCAACAAACCAACAAGCCAACAAACCAACAAATCAACAAGCCAACAAACCAACAAACCAACAAACCAACAAACGAATAAACGAACAAATCAACAAACCAACAAACCAACAAACCAACAACCGAACAAACCAACAAACCAACAAACCCACAAACCAAAAAACCACCAAACCAACAAGCCAATAAACCAACAAACCAACAAACCAACAAACCAACAAACCAACAAACCAACAAACCAACAAACCAACAAACCAACAAACCAACAAACCAACAAACCAACAAACCAACAAACCAACAAACCAACAAGCCAACAAACAAACAAACCAACAAACCAACAAACCAACAAACCAAAAACCAACAAACCAACAAGCCAACAAACCAATAAGCCAACAAGCCAACAAACCAACATGCCAACAAACCAACAAACCAACAAACCAAAAAACCAACAAACGAACAAACCAATAAACCAACAAACGAACAAACCAACAAACCAACAAGCCAACAAACCAAAAAAACAACAAATCAACAAACCAACAAACGGACAAACCGACAAACCAACAAGTCAACAAGCCAACAAAACAACAAACCAACAAACCAACAAACCAATAAACCAACAAGCCAACAAGCCAACAAATCAACAAACCAACAAACCAACAAACCAACAAGCAAACAAACCAACAAACCAACAAACCAACAAACCAACAAGCCAACAAACGAACAAACAAACAAACCAACAAACGAACAAACCAACCAACAAACAAACCAATAAGCCAACAAACCAACAAAACCAACAAGACAACAAACCAACAAACCAACAAACCAACAAACGAACCAACAAACAAACAAACAAACCAACAAACCAACAAACGAACAAACCAAGAAACCAACAAACCAACAAACCAACAAACCAACAAACCAACAAACCAACAAACCAACAAACCAACAAACCAACAAACCAGCAAACCAACAAACCAACAAACCAACAAACGAACAAACCAACAAACACACAAACCAACAAACCAACAAACCAACAAACCAACAAACCAACAAACGAACAAACCAACAAACCAACAAACCAATAAACCAACAAACCAACAAACCAACAAACCAACAAACCAACAAACCAACAAACGAACAAACCAACAAACAAACAAACCAACAAACCAACAAACCAACAAGCCAACAAGCCAACAAGCCAAAAAACCAACAAACCAACAAGCCAACAAACGAAAAAACCAACAAACAAACAAATCAACAAACGACCAAACCAACAAACCAAAAAACCAACAAACCAACAAACCAACAAACCAACAAACGAACAAACCAACAAACCAACAAACCAACAAACCAACAAACCAACAAACCAACAAACCAACAAACGAACAAACCAAAAAAACCAACAAGCCAACAGGCCAACAAACCAACAAACCAACAAACCAACAAAGCAACAAACCAACAAACCAACAAACCAACAAACCAACAAACCAACAAACCAACAAACGAACAAACCAACAAACCAACAAACCAACAAACCAACAAACCAACAAACCAACAAACCAACAAGCCAACAAACCAACAAGCCAACAAACCAACAAACCAACAAACCAACAAACCAACAAGCCAACAAACCAACAAACCAACACACCAACAAACCAACAAGCCGACAAACCAACAAACAAACAAACCAACAAACGAACAAACGAACAAACCAACAAACCAACAAACCAACAAACCAACAAACCAAGAAACCAACAAACCAACAAACGAACAAACCAACAAACGAACAAACCAAGAAACCAACAAACCAACAAACCAACAAACCAACAAACCAACAAACCAACAAACCAACAAACCAACAAACCAACAAACCAAAAACCAACAAACCAACAAACCAACAAACCAACAAACCAACAAACCAACAAACGAATAAACCAACAAACAAACGAACCAACAAATCAACAAACCAACAAGCCAACAAGCCAACAAACCAATAAACCAACAAACCAACAAACCAACAAACCAACAAACGAACAAACCAAAAAACCCAAAAACCAACAAAACAACAAACCAACAAACCAACAAAACCAACAAACCAACAAACCAACAAACGAACAAACCAAAAAACTAACAAACAAACAATCCAACAAACCAACAAACCAATAAGCCAACAAGCCAACTAACCAACAAACCAACAAACCAACAAACCAACAAACCAACAAACCAACAAGCCAACAAGCCAACAAACCAACAAGCCAACAAGCCAACAAACCAACAAGCCAACAAACGAACAAACCAAAAATCCAACAAACCAACAAACCAACAAGCCAACAAACCAACAAATCAACAAGCCAACAAACCAACAAACCAACAAACCAACAAACGAATAAACGAACAAATCAACAAACCAACAAACCAACAAACCAACAAACGAACAAACCAACAAACCAACAAGCCAACAAACCAATAAGCCAACAAGCCAACAAACCAACATGCCAACAAACCAACAAACCAACAAACCAAAAAACCAACAAACGAACAAACCAATAAACCAACAAACGAACAAACCAACAAACCAACAAGCCAACAAAACAACAAACCAACAAACCAACAAACCAATAAACCAACAAGCCAACAAGCCAACAAATCAACAAACCAACAAACCAACAAACCAACAAACCAACAAACCAACAAACAAACAAACCAACAAACGAACAAACCAACCAACAAACAAACCAATAAGCCAACAAACCAACAAACCAACAAGCCAACAAACCAACAAACCAACAAACGAACCAACAAACAAACCAACAAACCAACAAACCAACAAACGAACAAACCAACAAACCAACAAACCAACAAACCAACAAGCCAACAAACCAACAAACCAACACACCAACAAACCAACAAGCCAACAAACCAACAAACAAACAAACCAACAAACGAACAAACGAACAAACCAACAAACCAACAAACCAACAAACCAAGAAACCAACAAACCAACAAACGAACAAACCAACAAACGAACAAACCAAGAAACCAACAAACCAACAAACCAACAAACCAACAAACCAATAAACCAACAAACCAACAAACCAACAAACCAAAAACCAACAAACCAACAAACCAACAAACCAACAAACCAACAAACGAATAAACCAACAAACAAACGAACCAACAAATCAACAAACCAACAAGCCAACAAGCCAACAAACCAATAAACCAACAAACCAACAAACCAACAAACCAACAAACGAACAAACCAAAAAACCTAAAAACCAACAAACCAACAAACTAACAAACCAACAAACCAACAAAACCAACAAACCAACAAACCAACTAACGAACAAACCAAAAAACCAACAAACAAACAATCCAACAAACCAACAAACCAACAAGCCAACAAGCCAACTAACCAACAAACCAACAAACCAACAAACCAACAAACCAACAAACCAACAAGCCAACAAGCCAACAAACCAACAAGCCAACAAGCCAACAAACCAACAAGCCAACAAACGAACAAACCAAAAATCCAACAAACCAACAAACCAACAAGCCAACAAACCAACAAATCAACAAGCCAACAAACCAACAAACCAACAAACCAACAAACGAATAAACGAACAAATCAACAAACCAACAAACCAACAAACCAACAACCGAACAAACCAACAAACCAACAAACCCACAAACCAAAAAACCACCAAACCAACAAGCCAATAAACCAACAAACCAACAAACCAACAAACCAACAAACCAACAAACCAACAAACCAACAAACCAACAAACCAACAAACCAACAAACCAACAAACCAACAAACCAACAAACCAACAAACCAACAAGCCAACAAACAAACAAACCAACAAACCAACAAACCAACAAACCAAAAATCCAACAAACCAACAAACCAACAAGCCAACAAACCAACAAATCAACAAGCCAACAAACCAACAAACCAACAAACCAACAAACGAATAAACGAACAAATCAACAAACCAACAAACCAACAAACCAACAAACGAACAAACCAACAAACCAACAAGCCAACAAACCAATAAGCCAACAAGCCAACAAACCAACATGCCAACAAACCAACAAACCAACAAACCAAAAAACCAACAAACGAACAAACCAATAAACCAACAAACGAACAAACCAACAAACCAACAAGCCAACAAAACAACAAACCAACAAACCAACAAACCAATAAACCAACAAGCCAACAAGCCAACAAATCAACAAACCAACAAACCAACAAACCAACAAACCAACAAACCAACAAACAAACAAACCAACAAACGAACAAACCAACCAACAAACAAACCAATAAGCCAACAAACCAACAAACCAACAAGCCAACAAACCAACAAACCAACAAACGAACCAACAAACAAACCAACAAACCAACAAACCAACAAACGAACAAACCAACAAACCAACAAACCAACAAACCAACAAGCCAACAAACCAACAAACCAACACACCAACAAACCAACAAGCCAACAAACCAACAAACAAACAAACCAACAAACGAACAAACGAACAAACCAACAAACCAACAAACCAACAAACCAAGAAACCAACAAACCAACAAACGAACAAACCAACAAACGAACAAACCAAGAAACCAACAAACCAACAAACCAACAAACCAACAAACCAATAAACCAACAAACCAACAAACCAACAAACCAAAAACCAACAAACCAACAAACCAACAAACCAACAAACCAACAAACGAATAAACCAACAAACAAACGAACCAACAAATCAACAAACCAACAAGCCAACAAGCCAACAAACCAATAAACCAACAAACCAACAAACCAACAAACCAACAAACGAACAAACCAAAAAACCTAAAAACCAACAAACCAACAAACTAACAAACCAACAAACCAACAAAACCAACAAACCAACAAACCAACTAACGAACAAACCAAAAAACCAACAAACAAACAATCCAACAAACCAACAAACCAACAAGCCAACAAGCCAACTAACCAACAAACCAACAAACCAACAAACCAACAAACCAACAAACCAACAAGCCAACAAGCCAACAAACCAACAAGCCAACAAGCCAACAAACCAACAAGCCAACAAACGAACAAACCAAAAATCCAACAAACCAACAAACCAACAAGCCAACAAACCAACAAATCAACAAGCCAACAAACCAACAAACCAACAAACCAACAAACGAATAAACGAACAAATCAACAAACCAACAAACCAACAAACCAACAACCGAACAAACCAACAAACCAACAAACCCACAAACCAAAAAACCACCAAACCAACAAGCCAATAAACCAACAAACCAACAAACCAACAAACCAACAAACCAACAAACCAACAAACCAACAAACCAACAAACCAACAAACCAACAAACCAACAAACCAACAAACCAACAAACCAACAAACCAACAAGCCAACAAACAAACAAACCAACAAACCAACAAACCAACAAACCAAAAACCAACAAACCAACAAGCCAACAAACCAATAAGCCAACAAGCCAACAAACCAACATGCCAACAAACCAACAAACCAACAAACCAAAAAACCAACAAACGAACAAACCAATAAACCAACAAACGAACAAACCAACAAACGAACAAACCAACAAACGAACAAACCAAGAAACCAACAAACCAACAAACCAACAAACCAACAAACCAATAAACCAACAAACCAACAAACCAACAAACCAAAAACCAACAAACCAACAAACCAACAAACCAACAAACCAACAAACGAATAAACCAACAAACAAACGAACCAACAAATCAACAAACCAACAAGCCAACAAGCCAACAAACCAATAAACCAACAAACCAACAAACCAACAAACCAACAAACGAACAAACCAAAAAACCTAAAAACCAACAAACCAACAAACTAACAAACCAACAAACCAACAAAACCAACAAACCAACAAACCAACTAACGAACAAACCAAAAAACCAACAAACAAACAATCCAACAAACCAACAAACCAACAAGCCAACAAGCCAACTAACCAACAAACCAACAAACCAACAAACCAACAAACCAACAAACCAACAAGCCAACAAGCCAACAAACCAACAAGCCAACAAGCCAACAAACCAACAAGCCAACAAACGAACAAACCAAAAATCCAACAAACCAACAAACCAACAAGCCAACAAACCAACAAATCAACAAGCCAACAAACCAACAAACCAACAAACCAACAAACGAATAAACGAACAAATCAACAAACCAACAAACCAACAAACCAACAACCGAACAAACCAACAAACCAACAAACCCACAAACCAAAAAACCACCAAACCAACAAGCCAATAAACCAACAAACCAACAAACCAACAAACCAACAAACCAACAAACCAACAAACCAACAAACCAACAAACCAACAAACCAACAAACCAACAAACCAACAAACCAACAAACCAACAAACCAACAAGCCAACAAACAAACAAACCAACAAACCAACAAACCAACAAACCAAAAACCAACAAACCAACAAGCCAACAAACCAATAAGCCAACAAGCCAACAAACCAACATGCCAACAAACCAACAAACCAACAAACCAAAAAACCAACAAACGAACAAACCAATAAACCAACAAACGAACAAACCAACAAACCAACAAGCCAACAAACCAAAAAAACAACAAATCAACAAACCAACAAACGGACAAACCGACAAACCAACAAGTCAACAAGCCAACAAAACAACAAACCAACAAACCAACAAACCAATAAACCAACAAGCCAACAAGCCAACAAATCAACAAACCAACAAACCAACAAACCAACAAGCAAACAAACCAACAAACCAACAAACCAACAAACCAACAAGCCAACAAACGAACAAACAAACAAACCAACAAACGAACAAACCAACCAACAAACAAACCAATAAGCCAACAAACCAACAAACCAACAAGCCAACAAACCAACAAACCAACAAACCAACAAACGAACCAACAAACAAACAAACAAACCAACAAACCAACAAACGAACAAACCAAGAAACCAACAAACCAACAAACCAACAAACCAACAAACCAACAAACCAACAAACCAACAAACCAACAAACCAACAAACCAGCAAACCAACAAACCAACAAACCAACAAACGAACAAACCAACAAACACACAAACCAACAAACCAACAAACCAACAAACCAACAAACCAACAAACGAACAAACCAACAAACCAACAAACCAATAAACCAACAAACCAACAAACCAACAAACCAACAAACCAACAAACCAACAAACGAACAAACCAACAAACAAACAAACCAACAAACCAACAAACCAACAAGCCAACAAGCCAACAAGCCAAAAAACCAACAAACCAACAAGCCAACAAACGAAAAAACCAACAAACAAACAAATCAACAAACGACCAAACCAACAAACCAAAAAACCAACAAACCAACAAACCAACAAACCAACAAACGAACAAACCAACAAACCAACAAACCAACAAACCAACAAACCAACAAACCAACAAACCAACAAACGAACAAACCAAAAAAACCAACAAGCCAACAGGCCAACAAACCAACAAACCAACAAACCAACAAAGCAACAAACCAACAAACCAACAAACCAACAAACCAACAAACCAACAAACCAACAAACGAACAAACCAACAAACCAACAAACCAACAAACCAACAAACCAACAAACCAACAAACCAACAAGCCAACAAACCAACAAGCCAACAAACCAACAAACCAACAAACCAACAAACCAACAAGCCAACAAACCAACAAACCAACACACCAACAAACCAACAAGCCGACAAACCAACAAACAAACAAACCAACAAACGAACAAACGAACAAACCAACAAACCAACAAACCAACAAACCAACAAACCAAGAAACCAACAAACCAACAAACGAACAAACCAACAAACGAACAAACCAAGAAACCAACAAACCAACAAACCAACAAACCAACAAACCAACAAACCAACAAACCAACAAACCAACAAACCAACAAACCAAAAACCAACAAACCAACAAACCAACAAACCAACAAACCAACAAACCAACAAACGAATAAACCAACAAACAAACGAACCAACAAATCAACAAACCAACAAGCCAACAAGCCAACAAACCAATAAACCAACAAACCAACAAACCAACAAACCAACAAACGAACAAACCAAAAAACCCAAAAACCAACAAAACAACAAACCAACAAACCAACAAAACCAACAAACCAACAAACCAACAAACGAACAAACCAAAAAACTAACAAACAAACAATCCAACAAACCAACAAACCAATAAGCCAACAAGCCAACTAACCAACAAACCAACAAACCAACAAACCAACAAACCAACAAACCAACAAGCCAACAAGCCAACAAACCAACAAGCCAACAAGCCAACAAACCAACAAGCCAACAAACGAACAAACCAAAAATCCAACAAACCAACAAACCAACAAGCCAACAAACCAACAAATCAACAAGCCAACAAACCAACAAACCAACAAACCAACAAACGAATAAACGAACAAATCAACAAACCAACAAACCAACAAACCAACAAACGAACAAACCAACAAACCAACAAGCCAACAAACCAATAAGCCAACAAGCCAACAAACCAACATGCCAACAAACCAACAAACCAACAAACCAAAAAACCAACAAACGAACAAACCAATAAACCAACAAACGAACAAACCAACAAACCAACAAGCCAACAAAACAACAAACCAACAAACCAACAAACCAATAAACCAACAAGCCAACAAGCCAACAAATCAACAAACCAACAAACCAACAAACCAACAAACCAACAAACCAACAAACAAACAAACCAACAAACGAACAAACCAACCAACAAACAAACCAATAAGCCAACAAACCAACAAACCAACAAGCCAACAAACCAACAAACCAACAAACGAACCAACAAACAAACCAACAAACCAACAAACCAACAAACGAACAAACCAAGAAACCAACAAACCAACAAACCAACAAACCAACAAACCAACAAACCAACAAACCAACAAACCAACAAACCAACAAACCAACAAACCAGCAAACCAACAAACCAACAAACCAACAAACGAACAAACCAACAAAGAAACAAACCAACAAATCAACAAACCAATAAGCCAACAAGCCAACAAACCAACAAACCAACAAACCAAAAAACCAACAAACCAACAAGCCAACAAACCAACAAACCATCAAGCCAACAAGCCAACTAACCAACAAACAAACAAACCAACAAACCAACAAACCAACAAACCAACAAGCCAACAAACCAACAAGCCAACAAACCAACAAACCAACTAGCCAACAAACGAACAAACCAAAAATCCAACAAACCAACAAACCAACAAGCCAACAAACCAACAAATCAACAAGCCAACAAACCACCAAACCAACAAGCCAACAAACCAACAAACGAACAAACCAACAAACCAACAAACCAACAAGCCAACAAACCAACAAACCAAGAAACCAACAAACCACCAAACCAACAAGCCAACAAACCAACAAACGAACAAACCAACAAACCAACAAACCAACAAGCCAACAAGCCAACAAACCAACAAGCCAACAAACCAATAAGCCAACAAGTCAACAAACCAACAACCCAACATGCCAAGAAACCAACAAGCCAACAAACCAAAAAACCAACGAACCAACAAACCAACAAACGAATAAACCAACAAACCAACAACCCAACAAGCCAACAAACCAACAAAACAACAAACCAACAAACCAACAAGCCAACAACCAAACAAACCAACAAACCAACAAACCAATAAACCAACAAACCAACAAACGAACAAACCAACAAACCAACAAGCCAACAAGCCAACAAACGAACAAGCCAACAAACCAACAAACCAACAAACCAACAAACCAACAAACCAACAAACCAACAAACCAACAAACCAACTAGCCGACAAACCTACAAGCCAACAAACGAACAATCCAACAAACGAACAAACCAACAAACCAACAAACCAAAAAACCAACAAGCCAACAAACCAACAAACCAACAAACCAACAAAAAAACAAACAAACAAACCAACAAACCAACAAACGAATAAACCAACAAACGAACAAACGAACAAACGAACAAACGAACAAACGAACAAACGAACAAACGAACAAACGAACAAACGAACAAACCAACAAACGAACAAACCAAGAAACCAACAAACCAACAAACCAACAAACCAACAAACCAACAAACCAACAAACCAACAAACCAACAAACCAACAAACCAAAAACCAACAAACCAACAAACCAACAAACCAACAAACCAACAAACCAACAAACGAATAAACCAACAAACAAACGAACCAACAAATCAACAAACCAACAAGCCAACAAGCCAACAAACCAATAAACCAACAAACCAACAAACCAACAAACCAACAAACGAACAAACCAAAAAACCCAAAAACCAACAAAACAACAAACCAACAAACCAACAAAACCAACAAACCAACAAACCAACAAACGAACAAACCAAAAAACTAACAAACAAACAATCCAACAAACCAACAAACCAATAAGCCAACAAGCCAACTAACCAACAAACCAACAAACCAACAAACCAACAAACCAACAAACCAACAAGCCAACAAGCCAACAAACCAACAAGCCAACAAGCCAACAAACCAACAAGCCAACAAACGAACAAACCAAAAATCCAACAAACCAACAAACCAACAAGCCAACAAACCAACAAATCAACAAGCCAACAAACCAACAAACCAACAAACCAACAAACGAATAAACGAACAAATCAACAAACCAACAAACCAACAAACCAACAAACGAACAAACCAACAAACCAACAAGCCAACAAACCAATAAGCCAACAAGCCAACAAACAAACATGCCAACAAACCAACAAACCAACAAACCAAAAAACCAACAAACGAACAAACCAATAAACCAACAAACGAACAAACCAACAAACCAACAAGCCAACAAAACAACAAACCAACAAACCAACAAACCAATAAACCAACAAGCCAACAAGCCAACAAATCAACAAACCAACAAACCAACAAACCAACAAACCAACAAACCAACAAACAAACAAACCAACAAACGAACAAACCAACCAACAAACAAACCAATAAGCCAACAAACCAACAAACCAACAAGCCAACAAACCAACAAACCAACAAACGAACCAACAAACAAACCAACAAACCAACAAACCAACAAACGAACAAACCAAGAAACCAACAAACCAACAAACCAACAAACCAACAAACCAACAAACCAACAAACCAACAAACCAACAAACCAACAAACCAACAAACCAGCAAACCAACAAACCAACAAACCAACAAACGAACAAACCAACAAAGAAACAAACCAACAAATCAACAAACCAATAAGCCAACAAGCCAACAAACCAACAAACCAACAAACCAAAAAACCAACAAACCAACAAGCCAACAAACCAACAAACCATCAAGCCAACAAGCCAACTAACCAACAAACAAACAAACCAACAAACCAACAAACCAACAAACCAACAAGCCAACAAACCAACAAGCCAACAAACCAACAAACCAACTAGCCAACAAACGAACAAACCAAAAATCCAACAAACCAACAAACCAACAAGCCAACAAACCAACAAATCAACAAGCCAACAAACCACCAAACCAACAAGCCAACAAACCAACAAACGAACAAACCAACAAACCAACAAACCAACAAGCCAACAAACCAACAAACCAAGAAACCAACAAACCACCAAACCAACAAGCCAACAAACCAACAAACGAACAAACCAACAAACCAACAAACCAACAAGCCAACAAGCCAACAAACCAACAAGCCAACAAACCAATAAGCCAACAAGTCAACAAACCAACAACCCAACATGCCAAGAAACCAACAAGCCAACAAACCAAAAAACCAACGAACCAACAAACCAACAAACGAATAAACCAACAAACCAACAACCCAACAAGCCAACAAACCAACAAAACAACAAACCAACAAACCAACAAGCCAACAACCAAACAAACCAACAAACCAACAAACCAATAAACCAACAAACCAACAAACGAACAAACCAACAAACCAACAAGCCAACAAGCCAACAAACGAACAAGCCAACAAACCAACAAACCAACAAACCAACAAACCAACAAACCAACAAACCAACAAACCAACTAGCCGACAAACCTACAAGCCAACAAACGAACAATCCAACAAACGAACAAACCAACAAACCAACAAACCAAAAAACCAACAAGCCAACAAACCAACAAACCAACAAACCAACAAAAAAACAAACAAACAAACCAACAAACCAACAAACGAATAAACCAACAAACGAACAAACGAACAAACGAACAAACGAACAAACGAACAAACGAACAAACGAACAAACGAACAAACCAACAAACCAACAAACCAACAAACCAACAAACCAACAAACCAACAAACCAACAAACCAACAAACCAACAAACCAGCAAACCAAGAAACCAACAAACCAACAAACCAACAAACCAAAACCAACAAACCAACAAGCCAACAAACCAATAAGCCAACAAGCCAACAAACCAACATGCCAACAAACCAAAAAAGCAACTAGCCAACAAACCAACAAGCCAACAAACCAATAAACAAACAAACCAACAAACGAACAAACCAACAAACAAACAAACCAATAAGCCAACAAACCAACAAACCAACAAGCCAACAAACCAACAAACCAACAAACGAACAAACAAACAAACCAACAAACCAACAAACCAACAAACCAACAAACCAACAAACGAACAAACCAAAAAACCAACAAGCCAACATGCTAACAAACCAACAAACCAACAAACCAACAAACCAACAAACCAACAAACCAACAAACCAACAAACGAACAAACCAACAACCGAGCAAACCAACAAACCAACAAACCAACAAACCAACAAGCCAACAAACCAACAAGTCAACAAACCAACAAACCAACAACCCAACAAGCCAACAAACCAACAAACCAACAAACCAACAAACCAACAAACCAACAAACCAACAAGCCAACAAACCACAAACAAACAAACCAACAAACGAACAAACCAACAAACGAACAAACCAACAAACCAACAAACCAACAAGCCAACAAGCCAACAAACCAACAAGGCAACAAACCAATAAGCCAACAAGTCAACAAACCAACAAACCAACATGCCAACAAACCAAGAAACCAACAAACAAAAAAACCAACAAACGAACAAACCAACGAACCAACAAACCAACAAACCAAAAAACCAACAAGCCAACAAACCAAAAAACCAACAAACCAACAAACCAACAAACGAACAAAGCAACAAACCAACAAGCCAACAAGCCAACAAAACAACAAACCAACAAACCAACAAACCAATAAACCAACAAGCCAACAAACCAACAAACCAACAAACCAACAAACCAGCAAACCAACAACCCAACAAACCAACAAGCCAACAAGCCAACAAACCAACAAACCAACAAACCAACAAGACAACAAGCCAACAAACCAACAAGCCAACAAACCAACAAACCAACAAACCAATAAACCAACAAACCAACAAACCAACAAACCAAAAAGCAACTAGCCAACAAACCAACAAGCCAACAAACCAACAAGCCAACAAACGAACAAACCAACAAACCAACAAACCAAAAAGCCAACAAACCAAGAAACCAACAAACCAACAAACCAACAAACCAACAAACCAACAAACCAACAAACCAACAAACCAACAAACCAACAAACCAACAAACCAACAAACGAACAAACCAACAAACCAACAAACCAACAAACCAACAAACCAACAAACCAACAAACGAACAAACCAACAAACCAACAAACCAATAAACCAACAAACCAACAAACCAACAAACCAACAAACCAACAAACCAACAAACAAACAAACGAACAAACCAACAAACAAACAAACCAACAAACCAACAAACCAACAAGCCAACAAGCCAACAAGCCAAAAAACCAACAAACCAACAAGCCAACAAACGAAAAAACCAACAAACCAACAAATCAACAAACGACCAAACCAACAAACCAAAAAACCAACAAACCAACAAACCAACAAACCAACAAACCAACAAACCAACAAACCAACAAACCAACAAACCAACAAACCAACAAACGAACAAACCAAAAAACCAACAAGCCAACACGCCAACAAACCAACAAACCAACAAACCAACAAACCAACAAACCAACAAACCAACAAACCAACAAACGAACAAACGAACAAACCAACAAACCAACAAACCAACAAACCAACAAACCAACAAACCAACAAACCAACAAACCAACAAACCAACAAACCAACAAACGAACAAACCAACAAACAAACAAACCAACAAATCAACAAACCAACAAGCCAACAAGCCAGCAAACCAATAAACCAACAAACCAACAAACCAACAAACCAACAAACGAACAAACCAAAAAACCAAAAAACCAACAAACCAACAAACCAACAAACCAACAAACCAACAAACCAACAAACCAACAAACCAACAAACCAACAAACGAACAAACCAAAAAACCAACAAACAAACAATCCAACAAACCAACAAACCAACAAGCCAACAAACCAACTAACCAACAAACCAACAAACCAACAAACCAACAAACCAACAAACCAACAAGCCAACAAGCCAACAAACCAACAAACCAACAAGCCAACAAGCCAACAAACCAACAAGCCAACAAACGAACAAACCAAAAATCCAACAAACCAACAAACCAACAAATCAACAAGCCAACAAACCAACAAACCAACAAACCAACAAACGAATAAACGAACAAATCAACAAACCAACAAACCAACAAACCAACAAACGAACAAACCAACAAACCAACAAACCAAGAAACCAAAAAACCACCAAACCAACAAGCCAATAAACCAACAAACCAACAAACCAACAAACCAAAAAACCAACAAACCAAAAAACCAACAAACCAACAAACCAACAAACCAACAAACCAACAAACCAACAAACCAACAAGCCAACAAACAAACAAACCAATAAACCAACAAACCAACAAGCCAACAAGACATCAAACCAACAAGCCAACAAACCAATAAGCCAACAAGCCAACACGCCAATAAACCAACATGCCAACAAACCAACAAACCAAAAAACCAACAAACGAACAAACCAACAAACCAACAAACCAACAAACCAACAAACCAACAAACCAACAAGCCAACAAACCAAAAAACCAACAATCCAACAAACCATCAAACGAACAAAACAACAAACCAACAAACCAACAAGCCAACAAGCCAACAAGCCAACAAACCAACAAACCAACAAACCAACAAACCAACAAACCAACAAACCAACAAACCAACAAACCAACAAACCAACAAACCAACTAGCCGACAAACCTACAAGCCAACAAACGAACAAGCCAACAAACGAACAAACCAACAAACCAACAAACCAACAAGCCAACAATCCAACAAACCAACAAACCAACAAAAAAACAAACCAACAAACCAACAAACCAACAAACGAACAAACGAACAAACGAACAAACGAACAAACCAACAAACCAACAAACCAACAAACCAACAACCCAACAAACCAACAAACCAAGAAACCAACAAACCACCAAACCAACAAGCCAACAAACTCACAAACGAACAAACCAACAAACCAACAAACCAACAAGCCAACAAGCCAACAAACCAACAAGCCAACAAACCAATAAACCAACAACTCAACAAACCAACAAACCAACAAACCAACAAACCAACAACCTAACAAGCCAACAAACCAACAAAACAACAAACCAACCAACCAACAAGCCAACAGCAAACAAACCAACAAACCAACAAACCAATAAACCAACAAACCAACAAACGAACAAACCAACAAACCAACAAGCTAACAAGCCAACAAACCAACAAGCCAACAAACCAACGAACCAACAAACCAACAAACCAACAAACCAACTAGCCGACAAACCTACAAGCCAACAAACAAACAAGCAAACAAACGAACAAACCAACAAACCAACAAACCAACAAACCAACAAACCAACAAGCCAACAAACCAACAAAAAAACAGACCAACAAACCAACAAACCAACAAACCAACAAACGAACAAACCAACAAACCAACAAACGAACAAACGAACACACGAACAAACCAACAAACCAACAAACCAACAAACCAACAAACCAACAAACCAACAAACCAACAAACCAACAAACCAACAAACCAACAAACCAACAAACCAACAAACCAACAAACCAACAAACCAAAAACCAACAAACCAACAAGCCAACAAACCAATAAGCCAACAAGCCAACAAACCAACATGCCAACAAACCAACAAACCAACAAACCAAAAAACCAACAAACAAACAAACCAACAAACCAACAAACCAAAAACCAACAAACCAACAAACCAACAAACCAACAAACCAACAAACCAACAAACGAACAAACCAACAAACAAACAAACCAACAAATCAACAAACCAACAAGCCAACAAGCCAACAAACCAATAAACCAACAAACCAACAAACCAACAAACCAACAAACGAACAAACCAAAAAACCAAAAAACCAACAAACCAACAAACCAACAAACCAACAAACCAACAAACCAACAAACCAACAAACCAACAAACGAACAAACCAAAAAACCAACAAACAAACAATCCAACAAACCAACAAACCAACAAGCCAACAAACCAACTAACCAACAAACCAACAAACCAACAAACCAACAAACCAACAAACCAACAAACCAACAAGCCAACAAGCCAACAAACCAACAAGCCAACAAGCCAACAAACCAACAAGCCAACAAACGAACAAACCAAAAATCCAACAAACCAACAAACCAACAAGCCAACAAACCAACAAATCAACAAGCCAACAAACCAACAAACCAACAAACCAACAAACGAATAAACGAACAAATCAACAAACCAACAAACCAACAAACCAACAAACGAACAAACCAACAAACCAACAAACCAAGAAACCAAAAAACCACCAAACCAACAAGCCAATAAACCAACAAACCAACAAACCAACAAACCAACAAACCAACAAACCAACAAACCAAAAAACCAACAAACTAACAAACCAACAAACCAACAAACGGACAAACTAACAAACCAACAAACCAACAAACCAACAAACCAATAAACCAACAAGCCAACAAGCCAACAAATCAACAAACCAACAAACCAACAAACCAACAAGCAAACAAACCAACAAACCAACAAACCAACAAACCAACAAGCCAACAAACCAACAAACAAACAAACCAACAAACGAACAAACCAACATACCAACAAACCAATAAACCAACAAGCCAACAAGCCAACAAATCAACAAACCAACAAACCAACAAACCAACAAGCAAACAAACCAACAAACCAACAAACCAACAAACCAACAAGCCGACAAACCAACAAACAAACAAGCCAACAAAACAACAAACCAACAAACCAACAAACCAATAAACCAACAAGCCAACAAGCCAACAAATCAACAAACCAACAAACCAACAAACCAACAAGCAAACAAACCAACAAACCAACAAACCAACAAACCACCAAGCCAACAAACCAACAAACAAACAAACCAACAAAGGAACAAACCAACAAACAAACAAACCAATAAGCCAACAAACCAACAAACCAACAAGCCAACAAACCAACAAACCAACAAACGAACAAACAAACAAACCAACAAACCAACAAACCAACAAACTAACAAACCAACAAACGAACAAACCAAAAAACCAACAAGCCAACACGTTAACAAACCAACAAACCAACAAACCAACAAACCAACAAACCAACAAACCAACAAACCAACAAACCAACAAACCAACAAACGAACAAACCAACAAACCAACAAACCAACAAACGAACAAACAAACAAACCAACAAACTAACAAACCAATAAAGCAACAAACCAACAAGCCAACAAACGAACAAACCAACAAACAAACAAACCAACAAACCAACAAACGAACAACCCAACAAACCAGCAAACCACGAAACCAACAAACCAATAAGCCAACAAGTCAACAAACCAACAAACCAACAAACGAACAAGCAAACAAACCAACAAACGAACAAACCAACAAACCAACAAACCAACAAGCCAACAAACCAACAAACGAACAAACCAACAAACAAACAAACCAATAAGCCAACAAACCAACGAACCAACAAGCCAACAAACCAACAAACCAACAAACCAACAAACGAACAAACCAAAAAACCAACACGCCAACACGCTAACAAACCAACAAACCAACAAACCAACAACCCAACAAACCAACAAACCAACAAACCAACAAACCAACAAACCAACAAACGAACAAACGAACAACCCAACAAGCCAACAAACCAACAAGCCAACAAACCAACAAACCAACAAACCAACAAGCCAACAAACCAACAAACCAACAAACCAACAAACCAACAAACCAACAAGCCAACAAACAAACAAACAAACAAACCAACAAACGAACAAACCAACAAACCAACAAACCAATAAGCCAACAAACCAACAAACCAACAAGCCAACAAACCAACAAACCAACAAACCAACAAACGAACAAACAAACAAACCAACAAACTAACAAACCAATAAGGCAACAAACCAACAAGCCAACAAACCAACAAACGAACAAACCAACAAACCAACAAACCAACAAACCAACAAGCCAACAAGCCAACAAACCAACAAGCCAACAAACCAATAAGTCAACAAGTCAACAAACCAACAAACCAACATGCCAACAAACCAACAAACCAACAAACCAAAAAACCAACAAACGAACAAACCAACAAACCAACAAACCAACAAACAAACAAACGAACAAGCCAACAAACCAAAAAACCAACAAACCCACAAACGAACAAACCAACAAACCAACAAGCCAACAAGCCAACAAAACAACAAACCAACAAACCAAAAAACCAATAAAACAACAAGCCAAGAAGCCAACAAACCAACAAACCAACAAACCAGCAAACCAACAACCCAACAAACCAACAAGCCAACAAGCCAACAAACCAACAAACCAACAAACCAACAAACCGACAAACCAACAAACCACCAAAGCAACTAGCCAACAAACCAACAAGCCAACAAACCAGCAAGCCAACAAACGAACAAACCAACAAACCAACAAACCAACAAACCAAAAAGCCAACAAACCAATAAACTGACAAACCAACAAACCAACAAACCAACAAACCAACAAACCAACAAACCAATAAACCAATAAACCAAGAAACCAACAAACCAAAAAACCAACAAATGAACAAACCAACAAACCAACAAACCAACAAACCAACAAACCAACAAACCAACAAACGAACAAACCAACAAACCAACAAACCAATAAACCAACAAACCAACAAATCAACAAACCAACAAACCAACAAACCAACAAACCAACAAACGAACAAACCAACAAACAAACAAACCAACAAACCAACAAACCAACAAACCAACAAACGAACAAACCAACAAACCAATAAACCAACAAACCAACAAACCAACAAACCAACAAGCCAACAAACCAACAAGCCAACAAACCAACAAACCAACAAGCCAACAAACCAACAAACCAACACACCAACAAACCAACAAGCCAACAAACCAACAAACAAACTAACCAACAAACGAACAAACCAACAAACCAACAAACCGACAAACCAACAAACCAACAAACCAACAAACGAACAAACCAAGAAACCAACAAACCAACAAACCAACAAACCAACAAACCAACAAACCAACAAACCAACAAACCAACAAACCAACAAACCAACAAACCAACAAACCAACAAACCAACAAACCAACAAACGAACAAACCAACAAACAAACAAACCAACAAATCAACAAACCAACAAGCCAACAAGCCAACAAACCAACAAACCAACAAACCAACAAACCAACAAACGACCAAACCAAAAAACCAAAAAACCAACAAACCAACAAACCAACAAACCAACAAACCAACAAACCAACAAACCAACAAACCAACAAACCAACAAACCAACAAACCAACAAACCAACAAACCAACAAACCAACAAACGAACAAACCAAAAAACCAACAAACCAACAAGCCAACAAACCAACAAACCAACAAACCAACAAGCCAACAAGCCAACAAGCCAACAAACCAACAAGCCAACAAGCCAACAAACCAACAAGCCAACAAACGAACAAACCAAAAATCCAACAAACCAACAAACCAACAAGCCAACAAACCAACAAATCAACAAGCCAACAAACCAACAAACCAACAAACCAACAAACGAATAAACGAACAAATCAACAAACCAACAAACCAACAAACCAACAAACGAACAAACCAACAAACCAACAAACCAAGAAACCAAAAAACCACCAAACCAACAAGCCAATAAACCAAAAAACCAACAAACCAACAAACCAACAAACAAACAAACCAACAAACCAACAAACCAACAAACCAACAAACCAACAAACCAACATACCAACAAACCAACAAACCAACAAGCCAACAAACAAACAAAAAAACAAACCAACAAACCAACAAGCCAACAAGACATCAAACCAACAAGCCAACAAACCAATAAGCCAACAAGCCAACAAGCCGACAAACCAACAAACCAACAAACCAACAAACCAACAAACCAATAAACCAACAAACCAACAAACGAACAAACCAAAAAACCAACAAACCAACAAGCCAACAAACCAACAAACCAACAAGCCAACACGCCAACTTACCAACAAACCAACAAACCAACAAACCAACAAACCAATAAACCAACAAGCCAACAAGCCAACAAACCAACAAGCCAACAAGCCAACAAACCAACAAGCCAACAAACGAACAAACTAAAAATCCAACAAAGCAACAAACCAACAAGCCAACAAACCAACAAATCAACAAGCCAACAAACCAACAAAGCAAGAAACCAAAAACCACCAAACCAACACGCCAATAAACCAAAAAACCAACAAACCAACAAACCAACAAACCAACAAACCAACAAACCAACAAACCAACAAACCAACAAACCAACAAACCAACAAACCAACAAACCAACAAACCAACAAGCCAACAAACAAACAAACCAACAAACCAACAAACCAACAAGCCAACAAGCCAACAAGACATCAAACCAACAAGCCAACAAACCAATTAGCCAAAAAGCCAACAAGCCAACAAACCAACATGCCAACAAACCAACAAACCAAAAAACCAACAAACGAACAAACCAACAAACCAACAAACCAACAAGCCAACAAACCAAAAAACCAACAATCCAACAAACCAACAAACCAACAAATCAAAAAGCCAACAAGCCAACAAACCAACAAACCAACAAACAAATAAGCCAACAAACCAACAAACCAACAAGCCAACAAACCAACAAACCAACAAACCAACAAACAAACAAACCAACAAGCTAACAAACCAATAAGGCAACAAACCAACAAGCCAACAAGCCAACAAACCAACAAACCAACAAACCAACAAACCAACAAACCAATAAACCAAGAAATCAACAAACAAAAAAACCAACAAACGAACAAACCAACAAACCAACAAACCAACAAACCAGCACACCAACAAACGAACAAACCAACAAACCAACAAACCAATAAACCAACAAACCAACAAACCAACAAACCAACAAACCAACAAACCAACAAACCAACAAACGAAAAAACCAACAAACAAACAAACCAACAAACCAACAAACCAACAAACCAACAAACGAACAAACCAACAAACCAACAAACCAACAAACCAACAAACCAACAAACCAACAAGCCAACAAACCAACAAGCCAACAAACCAACAAACCAACAAACCAACAAACCAACAAGCCAACAAACCAACAAACCAACACACCAACAAACCAACAAGCCAACAAACCAACAAACAAACAAACCAACAAACGAACAAACCAACAAACCAACAAACCAACAAACCAACAAACCAACAAACCAACAAACCAACAAACCAACAAACCAACAAACCAACAAACGAACAAACCAACAAACGAACAAACCAAAAAACCAACAAACCAACAAACCAACAAACCAACAAACCAACAAACCAACAAACCAACAAACCAACAAACCAACAAACCAACAAACCAACAAACGAACAAACCAAAAAACCAAAAAACCAACAAACCAACAAACCAACAAACCAACAAACCAACAAACCAACAAACCAACAAACCAACAAACCAACAAACCAACAAACCAACAAACGAACAAACCAAAAAACCAACAAACCAACAAGCCAACAAACCAACAAACCAACAAGCCAACAAGCCAACTAACCAACAAACCAACAAACCAACAAACCAACAAACCAAAAAACCAACAAGCCAACAAGCCAACAAACAACAAGCCAACAAGCCAACAAACCAACAAGCCAACAAACGAACAAACCAAAAATCCAACAAACCAACAAACCAACAAACCAACAAACAAACAAACCAACAAACGAACAAACCAAAAAACCAACAAACCAACAAGCCAACAAACCAACAAACCAACAAACCAACAAGCCAACAAGCCAACTAACCAACAAACCAACAAACCAACAAACCAACAAACCAACAAACCAACAAGCCAACAAGCCAACAAACCAACAAGCCAACAAGCCAACAAACCAACAAGCCAACAAACGAACAAACCAAAAATCCAACAAAGCAACAAACCAACAAACCAACAAACCAACAAACCAACAAACCAACAAACCAACAAGCCAACAAACAAACAAACCAACAAACCAACAAACCAACAAGCCAACAAGGCATCAAACCAACAAGCCAACAAACCAACATGCCAACAAACCAACAAACCAAAAAACCAACAAACGAACAAACCAATAAACCAACAAACCAACAAACCAACAAGCCAACAAACCAAAAAACCAACAATCCAACAAACCAACAAACCAACAAATCAACAAGCCAACGAGACATCAAACCAACAAGCCAACAAACCAATAAGCCAACAAGCCAACAAGCCAACAAACCAACATGCCAACAAACCAACAAACCAAAAAACCAACAAACGAACAAACCAACAAACCAACAAACCAACAAACCAACAAGCCAACAAACCAAAAAACCAACAATCCAACAAACCAACAAACCAACAAATCAACAAGCCAACAAGCCAACAAACCAACAAAACAACAAACCAACAAACCAACAAACCAGCAAGCCAACAAGCCAACAAACCAACAAACAAACAAACCAACAACGAACAAACCAACAAACCAACAAACCAATAAGCCAACAAACCAACAAACCAACAAGCCAAGAAACCAACAAACCAACAAACCAACAAACGAATAAACAAACAAACCAACAAACTAACAAACCAATAAGGCAACAAACCAACAAGCCAACAAACCAACAAACCAACAAACCAACAAACCAACAAACCAACAAACCAACAAGCCAACAAGCCAACAAACCAACAAGCCAACAAACCAATAAGCCAACAAGTCAACAAACCAACAAACCAACATGCCAACAAACCAACAAACCAATAAACCAAAAAACCAACAAACGAACAAACCAACAAACCAACAAACCAACAAACCAACAAACCAACAAGCCAACAAACCAAAAAACCAACAAACCAACAAACGAACAAACCAACAAACCAACAAGCCAACAAGCCAACAAAACAACAAACCAACAAACCAATAAAACAACAAGCCAACAAGCCAACAAACCAACAAACCAACAATCCAGCAAACTAACAACCCAACAAACCAACAAGGCAACAAGCCAACAAACCAACAAACCAACAAACCAACAAGACAACAAGCCAACAAACCAACAAGCCAACAAATCAACAAACCAACAAGCCAACAAACCAACAAACCAACAAGCCAACAAGCCAACTAACCAACAAACCAACAAACCAACAAACCAACAAACCAAAAAACCAACAAGCCAACAAGCCAACAAACAACAAGCCAACAAGCCAACAAACCAACAAGCCAACAAACGAACAAACCAAAAATCCAACAAACCAACAAACCAACAAACCAACAAACCAACAAACCAACAAACGAACAAACCAAAAAACCAACAAACCAACAAGCCAACAAACCAACAAACCAACAAACCAACAAGCCAACAAGCCAACTAACCAACAAACCAACAAACTAACAAACCAACAAACCAACAAACCAACAAGCCAACAAGCCAACAAACCAACAAGCCAACAAGCCAACAAACCAACAAGCCAACAAACGAACAAACCAAAAATCCAACAAAGCAACAAACCAACAAACCAACAAACCAACAAACCAACAAACCAACAAGCCAACAAACAAACAAACCAACAAACCAACAAACCAACAAGCCAACAAGGCATCAAACCAACAAGCCAACAAACCAATAAGCCAACAAGCCAACAAGCCAACAAACCAACATGCCAACAAACCAACAAACCAAAAAACCAACAAACGAACAAACCAATAAACCAACAAACCAACAAACCAACAAGCCAACAAACCAAAAAACCAACAATCCAACAAACCAACAAACCAACAAATCAACAAGCCAACGAGACATCAAACCAACAAGCCAACAAACCAATAAGCCAACAAGCCAACAAGCCAACAAACCAACATGCCAACAAACCAACAAACCAAAAAACCAACAAACGAACAAACCAACAAACCAACAAACCAACAAACCAACAAGCCAACAAACCAGAAAACCAACAATCCAACAAACCAACAAACCAACAAATCAACAAGCCAACAAGCCAACAAACCAACAAAACAACAAACCAACAAACCAACAAACCAGCAAGCCAACAAGCCAACAAACCAACAAACAAACAAACCAACAACGAACAAACCAACAAACCAACAAACCAATAAGCCAACAAACCAACAAACCAACAAGCCAAGAAACCAACAAACCAACAAACCAACAAACGAATAAACAAACAAACCAACAAACTAACAAACCAATAAGGCAACAAACCAACAAGCCAACAAACCAACAAACCAACAAACCAACAAACCAACAAACCAACAAACCAACAAGCCAACAAGCCAACAAACCAACAAGCCAACAAACCAATAAGCCAACAAGTCAACAAACCAACAAACCAACATGCCAACAAACCAACAAACCAACAAACCAAAAAACCAACAAACGAACAAACCAACAAACCAACAAACCAACAAACCAACAAACCAACAAGCCAACAAACCAAAAAACCAACAAACCAACAAACGAACAAACCAACAAACCAACAAGCCAACAAGCCAACAAAACAACAAACCAACAAACCAATAAAACAACAAGCCAACAAGCCAACAAACCAACAAACCAACAATCCAGCAAACTAACAACCCAACAAACCAACAAGGCAACAAGCCAACAAACCAACAAACCAACAAACCAACAAGACAACAAGCCAAAAAACCAACAACCCAACAAACCAACAAACCAACAAACCAACAAACCGACAAACCAACAAACCACCAAAGCAACTAGCCAACAAACCAACAAGCCAACAAACCAACAAGCCAACAAACGAACAAACCAACAAAACAACAAACCAACAAACCAACAAACCAACAAACCAACAAACCAACAAACCAACAAACGAAAAAACCAACAAACCAACGAACCAACAAACCAACAAACGAACAAACCAACAAACCAACAAACCAATAAACCAACAAACCAACAAACCAACAAACCAATAAACCAACAAACCAACAAACCAACAAACCAACAAACCAACAAACCAACAAACGAAAAAACCAACAAACCAACAAACTAACAAACCAACAAAGCAAAAAACCAACAAACGAACAAACCAACAAACCAACAAACCAACAAACCAACAAACCAACAAACCAACAAACCAACAAACGAACAAACCAAAAAACCAACAAACGAACAAACCAACAAACCAACAAACCAACAAACCAACAAACCAACAAACCAACAAACCAATAAACCAACAAACCAACAAACCAACAAACCAACAAACCAACAAACCAACAAACGAAAAAACCAACAAACCAACAAACTAACAAACCAACAAACCAAAAAACCAACAAACGAACAAACCAACAAACCAACAAACCAACAAACCAACAAACCAACAAACCAACAAACGAACAAACCAACAAACCAACAAACCAATAAACCAACAAACCAACAAACCAACGAACCAACAAACCAACAAACGAACAAACCAACAAACCAACAAACCAATAAACCAACAAACCAACAAACCAACAAACCAATAAACCAACAAACCAACAAACCAACAAACCAACAAACCAACAAACCAACAAACGAAAAAACCAACAAACCAACAAACTAACAAACCAACAAAGCAAAAAACCAACAAACGAACAAACCAACAAACCAACAAACCAACAAACCAACAAACCAACAAACGAACAAACCAAAAAACCAACAAACGAACAAACCAACAAACCAACAAACCAACAAACCAACAAACCAACAAACGAACAAACCAACAAACCAACAAACCAATAAACCAACAAACCAACAAACCAACAAACCAACAAACCAACAAACCAACAAACGAAAAAACCAACAAACAAACAAACCAACAAACCAACAAACCAACAAACCAACAAACCAACAAACGAACAAACCAACAAACCAACAAACCAACAAACCAACAAACCAACAAACCAACAAGCCAACAAACCAACAAGCCAACAAACCAACAAACCAACAAACCAACAAACCAACAAGCCAACAAACCAACAAACCAACACACCAACAAACCAACAAGCCAACAAACCAACAAACAAACAAACCAACAAACGAACAAACCAACAAACCAACAAACCAACAAACCAACAAACCAACAAACCAACAAACCAACAAACGAACAAACCAACAAACGAACAAACCAAAAAACCAACAAACCAACAAACCAACAAACCAACAAACCAACAAACCAACAAACCAACAAACCAACAAACCAACAAACCAACAAACCAACAAACCAACAAACCAACAAACCAACAAACCAACAAATCAACAAACGAACAAACCAACAAAACAACAAACCAAAAAGCCAACAAACCAACAAACTAACAAACCAACAAACCAACAAACCAACAAACCAACAAACCAATAAACCAACAAACCAACAAACCAACAAACCAACAAACCAACAAACCAACAAACGAAAAAACCAACAAACCAACAAACTAACAAACCAACAAACCAAAAAACCAACAAACGAACAAACCAACAAACCAACAAACCAACAAACCAACAAACCAACAAACGAACAAACCAACAAACCAACAAACCAATAAACCAACAAACCAACAAACCAACAAACCAACAAACCAACAAACGAACAAACCAACAAACCAACAAACCAATAAGCCAACAAACCAACAAACCAACAAACCAATAAACCAACAAACCAACAAACCAACAAACCAACAAACCAACAAACCAACAAACGAAAAAACCAACAAACCAACAAACTAACAAACCAACAAACCAAAAAACCAACAAACGAACAAACCAACAAACCAACAAACCAACAAACCAACAAACCAACAAACGAACAAACCAAAAAGCCAACAAACGAACAAACCAACAAACCAACAAACCAACAAACCAACAAACCAACAAACGAACAAACCAACAAACCAACAAACCAATAAACCAACAAACCAACAAACCAACAAACCAACAAACCAACAAACCAACAAACGAAAAAACCAACAAACAAACAAACCAACAAACCAACAAACCAACAAACCAACAAACCAACAAACGAACAAACCAACAAACCAACAAACCAACAAACCAACAAACCAACAAACCAACAAGCCAACAAACCAACAAGCCAACAAACCAACAAACCAACAAACCAACAAACCAACAAGCCAACAAACCAACAAACCAACAAACCAACAAACGAAAAAACCAACAAACAAACAAACCAACAAACCAACAAACCAACAAACCAACAAACCAACAAACGAACAAACCAACAAACCAACAAACCAACAAACCAACAAACCAACAAACCAACAAACCAACAAGCCAACAAACCAACAAGCCAACAAACCAACAAACCAACAAACCAACAAACCAACAAAACAACAAACCAACAAACCAACAAACCAACAAACTAACAAACCAACAAACCAACAAACCAACAAACCAATAAACCAACAAACCAACAAACCAACAAACCAACAAACCAACAAACCAACAAACGAAAAAACCAACAAACCAACAAACTAACAAACCAACAAACCAAAAAACCAACAAACGAACAAACCAACAAACCAACAAACCAACAAACCAACAAACCAACAAACGAACAAACCAACAAACCAACAAACCAATAAACCAACAAACCAACAAACCAACAAACCAACAAACCAACAAACGAACAAACCAACAAACCAACAAACCAATAAACCAACAAACCAACAAACCAACAAACCAATAAACCAACAAACCAACAAACCAACAAACCAACAAACCAACAAACCAACAAACGAAAAAACCAACAAACCAACAAACTAACAAACCAACAAACCAAAAAACCAACAAACGAACAAACCAACAAACCAACAAACCAATAAGCCAACAAACCAACAAACAAACAAACCAATAAACCAACAAACCAACAAACCAACAAACCAATAAACCAACAAACCAACAAACCAACAAACCAACAAACCAACAAACCAACAAACGAAAAAACCAACAAACCAACAAACTAACAAACCAACAAACCAAAAAACCAACAAACGAACAAACCAACAAACCAACAAACGAACAAACCAACAAACCAACAAACCAATAAACCAACAAACCAACAAACCAACAAACCAACAAACCAACAAACGAACAAACCAACAAACCAACAAACCAACAAACCAATAAGCCAACAAACCAACAAACCAACAAACCAATAAACCAACAAACCAACAAACCAACAAACCAACAAACCAACAAACCAACAAACGAAAAAACCAACAAACCAACAAACTAACAAACCAACAAACCAAAAAACCAACAAACGAACAAACCAACAAACCAACAAACCAACAAACCAACAAACCAACAAACCAACAAACGAACAAACCAAAAAGCCAACAAACGAACAAACCAACAAACCAACAAACCAACAAACCAACAAACCAACAAACGAACAAACCAACAAACCAACAAACCAATAAACCAACAAACCAACAAACCAACAAACCAACAAACCAACAAACCAACAAACGAAAAAACCAACAAACAAACAAACCAACAAACCAACAAACCAACAAACCAACAAACCAACAAACGAACAAACCAACAAACCAACAAACCAACAAACCAACAAACCAACAAACCAACAAGCCAACAAACCAACAAGCCAACAAACCAACAAACCAACAAACCAACAAACCAACAAGCCAACAAACCAACAAACCAACAAACCAACAAACGAAAAAACCAACAAACAAACAAACCAACAAACCAACAAACCAACAAACCAACAAACCAACAAACGAACAAACCAACAAACCAACAAACCAACAAACCAACAAACCAACAAACCAACAAACCAACAAGCCAACAAACCAACAAGCCAACAAACCAACAAACCAACAAACCAACAAACCAACAAAACAACAAACCAACAAACCAACAAACCAACAAACTAACAAACCAACAAACCAACAAACCAACAAACCAACAAACCAATAAACCAACAAACCAACAAACCAACAAACCAACAAACCAACAAACCAACAAACGAAAAAACCAACAAACCAACAAACTAACAAACCAACAAACCAAAAAACCAACAAACGAACAAACCAACAAACCAACAAACCAACAAACCAACAAACCAACAAACGAACAAACCAACAAACCAACAAACCAATAAACCAACAAACCAACAAACCAACAAACCAACAAACCAACAAACGAACAAACCAACAAACCAACAAACCAATAAACCAACAAACCAACAAACCAACAAACCAATAAACCAACAAACCAACAAACCAACAAACCAACAAACCAACAAACCAACAAACGAAAAAAACCAACAAACCAACAAACTAACAAACCAACAAACCAAAAAACCAACAAACGAACAAACCAACAAACCAACAAACCAACAAACCAACAAACCAACAAACGAACAAACCAAAAAACCAACAAACGAACAAACCAACAAACCAACAAACCAACAAACCAACAAACCAACAAACGAACAAACCAACAAACCAACATACCAATAAACCAACAAACCAACAAACCAACAAACCAACAAACCAACAAACCAACAAACGAAAAAACCAACAAACAAACAAACCAACAAACCAACAAACCAACAAACCAACAAACCAACAAACGAACAAACCAACAAACCAACAAACCAACAAACCAACAAACCAACAAACCAACAAGCCAACAAACCAACAAGCCAACAAACCAACAAACCAACAAACCAACAAACCAACAAGCCAACAAACCAACAAACCAACACACCAACAAACCAACAAGCCAACAAAACAACAAACAAACAAACCAACAAACGAACAAACCAACAAACCAACAAACCAACAAACCAACAAACCAACAAACCAACAAACCAACAAACGAACAAACCAACAAACGAACAAACCAAAAAACCAACAAACCAACAAACCAACAAACCAACAAACCAACAAACCAACAAACCAACAAACCAACAAACCAACAAACCAACAAACCAACAAACCAACAAACCAACAAACCAACAAATCAACAAACCAACAAAACAACAAACCAAAAAGCCAACAAACCAACAAACTAACAAACCAACAAACCAACAAACCAACAAACCAACAAACCAATAAACCAACAAACCAACAAACCAACAAACCAACAAACCAACAAACCAACAAACGAAAAAACCAACAAACCAACAAACTAACAAACCAACAAACCAAAAAACCAACAAACGAACAAACCAACAAACCAACAAACCAACAAACCAACAAACCAACAAACCAACAAACGAACAAACCAACAAACCAACAAACCAATAAACCAACAAACCAACAAACCAACAAACCAACAAACTAACAAGCCAACAAACCAACAAACCAACAAACCAATAAACCAACAAACCAACAAACCAACAAACCAATAAACCAACAAACCAACAAACCAACAAACCAACAAACCAACAAACGAAAAAACCAACAAACCAACAAACTAACAAACCAACAAACCAAAAAACCAACAAACGAACAAACCAACAAACCAACAAACCAACAAACCAACAAACCAACAAACGAACAAACCAAAAAACCAACAAACGAACAAACCAACAAACCAACAAACCAACAAACCAACAAACCAACAAACGAACAAACCAACAAACCAACAAACCAATAAACCAACAAACCAACAAACCAACAAACCAACAAACCAACAAACCAACAAACCAACAAACGAAAAAACCAACAAACAAACAAACCAACAAACCAACAAACCAACAAACCAACAAACCAACAAACGAACAAACCAACAAACCAACAAACCAACAAACCAACAAACCAACAAACCAACAAGCCAACAAACCAACAAGCCAACAAACCAACAAACCAACAAACCAACAAACCAACAAGCCAACAAACCAACCAACCAACACACCAACAAACCAACAAGCCAACAAACCAACAAACAAACAAACCAACAAACGAACAAACCAACAAACCAACAAACCAACAAACCAACAAACCAACAAACCAACAAACCAACAAACCAACAAACGAACAAACCAACAAACGAACAAACCAAAAAACCAACAAACCAACAAACCAACAAACCAACAAACCAACAAACCAACAAACCAACAAACCAACAAACCAACAAACCAACAAACCAACAAACCAACAAACCAACAAACCAACAAACCAACAAACCAACAAATCAACAAACCAACAAGCCAACAAGCCAACAAACCAACAAACCAACAAACCAACAAACCAACAAACCAACAAACCAACAAACCAACAAACGAACAAACCAAAAAACCAAAAAACCAACAAACCAACAAACCAACAAACCAACAAACCAACAAACCAACAAACCAACAAACCAACAAACCAACAAACCAACAAACCAACAAACCAACAAACGAACAAACCAAAAAACCAACAAACCAACAAGCCAACAAACCAACAAACCAACAAGCCAACAAGCCAACTAACCAACAAACCAACAAACCAACAAACCAACAAACCAAAAAACCAACAAGCCAACAAGCCAACAAACCAACAAGCCAACAAGCCAACAAACCAACAAGCCAACAAACGAACAAACCAAAAATCCAACAAACCAACAAACCAACAAACGAAAAAACCAACAAACAAACAAACCAACAAACCAACAAACCAACAAACCAACAAACCAACAAACGAACAAACCAACAAACCAACAAACCAACAAACCAACAAACCAACAAACCAACAAGCCAACAAACCAACAAGCCAACAAACCAACAAACCAACAAACCAACAAACCAACAAGCCAACAAACCAACCAACCAACACACCAACAAACCAACAAGCCAACAAACCAACAAACAAACAAACCAACAAACGAACAAACCAACAAACCAACAAACCAACAAACCAACAAACCAACAAACCAACAAACCAACAAACGAACAAACCAACAAACGAACAAACCAAAAAACCAACAAACCAACAAACCAACAAACCAACAAACCAACAAACCAACAAACCAACAAACCAACAAACCAACAAACCAACAAACCAACAAACCAACAAACCAACAAACCAACAAACCAACAAATCAACAAACCAACAAGCCAACAAGCCAACAAACCAACAAACCAACAAACCAACAAACCAACAAACCAACAAACCAACAAACCAACAAACGAACAAACCAAAAAACCAAAAAACCAACAAACCAACAAACCAACAAACCAACAAACCAACAAACCAACAAACCAACAAACCAACAAACCAACAAACCAACAAACCAACAAACGAACAAACCAAAAAACCAACAAACCAACAAGCCAACAAACCAACAAACCAACAAGCCAACAAGCCAACTAACCAACAAACCAACAAACCAACAAACCAACAAACCAAAAAACCAACAAGCCAACAAGCCAACAAACCAACAAGCCAACAAGCCAACAAACCAACAAGCCAACAAACGAACAAACCAAAAATCCAACAAACCAACAAACCAACAAGCCAACAAACCAACAAATCAACAAGCCAACAAACCAACAAACCAACAAACAAACAAACGAATAAACGAACAAATCAACAAACCAACAAATAAACAAACCAACAAACGAACAAACCAACAAACCAACAAACCAAGAAACCAAAAAACCACCAAACCAACAAGCCAATAAACCAAAAAACCAACAAACCAACAAACCAACAAACCAACTAACCAACAAACCAACAAACCAACAAACCAACAAACCAACAAACCAACAAACCAACAAACCAACAAACCAACAAGCCAACAAACAAACAAACCAACAAACCAACAAACCAACAAGCCAACAAGACATCAAACCAACAAGCCAACAAACCAATAAGCCAACAAGCCAACAAGCCAACAAACCAACAAACCAACAAACCAACAAACCAACAAAACAACAAACCAACAAACCAACAAACGAACAAACCAAAAAACCAACAAACCAACAAGCCAACAAACCAACAAACCAACAAACCAACAAACAAACAAACCAACAAACGAACAAACCAACAAACCAACAAACCAACAAACCAACAAACCAACAAACCAACAAACCAACAAACCAACAAACCAACAAACGAACAAACCAACAAACGAACAAACCAAAAAACCAACAAACCAACAAACCAACAAACCAACAAACCAACAAACCAACAAACCAACAAACCAACAAACCAACAAACCAACAAACCAACAAACCAACAAACCAACAAACCAATAAATCAACAAACCAACAAGCCAACAAGCCAACAAACCAACAAACCAACAAACCAACAAACCAACAAACCAACAAACCAACAAACGAACAAACCAAAAAACCAAAAAACCAACAAACCAACAAACCAACAAACCAACAAACCAACAAACCAACAAACCAACAAACCAACAAACCAACAAACCAACAAACGAACAAACCAGAAAACCAACAAACCAACAAGCCAACAAACCAACAAACCAACAAGCCAACAAGCCAACTAACCAACAAACCAACAAACCAACAAACCAACAAACCAAAAAACCAACAAGCCAACAAGCCAACAAACCAACAAGCCAACAAACCAACAAGCCAACAAACGAACAAACCAAAAATCCAACAAACCAACAAACCAACAAACCAACAAACCAACAAACCATCAAACGAACAAACCAAAAAACCAACAAACCAACAAGCCAACAAACCAACAAACCAACAAACCAACTAGCCAACAAGCCAACTAACCAACAAACCAACAAACCACCAAACCAACAAACCAACAAACCAACAAGCCAACAAGCCAACAAACCAACAAGCCAACAAGCCAACAAACCAACAAGCCAACAAACGAACAAACCAAAAATCCAACAAAGCAACAAACCAACAAACCAACAAACCAACAAACCAACAAACCAACAAACCAACAAGCCAACAAACAAACAAACCAACAAACCACCAAACCAACAAGCCAACAAGACATCAAACCAACAAGCCAACAAACCAATAAGCCAACAAGCCAACAAGCCAACAAACCAACATGCCAACAAACCAACAAACCAAAAAACCAACAAACGAACAAACCAACAAACCAACAAACCAACAAACCAACAAGCCAACAAACCAAAAAACCAACAATCCAACAAACCAACAAACCAACAAATCAACAAGCCAACGAGACATCAAACCAACAAGCCAACAAACCAATAAGCCAACAAGCCAACAAGCCAACAAACCAACATGCCAACAAACCAACAAACCAAAAAACCAACAAACGAACAAACCAACAAACCAACAAGCCAACAAACCAAAAAACCAACAATCCAACAAACCAACAAACCAACAAATCAACAAGCCAACAAGCCAACAAACCAACAAAACAACAAACCAACAAACCAACAAACCAGTAAGCCAACAAGCCAACAAACCAACAAACAAACAAACCAACAACGAACAAACCAACAAACCAACAAACCAATAAGCCAACAAACCAACAAACCAACAAGCCAACAAACCAACAAACCAACAAACCAACAAACGAATAAACAAACAAACCAACAAACTAACAAACCAATAAGGCAACAAACCAACAAGCCAACAAAACAACAAACCAACAAACCAACAAACCAACAAACCAACAAACCAACAAGCCAACAAGCCAACAAACCAACAAGCCAACAAACCAATAAGCCAACAAGTCAACAAACCAACAAACCAACATGCCAACAAACCAACAAACCAACAAACCAAAAAACCAACAAACGAACAAACCAACAAACCAACAAACCAACAAACCAACAAGCCAACAAACCAAAAAACCAACAAACCAACAAACGAACAAACCAACAAACCAACAAGCCAACAAGCCAACAAAACAACAAACCAACAAACCAATAAAACAACAAGCCAACAAGCCAACAAACCAACAAACCAACAAACCAGCAAACTAACAACCCAACAAACCAACAAGGCAACAAGCCAACAAACCAACAAACCAACAAACCAACAAGACAACAAGCCAACAAACCAACAAGCCAACAAACGAACAAACCAACAAACCAACAAACCAACAAACCAACAAACCAACAAACCAACAAACGAACAAACCAACAAACGAACAAACCAACAAACGAACAAACCAAAAAACCAACAAACCAACAAACCAACAAACCAACAAACCAACAAACCAACAAACCAACAAACCAACAAACCAACAAACCAACAAACCAACAAACCAACAAACCAACAAACCAACAAACCAACAAACCAACAAACCAACAAATCAACAAACCAACAAGCCAACAAGCCAACAAACCAACAAACCAACAAACCAACAAACCAACAAACCAACAAACCAACAAACGAACAAACCAAAAAACCAAAAAACCAACAAACCAACAAACCAACAAACCAACAAACCAACAAACCAACAAACCAACAAACCAACAAACCAACAAACCAACAAACCAACAAACCAACAAACGAACAAACCAACAAACCAACAAATCAACAAGCCAACAAGCCAACAAACCAACAAAACAACAAACCAACAAACCAACAAACCAGTAAGCCAACAAGCCAACAAACCAACAAACAAACAAACCAACAACGAACAAACCAACAAACCAACAAACCAATAAGCCAACAAACCAACAAACCAACAAGCCAACAAACCAACAAACCAACAAACCAACAAACGAATAAACAAACAAACCAACAAACTAACAAACCAATAAGGCAACAAACCAACAAGCCAACAAAACAACAAACCAACAAACCAACAAACCAACAAACCAACAAACCAACAAGCCAACAAGCCAACAAACCAACAAGCCAACAAACCAATAAGCCAACAAGTCAACAAACCAACAAACCAACATGCCAACAAACCAACAAACCAACAAACCAAAAAACCAACAAACGAACAAACCAACAAACCAACAAACCAACAAACCAACAAACCAACAAGCCAACAAACCAAAAAACCAACAAACCAACAAACGAACAAACCAACAAACCAACAAGCCAACAAGCCAACAAAACAACAAACCAACAAACCAATAAAACAACAAGCCAACAAGCCAACAAACCAACAAACCAACAAACCAGCAAACTAACAACCCAACAAACCAACAAGGCAACAAGCCAACAAACCAACAAACGAACAAACCAACAAGACAACAAGCCAACAAACTAACAAGCCAACAAACCAACAAACCAACAAACCAACAAACCGACAAACGAACAAACCACCAAAGCAACTAGCCAACAAACCAACAAGCCAACAAACCAACAAGCCAACAAACGAACAAACCAACAAAACAACAAACCAAAAAGCCAACAAACCAACAAACTAACAAACCAACAAACCAACAAACCAACAAACCAACAAACCAATAAACCAAGAAATCAACAAACCAAAAAACCAACAAACGAACAAACCAACAAACCAACAAACCAACAAACCAACAAACCAACAAACGAACAAACCAACAAACCAACAAACCAATAAACCAACAAACCAACAAACCAACAAACCAACAAACCAACAAACCAACAAACGAAAAAACCAACAAACAAACAAACCAACAAACCAACAAACCAACAAACCAACAATTGAACAAACCAACAAACCAACAAACCAACAAACCAACAAACCAACAAACCAACAAGCCAACAAACCAACAAGCCAACAAACCAACAAACCAACAAACCAACAAACCAACAAGCCAACAAACCAACAAACCAACACACCAACAAACCAACAAGCCAACAAACCAACAAACAAACAAACCAACAAACGAACAAACCAACAAACCAACAAACCAACAAACCAACAAACCAACAAACCAACAAACGAACAAACCAACAAACGAACAAACCAAAAAACCAACAAACCAACAAACCAACAAACCCACAAACCAACAAACCAACAAACCAACAAACCAACAAACCAACAAACCAACAAACCAACAAACCAACAAACCAACAAACCAACAAACCAACAAATCAACAAACCAACAAGCCAACAAGCCAACAAACCAACAAACCAACAAACCAACAAACCAACAAACCAACAAACGAACAAACCAAAAAACCAAAAAACCAACAAACCAACAAACCAACAAACCAACAAACCAACAAACCAACAAACCAACAAACCAACAAACCAACAAACCAACAAACCAACAAACCAACAAACGAACAAACCAAAAAACCAACAAACCAACAAGCCAACAAACCAACAAACCAACAAGCCAACAAGCCAACTAACCAACAAACCAACAAACCAACAAACCAACAAACCAAAAAACCAACAAGCCAACAAGCCAACAAACCAACAAGCCAACAAGCCAACAAACCAACAAGCCAACAAACGAACAAACCAAAAATCCAACAAACCAACAAACCAACAAGCCAACAAACCAACAAATCAACAAGCCAACAAACCAACAAACCAACAAACAAACAAACGAATAAACGAACAAATCAACAAACCAACAAACCAACAAACCAACAAACGAACAAACCAACAAACCAACAAACCAAGAAACCAAAAAACCACCAAACCAACAAGCCAATAAACCAAAAAACCAACAAACCAACAAACCAACAAACCAACAAACCAACAAACCAACAAACCAACAAACCAACAAACCAACAAACCAACAAACCAACAAACCAACAAACCAACAAGCCAACAAACAAACAAACCAACAAACCAACAAACCAACAAGCCAACAAGACATCAAACCAACAAGCCAACAAACCAATAAGCCAACAAGCCAACAAGCCAACAAACCAAAAAACCAACAAACCAACAAACCAACAAAACAACAAACCAACAAACCAACAAACGAACAAACCAAAAAACCAACAAACCAACAAGAAAACAAACCAACAAACCAACAAGCCAACAAGCCAACTAACCAACAAACCAACAAACCAACAAACCAACAAACCAACAAACCAACAAACCAACAAACCAACAAACCAACAAACCAACAAACCAACAAACGAACAAACCAAAAAACCAACAAACCAACAAGCCAACAAACCAACAAACCAACAAGCCAACAAGCCAACTAACCAACAAACCAACAAACCAACAAACTAACAAACCAAAAAACCAACAAGCCAACAAGCCAACAAACCAACAAGCCAACAAGCCAACAAACCAACAAGCCAACAAACGAACAAACCAAAAATCCAACAAACCAACAAACCAACAAACCAACAAACCAACAAACCATCAAACGAACAAACCAAAAAACCAACAAACCAACAAGCCAACAAACCAACAAACCAACAAACCAACTAGCCAACAAGCCAACTAACCAACAAACCAACAAACCAACAAACCAACAAACCAACAAACCAACAAGCCAACAAGCCAACAAACCAACAAGCCAACAAGCCAACAAACCAACAAGCCAACAAACGAACAAACCAAAAATCCAACAAAGCAACAAACCAACAAACCAAGAAACCAACAAACCAGCAAACCAACAAACCAACAAGCCAACAAACAAACAAACCAACAAACCAACAAACCAACAAGCCAACAAGACATCAAACCAACAAGCCAACAAACCAATAAGCCAACAAGCCAACAAGCCAACAAACCAACATGCCAACAAACCAACAAACCAAAAAACCAACAAACGAACAAACCAACAAACCAACAAACCAACAAACCAACAAGCCAACAAACCAAAAAACCAACAATCCAACAAACCAACAAACCAACAAATCAACAAGCCAACGAGACATCAAACCAACAAGCCAACAAACCAATAAGCCAACAAGCCAACAAGCCAACAAACCAACATGCCAACAAACCAACAAACCAAAAAACCAACAAACGAACAAACCAACAAACCAACAAACCAACAAACCAACAAGCCAACAAACCAAAAAACCAACAATCCAACAAACCAACAAACCAACAAATCAACAAGCCAACAAGCCAACAAACCAACAAAACAACAAACCAACAAACCAACAAACCAGCAAGCCAACAAGCCAACAAACCAACAAACAAACAAACCAACAACGAACAAACCAACAAACCAACAAACCAATAAGCCAACAAACCAACAAACCAACAAGCCAACAAACCAACAAACCAACAAACGAATAAACAAACAAACCAACAAACTAACAAACCAATAAGGCAACAAACCAACAAGCCAACAAACCAACAAACCAACAAACCAACAAACCAACAAACCAACAAACCAACAAGCCAACAAGCCAACAAACCAACAAGCCAACAAACCAATAAGCCAACAAGTCAACAAACCAACAAACCAACATGCCAACAAACCAACAAACCAACAAACCAAAAAACCAACAAACGAACAAACCAACAAACCAACAAACCAACAAACCAACAAACCAACAAGCCAACAAACCAAAAAACCAACAAACCAACAAACGAACAAACCAACAAACCAACAAGCCAACAAAACAACAAACCAACAAACCAATAAAACAACAAGCCAACAAGCCAACAAACCAACAAACCAACAAACCAGCAAACTAACAACCCAACAAACCAACAAGGCAACAAGCCAACAAACCAACAAACCAACAAACCAACAAGACAACAAGCCAACAAACCAACAAGCCAACAAACCAACAAACCAACAAACCAACAAACCGACAAACCAACAAACCACCAAAGCAACTAGCCAACAAACCAACAAGCCAACAAACCAACAAGCCAACAAACGAACAAACCAACAAAACAACAAACCAAAAAGCCAACAAACCAACAAACTAACAAACCAACAAACCAACAAACCAACAAACCAACAAACCAATAAACCAAGAAATCAACAAACCAAAAAACCAACAAACGAACAAACCAACAAACCAACAAACCAACAAACCAACAAACCAACAAACGAACAAACCAACAAACCAACAAACCAATAAACCAACAAACCAACAAACCAACAAACCAACAAACCAACAAACCAACAAACCAACAAACGAAAAAACCAACAAACAAACAAACCAACAAACCAACAAACCAACAAACCAACAAACGAACAAACCAACAAACCAACAAACCAACAAACCAACAAACCAACAAACCAACAAGCCAACAAACCAACAAGCCAACAAACCAACAAACCAACAAACCAACAAACCAACAAGCCAACAAACCAACAAACCAACACACCAACAAACCAACAAGCCAACAAACCAACAAACAAACAAACCAACAAACGAACAAACCAACAAACCAACAAACCAACAAACCAACAAACCAACAAACCAACAAACGAACAAACCAACAAACGAATAAACCAAAAAACCAACAAACCAACAAACCAAAAACCAACAAACCAACAAACCAACAAACCAACAAACCAACAAACCAACAAACCAACAAACCAACAAACCAACAAACCAACAAACCAACAAACCAACAAATCAACAAACCAACAAGCCAACAAGCCAACAAACCAACAAACCAACAAACCAACAAACCAACAAACCAACAAACCAACAAACGAACAAACCAAAAAACCAAAAAACCAACAAACCAACAAACCAACAAACCAACAAACCAACAAACCAACAAACCAACAAACCAACAAACCAACAAACCAACAAACAAACAAACGAACAAACCAAAAAACCAACAAACCAACAAGCCAACAAACCAAAAAACCAACAAGCCAACAAGCCAACTAACCAACAAACCAACAAACCAACAAACCAACAAACCAAAAAACCAACAAGCCAACAAGCCAACAAACCAACAAGCCAACAAGCCAACAAACCAACAAGCCAACAAACGAACAAACCAAAAATCCAACGAACCAACAAACCAACAAGCCAACAAACCAACAAATCAACAAGCCAACAAACCAACAAACCAACAAACAAACAAACGAATAAACGAACAAATCAACAAACCAACAAACCAACAAACCAACAAACGAACAAACCAACAAACCAACAAACCAAGAAACCAAAAAACCACCAAACCAACAAGCCAATAAACCAAAAAACCAACAAACCAACAAACCAACAAACCAACAAACCAACAAACCAACAAACCAACAAACCAACAAACCAACAAACCAACAAACCAACAAACCAACAAGCCAACAAACAAACAAACCAACAAACCAACAAGCCAACAAGACATCAAACCAACAAGCCAACAAACCAATAAGCCAACAAGCCAACAAGCCAACAAACCAACAAACCAACAAACCAACAAACCAACAAAACAACAAACCAACAAACCAACAAACGAACAAACCAAAAAACCAACAAACCAACAAGCCAACAAACCAACAAACCAACAAGCCAACAAGCCAACTAACCAACAAACCAACAAACCAACAAACCAACAAACCAACAAACCAACAAACCAACAAGCCAACAAGCCAACAAACCAACAAGCCAACAAGCCAACAAACCAACAAGCCAACAAACGAACAAACCAAAAATCCAACAAACCAACAAACCAACAAGCCAACAAACCAACAAATCAACAAGCCAACAAACTAACAAACCAACAAACCAACAAACCAACAAACCAACAAACGAATAAACGAACAAATGAACAAACCAACAAACCAACAAACCAACAAACGAACAAACCAACAAACCAAGAAACCAAGAAACCAAAAAACCACTAAACCAACAAGCCAATAAACCAAAAAACCAACAAACCAACAAACCAACAAACCAACAAACCAACAAACCAACAAACCAACAAACCAACAAACCGACAAACCAACAAACCAACAAACCAACAAACCAACAAGCCAACAAACAAACAAACCAACAAACCAACAAACCAACAAGCCAACAAGACATCAAACCAACAAGCCAACAAACCAATAAGCCAACAAGCCAACAAGCCAACAAACCAACAAACCAACAAACCAACAAACCAAAAAACCAACAAACGAACAAACCAACAAACCAACAAACCAACAAACCAACAAGCCAACAAACCAAAAAACCAACAATCCAACAAACCAACAAACGAACAAATCAACAAGCCAACAAGCCAACAAACCAACAAAACAACAAACCAACAAACCAACAAGCCAACAAGCAAACAAACCAACAAACCAACAAACCACCAAACCAACAAACCAACAAACCTACAAGCCAACAATCCAACAAACCAACAAACCAACAAAAAAACAAACCAACAAACCAACAAACCAACAAACGAACAAACCAACAAACCAACAAACCAACAAACCAACAAACGAACAAACGAACAAACGAACAAACGAACAAACGAACAAACGAACAAACGAACAAACGAACAAACGAACAAACGAACAAACGAACAAACGAACAAACGAACAAACGAACAAACGAACAAACGAACAAACGAACAAACCAACAAACCAAATAACCAACAAACCAACAAACCAACAAACCAACAAACCAACAAACCAACAAACCAACAAACAAATAAACCAACAAGCCAACAAACCAACAAACCAACAAACCAAAAAGGCAACAAACCAACAAACCAACAAGCCAACAAACCAACAAACCAACAAACCAATTAACCAACAAACCAACAAACCAACAAACCAACAAACCAACAAACCAACAGGCCAACAAACCAACAAACCAAGTAACCAACAAGCCAACAAACCAACAAACCAACAAACAAACAAACCAAGTAACCAACAAGCCAACAAACCAACAAACCAACAAACCAACAAGCCAACAAGGCAACAAACCAACAAACCACCAAACCAACAAGCCAACAAGCCAACAAACCAACAAACCAACAAGCCAACAAACCAACAAACCAACAAACCAACAAGCCAACAAACCAACAAACCAACAAACCAACAAACCAACAAACCAACAAACGAACAAACCAACAAACAAACAAACCAACAAACCAATAAACGAACAAGCCAACAAACCAACAAACCAACGAACGAACAAACCAACAAACCAACAAACCAACAAACCAACAAACCAACAAACGAACAAACCAACAAACCAAAAAACCAACAAACGAAAAAACCAACAAACCAACAAACTAACAAACCAATAAACCAACAAACCAACAGACCAACAAACGAACAAACGAACAAACGAACAAACGAACAAACGAACAAACGAACAAACGAACAAACGAACAAACGAACAAACGAACAAACGAACAAACGAACAAACGAACAAACGAACAAACGAACAAACGAACAAACGAACAAACGAACAAACGAACAAACGAACAAACCAACAAACCAACAAACCAACAAACCAACAAACCAACAAACCAACAAACCAACAAACCAACAAACCAACAAACCAACAAACCAACAAGCCAACAAGCCAACTAACCAACAAACCAACAAACCAACAAACCAACAAACCAACAAACCAACAAACCAACAAGCCAACAAGCCAACAAACCAACAAGCCAACAAGCCAACAAACCAACAAGCCAACAAACGAACAAACCAAAAATCCAACAAACCAACAAACCAACAAGCCAACAAACCAACAAATCAACAAGCCAACAAACTAACAAACCAACAAACCAACAAACCAACAAACCAACAAACGAATAAACGAACAAATGAACAAACCAACAAACCAACAAACCAACAAACGAACAAACCAACAAACCAAGAAACCAAGAAACCAAAAAACCACTAAACCAACAAGCCAATAAACCAAAAAACCAACAAACCAACAAACCAACAAACCAACAAACCAACAAACCAACAAACCAACAAACCAACAAACCGACAAACCAACAAACCAACAAACCAACAAACCAACAAGCCAACAAACAAACAAACCAACAAACCAACAAACCAACAAGCCAACAAGACATCAAACCAACAAGCCAACAAACCAATAAGCCAACAAGCCAACAAGCCAACAAACCAACAAACCAACAAACCAACAAACCAAAAAACCAACAAACGAACAAACCAACAAACCAACAAACCAACAAACCAACAAGCCAACAAACCAAAAAACCAACAATCCAACAAACCAACAAACGAACAAATCAACAAGCCAACAAGCCAACAAACCAACAAAACAACAAACCAACAAACCAACAAGCCAACAAGCAAACAAACCAACAAACCAACAAACCACCAAACCAACAAACCAACAAACCTACAAGCCAACAATCCAACAAACCAACAAACCAACAAAAAAACAAACCAACAAACCAACAAACCAACAAACGAACAAACCAACAAACCAACAAACCAACAAACCAACAAACCAACAAACGAACAAACGAACAAACGAACAAACGAACAAACGAACAAACGAACAAACGAACAAACGAACAAACGAACAAACGAACAAACGAACAAACGAACAAACGAACAAACGAACAAACGAACAAACGAACAAACCAACAAACCAAATAACCAACAAACCAACAAACCAACAAACCAACAAACCAACAAACCAACAAACCAACAAACAAATAAACCAACAAGCCAACAAACCAACAAACCAACAAACCAAAAAGGCAACAAACCAACAAACCAACAAGCCAACAAACCAACAAACCAACAAACCAATTAACCAACAAACCAACAAACCAACAAACCAACAAACCAACAAACCAACAGGCCAACAAACCAACAAACCAAGTAACCAACAAGCCAACAAACCAACAAACCAACAAACAAACAAACCAAGTAACCAACAAGCCAACAAACCAACAAACCAACAAACCAACAAGCCAACAAGGCAACAAACCAACAAACCACCAAACCAACAAGCCAACAAGCCAACAAACCAACAAACCAACAAGCCAACAAACCAACAAACCAACAAACCAACAAGCCAACAAACCAACAAACCAACAAACCAACAAACCAACAAACCAACAAACGAACAAACCAACAAACAAACAAACCAACAAACCAATAAACGAACAAGCCAACAAACCAACAAACCAACGAACGAACAAACCAACAAACCAACAAACCAACAAACCAACAAACCAACAAACGAACAAACCAACAAACCAAAAAACCAACAAACGAAAAAACCAACAAACCAACAAACTAACAAACCAATAAACCAACAAACCAACAGACCAACAAACGAACAAACGAACAAACGAACAAACGAACAAACGAACAAACGAACAAACGAACAAACGAACAAACGAACAAACGAACAAACGAACAAACGAACAAACGAACAAACGAACAAACGAACAAACGAACAAACGAACAAACGAACAAACGAACAAACGAACAAACCAACAAACCAACAAACCAACAAACCAACAAACCAACAAACCAACAAACCAACAAACCAACAAACCAACAAACCAACAAACCAACAAACCAACAAGCCAACAAACCAACAAACCAACAAACCAACAAACCAACAAACCAACAAACCAACAAACCAACAAACCAACAAACCGACAAACCAACAAACCAACAAGCCAACAAATCAACAAGCCAACAAACCAACAAACCAACAAACCAAGAAACCAACAAACCAGTAAACCAACAAACAAATAAACCAACAAACCAAGAAACCAACAAACAAACAAACCAACAAGCCAACAAACCAACAAACCAACAAACAAATAAACCAACAAACCGACAAACCAACAAACAAACAAACCAACAAACCAAAAAACCAACAAACCAACAAACCAACAAACCAACAAACCAACAAGCCAACAAACCAACAAACCAACAAACCAACAAACCAACAAACCAAGTAACTAACGAACCAACAAACGAACAGACCAACAAACAAACAAACCAACAAACGAACAAACCAACAAACCATCAAACCAACAAACCAACAAGCCAACAAACCAACAAACCAACAAATCAACAAACCAACAAACCAACAAACCAACAAACCAACAAACCAACAAACCAACAAACCAACAAACCAACAAACCAACAAACCAACAAACCAAGAAACCAACAAACCAACAAGCCAACAAACCAACAAACCAAGTAACTAACAAACCAACAAACGAACAAACCAACAAACAAACAAACCAACAAACGAACAAACCAACAAACCATCAAACCAACAAGCCAACAAGCCAACATACCAACAAGCCAACAAGCCAACAAACCAACAAACCAACAAGCCAACAAACCAACAAATAAACAAACCAACAAACCAACAAAAAAACAAACAAATAAACCAACAAACCAACAAACCAACAAACCAACAAGCCAACAAACCAACAAACCAACAAACCAACAAACCAATAAACCAAGTAACTAACAAACCAACAAACGCACAAACCAACAAACAAACAAACCAACAAACGAACAAACCAACAAACCAACAAACCAACAAGCCAACAAGCCAACAAACCAAAAAGCCAACCAACGAACAAACCAACAAACGAACAAACCAACAAACCAACAAACCGACAAACCAACAAACCAACAAACCAACAAACCAACAAACCAACAAATCAACAAACCAACAAACCAATAAACCAACAAACCAACAAACCAACAAACCACCAAACCAACAAGCCAACAAACCAACAAACCAATAAACAAATAAACCAACAAACCAACAAACCAACAAACCAACAAACAAATAAACCAACAAACCAACAAACCAACAAACCAAAAAACCAATTAACCAACAAACCAACAAACCAACAAACCAACAAGCCAACAAACCAACAAACCAACAAGCCAACAAGCCAACAAACCAACAAACTAACAAACCAACAAACAAACTAACCAACAAACCAACAAGCCAACAAGGCAACAAACCAACAAACCACCACACCAACAAGCCAACAAGCCAACAAACCAACAAACCAACAAGCCCACAAACCAACAAACCAACAAGCCAACAAGCCAACAAACCAACAAACCAACAAACCAACAAACCAACAAACGAACAAACCAACAAACAAACAAACCAACAAACCAACAAACCAACAAGCCAACAAGCCAACAAACCAACAAACCAACAAACGAACAAACCAACAAACCAACAAACCAACAAACCAACAAACGAACAAACCAACAAACCAAAAAACCAACATACCAACAAACCAACAAACCAACAAACCAACAAACCAAGAAACGCACAAACCAAAAAACCAACAAACCAACAAGCCAACAGACCAACAAACTAACAAACGAACAAGTCAACAAACCAACAAACCAACAAGCCGACAAACCAGCAAGCCAACAAACGAACAAACCAACAAACGAACAACCCAACAAACCAACAAACCAACAAAAGAACAAACCAACAAACCAACAAATCAACAAACCAACAAGCCAACAAACCAAAAAACCAACAAACCAACAAACCAACAAATGAACAAACCAACAAACCAACAAGCCAAAAAGCCAACAAACCAACAAGCCAACAAACCAACAAGCCAACAAGCCAACAAGCCAACAAACCAACAAACCAACAAACCAACAAACCAACAAACCAACAAACGAACAAACCAACAAACCAACAAGCCAACAAGCCAACAAACCAACAAGCCACAAACCAACAAACCAACAAGCCAACAAACTAACAAACCAACAAACCAACAAACCAACAAACGAACAAACGAACAAACGAGCAAACGAACAAACCAACAAACCAACAAACGAACAAACCAACAAACCAACAAATAAATAAACCAACAAACCAACAAACCAACAAATAAACAAACCAACAAACCAACAAAAAAACAAACAAATAAACCAACAAACCAACAAACCAACAAACCAACAAGCCAACAAACCAACAAACCAACAAACCAACAAACCAATAAACCAACAAACCAACAAGCCAACAAACCAACAAACCAACAAACCAACAAACCAATAAACCAAGTAACTAACAAACCAACAAACGCACAAACCAACAAACAAACAAACCAACAAACGAACAAACCAACAAACCAACAAACCAACAAGCCAACAAGCCAACAAACCAAAAAGCCAACCAACGAACAAACCAACAAACGAACAAACCAACAAACCAACAAACCGACAAACCAACAAACCAACAAACCAACAAACCAACAAACCAACAAATCAACAAACCAACAAACCAATAAACCAACAAACCAACAAACCAACAAACCAACAAACCAACAAGCCAACAAACCAACAAACCAATAAACAAATAAACCAACAAACCAACAAACCAACAAACCAACAAACAAATAAACCAACAAACCAACAAACCAACAAACCAAAAAACCAATTAACCAACAAACCAACAAACCAACAAACCAACAAGCCAACAAACCAACAAACCAACAAGCCAACAAGCCAACAAACCAACAAACTAACAAACCAACAAACAAACTAACCAACAAACCAACAAACCAACAAGCCAACAAGCCAACAAACCAACAAACCAACAAACGAACAAACCAACAAACCAACAAACCAACAAACCAACAAACGAACAAACCAACAAACCAAAAAACCAACATACCAACAAACCAACAAACCAACAAACCAACAAACCAACAAACCAAGAAACGCACAAACCAAAAAACCAACAAACCAACAAGCCAACAGACCAACAAACTAACAAGCCAACAAGCCAACAAGCCAACAAACCAACAAACCAACAAACGAACAAACCAACAAACCAACAACTCAACAAACCAACAAACGAACAAACCAACAAACCAAAAAACCAACATACCAACAAACCAACAAACCAACAAACCAACAAACCAAGAAACGCACAAACCAAAAAACCAACAAACCAACAAGCCAACAGACCAACAAACTAACAAGCCAACAAGCCAACTAACCATAAAACCGACAAACCAACAAACCAACCAACCAACAAACCAACAAGCCAAAAAGTCAACAAACCAACAAGCCAACAAGCCAACAAACAAACAAGCCAACAAACGAACAAACCAACAAACCAACAAACCAACAAACCAACAAACCAACAAACCAACAAGCCAACAAACCAAAAAACCAACAAGCCAACAAACCAACAAACCAACAAATGAACAAACAAAACAAACCAACAAACCAATAAGCCAACAAACCAACAAGCCAACAAACGAACAAACCAACAAACGAACAACCCAACAAACCAAGAAACCAACAAACCACCAAACCAACAAGCCAACAAACCAACAAACCAACAAACCAACAAGCCAACAAACCAACAAACCAACAAGCCGACAAACCAGCAAGCCAACAAACGAACAAACCAACAAACGAACAACCCAACAAACCAACAAACCAACAAAAGAACAAACCAACAAACCAACAAATCAACAAACCAACAAGCCAACAAACCAAAAAACCAACAAACCAACAAACCAACAAATGAACAAACCAACAAACCAACAAGCCAAAAAGCCAACAAACCAACAAGCCAACAAACCAACAAGCCAACAAGCCAACAAGCCAACAAACCAACAAACCAACAAACCAACAAACCAACAAACCAACAAACGAACAAACCAACAAACCAACAAGCCAACAAGCCAACAAACCAACAAGCCACAAACCAACAAACCAACAAGCCAACAAACTAACAAACCAACAAACCAACAAACCAACTAGCCACCAAACCAACAAGCCAACAAACCAACAAGCCAACAAACGAACAAACCAGCAAACCATCAAACCAACAAACCAACAAGCCAACAAACCAACAAACCAACAAACCAACAAACCAACAAACAAACAAACCAACAAACCAACAAACCAACAAACCTACAAACGAACAAACCAACAAACCAACAAGCCAACAAACCAAAAAACGAACAAACCAACAAAACAACACACCAACAAGCCAAAAACCAAAAAACGAACAAAGCAACAAGCCAACAAACCAACAAGCCAACAAACGAACAAACCAGCAAACCATCAAACCAACAAACCAACAAGCCAACAAACCAACAAACCAACAAACCAACAAACCAACAAACAAACAAACCAACAAACCAACAAACCAACAAACCTACAAACGAACAAACCAACAAACCAACAAGCCAACAAACCCAAAAACGAACAAACCAACAAAACAACACACCAACAAGCCAACAAACCAAAAAACGAACAAAGCAACAAACCAACAAACCAACAAACCAACAAACCAACAAACCAACAAGCCAACAAGCCAACAAACAAACACACCAGCAAACTAACAAACCAACAAACCAACAAGACAACTAACCAACAAACCAACAAACCAACAAACGAACAAACCAACATGCCAACAAACCAACAAACCAACAAACCAACAAACCAACAAACCAACAAACCAACAAACCAAAAAATGAACAAACCAACAAACCAACAAACCAACAAACCAACAAACCAAAAAATGAACAAACCAACAAACCAACAAACCAACAAACCAACAAACCAACAAGCCAACAAACCAACAAGCCAACAAGCCAACAAACCAAAAAACGAACAAACCAACAAAACAACACACCAACAAGCCAAAAACCAAAAAACGAACAAAGCAACAAGCCAACAAACCAACAAGCCAACAAACGAACAAACCAGCAAACCATCAAACCAACAAACCAACAAGCCAACAAACCAACAAACCAACAAACCAACAAACCAACAAACAAACAAACCAACAAACCGACAAACCAACAAACCTACAAACGAACAAACCAACAAAACAACAAGCCAACAAACCAAAAAACGAACAAACCAACAAAACAACACACCAACAAGCCAACAAACCAAAAAACGAACAAAGCAACAAACCAACAAACCAACAAACCAACAAACCAACAAACCAACAAGCCAACAAGCCAACAAACAAACACACCAGCAAACTAACAAACCAACAAACCAACAAGACAACTAACCAACAAACCAACAAACCAACAAACGAACAAACCAACATGCCAACAAACCAACAAACCAACAAACCAACAAACCAACAAACCAACAAACCAAAAAATGAACAAACCAACAAACCAACAAACCAACAAACCAACAAACCAAAAAATGAACAAACCAACAAACCAACAAACCAACAAACCAACAAACCAACAAGCCAACAAACCAACAAGCCAACAAGCCAACAAACCAACAAGCCAACAAACGAACAAACCAACAAACCAACAAGCCAACAAACGAACAAACCAACAAACCAACAAGCCAATAAGCCAACAAACCAACAAACCAACAAACCAACAAACCAACAAACCAAACAACCAACAAACCAACAAATTAACGAGCCAACAAACCAACAAACCAAAAAAACGAACAAACCAATAAACCAACAAACCAACAAACTCAAAATCCAACAAACGAACAAACCAACAAGCCAACAAACCAACAAACCAACAAACCAAACAACCAACAAACCAACAAACCAAAGAGCAAAGAAGCCAACAAACCAACAAGCCAACAAGCCAACAAACCAACAAACCATCAAACCAACAAACGAACAAACCAACAAATCGACAAACCAACAAACCAACAAACCAACGAGCCAACAAACCAACAAACCAACAAACCAAAAAACGAACGAACCAATAAACCAACAAACCAACAAACTAAAAATCCAACAAACGAACAAACCAACAAGCCAACAAACCAACAAACCAACAAACCAAACAACCAACAAACCAACAAACCAACGAGCCAACAAGCCAACAAACTAACAAACCAACAAACCAACAAACCAACAAACCAACAAGCCAACAAGCTAACAAACCAACAAACCAACAAACCAACAAACCAACAAACCAACAAACCAACAAACCAACAAACCAACAAACCAACAAACCAACAAACAAACAAACCAACAATCGAAAAAACCAACAAACAAACAAACCAACAAACCAACAAACCAACAAACCAACAAACCAACAAACCAACAAGCCAACAACAAACCAACAAACCAAACAACCAACAAACCAACAAACTAACGAGCCAACAAGCCAACAAACCAACAAGCCAACAAGCCAACAAACCAACAAACAAACAAACCAACAAACCAACAAACCAACAAACCAACAAACCAACAAACCAACAAACGAACAAACTAACAAACGAACAAACCAACAAACAAACAAACCAACAAACCAATAAACCAACAAACCAACAAACCAACAAGCCAACAAACCAACAAACCAACATACCAATAAACCAACAAACCGACAAACCAACAAGACAACAAACCAACAAACCAACAAACCAACAAACCAACAAACCAACAAACCAACAAACCAACAAACCAACAAGCCAACAAACCAGCAAACCAACAAACCAAGAAACCAACAAACCAACAAACCAACAAACCAACAAACCAACAAACCAACAAACAAACAAACCAACAAACCAACAAACCAACAAACCAACAAACGAACAAACCAACAAACCAATAAGCCAACAAACCAACAAGCCAACAAACCAACAAACCAACAAGCCAACAAGCCAACAAGCCAAAAACCAACAATCCAACAAACCAATAAACCAACAAACGAACAAACGAACAAACCAACAAACCAACAAACCAACAAACCAACAAACCAACAAACGAACAAACCAACAAACAAACAAACCAACAAACCAACAAACCAACAAACCAACAAACCAACAAACCAATAAACCAACAAACCAACAAACCAACAAACCAACAAACCAACAAACCAACAAACCGACAAACCAACAAACCAACAAACCAACAAACCAACAAACCAACAAACCAACAAACCAACAAACCAACAAACCAACAAAACCAACAAACTAACAAGCCAACAAACCAACAAACCAACAAGCCAACAAGCCAACAAACCAACAAACCAACAAACCAACAAACGAATAAACCAACAAACCAACAAACCAACAAGCCAACAAGCCAACAAACCAACAAGCCAACAAACCAACAAACCAACAAACCAACAAACCAACAAACCAACAAACCAACAAACCAATAAGCTAACAAACCAACAAACCAACAAACCAACAAACTAACAAACCAACAAACCAACAAACCAACAAACCAACAAGCCAACAAGCTAACAAACCAACAAACCAACAAACCAACAAACCAACAAACCAACAAACCAACAAACCAACAAACCAACAAACCAACAAACCAACAAACCAACAAACCAACAAACAAACAAACCAACAATCGAACAAACCAACAAACAAACAAACCAACAAACCAACAAACCAACAAACCAACAAACCAAGAAACCAACAAGCCAACAACAAACGAACAAACCAACAAACAAACAAACCAACAAACCAATACACCAACAAGCCAACAAGCCAACAAACCAACAAACCAACAAACCAACAAACCAACAAACCAACAAGCCAACAAACCAACAAACCAACAAACAAACAAACCAACAAACCAATACACCAACAAGCCAACAAGCCAAAAAACCAACAAACCAACAAACCAAAAAACCAACAAACCAGCAAGCCAACAAACCAACAAACCAACAAACCAAGCCAACAAGCCAACAAGCCAACAAACCAACAAACCAACAAACCAACAAACCAACAAACCAACTAGCCAACAAATCAACAAACTAACAAACCAACAAACCAACAAACCAACAAACCAACAAACCAACAAACCAACAAACCAACAAACCAACAAACCAACAAACCAACAAACCAACAAACCAACAAACCAACAAACCAACAAACAAACAAACAAACAAACAAAAAAACCAACAAACCAACAAACCAACAAACCAACAAACCAACAAACCACAAACCAAACAACCAACAAACCAACAAGCCAACAAACCAACAAACCAACAAACCAAAAAACGAACAAACCAACAAACCAACAAACCAACAAACCAACAAACCAATAAACCAAAAAGCCAACAAACGAACAAACCAACAAGCCAACAAACCAACAAACCAACAAATCAACAAGCCAACAAACCAATAAACCAACAAGCCAACAATCCAACAAAACAACAAACCAACAAACTAACACACGAACAAACCAACAAACCAACAAGCCAATAAGCGAACAAATCAACAAACAAACAAACCAACAAACCAACAAACCAAACAATCAAGAAACCAACAAACCAACAAGCCAACAAACCAACAAACCAACAAACCAAAAAACGAACAAACCAACAAACCAACAAACCAACAAGCCAACAAGCCAACAAACCAACAAACCAACAAACCAACAAACCAACAAACGAACAAACCAACAAACCAACAAACGAAAAAACCAACAAACCAACAAACCAGCAAACCAACAAACCAACAAACCAAGTAACCAACAAACCAACAAACGAACAAACCAACAAGCCAAGAAACCAAAAAACGAACAAAGCAACAAACCAACAAACCAACAAACCAACAAACCAACAAGCCAAGAAGCCAACAAACAAACACACCAACAAACTAGCAAACCAACAAACCAACAAGCCAACAAACCAACAAACCAACAAACCAACAAACCAACAAACCAACAAACCAAAAAACCAACAAACCAACAAACCAAAAAACAAACAAACCAACAAACCAACAAACCAACAAACCAACAAGCCAAGAAGCCAACAAACAAACACACCAACAAACTAGCAAACCAACAAACCAACAAGCCAACAAACCAACAAACCAACAAACCAACAAACCAACAAACCAACAAACCAAAAAACCAACAAACCAACAAACCAAAAAACAAACAAACGAACAAACCAACAACCCAACAAGCCAACACACCAATAAACCAACAAACCAACAAACCAACAATCCAACAAACCAAACAACCAACAAACCAAACAACCAACAAACCAACAAACCAACAAGCCAACAAACCAACAAACCAACAAACCAAAAAACGATCAAACCAACAACACAACAAGCCAACAAGCCAATAACCCAACAAACCAACAAACCAGCAATCCAACAAACCAAACAACCAACAAACCAAACAACCAACAAACCAACAAACCAACAAGCCAACAAACCAACAAGCCAACAAACCAACAAACCAACAAACCAAAAAACGAACAAACCAATAAACCAACAAACCAACAAACCAACAAACCAACAAACCAAAAAGCCAACAAACGAACAAACCAACAAACCAAAAAACGAACAAACCAATAACCCAACAAACCAACAAACCAACAAACCAACAAACCAAAAAGCCAACAAACGAACAAACCAACAAGCCAACAAACTAACAAACCAACAAACCAACAAACCAACAAACCAACAAACAAACAAACCAACAAACGAACAAACCAACAAACGAACAAACCAACAAGCCAACAAGCCAACAAACCAACAAGCCAACAAATCAATAAGCCAACAAGCCAACATGCCAACAAACCAACAAACCAAAAAACCAAAAAACCAACAAACCAACAAGCCAACAAACCAACAAACCAACAAGCCAATAAGCCAACAAACCAACAAACCAACAAACCAACAAACCAACAAACCAACAAACCAGCAAACGAACAAACCAACAAACACACAAGCCAACAAGCCAACAAACCAACAAGCCACAAACCAACAAGCCAACAAACCAACAAGCCAACAAACGAACAAACCAACAAACCAACAAACCAACAAACCAACAAGCCAACAAACCAACAAACCAACAAACCAACAAACCAACAAACCAACAAACCAACATACGAACAAACCAACAAACCAACGAACCAACAAACCAACAAACGAACAAACCAACAAACCAACAAGCCAACAAACCAAAAAACGAACAAACCAACAAAACAACACACCAACAAGCCAACAAACCAAAAAACGAACAAAGCAACAAACCAACAAACCAACAAACCAACAAACCAACAAACCAACAAGCCAACAAGCCAACAAACAAATACAGCAACAAACTAACAAACCAACAAACCAACAAGCCAACTAACCAACAAACCAACAAACCAACAAACCAACAAACCAAGAAACCAACAAACCAACAAACCAACAAACCAACAAACCAACAAACCAACAAACCAACAAACTAACAAACCAACAAACCAACAACCTAAAAAACCAACAAACCAACAAGCCAACAAACCAACAAACCAACAAGCCAACAATCCAACAAAACAACAATTCACCAAACCAACAAACGAACAAACCAACAAACCAACAAGCCAATAAGCCAACAAATCAACAAACTAACAAACCAACAAACCAACAAACCAACAAACCAAACAACCAACAAACCAACAAACCAACGAGCCAACAAACCAACAAACCAACAAACCAAAAAACGAACAAACCAATAAACCAACAAACCAACAAACCAACAAACCAACAAACCAACAAACCAACAAACCAACAAACCAACAAACCAACAAGCCAACAAACCAACAAACCAACAAACCAACAAGCCAACAAGCCAACAAGCCAACAAGCCAACAAGCCAACAAACCAACAAACCAACAAACCAACAAACCAACAAACGAACAAACCAACAAACCAACAAACCAACAAACCAACAAACCAACAAACGAACAAACAAACAAACAAACAAACAAACCAACAAACCAACAAACCAACAAACCAACAAGCCAACAAACCAACAAACCAACAAACCAACAAACCAACAAACCAGCAAACCAACAAACCAACAAACCAACAAAACCAACAAACTAAAAAGCCAACAAACCAACAAACCAACAAGCCAACAAGCCAACAAACCAACAAACCAACAAACCAACAAACGAACAAACCAACAAACCAACAAACCAACAAGCCAACAAGCCAATAAACCAACAAGCCATCGAACCAACAAACCAACAAACCATCAAACCAACAAACCAACAAATCAATAAGCCAACAAACCAACAAACCAACAAACCAACAAACGAACAAACCAACAAACCAACAAACCAACAAACCAACAAACCAACAAACCAACAAACGAACAAACCAACAAACCAACAAGCCAACAAGCCAACAAACCAACAAGCCACAAACCAACAAGCCAACAAACCAACAAGCCAACAAACGAACAAACCAACAAACCAACAAACCAACAAACCAACAAACCAACATACGAACAAACCAACAAACCAACGAACCAACAAACCAACAAACGAACAAACCAACAAACCAACAAGCCAACAAACCAAAAAACGAACAAAGCAACAAAACAACACACCAACAGGCCAACAAACCAAAAAACGAACAAAGCAACAAACCAACAAACCAACAAACCAACAAACCAACAAACCAACAAGCCAACAAGCCAACAAACAAACACAGCAACAAACTAACAAACCAACAAACCAACAAGCCAACTAACCAACAAACCAACAAACCAACAAACCAACAAACCAACAAACCAACAAACCAACAAACCAACAAACCAACAAACCAACAAACCAACAAACCAACAAACCAACAAACTAACAAACCAGCAAACCAACAACCCAAAAAACCAACAAACCAACAAGCCAACAAACCAACAAACCAACAAGCCAACAATCCAACATAACAACAATTCACCAAACCAACAAACGAACAAACCAACAAACCAACAAGCCAATAAGCCAACAAATCAACAAACTAACAAACCAACAAACCAACAAACCAACAAACCAAACAACCAACAAACCAACAAACCAACGAGCCAACAAACCAACAAACCAACAAACCAAAAAACGAACAAACCAATAAACCAACAAACCAACAAACCAACAAACCAACAAACCAACAAACCAACAAACCAACAAACCAACAAACCAACAAACCAACAAGCCAACAAACCAACAAACCAACAAACCAACAAGCCAACAAGCCAACAAGCCAACAAGCCAACAAGCCAACAAACCAACAAACCAACAAACCAACAAACCAACAAACGAACAAACCAACAAACCAACAAACCAACAAACCAACAAACCAACAAACGAACAAACAAACAAACAAACAAACAAACCAACAAACCAACAAACCAACAAACCAACAAGCCAACAAACCAACAAACCAACAAACCAACAAACCAACAAACCAGCAAACCAACAAACCAACAAACCAACAAAACCAACAAACTAAAAAGCCAACAAACCAACAAACCAACAAGCCAACAAGCCAACAAACCAACAAACCAACAAACCAACAAACGAACAAACCAACAAACCAACAAACCAACAAGCCAACAAGCCAATAAACCAACAAGCCATCAAACCAACAAACCAACAAACCATCAAACCAACAAACCAACAAATCAATAAGCCAACAAACCAACAAACCAACAAACCAACAAACGAACAAACCAACAAACCAACAAACCAACAAACCAACAAACCAACAAACCAACAAACCAACAAACCAAAAAGCCAACAAACCAATAAACCAACAAGCTAACAAGCCAACAAACCAACAAAACAACAAACCAACAAACGAACAAACCAACAAACCAACAAGCCAACAAGCTAAAAAACCAACAAACCAACAAACCAACAAACCAACAAACCAACAAACCAACAAACCAACAAACCAACAAACCAACAAACCAACAAACCAACAAACCAACAAACCAACAAACCAACAAACCAACAAACCAACAAACCAACAAACAAACAAACCAACAAACGAACAAACCAACAAACCAACAAACAAACAAACCAACAAACCAACAAAACAACAAGCCTACAAGCCAACAAAACAACAAACCAATAAACCAACAAACCAACAAACCAACAAACCAACAAGCCAACAAGCCAACAAATCAACAAGCCAACAAATAAACAAACCAACAAACCAACAAACCAACAAACCAACAAACCAACAAACCAACAAACCAACAAACCAACAAACCAACAAACCAACAAGCCAACAAACGAACAAACCAACAAACAAACAAACCAACAAACCAACACACCAACAAGCCAACAAGCCAACAAACCAACAAACCAACAAACCAACAAACCAACAAACCAACAAGCCAACAAACCAACAAACCAACAAGCCAACAAACCAAAAAACAAACACACAAACAAACTAACAAACCAACAAACCAACAAGCCAACAAACCAACAAACCAACAAACCAACAAACCAACAAACCAACAAACCAACAAACCAACAAACAAAAAAACCAACAAATCAACAAGCCAACAAACCAATAAACCAACAAGCGAACAATCCAACAAAACAACAAACCAACAAACCAACAAACCAACAAACGAACAAACCAACAAACAAACAAGCCAACAAGCCAAACAACTAACAAACCAACAAACCAACAAGCCAACAAACCAACAAACCAAGAAACCAAAAAACGAACAAACCAACAAACCAACAAACCAACAAACCAAAAAGCCAACAAATGAACAAACCAACAAGCGAACAATCCAACAAAACAACAAACCAACAAACCAACAAACCAACAAACGAACAAACCAACAAACCAACAAACCAACAAACCAAACAACTAACAAACCAACAAACCAACAAGCCAACAAACCAACAAACCAAGAAACCAAAAAACGAACAAACCAACAAACCAACAAACCAACAAACCAAAAAGCCAACAAATGAACAAACCAACAAGCCAACAAACCAACAAACCAACAAGCCAACAAACCAATAAACCAACAAGCCAACAATCCAACAAAACAACAAACCAACAAACCAACAAATGTACAAACCAACAAACCAACAAGCCAATAAGCCAACAAACCAACAAACCAACAAACCAACAAACCAACAAACCAAACAATCAACAAACCAACAAACCAACAAGCCAACAAACCAACAAACCAACAAACCAAAAAATGAACAAACCAACAAACCAACAAACCAACAAGCCAACAAGCCAACAAACCAACAAACCAACAAACCAACAAATGAACAAACCAACAAGCCAACAAACCAAAAAACGAACAAATCAACAAACCAACAAACCAACAAACCAACAAACCAACAAGCCAACAAACCAACAAACCAAGAAACCAAAAAACGAACAAACCAACAAACCAACAAACCAACAAACCAAAAAGCCAACAAATGAACAAACCAACAAGCCAACAAACCAACAAACCAACAAGCCAACAAACCAATAAACCAACAAGCCAACAATCCAACAAAACAACAAACCAACAAACCAACAAATGTACAAACCAACAAACCAACAAGCCAATAAGCCAACAAACCAACAAACCAACAAACCAACAAACCAACAAACCAAACAATCAACAAACCAACAAACCAACAAGCCAACAAACCAACAAACCAACAAACCAAAAAATGAACAAACCAACAAACCAACAAACCAACAAGCCAACAAGCCAACAAACCAACAAACCAACAAACCAACAAATGAACAAACCAACAAGCCAACAAACCAAAAAACTAACAAATCAACAAACCAACAAACCAACAAACCAACAAGCCAACAAGCCAACAAACAAACACACCAACAAACTAGCAAACCAACAAACCAACAAGCCAACAAACGAACAAACCAACAAACCAACAAACCAACAAACCAACAAACCAACAAACCAACAAACCAAAAAACCAGCAAACCAACAAACCAAAAAACCAACAAACCAACAAGCCAACAAACCAACAAACCAACAAACCAACAAACAAAAAAACCAACAAATCAACAAGCCAACAAACCAATAAACCAACAAGCGAACAATCCAACAAAACAACAAACCAACAAACCAACAAACCAACAAACGAACAAACCAACAAACAAACAAGCCAACAAGCCGACAAACCAACAAACCAACAAACCAACAAACCAACAAACCAACAAACCAAACAACTAACAAACCAACAAACCAACAAGCCAACAAACCAACAAACCAAGAAACCAAAAAACGAACAAACCAACAAACCAACAAACCAACAAACCAAAAAGCCAACAAATGAACAAACCAACAAGCCAACAAACCAACAAACCAACTAGCCAACAAACCAATAAACCAACAAGCCAACAATCCAACAAAACAACAAACCAACAAACCAACAAATGTACAAACCAACAAACCAACAAGCCAATAAGCCAACAAACCAACAAACCAACAAACCAACAAACCAACAAACCAAACAATCAACAAACCAACAAACCAACAAGCCAACAAACCAACAAACCAACAAACCAAAAAATGAACAAACCAACAAACCAACAAACCAACAAGCCAACAAGCCAACAAACCAACAAACCAACAAACCAACAAATGAACAAACCAACAAGCCAACAAACCAAAAAACGAACAAATCAACAAACCAACAAACCAACAAACCAACAAGCCAACAAGCCAACAAACAAACACACCAACAAACTAGCAAACCAACAAACCAACAAGCCAACAAACGAACAAACCAACAAACCAACAAACCAACAAACCAACAAACCAACAAACCAACAAACCAACAAACCAAAAAACCAGCAAACCAACAAACCAAAAAACCAACAAACCAACAAGCCAACAAACCAACAACCCACCAAGCCAACAATCAAACAAAACAACAAACCAACAAACCAACAAACGAACAAACCAACAAACCAACAAGCCAACAAACCAATAAACCAACAAACCAACAAACCAACAATTCAACAAACCAAACAACCAACAAACCAACAAACCAACAAGCCAACAAACCAACAAACCAACAAACCAAAAAACTAACAAACCAATAAACCAACAAACCAACAAACCAACAAACCAACAAACCAAAAAGCCAACAAACGAACAAACCAACAAGCCAACAAACCAACAAACCAATAAACCAACAAACCAACAAACCAGCAAGCCAACAAACCAACAAACCAACAAGCCAATAAGCCAACCAACCAACAAACCAACAAAATAACAAACGAACCAACCAACAAACCAACAAACCAACAAACCAACAAACGGACAAACCAACAAACAAACAAACCAACAAACCAACAAGCCAACAAACCAACAAACCAACAAACCAACAAACCAACAAACCAACAAACCAACAAACCAACAAACCGACAAACGAACAAACCAACAAACCAACAAGCCAACAAGCCAACAAACCAACAAGACAACAAACCAACAAACCAACAAACCAACAAACCAACAAACCAACAAACCAACAAACCAACAAACCAGCAAACTAACAAACCAACAAACCAACAAAACCAACAAACCAACAAGCCAACAAACCAACAAACCAGCAAGCCAACAAGCCAACAAACCAACAAACCAACAAACCAACAAACGAACAAACCAACAAACCAACAAGCCAACAAGCCAACAAACCAACAAGACAACAAACCAACAAACCAACAAACCAACAAACCAACAAACCAACAAACCAACAAACCAACAAACCAACAAACCAACAAACCAACAAACCAACAAACCAACAAACCAACAAACCAACAAACCAAAAAGCCAACAAACCAATAAACCAACAAGCTAACAAGCCAACAAACCAACAAAACAACAAACCAACAAACGAACAAACCAACAAACCAACAAGCCAACAAGCTAAAAAACCAACAAACCAACAAACCAACAAACCAACAAACCAACAAACCAACAAACCAACAAACCAACAAACCAACAAACCAACAAACCAACAAACCAACAAACCAACAAACCAACAAACCAACAAACCAACAAACCTACAAACAAACAAACCAACAAACGAACAAACCAACAAACCAACAAACAAACAAACCAACAAACCAACAAAACAACAAGCCTACAAGCCAACAAAACAACAAACCAATAAACCAACAAACCAACAAACCAACAAACCAACAAGCCAACAAGCCAACAAATCAACAAGCCAACAAATAAACAAACCAACAAACCAACAAACCAACAAACCAACAAACCAACAAACCAACAAACCAACAAACCAACAAACCAACAAACCAACAAGCCAACAAACGAACAAACCAACAAACAAACAAACCAACAAACCAACACACCAACAAGCCAACAAGCCAACAAACCAACAAACCAACAAACCAACAAACCAACAAACCAACAAGCCAACAAACCAACAAACCAACAAGCCAACAAACCAAAAAACAAACACACAAACAAACTAACAAACCAACAAACCAACAAGCCAACAAACCAACAAACCAACAAACCAACAAACCAACAAACCAACAAACCAACAAACCAACAAACAAAAAAACCAACAAATCAACAAGCCAACAAACCAATAAACCAACAAGCGAACAATCCAACAAAACAACAAACCAACAAACCAACAAACCAACAAACGAACAAACCAACAAACAAACAAGCCAACAAGCCGACAAACCAACAAACCAACAAACCAACAAACCAACAAACCAACAAACCAAACAACTAACAAACCAACAAACCAACAAGCCAACAAACCAACAAACCAAGAAACCAAAAAACGAACAAACCAACAAACCAACAAACCAACAAACCAAAAAGCCAACAAATGAACAAACCAACAAGCCAACAAACCAACAAACCAACAAGCCAACAAACCAATAAACCAACAAGCCAACAATCCAACAAAACAACAAACCAACAAACCAACAAATGTACAAACCAACAAACCAACAAACCAACAAGCCAATAAGCCAACAAACCAACAAACCAACAAACCAACAAACCAACAAACCAAACAATCAACAAACCAACAAACCAACAAGCCAACAAACCAACAAACCAACAAACCAAAAAATGAACAAACCAACAAACCAACAAACCAACAAGCCAACAAGCCAACAAACCAACAAACCAACAAACCAACAAATGAACAAACCAACAAGCCAACAAACCAAAAAACGAACAAATCAACAAACCAACAAACCAACAAACCAAGAAGCCAACAAGCCAACAAACAAACACACCAACAAACTAGCAAACCAACAAACCAACAAGCCAACAAACGAACAAACCAACAAACCAACAAACCAACAAACCAACAAACCAACAAACCAACAAACCAAAAAACCAGCAAACCAACAAACCAAAAAACCAACAAACCAACAAGCCAACAAACCAACAACCCACCAAGCCAACAATCAAACAAAACAACAAACCAACAAACCAACAAACGAACAAACCAACAAACCAACAAGCCAACAAACCAATAAACCAACAAACCAACAAACCAACAATTCAACAAACCAAACAACCAACAAACCAACAAACCAACAAGCCAACAAACCAACAAACCAACAAACCAAAAAACTAACAAACCAATAAACCAACAAACCAACAAACCAACAAACCAAAAAGCCAACAAACGAACAAACCAACAAGCCAACAAACCAACAAACCAATAAACCAACAAACCAACAAACCAGCAAGCCAACAAACCAACAAACCAACAAGCCAATAAGCCAACCAACCAACAAACCAACAAAATAACAAACGAACCAACCAACAAACCAACAAACCAACAAACCAACAAACCAACAAACGGACAAACCAACAAACAAACAAACCAACAAACCAACAAGCCAACAAACCAACAAACCAACAAACCAACAAACCAACAAACCAACAAACCAACAAACCAACAAACCGACAAACGAACAAACCAACAAACCAACAAGCCAACAAGCCAACAAACCAACAAGACAACAAACCAACAAACCAACAAACCAACAAACCAACAAACCAACAAACCAACAAACCAACAAACCAGCAAACTAACAAACCAACAAACCAACAAAACCAACAAACCAACAAGCCAACAAACCAACAAACCAACAAGCCAACAAGCCAACAAACCAACAAACCAACAAACCAACAAACGAACAAACCAACAAACCAACAAACCAACAAGCCAACAAACCAACAAGACAACAAACCAACAAACCAACAAACCAACAAACCAACAAACCAACAAACCAACAAGCCAACAAACCAACAAACAAACAAACGAACAAACCAACAAACCTACAAAACAATAAACCAACAAACCAGCAAACCAACAAACCAACAAACCAACAAACCAACAAACTAACAAACCAAAAAGCCAACAAACCAATAAACCAACAAGCAAACAAGCCAACAAACCAACAAAACAACAAACCAACAAACGAACAAACCAACAAACCAACAAGCCAACAAGCTAACAAACCAACAAACCAACAAACCAACAAACCAACAAACCAACAAACCAACAAACCAACAAACCAGCAAACCAAAAAACCAACAAACCAACAAACAAACAAACCAACAAACGAACAAACCAACAAACAAACAAACCAACAAACCAACAAACCAACAAGCCAACAAGCTAACAAACCAACAAACCAACAAACCAACAAACCAACAAACCAACAAACCAACAAACCAACAAACCAACAAACCAACAAGCCAACAAACCAACAAACAAACAAACGAACAAACCAACAAACCAACAAAACAACAAACCAACAAACCAACAAACCAACAAACCAACAAACCAACAAACCAACAAACTAACAAACCAAAAAGCCAACAAACCAATAAACCAACAAACCAACAAACCAACAAACGGACAAACCAACAAACAAACAAACCAACAAACCAACAAACCAACAAGCCAACAAACCAACAAACCAGCAAACCAAAAAACCAACAAACCAACAAACAAACAAACCAACAAACGAACAAACCAACAAACAAACAAACCAACAAACCAACAAACCAACAAGCCAACAAGCCAACAAAACAATAAACCAACAAACCAACAAACCAACAGACCAACAAACCAACAAACCAACAAGCCAACAAGCCAACAAATCAACAAGCCAACAAATGAACAAACCAACAAACCAACAAACCAACAAGCCAGCAAACAAACAAACCAACAAACCAACAGACCAACACGCCAATAAACGAACAAACCAACAAACAAACAAACCAACAAACCAACACACCAACAAGCCAACAAGCCAACAAACCAACAAACCAACAAAACAAAAAACCAACAAGCCAACAAACCAACAAACCAACAAGCCAACAGACCAAAAAACGAACACACAAACAAATTAACAAACCAACAAACCAACAAACCAACAAGCCAACAAACCAACAAACCAACAAACCAACAAACCAACAAACCAACAAACCAACAAACAAAAAAACCAACAAACCAACAAGCCAAAAAACCAGCAAACCAACAAGCCAACAATCCAACAAAACAACAAACCAACAAACCAACAAACGAACAAACCAACAAACCAACAAGCCAATAAGCCAACAAACCAACAAACCAACAAACCAACAAACCAACAAACCAACAAACCAACAAACCAACAAACCAAACAACCAACAAACCAACAAACCAACAAGCCAACAAACCGACAAACCAACAAACCAAAAAACGAACAAACCAACAAACCAACAAACCAACAAACCAACAAACCAACAAACCAACAAACCAACAAGCCAACAAACCAACAAACAAACAAGCCAACAATCCAACAAAACAACAAACCAATAAACCAACAAACGAACAAACCAACAAACCAATAAGCCAACAAACCAATAAACCAACAAACCAACAAACTAACAAACCAACAAACCAACAAGCCAACAAACCAACAAACCAACAAACCAACAAGCCAACAATCCAACAAAACAACAAACCAACAAACCAACAAATGAACAAACTAACAAACCAACAAGCCAATAAGCCAACAAACCAACAAACCAACAAACCAACAAACCAACAAACCAACAAACCAAACAATCAACAAACCAACAAACCAACAAGCCAACAAACCAACAAACCAACAAACCAAAAAACGAACAAACCAACAAACCAGCAAACCAGTAAACCAACAAGCCAACAAGCCAACAAACCAACAAACCAACAAACCAACAAACGAACAAACCAACAAGCCAACAAACCAAAAAACGAACAAAGCAACAAACCAACAAACCAACAAACCAACAAACCAACAAGCCAACAAGCCAACAAACAAACACACCAACAAACTAGCAAACCAACAAACCAACAAGCCAACAAACCAACAAACCAACAAACCAACAAACCAACAAACCAACAAACCAACAAACCAACAAACCAACAAACCAACAAACCAAAAAACCAGCAAACCAACAAACCAAAAAACCAACAAACCAACAAGCCAACAAACAAACAAGCCAACAATCCAACAAAACAACAAACCAATAAACCAACAAACGAACAAACCAACAAACCAATAAGCCAACAAACCAATAAACCAACAAACCAACAAACCAACAATCCAACAAACCAAACAACCAACAAACCAACAAACCAACAAGCCAACAAACCAACAAACCAACAAACCAAAAAACGAACAAACCAATAAACCAACAAACCAACAAACCAACAAACCAACAAACGAACAAACCAACAAGCCAACAAACCAACAAACCAACAAACCAACAAACCAACAAACCAGCAAGCCAACAAACCAACAAACCAACAAGCCAACAAGCCAACAAACCAACAAACCAACAAATCAACAAACGAACCAACCAACAAACCAACAAACCAACAAACCAACAAACGGACAAACCAACAAACAAACAAACCAACAAACCAACAAACCAACAAGCCAACAAACCAACAAACCAACAAACCAACAAAACCAACAAACCAACAAGCCAACAAACCAACAAACCAACAAGCCAACAAGCCAACAAACCAACAAACCAACAAACCAACAAACGAACAAACCAACAAACCAACAAGCCAACAAACCAACAAGACAACAAACCAACAAACCAACAAACCAACAAACCAACAAACCAACAAACCAACAAACCAACAAACCAACAAGCCAACAAACCAATAAACCAACAAACGAACAAAGCAACAAACCAACAAAACAACAAACCAACAAACCAACAAACCAACAAACCAACAAACCAACAAACCAACAAACCAAAAAACGAACAAACCAACAAACCAGCAAACCAGCAAACCAACAAGCCAACAAGCCACCAAACCAACAAACCAACAAACCAACAAACGAACAAACCAACAAGCCAACAAACCAACAAACGAACAAAGCAACAAACCAACAAACCAACAAACCAACAAACCAACAAGCCAACAAGCCAACAAACAAACACACGAACAAACTAGCAAACCAACAAACCAACAAGCCAACAAACCAACAAACCAACAAACCAACAAACCAACAAACCAACAAACCAACAAACCAACAAACCAACAAACCAACAAACCAACAAACCAACAAACCAAAAAACCAGCAAACCAACAAACCAAAAAACCAACAAACCAACAAGCCAACAAACCAACAAACAAACAAGCCAACAATCCAACAAAACAACAAACCAATAAACCAACAAACGAACAAACCAACAAACCAATAAGCCAACAAACCAATAAACCAACAAACCAACAAACCAACAATCCAACAAACCAAACAACCAACAAACCAACAAACCAACAAGCCAACAAACCAACAAACCAACAAACCAAAAAACGAACAAACCAATAAACCAACAAACCAACAAACCAACAAACCAACAAACCAACAAACCAACAAACCAAAAAGCCAACAAACGAACAAACCAACAAGCCAACAAACCAACAAACCAACAAACCAACAAACCAACAAACCAGCAAGCCAACAAACCAACAAACCAACAAGCCAACAAGCCAACAAATCAACAAACCAACAAATCAACAAACGAACCAACCAACAAACCAACAAACCAACAAACCAACATACGGACAAACCAACAAACAAACAAACCAACAAACCAACAAACCAACAAGCCAACAAACCAACAAACCAACAAACCAACAAAACCAACAAACCAACAAGCCAACAAACCAACAAACCAACAAGCCAACAAGCCAACAAACCAACAAACCAACAAACCAACAAACGAACAAACCAACAAACCAACAAGCCAACAAGCCAACAAACCAACAAGACAACAAACCAACAAACCAACAAACCAACAAACCAACAAACCAACAAACCAACAAACCAACAAACCAACAAACCAACAAACCAACAAGCCAACAAACCAACAAACCAACAAACGAACAAAGCAACAAACCAACAAAACAACAAACCAACAAACCAACAAACCAACAAACCAACAAACCAACAAACCAACAAACCAACAAACCAAAAAGCCAACAAACCAATAAACCAACAAGCTAACAAGCCAACAAACCAACAAAACAACAAACCAACAAATGAACAAACCAACAAACCAACAAACCAATAAGCCAATAAGCCAACAAGCCAACAAACCAACAAACCAACAAACCAACAAACCAACAAACCAACAAACGAACAAACCAACAAACCAACAAACCAACAAACCAACAAACCAACAAACCAATAAACCAACAAACCAACAAACCAACAAACAAACAAACCAACAAACAAACAAACAAACAAACCAACAAACCAACAAAGCCAACAAAACCACAAACCAATAAACCAACAAACCAACAAACCAACAATCCAACAAGCCAACAAACCAACAAGCCAACAAACGAACAAACCAGCAAACCAACAAACCAACAAGCCAACAAACCAACAAACCAACAAACCAACAAACCAACAAACCAACAAGCCAACAAACGAACAAACCAGCAAACAAACAAACCAACAAACCGACACACCAAAAAGCCAACAAGCCAACAAACCAACAAACCAACAAACCAACAAACCAACAAACCAACAAACCAACAAACCAACAAGCCAGCAAACCAACAAACCAATCAGCCAACAAACCAAAAAACGAACAAACCAACAAAACAACAAACCAACAAACCAACAAGACAACAACCCAACAAACCAACAAACCAACAAACCAACAAACGAACAAACCAACAAACCAACAAACGAACAAACCAACAAACCAACAAACCAACAAACCAACAAACCAACAAACCAACAAACCAACAAACCAAGTAACCAACAAACCAACAAACAAACAAACCAACAAGCCAACAAACCAAAAAACGAACAAAGTAACAAACCAACAAACCAACAAACCAACAAACCAACAAACCAACAAACCAACAAACCAACAAAAAAACAAACCAACAAACCAACAAACCAACAAACCAACAAACAAAAAAACCAACAAACCAACAAACCAACAAACAAAAAAACCAACAAACCAACAAGCCAACAAACCAATAAATCAACAAACCAACAAACCAACAAACAAACAAACCAACAAACAAACAAACCAACAAACCAACAAACCAACAAGCCAACAAGCCAACAAAACAACAAACCAATAAACCAACAAACCAACAAACCAACAAGCCAACAAGCCAACAAACCAACAAGCCAACAAACGAACAAACCAGCAAACCAACAAACCAACAAGCCAACAAACCAACAAACCAACAAACCAACAAGCCAACAAACGAACAAACCAGCAACCAAACAAACCAACAAACCGACACACCAAAAAGCCAACAAACCAACAAACCAACAAACCAACAAACCAACAAACCAACAAACCAACAAACCAATAAACCAACAAACCAACAAACCAACAAACCAACAAACCAACAAACCAAAAAACCAACAAACCAACAAGCCAATAAACCAACAAGCCAACAAGCCAACAAACCAACAAACCAACAAACCAACAAACGAACAAACCAACAAACCAACAAACGAACAAACCAACAAACCAAAAACCAACAAACCAACAAACCAAGTAACCAACAAACCAACAAACGAACAAACCAACAAGCCAACTAGCCAAAAAACGAACAAAGCAACAAACCAACAAACCAACAACCCAACAAACCAACAAGCCAACAAGCCAACAAACAAACACACAAACAAACGAACAAACCAACAAACAAACAAGCCAACAAACCAACAAACCAACAAACCAACAAACCAACAAACCAACAAACCAACAAACCAATAAACCAACAAACCAACAAACCAACAAACCAACAAACCAACAAACCAAAAAACCAACAAACCAACAAGCCAATAAACCAACAAGCCAACAAGCCAACAAACCAACAAACCAACAAACCAACAAACGAACAAACCAACAAACCAACAAACGAACAAACCAACAACCCAACAAACCAACAAGCCAACATACCAACAAACCAACAAACGAACAAACCAACAAACCAACAAAACAACAAACCAACAAACCAACAAACCAACAAACCAACAAACCAAAAAGCCAACAAACCAATAAACCAACAAGCTAACAAGCCAACAAACCAACAAAACAACAAACCAACAAATGAACAAACCAACAAACCAACAAACCAATAAGCCAACAAGCCAACAAGCCAACAAACCAACAAACCAACAAACCAACAAACCAACAAACCAACAAACGAACAAACCAACAAACGAACAAACCAACAAACCAACAAACCAACAAACCAATAAACCAACAAACCAACAAACCAACAAACCAACAAACAAACAAACCAACAAACAAACAAACAAACAAACCAACAAACCAACAAACCAACAAAGCCAACAAAACCACAAACCAATAAACCAACAAACCAACAAACCAACAATCCAACAAGCCAACAAACCAACAAGCCAACAAACGAACAAACCAGCAAACCAACAAACCAACAAGCCAACAAACCAACAAACCAACAAACCAACAAACCAACAAGCCAACAAACGAACAAACCAGCAAACAAACAAACCAACAAACCGACACACCAAAAAGCCAACAAGCCAACAAACCAACAAGCCAACAAACCAATAAACCAACAAACGAACAAAGCAACAAACCAACAAAACAACAAACCAACAAACCAACAAACCAACAAACCAACAAACCAACAAACCAACAAACCAAAAAACGAACAAACCAACAAACCAGCAAACCAGCAAACCAACAAGCCAACAAGCCAACACACCAACAAACCAACAAACCAACAAACGAACAAACCAACAAGCCAACAAACCAACAAACGAACAAAGCAACAAACCAACAAACCAACAAACCAACAAACCAACAAGCCAACAAGCCAACAAACCAACAAACCAACAAACCAACAAACGAACAAACCAACAAGCCAACAAACCAACAAACGAACAAAGCAACAAACCAACAAACCAACAAACCAACAAACCAACAAGCCAACAATCCAACAAAACAACAAACCAACAAACCAACAAACGAACAAACCAACAAACCAACAAGCCAATAAGCCAACAAACCAACAAACCAACAAACCAACAAACCAACAAACCAACAAACCAACAAACCAACAAACCAAACAACCAACAAACCAACAAACCAACAAGCCAACAAACCGACAAACCAACAAACCAAAAAACGAACAAACCAACAAACCAACAAACCAACAAACCAACAAACCAACAAGCCAACAAACCAACAAACAAACAAGCCAACAATCCAACAAAACAACAAACCAATAAACCAACAAACGAACAAACCAACAAACCAATAAGCCAACAAACCAATAAACCAACAAACCAACAAACTAACAAACCAACAAACCAACAAGCCAACAAACCAACAAACCAACAAACCAACAAGCCAACAATCCAACAAAACAACAAACCAACAAACCAACAAATGAACAAACTAACAAACCAACAAGCCAATAAGCCAACAAACCAACAAACCAACAAACCAACAAACCAACAAACCAACAAACCAAACAATCAACAAACCAACAAACCAACAAGCCAACAAACCAACAAACCAACAAACCAAAAAACGAACAAACCAACAAACCAGCAAACCAGTAAACCAACAAGCCAACAAGCCAACAAACCAACAAACCAACAAACCAACAAACGAACAAACCAACAAGCCAACAAACCAAAAAACGAACAAAGCAACAAACCAACAAACCAACAAACCAACAAACCAACAAGCCAACAAGCCAACAAACAAACACACCAACAAACTAGCAAACCAACAAACCAACAAGCCAACAAACCAACAAACCAACAAACCAACAAACCAACAAACCAACAAACCAACAAGCCAATAAACCAACAAGCCAACAAGCCAACAAACCAACAAACCAACAAACCAACAAACGAACAAACCAACAAACCAACAAACGAACAAACCAACAAACCAAAAACCAACAAACCAACAAACCAAGTAACCAACAAACCAACAAACGAACAAACCAACAAGCCAACTAGCCAAAAAACGAACAAAGCAACAAACCAACAAACCAACAACCCAACAAACCAACAAGCCAACAAGCCAACAAACAAACACACAAACAAACGAACAAACCAACAAACAAACAAGCCAACAAACCAACAAACCAACAAACCAACAAACCAACAAACCAACAAACCAACAAACCAATAAACCAACAAACCAACAAACCAACAAACCAACAAACCAACAAACCAAAAAACCAACAAACCAACAAGCCAATAAACCAACAAGCCAACAAGCCAACAAACCAACAAACCAACAAACCAACAAACGAACAAACCAACAAACCAACAAACGAACAAACCAACAACCCAACAAACCAACAAGCCAACATACCAACAAACCAACAAACGAACAAACCAACAAACCAACAAAACAACAAACCAACAAACCAACAAACCAACAAACCAACAAACCAAAAAGCCAACAAACCAATAAACCAACAAGCTAACAAGCCAACAAACCAACAAAACAACAAACCAACAAATGAACAAACCAACAAACCAACAAACCAATAAGCCAACAAGCCAACAAGCCAACAAACCAACAAACCAACAAACCAACAAACCAACAAACCAACAAACGAACAAACCAACAAACGAACAAACCAACAAACCAACAAACCAACAAACCAATAAACCAACAAACCAACAAACCAACAAACCAACAAACAAACAAACCAACAAACAAACAAACAAACAAACCAACAAACCAACAAACCAACAAAGCCAACAAAACCACAAACCAATAAACCAACAAACCAACAAACCAACAATCCAACAAGCCAACAAACCAACAAGCCAACAAACGAACAAACCAGCAAACCAACAAACCAACAAGCCAACAAACCAACAAACCAACAAACCAACAAACCAACAAGCCAACAAACGAACAAACCAGCAAACAAACAAACCAACAAACCGACACACCAAAAAGCCAACAAGCCAACAAACCAACAAGCCAACAAACCAATAAACCAACAAACGAACAAAGCAACAAACCAACAAAACAACAAACCAACAAACCAACAAACCAACAAACCAACAAACCAACAAACCAACAAACCAAAAAACGAACAAACCAACAAACCAGCAAACCAGCAAACCAACAAGCCAACAAGCCAACACACCAACAAACCAACAAACCAACAAACGAACAAACCAACAAGCCAACAAACCAACAAACGAACAAAGCAACAAACCAACAAACCAACAAACCAACAAACCAACAAGCCAACAAGCCAACAAACCAACAAACCAACAAACCAACAAACGAACAAACCAACAAGCCAACAAACCAACAAACGAACAAAGCAACAAACCAACAAACCAACAAACCAACAAACCAACAAGCCAACAATCCAACAAAACAACAAACCAACAAACCAACAAACGAACAAACCAACAAACCAACAAGCCAATAAGCCAACAAACCAACAAACCAACAAACCAACAAACCAACAAACCAACAAACCAACAAACCAACAAACCAAACAACCAACAAACCAACAAACCAACAAGCCAACAAACCGACAAACCAACAAACCAAAAAACGAACAAACCAACAAACCAACAAACCAACAAACCAACAAACCAACAAGCCAACAAACCAACAAACAAACAAGCCAACAATCCAACAAAACAACAAACCAATAAACCAACAAACGAACAAACCAACAAACCAATAAGCCAACAAACCAATAAACCAACAAACCAACAAACTAACAAACCAACAAACCAACAAGCCAACAAACCAACAAACCAACAAACCAACAAGCCAACAATCCAACAAAACAACAAACCAACAAACCAACAAATGAACAAACTAACAAACCAACAAGCCAATAAGCCAACAAACCAACAAACCAACAAACCAACAAACCAACAAACCAACAAACCAAACAATCAACAAACCAACAAACCAACAAGCCAACAAACCAACAAACCAACAAACCAAAAAACGAACAAACCAACAAACCAGCAAACCAGTAAACCAACAAGCCAACAAGCCAACAAACCAACAAACCAACAAACCAACAAACGAACAAACCAACAAGCCAACAAACCAAAAAACGAACAAAGCAACAAACCAACAAACCAACAAACCAACAAACCAACAAGCCAACAAGCCAACAAACAAACACACCAACAAACTAGCAAACCAACAAACCAACAAGCCAACAAACCAACAAACCAACAAACCAACAAACCAACAAACCAACAAACCAACAAACCAACAAACCAACAAACCAACAAACCAACAAACCAAAAAACCAGCAAACCAACAAACCAAAAAACCAACAAACCAACAAGCCAACAAACAAACAAGCCAACAATCCAACAAAACAACAAACCAATAAACCAACAAACGAACAAACCAACAAACCAATAAGCCAACAAACCAATAAACCAACAAACCAACAAACCAACAATCCAACAAACCAAACAACCAACAAACCAACAAACCAACAAGCCAACAAACCAACAAACCAACAAACCAAAAAACGAACAAACCAATAAACCAACAAACCAACAAACCAACAAACCAACAAACCAACAAACCAACAAACCAAAAAGCCAACAAACGAACAAACCAACAAGCCAACAAACCAACAAACCAACAAACCAACAAACCAACAAACCAGCAAGCCAACAAACCAACAAACCAACAAGCCAACAAGCCAACAAACCAACAAACCAACAAATCAACAAACGAACCAACCAACAAACCAACAAACCAACAAACCAACAAACGGACAAACCAACAAACAAACAAACCAACAAACCAACAAACCAACAAGCCAACAAACCAACAAACCAACAAACCAACAAAACCAACAAACCAACAAGCCAACAAACCAACAAACCAACAAGCCAACAAGCCAACAAACCAACAAACCAACAAACCAACAAACGAACAAACCAACAAACCAACAAGCCAACAAGCCAACAAACCAACAAGACAACAAACCAACAAACCAACAAACCAACAAACCAACAAACCAACAAACCAACAAACCAACAAACCAACAAGCCAACAAACCAATAAACCAACAAACGAACAAAGCAACAAACCAACAAAACAACAAACCAAGAAACCAACAAACCAACAAACCAACAAACCAACAAACCAACAAACCAAAAAACGAACAAACCAACAAACCAGCAAACCAGCAAACCAACAAGCCAACAAGCCAACAAACCAACAAACCAACAAACCAACAAACGAACAAACCAACAAGCCAACAAACCAACAAACGAACAAAGCAACAAACCAACAAACCAACAAACCAACAAACCAACAAGCCAACAAGCCAACAAACAAACACACGAACAAACTAGCAAACCAACAAACCAACAAGCCAACAAACCAACAAACCAACAAACCAACAAACCAACAAACCAACAAACCAACAAACCAACAAACCAACAAACCAACAAACCAACAAACCAAAAAACCAGCAAACCAACAAACCAAAAAACCAACAAACCAACAAGCCAACAAACCAACAAACAAACAAGCCAACAATCCAACAAAACAACAAACCAATAAACCAACAAACGAACAAACCAACAAACCAATAAGCCAACAAACCAATAAACCAACAAACCAACAAACCAACAATCCAACAAACCAAACAACCAACAAACCAACAAACCAACAAGCCAACAAACCAACAAACCAACAAACCAAAAAACGAACAAACCAATAAACCAACAAACCAACAAACCAACAAACCAACAAACCAACAAACCAACAAACCAAAAAGCCAACAAACGAACAAACCAACAAGCCAACAAACCAACAAACCAACAAACCAACAAACCAACAAACCAGCAAGCCAACAAACCAACAAACCAACAAGCCAACAAGCCAACAAATCAACAAACCAACAAATCAACAAACGAACCAACCAACAAACCAACAAACCAACAAACCAACATACGGACAAACCAACAAACAAACAAACCAACAAACCAACAACCAACAAGCCAACAAACCAACAAACCAACAAACCAACAAAACCAACAAACCAACAAGCCAACAAACCAACAAACCAACAAGCCAACAAGCCAACAAACCAACAAACCAACAAACCAACAAACGAACAAACCAACAAACCAACAAGCCAACAAGCCAACAAACCAACAAGACAACAAACCAACAAACCAACAAACCAACAAACCAACAAACCAACAAACCAACAAACCAACAAACCAACAAACCAACAAACCAACAAGCCAACAAACCAACAAACCAACAAACGAACAAAGCAACAAACCAACAAAACAACAAACCAACAAACCAACAAACCAACAAACCAACAAACCAACAAACCAACAAACCAACAAACCAAAAAGCCAACAAACCAATAAACCAACAAGCTAACAAGCCAACAAACCAACAAAACAACAAACCAACAAATGAACAAACCAACAAACCAACAAACCAATAAGCCAATAAGCCAACAAGCCAACAAACCAACAAACCAACAAACCAACAAACCAACAAACCAACAAACGAACAAACCAACAAACCAACAAACCAACAAACAAACAAACCAACAAACAAACAAACAAACAAACCAACAAACCAACAAACCAACAAAGCCAACAAAACCACAAACCAATAAACCAACAAACCAACAAACCAACAATCCAACAAGCCAACAAACCAACAAGCCAACAAACGAACAAACCAGCAAACCAACAAACCAACAAGCCAACAAACCAACAAACCAACAAACCAACAAACCAACAAACCAACAAGCCAACAAACGAACAAACCAGCAAACAAACAAACCAACAAACCGACACACCAAAAAGCCAACAAGCCAACAAACCAACAAACCAACAAACCAACAAACTAACAAACCAACAAACCAACAAACCAACAAGCCAGCAAACCAACAAACCAATCAGCCAACAAACCAAAAAACGAACAAACCAACAAAACAACAAACCAACAAACCAACAAGACAACAACCCAACAAACCAACAAACCAACAAACCAACAAACGAACAAACCAACAAACCAACAAACGAACAAACCAACAAACCAACAAACCAACAAACCAACAAACCAACAAACCAACAAACCAACAAACCAAGTAACCAACAAACCAACAAACAAACAAACCAACAAGCCAACAAACCAAAAAACGAACAAAGTAACAAACCAACAAACCAACAAACCAACAAACCAACAAACCAACAAACCAACAAAAAAACAAACCAACAAACCAACAAACCAACAAACCAACAAACAAAAAAACCAACAAACCAACAAACCAACAAACAAAAAAACCAACAAACCAACAAGCCAACAAACCAATAAATCAACAAACCAACAAACCAACAAACAAACAAACCAACAAACAAACAAACCAACAAACCAACAAACCAACAAGCCAACAAGCCAACAAAACAACAAACCAATAAACCAACAAACCAACAAACCAACAAGCCAACAAGCCAACAAACCAACAAGCCAACAAACGAACAAACCAGCAAACCAACAAACCAACAAGCCAACAAACCAACAAACCAACAAACCAACAAGCCAACAAACGAACAAACCAGCAACCAAACAAACCAACAAACCGACACACCAAAAAGCCAACAAACCAACAAACCAACAAACCAACAAACTAACAAACCAACAAACCAACAAACCAACAAACCAATAAACCAACAAACCAACAAACCAACAAACCAACAAACCAACAAACCAAAAAACCAACAAACCAACAAGCCAATAAACCAACAAGCCAACAAGCCAACAAACCAACAAACCAACAAACCAACAAACGAACAAACCAACAAACCAACAAACGAACAAACCAACAAACCAAAAACCAACAAACCAACAAACCAAGTAACCAACAAACCAACAAACGAACAAACCAACAAGCCAACTAGCCAAAAAACGAACAAAGCAACAAACCAACAAACCAACAAACCAACAAACCAACAAACCAACAAGCCAACAAGCCAACAAACAAACACACAAACAAACGAACAAACCAACAAACAAACAAGCCAACAAACCAACAAACCAACAAACCAACAAACCAACAAACCAACAAACCAATAAACCAACAAACCAACAAACCAACAAACCAACAAACCAACAAACCAAAAAACCTACAAACCAACAAGCCAATAAACCAACAAGCCAACAAGCCAACAAACCAACAAACCAACAAACCAACAAACGAACAAACCAACAAACCAACAAACGAACAAACCAACAACCCAACAAACCAACAAGCCAACATACCAACAAACCAACAAACGAACAAACCAACAAACCAACAAAACAACAAACCAACAAACCAACAAACCAACAAACCAACAAACCAAAAAGCCAACAAACCAATAAACCAACAAGCTAACAAGCCAACAAACCAACAAAACAACAAACCAACAAATGAACAAATGAACAAACCAACAAACCAATAAGCCAACAAGCCAACAAGCCAACAAACCAACAAACCAACAAACCAACAAACCAACAAACCAACAAACGAACAAACCAACAAACCAACAAACCAACAAACCAACAAACCAACAAACCAATAAACCAACAAACCAACAAACCAACAAACAAACAAACCAACAAACAAACAAACAAACAAACCAACAAACCAACAAACCAACAAAGCCAACAAAACCACAAACCAATAAACCAACAAACCAACAAACCAACAATCCAACAAGCCAACAAACCAACAAGCCAACAAACGAACAAACCAGCAAACCAACAAACCAACAAGCCAACAAACCAACAAACCAACAAACCAACAAACCAACAAGCCAACAAATGAACAAACCAGCAAACAAACAAACCAACAAACCGACACACCAAAAAGCCAACAAGCCAACAAACCAACAAATCAACAAACCAACAAACCAACAAACCAACAAACCAACAAGCCAGCAAACCAACAAACCAATCAGCCAACAAACCAAAAAACGAACAAACCAACAAAACAACAAACCAACAAACCAACAAGCCAACAACCCAACAAACCAACAAACCAACAAACCAACAAACGAACAAACCAACAAACCAACAAACGAACAAACCAACAAACCAACAAACCAACAAACCAACAAACCAACAAACCAACAAACCAACAAACCAAGTAACCAACAAACCAACAAACAAACAAACCAACAAGCCAACAAACCAAAAAACGAACAAAGTAACAAACCAACAAACCAACAAACCAACAAGCCAACAAACCAACAAACCAACAAACCAACAAAAAAACAAACCAACAAACCAACAAACCAACAAACCAACAAACCAACAAACAAAAAAACCAACAAACCAACAAACGAACAAACCAACAAACAAAAAAACCAACAAACCAACAAGCCAACAAACCAATAAATCAACAAACCAACAAACCAACAAACAAACAAACCAACAAACAAACAAACCAACAAACCAACAAACCAACAAGCCAACAAGCCAACAAAACAACAAACCAATAAACCAACAAACCAACAAACCAACAAGCCAACAAGCCAACAAACCAACAAGCCAACAAACGAACAAACCAGCAAACCAACAAACCAACAAGCCAACAAACCAACAAACCAACAAACCAACAAACCAACAAGCCAACAAACGAACAAACCAGCAACCAAACAAACCAACAAACCGACACACCAAAAAGCCAACAAACCAACAAACCAACAAACCAACAAACTACCAAACCAACAAACCAACAAACCAAAAAACCAACAAACCAACAAGCCAATAAACCAACAAGCCAACAAGCCAACAAACCAACAAACCAACAAACCAACAAACGAACAAACCAACAAACCAACAAACGAACAAACCAACAAACCAAAAACCAACAAACCAACAAACCAAGTAACCAACAAACCAACAAACGAACAAACCAACAAGCCAACTAGCCAAAAAACGAACAAAGCAACAAACCAACAAACCAACAAACCAACAAACCAACAAACCAACAAGCCAACAAGCCAACAAACAAACACACAAACAAACGAACAAACCAACAACCAAACAAGCCAACAAACCAACAAACCAACAAACCAACAAACCAACAAACCAACAAACCAACAAACCAATAAACCAACAAACCAACAAACCAACAAACCAACAAACCAACAAACCAAAAAACCAACAAACCAACAAGCCAATAAACCAACAAACCAATAAACCAACAAACCAACAAACAAACAAACCAACAAACAAACAAACAAACAAACCAACAAACCAACAAACCAACAAACCAACAAACCAACAAACCAACAAACCAACAAACCAAAAAACCAACAAACCAACAAGCCAATAAACCAACAAGCCAACAAGCCAACAAACCAACAAACCAACAAACCAACAAACGAACAAACCAACAAACCAACAAACGAACAAACCAACAAACCAAAAACCAACAAACCAACAAACCAAGTAACCAACAAACCAACAAACGAACAAACCAACAAGCCAACTAGCCAAAAAACGAACAAAGCAACAAACCAACAAACCAACAAACCAACAAACCAACAAACCAACAAGCCAACAAGCCAACAAACAAACACACAAACAAACGAACAAACCAACAAACAAACAAGCCAACAAACCAACAAACCAACAAACCAACAAACCAACAAACCAACAAACCAACAAACCAATAAACCAACAAACCAACAAACCAACAAACCAACAAACCAACAAACCAAAAAACCAACAAACCAACAAGCCAATAAACCAACAAGCCAACAAGCCAACAAACCAACAAACCAACAAACCAACAAACGAACAAACCAACAAACCAACAAACGAACAAACCAACAACCCAACAAACCAACAAGCCAACATACCAACAAACCAACAAACGAACAAACCAACAAACCAACAAAACAACAAACCAACAAACCAACAAACCAACAAACCAACAAACCAAAAAGCCAACAAACCAATAAACCAACAAGCTAACAAGCCAACAAACCAACAAAACAACAAACCAACAAATGAACAAACCAACAAACCAACAAACCAATAAGCCAACAAGCCAACAAGCCAACAAACCAACAAACCAACAAACCAACAAACCAACAAACCAACAAACGAACAAACCAACAAACCAACAAACCAACAAACCAACAAACCAACAAACCAATAAACCAACAAACCAACAAACCAACAAACAAACAAACCAACAAACAAACAAACAAACAAACCAACAAACCAACAAACCAACAAAGCCAACAAAACCACAAACCAGCAAACCAACAAACCAACAAGCCAACAAACCAACAAACCAACAAACCAACAAACCAACAAGCCAACAAACGAACAAACCAGCAAACAAACAAACCAACAAACCGACACACCAAAAAGCCAACAAGCCAACAAACCAACAAACCAACAAACCAACAAACCAACAAACCAACAAACCAACAAGCCAGCAAACCAACAAACCAACAAACCAACAAACCAACAAACCAACAAACCAACAAACCAAAAAGCCAACAAACCAACAAGCCAACAACCCAACAAACCAACAAACCAACAAACCAACAAACGAACAAACCAGCAAGCCAACAAACCAACAAACCAACAAGCCAACAAGCCAACAAACCAACAAACCAACAAATCAACAAACGAACCAACCAACAAACCAACAAACCAACAAACCAACAAACGGACAAACCAACAAACAAACAAACCAACAAACCAACAAACCAACAAGCCAACAAACCAACAAACCAACAAACCAACAAAACCAACAAACCAACAAGCCAACAAACCAACAAACCAACAAGCCAACAAGCCAACAAACCAACAAACCAACAAACCAACAAACGAACAAACCAACAAACCAACAAGCCAACAAGCCAACAAACCAACAAGACAACAAACCAACAAACCAACAAACCAACAAACCAACAAACCAACAAACCAACAAACCAACAAACCAACAAGCCAACAAACCAATAAACCAACAAACGAACAAAGCAACAAACCAACAAAACAACAAACCAAGAAACCAACAAACCAACAAACCAACAAACCAACAAACCAACAAACCAAAAAACGAACAAACCAACAAACCAGCAAACCAGCAAACCAACAAGCCAACAAGCCAACAAACCAACAAACCAACAAACCAACAAACGAACAAACCAACAAGCCAACAAACCAACAAACGAACAAAGCAACAAACCAACAAACCAACAAACCAACCAACCAACAAGCCAACAAGCCAACAAACAAACACACGAACAAACTAGCAAACCAACAAACCAACAAGCCAACAAACCAACAAACCAACAAACCAACAAACCAACAAACCAACAAACCAACAAACCAACAAACCAACAAACCAACAAACCAACAAACCAAAAAACCAGCAAACCAACAAACCAAAAAACCAACAAACCAACAAGCCAACAAACCAACAAACAAACAAGCCAACAATCCAACAAAACAACAAACCAATAAACCAACAAACGAACAAACCAACAAACCAATAAGCCAATAAACCAATAAACCAACAAACCAACAAACCAACAATCCAACAAACCAAACAACCAACAAACCAACAAACCAACAAGCCAACAAACCAACAAACCAACAAACCAAAAAACGAACAAACCAATAAACCAACAAACCAACAAACCAACAAACCAACAAACCAACAAACCAACAAACCAAAAAGCCAACAAACGAACAAACCAACAAGCCAACAAACCAACAAACCAACAAACCAACAAACCAACAAACCAGCAAGCCAACAAACCAACAAACCAACAAGCCAACAAGCCAACAAATCAACAAACCAACAAATCAACAAACGAACCAACCAACAAACCAACAAACCAACAAACCAACATACGGACAAACCAACAAACAAACAAACCAACAAACCAACAACCAACAAGCCAACAAACCAACAAACCAACAAACCAACAAAACCAACAAACCAACAAGCCAACAAACCAACAAACCAACAAGCCAACAAGCCAACAAACCAACAAACCAACAAACCAACAAACGAACAAACCAACAAACCAACAAGCCAACAAGCCAACAAACCAACAAGACAACAAACCAACAAACCAACAAACCAACAAACCAACAAACCAACAAACCAACAAACCAACAAACCAACAAACCAACAAACCAACAAGCCAACAAACCAACAAACCAACAAACGAACAAAGCAACAAACCAACAAAACAACAAACCAACAAACCAACAAACCAACAAACCAACAAACCAACAAACCAACAAACCAACAAACCAAAAAGCCAACAAACCAATAAACCAACAAGCTAACAAGCCAACAAACCAACAAAACAACAAACCAACAAATGAACAAACCAACAAACCAACAAACCAATAAGCCAATAAGCCAACAAGCCAACAAACCAACAAACCAACAAACCAACAAACCAACAAACCAACAAACGAACAAACCAACAAACCAACAAACCAACAAACAAACAAACCAACAAACAAACAAACAAACAAACCAACAAACCAACAAACCAACAAAGCCAACAAAACCACAAACCAATAAACCAACAAACCAACAAACCAACAATCCAACAAGCCAACAAACCAACAAGCCAACAAACGAACAAACCAGCAAACCAACAAACCAACAAGCCAACAAACCAACAAACCAACAAACCAACAAACCAACAAACCAACAAGCCAACAAACGAACAAACCAGCAAACAAACAAACCAACAAACCGACACACCAAAAAGCCAACAAGCCAACAAACCAACAAACCAACAAACCAACAAACTAACAAACCAACAAACCAACAAACCAACAAGCCAGCAAACCAACAAACCAATCAGCCAACAAACCAAAAAACGAACAAACCAACAAAACAACAAACCAACAAACCAACAAGACAACAACCCAACAAACCAACAAACCAACAAACCAACAAACGAACAAACCAACAAACCAACAAACGAACAAACCAACAAACCAACAAACCAACAAACCAACAAACCAACAAACCAACAAACCAACAAACCAAGTAACCAACAAACCAACAAACAAACAAACCAACAAGCCAACAAACCAAAAAACGAACAAAGTAACAAACCAACAAACCAACAAACCAACAAACCAACAAACCAACAAACCAACAAAAAAACAAACCAACAAACCAACAAACCAACAAACCAACAAACAAAAAAACCAACAAACCAACAAACCAACAAACAAAAAAACCAACAAACCAACAAGCCAACAAACCAATAAATCAACAAACCAACAAACCAACAAACAAACAAACCAACAAACAAACAAACCAACAAACCAACAAACCAACAAGCCAACAAGCCAACAAAACAACAAACCAATAAACCAACAAACCAACAAACCAACAAGCCAACAAGCCAACAAACCAACAAGCCAACAAACGAACAAACCAGCAAACCAACAAACCAACAAGCCAACAAACCAACAAACCAACAAACCAACAAGCCAACAAACGAACAAACCAGCAACCAAACAAACCAACAAACCGACACACCAAAAAGCCAACAAACCAACAAACCAACAAACCAACAAACTAACAAACCAACAAACCAACAAACCAACAAACCAATAAACCAACAAACCAACAAACCAACAAACCAACAAACCAACAAACCAAAAAACCAACAAACCAACAAGCCAATAAACCAACAAGCCAACAAGCCAACAAACCAACAAACCAACAAACCAACAAACGAACAAACCAACAAACCAACAAACGAACAAACCAACAAACCAAAAACCAACAAACCAACAAACCAAGTAACCAACAAACCAACAAACGAACAAACCAACAAGCCAACTAGCCAAAAAACGAACAAAGCAACAAACCAACAAACCAACAAACCAACAAACCAACAAACCAACAAGCCAACAAGCCAACAAACAAACACACAAACAAACGAACAAACCAACAAACAAACAAGCCAACAAACCAACAAACCAACAAACCAACAAACCAACAAACCAATAAACCAACAAACCAACAAACCAACAAACCAACAAACCAACAAACCAAAAAACCAACAAACCAACAAGCCAATAAACCAACAAGCCAACAAGCCAACAAACCAACAAACCAACAAACCAACAAACGAACAAACCAACAAACCAACAAACGAACAAACCAACAACCCAACAAACCAACAAGCCAACATACCAACAAACCAACAAACGAACAAACCAACAAACCAACAAAACAACAAACCAACAAACCAACAAACCAACAAACCAACAAACCAAAAAGCCAACAAACCAATAAACCAACAAGCTAACAAGCCAACAAACCAACAAAACAACAAACCAACAAACCAACAAACCAACAAACCAACAAACCAACAAGCCAACAAGCCAACAAACAAACACACAAACAAACGAACAAACCAACAACCAAACAAGCCAACAAACCAACAAACCAACAAACCAACAAACCAACAAACCAACAAACCAACAAACCAATAAACCAACAAACCAACAAACCAACAAACCAACAAACCAACAAACCAAAAAACCAACAAACCAACAAGCCAATAAACCAACAAACCAATAAACCAACAAACCAACAAACAAACAAACCAACAAACAAACAAACAAACAAACCAACAAACCAACAAACCAACAAACCAACAAACCAACAAACCAACAAACCAACAAACCAAAAAACCAACAAACCAACAAGCCAATAAACCAACAAGCCAACAAGCCAACAAACCAACAAACCAACAAACCAACAAACGAACAAACCAACAAACCAACAAACGAACAAACCAACAAACCAAAAACCAACAAACCAACAAACCAAGTAACCAACAAACCAACAAACGAACAAACCAACAAGCCAACTAGCCAAAAAACGAACAAAGCAACAAACCAACAAACCAACAAACCAACAAACCAACAAGCCAACAACCCAACAAACCAACAAACCAACAAACCAACAAACGAACAAACCAACAAACCAACAAACGAACAAACCAACAAACCAACAAACCAACAAACCAACAAATCAACAAACCAACAAACCAACAAACCAACAAACCAAGTAACCAACAAACCAACAAACAAACAAACCAACAAGCCAACAAACCAAAAAACGAACAAAGTAACAAACCAACAAACCAACAAACCAACAAGCCAACAAACCAACAAACCAACAAACCAACAAAAAAACAAACCAACAAACCAACAAACCAATAAATCAACAAACCAACAAACCAACAAACAAACAAACCAACAAACAAACAAACCAAGAAACCAACAAACCAACAAGCCAACAAGCCAACAAAACAACAAACCAATAAACCAACAAACCAACAAACCAACAAGCCAACAAGCCAACAAACCAACAAGCCAACAAACGAACAAACCAGCAAACCAACAAACCAACAAGCCAACAAACCAACAAACCAACAAACCAACAAACCAACAAGCCAACAAACAAACAAACCAGCAACCAAACAAACCAACAAACCGACACACCAAAAAGCCAACAAACCAACAAACCAACAAACCAACAAACTACCAAACCAACAAACCAACAAACCAACAAACCAACAAACCAATAAACCAACAAACCAACAAACCAACAAACCAACAAACCAACAAACCAAAAAACCAACAAACCAACAAGCCAATAAACCAACAAGCCAACAAGCCAACAAACCAACAAACCAACAAACCAACAAACGAACAAACCAACAAACCAACAAACGAACAAACCAACAAACCAAAAACCAACAAACCAACAAACCAAGTAACCAACAAACCAACAAACGAACAAACCAACAAGCCAACTAGCCAAAAAACGAACAAAGCAACAAACCAACAAACCAACAAACCAACAAACCAACAAACCAACAAGCCAACAAGCCAACAAACAAACACACAAACAAACGAACAAACCAACAACTAAACAAGCCAACAAACCAACAAACCAACAAACCAACAAACCAACAAACCAACAAACCAACAAACCAATAAACCAACAAACCAACAAACCAACAAACCAACAAACCAACAAACCAAAAAACCAACAAACCAACAAGCCAATAAACCAACAAACCAATAAACCAACAAACCAACAAACAAACAAACCAACAAACAAACAAACAAACAAACCAACAAACCAACAAACCAACAAAGCCAACAAAACCACAAACCAATAAACCAACAAACCAACAAACCAACAATCCAACAAGCCAACAAACCAACAAGCCAACAAACGAACAAACCAGCAAACCAACAAACCAACAAGCCAACAAACCAACAAACCAACAAACCAACAAACCAAAAAGCCAACAAACGAACAAACCAGCAAACAAACAAACCAACAAACCGACACACCAAAAAGCCAACAAGCCAACAAACCAACAAACCAACAAACTAACAAACCAACAAACCAACAAACCAACAAGCCAGCAAACCAACAAACCAATCAGCCAACAAACCAAAAAACGAACAAACCAACAAAACAACAAACCAACAAACCAACAAGCCAACAACCCAACAAACCAACAAACCAACAAACCAACAAACGAACAAACCAACAAACCAACAAACGAACAAACCAACAAACCAACAAACCAACAAACCAACAAACCAACAAACCAACAAACCAACAAACCAACAAACCAAGTAACCAACAAACCAACAAACAAACAAACCAACAAGCCAACAAACCAAAAAACGAACAAAGTAACAAACCAACAAACCAACAAACCAACAAGCCAACAAACCAACAAACCAACAAACCAACAAAAAAACAAACCAACAAACCAACAAACCAACAAACCAACAAACCATCAAACAAAAAAACCAACAAACCAACAAACGAACAAACCAACAAACAAAAAAACCAACAAACCAACAAGCCAACAAACCAATAAATCAACAAACCAACAAACCAACAAACAAACAAACCAACAAACAAACAAACCAACAAACCAACAAACCAACAAGCCAACAAGCCAACAAAACAACAAACCAATAAACCAACAAACCAACAAACCAACAAGCCAACAAGCCAACAAACCAACAAGCCAACAAACGAACAAACCAGCAAACCAACAAACCAACAAGCCAACAAGCCAACAAACCAACAAACCAACAAACCAACAAACCAACAAGCCAACAAATGAACAAACCAGCAACCAAACAAACCAACAAACCGACACACCAAAAAGCCAACAAACCAACAAACCAACAAACCAACAAACCAACAAACCAACAAACCAACAAACCAACAAACCAAAAAACCAACAAACCAACAAGCCAATAAACCAACAAGCCAACAAGCCAACAAACCAACAAACCAACAAACCAACAAACCAACAAACCAACAAACGAACAAACCAACAAACCAAAAACCAACAAACCAACAAACCAAGTAACCAACAAACCAACAAACGAACAAACCAACAAGCCAACTAGCCAAAAAACGAACAAAGCAACAAACCAACAAACCAACAAACCAACAAACCAACAAACCAACAAGCCAACAAGCCAACAAACAAACACACAAACAAACGAACAAACCAACAAACAAACAAGCCAACAAACCAACAAACCAACAAACCAACAAACCAACAAACCAACAAACCAACAAACCAATAAACCAACAAACCAACAAACCAACAAACCAACAAACCAACAAACCAAAAAACCAACAAACCAACAAGCCAATAAACCAACAAGCCAACAAGCCAACAAACCAACAAACCAACAAACCAACAAACGAATAAACCAACAAACCAACAAACGAACAAACCAACAAACCAACAAACCAACAAACCAACAAACCAACAAACCAACAAACCAACAAACGAACAAAGCAACAAACCAACAAAACAACAAACCAACAAACCAACAAACCAACAAACCAACAAACCAACAAACCAACAAACCAACAAACCAACAAACCAACAAGCCAACATACCAACAAACCAACAAACGAACAAACCAACAAACCAACAAAACAACAAACCAACAAACCAACAAACCAACAAACCAACAAACCAAAAAGCCAACAAACCAATAAACCAACAAGCTAACAAGCCAACAAACCAAGAAAACAACAAACCAACAAATGAACAAACCAACAAACCAACAAACCAATAAGCCAACAAGCACACAAGCCAACAAACCAACAAACCAACAAACCAACAAACCAACAAACCAACAAACGAACAAACCAACAAACCAACAAACCAACAAACCAACAAACCAACAAACCAATAAATCAACAAACCAACAAACCAACAAACAAACAAACCAACAAACAAACAAACCAACAAACCAACAAACCAACAAGCTAACAAGCCAACAAAACAACAAACCAATAAACCAACAAACCAACAAACCAACAAGCCAACAAGCCAACAAACCAACAAGCCAACAAACGAACAAACCAGCAAACCAACAAACCAACAAGCCAACAAACCAACAAACCAACAAACCAACAAACCAACAAGCCAACAAACGAACAAACCAGCAACCAAACAAACCAACAAACCGACACACCAAAAAGCCAACAAACCAACAAACCAACAAACCAACAAACCAACAAACCAACAAACCTACAAACCAACAAACCAATAAACCAACAACCCAACAAACCAACAAACCAACAAACCAACAAACCAAAAAACCAACAAACCAACAAGCCAATAAACCAACAAGCCAACAAGCCAACAAACCAACAAACCAACAAACCAACAAACGAACAAACCAACAAACCAACAAACGAACAAACCAACAAACCAAAAACCAACAAACCAACAAACCAAGTAACCAACAAACCAACAAACGAACAAACCAACAAGCCAACTAGCCAAAAAACGAGCAAAGCAACAAACCAACAAACCAACAAACCAACAAACCAACAAACCAACAAGCCAACAAGCCAACACACAAACACACAAACAAACGAACAAACCAACAAACCAACAAGCCAACAAACCAACAAACCAACAAACCAACAAACCAACAAACCAACAAACCAACAAACCAATAAACCAACAAACCAACAAACCAACAAACCAACAAACCAACAAACCAAAAAACCAACAAACCAACAAGCCAATAAACCAACAAGCCAACAAGCCAACAAACCAACAAACCAACAAACCAACAAACGAACAAACCAACAAACCAACAAACGAACAAACCAACAAACCAACAAACCAACAAACCAACAAACCAAGTAACCAACAAACCAACAAACGAACAAACCAACAAGCCAACTAGCCAAAAAACGAACAAAGCAACACACCAACAAACCAACAAACTAACAAACCAACAAGCCAACAAGCCAACTAACCAACAAACCAACAAACCAACAAAACCAACAAACCAACAAGCCAACAAACCAACAAACCAACAAGCCAACAAGCCAACAAACCAACAAACCAACAAACCAACAAACGAACAAACCAACAAACCAACAAGCCAACAAGCCAACAAACCAACAAGACAACAAACTAACAAACCAACAAACCAACAAACCAACAAACCAACAAACCAACAAACCAACAAACCAACAAACCAACAAGCCAACAAACCAACAAACGAACAAAGCAACAAACCAACAAAACAACAAACCAACAAACCAACAAACCAACAAACCAACAAACCAACAAACCAACAAACCAACAAACCAACAAACCAACAAACCAAAAAGCCAACAAACCAATAAACCAACAAGCTAACAAGCCAACAAACCAATAAAACAACAAACCAACAAATGAACAAACCAACAAACCAACAAACCAATAAGCCAACAAGCCAACAAGCCAACAAACCAACAAACCAACAAACCAACAAACCAACAAACCAACAAACGAACAAACCAACAAACCAACAAACCAACAAACCAACAAACCAACAAACCAATAAAACAACAACCAACAAACCAACAAACAAACAAACCAACAAACAAACAAACCAACAAACCAACAAACCAACAAACCAACAAGCCAACAAACCAACAAACCAACAAACCAACAAACGAACAAACCAACAAACCAAAAACCAACAAACCAACAAACCAAGTAACCAACAAACCAACAAACGAACAAACCAACAAGCCAACTAGCCAAAAAACGAACAAAGCAACAAACCAACAAACCAACAAACCAACAAACCAACAAACCAACAAGCCAACAAGCCAACAAACAAACACACAAACAAACGAACAAACCAACAAACCAACAAGCCAACAAACCAACAAACCAACAAACCAACAAACCAACAAACCAACAAACCAACAAACCAATAAAACAACAAACCAACAAACCAACAAACCAACAAACCAACAAACCAAAAAACCAACAAACCAACAAGCCAATAAACCAACAAGCCAACAAGCCAACAAACCAACAAACCAACAAACCAACAAACGAACAAACCAACAAACCAACAAACGAACAAACCAACAAACCAACAAACCAACAAACCAACAAACCAACAAACCAACAAACCAAGTAACCAACAAACCAACAAACGAACAAACCAACAAGCCAACTAGCCAAAAAACGAACAAAGCAACAAACCAACAAACCAACAAACCGACAAACCAACAAGCCAACAAGCCAACAAACCAACAAACCAACAAACCAACAAAACCAACAAACCAACAAGCCAACAAACCAACAAACCAACAAGCCAACAAGCCAACAAACCAACAAACCAACAAACCAACAAACGAACAAACCAACAAACCAACAAAGCAACAAGCCAACAAACCATCAAGACAACAAACCAACAAACCAACAAACCAACAAACCAACAAACTAACAAACCAACAAACCAACAAACCAACAAGCCAACAAACCAACAAACCAACAAACGAACAAAGCAACAAACCAACAAAACAACAAACCAACAAACCAACAAACCAACAAACCAACAAACCAACAAACCAACAAACCAACAAACCAACAAACCAAAAAGCCAACAAACCAATAAACCAACAAGCTACCAAGCCAACAAACCAACAAACCAACAAGCCAACAAGCCAACAAACCAACAAGCCAACAAACGAACAAACCAGCAAACCAACAAACCAACAAGCCAACAAACCAACAAACCAACAAACCAACAAACCAACAAGCCAACAAACGAACAAACCAGCAACCAAACAAACCAACAAACCGACACACCAAGAAGCCAACAAACCAACAAACCAACAAACCAACAAACCAACAAACCAACAAACCAACAAACCAACAAACCAATAAACCAACAAACCAACAAACCAACAAACCAACAAACCAACAAACCAAAAAACCAACAAACCAACAAGCCAATAAACCAACAAGCCAACAAGCCAACAAACCAACAAACCAACAAACCAACAAACGAACAAACCAACAAACCAACAAACGAACAAACCAACAAACCAAAAACCAACAAACCAACAAACCAAGTAACCAACAAACCAACAAACGAACAAACCAACAAGCCAACTAGCCAAAAAACGAGCAAAGCAACAAACCAACAAACCAACAAACCAACAAACCAACAAACCAACAAGCCAACAAGCCAACACACAAACACACAAACAAACGAACAAACCAACAAACCAACAAGCCAACAAACCAACAAACCAACAAACCAACAAACCAACAAACCAACAAACCAACAAACCAATAAACCAACAAACCAACAAACCAACAAACCAACAAACCAACAAACCAAAAAACCAACAAACCAACAAGCCAATAAACCAACAAGCCAACAAGCCAACAAACCAACAAACCAACAAACCAACAAACGAACAAACCAACAAACCAACAAACGAACAAACCAACAAACCAACAAACCAACAAACCAACAAACCAAGTAACCAACAAACCAACAAACGAACAAACCAACAAGCCAACTAGCCAAAAAACGAACAAAGCAACACACCAACAAACCAACAAACTAACAAACCAACAAGCCAACAAGCCAACTAACCAACAAACCAACAAACCAACAAAACCAACAAACCAACAAGCCAACAAACCAACAAACCAACAAGCCAACAAGCCAACAAACCAACAAACCAACAAACCAACAAACGAACAAACCAACAAACCAACAAGCCAACAAGCCAACAAACCAACAAGACAACAAACTAACAAACCAACAAACCAACAAACCAACAAACCAACAAACCAACAAACCAACAAACCAACAAGCCAACAAACCAACAAACGAACAAAGCAACAAACCAACAAAACAACAAACCAACAAACCAACAAACCAACAAACCAACAAACCAACAAACCAACAAACCAACAAACCAACAAACCAACAAACCAACAAACCAAAAAGCCAACAAACCAATAAACCAACAAGCTAACAAGCCAACAAACCAATAAAACAACAAACCAACAAATGAACAAACCAACAAACCAACAAACCAATAAGCCAACAAGCCAACAAGCCAACAAACCAACAAACCAACAAACCAACAAACCAACAAACGAACAAACCAACAAACCAACAAACCAACAAACCAACAAACCAACAAACCAATAAAACAACAACCAACAAACCAACAAACAAACAAACAAACAAACAAACAAACCAACAAACCAACAAACCAACAAACCAACAAGCCAACAAACCAACAAACCAACAAACCAACAAACGAACAAACCAACAAACCAAAAACCAACAAACCAACAAACCAAGTAACCAACAAACCAACAAACGAACAAACCAACAAGCCAACTAGCCAAAAAACGAACAAAGCAACAAACCAACAAACCAACAAACCAACAAACCAACAAACCAACAAGCCAACAAGCCAACAAACAAACACACAAACAAACGAACAAACCAACAAACCAACAAGCCAACAAACCAACAAACCAACAAACCAACAAACCAACAAACCAACAAACCAACAAACCAATAAAACAACAAACCAACAAACCAACAAACCAACAAACCAACAAACCAAAAAACCAACAAACAAACAAGCCAATAAACCAACAAGCCAACAAGCCAACAAACCAACAAACCAACAAACCAACAAACGAACAAACCAACAAACCAACAAACGAACAAACCAACAAACCAACAAACCAACAAACCAACAAACCAACAAACCAAGTAACCAATTAACCAACAAACGAACAAACCAACAAGCCAACTAGCCAAAAAACGAACAAAGCAACAAACCAACAAACCAACAAACCAACAAACCAACAAGCCAACAAGCCAACAAACCAACAAACCAACAAACCAACAAAACCAACAAACCAACAAGCCAACAAACCAACAAACCAACAAGCCAACAAGCCAACAAACCAACAAACCAACAAACCAACAAACGAACAAACCAACAAACCAACAAAGCAACAAGCCAACAAACCATCAAGACAACAAACCAACAAACCAACAAACCAACAAACCAACAAACCAACAAACCAACAAACCAACAAACCAACAAACCAACAAGCCAACAAACCAACAAACCAACAAACGAACAAAGCAACAAACCAACAAAACAACAAACCAACAAACCAACAAACCAACGAACCAACAAACCAACAAACCAACAAACCAAAAAGCCAACAAACCAATAAACCAACAAGCTACCAAGCCAACAAACCAACAAAACAACAAACCAACAAATGAACAAACCAACAAACCAACAAACCAATAAGCCAACAAGCCAACAAGCCAATAAACCAACAAACCAACAAACCAACAAACCAACAAACCAACAAACCAACAAACGAACAAACCAACAAACCAACAAACCAACAAACCAACAAACCAACAAACCAATAAACCAACAAACCAACAAACCAACAAACAAACAAACCAACAAACAAACAAACCAACAAACCAACAAACCAACAAGCCAACAAGCCAACAAAACCACAAACCAATAAACCAACAAACCAACAAACCAACAATCCAACAAGCCAACAAACCAACAAGCCAACAAACGAACAAACCAACAAACCAACAAACCAACAAGCCAACAAACCAACAAACCAACAAACCAACAAACCAACAAACCAACAAGCCAACAAACGAACAAAGCAGCAAACAAACAAACCAACAAACCGACACACCAAAAAGCCAACAAGCCAACAAACCAACAAACCAACAAACCAACAAACCAACAAACCAACAAACCTACAAGCCAGCAAACCAACAAACCAACAAGCCAACTAGCCAAAAAACGAACAAAGCAACAAACCAACAAACCAACAAACCAACAAACCAACAAACCAACAAGCCAACAAGCCAACAAACAAACACACAAACAAACGAACAAACCAACAAACAAACAAGCCAACAAATCAACAAACCAACAAACCAACAAACCAACAAACCAACAAACCAACAAACCAACAAACCAACAAACCAACAAACCAATAAACCAACAAACCAACAAACCAACAAACCAACAAACCAACAAACCAACAAACCAACAAACCAACAAACCAACAAACCAACAAACCAATAAACCAACAAACCAACAAACCAACAAACCAACAAACCAACAAACCAAAAAACCAACAAACCAACAAGCCAATAAACCAACAAGCCAACAAGCCAACAAACCAACAAAACAACAAACCAACAAACGAACAAACCAACAAACCAACAAACGAACAAGCCAACAAACCAACAAACCAACAAACCAACAAACCAACAAACCAACAAACGAACAAAGCAACAAACCAACAAACGAACAAGCCAACAAACCAACAAACCAACAAACCAACAAACCAACAAACCAACAAACGAACAAAGCAACAAACCAACAAAACAACAAACCAACAAACCAACAAACCAACAAACCAACAAACCAACAAACCAACAAACCAACAAACCAACAAATCAACAAACCAACAAACCAACAAGCCAACATACCAACAAACCAACAAACGAACAAACCAACAAACTAACAAAACAACAAACCAACAAACCAACAAACCAACAAACCAACAAACCAACAAACCAAAAAGCCAACAAACCAATAAACCAACAAGCTAACAAGCCAACAAACCAACAAAACAACAAACCAACAAATGAACAAACCAACAAACCAACAAACCAATAAGCCAACAAGCCAACAAGCCAACAAACCAACAAACCAACAAACCAACAAACCAACAAACCAACAAACGAACAAACCAACAAACCAACAAACCAACAAACCAACAAACCAACAAACCAATAAATCAACAAACCAACAAACCAACAAACAAACAAACCAACAAACAAACAAACCAACAAACCAACAAACCAACAAGCCAACAAGCCAACAAAACAACAAACCAATAAACCAACAAACCAACAAACCAACAAGCCAACAAGCCAACAAACCAACAAGCCAACAAACGAACAAACCAGCAAACCAACAAACCAACAAGCCAACAAACCAACAAACCAACAAACCAACAAACCAACAAGCCAACAAACGAACAAACCAGCAACCAAACAAACCAACAAACCGACACACCAAAAAGCCAACAAACCAACAAACCAACAAACCAACAAACCAACAAACCAACAAACCAATAAACCAACAAACCAACAAACCAACAAACCAACAAACCAACAAACCAACAAACCAAAAAACCAACAAACCAACAAGCCAATAAACCAACAAGCCAACAAGCCAACAAACCAACAAACCAACAAACCAACAAACGAACAAACCAACAAACCAACAAACGAACAAACCAACAAACCAAAAACCAACAAACCAACAAACCAAGTAACCAACAAACCAACAAACGAACAAACCAACAAGCCAACTAGCCAAAAAACGAACAAAGCAACAAACCAACAAACCAACAAACCAACAAACCAACAAACCAACAAGCCAACAAGCCAACAAACAAACACACAAACAAACGAACAAACCAACAAACCAACAAGCCAACAAACCAACAAACCAACAAACCAACAAACCAACAAACCAACAAACCAACAAACCAATAAACCAACAAACCAACAAACCAACAAACCAACAAACCAACAAACCAAAAAACCAACAAACCAACAAGCCAATAAACCAACAAGCCAACAAGCCAACAAACCAACAAACAAACACACAAACAAACGAACAAACCAACAAACCAACAAACGAACAAACCAACAAACCAACAAACCAAGTAACCAACAAACCAACAAACGAACAAACCAACAAGCCAACTAGCCAAAAAACGAACAAAGCAACAAACCAACAAACCAACAAACCAACAAACCAACAAGCCAACAAGCCAACAAACCAACAAACCAACAAACCAACAAAACCAACAAACCAACAAGCCAACAAACCAACAAACCAACAAGCCAACAAGCCAACAAACCAACAAACCAACAAACCAACAAACGAACAAACCAACAAACCAACAAGCCAACAAGCCAACAAACCAACAAGACAACAAACCAACAAACTAACAAACCAACAAACCAACAAACCAACAAACCAACAAACCAACAAGCCAACAAACCAACAAACCAACAAACGAACAAAGCAACAAACCAACAAAACAACAAACCAACAAACCAACAAACCAACAAACCAACAAACCAACAAACCAACAAACCAACAAACCAACAAACCAAAAAGCCAACAAACCAATAAACCAACATGCTAACAAGCCAACAAACCAACAAAACAACAAACCAACAAATGAACAAACCAACAAACCAACAAACCAATAAGCCAACAAGCCAACAAGCCAACAAACCAACAAACCAACAAACCAACAAACCAACAAACCAACAAACCAACAAACGAACAAACCAACAAACCAACAAACCAACAAACCAACAAACCAACAAACCAATAAACCAACAAACCAACAAACCAACAAACAAACAAACCAACAAACAAACAAACCAGCAAACCAACAAACCAACAAGCCAACAAGCCAACAAAACCACAAACCAATAAACCAACAAACCAACAAACCAACAATCCAACAAGCCAACAAACCAACAAGCCAACAAACGAACAAACCAGCAAACCAACAAACCAACAAGCCAACAAACCAACAAACCAACAAACCAACAAACCAACAAGCCAACAAACGAACAAACCAGCAAACAAACAAACCAACAAACCGACACACCAAAAAGCCAACAAGCCAACAAACCAACAAACCAACAAACCAACAAACCAACAAACCAACAAACCTACAAGCCAGCAAACCAACAAACCAATAAGCCAACAAACCAAAAAACGAACAAACCAACAAAACAACAAACCAACAAACCAACAAGCCAACAACCCAACAAACCAACAAACCAACAAACCAACAAACGAACAAACCAACAAACCAACAAACGAACAAACCAACAAACCAACAAACCAACAAACCAACAAACCAACAAACCAACAAACCAACAAACCAACAAACCAACAAACCAAGTAACCAACAAACCAACAAACAAACAAACCAACAAGCCAACAAACCAAAAAACGAACAAAGTAACAAACCAACAAACCAACAAACCAACAAGCCAACAAACCAACAAACCAACAAACCAACAAAAAAACAAACCAACAAACCAACAAACCAACAAACCAACAAACCAACAAACAAAAAAACCAACAAACCAACAAACCAACAAACCAACAAACCAACAAACAAAAAAACCAACAAACCAACAAGCCAACAAACCAACAAACCAACAAACGAACAAAGCAACAAACCAACAAAACAACAAACCAACAAACCAACAAACCAACAAACAAACAAACCAACAAACAAACAAACCAACAAACCAACAAACCAACAAGCCAACAAAACCACAAACCAATAAACAAACAAACCAACAAACAAACAAACCAACAAACCAACAAACCAACAAGCCAACAAAACCACAAACCAATAAACCAACAAACCAACAAACCAACAAGCCAACAAGCCAACAAACCAACAAGCCAACAAACAAACAAATCAGCAAACCAACAAACCAACAAACCAACAAACCAACAAACCAACAAACCAACAAACCAACAAACGAACAAACCAACAAACCAACAAACCAACAAACCAACAAACCAACAAACCAATAAACCAACAAACCAACAAACCAACAAACAAACAAACCAACAAACAAACAAACCAACAAACCAACAAACCAACAAGCCAACAAGCCAACAAAACCACAAACCAATAAACCAACAAACCAACAAACCAACAATCCAACAAGCCAACAAACCAACAAGCCAACAAACGAACAAACCAGCAAACCAACAAACCAACAAGCCAACAAACCAACAAACCAACAAACCAACAAACCAACAAGCCAACAAACGAACAAACCAGCAAACAAACAAACCAACAAACCGACACACCAAAAAGCCAACAAGCCAACAAACCAACAAACCAACAAACCAACAAACCAACAAACCTACAAGCCAGCAAACCAACAAACCAATAAGCCAACAAACCAAAAAACGAACAAACCAACAAAACAAAAAACCAACAAACCAACAAGCCAACAACCCAACAAACCAACAAACCAACAAACCAACAAACGAACAAACCAACAAACCAACAAACGAACAAACCAACAAACCAACAAACCAACAAACCAACAAACCAACAAACCAACAAACCAACAAACCAACAAACCAAGTAACCAACAAACCAACAAACAAACAAACCAACAAGCCAACAAACCAAAAAACGAACAAAGTAACAAACCAACAAACCAACAAACCAACAAGCCAACAAACCAACAAACCAACAAACCAACAAAAAAACAAACCAACAAACCAACAAACCAACAAACCAACAAACCAACAAACAAAAAAACCAACAAACCAACAAACCAACAAACCAACAAACCAACAAACAAAAAAACCAACAAACCAACAAGCCAACAAACCAACAAACCAACAAGCCAATAATCCAACAAAACAACAAACCAACAAACCAACAAACAAACAAACCAACAAACAAACAAACCAACAAACCAACAAAACAACAAGCCAACAAAACCACAAACCAATAAACCAACAAACCAACAAACCAACAAGCCAACAAGCCAACAAACCAACAAGCCAACAAACAAACAAACCAGCAAACCAACAAACCAACAAGCCAACAAACCAACAAACCAACAAATCAACAAGCCAACAAACGAACAAACCAGCAAACAAACAAACCAACAAACTGACACACCAAAAAGCCAACAAGCCAACAAACCAACAAACCAACAAACCAACAAACCAACAAACCAACAAGCCAATAAACCAACAAACCAATAAGCCAACAAACCAAAAAACGAACAAACCAACAAAACAACAAACCAACAAACCAACAAGCCAACAAGCCAACAAACCAACAAACCAACAAACCAACAAACGAACAAACCAACAAACCAACAAACGAACAAACCAACAAACCAACAAACCAACAAACCAACAAACCAACAAACCAACAAACCAACAAACCAACAAACCAACAAACCAACAAACCAAGTAACCAACAAACAAACAAACCAACAAGCCAACAAACCAAAAAACGAACAAAGTAACAAACCAACAAACCAACAAACCAACAAGCCAACAAACCAACAAACCAACAAACCCACAAAAAAACAAACCAACAAACCAACAAACCAACAAACCAACAAACCAACAAACCAACAAACAAAAAAACCAACAAACCAACAAGCCAACAAACCAACAAACCAACAAGCCAACAATCCTACAAAACAACAAACCAACAAACCAACAAACGAACAAACCCACAAGCTAATTAGCCAACAAACCAACAAACCAACAAACCAAAAAGCCAACAAACCAACAAACCAACAAGCCAACAAACCAAAAAACCAACAAACCAACAAACCAACAAACCAACAAGCCAACAAACCAACAAACCAACAAACCAACAAACCAAAAAACCAACAAACCAAAAAGCCAACAAACCAACAAACCAACAAACGAACAAACCAACATACCAACAAACCAACAAACCAACAAACCAACAAACCAACAAACCAACAAACCAACAAAACCAACAAATCAACAAGCCAACAAACCAACAAACCAATAAACCAACAAGCCAAAAAGCCAACAAACCAACAAACCTACAAACCAACAAACGACCAAACCAACAAACGAACAAGCCAGCAAACCAAAAAACCAACAAACCAACAAACCAACAAACCAACAAACCAACAAACCAACAAACCAACAAGCCAACATACCAACAAACCAACAAACGAACAAACCAACAAACCAACAAACCAACAAAACAACAAACCAACAAACCAACAAACCAACAAACCAACAAACCAAAAAGCCAACAAACCAATAAACCAACAAGCTAACAAGCCAACAAACCAACAAAACAACAAACCAACAAATCAACAAGCCAACAAACGAACAAACCAGCAAACAAACAAACCAACAAACTGACACACCAAAAAGCCAACAAGCCAACAAACCAACAAACCACAAACCAACAAACCAACAAACCAACAAGCCAATAAACCAACAAACCAATAAGCCAACAAACCAAAAAACGAACAAATCAACAAAACAACAATTCAACAAACCAACAAGCCAACAAGCCAACAAACCAACAAACCAACAAACCAACAAACGAACAAACCAACCAACCAACAAACGAACAAACCAACAAACCAACAAACCAACAAACCAACAAACCAACAAACCAACAAACCAACAAACCAACAAACCAACAAACCAACAAACCAAGTAACCAACAAACAAACAAACCAACAAGCCAACAAACCAAAAAACGAACAAAGTAACAAACCAACAAACCAACAAACCAACAAGCCAACAAACCAACAAACCAACAAACCCACAAAAAAACAAACCAACAAACCAACAAACCAACAAACCAACAAACCAACAAACAAAAAAACCAACAAACCAACAAGCCAACAAACCAACAAACCAACAAGCCAACAATCCTACAAAACAACAAACCAACAAACCAACAAACGAACAAACCCACAAGCTAATTAGCCAACAAACCAACAAACCAACAAACCAAAAAGCCAACAAACCAACAAACCAACAAGCCAACAAACCAAAAAACCAACAAACCAACAAACCAACAAACCAACAAGCCAACAAACCAACAAACCAACAAACCAACAAACCAAAAAACCAACAAACCAACAAGCCAACAAGCCAACAAACCAACAAACCAACAAACGAACAAGCCAACATACCAACAAACCAACAAACCAACAAACCAACAAACCAACAAACCAACAAACCAACAAACCAACAAAACCAACAAATCAAGAAGCCAACAAACCAACAAACCAATAAACCAACAAGCCAAAAAGCCAACAAACCAATAAACCTACAAACCAACAAACGACCAAACCAACAAACGAACAAGCCAGCAAACCAACAAACCAACAAACCAACAAACCAACAAACCAACAAACCAACAAATCAACAAACCAACAAACCAACAAGCCAACATACCAACATACCAACAAACCAACAAACGAACAAACCAACAAACCAACAAAACAACAAACCAACAAACCAACAAACCAACAAACCAACAAACCAACAAACCAAAAAGCCAACAAACCAATAAACCAACAAGCTAACAAGCCAACAAACCAACAAAACAACAAACCAACAAATGAACAAACCAACAAACCAACAAACCAACAAACCAACAAACCAACAAACCAACAAACCAATAAATCAACAAACCAACAAACCAACAAACAAACAAACCAACAAACAAACAAACCAACAAACCAACAACCAACAAGCCAACAAGCCAACAAAACAACAAACCAATAAACCAACAAACCAACAAACCAACAAGCCAACAAGCCAACAAACCAACAAGCCAACAAACGAACAAACCAGCAAACCAACAAACCAACAAGCCAACAAACCAACAAACCAACAAACCAACAAACCAACAAGCCAACAAACGAACAAACCAGCAACCAAACAAACCAACAAACCGACACACCAAAAAGCCAACAAACCAACAAACCAACAAACCAACAAACCAACAAACCAACAAACCAACAAACCAACAAACCAATAAAACAACAAACCAACAAACCAACAAACCAACAAACCAACAAACCAAAAAACCAACAAACCAACAAGCCAATAAACCAACAAGCCAACAAGCCAACAAACCAACAAACCAACAAACCAACAAACGAACAAACCAACAAACCAACAAACGAACAAACCAACAAACCAACAAACCAACAAACCAACAAACCAAGTAACCAACAAACCAACAAACGAACAAACCAACAAGCCAACTAGCCAAAAAACGAACAAAGCAACAAGCCAACAAGCCAACAAACCAACAAGCCAACAAACGAACAAACCAGCAAACCAACAAACCAACAAGCCAACAAACCAACAAACCAACAAACCAACAAACCAAAAAGCCAACAAACGAACAAACCAGCAACCAAACAAACCAACAAACCGACACACCAAAAAGCCAACAAACCAACAAACCAACAAACCAACAAACCAACAAACCAACAAGCCAACAAGCCAACAAACAAACACACAAACAAACGAACAAACCAACAAACCAACAAGCCAACAAACCAACAAACCAACAAACCAACAAACCAACAAACCAACAAACCAACAAACCAATAAACCAAAAAACCAACAAACCAACAAACCAACAAACCAACAAACCAAAAAACCAACAAACCAACAAGCCAATAAACCAACAAGCCAACAAGCCAACAAACCAACAAACCAACAAACCAACAAACGAACAAACCAACAAACCAACAAACGAACAAACCAACAAACCAACAAACCAACAAACCAACAAACCAAGTAACCAACAAACCAACAAACGAACAAACCAACAAGCCAACTAGCCAAAAAACGAACAAAGCAACAAACCAACAAACCAACAAACCAACAAAACAACAAGCCAACAAGCCAACAAACAAACATACAAACAAACGAACAAACCAACAAAACAACAAGCCAACAAACCAACAAACCAACAAACCAACAAACCAACAAACCAACAAACCAACAAACCAAAAAACCAACAAACCAACAAACCAACAAACCAACAAGCCAACAAGCCAACAAACCAACAAACCAACAAACCAACAAACGAACAAACCAACAAACCAACAAACGAACAAACCAACAAACCAACAAACCAACAAACCAACAAACCAACAAACCAAGTAACCAACAAACCAACAAACGAACAAACCAACAACCCAACAAACCTAAAAACGAACAAAGCAACAAACCAACAAACCAACAAACCAACAAACCAACAAACCAACAAACCAACAAGCCAACAAGCCAACAAACAAACACACAAACAAACTAACAAACCAACAAACCAACAAGCCAAAAAACCAACAAACCAACAAACCAACAGACCAACAAACCAACAAACCAACAAACTAACAAACCAACAAACCAACAAACCAACAAACCAACAATCCAAAAAACCAACAAACCAACAAACCAACAAAGAAACAAACCAACAAACCAACAAACCAACAAACCAACAAACGAACAAACCAACAAACCAAAAAACGAAAAAACTAACAAAACAACACACCAACAAGCCAACAAACCAAAAAACGAACAAAGCAACAAACCAACAAACCAACAAACCAACAAACCAACAAACCAACAAGCCAACAAGCCAACAAACAAACACACCAACAAACTAACAAACCAACAAACCAACAAGCCAACTAACCAACAAACCAACAAACCAACAAACCAACAAACCAACAAACCAACAAACCAACGAACCAACAAACCAACAAACCAACAAACCAACAAACCAACAAACCAACAAACCAACAAACCAACAAACCAAAAAACTAACAAACCAACAAGCCAACAAACCAACAAACCAACAAGTCAACAATCCAACAAACCAACAAACCAACAAACCAACAAACCAACAAACAAACAAACCAACAAACCAACAAACCAATAAACCAACAAACCAACAAACCAACAAACCAACAAACCAAAAAACCAACAAACCAACAAGCCAACAAACCAACAAGCCAACAAGCCAACAAACCAACAAACCAACAAACCAACAAGCCAACAAACCAACAAACCAACAAACGAACAAACCAACAAACCAACAAACCAACAAACCAACAAATTAAGTAACCAACAAACCAACAAACGAACCAACCAACAAGCCAACAAACCTAAAAACGAACAAAGCAACAAACCAACAAACCAACAAACCAACAAACCAACAAACCAACAAGCCAACAAGCCAACAAACAAACACACAAACAAACTAACAAACTAACAAACCAACAAACCAACAAGCCAACAAACCAACAAACCAACAAACCAACAAACCAACAAACCAACAAACCAACAAACCAACAAACCAACAAACCAACAAACCAACAAACCAACAAACCAAAAAACCAACAAACCAACAAACCAACAAAGAAACAAACCAACAAACCAACAAACCAACAAACCAACAAACGAACAAACCAACAAACCAACAAGCCAACAAACCAAAAAACGAAAAAACCAACAAAACAACACACCAACAAGCCAACAAACCAAAAAACGAACAAAGCAACAAACCAACAAACCAACAAACCAACAAACCAACAAACCAACAAGCCAACAAGCCAACAAACAAACACACCAACAAACTAACAAACCAACAAACCAACAAGCCAACTAACCAACAAACCAACAAACCAACAAACCAACAAACCAACAAACCAACGAACCAACAAACCAACAAACCAACAAACCAACAAACCAACAAACCAATAAACCAACAAGTCAACAATCCAACAAACCAACAAACCAACAAACCAACAAACCAACAAACCAACAAACCAACAAACCAACAAACCAATAAACCAACAAACCAACAAACCAACAAACCAACAAACCAAAAAACCAACAAACCAACAAGCCAACAAACCAATAAGCCAACAAGCCAACCAACCAACAAACCAACAAACCAACAAACGAACAAACCAACAAACCAACAAACGAACAAACCAACAAACCAACAAACCAACAAACCAACAAACCAAGTAACCAACTAACCAACAAACGAACAAACCAACAAGCCAACAAACCTAAAAACGAACAAAGCAACAAACCAACAAACCAACAAACCAACAAACCAACAAACCAACAAGTCAACAAGCCAACAAACAAAAACACAAACAAACTAACAAACCAACAAACCAACAAGCCAACAAACCAACAAACTAACAAACCAACAAACCAACAAACCAACAAACCAACAAACCAACAAACCAACAAACCAACAAACCAATAAACCAACAAACCAACAAACCAAAAAACCAACAAACCAACAAACCAACAAAGAAACAAACCAACAAACCAACAAACCAACAAACCAACAAACGAACAAACCAACAAACCAACAAGCCAACAAACCAAAAAACGAAAAAGCCAACAAAACAACACACCAACAAGCCAACAAACCAAAAAACGAACAAAGCAACAAACCAACAAACCAAGAAACCAACAAACCAACAAACCAACAAGCCAACAAACAAACACACCAACAAACTAACAAACCAACAAACCAACAAGCCAACTAACCAACAAACCAACAAACCAACAAACCAACAAACCAACAAACCAACGAACCAACAAACTAACAAACCAACAAACCAACAAACCAACAAACCAACAAACCAACAAACCAAAAAACCAACAAACCAACAAGCCAACAAACCAACAAGCCAACAATCCAACAAAACAGCAAACCAGTAAACCAACAAACGAACAAACCAACAAACCAACAAGCCAATAAGCCAACAAACCAACAAACCAACAAACCAACAAACCAACAAACCAAACAACCAACAAACCAACAAACCAACAAACCAACGAGCCAACAAACCAACAAACCAACAAACTAAAAAACGAACAAACCAATAAACCAACAAACCAACAAACCAACAAACCAAAAAGCCAACAAACGAACAAACCAATAAGCCAACAAACCAACAAACCAACAAACCAACAAACCAATAAACCAACAAACCAACAAACCAAAAAATGAACAAACCAACAAACCAACAAACCATCAAACCAACAAACCAACAAGCCAACAAGTCAACAAGCCAACATACCAACAAACCAACAAACCCAAAAGCCAACAAGCCAAAAAACAAACACACAAACAAACTAACAAACCAACAAACCAACAAGCCAACAAACCAACAAACCAACAAACCAACAAACCAACAAACCAATAAACCAACAAACCAACAAACCAACAAACCAACAAACCAACAAACCAAAAAACCAACAAACCAACAAACCAACAAGCCAACAAGCCAACAAACCAACAAACCAACAAACCAACAAACGAACAAACCAACAAACCAACAAACGAACAAACCAACAAACCAACAAACCAACAAACCAACAAACCAAGTAACCAACAAACCAACAAACGAACAATCCAACAAGCCAACAAACCTAAAAATGAACAAAGCAACAAACCAACAAACCAACAAACCAACAAACCAACAAACCAACAAACCAACAAACCAACAAGCCAACAAGCCAACAAACAAACACACAAACAAACTAACAAACCAACAAACCAACAAGCCAAAAAACCAACAAACCGACAAACCAACAGACCAACAAACCAACAAACCAACAAACCAACAAACCAACAAACCAACAAACCAACAAACCAAAAAACCAACAAACCAACAAACCAACAAAGAAACAAACCAACAAACCAACAAACCAACAAACCAACAAACGAACAAACCAACAAACCAACAAGCCAACAAACCAAAAAACGAAAAAACCAACAAAACAACACACCAACAAGCCAACAAACCAAAAAACGAACAAAGCAACAAACCAACAAACCAACAAACCAACAAACCAACAAGCCAACAAGCCAACAAACAAACACACCAACAAACTAACAAACCAACAAACCAACAAGCCAACTAACCAACAAACCAACAAACCAACAAACCAACAAACCAACAAACCAACGAACCAACAAACCAACAAACCAACAAACCAACAAACCAACAAACCAACAAACCAACAAACCAACAAACCAACAAACCAAAAAACCAACAAACCAACAAGCCAACAAACCAACAAACCAACAAATCAACAATCCAACAAACCAACAAACCAACAAACCAACAAACCAACAAACCAACAAACCAACAAACCAACAAACCAATAAACCAACAAACCAACAAACCAACAAACCAACAAACCAAAAAACCAACAAACCAACAAGCCAACAAACCAACAAGCCAACAAGCCAACAAACCAACAAACCAACAAACGAACAAACCAACAAACCAACAAACGAACAAACCAACAAGCCAACAAACCTAAAAACGAACAAAGCAACAAACCAACAAACCAACAAACCAACAAACCAACAAACCAACAAGCCAACAAGCCAACAAACAAACACACAAACAAACTAACAAACCAACAAACCAACAAGCCAACAAACCAACAAACCAACAAACCAACAAACCAACAAACCAACAAACCAACAAACCAACAAACCAACAAACCAACAAACCAACAAACCAAAAAACCAACAAACCAACAAACCAACAAAGAAACAAACCAACAAACCAACAAACCAACAAACCAACAAACGAACAAACCAACAAACCAACAAGCCAACAAACCAAAAAACGAAAAAACCAACAAAACAACACACCAACAAGCCAACAAACCAAAAAACGAACAAAGCAACAAACCAACAAACCAACAAACCAACAAACCAACAAACCAACAAACCAACAAGCCAACAAGCCAACAAACAAACACACCAACAAACTAACAAACCAACAAACCAACAAGCTAACTAACCAACAAACCAACAAACCAACAAACCAACAAACCAACAAACCAACGAACCAACAAACCAACAAACCAACAAACCAACAAATCAACAAACCAACAAACCAACAAACCAAAAAACCAACAAACCAACAAGCCAACAAACCAACAAGCCAACAATCCAACAAAACAGCAAACCAGCAAACCAACAAACGAACAAACCAACAAACCAACAAGCCAATAAGCCAACAAACCAACAAACCAACAAACCAACAAACCAACAAACCAAACAACCAACAAACCAACAAACCAACAAACCAACGAGCCAACAAACCAACAAACCAACAAACTAAAAAACGAACAAACTAATAAACCAACAAACCAACAAACCAAAAAGCCAACAAACGAACAAACCAATAAGCCAACAAACCAACAAACCAACAAACCAACAAACCAATAAACCAACAAACCAAAAAATGAACAAACCAACAAACCAACAAACCAACAAACCAACAAGCCAACAAGTCAACAAGCCAACATACCAACAAACCAACAAACCCAAAAGCCAACAAGCCAAAAAACAAACACACAAACAAACTAACAAACCAACAAACCAACAAGCCAACAAACCAACAAACCAACAAACCAACAAACCAACAAACCAACAAACCAACAAACCAATAAACCAACAAACCAACAAACCAACAAACCAACAAACCAACAAACCAACAAACCAACAAACCAACAAAACAACAATCCAACAAAACAACAAACCAACAAACGAACAAACCAACAAACTAACAAGCTAATTAGCCAACAAACCAACAAACCAACAAACCAACAAACCAAAAAGCCAACAAACCAACAAACCAACAAGCCAACAAACCAACAAACCAACAAACCAACAAACCAACAAACCAACAAGCTAACAAACCAACAAACCAACAAACCAACAAACCAAAAAACCAACAAACCAACAAGCCAACAAACCAACAAACCAACAACGAACAAACCAACATACCAACAAACCAACAAACCAACAAACCAACAAACCAACAAACAAACAAACCAACAAAACCAACAAATCAACAAGCCAACAAGCCAACAAACCAACAAACCAACAAACCAACAAACCAACAAACCAACAAACCAACAAACCAACAAACCAACAAGCCAACAAACCAACAAACCAACAAACCAAAAAACCAACAAGCCAACAAACCAACAAACCAACAAACCAACAAACCAACAAACCAACAAACCAACAAACCAACAAGCCAACAAAAAAAGAAACCAACAAACCAACAAACCAACAAACCAACAAACCAACAAACCAACAAGCCAACAAACCAACAAACCAACAAACCAACAAACCAACAAACCAACAAACCAACAAACCAACAAGCCAACAAAAAAAGAAACCAACAAACCAACAAACCAACAAACCAACAAACCAACAAACCAACAAGCCAACAAACCAACAAGTCAACAAACTAACAAACCAACAAGCCAACAAGCCAACAAACAAACACACAAACAAACGAACAAACCAACAAACCAACAAGCCAACAAACCAACAAACCAACAAACCAACAAACCAACAAACCAACAAACCAATAAACCAACAAACCAACAAACCAACAAACCAACAAACCAAAAAACCAACAAACCAATAAGCCAACAAACCAACAAGCCAACAAGCCAACAAACCAACAAACCAACAAACCAACAAACGAACAAACCAACAAACCAACAAACGAACAAACCAACAAACCAACAAACCAACAAACCAACAAACCAAGTAACCAACAAACCAACAAACGAACAAACCAACAAGCCAACAAACCTAAAAACGAACAAAGCAACAAACCAACAAACCAACAAACCAACAAACCAACAAACCAACAAACCAACAAGCCAACAAGCCAACAAACAAACACACAAACAAACTAACAAACCAACAAACCAACAAGCCAACAAACCAACAAACCAACAAACCAACAAACCAACAAACCAACAAACCAACGAACCAACAAACCAACAAACCAACAAACCAACAAACCAACAAACCAACAAACCAAAAAACCAACAAACCAACAAGCCAACAAACCAACAAGCCAACAATCCAGCAAAACAGAAAACCAGCAAACCAGCAAACCAACAAACGAACAAACCAACAAACCAACAAGCCAATAAGCCAACAAACCAACAAACCAACAAACCAACAAACCAACAAACCAAACAACCAACAAACCAACAAACCAACAAACCAACGAGCCAACAAACAAACAAACCAACAAACTAAAAAACGAACAAACCAATAAACCAACAAACCAACAAACCAACAAACCAAAAAGCCAACAAGTCAACAAGCCAACATACCAACAAACCAACAAACCCAAAAGCCAACAAGCCAAAAAACAAACACACAAACAAACTAACAAACCAACAAACCAACAAACCAACAAGCCAACAAACCAACAAACCAACAAACCAACAAACCAACAAACCAACAAACCAACAAACCAACAAACCAACAAACCAAAAAACCAACAAACCAACAAACCAACAAACCAACAAGCCAACAAGCCAACAAACCAACAAACCAACAAACCAACAAACGAACAAACCAACAAACCAACAAACGAACAAACCAACAAACCAACAAACCAACAAACCAACAAACCAACAAACCAAGTAACCAACAAACCAACAAACGAACAAACCAACAAGCCAACAAAGCTAAAAACGAACAAAGCAACAAACCAACAAACCAACAAACCAACAAACCAACAAACCAACAAACCAACAAACCAACAAGCCAACAAACAAACACACAAACAAACTAACAAACCAACAAACCAACAAGCCAAAAAACCAACAAACCAACAAACCAACAGACCAACAAACCAACAAACCAACAAACCAACAAACCAACAAACCAACAAACCAACAAACTAACAAACCAAAAAACCAACAAACCAACAAGCCAACAAACCAACAAACCAACAAACCAACAAACCAACAAACCAACAAACGAACAAACCAACAAACCAACAAGCCAACAAACCAAAAAACGAAAAAACCAACAAAACAACACACCAAGAAGCCAACAAACCAAAAAACGAACAAAGCAACAAACCAACAAACCAACAAACCAACAAACCAACAAGCCAACAAGCCAACAAACAAACACACCAACAAACTAACAAACCAACAAACCAACAAGCCAACTAACCAACAAACCAACAAACCAACAAACCAACAAACCAACAAACCAACGAACCAAAAAACCAACAAACCAACAAACCAAAAAACCAACAAACCAACAAACCAACAAAGAAACAAACCAACAAACCAACAAACCAACAAACCAACAAACGAACAAACCAACAAACCAACAAGCCAACAAACCAAAAAACGAAAAAACCAACAAAACAACACACCAACAAGCCAACAAACCAATAAACCAACAAACCAACAAACCAAAAAACCAACATACCAACAAGCCAACAAACCAAGAAGCCAACAAGCCAACAAACCAACAAACCAATAAACCAACAAACGAACAAACCAACAAACCTAAAAACGAACAAAGCAACAAACCAACAAACCAACAAACCAACAAACCAACAAACCAACAAGCCAACAAGCCAACAAACAAACACACAAACAAACTAACAAACCAACAAACCAACAAGCCAACAAACCAACAAACCAACAAACCAACAAACCAACAAACCAACAAACCAACAAACCAACAAACCAACAAACCAACAAACCAACAAACCAACAAACCAACAAACCAACAAACCAAAAAACCAACAAACCAACAAACCAACAAAGAAACAAACCAACAAACCAACAAACCAACAAACCAACAAACGAACAAACCAACAAACCAACAAGCCAACAAACCAAAAAACGAAAAAACCAACAAAACAACACACCAACAAGCCAACAAACCAAAAAACGAACAAAGCAACAAACCAACAAACCAACAAACCAACAAACCAACAAACCAACAAACCAACAAACCAACAAAACAACAATCCAACAAAACAACAAACCAACAAACGAACAAACCAACAAACCAACAAGCTAATTAGCCAACAAACCAACAAACCAACAAACCAACAAACCAACAAACCAAAAAGCCAACAAACCAACAAACCAACAAGCCAACAAACCAACAAACCAACAAACCAACAAACCAACAAACCAACAAGCCAACAAACCAACAAACCAACAAACCAAAAAACCAACAAACCAACAAACCAACAAACCAACAAAGAAACAAACCAACAAACCAACAAACCAACAAACCAACAAACGAACAAACCAACAAACCAACAAGCCAACAAACCAAAAAACGAAAAAACCAACAAAACAACACACCAACAAGCCAACAAACAAACACACAAACAAACTAACAAACCAACAAACCAACAAGCCAACAAACCAACAAACCAACAAACCAACAGACCAACAAACCAACAAACCAACAAACCAACAAACCAACAAACCAACAAACCAACAAACCAAAAAACCAACAAACCAACAAACCAAAAAACCAACAAACCAACAAACCAACAAAGAAACAAACCAACAAACCAACAAACCAACAAACCAACAAACGAACAAACCAACAAACCAACAAGCCAACAAACCAAAAAACGAAAAAACCAACAAAACAACACACCAACAAGCCAACAAACCAAAAAACGAACAAAGCAACAAACCAACAAACCAACAAACCAACAAACCAACAAGCCAACAAGCCAACAAACAAACACACCAACAAACTAACAAACCAACAAACCAACAAGCCAACTAACCAACAAACCAACAAACCAACAAACCAACAAACCCACAAACCAACGAACCAACAAACCAACAAACCAACAAACCAACAAACCAACAAACCAACAAACCAACAAACCAACAAACCAAAAAACCAACAAACCAACAAGCCAACAAACCAACAAACCAACAAGTCAACAATCCAACAAACCAACAAACCAACAAACCAACAAACCAACAAACCAGCAAACCAATAAACCAACAAATCAACAAACCAACAAACCAACAAACCAAAAAACCAACAAACCAACAAGCCAACAAACCAACAAGCCAACAAGCCAACAAACCAACAAACCAACAAACCAACAAACGAACAAACCAACAAACCAACAAACGAACAAACCAACAAACCAACAAACCAACAAACCAACAAACCAACAAACCAAGTAACCAACAAACCAACAAACGAACAAAACCAACAAGCCAACAAACCTAAAAACGAACAAAGCAACAAACCAACAAACCAACAAACCAAACAAACCAACAAACCAACAAGCCAACAAGCCAACAAACAAACACACAAACAAACTAACAAACCAACAAACCAACAAGCCAACAAACCAACAAACCAACAAACCAACAAACCAACAAACCAACAAACCAACAAACCAACAAACCAACAAACCAACAAGTCAACAAGCCAACAAACTAGCAAACCAACAAACCAACAAACGAACAAACCAACAAACCAACAAACGAACAAACCAACAAACGAACAAACCAACAAACCAACAAACCAACAAACCAACAAACCAACAAACCAAGAAGCCAACAAGCCAACAAACAAACACACAAACAAACGAACAAACCAACAAACCAACAAGCCAACAAACCAACAAACCAACAAACCAACAAACCAACAAACCAACAAACCAACAAACCAATAAACCAACAAACCAACAAACCAACAAACCAACAAACCAACAAACCAAAAAACCAACAAACCAATAAGCCAATAAACCAACAAGCCAACAAGCCAACAAACCAACAAACCAACAAACCAACAAACGAACAAACCAACAAACCAACAAACGAACAAACCAACAAACCAACAAACCAACAAAACAACAAACCAAGTAACCAACAAACCAACAAACGAACAAACCAACAAGCCAACAAACCTAAAAACGAACAAAGCAACAAACCAACAAACCAACAAACCAACAAACCAACAAACCAACAAACCAACAAGCCAACAAGCCAACAAACAAACACACAAACAAACTAACAAACCAACAAACCAACAAGCCAACAAACCAAAAAACGAACAAACCAACAAAACAACACACCAACAAGCCAACAAACCAAAAAACGAACAAAGCAACAAACCAACAAACCAACAAACCAACAAACCAACAAGCCAACAAGCCAACAAACAAACACACCAACAAACTAACAAACCAACAAACCAACAAGCCAACTAACCAACAAACCAACAAACCAACAAACCAACAAACCAACAAACCAACGAACCAACAAACCAATAAACCAACAAACCAACAAACCAACAAACCAACAAACCAAAAAACCAACAAACCAACAAGCCATCAAACCAACAAACCAACAAACCAACAAACCAACAAACCCACAAACGAACAAACCAACAAAACAACAAGCCAACAAACCAAAATACGAAAAAACCAACAAAACAACACACCAACAAGCCAACAAACAAACACACAAACAAACTAAGAAACCAACAAACCAACAAGCCAACAAACCAACAAACCAACAAACCAACAGACCAACAAACCAACAAACCAACAAACCAACAAACCAACAAACCAACAAACCAACAAACCAACAAACCAACAAACCAACAAACCAAAAAACCAACAAACCAACAGACCAACAAACCAACAAACCAACAAACCAACAAACCAACAAACCAACAAACCAACAAACCAACAAACCAACAAACCAACAAACCAACAAACCAAAAAACCAACAAACCAACAAACAAACACACAAACAAACTAACAAACCAACAAACCAACAAGCCAACAAACCAACAAACCAACAAACCAACAAACCAACAAACCAACAAACCAACGAACCAACAAACCAACAAACCAACAAACCAACAAACCAACAAACCAACAAACCAAAAAACCAACAAACCAACAAGCCAACAAACCAACAAGCCAACAATCCAGCAAAACAGAAAACCAGCAAACCAGCAAACCAACAAACGAACAAACCAACAAACCAACAAGCCAATAAGCCAACAAACCAACAAACCAACAAACCAACAAACCAACAAACCAAACAACCAACAAACCAACAAACCAACAAACCAACGAGCCAACAAACAAACAAACCAACAAACTAAAAAACGAACAAACCAATAAACCAACAAACCAACAAACCAACAAACCAAAAAGCCAACAAATCAACAAGCCAACATACCAACAAACCAACAAACCCAAAAGCCAACAAGCCAAAAAACAAACACACAAACAAACTAACAAACCAACAAACCAACAAACCAACAAGCCAACAAACCAACAAACCAACAAACCAACAAACCAACAAACCAACAAACCAACAAACCAACAAACCAACAAACCAAAAAACCAACAAACCAACAAACCAACAAACCAACAAGCCAACAAGCCAACAAACCAACAAACCAACAAACCAACAAACGAACAAACCAACAAACCAACAAACGAACAAACCAACAAACCAACAAACCAACAAACCAACAAACCAACAAACCAAGTAACCAACAAACCAACAAACGAACAAACCAACAAGCCAACAAAGCTAAAAACGAACAAAGCAACAAACCAACAAACCAACAAACCAACAAACCAACAAACCAACAAACCAACAAACCAACAAGCCAACAAACAAACACACAAACAAACTAACAAACCAACAAACCAACAAGCCAAAAAACCAACAAACCAACAAACCAACAGACCAACAAACCAACAAACCAACAAACCAACAAACCAACAAACCAACAAACCAACAAACTAACAAACCAAAAAACCAACAAACCAACAAGCCAACAAACCAACAAACCAACAAACCAACAAACCAACAAACCAACAAACGAACAAACCAACAAACCAACAAGCCAACAAACCAAAAAACGAAAAAACCAACAAAACAACACACCAAGAAGCCAACAAACCAAAAAACGAACAAAGCAACAAACCAACAAACCAACAAACCAACAAGCCAACAAGCCAACAAACAAACACACCAACAAACTAACAAACCAACAAACCAACAAACCAACTAACCAACAAACCAACAAACCAACAAACCAACAAACCAACAAACCAACGAACCAACAAACCAACAAACCAACAAACCAACAAACCAACAAACCAACAAACCAACAAACCAAAAAACCAACAAACCAACAAGCCAACAAACCAACAAACCAACAAGTCAACAATCCAACAAACCAACAAACCAACAAACCAACAAACCAACAAACCAACAAACCAACAAACCAACAAACCAATAAACCAACAAACCAACAAACCAAAAAACCAACATACCAACAAGCCAACAAACCAAGAAGCCAACAAGCCAACAAACCAACAAACCAATAAACCAACAAACGAACAAACCAACAAACCTAAAAACGAACAAAGCAACAAACCAACAAACCAACAAACCAACAAACCAACAAACCAACAAGCCAACAAGCCAACAAACAAACACACAAACAAACTAACAAACCAACAAACCAACAAGCCAACAAACCAACAAACCAACAAACCAACAAACCAACAAACCAACAAACCAACAAACCAACAAACCAACAAACCAACAAACCAACAAACCAACAAACCAACAAACCAAAAAACCAACAAACCAACAAACCAACAAAGAAACAAACCAACAAACCAACAAACCAACAAACCAACAAACGAACAAACCAACAAACCAACAAGCCAACAAATCAAAAAACGAAAAAACCAACAAAACAACACACCAACAAGCCAACAAACCAAAAAACGAACAAAGCAACAAACCAACAAACCAACAAACCAACAAACCAACAAACCAACAAACCAACAAACCAACAAAACAACAATCCAACAAAACAACAAACCAACAAACGAACAAACCAACAAACCAACAAGCTAATTAGCCAACAAACCAACAAACCAACAAACCAACAAACCAACAAACCAAAAAGCCAACAAACCAACAAACCAACAAGCCAACAAACCAACAAACCAACAAACCAACAAACCAACAAACCAACAAGCCAACAAACCAACAAACCAACAAACCAAAAAACCAACAAACCAACAAACCAACAAACCAACAAAGAAACAAACCAACAAACCAACAAACCAACAAACCAACAAACGAACAAACCAACAAACCAACAAGCCAACAAACCAAAAAACGAAAAAACCAACAAAACAACACACCAACAAGCCAACAAACAAACACACAAACAAACTAACAAACCAACAAACCAACAAGCCAACAAACCAACAAACCAACAAACCAACAGACCAACAAACCAACAAACCAACAAACCAACAAACCAACAAACCAACAAACCAACAAACCAAAAAACCAACAAACCAACAAACCAAAAAACCAACAAACCAACAAACCAACAAAGAAACAAACCAACAAACCAACAAACCAACAAACCAACAAACGAACAAACCAACAAACCAACAAGCCAACAAACCAAAAAACGAAAAAACCAACAAAACAACACACCAACAAGCCAACAAACCAAAAAACGAACAAAGCAACAAACCAACAAACCAACAAACCAACAAACCAACAAGCCAACAAGCCAACAAACAAACACACCAACAAACTAACAAACCAACAAACCAACAAGCCAACTAACCAACAAACCAACAAACCAACAAACCAACAAACCCACAAACCAACGAACCAACAAACCAACAAACCAACAAACCAACAAACCAACAAACCAACAAACCAACAAACCAACAAACCAAAAAACCAACAAACCAACAAGCCAACAAACCAACAAACCAACAAGTCAACAATCCAACAAACCAACAAACCAACAAACCAACAAACCAACAAACCAGCAAACCAATAAACCAACAAACCAACAAACCAACAAACCAACAAACCAAAAAACCAACAAACCAACAAGCCAACAAACCAACAAGCCAACAAGCCAACAAACCAACAAACCAACAAACCAACAAACGAACAAACCAACAAACCAACAAACGAACAAACCAACAAACCAACAAACCAACAAACCAACAAACCAACAAACCAAGTAACCAACAAACCAACAAACGAACAAAACCAACAAGCCAACAAACCTAAAAACGAACAAAGCAACAAACCAACAAACCAACAAACCAAACAAACCAACAAACCAACAAGCCAACAAGCCAACAAACAAACACACAAACAAACTAACAAACCAACAAACCAACAAGCCAACAAACCAACAAACCAACAAACCAACAAACCAACAAACCAACAAACCAACAAACCAACAAACCAACAAACCAACAAGTCAACAAGCCAACAAACTAGCAAACCAACAAACCAACAAACGAACAAACCAACAAACCAACAAACGAACAAACCAACAAACGAACAAACCAACAAACCAACAAACCAACAAACCAACAAACCAAGAAGCCAACAAGCCAACAAACAAACACACAAACAAACGAACAAACCAACAAACCAACAAGCCAACAAACCAACAAACCAACAAACCAACAAACCAACAAACCAACAAACCAATAAACCAACAAACCAACAAACCAACAAACCAACAAACCAACAAACCAAAAAACCAACAAACCAATAAGCCAATAAACCAACAAGCCAACAAGCCAACAAACCAACAAACCAACAAACCAACAAACGAACAAACCAACAAACCAACAAACGAACAAACCAACAAACCAACAAACCAACAAAACAACAAACCAAGTAACCAACAAACCAACAAACGAACAAACCAACAAGCCAACAAACCTAAAAACGAACAAAGCAACAAACCAACAAACCAACAAACCAACAAACCAACAAACCAACAAACCAACAAGCCAACAAGCCAACAAACAAACACACAAACAAACTAACAAACCAACAAACCAACAAGCCAACAAACCAAAAAACGAACAAACCAACAAAACAACACACCAACAAGCCAACAAACCAAAAAACGAACAAAGCAACAAACCAACAAACCAACAAACCAACAAACCAACAAGCCAACAAGCCAACAAACAAACACACCAACAAACTAACAAACCAACAAACCAACAAGCCAACTAACCAACAAACCAACAAACCAACAAACCAACAAACCAACAAACCAACGAACCAACAAACCAATAAGCCAACAAACCAACAAACCAACAAACCAACAAACCAAAAAACCAACAAACCAACAAGCCATCAAACCAACAAACCAACAAACCAACAAACCAACAAACCAACAAACGAACAAACCAACAAAACAACAAGCCAACAAACCAAAATACGAAAAAACCAACAAAACAACACACCAACAAGCCAACAAACAAACACACAAACAAACTAAGAAACCAACAAACCAACAAGCCAACAAACCAACAAACCAACAAACCAACAGACCAACAAACCAACAAACCAACAAACCAACAAACCAACAAACCAACAAACCAACAAACCAACAAACCAACAAACCAACAAACCAAAAAACCAACAAACCAACAAACCAACAAAGAAACAAACCAACAAACCAACAAACCAACAAACCAACAAACGAACAAACCAACAAACCAACAAGTCAACAAACCAAAAAACGAAAAAACCAACAAAACAACACACCAACAAGCCAACAAACCAAAAAACGAACAAAGCAACAAACCAACAAACCAACAAACCAACAAACCAACAAGCCAACAAGCCAACAAACAAACACACCAACAAACTAACAAACCAACAAACCAACAAGCCAACTAACCAACAAACCAACAAACCAACAAACCAACAAACCCACAAACCAACGAACCAACAAACCAACAAACCAACAAACCAACAAACCAACAAACCAACAAACCAACAAACCAAAAAACCAACAAACCAACAAGCCAACAAACCAACAAACCAACAAGTCAACAATCCAACAAACCAACAAACCAACAAACCAACAAACCAACAAACCAACAAACCAACAAACCAATAAACCAACAAACCAACAAACCAACAAACCAACAAACCAAAAAACCAACAAACCAACAAGCCAACAAACCAACAAGCCAACAAGCCAACAAACCAACAAACCAACAAACCAACAAACGAACAAACCAACAAACCAACAAACGAACAAACCAACAAACCAACAAACCAACAAACCAACAAACCAAGTAACCAACAAACCAACAATCCAGCAAAACAGCAAACCAGCAAACCAGCAAACCAACAAACCAACAAGCCAATAAGCCAACAAACCAACAAACCAACAAACCAACAAACCAACAAACCAAACAACCAACAAACCAACAAACCAACGAGCCAACAAACAAACAAACCAACAAACTAAAAAACGAACAAACCAATAAACCAACAAACCAACAAACCAACAAACCAAAAAGCCAACAAACGAACAAACCAATAAGCCAACAAACCAACAAACCAACAAACCAACAAACCAATAAACCAACAAACCAACAAACCAAAAAATGAACAAACCAACAAACCAACAAACCAACAAACCAACAAACCAACAAGCCAACAAGTCAACTAGCCAACATACCAACAAACCAACAAACCCAAAAGCCAACAAGCCAAAAAACAAACACACAAACAAACTAACAAACCAACAAACCAACAAGCCAACAAACCAACAAACCAACAAACCAACAAACCAACAAACCAACAAACCAACAAACCAAAAAACCAACAAACCAACAAACCAACAAACCAACAAGCCAACAAGCCAACAAACCAACAAACCAACAAACCAACAAACGAACAAACCAACAAACCAACAAACGAACAAACCAACAAACCAACAAACCAACAAACCAACAAACCAACAAACCAAGTAACCAACAAACCAACAAACGAACAAACCAACAAGCCAACAAAGCTAAAAACGAACAAAGCAACAAACCAACAAACCAACAAACCAACAAACCAACAAACCAACAAACCAACAAACCAACAAGCCAACAAACAAACACACAAACAAACTAACAAACCAACAAACCAACAAGCCAAAAAACCAACAAACCAACAAACCAACAGACCAACAAACCAACAAACCAACAAACCAACAAACCAACAAACCAACAAACCAACAAACCAACAAACCAAAAAACCAACAAACCAACAAGCCAACAAACCAACAAACCAACAAACCAACAAACCAACAAACCAACAAACGAACAAACCAACAAACCAACAAGCCAACAAACCAAAAAACGAAAAAACCAACAAAACAACACACCAAGAAGCCAACAAACCAAAAAACGAACAAAGCAACAAACCAACAAACCAACAAACCAACAAACCAACAAGCCAACAAGCCAACAAACAAACACACCAACAAACTAACAAACCAACAAACCAACAAGCCAACTAACCAACAAACCAACAAACCAACAAACCAACAAACCAACAAACCAACGAACCAACAAACCAACAAACCAACAAACCAACAAACCAACAAACCAACAAACCAACAAACCAAAAAACCAACCAACCAACAAGCCAACAAACCAACAAACCAACAAGTCAACAATCCAACAAACCAACAAACCAACAAACCAACAAACCAACAAACCAACAAACCAACAAACCAACAAACCAATAAACCAACAAACCAACAAACCAACAAACCAACAAACCAAAAAACCAACAAACCAACAAGCCAACAAACCAACAAGCCAACAAGCCAACAAACCAACAAACCAATAAACCAACAAACGAACAAACCAACAAACCAACAAACGAACAAACCAACAAACCAACAAACCAACAAACCAACAAACCAAGTAACCAACAAACCAACAAACGAACAAACCAACAAGCCAACAAACCTAAAAACGAACAAAGCAACAAACCAACAAACCAACAAACCAACAAACTAACAAACCAACAAGCCAACAAGCCAACAAACAAACACACAAACAAACTAACAAACCAACAAACCAACAAGCCAACAAACCAACAAACCAACAAACCAACAAACCAACAAACCAACAAACCAACAAACCAACAAACCAACAAACCAACAAACCAACAAACCAACAAACCAACAAACCAACAAACCAAAAAACCAACAAACCAACAAACCAACAAAGAAACAAACCAACAAACCAACAAACCAACAAACCAACAAACGAACAAACCAACAAACCAACAAGCCAACAAACCAAAAAACGAAAAAACCAACAGAACAACACACCAACAAGCCAACAAACCAAAAAACGAACAAAGCAACAAACCAACAAACCAACAAACCAACAAACCAACAAACCAACAAACCAACAAACCAACAAACCAACAAAACAACAATCCAACAAAACAACAAACCAACAAACGAACAAACCAACAAACCAACAAGCTAATTAGCCAACAAACCAACAAACCAACAAACCAACAAACCAACAAACCAAAAAGCCAACAAACCAACAAACCAACAAGCCAACAAACCAACAAACCAACAAACCAACAAACCAACAAACCAACAAGCCAACAAACCAACAAACCAACAAACCAAAAAACCAACAAACCAACAAACCAACAAACCAACAAAGAAACAAACCAACAAACCAACAAACCAACAAACCAACAAACGAACAAACCAACAAACCAACAAGCCAACAAACCAAAAAACGAAAAAACCAACAAAACAACACACCAACAAGCCAACAAACAAACACACAAACAAACTAACAAACCAACAAACCAACAAGCCAACAAACCAACAAACCAACAAACCAACAGGCCAACAAACCAACAAACCAACAAACCAACAAACCAACAAACCAACAAACCAACAAACCAAAAAACCAACAAACCAACAAACCAAAAAACCAACAAACCAACAAACCAACAAAGAAACAAACCAACAAACCAACAAACCAACAAACCAACAAACGAACAAACCAACAAACCAACAAGCCAACAAACCAAAAAACGAAAAAACCAACAAAACAACACACCAACAAGCCAACAAACCAAAAAACGAACAAAGCAACAAACCAACAAACCAACAAACCAACAAACCAACAAGCCAACAAGCCAACAAACAAACACACCAACAAACTAACAAACCAACAAACCAACAAGCCAACTAACCAACAAACCAACAAACCAACAAACCAACAAACCCACAAACCAACGAACCAACAAACCAACAAACCAACAAACCAACAAACCAACAAACCAACAAACCAACAAACCAACAAACCAAAAAACCAACAAACCAACAAGCCAACAAACCAACAAACCAACAAGTCAACAATCCAACAAACCAACAAACCAACAACCCAACAAACCAACAAACCAACAAACCAATAAACCAACAAACCAACAAACCAACAAACCAACAAACCAAAAAACCAACAAACCAACAAGCCAACAAACCAACAAGCCAACAAGCCAACAAACCAACAAACCAACAAACCAACAAACGAACAAACCAACAAACCAACAAACGAACAAACCAACAAACCAACAAACCAACAAACCAACAAACCAACAAACCAACAAACCCACAAACCAACGAACCAACAAACCAACAAACCAACAAACCAACAAACCAACAAACCAACAAACCAACAAACCAAAAAACCAACAAACCAACAAGCCAACAAACCAACAAACCAACAAGTCAACAATCCAACAAACCAACAAACCAACAACCCAACAAACCAACAAACCAACAAACCAATAAACCAACAAACCAACAAACCAACAAACCAACAAACCAAAAAACCAACAAACCAACAAGCCAACAAACCAACAAGCCAACAAGCTAACAAACCAACAAACCAACAAACCAACAAACGAACAAACCAACAAACCAACAAACGAACAAACCAACAAACCAACAAACCAACAAACCAACAAACCAACAAACCAAGTAACCAACAAACCAACAAACGAACAAAACCAACAAGCCAACAAACCTAAAAACGAACAAAGCAACAAACCAACAAACCAACAAACCAACAAACCAACAAACCAACAAGCCAACAAGCCAACAAACAAACACACAAACAAACTAACAAACCAACAAACCAACAAGCCAACAAACCAACAAACCAACAAACCAACAAACCAACAAACCAACAAACCAACAAACCAACAAACCAACAAGCCAACAAGCCAACAAACTAGCAAACCAACAAACCAACAAACGAACAAACTAACAAACCAACAAACGAACAAACCAACAAACGAACAAACCAACAAACCAACAAACCAACAAACCAACAAAGCAACAAACCAAGAAGCCAACAAGCCAACAAACAAACACACAAACAAACGAACAAACCAACAAACCAACAAGCCAACAAACCAACAAACCAACAAACCAACAAACCAACAAACCAACAAACCAATAAACCAACAAACCAACAAACCAACAAACCAACAAACCAACAAACCAAAAAACCAACAAACCAATAAGCCAACAAACCAACAAGCCAACAAGCCAACAAACCAACAAACCAACAAACCAACAAACGAACAAACCAACAAACCAACAAACGAACAAACCAACAAACCAACAAACCAACAAAACAACAAACCAAGTAACCAACAAACCAACAAACGAACAAACCAACAGGCCAACAAACCTAAAAACGAACAAAGCAACAAACCAACAAACCAACAAACCAACAAACCAACAAACCAACAAGCCAAAAAGCCAACAAACAAACACACAAACAAACTAACAAACCAACAAACCAACAAGCCAACAAACCAAAAAACGAACAAACCAACAAAACAACACACCAACAAGCCAACAAATCAAAAAACGAACAAAGCAACAAACCAACAAACCAACAAACCAACAAGCCAAAAAGCCAACAAACAAACACACAAACAAACTAACAAACCAACAAACCAACAAGCCAACAAACCAAAAAACGAACAAACCAACAAACCAACAAGCCAACAAGCCAACAAACAAACACACCAACAAACTAACAAACCAACAAACCAACAAGCCAACTAACCAACAAACCAACAAACCAACAAACCAACAAACCAACGAACCAACAAACCAATAAACCAACAAACCAACAAACCAACAAACCAACAAACCAAAAAACCAACAAACCAACAAGCCATCAAACCAACAAACCACCAAACCAACAAACCAACAAACCAACAAACGAACAAACCAACAAAACAACAAGCCAACAAACCAAAAAACGAAAAAACCAACAAAACAACACACCAACAAGCCAACAAACAAACACACAAACAAACTAACAAACCAACAAACCAACAAGCCAACAAACCAACAAACCAACAAACCAACAGACCAACAAACCAACAAACCAACAAACCAACAAACCAACAAACCAACAAACCAACAAACCAACAAACCAAAAAACCAACAAACCAACAAACCAACAAAGAAACAAACCAACAAACCAACAAACCAACAAACCAACAAACGAACAAACCAACAAACCAACAAGCCAACAAACCAAAAAACGAAAAAACCAACAAAACAACACACCAACAAGCCAACAAACCAAAAAACGAACAAAGCAACAAACCAACAAACCAACAAACCAACAAACCAACAAGCCAACAAGCCAACAAACAAACACACCAACAAACTAACAAACCAACAAACCAACAAGCCAACTAACCAACAAACCAACAAACCAACAAACCAACAAACCCACAAACCAACGAACCAACAAACCAACAAACCAACAAACCAACAAACCAACAAACCAACAAACCAAAAAACCAACAAACCAACAAGCCAACAAACCAACAAACCAACAAGTCAACAATCCAACAAACCAACAAACCAACAAACCAACAAACCAACAAACCAACAAACCAACAAACCAATAAACCAACAAACCAACAAACCAACAAACCAACAAACCAAAAAACCAACAAACCAACAAGCCAACAAACCAACAAGCCAACAAGCCAACAAACCAACAAACCAACAAACCAACAAACGAACAAACCAACAAACCAACAAACGAACAAACCAACAAACCAACAAACCAACAAACCAACAAACCAAGTAACCAACAAACCAACAAACGAACAAAACCAACAAGCCAACAAACCTAAAAACGAACAAAGAAACAAACCAACAAACCAACAAACCAACAAACCAACAAGCCAACAAGCCAACAAACAAACACACAAACAAACTAACAAACCAACAAACCAACAAGCCAACAAACCAACAAACCAACAAACTAACAAACCAACAAACCAACAAAGCAACAAACCAACAAACCAACAAACCAACAAACCAACAAACCAACAAACCAAAAAACCAACAAACCAACAAACCAACAAAGAAACAAACCAACAAACCAACAAACCAACAAACCAACAAACCAACAAACGAATAAACCAACAAACCAACAAGCCAACAAACCAAAAAACGCCAAAACCAACAAAACAACACACCAACAAGCCAACAAACCAAAAAACGAACAAAGCAACAAACCAACAAACCAACAAACCAACAAACCAACAAGCCAACAAGCCAACAAACAAACACACCAACAAACTAACAAACCAACAAACCAACAAGCCAACTAACCAACAAACCAACAAACCAACAAACCAACAAACCAGCAAACCAACGAACCAACAAACCAACAAACCAACAAACCAACAAACCAACAAACCAACAAACCAGCAAACCAACAAACCAATAAACCAACAAACCAAAAAACCAACAAACCAACAAGCCAACAAACCAACAAACCAACAAGCCAACAATCCAACAAAACAGCAAACCAGCAAACCAACAAACGAACAAACCAACAAACCAACAAGCTAATAAGCCAACAAACCAACAAACCAACAAACCAACAAACCAAACAACCAACAAACCAACAAACCAACAAACCAACGAGCCAACAAACCAACAAACCAACAAACTAAAAAACGAACAAACCAATAAACCAACAAACCAACAAACCAACAAACCAAAAAGCCAACAAACGAACAAACCAATAAGCCAACAAACCAACAAACCAACAAACCAAGAAACCAACAAACCAACAAGCCAACAAGTCAACAAGCCAACAAACCAACAAACCAACAAACCCATAAGCCAACAAGCCAAAAAACAAACACACAAACATACTAACAAACCAACAAACCAACAAGCCAACAAACCAACAAACCAACAAACCAACAAACCAACAAACCAACAAACCAACAAACCAACAAACCAACATACCAACAAACCAACAAACCAACAAACCAACAAACCAACAAACCAACAAAACAACAATCCAACAAAACAACAAACCAACAAACGAACAAACCAACAAACCAACAAGCTAATTAGCCAACAAACCAACAAACCAACAAACCAACAAACCAAAAAGCCAACAAACTAACAAACCAACAAGCCAACAAACGAACAAACCAACAAACCAACAAACCAACAAACCAACAAACCAACAAGCCAACAAACCAACAAACCAACAAACCAACAAACCAAAAAACCAACAAATCAACAAGCCAACAAACCAACAAACCAACAACGAACAAACCAACATACCAACAAACCAACAAACCAACAAACCAACAAACCAACAAACCAACAAACCAACAAAACCAACAAATCAACAAGCCAACAAGCCAACAAACCAACAAACCAACAAACCAACAAACCAACAAACCAACAAACCAACAAACCAACAAACCAACAAGCCAACAAACCAACAAACCAACAAACCAAAAAACCAACAAGCCAACAAACCAACAAACCAACAAACCAACAAACCAACAAACCAACAAACCAACAAACCAACAAACCAACAAGCCAACAAAGAAACAAACCAACAAACCAACAAACCAACAAACCAACAAGCCAAGAAAACCAACAAGCCAACAAACCAACAAGTCAACAAACTAACAAACCAACAAGCCAACAAGCCAACAAACTAGCAAACCAACAAACCAACAAACGAACAAACCAACAAACCAACAAACGAACAAACCAACAAACCAACAAACCAACAAACCAACAAACCAACAAACCAAGTAACCAACAAACTAACAAACGAACAAACCAACAAGCCAACAAACCAAAAAACGAGCAAAGCAACAAACCAACAAACCAACAAACCAAGAAGCCAACAAGCCAACAAACAAACACACAAACAAACGAACAAACCAACAAACCAACAAGCCAACAAACCAACAAACCAACAAACCAACAAACCAACAAACCAACAAACCAATAAACCAACAAACCAACAAACCAACAAACCAACAAACCAACAAACCAAAAAACCAACAAACCAATAAGCCAACAAACCAACAAGCCAACAAGCCACAAACCAACAAACCAACAAACCAACAAACGAACAAACGAACAAACCAACAAACGAACAAACCAACAAACCAACAAACCAACAAACCAACAAACCAAGTAACCAACAAACCAACAAACGAACAAACCAACAAGCCAACAAACCAAAAAACGAACAAAGCAACAAACCAACAAACCAACAAACCAACAAACCAACAAACCAACAAGCCAACAAGCCAACAAACAAACACACAAACAAACTAACAAACCAACAAACCAACAAGCCAATAAACCAACAAACCAACAAACCAACAAACCAACAAACCAACAAACCAACAAACCAACAAACCAACAAACCAACAAACCAACAAACCAACAAACCAACAAACCAACAAACCAACAAACCAAAAAACCAACAAACCAACAAACCAACAAAGAAACAAACCAACAAACCAACAAACCAACAAACCAACAAACCAACAAACCAACAAACGAACAAACCAACAAACCAACAAGCCAACAAACCAAAAAACGAACAAACCAACAAAACAACACACCAACAAGCCAACAAACCAAAAAACGAACAAAGCAACAAACCAACAAACCAACAAACCAACAAACCAACAAGCCAACAAGCCAACAAACAAACACACCAACAAACTAACAAACTAACAAACCAACAAACCAACAAGCCAACTAACCAACAAACCAACAAACCAACAAACCAACAAACCAACAAACCAACGAACCAACAAACCAACAAACCAACAAACCAACAAACCAACAAACCAACAAACCAAAAAACCAACAAACCAACAAGCCATCAAACCAACAAACCAACAAGCCAACAATCCAACAAAACAACAAACCAGCAAACCAACAAAACGAACAAACCAACAAACCAACAAGCCAATAAGCCAACAAACCAACAAATCAACAAACCAACAAACCAACAAACCAAACAACCAACAAACCAACAAACCAACGAGCCAACAAACCAACAAACCAACAAACCAAAAAACGAACAAACCAATAAACCAACAAACCAACAAACCAAAAAGCCAACAAACGAATAAACCAATAAGCCAACAAACCAACAAACCAATAAACTAACAAACCAAAAAATGAACAAACCAACAAACCAACTAACCAACAAACCAACAAACCAACAAACCAACAAGCCAACAAACCAACAAACCAACAAACCAACAAGCCAACAAGCCAACAAACCAACAAACCAACAAACCAACAAACCAACAAACGAACAAACCAACAAACCAACAAACCAACAAGCCAACAAACCAAAAAACGAAAAAACCAACAAAACAACACACCAACAAGCCAACAAACCAAAAAACGAACAAAGCAACAAACCAACAAACCAACAAACCAACAAACCAACAAACCAACAAACCAACAAACCAGCAAACCAACGAACCAACAAACCAACAAACCAACAAACCAACAAACCAACAAACCAACAAACCAACAAACCAACAAACCAACAAACCAAAAAACCAACAAACCAACAAGCCAACAAACCAACAAACCAACAAGCCAACAATCCAACCAAACAGCAAACCAGCAAACCAACAAACGAACAAACCAACAAACCAACAAGCTAATAAGCCAACAAACCAACAAACCAACAAACCAACAAACCAACAAACCAAACAACCAACAAACCAACAAACCAACAAACCAACGAGCCAACAAACCAACAAACCAACAAACTAAAAAACGAACAAACCAATAAACCAACAAACCAACAAACCAACAAACCAAAAAGCCAACAAACGAACAAACCAATAAGCCAACAAACCAACAAACCAACAAACCAACAAACCAACAAACCAACAAGCCAACAAGTCAACAAGCCAACAAACCAACAAACCAACAAACCCAAAAGCCAACAAGCCAAAAAACAAACACACAAACAAACTAACAAACCAACAAACCAACAAGCCAACAAACCAACAAACCAACAAACCAACAAACCAACAAACCAACAAACCAACAAACCAACAAACCAACAAACCAACAAACCAACAAACCAACAAACCAACAAACCAACAAACCAACAAACCAACAAACCAACAAAACAACAATCCAACAAAACAACAAACCAACAAACGAACAAACCAACAAGCCAACAAGCTAATTAGCCAACAAACCAACAAACCAACAAACCAACAAACCAAAAAGCCAACAAACCAACAAACCAACAAGCCAACAAACCAACAAACCAACAAACCAACAAACCAACAAACCAACAAGCCAACAAACCAACAAACCAACAAACCAACAAACCAAAAAACCAACAAACCAACAAGCCAACAAACCAACAAACCAACAACGAACAAACCAACATACCAACAAACCAACAAACCAACAAACCAACAAACCAACAAACCAACAAACCAACAAACCAACAAACCAACAAACCAACAAAACCAACAAATCAACAAGCCAACAAGCCAACAAACCAACAAACCAACAAACCAACAAACCAACAAACCAACAAACCAACAAACCAACAAGCCAACAAACCAACAAACCAACAAACCAAAAAACCAACAAGCCAACAAACCAACAAACCAACAAACCAACAAACCAACAAACCAACAAACCAACAAACCAACAAGCCAACAAAGAAACAAACCAACAAACCAACAAACCAACAAACCAACAAGCCAACAAAACCAACAAGCCAACAAACCAACAAGTCAACAAACTAACAAACCAACAAGCCAACAAGCCAACAAACTAACAAACCAACAAACCAACAAACTAACAAACCAACAAACCAACAAACGAACAAACCAACAAACCAACAAACCAACAAACCAACAAACCAACAAACCAAGTAACCAACAAACTAACCAACGAACAAACCAACAAGCCAACAAACCAAAAAACGAGCAAAGCAACAAACCAACAAACCAACAAACCAAGAAGCCAACAAGCCAACAAACAAACACAAAAACAAACGAACAAACCAACAAACCAACAAGCCAACAAACCAACAAACCAACAAACCAACAAACCATCAAACCAACAAACCAACAAACCAATAAACCAACAAACCAACAAACCAACAAACCAACAAACCAACAAACCAAAAAAACAACAAACCAATAAGCCAACAAACCAACAAGCCAACAAGCCACAAACCAACAAACCAACAAACCAACAAACGAACAAACCAACAAACCAACAAACGAACAAACGAACAAACCAACAAACCAACAAACCAACAAACCAACAAACCAAGTAACCAACAAACCAACAAACGAACAAACCAACAAGCCAACAAACCAAAAAACGAACAAAGCAACAAACCAACAAACCAACAAACCATCAAACCAACAAACTAACAAGCCAACAAGCCAACAAACAAACACACAAACAAACTAACAAACCAACAAACCAACAAGCCAACAAACCAACAAACCAACAAACCAACAAACCAACAAACCAACAAACCAACAAACCAACAAACCAACAAACCAACAAACCAACAAACCAACAAACCAACAAACCAAAAAACCAACAAACCAACAAACCAACAAAGAAACAAACCAACAAACCAACAAACCAACAAACCAACAAACCAACAAACCAACAAACCAACAAACGAACAAACCAACAAACCAACAAGCCAACAAACCAAAAAACGGACAAACCAACAAAACAACACACCAACAAGCCAACAAACCAAAAAACGAACAAAGCAACAAACCAACAAACCAACAAACCAACAAACCAACAAACCAACAAGCCAACAAGCCAACAAACAAACACACCAACAAACTAACAAACTAACAAACCAACAAACCAACAAGCCAACTAACCAACAAACCAACAAACCAACAAACCAACAAACCAACAAACCAACGAACCAATAAACCAACAAACCAACAAACCAACAAACCAACAAACCAACAAACCAAAAAACCAACAAACCAACAAGCCATCAAACCAACAAACCAACAAGCCAACAATCCAACAAAACAACAAACCAGCAAACCAACAAAACGAACAAACCAACAAACCAACAAGCCAATAAGCCAACAAACCCACAAATCAACACACCAACAAACCAACAAACCAAACAACCAACAAACCAACAAACCAACGAGCCAACAAACCAACAAACCAACAAACCAAAAAACGAACAAACCAATAAACCAACAAACCAACAAACCAACAAACCAAAAAGCCAACAAACGAATAAACCAATAAGCCAACAAACCAACAAACCAATAAACCAACAAACCAAAAAATGAACAAACCAACAAACCAACTAACCAACAAACCAACAAACCAACAAGCCAACAAACCAACAAACCAACAAACCAACAAGCCAACAAGCCAACAAGCCAACAAACCAACAAACCAACAAACCAACAAACCAACAAACGAACAAACCAACAAACCAACAAACCAACAAACCAACAAACCAACAAACCAACAAACCAACAAACCAACAAACCAACAAACCAACAAAACCAACAAACTAACAAGCCAACAAGCCAACAAACCAACAAACCAACAAGCCAACAAGCCAACAAACCAACAAACCAACAAACCAACAAACAAACAAACCAACAAACCAACAAACCAACAATCCAACAAGCCAACAAACCAACAAGCCAACAAACCAACAAACCAACAAACCACCAAACCAACAAACCAACAAACCAACAAACCAATAAGCCAACAAACCAACAAACCAACAAACCAACAAACCAACAAACGAACAAACCAACAAACCAACAAACCAACAAACCAACAAATCAACAAACCAACAAACCAAATGCCAACAAACCAATAAACCAACAAGCTAACAAGCCAATAAACCAACAAAACAACAAACCAACAAACGAACAAACCAACAAACCAACAAGCCAACAAGCTAACAAACCAACAAACCAACAAACCAACAAACCAACAAACCAACAAACCGACAAACCAACAAACCAACAAACTAACAAACCAACAAACCAACAAGCCAACAAACCAACAAACCAACAAGCCAACAATCCAACAAAACAACAAACCAGCAAACCAACAAACGAACAAACCAACAAACCAACAAGCCAATAAGCCATCAAACCAACAAACCAACAAACCAACAAACCAACAAACAAAACAACCAACAAACCAACAAACCAAGGAGCCAACAAACCAACAAACCAACAAACCAAAAAACGAACAAACCAATAAACCAACAAACCAACAAACCAACAAACCAAAAAGCCAACAAACGAACAAACCAATAAGCCAACAAACCAACAAACCAACAAACCAACAAACCAATAAACCAACAAACCAACAAAACAAAAAATGAACAAACCAACAAACCAACAAACAAACAAACCAACAAACCAACAAGCCAACAAACCAACAAACCAACAAACCAACAAGCCAACAAGCCAACAAGCCAACAAACCAACAAACCAACAAACCAACAAACGAACAAACCAACAAACCAACAAACCAACAAACCAACAAACCAACAAACCAACAAACCAACAAACCAACAAACCAACAAACCAACAAACCAACAAAACCAACAAACTAACAAGCCAACAAACCAACAAACCAACAAGCCAACAAGCCAACAAACCAACAAACCAACAAACCAACAAACGAACAAACCAACAAACCAACAAACCAACAAGCCAACAAGCCAACAAACCAACAAGCCAACAAACCAACAAACCAAAAACCACCAAACCAACAAACCAACAAACCAACAAACCAATAAGCCAACAAACCAACAAACCAACAAACCAACAAACCAACAAGCCAACAAACCAACAAACCAACAAGCCAACAATCCAACAAACCAACAAGCCAACAAACCAACAAACCAACAAGCCAACAATCCAACAAAACAACAAACCAGCAAACCAACAAACGAACAAACCAACAAACCAACAAGCCAATAAGCCAACAAACCAACAAACCAACAAACCAACAAACCAACAAACCAAACAACCAACAAACCAACAAACCAACGAGCCAACAAACCAACAAACCAACAAACCAAAAAACGAACAAACCAATAAACCAACAAACCAACAAACCAACAAACCAAAAAGCCAACAAACGAACAAATCAATAAGCCAACAAACCAACAAACCAACAAACCAACAAACCAATAAACCAACAAACCAACAAAACAAAAAATGAACAAACCAAGAAACCAACAAACAAACAAACCAACAAACCAACAAGCCAACAAACCAACAAACCAACAAACCAACAAGCCAACAAGCCAACAAGCCAACAAACCAACAAACCAACAAACCAACAAACGAACAAACCAACAAACCAACAAACCAACAAACCAACAAACCAACAAACCAACAAACCAACAAACCAACAAACCAACAAACCAACAAACCAACAAACCAACAAACCAACAAAACCAACAAACTAACAAGCCAACAAACCAACAAACCAACAAACCAACAAGCCAACAAGCCAACAAACCAACAAACCAACAAACCAACAAACGAACAAACCAACAAACCAACAAACCAACAAGCCAACAAGCCAACAAACCAACAAGCCAACAAACCAACAAACCAACAAACCACCAAACCAACAAACCAACAAACCAACAAACTAATAAGCCAACAAACCAACAAACCAACAAACCAACAAACCAACCAACAAACCAACAAACCAACAAGCCAACAATCCAACAAAACAACAAACCAACAAACCAACAAACGAACAAACCAACAAACCAACAAGCCAATAAGCCGACAAACCAACAAACCAACAAACCAACAAACGAACAAACCAACAAACCAAACAACCAACAAACCAACAAACCAACAAGCCAACAAACCAACAAACCAACAAACCAAAAAACGAACAAACCAACAAACCAACAAACCAACAAACCAACAAACCAAAAAGCCAACAAACGAACAAACCAACAAGACAACAAACCAACAAACCAACAAACCAACAAGCCCACAAACCAATAAACCAACAAGCCAACAATCCAACAAAACAACAAACCAACAAACCAACAAATGAACAAACCAACAAACCAACAAGCCAACAAACCAACAAACCAACAAACCAAAAAACGAACAAACCAACAAACCAACAAACCAACAAACCAACAAACCAAAAAGCCAACAAACGAACAAACCAACAAGCCAACAAACCAACAAACCAACAAACCAACAAGCCAACAAACCAATAAACCAACAAGCCAACAATCCAACAACACTACAAACCAACAAACCAACAAATGAACAAACCAACAAACCAACAAGCCAATAAGCCAACAAACCAACAAACCAACAAACCAACAAACCAAACAATCAACAAACCAACAAACCAACAAGCCAACAAACCAACAAACCAACAAACCAAAAAACGAACAAACCAACAAACCAACAAACCAACAAGCCAACAAACCAACAAACCAACAAACGAACAAACCAACAAGCCAACAAACCAAAAAACGAACAAAGCAACAAACCGACAAACCAACAAACCAACAAACCAACAAGCCAACAAGCCAACAAACAAACACACCAACAAACTAGCAAACCAACAAACCAACAAGCCAACAAACCAACAAACCAACAAACCAACGAACCAACAAACCAACAAACCAACAAACCAACAAACCAACAAACCAAAAAACCAGCAAACCAATAAACCAAAAAACCAACAAACCAACAAGCCAACAAACCAACAAACCAACAAGCCAACAATCCAACAAAACAACAAACCAACAACCCAACAAACGAACAACCCAACAAACCAATAAACCAACAAACCAACAAACCAACAATCCAACAAACCAAACAATCAACAAACCAACAAACCAACAAGCCAACAAACCAACAAACCAACAAACCAAAAAACGAACAAACCAATGAACCAACAAACCAACAAACCAACAAACCAACAAACCAAAAAGCCAACAAACGAACAAACCAACAAGCCAACAAACTAACAAATCAACAAACCAACAAACCAACAAACCAGCAAGCCAACAAACCAACAAACCAACAAGCCAACAAGCCAACAAACCAACAAACTAACAAACGAACCAACCAACAAACCAACAAACCAACAAACCAACAAACCAACAACGGACAAACCAACAAACAAACAAACCAACAAACCAACAAACCAACAAACCAACAAGCCAACAAACCAACAAACCAACAAACCAACAAACCAACAAACCAACAAACCAAAAACCGACAAACCAACAAACCAACAAACCAACAAACCAACAAATCAACAAACCAACAAGCCAATAAGCCAACAAACCAACAAACCAACAAACCAACAAACCAACAAACCAAACAACCAACAAACCAACAAACCAACAAATCAACGAGCCAACAAACCAACAAACCAACAAACTAAAAAACGAACAAACCAATAAACCAACAAACCAACAAACCAACAAACCAAAAAGCCAACAAACGAACAAACCAATAAGCCAACAAACCAACAAACCAACAAACCAACAAACCAATAAACCAACAAACCAACAAACCAAAAAATGAACAAACCAACAAACCAACAAACCAACAAACCAACAAACCAACAAGCCAACAAGTCAACAAGCCGACAAACCAACAAACCAACAAACCAACAAACGAACAAACCAACAAACCAAACAACCAACAAACCAACAAACCAACAAGCCAACAAACCAACAAACCAACAAACCAACAAACCAACAAACCAACAAACCAACAAACCAATAAACCAACAAACCAACAAACCAACAAACCAACAAACCAACAAACCAAAAAACCAACAAACCAATAAGCCAACAAACCAACAAGCCAACAAGCCACAAACCAACAAACCAACAAACCAACAAACGAACAAACCAACAAACCAACAAACGAACAAACGAACAAACCAACAAACCAACAAACCAACAAACCAACAAACCAAGTAACCAACAAACCAACAAACGAACAAACCAACAAGCCAACAAACCAAAAAACGAACAAAGCAACAAACCAACAAACCAACAAACCATCAAACCAACAAACCAACAAGCCAACAAGCCAACAAACAAACACACAAACAAACTAACAAACCAACAAACCAACAAGCCAACAAACCAACAAACCAACAAACCAACAAACCAACAAACCAACAAACCAACAAACCAACAAACCAACAAACCAACAAACCAACAAACCAACAAACCAAAAAACCAACAAACCAACAAACCAACAAAGAAACAAACCAACAAACCAACAAACCAACAAACCAACAAACCAACAAACCAACAAACCAACAAACGAACAAACCAACAAACCAACAAGCCAACAAACCAAAAAACGGACAAACCAACAAAACAACATACCATCAAGCCAACAAACCAAAAAACGAACAAAGCAACAAACCAACAAACCAACAAACCAACAAACCAACAAACCAACAAGCCAACAAGCCAACGAACAAACACACCAACAAACTAACAAACTAACAAACCAACAAACCAACAAGCCAACTAACCAACAAACCAACAAACCAACAAACCAACAAACCAACAAACCAACGAACCAATAAACCAACAAACCAACCAACCAACAAACCAACAAACCAACAAACCAAAAAACCAACAAACCAACAAGCCAACAATCCAACAAAACAACAAACCAGCAAACCAACAAAACAACAAACCAGCAAACCAACAAAACGAACAAACCAACAAACCAACAAGCCAATAAGCCAACAAACCCACAAATCAACAAACCAACAAACCAACAAACCAAACAACCAACAAACCAACAAACCAACGAGCCAACAAACCAACAAACCAACAAACCAAAAAACGAACAAACCAATAAACCAACAAACCAACAAACCAACAAACCAAAAAGCCAACAAACGAATAAACCAATAAGCCAACAAACCAACAAACCAATAAACCAACAAACCAAAAAATGAACAAACCAACAAACCAACTAACCAACAAACCAACAAACCAACAAGCCAACAAACCAACAAACCAACAAACCAACAAGCCAACAAGTCAACAAGCCGACAAACCAACAAACCAACAAACCAACAAACGAACAAACCAACAAACCAAACAACCAACAAACCAACAAACCAACAAGCCAACAAACCAACAAACCAACAAACCAACAAACCAACAAACCAACAAACCAACAAACCAATAAACCAACAAACCAACAAACCAACAAACCAACAAACCAACAAACCAAAAAACCAACAAACCAATAAGCCAACAAACCAACAAGCCAACAAGCCACAAACCAACAAACCAACAAACCAACAAACGAACAAACCAACAAACCAACAAACGAACAAACGAACAAACCAACAAACCAACAAACCAACAAACCAACAAACCAAGTAACCAACAAACCAACAAACGAACAAACCAACAAGCCAACAAACCAAAAAACGAACAAAGCAACAAACCAACAAACCAACAAACCATCAAACCAACAAACCAACAAGCCAACAAGCCAACAAACAAACACACAAACAAACTAACAAACCAACAAACCAACAAGCCAACAAACCAACAAACGAACAAACCAACAAACCAACAAACCAACAAACCAACAAACCAACAAACCAACAAACCAACAAACCAACAAACCAACAAACCAACAAACCAACAAACCAAAAAACCAACAAACCAACAAACCAACAAAGAAACAAACCAACAAACCAACAAACCAACAAACCAACAAACCAACAAACCAACAAACCAACAAACGAACAAACCAACAAACCAACAAGCCAACAAACCAAAAAACGGACAAACCAACAAAACAACACACCATCAAGCCAACAAACCAAAAAACGAACAAAGCAACAAACCAACAAACCAACAAAGCAACAAACCAACAAACCAACAAGCCAACAAGCCAACGAACAAACACACCAACAAACTAACAAACTAACAAACCAACAAACCAACAAGCCAACTAACCAACAAACCAACAAACCAACAAACCAACAAACCAACAAACCAACGAACCAATAAACCAACAAACCAACAAACCAACAAACCAACAAACCAACAAACCAAAAAACCAACAAACCAACAAGCCAACAATCCAACAAAACAACAAACCAGCAAACCAACAAAACAACAAACCAGCAAACCAACAAAACGAACAAACCAACAAACCAACAAGCCAATAAGCCAACAAACCCACAAATCAACAAACCAACAAACCAACAAACCAACAAACCAAACAACCAACAAACCAACAAACCAACGAGCCAACAAACCAACAAACCAACAAACCAAAAAACGAACAAACCAATAAACCAACAAACCAACAAACCAACAAACCAAAAAGCCAACAAACGAATAAACCAATAAGCCAACAAACCAACAAACCAATAAACCAACAAACCAAAAAATGAACAAACCAACAAACCAACTAACCAACAAACCAACAAACCAACAAGCCAACAAACCAACAAACCAACAAACCAACAAGCCAACAAGCCAACAAGCCAACAAACCAACAAACCAACAAACCAACAAACCAACAAACGAACAAACCAACAAACCAACAAACCAACAAACCAACAAACCAACAAACCAACAAACCAACAAACCAACAAACCAACAAACCAACAAACCAACAAAACCAACAAACTAACAAGCCAACAAGCCAACAAACCAACAAACCAACAAGCCAACAAGCCAACAAACCAACAAACCAACAAACCAACAAACAAACAAACCAACAAACCAACAAACCAACAATCCAACAAGCCAACAAACCAACAAGCCAACAAACCAACAAACCAACAAACCACCAAACCAACAAACCAACAAACCAACAAACCAATAAGCCAACAAACCAACAAACCAACAAACCAACAAACGAACAAACCAACAAACCAACAAACCAACAAACCAACAAATCAACAAACCAACAAACCAAAAAGCCAACAAACCAATAAACCAACAAGCTAACAAGCCAATAAACCAACAAAACAACAAACCAACAAACGAACAAACCAACAAACCAACAAGCCAACAAGCTAACAAACCAACAAACCAACAAACCAACAAACCAACAAACCAACAAACCGACAAACCAACAAACCAACAAACTAACAAACCAACAAACCAACAAGCCAACAAACCAACAAACCAACAAGCCAACAATCCAACAAAACAACAAACCAGCAAACCAACAAACGAACAAACCAACAAACCAACAAGCCAACAAACCAACAAACCAATAAGCCAACAAACCAACAAACCAACAAACCAACAAACGAACAAACCAACAAACCAACAAACCAACAAACCAACAAATCAACAAACCAACAAACCAAAAAGCCAACAAACCAATAAACCAACAAGCTAACAAGCCAATAAACCAACAAAACAACAAACCAACAAACGAACAAACCAACAAACCAACAAGCCAACAAGCTAACAAACCAACAAACCAACAAACCAACAAACCAACAAACCAACAAACCGACAAACCAACAAACCAACAAACTAACAAACCAACAAACCAACAAACCAACAAGCCAACAATCCAACAAAACAACAAACCAGCAAACCAACAAACGAACAAACCAACAAACCAACAAGCCAATAAGCCATCAAACCAACAAACCAACAAACCAACAAACCAACAAACAAAACAACCAACAAACCAACAAACCAAGGAGCCAACAAACCAACAAACCAACAAACCAAAAAACGAACAAACCAATAAACCAACAAACCAACAAACCAACAAACCAAAAAGCCAACAAACGAACAAACCAATAAGCCAACAAACCAACAAACCAACAAACCAACAAACCAATAAACCAACAAACCAACAAAACAAAAAATGAACAAACCAACAAACCAACAAACAAACAAACCAACAAACCAACAAGCCAACAAACCAACAAACCAACAAACCAACAAGCCAACAAGCCAACAAGCCAACAAACCAACAAACCAACAAACCAACAAACGAACAAACCAACAAACCAACAAACCAACAAACCAACAAACCAACAAACCAACAAACCAACAAACCAACAAACCAACAAACCAACAAAACCAACAAACTAACAAGCCAACAAACCAACAAACCAACAAGCCAACAAGCCAACAAACCAACAAACCAACAAACCAACAAACGAACAAACCAACAAACCAAAAAACCAACAAGCCAACAAGCCAACAAACCAACAAGCCAACAAACCAACAAACCAACAAACCACCAAACCAACAAACCAACAAACCAACAAACCAATAAGCCAACAAACCAACAAACCAACAAACCAACAAACCAACAAGCCAACAAACCAACAAACCAACAAGCCAACAAGCCAACAATCCAACAAACCAACAAGCCAACAAACCAACAAACCAACAAGCCAACAATCCAACAAAACAACAAACCAGCAAACCAACAAACGAACAAACCAACAAACCAACAAGCCAATAAGCCAACAAACCAACAAACCAACAAACCAACAAACCAAACAACCAACAAACCAACAAACCAACGAGCCAACAAACCAACAAACCAACAAACCAAAAAACGAACAAACCAATAAACAAACAAACCAACAAACCAACAAACCAACAAACCAAAAAGCCAACAAACGAACAAATCAATAAGCCAACAAACCAACAAACCAACAAACCAACAAACCAATAAACCAACAAACCAACAAAACAAAAAATGAACAAACCAAGAAACCAACAAACAAACAAACCAACAAACCAACAAGCCAACAAACCAACAAACCAACAAACCAACAAGCCAAAAAACGAACAAACCAATGAACCAACAAACCAACAAACCAACAAACCAACAAACCAAAAAGCCAACAAACGAACAAACCAACAAGCCAACAAACTAACAAATCAACAAACCAACAAACCAACAAACCAGCAAGCCAACAAACCAACAAACCAACAAGCCAACAAGCCAACAAACCAACAAACTAACAAACGAACCAACCAACAAACCAACAAACCAACAAACCAACAAACCAACAACGGACAAACCAACAAACAAACAAACCAACAAACCAACAAACCAACAAACCAACAAGCCAACAAACCAACAAACCAACAAACCAACAAACCAACAAACCAACAAACCAAAAACCGACAAACCAACAAACCAACAAACCAACCAACCAACAAATCAACAAACCAACAAGCCAATAAGCCAACAAACCAACAAACCAACAAACCAACAAACCAACAAACCAAACAACCAACAAACCAACAAACCAACAAATCAACGAGCCAACAAACCAACAAACCAACAAACTAAAAAACGAACAAACCAATAAACCAACAAACCAACAAACCAACAAACCAAAAAGCCAACAAACGAACAAACCAATAAGCCAACAAACCAACAAACCAACAAACCAACAAACCAATAAACCAACAAACCAACAAACCAAAAAATGAACAAACCAACAAACCAACAAACCAACAAACCAACAAACCAACAAGCCAACAAGTCAACAAGCCGACAAACCAACAAACCAACAAACCAACAAACGAACAAACCAACAAACCAAACAACCAACAAACCAACAAACCAACAAGCCAACAAACCAACAAACCAACAAACCAACAAACCAACAAACCAACAAACCAACAAACCAATAAACCAACAAACCAACAAACCAACAAACCAACAAACCAACAAACCAAAAAACCAACAAACCAATAAGCCAACAAACCAACAAGCCAACAAGCCACAAACCAACAAACCAACAAACCAACAAACGAACAAACCAACAAACCAACAAACGAACAAACGAACAAACCAACAAACCAACAAACCAACAAACCAACAAACCAAGTAACCAACAAACCAACAAACGAACAAACCAACAAGCCAACAAACCAAAAAACGAACAAAGCAACAAACCAACAAACCAACAAACCATCAAACCAACAAACCAACAAGCCAACAAGCCAACAAACAAACACACAAACAAACTAACAAACCAACAAACCAACAAGCCAACAAACCAACAAACCAACAAACCAACAAACCAACAAACCAACAAACCAACAAACCAACAAACCAACAAACCAACAAACCAACAAACCAACAAACCAACAAACCAAAAAACCAACAAACCAACAAACCAACAAAGAAACAAACCAACAAACCAACAAACCAACAAACCAACAAACCAACAAACCAACAAACCAACAAACGAACAAACCAACAAACCAACAAGCCAACAAACCAAAAAACGGACAAACCAACAAAACAACACACCAACAAGCCAACAAACCAAAAAACGAACAAAGCAACAAACCAACAAACCAACAAGCCAACAAGCCAACAAACAAACACACCAACAAACTAACAAACTAACAAACCAACAAACCAACAAGCCAACTAACCAACAAACCAACAAACCAACAAACCAACAAACCAACAAACCAACGAACCAATAAACCAACAAACCAACAAACCAACAAACCAACAAACCAACAAACCAAAAAACCAACAAACCAACAAGCCAACAATCCAACAAAACAACAAACCAGCAAACCAACAAAACAACAAACCAGCAAACCAACAAAACGAACAAACCAACAAACCAACAAGCCAATAAGCCAACAAACCCACAAATCAACAAACCAACAAACCAACAAACCAAACAACCAACAAACCAACAAACCAACGAGCCAACAAACCAACAAACCAACAAACCAAAAAACGAACAAACCAATAAACCAACAAACCAACAAACCAACAAACCATAAAGCCAACAAACGAATAAACCAATAAGCCAACAAACCAACAAACCAATAAACCAACAAACCAAAAAATGAACAAACCAACAAACCAACTAACCAACAAACCAACAAACCAACAAGCCAACAAACCAACAAACCAACAAACCAACAAGCCAACAAGCCAACAAGCCAACAAACCAACAAACCAACAAACCAACAAACCAACAAACGAACAAACCAACAAACCAACAAACCAACAAACCAACAAACCAACAAACCAACAAACCAACAAACCAACAAACCAACAAACCAACAAAACCAACAAACTAACAAGCCAACAAGCCAACAAACCAACAAACCAACAAGCCAACAAGCCAACAAACCAACAAACCAACAAACCAACAAACAAACAAACCAACAAACCAACAAACCAACAATCCAACAAGCCAACAAACCAACAAGCCAACAAACCAACAAACCAACAAACCACCAAACCAACAAACCAACAAACCAACAAACCAATAAGCCAACAAACCAACAAACCAACAAACCAACAAACGAACAAACCAACAAACCAACAAACCAACAAACCAACAAATCAACAAACCAACAAACCAAAAAGCCAACAAACCAATAAACCAACAAGCTAACAAGCCAATAAACCAACAAAACAACAAACCAACAAACGAACAAACCAACAAACCAACAAGCCAACAAGCTAACAAACCAACAAACCAACAAACGAACAAACCAACAAACCAACAAACCAACAAACCGACAAACCAACAAACCAACAAACTAACAAACCAACAAACCAACAAGCCAACAAACCAACAAACCAACAAGCCAACAATCCAACAAAACAACAAACCAGCAAACCAATAAACGAACAAACCAACAAACCAACAAGCCAATAAGCCATCAAACCAACAAACCAACAAACCAACAAACCAACAAACAAAACAACCAACAAACCAACAAACCAAGGAGCCAACAAACCAACAAACCAACAAACCAAAAAACGAACAAACCAATAAACCAACAAACCAACAAACCAACAAACCAAAAAGCCAACAAACGAACAAACCAATAAGCCAACAAACCAACAAACCAACAAACCAACAAACCAACAAACCAATAAACCAACAAACCAACAAAACAAAAAATGAACAAACCAACAAACCAACAAACAAACAAACCAACAAACCAACAAGCCAACAAACCAACAAACCAACAAACCAACAAGCCAACAAGCCAACAAGCCAACAAACCAACAAACCAACAAACCAACAAACGAACAAACCAACAAACCAACAAACCAACAAACCAACAAACCAACAAACCAACAAACCAACAAACCAACAAACCAACAAAACCAACAAACCAACAAAACCAACAAACTAACAAGCCAACAAACCAACAAACCAACAAGCCAACAAGCCAACAAACCAACAAACCAACAAACCAACAAACGAACAAACCAACAAACCAACAAACCAACAAGCCAACAAGCCAACAAACCAACAAGCCAACAAACCAACAAACCAACAAACCACCAAACCAACAAACCAACAAACCAACAAACCAATAAGCCAACAAACCAACAAACCAACAAACCAACAAACCAACAAGCCAACAAACCAACAAACCAACAAGCCAACAATCCAACAAACCAACAAGCCAACAAACCAACAAACCAACAAGCCAACAATCCAACAAAACAACAAACCAGCAAACCAACAAACGAACAAACCAACAAACCAACAAGCCAATAAGCCAACAAACCAACAAACCAACAAACCAACAAACCAACAAACCAAACAACCAACAAACCAACAAACCAACGAGCCAACAAACCAACAAACCAACAAACCAAAAAACGAACAAACCAATAAACCAACAAACCAACAAACCAACAAACCAAAAAGCCAACAAACGAACAAATCAATAAGCCAACAAACCAACAAACCAACAAACCAACAAACCAATAAACCAACAAACCAACAAAACAAAAAATGAACAAACCAAGAAACCAACAAACAAACAAACCAACAAACCAACAAGCCAACAAACCAACAAACCAACAAACCAACAAGCCAACAAGCCAACAAGCCAACAAACCAACAAACCAACAAACCAACAAACGAACAAACCAACAAACCAACAAACCAACAAACCAACAAACCAACAAACCAACAAACCAACAAACCAACAAACCAACAAACCAACAAACCAACAAACCAACAAACCAACAAAACCAACAAACTAACAAGCCAACAAACCAACAAACCAACAAACCAACAAGCCAACAAGCCAACAAACCAACAAACCAACAAACCAACAAACGAACAAACCAACAAACCAACAAACCAACAAGCCAACAAGCCAACAAACCAACAAGCCAACAAACCAACAAACCAACAAACCACCAAACCAACAAACCAACAAACCAACAAACTAATAAGCCAACAAACCAACAAACCAACAAACCAACAAACCAACCAACAAACCAACAAACCAACAAGCCAACAATCCAACAAAACAACAAACCAACAAACCAACAAACGAACAAACCAACAAACCAACAAGCCAATAAGCCGACAAACCAACAAACCAACAAACCAACAAACGAACAAACCAACAAACCAAACAACCAACAAACCAACAAACCAACAAGCCAACAAACCAACAAACCAACAAACCAAAAAACGAACAAACCAACAAACCAACAAACCAACAAACCAACAAACCAAAAAGCCAACAAACGAACAAACCAACAAGACAACAAACCAACAAACCAACAAGCCCACAAACCAATAAACCAACAAGCCAACAATCCAACAAAACAACAAACCAACAAACCAACAAATGAACAAACCGACAAACCAACAAGCCAATAAGCCAACAAACCAACAAACCAACAAGCCAACAAACCAACAAACCAACAAACCAAAAAACGAACAAACCAACAAACCAACAAACCAACAAACCAACAAACCAAAAAGCCAACAAACGAACAAACCAACAAGCCAACAAACCAACAAACCAACAAACCAACAAGCCAACAAACCAATAAACCAACAAGCCAACAATCCAACAACACTACAAACCAACAAACCAACAAATGAACAAACCAACAAACCAACAAGCCAATAAGCCAACAAACCAACAAACCAACAAACCAACAAACCAAACAATCAACAAACCAACAAACCAACAAGCCAACAAACCAACAAACCAACAAACCAAAAAACGAACAAACCAACAAACCAACAAACCAACAAGCCAACAAACCAACAAACCAACAAACGAACAAACCAACAAGCCAACAAACCAAAAAACGAACAAAGCAACAAACCGACAAACCAACAAACCAACAAACCAACAAGCCAACAAGCCAACAAACAAACACACCAACAAACTAGCAAACCAACAAACCAACAAGCCAACAAACCAACAAACCAACAAACCAACGAACCAACAAACCAACAAACCAACAAACCAACAAACCAACAAACCAAAAAACCAGCAAACCAATAAACCAAAAAACCAACAAACCTACAAGCTAACAAACCAACAAACCAACAAGCCAACAATCCAACAAAACAACAAACCAACAACCCAACAAACGAACAACCCAACAAACCAATAAACCAACAAACCAACAAACCAACAATCCAACAAACCAAACAATCAACAAACCAACAAACCAACAAGCCAACAAACCAACAAACCAACAAACCAAAAAACGAACAAACCAATGAACCAACAAACCAACAAACCAACAAACCAACAAACCAAAAAGCCAACAAACGAACAAACCAACAAGCCAACAAACTAACAAATCAACAAACCAACAAACCAACAAACCAGCAAGCCAACAAACCAACAAACCAACAAGCCAACAAGCCAACAAACCAACAAACTAACAAACGAACCAACCAACAAACCAACAAACCAACAAACCAACAAACCAACAACGGACAAACCAACAAACAAACAAACCAACAAACCAACAAACCAACAAACCAACAAGCCAACAAACCAACAAACCAACAAACCAACAAACCAACAAACCAACAAACCAAAAACCGACAAACCAACAAACCAACAAACCAACAAACCAACAAATCAACAAACCAACAAGCCAATAAGCCAACAAACCAACAAACCAACAAACCAACAAACCAACAAACCAAACAACCAACAAACCAACAAACCAACAAATCAACGAGCCAACAAACCAACAAACCAACAAACTAAAAAACGAACAAACCAATAAACCAACAAACCAACAAACCAACAAACCAAAAAGCCAACAAACGAACAAACCAATAAGCCAACAAACCAACAAACCAACAAACCAACAAACCAATAAACCAACAAACCAACAAACCAAAAAATGAACAAACCAACAAACCAACAAACCAACAAACCAACAAACCAACAAGCCAACAAGTCAACAAGCCGACAAACCAACAAACCAACAAACCAACAAACGAACAAACCAACAAACCAAACAACCAACAAACCAACAAACCAACAAGCCAACAAACCAACAAACCAACAAACCAAAAAACGAACAAACCAACAAACCAACAAACCAACAAACCAACAAACCAACAAACCAAAAAGATAACAAACGAACAAACCAACAAGCCAACAAACCAACAAACCAACAAACCAACAAGCCCACAAACCAATAAACCAACAAGCCAACAATCCAACAAAACAACAAACCAACAAACCAACAAATGAACAAACCAACAAACCAACAAGCCAATAAGCCGACAAACCAACAAACCAACAAGCCAACAATCCAACAAAACAACAAACCAACAAACCAACAAACGAACAAACCAACAAACCAACAAGCTAATAAGCCGACAAACCAACAAACCAACAAACCAACAAACCAACAAACGAACAAACCAACAAACCAAACAACCAACAAACCAACAAACCAACAAGCCAACAAACCAACAAACCAACAAACCAAAAAACGAACAAACCAACAAACCAACAAACCAACAAACCAACAAACCAAAAAGCCAACAAACGAACAAACCAACAAGCCAACAAACCAACAAACCAACAAACCAACAAGCCCACAAACCAATAAACCAACAAGCCAACAATCCAACAAAACAACAAACCAACAAACCAACAAATGAACAAACCAACAAACCAACAAGCCAATAAGCCAACAAACCAACAAACCAACAAGCCAACAAACCAACAAACCAACAAACCAAAAAACGAACAAACCAACAAACCAACAAACCAACAAACCAACAAACCAAAAAGCCAACAAACGAACAAACCAACAAGCCAACAAACCAACAAACCAACAAACCAACAAGCAAACAAACCAATAAACCAACAAGCCAACAATCCAACAAAACAACAAACCAACAAACCAACAAATGAACAAACCAACAAACCAACAAGCCAATAAGCCAACAAACCAACAAACCAACAAACCAACAAACCAAACAATCAACAAACCAACAAACCAACAAGCCAACAAACCAACAAACCAACAAACCAAAAAACGAACAAACCAACAAACCAACAAACCAACAAGCCAACAAACCAACAAACCAACAAACGAACAAACCAACAAGCCAACAAACCAAAAAACGAACAAAGCAACAAACCGACAAACCAACAAACCAACAAACCAACAAGCCAACAAGCCAACAAACAAACACACCAACAAACTAGCAAACCAACAAACCAACAAGCCAACAAACCAACAAACCAACAAACCAACGAACCAACAAACCAACAAACCAACAAACCAACAAACCAACAAACCAAAAAACCAGCAAACCAATAAACCAAAAAACCAACAAACCAACAAGCCAACAAACCAACAAACCAACAAGCCAACAATCCAACAAAACAACAAACCAACAACCCAACAAACGAACAAACCAACAAACCAATAAACCAACAAACCAACAAACCAACAATCCAACAAACCAAACAATCAACAAACCAACAAACCAACAAGCCAACAAACCAACAAACCAACAAACCAAAAAACGAACAAACCAATAAACCAACAAACCAACAAACCAACAAACCAACAAACCAAAAAGCCAACAAACGAACAAACCAACAAGCCAACAAACTAACAAACCAACAAACCAACAAACCAACAAACCAGCAAGCCAACAAACCAACAAACCAACAAGCCAACAAGCCAACAAACCAACAAACTAACAAACGAACCAACCAACAAACCAACAAACCAACAAACCAACAAACCAACAAACCAACAACGGACAAACCAACAAACAAACAAACCAACAAACCAACAAACCAACAAACCAACAAGCCAACAAACCAACAAACCAACAAACCAACAAACCAACAAACCAACAAACCAAAAACCGACAGACCAACAAACCAACAAACCAACAAACCAACAAATCAACAAACCAACAAGCCAATAAGCCAACAAACCAACAAACCAACAAACCAACAAACCAACAAACCAAACAACCAACAAACCAACAAACCAACAAACCAACGAGCCAACAAACCAACAAACCAACAAACTAAAAAACGAACAAACCAATAAACCAACAAACCAACAAACCAACAAACCAAAAAGCCAACAAACGAACAAACCAATAAGCCAACAAACCAACAAACCAACAACCCAACAAACCAATAAACCAACAAACCAACAAACCAAAAAATGAACAAACCAACAAACCAACAAACCAACAAACCAACAAACCAACAAGCCAACAAGTCAACAAGCCAACATACCAACAAACCAACAAACCCAAAAGCCAACAAGCCAAAAAACAAACACACAAACAAACTAACAAACCAACAAACCAACAAACCAACAAACCAACAAACCAACAAACCAACAAACCAACAAACCAACAAACCAACAAACCAACAAAACAACAATCCAACAAAACAACAAACCAACAAACGAACAAACCAACAAGCTAATTAGCCAACAAACCAACAAACCAACAAACCAACAAACCAAAAAGCCAACAAACCAACAAACCAACAAGCCAACAAACCAACAAACCAACAAACCAACAAACCAACAAACCAACAAACCAACAAGCCAACAAACCAACAAACTAACAAACCAACAAACCAACAAACCAAAAAACCAACAAACCAACAAGCCAACAAACCAACAAACCAACAACGAACAAACCAACATACCAACAAACCAACAAACCAACAAAACCAACAAATCAACAAGCCAACAAGCCAACAAACCAACAAACCAACAAACCAACAAACCAACAAACCAACAAACCAACAAACCAACAAACCAACAAGCCAACAAACCAACAAACCAACAAACCAAAAAACCAACAAGCCAACAAACCAACAAACCAACAAACCAACAAGCCAACAAAGAAACAAACCAACAAACCAACAAACCAACAAACCAACAAGCCAACAAAACCAACAAGCCAACAAACCAACAAGTCAACAAACTAACAAACCAACAAGCCAACAAGCCAACAAACTAGCAAACCAACAAACCAACAAACGAACAAACCAACAAACCAACAAACGAACAAACCAACAAACCAACAAACCAACAAACCAACAAACCAACAAACCAACAAACCAAGTAACCAACAAACTAACAAAAGAACAAACCAACAAGCCAACAAACCAAAAAACGAGCAAAGCAACAAACCAACAAACCAACAAACCAAGAAGCCAACAAGCCAACAAACAAACACACAAACAAACGAACAAACCAACAAACCAACAAGCCAACAAACCAACAAACCAACAAACCAACAAACCAACAAACCAATAAACCAACAAACCAACAAACCAACAAACCAACAAACCAACAAACCAAAAAACCAACAAACCAATAAGCCAACAAACCAACAAGCCAACAAGCCAACAAACCAACAAACCAACAAACCAACAAACGAACAAACCAACAAACCAACAAACGAACAAACCAACAAACCAACAAACCAACAAACCAACAAACCAAGTAACCAACAAACCAACAAACGAACAAACCAACAAGCCAACAAACCTAAAAACGAACAAAGCAACAAACCAACAAACCAACAAACCAACAAACCAACAAACCAACAAGCCAACAAGCCAACAAACAAACACACAAACAAACTAACAAACCAACAAACGAACAAGCCAACAAACCAACAAACCAACAAACCAACAAACCAACAAACCAACAAACCAACAAACCAACAAACCAACAAACCAACAAACCAACAAACCAACAAACCAACAAACCAACAAACCAACAAACCAACAAACCAAAAAACCAACAAACCAACAAACCAACAAAGAAACAAACCAACAAACCAACAAACCAACAAACCAACAAACCAACAAACCAACAAACGAACAAACCAACAAACCAACAAGCCAACAAACCAAAAAACGAACAAACCAACAAAACAACACACCAACAAGCCAACAAACCAAAAAACGAACAAAGCAACAAACCAACAAACCAACAAAACAACAAACCAACAAGCCAACAAGCCAACAAACAAACACACCAACAAACTAACAAACCAACAAACCAACAAGCCAACTAACCAACAAACCAACAAACCAAAAAACCAACAAACCAAAAAACCAACAAACCAACAAGCCATCAAACCAACAAACCAACACCCCAACAAACCAACAAACCAACAAACGAACAAACCAACAAACCAACAAGCCAACAAACCAAAAAACGAAAAAACCAACAAAACAACACACCAAAAGCCAACAAACAAACACACAAACAAACTAACAAACCAACAAACCAACAAGCCAACAAACCAACAAACCAACAAACCAACAGACCAACAAACCAACAAACCAACAAACCAACAAACCAACAAACCAACAAACCAACAAACCAACAAACCAACAAACCAACAAACCAAAAAACCAACAAACCAACAAACCAACAAAGAAACAAACCAACAAACCAAGAAACCAACAAAAGAACAAACCAACAAACCAACAAGCCAACAAACCAAAAAACGAAAAAACCAACAAAACAACACACCAACAAGCCAACAAACCAAAAAACGAACAAAGCAACAAACCAACAAACCAACAAACCAACAAACCAACAAGCCAACTAACCAACAAACCAACAAACCAACAAACCAACAAACCAACAAACCAACGAACCAACAAACCAACAAACCAACAAACCAACAAACCAACAAACCAACAAACCAACAAACCAAAAAACCAACAAACCAACAAGCCAACAAACCAACAAACCAACAAGTCAACAATCCAACAAACCAACAAACCAACAAACCAACAAACCAACAAACCAACAAACCAACAAACCAATAAACCAACAAACCAACAAACCAACAAACCAACAAACCAAAAAACCAACAAACCAACAAGCCAACAAACCAACAAGCCAACAAGCCAACAAACCAACAAACCAACAAACCAACAAACCAACAAACGAACAAACCAACAAACCAACAAACCAACAAGCCAACTAACCAACAAACCAACAAACCAACAAACCAACAAACCAGCAAACCAACGAACCAACAAACCAACAAACCAACAAACCAACAAACCAACAAACCAACAAACCAAAAAACCAACAAACCAACAAGCCAACAAACCAACAAACCAACAAGCCAACAATCCAACAAAACAGCAAACCAGCAAACCAACAAACGAAAAAACCAACAAACCAACAAGCCAATAAGCCAACAAACCAACAAACCAACAAACCAACAAACCAACAAACCAAACAACCAACAAACCAACAAACCAACAAACTAACGAGCCAACAAACCAACAAACCAACAAACTAAAAAACGAACAAACCAATAAACCAACAAACCAACAAACCAACAAACCAAAAAGCCAACAAACGAACAAACCAATAAGCCAACAAACCAACAAACCAACAAACCAACAAACCAATAAACCAACAAACAACAAACCAAAAAATGAACAAACCAACAAACCAACAAACCAACAAGCCAACAAGTCAACAAGCCAACAAACCAACAAACCAACAAACCCAAAAGCCAACAAGCCAAAAAACAAACACACAAACAAACTAACAAACCAACAAACCAACAAGCCAACAAACCAACAAACCAACAAACCAACAAAACAACAAACCAACAAACCAACAAACCAACAAACCAACAAACCAACAAACCAACAAACCAACAAACCAACAAACCAACAAACCAACAAAACAACAATCCAACAAAACAACAAACCAACAAACGAACAAACCAACAAGCTAATTAGCCAACAAACCAACAAACCAACAAACCAACAAACCAAAAAGCCAACAAACCAACAAACCAACAAGCCAACAAACCAACAAACCAACAAACCAACAAACCAACAAACCAACAAGCCAACAAACCAACAAACCAACAAACCAACAAACCAAAAAACCAACAAACCAACAAGCCAACAAACCAACAAACGAACAACGAACAAACCAACATACCAACAAACCAACAAACCAACAAACCAACAAACCAACAAAGCGACAAACCAACAAAACCAACAAATCAACAAGCCAACAAGCCAACAAACCAACAAACCAACAAACCAACAAACCAACAAACCAACAAACCAACAAACCAACAAACCAACAAACCAACAAGCCAACAAACCAACAAACCAACAAACCAAAAAACCAACAAGCCAACAAACCAACAAACGAACAAACCAAAAAACCAACAAACCAACAAACCAACAAACCAACAAGCCAACAAAGAAACAAACCAACAAACCAACAAACCAACAAACCAACAAGCCAACAAAACCAACAAGCCAACAAACCAACAAGCCAACAAACTAGCAAACCAACAAACCAACAAACGAAGAAACCAACAAACCAACAAACGAACAAACCAACAAACCAACAAACCAACAAACCAACAAACCAACAAACCAACAAGCCAACAAGCCAACAAACCAACAAACCAACAAACCAACAAACGAACAAACCAACAAACCAACAAACGAACAAACCAACAAACCAACAAACCAACAAACCAAGTAACCAACAAACCAACAAACGAACAAACCAACAAGCCAACAAACCTAAAAACGAACAAAGCAACAAACCAACAAACCAACAAACCAACAAACCAACAAACCAACAAGCCAACAAGCCAACAAACAAACACACAAACAAACTAACAAACCATAAAAAACCAACAAGCCAACAAACCAACAAACCAACAAACGAACAAACCAACAAACCAACAAACCAACAAAACAACAAACCAACAAACCAACAAACCAAAAAACCAACAAACCAACAAACCAACAAAGAAACAAACCAACAAACCAACAAACCAACAAACCAACAAACCAAAAAACGAACAAAGCAACAAACCAACAAACCAACAAACCAACAAACCAACAAGCCAACTAACCAACAAACCAACAAACCAACAAACCAACAAACCAACAAACCAACGAACCAACAAACCAACAAACCAACAAACCAACAAACCAACAAACCAACAAACCAAAAAACCAACAAACCAACAAGCCAACAAACCAACAAACCAACAAGTCAACAATCCAACAAACCAACAAACCAACAAACCAACAAACCAACAAACCAACAAACCAACAAACCAATAAACCAACAAACCAACAAACCAACAAACCAACAAACCAAAAAACCAACAAACCAACAAGCCAACAAACCAACAAGCTAACAAGCCAACAAACCAACAAACCAACAAACCAACAAACGAACAAACCAACAAACCAACAAACGAACAAACCAACAAACCAACAAACCAACAAACCAAGTAACCAACAAACCAACAAACGAACAAACCAACAAGCCAACAAACCTAAAAACGAACAAAGCAACAAACCAACAAACCAACAAACCAACAAACCAACAAACCAACAAGCCAACAAGCCAACAAACAAACACACAAACAAACTAACAAACCAACAAACCAACAAGCCAACAAACCAACAAACCAACAAACGAACAAACCAACAAACCAACAAACCAACAAAACAACAAACCAACAAACCAACAAACCAAAAAACCAACAAACCAACCAACCAACAAAGAAACAAACCAACAAACCAACAAACCAACAAACCAACAAACGAATAAACCAACAAACCAACAAGCCAACAAACCAAAAAATGAAAAAACCAACAAAACAACACACCAACAAGCCAACAAACAAAAAACGAACAAGGCAACAAACCAACAAACCAACAAACCAACAAACCAACAAGCCAACAAGCCAACAAACAAACACACCAACAAACTAACAAACCAACAAACCAACAAGCCAACTAACCAACAAACCAACAAACCAACAAACCAACAAACCAGCAAACCAACGAACCAACAAACCAACAAACCAACAAACCAACAAACCAACAAACCAACAAACCAAAAAACCAACAAACCAACAAGCCAACAAACCAACAAACCAACAAGCCAACAATCCAACAAAACAGCAAACCAGCAAACCAACAAACGAACAAACCAACAAACCAACAAGCCAATAAGCCAACAAACCAACAAACCAACAAACCAACAAACCAACAAACCAAACAACCAACAAACCAACAAACCAACAAACTAACGAGCCAACAAACCAACAAACCAACAAACTAAAAAACGAACAAACCAATAAACCAACAAACCAACAAACCAACAAACCAAAAAGCCAACAAACGAACAAACCAATAAGCCAACAAACCAACAAACCAACAAACCAACAAACCAATAAACCAACAAACAACAAACCAAAAAATGAACAAACCAACAAACCAACAAACCAACAAACCAACAAGCCAACAAGTCAACAAGCCAACAAACCAACAAACCAACAAACCCAAAAGCCAACAAGCCAAAAAACAAACACACAAACAAACTAACAAACCAACAAACCAACAAGCCAACAAACCAACAAACCAACAAACCAACAAAACAACAAACCAACAAACCAACAAACCAACAAACCAACAAACCAACAAACCAACAAACCAACAAACCAACAAACCAACAAACCAACAAAACAACAATCCAACAAAACAACAAACCAACAAACGAACAAACCAACAAGCTAATTAGCCAACAAACCAACAAACCAACAAACCAACAAACCAAAAAGCCAACAAACCAACAAACCAACAAGCCAACAAACCAACAAACCAACAAACCAAAAAACCAACAAACCAACAAGCCAACAAACCAACAAACCAACAAACCAACAAACCAAAAAACCAACAAACCAACAAGCCAACAAACCAACAAACGAACAACGAACAAACCAACATACCAACAAACCAACAAACCAACAAACCAACAAACCAACAAACCGACAAACCAACAAAACCAACAAATCAACAAGCCAACAAGCCAACAAACCAACAAACCAACAAACCAACAAACCAACAAACCAACAAACCAACAAACCAACAAACCAACAAACCAACAAGCCAACAAACCAACAAACCAACAAACCAAAAAACCAACAAGCCAACAAACCAACAAACGAACAAACCAAAAAACCAACAAACCAACAAACCAACAAACCAACAAGCCAACAAAGAAACAAACCAACAAACCAACAAACCAACAAACCAACAAGCCAACAAAACCAACAAGCCAACAAACCAACAAGCCAACAAACTAGCAAACCAACAAACCAACAAACGAAGAAACCAACAAACCAACAAACGAACAAACCAACAAACCAACAAACCAACAAACCAACAAACCAACAAACCAAGTAACCAACAAACTAACAAACGAACAAACCAACAAGCCAACAAACCAAAAAACGAGCAAAGCAACAAACCAACAAACCAACAAACCAACAAACCAAGAAGCCAACAAGCCAACAAACAAACACACAAACAAACGAACAAACCAACAAACCAACAAGCCAACAAACCAACAAACCAACAAACCAACAAACCAACAAACCAAAAAACCAACAAACCAAAAAACCAACAAACCAACAAGCCAACAAACCAACAAACCAACAAGTCAACAATCCAACAAACCAACAAACCAACAAACCAACAAACCAACAAACCAACAAACCAACAAACCAATAAACCAACAAACCAACAAACCAACAAACCAACAAACCAAAAAACCAACAAACCAACAAGCCAACAAACCAACAAGCCAACAAGCCAACAAACCAACAAACCAACAAACCAACAAACGAACAAACCAACAAACCAACAAACGAACAAACCAACAAACCAACAAACCAACAAACCAACAAACCAAGTAACCAACAAACCAACAAACGAACAAACCAACAAGCCAACAAACCTAAAAACGAACAAAGCAACAAACCAACAAACCAACAAACCAACAAACCAACAAACCAACAAGCCAACAAGCCAACAAACAAACACACAAACAAACTAACAAACCAACAAACCAACAAACCAACAAACCAACAAACCAACAAACCAACAAACCAACAAAACAACAAACCAACAAACCAACAAACCAAAAAACCAACAAACCAACAAACCAACAAAGAAACAAACCAACAAACCAACAAACCAACAAACCAACAAACCAACAAACGAATAAACCAACAAACCAACAAGCCAACAAACCAAAAAACGAAAAAACCAACGAAACAACACACCAACAAGCCAACAAACCAAAAAACGAACAAGGCAACAAACCAACAAGCCAACAAAACCAACAAGCCAACAAACCAACAAGCCAACAAACTAGCAAACCAACAAACCAACAAACGAAGAAACCAACAAACCAACAAACGAACAAACCAACAAACCAACAAACCAACAAACCAACAAACCAACAAACCAACAAGCCAACAAGCCAACAAACCAACAAACCAACAAACCAACAAACGAACAAACCAACAAACCAACAAACGAACAAACCAACAAACCAACAAACCAACAAACCAAGTAACCAACAAACCAACAAACGAACAAACCAACAAGCCAACAAACCTAAAAACGAACAAAGCAACAAACCAACAAACCAACAAACCAACAAACCAACAAACCAACAAACCAACAAGCCAACAAGCCAACAAACAAACACACAAACAAACTAACAAACCATAAAAAACCAACAAGCCAACAAACCAACAAACCAACAAACGAACAAACCAACAAACCAACAAACCAACAAAATAACAAACCAACAAACCAACAAACCAAAAAACCAACAAACCAACAAACCAACAAAGAAACAAACCAACAAACCAACAAACCAACAAACCAACAAACCAAAAAACGAACAAAGCAACAAACCAACAAACCAACAAACCAACAAACCAACAAGCCAACTAACCAACAAACCAACAAACCAACAAACCAACAAACCAACAAACCAACGAACCAACAAACCAACAAACCAACAAACCAACAAACCAACAAACCAACAAACCAACAAACCAAAAAACCAACAAACCAACAAGCCAACAAACCAACAAACCAACAAGTCAACAATCCAACAAACCAACAAACCAACAAACCAACAAACCAACAAACCAACAAACCAACAAACCAATAAACCAACAAACCAACAAACCAACAAACCAACAAACCAAAAAACCAACAAACCAACAAGCCAACAAACCAACAAGCCAACAAGCCAACAAACCAACAAACCAACAAACCAACAAACGAACAAACCAACAAACCAACAAACGAACAAACCAACAAACCAACAAACCAACAAACCAAGTAACCAACAAACCAACAAACGAACAAACCAACAAGCCAACAAACCTAAAAACGAACAAAGCAACAAACCAACAAACCAACAAACCAACAAACCAACAAACCAACAAGCCAACAAGCCAACAAACAAACACACAAACAAACTAACAAACCAACAAACCAACAAGCCAACAAACCAACAAACCAACAAACGAACAAACCAATAAACCAACAAACCAACAAAACAACAAACCAACAAACCAACAAACCAAAAAACCAACAAACCAACAAACCAACAAAGAAACAAACCAACAAACCAACAAACCAACAAACCAACAAACGAATAAACCAACAAACCAACAAGCCAACAAACCAAAAAACGAAAAAACCAACAAAACAACACACCAACAAGCCAACAAACCAAAAAACGAAAAAGGCAACAAACCAACAAACCAACAAACCAACAAACCAACAAGCCAACAAGCCAACAAACAAACACACCAACAAACTAACAAACCAACAAACCAACAAGCCAACTAACCAACAAACCAACAAACCAACAAACCAACAAACCAGCAAACCAACGAACCAACAAACCAACAAACCAACAAACCAACAAACCAACAAACCAACAAGCCAACAATCCAACAAAACAGCAAACCAGCAAACCAACAAACGAACAAACCAACAAACCAACAAGCCAATAAGCCAACAAACCAACAAACCAACAAACCAACAAACCAACAAACCAAACAACCAACAAACCAACAAACCAACAAACTAACGAGCCAACAAACCAACAAACCAACAAACGAACAAACCAATAAACCAACAAACCAACAAACCAACAAACCAAAAAGCCAACAAACGAACAAACCAATAAGCCAACAAACCAACAAACCAACAAACCAACAAACCAATAAACCAACAAACAACAAACCAAAAAATGAACAAACCAACAAACCAACAAACCAACAAACCAACAAGCCAACAAGTCAACAAGCCAACAAACCAACAAACCAACAAACCCAAAAGCCAACAAGCCAAAAAACAAACACACAAACAAACTAACAAACCAACAAACCAACAAGCCAACAAACCAACAAACCAACAAACCAACAAAACAACAAACCAACAAACCAACAAACCAACAAACCAACAAACCAACAAACCAACAAACCAACAAACCAACAAACCAACAAACCAACAAAACAACAATCCAACAAAACAACAAACCAACAAACGAACAAACCAACAAGCTAATTAGCCAACAAACCAACAAACCAACAAACCAACAAACCAAAAAGCCAACAAACCAACAAACCAACAAGCCAACAAACCAACAAACCAACAAACCAACAAACCAACAAACCAACAAGCCAACAAACCAACAAACCAACAAACCAACAAACCAAAAAACCAACAAACCAACAAGCCAACAAACCAACAAACGAACAACGAACAAACCAACATACCAACAAACCAACAAACCAACAAACCAACAAACCGACAAACCAACAAAACCAACAAATCAACAAGCCAACAAGCCAACAAACCAACAAACCAACAAACCAACAAACCAACAAACCAACAAACCAACAAACCAACAAACCAACAAGCCAACAAACCAACAAACCAACAAACCAAAAAACCAACAAGCCAACAAACCAACAAACGAACAAACCAAAAAACCAACAAACCAACAAACCAACAAACCAACAAGCCAACAAAGAAACAAACCAACAAACCAACAAACCAACAAACCAACAAGCCAACAAAACCAACAAGCCAACAAACCAACAAGCCAACAAACTAGCAAACCAACAAACCAACAAACGAAGAAACCAACAAACCAACAAACGAACAAACCAACAAACCAACAAACCAACAAACCAACAAACCAACAAACCAAGTAACCAACAAACTAACAAACGAACAAACCAACAAGCCAACAAACCAAAAAACGAGCAAAGCAACAAACCAACAAACCAACAAACCAACAAACCAAGAAGCCAACAAGCCAACAAACAAACACACAAACAAACGAACAAACCAACAAACCAACAAGCCAACAAACCAACAAACCAACAAACCAACAAACCAACAAACCAACAAACTAACAAACCAAAAAACCAACAAACCAACAAGCCAACAAACCAACAAACCAACAAGTCAACAATCCAACAAACCAACAAACCAACAAACCAACAAACCAACAAACCAACAAACCAACAAACCAACAAACCAATAAACCAACAAACCAACAAACCAACAAACCAACAAACCAAAAAACCAACAAACCAACAAGCCAACAAACCAACAAGCCAACAAGCCAACAAACCAACAAACCAACAAACCAACAAACGAACAAACCAACAAACCAACAAACGAACAAACCAACAAACCAACAAACCAACAAACCAACAAACCAAGTAACCAACAAACCAACAAACGAACAAACCAACAAGCCAACAAACCTAAAAACGAACAAAGCAACAAACCAACAAACCAACAAACCAACAAACCAACAAACCAACAAGCCAACAAGCCAACAAACAAACACACAAACAAACTAACAAACCAACAAACCAACAAGCCAACAAACCAACAAACCAACAAACCAACAAACCAACAAACCAACAAACCAACAAAACAACAAACCAACAAACCAACAAACCAAAAAACCAACAAACCAACAAACCAACAAAGAAACAAACCAACAAACCAACAAACCAACAAACCAACAAACCAACAAACCAACAAACGAATAAACCAACAAACCAACAAGCCAACAAACCAAAAAACGAAAAAACCAACGAAACAACACACCAACAAGCCAACAAACCAAAAAACGAACAAGGCAACAAACCAACAAACCAACAAACCAACAAACCAACAAGCCAACAAGCCAACAAACAAACACACCAACAAACTAACAAACCAACAAACCAACAAGCCAACTAACCAACAAACCAACAAACCAACAAACCAACAAACCAGCAAACCAACGAACCAACAAACCAACAAACCAACAAACCAACAAACCAACAAACCAACAAACCAACAAACCAAAAAACCAACAAACCAACAAGCCAACAAACCAACAAACCAACAAGCCAACAATCCAACAAAACAGCAAACCAGCAAACCAACAAACGAACAAACCAACAAACCAACAAGCCAATAAGCCAACAAACCAACAAACCAACAAACCAACAGACCAACAAACCAAACAACCAACAAACCAACAAACCAACAAACCAACGAGCCAACAAACCAACAAACCAACAAACTAAAAAACGAACAAACCAATAAACCAACAAACCAACAAACCAACAAACCAAAAAGCCAACAAACGAACAAACCAATAAGCCAACAAACCAACAAACCAACAAACCAACAAACCAATAAACCAACAAACCAACAAACCAAAAAATGAACAATCCAACAAACCAACAAACCAACAAACCAACAAGCCAACAAGTCAACAAGCCAACAAACCAACAAACCAACAAACCCAAAAGCCAACAAGCCAAAAAACAAACACACAAACAAACTAACAAACCAACAAACCAACAAGCCAACAAACCAACAAACCAACAAACCAACAAAACAACAAACCAACAAACCAACAAACCAACAAACCAACAAACCAACAAACCAACAAACCAACAAAACAACAATCCAACAAAACAACAAACCAACAAACGAACAAACCAACAAGCTAATTAGCCAACAAACCAACAAACCAACAAACCAACAAACCAACAAACCAAAAAGCCAACAAACCAACAAACCAACAAGCCAACAAACCAACAAACCAACAAACCAACAAACCAACAAACCAACAAGCCAACAAACCAACAAACCAACAAACCAACAAACCAAAAAACCAACAAACCAACAAGCCAACAAACCAACAAACGAACAACGAACAAACCAACATACCAACAAACCAACAAACCAACAAACCAACAAACCAACAAACCGACAAACCAACAAAACCAACAAATCAACAAGCCAACAAGCCAACAAGCCAACAAACCAACAAACCAACAAACCAACAAACCAACAAACCAACAAACCAACAAACCAACAAACCAACAAACCAACAAGCCAACAAACCAACAAACCAACAAACCAAAAAACCAACAAGCCAACAAACCAACAAACGAACAAACCAAAAAACCAACAAACCAACAAACCAACAAACCAACAAGCCAACAAAGAAACAAACCAACAAACCAACAAACCAACAAACCAACAAGCCAACAAAACCAACAAGCCAACAAACCAACAAGCCAACAAACTAGCAAACCAACAAACCAACAAACGAAGAAACCAACAAACCAACAAACGAACAAACCAACAAACCAACAAACCAACAAACCAACAAACCAACAAACCAAGTAACCAACAAACTAACAAACGAACAAACCAACAAGCCAACAAACCAAAAAACGAGCAAAGCAACAAACCAACAAACCAACAAACCAACAAACCAAGAAGCCAACAAGCCAACAAACAAACACACAAACAAACGAACAAACCAACAAACCAACAAGCCAACAAACCAACAAACCAACAAACCAACAAACCAACAAACCAACAAACCAATAAACCAACAAACCAACAAACCAACAAACCAACAAACCAAAAAACCAACAAACCAATAAGCCAACAAACCAACAAGCCAACAAGCCAACAAACCAACAAACCAACAAACCAACAAACGAACAAACCAACAAACCAACAAACGAACAAACCAATAAACCAACAAACCAACAAACCAAGTAACCAACAAACCAACAAACGAACAAACCAACAAGCCAACAAACCTAAAAACGAACAAAGCAACAAACCAACAAACCAACAAACCAACAAACCAACAAACCAACAAGCCAACAAGCCAACAAACAAACACACAAACAAACTAACAAACCAACAAACCAACAAGCCAACAAACCAACAAACCAACAAACCAACAAACCAACAAACCAACAAACCAACAAACCAACAAACCAACAAACCAACAAACCAACAAACCAAAAAACCAACAAACCAACAAACCAACAAACCAACAAAGGAACAAACCAACAAACCAACAAACCAACAAACCAACAAACCAACAAACGAACAAACCAACAAACCAACAAGCCAACAAACCAAAAAACGAACAAACCAACAAACCAACACACCAACAAGCCAACAAACCAAAAAACGAACAAAGCAACAAACCAACAAACCAACAAACCAACAAACCAACAAGCCAACAAGGCAACAAACAAACACACCAACAAACTAACAAACCAACAAACCAACAAGCCAACTAACCAACAAACCAACAAACCAACAAACCAACAAACCAACAAACCAACTAACCAACAAACCAACAAACCAACAAACCAACAAACCAACAAACCAACAAACCAACAAACCAAAAAACCAACAAACAAACAAGCCATCAAACCAACAAACCAACAAGCCAACAATCCAACAAAACAACAAACCAGCAAACCAACAAAACGAACAAACCAACAAACCAACAAGCCAATAAGCCAACAAACCAACAAACCAACAAACCAACAAACCAACAAACCAAACAACCAACAAACCAACAAACCAACGAGCCAACAAACCAACAAACCAACAAACCAACAAACCAACAAACCAATAAACCAACAAACCAACAAACCAACAAACCAACAAACCAACAAACCAAAAAACCAACAAACCAATAAGCCAACAAACCAACAAGCCAACAAGCCAACAAACCAACAAACCAACAAACCAACAAACGAACAAACCAACAAGCCAACAAACCAAGTAACCAACAAACCAACAAACGAACAAACCAACAAGCCAACAAACCTAAAAACGAACAAAGCAACAAACCAACAAACCAACAAACCAACAAACCAACAAACCAACAAACCAACAAACCAACAAGCCAACAAGCCAACAAACAAACACACAAACAAACTAACAAACCAACAAACCAACAAGCCAACAAACCAACAAACCAACAAACCAACAAACCAACAAACCAACAAACCAACAAACCAACAAACCAACAAACCAACAAACCAACAAACCAACAAACCAACAACCCAAAAAACCAACAAACCAACAAACCAACAAAGAAACAAACCAACAAACCAACAAACCAACAAACCAACAAACCAACAAACGAACAAACCAACAAACCAACAAGCCAACAAACCAAAAAACGAACAAACCAACAAAACAACACACCAACAAACCAACAAACCAACAAGCCAACAAGCCAACAAACAAACACACCAACAAACTAACAAACCAACAAACCAACAAGCCAACTAACCAACAAACCAACAAACCAACAAACCAACAAACCAACAAACCAACTAACCAACAAACCAACAAACCAACAAACCAACAAACCAACAAACCAACAAACCAACAAACCAACAAACCAAAAAACCAACAAACCAACAAGCCATCAAACCAACAAACCAACAAGCCAACAATCCAACAAAACAACAAACCAGCAAACCAACAAAACGAACAAACCAACAAACCAACAAGCCAATAAGCCAACAAACCAACAAACCAACAAACCAACAAACCAACAAACCAAACAACCAACAAACCAACAAACCAACGAGCCAACAAACCAACAAACCAACAAACCAAAAAACGAACAAACCAATAAACCAACAAACCAACAAACCAACAAACCAAAAAGCCAACAAACGAATAAACCAATAAGCCAACAAACCAATAAACCAACAAACCAAAAAATGAACAAACCAACAAACACACAAACCAACAAACCAACAAACCAACAAGCCAACAAACGAACAAACCAACAAACCAACAAGCCAACAAGCCAACAAGCCAACAAGCCAACAAACCAACAAACCAACAAACCAACAAACCAACAAACGAACAAACGAACAAACCAACAAACCAACAAACCAAAAAACCAACAAACCAACAAACCAACAAACCAACAAACCAACAAACCAACAAACCAACAAAACCAACAAACTAACAAGCCAACAAACCAACAAACCAACAAGCCAACAAGCCAACAAACCAACAAACCAACAAACCAACAAACAAACAAACCAACAAACCAACAAACCAACAAGCCAACAAGCCAACAAACCAACAAGCCAACAAACCAACAAACCAACAAACCACCAAGCCAACAAACCAACAAACCAACAAACCAATAAGCCAACAAACCAATAAACCAACAAGCTAACAAGCCAATAAACCAACAAAACAACAAACCAACAAACGAACAAACTAACAAACCAACAAGCCAACAAGCTAACAAACCAACAAACCAACAAACCAACAAACCAACAAACCAACAAACCAACAAACCAACAAACCGACAAACCAACAAACAAACAAACTAACAAACCAACAAACCAACAAGCCAACAAACCAACAAACCAACAAGCCAACAATCCAACAAAACAATAAACCAGCAAACCAACAAACGAACAAACCAACAAACCAACAAGCCAATAAGCCAACAAACCAACAAACCAACAAACCAACAAACCAACAAACCAAACAACCAACAAACCAAGGAGCCAACAAACCAACAAACCAACAAACCAAAAAACGAACAAACCAATAAACCAACAAACCAACAAACCAACAAACCAAAAAGCCAACAAACGAACAAACCAATAAGCCAACAAACCAACAAACCAACAAACCAACAAACCAATAAACCAACAAACCAACAAAACAAAAAATGAACAAATCAACAAACCAACAAACAAACAAACCAACAAACCAACAAGCCAACGAACCAACAAACCAACAAACCAACAAGCCAACAAGCCAACAAGCCAACAAACCAACAAACGAACAAACCAACAAACGAACAAACCAACAAACCAACAAACCAACAAACCAACAAACCAACAAACCAACAAACCAACAAACCAACAAACCAACAAACCAACAAACCAACAAACCAACAAACCCAACAAACTAACAAGCCAACAAACCAACAAACCAACAAGCCAACAAGCCAACAAACCAACAAACCAACAAACCAACAAACGAACAAACCAACAAACCAACAAAGCAACAAGCCAACAAGCCAACAAACCAACAAGCCAACAAACCAACAAACCAACAAACCACCAAACCAACAAACCAACATACCAACAAACCAATAAGCCAACAAACCAACAAACCAACAAACCAACAAACCAACAAACCAACAAGCCAACAAACCAACAAACCAACAAGCCAACAATCCAACAAACCAACAAGCCAACAAACCAACAAACCAACAAGCCAACAATCCAACAAAACAACAAACCAGCAAACCAACAAACGAACAAACCAACAAACCAACAAGCCAATAAGCCAACAAACCAACAAACCAACAAACCAACAAACCAACAAACCAAACAACCAACAAAGCAACAAACCAACGAGAAAACAAACCAACAAACCAACAAACCAAAAAACGAACAAACCAATAAACCAACAAACCAACAAACCAAAAAGCCAACAAACGAACAAACCAATAAGCCAACAAACCAACAAACCAACAAACCAACAAACCAATAAACCAACAAACCAACAAAACAAAAAATGAACAAACCAACAAACCAACAAACAAACAAACCAACAAACCAACACGCCAACAAACCAACAAACCAACAAACCAACAAGCCAACAAGCCAACAAGCCAACAAACCAACAAACCAACAAACCAACAAACAAACAAACCAACAAACCAACAAACCAACAAACCAACAAACCAACAAACCAACAAACCAACAAACCAACAAACCAACAAACCAACAAACCAACATACCAACAAAACCAACAAACTAACAAGCCAACAAACCAACAAACCAACAAGCCAACAAGCCAACAAACCAACAAACCAACAAACCAACAAACGAACAAACCAACAAACCAACAAAACTACAAGCCAACAATCCAACAAACCAACAAGCCAACAAACCAACAAACCAACAAACCACCAAACCAACAAACCAACAAACCAACAAACCAATAAGCCAACAAACCAACAAACCAACAAACCAACAAACCAACCAACAAACCAACAAACCAACAAGCCAACAAGCCAACAATCCAACAAAACAACAAACAAACAAACCAACAAACGAACAAATCAACAAACCAACAAGCCAATAAGCCGACAAACCAACAAACCAACAAACCAACAAACCAACAAACCAAACAACACACAAATCAACAAACCAACAAGCCAACAAACCAACAAACCAACAAACCAAAAAACGAACAAACCAACAAACCAAAAAACCAACAAACCAACAAACCAAAAAGCCAACAAACGAACAAACCAACAAGCCAACAAACCAACAAACCAACAAACCAACAAGCCAACAAACCAATAAACCAACAAGCCAACAATCCAACAAAACAACACACCAACAAACCAACAAATGAACAAACCAACAAACCAACAAGCCAATAAGCCAACAAACCAACAAACCAACAAACCAACAAACTAAACAATCAATAAACGAACAAACCAACAAGCCAACAAACCAACAAACCAACAAACCAAAAAACGAACAAACCAACAAACCAACAAACCAACAAGCCAACAAGCCAACAAACCAACAAACCAACAAACCAACAAACCAACAAACGAACAAACCAACAAGCCAACAAACCAAAAAACGAACAAAGCAACAAACCGACAAACCAACAAACCAACAAACCAACAAGCCAACAAGCCAACAAACAAACACACCAACAAACTAGCAAACCAACAAACCAACAAGCCAACAAACCAACAAACCAACAAACCAACAAACCAACAAACCAACAAACCAACAAACCAACAAACCAACAAACCAAAAAACCAGCATACCAATAAACCAAAAAATCAACAAACCAACAAGCCAACAAACCAACAAACCAACAAGCCAACAATCCAACAAAACAACAAACCAACAACCCAACAAACGAACAAACCAACAAACCAATAAACCAACAAACCAACAAACCAACAATCCAACAAACCAAACAATCAACAAACCAACAAACCAACAAGCCAACAAACCAACAAACCAAAAAACGAACAAACCAATAAACCAACAAACCAACAAACCAACAAACCAACAAACCAAAAAGCCAACAAACGAACAAATCAACAAGCCAGCAAACTAACAAATCAACAAACCAACAAACCAACAAACCAGCAAGCCAACAAACCAACAAACCAACAAGCCAACAAGCCAACAAACCAACAAACTAACAAACGAACCAACCAACAAACCAACAAACCAACAAACCAACAAAACAACAACGGACAAACCAACAAACAAACAAACCAACAAACCAACAAACCAACAAACCAACAAGCCAACAAACCAACAAACCAACAAACCAACAAACCAACAAACCAAAAACCGACAAACCAACAAACCAACAAACCAACAAACCAACAAATCAACAAACCAACAAACCAATAAACCAACAAACCAACAAACCAACAAAACCAACAAACCAACAAGCCAACAAACCAACAAACCAACAAGCCAACAAGCCAACAAACCAACAAACCAACAAACCAACAAACCAACAAACGAACAAACCAACAAACCAACAAGCCAATAAGCCAACAAACCAACAAGACAACAAACCAACAAACCAACAAACCAACAAACCAACAAACCAACAAACCAACAAACCAACAAACCAACAAACCAACAAACCAACAAACCAACAAGCCAACAAACCAGCAAACCAACAAACGAACAAACCAACAAACCAACAAAACAACAAAACAACAAACCAACAAACCAACAAACCAACAAACCAACAAACCAACAAACCAAAAAGCCAACAAACCAATAAACCAACAAGCTAACAAGCCAACAAACCAACAAAACAACAAACCAACAAATGAACAAACCAACAAACCAACAAACCAATAAGCCAACAAGCCAACAAGCCAACAAACCAACAAACCAACAAACCAACAAACCAACAAACCAACAAACGAACAAACCAACAAACCAACAAACCAACAAACCAACAAACCAACAAACCAACAAACAAACAAACCAACAAACCAACAAACCAACAAACCAATAAACGAACAAACCAACAAGCCAACAAGCCAACAAAACAACAAACCAATAAACCAACAAACCAACAAACCAACAAGCCAACAAGCCAACAAACCAACAAGCCAACAAACGAACAAACCAGCAAACCAACAAACGAACAACCAACAAACCAACAAACGAACAAGCAACAAACCAACAAACCAACAAACCAACAAACCAACAAACCAAGTAACCCACAAACCAACAAACAAACAAACCAACAAGCCAACAAACCAAAAAACGAACAAAGTAACAAACCAACAAACCAACAAACCAACAAACCAAAAAGCCAACAAGCCAACAAATAAACACACAAACAAACTAACAAACCAACAAACCAACAAGCCAACAAGCCAACAAAACAACAAACCAATAAACCAACAAACCAACAAACCAACAAGCCAACAAGTCAACAAACCAACAAGCCAACAAACGAACAAACCAGCAAACCAACAAACCAACAAGCCAACAAACCAACAAACCAACAAACCAACAAACCAACAAGCCAACAAACAAACAAACAAGCAAACAAACAAACCAACAAACCGACACACCAAAAAGCCAACAAGCCAACAAACCAACAAACCAACAAACCAACAAACGCACAAACCAACAAACCAACAAGCCAACAAACCAACAAACCAATAAGCCAACAAACCAAAAAACGAACAAACCAACAAACGAACAAACCAACAAACCAACAAACGAACAAACCAACAAACCAACAAACCAACAAACCAACAAACCAACAAACCAAGTAACCAACAAACCAACAAACGAACAAACCAACAAGCCAACAAACCTAAAAACGAACAAAGTAACAAACCAACAAACCAACAAACCAACAAACCACCAAACCAACAAACCAACAATCCAACAAACCAACAAACCAACAAACCAACAAACCAACAAACCAAAAAACTAACAAACCAACAAGCCAACAAACCAACTAACCAACAAGCCAACAATCCAACAAAACAACAAACCAACAAACCAAGAAACGAACAAACCAACAAACCAACAAGCTAATTAGCCAACAAACCAACAAACCAACAAACCAAAAAGCCAACAAACGAACAAACCAACAAGCCAACAAACCAACAAACCAACAAACCAACAAGCCAACAAACAAACACACCAACAAACTAACAAACCAACAAACCAACAAGCTAACAAGCCAACAAACCAACAAACCAACAAACCAACAAACCAACAAGCGAACAAACCAACAAACCAACAAACCAACAAACCAAAAAACCAACAAACCAACAAGCCAACAAACCAACAAACCAACGAACGAACAAACCAACATACCAACAAACCAACAAACCAACAAACCAACAAACCAACAAACCAACAAACCAACAAAACCAACAAACCAACAAGCCAACAAACCAACAAACCAACAAACCAACAAGCCAACAAGCCAACAAACCAACAAACCTACAAACCAACAAACGACCAAACCAACAAACGAACAAGCCAGCAAACCAAAAAACCAACAAACCAACAAACCAAAAAACCAACAAACCAACAAACCAACAAACCAACAAACCAACAAACCAACAAACCAACAAACCAACAAGCCAACAAACCAGCAAACCAACAAACGAACAAACCAACAAACCAACAAAACAACAAAACAACAAACCAACAAACCAACAAACCAACAAACTAACAAACCAACAAACCAAAAAGCCAACAAACCAATAAACCAACAAGCTAACAAGCCAACAAACCAACAAAACAACAAACCAACAAATGAACAAACCAACAAACCAACAAACCAATAAGCCAACAAGCCAACAAGCCAACAAACCAACAAACCAACAAACCAACAAACCAACAAACCAACAAACGAACAAACCAACAAACCAACAAACCAACAAACCAACAAACCAACAAACCAACAAACTAACAAACCAATAAACGAACAAACCAACAAGCCAACAAGCCAACAAAACAACAAACCAATAAACTAACAAACCAACAAACCAACAAACCAACAAGCCAACAAGCCAACAAACCAACAAGCCAACAAACGAACAAACCAGCAAACCAACAAACGAACAAACCAACAAACCAACAAACGAACAAGCCAACAAACCAACAAACCAACAAACCAACAAACCAAGTAACCCACAAACCAACAAACAAACAAACCAACAAGCCAACAAACCAAAAAACGAACAAAGTAACAAACCAACAAACCAACAAACCAACAAACCAAAAAGCCAACAAGCCAACAAACAAACACACAAACAAACTAACAAACCAACAAACCAACAAGCCAACAAGCCAACAAAACAACAAACCAATAAACCAACAAACCAACAAACCAACAAGCCAACAAGTCAACAAACCAACAAGCCAACAAACGAACAAACCAGCAAACCAACAAACCAACAAGCCAACAAACCAACAAACCAACAAACCAACAAACCAACAAGCCAACAAACAAACAAACAAGCAAACAAACAAACCAACAAACCGACACACCAAAAAGCCAACAAGCCAACAAACCAACAAACCAACAAACCAACAAACGCACAAACCAACAAACCAACAAGCCAACAAACCAACAAACCAATAAGCCAACAAACCAAAAAACGAACAAACCAACAAACGAACAAACCAACAAACCAACAAACGAACAAACCAACAAACCAACAAACCAACAAACCAACAAACCAAGTAACCAACAAACCAACAAACGAACAAACCAACAAGCCAACAAACCTAAAAACGAACAAAGTAACAAACCAACAAACCAACAAACCAACAAACCAACAAACCACCAAACCAACAAACCAACAATCCAACAAACCAACAAACCAACAAACCAACAAACCAACAAACCAAAAAACTAACAAACCAACAAGCCAACAAACCAACTAACCAACAAGCCAACAATCCAACAAAACAACAAACCAACAAACCAAGAAACGAACAAACCAACAAACCAACAAGCTAATTAGCCAACAAACCAACAAACCAACAAACCAAAAAGCCAACAAACGAACAAACCAACAAGCCAACAAACCAACAAACCAACAAACCAACAAGCCAACAAACAAACACACCAACAAACTAACAAACCAACAAACCAACAAGCTAACAAGCCAACAAACCAACAAACCAACAAACCAACAAACCAACAAGCGAACAAACCAACAAACCAACAAACCAACAAACCAAAAAACCAACAAACCAACAAGCCAACAAACCAACAAACCAACGAACTAACAAACCAACATACCAACAAACCAACAAACCAACAAACCAACAAACCAACAAAACCAACAAACCAACAAGCCAACAAACCAACAAACCAACAAATCAACAAGCCAACAAGCCAACAAACCAACAAACCTACAAACCAACAAACGACCAAACCAACAAACGAACAAGCCAGCAAACCAAAAAACCAACAAACCAACAAACCAACAAACCAACAAACCAACAAACCAACAAACCAACAAACCAACAAGCCAACAAACCAACAAACCAACAAACCAAAAAACCAACAAGCCAACAAACCAACAAACCAACAAACCAATAAACCAACAAACCAACAAACCAACAAACCAACAAACCAACAAACCAACAAAGAAACAAACCAACAAACCAACAAACCAACAAACCAACAAGCCAACAAACCAACAAGTCAACAAACCAACAAACCAACAAGCCAACAAGCCAACAAACCAGCAAACCAACAAACCAACAAATGAACAAACCAACAAACCAACAAACGAACAAACCAACAAAGCAACAAACCAACAAACCAACAAACCAACAAACCAACAAGCCAAGTAACCAACAAACCAACAAACGAACAAACCAACAAGCCAACAAACCAAAAAACGAACAAAGCAACAAACCAACAAACCAACAAACCAACAAACCAACAAGCCAACAAGCCAACAAACAAACACACAAACAAACGAACAAACCAACAAACCAACAAGCGAACAAACCAACAAACCAACAAACCAACAAACCAACAAACCAATAAACCAACAAACCAACAAACCAACAAACCAACAAACCAACAAACCAAAAAACCAACAAACCAACAAGCCAACAAACCAACAAGCCAACAAGCCAACAAACCAACAAACCAACAAACCAACAAACGAACAAACCAACAAACCAACAAACGAACAAACCAACAAACCAACAAACCAACAAACCAACAAACCAAGTAACCAACAAACCAACAAACGAACAAACCAACAAGCCAACAAACCTAAAAACGAACAAAGCAACAAACCAACAAACCAACAAACCAACAAACCAACAAGCCAACAAGCCAACAAACAAACACACAAACAAACTAACAAACCAACAAACCAACAAGCCAACAAACAACAAATCAACAAACCAACAAACCAACAAACCAACAAACCAACAAACCAACAAACCAACAAACCAACAAACCAACAAACCAACAAACCAACAAACCAACAAACCAACAAACCAACAAGCCAACAAAACCAACAAGCCAACAAACCAACAAACCAACAAGTCAACAAACCAACAAACCAACAAGCCAACAAGGCAACAAACCAACAAACGAAGAAACCAACAAAGCAACAAACGAACAAACCAACAAACCAACAAACCAACAAACCAACAAACCAACAAACCAACAAACCAACAAGCCAACCAACAAACACACAAACAAACTAACAAACCAACAAACCAACAAGCCAACAAGCCAACAAACCAACAAACCAACAAACCAACAAACCAACAAACCAACAAACCAACAAACCAACAAACCAACAAACCAACGAACCAACAAACCAAAAAACCGACAAACCAACAAGCCAACCAACCAACAAGCCAACAAGTCAACAAACCAACAAACCAACCAACCAACAAACGAACAAACCAACAAACCAACAAACGAACAAACCAAAAAACCAACAAACCAACAAACCAACAAACCAACAAACCAACAAACCAAGTAACCAACAAACCAACAAACGAACAAACCAACAAGCCAACAAACCAAAAAACCAACAAACCAAAAAACCAGCAAACCAACAAACCAACAAACCAACAAGCCAACAATCCAACAAAAGAACAAACCAACAAACCAACAAACGAACAAACCAACAAACCAAAAAGCCAATAAGCCAACAAACTAACAAACCAACAAACCAACAAACCAACAAACCAACAAACCAATAAACCAAACAACCAACAAACCAACAAACCAACAAACCAACAAGCCAACAAACCAACAAACCAACAAACCAAAAAACGAACAAACCAACAAACCAACAAACCAACAAACCAAAAAGCCAACAAACGAACAAACCAACAAGCCAAGAAACCAACAAACCAACAAACCAACAAACCAACAAACCAACAAACCAACAAACAAACAAACCAACAAACCAACAAACCAACAAACCAACAAAGAAACAAACCAACAAACCAAAAAACCAACAAGCCAACAAACCAACAAACCAACAAACCAACAAACCAACAAACCAACAAACCAACAAACCAACAAACCAACAAAGAAACAAACCAACAAACCAACAAACCAACAAGCCAACAAAACCAACAAGCCAACAAACCAACAAACCAACAAACCAAAAAACCAACAAGCCAACAAACCAACAAACTAACAAACCAACAAACCAACAAACCAACAAACCAACAAACCAACAAACAAACAAACCAACAAACCAACAAACCAACAAACTAACAAACCAACAAACCAACAAGCCAACAAACCAACAAACCAACAAACCAACAATCCAACAAACCAACAAACCAACAAACCAACAAACCAACAAACCAACAAACCAAAAAACCAACAAACCAACAAGCCAACAAACCAACTAACCAACAAGTCAACAATCCAACAAAACAACAAACCAACAAACCAACAAACCAACAAACCAACAAGCTAATTAGCCAACAAACCAACAAACCAACAAACCAACAAACCAACAAACCAAAAAGCCAACAAACGAACAAACCAACAAGCCAACAAACCAACAAACCAACAAGCCAACAAACAAACACACCAACAAACTAACAAACCAACAAGCCAACAAGCCAACAAGCCAACAAACCAACAAACCAACAAACCAACAAACCAACAAACCAACAAGCCAACAAACCAACAAACCAACAAACCAACAAACCAACATGCCAACAAGCCAACAAACCAACAAACCAACAAATCAACAAACCAACAAACCAACAAGCCAACAAAACCAACAAGCCAACAAACCAACAAACCAACAAGTCAACAAACCAACAAACCAACAAGCCAACAAGCCAACAAACCAACAAACGAAGAAACCAACAAAGCAACAAACGAACAAACCAACAAACCAACAAACCAACAAACCAACAAACCAACAAACCAACAAACCAACAAACCAACAAACCAACAAACCAACAAACCAACAAGCCAACAAACCAACAAGTCAACAAACCAACAAACCAACAAGCCAACAAGCCAACAAACCAGCAAACCAGCAAACCAACAAACGAACAAACCAACAAACCAACAAACGAACAAACCAACAAAGCAACAAACCAACAAACCAACAAACCAACAAGAAAAGTAACCAACAAACCAACAAACGAACAAACCAACAAGCCAACAAACCAAAAAACGAACAAAGCAACAAACCAACAAACCAACAAACCAACAAGCCAACAAGCCAACAAACAAACACACAAACAAACGAACAAACCAACAAACCAACAAGCGAACAAACCAACAAGCGAACAAACTAACAAACCAACAAACCAACAAACCAACAAACCAACAAACCAAAAAACTAACAAACCAACAAACGAACAAACCAACAAACCAACAAACGAACAAACCAACAAACCAACAAACCAACAAACCAACAAACCAACACACCAAGTAACCAACAAACCAACAAACGAACAAACCAACAAGCCAACAAACCTAAAAACGAACAAAGCAACAAACCAACAAACCTACAAACCTACAAACCAACAAACCAACAAACCAACAAACCAACAAACCAACAAACCAACAAACCAACAAACCAACAAACCAACAAACCAACAAAGAAACAAACCAACAAACCAACAAACCAACAAACCAACAAGCCAACAAACCAACAAGTCAACAAACCAACAAACCAACAAGCCAACAAGCCAACAAACCAGCAAACCAACAAACCAACAAATGAACAAACCAACAAACCAACAAACGAACAAACCAACAAAGCAACAAACCAACAAACCAACAAACCAACAAACCAACAAGCCAAGTAACCAACAAACCAACAAACGAACAAACCAACAAGCCAACAAACCAAAAAACGAACAAAGCAACAAACCAACAAACCAACAAACCAACAAACCAACAAACCAACAAACCAACAAACCAACAAACCAACAAACCAACAAACCAACAAACCAACAAGCCAACAAACCAACAAGTCAACAAACCAACAAACCAACAAGCCAACAAGCCAACAAACCAGCAAACCAGCAAACCAACAAACGAACAAACCAACAAACCAACAAACGAACAAACCAACAAAGCAACAAACCAACAAACCAACAAACCAACAAGAAAAGTAACCAACAAACCAACAAACGAACAAACCAACAAGCCAACAAACCAAAAAACGAACAAAGCAACAAACCAACAAACCAACAAACCAACAAGCCAACAAGCCAACAAACAAACACACAAACAAACGAACAAACCAACAAACCAACAAGCGAACAAACCAACAAGCGAACAAACTAACAAACCAACAAACCAACAAACCAACAAACCAACAAACCAAAAAACTAACAAACCAACAAACGAACAAACCAACAAACCAACAAACGAACAAACCAACAAACCAACAAACCAACAAACCAACAAACCAACACACCAAGTAACCAACAAACCAACAAACGAACAAACCAACAAGCCAACAAACCTAAAAACGAACAAAGCAACAAACCAACAAACCTACAAACCTACAAACCAACAAACCAACAAACCAACAAACCAACAAACCAACAAACCAACAAACCAACAAACCAACAAACCAACAAACCAACAAAGAAACAAACCAACAAACCAACAAACCAACAAACCAACAAGCCAACAAACCAACAAGTCAACAAACCAACAAACCAACAAGCCAACAAGCCAACAAACCAGCAAACCAACAAACCAACAAATGAACAAACCAACAAACCAACAAACGAACAAACCAACAAAGCAACAAACCAACAAACCAACAAACCAACAAACCAACAAGCCAAGTAACCAACAAACCAACAAACGAACAAACCAACAAGCCAACAAACCAAAAAACGAACAAAGCAACAAACCAACAAACCAACAAACCAACAAACCAACAAGCCAACAAGCCAACAAACAAACACACAAACAAACGAACAAACCAACAACCCAACAAGCGAACAAACCAACAAACCAACAAACCAACAAACCAACAAACCAATAAACCAACAAACCAACAAACCAACAAACCAACAAACCAACAAACCAAAAAACAAACAAACCAACAAGCCAACAAACCAACAAGCCAACAAGCCAACAAACCAACAAACCAACAAACCAACAAACGAACAAACCAACAAACCAACAAACGAACAAACCAACAAACCAACAAACCAACAAACCAACAAACCAAGTAACCAACAAACCAACAAACGAACAAACCAACAAGCCAACAAACCTAAAAACGAACAAAGCAACAAACCAACAAACCAACAAACCAACAAACCAACAAGCCAACAAGCCAACAAACAAACACACAAACAAACTAACAAACCAACAAACCAACAAGCCAACAAACCAACAAATCAACAAACCAACAAACCAACAAACCAACAAACCAACAAACCAACAAACCAACAAACCAACAAACCAACAAACCAACAAACCAACAAACCAACAAACCAACAAACCAACAAGCCAACAAAACCAACAAGCCAACAAACCAACAAACCAACAAGTCAACAAACCAACAAACCAACAAGCCAACAAGGCAACAAACCAACAAACGAAGAAACCAACAAAGCAACAAACGAACAAACCAACAAACCAACAAACCAACAAACCAACAAACCAACAAACCAACAAACCAACAAGCCAACCAACAAACACACAAACAAACTAACAAACCAACAAACCAACAAGCCAACAAGCCAACAAACCAACAAACCAACAAACCAACAAACCAACAAACCAACAAACAAACAAACCAACAAACCAACAAACCAACGAACCAACAAACCAAAAAACCGACAAACCAACAAGCCAACCAACCAACAAGCCAACAAGTCAACAAACCAACAAACCAACCAACCAACAAACGAACAAACCAACAAACCAACAAACGAACAAACCAAAAAACCAACAAACCAACAAACCAACAAACCAACAAACCAACAAACCAAGTAACCAACAAACCAACAAACGAACAAACCAACAAGCCAACAAACCAAAAAACCAACAAACCAAAAAACCAGCAAACCAACAAACCAACAAACCAACAAGCCAACAATCCAACAAAAGAACAAACCAACAAACCAACAAACGAACAAACCAACAAACCAAAAAGCCAATAAGCCAACAAACTAACAAACCAACAAACCAACAAACCAACAAACCAACAAACCAATAAACCAAACAACCAACAAACCAACAAACCAACAAACCAACAAGCCAACAAACCAACAAACCAACAAACCAAAAAACGAACAAACCAACAAACCAACAAACCAACAAACCAAAAAGCCAACAAACGAACAAACCAACAAGCCAAGAAACCAACAAACCAACAAACCAACAAACCAACAAACCAACAAACCAACAAACAAACAAACCAACAAACCAACAAACCAACAAACCAACAAAGAAACTAACCAACAAACCAAAAAACCAACAAGCCAACAAACCAACAAACCAACAAACCAACAAACCAACAAACCAACAAACCAACAAACCAACAAACCAACAAAGAAACAAACCAACAAACCAACAAACCAACAAGCCAACAAAACCAACAAGCCAACAAACCAACAAACCAACAAACCAAAAAACCAACAAGCCAACAAACCAACAAACTAACAAACCAACAAACCAACAAACCAACAAACCAACAAACCAACAAACCAACAAACCAACAAACAAACAAACCAACAAACCAACAAACCAACAAACTAACAAACCAACAAACCAACAAGCCAACAAACCAACAAACCAACAAACCAACAATCCAACAAACCAACAAACCAACAAACCAACAAACCAACAAACCAAAAAACCAACAAACCAACAAGCCAACAAACCAACTAACCAACAAGTCAACAATCCAACAAAACAACAAACCAACAAACCAACAAACCAACAAACCAACAAGCTAATTAGCCAACAAACCAACAAACCAACAAACCAACAAACCAACAAACCAAAAAGCCAACAAACGAACAAACCAACAAGCCAACAAACCAACAAACCAACAAGCCAACAAACAAACACACCAACAAACTAACAAACCAACAAGCCAACAAGCCAACAAGCCAACAAACCAACAAACCAACAAACCAACAAACCAACAAACCAACAAGCCAACAAACCAACAAACCAACAAACCAACAAACCAACATGCCAACAAGCCAACAAACCAACAAACCAACAAACCAACAAACCAACAAACCAACAAGCCAACAAAACCAACAAGCCAACAAACCAACAAACCAACAAGTCAACAAACCAACAAACCAACAAGCCAACAAGCCAACAAACCAACAAACGAAGAAACCAACAAAGCAACAAACGAACAAACCAACAAACCAACAAACCAACAAACCAACAAACCAACAAACCAACAAACCAACAAACCAACAAACCAACAAACCAACAAACCAACAAACCAACAAACCAACAAGCCAACAAACCAACAAGTCAACAAACCAACAAACCAACAAGCCAACAAGCCAACAAACCAGCAAACCAGCAAACCAACAAACGAACAAACCAACAAACCAACAAACGAACAAACCAACAAAGCAACAAACCAACAAGAAAAGTAACCAACAAACCAACAAACGAACAAACCAACAAGCCAACAAACCAAAAAACGAACAAAGCAACAAACCAACAAACCAACAAACCAACAAGCCAACAAGCCAACAAACAAACACACAAACAAACGAACAAACCAACAAACCAACAAGCGAACAAACCAACAAGCGAACAAACTAACAAACCAACAAACCAACAAACCAACAAACCAACAAACCAAAAAACTAACAAACCAACAAACGAACAAACCAACAAACCAACAAACGAACAAACCAACAAACCAACAAACCAACAAACCAACAAACCAACACACCAAGTAACCAACAAACCAACAAACGAACAAACCAACAAGCCAACAAACCTAAAAACGAACAAAGCAACAAACCAACAAACCTACAAACCTACAAACCAACAAACCAACAAACCAACAAGCCAACAAGCCAACAAACAAACACACAAACAAACTAACAAACCAACAAACCAACAAGCCAACAAACCAACAAATCAACAAACCAACAAACCGACAAACCAACAAACCAACAAACCAACAAACCAACAAACCAACAAACCAACAAACCAACAAACCAACAAACCAACAAACCAACAAACCAACAAACCAACAAACCAAAAAACCAACAAACAAACAAACCAACAAAGAAACAAACCAACAAACCAACAAACCAACAAACCAACAAGCCAACAAAACCAACAAGCCAACAAACCAACAAATCAACAAGTCAACAAACCAACAAACCAACAAGCCAACAAGCCAACAAACCAACAAACGAACAAACCAACAAAGCAACAAACCAAAAAACGAACAAAGCAACAAACCAACAAACCAACAAACCAACAAACCAACAAGCCAACAAGCCAACAAACAAACACACAAACAAACGAACAAACCAACAAACCAACAAGCGAACAAACCAACAAGCCAACAAACCAACAAACCAACAAACCAACAAACCAATAAACCAACAAACCAACAAACCAACAAACCAACAAACCAACAAACCAAAAAACCAACAAACCAACAAGCCAACAAACCAACAAGCCAACAAGCCAACAAACCAACAAACCAACAAACCAACAAACGAACAAACCAACAAACCAACAAACGAACAAACCAACAAACCAACAAACCAACAAACCAACAAACCAAGTAACCAACAAACCAACAAACGAACAAACCAACAAGCCAACAAACCTAAAAACGAACAAAGCAACAAACCAACAAACCAACAAACCAACAAACCAACAAGCCAACAAGCCAACAAACAAACACACAAACAAACTAACAAACCAACAAACCAACAAGCCAACAAACCAACAAATCAACAAACCAACAAACCAACAAACCAACAAACCAACAAACCAACAAACCAACAAACCAACAAACCAACAAACCAACAAACCAACAAGCCAACAAAACCAACAAGCCAACAAACCAACAAATCAACAAGTCAGCAAACCAACAAACCAACAAGCCAACAAGGCAACAAACCAACAAGCCAACAAGGCAACAAACCAACAAACGAAGAAACCAACAAAGCAACAAACGAACAAACCAACAAACCAACAAACCAACAAACCAACAAACCAACAAACCAACAAACCAACAAACCAACAAACCAACAAGCCAACCAACAAACACACAAACAAACTAACAAACCAACAAACCAACAAGCCAACAAGCCAACAAATCAACAAACCAACAAACCAACAAACCAACAAACCAACAAACCAACAAACCAACAAACCAACAAACCAACAAACCAACGAACCAACAAACCAAAAAACCGACAAACCAACAAGCCAACCAACCAACAAGCCAACAAGTCAACAAACCAACAAACCAACAAACCAACAAACGAACAAACCAACAAACCAACAAACGAACAAACCAAAAAACCAACAAACCAACAAACCAACAAACCAACAAACCAACAAACCAAGTAACCAACAAACCAACAAACGAACAAACCAACAAGCCAACAAACCAAAAAACCAACAAACCAAAAAACCAGCAAACCAACAAACCAACAAACCAACAAGCCAACAATCCAACAAAAGAACAAACCAACAAACCAACAAACGAACAAACCAACAAACCAAAAAGCCAATAAGCCAACAAACTAACAAACCAACAAACCAACAAACCAACAAACCAACAAACCAATAAACCAAACAACCAACAAACCAACAAACCAACAAACCAACAAGCCAACAAACCAACAAACCAACAAACCAAAAAACGAACAAACCAACAAACCAACAAACCAACAAACCAAAAAGCCAACAAACGAACAAACCAACAAGCCAAGAAACCAACAAACCAACAAACCAACAAACCAACAAACCAACAAACCAACAAACAAACAAACCAACAAACCAACAAACCAACAAACCAACAAAGAAACAAACCAACAAACCAAAAAACCAACAAGCCAACAAACCAACAAACCAACAAACCAACAAACCAACAAACCAACAAACCAACAAACCAACAAACCAACAAAGAAACAAACCAACAAACCAACAAACCAACAAGCCAACAAAACCAACAAGCCAACAAACCAACAAACCAACAAACCAAAAAACCAACAAGCCAACAAACCAACAAACTAACAAACCAACAAACCAACAAACCAACAAACCAACAAACCAACAAACCAACAAACCAACAAACAAACAAACCAACAAACCAACAATCCAACAAACCAACAAACCAACAAACCAATAAACCAACAAACCAACAAACCAAAAAACCAACAAACCAACAAGCCAACAAACCAACTAACCAACAAGTCAACAATCCAACAAAACAACAAACCAACAAACCAACAAACCAACAAACCAACAAGCTAATTAGCCAACAAACCAACAAACCAACAAACCAACAAACCAACAAACCAAAAAGCCAACAAACGAACAAACCAACAAGCCAACAAACCAACAAACCAACAAGCCAACAAACAAACACACCAACAAACTAACAAACCAACAAGCCAACAAGCCAACAAGCCAACAAACCAACAAACCAACAAACCAACAAACCAACAAACCAACAAACCAACAAGCCAACAAACCAACAAACCAACAAACCAACAAACCAACAAGCCAACAAGCCAACAAACCAACAAACCAACAAACCAACAAACCAACAAGCCAACAAAACCAACAAGCCAACAAACCAACAAACCAACAAGTCAACAAACCAACAAACCAACAAGCCAACAAACCAACAAACCAACAAACGAAGAAACCAACAAAGCAACAAACGAACAAACCAACAAACCAACAAACCAACAAACCAACAAACCAACAAACCAACAAACCAACAAACCAACAAACCAACAAACCAACAAACCAACAAACCAACAAACCAACAAGCCAACAAACCAACAAGTCAACAAACCAACAAACCAACAAGCCAACAAGCCAACAAACCAGCAAACCAGCAAACCAACAAACGAACAAACCAACAAACCAACAAACCAACAAACGAACAAACCAACAAAGCAACAAACCAACAAACCAACAAACCAACAAGAAAAGTAACCAACAAACCAACAAACGAACAAACCAACAAGCCAACAAACCAAAAAACGAACAAAGCAACAAACCAACAAACCAACAAACCAACAAGCCAACAAGCCAACAAACAAACACACAAACAAACGAACAAACCAACAAACCAACAAGCGAACAAACCAACAAGCGAACAAACTAACAAACCAACAAACCAACAAACCAACAAACCAAAAAACTAACAAACCAACAAACGAACAAACCAACAAACCAACAAACGAACAAACCAACAAACCAACAAACCAACAAGCCAACAAACCTAAAAACGAACAAAGCAACAAACCAACAAACCTACAAACCTACAAACCAACAAACCAACAAACCAACAAGCCAACAAGCCAACAAACAAACACACAAAAAAACTAACAAACCAACAAACCCACAAGCCAACAAACCAACAAATCAACAAACCAACAAACCGACAAACCAACAAACCAACAAACCAACAAACCAACAAACCAACAAACCAACAAACCAACAAACCAACAAACCAACAAACCAAAAAACCAACAAACAAACAAACCAACAAAGAAACAAACCAACAAACCAACAAACCAACAAACCAACAAGACAACAAAACCAACAAGCCAACAAACCAACAAACCAACAAGTCAACAAACCAACAAACCAACAAGCCAACAAGCCAACAAACCAACAAACGAACAAACCAACAAAGCAACAAACGAACAAACCAACAAACCAACAAACCAACAAACCAACAAACCAACAAACTAACAAACCAACAAACCAACAAACCAACAAACCAACAAACCAACAAACCAACAAACCAACAAACCAACAAACGAACAAACCAACAAGCCAACAAACCAAAAAACGAACAAAGCAACAAACCAACAAACCAACAAACCAACAAACCAACAAGCCAACAAGCCAACCAACAAACACCCAAACAAACTAACAAACCAACAAACCAACAAACCAACAAACCAACAAACCAACAAACCAACAAACCAACAAACCAACAAACCAACAAACCAAAAAACCGACAAACCAACAAGCCAACCAACCAACAAGTCAAAAAACCAACAAACCAACAAACCAACAAACGAACAAACCAACAAACCAACAAACGAACAAACCAAAAAACCAAAAAACCAACAAACCAACAAACCAACAAACCAACAAACCAAGTAACCAACAAACCAACAAACGAACAAACCAACAAGCCAACAAACCAAAAAACCAACAAACCAAAAAACCAGCAAACCAACAAGCCAACAAACCCACAAACCAACAAGCCAACAATCCAACAAAAGAACAAACCAACAAACCAACAAACGAACAAACCAACAAACCAAACAGCCAATAAGCCAACAAACTAACAAACCAACAAACCAACAAACCAATAAACCAAACAACCAACAAACCAACAAACCAACAAGCCAACAAACCAACAAACCAACAAACCAAAAAACGAACAAACCAACAAACCAACAAACCAACAAACCAACAAACCAAAAAGCCAACAAACGAACAAACCAACAAGCCAACAAACCAACAAACCAACAAACCAACAAACCAACAAACCAACAAACCAACAAACCAACAAACCAACAAACCAACGAACCAACAAACCAACAAACCAACAAAGAAACAAACCAACAAACCAAAAAAATAACAAGCCAACAAACCAACAAACCAACAAACCAAAAAACCAACAAACCAACAAACCAACAAACCAACAAAGAAACAAACCAACAAACCAACAAACCAACAAGCCAACAAAACCAACAAGCCAACAAACCAACAAACCAACAAACCAAAAAACCAACAAACCAACACACGAACAAACGAACAAACCAACAAACCAACAAACTAACAAACCAACAAGCCAACAAACCAACAAGCCAACAAACCAACAAACCAACAAACCAACAAACCAACAAGCCAACAAGCCAACAAGCCAACAAGCCAACAAACCAACAAACCAACAAACCAACAAACCAACAAACCAACAAACCAACGAACCAACAAACCAACAAACCAACAAAGAAACAAACCAACAAACCAAAAAAACAACAAGCCAACAAACCAACAAACCAACAAACCAACAAACCAACAAACCAACAAGCCAACAAACCAACAAAGAAACAAACCAACAAACCAACAAACCAACAAGCCAACAAAACCAACAAGCCAACAAACCAACAAACCAACAAACCAAAAAACCAACAAGCCAACAAGCCAACAAACCAACAAACCAACAAACCAACAAACCAACAAACCAACAAACCAACAAACCAACAAACCAACAAACCAACAAAGCAACAAACCAACAAAGAAACAAGCCAACAAACCAACGGACCAACAAACCAACAAACCAACAAAGAAACAAACCAACAAACCAAAAAAACAACAAGCCAACAAACCAACAAACCAACAAACCAACAAACCAACAAACCAACAAACCAACAAACCAACAAACCAACAAAGAAACAAACCAACAAACCAACAAACCAACAAGCCAACAAAACCAACAAGCCAACAAACCAACAAACCAACAAACCAAAGAACCAACAAGCCAACAAACCAACAAACCAACAAACCAACAAACCAACAAACCAACAAACCAACAAACCATTAAACCAACAAACCAACAAACAAACAAACCAACAAACCAACAAACCAACAAACCAACAAACCAACAAGCCAATAAACCTACAAACCAGTAAGCCAACAAACCAAAAAACCAACAAAGCAAAAAACCAACAAACCAACAAACCAACAAACCAACAAACCAACAAACCAACACACGAACAAACGAACAAACCAACAAACCAACAAACGAACAAACCAACAAGCCAACAAACCAACAAGCCAACAAACCAACAAACCAACAAACAAACAAACCAACAAGCCAACAAGCCAACATACTAACAAACGAACAAACTAACAAACCAACAGACCAACAAACCAACAAACCAACAAACCAACAAACCAACAAACCAACAAACCAACAAACCAACAAACCAACAAACCAAAAAAACAACAAACCAACAAGCCAACAAACCAACAAGCCAACAAGCCAACAAACCAACAAACCAACAAACCAACAAACCAACAAACGAACAAACCAACAAACCAACAAACCAACAAACGAACAAACGAACAAACCAACAAACCAACAAACCAACAAACCAACAAAACAACAAACCAACAAACCAACAAACCAACAAACCAAGTAACCAACAAACCAACAAAAGAACAAACCAACAAGCCAACAAACCAAAAAACGAACAAAGCAACAAATCAACAAACCAACAAACCAATAAGCCAACAAGCCAACAAACAAACACAGAAACAAACTAACAAACCAACAAACCAACAAGCCAACAAACCAACAAACCAATAAACCAACAAACCAACAAACCAACAAACCAACAAACCACCAAACCAACAAACCAACAAACCAAAAAACCAACACACCAACAAGCCAACAAACCAACAAACCAACAAACCAACAATCCAACAATCCAACAAAACATCAAACCAACAAACCAACAAACGAACAAACCAACAAACCAACAAACCAACAAACCAACAAACCAAACAACCAACAAACCAACAAACCAACAAGCCAACAAACCAACAAACCAACAAACCAACAAACCAACAAACCGACAAACCAACAAACCAACAAACCAAAAAACCAACAAACCAACAAGCCAACAAACCAACAAACCAACAAACCAACAATCCAACACTCCAACAAAACAACAAACCAACAAACCAACAAACGAACAAACCAACAAACCAACAAGCCAATAAGTCAACCAACCAACAAACCAACAAACCAACAAAACAACAAACCAAATAACCAACAAACCAACAAACCAACGAGCCAACAAACCAACAAACCAACAAACCAACAAACCAAAAAACGAACAAATCAACAAACCAACAAACCAACAAACCAACAAACCAACAAACCAACAAACCAACAAACCAACAAACCAACAAACGAACGAACCTACAAACCAAAAAACCAACAAAGATACAAACCAACAAACCAAAAAACCAACAAGCCAACAAACCAACAAACCAACAAACCAACAAACCAACAAACCAACAAACCAACAAACCAACAAACCAACAAAGAAACAAACCGACAAACCAACAAACCAACAAAAAAACCAGCCAACAAAACCAACAAACCAACAAACCAACAAACCAAAAAACCAACAATCCAACAAACCAACAAACCAACAAACCAACAAACCAACAAACCAATAAACCAACAAACCAACAAACAAACAAACCAACAAACAAACAAACCAACAAACCAACAAACCAACAAGCCAGCAAACCAACAAACCAACAAACCAAAAAGCCAACAAACCAAAAACCAACAAACCAAAAAACCAACAAACCCACAAACGAACAAACCAACAAACGAACAAACGAACAAACCAACAAATCAACAAACCAACAAACGAACAAACCAACAAGCCAACAAACCAACAAGCCAACAAACCAACAAACCAACAAGCCAACAAACCGACAAACCAACAAGCCAACAAGCCAAAAAACCAACAAACCAACAAACCAACAAACCAACAAACCAACAAACCAACAAACCAACAAACCAACAAACCAACAAACCAACAAACCAACAAACCAACAAACCAACAAACCAACAAACCAAATAACCAACAAACCAACAAACGAACAAACCAACAAACGAACAAACCAACAAGCAAACAAACAAAAAAACGAACAAAGCAACAAACCAACAAACCAACAAACCAACAAGCCAACAAACCAACAAACCAATAAACCAACAAACCAACAAACCAACAAACCAACAAACCACCAAACCAACAAACCAACAAACCAAAAAACCAACACACCAACAAGCCAACAAACCAACAAACCAACAAACCAACAATCCAACAATCCAACAAAACATCAAACCAACAAACCAACAAACGAACAAACCAACAAACCAACAAACCAACAAACCAACAAACCAAACAACCAACAAACCAACAAACCAACAAGCCAACAAACCAACAAACCAACAAACCAACAAACCAACAAACCGACAAACCAACAAACCAACAAACCAAAAAACCAAAAAACCAACAAGCCAACAAACCAACAAACCAACAAACCAACAATCCAACAATCCAACAAAACAACAAACCAACAAACCAACAAACGAACAAACCAACAAACCAACAAGCCAATAAGCCAACCAACCAAAAAACCAACAAACCAACAAAACAACAAACCAAATAACCAACAAACCAACAAACCAACGAGCCAACAAACCAACAAACCAACAAACCAACAAACCAAAAAACGAACAAATCAACAAACCAACAAACCAACAAACCAACAAACCAACAAACCAACAAACCAACAAACCAACAAACGAACGAACCTACAAACCAAAAAACCAACAAAGATACAAACCAACAAACCAAAAAACCAACAAGCCAACAAACCAACAAACCAACAAACCAACAAACCAACAAACCAACAAACCAACAAACCAACAAACCAACAAAGAAACAAACCGACAAACCAACAAACCAACAAAAAAACCAGCCAACAAAACCAACAAACCAACAAACCAACAAACCAAAAAACCAACAATCCAACAAACCAACAAACCAACAAACCAACAAACCAATAAACCAACAAACCAACAAACAAACAAACCAACAAACAAACAAACCAACAAACCAACAAACCAACAAGCCAGCAAACCAACAAACCAACAAACCAAAAAGCCAACAAACCAAAAACCAACAAACCAACAAACCAACAAACCCACAAACGAACAAACCAACAAACGAATAAACGAACAAACCAACAAATCAACAAACCAACAAACGAACAAACCAACAAGCCAACAAACCAACAAGCCAACAAACCAACAAACCAACAAGCCAACAAACCAACAAACCAACAAGCCAACAAGCCAACAAACCAAAAAACCAACAAACCAACAAACCAACAAACCAACAAACCAACAAACCAACAAACCAACAAACCAACAAACCAACAAACCAACAAACCAACAAACCAACAAACCAACAAACCAAGTAACCAACAAACCAACAAACGAACAAACCAACAAACGAACAAACCAACAAGCAAACAAACAAAAAAACGAACAAAGCAACAAACCAACAAACCAACAAACCAACAAGCCAACAAGCCAACAAACAAACACACCAACAAACTAACAAACCAACAAACTAACAAGCCAACAAACCAACAAACCAACAAGCCAACAAACCAACAAACCAACAAACCAACAAACAAACAAACCAACAAACCAACAAACCAACAACCCAACAAACCAACAAACCAACAAACCAAAAAACCAACAAACCAACAAACCAACAAACCAACAAACCAACAAACCAAAAAACCAACAAACCAACAAACCAACAAACCAACAAACCAACAAGCCAACAATCCAACAAAACAACAAACCAACAAACCAACAAACCAACAAATGAACAAACCAACAAACCAACAAGCCAATAAGCCAACAACCCAACAAACCAACAAGTCAACAAACCAACAAACCAACAAACCAAACAACCAACAAACCAACAAACGAACAAACCAACATTCCAACAAACCAACAAACCAACAAACCAACAAACCAACAAACCAACAAAACCAACAAGCCAAACAACCAACAAACCAACAAACGAACAAACCAACATACCAACAAACCAACAAACCAACAAACCAACAAACCAACAAAACCAACAAACCAACAAGCCAACAAACCAACAAACCAACAAACCAACAAACCAACAAGCCAACAAGCCCAACAAACCTACAAACCAAAAACGAACAAACCAGCAAACCAACAAGCCAGAAAACCAACAAACCAACAAACCAACAAACCAACAAACCAACAAACCAACAAACCAACAAACCAACAAACCAACAAACCAACAAAACCAACAAGCCAACAAACCAACAAACCAACAAGTCAACAAACCAACAAACCAACAAGCCAACAAGCCAACAAACCAACAAACGAACAAACCAACAAAGCAACAAACGAACAAACCAACAATTCAACAAACCAACAAACCAACAAACCAACAAACCAACAAACCAACAAACCAACAAACCAACAAACCAACAAACCAACAAACCAACAAACCAACAAACGAACAAACCAACAAGCCAACAAACCAAAAAACGAACAAAGCAACAAACCAACAAACCAACAAACCAACAAACCAACAAGCCAACAAGCCAACCAACAAACACCCAAACAAACTAACAAACCAACAAACCAACAAGCCAACAAGCCAACAAACCAACAAACCAACAAAACAACAAACCAACAAACCAACAAACCAAACAACCAACAAACCAACAAACCAACAAGCCAACAAACCAACAAACCAACAAACCAACAAACCAACAAACCGACAAACCAACAAACCAACAAACCAAAAAACCAACAAACCAACAAGCCAACAAACCAACAAACCAACAATCCAACAATCCAACAAAACAACAAACCAACAAACCAACAAACGAACAAACCAACAAACCAACAAGCCAATAAGCCAACCAACCAACAAACCAACAAACCAACAAAACAACAAACCAAATAACCAACAAACCAACAAACCAACGAGCCAACAAACCAACAAACCAACAAACCAACAAACCAAAAAACGAACAAATCAACAAACCAACAAACCAACAAACCAACAAACCAACAAACCAACAAACCAACAAACGAACGAACCTACAAACCAAAAAACCAACAAAGATACAAACCAACAAACCAAAAAACCAACAAGCCAACAAACCAACAAACCAACAAACCAACAAACCAACAAACCAACAAACCAACAAACCAACAAACCAACAAAGAAACAAACCGACAAACCAACAAACCAACAAAAAAACCAGCCAACAAAACCAACAAACCAACAAACCAACAAACCAAAAAACCAACAATCCAACAAACCAACAAACCAACAAACCAACAAACCAATAAACCAACAAACCAACAAACAAACAAACCAACAAACAAACAAACCAACAAACCAACAAACCAACAAGCCAGCAAACCAACAAACCAACAAACCAAAAAGCCAACAAACCAAAAACCAACAAACCAAAAAACCAACAAACCCACAAACGAACAAACCAACAAACGAACAAACGAACAAACCAACAAATCAACAAACCAACAAACGAACAAACCAACAAGCCAACAAACCAACAAGCCAACAAACCAACAAACCAACAAGCCAACAAACCAACAAACCAAAAGCCAACAAGCCAACAAACCAAAAAACCAACAAACCAACAAACCAACAAACCAACAAACCAACAAACCAACAAACCAACAAACCAACAAACCAACAAACCAACAAACCAACAAACCAACAAACCAACAAACCAACAAACCAACAAACCAACAAACCAACAAACCAAGTAACCAACAAACCAAGAAACGAACAAACCAACAAACGAACAAACCAACAAGCAAACAAACAAAAAAACGAACAAAGCAACAAACCAACAAACCAACAAACCAACAAGCCAACAAGCCAACAAACAAACACACCAACAAACTAACAAACCAACAAACCAACAAGCCAACAAACCAACAATCCAACAAGCCAACAAACCAACAAACCAACAAACGAACAAACCAACAAACCAACAAACCAACAAACCAACAACCCAACAAACCAACAAACCAACAAACCAAAAAACCAACAAACCAACAAACCAACAAACCAACAAATCAACAAACCAAAAAACCAACAAACCAACAAACCAACAAACCAACAAACCAACAAGCCAACAATCCAACAAAACAACAAACCAACAAACCAACAAACGAACAAACCAACAAACCAACAAGCCAATAAGCCAACAAACCAACAAACCAACAAGTCAACAAACCAACAAACCAACAAACCAAACAACCAACAAACCAACAAACGAACAAACTAACATTCCAACAAACCAACAAACCAACAAACCAACAAACCAACAAACCAACAAAACCAACAAACCAAACAACCAACAAACCAACAAACGAACAAACCAACATACCAACAAACCAACAAACCAACAAACCAACAAACCAACAAAACCAACAAACCAACAAGCCAACAAACCAACAAACCAACAAACCAACAAACCAACAAGCCAACAAGCCAACAAACCAACAAACCTACAAACCAAAAACGAACAAACCAGCAAACCAACAAGCCAGAAAACCAACAAACCAACAAACCAACAAACCAACAAACCAACAAACCAACAAACCAACAAACCAACAAACCAACAAAACCAACAAGCCAACAAACCAACAAACCAACAAGTCAACAAACCAACAAACCAACAAGCCAACAAGCCAACAAACCAACAAACGAACAAACCAACAAAGCAACAAACGAACAAACCAACAAACCAACAAACCAACAAACCAACAAACCAACAAACCAACAAACCAACAAACCAACAAACCAACAAACCAACAAACCAACAAACCAACAAACCAACAAACCAACAAACGAACAAACCAACAAGCCAACAAACCAAAAAACGAACAAAGCAACAAACCAACAAACCAACAAACCAACAAACCAACAAGCCACCAAGCCAACCAACAAACACCCAAACAAACTAACAAACCAACAAACCAACAAGCCAACAAGCCAACAAACCAACAAACCAACAAACCAACAAACCAACAAACCAACAAACCAACAAACCAACAAACCAACAAACCAAAAAACCGACAAACCAACAAGCCAACAAACCAACAAACCAACAAACGAACAAACGAACAAACCAACAAACCAACAAACCAACAAACCAACAAAACAACAAACCAACAAACCAACAAGCCAACTAGCCAACAAACAAACACACCAACAAACTAACAAACCAACAAACCAACAAGCCAACAAACCAACAAACCAACAAACCAACAAACCAACAAACCAACAAACCAACAAACCAACAAACCAACAAATCAACAAACCAAAAAACCAACAAACCAACAAGCCAACAAACCAACAAACCAACAAGCCAACAATCCAACAAAACAACAAACCAACAAACGAACAAACCAACAAACCAACAAGCCAATAAGCCAACAAACCAACAAACCAACAAACCAACAAACCAACAAACCAAACAACCAACAAACCAACAAACGAACAAACCAACATACCAACAAACCAACAAAACAACAAACTAACAAGCAAACAAACCAACAAAACCAACAAACCCACAAGCCAACAAACGAACAAACCAACAAACCAACAAGCCAGCAAACCAACAAACCAACAAACCAACAAACCAACAAACACACAAACCAACAAACCAACAAGCCAACAAACCAACAAACCAACAAACCAAAAAACCAACAAGCCAACAAACCAAAAAACCGACAAACCAACAAACCAACAAACCAACAAACCAACAAAGAAACAAACCAACAAACCAACAAACCAACAAGCCAACAAAACCAACAAGCCAACAAACCAACAAGTCAACAAACCAACAAACCAACAAGCCAACAAGCCAACAAACACCGACAAACCAATAAACCAAGTAACCAACAAACCAACAAACGAACAAACCAACAAGCCAACAAACCAAAAAACGAACAAAGCAACAAACCAACAAACCAACAAACCAACAAACCAACAAGCCAACAAAAAGACACGCAAACAAACTAACAAACTAACAAACCAACAAACCAACAAACCAACAAACCAACAAACCAACAAACCAACAAACCAACAAACGAACAAACCAACAAACCAACAAACCAATAAACCAACAAACCAACAAACTAACAAACCAACAAACCAAAAAACCAACAAACCAACAAGCCAACAAACCAACAAACCTACAAGCCAACAATCCAACAAAACAACAAACCAACAAACCAACAAACCAACAAGCCAATAAGCCAACAAACCAACAAACCAACAACCAACAAACCAACAAACAAAACAACCAACAAACCAACAAACCAACAAACCAACAAACCAACAAACGAACAAACCAACAAACCAACAAACGAACCAACCAACAAACACCGACAAACCAATAAACCAAGTAACCAACAAACCAACAAACGAACAAACCAACAAGCCAACAAACCAAAAAACGAACAAAGCAACAAACCAACAAACCAACAAACCAACAAACCAACAAGCCAACAAAAAGACACGCAAACAAACTAACAAACTAACAAACCAACAAACCAACAAACCAACAAACCAACAAACCAACAAACCAACAAACCAACAAACGAACAAACCAACAAACCAACAAACCAATAAACCAACAAACCAACAAACTAACAAACCAACAAACCAAAAAACCAACAAACCAACAAGCCAACAAACCAACAAACCTACAAGCCAACAATCCAACAAAACAACAAACCAACAAACCAACAAACCAACAAGCCAATAAGCCAACAAACCAACAAACCAACAACCAACAAACCAACAAACAAAACAACCAACAAACCAACAAACCAACAAGCCAAGAAACCAACAAACCAACAAACCAAAAAACGAACAAACTAACAAACCAACAAACCAACAATCCAACAAAATAACAAACCAACAAACGAACAAACCAACAAACCAACAAGCCAATAAGCCAACAAACCAACAAACCAACAAACCAAAAAACGAACAAACTAACAAACCAACAAACCAACAATCCAACAAAACAACAAACCAACAAACGAACAAACCAACAAACCAACAAGCCAATAAGCCAACAAACCAACAAACCAACAAACCAACAAACTAACAAACCAACAAACCAAACAACCAACAAACCAACAAACGAACAAACCAACAAACCAACAAACCAACAAACCAACAAACCAACAAACCAACAAACCAACAAACCAAGTAACCAACATACCAACAAAAGAACAAACCAACAAGCCAACAAACCAAAAAACGAACAAAGAAACAAACCAACAAACCAACAAACCAACAAACCAACAAACCAACAAACCAACAAACCAACAAACCAACAAACCAACAAACCAACAAACCAACAAACCAACAAACCAAAAAACCAACAAACCAACAAGCCAACAAACCAACAATCCAACAAAACAACAAACCAAGTAACCAACAAACCAACAAAAGATCAAACCAAAAAACCAACAAACCAACAAGCCAACAAACCAACAAACCAACAAACCAACAATCCAACAAAACAACAAACCAAGTAACCAACAAACCAACAAAAGAACAAACCAACAAGCCAACAAACCAAAAAACGAACAAAGAAACAAACCAACAAACCAACAAACCAACAAACCAACAAACCAACAAGCCAACAAGCCAACAAACAAACACACCAACAAACTAACAAACCAACAAACCAACAAGCCAACAAACCAACAAACCAACAAACCAACAAACCAACAAACCAACAAACCAACAAACCAACAAACCAACAAACCAACAAACCAACAAACCAACAAACCAACAAACCAAAAAACCAACAAACCAACAAGCCAACAAACCAACAAACCAACAAGCCAACAATCCAACAAAACAACAAACCAACAAACGAAGAAACCAACAAACCAACAAGCCAATAAGCCAACAAACCAACAAACCAACAAACCAACAAACCAACAAACCAAACAACCAACAAACCAACAAACGAACAAACCAACATACCAACAAACCAACAAACCAACAAACCAACAAACCAACAAACCAGCAAGCCAACAAACCAACAAACCAACAAACCTACAAACCAACAAACGGACAAACCAACAAACCAACAAGCCAGCAAAACAACAAACCAACAAACCAACAAACCAACAAACACACAAACCAACAAACCAACAAGCCAACAAAACAACAAACCAACAAACCAAAAAACCAACAAGCCAACAAACCAAAAAACCGACAAACCAACAAACCAACAAACCAACAAACCAACAAAGAAACAAACCAACAAACCAACAAACCAACAAACTAACAAACCAACAAGCCAACAAAACCAACAAGCCAACAAACCAACAAACCAACAAACCAACAAGTCAACAAACCAACAAACCAACAAACCAACAAGCCAACAAGCCAACAAACCAACAAACCAACAAACCAACAAACGAACAAACGAACAAACCAATAAACCAACAAACGAACAAACCAACAAACCAACAAACGAACAAACCAACAAACACCGACAAACCAATAAACCAAGTAACCAACAAACCAACAAACGAACAAACCAACAAGCCAACAAACCAAAAAACGAACAAAGCAACAAACCAACAAACCAACAAACCAACAAGCCAACAAACAGACACGCAAACAAACTAACAAACCAACAAACCAACAAACCAACAAACCAACAAACCAACAAACCAACAAACCAACAAACCAACAAACCAACAAACCAACAAACCAACAAACCAACAAACCAACAAACCAACAAACCAACAAACCAACAAACCAAAAAACCAACAAACCAACAAGCCAACAAACCAACAAACCAACAAGCCAACAATCCAACAAAACAACAAACCAACAAACGAACAAACCAACAAACCAACAAGCCAATAAGCCAACAAACCAACAAACCAACAAACCAACAAACCAACAAACCAAACAACCAACAAACCAACAAACGAACAAACGAACATACCAACAAACCAACAAACCAACAAACCAACAAGCAAACAAACCAACAAAACCAACAAACCCACAAGCCAACAAACAAACAAACCAACAAATCAACAAGCCAGCAAACCAACAAACCAACAAACCAACAAACCAACAAACACACAAACCAACAAACCAACAAGCCAACAAACCAACAAACCAACAAACCAAAAAACCAACAAGCCAACAAACCAAAAAACCGACAAACCAACAAACCAACAAACCAACAAACCAACAAACCAACAAAGAAACAAACCAATAAACCAACAAACCAACAAACCAACAAGCCAACAAAACCAACAAGCCAACAAACCAACAAACCAACAAGTCAACAAACCAACAAACCAACAAGCCAACAAGCCAACAAACCAAACAACCAACAAACCAACAAACGAACAAACCAACATACCAACAAACCAACAAACCAACAAACCAACAAGCAAACAAACCAACAAAACCAACAAACCCACAAGCCAACAAATCAACAAACCAACAAACCAGCAAGCCAACAAGCCAACAAACCAACAAACCTACAAACCAACAAACGGACAAACCAACAAACCAACAAGCCAGCAAAACAACAAACCAACAAACCAACAAACCAACAAACACACAAACCAACAAACCAACAAGCCAACAAAACAACAAACCAACAAACCAAAAAACCAACAAGCCAACAAACCAAAAAACCGACAAACCAACAAACCAACAAACCAACAAACCAACAAAGAAACAAACCAACAAACCAACAAACCAACAAACCAACAAACCAACAAGCCAACAAAACCAACAAGCCAACAAACCAACAAACCAACAAACCAACAAGTCAACAAACCAACAAACCAACAAACCAACAAGCCAACAAGCCAACAAACCAACAAACCAACAAACCAACAAACGAACAAACGAACAAACGAACAAACCAATAAACCAACAAACGAACAAACCAACAAACCAACAAACGAACAAACCAACAAACACCGACAAACCAATAAACCAAGTAACCAACAAACCAACAAACGAACAAACCAACAAGCCAACAAACCAAAAAACGAACAAAGCAACAAACCAACAAACCAACAAACCAACAAGCCAACAAACCAACAAACCAACAAGCCAACAATCCAACAAAACAACAAACCAACAAACGAACAAACCAACAAACCAACAAGCCAATAAGCCAACAAACCAACAAACCAACAAACCAACAAACCAACAAACCAAACAACCAACAAACCAACAAACGAACAAACGAACATACCAAGAAACCAACAAACCAACAAACCAACAAGCAAACAAACCAACAAAACCAACAAACCCACAAGCCAACAAACAAACAAACCAACAAACCAACAAACCAACAAACACACAAACCAACAAACCAACAAGCCAACAAACCAACAAACCAACAAACCAAAAAACCAACAAGCCAACAAACCAAAAAACCGACAAACCAACAAACCAACAAACCAACAAACCAACAAACCAACAAAGAAACAAACCAACAAACCAACAAACCAACAAACCAACAAGCCAACAAAACCAACAAGCCAACAAACCAACAAACCAACAAGCCAACAAACCAACAAACCAACAAGCCAACAAGCCAACAAACCAACAAACCAACAAACCAACAAACGAACAAACCAACAAACCAACAAACGAACAAACCAACAAACCAACAAACGAACCAACCAACAAACACCGACAAACCAATAAACCAAGTAACCAAGAAACCAACAAACGAACAAACCAACAAGCCAACAAACCAAAAAACGAACAAAGCAAAAAACCAACAAACCAACAAACCAACAAACAGACACGCAAACAAACTAACAAACCAACAAACCAACAAACCAACAAACCAACAGACCAACAAACCAACAAACTAACAAACGAACAAACCAACAAACCAACAAACCAACAAACCAGCAAACCAACAAACCAACAAACTAACAAACCAACAAACCAAAAAACCAACAAACCAACAAGCCAACAAACCAACAAACCAACAAGCCAACAATCTAACAAAACAACAAACCAACAAACCAACAAACCAACAAGCCAATAAGCCAACAAACCAACAAACCAACAACAACAAACCAACAAACAAAACAACCAACAAACCAACAAACCAACAAGCCAAGAAACCAACAAACCAACAAACCAAAAAACGAACAAACTAACAAACCAACAATCCAACAATCCAACAAAACAACAAACCAACAAACGAACAAACCAACAAACCAACAAGCCAATAAGCCAACAAACCAACAAACCAACAAACCAACAAACTAACAAACCAACAAACCAAACAACCAACAAACCAACAAACGAACAAACCAACAACCCAACAAACCAACAAACTCACAAACCAACAAACCAACAAACCAACAAACCAACAAACCAAGTAACCAACAAACCAACAAACGAACAAACCAACAAGCCAACAAACCAAAAAACGAACAAAGAAACAGACCAACAAACCAACAAACCAACAAACCAACAAACCAACAAGCCAACAAACAAACACACCAACAAACTAACAAACCAATAAACCAACAAACCAACAAACCAACAAACCAACAAACCAACAAACCAACAAACCAACAAACCAACAAACCAACAAACCAACAAACCAACAATCCAACAAAACAACAAACCAACAAACGAAGAAACCAACAAACCAACAAGCCAATAAGCCAACAAACCAACAAACCAACAAACCAACAAACCAACAAACCAAACAACCAACAAACCAACAAACGAACAAACCAACATACCAACAAACCAACAAACCAACAAACCAACAAGCCAACAAACCAACAAACCAACAAACCAACAAACCAACAAACCAAACAACCAACAAACCAACAAACGAACAAACCAACATACCAACAAACCAACAAACCAACAAACCAACAAGCAAACAAACCAACAAAACCAACAAACCCACAAGCCAACAAATCAACAAACCAACAAACCAGCAAGCCAGCAAGCCAACAAGCCAACAAACCAACAAACCTACAAACCAACAAACGAACAAACCAACAAACCAACAAGCCAGCAAAGCAACAAACCAACAAATCAACAAACCAACAAACACACAAACCAACAAACCAACAAGCCAACAAAACAACAAACCAACAAACCAAAAAACCAACAAGCCAACAAACCAAAAAACCGACAAACCAACAAACCAACAAAGAAACAAACCAACAAACCAGCAAACCAACAAACCAACAAGCCAACAAAACCAACAAGCCAACAAACTAACAAACCAACAAGTCAACAAACCAACAAACCAACAAGCCAACAAGCCAACAAACCAACAAACCAACAAACCAACAAACGAACAAACGAACAAACGAACAAACCAACAAACCAACAAACGAACAAACCAACAAACCAACAAACGAACAAACCAACAAACACCGACAAACCAATAAACCAAGTAACCAACAAACAAAAAAACGAACAAAGCAACAAACCAACAAACCAACAAACCAACAAACCAACAAGCCAACAAACAGACACGCAAACAAACTAACAAACCAACAAACCAACAAACCAACAAACCAACAAACCAACAAACCAACAAACCAACAAACGAACAAACCAACAAACCAACAAACCAACAAACCAACAAACCAACAAACCAACAAACTAACAAACCAACAAACCAAAAAACCAACAAACCAACAAGCCAACAAACCAACAAACCAACAAGCCAACAATCCAACAAAACAACAAGCCAACAAACCAACAAACCAACAAGCCAATAAGCCAACAAACCAACAAACCAACAACCAACAAACCAACAAACAAAACAACCAACAAACCAACAAACCAAGAAGCCAAGAAACCAACAAACCAACAAACCAAAAAACAAACAAACTAACAAACCAACAAACCAACAAAACAAAAAGCCAACAAACGAACAAACCAACAAGCCAACAAACCAACAAACCAACAAACCAACAAACCAACAAACCAACAAACCAACAAACCAACAAATCAACAAACCAACAAAATAAAACAAAACAACAAACCAAAAAACAACAAGCCAACAAACCAACAAACCAACAAACCAACAAACCAACAAACCAACAAACCAACAAACCAACAAACCAACAAACCAACAAACCAACAAACCAACAAAGAAACAAACCAACAAACCAACAAACCAACAAGCCAACAAAACCAACAAGCCAACAAACCAACAAACCAACAAACCAACAACCCAACAAGCCAACAAGCCAACAAACCAACAAACAAACAAACCAACAAACCAACAAACCAACAAACCAACAAACCAACAAACCACCAAACGAACAAACCAACATACCAACAAACCAACAAACCAACAAACCAACAAACAAATAAACCAACAAAACCAACAAACCAACAAGCCAACAAACCCACAAGCCAACAAATCAACAAACCAACAAACCAGCAAGCCAGCAAGCCAACAAGCCAACAAACCAACAAACCTACAAACCAACAAACGAACAAACCAACAAACCAACAAGCCAGCAAAGCAACAAACCAACAAATCAACAAACCAACAAACACACAAACCAACAAACCAACAAGCCAACAAAACAACAAACCAACAAACCAAAAAACCAACAAGCCAACAAACCAAAAAACCGACAAACCAACAAACCAACAAAGAAACAAACCAACAAACCAGCAAACCAACAAACCAACAAGCCAACAAAACCAACAAGCCAACAAACTAACAAACCAACAAGTCAACAAACCAACAAACCAACAAGCCAACAAGCCAACAAACCAACAAACCAACAAACCAACAAACGAACAAACGAACAAACGAACAAACCAACAAACCAACAAACGAACAAACCAACAAACCAACAAACGAACAAACCAACAAACACCGACAAACCAATAAACCAAGTAACCAACAAACCAAAAAACGAACAAAGCAACAAACCAACAAACCAACAAACCAACAAACCAACAAGCCAACAAACAGACACGCAAACAAACTAACAAACCAACAAACCAACAAACCAACAAACCAACAAACCAACAAACCAACAAACCAACAAACCAACAAACCAACAAACCAACAAGCCAACAAACCAACAAACCAACAAGCCAACAATCCAACAAAACAACAAGCCAACAAACCAACAAACCAACAAGCCAATAAGCCAACAAACCAACAAACCAACAAGCCAATAAGCCAACAAACCAACAAACCAACAACCAACAAACCAACAAACAAAACAACCAACAAACCAACAAACCAAGAAGCCAAGAAACCAACAAACCAACAAACCAAAAAACAAACAAACTAACAAACCAACAAACCAACAAAACAAAAAGCCAACAAACGAACAAACCAACAAGCCAACAAACCAACAAACCAACAAACCAACAAACCAACAAACCAACAAACCAACAAACCAACAAATCAACAAACCAACAAAATAAAACAAAACAACAAACCAAAAAACAACAAGCCAACAAACCAACAAACCAACAAACCAACAAACCAACAAACCAACAAACCAACAAACCAACAAACCAACAAACCAACAAAGAAACAAACCAACAAACCAACAAACCAACAAGCCAACAAAACCAACAAGCCAACAAACCAACAAACCAACAAACCAACAACCCAACAAGCCAACAAGCCAACAAACCAACAAACAAACAAACCAACAAACCAACAAACCAACAAACCAACAAACCAGCAAACCACCAAACGAACAAACCAACATACCAACAAACCAACAAACCAACAAACCAACAAACAAATAAACCAACAAAACCAACAAACCAACAAGCCAACAAACCAACAAACCAGCAAGCCAACAAGCCAATAAACCAACAAATCTACAAACCGACAAACGAACAAACCAACAAACCAACAAGCCAGCAAACCAAACAACCAACAAACCAACAAACCAACAAACCAACAAACGAACAAACCAACAAACCAACAAACGAACAAACCAACAAGCCAACAAACCAACAAACCAGCAAGCCAACATCCCAACAAACCAACAAACCAACAAGCCAACAAACCAACAAACCAACAAACCAACAAACCAACAAGCCAACAAACCAAAAAACCAACAAACCAAAAAACCAACAAGCCAACAAACCAACAAACCAACAAACCAACAAACCAACAAACCAACAAACCAACAAACCAACAAACCAACAAAGAAACAAACCAACAAACCAAACAACCAACAAACCAACAAGCCAACAAAACCAACAAGCCAACAAGCCAGCAAACCAACAAACTAAAAAGTCAACAAACTAACAAACCAACAAGCCAACAAGCCAACAAACCAACAAACCAACAAACCAACAAACCAACAAACCAACAAACGCACAAACCAACAAACCAACAAACGAACAAACCAACAAACCAACAAACGAACAAGCCAACAAACCAACAAACCAATAAACCAAGTAACCAACAAACCACCAAACGAACAAACCAACATACCAACAAACCAACAAACAAACAAACCAACAAACCAACAAACCAACAAAGAAACAAACCAACAAACCAGCAAACCAACAAACCAACAAGCCAACAAAACCAACAAGCCAACAAACTAACAAACCAACAAGTCAACAAACCAACAAACCAACAAGCCAACAAGCCAACAAACCAACAAACCAACAAACCAACAAACGAACAAACCAACAAACCAACAAATGAACAAACCAACAAACCAACAAACGAACAAACCAACAAACACCGACAAACCAATAAACCAAGTAACCAACAAACCAACAAACGAACAAACCAACAAGCCAACAAACCAAAAAACGAACAAAGCAACAAACCAAAAAACCAACAAACCAACAAACCAACAAACAGACACGCAAACAAACTAACAAACCAACAAACCAACAAACCAACAAACCAACAAACCAACAAACCAACAAACCAACAAACGAACAAACCAACAAACCAACAAACCAACAAACCAACAAACCAACAAACTAACAAACCAACAAACCAAAAAACCAACAAACCAACAAGCCAACAAACCAACAAACCAACAAGCCAACAATCCAACAAAACAACAAACCAACAAACCAACAAACCAACAAGCCAATAAGCCAACAAACCAACAAACCAAGTAACCAACAAACCAACAAACGAACAAACCAACAAGCCAACAAACCAAAAAACGAACAAAGAAACAAACCAACAAACCAACAAACCAACAAACCAACAAACCAACAAGCCAACAAGCCAACAAACAAACACACCAACAAACTAACAAACCAACAAACCAACAAGCCAACAAACCAACAAACCAACAAACCAATAAACCAACAAACCAACAAACCAACAAACCAACAAACCAAACAACCAACAAACCAACAAACGAACAAACCAACATACCAACAAACCAACAAACCAACAAACCAACAAGCAAACAAACCAACAAAACCAACAAAAACACAAGCCAACAAATCAACAAACCAACAAACTAGCAAGCCAGCAAGCCAACAAGCCAACAAACCAACAAACCTACAAACCAACAAACGAACAAACCAACAAACCAACAAGCCAGCAAACCAACAAACCAACAAATCAACAAACCAACAAACACACAAAACAACAAACCAACAAGCCAACAAAACAACAAACCAACAAACCAAAAAACCAAAAAGCCAACAAACCAAAAAACCGACAAACCAACAAACCAACAAAGAAACAAACCAACAAACCAGCAAACCAACAAACCAACAAGCCAACAAAACCAACAAGCCAACAAACTAACAAACCAACAAGTCAACAAACCAACAAACGAACAAACCAACAAACCAACAAACGAACAAACCAACAAACCAACAAACGAACAAACCAACAAACACCGACAAACCAATAAACTAACAAACCAACAAGCCAACAAACAGATACGCAAACAAACTAACAAACCGAACAAACCAACAAACCAACAAACGAACAAACCAACAAACACCGACAAACCAATAAACCAACAAACCAACAAACCAACAAACCAACAAAGAAACAAACCAACAAACCAGCAAACCAACAAACCAACAAGCCAACAAAACCAACAAGCCAACAAACTAACAAACCAACAAGTCAACAAACCAACAAACCAACAAGCCAACAAGCCAACAAACCAAAAAACCAACAAACCAACAAACGAACAAACCAACAAACCAACAAATGAACAAACCAACAAACCAACAAACGAACAAACCAACAAACACCGACAAACCAATAAACCAAGTAACCAACAAACCAACAAACGAACAAACCAACAAGCCAACAAACCAAAAAACGAACAAAGCAACAAACCAACAAACCAACAAACCTACAAACCAACAAGCCAACAAACAGATACGCAAACAAACTAACAAACCAACAAACCAACAAACCAACAAACCAACAAACCAACAAACCAACAAACCAACAAACCAACAAACGAACAAACCAACAAACCAACAAACCAACAAACCAACAAACCAACAAACCAACAAACTAACAAACCAACAAACCAAAAAACCAACAAACCAACAAGCCAACAAACCAACAAACCAACAAGCCAACAATCCAACAAAACAACAAACCAACAAACCAACAAACCAACAAGCCAATAAGCCAACAAACCAACAAACCAAGTAACCAACAAACCAACAAACGAACAAACCAACAAGCCAACAAACAAACACACCAACAAACTAACAAACCAACAAACCAACAAGCCAACAAACCAACAAACCAACAAACCAATAAACCAACAAACCAACAAACCAACAAACCAACAAACCAACAAACCAACAAACCAACAAACCAAGAAACCAACAAACCAACAAACCAACAATCCAACAAAACAACAAACCAACAAACGAAGAAACCAACAAACCAACAAGCCAATAAGCCAACAAACCAACAAACCAACAAACCAACAAAACAACAAACCAACAAACGTAGAAACCAACAAACCAACAAGCCAATAAGCCAACAAACCAACAAACCAACAAACCAACAAACCAACAAACCAAACAACCAACAAACCAACAAACGAACAAACCAACATACCAACAAACCAACAAACCAACAAACCAACAAGCAAACAAACCAACAAAACCAACAAACCCACAAGCCAACAAATCAACAAACCAACAAACCAGCAAGCCAGCAAGCCAACAAGCCAACAAACCAACAAACCTACAAACCAACAAACGAACAAACCAACAAACCAACAAGCCAGCAAACCAACAAACCAACAAATCAACAAACCAACAAACACACAAAACAACAAACCAACAAGCCAACAAAACAACAAACCAACAAACCAAAAAACCAACAAGCCAACAAACCAAAAAACCGACAAACCAACAAACCAACAAAGAAACAAACCAACAAACCAGCAAACCAACAAACCAACAAGCCAACAAAAACAACAAGCCAACAAACTAACAAACCAACAAGTCAACAAACCAACAAACCAACAAGCCAACAAGCCAACAAACCAACAAACCAACAAACCAACAAACGAACAAACGAACAAACCAACAAACCAACAAACGAACAAACCAACAAACCAACAAACGAATAAACCAACAAACACCGACAAACCAATAAACCAACAAACCAACAAGCCAACAAACAGATACGCAAACAAACTAACAAACCAACAAACCAACAAACCAACAAACCAACAAACCAACAAACCAACAAACCAACAAACCAACAAACCAACAAACGAACAAACCAACAAACCAACAAACCAACAAACCAACAAACCAACAAACCAACAAACTAACAAACCAACAAACCAAAAAACCAACAAACCAACAAGCCAACAAACCAACAAACCAACAAGCCAACAATCCAACAAAACAACAAACCAACAAACCAACAAACCAATAAGCCAACAAAACAAACCAACAACCAACAAACCAACAAACAAAATAACCAACAAACCAACAAACCAAGAAGCCAAGAAACCAACAAACCAACAAACCAAAAAACAAACAAACTAACAAACCAACAAACCAACAAACCAACAAACCAACTAACCAACAAACCAACAAGCCAACAAACCAACAAACCAAAAAGCCAACAAACCAAAAAACCAACAAACTAAAAAACCAACAAACCAACAAACCAACAAGCCAACAAGCCAACAAACCAACAAACCAACAAACCAACAAACCAACAAACTAACAAACCAACAAACCAACAAAGAAACAAACCAACAAACCAACAAACCAACAAACCAACAAGCCAACAAAACCAACAAGCCAACAAACCAACAAACCAACAAACCAACAAACCAACAAACCAACAAACCAACAAACCAACAAACTAACAAACCAACAAACCAACAAAGAAACAAACCAACAAACCAACAAACCAACAAGCCAACAAACCAACAAACCAACAAACCAACAAACCAACAAACCAACAAACTAACAAACCAACAAACCAACAAAGAAACAAACCAACAAACCAACAAACCAACAAGCCAACAAACCAACAAACCAACAAACCAACAAACCAACAAACCAACAAACCAACAAACCAACAAACCAACAAACCAACAAACCAAAAAACCAACAAGCCAACAAACCAACAAACCAACAAACCAACAAACCAACAAACCAGCAAACAAACAAACCAACAAACCAACTAACCAACAAACCAACAAGCCAACAAACCAACAAACCAACAAACCAACAAACCAACAAACCAACAAACCAACAAACCAACAAACCAACAAACTAACAAACCAACAAACCAACAAAGAAACAAACCAACAAACCAACAAACCAACAAGCCAACAAAACCAACAAGCCAACAAACCAACAAACCAACAAGTCAACAAACCAACAACCCAACAAGCCAACAAGCCAACAAACCAACAAACCAACAAACCAACAAACCAACAAACCAACAAACCAACAAACCAACAAACCAACAAACCAAAAAACCAACAAGCCAAGAAACCAACAAACCAACAAACCAACAAACCAACAAACCAACAAACCAACAAACAAACAAACCAACAAACCAACTAACCAACAAACCAACAAGCCAACAAACCAACAAACCAAAAAGCCAACAAACCAAAAAACCAACAAACTAAAAAACCAACAAACCAACAAACCAACAAACCAACAAACGAACAAACGAACAAACGAACAAACCAACAAACCAACAAACCAACAAACGAACAAACCAACAAGCCAACAAACCAACAAACCAGCAAGCCAACAAGCCAACAAACCAACAAACCAACAAACCAACAAACCACCAAACGAACAAACCAACATACCAACAAACCAACAAACCAACAAACCAACAAACAAACAAACCAACAAAACCAACAAACGAACAAGCCAACAAACCAACAAACCAGCAAGCCAACAAGCCAATAAACCAACAAATCTACAAACCAACAAACGAACAAACCAACAAACCAACAAGCCAGCAAACCAAACAACCAACAAACCAACAAACCAACAAACCAACAAACGAACAAACCAACAAACCAACAAACGAACAAACCAACAAGCCAACAAACCAACAAACCAGCAAGCCAACATCCCAACAAACCAACAAACCAACAAGCCAACAAACCAATAAACCAACAAACCAACAAACCAACAAGCCAACAAACCAAAAAACCAACAAACCAAAAAACCAACAAGCCAACAAACCAACAAACCAACAAACCAACAAACCAACAAACCAACAAACCAACAAAAAAACAAACCAACACACCAACAAAGAAACAAACCAACAAACCAACAAACCAACAAACCAACAAGCCAACAAAACCAACAAGCCAACAAGCCAACAAACCAACAAACTAAAAAGTCAACAAACTAACAAACCAAAAAGCCAACAAGCCAACAAACCAACAAACCAAAAAACCAACAAACGAACAAACCAACAAACCAACAAACGAACAAACCAACAAACCAACAAACCAACAAACCAATAAACCAAGTAACCAACAAACCACCAAACGAACAAACCAACATACCAACAAACCAACAAACCAACAAGCCAACAAAACCAACAAGCCAACAAACTAACAAACCAACAAGTCAACAAACCAACAAACCAACAAGCCAACAAGCCAACAAACCAACAAACCAACAAACCAATAAACGAACAAACCAACAAACCAACAAACGAACAAACCAACAAACCAACAAACGAACAAACCAACAAACACCGACAAACCAATAAACCAAGTAACCAACAAACCAACAAACGAACAAACCAACAAGCCAACAAACCAAAAAACGAACAAAGCAACAAACCAACAAACCAACAAACCAACAAACCAACAAGCCAACAAACAGACACGCAAACAAACTAACAAACCAACAAACCAACAAACCAACAAACCAACAAACCAACAAACCAACAAACCAACAAACCAACAAACGAACAAACCAACAAACCAACAAACCAACAAACCAACAAACCAACAAACCAACAAACTAACAAACCAACAAACCAAAAAACCAACAAACCACAAGCCAACAAACCAACAAACCAACAAGCCAACAATCCAACAAAACAACAAACCAACAAACCAACAAACCAACAAGCCAATAAGCCAACAAACCAACAAACCAACAACCAACAAACCAACAAACAAAACAACCAACAAACCAACAAACGAACAAACCAACAAGCCAACAAACCAACAAACCAACAAACCAACAAACCAACAAACCAACAAACCAACAAACCAACAAATCAACAAACCAACAAAATAAAACAAAACAACAAACCAAAAAACCAACAAGCCAACAAACCAACAAACCAACAAACCAACAAACCAACAAACCAACAAACCAACAAACCAACAAACCAACAAACCAACAAACCAACAAACCAACAAACCAACAAACCAACAAAGAAACAAACCAACAAACCAACAAACCAACAAGCCAACAAAACCAACAAGCCAACAAACCAACAAACCAACAAGTCAACAAACCAACAACCCAACAAGCCAACAAGCCAACAAACCAACAAACCAACAAACCAACAAACCAACAAACCAACAAACCAACAAACCAACAAACCAACAAACCAACAAACCAAAAAACCAACAAGCCAACAAACCAACAAACCAACAAACCAACACACCAACAAACCAACAAACCAACAAACCAACAAACCAACAAACAAACAAACCAACAAACCAACTAACCAACAAACCAACAAGCCAACAAACCAACAAACCAAAAAGCCAACAAACCAAAAAACCAACAAACTAAACAACCAACAAACCAACAAACCAACAAACCAACAAACGAACAAACGAACAAACGAACAAACGAACAAACCAACAAACCAACAAACGAACAAACCAACAAGCCAACAAACCAACAAACCAGCAAGCCAACAAGCCAACAAACCAACAAACCAACAAACCAACAAACCACCAAACGAACAAACCAACATACCAACAAACCAACAAACCAACAAACCAACAAACAAACAAACCAACAAAACCAACAAACCAACAAGCTAACAAACCAACAAACCAGCAAGCCAACAAGCCAATAAACCAACAAACCTACAAACCAACAAACGAACAAACCAACAAACCAACAAGCCAGCAAAACAAACAACCAACAAACCAACAAACCAACAAACCAAGAAACGAACAAACCAACAAACCAACAAACGAACAAACCAACAAGCCAACAAACCAACAAACCAGCAAGCCAACATCCCAACAAACCAACAAACCAACAGGCCAACAAACCAACAAACCAACAAACCAACAAACCAACAAACCAACAAGCCAACAAACCAAAAAACCAACAAACCAAAAAACCAACAAGCCAACAAACCAACAAACCAACAAACCAACAAACCAACAAACCAACAAACCAACAAACCAACAAACCAACAAACCAACAAACCAACAAAGAAACAAACCAACAAACCAACAAACCAACAAACCAACAAGCCAACAAAACCAACAAGCCAACAAGCCAACAAACCAACAAACTAAAAAGTCAACAAACCAACAAACCAACAAGCCAACAAGCCAACAAACCAACAAACCAACAAACCAACAAACGAACAAACCAACAAACCAACAAACGAACAAACCAACAAACCAACAAACGAACAAACCAACAAACCAACAAACCAATAAACCAAGTAACCAACAAACCACCAAACGAACAAACCAACATACCAACAAACCAACAAACCAACAAGCCAACAAACCAAAAAACCAACAAACCAAAAAACCAACAAGCCAACAAACCAACAAACCAACAAACCAACAAACCAACAAACCAACAAACCAACAATGAAACAAACCAACAAACCAACAAACCAACAAGCCAACAAAACCAACAAGCCAACAAGCCAACAAACCAACAAACTAAAAAGTCAACAAACCAACAAACCAACAAGCCAACAAGCCAACAAACCAACAAACCAACAAACCAACAAACAAACAAACCAACAAAGCAACAAACCAACAAACCAACAAACCAACAAACCAACAAACCAACAAACCAACAAGCCAACTAACAAACACACAAACAAACTAACAAACCAACAAACCAACAAACCAACAAATCAACAAACCAACAAACCAAGTAACCAACAAACCAACAAACGAACAAACCAACAAACCAACAAGCCAATAAGCCAACAAACCAACAAACCAACAAACCAACAAACCAACAAATTAACAAACCAAACAACCAACAAACCAACAAACGAACAAACCAACAAACCAACAAACGAACAAACCAACAAACCAACAAATTAACAAACCAAACAACCAACAAACCAACAAACCAACAAACCAACAAACCAACAAGCCAACAAACCAACAAACCAGCAAGCCAACAAGCCAACAAACCAACAAACCTACTAACCAACAAACGAACAAACCAACAAACCAACAAGCCAGCAAACCAAACAACCAACAAACCAACAAACCAACAAACCAACAAACCAACAAACGAACAAACGAACAAACCAACAAACCAACAAACGAACAAACCAACAAGCCAACAAAGCAACAAACCAGCAAGCCAACAAGCCAACAAACCAACAAACCAACAAGCCAACAAGCCCACAAACCAACAAACCAACAAACCAACAAACCAACAAACCAACAAACCAACAAACCAACAAACCAACAAACCAACAAACCAACAAAGAAACAAACCAAAAAGTCAACAAACCAACAAGCCAACAAGCCAACAAACCAAAAAGTCAACAAACCAACAAACCAACAAGCCAACAAGCCAACAAACCAACAAACCAACAAACCAACAAACGAACAAACCAACAAACCAACAAACGAACAAACCAACAAACCAACAAACGAACAAACCAACAAACCAACAAACCAATAAACCAAGTAACCAACAAACCAACAAACGAACAAACCAACAAACCAAAAAGTCAACAAACCAACAAACCAACAAAGCAACAAACCAACAAACCAACAAGCCAACTAACAAACACACAAACAAACTAACAAACCAACAAACCAACAAACCAACAAATCAACAAACCAACAAACCAAGTAACCAACAAACCAACAAACGAACAAACCAACAAACCAACAAGCCAATAAGCCAACAAACCAACAAACCAACAAACCAACAAACCAACAAACCAACAAATTAACAAACCAAACAACCAACAAACCAACAAACGAACAAACTAACATACCAACAAACCAACAAACCAACAAACCAACAAACAAACAAACCAACAAAACCAACAAACCAACAAGCCAACAAACCAACAAACCAACAAACCAGCAAGCCAACAAGCCAACAAACCAACAAACCTACAAACCAACAAACAAACAAACCAACAAACCAACAAACCAACAAACCAACAAACCAACACACCAACAAACCAACAAACCAACAAGCCAACAAACCAACAAACCAACAAACCAAAAAACCAACAAGCCAACAAACCAACAAACCAACAAACCAACAAACCAACAAACCAACAAACCAACAAACCAACAAAGAAACAAACCAACAAACCAACAAACCAACAAACCAACAACCCAACAAAACCAACAAGCCAACAAACCAACAAACCAACAAGTCAACAAGTCAACAAACCAACAAACCAACAAGCCAACAAGCCAATAAACCAACAAATCAACAAACCAACAAACGAACAAACCAACAAACCAACAAACGAACAAACCAACAAACCAACAAACGAACAAACCAACAAGCCAACAAACCAAAAAACGAACAAAGCAAAAAACCAACAAACCAACAAACCAACAAACCAACACACAAACAAACTAACAAACCAAGAAACCAACAAGCCAACAAACCAACAAACCAACAAACCAACAAACCAACAAACCAACAAACCAACAAATCAACAAGCCAACAAAACCAACAAGCCAACAAACCAACAAACCAACAAGTCAACAAGTCAACAAACCAACAAACCAACAAGCCAACATGCCAACAAACCAACAAACCAACAAACCAACAAACCAACAAACGAACAAACCAACAAACCAACAAACCAACAAACCAACAAACCAACAAACCAACAAACCAACAAACCAACAAACCAACAAACCAACAAACCAACAAACCAACAAACCAACAAACCAACAAACCAACAAGCCAACAAACCAACAAACCAACAAACCAACAAACCAAAAAACCAACAAGCCAACAAACCAACAAACCAACAAACCAACAAACCAACAAACCAACAAACCAACAAAGAAACAAACCAACAAACCAACAAACAAACAAACCAACCAACCAACAAGCCAACAAAACCAACAAACCAACAAGTCAAGAAACCAACAAACCAACAAGCCAACAAGCCAACAAGCCAACAAACCAACAAACCAACAAACCAACAACCGAACAAACCAACAAACCAACAAACGAACAAACGAACAAACCAACAAACCAACAAACCAATTAACCAAGTAACCAACAAACCAACAAACGGACAAACCAACAAGCCAACAAACCAAAAAACGAACAAAGCAACAAACCAACAAACCAACAAACCAACAAACCAACACCCAAACAAACTAACAAACCAACAAACCAACAAGCCAACAAACCAACAAAACAACAAACCAACAAACCAACAAACCAACAAACCAACAAACCAACAAGCCAACAAACAAACAAACCAACAAACCAACAAACCAACAAACTAACAAACCAACAAACTAAAAAAACCAACAAACCAACAAGCCAACAAACCAACAAACCAACAAGCCAAAAATCCAACAAAACAACAAACCAACAAACCAACAAACCAACAAGCCAATAAGCCAACAAACCAACAAACCAACAACCAACAAACCAACAAACCAACAAACAAAACAACCAACAAACCAACAAACCAACAAGCCAACAAACCAACAAACCAACAAACCAAAAAGCGAACAAACCAACAAACCAACAAACCAACAAACCAACAAACCAACAAACCAACAAACCAACAAAACCAACAAACCAACAAAAAAACAAACCAACAAACGAAAAAACCAACAAGCCAACAAACCAACAAACCAACAAACCAACAAACCAACACACCAACAAACCAACAAACCAACAAACCAACAAACCAACAAAGAAACAAACCAACAAACCAACAAACCAACAAACCAACAAGCCAACAAAACCAACAAGCCAACAAACCAACAAATCAACAAGTCAACAAACCAACAACCCAATAAGCCAGCAAGCCAACAAACCAACAAACCAACAAGCCAACAAGCCAACAAACCAACAAACCAACAAACCAACAAACCAAAAAACCAACAAGCCAACAAACCAACAAACCAACAAACCAACAAACCAACAAACCATGTAACCAACAAACCAACAAACGAATAAGCCAACAAACCAAAAAACGAACAAAGAAACAAACTAACAAACCGGCAAATCAACAAACCAACAAGCCAACAAGCCAACAAACAAACACACAAATAAACTAACAAACCAACAAACCAACAAGCCAACAAACCAGCAAACCAACAAACCAACAAACCAACAAACCAACAAACCAACAAACCAACAAACCAACAAACCAACAAACCCACAAACCAACAAACCAAAAAACCAACAAACCAACAAGCCAACAAAATACCAAACCAACAAGCCAACAATTCAACAAAACAACAAACCAACAAACGAACAAACCAACAAACCAACAAGCCAATAAGCCAACAAACCAACAAACCAACAAACCAACAAACCAACAAACCAACAAACCAACAAACCAACAAGCCAACAAACCCACAAACCAACAAACCAACAAACCAACAAACCAACAAACCAACAAACCAACAAACCAACAAACCAACAAACCAACAAAGAAACAAACCAAAAAGTCAACAAACCAACAAGCCAACAAGCCAACAAACCAAAAAGTCAACAAACCAACAAACCAACAAGCCAACAAGCCAACAAACCAACAAACCAACAAACCAACAAACCAACAAGCCAACAAACCAACAAACGAACAAACCAACAAACCAACAAACGAACAAACCAACAAACCAACAAACCAATAAACCAAGTAACCAACAAACCAACAAACGAACAAACCAACAAACCAAAAAGTCAACAAACCAACAAACCAACAAAGCAACAAACCAACAAACCAACAAGCCAACTAACAAACACACAAACAAACTAACAAACCAACAAACCAACAAACCAACAAATCAACAAACCAACAAACCAAGTAACCAACAAACCAACAAACGAACAAACCAACAAACCAACAAGCCAATAAGCCAACAAACCAACAAACCAACAAACCAACAAACCAACAAACCAACAAATTAACAAACCAAACAACCAACAAACCAACAAACGAACAAACTAACATACCAACAAACCAACAAACCAACAAACCAACAAACAAACAAACCAACAAAACCAACAAACCAACAAGCCAACAAACCAACAAACCAACAAACCCGCAAGCCAACAAGCCAACAAACCAACAAACCTACAAACCAACAAACAAACAAACCAACAAACCAACAAACCAACAAACCAACAAACCAACACACCAACAAACCAACAAACCAAAAAGCCAACAAACCAACAAACCAACAAACCAAAAAACCAACAAGCCAACAAACCAACAAACCAACAAACCAACAAACCAACAAACCAACAAACCAACAAACCAACAAAGAAACAAACCAACAAACCAACAAACCAACAAACCAACAAACCAACAACCCAACAAGTCAACAAGTCAACAAACCAACAAACCAACAAGCCAACAAGCCAACAAACCAACAAATCAACAAACCAACAAACGAACAAACCAACAAACCAACAAACGAACAAACCAACAAACCAACAAACGAACAAACCAACAAGCCAACAAACCAAAAAACGAACAAAGCAAAAAACCAACAAACCAACAAACCAACAAACCAACACACAAACAAACTAACAAACCAAGAAACCAACAAGCCAACAAACTAACAAACCAAGAAACCAACAAGCCAACAAACCAACAAACCAACAAACCAACAAACCAACAAACCAACAAATCAACAAGCCAACAAAACCAACAAGCCAACAAACCAACAAACCAACAAGTCAACAAGTCAACAAACCAACAAACCAACAAGCCAACAAACCAAAAAGTCAACAAACCAACAAACCAACAAGCCAACAAGCCAACAAACAAACAAACCAACCAACCAACAAGCCAACAAAACCAACAAACCAACAAACCAACAAGTCAAGAAACCAACAAACCAACAAGCCAACAAGCCAACAAGCCAACAAACCAACAAACCAACAAACCAACAACCGAACAAACCAACAAACCAACAAACGAACAAACGAACAAACCAACAAACCAACAAACCAATTAACCAAGTAACCAACAAACCAACAAACGGACAAACCAACAAGCCAACAAACCAAAAAACGAACAAAGCAACAAACCAACAAACCAACAAACCAACAAACCAACACCCAAACAAACTAACAAACCAACAAACCAACAAGCCAACAAACCAACAAACCAACAAACTAACAAACCAACAAACTAAAAAAACCAACAAACCAACAAGCCAACAAACCAACAAACCAACAAGCCAACAATCCAACAAAACAACAAACCAACAAACCAACAAACCAACAAGCCAATAAGCCAACAAACCAACAAACCAACAACCAACAAACCAACAAACCAACAAACAAAACAACCAACAAACCAACAAACCAACAAGCCAACAAACCAACAAACCAAAAAGCGAACAAACCAACAAACCAACAAACCAACAAACCAACAAACCAACAAACCAACAAACCAACAAAACCAACAAACCAACAAACCAACAAAAAAACAAACCAACAAACGAAAAAACCAACAAGCCAACAAACCAACAACCAACAAACCAACAAACCAACAAACCAACAAACCAACAAACCAACAAACCAACAAAGAAACAAACCAACAAACCAACAAACCAACAAACCAACAAACCAACAAACCAACAAAACCAACAAACCAACAAAAAAACAAACCAACAAACGAAAAAACCAACAAGCCAACAAACCAACAAACCAACAAACCAACAAACCAACACACCAACAAACCAACAAACCAACAAACCAACAAACCAACAAAGAAACAAACCAACAAACCAACAAACCAACAAACCAACAAGCCAACAAAACCAACAAGCCAACAAACCAACAAATCAACAAGTCAACAAACCAACAACCCAATAAGCCAGCAAGCCAACAAACCAACAAACCAACAAGCCAACAAGCCAACAAACCAACAAACCAACAAACCAACAAACCAAAAAACCAACAAGCCAACAAACCAACAAACCAACAAACCAACAAACCAACAAACCATGTAACCAACAAACCAACAAACGAATAAGCCAACAAACCAAAAAACGAACAAAGAAACAAACTAACAAACCGGCAAATCAACAAACCAACAAGCCAACAAGCCAACAAACAAACACACAAATAAACTAACAAACCAACAAACCAACAAGCCAACAAACCAGCAAACCAACAAACCAACAAACCAACAAACCAACAAACCAACAAACCAACAAACCAACAAACCAACAAACCCACAAACCAACAAACCAAAAAACCAACAAACCAACAAGCCAACAAAATACCAAACCAACAAGCCAACAATTCAACAAAACAACAAACCAACAAACGAACAAACCAACAAACCAACAAGCCAATAAGCCAACAAACCAACAAACCAACAAACCAACAAACCAACAAACCAACAAACCAACAAACCAACAAGCCAACAAACCCACAAACCAACAAACCAACAAACCAACAAACCAACAAACCAACAAACCAACAAACCAACAAACCAACAAACCAACAAAGAAACAAACCAAAAAGTCAACAAACCAACAAGCCAACAAGCCAACAAACCAAAAAGTCAACAAACCAACAAACCAACAAGCCAACAAGCCAACAAACCAACAAACCAACAAACCAACAAACCAACAAGCCAACAAACCAACAAACGAACAAACCAACAAACCAACAAACGAACAAACCAACAAACCAACAAACCAATAAACCAAGTAACCAACAAACCAACAAACGAACAAACCAACAAACCAAAAAGTCAACAAACCAACAAACCAACAAAGCAACAAACCAACAAACCAACAAGCCAACTAACAAACACACAAACAAACTAACAAACCAACAAACCAACAAACCAACAAATCAACAAACCAACAAACCAAGTAACCAACAAACCAACAAACGAACAAACCAACAAACCAACAAGCCAATAAGCCAACAAACCAACAAACCAACAAACCAACAAACCAACAAACCAACAAATTAACAAACCAAACAACCAACAAACCAACAAACGAACAAACTAACATACCAACAAACCAACAAACCAACAAACCAACAAACAAACAAACCAACAAAACCAACAAACCAACAAGCCAACAAACCAACAAACCAACAAACCCGCAAGCCAACAAGCCAACAAACCAACAAACCTACAAACCAACAAACAAACAAACCAACAAACCAACAAACCAACAAACCAACAAACCAACACACCAACAAACCAACAAACCAAAAAGCCAACAAACCAACAAACCAACAAACCAAAAAACCAACAAGCCAACAAACCAACAAACCAACAAACCAACAAACCAACAAACCAACAAACCAACAAACCAACAAAGAAACAAACCAACAAACCAACAAACCAACAAACCAACAAACCAACAACCCAACAAGTCAACAAGTCAACAAACCAACAAACCAACAAGCCAACAAGCCAACAAACCAACAAATCAACAAACCAACAAACGAACAAACCAACAAACCAACAAACGAACAAACCAACAAACCAACAAACGAACAAACCAACAAGCCAACAAACCAAAAAACGAACAAAGCAAAAAACCAACAAACCAACAAACCAACAAACCAACACACAAACAAACTAACAAACCAAGAAACCAACAAGCCAACAAACTAACAAACCAAGAAACCAACAAGCCAACAAACCAACAAACCAACAAACCAACAAACCAACAAACCAACAAACCAACAAATCAACAAGCCAACAAAACCAACAAGCCAACAAACCAACAAACCAACAAGTCAACAAGTCAACAAACCAACAAACCAACAAGCCAACAAACCAAAAAGTCAACAAACCAACAAACCAACAAGCCAACAAGCCAACAAACAAACAAACCAACCAACCAACAAGCCAACAAAACCAACAAACCAACAAACCAACAAGTCAAGAAACCAACAAACCAACAAGCCAACAAGCCAACAAGCCAACAAACCAACAAACCAACAAACCAACAACCGAACAAACCAACAAACCAACAAACGAACAAACGAACAAACCAACAAACCAACAAACCAATTAACCAAGTAACCAACAAACCAACAAACGGACAAACCAACAAGCCAACAAACCAAAAAACGAACAAAGCAACAAACCAACAAACCAACAAACCAACAAACCAACACCCAAACAAACTAACAAACCAACAAACCAACAAGCCAACAAACCAACAAAACAACAAACCAACAAACCAACAAACCAACAAACCAACAAACCAACAAGCCAACAAACAAACAAACCAACAAACCAACAAACCAACAAACCAACAAACTAACAAACCAACAAACTAAAAAAACCAACAAACCAACAAGCCAACAAACCAACAAACCAACAAGCCAACAATCCAACAAAACAACAAACCAACAAACCAACAAACCAACAAGCCAATAAGCCAACAAACCAACAAACCAACAACCAACAAACCAACAAACCAACAAACAAAACAACCAACAAACCAACAAACCAACAAGCCAACAAACCAACAAACCAAAAAGCGAACAAACCAACAAACCAACAAACCAACAAACCAACAAACCAACAAACCAACAAACCAACAAAACCAACAAACCAACAAACCAACAAAAAAACAAACCAACAAACGAAAAAACCAACAAGCCAACAAACCAACAAACCAACAAACCAACAAACCAACAAACCAACAAACCAACAAACCAACAAACCAACAAAGAAACAAACCAACAAACCAACAAACCAACAAACCAACAAGCCAACAAAACCAACAAGCCAACAAACCAACAAATCAACAAGTCAACAAACCAACAACCCAACAAGCCAGCAAGCCAACAAACCAACAAACCAACAAGCCAACAAGCCAACAAACCAACAAACCAACAAACCAACAAACCAAAAAACCAACAAGCCAACAAACCAACAAACCAACAAACCAACAAACCAACAAACCATGTAACCAACAAACCAACAAACGAATAAGCCAACAAACCAAAAAACGAACAAAGAAACAAACTAACAAACCGGCAAATCAACAAACCAACAAGCCAACAAGCCAACAAACAAACACACAAATAAACTAACAAACCAACAAACCAACAAGCCAACAAACCAGCAAACCAACAAACCAACAAACCAACAAACCAACAAACCAACAAACCAACAAACCAACAAACCAACAAACCCACAAACCAACAAACCAAAAAACCAACAAACCAACAAGCCAACAAAATACCAAACCAACAAGCCAACAATTCAACAAAACAACAAACCAACAAACGAACAAACCAACAAACCAACAAGCCAATAAGCCAACAAACCAACAAACCAACAAACCAACAAACCAACAAACCAACAAACCAAACACCCAACAAACCAACAAATGCACAAACCAACATACCAACAAACCAACAAACCAACAAACCAACAAACCAACAAACAAACAAACCAACAAACCAACAAACCAACAAAACAACAAACCAACAAACCAACAAACCAACAAGCCAATAAGCCAACAAACCAACAAACCAACAACCAACAAACCAACAAACCAACAAACAAACAAAACAAGCAACAAACCAACAAACCAACAAATGCACAAACCAACATACCAACAAACCAACAAACCAACAAACCAACAAACCAACAAACAAACAAACCAACAAACCAACAAACCAACAAACCAACAAGCCAACAAAACCAACAAGCCAACAAACCAACAAATCAACAAGTCAACAAACCAACAACCCAACAAGCCAGCAAGCCAACAAACCAACAAACCAACAAGCCAACAAGCCAACAAACCAACAAACCAACAAACCAACAAACCAAAAAACCAACAAGCCAACAAACCAACAAACCAACAAACCAACAAACCAACAAACCATGTAACCAACAAACCAACAAACGAATAAGCCAACAAACCAAAAAACGAACAAAGAAACAAACTAACAAACCGGCAAATCAACAAACCAACAAGCCAACAAGCCAACAAACAAACACACAAATAAACTAACAAACCAACAAACCAACAAGCCAACAAACCAGCAAACCAACAAACCAACAAACCAACAAACCAACAAACCAACAAACCAACAAACCAACAAACCAACAAACCCACAAACCAACAAACCAAAAAACCAACAAACCAACAAGCCAACAAAATACCAAACCAACAAGCCAACAATTCAACAAAACAACAAACCAACAAACGAACAAACCAACAAACCAACAAGCCAATAAGCCAACAAACCAACAAACCAACAAACCAACAAACCAACAAACCAAACACCCAACAAACCAACAAATGCACAAACCAACATACCAACAAACCAACAAACCAACAAACCAACAAACAAACAAACCAACAAACCAACAAACCAACAAAACAACAAACCAACAAACCAACAAACCAACAAGCCAATAAGCCAACAAACCAACAAACCAACAACCAACAAACCAACAAACCAACAAACAAACAAAACAAGCAACAAACCAACAAACCATCAAGCCAACAAACCAACAAACCAACAAACCAAAAAGCGAACAAACCAACAAACCAACAAACCAACAAACCAACAAACCAACAAACCAACAAACCAACAAACCAACAAAAAAACAAACCAACAAACGAAAAAACCAACAAGCCAACAAACCAACAAACCAACAAACCAACAAACCAACAAACCAACAAACCAACAAACCAACAAACCAACAAACCAACAAACCAACAAACCAACAAAGAAACAAACCAACAAACCAACAAACCAACAAACCAACAAGCCAACAAAACCAACAAGCCAACAAACCAACAAATCAACAAGTCAACAAACCAACAACCCAACAAGCCACCAAGCCAACAAACCAACAAACCAACAAGCCAACAAACCAACAAACCAACAAACCAACAAACCAAAAAACCAACAAGCCAACAAACCAACAAACCAACAAACCAACAAACCAACAAACCAACAACCAACAAACCAACAAACCATGTAACCAACAAACCAACAAACGAATAAGCCAACAAACCAAAAAACGAACAAAGAAACAAACTAACAAACCGGCAAATCAACAAACCAACAAGCCAACAAGCCAACAAACAAACACGCCAACAAACTAACAAACCAACAAACCAACAAGCCAACAAACCAGCAAACCAACAAACCAACAAACCAACAAACCAACAAACCAACAAAACAACAAACCAACAAACCAACAAACCAACAAACCAACAAACCAACAAACCAAAAAACCAACAAACCAACAAGCCAACAAAATACCAAACCAACAAGCCAACAATTCAACAAAACAACAAACCAACAAACGAACAAACCAACAAACCAACAAGCCAATAAGCCAACAAACCAACAAACCAACAAACCAACAAACCAACAAACCAACAAACCAACAAACCAAACAACCAAACAACCAACAAACCAATAAATGCACAAACCAACATACCAACAAACCAACAAACCAACAAACCAGCAAACCAACAAACAAACAAACCAACAAACCAACAAACCAACAAACCAACAAACCAACAAACCATCAAACCAAAAAACCAACAACCCAACAAGCCAACAAACCAACAAACCAACAAGCCAACAATTCAACAAAACAACAAACCAACAAACGAACAAACCAACAAACCAACAAGCCAATAAGCCAACAAACCAACAAACCAACAAACCAACAAACCAACAGACCAACAAACCAAACAACCAACAACCCAACAAATGCACAAACCAACATACCAACAAACCAACAAACCAACAAACCAACAAACAAACAAACCAACAAAACCAACAAACCAAAAAGCCAACAAACTAACAAACCAACAAACCAGCAAGCCAACAAGCCAACAAACCAACAAACCTACAAACCAACAAACGAACAAACCAACAAACCAAAAAGCCAGCAAACCAACAAACCAACAAACCAACAAACCAACAAACCAACAAACCAACAAACCGACAACCCAACAAGCCAACAAACCAACAAACCAAAAAACCAACAAGCCAACAAACCAACAAACCAACAAACCAACAAACCACCAAACCAACAAACAAACAAAGAAACAAACCAACAAACCAACAAACCAACAAACCAATAAACCAACAAGCCAACAAAACCAACAAGCCAACAAACCAACAAACCAACAAGTCAACAAACCAACAAACCAACAAGCCAACAAGCCAACAAACCAACAAACCAACAAACCAACAAACGAACAAACCAATAAACCAACACACGAACAAACCAACAAACCAACAAACCAATAAACCAAGTAACCAACAAACCAACAAACGAACAAACCAACAAGCCAACAAACCAAAAAACGAGCAAAGCAACAAACCAACAAACCAACAAACCAACAAACCAACAAGCCAACAAATAAACACACAAAAAACCAACAAACCAACAAATCCACAAGCCAACAAACCAACAAACCAACAAACCAACAAACCAACAAACCAACAAACCAACAAACCAACAAACCAACAAACCAACAAACCAACAAACCAACAAACCAACAAACCAACAAAACAACAAACTAACAAACCAACAAACCAAAAAACCAACAAACCAACAAGCCAACAAACCAACAAACCAACAAGCCAACAATCCAACAAAACAACAAACCAACAAACCAACAAACCAACAAGCCAATAAGCCAACAAACCAACAAACCAACAAGCAACAAACCAACAAACCAACAAACAAAACAACCAACAAACCAACAAACCAACAAGCCAACAAACCAACAAACCAACAAACCAAAAAACGAACAAACCAACAAGCCAACAAACCAACAAAACAAAAAGCCAACAAACGAACATACCAACAAGCCAACAAACCAACAAACCAACAAACCAATAAACCAACAAACCAACAAACCAACAAACCAACAAAAAAACAAACCAACAAACCAAAAAACCAACAAGCCAACAAACCAAAAAACCAACAAACCAACAAACCAACAAACCAACAAACCGACAAACCAACAAAGAAACAAACCAACAAACCAACAAACCAACAAACCAACAAACCAACAAGCCAACAAAACCAACAAGCCAACAAACCAACAAACCAACAAGTCAACAAGTCAACAAACCAACAACCCAACAAGCCAACAAGCCAACAAACCAACAAACCAACAAACCAACAAACCAACAAACCAACAAACCAAAAAACCAACAAGCCAACAAACCAACAAACCAACAAACCAACAAACCAACAAACCAACAAACCAAAAAACCAACAAGCCAACAAACCAACAAACCAGCAAACCAACAAACCAACAAACCAACAAACCAACAAACCAACAAACCAACAAACCAACAAACCAACAAACAAACAAACCAACAAACCAACTAACCAACAAACCTACAAGCCAACAAACCAACAAACCAACAAACCAACAAACCAAAAAACCAACAAGCCAACAAACCAACAAACCAACAAACCAACAAACCAAGAAACCAACAAACCAAAAAACCAACAAGCCAACAAACCAACAAACCAACAAACCAACAAACCAACAAACCAACAAACCAACAAACCAACAAACCAACAAACCAACAAACAAACAAACCAACAAACCAACTAACCAACAAACCTACAAGCCAACAAACCAACAAACCAACAAACCAAAAAGCCAACAAACCAAAAAACCAACAAACCAAAAAACCAACAAACCAACAAACCAATAAACGAACAAACGAACAAACCAACAAACCAACAAACGAACAAACCAACAACCAACAAACCAACAAGCCAACAAACCAACAAACGAACAAACCAACATACCAACAAACCAACAAACTAACAAACCAACAAACAAACAAACCAACAAAACCAACAAACCAACAAGCCAACAAACCAACAAACCAACAAACCAGCAAGCCAGCAAACCAACAAACCAACAAATCAACAAACCAACAAACCAACAAACCAACAAACCAACAAACCAACAAACCAACCAGCCAACAAACCAACAAACCAACAAACCAAAAAACCAACAAGCCAACAAGCCAACAAACCAACAAACCAACAAAACAACAAAATAACAAACCAACAAACCAAAAAACCAACAAACCAACAAGCCAACAAACCAACAAACCAACAAACCAACAAACCTACAAACCAACAAACGAACAAACCAACAAACCAACAAACCAGCAAACCAACAAACCAACAAATCAACAAAACAACAAACCAACAAACCAACAAACCAACAAACCAACAAACCAACCAGCCAACAAACCAACAAACCAACAAACCAAAAAACCAACAAGCCAACAAACCAACAAACCAACAAACCAACAAACCAACAAACCAACAAACCAACAAACCAACAAACCAACAAACCAACATACCAACAAACCAGCAAACCAACAAGCCAACAAACCAACATACCTACAAACCAACAAACGAACAAACCAACAAACCAACAAACCAAAAAGCCAGCAAACCAACAAACCAACAAACCAACAAACCAACAAACCAACAAACCAACAAACCAACAAACCAACAAAACAACAAAATAACAAACCAACAAACCAAAAAACCAACAAACCAACAAGCCAACAAACCAACAAACCAACAAGCCAACAATCCAACAAAACAACAAACCAACAAACCAACAAACCAACAAGCCAATAAGCCAACAAACCAACAAACCAACAACCAACAAACCAACAAACCAACAAACAAAACCACCAACAAACCAACAAACCAACAAGCCAACAAACCAACAAACAAACAAACCAAAAAACGAACAAACCAACAAACCAACAAAACAAAAAGCCAACAAACGAACATACCAACAAGCCAACAAACCAACAAACCAACAAACCAATAAACCAAAAAACCAACAAGCCAACAAACCAACAAACCAACAAACCAACAAACCAACAAACCAACAAACCAACAAACCAACAAACCAACAAACCAACAAGCCAACAAAACCAACAAGCCAACAAACCAACAAACCAACAAGTCAACAAACCAACAAACCAACAAGTCAACAAGCCAACAAACCAACAAACCAACAAACCAACAAACGAACAAACCAATAAACCAACAAACGAACAAACCAACAAACCAACAAACCAATAAACCAAGTAACCAACAAACCAACAAACGAACAAACCAACAAGCCAACAAACCAAAAAACGAACAAAGCAACAAACCAACAAACCAACAAACCAACAAGCCAACAAACAAACACACAAAAAAACTAACAAACCAACAAACCAACAAGCCAACAAACCAACAAACCAACAAACCAACAAACCAACAAACCAACAAAACAACAAACTAACAAACCAACAAACCAAAAAACCAACAAACCAACAAGCCAACAAACCAACAAACCAACAAGCCAACATTCCAACAAAACAACAAACCAGCAAACCAACAAACCAACAAGCCAATAAGCCAACAAACCAACAAACCAACAACCAACAAACCAACAAACCAACAAACAAAATAACCAACAAACCAACAAACCAACAAGCCAACAAACCAACAAACCAACAAACCAAAAAACGAACAAACCAACAAACCAACAAACCAACAAACCAACAAAACAAAAAGCCAACAAACGAACATACCAACAAGCCAACAAACCAACAAACCAACAAACCAATAAACCAACAAACCAACAAACCAACAAACCAACAAAAAAACAAACCAACAAACCAAAAAACCAACAAAACAACAAAATAACAAACCAACAAACCAAAAAACCAACAAACCAACAAGCCAACAAACCAACTAACCAACAAGCCAACAATCCAACAAAACAACAAACCAACAAACCAACAAACCAACAAGCCAACAAAACCAACAAGCCAACAAACCAACAAACCAACAAGTCAACAAACCAACAAACCAACAAGTCAACAAGCCAACAAACCAACAAACCAACAAACCAACAAACGAACAAACCAATAAACCAACAAACGAACAAACCAACAAACCAACAAACCAATAAACCAAGTAACCAACAAACCAACAAACGAACAAACCAACAAGCCAACAAACCAAAAAACGAACAAAGCAACAAACCAACAAACCAACAAACCAACAAGCCAACAAACAAACACACAAAAAAACTAACAAACCAACAAACCAACAAGCCAACAAACCAACAAACCAACAAACCAACAAACCAACAAACCAACAAAACAACAAACTAACAAACCAACAAACCAAAAAACCAACAAACCAACAAGCCAACAAACCAACAAACCAACAAGCCAACATTCCAACAAAACAACAAACCAGCAAACCAACAAACCAACAAGCCAATAAGCCAACAAACCAACAAACCAACAACCAACAAACCAACAAACCAACAAACAAAATAACCAACAAACCAACAAACCAACAAGCCAACAAACCAACAAACCAACAAACCAAAAAACGAACAAACCAACAAACCAACAAACCAACAAACCAACAAAACAAAAAGCCAACAAACGAACATACCAACAAGCCAACAAACCAACAAACCAACAAACCAATAAACCAACAAACCAACAAACCAACAAACCAACAAAAAAACAAACCAACAAACCAAAAAACCAACAAAACAACAAAATAACAAACCAACAAACCAAAAAACCAACAAACCAACAAGCCAACAAACCAACTAACCAACAAGCCAACAATCCAACAAAACAACAAACCAACAAACCAACAAACCAACAAGCCAATAAGCCAACAAACCAACAAACCAACAACCAACAAACCAACAAACCAACAAACAAAACAACCAACAAACCAACAAACCAACAAGCCAACAAACCAACAAACCAACAAACCAAAAAACCAACAAACAAACAAACCAACAAACCAACAAAACAAAAAGCCAACAAACGAACATACCAACAAGCCAACAAACCAACAAACCAACAAACCAATAAACCAAAAAACCAACAAGCCAACAAACCAACAAACCAACAAACCAACAAACCAACAAACCAACAAACCAACAAACCAACAAACCACCAAACCAACAAACAAACAAAGAAACAAACCAACAAACCAACAAACCAACAAACCAACAAACCAACAAACCAACAAGCCAACAAAACCAACAAGCCAACAAACCAACAAACCAACAAGTCAACAAACCAACAAACCATCAAGCCAACAAGCCAACAAACCAACAAACCAACAAACCAACAAACGAACAAACCAATAAACCAACAAACGAACAAACCAACAAACCAACAAACCAATAAACCAAGTAACCAACAAACCAACAAACGAACAAACCAACAAGCCAACAAACCAAAAAACGAACAAAGCAACATACCAACAAACCAACAAACCAACAAGCCAACAAACAAACACACAAAAAAACTAACAAACCAACAAACCAACAAGCCAACAAACCAACAAACCAACAAACCAACAAACCAACAAACCAACAAAACAACAAACTAACAAACCAACAAACCAAAAAACCAACAAACCAACAAGCCATCAAACCAACAAACCAACAAGCCAACAATCCAACAAAACAACAAACCAACAAACCAACAAACCAACAAGCCAATAAGCCAACAAACCAACAAACCAACAAACAACAAACCAACAAACCAACAAACAAAACAACCAACAAACCAACAAACCAACAAGCCAACAAACTAACAAACCAACAAACCAAAAAACGAACAAACCAACAAACCAACAAACCAACAAAACGAAAAGCCAACAAACGAACATACCAACAAGCCAACAAACCAACAAACCAACAAACCAATAAACCAACAAACCAACAAACCAACAAACCAACAAAAAAAACAAACCAACAAACCAAAAAACCAACAAGCCAACAAACCAACAAACCAACAAACCAACAAACCAACAAACCAACAAACCGACAAACTAACAAAAAAACAAACCAACAAACCAACAAACCAACAAACCAACAAGCCAACAAAACCAACAAGCCAACAAACCAACAAACCAACAAGTCAACAAACCAACAACCCAACAAGCCAACAAGCCAACAAACCAACAAACCAACAAACCAACAAACCAACAAACCAACAAACCAACAAACCAAAAAACCAACAAGCCAACAAACCAACAAACCAACAAACCAACAAACCAACAAACCAACAAACAAACAAACCAACAAACCAACAAACCAACAAACCAACAAACAAACAAACCAACAAACCAACTAACCAACAAACCAACAAGACAACAAACCAACAAACCAACAAACCAAAAAGCCAACAAACCAAAAAACCAACAAACCAAAAAACCAACAAACCAACAAACCAACAAACGAACAAACGAACAAACCAACAAACCAACAAAAGAACAAACCAACAACCAACAAGCCAGCAAGCCAACAAACCAGCAAACCAACAAGCCAACAAACCAACAAACCAACATGCCAACAAACCAACAAACGAACAAACCAACATACCAACAAACCAACAAACCAACAAACCAACAAACCAACAAACCAGCAAGCCAACAAGCCAACAAACCAACAAACCTACAAACGAACAAACGAACAAACCAACAAACCAACAAACCAGCAAACCAACAAACCAACAAATCAACAAACCAACAAACCAACAAACCAACAAACCAACAAACCAACCAGCCAACAAACCAACAAACCAACAAACCAACAAACCAAAAAACCAACAAGCCAACAAACCAACAAACCAACAAAGCAACAAACCAACAAACCAACAAACCAACAAACCAACAAAGAAACAAACCAACAAACCAACAAACCAACAAACCAGCAAACCAACAAACCAACAAGCCAACAAAACCAACAAGCCAACAAACCAACAAACCAACAAACCAACAAGCCAACAAACCAACAAACCAACAAACCAACAAACCAACAAACCAACAAACCAACAAACGAAAAACCAACAAACCAACAAAGGAACAAACCAACAAACCAACAAACCAATAAACCAAGTAACCAACAAACCAACAAACGAACAAACCAACAAGCCAACAAACCAAAAAACGAACAAAGCAACAAACCAACAAACCAACAAACCAACAAGCCAACAAACAAACACACAAACAAACTAACAAACCAACAAACCAACAAGCCAACAAACCAACAAACCAACAAACCAACAAACCAACAAACCAACAAACCAACAAACCAACAAACCAACATACCAACAAACCAACAAACCAACAAACCAACAAACCAAAAAACCAACAAACCAACAAACCAACAAACGAACAAGCCAACAATCCAACAAACCAAAAAACGAACAAAGCAACAAACCAACAAACCAACAAACCAACAAGCCAATAAACAAACACACAAACAAACTAACAAACCAACAAACCAACAAGCCAACAAACCAACAAACCAACAAACCAACAAACCAACAAACCAACAAACTAACAACCAACAAGACAACAAACCAACAAACCAACAAAACCAAAAAGCCAACAAACCAAAAAACCAACAAACCAAAAAACCAACAAACCAACAAACCAACAAACGAACAAACGAACAAACCAACAAACCAACAAACGAAAAAACCAACAACCAACAAGCCAGCAAGCCAATAAACCAGCAAACCAACAAGCCAACAAACCAACAAACCAACATGCCAACAAACCAACAAACGAACAAACCAACATACCAACAAACCAACAAACCAACAAACCAACAAACAAACAAACCAACAAAACCAACAAACCAACAAGCAAACAAACCAACAAACCAACAAACCAGCAAGCCAACAAGCCAACAAACCTACAAACCTACAAACCAACAAACGAACAAACCAACAAACCAACAAACGAAAAACCAACAAACCAACAAAGGAACAAACCAACAAACCAACAAACCAATAAACCAAGTAACCAACAAACCAACAAACGAACAAACCAACAAGCCAACAAACCAAAAAACGAACAAAGCAACAAACCAACAAACCAACAAACCAACAAGCCAAGAAACAAACACACAAACAAACTAACAAACCAACAAACTAACAAGCCAACAAACCAACAAACCAACAAACCAACAAACCAACAAACCAACAAACCAACAAACCAACAAACCAACAAACCAACAAACCAACAAACCAACAAACCAATAAACCAACAAACCAACAAACCAACAAACGAACAAGCCAACAATCCAACAAACCAAAAAACGAACAAAGGAACAAACCAACAAACCAACAAACCAACAAGCCAACAAACAAACACACAAACAAACTAACAAACCAACAAACCAACAAACCAACAAACAAAACAACCAACAAACCAACAAACCAACAAGCCAACAAACTAACAAAACAACAAACCAAAAAACGAACAAACCAACAAACCAACAAACCAACAAAACGAAAAGCCAACAAACGAACATACCAACAAGCCAACAAACCAACAAACCAACAAACCAATAAACCAACAAACCAACAAACCAACAAACCAACAAAAAAACAAACCAACAAACCAAAAAACCAACAAGCCAACAAACCAACAAACCAACAAACCAACAAACCAACAAACCAACAAACCAACAAACCGACAAACCAACAAAAAAACAAACCAACAAACCAACAAACCAACAAACCAACAAGCCAACAAAACCAACAAGCCAACAAACCAACAAACCAACAAGTCAACAAACCAACAACCCAACAAGCCAACAAGCCAACAAACCAACAAACCAACAAACCAACAAACCAACAAACCAACAAACCAAAAAACCAACAAGCCAACAAACCAACAAACCAACAAACCAACAAACCAACAAACCAACAAACCAACAAACCAACAAACCAACAAACCAACAAACAAACAAACCAACAAACCAACTAACCAACAAACCAACAAGACAACAAACCAACAAACCAACAAACCAACAAACGAACAAACCAACAACCAACAAGCCAGCAAGCCAACAAACCAGCAAACCAACAAGCCAACAAACTAACAAACCAACATGCCAACAAACCAACAAACGAACAAACCAACATACCAACAAACCAACAAACCAACAAACCAACAAACCAACAAACCAGCAAGCCAACAAGCCAACAAACCAACAAACCTACAAACGAACTAACGAACAAACCAACAAACCAACAAACCAGCAAACCAACAAACCAACAAATCAACAAACCAACAAACCAACAAACCAACAAACCAACAAACCAACCAGCCAACAAACCAACAAACCAACAAACCAACAAACCAAAAAACCAACAAGCCAACAAACCAACAAACCAACAAAGCAACAAACCAACAAACCAACAAACCAACAAACCAACAAAGAAACAAACCAACAAACCAACAAACCAACAAACCAACAAACCAACAAACCAACAAGCCAACAAAACCAACAAGCCAACAAACCAACAAACCAACAAACCAACAAGCCAACAAACCAACAAACCAACAAACAAATAAACCAACAAACCAACAAAGCAACAAACGAAAAACCAACAAACCAACAAAGGAACAAACCAACAAACCAACAAACCAATAAACCAAGTAACCAACAAACCAACAAACGAACAAACCAACAAGCCAACAAACCAAAAAACGAACAAAGCAACAAACCAACAAACCAACAAACCAACAAGCCAACAAACAAACACACAAACAAACTAACAAACCAACAAACCAACAAGCCAACAAACCAACAAACCAACAAACCAACAAACCAACAAACCAACAAACCAACAAACTAACATACCAACAAACCAACAAACCAACAAACCAACAAACCAAAAAACCAACAAACCAACAAACCAACAAACGAACAAGCCAACAATCCAACAAACCAAAAAACGAACAAAGCAACAAACCAACAAACCAACAAACCAACAAGCCAATAAACAAACACACAAACAAACTAACAAACCAACAAACCAACAAGCCAACAAACCAACAAACCAACAAACCAACAAACCAACAAACCAACAAACCAACAAACCAACAAACTAACAACCAACAAGACAACAAACCAACAAACCAACAAACCAAAAAGCCAACAAACCAAAAAACCAACAAACCAAAAAACCAACAAACCAACAAACCAACAAACGAACAAACGAACAAACCAACAAACCAACAAACGAACAAACCAACAACCAACAAGCCAGCAAGCCAACAAACCAGTAAACCAACAAGCCAACAAACCAACAAACCAACATGCCAACAAACCAACAAACGAACAAACCAACATACCAACAAACCAACAAACCAACAAACCAACAAACAAACAAACCAACAAAACCAACAAACCAACAAGCAAACAAACCAACAAACCAACAAACCAGCAAGCCAACAAGCCAACAAACCAACAAACCTACAAACCAACAAACGAACAAACCAACAAACCAACAAACGAAAAACCAACAAACCAACAAAGGAACAAACCAACAAACCAACAAACCAATAAACCAAGTAACCAACAAACCAACAAACGAACAAACCAACAAGCCAACAAACCAAAAAACGAACAAAGCAACAAACCACCAAACCAACAAACCAACAAGCCAACAAACAAACACACAAACAAACTAACAAACCAACAAACCAACAAGCCAACAAACCAACAAACCAACAAACCAACAAACCAACAAACCAACAAACCAACAAACCAACAAACCAACAAACCAACAAACCAACAAACCAACAAACCAACAAACTAACAAACCAACAAACCAAAAAACCAACAAACCAACAAACCAACAAACGAACAAGCCAACAATCCAACAAACCAAAAAACGAACAAAGCAACAAACCAACAAACCAACAAACCAACAAGCCAACAAACAAACACACAAACAAACTAACAAACCAATAAACCAACAAGCCAACAAACCAACAAACCAACAAACCAACAAACCAACAAACCAACAAACCAACAAACCAACAACCAACAAGACAACAAACCAACAAACAAACAAACCAAAAAGCCAACAAACCAAAAAACCAACAAACCAAAAAACCAACAAACCAACAAACCAACAAACGAACACGCGAACAAACCAACAAACCAACAAACGAACAAACCAACAACCAACAAGCCAGTAAGCCAACTATCCAGCAAACCAACAAGCCAACAAACCAACAAACCAACATGCCAACAAACCAACAAACGAACAAACCAACATACCAACAAACCAACAAACCAACAAACCAACAAACAAACAAACCAACAAAACCAACACACCAACAAGCCAACAAACCAACAAACCAACAAACCAGCAAGCCAACAAACCAACAAACCTACAAACCAACAAACGAACAAACCAACAAACCAACAAACCAGCAAACCAACAAACCAACAAATCAACAAACCAACAAACCAACAAACCAACAAACCAACAAACTAACCAGCAAACAAACCAACAACCAACAAGACAACAAACCAACAAACCAACAAACCAAAAAGCCAACAAACCAAAAAACCAACAAACCCAAAAACCAACACACCAACAAACCAACAAACGAACAAACGAACAAACTAACAAACCAACAAACGAACAAACCAACAACCAACAAGCCAGCAAGCCAACAAACCAGCAAACCAACAAGCCAACAAGCCAACAAACCAACAAACCTACAAACCAACAAACGAACAAACCAACAAACCAACAAACGAAAAACCAACAAACCAACAAAGGAACAAACCAACAAACCAACAAACCAATAAACCAAGTAACCAACAAACCAACAAACGAACTAACCAACAAGCCAACAAACCAAAAACGAACAAAGCAACAAACCAACAAACCAACAAACCAACAAGCCAACAAACCAACAAACCAACAAACCAACAAACCAACAAACCAACAAACCAACAAACCAACAAACCAACAAACCAACAAACCAACAAACCAACAAACCAACAAACCAACAAACCAACAAACCAACAAACTAACAAACCAACAAACCAACAAACCAAAAAACCAACAAACCAACAAACCAACAAACGAACAAGCCAACAATCCAACAAACCAAAAAACGAACAAAGCAACAAACCAACAAACCAACAAACCAACAAGCCAACAAACAAACACACAAACAAACTAACAAACCAACAAACCAACAAGCCAACAAACCAACAAACCAACAAACCAACAAACCAACAAACCAACAAACCAACAAACCAACAACCAACAAGACAACAAACCAACAAACCAACAAACCAAAAAGCCAACAAACCAAAAAACCATTAAACCAAAAAACCAACAAACCAACAAACCAACAAACGAACACACGAACAAACCAACAAACCAACAAACCAACAACCAACAAGCCAGCAAACCAACAAACTAGCAAACCAACAAGCCAACAAACCGACAAACCAACATGCCAACAAACCAACAAACGAACAAACCAACATACCAACAAACCAACAAACCAACAAACCAACAAACAAACAAACCAACAAAACCAACAAACCAACAAGCCAACAAACCAACAAACCAACAAACCAGCAAGCCAACAAGCCAACAAACCAACAAACCTACAAACCAACAAACCAACAAATCAACAAACCAAAAAACCAGCAAACCAACAAACCAACAAATCAACAAACCAACAAACCAACAAACCAACAAACCAACAAACCAACCAGCCAACAAACCAACAAACCAACAAACCAAAAAACCAAAAAACCAACAAGCCAACAAACCAACAAACCAACAAACCAACAAACCAACAAACCAACAAACCAACAAAGAAACAAACCAACAAACCAACAAACCAACAAACCAACAAGCCAACAAAACCAACAAGTCAACAAACCAACAAACCAACAAGCCAACAAGCCAACAAACCAACAAACCAACAAACCAACAAACGAACAAACCAACGAACCAACAAACGAAAAACCAATAAACCAACAAAGGAACAAACCAACAAACCAACAAACCAATAAACCAAGTAACCAACAAACCAACAAACGAACAAACCAACAAGCCAACAAACCAAAAAACGAACAAAGCAACAAACCAACAAACCAACAAACCAACAAGCCAACAAACAAACACACAAACAAACTAACAAACCAACAAACCAACAAGCCAACAAACCAACAAACCAACAAACCAACAAACCAACAAACCAACAAACCAACAAACCAACAAACCAACAAACCAACAAACCAACAAACCAACAAACCAACAAACCAACAAACCAACAAACCAACAAACTAACAAACCAACAAACCAAAAAACCAACAAACCAACAAACCAACAAACGAACAAGCCAACAATCCAACAAAACAACAAACCAACAAACCAACAAACCAACAAGCCAATAAGCCAACAAACCAACAAACCAACAACCAACAAACCCACAAACCAACAAACCAACAAACCAAAAAACCAACAAACGGACAAACCAATAAGCCAACAAACCAACAAACCAACAAACCAACAAACCAACAAACCAAAAAACCAACAAGCCAACAAACCAACAAACCAACAAACCAACAAACCAACAAACCAACAAACCAACAAAGAAACAAACCAACAAACCAACAAACCAACAAACCAACAAACCAACAAGCCAACAAAACGAACAAGCCAACAAGCCAACAAGCCAACAAACCAACAAACCAAGAAACCAACAAACGAACAAACCAACAAACCAACAAACCAACAAACGACCAAACCAACAAACCAACAAACGAACAAACCAACAAACCAACAAACCAATAAACCAAGTAACCAACAAACCAACAAACGAACAAACCAACAAGCCAACAAACCAAAAAACGAACAAAGCAACAAACCAACAAACCAACAAACCAACAAACTAACAAGCCAACAAACAAACACACAAACAAACTAACAAACCAACAAACCAACAAGCCAACAAACCAACAAACCAACAAACCAACAAACCAACAAACCAACAAACCAACAAACCAACAAACCAACAAACCAACAAACCAACAAACCAACAAACCAACAAACTAACAAACCAACAAACTAACAAACCAATAAACCAAAAAACCAACAAACCAACAAGCCAACAAACCAACAAACCAACAAGCTAACAAACCAACAAAACAACAAACCAACAAACCAACAACCCAACAAGCCAATAAGCCAACAAACCAACAAACCAACAACCAACAAACCAACAAACCAACAAAAAAAACAACCAACAAACCAACAAACCAACAAGCCAACAAACCAACAAACCAAAAAACGAACAAACCAACAAACCAACAAAACAAAAAGCCAACAAACAAACAAGCCAACAAAACCAACAAGCCAACAAACCACCAAACCAACAAGTCAACAAACCAACAACCCAACAAGCCAACAAGCCAACAAACCAACAAACGGACAAACCAACAAGCCAACAAGCCAACAAACCAACAAACGAACAAACCAACAACCAACAAGCCAGCAAGCCAACAAACCAGCAAACCAACAAGCCAACAAACCAACAAACCAACATGCCAACAAACCAACAAACGAACAAACCAACATACCAACAAACCAACAAACCAACAAACCAACAAACCAACAAACCAGCAAGCCAACAAGCCAACAAACCAACAAACCTACAAACGAACAAACGAACAAACCAACAAACCAACAAACCAGCAAACCAACAAACCAACAAATCAACAAACCAACAAACCAACAAACCAACAAACCAACAAACCAACCAGCCAACAAACCAACAAACCAACAAACCAACAAACCAAAAAACCAACAAACCAACAAACCAACAAGCCAACAAAACCAACAAGCCAACAAACCAACAAACCAACAAACCAACAAGCCAACAAACCAACAAACCAACAAACCAACAAACCAACAAACCAACAAACGAAAAACCAACAAACCAACAAAGGAACAAACCAACAAACCAACAAACCAATAAACCAAGTAACCAACAAACCAACAAACGAACAAACCAACAAGCCAACAAACCAAAAAACGAACAAAGCAACAAACCAACAAACCAACAAACCAACAAGCCAACAAACAAACACACAAACAAACTAACAAACCAACAAACCAATAAGCCAACAAACCAACAAACCAACAAACCAACAAACCAACAAACCAACAAACTAACAACCAACAAGACAACAAACCAAAAAGCCAACAAACCAAAAAACCAACAAACCAAAAAACCAACAAACCAACAAACCAACAAACGAACAAACGAACAAACCAACAAACCAACAAACGAACAAACCAACAACCAACAAGCCAGCAAGCCAACAAACCAGCAAACCAACAAGCCAACAAACCAACAAACCAACATGCCAACAAACCAACAAACGAACAAACCAACATACCAACAAACCAACAAACCAACAAACCAACAAACAAACAAACCAACAAAACCAACAAACCAACAAGCAAACAAACCAACAAACCAACAAACCAGCAAGCCAACAAGCCAACAAACCAACAAACCTACAAACCAACAAACGAACAAACCAACAAACCAACAAACGAAAAACCAACAAACCAACAAAGGAACAAACCAACAAACCAACAAACCAATAAACCAAGTAACCAACAAACCAACAAACGAACAAACCAACAAGCCAACAAACCAAGAAACGAACAAAGCAACAAACCAACAAACCAACAAACCAACAAGCCAACAAACAAACACACAAACAAACTAACAAACCAACAAACCAACAAGCCAACAAACCAACAAACCAACAAACCAACAAACCAACAAACCAACAAACCAACAAACCAACAAACCAACAAACCAACAAACCAACAAACCAACAAACCAACAAACTAACAAACCAACAAACCAAAAAACCAACAAACCAACAAACCAACAAACGAATAAGCCAACAATCCAACAAACCAAAAAACGAACAAAGCAACAAACCAACAAACCAACAAACCAACAAGCCAACAAACAAACACACAAACAAACTAACAAACCAACAAACCAACAAGCCAACAAACCAACAAACCAACAAACCAACAAACCAACAAACCAACAAACCAACAAACCAACAACCAACAAGACAACAAACCAACAAACCAACAAACCAAAAAGCCAACAAACCAAAAAACCAACAAACCAACAAACCAACAAACGAACACGCAAACAAACCAACAAACCAACAAACGAACAAACCAACAACCAACAAGCCAGTAAGCCAACAAACTAGCAAACCAACAAGCCAACAAACCAACAAACCAACATGCCAACAAACCAACAAACGAACAAACCAACATACCAACAAACCAACAAACCAACAAACCAACAAACAAACAAACCAACAAAACCAACAAACCAACAAGCCAACAAACCAACAAACCAACAAACCAGCAAGCCAACAAGCCAACAAACCAACAAACCTACAAACCAACAAACGAACAAACCAACAAACCAACAAACCAGCAAACCAACAAACCAACAAATCAACAAACCAACAAACCAACAGACCAACAAACCAACAAACCAACCAGCAAACAAACCAACAACCAACAAGACAACAAACCAACAAACCAACAAACCAAAAAGCCAACAAACCAAAAAACCAACAAACCCAAAAACCAACAAACCAACAAACCAACAAACGAACAAACGAACAAACTAACAAACCAACAAACGAACAAACCAACAACCAACAAGCCAGCAAGCCAACAAACCAGCAAACCAACAAGCCAACAAGCCAACAAACCAACAAACCTACAAACCAACAAACGAACAAACCAACAAACCAACAAACGAAAAACCAACAAACCAACAAAGGAACAAACCAACAAACCAACAAACCAATAAACCAAGTAACCAACAAACCAACAAACGAACAAACCAACAAGCCAACAAACCAAAAACGAACAAAGCAACAAACCAACAAACCAACAAACCAACAAGCCAACAAACCAACAAACCAACAAACCAACAAACCAACAAACCAACAAACCAACAAACCAACAAACCAACAAACCAACAAACCAACAAACCAACAAACCAACAAACCAACAAACCAACAAACCAACAAACCAACAAACCAGCAAACCAACAAACCAAAAAACCAACAAACCAACAAACCAACAAACGAACAAGCCAACAATCCAACAAACCAAAAAACGAACAAAGCAACAAACCAACAAACCAGCAAACCAACAAGCCAACAAACAAACACACAAACAAACTAACAAACCAACAAACCAACAAGCCAACAAACCAACAAACCAACAAACCAACAAACCAACAAACCAACAAACCAACAAACCAACAACCAACAAGACAACAAACCAACAAACCAACAAACTAAAAAGCCAACAAACCAAAAAACCATTAAACCAAAAAACCAACAAACCAACAAACCAACAATCGAACACACGAACAAACCAACAAACCAACAAACGAACAAACCAACAACCAACAAGCCAGCAAACCAACAACCTAGCAAACCAACAAGCCAACAAACCAACAAACCAACATGCCAACAAACCAACAAACGAACAAACCAACATACCAACAAACCAACAAACCAACAAACCAACAAACAAACAATCCAACAAAACCAACAAACCAACAAGCCAACAAACCAACAAACCAACAAACCAGCAAGCCAACAAGCCAACAAACCAACAAACCTACAAACCAACAAACGAACAAATCAACAAACCAACAAACCAGCAAACCAACAAACCAACAAATCAACAAACCAACAAACCAACAAACCAACAAACCAACAAACCAACCAGCCAACAAACCAACAAACCAACAAACCAAAAAACCAAAAAACCAACAAGCCAACAAACCAACAAACCAACAAACCAACAAACCAACAAACCAACAAACCAACAAAGAAACAAACCAACAAACCAACAAACCAACAAACCAACAAACCAACAAGCCAACAAAACCAACAAGCCAACAAACCAACAAACCAACAAGCCAACAAGCCAACAAACCAACAAACCAACAAACCAACAAACGAACAAACCAACAAACCAACAAACGAAAAACCAATAAACCAACAAAGGAACAAACCAACAAACCAACAAACCAATAAACCAAGTAACCAACAAACCAACAAACGAACAAACCAACAAGCCAACAAACCAAAAAACGAACAAAGCAACAAACCAACAAACCAACAAACCAACAAGCCAACAAACAAACACACAAACAAACTAACAAACCAACAAACCAACAAGCCAACAAACCAACAAACCAACAAACCAACAAACCAACAAACCAACAAACCAACAAACCAACAAACCAACAAACCAACAAACCAACAAACCAACAAACCAACAAACCAACAAACCAACAAACTAACAAACCAACAAACCAAAAAACCAACAAACCAACAAACGAACAAGCCAACAATCCAACAAAACAACAAACCAACAAACCAACAAACCAACAAGCCAATAAGCCAACAAACCAACAAACCAACAACCAACAAACCCACAAACCAAAAAACCAACAAACCAAAAAACCAGCAAACGGACAAACCAATAAGCCAACAAACCAACAAACCAACAGACCAACAAACCAACAAACCAACAAACCAAAAAACCAACAAGCCAACAAACCAACAAACCAACAAACCAACAAACCAACAAACCAACAAACCAAGAAAGAAACAAACCAACAAACCAACAAACCAACAAACCAACAAGCCAACAAAACCAACAAGCCAACAAGCCAACAAGCCAACAAACCAACAAACCAACAAACCAACAAACGAACAAACCAACAAACCAACAAACCAACAAACCAACAAACGACCAAACCAACAAACCAACAAACGAACAAACCAACAAACCAACAAACCAATAAACCAAGTAACCAACAAACCAACAAACGAACAAACCAACAAGCCAACAAACCAAAAAACGAACAAAGCAACAAACCAACAAACCAACAAACCAACAAACTAACAAGCCAACAAACAAACACACAAACAAACTAACAAACCAACAAACCAACAAGCCAACAAACCAACAAACCAACAAACCAACAAACCAACAAACCAACAAACCAACAAACCAACAAACCAACAAACCAACAAACCAACAAACCAACAAACCAACAAACCAACAAACTAACAAACCAACAAACTAACAAACCAATAAACCAAAAAACCAACAAACCAACAAGCCAACAAACCAACAAACCAACAAGCTAACAAACCAACAAAACAACAAACCAACAAACCAACAACCCAACAAGCCAATAAGCCAACAAACCAACAAACCAACAACCAACAAACCAACAAACCAACAAAAAAAACAACCAACAAACCAACAAACCAACAAGCCAACAAACCAACAAACCAAAAAACGAACAAACCAACAAACCAACAAAACAAAAAGCCAACAAACAAACAAGCCAACAAAACCAACAAGCCAACAAACCACCAAACCAACAAGTCAACAAACCAACAACCCAACAAGCCAACAAGCCAACAAACCAACAAACCAACAAACCAACAAACCAACAAACCAACAAACCAACAAGCCAACAAACCACTTAACCAACAAACCAACAAACCAACAAACCAACAAACCAATAAACCAACAAACCAAAAAACCAACAAGCCAACAAACCAACAAACCAACAAACCAACAAACCAACAAACCAACAAACCAACAAACCAACAACCCAACAAGCCAACAAGCCAACAAATCAACAAACCAACAAACCAACAAACCAACAAACCAACAAACCAACAAACCAACAAGCCAACAAACCAATTAACCAACAAACCAACAAACCAACAAACCAACAAACCAACAAACCAACAAACCAACAAACCAACAAACCAACAAACCAACAAACCAACAAACCAACAAAGAAACAAACCAACAAACCAACATACCAACAAACTAACAAGCCAACAAAACCAACAAGCCAACAAACCAACAAACCAACAAGTAAACAAACCAACAAACCAACAAGCCAACAAGCCAACAAACCAACAAACCAACAAACCAACAAACGGACAAACCAACAAACCAACAAACGAACAAACCAACAAACCAACAAACGAACGAACCAACAAACCAACAAACCAATAAACCAAATAACCAACAAACCAACAAACGAACAAACCAACAAGCCAACAAACCAAAAAACGAACAAAGCAACAAACCAACAAACCAACAAACCAACAAGCCAACAAACAAATACACAAACAAACTAACAAACCAACAAACCAACAAGCCAACAAACCAACAAACCAACAAAGCAACAAACCAACAAACCAACAAACCAACAAACCAACAAACCAACAAACCAACAAACCAACAAACCAACAAACCAACAAACCAACAAACTAACAAACCAACAAACCAAAAACCAATAAACCAACAAGCCAACAAACCAACAAACCAGCAAGCCAACAATCCAACAAAACAACAAACCAACAAACCAACAAACCAACAAGCCAATAAACCAACAAACCAACAAACCAACAACCAACAAACCTACAAACCAATAAATTAACAAACCAAAAAACCAACAAACGAACAAGCCAACAAACCAACAAACCAACAAACCACCAAACCAACAAACCAAAAAACCAACAAGCCAGCAAACCAACAAACCAACAAACCAACAAACCAACAAACCAACAAAGAAACAAACCAACAAACCAACAAACCAACAAACCAACAAACCAACAAAGAAACAAACCAACAAACCAACAAACCAACAAACCAACAAACCAACAAACCAACAAACTAACAAGCCAACAAAACCAACAAGCCAACAAGCCAACAAACCAACAAACCAACAAACCAACAAACCAACAAACGAACAAACCAACAAACCAACAAACGAACAAACCAACAAACCAACAAACGAACAAACCAACAAACCAACAAAGCAATAAACCAAGTAACCAACAAACCAACAAACGAACAAACCAACAAGCCAACAAACCAAAAAACGAACAAAGCAACAAACCAACAAACCAACAAACCAACAAACCAACAAACCAACGAACAAACATAAAAACAAACTAACAAACCAACAAACCAACAAACCAACAAGCCAACAAACCAACAAACCAACAAACCAACAAACCAACAAACCAACAAACCAACAAACCAACAAACCAACAAACCAACAAACCAACAAACCAACAAACCAACAAACCAACAAACCAACAAACCAACAAACCAACAAACCAACAAACCAACAAACCAACAAACTAACAAACCAACAAACCCAAAAACCAACAAACCAACAAACCAACAAGCCAACAAACCAACAAACCAACAAACCAAAAAGCCAACAAACCAAAAAAAACAACAAACCAAAAAACCAACAAACCAACAAACCAACAAACCAACAAACGAACAAACGAACAAACCAACAAACGAACAAACCAAGAAGCCAACAAGCCAACAAACCAGCAAACCAACAAGCCAACAAACCAACAAACCAACAAGCCAACAAGCCAACAAACCAACAAACCAACAAACGAACAAACCAAGAAACCAACAAACGAACAAACCAACAAACCAACAAAGCAATAAACCAAGTAACCAACAAACCAACAAACGAACAAACCAACAAGCCAACAAACCAAAAAACGAACAAAGCAACAAACCAACAAACCAACAAACGAACAAACCAACAAACCAACGAACAAACATACAAACAAACTAACAAACCAACAAACCAACAAGCCAACAAACCAACAAACCAACAAACCAACAAACCAACAAACCAACAAACCAACAAACCAACAAACCAACAAACCAACAAACCAACAAACCAACAAACCAACAAACCAACAAACCAACAAACCAACAAACCAACAAACTAACAAACCAACAAACCCAAAAACCAACAAACCAACAAACCAACAAGCCAACAAACCAACAAACCAACAAACCAAAAAGGCAACAAACCAAAAAAAACAACAAACCAAAAAACCAACAAACCAACAAACCAACAAACGAACAAACGAACAAACCAACAAACCAACAAACGAACAAACCAACAAGCCAACAAGCCAACAAACCAGCAAACCAACAAGCCAACAAACCAACAAACCAACAAGCCAACAAGCCAACAAACCAACAAACCAACAAACCAACAAACCAACAAACGAACAAACCAACGAACCAACAAACGAACAAACCAACAAAACAACAAACCAACAAACCAACAAACCAACAAACCAAGTAACCAACAAACCAACAAACGAACAAACCAACAAGCCAACAAACCAAAAAACAAACAAACCAACAAAACAAAAGGCCAACAAACGAACAAATCAACAAGCCAACAAACCAACAAACCAACAAACCAACAAACCAACAAACCAACAAAGAAACAAACTAACAAACCAAAAAACAAACAAGCCAACAAGCCAACAAACCAAAAAACGAACAAAGCAACAAACCAACAAACCAACAAACCAACAAAGCAATAAACCAACAAACCAACAAACCAACAAACCAACAAACCAACAAACCAACAAACCAAAAAACCAACAAACCAACAAGCCAACAAACCAACAAACCAACAAGCCAACAATCCAACAAAACAACAAACCAACAAACCAACAAGCCAACAAACCAACAAACCAACAAACCAAAAAGCCAACAAACCAAAAAACCAACAAACCAAAAAACCAACAAACCAACAAACCAAGAAACCAACAAACGAACAAACGAACAAACCAACAAACCAACAAACGAACAAACCAACAAGCCAACAAGCCAACAAACCAGCAAACCAACAAGCCAACAAACCAACAAACCAACAAGCCAACAAGCCAACAAACCAACAAACGAACAAACCAACAAACGAACAAACCAACGAACCAACAAACGAACAAACCAACAAACCAACAAACCAACAAACCAAGTAACCAACAAACCAACAAACGAACAAACCAACAAGCCAACAAACCAAAAAACGAACAAACCAACAAACCAACAAAACAAAAGGCCAATAAACGAACAAATCAACAAGCCAACAAACCAACAAACCAACAAACCAACAAACCAACAAACCAACAAACAACAAACCAACAAACCAACAAAGAAACAAACCAACAAACCAAAAAACAAACAAGCCAACAAGCCAACAAACCAAAAAACGAACAAAGCAACAAACCAACAAACCAACAAACCAACAAAGCAATAAACCAACAAACCAACAAACCAACAAACCAACAAACCAACAAACCAACAAACCAACAAACCAAAAAACCAACAAACCAACAAACCAACAAATCAACAAACCAACAAGCCAACAATCCCAACAAAACAACAAACCAACAAACCAACAAACGAACAAACCAACAAACCAACAAGCCAATAAGCCAACAAACCAACAAACCAACAAACCAACAAACCAACAAACCAACAAACCAACAAACCAACAAACCAACAAACCAACAAAACCAACAAACCAACAAGCCAACAAACCAACAAACCAACAAACCAACAAACCAACAAGCCAACAAGCCAACAAACAAACAAACCAACAAACCAACAAGCCAACAAAACCAACAAGCCAACAAACCAACAAACCAACAAGTCAACAAACCAACAAACCAACAAGCCAACAAGCCAACAAACCAACAAACCAACAAACCAATAAACGAACAAACCAACAAACCAACAAACGAACAAACCAACAAACCAACAAACGAACAAACCAACAAACCAACAAACCAATAAACCAAGTAACCAACAAACCAACAAACGAACAAACCAACAAGCCAACAAACCACAAAACGAACAAAGCAACAAACCAACAAACCAACAAACCAACAAACCAACAAACCAACAATTCAACAAACAAACACACAAACAACCTAGCAAACCAACAAACCAACAAGCCAACAAACCAACAAACCAACAAACCAACAAACCAACAAACCAACAAACCAACAAACCAACAAACCAACAAACCAACAAACCAACAAACCAACAAACCAACAAACTAACAAACCAACAAACCAAAAAACCAACAAACCAACAAGCCAACAAACCAACAAGCCAACAATCCAACATAACAACAAACCAACAAACCAACAAACCAACAAGCCAATAAGCTAACAAACCAACAAACCAACAACCAACAAACCAACAAACCAACAAACCAAAAAACCAACAAACGAACAAACCAAAAAGCCAACAAACCAACAAACCAACAAACCAACAAACCAAAAAACCAACAAGCCAACAAACCAACAAACCAACAAACCAACAAACCAACAAAGAAACAAACCAACAAACCAATAAACCAATAAACCAACAAACCAACAAACCAACAAGCCAACAAAACCAACAAACCAACAAGCCAACAAACCAACAAACCAACAAATGAACAAACCAACAAACCAACAAACGAACAAACCAACAAACCAACAAACGAACAAACCAACAAACCAACAAACCAATAAACCAAGTAACCAACAAACCAACAAACGAACAAACCAACAAGCCAACAAACCAAAAAGCGAACAAAGCAACAAATCAACAAACCAACAAACACACAAACCAACAAGCCAACAAACAAACACACAAACAAACTAACAAACCAACAAACCAACAAACCAACAAACCAACAAACCAACAAACCAACAAACCAACAAACCAACAAACCAACAAACCAACAAACCAACAAACCAACAAACCAACAAACCAACAAACCAACAAACCAACAAACTAACAAACCAACAAACCAAGAACCAACAAACCAACAAGCCAACAAACCAACAAACCAACAAGCCAACAATCCAACAAAACAACAAACCAACAAACCAACAAACCAACAAACCAACAAGCCAATAAGCCAATAAACCAACAAACCAACAAACCAACAACCAACAAACCAACAAACCAACAAACAAAACAACCAACAAACTAACAAACCAACAAGCCAACAATCCAACAAAACAACAAACCAACAAACCAACAAACCAACAAGCCAATAAGCCAATAAACCAACAAACCAACAACCCAACAACCAACAAACCAACAAACAAAACAACCAACAAACCAACAAACCAACAATCCAACAAAACAACAAACCAACAAACCAACAAACGAACAAAGCAACAAACCAACAAACCAACAAACACACAAACCAACAAGCCAACAAACAAACACACAAACAAACTAACAAACCAATAAACCAAAAAACCAACAAACCAACAAGCAAACAAACCAACAAACCAACAAGCCAACAATCCAACAAAACAACAAACCAACAAACCAACAAACCAACAAGCCAATAAGCCAATAAACCAACAAACCAACAAACCAACAACCAACAAACCAACAAACAAAACAACCAACAAACCAACAAACCAACAAGCCAACAAACCAACAAACCAAAAAACGAACAAACCAACAAACCAACAAACCAACAAAACAAAAAGCCAACAAACGAACAAACCAACAAGCCAACAAACCAACAAACCAACAAACCAACAAACCAACAAACCAACAAACCAACAAACCAACAAACCAACAAAAAAACAAACCAACAAACCAAAAAACCAACAAGCCAACAAACCAACAAACCAACAAACCAACAAACCAACAAACCAACAAACCAACAAACCAACAAACCAACAAACCAACAAAGAAACAAACCAACAAACCAACAAACCAACAAACCAACAAGCCAACAAAACCAACAAGCCAACAAACCAATAAACCAACAAGTCAACAAACCAACAACCCAACAAGCCAACAAGCCAACAAGCCAACAAACCAACAAACCAACAAACCAACAAACCAACAAGCCAACAAACCAACAAACCAACAAACCAAAAAACCAACAAGCCAACAAACCAACAAACCAACAAACCAACAAACCAACAAACCAACAAACTAAAAAACCAACAAGCCAACAAACCAACTAACCAACAAAGCAACAAACCAACAAACCAACAAACACACAAACCAACAAGCCAACAAACAAACACACAAACAAACTAACAAACCAACAAACCAACAAGCCAACAAACCAACAAACCAACAAACCAACAAACCAACAAACCAACAAACCAACAAACCAACAAACCAACAAACCAACAAACCAACAAACCAACAAACCAACAAAACCAACAAACCAACAAGCCAACAAACCAACAAACCAACAAACCAACAAACCAACAAGCCAACAAGCCAACAAACAAACAAACCAACAAACCAACAAGCCAACAAAACCAACAAGCCAACAAACCAACAAACCAACAAGTCAACAAACCAACAAACCAACAAGCCAACAAGCCAACAAACGAACAAACCAACAAACCAATAAACGAACAAACCAACAAACCAACAAACGAACAAACCAACAAACCAACAAACGAACAAACCAACAAACCAACAAACCAATAAACCAAGTAACCAACAAACCAACAAACGAACAAACCAACAAGCCAACAAACCACAAAACGAACAAAGCAACAAACCAACAAACCAACAAACCAACAAACCAACAAACCAACAATTCAACAAACAAACACACAAACAACCTAGCAAACCAACAAACCAACAAGCCAACAAACCAACAAACCAACAAACCAACAAACCAACAAACCAACAAACCAACAAACCAACAAACCAACAAACCAACAAACCAACAAACCAACAAACCAACAAACCAACAAACTAACAAACCAATAAACCAAAAAACCAACAAACCAACAAGCCAACAAACCAACAAGCCAACAATCCAACATAACAACAAACCAACAAACCAACAAACCAACAAGCCAATAAGCCAACAAACCAACAAACCAACGACCAACAAACCAACAAACCAACAAACCAAAAAACCAACAAACGAACAAACCAAAAAGCCAACAAACCAACAAACCAACAAACCAACAAACCAAAAAACCAACAAGCCAACAAACCAACAAACCAACAAACCAACAAACCAACAAAGAAACAAACCAACAAACCAACAAACCAATAAACCAACAAACCAACAAACCAACAAGCCAACAAAACCAACAAACCAACAAGCCAACAAACCAACAAACCAACAAATGAACAAACCAACAAACCAACAAACGAACAAACCAACAAACCAACAAACGAACAAACCAACAAACCAACAAACCAATAAACCAAGTAACCAACAAACCAACAAACGAACAAACCAACAAGCCAACAAACCAAAAAGCGAACAAAGCAACAAATCAACAAACCAACAAACACACAAACCAACAAGCCAACAAACAAACACACAAACAATCTAACAAACCAACAAACCAACAAACCAACAAACCAACAAACCAACAAACCAACAAACCAACAAACCAACAAACCAACAAACCAACAAACCAACAAACCAACAAACCAACAAACCAACAAACCAACAAACCAACAAACCAACAAACTAACAAACCAACAAACCAAGAACCAACAAACCAACAAGCCAACAAACCAACAAACCAACAAGCCAACAAGCCAACAAAACAACAAACCAACAAACCAACAAACCAACAAACCAACAAGCCAATAAGCCAATAAACCAACAAACCAACAAACCAACAACCATTAAACCAACAAACCAACAAACAAAACAACCAACAAACTAACAAACCAACAAGCCAACAATCCAACAAAACAACAAACCAACAAACCAACAAACCAACAAGCCAATAAGCCAATAAACCAACAAACCAACAACCCAACAACCAACAAACCAACAAACAAAACAACCAACAAACCAACAAACCAACAATCCAACAAAACAACAAACCAACAAACCAACAAACGAACAAAGCAACAAACCAACAAACCAACAAACACACAAACCAACAAGCCAACAAACAAACACACAAACAAACTAACAAACCAATAAACCAAAAAACCAACAAACCAACAAGCAAACAAACCAACAAACCAACAAGCCAACAATCCAACAAAACAACAAACCAACAAACCAACAAACCAACAAGCCAATAAGCCAATAAACCAACAAACCAACAAACCAACAACCAACAAACCAACAAACAAAACAACCAACAAACCAACAAACCAACAAGCCAACAAACCAACAAACCAAAAAACGAACAAACCAACAAACCAACAAACCAACAAAACAAAAAGCCAACAAACGAACAAACCAACAAGCCAACAAACCAACAAACCAACAAACCAACAAACCAACAAACCAACAAACCAACAAACCAACAAAAAAACAAACCAACAAACCAAAAAACCAACAAGCCAACAAACCAACAAACCAACAAACCAACAACCCAACAAACCAACAAACCAACAAACCAACAAACCAACAAACCAACAAAGAAACAAACCAACAAACCAACAAACCAACAAACCAACAAGCCAACAAACCAACAAAACAACAAACCAACAAACCAACAAACTAACAAACCAACAAACCAACAAACCAACAAACCAACAAACAAACAAACCAACAAACCAACTAACCAACAAACCAACAAGCCAACAAACCAACAAACCAACAAACCAACAAACCAAAAAGCCAACAAACCAAAAAACCAACAAACCAAAAAACCACCAAACCAACAAACCAACAAACCAACAAACGAACAAACCAGCAAACCAACAAATCAACAAACCAACAAACCAACAAACCAAAAAGCCAACAAACGAACAAACCAACAAGCCAACAAACCAACAAACCAACAAACCAACAAACCAAAAAATGAACAAACCAACAAACCAACACACGAACAAACCAACAAACCAACAAACGAACAAACCAACAAACCAACAAACCAACAAACCAACAAACCAACAAACCAACAAACCAACAAACCAACAAACCAACAAACCAACAAACCAACAAACCAACAAACCAACAAACTAACAAACCAACAAACCAAGAACCAACAACCCAACAAGCCAACAAACCAACAAACCAACAAGCCAACAAACCAACAAACCAACAAGCCAACAAAACCAACAAGCCAACAAACCAACAAACCAACAAGTCAACAAACCAACAACCCAACAAACCAACAAACCAACAAGCCAATAAGCCAATAAACCAACAAACCAACAAACCAACAACCAACAAACCAACAAACCAACAAACAAAACAACCAACAAACTAACAAACCAACAAGCCAACAATCCAACAAAACAACAAACCAACAAACCAACAAACCAACAAGCCAATAAGCCAATAAACCAACAAACCAACAACCCAACAACCAACAAACCAACAAACAAAACAACCAACAAACCAACAAACCAACAATCCAACAAAACAACAAACCAACAAACGCACAAAGCAACAAACCAACAAACCAACAAACACACAAACCAACAAGCCCACAAACAAACACACAAACAAACTAACAAACCAATAAACCAAAAAACCAACAAACCAACAAGCAAACAAACCAACAAACCAACAAGCCAACAATCCAACAAAACAACAAACCAACAAACCAACAAACCAACAAGCCAATAAGCCAATAAACCAACAAACCAACAAACCAACAACCAACAAACCAACAAACAAAACAACCAACAAACCAACAAACCAACAAGCCAACAAACCAACAAACCAAAAAACGAACAAATCAACAAACCAACAAACCAACAAAACAAAAAGCCAACAAACGAACAAACCAACAAGCCAACAAACCAACAAACCAACAAACCAACAAACCAACAAACCAACAAACCAACAAACCAACAAACCAACAAACCAACAAAAAAACAAACCAACAAACCAAAAAACCAACAAGCCAACAAACCAACAAACCAACAAACCAACAAACCAACAAACCAACAAACCAACAAACCAACAAACCAACAAACCAACAAACCAACAAACCAACAAAGAAACAAACCAACAAACCAACAAACCAACAAACCAACAACCCAACAAGCCAACAAGCCAACAAGCCAACAAACCAACAAACCAACAAACCAACAAACCAACAAACCAACAAACCAACAAACCAACAAACCAACAAACCAAAAAACCAACAAGCCAACAAACCAACAAACCAACAAACCAACAAACCAACAAACCAACAAACTAAAAAACCAACAAGCCAACAAACCAACTAACCAACAAAGCAACAAACCAACAAACCAACAAACACACAAACCAACAAGCCAACAAACAAACACACAAACAAACTAACAAACCAACAAACCAACAAGCCAACAAACCAACAAACCAACAAACCAACAAACCAACAAACCAACAAACCAACAAACCAACAAACCAACAAACCAACAAACCAACAAACCAACAAACCAACAAACCAACAAACCAACAAACCAACAAACCAACAAACCAACAAACTAACAAACCAATAAACCAATAAACCAAAAAAACCAACAAACCAACAAGCCAACAAACCAACAAACCAACAAGCCAACAATCCAACAAAACAACAAATCAACAAACCAACAAACCAACAAGCCAATAAGCCAATAAGCCAACAAACCAACAAACCAACAACCAACAAACCAACAAACCAACAAACAAAACAACCAACAAACCAACAAACCAACAAGCCAACAAACCAACAAACCAACAAACCAAAAAACGAACAAACCAACAAACCAACAAAACAAAAAGCCAACAAACGAACAAACCAACAAGCCAACAAGCCAACAAACCAACAAACCAACAAACCAACAAACCAACAAACCAACAAACCAACAAACCAACAAACCAACAAACCAACAAACCAACAAAGAAACAAACCAACAAACCAACAAACCAACAAACCAACAAGCCAACAAAACCAACAAGCCAACAAACCAACAAACCAACAAGTCAACAAACCAACAACCCAACAAGCCAACAAGCCAACAAGCCAACAAGCCAACAAACCAACAAACCAACAAACCAACAAACCAACAAACCAACAAACCAACAAACCAACAAACCAAAAAACCAACAAGCCAACAAACCAACAAACCAACAAACCAACAAACCAACAAACCAACAAACCAACAAACTAAAAAACCAACAAGCCAACAAACCAACAAACCAACAAACCAATAAACCAACAAACCAACAAACCAACAAACCAACAAACCTACAAACCAACAAACCAACAAACAAACAAACCAACAAACGAACTAACCAACAAACCAACAAGCCAACAAACCAACAAACCAACAAACCAAAAAGCCAACAAACCAACAAACCAACAAGCCAACAATCCAACAAACCAACAAGCCAATAAGCCAACAAACCAACAAACCAACAAACCTACAAACCAACAAACCAACAAACTAAAAAACCAACAAGCCAACAAACCAACAAACCAACAAACCAATAAACCAACAAACCAACAAAACAACAAACCAACAAACCAACAAACCTACAAACCAACAAACCAACAAACCAACAAACCAACAAACAAACAAACCAACAAACCAACTAACCAACAAACCAACAAGCCAACAAACCAACAAACCAACAAACCAAAAAGCCAACAAACCAAAAAACCAACAAACCAAAAAACCACCAAACCAACAAACCAACAAACCAACAAACGAACAAACGAACAAACCAACAAACCAACAAACGAACAAACCAACAAGCCAACAAGCCAACAAACCAGCAAACCAACAAGCCAACAAACCAACAAACCAACACGCAAACAAGCCAACAAACCAACAAACCAACAAACCAACACACGAACAAACCAACAAACCAACAAACGAACAAACCAACAAACCAACAAACCAACAAACCAGCAAACCAAGTAACCAACAAACCAACAAACGAACAAACCAACAAGCCAACAAACCAAAAAACGAACAAACCAACAAACCAACAAAACAAAAGGCCAACAAACGAACAAACCGACAAGCCAACAAACCAACAAACCAACAAACCAACAAACCAACAAACCAACAAACCAACAAAGAAACAAACCAACAAACCAAAAAACCAACAAGCCAACAAGCCAACAAACCAAAAAACGAACAAAGCAACAAACCAACAAACCAACAAAGCAATAACCCAACAAACCAACAAACCAACAAACCAACAAACCAACAAACCAACAAACCAAAAAACCAACAAACCAACAAGCCAACAAACCAACAAACCAACAAGCCAACAATCCAACAAAACAACAAACCAACAAACCAACAAACGAACAAACCAACAAACCAACAAGCCAATAAGCCAACAAACCAACAAACCAACAAACCTACAAACCAACAAACGAACAAACCAACAAACCAACAAACCAGCAAACCAACAAACCAACAAACCAACAAGCCAACAAACCAACAAACGAACAAACCAACAAACCAAAAAACCAACAAACCTACAAGCCAACAAAACAACAAACCAACAAACCAACAAACGAACAAACCAACAAACCAACAAGCCAATAAGCCAACAAACCAACAAACCAACAAACCAACAAACCTACAAACCAACAAACCAACAAATCAATAAACCAACAAACCAACAAACCAACAAACCAACAAACCAACAAGCCAACAAACCAACAAACCAACAAACCAACAAACCAACAAACAAACAAACCAACAAACCAACAAAACAAAAGGCCAACAAACGAACAAACCGACAAGCCAACAAACCAACAAACCAACAAACCAACAAACCAACAAACCAACAAAGAAACAAACCAACAAACCAAAAAACCAACAAGCCAACAAGCCAACAAACCAAAAAACGAACAAAGCAACAAACCAACAAACCAACAAAGCAATAACCCAACAAACCAACAAACCAACAAACCAACAAACCAACAAACCAACAAACCAAAAAACCAACAAACCAACAAGCCAACAAACCAACAAACCAACAAGCCAACAATCCAACAAAACAACAAACCAACAAACCAACAAACGAACAAACCAACAAACCAACAAGCCAATAAGCCAACAAACCAACAAACCAACAAACCTACAAACCAACAAACCAACAAACTAAAAAACCAACAAGCCAACAAACCAACAAACCAACAAACCAATAAACCAACAAACCAACAAAACAAATAACCAACAAACCAACAAACCAACAAACCAACAAACCAACAAACCAACAAACCAACAAACAAACAAACCAACAAACCAACTAACCAACAAACCAACAAGCCAACAAACCAACAAACCAACAAACCAAAAAGCCAACAAACCAAAAAACCAACAAACCAAAAAACCACCAAACCAACAAACCAACAAACCAACAAACGAACAAACGAACAAACCAACAAACCAACAAACGAACAAACCAACAAGCCAACAAGCCAACAAACCAGCAAACCAACAAGCCAACAAACCAACAAACCAACAAGCAAACAAGCCAACAAACCAACAAACCAACAAACCAACAAACCAACAAACCAACAAAGAAACAAACCAACAAACCAAAAAACCAACAAGCCAACAAGCCAACAAACCAAAAAACGAACAAAGCAACAAACCAACAAACCAACAAAGCAATAACCCAACAAACCAACAAACCAACAAACCAACAAACCAACAAACCAACAAACCAAAAAACCAACAAACCAACAAGCCAACAAACCAACAAACCAACAAGCCAACAATCCAACAAAACAACAAACCAACAAACCAACAAACGAACAAACCAACAAACCAACAAGCCAATAAGCCAACAAACCAACAAACCAACAAACCTACAAACCAACAAACCAACAAACTAAAAAACCAACAAGCCAACAAACCAACAAACCAACAAACCAATAAACCAACAAACCAACAAAACAACAAACCAACAAACCAACAAACCAACAAACCAACAAACCAACAAACCAACAAACCAACAAACAAACAAACCAACAAACCAAAAAACCACCAAACCAACAAACCAACAAACCAACAAGCAAACAAGCCAACAAACCAACAAACCAACAAACCAACACACGAACAAACCAACAAACCAACAAACGAACAAACCAACAAACCAACGAACCAACAAACCAGCAAACCAAGTAACCAACAAACCAACAAACGAACAAACCAACAAGCCAACAAACCAAAAAACGAACAAACCAACAAACCAACAAAACAAAAGGCCAACAAACGAACAAACCGACAAGCCAACAAACCAACAAACCAACAAACCAACAAACCAACAAACCAACAAACCAACAAACCAACAAAGAAACAAACCAACAAACCAAAAAACCAACAAGCCAACAAGCCAACAAACCAAAAAACGAACAAATCAACAAACCAACAAACCAACAAAGCAATAACCCAACAAACCAACAAACCAACAAACCAACAAACCAACAAACCAACAAACCAACAAACCCAAAAACCAACAAACCAACAAGCCAACAAACCAACAAACCAACAAGCCAACAATTCAACAAAACAACAAACCAACAAACCAACAAACGAACAAACCAACAAACCAACAAGCCAATAAGCCAACAAACCAACAAACCAACAAACCAACAAACCAACAAACCAACAAACCAACAAACCAACAAACAAACAAACCAACAAACCAAAAAACCACCAAACCAACAAACCAACAAACCAACAAGCAAACAAGCCAACAAACCAACAAACCAACAAACCAACACACGAACAAACCAACAAACCAACAAACGAACAAACCAACAAACCAACGAACCAACAAACCAGCAAACCAAGTAACCAACAAACCAACAAACGAACAAACCAACAAGCCAACAAACCAAAAAACGAACAAACCAACAAACCAACAAAACAAAAGGCCAACAAACGAACAAACCGACAAGCCAACAAACCAACAAACCAACAAACCAACAAACCAACAAACCAACAAACCAACAAACCAACAAAGAAACAAACCAACAAACCAAAAAACCAACAAGCCAACAAGCCAACAAACCAAAAAACGAACAAATCAACAAACCAACAAACCAACAAAGCAATAACCCAACAAACCAACAAACCAACAAACCAACAAACCAACAAACCAACAAACCCAAAAACCAACAAACCAACAAGCCAACAAACCAACAAACCAACAAGCCAACAATCCAACAAAACAACAAACCAACAAAGCAACAAACGAACAAACCAACAAACCAACAAGCCAATAAGCCAACAAACCAACAAACCAACAAACCTACAAACCAACAAACGAACAAACCAACAAACCAACAAACCAGCAAACCAACAAACCAACAAACCAACAAGCCAACAAACCGACAAACCAAAAAACCAACAAACCTACAAGCCAACAAAACAACAAACCAACAAACCAACAAACGAACAAACCAACAAACCAACAAGCCAATAAGCCAACAAACCAACAAACCAACAAACCAACAAACCAACAAACCAACAAACCTACAAACCAACAAATCAATAAACCAACAAACCAACAAACCAACCAACCAACAAACCAACAAGCCAACAAACCAACAAACCAACAAACCAACAAACCAAAAAACCAACAAACCAACAAGCCAACAAACCAACAAACCAACAAGCCAACAATCCAACAAAACAACAAACGAACAAACCAACAAACCAACAAGCCAATAAGCCAACAAACCAACAAACCAACAAACCTACAAACCAAAAAACCAACAAACCAAAAAACCAACAAACCAACAAACCAACAAACCAACAAACCAACAAACCAACAAACCAACAAACCAACAAGCCAACAAACCAACAAACCAACAAACCAACAAACCAACAAACCAAAAAACCAACAAACCAACAAGCCAACAAACCAACAAACCAACAAGCCAACAATCCAACAAAACAACAAACCAACAAATAAACAAACCAACAAACCAAACAACCAACAAACCAACAAACGAACAAACCAACAAACCAGCAAACCAACAAACCAACAAACCAACAAAACCAACAAACCAACAAGCCAACAAACCAATAAACCAACAAACCAACAAGCCAACAAGCCAACAAACCAACAAACCTACAAACCAACAAACGAACAAACCAACAAACCAACAAGCCAGCAAACCAACAAACCAACAAACCAACAAACCTACAAACCAACAAAGAAACAAACCAACAAACCAACAAACCAACAAACCAACAAGCCAACAAAACCAACAAGCCAACAAACCAACAAATCAACAAGTCAACAAACCAACAAACGAACAAACCAACAAGCCAACAAGCCAAAAAAAACCAACAAACCAACAAACGAACAAATTAACAAACCAACAAACGAACAAACCAACAAACCAACAAACCAACAAACCAACAAACCAACAAACCAAGTAACCAACAAACCAACATACGAACAAACCAACAAGCCAACAAACCAAAAAACGAACAAAGAAACAAACCAACAAACCAACAAACCAAAAAACCAACAAGCCAACAAACAAACACACAAACAAACTAACAAACCAACAAACCAACAACCCAACAAACCAACAAACCAACAAACCAACAAACCAACAAACCAACAAACCAACAAACCAACAAACCAACAAACCAACAAACCAACAAACCAACAAACCAACAAACCAACAAACCAACAAACCAACAAACCAAAAAACCAACAAACCAACAAGCCAACAAACCAACAAACCAACAAGCCAACAATCCAACAAAACAACAAACCAACAAACCAACAAACGAAGAAACCAACAAACCAACTAGCCAATAAGCCAACAAACGAACAAACCAACAAACCAACAAAGTAACAAACCAACAAACCAAACAACCAACAAACCAACAAAACAACAAGCCAACAAACCAACAAACCAACATACCAAAAAACTAACAAACCAACAAACCAACAAACCAACAAACCAACAAACCAACAAAACAAAAAGCGAACAAACGAACAAACCAACAAGCCAACAAACCAACAAACCAACAAACCAACAAACCAACAAACCAACAAACCAACAAACCAACAAAGAAACAAACCCACAAACCAACAAACCAACAAACCAACAAGCCAACAGAACCAACAAGCCAACAAACCAACAAACCAACAAGCCAACAAACCAACAAACCAACAAGCCAACAAGCTAACAAACCAACAAACCAACAAACCAACAAATTAACATACCAACAAACCAAAAAACCAACAAACCAACAAGCCAACAAACCAACAAACCAACAAACCAACAAACAAACAAACCAACAAACCAACAAAGAAACAAACCAACAAACCAACAAACCAACAAACCAACAAACCAACAAGCCAACAAAACCAACAAGCCAACAAACCAACAAATCAACAAGTCAACAAATCAACAAATCAACAAACCAACAAGCCAACAAGCCAACAAACCAACAATCCAACAAACCAACAAACGAACAAACCAACAAACCAACAAACCAACAAACAAATAAACCAACAAAGCAACAATCCAACAAAACAACAAACCAACAAACCAACAAACGAACAAACCAACAAACCAACAAGCCAATAAGCCAACAAGCCAACAAACCAACAAAACAACAAACCAACAAACCAACAAACCAACAAACCAACAAACCAACAAACCAACAACCCAACAAACCAACAAACCAACAAACCAACAAACCAACAAACCAACAAACGAACAAACCAACAAACAAACAAACCAACAAACCAACAATCCAACAAGCCAACAAAACAACAAACCAATAAACCAACAAACCAACAAACCAACAAACCAACAAACCCACAAACCAACAAACCAAAAAACCAACAAGCCAACAAACCAACAAACCAACAAGCCAACAAGCCAACTAACCAACAAACCAACAAACCAACAAACCAACAAACCAACAAACCAACAAACCAACAAACCAAAAAATCAACAAGCCAACAAACCAACAAACCAACAAACCAACAAACCAACAAACCAACAAAGAAACAAACCAACAAACCAACAAACCAACAAACCAACAAGCCAACAAAACCAACAAGCCAACAAACCAACAAACCAACAAGTCAACAAATCAACATCCCAACAAGCCAACAAGCCAACAAACCAACAAACCAACAAACCAACAAACGAACAAACCAACAAACCAACAAACGAAAAAACCAACAAACCAACAAACCAACAAACCAACCAACCAACAAACCAAGTAACCAACAAACCAACAAACGAACAAACCAACAAGCCAACAAACCAAAAAACGAACAAAGCAACAAACCAACAAACCCACAAACCAACAAACCAACAAGCCAACAAGCCAACAAACAAACACACCAACAAACTAACAAACCAACAAACCAACAAGCCAACAAACCAACAAACCAACAAACCAACAAACCAACAAACCAACAAACCAACAAACCAACAAACCAACAAACCAAAAAGCCAACAAACGAACAAACCAACAAGCCAACAAACCAACAAACCAACAAACCAAAAAATGAACAAACCAACAAACCAACAAACCAACAAACCAACAAACCAACAAACCAACAAACCAACAAACCAACAAACCAACAAACCAACAAACCAACAAACCAACAAACTAACAAACCAACAAACCAACAAGCCAACATGCCAACAAACCAACAAACCAACAAACCAACAAACGAACAAACAAACAAACCAACAAACGAAAAAACCAACAAACCAACAAACCAACAAACCAACAAACCAACAAGCCAACAAACCAAGTAACCAACAAACCAACAAACGAACAAACCAACAAGCCAACAAAGCAACAAACCAACAAGCCAACTAACCAACAAACCAACAAACCAACAAACCAACAAACCAACAACCCAACAAACCAACAAACCAACAAACCAACAAACCAACAAACCAAAAAACCAACAAACCAACAATCCAACAAACCAACAAACCAACAAGCCAACAAACCAACAAACCAACAAGCCAATAAGCCAACAAACCAACAAACCAACAAACGAACAAACCAACAAACCAACGAACCAACAAACCAAACAACCAACAAACCAACAAACCAACAAGCCAACAAACCAACAAACCAACAAACCAAAAAACTAACAAACCAATAAACCAACAAACTAACAAAACAACAAACCAACAAACCAACAAATCAACAAGCCAACAAACCAACAAGCCAACAAGCCAACAAGCCAACAAGCCAACAAACCAACAAACCAACAAGCCAACAAACCAACAAACCAACAAGCCAACAAGCCAACAAACCAACAAACCAACAAACCAACAAACCAACAAACGAACAAACCAACAAACCAACAAACCAACAAACCAACAAACGAACAAACCAACAAACAAACAAACCAACAAACCAACAAACCAACAAACCAACAAGCCAACAAACCAACAAACCAACAAACCAACAAACCAACAAACCAACAAACCAACAAACCGACAAACCAACAAACCAACAAACCAACAAACCAAGAAACCAACAAACCAACAAACCAACAAACGAACAAACGAACAAACCAACAAACCAACAAACCAACAAACCAACAAACCAACAAACCAACAAACCAACAAACCAACAAACCAACAAACCAACAAACCAACAAACCAACAAACCAACAAACCAACAAACCAACAAACCAACAAGCCAACAAACAAACAAACCAACAAACGAACAAACCAACAAACCAACAAACCAACAAACCAACAAACCAACAAACCAAAAAGCCAACAAACCACTAAACCAACAAGTTAACAAGCCAACAAACCAACAAAACAACAAACCAACAAACGAACAAACCAACAAACCAACAAGCCAACAAGCCAAGAAGCCAACATACCAACAAAACAACAAACCAACAAACCAACAAACGAACAAACCAACAAACCAACAAACCAACAAACCAACAAACCAACAAACCAACAAACCAACAAACCAACAAACCAACAAACCAACAAACCAACAAACCAACAAACCAACACACCAACAAACCAACAAACCAACAAACCAACAAACCAACAAACCAACAAACGAACAAACCAACAAACAAACAAACCAACAAACCAACAATCCAACAAGCCAACAAAACAACAAAGTAACAAACCAACAAACCAAACAACCAACAAACCAACAAACCAACAAACCAACAAACCAACATACCAAAAAACGAACAAACCAACAAACCAACAAACCAACAAACCAACAAACCAACAAACCAACAAAACAAAAAGCCAACAAACGAACAAAGCAACAAGCCAACAAACCAGCACACCAGCACACCAACAAACCAACAAACCAACAAACCAACAAACCAACAAACCAACAAACCAACAAACCAACAAACCAACAAACAAACAAACTAACAAACCAACAAAGAAACAAACCAACAAACTAAAAAACCAACAAGCCAACAAACCAGCAAACCAACAAACCAACAAACCAACAAACCAACAAACCAACAAACCAACAAACCAACAAACCAACAAACCAACAAACCAACAAAGAAACAAACCAACAAACCAACAAACCAACAAACCAACAAACCAACAAACAAACAAACCAACAAACCAACAAACCAACAAACCAACAAGCCAACAAACCAACAAACCAACAAACCAACAAACCAACAAACCAACAAACCAACAAACCAACAAACCGACAAACCAACAAACCAACAAACCAACAAACCAACAAACCAACAAACCAACAAACCAACAAACCAACAAACCAACAAACCAACAAACGAACAAACGAACAAACCAACAAACCAACAAACCAACAAACCAACAAACCAACAAACCAACAAACCAACAAACCAACAAACCAACAAACCAACAAACCAACAAACCAACAAACAAACAAACCAACAAACGAACAAACCAACAAACCAACAAACCAACAAACCAACAAACCAAAAAGCCAACAAACCAATAAACCAACAAGCTAACAAGCCAACAAACCAACAAAACAACAAACCAACAAACGAACAAACCAACAAACCAACAAGCCAACAAGCCAAGAAGCCAACAAACCAACAAAACAACAAACCAACAAACCAACAAACGAACAAACCAACAAACCAACAAACCAACAAACCAACAAACCAACAAACCAACAAACCAACAAACCAACAAACCAACAAACCAACAAACCAACAAACCAACAAACCAACAAACCAACAAACCAACAAACCAACAAACCAACAAACCAACAAACCAACAAACCAACAAACCAACAAACGAACAAACCAACAAACAAACAAACCAACAAACCAACAATCCAACAAGCCAACAAAACAACAAAGTAACAAACCAACAAACCAAACAACCAACAAACCAACAAACCAACAAGGCAACAAACCAACAAACCAACATACCAAAAAACGAACAAACCAACAAACCAACAAACCAACAAGCCAACAAACCAACAAACCAACAAGCCAACAAGCCAACAAACCAACAAACCAACAAACCAACAAACCAACAAACCAACAAACCAACAAACCAACAAACCAACAAACCAAAAAATCAACCAGCCAACAAACCAACAAACCAACAAACCAACAAACCAACAAACCAACAAAGAAACAAACCAACAAACCAACAAACCAACAAACCAACAAGCCAACAAAACCAACAAGCCAACAAACCAACAAACCAACAAGTCAACAAATCAACATCCCAACAAGCCAACAAGCCAACAAACCAACAAACCAACAAACCAACAAACGAACAAACCAACAAACCAACAAACGAAAAAACCAACAAACCAACAAACCAACAAACCAACAAACCAAGTAACCAACAAACCAACAAACGAACAAACCAACAAGCCAACAAACCAAAAAACGAACAAAGCAACAAACCAACAAACCCACAAACCAACAAACCAACAAGCCAACAAGCCAACAAACAAACACACCAACAAACTAACAAACCAACAAACCAACAAGCCAACAAACCAACAAACCAACAAACCAACAAACCAACAAACCAACAAACCAACAAACCAACAAACCAAAAAGCCAACAAACGAACAAACCAACAAGCCAACAAACCAACAAACCAACAAACCAACAAACCAAAAAATGAACAAACCAACAAACCTACAAACCAACAAACCAACAAACCAACAAACCAACAAACCAACAAACCAACAAACCAACAAACCAACAAACCAATAAACCAACAAACTAACAAACCAACAAACCAACAAGCCAACATGCCAACAAACCAACAAACCAACAAACCAACAAACGAACAAACAAACAAACCAACAAACGAAAAAACCAACAAACCAACAAACCAACAAACCAACAAACCAACAAGCCAACAAACCAAGTAACCAACAAACCAACAAACGAACAAACCAACAAGCCAACAAAGCAACAAACCAACAGGCCAACTAACCAACAAACCAACAAACCAACAAACCAACAAACCAACAACCCAACAAACCAACAAACCAACAAACCAACAAACCAACAAACCAAAAAACCAACAAACCAACAATCCAACAAACCAACAAACCAACAAGCCAACAAACCAACAAACCAACAAGCCAATAAGCCAACAAACCAACAAACCAACAAACCAACAAACCAACAAACCAACGAACCAACAAACCAAACAACCAACAAACCAACAAATCAACAAGCCAACAAACCAACAAACCAACAAACCAAAAAACTAACAAACCAATAAACCAACAAACTAACAAAACAACAAACCAACAAACCAACAAATCAACAAGCCAACAAACCAACAAGCCAACAAGCCAACAAGCCAACAAGCCAACAAACCAACAAACCAACAAGCCAACAAACCAACAAACCAACAAGCCAACAAGCCAACAAACCAACAAACCAACAAACCAACAAACCCACAAACGAACAAACCAACAAACCAACAAACCAACAAACCAACAAACGAACAAACCAACAAACAAACAAACCAACAAACCAACAAACCAACGAACCAACAAGCCAACAAACCAACAAACCAACAAACCAACAAACCAACAAACCAACAAACCAACAAACCAACAAACCGACAAACCAACAAACCAACAAACCAACAAACCAAGAAACCAACAAACCAACAAACCAACAAACCAACAAACGAACAAACGAACAAACCAACAAACCAACAAACCAACAAACCAACAAACCAACAAACCAACAAACCAACAAACCAACAAACCAACAAACCAACAAACCAACAAACCAACAACCCAACAAACCAACAAGCCAACAAACAAACAAACCAACAAACGAACAAACCAACAAACCAACAAACCAACAAACCAACAAACCAACAAACCAAAAAGCCAACAAACCAATAAACCAACAAGCTAACAAGCCAACAAACCAACAAAACAACAAACCAACAAACGAACAAACCAACAAACCAACAAGCCAACAAGCCAAGAAGCCAACATACCAACAAACCAACAAACCAACAAACCAACAAACCAACAAACCAACAAACCAACAAACCAACACACCAACAAACCAACAAACCAACAAACCAACAAACGAACAAACCAACAAACGAATAAACCAACAAACAAACAAACCAACAAACCAACAATCCAACAAGCCAACAAAACAACAAAGTAACAAACCAACAAACCAAACAACCAACAAACCAACAAACCAACAAGCCAACAAACCAACAAACCAACATACCAAAAAACGAACAAACCAACAAACCAACAAACCAACAAAACAAAAAATCAACAAACGAACAAAGCAACAAGCCAACAAACCAGCACACCAACAAACCAACAAACCAACAAACCAACAAACCAACAAACCAACAAACCAACAAACCAACAAACAAACAAACTAACTAACCAACAAAGAAACAAACCAACAAACTAAAAAACCAACAAGCCAACAAACCAGCAAACCAACAAACCAACAAACCAACAAACCAACAAACCAACAAACCAACAAACCAACAAAGAAACAAACCAACAAACCAACAAACCAACAAACCAACAAACAAACAAACCAACAAACCAACAAACCAACAAACCAACAAGCCAACAAACCAACAAACCAACAAACCAACAAACCAACAAACCAACAAACCAACAAACCAACAAACCAACAAACCAACAAACCGACAAACCAACAAACCAACAAACTAAGAAACCAACAAACCAACAAACCAACAAACCAACAAACCAACAAACCAACAAACCAACAAACGAACAAACGAACAAACCAACAAACCAACAAACCAACAAACCAACAACCAACAAACCAACAAACCAACAAACCAACAAACCAACAAACCAACAAACCAACAAACCAACAAACAAACAAACCAACAAACCAACAAACCAACAAACCAACAAACCAACAAACCAAAAAGCCAACAAACCAATAAACCAACAAGCTAACAAGCCAACAAACCAACAAAACAACAAACCAACAAACGAACAAACCAACAAACCAACAAGCCAACAAGCCAAGAAGCCAACAAACCAACAAAACAACAAACCAACAAACCAACAAACGAACAAACCAACAAACCAACAAACCAACAAACCAACAAACCAACAAACCAACAAACCAACAAACCAACAAACCAACAAACCAACAAACCAACAAACCAACAAACCAACAAACCAACAAACCAACAAACCAACAAACCAACAAACCAACAAACCAACAAACCAACAAACCAACAAACGAACAAACCAACAAACAAACAAACCAACAAACCAACAATCCAACAAGCCAACAAAACAACAAAGTAACAAACCAACAAACCAAACAACCAACAAACCAACAAACCAACAAGGCAACAAACCAACAAACCAACATACCAAAAAACGAACAAACCAACAAACCAACAAACCAACAAACCAACAAACCAACAAACCAACAAAACAAAAAGCCAACAAACGAACAAACCAACAAGCCAACAAACCAAGTAACCAACAAACCAACAAACGAACAAACCAACAAGCCAACAAACCAAAAAACGAACAAAGCAACAAACCAACAAACCAACAAACCAACAAACCAACAAACCAACAAACCAACAAGCCAACAAGCCAAAAAACAATCACACCAACAAACTAACAAACCAACAAACCAACAAGCCAACAAACCAACAAACCAACAAACCAACAAACCAACAAACCAACAAACCAACAAACCAACAAACCAACAAACCAACAAACCAAAAAACCAACAAACCAAAAAACCAACAAACCAACAAGCCAACAAACCAACAAACCAACAAGCCAACAATCCAACAAAACAACAAACCAACAAACCAACAAACCAACAAACCAAGTAACCAACAAACCAACAAACGAACAAACCAACAAGCCAACAACCCAAAAAACGAACAAAGCAACAAACCAACAAACCAACAAACCAAAAAACCAACAAGCCAACAAACAAACACACAAACAAACTAACAAACCAACAAACCAACAACCCAACAAACCAACAAACCAACAAACCAACAAACCAACAAACCAACAAACCAACAAACCAACAAACCAACAAACCAACAAACCAACAAACCAACAAACCAACAAACCAACAAACCAAAAAACCAACAAACCAACAAGCCAACAAACCAACAAACCAACAAGCCAACAATCCAACAAAACAACAAACCAACAAACCAACAAACGAAGAAACCAACAAACCAACTAGCCAATAAGCCAACAAACGAACAAACCAACAAGCCAACAAACCAAGTAACCAACAAACCAACAAACCAACAAACCAACAAGCCTACAAACCAACAAACCAACAAACCAACAAACCAACAAACCAACAAACCAACAAACCAATAAACCAACAAACCGACAAACCAACAAACCAACAAACCAAGAAACCAACAAACCAACAAACCAACAAACCAACAAACCAACAAACCAACAAACGAACAAACGAACAAACCAACAAACCAACAAACCAACAAACCAACAAACCAACAAACCAACAAACCAACAAACCAACAAACCAACAAACCAACAAACCAACAAACCAAACAAACCAACAAACCAACAAACAAACAAACCAACAAACGAACAAACCAACAAACCAACAAACCAACAAACCAACAAACCAACAAACCAAAAAGCCAACAAACCAATAAACCAACAAGCTAACAAGCCAACAAACCAACAAAACAACAAACCAACAAACGAACAAACCAACAAACCAACAAGCCAACAAGCCAAGAAGCCAACAAACCAACAAAACAACAAACCAACAAACCAACAAACAAACAAACCGACAAACCAACAAACCAACAAACCAACAAACCAACAAACCAACAAACCAACAAACCAACAAACGAACAAACCAACAAACAAACAAACCAACAAACCAACAATCCAACAAGCCAACAAAACAACAAAGTAACAAACCAACAAACCAAACAACCAACAAACCAACAAACCAACAAGCTAACAAACCAACAAACCAACATACCAAAAAACGAACAAACCAACAAACCAACAAACCAACAAACCAACAAACCAACAAAACAAAAAGCCAACAAACGAACAAACCAACAAGCCAACAAACCAAGTAACCAACAAACCAACAAACGAACAAACCAACAAGCCAACAAACCAAAAAACGAACAAAGCAACAAACCAACAAACCAACAAACCAACAAACCAACAAGCCAACAAGCCAAAAAACAATCACACCAACAAACTATCAAACCAACAAACCAACAAGCCAACAAACCAACAAACCAACAAACCAACAAACCAACAAACCAACAAACCAACAAACCAACAAACCAACAAACCAACAAACCAACAAACCAACAAACCAACAAACCAACAAACCAACAAACCAATAAACCAAAAAACCAACAAACCAAAAAACCAATAAACCAACAAGCCAACAAACCAACAAACCAACAAGCCAACAATCCAACAAAACAACAAACCAACAAACCAACAAACCAACAAAACAACAAAGCAACAAACCAACAAACGAACAAACCAACAAACCAACAAACCCACAAACCAACAAAACAACAAACCAACAAACCAACAAACGAACAAACCAACAAACAAACAAACCAACAAACCAACAATCCAACAAGCCAACAAAATAACAAAGTAACAAACCAACAAACCAAACAACCAACAAACCAACAAACCAACAAGCCAACAAACCAACAAGCCAACATACCAAAAAACGAACAAACCAACAAACCAACAAACCAACAAACCAACAAAACAAAAAGCCAACAAACCAACAAAGCAACAAACCAATAAACCAAAAAACCAACAAACCAAAAAACCAATAAACCAACAAGCCAACAAACCAACAAACCAACAAGCCAACAAACCAAAAAACGAACAAAGCAACAAACCAACAAACCAACAAACCAACAAACCAACAAGCCAACAAGCCAAAAAACAATCACACCAACAAACTAACAAACCAACAAACCAACAAGCCAACAAACCAACAAACCAACAAACCAACAAACCAACAAACCAACAAACCAACAAACCAACAAACCAACAAACCAACAAACCAACAAACCAACAAACCAACAAACCAACAAACCAAAAAACCAATAAACCAACAAGCCAACAAACCAACAAACCAACAAGCCAACAATCCAACAAAACAACAAACCAACAAACCAACAAACCAACAAACCAAGAAACCAACAAACCAACAAACGAACAAACCAACAAGCCAACAAACCAAAAAACGAACAAAGCAACAAACCAACAAACCAACAAACCAAAAAACCAACAAGCCAACAAATAAACACACAAACAAACTAACAAACCAACAAACCAACAACCCAACAAACCAACAAACCAACAAACCAACAAACCAACAAACCAACAAACCAACAAACCAACAAACCAACAAACCAACAAACCAACAAACCAACAAACCAACAAACCAACAAACCAACAAACCAACAAACCAACAAACCAAAAAACCAACAAACCAACAAGCCAACAAACCAACAAACCAACAAGCCAACAATCCAACAAAACAACAAACCAACAAACCAACAAACGAAAAAACCAACAAACCAACTAGCCAATAAGCCAACAAACCAACAAACGAACAAACCAACAAACAAACAAACCAACAAACCAACAAACCAACAAACCAACAAACCAACAAGCCAACAAACCAACAAACCAACAAACCAACAAACCAACAAACCAACAAACCAACAAACCAACAAACCGACAAACCAACAAACCAACAAACCAAGAAGCCAACAAACCAACAAACCAACAAACCAACAAACCAACAAACCAACATACCAAAAAACGAACAAACCAACAAACCAACAAACCAACAAACCAACAAACCAACAAAACAAAAAGCCAACAAACGAACAAACCAACAAGCCAACAAACCAAGGAACCAACAAACCAACAAACGAACAAACCAACAAACCAACAAACCAACAAACCAACAAGCCAACAAACCAACAAACCAACAAACCAACAAACCAACAAACCAACAAACCAACAAACCAACAAACCAACAAACCGACAAACCAACAAACCAACAAACCAAAAAACCAACAAACCAACAAACCAACAAACCAACAAACCAACATACCAAAAAACGAACAAACCAACAAACCAACAAACCAACAAACCAACAAACCAACAAAACAAAAAGCCAACAAACGAACAAACCAACAAGCCAACAAACCAAGGAACCAACAAACAAACAAACGAACAAACCAACAAGCCAACAAACCAAAAAACGAACAAAGCAACAAACCAACAAACCAACAAACCAACAAACCAACAAGCCAACAAGCCAAAAAACAATCACACCAACAAACTAACAAACCAACAAACCAACAAGCCAACAAACCAACAAACCAACAAACCAACAAACCAACAAACCAACAAACCAACAAACCAACAAACCAACAAACCAACAAACCAACAAACCAACAAACCAACAAACCAAAAAACCAATAAACCAACAAGCCAACAAACCAACAAACCAACAAGCCAACAATCCAACAAAACAACAAACCAACAAACCAACAAACCAACAAACCAAGAAACCAACAAACCAACAAACGAACAAACCAACAAGCCAACAAACCAAAAAACGAACAAAGCAACAAACCAACAAACCAACAAACCAAAAAACCAACAAGCCAACAAACAAACACACAAACAAACTAACAAACCAACAAACCAACAACCCAACAAACCAACAAACCAACAAACCAACAAACCAACAAACCAACAAACCAACAAACCAACAAACCAACAAACCAACAAACCAACAAACCAACAAACCAACAAACCAACAAACCAACAAACCAACAAACCAAAAAACCAACAAACCAACAAGCCAACAAACCAACAAACCAACAAGCCAACAATCCAACAAAACAACAAACCAACAAACCAACAAACGAAAAAACCAACAAACCAACTAGCCAATAAGCCAACAAACCAACAAACGAACAAACCAACAAACAAACAAACCAACAAACCAACAAACCAACAAACCAACAAGCCAACAAACCAACAAACCAACAAACCAACAAACCAACAAACCAACAAACCAACAAACCAACAAACCGACAAACCAACAAACCAACAAACCAAGAAACCAACAAACCAACAAACCAAGAAACCAACAAACCAACAAACCAACAAACCAACAAACGAACAAACCAACAAACCAACAAACCAACAAACCAACAAACCAACAAACAAACAAACCAACAAACGAACAAACCAACAAACCAACAAACCAACAAACCAACAAACCAAAAAGCCCACAAACCAATAAACCAACAAGCTAACAAGCCAACAAACCAACAAAACAAAAAACCAACAAACAAACAAACCAACAAACCAATAAGCCAGCATGCCAAGAAGCCAACAAACCAACAAAACAACAAACCAACAAACCAACAAACAAACAAACCAACAAACCAACAAACCAACAAACCAACAAACCAAAAAGCCCACAAACCAATAAACCAACAAGCTAACAAGCCAACAAACCAACAAAACAACAAACCAACAAACCAACAAACCAACAAACCGACAAACCAACAAACCAACAAACCAAGAAACCAACAAACCAACAAACCAAGAAACCAACAAACCAACAAACCAACAAACCAACAAACGAACAAACCAACAAACCAACAAGCCTACAAACCAACAAACCAACAAACCAACAAACCAACAAACCAACAAACCAACAAACCAATAAACCAACAAACCGACAAACCAACAAACCAACAAACCAAGAAACCAACAAACCAACAAACCAACAAACCAACAAACCAACAAACCAACAAACGAACAAACGAACAAACCAACAAACCAACAAACCAACAAACCAACAAACCAACAAACCAACAAACCAACAAACCAACAAACCAACAAACCAACAAACCAACAAACCAACAAACCAACAAACCAACAAACAAACAAACCAACAAACGAACAAACCAACAAACCAACAAACCAACAAACCAACAAACCAACAAACCAAAAAGCCAACAAACCAATAAACCAACAAGCTAACAAGCCAACAAACCAACAAAACAACAAACCAACAAACGAACAAACCAACAAACCAACAAGCCAACAAGCCAAGAAGCCAACAAACCAACAAAACAACAAACCAACAAACCAACAAACAAACAAACCAACAAACCAACAAACCAACAAACCAACAAACCAACAAACCAACAAACCAACAAACCAACAAACGAACAAACCAACAAACAAACAAACCAACAAACCAACAATCCAACAAGCCAACAAAACAACAAAGTAACAAACCAACAAACCAAACAACCAACAAACCAACAAACCAACAAGCCAACAAACCAACAAACCAACATACCAAAAAACGAACAAACCAACAAACCAACAAACAACAAACGAACAAAACAAAAAGCCAACAAACGAACAAACCAACAAGCCAACAAACCAAGTAACCAACAAACCAACAAACGAACAAACCAACAAGCCAACAAACCAAAAAACGAACAAAGCAACAAACCAACAAACCAACAAACCAACAAACCAACAAGCCAACAAGCCAAAAAACAATCACACCAACAAACTATCAAACCAACAAACCAACAAGCCAACAAACCAACAAACCAACAAACCAACAAACCAACAAACCAACAAACCAACAAACCAACAAACCAACAAACCAACAAACCAACAAACCAACAAACCAACAAACCAACAAACCAACAAACCAATAAACCAAAAAACCAACAAACCAAAAAACCAATAAACCAACAAGCCAACAAACCAACAAACCAACAAGCCAACAATCCAACAAAACAACAAACCAACAAACCAACAAACCAACAAAACAACAAAGCAACAAACCAACAAACCAACAAACGAACAAACCAACAAACCAACAAACCAACAAACCAACAAACCAACAAACCAACAAACCAACAAACGAACAAACCAACAAACAAACAAACCAACAAACCAACAATCCAACAAGCCAACAAAATAACAAAGTAACAAACCAACAAACCAAACAACCAACAAACCAACAAACCAACAAGCCAACAAACCAACAAGCCAACATACCAAAAAACGAACAAACCAACAAACCAACAAACCAACAAACCAACAAACCAACAAAACAAAAAGCCAACAAACGAACAAACCAACAAGCCAACAAACCAAGGAACCAACAAACCAACAAACGAACAAACCAACAAGCCAACAAACCAAAAAACGAACAAAGCAACAAACCAACAAACCAACAAACCAACAAACCAACAAGCCAACAAGCCAAAAAACAATCACACCAACAAACTAACAAACCAACAAACCAACAAGCCAACAAACCAACAAACCAACAAACCAACAAACCAACAAACCAACAAACCAACAAACCAACAAACCAACAAACCAACAAACCAACAAACCAACAAACCAACAAACCAACAAACCAAAAAACCAATAAACCAACAAGCCAACAAACCAACAAACCAACAAGCCAACAATCCAACAAAACAACAAACCAACAAACCAACAAACCAACAAACCAAGAAACCAACAAACCAACAAACGAACAAACCAACAAGCCAACAAACCAAAAAACGAACAAAGCAACAAACCAACAAACCAACAAACCAAAAAACCAATAAGCCAACAAATAAACACACAAACAAACTAACAAACCAACAAACCAACAACCCAACAAACCAACAAACCAACAAACCAACAAACCAACAAACCAACAAACCAACAAACCAACAAACCAACAAACCAACAAACCAACAAACCAACAAACCAACAAACCAACAAACCAACAAACCAACAAACCAACAAACCAAAAAACCAACAAACCAACAAGCCAACAAACCAACAAACCAACAAGCCAACAATCCAACAAAACAACAAACCAACAAACCAACAAACGAAAAAACCAACAAACCAACTAGCCAATAAGCCAACAAACCAACAAACGAACAAACCAACAAACAAACAAACCAACAAACCAACAAACCAACAAACCAACAAGCCAACAAACCAACAAACCAACAAACCAACAAACCAACAAACCAACAAACCAACAAACCAACAAACCGACAAACCAACAAACCAACAAACCAACATACCAAAAAACGAACAAACCAACAAACCAACAAACCAACAAACCAACAAAACAAAAAGCCAACAAACAAACAAACCAACAAGCCAACAAACCAAGGAACCAACAAACCAACAAACGAACAAACCAACAAACCAACAAACCAACAAACCAACAAGCCAACAAACCAACAAACCAACAAACCAACAAACCAACAAACCAACAAACCAACAAACCAACAAACCAACAAACCGACAAACCAACAAACCAACAAACCAAAAAACCAACAAACCAACAAACCAACAAACCAACAAACCAACATACCAAAAAACGAACAAACCAACAAACCAACAAACCAACAAACAAACAAACCAACAAAACAAAAAGCCAACAAACGAACAAACCAACAAGCCAACAAACCAAGGAACCAACAAACAAACAAACGAACAAACCAACAAGCCAACAAACCAAAAAACGAACAAAGCAACAAACCAACAAACCAACAAACCAACAAACCAACAAGCCAACAAGCCAAAAAACAATCACACCAACAAACTAACAAACCAACAAACCAACAAGCCAACAAACCAACAAACCAACAAACCAACAAACCAACAAACCAACAAACCAACAAACCAACAAACCAACAAACCAACAAACCAACAAACCAACAAACCAACAAACCAACAAACCAACAAACCAAAAAACCAATAAACCAACAAGCCAACAAACCAACAAACCAACAAGCCAACAATCCAACAAAACAACAAACCAACAAACCAACAAACCAACAAACCAAGAAACCAACAAACCAACAAACGAACAAACCAACAAGCCAACAAACCAAAAAACGAACAAAGCAACAAACCAACAAACCAACAAACCAAAAAACCAACAAGCCAACAAACAAACACACAAACAAACTAACAAACCAACAAACCAACAACCCAACAAACCAACAAACCAACAAACCAACAAACCAACAAACCAACAAACCAACAAACCAACAAACCAACAAACCAACAAACCAACAAACCAACAAACCAACAAACCAACAAACCAACAAACCAACAAACCAAAAAACCAACAAACCAACAAGCCAACAAACCAACAAACCAACAAGCCAACAATCCAACAAAACAACAAACCAACAAACCAACAAACGAAAAAACCAACAAACCAACTAGCCAATAAGCCAACAAACCAACAAACGAACAAACCAACAAACAAACAAACCAACAAACCAACAAACCAACAAACCAACAAGCCAACAAACCAACAAACCAACAAACCAACAAACCAACAAACCAACAAACCAACAAACCAACAAACCGACAAACCAACAAACCAACAAACCAAGAAACCAACAAACCAACAAACCAAGAAACCAACAAACCAACAAACCAACAAACCAACAAACGAACAAACCAACAAACCAACAAACCAACAAACCAACAAACCAACAAACAAACAAACCAACAAACGAACAAACCAACAAACCAACAAACCAACAAACCAAAAAGCCCACAAACCAATAAACCAACAAGCTAACAAGCCAACAAACCAACAAAACAACAAACCAACAAACAAACAAACCAACAAACCAATAAGCCAGCATGCCAAGAAGCCAACAAACCAACAAAACAACAAACCAACAAACCAACAAACGAACAAACCAACAAACCAACAAACCAACAAACCAACAAACCAACAAACCAACAAACCAACAAACCAACAAACCAACAAACCAACAAACCAACAAACCAACAAACCAATAAACCAACAAACCAACAAACCAACAAACCAACAAACCAACAAACCAACAAACGAACAAACCAACAAACAAACAAACCAACAAACCAACAATCCAACAAGCCAACAAACCAACAAAGTAACAAACAAACAAACCAACAAACAAACAAACGAACAAACCAACAAACAAACAAACCAACAAACCAACAATCCAACAAGCCAACAAAACAACAAAGTAACAAACCAACAAACCAAACAACCAACAAACCAACAAACCAACAAGCCAACAAACCAACAAACGAACAAACGAACAAACCAACAAACCAACAAACCAACAAACCAACAAACCAACAAACCAACAAACCAACAAACCAACAAACCAACAAACCAACAAAACAACAAACCAACAAACCAACAAACCAACAAACCAACAAACCAACAAACCAACAAACCGACAAACCAACAAACCAACAAACGAAGAAACCAACAAACCAACAAACCAACAAACCAACAAACCAACAAACCAACAAACCAACAAACGAACAAACGAACAAACCAACAAACCAACAAACCAACAAACCAACAAACCAACAAACCAACAAACCAACAAACCAACAAACCAACAAACCAACAAACCAACAAACCAACAAACCAACAAACCAACAAAACAAAAAGCCAACAAACGAACAAACCAATAAGCCAACAAACCAAGTAACCAACAAACCAACAAACGAACAAACCAACAAGCCAACAAACCAAAAAACGAACAAAGCAACAAACCAACAAACCAACAAACCAACAAACCAACAAACCAACAAGCCAACAAGCCAAAAAACAATCACACCAACAAACTAACAAACCAACAAACCAACAAGCCAACAAACCAACAAACCAACAAACCAACAAACCTACAGACCAACAAACCAACAAACCAACAAACCAACAAACCAAAAAACCAACAAACCAAAAAACCAACAAACCAACAAGCCAACAAACCAACAAACCAACAAGCCAACAATCCAACAAAACAACAAACCAACAAGCCAACAAACCAAGTAACCAACAAACCAACAAACGAACCAACCAACAAGCCAACAAACCAAAAAACGAACAAAGCAACAAACCAACAAACCAACAAACCAACAAACCAACAAGTCAACAAGCCAAAAAACAATCACACCAACAAACTAACAAACCCACAAACCCACAAACCAACAAGCCAACAAACCAACAAACCAACAAACCAACAAACCAACAAACCAACAAACCAACAAACCAACAAACCAACAAACCAAAAAACCAACAAACCAAAAAACCAACAAACCAACAAGCCAACAAACCAACAAACCAACAAGCCAACAATCCAACAAAACAACAAACCAACAAACCAACAAACCGACAAACCAACAAACCAACAAACCAAGAAACCAACAAACCAACAAACCAACAAACCAACAAACCAACAAACCAACAAACCAACAAACGAACAAACCAACAAACCAACAAACCAACAAACCAACAAACAAACAAACCAACAAACGAACAAACCAACAAACCAACAAACCAACAAACCAAAAAGCCCACTAACCAATAAACCAACAAGCTAACAAGCCAACAAACCAACAAAACAACAAACCAACAAACAAACAAACCAACAAACCAATAAGCCAGCATGCCAAGAAGCCAACAAACCAACAAAACAACAAACCAACAAACCAACAAACGAACAAACCAACAAACCAACAAACCAACAAACCAACAAACCAACAAGCCAACAAACCAACAAACCAACAAGCCAACAATCCAACAAAACAACAAACCAACAAGCCAACAAACCAAGTAACCAACAAACCAACAAACGAACCAACCAACAAGCCAACAAACCAAAAAACGAACAAAGCAACAAACCAACAAACCAACAAACCAACAAACCAACAAGTCAACAAGCCAAAAAACAATCACACCAACAAACTAACAAACCCACAAACCCACAAACCAACAAACCAACAAACAAACAAACCAACAAACCAACAATCCAACAAGCCAACAAAACAACAAAGTAACAAACCAACAAACCAAACAACCAACAAACCAACAAACCAACAAGCCAACAAACCAACAAACGAACAAACGAACAAACCAACAAACCAACAAACCAACAAACCAACAAACCAACAAACCAACAAACCAACAAACCAACAAACCAACAAACCAACAAAACAACAAACCAACAAACCAACAAACCAACAAACCAACAAACCAACAAACCAACAAACCGACAAACCAACAAACCAACAAACGAAGAAACCAACAAACCAACAAACCAACAAACCAACAAACCAACAAACCAACAATCCAACAAACCAACAAACGAACAAACGAACAAACCAACAAACCAACAAACCAACAAACCAACAAACCAACAAACCAACAAACCAACAAACCAACAAACCAACAAACCAACAAACCAACAAAACAAAAAGCCAACAAACGAACAAACCAATAAGCCAACAAACCAAGTAACCAACAAACCAACAAACGAACAAACCAACAAGCCAACAAACCAAAAAACGAACAAAGCAACAAACCAACAAACCAACAAACCAACAAACCAACAAACCAACAAGCCAACAAGCCAAAAAACAATCACACCAACAAACTAACAAACCAACAAACCAACAAGCCAACAAACCAACAAACCAACAAACCAACAAACCTACAAACCAACAAACCAACAAACCAACAAACCAACAAACCAAAAAACCAACAAACCAAAAAACCAACAAACCAACAAGCCAACAAACCAACAAACCAACAAGCCAACAATCCAACAAAACAACAAACCAACAAGCCAACAAACCAAGTAACCAACAAACCAACAAACGAACCAACCAACAAGCCAACAAACCAAAAAACGAACAAAGCAACAAACCAACAAACCAACAAACCAACAAACCAACAAGTCAACAAGCCAAAAAACAATCACACCAACAAACTAACAAACCCACAAACCCACAAACCAACAAGCCAACAAACCAACAAACCAACAAACCAACAAACCAACAAACCAACAAACCAACAAACCAACAAACCAACAAACCAAAAAACCAACAAACCAAAAAACCAACAAACCAACAAGCCAACAAACCAACAAACCAACAAGCCAACAATCCAACAAAACAACAAACCAACAAACCAACAAACCGACAAACCAACAAACCAACAAACCAACAAACGAACAAACCAACAAACCAACAAACCAACAAACCAACAAACAAACAACCCAACAAACGAACAAACCAACAAACCAACAAACCAACAAACCAAAAAGCCCACTAACCAATAAACCAACAAGCTAACAAGCCAACAAACCAACAAAACAACAAACCAACAAACAAACAAACCAACAAACCAATAAGCCAGCATGCCAAGAAGCCAACAAACCAACAAAACAACAAACAAACAAACCAACAAACGAACAAACCAACAAACCAACAAACCAACAAACCAACAAACCAACAAACCAACAAACCAACAAACCAACAAACCAACAAACCAACAAACCAACAAACCAATAAACCAACAAACCAACAAACCAACAAACCAATAAGCCAGCATGCCAAGAAGCCAACAAACCAACAAAACAACAAACCAACAAACCAACAAACGAACAAACCAACAAACCAACAAACCAACAAACCAACAAACCAACAAACCAACAAACCAACAAACCAACAAACCAACAAACCAACAAACCAACAAACCAATAAACCAACAAACCAACAAACCAACAAACCAACAAACCAACAAACCAACAAACGAACAAACCAACAAACAAACAAACCAACAAACCAACAATCCAACAAGCCAACAAACCAACAAAGTAACAAACAAACAAACCAACAAACAAACAAACGAACAAACCAACAAACAAACAAACCAACAAACCAACAATCCAACAAGCCAACAAAACAACAAAGTAACAAACCAACAAACCAAACAACCAACAAACCAACAAACCAACAAGCCAACAAACCAACAAACCAACAAACGAACAAACGAACAAACCAACAAACCAACAAACCAACAAACCAACAAACCAACAAACCAACAAACCAACAAACCAACAAACCAACAAACCAACAAACCAACAAACCAACAAAACAACAAACCAACAAACCAACAAACCAACAAACCAACAAACCAACAAACCAACAAACCGACAAACCAACAAACCAACAAACCAAGAAACCAACAAACCAACAAACCAACAAACCAACAAACCAACAAACCAACAAACCAACAAACGAACAAACGAACAAACCAACAAACCAACAAACCAACAAACCAACAAACCAACAAACCAACAAACCAACAAACCAACAAACCAACAAACCAACAAAACAAAAAGCCAACAAACGAACAAACCAATAAGCCAACAAACTAAGTAACCAACAAACCAACAAACGAACAAACCAACAAGCCAACAAACGAAAAAACGAACAAGCAACAAACCAACAAACCAACAAACCAACAAACCAACAAACCAACAAGCCAACAAGCCAAAAAACAATCACACCAACAAACTAACAAACCAACAAACCAACAAGCCAACAAACCAACAAACCAACAAACCAACAAACCTACAAACCAACAAACCAACAAACCAACAAACCAACAAACCAAAAAACCAACAAACCAAAAAACCAACAAACCAACAAGCCAACAAACCAACAAACCAACAAGCCAACAATCCAACAAAACAACAAACCAACAAACCAACAAGCCAACAAACCATGTAACCAACAAACCAACAAACGAACCAACCAACAAGCCAACAAACCAAAAAACGAACAAAGCAACAAACCAACAAACCAACAAACCAACAAACCAACAAGTCAACAAGCAAAAACAATCACACCAACAAACTAACAAACCCACAAACCAACAAGCCAACAAACCAACAAACCAACAAACCAACAAACCAACAAACCAACAAACCAACAAACCAACAAACCAACAAACCAACAAACCAACAAACCAAAAAACCAACAAACCAAAAAACCAACAAACCAACAAGCCAACAAACCAACAAACCAACAAGCCAACAATCCAACAAAACAACAAACCAACAAACCAACAAACCAACAAACCAAGTAACCAACAAACCAACAAACGAACAAACCAACAAGCCAACAAACCAAAAAACGGACAAAGCAACAAACCAACAAACCAACAAACCAAAAAACCAACAAGCCAACAAACAAACACACAAACAAACTAACAAACCAACAAACCAACAACCCAACAACCCAACAAACCAACAAACCAACAAACCAACAAACCAAGAAACCAACAAACCAACAAACCAACAAACCAACAAACCAACAAACCAACAAACTAACAAACGAACAAACGAACAAACCAACAAACCAACAAACCAACAAACCAACAAACCAACAAACCAACAAACCAACAAACCAACAAACCAACAAACCAACAAACCAACAAACCAACAAACCAACAAACCAACAAACCAACAAACCAACAATTCAACAAACAAACAAACCAACAAACGAACAAACCAACAAACCAACAAACCAACAAACCAACAAACCAACAAACCAACAAACCAAAAAGCCAACAAACCAATAAACCAACAAGCTAACAAGCCAAAAAACCAACAAAACAACAAACCAACAAACGAACAAACCAACAAACCAACAAGCCAACAAGCCAAGAAGCCAACAAACCAATAAAACAACAAACCAACAAACCAACAAACCAACAAACGAACAAACCAACAAACCAACAAACCAACAAACCAACAAACCAACAAACCAACAAACCAACAAACCAACAAACCAACAAACCAACAAACCAACAAACGAACAAACCAACAAACAAACAAACCAACAAACCAACAATCCAACAAGCCAACAAAACAACAAAGTAACAAACCAACAAACCAAACAACCAACAAACCAACAAACCAACAAGCCAACAAACCAAGTAACCAACAAACCAACAAACGAACAAACCAACAAGCCAACAAACCAAAAAACGAACAAAGCAACAAACCAACAAACCAACAAACCAACAAACCAACAAGCCAACAAGCCAAAAAACAATCACACCAACAAACTAACAAACCAACAAACCAACAGGCCAACAAACCAACAAACCAACAAACCAACAAACCAACAAACCAACAAACCAACAAACCAACAAACCAACAAACCAACAAACCAACAAACCAACAAACCAACAAACCAACAAACCAACAAAGCAAAAAACCAACAAACCAACAAACCAACAAACCAACAAACCAACAAACAAACAAACTAACAAACCAACAAACCAACAAGCCAACAAACCAACAAACCAACAAACCAACAAACCAACAAACCAACAAACCAACAAACCAACAAACCAACAAAACAACAAACCAACAAACCAACAAACCAACAAACCAACAAACCAAAAAACCAACAAACCAAAAAACCAATAAACCAACAAGCCAACAAACCAACAAACCAACAAGCCAAAAATCCAACAAAACAACAAACCAACAAACCAACAAACTAACAAACCAAGTAACCAACAAACCAACAAACGAACAAACCAACAAGCCAACAAACCAAAAAACGAACAAAGCAACAAACCAACAAACCAACAAACCAAAAAACCAATAAGCCAACAAACAAACACACAAGCAAACTTACAAACCAACAAACCAACAACCCAACAAACCAACAAACCAACAAACCAAGAAACCAACAAACCAACAAACCAACAAACCAACAAACCAACAAACCAACAAACCAAAAAACGAACAAACGAACAAACCAACAAACCAACAAACCAACAAATCAACAAACCAACAAACCAACAAACCAACAAACCAACAAACTAACAAACCAACAAACCAACAAACAAACAAACCAACAAACGAACAAACCAACAAACAAACAAACCAACAAACCAACAAACCAACAAACCAAAAAGCCGACAAACCAATAAACCAACAAGCTAACAAGCCAACAAACCAACAAAACAACAAACCAACAAACAAACAAACAAACAACCTAACAAGCCAACAAGCCAAGAAGCCAACAAACCAACAAAACAACAAACCAACAAACCAACAAACCAACAACCGAACAAACCAACAAACCAACAAACCAACAAACCAACAAACCAACAAACCAACAAACCAACAAACCAACAAACCAACAAACCATCAAACCAACAAACCAACAAACCAACAAACCAACAAACCAACAAACCAACAAACCAACAAACCAACAAACCAACAAACCAACAAACCAACAAACGAACAAACCAACAAACAAACAAACCAACAAACCAACAATCCAACAAGCCAACAAAACAACAAAGTAACAAACAAACAAACCAACAAACCAACAAACCAACAAACCAACAAACCAACAAACCAACAAACCAACAAACCAACAAACCAACAAACCAACAAACCAACAAACAAACAAACCAACAAACGAACAAACCAACAAACCAACAAACCAACAAACCCACAAACCAACAAACCAAAAAGCCAACAAACCAATAAACCAACAAGCTAACAAGCCAACAAACCAACAAAACAACAAACCAACAAACGAACAAACCAACAAACCAACAAGCCAACAAGCCAAGAAGCCAACAAACCAACAAAACTACAAACAAACAAACCAACAAACGAACAAACCAACAAACCAACAAACCAACAAACCAACAAACCAATAAACCAACAAACCAACAAACCACCAAACCAACAAACCAACAAACCAACAAACCAACAAACCAACAAACCAACAAACCAACAAACCAACAAACCAACAAACCAACAAACCAAAAACCCAACAAACCAACAAACCAACAAACCAACAAACCAACAAACAAACAAACGAACAAACCAAGAAACCAACAAACCAACAAACCAACAAACCAACAAACCAACAAACCAACAAACCAACAAACCAACAAACGAACAAACGAACAAACCAACAAACTAACAAACCAACAAACCAACAAACCAACAAACCAACAAACCAACAAACCAACAAACCAACAAACCAACAAACCAACAAACCAACAAACCAACAAACCAACAAACCAACAAACAAACAAACCAACAAACGAACAAACGACCAAACCAACAAACCAACAAACCAACAAACCAACAAACCAACAAACCAAAAAGCCAACAAACCAATAAACCAACAAGCTAACAAGCCAACAAACCAACAAAACAACAAACCAACAAACCAACAAACCAACAAGCCAACAAGCCAATAAACAATCACACCAACAAACTAACAAACCAACAAACCAACAAGCCAACAAACCAACAAACCAACAAACCAACAAACCAACAAACCAACAAACCAACAAACCAACAAACCAACAAACCAACAAACCAACAAACCAACAAACCAAAAAACCAACAAACCAACAAACCAACAAACCAACAAACCAACAAACAAAAAAACCAACAAACGAACAAACCAACAAACCAACAAACCAACAAACCAACAAACCAACAAACCAACAAATCAACAAACCAACAAACCAACAAACTAACAAACGAACAAACGAACAAACGAACAAACGAACAAACCAACAAACCAACAAACCAACAAACCAGCAAACCAACAAACCAACAAACCAACAAACCAACAAACCAACAAACAAACAAACCAACAAACGAACAAACCAACAAACCAACAAACCAACAAACCAACAAACCAACAAGCCAACAAGCCAAAAAACAATCACACCAACAAACCAACAAACCAACAAGCCAACAAACCAACAAACCAACAAACCAACAAACCAGCAAACCAACAAACCAACAAACCAACAAACCAACAAACCAACAAACCAACAAACCAACAAACCAAAAAACCAACAAACCAACAAACCAACAAACCAACAAACCAACAAACAAACAAACCAACAAACGAACAAACCAAGAAACCAAGAAACCAACAAACCAACAAACCAACAAACCAACAAACCAACAAACCAACAAACGAACAAACAAACAAACCAACAAACCAACAAACCAACAAACCAACAAACCAACAAACCAACAAACCAACAAACCAACAAACCAACAAACCAATAAGCCAACAAACCAACAAAACAACAAACCAACAAACGAACAAACCAACAAACCAACAAGCCAACAAGCCAAGAAGCCAACAAACCAACAAAACAATAAACCAACAAACGAACAAACCAACAAACCAACAAGCCAACAAGCCAAGAAGCCAACAAACTAACAAAACAGCAAACCAACAAACCAACAAACGAACAAACCAACAAACCAACAAACCAACAAACCAACAAACCATTAAACCAACAAACCAACAAACCAACAAACCAACAAACCTACAAACCAACAAACCAACAAACCAACAAACCAACAAACCAACAAACCAACAAACCAACAAACCAACAAACCAACAAACCAAAAAACCAACAAACCAACAAACCAACAAACCAACAAACCAACAAACAAACAAACTAACAAACGAACAAACCAAGAAACCAACAAACCAACAAACCAACAAACCAACAAACCAACAAACCAACAAACCAACAAACGAACAAACGAACAAACCAACAAACCAACAAACCAACAAACCAACAAACCAACAAACAAACAAACCAACAAACAAACAAACCAACAAACCAACAAACCAACATACCAACAAACCAAAAAGCCAACAAACCAATAAACCAACAAGCTAACAAGCCAACAAACCAACAAAACAACAAACCAACAAACCAACAAACCAACAAACCAACAAGCCAACAAGCCAAAAAACAATCACACCAACAAACTAACAAACCAACAAACCAACAAGCCAACAAACCAACAAACCAACAAACCAACAAACCAACAAACCAACAAACCAACAAACCAACAAACCAACAAACCAACAAACCAACAAACCAACAAACCAACAAACCAAAAAACCAACAAACCAAAAAACCAACAAACCAACAAGCCATCAAACCAACAAACCAACAAGCCAACAATCCAACAAAACAACAAACCAACAAACCAACAAACCAAGTAACCAACAAACCAACAAACGAACAAACCAACAAGCCAACAAACCAAAAAACGAACAAAGCAACAAACCAACAAACCAACAAACCAAAAAACCAACAAGCCAACAAACAAACACACAAACAAACCAAAAAACCAACAAACCACAAAAACCAACAAACCAACAAGCCAACAAACCAACAAGCCAACAAACCAACAAACCAACAAGCCAACAATCCAACAAAACAACAAACCAACAAACCAACAAGCCAACAAACCAAGTAACCAACAAACCAACAAACGAACAAACCAACAAGCCAATAAACCAAAAAACGAACAAAGCAACAAACCAACAAACCAACAAACCAACAAACCAACAAACCAACAAACCAACAAACCAACAAACCAACAAACCAACAAACAAACAAACCAACAAACGAACAAACCAACAAACCAACAAACCAACAAACCAACAAACCAACAAACCAAAAAGCCAACAAACCAATAAACCAACAAGCTAACAAGCCCACAAACCAACAAAACAACAAACCAACAAACCAACAAACCAACAAGCCAACAAGCCAAAAAACAATCACACCAACAAACTAACAAACCAACAAACCAACAAGCCAACAAACCAACAAACCAACAAACCAATAAACCAACAAACCAACAAACCAACAAACCAACAAACCAACAAACCAACAAACCAACAAACCAACGAACCAACAAACCAACAAACCAACAAACCAACAAACCAAAAAACCAACAAACCAAAAAACCAACAAACCAACAAGCCAACAAACCAACAAACCAACAAACCAACAAACCAACAAAACAACAAACCAACAAACCAACAAACCAACAAACCAACAAACCAAGTAACCAACAAGCCAACAAACGAACAACCAACAAGCCAACAAACCAAAAAACGAACAAAGCAACAAACCAACAAACCAACAAACCAAAAAACCAACAAGCCAACAAACAAACACACAAACAAACCAACAAACCAACAAACCAACAAACCAACAAACCAACAAACCAACAAACCAACAAACCAACAAACCAACAAACCAACAAACAAACAAACCAACAAACGAACAAACCAACAAACCAACAAACCAACAAACCAACAAACCAACAAACCAAAAAGCCAACAAACCAATAAACCAACAAGCTAACAAGCCCACAAACCAACAAAACAACAAACCAACAAACCAACAAAACAACAAGCCAACAAGCCAAAAAACAATCACACCAACAAACTAACAAACCAACAAACCAACAAGCCAACAAACCAACAAACCAACAAACCAATAAACCAACAAACCAACAAACCAACAAACCAATAAACCAACAAACCAACAAACCAACAAACCAACAAACCAACAAACCAACAAACCAACAAACCAACGAACCAACAAACCAACAAACCAACAAACCAACAAACCAAAAAACCAACAAACCAAAAAACCAACAAACCAACAAACCAACAAACCAACAAACCAACAAACCAACAAACCAACAAAACAACAAACCAACAAACCAACAAACCAAGTAACCAACAAGCCAACAAACGAACAAACCAACAAGCCAACAAACCAAAAAACGAACAAAGCAACAAACCAACAAACCAACAAACCAAAAAACCAACAAGCCAACAAACAAACACACAAACAAACCAAAAAACCAACAAACCAAAAAACCAACAAACCAACAAGCCAACAAACCAACAAACCAACAAGCCAACAATCCAACAAAACAACAAACCAACAAACCAACAAGCCAACAAACCAAGTAACCAACAAACCAACAATCGAACAAACCAACAAGCCAACAAACCAAAAAACAAACAAAGCAACAAACCAACAAATCAACAAACCAACAAATCAACAACCCAACAAGCCAAAAAACAATCACACCAACAAACTAACAAACCAACAAACCAACAAGCCAACAAACCAACAAACCAACAAACCAACAAACCAACAAACCAACAAACCAACAAACCAACAAACCAACAAACCAACAAACCAAAAAACCAACAAACCAAAAAACCAACAAACCAACAAGCCAACAAACCAACAAACCAACAAGCCAACAATCCAACAAAACAACAAACCAACAAACCAAGTAACCAACAAACCAACAAACGAAAAAACCAACAAGCCAACAAACCAAAAAACGAACAAAGCAACAAACCAAAAAGCCAACAAACCAATAAACCAACAAGCTAACAAACCAACAAACCAAAAAGCCAACAAACCAATAAACCAACAAGCTAACAAGCCAACAAACCAACAAAACAACAAACCAACAAACCAACAAACCAACAAGCCAACAAGCCAAAAAACAATCACACCAACAAACTAAGAAACCAACAAACCAACAAGCCAACAAACCAACAAACCAACAAACCAACAAACCAACAAAACAACAAACCAACAAACCAACAAACCAACAAACCAACAAACCAACAAACCAAAAAACCAACAAACCAACAAGCCAACAATCCAACTAAACAACAAACCAACAAACCAACAAACCAAGTAACCAACAAACCAACAAACCAACAAACGAACAAACCAACAAGCCAACAAACCAAAAAACGAACAAAGCAACAAACCAACAAACCAACAAACCAAAAAACCAACAAGCCAACAAACAAACACACAAACAAACCAAAAAACTAACAAACCAAAAAACCAACAAACCAACAAGCCAACAAACCAACAAACCAACAAGCCAACAATCCAACAAAACAACAAACCAACAAACCAACAAGCCAACAAACCAAGTAACCAACAAACCAACAAACGAACAAACCAACAAGCCAACAAGCCAACAAACCAACAAACCAACAAACCAACAAACCAACAAAACAACAAACCAACAAACCAACAAACCAACAAACCAACAAGCCAACAAACCAACAAACCAACAAACCAACAAACCAACAAAACAACAAACCAACAAACCAACAAACCAACAAACCAACAAACCAACAAACCAAAAAACCAACAAACCAACAAGCCAACAAACCAACAAACCAACAAGCCAACAATCCAACAAAACAACAAACCAACAAACCAACAAACCAAGTAACCAACAAACCAACAAACCAACAAACGAACAAACCAACAAGCCAACAAACCAAAAAACGAACAAAGCAATAAACCAACAAACCAACAAACCAAAAAACCAACAAGCCAACAAACAAACACACAAACAAACCAAAAAACCAACAAACCAAAAAACCAACAAACCAACAAGCCAACAAACCAACAAACCAACAAGCCAACAATCCAACAAAACAACAAACCAACAAACCAACAAGCCAACAAACCAAGTAACCAACAAACCAACAAACGAACAAACCAACAAGCCAATAAACCAAAAAACGAACAAACCAACAAGCCAACAAGCCAAAAAACAATCACACCAACAAACTAACAAACCAACAAACCAACAAGCCAACAAACCAACAAACCAACAAACCAATAAACCAACAAACAAACAAACCAACAAACCAACAAACCAACAAACCAACAAACCAACAAACCAACAAACCAACGAACCAACAAACCAACAAACCAACAAACCAACAAACCAAAAAACCAACAAACCAAAAAACCAACAAACCAACAAGCCAACAAACCAACAAACCAACAAGCCAACAATCCAACAAAACAACAAACCAACAAACCAACAAACCAACAAACCAAGTAACCAACAAACCAACAAACGAACAAACCAACAAGCTAACAAACCAAAAAACGAACAAAGCAACAAACCAACAAACCAACAAACCAAAAACTCAACAAGCCAACAAACAAACACACAAACAAACCAAAAAACCAACAAACCAAAAAACCAACAAACCAACAAGCCAACAAACCAACAAGCCAACAATCCAACAAAACAACAAACCAACAAACCAACAAGCCAACAAACCAAGTAACCAACAAACCAACAAACGAACAAACCAACAAGCCAACAAACCAAAAAACGAACAAAGCAACAAACCAACAAACCAACAAACCAACAAATCAACAACCCAACAAGCCAAAAAACGATCACACCAACAAACTAACAAACCAACAAACCAACAAGCCAACAAACCAACAAACCAACAAACCAACAAACCAACAAACCAACAAACCAACAAACCAACAAACCAACAAACCAACAAACCAACAAACCAACAAACCAACAAACCAAAAAACCAACAAACCAAAAAACCAACGAACCAACAAACCAACAAACCAACAAACCAACAAACCAAAAAACCAACAAACCAAAAAACCAACAAACCAACAAGCCAACAAACGAACAAACCAACAAGCCAACAATCCAACAAAACAACAAACCAACAAACCAACAAACCAACAAACCAAGTAACCAACAAACCAACAAACGAACAAACCAACAAGCCAACAAACCAAAAAACGAACAAAGCAACAAACCAACAAACCAACAAACCAACAAGCCAAAAAACGATCACACCAACAAACTAACAAACCAACAAACCAACAAGCCAACAAACCAACAAACCAACAAACCAACAAACCAAAAAACCAACAAACCAAAAAACCAACGAACCAACAAACCAACAAACCAAAAAACCAACAAACCAAAAAACCAACAAACCAACAAGCCAACAAACGAACAAACCAACAAGCCAACAATCCAACAAAACAACAAACCAACAAACCAACAAACCAACAAACCAAGTAACCAACAAACCAACAAACGAACAAACCAACAAGCCAACAAACCAAAAAACGAACAAAGCAACAAACCAACAAACCAACAAACCAAAAAACCAACAAGCCAACAAACAAACACACAAACAAACCAAAAAACCAACAAACCAAAAAACCAACAAACCAACAAGCCAACAAACCAACAAACCAACAAGCCAACAATCCAACAAAACAACAAACCAACAAACCAACAAGCCAACAAACCAAGTAACCAACAACCCAACAAATGAACAAACCAACAAGCCAACAAACCAAAAAACGAACAAAGCAACAAACCAACAAACCAACAAATCAACAACCCAACAAGCCAAAAAACGATCACACCAACAAACTAACAAACCAACAAACCAACAAGCCAACAAACCAACAAACCAACAAACCAACAAACCAACAAACCAACAAACCAACAAACCAACAAACCAACAAACCAACAAACCAACAAACCAACAAACCAACAAACCAAAAAACAAACAAACCAAAAAACCAACAAACGAACAATTCAACAAACCAACAAACCAACAAGCCAATAATCCAACAAAACAACAAACCAACAAACCAACAAACCAAGTAGCCAACAAACCAACAAACGAACAAACCAACAAGCCAACAAACCAAAAAACGAACAAAGCAACAAACCAACAAACCAAAAAAACAACAAGCCAACAAACAAACACACAAACAAACTAACAAACCAACAAACCAACAACCCAACAAACCAACAAACCAACAAACCAACAAACCAAGAAACCAAGAAACCAACAAACCAACAAACCAACAAACCAACAAACCAACAAACCAACAAACCAACAAACGAACAAACGAACAAACCAACAAACCAACAAACCAACAAACCAACAAACCAACAAACCAACAAACCAACAAACCAACAAACCAACAAACCAACAAACCAACAAACAAAGAAACCAACAAACGAACAAACCAACAAACCAACAAACCAACAAACCAACAAACCAACAAACCAACAAACCAAAAAGCCAACAAACCAATAAACCAACAAGCTAACAAGCCAACAAACCAACAAAACAACAAACCAACAAACGAACAAACCAACAAACCAACAAGCCAACAAGCCAAGAAGCCAACAAACCAACAAAACAACAAACCAACAAACCAACAAACAAACAAACAAACAAACCAACAAACCAACAAACCAACAAACCAACAAACCAACAAACCAACAAACCAACAAACCAACAAACCAACAAACCAACAAACTAACAAACCAACAAACCAACAAACCAACAAACCAACAAACCAACAAACCAACAAACCAACAAACGAACAAACCAACAAACCAACAAACCAACAAACCAACAAACAAACAAACCAACAAACCAACAATCCAACAAGCCAACAAAACAACAAAGTAACAAACCAATAAACCAAACAACCAACAAACCAACAAACCAACAAGCCAACAAACCAAGTAACCAACAAACCAACAAACGAACAAACCAACAAGCCAACAAACCAACAAACCAACAAACCAACAAGCCAACAAGCCAAAAAACAATCACACCAACAAACTAACAAACCAACAAACCAACAAGCCAACAAACCAACAAACCAACAAACCAACAAACCAACAAACCAACAAACCAACAAACCAACAAACCAACAAACCAAAAAACCAACAAACCAACAAACCAACAAACCAACAAACCAACAAACAAACAAACCAACAAACGAACAAACCAACAAACCAACAAACCAACAAACCAAAAAACCAACAAACCAATAAGCCAACAAACCAACAAACCAACAAACCAACAAACCAAACAACCAACAAACCAAAAAGCCAACAAACCAATAAACCAACAAGCTAACAAGCCAACAAACCAACAAAACAACAAACCAACAAACGAACAAACCAACAAACCAACAAGCCAACAAGCCAAGAAGCCAACAAACCAACAAAACAACAAAACAACAAAACAACAAACCAACAAACGAACAAACGAACAAACCAACAAACCAACAAACCAACAAACCAACAAACCAACAAACCAACAAACCAACAAACCAACAAACCAACAAACCAACAAACCAACAAACCAACAAACCAACAAACCAGCAAACCAACAAACGAACAAACCAACAAACCAACAAACGAACAAACCAACAAACAAACAAACCAACAAACCAACAATCCAACAAGCCAACAAAACAACAAAGTAACAAACCAACAAACCAAACAACCAACAAACCAACAAACCAACAAGCCAACAAACCAAGTAACCAACCAACCAACAAACGAACAAACCAACAAGCCAACAAACCAAAAAACGAATAAAGCAACAAACCAACAAACCAACAAACCAACAAACCAACAAGCCAACAAGCAAAAAACAATCGCACCAACAAACTAACAAACCAACAAACCAACAAGCCAACAAACCAACAAACCAACAAACCAACAAACCAACAAACCAACAAACCAACAAACCAACAAACCAAAAAACCAACAAACCAACAAACCAACAAACCAACAAACCAACAAACAAACAAACCAACAAACGAACAAACCAACAAACCAACAAACCAACAAACCAACAAACCAATAAGCCAACAAACCAACAAACCAACAAACCAAACAACCAACAAACCAACAAACCAACAAGCCAACAAACCAACAAACGAAAAAACTACCAAACCAACAAACCAACAAACCAACAAACCAACAAACCAACAAAATAACACACCAACAAACCAAACAACCAACAAACCAACAAACCAACAAGCCAACAAACCAACAAACCAACAACCCAACAAACCAAAAAACCAACAAACCAACAAGCCAACAAACCAACAAACCAACAAGCCAACAATCCAACAAAACAACAAACCAACAAACCAACAAACGAACAAACCAACAAACCAACAAATCAATAAGCCAACAAACCAACAAACCAACAAACCAACAAACCAACAAACCAAACAACCAACAAACCAACAAACCAACAAGCCAACAAACCAACAAACCAACAAACCAAAAAACGAACAAACCAATAAACCAACAAACCAACAAACAAACAAACCAAAAAACCAAAAAGCCAACAAACGAACGAACCAGCAAGCCAACAAACCAACAAACCAACAAACCAACAAACCAACAAACCAACAAACCAACAAACCAACAAACCAACAAACCAACAAACCAACAAACCAACAAACGAACTAACCAACAAACCAACAAGCTAATAAGCGAACAAACCAACAAACCAACAAACCAACAAATCAATAAACCAACAAACCAACAAACCAACACACCAACAAGCTAACAAGCCAACAAACCAACAAACCAACCAACCAACAAACCAACAAACCAACAAGCCAACAAACCAACAAGCCAACAAACCAAAAAACGAACAAACCAACAAGCCAACAAACCAATAAGCCAACAAGCCAACAAGCCAACAAACCAACAAACCTACAAACGAACAAACTAAAAAACCAACAAACCAACAAACCAATAAACCAAAAAACCAACAAACCAAGTAACCAACCAACCAACAAACGAACAAACCAACAAGCCTACAAACCAAAAAAACGAACAAAGCAACAAACCAACAAACCAATAAACCAGCAAACCAACAAGCCAACAAGCCAACAAACAAACACACAAACAAACTAACAAATCAACAAACCAACAAGCCAACAAACCAACAAACCAACAAACCAACAAACCAACAAACTAACAAACCAACAAACCAACAAACCAAAAAACTAACAAACCAACAAGCCAACAAACCAACAAACCAACAAGCCAACAATCCAACAAAACAACAAACCAACAAACCAACAAACGAACAAACCAACAAACCAACAAGTCAATAAGCCAACAAACCAACAAACCAACAAACCAACAAACCAACAAACCAACAAACAAACAAACCCACAAACCAACAAACCAACAAACCAACAAACCAACAAAACAACAAACCAACAAACCAACAAACGAACAAACCAACAAGCCAACAAACCAACAAACCAACAAACCAAAAAGCCAACAAACCAATAAAACAACAAGCTAACAAGCCAACAAACCAACAAAACAACAAACCAACAAACCAACAAACCAACAAGCCAACAAGCCAAAAAACAATCACACCAACAAACTTACAAACCAACAAACCAACAAGCCAACAAACCAACAAACCAACAAACCAACAAACCAACAAACCAACAAACCAACAAACCAACAAACCAACAAACCAACAAACCAACAAACCAACAAACCAACAAACCAAAAAACCAACAAACCAACAAACCAACAAACCAACAAACCAACAAACCAACAAACAAACAAACCAACAAACGAACAAACCAACAAACCAACAAACCAACAAACCAACAAACCAACAAACCAACAAACCAACAAACCAACAAACCAACAAACCAACAAACGAACAAACGAACAAACCAACAAACCAACAAACCAACAAACCAACAAACCAACAAACCAACAAACCAACAAACCAACAAACCAACAAACCAACAAACAAACAAACCAACAAACGAACAAACCAACAAACCAACAAACCAACAAACCAACAAACCAACAAACCAACAAACCAACAAACCAACAAGCCAACAAGCCAAAAAACAATCACACCAACAAACTAACAAACCAACAAACCAACAAGCCAACAAGCCAACAAACCAACAAACCAACAAACCAACAAACCAACAAACCAACAAACCAACAAACGAACGAACCAACAAGCCAACAAACCAAAAAACGAACAAAGCAACAAACCAACAAACCAACAAACCAAAAAACCAACAAGCCAACAAACAAACACACAAACAAACTAACAAACCAACAAACCAACAAACCAACAAACCAACAAACCAACAAACCAACAAACCAACAAACCAACAAACCAACAAACCAACAAAACAACAAACCAACAAACCAACATACCAACAAACCAAGTAACCAACAAACCAACAAATGAACAAACCAACAAGCCAACAAACCAAAAAACGAACAAAGCAACAAACCAACAAACCAACAAACAAAAAAACCAACAAGCCAACAAGCCAACAAGCCAACAAGCCAACAAACCAACAAACCAACAAACCAACAAACCAACAAACCAACAAACCAACAAACCAACAAACCAAAAAACCAACAAGCCAACAAACCAACAAACCAACACACCAACAAACCAACAAACCAACAAAGAAACAAACCAACAAAACCAACAAGCCAACAAACCAACAAACCAACAAACCAACAAGTCAACAAATCAACAAACCAACAAGCCAACAAGCCAACAAACCAACAAACCAACAAACCAACAAACCAACAAACCAACAAACAAACAAACCAACAAACCAACAAACCAACAAACCAACAAACCAACAAACCAAGTAACCAACAAACCAACAAACGAACAAACCAACAAGCCAACAAACCAAAAAACGAAAAAAGCAACAAACCAACAAACCAACAAACCAACAAACCAACAAGCCAACAAGCAAACATACCAACAAACTAACAAACCAACAAACCAACAAGCCAACAAACCAACAAACCAACAAACCAACAAACCAACAAACCAACAAACCAACAAACCAACAAACCAGCAAACCAACAAACCGACAAACTAACAAACCAAAAAACCAACAAACCAACAAACCAACAAGCCAACAAACCAACAAACCAACAAACCAACAAAATAACAAACCAACAAACCAAACAACCAACAAACCAACAAACCAACAAGACAACAAACCAACAAACCAAAAAACGAACAAACCAATAAACCAACAAACCAACAAACCAACAAACCAACAAACCAAAAAGCCAACAAACGAACAAACCAACAAGCCAACAAACCAACAAACCAACAAACCAACAAACCAACAAACCAACAAACCAACAAACCAAAAAATAAAAAAACCAACAAACCAACAAACCAACAAACCAACAAACCAACAAACCAACAAGCCAACAAACCAACAAGCCAACAAACCAACAAACCAACGAGCCAACAAACCAACAAACCAACAAACCAACAAACCAACAAACCAACAAACCAACAAACGCACAAACCAACAAACCAACAAACCAACAAACCAACAAACCAACAAACCAACAAACCAACAAACCAACAAACGAACAAACCAAGAAATAAACAAACCAACAAATCAACAATCCAACAAGCCAACAAAACAACAAACCAATAAACCAACAAACCAACAAACCAACAAACCAAAAAACCAACAGGCCAACAAACCAACAAACAAACAAGCCAACAAGCCAACAAACCAACAAACCAACAAAACCAACAAGCCAACAAACCAACAAACCAACAAGTCAACAAATCAACAAACCAACAAGCCCACAAGCCAACAAAACAACAAACCAACAAACCAACAAATGAACAAACAAAACAAACCAACAAACGAAAAAACCAACAAACCAACAAACCAACAAACCAACAAACCACCAAGCCAACAAACCAAGTAACCAACAAACCAACAAACAAACAAACCAACAAGCCAACAAACCAAAAAAAGAACAAAGCAACAAACCAACAAACCAACAAACCAACAAACCAACAAGCCAACAAGCCAACAAACAATCACACCAACAAATTAACAAACCAACAAACTAACAAGCCAAAAAACCAACAAACCAACAAACCAACTAACCAACAAACCAACAAACCAACAAACCAACACAACAACAAACCAACAAACCAACAAACCAACAAACCAACATACCAACAAACCAACAAACCAACAAACCAACAAACCAACAAACCAACAAACCAAAAAACCAACAAACCAACAAGCCAACAAACCAACAAACCAACAAGCCAACAATCCAACAAAACAACAAACCAACAAACCAAAAAACGAACAAACCAACAAACCAACAAACCAATAAGCCAACAAACCAACAAACCAACAAACCAACAAACCAAACAACCAACAAACCAACAAACCAACAAGCCAACAAACCAACAAACGAAAAAACAAACAAACCAACAACCAACAAACAAACAAACCAAAAAGCCAACAAACGAACAAATCAACAAGCCAACAAACCAACAAACCAACAAACCAACAAACTAACAAACCAACAAACCAACAAACCAACAAACCAACAAACCAATAAACCAACAAACGAACTAACCAACAAACCAACAAGCCAACAAGCCAACAAACCAACAAACCAACAAACCAACAAACCAACAAGCCAACAAACCAACAAACCAACACACCAACAAGCTAACAAGCACACAAACCAACAAAGCAACAAACCAACAAACCAACAAACCAACAAACCAACAAGCCAACAAACCAACAAGCCAACAAACCAAAAAACATTAAAACCAACAAGCCAACAAACCAATAAGCCAATAAGCCAACAAGCCAACAAGCCAACAAACCAACAAACCAACAAACCAACAAACCAATAAACCAACAAACCAACAAACCAAGTAACCAACCAACCAACAAACGAACAAACCAACAAGCCAACAAACCAAAAAATGAACAAAGCAACAAACCAACAAACCAACAAACCAACAAACCAACAAACCAACAAGCCAACAATTCAACAAACCAACAAACCAACAAACCAACCAACGAACAAACCAAGAAATAAACAAACCAACAAATCAACAATCCAACAAGCCAACAAAACAACAAACCAATAAACCAACAAACCAACAAACCAAAAAACCAACAGGCCAACAAACCAACAAACCAACAAGCCAACAAACCAACAAACCAACTAAGAAACAAACCAACAAAACCAACAAGCCAACAAACCAACAAACCAACAAGTCAAGAAATCAACAAACCAACAAGCCAACAAGCCAACAAACCAAGTAACCAACAAACCAACAAACAAACAAACCAACAAGCCAACAAACCAAAAAACCAACAAGCCAACAAACCAAAAAACGAACAAAGCAACAAACCAACAAACCAACAAAACAACAAACCAACAAGCCAACAAGCCAACAAGCAAACACACCAACAAACTAACAAACCAACAAACCATCAAGCCAACAAACCAACAAACCAACAAACCAACAAACCAACAAACCAACAAACCAACAAACCAGCAAACCAACAAACCAACAAACTAACAAACCAAAAAATCAACAAACCAACAAGCCAACAAACCAACAAACCAACAAACCAACAAAATAACAAACCAACAAACCAAACAACCAACAAACTAACAAACCAACAAGCCAACAAACCAACAAACCAAAAAACGAACAAACCAATAAACCAACAAACCAACAAACCAACAAACCAACAAACCAACAAACCAACAAACCAACAAACCAACAAGCCAACAAACCAACAAACCAACGAGCCAACAAACCAACAAACCAACAAACCAACAAACGCACAAACCAGCAAACCAACAAACCAACAAACCAACAAACCAACAAACCAACAAACCAACAAACCAACAAACCAACAAACGAACAAACCAAGAAATAAACAAACCAACAAATCAACAATCCAACAAGCCAACAAAACAACAAACCAATAAACCAACAAACCAACAAACCAACAAACCAAAAAACCAACAGGCCAACAAACCAACAAACCAACAAGCCAACAAGCCATTAAACCAACAAACCAACAAAACCAACAAGCCAACAAACCAACAAACCAACAAGTCAACAAATCAACAAACCAACAAGCCAACAAGCCAACAAAACAACAAACCAACAAACCAACAAACGAACAAACAAAACAAACCAACAAACGAAAAAACCAACAAACCAACAAACCAACAAACCAACAAACCAACAAGCCACCAAACCAAGTAACCAACAAACCAACAAACGAACAAACCAACAAGCCAACAAACCAAAAAACGAACAAAGCAACAAACCAACAAACCAACAAACCAACAAACCAACAAGCCAAAAAGCCAAAAAACAATCACACCAACAAACTAACAAACCAACAAACCAACAAGCCAACAAACCAACAAACCAACAAACCAACAAACCAACGAACCAACAAACCAACAAACCAACAAACCAACAAACCAACAAACCAAAAAACCAACAAACCAAAAAACCAACAAACCAACAAGCCAACAAACCAACAAACTAACAAGCCAACAATCCAACAAAACAACAAACCAACAAACCAACAAACCAACAACGAACAAACCAACAAACCAACAAACCAATAAGCCAACAAACCAACAAACCAACAAACCAACAAACCAAACTACCAACATACCAAGAAACCAACAAGCCAACAAACCAACAAACGAAAAAACTAACAAACCAACAAACCAACAAACCAACAAACCAAAAAGCCAACAAACGAACAAACCAACAAGCCAACAAACAAACAAACCAACAAAACAACAAACCAACAAACCAACAAACCAACAAACCAACAAACCAACAAACCAACAAACCAACAAACGAACTAACCAACACACCAACAAGCTAACAAGCACATAAACCAACAAAGCAACATACCAACAAACCAACAACCCAACAAACCAACAAGCCAACAAACCAACAAGCCAACAAACCAAAAAACGAACACACCAACAAGCCAACAAACCAATAAGCCAACAAGCCAACAAGCCAACAAACCAACAAACCAACAAACCAACAAACCAATAAACCAACAAACCAACAAACCAAGTAACCAACCAACCAACAAACGAACAAACCAACAAGCCAACAAACCAAAAAACGAACAAAGCAACAAACCAACAAACCAACAAACCAACAAGCCAACAATCCAACAAACAAACAAACCAACAAACCAACAAACGAACAAACCAAGAAATAAACAAACCAACAAATCAACAAACCAACAAGCCAACAAAACAACAAACCAATAAACCAACAAACCAACAAACCAACAAACCAAAAAACCAACAGGGCAACAAACCAACAAACCAACAAGCCAACAAGCCAACAAACCAACAAACTAACAAACCAACAAAACCAACAAGCCAACAAACCAACAAACCAACAAGTCAACAAATCAACAAACCAACAAGCCAACAAGCCAACAAAACAATAAACCAACAAACCAACAAACGAACAAACAAAACAAACCAACAAACGAAAAAACCAACAAACCAACAAACCAACAAACCAACAAACCAACAAGCCAACAAACCAAGTAACCAACAAACCAACAAACGAACAAACCAACAAGCCAACAAACCAAAAAAAGAACAAAGCAACAAACCAACAAACCAACAAACCAACAAACCAACAAGCCAACAAGCCAACAAACAATCACACCAACAAACTAACAAACCAACAAACCAACAAGCCAACAAACCAACAAACTAACAAACCAACTAACCAACAAACCAACAAACCAACAAACCAACAAACCAACAAACCAACAAACCAACAAACCAACAAACCAACAAACCAACAAACAAACAAACCAACAAACCAACAAACCAACAAACCAAAAAACCAACAAACCAACAAGCCAACAAACCAACAAACCAACAAGCCAACAATCCAACAAAACAACAAACCAACAAACCAACAAACGAACAAACCAACAAACCAACAAACCAATAAGCCAACAAACCAACAAACCAACAAACCAACAAACCAAACAACCAACAAACCAACAAACCAACAAGCCAACAAACCAACAAACGAAAAAACTAACAAACCAACAAACCAACAAACCAACAAACCAACAAACCAACAAACCAACAAAATAACAAACCAACAAACCAAACAACCAACAAACCAACAAACCAACAAGCCAACAAACCAACAAACCAAAAAACGAACAAACCAATAAACCAACAAACCAACAAACCAACAAACCAACAAACCAAAAAGCCGACAAACGAACAAACGAACAAGCCAGCAAACCAACAAACCAACAAACCAACAAACCAAAAAATGAATAAACCAACAAACCAACAAACCAACAAACCAACAAACCAACAAACCAACAAGCCAACAAACCAACAAGCCAACAAACCAACAAACCAACGAGCCAACAAACCAACAAACCAACAAACCAACAAACCAACAAACCAACATACGCACAAACCAACAAACCAACACACTTACAAACCAACAAACCAACAAACCAACAAACCAACAAACCAACAAACGAACAAACCAAGAAATAAACAAACCAACAAATCAACAATCCAACAAGCCAACAAAACAACAAACCAATAAACCAACAAACCAACAAACCAAAAAACCAACAGGCCAACAAACCAACAAACCAACAAGCCAACAAGCCAACAAACCAACAAACCAACAAAACCAACAAGCCAACAAACCAACAAACCAACAAGTCAACAAATCAACAAACCAACAAGCCAACAAGCCAACAAAACAACAAACCAACAAACCAACAAACGAACAAACAAAACAAACCAACAAACGAAAAAACTAACAAAGCAACAAACCAACAAACCAACAAACCAACAAACCAACAAACCAACAAACCAACAAGCCAACAAGCCAACAAACAATCACACCAACAAACTATTAAACCAACAAACCAACAAGCCAACAAGCCAACAAACCAACAAACCAACAAACCAACTAACCAACAAACCAACAAACCAACAAACCAACAAACCAACAAACCAACAAACCAACAAACCAAAAAACCAACAGGGCAACAAACCAACAAACCAACAAGCCAACAAGCCAACAAACCAACAAACTAACAAACCAACAAAACCAACAAGCCAACAAACCAACAAACCAACAAGTCAACAAATCAACAAACCAACAAGCCAACAAGCCAACAAAACAATAAACCAACAAACCAACAAACGAACAAACAAAACAAACCAACAAACGAAAAAACCAACAAACAAACAAACCAACAAACCAACAAACCAACAAGCCAACAAACCAAGTAACCAACAAACCAACAAACGAACAAACCAACAAGCCAACAAACCAAAAAAAGAACAAAGCAACAAACCAACAAACCAACAAACCAACAAACCAACAAGCCAACAAGCCAACAAACAATCACACCAACAAACTAACAAACCAACAAACCAACAAGCCAACAAACCAACAAACTAACAAACCAACTAACCAACAAACCAACAAACCAACAAACCAACAAACCAACAAACCAACAAACCAACAAACCAACAAACCAACAAACCAACAAACAAACAAACCAACAAACCAACAAACCAACAAACCAAAAAACCAACAAACCAACAAGCCAACAAACCAACAAACCAACAAGCCAACAATCCAACAAAACAACAAACCAACAAACCAACAAACGAACAAACCAACAAACCAACAAACCAATAAGCCAACAAACCAACAAACCAACAAACCAACAAACCAAACAACCAACAAACCAACAAACCAACAAGCCAACAAACCAACAAACGAAAAAACTAACAAACCAACAAACCAACAAACCAACAAACCAACAAACCAACAAACCAACAAAATAACAAACCAACAAACCAAACAACCAACAAACCAACAAACCAACAAGCCAACAAACCAACAAACCAAAAAACGAACAAACCAATAAACCAACAAACCAACAAACCAACAAACCAACAAACCAAAAAGCCGACAAACGAACAAACGAACAAGCCAGCAAACCAACAAACCAACAAACCAACAAACCAAAAAATGAATAAACCAACAAACCAACAAACCAACAAACCAACAAACCAACAAACCAACAAGCCAACAAACCAACAAGCCAACAAACCAACAAACCAACGAGCCAACAAACCAACAAACCAACAAACCAACAAACCAACAAACCAACATACGCACAAACCAACAAACCAACACACTTACAAACCAACAAACCAACAAACCAACAAACCAACAAACCAACAAACGAACAAACCAAGAAATAAACAAACCAACAAATCAACAATCCAACAAGCCAACAAAACAACAAACCAATAAACCAACAAACCAACAAACCAAAAAACCAACAGGCCAACAAACCAACAAACCAACAAGCCAACAAGCCAACAAACCAACAAACCAACAAAACCAACAAGCCAACAAACCAACAAACCAACAAGTCAACAAATCAACAAACCAACAAGCCAACAAGCCAACAAAACAACAAACCAACAAACCAACAAACGAACAAACAAAACAAACCAACAAACGAAAAAACTAACAAAGCAACAAACCAACAAACCAACAAACCAACAAACCAACAAACCAACAAACCAACAAGCCAACAAGCCAACAAACAATCACACCAACAAACTAACAAACCAACAAACCAACAAGCCAACAAGCCAACAAACCAACAAACCAACAAACCAACTAACCAACAAACCAACAAACCAACAAACCAACAAACCAACAAACCAACAAACCAACAAACCAACAAACCAACAAACCAACAAACCAACAAACCAACAAACCAACAAACCAACAAAACAACAAACCAAAAAACCAACAAACCAACAAGCCAACAAGCCAACAAACCAACAAACCAACAAGCCAACAATCCAACAAAACAACAAACCAACAAACCAACAAACGAACAAACCAACAAACCAACAAACCAATAAGCCAACAAACCAACAAACCAACAAACCAACAAACCAAACAACCAACAAACCAACAAACCAACAAGCCAACAAACCAACAAACGAAAAAACTAACAAACCAACAAACCAACAAACCAACAAACCAAAAAGCCAACAAACGAACAAACCAACAAGCCAACAAACCAACAAACCAACAAACCAACAAACCAACAAACGAACAAACCAACAAACCAACAAACCAACAAACCAACAAACCAACAAACCAACAAACCAACAAACGAACTAACCAACAAACCAACAAGCCAACAAGCCAACAAACCAACAAACCAACAAACCAACAAACCAATAAGCCAACAAACCAACAAACCAACACAGCAACAAGCTAACAAGCACACAAACCAACAAAGCAACAAACCAACAAACCAACAAACCAACAAACCAACAAGCCAACAAACCAACAAGCCAACAAACCAAAAAACGAACAAACCAACAAGCCAACAAACCAATAAGCCAACAAGCCAACAAGCCAACAAACCAACAAACCAACAAACCAACAAACCAATAAACCAACAAACCAACAAACCAAGTAACCAACCAACCAACAAACGAACAAAACTAACAAGCCAACAAACCAGCAAACCAACAAGTCAACAAATCAACAAACCAACAAATCAACAAACCAACAAACCAACAAGCCAACAAACCAAGTAACCAACAAACCAACAAACGAACAAACCAACAAGCCAATAAGCCAACAAACCAAAAAACGAACAAAGCAACAAACCAACAAACCAACAAACCAACAAACCAACAAACCAAAAAGCCAACAAACGAACAAACCAACAAGCCAACAAACCAACAAACCAACAAACCAACAAACCAACAAACCAACAAACCAACAAACCAACAAACCAACAAACCAACAAACCAACAAACCAACAAACCAACAAACCAACAAACCAACAAACCAACAAACCAACAAACCAACAAACCAACAAACCAACAAACCAACAAACGAACTAACCAACAAACCAACAAGCCAACAAGCCAACAAACCAACAAACCAACAAACCAACAAACCAATAAGCCAACAAACCAACAAACCAACACAGCAACAAGCTAACAAGCACACAAACCAACAAAGCAACAAACCAACAAACCAACAAACCAACAAACCAACAAGCCAACAAACCAACAAGCCAACAAACCAAAAAACGAACAAACCAACAAGCCAACAAACCAATAAGCCAACAAGCCAACAAGCCAACAAACCAACAAACCAAAAAACCAACAGGCCAACAAACCAACAAACCAACAAGCCAACAAGCCAACAAACCAACAAACCAACAAAACCAACAAGCCAACAAACCAGCAAACCAACAAGTCAACAAATCAACAAACCAACAAATCAACAAACCAACAAACCAACAAGCCAACAAACCAAGTAACCAACAAACCAACAAACGAACAAACCAACAAGCCAATAAGCCAACAAACCAAAAAACGAACAAAGCAACAAACCAACAAACCAACAAACCAACAAACCAACAAACCAACAAACCAACAAGCCAACAAACAATCACACCAACAAACTAACAAACCAACAAACCAACAAGCCAACAAACCAACAAACCAAGAAACCAACAAACCAACAAACCAACTAACCAACAAACCAACAAACCAACAAACCAACAAACCAACAAACCAACAATCCAACAAACCAACAAACCAACAAACCAACAAACCAACAAACCAACAAACCAACAAACCAACAAACCAAAAAACCAACAAACCAACAAGCCAACAAACAAACAAACCAACAAGCCAACAATCCAACAAAACAACAAACCAACAAACCAACAAACGAACAAACCAACAAACCAACAAACCAATAAGCCAACAAACCAACAAACCAACAAACCAACAAACCAAACAACCAACAAACCAACAAGCCAACAAACCAACAAACGAAAAAACTAACAAACCAACAAACCAACAAACCAAAAAGCCAACAAACGAACAAACCAACAAACCAACAAACCAACAAACCAACAAACCAACAAAACAACAAATCAACAAACCAACAAACCAACAAACCAACAAACCAACAAACCAACAAACGAACTAACCAACAAACCAACAAACCAACAAGCCAACAAACCAACAAACCAACAAACCAATAAGCCAACAAACCAACAAACCAACACACCAACAAGCTAACAAGCACACAAACCAACAAAGCAACAAACCAACAAACCAACAAACCAACAAACCAACAAGCCAACAAACCAACAAGCCAACAAACCAAAAAACGAACAAACCAACAAGCCAACAAACCAATAAGCCAACAAGCCAACAAGCCAACAAACCAACAAACCAACAAACCAACAAACTAATAAACCAACAAACCAACAAACCAAGTAACCAACCAACCAACAAACGAACAAACCAACAAGCCAACAAACCAAAAAACGATCAAAGCAACAAACCAACAAACAAAGAAACCAACAAGCCAACAATCCAACAAACAAACACACAAACAAACTAACAAACCAACAAACCAACAAGCCAACAAACCAACAAACCAACAAACCAACAAACCAACAAACCAACAAACCAACAAACCAACAAACCAACAAACCAACAAACCAACAAACCAAAAAACTAACAAACCAACAAACCAACAAACCAACAAACGAACAAACCAACAAACCAACAAGCCAATAAGCCAACAAACCAACAAACCAACAAACCAACAAACCAACAAACCAACAAACCAACAAACCAACAAACAAACAAACCAACAAACCAACAAACCAACAAACCAACAAACTAACAAACCAACAAACCAACAAACCAACAAAGAAACAAACCAACAAACCAACAAACCAACAAACGAACAAACCAACAAACAAAGAAACCAACAAACCAACAATCCAACAAGCCAACAAAACAACATACCAATAAACCAACAAACCAACAAACCAACACACCAACAAGCTAACAAGCCAACAAACCAACAAACAAACAAACCAACAAACCAAAAAACCAACAAACCAACAAACCAACAAACCAACAAACCAACAAACCAACAAACCAACAAACCAACAAACCAACAAACCAACAAACCAAAAAACTAACAAACCAACAAGCCAACAAACCAACAAACCAACAAGCCAACAATCCAACAAAACAACAAACCAACAAACCAACAAACGAACAAACCAACAAACCAACAAACCAACAAACCAACAAACCAACAATCCAACAAACCAACAAACCAACATACCAACAAACCAACAAACCAACAAACCAACAAACCAACAAACAAAAAAGCCAACAAACCAACAAGCCAACAAACCAACAAACCAACAAGCCAACAATCCAACAAAACAACAAACCAACAAACCAACAAACGAACAAACCAACAAACCAACAAACCAATAAGCCAACAAACCAACAAACCAACAAACCAACAAACCAAACAACCAACAAACCAACAAACCAACCAGCCAACAAACCAACAAACGAAAAAACTAACAAACCAACAAACCAACAAACCAACAAACCAAAAAGCCAACAAACGAACAAACCAACAAACCAACAAACCAACAAACCAACAAACCAACAAAACAACAAACCAACAAACCAACAAACCAACAAACCAACAAACCAACAAACCAACAAACCAACAAACGAACTAACCAACAAACCAACAAGCCAACAAGCCAACAAACCAACAAACCAACAAACCAACAAACCAATAAGCCAACAAACCAACAAACCAACACACCAACAAGCTAACAAGCACACAAACCAACAAAGCAACAAACCAACAAACCAACAAACCAACAAACCAACAAACTAATAAACCAACAAACCAACAAACCAAGTAACCAACCAACCAACAAACGAACAAACCAACAAGCCAACAAACCAAAAAACGAACAAAGCAACAAACCAACAAACAAAGAAACCAACAAGCCAACAATCCAACAAACAAACACACAAACAAACTAACAAACCAACAAACCAACAAGCCAACAAACCAACAAACCAACAAACCAACAAACCAACAAACCAACAAACCAACAAACCAACAAACCAACAAACCAACAAATCAACAAACCAAAAAACTAACAAACCAACAAACCAACAAACCAACAAACGAACAAACCAACAAACCAACAAGCCAATAAGCCAACAAACCAACAAACCAACAAACCAACAAACCAACAAACCAACAAACCAACAAACCAACAAACAAACAAACCAACAAACCAACAAACCAACAAACCAACAAACCAACAAACCAACAAACCAACAAACCAACAAACCAAAAAACTAACAAACCAACAAGCCAACAAACCAACAAACCAACAAGCCAACAATCCAACAAAACAACAAACCAACAAACCAACAAACGAACAAACCAACAAACCAACAAGCCAATAAGCCAACAAACCAACAAACCAACAAACCAACAAACCAACAAACCAACAAACAAACAAACCAACAAACCAACAAACCAACAAACCAACAAACCAACAAACCAACAAACCAACAAACCAACAAACCAACAAAGAAACAAACCAACAAACCAAAAAACCAACAAGCCAACAAGCCAACAAACCAAAAAACGAACAAAGCAACAAACCAACAAACCAACAAACCAAAAAACCAACAAGCCAACAAACCAACAAACCAACAAACCAACAAACCAACAAACCAACAAACCAACAAACCAAAAAACCAACAAGTCAACAAACCAACAAACCAACAAAGCAACAAACCAACAAACCAACAAACCAACAAACCAACAAACCAACAAACCAACAAACAAACAAACCAACAAACCAACTAACCAACTAACCAACAAACCAACAAGCCAAAAAGCCAACAAACCAAAAAACCAACAAACCAAAAAACCAACAAACCAACAAACCAACAAACGAACAAACGAACAAACGAACAAATCAACAAGCCAACAAGCCAACAAACCAGCAAACCAACAAGCCAACAAACCAACAAACCAACAAGCCAACAAACCAACAAGCCAACAAACCAACAAGCCAACATTCCAACAAACGAACAAACCAACATACCAACAAACTAACAAACCAACAAAACAACAAACCAATAAACCAACAAACCAACAAACCAACAAACCAACAAACCAACAAACCAACAAACCAAAAAACCAACAAGCCAACAAACCAACAAACCAACAAGCCAACAAGCCAACAAACCAACAAACCAACGAAACCAACAAGCCAACAAACCAACAAACCAACAAGTCAACAAATCAACAAACCAACAAGCCAACAAGCCGACAAACCAACAAACCAGCAAACCAACAAACGAACAAATAAACAAACCAACAAACGAAAAACCAACAAACCAACAAACCAACAAACTAACAAACCAACAAACCAACAAACCAACAAGCCAACAAACCAAGTAACCAACAAACCAACAAACGAACAAACCAACAAGCCACAAACCAAAAAACGAACAAAGCAACAAACCAACAAACCAACAAAGCAACAAGCCAACAAGCCAACAAACAAACACACCAACAAACTAACAAACCAACAAACCAACAAGCCAACAAACCAACAAACCAACAAACCAACTAACCAACAAACCAACAAACCAACAAACCAACAAACCAACAAACCAACAAACCAACAAACCAACAAACCAACAAACCAACAACCCAACAAACCAAAAAACCAACAAACCAACAAGCCAACAAACCAACAAACCAACAAGCCAACAATCCAACAAAACAACAAACCAACAAACCAACAAACAAACAAACCAACAAACCAACAAATCAATAATCCAACAAACCAACAAACCAACAAACCAACAAACCAACAAACCAAACAACGAACAAACCAACAAACCAACAAGCCAACAAACCAACAAACCAACAAACCAAAAAGCCAACAAACGAACAAACGAACTAACCAACAAACCAACAAGCTTATAAGCGAACAAACCAACAAACCAACAAACCAACAAACCAATAAACCAACAAACAAACAAACCAACACACCAACAAGCTAACAAGCCAACAAACCAACAAACCAACAAACCAACAAACCAACAAACCAACAAACCAACAAGCCAACAAACCAACAAGCCAAGAAACCAAAAAACGAACAAACCAACAAGCCAACAAACCAATTAGCCAACAAGCCAACAAGCCAACAAACCAACAAACCAACAAACCAACAAACCAACAAACCAACAAACCAACAAACCAACAAACTAACAAACCAACAAACCAAAAAACTAACAAACCAACAAGCCAACAAACCAACAAACCAACAAGCCAACAATCCAACAAAACAACAAACCAACAAACCAACAAACGAACAAACCAACAAGTCAATAAGCCAACAAACCAACAAACCAACAAACCAACAAACCAACAAACCAACAAACAAACAAACCAACAAACCAACAACCAACAAACCAACAAACCAACAAACCATCAAAACAACAAACCAACAAACCAACAAACGAACAAACCAACAAGCCAACAAACCAACAAACCAACAAACCAACAATTCAACAAACCAACAAACCAACAAACGAACTAACCAACAAACCAACAAATCAATAAGCCAACAAACCAACAAACCAACAAACCAACAAACCAACAAACCAAACAACCAACAAACCAACAAACCAACAAGCCAACAAACCAACAAACGAACAAACCAACAAACCAACCAACCAACAAACGAACAAACCAACAAGCCAACAAACCAAAAAACGAACAAAGCAACAAACCAACAAACCAACAAACCAACAAGCCAACAATCCAACAAACAAACACACAAACAAACTAACAACCCAACAAACCAACAAGCCAACAAACCAACAAACCAACAAACCAACAAACCAACAAACCAACAAACCAACAAACCAACAAACCAACAAACCAAAAAACTAACAAACCAACAAACCAACAAACCAACAAACGAACAAACCAACAAACCAACAAACCAACAAAGAAACAAACCAACAAACGAAAAAACCAACAAGCCAACAAGCCAACAAACCAAAAAACCAACAAAGCAACAAACCAAAAAACCAACAAACCAACAAACCAACAAACCAACAAACCAACAAACCAACAAACAAACAAACCAGCAAACCAACTAACCAACAAACCAACAAGCCAAAAAGCCAACAAACCAAAAAACCAACAAACCAAAAAACCAACAAACCAACAAACCAACAAACCAACAAACCAACAAACGAACAAACGAACAAACGAACAAACCAACAAGCCAACAAGCCAACAAACCAGCAAACCAACAAGCCAACAAACCAACAAACCAACAAGCCAACAAACCAACAAGCCAACAAACCAACAAACGAACAAACCAACATACCAACAAACCAACAAACCAACAAAACAACAAACCAATAAACCAATAAACCAACAAACCAACAAACCAACAAACCAAGAAACCAAAAAACTAACAAGCCAACAAACCAACAAACCAACAAGCCAACAAGCCAACAAACCAACAAAACTAACAAGCCAACAAACCAACAAACCAACAAGTCAACAAATCAACAAACCAACAAGCCAACAAGCCAACAAACCAACAAACCAGCAAACCAACAAACGAACAAATAAACAAACCAACAAACGAAAAAACCAACAAACCAACAAACCAACAAACTAACAAACCAACAAACCAACAAACCAACAAGCCAACAAACCAAGTAACCAACAAACCCACAAACGAACAAACCAACAAGCCACAAACCAAAAAACGAACAAAGCAACAAACCAACAAACCAACAAACCAACAAACCAACAAGCCAACAAGCCAACAAACAAACACACCAACAAACTAACAAACCAACAAACCAACAAACCAACTAACAAACAAACCAACAAACCAACAAACCAACAAACCAACAAACCAACAAACCAACAAACCAACAAACCAACAAACCAAAAAACCAACAAACCAACAAGCCAACAAACCAACAAACCAACAAGCCAACAATCCAACAAAACAACAAACCAACAAACCAACAAACGAACAAACCAACAAACCAACAAATCAATAAGCCAACAAACCAACAAACCAACAAACCAACAAACCAACAAACCAAACAACCAACAAACCAACAAACCAACAAGCCAACAAACCAACAAACCAACAAACCAAAAAACGAACAAACCAATAAACCAACAAACCAACAAACAAACAAACCAACAAACCAAAAAGCCAACAAACGAACAAACCAGCAAGCCAACAAACCAACAAGCCAACAAACCAACAAACCAACAAACCAACAAACCAACCAACCAACAAACCAACAAACGAACTAACCATCAAACCAACAAGCCAATAAGCGAACAAACCAACAAACCAACAAACCAACAAACCAATAAACCAATAAACCAACAAACCAACCCACCAACAAGCTAACAAGCTAACAAGCCAACAAACCAACAAACCAACAAACCAACAAACCAACAAACCAACAAACCAACAAGCCAACAAACCAAAAAACGAACAAACCAACAAGCCAACAAACCAATAAGCCAACAAGCCAACAAGCCAACAAACCAACAAACCTACAAACGAACAAACCAACAAACCAACAAACCAACAAACCAAGTAACCAACCAACCAACAAACGAACAAACCAACAAGCCAACAAACCAAAAAACGAACAAAGCAACAAACCAACAAACCAACAAACCAACAAACCACCAAGCCAACAAGCCAACAAACAAACACACAAACAAACTAACAAATCAACAAACCAACAAGCCAACAAACCAACAAACCAACAAACCAACAAACCAACAAACCAACAAACCAACAAACCAACAAACCAACAAACCAACAAACCAAAAAACTAACAAACCAACAAGCCAACAAACCAACAAACCAACAAGCCAACAATCCAACAAACGAACAAACCAACAAACCAACAAACCAACAAACCAATAAGCCAACAAACCAACAAACCAACAAACCAACAAACCAAACAACCAACAAACCAACAAACCAACAAGCCAACAAACCAACAAACGAAAAAACTAACAAACCAACAAACCAACAAACCAACAAACCAAAAAGCCAACAAACGAACAAACCAACAAGCCAACAAACCAACAAACCAACAAACCAACAAACTAACAACCCAACAAACCAACAAACCAACAAACCAACAAACCAACAAACCAACAAACAAACTAACCAACATACCAACAAACCAACAAACCAACAAAACAACAAACCAACAAACAAACAAACCAACAAACCAACTAACCAACAAACCAACAAGCCAAAAAGCCAACAAACCAAAAAACCAACAAACCAAAAAACCAACAAACCAACAAACCAACAAACCAACAAACGAACAAACGAACAAACCAACAAGCCAACAAGCCAACAAACCAGCAAACCAACAAGCCAACAAACCAACAAACCAACAAGCCAACAAACCAACAAGCCAACAAACCAACAAATGAACAAACCAACATACCAACAAACCAACAAACCAACAAAACCACAAACCAATAAACCAACAAACCAACAAACCAACAAACCAACAAACCAAGAAACCAAAAAACTAACAAGCCAACAAACCAACAAACCAACAAGCCAACAAGCCAACAAACCAACAAACCAACAAAACCAACAAGCCAACAAACCAACAAACCAACAAGTCAACAAATCAACAAACCAACAAGCCAACAAGCCAACAAACCAACAAACCAGCAAACCAACAAACGAGCAAATAAACAAACCAACAAACGAAAAAACCAACAAACCAACAAACCAACAAACTAACAAACCAACAAACCAACAAACCAACAAGCCAACAAACCAAGTAACCAACAAACCCACAAACGAACAAACCAACAAGCCACAAACCAAAAAACGAACAAAGCAACAAACCAACAAACCAACAAACCAACAAACCAACAAGCCAACAAGCCAACAAACAAACACACCAACAAACTAACAAACCAACAAACCAACAAGCCAACAAGCCAACAAACAAACACACCAACAAACTAACAAGCCAACAAACCAACAAGCCAACAAACCAACAAACCAACAAACCAACAAACCAACTAACCAACAAACCAACAAACCAACAAACCAACAAACCAACAAACCAACAAACCAACAAACCAACAAACCAACAAACCAACAAACCAACAAACCAAAAAACCAACAAACCAACAAGCCAACAAACCAACAAACCAACAAGCCAACAATCCAACAAAACAACAAACCAACAAACCAACAAACGAACAAACCAACAAATCAATAAGCCAACAAACCAACAAACCAACAAACCAACAAACCAACAAACCAACAAACCAAACAACCAACAAACCAACAAACCAACAAGCCAACAAACCAACAAACCAACAAACCAAAAAACGAACAAACCAATAAACCAACAAACCAACAAACAAACAAACCAACAAACCAAAAAGCCAACAAACGAACAAACCAGCAAGCCAACAAACCAACAAACCAACAAACCAACAAACCAACAAACCAACAAACCAACAAACCAACAAACCAACAAACCAACCCACCAACAAGCTAACAAGCCAACAAACCAACAAACCAACAAACCAACAAACCAACAAACCAACAAACCAACAAGCCAACAAACCAAAAAACGAACAAACCAACAAGCCAACAAACCAATAAGCCAACAAGCCAACAAGCCAACAAACCAACAAACCTACAAACGAACAAACCAACAAACCAACAAACCAACAAACCAAGTAACCAACCAACCAACAAACGAACAAACCAACAAGCCAACAAACCAAAAAACGAACAAAGCAACAAACCAACAAACCAACAAACCAACAAACCAACAAGCCAACAAGCCAACAAACAAACACACAAACAAACTAACAAATCAACAAACCAACAAGTCAACAAACCAACAAACCAACAAACCAACAAACCAACAAACCAACAAACCAACAAACCAACAAACCAACAAACCAACAAGCCAACAAGCCAACAAGCCAACAAACCAACAAACCAACAAAACCAACAAGCCAACAAACCAACAAACCAACAAATCAACAAACCAACAAACCAACAAGCCAACAAGCCAACAAACAAACACACAAACAAACTAACAAATCAACAAACCAACAAGCCAACAAACCAACAAACCAACAAACCAACAAACCAACAAACCAACAAACCAACAAACCAACAAACCAACAAACCAACAAACCAAAAAACTAACAAACCAACAAGCCAACAAACCAACAAACCAACAAGCCAACAATCCAACAAACGAACAAACCAACAAACCAACAAACCAACAAACCAATAAGCCAACAAACCAACAAACCAACAAACCAACAAACCAAACAACCAACAAACCAACAAACCAACAAGCCAACAAACCAACAAACGAAAAAACTAACAAACCAACAAACCAACAAACCAACAAACCAACAAACCAAAAAGTCAACAAACGAACAAACCAACAAGCCAACAAACCAACAAACCAACAAACCAACAAACCAACAACCCAACAAACCAACAAACCAACAAACCAACAAACCAACAAACAAACTAACCAACATACCAACAAACCAACAAACCAACAAAACAACAAACCAATAAACCAACAAACCAACAAACCAACAAACCAACAAACCAACACACCAAAAAACCAACAAGCCAACAAACCAACAAGCCAACAAGCCAACAAGCCAACAAACCAACAAACCAACAAAACCAACAAGCCAACAAACCAACAAACCAACAAATCAACAAACCAACAAACCAACAAGCCAACAAGCCAACAAACAAACACACAAACAAACTAACAAATCAACAAACCAACAAGCCAACAAACCAACAAACCAACAAACCAACAAACCAACAAACCAACAAACCAACAAACCAACAAACCAACAAACCAACAAACCAAAAAACCAAAAAACTAACAAAACAACAAACCAACAAACCAACAAACGAACAAACCAACAAACCAACAAGCCAATAAGCCAACAAACCAACAAACCAGCAAACACACAAACCAACAAACAAACAAACCAACAAACCAACAAACCAACAAACCAACAAACCAACAAACCAACAAACCAACAAAGAAACCAACCAACAAACCAAAAAACCAACAAGCCAACAAGCCAACAAACCAAAAAACGAACAAAGCAACAAACCAACAAACCAACAAACCAACAAACCAAAAAACCAACAAGCCAACAAACCAACAAACCAACAAACCAACAAACCAACAAACCAACAAACCAACAAACCAAAAAACTAACAAACCAACAAGCCAACAAACCAACAAACCAACAAGCCAACAATCCAACAAACGAACAAACCAACAAACCAACAAACCAACAAACCAATAAGCCAACAAACCAACAAACCAACAAACCAACAAACCAAACAACCAACAAACCAACAAACCAACAAGCCAACAAACCAACAAACGAAAAAACTAACAAACCAACAAACCAACAAACCAACAAACCAACAAACCAAAAAGTCAACAAACGAACAAACCAACAAGCCAACAAACCAACAAACCAACAAACCAACAAACCAACAACCCAACAAACCAACAAACCAACAAACCAACAAACCAACAAACAAACTAACCAACATACCAACAAACCAACAAACCAACAAAACAACAAACCAATAAACCAACAAACCAACAAACCAACAAACCAACAAACCAACACACCAAAAAACCAACAAGCCAACAAACCAACAAGCCAACAAGCCAACAAGCCAACAAACCAACAAACCAACAAAACCAACAAGCCAACAAACCAACAAACCAACAAATCAACAAACCAACAAACCAACAAGCCAACAAGCCAACAAACAAACACACAAACAAACTAACAAATCAACAAACCAACAAGCCAACAAACCAACAAACCAACAAACCAACAAACCAACAAACCAACAAACCAACAAACCAACAAACCAACAAACCAAAAAACCAAAAAACTAACAAAACAACAAACCAACAAACCAACAAACGAACAAACCAACAAACCAACAAGCCAATAAGCCAACAAACCAACAAACCAGCAAACACACAAACCAACAAACAAACAAACCAACAAACCAACAAACCAACAAACCAACAAACCAACAAACCAACAAACCAACAAAGAAACCAACCAACAAACCAAAAAACCAACAAGCCAACAAGCCAACAAACCAAAAAACGAACAAAGCAACAAACCAACAAACCAACAAACCAACAAACCAAAAAACCAACAAGCCAACAAACCAACAAACCAACAAACCAACAAACCAACAAACCAACAAACCAAAAAACCAACAAGTCAACAAACCAACAAACCAACAAAGCAACAAACCAACAAACCAACAAACCAACAAACTAACAAACCAACAAACCAACAAACCAACAAACAAACAAACCAACAAACCAACTAACCAACTAACCAACAAGCCAAAAAGCCAACAAACCAAAAAACCAAGAAACCAAAAAACCAACAAACCAACAGACCAAGAAACTAACAAACGAACAAACGAACAAACCAACAAGCCAACAAACCAACAAACCAGCAAACCAACAAGCCAACAAACCAACAAACCAACAAGCCAACAAACCAACAAGCCAACAAACCAACAAACGAACAAACCAACATACCAACAAACCAACAAACCAACAAAACAACAAACTAACAAACCAACAAACCAACAAACCAACAAACCAAAAAACCAACAAGCCAACAAACCGACAAACCAACAAGCCAACAAGCCAACAAACCAACAAACCAACAAAACCAACAAGCCAACAAACCAACAAACCAACAAGTCAACAAATCAACAAACCAACAAGCCAACAAGCCAACAAGCCGACAAACCAACAAACCAGCAAACCAACAAACGAACAAATAAACAAACCAACAAACGAAAAAACCAACAAACCAACAAACCAACAAACTAACAAACCAACAAACCAACAAACCAACAAGCCAACAAACCAAGTAACCAACAAACCAACAAACGAACAAACCAACAAGCCACAAACCAAAAAACGAACAAAGCAACAAACCAACAAACCAACAAACCAACAAACCAACAAGCCAACAAACAAACACACCAACAAACTAACAAACCAACAAACCAACAAGCCAACAAACCAACAAACCAACTAACCAACAAACCAACAAACCAACAACCCAACAAACCAAAAACCAACAAACTAACAAGCCAACAAACCAACAAACCAACAAGCCAACAATCCAACAAAACAACAAACCAACAAACCAACAAACGAAAAAACCAACAAACCAACAAATCAACAAACTAACAAACCAAAAAACCAACAAACCAACAAACCAAACAACCAACAAACCAACAAACCAACAAGTCAACAAACCAACAAACCAACAAACCAAAAAACGAACAAACCAATAAACCAACAAACCAACAAACAAACAAACCAACAAACCAAAAAACCAACAAACGAACAAACCAGCAAGCCAACAAACCAACAAACCAACAAACCAACAAACCAACAAACCAACAAACCAACAAACCAACAAACCAACAAACCAACAACCGAACTAACCAACAAACCAACAAGCCAATAAGCGAACAAACCAACAAACCAACAAACCAACAAACCAATAAACTAACAAACCAACAAACCAACACACCAACAAGCTAACAAGCCATCAAACCAACAAACCAACCAACCAACAAACCAACAAACCAACATGCCAACAAACCAACAAGCCAACAAACCAAAAAACGAACAAACCAACAAGCCAACAAACCAATAAGCCAACAAGCCAACAAGCCAACAAACCAACAAACCTACAAACGAACAAACCAACAAACCAACAAACGAACAAACTAACAAACCAACAAACCAACAAACCAATAAACCAACAAACCAACAAACCAAGTAACCAACCAACCAACAAACGAACAAACCAACAAGGCAACAAACCAAAAAACGAACAAAGCAACAAACCAACAAACCAACGAACCAACAAACCAACAAGCCAACAAGCCAACAAACAAACACACAAACAAACTAACAAATCAACAAACCAACAAGCCAACAAACCACCAAACCAACAAACAAACAAACCAACAAACCAACAAACCAACAAACCAACAAACCAACAAACCAACAAACCAAAAAACTAACACACCAACAAGCCAACAAACCAACAAACCAACAAACCAACAAGCCAACAATCCAACAAAACAACAAACCAACAAACCAACAAACGAACAAACCAACAAACCAACAAGTCAATAAGCCAACAAACCAACAAACCAACAAACCAACAAACCAACAAACCAACAAACAAACAAACCAACAAACCAACAAACCAACAAACCAACAAACCAACAAAACAACAAACCAACAAACCAACAAACGAACAAACCAACAAGCCAACAAACCAACAAACCAACAAACCAACAAACCAACAAACCAACAAACCAACAAACGAACTAACCAACAAACCAACAAATCAATAAGCCAACAAACCAACAAACCAACAAACCAACAAACCAACAAACCAAACAACCAACAAACCAACAAACCAACAAGCCAACAAACCAACAAACGAACAAACCAACAAACCAACAAACGAACAAACTAACAAACCAACAAACCATAAAACCAATAAACCAACAAACCAACAAACCAAGTAACCAACCAACCAACAAACGAACAAACCAACAAGCCAACAAACCAAAAAACGAACAAAGCAACAAACCAACAAACCAACAAACCAACAAACCAACAAGCCAACAAACCAACAAACCAACAAACCAAAAAACTAACAAACCAACAAACCAACAAACCAACAAACGAACAAACCAACAAACCAACAAGCCAATAAGCGAACAAACCAACAAACCAACAAACCAACAAACCAACAAACCAACAAACCAACAAACAAACAAACCAACAAACCAACAAACCAACAAACCAACAAAGAAACAAACCAACAAACCAACAAACCAACAAACGAACAAACAAACAAACAAAGAAACCAACAAACCAACAATCCAACAAGCCAACAAAACAAATACCAATAAACCAACAAACCAACAAACCAACACACCAACAAGCTAACAAGCCAACAAACCAACAAACAAACAAACCAACAAACCAACAAACCAACAAACCAACAAACCAACAAACCAACAAACCAACAAACCAACAAACCAACAAACCAACAAACCAGAAAACCAACAAACCAAAAAACTAACAAACCAACAAGCCAACAAACCAACAAACCAAAAAGCCAACAATCCAACAAAACAACAAACCAACAAACCAACAAACGAACAAACAAACAAACCAACAAACCAACAAACCAACAAACCAACAAACCAACAAAGAAACAAACCAACAAACCAAAAAACCAACAAGCCAACAAGCCAACAAACCAAAAAACGAACAAACCAACAAACCAACAAACCAACAAACCAAAAAACCAACAAGTCAACAAACCAACAAACCAACAAAGCAACAAACCAACAAACCAACAAACCAACAAAGAAACAAACCAACAAGCCAATAAGCCAACAAACCAACAAACCAACAAACCAACAAACCAACAAACCAACAAACCAACAAACAAACAAACCAACAAACCAACAAACCAACAAACCAACAAACCAACAAAGAAACAAACCAACAAACCAAAAAACCAACAAGCCAACAAGCCAACAAACCAAAAAACGAACAAACCAACAAACCAACAAACCAACAAACCAAAAAACCAACAAGCCAACAAACCAACAAACCAACAAACCAACAAACCAACAAACCAAAAAACCAACAAGTCAACAAACCAACAAACCAACAAAGCAACAAACCAAAAAACCAACAAACCAACAAACCAACAAACCAACAAACCAACAAACAAACAAACCAAGTAACCAACAAACCAACAAACGAACAAACCAACAAGCCACAAACCAAAAAACGAACAAAGCAACAAACCAACAAACCAACAAACCAACAAACCAACAAGCCAACAAACAAACACACCAACAAACTAACAAACCAACAAACCAACAAGCCAACAAACCAACAAACCAACTAACCAACAAACCAACAAACCAACAACCCAACAAACCAAAAAACCAACAAACTAACAAGCCAACAAACCAACAAACCAACAAGCCAACAATCCAACAAAACAACAAACCAACAAACCAACAAACGAAAAAACCAACAAACCAACAAATCAATAAGCCAACAAACCAACAAACCAACAAACCAACAAACCAAACAACCAACAAACCAACAAACCAACTAGTCAACAAACCAACAAACCAACAAACCAAAAAACGAACAAACCAATAAACCAACAAACCAACAAACAAACAAACCAACAAACCAAAAAGCCAACAAACGAACAAACCAGCAAGCCAACAAACCAACAAACCAACAAACCAACAAACCAACAAACCAACAAACCAACAAACCAACAACCGAACTAACCAACAAACCAACAAGCCAATAAGCGAACAAACCAACAAACCAACAAACCAACAAACCAATAAACTAACAAACCAACAAACCAACACACCAACAAGCTAACAAGCCATCAAACGAACAAACCAACCAACCAACAAACCAACAAACCAACATGCCAACAAACCAACAAGCCAACAAACCAAAAAACGAACAAACCAACAAGCCAACAAACCAATAAGCCAACAAGCCAACAAGCCAACAAACCAACAAACCTACAAACGAACAAACCAACAAACCAACAAACGAACAAACTAACAAACCAACAAACCAACAAACCAATAAACCAACAAACCAACAAACCAAGTAACCAACCAACCAACAAACGAACAAACCAACAAGGCAACAAACCAAAAAACGAACAAAGCAACAAACCAACAAACCAACAAACCAACAAACCAACAAGCCAACAAGCCAACAAACAAACACACAAACAAACTAACAAATCAACAAACCAACAAGCCAACAAACCACCAAACCAACAAACAAACAAACCAACAAACCAACAAACCAACAAACCAACAAACCAACAAACCAACAAACCAAAAAACGAACACACCAACAAGCCAACAAACCAACAAACCAACAAACCAACAAGCCAACAATCCAACAAAACAACAAACCAACAAACCAACAAACGAACAAACCAACAAACCAACAAGTCAATAAGCCAACAAACCAACAAACCAACAAACCAACAAACCAACAAACCAACAAACCAACAAACAAACAAACCAACAAACCAACAAACCAACAAACCAACAAACCAACAAAACAACAAACCAACAAACCAACAAACGAACAAACCAACAAGCCAACAAACCAACAAACCAACAAACCAACAAACCAACAACCAACAAACCAACAAACGAACTAACCAACAAACCAACAAATCAATAAGCCAACAAACCAACAAACCAACAAACCAACAAACCAACAAACCAAACAACCAACAAACCAACAAACCAACAAGCCAACAAACCAACAAACGAACAAACCAACAAACCAACAAACGAACAAACTAACAAACCAACAAACCATAAAACCAATAAACCAACAAACCAACAAACCAAGTAACCAACCAACCAACAAACGAACAAACCAACAAGCCAACAAACCAAAAAACGAACAAAGCAACAAACCAACAAACCAACAAACCAACAAACCAACAAGCCAACAATCCAACAAACAAACACACAAACAAACTAACAAACCAACAAACCAACATGCCAACAAACCAACAAACCAACAAACCAACAAACCAACAAACCAACAAACCAACAAACCAACAAACCAACAAACCAAAAAACTAACAAACCAACAAACCAACAAACCAACAAACGAACAAACCAACAAACCGACAAGCCAATAAGCCAACAAACCAACAAACCAACAAACCAACAAACCAACAAACCAACAAACCAACAAACAAACAAACCAACAAACCAACAAACCAACAAACCAACAAAGAAACAAACCAACAAACCAACAAACCAACAAACGAACAAACAAACAAACAAAGAAACCAACAAACCAACAATCCAACAAGCCAACAAAACAACATACCAATAAACCAACAAACCAACAAACCAACAAACCAACACACCAACAAGCTAACAAGCCAACAAACCAACAAACAAACAAACCAACAAACAAACAAACCAACAAACCAACAAACCAACAAACCAACAAACCAACAAACCAACAAACCAACAAACCAACAAACCAGAAAACCAACAAACCAAAAAACTAACAAACCAACAAGCCAACAAACCAACAAACCAAAAAGCCAACAATCCAACAAAACAACAAACCAACAAACCAACAAACGAACAAACCAACAAACCAACAAGCCAATAAGCCAACAAACCAACAAACCAACAAACCAACAAACCAACAAACCAACAAACCAACAAACAAACAAACCAACAAACCAACAAACCAACAAACCAACAAACCAACAAAGAAACAAACCAACAAACCAAAAAACCAACAAGCCAACAAGCCAACAAACCAAAAAACGAACAAACCAACAAACCAACAAACCAACAAACCAAAAAACCAACAAGCCAACAAACCAACAAACCAACAAACCAACAAACCAACAAACCAAAAAACCAACAAGTCAACAAACCAACAAACCAACAAAGCAACAAACCAAAAAACCAACAAACCAACAAACCAACAAACCAACAAACCAACAAACAAACAAACCAACAAACCAACTAACCAACAAACCAACAAGCCAAAAAGCCAACAAACCAAAAAACCAACAAACCAAAAAACCAACAAACCAACAAACCAACAAACCAACAAACGAACAAACGAACAAACCAACAAGCCAACAAGCCAACAAACCAGCAAACCAACAAGCCAACAAACCAACAAACCAACAAGCCAACAAACCAACAAGCTAACAAACCAACAAACGAACAAACCAACATACCAACAAACCAACAAACCAACAAAACAACAAACCAATCAACCAACAAACCAACAAACCAACAAACCAACAAACCAAAAAACCAACAAGCCAACAAACCAACAAACCAACAAGCCAACAAATCAACAAACCAACAAACCAACATAACCAACAAGCCAACAAACCAACAAACCTACAAGTCAACAAGTCAACAAATCAACAAACCAACAAGCCAACAAGCCGACAAACCAACAAACCAGCAAACCAACAAACGAACAAATAAACAAACCAACAAACGAAAAAACCAACAAACCAACAAACCAACAAACTAACAAACCAACAAACCAACAAGCCAACAAACCAAGTAACCAACAAACCAACAAACGAACAAACCAACAAGCCACAAACCAAAAAACGAACAAACCAACAAACCAACAAACCAACAAACCAACAAACCAAAAAGCAACAAGCCAACAAACAAACACACCAACAAACTAACAAACCAACAAACCAACAAACCAACAAACCAACAAACCAACAAACCAACAAACCAACTAACCAACAAACCAACAAACCAACATACCAACAAACCAACAAACCAACAAACCAACAAACCAACAAACCAACAAACCAACAAACCAACAAACCAACAAACCAAAAAACCAACAAACCAACAAGCTAACAAACCAACAAACCAACAAGCCAACAATCCAACAAATCAACAAACGAACTAACCAACAAACCAACAAGCAAATAAGCGAACAAACCAACAAACCAACAAACCAAGAAACCAATAAACCAACAAACCAACAAACCAACAAACCAACACACCAACAAGCTAACAAGCCAACAAACCAACAAACCAACAAACCAACAAACCAACAAACCAACAAGCCAACAAACCAACAAGCCAAAAAAACCAAAAAACGAACAAACCAACAAGCCAACAAACCAATAAGCCAACAAGCCAACAAGCCAACAAACCAACAAACCTACAAACGAACAAACCAACAAACCAACAAACGAACAAACTAACAAACCAACAAACCAACAAATCAATAAGCCAACAAACCAACAAACCAACAAACCAACAAACCAAGTAACCAACAAACCAACAAACGAACAAACCAACAAGCCACAAACCAAAAAACGAACAAAGCAACAAACCAACAAACCAACAAACGAACAAACCAACAAACCAACAAATCAATAAGCCAACAAACCAACAAACCAACAAACCAACAATACAACAAACCAAACAACCAACAAACCAACAAACCAACAAGCCAACAAACCAACAAACCAACAAACCAAAAAACGAACAAACCAATAAACCAACAAACCAACAAACCAACAAACAAACAAACCAACAAACCAAAAAGCCAACAAACGAACAAACCAGCAAGCCAACAAACCAACAAACCAACAAACCAACAAACCAACAAACCAACAAACCAACAAACCAACAAACCAACAAACGAACTAACCAACAAACCAACAAGCCAATAAGCGAACAAACCAACAAACCAACAAACCAACAAACCAATAAACCAACAAACCAACAAACCAACAAACCAACACACCAACAAGCTAACAAGCCAACAAACCAACAAACCAACAAACCAACAAACCAACAAACCAACAAGCCAACAAACCAACAAGCCAAAAAAACCAAAAAACGAACAAACCAACAAGCCAACAAACCAATAAGCCAACAAGCCAACAAGCCAACAAACCAACAAACCTACAAACGAACAAACCAACAAACCAACAAACGAACAAACTAACAAACCAACAAACCAACAAACCAATAAACCAACAAACCAACAAACCAAGTAACCAAATAACCAACAAACGAACAAACCAAAGAGCCAACAAACCAACAAACGAACTAACCAACAAACCAACAAATCAATAAGCCAACAAACCAACAAACCAACAAACCAACAAACCAACAAACCAAACAACCAACAAACCAACAAACCAACAAGCCAACAAACCAACAAACGAACAAACCGAGAAACCAACAAACGAACAAACTAACAAACCAACAAACCATAACACCAATAAACCAACAAACCAACAAACCAAGTAACCAACCAACCAACAAACGAACAAACCAACAAGCAAACAAACCAAAAAACGAACAAAGCAACAAACCAACAAACCAACAAACCAACAAGCCAACAATCCAACAAACAAACACACAAACAAACTAACAAACCAACAAACCAACAAGCCAACAAACCAACAAACCAACAAACCAACAAACCAACAAACCAACAAACCAACAAACCAACAAACCAAAAAACCAACAAACCAACAAACGAACAAACCAACAAACGAACAAACCAACAAACCAACAAGCCAATAAGCCAACAAACCAACAAACCAACAAACCAACAAACCAACAAACCAACAAACAAACAAACCAACAAACCAACAAACCAACAAACCAACAAACCAACAAACCAAGAAACCAACAAACCAACAAAGAAACAAACCAACAAACCAACAAACCAACAAACGAACAAACCAACAAACAAAGAAACCAATAAACCAACAATCCAACAAGCCAACAAAACAACATACCAATAAACCAACAAACCAACAAACCAACACACCAACAAGCTAACAAGCCAACAAACCAACAAACAAACAAACCAACAAACCAACAAACCAACAAACAAACAAACCAACAAACCAACAAACCAACAAACCAATAAACCAACAAACCAACAAACCAACAAACCAACAAACCAAAAAACTAACAAACCAACAAGCCAACAAACCAACAAACCAACAAGCCAACAATCCAACAAAACAACACACCAACAAACCAACAAACGAACAAACCAACAAACCAACAAGCCAATAAGCCAACAAACCAAGAAACCAACAAACCAACAAACCAACAAACCAAAAAACTAACGAACCAACAAGCCAACAAACCAACAAACCAACAAACCAACACACCAAGAAACCAACAAACCAAACAACCAACAAACCAACAAACCAACAAGCCAACAAACCAACAAACGAACAAACCAAGAAACCAACAAACGAACAAACTAACAAACCAACAAACCAACAAACCAACAAACGAACAAACCAACAAACAAAGAAACCAATAAACCAACAATCCAACAAGCCAACAAAACAACATACCAATAAACCAACAAACCAACAAACCAACACACCAACAAGCTAACAAGCCAACAAACCAACAAACAAACAAACCAACAAACCAACAAACCAACAAACAAACAAACCAACAAACCAACAAACCAACAAACAAACAAACCAACAAACCAACAAACCAACAAACCAAAAAACTAACAAACCAACAAGCCAACAAACCAACAAACCAACAAGCCAACAATCCAACAAAACAACACACCAACTAACCAACAAACCAACAAACAAACAAACCAACAAACCAACAAACCAACAAACCAATAAACCAACAAACCAACAAACCAACAAACCAACAAACCAAAAAACTAACAAACCAACAAGCCAACAAACCAACAAACCAACAAGCCAACAATCCAACAAAACAACACACCAACAAACCAACAAACGAACAAACCAACAAACCAACAAGCCAATAAGCCAACAAACCAAGAAACCAACAAACCAACAAACCAACAAACCAACAAACAAACAAACAAACAAACCAACAAACCAACAAACCAACAAACCAACAAACCAACAAACCAACAAACCAACAAACCAACAAACCAACAAACCAACAAACAAACAAACCAACAAACCAAAAAGCCAACAAACGAACAAACCAGCAAGCCAACAAACCAACAAACCAACAAACCAACAAACCAACAAACCAAAAAACCAACAAACCAACAAACCAACAAACGAACTAACCAACAAACCAACAAGCCAATAAGCAAACAAACCAACAAACCAACAAACCAACAAACCAATAAACCAACAAACCAACAAACCAACACACCAACAAACCAACAAACCAACAAACCAACAAACCAACAAACCAACAAACGAACTAACCAACAAACCAACAAGCCAATAAGCGAACAAACCAACAAACCAACAAACCAACAAACCAATAAACCAACAAACCAAGAAACCAACAAACCAACACACCAACAAGCTAACAAGCCAACAAACCAACAAACCAACAAACCAACAAACCAACAAACCAACAAGCCAACAAACCAACAAGCCAGCAAACCAAAAAACGAACAAACCAACAAGGCAACAAACGAATAAGCCAACAAGCCAACAAGCCAACAAACCAACAAACCTACAAACGAACAAACCAACAAACCAACAAACGAACAAACTAACAAACCAACAAACCAACAAACCAATAAACCAACAAACCAACAAACCAAGTAACCAAATAACCAACAAACAAACAAACGAACAAGCCAACAAACCAACAAATGAACTAACCAACAAACCAACAAATCAATAAGCCAACAAACCAACAAACCAACAAACCAACAAACCAACAAACCAACAAACCAAACAACCAACAAACCAACTAACCAACGAGCCAACAAACCAACAAACTAACAAACCAACAAACCATAACACCAATAAACCAACAAACCAACAAACCAAGTAACCAACCAACCAACAAACGAACAAACCAACAAGCCAACAAACCAAAAAACGAACAAAGCAACAAACCAACAAACCAACAAACCAACAAGCCAACAATCCAACAAACAAACACACAAACAAACTAACAAACCAACAAACCAACAAGCCAAAAAACCAACAAATCAACAAACCAACAAACCAACAAACCAACAAACCAACAAACCAACAAACCAAAAAACTAACAAACCAACAAACCAACAAACCAACAAACGAACAAACCAACAAACCAACAAGCCAATAAGCCAACAAACCAACAAACCAACAAACCAACAAACCAGCAAACCAACAAACCAACAAACAAACAAACCAACAAACCAACAAACCAACAAACCAACAAACCAACAAACCAACAAACCAACAAAGAAACAAACCAACAAACCAACAAACCAACAAACGAACAAACCAACAAACAAAGAAACCAACAAACCAACAATCCAAGAAGCCAACAAAACAACATACCAATAAACCAACAAACCAACAAACCAACACACCAACAAGCTAACAAGCCAACAAACCAACAAACAAACAAACCAACAAACCAACAAACCAACAAACCAACAAACCAACAAACCAACAAACCAACAAACCAACAAACCAATAAACCAACAAACCACCAAAGCAACAAACCAACAAACCAAAAAACTAACAAACCAACAAGCCAACAAACCAACAAACCAACAAGCCAACAATCCAACAAAACAACAAACCAACAAACCAACAAACGAACAAACCAACAAACCAACAAGCCAATAAGCCAACAAACCAAGAAACCAACAAACCAACAAACCAACAAACAAACAAACAAACAAACCAACAAACCAACAAACCAACAAACCAACAAACCAACAAACCAACAAACCAACAAACCAAAAAACCAACAAACCAACAAACCAACAAAGAAACAAACCAACAAACGAAAAAACCAACAAACCAACAAGCCAACAAACCAAAAAACGAACAAAGCAACAAACCAACAAACCAAAAAACCAACAAGCCAACAAACCAACAAACCAACAAACCAACAAACCAACAAACCAACAAACCAACAAACCAAAAAGGCAACAAGTCAACAAACCAACAAACCAACAAAGCAACAAACCAAAAAAACCAACAAACCAACAAACCAACAAACCAACAAACCAACAAACCAACAAACCAACAAACCAACAAACCAACAAACCAACTAACCAACAAACCAACAAGCCAAAAAGCCAACAAACCAAAAAACCAACAAACCAAAAAACCAACAAACTAACAAACCAACAAACCAACAAACGAACAAACGAACAAACCAACAAGCCAACAAGCCAACAAACCAGCAAACCAACAAGCCAACAAACCAACAAACCAACAAGCCAACAAACCAACAAGCCAACAAACCAACCAACAAACAAACCAACATACCAACAAACCAACAAACCAACAAAACAACAAACCAATAAACCAACAAACCAACAAACTAACAAACCAACAAACCAACAAACCAAAAAACCAACAAGCCAACAAACCAACAAACCAACAAACCAACAAGCCAACAAACCAACAAACCAACAAAACCAACAAGCCAAGAAACCAACAAACCAACAAGTCAACAAATCAACAAACCAACAAGCCAACAAGCCGACAAACCAACAAACCAGCAAACCAACAAACGAACAAATAAACAAACCAACAAACGAAAAAACCAACAAACCAACAAACCAACAAACCAACAAACTAACAAACCAACAAACCAACAAACCAACAAGCCAACAAACCAAGTAACCAACAAACCAACAAACGAACAAACCAACAAGCCACAAACCAAAAAACGAACAAAGCAACAAACCAACAAACCAACAAACCAACAAACCAACAAGCCAACAAGCCAACAAACAAACACACCAACAAACTAACAAACCAACAAACCAACAAGCCAACAAACCAACAAACCAACAAACCAACAAACCAACTAACCAACAAACCAACAAACCAACAAACCAACAAACCAACAAACCAAAAAATCAACAAACCAACAAGCCAACAAACCAACAAACCAACAAGCCAACAATCCAACAAAACAACAAACCAACAAACCAACAAACGAACAAACCAACAAATCAATAAGCCAACAAACCAACAAACCAACAAACCAACAAACCAAACAACCAACAAACCAACAAACCAACAAGCCAACAAACCAACAAACCAACAAACCAAAAAACGAACAAACCAATAAACCAACAAACCAACAAACAAACAAACCAACAAACCAAAAAGCCAACAAACGAACAAACCAGCAAGCCAACAAACCAACAAACCAACAAACCAACAAACCAACAAACCAACAAACCAACAAACGAACTAACCAACAAACCAACAAGCCAATAAGCAAACAAACCAACAAACCAACAAACCAACAAACCAATAAACCAACAAACCAACAAACCAACACACCAACAAGCTAACAAGCCAACAAACCAACAAACCAACAAACCAACAAACCAACAAACCAACAAGCCAACAAACCAACAAGCCAACAAACCAAAAAACGAACAAACCAACAAGCCAACAAACCAATAAGCCAACAAGCCAACAAGCCAACAAACCAACAAACCTACAAACGAACAAACCAACAAACCAACAAACGAACAAACTAACAAACCAACAAACCAACAAACCAATGAACCAACAAACCAACAAACCAAGTAACCAACCAACCAACAAACGAACAAACCAACAAGCTAACAAACCAAAAAACGAACAAAGCAACAAACCAACAAACCAACAAACCAACAAACCAACAAACGAACAAACCAACAAGCCAAGAAGCCAACAAACAAACACACAAACAAACTAACAAACTAACAAATCAACAAACCAACAAGCCAACAAACCAACAAACCAACAAACCAACAAACCAACAAACCAACAAACCAACAAACCAACAAACCAACAAACCAAAAAACCAACAAACCAACAAGCCAACAATCCAACAAACGAACAAACCAACAAACAAACAAACCAATAAGCCAACAAACCAACAAACCAACAAACCAACAAACCAAACAACCAAAAAACCAACAAACCAACAAGCCAACAAACCAACAAACGAAAAAACTAACAAACCAACAAACCAACAAACCAACAAACCAAAAAGCCAACAAACGAACAAACCAACAAGCCAACAAACCAACAAACCAACAAACCAACAAACCAACAACCCAACAAACCAACAAACCAACAAACCAACAAACCAACAAACCAACAAACCAACAAACGAACTAACCAACATACCAACAAACCAACAAACCAACAAAACAACAAACCAATAAACCAACAAACCAACAAACCAACAAACCAACAAACCAACAAACCAACAAACCAAAAAACCAACAAGCCAACAAACCAACAAACCAACAAGCCAACAAGCCAACAAACCAACAAACCAACAAAACCAACAAACCAACAAACCAACAAGTCAACAAACCAACAAACCAACAAGCCAACAAGCCCACAAAAAAACACACAAACAAAGTAACAAATCAACAAACCAACAAGCCAACAAACCAACAAACCAACAAATCAACAAACCAACAAACCAACAAACCAACAAACCAACAAACCAAAAAACCAAAAAACTAACAAAACAACAAACCAACAAACCAACAAACGAACAAACCAACAAACCAACAAGCCAATAAGCCAACAAACCAACAAACCAACAAACCAACAAACACACAAACCAACAAACAAACAAACCAACAAACCAACAAACCAACAAACCAACAAACCAACAAACCAACAAACCAACAAACCAACAAAGAAACAAACCAACAAACCAAAAAACCAACAAGCCAACAAGCCAACAAACCAAAAAACGAACAAAGCAACAAACCAACAAACCAACAAACCAAAAAACCAACAAGCCAACAAACCAACAAACCAACAAACCAACAAACCAACAAACCAACAAACCAAAAAACCAACAAGTCAACAAACCAACAAACCAACAAAGCAACAAACCAACAAACCAACAAACCAACAAACTAACAAACCAACAAACCAACAAACCAACAATCAAACAAACCAACAAACCAACTAACCAACTAACCAACAAGCCAAAAAGCCAACAAACCAAAAAACCAACAAACCAAAATACCAACAAACCAACAAACCAACAAACCAACAAACGAACAAACGAACAAACGAACAAACCAACAAGCCAACAAGCCAGCAAACCAGCAAACCAACAAGCCAACAAACCAACAAACCAACAAGCCAACAAACCAACAAGCCAACAAACCAACAAACGAACAAACCAACATACCAACAAACCAACAAACCAACAAAACCGACAAGCCAACAAACCAATAAACCAACAAGTCAACAAATCAACAAACCAACAAGCCAACAAGCCGACAAACCAACAAACCAGCAAACCAACAAACGAACAAATAAACAAACCAACAAACGAAAAAACCAACAAACCAACAAACCAACAAACTAACAAACCAACAAACCAACAAACCAACAAGCCAACAAACCAAGTAACCAACAAACCAACAAACCAACAAGCCAACAAACCAACAAACCAACAAGCCAACAAGCCAACAAACCAACAAACCAACAAAACCGACAAGCCAACAAACCAATAAACCAACAAGTCAACAAATCAACAAACCAACAAGCCAACAAGCCGACAAACCAACAAACCAGCAAACCAACAAACGAACAAATAAACAAACCAACAAACAAAAAAACCAACAAACCAACAAACCAACAAACTAACAAACCAACAAACCAACAAACCAACAAGCCAACAAACCAAGTAACCAACAAACCAACAAACGAACAAACCAACAAGCCACAAACCAAAAAACGAACAAAGCAACAAACCAACAAACCAACAAACCAACAAACCAACAAACCAACAAGCCAACAAGCCAACAAACAAGCACACCAACAAACTAACAAACCAACAAACCAACAAGCCAACAAACCAACAAACCAACAAACCAACTAACCAACAAACCAACAAACCAACAAACCAACAACCCAACAAACCCAAAAACCAACAAACCAACAAGCCAACAAACCAACAAACAAACAAGCCAACAATCCAACAAAACAACAAACCAACAAACCAACAAACGAACAAACCAACAAACCAACAAATCAATAAGCCAACAAACCAACAAACCAACAAACCAACAAACCAACAAACCAAACAACCAACAAACCAACAAACCAACAAGCCAACAAACCAACAAACCAACAAACCAAAAAACGAACAAACCAATAAACCAACAAACCAACAAACAAACAAACCAACAAACCAAAAAGCCAAAAAACGAACAAACCAGCAAGCCAACAAACCAACAAACCAACAAACCAACAAACCAACAAACCAACAAACCAACAAACCAACAAACGAACTAACCAACAAACCAACAAGCCAATAAGCGAACAAACCAACAAACCAACAAACCAACAAACCAATAAACCAACAAACCAACAAACCAACACACCAACAAGCTAACAAGCCGACAAACCAACAAACCAAAAAACCAACAAACTAACAAACCAACAAACCAACAAACAAAGAAACCAACAAACCAACAATCCAACAAGCCAACAAAACAACATACCAATAAATCAACAAACCAACAAACCAACACACCAACAAGCTAACAAGCCAACAAACCAACAAACAAACAAACCAACAAACTAACAAACCAACAAACCAACAAACCAACAAACCAACAAACCAACAAACCAATCAACCAACAAACCAACAAACCAACAAACCAACAAACCAACAAACCAAAAAACTAACAAACCAACAAGCCAACAAACCAACAAACCAACAAGCCAACAATCCAACAAAACAACAAACCAACAAACCAACAAACGAACAAACCAACAAACCAACAAGCCAATAAGCCAACAAACCAAGAAACCAAGAAACCAACAAACCAACAAACAAACAAACAAACAAACCAACAAACCAACAAACCAACAAACCAACAAACCAACAAACCAACAAACCAACAAACCAACAAACCAACAAAGAAACAAACCAACAAACGAAAAAACCAACAAGCCAACAAGCCAACAAACCAAAAAACGAACAAAGCAACAAACCAACAAACCAACAAACCAAAATACCAACAAGCCAACAAACCAACAAACCAACAAACCAACAAACCAACAAACCAACAAACCCACAAACCAAAAAGCCAACAAGTCAACAAACCAACAAACCAACAAAGCAACAAACCAAAAAACCAACAAACCAACAAACCAACAAACCAACAAACCAACAAACCAACAAACAAACAAACCAACAAACCAACTAACCAACAAACCAACAAGCCAAAAAGCCAACAAACCAAAAAACCAACAAACCAAAAAACCAACAAACCAACAAACCAACAAACCAACAAACGAACAAACGAACAAACCAACAAGCCAACAAGCCAACAAACCAGCAAACCAACAAGCCAACAAACCAACAAACCAACAAGCCAACAAACCAACAAGCCAACAAACCAACAAACGAACAAACCAACATACCAACAAACCAACAAACCAACAAAACAACAAACCAATAAACCAACAAACCAACAAACCAACAAACCAACAAACCAAAAAACCAACAAGCCAACAAACCAACAAACCAACAAACCAACAAGCCAACAAACCAACAAACCAACAAAACCAACAAGCCAAGAAACCAACAAACCAACAAGTCAGCAAATCAACAAACCAACAAGCCGGCAAACCAACAAACGAACAAATAAACAAACCAACAAACGAAAAAACCAACAAACCAACAAACCAACAAACCAACAAACTAACAAACCAACAAACCAACAAACCAACAAGCCAACAAACCAAGTAACCAACAAACGAACAAACCAACAAGCCACAAACCAAAAAACGAACAAAGCAACCAACCAACAAACCAACAAACCAACAAACCAACAAGCCAACAAGCCAACAAACAAACACACCAACAAACTAACAAACCAACAAACCAACAAGCCAACAAACCAACAAACCAACAAACCAACAAACCAACTAACCAACAAACCAACAAACCAACAAACCAACAAACCAACAAACCAAAAAACCAACAAACCAACAAGCCAACAAACCAACAAACCAACAAGCCAACAATTAAACAAAACAACAAACCAACAAACCAACAAACGGACAAACCAAGAAACCAACAAATCAATAAGCCAACAAACCAACAAACCAACAAACCAACAAACCAACAAACCAAACAACCAACAAACCAACAAACCAACAAGCCAACAAACCAACAAACCAACAAACCAAAAAACGAACAAACCAATAAACCAACAAACCAACAAACAAACAAACCAACAAACCAAAAAGCCAACAAACGAACAAACCAGCAAGCCAACAAACCAACAAACCAACAAACCAACAAACCAACAAACCAACAAACCAACAAACGAACTAACCAACAAACCAACAAGCCAATAAGCGAACAAACCAACAAACCAACAAACCAACAAACCAATAAACCAACAAACCAACAAACCAACACACCAACAAGCTAACAAGCCAACAAACCAACAAACCAACAAACCAACAAACCAACAAAGCAACAAGCCAACAAACCAACAAGCCAACAAACCAAAAAACGAACAAACCAACAAGCCAACAAACCAATAAGCCAACAAGCCAACAAGCGAACAAACCAACAAACCTACAAACGAACAAACCAACAAACCAACAAACGAAAAAACTAACAAACCAACAAACCAACAAACCAATAAACCAACAAACCAACAAACCAAGTAACCAACCAACCAACAAACGAACAAACCAACAAGCCAACAAACCAAAAAACTAACAAAGCAACAAACCAACAAACCAACAAACCAACAAACCAACAAACCAACAAGCCAAGAAGCCAACAAACAAACACACAAACAAACTAACAAATCAACAAACCAACAAGCCAACAAACCAACAAACCAACAAACCAACAAACCAACAAACCAACAAACCAACAAACCAACAAACCAACAAACCAAAAAACCAACAAACCAACAAGCCAACAATCCAACAAACGAACAAACCAACATACCAACAAACCAACAAACCAACAAAACAACAAACCAATAAACCAACAAACCAACAAACCAACAAACCAACAAACCAACAAACCAAAAAACCAACAAGCCAACAAACCAACAAACCAACAAACCAACAAGCCAACAAACCAACAAACCAACAAAACCAACAAGCCAAGAAACCAACAAACCAACAAGTCAACAAATCAACAAACCAACAAGCCGGCAAACCAACAAACGAACAAATAAACAAACCAACAAACGAAAAAACCAACAAACCAACAAACCAACAAACCAACAAACTAACAAACCAACAAACCAACAAACCAACAAGCCAACAAACCAAGTAACCAACAAACCAACAAACGAACAAACCAACAAGCCACAAACCAAAAAACGAACAAAGCAACCAACCAACAAACCAACAAACCAACAAACCAACAAGCCAACAAGCCAACAAACAAACACACCAACAAACTAACAAACCAACAAACCAACAAGCCAACAAACCAACAAACCAACAAACCAACAAACCAACTAACCAACAAACCAACAAACCAACAAACCAACAAACCAACAAACCAAAAAACCAACAAACCAACAAGCCAACAAACCAACAAACCAACAAGCCAACAATTAAACAAAACAACAAACCAACAAACCAACAAACGAACAAACCAAGAAACCAACAAATCAATAAGCCAACAAACCAACAAACCAACAAACCAACAAACCAACAAACCAAACAACCAACAAACCAACAAACCAACAAACGAACAAATAAACAAACCAACAAACGAAAAAACCAACAAACCAACAAACCAACAAACTAACAAACCAACAAACCAACAAACCAACAAGCCAACAAACCAAGTAACCAACAAACCAACAAACGAACAAACCAACAAGCCACAAACCAAAAAACGAACAAAGCAACAAACCAACAAACCAACAAACCAACAAACCAACAAACCAACAAGCCAACAAGCCAACAAACAAGCACACCAACAAACTAACAAACCAACAAACCAACAAGCCAACAAACCAACAAACCAACAAACCAACTAACCAACAAACCAACAAACCAACAAACCAACAACCCAACAAACCCAAAAACCAACAAACCAACAAGCCAACAAACCAACAAACAAACAAGCCAACAATCCAACAAAACAACAAACCAACAAACCAACAAACGAACAAACCAACAAATCAATAAGCCAACAAACCAACAAACCAACAAACCAACAAACCAACAAACCAAACAACCAACAAACCAACAAACCAACAAGCCAACAAACCAACAAACCAACAAACCAAAAAACGAACAAACCAATAAACCAACAAACCAACAAACAAACAAACCAACAAACCAAAAAGCCAAAAAACGAACAAACCAGCAAGCCAACAAACCAACAAACGAACTAACCAACAAACCAACAAGCCAATAAGCGAACAAACCAACAAACCAACAAACCAACAAACCAATAAACCAACAAACCAACAAACCAACACACCAACAAGCTAACAAGCCGACAAACCAACAAACCAACAAACCAACAAACCAACAAACCAACAAACCAATAAGCCAACAAACCAACAAACCAACAAACCAACAAACCAACAAACAAACAAACCAGCAAACCAACAAACCAACAAACCAACAAACCAACAAACCAACAAACCAACAAACCAACAAAGAAACAAACCAACAAACCAACAAACCAACAAACGAACAAACCAACAAACAAAGAAACCAACAAACCAACAATCCAACAAGCCAACAAAACAACATACCAATAAATCAACAAACCAACAAACCAACACACCAACAAGCTAACAAGCCAACAAACCAACAAACAAACAAACCAACAAACTAACAAACCAACAAACCAACAAACCAACAAACCAACAAACCAACAAACCAATCAACCAACAAACCAACAAACCAACAAACCAACAAACCAACAAACCAAAAAACTAACAAACCAACAAGCCAACAAACCAACAAACCAACAAGCCAACAATCCAACAAAACAACAAACCAACAAACCAACAAACGAACAAACCAACAAACCAACAAGCCAATAAGCCAACAAACCAAGAAACCAAGAAACCAACAAACCAACAAACCAACAAACAAACAAACAAACAAACCAACAAACCAACAAACCAACAAACCAACAAACCAACAAACCAACAAACCAACAAACCAACAAACCAACAAAGAAACAAACCAACAAACGAAAAAACCAACAAGCCAACAAGCCAACAAACCAAAAAACGAACAAAGCAACAAACCAACAAACCAACAAACCAAAATACCAACAAGCCAACAAACCAACAAACCAACAAACCAACAAACCAACAAACCAACAAACCCACAAACCAAAAAGCCAACAAGTCAACAAACCAACAAACCAACAAAGCAACAAACCAAAAAACCAACAAACCAACAAACCAACAAACCAACAAACCAACAAACCAACAAACAAACAAACCAACAAACCAACTAACCAACAAACCAACAAGCCAAAAAGCCAACAAACCAAAAAACCAACAAACCAAAAAACCAACAAACCAACAAACCAACAAACCAACAAACGAACAAACGAACAAACCAACAAGCCAACAAGCCAACAAACCAGCAAACCAACAAGCCAACAAACCAACAAACCAACAAGCCAACAAACCAACAAGCCAACAAACCAACAAACGAACAAACCAACATACCAACAAACCAACAAACCAACAAAACAACAAACCAATAAACCAACAAACCAACAAACCAACAAACCAACAAACCAACAAACCAAAAAACCAACAAGCCAACAAACCAACAAACCAACAAACCAACAAGCCAACAAACCAACAAACCAACAAAACCAACAAGCCAAGAAACCAACAAACCAACAAGTCAGCAAATCAACAAACCAACAAGCCGGCAAACCAACAAACGAACAAATAAACAAACCAACAAACGAAAAAACCAACAAACCAACAAACCAACAAACCAACAAACTAACAAACCAACAAACCAACAAACCAACAAGCCAACAAACCAAGTAACCAACAAACGAACAAACCAACAAGCCACAAACCAAAAAACGAACAAAGCAACCAACCAACAAACCAACAGACCAACAAACCAACAAGCCAACAAGCCAACAAACAAACACACCAACAAACTAACAAACCAACAAACCAACAAGCCAACAAACCAACAAACCAACAAACCAACAAACCAACTAACCAACAAACCAACAAACCAACAAACCAACAAACCAACAAACCAAAAAACCAACAAACCAACAAGCCAACAAACCAACAAACCAACAAGCCAACAATTAAACAAAACAACAAACCAACAAACCAACAAACGAACAAACCAAGAAACCAACAAATCAATAAGCCAACAAACCAACAAACCAACAAACCAACAAACCAACAAACCAAACAACCAACAAACCAACAAACCAACAAGCCAACAAACCAACAAACCAACAAACCAAAAAACGAACAAACCAATAAACCAACAAACCAACAAACAAACAAACCAACAAACCAAAAAGCCAACAAACGAACAAACCAGCAAGCCAACAAACCAACAAACCAACAAACCAACAAACCAACAAACCAACAAACCAACAAACGAACTAACCAACAAACCAACAAGCCAATAAGCGAACAAACCAACAAACCAACAAACCAACAAACCAATAAACCAACAAACCAACAAACCAACACACCAACAAGCTAACAAGCCAACAAACCAACAAACCAACAAACCAACAAACCAACAAAGCAACAAGCCAACAAACCAACAAGCCAACAAACCAAAAAACGAACAAACCAACAAGCCAACAAACCAATAAGCCAACAAGCCAACAAGCGAACAAACCAACAAACCTACAAACGAACAAACCAACAAACCAACAAACGAAAAAACTAACAAACCAACAAACCAACAAACCAATAAACCAACAAACCAACAAACCAAGTAACCAACCAACCAACAAACGAACAAACCAACAAGCCAACAAACCAAAAAACTAACAAAGCAACAAACCAACAAACCAACAAACCAACAAACCAACAAACCAACAAGCCAAGAAGCCAACAAACAAACACACAAACAAACTAACAAATCAACAAACCAACAAGCCAACAAACCAACAAACCAACAAACCAACAAACCAACAAACCAACAAACCAACAAACCAACAAACCAACAAACCAAAAAACCAACAAACCAACAAGCCAACAATCCAACAAACGAACAAACCAACATACCAACAAACCACAAACCAACAAAACAACAAATCAATAAACCAACAAACCAAAAAACCAACAAACCAACAAACCAACAAACCAAAAAACCAACAAGCCAACAAACCAACAAACCAACAAACCAACAAGCCAACAAACCAACAAACCAACAAAACCAACAAGCCAAGAAACCAACAAACCAACAAGTCAACAAATCAACAAACCAACAAGCCGGCAAACCAACAAACGAACAAATAAACAAACCAACAAACGAAAAAACCAACAAACCAACAAACCAACAAACCAACAAACTAACAAACCAACAAACCAACAAACCAACAAGCCAACAAACCAAGTAACCAACAAACCAACAAACGAACAAACCAACAAGCCACAAACCAAAAAACGAACAAAGCAACCAACCAACAAACCAACAAACCAACAAACCAACAAGCCAACAAGCCAACAAACAAACACACCAACAAACTAACAAACCAACAAACCAACAAGCCAACAAACCAACAAACCAACAAACCAACAAACCAACTAACCAACAAACCAACAAACCAACAAACCAACAAACCAACAAACCAAAAAACCAACAAACCAACAAGCCAACAAACCAACAAACCAACAAGCCAACAATTAAACAAAACAACAAACCAACAAACCAACAAACGAACAAACCAAGAAACCAACAAATCAATAAGCCAACAAACCAACAAACCAACAAACCAACAAACCAACAAACCAAACAACCAACAAACCAACAAACCAACAAGCCAACAAACCAACAAACCAACAAACCAAAAAACGAACAAACCAATAAACCAACAAACCAACAAACAAACAAACCAACAAACCAAAAAGCCAACAAACGAACAAACCAGCAAGCCAACAAACCAACAAACCAACAAACCAACAAACCAACAAACCAACAAACCAACAAACGAACTAACCAACAAACCAACAAGCCAATAAGCGAACAAACCAACAAACCAACAAACCAACAAACCAATAAACCAACAAACCAACAAACCAACACACCAACAAGCTAACAAGCCAACAAACCAACAAACCAACAAACCAACAAACCAACAAAGCAACAAGCCAACAAACCAACAAGCCAACAAACCAAAAAACGAACAAACCAACAAGCCAACAAACCAATAAGCCAACAAGCCAACAAGCGAACAAACCAACAAACCTACAAACGAACAAACCAACAAACCAACAAACGAAAAAACTAACAAACCAACAAACCAACAAACCAATAAACCAACAAACCAACAAACCAAGTAACCAACCAACCAACAAACGAACAAACCAACAAGCCAACAAACCAAAAAACTAACAAAGCAACAAACCAACAAACCAACAAACCAACAAACCAACAAACCAACAAGCCAAGAAGCCAACAAACAAACACACAAACAAACTAACAAATCAACAAACCAACAAGCCAACAAACCAACAAACCAACAAACCAACAAACCAACAATCCAACAAACCAACAAACCAACAAACCAACAAACCAAAAAACCAACAAACCAACAAGCCAACAATCCAACAAACGAACAAACCAACAAACCAATAAGCCAACAAACCAACAAACCAACAAACCAAACAACCAAAAAACCAACAAACCAACAAGCCAACAAACCAACAAACGAAAAAACTAACAAACCAACAAACCAACAAACCAACAAACCAAAAAGCCAACAAACGAACAAACCAACACGCCAACAAACCAACAAACCAACAAACCAACAAACCAACAACCCAACAAACCAACAAACCAACAAACCAACAAACCAACAAACCAACAAACGAACTAACCAACATACCAACAAACCAACAAACCAACAAAACAACAAACCAATAAACCAACAAACCAACAAACCAACAAACTAACAAACCAACAAACCAACAAACCAACAAGCCAACAAACCAAGTAACCAACAAACCAACAAACAAACAAACCAACAAGCCACAAACCAAAAAACGAACAAAGCAACCAACCAACAAACCAACAAACCAACAAACCAACAAGCCAACAAGCCAACAAACAAACACACCAACAAACTAACAAACCAACAAACCAACAAGCCAACAAACCAACAAACCAACAAACCAACAAACCAACTAACCAACAAACCAACAAACCAACAAACCAACAAACCAACAAACCAAAAAACCAACAAACCAACAAGCCAACAAACCAACAAACCAAAAAGCCAACAATTAAACAAAACAACAAACCAACAAACCAACAAACGAACAAACCAAGAAACCAACAAATCAATAAGCCAACAAACCAACAAACCAACAAACCAACAAACCAACAAACCAAACAACCAACAAACCAACAAACCAACAAGCCAACAAACCAACAAACCAACAAACCAAAAAACGAACAAACCAATAAACCAACAAACCAACAAACAAACAAACCAACAAACCAAAAAGCCAACAAACGAACAAACCAGCAAGCCAACAAACCAACAAACCAACAAACCAACAAACCAACAAACCAACAAACCAACAAACGAACTAACCAACAAACCAACAAGCCAATAAGCGAACAAACCAACAAACCAACAAACCAACAAACCAATAAACCAACAAACCAACAAACCAACACACCAACAAGCTAACAAGCCAACAAACCAACAAACCAACAAACCAACAAACCAACAAAGCAACAAGCCAACAAACCAACAAGCCAACAAACCAAAAAACGAACAAACCAACAAGCCAACAAACCAATAAGCCAACAAGCCAACAAGCGAACAAACCAACAAACCTACAAACGAACAAACCAACAAACCAACAAACGAAAAAACTAACAAACCAACAAACCAACAAACCAATAAACCAACAAACCAACAAACCAAGTAACCAACCAACCAACAAACGAACAAACCAACAAGCCAACAAACCAAAAAACTAACAAAGCAACAAACCAACAAACCAACAAACCAACAAACCAACAAACCAACAAGCCAAGAAGCCAACAAACAAACACACAAACAAACTAACAAATCAACAAACCAACAAGCCAACAAACCAACAAACCAACAAACCAACAAACCAACAATCCAACAAACCAACAAACCAACAAACCAACAAACCAAAAAACCAACAAACCAACAAGCCAACAATCCAACAAACGAACAAACCAACAAACCAATAAGCCAACAAACCAACAAACCAACAAACCAAACAACCAAAAAACCAACAAACCAACAAGCCAACAAACCAACAAACGAAAAAACTAACAAACCAACAAACCAACAAACCAACAAACCAAAAAGCCAACAAACGAACAAACCAACACGCCAACAAACCAACAAACCAACAAACCAACAAACCAACAACCCAACAAACCAACAAACCAACAAACCAACAAACCAACAAACCAACAAACGAACTAACCAACATACCAACAAACCAACAAACCAACAAAACAACAAACCAATAAACCAACAAACCAACAAACCAACAAACCAACAAACCAACAAACCAAAAAACCAACAAGCCAACAAACCAACAAACCAACAAGCCAACAAGCCAACAAACCAACAAACCAACAAAACCAACAAGCCAACAAACCAACAAACCAACAAGTCAACAAACCAACAAACCAACAAGCCAACAAGCCCACAAACAAACACACAAACAAAGTAACAAATCAACAAACCAACAAGCCAACAAACCAACAAACCAACAAACCAACAAACCAACAAACCAACAAACCAACAAACCAACAAACCAACAAACCAACAAACCAACAAACCAGAAAACCAAAAAACTAACAAAACAACAAACCAACAAACCAACAAACGAACAAACCAACAAACCAACAAACCAATAAGCCAACAAACCAACAAACCAACAAACCAACAAACACACAAACCAACAAACAAACAAACCAACAAACCAACAAACCAACAAACCAACAAACCAACAAACCAACAAACCAACAAAGAAACAAACCAACAAACCAAAAAACCAACAAGCCAACAAGCCAACAAACCAAAAAACGAACAAAGCAACAAACCAACAAACCAACAAACCAAAAAACCATCAAGCCAACAAACCAACAAACCAACAAACCAACAAACCAACAAACCAACAAACCAAAAAACCAACAAGTCAACAAACCAACAAACCAACAAAGCAACAAACCAACAAACCAACAAACTAACAAACCAACAAACCAACAAACCAACAAACCAACAAACAAACAAACCAACAAACAAACTAACCAACTAACCAACAAGCCAAAAAGCCAACAAACCAAAAAACCAACAAACCAAAATACCAACAAACCAACAAACCAACAAACCAACAAACGAACAAACGAACAAACGAACAAACCAACAAGCCAACAAGCTAACAAACCAGCAAACCAACAAGCCAACAAACCAACAAACCAACAAGCCAACAAACCAACAAGCCAACAAACCAACAAGCCAACAAACCAACAAACCAACAAAACCGACAAGCCAACAAACCAATAAACCAACAAGTCAACAAATCAACAAACCAACAAGCCAACAAGCCGACAAACCAACAAACCAGCAAACCAACAAACGAACAAATAAACAAACCAACAAACCAACAAACTAACAAACCAACAAACCAACAAACCAACAAGCCAACAAACCAAGTAACCAACAAACCAACAAACGAACAAACCAACAAGCCACAAACCAAAAAACGAACAAAGCAACAAACCAACAAACCAACAAACCAACAAACCAACAAGCCAACAAGCCAACAAACAAACACACCAACAAACTAACAAACCAACAAACCAACAAGCCAACAAACCAACAAACCAACAAACCAACTAACCAACAAACCAACAAACCAACAAACCAACAACCCAACAAACCCAAAAACCAACAAACCAACAAGCCAACAAACCAACAAACCAATAAGCCAACAATCCAACAAAACAAAAAACCAACAAACCAACAAACGAACAAACCAACAAACCAACAAATCCATAAGCCAACAAACCAACAAACCAACAAACCAACAAACCAACAAACCAAACAACCAACAAACCAACAAACCAACAAGCCAACAAACCAACAAACTAACAAACCAAAAAACGAACAAACCAATAAACCAACAAACCAACAAACCAACAAACCAGCAAACCAACAAACGAACAAATAAACAAACCAACAAACCAACAAACTAACAAACCAACAAACCAACAAACCAACAAGCCAACAAACCAAGTAACCAACAAACCAACAAACGAACAAACCAACAAGCCACAAACCAAAAAACGAACAAAGCAACAAACCAACAAACCAACAAACCAACAAACCAACAAGCCAACAAGCCAACAAACAAACACACCAACAAACTAACAAACCAACAAACCAACAAGCCAACAAACCAACAAACCAACAAACTAACAAACCAAAAAACGAACAAACCAATAAACCAACAAACCAACAAACGAACAAACCAACAAGCCAACAAACCAATAAGCCAACAAGCCAACAAGCGAACAAACCAACAAACCTACAAACGAACAAACCAACAAACCAACAAACGAAAAAACTAACAAACCAACAAACCAACAAACCAATAAACCAACAAACCAACAAACCAAGTAACCAACCAACCAACAAACGAACAAACCAACAAGCCAACAAACCAAAAAACTAACAAAGCAACAAACCAACAAACCAACAAACCAACAAACCAACAAACCAACAAGCCAAGAAGCCAACAAACAAACACACAAACAAACTAACAAATCAACAAACCAACAAGCCAACAAACCAACAAACCAACAAACCAACAAACCAACAATCCAACAAACCAACAAACCAACAAACCAACAAACCAAAAAACCAACAAACCAACAAGCCAACAATCCAACAAACGAACAAACCAACAAACCAATAAGCCAACAAACCAACAAACCAACAAACCAAACAACCAAAAAACCAACAAACCAACAAGCCAACAAACCAACAAACGAAAAAACTAACAAACCAACAAACCAACAAACCAACAAACCAAAAAGCCAACAAACGAACAAACCAACACGCCAACAAACCAACAAACCAACAAACCAACAAACCAACAACCCAACAAACCAACAAACCAACAAACCAACAAACCAACAAACCAACAAACGAACTAACCAACATACCAACAAACCAACAAACCAACAAAACAACAAACCAATAAACCAACAAACCAACAAACCAACAAACCAACAAACCAACAAACCAAAAAACCAACAAGCCAACAAACCAACAAACCAACAAGCCAACAAGCCAACAAACCAACAAACCAACAAAACCAACAAGCCAACAAACCAACAAACCAACAAGTCAACAAACCAACAAACCAACAAGCCAACAAGCCCACAAACAAACACACAAACAAAGTAACAAATCAACAAACCAACAAGCCAACAAACCAACAAACCAACAAACCAACAAACCAACAAACCAACAAACCAACAAACCAACAAACCAACAAACCAACAAACCAACAAACCAGAAAACCAAAAAACTAACAAAACAACAAACCAACAAACCAACAAACGAACAAACCAACAAACCAACAAACCAATAAGCCAACAAACCAACAAACCAACAAACCAACAAACACACAAACCAACAAACAAACAAACCAACAAACCAACAAACCAACAAACCAACAAACCAACAAACCAACAAACCAACAAAGAAACAAACCAACAAACCAAAAAACCAACAAGCCAACAAGCCAACAAACCAAAAAACGAACAAAGCAACAAACCAACAAACCAACAAACCAAAAAACCATCAAGCCAACAAACCAACAAACCAACAAACCAACAAACCAACAAACCAACAAACCAAAAAACCAACAAGTCAACAAACCAACAAACCAACAAAGCAACAAACCAACAAACCAACAAACTAACAAACCAACAAACCAACAAACCAACAAACCAACAAACAAACAAACCAACAAACAAACTAACCAACTAACCAACAAGCCAAAAAGCCAACAAACCAAAAAACCAACAAACCAAAATACCAACAAACCAACAAACCAACAAACCAACAAACGAACAAACGAACAAACGAACAAACCAACAAGCCAACAAGCTAACAAACCAGCAAACCAACAAGCCAACAAACCAACAAACCAACAAGCCAACAAACCAACAAGCCAACAAACCAACAAGCCAACAAACCAACAAACCAACAAAACCGACAAGCCAACAAACCAATAAACCAACAAGTCAACAAATCAACAAACCAACAAGCCAACAAGCCGACAAACCAACAAACCAGCAAACCAACAAACGAACAAATAAACAAACCAACAAACCAACAAACTAACAAACCAACAAACCAACAAACCAACAAGCCAACAAACCAAGTAACCAACAAACCAACAAACGAACAAACCAACAAGCCACAAACCAAAAAACGAACAAAGCAACAAACCAACAAACCAACAAACCAACAAACCAACAAGCCAACAAGCCAACAAACAAACACACCAACAAACTAACAAACCAACAAACCAACAAGCCAACAAACCAACAAACCAACAAACCAACTAACCAACAAACCAACAAACCAACAAACCAACAACCCAACAAACCCAAAAACCAACAAACCAACAAGCCAACAAACCAACAAACCAATAAGCCAACAATCCAACAAAACAAAAAACCAACAAACCAACAAACGAACAAACCAACAAACCAACAAATCCATAAGCCAACAAACCAACAAACCAACAAACCAACAAACCAACAAACCAAACAACCAACAAACCAACAAACCAACAAGCCAACAAACCAACAAACTAACAAACCAAAAAACGAACAAACCAATAAACCAACAAACCAACAAACAAACAAACCAACAAACCAAAAAGCCAAAAAACGAACAAACCAGCAAGCCAACAAACCAATAAACCAACAAACCAACAAAACAACACACCAACAAGCTAACAAGCCAACAAACCAACAAACCAACAAACCAACAAACCAACAAACCAACAAGCCAACAAACCAACAAGCCAACAAACCAAAAAACGAACAAACCAACAAGCCAACAAACCAATAAGCCAACAAGCCAACAAGCCAACAAGCCAACAAACCAACAAACCTACAAACGAACAAACCAACAAATTAACAAACGAACAAACTAACAAACCAACAAACCAACAAACCAATAAACCAACAAACCAACAAACCAACAAACGAACTAACCAACAAACCAACAAATCAATAAGCCAACAAACCAACAAACCAACAAACTAACAAACCAACAAACCCAAAAACCAATAAACCAACAAACCAACAACCAACAAACCAACAAACCAACAAACCAACAAACGAACTAACCAACAAACCAACAAGCCAATAAGCGAACAAACCAACAAACCAACAAACCAACAAACCAATAAACCAACAAACCAACAAACCAACACACCAACAAGCTAACAAGCCAACAAACCAACAAACCAACAAACCAACAAACCAACAAACCAACAAGCCAACAAACCAAAAAGCCAACAAACCAAAAAACGAACAAACCAACAAGCCAACAAACCAATAAGCCAACAAGCCAACAAGCCAACAAACCAACAAACCTACAAACGAACAAACCAACAAATTAACAAACGAACAAACTAACAAACCAACAAACCAACAAACCAATAAACCAACAAACCAACAAACCAACAAACGAACTAACCAACAAACCAACAAATCAATAAGCCAACAAACCAACAAACCAACAAACTAACAAACCAACAAACCCAAAAACCAATAAACCAACAAACCAACCAACCAACAAACGAACAAACCAACAAGCCAACAAACCAAAAAACGAACAAAGCAACAAACCAACAAACCAACAAACCAACAAAACAACAAGCCAACAAGCACACAAACAAACACACAAACAAACTAACAAATCAACAAACCAACAAGCCAACAAACCAACAAACCAACAAACCAACAAACCAACAAACCAACAAACCAACAAACCAACAAACCAACAAAACAAAAAACTAACAAACCAACAAGCCAACAAACCAACAAACCAACAAGCCAACAATCCAACAAAACAACCAACCAACAAACCAACAAACGAACAAACCAACAAACCAACAAGTTAATAAGCCAACAAACCAACAAACCAACAAACCAACAAACCAACAAACCAACAAACCAATAAACCAACAAACCAACAAACCAACACACCAACAAGCTAACAAGCCAACAAACCAACAAACCAACAAACCAACAAACCAACAAACCAACAAGCCAACAAACCAACAAGCCAACAAACCAAAAAACGAACAAACCAACAAGCCAACAAACCAACAAACCAACAAACCAACAAACCAACAAACCAACAAACCAAAAAACTAACAAACCAACAAGCCAACAAACCAACAAACCAACAAGCCAACAATCCAACAAAACAACCAACCAACAAACCAACAAACGAACAAACCAACAAACCAATAAGCCAACAAGCCAACAAGCCAACAAACCAACAAACCTACAAACGAACAAACCAACAAACCAACAAACGAACAAACTAACAAACCAACAAACCAACAAACCAATAAACCAACAAACCAACAAATCAACAAACGAACTAACCAACAAACCAACAAATCAATAAGCCAACAAACCAACAAACCAACAAACTAACAAACCAACAAACCAACAAACCAATAAACCAACAAACCAACCAACCAACAAACGAACAAACCAACAAGCCAACAAACCAAAAAACGAACAAAGCAACAAACCAACAAACCAACAAACCAACAAACCAACAAGCCAACAAGCCAACAAACAAACACACAAACAAACTAACAAATCAACAAACCAACAAGCCAACAAACCAACAAACCAACAAACCAACAAACCAACAAACCAACAAACCAACAAACCAACAAACCAACAAACCAAAAAACTAACAAACCAACAAGCCAACAAACCAACAAACCAACAAGCCAACAATCCAACAAAATAACCAACCAACAAACCAACAAACGAACAAACCAACATACCAACAAGTCAATAAGCCAACAAACCAACAAACCAACAAACCAACAAACCAACAAACCAACAAACAAACAAACCAACAAACCAACAAACCAACAAACCAACAAACCAACAAACCAACAAAACAACAAACCAACAAACCAACAAACGAACAAACCAACAAGCCAACAAACCAACAAACCAACAAACCAACAAACCAACAAACCAACAAACGAACTAACCAACAAACCAACAAATCAATAAGCCAACAAACCAACAAACCAACAAACCAACAAACCAACAAACCAAACAACCAACAAACCAACAAACCAACAAGCCAACAAACCAACAAACGAACAAACCAACAAACCAACAAACGAACAAACTAACAAACCAACAAACCATAAAACCAATAAACCAACAAACCAACAAACCAAGTAACCAACCAACCAACAAACGAACAAACCAACAAGCCAACAAACCAAAAAACGAACAAAGCAACAAACCAACAAACCAACAAACCAACAAACCAACAAGCCAACAATCCAACAAACAAACACACAAACAAACTAACAAACCAACAAACCAACAAGCCAACAAACCAACAAACCAACAAACCAACAAACCAACAAACCAACAAACCAACAAACGAACAAACCAACAAACCAACAAGCCAATAAGCCAACAAACCAACAAACCAACAAACCAACAAACCAACAAACCAACAAACCAACAAAGAAACAAACCAACAAACCAACAAACCAACAAACGAACAAACCAACAAACAAAGAAAACAACAAACCAACAATCCAACAAGCCAACAAAACAGCATACCAATAAACCAACAAACCAACAAACCAACACACCGAAAAGCTAACAAGCCAACAAACCAACAAACAAACAAACCAACAAACCAACAAACCAACAAACCAACAAACCAACAAACCAACAAACCAACAAACCAACAAACCAACAAACCAACAAATTAACAAACCAAAAAACTAACAAACCAACAAGCCAACAAACCAACAAACCAACAAGCCAACAATCCAACAAAACAACAAACCAACAAACCAACAAATGAACAAACCAACAAACCAACAAGCCAATAAGCCAACAAACCAACAAACCAACAAACCAACAAACAAACAAACCAACAAACCAACAAACCAACAAACCAACAAACCACCAAACCAACAAACCAACAAACCAACAAAGAAACAAACCAACAAACCAAAAAACCAACAAGCCAACAAGCCAACAAACCAAAAAACGAACAAAGCAACAAACCAACAAACCAACAAACCAAAAAACCAACAAGCCAAGAAACCAACAAACCAACAAACCAACAAACCAAAAAACCAACAAGTCAACAAACCAACAAACCAACAAAGCAACAAACCAAAAAACCAACAAACCAAAAAACAACAAACCAACAAACCAACAAACCAACAAACAAACAAACCAACAAACCAACTAACCAACAAACCAACAAGCCAAGAAGCCAACAAACCAAAAAACCAACAAACCAAAAAACCAACAAACCAACAAACCAACAAACCAACAAACGAACAAACGAACAAACCAACAAGCCAACAAGCCAACAAACCAGCAAACCAACAGGCCAACAAACCAACAAACCAACAAGCCAACAAACCAACAAGCCAACAAACCAACAAACGAACAAACCAACAAACCAACTAACAAACCAACCAACAAACCAAAAAACCAACAAGCCAACAAACCAACAAACCAACAAGCCAACAAGCCAACAAACCAACAAACCAACAAAACCAACAAGCCAACAAACCAACAAACCAACAAATCAACAAACCAACAAGCCAACAAGCCGACAAACCAACAAACCAGCAAACCAACAAACGAACAAATAAACAAACCAACAAACGAAAAAACCAACAAACCAACAAACTAACAAACCAACAAACCAACAAACCAACAAGCCAACAAACCAAGTAACCAACAAACCAACAAACGAACAAACCAACAAGCCACAAACCAAAAAACGAACAAAGCAACAAACCAACAAACCAACAAACCAACAAACCAAAAAGCAACAAGCCAACAAACAAACACACCAACAAACTAACAAACCAACAAACCAACAAGCCAACAAACCAACAAACCAACAAACCAACAAACCAACTAACCAACAAACCAACAAACCAACAAACCAACAAACCAACAAACCAACAAACCAATAAACCAACAAACCAAAAAACCAACAAACCAACAAGCCAACAAACCAACAAACCAACAAGCCAACAATCCAACAAAACAACAAACCAACAAACCAACAAACGAACAAACCAACAAATCAATAAGCCAACAAACCAACAAACCAACAAACCAACAAACCAACAAACCAAACAACCAACAAACCAACAAACCAACAAGCCAACAAACCAACAAACCAACAAACCAAAAAATGAACAAACCAATAAACCAACAAACCAACAAACAAACAAACCAACAAACCAAAAACCCAACAAACGAACAAACCAGCAAGCCAACAAACCAACAAACCAACAAACCAACAAACCAACAAACCAACAAACCAACAAACCAACAAACCAACAAACCAACAAACCAACAAACGAACTAACCAACAAACCAACAACCCAATAAGCGAACACACCAACAAACCAACAAACCAACAAACCAACAAACCAATAAACCAACAAACCAACAAACCAACAAACCAACACACCAACAAGCTAACAAGCCAACAAACCAACAAACCAACAAACCAACAAACCAACAAACCAACAAGCCAACAAACCAACAAGCCAACAAACCAAAAAAAACGAACAAACCAACAAGCCAACAAACCAATAAGCCAACAAGCCAACAAGCCAACAAACCAACAAACCTACAAACGAACAAACCAACAAACCAACAAACGAACAAACTAACAAACCAACAAACCAACAAACCAATAAACCAACAAACCAACAAACCAAGTAACCAACCAACCAACAAACGAACAAACCAACAAGCCAACAAACCAAAAAACGAACTAAGCAACAAACCAACAAACCAACAAACCAACAAACCAACAAGCCAACAAGCCAACAAACAAACACACAAACAAACTAACAAACCAACAAGCCAACAAACCAACAAACCAAAAAGCCATAAAACCAACAAAATAACAAACCAACAAACCAACAAACGAACAAACCAACAAACCAACAAGTCAATAAGCCAACAAACCAACAAACCACCAAACCAACAAACCAACAAACCAACAAACAAACAAACCAACAAACCAACAAACCAACAAACCAACAAACCAACAAACCAACAAACCAACAAACCAACCAAACAACAAACCAACAAACCAACAAATCAATAAGCCAACAAACCAACAAACCAACAAACCAACAAACCAACAAACCAAACAACCAACAAACAAACAAACCAACAAGCCAACAAACCAACAAACGAACAAACCAACAAACCAACAAACGAACAAACTAACAAACCAACAAACCATAAAACCAATAAACCAACAAACCAACAAACCAAGTAACCAACCAACCAACAAACGAACAAACCAACAAGCCAACAAACCAAAAAACGAACAAAGCAACAAACCAACAAACCAACAAACCAACAAGCCAACAATCCAACAAACAAACACACAAACAAACTAACAAACCAACAAACCAACAAGCCAACAAGCCAACAAACCAACAAACCAACAAACCAACAAACCAACAAACCAACAAACCAACAAACGAACAAACCAACAAACCAACAAGCCAATAAGCCAACAAACCAACAAACCAACAAACCAACAAACCAACAAACCAACAAACCAACAAACAAACAAACCAACAAACCAACAAACCAACAAACCAACAAACCAACAAACCAACAAACCAACAAACCAACAAACCAACAAACCAACAAAGAAACAAACCAAAAAACCAACAAACCAACAAACGAACAAACCAACAAACAAAGAAAACAACAAACCAACAATCCAACAAGCCAACAAAACAGCATACCAATAAACCAACAAACCAACAAACCAACACACCAACAAGCTAACAAGCCAACAAACCAACAAACAAACAAACCAACAAACCAACAAACCAACAAACCAACAAACCAACAAACCAACAAACCAACAAACCAACAAACCAACAAACCAACAAACCAAAAAACTAACAAACCAACAAGCCAACAAACCAACAAACCAACAAACCAACAATCCAACAAAACAACAAACCAACAAACAAACAAACCAACAAACCAACAAACCAACAAACCAACAAACCAACAAACCAACAAACCAACAAACCAACAAACCAACAAACCAACAAATTAACAAACCAAAAAACTAACAAACCAACAAGCCAACAAACCAACAAACCAACAAGCCAACAATCCAACAAAACAACAAACCAACAAACCAACAAATGAACAAACCAACAAACCAACAAGCCAATAAGCCAACAAACCAACAAACCAACAAACCAACAAACAAACAAACCAACAAACCAACAAACCAACAAACCAACAAACCACCAAACCAACAAACCAACAAACCAACAAAGAAACAAACCAACAAACCAAAAAACCAACAAGCCAACAAGCCAACAAACCAAAAAACGAACAAAGCAACAAACCAACAAACCAACAAACCAAAAAACCAACAAGCCAAGAAACCAACAAACCAACAAACCAACAAACCAAAAAACCAACAAGTCAACAAACCAACAAACCAACAAAGCAACAAACCAAAAAACCAACAAACCAAAAAACAACAAACCAACAAACCAACAAACCAACAAACAAACAAACCAACAAACCAACTAACCAACAAACCAACAAGCCAAGAAGCCAACAAACCAAAAAACCAACAAACCAAAAAACCAACAAACCAACAAACCAACAAACCAACAAACGAACAAACGAACAAACCAACAAGCCAACAAGCCAACAAACCAGCAAACCAACAGGCCAACAAACCAACAAACCAACAAGCCAACAAACCAACAAGCCAACAAACCAACAAACGAACAAACCAACAAACCAACTAACAAACCAACCAACAAACCAAAAAACCAACAAGCCAACAAACCAACAAACCAACAAGCCAACAAGCCAACAAACCAACAAACCAACAAAACCAACAAGCCAACAAACCAACAAACCAACAAATCAACAAACCAACAAGCCAACAAGCCGACAAACCAACAAACCAGCAAACCAACAAACGAACAAATAAACAAACCAACAAACGAAAAAACCAACAAACCAACAAACTAACAAACCAACAAACCAACAAACCAACAAGCCAACAAACCAAGTAACCAACAAACCAACAAACGAACAAACCAACAAGCCACAAACCAAAAAACGAACAAAGCAACAAACCAACAAACCAACAAACCAACAAACCAAAAAGCAACAAGCCAACAAACAAACACACCAACAAACTAACAAACCAACAAACCAACAAGCCAACAAACCAACAAACCAACAAACCAACAAACCAACTAACCAACAAACCAACAAACCAACAAACCAACAAACCAACAAACCAACAAACCAATAAACCAACAAACCAAAAAACCAACAAACCAACAAGCCAACAAACCAACAAACCAACAAGCCAACAATCCAACAAAACAACAAACCAACAAACCAACAAACGAACAAACCAACAAATCAATAAGCCAACAAACCAACAAACCAACAAACCAACAAACCAACAAACCAAACAACCAACAAACCAACAAACCAACAAGCCAACAAACCAACAAACCAACAAACCAAAAAATGAACAAACCAATAAACCAACAAACCAACAAACAAACAAACCAACAAACCAAAAACCCAACAAACGAACAAACCAGCAAGCCAACAAACCAACAAACCAACAAACCAACAAACCAACAAACCAACAAACCAACAAACCAACAAACCAACAAACCAACAAACCAACAAACCAACAAACGAACTAACCAACAAACCAACAACCCAATAAGCGAACACACCAACAAACCAACAAACCAACAAACCAACAAACCAATAAACCAACAAACCAACAAACCAACAAACCAACACACCAACAAGCTAACAAGCCAACAAACCAACAAACCAACAAACCAACAAACCAACAAACCAACAAGCCAACAAACCAACAAGCCAACAAACCAAAAAAAACGAACAAACCAACAAGCCAACAAACCAATAAGCCAACAAGCCAACAAGCCAACAAACCAACAAACCTACAAACGAACAAACCAACAAACCAACAAACGAACAAACTAACAAACCAACAAACCAACAAACCAATAAACCAACAAACCAACAAACCAAGTAACCAACCAACCAACAAACGAACAAACCAACAAGCCAACAAACCAAAAAACGAACTAAGCAACAAACCAACAAACCAACAAACCAACAAACCAACAAGCCAACAAGCCAACAAACAAACACACAAACAAACTAACAAACCAACAAGCCAACAAACCAACAAACCAAAAAGCCATAAAACCAACAAAATAACAAACCAACAAACCAACAAACGAACAAACCAACAAACCAACAAGTCAATAAGCCAACAAACCAACAAACCACCAAACCAACAAACCAACAAACCAACAAACAAACAAACCAACAAACCAACAAACCAACAAACCAACAAACCAACAAACCAACAAACCAACAAACCAACCAAACAACAAACCAACAAACCAACAAATCAATAAGCCAACAAACCAACAAACCAACAAACCAACAAACCAACAAACCAAACAACCAACAAACAAACAAACCAACAAGCCAACAAACCAACAAACGAACAAACCAACAAACCAACAAACGAACAAACTAACAAACCAACAAACCATAAAACCAATAAACCAACAAACCAACAAACCAAGTAACCAACCAACCAACAAACGAACAAACCAACAAGCCAACAAACCAAAAAACGAACAAAGCAACAAACCAACAAACCAACAAACCAACAAGCCAACAATCCAACAAACAAACACACAAACAAACTAACAAACCAACAAACCAACAAGCCAACAAGCCAACAAACCAACAAACCAACAAACCAACAAACCAACAAACCAACAAACCAACAAACGAACAAACCAACAAACCAACAAGCCAATAAGCCAACAAACCAACAAACCAACAAACCAACAAACCAACAAACCAACAAACCAACAAACAAACAAACCAACAAACCAACAAACCAACAAACCAACAAACCAACAAACCAACAAACCAACAAACCAACAAACCAACAAACCAACAAAGAAACAAACCAAAAAACCAACAAACCAACAAACGAACAAACCAACAAACAAAGAAAACAACAAACCAACAATCCAACAAGCCAACAAAACAGCATACCAATAAACCAACAAACCAACAAACCAACACACCAACAAGCTAACAAGCCAACAAACCAACAAACAAACAAACCAACAAACCAACAAACCAACAAACCAACAAACCAACAAACCAACAAACCAACAAACCAACAAACCAACAAACCAACAAACCAAAAAACTAACAAACCAACAAGCCAACAAACCAACAAACCAACAAACCAACAATCCAACAAAACAACAAACCAACAAACCAACAAACGAACAAACCAACAAACCAACAAGCCAATAAGCCAACAAACCAACAAACCAACAAACCAACAAACCAACAAACCAACAAACAAACAAACCAACAAACCAACAAACCAACAAACCAACAAACCACCAAACCAACAAACCAACAAACCAACAAAGAAACAAACCAACAAACCAAAAAACCAACAAGCCAACAAGCCAACAAACCAAAAAACGAACAAAGCAACAAACCAACAAACCAACAAACCAAAAAACCAACAAGCCAACAAACCAACAAACCAACAAACCAACAAACCAACAAACCAACAAACCAACAAACCAACAAACCAAAAAACCAACAAGTCAACAAACCAACAAACCAACAAAGCAACAAACCAAAAAACCAACAAACCAAAAAACAACAAACCAACAAACCAACAAACTAACAAACAAACAAACCAACAAACCAACTAACCAACAAACCAACAAGCCAAAAAGCCAACAAACCAAAAAACCAACAAACCAAAAAACCAACAAACCAACAAACCAACAAACCAACAAACGAACAAACGAACAAACCAACAAGCCAACAAGCCAACAAACCAGCAAACCAACAGGCCAACAAACCAACAAACCAACAAGCCAACAAACCAACAAGCCAACAAACCAACAAACGAACAAACCAACAAACCAACAAACAAACCAACTAACAAACCAAAAAACCAACAAGCCAACAAACCAACAAACCAGCAAGCCAACAAGCCAACAAACCAACAAACCAACAAAACCAACAAGCCAACAAACCAACAAACCAACAAATCAACAAACCAACAAGCCAACAAGCCGACAAACCAACAAACCAGCAAACCAACAAACCAGCAAACCAACAAACGAACAAATAAACAAACCAACAAACGAAAAAACCAACAAACCAACAAACTAACAAACCAACAAACCAACAAACCAACAAGCCAACAAACCAAGTAACCAACAAACCAACAAACGAACAAACCAACAAGCCACAAACCAAAAAACGAACAAAGCAACAAACCAACAAACCAACAAACCAACAAACCAAAAAGCAACAAGCCAACAAACAAACACACCAACAAACTAACAAACCAACAAACCAACAAGCCAACAAACCAACAAACCAACAAACCAACAAACCAACTAACCAACAAACCAACAAACCAACAAACCAACAAACCAACAAACCAACAAACCAATAAACCAACAAACCAAAAAACCAACAAACCAACAAGCCAACAAACCAACAAACCAACAAGCCAACAATCCAACAAAACAACAAACCAACAAACCAACAAACGAACAAACCAACAAACCAACAAATCAATAAGCCAACAAACCAACAAACCAACAAACCAACAAACCAAACAACCAACAAACCAACAAACCAACAAGCCAACAAACCAACAAACCAACAAACCAAAAAACGAACAAACCAATAAACCAACAAACCAACAAACAAACAAACCAACAAACCAAAAAGCCAACAAACGAACAAACCAGCAAGCCAACAAACCAACAAACCAACAAACCAACAAACCAACAAACCAACAAACCAACAAACCAACAAACCAACAAACGAACTAACCAACAAACCAACAAGCCAATAAGCGAACACACCAACAAACCAACAAACCAACAAACCAACAAACCAATAAACCAACAAACCAACAAACCAACAAACCAACACACCAACAAGCTAACAAGCCAACAAACCAACAAACCAACAAACCAACAAACCAACAAACCAACAAGCCAACAAACCAACAAGCCAACAAACCAAAAAAAACGAACAAACCAACAAGCCAACAAACCAATAAGCCAACAAGCCAACAAGCCAACAAACCAACAAACCTACAAACGAACAAACCAACAAACCAACAAACGAACAAACTAACAAACCAACAAACCAACAAACCAACAAACCAATAAACCAACAAACCAACAAACCAAGTAACCAACCAACCAACAAACGAACAAACCAACAAGCCAACAAACCAAAAAACGAACTAAGCAACAAACCAACAAACCAACAAACCAACAAACCAACAAGCCAACAAGCCAACAAACAAACACACAAACAAACTAACAAACCAACAAGCCAACAAACCAACAAACCAAAAAGCCAACAAACCAACAAAATAACAAACCAACAAACCAACAAACGAACAAACCAACAAACCAACAAGTCAATAAGCCAACAAACCAACAAACCAACAAACCAACAAACTAACAAACCAACAAACCAACAAACCAACAAACCAACCAAACAACAAACCAACAAACCAACAAACGAACAAACCAACAAGCCAACAAACCAACAAACCAACAAACCAAAAAGCCAACAAACCAACAAACCAACAAAAGAACTAACCAACAAACCAACAAGCCAACAAGCCAACAATCCAACAAACCAACAAACCAACAAACCAATAAACCAACAGACCAACAAACCAACACACCAACAAGCTAACAAGCCAACAAACCAACAAAACAACAAACCAACAAACCAACAAACCAACAAGCCAACAAACAAACAAGCCAACAAACCAAAAAAACGAACAAACCAACAAGCCAACAAACCAATAAGCCAACAAGCCAACAAGCCAACAAACCAACAAACCTGCAAACGAACAAACCAACAAACCAACAAACCAACAAACGAACAAACCAACAAACCAACAAACCAACAAACCAATAAACCAACAAACCAACAAACAAAGTAACCAACAACCAACAAACGAACAAACCAACAAGCCAACAAACCAAAAAAGGAACAAAGCAACAAACCAACAAACCAACAAACCAACAAACCAACAAGCCAACAAGGCAACAAACAAACACACAAACAAACTAACAAACCAACAAACCAAGAAGCCAACAAACCAACAAACCAACAAACCAACAAACCAACAAACCAACAAACCAACAAACCAACAAACCAACAAACCAACAAACCAACAAACCAACAAACCAACAAACCAACAAACCAACAAACCAACAAACCAACAAACCAACAAACCAAAAAACTAACAAACCAACAAGCCAACAAACCAACAAACCAACAAGCCAACAATCCAACAAAACAACAAACCAACAAACCAACAAACGAACAAACCAACAAACCAACAAGCCAATAAGCCAACAAACCAACAAACCAACAAACCAACAAACCAACAAACCAACAAACCAACAAAGAAACAAACCAACAAACCAACAAACCAACAAACGAACAAACCAACAAACAAAGAAACCAAAAAACCAACAATCCAACAAGCAAACAAACCAACAAACCAATAAACCAACAAACCAACAAACCAACACACCAACACACCAACAAGCTAACAAGCCAACAAACCAACAAACCAACAAACCAACAAACCAACAAACCAACAAACCAACAAACCAAGAAGCCAACAAACCAACAAGCCAACAAACCAAAAAACGAACAAACCAACAAGCCAACAAACCAATAAGCCAACAAGCCAACAAGCCAACAAACCAACAAACCTACAAATGAACAAACCAACAAACTAACAAACGAACAAACCAACAAACCAACAAACCAACAAACCAACAAACGAACAAACCAACAAACAAACAAACCAACAAACCAACAATCCAACAAGCCAACAAAACAACAAACCAATAAACCAACAAACCAACAAACCAACAAACCAACAAACCAAAAAACCAACAAGCCAACAAACCAACAAACCAACAAGCCAACAAGCCAACAAACCAACAAACCAACAAACCAACAAACCAACAAACCAACAAACCAACAAACCAACAAACCAACAAACCAAAAAACCAACAAGCCAACAAACCAACAAACCAACAAACCAACAAACCAACAAAGAAACAAACCAACAAAACCAACAAGCCAACAAACCAAGAAACCAACAAGTCAACAAATCAACAAACCAACAAGCCAACAAGCCAACAAACCAACAAACCAACAAACCAACAAACGAACAAACCAACAAACCAACAAACGAAAAAACCAACAAACCAACAAACCAACAAACCAACAAACCAACAAACCAAGTAACCAACAAACCAACAAACGAACAAACCAACAAGCCAACAAACCAAAAAACGAACAAAGCAACAAACCAACAAACCAACAAACCAACAAACCAACAAGCCAACAAGCCAACAAACAAACGCACCAACAAACTAACAAACTAACAAACCAACAAACCAACAAGCCAACAAACCAACAAACCAACAAACCAACAAACCAACAAACCAACAAACCAACAAACCAACAAACCAACAAACCAACAAACCAACAAACTAACAAACCAAAAAACCAACAAACCAACAAGCCAACAAACCAACAAACCAACAAGCCAACAATCCAACAAAACAACAAACCAACAAACCTACAAACGAACAAACCAACAAGCCAACAAGCCAACAAGCCAATAAGCCAACAAACCAACAAACCAACAAACCAACAAACCAACAAACCAAACAACCAACAAACCAACAAACCAACAAGCCAACAAACCAACAAACCAAAAAACGAACAAACCAATAAACCAACAAACCAACAAACCAACAAACCAAAAAGCCAACGAACGAACAAATCAACAAGCCAACAAACCAACAAACCAACAAACCAACAAACCAACAAACCAACAAACCAACAAACCAAAAAATGAATAAACCAACAAACCAACAAACCAACAAACCATTAAACCAACAAACCAACAAACCAACAAGCCAACAAACCAACAAACCAACGAGCCAACAAACCAACAAACCAACAAACCAACAAACCAACAAACGAACAAACCAACAAACCAACAAACCAACAAACCAACAAACCAACAAACCAACAAACCAACAAACCAACAAACCAACAAACCAACAAACGAACAAACCAAGAAACAAACAAACCAACAAATCAACAATCCAACAAGCCAACAAAACAACAAACCAACAAACCAACAGACCAACAAACCAACAAACCAACAAACTAACAAACCAAAAAACCAACAAACCAACAAGCCAACAAACCAACAAACCAACAAGCCAACAATCCAACAAAATAACAAACCAACAAACCTACAAACGAACAAACCAACAAGCCAACAAGCCAATAAGCCAACAAACCAACAAACCAACAAACCAACAAACCAACAAACCAACAAACCAAACAACCAACAAACCAAGAAACCAACAAGCCAACAAACCAACAAACCGAAAAACGAACAAACCAATAAACCAACAAACCAACAAACCAACAAACCAAAAAGCCAACAAACGAACAAATCAACAAGCCAACAAACCAACAAACCAACAAACCAACAAACCAACAAACCAAAAAATGAATAAACCAACAAACCAACAAACCAACAAACCAACAAACCAACAAGCCAACAAACCAAGAAACCAACGAGCCAACAAACCAACAAACCAACAAACCAACAAACCAACAAACGAACAAACCAACAAACCAACAAACCAACAAACCAACAAACCAACAAACCAACAAACCAACAAACCAACAAACCAACAAACGAACAAACCAAGAAACAAACAAACCAACAAATCAACAATCCAACAAGCCAACAAAACAACAAACCAATAAACCAACAAACCAACAAACCAACAAACCAACAAACCAAAAAACCAACAAGCCAACAAACCAACAAAGCAACAAGCCAACAAACCAACAAACCAACAAACCAACAAAACCAACAAGCCAACAAACCAACAAACCTACAAGTCAACAAATCAACAAACCAACAAGCCAACAAGCCAACAAAACAACAAACCAACAAACCAACAAACGAACAAACAAACAAACAAACAAACAAACAAACGAAAAAACCAACAAACCAACAAACCAACAAACCAACAAACCAACAAGCCAACAAACCAATTAACCAACAAACCAACAAACGAACAAACCAACAAGACAACAAACCAAAAAACGAACAAAGAAACAAACCAACAAACCAACAAACCAACAAACCAATAAGCCAACAAGCCAACAAACAAACACACCAACAAACTAACAAACCAACAAACCAACAAGCCAACAAACCAACAAGCCAACAAACCAACAAACCAACAAACCAACTAACCAACAAACCAACAAGCCAACAATCCTACAAAACAACAAACCAACAAACCAACAAACGAACACACCAACAAACCAACAAACCAATAAGCCAACAAACCAACAAACCAACAAACCAACAAACCAACAAACCAAACAACCAACAAACCAACAAACCAACAAGCCAACAAACCAACAAACGAAAAAACTAACAAACCAACAAACCAACAAGCCAACAAGGCAACAAACAAACACACAAACAAACTAACAAACCAACAAACCAACAAACCAACAAACCAACAAACCAACAAACCAACAAACCAACAAACGAACTAACCAACAAACCAACAAGCCAACAAGCCAACAAACCAACAAACCAACAAACCAACAAACCAATAAGCCAACAAACCAACAAACCAACACACCAATAAGCTAACAAGTACACAAACCAACAAACCAACAAACCAACAAACCAACAAACCAACAAACCAACAAGCCAACAAACCAACGAGCCAACAAACCAAAAAACGAACAAACCAAGAAGCCAACAATCCAATAAGCCAACAAGCCAACAAGCCAACAAACCAACAAACCTACAAATGAACAAACCAACAAACCAACAAACGAACAAACCAACAAACCAACAAACCGACAAACCAATAAACCAATAAACCAACAAACCAACAAACCAAGTAACCAACCAACCAACAAACGAACAAACCAACAAGCCAGCAAACCAAAAAACGAACAAAGCAACAAACCAACAAACCAAGAAACCAACAAACCAACAAACCAACAAGCCAACAATCCAACAAACAAACACACAAACAAACTAACAAACCAACAAACCAACAAGCCAACAAACTAACAAACCAACAAACCAACAAACCAACAAACCAACAAACCAACAAACCAACAAACCAACAAACCAAAAAACTAACAAACCAACAAACCAACAAACCAACAAACCAACAAACCAACAAACCAACAAACCAACAAACCAACAAACCAACAAACCAACAAACCAACAAGTCAACAAACCAACAAACCAACGAGCCAACAAACCAACAAACCAACAAACCAACAAACCAACAAACGAACAAACCAACAAACCAACAAACCAACAAACCAACAAACCAACAAACCAACAAACCAACAAACCAACAAACCAACAAACGAACAAACCAAGAAACAAACAAACCAACAAATCAACAATCCAACAAGCCAACAAAACAACAAACCAATAAACCAACAAACCAACAAACCAACAAACCAACAAACCAAAAAACCAACAAGCCAACAAACCAACAAACCAACAAACCAACAAACCAACAAACCAACAAACCAACAAACCAACAAACCAACAAACCAACAGACCAACAAACCAACAAACCAACAAACTAACAAACCAAAAAACCAACAAACCAACAAGCCAACAAACCAACAAACCAACAAGCCAACAATCCAACAAAACAACAAACCAACAAACCTACAAACGAACAAACCAACAAACCAACAAACCAAACAACCAACAAACCAACAAACCAACAAGCCAACAAACCAACAAACCAAAAAACGAACAAACCAATAAACCAACAAACCAACAAACCAACAAACCAAAAAGCCAACAAGCGAACAAATCAACAAGCCAACAAACCAACAAACCAACAAACCAACAAACCAACAAACCAAAAAATGAATAAACCAACAAACCAACAAACCAACAAACCAACAAACCAACAAGCCAACAAACCAACAAACCAACGAGCCAACAAACCAACAAACCAACAAACCAACAAACCAACAAACGAACAAACCAACAAACCAACAAACCAACAAACCAACAAACCAACAAACCAACAAACCAACAAACCAACAAACGAACAAACCAAGAAACAAACAAACTAACAAATCAACAATCCAACAAGCCAACAAAACAACAAACCAATAAACCAACAAACCAACAAACCAACAAACAAAAAAACCAACAAGCCAACAAACCAACAAAGCAACAAGCCAACAAGCCAACAAACCAACAAACCAACAAAACCAACAAGCCAACAAACCAACAAACCTACAAGTCAACAAATCAACAAACCAACAAGCCAACAAGCCAACAAAACAACAAACCAACAAACCAACAAACGAACAAACAAACAAACAAACAAACAAACAAACGAAAAAACCAACAAACCAACAAACCAACAAACCAACAAACCAACAAGCCAACAAACCAATTAACCAACAAACCAACAAACGAACAAACCAACAAGACAACAAACCAAAAAACGAACAAAGAAACAAACCAACAAACCAACAAACCAACAAACCAACAAACCAATAAGCCAACAAGCGAACAAACAAACACACCAACAAACTAACAAACCAACAAACCAACAAGCCAACAAACCAACAAGCCAACAAACCAACAAACCAACAAACCAACTAACCAACAAACCAACAAACCAACAAACCAACAAACCAACAAACCAACAAACCAACAAACCAACAAACCAACAAACCAACAAACCAACAAACCAACAAACCAACAAACCAACAATCCAACAAACCAAAAAACCAACAAACCAACTAGCCAACAAACCAACAAACCAACAAGCCAACAATCCAACAAAACAACAAACCAACAAACGAACACACCAACAAACCAACAAACCAATAAGCCAACAAACCAACAAACCAACAAACCAACAAACCAAACAACCAACAAACCAACAAGCCAACAAACCAACAAACGAAAAAACTAACAAACCAACAAACCAACAAGCCAACAAGGCAACAAACAAACACACAAACAAACTAACAAACCAACAAACCAACAAACCAACAAACCAACAAACCAACAAACCAACAAACCAACAAACGAACTAACCAACAAACCAACAAGCCAACAAGCCAACAAACCAACAAACCAACAAACCAACAAACCAATAAGCCAACAAACCAACAAACCAACACACCAACAAGCTAACAAGTACACAAACCAACAAACCAACAAACCAACAAACCAACAAACCAACAAACCAACAAGCCAACAAACCAACGAGCCAACAAACCTAAAAACGAACAAACCAACAAGCCAACAATCCAATAAGCCAACAAGCCAACAAGCCAACAAACCAACAAACCTACAAACGAACAAACCAACAAACCAACAAACGAACAAACCAACAAACCAACAAACCAACAAACCAATAAACCAATAAACCAACAAACCAACAAACCAAGTAACCAACCAACCAACAAACGAACAAACCAACAAGCCAGCAAACCAAAAAACGAACAAAGCAACAAACCAACAAACCAACAAACGAACAAACCAACAAACCAACAAGCCAACAATCCAACAAACAAACACACAAACAAACTAACAAACCAACAAACCAACAAGCCAACAAACTAACAAACCAACAAACCAACAAACCAACAAACCAACAAACCAACAAACCAACAAACCAACAAACCAAAAAACTAACAAACCAACAAACCAACAAACCAACAAACGAACAAACCAACAAAGCAACAAACCAACAAACCAACAAACCAACAAACCAACAAACCAACAAACCAACAAAGAAACAAACCAACAAACCAACAAACCAACAAACGAACAAACCAACAAACAAAAAAACCAACAAACCAACAATCCAACAAACCAACAAACAAACAAACCAACAAACCAACAAACCAACAAACCAACAAACCAACAAACCAACAAACCAACAAAGAAACAAACCAACAAACCAACAAACCAACAAACGAACAAACCAACAAACAAAGAAACCAACAAACCAACAATCCAACAAGCCAACAAAACAATATACCAATAAAGCAACAAACCAACAAACCAACACACCAACAAGCTAACAAGCCAACAAACCAACAAACCAACAAACCAACAAACCAACAAACCAACAAGCCAACAAGCCAACAAAGCCAACAAACCAATAAGCCAACAATCTAACAAGCCAACAAACCAACAAACCTACAAACGAACAAACCAACAAACCAACAAACGAACAAACCAACAAACCAACAAACCAACAAACCAATAAACCAACAAACCAACAAACCAAGTAACCAACCAACCAACAAACGAACAAACCAACAAGCCAACAAACCAAAAAACGAACAAAGCAACAAACCAACAAACCAACAAACCAACAAACCAACAAGCCAACAAGCCAACAAACAAACACACAAACAAACCTACAAACGAACAAACCAACAAAGCAACAAACGAACAAACCAACAAACCAACAAACCAACAAACCAATAAACCAACAAACCAACAAACCAAGTAACCAACCAACCAACAAACGAACAAACCAACAAGCCAACAAACCAACAAACCAAAAAACGAACAAAGCAACAAACCAACAAACCAACAAACCAACAAACGAACAAACCAACAAGCCAACAAACCAACAAACCAACAAACCAACAAACCAACAAACCAACAAACCAACAAACCAACAAACCAACAAACCAACAAACAAACTAACCAACAAACCAACAAGCCAACAAGCCAACAAACCAACAAACCAACAAACCAACAAACCAATAAGCCAACAAACCAACAAACCAACACACCAACAAGCTAACAAGTACACAAACCAACAAACCAACAAACCAACAAACCAACAAACCAACAAACCAACAAGCCAACAAACCAACGAGCCAACAAACCAAAAAACGAACAAACCAACAAGCCAACAATCCAATAAGCCAACAAGCCAACAAGCCAACAAACCAACAAACCTACAAACGAACAAACCAACAAACCAACAAACGAACAAACCAACAAACCAACAAACCAACAAACCAATAAACCAATAAACCAACAAACCAACAAACCAAGTAACCAACCAACCAACAAACGAACAAACCAACAAGCCAGCAAACCAAAAAACGAACAAAGCAACAAACCAACAAACCAACAAACCAACAAACCAACAAACCAACAAGCCAACAAGCCAACAATCCAACAAACAAACACACAAACAAACTAACAAACCAACAAACCAACAAGCCAACAAACTAACAAACCACCAAACCAACAAACCAACAAACCAACAAACCAACAAACCAAAAAACTAACAAACCAACAAACCAACAAACCAACAAACCAACAAACGAACAAACCAACAAAGCAACAAGCCAATAAGCCAACAAACCAACAAACCATCAAACCAACAAACCAACAAACCAACAAACCAACAAACAAACAAACCAACAAACCAACAAACCAACAAACCAACAAAGAATCAAACCAACAAACCAACAAACCAACAAACGAACAAACCAACAAACCAAGAAACCAACAAACCAACAATCCAACAAGCCAACAAAACAATATACCAATAAAACAACAAACCAACAAACCAACACACCAACAAGCTAACAAGCCAACAAACCAACAAACCAACAAACCAACAAACCAACAAACCAACAAGCCAACAAGCCAACAAAGCCAACAAACCAATAAGCCAACAATCTAACAAGCCAACAAACCAACAAACCTACAAACGAACAAACCAACAAACCAACAAACGAACAAACCAACAAACCAACAAACCAACAAACCAATAAACCACCAAACCAACAAACCAAGTAACCAACCAACCAACAAACGAACAAACCAACAAGCCAACAAACCAAAAAACGAACAAAGCAACAAACCAACAAACCAACAAACCAACAAACCAACAAACCAACAAGCCAACAAGCCAACAAACAAACACACAAACAAACTAACAAACCAACAAACCAACAAGCCAACCAACCAATAAACCAACAAACCAACAAACCAACAAACGAACAAACAAACAAACAAACAAACAAAAAAACCAACAAACCAACAAACCAACAAACCAACAAACCAACAAGCCAACAAACCAAGTAACCAACAAACCAACAAACCAACAAACCAACAAACCAACAAACCAACAAAGAAACCAACCAACAAACCAAAAAACCAACAAGCCAACAAGCCAACAAACCAAAAAACGAACAAAGCAACAAACCAACAAACCAACAAACCAAAAAACCAACAAGCCAACAAACCAACAAACCAACAAACCAACAAACCAACAAACCAACAAACCAACAAACCAACAAACCAACAAACCAACAAACCAACAAACCAACAAACCAACAAACCAACAAACCAACAAACCAACAAACCAACAAACCAACAAACCAACAAACCAAAAAACCAACAAACCAACTAGCCAACTAACCAACAAAACAACAAGCCAAAAAGCCAACAAACCAAAAAACCAACAAACCAAAAAACCAACAAACCAACAAACCAACAAACCAACAAACCAACAAACCAACAAACGAACAAACGAACAAACCAACAAGCCAACAAGCCAACAAACCAGCAAACCAACAAGCCAACAAACCAACAAAGCAACAAGCCAACAAACCAACAAGCCAACAAACCAACAAACGAACAAACCAACATACCAACAAACCAACAAAACAACAAACCAATAAACCAACAAACCAACAAACCAACAAACCAACAAACCAACAAACCAAAAAACCGAACAAACCAACAAGCCAATAAACCAATAAGCCAACAAGCCAACAAGCCAACAAACCAACAAACCTACAAACGAACAAACCAACAAACCAACAAACGAACAAACCAACAAACCAACAAACCAACAAACCAATAAACCAACAAACCAAGAAACCAAGTAACCAACCAACCAACAAACGAACAAACCAACAAGCCAACAAACCAAAAAACGAACAAAGCAACAAAAGCAATAAACCAACAAACCAACAAAAAACTAACAAACCAACAAGCCAACAAACCAACAAACCAACAAGCCAACAATCCAACAAAACAACAAACCAACAAACCAACAAACGAACAAACCAACAAACCAACAAGTCAATAAGCCAACAAACCAACAAACCAACAAACCAACAGACCAACAAACCAACAAACCAACAAACAAACAAACCAACAAACCAACAAACCAACAAACCAACAAACCAACAAAACAACAAACCAACAAACCAACAAACGAACAAACCAACAAGCCAACAAACCAACAAACCAACAAACCAACAAACCAACAAACCAACAAACCAACAAACCAACAAACCAACAAACCAACAAACGAACTAACCAACAAACCAACAAGCCAACAAGCCAACAATCCAACAAATCAACAAACCAACAAACCAATAAACCAACAAACCAACAAACCAACACACCAACAAGCTAACAAGCCAACAAACCAACAAAGCAACAAACCAACAAACCAACAAACCAAAAAACGAACAAACCAACAAGCCAACAAACCAATAAGCCAACAAGCTAACAAGCCAACAAACCAACAAACCTACAAACGAACAAACCAACAAACCAACAAACGAACAAACCAACAAACCAACAAACCAATAAACCAACAAACCAACAAACCAAGTAACCAACCAACCAACAAACGAACAAGCCAAAAAGCCAACAAACCAAAAAACCAACAAACCAAAAAACCAACAAACCAACAAACCAACAAACCAACAAACCAACAAACGAACAAACGAACAAACCAACAAGCCAACAAGCCAACAAACCAGCAAACCAACAAGCCAACAAACCAACAAGCCAACAAACCAACAAACGAACAAACCAACATACCAACAAACCAACAAACCAACAAAACAACAAACCAATAAACCAACAAACCAACAAACCAACAAACAAACCAACCAACAAACCAAAAAACCAACAAGCCAACAAACCAACAAACTAACAAGCCAACAAGCCAACAAACCAACAAACCAACAAAACCAACAAGCCAACAAACCAACAAACCAACAAATTAACAAACCAACAAGCCAACAAGCCGACAAACCAACAAACCAGCAAACCAACAAACGAACAAATAAACAAACCAACAAACGAAATAACCAACAAACCAACAAACCAACAAACTAACAAACCAACAAACCAACCAAGTAACCAACAAACCAACAAACGAACAAACCAACAAGCCACAAACCAAAAAACGAACAAAGCAACAAACCAACAAACCAACAAACCAACAAACCAAAAAGCAACAAGCCAACAAACAAACATACCAACAAACAAACAAACCAACAAACCAACAAGCCAACAAACCAACAAACCAACAAACCAACAAACCAACTAACCAACAAACCAACAAACCAACAAACCAACAAACCAACATAACCAACAAACCAACAAACCAACAAACCAACAAACCAACAAACCAACAAACCAAAAAACCAACAAACCAACAAGCCAACAAACCAACAAACCAACAAGCCAACAATCCAACAAAACAACAAACCAACAAACCAACAAACGAACAAACCAACAAACCAACAAATCAATAAGCCAACAAGCCAACAAACCAACAAACCAACAAACCAACAAACCAAACAACCAACGAACCAACAAACCAACAAGCCAACAAGCCAACAAACAAACACACAAACAAACTAACAAACCAACAAACCAACAAGCCAACAAACCAACAAACCAACAAACCAACAAACCAACAAACCAACAAACCAACAAACCAACAAACCAAAAAACTAACAAACCAACAAACCAACAAACCAACAAACGAACAAACCAACAAACCAACAAGCCAATAAGCCAACAAACCAACAAACCATTAAACCAACAAACCAACAAACCAACAAACAAACAAACCAACAAACCAACAAACCAACAAACCAACAAACCAACAAACCAACAAACCAACAAAGAAACAAACCAACAAACCAACAAACCAACAAACCAACAAACCAACAAACAAAGAAACCAACAAACCAACAATCCAACAAGCCAACAAAACAATATACCAATAAAACAACAAACCAACAAACCAACACACCAACAAGCTAACAAGCCAACAAACCAACAAACCAACAAACCAACTAACCAACAAACCAACAAGCCAACAAGCCAACAAAGCCAACAAACCAAAAAGCCAACAATCTAACAAGCCAACAAACCAACAAACCTACAAACGAACAAACCAACAAACCAACAAACGAACAAACCAACAAACCAACAAACCAACAAACCAATAAACCAACAAACCAACAAACCAAAAACCAACCAACCAACAAACGAACAAACCAACAAGCCAACAAACCAAAAAACGAACAAAGCAACAAACCAACAAACCAACAAACCAACAAACCAACAAGCCAACAAGCCAACCAACCAACAAACCAACAAACCAACAAACCAACAAACCAACAAACCAAAAAACTAACAAACCAACAAACCAACAAACCAACAAGCCAACAATCCAACAAAACAACAAACAAACAAACCAACAAACGAACAAACCAACAAACCAACAAGCCAATAAGCCAACAAACCAACAAACCATCAAACCAACAAACCAAAAAAACTAACAAACCAACAAACCAACAAACCAACAAGCCAACAATCCAACAAAACAACAAACCAACAAACCAACAAACGAACAAACCAACAAACCAACAAGCCAATAAGCCAACAAACCAACAAACCAACAAACCAACAAACCAACAAACCAACAAACAAACAAACCAACAAACCAACAAACCAATAAACCAACAAACTAACAAACCAAAAAAGAAACAAACCAACAAACCAAAAAACTAACAAGCCAACAAGCCAACAAACCAAAAAACGAACAAAGCAACAAACCAACAAACCAACAAACCAAAAAACCAACAAGCCAACAAACCAACAAACCAACAAACCAACAAACTAACAAACCAACAAACCAAAAAACCAAAAAGTCAACAAACCAACAAACCAACAAACCAACAAACCAACAAACCAACAAACCAACAAACCAACAAACCAACAAACCAACAAACCAACAAACAAACAAACCAACAAACCAACTAACCAACAAAACAACAAGCCAAAAAGCCAACAAACCAAAAAACCAACAAACCAAAAAACCAACAAACCAACAAACCAACAAACCAACAAACCAACAAACGAACAAACGAACAAACCAACAAGCCAACAAGCCAACAAACCAGCAAACCAACAAGCCAACAAACCAACAAACCAACAAGCCAACAAACCAACAAGCCAACAAACCAACAAACGAACAAACCAACATACCAACAAACCAACAAAACAACAAACCAATAAACCAACAAACCAACAAACCAACAAACCAAAAAACCGAACAAAACAACAAGCCAATAAACCAATAAGCCAACAAGCCAACAAGCCAACAAACCAACAAACCTACAAACGAACAAACCAACAAACCAACAAACGAACAAACCAAAAAACCAACAAACCAACAAACCAATAAACCAACAAACCAAGAAACCAAGTAACCAACCAACCAACAAACGAACAAACCAACAAGCCAACAAACCAAAAAACGAACAAAGCAACAAAAGCAACAAACCAACAAACCAATAAAAAACTAGCAATACAACAAGCCAACAAACCAACAAACCAACAAGCCAACAATCCAACAAAACAACAAACCAACAAACCAACAAACGAACAAACCAACAAACCAACAAGTCAATAAGCCAACAAAGCAACAAACCAACAAACTAACTAACCAACAAACCAACAAACAAACAAACCAACAAACCAACAAACCAACAAACCAACAAACCAACAAACATACAAAACAACAAACCAACAAACCAACAAACGAACAAACCAACAAGCCAACAAACCAACAAACCAACAAACCAACAAACCAACAAACCAACAAACGAACTAACCAACAAACCAACAAGCCAACAAGCCAACAATCCAACAAATCAACAAACCAACAAACCAATAAACCAACAAACCAACAAACCAACAAACCAACAAGCTAACAAGCCAACAAACCAACAAACCAACAAACCAACAAACCAACAAACCAACAAACCAAAAAACGAACAAACCAACAAGCCAACAAACCAATAAGCCAACAAGCTAACAAGCCAACAAACCAACAAACCTACAAACGAACAAACCAACAAACCAACAAACGAACAAACCAACGAACCAACAAACCAATAAACCAACAAACCAACAAACGAACAAACCAACATACCAACAAACCAACAAAACAACAAACCAATAAACCAACAAACCAACAAACCAACAAACCAACAAACCAACAAACCAAAAAACCGAACAAACCAACAAGCCAATAAACCAATAAGCCAACAAGCCAACAAGCCAACAAGCCAACAAACCAACAAACCTACAAACGAACAAACCAACAAACCAACAAACGAACAAACCAACAAACCAACAAACCAACAAACCAATAAACCAACAAACCAAGAAACCAAGTAACCAACCAACCAACAAACAAACAAACCAACAAGCCAACAAACCAAAAAACGAACAAAGCAACAAAAGCAACAAACCAACAAACCAACAAAAAACTAACAAACCAACAAGCCAACAAACCAACAAACCAACAAGCCAACAATCCAACAAAACAACAAACCAACAAACCAACAAACGAACAAACCAACAAACCAACAAGTCAATAAGCCAACAAACCAACAAACCAACAAACCAACAAACCAACAAACCAACAAACAAACAAACCAACAAACCAACAAACCAACAAACCAACAAACCAGCAAACCAACAAAACAACAAACCAACAAACCAACAAACGAACAAACCAACAAGCCAACAAACCAACAAACCAACAAACCAACAAACCAACAAACCAACAAACCAACAAACCAACAAACGAACTAACCAACAAACCAACAAGCCAACAAGCCAACAATCCAACAAATCAACAAACCAACAAACCAATAAACCAACAAACCAACAAACCAACACACCAACAAGCTAACAAGCCAACAAACCAACAAAGCAACAAACCAACAAACCAACAAACCAACAAACCAAAAAACGAACAAACCAACAAGCCAACAAACCAATAAGCCAACAAGCTAACAAGCCAACAAACCAACAAACCTACAAACGAACAAACCAACAAACCAACAAACGAACAAACCAACAAACCAACAAACCAATAAACCAACAAACCAACAAACCAAGTAACCAACCAACCAACAAACGAACAAGCCAAAAAGCCAACAAACCAAAAAACCAACAAACCAAAAAACCAACAAACCAACAAACCAACAAACCAACAAACCAACAAACCAACAAACCAAAAAACTAACAAACCAACAAACCAACAAACCAACAAACCAACAAACGAACAAACGAACAAACCAACAAGCCAACAAGCCAACAAACCAGCAAACCAACAAGCCAACAAACCAACAAACCAACAAGCCAACAAACCAACAAGCCAACAAACCAACAAACGAACAAACCAACATACCAACAAAACAACAAACCAATAAACAAACAAACCAACAAACCAACAAACAAACCAACCAACAAACCAAAAAACCAACAAGCCAACAAACCAACAAACTAACAAGCCAACAAGCCAACAAACCAACAAACCAACAAAACCAACAAGCCAACAAACCAGCAAACCAACAAATCAACAAACCAACAAGCCAACAAGCCGACAAACCAACAAACCAGCAAACCAACAAACGAACAAATAAACAAACCAACAAACGAAATAACCAACAAACCAACAAACCAACAAACTAACAAACCAACAAACCAACAAACCAACCAAGTAACCAACAAACCAACAAACGAACAAACCAACAAGCCACAAAACCAAAAAACGAACAAAGCAACAAACCAACAAACCAACAAACCAACAAACCAAAAAGCAACAAGCCAACAAACAAACATACCAACAAACTAACAAACCAACAAACCAACAAGCCAACAAACCAACAAACCAACAAACCAACAAACCAACTAACCAACAAACCAACAAACCAACAAACCAACAAACCAACAAACCAACAAACCAACAAACCAACAAACCAACAAACCAAAAAACCAACAAACCAACAAGCCAACAAACCAACAAACCAACAAGCCAACAATCCAACAAAACAACAAACCAACAAACCAACAAACGAACAAACCAACAAATCAATAAGCCAACAAACCAACAAACCAACAAACCAACAAACCAACAAACCAAACAACCAACAAACCAACAAACCAACAAGCCAACAAGCCAACAAACCAACAAACCAACAAACCAACAAGCCAACAATCCAACAAACAAACACACAAACAAACTATTAAACCAACAAACCAACAAGCCAACAAACCAACAAACCAACAAACCAACAAACCAACAAACCAACAAACCAACAAACCAACAAACCAACAAACCAAAAAACTAACAAACCAACAAACCAACAAACCAACAAACCAACAAACGAACAAACCAACAAACCAACAAGCCAATAAGCCAACAAACCAACAAACCATCAAACCAACAAACCAACAAACCAACAAACAAACAAACCAACAAACCAACAAACCAACAAACCAACAAACCAACAAGCCAACAAACCAACAAAGAAACAAACCAACAAACCAACAAACCAACAAACGAACAAACCAACAAACAAAGAAACCAACAAACCAACAATCCAACAAGCCAACAAAACAATATACCAATAAAACAACAAACCAACAAACCAACACACCAACAAGCTAACAAGCCAACAAACCAACAAACCAACAAACCAACAAACCAACAAACCAACAAGCCAACAAGCCAACAAAGCCAACAAACCAAAAAGCCAACAATCTAACAAGCCAACAAACCAACAAACCTACAAACGAACAAACCAACAAACCAACAAACGAACAAACCAACAAACCAACAAACCAACAAACCAATAAACCAACAAACCAACAAACCAAGTAACCAACCAACCAACAAACGAACAAACCAACAAGCCAACAAACCAAAAAACGAACAAAGCAACAAACCAACAAACCAACAAACCAACAAACCAACAAGCCAACAAGCCAACCAACCAACAAAACAACAAACCAACAAACCAACAAACCAACAAACCAAAAAACTAACAAACCAACAAACCAACAAACCAACAAGCCAACAATCCAACAAAACAACAAACCAACAAACCAACAAACGAACAAACCAACAAACTAACAAGCCAATAAGCCAACAAACCAACAAACCAACAAACCAACAAACCAAAAAACTAACAAACCAACAAACCAACAAACCAACAAGCCAACAATCCAACAAAACAACAAACCAACAAACCAACAAACGAACAAACCAACAAACCAACAAGCCAATAAGCCAACAAACCAACAAACCAACAAACCAACAAACCAACAAACCAACAAACAAACAAACCAACAAACCAACAAACCAACAAACTAACAAACCAACAAACCAACAAACCAACAAACCAACAAAGAAACAAACCAACAAACCAAAAAACCAACAAGCCAACAAGCCAACAAACCAAAAAACGAACAAAGCAACAAACCAACAAACCAACAAACCAAAAAACCAACAAGCCAACAAACCAACAAACCAACAAACCAACAAACCAAAAAACCAACAAGCCAACAAACCAACAAACCAACAAACCAACAAACCAACAAACCAACAAACCAACAAACCAACAAACCAACAAACCAACAAACCAACAAACCAACAAACCAACTAACCAACAAAACAACAAGCCAAAAAGCCAGAAAACCAAAAAACCAACAAACCAAAAAACCAACAAACCAACAAACCAACAAACCAACAAACCAACAAACGAACAAACGAACAAACCAACAAGCCAACAAGCCAACAAACCAGCAAACCAACAAGCCAACAAACCAACAAACCAACAAGCCAACAAACCAACAAGCCAACAAACCAACAAACGAACAAACCAACATACCAACAAACTAACAAAACAACAAACCAATAAACCAACAAACCAACAAACCAACAAACCAACAAACCAACAAACCAAAAAACCGAACAAACCAACAAGCCAATAAACCAATAAGCCAACAAGCCAACAAGCCAACAAACCAACAAACCTACAAACGAACAAACCAACAAACCAACAAACGAACAAACCAACAAACCAACAAACCAACAAACCAATAAACCAACAAACCAAGAAACCAAGTAACCAACCAACCAACAAACGAACAAACCAACAAGCCAACAAACCAAAAAACGAACAAAGCAACAAAAGCAACAAACCAACAAACCAACAAAAAACTAGCAAACCAACAAGCCAACAAACCAACAAACCAACAAGCCAACAATCCAACAAAACAACAAACCAACAAACCAACAAACGAACAAACCAACAAACCAACAAACCAACAAACGAACTAACCAACAAACCAACAAGCCAACAAGCCAACAATCCAACAAATCAACAAACCAACAAACCAATAAACCAACAAACCAACAAACCAACACACCAACAAGCTAACAAGCCAACAAACCAACAAAGCAACAAACCAACAAACCAACAAACCAACAAACCAACAAACCAACAAACCAAAAAACCGAACAAACCAACAAGCCAATAAACCAATAAGCCAACAAGCCAACAAGCCAACAAGCCAACAAACCAACAAACCTACAAACGAACAAACCAACAAACCAACAAACGAACAAACCAACAAACCAACAAACCAACAAACCAACAAACCAACACACCAACAAGCTAACAAGCCAACAAACCAACAAAGCAACAAACCAACAAACCAACAAACCAACAAACCAAAAAACGAACAAACCAACAAGCCAACAAACCAATAAGCCAACAAGCTAACAAGCCAACAAACCAACAAACCTACAAACGAACAAACCAACAAACCAACAAACGAACAAACTAACAAACCAACAAACCAATAAACCAACAAACCAACAAACCAAGTAACCAACCAACCAACAAACGAACAAGCCAAAAAGCCAACAAACCAAAAAACCAACAAACCAAAAAACCAACAAACCAACAAACTAACAAACCAACAAACGAACAAACGAACAAACCAACAAGCCAACAAGCCAACAAACCAGCAAACCAACAAGCCAACAAACCAACAAACCAGCAAGCCAACAAACCAACAAGCCAACAAACCAACAAATGAACAAACCAACATACCAACAAACCAACAAACCAACAAAACAACAAACCAATAAACCAACAAACCAACAAACCAACAAACAAACCAACCAACAAACCAAAAAACCAACAAGCCAACAAACCAACAAACTAACAAGCCAACAAGCCAACAAACCAACAAACCAACAAAACCAACAAGCCAACAAACCAACAAACCAACAAATCAACAAACCAACAAGCCAACAAGCCGACAAACCAACAAACCAGCAAACCAACAAACGAACAAATAAACAAACCAACAAACGAAAAAACCAACAAACCAACAAACCAACAAACTAACAAACCAACAAACCAACAAACCAACAAGCCAACAAACCAAGTAACCAACAAACCAACAAACGAACAAACCAACAAGCCACAAACCAAAAAACGAACAAAGCAACAAACCAACAAACCAACAAAGCAACAATCCAAAAAGCAACAAGCCAACAAACAAACACACCAACAAACTAACAAACCAACAAACCAACAAGCCAACAAACCAACAAACCAACAAACCAACAAACCAACTAACCAACAAACCAACAAACCAACAAACCAACAAACCAACAAACCAACAAACCAACAAACCAACAAACCAACAAACCAACAAACCAAAAAACCAACAAACCAACAAGCCAACAAACCAACAAACCAACAAGCCAACAATCCAACAAAACAACAAACCAACAAACCAACAAACGAACAAACCAACAAACCAACAAATCAATAAGCCAACAAACCAACAAACCAACAAACCAACAAACCAACAAACCAAACAACCAACAAACCAACAAACTAACAAGCCAACAAACCAACAAACCAACAAACCAAAAAACGAACAAACCAATAAGCCAACAAACCAACAAACAAACAAACCAACAAACCAACAAACCAACAAACCAACAAACCAACAAACCAACAAACCAACAAACCAACAAACGAACTAACCAACAAACCAATAAGCCAATAAGCGAACAAACCAACAAACCAACAAACCAACAAACCAATAAACCAACAAACCAACAAACCAACAAACCAATACACCAACAAGCTAACAAGCCAACAAACCAACAAACCAACAAACCAACAAACCAACAAACCAACAAGCCAACAAACCAACAAGCCAACAAACCAAAAAACGAACAAACCAACAAGCCAACAAACCAATAAGTCAACAAGCCAACAAGCCAACAAACCAACAAACCTACAAACGAACAAACCAACAAACCAACAAACGAACAAACTAACAAACCAACAAACCAACAAACCAATAAACCAACAAACCAAGTAACCAACCAACCAACAAACGAACAAACCAACAAGCCAACAAACCAAAAAACGAACTAAGCAACAAACCAACAAACCAACAAACCAACAAACCAACAAGCCAACAAGCCAACAAACAAACACACAAACAAACTAACAAACCAACAAGCCAACAAACCAACAAACCAAAAACCCAACAAACCAACAAAATAACAAACCAACAAACCAACAAACGAACAAACCAACAAACCAACAAGTCAATAAGCCAACAAACCAACAAACCAACAAACCAACAAACCAACAAACCAACAAACAAACAAACCAACAAACCAACAAACCAACAAACCAACAAACTAACAAACTAACAAACCAACAAACCAACAAAACAACAAACCAACAAACCAACAAACGAACAAACCAACAAGCCAACAAACCAACAAACCAACAAACCAAAAAACCAACAAACCAACAAACCAACAAACGAACTAACCAACAAACCAACAAGCCAACAAGCCAACAATCCAACAAACCAACAAACCAACAAACCAATAAACCAACAGACCAACAAACCAACACACCAACAAGCTAACAAGCCAACAAACCAAAAAAACGAACAAACCAACAAGCCAACAAACCAATAAGCCAACAAGCCAACAAGCCAACAAACCAACAAACCTACAAACGAACAAACCAACAAACCAACAAACGAACAAACCAACAAACCAACAAACCAATAAACCAACAAACCAATAAACCAACAAACCAACAAACCAAGTAACCAACAACCAACAAACGAACAAACCAACAAGCCAACAAACCAAAAAAGGAACAAAGCAACAAACCAACAAACCAACAAACCAACAAACCAACAAGCCAACAAGCCAACAAACAAACACACAAACAAACTAACAAACCAACAAACCAAGAAGCCAACAAACCAACAAACCAACAAACCAACAAACCAACAAACCAACAAACCAACAAACCAACAAACCAACAAACCAACAAACCAACAAACCAAAAAACCAACAAACCAACAAGCCAACAAACCAACAAACCAACAAGCCAACAATCCAACAAAACAACAAACCAACAAACCAACAAACGAACAAACCAACAAACCAACAAGCCAACAAACCAACAAGCCAATAAGCCAACAAACCAACAAACCAACAAACCAACAAACCAACAAACCAACAAACCAACAAACCAACAAAGAAACAAACCAACAAACCAAAAAACCAACAAACGAACAAACCAACAAACAAAGAAACCAACAAACCAACAATCCAACAAGCAAACAAACCAACAAACCAATAAACCAACAAACCAACAAACCAACACACCAACACACCAACACACCAACAAGCTAACAAGCCAACAAACCAACAAACCAACAAATCAAAAAGCCAACAAACCAACAAACCAACAAACCAACAAACCAACAAACCAAACAACCAACAAACCAACAAACCAACAAGCCAACAAACCAACAAACCAACAAACCAAAAAACGAACAAACCAATAAGCCAACAAACCAACAAACAAACAAATCAACAAACCAACAAACCAACAAGCCAACAAACCAACAAACCAACAAACCAACAAACGAACTAACCAACAAACCAACAAGCCAATAAGCGAACAAACCAACAAACCAACAAACCAACAAACCAATAAACCAACAAACCAACAAACCAACAAACCAATACACCAACAAGCTAACAAGCCAACAAACCAACAAACCAACAAACCAACAAACCAACAAACCAAAAAGCCAACAAACCAACAAGCCAACAAACCAAAAAACGAACAAACCAACAAGCCAACAAACCAATAAGCCAACAAGCCAACAAGCCAACAAACCTACAAACGAACAAACCAACAAACCAACAAACGACCAAACTAGCAAACCAACAAACCAACAAACCAATAAACCAGCAAACCAAGTAACCAACCAACCAACAAACGAACAAACCAACAAGCCAACAAATCAAAAAACGAACTAAGCAACAAACCAACAAACCAACAAACCAACAAACCAACAAGCCAATAAGCCAACAAACAAACACACAAACAAACTAACAAACCAACAAGCCAACAAACCAACAAACCAACAAAACAACAAACCAACAAACCAACAAACCAACAAACCAACAAACGAACAAACCAACAAGCCAACAAACCAACAAACAAACAAACCAAAAAACCAACAAACCAACAAACCAACAAACGAACTAACCAACAAACCAACAAGCCAACAAGCCAACAATCCAACAAACCAACAAACCAACAAACCAATAAACCAACAGACCAACAAACCAACACACCAACAAGCTAACAAGCCAACAAACCAACAAAACAACAAACCAACAAACCAACAAACCAACAAGCCAACAAACCAACAAGCCAACAAACCAAAAAAACGAACAAACCAACAAGCCAACAAACCAATAAGCCAACAAGCCAACAAGCCAACAAACCAATAAACCTACAAACGAACAAACCAACAAACCAACAAACGAACAAACCAACAAACCAACAAACCAACAAACCAATAAACCAACAAACCAACAAACCAAGTAACCAACAACCAACAAATGAACAAACCAACAAGCCAAAAAACCAAAAAAGGAACAAAGCAACAAACCAACAAACCAACAAACCAACAAACCAACAAGCCAACAAGCCAACAAACAAACACACAAACAAACTAACAAACCAACAAACCAAGAAGCCAACAAACCAACAAACCAACAAACCAACAAACCAACAAACCAACAAACCAACAAACCAACAAACCAACAAACCAACAAACCAACAAACCAACAAACCAACAAACCAACAAACCAAAAAACCAACAAACCAACAAGCCAACAAACCAACAAACCAACAAGCCAACAATCCAACAAAACAACAAACCAACAAACCAACAAACGAACAAACAACAAACCAACAAGCCAACAAACCAACAAACCAATAAGCCAACAAACCAACAAACCAACAAACCAACAAACCAACAAACCAACAAACCAACAAAGAAACAAACCAACAAACCAAAAAACCAACAAACGAACAAACCAACAAACAAAGAAACCAACAAACCAACAATCCAACAAGCAAACAAACCAACAAACCAATAAACCAACAAACCAACAAACCAACAAGCCAACAAACCAACAAACCAACAAGCCAACAATCCAACAAAACAACAAACCAACAAACCAACAAACGAACAAACAACAAACCAAAAAACTAACAAACCAACAAGCCAACAAACCAATAAGCCAATAAACCACCAAACCAACAAACCAAAAAACCAACAAGCCAACAAACCAACAAACCAACAAGCCAACAAGCCAACAAACCAACAAACCAACAAACCAACAAACCAACAAACCAACAAACCAAAAAACCAACAAGCCAACAAACCAACAAACCAACAAACCAACAAACCAACAAAGAAACAAACCAACAAAACCAACAAGCCAACAAACCAAGAAACCAACAAGTCAACAAATCAACAAACCAACAAGCCAACAATCCAACAAACCAACAAACCAACAAACCAACAAACGAACAAACCAACAAACGAAAAAACCAACAAACCAACAAACCAACAAACCAACAAACCAACAAACAAAGTAACCAACAAACCAACAAACGAACAAACCAACAAGCCAACAAACCAAAAAATGAACAAAGCAACAAACCACCAAACCAACAAACCAACAAACCAACAAGCCAACAAGCCAACAAACAAACGCACCAACAAACTAACAAACTAACAAACCAACAAACCAACAAGCCAACAAACCAACAAACCAACAAACCAACAAACCAACAAACCAACAAACCAACAAACCAACAAACCAACAAACCAACAAACCAACAAACTAATAAACCAAAAAACCAACAAACCAACAAACCAACAAACCAACAAACCAACAAGCCAACAATCCAACAAAACAACAAACCAACAAACCTACAAACGAACAAACCAACAAACGAAAAAACCAACAAACCAACAAACCAATAAGCCAACAAACCAACAAGCCAACAAACCAATAAGCCAACAAGCCAACAAGCCAACAAACCAACAAACCTACAAACGAACAAACCAACAAACCAACAAACGAACAAACCAACAAACCAACAAACCAATAAACCAACAAACCAATAAACCAACAAACCAACAAACCAAGTAACCAACAACCAACAAACGAACAAACCAACAAGCCAACAAACCAAAAAAGGAACAAAGCAACAAACCAACAAACCAACAAACCAACAAACCAACAAGCCAACAAGCCAACAAACAAACACACAAACAAACTAACAAACCAACAAACCAAGAAGCCAACAAACCAACAAACCAACAAACCAACAAACCAACAAACCAACAAACCAACAAACCAACAAACCAACAAACCAACAAACCAACAAACCAAAAAACCAACAAACCAACAAGCCAACAAACCAACAAACCAACAAGCCAACAATCCAACAAAACAACAAACCAACAAACCAACAAACGAACAAACCAACAAACCAACAAGCCAACAAACCAACAAGCCAATAAGCCAACAAACCAACAAACCAACAAACCAACAAACCAACAAACCAACAAACCAACAAACCAACAAAGAAACAAACCAACAAACCAAAAAACCAACAAACGAACAAACCAACAAACAAAGAAACCAACAAACCAACAATCCAACAAGCAAACAAACCAACAAACCAATAAACCAACAAACCAACAAACCAACACACCAACACACCAACACACCAACAAGCTAACAAGCCAACAAACCAACAAACCAACAAATCAAAAAGCCAACAAACCAACAAACCAACAAACCAACAAACCAACAAACCAAACAACCAACAAACCAACAAACCAACAAGCCAACAAACCAACAAACCAACAAACCAAAAAACGAACAAACCAATAAGCCAACAAACCAACAAACAAACAAATCAACAAACCAACAAACCAACAAGCCAATAAACCAACAAACCAACAAACCAACAAACCAATACACCAACAAGCTAACAAGCCAACAAACCAACAAACCAACAAACCAACAAACCAACAAACCAAAAAGCCAACAAACCAACAAGCCAACAAACCAAAAAACGAACAAACCAACAAGCCAACAAACCAATAAGCCAACAAGCCAACAAGCCAACAAACCTACAAACGAACAAACCAACAAACCAACAAACGACCAAACTAGCAAACCAACAAACCAACAAACCAATAAACCAGCAAACCAAGTAACCAACCAACCAACAAACGAACAAACCAACAAGCCAACAAATCAAAAAACGAACTAAGCAACAAACCAACAAACCAACAAACCAACAAACCAACAAGCCAATAAGCCAACAAACAAACACACAAACAAACTAACAAACCAACAAGCCAACAAACCAACAAACCAACAAAACAACAAACCAACAAACCAACAAACCAACAAACCAACAAACGAACAAACCAACAAGCCAACAAACCAACAAACAAACAAACCAAAAAATCAACAAACCAACAAATCAACAAACGAACTAACCAACAAACCAACAAGCCAACAAGCCAACAATCCAACAAACCAACAAACCAACAAACCAATAAACCAACAGACCAACAAACCAACACACCAACAAGCTAACAAGCCAACAAACCAACAAAACAACAAACCAACAAACCAACAAACCAACAAGCCAACAAACCAACAAGCCAACAAACCAAAAAAACGAACAAACCAACAAGCCAACAAACCAATAAGCCAACAAGCCAACAAGCCAACAAACCAATAAACCTACAAACGAACAAACCAACAAACCAACAAACGAACAAACCAACAAACCAACAAACCAACAAACCAATAAACCAACAAACCAACAAACCAAGTAACCAACAACCAACAAATGAACAAACCAACAAGCCAAAAAACCAAAAAAGGAACAAAGCAACAAACCAACAAACCAACAAACCAACAAACCAACAAGCCAACAAGCCAACAAACAAACACACAAACAAACTAACAAACCAACAAACCAAGAAGCCAACAAACCAACAAACCAACAAACCAACAAACCAACAAACCAACAAACCAACAAACCAACAAACCAACAAACCAACAAACCAACAAACCAACAAACCAACAAACCAACAAACCAACAAACCAAAAAACCAACAAACCAACAAGCCAACAAACCAACAAACCAACAAGCCAACAATCCAACAAAACAACAAACCAACAAACCAACAAACGAACAAACAACAAACCAACAAGCCAACAAACCAACAAACCAATAAGCCAACAAACCAACAAACCAACAAACCAACAAACCAACAAACCAACAAACCAACAAAGAAACAAACCAACAAACCAAAAAACTAACAAACGAACAAACCAACAAACAAAGAAACCAACAAACCAACAATCCAACAAGCAAACAAACCAACAAACCAATAAACCAACAAACCAACAAACCAACACACCAACACACCAACAAGCTAACAAGCCAACAAACCAACAAACCAACAAACCAACAAACCAACAAACCAACAAACCAACAAACCAACAAACCAAGAAGCCAACAAACCAACAAGCCAACAAACCAAAAAACTAACAAACCAACAAGCCAACAAACCAATAAGCCAATAAACCACCAAACCAACAAACCAAAAAACCAACAAGCCAACAAACCAACAAACCAACAAGCCAACAAGCCAACAAACCAACAAACCAACAAACCAACAAACCAACAAACCAACAAACCAAAAAACCAACAAGCCAACAAACCAACAAACCAACAAACCAACAAACCAACAAAGAAACAAACCAACAAAACCAACAAGCCAACAAACCAAGAAACCAACAAGTCAACAAATCAACAAACCAACAAGCCAACAATCCAACAAACCAACAAACCAACAAACCAACAAACGAACAAACCAACAAACGAAAAAACCAACAAACCAACAAACCAACAAACCAACAAACCAACAAACAAAGTAACCAACAAACCAACAAACGAACAAACCAACAAGCCAACAAACCAAAAAATGAACAAAGCAACAAACCACCAAACCAACAAACCAACAAACCAACAAGCCAACAAGCCAACAAACAAACGCACCAACAAACTAACAAACTAACAAACCAACAAACCAACAAGCCAACAAACCAACAAACCAACAAACCAACAAACCAACAAACCAACAAACCAACAAACCAACAAACCAACAAACCAACAAACCAACAAACCAACAAACTAATAAACCAAAAAACCAACAAACCAACAAACCAACAAACCAACAAACCAACAAGCCAACAATCCAACAAAACAACAAACCAACAAACCTACAAACGAACAAACCAACAAGCCAACAAGCCAATAAGCCAACAAACCAACAAACCAACAAACCAACAAACCAACAAACCAACAAACCAAACAACCAACAAACCAACAAACCAACAAGCCAACAAACCAACAAACCGAAAAACGAACAAACCAACAAACCAACAAACCAACAAACCAACAAACCAAAAAACCAACAAACCAACAAGCCAACAAACCAACAAACCAACAAGCCAACAATCCAACAAAACAACAAACCAACAAACCAACAAACGAACAAACCAACAAACCAACAAGCCAACAAACCAACAAGCCAATAAGCCAACAAACCAACAAACCAACAAACCAACAAACCAACAAACCAACAAAGAAACAAACCAACAAACCAATAAACCAACAAACGAACAAACCAACAAACAAAGAAACCAACAAACCAACAATCCAACAAGCAAACAAACCAACAAACCAATAAACCAACAAACCAACAAACCAACACACCAACACACCAACAAGCTAACAAGCCAACAAACCAACAAACCAACAAACCAAAAAACCAACAAACGAACAAACCAACAAACAAAGAAACCAACAAACCAACAATCCAACAAGCAAACAAACCAACAAACCAATAAACCAACAAACCAACAAACCAACACACCAACACACCAACAAGCTAACAAGCCAACAAACCAACAAACCAACAAACCAACAAACCAACAAACCAACAAACCAACAAACCAACAAACCAAGAAGCCAACAAACCAACAAGCCAACAAACCAAAAAACGAACAAACCAACAAGCCAACAAACCAATAAGCCAACAAGCCAACAAGCCAACAAACCAACAAACCTACAAATGAACAAACCAACAAACTAACAAACGAACAAACCAACAAACCAACAAACCAACAAACCAACAAACGAACAAACCAACAAACTAACAAACCAACAAACCAACAAACCAAAAAACCAACAAGCCAACAAACCAACAAACCAACAAGCCAACAAGCCAACAAACCAACAAACCAACAAACCAACAAACCAACAAACCAACAAACCAAAAAACCAACAAGCCAACAAACCAACAAACCAACAAACCAACAAACCAACAAACTAACAAACCAACAAAGAAACAAACCAACAAAACCAACAAGCCAACAAACCAAGAAACCAACAAGTCAACAAATCAACAAACCAACAAGCCAACAAGCCAACAAACCAACAAACCAACAAACCAACAAACGAACAAACCAACAAACCAACAAACGAAAAAACCAACAAACCAACAAACCAACAAACCAACAAACCAACAAACCAAGTAACCAACAAACCAACAAACGAACAAACCAACAAGCCAACAAACCAAAAAACGAACAAAGCAACAAACCACCAAACCAACAAACCAACAAACCAACAAGCCAACAAGCCAACAAACAAACGCACCAACAAACTAACAAACTAACAAACCAACAAACCAACAAGCCAACAAACCAACAAACCAACAAACCAACAAACCAACAAGCCAACAAACCAACAAACCAACAAACCAACAAACCAACAAACTAACAAACCAAAAAACCAACAAACCAACAAGCCAACAAACCAACAAACCAACAAACCAACAAGCCAACAATCCAACAAAACAACAAACCAACAAACCTACAAACGAACAAACCAACAAGCCAACAAGCCAATAAGCCAACAAACAAACAAACCAACAAACCAACAAACCAACAAACCAAACAACCAACAAACCAACAAACCAACAAGCCAACAAACCAACAAACCAAAAAACGAACAAACCAATAAACCAACAAACCAACAAACCAACAAACCAAAAAGCCAACGAACGAACAAATCAACAAGCCAACAAACCAACAAACCAACAAACCAACAAACCAACAAACCAAAAAATGAATAAACCAACAAACCAACAAACCAACAAACCAACAAACCAACAAGCCAATAAACCAACAAACCAACAAACCAACAAACCAACAAACCAACAAACCAACAAACCAACAAACCAACAAACCAACAAACGAACAAACCAAGAAACAAACAAACCAACAAATCAATAATCCAACAAGCCAACAAAACAACAAACCAATAAACCAACAAACCAACAAACCAACAAACCAACAAACCAAAAAACCAACATGCCAACAAACCAACAAACCAACAAACCAACAAACCAACAAACCAACAAACCAACAAACCAACAAACCAACAAACCAACAAACCAACAAACTAACAAACCAAAAAACCAACAAACCAACAAGCCAACAAACCAACAAACCAACAAGCCAACAATCCAACAAAACAACAAACCAACAAACCTACAAACGAACAAACCAACAAGCCAACAAGCCAATAAGCCAACAAACCAACAAACCAACAAACCAACAAACCAACAAACCAAACAACCAACAAACCAACAAACCAACAAGCCAACAAACCAACAAACCAAAAAACGAACAAACCAATAAACCAACAAACCAACAAACCAAAAAGCCAACAAACGAACAAATCAACAAGCCAACAAGCCAACAAACCAACAAACCAACAAACCAACAAACCAACAAACCAAAAAATGAATAAACCAACAAACCAACAAACCAACAAACCAACAAACCAAGAAGCCAACAAACCAACAAACCAACGAGCCAACAAACCAACAAACCAACAAACCAACAAACCAACAAACGAACAAACCAATAAACCAACAAACCAACAAACCAACAAACCAACAAACCAACAAACCAACAAACCAACAAACCAACAAACCAACAAACCAACAAACGAACAAACCAAGAAACAAACAAACCAACAAATCAACAATCCAACAAGCCAACAAAACAACAAACCAATAAACCAACAAACCAACAAACCAACAAACCAACAAACCAAAAAACCAACAAGCCAACAAACCAACAAAGCAACAAGCCAACAAGCCAACAAACCAACAAACCAACAAAACCAACAAGCCAACAAACCAACAAACCAACAAGTCAACAAATCAACAAACCAACAAGCCAACAAGCCAACAAAACAACAAACCAACAAACCAACAAACGAACAAACAAACAAACAAACAAACGAAAAAACCAACAAACCAACAAACCAACAAACCAACAAACCAACAAGCCAAAAAACCAAGTAACCAACAAACCAACAAACGAACAAACCAACAAGACAACAAACCAAAAAACGAACAAAGAAACAAACCAACAAACCAACAAACCAACAAACCAATAAGCCAACAAGCCAACAAACAAACACACCAACAAACTAACAAACCAACAAACCAACAAGCCAACAAACCAACAAGCCAACAAACCAACAAACCACCAAACCAACTAACCAACAAACCAACAAACCAACAAACCAACAAACCAACAAACCAACAAACCAACAAACCAACAAACCAACAAACCAACAAACCAACAAACCAACAAACCAACAAACCAACAAACCAACAAGCCAACAATCCAACAAAACAACAAACCAACAAACCAACAAACGAACAAACCAACAAACCAATAAGCCAACAAACCAACAAACCAACAAACCAACAAACCAAACAACCAACAAACCAACAAACCAACAAGCCAACAAACCAACAAACAAAAAAACTAACAAACCAACAAACCAACAAACCAACAAACCAAAAAGCCAACAAACGAACAAACCAACAAGCCAACAAATCAACAAACCAACAAACCAGCAAACCAACAAACCAACAAACCAACAAACCAACAAACCAACAAACCAACAAACCAACAAACGAACTAACCCACAAACCAACAAGCCAACAAGCCAACAAACCAACAAACCAACAAACCAATAAGCCAACAAACCAACGAGCCAACAAACCAAAAAACGACCCAACCAACAAGCCAACAATCCAATAAGCCAACAAGCCAACAAGCCAACAAACCAACAAACCTACAAACGAACAAACCAACAAACCAACAAACGAACAAACCAACAAACCAACAAACCAACAAACCAATAAACCAACAAACCAACAAACCAAGTAACCAACCAACCAACAAACGAACAAACCAACAAGCCAACAAACCAAAAAACGAACAAAGCAACAAACCAACAAACCAACAAACCAACAAACCAACAAACCAACAATCCAACAAACAAACACACAAACAAACTAACAAACCAACAAACCAACAAGCCAACAAACCAACAAACCAACAAACCAACAAACCAACAAACCAACAAACCAACAAACCAACAAACCAACAAACCAACAAACCAACAAACCAACAAACCAAAAAAACTAACAAACCAACAAACCAACAAACCAACAAACGAACAAACCAACAAACCAACAAGCCAATAAGCCAACAAACCAACAAACCATCAAACCAACAAACCAACAAACCAACAAACCAACAAACAAACAAACCAACAAACCAACAAACCAACAAACCAACAAACCAACAAACCAACAAACCAACAAAGAAACAAACCAACAAACCAACAAACCAACAAACGAACAAACCAACAAACAAAGAAACCAACAAACCAACAATCCAACAAGCCAACAAAACAATATACCAATAAAACAACAAACCAACAAACCAACACACCATCAAGCTAACAAGCCAACAAAACAACAAACCAACAAACCAACAAACCAACAAACCAACAAGCCAACAAGCCAACAAAGCCAACAAACCAATAAGCCAACAATCTAACAAGCCAACAAACAAACAAACCTACAAACGAGCAAACCAACAAACCAACAAACGAACAAACCAACAAACCAACAAACCAACAAACCAATAAACCAACAAACCAACAAACCTAGTAACCAACCAACCAACAAACGAACAAACCAACAAGCCAACAAACCAAAAAACGAACAAATCAACAAACCAACAAACCAACAAACCAACAAACCAACAAGCCAACAAGCCAACAAACAAACACACAAACAAACTAGCAAACCAACAAACCAACAAGCCAACCAACCAACAAACCAACAAACCAACAAACCAACAAACCAACAACCAAAAAACTAACAAACCAACAAACCAACAAACCAACAAGCCAACAATCCAACAAAACAACAAACCAACAAACCAACAAACGAACAAACCAACAAACCAACAAGCCAATAAGCCAACAAACCAACAAACCAACAAACCAACAAACCAACAAACCAACAAACAAACAAACCAACAAACCAACAAAACCAACAAACCAACAAACCAACAAACCAACAAACCAACAAACCAACAAACCAACAAAGGAACAAACCAACAAACCAAAAAACCAACAAGCCAACAAGCCAACAAACCAAAAACCGAACAAAGCAACAAACCAACAAACCAACAAACCAAAAAACCAACAAGCCAACAAACCAACAAACCAACAAACCAACAAACCAACAAACCAACAAACCAAAAAACCAACAAGTCAACAAACCAACAAACCAACAAACCAACAAACCAACAAACCAACAAACCAACAAACCAACAAACCAACAAACCAACAAACCAACAAACAAACAAACCAACAAACCAACTAACCAACAAAACAACAAGCCAAAAAGCCAACAAACCAAAAAACCAACAAACCAAAAAACCAACAAACCAACAAACCAACAAACCAACAAACGAACAAACGAACAAACCAACAAGCCAACAAGCCAACAAACCAGCAAACCAACAAGCCAACAAACCAACAAACCAACAAGCCAACAAACCAACAAGCCAACAAACCAACAAACGAACAAACCAACATACCAACAAACCAACAAAACAACAAACCAATAAACCAACAAACCAACAAACCAACAAACCAACAAACCAACAAACCAAAAAACCGAACAAACCAACAAGCCAATAAACCAATAAGCCAACAAACCAACAAACCTACAAACGAACAAACCAACAAACCAACAAACGAACAAACCAACAAACCAACAAACCAACAAACCAATAAACCAACAAACCAAGAAACCAAGTAACCAAACAACCAAGAAACGAACAAACCAACAAGCCAACAAACCAAAAAACGAACAAAGCAACAAAAGCAACAAACCAACAAACCAACAAACCAACAAACCAACAAAAAACTAACAAACCAACAAGCCAACAAACCAACAAATTAACAAGCCAACAATCCAACAAAACAACAAACCAACAAACCAACAAACGAACAAACCAACAAACCAACAATTCAATAAGCCAACAGACCAACAAACCAACAAACCAACAAACCAACAAACCAACAAAACAACAAACCAACAAACCAACAAACGAACAAACCAACAAGCCAACAAACCAACAAACCAACAAACCAACAAACCAACAAACCAACAAACCAACAAGCCAACAAACCAACAAACCAACAAACCAACAAACCAACAAACCAACAAACTAACAAACCAACAAACCAACAAACCAACAAACCAACAAACCAACAAACCAAAAAACTAACAAACCAACAAGCCAACAAACCAACAAACCAACAAGCCAACAATCCAACAAAACAACAAACCAACAAACCAACAAACGAACAAACCAACAAACCAACAAGCCAATAAGCCAACAAACCAACAAGCCAACAAGCCAACAAATAAACAAACAAACAAACCAACAAACCAACAAACGAACAAACCAACAAACAAAGAAACCAACAAACCAACAATCCAACAAGCCAACAAAACAACAAACCAATAAACCAACAAATCAACAAACCAATAAACCAACACACCAACACACCAACAAGCTAACAGCCAACAAACCAACAAACCAACAAACCAACAAACCAACAAACCAACAAACCAACCAACCAACAAGCCAACAAACCAACAAGCCAACAAACCAAAACACGAACAAACCAACAAGCCAACAAACCAATAAGCCAACAAGCCAACAAGCCAACAAACCAACAAACCTACAAATGAACAAACTAACAAACTAACAAACGAAAAAACCAACAAGCCAACAAACCAACAAACCAACAAACCAACAAACCAACAAACCAACAAACCAACAAACCAACAAACCAACAAACCATCAAACCAAAAAACTAACAAACCAACAAACCAACAAACCAACAAACGAACAAACCAACAAACCAACAAACCAACAAACCAACAAACCAACAAACCAACAAACCAACAAGCCAACAATCCAACAAAACAACAAACCAACAAACCAACAAACGAACAAACCAACAAACCAATAAGCCAACAAACCAACAAACCAACAAACCAACAAACCAAACAACCAACAAACCAACAAACCAACAAGCCAACAAACCAACAAACGAAAAAACTAACAAACCAACAAACCAACAAACCAACAAACCAAAAAGCCAACAAACGAACAAACCAACAAGCCAACAAATCAACAGACCAACAAACCAACAAACCAACAAACCAACAAACCAACAAACCAACAAACCAACAAACCAACAAACCAACAAACGAACTAACCAACAAATCAACAAGCCAACAAGCCAACAAACCAACAAACCAACAAACCAACAAACCAATAAGCCAACAAACCAACGAGCCAACAAACCAAAAAACGACCAAACCAACAAGCCAACAATCCAATAAGCCAACAAGCCAACAAGCCAACAAACCAACAAACCTACAAACGAACAAACCAACAAACCAACAAACGAACAAACCAACAAACCAACAAACCAACAAACCAATAAACCAACAAACCAACAAACCAAGTAACCAACCAACCAACAAACGAACAAACCAACAAGCCAACAAACCAAAAAACGAACAAAGCAACAAACCAACAAACCAACAAACCAACAAACCAACAAACCAACAATCCAACAAACAAACAAACCAACAAACCAACAAGCCAACAAACCAACAAACCAACAAACCAACAAACCAACAAACCAACAAACCAACAAACCAACAAACCAACAAACCAACAAACCAACAAACCAAAAAACTAACAAACCAACAAACCAACAAACCAACAAACGAACAAACCAACAAACCAACAAGCCAATAAGCCAACAAACCAACAAACCATCAAACCACTAAACCAACAAACCAACAAACCAACAAACAAACAAACCAACAAACCAACAAACCAACAAAGAAACAAACCAACAAACCAACAAACCAACAAACGAACAAACCAACAAACAAAGAAACCAACAAACCAACAATCCAACAAGCCAACAAAACAACATACCAATAAAACAACAAACCAACAAACCAACACACCAACAAGCTAACAAGCCAACAAACCAACAAACCAACAAACCAACAAACCAACAAACCAACAAGCCAATAAGCCAACAAAGCCAACAAACCAATAAGCCAACAATCTAACAAGCCAACAAACAAACAAACCTACAAACGAGCAAACCAACAAACCAACAAACGAACAAACCAACAAACCAACAAACCAACAAACCAATAAACCAACAAACCAACAAACCTAGTAACCAACCAACCAACAAACGAACAAACCAACAAGCCAACAAACCAAAAAACGAACAAAGCAACAAACCAACAAACCAACAAACCAACAAACCAACAAGCCAACAAGCCAACAAACAAACACACAAAAAAACTAGCAAACCAACAAACCAACAAGCCAACCAACCAACAAACCAACAAACCAACAAACCAACAAACCAACAACCAAAAAACTAACAAACCAACAAACCAACAAACCAACAAGACAACAATCCAACAAAACAACAAACCAACAAACCAACAAACGAACAAACCAACAAACCAACAAGCCCATAAGCCAACAAACCAACAAACCAACAAGCCAATAAACCAATAAGCCAACAAGCCAACAAGCCAACAAACCAACAAACCTACAAACGAACAAACCAACAAACCAACAAACGAACAAACCAACAAACCAACAAACCAACAAACCAATAAACCAACAAACCAAGAAACCAAGTAACCAAACAACCAACAAACGAACAAACCAACAAGCCAACAAACCAAAAAACGAACAAAGCAACAAAAGCAACAAACCAACAAACCAACAAACCAACAAACCAACAAAAAACTAACAAACCAACAAGCCAACAAACCAACAAATTAACAAGCCAACAATCCAACAAAACGACAAACCAACAAACCAACAAACGAACAAACCAACAAACCAACAAGTCAATAAGCCAACAGACCAACAAACCAACAAACCAACAAACCAACAAACCAACAAACAAACAAACCAACAAACCAACAAACCAACAAACCAACAAACCAACAAACCAACAAAACAACAAACCAACAAACCAACAAACGAACAAACCAACAAGCCAACAAACCAACAAACCAACAAACATACAAACCAACAAACCAACAAACCAACAAACCAACAAACCAACAAACGAACTAACCAACAAACCAACAAGCCAACAAGCCAACAATCCAACAAATCAACAAACCAATAAACCAATAAACCAACAAACCAACAAACCAACAAACCAACACACCAACAAGCTAACAAGCCAACAAACCAACAAAGCAACAAACCAACAAACCAACAAACCAACAAGCCAACAAACCAACAAGCCAACAAACCAAAAAACGAACAAACCAACAAGCCAACAAACCAATAAGCCAACAAGCTAACAAGCCAACAAACCAACAAACCTACAAACGAACAAACCAACAAACCAACAAACGAACAAACCAACAAACCAACAAACCAATAAACCAACAAACCAACAAACCAAGTAACCAACCAACCAACAAACGAACAAACCAACAAGCCAACAAACCAAAAAACGAACAAAACAACAAACCAACAAACCAACAAACTAACAAACCAACAAGCCAACAAGCCAACAAACAAACACACAAACAAACTAACAAACCAACACCCCAACAAGCCAACAAACCAACAAACCAACAAACCAACAAACCAACAAACCAACAAACCAACAAACCAACAAACCAACAAACCAACAAACCAACAAACCAACAAACCAACAAACCAAAAAACTAACAAACCAACAAGCCAACAAACCAACAAACCAACAAGCCAACAATCCAACAAAACAACAAACCAACAAACCAACAAACGAACAAACCAACAAACCAACAAGCCAATAAGCCAACAAACCAACAAGCCAACAAGCCAACAAATAAACAAACCAACAAACCAACAAACCAACAAACGAACAAACCAACAAACAAAGAAACCAACAAACCAACAATCCAACAAGCCAACAAAACAACAAACCAATAAACCAACAAACCAACAAACCAATAAACCAACACACCAACACACCAACAAGCTAACAGCCAACAAACCAACAAACCAACAAACCAACAAACCAACAAACCAACAAACCAACAAACCAACCAACCAACAAGCCAACAAACCAACAAGCCAACAAACCAAAACACGAACAAACCAACAAGCCAACAAACCAATAAGCCAACAAGCCAACAAGCCAACAAACCAACAAACCTACAAATGAACAAACTAACAAACTAACAAACGAAAAAACCAACAAGCCAACAAACCAACAAACCAACAAACCAACAAACCAACAAACCAACAAACCAACAAACCAACAAACCAACAAACCCAAAAACTAACAAACCAACAAACCAACAAACCAACAAACGAACAAACCAACAAACCAACAAGCCAATAAGCCAACAAACCAACAAACCATCAAACCAACAAACCAACAAACTAACAAACCAACAAACAAACAAACCAACAAACCAACAAACCAACAAACCAACAAACCAACAAAGAAACAAACCAACAAACCAACAAACAAAGAAACCAACAAACCAACAAGCCAACAAAACAATATACCAATAAAACAACAAACCAACACACCAACAAGCTAACAAGCCAACAAACCAACAAACCAACAAACCAACAAACCAACAAACCAACAAGCCAACAAGCCAACAAAGCCAACAAACCAATAAGCCAACAATCTAACAAGCCAACAAACAAGCAAACCTACAAACGAGCAAACCAACAAACCAACAAACGAACAAACCAACAAACCAACAAACCAACAAACCAATAAACCAACAAACCAACAAACCTAGTAACCAACCAACCAACAAACGAACAAACCAACAATCCAACAAACCAAAAAACGAACAAAGCAACAAACCAACAAACCAACAAACCAACAAGCCAACAAGCCAACAAACAAACACACAAACAAACTAACAAACCAACAAACCAACAAGCCAACCAACCAACAAACCAACAAACCAACAAACCAACAAACCAACAACCAAAAAACTAACAAACCAACAAACCAACAAACCAACAAGCCAACAATCCAACAAAACAACAAACCAACAAACCAACAAACGAACAAACCAACAAACCAACAAGCCAATAAACCAACAAAACAACAAACCAACAAACCAACAAACCAACAAACCAACAAACAAACAAACCAACAAACCAACAAACCAACAAACCAACAAACCAACAAACCAACAAACCAACAAACCAACAAAGAAACAAACCAACAAACCAAAAAACCAACAAGCCAACAAGCCAACAAACCAAAAACCGAACAAAGCAACAAACCAACAAACCAACAAACCAAAAAACCAACAAGCCAACAAACCAACAAACCAACAAACCAACAAACCAACAAACCAACAAACCAACAAACCAACAAACCAACAAACCAAAAAACCAACAAGTCAACAAACCAACAAACCAACAAACCAACAAACCAACAAACCAACAAACCAACAAACCAACAAACCAACAAACCAACAAACCAACAAACCAACAAACCAACATACAAACAAACCAACAAACCAACTAACCAACAAAACAACAAGCCAAAAAGCCAACAAACCAAAAAACCAACAAACCAAAAAACCAACAAACCAACAAACCAACAAACCAACAAACGAACAAACGAACAAACCAACAAGCCAACAAGCCAACAAACCAGCAAACCAACAAGCCAACAAACCAACAAACCAACAAGCCAACAAACCAACAAGCCAACAAACCAACAAACGAACAAACCAACATACCAACAAACCAACAAAACAACAAACCAATAAACCAACAAACCAACAAACCAACAAACCAACAAACCAACAAACCAAAAAACCGAACAAACCAACAAGCCAATAAACCATTAAGCCAACAAGCCAACAAGCCAACAAACCAACAAGCCTACAAACGAACAAACCAACAAACCAACAAACGAACAAACCAACAAACCAACAAACCAACAAACCAATAAACCAACAAACCAAGAAACCAACAAACCAACAAACCAACAAAAAACTAACAAACCAACAAGCCAACAAACCAAAAAACCAACAAGCCAACAATCCAACAAAACAACAAACCAACAAACCAACAAACGAACAAACCAACAAACCAACAAGTCAATAAGCCAACAGACCAACAAACCAACAAACCAACAAACCAACAAACCAACAAACAAACAAACCAACAAACCAACAAACCAACAAACCAACAAACCAACAAACCAACAAACCAACAAAACAACAAACCAACAAACCAACAAACGAACAAACGAACAAACCAACAAGCCAACAAACCAACAAACCAACAAACCAACAAACCAACAAACCAACAAACCAACAAACGAACTAACCAACAAACCAACAAGCCAACAAGCCAACAATCCAACAAATCAACAAACCAACAAACCAATAAACCAACAAACCAACAAACCAACACACCAACAAGCTAAAAAGCCAACAAACCAACAAACCAACAAGCAAACAATCCAACAAAACAACAAACCAACAAACCAACAAACGAACAAACCAACAAACCAACAAGCCAATAAGCCAACAAACCAACAAGCCAACAAGCCAACAAATAAACAAACCAACAAACCAACAAACCAACAAACGAACAAACAAACAAACAAAGAAACCAACAAACCAACAATCCAACAAGCCAACAAAACAACAAACCAATAAACCAACAAACCAACAAACCAATAAACCAACACACCAACACACCAACAAGCTAACAGCCAACAAACCAACAAACCAACAAACCAACAAACCAACAAACCAACAAACCAACCAACCAACAAGCCAACAAACCAACAAGCCAACAAACCAAAACACGAACAAACCAACAAGCCAACAAACCAATAAGCCAACAAGCCAACAAGCCAACAAACCAACAAACCTACAAATGAACAAACTAACAAACTAACAAACGAAAAAACCAACAAGCCAACAAACCAACAAACCAACAAACCAACAAACCAACAAACCAACAAACCAACAAACCAACAAACCAAAAAACTAACAAACCAACAAACCAACAAACCAACAAACGAACAAACCAACAAACCAACAAGCCAATAAGCCAACAAACCGACAAACCATCAAACCAACAAACCAACAAACTAACAAACCAACAAACAAACAAACCAACAAACCAACAAACCAACAAACCAACAAACCAACAAACCAACAAACCAACAAAGAAACAAACCAACAAACCAACAAACCAACAAACGAACAAACCAACAAACAAAGAAACCAACAAACCAACAAGCCAACAAAACAATATACCAATAAAACAACAAACCAACAAACCAACACACCAACAAGCTAACAAGCCAACAAACCAACAAACCAACAAACCAACAAACCAACAAACCAACAAGCCAACAAGCCAACAAAGCCAACAAACCAATAAGCCAACAATCTAACAAGCCAACAAACAAACAAACCTACAAACGAGCAAACCAACAAACCAACAAACGAACAAACCAACAAACCAACAAACCAACAAACCAATAAACCAACAAACCAACAAACCTAGTAACCAACCAACCAACAAACGAACAAACCAACAATCCAACAAACCAAAAAACGAACAAAGCAACAAACCAACAAACCAACAAACCAACAAGCCAACAAACCAACAACCAAAAAACTAACAAACCAACAAACCAACAAACCAACAAGCCAACAATCCAACAAAACAACAAACCAACAAACCAACAAACGAACAAACCAACAAACCAACAAGCCAATAAGCCAACAAAACAACAAACCAACAAACCAACAAACCAACAAACCAACAAACAAACAAACCAACAAACCAACAAACCAACAAACCAACAAACCAACAAACCAACAAACCAACAAACCAACAAAGAAACAAACCAACAAACCAAAAAACCAACAAGCCAACAAGCCAACAAACCAAAAACCGAACAAAGCAACAAACCAACAAACCAACAAACCAAAAAACCAACAAGCCAACAAACCAACAAACCAACAAACCAACAAACCAACAAACCAACAAACCAACAAACCAACAAACCAACAAACCAAAAAACCAACAAGTCAACAAACCAACAAACCAACAAACCAACAAACCAACAAACCAACAAACCAACAAACCAACAAACCAACAAACCAACAAACCAACAAACAAACAAACCAACAAACCAACAAAACAACAAGCCAAAAAGCCAACAAACCAAAAAACCAACAAACCAAAAAACCAACAAACCAACAAACCAACAAACCAACAAACGAACAAACGAACAAACCAACAAGCCAACAAGCCAACAAACCAGCAAACCAACAAGCCAACAAACCAACAAACCAACAAGCCAACAAACCAACAATCCAACAAACCAACAAACGAACAAACCAACATACCAACAAACCAACAAAACAACAAACCAATAAACCAACAAACCAACAAACCAACAAACCAACAAACCAACAAACCAAAAAACCGAACAAACCAACAAGCCAATAAACCATTAAGCCAACAAGCCAACAAGCCAACAAACCAACAAGCCTAAAAACGAACAAACCAACAAACCAACAAACGAACAAACCAACAAACCAACAAACCAACAAACCAATAAACCAACAAACCAAGAAACCAACAAACCAACACACCAACAAAAAACTAACAAACCAACAAGCCAACAAACCAACAAACCAACAAGCCAACAATCCAACAAAACAACAAACCAACAAACCAACAAACGAACAAACCAACAAACCAACAAGTCAATAAGCCAACAGACCAACAAACCAACAAACCAACAAACCAACAAACCAACAAACAAACAAACCAACAAACCAACAAACCAACAAACCAACAAACCAACAAACCAACAAACCAACAAAACAACAAACCAACAAACCAACAAACGAACAAACGAACAAACCAACAAGCCAACAAACCAACAAACCAACAAACCAACAAACGAACTAACCAACAAACCAACAAGCCAACAAGCCAACAATCCAACAAATCAACAAACCAACAAACCAATAAACCAACAAACCAACAAACCAACACACCAGCAAGCTAAAAAGCCAACAAACCAACAAAGCAACAAACCAACAAACCAACAAACCAACAAGCCAATAAACCATTAAGCCAACAAGCCAACAAGCCAACAAACCAACAAGCCTACAAACGAACAAACCAACAAACCAACAAACGAACAAACCAACAAACCAACAAACCAACAAACCAATAAACCAACAAACCAAGAAACCAACAAACCAACAAACCAACAAAAAACTAACAAACCAACAAGCCAACAAACCAACAAACCAACAAGCCAACAATCCAACAAAACAACAAACCAACAAACCAACAAACGAACAAACCAACAAACCAACAAGTCAATAAGCCAACAGACCAACAAACCAACAAACCAACAAACCAACAAACCAACAAGCCAACAAACCAAAAAACCAACAAGCCAACAATCCAACAAAACAACAAACCAACAAACCAACAAACGAACAAACCAACAAACCAACAAGTCAATAAGCCAACAGACCAACAAACCAACAAACCAACAAACCAACAAACCAACAAACAAACAAACCAACAAACCAACAAACCAACAAACCAACAAACCAACAAACCAACAAACCAACAAAACAACAAACCAACAAACCAACAAACGAACAAACGAACAAACCAACAAGCCAACAAACCAACAAACCAACAAACCAACAAACCAACAAACCAACAAACCAACAAACGAACTAACCAACAAACCAACAAGCCAACAAGCCAACAATCCAACAAATCAACAAACCAACAAACCAATAAACCAACAAACCAACAAACCAACACACCAACAAGCTAAAAAGCCAACAAACCAACAAACCAACAAGCAAACAATCCAACAAAACAACAAACCAACAAACCAACAAACGAACAAACCAACAAACCAACAAGCCAATAAGCCAACAAACCAACAAGCCAACAAGCCAACAAATAAACAAACCAACAAACCAACAAACCAACAAACGAACAAACAAACAAACAAAGAAACCAACAAACCAACAATCCAACAAGCCAACAAAACAACAAACCAATAAACCAACAAACCAACAAACCAATAAACCAACACACCAACACACCAACAAGCTAACAGCCAACAAACCAACAAACCAACAAACCAACAAACCAACAAACCAACAAACCAACCAACCAACAAGCCAACAAACCAACAAGCCAACAAACCAAAACACGAACAAACCAACAAGCCAACAAACCAATAAGCCAACAAGCCAACAAGCCAACAAACCAACAAACCTACAAATGAACAAACTAACAAACTAACAAACGAAAAAACCAACAAGCCAACAAACCAACAAACCAACAAACCAACAAACCAACAAACCAACAAACCAACAAACCAACAAACCAAAAAACTAACAAACCAACAAACCAACAAACCAACAAACGAACAAACCAACAAACCAACAAGCCAATAAGCCAACAAACCAACAAACCATCAAACCAACAAACCAACAAACTAACAAACCAACAAACAAACAAACCAACAAACCAACAAACCAACAAACCAACAAACCAACAAACCAACAAAGAAACAAACCAACAAACCAACAAACCAACAAACGAACAAACCAACAAACAAAGAAACCAACAAACCAACAAGCCAACAAAACAATATACCAATAAAACAACAAACCAACAAACCAACACACCAACAAGCTAACAAGCCAACAAACCAACAAACCAACAAACCAACAAACCAACAAACCAACAAGCCAACAAGCCAACAAAGCCAACAAACCAATAAGCCAACAATCTAACAAGCCAACAAACAAACAAACCTACAAACGAGCAAACCAACAAACCAACAAACGAACAAACCAACAAACCAACAAACCAACAAACCAATAAACCAACAAACCAACAAACCTAGTAACCAACCAACCAACAAACGAACAAACCAACAATCCAACAAACCAAAAAACGAACAAAGCAACAAACCAACAAACCAACAAACCAACAAGCCAACAAACCAACAACCAAAAAACTAACAAACCAACAAACCAACAAACCAACAAGCCAACAATCCAACAAAACAACAAACCAACAAACCAACAAACGAACAAACCAACAAACCAACAAGCCAATAAGCCAACAAAACAACAATCCAACAAACCAACAAACCAACAAACCAACAAACAAACAAACCAACAAACCAACAAACCAACAAACCAACAAACCAACAAACCAACAAACCAACAAACCAACAAAGAAACAAACCAACAAACCAAAAAACCAACAAGCCAACAAGCCAACAAACCAAAAACCGAACAAAGCAACAAACCAACAAACCAACAAACCAAAAAACCAACAAGCCAACAAACCAACAAACCAACAAACCAACAAACCAACAAACCAACAAACCAACAAACCAACAAACCAACAAACCAAAAAACCAACAAGTCAACAAACCAACAAACCAACAAACCAACAAACCAACAAACCAACAAACCAACAAACCAACAAACCAACAAACCAACAAACCAACAAACAAACAAACCAACAAACCAACAAAACAACAAGCCAAAAAGCCAACAAACCAAAAAACCAACAAACCAAAAAACCAACAAACCAACAAACCAACAAACCAACAAACGAACAAACGAACAAACCAACAAGCCAACAAGCCAACAAACCAGCAAACCAACAAGCCAACAAACCAACAAACCAACAAGCCAACAAACCAACAATCCAACAAACCAACAAACGAACAAACCAACATACCAACAAACCAACAAAACAACAAACCAATAAACCAACAAACCAACAAACCAACAAACCAACAAACCAACAAACCAAAAAACCGAACAAACCAACAAGCCAATAAACCATTAAGCCAACAAGCCAACAAGCCAACAAACCAACAAGCCTAAAAACGAACAAACCAACAAACCAACAAACGAACAAACCAACAAACCAACAAACCAACAAACCAATAAACCAACAAACCAAGAAACCAACAAACCAACAAACCAACAAAAAACTAACAAACCAACAAGCCAACAAACCAACAAACCAACAAGCCAACAATCCAACAAAACAACAAACCAACAAACCAACAAACGAACAAACCAACAAACCAACAAGTCAATAAGCCAACAGACCAACAAACCAACAAACCAACAAACCAACAAACCAACAAACAAACAAACCAACAAACCAACAAACCAACAAACCAACAAACCAACAAACCAACAAACCAACAAAACAACAAACCAACAAACCAACAAACGAACAAACGAACAAACCAACAAGCCAACAAACCAACAAACCAACAAACCAACAAACGAACTAACCAACAAACCAACAAGCCAACAAGCCAACAATCCAACAAATCAACAAACCAACAAACCAATAAACCAACAAACCAACAAACCAACACACCAACAAGCTAAAAAGCCAACAAACCAACAAAGCAACAAACCAACAAACCAACAAACCAACAAGCCAATAAACCATTAAGCCAACAAGCCAACAAGCCAACAAACCAACAAGCCTACAAACGAACAAACCAACAAACCAACAAACGAACAAACCAACAAACCAACAAACCAACAAACCAATAAACCAACAAACCAAGAAACCAACAAACCAACAAACCAACAAAAAACTAACAAACCAACAAGCCAACAAACCAACAAACCAACAAGCCAACAATCCAACAAAACAACAAACCAACAAACCAACAAACGAACAAACCAACAAACCAACAAGTCAATAAGCCAACAGACCAACAAACCAACAAACCAACAAACCAACAAACCAACAAACAAACAAACCAACAAACCAACAAACCAACAAACCAACAAACCAACAAACCAACAAAACAACAAACCAACAAACCAACAAACGAACAAACGAACAAACCAACAAGCCAACAAACCAACAAACCAACAAACCAACAAACCAACAAACCAACAAACCAACAAACGAACTAACCAACAAACCAACAAGCCAACAAGCCAACAATCCAACAAATCAACAAACCAACAAACCAATAAACCAACAAACCAACAAACCAACACACCAACAAGCTAAAAAGCCAACAAACCAACAAAGCAACAAACCAACAAACCAACAAACCAACAAGCCAACAAACCAACAAGCCAACAAACCAAAAAACGAACAAACAAACAAGCCAACAAACCAATAAGCCAACAAGCTAACAAGCCAACAAACCAACAAACCTACAAACGAACAAACCAACAAACCAACAAACGAACAAACCAACAAACCAACAAACCAATAAACCAACAAACCAACAAACCAAGTAACCAACCAACCAACAAACGAACAAACCAACAAGCCAACAAACCAAAAAACGAACAAAACAACAAACCAACAAACCAACAAACTAACAAACCAACAAGCCAACAAGCCAACAAACAAACACACAAACAAACTAACAAACCAACAAACCAACAAGCCAACAAACCAACAAACCAACAAACCAACAAACCAACAAACCAACAAACCAACAAACCAACAAACCAACAAACCAACAAACCAACAAACCAACAAACCAACAAACCAAAAAACTAACAAACCAACAAGCCAACAAACCAACAAACCAACAAGCCAACAATCCAACAAAACAACAAACCAACAAACCAACAAACGAACAAACCAACAAACCAACAAGCCAATAAGCCAACAAACCAACAAGCCAACAAACAAATACACAAACAATCTAACAAACCAACAAACCAACAAGCCAACAAACCAACAAACCAACAAACCAACAAACCAACAAACCAACAAACCAACAAACCAACAAACCAACAAACCAACAAACCAACAAACCAACAAACAAACAAACCAACAAACCAACAAACCAACAAACCAACAAACCAACAAATAAACAAACCAACAAACCAACAAACCAATAAACGAACAAACCAACAAACAAAGAAACCAACAAACCAACAATCCAACAAGCCAACAAAACAACAAACCAATAAACCAACAAACCAACAAACCAACAAACCAACACACCAACACACCAACAAGCTAACAGCCAACAAACCAACAAACCAACAAACCAACAAACCAACAAACCAACCAACCAACAAGCCAACAAACCAACAAGCCAACAAACCAAAACACGAACAAACCGACAAGCCAACAAACCAATAAGCCAACAAGCCAACAAGCCAACAAACCAACAAACCTACAAATGAACAAACTAACAAACGAAAAAACCAACAAACCAACAAACCAACAAACCAATAAACCAACAAACCAATAAACCAAGTATCGAAGCAACCAACAAACGAACAAACCAACAAGCCAACAAACCAAAAAACTAACAAAGCAACAAACCAACAAACCAACAAACCAACAAGCCAATAAGTCAACAAACAAACACACAAACAAACTAACAAACCAACAAACCAACAAGCCAACAAGCCAACAAACCAACAAATCAACAAACCAACAAACCAACAAACCAACAAACCAACAAACCAACAAACCAACAAACCAAAAAACTAACAAACCAACAAACCAACAAGCCAACAAACCAAAAAACCAACAAGCCAACAATCCAACAAAACAACAAACCAACAAACCAACAAACGAACAAACCAACAAACCAACAAACCAATAAGCCAACAAACCAACAAACCGACACACCAACAAACCAACAAACCAACAAAAATAACCAAACCAACAAACCAACAAACCAAAAAACCAACAAACCAACAAACCAACAAAGAAACAAACCAACAATCCAAAAAACCAACAAGCCAACAAGCCAACAAACCAAAAAACGAACAAAGCAACAAACCAAAAAACCAACAAGCCAACAAACCAACAAACCAACAAACCAAAAAACCAACAAGCCAACAAACCAACTAGCTAACAAACCAACAAACCAACAAACCAAAAAGCCAACAAACAAACAAACCAACAAACTAACTAACCAACAAACCAACAAGCTAACAAACCAACAAACCAACAAACCAAAAAGCCAAAAAACCAAAAAAACCAACAAACCAACAAACCAACAAACCAACAAACGAACAAACGAACAAACCAACAAACCAACAAACGAACAAACCAACAAGCCAACAAGCCAACAAACCAGCAAACCAACAAGCCAACAAACCAACAAACCAACAAGCCAACAAACCAACAAACGAACAAACCAATATACCAACAAACCAACAAACCAACAAACCACCAAACAAACAAACCAACAAAACCAACAAACCAAAAAGCCAACAAACCAACAAACCAACAAACCTGCAAGCCAACAAGCCAACAAACCAACAAACCTACAAACCAACAAACAAACAAACCAACAAGCCAGCAAACCAACAAACCAACAAACCAACAAACCAACAAACCAACAAACCAACAAACCAACAAACCAACAAACCAACAAACCAACAAACCAACAAACCAACAAACCAACAAACCAACAAACCAACAAACCAACAAACCAAAAAGCCAACAAACCAACAAACCAACAAACCAAAAAAACCAACAAGCCAACAAACCAACAAACCAACAAACCACCAAACTAACAAACCAACAAACCAACAAACCAACAAACCAACAAAGACACAAACCAACAAACCAACAAACCAACAAACCAACAAGCGAACAAAACCAACAAGCCAACAAACCAACAAACCAACAAGTCAACAAACCAACAAACCAACCAGCCAACAAGCCAACAAACCAACAAAACAATAAACCAACAAACCAACAAACGAACAAACCAATAAACCAACAAACGAACAAACCAACAAACGAACAAACCAACAAACCAATAAACCAAGTAACCAACAAACCAACAAACGAACAAACCAACAAGGCAACAAACCAAAAAACGAACAAAGCAACAAACCAACAAACCAACAAACCAACAAACCAACAAGCCAACAAACAAACACACAAACAAACAAACAAACCAACAAACCAACAAGCCAACAAACCAACAAACCAACAAACCAACAAACCAACAAACCAACAAAACAACAAACCAACAAACCAACAAACCAACAAACCAACAAACAAACAAACCAACAAACCAACAAACTACAAACCAACAAACCAAAAAACCAACAAACCAACAAGCCAACAAACCAACAAACCAACAAGCCAATAAGCCAAGAAACCAACAAACCAACAACCAACAAACCAACAAACCAACAAACAAAACAACCAACAAACCAACAGGCCAACAAACCAACAAACCAACAAACCAAAAAACCAACAAACCAACAAACCAACAAAACAAAAAGCCAACAAACGAAGACACCAACTAGCCAACAAACCAACAAACCAACAAACCAACAAATCAACAAACCAACAAACCAACAAACCAACAAACCAACAAACCAACAAACCAACAAACCAACAAACCAAAAAACCAACAAGCCAACAAACCAACAAACCAACAAACCAACAAACCAACAAACCAACAAACCAACAAACCAACAAACCAACAAACCAACAAACCAACAAACCAACAAAGAAACAAACCAACAAACCAACAAACCAACAAGCCAACAAAACCAACAAGCCAACAAACCAACAAACTAACAAGTCAACAAACCAACAACCCAACAAGCCAACAAGCCAACAAGCCAACAAACCAACAAACCAACAAACCACCAAACCAACAAACCAACAAACCAACAAACCAACAAGCCAACAAACCAACAAACCAACAAACCAAAAAACCAACAAGCCAACAAACCAACAAACCAACAAACCAACAAACCAACAAACCAACAAACCAACAAACCAACAAAGACACAAACCAACAAACCAACAAACCAACAATCCAACAAACCAACAAGCCAACAAAACCAACAAGCCAACAAGTCAACAAACCAACAAACCAACAAACCAACAAACGAACAAACCAACAAACCAACAAACGAACAAACCAACAAACCAACAAGCCAACAAACCAACAAACCAACAAACCAATAAACCAAGTAACCAACAAACCAACAAACGAACAAACCAAAAAGCCAACAAACCAAAAAACGAACACAGCAAAAAACCAACACACCAACAAACCAACAAACCAACAAGCCAACAAACAAACACACAAACAAACTAACAAACCAACAAACCAACAAGCCAACAAACCAACAAACCAACAAACCAACAAACCAACAAACCAACAAACCAACAAACCAACAAACCAACAAACCAACAAACCAACAAACCAACAAACCAACAAACCAAGTAACCAACAAACCAACAAACGAACAAACCAACAAGCCAACAAACCAAAAAACGGAAAAAGCAACAAACCAGCAAACCAACAAACCAAAAAACCACCAAGCCAACAAGCCAACAAACAAACACACAAACAAACTAACAAACTAACAAACCAACAACCCAACAAACCAACAAACCAACTAACCAACAAACCAACAAACCAACAAACCAACAAACCAACAAACCAACAAACCAACAAACCAACAAACCAACAAACCAACAAACCAACAAACCAACAAACCAACAAACCAACAAACCAACAAACCAACAAACCAAAAAATCAACAAACCAATAAGCCAACAAACCAACAAACCAACAAGCCAACAATCCAACAAAACAACAAACCAACAAACCAACAAACGAAGAAACCAACAAACCAACTAGCCAATAAGCCAACAAACCAACAAACCAACAAACCAACAAAGTAACAAACCAAGAAACCAAACAACCAACAATCCAACAAAACAACAAACCAACAAACCAACAAACGAACAAACCAACAAACCAACAAGCCAATAAGCCAACAAACCAACAAACCGACAAACCAACAAACCAACAAACCAACAAAAACAGCCAAACCAACAAACCAACAAACCAAAAAACCAACAAACCAACAAACCAACAAAGAAACAAACCAACAATCCAAAAAACCAACAAGCCAGCAAGCCAACAAACCAAAAAACGAGCAAAGCAACAAACCAAAAAACCAACAAGCCAACAAACCAACAAACCAACAAACCAAAAAACCAACAAGCCAACACCCCAACTAGCTAACAAACCAACAAACCAACAAACCAAAAAGCCAACAAACAAACAAACCAACAAACTAACTAACCAACAAACCAACAAGCTAACAAACCAACAAACCAACAAACCAAAAAGCCAACAAACCAAAAAACCAACAAACCAACAAACCAACAAACCAACAAACGAACAAACGAACAAACGAACAAACCAACAAACCAACAAACGAACAAACCAACAAGCCAACAAGCCAACAAACCAGCAAACCAACAAGCCAACAAACCAACAAACCAACAAGCCAACAAACCAACAAACGAACAAACCAATATACCAACAAACCAACAAACCAACAAACCACTAAACAAACAAACCAACAAAACCAACAAACCAAAAAGCCAACAAACCAACAAACCAACAAACCAGCAAGCCAACAAGCCAACAAACCAACAAACCTACAAACCAACAAACGAACAAACCAACAAGCCAGCAAACCAACAAACCAACAAACCAACAAACCAACAAACCAACAAACCAACAAACCAACAAACCAACAAACCAACAAACCAACAAACCAACAAACCAACAAACCAAAAAGCCAACAAACCAACAAACCAACAAACCAAAAAAACCAACAAGCCAACAAACCAACAAACCAACAAACTAACAAACCAACAAACCAACAAACCAACAAAGACACAAACCAACAAACCAACAAACCAACAAACCAACAAACCAACAAGCGAACAAAACCAACAAGCCACCAAACCAACAAACCAACAAGTCAACAAACCAACAAGCCAACAAGCCAACAAACCAACAAACCAACAAACCAACAAACGAACAAACCAACAAACCAACAAACGAACAAACCAACAAACCAACAAACCAACAAACCAACAAGCCAACAAACAAACACACAAACAAACAAACAAACCAACAAACCAACAAGCCAACAAACCAACAAACCAACAAACCAACAAACCAACAAACCAACAAACCAACAAACCAACAAAACAACAAACCAACAAACCCACAAACCAACAAACCAACAAACCAACGAACCAACAAACCAACAAACTACAAACCAACAAACCAAAAACCAACAAACCAACAAGCCAACAAACCAACAAACCAACAAGCCAATAAGCCAAGAAACCAACAAACCAACAACCAACAAACCAACAAACCAACAAATAAAACAACCAACAAACCAACAAACCAACAAACCAAAAAACGAACAAACCAACAAACCAAAAAATCAACAAATCAACAAACCAACAAACCAACAAACCAATAAACCAACAAACCAACAAACCAAAAAACGAACAAGCCAACAAACCAACAAACCAACAAACCAACAAACCAACAAACCAACAAACCAACAAACCAACAAACCAACAAACCAACAAAGAAACAAACCAACAAACCAACAAACCAACAAGCCAACAAAACCAACAAGCCAACAAACCAACAAACCAACAAGTCAACAAACCAACAACCCAACAAGCCAACAAGCCAACAAACCAACAAACCAACAAACCAACAAACCAACAAACCAACAAACCAACAAACCAACAAACCAACAAACCAACAAGCCAACAAACCAACAATCCAACAAACCAAAAAACCAACAAGCCAACAAACCAACAAACCAACAAACCAACAAACCAACAAACCAACAAACCAACAAACCAACAAAGACACAAACCAACAAACCAACAAACCAACAAACCAATAAACCAACAAACCAACAAACCAAAAAGCCAACAAACAAACAAACCAACAAACTAACTAACCAACAAACCAACAAGCTAACAAACCAACAAACCAACAAACCAAAAAGCCAACAAACCAAAAAACCAACAAACCAACAAACCAACAAACCAACAAACGAACAAACGAACAAACCAAGAAACCAACAAACGAACAAACCAACAAGCCAACAAGCCAACAAACCAGCAAACCAACAAGCCAACAAACCAACAAACCAACAAGCCAACAAACCAACAAACGAACAAACCAATATACCAACAAACCAACAAACCAACAAACCACCAAACAAACAAACCAACAAAACCAACAAACCAAAAAGCCAACAAACCAACAAACCAACAAACCAGCAAGCCAACAAGCCAACAAACCAACAAACCTACAAACCAACAAACGAACAAACCAACAAGCCAGCAAACCAACAAACCAACAAACCAACAAACCAACAAACCAACAAACCAACAAACCAACAAACCAACAAACCAACAAACCAACAAACCAACAAACCAAAAAGCCAACAAACCAACAAACCAACAAACCAAAAAAACCAACAAGCCAACAAACCAACAAACCAACAAACCAACAAACTAACAAACCAACAAACCAACAAACCAACAAAGGCACAAACCAACAAACCAACAAACCAACAAACCAACAAACCAACAAGCGAACAAAACCAACAAGCCACCAAACCAACAAACCAACAAGTCAACAAACCAACAAGCCAACAAGCCAACAAACCAACAAACCAACAAACCAACAAACGAACAAACCAACAAACCAACAAACGAACAAACCAACAAACCAACAAACGAACAAACCAACAAACCAACAAAACAATAAACCAAGTAACCAACAAACCAACAAACGAACAAACCAACAAGCCAACAAACCAAAAAACGAACAAAGCAACAAACCAACAAACCAACAAACCAACAAACCAACAAGCCAACAAACAAACACACAAACAAACAAACAAACCAACAAACCAACAAGCCAACAAACCAACAAACCAACAAACCAACAAACCAACAAACCAACAAACCAACAAACCAACAAAACGACAAACCAACAAACCCACAAACCAACAAACCAACAAACCAACAAACCAACAAACCAACAAACTACAAACCAACAAACCAAAAACCAACAAACCAACAAGCCAACAAACCAACAAACCAACAAGCCAATAAGCCAAGAAACCAACAAACCAACAACCAACAAACCAACAAACCAACAAATAAAACAACCAACAAACCAACAAACCAACAAACCAACAAACCAAAAAACGAACAAACCAACAAACCAACAAATCAACAAACCAACAAACCAACAAACCAACAAACCAACAAACCAACAAACCAACAAACCAACAAACCAACAAACCAAAAAACCAACAAGCCAACAAACCAACAAACCAACAAACCAACAAACCAACAAACCAACAAACCAACAAACCAACAAACCAACAAAGAAACAAACCGACAAACCAACAAACCAACAAGCCAACAAAACCAACAAGCCAACAAACCAACAAACCAACAAGTCAACAAACCAACAACCCAACAAGCCAACAAGCCAACAAACCAACAAACCAACAAACCAACAAACCAACAAACCAACAAACCAACAAACCAACAAACCAACAAACCAACAAGCCAACAAACCAACAAACCAACAAACCAAAAAACCAACAAGCCAACAAACCAACAAACCAACAAACCAACAAACCAACAAACCAACAAACCAACAAACCAACAAAGACACAAACCAACAAACCAACAAACCAACAAACCAACAAACCAACAAGCCAACAAAACCAACAAGCCAACAAACCAACAAACCAACAAGTCAACAAACCAACAAACCAACAAGCCAACAAGCCAACAAACCAACAAACCAACAAACCAACAAACGAACAAACCAATAAACCAAGTAACCAACAAACCAACAAACGAACAAACCAACAAGCCAACAAACCAAAAAACGAACAAAGCAACAAACCAACAAACCAACAAACCAACAAACCAACAAGCCAACAAACAAAGACCCAAACAAACTAACAAACCAACAAACCAACAAGCCAACAAACCAACAAACCAACAAACCAACAAACCAACAAACCAACAAACCAACAAACCAACAAACCAACAAACCAACAAACCAACAAACCGAGTAACCAACAAACCAACAAACGAACAAACCAACAAGCCAACAAACCAAAAAACGAACAAAGCAACAAACCAGCAAACCAACAAACCAAAAAACCAACAAGCCAACAAGCCAACAAACAAACACACAAACAAACTAACAAACCAACAAACCAACAACCCAACAAATCAACAAACCAACAAACCAACAAACCAACAAACCAACAAACCAACAAACCAACAAACCAACAAACCAACAAACCATCAAACCAACAAACCAACAAACCAACAAACCAACAAACCAAAAAACCAACAAACCAACAAGCCAACAAAACAACAAACCAACAAGCCAACAATCCAACAAAACAACAAACCAACAAACCAACAAACGAAGAAACCAACAAACCAACTAGCCAATAAGCCAACAAACCAACAAACCAACAAAGTAACAAACCAAGAAACCAAACAACCAACAAACCAACAAACCAACAAGCCAACAAACCAACAAACCAACATACCAAAAAATTAACAAACCAACAAACCAACAAACCAACAAAACAAAAAGCCAACAAACGAACAAACCAACAAGCCAACAAACCAACACACCAACAAACCAACAAACCAACAAACCAACAAACCAACAAACCAACAAACCAACAAACCAACAAACCAACAAACCAACAAACAAACAAACCAACAAACCAACAAAGAAACAAACCAACAAACCAAAAAACCAACAAGCCAACAAACCAACAAACAAACAAACCAACAAACCAACAAACCAACAAGGAAACAAACCAACAAACCAACAAACCAACAAACCAACAAACCAACAAGCCAACAGAACCAACAAGCCAACAAACCAACAAACCAACAAAGAAACAAACCAACAAACCAACAAACCAACAAACCAACAAGCCAACAAAACCAACAAGCCAACAAACCAACAAACCAACAAGTCAACAAACCAACAAACCAACAAACCAACAAAGAAACAAACCAACAAACCAACAAACCAACAAACCAACAAGCCAACAAAACCAACAAGCCAACAAACCAACAAACCAACAAGTCAACAAATCAACAAACCAACAAGCCAACAAGCCAACAAACCAACAATCCAACAAACCAACAAACGAACAAACCAACAAACCAACAAATGAAAAAACCAACAAACCAACAAACCAACAAACAAAGTAACCAACAAACCAACAAACGAACAAACCAACAAGCCAACAAACCAAAAAACGAACAAAGCAAAAACCAACAAACCAACAAACCAACAAACCAACAAACCAACAAACCAACAAACCAACAAACCAACAAACCAACAAACCAACAAACCAACAAACCAACAAACCAACAAACCAACAAACCAACAAACCAACAAACCAACAAACCAACAAACCAACAAACCAACAAACCAACAAACCAAAAAACCAATAAACCAACAAGCCAACAAACCAACAAGCCAATAAGCCAACAAACCAACAAACCAACAAACCAACAAACCAAACAACCAACAAACCAACAAACCAACAAGCCAATAAACCAACAAACCAACAAGCCAACAATCCAACAAAACAACAAACCAACAAACCAACAAACTACCAAACAAACAAACCAACAAGCCAATAAGCCAACAAACCAACAAACAAACAAACCAACAAAGCAACAAACCAACAAACCAAACAACCAACAAACCAACAAACCAACAAGCCAACAAACCAACAAACCAACACACCAACAAACCAACAAACCAACAAAACGAAAAGCCAACAAATGAACAAACCAACAAGCCAACAAACCAACAAACCAACAAACCAACATACCAACAAACCAACACACCAACAAACCAACAAACCAACAAACCAACAAACCAAAAAAAAAACAAACCAACAAACTAACAAACCAACACACCAACAAACCAACAAGCCAACAAAAACCAACAAGCCAACAAACCAACAAACCAACAAGACAACAAACCAACAAACCATCAAGCCGACAAGCCAACAAACCAACAAACCAACAAACCAACAAACCAACAAACCAACAAACCAAAAAACCAACAAGCCAACAAACCAACAAACCAACAAACCAACAAGCCAACAAACCAACAAGTCAACAAATCAACAAACCAACAAGCTAACAAGCCAACAAACCAACAAAACTACAAACCAACAAACGAACAAACCAACAAACCAACAAACGAAAAAACCAACAAACCAGCAAACCAACAAACCAACAAACCAACAAACCAACAAACCAACAAACCAACAAACCAACAAACCAAGTAACCAACAAACCAACAAACGAACAAACCAACAAGCCAACAAACCAAAAAACGAACAAAGCAACAAACCAACAAACCAACAAACCAACAAACCAACAAGCCAACAAGCCAACAAACAAACACACCAACAAACTAACAAACCAACAAACCAACAAGCCAATAAACCAACAAACCAACAAACCAACAAACCAACAAACCAAAAAACCAACAAACCAACAAACCAACAAACCAACAAACCAACAAACCAACAAACCAACAAACCAACAAACCAACAAACCAAAAAACCAACAAACCAACAAGCCAACAAACCAACAAACCAACAAGCCAACAATCCAACAAAACAACAAACCAACAAACCAACAAACGAACAAACCAACAAACCAACAAGCCAATAAGCCAAAAAACCAATAAACCAACAAACCAACAAACCAACGAACCAACAAACCAAAAAACCAACAAACCAACAAACCAACAAGCCAACAAACCAACAAACCAACAAACCAAAGAACGAACAAACCAATAAACCAACAAACCAACAAACCAACAAACCAACAAACCAACAAACCAACAAACCAGCAAACCAACAAGCCAACAAACCAATAAGCCAACAAGCCAACAAGCCAACAAACCAACAAACCAACAAACCAACAAACCAACAAACCAACAAACCAACAAACCAACAAAACAACAAACCAACAAAACCAACAAACCAACAAGCCAACAAACCAACAAACCAACAAGCCAACAAGCCAACAAACCAACAAACCAACAAACGAACAAACCAACAAACCAACAAGCCAACAAGCCAACAAACCAACAAACCAACAAGCCAACAAGCCAACAAACCAACAAACCAACAAACCAACAAACCAACAAACGAACAAACCAACAAACCAACAAACCAAAAAACCAACAAACCAACAAACCAACAAACCAACAAACGAACAAACCAACAAACAAACAAACCAACAAACCAACAAACCAACAAACCAACAAACCAACAAGCTAATCAGCCAACAAACCAACAAACCGACAAACCAACAAACCAACAAAAACAACCAAACCAACAAACCAACAAACCAAAAAACCAACAAACCAACAAACCAACAAAGAAACAAACCAACAATCCAAAAAACCAACAAGCCAACAAGCCAACAAACCAAAAAACGAACAAAGCAACAAACCAAAAAACCAACAAGCCAACAAACCAACAAACCAACAAACCAAAAAACCAACAAGCCAACAAACCAACTAGCTAACAAACCAACAAACCAACAAACCAAAAAGCCAACAAACAAACAAACCAACAAACTAACTAACCAACAAACCAACAAGCTAACAAACCAACAAACCAACAAACCAAAAAGCCAACAAACCAAAAAACCAACAAACCAACAAACCAACAAACCAACAAACGAACAAACGAACAAACCAACAAACCAACAAACCAACAAGCCAACAAGCCAACAAACCAGCAAACCAACAAGCCAACAAACCAACAAACCAACAAGCCAACAAACCAACAAACGAACAAACCAATATACCAACAAACCAACAAACCAACAAACCACCAAACAAACAAACCAACAAAACCAACAAACCAAAAAGCCAACAAACCAACAAACCAACAAACCAGCAAGCCAACAAGCCAACAAACCAACAAACCTACAAACCAACAAACGAACAAACCAACAAGCCAGCAAACCAACAAACCAACAAACCAACAAACCAACAAACCAACAAACTAACAAACCAACAAACCAACAAACCAACAAACCAACAAACCAAAAAGCCAACAAACCAACAAACCAACAATCCAAAAAAACCAACAAGCCAACAAATCAACAAACCAACAAACCAACAAACTAACAAACCAACAAACCAACAAACCAACAAACCAACAAAGACACAAACCAACAAACCAACAAACCAACAAACCAACGAACCAACAAACCAAAAAACCAACAAACCAACAAACCAACAAGCCAACAAACCAACAAACCAACAAACCAAAAAACGAACAAACCAATAAACCAACAAACCAACAAACCAACAAACCAACAAACCAACAAACCAACAAACCAACAAACCAACAAGCCAACAAACCAATAAGCCAACAAGCCAACAAGCCAACAAACCAACAAACCAACAAACCAACAAGCCAACAAACAAACAAACCAACACACCAACAAACCAACAAACCAACAAACCAACAAAACAAAAAGCCAACAAATGAACAAACCAACAAGCCAACAAACCAACAAACCAACAAACCAACATACCAACAAACCAACACACCAACAAACCAACAAACCAACAAACCAACAAACCAAAAAAAAACAAACCAACAAACTAACAAACCAACAAACCAACAAACCAACAAGCCAACAAAACCAACAAGCCAACAAACCAACAAACCAACAAGACAACAAACCAACAAACCAACAAGCCGACAAGCCAACAAACCAACAAACCAACAAACCAACAAACCAACAAACCAACAAACCAAAAAACCAACAAGCCAACAAACCAACAAACCAACAAACCAACAAGCCAACAAACCAACAAGTCAACAAATCAACAAACCAACAAGCTAACAAGCCAACAAACCAACAAAACTACAAACCAACAAACGAACAAACCAACAAACCAACAAACGAAAAAACCAACAAACCAGCAAACCAACAAACCAACAAACCAACAAACCAACAAACCAACAAACCAACAAACCAAGTAACCAACAAACCAACAAACGAACAAACCAACAAGCCAACAAACCAAAAAACGAACAAAGCAACAAACCAACAAACCAACAAACCAACAAACCAACAAGCCAACAAGCCAACAAACAAACACACCAACAAACTAACAAACCAACAAACCAACAAGCCAATAAACCAACAAACCAACAAACCAACAAACCAACAAACCAAAAAACCAACAAACCAACAAACCAACAACCCAACAAACCAACAAACCAACAAACCAACAAACCAACAAACCAAAAAACCAACAAACCAACAAGCCAACAAACCAACAAACCAACAAGCCAACAATCCAACAAAACAACAAACCAACAAACCAACAAACGAACAAACCAACAAACCAACAAGCCAATAAGCCAACAAACCAATAAACCAACAAACCAACAAACCAACGAACCAACAAACCAAAAAACCAACAAACCAACAAACCAACAAGCCAACAAACCAACAAACCAACAAACCAAAAAACGAACAAACCAATAAACCAACAAACCAACAAACCAACAAACCAACAAACCAACAAACCAACAAACCAACAAACCAACAAACCAACAAGCCAACAAACCAATAAGCCAACAAGCCAACAAGCCAACAAACCAACAAACCAACAAACCAACAAACCAACAAACCAACAAACCAACAAACCAACAAACCAACAAAACAACAAACCAACAAAACCAACAAACCAACAAGCCAACAAACCAACAAGCCAACAAGCCAACAAACCAACAAACCAACAAACCAACAAACGAACAAACCAACAAACCAACAAGCCAACAATCCAACAAACCAACAAACCAACAAGCCAACAAGCCAACAAACCAACAAACCAACAAACCAACAAACCAACAAACGAAAAAACCAACAAACCAACAAACCAACAAACCAACAAACCAACAAACCAACAAACCAACAAACCAACAAACGAACAAACCAACAAACAAACAAACCAACAAACCAACAAACCAACAAACCAACAAGCTAATAAGCCAACAAACCAACAAACCGACAAACCAACAAACCAACAAAAACAACCAAACCAACAAACCAACAAACCAAAAAACCAACAAACCAACAAACCAACAAAGAAACAAACCAGCAATCCAAAAAACCAACAAGCCAACAAGCCAACAAACCAAAAAACGAACAAAGCAACAAACCAAAAAACCAACAAGCCAACAAACCAACAAACCAACAAACCAAAAAACCAACAAGCCAACAAACCAACTAGCTAACAAACCAACAAACCAACAAACCAAAAAGCCAACAAACAAACAAACCAACAAACTAACTAACCAACAAACCAACAAGCTAACAAACCAACAAACCAACAAACCAAAAAGCCAACAAACCAAAAAACCAACAAACCAACAAACCAACAAACCAACAAACGAACAAACGAACAAACGAACAAACGAACAAACCAACAAACCAACAAACCAACAAGCCAACAAGCCAACAAACCAGCAAACCAACAAGCCAAAAAACCAACAAACCAACAAGCCAACAAACCAACAAACGAACAAACCAATATACCAACAAACCAACAAACCAACAAACCACCAAACAAACAAACCAACAAAACCAACAAACCAAAAAGCCAACAAACCAACAAACCAACAAACCAGCAAGCCAACAAGCCAACAAACCAACAAACCTACAAACCAACAAACCTACAAACCAACAAACGAACAAACCAACAAGCCAGCAAACCAACAAACCAACAAACCAACCAACCAACAAACCAACAAACTAACAAACCAACAAACCAACAAACCAACAAACCAACAAACCAACAAACCAAAAAGCCAACAAACCAACAAACCAACAAACCAAAAAAACCAACAAGCCAACAAACCAACAAATCAACAAACCAACAAACTAACAAACCAACAAACCAACAAACCAACAAAGACACAAACCAACAAACCAACAAACCAACAAACCAACGAACCAACAAACCAAAAAACCAACAAACCAACAAACCAACAAGCCAACAAACCAACAAACCAACAAACCAAAAACGAACAAACCAATAAACCAACAAACCAACAAACCAACAAACCAACAAACCAACAAACCAACAAACCAACAAGCCAACAAACCAATAAGCCAACAAGCCAACAAGCCAACAAACCAACAAACCAACAAACCAACAAACCAACAAACCAACAAACCAACAAACCAACAAACCAACAAAACAACAAACCAACAAAACCAACAAACCAACAAGCCAACAAACCAACAAACCAACAAGCCAACAAGCCAACAAACCAACAAACCAACAAACCAACAAACGAACAAACCAACAAACCAACAAGCCAACAAGCCAACAAACCAACAAACCAACAAGCCAACAAGCCAACAAACCAACAAACCAACAAACCAACAAACCAACAAACGAACAAACCAACAAACCAACAAACCAACAAACCAACAAACCAACAAACCAACAAACCAACAAACCAACAAACCAATAAGCCAACAAACCAACAAACCGACAAACCAACAAACCAACAAAAACAACCAAACCAACAAACCAACAAACCAAAAAACCAACAAACCAAAAAACCAACAAAGAAACAAACCAACAATCCAAAAAACCAACAAGCCAACAAGCCAACAAACCAAAAAACGAACAAAGCAACAAACCAAAAAACCAACAAGCCAACAAACCAACAAACCAACAAACCAAAAAACCAACAAGCCAACAAACCAACTAGCTAACAAACCAACAAACCAACAAACCAAAAAGCCAACAAACAAACAAACCAACAAACTAACTAACCAACAAACCAACAAGCTAACAAACCAACAAACCAACAAACCAAAAAGCCAACAAACCAAAAAACCAACAAACCAACAAACCAACAAACCAACAAACGAACAAACGAACAAACGAACAAACCAACAAACCAACAAACCAACAAGCCAACAAGCCAACAAACCAGCAAACCAACAAGCCAACAAACCAACAAACCAACAAGCCAACAAACCAACAAACGAACAAACCAATATACCAACAAACCAACAAACCAACAAACCACCAAACAAACAAACCAACAAAACCAACAAACCAAAAAGCCAACAAACCAACAAACCAACAAACCAGCAAGCCAACAAGCCAACAAACCAACAAACCTACAAACCAACAAACGAACAAACCAACAAGCCAGCAAACCAACAAACCAACAAACCAACAAACTAACAAACCAACAAACTAACAAACCAACAAACCAACAAACCAACAAACCAACAAACCAAAAAGCCAACAAACCAACAAACCAACAAACCAAAAAAACCAACAAGCCAATAAGCCAACAAACCAACAAACCAACAAACCAACAAACCAAACAACCAACAAACCAACAAACCAACAAGCCAATAAACCAACAAACCAACAAGCCAACAATCCAACAAAACAACAAACCAACAAACCAACAAACTACCAAACAAACAAACCAACAAGCCAATAAGCCAACAAACCAACAAACAAACAAACCAACAAAGCAACAAACCAACAAACCAAACAACCAACAAACCAACAAACCAACAAGCCAACAAACCAACAAACCAACACACCAACAAACCAACAAACCAACAAAACAAAAAGCCAACAAATGAACAAACCAACAAGCCAACAAACCAACAAACCAACAAACCAACAAACCAACAAACCAACACACCAACAAACCAACAAACCAACAAACCAACAAACCAAAAAAAAACAAACCAACAAACTAACAAACCAACAAACCAACAAACCAACAAGCCAACAAAACCAACAAGCCAACAAACCAACAAACCAACAAGACAACAAACCAACAAACCAACAAGCCGACAAGCCAACAAACCAACAAACCAACAAACCAACAAACCAACAAACCAACAAACCAACAAACCAAAAAACCAACAAGCCAACAAACCAACAAACCAACAAACCAACAAGCCAACAAACCAACAAGTCAACAAATCAACAAACCAACAAGCTAACAAGCCAACAAACCAACAAAACTACGAACCAACAAACGAACAAACCAACAAACCAACAAACGAAAAAACCAACAAACCAGCAAACCAACAAACCAACAAACCAACAAACCAACAAACCAACAAACCAACAAACCAACAAACCAACAAACCAAGTAACCAACAAACCAACAAACGAACAAACCAACAAGCCAACAAACCAAAAAACGAACAAAGCAACAAACCAACAAACCAACAAACCAACAAACCAACAAGCCAACAAGCCAACAAACAAACACACCAACAAACTAACAAACCAACAAACCAACAAGTCAATAAATTAACAAACCAACAAACCAACAAACCAACAAACCAAAAAGCCAACAAACCAAAAAACCAACAAACCAACAAACCAACAAACCAACAAACGAACAAACGAACAAACGACCAAACCAACAAACCAACAAACGAACAAGCCAACAAGCCAACAAGCCAACAAACCAGCAAACCAACAAGCCAACAAACCAACAAACCAACAAGCCAATAAACCAACAAACGAACAAACCAATATACCAACAAACCAACAAACCAACAAACCACCAAACAAACAAACCAACAAAACCAACAAACCAAAAAGCCAACAAACCAACAAACCAACAAACCAGCAAGCCAACAAGCCAACAAACCAACAAACCTACAAACCAACAAACGAACAAACCAACAAGCCAGCAAACCAACAAACCAACAAACCAACAAACCAACAAACCAACAAACTAACAAACCAACAAACCAACAAACCAACAAACCAACAAACCAAAAAGCCAACAAACCAACAAACCAACAAACCAAAAAAACCAACAAACCAACAAACCAACAAACCAACAAACTAACAAACCAACAAACCAACAAACCAACAAACCAACAAAGACACAAACCAACAAACCAACAAACCAACAAACCAACAAACCAACAAACCAACAAACCAACAAACCAACAAACCAACAAACCAACAAACCAACAAACCAACAAACCAACAAACCAACAAACCAAAAAACCAACAAACCAACCAGCCAACAAACCAACAAACCAACAAGCCAACAATCCAACAAAACAACAAACCAACAAACCAACAAACGAACAAACGAACAAACCAACAAGCCAATAAGCCAACAAACCAATAAGCCAACAAACCAGCAAACCAACGAACCAACAAACCAAAAAACCAACAAACCAACAAACCAACAAGCCAACAAACCAACAAACCAACAAACCAACAAACCAACAAGCCAACAAGCCAACAAACCAACAAAACCAACAAACCAACAAGCCAACAAACCAACAAACCAACAAACCAACAAACGAACAAACCAACAAACCAACAAACCAACAAACCAACAAACCAACAAACCAACAAACCAACAAACGAACAAACCAACAAACAAACAAACCAACAAACCAACAAACCAACAAACCAACAAGCCAATAAGCCAACAAACCAACAAACCGACAAACCAGCAAACCAACAAAAACAACCAAACCAACAAACCAACAAACCAACAAAGAAACAAACCAACAATCAAAAAAACCAACAAGCCAACAAGCCAACAAACCAAAAAACGAACAAAGCAACAAACCAAAAAACCAACAAGCCAACAAACCAACAAACCAACAAACCAAAAAACCAACAAGCCAACAAACCAATTAGCTAACAAACCAACAAATCAACAAACCGAAAAGCCAACAAACAAACAAACCAACAAACTAACTAACCAACAAACCAACAAGCTAACAAACCAACAAACCAACAAACCAAAAAGCCAACAAACCAAAAAACCAACAAACCAACAAACCAACAAACCTACAAACGAACAAACGAACAAACGAACAAACCAACAAACCAACAAACCAACAAGCCAACAAGCCAACAAACCAACAAACCAGCTAACCAACAAGCCAACAAACCAACAAACCAACAAGCCAACAAACCAACAAACGAACAAACCAATATACCAACAAACCAACAAACCAACAAACCACCAAACAAACAAACCAACAAAACCAACGAACCAAAAAGCCAACAAACCAACAAATTAACAAACCAGCAAGCCAACAAGCCAACAAACCAACAAACCTACAAACCAACAAACGAACAAACCAACAAGCCAGCAAACCAACAAACCAACAAACCAACAAACCAACAAACCAACAAACCAACAAACCAACAAACTAACAAACCAACAAACCAACAAACCAACAAACCAACAAACCAAAAAGCCAACAAACCAACAAACCAACAAACCAAAAAAACCAACAAGCCAACAAACCAACAACCCAACAAACCAACAAACTAACAAATTAACAAACCAACAAACCAACAAACTAACAAAGACACAAACCAACAAACCAACAAACCACCAAACCAACAAACCAACAAGCGAACAAAACCAACAAGCCAACAAACCAACAAACCAACAAGTCAACAAACCAACAAACAAACAAGCCAACAAGCCACCAAGCCAACAAACCAACAAACCAACAAACCAATAAACCAACAAACGAACAAACCAACAAACCAACAAACGAACAAACCAACAAACCAACAAACGAACAAACCAACAAACCAACAAACCAATAAACCAAGTAACCAACAAACCAACAAACGAACAAACCAACAAGCCAACAAACCAAAAAACGAACAAAGCAACAAACCAACAAACCAACAAACCAACAAACCAACAAGCCAACAAACAAACACACAAACAAACAAACAAACCAACAAACCAACAAGCCAACAAACCAACAAACCAACAAACCAACAAACCAACAAACCAACAAAACAACAAACCAACAAACCAACAAACCAACAAACCAACAAACCAACAAACCAATAAACCAACAAACTACAAACCAACAAACCAAAAAGCCAACAAACCAACAAGCCAACAAACCAACAAACCAACAAGCCAATAAGCCAAGAAACCAACAAACCAACAACCAACAACCCAACAAACCAACAAACAAAACAACCAACAAACAAACAGGCCAACAAACCAACAAACCAACAAAACAAAAAGCCAACAAACGAAGACACCAACTAGCCAACAAACCAACAAACCAACAAACCAACAAATCAACAAACCAACAAACCAACAAACCAACAAACCAACAAACCAACAAACCAACAAACCAGAAAACCAACAAGCCAACAAACCAACAAACCAACAAACCAACAAACCAACAAACCAACAAACCAACAAACCAACAAAGAAACAAACCAACAAACCAACAAACCAACAAGCCAACAAAACCAACAAGCCAACAAACCAACAAACCAACAAGTCAACAAACCAACAACCCAACAAGCCAACAAGCCAACAAACCAACAAACCAACAAACCAACAAACCAACAAACCAACAAACCACCAAACCAACAAGCCAACAAACCAACAAACCAACAAACCAAAAAACCAACAAGCCAACAAACCAACAAACCAACAAACCAACAAACCAACAAACCAACAAAGACACAAACCAACAAACCAACAAACCAACAAACCAACAAACCAACAAGCCAACAAAACCAACAAACCAACAAACCAACAAACCAACAAACCAACAAACCAACAAACGAACAAACCAACAAACCAACAAACCAACAAACCAACAAACCAACAAACGAACAAACCAACAAACCAATAAACCAAGTAACCAACAAACCAACAAACCAACAAACCAACAAGCCAACAAACCAAAAAACGAACAAAGCAACAAACCAACAAACCAACAAACCAACAAACCAACAAGCCAACAAACCAACAAACCAACAAACCAAAAAACCAACAAGCCAACAAACCAACAAGCCAACAAACCAACAAACCAACAAACCAACAAACCAACAAACCAACAAAACAACAAACCAACAAACCAACAAACCAACAAACCAACAAACCAACAAACCAATAAACCAACAAACTACAAACCAACAAACCAAAAAGCCAACAAACCAACAAGCCAACAAACCAACAAACCAACAAGCCAATAAGCCAAGAAACCAACAAACCAACAACCAACAAACCAACAAACCAACAAACAAAACAACCAACAAACCAACAGGCCAACAAACCAACAAAACAAAAAGCCAACAAACGAAGACACCAACTAGCCAACAAACCAACAAACCAACAAACCAACAAATCAACAAACCAACAAACCAACAAACCAACAAACCAACAAACCAACAAACCAAAAAACCAACAAGCCAACAAACCAACAAACCAACAAACCAACAAACCAACAAACCAACAAACCAACAAACCAACAAAGAAACAAACCAACAAACCAACAAACCAACAAGCCAACAAAACCAACAAGCCAACAAACCAACAAACCAACAAGTCAACAAACCAACAACCCAACAAGCCAACAAGCCAACAAACCAACAAACCAACAAACCAACAAACCAACAAACCAACAAACCAACAAACCACCAAACCAACAAGCCAACAAACCAACAAACCAACAAACCAAAAAACCAACAAGCCAACAAGCCAACAAACCAACAAACCAACAAACCAACAAACCAACAAACCAACAAAGACACAAACCAACAAACCAACAAACCAACAAACCAACAAACCAACAAGCCAACAAAACCAACAAGCCAACAAACCAACAAACCAACAAGTCAACAAACCAACAAACCAACAAGCCAACAAGCCAACAAACCAAAAAACCAACAAACCAACAAACGAACAAACCAACAAACCAACAAACGAACAAACCAACAAACCAACAAGCCAACAAACCAACAAACCAACAAGCCAATAAGCCAAGAAACCAACAAACCAACAACCAACAAACCAACAAACAAAACAACCAACAAACCAACAGGCCAACAAACCAACAAACCAACAAACCAACAAAACAAAAAGCCAACAAACGAAGACACCAACTAGCCAACAAACCAACAAACCAACAAACCAACAAATCAACACACCAACAAACCAACAAACCAACAAACCAACAAACCAAGAAACCAACAAGCCAACAAACCAACAAACCAACAAACCAACAAACCAACAAACCAACAAACCAACAAACCAACAAAGAAACAAACCAACAAACCAACAAACCAACAAGCCAACAAAACCAACAAGCCAACAAACCAACAAACCAACAAGTCAACAAACCAACAACCCAACAAGCCAACAAGCCAACAAACCAACAAACCAACAAACCAACAAACCAACAAACCAACAAACCACCAAACCAAGAAGCCAACAAACCAACAAACCAACAAACCAAAAAACCAACAAGCCAACAAACCAACAAACCAACAAACCAACAAACCAACAAACCAACAAAGACACAAACCAACAAACCAACAAACCAACAAACCAACAAACCAACAAGCCAACAAAACCAACAAGCCAACAAACCAACAAACCAACAAGTCAACAAACCAACAAACCAACAAGCCAACAAGCCAACAAACCAACAAACCAACAAACCAACAAACGAACAAACCAACAAACCAACAAACGAACAAACCAACAAACCAACAAGCCAACAAACCAACAAACCAATAAACCAAGTAACCAACAAACCAACAAACGAACAAACCAACAAGCCAACAAACCAAAAAACGAACAAAGCAACAAACCAACAAACCAACAAACCAACAAACCAACAAGCCAACAAACAAAGACCCAAACAAACTAACAAACCAACAACCCAAGAAACCAACAAACCAACAAACCAACAAACCAACAAACCAACAAACCAACAAACCAACAAATCAACAAACCAACAAACCAACAAACCAACAAACCAAGTAACCAACAAACCAACAAACGAACAAACCAACAAGCCAACAAACCAAAAAACGAACAAAGCAACAAACCAGCAAACCAACAAACCAAAAAACCAACAAGCCAACAAGCCAACAAACAAACACACAAACAAACTAACAAACCAACAAACCAACAACCCAACAAACCAACAAACCAACAAACCAACAAACCAACAAACCAACAAACCAACAAACCAACAAACCAACAAACCAACAAACCAACAAACCAACAAACCAACAAACCAACAAACCAACAAACCAAAAAACCAACAAATTAACAAGCCAACAAACCAACAAACCAACAAGCCAACAATCCAACAAAACAACAAACCAACAAACCAACAAACGAAGAAACCAACAAACCAACTAGCCAATAAGCCAACAAACCAGCAAACCAACAAAGTAACAAACCAAGAAACCAAACAACCAACAAACCAACAAACCAACAAGCCAACAAACCAAAATACCAAAAAACGAACAAACCAACAAACCAACAAACCAACAAACCAACAAAACAAAAAGCCAACAAACGAACAAACCAACAAGCCAACAAACCAACACACCAACAAACCAACAAACCAACAAACCAACAAACCAACAAACCAACAAACCAACAAACCAACAAACCAACAAACCAACAAAGAAACAAACCAACAAACCAAAAAACCAACAAGCCAACAAACCAACAAACCAACAAACCAACAAACCAACAAGCCAACAGAACCAACAAGCCAACAAACCAACAAACCAACAAGTCAACAAACCAACAAACCAACAAGCCAACAAGCTAACAAACCAACAAACCAACAAACCAACAAACCAACAAACCAACAAACCAACAAACCAACAAAACAACAAACCAACATACCAATAAACCAAAAAACCAACAAGCCAACAAACCAACAAACCAACAAACCAACAAACCAACAAACCAACGAAGAAACAAACCAACAAACCAACAAACCAACAAACCAACAAACCAACAAGCCAACAAACCAACAAACCAACAAGTCAACAAATCAACAAACCAACAAGCCAACAAGCCAACAAACCAACAATCCAACAAACCAACAAACGAACAAACCAACAAACCAACAAACGAAAAAACCAACAAACCAACAAACCAACAAACCAACAAACCAACAAACCAACAAACAAAGTAACCAACAAACCAACAAACGAACAAACCAACAAGCCAACAAACCAAAAAACGAACAAAGCAAAAACCAACAAATCAACAAACCAACAAACCAACAAACCAACAAACCAACAAACCAACAAACCAACAAACCAACAAACCAACAAACCAACAAACCAACAAACCAACAAACCAACAAACCAACAAACCAACAAACCAACAAACCAAAAAACCAATAAGCCAACAAGCCAACAAACCAACAAACCAACAAGCCAATAAGCCAAGAAACCAACAAACCAACAAACCAACAAACCAAACAACCAACAAACCAACAAACCAACAAGCCAATAAACCAACAAACCAACAAGCCAACAATCCAACAAAACAACAAACCAACAAACCAACAAACTACCAAACAAACAAACCAACAAGCCAATAAGCCAACAAACCAACAAACAAACAAACCAACAAAGCAACAAACCAACAAACCAAACAACCAACAAACCAACAAACCAACAAGCCAACAAACCAACAAACCAACAAACCAAAAAACGAACAAACCAACACACCTACAAACCAACAAACCAACAAACCAACAAAACAAAAAGCCAACAAATGAACAAACCAACAAGCCAACAAACCAACAAACCAACAAACCAACAAACCAACAAACCAACACACCAACAAACCAACAAACCAACAAACCAAAAAAAAACAAACCAACAAACTAACAAACCAACAAACCAACAAACCAACAAGCCAACAAAACCAACAAGCCAACAAACCAACAAACCAACAAGACAACAAACCAACAAACCAACTAGCCAACAAGCCAACAAACCAACAAACCAACAAACCAACAAACCAACAAACCAACAAACCAAAAAACCAACAAGCCAACAAACCAACAAACCAACAAACCAACAAACCAACAAGTCAACAAATCAACAAACCAACAAGCTAACAAGCCAACAAACCAACAAACCAACAAACGAAAAAACCAACAAACCAGCAAACCAACAAACCAACAAACCAACAAACCAACAAACCAACAAACCAACAAACCAAGTAACCAACAAACCAACAAACGAACAAACCAACAAGCCAACAAACCAAAAAACGAACAAAGCAACAAACCAACAAACCAACAAACCAACAAACCAAGAAGCCAACAAGCCAACAAACAAACACACCAACTAACTAACAAACCAACAAACCAACAAGCCAATAAACCAACAAACCAACAAACCAACAAACCAACAAACCAACAAACCAACAATCCAACAAACCAACAAACCAACAAACCAACAAACCAAAAAACCAACAAACCAACAAGCCAACAAACCAACAAACCAACAAGCCAACAATCCAACAAAACAACAAACCAACAAACCAACAAACGAACAAACCAACAAACCAACAAGCCAATAAGCCAACAAACCAATAAACCAACAAACCAACAAACCAACGAACCAACAAACCAAAAAACCAACAAACCAACAAACCAACAAGCCAACAAACCAACAAACCAACAAACCAAAAAACGAACAAATCAATAAGCCAACAAACCAACAAACCAACAAACCAACAAACCAACAAACCAACAAACCAACAAGCCAACAAAGCAATAAGCCAACAAGCCAACAAGCCAACAAACCAACAAACCAACAAACCAACAAACCAACAAACCAACAAACCAACAAACCAACAAACCAACAAACCAACAAAACAACAAACCAACAAAACCAACAAACCAACAAGCCAACAAACCAACAAACCAACAAGCCAACAAGCCAACAAACCAACAAACCAACAAACCAACAAACGAACAAACCAAAAAACCAACAAGCCAACAAGCCAACAAACCAACAAACCAACAAGCCAACAAGCCAACAAACCAACAAACCAACAAACCAACAAACCAACAAACGAACAAACCAACAAACCGACAAACCAACAAACCAACAAACCAACAAACCAACAAACCAACAAACCAACAAACGAACAAACCAACAAACAAACAAACCAACAAACCAACAAACCAACAAACCAACAAACCAACAAGCCAACAAACCAACAAACCAACAAACCAACAAACCAACAAACCAACAAACCAACAAACCAACAAACCAACAAAACCAACAAACCAACAAGCCAACAAACCAACAAACCAACAAGCCAACAAGCCAACAAACCAACAAACCAACAAACCAACAAACCAACAAACCAACAAACGAACAAACCAACAAACCAACAAGCCAACAAGCAAACAAACCAACAAACCAACAAACCAACAAACCAACAAACCAACAAACCAACAAGCCAACAAACCAACAAACCAACAAACCAACAAACCAACAAACCAAAAAATCAACAAGCCAACAAACCAACAAACCAACAAACCAACAAACCAACAAACCAACAAACCAACAAACCAACAAACGAACAAACCAACAAACAAACAAACCAACAAACCAACAATCCAACAAGCCAACAAAACAACAAACTAATAAACCAACAAACCAACAAACCAACAAACCAACAAACCGAAAAACCCACAAGCCAAGAAACCAACAAACCAACAAGCCAACAAGCCAACAAACCAACAAACCAACAAACCAACAAACCAACAAACCAACAAACCAAAAAATCAACAAGCCAACAAACCAATAAACCAACAAGCCAACAAGCAAACAAACCAACAAACCAACAAACAAACAAACCAACAAACCAACAAACCAACAAACCAACAAGCCAAGAAACCAACAAGCCAACAAAACCAACAAGCCAACAAACCAACAAACCAACAAGTCAACAAATCAACAAACCAACAAGCCAACAAGCCAACAAACCAACAAGCCAACAAACCAAAAAACGAACAAAGCAACAAACCAACAAACCAACAAACCAACAAGCCAACAAGCCAACAAACAAACACACCAACAAACTAACAAACCAACAAACCAAGTAACCAACAAACCAACAAACGAACAAACCAACAAGCCAACAAACCAAAAAATGAACAAAGCAACAAGCCAACAAACCAACAAACCAACAAACAAAAAAACCAACAAACCAACAAACCAACAAACCAACGAACCAACAAACCAAACAACCAACAAACCAACAAATCAACAAGCTAACAAACCAACAAACCAACAAACCAAAAAACTAACAAACCAACAAACCAACAAACCAACAAACCAACAAATCAACAAACCAACAAAAACGAACAAACAAACAAACCAACAACCGAAAAAACCAACAAACCAACAAACCAACAAACCAACAAACCAACAAACCAACAAGCCAAGAAACCAACAAGCCAACAAAACCAACAAGCCAACAAACCAACAAACCAACAAGTCAACAAATCAACAAACCAACAAGCCAACAAGCCAACAAACCAACAAACCAACAAACCAAGTAACCAACAAACCAACAAACGAACAAACCAACAAGCCAACAAACCAAAAAACGAACAAAGCAACAAACCAACAAACCAACAAACCAACAAGCCAACAAGCCAACAAACAAACACACCAACAAACTAACAAACCAACAAACCAAGTAACCAACAAACCAACAAACGAACAAACCAACAAGCCAACAAACCAAAAAATGAACAAAGCAACAAGCCAACAAACCAACAAACCAACAAACAAAAAAACCAACAAACCAACAAACCAACAAACCAACGAACCAACAAACCAAACAACCAACAAACCAACAAACCAACAAACGAACAAACCAACAAACCAACAAACGAACAAACCAAAAAACCAACAAGCCAACAAGCCAACAAACCAACAAACCAACAAGCCAACAAGCCAACAAGCCAACAAACCAACAAACCAACAAACCAACAAACCAACAAACCAACAAACGAACAAACCAACAAACCGACAAACCAACAAACCAACAAACCAACAAACCAACAAACCAACAAACCAACAAACGAACAAACCAACAAACAAACAAACCAACAAACCAACAAACCAACAAACCAACAAACCAACAAACCAACAAGCCAACAAACCAACAAACCAACAAACCAACAAACCAACAAACCAACAAACCAACAAACCAACAAACCAACAAAACCAACAAACCAACAAGCCAACAAACCAACAAACCAACAAGCCAACAAGCCAACAAACCAACAAACCAACAAACCAACAAACCAACAAACCAACAAACGAACAAACCAACAAACCAACAAGCCAACAAGCAAACAAACCAACAAACCAACAAACCAACAAACCAACAAACCAACAAACCAACAAGCCAACAAACCAACAAACCAACAAACCAACAAACCAACAAACCAACAAACCAAAAAATCAACAAGCCAACAAACCAACAAACCAACAAACCAACAAACCAACAAACCAACAAACCAACAAACCAACAAACGAACAAACCAACAAACAAACAAACCAACAAACCAACAAACCAACAAACCAACAAGCCAAGAAACCAACAAGCCAACAAAACCAACAAGCCAACAAACCAACAAATCAACAAGTCAACAAATCAACAAACCAACAAGCCAACAAGCCAACAAACCAACAAGCCAACAAACCAAAAAACGAACAAAGCAACAAACCAACAAACCAACAAACCAACAAGCCAACAAGCCAACAAACAAACACACCAACAAACTAACAAACCAACAAACCAAGTAACCAACAAACCAACAAACGAACAAACCAACAAGCCAACAAACCAAAAAATGAACAAAGCAACAAGCCAACAAACCAACAAACCAACAAACAAAAAAACCAACAAACCAACAAACCAACAAACCAACGAACCAACAAACCAAACAACCAACAAACCAACAAATCAACAAGCTAACAAACCAACAAACCAACAAACCAAAAAACTAACAAACCAACAAACCAACAAACCAACAAACCAACAAATCAACAAACCAACAAAAACGAACAAACAAACAAACCAACAACCGAAAAAACCAACAAACCAACAAACCAACAAACCAACAAACCAACAAACCAACAAGCCAAGAAACCAACAAGCCAACAAAACCAACAAGCCAACAAACCAACAAACCAACAAGTCAACAAATCAACAAACCAACAAGCCAACAAGCCAACAAACCAACAAACCAACAAACCAAGTAACCAACAAACCAACAAACGAACAAACCAACAAGCCAACAAACCAAAAAACGAACAAAGCAACAAACCAACAAACCAACAAACCAACAAGCCAACAAGCCAACAAACAAACACACCAACAAACTAACAAACCAACAAACCAAGTAACCAACAAACCAACAAACGAACAAACCAACAAGCCAACAAACCAAAAAATGAACAAAGCAACAAGCCAACAAACCAACAAACCAACAAACAAAAAAACCAACAAACCAACAAACCAACAAACCAACGAACCAACAAACCAAACAACCAACAAACCAACAAACCAACAAACGAACAAACCAACAAACCAACAAACGAACAAACCAAAAAACCAACAAGCTAACAAGCCAACAAACCAACAAACCAACAAGCCAACAAGCCAACAAGCCAACAAACCAACAAACCAACAAACCAACAAACCAACAAACCAACAAACGAACAAACCAACAAACCGACAAACCAACAAACCAACAAACCAACAAACCAACAAACCAACAAACCAACAAACGAACAAACCAACAAACAAACAAACCAACAAACCAACAAACCAACAAACCAACAAACCAACAAACCAACAAGCCAACAAACCAACAAACCAACAAACCAACAAACCAACAAACCAACAAACCAACAAACCAACAAACCAACAAAACCAACAAACCAACAAGCCAACAAACCAACAAACCAACAAGCCAACAAGCCAACAAACCAACAAACCAACAAACCAACAAACCAACAAACGAACAAACCAACAAACCAACAAGCCAACAAGCAAACAAACCAACAAACCAACAAACCAACAAACCAACAAACCAACAAACCAACAAGCCAACAAACCAACAAACCAACAAACCAACAAACCAACAAACCAACAAACCAAAAAATCAACAAGCCAACAAACCAACAAACCAACAAACCAACAAACCAACAAACCAACAAACCAACAAACCAACAAACGAACAAACCAACAAACAAACAAACCAACAAACCAACAATGCAACAAGCCAACAAAACAACAAACTAATAAACCAACAAACCAACAAACCAACAAACCAACAAACCAAAAAACCCACAAGCCAAGAAACCAACAAACCAACAAGCCAACAAGCCAACAAACCAACAAACCAACAAACCAACAAACCAACAAACCAACAAACCAAAAAATCAACAAGCCAACAAACCAACAAACCAACAAGCCAACAAGCAAACAAACCAACAAACCAACAAACCAACAAACCAACAAACCAACAAACCAACAAACCAACAAGCCAAGAAACCAACAAGCCAACAAAACCAACAAGCCAACAAACCAACAAACCAACAAGTCAACAAATCAACAAACCAACAAGCCAACAAGCCAACAAACCAACAAACCAACAAACCAAGTAACCAACAAACCAACAAATGAACAAACCAGCAAGCCAACAAACCAAAAAACGAACAAAGCAACAAACCAACAAACCAACAAACCAACAAGCCAACAAGCCAACAAACAAACACACCAACAAACTAACAAACCAACAAACCAAGTAACCAACAAACCAACAAACGAACAAACCAACAAGCCAACAAACCAAAAAATGAACAAAGCAACAAGCCAACAAACCAACAAACCAACAAACAAAAAAACCAACAAACCAACAAACCAACAAACCAACGAACCAACAAACCAAACAACCAACAAACCAACAAATCAACAAGCTAACAAACCAACAAACCAACAAACCAAAAAACTAACAAACCAACAAACCAACAAACCAACAAACCAACAAACCAACAAATCAACAAACCAACAAAAACGAACAAACAAACAAACCAACAAACGAAAAAACCAACAAACCAACAAAACCAACAAACCAACAAACCAACAAACCAACAAACGAACAAACCAACAAACAAACAAACCAACAAACCAACAATCCAACAAGCCAACAAAACAACAAACTAATAAACCAACAAACCAACAAACCAACAAACCAACAAACCAAAAAACCCACAAGCCAAGAAACCAACAAACCAACAAGCCAACAAGCCAACAAACCAACAAACCAACAAACCAACAAACCAACAAACCAACAAACCAAAAAATCAACAAGCCAACAAACCAACAAACCAACAAACCAACAAACCAACAAAGAAACAAACCAACAAACCAACAAGCCAAGAAACCAACAAGCTAACAAAACCAACAAGCCAACAAACCAACAAACCAACAAGTCAACAAATCAACAAACCAACAAGCCAACAAGCCAACAAACCAACAAACCAACAAACCAACAAACGAAAAAACCAACAAACCAACAAACCAACAAACCAACAAACCAACAAACCAAGTAACCAACAAACCAACAAACGAACAAACCAACAAGCCAACAAACCAAAAAACGAACAAAGCAACAAACCAACAAACCAACAAACCAACAAGCCAACAAGCCAACAAACAAACACACCAACAAACTAACAAACCAACAAACCAAGTAACCAACAAACCAACAAACGAACAAACCAACAAGCCAACAAACCAAAAAATGAACAAAGCAACAAGCCAACAAACCAATAAACCAACAAACCAACAAGCCAACAAGCCAACAAACAAACACACCAACAAACTAACAAACCAACAATCCAACAAGCCAACAAACCAACAAACCAACAAACCAACAAACCAACAAACCAACAAACCAACAAACCAACAAACCAACAAACCAACAAACTAACAAACCAAAAAACCAACAAACCAACAAGCCAACAAACCAACAAACCAACAAGCCAACAATCCAACAAAACAACAAACCAACAAACCAACAAACGAACAAACCAATAAGCCAACAAGCCAATAAGCCAACAAACCAACAAACCAACAAACCAACAAACCAACAAACCAAACAACCAACAACCCAACAAACCAACAAGCCAACAAACCAACAAACCAAAAAACGAACAAACCAATAAACCAACAAACCAACAAACCAACAAACCAAAAAGCCAACAAACGAACAAACCAACAAACCAACAAACCAACAAGCCAACAAGCCAACAAACCAACACACCAACAAACTAACAAACCAACAAACCAACAAGCCAATAAACCAACAAACCAACAAACCAACAAACCAACAAACCAACAAACCAACAAACCAGCAAACCAACAAACCAACAAACCAACAAACCAACAAACCAAAAAACCAACAAACCAACAAGCCAACAAACCAACAAACCAACAAACCAACAAGCCAACAATCCAACAAAACAGCAAACCAACAAACCAACAAACGAACAAACCAACAAACCAACAAGCCAATAAGCGAACAAACCAATAAACCAGCAAACCAACAAACCAACGAACCAACAAACCAAAAAAACCAACAAACCAACAAACCAACAAGCCAACAAACCAACAAACCAACAAAACAACAAACCAACAAAACCAACAAACCAACAGGCCAACAAACCAACAAACCAACAAGCCAACAAGCCAACAAACCAACAAGCCAACAAACCAATAAGCCAACAAGCCACCAAGCCAACAAACCAACAAACCAACAAACCAACAAACCAACAAACCAACAAACCAACAAACCAACAAACCAACAAAACAAAAAACCAACAAAACCAACAAACCAACAGGCCAACAAACCAACAAACCAACAAGCCAACAAGCCAACAAACCAACAAACCAACAAACCAACAAACGAACAAACCAACAAACCAACAAGCCAACAAGCCAACAAACCAACAAACCAACAAACCAACAAACCGACAAACCAACAAACCAAAAAACCAACAAACCAACAAACCAACAAACCAACAAACCAACAAACCAACAAACCAACAAACCAACAAACCAACAAACCAACAAACCAACAAACCAACAAACCAACAAACCAACAAAACCAACAAACCAACAAGCCAACAAACCAACAAACCAACAAGCCAACAAGCCAACAAACCAACAAACCAACAAACCAACAAACGAACAAACCAACAAACCAACAAGCCAACAAGCCCACAAACCAACAAACCAACAAACCAAACAACCAACAAACCAACAAACCAACAAACCAACAAACCAACAAACCAACAAACAAACAAACCAACAAACCAACAAACAAACAAACCAACAAACCAACAAACGAACAAACCAACAAACCAACAAACCAACAAACCAACAAACCAACAAACCAACAAACCAAAAAGCCAACAAACCAATAAACCAACAAGCTAACAAGCCAACAAACCAACAAAACAACAAACCAACAAACGAACAAACCCACAAACCAACAAGCCAACAAGCCAACAAGCCAACAAACCAACAAAACAACAACCCAACAAACCAACAAACCAACAAACCAACAAACCAACAAACAAACAAACCAACAAATCAACAAACCAAGAAACCAACAAACCAACAAACCAACAAACCAACAAACGAACAAACCAACAAACAAACAAACCAACAAACCAACAATCCAACAAGCCAACAAAACAACAAACTAATAAACCAACAAACCAACAAACCAACAAACCAACAAACCAAAAAACCAACAAGCCAAGAAACCAACAAACCAACAAGCCAACAAGCCAACAAACCAACAAACCAACAAACCAACAAACCAACAAACCAACAAACCAAAAAATCAACAAGCCAACAAACCAACAAACCAACAAACCAACAAACCAACAAACCAAAAAAGAAACATACCAACAAACCAACAAGCCAACAAACCAACAAGCCAACAAAACCAACAAGCCAACAAACCAACAAACCAACAAACCAACAAACCAACAAACGAACAAACCAACAAACCAACAAACGAAAAAACCAACAAACCAACAAACCAACAAACCAACAAACCAACAAACCAAGTAACCAACAAACCAACAAACCAACAAGCTAACAAACCAAAAAACGAACAAAGAAACAAACCAACAAACCAACAAACCAACAAGCCAACAAGCCAACAAACAAACACACCAACAAACTAACAAACCAACAAACCAAGTAACCAACAAACCAACAAACGAACAAACCAACAAGCCAACAAACCAAAAAACGAACAAAGCAACAAACCAACAAACCAACAAACCAACAAGCCAACAAGCCAACAAACAAACACACCAACAAACTAACAAACCAACAAACCAACAAGCCAACAAACCAACAAACCAACAAACCAACAAACCAACAAACCAACAAACCAACAAACCAACAAACCAACAAACTAACAAACCAAAAAACCAACAAACCAACAAGCCAACAAACCAACAAACCAACAAGCCAACAATCCAACAAAACAACAAGCCAACAAACCAACAAACGAACAAACCAATAAGCCAACAAGCCAATAAGCCAACAAACCAACAAACCAACAAACCAACAAACCAACAAACCAAACAACCAACAACCCAACAAACCAACAAGCCAACAAACCAACAAACCAAAAAAGGAACAAACCAATAAACCAACAAACCAACAAACCAAAAAGCCAACAAACGAACAAACCAACAAGCCAACAAACCAACAAACCAACAAACCAACAAACCAAAAAATGAACAATCCAACAAACCAACAAACCAGCAAACCAACAAACCAACAAGCCAACAAGCCAACAAACCAACAAACCAACAAGCCAACAAACCAACAAACCAACAAACCAACAAACCAACAAACCAACAAACGAACAAACCAACAAACCAACAAACCAACAAACCAACAAACCAACAAACCAACAAACCAACAAACCAACAAACCAACAAACCAACAAACCAACAAACCAACAAACGAACAAACCAAGAAACAAACAAACCAACAAACCAACAATCCAACAAGCCAACAAAACAACAAACCCATAAACCAACAAACCAACAAACCAACAAACCAACAAACCAAAAAACCAACAAGCCAACAAACCAACAAACCAACAAGCCAACAAGCCAACAAACCAACAAACCAACAAAACCAACAAGCCAACAAACCAACAAACCAACAAGTCAACAAATCAACAAACCAACAAGCCAACAAGCCAACAAACCAACAAACCAACAAACCAACAAACGAACAAACAAACAAACCAACAAACGAAAAAACCAACAAACCAACAAACCAACAAACCAACAAACCAACAAGCCAACAAACCAAGTAACCAACAAACCAACAAACCAACAAACCAACAAACCAACAAACCAACAAATCAACAAACCAACAAACCAACAAACCAACAAACCACCAAACCAACAAACCAACAAACCAAAAAACCAACAAACCAACAAACCAACAAACCAACAAACCAACAAACAAAAAAACCAACAAACCAGCAAACCAACAAACCAACGAACCAACAAACCAAACAACCAACAAATCAACAAGCTAACAAACCAACAAACCAACAAACCAAAAAACTAACAAACCAACAAACCAACAAACTAACAAACCAACAAACCAACAAACCAACAAACCAACAAACCAACAAGCCAACAAACCAACAAGCCAACAAGCCAAATAGCCAACAAACCAACAAACCAACAAACCAACAAACCAACAAGCCAACAAGCCAAAAAACCAACAAACCAACAAGCCAACAAGCCAAAAAACCAACAAGCCAACAAGCCAACAAACCAACAAACCAACAAACCAACAAACCAACAAACGAACAAACCAACAAACCAACAAACCAACAAACCAACAAACCAACAAACGAACAAACCAACAAACCAACAAACCAACAAACAAACAAACCAACAAACCAACAAACCAACAAACCAACAAACCAACAAACCAACAAACCAACAAACCAACAAACCAACAAACCAACAAACCAACAAACCAACAAACGAACAAATGAACAAACCAACAAACCAACAAGCCAACAAGCCAACAAACCAACAAGCCAACAAACCAACAAACCAACAAACCAACAAACCAACAAACCAACAAACCAACAAACGAACAACCCAACAAACCAACAAACCAACAAACCAACAAACCAACAAACCAACAAACCAACAAACCAACAAACCAACAAACGAACAAACCAAGAAACAAACAAACCAACAAACCAACAATCCAACAAGCCAACAAAACAACAAACCAACAAGCCAACAATCCAACAAAACAAAAAACCAACAAACCAACAAACGAACAAACCAATAAGCCAACAAGCCAATAAGCCAACAAACCAACAAACCAACAAACCAACAAACCAACAAACCAAACAACCAACAACCCAACAAACCAACAAGCCAACAAACCAACAAACCAAAAAACGAACAAACCAATAAACCAACAAACCAACAAACCAACAAACCAAAAAGCCAACAAACGAACAAACCAACAAGCCAACAAACCAACAAACCAACAAACCAACAAACCAAAAAATGCACAAACCAACAAACCAACAAACCAGCAAACCAACAAACCAACAAGCCAACAAGCCAACAAGCCAACAAACCAACAAACCAACAAGCCAACAAACCAACAAACCAACAAACCAACAAACCAACAAACCAACAAACGAACAAACCAACAAACCAACAAACCAACAAACCAACAAACCAACAAACCAACAAACCAACAAACCAACAAACCAACAAACCAACAAACGAACAAACCAAGAAACAAACAAACCAACAAACCAACAATCCAACAAGCCAACAAAACAACAAACCCATAAACCAACAAACCAACAAACCAAAAACCAACAAACCAAAAAACCAACAAGCCAACAAACCAACAAACCAACAAGCCAACAAGCCAACAAACCAACAAACCAACAAAACCAACAAGCCAACAAACCAACAAACCAACAAGTCAACAAATCAACAAACCAACAAGCCAACAAGCCAACAAACCAACAAACCAACAAACCAACAAACGAACAAACAAACAAACCAACAAACGAAAAAACCAACAAACCAACAAACCAACAAACCAACAAACCAACAAGCCAACAAACCAAGTAACCAACAAACCAACAAACCAACAAACTAACAAACCAACAAGCCAACAAGCCAACAAACAAACACACCAACAAACTAACAAACCAACAAACCAACAAGCCAACAAACCAACAAACCAACAAGCCAACTAACCAACAAACCAACAAACCAACAAACCAACAAACCAACAAACCAACAAACCAACAAACCAACAAACCAACAAACCAACAAACCAACAAACCAACAAACCAACAAACCAACAAACCAACAAACCAACAAACCAACAAACCACCAAACCAACAAACCAACAAACCAAAAAACCAACAAACCAAAAAGCGAACAAACCAACAAACCAACAAGCCAACAATCCAACAAAACAACAAACCAACAAACCAACAAACAAAAAAACCAACAAACCAACAAGCCAATAAGCCAACAAACCAACAAACCAACAAACCAACAAACCAACAAACCAACGAACCAACAAACCAAACAACCAACAAACCAACAAATCAACAAGCTAACAAACCAACAAACCAACAAACCAACAAACCAAAAAACTAACAAACCAACAAACCAACAAACTAACAAACCAACAAACCAACAAACCAACAAACCAACAAACCAACAAACCAACAAACCAACAAGCCAACAAACCAACAAGCCAACAAGCCAAATAGCCAACAAACCAACAAACCAACAAACCAACAAACCAACAAGCCAACAAGCCAAAAAACCAACAAACCAACAAGCCAACAAACCAAAAAACCAACAAGCCAACAAGCCAACAAACCAACAAACCAACAAACCAACAAACCAACAAACCAACAAACCAACAAACGAACAAACCAACAAACCAACAAACCAACAAACCAACAAACCAACAAACGAACAAACCAACAAACCAACAAACCAACAAACCAACAAACCAACAAACCAACAAACCAACAAACCAACAAACCGACGAACCAACAAACCAACAAACCAACAAACCAACAAACCAACAAACCAACAAACCAACAAACCAACAAACCAACAAACGAACAAATGAACAAACCAACAAACCAACAAACACACAAACCAACAAACCAACAAGCCAACAAGCCAACAAACCAACAAACCAACAAAACCAACAAGCCAACAAACCAACAAACCAACAAGTCAACAAATCAACAAACCAACAAGCCAACAAGCCAACAAACCAACAAACCAACAAACCAACAAACCAACAAACCAACAAGCCAACAAGCCAACAAACCAACAAACCAACAAACCAACAAAAACGAACAAACAAACAAACCAACAAACGAAAAAACCAACAAACCAACAAACCAACAAACCGACAAACCAACAAGCCAACAAACCAAGTAACCAACAAACCAACAAACCAACAAACTAACAAACCAACAAGCCAACAAGCCAACAAACAAACACACCAACAAACTAACAAACCAACAAACCAACAAGCCAACAAACCAACAAACCAACAAGCCAACTAACCAACAAACCAACAAACCAACAAACCAACAAACCAACAAACCAACAAACCAACAAACCAACAAACCAACAAACCAACAAACCAACAAACCAACAAACCAACAAACCAACAAACCAACAAACCACCAAACCAACAAACCAACAAACCAAAAAACCAACAAACCAAAAAGCCAACAAACCAACAAACCAACAAGCCAACATCCAACAAAACAACAAACCAACAAACCAACAAACAAAAAAACCAACAAACCAACAAGCCAATAAGCCAACAAACCAACAAACCAACAAACCAACAAACCAACAAAACAACGAACCAACAAACCAAACAACCAACAAACCAACAAATCAACAAGCTAACAAACCAACAAACCAACAAACCAAAAAACTAACAAACCAAAAAACCAACAAACTAACAAACCAACAAACCAACAAACCAACAAACCAACAAACCAACAAACCAACAAACCAACAAGCCAACAAACCAACAAGCCAACAAGCCAAATAGCCAACAAACCAACAAACCAACAAACCAACAAACCAACAAGCCAACAAGCCAAAAAACCAACAAACCAACAAGCCAACAAACCAAAAAACCAACAAGCCAACAAGCCAACAAACCAACAAACCCGCAAACCAACAAACCAACAAACGAACAAACCAACAAACCAACAAACCAGCAAACCAACAAACCAACAAACGAACAAACCAACAAACCAACAAACCAACAAACCAACAAACCAACAAACCAACAAACCAACAAACCAACAAACCAACAAACCAACAAACCGACGAACCAACAAACCAACAAACCAACAAACCAACAAACCAACAAACCAACAAACCAACAAACCAACAAACGAACAAATGAACAAACCAACAAACCAACAAGCCAACAAGCCAACAAACCAACAAGCCAACAAACCAACAAACCAACAAACCAACAAACCAACAAACCAACAAACCAACAAACCAACAAACCAACAAATCAACAAACCAACAAACCAACAAACCAACAAACCAACAAACCAACAAACCAACAAACAAACAAACCAACAAACGAACAAAACAACAAACCAACAAACCAACAAACCAACAAACCAAAAAGCCAACAAACCAATAAACCAACAAGCTAACAAGCCAACAAACCAACAAAACAACAAACCAACAAACGAACAAACCAACAAAACAACAAGCCAACAGGCCAAGAAGCCAACAAACCAACAAAACAACAAACCAACAAACCAACAAACCAACAAACGAACAAGCCAACAAACCAACAAACCTACAAACCAACAAACCAACAAACCAACAAACCAACAAACCAACAAACCAACAAACCAACAAACCAACAAACCAACAAACGAACAAACCAACAAACAAACAAACCAACAAACCAACAATCCAACAAGCCAACAAAACAACAAACCAATACACCAACAAACCAACAAACCAACAAACCAACAAACCAAAAAACCAACAAGCCAACAAACCAACAAACCAACAAGCCAACAAGCCAACAAGCCAACAAACCAACAAACCAAAAAACCAACAAACCAACAAACCAACAAACCAACAAACCAAAAAACCAACAAACCAACAAGCCAACAAACCAACAAACCAACAAGCCAACAATCCAAGAAAACAACAAACCAACAAACCAACAAACGAACAAACCAACAAGCCAACAAGCCAATAAGCCAACAAACCAACAAACCAACAAACCAAAAAACCAAAAAACGAACAGACCAATAAACCAACAAACCAACAAACCAACAACCCAACAAACCAAAAAGCCAACAAACGAACAAACAAACAAGCCAACAAACCAACAAACCAACAAACCAACAAACCAAAAAATGAATAAACCAACAAACCAACAAACCAACAAACCAACAAACCAACAAGCCAACAAACCAACAAACCAATGAGCCAACAAACCAACAAACCAACAAACCAACAAACCAAAAAACCAACAAACCAAAAAGCCAACAAACCAACAAACCAACAAGCCAACAATCCAACAAAACAACAAACCAACAAACCAAACAACCAACAAACCAACAAATCAACAAGCTAACAAACCAACAAACCAACAAACCAAAAAACTAACAAACCAACAAACCAACAAACTAACAAACCAACAAACCAACAAACCAACAAACCAACAAACCAACAAACCAACAAACCAACAAGCCTACAAGCCAAATAGCCAACAAACCAACAAACCAACAAACCAACAAACCAACAAGCCAACAAGCCAAAAAACCAACAAAACAACAAGCCAACAAACCAAAAAACCAACAAGCCAACAAGCCAACAAACCAACAAACCAACAAACCAACAAACCAACAAACGAACAAACCAACAAACCAACAAACCAACAAACCAACAAACCAACAAATGAACAAACCAACAAACCAACAAACCAACAAACCAACAAACCAACAAACCAACAAACCAACAAACCAACAAACCAACAAACCGACGAACCAACAAACCAACAAACCAACAAACCAACAAACCAACAAACCAACAAACCAACAAACCAACAAACCAACAAACCAACAAACCAACAAACCAACAAACGAACAAATGAACAAACCAACAAACCAACAAGCCAACAAACCAACAAACCAACAAGCCAACAAGCCAACAAACCAACAAACCAACAAAACCAACAAGCCAACAAACCAACAAACCAACAAGTCAACAAATCAACAAACCAACAAGCCAACAAGCCAACAAACTAACAAACCAACAAACCAACAAACGAACAAACAAACAAACCAACAAACGAAAAAACCAACAAACCAACAAACCAACAAACCAACAAACCAACAAGCCAACAAGCCAACAAACCAAGTAACCAACAAACCAACAAACCAACAAACTAACAAACCAACAAGCCAACAAGCCAACAAACAAACACACCAACAAACTAACAAACCAACAAACCAACAAGCCAACAAACCAACAAACCAACAAGCCAACTAACCAACAAACCAACAAACCAACAAACCAACAAACCAACAAACCAACAAACCAACAAACCAACAAACCAACAAACCAACAAACCAACAAACCAACAAACCAACAAACCAACAAACCAACAAACCAACAAACCACCAAACCAACAAACCAACAAACCAAAAAACCAACAAACCAAAAAGCCAACAAACCAACAAACCAACAAGCCAACAATCCAACAAAACAACAAACCAACAAACCAACAAACAAAAAAACCAACAAACCAACAAGCCAATAAGCCAACAAACCAACAAACCAACAAACCAACAAACCAACAAACCAACGAACCAACAAACCAAACAACCAACAAACCAACAAATCAACAAGCTAACAAACCAACAAACCAAAAAACTAACAAACCCACAAACCAACAAACTAACAAACCAACAAACCAACAAACCAACAAACCAACAAACCAACAAGCCAACAAACCAACAAGCCAACAAGCCAAATAGCCAACAAACCAACAAACCAACAAACCAACAAACCAACAAGCCAACAAGCCAAAAAACCAACAAACCAACAAGCCAACAAACCAAAAAACCAGCAAGCCAACAAGCCAACAAACCAACAAACCAACAAACCAACAAACCAACAAACGAACAAACCAACAAACCAACAAACCAACAAACCAACAAACCAACAAACGAACAAACCAACAAACCAACAAACCAACAAACCAACAAACCAACAAACCAACAAACCAACAAACCAACAAACCAACAAACCAACAAACCAACAAACCAACAAACCAACAAACCGACGAACCAACAAACCAACAAACCAACAAACCAACAAACCAACAAACCAACAAACCAACAAACCAACAAACCAACAAACCAACAAACCAACAAACGAACAAATGAACAAACCAACAAACCAACAAGCCAACAAGCCAACAAACCAACAAGCCAACAAACCAACAAACCAAGAAACCAACAAACCAACAAACCAACAAACCAACAAACCAACAAATCAACAAACCAACAAACCAACAAACCAACAAACCAACAAACCAACAAACCAACAAACAAACAAACCAACAAACGAACAAAACAACAAACCAACAAACCAACAAACCAACAAACCAAAAAGCCAACAAACCAATAAACCAACAAGCTAACAAGCCAACAAACCAACAAAACAACAAACCAACAAACGAACAAACCAACAAAACAACAAGCCAACAGGTCAAGAAGCCAACAAACCAACAAAACAACAAACCAACAAACCAACAAACCAACAAACGAACAAACCAACAAACCAACAAACCTACAAACCAACAAACCAACAAACCAACAAACCAACAAACCAACAAACCAACAAACCAACAAACCAACAAACGAACAAACCAACAAACAAACAAACCAACAAACCAACAATCCAACAAGCCAACAAAACAACAAACCAATACACCAACAAACCAACAAACCAACAAACCAACAAACCAAAAAACCAACAAGCCAACAAACCAACAAACCAACAAACCAACAGGCCAACAAACCAAAAAACCAACAAGCCAACAAGCCAACAAACCAACAAACCAACAAACCAACAAACCAACAAACGAACAAACCAACAAACCAACAAACCAACAAACCAACAAACCAACAAATGAACAAACCAACAAACCAACAAACCAACAAACCAACAAACCAACAAACCAACAAACCAACAAACCAACAAACCAACAAACCAACAAACCAACAAACCAACAAACCAACAAACCAACAAACGAACAAATGAACAAACCAACAAACCAACAAGCCAACAAGCCAACAAACCAACAAACCAACAAGCCAACAAGCCAACAAACCAACAAACCAACAAAACCAACAAGCCAACAAACCAACAAACCAACAAGTCAACAAATCAACAAACCAACAAGCCAACAAGCCAACAAACCAACAAACCAACAAACCAACAAACGAACAAACAAACAAACCAACAAACGAAAAAACCAACAAACCAACAAACCAACAAACCAACAAACCAACAAGCCAACAAACCAAGTAACCAACAAACCAACAAACCAACAAACTAACAAACCAACAAGCCAACAAGCCAACAAACAAACACACCAACAAACTAACAAACCAATAAACCAACAAGCCAACAAACCAACAAACCAACAAGCCAACTGACCAACAAACCAACAAACCAACAAACCAACAAACCAACAAACCAACAAACCAACAAACCAACAAACCAACAAACCAACAAACCAACAAACCAACAAACCACCAAACCAACAAACCAACGAACCAAAAAACCAACAAACCAAAAAGCCAACAAACCAACAAACCAACAAGCCAACAATCCAACAAAACAACAAACCAACAAACCAACAAACAAAAAAACCAACAAACCAACAAGCCAATAAGCCAACAAACCAACAAACGAACAAACCAACAAACCAACAAACCAACGAACCAACAAACCAAACAACCAACAAACCAACAAATCAACAAGCTAACAAACCAACAAACCAACAAACCAAAAAACTAACAAACCAACAAACCAACAAACTAACAAACCAACAAACCAACAAACCAACAAACCAACAAACCAACAAACCAACAAGCCAACAAACCAACAAGCCAACAAGCCAAATAGCCAACAAACCAACAAACCAACAAACCAACAAACCAACAAGCCAACAAGCCAAAAAACCAACAAACCAACAAGCCAACAAACCAAAAAACCAGCAAGCCAACAAGCCAACAAGCCAACAAACCAACAAACCAACAAACCAACAAACCAACAAACGAACAAACCAACAAACCAATAAACCAACAAACCAACAAACCAACAAACGAACAAACCAACAAACCAACAAACCAACAAACCAACAAACCAACAAACCAACAAACCAACAAACCAACAAACCAACAAACCAACAAACCGACGAACCAACAAACCAACAAACCAACAAACCAACAAACCAACAAACCAACAAACCAACAAACCAACAAACCAACAAACCAACAAACCAACAAACCAACAAACCTACAAACGAACAAATGAACAAACCAACAACCCAACAAGCCAACAAGCCAACAAACCAACAAGCCAACAAACCAACAAACCAACAAACCAACAAACCAACAAACCAACAAACCAACAAATCAACAAACCAACAAACCAACAAACCAACAAACCAACAAACCAACAAACCAACAAACCAACAAACAAACAAACCAACAAACGAACAAAACAACAAACCAACAAACCAACAAACCAACAAACCAAAAAGCCAACAAACCAATAAACCAACAAGCTAACAAGCCAACAAACCAACAAAACAACAAACCAACAAACGAACAAACCAACAAAACAACAAGCCAACAGGCCAAGAAGCCAACAAACCAACAAAACAACAAACCAACAAACCAACAAACCAACAAACGAACAAACCAACAAACCAACAAACCTACAAACCAACAAACCAACAAACCAACAAACCAACAAACCAACAAACCAACAAACCAACAAACCAACAAACGAACAAACCAACAAACAAACAAACCAACAAACCAACAATCCAACAAGCCAACAAAACAACAAACCAATACACCAACAAACCAACAAACCAACAAACCAACAAACCAAAAAACCAACAAGCCAACAAACCAACAAACCAACAAGCCAACAAGCCAACAAGCCAACAAACCAACAAACCAACAAACCAACAAACCAACAAACCAACAAACCAAAAAACCAACAAACCAACAAGCCAACAAACCAACAAACCAACAAGCCAACAATCCAACAAAACAACAAACCAACAATCCAACAAACGAACAAACCAACAAGCCAACAAGCCAATAAGCCAACAAACCAACAAACCAACAAACCAAAAAACCAAAAAACGAACAGACCAATAAACCAACAAACCAACAAACCAACAACCCAACAAACCAAAAAGCCAACAAACGAACAAACCAACAAGCCAACAAACCAACAAACCAACAAACCAACAAACCAAAAAATGAATAAACCAACAAACCAACAAACCAACAAACCAACAAACCAACAAGCCAACAAACCAACAAACCAATGAGCCAACAAACCAACAAACCAACAAACCAACAAACCAACAAACCAACAAACGAACAAACCAACAAACCAACAAACCAACAAACCAACAATCAAACAAACCAACAAACAAACAAACCAACAAACCAACAAACCAACAAACCAACAAACCAACAAACGAACAAACCAAGAAACAAACAAACCAACAAATCAACAATCCAACAAGCCAACAAAACAACAAACCAATAAACCAACAAACCAACAAACCAACAAACCAACAAACCAAAAAACCAACAAGCCAACAAACCAACAAACCAACAAGCCAACAAGCCAACAAACCAACAAACCAACAAAACCAACAAGCCAACAAACCAACAAACGAACAAACCAACAAGCCAACAAACCAACAAGCCAACAAGCCAAATAGCCAACAAACCAACAAACCAACAAACCAACAAGCCAACAAGCCAAAAAACCAACAAACCAACAAGCCAACAAACCAAAAAACCAGCAAGCCAACAAGCCAACAAACCAACAAACCAACAAACCAACAAACCAACAAACCAACAAACGAACAAACCAACAAACCAATAAACCAACAAACCAACAAACGAACAAACCAACAAACCAACAAACCAACAAACCAACAAACCAACAAACCAACAAACCAACAAACCAACAAACCAACAAACCAACAAACCGACGAACCAACAAACCAACAAACCAACAAACCAACAAACCAACAAACCAACAAACCAACAAACCAACAAACCAACAAACCAACAAGCCAACAAACCAACAAACCAACAAACCAACAAACCAACAAACCAACAAACCAACAAACCAACAAACCAACAAGCCAACAAACCAAGTAACCAACAAACCAACAAACCAACAAACTAACAAACCAACAAGCCAACAAGCCAACAAACAAACACACCAACAAACTAACAAACCAACAAACCAACAAGCCAACAAACCAACAAACCAACAAGCCAACTAACCAACAAACCAACAAACCAACAAACCAACAAACCAACAAACCAACAAACCAACAAACCAACAAACCAACAAACCAACAAACCAACAAACCAACAAACCAACAAACCAACAAACCAACAAACCAACAAACCACCAAACCAACAAACCAACAAACCAAAAAACCAACAAACCAAAAAGCCAACAAACCAACAAACCAACAAGCCAACAATCCAACAAAACAACAAACCAACAAACCAACAAACAAAAAAACCAACAAACCAACAAGCCAATAAGCCAACAAACCAACAAACCAACAAACCAACAAACCAACAAACCAACGAACCAACAAACCAAACAACCAACAAACCAACAAATCAACAAGCTAACAAACCAACAAACCAAAAAACTAACAAACCCACAAACCAACAAACTAACAAACCAACAAACCAACAAACCAACAAACCAACAAACCAACAAGCCAACAAACCAACAAGCCAACAAGCCAAATAGCCAACAAACCAACAAACCAACAAACCAACAAACCAACAAGCCAACAAGCCAAAAAACCAACAAACCAACAAGCCAACAAACCAAAAAACCAGCAAGCCAACAAGCCAACAAACCAACAAACCAACAAACCAACAAACCAACAAACGAACAAACCAACAAACCAACAAACCAACAAACCAACAAACCAACAAACGAACAAACCAACAAACCAACAAACCAACAAACCAACAAACCAACAAACCAACAAACCAACAAACCAACAAACCAACAAACCAACAAACCAACAAACCAACAAACCAACAAACCGACGAACCAACAAACCAACAAACCAACAAACCAACAAACCAACAAACCAACAAACCAACAAACCAACAAACCAACAAACCAACAAACCAACAAACGAACAAATGAACAAACCAACAAACCAACAAGCCAACAAGCCAACAAACCAACAAGCCAACAAACCAACAAACCAAGAAACCAACATACCAACAAACCAACAAACCAACAAACCAACAAATCAACAAACCAACAAACCAACAAACCAACAAACCAACAAACCAACAAACCAACAAACAAACAAACCAACAAACGAACAAAACAACAAACCAACAAACCAACAAACCAACAAACCAACAAACCAAAAAGCCAACAAACCAATAAACCAACAAGCTAACAAGCCAACAAACCAACAAAACAACAAACCAACAAACGAACAAACCAACAAAACAACAAGCCAACAGGCCAAGAAGCCAACAAACCAACAAAACAACAAACCAACAAACCAACAAACCAACAAACGAACAAACCAACAAACCAACAAACCTACAAACCAACAAACCAACAAACCAACAAACCAACAAACCAACAAACCAACAAACCAACAAACCAACAAACGAACAAACCAACAAACAAACAAACCAACAAACCAACAATCCAACAAGCCAACAAAACAACAAACCAATACACCAACAAACCAACAAACCAACAAACCAACAAACCAAAAAACCAACAAGCCAACAAACCAACAAACCAACAAACCAACAGGCCAACAAACCAAAAAACCAACAAGCCAACAAGCCAACAAACCAACAAACCAACAAACCAACAAACCAACAAACGAACAAACCAACAAACCAACAAACCAACAAACCAACAAACCAACAAATGAACAAACCAACAAACCAACAAACCAACAAACCAACAAACCAACAAACCAACAAACCAACAAACCAACAAACCAACAAACCAACAAACCAACAAACCAACAAACCAACAAACCAACAAACGAACAAATGAACAAACCAACAAACCAACAAGCCAACAAACCAACAAACCAACAAGCCAACAAGCCAACAAACCAACAAACCAACAAAACCAACAAGCCAACAAACCAACAAACCAACAAGTCAACAAATCAACAAACCAACAAGCCAACAAGCCAACAAACCAACAAACCAACAAACCAACAAACGAACAAACAAACAAACCAACAAACGAAAAAACCAACAAACCAACAAACCAACAAACCAACAAACCAACAAGCCAACAAACCAAGTAACCAACAAACCAACAAACCAACAAACTAACAAACCAACAAGCCAACAAGCCAACAAACAAACACACCAACAAACTAACAAACCAATAAACCAACAAGCCAACAAACCAACAAACCAACAAGCCAACTGACCAACAAACCAACAAACCAACAAACCAACAAACCAACAAACCAACAAACCAACAAACCAACAAACCAACAAACCAACAAACCAACAAACCAACAAACCACCAAACCAACAAACCAACGAACCAAAAAACCAACAAACCAAAAAGCCAACAAACCAACAAACCAACAAGCCAACAATCCAACAAAACAACAAACCAACAAACCAACAAACAAAAAAACCAACAAACCAACAAGCCAATAAGCCAACAAACCAACAAACGAACAAACCAACAAACCAACAAACCAACGAACCAACAAACCAAACAACCAACAAACCAACAAATCAACAAGCTAACAAACCAACAAACCAACAAACCAAAAAACTAACAAACCAACAAACCAACAAACTAACAAACCAACAAACCAACAAACCAACAAACCAACAAACCAACAAACCAACAAGCCAACAAACCAACAAGCCAACAAGCCAAATAGCCAACAAACCAACAAACCAACAAACCAACAAACCAACAAGCCAACAAGCCAAAAAACCAACAAACCAACAAGCCAACAAACCAAAAAACCAGCAAGCCAACAAGCCAACAAGCCAACAAACCAACAAACCAACAAACCAACAAACCAACAAACGAACAAACCAACAAACCAATAAACCAACAAACCAACAAACCAACAAACGAACAAACCAACAAACCAACAAACCAACAAACCAACAAACCAACAAACCAACAAACCAACAAACCAACAAACCAACAAACCAACAAACCGACGAACCAACAAACCAACAAACCAACAAACCAACAAACCAACAAACCAACAAACCAACAAACCAACAAACCAACAAACCAACAAACCAACAAACCAACAAACCTACAAACGAACAAATGAACAAACCAACAACCCAACAAGCCAACAAGCCAACAAACCAACAAGCCAACAAACCAACAAACCAACAAACCAACAAACCAACAAACCAACAAACCAACAAATCAACAAACCAACAAACCAACAAACCAACAAACCAACAAACCAACAAACCAACAAACCAACAAACAAACAAACCAACAAACGAACAAAACAACAAACCAACAAACCAACAAACCAACAAACCAAAAAGCCAACAAACCAATAAACCAACAAGCTAACAAGCCAACAAACCAACAAAACAACAAACCAACAAACGAACAAACCAACAAAACAACAAGCCAACAGGCCAAGAAGCCAACAAACCAACAAAACAACAAACCAACAAACCAACAAACCAACAAACGAACAAACCAACAAACCAACAAACCTACAAACCAACAAACCAACAAACCAACAAACCAACAAACCAACAAACCAACAAACCAACAAACCAACAAACGAACAAACCAACAAACAAACAAACCAACAAACCAACAATCCAACAAGCCAACAAAACAACAAACCAATACACCAACAAACCAACAAACCAACAAACCAACAAACCAAAAAACCAACAAGCCAACAAACCAACAAACCAACAAGCCAACAAGCCAACAAGCCAACAAACCAACAAACCAACAAACCAACAAACCAACAAACCAACAAACCAAAAAACCAACAAACCAACAAGCCAACAAACCAACAAACCAACAAGCCAACAATCCAACAAAACAACAAACCAACAATCCAACAAACGAACAAACCAACAAGCCAACAAGCCAATAAGCCAACAAACCAACAAACCAACAAACCAAAAAACCAAAAAACGAACAGACCAATAAACCAACAAACCAACAAACCAACAACCCAACAAACCAAAAAGCCAACAAACGAACAAACCAACAAGCCAACAAACCAACAAACCAACAAACCAACAAACCAAAAAATGAATAAACCAACAAACCAACAAACCAACAAACCAACAAACCAACAAGCCAACAAACCAACAAACCAATGAGCCAACAAACCAACAAACCAACAAACCAACAAACCAACAAACCAACAAACGAACAAACCAACAAACCAACAAACCAACAAACCAACAATCAAACAAACCAACAAACAAACAAACCAACAAACCAACAAACCAACAAACCAACAAACCAACAAACGAACAAACCAAGAAACAAACAAACCAACAAATCAACAATCCAACAAGCCAACAAAACAACAAACCAATAAACCAACAAACCAACAAACCAACAAACCAACAAACCAACAAACCAAAAAACCAACAAGCCAACAAACCAACAAACCAACAAGCCAACAAGCCAACAAACCAACAAACCAACAAAACCAACAAGCCAACAAACCAACAAACGAACAAACCAACAAGCCAACAAACCAACAAGCCAACAAGCCAAATAGCCAACAAACCAACAAACCAACAAACCAACAAGCCAACAAGCCAAAAAACCAACAAACCAACAAGCCAACAAACCAAAAAACCAGCAAGCCAACAAGCCAACAAACCAACAAACCAACAAACCAACAAACCAACAAACGAACAAACCAACAAACCAATAAACCAACAAACCAACAAACGAACAAACCAACAAACCAACAAACCAACAAACCAACAAACCAACAAACCAACAAACCAACAAACCAACAAACCAACAAACCAACAAACCAACAAACCAACAAACCGACGAACCAACAAACCAACAAACCAACAAACCAACAAACCAACAAACCAACAAACCAACAAACCAACAAACCAACAAACCTACAAACGAACAAATGAACAAACCAACAACCCAACAAGCCAACAAGCCAACAAACCAACAAGCCAACAAACCAACAAACCAACAAACCAACAAACCAACAAACCAACAAACCAACAAATCAACAAACCAACAAAACCAACAAACCAACAAACCAACAAACCAAACAAACCAACAAACAAACAAACCAACAAACGAACAAAACAACAAACCAACAAACCAACAAACCAACAAACCAAAAAGCCAACAAACCAATAAACCAACAAGCTAACAAGCCAACAAACCAACAAAACAACAAACCAACAAACGAACAAACCAACAAAACAACAAGCCAACAGGCCAAGAAGCCAACAAACCAACAAAAACAACAAACCAACAAACCAACAAACCAACAAACGAACAAACCAACAAACCAACAAACCTACAAACCAACAAACCAACAAACCAACAAACCAACAAACCAACAAACCAACAAACCAACAAACCAACAAACCAACAAACGAACAAACCAACAAACAAACAAACCAACAAACCAACAATCCAACAAGCCAACAAAACAACAAACCAATACACCAACAAACCAAACAAACCAACAAACCAACAAACCAAAAAACCAACAAGCCAAACAAACCAACAAAACCAACAAGCCAACAAGCCAACAAGCCAACAAACCAACAAACCAACAAACCAACAAACCAACAAACCAACAAACAAAAAACCAACAAACCAACAAGCCAACAACCAACAAACCAACAAGCCAACAATCCAACAAAACAACAAACAACAATCCCAACAAACGAACAAACCAACAAGCCAACAAGCACATAAGCCAACAAACCAACAAACCAACAAACCAAAAAACCAAAAAACGAACAGACCAATAAACCAACAAACCAACAAACCAACAACCCAACAAACCAAAAAGCCAACAAACGAAACAAACCAACAAGCCAACAAACCAACAAACCAATAAACCAACAAACCAAAAAAATGAATAAACCAACAAACCAACAAACCAACAAACCAACAAACCAACAAGCCAACAAACCAACAAACCAATGAGCCAACAAAACCAACAAACCAACAAACCAACAAACCAACAAACCAACAAACGAACAAACCAACAAACCAACAAACCAACAAACCAACAAACAAACAAACCAACAAACAAACAAACCAACAAACCAACAAACCAAACAAACCAACAAAACCAACAAAACGAACAAACCAAGAAACAAACAAACCAACAAATCAACAATCCAACAAGCCAACAAAACAACAAACCAATAAACCAACAAACCAACAAACCAACAAAACCAACAAACCAAAAAACCAACAAGCCAACAAACCAACAAACCAACAAGCCAACAAGCCAACAAACCAACAAACCAACAAAACCAACAAGCCAACAAACCAACAAACCAACAAACCAACAAGTCAACAAATCAACAAACCAAAAAGCCAACAAGCCAACAAAACAACAAACCAACAAACCAACAAACGAGCAAACAAACAAACCAACAAACGAAAAAACCAACAAACCAACAAACCAACAAACCAACAAACCAACAAGCCAACAAACCAAGTAACCAACAAACCAACAAACGAACAAACCAACAAGCCAATAAACCAAAAAACGAACAAACCAACAAACGAACAAACCAACAAACCAACAAACCTACAAACCAACAAACCAACAAACCAACAAACCAACAAACCAACAAACCAACAAACCAACAAACCAACAAACGAACAAACCAACAAACAAAACAAACCAACAAACCAACAATCCAACAAGCCAACAAAACAACAAACCAATACACCAACAAACCAACAAACAACAAACCAACAAACCAAAAAACCAACAAGCCAACAAACCAACAAACCAACAAACCAACAAACCAACAAGCCAACAAACCAAAAAACCAACAAGCCAACAAGCCAAGAAACCAACAAACCAACAAACCAACAAACCAACAAACGAACAAACCAACAAACCAACAAACCAACAAACCAACAAACCAACAAATGAACAAAACCAACAAACCAACAAACCAACAAACCAACAAACCAACAAACCAACAAACCAACAAACCAACAAACCAACAAACCAACAAACCAACAAACCAACAAACCAACAAACCAACAAACGAAACAATGAACAAACCAACAAACCAACAAGCCAAACAAACCAACAAACCAACAAGCCAACAAGCCAACAAACCAACAAAACCAACAAGCCAACAAACCAACAAACCAACAAGTCAACAAATCAACAAACCAACAAGCCAACAAGCCAACAAACCAACAAACCAACAAACCAACAAACGAACAAACAAACAAACCAACAAACGAAAAAAACCAACAAACCAACAAACCAACAAACCAACAAACCAACAAGCCAACAAACCAAGTAACCAACAAACCAACAAACCAACAAACTAACAAACCAACAAGCCAACAAGCCAACAAACAAACACACCAACAAACTAACAAACCAACAAACCAACAAACCAACAAACCAACAAGCCAACTAACCAACAAACCAACAAACCAACAAACCAACAAACCAACAAACCAACAAACAACAAACCAACAAACCAACAAACCAACAAACCAACAAACCAACAAACCAACAAACCACCAAACCAACAAAGCAACAAACCAAAAAACCAACAAACCAAATATAAAATATAAAATAAAATATAAAATATAAAATATAAAATATAAAATATAAAATATAAAATATAAAAATATAAAATATAAAATATAAAATATACAAATACTAAAATATAAAATATAAAATATAAAATATAAAATATAAAATATAAAATATAAAATATAAAAAATAAAATATAAAATATAAAATATAAAATATAAAATATAAAATATAAAATATAAAATATAAAATATAAAATATAAAATAAAATATAAAAATATAAAATAAAAATATAAAATATAAAATATAAAATATAAAATATAAAATATAAAATATAAAATATAAAAATATAAAATATAAATTAAAAATATAAAATATAAAATATAAAATATAAAATATAAAATATAAAATATAAAATATAAAATATAAAATATAAAATATAAAATATAAAATATAAAAATATAAAATATAAATATAAAATATAAAATATAAAATATAAAAATATAAAATATAAAATATAAAATATAAAATATAAAATATAAAATATAAAATATAAAATATAAAATATAAAATATAAAATATAAAATATAAAATATAAAAAATATAAAATATAAAATATAAAATATAAATATAAAATATAAAATATAAAATATAAAATATAAAATATAAAATATAAAAATATAAAATATAAAATATAAAATAAAATAAAAATATAAAATATAAAATATAAATATAAAATATAAATATAAAATATAAAATATAAAATATAAAATATAAAATATAAAATATAAAATATAAAATATAAAATATAAAATATAAAATATAAAAATAATAAAATATAAAATATAAATATAAAATATAAAATATAAAATATAAAATATAAAATATAAAATATAAAATATAAAATATAAAATATAAAATATAAAATAATAAAATATAAAATATAAAATATAAAATATAAAATATAAAAATATAAAATATAAAATATAAAATATAAAATATAAAATATAAAAATATAAATATAAAAATATAAAATATAAAATATAAAATATAAAATATAAAATATAAAATATAAAATATAAAATATAAAATATAAAATATAAAATATAAAATATAAAAATATAAAATATAAAATATAAAATATAAAATATAAAAATATAAAATATAAAATATAAAATATAAAATATAAATATAAAAATATAAAATATAAAATATAAAATATAAAATATAAAATATAAAATATAAAATATAAAATATAAAATATAAAATATAAAATATAAAATATAAAATATAAAAATATAAAATATAAAATATAAAATATAAAATATAAAATATAAAATATAAAATATAAAATATAAAATATAAAATTAAAATATAAAATATAAAATAATAAAATATAAAATATAAAATATAAAAATATAAAATATAAAAATATAAAATATAAAATATAAAATATAAAATATAAAAATATAAAATATAAAATATAAAATATAAAATATAAAATATAAAATATAAAATATAAAATATAAAATAATAAAATATAAAATATAAAATATAAAATATAAAATATAAAATATAAAATATAAAATATAAAATATAAAATATAAAATATAAAATATAAAATATAAAATATAAAATATAAAATATAAAAATATAAAATATAAAATATAAAATATAAAATATAAAATATAAAATATAAAATATAAAATATAAAATATAAAATATAAAATATAAAATATAAAATATAAATATAAAATATAAAATATAAAATATAAAATATAAAAATATAAAATATAAAATATAAAATATAAAATATAAAATATAAAATATAAAATATAAAAATATAAAATATAAAATATAAAATATAAAATATAAAATATAAAATATAAAATATAAAATATAAAATATAAAATATAAAATATAAAATATAAAATATAAAATATAAAAATATAAAATATAAAATATAAATATAAAATATAAAAATAAAATATAAAATATAAAATATAAAATATAAAATATAAAATATAAAATATAAAATATAAAATATAAAATATAAAATATAAAATATAAAATATAAAATATAAAATATAAAATATAAAATATAAAATATAAAATATAAAATATAAAATATAAAATATAAAATATAAAATATAAAATATAAAATATAAAATATAAAATATAAAATATAAAATATAAAATATAAAATATAAAATATAAAATATAAATATAAAATATAAAATATAAAATATAAAATATAAAATATAAAATATAAAATATAAAATATAAAATATAAAATATAAAATATAAAATATAAAATATAAAATATAAAATATAAATATAAAATATAAAATATAAAATATAAATATAAAATATAAAATATAAAATATAAAATATAAAATATAAAATATAAAATATAAAATATAAAATATAAAATATAAAATATAAAATATAAATATAAAATATAAAATATAAAATATAAAATATAAAAATATAAAATATAAAATATAAATATAAAATATAAAATATAAAATATAAAATATAAAATATAAAATATAAAATATAAATATAAAATATAAAATATAAAATATAAAATATAAAATATAAAATATAAAATATAAAATATAAAATATAAAATATAAAATATAAAATATAAAATATAAAATATAAAATATAAAATATAAAATATAAAAATATAAAAATATAAAATATAAAATATAAAATATAAAATATAAAATATAAAATATAAAATATAAATAAAAATATAAAATATAAAATATAAAATATAAAATATAAAATAAATATAAAATATAAAATATAAAATATAAAATATAAAATATAAAATATAAAATATAAAATATAAAAATATAAAATATAAAATATAAAATATAAAATATAAAATATAAAATATAAAATATAAAATATAAAATATAAAAATATAAAATATAAAATATAAAATATAAAATATAAAAATATAAAATATAAAA